>OZ017795.1:29511810-34511810 GCA_963969395.1 Pseudoscleropodium purum
CCTCCGCCACGTACAGAAGCTGAGGCCATGACAGGATGTGGTAGAAGTAGTACTTCATCTGGTAATTCTCGGGGAGGCACATCAAATTGCAGCTCTGCATCGCCAGAAGGTCGTCCACGGTGGCTTGACGGATGCACACCATCGTGGAACGCTCTTCTGAGAACCTGGTTGAGGAAGATAACGAGACAAAAATTGAAGCAACGGCAGCAAAACTAACGCTACCAGAAACAAAATCTGGTCTAGGAAATCAAGAGGACGGAGGGGGTCGCGGTGAGCACCAAACCCTAATCGGGGATAATACAGAGGTCGCCGAGTGTGAAAACGGTCGTAGACCACCTTGTCAATCCCTACAATGTCACTTGAATCCGACCCTAAGGTAAAAGTGGAGTGTGCTAAAACTACTTTTGCTCTAAAAAGCATCATCTAACAACGGACAGATACTTAATGAAAGTGAACATGTTAGATAATTCCATTTATTTTATGTAAGAAATAAAATAATTATAAGATAGGAATTTCTTTACCATTGGATGTTGCTAATCATATTTTAATAAGTTTAAATGGATACAAATTGGTCTAAAGTGGTGCTTTAAAATAATGTTATTTTAACCCTGAAACTCTTGAGAGAATGTTTTGAGTCCTTTGAATGATTTCAAGGAGGCCTGAAGGATAAAAAAAAAAATTTATGCAAATGTTTTTTGGAGATACAATTTCAAAGAAAGATATTACATATTTTCTTCTTGTATGATAGTTTTTGACTTTCCTACATAAGAATATGGCAAATCCATAGATCACTGTAAAGTGTATTTTGGAATTTTTTGCTTTTGGAGGGGTGAATTGGAATTTAATCCATAAAAATGATGATTTTCAAATTTGATTGTCAAACTATTGAAATGATTGAGATTTTTTAGTCTAGTTTCTACTCAAATTTGAAAATTTGAAAATTTCATTGCAATTTGAATATGGACGTATTACCATAGAAATAATTTTTAAATTTTAAAACAATATGGAAATTATTTTATTGCATGGTATTTTACACTATAATAAACACCTATGGAAAATCTTTCAAGAAAAGAGTGGTGTCCACTTGTTTGGTGTCCACGTATTCAAGGAAAAAAACGGTGTCCATCTAATTACCATAACTTCTTAGTAGCTTAGGTAGCCTTATGCCCCAAGGAGATCACTCCTTATAATTTAAGGTATACACGTGCATTAAGAGGGCATTTAATGTGGGGCTATTTACCTTCATTATTGTATTTAAGAAGATTCTATTTTTACATAAAAAGCTACTAGAGATATATTTTAATAACTATCATTTTTTATAAATTCATTCATGTGATTTTATAGTTGGTTTATTTTAAATATAAAACTTCTATGTTAAATTTTTTTTATACACATATATAGTATACATCATAAAACCAATGTTTTACATTTATATTTAATTTTTTGGATATATGCATTATTTGTGTTGTGGTACAATTTCAAATGATAACAAATAAGAATGTGTAGTTCAACCCTAATTTAGGTATTTCTAAATTCTATGCCATGTATTCTAAACAATCAAATATGAAAACAAATAAAGAACATTCTAGAAGCATCAAAGTGATCAAACATGGTCATCATATTGAAACCATGAAAAACACCAATATTAGCAATATATTATAAATAGCATGAAAATTTGACATTCTAAAACACTATAGATTCATACAATAATAGAACTTTAAGTATAGTAGAAAGACTATATATTTTATCTCTACATATCTATTTGCAATGATTTTGAATTTATGATCAAAAAATAAAAGAGTGTTTATAAAAAAACTAGTATAAAGAAGATGATTCCAAACATTTACAAACATGTATACAAGTAGTTCAAGATGATTCCACATTAATCTTCACTTTGTCTTCTACATCCCAAAATAAGAATGGCCAATCCACTACATTTGCATCTTCCAACCTAATCCGGAGGTTGGCATAGGACTCACCTTCTTTTGTAGTAATCGGGCCAATTTTCTCTAGATTGCTCCATTTGTACTCCAAAGAGAATAATTTAACCTTGAATGACATCATGCCTCCTAAACCCTGAATTCCAACATTTACGAACATTTAATATAGCCTAAATTAGTCAGTCCTTCACATATATAGAAAATAACAAAACCAGAAAATAAAGTGTACCCACAAAAGTTTGTTAGAAGAAGGGGACAAGGTGTATTGGAAATTGACCTTGTATTCTCACCAAATTAGAGCTACAAATCATTAGACACAATTGAGTTCTAAAATTAAAATGCCCTTGCAACACCCATACTATCAAGATAACTAAATAAACTATTACATAAATCATGTGAACTACTCATATAACTTACACAACTTATTGCAACACTTATATTATCAAGATAACTTAATAAGCTATTACTACATTATTTGAACACTCTCAAATAGTTTGCTTGCACTCCCATCCAAAAAAACCAATTAATGAAAATACTTCATTAAGTGCAAAACTAATTAATTACTCACCACAAAGAAATGGTCCAAAAGTTGAAAATCTAAAGGAGAACTATCCTAGTCCCATCATATCATTCCTGTTGTGATAGAGTCAATCCCTTAGCTACCAAACACAAACAAAAGCTCTCAAAACCAAACAAGAGTAGGAAGTGTATAAGCCAAAATATGGTGATTTTATAAGATTTTCATATTGTAGTTTGGCATTGAAGTCATTCTCGAAAATTCAAGTGAACAAAAGAATGAAGCCATGATATGAGTTGACTTGACTTACATAACCCTGAGAAAAGTTTTAGAATTATGCAAGATGTGCAAGTCATAATCAAAACTTGATGTCAACCACAAGCACCTCATCTGTGCATCCCACCAAGCATCAAAATCAAAGCAACAAGCATAGACTCTCGTAATTGAATCAAATGGCATCATTGGATAGAGACAATTGAAAAAGAGCTATAAAATACATGGCATATGGTATGAAATATAACATTAGATATTACACACCTCATTCTTGTGAAGGCTACTCAACTTCTAGCAATTGATTACACTTCCAAAACCTGTCTTTCTGCAAACTAACAATAATGAATATCAGAGTACAATGAAACTTGAAAAAAGGTGTTAAAAGGGGATAAAAATACAGCGAAGTAAAATTATACTTGTCCATTAGATGAGTTTGAATTATCTTGCCCTATAGGCCTAAACTGGACGCATCCTTGTAGCAAAAGGAACTCAAAGGTTGATGCATTTGTAGTTATAAACCAAAAATTGGTGCACTCACTACTAAATAAACGAGAAGTTGGTACATACCTAGTTCAACATGATGTGAAAATCCCTACACATCATCTTTTGCACAACAATTAATACCACAATAGGAAAAAATGTCAGACAACGCAAACTGCTAGGATCCTCCACAAAAAACAAGTTTACAATCACATATTACATTGTTTTCAAAAAATCAAGTCCTCAAAAAGCATCAAAAGGAGAAAACTACCTACAATATGTTGTCATTATGGACTTGGATACACATTACTTTGATTTCAAATTTTTATGTCTTTCATCATTTTGAACTTCTGTAATTACTTGTAGGACTTTTTCATACATGTAGTTTCAGCATATGACATGAAAGGTATGTATAACCAGATTTTTAGTAGACCTATTGATTATTATACTTGTTTATTTTTCCAAAGATTATTTTTGGTACAATAACAAATCAACAAGTATTGAAGAACCAAATTCTTTCAAGTTCAATAATCTAAAGAAATCAAATCATACATGATACCCTTCAAAATCAATTCATACATACCATACTTTTCAAAATCAACTCATTCATGAAATTAATTACCTAAGTCTTCCACCAAAACTTTTCCTTGAATGACTTCATTCTAAATGTTGAATGGCATGGTCTTTTTCTAACAAGTACTAGCACTATAACTATATACATTTTTAGCAAGTGACTTGAGACTTCATTCAATCTTCATATAAATTTGAATAATTAATTTTTGTTTTCACCTTATCTTATAGATGGTATGTATTGTAGGCAAATCTCTCTATACTTTTAACTCCCAACATTGATGACAGAAAGGTAGTCATTGGTGGGAGAGAGATAAAAATGCAACAATATCTATAATTATTGGTCGAGTTGCCAGAAGGAAATTTGCCACTTTTCACGCAATCACCATAGAAAATTAGAGGCAAGGCAAGGTGCAAAACCTTAGCTACAAGCAACTCAATTCATATTGGTGGGAAGTTGAGAAACCCTAGCTACAAGTAACTCACTTCACGTTGGTGGGAACATCACAAGGTTGGCACTGAGTGTTGTTGTTTGTGACTTTATACTAATGACTGTCCACAAATGTGATCTTATCAAACAATTTGCATCATGTATTTTTCTTGTTCATAGTTGCACTACAAACAATACTAGCAAGCATTGACACCAAAAATAATGGAAAGCAAAATATTAAAACTAACTTTAAACTCTAAACTCCAAGCATATGCAACACCAAATCATGAGACCTACTATCAACCCTAATCCAATCAATTGCTTTGCAACCTTAAACTCAAAACTACAACTACAAAAGAGAATTCAAAAATCTCAGCAAATCCTAAGCACATTGCATTGAAATACAATACTAATAAAAAAACAAGACAACAAGCCCAAAAGTTCTCACTTACCCTAATTGTACGAGAGAGCTAAAACCTAAATTAATTTTTTAATGGGTCTTCCATGTAAGGTACGTACATCCAATGTGCCACTGACTTTTAACAGCCATCTACACTATGTGTACATCTCCAAAGTCAGTTCTGTACCTATGTGGTAGAAGTACTTTTAGAACCAAACTTTGTTCCTTATAACTTTTGCATACAATATTCAAATGCCACGTTCTTTGATGTGTTGGAACCTCCTTTCATTTGCCAATAAGAACATATTAAAATTTGACCAATCTAATAATAGAAAATAGGCTCAATAGCAAAAAGTGTTGGTTTGGGGAGTACCCACCTTAAACATAAATCATTGTCATACAACATTTCATGCGAACATACATCCCCATCATAGAGCCTTCATTGTAGATTTACTCAATGCTTTTATTTTCATAATAGCTTCTTACATGGACCTTCATTTTGTTGGCACATTAATTGAACAATTGGTCTAAACAGGCTGGAATTGCGTATTGCCAATAATGAATTGCCAAAACCAAAAACTTCAAATTTACTCGACTGCAAATATTTTATCATCTACATAAATATTATTTGTCTACATCTATACTCACCCTACTAATAAAAATTTATACAACCTCTATTTATTGACACTAACTTATTAAAAAAAAATTCTACTATATGTTGTTTTTACATACTTTAATTTATATATATTACAATCTATAGCATTTTATGAACCCTATAGTAGCCCTACATATTATATAAAATTTGCCTACTTTGAATTAAATAAACCCTATCTTTTAACTCACATAGTTTTCTAAAAATCAACAAAGATCTCCCCAAGCTTTATGCTTAATATTAATTTAAGTATATAAAACAATTAGAAAGTTAAAAAATAATTGATTAATATTGAAAATTTTTAAAATATAATTAAAATTAGTTCGCCTTTCATCCAAGTTGTTCACTTAAGCTAGGTTATATTTTTTCATAACTATGGTCATTTGTCCGCTATCCCTAAAGGTTGTGTAAAGTTTCTAATTGGATTTATTTTTGGTCTTTATCATTTTTGTTTTGATGTTCTTTTTGGGTGTAGTAAGTAGCCTAGTTGCCTAAATTGATGTTTAATTTTGTGAATTAGTTTGTTTTTATATCAAGCTCAGAGTTGAATAAGCCTATAACATCATATTCATCATTTTGGAAGATTAAGAACCTCCTAAAAAATATTGTCTAATTGTACATTCTAAAACTGGAATAGAGTTGAATTACATTTAAGTTGAGAGGAATTAAATTCTTCAATTGTAAGTTGCAATTTTCATTAAATTGGGAGTTTAGGATAGTCTAAGAACCTTGTACAAATTATAGAGACTTTAATAACAATGATTTTTTATATAATTTAATAATCTCTTTCCTATTAAACACCAAGTCATGAGCTAAATGGTTGGTTGTAAAATGTTGTTTATATCTTCCACGTGGTCCAAGTTTGATCCCCATTGAATTTGTATGAACAGTTGTGAGACATACATGACTTACTATTGCTTAGTGAACTCTAATAACAAGAAAGTGGTAACAACCAATTAGCCCCATTTCCAAAAGTGTGAAGAGAGCTACAAAATAAAAAGTGGTCTTATCCACTACAAATTTTTCCACTCATATTCTATTACCAAAAGAAATTTATATAGTGAGTGAATTAGAAAAATGACAACAAAATAGATACAAATAAATGAATATGGTCACAAACAATATATTTCATATTTTGTATTAGTATACTTGCTATACAAGTGTCTTTGTACAATATAAAAAAATACAAATAGAAATTTATAAAATGATATCATAATATTTTAAGTATATTGTCTACTTTCCAATACACCAAACAAAAATGTATAAATTTATTTGTGCTCATACTTTAGCAAAAACACTAAATCAAACAACGAATAGAAACTATCAAACTTAGTTGCATATATTATAAACCATCTCTATAGTATTTTATACAAATTCACTTAGAATTGTATGAGGACAAACTTCCATTGATAACATCAATTTGAGCTTGTGGGATTTTGAAGATACATACTATGTCTTTTTTGACCCTAGACTTCCAAGCTATGACTAGAAAATTTGTATTCTACCAAACTAGAATTTGAAACTTGTCCTTTTTCCAATACAACCCTGTAATCAAGACAATTTTATTTTATAGTAAAATTTTATTTTTTTGAGTATAAAATGGGTTTTATGTTCAAAATTTTGAGCAATAAAGTGTGAATGTGGTGATAGTTGATGTTTAAATGTGAAAAGTCTCTTTAGTTTGAATAGTTGTGAATTGTGACAGTTTTTATCAAGAGATTTGAAGGGGTGTTTTTAAGAATGGAGGGTGATAAATAGTGGTTTTTCTCTCATTCTTCTCTCTTCTTCTTTTTAATTTTCTCTTGCAATTTTGTGTGGTGAAGTTATGTTTTTTCATTGTCATCTCGAGTTGTGATTTTTTTATTCCCTTAAGTGTTAGTTTTATTGCTTTAAGCAATACATTTCATTTTGGTATTACATTGCCGTGAGCAATTTTTTATGAAGGAAAATCTCTTTAAGAGAATTTTCATTATCTTTTGAGTAGAATTTTGTTTATCAATTGTGTTTCATCCTTAAGAGAATTCTTTGTGTCAATGTTTAAAGTGAGAGGGGAAGAAAAGTGGAGCAAAATATTGAATTAGTAATTAATTTGTTAATTCCAGTGATTGGAAATTATTTTTATTTAAAAGATTGGAATATCTTTGTGTCACAAGTGGATATATATGTTGGAAATAAAATTAAGAATTGAGATTTATTTAGAGTTGGGAAATGAGTTTAGAATTCTAATGAATAAAAATTATTGAACAATTGTAAATAATTGATGTACATTTTAATTATGGAATGATTATCCATATGATTAATAAATGGTATTCTAATTGAAGTTATGTGTACATGGATTAATGCTTGAATGTGTATTTAAATTCTTATGTGTTATTGGTGTGTGAAATTGTTTATTTAAAGTGCAAGTTGAGAGAATTTCTATATTGTAGCAATATTTTATTGAGAGAAATCAATTGCTTGACTATAGAATTAATATGATGAAAATACAAATGATGTAAAATGGATAGAGAACCTATTAAATTAAAATTGAAGCAATGTAAATTTTGTAACCGATTGAATTACGCAAAAGTAGAATGTGAGACTAAAAAGGAAAACATTAAGATAGAGGATAAAAGCAAAGATTCAATAGAGGACAAATTGGAAAATATTTGCAGCAAAGAAAGATCAATTGGAGATGCTGAATAATGAAAGAATATTTTCAAATAAAGACCGGAGCCTTGATAAGGGAAGAATTCAAAATACTTTAAAATAATTTAGCAAAGCATATTATAGATTCCTTAAGGAAAATTTTAGAATTGCTTAAGCAATGTCCTTGATTGTTTTCAATTCCTAGAAAGGATATATGGTACATTTACTTTAAGTAATTAAGACATTAGCATTTAAAGCGATTTTGAAGCGAAATGATATTTGTGCAAAACGATTCATGAGTTCTCGGTTAAACCGAATTTTCAAAGTTCAAATATGTATTGTGATGCAGGTTGCAAATGAATATATTTGTAATATATTTCAATGAATTCAAAGTATGAGATTTGTGGATGCAGGTGCCCTTAACTCACACTTTTTTAATTTATATTTTATCTTAAGATAAGACCGAAACGGATTTAGTGGTTAGAAATTTATATTTATAATTGGACAGAAACTAGAGAGAGAATTCCTTCCCATTCCTAAATAGAATATGAAAGATACCAAATACCCTAATATATTAAGATTAAAGATATAATTTACCTACAAAGTGACATTAGCTAATTAAAACAGTAAGCTAACTTGAGTTTTCCTTGAACGAACCTAATTGGAATTGCCTTGGTTTTGTCTTATAAAAAATTGTACTACAAATCCTTTGGCAAAGTCCCACCTATATAAACGTTTTGAACATTTTGTTCACGCGAAGTGGATCAAAAGTATTTAATCGATACACAGTTAGGATGATTTGGATTAGTGAAAGGATCCAATAGCGCTCTAACAATCCATATAGGTTTTGTATCACCATCAATTGGTCAAAGGGCAACAAAATATCCTTTGAAAACATCACGCATTCATGTGCTACTTGAAAAGATGGCAATGGACAATTGTAGAGTTGACCTACAAAGGCTTCATCTTTTGTAAACTCTTCACGGAACTCACCCTCATCATCAAGTTTGTCTTCTTTGGGAAGAAGACCAAAAGCTGCAATCACCATTCGCCAATAGAACACCAAATGTTCAAATTGTCTCCTATACACCCAAATTCAAGTAAAACTTAAATTGTTGTATTTTGGTGTGACCAACTAGTGCCTCTTCTCTTTCTAAAATCAAAACTTCGATGAAGACCTTGAAATTTGGCACTTCCTCTATAAGGTGAGGAATTGTAGGTACAAAATCACATCCATGAATGACTTCATGAAGGATGGAATGGTAGGGAGGTTTTCTTTTTTTAAGTGCATACTCCATCTCCCAAACAAAGCATCATATGGTACTATGTGTATTGTTTCTATATGGTGATACTTTGTGATTCAAAGTAGTTAAAATAATAAAATTTAAATCCCTTTGGTGTTTGAGTGCAATAATGTTTGTATCCCATTGGTGCTTGAATGTGATAATGTTTAAATGCAATTAGTGATTGAAAGTGGTTTTGTTTGAATCCAATTGTTGTTTGAAAGTGATAATGTTTAAATGGAATTGGTAATTGAAAGTGTTTTTGTTTGAAAGTGGTTTGTGTTTGAATGCAGTTTCAAAATGGACTATTTAAGAAATAGGATGAAGTTTATTATGATGTGTAAAAAATACATGTTCCACTAAAAAAAAACTCTATTATGACCTCATCAAGTACCTATAAGAAACATGTAGAATTTTTGTATTTTTAATGAATGTAGGGTATCCAAAATTAGCATTGAAAAAATCTATAAAAAATAGGGTACATGAAATAGGACAAATTTTGAAATTTAGATAAAGATAGTCCTATGAAAATTCAAAAAATCCACCTGCATAGCCCTCTTATAATAGGGGCTTGAATGCACATGATCATTGAACATCCCATATAGTGCACCTCCTAAGGTAAGGATTTTCTTCTTCATGACCTTGTTAGTTTGACTTTTGGGATCAATTATCAATTGCAATAAGGCTAGGATTTTTTTATTCATTTGTAAATTTATGACATCTAGGCACTTACGAAAATCCATTTCTTGGAAGGGACAATGGACAATTCCGAGGCACCCAATTAGCATAAAACATTACATGAAACAAGAACCTAGTTATGCTTGTTTAAATGCTAAAGGTAGGCATTGAAATGCTCACAACATGCCAATAAAAAGCTTTGATATTGTTGCCCATATTGAAACTATCATATATCATAGAGAAACCATTTGAGCCAATGCATAGTTGTCTATGAGTGATCAATTTAAATCCATAGCCTAGGAATAAATAGCAATGGACACAAACATCAAGGACTCAAGTCCATTATAGATATATCTTGTGCTTTCATCTTTCTGGGGTGCATAGTAACAATTTGAGTATACAATTTTAGGATATTTTTACAAGTCCACACAATGTCTTGCAAGATTTGACTTCTTCAATTTTTTTGAATTTTTCACTAAAATAAAAGATGTGAGACAAAAATGATCAATTATACACTAACATTTGCATAAAAAGTTTATATACCTTTTAGAAGATGCCTCATTTCAAAAATTCACCAAAAATATCATTTTCGCCTATAGCCTAATATAAACACAAAATTTATTAGCATTAGTAATGAGCTTTTAGCACAAGAAATTAAAAAAAATTAAACAAACTTGATTCCTTGTAGACTTGTATAAACTTAAGCACTTGAATTAAGGAGTATCCTATTATGAAGTGCCTTTATCACAACCAAATCACAATACCAACGGTAGGCATATCATAAAGAGGTCATATATTGTATAACAAATATGACCTTAAGCATGACCTTAAATAGTAATTGCAAAATGTTTTTTACCTTACAAATGGCACAATATGGTAGTAAAGTAATCAATTGTAAGTAGTAGCAACTTTCACAAAGATATAGAAATTTCTCCAAAAATTGTACATATACTTATAAAGTTTTTTATGCACATTTTCACTAGTAAAAATAACCTCCAATTGAAATTTTGACTCAAACTACGCTCATCAAGTTTATTGAACACATTGGATAGTTTCACTTCCTAACATTCTCTATGGTCCCTAACCAAGCCAAATTTGCGTAGGCACTCCTTCCCTCTTGTACACTACTAATATTTTGTCAAAAAAATGGATCCTAAATTGAGGTTAAAGTATTAAATTCTAAACCCTGATCAAATTGAAACTTGAATCAAATTTTCTTCTAAATCAAGAAGAGGGATGTAAGTTTCACTTATATAAATGGTAGTCACAAAATACCTTGTGTGAATCTTGATTATGAAAAAGATATTAATATTGGTGATCACAATCTATGCTTCTCCAAGGCCTTGAAAAATAAATTTAGTTTTCTTCAAAGACTCCTTAGGATGATGCTATTCATATCCATGCTGCACTTCTTTTAGTGACTTGTATCAAATATCTTCAAGAATATGAGCAAGAGCATTATGTGGCTACTCCTATTGCCAATCATGCTACAACCAAAAGGAACATTTGTTTCGTTCTCCAAATTCATTGAAAAACAAACGGGATACTTGTTTAGGCCTTGGAGCTTCATTTTATGGTCAACTAAATTTCAACAGAGAAATTATTCACATTGCAAATGAAGTTATCTTGGTAAAATCTAAAATCCTAAAGGAGTATCCTCCACCTCTCATGAAAATGATTATTCAACCTATCCTTCTATTCGCACTAAGGCCCTAAAAATCCATTGTGAGTTTAGTAAAGTAGTCAAGATGGAACTATGAATTACAATACAGCCAATACTTCTAGAATATTAGATGCGCCACAAAGCATATGTCTAGTAAGCCGTGAAGTTGTCATTGCAACTATAAATGATATCAATTTGAACAAGGCTAATCTTCCGAGCAATCTCCAACAAAACCCTGATACTTCTTTCAATTACAAAGAATATGAGACAATAATGAAAATGCACTTAAAATATTGATAAGCTCTATTGCAGAATAGGAAATGTAGATAATTGTAAGTGATCACTGCCTATGCATGTAGAAATGTATAATGCTCTAAACATTCCTTAGTACACTTTTCAATGTAATCTTCACTAATTAAACATTTCAAAAACCATATTCAACAAGCTTAGAATGCCACAACTCCTACAATATCAAAATTCTAATTGTCATAAGAAATTAATTTCCTTATAATGATGAATGCCAATATTCTAGTATTTCAATTTTGAACAAGAGTTCCACTTTCATTAGTTCACCAAAACTTTCTACATTTCCAATCCATTGCTTCATTTCTCCCTACAAAATAATGATAACAAAGAATAAGCCAATCTGAATGGGTTTTTTTCATTACCTCGCTGAACAAATTTGTACCAAATGGAAGTCTTCTCTTCCATTTGCACTTTGCCAACAATAGAATCACCAAGAGCCACAAATGTGGACTCCTCAAGGACAGGCTTCTTGCTCAACATGCTCAACATCATTTGATGCTTTGAAACTGCAAAAAATGAAAGCAAAAAATCCAACCATGTCCAAATTGATTGCAACTCAACTTTCAAGCTCATCCATACACTAGAAAAGCTTACGCTAAACCAAAAATCCAAGAACAATGACTATAGACATTTCCGATCTAAATATACATAATGGGTGAAGTGATGTTCAAAAGACACCCAATGAATGTTCAATGGTGAAAATGTTCCTGAGATCTCTATCTGGAGTGTGGTGATTTATGAGTAACACTCATCCCACTACTCAAATTTTATTACAAAAAATCCATTTTGTCCATTTGCAAAGTGAATTAATAATAAAAGACACATATATAGCAGGACATGATTCTAAAATCATTTTGCAAATGAAAGAGATATTCTTTGAGCTATTCAATGCATTATAAAATAGTCGAAAATTTTATCCTCTAACAACTATTGAAAACTATGGATATTGGAGCCTTGTAGGTAGACATAAAATAAGCCTGACATCCAATCCGAAGGGGAATATGAGAAAAGAAGCATGTGATCAACTCCTCAATTGGCATAAATTCTAAGGTGTAAGTTTTAATGCATAAAACATTATAATCCTCTCCAATAGCTCTTACATTAAACTTAAACATAGTTTCATTTATAAATTAGGGCGCAACCTCAAAAGAAGAGAAATGGACATATTTAGTGCAGGGTTGACGAATCTCTACGTCCGCCCCAAAATAGCGTCCGTTTTCCGGACGTCCGGACGCACGGACGCTAGCGGACGCAGCGTCCCTCCCACCGTCGGAAGGCGGACGGGCGGGGCGGACGGCCCGAGGCGGACGCCCAGATCGTGCTGACCACATCAGTCTGCGTGTCGATCGAACAGCCGTAATCGGGCGGACGAGTATCGGGGCGGACGGGGCGGACAGGTGGACGCGAATGTCAGCGGACACTGCGGATACAACATCCGCGTCCAGACGTCCAACCGTCCTGTCAACCCTGATTTAGTGGTACTCCATAAAAAAACCCATCATGTTTGTATAAGAAAAGATGATCTCAAAGAGCTTGGATCAATTGTATAATTGCAACCAATTACTTTTTACATTGACCTTCATTGAACAAAATGTTGTAGACATTGTAGACCATTGACTCAAGGATTCAATCCTTTTCCATTGCATACAATTGATTTGCTAGAAAATCTTGATCCAAAACAAAATCCTCAAAATGCACAAAATGGGAAGCCAAAAACAACTAATGTCTAAATGCTGCAATAATAAGATTCCAAGTGTTCATGCTTCTGCAATTTATCAACCATTGTTGTAGCTTATTTTCCCAATGTAAAAGCTTTCTCTTTTTTTTTTTCTGAAGTGCATTCTTGTTTTGGCTCTTTAGGTGCATTGGATTAGAACATAGTGAGTAGAGTTTGAGTCATTTAGTAGTGGTGCATTTTTCTAGTTTCAGATGGTTTGGTCCATGATGGTTTGATATTTTGTAGCTTGGATTTGGTATACGTATAATTAAGAGGGTGGAGGATTGCTTCTTGTTTTTTAGTTTCTTTAGGATTTGACTCAATGAAATCAAATTGTTGTGGTGTAGGTTTGAGGATCTAACTAGTTTAGCCAATTTGTTTTTACAAGTAGGCTACACTTTCATTTGCGAACTCTTTATTTTTTGGTGACATTGTCAATAAAATTGTCCCATGTCTAATATCTTTTTTCTAGGTTCATTGTCTCTCATGTTAGTTTCTAGTTTGTTAATTTATTGTGCAAGTCAAGTATGCAATTCTTGCTTTTTTTTCCCAAAAACATTCCCTCTTCCTCATTATTTGGCTGTAGTTGAAATTCTAAAATGTAAACAATGCAATCCCTACTTTGATATAATTTTGTGGTAATTTATTCATCACTCATGATTTGCTATTGTTCTTGTAGAACTTTCACTATAAGAAAATCACATTTTTTGTGATGTCAGATAAAAGCGTGGCATACTTTTGTAGACCAAAAGACATCAAAGACTCTCAAGCAATGGATGGCAAAATTGTAGTGGACTTTGCAGAAAACATGTAGATGTTAGTGGAAAAACAACTTAATGCTAGAGCTGAAAACTATATTGTGTAAAACATTTGGAAAAATGTAGTCATGTTTTTGGACACATCCTAGAAAACATGAAAGTGCCATGTCAACAAGGGCTTATGGTTTGACGACAAATAAGCTTCTAGAAATTACTAGGGGTTGAGGTAAAATGCTAACCAAATGTGAAGATAGGGGAAGGGCAACCACATGACATGAATTTTTTTCAAAAAATACCAAACGTGGTATTTGATGTGGTATTTAAGTGATGTAGCATTGAGCAAGGATGATGTAGCATGCTATGTCAATACATTCTAATGCCATCTAAGTATTTTAACAATATTTATTTGGATGTCAACTTTAACTTTAATTTTAACTTCATTTGAGACATCCAGATGTTTGTTTAGACGTCTACTAAAAAGTCAATTGAAACATCCAAATGTTTGTTTAGACGTCAACTTTGAATACATTTCCTATGTTTTATATATTCTATATGGTTTGTTTTCCTTTCTACCACCCTATTGGAGTATAAATAGCTTGTCTTCTCATTTCAACATATTCACAATAAGCCATGCGACATAGTTGCCAAATGCGGTGTATTGTGTATAATATATTTTGTATGGTGTACAATGTATGGCATGTAATATATTGTGTACTTTATATGATATATTTTATATGGTGTACAATGTATTGTGTATGATATATAATATATTGTATAATTTGTAAGGCCAATTGTGTACAATATATGTCTCAAAAATTGTTTAGACGTTTAAGTTGATGTCGTAAAAAATTGAGACATCATTACAAGAGAAAGGGGTATTTTAAGTATAGTCCTAGTAGTATAGTTTGTTAAGTAATGACTTTTAAGGCGTTTTTTTAGTAAAATTTTACTAAAAGGATCCCTTAAAGGCCATTACTTAAAAGACTATACTAGTAGTAATATACTTAAAACATCCCTTTCTCTTGTAGTGCATTCACATTAGGTACACCCTAGAAAATATCATTTGTAATGTTTTCATATCTCTCTAGACATCCGGGATGTCCGGACATGGACGCAGCGTCCACCTTCCGACGGCGGGAGGGACGCTGCGTCCACTGGCATCCGTGAGGATGGATGTCCGGACGTCCGGATTACGGACGCTATTTTGGGGCGGACGTACTAATTTGTCAACCCTGTTGGACGTACCATAATACATAGTAGATGCTACATGATGTTCAAAAGAATTAGCCTCATATCACTATTGATGTTTGAAAAAATATATGTACATCACAATAGACATCCAAATAAACAACATTTAAGATACAATGCATCTGCCACGTCATCGCCATGTAGTAGTCATGTCATATCCAATGTTAACAAAGGCCTAGATGAAAAAGTTGTTGACATGGCATTGTTTGCCTATGTGGCTTATATATAGAGGTGAGTAGGTGATAAGGCTAACTGGCTACTACATGGCACTCTTTTTCCAACTTCTTAGGCTATGTTTTTAGGTCGTCCTCTAAAAACAAGGCATGTTTTTTTTCCAATTTTTGCATGTTTTTTCTATGTCAATTTTGATGGATTTTACTAGACATCAAAGATGGCATACCTAACATTAGAAAAAATGTATTGATCACCATGTTTTCAACTTGTCCCAAAAAATAATTTTTTTATAGTGGATGGAAGTGAGCTATGTAGAAGTCTTCCAATCTTTGCAGTTGCATCCTAAGTGGGATGCTATACTCTTGAACTTTAGTAAAGATTGGATTGATGAGTTGGTGATGGGTCAAAAGTTTGTTGAAGGTAGGCAAGCTAGTGATGCAAGGATCCATTGAAATGATATACGGAAGAATGAACAAGATTCAAGACCTCAACAAAAATAGGCTTTGAAGGTGTTCAAAAACGAGACTTCTTTGTGGCAATAACACTTACAATGACCTCTTCGAATGCAATAGGATCATGTGAAGAGAATGGAATGGATATGTCGTGGTAATCTTTTTTGAAACCAAATCTAAGAATGAGGTGTATCACAAAATATTATTGGAAGATGGCAGGTTTGCCTTCTTGATGGTCAAGATTTGTGACATTGGATTAATCATCTCACATGTTGGCAACAAGAAAGAGTCATTGTCTATTTATTTAAAAATAGAAGTGGAAGCAACCATATATATTTAAGATGACCTTGGAAATGGAGTGGATGCATAGTTGTGGTATTATTTATTGAAACCTCAAAGCATTCAACATGCTTTGTACACAATTTGAATGTGGTTGGACATGTTGAGTGGCAAATTTTTATGCTCTACTAGAGTTATTGGAATAGAGTTCTTCAAGGCTTGTAAAATATTCCAAGCATGCAAGGATTATAGCATCAATGACAAGCCTAGTTTGTTTACAAAAGAAGCCAATGTCTAAAGTTATGGAATGGCATATTATGAGATTCTAACATGGAAGCTTCCATTTGAAGACTATAGGCAAAACAATTTTGTCAAGATATCATAATGTGTGTTTGTGGGACTCATTTATTAGTATAAAATGACATAAGGGTGTACAAATGGTATCTTCATCGAGGAAAATAAAATGAATGTCAAAGAATACTATGCCCTAAATGTCCAAAAGGTGGAATTAAGAATGTCAAAAAAAATCCTTACAATGTCCTAATTTCAATACCATAAAATGTTGAACAACATTTACATGATCATCTAAAAGTACAAATGCTTTAGATGAATAGTTTTGAATTGAATTTAGGTCATTTATAAAAAAATTAAAGTTCTCATAAATTGATAAGCTTTGTGTATAGTAACCATATAATATATCAATAGGTGAGTTGGATTTTTTTTTAATTCTTGTAATAAACTATAATTATTTGGTTAATAATTAATTTGATATCCTAAATAGAGGAAAAATTTGTCAATTGATTACTAAAAACTAATTATTTTTAATCCCTCAAGGCCTAACAACTTTTTGATAATGGAGGTTTTCAATGAATTGTCCCACTTTGATATTTTTTTTGCACATGGATGTGCTTGAAATTTTTTATTTTAGCCATACAAAACTAAAGACTAAGTTGTCTAATATGCATTGAATTAATTCTATAAAATATTTAAATATTGATTGTTGGATTTTTAGTTTATAACAATTTTGAATGATCAACTTATATGCAAAAAACGTAGTTTTGGGAGAAGAATAACTATAAGAAGATGAATGATGATTCCCCCCCTCCAAAAAAATCTATTGAAATCTTAAGCAAATGCATTATATTTTAATTTAAAAATAAAAAATAAAAATAAAAACTCTCTCAAATTGTACACATTTTCAAACAAAATGAATAAAAAAACCAAGAGACCAAATTGGATCTTCCAAATTTTTAAAAATTTATATATGCGTCAATTTTGGAAATTTAACAATTGATATTATAAAAATTATTTTTGAAACATCTTCCAAAAATTTGAAATCATTCTAATTATTTTTTCATTTTTAATTATACTAGATTGAACCTTGCATTTTTAAAATTGCTAGAAATACAAATTTAAAAGAAAGTCTCCAAATTCAGATTGTTTGTGGAGAGTAAAGACTAGAAATGTCAAAGAAAATGTTTTTTTCCACCCACTAGTCCTTTCATTGTAAAAAAATTATGTATGCGTCCTTTTTCTATAAGACTACATTTCCTAAATAAAATTTTTAATACTTCTCACATTGAAAGTTTGAAAATTAAAAAACACAACAAGTATGTAAACTTGTTACTCTACAAGATCCTAGTTTACAAAATATTAAGATTTGTTTCACTCCATTGAAAATTTGTCATTAAAAATCTAAAGATACATTATATCTTTACTGGATTAAAGGTTATTATCAATTATATTAAAAATATAAAATTTAGAAATATATGAAATGTATCAAAGATTTGGTATTAAAAAATTTAATGCATATTAAAATTGGATGATTCTATATTAAATGAACAATGTGTCTTTTCAATTGTAAAAGATTGGATGTTCTCTATTAATAAATTTTTGTAAAGAAAGATTGTGATACATAGGTGCATTCACCTTATACAATGAGTTTTAAGAATTGAGTCTTTTTGCAAGAGATGTATCTTAAAATGTATAAAAAATATTGTAGATAATTTTTTTTTTTAAAAATATTATGAATTCATTTTATTAGTAGAAAAAAAAGTCTACAATTTTTTTGTTTTGCAATGCACTCAACTTCAAACTCTCACACTTACTAAATTTTGTAGTAATTTGCATTTTTATATTTCTTCAAGACTGTAAAAAAGGGTATATTTCTAATGAATTAAGGAAGGTTTTTGATGTAAATGATCAATATGAATGCGCAAAAATATTATTGGGTTACAGAAACACAAAAAAAGAAAACAACTAATATGCACTTCTACCTTCTATGTTTGATTCTACATATAGACTTCTAAATTTTCATAAAAAACAATGTTTTTGTAAGTAGGTATTGAAAATTAAGTCTTAAAAAAGGATTAAGGATCTAAAAGGTTAAACAAAAACATACATTAAGCATTGTTGAAAAAATTATAATTGTCATTTTAAGGTCATTTTCTACAATACAATCATCATGTTCCGTAGATTACCATCATAATTTGATGCTCTAAGATCATTTATTCAAATCATCAAAAATTCATAATTATGACATTACCAACTACACTTCCACTCTCTACAATAATTTAAACTCTATGTATACACTTCTATTCCCTATAAAGAACGGTGTTTTGTAAGTAAACACTAAAAAATGCATTTGAAATAATAATAACTATTTAGAATCTAAAGTATAAAAAGAAAATGTAAACCAATCATTGTTGAAAAATTCCAACAGATTTTGAGGTCAAAATCTACAACCCATTCATTAGATTCCATTAGTTGCCCTTGTATTAACTAAGAGTTTGAAGATTGTACGTTCAAATCTTCAAGCATTCATCCAACGTTTCAATTAAATTCAGTGTGAAATTTTCAATAGTTGCTTCGAAGTTTTATTCCACAAGCACAATAGGTTGACCTCATAACTCTAGATCATCCATTCAAATCTTCAAACATTCATCCAATGTTTCAAGTTGGTTCAATGAAAAGTTTTCAATAGTCAATTTGAAGCAGCATTTTGCAATATAATTGTCATATTCCATAGTTCAAGGATATTGCACAATGAAATTCTATGTTCTAAAATGATCTGCACAAATCTGCAAACATTCATCTAATTTTCCAACTTTCCACCAAAAATTTATGACGACAAATGCCTCTCCCATTTGGGCATTCCCTTAATTTCCGGGAATGCTCCAGGAGAGGCATGAAGGAAAGACGAAGGAACCGAATCGCATCTCATCAGGGTGGCGCGGGATGTGCGGCGGCCGTGGCCGCAATGGAGGCTGCGCATCATCAGTGAATGGACCTCAGCAACTGAACCTGCCCGCGACCCTGGCGCCTTCAAAGCACAACTAAACTTCCTCTTCGCGACGTGAGAGTGTAGCCCCCAATTGCCCCAATTGCCCCAATTGCCGCGACACCGCCCGTCGTCCCGTCCACCGCTGCGCCGTTCTGCCGCTAGCGGCGAAGTACCGCTATACTCTGTTCTCCGTCTTCTCCTTCGTGCGCGCCTTTGAGCTTTGCCTTTGCGCTTTGGTAGTAGGCCTCGTCGTCTCTTCCCTTGTTGCGCCGTGCGCGTGCCGTGTGAAACACGGAGTAGGCAGGGGCGATGTGTGTGATGGGGCTGCAAGCCGAACAACAGGCGGTGGAGTCCTGGGTGGTGGACGAGCTCGGCAGCAGCCACGGCGAGAACGGCGAAACCAGCGAAGACAGCAGCGACGTATCCACCATCGCGTCTGTCCACGGCGACCCCTCTTCCCTCCTGGACATGATGTCCGCAGTCAAGCTCCTCCTGGAAGGACTCGGGGAGGAAGTCACCCGAGACGGACTCCTCAAAACCCCACTGCGCGTCGCGCAAGCATTCCAGGGCGCCACCAAAGGTTTGCGCTCCTTTCTCCCTTCTTCCTCATGCGTTAGGGTTTATGGATAATCGCCCTTGCCTTCCCTTTCTTTTGAATGTTTTCGTTGGATCCCGGATCTGGGGGTTGAAAACATCGGCTGGGGTTTTTCTTGCTGTGATCGCACTGCAGGTGGGGAGTTGCGCTACTAGCCGGAATGGGTGGGGTTGTTACAACTTGCTTGAATTCATTCATTGGATCCCGAGAAGAGATTGTTGGGTTTTTTGTTTCGATCTTGGGGTTGAGAACATTGGCTGGGTTTTTTCTTGCTGTGAGCGCATTGCAGGTGGTGATGAGCTACTAGCAGGAGTAGGTGATGAGGTTGTGACAAATTTCTTGACTTTTGGTTGGATCCCGAGAGATCGTGGGTTTTGATCTTGGGGTTGAGAATATCAACTGGGGTTTTTCTTTCTGTGAGCGCATTGCAGGTGGTGAGCTAGCAGTGACAAATTGCTGGATGGTGTAGGGTATCGCCAGGCCGCCAAGGATGTGGTCGGCGGGGCGCTGTTCATGGAACCGGGAGCAGGGGGAAGCCACGGGAATGGGAGTGGAGGTGGATGCGGAGGCATGGTGGTGGTGCGGAATGTAGAGTTGTTCGCACTTTGTGAATCGTGTCTGTTGCCGTTTCGAATTCGGTGTCATATAGCGTATGTACCTGTCGGAGAGCGGGTAGTAGGACTTAGCAAGCTGCCGCGGGTGGCGGAGCTTTTCGCGAAGAAATTGCAGAACCCGCGGAGGTTTGCGATGGAAGTTGCGGTGTCGTTGACTGAGGCGCTGCAACCGGAACCGCTCGGGGTGGCCGTGCTCGTAGAGAGCTGGCATTTGCAGTGGCCGGGTGAGTGGGATCAAGGTCCTTTGAATGTCTACACCGCATCGCATTTTTTAGAATCACTCGCCATTTGCGTTTTGGGAATTGCTTATTCAAAAAGGTGTGAGGTCTGTGACTTCTTGAAATATTTTGAGTAAGCTTTCCTCGAAAGATAAATGGAATTGGCATCTAATGCAAGTCGTTTCATATTTTTTGGGCCTTAGTGGAATTAGTTATGAATTTTGAAGTTGGAATCACTGAAGTCTTTGAAAGCGTCCATCCTGATACGTTCACTGCTGTCACATTTAAGAAAGCAATTGGTACATTGATATGTACCTCTTTTAGAGATCGCTCTTAGATCTTGGTCGCTTTATGGACCTCCTATCTTAGTCTTTCATGCAGCGATCAGGTGCGTTAGATCAATTTCCGTAAAATCTCCTTAACGCAACGCATTGCCCTGAAAGCGCAAGAATTGGCCCATTTCGGAAGCCAGTGTAATACGTGATCATAGTCCCTTTCAAAACATTGATGTCTATTGTGTCAAAATGTAGGTTCTGATTTCAACTGTCTATTTGTTACCTTCCTTGAAGTTGAACCCTCCTAAATTATGTCCTTCAACTCTCATTGATGGGGAAGCCAATTTGGGGACTCTTAGGGCTTAATAACGTCACGAGTTTTTGCATTTCTTTTGGTTTGCTCATCCGAAAATCCTTCTTCGTGCAGGTGCGAAGGAGAATGGAACAGTGTCCGATCTGGAGAAATGCGTTGGCTGGGTGCCATCCACAGCGTATGCAGGCACAGGCCAGTTCGAGGACAAGCATGACGACTTATGGGATGAGCTTGTCGCCCTTCTCCAAGTGGACGGTCACAGCGTGGAGCATCGTTCTAGTCTCGATGTACATTCAGATACTTCAAATCCTTGTCCATTCACTCTATTTGACGCAATCCCCCCTCAGAACGGATACAGTAATGGCTGCAGTGAACTAGCGTTTCTAGGCCATGGACGTGACTGCACCGTGCCCGCTCTTCCCTCAATGGTTGAAGCTGTGGAGACTCTATTAAGATCAATAGGAGAAGACCCTAGTCGCCCTGAGCTTCGTTTCACTTCGTTACGCTTCGTGCGATGGCTTCTGACCTCCACGCAAGGCAGCCGAGTCGGAACTTCCGGAAACATAGATCTCGTGTCAGGGCAGCAAGGGTTGATGTTGTCAATGGGAGGGGAGGAAGCAGTTGCAGATGAGGGCATCTTGACCGAGTTCAACTTTCCATTCTGCTCACAGTGCGAGCACCACTTGCTTCCTTTTGTTGGCGTGGTGCATGTGGCCTATTTGGGAACAAGAATGCGAGGTAGGAAGCAGCAGTTGGACAGGGAGAGTGTCCAAAGGGTGGTGAGAGGGTACAGCCTTCGGTTGCAGGTGCAGGAGCGCTTGACGAGGGAGATAGCGGAGGCGATTGGAAGCTCGGTGATGGTGGTGGTGGAAGCGAGTCACATGTGTATGTTGTCACGGGGGGTGCAACAAGTGGCGTCCTTGACGTCCACGTATGCTTCGCTGGGACTATTCTCCACGAATTCTAGGCTTCGGACCTCGTTCTTGCAGTTAGTTGCCAAAAGAACTCATACGTAGATTTCTGATTTTTTTTCTTAAATTTTTTTCGTTTCATATTTTCGTATCGGCGTAGTGTGGTCCATCCATTCTAAATCACATTCATTTTTTATGACATCCATTCCGAACCTGTTGAGTATGTCTGAGTTGTACAGTACAGTAGGGAAACAAGCAAGCAATCATCTTTAGAATGGGGGTCTTGGTAGAAGCGCCGTCGCAGCTTCTACATACAATTTTGGATAACAGTTTATGACTGAGCTGAACATTGAAGAGACTATCATGCATGGAAATCCTTTAATCTCCTATGAGGAGCCCAAATGACCAAAAGTGGTCACTCTCAATTTTGGAGGGACAGGGTTTTGTGCACATAGTTGTTCCAATTTTCGTAGTGAATCCTATAAGCGATTCAAGTTCAGAACTTGCAATCTGTAAGTATGAATTGTTCTGTTGCCCTGGGGAATACTAATATTGCGTGTGTTTTTCAACGTTGTAGTTTTAACCGTCAAACAGCGTTCATAAAAACATGAGCGAGCCCAGTGGCAGGCATGAGCTGAAAATTACGAGTCTTGTACTTGTGTATGTACTCCTGAACGCATCCATGTAAGCATCTGGATTCTAACGCATCTATGCCTTCAGTCTGTATTATTTGTGGACAATATAAATGAACAAAGAATTTTCAGAGCTCTAAATATGAAGGTATCCATAATCAACCGTCAATTTCCTACTCAGAATATGTACATTTTAGGTGAGAATCTGTACACTTTTGGTGAGAATCTGGAGGGGCTGCTTTTTGTGAGGTTTGCTGCCATCAAGGGTCGTTACGTGACTTCAGATAGCCTGCCAATAATGAAAAGTGTTTCATCCAAAACGAAAAGTATTTTATTGGAAATTGCAAATGAAAAGTGCTGCTAAAAGGGGAAGCGTTGATCGGTATATTAAGCAATGATAAGTGTTCGTTTCGTTAGACACGTGCAACTGCGATCACGATTGCTGATTGGCCGCTATCTTCTCATT
This sequence comes from Pseudoscleropodium purum, assembly GCA_963969395.1. Lineage (NCBI taxonomy): Eukaryota > Viridiplantae > Streptophyta > Bryopsida > Hypnales > Brachytheciaceae > Pseudoscleropodium > Pseudoscleropodium purum. Next base: position 29,535,566 of record OZ017795.1, read on the forward strand.
TTCCGTTTGATGCAGAACCGCACGCGCCACATGGGGCTCATATTCAAAGTGATATTTCTGATAAAAAAAATAAATCTATCCACCCAACTGCAGCAAAAGCGAAGTGAAACGAGTGTTTGCATCAATTTCAATGCAAGTAAGCTACCCACTCCTAAAATCGTCCAAACAAGCTTTGCGGATGTAAGAGAAAACATTGAAGATCTTTTGGGGGTAAGTTAGTCTACAGACTCTTTTAGGCCAATTGTTAAGAATTTTTGGAGTGTTTTGCCCATCAAAAATTCAAAACAAATTCATACTTTGTCAAAAAAAGAAAGTTTCAATTGCTCTTCCCATTTTTTCTCACACTTGTCTTTGCATTGAATTTTTTTTAAAAGGATTTCAACAATGCCAACAGGGCAGCAAACCAGACAGTCATTCTGCCAGTCACAACTCACAAGCTGGTCTACCTTGGTACCAATCTCCAAAGATGCGTACCGTACTTGCCCTGCATCACACCCCTTGATATGTTGATTCCGTACGTTGTGTTGACCCATTGCAGAACTCGAAACCCATTAAACTTCTACTTCTTTCTCGACATTCTTATCTGTTCTCTTTGCCAACTCTGTTCGTTAGATTTGCAGCTGTGTCTCTCAACTCTCAAGATCAGTGCCGCATCTTCTTTGCTCTTCTTATCCACATTCAGTCAGTCAGACAGTTTGCGTGAGATTGTAACCGACTTAATAAGTTATACAGACTTATGATATTACACAGCTTGTGTTTGTTTTTTCCGGAATTGTACCTTAATTTACCTGTCACAAGCCTTCACAGCACTGACGCAATTCAGGAGGGACAGTCAGACAGTACGCCAATTTCGCTCAAAAACAAAAACGCTGGTTGTACTTAAGATACTGCACAACATAACTGAATTTCTTGAACGAAGCTCCAAGGATCCAGGAATATCGGTTTGGAATATCCTTCAATTCTCTAACTCAGAAGCAAAACCATTTGAAGTGTTGGGGCTGACAGTTGGTTCTTAGCCATTCCTTTTGCGGATTGAATACTAAGTTACTCTTGAACTCTTGCTCATCAGGACATGAAGAGCGCAAACTTCCAATAATGCTGCATTGGAATGAGAAAGAGTGAAAGATCCGAGGTTTTGAGAGTCGGGATTGGCTTTGTCGAGTTTTTGGATTTGTGATCGGTTCAATTTTGATCCGTAATGGCCACGACTAGAATTTCTCCATCATGGCGTTGTGCAATTGGCTACAAGCAAGCACATTATGAGTTGTAGTTTGTGCCCCTTATGACATTCATCAACCAACAATTCCATAATTAGGCTTTTCATGAGGATTGGCAAGCAACAATAGTTGACACAGTGTGATTGGCCGATGGGTAGTGGTCGGAAATGACAAGCACTCGGGTGGATGCATGGTTGAGTGGCTCATTTTTGGCGAAAGTTCAAGTCCAAAAAGTCCTTTTTTGTGAGTAAAATGTTTAAGAGTGAAATGCTTGGGAGTGAATTCTATAAGAAATAATTTTTTTTTTAAATCTAAAAATACTGAGCTTTTTGGACGACCCTAGACCTTAGAAATTATTATCCTTTAGGAAAATAATTTTTGAAAAAAAAAAATATTGGCTAAGAGAAAAGGACTTCGTAAAATTTAGTATTTCAAAAGTCATTAAAAAGTCCTTAGCAAACACATAAAGAAGATCTACATTATAAGCCATTGTTTTCTAGAAGCATTAGTTTAAACTCTATTATAAGAGTATTATCTACAATTCATATGGTTAAGGAAAAGGAGCTTAAAAAGTTTTTTTTAATTTTGTTGATAATAGATTCATCACACCCACTTTTTTTCAAAAGCCCCTAGCATTCATACACTATGTACAAAAAAAATTAAAAAATCATAGAACTATTGGACATCAAGTTGATTTATCTAAATTAAGTTGTTTCATACAAAAAAATAAATGTAAGTGACCTATATATTAGTTTGAAATGAATTCTTTGCAGTTTTCAAGAGTGTGACAAGAAATTGAGCCACTCAACTATGCATCCACCTACTTGGTACAAATTGATTGACAAGCAGTGGCTTGTTACATGTTGAGAATTTGGATCATAGCTAGTTACAAAGGATAATGGCCATGGAGGGTGTCAATACATCTTGAAGGATCTGCTCTTGTTGTTCTACAACTCAAGTAGGCGATCCTACACGCCATATTGGCATCCTCCATGGCCACTATCTAATTTATAATTTACTGTAGTGTTTTGAGGTCTTAAATAAGTTAATCCCTAAATGTCCAAATTCAAATTTTTGGCAATATAGCAATTTTAGGTAGCTCGTTACAAATGAAATTTCTTTTTCTTTGAAATTTTTACACAACATTGTAATATGTGTCCAAGGAGTAGCTTTAAGGTCCAACAATTTTTCATAACTAAAGATGCCATTCCATATAGAATATAATTACATGTTTTAAAAATATTACAAGACATAGTGCCATCTTAGAAGGTAAATAAAAAATTGAAGCACTTTCTTCATCTAATGAAAATTAGTACCACAATTTGTAGGTGCTAGACTTGATATTGCCCTACATAATAAGTTGCACCTAAAATTCAAAATATAGTTTTGGGAGAAGGAGAAAACAATGACTCTTATTTGCACTTGAGGTCCCCTAAGACAGGAGGTCGCCCTAGATTCAAAGAAGCCCAAGATCCAAAGTCCCCCTCCAAATCTAAAACACAATTTCTAAAGAAAGAGAAGACAACTACTTCTTTTAGACCCAAGGTTGCCCTTAAAGGACTTGAGGTCATCTTCAAGGACCGCCTTAGACTTGAAGTTGCCCTAGACTCAAAGTTGTCCTAGACCCAAAGTTGCCCACCCATAATTGTCCAAGACCAAACTCCTCCAAAAAAACCCAAAACATAGTTTTTAGAGAAGGAAAAGGCAATAGTTCCTTTTAGTGACCTAAGGTCACCTTTTAGGGATCTAAAGTTGCCTTTTAAGGACCTGAGGTCTCCTTGGACTTGAAGTCGCCTAAGACCCAAAGTTCCTTCAAAAATCCAAAACATAGTTTTTAGAGAAAGAAAAGATGGTGGTTCTTTTTAGGAACCCAAGGTCGCCCTCGACCTAAAGTCATCCAAGACCAAAGTTCCCTCAAAAATCCAAAAATATAATTTTTGGAGAAAGAGAAGCCAATGGTTTTTTTTAGAGTCTTTAAAAACCATACCTACCCGCAAACTAAAACTCCTCATAACTTTCATCTCACTAATCAAAATGAAATGATTCAAAGCTTCCCATTCATAAATAAACCTAAAGAACCAATTTCAAATTTTTATTTTTTTTAAAAGTGATTTTTAAAGAAGTATTTGGGCTATCCAATCTACCCGCTAAGCAATGAAAATCACATATCATGCAATAAGTTTTTGACCATCTAGTCAAAAGTTACAAAAATTGTCAAGCCTTAAAGCTACTCCTTAGGTACATGTTTTGTGAAAATTTTGAAACAAAAATATAAAAACTCCATTCATAGTGTGTTGCCCAAATTTGCTATGTTGCCAAAAAACGCAACTTGGTCTTCTAGGGGTTAAATACATGGAAAGGCCATTATGTCTTGTTTATGGAACATTTATGATTGGACTCTATAGGTGGTTTTGTAATTTGACGGCAAATTACCTCAAAAATTCATAGAATTTAGAATTTCCATCAAAAAATTATAGCAACAATTAGATTTGATTTGTGAAACAAGCATACAACTCAAAAAATATGTGACCATGGAGTAGGCCCCATGTAAGACATTCAAATTAGTAAGAAAGGTGGTAATAGGCTTATCTATCTTATGGTAAATGACATGTCTACTAATTTGCAAGACATATTAATATACTTGTCATGATAGGTGAGCTAACTTAATTTACTTTCATGGAATTCAAATTCAATATCTACATAGCTCATCTCAACTGCTTAATATCAAAACTCTATTAAAAATGGGTTACTTTAAATTTATTGCAACAAGACTCCAAATTGCACCATAACTTTTCTATTTAATGAATTTATTCTTACTGATATTTCCAATGATAAGACCCTAGTTCCAATTAAAAAGGAAGATTTTGCAAAGAAGGGAATATATTAAAGTATGGTTGTTATTTTTTATTTGATTATGATTACTAGACAATAGAGAAAATAAAATGGAGAAGTTCTTAATAAAATCTCCATTCATTATTTTGTATTTTAAAATCCAATTGATGAATAATACACTAATCAAATGACTCTTTGGTATTTGCATCAATCAAATTAAAAGAAAAACTCTAAACCAAATCTCTTTCGTTTCATTTTTTAGTTTTAGATCAAGATGGTACATAAAAAATGAGTAGGAGGATGTTTGGACAATAAAGAAAATCAAATGGGAAAGTTCCTACTTAAATCTATATTCAATATTTCATACTTCTAAATTCACTTGATGAATAATGCACTAGTCAAATGACTCTTTGGTATTTGTATTAATCAAATGGAAAAGTTTTTACTTAAATCTATATCCAATATTTTATACCTTGATCAAAGGACTTTGAGATGGGGTTAGGGTTGGAAGCACGATGCAGATCACAAATGGAGCTCGGATGTCGTAACCTTGTGGATCTTCTTCACAAAAAGAACGTTGCATACTTTTGATTAAGAACAATACCAAAGTAGATCTTGTGCATGCCAAAGGGGTGCAACTGGTGGTTTCAAATTTCAAAATGATACACTCAAATCTATTTTGTCTTGCTTTTTAGTTTGTTTATTAAACCCTAATGTTTCCTTGTAAAACTCTAATCTACATCTAAGTGATATTAGTGTTGCTCATTAGTATGGATTTGTATAGAGATCTGTTCTGTGAATCATACAAAGATGCCACCAAGAGAGGTAGACACTACTTAGCAGATTACTTTCTAGAAATGCAATGCCAATATGCTCAGAGTCTTAGGTGCGACCCCATCCTTCCAGAGGTTGGATCTAAATGACGGATTTTGCCCAATGTTTCCTTGCTTGCTCAACAAGAGTACACACACTGGCCGACCATAGCTCTGCTTCACCAGATTGATGTGAAGATTGCCTTGCCTCCACCTCTACTACCGCCTAGCTTCTTGGCCCTTGTTAAAGGCGAGGTGCTGCCACCATATTTGTGATGCAAATAGGCAAGCGTCCTCATGTATCCCCACTAGGTATTCCCACAAGTCTTTATTGATCCTTATTCCCTTTTTCAAGAAGTTCAACATTTGCAAAATCACATAGTTATAGCTAGCTTCATTGAGGAATGTATACTTGAGCAAAATACATCATCCTAGATCAATGACTTAGGAAAGATACTCTTCCCTTTTCACGCTATTTTACACAAATTTGTTGGAAATGGCTACCACTATATCACATTAGAAGAGTTTTGGAGGGTCCAAAAGCCTGTTTCGGGCCTGTTCCCCCGCAGTTGTTCCTTGCAGCGAGGGGAATGGCCCTTTGTTAGAATTTTTTTTCTAAAAAAAAAATCTTTATAGTCTCCAAATGAAAAATTAAAATTAAAAATATATATTTTTTTTGGTCAATGATGTAGTAGGGTCTTAGCCACGTCAGATTGCTGCGCTAAACCTGTTTCCTGCGTTCGCACGTTGTGATAACTCGCAGGCATCCAAAGGCCCCAAAAATCTTCTAATGAGCTTGACTTCTCTAAGGCCACAAAGAAGCTAATCACTCTTCAACTCCACTGCTTCTAAAGGACAAAGCAACTTACCATCAATGGGCACCCCTCTTTAAACCCCTTGTTCTCAACAAGATAAGTCACCCCTATTAATTGTCTTTAGATAAGTTATTGCTGGAGTTCATTCCCTTCTTGCATGATTTAGCAAATCTACTAGGCCGGGTGATGGCTTTCGACATTCTTGACTCGGCCGTTAGCCACCAATGCTTCTATATTTGCCTTAACCTCACACAAGGGTGGACCTACAATGTTCACGTGGACAACGGTTGCAATGACAATGTAGTTATCTAGATCTCCTATGATGATCCTCGTTTTAGCTGTGCCCTTTGCAAAGCTCCTTTTCATTTAGCTACTAATTGTCCATTGAAGCCCCTCAACCAATCCAATAGGAAGCCAGTCCCCAATCAAGGTACAAATTTTTAGATGGCCCATAAATCCTCAGCACTTCATCTCCAACCGTCGTTACAGTAAAGTCACCACCATATCCCACCCCAATCCAAGGCCTCATCTACTCGAAGGTATAATCGTCATAATAGTAGACCATCCCACTTCAACCGGTCTCCTCCCCCCTACTCTCAATGTAAATAGATTCTTCCCAGTTCAACATCAATACCCAAGCAAAGGGGCCTTGTTTCCAAGTGGCTTGCTACTCTAGCAAGCTTAAGCCACTACAGGACGTGTAGAGTTTCATTTGAATGACATAGAGGTGAGAAAAGTGATCAACGCGAGACTCACAATTTGTCAACAACCTTCTAAGCTCCAACTTGTGACGAAAAATCACCCGCACAAAGTTAAGAATATTCCAAAACCACTCATCCCATTTCCCCTGATCCTACACACTTTTCCAACACTAGTAAGCTCTCCCCCCATATCTTACCTTCCCCCTCAACACTCCTCTTTAGTGATCATCCCCAACACATTTTGAATCTTATCTGTAAGCCCTTACTTTCTTCTAACCATCCAATCCCTAATCCTAATCCAATTCCTCTATTGCACTTAAACCGTACCTCTACCCTTACTTCCACTAGTCCCTAGCCAACTACTCTTTACAATCTATCCTCCCCCTCCAACTTACATTACTACTTAACTAGTAACTTGCAGCATCCCATAGCTCCCATCAAAACTTCATCAACCAACTTCCAATCTGTTGTACCATGTTTATTTCACCTTCTCTACAATCCATCCTACAATCCCACATGATTGTTGACCTTCTTCCCATTACAATCTGCAAACAACTTTTATTCTATAGTTGCTTCCATACTTCCTCTAATCCCCTCCCCCTAAATCTAGATATCCACTTTGATGGAAATATTCCCATAGACTCCCTATCCCATCCAACTACAGGCAGAGTGCATTCCCATCCCCTATCTTCTACATCCAACAATGGCGGTTTTCTCGTCATCAGGATCTTTGACCATATTTCTAGCTCGTTCCCCCAATAGTTGGACATTGGTGCTTCTAACTCACATCTGCCAACTACAGTAGTGGTAACTTCTTCATTTGTGACTTCAAAGCCTTTGCAAAGAAACATTAAGGGCTTCCTCTCCCTCCCTCCCAAGTTAGAGTTGAACTAATTTCTAGTGATTTGAGCAATTTAGATATGAGAGGATTTTGCCACACATCATCATCTGATTGTGCAAGGAGTTTTAGGCATACTCCTGAACCACAACTTTCATGAAACTATGTCTTCTCTCCCAAAATGTTAGAGGCCTTAATGACCCCTTTGCTTTAGATACTCTTTGGCATTACATTAGAAAAAATCCAGTTGACTTCTTATCCCTACAAGAACATAAACTCAAAGGGACTGGTGCTCTCAATCTTGGGCGGTCATTATAGAAACAGGCTACTTGCTTCTACATAGACGCTAAGCTCGGATCATCCTTGATAGGAGCAATGCAAGCAAGGGTGGAGTTGCCACACTAATTTCCCCTCAATGGCCAAAACTTGTTGCCCCAATCAAGCTTCCTATTTGGTGGAAAAGTCCATTGGTTCATCTTGAACTGTATCCCTGGTGGCAACTTTGGCTTTGCTAACTTGTACGCTCTGCATGAACCACATCCATGACGTATTCTGTGGAAAACACTACAGCATGAATTCCCTAGTATTTGCAAATGGTTCCTATTGGGTGATTTCAACATGATGGAACACCAATGTGACAAATCTAGCACTTGTAGTAAGACCATGCTTTTTCATGAAAGGCTCCTATTCAATAATATGAAAGACTCTCTTCATATTTCCAAATTTCCAGTTACCCTCCCTTCTCTCTCATTTTGATGGGACAATGTAAGAAGGGATGATTCTCGGATCATAGCACAACTAGACAGAATCTACGTGTTTTTAGATTTTGCAACCTACTCAAAGAAGATCTTAGACTATAGGATTCAAGGCGACAACACCTACTCCAACCACTCTCTTCTCTTGATGATTTTACAACTTGCCAACCCTCTTCTTTACCCTAGTAGATGGATGATGTCAATAGTTTACTTTAGTGATGCAGACCAAGTGATTCAAGGAATTTGGCAATCTGCCCCAAGCACAACATCATTTTTCAAAAAATTGAAATCGATCACAAGGTTTTATCATGGCTATTGTATTGTATTTTCTCATAGCCTCAAGGAGCAAGAAGAAGCCATGTGTGAGCTCATCAATTTAAAAGTCCGCCAATTTCAAGACTCGCCTCTTTCCAGTTAGCTTCAGAAAGATGTCAATCGCTTGTGGTCTCACCTAACAAAAATCAAGTTGAAGAAGATCGAGGGTTGCAAAATAAGCTCCCAAGCTCATTGGAGATTGTATGGTGATAAACTCTCCTCTGAGTTTTTTAAAGTCGTGAATGAGTCCCCTATGGCATTGTAATTCACTAAATTTAGAGATGACTCTAGAGCAATCAAGTTTGATGGTAGGGACTTCAACTTCATTTGCACCAACTTTTACTTCAAGTTGTACTCCTAACCTATCAAGAGCCAGGAGACATTAGCTCATAGTGAAGCAATTCTACTATGTGTCCACACCAAGTTCTCCTATGATGTGGCCCAACAACTAGACATGCTCTTGTCCAAGGATGAGCTTTATAACATTTTGATCAACCTGGTGCCAAATTGTAACCCAAGGCTTGATAGTGTCACCACTGACTTCTTTTGCCGTTTCTAGGACCTTATTAGTGAAGATTTCACTGCCATGGTCCACAATTTGATTGTCAATAGCTACTTCCCCCTAGTATGACCTCATGCACTATTGTCCTTATTTTTAAAGCTGGAGATAGACTTGACATTTCTAATTGGAGGCCCATCACTTTGCTAAACGTTTCCTATAAAATTGTTTCTAAAGCCTTCTAAATTAGACTTCAGTCATTCCTTTAGGAAGTCATTAGCCCCAAACAATTTGCCTTCTTTTCATCTTGACATATCCTTAGCAACATCCTTCTCTAGTACAAAACTATAGAAGGGGCTAGAGAATCCAATCAGGACTTGATATTTCTCATTTTTGACTATACTAAAGCATTTGATGTGGTCTCTTGAGATTTTTTATTTCTAGTCATGAGCAAACTAGAGATTCTAGATTCATTCTCACATTTTGTGTAGATGCTTTTGAAAGATGCCTTTGCCACTGTGACACTAAATGGAAAAGCCACCCCACCTTTTCCCATCCAATGCGGGGTGTGACAAGGCTACCTCCTTGCATCCTATTTCTTTTTATTAGTCAGGGAAGCCCTAAACATAGCCGCAGTGCAAGGACGGATAAGAAACATTCATGGTATTCTCCTCAACTTGTTTGCTAATACATCAATGACACTCATGGTTGTCATAACGGGCGAGTTAGGGTCATCGGACCGAACGGACGGACGGTCCGAATGGCTTTAATTTTGTAACCTAATGATCTCGTTCGTGCCCAACATGTTCTTTAATCCACATGGCATCCACGTGGCCTATTTTTCCGTTATCAAAAAGTCAACTATGTATTGACTGTATCGAACGGGTGGGACCTCTAACAGACGAGCGAACTGGACGTCCGTCCACTATGACAACCATGATGACATTGGATTATTTATTAGGGGGGAGGAATCTTTCCTTTGCAACACCAGATCTTGCCTCTTTATAATTAGGTTTGGCTCGGCTTTTGGCTTGATCATCAATTGAATCAAGAGCATTGGCTACTAATTTTCATCTTTACCATTACCAACTTGGGTGCATCAATTTGAATTGACTTGGGCCCCTCTTGGCTTGATCTCCAAATTGCTTAGTGCCCCCTTTGGCATTACACTAGAGACCCAAGACATTGACGATTTTTCCTAGTAGAAGATATCTAAAAAATTGACCTACTGGACTACTCCAAGGTTATCTTAGGCAAGTTGTACTACCATAGTCAATGCCATTTTTTTTATCAACCATCTATTACTTTATTGCCATATAGAGTGGTTCCATCCAAGCCATTAGGTTCATTCGTGAGAGCTTATGCAACTATCTATGGAGTAGAACTGAGCATGTCGCTCATGCCAAGGTCAACTAGTATAATTGTTGCCTCCCTAAGAAGATAGAGGGACTTAAATTTCTAGACCTTGAGGTCTCTCTTCCTTATAAAATGGGTCCTTTTCACTTTTGAACCAAACATATCCAATCTTAAAGTCCTCCTTAGGTACAAGTTAAACAATATGAAACCCCACCTTTTACATAGGTATTGTTTCCCCTTCCAAGCTTGGCTTATGATCCTGAAACACTCTATTACAAGGGACTCTAGGATATGGAATCGTGTAACATCAACTTGGCAAAAATTTATCCAACATATCAAGTATATTCCACCATCAAACGCTAACAAGGTTCTTTCCATGAGCCTTTGGTGGTCATCATGCTATATTGGCTTGAACTTCCACTTTGACATATAGATGGCTAGAATACTAACCAAGCATGGAATGAGAACAATTGCAAACCTCTAGGATATCCACGCACAGGATTTCTGCACCTAGAATGTAGTCATAACCAAATTCAATCTTTTTGAGACTGATCAGCTCTCTTGGTTCTACATCATCTTTAGTATCCCCAATAATTGGTAAACCATGCTCATGATCTTCTTTACCCACATGGTTGATAGAGAGTGGTTTGGATTCTTCTTTGATGTTGACGATCCCATCCCTTTTTTTAATTGGAGAGCCCATGGCTTCAAAATTGGACCACCCATGGCCCAACCTCAAACCTTCTCCTTGCTCTGCTACATTCTAAGAGTTACTCTTGATCCCACCTCCTACCAACTCTCTTTGCTAAAGCCCTCCTCCATCTCTACCCCATATACTAGATTCATCCAGAGAATCAGGATCCTCAAACTACTGAAAAGAAAGAGCAACCAACCCGACCTCTTTTATTTAGGTTTTACTCACTCCTTAATCTTTGACTCCAATAGATGGCAATGGAGCTTTGAAATATCATTGATGTCCTACATGACAACCATTGGTTGTCAATTCCAAATCCAACATTGCCAACTCAAACATCCAATTCACTTGAAGAGGGCTAGCATTTTTTCACCTATCTTTTCACCCGATTGAAGAGAAATGTGGACCAAAACTTGATCACAAAAAGAGGAAACATTTATGTGGTTTGTTTGGCATAATGCAATTGCAGTTTACTCATAGAGGGTCAAAATCAATTGAGGCATCGACGTTCATTGTAATTGTTGCACTTCACGAGCAAATAAAACTCCAATTCATAGGTTCTATCTATGCCCCTGTGCTATTGACGTCTAGGAGTACATACAATCCCTTATCCATCATCTCCATGGTATTCATCCACAATTGGACCTTCACTCGTGATTTGGTTTGAATATATACATATTCAACTCAACCCTCCCTCAACGTTTCCACCACCTTTGTACTACCTAGTCTCTGCTACACGGTAATGCGGCTCCTTGCTTTGGGTCATCTAGATTGCTCGTAATAACAAGGTTTTTTCTTAGATCCAATGGCCTTGTGGCTAATTCCAATAAACTCTTTAGAAGGCACTACTCAGTTCACGACGAGCTGTGTTTTTGAAGGCACAAGAGGAGTCTCGTCAATGTCCACACAACATTGTTGCCATCTAGGCCCAATTTGATTGGACCTAGCTTTGTTCTCCAATCCTTGCCACTTGCTCAAGTAGTCTTATTAGTTGGCATCAAGAGGTCCCCTCTCTCTACCAATTTTTTTCTTAAGTGTTGTCTTTTGTTTTTGTTCTTTTTTCTCGGTGTTCTTTCTCTCTTCACTATCCAGTCTTTTGGCTTGGTTGCCTTTCTTTTGTATGTGAGTTTTTTTAATGTAGTGGGGTTTCCCCTATTTGATCTATATATATATATTTCATACTTTAAAATTCACTTGATGTCTTGATGAATAATACACCAGTCAAATGACTCTTTGATCTTTGCATTAATCAAAAGAGAAAGTTCTAATTTAAATCTCTTCCCTCTCATTTTTAAATTTTAGATGAAGATGGTAAATAAGGAATGAATAGAAGATGTTCTTACTAAAACCTTTATCCAATATTTCATACTTTAAAATCCAATTGATAATTATACATTAGCAAGATGTTAACTGTAAGGCTGAACAAATTTTTGACAACGGAGGTTTTTAATGAATTGTCCCACTTTGATTTTTTTGGTACATTGATGTGCTTGTAATTTTAATTTTAACCATAAGAAAGTAAATATTTTTTTTTCAAGTATGCATAGAATTAATCATGGAAAATATTGAACACTAGATTCTTAGATATTAAACAATTGTTGATGATCAATTTTATAGGTAAAAACCACAGCTTTTGAGGAAGAAAAGTTATAAGAACTAAAAGGTGAATAATGATTTTTAATACATACACTTAAATGTATTGGAATCTAAAGTAAGTATATTATTCTAAAAATTAAATTTTTCTTTTAAATCTTTCGAATTTGAACAAATTTTAAAACAAAACGGGGTAGAAAGCCAAAACTAACCAAATTAGATCTTGTCAAATTAATTTTTTTTTATACATAAGTCAAATTTTGAAATTCAACCATTGATATTATTAGAATATTTTTTAGAACATCTTCAAAAATTTGAAATTATTCTTATTATTTTGTGTTGTGAACTATAACATTTTAATTATTTTTAAAGTTGAACCTTTTATTTCACCCTATTGAGAATTTGCCATTGAAAATTTGAAGAGGACATATTTTTTCTTCAATCCCTAAAGTGTCATTGTGTCTGTAGGAGTTAAGACAGGGTTGACGAATGTCAACGTCCGCCCCAAAATAGCGTTCGTTTTTCGGACGTCCGGATGCACGGACGCTAGCAGACGCAACGTCCCGACCGCCGTCGGAAAGCGGACGGGCGGGGTAGGGCGGACGAACAAGGCGGACGGCCCGAGGCGGACACAGCGTCCGCGTCCGGACATTGTGTCAACCCTGAGTTAAGATGAATTTTGAACAAGTTCCTATAATATCAAGTTTTAGTGAAATATTTTGAAATTCTTTCATAAGATAAAAAAATTAATTAGCTTGGAGGAATGTAATTTTTACTTTAATTAGTGCTTTGGAGTAAAAGTTATACTATATAACTACAATAACTCAGTAAGCCTAGAATCAAATGAGATGGGAAAAAATAAATCCACAAAAATTTGATATAAAAATTAATTTCTTTTCCCTCATATATTGTATTTTTGTCTAATATATGGAATGCTTTGATTTGTTTCATTTGGATTTATGATGTGAATGTTATGGAGCATCTTGTTTTGAGAACAACTATAGTTAAAAAAAAATAGGTATAGGATTCCTTCTAGGCTCAATTTTCAAATTTTTCAAAAACAATAGTTTTACATAATTAACTTTGATCTTTTAAAATAATCTCACTATTGAGATTAGTGCATTTTAATTCCTCCATATAACAATTTTTTAAAGAATGAAAACTACATTATTTTTTTAACTCTTATTTATTTTATTTTGTTCAATTCAATTTTGATAGATGAAAAAATTTAAATTCAAAATTTATAGTGCAAAATTATTTTAGTTAAAGAAAATTCATAGTCTCTTAAACTAGTTTGCCACAATGCCAAAAAATATGATTTTTACACTTTAAATGCATTTATCTTGCAATCTATGCAATCAGAGTGTTTGATTTTTTTTCTACACACTTTTATATTATTCTACTACAAAATCTTATGGTTACATATGCAAAAAATACCATTTAATTTTCTTTTGCTCTTCGTAATAGAAATAACAGTTAAAATTTTTTTTTGACAATTTTGACCCAAGGTCGCCCAAGTTGCACCCATAGACTCCTCTTCACTTGAGGTTGTTCCCTCAACATGCAATCACCCATACTAACATAATCTTTGTTTTCCACGTCACTCTTATAGACCAGCCATATAAGAGAAATCCATTTATCCTGAGGTAAAAAATCAAACCCTAATTCCTACTCAACATTGTAGTCTTGCTTACTCAACATTTTTCCTATACCATACGTGACATCAAATGCCAAAACCCCAAATCATATTTGACAAGACAACAATGGCTAGACCAAACTAGGGTAATGAGATGGGGCTCAAGTGGATCACGGAAGGATTGGGAGTGCGATACCTAGGTCCCTTCATCGATTTCCACTTCCCACAAGATGTTAATACAATTCCCTTGATGACCTCAATCAAAACAAAAGTGAAAAGTTGGATGGCAAAAAAAATCTCACAAGTAGGGAGGGTAATTACCTGCAAGGAGGTGTTACTTACCACTTCTTGGTATACTGCAGCATGTTGTGGAATTCCAAGGAAGAATTGTGACATTATAAGGGGGATGATCACTCAATACCTCTAGACTATGTACAAAGAAAGAAGGTGTATGGCCAAGATCAAGTAGAAAGCATGCATTTTACCACACAAGGAAGGGAGGTTACAACTAATTGAACCTTACCTTCAAATGCAAGTACTACTTGCTAAGCTAGTAGTGTAAGGATTGTCTCCACAAAACAAGCCATGGAAAAAACTATTTAGATACAAGATTGATATAGGATGGACACTAGGAGATGCAAAATGGCAACCATCACCTAATTAGATGTTCTTTAGTAAAGGATTGAAGAATAGGAATCACTCCCCCTTACTTAAAGTATGATTCAAGGCTTTTGGAGCAATCAAAGGGAGCTTAAACTAACAAACAACTACAAGACTTAGGGAGTATACTATGGCAATACTTGTACAAGAACCCACTTATATTGAAAGCAAAAGGCACTCCATTGGATATGGAACCGAATGAAGGACTCTACTTATGGGATTGGATAGGGATTACAAAGATTGCCAATCTGTAGGATGAGGACACCAAATAGACAAAGATGGAGCAAATTTAGAGAAAATTGCATTGAAGGGGAGGCAACTATAAAAAAAGGCAGAAGTAAGTAGCTCAAGACAATATTCAAAATACCCTAAGATCCAAGAACCTTTCTTGAGTGAGGCCAAACAACATTGTTCAATGAACCTCAGAATCCTCATTTTTACTTTCACCAAAATTCAATCATGGAGGAAGGACTAGTCATCAAAATAATACACTTTAGACAAGAAAACAGGATTATCAACACAAGACAAGGGAGAATTCAAAGTTTAAAACCACAAACTCAAGCTAGAAAGGATAGTTCTATAGGATGGTAGAAAGCACTCATTCCATGAATGCAATCCAACGGAGACACCAAGAAGACCAAACTCAATTTGGATTTAGTTGGGAGGTTTGGTTAAGAATTTACAATGGGATTTAGGGGAGTGAACTTCGCAGAAAAACAAAAAAACACAAAGTAGCTCACCCTTCTTTGGATACATAGCTAGGAGGAGGCATCTATAGGGGCTGAAAAAGAGAGCAAAAACATTAATAGCAGTACAAAAGTTGGTGAACCTAGGATTTTCACCAATCGAGATTCAACAAGCATTCTACCTACTCTAGCACAACTTGTGCCCAAAGAAACAGAAAACTTTCTTGTGGCAAACCTTTAATAGGGGCATAGACACAAAGGATTGGCTTTCCATCAAAATCCTAAATGTCAAAGTGGGATGCTCCCTTTGCCCATGCAAAATGGAAACTACGGGGCACTTATTCTAGAAATGTGAATTCACTTGGGAGTTACGGCAATGCATGAGGCCTTGTCAGCGCAAGCCAACATCACATTCATTGATTTTCTTCAAATGACATTACTTAGAGTTGTCAAGACTCTAGTTAAAGGCGACATCACAAGGTTCATTTTCTCCAAGTACCTATGGGACCTAATGAGGACTTTCCTCATTTGGCACTTATGGACAGACAAGTATAGCGAAAAATATGTCAAGCAATCAAATAGCATTAAGAGAATATTAGCTTTCATGTAGGTATCTGTGTTGCACGCCAGAATGGTCACTTGGAAACACATATACTTAGTGAAAAAAAATCAAGATAAGTTCAATAGTATTGCTAAAGCATTCAAAAAGGAATTGGCTCTTATTTTCTACACCAATGGCAAAGGAATTTGGTACTTCATAGTGCCCCTAGCCTTCATAAAAATCCAATTTGGTTTTCTAAATTTTGAATGAGGGTTGAAGGCTTCTTTTTCTTGCCACCTATGGCATTGATAAGGAATGAATAGTATTATTTTATAATTGAAACTATGTTGATTTGTCATAATTGGAGGGCAAAGGGAGGATTACCTACAAAATTAATGTCACTAAAAAACTATTTTGAAGAAAATAAATCAATACAATGATATTTTAGTTTGCAATAATTTAATTATCTTACATTTGAATAGTATGGCTTTGGTAATTTAGTGTCACATGTACTAATAGGTTTAGTCAGGAAGTGCACTCCCTCTTATATTTTTCATACTCATACAATATGACCTGTTTAATGGCTGAGGGGCTATTTATCTTGTGAAATAGAATACAAGGCATGGTATTTTTAAAAATAAAGGTAAAACTTTGTATTTTTGGGTGCTCCATTGGTATTAATAATTTGTTGGAGGAGTCATTTTAAGGTACCCTATATTATTTATACCCCATTTTTTTCTTTATCCCCCATTTAGTAGGACATGCTCACCCTAGACCAAAATTTGTGTCCAAAACCAAGAAAACCTCCACCATGTAAAACCTCATCTAATGTGTGAATACCACCTCAAATTTCTTCTTCCACTACAAATAGGGCACCAAAAATCAAACACAATAATAAAACGCCAAGGTGAAGCAACATTGGTGTGGACCATTTTAAAGTAGCAAGAATCCTACACTAGTTCCAAACAAGCCAATGAGCTCATTGCATTTTCCCTCTCATGCTTTGTCAATAGAAATTCAAATCCACATTCAATAATGCACTTAGGAAACCTTACTTTGGATACTATATTGGATACATACCTTGTGCTGAAATTTAGGTCATTTGGTAAAGTACGAGGTCCAAAAGACATCCATAAATTGATAGAAAGTTGATTTCTCATCCCCAGTCACAATTTTAGAGCTTCTATAATCTACTATCCCTTTAGTATATGCTATTTTATATGTAATATTTCATAATTTAATGGTATTATACCCAACCCTATATTATATATAATTATGTTTCACAATTATAAGGCACCCTATAATACATGTAATTTTTTTTTAATAATTTTTACTTACAATGAATATATTAGATTCTATATTTTATCACATAGTTCTTACGTTTTTCATTAGTGCCCATCTTCCTTCCAAACTAATAGGGCAAATTAAATAGGTGAAGGCAAAGATAAAAAGTTATAAAGAAACACTTTTATAGATGGAAATTTTGATATTGAAATAATAACATTTTAATATTTTTAATTCAAAATTTTAAAGAACAAATTTTGAAGGCTACATGGGTACACAAGGCCCAAATGAATAGTGGAATGTTTCATAGACATAATATTTCATTGCTTTGGAATAGTCTTAAAGAAGCATTGCATCAATAGAAGCTACATATAGAAAAATTTGAATAGAACCTTCATGGACAAGTGTAGGTATATTGAATGTTAGCTTGAATTTTTGAAATGTATAGTTTCTAATTTAAGGTTCTTAATTGCAATTTTTTAGCCTATTGGATGTAAGTTGAGATATTGATTGGATGATGTGGAGTGCCTAAGTAGGAAAAATGTACTCAATGGTGAAAGGGAACTAGGAATGAATCTAAGTCAACATTGTTACAAGAAATTAGATTCAAGGAGTTGTATTGATTCCTACTCAAAAGTTAGAAGATTGAAACAATGGTTGGGTTGGGTATTTAGCCTTCTTCCTAAGTTTGAATTGTCACCCATTATTAGGGAGAGTATATGAGCCCAACTAGTGTTGGCTATTTTTTTGAGCATTTTCTTGCAAGAAATATGAAATTCAAGTTATCTATTGGACTTGTATTGTATTTAAATGTGTGTGATTATATATTATAGAATATGTGTGTGTGTTTGAGCAAACTAAACGTTGAAAGTTTGTCTTGTATTGTGTGAGTGTGTGCATTTGCCTAATTGGATATATTGAAATTATTGAGTACATGTGTTGAATTGGTTGTGTTGTTGTAGTTTGAGTTGTTTGTTTGTACTTTTGATGTATATTGGAAGAATTTGCATAGTTAAAGTTGTATTTGCATTGATTGAATTTGGTCCAATTAAAGTGATGAAATTGTATGAATTTTAATTAGAATATTGAGATCAATGGGAATTAAGAATGTAATTGTTCTCATGCAAGTGTTTTGGATGTTGGTTCAACTACATTATTTTGATTTATAATTTGAATTATTGGAACAAGAGATTGTCTATGTGATACCAAATGGAAATGATGATGCTTTAGGAAGCTGACCCATTTCTAATAATGGATCCATCTTTGTACAATAGGTTGTTAGAAATCTATGCAACCGAATATATATTAATGGAAAGCGGTGACACATAATGTACAAAAATAGGACTAGTACTTGTGTATTTGATAGTAGAGGATGGACATGTTCTGTAACAATGTATTTTTGAATGAAAATAGATGACATTTGAGAAATGAGGTGGGCGTTAATGCATCTGGCTACTTAAGGTGACAAAGTATGTTAATTTTGTGATTAGTATTAATGATATTATGATTGGTTAATGTGCTGTCACCTCTTCCTTTATATGGAAGTTAGCACGGATTTTAGAGATATTGTAATCAACAATACAATATAAGACATAGCACATTTAGAACTCACATTTGCAAAAAGAAAAAGTCCTATATAGAATTCATACATAGCTTTCCAGACATTGCATTTTGTGTGTGCACATTCAATAGAAACTCCATGGCAAAACGTGAAAGTGATGAGCTAAAGTGTAGTGGTGGGAGTAGTCAAGAAGAAGATGCAACTTATGAAGGGAAGATTGTTGCTAGTGGAAGTGAACTTGAAGCTCTTGTAGATATTGAAGAAGAGAATTATGAGGCACTGGAGATTTTGCACTCCCACAACAAAGGCAATATAAGTTGCAAGGCTAGTCAAGAAGTTGTAGAAACAACAAGCAATGGCATTCCAAATCCAAGTCAACAAAGAAGGGACCATCACATTCAGGAGCAGCGATTGCACTGTGGAGCACTAGATCGCAACAGAGTGAGGAAGGAAGGTGGTGTACTATTGTATAGCAATCCCACTATGGCAGAGAGAAAGGGCAAGGAGCCAGCCCATGAGCTTGCAAAAATGATAGCGGCAGAAGAGGTGAACAACTAGCAGTCCCAACCACAACAAGCAATGGAACAAAAAACTAGAAGTCCAAAGCGGAAGAAAATGCATTTTGGAGTGATGATGACAAGAAGGCAACCATAGCTAAAATTGACAAAGGTGTAAGTATGAGGCAAGTTGCTTTTAACCATCACATTCCTTATACAACTTTTATACAATGGTGTTATGGTGAGAGAATAAGTAGAAGAAGGGGAGTACATGGTGCTCTAATTGTGCAAGAACAAAGTCAAATTGTGAATTACCTTCTAGCTATGTGTGACAAGGGTCTAAGTCTGAGTCCACTACAAGAAAAGGGAGATATAAATGACTACAGGCATTGACTTGGAAGTGACTTCTTATTCAGTTTGACTGAAGAATGATTGAACCCTCTATAATTGCATAGGGGGTGCGGCTGGAAGAGGTCTTGAGTCATTTAGAAGTCAAAATTTGTAACTTCCGGATGAGGATTTTATGAAAGGGCACGATGATGGTAGACCATTGTTTACATAGGAGTACTTGGGCTATGATGTCTATAGAAAGTCATTATAGAGTCAGTAGTTACAATTGCCGTTCACTTTTCTATGACTCAAAAATGACTGACAAGGGATTGGGTGCCCACTTTTAGTTTTTTGAAGCAAGGTAGTACATTGACGTGGACAACGGTTTTACTATTGTTGTCCGATATGACTGCAGTTCACTACTGAATGACTGCAACATGACTTCTACCTAGATTCTTTGGGATTGCCGCTTCATGGAGTATGATGGTTGGGCTTCTATTGATGTGGACTTTGGTGACTTCAGCTTGATTGTGCCAAAGAATGACTCTTACTAACATCAGGGTTCTATTTTCTTGCGACGGACTCCAAAGACAATATTGGGTGAAATGTTCAGATACTTTTAAGGCAATTTTGGATACGACAATTTACATTACATTTGATTTCTTTCAAACTAGAGCATACATGCATTGCACATTCATTATAGTTATTCTTCTAATTGGGCATATACATATGCTTGATTAAGCACATGTAACCTTATAATGCTAGTATCCTCCATGAGCTAGTAAGTTCTCTTCCTTTGTCAGCTCGATGGCCCCAACTAGATTAACCGCCTCTGTAGCATCGAGAAATGTGTTGGGAGCTCTAAGCCTTATACTCTCTACTCTAGTAAAGATGAATGCGTCCACTATATCCACAACTTCAAGTCTCACTCTAGCCTCTTTTTGTAAGACTACTTTCCAACCATGTCTACCTTCAACATGTGAAAAGAATACTTGCATTGCTTAGCTCGAAAAATGAAGGGCTCCAACATGCGAGGTAGAGTACGTCGAAAGTTCACCAATAAGAAGTCGAACTCGTCTCGCGTATATGTGGAATGACCTCGAGTGTCTTGGATTTTCACCCAGTCACAACACAATAAGATGATGTGCATATTCAATGTACCATAATTCAGCTCCAATATGTCCTTTAGTACTCCCACGTAGTTCACAGTCGATTCCTCTCCATTATCTAACTACTATTGGGAAATGGAAGTGACACCACTATTGTAGCTCAACAAGTGCTTAGTTATGTTCATCTTCTACATGGAAGTGGTTATTGAACACAAGGACAGGTCTGTAGTGAATAGCCCTTTGTGTTGGTTTTTTACTCAGCAATAATTGGTCCATGTTCATGGGGTTACTCAAGTCCACATCAACATTTTGCAATCTACGATGAATCCAAAACAACATTGTTAGGGTGCCTGGATTTTGAGCTGATTCAATCCTCCACTCCCTACGGACAAAAGTACAAAATAATTCTCACTTACATGGGACAAGGGGCATACACATCCAAAAATTCATACCTTTGTTGTACTATCAACCTCTAAAACTACAACAGAGACAATCAACTATAGTGACTACTCGATGACTTGACAAAGTTGTTGTACAGTCATTTTTTAGTTACATCTAATATATTGACTTCTTCAAGACTTTTAGACGTCTTCCACACTATTGTAGACTCCTCCCTCGCCATGGAATACCTCAGCAATATAGTGCAAGGGAAAAAAAATAGAATACGGCATCACAGTCATAGGTTCCATGCTTTACTTATGCCACCAAATCCTCTATAGAAGTTGAATTGGACAACACGTATTGGTGGGCTATGTCTCTCATCTCTAGAGTCGTTACATATGGCTTCTCGTCCCCCTAAGGACCTCCTTTGCATTTCCTATCTCCTCTTCTTCATCCCATACTCGTCTTGTAGTGCCCTCAAAACCTTGGAGGTATTCGGTTATAAATTTGATGCACTCATCCTATAGATACCCTTCTGCCACGTAGACCTTTGGATGGGCTATGTTCCGCACATAGCCCTTTAGCACTTTCATGTATTGTTCCACAGGGTACATCCACCTTGCACTCACTAGACCGTACAAGTCCAACTCCTTTGCCAAATAATAGGGAAGATGAGTCATCATGTCAAAAAAGGATGGTGGGAACTCAATCTCCAACAATGCCATGGTTTTAGCCACATCTACTTCCAATGAGGGAAAGCCCAAGGGATTGTAAACCTTCGTGCATAGACTTCAAAATACCTTGCAGATTCGCATGACTGCCATACGAGGACTAGGTTCCATCAACCCTCGAAGAGCAAGTGGCATGACCTGTTGCATTAAAATGTGGTAATCTGTCGCAGCTTAGAATTTTGATTTTCTTAGTATACACCAAAATAGGAACGGAAACTAGTCATTAGCTAACCGGATCCGATTAGGTGGGGAAGGAAAACTCAGAATTAGCACGGAACGTGAAGTAGTGGGCTTCTTGGATCTAATCCGGTCAGGAGTAACTAACGACGGAAACGGAATGTAACACGGATTAGGTCTAGGACCGGATGATGATGATGAACCGGATTCATGATGACAAACCGGAAAGGGTCCAAGGACTATATAAGGAGGGGCTTTCACTGTTGCACCCCCTTTTAGAAACTCGACCTTGAGAGCGCGCGGTTGAGTTTTTGGAGTTTGTGCGTCTGGACGTTTGTGTTTTGTCTGTTTTGCTTCCGGTTGAGATCGGAGAGAGAGAGTGAGGAACGGGACGTGCGGCTAGAAGAGAGTGAGGTAGATGTGAGTGGGAATGCCTCCGCTACGTAGGTCGAGACAAGCGAGTCCCTCTGCAAGCGAGGTGAAGCTCCGGAAAGTCATTCCGGTTATTCCCTCCACAGAGCCGGAAAAGTCTCAACTCATGGATGATCTCAAATCCATGGGTTGCGTAGGGTTTGCCGAGAAACCCTGGGGTTTTAGGGAGGAGAGAATGGTCAAGGAGCTCCTCGGAAAGTTGTCCAACCAGTTTGACAACACCGTGAGGGGAACTCCCGTCAGCTGGAACGAGGGGATGTGGAGAGCGGTTTACGGTTTCCGGGCAGGAGGTTTGGGAATGGCGAGCCGGAAGGATGAGTTTGTCCGAGGGAAGTTTAAGGGAGCCGTCAACCCAAAGGACGGATACGCGGTCGAGGATTGCTTGGATGACCGACACCGTCGGCTCCTGCAATTCCTGGTTCCGGTTCTTCACCCGAAAAAGCCGACCAGGGTGACGATCACCCTCGGCAACACCATTTTCGGTGCCCTCAGTGGTACCCGGAAAGTGGATTGGGCACGGATCATTTCCGATCTCGTGGCCCAGCTTGTTAGTAGGGTTGGGAAGAAAAGGGCCACTCCAGTGTGCCCTTATCTCTTCCACCTCTATCGGGAGAACCAAGTCCTCACCGATACGGAAGAGAGGGCGTGGAAGACGCAGGAAGTGCTCCTGAAGTATGGGGAGTCGGAGACGGATGACGAGGCGGAATCCGATTCCGGGTCAGACCGGGAGTCCAGCGAGGAAGAGGAGGAGCCGATGCCGCCGATCAAGCGACAGAAGCTGACGCCTCCACACAAGCGCGGGACGCCTCCCGGTCAAGACAAACCAGCCCCGAAGGAGAAACCGGAAGCCGAGAAGACCAATTCCGGGGGAGATCCGGATATGCAAGATCCGTTCAACGGTCTGATCAACGTCCTCTACAACATCAGGGCGGATTGGGAGGTCAAGCACAGGACGCTTTCGGCGATCGGAAAGTTGGTGGGTGCGGCACCGGACAGCAAATTGGCGGAACAAGTGGCGGAGTGCATCACGAATCCGGAAGAGACCCGGAAGCAGGAAGCAGAGATCCGCCGGTTGCAGGAGGAGGTGGATAACCTGAAGGCAACTCTTTTTGCCTATCGGGAAGACGTGACGGCCGCCCGGGAGATGGCGGAAGAGACTCGGAAGATAGCCGAGCAGATCAAGGCGGTCCTGGGAGAGACCGGAACGGCCGCTGCCAAAGCGAAGCTCTTCGACGAGAAGATCCACGAAGAGAAGAAACTATCCGGTTCCCGGATGGTCCGGATTCTCGCGGACTTCGCTGAGCAGGTGGAGACGACAATGGTGGAGGGGTGGAAGGCAGCGGACCGGATCGAGGAGAGCAGCCGGAAGCTGACGGGAGCGACGTGCGACAAAGGTATTCATCTTTCTGACATCTCACTACCGGATCTCTTTCCGGACGCGACCATTCAGAAGGATAGGAAGGATTGGACTCCTGAGTCCAAGAAGTCTGCACGGACTGGGACTCCGGGCACGAGACCGGATATCACCATCGACCTGGAGTCTCCACCCGGATCGAATCCTGCGGAGGGGGAACGGGTCCGGAATTTGAGCGAAGTCTTCGAGGAGCTAGTCCCGGAGGTCGGAAGCCCGACGATAGGATCTCGAGTTGTAGGGTAGATAGGATTTTAATTTCAGTTAGGAGTAGGAGCGGATCCGGATCCGGATCCGGCTCAACAGTATTAGGTTAGACCGGAAATTAGATTAGGGTGGCGGCGAACCCCACGGGTTTTCCGCTCCTTTTTGTGCTTTTAGGGTTTTCACCCTTTGTATATAAATCGGTTCCTGCGATGGGAACTGGGAGTTGTTCATTTTGCAAACTTCTTGTACTTTTCTATTCTCTTCATTGTGTGTCTCTCTCCAGCGCGACAGGATTGTATGATGTGGAGTTAGGATAGTACGGGATGGTTTGCAAGTGATTTCTCCCCTTGGTGTTTATTTTCCGATCCTAGGTGCATGTGAGTAGGTACCGAAGAGTTGGGAGTGAACTTAGTTCCTTAGCACGTCTAGAGTTTGAGATTCCGGGTGAGAAAGCCGTTGTTAGGCTAGGCGGGTAGGGAGGGATTCCTTAGCTGCGCTAGAACTCCCGGGTGGGAAATCCGGTTGAGTGTCTGATCTCCTGTGAGGTCTCACCACCCGTATGGGTAACGGAAGAACTTTAGTTGATGTTGGAACGGACGGGTGCACTTGTAACCACCTGTCTTCGCACGGATCGGAAGTAGCATCAAGGTCGTTGTAGTGTGAGAGGGTCGAGTGTGGGGTCTTTGTGTGACCTACAACCCGGATTGCTATCTGGGTTGTTGTGAAGGACCAAACCGGATCCGGATTAGCTTAGGAGTTTAGAAGGTAGGACAGTGGGTCTTCAGCCACTATAAGTCACGGAAGGAGTGGTGGGCCTACCACTCTCAAAATTAAGCGGCGACCCCTTTGATGGTGAAACAGAGGCAAAACCAAACCGGATAGGATTACGGGTACAGGATGACCATCCGGACCGGATTGGTCAGGACGGATTTCCAGGATCGGAAATTGTGAGATCCTGGGATTTGGGTATTTGTACGGACCGGATAGTTAGTAGGACCGGAAGAAGGAGTAATCCGGTCTATAGTTATCCGGTGTGGTGGTGTTTCTGGTTCTAGATCTAGGACCGGAAAGTAAGATTGGCATACTGACTGAGCTTAACTGCTTAATAGAGCTAGATACTTCACAGGATCTCGTGGGTTCGATCTTTAGAGTCACTTAGTTATACTCTAGAGCGATTTTTGTGAGTATAATGGGGAATTGACCTGCCCTGTGCTGCGACATAATCGTAGGACTTCAACCCCTCAAAGTTTCTTTTTCCAAATGCTCCTCTTTAGGTCAAACAAAAATCCACTGGGCAGCTTCAAAGACTCAATGCATTTTGCAAACTTGTCAAACTCTTCTTCACTTAATACATACAAGGCATGTAGCTTCACCATCTTCCTTGGCTTCCAAGGATGGGGAGCGAGCCACAAGTGCCTCCTCACGTTCTGCCTCTACAAATCCCTTCTCACCTTCACAATATCCTTCTTCCTTGATATTGTTTTCAATATATTCTTGGCTAGGTTCAGTTCGCAATGCATTACGTCCAAAGTGTTCTAAATCAAAAGCAGCTACCAACACATAGACGCCATGTAGAACTTCTTATCAATCGCTATCTACACAATCACTGAAAGGTCATAGATTAGTCATTTGCAATGACTCAGATTTATGTCTGACTACAACGTTACTTAGAGGATTCTCATCTATGACTTCTATGTCCCACAAAGGTTACATTTAAGTCAAATGCAAGTCACATACAAGGCACCACCCCAACCTTTGGTAATGGCCACTATCACTTACCTTCCAATATGGCAAGTGATAAAGAATGCTTTGGTGCTTCACGCCATGGACTTTGGAAGGGTCCCCTATAGCACTGTCTTTGTTTCCAATGGCTTTCCATACCTCATATTCTTTAGCATGCCTTATTTGGTCTTCAACTATCATTGTGCATGGCTTTGGCCGGTTTTCCATGAAACTAGTGAAGTGGTCCTTCATTCCCTTCGACTTGTAGGGATGATCTTTAGGGAGCCAATGCTGAGTCCCACCAAACATACACTTATAAAGCTCAATAGAATGCTCCGCTCCTAAATCCTCACCACACCACAGCCATGCTACAAAGCCTTGGTGGGTGAAATCTCCTATAGTGTCATAGTCGGAAAAGTCATGCATGGTCTAGAGCACCATGGCCTACAATTCAAAAAACTTTGACCCTGCTTATTGTATGCAATTGTGTGTAGGAACCCCGGCCCATAGCTCAAGCAAATCCTCTACAAGAGGCTCTAAGTACACATCAAAGGCATCCGTTGTGACAGATTCCTTTCCTAGAATCAAAAGAGCCAACATAATGAAGAATTTTTTGGTACTCAGCCATGGAGGTAGGTTGTAATTTAAGAGCACACTATAAGAATCTGGCGTTTTTTGAAACATCAGAAAAAAAAAGGTCTGATGTTACGTTTGACGGAACGCAGGTCAACATTGATGTCTAAAAAAATTCATTATAACTGACAGGCAAAAAACGTGTGAAAAGCGTGGGAGAAATGTGCCATTTTTTTGAGGACATCACGTGAAACGCAGGCAAAAGAGCAATCCTTGAAGTGACATGTGGAGGCCATGTCACTGCCATGTCACTGCCCCATAGACTTTGGCGGATGGGCAGTGCCACGTGGGACACTTTATCATCCATGACGTGTTTGTTGACGTGGACCCTTGTAAAATCTGACGTGGACTCATAAAATCTGACGTGGCATTTGCGGCACATTTTGTGGCTTCAAATTTATGGTGCTCTGTGATGTTATGTGTGATGTTCTCTTTGACGCAAAGATGTTTTTTGGAACACCATGTTGAACATGGTCCCTGTTTATTGGGACATCATGTGGGACATACGTTACATTCAAAGACAGTGAAACGTTTGTACCAATGTCAGTTCTGACATTCAATGGAGCGACACATGTAGCACTTTATAGGTTGCTGCGTTTCAATGAATGTTATTATGGACATGGTCTTCCACTTATTTTGAAAAAAGCCCTATTTTCATTAGCATTTTATATAACATGCAATTATTTCGAGTACACTAAATTCCTAATAGCAAAGCCGTGGTTCCAAACGGAAACACAATCATGAAGTACAAAGTTCAAAGTTCAAAGCCCAAGGCAACGTTCAAGACAACATAGAGCATTTTATATTCATAGAAGAAAGCATAAGAGCAAAATGTACAAAATCAACATCTAAGTCTTCCTCCCAAGATATGTCTAAGTGAAAAGGCTATGTTTGATGGGATCAAGGATGTTGGGGCTCCCTCTACTGCAATTAGCAATTCCGCACGTCCTCGCCCTATAGTATGCCTCAAAATATTACACCTCCTTTGCCTTCCTTCCACCAATTGAGCACACTATGTCCAATGTTCAAAAGAAAACGCGCGCTTGTTGCATGCGATATCATGCGTGCCATGGCAAAGGAACCGTCATTTCTTCTTTGCTGCTGGTTGCTTCTTTCCACTCTGCAACAGTCCTCAATAAGTCAAAAAAACACTTTCTATTTGAGTAGATGAAAATTTTAAAGATTCTTCCTAGTGGGCTATGCTTGAGTTCAATAAGCATTCTATGAATCCATGATGAGCCAACATACAATTGCATGCACTACAACAATAAAAAAAGGCCACATGGAATAAGTGAGACTTACCTTTGCACTTGCTTGGGCCGGTTTTGAGAGACCCACTAGCTTGGGAGGGGGATTTTTTGTACCAGCTGCTTTAGATGCCACCTTTGATCTTCTTGCAGTCGTTGTGGTCTTCCCGCCGTGTCGAGGCCGGCTTGACTCACCTGCGACTTCAATGTGTTCCTACAATCACATGAAACTAGAGTGTTTCACATTTGCACTCCCATAGACTACTAGGCCATCTTCATGACATGATAGCGCAGGCGCATTAGAGGAGGAACTCAAGTCTTGTCTGCACTGTTCACTTTGTATTTCCACCTCTATAGAAACTGACTGCGTCGCGCTTGACATCACATGGTGTCATGCACAACATCCAACTTTATGTCCACCTTGACACACATTTCTCTTTAGTAAGGCAAGAGTGGCACCTTCTACACAGGGTTGACGAATCTCAACGTCCGCCCCAAAATAGCGTCCGTTTTTCGGACGTCCGGACGCTAGCGGACGCAGCATCTCGACCGCCGTCGGAAAGCGGACGGGCGGGGCGGGGCGGGGTGGACGGATGGGGCGGACGGCCCGAGGCGGACGCCCAGATCGTGCGGACCAGATCAGTCCGCGCGTCGATCGGACGGCCGTAATCGGGCGGACGGGCGGACAGGCGAATGTTGCGTCCGCCGAACCGCGAATGTCAGCGGACTCTGTGGACACAACGTCCGCGTCCGGTCGTCCCGGACGTCCGGACGTCGTGTCAACCCTGCTTCTACAAGAATGCTTCAATGTCAGCATTGAAGGGATGAAATTCAAAAAAACAAAATGTATTAGAACTAAATCTGTGCACCTCAACATTTAGAAACATAGGAACTGCCAACTCCTGCTACTTGTGGCGGAAAGGAAGTCTCTAGCGTGCCTTCATTTCCCTCAATTGGTGGCTGAGTTGTATTGTTGTCCACCATTGCGTAGACGTCTCCTTCCTCTTCCTCAGTTTCTTTGCCCTCGGCTTCTAGGCTTCTTACTTTAGAGACATCTTTGGTGACTGGCACGGTGTCCTCTTGGACATCAGTGTTGACGTCGGCTTTGACGATGTCCTCGACAACCTCATTGCTGGGGTGGATGTCCACTCCGACATTCCCACCAACACCGCCATCGCCCATACAAAGGACAGGCTGCGTAGCATCGCCAAGAGTCTCTGGATTTTCCACTGGAGTAGGGTCATTACTTTGCAATACCTTCTTCGGCGTTGCTATGGTTGGTGTGAGAGCCGGCGGATCCAATGTGAGAGCTGCCTTCGTGCCCCCCTGCGTTGCACTGCTACATAATTGGCCCTGCCCTTCAAGAATCCTCTGCATCATGTCCTCCAAGTTCTTGTGGGATGCTCTCAATGTGTCCCCTAAGCGATTGAGGCTAATCTCTAGATCAGTTACTCGTGTGCGCATCTCTTCCATGTCTCTGCCATGCGATGCTCGCCCTCTGCACTTTTGTTGTTGCTGCCGCTCATATTCCAATGCAACCTTTGCATCCACCTCTGTATCAAAGGGAGCACGGTTGTGCAACATAGTCTACAAGAAAAATCACATTTGGTTAGACCGTTACTTGAGGCAGATCGTCTTCATGGACAAAGAATAAGGCAAGCCCATAGACAGCTAGTGCTAAACGTAATAAGCCATAGTACTGTTTGGGTGAGATGTACACTGCTGCCAAGAGTGAGGGTCAATACCAAATGGCCTCTGTCAACTCTGATGTATGATACAACGTCTAAACTGACATGCCTAATGAACTTCACATTGACATCATTCGTCAAGTGTGACGTCTGCAATGACGTCTAAATCCACATGCACGTTTAACTTGACATCAAGCACAACAAGTATATGGTTGAAGAGACTCACCAATCGGGAGACGACCTCTCTCTCAATGGCCTTCATCTGCGACGTGCTTGATCCCTTTCCCTGTGAAATGGATCGCATATGGGTAGACTTCAATTGTGTTGCCTCAGTGGCTCGTGCAGCACTCAGGTCTTCTCACACCTTGGGGTTCATTCCAGAAGGCATAGGTCCTTCTGCATCAATGATGCGATTAAGCTTCCAGCGCACATGGATGAGCGCCTTTGTGATGATAGGCTGAATCCACTTGTCAGAAATTCGGTTTGAGTCTCCACACATCTGCCAATCTGTAAGCCACACCAAAGGGATGAGGTTCCCGCATTACATGATCAAGATTCACTTGCATGACACAAGACTGACCTTGCAAAAAGGGAATACAGAAAACTCTGGATGCTTGAATATGAGGACATAGGGAAATACAGGCCCAATTCGTGAGCTAAGGTCGACATGATGTCTCTCTGCATTCGCCACTGTCAACTCTGACGTCAACATGCACGTCACAATGCACAAGTATTTGCACTCCGTTCTATCAAGTGATACTAAGATCCAGTAAGTTTTTACTTGAGTACAATCTCTTGAACAGTCAACGTCTTTGGTGCTGGGGTTGGCCCTCCCACCTTGTTCTAGGATCCAAGTCACGCGTGTATTTCTTGATGTCGTTGGAGAAGGCGTTCTTCATCGCTCCAAAAGCATCACCTTCCTTGTCCAACTCTACGGGTTTCTTCATGGCACTGCTTTGTCCTTCATTCCTTTTCGTCTCTTTGGTTAGCGACTCTATCAACTCTTCAGTGTCTGCCTCTGATTCCTCTACCTCTGATTCGGTCTGATAACCTCGGCTGCACAAGAAAGATAGAACTGTGAGCTAGACTTACTTAGACGTACAAAAATGCTGGGCATAAAGCGCTTTAGATACAGCCCCACGCATTGTAGCACATTTATATTCAATTCACACAAAGGCTCAAAGCCAAAGATGCACAGTGTAAAGACCACACGGCATGACTAATGATCCAAAGCCTTTGCTTTAATTCTACAACGTCCATAATCCACAATGCACAGCTCAGGTGGCATGATTGACAATCCTGAGCCCTTGATTTCATTCTACAATGTCCATTCTACCGATTTAGGATTCTATGGGGTTTCAACTATCAACACCTGTTCTTGATATATGCATCTTCTTTGACGTCAATGCGGACATTGTTGGGTTCAAATGC
The DNA here is from genome assembly GCA_963969395.1 of Pseudoscleropodium purum. Classification (NCBI taxonomy): domain Eukaryota; kingdom Viridiplantae; phylum Streptophyta; class Bryopsida; order Hypnales; family Brachytheciaceae; genus Pseudoscleropodium; species Pseudoscleropodium purum. Next base: position 29,566,357 of record OZ017795.1, read on the forward strand.
ATATCTACTTTGACAAGGAAAATGCATAGACGTTAAGATGGACGTCACATGGAGCATAATGTCATCACACTTGACGTTCAAAAAAACAAGCTTGAAGCCTTGAAACCCTGACCTCCTGCAACAATTGACCACGCACTCAAGTCCCTACTGTTAGAGATTCTGTACATACTAGCGTAGACCATGTACAGTTAGCCTTAGGAGTTGCTTTAGACACTTAGTTAGTGTTAGAGTCCATGGGTATTGCTCGTAGTCAAAGGCAGCCCAATGTAGTTAGTTATCCCACATTTGTGGATAACTAGGAAAGGCTTCTCGCTTAAGTTGAGCCCACTTATGTGGCTTGGTGTCGTTCTACCATCTAAGTAAAGCCTTTCTCTCATACATAACTTTGTAATCTCAATAGGTTATGGGCCCACGCACTTGGAGTTGCGCTTAAGGGAGAATTTCATATCATTTGGAGGCGATCTTGGAGCTTGGAGGAGCAATCAGCGTTTTGTGTTTTATTCACCTACAAACCATATGGTGTGAGTTATTTGGAGTTTTTTGGTTTGTGAGGTTTTGAGTGCATTTTGGATGAGAGATTGCTTATGGTAGTAATCACACCTTGTGAGGGCTGGTTGCATGCTCCTAGTTTGAATTTGTGCTTAGAAGAGTACATTGAGAGCCCATTGAGGGCTGATTATGCATTTGGGTGCATTGTTGATTGTGATTGTGGCAATTGCAATCTAGTGAGAGTCTTTTGTGAGGCTTGGAAGCACCTTTGGGTTGCTTGAGGTATTTGCTATCCATTGAGGGCTGATTTGTGCCCTTGTGAGTGAGTGAGGCAAAGGAGTGGAATTTGCCATCCATTGAGGGCTGAGTTGTGTCCTTGTGAGCCTTGTGGAGCCATTGAGAGGCAAGTAGGCTACTTTGGAGTTTGGGTGATCCAACTAGGGGTGTTGGAGGCCATTGTTGCCCTTGAGGTGCTGATTGTAAGTAGTAGCCTCCATTTAGGGCTGATTGGAAGTTTGGAGCTTCATTAGGGTCTAAATTGGAGGTGGAGAAGCTGTTTGGGAGGCCTTGGCCGGGTTTACTGTTTTCGGACAGGTGAGTTGGCCATGGCTTGGTTTCAAGAAATTAGAGGATGGGGTATTGATCACAGATTTCAAGGTAGAGAATGGTTTATTGATTACAGGACCAAGGTATGGTAGAGGATGAAGGTCATGTCCAGGTGATGAGCCATGCCTGTGAACTGCGATTGGATTTGTATGCCTGCGCGGGCAGCTAACATGAATGTAGAACGCTTGGGCTGCTCGGGCGAAGTGCCTCTTACTGTAGTGGACTTCTTGGTACTTAAGGCCATGTAGTTTTGTATTGTGCACAGAAGTGCAAGTGTAAATAATCGGAATTGTTTTCACTCATTTGAACGCTGCATTTAGCGCCGACTTTAAAATTTTTTTTTTTTTTTTTCTGTGATCACTTGTATCGGCTACCAGCCGACACCAACAGAAGAAGACCATTTTTGTTTTTTATCTGTGACCACTTGTATCGGCTGCCAGCCGACACCAGCAGAAGAAGACCATTTTTTTGTTTTTTATCTGTGACCACTTGTATCGGCTACCAGCCGACACCAGAAGAAGAAGACCCTTCCAGTGAAATCCAACACAGTGGGAGCTGCGTCACCATGGCATCCAGTGGAGGAGAGGGTGTGCGCATCATCGACAAGTTTGATGGAGATAACTTTGGCATGTGGAAGTTCAAGATGGAGATGATCCTTGCGGAGAAGGACTTGTGGGACGTGGTGGATGGGAGTGAGGAGCCTCCAAGTGACGATGCGGATCCAAAGACCAAGAAGGCATGGGAGAGGAAGGAGAAGAAGGCCTTTGCTCTCATTGCCATCAACCTTGTGGATCGCCAAATTGCACACATTCGCCATTGCAAGGGACCAGCCCAAGCGTGGACCACCCTTTGCAACATCCATGAGACCAAGAGCCTCTCCAACCTCCTATTTCTTCGCCGCAAGTTCTTCACTAGCAAGATGCAAGAGGAGGACGATTTGTTGGATCACGTCAAGAAGGTCAAGGCTCTTGCGGATGAGTTGGCTTGTTTGGAGTTCCCCATGACCGAGGGAGATGTGGTGATGACCTTGTTGGCAAGCTTGCCATCGTCTTATGAGTTCCTCATCACCGCATTGGAGACGAGGCCCACCAAGGAGCTGACCATGGAGTTTGTGACCGCACGCTTGATGCATGAAGTGACCAAGCGCAAGGAGAATGAGGCCCAAAGGGAGGGATCAACGCTTGTCTCAAGACATGGAAAAGGTGGCAACACCAAGGCGTTCAAGGAGACAAGGACGTGCTTCAAGTGTGGCAAACCGGGCCACATTGCTAGGCATTGCAAGATCAGCCAAGGCAAGGACAAGGAGAATGCACACCCAGCTTCCAAAGAGGAGGAAGAAGAGGGTTTCGCCTTTGCAGCCAATGGAGGAGGGGAGAAGGCCAACATGTTCACTTGGATTGTGGACTCGGGGGCCATGCAACATATGACCAGCCATCGAGATGCCTTCCACACGTATCAGCCCATTTCGGGGAAGAAGATTTATTTGGAGACAATGGCATGGTGGAGGCCCTTGGCATGGGGGAGATCCTTGTGGAGGTGCAAGTGAAGGGGAAGACCAGGAGGATCCAAATCCAAGAGGTGCTCCATGTCCCCAAGTTGCATGCCAACTTGCTTTCGGTGAGCAAATTGTCTTTGGGAGGTTTGAAAGTGCATTTCAACATGGTGGGGTGTGTGGTGCGTTCACCAAGTGGAATTTTGATTGCATCAGCCCCTCGTGAGGGCAACTTGTACCACCTCCATTTCACCAAGGTGAATGGCACTTCCTTGGCATGTGTTGCCCAAGGATCAGCCCATGAAGACCTTTTGGAGCTTTGGCATAGGAGGCTTGGGCACTTGAATGTGAAGAGCATGAAGAGCCTCCAACACATGGTGAAGGGTCTGAACCTCTCTTCTTGCAAGCATGATTGGAGTTCTATAGTGTGCAAGGGGTGCATTGAGGGCAAACAAGCGAGGCAGCCCTTCCCCAAAGATTGGGCAACGCGCGCCACCAAGCCATTGCAGCTTGTGCATTCGGATGTGTGCGGGCCGATGAAGACCACGTCTATAGGAGGAACAAGGTATTTTGTGACCTTCATTGATGATTTCTCTCGCAAGATTTGGGTGTATATGTTGAAGTGCAAAAGTGAGGTGTTTGGGCGTTTTGAGATTTGGAAGGCCCTCGTGGAGGCTCAATCGGATTGTAAGGTGAAGGTGCTGTGGTCGGATAATGGAGGGGAGTATGTGTCCAAGGTCTTTGAGGCGTACTTGAAGGCCCATGGCATTGAGCACCACACTTCCGCACCCTACACCCCTCAACAAAACGGCGTAGCGGAGCGTGCAAATCATACCATTGTGGAGATGGCAAGGGCCATGATTTATGGCCAAGGTTTGAAGCTTGAGCTTTGGGGGGAGGCGATGTCTAATGCGGTTTACACGAGGAACCGGTGCCCCACCCAAGCGTTGACAAGCAAGACACCGCAAGAAGCTTGGAGTGGGACAAGGCCCCACGTATCTCACATGCGCACCTTTGGGTGCATTGCCTATGCATTGGTCCCAAGTGCCAAGAGGACGAAATTGGATCCCAAGGGCATCAATGCCTTTTCCTTGGTTATTGTGAGGGAACCAAGGCTTATAGGCTGATGAATGTGGAGACCAAGGCCATCATCAAGTGCCGAGATGTGACCTTTTTGGAGGATGGAGGAGCTGCTCCCAAGCTCTTGGAGATGAGCCCAAGTGGGAGAAGTGGAGGACCAGCCCAAAAGATGGGCACAACTCCAAGAGTGCACATAGAAGATGGAGATGAAGAGCAAGGTGCTGAAGATGAGGACTTTGTGGAGCCCAAGAAGAAGGTGACCACACCTCAAGTGAAGAGATCAGCGGCGGCTTCTCCAAGCACTTCACCAAGGGAGCAAGAGCATGATCAGCCCTTGGAGGAGCAAGATCAGCCCATTGGTAAGGAAGATCAAGGCACGGAGGAGCCACGTTATCCAACGAGGACCCACAAGCCCCCTGGAGATTGGTGGCTGAATCACATTCTTCCCCAACAACAAGAAGAACAAGCCAATGTGGCTTTTCTTGGAGATCCATCCACGCTTGGAGAGGTGTTGCGTTGCGAAGATGCAAGCAAGTAGGAGGTGGCCATGCAAGAGGAGTACAAGGCCCTCATTGACAAAGGGACATGGGAGCTTGCAGCCCTCCCTCCCAAGAGATCAAGTGTGAGTTGTAAGTGGGTTTTCTCTACCAAAAGGGATGCTTTGGGTCACATTGTGAGGTACAAGGCAAGGTTGGTTGCTAGGGGTTTTTCCCAAGTGGAAGGGAAAGAGGTCATCTACATGGATCAGCCCCAAGGCTTTGTGCAAGAAGGCCAAAAGCATTTGAAGTGCAAGTTGAAGAAGGCACTCCCCGGGTTGAAGCAATCAGGGAGAGTTTGGGATCGAGATATTGATGGCATGTTTGTGAAGAAGGGGTTTCGAAGGAGGCCATTTGGCCAAGGAAGCTCTTGGCTGATGTTGGTCTTGCGCAAGAGGGGAGCACACCCATCTGGTGTGACAACCAAGGGGCCATTGCTTTGGCCAAGAATCCCACCCATCACTCTCGGACGAAGCACATTGATGTGCGCCACCATTTCATTCGTGAACGCGTGGAGGATGAGGTGATTGAGCTCAAGTATGTGCCTACCAAAGCTATGGTTGCTGATGTGCTGACCAAGGCCCTTGGGAAGCCACAACACCAAAGCTTCATTGAGAAGATGGGGCTTCGCGCCTTTTGACCACTCTCAAAGTGGGAGTGTTAGAGATTCTGTACATACTAGCGTAGACCATGTACAGTTAGCCTTAGGAGTTGCTTTAGACACTTAGTTAGTGTTAGAGTCCATGGGTATTGCTCGTAGTCAAAGGCAGCCCAATGTAGTTAGTTATCCCACATTTGTGGATAACTAGGAAAGGCTTCTCGCTTAAGTTGAGCCCACTTATGTGGCTTGGTGTCGTTCTACCATCTAAGTAAAGCCTTTCTCTCATACATAACTTTGTAATCTCAATACTAAATAGAAAGGCATTGTAGCACTCCCCTTCTGCGGTAGCATGCCCTATTATCCGCAGCCCCTGCTATCATCCTACAACGTCCATTCCATTGGAATAAAATGTCACTACAGTTTTGACTTTGTACACCTGGTCATCATGAACGTGTCGTCTTTGACATCAACTTAGACATCACTAAGTTCAAATGCATCTCCACTTTGACAAAGAAACACGTAAAGAAGTTAGGGTGGACATAGAATGAAACGTGACATTGTTTTACTTGACTTCCACTGAAACGAGACTGAAACCCTCAACTCATACAACCGGATTGCCCTCATTAGAAAGGCAGCTCGGCAGCTTGGGCGTCAATGTGGAAGTCGAAGAGGTCAAGTGCATGTCCACTTTGACAAGGAAACATGTAAGGACGTCACAGTGGACGTCAAGGTGGACGTCACAGTGGACGTCACAATGGATGTCAAGATGAACATCACATTAAACGTCACGTAAATGCACTTGACGTCCAAACAAACGCACAACAAACCCTGAACTCGTGGAACAATTATCCATGCACTCGATGCCCTGAATTGGAAGGCACCCTCACCTCCAAGATTGCTCACGCAAGCCTTCGTCACTTTCTGTAGCATGATCGTCTCTTTCTTGCGATGACTCCAACAGCTCTTCTACGACTCTCTTCCTCCGCGCCGGTGGAGAAGTTTGACGCACCTTTCCCTTCTGTGACAGACCGGGCCGCACATCCTCCCGAAGTTTGGAGTGCCACTCTCCATCGACACGTTTGTGCATGGCAGGTGGCGGCGACCCTTCCCGCTCCTCAAACGCCTCACATTGATGAGGCTCCTTCCTCTTCTGCGCACCTTGCCGGGGTTTCGGCATTTTCTTGGCTTCACCTCTCCACTACACGAAGAACTCCCCTTTCTGCACACGCACAAAGTTGCAACTATCAATTCCAAAGGGTTTTGTTCACCGATCACCCTACCATGAGGCAAACGCCGTGAAGGGCAAGCCTCACACTCACCCTCAAACCCTCACGCTCACCTCGCAATTTGGAAATCGCAGTACAGAGCAAAGCCGCAAACGTGCCTGCAAGAAGAATTGTAGGTAGCAACGCGCGTTCAAAACGACGTGGAGAAGAAGACAATAACCCCTTTTGAAATGGGCCATTAAGGCGCCCAACTCCCGCGATGGTTTAGCCGAGATCCTATGACCGCGCCGTCCACGCGTGGCCAACTTCGGGCACACCCCGATCGGCAATCGCAGCAGTTCTCCGGTGCTGCAAACCCTAGAGCGCCCGCCGCGCATCTATACAATCGATCCCGGACCCAAGAAACAAAAGACAATCTAGTAAAAAGTACCTTCATCGACAAAGGGCGGATTGAAAGAGGTCGAGGTATGTCGCCTCCATTTTCTGAGACCTTGCCCGTCCATTGGAGGTCCTCTCTTGCACTTCTGCGGCAGCTCTTTTGAGTGCTTGGATTCTTGGTAGCCATAGCCGTACTTGGTGTGGCGTTTCTACTCATCAAATTTCCTTCTACCTACGACACTAGGTTAGCGAGCAAGGAGACCGCCTCACAATCCTCCGCAGCCACCACTTGCATCTCTCCCTCTCTTGAAGGCTCAGCAAATCTAACTACCTTAGCGCGCTTCTGCAATCTTGAAGCCATAGCCTTTGCGGTAAGCACTTCACAGAGAATAAATTCTTGCTTGTTGTGCATTGCCGGTAGGAGCAAGATGGAGCGCAGTTGGAGGGCTCAGTCTTCACCGTGGTCGCTGTCGAACCCCATAGGACACGTGGAAATTTTTTAGGGCTCTAGCTCTACATATGTATGGAATGATGTTCAAGATGATGTTGTGAGTGACGTCACTTCTGACATGTACATGTTCAGGAATATGTCCTATTCTATACGAGCTCGTCTACTTAGACATGCAGATTTACTTAGAGGTAGGCTTAACACTATGTAGAGGCCCTAAGAAATGTTATCTTCTGTTATTGTTGACGTCATTTATGACATTGAATATGACAGGAGGGATATAGCTATGTGGGTAGTGATACTCCTTTATGGTCAGAGGACAGGGCGACCTCCTCACAAATGACAAATAGTCATGCCCAATACTAAAATAATTGGTTTCTCATCTAAAACGGATGACTTAATTGCACATGCTTTGTGGTCACCCCATTCGAAGTAGTATTTTAGGCCCCATGGTCCTTTCTTAAAATTAAATGCCCCGAACATTTCAGGATACAAGCTAGCACCTTGTAGGGAAATTCTTGTCGAAGGGTGGCAATATCTTTTTCAACTCTACTTCTTATGTTCTTTTTGTAGGGTAATGTAGGAGAAGGTGTTCACATCGCGCTATCTCCACAATCACAAGCAACTTGAACATGGCAGGGTGTCAAAATTCCAATCGTCGCCGACAAGGTGATACCATTCGTATTTCTAAAGATGGACGCACTCTACGCCACATACCGCTGGGTGACATCATTCTACACACTGAATTGAGAGTTGCAACAGAAAAGAACATCCAATCATTCCGGTGCCCTTGTAGAGATTGCAAGGGTGGATACCAGAAAAGCATTCAAGTCATACGCCGTCACCACGCAGAAGCTGGTCGTGACCCATTTCTTGATAGGTCATTATTGGGTGGAGACCCCCCCGAGGGCTATCCACCTCAAGGAATGTGGGTTGAAGATATTGCTTACGATGACGACATCATTGACAATGCTACGTACGAAATCGGAGCTGACATACAAGACATGGATTCAGGTGATGTAGATCCACAGGAGGCTGACGTGGATGTGAACCGTCCTCTAGATGAGTTTCACGAGGTCCACCGGCAAGTGATGGAGGCCTTGGGTAGAGGAGATGCACTACATGGAGAGGCTGAGGCTGGGATGGAGTTCGTAGAGGAAGATGATGGTGTTGGCGACAATATAGTTGGACTGGAAGATCTCTACAGACAAGCTACTACACCAGTGTACCCGAACTCGGGAACAAGTGTAGTATCAGCCACAATCATTATCATGAACATGTGCACGGTGTTTCGTGTGAGCAATAAGTTCATAGATGAATTGTTTCAATTTCTATCTTTGGACTTACTACCAAAAGGCAATAAGCTGCCCCGTACCCATTATGAAGCGCGGAGGAGCATTCGCAAGCTAGATCTCCACTACAACAACGTGCATGCTTGTCCAAATGGATGCATTCTTTTTGAAGATGAGCACTCCACGCTTGATAGTTGTCCAAAGTGTAGGAGCTCACGCTGGATGGATGGGACGAATAGTATTCCCTCGAAGGTCATTCGACATTTTTCCCTCATTCCTCGTTTGAAGAGGATGTGGAGGTCATCAGAGATTGCGTGTATGTTGACAGGCTACACCAAGCATGTCAGCAATGATGGCATCATGCGTTCCGTGGTGGACAGCCTTGCGTGGAAGCATGTCGATAACAACATCGCATTCGGCAACTTTGGTATTGAACCTCGGAATATGCGGCTTGCTATTGCTTTAGATGGTGTGAATCCATTCAAGCTTAACAACACAAATTGGTCTACTTGGCCTATCCTGATTTTGATATACAACTTTGAGCCCTGGTTTGTCACCAAGAAATTTTTCATTTCTTTATGCATACTTGTCTCGGGAAAGCACTCACCAACATCCAAAGGCATTGGTGTCTTCATACGTCCATTGGTGAAAGAATTGTTGCAATTGTGGCATGGTGTTTCAGCCCTTGATTTCTCCAAACCAGAAGGCAACCGTACTTTCACCTTACGTGCTTTGGTCATGTGGACAATCTCTGATTTTCCGGCATTTGGGCTCATTTCTGGTTTATGTTGTAAGGGGTATAAGGGTTGCCCTTCTTGCGGCAAAGAGACAGATGCCAGGATGGCTAGGATGGTGACGTTCTTCCTAATGGGAGAACAAAAGGTTCGAAGATAGTATATGGTGGCATTCGTCGTTACTTACCTAGACATCATCCGTATCGGCGCAATAAGAGATTCAATGGCCAGGAGGAGCATCGTGAGAGGCCACAACTGCAAACATCTGAAGACATCATCCGTTATGCTGCGTGGCGGGAATCGTACTTGGACCTAGGAAGAAAAGAAAATGGGCCTGATGACCCAGTCCACCTCACGGGAGTGAAGCACCTCTGTGCACTTTATGAGCTTCCATATTGGGAGGTCAGTCTATTGTTTCCATGCATGCTTCTCAGCTTTGTACTGCAGTCCCATTCTATAATGTGTTGCACGCGACATCTATGAAGACACAAATGGTTTCCCTGTCCCTTTTGACATCGTAGATGATGTCAAAAGTGACATTCATGCTGACGTGGTGAGGCTATACGCGTACTTGTGAAGAATGTCTAGGAAGGCTCAAACTGAGGCACAGTGTTGTTCCTTGAGGAAGGCAAAAGAAAAGAAATTTTTCGGTTCTTACTGACTTTGTCTATGTGATGTTGGCAGCATTTGTTGGAGCCTTTTATCTTGGATGCTATGCATTGTGAGAAAAATTTCTGCGAAAACATATTGAAGACACTATTTGCCATGAAGGATAGTGCCGGTAGTCGATTGGACGTTGAGCAATTGGGCATTCGGGAAGAATTATGGTTGCAACCTCCGCGACGACAGAACGACGAGTACTACATGCCACATGCGCCTTTCATATTAACGGCAAGCGAGCGTAGAGAGTTTGTTGCTATAGTGTCCGCAATTCGGACCCCCACAAACTATGTTGGGAGCATTCACAAGCGCTTAGTCGATGGAAAGCTACAATACATGAAGACACATGATTATCATGTGCTCATGCAATATGTACTCAATAGACTTCCATTTTTAGTGAATTACACTCTTAAAGTGTCACATGTTCGAACCATGTGGGGATAAGAGGATGTTCTCAAACGTTGCTTGAATGTTACAAGTATCATGGCCATGTTGCTTGTCACGACTACGGTGTGTATAATCATAGGAAGGTGCGTCGTATGATGGGCCATTGCATGTTATCCTAAACCTATGCACATTTTGCTTGTTTGAGTGTATGTCCAATAAAACACAGTAGTACACGGCATCTATTGTGGGACTTTGTTGATTCCAGTAGCCAATGGTACACTGCACCGGCTTTGGAGTAATTTCTTGGTTTTTTAATTACCTCTTGTGCAGATCCTCCCCATTGCAATTCGCAATGTACTGGACGAGCGAGTGTGGTTACCTATAATTAAAATGAGCAGGGTTTTCCAAAGACTATGTGCAAAGGAGGTACGACTTGTAGACAAGGATGACATGATGCGTGATGTAGTCATGGCAACATGTGAGTTTGAGAAAGAATTTCCAACAACCTTCCTCAACATCATGTCGCATCTCCCCTTGCATCTAGTAGAGCAATTATTCAAATGCGGGCCCGTGCATTGCCGCTGGATGTACCCAATAGAGTGATACATGAAAACGTTGAAGGACTATGTACGGACCTTTGCACATCCAGAGGGTAGCATTGCTGAAGGATACCGAATGGAAGAGACGCTTGGATTTTGCACACAGTACATGCGTCAATACAAAGGAACAACTCAACGTGTTTGGGACGCCATGGAGGAGCCCATCATGAATGATGAAATTCTTCGGAGCAACTCTAAACGAAGAAGAAAGATGTCCAATGAGTTCCGCAACTACGCTCATGCCTTTGTCTTGGACAATGCAGCTTGCTTAGATGAGTGGCGACAGTGAGTACTCTTGTACAGTCATTTCAGTTCAAGTTCATGCACTTAGCCTGATTTTGTGTTGCTGGTTTCTTTGTTTCTTGCCACGGAGGACACTTTTGAGAACATCATAGGACACGTGGACTGTGACATCACGCGCAACCCACTTTCCTGGCGGTCGTGAAGGTGTCTGTCATAGTTGACGTCATTTGCGACATAGAGATGTTACAGTGGACATCAGAGACGACAAAGTCTGGGCTCAGAAATGACCGGTAGCCCAGCGTATAGCTTGTAGTGTAATTGTCATGTCAATTTGCATTGTAATAGTTGTCTAACTATGTGTGCTTGGAATGTCTTGTAGGCAATATCTAACAGCGAGAGGACAACGGTGGGAAGAGAGGGAGGCCTTTCGCAGACAATTCCGCCGTCAACAACCTTCAGTGTCCGTACGCTATCCCAGCAATCTTCTAGACTTACCTCCTTTTCCGACATGGTTGAGTACCCAAGTGCAAGTACTACGAGATGGTGGTGAGCATGTCGAAGCCGATGTTGTAGAGTATGCACAACCGCCACAGCGATATGCCATCTCACATCGCCAAATGTATGCCTTCGGCATGCACTTGCGTGTTTATAGTGCAAAAGGGGCCCATGTCACTTGCGATTCAGGAATTGCAGCCTCATTTACAGAGCAACTTGGGTGGGGGCTTCGCAATGAGCGCCCGATAGAAAGAACCAAAGAGTACGTGGGATACCTTCAAGAGATCTTAGAGTTGGACTATAGAAATCATTGCACCACGGTCCTTGTTTGCGATTGGGTTCGCGGTACAGAAGATCTTCGATGCCCTAACATTCGAAGAGACCAATATGGATTCATGTCGCAGCACAGGGCAAGTCAATTCCCCATTATACTCACAAAAATCGCTCTAGAGTATAACTAAGTGACTCTAAAGATCGAACCCACGAGATCCTGTGAAGTATCTAGCTCTATTAAGCGGTTAAGCTCAGTCAGTATCCCAATCTTACTTTCCGGTCCTAGATCTAGAACCAGAAATACCACCACACCGGATAACTACAGACCGGATTACTCCTTCTTTCGGTCCTACTAACTATCCGGTCCGTACAAATACCCAAATCCTAGGATCTCACAACTTCCGATCCTAGAAATCCGTTCTGACCAATCCGGTCCGGATGGTCATCCTGTACCCGTAATCCTATCTGGTTTGGTTTTGCCTCTGTTTCACCATCAGAGGGGTCGCCGCTTAATTTTGAGAGTGGTAGGCCCACCACTCCTTCCGTGACTTATAGTGGCTGAAGACCCACTGTCCTACCTTCTAAACTCCTAAGCTAATCCGGATCCGGTTTGGTCCTTCACAACAACCCAGATAGCAATCCGGGTCGTAGGTCACACAAAGACCCCACACTCGACCCTCTCGTACTACAACGACCTTGATGCTACTTCCGATCCGTGCGAAGACAGGTGGTTACAAGTGCACCCGTCCGTTCCAACATCAACTAAAGTTCTTCCGTTACCCATACGGGTGGTGAGACCTCACAGGAGATCAGACACTCAACCGGATTTCCCACCCGGGAGTTCTAGCGCAGCTAAGGAATCCCTCCCTACCCGCCTAGCCTAACAACGGCTTTCTCACCCGGAATCTCAAACTCTAGACGTGTTGAGGAACTAAGTTCACTCCCAACTCTTCGATACCTACTCACATGCACCTAGGATCGGAAAATAAACACCAAGGGGAGAAATCACTTGCAAACCAACTCGTACTATCCTAACTCCACATCATACAATCCTGTCGCGCTGGAGAGAGACACACAATGAGGAAAAAAGAAAGGTACAACAAAATTTGCAAAATGGACAACTCCCAGTTCCCATCTCAGGAACCGATTTATATACAAAGGGTGAAAACCCTAAAAGCACAAAAAGGAGCGGAAAACCCGTAGGGGTCCGCTGCCACCCTAATCTAATTTTCCGGTCTAACCTAATACTGTTGAGCCGGATCCGGATCCGGATCCGCTCCTACTCCTAACTGAAATTAAAATCCTATCTACCCTACAACTCGAGATCCTATCGTCGGGCTTCCGACCTCCGGGACTAGCTCCTCGAAGACTTCGCTCAAATTCCGGACCCGTTCCCCCTCCGCAGGATTCGATCCGGGTGGAGACTCCAGGTCGATGGTAATATCCGGTCTCGTGCCCGGAGTCCCAGTCCGTGCAGACTTCTTGGACTCAGGAGTCCAATCCTTCCTGTCCTTCGCCATAGTTGCATCCGGAAAGAGGTTCGGTAGTGAGATATCTGAAAGGTGAATACCTTTGTCGCACGTCGCTCCGGTCAGCTTCCGGCTGCTCGCCTCGATCCGGTCCGCTGCCTTCCGCCCCTCCACCATTGTCGTCTCCACCTGCTCAGCGAAGTCCGCGAGAATCCGGACCATCCGGGAACCGGATAGTTTCTTCTCTTCGTGGATCTTCTCGTCGAAGAGCTTCGCTTTGGCAGCGGCCGTTCCGGTCTCTCCCAGGACCGCCTTGATTTGCTCGGCTATCTTCCGAGTCTCTTCCGCCATCTCCCGGGCGGCCGTCACGTCTTCCTGATAGGCAAAAAGAGTTGCCTTCAGGTTATCCACCTCCTCCTGCAACCGGCGGATCTCTGCTTCCTGCTTCCGGGTCTCTTCCGGATTCGTGATGCACTCCGCCACTTGTTCCACCAATTTGCTGTCCGGTGCCGCACCCACCAACTTGCCGATTGCCGCAAGCGTCTTGTGCTTGACCTCCCAATCCGCCCTGATGTTGCAGAGGACGTTGATCAGACCGTTGAACGGATCTTGCATATCCGGATCTCCCCCAGAATTGGTCTTCTCGGCTTCCGGTTTCTCCTCCGGGGCTGGTTTGTCTTGACCGGGAGGCGTCCCGCGCTTGTGTGGAGGCGTCAGCTTCTGTCGCTTGATCGGCGGCATCGGCTCCTCCTCTTCCTCGCTGGACTCCCGGTCTGACCCGGAATCAGATTCCGCCTCGTCATCCGTCTCCGACTCCCCATACTTCAGGAGCACTTCCTGCGTCTTCCACGCCTTCTCCTCTATGTTGGTGAGGACTTGGTTCTCCCGATAGAGGTGGAAGAGGTAAGGGCACACTGGAGTGGCCCTTTTCTTCCCAACCCTACTAACAAGCTGGGCCACGAGATCGGAAATGATCCGTGCCCAGTCCACTTTCCGGGTACCACTGAGGGCACCGAAAATGGTGTTGCCGAGGGTGATCGTCACCCTGGTCGGCTTTTTCAGGTGAAGAACCGGAACCAGGAATTGCAGGAGCCGACGATGTCGGTCATCCAAGCAATCCTCGACCGCGTATCCGTCCTTTGGGTTGACGGCTCCCTTGAACTTCCCTCGGACAAACTCATCCTTCCGGCTCGCCATTCCCAAACCTCCTGCCCGGAAACCGTAAACCGTTCTCCACATCCCCTCGTTCCAGCTGACGGGAGTTCCTCTCACGGTGTTGTCAAACTGGTTGGACAACTTTCCGAGGAGCTCCTTGACCATTCTCTCCTCCCTAAAACCCCAAGGTTTCTCGGCAAACCCTACGCAACCCATGGATTTGAGATCATCCATGAGTTGAGACTTTTCCAGCTCTGTGGAGGGAATAACCGGAATGACTTTCCGGAGCTTCACCTCGCCTCCAGAGGGACTCGCTTGTCTCGACCTACGTAGCTGAGGCATTCCCACTCACATCTACCTCACTCTCTCCTAACCGCACGTCCCGTTCCTCACTTCCTCTCTCCGATCTCAACCGGAATCAAAACGAACAGAACACAAACACACAGACGCACAAACGACAAAAACTCAACCGCGCGCTCAAGGTCGAGTTTCTAAAAGGGGGTGCAACAGTGAAAGCTCCTCCTTATATAGTCCCTGGACCCTTTCCGGTTTGTCATCATGAATCCAGTTTACCATCATGAATCCGGTTTACCATCATAATCCGGTTCATCATCATCATCCGGTCCTAGACCTAATCCGTGTTGCATTCCGTTTCCGTCGTTAGTTACTCCTGACCGGATTAGATCTAAGAAGCCCACTACTTCACGTTCCGTGCTAATTCTGAGTTTTCCTTCCCCACCTAATCGGATCCGGTTCCTTAATGACTAGTTTCCGTTCCTATTTTGGTGTATACTAAGAAAATCAAAATTCTAAGCTGCAACAATTCACCATCGCGAACTTCAACCGCATGGATGGAAAAGTCCATCCTGACTCATTTGCCTTTCCTTTACATTGCCAACAAGTTTTCTTTTCCGATGACACAAGAAGGCCAGGGTGGAAGGTTGTGTGTCGCACAGATATTCGGGGTAGACGTGGGGAGCTGCAAGTGAATCAATCTGTGCCTACCATGACTGATGTAGGGAATGACAATGACTTTGCTGAGTTGCAAGCGCAGATGTTGGAAGTGGAGCCCGAGAGAGAAGCCGCAGTAGCCGATGGTATACACATCCCAGCAGCAGTGGAGTCTTCAACCGAGGATGACACTACTATAGAACAGTAGGGAATGGAAGGCCATTCCCATAGTGAATAGGTGAATAGAGTTACAGTGGCAGTATATGTTTTATACGATGTTGTGTATAACGTCATGTCAATCACATAGTTGTTGTGGTTTCTGACGTCCTCATGGACGTTGAAGACAACGTTCTGAGTAATTTGTTAACTAAGGTGACGACAACATCTTTTGAGCAGGCTACTTCTTGTATGTGACAAGGATATTCAAAGTGTAATACAGAAGTGTGCACCTTGTACTGGCCCCATATCAATAGCGTATGATTCATTTATATGTGTACTATTATTAATTATTTCTCAATCATATATGTAGTTATTTAGTGAGGCTCTTAGGTACATGTAAGTGGAAATCAAGAGTGAATGTAATTTACCAATTCCTTAGTATTAAAAGGAACCTATATTTTGGAATCCCTCCTTCGCATGGAGAAAGTGATGTTTAGCAAGCATTGGCCATGTTATTGCACAGAATCCTTTTTTGTCATAAGGGGGTGTTAATTTTATCGAGGGAAAAGGCGTAAACGGTCTTGTCCAAGGCTCCAAGCACTTTTTGATTATCTAGGGAATAGGTGGCATTTTGTAAATTTCATGTAAGTGAATTAGGGAAGCAAGAGCCAGTATGAGCAATGTTTCAATTTCAGTCTCTATATTTTTTTTCAACCCTTTTGAGGTTGCAAATTAATGGTTTTCATTGTTTCCTTTTTGGGGTATGCCAAATCTATTATTGTTATGAGACCATTGCTATTCCACTGAGAAGGGTCTCCCCTTTTTTATGTCTATATATTTGGTTGAGGTATCTTTACTTATGGTTTTTTTTATGAAACCATACATTTCCAACAATCCTAAACCAAAGCCTTATTCCGAAGGTGAAGAACCTTGATCATTTGTATGTCAATAAGTTTTCTACAAAATTATGGGGGTCTTTTCCAACATAGGTACTCTATCATGTATTGTTTTCACAATTACAAGTAGGGAGGGCATGTTTATTCCAATGAATTTTTTTTTGCACTCCCAAATATTGTGGGTGGAATATTTCAATTTGGATTGTATTCTTCTACCTACCTATATTTTAAACACTTGGCATATGCCATTTTGATAAGTACATCATTGTTGAGGTTAGAATGAGAGTAAAGTGCGTGAACACTATACAATACCCCCAAACAAATTAACAATCACTCACTACAATAATTTATGACAATTCAACATAATATTTGATGCAATTGGCATTTTTCATCTTGCATGAGGCACTTTCAATTTTGTAAAGGACACATACATTTTTTCCAGAACAGTATAGTACTCTACAACAATCCGGTTTGCATACAGTCATCTAATCTAAAAATAAATGTAGCGGTCACAGTGTTGTACCTATGACAATTGCCCATTTATTTAAATTTTGATTATCCCCCCAATTTGGGATATCATAAGTACATTGAGACAATGTAGTTAATTGATTGAAAATGATACATTCTTTTCACTATGTAGTTTTCGTGGAGGAATTGGATGATTGATTGAGCCATTTCCCTTTTCAATTGAACAGTATGCATACATTCTAAAACCTAAACATTGTACTAGAAGTATATAATTATGTGGAAGTTGTCATTGTTTCTAATCCCTAATTTTCAAGGTAGAATATTATTGGTTGGGTCGATTCACCCTAGCTTTGTTAATCCTATACATTTTGGATCATGAAAAGTATATATAAATGAATGGCCAAAAATCATTGCCTAAACCATGTCCCAATCGCTCTCCAATTTTTTGGGCCATCTCTTGAATTTATTATTGCCTCCGTGGTACTCCCAATTAATTACTCCCCATTTTGCATTTAGTCCCCCCCCCAACGGCCCAACCCAACCCAATGGAATAAACTCGTTAGTGGGACCTCCTATCACTCCACACTTCATATTCCAAACTTGAAGAGTCCAATGTTCAATGGAATAAATTGACTCTAAAGACTACAAGTGACTTCCCATTTTTTTGGGTCCAATTAAATTGCACCCGAGCCCCCAACCCAATGGAATAATGTCACTGTGATCCCAGTACTTCCAGTGACTCTCTAATTTTTTTCCCAACTCATGATCCCCAACCCAATGGTGTAACTTCACTTTTGTGACTCCATCCCAATCACTCCCCATTTCTTTTTCCTCTCTTTAATTTTTTTGTGTCTAAAATAATTAATGACATGTATCCTTTTTATTTTGGCCTAGCGTAGACTTGTACCCTAAAAACACACTTGTTAAATAATAAAATGTGCCTATATATGTGATTTTCATTGTACCCTACATTCATGACTTTACATCCACCTAAAAAGTCTCATGTGGAGACCCTCAAGCTCTTGCTAGCTTGTACTCAGGCTTTTTCATCTAGGCAGCGCCCCCCCCTGACTGCTTTGTGGCAGCAGTGAAACAAACAGCAGTGGTTGACGTGGCGAATTTGTGTTTTTCATGACGTCAAAAAAAACGGGGTCCGTTTTTTTTGACGTTGTAAAGAACACCCCTGTTTGACAGGACATCCACATATTTCTTATTTTCCACGACTGCGTTTCCGATGACATCAAAAAAAATCGACCCTCTTGCACGTGTTTTCCAAAAAACGCAGTGACATAAAAAAAAACAGGCCACGTTACAGTGAAACGCATACAAAAACGCGGGTTTCTTATAGTGGCAAAACTAGCCAACTTGACCATGATGACCTATTCTGCTTGTATGGGTTCACTCCGTTTGCAACCAAGGCAAAGTGAACATTCTGTAGCTCTAGAGCAAAAGAAGCCTCCACATTCTCTTCGAAGTGTTTCCACGCTTTTGAATTATATGGATGCCTGACTAGGCCATCCCCTCCAAGTTGGTTGCTATGGTTTGCTGCGTGCCACACCATGAGTTTGGAGATGCTTGGATTCGTGAACATTTGTTGCAATTGTGGAATCAAGGTTGACAGGACGTCCGGATGCGGAAGCTGTGTCCGCAGCGTCCGCTAACATTCGCGGTCCGGCGGACGCAGCGTCCGCCTGTCTGCCCGTCCGCCCCGCCCTGCCCGTCCACTTTCCGACGGCGGTCGGGACGCTACGTCCGCTAGCGTCTGTGCGTCCGGACGTCCGGAAAACGGACGCTATTTTGGGGCGGACATTGAGATTCGTCAACCTTGTGTGGAATGATGGGAAAATGACAGAGCACCTTCATTGGAAAACAATGTTAGTCTTCATCTCTGTATCGACGAGCACCACACTTAGGACAGCATAGAGCATCCTCATGAGGTCCCCAAAAGAAAACACAGCCATACTCACATGCATGGATGAGGGTGTAAGTCAACCCCAACTTAGCAGTTAAAGTCTTCATTGCATAGTGACTTCTTAGTAAAGTATTGTTCTTCGGTAGTATGTGGGAATGCAATAAATTGAAGAGTTCATTGGCAAATTGGTTGTTGATGCCATGGACAATACATAGGTTCATCAACAACATGTTGCCGCAAGTTGGCTGCATCGTGTTCCATTGTAAAGCGGTTGCAAAGACTCGTCCATCATTGTAGCATTGAAATGGAGATTAGCATCGTCCTTGTTGGCTTTCATGAGTGGAAGATGTTGGTTGTCACGAGGTTCCTCTTCTTTGGCTTTGTCCCCAATGCCTACTTCCATGAATTCTTCATGGATGGAGTCCATTGTGTCAAAAGCAGCTGCAACTTCTTTTTGGATTTTCTCCGCCAAAAAGGCATCATCTTCCACTAGACTGAAGGCTTGATCTAGCATCCCATGAGTATGGATTGTGGCGTCCACTTGCGGAGGCACATTTGCATGAGTGACCGGTTCCTAGAACTACTCTTCCCACTCTTCATCTAAAGAATCTCTAGCACCGAAACCTCTCCCAAGTCCTTGAATCAAGATCTTTGTTGTCGCGAATGAGGTGCTCTCTAA
Source organism: Pseudoscleropodium purum (assembly GCA_963969395.1). Classification (NCBI taxonomy): domain Eukaryota; kingdom Viridiplantae; phylum Streptophyta; class Bryopsida; order Hypnales; family Brachytheciaceae; genus Pseudoscleropodium; species Pseudoscleropodium purum. The sequence goes on from OZ017795.1 coordinate 29,585,585, forward strand.
CGTTGTGTATGAAGAATCTCTTATGCCTTTGGCAGTTGGTGCATGGGCAATGCAATTTCTTAACGTTGCACTCTTGGGCCCGCTGCAGCTCTCTAGTCCATAGACGATCGTCCTGTAGTTGTTGTCGTCCACTGTGAGACAGTGGAAGTCCTATGGGTATCATTCTTTGCAAGTGTATAAAGACCTCCACTGTCAACCACTATTGTGCATGCCTGAGTAACTATGCAGCGAAGTTGATGTTCTTTCTTCACGAAAGGCAGACTTTAAAGTGACTTATTAGTGTCTTCCCTTTGACTTGATAGTCTACAAAATGACTTCATCTTCTCCTAAATGACTACTAAGTGACTGAAGAAGATATGCCGATGACTTCATATACTAATAAATGACTAATACATAACTAGCCTGAACATGGAAATGACTATAATATGACTTCAGATTGCTGAAGGTCGGCAATTCACACAAGTGCAGTTGCGAAAGATGTTGCATAGCAGAAGACCACCATTACTATTTCACAAACTTCAAGACTCCAAGGAACAAGCTACAATGTAAAAAGGAGATACCTACAAGAAACTAACACGACTTTCCATTGCATACACTACCATCATATACAACAAGCACAGGACAAGGGAATTTTGCTGCCATTCTCCAAGAGATTGGTTTCAAACATCTAAACCCAACCTTATACCTCTTTTTTTTTTGAGGTCACAAAGGACCAAAACATAAATCAAGTCCACAAAATAAGTCTTCGGTTCCATTCACTCCACCCTGTCTAGAATGCCACAAAAGCCTGTTTTCCTAATTGGAAGACTACTCTAAACGAAATCCCTCAACATATTAAACTACATGTGAGAAAACTTTTTCCATCACAAATAAGAGAGCAAAAAACAAAGTTTGTAGATGATCAAGGACCTCTTTCATTTCACAATGGACATGCTCGTATTTGAGGGTTCAAGGGCAATGACCCTAAAATTTTGATGACCGCCTATCTAGCATTGAAAAAAATCGCCCAAAGATATTAATATACATTTCAGACAACTTTTGGGTAGAAGGTGGTCCTTCCATCCTACAAAGAAGAGGGTACATCGTTGGAAATGATAAGGTCACGACCACAGCACTGATAGTAGTATAAGAAAGTCAAATGCAAGTGAGGAATAGAGGTTCTTACAAGGAAATGACTAAGAAATGACTCAAGGGTGACTTATGCACAGTCAATTTCTTAGCCCTACTAATATGAGCTGTAGCTCTTGTCTTCTAGCCACATCTTGTCTATTCGAAGAATCAATGAGCAAGGAGTTGCATAGACACATTCAATTGGATGTGACAACTACAATCGATCAATTGGTTCATGAGATTGTACTCCCACCAAATCAGAAGGAGATTGCACGGAATCTAAAATCAATCAAACAAGATCAAAGAAGTGTGCACATTTTGGAGTGGAGTTGGCTATGATTAGTACTTGGGGATGTGGAAATTAATGGCTAGCTACCTAATCTCGCAAACCTCATCAATTCTTTAGCCTCTATCTTCCACCTTCACCACGCAATGTCTGAAGGGCGGACTTCATTTCCCTCCTTCCACCGCAATTCAACATTTTGCAAACAGGCAACCAAAACACTTTACAGCTATTGGGAGAGTACCCTTGTAGACATGAGTCTCAAATTCTACGTGAATTCTAAAAGAAGCAACCTATGCCTTGTAAACGTTGCCTTTGGCTTTGCATTGTGAAAAAGAACCAGCATTTGATTTTGAGAAAGAAAGTTGCAAGTGGAGCAAACTTACAAACTTCATATCGATGGATAGTCCGCCGCCAGAGAAGTCCAAATATGAGATCCTTCGTGATTGCAATGTAGTTGAGGTCCACAAGAAGGCCGCTGCGTGAAAGTGGTGAAAGCGTCGTTGTTCGAGTCCATACACCATTTTTTTCTGTCACACATTGTACACTTAGGCATGAGTCCCTTCAGAAGTGGCGTAGGATTTAGTGGGGCCTAGTGCTCTCGGTTTGGCGTCGTCTATGCCTTTAATTGAGATACACTTTTCTATAAGTGGTGACTGAGTCATACTAGAGACATCGCGACTTCAACGCCACTTTGTCATAGTCACGTTCAAGTCCCACCTAAGTCGTTAACGAGTCATGAGGATGGTTGTCGTCATGAACTTTCCATCATTAAGGTCTAGGCCATGTGAGAGGACTCACAAGAAGGTTTCAATGAGGGAGATGAACTCTGCATTTATTCTCACTCATTGTATGCAAGGAGGTGGAAGTTCTAGCTTTGTTTGTGTGGTCTTCATTGTCTTCTTTTGGATCATTTGCCATATTTTTGTGAGAGTGGTGAGAGTGTGTGCTTGAGAGGGTGCTGATGACCATGTTTGGTGATGCAAGGAGGCAAACCTAGCATAGCAGGAGGGAATGTTACACACATTGGGCAAAAAAGGTAGTTCCCAAGGGCGGAAGAAGAGAAGTGGTTGGGGCCTTCCAAAAGGGATTGAAAGGGAGAGCTTGTGCAGAAGTTGTCACTTGAGCTCAAACCTAGAGTATATCTCGATGAATAGTGAACTAGACTCGTCGTCAATTGCGACGAGGTCCAATGATGATGCAATAGCGACAAGTATGATGCATTTAGCCATTGCTTGTACACATATTCAACAACAATCCGAGGAGGAGGTAGGAGCCTTAGGTAAAGGAACATCTTGCTACTAGTCCCATCCTTCATTCTATATGTGTGTGTTTTAAGGTTTTACAAAGGGCTTGGTTTAGTCTTCTTCCATTCTATTCAGTCTTCCCATGCATTAGGCAGGGCCCTTCGCTATTGCATTCCAGTTGTTAATTATTTCTCACGAATGAGGCCATTGCGAGGAGCATGTCAACTATGGAACGCCTACTTAGGGTTCAGTTGAATACCTTGCAGATTTCAAAATCACAAGTTGTGGGTGTGGTTGTTTGGTAGTACCAATCCTCGAATTGGCAAACTTCTCAGAAGACAAGGTGGATCTTGAGGAAGAAGAGCCAACCCTTGACAAGCGGCTGAAGAGGAAGAAAACAAAGTCAATAGTGGCTATGCCACCAACGAAGCTTTCTTGTTTGCTACCGCCACCACCACCAAGCTGGGCTCGGATTCCAAGGCACTACAAGCCAACAAGAGCAACACCACCCTTACCAATTGCTAGAGAATGGCAAGGTCAGTATCCACTACCACCACTTGGATTAACCGAGGACAGCAAAGACAGCCTCTCTCACCGAAAGTGCAAAGTTGAGTACGATTTAGCGAGCAAGTAGCGAGCCATAGCAAGAGTGAAGCCAAATTGAGTCTTTGTGCTCCCGGGTGGCGAGGTGGATGTAAGCTGCCAGGATAAGAACACATAGGACGAGGCCCTATGTGATCTCGTTCCAAAATGTCTCGACAGGAGTGTGGTAGCGTGGTCCAAGCATGAGCCATAATGCTTGAAGAAACTGAGGTCCTCCTTAGATAACAAGTTCGCTTACCTCGGCAATCCCCTAAGCATGGTTGGCTTTAGACTAGCTATTATGAAGTTTTTGAAGTCTAAGAGGTTTCAATTAAAGAATAGTTACCTCAGAGGCAAAGACAACCCTCTTCTTCACGTGGACGATGACGAATGGAAGCACCTAAAGCAGTATTGGAACACAGATTCCTAGGAGACGAAGGCGCAATCCATGGTTGTTGCCAAACAAAGTGTGAAGTCCAATGCACTAGTGGGGAGGAGAAGGAAAGCCACTAAGGAAACCCCCATGGTAAGTCTACCTAAACTTGTGATCTTGGCTTTGCCATTGTTGACTTTCCCTTAAATTTCAAGAGGTGCATATGAATAAGTGTGCTTTTGTGTCTTTGCGCACTGAACAGTAACTATTTCTTTTGTCTTACTTCATAGAGAAGTGGGAGGCAAAGTAGTCCAACTTTGTCGGACATATTGCATGCTAGATTGGACAAGGCCAAACCGGGAGGTACTAGCAACGTAAGTTGCATAAGAGCTTTTGGAGTAGAACTGTAGTTTTACTTTTGCCTTGTGATTTGTATTGAGTGATTACATGATGTCAATTGTCCTAAAGCTTGGGAAAGCAAGGTCCAAGGAACATATTGGTCATTCACAGTATGAAGCAATTCATAGCATTGTTGAAGTGCATTGAAAATTCAAAGAATAGTTGTTCCCTTGTGGAAGCCATAGTCAGAGCATTCTTCTGTCTTTTTTGCTACTAAAAGTTGTCGGTCCTATCTAAATTTGTTTGTGTTATTAGTGATATAGTCGCGTTCCACTTGATTGTCAGACTCACTAAAGTCAAGCATCGAGAACGTTGTAGTCATGCCCCTGTGCCATTGTAGTCTCGTTATAGTGATGTTGAAGTCACAGCTAAGTCGACATTCAATGATGTTGAAGTTACACCAACGTCACGTTGTAGTTGTGCTCAGGGTTGACAGGACATTCGGACGTTCGGGACGTGCGGACACGGACGTTGTGTCCGCAGCGTCCGCTGACATTCGCGGACGTCATCCACCCCATCCACCTGTCCGCCCGTCCGTCCGCCCCAGTCCACCCTCGTCCGCCCTGTCCCGCCCTGTCCGCCCCCACCCGTCAGCCCCTACCCATCCGCCCCCGTCCACCCACGTCCACCCTCGTCCGCCTTCCGACGGCGGGAGGGACGCTGCGTCCGCTAGCGTCCGTGCGTCCGGACGTCCGGAAAACGGACGCTATTTTGGGGCGGACGTTGAGATTCATCAACCCTGGTTGTGCTTTTGTCTTCGTGTACATTGTGGCCCTAAAGCAGGCCTCTATATGCATGACGTAGGGGCTTCATTGTATGCCACTGTCCTTTCATGCTTCTATATATTGTTTGCGGTTGTGACCATGTGCAGGGTGAAGGGAAATTGGCTCATTGGGAGGCACTAGAAACATTGTGTGTTGATGTGGATGCCAAATTCAGTGAAGTGTCAACAACTACGAAGGCAACAAACGTAGTGATTGATGACTTGCGCAACATGTTGGTGAAGTTTATATGCAGAGACAAGAAAGGGTCCAATGCAGGAGCAAGGAGGAAGTAGTTAGCAGATGTTACAGCAACAAGTGAAGAACTGACCCTCTCGAATTCGGAACATGCCATCCTTCGCAGTAACCCCCCCTTGTTGGAGTTCCAAGTAGTACAACGTGTGGATGTCCTTCAATTGTCTAGGGCTCTTGATTGTCATGTCACTAACGACAAGGATATAGCTTAGGCATTCGGGCCAACAGAATAGTATGCAGGTAGTGAAGACGCCCCTATCACTTGCGTAATGAAGCAACCTTTTGAAGACATGGCAGGTGGACACAAAAACACGACGACAACATAAGAGGTACAGGGAAAAGAGCCTCATTCTACTACTGCTGCTCTGCCCATTGAGAAAACTCCGTTAGAAGATTCAAGGCACCAGACGTCCAATAGCACTGGGCCTTCACTGAACCAGGTTGACATTGAGCAAGACAAGACCATGCCTTCAAACTGCGATACCATGCAACGATAGCCAACAGAAGAGGAATTAGGCGCGTTGACCTTGCCTCAAGAGAAAGGCGATGAAGCATTGGAGAGGGCAACCTCTCCTGTGCAAAAGAAGTCCAAGAAGCCATTGAAGTCACTACAAAAGGAACCTTCTCCTCCCAGCATTTGCCAAGATATGTTGAATGAGGTGAAGCTACGCAGTGACAAAGGATTGATGATTGGATTAGTTGATAGTGGGCCCTCTAAGTTAGTTGTCTTTAATGTGCACGATACATTATTAGACGATAGCATGTTGTCAACCCCTAACCCACACCCCTGAATTTGTAGGAGCATAAGAACTACAATCAAGAGAATAGTTTTCTGTCCTTGGCTGAAGTCTTTTGTCGCAGCACAGGGCAGGTCAATTCCCCATTATACTCACAAAAATCGCTCTAGAGTATAACTAAGTGACTCTAAAGATCGAACCCACGAGATCCTGTGAAGTATCTAGCTCTATTAAGCAGTTAAGCTCAGTCAGTATGCCAATCTTACTTTCCGGTCCTAGATCTAGAACCAGAAATACTACCACACCGGGTAACTACAGACCGGATTACTCCTTCTTCCGGTCCTACTAACTATCCGGTCCGTACAAACACCCAAATCCCAGGATCTCACAACTTCCGATCCTGGAAATCCGTCTTGACCAATCCGGTCCGGATGGTCATCCTGTACCCGTAATCCTATCCGGTTTGGTTTTGCCTCTGTTTCACCATCAGAGGGGTCGCCGCTTAATTTTGAGAGTGGTAGGCCCACCACTCCTTCCGTGACTTATAGTGGCTGAAGACCCACTGTCCTACCTTCTAGACTCCTAAGCTAATCCGGATCCGGTTTGGTCCTTCACAACAACCCAGATAGAAATCCGGGTCGTAGGTCACACAAAGACCCCACACTCGACCCTCTCGTACTACAACGACCTTGATGCTACTTCCGATCCGTGCGAAGACAGGTGGTTACAAGTGCACCCGTCCGTTCCAACGTCAACTAAAGTTCTTCCGTTACCCATACGGGTGGTGAGACCTCACAAGAGATCGGACACTCGACCGGATTTCCCACCCGGGAGTTCTAGCGCAGCTAAGGAATCCCTCCCTACCCGCCTAGCCTAACAACGGCTTTCTCACCCGGAATCTTAAACTCTAGAAGTGCTGAGGAACTAAGTTCACTCCTAACTCTTCGGTACCTACTCACATGCACCTAGGATCGGAAAATAAACACCAAGGGGAGAAATCACTTACAAACTAACTCGTACTATCCTAACTCCACATCATACAATCCTGTCGCGCTGGAGAGAGATACACAACGAAAAGAATGGAAAGGTACAAGAAGTTTGCAAAATGAAAAACTCCCAATTCCCATCTCGGGAACCGATTTATATACAAAGGGTCAAAACCCTAAAAGCACAAAAAGGAGCGGAAAACCCGTGGGGGTCCGCCGCCACCTAAATCTAACTTCCGGTCTAACCTAATACTATTGAGCCGGATCCGGATCCGGATCCGCTCCTACTCCTAACTGAAATTAAAATCCTATCTACCCTACAACTCTAGATCCTATCGTCGGGCTTCCGACCTCCGGGACTAGCTCCTCGAAGACTTCGCTCAAATTCCGGACCCGTTCCCCCTCCGCAGGATTCGGTCCGGGTGGAGACTCCAGGTCGATGGTGATATCCGGTCTCGTGCCCGGAGTCCCAGTCCGTGCAGACTTCTTGGACTTAGGAGTCCACTCCTTCCTGTCCTTCGCCATAGTTGCATCCGGAAAGAGGTCCGGTAGAGAGATGTCCGAAAGGTGAATACCTTTGTCGCACGTCGCTCCCGTCAGCTTCCGGCTGCTCTCCTCGATCCGGTCCGCTGCCTTCCGCCCCTCCACCATTGCCGTCTCCACCTGCTCGGCGAAGTCCGCGAGAATCCGGACCATCCGGGAACCGGATAGTTTCTTCTCTTCGTGGATCTTCTCGTCGAAGAGCTTCGCTTTGGCCGCTGCTGTTCCGGTCTCTCCCAGGACCGTCTTGATCTGCTCGGCCACCTTCCGAGTCTCCTCCGCCATCTCCCGAGCGGCCGCCACGTCTTCCTGATAGGCGAAAAGTGTTGCCTTCAGTTTATCTACCTCCTCCTGCAACCGGCGGATCTCGGCTTCCTGCTTCCGGGTCTCTTCCGGATTCGTGATGCATTGCGCCACTTGTTCCGCCAAGTTGCTGTCCGGTGCAGCACCCACCAACTTGCCGATTGCCGCAAGCGTCCTGTGCTTGACCTCCCAATCCGCCCTGATGTTGCAGAGGACGTTGATCAGACCGTTGAACGGATCTTGCATATCCGGATCTCCCCCGGAATTGGTCTTCTCGGCTTCCGGTTTCTCCTCCGGGGCCGGTTTGTCTTGACCGGGAGGCGTCCCGCGCTTGTGTGGAGGCGTCAGCTTCTGTCGCTTGATCGGCGGCATCGGCTCCTCCTCTTCCTCGCTGGACTCCCGGTCTGACTCGGAATCGGATTCCGCTTCGTCATCCGTCTCCGACTCCCCATACTTCAGGAGCACTTCCTGCGTCTTCCACGCCTTCTCCTCTATGTTGGTGAGGACTTGGTTCTCCCGATAGAGGTGGAAGAGGTAAGGGCACACTGGAGTGGCCCTTTTCTTCCCAACCCTACTAACAAGCTGGGCCACGAGATCGGAAATGATCCGTGCCCAGTCCACTTTCCGGGTACCACTGAGGGCACCGAAAATGGTGTTGCCGAGGGTGATCGTCACCCTGGTCGGCTTTTCCGGGTGAAGAACCGGAACCAGGAATTGCAGGAGCCGACGGTGTCGGTCGTCCAAGCAATCCTCGACCGCGTATCCGTCCTTCGGGTTGACGGCTCCCTTGAACTTCCCTCGGACAAACTCATCCTTCCGGCTCGCCATTCCCAAACCTCCTGCCCGGAAACCGTAAACCGCTCTCCACATCCCCTCGTTCCAGCTGACGGGAGCTCCCCTCACGGTGTTGTCAAACTGGTTGGACAACTTTCCGAGGAGCTCCTTGACCATTCTCTCCTCCCTAAAACCCCAAGGTTTCTCGGCAAACCCTACGCAACCCATGGATCTGAGATCATCCATGAGTTCAGCCTTTTCCGGCTCTGTGGAGGGAATAACCGGAATGACTTTCCGGAGCTTCACCTCGCCTCCAGAGGGACTCGCTTGCCTCGACCTACGTAGCTGAGGCATTCCCACTCACATCTACCTCACTCTCTCCTAGCCGCACGTCCCGTTCCTCACTTCCTCTCTCCGATCTCAACCGGAAGCAGAACAGACAAAACACAAACGCTCAGACGCACAAACGACAAAAACTCAACCGCGCACGCTCAAGGTCGAGTTTCTAAAAGGGGGTGCAACAGTGAAAGCTCCTCCTTTTATAGTCCCTGGACCATTTCCGGTTTGTCATCATGAATCCGGTTTACCATCATAATCCGGTTCATCATCATCATCCGGTCCTAGACCTAATCCGTGTTGCATCCCGTTTCCGTCGTTACTTACTCCTGACCGGATTAGATCCAAGAAGCCCACTACTTCACGTTCCGTGCTAATTCTAAGTTTTCCTTCCCCACCTAATCGGATCCGGTTAGCTAATGACTAGTTTCCGTTCCTATTTTGGTGTATACTAAGAAAATCAAAATTCTAAGCTGCGACATCTTTCCTCAGCTGCTACTTTCAATCTTATGTAGTGGGATTTTGAGGCAGTGGTAGTCCTTCATACATGGATGATGTTGTGCCAGCAATTTTGGAGGAGTTGAAGGATGTCCACGCAACCCCACTATTTATGTGGTTTGGTGAGCAGGGTAAGGACTTGTAGATGGAAGATGGAGGTCCGTCTCACCGTGGAAAACAATTGGAGTTTGTGTATGCCTTGTGGCCTTGTTACTATGTTGTGAATATAGTGATTGTAGATAGTAAAGCAAATAGGGTGGAGTATAATCCAAAAGCCAATATAATTGTGAGTACCTTGTTTTATTTGAAGTGGATTGGTACATTCACAAATGACAAGGAGTACTTGAAACAATACCTGTGGCCACTATTGAAGGCTTTACATGCATGCCCAGACGTTCCTTCTTTTTATTCAAAATTCCCTGAAATTGTTAATGAATCAATGTCACAATGGGTACAAAGACACCGTATTGGACATGCATATGAGTTTTTGGATATTGTAGAAGGTGAGGGGACTGGCATTCCAAGTCGATGCTGCTACTGACAATGTCCCCTCACCTATATTTGTTCAACGTTTTTGATAATTTGTGCATGTGTGTAGGGTAAGCCACAGAAAAGGGAGACAAGGGCAAAGCAAGCAGCAAACCTGCCCAAAAAAGGCAACGTACAATTCACAAAGAAGGTACTTTTACCTTAAACCTCTATAGCCATGCCTTAGTCATAGCTGTGTTATATTGAAGTTTGTAGGTAGGTAGGCCAAAACGAATTCCCGTATCTCATGTTGTTCATAGGAAGTCCTAAAAAATGGGAAAGGAATATAGACGCACTTTAGTATGACATGCTTTATAATCCTCATATAGATAAGAATTGCCAATGAAGTGTAGACTACCTTCACTTTTGACATGGTTTTCAAAGACCCACCAAAAAAAATGGAGATTAAATGTAGCCCCCTTCTCTAGTATGACACTTTTGTTATAGGTAAATTAAAAATAATTGGGATATAACAGGTACACCCCCTTTAAAGGGACTTCCCTTCAGGGAATGTAAAACGCACTAGTTGTGCCTTAGGTACAGATGGGTGTAGCCTCAGCCATAATTTTGTTACAAGGGTGTCATATGGCAATCCTTACCTATTTAGGCCCTACAGAATTTGCATGTGTCTTGCATATTGTAGGAAGTCTCTGAATATATGAATGCAACATAGCGTCAAATGGATATCACTTGCTTTCTAATTCTAAGTCAATACAAAAATGGGAATGAAGGGAGACTACCTCCAAGTCGAACAAGTGTATCATAGACCCACCAAAAAAAATGGAAATTAAATGTAGCTCCCCCTTCTAGTATGACACTTTCGTTATAGGTAAATTAAAAAGAATTGAGATATAACAAGTACACCTCCTTCAAGGGAACCTCCCTTTAGGAAGTTCATGTCATTGCAATCGTGCCTTAGTCCTGGCTATATTAGGTTTTAGTCATTAATTAGTCATGGGGGTGTCATGCCACTATCCTTACCTATTTAGGCCCCACAAATTTACATGTGTCTTTTGCGTATCCTAAGAAGACTTGAAATCCTACATCTAAGATAAACAGAGTTCAATATGACATGCTTTGTGAAAATAATTTACTACAAAAATGAAAATGAAGTGACACTACCTCCACAGTGAACATGCTTTTCAAGAACTCACCAAAAAAAATGCAAATAAAATGAGAAGCCGCCATTGAAGTATGACATGATGTTCCTAGCCGAAGTAAATTGAAATGGAGAATGAAACATGGACTCCCCTTGAGTAAATAGCCTCTTTTGGGAGGTTCTATCAACATCCTACAATGCTCAAGAAGTGCTTAGCAACCCAACTTTCCAATCTTATGATTGCGTGGTCGTGCATGCAAATTCAAAATAGATCCTAAACCATTGCCCTTTGCAAATGTTCACGCAAGGTTCATTCCCAACATCAAGGAATTGTAGAGGCTAAAGTTTTGTTTAAATGCCAAAAATGTATTTGTATAAGACTAATCCTTTATGTATCAACTGCCTTAAATTCATGTTCTTTCTTATAGATAGCTAAGAAGATTGATTTTGTGCATCCAAATGTCATTTCCAAGTGTACTCAAAGAAGCTAAAGCCGCATCAATGTTTGGAAGAGGTATTAGATACACTTGTGTTTGTAGAAACACACACTAGCAAAATAACATCAATAGTCATATTGGAGTCACAAGGAAGTTGCCTTTGAATGACGTTGTAGTCCCACTATCGTATTGAAAGCATTTGCTTCCGGAAATCACAAAGATTTTAGTTATAATCAGAAATGGCTTGGGAATAAAGAAAATCATAAGATCATAAAAAAACAGAAGTGAATTCGTCACTCGCAAATTTATCCTACTTCGAATTTAAACGTCAAATCTTCTAAACCGTCGTTGAACTGCTACCCGTTGACCTATCATTTATTGGTTAGCTCTAAATGGGTGTAAGGTTTAAGGTGTGTGATAAGATCTCATGGCTTCAGACGGATAAAACGAGACAGTCAGACTACGAGCTGAACCATCCGAAAGATTGACTCTTAAACTTTCAAACTTCCAATGATCAACTTTAAGAACCAAGCTGCACTATGAAAACAAGCAAGTGTCGATCATGTGAGCCATTAACTTCACTTCATCACCCAGTCTCGACCATGTAAGCAATTAACCTCACTTTGTCACCTATGACACAAAATGAGGTTAGCGTTGGTGTAACTCAAGCTACCTACAACAATAAATTTTACAAAGTCACAAGTCACACATACATACACATCAGTCTTCAAAACTTCCTCCAATCTCCAACTTCAACCTTCAATTTTTAAATTAAACTTTGAATGAGTGTCGTCATTGTTCTATAATTTCAAATGAAATGAGTGATAGCTTTTTGGAAAGTTCATACAAACTTTTATTTATTTTTCTAAATTTCAAGTAATTCTAAAACTCTAACTTCTATGACCATCCAAAGTTTCGGCCTTGAGAAAAGAAAGACAGCAGACCCTTCTTTACTTCCACACTTACAACTCACTTATACAAAATCCAAATAGAATGAATGATATCTTTATGAAAAGCTAATACAATTTTCTACATTCCCTAAAAATATCATTGCAAACCAAAAACCTGTTTGTCTTTTATAGTCAGTTGAAGTCTCTGCTTTTTAATTTTGAAGGCAATAAACCTCCTTCCACTCAAACAAGCACAACTTTTGATTTATAACTCCAAATCAAGTAAATGAGATCAATTTAGAAACTATACACCATAATACACAACTTTTGCAAATTTCATTTCAAATTTCTTCAAAATCACAATACAATGAGCCTTCAAATATTCAGATCCTTCTTAAACTCACAACGAGAGAAAAGATGAATAGTGTCCACCTTTTTCTCCACCTTATCTCTACTTTAACCACACAAACAAGTGAAATCAGTCCCTAACTCACTCTTAAAGCTACAACATCAATAATTGAGTACTTATTTGGCCTACAAATATCTTTTTATCTTTATCTCTGAAGAAATTCACTTCAAATTCACTTCAAATTCACCTAAAAGGCAAACTATTTGAATATTTCCTTCATACTACTTCACAAATAAAAAATTATTGTAGGAAATCACTTTGACTATAGAATAAAGAACTAAAATCCAACATATATCTAATAGAGGTAAAAAACTAGAGCTCTAATCGAAATATCACTCCATCTACAAAAATTTGAAGATGCGTTTGACGATAACAACTACATAATTGGTACAATGTGACTTTACAGTTGTCAAGGTCAACACATCTAACCTACAACAAAATTACTAATGCCCGAGCGTTACGTTGAAGATTACCATACCATCATTTTTCTATGCGAGGTTATTCCAATGGTCGAGATGGCCCACCTTCATCTTTTGATTGCCTATATATCAATGAAAGACTCAGTGGCAATTGTAGTTGATTCGACAATTGCAATAAAGAAAATTCAAACTCACGTTCCGGTTGAAATTTTTCATCTTGAGACTCAAAAAAACCCCTCTAATTCAACATAGTATAATTTAAATAAAAACAAAGAAGAAGAATATCAAATGAGATAAAGTTTTCAAGTAAATCCTTCTTTATATAATTGCTTATAACGGTAGAAAAAAGATGTCACCTTAAAGTCACCTCAAATGACATCATCTTCTTTATTATATTATTAACATTCAAACCTATTTAAAAAATGTAAATATACATATTCTACATATTATCTGCATTTACAACACAACATCATTGAAGTACCAAGTATTCAAGTCTTAGATTGTATTAACTGGATAGTAGCAATTTCACTTATACAATCATAGTCTTTGAAGTAATGTATGGCCATTGTACAATATCAAGAAGGAGATGAAGTGTCGCTACTCAATCTATATAAGACTAGACAAAGAATGGCAGTGGGTAAAATCAACAATTTGTCCGGCAAACACTAGTTTCATTTTTGCAACATTCTCGACACAAGGTTCAAGGTGGATATCATTATCATGCTGCAACCGACTATAGAGCTTATGTATCTGAATGAAGAGGCGTACCACACCATCATCAACCATGTGAAGAATACCTCTACAATATAGAACCAAAAATACTTGAAGACCATAGTATGAGGTGATTTGGCTTTTTGCATTCTTTACTTGCTTCTTGCTATAGACTTGAAACAATGTTTCACAAACCTCTAAGGTAGAAGTGCATTTTGTAGACTCTTCTAGTTAGAAAAATATTTTGAAAATTTTGAAATCCTAATGCACTTTTGGCCTTTCCTATCTCCCATATCCCTTGTATTGTGCTTTGTGAATGATGTATGTTGTAGGTTCCAAGCTCAATTTGGTGCATAAGGACATGCATGTATCTGTTTCCGTGAGGTCTTCTATAGTGTCAAAAATTGCAGCAAGTGCATTCCAATCTTCTGTATATATTGTCTAGCCATTGCTGTTGTATGACATAATAAATCTCTATCCCTTCTACACATTGTTGACGTCATCCTCACAATTACAAAGTGTAGTAGATATTTGAATCACAGGATCTCCATAACACCAAAGGCAGACATCTATATAGCTATATGACTAGTAAATGACTTAGTCAAACACTGATGAGACCTCTTCGTCACTTACAAAGGACACTATCATAACTTGTAAATGACTACATGCTTTCTACTATACCCACTCATAAATGACTACATTGGCACTTGGAAATGATTGATAAGCACAAACCACTATATTGCTATCCACCAATATCACATCACTCTCGTGCAATTGCAAAATGACTGCAATGAATGCCCCAACATGTCAGAGAAGGCAGAGGATCAAACTCACATCTGACACTTTCATAACTCAAGAATGACTGTAGAATCGGCTAACGTGGACCCCTGACAAACTAAACGATGACTGCACTCTGACTGTAGAAATGGATGACATGGATGTCCTATGCCCAAAATTCATGTCCAAATGGGCAGCTATTCGCCCTTTCCATAGGAACTGCTCTGGACTGGTCTTTGCCACATAGACCTTGTCATTCGTTACTTCATCCAAGTCCAAAATGGATGGTGATAATAAAATTTGGAGTCATTGTCTATGACTTGTCCACAATGACTATAGAAGCCTTAGTCATTTTGCAGTCATTTTTGTCCAGAATGACTGATTTTCAATCATTTTCTAATCATTCCCTGCAATCATTTATACCCCCCTTTTCTTGTAGTCGACATCCTATAGCACTAAAACTAAAAGTGTATGAAATTACAAAGAACTGAGGCATAGTATTCAAAAACAAAGTTCCTGGTGATGGCTGGCTAAGGTGGTTCAAGCATTGCCACCCAAAGTTGAGTTTGAAGATAGCTAAAGCTCTATCATCTTCTAGAGCAAAGGGACTCTATAAAGAGAATGTGCAAAGTTTTTATGAGAATTTGAGTTAGATATATACCTCTAATGAGTACCTTCTAGAAAGAGTGTAGAATTGTGATGAAGCAGGCATCCAAGTAGGAAGGAACATTGGTACACTTGTTTCGGCAAGGAAAGGTGCATGTTAGGTCCATTCCACCATTCCATATCAATGAGAATGGCTAACTGTGTTGGTCTGCATCAATGCAACTGGGTTAGTAGTGCCTTCTTTTTACATATTCAAAGGACAATAGCTAAACTATAATTTTGTTTATCATTATGAGCCTAGAGCAACTATGGCAATGCAACCAAAGGCATTCATCACCACTTCTTTGTTTGTAGCTTGGATAAGACACTTCATCAAATGTGTGGAAGAAATAGGTGGAATTTCTTCAACAAGAAGGCATCTATTGATTGTGGATGGACACACAAGTCATGTATCTATTGAAGTGGCTAAAATTGCATATGATGCTAGGTTGGACATCCTAACCCTACCATTACATACATTCCACAAAACACAACCTCGAGATGTTGTGTTTGCACCATTCAAAACCTATTTAAAACAATACCAGGATTATTGGATACCTCGACATCTAAATTAGCCAGCACAGAGGCAAAATCTTGCACAATGGGTATCTAAGAGCTTACAATGGGCCCTCACAATGCACAACATTACATCAGGATTCTATTGCACCGGAATTTACCCACAAGATAAGACAACAATGGACAAGCACCTGCAACCCAGCAAGACATATAAGGAATCTGCTTGTAAACCTACAGATGAAGAAGACATTGTTTTAGATGTATTACATGCAACATACAATGACATTAATAAGGAAGTGGACATACCTGCATTGGAGATTCACGAAATTGAAGCTAAATTGCAAAAGGCACCGAATCCCAACACACGATACTATTATGTTGAAGATGCCTCTTCAAATGTAGAAATACCCTAAAATCAATAACACACTTTTGGCAGTTGCCCTCAATCTTTAATAGGCCACAATAGAAGAAACCCACAATAGTTCCAAATTTGGATTTCTCAAAATCATTACTTGTAACTTCGGAGGACTACATTAGGAATATACAATAGAGGGAACAAGACAAACAAGAACAAGAATTGGAAAAAGAACAAGCTCAATAGGAACGACAAGCAATAAAACAAAAGAATTTTGGGAGGCAAAAGGTCCAAAGACTAGACAAAAAAACTCACCAGCAGAAGGTCATGGAAGAACATGCCAACAAGTTGCAGGAGCAACAAGCAAAAGCATGAGAGCAGGAGAAAAAGGCGCTAGAGGGCGAGGCCGCATCTAGGGCTAGGTTGTAAGAATGTGTCCCGATAGTGTAAATGTTGCAAAACGAGACTACGGCATTGTAGGAGGCACAAGTGGCCTAGCAAGCTGCGACAATACAAGCACTAGTTGCTAATGCCAAAGACCGCACGCGCCTACACTACTAGTTGCGGGCACTATGGGGTCCAACAGAGAAGGCATGAAAAAATTTTGTAGGGAGGCAAGAGATCGGCGTCGCATGGGCTCCACTAGTTGCTTGTCATAGTCTCCATTGGTCGGTTTCTTCTACCAACTGCACTCCTCCATTAGTCAACAACAACTCCACTCTTGCCCTTGTTAACACTGACTCCCTCTTCCGCACATACTCCACTCCTTCGTTGTTCTTATTAAAGCATCTGGACAACATTAGCACTACACTGCTGCAAGAAGGTACGCCTTTGCTCGCCACAACAACTACAACAGGGAATGCAGAGGGCCAGCATTACCCTATTCAAGCATTTCCATCACCATATTTTTCAAGCAATGCATTCCAGAGTTATGTCACCCCTATACAATCCTTGCCGCAATCACACATGATTCTACACTTTCAGACCTTGCCTCTAGCATATCCTGTGCACACTACATGGCTAATGCAAGACAATCTTGGAAACAAAGTACGAGGTAGCTGTTGAATAAAGGTAGGTGCAGGCAAAGAAAACTAGGGTTTTTTCATGAGCGGGAAGAAAAAGACTGTGTTTTGAATTCACATTTCAGTTAGGATTCCTTCATGAGCGGGAAGAAGAAGACTTTGTTTTCAATTCACATTATATAGTACTCTATTTTCCATCAACAAATGTATACATTTAAATGTGATCCTGTACAAATTATAATCTCATGGTATGACACTTGTCAATGTACATTGAGAACTTATTTCGATGCCCTAGTTGTTAGATACAATAATATCAAAGTGACCATTTTGTACCATGCTATGGTCACAAAATGGGGGGCCCATATATCAAAAATAGGTCACTCAAAATCTTTCCAAAAAAAATTCGTTAAATATTCATTTATGTTGAAAAAATTCCAGGGAACAATGGAACCCTTTTCAAATTTGTTTTTTTATCTTTGGAAACTCTTCCCCTTAGGATTCACTTCCTACTACTATGCTCAATTGCTTAAATGATCCTCAATGGATCAGCTCCCTTATCAAAGTTATTGCATTGCGTGATTTTTATGGTTCATGTGGTTGAAATTTTGGTTGAAAGATTGATTTGAACCCCAAGTTGAAAGTAAATAAATGTGCAAAAAATGGAAGATGTTAGGAAATTTATAAACTCAATTTGAGGTTTTTGCCTTGAATGTTGTTTGTCTATGTGTTTAGTGAAAGTGTTAAATTGAGCAAGAGTGAATATAAAAATAACTGTATTTTGTGTTTATAGAACTGGGTTGTTTGGACTCCCCTACCTCCTAAGAAAATCATGAACCATTGATGGGACTTGCAAATACCCAACACAACCATTGATTCAATTTTTTTCCAATAAAATATCCTTTTTGTACTCATGTCATGCATCAGTTTGTTGGTTCATTCATCAATTTTTTTTTAAAAACTACCCCCTTACCAACTAGCTATCACTAGTAAGGGTGCATCTCAACTAGATATGGTACATATATGTATACATAAGACAGATACAAAATATGGATATTGACAAAAGTACATACAAAATACATATGCATTATCCCATATTGTTTTCTCCACGTGAGTGAGTCTAAAAATTATAAGAATGGAGAGGAGGGAGGCCCTTGTTTATTCAAATGGCCCATTCACTATCAATGTACATATTACCTTTTGTTGGGAATTTCTTCCTTTCATTTATAATGAGGGCCTACCATGAGAGAATTTAATTTGAAAATGTAAGGATTTTCAAGCATTTGCTCACTATCCACCCAAAGTATAGCAACAAGTTGGTTCATTACTAAATAGAGAATTTAAAAAAGCTCGTTACCAAGTTGAAAGATTAAAAGTGAGTGTTTGTATGGAATGATGAGAACAAGATTTATTGAGCTAAGTTGGGAATTGAGTTGTGTGAAGTCAACAATTGAAAATAGAGATGAATGAAATAAAGCCCAAGTTGGTAAAGAATAATTGCAAATTCTGTAATAAAACAAGCTATAGCACTTCAAATTGGGGTGATGACAATATTCAACCCAAATTGGAGATGGAGTAGATCAACAAATGAAGACATCCATTGCTATGTTTTTATCTCACAAGCCTCAAGGACATTTGAGATGCCCTATATATGTATTTCAGTTGCCATATAATGGAATCAAATAATTCCATTAATGAACTTGTCAATTAATCCTATTAAGTTATATCTTCTTTGTTTGATTTATAGAAAGTCCAGCATTCATTTTAGATTTTAAAAATAGGTTTCAATAGGTTAAATAAATGAAGTGCTTCACAATTTAAGGCATGTAACAATTCAAAATTGTAGAAAGAATTGAATTGAAATCTCCTTTAAAGTAGGGGAACACATCTTTGAAACCATAAAGAAACAAAATTCTTATTGAATTTGAAATCAATTCACATTACTTAGTAAAATCTCTATATATAATCATTCAATTAAACTTTCTATGCTAATGACAAAGAACAAATATACACCACAATGAATTCTTAGATTTTGAATGGCTAATTAGCATTTGTCAATTCTAGCAACAAAAAAAACAAGAAGAACAGTCATGAAAATATAAGATGTACTAATAGAAAAGAAAGATGCTCAAACAGATTTGAAAAGTTTAAGTCACATTAAGGAAAAAACTTGATCACATTGTTTGACTGCATCCTTTGAATTTGCAAAAACATTTGAGCATAGGCTTGGATGGCCAATAGTTTCATTCAAGAACATTTTTTTTAATTCACATCGCATGGCAATGGAGGGTGGTCTTGCTTTTTTTTAACCCTTGAAAGATGGATTGGTCATTTTAAGAATCATGTGTTTTGGTACCATGTACATTTTGGAATTAAAAAAATGAAAAAAACACTCTTTAGAAGTCAAACTACTATAAAAAACCTTCTTTTTTTCCACAAAATTTTGAAGATGAATAGTTGCATTTCTGTCTTGCATGTAGAGATTCTTTGTCATTCATCATTGGAAAATGTCTACCGCATCATTTATAGGTTAATTTCATTGTATGGTTGTTGATTTTATTCTTTGGGTGGAGGTCAAGATGGGGTTGCCTTCCTCTTTTGAGGACATTGTAGCAAAGGTTTGTTCATAGGAAATTTCCCAATAGAATAGGAAAGTTCATCAATACAATATAAATTATAAAGACAATCCTTAGCTAATTGTCAAATTTACAAAGTCTAAAGCCAATCACTAGCTATTACAAAGTATATAAGAACACAATTTGATTCCAAAAGAAAACTGAGAAAGTGAGAAAAAAATCAAATTGTTGAATTATATCTCAAACCAAAGGACAACTATTTGTTTTGACAAGACTTGGAATAAGACAAATTGCCATTCTTCAAATCCAAGCTTTTGATAGTGTTCTACATCTAAATCCTTGTGCAAAGACAATTTGGCTCAACTAACACCACCAAATGGAAATGGTTTGATAACTAGACTATTTTCGCATCCTAAGAGACAATTAACCATAATTTCAAAATTCTACTTGACTACATTTTACAATCGAAACCCTTACTTGGTCTAATTAACACTCATAGATACAATTAATATCTCATTGGCTTATACATCCACTATCTTACTAATTACAAATCCTTCCAACTTTTCACAATATAAATCCCAATCAATTTGTCTTATATAATACAAAAAGAACTAATGTCCAATTTGGTTCCATGACAAGGTGAGGTAATTCTAATTCACAAACAGACAAAAACATTCAAACACATAATAGCCATTAGACATTCTATACATCTAATAATCAATTCAATTCCAAATCAGCCAACATTCTTGCCTTTTCTATTAGCACATTAGCTACCCAAAAATATTCAAGCCCATAACTTTTGACTTAGGCACCTAATTGGTGAAAAAAATCATGCTTTCAAAAAGCTAATTAATTTTTTTTCCTTTGATAAAAGTTTCACTTTCATTTGCTCAAAATGGACTACATATAAACCTACTTGAACTTTCAAAAAGTTCCATAGGAGCTTAATGAACTTTAGTCTTTAGAGGTTAAAATTCAAAGTTTATTCATAAAATGGCCATGAGAATTACATATTAAGCAAATTCTAGAATCTTTTGTCAATTGTCAACAAGATCCAACTAAAGTTAAGACAATTAAATAGTATGTACCATTAATTTTGGAGGGTTGGTATTTGATGTCCTTGACCCTACAAGAGTGCCTTCCAAGATCCAGCTCACAAAGCTCTATCTAGGCAAAGCTAGCATATGGAGTGATATCAAATTCATTGATGTATTGACAAAGAATATTTTTAAGTGAGAATAATTTTAGTGTATGATTGTAAAAAATTAAAAAAATTAAAAATTCCTAATGAATTCTATAGGACCTCCATATATATGAATAAAAGTGGGTCAAATTATGTTTTAATTTGTCTTTCAATGAAAAATTATTAAAACTTCAGAGGGCTGACCATAAAATTTATTGTCTTTATTTCTACATTTTCCCAATGCCTTGAGAAGCTCTATTTCATGATATTTAACTTTCTAAGTGATTAGAGCACCAATTTGTCATAGAAGAATTATTTTAACAACTTATCAATTCTGATGCCTCTAAATCTGATTCAATATATAAAGCCCAATTAACATTTCTAATAGTAGTTAGGTAATTCTAGTTTGATTTGAATTTTGGTCTTACTATCATTTGACATCTCAAATTGATTTTGAGCCTTCAAATTCAAATGATTTATACATGTCAAATATTTATCTTTTCTACATAGAATTTCCTACATAGAATGAAGTTTTCTATCACCACAAGAATTTATTGTAAAATATATATGCATATTTCAAAATTGGATTAGTAATCTCATCTATTAAAATAACTAATCCTATAATTGACCTAATAAACTCTATATATAACATAATGGATATGGAAACAAATATAATGATAAATTTTTGCCTATTGGCAAATGCTATTGAAGCCATATAAAGGAAGTGGTTGCAATAATTTTAAGAGGTACAATGAATGGCTTATAAATTTTCAAAAGTAAAGGACTTGCAAGGTGTAAGTGTAACCTAGGTGAATCCAAAATTAATCTAATACCTATGTACATGGAGAAAAAAATTACTTTTAGTACTACATAACATCCTTGAACTTCAATGCAAAGCACCCAAATGAATGCTTCTTGCAAATCAGGACTCCTTTCATTTTAGAAAATCTTCAATGCAAGTTTACCTATTAATTGTGAGCCATAGTTATACAAACTATTTGTATTAAGATAACATTGTAGAAGGTCCTCCAAGCATTCCTATTCAACAATGATATGCAAAACATTAATCAAACAAAAGGTGAAATTGAAAGAAACTTTACTAAAAACTATGCCTTTACATTGACACCACCTTAACACCATCACAATTCAAAC
This sequence comes from Pseudoscleropodium purum, assembly GCA_963969395.1. NCBI lineage: Eukaryota > Viridiplantae > Streptophyta > Bryopsida > Hypnales > Brachytheciaceae > Pseudoscleropodium > Pseudoscleropodium purum. Next base: position 29,607,485 of record OZ017795.1, read on the forward strand.
ATTTTTCAATCCAAATTACTCATCTTATTAATTTTTTTCCATTTAAAAGAAGGATTCAACCATCCATAGGGATGAGTTTAAACTTGAAGTCTCAAGTATCCCCTCTACTTGTCAATGGACACTTGCAAGATCAAGTAGGTTCTAATGCTCTCAATTTTTTACTTGATTTTTTGAACTTTTTCAAAAGATAGAAAAACACATTAGCTTTATGGAAATATAATTTATATTTCAATTGGTGCTAGAGAACAAAACATTATGCCACCTAAACCAAAGATTATTAAAGCTCAGACCAATAAGAAATCTCAAGAAAATGCACTAAAGTAAATTTTGTATAACCACACTAATTGATTTGACAGTACTATAAGTTTTCACTTTTGATAAAGATTTTACCAAGATAACAAATATCTATACTATTCAAATCTTAAGGGGGATCTCAATTTATAAACATAGTTGGTAGAAATATTTATGAAGAGAAAAAACTTATAGTATACTAAAATCAATTAGTATAATTTATACTAAATTTCATTATGAGTGTAATCATGTGAAAGTTATAGAGCATTTCTATTTTGTAGGCAATCATATCATATTCATGAAAAAGTGATGTATTCATTTTTTTTTTCATTCATTTTTCACAATTAAAAATAAAACAATTTCATTCACTCACTAAAACAATCTTCCTACTAGAATCACAATGTTTTAATTCCATCTTAAAGCTATTAACAGTTTGATTTTCCTTCCATCTCATCTCTGCTTCTACATATTGTATTTCTAAAGAATGTGAATCCAATTTCTGTTTGAATTTTTTCCCAAATTGTTACCTCAATTTTCAACAATTTCTTCTAAAAACAACTTCTACTTATGATATTTTTCAAGGATGTAAATCAAACTATTCCTTGAATTTTTTTATAGACTCTTCAATCCCTCAATATAAATTTTGTTTTTAAAACAATGCATGCACAATAGAATTTCTATAAAGAACCAAGCTGAGGCCTAGTCTAACACATTACATTAGAGAGGTTATTACATTAACCCCTAAATGCCCAAGGCTTGTTTTGAACTTCTTGGAATTTACTCCAAATTGAACAAAATGCCAATATTTTGATAAGTTGTACAGAGTATTAATTTTTTTGGAATTGTAACTATACAAATTCAAACTAGACATTTTAGGGATTGCATAGGAAAAGAAGACAAAATAATATCACTTATGGGGTGAAAGATTATAATGTTTGACCATGAGATTGTTAAAATTGCAAAATTGATGTGAAGTCTTTCAATCCTCTTTTCACAAGTCAAATTTAAAAAGTTGGTGATCAAAAAAATATGGCATTAAAGGGCCTAACATATATAACCCCAATCAATTTATGGCCTTTTAAAATCAGCTCTATAATTTTCTTAAATGAATTTTGAATGAGATCTCTTTTCCAAGATCTAGTATTTTTGAGGCTCATTTTCAAGAGCTCTCAATACTACAAGAAGTCAAGATTGTAGTGGGTATCCTTGCACAAAATCTTGAATAGAAAAATCACTATCATTTATTTTCAAGATCAAATTTTTGATGCTAAAACTAGACTTCAAGAAGAATTTTCCAAAAATAGAACTACTAGAAATAACAACTTGATTAGGTTTTATTTAACTTCAAAGTTTTGCAAACACCAGATTTTGGTGCCTCAGACATTTAGGGATTAACCCCTCACCGCCCAAAGGGACCAGAAGTATCCTCACAAAGTTTCAAGTCAAATTCAAAGTGTTGTAACTTTTGCATTTGATGTCCAAATTCAATAAAACTTGTTGAGAAATTTGCGTTCTCTCTTCTATTTTGTGTAGTAAGATTTATAGATTGATCCAAGATGAACTAATTAATTTGAAGTCAATCAAAGTTCACAAGTTCAATTTGAGTTCACCAAACTGCATTTGATTGTTGAAACTTTGGGGGGTTGTATCTCCTTCATCCAATTTTTGTTTTGAATAAAATTTGTTGGGTTGTTTTTTCCTTTTAGTCTAGTTATTGTGGTAAAATTTTCATGTCAATCCAAATTTTTTTGAATGTTTGGGAGCAATTTAAAGTTCAAAATCCCAATATTTTTGGATTCAAGTGAACTTTGGTGGCTTGTTTCTTCTTCATACAATGTCCGTTTCCAATAAAAAAAAATTTGGAAAAGTTGTGCATACTAGTTTAGTTTGTGTGGCTAAAATTTCATATCAATCCAAGAATTTATGAGTGACTAAGAACCATTTTAGTAGAAAGAAGTTCAACCTCATATGTGTTTTCTACAACTTTTCTTGCCTATTTTTTGACATTTGCAAGCCATTTTGCAAACACATTGAGTTAATTTATTAATATTTTTTTTTTCTTCAATGTGTTTGTATGTTGGCTTTGAATCACTTTATAGTTTCAAGTTTTTTTATTTGAATAAGTTTAGAAATCAAATTTCACCTCTAATTCTGTTTTTAGGAAAATTTGAGCATTCTTTTTCAACACTAAAACATTATAATCTTGCAATCTACACGATCAAATGACTCCAAATTTGATGTACATTATTTACAACATGTACACTACAAGATTGAATAGTTGAAATCTCTATAGCTTAGTGACATTTAGATCTATATCACTTCAAAAGCATTGATGTTTTGGAACCCAAAACAACCTTAGGTGGTGAGGGGTTAATGGAGGGTCATTTGCGTTCATGACATTTGTATGCAACCCTAAGTCAAAATTAGCAATCAATACTATTTAACCCCTAAATGACCAAACTGCATTTTTTGGTTGTATAGAAATTTTGGGCAAGCCATTGTGACCAGAAATTTGCATATTTAAGGCTAAATTTGTGATAGAAGGTGTAGACAAGGAATATCTTTCATATGCAACAAATTTCATGACATTTGAAAATAGGAGTCAAAAGTTATAGCCTAATATGTAGTTTGTTTCTCAACTTAGGTAGTCTAAGCAGATTCGAAAAAATCATTTTCTTCAACAATTAAAATTTGAAATTTGTTTTCTAAACTTATATATACAAGGAAAGCTTTGAATCCTTCCATTTTGACCAATGAATCAAAAGTTATGAGGATTTTTTTGTTTGCAGGCAGTTATGGATCCCCTACTATAAAATAAACTTTGAAATCCTTCATCTTACCCAATTTTCAATATTTTTGAAAAAAAATAAAATCCTAGGATATAAATTGTTTATTACAACATTTCAACTATAGGGATTGATATTTTTCAATTCCATATTTCAATTCTTAATAATTTAGTATTTTGAATCATTGTCTACTACTACCTACTTACTATTTTTTCCTATATGTTGTACAATTTCAAATGATTTAAAAATTTTCAAGCATGTATCCAACATGCCTTGAAGAATGAATCCAAAGAGTTGCAATCATTTTGAACATTTTTTCATACAAATTTGACCTTGTAAAGTTCACCTACTTGGTTTTTTGCAAGGACAAAAAAATGATTTTTGTCACTTCAAATGTTAATATCTTGCAATCTACACGATGGAAATTTCTGAAATTGTTTACTACAAGATCCTATGGTTACATGTGTCCAAAAATGTTTTTTTTCTAAATTTTGAAACTTATCCAAGAAATGACAGTTTTGAAGCATTTTTGGGAAAAACTTAGTCAAGGAACTCTAGGGGTTAAGACAATACTATTTATTCAAAGTTCTATTGTAGCACAAAAATTTGAAGTTGGGAAGATTCAAAGTCCTATAAGACACTATCCAATTTTTTTGAAATTTCTTCTACACATTCTTACACTAGCCTAATGCAAGATCCTACACTTAGATATGAAAAAAAAAATTGATGTTTAAATTTTTTTGCTCTTTGCAATTAAAACGACATTTTTTTAGTGTTTTTTTGTCGAAAAATGAGCATTGGGACAGTAGGGGTTAAATTGCAATGAAGCAAAGAATTGAACTGAATGATCTATAATAAGTTACATTACCTGGTGCTATCAGATATTGGCTTTAAATACCGCTTATATAGATGAGCCTGCCTTCATATTGAAAACCAATGCACGGAGGAACAAGAAAGAAGACCCAAAAGAACATTGCTTCCGCACTTTCCAATTCTTTCTTCAGTCATATTCCAGTCATGAAGTTTAAATTCCGGGTCAACACGCTCCCGACCAACACACATTGCATATGAACTAGAAAGAGTACCAAAACTTCCACAGTTCCTGACTCCATTCATTCTAACCGAAACAAAAACAACAATAAGCAAGAGACATTTGAAAAAGGTACACCTCGTTCCCACATGAAAACGTAAGAATATACAACAATATACGTTGATCAGTGTTTGACATCTCTCAGGCGAGATCCACAAACTCTGTTGGAAAGCTCACGAGATAGCCCATATTCAGTGCTTGGGATTTCACTGAAACCCAATTCTGCATGTTGGAGTGGGTGATGTTGATTTTCAACAACCCCCAGCAAGGTGAAAGTGCACTTGTGGTACCACCTACTTACTCTCACTTCCTGCTTCAACCAAGAACGACAATGTCAGGTTCTGCCAGTTAATATATCTGGTTCTGATCTGCTGGAAAAGTGCTCAACACAATGAAAGAAGGGCAATTCAGAGGCATTTAGAGCTCAAGGAATAGGAGAACTTAACTGTCTCCTTTGGAATAAATTGGAAAAAAGAATTTCTATCAACAAGATCTTCCTGGGATTCCCTTGGGCAATCCTATGACAAGACGAAGCAGCATCTTACCTTGAGGCTCTGGTGCAGCTGGCAAGGGCTTGCCCAACAGGGCACAATGAAAGATACGCTTCTCAAATAAACCAATGTCTGAAAAGGTGAAGTTACCCTGGATGCAACAGCACAATCCAAATATCAGCAAATAGCAATCGCACACAAACACAACATAGGTCAGTAACTGAACAGGTTCTCATGAGAACAACACACCTAAGCTCCTTGAAGACATTCTTAACCCCTAAGTAAAAGAATGACAAAATGTAGCCGCTTCCATATCAATAGAATGGAAAAAAAAAACATTTAAGAAGCTTCAAGGTAAAAAGAAAATGTACTAATCGAAAGAAAAACCATGTCTTGAAGTTTTTAACAATCAACCTGGACATTCCCACTAGAGAGGAATGCTAACACGTAATAAACTAAATCTTGTGATTTCAACTTGGATTCAGCACTGTCAGAAAACTAGGAGTAGACATGATCCAGATAAAAATTATCCCACCTCTGCAGCCATTAATAGCCGGACATTATTAGCATATAGCTTCGGGTCGGAGCATTCCTTCTGTGTTGGACGATATACAGGTAACCGTACAACTTCAAGGTGATTCACAAACTGGCACAGAAGAAAAACAACATGCCGGGCCTGGGAGAAAGCGACCCCAACCCCTCAAAAATATTTAGATCACCGCTAAATACATTCTAACAATTTTACATCGCACAGAAGATTGATTAGCAGCAAATAGTCTTGATTATGACCCACGGGTAGATAACATACGTAAGAATTAATTGCTTGTCAGAACATTGCACAACCGGATTATATCCAGCAATGCTAATTACTGGATATAACAATAAACTGCAGCAACAATAATTCTCAATGTGACCTGAACACAGGACAACACTACTCATCAAAAAAATATATAAAGAGATGGAGCGTGAACTCACCCCACTGATTGTATCCCAGGCAGGACTAAAACGCCTAAAAGGATACTTGACTATGACAGGCTGCACAGGCGTCCGAGCACGAAATGCCCCAGTCTTGAATGGCAGTAAGTAACCACCGTTGGTAGTTGTACCCTCTGCACAATCGATGCCTTATCAAGACTGTCCGCAACCACTAGAGTTCAGCATTCCGAGAACTTGCTAATAAAATAAATAAATTTAGATTTTTACTAATATTGTATGTTATATTAAAATTAAATAATTTTAATTAAGACATTTAGAAAGAGAGACTTGACCAAAATTCACTAAGCTTACTTCAAGGCAAACAAGACAGAAATGGTTTGGTTTCAAATCAAAGTACTGAGATAATACCAGGAAACAAAAGAAGGCCTGGGGCCTTGGGATCAGCGTGCGCAGCTTGCAATCTCTCAGTGACCACTCCTGGAGTCAACGCAGAAATATCAAATGAGATTTCAATTTCCTATTTAAAAAAAATACTAAACTATAATTTCAAAACAGGAACGGTACCAAGAGTGAAGTTTCCAACCTTAAATATTTTCAAAATTTGCATTTATCTATCACTGCAAATTAACACATGTTCATCTACTACTAAGAAAAGCCTCTACTTGAGCCTGTGAGGTGGCAATATATCCAGATCTAGAGCTCGGATGCATGATCCGGAGCTAAAGGTTGTATCAACTGCAAACTTGGTTACATTAGCTAGCAGATTCAAGGCAGTGGTCCAGTAATCATGCAATCTAAAAATAGCTTATTCTTGAATGAGCAAGAGAATACCAACATAAAATGGAGATAGAGATGAGTTTGTAACAAAAAATACCTGATACACCTTTATGATCAGAGGACCTGGACTCGCGTTGAACATACACACAACCCAAGCATTTGCTGCAAAATAGAAAGATCTGTTATCAAATTCCCATTTACTAAGTTACTTCAAAAGATTGACTGCTAAAGCTCTAAGATTTATTAAGGAACATCAACGTTGCTCTGACATATTTCGATGTGCACATTGCAACACTTCTATTTCACTTTAATCAGCAGTTGCCTCAGCATGCCACACAGAATGTGCTCAAAGTTAGCAGCCTGCATTAAGGACATGTTGGAAAGAAGACAAAGACCACAGCCTTTGTGCTTATATCATGCACCTAAATCGGAGGCATCTGGCAAGAGAAATAATTATTTACAATTGAGTTGCAATTTCATAGTACGGTTCTTGAAAATAACAAGCCATATGAACATGAATAATCAAAATAATCATGAGTTGCAGGAAACATAAAAGACATACCTGATCAAGCCAACCAAAGGCAACCTCGCCACTGATCTCTTTCCGCCGATATAGACACCACCCACAGAACCAATAAGGTAAGACGCATAGAAAAGATGTAACCAACACGGTGCAAAAAATTCATAGAAAGAAGACACTGACCAGAAAGGGTTAAACACAAAACTATAAATTCCCACGCACAGAACTGCTTCTCATCACAATCTCTGAACCTCACAATCTTAAATTTCGGTAATTCAACTCTAATAATAAATCACCAAATCATAATCGAGCAAAGACCTAAAATCAAGCCCTTTTATGCGATTGTATACAGAAATACGCTCTTCTAGACTGCTATCATCAAAGTTAGGAATGGAATTTCTTAACAGAGTGATTTGATTGGATATAACCAACCCAAGCCACAGGAGGAAGAAATACTTAACCCAGATGAAAGTTCAAAGAAGTAGCAGTCATCCACATGCAGAACAATAGTGCAATCCTAGGATTAAAGAAGGCAAGCAAGGAGTAGGACTGTGGCTTACTTTAGCCACAAAGCTGGGAAAAGAGGCTGACATGTGATATAATATGTCCAAGTAGGAGACGTGGTTTGAAACAATAGCTCCTGGACGAGCCAACTCCACTACCTTAGCTTCACCTTCCTGTGAAATATCACAATAGTGTTGTTGCCATGGAAAAGCAATGAAACATAACTAAATAAGGTAGAGGATACAAAATCCGATGGTGGACCTGATTCTGTCTCCTATACTGCTACCAACAGCAATTCATCTATTCACAAGCTCAGTTGGACATACTAGTGAAAGGATGACTTGGCTATATGTCTACGGCCACCGCACTTTGAATGGAAATGGGAAGATTCACTGTCACTTATACTGGTCTACAACTGCCCACTTCGAAATTGCATAAGCCATCCATGAAAAGTAATAAATGTTCACACTCATACATATGATAAAATGCTGAAAGTGACGCACACGCTCCGTTACCGTACAACTATAGCAAAAAGCGTCGTTGTTGGATGCAGATACTCACCTTACTCTCGTCAGGATCTCCTAGACCCAAGTGAAGGTTCTGTGCCTCTGGGGACGTTGAACTAAAAACAGGGATATAGTAGAACCCAAATATGAACAGCATGGCGCGCGCAAGGAATCGACCCGACCGCACAATGATGGTCCGCCTCACTCCCGTCATGTGCGCAAAGCTCTCCTGACCTTCATCGCTCGAGGAAGCCGTTACCCGTAGTGTACACAGTTTGCAAATGACATAGAACAAGACCAAGTGCGCAAAGAGCAAGAGCACCCTCAAGGGGCAAAGGGTCACGAGTGCCACATACAGTTGCAAATTCTCCCAGAAGGAAACCGTGCCCGTGCCCCAGTTACCGTACACATCGTGGCGAACATAGGCTGCATACTTGACTTCCATCTCTTTTAAAAGCTCCGGAGGATATTCAACCAATGCAGTTGCAGCATCATCTGGGGGAGGCAGTGACCCCTTCCCTTCATCGCTCCGTTGTTGTTTTGAAAGAAGAGGTGCCTGGTCATCTCCTCCATCAGCTAGGGAGTCGTCATGATTATCGTCAAGCTTTTTCTCACTTAATGTGAGGTCGTCGCTCAAGCATTTAGACTCTTTAAGGGTTTGTGAGTTTTGGGGAATTTCATCTGAAGCATCAGTTTGAGGTGATTCAGATAACAAGGGTACCTCGGCAGATTCAGCCGCGGTTGTAGGCGGCTTGGCTTCCGGGTCTTTTGATCCGGCTAACTCGACCTCCTTCAACGGGTTCCCCATCCTTATTCTTTTAATGTCTTCACCAAAGACAATTATAGTGCTGCCAGATTCATATCAATTTCGCAGAGAGACATTCCTTTAACGTCCCTACCTCCAATCTCTTCTGTCCCAAAAGAATAGCTTGATTCTGGCAGAGGATCCACGTAAGCAACACGTGAATTGGTTAGAAGGAAGTGACAACTAAGGTAGAGGATACCAAAACCTACTGTCCCTTCAATAGTGGCATACAACCACTCACTTCGAACGATTATATAAGCCACTCATACATAGTGATAAAAACCTAAACTCAACAGATTTGGCTCTTGTTCCCAAAGTGACACCTCCACAGCTCTACACCGATCTCGAAATGAAAGCACACTCCCATACATTGCTTCGAACGCAAACAACATCCTCTACCTCATTGCAGCTCAAGAATCAAAACGATTCACACCGGATCCACACAAATCAAACAACATCTATTAGGATCCAAACAATGAATTTTCTACAACGTTCACCCTCACCCCCACGAAAACGGAATATTCTCGTCCTCACAAATATCCAATTCCGCTTCCGATTGCCTTACCACAGCGAATTTCATCGCTACGTTATCAAAAACTCTGTTCTTAACCTCTAACCACAAATACATGAAAAAGAAACGTTCTAATTGGTACTGAATTAGATGTCGGTCGGAGAATCAGAATATTCCATTTCCTCGTACCCAAGATCCTCACACCATAATCTCAACCCTAAATAAAGCTCAAATTTCCCGTTCCAATCAACAACACTCCCTCCACCACACAATGTATCAAGAAAAAAATCTACGAATTCATAGTGTACCAAAATTTTCACAGACAGACGAAAAAAGTTTACGCATCTTCCAACTTCTCCAAGAACGTTCAAGAAGTCCAAAAATCCGGTTCGGCTACCTTGAACTTCCTTCCTTCCCCAAGACGGCCACCGATCAAACGCCAATCCCGGCAATGAGAGGGAAAGAAAGAGAGAGAGATCACGCACAGGCCCGGATTGAAAAAGAAACGATCGGGAAACCCTAAATAACGAACAGCGAAGAAAGGCATTGGCAGGGCAGGGGTACCTGAAAGACTCAAGCAGCAGCGGCAACAGCACGGCAACGAAAGGGAGCTTGTGAAGAAGAAGAAGAGGGGCAGTGAAAGAGAAGGGCCATCGCGGTCCGTGACTACCACTGGTGAATTATTAATGGAAGTCCAGCGCCGGAGCTGAAGCAAAAGTATAGAATTATGCAAAAGCTGGACGCAAGCAAGCGAAATGTGGAATAGGGGAAAACGCAGGCGTAGACACGAAACAGCGCTTTTAAAGTTGCTTTTTTTGTAAGAGTCGCTTATAAAGTTGCTTTAAAGGTTGTCTGTTACGCTACGTCCACGCCAGCGGGACGAGGCTACGTGGTGGGGTCCTGCTGGCGTTGGTCCCTATGGAACCTTAAGTTTGTGAAGATCTCAGCTCTTCCGAGGAAGTATGGTAGAACCACCCATTGTTGACCACTTTACCGAAGCTAAATATGTTTTGGGGCAGTATAAGGTAATGTAAATTTTTTGCCATGTAGGAAGATAGAAATTACAAGGATTGCAATTTTTTTGGTAATTTTATGCCTTGAATTGAAATTGCTATGAATTTTGGAAGCCGGGTGTTGGTCCAAACCTATAGCCAACATGTAGAGTCTTCCAATTTTGATTATTTAAGACCTACTTCCTGCTCACTACTTTGTGACATGTGTCATGACTTGATTAGTCTTAACTTTGAAAAGGAGAAAAAACACATTCAAAGCTTGGGTTGAAAATTTATTCCAACTGTGGTAGGAAATAATACATCTTACAAATTTGGGATGGATCTTTGGTTGACAATGTGTGGTTCTACCATACTTGAAAAAATTTCTTAAGTGAGGTGAGAGTAATTAAAGACATTCTATATTAGGGCCCAATTGTTGGTCTGATTGCAATACTAATGAATCAAGCAATAGAAGTGCATAGATCTTCAAATTGGACCATTAATTAGATCCAAAGATTTTCTATTAATAGCAAGACTATTTTTCTTTCATATCTAACAATGACTTATGTATCAATGTTTTAGATCAAAAAAATTGGGCCTATGTACAAATAATTATTTTTGCAATTATCCTTAATTCACCTCTACAACTTTAACATATTTAAAATTGGTTGCATGTTTGTAAATTGATCCACCTTAAAGTAGAGATGGGCCCTAAAATAAAGTTGCCCACAATATATGTTTGATAGGTGTAATGAAGGGAATATTAGCATGTGAATATAGAATCTATAAACCCATAAACCTAAGATTCTATATTATAGACACATTTTATGGTTATAGGTATCTATGTTATAGATACCTATGATATAGATTCTTTCTATGATATAATCTACCTATATAATAGATTCATGTCTTATAAAGACCTTTAAATGACTCTAGGTACGTATCTTTAAGTAGATTCATCAGTTCACGTCTCTTCACTCATACACTAACATTGTTGGGTGTAATGACAAATTTACTTCAAAGGATTCATTTTTTATTGCTAAAATTTTGAAAGATCAAATTCAGAAATTTATTGGAATATTTGAATTGGCCTTTTTGACATGAAAAACTAATGAATAAAGGACATCAATTGTTTTCCATCTACAATTATGCTAGTTGGCAAAGGAAGAAATATGCAAATTGAAATAAAATTGGTTGTTGGAGCTTTCAAGAGCATTTATATTAATATTCATTATTGTAATAAATCAAATAGAAAATTTGATGATAAAAAATGTTCTAAAAGAAAGATTAAATTAAAAATATTAATAAAATACTAAGAAAAAAATACTCCCCTTATCCTATAATAATCTTCATATTAGAGAAAATGTTCTAGACTAAACCAAAAAAAACATTTAAAAAAATTATTTCACACTATAAAAAGAGTTTAACCTATATTTAACTAATTATGGACAATTGCACAAATTATGGACAAATTCATAGTCCATAGCCACATTAAAAAAGGTAGAGAACATGCTTCAAATGATTAAAAAGTGTCGGTAGCCCACCCACACCTTGTTCAGAAGAACCGAGGATACAAAAAAAAAGTGGATTGTTGTATTTTGGACTGGTTTTTATGCAATAGCAGAACCGGTGCCTATGACCGTGCACCCATCCCGTGCCCATTGACATATAGGCTGGCAGCCGATAAGATAGCACAGTAAAGTGCGCAAAACCAAAAAGCAGGACAACGAACAAGAAAGATAGAGATATGAGCAAATCACCTGTGCATTGAAGATAAAACAGTTGTAACATGGTCCCCATAGGAGATTCAAATAAATGTGATTTGTCAGCAGCCAACGGATACATATTAAAAATGTCAAAACTGACTAGTCATAAGACTTATAGTCACAACCTATAAGATATGAAGGCACACCCTAAAAGATATGAAGGCACATTCACAAATGAGTAAATATTGTGGATATGCATGTAATCATCCTGAAGTGAAAACATCCTGTTCAAGAACCATGCGATCGACATGCAGCGAAGCCCTTAGTATCGGTTGGCAGTCCACACTTGCAGCGAGGACTCGGATCCGTCTAGCAATGTGATGGTGACAGAACTCCAGAGCTAAACTATTGTATCGGCTGGCAGCCGATAGGTTCGAGGCGATATGTTAGTAATCCTCTCCGCCCTCGTCTGCATCTCTGTCCAAAGCTGCCCCCGCGGCCTCCAGATTCGCAATAGCAGCAACAACGGATGCCTCCGGGATGACATGAGATGTGGGAGGTCCTTTCTTTGCGTGCGAGGGCATTCTGTGCGAGTACAAGACAATGTTGACATGGACCATCTGTGGAAGACAGAGTTCCTTGTGCCATCTTCGGGTCCAGCACTCCCTCGCAATGAGCGCTTTTGACTCCCTCTTGGCTTTCATCGGAGTCCACCACTCAATTTTAAAATTACCGTACGTGGGCCCCGGAGACATGTCCACACATTGGAGTACCCGTCCCAGCCAGCCAGGCAGATGATTGTTGTGACATGGTCAACAAAGAACAAAGTCTCCGAGCAGAACATCCCTGAATGGATTGAATCTCAAGCGCGGCCTGTCCTTCGCAGGTCTGCAGTATGGAGTGGGGTCCCCTTCGTCCTTCGGAGTGGTGCCTATTGAATAATTCTCCTCCGCCCCCTTGTCTACAAAAGTCGATGTGTGATCTCTTGTCCAGGCAGAGAGCGGCCATAATCCTTCTTGAAGCAATGCAGGAGTTTAAGGCAGCGCCGAATTGATCTCCGATTGAATTCTTTCCCAGTAAGCCACACAGCCTGCCATTTCTTGTGCGTACCGTCTATCTCTGGCCATTCCTGATTTCCAGAACTCAATGAACTTTGCTATTCCGTTTTTGATGAATGTTTGTTTCTCATTGCACTCTGTAGCCCTTGCGACTTCTTTTTCTGCATTTCGCCTTCTGGTATTAATATCCACATTCCCCCAGAGTGCCTTGAAAGGCACAGGTCGAGGGTCCCCCTGTGGAATATTGGGTTGTCCATTTTCGTCCGCTGTCCACATTTTGACAGGTGCGCCAGGAGGCAGCCACGAAGAATCTATGGCCCTGAGCTTGTACCTCATGACCGGCCATCCACGATCCACACCATCCTCCACGACGTAGAACTTGAAGAGGTGTTTATCTCCGAGCCCGATGATTTTGTTCACCCCATCATGATGGAAGCCCTTGAAGTATGATTTGAAGTCCGCCACTTCTTGCACGAACTCCGGAATGAAGGCTATAGTCTTCTGTGAATCCATGAACGCCTTCATGAGATCCGCAAGTACGTATGTGTTCTTCCTTTTGATCAGTTTCGAGAGATAACTGAAGTGCGCATCAATGTCCTCGTGCGTATGCCCGATAATAAGGAACCCCACTGAAACTTCCTTGAATATGCGCCTGGCAGTGAGCAGTGAGCAGAAAGCCATGAGGAATCGATTTTTGTTGTCCTTTGCTGAATTATCGAGTTGCAAGAACAGTTTCCTCAGAAGTGGGACCTGAGGTCGTCCTGGTCTCGCTGCGTCGATCACCATGTCCAAGGCCTACGGGATTGACGAGTTGCATCTTGACTTCCCATGAAGCAGAGCCTCAAAGAAGGTGTTTAGCGGTGGAGTCGAGAAGAGGATCTTGGACTCCCGAACAGGTGGTAGTTCTAGGGCCCTGAGGACCCTGCAGATGGACAAAATTGTGAAATTTGAATCCCTAGGCCAGAGTGATGTGGAGTAATGTGCATACGCGCCATCTCCATGTCCATGTGTGAGCATTCCAGTACACGAGATTGGTATTTGCCCTAGCCTTGCGGTGGCCTTGGTGATGCGCTGCATCCTCAGAATGGCAGTCTTTGTGGTGTCCATTTTGTCATGAATAATGCAGAGGAACTCTGATGGATTTTGCACCAACTGCGCGGTCCATCCATTGTATACATTTCTATAAGCGCGCTGGTAAATGAGATGTCTCTCTCTGTCGTCGACCAAAGCCTGCCACTCATCACAACCTCTTGGATACTTTGCAATGAACTCTACGAGGAAGTCACATTCTGTGCATTTTGAGAAATTGCTCCCTACGGCCTTGACCTCTACGTTTTTGAAATGAGCATTCCGAAGGCGGCTGATAGCAGACTGCGAAACCGGCTTCATATTGCATATTCCATTGACCTGAAGAACATGACTTCATGGATGAGTTTCCATGGAAGACTATAGAGTTGTATCGGCTGGCAGCCGACAGAACTGCAAATGACGACCTATAGAAAGGAAAGATCAATGGCTTCTACATTCAAAGTCCAAACATGATTGTATCGGTTGGCAGCCGATAAAAGGACTTTTCTATTGTAGACGAAGAGGCAGATGATGGACTTACATAATTGACTTGTTCGCGCATGTGATCCCAATTCATTGCAGAGGGGAGGACCTTGAGATTGTCGACGCATTTATTTCCAACCATTCTGAACTTGTTTGGCATTTTGTCGGCATTGTCGTCGATGATCGTTTTGAGGGTTGCTTGAGCTTGGATTGTTTGTGGCCGTGGCCGTCGGGCCCCGCATTTCCATGCGAGCCGTTAACGGATCCTCCCACGGCCGCAGCCTTGTAAACATGATAGGCCGACCTCGATACCCCGTGAATGATATACCATGCGTTCTCGCAGATGTCTGTATTTGCAAGAGTAATGAATTTTTTTCCTGGAATAACCCCTGCATGAAGCTGACTCTGCACCGCATACGCTACCTCCCTCCTACTCTCGAATGTGCAAGCGAAGAACTTTCGTCATATAGACCTTGTGTCCTCCTAGGGAAACGTCTGGCAGCATCTGAGCTTACAGCACTTCTGTGAGCTGACCTTACGTACCTCCGTCTCCAAGGTCTTCATTTGCAGCCTAGATTGGCTTTCGTGATCCTTGGGAATCACCCTTCTGCGCACAGAGCGGTATGGATTCCTCGGTACCCCCTGCATTCCGTTATCGTTCGACTCATTCAATAGAGCAGCCTCTGAGCAGAGCGTGACAATTTCAGATAGTAGCCTTCCACTCTCCAACCTTGTGTGTGTGAGCCTCCAGCGCATGGTTGTCATTTGCAGTTCGTCATTGTCCAATACGAACATGACCCCGACATCCGTGTCGCCTAGGACGCCATCATCGCAGGCCTCATCTGGTAGGCAGACTTGGATCATGGCTCTTCCGAGAACCGAAAAGTCGTCATTGAGAAGTTCACAGTATTGATTTCTCCAGAGCAATCTATCTGGGATTGGAAGCCCAGCTTGCATTCCATTCGGATGGCCATTATCTCCACTTTGAGTATCAGCTCTAAACGCGTCCGAATGCTCCATGCTGTCAACAACACTTGTGTCGGACACGGTAGTGCCAGAGGTACTGTAACCATGAACATCGCGGTGATCCTCTGCAGACCCGCGGTTGTCATCGTCGGATGAATAGAACCTATCATCTCGCTCATCTTCATCTGATGCAGTAGGAAGTACTCGCTGTGTTCCCGGATCACATAATTCTACCTGTACATCGTTCGAACTCCCACCACTCTTGTAGTTACCATCGACTTGAGCCTGCATGAAATGGGTCGCAGGTTCTCCTGTCGGCTGGCAGCCGACAACCTTGGTTATTGGGACGGAGGTCTCGATTGGTCTGACCTTATAACCACTCCAGAGTATTTTGAATCCAACACAGCGTTTGAGTGTCATGAATTCAGGAATCTCGCAATAAGCACTCTAATCCTGGAAATCATCGACGACGTGCAGTAGCTTCACAACGAGGAAGAAGCTGTGTGGAACGCGAAAGCCTTCCCAGTAACCCTTCGGAGAGCATTGTACAATTGTACCTACACCAGCATACAGCAGATCCATGCCCACAGTCTGCAATAGTAAGACATCCATATTGACAATGAGTGACAGGAATTGTTGTATGGGTTTTTCATCTGTGACCACTTGTATCGGCTGCCGGCCGACACCAACAGAAGAAGACCCTTCAGACTCTACATAGGGATAGATGTTCTTTGCCTCCCACACAATTGACCTTCCCGGGCAGTGTCGCAGGAACACCATGTCTCCCTCAGGAAACGGAAGAGGCATATCGAGGTTATTTGGAACGTCTAGGACATGAACGCGTACGAGGTAGGGATCGCGGCTGACCACCCTTTCTACGATCGCCCTTCCGGAGTAGTATAATCCTTCCAGTGTAAGAGCCACAACAACTCCCTTCTGCATTTTCAGTCTTCTGGAGCCTCCATTTTTCGTGAATGCCTCAATAGGACTCGCACCCGATGTCCAGTCATCAGATCCACTCATGATTTGAAATCGGAGTCAGAACCCACAATGTCGGAATCTCTGTCAGACCCGTGATGACCTTATCGGCTGGCAGCCGATACGTCTATGTACCTGTTGCTTCACGACCTTCCTGGTACACAAATTGGTATCGGCTAGCAACCGATACCACTATCCGTACGGTCAAGCAGAGGGGCAGGATTGTACAGCTAGAACTTTGGGGATCATGCACGAAGCTAGATTTTGCGCTTCCTATGATCTAGGCACTGTCCACAGATGCTCTGACCAGTAAAAATAATGAAATGGAAACACATGTGCAACCGAATAGGAAATCCTGAACCTCTGTTTGGCAACTAATTTTCGAGAATGCTCCTGCCTACTACTGCAATTAGAATCCTACTGCAATTCAAATGTAGCTTCGAGCAATTCAAATCCCACTGCAAATCCTACGTAAGCCTAAACGCCAAATAACAACTGTTGGTGAGCGCTTCATGAACCCGGAGACTACTCAATGCTGCACTGAACGGAGGTCTATTGAATTCCCAGTCACGTTGCATCCCTCATAAACATTCCACAACAAGCCACTGCAATTCCTGACGGTTCTTGGACGCTCTGAGTGCGTGTGTGGGGTAAATGAAAATGAAAATGGAAGTCCTCCAAGATCTGATCTTAGGTGAGCAAGCCTAAAACTGAATTTGGCGCTTGAAATTTGAATTTGGAAGAGGATGAAGTTGTGGTGATTGCAAGAGAGACAAGTCCGTGCATCGGGAGATCGTGTTGGGAAACGTACGCATCTCTGCAATGAGTGTTCGTAACTTCCATGTACTTTGTTGGATGTGGAGTACATGCTAACGGATGAAAACCTACGATGGATGAAATTTATGGAAGAACGGACTCGGTTTGTCATGATTGCGCCTACCAGCTGGCAGCCGAGGGTTTAGGAGGTATACACCCCTGGCCACTTTCATTTTCTCTCATTTGCCATTTGCGTCTCCTGCTCTCTCTCTGTCACTCACTCTCTCACTCACTCTCAGCCTCACTCACTCTCACTCTGCCATTCTCCCTCCAGTCCGGCTTGCAGCTGACATCCCGTCGCAAAGCTAAGTAGCAGCCGATACATCCTAGCGCAGCCGATACGCATTTCTGGCTAGCCGACAGTGAAGGAGAGCGAGGCAAGCGTGCTTTTTCAGCAACCGACAAGTCATCTTCAACAGCCGATAAGCGACAGAGGCCATTGGCGATGGCGTCCTCCGATTTGGCGACTGAGAGGTACTTTTCACTACATGTATCGGCTGGCAGCCGATACACTATCATTTGCTATATCATATAGGATAGCCATTGAGATTCTGAGGCACCTATTACTTGCTATATCGGCTGGTAGCCGACATACATTTCAGCACTCACTAGGAGCCTGAGCTTAAGCTATGTCGGTTAGCAGCCGATATGATCCCAGGACGATTGACATAGGAATTTCTAGAAATGTCTTTCAACGGTAGGATTTAGGGACTGAGAGGTTATATCGGCTGGCAGCCGATACAGTGGATGCACAAAGTGAAGGTGCATAGTGTGAGTGTACTGAGAATTCAATTGTATTGTTTTGTAGGAAACCGACTTAGGAATTTCTAGAAATGTCTTCCGATGGTAGGGTTTAGGGACTGAGAGATTGTATCGGCTGGTATCCGATACAGTGGATGCACAAAGTGAAGGTGCATAGTGTGAGTGTACTGAGAGTTCAATTGTATTGTTCTGTAGGAAGCCGACTCTCTTGGCCCGCCTTTTGGGGAAGCAAATCCCAAACTCTCGGATATTGGGAGACGGGTATCCACCGAGGGCAACATGGCGAGCGATCGAGGCCATCCAAGAATGGGGTCTGTGTTGGAGGCAGTTACCCGACACGACAGTGGAGATCGTATGCTCCTTCAAGCTGAAAGGGAACATGACCCCTGGCAAAGGAAGTGTATTGTCCGTCATGGCTGTTGGCGATTCCGTGCACGTCATGATATGCTTGATGCCATTGGGAAGCACGGATGGAGTTGCCGATTATTTCGCGGTGGAGTTGCCGGTGAACAAGTGCACGGAGGAGGTCTGCGGAGAGAAATCAATGTCGATGGGCATGACGTTCGAGGGAAGCACGCCGTCCAGTATAGAGGAGCTCATCCAGGGCTGGGAGTGCTTGAAGATAGAGCGCGATGAACACAATGCGTTCATTGCTCGTGAATTGGAAAAGGGGAAGAAAAAGGTACCCTCGGCGAGGAAGCAAGTGGCGGCGAGAGTGACTGAAGACGCTGCTACTGATCTGCAGGAGACCGGGTTGCCCAGCAAACCGAAGAGAAAAGCGAAGGCCAGGGACGACCCCAACAAGCCGCTGAAGCTGACACTCGACGAGGCACTCCGGTGTGGAAATCATCTCACAACCAAGATGAAGGAGAACGAGGTGAACGCTATTTACCACGCGTTGGAAACGGGGCTCCTGCACGCGTTTCCTTACAAAAAGCAGCGACTTCCGGGGGTCATTCACTCGGACAAATTCCACATTGCACCGGATGAGTTGAAGTACCGGAAGATTGCAAAGGACCGACTTGGCCAAGTAATTCGACGATCACTTCCATCCTTTACTGGTTTTTATCTTCCCATATAATGTATCGGTTGGCATCCGACATCTGTAGTTGGTCTATAATATTTTGGCCTTCTCTCAATTCAGGTGAAGACCATGTACAAGGAATACGGGTCCATCAGGAAGAAGCCGGAAATCCATGGGATTCCTCTGAAGCGGGCTCCACTGCCAACGGACAAAGGGCTAGACGCCGTGATGGACGAGTGTCCCGGGATGCATCAGACTATTGTTGTCGACGGCATCTCAATGCCGTGGTGGAAGGCGCCAAATGTCCACTGGTATATCATCGGTGGGCAACACACAGTGACGGCCTGTCGAGAATTGGCCGAGCAATATCCAGACGGCTCTGAAGCCAAAACCGACCTCCTGGAGTTCGAGGTCATTCCGGTATTCAGTAGAGACCCGGACACACTCGTCAGAGTCTCCAATGCCCTCAATCTCAACATCGCGGAGAAAGTGGCAAAGGAGACCTTCAGATCCTACGCAGAGATGGGAAGAGCGGCGTGGGTGCAGGCGGGGTGCCCAGAGCCGCATCGTGGAGGTGGAAAGCCGTCAGCAGCATTTGAGGTAATTCCCACGCACCTTTATTTTTTTCTCCCTTTTGATTAATATATTATGTATCGGCTGGCAGCCGATACCATTCTCGCATGTTCTAAACATTGCGGTGGAACTCCTCCAGGCTACGAAGCTGAAGGGTGATGGCGCACTTCGTGGATGAGAAGGTGTCCTCCAAGTTGCCCCTCATCTTCATCAAGGAGACCACCTGGGTGCTATGGACGGAGGTCTTCGATGCGTGGGAGAACGGGGAGCTTATTGGAGATGATGGGACTGTGCCGAATCTCCTCGTCAATCAGAAGCCGCTCACTCACATCACCAAAACGGATCTCACGCCAACGCTGGGGCTTCGGGATTCGGATCTGTGCGAGCTAGGGCGGGAGATCGTTGCACTTCGCATGAGCATCAAGAACACCGCGAAGGCCAAGTCCTTGGGGAAGATCACTCTCTTCGACTGGTGCAAGGACAAAAAGCTGGACAGGATCATCATGAATGAGATCATGTGGACCAGGAAGAAGCATCCTCTTCCCTGCAAGGACCACAATTGGACCCCATATACTGACGAGGATTGGATGGAGCTTGCTGAAAAGGAGAGGTACTCAGCGGCCGTAGTCCAAAACGTCTAGAAGGACATGATGAAGTTCACGGACACCAATAACTGGTTGAAGGGGCGAGTGAACCCTATGAATCCAACGACGGACAAGTCAAAGGATGGCAAGGCGCCGGGGGTCTTCTTTACAACGTTGGCGAACTACACCAAAGTCGAATTGCCTCCGACGCGCGGGAAGTCCGCTGAACTGAAATACGAATGCTATGTCGGAGAGAGTATTCCTGAGGTGGTCGACTTCGTCCGTCAATCGAAGGGGAATATGGCGCTGGAACCCGAGGACAAAAAATTCATTGTCCTCTTTGGGTATACAGATATGGGGGAACGGGTTCCAGTGAACAAGAACGATCTACTCGATCTAGCACTGGCCGCTGAAATCCCTGAGGTAGACGATCCAAATATTGAGGAGACCGAAGCGTACATCCCCCTGCCAATGCTCCTTATCGGGAACACGCGTTTCCGAGATTTTGTCGCGACGGCCTCGTACTCGTCCTTGTCCTCCTGGTACTACCATTCGGTGTACTATCAACCATCTCCCCGTGGAGGCTTTCAGAAGGCGGAGATTGAATCCATGCCTTTGGTCACTCTGTCCTTGACCTTCCCGAAGCCCGAGGACAGGTCCAGTATTTTCCCGGTCTTCAAGCGCTTCACTGGGATCAACAAGGCACCCGACTGGTTCAATGTCGACGTTGAGGGCGAGGTCGACTGGAATGGCGGGATGTACAGGGTTGGTCATGGACTTCTAGAGAAACTAATGATGCCGACCCTAAAATCCAAGGATGCCACCGTCATCAACATCTGGGGGGGTGGGAACGTCACGGAGATTGCTCTGGTAAGTTTTCTTATCCCTTCCTCACATTTGCATTGTTCAGAGGAAGTGAAATCCTGTCGGCTGGCAGCCGATACAACATGTTACTCACTTGTACTCCATGGATTCGCCGAGGAATGGGCGGGCCGTCATGGAGTTCGTTCGGGAGGAGGACGGATTGCAGAAGGCCACGGAACGTGTGAGGGGAATGAACCTCGTCTCCTCGGCTTCCTTGGGACCTTCTTCGGGGAAGCCTGTGCTGACAGACCGAGGGGGTGCAAGTGGATCGGAGCAAGTGTCGCCTGCGGCATCACATCAACAACCGCGGCCGATCTCGACCCTCAATCTGACAGAGACTCCGGTGGCGCAGCGGCGCGGAGACGGCTGCAGGGTCAGTCTCAGGAGCGACCAAAAATTCAGACGTTTCTGATTGACTCAGACAGTGATGACACCCCGGAAGAGACACTCATCCGAAGGCAGCGGCAACGAAGTCCTTCATCTCCGCGGCATTCTCTCAATCTCCCCACGGCTCCAAATTTGGAGACGCTCAGGATGCTCCGACCGGAAAATTCATCGGTCGCAATGGTCGTGGACTTGCACGTTCAGCCACCGTTAGAGGAGATTCGCAGGATTCCACAGGCTCCAGTGGTCAGTCCTGCGACAGAGCCTCAAGTGGGAGTCACTGCAATTGGCCACCCAGCTACTGCAGCTGACATTAGTATCGGCTGCCAACCGACAGCCATGGTGGTTTCCCCGCTTGAACCACGACGGGGGAGAAGCAAGTCGGCCACGCTCGAAAAGGAGTCGGAGTCGGCGGACTCGCGGAGGTCAACTCGGGTTCAGCAAAAGCGGAAACGACCGAGTGACGAGGAAGACGGTGGCACGGCGGCGCGGGAGCAGGACTTCCCAAATGAAGCAATGTCTCCCGCTCGATCTCAGAGGCGGGCTCAGACTAGAGGTTCGTAGGCGATAGACATGCTCCGCGATGTTTGTGGAGTATCTAAAATAGCTCATGTATACGTAGCACTGCCTGGCTCAAACTTGTGCGTAGACTTGTCAGTAGGAGCCTTCATCTCGGCAGACTAGAGTACTTATGGACTATGTCGGCTGCCAGCCGATACGGTGCACGAATGTTTTGTTATGTACCTAGGTTCATTGCTTCTCATGCTCTATGTATTTCGTTTTGCAATGCAGATGATGACTCCAAATCTTCTGAGAAATTCCCCGCCACCGCGTCTGAAGGTGGGCAGGAGTGTGACAAACCAGCTCTAGAAGAAAGGGCAGGGAAAACGTCTAGTGCTAGCCCGTCTCAGGTAGCGACTCCGAAGTTGTTTCTTTTCCTTGAGGTTCAGGGAACTCTACTCTTCTATGAGCCCCTCATTTTTAAAGGGAAAAGTATGCATCAGAGGTCGCAAGTAAGACCTCGACCAGGTCTTCAGGAGTTCATCAGGTTCTGTAAGGGTCAAGACATTCAGATCGTTTATTGGTCGCATTTACCCAAGAAGATTCTTGAGCAACGTCTTCATAACCTGAAGTGGATGGTGCCAGATATCGAAGACGATTACCTAGCTTTTGGACAGGAGTACTATGACGAGAGTGCTTATCGAGACCTTCAGAATCCCACACGACCAATTTTTCTGAAGCGTCTCGCAAGGATTCTCGCTTCATCCTCCTTGTACGATAATGGGGCCATGATCAACAACTCATTGATCGTGGATCACGAGCCCTATCGGAACGTTTTGAATCAGCCATATAGTGCGATTCATCCACCCGCGGTTATTATGTATTCGGAGGGTTCGCTGAAGGGTGGAAAACTGCCTTATCTCTAGGCGAAGCTCATCCCGTTCATTGAACGGTTTTTGTCTTCGGGACTCACGGTCCCAGAGTTCTGTCTAAAGAACTCTTCATTTGGGAGTGCACGCTGTATGCCGGGCTCTCTTCTTCATAATCAGTTCGTGAATGTAACACCGCTATATCAAAAGGGATTCGAGGTGCTATATTCACTGGAGGAGCTGCAGGCCATGGGAGTTCCTAGCCCACGGGTCCTAATGGAGGAGGCATAGTGTATCGGCTACCAGCCGACACATATTTCTGTAGATTATATATATTCTCTGTAGATAAAGGAGGACGTCTAGAGACTACATCTTTTGTGTACATTATTTTCTTTTGTATTGATTAATCAATTTTCTTGTAATGAAGGCATTTCAGTCCGATTTTTCCTAAAACTTGCGCATGGGACACTCACTCTCAAGGCATTCAAATGTTTCCTTTGAGAGTTTCAGCATTAGGTCTTGGTCATTCTAATCAAATGATCGCAATAATGTAGGTGCAGGCATTCACTCATCTGTGCACAATCTATCTGGCACTTTTTGTTTGTTTCTCAATATGAATTATTGGCTGCTGTCTTGTGTCAGGCCACAGTATCGGCTACCAGCCGATATCAACTGGCTTGTCTTCTTTCAGTGGATGTTGATGTTGTATAATCTTGTAGCTATTAACTCATGTTCTGTTCAGGAGTCCAACGTGGGCCATCCACAGTCGTTCAAGAAATGTGTGGTTCTATGCGTCACAGGACTACTTTGTTATCTCGACCCGAATATCGAGGTGGACAAGTCGAACCCGCACAGAAATGTCATTAAAAGGCCAGGGCTAGTTGCAATGTTCATGACACTGTTTGAAAAGTTCCACGTAGGAATTTGGTCCAGGATGCCAATAGTGGATCTTAGGCCTCTGCTTGCGCACTTACTTCCAAAACATGTCAGAGACAACCTAGCGTACGTTTATGGCAGAGAGTACTGTGTAGATAGCCAGAATTTCCCGTGGTGCTACAAAATGCTCTCAATACTTCACACTAAGAGACCATCCAGGATGACATGCTTCACGGACCAGGTGCTCATGGTCGATGTGTGCCCGCTTTCGCTCAGGAGGACGCCGGATCCGGCGTGCTATATTCCGCTACCATTTACGGGGGATCTCAATTTCCCGAATAGTAGTAGAGTTATTCCGAACATTTCAACGGATATTATTCCATTCATTTATCCTATGCACGAACATGAGTCTGTCTCGGAATACATAAAAGGCGCAATCAGACCGGGACAATTACACTATGAGGTTGCACAGTCAATCAAGTACAGGAAGCCAAACTGGAATGGAATATTCTAGTGATTTACCCTACATGGTGTCGGCCGCCAGTCGATACCTTTGTAGACTGGAATCGGGGGGGGATTCAATACCTTCCAATCTTGTCCCCTTTACCTTATTCCCAAATTTGAACGGCTTTATTGTTAACGCCAGTATTATCGAATCGATTGCCTCTTCACTTCAAGACCTGTTCTCTGGAGTTTTCTGGGGGGGATATCGGCTGCCAGCTGATACGAGCAATTCAGTTCATTGGATCGGATGGACTCAAGGTTTAGGGTTTAAGGAGGAGCATTCGTTGCTCTTCATCTTACAGATGGCTGCCATAGTCGATTTTCATAGTTTACGTAGTGCAAACACTTTCATAGATCTAGGTGCTTTAGAGAATGATGTTAGGAATCGATTGGCAGTATCAAGCGCCAGCCGATACTTTGTTCCAAATTTGGACACAGCATAGGAGCTTATGAAATTATTCATTTAACTACTAATTGTAGGCTCTGAACTCAATAACTTGCCGTGTATTGTGGTACTTTGGTTTGTTTAGTGGTTGCGTCCATTTCTGTTCATTGCTTATGACACACAAATCTATGCATTCGACTTTATCGGCTGACGGCCGATTTATTTTTGGACTATGGATTTGTCCATAATTAGTTAAATATCAATTGTTTGGTGCACTCCTAACCATTAGGCGAGATTTGAGGGCAATAAAAGGCCATTTTGGGCCTCTTCTTCCACAAGGTATAGCTGGCTGGCTGGAAAAAAATTTTAATTCTTAAAATGCAAAAAGAAGTTGAGTTTGTTTTTTAAATTTGGGAAATGACATGGCACTCTCTTGACCAAGTCAAATTGTGCTGTTGGTTGCATTTATAGCATGTTCACAACATTTTTGGGGTTGGGGGACTTGTAGCCTTGATTTAGCCTCAAAAATCCTCTATTGATCCTAAATATTTTCCCATTAACCTTTAAAGTCCTTTAATCCTAAAAGTCCCATTGTCTATTAACCCTTAAAGTTCCATTGTCTCCTTGAGGGACAAATTAGATTTTGGGCAAGTTATTGTAACTACAATTTTTGATGAATTTTTTTAAAACTTTTCCATAAGATAGAAAAATTGATTAATTATGTGAGAATATATACTTCATTATTGAACTTTGAATTGGTATTGTCATTTTATTTAATTTTTATTTCAATTGGAGCTTAGGAGCAAAAGTTATACCACAAAATGTTTGAAATTGAACTCAACAAGTAATTTAAAAATATCACAAAAAATCAAAATCAATCCTATTTTTTTTGCTTAAATGTTATATTTTTGTCATCATGTAAAGCTTTGATTTTTTCTATTTGGACTAATAACGAGAAAATTAAGGACAATCTTATTTTTCGAGCAATTTAAGCATCTTTTTGAAAAAATAACTTGTAGGATTCATTTTCCATAATTTTTTTAAGAATGTTATGTTTGCTCGCTAAAATAATCTCACCATTGGGATTATTGTCTTTCAATCCCATCTTGGAACTATTAACGATTTAGTTTTATTTTAATCTTGGACCTACTTCTACTTAACAATTTTTTATAGAATGAAATCAAGTGTTTTCTTTTAGATTTTTTTTCTTAGACTTTCAACTCAATTCTTCAACATAAAAAATTATAAATTCAAAATTTGTAGTGCAAAAAAATTCCACAATTGGTAGACAAAGTCATTTGAAATTGCAAGCTAGTGTTCAAAAAAACTTTCTTTTTCAACTTTGAATGCTAATATCTTCCAATCTATATTATCAAACTTCATGAAATTTTTACAACATAAGCTAGAACAAGTGAAGTACAAGATCTTATGGTTAGTATCTAAAAATAATAATTTTTTTTGTTTTCTTTGGTGAATGCAACAAAAATGGCCTTGAGACTAAGGATTATTCATTTAGTTTTTCCCTCCATTATACATTCACTCATACTTTACAATTTTTTAAAGAATAAAAATCAAATTCCTATTTTGAATTCTTCTTCTTAGATTCTAGACTTAATTATTCAACATAAAAAAACTCAAGAATCAACAAAAGATGAAAGCCATGAAATAAACTTTTATAAAAAACACACTTTTACAAAGAAACATAAAAAGAAAAAGTAGTCAATTAATTTAATCTTTGAACCTCTACATTATGTATCTTGGAACTCCAATGATTGATTGGATTGAGAAATAATTTGAAACAAAGTGTACTCTATAATACTGGAAACATTCTTCTACGATCTTTACAATGCTTAAAATTAAATTATGGCACTTGAAACATTTCATTGAATTTAAAATAAAAACATTTTTTAAACATAGTAAAAAAAAAAGGTTCTACTTTCAAAAAATTCTTTAAATCAATTCATATCTACTTGGACATATTGAAACTTGGTTTTCAAAATAATGAAGAAATTTCTATCACATAATTGCTAATTTGTTCTTTATCATGAGGGAGAATTATCTTCCTATATTACTTTAAAACAAATATTTACAAACCTTGTTTTTAATTGTAATATAGCAAATTGAGTTTTATGTTGATAATGTAATCAAGAATAAAATAGAAACAAAATTTGAATAAAAAGAAAGTATGGATTTATAAAATAGAAAAAATGCATAAAAATTACCACTACTAGAAGTCCCAATAGAAATTTGTCATGTAGATCTTTTCTTTAGACCCACTCATGTCTACTTAAATACACTAATACCTCATTTTTAGTACGCTGAAGAAATTCCTATTAAACAAATTACTAATTTCTTACAATCAATAAAACTACCTCTACATATTACGTTAGACCAAATATTATACACATACTTTAAAACTGAAATGTAATTGAATTCCGTTTCAATACAATCAAAAATAATAATGGAGACACAATTCTAGTATAAATAAATATACCAAACTCATGGTTTTACAAGAGAACTAATTAAAGATGCATGAAACTACCAATAGAAGAAACACCTACATGGTTGATTGTAAAAATGACCCACAAGAAGACCCATAGGACAAACTTAACTATTAGTGGATTTTCTAGTAGTCACTTCCCAAGTCTAAACCACCATTCCTACCATTGATTTACTAATTCCCAATGCTTTTTTAGATATACTTAGAATCTCCAATATTCCTCCAAATGATGGTCTATCAATAGGATTGGATAGCCAACACCTACTTAGCAGTACTCATATCCATCCATCAACATACTTTGGTACCTTTGACCTTTCTCCTACCAACACATGATCAAAGTCATTTTGCCTACACTCTTCAAATGGAAGTTTCCCTATCAAGATCCCATAATACATCATTCCATAACTATAGACATCGGCTTCTTTCGTAAACAATTCAACCTTGTCATTGATACTATAATCCTTGCATGCTTGCAATATTTCAAGAGGCCTCAAGAACCCTATTCCAATAACTCAAATGGAACACTCATAATCTGCCACACAACATGTCCAACCATGTTCAAATTGTGTACAAAGTACATTTGATGCTTTAAGATCCCGATGAATAAAACCATAGTTGTGCAACCACTCCATTCCCATGGCAACTCTAAACATAGTTGCTTCCACATGAATATTGACAACAATCCTTCCTTGTTGTCAACATGAGACAATCAATCCGATGTCACAAATCTTCATGTTCCTTGACCATCAAGAAGGCAAACCAACCATCTTCCAATAATGTTCCACAGTACACCACACGTTTAGACCTAGTTTTAAGAAGATTACCATGATGTGCCCATTCCATTCTATCCACATGGTCTTGCAACATTCCAAGAGGCCACTATAATTGCAATTGATGCAAAGAAGTCCCCTTCTTGAACACCTTCAAAGCCCACTTCCATCAAAGTCTTAAGTCTTGCTCATTCCTCCACGGATCATTCAAATGGATCTCTACATCATAAAGCTCAACTTGCCCACCTTCAACAAACTTTTGACCCATCACCAACTCATCATCTCCATCTTTACCAAAAGGTCAAGAAGAAAGTACCCTAGTTGGAATGCAACTACAAAGATTGGAAGACTTCCACGTTGCTCACTTCTACCACTTCATCTGCATGCAGTTCAAAATCAGCCACTTGACTCCAATGAGTCTTGGAGTGCTCAAGTTGCTCTTCAATGGTTGGCATGGAATTATGACCCTACATAGACTCCATAGTAGCGTGACTATAAATATATAATGGTGTGGAAGAAGTGGCCACAACATGCTTAAATCTACTGCTCAAACATGTTGCAACTATGAGATTCACTCCAAGTCTTGGTGGTGATAGGAAGGGGACAATACCCTTGACTTAGCCATCGTTGCTTCGTTGCTTCAGCCGTCGTTGCTTATTACTCCTAGTGCTTAAACCATATGCTCCTCCTGTCAAGGCATTAAGATTTTAAAGAAAGAACATACACATGAAAAAGTATCAATAATTCCAAAATAAATAAAAATTGTGGTTTCTGAGGCATCCAATACTAAATATCCAAACACAAAACGAAAACTTTAGATCTACATGAGTACCTCGCCCCAAATCAAAACTAATTCACAACAGAAAAATTACACGCTAAACGAATGTTCCATAAAGAAAGTGCCAGCAATACCAATGCGAAACAACTAGCAACACAATGAACCTGCATTCAAGATGAAAACCGAACACAAAGTTGAAGAGAAAGAGTCCTGACTTCTCAGACGATGCATGACGAAGAAAGGAAGAACCCTTATTGCCCAATACAATACAAGTTCCAGAAAGTTACAAACAAAGACCTAATTCGGGAAATGCAAGCAAAATCCAGACCAAAAATCACCCAACACGAAACTAAACCTTCAATCCACAGGCCCTACTCAACCTGCCTTACGCACAGTATTGAAACACCCGTAACAGGAATCCTTAACTAAAAAAGTGTCGGCAGGAAAAAACATAATCGACGGCAACTCATTGAATCTGTCAATGTTCAAGATTATAAACCAAACAGATAGAGTATGAATCAAAGAGAAGAGTGTGAGAAAGAAATGCAAGAAGCGCAGTAGTTGTACCTCACAGCTCATATCAAGCGATGAGCAGGCGCAGCACTTCCTCGAAGGAAAATCCGACCGACCGACCGACCTCAGATTTGCCACAGTAGGTCACAGTAGGTCAAGAATCACTTCACAAGCTGCGGGTGATGGGGGAGCTGTGAAATGTTTACAGACAATGGCTAAGTTACAGACCAGGCGCTCAAATCTCAACCGAGACTGCCACAGCAAATTGCAATTTGCAAGTCGTGAGTAGGGTTTCGAGATTTAAGGAACGCGCTGACGGAACACGGTGAGCTTGACCACCACCGACGGCACGGCACGGACGACACAGATTTATCCTTTTTATGGGAGGCAACCCATTCCTGACCTACAACCCCATTCCATTCTGGCAATGTAGGCATTCTCTTTCTGTGAGCAACAATTAACTATGGCGTAGTTCAGAATGCAACTGTGGCACATCATGATTGGCTAACAAGACTCTGAACATTATAACCAGCCCTTGGTTTGAAAGAGGAAGGTCTATATCACCATTATGAGAAAAAGCCCATCTTTCACTAAAAAATTCACAATAATTATATCTTAGAGAAAAAAAAATTGCAAAATTATACAAACTTTCTATCACCTATTTCTACAAATGAGAAAATTTACCTTCTAAAGAAGCCCACTCTAAAATACCAAAAACTACTTAAGTGGTCATGGATTGCATTCCTTAGTGAGGGTACCAAACTACCCTACATCAAAGGTCAAATTTGGCAGAAATTAAGTCATTATTGTAAAAAAAGTGTCATGTGTCATCTTATGAATGGTCTAATGTGACATGGACCCTAAAAATCTGACATGAGAATTTAATTTCAATACTAGGGTGCTAAATCAAACCTCTACATTAGATAGTGTCACTACAAAAAAAAATTGGGGGAAAACAGGCAAAGAGTAGTTCAACTCAATAATACATTTTTTAGAAATTTTGATACAATGATTTTGGTAACTTTGTGCTACACTCTTAGATAGTATAAATCATTGTCATAGAAACTAACCAACAATCTTGTTATTTTGAACAAATTCACGAACTAAATCCTTTATAAAAGGAACTTTCTTTTAAAGTAATAAAAGAAAGGTGGATTTTCTCTACATCTAATTAAAGATCAAAGTCCTATTGAATTCTCAAAATTTTATTGGTGTAAAGCTCAAAAGTGGAACTTAACCCCTAAGTGCTTGAGGCACCAAATTCAAATGTTTTGAAAACTTTGAAATTATGCAAAATCCAACCAAATTGTTATTTTTAGTAGTTTATATTTTTGGAGAATTTTTTTTAAGTCTAGTTTTAGGATCAAAAATCAATCTTAAAAATGAAGGATTATGAGTTTTCTATTCAAGATTTTGTATCCATTGCAATCTTGACTTCCCATAGTGTTGAGGGCTCTTGGAAATGAGTCTCAAATACACTAGGACTTGAAGGAAAAATCACATTCAAAATTCATTTAAAAAAATTGTAGAGTAGATTTTGAGAAGCCATAAATTGATTGCACATATTTATGTTAAGCCCTTAAACCTCATATTTTTTTGATCACCAAATTTTTAGGTTTGACTCATAAAAAGTGAATTGAAAATTTTTCATAATTTTCACACCTTCATGGTCTAACATTATAATCTTCCAACTTATAAGTGATATTGTTGTGTTTTTTCTTCCTATGTGATCTCTGACATGTCTAGTTTGAATTTGTACAATTACAATTCAAAAAAAAGTAGATACAACTTATCAAAATATTGGCTTTTTGTTCAATTTAGAACAAATTTCTAGAGGCTCAAAACATGCCTTAGACATTTAGGGGTAAAGGCTTTGCTCTAAAGCTAGATGCTTCAAATGACAATATAGAAACACTTTTTAGAAATATGGACACTAAAAAAGTGATATTTAGAGCCTAAATTGGATTTAGGAAAAAAGAGCCCCAAGTTGAATTCCAAATTTAAACTATTGTTATGTATATAATATGAAAAAATTACACAAAGTTGAACATCTTCATTAGCTTATTTTGACTACTAATTTGTCAATTGTAGAGATTAAGTAGTTTCTATTTGCAATTTTGTACACATAAAAGCATTTTGTTTTGGAATAGATCTTCATCTATACCTATAAATCACAAATACAAATTGCCATTTTCTTCCTATACTTACACTATACTACAAACTCTCACACAATCCCTTATAGATAAAAAATAATTCTCATTCTAATCCATCATTTCATTAAATACATACTTTTCCATGTTTGCAAAAAGGTCATTTCATAACACAATGAACATTGAAAAAAATTAATTTTTGAATTTTCGACTTTTCAGAATCTCAAAATTCGGGGTGATAAAACTAGTCATATGTTTCGATTTCACAACAATAGTACATTCTCTAACCAATCCTTTATAATGCGTTTCAACTCAAAAGTCCCGTCAGTTGGTTGGACTTACGAATTAAGAAATGTAAATGCATCTTAATATCTCATATGTGAGGGATTGTTGAAGGGAATAATATCACCTACTCAGGCCAAGCTCCTTCCGTGAATCCCCAACAAAGAGGTCCTTATTTTTAAACAATGCAGGAAAACATCCTAAACATGTGCAACATAGGAATTGGGCAACAGCCGTGTGACGCCCTAATGTTACAATGCCAAAAGGTTTTTCCAAGCGGTGGTAGGATGTGAGTTTCTTAGATATCGGATTTTCGATCAACTTTTTTATATTTTCTGCTACTACACCAGCATGTTTCTTTGCTAAATAACCTTGTTTGATCTCCTGCACCACATCAAACATACTCATTATACCTCTACAGTGAAAAATACATTTCAGAACATGAAGCCAGATGCCCCAAACATTCGGAACTATAAAAATTTAAATGAAATTCACGCATCGAAGTGTAATCATCAACATGTTTTGACGACGAGGGCACATAGTTCCAAACAATATCTGCGTTGATATATGCAAATGCTGGTTGAAGAGAGATTTTCAATCCTATTGCATCATTCTGGAAGAAAACCACCCTTGATAGATGATATTTCAAAGATTATTTTAACAAGATTTATCCAAATGTGAAAAATAAAAGTATTAAAATAAATGGAAAAACACAACATGACAGGGAATTTTCGTTTAGTGTCAACAAAGGTCAAACGATTGCTCTTCTTTCTACCAGTTTCGTTCAGTGGGTGACAAGAAAATGCGCCTGATAAAGTTCTTTTCTCATGTAGCTCACTTCGTGCTAATGTAACCAAACCTAATCGCAGCATCGATCTAAATGCGACACTCCAAATTCTTGCACACTGAACACTTTTTGATCTTCAGAACAATTGTCAGTTTTAGATCATCTACCAATAATCCTTTGAATCCGCATAAACTTTTGTACAAGGTCTCTAATAATTCATTCTTTCGTGTGTTGGATTCCTCTTTAATTTGCTTACGAGAATATTCGAAAATCTGACCACTCAAATAATAGCACCCATGCTAAGTGTCGGAATAAGTGTGATTAGCGGTATGAGATCAGCTTGTAGTTAGAGTTGCAGTAGAGGAAAAATTAATACGTACCGGAATATCGGTCATGTCACCAGCACAAAACACATTCGGAACGTCGACCAGACGCAAAGTGCTGTCCACCTTCAGGCGACCCTTCTCGTCACACCAGTTCTTGAACTCGGAGTTTTGCAACCAAGTGTTCCCCAAGCGCTTTCCAACACACCAAAAATGAGCCTCGGCTTCGATTTTTTTTCCTGCCCTTGTTGTATATATATTACCATCTTTGGCAGAAGGATCTACCCTGTCCGCACAATCAGAAGAATATTTAATTTGCCACGAGAAAAATTGTTCGAATCGACGGCACGCAAGCTTATAAAATGTAATGGAGAATCATTAGAGTCATCTTCTCGTTACAAGAGCGTACATGTCATTGAAGATGACCTCAACCTTTTTCTTCTGAAGCCATTTGAGAGCTTTGCCAGAGACCTTAGGACCCAGAAACTCAAGCAACCTGTCGCTCGAAGTCACAATTGTCACCTTCACCATCACGGCAGCAATCAAAGTCACTAAAATCAGTGCAGAACAGGCACACCAGATTGTTGTCTACATCCTCTCTTGCCTCATAAGGGAACTATAATATGCGACTGCACCATGATACTCATTTTAGCTTCTTCCTTCAGTCATGCACAAACCAGAACGAGACTCGAAATAAACCTGGATAAAGTGTCCAACTCTCTCTGATTTACTACTCCGAAGATGTTGAAGTCATGATTTGAACTATATAATCAGGTCATTCTAATACCAATACCGTAGTACTTCTGCACACAAGTGGGCTTAAAACCACTGACCTTCTTGGTCGGAAAATCCGTTATAATTTCACCAGCCAGCTCTATACCGACTGGCCCGCCTCCGATGATCAAAAGTTTTTGTGCTTCAGTCAGTTTTCTGTTCGCTGCGTTCAATTAATACAAAATTATTCAGCAACCAATTGTTTTGCATATTCCCCTGGAGGTACGCTACTCAAGTAATCAGTGTGTGTAATGAACGACTTTCCATCGGCCACACACCAAACAAGAATAATCGATACTAAGGGACTATTTATAATTACAATTCGCCAAGAGTACTTCGGAATTCGGCGTTCACATTGATTTCAAGTGCAATATTTCAAAAGTATAGATCAGAATCAACAATTACCATTCTGATACTCGACTATGCGCTCCTGCTTCGTCCTTGGGCCAACATATAAACTGCCTGTACAAATGACTAGAAAGTCGAAAGGTATCTTTTCCCCTGAATCAGTGGTAACCTCTGTTCGAGTTGCTTCCGTTGCCATACTCATCTGTAAATTTGAATTCTTCATGTAAGAACTGTGGCTTATCAACGAGCGCTCTGCAACACTGGGTTCCACCAAACATCTCAACGCAGCATAGGGCACCTCACAGTAATCTTTCCTGAACGACCAACCCACACCAACAATGCTCACAAATGCAGTTCGTCCAACCTGATTATGATGATTCTTCCTTTTTCTCACGTATATCTGCTTAATGTTAAAACCCTTAATAAAATACATGATGAGACACCCCTGTGTAGACCCTAAAGCCATAAAAAAGCATGGCACTTACAAGAGTAACCGTGCAACCATATGATCACAATTATATTATAATCCAGTTGACATAATCGTCGTAGAGAGAATACAATTAAAAAATGAGAGAGGCACAGTGTGCGTACGGGTCTATAAGTGTAACATCTGCCGCGTCTTGCAACAACTTGGTAACAAGGCTGCCGGCCACACCGCCTCCCACTACCGCCACACGCTTCTTAGCATCCGATGGCATGATATTCCGATCTTACTACTGCACTTTCTCAAATTCACACAAAATTCCAACTCTCCAAAACAAGGAATTTCTCCAAGAACAAGATCCATTGCAAAACACCAATCGACCCATTCGTCGTCTTCACCAAACTCACCCCACTCTCTCTATCATCAGCTGCATCGTAAATCCATTCACAATGCTGACTCTTCCTGAAAATCAAAATCCGAGTAATGCACGAATCGCAACGAAACGCTCAAAATGCGGAAAACAGAGAAAACAGAGGTGAACCTGGCAAATAATGGGAAGACCTAATTAACCACATTCATTCCAGCTACCAAATCCGTTCAAAGCCCTATTTCAATTTCAATGAAATTACATTCCAGGACAGAATTCAACCGAAACACACTAAATCCGTCATATGCGTTTCATAATTCAGTTACTCCAGGTTAAGCTCGTGCTCGCTTTGATGGAAAGCGAAAAGAAAGCCAGACAGAAACCATGACAAGCAGAGGTACACTTTCCAATCTGCAAATGCGAGCGTGAAGAGGCCAGTCAAGCTGGAGGCGAAGAAGCAGAAAGTCGCAATGGTGATGATCATGCGGGAGCACAAGCCCTTGTGCTTGCACATCGTGACCAAAATTCCCGAAAAGGGACTGACCAATTCTCCAAATCACAAAAAAAACTTCAAATTTAAACTTGATTTTTTTCTTAAATGAAAAAATGTCGCAGGATCCGTGTGAGAGAGAGAGAAAAAAAAAAAAAGAGGAAAGAGAAAGAAACGAGAAAGAGGACCGTGAAGGTGCGCACCTGTCTGAATACTTTCATGCGTCTGTTGACGTAAACTGGCTTCCATTTCACCGACGGTTTCGCTTCCATCCATCTCCGTCCCGACACTGACGGGAAGACTGGCTGACGATGGTGGAGCGGCATTGCAATCGGAGTGACGGAGGGCACGACAAGGAAATTATTAGGGTTTGGGGGAGCACGAGAGCTGGACGAGGCTAAACATGGCGCTTTGACAGATCAGTGAGACCGCCTCTTTTGAAATTTGAAATGAAAGGTGAACTTGTTTGCACTGAAGTAAGTTAACCCAAGTGGTTTCTTCAATACTCATGTGATACTTGGTTGATACTTGATGATATCTATATCAAAACTAGGGGACACCCAGGTAAATTTTGGCTACTGGTCTTAAAATACAATACTAATTTGGCTATTTTGATTGAATAAAATGAAAATCTCTTTTGCCGAAAAATATCCAACACCATCTTTTGGTGGTAGTTAATTGGCAAAAAATTGTGCATGAAAAAAATATTGAATGCTTATTTGTGAACAAATTTTTGTAACTTTTATGGTAGGAGGTTTTGAAATTTATTAGGCTCTAAAATTACCATTCGTCTAATAGTGAAGAGGTACATTTTTGCTTTCTTCACTATACCATCAATGTACATTTCAAGAGGCGAATGTTTTTAATGACCATTGCATTTCAACTTCAAAAATTCATAACTAATTCTACAAAGGTTCAAAAAATATGAAACAATTAACCCTTAAATGTCTGTGGCACCTAATTTTGGTGTTAATAATTACTTTGAACTTAAATAAAATTCAATTAAGTTATTAATTTTAGTAGTTTAAATATTTGAAAAATTCAATTTGAAGTCTAGTGTTAGTATTAGAAATCCAATTTTGAAAACAAATGATTGTGATTTTTCTATTTAAGATTTTGTGCAAAGGTGTCCATTGCAAATCATGATTTTCTAGTGTTGAGGGCTCTTGGAAATGAGATCCAAATGCACTAGATCTCAATCAATTCCATTTTTCTTTCTATAAAAATTTACTAAAAAAATGTCCAAGGAATTTAGTTTTTTTCAAAATGCAATTAGTTCTGAAAGGCATGATATATGTACCTCCTACCTTAGTCAATATGGTTTAATCCCTAAGAGTGTCTAGTAGGAAGGTAGATGTAGATTTGAATGGGTTTTTTTGGCAAAATAAATTATGGCATGAAGTGAATTTAAATACAAAATCTTCATTATTGTAAGTATCCTTTTTCTTTCCACTTCTACGTGAATTCATATAATATCCTATACAATAATCAGGAAGTACTATATTAGATATAATAAACAAAATTTGTTTTTTCAAATACTTGAATGTATTTCATATGGTTCTTGTAGTTCCTACAATAAGCTCTTGAAAACATTCATAATCCACCCAATAGATGCCAACTCTTTGAAAGGATAACAATCAATAAGGTTTACGATTTTAGACAACTAATAACAAAATGGAACTATTTTTAACATCTTAAACTAATGACTATAGGTTTCCAAAATACTATAGCCCACAATAAATATAGGTTGGCAAAAAAATATCATCCCTTGTTTTAGCCAAAGAATTTTAGCCACTTCACTCCATTTTCTTCTTGAATACTACATACTCTTAAAGTCAAGAGGGCCCTATAGTAGAATCACCTAAACCAAGAAAATTTATTTAACAATCACTCTCATATACCTAAGAGTTTTCATTTTTAATCATATGAATATAAATTGCAACTAAAGTGGCATGAAATCCAATAATGATATTTGAATAGAATATGCAAGAGTTATAAAGGAGAAACTTAAATTAATAGATTTTTCTAAAACCATACTATAATTCCTATACATACACTTTGAACATTATTCACCAAGCACATTTGAAGGGATTTGAGGGCAACGAAAGCCTACAACTTTCCAAGTTGTAAGGAATAAGAGAATTGCATTATTGTAGCAGTATGATGTGGCTGAGACCTTGCCACATCATATAAAAAAAGTTTCAATATTTTTATTTTAAAAATTAAAAAGAAATTTTGAATTTTTTTTCCTAATCATTGGACATTTCTTCACTACAAGGGAAACAACAAAGGCAACAAGCTTTAAACAAACTTCTATTGCCCTCAAATCTTCTCTAGTGTCTATCTATTTTTTGAATTGTTTAGGTCTCACTTTTTAAAATATGCTAAAAATTGGATGATCTTTCTTTTAAACTATAATTACTATAGAATGTTATAGAAACTTAATTGAAATCCAAAAATGAGATTTCCATATTATTGTAAAAGCTAGCTATTTTAGATTAACACCTAAAAGACTAAAAGTGCAATAAACAATATTTTAGAATCCACCTAGTGACCTTATTGTCTTTTAGGGTTTAAGGAATAATCAACAAATCCTTAAAAAACCTTCCTCAATTTCAATGTCTTTGTATTTGGCATTGTGCAATTGATTGTGCAAGGAACATCTTTCTACTAACTAAATTGATTAGAACAGTCTTTTGGTATTCACTCAAATTACAATCATCCTACTTATGTAGTACAAAAATAATGAGTTGAGAGTTTAGGGAAAAAATTTAAAAAAACATACATTTTATTTTCATTCTTTAAAAAAATATTAAATAGAAGTAGTTACAAAATAGAAGGAAAAATTAAATTGTTAGTAGCTCTAAGGTGAAATCAAAACATACTAATCCTAATGACAAGATTGTTCTACCAAACAAACAAAAAACTGTGGAACTTCTTTTTGCGAAAAATTGTAAAATTGAATTCAAAAACAAATCCAATAAGTAGTTTTCTCAATGATTCTATGCAAAACAAGATACTCTAAAACTTTCAAATCATCAATCCAAATGGAATGAATCCAAGTTATCAATTTACTAGACAAAAATACAATCTATGAGAAACAAATTTTTATTTCAAATTTTTGTGCTTCAGAAGGTATAATTTTTGTTCCTAGGCACAAATTGAATGAAAAGTTATATTCCTCCAAAGCTTAAATGTTTTTCTATGTTGAAAAAAAGTTTTAGAATATCATGCTAAAAATTGAGATCATAAGAAGCCTTGACATTCAAAACAATGGCCCTTTAGAGGTTAAAGATATAAATTGTACAATGGATGAAATTTCAAAGCAAGTTCTTTGAAATTGATGTAAAAAGATTTTCAAATATTTTTTCATATTTTAAATATAAGGTCCAAAGAACCAAAGTTGTTTGTAGAAGCTAAATAGCATCAAAATTATAAATACAAACTATTTTGAATTTATAGACAAATGAAAATAAATAAAAATTCAAAATATTAAATTATTTGGAAATATTTTGTAATTTCTTTGAATGTTCAAAGTCATATCTTTAAATGCATATTTAAAGTGCCTTTGTGGAGACCAAAATTACTTCCATTGTTTGACATCCATGCAACATCACACACACACAAATATATATAGTGAAGAAATTTGTACACTTAATTAAAAAAATTATCTATATACATTTTGAATGTTTGTAGGGTCTAGTTGGTTGAATATTGGTTGTTTTTGCATCAACTAATATTTGATGATGTATAGTGGCCTAAGAGATTCTTTTTGTTTCATTTTTTTAAATTTGAAAACAATGCATTTGATCTAAATTTTAACCCAATTTTTGTTTTAATAAAATTTAATTCTTCATGTTTTTATTTTTAAAAATTCTACAAAATATATTTCAATTTTCTTTAATTTAAAATAATAATGATTATATGCAATGTTATTACAATCTATATATCTAACGGTCAATATTTTCCACAGTAAATTCCAAGTATATATATATATATATATAGTCTATAGATAGTTCAATCTTTACTATCATATATTCATAATTCAAGAATTTAAGCACATTCATATGTTAAATTCAAAGTAGGTAGGTAATTTCCATCTAATGTTCTCTAGAAGTTAGTAGATTATGAAAAATTGGGAGTATTCCATGTTTTAAAAAAATTTAGATTCTAAAAGAGTAGTTAGGAATTTTTTATTAATATTAAAATTGGATGGAGAAAATGTGCCACTAAATCCTATATTATTACCTTCTCTTACATGTAAATATGTAAATCAGTATGTATGAATAAGCAATATGTTAAATTCAAAAATATAATTTAGATAGTTGATATAATTTTCGACTGTCAATATAGACTTGAATTATTTATAATCTTTAGATTTTTTTAGTGTTTTAGAAAAAAAGTTTATCCTTGCATTGTGAATAACAATTCTTATGTATATATATTGCCATTTAAGAATAGATGCAATTTTATAAATCATATAATTTTGAGTAATTTTTTTGAAAAGAAATTTTGGTATTCTTTGTATTTGTATCTAATGTTTCAATATCTACTTGTTTAGGCTTTTATTCTAGATTTAAAAATATACAAATGAATAGATAATCATTGATACAATAAATGTAAAGTAGTCTCTTAAGTATATCATTCATGACTAGCTTCCTTTGTACTAGATAATAGCCTATAAATTATTGAAAGTGTTAGTGTGTGAATAAAATTTACACAAGAAATGCAATACATATAACTATTTTAAAATTATTATGCACTTTACCTTGCATTTTACTAAGATTTTTTAATCTAATATATGGTAAGAATTTAGATTTCAATTGATCTACAACAAGTGTACGTAGTATTTCTTGCACTAGACAAGTCATGTGCATCAATGAATGGGTCCCTATGCAAAATCTTTTTGTATATAAACTATTGAAAATGAATAAAACATGTAAGACAATGGTTGAAAATGGAATAAATGTAAAGAAGCAATGGTCTCCACAAACAAAAAAATTCTATAAGTGCTTTCTAAAAAAAATGCTATTTTGTATAATTATTGTAGATATGTACTTTTAGATTCAATTCGTTACCTTTCAAATTCAATGACTAGGGGAGCCGACCCATTTCCAACCACTTAAGCAATTACAAATATGTGGAAGGCATGTGGAGTTAAATTTTCCTTTATATAGTAACAGAATTTGGAAAGATTCTATAATTTTCCATAATTTTTTCTCAAAATAGAATTATTATGAATTTTTTACTATTCATATAGACTTTTCTATTTCCAACCATAGACTGGATGCAAATCAACCAAGGGCTAATTGCAATATTGAAAGCCTTACAACCAATCATCATGCCCTACAACTACTTTAGGAATTGCGATACAACTATACAAAAATGGAACAACCTATACACTAGAAATAGGTCGACTCTTGTATCAAGTGCTAAATTTTTTGCTACTATGATGTGCTCTTGGTTTGAGCTTGTTATTTTCTTAAGTCTAATCACTATTGATTGCCACATATCATAGTGTATACTTGACATATATAAAATCCAATCAATATTGATGGCTACAAATTTGTTGGCCTATACTTTATAGACATAAGCAATTGAATAACATGAACCTTTGTCAATGATGTGACTTCTATACAAAATGTCCTTGGCCAATATGATCCATCATTGATGTAACTAATTAAGTGATGCAACCTTTCATCAATGTAGGACCTTTAGAATTAAACATCTTGGCCTTTTGACACATTATTTGATGACTAACACATTAAGCAACTTTTTAGTAAAATTTTGTATTAGTATTGTTTGCAAATCAAGTAAAAACTATTCTCAATTTTCCATATAAGATTGGTCAAGGTGTTGTAATTGATGTTATAACTTGATAGTGATAAAATATCATGGAAAACATTACATTTTGATTATTGTTATATTGTAGTACATTGTGTATGTGAGAATAGATAGATATAATAAACCTTGATTTTGAGATTGGTTAGTGCCATGCTAAAGCTTGGTTAATATTGCTTTCATAAATACAAGAATTTAATGGGTAGCTCTTGATCTTCCATATATTGAAAAATACATTGATTTTATAACAATGTGGATACACGTAGGCTAATTAGGAGAATGGTTGATAAGAACTTCTTGATTTCCAATCGCTTTAGTGTCAAGTTCAAAATGAAAGATATGAGAATTTGTGATTGTGAAAAAAACCTAATTGATCAAATTCAAAACAACAAAAATACGAAGAAATTTCAAATTTCAAAAGTAAAATTATTGTATTTAAGCTTAATACTTATAGAATAATTCTTAAAGGGATTGTGAAAAATTGTACATATGATACCATATTTGGTTCCTAGAATGCACATTATGTACAAAAATATTGCAATACACACACCATTGAATTGATAATTCAACATTTAAACTTCATCATGCTCAAATATGACACCCATATCTATAGAATAAATTTTCATTATGTAGTTTTTCAAACATATAGAAGGTGCAATAATGGGAATGCCATGAGTCATCAAATTTGATACAACATGAATACAAACTTTTGTCACTACTTTATAGTAGATGGCTCTAATTTAGACCTTCTTCTTCAAATGGTCCTGTAGATGGCTTCAAAAGCAATAGTTGGTGGATGTGAGTTGGAATGCTTATAATGCCAAGGCATTAATGAGATTTGTTTGTACTTCTTTAATGCATAGAATAAGAGCTGGGGAGGGTTCATTTCAAAGCCAAGGTGTATTCACTTAATTTTTCAAAATAAGAAATGATTGCCTAATTGCCTTCTTGTACATGTTAAAAAAATGTAGGGTTTGTTTAAGTTTAGGTTACATTTACGAACCTTGTGTATTACTTTTTGAATGCCTCATTGCTTGCTTTTGGTCTAGCCATATCTTTTTTCACACTGCGTATGTGTAGGTTTTGCAAGGCCTAGAATCACAAATAGGTGGCTATTGCAGAATTTTTTGGAAATTCATAAGTAATTCATAAAATGCTCCGAAAAATATAAAACTACTCATGCTAGATTTTACGTCAATTTTTCTTCAAGTGAAAAATAAGGATAAATAATTTCAGACATCTAAAATCCATCTTAAAGGTTGATTAGCCTTTAAAGTAACAGTTTATGAGCACACTACCTTATACCATAATTTATGAATCTTCTATGTCAAATATATACAAAAACACCATGTTGTGTCTCAAATTGGATGTCTCCAATCTCTAAGAATGAAATGCTTAGGAACATGATTGTGTAAGATAATAGCCCTTAATTGTGATCCCTTTCAAAAACTAAACCATTTTGATTATTGCTTAAAATGTATTGCCTTTGTGCAAGAGAGTTTATAGTTGTTTTTGAGTTCTTCTATATTCAATAGTTTTTAAATTCATAGTTTATTCATAGGCTCTATTAAATGTATAAAATGAAAATAAAATATATCCTTTTGGCTTTCAATTAAAAAAAATTAGGCAATTTTATAACAAAAACAATGCTAAGTTCTTTATAAGGCAAAAAAAGGAAGAGAAAATTCCAAGCCCCAAAAGGTGAAAACACCCCAAAGGATAGGATTTTTCTTTTCTTGCATCCACAAAAGGCAACAACAAATATTTTGGGTAATGTTCTTCATGACATTCAATCCTAGTGATGGCCCTTGAATCCCTTGTTCATCCTTAGTTTAATAAGCTTTATTCTATATTCCACATGATGATTGATTGATCGATTATTTATAGGGCTGCATATTTGGTGGGCATGGGTGGGAGACAAGAATTTTGAAGGTTCTTCAAAAATAGTTGAAAACTATTAGTGCATCAAATTTGATGGGTCAATGCCAATGCAAATGTTCTTATTAGACAAAAGGAAAGAAGAAAGATATTGTTTTCTAATGCATGCTTTTTTACCAATTAGCTATGGCCCAAAGATGTTGGCTATTTTTTGGTAAAGAAGTTTTTATTTCTTTCAATCAAAATAGCTAGATTATTATTATATTTTAAGACCAATAGCCAAAATTTATGTAATTAAGTATCACCTAGTTTTCATATTGATATCACCAAGTATCACCTAAGTATCAGTTAAGTATCGTATGATTATTGAGAAAAAAATTGGCCACTTCTCCAAAATGAATTATACATTAAATAAGGTTGTTTGTTTTGTTTTGTTTGTTATAGTGAAATCTTTGGAACCATGCATCCCCCAATAGTGTGTTCTTGGTACCATCACAAAGCACTCTACAAGGAGGGATCCTTTGACTTTGTTTTGTGGTAATTTACATCAAAAAAGATAATGAATTTCATAGTTTTATGAATTAAAAATTGTTTTTTATTTTAATTTATTACATTGTGCAAACGATGAAAGACATACTAGCAATGATAAAAACACACATTGAGGAAGGAACAAACCAAGGGTTTTTTTCTTCATTTTTGATGAAGTGCTAATGTGGAAATATAAAATATCTCATTAGCACATATCACATGTCCATAATTTTGTTTTCATCCACAATCTACTGATTTCATCGAAGATTTTTTTACAATTTACAATTTAAGGATGAAAACTTAATGATTTGTTGCCATTTTTCAACCAAATTATATTTTTTCTTGTGCAATCTGGTACTACAATGCCAAAAAGAAAAAGAAAAGCCCTTGAGCAAACCCGAAGCCCAAGAAGGCGAAACTG
Source organism: Pseudoscleropodium purum (assembly GCA_963969395.1). Classification (NCBI taxonomy): domain Eukaryota; kingdom Viridiplantae; phylum Streptophyta; class Bryopsida; order Hypnales; family Brachytheciaceae; genus Pseudoscleropodium; species Pseudoscleropodium purum. The sequence continues at coordinate 29,651,269 of OZ017795.1, forward strand.
AGGCCCCGGTAGGGCTTTTCTTTATCATTTCTTTATCGTTTTTTTTCTTTTCTTTCCCCTTTCTTGCAGCCGAAGGGAGATCGGCCGTGGCCCCCATTTGAGAGCGAGCGAGGGAGCAGGACGGAAGGGGATTTGTATAGACGACGACGCGCGTGGGGGCCTTTAAAGCATGTTCGCAGCCCTAGTTCGAAGAGAAGCTCCCCCTCTTTGCCGCTCCCTTTGCTACTTCTACTACGACTCTTGCTCCTCCACCTCCTCCTCCTCTTCCTCCTCCTTTCCTCTTGCTCCTCCTCTTCTTACACCGCCGTCGTCGTCGTCGTGGTCCGCCTCCACCGCCGCACTGCCGCCCGATCGGCGACGAACGCCTGGATCGGTACGTTCCGCCTTGTATTTCTTCTCGCTGGTTGGTTTCCATCGCCGCTCGCGTTCTTCATCTTCTTCTTCTTTCTCCCCTTCTTCTTCCCCTGTCTGGCTCTTGCCGTTCTTGCGAGACCAATCTTGCGCCATCGCGTCCCGTATTGCGCCGATTAGGGTTGGAACTCGGCTCGGCGCTCCGCTCCTGGCTACCCTCGGTTTTGTCGGGAGATGCGATTAGGGCTGCACTCGTAGTCGGTGGATTTAGAGCGGCGAAGCCCTGGTCGTCAAGGTTTTTTTGGTGGAAGCTTTTTATTGTTTTGTTTTACTTTATTGATGTCTTAGTGGTGGTAGTGGTGGTGGTGCGATTCGGTGTAGAGCGTTTGAGTGGCGTGAGTGTTCTTGGTTGTGATTTGAACTTGAGTGTGTGAGATCTTGTTTGTTGGTCTGTTGGTCTGTTTGTTACTCAGTTGGTTGTGTGTTCGTATATTTTTTTTGTTTGATTTTTTGTCTGTGGACTGTGGCTGTAGGTTCTAGTTTTGGTTAATGTGATTTGAGTTGACAGTGTCGTGTTTTTCAGGTGAGGGGGGGAGATTGTAGTGGTTAAAAATGGCGCTAGAGGTGACGCAAATACTTTTGAATGCTCAGTCTCCCGATGGGACAGTGCGGAAGATTGCGGAAGATAACCTTAAGCAGTTTCAGGAGCAGAATCTTTCCTCTTTTTTGGTGTCTCTGTCACACGAGCTCGCCAATAACGACAAGCCACCGGAGAGTCGGAGGCTCGCTGGATTGATCCTAAAAAACTCGTTGGATGCCAAGGACAGTTTGCGGAAGCAAGAGCTTGCGTCGCGATGGGTGGCATTGGACCCCACCGTGAAAGGGCAAATCAAAACGGCTCTTTCGCAGACTTTGTCTTCGCTAGTGGCGGATGCTCGTCATACTTCGGCTCAAGTTATTGCCAAGATTGCTGCTATCGAGCTTCCTCAGGGCGAGTGGCCCGAGCTTGTAGGATTTTTGTTGGCTAATATGGGAGGGCCCCAACTAGAGCAGCCCTCGCATTTGAAACAAGCAACCTTAGAAGCTCTTGGTTATGTATGTGAGGAGGTCTCTGCGGAGATACTCGCTCAAGAGCAGGTGAATTCCATCTTGACTGCTGTAGTTCAGGGCATGAACTCGTCCGAGACGAGTAATGATGTTCGACTTGCTGCTACGCACGCTCTATATAATGCCCTAGACTTTGCTCAAACTAACTTCGAGAATGATATGGAGCGCAACTACATTATGAGGGTGGTTTGTGAGACCACCCTCTCACCAGATGTCCGAGTGCGGCAAGCTGCCTTTGAATGTCTAGTCTCCATTGGCTCCACTTATTATGATAAGCTTGCCCCGTACATGCAAGAACTTTTTGCGATTACCTCGAAGGCAGTGAAGGAAGATGAGGAGCCAGTTGCTCTTCAAGCGATCGAGTTTTGGAGCTCCATTTGCGATGAGGAGATCGAGATTCAGGAGGACTACCAAGGTGATTTCTCGGGCGATTCAGAGGTGCCTTACTTTCAGTTCATCAAACAGGCGTTGCCTGCCCTCGTACCGATGTTGCTGGAAACGTTGACGAAGCAGGAGGAAGATCAAGATCTAGAGGAAGGGGCCTGGAACTTGTCTATGGCTGGTGGGACTTGTCTGGGCTTGGTGGCTCGAGCTGTCGGGGATGATGTTGTGCCTCTTGTCATGCCCTTCGTTCAGGAGAACATTTCAAAGGCTGACTGGAGATGTCGAGAGGCTGCTACCTACGCTTTTGGATCCATTTTGGAGGGACCTTCGCTGGACAAGCTGACTACTCTTGTACATGATGCCCTTCCCTTCATGCTGCAAGCAATGAAAGACGAGAACAACCATGTGAAGGATACTACAGCTTGGACCCTAGGAAGGATCTTTGAGTTCCTACATGGTCCTTCTCTCGAGGCTCCAGTTATTACTCAATCCAATTTGACCACAATTTTAGCTGTCCTCCTGGAGGCCATCAAGGACACACCTAATGTTGCTGAGAAGGTCTGTGGAGCAATCTATTTCGTGGCACAGGGTTATGAAGAAGGTGGTCAGTCGTCATCTCCTTTATCTCCGTTTTTCCAGAGCATTGTGCAAGCCTTGTTGGCAACTACTGAGAGGGAGGATTCTGAAGATTCTCGGCTGCGGACATCAGCATACGAGACTCTCAATGAAGTTGTTAGAATCTCAACGGAGGACACTGCACCGATTGTTATGCAACTGGTGCCCGTGATCATGCAGAAGCTCAACGTTACTTTAGAGATGGCCGTGCTTTCTTCCGATGACCGAGAGAAGCAGAGTGAATTGCAGGCCCTCCTGTGTGGTGTTTTACAGGTGAGTTACTTCTCTCGACTCTTCTGTAGTGTGTCGACTGTCTGTTGTAAAGCCATTTTCCCCCTCCCATTGTCTTTTGTGTTGCATCTTTAACTTTCTTGTACATGTATTCCACAAGCACGATAGTTTATTGTAGTTCTGTTTACTTCTTGAATTACTTGCAGTTGCTGTGTTTTTCTTTCCGCGTATTCATATACTTTCGAGCTCACACGGTCTTCCGTTTGTTATATGCAGGTCATCATTCAGAAGTTAGGTGCAGCAGAGGTGACAAAGTATGGTGTTGTACAGTATGCCGACAATATGATGGGCTTGTTTCTTCGCGTCTTTGCTTGCCGCAGTGCCACTGTCCATGAGGAAGCTATGCTCGCAATCGGAGCGTTGGCATATGCAACAGGTGCAGGGTTTGAAAAGTACATGAGCGAATTTTACCGGTACTTGGAAATGGGTCTCCAGAACTTTGAAGAATATCAGGTATGTACACGTTAATTGTTTTACATTACCTGTTGCCTTGCACTAGCTTCAAATAGATTTAGTTTTAGCATGGGTGGTGTTAATTTCCATAACCTTGGACATCAGGAAACAGGGTTCAACTCATTTCGACCCTTCATTTATGTTCCTGTGAGGATAAGTGAAGCTGTTGTTTTCTTTCGTTCCTCAGTATTTCCTGCCATTGGTGCTAATTGGGTTGTGACAGTTAATTTCCGGAACTGCGATGGTTCTACATTCAACTGTCTTTGACTTACGTTTACTGAATCGGTTTGGTGTTTGTCAGGTCTGTGCGGTGACAGTTGGAGTAGTCGGTGATATATGCCGCGCTTTGGATGAGAAGGTGTTGCCATACTGTGATGGTATTATGACTCAGCTTCTGAAAGATTTGTCTAGCAACCAGTTGCATCGCTCGGTGAAGCCACCCATTTTCTCATGTTTTGGTGATATAGCCCTCGCTATCGGAGAACACTTTGAGAAATACTTGATTTATGCGATGCCCATGCTCCAAGGCGCTGCAGAATTATCTGCGCAACCATCAGTGGGTGACGATGAAATGATTGATTACAATAACCAGCTCCGAAGTGGCATTTTTGAGGCATATTCTGGTATTTTCCAAGGTTTCAAGTCGAACAAAGCCGACTTGATGGCGCCTTATGCTGCACACATTCTTCAGTTTATTGAGAACGTGTATCAGGACAAAGACAGGTATGATGGATAATCATTTGCCTCTTGTATTTTTTGTTGTTAACATTATTGTTATCCAGGCAGCCTTTTAATAAGGGTCGTTGCATCCTAGTGTGGTTGGTAGTGTTAGTAGTTGCTTTTCAGTCTTCCTACCATAGTTCTTGCTCTTGAACTGAAATTTGAACTTTCCATTAATATACTATTGAGAACGATAAGTTTGTCCTCCTAACCCAGGAGGAATTGCTCACAATGGGCAGATAAATTGTTTCATTGCTGTTAACATTCATTTGTATGTTGCAGGGATGACGTGGTTACCAAGGCTGCAATCGGAGTAATGGGTGATTTGGCTGATACACTTGGAGCTAATGCAGCAGCCCTGTTTAAGCGCACTGTGTTCTACAACGATTTCCTGGATGAATGCACATCGTCAGATGATCAGCAGCTGAAAGAAACGGCTGAGTGGGCGCAGGGCACTATTAAACGCATATCTGGATGAGAGATTCTTCAGTGGGTTCCATGTCAGAGGTCGACCAAATTCCTGTTGTTCTATATATGATTGATTGAGTTTCATTATTGCACTCGTTTAGAATTTAGTGGGGGCATTTTGCATGGTAGTGGATGATGGACCTTTAAAGGTGTCTATCTGTTTACATACACAGGAGGCACGAACTGTTCGATCCGCAGTTCGTGTCATTTAAATTTCTCTCCGCCCAAGTACCTGTGCTCGTTTCTGAGGAGCTACCTTGTTAAGTAATTAGTAACAATGTTTGTTCTGGTCAAGAATCCAGCAGCTTTAGACTTTAATTCTAAGTTTTGGCACAGGTAGAGGCAGGAGCAGTTTTGACTGTCTGCTTGAGGGGTTTGATTTATAGTTCATCATGATAAAGCGTATGCTACATGCATGCTCCTTACCCGTAATGATGATCACATTAGCAATGACTATTCTGTTGGGGATGTTTTGTGACAGAAAAAACAGTGCCCCTGGTATTTACTCATCCAGTTGTTGTCAGCTAGGTGCAGGTATTGTATGATCTTAACCCCTGATCGTCAAGGGGCTGGACGTATGAAATGTGGATGTAATTTTGTTCATATCCCATCTCGTAATCTGTTTTGAGTTGAATTCAAGAATGACCCGAACGTCTCAATAAGTTAGTAGTCTCTCGCTGCTGCTTTTTCTGAAGACCAGTGTAATAGGTTTACGGTTTTCCTTCTGCTATATCAAAAGTGTCACTTAATCTCTGTGTAAATATGAAAGTGGAGCCAACAACTAAGCTAGCTCACCTTCAAAATCTGAGGTATGTGGTAAATGAACATTAATGTTTGTTGTTTACCATAGATAATTTACCCTGAAACGGCGGTCCTGTGCCGAATTGACCATTTTACAACTGTTTGTGATAAAAGAAAAATATATTTATTTTCAGGTGTGAAACCACGTGTTTTCTACGACCAAGTGACAAATTTTTCTTGGTAATTTGAAATGGCACTGGAATTTTGATGAAAAGTGAAAAAACTGCATGTCGAATACAAACTTTGCTTAAAAAAATCTGTGAAATTGTGTCAACAATTTTCACACATCATTCTATAAATAGAAAATCAGTAAGAATTGAGAATATGTTCAGTTCAAACTGTTATGAAATATTCAGTTTTAGGATTTTGTTCAAATTTCAAATTGAAGATAAAATTAGTATTGATGCTCTTCGGTGCATTAGATGTGCACAAATTCAAAAACTATAATTTTTCTGGATTACATTGAGGTCAAAGAAGTTGCCAAAATGATCTACAAGTATATGGTAGCTGACCCATTTTTGACCACTTAAGCAAGCACGTATATATGGAGCAAAGGTTTCTTGAGTGTAGAAATTTTCCCATGTTTATAAATAGGTTTAACCCTTTAGTGATTGGTTGACCACTTTTTGGTTGAATTTTGGATTCTTTGTCTTTTATAGCTCTCAATGTAGGGTATTTGAAAAAACCCAAAGAGTAATGCAAATAGAACTTTAGCATGTGCTACAAACAAATCTAGTTTCAAAGAATTTTGTGTAGTTATGAGATAGTTGTGCTTGTCCAAAGACAAGAAGGACGACTTGAGTCATACCTTCTAAGTCATATATATATTCAACAATTCATGTGATTTTATTTGAAATTAATGCCTAAGAACAATAGAAATGTTGCCTAGCAACCTCATGAATTGTGAAGACATGTTTCAAAAGTTATGGGCAATAATATGTTATGCTGCTTTAATTGAAGCTTATTTCAATGCATTGCACTTTGAAGATCACTCTCAACAAATTGCACCATTAGATCATGTTCATTTTTTGTTCTTATCATAGATAAAGCCTATGACATCAATTCCTATGGTCTGATCTAGAATTACTTCCTTGGAATAGTGATGAAATTTATCTTTTCCAAATTTGTATTCAAAAACTGTGCTTGCCCCTCAAATCAACAACAGTCACTAAAGGGTTAAAAAGGATTCCATATTTTTTCAAAATTCTATTTCTTAGGATTTTTTTACTATATATTTTTTAGATGAAGATTTTGTTTAACCTATTCTTGTAATATAGGTCTTCCTATTTTCATCCACAAGTTGGTTGCAAGATCAACCAAAATAGCAACCAATCATAATGTGCCACAACTCATTGTAAATTATGCCATAATTAATCACCTACTTTCTCCTAATTGGTTGCAAAATCAACCAAGACTACAGCCAATGATAATGAGCCATGACTATATTGTAAATTATGCCATAATTAATCACTTGCTTTCTCCTACTTATTGATTGCAAAATTAACCAAGATTACAACCAATTGTAATGCGCCACGACTCCATTGTAAATTGTGCCATAATTAATCACATACTTTCTCTTGCTAATTGAAAAGAGTGTAACCTATATGATGGGATTGGGTCCATACTCAGAAATGGGTTGGCTACCATAGCTAAGTTCACCTACATTGAGCTCTTAGTTGCCAAAATGTTCCAAAAAGGCAATTTTTTGTGATCCTTCTCTTAAAATCCTCTTATAATGAAAAGTCATGAACGCCTTCTAGCAACTATAAGACAAGAATGGATGAGAAATAGTTGATAATCTTCTTCCATCCAAATATTGTAGTGGTGTTAGTGTTGATCTTAGAATAACCCATGAAAGACTAAAGAATCTACTTATATTTTTTTGAGAATTCAAGCAAGCTTTGTTGACTTAATAATTTGGAATTTTTGCATGAAATTTTTAGAATGGATGCTAATCGTTCTAATCTACATCTGAAGCTTTGTTTTGTTTCATTTTGACAAATATTGCAAAATTTCAAAGACTTTTTTTTATTCCAATGCTAAATTAGACATCAAGAAATATATTCTAAAAAAGTTCTAATTATTATATTTGGACTATATAGATTGGTATCTTCTCAAAAACATTTGAATCATTCAATTCCAAATAGTGAGGTGAAAGTTATGAGTAGTTTTATTTTTCAAGCAATGAAAGTAGAAAAAAACATCTAAAATCATTGTTTGTACTCAACTTTTAAAGTTTTCAAATAAAAAATAAAAATAAAGACACCAATTGTTTATTAGAACACTCTCATCATTGATCATTGGGACTAACAACTCTCAATTTTTTATAAAAATTATTGGCAGCTTAGTTTTTTATTTCATTCAAAACATACTTATGCTTTATAATATTCTTTTTAGATAACTTAGTTGTTTTAGTTAAGTTTCTTTTCCATGTACTATTCTCAATCCATTTTCCAACATATTGACTAAAATACACAAGTTCTGGGATATATGAATTTTTTTCTAATATTGTTGAAAGACAAAATTTTACTTTTTGAAAGGGCTAGAAAATCTTACATTTTGAAGTGTGTAAACATTGAACTTGAAATTGGTGGAGATATGTACTCTAAAACTCATTTTGGCATGATTTTTTTGAACAAGTTAACCAAAAGATCCTAAAATTGGATTTGTTTAAAATTAACATAGATGAGACTTGCTTTGGGGACAAGTACTTTGAAGCAACATTGCCTCTAAAGTAGGCACCCAAAAAACTACCATTTTTTGCTACTATGCATATTTTTTATTATTAGACAAGTCAAATTTTCATATTCTCTTGTTGGCAATGTAGAGATTTGAACAAACCTAAGAATGCAACATTTGGATACGGTATGTTGATGTTATAAGGGGCTAGTTTTTTTTGGAGGATGTTCTAAAATCATTTCTTCCTCATAGGTACATATTGTTTTTGGAAATGTATATTAAGCAATGATGGTGGTTTTAGCCGTAGGAGGACATTGGACCCATAAAAAGGTTGTTTCAACCTGGTTCCATTTTCTCTCTTCACCAATTCTAGAATTTTCTTTATTGAATTGTTTTTGGAAAACTCATGAGTGCTTCTCTAGAATACATGGTTTTTATTATGTGAGCCTAGCTAGGATCATGAGCACATGTGTATAAAAATCTATACATTTATGTTATGGGTGTCCATATTATAGAAACCTTCCATGATTATAGGTTACATATATTATAGATACATTATAGGTGTTTACGTTTTAAGCACCTTTAACAATTGTAGGGTATCTACTTATACATATGCTCAAGGTTCATATGCTCCCATTTCTATGCTCACATGCTTAGCAATGTTGTTCCAAAATATTGCTAATTGGTAGGTTGATGGCTTCATTAATTTGTTTGTCTCATGTAGCAATCTCTTGCCTATATCAAATTTGTTTCAACAACAAACACCCCCAAGGGCACACTTATAGGAACACTTTTAAAACTAATGGTCTTCTAATGCCCTCAAGAATTTATTGATGACAAGATGCAGTTTTTAAGGTGTTTACCTTAACCCCTAATGAAGGTGGGGGTGTAATTTTAAATGGGTCAAAAATGCCAAAAACTTGAGCAATTGGTTTGATCATTTTTTCTTAAAATCAGATAGAATGTAACTATAGGATCTTATAGCTCACATTTACATTGAGCATTTTACAAAATTTCAGATTATTTGACTAGACAATTTAGTAGATCTTTAAGTTTGAAGTTTTATTGAAATTAATGAGAACACATGGAATTGCACTTTGAAGGAGAGTATCTAAGTGAGAATATTTTAAAATGATAAGCTTTTGTACCTAGTGAAAGACAAGAGTTGAAAATACTCATCTAAAACTTCATAACATTCCAAGCATTTTGCAAATTTTAGTAGAGCTTGCACTGCACGGTGGTCATTGAAATGAGAGTAGTATTTGTAAGAAAAACAAGAATGGGCACACTTATTTTTTCCTTGAGCTCCTTGGATCTACCCTTTTAGAAGTAGGCAACAATTGCATGGGTTGGCTAAATTTTTAGTACATGCCCAAATTACCCCCAAAATGAGCTGTGAACTATATTACACTCAACTTCAAAAAATTCCTTGAGGGGGAGTTTAACTTGGAATTTGATGAAACTACCACTATTGGATTTATAATGTAGTCTAATTCTAGAAATAATTCTTATTTTTAAGAAAACTCAAAATTTTAGAACGGGAAACTCAATAAAGAGGGGTAGTGATTGAATTTTGCTCACAACTTCTATTTTCATGCATTTTGTGATAATTTACAGTATGTGGAAGGATGGTAGAAAGAATAAAATAACTATGAAATAAGATATGTTTCGAGAGATTACAGGTTACATGAAATATTTAATTTGTTCCAGATTGTTCAGACTTGCATCCAGAAGTGCACAACTTGGGATGAAAATAAATTTATCTTTTGGTGTTTTGGGTGTTTCATTAGAAGGGATTTGGGGCTTCTTAAGGGCTGCAAGTTCCCGAGCTGTTGGGAGCATGGGAATGTCGCAGAGAGATTGCTACGTTGAAAAATATTATTTAATTAATTTTTAAATATTTTAATAAAGTTTTTATGATTTTACTATTTAAATATTCTGACTATGCACTGTAAGAGAATTGGGCTGTAATGGCCCTCCCAGTCCCTCGAAAAACATCTAATGGGGGCATTTTAAACATCTTCAATTTGTATGTATTTCCATATCAATACATAATATTCATTGGAATGACAATTAGTGCTCAGCTTTGTGGAAGCAATGGCATCAAATGTAATTAGACATTAATCTTTGAACATTGGACTGGTCTCCCTGGAAATCATCTTGTTTTGATACATTGTGCATTTTTGGATTAAAAAAATGAAAAATTACTCGGTGGAAGTGAGGCTATTGTAGAAAACCTTCCGTTTTCCCACAAAATTTGGAGGATGAATAGTTGCACTTCTATCCTACTTGGCAAGATTCTTTGTCATTCATCGACCAAAAAATGACTATGGTGTCGTTTATAGGTTAACTTAAAAATAAGTAATATGGAATAAACTAAGTTCACTGATTTAGATACACTTTACCATCAACTATTCAAACCCTTGAAATGTCAGAGTCTTTAAGATTGACAATTTAAAAAAAAATCATCATAAAGTATTATTTGAAAGAATATTTTGGAATTGATATGCAAACAAAAGTTGTATATTTTGAATTTTAGATTCCATTTGTTTGTTAGATTCACCAATGCTATTACCAATATTTTTTTATAAATTTTAAAAGGGAAATTTAAAAAAAAATTCTAAATTCACTTACAAGCAAAATATTATCATTTTTTGAGTAAAATTTCTATTGTTTTAAATTTAAGACGTCATTTTTGCAAATTTAACTTTAAACTAGAGTCAATGCAATTTTAGCTTGGTCAACCACTTAACATACTTACACATTTGCAATTTTAGAAAAATATGAACTTTAGTAACACAAAATCCAACCATTAGATAGGAAACAACTTGATAAAGTTTCTCCACAAATTAGGATGACTTTCATCTAAGCATTCATTAAAAAGAAAAGTGATTTTCAATATGTTCATCATCCAAAAATTGAATGTTAGTGCACTCCAAGGTAATGGACCTATGGTAGCCGACCCATTTCTGACCACAACCCATTCCCATCATATAGGCTACACTCTTTCCAATTAGCAAGAGAAAAGCATGAGATTAATTATGGTACAATTTACAATACAATCATGGTACATTATGATTGGCTATAGTTTTGATTGATTTTGCAATCAAGCCATGGTTAGAAATAGAAGGACCTATTGGACAAGCATAGGTCAAACAAAATCTTCAGTGAAAAATTTTATAGTAATTAAATTCTAAGAAATAAAGTTCTACAAAAATATGGAATCCTTCTGAACCTTGTTTCTATACATGGGAGAATTCCTACACTCGAGAAACCTATGCTTCAAATATACTAGAATTGCTTAAGTGGTCAAAAATAGATTGGCTACCATAATCCTTTTTTAAACAATCAATATCATTACCAACTCAATTCAAACTTCCAAATCATATTTGACTTCCAATCTCATACTTTAATTTGTTGCATAAAACTAAAGTATTTGTATCAATTGTCAACCATGCCCAATATCCAACCTAAAAGAGGCAACTATTTCCAACTAAGACTGAAACAAATTTTTAACCAAAGCTTGGAATGTGTTTTATTGGTTCTTTTCAATGTTGGCACTAATAATGTTATGACACATGTCCAAAAGTAGTGAGCAAAAAAGTCATTGAGCAATGATCAAAATTAGAAGACCCTGGACATTGGCTATTGGTGAAATGTACTTTTTGCCTCCCAAAAATCACAATAATTTCAATTTCAGGTATAAAATTCAGAAAAATTCAGAATCCCAATATTTCCTATCTTCTTATGTGTGAAAAATTTCCACTGCTTTCTACTGCTCATGATATGCTCCGAAATTGTTTAAATGATCAGCTACTGGTACATTTACCTTACAGTTTTGGTCATCACTATGAAAAACTCTTGTTAGTTTTGGTGGATATTTGTGAATTTTATAATTTTTATAAAACATACTGGAGAAAACTATTCAGTTTATTTGAAATTCATTTTAGATTGAATGCTCAGGGAAGATTCTATTATATAATTTCTAGTATATAGTTGACCTTATCGCAGTCATGTACAGCAGTCAGATGTTGAGCACATGAAAGATTCTCGGTATAAACGGAGAGTATCATCACCAAATTTCCGCTACTATGTAACCGCTAGGTGAAGTTTCATTTCAAGAGATGACAATATACACTGATATCAAACCTGGTATATTACAATGGACTTTGAATGGAATAGAGCAGCCATTTACACAAGTTAAAATGAAATCAGGGCACAGAAAACGACTAAATCATGCAGTAAGACCGACTAAATCACAGAGAAGGGCACTCAGAATTAAATCAATCGGAAAAGAGATACCGTTCACTGAAACGCCACACCCGAGTGAATCAGCATACGTGCGTTTAAGGCGTGAACCTCAAAATCAAGTACTAACATCATTTACAATCACTCCCGCTAGCTAGATCTGACAGGGCTACCTCAAAAGCAAGTGAATAGAATAGGCTGAAAGGAGAGGGGAGAGAAAACGAGTAGTAGACGGAATGGCTACAGTGTAAGAACCAAGCTATTCTGCCTAGGAAAAAGAAAACTGTATGATAATAAACCTTGAAATCGTCACTGAGGCTACTACATTTTGACGCATAACTGGAGGTCAGATAGGTAACGCACTACGAAGGGAAACTACCGAGGATATGATTCATTTCGATACAACAGAGAGTAAATGCAAGTATGCGTAATGGCAACAGAGCATTTTTCAACAAACACGCACCCAAGCCACTAGGCATAGGAAAGATATATAGTTTGGTCACATAGTGAATTAAAGTAAGAGTAGAGCGCTTTTTTCATCCCTCGTTCTGCTGGTCCTCACAACTTTTTCTTGGGCTTTGACACCAACCACACCACCACCTCTGCGTTATTGCAAGGAATCTGAATATAGTGGTCTGCAATACCCAAAACCAACTCATCTGCCCTCCCGCAAATATGTTGCAGACGCCATCAGGCAGGAACCTCAATTATAGATTTTTACAGGTTTTTCAAAGTTGTGACGATTCTGCCCAAGTTGCCAACAGCGAAGTCAGTTGCAGAGAATGCAAGAGAAAATAACGCAAAGAAACTGTAATTCATAGTCTTCTTATGTCTCCAAAACTAGAAAAGATAATTCAAAAAAATTAACTAAATTACGCACCTGATTTGTGGTGTGCGACCTTTTAGGGGCACTGTCCGTGTGCTCCAGTCCCAGATAATGTTCCCATGCACCATAGGTGTCTCGTTTCTGTAAAATCACAATTGAGCCTCCGGCAATCATAATGCTGATAATTGTAGAATAAAAAGGTTGTTGATGTAAGCTAATCTGTAAAAAGCTTGCAAGAAGAAGCAGAATCGAATGAACTGACTAAAACAAAATTAAAAGCAATCGCCAGTTAGAGGTATTTTGAATCAACAAACCTGGAAACGAGCTGCAACCACATCACCGTCTTGAAGATACTCAGGCCGACCTAGTGAAAGAAACGCAAACTTCCACTGCAGAGATCGAAAATTTCTTGGTTTAGCATAACTTACTCGTGTCTCGAATATAACAGTAAGGATGGTTGCACATGACTTTCGTCAGTCATAATGCTAACGTAAGATTAAATTCTCAAATTCAAAACCCAATCGAAAGTACAGATGAATAAGATAGAAGAATTGGATCAATAATTACCTTTGAAAATTCCTCGTCAGAAATCACCAGCTTTTTCTGTATGCGTAGCTTCACTTCTGTCAAAGTCTCGTTTTCACGAACCACGAGGAAAAAGGGCTCACCAAAATTTTGCACCTGGGTAAGAATCAGCACACAAGTACAGCATATATTATTACCAAATGATACACATACTCATACAAAATCATGAAGTATTTTCCAACAAAGCAGCAGAATTTAGCCAGCAGTCCTTGGAAAACGCAACGCGTACACAGAATCCAAAAGTTTTAGGACAATTTACCATATGATTTTGTGATGCATCGCGCGTGAAATGGTAAACATGAATCAAACGATCCTGAGGACCAAGCTCTTTCTCCTCTTCAGGAACCTGTCACAGTCACGTCAACCATAAATAGTGAGCAAACTTCCTCCGTAGACAGGAAAGAGTTGCACAAAATCAAAACTGCTAATCATAACAGGTATTCACACTCTAACCACATGTCCTCTTGCATGACACTTAATCAAAAGCGATAATAGCTGGAAACAGAAACAAGAATTGAGAGATCTCTCTCATACCTCCTCAGCTCGCAGTGTCCAATATTGGTCATTTATATTCTCAATCTTCTCATTCAAGGGGAAGATCTACAATCCAACAGAGGTCAGCTAGTCAGAGCTATTTTTTTGAGTAAAAATCCTTTGAGCACTTTTCAATAAATGAATGAATCTTGAAATGTGATCAATCATGTTGGAACTAACCTTGTATATCTTATGATAGAAGACTTCAAGGATGCGCAACTCTGCTTGAGGATTTGAAAGATCAACCTTCACCAATAAACACAATACCAAAGAAACTTAGGAGAACGAAAGAAGCAAGTAGAAAATAATCAATTGCTGCTGCATGGAGAAATGTAAGGTTCAAAGGTAATTCGGTACAAATAAGAGATACCTTTCCCTTCAGTTCATTGACAACATCCCCAACCGTACTCTGCTTGGGAAGTCGAATATTGTGTACCGATACCTGCATATAATCGAAATCCAATTAGAAATGACGGAGTCCAATAAATCATCCACGAGTTAACCAAAGTCAAAAGAACATCCCTCTCAAAAGCCTCCAATAAAGTCCTGGGGATGAGCAAACCTACCTCCTCTGTTTTTGCGTTGTGGAAGGCAACCTTCAGAGTTTTCAAGCCTTGAAGCTCAGGCAGTGGCAGATCTAACGTTTCAAAATATAGGATATCTGACGTCTGCACACAAAACGCAGTGCCCAATCCCGCATCAGTCAAGTCACATAAAAAAACGACATGGAAATGCAGTAAGCAATGCCGTTAAAAATAGGAATAAGGGGATCCTCCGAACCTGATTATAGTGGACGAGCATATCACTTAATCGTTCTACTCCACGGTACTTAATAGGTTGTGGTTTTGGTTGCTGTGAGTAGCAGTTGTGCGAAGTAAGTCTGATTTTAGATGAGTCCTCCAGCTGTATTTGTTGTGCTACTTTGTCAACCACATCATCGTAAGTGTGTTGCTTTGACCTACATAACAGAACACTCCCGGATTCAGTTGCACTCTCTAGATAAGCTGTTCCAAGAAATTTGCGTTCTCAGAATAAAAATGTCATGTAACTCTGCACGACGAGAGGTTTGAAGCCAAGTATATATATACAGGAAAATAGTAAACTTCGCACCCCACAAACCAGTGGAACCAAGTGTCCAATGGGTACATATCACACAAGACATGAAAATACGATGGTCCTACTTCAAATACTAGCAACAAATCACAGAAGACCAGCTCAATCAAGAACTTACAATTCCAAGAAAAACTCGTCGTCCTTGGGTTTCTCCAGCCGTCGAAAATGTACAACCTTCCCAATTCCCACCCAAACACCCACTGTAAGAAGATGTTGAGAGGTACCATTAAACACAAGAACCATAAAACTCTTGAAGGCATCAAGGCCGTCGTCTGATTCAACGTCTAAATGTATCTGGGGAACCACTGTTGAGATCGATATGATAAAATACCGTAATGTCTGATACGATGTTTCGAAATAGAATCTATGAACATAATCACGAGAAAGTGTAGTAATTGGTTCTCAGAAGTGCTCCAAGTAAAGAGGACAACATAATCAAGCTTTATGTGTTTCGTGCTGTTTTATGTGCCGTACCTGCCGGTTACGGACATACTCCAAAAAGGATGGAACGTCAGGATACCGATAGGGCTCCTCCTCCTCCCTTGTTAGAGCTTTCTGATAGCAGATAATATCACCATCCTCCAGCTACAGTGGTCAACACCTCGAAGTCAGAAAGATTTCAAAAATACCTCAGCCCTCACCATCGCCCTCAGCAGCAATGACTGTAAGCTCACCTGACTAGCCTTGAAGGTGGACTTCTTGTCAATGTGCTCACACATGACGTTCGGTTCAAATTTAATTTCCTGCACCCAGAGTATAACCCATCAACACCAGTCTTGCCAACAGATTTAACAAGGGATTCATCATTGCTTTGGGGCAAATACATGGAAGTTGGAACTATTCAACCTTACACCACAATTGACGAATATGATGACAAGTTCAAATAAAGCTCAAAAACCGTAATACCTCGAATAACTGAATCTCCTCGTTTGGAGCGAAGCCAGCCATTTCATTCAACTTCTCCAAAATCTCAGCTGGCCTGCCACTTCCCTTTACATAGGATCTACCAACATAACTGCAAAGCATCCTCTGAGAACAATCAGTATGAAGACTGCGGGAGGAACAGAGTATCAGGAAGCCTCCAACACAGTTGTGCACAATCAGTAATTATCCAAAAAAAAAACTTAAAGTGGGAAGAACTGACCGCAACTCTTCCTTATCAGGATTGTACAATTTGAAAAACAAAAGCACGTCCTCTTTTGTTTTAAGTGGAGGCGGAATAGGAACCGAATCCTGTTTGAAAGCACAAATAGGACAAACATGATTCAGGAATTTGCACATTCAAAGCCAGTTCTGACAATAAAACATCAACCAATACAGAAGAAGAAAAAGAAGAAGAAGAAGAAGAAGAAATGATCATAAACAGAAACAATGAAACTATTCACGATCTACTGGACTCGGGAAATTTCACAAGGCGCTCAATATGTATGAAAGAAACTTACTGGGCCAGGCATGCGGGCCACTTCCAAAAAAAGCTTTAACTCAGCGTTGTGAGCCTTGTTCGAGGCTTCTTTCAAATGCCCCACCTGCAGATCACACCAGCGGAGAGTCATATACTCTTTCACGCTAGCACAACTACAAAAAGGTTCGAGGACTGCACTTTGAACAAGCCAGAAAACTATGATACTCTCCGAAAAAGTCGGACCACAAGACAAAGTAATCACCGTTTGAGCCTCTTCTTGATCGGTTAGAGGTCGATTCGGACGATACGTGTGGTTTTGCCGTTTGGCCCAAAGCCAAAATCTTTGGCACTCGACAGGAACATTCAATTCCTTCGCTACTTCTTCCTGCAGTTGAATCAGAAAATTCTCAAAACGTAAGGTGTACATTTCTGGTGATAAGATATTACCACAGAATCCACGTGCGTAAGACAGCGTTCAACGGGGTCATTTACCAAGGAAACTGATTAGATGCACAGACCTTGAACTGTGTGAATGGCGTTTGCTTTTGAATGCGGAAACTGCGCACTTTCTCATGATCCACCAAGTCAAAATGGATATCCTTTCCAATCTGGCTCTGGAGGTCTTCATCACGTCCAACCTAAATAATACGAAATTCATGGTCAGGTCATGTGCCCCTGGAACTTTGCAAAACAACCAAACCATAAACTGTCCACATAGATGCATACCTTAATGATGGTGTACAGATGCGCCTCAGCCTTTTCTTTTCTCTTCCTCTCCTTCTCCTCCTGTTCTTTCTTCAACCTTATCTAAACCAACAAACACATCACACAAACAAGAAGGCTAAGTACAGAAGGCTATCATGTGCAACCCCAACATACAAGTTTTGTATTACCTGAATATCAAGCACTTAAACAGAAATAATCCTAACTGCTAAATGACCCAATGGTAATCCAGACATCGAACGACCGAACACTACTAATAATATGCTACTCGATTCCAGAGGAAAAAAGAAATAAACAGATAGATGTCTAAAGGCAAGGAAGTATATATGCTAGCTTACTGACGTCTTGGGTTTCAAAATCACCTGTAGATGTTCTGCAATGTCCTTCTCATCCACATTGCAAACAATCTTGTCCTTATCAGCCTCTCTGATATACACCAACATGTATGCGTTTGAGTACTTTGTAAACTTGAAAGGCGTGTTGTTGAAGCCTGGATTGGTTTGTGGCAGCTGCGGGGAAAGACATCGCAGCAACCATTAAAGCTCCAGACTGAAATCCTTCATTTTATGATTGCATTTGAACCATCTTCATCGACCATGACCAAATTCCACCATCGTCAACAGAAAAAACCACGTAAAAAGATAACTACGACAAGCAGGTCAACTTTCAAAATTAGAGGCAAATGAAGCAACGTACTTCCTCTTCCCCTCCATATTGCTCCTCTAGAGCTCTCTTCGGTTCCTCCTTTGTCACTCGCTCATCATCGAACTTGAACCTATCCGATCATGTAATTTAATAAGCAATAACATAAGACAAGAATAAAAGACGTTACCACTAGTCCATATTGATGCATTCGGTTAGACGAAAATTGAAGGATGTAAATATCAAAACTATGGCCCATATTTACATGCAATCGACTATCAATGAACATTAATGATACCAAAATATTCGAATTGCACAAGAACAGGAAATTGAACGCTGAATAGTTACCACTGATCAGAGAGCGTAGGCCTGATAAAAGCGTAGTAATGACCACCATGCACTCCGCCACTATGGACAAGTACACTGCCAGAAACGAAGTATGTACTACAAAGTTAGTACAAACCTTGTACAAAAGTTGCACTCAAAGCATGCCAGTACAAGAAGAAGACTTCATGAAACAGAAGAAAAATAGATAATTAGGGAATAACTGGAGAATAAAGTTCATACATCAAATATCACAAATAGATGACGGTCCATGTCCCAAACCTGTGCAAAGTGTAGAGATTTCGCACACTCCGATCAGCATCTGGAGAGAGATACTTTCCGTTCTCCCTGTCGAGGTCTAGTTGCAAAGGGAACTCGTAGCGATCATTGATCTGCACAATAGGAATGTATTTGGAGCGTGCGAGAATAACTAAAACCTGACCATAACTAGGTGCTTCAATATCTTGAGACATAGACGGATCACAAAAACATATTGACAGACCATTATTAGAAAATTGCGTCGTATCACCATACCTTCACCATCGTGTCTCGCATAAAGTCATATTCAAATCGTTTCAATTGCAGCTGAAGAACAGGTGGGAAGTCTATAAATAAAACTCCCTTCTTTGCGTCCTGCAGCACATGAACGCGAAATTCAGTAAAAAGAAATTAAATATTCAGCTTAAGTCAAAACCTAAAGGTGATGAAGGAAAACTTAAGGCCAAATTCAAAGGGCTCAAAGAATTAGAACCTGTAATCCGAATTGTTCAGCATGATATTTATTCTCCCCCTCCAACCTTTCTACTTCGACATACTTGTCAAACGATTCATAAACATCCTTGCACCCTTTAACATCCAGTTGCAAATCTGCAGAAAGCAACAAACCATGCTCATACACAATGCATATAATCTCAAGTATTCTCTCCTTTCTCTGTACTGTCCTTCCAATCCGGAAAGTATCTGTGAAACAACATTTTCGCTCAAACAGCATCACCATCTCCATCCCCCAACCAATCTATGCTAAGGTTTTCATCTCAGATGAATATCATATAGTGTCAATTGTCAGATCTCCCACTCCTCCATTATTAACAGCAAACCCTACCATAAAAAGACTCCTTCCGTGTTGACTTGTAATCAACGTTGATGCACTCAATGTAGTTCATGTGATGTCCTTCAAACAGTTGCTGGATTGTGCCCTCAACAGCAGTGCCCTGCCAAAATCCATTAAACACCCATCAATGGTATCCAAATATCCTGTCACGATGTACAAATACAGAAAATCTAGCCAACAAGAAATAATTTCTTACCTTCATTTTGTCTTCCAACTTCTCACACAGAACCCGATTCAGCTCCTGAACATCGTGTTGCATGAAGGAATCGTAGGTATCCCATCCAAAAGATTTGGTGAGATCCTTTGTTGCAACACTCGTGTCACTATACTGTATTTTGTAAAATAAGCTCTGTAGAGCTAAGGGAATGCTGTTGGACGGAACATCATTCTCTGTTGTTGGCATATGATACACAGCCTGCGCCGAACCCAATCAAGAAAAATGATTACTAGTGAAGATACCACCAAGACCATGTCTCTCAGACGCAATTAGTTTAGAAACTTTTGCCAGTCGTGTACAGTCTGTCCAAGGCAATAAGCTGAAGAAACGTATTCTACGCCATTCTAGTGTGAAAAAATTCGATTATCAGATTATATTACTGAGCATAACATGAATCCCGATTTTAAAAAGCTAGACTAGGGATATCAAAGGTCCAAAGGTTCCAGTCTTTACGGAAAGAACGAAACCGCACTGTTCAATCTAACGTAATGAAGTACTAGAGAAAATGATAAACAGGGCCCTCCGAACGTCAGATGAACATCGTGTTCATTCGGGTGAGCGCATCACCACAGATCTGTTTGCAGGGAAAGTACCTTCCGGAAGTAAGGCAGGTGATACAGAGTTTGAAGAAGAGAATTCATGTAGCATGTAGCCCCTTGATTCTTCAAACCAACAAAACCTGTCTCTTTCTTAGAATCATACGCCCAGTAATCCACCACCTTACGAACATTCACATCCGCTTCTACGATAAGAGTATCGTTCACCAAAAAGGCACGGGCTGGATCATATAAGTCTTGTAAAGGCATGAACGATGTGAATCCCCAGTCACTTTCACGTACATTGAACTGATGCTGAGTATCTGCAAAATTTTAAATGCATGCTCTTCAGTTCCCTTCACCCAAGGTCCTGCTCGAGCATGCACACTTCCACAAGAAAGAAAAGGTGCACTAAATTAAAAGTAGTAATTCTGGAGACGACCTAGCGAATGGACATTAGAAGCAAAGGTCAAAAAAACACGCGTTGTTGTAACTTCCATGAGACAAGCGCAATTACGCCTTGGATCATGGAAACTGTCCTCAAGCAGTCCTATCTCTGGACAGGACCGGTACAGCCCAGGTAGCTTGAACGACACGACTTGCCGTTCATTGTACCTCTACCCAATTCGAACAGTCTTCGCAAAGGACCAGCTATAGTGCGAATTGAGCAGAGAAAAGCTTGTGGAGGATGGAGCAAATTATAATACGCACCTTTCTTGACAGTCAACTTTGAGTCATATTGATTTACAACAGCCAAAGTAAAATGTGCAAATCTACTCCAGCCATAGGGAAGCTGTGCGGAATCCGCAACATCCAAGTAAACCGACAGGTGATCCACATTATTGCCTTTGGGAAATAACAGCACCCGCCTGCAACAACATACAAAAATCTCGATCAGAGGTCCACCCCCTTCAGGTCGCGCATAAGGCTACAGGTAAGACCGAGATAAGGTGAAGTGCTAACCATTTGTAACCACCAACAGTAAATGTTTCCGAATAATGCTTTCTCAAGTTAATTTTGGAGAAATTGTCTATTGTCCATGTGAATTTTCCCGTCTGTGGATCATCCACAAGCTGATTCTCCACAGTAGCAACACCTTCTCCTTGCCCTACGACTGCACAACCACAAGTCATAGTGAGCACCACGTCGAATGCAACAGCATAGCTCACGCCCGGATTCCGCGAAAAACTGAATATGCAATATCTTAACTAAGAAATAGACGTATCTCCTTCCTCACACCGGATCCAACATTCAGAAGGCGTGGTTGAAATCCAGGGCACAACGAACCGTTCGGTTACTCAAGATCCATTCCACCGTAAATACCGAAGACACAAAATTGAATGCAATACGCTACTACGATTGCGCAAGATCCACACTTCCAACAACCCCAAGCGACACCCAAAACTGCGGATTACAGTGCCATCTACATTATCCACCAAGATATGCCCTAAGCGACACACGCTCATCTGCGTCATCTCCAAACCCTGACCACTGAATGCCAACAACTATCCATCTCCACCAATTTCCGAGTCCAAACTAAAAAAACGCCCGCACAATCACCACCACGATGGACACAAACACACACAAACACACCTTCCATCGGTTCAATCACGTCGTTGAAGTCCTGAGGAGGCACCAACATTTCATCATCCTCCTGCCACAAGAACGAAAGCGCACACAAACTTCAACACCAACAAGCCTCGTCAAAATCCCGATCCCACGCGCCACCACAATCATCATCATCACCACGAGGCAAACCAAACCTCTCCCATCCCTACAACTATCGCAAAACCGCATCCAAATCCGTACCCTAACCAAACCTACAAACATTCAATCACAACTAAAACTTACTTCGGGAGGCGCCGCAATGACAGTCATCCTGCCCGGCAGCGTGGCGATGCCAGCCGCGCACGGCTCCAAGCGCCGACGACCGATCAGATGCAGGGCAAATCCCCGCACGCCAGTCGAAAACCTAAGCCAGAGAGAAAGAGTGAAAAAAGCGAATCGTCGGTCACGAAGTGAGTGGAGCCCCAACACTGACGACGCAACGAGGACAATCTTCGGAATTGTTGTGTGGTCGGGACTAAAGAGACGGGAGAGAGAGACTGTGTCTCTTCCGAGACGGGAAGAGGAAGAAGAAAGCCAAAGTTGGCGATGGCGATGGCGATGCGAACCACCAACGTTCTTGTCCCTTGCCCGTCAGTCCCGTCGAGTAGCCCCTGGCGTAGGAAAAAGGGAAGGAAAAAAAAGGAAGGGGGTGAAGACGAGGAGAGAAGGTTCGTCACTAAGGGAACGCAAATGAAACCAAAATATTAAAATATATTGATATGTCAAATACCAAATAGAAATGGTAAAAACATACATTTCATTGTGTATCCATTTTTGTTGACATTCTAAGTGTTTCAAAACTACGCTTTAGTTTGCAAATATTACAGCGAAATTCATTTAAAAGTAGGTTGGTGAAGGCGATGAAAATAAACTTTGTTGTTTACAAAGTACAAATACAAAGAGAAGCTTAGAATAAATATGGCATCTTCATATGTATATAAAACATTGTGTAGTGAAAGGTACTAGATGCATACATATTTGATAATCTGTCCATTCTTATATACCCTAAATATTTCAAAACTATGTTTTACTTTTTTATTATTAGATATTAGACTATAAACTTCATTAAAAGAAAAAGTCAGGGCAAAAAGCAATGAACTTGAAAGAAGTTTTGCCACTCATAGAACATAAATAAAACTAGAAACTTCAAATGTCATACAATTTTGATAAGTTTCTAAATATGTACTTATTTTTGTATATTCAAAATATTTTAGGTCTACACTTTACTATTTTGAAAGAAGGCTCATGAACAAAATGTAAAGGAAGTTTTTTCAATACATGGACCATATAGAATATGATTTTGATACATAGTAAAAGGTAGACATGCACATTTCTAACACACACATATAGATTCATTTAAGTATATCCTAAATATTTGAAGGCTATATTTTCACTTTAAAAGATTAGAGTAAACCGTAATCGAAGAAAGCTTGACAAAGGCAATGAAAGAGAAGTTTTGCCATCTAGGGAATGAGAATGCAACCAAAAATTAAAATACTTATATATAGCATCCATATACATACAAATTACCAAATAATTTTCATATGTACTATAAAAAGTAGATACATACATTTCCAAACATGTATCCATTTGTGTATATTTTAAATATTTTAAGAATACACTTTAGGTTTTGAAGATTAGAATGAGCTCAATTTGAAGAGCAAAATATATTTTAAATTTTATAGATACGTAAATGACTACTTTTGACCATTCATCTCTAACTATTTGAGTGTCTATATTTCACTCCCTAAAAAACTAAATTCTGAAAACATTGAAAATTCAATGTTTCAAAATTTTTAGCTAAAGTTTTAAAAAGTGAAGGCATGTGAACTTGTGAAGGCAATAAAAGAAACCTCATGACTTATAGAACCATTATATAGTGAGTGATTATTATGCAATGAATGCAATAATTATACATCAAGTGACCATTATATAGTAAGTGCAAATATCATACAACAAGTGATGAAGAAATACAGGCATAGTCCTATAAATTGTTACATACAAATACTAATATAAATATTATAAATTTTTAATGAAGCACAGTATATGCATTCATTTACAACAATATACTCATTTTCACATAGTTACTCAAATAGACTATCTTCTATTGTAAGTGCTTAAGCAAAAGATATCAACATATATTCAATAATTGAAATCCTTTCAAATATCTATATCATTGATTCATGTGGTGAATCTTTTCTTATTGCATCAATAAATTAAGCCCTAACTATCTGAGTGATCATACATAGTTGATCTAAAATTTCAAGCTCATTTTGGTGCAAGTAGTAAAATTGCTGTGGCCATTTAAAAAAAATTGAGTAGTTTTGGAGGTTAACTATTTGAAAACTTTCATTTCTCATTGAAAAAGGCATATATTTGATTGTTGAGAGGTTTCCAAATCCACTATCTCCTAAAAATTGCCAGGCAACCTATTTTCTCCCTAAGTATAAAAACAGTAGCCATCAAATGAGATTAAAAAAAACCTAAGACCAACCTCTTCTATTATGCAATGTGAATTAAAAAAATGTCATTGAAGAGACAATCACTATCTACGCATGATACACTCTTTTATATATATATTTGCCTTTGAGACATATATCATTGAAAAAGATATATATTTGATTGTTGAGAAGTCTACATATATACTCTCATATATATATTTGCCGTTGATTGCCATTGTAAGAGACAATTACATGCATCGTACCTCAAAAGACATATGTATTGTTTTAAATTTGTGACTACAATTGCTTTTTGTTGATATTCATTGTTATCAATTATATTTGTGATTTAGAGCCCTCTTTGAATCTCCATCAAATATAAAATCTTTATTGATTTCTTTCTTTCTCAAGAATTTATAATTTATATTACTTTGGGGGGGAGGTAGATGCTAGAACATCTTTGCTCTTTTTCCTATATTTAGAAATTATTATGTGTAGATATTGGAGGTTAGCAAAGGTCATGAGTTCTTGATTTAGAAAATGCCTAGCAATTTAATCTGTAGAATTCATAAATTTGCAAGTGCTCGTAGAATTCACCAAATTGTTTGTAAATTTTAGGATTTGCAAAAAAAAAATGTGATTAATTGGCCAATTTTGGAAATAGTCTTAGCATTGCCATTGTAAAAGAGAAACTAAAATTGCCTTGTTGATGTTATTGTTGTTATTTGGAGAGTGTAGGAATGCAATTGGAAGTCCTCCAGCATGAGCGTTCTAAAAGTTGGCAATACGTCCTGTAGAAGTTATTAGAACTAAAGTGCTATTGGAATTCTCAATAATTTTTTTTATTAATTTTAGGATTTGCAAGTGTGTATCTTTGAGGTAAGTTGTCAAGCTCCGTTCTTGCATTAGTAGTTTACATCTTCGTTTCAACCTCCAAAATGAATGTGTTTTTTCAACCTATAGTTGGTTTGCACTTGTGCCTTAATTTTTAAGTTTTGTTAGAAAAAAATTGCATATTTACAAGGTTTGAATGAAGATTTGTATATAAACATTTCTTATAAGAGCCTTTGCAGGGCCATATTTTGTCACAATGATGAATTTGAATGGTACAAGTTGGGTAGAAAGAAGTTGCTTATTTATAGAGATACTCAAATCACAATTGCAAAGGTGGAATGAAATAGAGACTTTGTATTAGAGTGTGTTTGAAATTTACATGTTGAATGTTTATGATAGTTGTATAATTATTATTTTTCAAATGTTATAGGAATGAGATAGAAGGGGACAAAGAAGGAGGAAATATGAGATTCAAGACAAGGTTGTTGAAGAGATTAGGGTTTAAGATTGAATATAAAATATTACATTCAATAAATTAAAAATGGATAGTATACCACTTGCAAAATTTGTATAAATTTCTTACAACCAATGAAAAATTGAGACATGTATCCTTCTTGTAAATCATTTATGGTTTTTACTGTATTTGACATGATTTGATATCTATCACCTCAAAAGAAGTAGTAACTACCCTACATTCTTCATATATATATATATATATATATATATATATATATATATATATATATTAAAGGAAGAGTAAAGCTTACTAATTTTACTTCATTTCACAACTTTAAGCAAAGTTTGCCAATTTCACTTGATTTGAGATCTAAAAACTTGTACATATCCATTTGCTTTGAAAATGGTCCCAATAGAAAGTATAAAGTGTTTTCATGATTTTCACAATTGTTAATTTAAACAAGCAAGTGTTGGTTTTGAGTTATTTGTGATTTATACTTATAAAAAAAAATTGCATCCCAACAATTGCAAGGTGAATTGTTTAATGAATTTAATAGCTTTTCATGTGAAATTAAGTTTTTTAAAGTATATTTTATTGTGCTAACACAATTTTAGTTGTTCATATGACCTCCAATTCTAAGAAACTTTTATATGTGCAAATTTATGATACATTGTGTGGAGAGGGTGAACATATTAAAAATAAAAAATTTATATATTTTTGTTATAATCTCACAACTTGTATGCAATTCTTTCCTTAAAATTGGTATGCATGCTAAGAAGTAAGTACTTTAAACATCTATACAATTAGATTTTGAAAAAAACAATGAATTGCTTCATTGAAAATAACTATAAGCCCAAGCCCTTTTTCCTAGTCAAAACACACTAGAAAAGGCTTGGGCATTTAGGAATTAAATGTCTTTTTTTGAAGCTTGAGTTCCTAGTGAATATCAATTGCATGAAATATACTTTTCAAAATATGCATCATACATCTAGTGAAAAATTGAACATTTAAAGGTTAAAATGCATCCCACATGAAGAACAAAGCTTCTGATCATGAATGAATACAACTATATATCCTTAGTACTTTGAAAAATGCATAATAAACTTATGAGTTGAAATTTCACTTTATAAATTCATACATAAGAATAGTCACTGAAATGAAACCTTTACATGATGTTGCAAAATCCATGGGCATTTTGAAAGTCAAAACTTGAATTTCATATGGTTCTTGATTTTAAATGTTTTTAAGCTTAACCAAAAAAATGTAGCTCCAATAATCTACTTTTTACTCCATTTGAATTTTTTTCAAAGTTGTTAAAGTTGTAATTTTTGTGACATTTAGAAGATAGCATCTTGAAAACTCAAAATATACCACTTTTGAACTTTTTTTCTATTGAATTTTTCTTAGTATGATGTCAAAAGAGTACATTAATTATACCACAGTGTTTGATACTATTATTTAAAATTTTTTTAAATTTTGTATTATCTTAGTAACTTCTGTAATTACTATAATTTTTACAAATAAATTTCTTTTAAAAGTATATAAAATTCAATTTGATGTTTTTAATTATGAAAAATTGGGATTAAATTTTAAACAAATATTACCACATGTAAAAAATATCAAATTTTCAAAATGTATATTTTAATGTAGAAATGTAATGAAGTTTGACCAAGTTCAAACATATGTGAACATTTGATTCAACATTGAGGTGCCAAAATACTTTCTTTTTCGTGGACAAAGGGGTTTGGCAACTAGAATTATTGCTATTGGAGTTTCAACATTCTAATGTCCCAATTTTTTTGTGTTCAGCAACTTCTAGTTTGTTCTGTTTTAGAAAACCTATCATATGGAGCTTAAGGTGTAATGTAGCTTTTAAAAATATTCAAAAATTTAGTCTATATGGATGAAAAATTCCTACGATGTTTTGGACATTTCAATTTTAATATTCCAAACATTGAGACATCCCAAAAAATACTTAATTTATGTTTGAATCTAACCTTCATGTAAGATACACTACAAAAAGAGGGATTTTGCAACTATAGTAGCAACTAGTTTTACAATTGCATCGAACATTTTCAACTAGGTGATAATTTGGAATTTGCAATTGCAATGGACAAGTTGCATCAGTTGCACTGTAGTCACAAGTTTCTTTTTCATCCGACAACATGCCAAAGACTTCATTGATGAATTCTTTTGACGTGGTTGTTGATGTGGAACTTACTTAACTGTAACTTGTCTACAATTGATTTGCAACTTATTTACAATTGATTTGCAACTTGTTTGCAACTCATTTACAACTTAAATATCAAAATTTCAGATCTAGCTTCTTTTTTAAATTATCAAATCCAAATATTGATATTATATAGATTTCACCAATTTACAAAAGTTTACAATTTCACAAGTTCTAAATTTTTTTAGACTTTAAGAACTTGGTGATTTCTATAGACTATAGAAATCTACAAAATGTAGAAATATTAGAGTTCCATAATTAGAATTCATTACGTAAGAATACTATAACTTAAAATTTTTATATATTCTTGACAATTGATGTGGGACAATTGTAATTATTTTCTAGTTTAACTTTAGTTGTAGTGCAGTTGCTTTCGAGTTGTAGTGTAGTTGCTTTCAAGTTGCAATCTAGTTCCTTTCTAGTTGAATTGCAATTGACTTTAGATTCTATGCAACTATAGTTTGACTCACTAGACTTTACAAAATAGAAAGTTGTCCACATTGACAATTGTATTGAATATTGGATGTAGAATACCTCACATCAATTCTTCTCATACATCCTTGTAATCCTAAACTTCACCTTGCAACTACTTTGCAACTATAATAACGTATAATTTTGTTCATGTCAACTTTGGTGCAAATATAGAAGGCTACAGTTGCAAGATAGTTGTATAGGACACATAGTTGCATTGCAATCGATTGTGGCGAACTTTTTTTTCTTTGAGTGATATTAGAAAACAACATTTGTTGTTTAAACAAATGACAATAGGTCTATTTGTTTTACTAAGCCGTCTATGTCTATGTTCTATATGTCCATGAGGTTGTCTTTTTATCATTTATTACAATAAAATGAAATCTCTAGAAGTTCATACTTCATTACAATCATTGAAATTTTTTCAATGTCTAATTTAAAATAGAACTACTACAATATAAATTCATAATTAATTATTATGACTTTCAAAAAATATATTTATTTTGCAAATATGCAAAGAGTATAATTTTCTATATAGATTTACTTTCAAATTATGTATGTTTTAAGAGTTTTTTACAATTTCTTTCAAATTTTGCAAATATTGGAGAAAGCCATTGTTGGCTACTTAGACATTGTAAGATTAACCTTTTATTTAAAAGTTAAAACAAAAATCTAATTTAGAAGCTCATAATGAAATACACTTACTTCATAACATATTTTCATTATTTAAATATTCTAGGGAT
This sequence comes from Pseudoscleropodium purum, assembly GCA_963969395.1. Classification (NCBI taxonomy): domain Eukaryota; kingdom Viridiplantae; phylum Streptophyta; class Bryopsida; order Hypnales; family Brachytheciaceae; genus Pseudoscleropodium; species Pseudoscleropodium purum. The sequence continues at coordinate 29,680,180 of OZ017795.1, forward strand.
GAATTTTTCTTTATTAGATTATGTTATAGAGACAAAATAAGTCATTATCTTATGCATATTGGATTGATTGGCTAAAAGTGAATAATGAGTAACGTTGAATTAAATAAAAGTTCTTGACATTTTTTCTTTATTTCTTTCCAAATGATTTTAAGACACTTCTACAAAAACTATAATAATATTAAATGCCCAAATCTTGGGACAAAATTCAAAAGTGCTATGCAATATGGCTTCTTCCACCTATATTTTAGCATCTAAAGACAAGATATTAAGCATCAAAATTATAATGTCTCTACACAACAAGATTTAAAAAATATATATTTATAGATTTCTTTCAAAGAAATTTTGAAGCAATTTCCTATAGAAATTCATCAAAGAATTTTTTTTATATATAGCATCTTGATTTTCTAGTAAGGATTTAAATTACAATCGCATTAGATTTGTGCAAAATGACAAAAGATTTAAGGATGGAGACATCAATATTTTCACCTTTGAGTAAACTTCTTAGTACTATACAATATTGAATATTTTGTGCTATTTTTTTCATGGAAAGTCTTAATTGTAGCAATTTCAATTTAGATCAAAATATTTAGCAAATAATTTGATCTTAAAAAATAAAAAATTCACTCGAAATTGCTATAAATTCCACTCTTAAATTTGGACAACAAACAGAAAATATATGCAACCATTGGTCAATTAGAAAATTAAACACCTGTGATTTTAAACAATCACATTTGATTTTAAATAAAAACTATTAAAATCACTTTAAACAAATCTAAATATATAGAATGCAATTGCTAAGAGAATAATTATATATGCAATAAAGACACTAAAATTAGAAGTCATTTTCTTTTTCTTTACAAAAATATTAGGAATCAATTAAAGTTTTTATGTTTAAAAACTAATTAGTTTGCAATAATAAACTCTATCTAAGAATAAATATCTACTTTCAAAACTTGCATTTTTTTAGTAGTTTTGAATAATTTGTATGGATACTTTTATCAGGCCAAATTTTGTTTAGGTTGCTATTATTATATTATACTTTATTGATTATAGTAATACAACTTAAATCCTTCCAAAATAATTATGCATTTTATAATATGATCAATAAAATTTCTATTTAAAAAACACGAGTTTCTAATGCAAATACTTATTTTGGGGCGGAAGATGTATGACTTCTAAAAAAAAACAAGTGTTTTTTATTGATCACTATAGTAGATAAAGCATCTATGTGGTTTTAAGTTTAGTTTCCACTTGCCACAAAGAGTTTAAAAATAATATTCAAAATTCAAAATCCACCAAAATAAAGTACTTTACTTTATCAATTAAAATTTTGAAGTGACTTGTTAGAATTGGATATTCACATGGCACAATTTAAATACAAAGAATATGTATTATTTAATAATAATTGAATAATTTGCTACAAATTTTATTAAAATTCTTTTTTTTAGATGTTTAATGGTTTTACTTAATGAATGTTTTAACCCCTAAAGAACCAAATGTCCATTTGACAGATGCTTGAAAACTCGGGGTATCTACTCACTGTTTATTCCATAAACACTTGAAAATTCAAGTAGGTTCTTACAAAGTGTACGTTCAACAAACACTTGAAAACTTGGAGTACCCACTCACTGTTTGTTCCATGAACATTTAAAAATTAAAGTAGGTTCCTACAAAGTGTCCGTTCAACGGACACTTGAAAACTTCGGTGTAATTCTATGAAGGCAATTTTGGTTGGATGTTCATATAATTTTGACACAAAGTGTGAACATGTACCCCCTTAGTGGAAATATAATCTTTTTTCCAATTAGATGCCTTGATTGAAAGTTATAGTGACCAAATTTTGGGGGCACTTTAGGCATCTTTAGGGCATCTTTTGCTAAAACCCTCATTGAATTTGTAATTTGGCATATAGAAGGTTAATAAAATATGTCATAGAATTTTTCAAAATAAATAAATTTTAGTTTTCAAATCACATTCTAAGAAGAGTCAAATTTTGTTAGCTATATTAGGGCAGTTTTTTGAAAAACATTCCCCATTTAAATTTCAAATAAAAAAATGTCCCCATTGCTCAAGACATCATCAAAAAATGACTAGTGTATTGCTAGTTCAATTAACTTCTTTGCAATGCAGGGTGATTTAGAATAAGCTAGACTCCATAAATGCTTTTGAAATTTTGCATAAATGTACCTAACAAGACTTAAAACTCAATGGTGGAAAGACTCAAGTTCATCAAGAGCAAAAAATTTACTTCAAGAAGGGTTGAAGTCTATTAACCTCATTTCGCAACAATGAATTTTTTTTTTCTCCCTAGTCTTCAAATGTTATCATCTTTCAACTTATGTATTCAAATGGGTTGAAATGTTTTCAATTATACATTATCACAATAGTCTACTACACTTTTACACAATTGAAGTTTAAAAAAATGGTTTAATTTTCAATTTTGGAAAACGCACTAAAGAATGCATTGGAGGAGTTTTTAGCCCTTAGAAGGGCTATGAGTTTGGCAATTCCTAAACTATGAGAACTGCCTTGCAATAGCTTGCTAATGCAACACAGTGATTGCCACGTTTAAAATAAATAAATAAAAATTTTAAAAAAAAAGGGAAATTTTTTTTCAACTTTTTTCTTTATTTTAAGAATGAATTTTTTTTGGATACAACCATTCACCAGAATTGCAGGGTAAATTGCGGGAAGCACCAATTTAAAATAACCCTCCTAATCCCCCCCCAAATCCTCTAGTGGCACCTTTTGACAACTTTGGTCCTTCAAGACTAAGAATATTTGCAATGTTTTAATGAATACAAAATTAAATTTAGATCTCACTATATATACATTTTTCTTCAAACTACTAGTAATTTCAACATAAAAGATTTTAAAATCTATAAAAGCTTAAATTTCAACATTTAAAATGTAGTTATTTTGAAATCTAGTTATTTTAAAATGTAGTTATTTTTCTTCAAACTACTATTTAGATCTCACTATATATACATTTTTCTTCAAACTACTAGTAATTTCAACATAAAAGATTTTAAAATCTATAAAAGCTTAAATTTCAACATTTAAAATGTAGTTATTTTGAAATCTACCTATTTTAAAATGTAGTTATTTTTCTTCAAACTACTATTTAGATCTCACTATATATACATTTTTCTTCATACTTTCTATAAAAGATTTTAAAATCTATAAAAGCTTAAATTTCAACATTTAAAATTCTTTAAAGGTAACTTTTAACACATGTAAAATACAAATTTATAAACTTAATATTTATAAATTTTTTAATGAAAATTTTAAGTCTATAGTTAAAAAGTCTGTTATATAAATAATTTAAGTTTTTTTCAATAATCACTCTACTAAAATTCCATCACTGTCTACAAATTTGTATACTTTTATTATTTAGTGATGAACACTTGAAGATTTGGAATTTTGTAAAATTAAAATTTCAACATTTTAAGTTCCTGAAAGCTATGAATATATAAATTATAAATTTTAAGACTTATGTTTTTGCTAAATTTAAGAATTGAAATTTGAAAAGTATTGTTCATAAATATTTTTCTTTAATTTTTAAAAATTTAAAAATTATTAATCCTCTCAATGGTCTAAACTATCACAATATTATCAAATTTAAGATTTTCTTTAAAAGATTTTGCAATCTATGAACTTCAGACTTTTTTTTATTTTATTACTATTTTAAAATACATCTAATTCACTTTCCAATTTTAAAAAATAATGGAGAAATTAGAAAAGTGAACTAAATAAATTTTTGATGGGATTTTTAATTTACAAATTTAATTATAAGATTAGAAAAAGAATTAATATTAATAATATTTAGTATTTAATGTTAAAAGTCCTCTCAATTGTGCATTGAAAAATTTAATGAAACGATAGCAATTTAAAATTTTGATGGGTTTACATTTTAAACCTTTAAGAATCAATAAACTTTAATTTTTTTTAAATTTCTATGAATAAACGTAAAGTTCTTGATTTATAGAACAAATTGTATATTATAAATCTGAAAATTTTATTCATTTTTATAAATTCGCAAATTCATGAATTTATAAATTTTAATTCCAATAATGGCTTTTAGGTCAAAATTGATTTAATTGATTTTTTTTTTTGTCTAGGTGTCATATATATGTTTGTATTAACAAATATAGGATGCAATAATAAAAAGTTGCTCAAAAATCATGGAATTTTGATGTAATTCACATGAAGTAGGCCATTTGACAAATGCCATCAAATTTTGAAGCCACATCATTGGAACCATCAAATTTTGAAGTCATTTGAGTAATTTTTGTGTTTTTTCATATAGCAAACAATTGATTTTGTACACCACATTCTCTTGTGTATCTTTCCATCTACAATGGGTTGTAAACATTTGAAGTCCCATCTTAAAAGAAATTCTATTTTTCCATTGCAAGATCTACAAACTTCAAAGAAACCTATGGTCACAAAAAAATTACAGACTACATACTTTGAAGGTGCCTTTCTAGAGTATAAGAATCAAGTTACAAGATCTTTTAATTGTGTTACTTTTTGGCTACTATATACAAATTGACTACATTTCAAAATTGAAAATGTAAACTACTCATAATTCAAGTTACATTCAAAAAAGCTCATTCTAAAGACTAGTCCAAACTACATCACAAAATTCCACAAAATTTTCAAAATTTGATGGTAAGAAAGTTGAAAATTAGAATTTGGACTTTTCACTATGTTTCATGACAATACGTGGAGTTAAAATGCCTATATGACAATACTTTTTGGAGGTTTGGGTCCCACAAAAGTACTTGGAATTTGAAAACAAAGTTGGATCTAGCAATTTTTTCAAAATTCACAATGTTGAAATTTCAATTTTACAAAATCATCAATAGGTCATTACTTATTGCGTGGAGAATAATGCTCAGTAGTGATTAATTGATTTCTTAGTGTCTTTTATGATTTTTTTTATGTAAAATGCGCATTGGTTATTAGAGTTATCTTCAAAGTTATGGTCCAAGTTTTTTCCTATTTCTAAATTGCATTTAAATTCTTACTCATTGTATTTTGATTTTGATATTACAACAGGGCATGATTGTATGCAGTCTTATCACATTGGGTTGTCTTCTTTCCAAACCAAGGTTTAGATGATCATGTGCAAAAAGAAGGGGTCAAACATATATAAATACTTCATACACGTGGTGCAAATTTGTATTTGATCCTATCTTTTGCAAGGTTGCAAGTGTTTTTCACTCTAATTTTTTAAAACTTGTAAAAAAACTCTTTATACTCATGTAGGAGTTAGAGCTAGAGATTATATTCATTGAAAGTACATCAACTCTAAAAAAACAATCAATAGTTTTATAGTTGCTCCTAATGTTAGACAAAATTTTGGAGTGGAAGAAACCTTCATTTCAATTGTTTTTTCCTATGCAAACTAGAGTGTATTGTCTTTCTATTTTTTTAATTCAAAACCAAGATTATCATGGGTGAAAATACTTTTTTAAGGAAAATAGCAGATGTTTGAAATGCCATATTTTAAGGGTAGCTTTAGAAGATGAGTGCCAAATATTTATTAATTTCTACCAAATCAAAGTACATTTTGTGTAGAATTATTTTAGAAACAAAATTTTTTTGGACAATGAGAAAAATTAAAATATAAGTTTAAAAAAATTCAATCTTATAAAATTACACAAGAATAATATGGAAAAGTATAGAGAAAATTTCAAAAGTTTGACGATATAGCTTATATGATTACAACATTCGAATTTTGAATCTTCTCTATAGCCCTTGCTCAATATAATCAATTAACTATAATTCTTTTTGAAGTGAGATTTTTTTATTACACATATTTTTTTGATAATTGTATTTTATATCATCTTATATCATGCTCACATTAATTTGACAACCTTTGTAATGTTGAACAAAATTGCTCTTGAAGACATTCAAAGAATATTGTCAATTCAATGTTGCAATAAAGCATTGTTAGATGGAGGGTACTATAAACAAGTCAAATGCAAATGTGCTCCTTCATACTATTTTTTGAGTTACACATTGATTAGTTAGAAATCAAGCTATATGCAAAAGATGATTGTCCCAAGTTTTTTTTGTGAACAATGTGAACTCTAATAATAATGCAATAGCTTAGATTTGTAGCATGTTATTTAAGAAGTCTTTATTATTAGAGAACCGCACTATTCACCAAAAGATAAAACAACATTGTACTCCGTAGTAGCTAAGATTTGTTGCACTTTATTTGATTCAAGATTATGCTCAAAACCTTTGGGGCTTAGGGATAATTGTTATTAGATCTCATCAAAATCTTATTGCAATTTCATTGGTTCATGTTGGAGTACTTTATTTTTCGCCAAAGTTATAAAATCAAATGTCTCTACTAGGTAGTTACAATTATATTTTGTTATTTCAATTTTTGGATTAAACTTGAAACATTTGGGGCTTAGGATAGTTGTTGTTTGATGTTGTCAATATTCCTTCAAAATCCTATGGTATAGAATCCCGTAGGATCATTCTGGGAAACTAGGCTATAGTAAATAAATAGACTATAGAATTTTTACTAATTTTTATAAAATATAGCATAATGGACCATTCATTCAAAAATTATTTGACTTGCATTTAAAAACTTAATAAGAATTGAACTTGCTATCAATATACTATACTCCTAAAAAATTCTATTACAAGGTAAAAAAATAGTAGTCACTTCAAAATTTGCATAAAATTTGTTGTTCAAGGCTCAACTACATAAAGTAGCTACTCCAAAATGTGCCACATTTTGTTGGTTGTGCAATCCCTAATAGTCAAATTCCACTTAAAAATGAGGTTATTAACACATTTAATCTAAATCATTTTGTAATTTTTGAATGCTTAGATAATGTTTTGTAAGTTTTCAAAGTTGAAAGCAAAACTTGCCTATATATGTGTCATTATTCCTTTAACCACAATACCTATAAAGCATAAAATATTTTGACTTTGATCCATTATTTGTCTCATTGCTTCAAAGAACTTTTTAGCTCCCAAAAACTGTTCTTAGAAACTTTTGAGTTTTTAAAGTGCTTGTGAATCATGATTTGCTAAGTTGACATTCAATTTTGACCTTAGTCAATGTTTCTTTTTATTTTACAATGGAAGTGTAGGAATGATTTGATTATCATTTGTCTAAATTTAGATTTTTTTGTGTCTTTTATATGTGATTCTTAAATATGTTGAAAATAACAACAATCTCACATTCTAATTTGAGGTGAATAAAAAAAATCATCTTATATTTGCAAGAAGTATGAACAAGTAAAGATGTATTGAATCTCCTTTACAAGCAAGATAAAGAGAATATCTATAGGATGGATGGGATTTTGTCCTTGATCCAATTTGGATTTACAATTACATCTATTGTCATGCTTCTATGCTCATTGATTTTGAGGCAGATCGAGGCAGATCGAGCTTTCCTACACAAGGTGTTTATAAAGGCATTTCAACTCATGTCTTGTTTTAATTCATTGTTGTCATTGCACCCCCTTCTTCTTCTTCAAGGGTTTTATATCCTTGCCTTCTTCTTTTCAACTTATGCTTTCCTAATTTTGTTTCTTTTAATTTTGGTGTTGCATTCCATCTTTGTTACCATGTGTTTTAAACAATGCTTGTAGCAATAGAAGATAATTTTGAATGAAAGCCTTAGAGCTATGGGAAGATGATCTGCCAATATGATATTGACAGAAGTCTTTTGTTGAGGTCTCCATTATGTACCAAGGGAGTAGAATTGAATTAGCATATTGAAGTTTCTAGCAATAATTATGAGCAATAGATACTTTTTAAAGAATTTGTTGCATTTATAAGAACTTATAATGTACCTTCAGTAAAAATGTCTAATCTACTTTAAAAGAATAGCTTGGAAGTTTGAACCCTATTGTCTAAATTTTTAACATGCTAAATAGAAAATTAGCTTGAAAAAATTAGATGATGTTAGGTTGAAAATTGACTAAACCAAGGGCTACTCATAAGGACTCATTTTCATTATGAATACATACCAATTTAACCTCTAAAGGAGCTGATCCATTTCCGACCAAGGATTCATTCTTGTTCATAAGCTACACTTTTTCCAATCAACAAAAGAAAGTAGGAGATTAATTATGGTACTATTTCTAATGCAATTGTGGTGCATTACAATTGGCTGCAGTCTTGGTTGATTTTGCAACCAACTTTTGGTTGGAAATAGGAAGATCTATATGACAAAAGTAGGTTGAACATAATCTTCAACTAAAAAAATAGTAATTGTGTTTTGAGAAATAAAATTCTGAAAAAAAAATGGAATCCATCTAAATTCTATTTTTGTATATGAAAAAATTTCTCCACTCAAAAAACCTATTCTCTAAATATGCGTAATTGCTTAAGTAGTTGGAAACAGGTCAACTTTCTAAAAGCTATTTAATGTTTAGAAGTTCAAAATTGTTTCAAAACACTCATCTCTAAAGTGAGGCCAAAATCTTCATCTATGTTTATTTTTCAATGAATCCAAGCATATGATCCTTTATTTAGCCTGTTCAAGTAAATATTCCAAAATTTAGGGTGAATGTCCCCACCAATTGCAAGTTCAATGTACCTAAACTTCAAAATGTAACCAATTCTAGTTGCCTTCTAAAGGGTGACGATTGATCTTTCAGCATTTTTAGAAAAAACAAGTATGTACTATAATTTGTGCAATTTAATTAATATGTTGGAAAATGACTTTTGGATATATATAAAAGATTCAACTAGTATTTTTTCAAATTCATCTTTAAAAAAACATAAAATAGAAGGTAGTACTTTAATGAAAGTAAAAACTAAATTACTAATAACTTTTACAAGAAATTGAGAATTCCTAATCTCAATGGTGAGAATGTTGTAGTAAACAATTGGTACCCCTTTCCTTATGATTTTATTCAAAAATTCAAAGATATTTCAAAATTAAGTTCAAAAAATGCCTTCATATAATTCTTGCCTTTAGTGCTTGTAAAATAAAATCCCTCATCACTTTCACTTCATTATTTAAAATTAAATGGTTCAAATGTTTTTGAGTAGGTCTCAATCTATAAAATCAAATCAAATCAATTTAAAAAAAAAAATTTAGTCTTAGATGCCTATTTTGACATTGATATAAAAAAATGTCTTCTAACTTTTGCAATATTTATCAAAACGACATAAAACAAAGCTTCACATGTAGATTGGGATGATTATCACCCATTCTAAAAAAAATTGTGCAAAAATTCCCAAAATATGAAGTCAACAAAACTTATCCAATTTTTCTAAAAAATCCAAAATAGACTCTTTGGTCCTTTAGTGGAGGTTAAAACATTCAACCATAGTTGGAAATTTGAGAGCAATATTGATTTCTACTCATAGTTTGTTTCTTCTAATAAATAGAATTATATCATTTTTTAAACTATATTTTTATTTAATTAAAAATCTACAATTAATTTTTTTTGGGATAAGAATCTTTCCTTCCATCAAAATGAAAAATAAAAAAGACTTGTTAAAACTACTTTGGATTGTAATAAAAAAATTGAAATTGAATAAACAAAAGAAGTTTGTTTGGCATTTGGATTTCTTATTTATCTCAAACTTTTTGCTTTGACTTATGCAATTTCTAAAGTAAATTTCTAAAATTTGAATAAAAACAATATAATTTTCGAGTAGGCCCACTTCCCTTCCCGACATTAAGAAGCACAAACATTATGCACACTTCACTCCGGAGACGCGCACGGCCAGCATGGGAAAATGGATCTTGCAAGCACAAACACAAAACTGTACTTCTTTCCTAGATCTTAAATACGAAATCAACAAAATTAGTCAAAAATCCTAGATTCCACAATTTCCAAACCCTTTCTCCTTCGCTTCGTCGTCCCCCTCCCGCTATTTCTCCTCTCCCTTTCGTCTTCGTCTTCGTCCTCGTCGTCGTCCTCTTGCTCGGCGCACCCTTGCGCTCGCTTCTTCGCGACTGTGTGTCTGCAATGCCCAGGGCCTCGAATGCTTCGTGCTGGATCAGTACAACTGGCTGCTTCTCCAATTCGTGAGAAATTATCTAAAAATTACTGGTATTAAGCTCTCTGCCTCGTCGCATTTGTTGTCATAGTTTTGGAAGTGAAAATAGTAGCTGTGTGTCGATGACCTAATTAAGGCTCCTTGGTTTGATTACTTTCGACTTCAGGCAGGCTGCGTTTATAGAGCACATATCAGGCGGAAAGCTAGGGTATCGAGATGGTCATATCCAACAAGCCGCAGGATGTCCCCGTAGGTTAGGCTCCGTATCGAAAACGATCTGGATCCCTCGCGCTATTCGTTCCTGGATACGAAGCGCTTTTGTGGTGATCTAACCTGGTGCGACGATCGGTGAATTTTGTTTTTGTTGTAGTGTTGTCGGTGAGTGAGATTTTGGTACTTGTGTGCTCGAGGTTAGGGTGTGGCGATTAGATAGTTTTGAAATGGCAGTGTTGTTTTAGGAGAAATGAGTTAAGTTAAGGCTTGTTTAGGTTAAGGTGTGATTCAGGAGCGCTTGTTTTGAAATATTTGTTATCCTGTGTGTTTTCTGAAGGATTGAAGGGTTTCCTGAAGGTGTGGCGGCATTGACGCGGTCGTTGGACGTTGGAGAGTACTATACCGACATATGAGTTTTTCTCGCTTGGCGACTTGTGGATGGGAGTTTTGCGATTGGATTTCCGGTGTTTAGTTTCGAAGCGATTGGGACGTGTTGGCGTTGACTAGGAGCGCGTCAAGGAGACAGAGGAGTGATTTATGGCGTTGCAGCGACTGTACAGGTACCCTCTAGGTTTTCATTTTGGTACTGTAACTAGGTCAGGAGGGAGGAGGGGAATTCATGTTCTGGTAGAGAGTTTGGGATACTCTGTTTTGAACCATTTTGAGGTACTGGTTCATTACAGAGTTTTCGGCACCGAATGCGGTTAAGCTATGGGATATAGTGAGCTTTCACGTTTAGCTCACTGGAACTAAGACCATCTCGATTCTGTTAAGCTTTTTAATGTTCATGGTATTGTTTATTTGGACGTGTCGTGGCTTGTCTTCAGGTGAACCTGTGAGTTGATCCGCTGTAAAATTTATTGGTGCAAGTTCGGTACTGTGACTAGGTCAGGAATGCTAGAGGGAATTAATTCTCTGGGAGGAGGTCTTTATTCTATGTTGAGTCCAATTTTTGAGTGGAGTATTCGTCACATACTTTTTGGTATTGAAAGCGTTTTAACTTTGGGACATATGAATCTAGCACGGTCAGAATCTCGCATCATTTAACTCTATTGAACTGAGGCAATCTCAGTTAATTTGAAAACTTTTAAGCGGACATCACAGTGGAGTGATTGGTGGCGTTGCGTTGCAGCGGATGTGCAGGTAATTTCTTGGTTTTAGTGAACTAATGTGACTAGGTCAGGAACGGGGAGTAGAATTCTTACTCTAGTAGGGATTCTTTATTCTATGCTTAGTTCATTTTTTGAGGAGCTGGTTCGTCAAATACTTTTCGGTACAGGAAGCGCTTAAACTTTGGGGCATACTGATCTATGACATTCAGCATCTCATCTCGTTTGAACTGAGACAATATCTAATAAATAGGAATTTTTACTGTCCACTGGACCAGTGGGAAGCAAAGCTTGTGGTTGAGGAACGGAACAGTCACTTAGTGGTACTGAAGGGGTTTGATTATTTCGCTAGACTCCTTTCTTATGACTCAGAGACCAAGGAAGGGGTAAGCGATTTTTGACCCTCACTTTCCTTTAACCTTATCGGAATACAGTATATCCCACAATGAATAGCTTTTGAAAGTAGTAGTCTGAGGCGTTATTGGGACAGGGAAGTACAGGATTACGAGAGACCACGATCATTGTCGGTGGAGTTGCAAAGGGTCAGAGAAATGGTTATGGTCAGCACTCTTTAGCAAACTCGCAAATTTGTTAAGTAGTATTCCCAAAACGTTTCCGTGCTTCTTTATTTGGAAGCATTACGGGAAGTATCCCGAAGGCGTCTCCTTGCTCCTCGTTTTGAATTTGCGTGCTTCAGCCTAAGGTATGTTCACCTAATCGCATCACATTTCTGATTGCGCCAGCTATTTATTTATTTATTTTTTGTGAAAATGGGTTCATTTGATGTCCCCAATCCGTCTGAATTGCGTAAGAGCAATCAATGGGGGTTGATATCAAAGAGTTCTTTGAGGCAACCAATGCGAGTCGAAGCATTTTATGCTTCAAGGGTTTCAAAGGTGGCCAGTTAAGGGTAGTCGAGTGGAATGATACACATGCTTTCACTTTTGAAAAAAAAGGATCATACTCTTGACCACCGAGCTCTCCGGGGCAGAGAAAGTGGCGGTTAGGGTGCATACACCTTAGGTCTTTTGGTCGCCATAGTCGCTCGGGTGCCAAATGACTGTACTTCCACAGCATACTATTCTGTAGTACCGCAGAACTAGATTGTGCTTCAGGGGGTTCGCTAAGTTCTCAGTTATTGGGAGTTCTAGAGTTCGTATCTGAGTTTGTGTAAGGTGACCGGGAACAAGTGAACATGCAATCCCGTCTTTTTACTGTGGTGCCGATGAATTGCGTGGTTTGATGAGAAATTGATGTAATTAGTTTTCGAGGATTGATGATCGAGATCAGGTAACAGACACGTGGATGTCCAGTAGATAAGCGAGATCGCGGACAGGAGCCCTAACTTTCATTCTTGTTGGTGGTATGATCGGCTTAGACATCCTAGTGAGATTCATACGTTTGAATGGTTTGTGAATTATCACGACTGTATCTTGCGTAGAAGGGCTTTGAGGTGGTAGGAAAATTGTCTGTCAATAACCGTGAAATGCTAGATTGTAGCTATTGCCATGTTCCTAGATTAAATTGTAATGGTAAGAGAATACTGATGATGTAGCAAGTGGGAGTTGCAGAGCGATAAATTGGACTGCTTTGGAGGGTGCTTTTGGAATGGTAGAGTTTATGTAGCAGTCAATGAAGAGAGGTCCGGAGTGAGATTCAATCTGAATAGCGTGTGCTATGACTGGACTAACAAGGGCTTATCATTTTTCAGGTGTGAACAGTGGTGAATAGAAACGTGGCTTGCCAAAGAGCTAAGCGGAAGTGAGATGGCGGCGAAATTGGAGGAAGCTCTATTGAGCATCAGATTGGCCTGGGACCTCTCTACACCTGCCAAAGAAATTGTAGAGAAGGTTCGTGAACAGGATTTGAGTTTAATACAATCTTACGAAGGGAAATGCAAGGACCAAGTGCTGGCCCTTGCATTTAAACTGGCCCGGGGTTTGAAAATTCCGGCAGTGGTCGCTTTATTACTACTGAATATGAACGGGAGAAGCACGAACATACTGAATTTGGTGTTGAAAAAGGAAAACTCGGCTATTAATGCTGCTCCCATTAAGAAATCTGATGGTGGTGTGATTCCGAAAAAGGTAGACAACCATGTGGTTAATGTAGTTTATAAACAAGGTGAACCTGTCACAAATCTTTTGGCTGGGAAGGTAGACGGAATTGTTGATTCTCCGGAAGGGACGATTGTGGATTTGGTGTTAGGAATGGCATTAGCACACTCAAACTCATGCATTTTGAATAAGCTGGGCGCCAAGTGTAAATCATATGTAAAGGAGGAGTCTGGCGATTTATGGCAGACGGAAGGCGGCAGTCTTGTCGGGACCTCTAGCTCAGGCGAGGTTGATGCGAGTCTTGGATATGCTATGAAGTTTAAGCCGCTGAAAGATTGGGACAGTGGGACATCCGATAGTAGCTTGTTGAAAGACTTTAGCAAATGGGACGAGAGTTTTCAAAGCCTTAAACCTACAACACAGGACTCAGATGACTGGGAGGAAGTGACTTACAAGACTCGAAAGAGAGCATCATTGCCAGCGCCCGTAGTATCGGTTAAAGAGGTCGCTGTTGACAGCAAGCTTAGGAAGTCCTTGAGTGGCAGCAGCGACGTTGAGAAATCAGCAATTACTAATACCCCATTTTATGCCACAATACCAGCCGGAGACGATGGGGAGTATAATTGTGAGATAGCTCGGAAACTCTTGGAGTGTCTACTTATTTTTGGCCCCCGGTTATCAGGTCATACACAGAGTCCGCATCTTCCCCCACTCTTACGAGCTGCTAAAGAAAACGATGAAACCCTCGTCTGCCTTTTATTAGATGCGACGGCACCGAACAAAATGCAAAATTTTGTTAATGAAAAAGATGCAGATGGCAATACTGCCCTCCACTGGGCTCTACGTCAGGCCACACCTGTGAACAGACGGACTGTAAATAGTCAGGTGGTTAGGAGATTGCTAAAGGCGGGAGCCAACGTCATGACTGGCAACAAGTTGGGTGCAACTCCAGTACATACAGCAGCCGGTCATGGCCATTTCGAGGCTCTCTCAGATATACTGGAAAAGGATTCAAGTGGAGTCAATGTCTTGGCGCTGACCAAAGAAACTCCCCTTCATTACGCAGTGAAAAACAACCACATTGCCTGTACGTTCCTATTGCTCAAACATGGAGCCAACCGCAATGTTGCAAGCTCCCGTAACCAGAAGCCCATTCAGCTGGCTCCGTCCGTGGAAATGAAAGCTCTTCTGTTACAAGATGACAGTTTTTTGAAGCAGAACACGTGGGAGAGCTTCAAGCCTATTCTCATGAATGCTGCTTCCTCTAGTTCTCCTTTATATGCCTTGGTCATGCAATCGCAAGCACAGTATCCATCAATTGTAGACGCTTGTGGATTTCATCAAACCAATCAGGTGTGATCTCCTTGAGCCCTTTGACCTTGAACTTTATGCCTGTCACAATCTCCATGCTTAGAACGTGTGATTCAGCACTTCTGCATTCCATAGTTTTATAAATGATCAGATATTATGAATTTCAGAGGAATTAGTCTCTATGGATCTGCTTCTGCTGCTTCCATCTTTTGTTTCTTCTTTTGAGCTATCAGAAACTAGAACTGGAGCTTGGTTCTCAACTGTGTCTTACTTTTTCCCTATTTCACTGCAGGATGGAAGTCCCATGGATTGGTTATCTGCTCAAACTCTAGCCATTAACAGCCGTGACTTCAATCTAGGAGGTGAGATGGACATGTTTGGTGGAAAAGAGTCGGTAAACCTGCCTCAATATAAAACTGTGATGTGCCGTTTCTTTGCATCCAGCGAGGGTTGTGGGTGGGGCACCAAATGTCATTTTGCTCACTCAGAAGAAGAATTAATTGGGGCTGAAAGAATCGATGGTCAATTAATGGGTGCTGGAGGAAGTCTGAGTGATGATGGGAGCGACCAGTCCATTAAGAACTTCAAAACTAAGCTTTGTACGCATCATGAAAAAATAGGGAAGTGTCCGCATGGACCTAAATGCACATTTGCTCATGGGATGATAGAACTGCGAGGGTCTCTGTCGTCCGCGGCCATATGCATCCGGCCACCTGTTGGAATCGACACACGGCCATCTAGTGCTAATTCTTTGGGGTCAAGTACAGGCAGCGACAAAGGTGACGACTATATGAGTGCCCGGAAGGTTTTTGTAGGAGGTCTACCCCACTTTATTCAGTCGGAAGATTTGTGGGAATTTTTTGAAGCAGAGTTCGGGAAAGTAGTGGATGCTGTAGTTATTTGTGGCGTAGATGCGGATGGCAAGGTGCGTTCTCGAGGTTTCGGATTCGTTGTTTTCCATGATCCCAGACATGCGAATGTTGCAGTAAAAAGACATTACTTACCATTTCGAGGGAAGAAAGTGGAGGTCAAGCGAGCTACGGCCCGGGTGGATTATGGAGACGAACCTATCAAGTTCAATTCGCCGACATTTTCTTCAGGGACATCGTCGTCTTTGCCCCCGACCTCCAGCTCACAGTCACCAACATTTGGACCCTCCAGCCCTATTATTGGCAGGTCCAAGGAGCCCTCCTCTATTCCTTTGGCAGTTCCCCAGCAGCAGGCTTGGTCTTTACCACCATTGGCTTTGGAGTCGCTCAGGAAGCCCTCTCTGGAGAGTAACCAACCCTCAGCAAGCAACAGTATTTTTGAGCGTGCATCTTCTTTGGGTTCTGAATTTAATAATCATCTAGGTTCGCAATACAGTGCCCCTCCTCTTTCCCATCTTAGTTTGAACCATAGTGGCAATTCCTCGCTACAAAACAATCACGGGAGCCAATTTCACAGCTTTGGGCCTTTGTTTTCCCAGAACAATTGTTTCTCATTAGACTCTGGGTTAGACAGAAGCTCTTTCTTGTTAGATTCTAGTGCCGCGGCTTTCTCTCCTTCCCCTGGCTTCACTTCTCCCAACGCTTCCTCTAATCCTCACCACCACTCTATGAATGGCTCCTCAGTTCCTTACTCTAATGGTTCCGCTTCTGATGGCGCGGGCACTCGTGTAAAACATGACATCGACCACCAATCCTTCTTTAGTAGCACCCCTGGACATCCGTTGTTGTATCCTTATGGATGCGACCCTGTGACTCCAGTAGCAGTACCTCCAGTAGCTCCCGTAGCAGATGATGAGGAAGAGTTCTCGGAGCTTCTTGCTATCCTCCAAGGAGAGAAAGCATAGCCGTGCATCTGAGGACACTCGAGATTCATTGTTCTCTCTGGTCTTCATGCTTGGTTAGCACCGGAGTTGACCAGTTTGGAGAACGAAGCTGGGTTTCCTTGTATAGTCATAATGTGCCTGGTGGATATGTTTCTCATCACTAGGTACTGCCCTAATGTCAGCATGTGGGCTGACAGGTATTAGTTAGTGACAGCAACAGTGTAAACCTCAAAACATTTGGAGATTACATTTTTATTTGTTTGTGGCTTGCAGTGATAGGTGTGCTGCTATTGCTTTGGGACGCTTTGTTGAGTTGAGTAAGGTAGGAAAATCTAATTCCCACAGGTTTTAACTGGTAGACATAGCTCTTCATTTAACACTTGCATAACTGAAATCCGTGGTATTTTTCATGAAAGATCAATAATGATAAGACCCTAACATAGCTACATCTTGATACTGGGCAAGTGTTAGGTTCATAATTGGATATTTGGTGTTGGCACTATCTATGCTTGTATGATGGCCCTTTTTAACTAATAAGTATGTTCATGTGAATTTAGGCTCATACAGAACACCTTAACTGTAGAAGGATGAGACCTACTGAGGTAGTCAACCAAAAATTATGAAATTGGATTATCAAATTAATGGATGAGTTCTTGGATGAATAGATGTAGTCTTATTTCTAGGACACTTTCTTTAAAAGTCATTCATCAAATATGTAATTGCCTAGATAAAGTGGGGACATTTTTATACCAAAATATCTTGAAATTATGGTTTTACTTTTAGCAAATGCTAAATTGATTTTTTAATACATGTCTAATGCATCATTACTACCAATTAAGATCAGATATACTTAATATTGCATGTATTAATTGATTGAGTAAAAAATAAATTCCAACTTGGCTATTTCCATATTGGTTAGAAATTCGATTTATAATGTCCAATTAATTTACAAAATGTTGATGTGTACAAATCCATATGTAATTGATTGTTTGTTTATTTTTTTTTGCATATTTCTACAATTTGTGCTTCTTCTTTGTAAGAAATTAGGTATTTCAATTTTTGCATGTACCAACCTTTTAGATTTTATGTGGTTACAATATTATTCACCAATAATAGCAAGATATCTTAAGGCATCATATGCATAATTGTCTCTAATGCATGACACCAATTTTTAGGGTTTCATAATTACGCATAATTGTCTCAAATACATCTTGTTAGGTTTCATTAGCCATCTTATGAATTATTGGTGTTCTTAGCAAAAGTAAAATCAAACAAAACAATTTGAAAATAAAGTGGATTGGATACATTTGTAATTTTTTTGGCAACCATGAACCATAGGATCTTGTACCAAATTTGTGCTCCTTTTTTTACACCAATTTTTAGAGTCTCTTCCTAAATGTTTCTAAGATCATAATGTTCAAAGTATTTTAGTACTATAAGCTTTTTGCAATACTTCCCAATAGAGAAGGGTCAACTTTGAAACTTTTTGTAAAAAAACTTGTCACATTTGTAACTTGAGGAATTTGATATAATATTGAAAACTATAGGATTGAGAATCTATAGAAAACAATCAACAATATTAAAATTGAGAATCATTATGTGGTTAGATGTGCAAGATGATAGAATAAACCAGAGTTTTAATAAATCTAATATAAAATTGATCAAACATACCAATCCAAATTGTAGGAATGTTGTACCAAACCATCCTACTAAATCCTACATACATTTTAGTTTAAAAAATTAAAAAATTAAAAAAACAATAAACAATATATGACATTTTTCTTACTAGGAGATTCTATGGTTGCCCTCTCTGCTTTTAATCTATGACCTAATAAGAAGCTAGATTGCCATCCTAGCATGGATGGTGATTAACCAAGAGGAACCTATGACTTTTTCTACACTAAAATCAAATGTGACTGTATTTTTAGCTACACCTATCAACCCATATCTGTCTAACTATAAGGAATCGCATTAAGTTCCAGGGTTATTCTTTGTACACGTATTTACTAAGAATTTGGTTTGCTTCCCTATCAAAGTGTTTTATAATAGTTTGATAAAGGCTTGAAATCGTTTTCTTCCAGTTGGCCAATGCTTAATAGTTTAATTTGAACCACAACTTCCGAGTGCTTCTACATTCCTAGAAAAGGTGGGTACTTGTCTCTATATAATAGCCACATCTTGGGCAGCTATAGTCTGCTTCTGGAATACGCCAAGCTAACCATTGACTTGTTACTATTCCCCTATTTAATATTTGTTATACCAACATTGCATGTTTTCTAGACCTGGTTGGGTGTTAGATCTTTCGAAGTGTGTTTTTCTTTTATGTTGGGGATAATCCCTCATTCTCCAATTCTTGCACTCCAGTGCCCCTTTCTCCTCTAGATTTAAGGCCTTGAAAATAACTTCTTTTAGCCTTGTATATAAAGAAAGGTTCCTCTTTTAATTTTCTAATTTTGCCCCATGTCCATTCTCCAAGATCCCACGTAAGTGCCTGCAAAGTTTGACCCTAAAAAACCCATATCAAATTAGGGGTCTCTAGAATCTCCTTTGGATTGCATTTATTGAAGGTTCTTTTGGTTGCATCCTAGAGAATCACCCTTATTGGATGTAGGGTCTTTAGAGGCAACTGGAAACTTCCCTCCTTCCTTCTCAATAGTTCATTGTTTGGCTCTCTAATAAACTTCATGGGTGACTATGAACCCATTTGGTAAAGCTCTATGGTAAAAAATTTCCAAGGATTTTGGGTCTAATAACCATTCCACCTCCCTTCTATCTATTAATGCCCTCGGGTCCCAAAGGATATGCAAGACCGTTTTCATCCTTTTGAGTCTACTGTTCTTTGTAACTTCTCCCTTCTTCGGCAACAATTTAGCTATCTCCCTTATTGGCTACTAGTCTTTTTTGTCCTCCTCCCAAAGATGACAAACATGCGTGATCCCAACTCTTGCCTATAGATAAAGGGCTATGTTTGGGCCCAATTCCAATGGTTTATCTTCGCTTTCCAAAATTAAGGGTATTCTGAAAAGCAGTTGTCTTAAGATCTTCGCTACTGTTTGTGGATTTTTTTGTAGCAAATTTCCCCTTATAAAGAAAAATGCCTTTAGACATGTGGCCATTAGTGGAGAATGATTCTCCCTTTTAAGGCCCTTACTGAAAAATGCCAATGTATTGGACAGATTCCATTTTGCATCACCTAATGGTCTCTGTATCAATATTTTATATCTCAGTAAGGTCTTCTATGGTTCACTTTTGGATTCTAGTCCTCTGATTACAAACTTTTCCAATAATGCCTGCATCTACAAGTAAGGATCTAGTATACCTAGTCTTCCTTCTTCTATTGGCATGATACATGTTTTCCACTTGACTCTTGTTGCACATCTACCCAATCTGTCCTTCCTTGCCCATAAGTATTACATGAAGAGACCCTTCAATACACCACAGATTTTTGGAGAGATCCCACAACATGAGGCCATGTACCAACAAGTCACCAATAGCACTTGGTTACATATTATTACAATCCTTGCCTATGAAACATTCTTCACCGTCCAATACCCCAATTTTTTCTTTATTAGATCCAGCAATGGTCCTGTGTTTGCATCCTTGGGCAAATTGACTCTAATAAGAGGTCCCAAATATCTCACTCATGTTCCTTCTTGAACCTACTCGAGTCCTTTGTTCTCCCTCCATCTAAATGGCATGTCCTCCTTGGCTATCTAGATTGCATTTGTTTTATCCCGGTTTACTTTGGAATCCAAAGTTGTACAATACGTTTCTAGAATTTTATACATTTCATTCAAATTCTTCATTGTTCCTAATACATATTAGAATGTGTCGTCCGCAAAGGATTCATCTAGTACCTGCTTCCCATCTAGAAGTCGGAACCCTTTGATTCCATATCTTCCATCATTTAGTATAAACCCTAGAGCATCCATCACTATTATGAATAAAAAAGAAGTCAGTGAGCAACCCTATTTGACTGAATGGGAAATGTCAAACTGTTCCCCGACCTCTCCATTAAGGAATATTGTTGATGTTGCATTTGTATATAGAGCCATCACTCCCTTTATAAATTCTTCGTGAAAGCCTCTTTTTTCCAGGACCCTAAGTATGAAATTCCAAGATATTCAGTCGTAGGCTTTTTTGAAATCAAGAAGCTTAAGGACTAGTCTCTATTGGGACTCCTTGGTGTAGTGTATTGATTCCTCAGCTAAAAATATATTATCCATGATGCTCCTACCACAAACAAACCTCATCTGATTTAGTTGGATGATATCTAGAAATATGTGTTGTAACCTCCTTGCAAACTCTTTAGCTATCAGTTTATAGAACACTAGAAGTAAAATGATCGGTTTGTAATTTTTAATTAGTGTCTAATCCCCCCTTTAGGCAATAATACTATCATACCTTGATTATACTCCTTTGAGATCTGACTAGATCTCATAACCTCCCTTACAGCCTCCAACAATTCTCCCTCCACCGCTTCTGTGGATATTCCATCGACCTCTAGTGCGTTCTCTGAGGATAGGTCTTTAATGGCATCCTTCAATTCTTGCAAGGAGACTTCCCTAGCTAAATGTTGGTTATGATTCTCTATGACATCCTTTGGTATGCTCATTAGCACCTAGGACCTGGCCTTGTTGATTTCCTAAGTTTCCTAAGTTTTCAAATATAAATTCATATAGAACTCCATCATTGACTGCATTTTACTCTTCTAATTTGTAATAAGTCTCTCATTGACTTCTAGTTGTACTATAGAAGTCCTCAGGGTTGACGAATTTCAACGTCCGCCCCAAAATAGTGTCCATTTTCCGGACGCACGGACGCTAGCGGACGCAGCGTCCCGACCGCCGTCGGAAAGCGGACGGGCGGGGCGGGGCGGACGGCCCGAGGCGGACGCCCAGATCGTGCGGACCAGATCAGTCCGCGCGTCGATCGGACGGCCGTAATCGGGCGGACGGGCGGACAGGTGGACGGGGGACAGGCGGACACTGCGTTCGCCGGACTGCGAATGTCAGCGGACGCTGCGGACACAGCATCCGCATCCGGACGTCCCGGACGTCCGGACGTCGTGTCAACCCTGAAAGTCCTTTTCCGAAAATCTTAAAAAATTTGGAAGAATTCTTTTATACATTACTCACCATTCTTGAGCCACTTGACCAATACCGCGTGGTATTGGGCATCCAAGGCTTCTAAAGTTAGTTCTTGTAACTAAGATTTGGCCCTGTCCAGATGTTCCCATGCCTCTATATCCCACGGATTTTGGACTAAATGTGTCTCTGTTTGCTTGACTTCATTAAGTCCTACCGTCTCTTTACAATATCTAGCCGTCTTCTCCTCTTTCTGTATTTTGTAGGATTTTCCCTTTGCTTTATCTTGGATTGATGAGATCCAATCTAACCATGACTGCTCCTTGACCGGTTTATCACCCTCCCTCTATGCATGCTAGATTCACACCCTAGCCTCATCTTTCCTCAGAGTATTAATTAAGAAGGATTCTAGCCACTTTTGAGGTTTATGAATCAGGAAGATCTGCACTTGCACCAAAGCATGGTTTGAGATCTTTGTATGTGAGTGTGTTATAAATGTGCCCCTTTGGTTACTGAGTGCACTAGAAATATATATCCTATCAATCCTTGCCATTCTGTAAGCTTTTCCTGATCTGTTGTTGTCCCATATGAACCGCTTGTTAGAGCCATTTTATATGCTGTCTAAAGCCCATGCATCTACTAACCCCATGTGATTAAGGAGCTTGGACCAAGCCACTGTCTCCCTTCTATTAGGGTTGGTAAACTTTACCAAACTCCTTAACTGATCCTCTTCTAGCTTTGTCATATTGAAGTCCCCTGCCATCAGAAAGCCGTCCTTTGGGATGTGTGTATCCGTAATTTTCTACCATAGATCCATCTTCTTCTTCGAAGTTGTGGGGGCATATATATTGATTAATGTGATCGAAAATGACCCATCTGTTTATAATGTCAAAAATTAGGCCCTCTCCTCCTCTATGATCTCGGAGGCTTGCACCCTTCCTCCAAAGGTGCTTGTTTACTAAAATACTTGTGCTTGAGCTCTATTTTCCTCAAATGCTTTATAAAGCTAGGTTCCATTCTCTATGGCTGTTTGAGAAGGGAAAGTTGCAGCTACGCTTCTTACACCATTCCTTGCACATCCAATGTTCCTAGAAAAAGAGGATTCAAGAAGGTTGGGGAAGTCTATTAAACATCCTATGGATGTGTACCTATTTTGGGGATCTTTTCGTATCCATTCCTACTCCCTTGATATTCAAGGCTGCTGATTTCCCTCTAATAAAATCCTTCATAATTTTTACATCAAAATTGATTGAATAAATTTTTTACTATTAATTATGGATCTATTTTTTAGGAAAAAAAATATCCTTTTTATTTGTCTAAAAGTTTAGTGAAATAAAAAAATGATATAAATTTCTAACTATAAATTGTTTTATTTTGTTTTGTTTTCTTCCAATTGGCTTATTCAATAGCTAGGAGAAAGCACCACTCTAGATAAAAATTATATTGTTTTGGAAAAAGCAAAAAATTGCATTTATAGGTGCTTGCTTGAAAACATGAAAAATCAATTAAAGGTCAAAGGGAGTTTTTGGCTACAATGGATAGACTTGAAATTTTATTATAGTAAAGATGAATATTTCTTAACCTTGAAAGGATGATGAGGCCAAAAAATATTGAATAGATGACTTTCAAGATTATTGTAGAAATGAAAAATTCATCTATTGGTTCATTAATCCCTAAAGACTAGAAGGTGTTTTGAAAGAGGAAAAAGTTCCAAATTTTCAATTTTTGATGCATTGCCCAAAATTGAAAATTAAATTTGTTTTTTGAATTCCAACCATACAAAAATGCATTAACCTTTGAATGACCAAACAATATTTCTCTACAACATAGCAATTTTGGGCAACTCACTATAGGGTTGACAAAATCCTAAATCCCAAGCAAAATTACATCCAAAAATCGAACGTCTAAGCACGGTGAGGTAAAACAACCATCCCCAAAAGTTATCCATGGTAAAACAAATTCATGGATGGCCAAAAGGTAGAAGACTTGGTAGCTCTATAGACAACCAACAAGTGCATAGCGGATGATGGACAACTCGACAAATGGCTAACAGATGGACGTCCATTCTAAAACAACATGAAACGGCAAAAGACTTCTTTTGCCATTTGCCTTGAAACTTCTTTTTCCCACACAGATAAAATAGATTCTTTACAAAGATTGATGACATTTTTTGAACAAAACATACTGACTTGAATACAATAGCCATGCTAACTTTTGCCTTGTACCTTGTCTTGTTTTTAAAGTACTCACACATCATGTGATTTAAAAATGTGGTTGATTTCAATAAAGAATCCATCTTGTCTACTTGGGAACACAACAAATCCTACTCAAATACTATGCCATGACTTTACAATAGAGGTGGCATTTCTTTGAAGGCTTCTTGATACCAAAACTACTATGTCGACCCTCCTCTACTTATGGAATTTAGAGGCATGCAATATATTGTTAGAAAGGTCTTCAAAATACTTTTTTAATAGTATACACCATGCCCCCAAACTCAAAAAATTGAAACCTCGAATGACAAAAAAAACTTGCTCCAAGTGCATAGTGGGCATTAGACTAGTTGTCTATTTAGCTGTCCATGCGTCCACAGCATTGTCTGCCAAGCACACAAGCGGACAACTAGGTGAACAGTTGGGTGGATGCCCTCATGAAGGACCAAAAAACTTTGTTTACCATTTGTGACCTCAATATTTGGAATTTGAGGGCATGTAATATACTGTAGAAAAGGCCTTTGGATTCCCTTTCCAATGATATATTACACACACTCAAACTCAAGAAATTGAAATCTCAAATGACAAAAGAAGCTCGCTACAAAAGCTAGTGACTTGGCGAACTGGCGGACGGCTAGGTAAATAATTGGGCAAACACCCTCATGAAGGAGCAAAAAACTTCTTTTGCCTATTCCAACCTCAATATTTGGAATTTGGAGGCATGCTACATACCATTAGAAAGGTCTCAGAATTTTGTTTCCAATGGTATATTGCATGCCTTCAAATTCAAAAAATTGAAATTATAAATCACAAATGAAGTTCATTGCACGTGCATAGTAGGCATCTATCCTATGTCTATTTGGTTATCCCTCATTTATTAAAACATTGGATTTTAGAAAGTACAAGTCATCTTTCTAGAATTTTATTCAATGTTACACATATTCAATGTAGCATTCATGTATGCATGTGTACATCATGTAAATTTCTACACATTTAACCCCTAAATTATTTTGACCATGTTTTCACCAAAATTGTTCCAAAACTGCCATTTCTAGGACAAGTGCCAAATTTTAGAAAAAAAACATTTTTGGACGCATGTAGCTATAAGATCTTGTAGTACACTCAATTAAAAACATGTGGAATTTTTTTTAGAAATTTCCACTATGTACATTAGAAGATATTAACATTTGAAGTGGCCAAAAAAATCCTTTTTTTGGCCTTGTAAAAAATCAGGCAACTGCTTTTTAGAAGGTCACATTTATAAGAAAAATGTCTATAATGGTAGTTACTCTTTAAATTTATTCTCCAAGTCAATTTGGCGACGCGCTTGAAAAATTTCACATCATTTAGAATTATACAACATATAGGAAAAAAATTGTAAGAAGAAAGAAGTAGAGAATGATTCAAATTACTAAATTGTTAACAATTTATTTATGAAATTGAAAAATGTCAATCCTGACAGTTGCAATATTATTATAAACAATCTACACCTAATGTTTTTATTTTTTCTAAAAATATTCAAAATTGAGTTAACCCCTAAAAGATCAATAGTATATAAAACAATATTGTAGAAGCCACCTAGTGGCCTTATGGTCCTTTAGGGGTTAAAGGACTTCAAAGTTTGTTCTAGAGTAAAGAATCAATAATGACCCACAAACTCCCACAAACTAAAATTCTTCATAACTTTTGACTCATTTATCAAAATGGAATGATTAAAAGCTTTCCAAGTATATATAAATCTAGAGGATCAATTTTAAATTTTAAATTTTTTTAAAAGTGATTTTTAAAGAAGTTATTTTTGTTGTCTGGGCTACATGTTGAGCAATGAAAATGACATATCATACAATAGCTTCTGAACCATGTAGTCAAAATTTATGAAAATTGTTGGGCCTTAAAGCTAATCCTTAGGCACATATTGTGTTAAAATTTCAAAGAAAAAAAATAAAAACTCCATTTGTAGTGAGTTGCCCAAGGCACTCTTAGCAAGGGTTGATATGTCATCCAAATGTAATTTTAGATGTCATTTATTTGATGTTGTTTTAACATACAAGAGTATTAAAATATCATTAAGGTCAAACTTGTCATGTATGACAATGTAGAGGATGTGAATTCATGGTCCTTCAAAGACACTTTTGATGATAGTCAATGGCAAGAGGTGGAATTGATGCTCTATGGGATATAAAGGTGATTCACAAGCCCTTTGCCTAGAGTTATTTGCCTAGGAAATGGTTTGCCTTTTGCTTGCAATGACTACTTTCTATGTTTTTGGCCAAAAGTAGTCATTGATTACATTTGCAATAAGCCAAATGGTGTGTTATTATCTCCACCTTTCCAAGTGCCTTTAAGAATGTTGAGATTGTAAAGGTGGTTACTTAATTGATAAATGTACAACCTTCTTAGGCTCCTTTACATTTGAACAAGGCTTGTGGCATTTTGTCGTTGCACTCATATTATTTACTAATAAGTGAGAATTGTCAATTTTTGATTGGTTAGTTTACTTCATTATGCTTCATAGGTTGCTTTTGGGCTCAGATTAATGCTTGAAAAATAATAATTTTTATGTACTTCACAATGGATGTAGGAGTCTACATGTACACTCATTGATGTTGTATCCATGCCAATATAAAAATATTCCAACTTGTCTTGTTTGTATTGTAAATATAACATTTTTTCCATTTGATTCATTTTCATATTCTTCATGATTGTTGATTTTGATGAAAAGTGACAACAGTTGCATTCTTCTTAGTACACTTGACTCTTTATATGGTTGGAAGAGAAAAATGGAAAAAAATTAAATGTACTTTAAGTAATAGATGATAGGAGTTTCTATAGATAAGCAATTGTATTTACTTGTTGAATAGAAAATGGTCTTAATTAATGATCGTCTAATTCACCACATAGCTGAGTAGTCTTAACATCTTACCGATTTGAAATGAAGGTGATTATTTTTTAACACATTTATTGATGCCATACAACAATTTTGAAATTTTTGTAAATGAAATTTCATTGTTTTGGAAGCTATTATTATTATATTATTCAGTCCTCTACTGTTGGATTGCTTATTTTTAAATGATTTAATAGATCATATTTGGATGATATCTATAATTGGCGTAATATGATATTCGTCTGGTTGAGGTATGGATGGTGTTGTTAGATGTAAATTTAGCCAATGTCTAATGCAAAGTCCAATTGTCTTATTCATAATTGATGTTGTAACATAAATATTGTTCCAACACTTGATTGATTTGCTTCATCCTTGGTTTAAGATGATACCATCTAGTAATCCATAATATTGGTAGATGTTATAAAAAAAAGTCTTGATGTTTCTTCTCTATTGATTGCCTTATTATAAGAAAAAAAATATCATCTATGTTAGTCGATCTACATAACATACACAACATGGTATCTAAACAACATGATAATGGTAAGTCAATGATGAATTCTATAGGAATTCAAGTTAGACCATGATTGGTTGGAGATAAATAATGGTTGCAAGAGTCCATATGGTTGATGTTTTAGATTTAAGAATCTTAAACAAGTGTCACAAGAGAGCACAAAATATTTGAAAACTTTTACATTTGAGGTTACTGTCGCAGCTTAGAATTTTGATTTTCTTAGTATACACCCAAATAGGAACGGAAACTAGTCATTAGCTAACCGGATCCGATTAGGTGGGGAAGGAAAACTCAGAATTAGCACGGAACGTGAAGTAGTGGGCTTCTTGGATCTAATCCGGTCAGGAGTAACTAACGACGGAAACGGAATGTAACACGGATTAGGTCTAGGACCGGATGATGATGATGAACCGGATTATGATGGTAAACCGGATTCATGATGACAAACCGGAAAGGGTCCAGGGACTATAAAAGGAGGAGCTTTCACTGTTGCACCCCCTTTTAGAAACTCGACCTTGAGTGCACGATTGAGTTTTTGTCGTTTGTGCGTCTATGCAATTGTGTTCTGTTCGTTTTAATTCCGGTTGAGATCGGAGAGAGGAAGTGAGGAACGGGACGTGCGGCTAGGAGAGAGTGAGGTAGATGTGAGTGGGAATGCCTCAGCTACGTAGGTCGAGACAAGCGAGTCCCTCTGGAGGCGAGGTGAAGCTCCGGAAAGTCATTCCGGTTATTCCCTCCACAGAGCCGGAAAAGGCTGAACTCATGGATGATCTCAGATCCATGGGTTGCGTAGGGTTTGCCGAGAAACCTTGGGGTTTTAGGGAGGAGAGAATGGTCAAGGAGCTCCTCGGAAAGTTGTCCAACCAGTTTGACAACACCGTGAGGGGAGCTCCCGTCAGCTGGAACGAGGGGATGTGGAGAGCGGTTTACGGTTTCCGGGCAGGAGGTTTGGGAATGGCGAGCCGGAAGGATGAGTTTGTCCGAGGGAAGTTCAAGGGAGCCGTCAACCCGAAGGACGGATACGCGGTCGAGGATTGCTTGGATGACCGACACCGTCGGCTCCTGCAATTCCTGGTTCCGGTTCTTCACCCGGAAAAGCCGACCAGGGTGACGATCACCCTCGGCAACACCATTTTCGGTGCCCTCAGTGGTACCCGGAAAGTGGACTGGGCACGGATCATTTCCGATCTCGTGGCCCAGCTTGTTAGTAGGGTTGGGAAGAAAAGGGCCACTCCAGTGTGCCCTTATCTCTTCCACCTCTATCGGGAGAACCAAGTCCTCACCGACATAGAGGAGAGGGCGTGGAAGACGCAGGAAGTGCTCCTGAAGTATGGGGAGTCGGAGACGGATGACGAGGCGGAATCCGATTCCGGGTCAGACCGGGAGTCCAGCGAGGAAGAGGAGGAGCCGATGCCGCCGATCAAGCGACAGAAGCTGACGCCTCCACACAAGCGCGGGACGCCTCCCGGTCAAGACAAACCGGCCCCGGAGGAGAAACCGGAAGCCGAGAAGACCAATTCCGGGGGAGATCCGGATATGCAAGATCCGTTCAACGGTCTGATCAACGTCCTCTGCAACATCAGGGCGGATTGGGAGGTCAAGCACAGGACGCTTGCGGCAATCGGCAAGTTGGTGGGTGCTGCACCGGACAGCAACTTGGCGGAACAAGTGGCGCAATGCATCACGAATCCGGAAGAGACCCGGAAGCAGGAAGCCGAGATCCGCCGGTTGCAGGAGGAGGTAGATAAACTGAAGGCAACACTTTTTGCCTATCAAGAAGACGTGACGGCCGCTCGGGAGATGGCGGAGGAGACTCGGAAGGTGGCCGAGCAGATCAAGGCGGTCCTGGGAGAGACCGGAACGGCAGCGGCCAAGGCGAAGCTCTTCGACGAGAAGATCCACGAAGAGAAGAAACTATCCGGTTCCCGGATGGTCCGGATTCTCGCGGACTTCGCCGAGCAGGTGGAGACGGCAATGGTGGAGGGGCGGAAGGCAGCGGACCGGATCGAGGAGAGCAGCCGGAAGCTGACGGGAGCGACGTGCGACAAAGGTATTCACCTTTCGGACATCTCACTACCGGACCTCTTTCCGGATGCAACTATGGCGAAGGACAGGAAGGATTGGACTCCTGAGTCCAAGAAGTCTGCACGGACTGGGACTCCGGGCACGAGACCGGATATCACCATCGACCTGGAGTCTCCACCCGGACCGAATCCTGCGGAGGGGGAACGGGTCCGGAATTTGAGTGAAGTTTTCGAGGAGCTAGTCCCGGAGACCGGAAGCCTGACGATAGGATCTAGAGTTGTAGGGTAGATAGGATTTTAATTTCAGTTAGGAGTAGGAGCGGATCCGGATCCGGATCCGGCTCAATAGTATTAGGTTAGACCGGAAGTTAGATTAAGGTGGCGGCGGACCCCCACGGGTTTTCCGCTCCTTTTTGTGCTTTTAGGGTTTTTACCCTTTGTATATAAATCGGTTCCTGCGATGGGAATTGGGAGTTTTTTCATTTTGCAAACTTCTTGTACCTTTCTATTCTCTTCGTTGTGTATCTCTCTCCAGCGCGACAGGATTGTATGATGTGGAGTTAGGATAGTACGAGTTGGTTGGCAAGTGATTTCTCCCCTTGGTGTTTATTTTCCGATCCTAGGTGCATGTGATTAGGTACCGAAGAGTTGGGAGTGAACTTAGTTCCTCAGCACGTCTAGAGTTTGAGATTCCGGGTGAGAAAGCCGTTGTTAGGCTAGGCGGGTAGGGAGGGATTCCTTAGTTGCGCTAGAACTCCCGGGTGGGAAATCCGGTTGAGTGTCCGATCTCCTGTGAGGTCTCACCACCCGTATGGGTAACGGAAGAACTTTAGTTGATGTTGGAACGGACGGGTGCACTTGTAACCACCTGTCTTCGCACGGATCGGAAGTAGCATCAAGGTCGTTGTAGTACGAGAGGGTCGAGTGTGGGGTCTTTGTGTGACCTACGACCCGGATTGCTATCTGGGTTGTTGTGAAGGACCAAACCGGATCCGGATTAGCTTAGGAGTCTAGAAGGTAGGACAGTGGGTCTTCAGCCACTATAAGTCACGGAAGGAGTGGTGGGCCTACCACTCTCAAAATTAAGCGGCGACCCCTCTGATGGTGAAACAGAGGCAAAACCAAACCGGATAGGATTACGGGTACAGGATGACCATTCCGACCGGATTGGTCAGGACGGATTTCCAGGATCGGAAGTTGTGAGATCCTGGGATTTGGGTATTTGTACGGACCGGATAGTTAATAGGACCGGAAGAAGGAGTAATCCGGTCTGTAGTTATCCGGTGTGGTAGTATTTCTGGTTCTAGATCTAGGACCGGAAAGTAAGATTGGGATATTGACTGAGCTTAACTGCTTAATAGAGCTAGATACTTCACAGGATCTCGTGGGTTCGATCTTTAGAGTCACTTAGTTATACTCTAGAGCAATTTTTGTGAGTATAATGGGGAATTGACCTGCCCTGTGCTGTGACACACTTCAACAAATATTCCAAATCGATAAAAAGAATTTCAAGATGTATTTGAAAAAAAATGTCAATATCTTATATTCTTACTAAAACATCGTCCATACAATTGCACCATTGAATTTTAAAATGGAGCCCAATTAAAATTTGGTCTAATCTACAATTTATTATTGAATGAACTTTCCACATTAAAAGATCATATTGAAGAAAAACTTGCCAAGACCTTTATTCAACATTCCAAGTCTCTAACAAAAGCACCAATACTCTTTGTCAATAAAAAAAATGCAATGATCCTTGAAAATGTGCATTGATTATCATGAACTAAACGATCTAACAAAAAAAAAATTGTTAATATCCATTGCCATTTTGACTTTTGATCAACTTAATAGGCCAAAATCTACACCAAGGTTGATGTCTATGGAGTGTATAATTTGATATGCAAAAAAAAGGGAATTAATGGTAGATTGCATTTTGAATAAGATTAAGGCACTTTGAATACAATATCATGCCATTTGAGTTTATAAATATACAAATTATTTTTCAGCATTTAATGAATGATGTTTTTTATAAGTTCTTAGATAAGTTTGTTATATGTTATTTAGATGACATCTAACTTAACTTATTTTAAGAATGTTGAAGAACATTCAGAACATGTAAAATTTATATTACAAAAGCTATGAGATGTTGTATTATATTCCAAACTAGAAAAATACATATTTCATCACTTGCAAATGGAATTTTTCATGAATCATCAAATACATTGAAATATATCATTACCTTGCTTTGACTTCATCACTACATATTGTCCCAAAAGACAACAAGGATTATCACATGCCTTGTCTTAGGAATCATATATTGCGCTAAGAGAAGAAGAAACAATATATGACCAATAACAAATGACTCTACTTAAATTCAAGTAATTCCAACCTCATGCAATAACTATAGCAATGCTAGTTGACTCATCAATTCTTGACCATGGCAAGTCCTAAAAACATTGGCTTTGAACCTTCTAATTCTTGACATCAAGTGTTGCTCTCATATTGACCATAATAAATTCAAGTTTTTAGATAGGGTTGACAGGACGGTCGGACGTCCGGGACGTCCGGACGCGGACCCTGTGTCTGCAGCGTCCATTGACATTCGCGGTCCGCCCGTCCGCCCCGCCTTGTCCACCCCGCCCCGCCCGTCCGCCTTCTGACGGCGGGAGGAACGCTGCGTCCGCTGGCGTCCGTGAGGACGGACGTCCGGATGTCCAGGTTACAGACGCTATTTTGGGGCGGACGTACTAATTTGTCAACCCTGTTTTTAGATGACCACTTTTTGTCTTGAAGAATGCCTACATATTTCAAAAAGTTCTTTATACTTTTGAGTTCTTCAAACTTATCATGATTTCTCATGATTTTTGGTTCAATAAAGTCTATGTTTAAATTTATATCTCAGAATTTTTGTCATGTCGCAGCACAGGGCAGGTCAATTCCCCATTATACTCACAAAAATTGCTCTAGAGTATAACTAAGTGACTCTAAAGATCGAACCCACGAGATCCTGTGAAGTATCTAGCTCTATTAAGCAGTTAAGCTCAGTCAATATCCCAATCTTACTTTCCGGTCCTAGATCTAGAACCAGAAATACTACCACACCGGATAACTACAGACCGGATTACTCCTTCTTCCGGTCCTATTAACTATCCGGTCCGTACAAATACCCAAATCCCAGGATCTCACAACTTCCGATCCTGGAAATCCGTCCTGACCAATCCGGTCGGAATGGTCATCCTGTACCCGTAATCCTATCCGGTTTGGTTTTGCCTCTGTTTCACCATCAGAGGGGTCGCCGCTTAATTTTGAGAGTGGTAGGCCCACCACTCCTTCCGTGACTTATAGTGGCTGAAGACCCACTGTCCTACCTTCTAGACTCCTAAGCTAATCCGGATCCGGTTTGGTCCTTCACAACAACCCAGATAGCAATCCGGGTCGTAGGTCACACAAAGACCCCACACTCGACCCTCTCGTACTACAACGACCTTGATGCTACTTCCGATCCGTGCGAAGACAGGTGGTTACAAGTGCACCCGTCCGTTCCAACATCAACTAAAGTTCTTCCGTTACCCATACGGGTGGTGAGACCTCACAGGAGATCGGACACTCAACCGGATTTCCCACCCGGGAGTTCTAGCGCAACTAAGGAATCCCTCCCTACCCGCCTAGCCTAACAACGGCTTTCTCACCCGGAATCTCAAACTCTAGACGTGCTGAGGAACTAAGTTCACTCCCAACTCTTCGGTACCTAATCACATGCACCTAGGATCGGAAAATAAACACCAAGGGGAGAAATCACTTGCCAACCAACTCGTACTATCCTAACTCCACATCATACAATCCTGTCGCGCTGGAGAGAGATACACAACGAAGAGAATAGAAAGGTACAAGAAGTTTGCAAAATGAAAAAACTCCCAATTCCCATCGCAGGAACCGATTTATATACAAAGGGTAAAAACCCTAAAAGCACAAAAAGGAGCGGAAAACCCGTGGGGGTCCGCCGCCACCTTAATCTAACTTCCGGTCTAACCTAATACTATTGAGCCGGATCCGGATCCGGATCCGCTCCTACTCCTAACTGAAATTAAAATCCTATCTACCCTACAACTCTAGATCCTATCGTCAGGCTTCCGGTCTCCGGGACTAGCTCCTCGAAAACTTCACTCAAATTCCGGACCCGTTCCCCCTCCGCAGGATTCGGTCCGGGTGGAGACTCCAGGTCGATGGTGATATCCGGTCTCGTGCCCGGAGTCCCAGTCCGTGCAGACTTCTTGGACTCAGGAGTCCAATCCTTCCTGTCCTTCGCCATAGTTGCATCCGGAAAGAGGTCCGGTAGTGAGATGTCCGAAAGGTGAATACCTTTGTCGCACGTCGCTCCCGTCAGCTTCCGGCTGCTCTCCTCGATCCGGTCCGCTGCCTTCCGCCCCTCCACCATTGCCGTCTCCACCTGCTCGGCGAAGTCCGCGAGAATCCGGACCATCCGGGAACCGGATAGTTTCTTCTCTTCGTGGATCTTCTCGTCGAAGAGCTTCGCCTTGGCCGCTGCCGTTCCGGTCTCTCCCAGGACCGCCTTGATCTGCTCGGCCACCTTCCGAGTCTCCTCCGCCATCTCCCGAGCGGCCGTCACGTCTTCTTGATAGGCAAAAAGTGTTGCCTTCAGTTTATCTACCTCCTCCTGCAACCGGCGGATCTCGGCTTCCTGCTTCCGGGTCTCTTCCGGATTCGTGATGCATTGCGCCACTTGTTCCGCCAAGTTGCTGTCCGGTGCAGCACCCACCAACTTGCCGATTGCCGCAAGCGTCCTGTGCTTGACCTCCCAATCCGCCCTGATGTTGCAGAGGACGTTGATCAGACCGTTGAACGGATCTTGCATATCCGGATCTCCCCCGGAATTGGTCTTCTCGGCTTCCGGTTTCTCCTCCGGGGCCGGTTTGTCTTGACCGGGAGGCGTCCCGCGCTTGTGTGGAGGCGTCAGCTTCTGTCGCTTGATCGGCGGCATCGGCTCCTCCTCTTCCTCGCTGGACTCCCGGTCTGACCCGGAATCGGATTCCGCCTCGTCATCCGTCTCCGACTCCCCATACTTCAGGAGCACTTCCTGCGTCTTCCACGCCCTCTCCTCTATGTCGGTGAGGACTTGGTTCTCCCGATAGAGGTGGAAGAGATAAGGGCACACTGGAGTGGCCCTTTTCTTCCCAACCCTACTAACAAGCTGGGCCACGAGATCGGAAATGATCCGTGCCCAGTCCACTTTCCGGGTACCACTGAGGGCACCGAAAATGGTGTTGCCGAGGGTGATCGTCACCCTGGTCGGCTTTTCCGGGTGAAGAACCGGAACCAGGAATTGCAGGAGCCGACGGTGTCGGTCATCCAAGCAATCCTCGACCGCGTATCCGTCCTTCGGGTTGACGGCTCCCTTGAACTTCCCTCGGACAAACTCATCCTTCCGGCTCGCCATTCCCAAACCTCCTGCCCGGAAACCGTAAACCGCTCTCCACATCCCCTCGTTCCAGCTGACGGGAGCTCCCCTCACGGTGTTGTCAAACTGGTTGGACAACTTTCCGAGGAGCTCCTTGACCATTCTCTCCTCCCTAAAACCCCAAGGTTTCTCGGCAAACCCTACGCAACCCATGGATCTGAGATCATCCATGAGTTCAGCCTTTTCCGGCTCTGTGGAGGGAATAACCGGAATGACTTTCCGGAGCTTCACCTCGCCTCCAGAGGGACTCGCTTGTCTCGACCTACGTAGCTGAGGCATTCCCACTCACATCTACCTCACTCTCTCCTAGCCGCACGTCCCGTTCCTCACTTCCTCTCTCCGATCTCAACCGGAATTAAAACGAACAGAACACAATTGCATAGACGCACAAACGACAAAAACTCAATCGTGCACTCAAGGTCGAGTTTCTAAAAGGGGGTGCAACAGTGAAAGCTCCTCCTTTTATAGTCCTTGGACCCTTTCCGGTTTGTCATCATGAATCCGGTTTACCATCATAATCCGGTTCATCATCATCATCCGGTCCTAGACCTAATCCGTGTTACATTCCGTTTCCGTCGTTAGTTACTCCTGACCGGATTAGATCCAAGAAGCCCACTACTTCACGTTCCGTGCTAATTCTGAGTTTTCCTTCCCCACCTAATCGGATCCGGTTAGCTAATGACTAGTTTCCGTTCCTATTTGGGTGTATACTAAGAAAATCAAAATTCTAAGCTGCGACAAAGTGGTGCTATATTTGCACATTGGAGTTGCATAAATAACATAGGAAGTACCATTTTTTTGTAGCTCTTATAAAAACTCTAGTTCCAATAAATAAATGTTTGACAGTGGTTGGGAAGTCTTCCACCCAAAAAGGGTCTACTGAAAATTAGAAATTCATAATTTTCTATCTATTAATAGATCATATTTTTGAAGCCAAGAATGTCTCAAAATAATAAGATTGCACTATAAGAATATGAGAATTCTATGATTACGTATATAATCACATTTTCAATCATTGTAGACGAGTCCTTTATACAAATGACTATGTTTTTTATATCACCATTTGTCTTTACAGATGGATGTTTATCCATGGATTTGTCCTACCTAGTAGCTTATGTGTCTACAATGACATTTGACGTGGCATATTAAATGGGTCAAACCACACTCAAAGGTACCATTGGGATTACTTTTGTAGGACAGGACTTGAGTCCTTTTCTAAATTTTTGAAGCTCTCAATTACTTTGATGTTGTTATTATTTTTAAAAATTTATAGATAAATAGTATAGAAATGCATTCCTTTAAAGGAATGAATAAGAAATAAAACATTCAATTCAAAAAATAGATTTCATATGGACCTTGATGTGAATAGTATAAACACTTTTTGTTTTATTACAATCATCATTTGGATTAGTTTTTATATTGAAAAGGATGTTCATATGTTTTTACTTCTAAATATTATAGAAAATTAAAAAATATGTATATTGTAGCAAATGAGTCCTTTTCTACTCTATCATATGAATATATATATATATATATATATATATATATATATATATATATATATATATATATATATATATATATATATATATATATATACATATAATTTTTTTATTTAATCACATTATTATTCATTAGAAATTAGACCCCTTTTCTACCATTGAAAAATTTGAGAAGTTGACATTTGAACTTCAATTCGAACTTTAGTAGAGAAGTTAAGATTTTTTGTGAATAAAAAAATATTAGTGTTAACATGACTTGGACTACTAGAAAAAAAGGACTAAAATGAATGAATTTAATAGATTAGACTTAAAAAAAGCAATAGCTATAAAGTCATAAAGAAGATACATTGCAAATTACAATATGTCTAACCCCTTTTGCGGTCTATTTGAGTGTGATTTGACCCAAATATTCAGTTATACCTCAGTTATACATACACTTAATATTGGTGAATGATGCATTGATGGATGGTGGAGACTTTTGGAGCCATGGAAATTTTTGATTGGTCATTCTCGAGATTTTTATATATGCATGATAGTTACTTGGTAGTCAATTTCTAGTAGAATACTAGTTGTATACGAGTCACTTATTTTGTTGTAGTAGTAAGTGAGTGACACTATAGTTTAAAATGAGTGCTATTGTAGTCTTAACTAGTTTTGATTGTACTACAACCATGAAACACAAAAATCTTTAGAAACATTATTTGAATAAAATAACACATATAACTGAAATAGCAATGATTGCAATGTTAAATGACTAATGCAACTTGTACAGAGTCATTTCTTAATTATTTACGTAACTTGTCACAATGTTAATGACTACAAAATAATAAGATCAAGCCTTGGCTAAGTAGAGCTTTGTATCCAAATTTCTAACTATATTACACCTCCATTAATTACAAACATGAAACTCTTCAACCTCTATACTCTATAGTATCAATCCTTCTACAATTGCAACTTCTAACATCATGATAGAGGCATCTTCTTATTCAATTTTTGATTTAAGGTGATTTTCTACACACAAAAAAAATCCAAGTTAGGCACATACTTAAGTCAAGGTGAAAAAACAATTTTCAAACAAAACCATGCAAATGAATCAAAAATACAAAGAACATTGAATCCTATTCTTTTGGGGGGTGGAATAACAACATATACATGAATCATAAGTGAATAAAAGTAAAAGCTATGAAGTTCAAGACATATCAACTCACTTTTTTGAATAATCGACTTACAAAAACTCTAAGAGAACGAAAGTAAAAAGTTGTAATACTTGAGACCAATCAATGTATTTTTTTAAACAATCAACTTTCACAAACCTTAAGAGAACCAAATTTAGAAAGAGTTGTAATACCCAAGAGAAATCAACTCATTTTTTTAAACAATCAACTTATATAAATCCTAAGAAAAATAAAGTAAGAGTTGTAATACCTAAGATGGATCAAATCACTTATTTGCAAAGATGGAGCAACAATGGTCAATGCAGCAAATACGATAGTGAGAAACTACAAACACAATGGTAAAAAACAACAAACAAAGTAATAAGAAACAATAAATATAGTCATGAGAAGCAACAAACATGGTGATAAAAAGCAACAAATATGGAGGTGGGAAACAACAAAAATGGTGGCTTTAAACAATAAACATTTGTGGCAATAAAAAACAATAAACTTGGCAATAAGAAGCAACAAACATGATGGTAAAAGCAATAAGTACAAAAATGTAGTGGTAGCTCTATTGAAATATAGAATTCTATTCAAGCCAAGAAGAGAGGTGAAATCTGAGTTGTTCATGTCACATAAAAATTAGATTGAATTACAAGATGCCGCATGGCAACCCTAACTTAGTGTTAGTATGACTACTCTATGACTAATCTACAACTGTTCTATGATTGATCTACAACTATTCTATGATTGATGTATGACTATTCTATGATTGATCTAGAATTTTTCTATGACTGATCAACAACTACATCCATTTCAACTCAAATTAATAAATTTCCAAGTTAGAAGTAAGTTCAACTACTTCTTGAATGAAAAGGTGTGGATGTACGTGGTGCTTGCTTTATTTTTATAAACTCTTCATCTTGCAATCATTTCCACAACTAAATAATGACTACAATATTGTACATGTTATAGAGCTAGTGCAATTATGGAGCAGAATTGTGCTATAGTTATTTTGCAGTCATTTAGGACAATAAGTCATTATTTAGGTGGTTGTGGCAGATACCTTTTTTTGTAGTGTTGGAAAGTGTTTGAATAAAATTGAATACATCTGATCTACTATGTCTATCAAACAAAGCTTCCAATGTCATACTTTCTTGAATAACATCTCTAAAAGACACGACTCAAGTATCTATAACTTCTACATGTACATAGTCTAGGTTTTTGAGTAGGGAATCTTATGAAGTCTTGTAAATTCTTCATCTGAAAAACAAGTTGAAGCCCCAAAATCTAACAATGTAAATTTTTGAAGCTTTTTGAGACCCCAAACAAGAAGTATGCTAAAGCAACAAGAAGGTTGAGTAGAGAGGTGAGGACCTTAATTGGCTTGTAGCATAAAAGGCTCAATTGTATGATTTCTACTATAGCTAAACAACTCTAGTTTTAAATCTATTTTTATTTTGAAATAATGTCATTTATACTTTTTGTAGTAGTTGAGAATCTCAAGACCAATTTGTTTACAATGTAGGTACAAATTTTCGTCAAGGCAATGTTTTTTCTCTTGAATAATTAGTAGATTGAATTGTATTGCATCAATTTGCATGTTTTCTAGTTTTTAATATAAGCTTAAGATGTTTGTTGAAATAATTGCTTGAGAAGAATTTGAATATAGTTTTGAAGAAATTCAAAAATGTTGATGATGATGTTGTTAAACAAACAATTGTTATACTTCACAATTTGGCTTATTCTTTCATTGAGTGTTTATAAATTAGACAATGAAAATAGAAAGTCTTTTACATCATCTTGTAGTCTCCAATGAAATCGAGTCATATGTGCTTCTACATCCTAATTGATGTCACAAGCTAATTGTTTGAAGTTTGATGCATATACAAACTAAGGCAAAGTAGGATCCTTGTAAAAAGAGGATGTGGATTGTTGCCCAATGGATCTTGTCATGTTTTCCAAAAGTTTTTGCAAAGGCTATTAAAAACTTATCAAAGTTGCTGAAGACATTAGAAGATTTTTGGGGCCTCTAGATGCATGCAAGTTATCATAGCCTGCAAATGCTAGAAACAGGTACAGCGCAACGGTCTGATGTGGCCAAGACCTTGCCACGTCATTGACCAATTTTTTTATTTTTTTTATTTTTTTAAATTTATTTTTAAAAAAATTTTATGAAAAAAAAT
Organism: Pseudoscleropodium purum; assembly: GCA_963969395.1. Lineage (NCBI taxonomy): Eukaryota > Viridiplantae > Streptophyta > Bryopsida > Hypnales > Brachytheciaceae > Pseudoscleropodium > Pseudoscleropodium purum. The sequence continues at coordinate 29,719,725 of OZ017795.1, forward strand.
TCTGACAGCGGGCCGTTCTCCTTGCTACAAGGAACAGCTACAGGCGAACAGGCTTGAGATAAGGTAAACCTGCCTATGACAGGCAAATCACCCATGACAGGCACCTAGGGAACTCCCCCATTACAGTCTTCCATCAACCCATGAGAAACTTTTTCTTAAAAATAGAATTAAGACTACATTAGGTTGATTTTTAGTTGTCATCAAAGCCTTGGAATATGGTTATGGAGTTATTAATAACTGTGATAGAACACTCACACCTTTCTAGTGTAAACTGTTAGTAAAAAGTTATTTTTTAATTTCTTTATATCATATCCATGTTAGGAAATCTTGTAACCATGTTAAAGAATGTTATGACTGCTTTGGGTGGTAAGATGACCATCATGGAAACACTTTTCTGCTGATTTGGGATAGTCTACAGACTTTTTTGGGCAAACTGGACAGCAAACTTCGAAAATTCACAAAAAATTCATATTTTGTCGAAAAAATAAAATTCTAGTTGCTTCCTTCATTTCTCACATTTGTCTTTGTACAAAAAAAAAATCAGATTTTTTTTGTCAATGGCAATAGGACAGATCAGCCATTTTGCCTGTCATAGGCAGGTTTACCTTAGGCTTCTGGACCCCACAAAACTCTTCTAATGTCAAAGATCTTTTTTCGAATAAAAGAAAAAAACAAAAAGTAAATTTTTTCTAATAAATAAGATGTTGACTAGAATCACTTGCAACTTATCTATTGGATATTAGTGCGGTTGAAGAAAGTAATGAGTTGAATTTGTTTTACTAATCTTCTAAACTTCAATCATGAAACATTCAATTATAAGAAAGGCTGAATTCTTGGTTCTTTGAAATTTGGGGTTTAGGATTGAGATTTTGAATAGACAAATTTTCTACATAAGTTGGAATGAGCAACATAGGTTGAGATGTCCCTACTAATCTTTAATAAGTGTTGAGCTTTGTAGCAAAATCTTTAATACAATATATTTTCATTAATAAGGCCTTATTGGATTTCAAAATAATTTTTAACTTTGATTTAGCTACATTATCCATATTAATTAGTATCTTTGCCTCATAATATCATAATTCACTTCATAGAATTACAAAAAAAAACTTTTACAAGGGATAAAACAAATTTAGGGATGGATATTCTACAATATTTAAACATTTAAGTTTTTTCATGAAGAGGGATAATCTACACTCAATCAAAATAGATCAAATTTTAGTATTATTTTAGAGATAAAACCAAATATAAATTATACTTCAATTTTAGGCCTTATGATAAGGCCTAAAACACAATTTCCTTAATACCTTTAGAACTTTGAACACTCATAATTTTGAGAGAAATGGTTCAAATCTTACTTTTTAAAACAAACATGGTAAAAATATTTAATGAAAACATACATAATAATTTTTAAAACACTCTAAGACTTTGTGTGTATGCTATAATAAGAAACTTGAGTGCAAAATCTTGTTGAGCAAAAATTGAATGAAATTTCGACAAATTATTATGAATGTTGTAAATAAAAAGCAAATGGATGTTCTCCAAGATAAAATTAACTCTTAGATTTCAAAAAAGTGTTCAAAAGTGTAGCTTGAGCAAGAAGCTAGAAGTGCAAGAAATGTGTTGTTTGAGACTAAAGATCACTTTAGACTCAACATTTTTATATATTACTATGTAAAAAGCTCCTAAGCTCAAAGCTTCTTCTATTTAAGAAACTTATCAAGAAGCTTTTCTTTTCTAGGGAGTTCCTCAAAAGATTTTTTTCTCTTTAAGGAAGTTCTTCAAGAGTATTCCTATTACTTGTAGTTTTTTTTAAAAACCTTTTATTACTTCTAAAAAGTTCTAAGGTATATGTTTGTAACAGATGAGGAATGTGGAATAAACAAATAATATTTTATTATGTATGTGTAGGTATATTGTGTAGTCCTCTACTTGTATCCCATGCAATAAAAATGGAGGTTGATAATTAGGTGCCAATTATGAATGGGAAGTTATTGAGCTAGTTTGGAATATTCATCTTAATAAGATTGAAAGAACTCCTAAATATCAAGCTATATTGGTCTCTTAATAATTTTGATGGTTGTCTTTCCATCAAGTCTTCCATATCTAGGATTCTAAGTTGTAATTCAATGAAGCATAATAAAGTAAGTGCATTTAATAGACAATATAAGAATTTCATCTGCTAGAGACGCTAATCACAACAATACAAAATAGTGAAATTAGATTGCCTTCCCAATTAGGTTGCCTTACCTTAGATTAATTACTTCATGGATCAATGCTTGTGCAGATGGAGGGGCATGCAACTCTATGAACCGCGCCTTGAACTGGTGCACTAATCTATGCCATACACATGGCTCTAAATTAAATGCATCATTGTACAATAGGAAAGAATATTCATATAGTGTGGATTGTCAAGAAATTAGCTTGGGGCAACCTAATTTCATTATTTTGTGAAGGTAGAGAAGGCCTCATGGTTAATGGAGCATTTTTCTACCATTTTGCATTCATTATAGTAAGGTGAATGTTATTGTCAATGAGATCATGGTGCCCTACAAGGGATGATTTTGCAACATTTGCTTGTACATGAAGGAGAATCTAGTGAAATTCAACATTAAAGTGTGGCTCTAGCATCATGGTAGTCATTGTATGTACATATCAAATTTCATTAGTTTACTTTGAGTTTGGGGACATGAAGGAGGATAATTAGATTTCATGAAGGCAAATCTAATTCTAGAGGCAATTTGTAAGTTGAAGGAGAGGGGTTGCATTATCATCATTGAAACTTCTTTAATATTAGCATGTTGTTCATGCAATTAGAACCATGAGAAAGAGATCTTGGAGATTTCTAATACATCTTATTGAATTATAAAGCACTACCACCATCTACGCATCCTGTTGACCTTGAACATGCCTTATACTAGAAAAAATTTAGTAATTGTTTGGATAGACTCGAAGCTTGTGTAATTTTTCTCCATTGCTATAAACCCAATAGATCTGTCATGTGTAGCTCTTTGGAAATTTTTCTATAAAATTTTCATTGCTAAGTTTTTTCTTGTCAAATACTCCAAATCCCTTAAGTCCTTTGATTTGTTTATCTTGCAAAAGTTGCAAAAGCCTTAGTCTTTTGGTTCTATTGCTAACTTTTGAAGTATTATCTGATTTATAGTCCTCAATTGTAGTTAGGATATGACACATTGTGTCATAAAGTTTATATGTATTTTTAGTAAAATTTAACTAAAAAGACGCCTTAAAGATCATTACTTAAAAGACTATACTACTAGGACTATATTTAAAACACCCCTTTCTCTTGTAGTGTGTCATGTGAGAAGCATGGAGTGGATTTTTCATCTGCCCCAATGTTGCGAAGCTTGATGGCATTGATGGAAAATGATGTGGAGTACTATGGAACCTAGTTTGGCCTTGGTTTGAGGCTTGAATCTTGGCAATGCCTTGGCATCTCAATTAGGGACTTCATTTGTCCATATCTTCCATATATGGTTTGAAAGACTCATCTTTTTTAAATGGAGTCTTCCATGCAATGGAATGAGGGGCTTTTGCCTTGTGGTTCGATGAAAGTATGCAAATGTACTTCAAGAATGATATAGACTAGATTTTGGTAGCTTAATGAATTTTTTTGCTTCTATCTAGGAGCTTTTTTTCATTCTTATTACTAAAAAAATATAAGTCTCTAAAACCACACATGGAAAATATGGGCACATGAGGTCCTTAATTGAAATGCTAAAGTGTTGCTAAGGCCTAAGCTTCAAAATAAGGCCAAACCACATTGACTTCCATGGCACTCTACATCATCTCCCGTCAACATCATTGAATTTTGCAATATCAGGGCCGGTGAGAAATCTATTCCAAGCTTTTCATATAACATCTATTTAACCACTTTTTGTGTGTCCTTTCATCCCAATGCATTCATCCTCTGACCCTTTGAAGTTTGAATTATGTTCCTTCATCTAAGATGCATTTGTCTATAACCTAGGGAATTCACTACACCCAAAATGAATGGTCATTTAGTATGGATAGATAATTAGCTAGCACAAGAATTAGCTAGGTTGCCAATCTAACAACATTGCCACCATTGCGCTTCACAAATGCTACAATGCCACAACTACAACTAGCCTTTTTTTTTTGGCAATATGGTGCCAGAAAGCACCAAGTGTAGAAAGCTAGTGAAAAAACACGAAGGAAATTTAAAAATTAAAGAAAAAAAGAAGGGCTAGATGGCCACTGACGAGGGCTCCCTTGCAACCTAAATGCCCCTATGAGCCCTGCCATTAACGCCTTCCATTCGTGTTAAGCCATGACAATTTTCAAATTGCAAAAGCCTAATTGCTATGCTGTTTCCGTTGCCTGTGCCTGATTTGCATTGGGTCCGTCTAGCATATCGCCCTTCTTGGGATCTAGAGTGGGATGTCTGTCACCAACATTGTTTGTGCATTAACGGTGTAGTGTCATCAGAGCTTCTTTCCAAAATTGAAATTCATCGCAGTAACATCTTGTTCTCATCAACTTCAGTCCTTGCAAAGCGGTTTTGATGCGTGGTTTGAATTAGACTTCATTACGAGAGGGAAGAGGCGGCGTTGCCAGATCATGGAGGCACTGTCTACAACTTTGTGGACGAATTCGAACTTGCGATGGAGTTTAGGCAAGGCTTGTAGCTCCATCTGCCTTGAAATTGCAATTCCTTGTTCAAGATCAAGCGATTCAAGATGGGAGGTAGCAAGAATTTCAAGCCTATATTACTATACGCTTCAATTGTGCTTTTTCTGGCTATCTCCTTCTTTGTTTTGTAATTGCAATGAGGTTTATATTGAAGTATGTATGCATTGCATTGTGTTTGTTATGTGAACTTTGTTTCTAGTTGTACATCCTTTCTACCACACCATGGTTTAATAGACCGTCGCCAAAGGTGGTTATCAATTTTGTAGTCTTCATGTTTTAAGCTCTACGATTTAGGGTGGCTCAACAACAATAGTTTTTTTTAGACCTCAGAGTTCTGGTTTTGTGCTTTGTGCAGTGCAAGGCCAAATATTACAATGTCGTATGATTTGCAGTCTATCTAGAAAAGCACAGGGTTCTTGGCTGTAGTAAGTGTTTGTGAAAAGAAAAGAGAGAAAGATTTCCTAAAAATTCCTATCCTCTCATCTAAACCAACGAAGAATCCAACAAAAGTAATTCTTCACAAATTAGCTTCTAATCCACTCTTAACCTCCAGTCTTGTTAGCCTCAGTAGTACTTGAAACCCTCTCAAGTTTGCCTACTATGCCCTTTCAACTCAAAAGAATAATCCTCTCTACAATCTAAAGGAAAAAAAACCAACCGTCAAAAAAATAATATACAAATTTGTCAAGACAAAAAAAAACCAATATCCAAGCAAAAGATAATCTCAAGTTCAAGTTTGGAAATCCTCCAAAAGTAAAAGAGAAAGTCTAAATAGAATAGAATAAAAATAGAATACCCCTAATGATGGGAGCCCAACCTTTAAATTCCCATAGGTGGGTCACAGGGCAACAAACAATATGGTTTTAATGTCCAAGACCTAACCTCCTAACGAGCAAACTTCAAGACCTAACTTCCTAACGAGGCTAAACCCCAAAAGAGACTAACATCAAAAAGAAGCTAACCACCTGACTACCTAAACTGCTAACCTCCCATTCAGCTTGGAACCACTCTTAATAGTAGTAAGATGCCTAAATTAACATAGTAGAAGGTCCACATTATGATAACGACAAGCTGTAGTGGGAGACGGATGTGAGGGTGTAGAGTTTGGAAACCTCATCTTACAGGAAGAATGTAGACAAACAACCTAGGAAAAATGTAGGCGGATAATTGTTGAAGAAGCTCACCAACTGAAGTTGAAGGAGCTCAACTCGGTTCTTGCATGATGTACATTTGTTGAACTGACTTGTGCATCTAATGAAGGGCATCTAAGCACGGTACTTCAGTGTTCTACTCTAGTTGTTGCAGCTAATGCAATGCGTGTAGCTGCAAAGAAGTCAACCAGAGAGACTGTTGATCGAAGGCGTGAGTTGAAAGGCAAATTGATTTGCAAAGAAGATACCCTAGGTCGGCGCTCAACTTGAGAATCAGAGTCGATTTCAAAGTTTGTCCAAGGTTCTCGAAACTCTAGCCACTCGCAATCCTTGCATGTCAAGACAGAGTCGGTAGCATCCAATTCCTTGAACTTCAGTTGTGCAAGTGCTTTCCAAACCATTTCACTAAACTCAGTGTTTGTAGACACTCGACTGTTGAACAATCCCATCATTTAGTCTGAGATGGGGATTGCGGTAGTATTCTTTTCAATTCAGTAGTACCATATGAGATTCATTGTAAACTGAGAGGTGATTTGGTGCACATTTCTGACGGAGGAGAAGAAATAAAATCCAATGACGACTTCCAAGAGATCCCCCCTCTAGCGAAGAAGGTGAAGGTTAACTTTGACTTGAATATGACAATTCTAAAATGAGTGGGCTGCCAAATTAGTTTGGGCTGAGCCAATCCAAGGGACTCATGGCTCTATTCACCTTGTGAAATGTAAAGTGTGTTCAATGTTTGAGGAAAATCCGAAGATTTTGGGCCCTAAGTGGGACACTCTATAGAAAAATGAGAGGAGGAAAAAAATTGCCTTTGATATACCCAAATACAAGGTCAAGAAGGGAGAATGGTACATTTCAAAAACAAGTCGTCATTGAATCAACCTAAGGCATTTTGTTGCTAGGCAACCCACCTTTATGCTGCAACAAGTGAACAACAATATGTCAATGGTAAGCTCTAAAAAAATTGTGCAATTTTGCACATTCTTCCAAATTTTGGCAAGTGGCCATCCTATGTTGAAGTATGAGGAAAGGCAAGCATTATAAGCTTTCCTCAATGTTCCTAACTTACCACGAATGCATTGGAGTAATACTTCTGGATGGCAAATGGATGATTGCTTATACTATGAAGTCAAACAAGCTATCAAGAAAAAGTTATTTGCTGCTCATTTTGTAACTATCACTTGTAATGAAGTAACAACTGTGGATAATGGGAGCTAGCTGTGCATCAATACATATGTGGTGGAGAATTACGTACAAATTCCACTTCTGATCTCTTTGCAATGCTTAGTAGAAGGAAATGGTGTAGACAACCTCACCTTAGTCATCATGAAGGCCTTACAAGGTGGTGGTGACTTCACTTTTGAAGAAATATCAAGGAAATTGGTTTGTTTTGGTGCTAATGGCACGAACACCTTCTAAGGCATTTAGAATGGAGTGACAGTAGAGATCAAATCCACATTTGCTCCTTTTTGCACTAGGATCCACTACATAGCCCACAAATGCAATTTGACAACCAAATCACTATCTACCTTATCCATATTTGCAGTTGTTGAATAAGTTATTAAAAAAACTCATTCATATTTTAGCAAAAGTCCAAAATAGATGTCTGAGTACCAGAAATTGGCTGAAGTTATGGAAATAGAGGGATTAAAAACTCTCCTGCAAGTGTCAACTTGTTAGGTGTTGTTGTTGGAGTCGTTGAGGAGGCTGCTGGCGGAATACCACACCTTGTTGGCAAAAATGAAGGTTGACACAGGGAAGAATGAGTTTGCTGAGGTAAGACCATTTCTTGATGTTGGTCATGTTTGTTTTTGGTTCTTCTAAAGTTAAGCTATGTTTTGTCTTTTGTGGTCATCACTAGATCATTTTCATCACTAGATCATCATTGGATTGTTTGCATTGGATCACTAGATCGTTGGCATTGGATTTGAATTAAGTGCTAGATTTTAAATGATCAAGTATTGTCACCCGACGTTTGATTCAGGAACCTCTATCTCAATCCATGCGATGGTACTCCAAGTTCAATGAATTTGTATAATGGATTATAATATTGGATTTGTTTAATAGAAGGTTAGTGGAATTATTTCTATTTCATAGTTGATACTTTAGTGCAGTGGTACCTCATCTTTTCCGCTATCTTGACGGTAGTCTGAAATTCACTTTGCAACCCTGTAGTTAGAAATTCTCTTGGTAGACTGAAATTCACTTGTGACAAGCATGCCATGTTTCATGTCTATCCAGTGAGTCTACGCAACTCAATTGATTGCTAGTGAGTATGACCACTTGAAGCTAGATGGTTGGACTCCCTCTCTGCAATGTATACGATGCAATCTTTCCACTACTGTTCATGAATTGTTGGATTGATTCTATTGATCACCTGATTGCACTGAAGCAATAATTTTGAATTTACAACTTTGATCTAAACTTTCCTGGATGTTTTGTTTCTTGCTACTTAATAACCTTCATCGCTAGTTAGTTATCTTGTTTGTTTTGATTATGACATAGTTGTCTTGCTAGTTGGTTTGGATTCTTATTTATGGTAGTCAGTTTAACACCAAATCACTATAAGCGCTGAATGTCAATGGTAGCTAGTTATTACTGTTTGTTGAATGTCGAATGTATCTAGTTAATCGATGCACTGGCTTGTTGATGGAAGCTACTTATTACCATTTCTTGAATGTCGATGGTAGCTAGTTAACCGATGCACTGGCTTATCGATGGAAGCTAGTTATTTCCGTATGTTGAATGTCGTTGATTAAGGGTCAGTTCTCAATAGATTTGTCCATGGTAGCTAGTTATTCTCGTATGTTGAGTATCGTTGGTTAAAGGTTAATCGATGCATTGGCTTGTCTATGGTAGCTAGTTATTCCCATATGTTGAATGTCAATGGTTTAGGATTAATCGATGCATTGGTTTGTTGATGGAAGCTAGTTATTTGTTGTAGTCAAATGTTAGATGTTGGTAGTTATTCATGGTACTCAATTATACTGCTAGATGTTTTGTTTCTCACTGAATTCTGATGTGTAACATTATTGCTCAATTATGTTGCTAGTAGTTATGTTGTTAGTCGTTTGGCTTTCTAGCTTTAGCACGCTCTTAGTGATCTCTTGCTAAATATTTATGCTTCACGCTTCTGTATAGGGGCTAGATGTTCAACTATGATTACTTAGCAGTAGGGTGCTTTGTGAATTCATTTACTATCATTTGTGAATTTTGGAAATTTACTATTCTATTATGTAGATAGCTAATGTAGAATTTCTCTTGTCTTTTGCAGAAATGTTTGAGCTTGTTGTTGGATCTATATGCTCTTTTGGGCATAATGGCATTCATGCCACTTTTAGAAACAATTGACTTACTTGTAACTTTCATTTAGAAACACAATGTTTACATCTATGATTTTGTTGGTGCATTGAAAATTGCAGGAGGGTAGTTGTATACCTTGTTTGTTGATAAAACCACAACATATGGTAGGGATGAGTTTTGGACATTCAAAATTATTCTTGAGTACTCTCATAGTCAAATCCACATGAAGTGGGTGTTGGATGTGAATAATGACATAGCATAATTGGTTTTTGTTGCAAATGAAGAGAAAGTATGGACAATGCATCAAGGCTCAGCTATGGATAGAGAAGTTTTTGCTACATTGGTGACTGTTGTAAAGACAGAGTGTATAGGTATTGGACTTTTATCTTCTTCATCTTCTTTGGCTTAGCACTTGTTAGGGGGCTCTCATTGGTTTTGGAAGGTATAATGCTAATGTGAAGGCAGATTTAAAAGTTTTGAGGTTAAGGTCTTTCTTACAATTTTAGTATGGCCAATTGTGAAGTGACTCTATTTATTATTAATCTATTTATTTACAGATATTGGTAATCACATTGTCCTTGGTCTCTACAAGGATAACCCATCAATTGTTGAGGGAGCTAGAATCACAATTTCCTTCCCACTTAGTCATGAATGCTCTTGGTGTTGTATACACTTAGTATTAGCTTTAAACTGAAGCAAAAGAATGTTTCCCCAAACATCTTTCAATTCTCATGTCCTATTATTGTGAGCCAAAATTGATTGAAGTGGAGAAGGTAAAGAAGCTCATCCCTTCTGTACTTGACCGTTATAGATTGGAAACTCAACAGGGTTTATTTAAATTAGCCATGGTGACCAATTCCAAAAAACACATGAAACCTCTTTTTGACCTAAACTCCCTTATCTAATTATGGCGTTACTTATATTCTTGCATTATTTTGAGAATCAAGGCATTCCGAGAATATTATAAATTAGCTGAAATAGCAATTGTCCAAGTCCTAGGGTCTGTTGAAGATGAAAGGTGTTTTAGTTCTTTGGCATTTTAGAAGAACAAGCTCCGAAATGCCCTAGATACCTATTTGGAATGTGTTGTTGGTATGTACTCACAAAGGATCTTTACATTGGAGACATTTCCATATGCTAATGCCTACAACCAATGGCTTGAAGGAGTGGACCATCAATATGGACTTTGAGTTCAATTTTGAAGACACTAGGACATGGAAAATTGTGGAGTGAAAGAGCCATGCTTGATCTACCACTTCGTCTTCAATAGATGGGTCCTAACTTGACCATTTGTATCCATGAAGAAAACCTATAAATGAAATGTTTTTTTTTTATTATTATGAGTTATCATTCACATATTGGGTGTAAATTATTGTATTTTCATAATGTCAGATGGTGCCTAATTGCACTAGGAGTACATACCAATTTGCCTTTTTCCTTTAAATTTAATCTAGGAAGTGCCATACGACATCAACACATCCAAAAATATTTGCCTTTTTGGCTTTAAAAAGTATAAACCAAGTACCAAAAAATGTCCCCTTTTTCAGCTTGTTGGTGCTACAAAAATAATGTACAAATTAGACCATCGCCAATATGATTTAGTGACAGAATTTTAATCCTCGCTATGTAGATCCTAGAAAGGTAGTCCAGTAGAGCCAGTTTGGCTTTTTTCCAAACCCCCCCCAAAAGGGTTGACTACAACTAACATTGATTAGTATGTCCTTGTAATAAACATTTTAGACTATACTAAATAATCATTTTTATTAGTGTAGCATTCACTTGGAAAACTTCATATAATCAAAGACAATTTGACGTTTATTTTTGAAGGTAAATATTATATATTTTGTAGAAAAAATTAGATCATGTCAATTCATTTCAAGAATATTTGCAAAATATTTCTAGAATTCTAGTATATCATAGAATATTATATATAGAGAGAGCCCTCTTTAAAATATCCAACAATCTCATGAGGGGTCTTAAATTACAAGGAAGTGACCTCTCTCAGGTCTATAACTATTTGAGTTTTCCATGGAAGAAAAAGAATTTTTTCTTTTCTTTTCATATAATGATTTTCAAATTTATCAAACTTTCAATATACCTCAAATATTGCTTAAATCCTGAAAGTTCTAAAGTTTATATCATCAATGATAAATAAAGTGTCTCACAATAGTGGTTCAACTAAATAACTTCTCAAAAATAAAAAATTATACTTGAATTCATAATAGATAACCTTCTTTTATGATCAATATCATGAAATTGAGCCAAACAATATATTAATACAAAGATATAAAAAAAATGTCTAAAATATCAAAAAAGGATTCAAGTGTCAAATGATTAATTATTTATGAAATTGACTCATAGAGTAAACATTCCATTTGCCAAGCCTCACCTTCACCATGCGGTAGTTCTTCAGTTCCAAGAATTTACAATCAAAGCGAATAATGCTTGGTGTTGAATTCCCAAAATGAAATGTGCTTGGTCATTGACATCCTTTTGAATGTAACTACACCTAAACATGACCCCTTTCTTAAACCGACCTTTACAAATTCTTGCTTAAAAATGCACTCCTACTATTCATAAGAGTCTACAACTGATTTTGAAAACACCTATTCTAAGTACTTTGAAAATTTATAGTTTATTCATCTAATGTCCAATGAATGTATAAGGAAAAAAATTAGAATATCCTTTTGACTTCCAACAAGATTAAAAAAATTAGACAATTTGATAGAAGGAGCAATGCTAAATTTCTTATTTGAAAAAATTTAGTTGTAGTTACCTTATACATTGGGCAAATGCTAAATGCTAGGGTGAAATATAGAGCACCAGGGGGAGCTTTTAGGGGGCACCAAACGCCTGTTTAGCTGATCATCTCCCCTATTCCTTTGTTGCTGCTGCTCTGCCTTCTCTGCGTTGCTCATTTTCTCTGTCGTCTGGGCTGCCAGTTCCGCCATAGCCAGCCAGAACCTCCGTGCTCTCTTTCTCGCTCGCTCTCGCGCTTGTTCTTGCCTCTCCTGCTGCCTCGCTTCCTGCTGCTCGCTTTCTTCCTTGCCCTGCCGCATCGCTGGTTTCCGCGCTTGCTTGCCTCGCCAATTGCTTCGCGTGCTGCACTGCGCTTTCTCCTCCGTCCGTAAGTTTTCATCGCCCTCGTCGATCCCGTTGGCATTGACACTCTGGTTCGTTTCTGGGACTGCGGCCGCCACGTCCGGCATTTCCTTCGTGTTTTTTTTGGTGTCGGCGTGTTCTTGACGTGCGCGGGACGGAAATGCTCTTTGTCGCCGTCGCCGTGTTTTGCGACGTGTGCAAGCTTTAGGTCTGGAATGGCGTGATAGTGTCGGTCGAGTAGAGAGAAAGAGAGAGCTGTGGATGGATAGAGTCAGGGATGGAGTGTGTGGCGATGCGGATCCATTTATTAATTGCTTGTGGCCTAAGAAAGGGTGTCGAGGTGTCGAGGTTTTGTGTAGGTTGAGGCGCTTGTGGTTTTAGTGGCTTTGTGTGATGGCGCGGAAGCCTCTGACATCACATTTGGTTTAGAGTTGCTGTTCAGGTTTTTGATTTGCTAATAGCCTCTGCGTTAGGCTGAATTGCCGATTTACTTCGCACGGCCATTGTGTTAGTTTCGCTGTCATAGTAGCCGTTTTTCTAGTCTAAACGTTTGGTCTAAAGAATTCTCGGTTTAATGCATATCACGTTAGGGTTAGAGTTTGAAATGTCTGTTCAGGCTAGGGTTAGTGCGCTACTGAAATGGGAGTTAGCTTTTGCCGTCATCGTCTTCAAATTCCTGAGCATATTGTCTCTGTTGCAATCACGGGCTTGGATTTCTCATCTGTCGGCGATCGCTCGTCTGCCGTCGCGGCAATTTCAGAGACAATGTTCAGGACTCTTTCCTTGTTGATTTTCCTTACGCATCAGCTTTGCAATTTTGATGGTGTTCTGCTATATCAATTTTGATGTAATTCTCTTAACATTTTCGCTTCATGTAGATTTAGGGGCCTTTGTTCTTTACTTTTTCATGTTTTCAATGTCGAGAAGTAGGTAGTGCGAATATCTTTATTCTCAGTTCATATCGTTGGTGACTCTGTACCTGACCGACAATCCTCAACTCGTCGCTAGGGTTTTCTGGACTAATCTTCTGATGTCACGTAAACTAGAGTTCATGAATCGTGAATCGGTAGTGGGTTTACGGAGCCTGACAAGTGAAGACTCTTAATTATTGATTGTGACAGGGCATTGTAGCTTCGTGTCGACCAAACTACTATCCAATCTCAGGTGGTTGCGTGCTTCGGGACTTGAATACAATCCTCTTCGTCTTTCCTTCACATGCATGGGCTAGCCATCGGGTTGACGCCCTTACATGGGAGGAGATAGCGACGTTGGGCAACCCCCCTTGAAGCGACAGAAGCTGTCGAAATCTAGTCATCGAATTCCCCTGGAGGGGTCTCGGACAGGTTTGGTAGCCACGGGGTCCGCCGCCCTAATGGCCAGAAGTATTCCTTCCAATGATGGCGAAACGGTGGGATCTCATGGTCAAATACGGAAGGTTGAGTTTGTGAGAATCATAGAGCAAGCGCTCTTCTCTCTCGGCTATAAGCAGGCAGGTGCTGCTCTAGAAGAAGAATCAGGAATTCGTCTTCAGTCGCCAGCTGTGCAGAAATTTCGTGAGGACATCTTGGCTGGGCGCTGGGATGAATGCGTTGACACATTGTCCGAACTTGGCGTCCTTGAAGAGCCAACCCTGAAGTCTGCATCGTTTCTTATATTGCAACAGAAGTTTTTGGAGTCTTTAGAGGTTAGTAACACAACTGCAGCTCTAGAAACTCTGCGCTCAGAAATATCACCACTAGGAGTCAGTACTCCTAAAGTTCACCAGCTGGCCAGCTTCATAGTGTGTTCTCCGGAGGACCTCCTTGCGAAGGCTCAGTGGAAGGGTGCTGGGCAAGAATCTCGTCAGAGCTTGCTAGAAGAGTTGCAGCAATTGCTTCCACCTTCAATCATGGTGCCTGAGAAACGATTGGAGCATCTTGTTGAAGTTGCACTTCAAGTGCAGCGCGAAGCATGTGTTTACCATAATACACTGGATCATGTCTTATCCCTTTATGCAGACCATCGCTGTAGCCGAGATCAAATCCCAACTCAGACTTTGCAGGTACTGGACTGAATGTCCAATATGACTTTGGGCCCAATGACAAGGCATATGTTTAATGCTTATGATTTTTATTTCTCCTCGTACTCACAAAGACGCCATTTCATTTTCTGGTTGAGGATGGTAGTGGACTGATTACTGGTGCCCTTCTTTGTAATTGAGACAGTGAACATTCTTTCCTGTAGTCTTGAAAGCATTCCAGGGATTCCCTGGGTTAAGAAGGACACGGATTTTGTTGATTCCTTAAAATCATGGTTGATTATACGTGCGCAGGTTTTAGAAGTGCATGAAGATGAGGTCTGGTTTTTGCAATTTTCCCATGATGGTCGTTACCTCGCATCCTCATCTAAAGACTGCACAGCCATAATTTGGGAGGTTTGTTGGTCTCTTTATCTGGAAGCTGTCTGGTCTTTATGTCATTTATCAACTTTTTTACCCGTCTATGAATCATTATTAAGATCTGGTTTCATCTATCAAGTGGCTTATATTCAGCAGTAGACCGTGAATGACTCTTGCTCTGCAATTGGAGCGATCGCAGGTTGTAGAAGACGACTCACTGAAAGTGAAGTTCAGGTTCACTGGTCACTCAAAGCCTGTTTCTTTTGTTGCCTGGAGTCCGGATGACTCCATGCTGCTGACATGTGGGAATGAGGAAGTCGTGAAACTTTGGGACACAACTACTGGGCAATGCAAACACACCTATGATAAACCGAATAGCTGCTTTACATCCTGTGCATGGTTCCCAGATGGACAACGTTTTGTGTCTGGTGGAGGTGACAAGTGTATCTACATGTGGGATCTAGAGGTATGAAGATTTTGAGTTTGATACATTGATCTGGTGCATAATTTGTGCTCTTGCGCTTATCGGATCACTTCTACAAGTTTGAGAGATCTAGAGGTCCCGAACCACTGATTACCGAATGTGCCTTATCACTCACTG
The DNA here is from genome assembly GCA_963969395.1 of Pseudoscleropodium purum. Taxonomy (NCBI): domain Eukaryota; kingdom Viridiplantae; phylum Streptophyta; class Bryopsida; order Hypnales; family Brachytheciaceae; genus Pseudoscleropodium; species Pseudoscleropodium purum. The sequence continues at coordinate 29,734,933 of OZ017795.1, forward strand.
CACGTTGAGTAGCCCTCCCATATTGGACGTCTGGCATGAACAGTCGTGGCAGTTCCAGACGAGAACTTTTTTTTGGTTTTCACCGTAGCAGAGGAACCGTAGTCACGCTTGTTCGCCTGTCGTTTACTTGAGGGCATGTCACATTAGCATTCCTGCGCTTCACATCTGATCTACCACATGTATGTGTCTTGGTTTTTTATGCTTTTGTTCAGGGTAATGAATTGGAGGCTTGGAAGGGCGCCCGGATGCCACGTATCAATGATTTGGCTATTACGACCGATGGAAGTCACATGGTAAATATTGTCCTGTCCAATGTCGCAAGTATTTGAGTCTGCTCTGCTCGATCTTCAGAGACTTGAACTGTTGATTTGCTTATGTTGGATACAACCTCCTATTTTAGCAGCAAGCAAAATATTCTGTGAGAATATTCTTATCTTATCCTGTGAGAAATGACCTCATTTAATCCTATTCTAGTTTATAATATTAGGTAGTTCGGAAGTCATTTTGATTGAAGAGAATTCTCTAGCCTCACAGCTGGTTGGTTCTAGATTGAAGGCTTCCCGCAGTTCCTACACAGCACTGAAAGAAAGAATTTTTTTGTCGGTCCTTTTGACTGATGTGGGGTCCTGGGCAGGTAAGCATTTGTGACCACAAGAATATCCGCATTTACAACTTGGAGGAGAAGACAGAGCGCGTCATTGAGGAGGAAAAGCCTATTACATCCCTTTCAGTCAGTAAGAACGGAAGATATCTGTTGGTGAACTTGGTGAGTCAGGAGATTCATCTGTGGGATATCTCAGCTACCAAAGAGCTCCCTAAGAAGTATAGAGGTCACAGGCAAGGGCGATACGTGATTCGGTCCTGCTTTGGAGGAACTGATTATGCGTTTATTGTCAGTGGTAGTGAAGATTCTCAGGTTCGTCTCTCTTTCTCTTTTGATGTTTTTCGTTCACATTGTCCTTTATTTTGAGTGCAGTAGTGATACGTCTATGTTCAAGTGGATCCTTCTGTTGCTTTGTTTTCTAAATTTGCTTGTTTAACCCAAGAATCGGTGCTTCTGTTTGTGAAGGTAGGGATTGGTAACATGCTGAGAAGTTATGGTCTTTTTTGTTGCGACTGGTGCAGGTTTACATCTGGCACAGGTGGAATGGTGAATTGCTTGGTGTTCTGTCAGGTCATTCAGGCACTGTAAATAGTGTAAGCTGGAACCCAGTGAATCCTCATATGTTTGCATCTGCCAGTGACGATCACACGATTCGGATATGGGGTCTGAGCAACAGACCCGTGCCCGAGAAGCACGATGAGACAGCAGGCACTTCTAATGGCATTGATCATCTAGTAAATGGTGGGACAAGAGACCTATTAGAAAATCTGAGGCCCTTCAATTCTGATACAGATTAGTGCTGTAGGCTATTATATATGGTTGAGGCATGCTGCACTTGGTTTGTTCCCTATCCTTTGTATATTTGATCTGGTCATCATTTATCCTCTTTATCTGGTGATGTAAGCATTTGTAGGGATTCTTCATTTTTAGATTACAGCCCAGTTTTATTTTCTCCGTATTATGTGCTCAAGTATCGTTACTTGCGATCTGGTAAGCACATGGGATCATTTTTGTGGCCCATTTCTGTGGTACAGCTCCGATTGCTGCTATTTCAATATCTGGGATTTTAGATTCGCTTGAGAAATGACATCCTTGTATTCCTTTTGATCAGGATCACGATGTTTTCTCCTATTGTGCAGTCATTAGGCCTGACAACTTATATTGACTGCGTAGTGGTTAACCCTAAATGCGTAAGGCCTTTTTTGAGCTTCTAGGAATTTGCTCTAAATGGAACAAAAAGCCAGCATTTGATAAGTTGTATCAATTTTTTTTGAGTTGTGAATGGACAAATTCAAACTAGATATGTTACAGAGCTCATAGGAAAAGGAAATATAACTATATCACTTATGAAATGAAAGATTATAATGTTTGATCATGAGGGTGTTAAAATTGTGAAAGTGATTTTGAAGTCTTTTATTCTTCTTTTCACATTCAAATTTGAAAAATTGATCACCAAAAAAATATGAGGTGAAGAGGATATAATATGCATAATTGACAGCTTCTCAAAATTTCTTCTACAATTTTTTTAAATGAATTTTTAATATGAATTTCTCTTTGAGATCTAGTATATGTGAGGCTCATTTTCAAGAGCTCTCAAAAGTCAAGATTGCAATGGACACTCTTGCTTAGCAAGCCTCCATTTAGAAGTTGTAGGGATGTGATTAGGGTTTAGTACAAACAAATAGTTGAAAGTGTGACAAAAATTATAATGACAAAATTATGATACAATTTGTATTTAATATAATAGATGCTACTAGGATAAATGTTGCATTCAAAGTGTAGGTTGGATTTACCTCAAGTCTTAGGGGAAAATGCAAGAATTTTTTATTTTTTACACAAATTTCTTTTGAAAATTTTGAATTCATATTTGCAATTAAAGACCCCAAATTAGGTAAGAGAAGTTTAGAATATCCCCTGGACATGGCTCAAGATAGGGAGATTTTTTTATTTTTATCCCCACAGAGTCCCAAAACTATCTTCCTAAACCTACTTCAAATGTAGGATTTAACATTTTATGTATAAAATAAAGTATCCCACTTCGAATGTAGGGTTTAATGTCCTATGTATAAAATAAAGTGTATATGAATATTTAACTTACATAGTTTCATACACTTTGACATTGTTGGATTCTATTGGAACCATACATATATACTAAATAGCAATATATCCATACCTTAAGTTAGACTATTTATTTCATTTTGTTTGTAACATTGAAATATCCCAGACTATGTGTACATGAGCTTTGTTTCAAAGTATTCTAATCTACATTGTGAAAGTTATTCAATTTCAAAGTTGTTGTGAATTTCAAAAATTAGAAAATTGCTTTTACTTTTATTTTGACTATGGCAATGGCACATGGCACCCTAATATATACTAAATGGCATTGGATACATCATATATATGCATATATCTTGATTCATGCATCTATCATGTTATGGTGGATGGATGATTTCAACTTTGATTATTTATTAGTCATTTTAGTCATTTTAGTCATTTTGCTTTGTGAATTATGACAATATTAGTTTTCAATGCAATGTACTTGTGTGCCTTGTCCTATTCCACAACCAGAATAAAATAAAAATAATTTTCAAATTTTCAAATTTGTCAAATTTTTGAAATTCAATACTTTTACACATAAAGGAGTGCAACGTCATTGTTGTGGTGTGGGATAGCTGTATGCATGAAGGAAGGTAAAGATTTTGTTTCATGGTGTTTGGATATGCAATACAAAAGTTATATTCTTTCTAAAATAGAAGATAATTTTAGTGTGCCTTGTGCTATTGCTACAATCAAAATAAAAGTAAAAAATATTTTTTATTTTCTTAATTCATAAACAATACATGTGGACAATAGGGAATCACATATAAAAATCAATATTATATGCCTAAAGTTCATGGCATAGGTCAAAAACTAGGAAGACATTTGCATGGTAGGTTTTTATCCTTAATTATCACAAATTTGAGTAACGATTGAAGTGTTCATACTTGTCTAAAAGGCTTGTAAGAAGAGTTGAAGCTGCCAATTTTTGTAACACTTGTAGTTGGATTGTGATCAAATTAGTTTAATGCAACAATGCAACAATTTTCCATTTGTGCTTTTGTGTATGATTTTTGAATCTAAAATGTCTGTTGGTTTGTAGAAGAAACAACATTTTATAAATGTCACATGTTGATTTTTAAATGTAATCCAAATCATATCAAAAATCTCATTCAAGTCTCCCAAGTCTAATTTTTCTCATTCAATTGAATTCTTTTGTAAATTCAACCAAATTTTTGCTGTAGTGTAGAAAATATTTACCTTGAAAAATCATGAAGATTTGACTGCAATCAGAAATGGCTCAGGAATGAAGGAAGTTATAGGATGATAAAATCAAGTGAGCTTGTCATTCGCAAATTCACTCTATTAACAACTTACAATGTAATAAAAAAAAATGAAGATGAGTGAGCTTATTACAACAAATTCACCAACTAAATCAAAATGGCTTGAGAACTAAAAAAGTCAGAGTCATATAGATTCTTCAAATTTGATTGTTGAATCTTCTCTACCGTTGTAGAACTCCTCCCCATTGATTTATCTTGTATGGCTCTAGGTTGGTTTTTAGGTCAAGGTAGGTTCAAGAAACTACAATTTTAGACTAGTAAAATAGTATGGTTGGATCATGAGTTGAACCATCTAAGGGATTGACTTTTAAATTCTAAACCCACAATAATTAGCAATTGTATCTCATCAATGAGAATAACAACAAAATAGTGAAAATACAACTATATAGGTGATGAACTTCACTTTGTTATATCCACAATACAAAAGGCTAAGCATTGGTTTTATCTATGCCACTTGCAACAAAAAATTTATAAGAAAAAAAAACCTTAAGTTACAACACACAAGTCTTCAAAGTCTCCTCCAACTCCTCCAATTTCAAACTCCTACTCCTTTGTTGAACTTTGAATTAATGTAGTTGCTTTTTCTAAAGTCCAAATGAAATAAATGATGATTTTTTGAAAAGCTTGTACAATTTTATACTTTTCCACTAAATTTCAACTCATTCTAACACTCTGTCCAATTTTTATGGCCATTCAAAGTTTCAACCTTGAGAAAAAAGAAAAGGCAACAAATCCTTCTTCATTTTGTCACTTACAACTCAATTATACAAATTTCAAATAGAATGAGTGATAAATTCATAAAAATTCAATACAATTTTTATATACTCACAAAATTTCATTGCAAACAAAAAAGCTTTCCGTTTTTTATGGCCGTTCAAAGTCTCTGCCTTTTTATTATAAAAGACAACCGACCTCCCTTCACTCAAATTAGCACAATTTTTTATTGACAATTTTTAATCAAGCAAGTGGGATGAATTTCAAAACACAACACTATGATACACAACTTCTAAAAATTTCATTTCAAAATACAACACTTTATGGCTTCTCAAATTTTTGGGCCTTAAAACTGTTAGAAGCAACAACGAGAAAAACAATGAATAATGTCTTTTTTTTCCTTCACCTTATCTTCTACCTAAAACTCACAATTCAAGTTGATTTCAACTGACACCTTGATCAAGTGGCTTTCATTGGAATTAAAGATCATCTATTTTGACCATAAGATTAATTTCAAATCCTTAGTTAAAAAATAAATCATTCCAAAGTTACTACAAGGCAAACTATTTGAATTTTTCCTTCGTACAACTTCACAAACACAAAATTATTTTAGAAAAATACTCCAGATATGGAATGAAGAATTGAAAACTAATATATGACTAATAGAACCAAAAAACTAGAATTTCAAGAAAATTATCACTCCATTTGCAAGAACTTGAGGATTTGTTTGATAATCACTACAACATATTCTCTATGATTTGCTTTAGTTAAAGGATTCACCGGTTCCTTTAACCAACATTGATGGCCATCACTTTTTTTATAAGTCTAACCATACAATAATATTGATTATCATTTCAACCTTCAAAACACCTTTTAAATGTCACTTTTCGGCTATCAGGTTCAACACATTTGTTCTACAATAAAATCATCGACACTTGAGCATCGCGTTGAAGGTTTCTGTGCCATCATTTCTTCATACAAGGGTGCTTGTGCAAACGAAAAGGGTTAGCTTCATCTTGAGGATGCTCATAAGGTGTTGCAAGATTCAATAGCTGAAGAGGTTAAGTCAACAGTTGTGACAATGAAAACTCAAATTTTGATCGCGATTGAAGCTCATTGTCTTGAAACTTAGACAAAAACCCTCCAATTTGACATACTAAAATTTAAAGTAAAGACAAAAAAACTACACGAAAATGATGAAGCTCTTAGGCAAATGCCTATTCTTAAAATCTTAAATACATGGACTGCGCTATAATAAAAAAGCATCATCTTGAAGCTATTTAAAATAATGTCATCCTTTTTTCTATATTATTATAATCAAATTTATCAAAATCACATATTAATATATGTTTTTACATTATGTAAGTATTTACCATGACACGCCGCCATTTAATAACCTTTGCAGTTTTATACAATAAAGTTAGGCAATTGATTCAAAGCACTTAATCTTTAAAGAATAGAAGGGAATCTAATATACAATCATTAGAAGAAACTTGTGTTGCTTTCAACATGCTTTCAACAAAATCTAGCTGATGTTTTTTATTAGAAATAAAACATGTTGGAATTAGAAGAAAACTGTGTTGACTTCAACATAATCAATTTAATGTCTTTGTTGTATCCAACACAAAATTTGCATTTTCTAGCATAGAAAAACATAGATTTTACACGACACAACAAACAAATCAAATTGATTATGTTGAGGTCAACATAGTTTTCTTCTAATACCACCATGTTTTATTTCTAACAAAAAACAACTTATAGATTTTGTTGAGAGCATGTTGAAAACAACGCTAGTTTCTTCTAGTGCAAAAATTGTTTGATGCATCACTCATTCATTCCACAAATCACTATTAGTACATTCAACTTCATCAATCTATTGCAAACTAGTCTTAATTTGCTTATAGCAATTGAATATTGATTTTGCTCAAGGACTTTTGACAATATACTCAAAAGAGTCTATCTACCCAACTTACACTCATTATAGACAGTTGCTTAAAGCTAGATAATACTAAACATTATCCATTCTTTCAAGAAGTTATTCTAATAGCCTTCAATTTAAGGTTAGAATAGTCAATGTTATAATTGTTCAAAGCTTTGTTCTTCAATCACATATTAATTGCTTTAATTAAGCATGTATAATGGCTCACATTGCTTCAAAGTTTACATAGACTATCATACTGATTTAATCAAAGACAACATACATACACATATGCATCTACTTATAGCAATCAAACTAATCTACTCTAAATTAGTGATTATTCTCACATAAATTTGCATACAACAATCATATCTTCACTTTTTTAAACAAACAATCTTACACACTTGATATACAACCACTCAACACACAATTGCCCAATCATTGGAATTTCAGAAACATCAAAGTCACACAAACAATGAAATATGATTCCCAATCATTTGGATGTACACAACAATTAGAAAAATATGCTTAAAACTTTACTACACCAATATAGCACAAGAAGCACATAGTTGAAAGCAGCAACTATTGCTTCATACAAAACATGAGAGAGAAGAAAATGAGCCATCTTCCACTATATACTTCAATCAACTTCAAGAAACCTTCCCAATCTACATTGGATTACCGTTTCAAAATGCAACTCCTTAAAGCTACTCTTAAAATCAATATCATCGTAAAGGAGGTGATCCATTTCTAGCTAGTGAAACAATTCAGCATATGTGCAATATGTATAGGATCATGGAGAAAATTTTCTTGTATGAAGAAATAGAAATGAACAATGTTCCCTATTTTTTTTCAAATTTTTTCATAAAAAATAGAATTTCTGTAAATTATTTTCATGAAGATCCTGTTTCACGCATTTCCATTATGTAGACTATCCCAACTCCAGTCATAGGCAATAAAAAAAATTAACACTTTATATCCATAAATGATCATTAAGGCAGGCATAGAAGCGCTCACTGTGCACTTGAAAACTGACATCAAAAGTAATAAATATGTAGATTACTTATGAACAATTCATACATCTAGTTTGAAAACTTGGGCCTCCCTGTTCATAGATGTTTGAAAACTTAGGCCTCCCTATTCCTGCTCAAGTACAAACCCTAAACCAAAACCCTAGAGCTCTCATCTCCCACCTACTTGTCTCTCTCCACCAATCTATTGTGTTTCTCCTACATTATGTTGCATCAACGATGTTGCTTGCAATGGATATGTAACAGGGAAGGTTTGATGGTGGTTCAAATTAGGCATTTGCAACTCTTGTAGGGATTGTGAAGGGGCAATATAATTTTGAAATGCATTGTTAGTGAAGTATAGCACTCCGTTTCTTAGAAGCTGTGATGCAGAATTTTGTCCCCCCTCTATAATTCCTATTGCATTTGTATTAGAGGTCGGAATGATCATTGTGGCATTGGAGTTTTCAAGTTGCAATGGATTTCTGTAATTGGTTGCTAGCGCTGGAGGATGTGGACTCAACATTAGGGGCAAAGTAGGATCTGTTGGAGGGAGCGTTTGAAAAGAACAACCGGAGGGAGTAGCTGGTGGGAGGAAGTGACAAAGAAATTGGGGGCACAGCTGGCCCCCCTACGACACTTGCTATCAAGGGAGGCCACCCCAACAACACTAAAGGATGTGGCCTAATAGATGCAATTAAAGGGGGGGCCTCCATGCCTACTACAATAGGGGGAAGCAACCTCATCGAAGCCGCAGCCTTAGCTAGAGCAGGCATATCCATCAACACTGAAGTATTTACAATGCCATTGTTGCCTTTGGATTTCCGCCGTCTGCAACAACCATATCGCAAAGCACAGAACTATAGTTCACGTACCTTAGTCAGCAACAGCTCCCACTCCAACTACACCTCCCGCTTCTCCGCCGCTGCCTACTCCCGACTTTGACATCACTTCGTTGCTGCTTGTAATTTTCTTGATGTTGTCGCCCGTGCTACCTCCACTTGTTGAAGCAATCAAGAGCGTGAAGTTGCCTCCTAATCTCTTGCCCTTTCCCGTCGTTCCTCTGCCTTTGTTTGTTGCTCCAGTGCTTTATGGGCACAGTCTTCTGCTTGCTATCGATGATAAGTTTCTTTCTCCAATTGTTTTACTTCTTATTTTTGTAATCTTTGTCGTTTTGCCACTTCTTTGTCATGTTTTCCTCTTTTTCTTTCTATTGCATGTTCTGCATTTTCTTGCTCCCTTTGTTCAATACTATTGATGTATTCCTCCGATGTGATCACTAAAGATTTGGAGAAATCTAAAATAGAATTTACAGTCCATTTTCTTTTGTTGGACAAGTCTTTGATGCTGGGCAGATGCAAGAAGTGTGTGATGGAGTTAAGATTTGTGTCCTTTGAGTTTTCAATGTCGTTCTCCTTAGGCAAGTTGACATCTTTGGGCTCATTGTTGACGAAAAAGTGCTTTGTGTTGGCGTGTTGAGCTTGTTAAAATTCAGCAACTATGGCATCATTCTCCAAGGCAAGTACAACTACTGCTTTGTACTTTGTACACACTTTTTCTTAACTCAAATCCTCTTATAATTGTGCATTTCATCCACCACTATAGTCTTTTTCAGCTACTTCATAGTTGTAGTGTTTATATTTATCACTTGGATCAAGATAGTTGTCTATGGCAGTTGAGTCTAATGGAAAAATTCTTGTGCATCTGAATCTTTTGGTAATGTTGTTCACTATTAAAGCTTGCTTCAAGCTCATGGACAGCCACTGTGCCAACACTTGTTTATGTGTAGGCTAATTTAGGTGTCTAGGTACCCAATCATCTTTGTATTGCTTGAAGTAGTTCTTGAAAGGTCAAAAAGCACATACATCTAAAGGTTGCATTCTATGAGAGCTGTGAGATGGTAGATTTACAATTTCCAGACCTATGTCATGTGCTACAATGGCCATATCAATGGAAATATGACTAGCATGGCCATCCAAAATCAGTAAATGTTTGTGACTACATGATATGCCATCAACATCTTCCACATTCTTCATAAAATGAGAAATCCAAGTTAGGAACACGACACTTGTCATGAAAGCCTTTGGTTGCATTGCCATTGTTGCACCTAGCTCACAATGTAGTATGTGGTTGTAACGAACTCTTTGCCCTTTGAAAATATACAAAGATAGTATGGCTAACCCTTTTGCATTAATGCAGACTGGGACTAAGAGCCATTCACGTTGATCTGGGATTGTGAGATGTACTTGACGAATCCCTCTCCAAGCTCAAACAATTGCACCACCATTCTTATCTCATCACAATTTGAGATTCTATTTAGAGAATAGTTATATGAGGTATACATCTTAGTCAAGTTTTTATAGAAGCTCTAGACATTTTCTTAACATAGTCCTTTTTCCCTAGCAACTACAAGAGCTTCAGTTGCCCTCAATGTCAACTTTGGGTGATAGCATTTGAACCACCTCATCCATCTGTCACTTGGAATTCTGTTTTTGAATGGTCTATATTGATTTTTCATGATTTTATACACTTTCATTTTCAATGCCATTGGACTTAAACCTAGACCTTTGTCACACATGGCTAGAATGTATTGTACAAATTTTCTCTCTTCTTCCATGGTTAGCACACTTTGAATTCCCCTTTTTGTACTTCTCCTTTGACTATAACACCACTCCTTGAATGTTGAGTATCGAATGCCATGTTTTGCAGCTGCTCATCTCATGCCTTCATCCTCTTCATCCTCTACTAGGACTTCTTCCATGTCCTCATCACTCCATAAGAAATTCTTTTTAACTTTCTTACTTTTACTTTTTTGTAGCTTCACATGTTGTGATTGGAATTTTCGGTTCTTCACTTCTTCCACTACTGCCTTCTTTCTTGTAGGACCAATTGCTATTGTAGTGGCTATGATGTCCTCCAAATTCGGATTGGTGTACAATAGGACCCCATTCTCCCTCTTCATGTGGCTTTGTCCCAACTGCCCACTCCTTCTACCTTTGTCCAAGCTTTGTATCTTTCTTCCCTACCTACTTGGAGTTGTTGCACCTTTGCTTGTTCCTTCACCTTGCCCAACACTCCTGATACTCCTGTTGCTTATATTTTGTGTCTATAGCTTTAGTAGTGCCTCATAGTGCTCTACCTCACTATTTTCAAGGGAATCAGCTTCACTTTCACTAGTCTTGCTCCATGCTTCATTTCCTCCTTCTTCCTCTTTGTTATTGTCGTTGTTGCATTGCAGTTGTTCACTTTCTAATGCTATACAATCATCCGTAGACATCACTCTCAATGTGCACAATTTGAATTCTATGTCTTCCTTACTTGCTGTGAGTTCTATCTGGGACTTTTGGTGTTTGCAATTGTGAGTGCTCAATGTCAACTACTTTGCTTCCTAATGCTAGCCAACACTTTCTAGAATTCTGTTTGGTCCTTCACACAAATCAATAGAAGACAGTACCTTTATCAACCATAGTACAATAAATGCTAATCATCAAAATATACTTAATCAGCCGCCTTAATTGGCCAATTCCATTAATACACTATGTATTTTTCAAATATCATATGCATCCATTTCGATAAATACAATTAACAAATATATTCATCCGTAGGTGTCATCTAAACCACTACAAGTCCTATTTCTATTCTGTATATACCATTATTTTTTATAAATACATTGCCGCCTGCACGAAACTACCGTAGCCTATCCTACAAAATTAGGTCCCTGGTCAAGAATGGATCGCTTCCCTTAATTCCTCAAATCCATTATACAAGCTCACATTACCATTTCTAAAATCAAAAGCAATTTAATCCCAATTTACACAACAAACAAATAAAATAAGTTTATGACAATATTTCACTCACAACATATTAAAAACTTAAGTTTAAATATAAGATATTGACTACAAGTGGCAAAAATTGTTAAATTGCATGAATAGGAAGAGTTACCAAAGTGAGTTTCAACAAATTGAAAACTATACAACACAAAGACAACATTTATTAATATTTCATTTAACTTCAATCTTTGAAGCCATGTGTGTTAAACACATTCATATTAAATGGGATGCTTATTGGAAAGTTCAATGGAAATTCTAAAGTGTTCAATAATAAATTTGCTCTTAAAAATCACCATGGTCAAGGCACTTGAATTAATTGTAGTTGGTTTCATAGTATATATCCTATATATGCATGTAGTAGAAGGAAGTAAAAATTTGTGAAGAAGAATGAAGGTAGGAAAATTTTAGACCCTTAAATTTAATATACAAGATAAATTTATTTAAAATAATGCATGCATTAAAAGGGATTTGAGGGCAACGAAAGTCCAAAAGTTCCCAAAGTGGGGGGAACAAACATACTACGCCACTATAGCAGTATGACGTGGCTAAGACTCTACCACGTCATGTAAAATTAATCTTTTCTTTGAAATTTTTTTATTTTAAGAATTTAAAAAAAGTTTGAATTTTTTTTATAACAACCAGCCATTCCATCTCTGTAGTAGGAACAAGGAAGGATACAAGCCTGAAACAGGCTTTTATTGCCCTCAAATATCCTCTAATGAATGAATTTGCAAAAAATCATAGACTATTGGAAATACACCCCTTGTAGCTTTTTATATAAAAACACAATCATCTTAAGTACAATAATTAATGTAAATAGCCCCACATCAAATATCCTCTTAACTTGGGTGTATATCTTATATTACAAGGAGCTTGTTGCTTGTGAGTTTTCAAGGAGATAAATGTGAACTTCATATTAGTTGGGCATATGTATAATGAAATTGATGCTATACTTGGAAGGTCAAGTATGAGGCTTAAATGCATAGGCTGCCAACACTTCCAAATCTCATTCATAGATGCTAAGTCTCAAACCATTATTTCCTATTTAATTGAGGAAACTCTAGATTTCAAAAGATTTATTGAACCTTTATTTTTTTGTGAAGATAAAAGACTTGTTGGCCATATGGAGGTTGAAATGTTCAAATTCTACTTGCATGCAAACAGTTGGTGAATGACTCAAAATGGCTTCGAAATGAAACATAAAGAATACACTTAAAGAATATATAAAGAAGGTACATGGAAAGAAGATCTTACATCATTGAAGCCTTTGCTTAGTTGAAGAACCTAAACCACTTGCTCTCTTACTGATGAAAAGTCTTCACAATATAGTGGTTGAAGGGCATTAAGAGATTTGTTAGCAATTAGAAGGCCTTAGCCATGGAGGACATTAGCAGGGAGTACTAGCTAACAAAAAAATGCACACCTCTTTACATAATTTGGAAAGAGTTATCTTGTCATTAACCATTTTAAGTGAATTCCTTTCACTAATTTGAAGGAAGGGTTTTGGCCAACATCAAGGGTTGGACCTACTATAGAAAATGAATATGTGAATGATGGAGCACAACATGAAGAATATACTTGAGGTTCTCTATTTATTGGTCATTTGTGTCATGGTCTTGAACATCATATGGGACGAGATTTATATGGTCAATATTTTATTGTTGTTTGTCTAGTTGATGGAAATAGTCATCCATTGGATAGCAAGGGCATTAATCCCTAAAGTTCTTTGACTATGTTTTCACCAAAAACACTCCAAAGTTGTCATTTCTTCTACAAGTTTCAAATTTTAGAAAAACAACATTTTTAGACACTTGTAATTGTAGGATCTCATAATACACTAGTTTGAATAGATGTGGAAAAAAATTAGGAAATTTCCATTGTGTAGATTGCAAGATATTAGCATTTGAAGTAGCAAAAATCATTTTTTTGTCCTTGCAAAAATCAGGAGATTACACTTCACAAGGTCTCATTTGTATGAAAAAATGTTCAAAATGGTGGTGCTTCTATAGATTCATTCTTCAAGGCATGTAGGGTACATGCTTGAAAATTTTTAGATCATTTGAAATTATACAACATATAGGAAAAAAATAATAAGTAGGAAAGTGTAGAGAATGATTCAAAATACTAAATTGTTGACAATTTGTTTATGGAATTGAAAAATTCCAATCCCAATGGTTGTAATGTTGTAATAAAAAATCTTCATCTAATGTTTTTATTTTTTTTCCAAAAACATTGAAAATTTAGTTCAAAGTTTATTTTGGGATAAAAAATCCATAATTTTTATTTAGAATAACAATTTCAAATTTGAATTTTTGAAAAAAACTGATTTTTTTAGATTTGCTGGGAATTTCCACATTGAGAAACAAACTACTTATTGGTCCATAACTTTTGACTCATATTTCCAAATGTCCTAAAATTTAGTGCATATGAAAGAAATTCCTTGCCCACACCTTCTATTAAAATATGGACCAAAAATATGGAAATCTTTAGTCACATGCACTTGTCCAAAATTTCTATGTTGCCAAAGTACATAGCTTGGTCCTTTAGGGGTTAAGAGACTTTTATGTAGATCATAATCACCCATATATGGTATAGATTCAATATTACATACCAACTTGTAAATCTAGTGTGATTTAACAACCCTACAATGGATGGAATTCACAAAGGTCATTGAATTGGAAAGTTGACAATATCCAAGACCCTTATTGGTTCCATGTCAATTCCATAAAGCTTCTTATGTACAAAATAAATTGACATTATTCAATGTTTTGAATAGGAATACAATGAAGATTGATTATTTTGTTTAGTTGAGCCAAAATTAGAATGCAATCGAGTAGGAAATTAAATCAAAGGCTTGTTTTTTTGGGCCTCGACCTTATTTTTTAAAATGGTGTAAATGTGTCTTTTTCTTGGTCTTACAATGGTTCTATCTTAAAAAAAAAGAATTATATATATATATATATATACACACATAATAGTAGTTGAGGTGTATGAATTGTTGTATTGTGTCAATTGGACTCTTTTTTCTTTATTAGTTTGCTTCCTTAGTTGGTTTCTAGGTCTTGTATTGAGCTCTACTATTGAATACAAACCTCAATTTCCAACAATGAGTTTTGTTTAGGCTCCTTTACCTAATGTATGAACAACAAATTGATTCTACTTTCTATTACATTAAATTATTGTTCTACTTTCTAGAGAACATACTTATTGTATTCAACTTATTGTTTGCTTTTATTAAAGTTGTATATGTGCATACTTCAAACTTTGTGTTCATTTGGTTTATTTTCATTTTAGTGGAATCTAAAAATTGCAATTCCTTATTACTCAAGCACTAATAGAGCTTATAGTCCTATTTAAATCTAGGAAATTTTTCAATTTTATGAATATGATGTTGCCATGTAATTAATTAATTTAGAAACAAGGATAATGAGTTATATCATGAAAACAAGAAATAAGTGAGTTTACATCAACATTCCAGTCATTCCTTAAGCTATTCTAAAGTAATAGATACAAAAATGGGTTGTGTCATAGGAATAGAAATAAGAGAGCTTTATCAATACTAATCAAGCTATTCAAAAAATATTCACTTTGGCCCAAATGATCTTTGTTTTGGACAAAATATTTTGGATTAATGCTAAAAATAAAATTTAGAAAACCCGATTCACATTGTAAGTGGAGTTTTGTGCACTCTTGTTGTCCAAGGAACTTTGAATTTGGTGCCCTTTAATTTTCATAGTGGAATTTGGAAGTATTAAAAAGTGGAACTTCAAGTTGGACATTTTCAAAGAGTACCAAAAGGCACTTAATTGATGAGTGAGGTCGTCATTTTATAGACAATTAGAATGGGCCCAAGCCCATGTATGGACCTCTATTTCACTTCCCAAATTTTCATATCCTTCAATTGGACAACCCTCAAAGAAATACAAAACATGAAAACAAACATTATTGATTGACCCCTTCAATATATCATTTCATTGGTCTTTGGATTGATGATTGCTTGGATGGAGGGGGAACTACTACTTAGAGTTGTTTTGTTAGTCCTAGATAGCAATTGAAAGTCGAGTCTAACCAATTCACATCACAAAGTGTAGGAGGGAGGGTATATTAGGTACATGAAAGTTACATTTTGGAGAATTATCATTCAAGCAATTTTAGAATACCCAAACTTATAATTATAGAATACCTTACACATGGTAACCACACCTAAAATCAATTAGATAAGCTTTATAGTTCTTGAGAGATGCAAGAGAAAATAATAAAGAATTTTATGCATTGGGAATGTAAATCTAACTTAAAGATGATACCTTATACAAGGTGACCACATCTAAAATTAGTCAAATAAGCTCCATAGCATTTAAAGGATGTAAGAGAAAAAAAATGAATTTTGTACATTTAAAATACAAATCTAGCAATTGCAAATAGTTGCATAATTTCATAGGCAAGATAAATTAGTAATAAAAATTTCAAAAGTAAAGATCTAAGGAGGCTATCATTATATGTAGGTGATTCCAAAATTCATATTATAGGCCCTAATAAAGATGCTCATGACATCTAAACATTGCACACCCAATCAAAAAGAATTGAAAGAGAGTTTACATAAGTCATCCTATATTATAAGAAAGGCCCAAAAATTATTCTATCACTCAAAATTTTCATCCAAAAATAAGTGTCATCATTTCATCAAGACCAAAATACATGTCAACATTTCATCAAAACCAAAATAGGTGTCAACATTTCATCAAGACCAATAATAGGTGCACAAACCAAAATCACACATTCCCATAATATCATCAAACCTATAATGTCATGTACTGTACAGTACACATTTAATCTAATTGGACAACTTCCACAAGTCCAATTATAATCACATTAAAGTGGTAATAGAAGGCCACTTGTCCCGTAAAGGCAATGACGTTACCGTACAGAGGGTTGAGTGTAGAGATATTTGACTCCTACAAGGATCTGTCCTGTCTTACCGGGTATTTGACTCAGAAAAGGCTTAGACCAAAAAACAAGCAGTCATCATGAGAACCAGAAGTCTAGATGTATGACGTTGGAATGCAACGCCATCATTTTTGAAATGCCTTTTTGAAAGGATAATTTTATTTCCACCTACATACCAGAAAATTTTGGGGCACATGCTGGACAAAACATTCACAATCAGCAATGCAGTTCCAAGTACTAACCTGCACCCTAACAATAAAAAAGCAAAAGAGTCAGATTCAAAGAACGAATTCCATCTTTTCCTAAGCACTAAAACTTTCAGAATCAACCCAGAGCACAACGCTCCTGAAACATGTAATCGACAGAAAGGGTTATGTACAAACTCCTGAAATAGAAGATTCTGTAACTCATCTAAATTAGATCTAGAATGATTCGGAGACCTTCCTTGAATTATCCAATGACAGGAGAAACTTGCGAAGGTGCTTGATATACTCTGGATATAATTCCAAGTTACAGTGACCAGCCCCCTTCAACCATAATGGATCATACTTCTCTTTGGACAACTCATGTAGCTGCTTTCCATGTGACCAATCAACTACTTCATCAGACGTTCCCTGCAAATAATGAATCCACGTTACACTTCGATATCTTAAAACATCCTCCGCAAAGAAAACTGAGTTCAAGTCAAATGAATCTGGAATACCAATCCTGCAGACCAGCCTCACAAAATGCATAGAGCACAGAAAAGAAATTTGATATCGTCTAATGGAAGCAAAGCAAACCCTCTTCTTGTGTAGAAGCACCCACTAGTTGCGAGCGCCCACTTACATGCATCACAAGGACGGGACAGGACACCTGGCCGATTTTGTCGATGTTCTGCAAAATCGAACAATCCCGTTGTTATACGTTTTCCAACAACCTTCTGGGATTAGAACATTGATTGTGAGTCAACCACACCTAGTTTTTCTGAAGTGACATTGAAAACACAGACAACTCAATTCGAATATCAACGGAAAAAAATCGAAATACAGAGCTCATGGCATAGCAAGCCAGCTGTAAAATCATATTTCAGTAAAAACATTATATCTCTTCTCTTCCATACACAAAAGTAATGGATATGGAGAGGAATGGCTGCTCAAAATTACCTTATAAATATCAAACCAGTACGTCCGCTTTACTGGATACATCACTCGAAGTCCTGAAAGAATTGGACTATGAAGTACCACACCTCGAAGAGCAGGTAAACGAGTGGCCAAATCAACAGTAGGACCACTGCCTACAGACTGCCCATACAACACAACTTTGTCTTCTGGAATACCATACGACTCCAGGCACTTGTAGGCTGCTTCAATGTCTGCATACGTGTTCGGTTCACTTGGCTGGAAAAGAAAACACAACAAGGAATTGAATCGAACAGCGCTGACTCAGGAAAAAAAATAAACCAGGCAAAAGTTCAGGCATGTTTCGGCCAAGAATCCAAAAACGAAAGTAACAGAAACACCTTGCATGGAAATTTTAAAATTTCAAGGATTGTGTCAAATAATGAGAATTGTTTGCAATGCAGACAAAAACCATGCAAAAACAGGATCTGCGAATGGAATGACACATGATTCCCATCATGTATGGCTCAAACCCGGTGCATTTTAACCACGAATATCCAAGATTAAGGCACTGCAAGAGAATGCGAGTAACGCCTAGCAGGGGACTGCCACAACCCCCAGCCAAACTTCTCATAAATCACTGCCTACGCCAACAAGAAGAAACTAACCTTCCCGGTAGACGCACCATAACCTGAGTAATCATAGCTGCACAATTAAAAAAATAACATCAGAATCAGAACCAATACAATTCAGCCATAAAGTCAAGTAACCCAAACTAGTTGAAAGCGGAGCTGAGTAAGCCTAGGATAAGAAAAGATCACAGCTTCCTTCACAAAAGGCACATTGCGTTCACGAAGTTGCCACTACTGAGACGGATGAAGAGCATACACTCGAGTATACACTGAAAATTTCATGAGCTTACGCTTTCAATCAACAAAAATGATAATACTACAACATCAATAATACACTAATGGAGGTCGATTAATTAGTTAGAATGTGGAAATGTTCGTTCGTGTTTGCATCAAGCCAGGTTTATGTGCCCTTCGTATACGTATTAAGCCAGATCTATGTGCGCAACGCAATTTTCGTATTTTCGCAAGTATCGGATATGAGATTGCACTCGGATTTGCGGGTGTAGTCTACACTCAGCCCTCTCCAATGACACTGTCTCGGGGCGACAAACGTGCTCATATTAGCACTCCTATGCACGTTCAGAACTTCACATATGGAAGTTGCCCTATCAGATGTAAACACAGCATTCTCAAGATATGCAGTGAAAGTGCAAGTACTGAGTTGTTCATCAGAGAGAGTTGAGTGTATTCTGCTGGATATCATTTTAAGGACATTCTGGTCGTTTATTAGACAGTATCGCTATTTTGAACGGTTGCTCATTAGAATTTATTCGTTTATTGCTACACAACTACAACATCTAAATTTGAATACAAAAAACAAAAACAAAAATACCCCGGCCGCTTCAAAATAGCCTCAGATTAAATGCTTTCTCCTGTGTTCCAGCTCTCGAAACCTAAAAAATCGAAAGCTCAAGACACGCCACACAAGCGTCCAATTCTAAGCAACAAACATTAAGAAGAAGAAGACAGTGACAGAACAGCACAAACCCGAGAATATTAATCCGGAGGTGAACACTAAGCTCCACGAAAAGCTCATGCATTTGCCCTAAGTCCGCCGCGTTTCCATGCGAATACAGCAGAGTGAGCGCCGCCGTCGGATGCTTCACGAACAACGCCACAATCTCGTTATTCCGCCGGGTCGGCAATTTGAGCACCTCCACGTTTTCCCGGGGCTCCACGTCCGTCATGCGCAACTTGCCCGTATTCTCATCCAAGACCACCTGATACGAAGACGGCGTAGGCGGAAAGAACGCAAACCTCGCTGCCACTGCCGAGGTCACAGCTCCCATCTCTACGACGTCCACCAACACCAACACCACACACCACACCACACCACACACCAAATCACACCCAACACCACACCAAACCCTACCGACACCGGAAAAAAAAAAAGCAAGCACCAGTCAAGCACGAGCCAACCACAGCGGGCAGAGGTTTGTTATCCCGCGTAGCTAAGAAAAAACGTCATGGCGAACACCAGAGAACTGAAGAGAAAGCTGTGGAGCTTGGAAGTGATAAAAAAGAAGTAATAAGTTATGCAGCTTTGATCGATCTTTGAGTAGTGTTACGCCTTGGCTTGGGTTGGGAGCAAAAATTGGGGCGAGGAAGGGGCTGGAAGAGGCCAAAACGGGCAGAAAGAGGAAGTGGCGCCTGGCTGGCTGGGCTGGCTGGCTGGAGTACTGGCGATGGCTCCGGCTCTTCAGCGTTGTGACAGGGAGCGCGACGACAGAGAGCGCGGGAGCGACGGAGAGGAAGAGCGACAGCGAGAGAGACAGGAGGGCGGTGGACACGGGGCGCGTGGGGGAGTTCGGGGATGCCGGCGACCAAGTCGTGAAAAGGGTGGGCGTCGTGAAATTCGACGGTGTCGTTGTGTGTGTGTGGGAGAGGGAGAGAGAGAGGGACTACCTTACCGTGAAATTCCCAAAAAATAGGAGACCTTCCATGATAAGTGAGGATTGGACACATGCCAATGATCGGTCACATATGACTTAACACTAGCTTCTTAGTATGGGAGCAGTGGGAATTTTTTGGGTTTTCGGACAAATGGTTATGTGGCCCTTCTTTCAAGAAGGTTCGAGATTCATGGCTCCTTTATTCTAAGGGGTTTGAATTGAAGGAGGCCAATCTAGAGTATATAATTTTGAGTATGCAATTTTGGTATGCAATTTTGGTATGTGTTGGCTCTGCATCATGGATGAAATGAGGTTTTGGAAACATTGTGGCAACATTTTAGACAAATGGTTATATGGCCCTTGTTTCAAGAAGGTTTCGAGATTATCGGCTCCTTCATTCTCGAGGTTTGAATTGAAAGAGGTCAGTCTAGAGTACACAATTTCAAGTTTGTAATTTTTGTATGCAATTTCGGTATGTATTGGCTCTGCATAATGGATGAAATGACATTTAGAAAACATTGTGACAACAGTGTACACAAGACCGTCACTATAGTCTAGCATTTTTTAGGACATTTATCCCTTTTTTTCTATAGGCTTGAAGCTGCCCATTTTTTTTGAAGAAATTAGACATTTAATTGCATAAAAAACACATTGTATGTGAGTACTACTAAAATCTAATTATTTTGGAAATATTGAATACTAAGATAAACAAACCTATTGTAGAACTAAATATCCATCACAAATACTTGAAGAATGATCTATGTACTAAAGTCTTGTATTAATCTATAATAGAATTTTTTTAATATTTGAAATTTGAGTTATATTAGGTTGAGTTAGTGGCTACAATTGATGTCTTAGATGGTGGTGATGGATTGGAGTGACTAGTACCTACTATAGGAACTTTCAACTTTTGAGTGTATATTCAACACAAGTGTGAGCGTTTTATCTCCACCCTTGAGATAAAGGGTGTACAATCGGGTCCTATGTTGTTGGGTTCAAAATCCTAAAGTTAGGTGCCTAAACATTATCCAATGGGCCTTTCAAGTAATGAATAAACATTTCTTAGAAATAAATTGGAAGTATTTTAACTTAACCTAAAATTGATAAAAATTACAAAAGTTAGTTTGGAGAGATTGGGGCCCAATTTGGACCAATTTAAGCCAAACTCTAGACCTCTAGATTGAAGTTTTTACCTTCAAAATTTCAATTAATTCATATTGTAGAGTATTGTATGCATAGGTCAATTTTGTAAATAATTAGGGAAATTTTGGATCGTATTTAAAAAAAATTTAATTGTACAACTATTTCTCAAAATTTTAAATTTTTTATTGTTGCTAATTCTAAATATCCAAAAAGTATTCTAAAAAATATTTATAAGAAAAACAAATTTACATATGAATTGAAAAAATCAATCCAAAATTAGGAGTATCAAAAAATTAAAAAAAACAAAGTGCGAAAAGCCAAGATTCTGAAATCTAAATGAAATTGCTGACCTATCAAACTCCAAAAAGTAAATTTTTTTGGTAGCCAACACTACTAGAAATTCACGACCAAAACAACATAAATTCAATTGATTTATGTTATTTGGGACAATAGAATGACCAATTTGTAACTTTCTGTGAAAAACAATAAAATGGCAAATTCTTTTTGTTGATTTGGATAGTGCAATGTCCAAATCAACAAGTTTTTGTTGAATTTAGAATCTTTTCAAAATCTTTTCAGAATCTTTGGAATCTTTTTAGAATCTTTAAAAATCTAAGTATAATGATTTCAAAAAAAGATTAATCATGTAAAATTCAGTCTTTTTTCAATTCAGCAGACTTTGGAGTCCATTCTTGCATAATAGAATAAACAATTTCAAAAAACTTAGAATTAAGAAAAGTTGTAAATTCAATCTAACTTTCACCTACAAAAATCTGTTTGTGATTTTGGTCCTTCAATCAAAAGTTATAGACAAAAATCAGAGAGGGGTTGTTAAGAACATTTATTTTGACATTTTCAAACATTCTCTCTGATTTTTGTCCATAACTTTTTATTGGAGACTCAAAATCAAAAAAAAAAATTTGGAGGTAAAATTTAGTTTGAATTTACAACTTTTCTAAGTTTCAAGTTTTTTGAAAAAATGTGTTCTACTATGACTAAATGACCTCTTAAGTTGGCTGAAAATACAAAACACATGAAAAAACAATGAAAAAACTAAATATATAAAATTTTAGTTCTTGCATGATCACTTAAGTATTTAGGTGGTTTTGTGGTTGAAACCTTGAACCTCCAAACATGAAGTTCAAGGTTTGAATCCCCTTGGAGGCACCCGCCTACATGGCAAGTGGCCTAAATGACCCTACCTGCATAGTGGGCTACCTAAGTGGCTGCCTAAGTAGAGAAAAAAATTATTTTAAACAGGCATCGCCTCCAAAAAAATTTAATTTAAAAAATAAATTGAATTGAATTGAATTTTTTTGATTTGTCCAAAACAATAAAAAAAAAATCAATAGATTTCAGTTTGATTTTGTTCAAAACAACACCTCTAAAATGACTAAATCATCCAACGAATTTGAGTTGAAATTCTGTTGTTTTAGTTATGAATTTTCTAGTAGTGATGCAGGTGCCAAAACTTACCTATGTATACGGTATTCAATGCCTATTCTAAACTGATAAAATACTTTGTAATTGAACTTCTTCAACAATTATTATGATTGGATGAAGTTTCATCCTATAAAACTTCATTCAACATTTTTTATTGACTCATATGCAAAAACTGACTTTAAATTGTATAGAGATGTTGAGATTCTTTTTTGATTTTGATTGAATGAATAATTATATTTTCCATCCCAAATTAGTCTTTTTAACTACCAAACTTCATCCTATTCTAACTTCTTTAATTTTCATCTATTTTTTAAGAGTGATGTTTTTGGAAACCTCTAAAAAACATCTATGAGAATTTATATTCAAATTTTGTATTGTAATAACCTATAAGGTGTAATTATAATGCCCAATTTTTAATAAATCTCTAATTTTGAAACATAAAGAAAAACAAACAATGAGGTTAAATATGTACCTTGAAGTCCATTCCACCAAATCACCATACTCCAACACCTACGCCATGATCTATAGGCCTCATCTTGTTCCATTTTTTTTATTTTGTCATTTTTGCGTACCACTTAATTAATGATTTTTAAAATGTAATTTATAGATCCAATTTATAATCTATCTTTTCTCTCAATCTATTTTCTTTCTATTTTCTCCCTTTGACTTTTTTCTAAAATATTTTTTGCAATTTCAATCAAGCCTAACCCAAAGCTTCGGTAATTTTAGTTATCCCCCGTGCTTGGCTTATACATATAGGCTTTAACTTAGTAGAAAAGGAGTATTAATGGGGGATTGACTAACAAAACAAACAAATTGGTTTTAGCCCTTAAATGACACTATCCCTAATGACCAAGGTAGTCACCAAAATATTTCAATTATTTGACCAAAGGGTGTATTCAATCTTTGTTTCTACAAGTTAACAATGAAGTCATCCAATGAACACTTTTGGTCCTCATTGTCCTTTGAGGGTTAATAAAATTGGGATTTGGAACACAAGCTAATTGGAATTTGGAAACTAAGTAATTGTATTGAAGGCTAAAATTGATAATTGAAAACTTTGATATTTCAATGGTTGGTATTTGAACTTTAGAATGGCAGTGAAACTTAAGGAATTAGGAAGATAAAACAACTAAGGAGTTTTGAGATGGGATGCTCTAACTAGATTGTGCTAAAACTTGAACTAACTAGGGCTTTTGATTTTAAAAATACAATAATCAAGAAAGTAGGCAATGGATATTTGAGAGAAACAAATGAAAGTTTGTTTTTTTGTTTGGTTGTTTTAAATTTAGGATTGAAGTTTTGTTTTCTTGGAGGGATTAATCCTTAAATTTTTGAGCGACCCAAAATGGGTTGATCCATTTTTAGAATAGTCATTCTTGAACTTCAAAATGTAAAGAGTCACTTGAACTTGGGCTCATTCTCACCAGAATCAAGTTAGCTATTTAGTGGTGTCTTCATATTTTGAAGAAGAATCACTATTGAATCTACAAAAATTTCTAAAGCAGGGGTGGTCCGAGGGCTATAGTCATCACTTTAAGAAACTCTAGCCAATGAGATAGAAGTATTTATTTGTAGGTAGGCAAGGGCAAAATTGTATTGCTCAATATTAGCAAGGCCAAATCCAACCTTTGGGATGGGAGAGAGGTGGTTGGACAATGATGATGCTTGAAATTCTAATGGGTTTTTAGTGTAGACCATTCATGGACCTTTTCAATGAGTTGCCCAATAGTAAATTAGACCTAGGATGGCATCCCCTTCTCCTTTTTATTCACTCGGCTTGGTGGGTACCAACAACCATTAGAATACACATTTTGCACTAGGATTTGAACCATTTTTCAAAAAAAATCCTATTGCATGTCTTTTCTTGTGTTTCTTCACTCTAGCATGTTTAACTAATCTTGAAATTTGGCTTTGGATTTGTGAAAAATCTTCTATTTCTCTCAAAAAATATGAAATTTACCAATGAAGTGGTCACTATTGCAAGACCATTTTTTCACTCATTTGTGGTCTTAAAAATACAAGACTTGTTTTCATGCATGTGGAACTTCTTTACTCTAAAAATAAGCATAGGATGCTAACTTTTTTAAATGTTATGTGTCCAAAAGAACAAGTCAAAGCAAAATTTCGACCACTTTAAAATATTGATTTCCTTGTAGTACTCTTTACTTTGACGTCATAATCTTCCAATCTATAATTTGAATTGAAACCAAACTTGGTAGAGATGATAAGGACTTGACTTTCCATAAGATCCTATAGTTATTTTGCCTAAAAATGATTCTTTATACTTTGAGCTTCAACCTTCACTAACTTACAAAATCAAGATTCAAAACCCCTTCAAAATGGCTAAAAAAATTTAAGGATTAAGAAAAACAAACAAGAAAAGGAAAAGGGGTGACTACAATAACATTTAAAAATGTCACATGCAAAGACAAAGTTTTGCTAACCCAAAGGTTTCAACTAGGAGGACTAGTAGAAAAAAATAGAATTTTTAGAATACACAAAATGCCACATACAAGGCCAAAGCTTTGCTAGTAGTCACAATTGTCACAATTGTCCTATCTTGCAAGCTTTCCCACATGTAACAAAGAGCTACACTGAAAAGACATCAAAGAACAAAAAACAAGTGGTTTTAATTCTAACCTATTATTACAAGACAAAACTAGGGTTTCATTTGACTAAATTATATTTTCTTAGTATCATATAACAAAGGATTATACCCCTACTCTAAAATAATCTCTTTTAAAATCCAACTACCTCTTTGGTGTCAAAGTAATCACTTCCAATTCAATTCACAAATCATTTTCCTCATGGGACAATTACATACAATTTTTAATGGTTAGCAAAGTTCAAAATACCAACCTTCCACTTTTAGAGGAATTAAGATCACCTTCTAGCAACATGTTGAGTTTGAGGTAATTTGAAATAAGGTAAACCACCACATTTTAACCCTTTAGTGATCGTAGTTGATTCGAAGGGCGAGCACAGTTTTTGAATACAAATTTGGAAAAGGAAAATTTCATCACTACTTCAAGGAAGTAATTCTAGATCAAACCATAGGAATTGATGTCATAGGCTTTATCCGTGATAAGAAAAAAATATGAACATGATCTGACAGTGCAATTTGTTGTGAGTGATCTTCAAAGTGTAATGCATTGAAATAGCTTTCAATTGAAGCAATATAACATATTATTGCCCATAACTTTTGAAACATGTCTTCACAATTCATGAGGTTGCTAGGCAACATTTCTATTGTTTTTAGGCATCAATCATACTACTAAAATCACAGGGTCCTTGGTAATGTCATGTTTTTACACTGTGCGATATTACAGAGGTCCAATCCCTCTGTAATATCATATTTTAACACAATGTAATAATACAGAGTTACAACGGCCACTTCACCTCTGTGATATCACAAAGTGATAAAATGTCATATTACAAAGGTACAATGATATTATGGATGTTAAGGAATTCTTGGCTTCAGACTTCATTCTACTTGCACAATTTTCTAAGTGTTCTTGATTAGCGCTTGATGATTTTCTGAGTGTTCTTGATTCTAATGTTCTATTGTTATTCTCAAATGATTGAAACAATTTTGAAGCAATTTTAGATTCCACAACAAAGTTTTTACAAAGTCCTTACAATTTGAGAAATTTGCATTTCAATTATTCAATTTTGGTCACCATTGGTTGTGAAGGAAGAAATTTATCAAGTAGTGGTGTTCTCGAATTCAACAATACCTCCAAGGTATCTTCTTCACCTTTGTTTTGAGCAATTTTGAATTCATGTAGAGAATGGCGGTTTGAATATTGAGTTTCATTTGAACAATTTGAATGTCATTTGAGTTTCAATCTAATTTCACATAATAGATTGATATAATTAGAGTGAAATTGGAGCACTTGGAGCATTTTTGGAGCAATTGGAGCATTCTTGGAGCAATTGGAGTTTCATTTGAACAAATTGAATGTAGTTTGAGCTTCAGTTCAACTTAATTTCAAGATATTGATATAATTAGAACCACATTGGAGCAATTAGAGCATTCTTAGAGAACAATTTGACCTAATTTGAGTTTAATGTCAACAATTTGAGCTTCATTTGAACAAATTGAGTGCAATTTGAGCTCCAATTTGACTTAATTCCAAGAGATTGATGAAATTAAAGCCGAATTAGAGGAATTTGACCTAATTTGAGCTATTTGACCTAATTTAAGCTTAATGTCAACAATTTGACCTAATGTGAGCAATTTGAGCTTCATTTCAATAAATTGAGTGCAATTTGAGCTTCAATTTGACTTAATCCAAGAGATTGATGAAATTCGAGCCAAATTGGAGGAATTTGACCTAATTTGAGCTTAATGTCAATAATTTGATCTAATTTGAACAATTTGAACATTACTTGATCTAATTTGAGCAATTTGAACATCTTTTGATCTAATTTGGGCAATTTGAGTTTCATTTGAACAATATGAGTCGAATGTTATCAATATAATGTAAACTAATGTCAATAATTTGACCTATTTAAAACCTAATTTGAATAACTTTAGCATTTTTTGAAGCAAACATGAACAATTGAATATAATTTCAATGGTTTGATTTAATTTGAGCAATGTCATGCACATGAATTTGAATTTGATTAATTTGGCGAAATTTGATCTATATTTTGAAATAGGTGCTAACATCCAAAATTCTGTTATTGAATATATGTTGATGTGTTATGGATGTCAGGAAGCAAAAATTAGAAGTAAAGTGGAGCATATTCAAGGAGTGAAGATTTTTGGAGTACAAGTTAAAAAGGTGCAATTTCAAAACCATTATTTTTTGTTTCCACATCCTAAAGTGCGAATTTAGGATTCGTGATTGTCCTCTTTTGTAGACTATGGCTCAAGCTTTGTTTACAATTGATAACTATGTAGATGTTGATATTGATAGTCTTGAATCTATGTCCATCCAATGTCCAAAATGTTTAGCATTTTGTTTTAGGAAAGAGAAAGCAACAATTTGTTGTTACAATGATAAAGTTGGTAGTGAACATGTTAGCCATCCTACCATCCACCCCATATTCAATGAGCTTTTTATGGATAATACACTCAATTCTCGAGGATTTCTTAAATCCATTAAAAAATATAATTAAGCGTTTGCGTTTACAAGTATGCGTAGTAAATTTCAGTCTGGCCAAGCCAAGGGTTGAGGGGTATATACTTTTCGTATAAATGGAGAGTTATGTCATCATATTGGAAATTTAGAACCCGAAGTAGATCACGGCGTAAGATTTGCACAAATTTACTTTTTAGATGATGATTTTAACCATGAGACCGTCAATAACATCCAAGAGGTTTTAGAATCAATCAATGCATTGGTTCGTGGTTTTAATTCTTCAAGTCATGTTCTTTTGGGAGGACATAACATGGAACTTTGTATCACCGGTGAGACTCCTACTAGTGAACATCGTCGTCGATATAATCGCCCTATGGTTCCAAAATTTGCTCTTGTTGTTTTTTACGAACAACATTTAGAATCCGGTCGAGATATTATTCTTCACCGATATGGTAGAAATTTACAATGGATAAAAGAAATTCATCCAGCTTATGATGCTTTATCTTACCCTTTGTTGTTTGTCGATGGTCGATATGGGTAGTCACCTACTTTCAAAGCAGATACTAGAGTGACTCTAAAGTCATTTGTCCAATATATGCTTCGTAAGGGACCTCAATCTAATATATTGCATAGGGCTAGTAGATTATTTCAACGATACATAATAAATCAATATTTGTGTGTAGAACATGAAAACTTGCTTTTTATTAGACAACATCAAGCAAAACTTCGAACAAAATATTATTAAGGCATTGTAGATGCTATGCACGATGACAGTGGAGGATGCATTGGGCACCGCATTGTTTTATCTGCTACATTCATTGGATCTCCTCAATACATGCAGAGACTCTTTTAGGATAGTATGGTCTTAGTTAGAGCTTTAGGCAAACAAGATTTATTTGTTACAATGACATGTAATCCAAATTGGTTTGAGATCATTAATGAGCTTGAACCAAGTCAAAGTCCTCCTGATAGTTCAAATGTTGTAGTACATGACTTTGAGTTCAAATTAAAAGCAATGATGGATGAAATCACAAAGAAAAATGTATTGGAGGAGACAATTGTTTTTTGTTATACTATTCAGTTTCAAAAGCACGGTCTACCTCACGCTCACATTCTTCTTTGGTTGAAAGACAAGGTCAATAATTGTGACCTTGTAGATAGAATTGTATGTGCTGAGATTCTAGATTTGAATAGGCAACCACAATTTTATGATGCAATTGCTAAGTACATGATGTATGGTCCATATGGTTTGGATAATCCCAATTGTCCATGCATGGAGGATGGAAAATGCTCCAAGCACTATCCAATGCAATCTCAAGATACCACTGAGATGGATGGTGATGGTCATGTTTTGTATCGTCATCGAAATGACAGTTGCTATGTTAAAAAACATATGCGTGGGCAAATTGTCCATTTGGACAATCAATGGGTTGTACCATACAATCCATATTTAATAGGCCATTTTAATTGTCATATTAATGTGAAGGTTTGCAGTTCAATAAAAACTGTGAAATACCTCCATAAATATATTTTTAAGGGTTTAGATCGTGGCATTGTAGAAATAGATGAGGTTATTGATGAGATTAAGGAAATTTTAGAGGGACGCTATGTTGCTGTGCAAGAAGTATATTAGAAGCTCTTTGGTTTTGAAACCAACAACAAGAGTTATAGTATTTGTCGTTTACCCATTCATCTTCCCGATCAACAATATGTTACCTTCCAAAAAGGAACATCTTTACAATCAGTGATTGATCAAAACATTAAAACCAAACTTACAGAGTTTTTTGAACTCAATTGCCGCATTCGTGCCTTGATTGCTTCTGGAAATCAAGACAATCATATGCTTCTTCAATATATGAATCTTCTATTGTACTATAAGTAGAATGAAAAAAATCATTTATGGGAAAGAAGACAACACAAGATAAAAGTTTTTGGTAAAGTAAACATGGTTACCATAGGTACCGAATTATATTAATTGCTTTTGTTGTTGACTCATGTTGAAGCACCAACTTCATTTGATGACCTATTTTGTTTTCAAAATAAGATACATTCAACGTACAAAGCCGCTTCCATTGTAAGAGGACTTTTACAAGACGATGGTGAATGGAACAATTGTCTCCAAGAGGCAACTGTCATTTCATTGCCTAAACAAATTCAACGATTGTTTGCAACACTTCTTGTGTTTGGACAACCATTGAATCCTCTTAGTTTGTTGAGGAGACATATTGACACTATATCTGATGATTGGCTTAATGACCAAAATCGCTATAGCAAAACGATTCTATTCATTAATGAACATTTGTCGTTTAATGATAAACGCATTGAAGATTTTTTTGACATTCAAAATTTGAATGAATTTGGCTATCCAAATATTGGTGATGTTGATGATGATGATGATGATGCCAATGACAACAATAACTTAAATAATTTAAACATTAATTTTGCAGAAAAGGACGTGGACAAATTAAATGAAGAACAACGCATTGTTTTCAATGCAGTTACTAATGCCATTTTAGAACCTCATCCTTTGTGTAAGTTATATTTTTTGAATGGCCCTGGGGGCACTGGTAAGACTTTTGTATACAATACCATATTAGGTTATCTTCGAGGTCGTGGTATTAAATGTATGGCAATGGCAACAAGTGGAATTGTTGCTTGTCTTTTGCACGAAGGATGAACATCACATTCATCTCTTGCCATTTCATTACAATTGTATGATAAATCAACATGTTCGATTAGTGCCCAATCATTGTTAGCTCAAATTTACGTGAAGTACAATTGATTGTACTTGATGAAGTTTTTGTTGAACATAGATTTATGATCGAAGCAATAGATCGATCATTGTGAGATATTCCAGGTATTGATACTCCGAATGGCAGTCTTGTAGTTTTATATGGTGATGATTTTCGCCAAACTTTACTTGTCATTGAAGGTGGAGGTCTTAAGCAAACTATTGAGGCTTGCTTGCGACGTTCATATTTGTTTCTACTGATGCAACATTTTCATTTGACCACTAATATGCATTTACAAAGTCAACCGAATTTTCAACAATTTTTATTAAATAATAGTTGAAGGCAAAACTGGTTCAGAGGTAGAGCTACCGCTTGGAATAATTGCACATGAAAATTCTCTAAATGGACTCATTGATGCAATTTTTGATGATCTAGTTGATTTCTCTAAGCATATAATTTTAGTTGTCCGAAATGATGATGCCCAAGAAATCAATCGTAAAATCACTGACCGTATGCTTGGTGATATGCATCAATGTTTTAGCATTGATTTTATTCATAAAAATGATGAACATGCCCATCATTATCCGCTACAGTTTTTGAATTCTTTGCATCTTAGTGGTTTGCCACCTCATCAATTAAATCTTAAATGTGGTTAATATGTAATGTTGTTAAAAAATTTAAATCCAACAAAAGGTTTGTGCAATGGTAGTTGCTTCTGTTTATTACAAGTATCTCCATTTGTATTATTGTGTGAAATTGTGGATGGGCATCATCGTGGCCAAGAAGTGTTGATTCCAAGAATTACACATCATTGCAATGATAGCCACTTGCCAATTACACTATGTCGGAGACAATTTCCTATCACTAGTGCTTTTGCAATGACAATCAACAAATCGCAGGGCCAATCATATAATCGAGTTAGCATTTATCTTCAAAATGAAGTATTTAGCCATGGTCAATTATATGTGGCTTTGTCTCATTGTAGACATCCTGCAAACATTAAGGTCACTAATGACAATTCAAAAGTTGTGGGAACGGTAAAAAATGTGGTTTATCATGAGGTTTTTGTATGACATTGTCTTGGAGATTCCTACATGTATTTACACCTAAATCACGTGGATGGAAAAGTTAAGAGTTTGTTCCAAACTCTGCATGTTTAGGGTTCATGCATGTTTCGGTGACGTCCCCTTTCATCCAATTGCATTCTTTTGGTATCCATTATTATTTCGTTGTCTCAATTGAGATAGCCTACCATATGAATAAATATGGTAGGATGATATTTATAGCCATTTTGCTACAATCTTTTATAGTCAATGGAAAGATATTTCAAAGTATGCATCTTTAGATGCAATTTATTTATAAAACTTATCACTTTTTTTTTAGAGTATGCAAATAGCCAAATATGCAAAGATTCTAATATACATATATTTGAATTTAAATATATCTTTTTTTTTCTTTTATTTTAGATTGCAATAAATTCAAATGATTATGAAGATTTTTATAATTTACTATTTGAATCTTTTATTGAAATTAAATCTTTATTCTACATTTTTATAGGTGAAGATTTTGCATATTCTTTAATTGTAAAGATTTTGATTTCAAAAATATTGAAATTTTTCTACATTTCATCACACATATATTTGTAGGTTTAATACAAAGATTAATAATTTTCTAATTGCAGATTTTCTTGAAATTGAAACTATTGCTCTACATATTCAAATGTGAAGATTCTACTTACATTGTAAAAATTATGATATAAAGATTTTCTTTAATTTTTTCCTATTGCAATATATATATATATATATATATATATATATACACCTTTTTTTCAAAGAATATTGTATGAGGATGTCAATGTTTTCATATAAAGATTATACATACTTCATTTATCTACATTCTATCACATGAAAAATTGATGAAAGTAATATATTTAATACGTAGCAAAGCAAGTGCCAACTGCTAGTTTTAAATAAAATCACATGAGTTGCTAAATATATATGCAACTTAGAATGTATGACTCAAGTCATCCCCCTTATCTTTGGACAAACACAACTATCTCATTATTGCACATGCTAAAGCTCTATTTGTGTTACTCTTTGGGTTTTTTCAAATACCTTGTACTAAGAGCTATAAAAGATAAAGAATCCAAAATTTGACCAAAAAGTGGTCAATTGGTCACTAAAGGGTTAAACAAAAGACCCAATTCAACCACCTAAAAAATGACCCATTAAAGTCTTCTCACAAGGTGCACTCTTCACTAGTCTTCGGGATGATATGGATCAATATATATGGTGCTTGATATCCTTTAGGTCAAAATTATAAAATTGTAAAAGTAATATAAAGCACCTACTTTAGTTACAAGAATATATGTTTTAAAAAAAAGGAGGAAGGAAGGAAGAATAGAAAAATATTAAAAATAACATAGGATTTTATATAAACATTTATTAAAATATTTGTTGCCTTCAAGCTATATACTACTACATTCTAAAGTAAGTGGATCATGAGACATGTACTCATATTAGCTTCCATCAACTATCTGACACCTCCTCAGGGTTTGGTATTTTTTGCAAGGATGGAAGCTAAACCTCTTTTTACATTAGATGCAATCATGCCTTGTTGTCATTCCAAAAAATTAAAAATTGATTAAAAATTCAAATGCAATCTACGATTAGAAGAAAATTAAAGAACAAAGAGAAAATGACTGCCAAGACTTTTAGGACAACTCTATTTGGGTTCACTGCATGGTGCATCGTATAGAGGTTAAAGAACGCACCATTTTAACATCGCACTATTAGCATCATAATTTACTTCCTAACTTCAACCTAATCCAAGCCCTCACCTTTGCTACCAAAATATCCACATTACACCCGTTCTATCAAATACTGGACTAGAAGTTGCTTTACTGGGCCAACCAAAACATCAAACTGTAAACTGTAGATAATCCTGGGCGAGCACTGACGGTATACATTCACACAATCGATAAACTGTTTAGTTCAGCACACCGCTAGAACTTGCGACATTCACCAAGACACCCATGCACAACTAATTGGAAAATAGAAATTGAATGCCACCGTGAGTTCCAATCCAATTCGAGTCGTTTCGACGTTCTTAAGTAACTGCACGATTCAAATTACAGATCTCAAGCACGTTATCACCTTTACTCATACTGCACTACCGCAAGAATAAAAAATCTATCAAAGTCGCGAAACAAAACACCAGACCTGCAGTATTACAGCAGGATATTGTTGATCATGATATGCACATGTACATGAAAAATGCAACCTCTGCAATGATTATGCTCACTTTGCAGATAATCATGTCCAGCTAAAAGCTGCACTCCTTAAAGAGCATTCTCCTCCTAGCCACAGCGTCTTTGGAGGCTGTCAACACCTACTGACTTGATCATTGGTTTTCAATTGAGTTCACAGATAGTCAGAAATAGTGTATACGTCTCCCCAACGGCGGGCTACACCAGTTCTGTAAAAAATTCTTGAATAATGATCAAGCAACTCTTGACAAATTGCTTCTGAGTGATGTCATAATCAAATTACGAAGACCTAGTTGAATGGAGAGGAGCTTATCCTGGTCACCAGCCTTTTGAGCTCAGCGTATGGATGAGGGATCCGAATGTCTTGTCTATGGTGGAGTTCCAAACATGTGCCAAATCATCCCGCACTTCTCTGCCCAAAAGTGGAGGAGGAGACTGCAATGACAGAAAAAATTCTCTGTAAGGTAGATATCCCAATTCCACCTGGCTCCCTGAACCATAAGTCTATGATTTCACTAAAGATCATTCCACCATAAACCAATGAAAACAGTCGCACACTAAGTGCATTGTCATTCATGAGAAGTGCATTGCTTATAACGTCCTCATGCAAAACTAGGACGGTCAGAATAAGCAATAATTTTGGGAAGACACCATTTTGATTTTGAAAATTCATCACTAATTCAATACAACTCCCCAAAGTAGGAACCAACTAATGTCGGGTTCCATCTACTCTAACAACCATGATCCTTTTCATCGCTCAGATCCATATTTGCACGGTTTAAGGGAACTTACCTCAACTGAACTGAAAAAACGGAGCCGTCATTGCAATTCATAACTACATTTCTATTTCCAGCTCCATGTGTTCACTCATACAAATGCAATAATAAAACAATCAAAACAAGGCATTCCCAAAATTCACCCTAATTTCTCTCAGCACACAGACGAGTTCCAAAACAGTTCCACCCTAATTATCGAACTGAAAATCATTTTCATCGCTCAGATCCATATTTGCACGGTTTGAGAGAACTTGAACTGAACTCACCTAACGGTGCCTGCATTGAAATTCCTAACTACATTACTATTGCCAGCTCAATGTGTTCACTCATAAAAATGCGATAATAGAATAATCAAAACAAGTCATTACCCCCAAATTCACCCTACTTTCCCTCAGCACACAAACGAGTTCCAAAACGATTCCACCCTGCTCATAAACGCCAGTTAATTTCAAACAAGAAAACCCTAATTCAAGTTGGAACCACACAATCAACACAATTTCCTTACCGGAATCCCACAAGGAGGCGGGAGATTGCCGCCCGAGAGCGTCTCCGCGAGCCCTGCAGTGGACTTCCAAATATGTCGCTGCTCAAACATGAATACGCCCATGCCAACCAAGCCTCCCATGGCGAAGCCCAGCATCCGTTCCTACACCAATTCGATCCGTCAGAGGATCAAAAGGATCGCAAGAGGAAAATAATCGCAATTGGAAGATGCGTGAGTGAGAGAAATGGTACCTGGAACAGGATGGAGGGGTAGAGGAGAGGCATGGTGGATCGCCCGCTGCGTGGTCGGCGAGATCGTGAATCTGCGACTCTATTAACAAAACAGATTGATACTGCCCGAAAAACGAAACCCTAGCATTACCCTACTTCGGGGTGAGACGTGCCGCGAGGTGCCGCTGCGGCAAGTTTATTAATACATCTCCACCAGCGACGCAAACCCCCGGCCATATCTGTAGGGGAGCCGACCACTTTCCAACCACTCAACCCCTAAATGTTCAATGCCTGTTTTGAGCCTCTAGAAATTTGCTCTAAATTGAACAAAAAGCCAACATTTTGATAAGTTGTATCAATTTTTTTCAATTGTAACTGTACAAATTCAAACTAGACATGTTAGAGATCACATAGGAAAAAAAAACATAACAATATCACTTATAAGTTGGAAGATTATAACATTTGACCATGAGGGTGTTAAAACTATGAAAATTTTTCATTTCACTTTTTCCATATTAATTCTAAAAAGTTGATCACCAAAAAATATGAGGCTAAAGGGCCTAACATGCATAACCTCAATCAATTTATGGCTTCTCAAAGTTTACTCTACAATTTTTTAACCCCTAAAGTTCCTTGACTATGTTTTTGACAAAAATGCTCCAAAACTGCTATTTTTTAAGCAAGTTTCAAAATTTAGAAAAAAAAACATTTGTGGACACATGTGACCGTAGGATCTTGTAGTAATTTGGTTTGAAAAGATGTGAAAAAAATTTCAGAAATATCCACCATGTAGATTGCAAGATATTAGCATTTGAAGTGACAATAATCATTTCTTTGTCCCTGCAAAAAACCGGGCAGTTGAACTTCATAAGGTCAAATTTGTATGAAAAAATGTTCAAAATGATTGCAACTCTTTGGATTCATTCTTCATTGCATGTTGGATACATGCTTGAAAATTTTCAAATCATTTGGAATTGTACAACATATAGGAAAAAAATAGTAAGTAGGTAGTAGTAGAGAATGATTCAAAACACTAAATTGTTAAGAATTTAAAAATGGAATTTGAAAATGTCAACCCCAATGGTTGAAATGTTGTAATAAAAAATTTACATCCTAGGATTTTATTTTTTTTCAAAAATATTGAAAATTGGGTAAGATAAAGGATTTCAAAGTTTATTTTAGAGTAGGGGATCCATAACTGCCTGCAAACAAAAAATCCTCATAACTTTTGATTCGTTGATCAAAATGGAGTGATTCAAAGCTTTCCTTATATATATAAGTCTAGAAAATGAACTTCAAATTTTAATTTGTTGAAAAAAAATGATTTTTTCAGATCTGCCCGGACTGCCCAAGTTGAAAAACAAGCAACATATTAGGCTATAACTTTTGACTCCTATTTCCAAATGTCATGAAATTTGTTGCATATGAAAAATATTCCTTGTCTACACCTTTCACAAAAATTTTAGCCTTAAATATGCAAATTTTTGGTCACAGTGGCCTACCCAAAATTTCTATACAGCCAAAAAATGCAATCTGGTCCTTTAGGAGTTAAATGAGCTTATAATGTGATTTTTCCTCTAAGTCCTAGTGTATTTGAGGCTAATTTTTAAGAGCCCTCAACACTACAAAAAGTCAAGATTGTAATGGCTATCCTTGCACAAAATCTTGAATAGAAAAATTATAATTATTTGTTTTCAAGATTGAATTTTTGATGCTAAAGCTAGACTTCAAGAAGAATTTTTCAAAAATATAAACTACTAAAAATAGAAATTTGGTTTAACTTTAAAGTTTTACAAACACTAGATTTTGGTGCCCCGAGCATTTGGGGGCTAAGCAATTACACATATCTAGAGCACAAATTTCCTAAGTGTAGAAATTTTTCCATGTATAGTAATAAAGTTTGGAAAGATTCTATAATTTTTCAAAATTCTAGTTCTCAAAATATAACTACTATAAATTTTTTAGTTGAAGATTTTGTTCTTCCCACACTCGTGATATAGACTTCCCTATCTTTTTACCAAAGGCTGGTTACAAAATTGACTAAGGCATTAGATGTTTTTGAGCTTGTATAAAAGCTTGTGAATTCTCAAAGGTTTCCAAACTTTCCAAACTTGGCCTAGTAGCTACTTGACCTAGATCAACAACTCCTA
Source organism: Pseudoscleropodium purum (assembly GCA_963969395.1). Taxonomy (NCBI): domain Eukaryota; kingdom Viridiplantae; phylum Streptophyta; class Bryopsida; order Hypnales; family Brachytheciaceae; genus Pseudoscleropodium; species Pseudoscleropodium purum. The sequence continues at coordinate 29,772,276 of OZ017795.1, forward strand.
TGTCAAATAATGATAATAAGATTATTTTTTTGAATATCTGAATATTTTAAATATTTAATTAGTATTTGATTATTAAAAAAAATTGACAATCCACAACAAAGGGGACAATTCTCAAAGACCCTCCCCTTGCTAAAATCCTTTCTAAAAGGTTGGTTGCAATACTAAGAGTCTTAAAGCCAATCATAATGGGCCACAACTGCACCTCAAACTATGTTATAATTAATCACTATTCATCTCTAGCTAAGCAAAATTAGAACACCCTATACTACCAAAATCAAAGGGTGATTAGAAAGAGGTCAACTTTGATATATTAATTGACTCTCGTACAATTGAGCATAGTTATTATTATTAAACCTTTTTTAGTTTTATTAGATCTATTCGAAACTAAAAGAGGATTCCAACTCACTCTAACATGTAATAATTTGACTCGTGTGGTATATAAACAAGACAAGTGGGCCCTCAAGAATCACCCTCAAAATCATATATTGAAAAAATATTTATTTATTAATTGTCTTTATCTCTAGAACATTGAAACTAATTATATAAGTGCACTAATATAGACTATCTTCAAACTATTTGTAATGAATGTTTAATGTTTAAATCTTTGGGAATAAGTGAACTCCCTACAATATTTTCTTGTAGGTAGCCAAAAGTCAAAGTATTGGTTGTATCTAGCGTAGGTTTAGTTGTAGAATTCTTCATTTTTTGAATTAAAATTTATGGATGTTTCACCTTTAAAGGTCCATGCATCCAAAAAGTGAATGCACCTTGGTCAACCTCAATTACAACTTTCTAAATAACTATTTTTTGAATTTGGTTTCATCTAAGATTCTAAGAAAACAAAAGTTTTGACAAGTTTGTTTCTATTTCATTTTTAAACTTTGAAAAATGCTAAAAGTTGAAGAGTTATTGCAATTGAAAGCTCCATGTGTTAGAATCCAAATTACACAACACAATGTGTTTTTCATTCATAGTTCCTTTTTTTAAAATGGATTTTAAATTTAAATTATAAAATTATGTTTTTCATTCTATATTTCATTTATGGTAAAATTTACAGATTATTCTAGTATATATTGTAACTGATATAATTTTATTTCCTCTTTAGCTTTGGAAAATCACAATAATTTGATTTTTCCATCAAAAAATACAACATAAATATAAAATGTTTTTTTCCACTAGCTAAAAACATCAAAATTTTACACATCAATTAAATAAAAGGATAAATTTGATTTTGTAATTGAATTTGATTTAAAGGTCTCTGTTGTCACTGTTTTTGGGTGTAAAAAATAAAATAAAAAATTGAATTTATTTCACATTAATTTCCATTTCTACTTGTACTTTTTGAAAAAATTTCAAATAATTTGAATTGCTTTGCTATTCTTACTCATTGGTGTTCAATTTTTGCAACAAAAATGATAACAATTACAATTTTTAATGAATCAAACTGAAATTTTTCAAAGTGATACAAAATTTAGAGTTTCAAGTAATAAAAATATATGATTTTTGTTTGAACATAATTTAAAAGGCTAAATTTAGCTCAGATAAGAAATTTGACTATTTCTCAATGAATGAAGTTCTTTAGGGATTAAAGGATAGATCACTTTGCAACATGTGGGGCATGAATCAAAATCTTTATGTTCAGCAAAGTCGAATAAAATAAGGTGTTTTCTTGATGGTAAGCAATAATTCATTAATATGAAATCCATGCTTTTCTTTCAATTTTTATAAGATTGCTAAGTATCATCTTTTTATAGGAGGAGCTCTTTGAATTTATGGCATGCAATGTAACTTGAAACCTTCATCTCTAATTGACTCAATATTTTAAAATATTTGTCAAGACTTACAAGGTTCTCTATAAAAAATTTGTCAATTTCCTACTGTAAAGTTTGGCCATATAGGTTGCCTTATAGAATCAACAAATACCAAGTAGAGAATGTGTGCACAACAAACAAATGAAGAAGCAAAAATAATTGGTTATACCCCCCACTAGTCTTCTTTGGCACCATAGGGCCAAATTGCACCATTTCATAATAAATTTGTACTTTTTGCTAAAGAAAAGTAATTTTTTTGCCAAATTGTCTTCATTTCTACTGAAAATGTGGATAAAGTACCAAATTTGAATGAAAAGTGCATGAATATGATTGAAAAGTGTTTTTTGGTCCAAAAGATGGATGAATATAGAAATACAATACTTCACCAAATTTTCAGAGGTCATTGTCTTAGCACTTTTTCAAAAAGTGAAAACGTGTTATCCCTTACTAAGCAGTTTGGATAGCATATAATAGATTTTTATTTAAAACTCACTTCACAAGCTCACTTTTCTATTAAAAAAAATGTCCAAAATGACGGAGCTTCTTTGGATTCATTTTCCTAAACATATTGGCCACATGCTTGAATAGTTTCACACCATTTTGAATTGTACAACATATAGAAAAAAAATAGTAAGTAGATAGTAGTCAAAATTGATTAAAAATACTAAATTGTTAAGAATTTAATTGTGGAATTGAAAAATGTCAATTTCAATGGTTGCAATATTTTAATAAACAATCTACATCCTATGGTTCTATTTTTTTCGAAAAATATTGAATATTGAGTTAAAAAAGAACATCAAAGTTTATTTTAGAGTAGAAAATCCATAACTACATGTTGGTCTTTTAGGTGTTAAATGAAAATAGAAACAACCATTCAAAAATTGTATGAACAACTTGGATTTATATGCAACATTTTTGGCATTCTCTAATTATTCACCACTTATTTATGAAGAAGGAATTTTTAAATAGACAAGAATGAATATGTCTAAGGTAGTTTGTTCTAAAAGAGATTGGCCTCTAAAATTGATCATTAGCAAACATGTACATTTTTGTTTTCTTTAGTGTATCTATGGTGTACATTTTGAAGTAGTCGATTTTTGTGACCACCGCAGTCCAACTTCAAAATTTAATAACTAATTCCTCAAAGGTCCAAAAAAATATGAAACCACTTGGGTTAGATGCCAATTTCCAATATAGGGTTTCTGAATTCCATCGTTATTAGCACTGCATTTGCTGAGTCAAGCCTCTGCTGTTTTTGACATTTTTGGCCGAATCCTTCACAGGTTAGATCTATAAAGTGAAGTGAGAGTTTTGAACAAGTTTTCATGCTAAAAATTTGTCGCTACTCAAAAAGAGAGCCCAATTCAAGTCCCTAACGTGAAATAAACTACATCTACAATGCAACTGCACAGTGAAATAAGCAATCCAAAGCTTTATTACATCAAAAAATTCAATTCAAGTTAATTATTTACATAATAGGATTGAATCGAGTAATATGTGTGTTAAATTGAATTAGGTAGTCAAGTTTCTGTAGATGGATAAATGACTTTCTTTTCCAATGAAAAATTGTATTTCAAGGTTTTATAATCCACAATTGATTATAAATCCTCAAATTTTCACAATCCTTAATTCTAATTGAGGTTTTAAACAATGGTATATATAAATAGATGGATCACTTGTATATATATCATTTTATACAGAGCAATTGAATAGGTGGCAATCTGAATTTCCAAAGTTGTAGAGACTTATTATAAAACGCATCAAAAGAAGAAAAAAAAATCTAATAATGACTTTTAAACAAAAGTTGTTAATTATGATTTATATATTACATCCATCCAATGGATGATATTTTTCAATAAAATCTAATATCAAAATTAAATAATTCATCATAAAATTGTCTAAAGATTGGATATTTGTAATTCTTTCTAGTTGTTTTTTCTTTACGTTCAAAATGTTAAGTTTTAATTATACTATTTTGTAAAGAATTTTATTTATTTTTATTTACTGAAGTTGTGTTTGAATTGGTAATTTTTGAATTGAAAAAGTTAGTTTTAGAATTGCCATAATTACTTGTACTCAAGCTTGTATTCTTCAAATTGTAGATTATTTTCAATAGAAAGTTGCAGGGGTTTATACTATAAATATGTAAAAGAACTAATAGACGAATATATAAATATTTAGATGGATGAATAAACAAAGATTTGATGACTAGTTGAAAATCATACTGAAATAAACAATATTTGGATGACATTTGTATATTCAATGCAAATTTGAATTGACTTTGACGTTTGTATGTCAAAAGACATACAAATGTCACATATATGTTGTTTCTCTCAACCACTTTTCTACTTGTGTATATGCTTGGGTCATGTTTGTAGTCATCTACTATTTCAAAATTAAACATTTGGTTTTTAATTTAGGAATCAAAGAATAAGAAATAATAACCTTAATAACTTAGACATTCTAATGATAATTTTTGTCAATTTGAAGGGTGACCAAATAGCGTTCTTGGGTTTAAAGAAATATCGATTGTAAAACTCACAATTAATTCATAATTATTTAAAAAAGTACAAATTCACAGACACTAACTTTCTATAGCATGTGCCAATGTATCACCTACATATAGTTTCTCTCAACCATTGTTCTATTTGTGTTTATGTTTCGCTCATGTTTGTCTTCATCCACTATTTGTAAATTGAACATTTGGTTCTTAATTTACGAGTCAAAGAGTAAAAAATATTCACTTTCATAACTTGAACATTCTGGTGATAATTTTTGTCAATTTGAAAGGCGACCAAAAGGGCCCTTTTGGATTTTAGAACATGTCAATTGTAAAAGTCATAATTCATGTAAATTTTTCTTTTGTAGAAGTGCAATTACAGATATTTTGACTTTCTATAACATTTGGCCATGTGTGAGGGTGAAAGTTAATACTTTCTCAACCTTTCTCATCGTCAAAGCAAAAATGGAATAGAAACTGAATAAGACTTCCACAATTTCTCCGTCTTTAACTACAGTCATCTGTTGACACTCTTATCATTTTCAAGGAATTACAAAATCACAGTAGAAAATTGGTCACATTCAAAATGACTTTCTCGATTTTAAGTATTCCCTTTTGGCATGCAACCTTTTAATTTTATCAAAGAATTTTCAAAATACATAGACAATCGTCGCCACTTCATAATATATATACATTCGAAGAAACTTTCAAATCCATTTCTAGGTTTTCATGAGTTGAATTGCTCTTCTGTAAATTCAATGATGGCTTCACCATACGTCTGCAGGTCGAAACTCTATTCTAGGAGTCGTTTTGCATTCTCCTCAGTCCACAAAGAACCAAAAATATTGGAAGTGTTGGAATAATATTTTGGAACTGCTTCCTTGCCTCCTCTGCTTTTCACTGGCCTCTCTTAAAAATTGTCCAGACAAAGTCAACAATTCCAATTACCATCCTGCAAATGTTGCGCGCTCCCATGTAGAATTCTAATTTATTAGTGGAAGACCAATTCTAGGCTCTCTATGTAGCTTCCACAAACTGTAGAATACCCTTTATGTCTGGTCTCTATTAAAGGTTTCCAGATTCTACTGAGTAAAAGTTTGAACTGCTGCCTAGTCTGACAAATTACAATATTCCAAAACTTTAAAAACAAATCCATGGAGTCCTTACACTGAAAGAATAATTCCCTCTTCCTTCTAAGTTAACACAATTGACAAAAACCTCATGCCTATACAGAAAATAAAGATAAGCACACGGAGTCAAAGCCCTGAAAGTTGTGCGACAAAGCCAATTCAAGCTGAAAAATAATGGTTCTTTACAAATGCAGCCAGTGGGGTATCAAAGGACCCCACATGACATCGTGGTTAGAATTACAATCTTCGCGAGCTCGATCGAAAATTCTCTTTCTGATCAACGGCGTCTTTCTGATTTCCCGGTCGACTAGTAGGAGTTTCTTTCCGCCTAATGCCATTCGAAGTCGATGCATCGATTTCCGTACTAATGTGCGAGCTCAATTGTATTGTAGTCAGTGGGGTCTGCGCAATTCTATGAGACGTAGAATGCACCCGAGGTGGAATAACCGACTCCCTTTGTCCTTCGTTTGTTGGATTGGTGCTCGACAAAGGCTGAACTGACTCCCTGGAATTCAATCGGTCTCGTGCTGTTACGTACGAACTAGACCCACCTGAGGCCTTGATATTAAGAGGAGTTGCTGCTCCAGCAGGGGGAGGGAGCTTGGTTGTCGTACTTTCTGACTGGGAAGGTGCGGCAGCTGGGACGGATACCAACTGAACCAACCCACGTGGAACTTTTCGCTTCGGTTTGAGGAGGGGCCTGTCCACACGCAGCTTTGCCAGAGCCTGCTAGACAAACAGATGCAGTGAGGTCCTACACCAGCTCTGCTAGGTCTGCAAGACAAATCCAAGACTCCATAGACGCATGAAGAAAATGAACAACGGAATTGTACAAATCGGGAATGATCAGGTGCAAACCTTATTGTTTCCGATATCTGACAGTGGACGGCGAGGTCTTTTACTCCCGACCTCACTGTCTCTCCTACCTGTCCCAACAGATATCAATTCACCCAAATCTTGACGATCTTCCGGGCTGAAAGAGGCGTGCAGGCTCTCTTTGTAAGCGGAATCTAGCACCGTTACTGCCCTCTTCACCAAAGCACGCTCCGCATCCACATTAGATGGAATCGGCAGATCTCCGTCACCTTTCACACCCCCGATAGAGGAAATGCTTCTAGAGATGGGAGGAGTACCCAGCTGATGCGGTGAAGAATCCACTCGAAGACTGGCCATGGCCGAAGCCATTTCTGATTGGGCAGGTGCGATGAGTTCGGTCGCGGAGAACCCTGCTGTGTCGGATGTCACAATCTCCCAACGGTTCGCGCATCGACCGACATTACATCCACATTGAGGTCCGCAAAACCCACCCGCAGCTTTGCATGCACATTTCTTGGTCTTACAGCCTGACCACGACGAGCAGGAGCAGCAGAGACTACCACCGGAAGTGGGCCCCGACTTAGAGTCTTGTTCTACAGGGGAGTGATCAACATCAGTCAACTCAACAATCCCGGACGAATCTGCCGCAGTTGGCATGGAATTACTGCCCGACCTTCTGATGCTCGAAAGCTGCTGCTTACGACTCCCAGAAATCACACGCGTTCCAGAATGAGTCTTGCGAGCAACGCGTCTTCGGGTCACTTTGTGTTCTTCCTCGGAATCTGAATCCAGGTCAGAGAGGTCCGCTTCCATCTCAAAATCTGACTCTGAATCCGACAGATCCATGTCGGGAAGGGAGTCTCGGACGAATAAAGATCCGCGTGTGGACTGCACAATGACCACGAGAAGATTTTATTAGATAGGGCAACGCGACGAAGATACATATTTGTATTCAGAATTAGTAATAAACAACAAATTCAAGCCAGATGTAAGATGATACCGGAAGGGTACAACGAAAATCAAGGACACAAACATGAGACCTCTGACTGAGAAAATAAGGCAAAATGGGTACTTCTAACTTGCCTGCCGAAGACCATAAGGTCCATTACCACCAGCTTCGAATCCTTGAGAAGCCTTATCAATGTCAGTCCCAGATTCGATCGTATCAACCATCCCCGACTGCGTGCACCCACCATGCGGAGCGCATCAGCAAAAGAGAAAACATGCTGGATTCTCAAACATGCATGACCATAAAGAATTCGGCTTGACACACTTAGCAGTATTGGTACTCTAAATTAAAGAGAAAACGCAGCTGTCAAATTCATCAGCCATGCGAGCAACTCATCCACAACGATTAGTTATTTCCACATTTGCGACGTAAGAAGGATTTAAACAAAACCTTTTTAGATGCTACAAGGGCATCTGACAGGGCGTGGTTTGTGCGCAGATTCTGTCTTTCCAATTCAAGGCGTTGAATTTCCGCCTGCTTAAGCAGACCTTCGACTTCAGCGAGCTTCTCCTTCAGCTCCTTGGTCTCCTCCTCAAGATCTTTGAAGCGGCATCTGGGAAACAACAAAACTCTTTGACTTTGAGTAGACATGACCTGTGAAACTAGTCATCGCAAACGATGAAAATAAATTCTTTGCGAGAAAAACAGAATCATCATCCACGAAAGAATAGAAAGCAATGGAAAACACGAACCTAGAATACGATGCGACACCAAACATCAGGTGCAATAGAGTCTTCGCGTCTCCCATCGACCGTAAGTGCTGCCAACGAGCGCGTCCACTGCTGGATCTCTCACGGTCTTCAGCCTCGGAAAGTTGAGAAGCCATTGCCACCATGTCTCCAGAAGAGGAACTCAAGAGGCTTCCCAAGTAAGCAATACGGGCATGTCTGCGAGGTAAGGGGTCGATTTATACCAAAAGCATTTGAAATTGCTGTCTACACGACATGAAGCAAGAGAACTACCACATGAATGCTACGGCGGTCGCATGTACGACCGAAAAGCAAAAGTTTAAGTGATCGTGGAATGGAAAGATTCACGCGGATCACCTGTCGTGATATAAGAACTTGTTGAGATGTACATAAAACACATTGCCTACCTGGCATTGGAATCTTCGTCGGGATCACTTCCATCCGCTGATTTCTCTTCAACTTGTTGCTTCAGTTTCATTAGCTCCTTGGCATACGCTGCACGTCTGCGTACAGGGGAGATTAATTTGGGACAACGAACTCATATTTCTAATCACCAAGTTCCTAAGCCAAAGGAGTAGCAGTAAACAACCAAGTTTCTCATCGACTTTCCAAAGAGGATCAGTAATTCTTACTCTTCTCTCTGTTTTTCGACGGCGGAACGAACTTCATGTACCCGCAGTGCCATTTCAAGTTCTTGTTCGAGCCAGTGCTGAAGAGACTTCTCATTATTCTGCATTGAACAACCATGAGTTCTTTCGGAACAAAAGTTAACAGTAACAGAGCAAACAGAGACTTCAATTTAGCAATTATGTTCAGGAGGATGGAGAATAGAACCTGTGCCGAAGGACCGCCAAGGAGTAAAGTACCTGCAGAATCCAGAAGGAGACTTAGAGACATACAAATGAGAGCTCCGATGACAGATAAAGAAGTCCAGATGCGTCCAAGCAGGAAACAAACTAGAGTGAAGGAGTTACCGTTAGGCGCAGTATCCCGAGATGACTTCCTTGCTTCTTGTAGCTCCTTCAAGCGGCGCATTGCCGATGCAGCCTCTTCTGTCTTTCGTTGGAGAACCTGCAAAAGAGATTGCAACAGTCCTTAAATCTACTTGGAGTATTCAAATTCCGTTGACCTGCACTACTTCCCATTATGCATGCATTGCAATTTAGAAATCCATCAATGATGACCTTACCATTTTTTGTCGTAGATGAAGTGCTTGTATTTTATGCAACTCGTAAACATTACGGCGTCCTTCTTTCTTCAGCTGTAAGAGTCCAAATGCATTCGTGAGTTCCGACTGCAATATTGTCAACTTAGAAAGGACAAATTGTGAGAAAATGCAGTCGGCATGTCAGCTTTGTCTAGGGTTACGACAACAACCTGAAGAACCTCTTTTTCTCTAGATGCTTTCCAGAGTCGAAATTGCTCAGATTCTTGCTTCATCTTCTGCTGAATTTGAACCTAATGAAGTTCACCAGTCAGCCACAGACAAAATTTCAGTTCACATATACGTGCCAGTAATAAGCCACCAACAGATGTGCAGCAAATTTCCAGAAATAAATATGAAGAAAACGAAAGTGGAAAACAAATAAAACGCAGGATCCGCAAACCTTTTGAGTCTTCATGCGGATAATCTCCTCTTGCAGACGTTTAGCAGCCTCATCGCTACGCTGCTTGTGGCGAAGAAGTTGCGCCTGATTCTCCTGCTTCTTTTTCAATTCAACAATCTGGTTTGGCAGGAAGAGCCATGCAATCAATAAGAAGTAAAGTCCTGGTCAAAAGTTCACAAAGCAGAGCTCGGATTAAGCGTAATATTGAAATTACCTGAGATTCGAGCTGAGATAATTTCTGGGTGTGCTGTTCTTGCGATTTCAACGTATTTTCGTCGGAAACATGGGAAAGATTCTCAAGATCTGCCAGCAACTTGTCTCTTTCTTTCTGCAAAACACACATTTATTTCCACTGTTATCTGATGTACAAGATGCTAGGGGTAATTATTCTACAATTGTCTCTACAATACGGAGAGACCAAAAGTGAGGCAACGTAAATTACCTGCAAATGTCTTTTTTCATCCTCCAGTTCGATCAGCTTTCTCTCGAAGTGCTGTTTTAAGACTACCGTATCAGTTCGTACAAAAGATTTCATCTCCGCCTGCACAACGCGAATATTCAGTTATTAACATGAAGCGTCCAGGCAGGGAGATGGCAAGCTGATACAGAAAATACGGCCTGAAAAATAGTGGAACAACATAAGCAATCAATTGAGACCAGCCTGAATTTACTTCGACAAATTCAAACACTAAAATCCTACCTCTTTCTGCTCCAGCTGCATATTCAAGTCTTGCAATTGTTTGTCTAAACCTTCTTGAAGTGACGTGTATTCCAACTCTTTGGCAACAACATCAGCCTCGTCCTCTCCATTTACTTCACCTGCAAGTGACCATGCTTGAAACATGTGAGCACAAGATGATTAGTCTAAACATGAACTGCATTGAAAGGTCTTTTCTGTGAGGAGTATTAAATGCATCGCCGAACTCGGCATACACCAGTAAGCCCAGCCACCATCAAATAGACAGTATTGTGAAATAAGGCCGCACCAGGAGACAAGATATCTCCAGCTCCAGGAATTCGAAGAATTGCTCCAGATTCAATGGCTCTGTCATCTTGAGAAGGAAGAGAATAATGTGGCCTAACGACAGTTCCAGAGCGAGCCTTCGCTTGACGAAGCTGTAGAACCTCAGCCTCTAACTCCTGAATTCTATCTCTATACTCCTTCAACAAGTCTTCTGTCTGAACAGCGAATCGGTGGCATTCATATTAGAAGCAAATCATCTTACTGGAACAAAATTTCTAAAATGAAACACGATAGAGAAGTGCAGATTCAAGGTACCTCACTACTCGAATCTTCCTCCAGCTCCTCAAACGTCTTCCCAGACCGCAGCAGATCAAGCTTTATCATTAACTTATCCCGCTCAACCTACATAGTCAAGTGCGAGGCTTAGAGGGAAATGTAGACAAATTGGATGCAAGCGTCCAGATTCACAGGAAAAGTCGCGGCTTACTTGAGATTCCATAGCACAACGTTGAAATGAGACAATTCGCCCCTGAGCCTCATCCAGCTCTCGACGAATATCTACATTGCTGGCTTCCAACCATGCAATTTTCTGGTTGAACATCTGAAAAAAAAGTCATTGGTTTCAGTGAAATACAAGAACGTACAGTTGAGGAAATATCCGTGACTATATGTATTGGTCACTTTCAGTAAGCAATTCAGAAAGAGGCAGACGGAGGGTGAGGGGTTCGTGAAAAGAAGGTGGTAGGCTCTTGGGAAGAGAAGGCTGAGAGAAGGCAGTAAGTGAATGCTAAAGAGATCAAAAGATTACCTGAACGTCGCTAGTCGAGGGTCCTCCGGCCCTTGCACAGATGAGTTCTACGTGGGCCATCTCTAATTGCTGTCGTAGTCGCTGCATTTCAGCAGCCATGGGATCTCGGTTGATCTGGTTCAAATATCAATCAATCCTTGATGCATATGTAATCAACAAGCAAAATAAATAAATAATTTGGTACTAATACCATATTCGCTACAGAAGGAAGGGTAGTTAGGCTGCTGGGAAATACTTTCGCGGATATAAACTTCCTGACGTTAGAAGCATGATTTGTCGATCAAGAGTGCACAAGAATGTACTGTTTAACAACGAATACCCCTCTCTTTCAGGTCTTAAAACAGTCGAAAGCAGAAGATGCAATTACGGGTTGGCTTTCTCACCGTAGGTTTGTTCTGGATGTTACGCGCACGGTTCGCGTATTTCAAGGTATTCAATGTCTCTTCAGCATTTGAGTCAGCCGGACTCACACAAGCTGCATATCGCCAAAATTGACTGCATTAAGCACCCACAAGCTTGACGACAATAGGAAATTAGACTAACTAATGATTTGGTCAGGGAGGTTACCTATCATCACGGTACTGCTATTGCCTCCCAGAGAATCCTGTTGAAACAAAATCACAGTCAAAATTCCGATTTCCGATGGATTACTTCAATTATGATCACTTGCACAGAAAATTGAGACCTTCAATGAAAGCTAAGGTGGTGAAGGTTTGCCTGCAAGAGTCTTGTGAGTTTGCTGTCTCTGTAGGGAACATGCCCTCCCTCCTTCCTCTTTTTATCATCCCCTAGTGCACTGATGACGTTGCCAAGTGCCAGAAGTCCCTTGTTAATATGTACACCTGCAGACAGTGACATCCTATTTAGATGAAGTACCGTTCTTGATAACCCTAGGGTCTGTGTATTCACTGGTTAGAGTCACATAAATTTCTCTAGAGATGAGGCAATAATCTTAGATTTGTAATAGAAACAGTGGCCATACCAAAATAACACCGAGACATTGATTATCCTATATCCATACTCTGAGGTGCTCAAATACGACCAGCAAAACCAGCTATCCACGAAGGAGGTTGAGTTCACCTTCTTTGAATCGAAGACCATCAGCTCCAGTTCGTTTCGCTCTCTCTGATCCAGCCAAATCCACCAAATGTAGCTTCGCACACAAGTAATCTTCATTGGCATCTTCCAGGAGTGGATTATTCCCGTCAGGACCAATATCCCACTTACGACGCTGCTCAACCGTGATGGTAAAAATAGCATGCGATCGACTGTATGCAAGAGGAAATGTTATAAACATATTTCGAAGCGATTGCAATGTGAAAATTCTAAACTAGCAAGAAGTGCTTTCTGTTATCATCTGAAAATGCCCTTAGAAGATTGTAGAAGTCCAGGAAACAAAGAGCACAGTATTTGGTTATCAGGTGAGAGGGATAATTTAATGCGATTCTAAAACAATTTACCGCAACGCTAATAACTGCACATCTATTCTAAAATTCAATCTGAAAGTAATCACTGTTTGAGAATGCGGCACCTTGATTGGGAATTCATGTTGGTGCTTCCAGTGGCCCGACACAGGGAGCCTTGCTCCAAGCAAGCAGCCATTTCCTCGAGGGATTTCACGTCAGTTTCTGTAACACCTGCCAGTGTTATGCCTCCGTTTGAGGTCTCTCGAATTTGAATGGGAGGTTTACCAATGGTCGTCGTCTTCGGTCCTCCTCCAAAACTAGCCTCTGATGCGGGAGGATTGGGATCAAGCAAATCATGAACTTCCTCCTTTAAAATCTGCAGATTGTACAATAAATCTTAGCATGCTCATTACGATGATCCAGCAATCAGTCTAACATGAAATAACTCAAAGGTTTCTTTTACCCTTCCCATGCAACTCCCAAATTGATATGATATAAGTCTTTAAATACATGCCTCCACGATCCTAAAGCGACAATTTCGAAGAGCGACACCAGACACTGTACAGAATCCCCTAAAACGTGCCAATTCCAATCAGACAGTAATCTGTCTGCTATCTAGATATCTAGTTTCAACTCGGTGAACGATGGTTGCCGATTCAAATAAATGGTATATCATTACGATTGTTATGTTTGACAGACCTAGCAGCGACACACACCTCAATGAACGAAACTCTGATCTGAAAGTCGGCTTTCTTCTTCAGAGTTCCGATTTGCCTGAAGATGAACTCCATCACCTGAGGGATAACTCCATGGGTGCTGCCTCCCACAGTGTACCCAGTGCCCATAGTGAAGGTTTTCCCTGACCCGGTCTGTGAAAGTAATTAACGACCATCAATCAGCCCAGCTTCTCTCTTAACTATACCGTTAGAGCTCAAAACAGATAGGTCTCCCCCTCTACTACGTTGCCATAGGGCATTGAAATACTAAAAGAGTTGATATTACAAGGGAAGTAAGTGTTCCTTAGCCACAGTTGACAAGGAAGGCCGAGTTCACACCTGACCGTATGCCAATACAGTCGCATTGTACCCATGAAACAATCCCTCCACAAGAGATTTCACGCATTTGTCAAAAACTCCGGCCAGAGGTGCGGCAGAGCTGCCGAAAACGTGATCAAACGTAAATGAATGGCTGCCAAGTTGAACCTGCAAGAGAGACATTGTAACCATTATTTTTCTCGTGCCATTACTACAGATTCGTGTGCAACGAATTTCAAAAGCACATTGCACAATGATCTGGTCAAAGGCTGAAGGCAAGAAGTTCTCAGTTGCTCAAAGGAAGAAACCAAAACGAGGTGAACAGGATTCACAACTATGAAAGAAAGTCACCTGCGGTTCACCGGGCACAACTGAAATACAATCTTTACAGCCCTGGGCACGCTCCAACGCAATCAGGGGCCTGATGTTCAAAGCCACTTGAACAGCCTGCGTCAATTCTTTCTCTGCCACAAAATTGCCCTCCTCTGCAGGGTTCGGCCCTTCCGGGCCCCCTCGATTCTCCACCCCCATAGGCCTCTCCTAATTTACACCCTGCTCAAGCCGTCCAACTCCGTATCTGAACGTTCGAATCCCAAACACTCTGTCCTAGGTGGCATCGGAAGATTCATGAACAAATCAATCAACGGGAACGGAACTCTTCAATTTCTCGGCCAACGCTACTTTCGGAAAGATCCTCGAGGGGCATCAGCAAACCAGGCTACAATGCTCAAAGGCCAGAGATCCTCAGCACGGAATAGTGATCAACCCCAAAGTCGATGTCCTTCTCCTACTCTTCTTCTCTTGCTTGAGTACCATCACACACTGGCTTCGTAATCAAAAATGTCCTAAAGACGGAAAAAATTCTTCTACAAGACATATGAAAACCATTTGCTGCCGCAATCGCTAATCGTCTCCAAAACTACCAAGAAGAAGATGTAAACAGAGGCAATCAAGCCTCAACTACACCAGAAGGAGGTGCAAGTCGATCGCAGGTCAAGGAAAGAGCAGACGACCAGGAGAAAATCAATCCGCAGCGGCAAATGTTTTCCCGGTTACCGTTGGCACAAGCTCCGAAATGGTGCCGGAGGAATTCGAATTCAGCCCGTGGCTCTGACAGGAACGAAACGGAACTCTTGGCGCCTCCGTGTACGGGTCACCCTGTTTGAAAAACGCACTGGGCGGGTCGGGACGGGTCGGGCAGCCCACAGCAGAGCTTTTTTCTTTTCCCATTTTTTATGAGGTGCCAAAGTGGCGATAAATTTTTTTTTATAGTGGTGCTCCAAGTTTCAACATTCATGCAAATACGAGGGGAAATTTCACATTTGTACATATCACATGTCCATAACTATATTTTCCCCCACAATCTAGCAATTTCATCCAACATTTTTTTCAATTCGAAGTTTTTGGGTGAAAAACCTCACATTTTGTTGCCATTTTTTAGTCAAATTATTTTTTTTGGTGCAATCTTGCACTAGAAAGTCAAAAAAAAGAGCTGTTGGCCCCACAATGGAGTAGGCACTATTTACAGAGCACAAGAGCACACCCAATAGATGAAGGACAAAGGGCTTCACTCAACTTCATTCTTGTTAACCCATAAACAACGTCTTGAACATTTTTTGTGCAAAGATAGACAAAGTGCATTTTGTGTGTAGGATAGAAGTGCATTTCCTATATGGGATAGAAGTGCATTTCCTATGTGGGATAGAAGTGCAACTATTCATCCTTAAAATTTTGTTGTGAAAAGGGGAGGTCTTCTACAATAGTTTGACTTCCGTTGAGTATTTTTGCATTTCTTTTAAGCCAATGATCCACACAATGTCCTGAAGGAAGATTTCCAAAGTTTCCAATCCATCCTTCAAAGATTAACTTAAGCCACCATCAAGAAATGTTCCAGTCAGTTCTTGGTCGGAGCATTTTCCATAATCCCCTACTATTAAGGAAAATTGTTGTAACCAAGGAGTATGAGTTTCTCATTTTTTGTAGCAGATGATTTATACCATAGATGCTCAATAGCCATTTGTTTCTACAAATCTCCCTGGTGGTTTATGTCGAGCACTCCCCTTCTCATCGGAATTTTTAATATAAAAAAATGGCTCTCCTTGTCATACCCAACCCTCCACATTGAATCATTTTTTCCATAAATCCCTTTATAGTAGGGATTGCCTTATACTTCAAGCTATGCTTGTAAGGCCTTTACATGTAGTCACCACTAGAGATTTGAGGGTTATAATCTCAAGGGTGGATTAGCAAAAAACATAAGAACTACATGCAATAAAATATAGAGTTTAATATATTCATTGTAGGTAAAATTTATAAACAAATTACATGTATTATAAGGTGCCTTAAAAAGTATGAAACATGATTATATGTAATATAGGATTCAGTATAATAGTTACCATAAAATTAAGTGAACAATATATGTAAAATAGCATATACCAAATGGGATAGTAGATTATACTAGCTTGAAAATTGTGATTGGGAATGAGAAAACCACTTTCTATCAAGTTATGAATGTATTTTAGACCCAATACTTTAGCAAACAGACTAAATTTCAGCATAGGGTACGTATCCAATGGAGTATCCAAAGTAAGGTATCCTAAGTACATTATTGAATGAATGGATTTGAATTTTCGTTGACTAGATGTGGGAGGAAAAATGCAATGAGCTTATTGGCTTATTTGAAACTAGTCTAGAATTCTTGTTGATTTGGAATAGTTGACACCAACATTGATTCATTTTGGCGTTTCATTATTGTGTTTGATTTTTGGTACCCTATTTGTAGTTGAAGAAGAAATTTGAGGCCAAACATCAGTGGTATTCACAAAATAGATGAGGATCCATACAACAAAGTTTTTTTGGGTTTTGGATGCGGATTTTGGTTTAAGGTGAGTGTATCTTGCTAAATGTGGGATAAAGAAAAAAAATAAGGGATAAGGAAAAATGGGGTTTAAGTAAAATAAGGTACCTTAAAATACCTCTCCCAAACAAATTATAAATATCAATAGGAAATCCTAAAATACAAAGATATACCTTTATTTTCAAAAAATACCATGCATTATTTTCTATTTTACAAGATAAATAGCCCCCCATTCAAAAGGTCATTATCGCAAGTGTATGCAAAAGATAAAAGAGAGTGCACCCCTTGATGTTAAAAATCTAGCATGGTTTAAAATCTCTTTTTCACTTTATATGAGGATTGTTTGACTTGTAAAGGCATTTTTACAAAGGAAATCCCTTGCAACTAGTGAATAACCCTTTGCTATAACATAAGCAAATCTTGGTTGGTATAGAAAAAAAATTAAACTTTAATTATGGCAATAAATTTACTAAAAATTTATAAGCAAAATTTACATGTACAAATTGTTAGAACTTATTGCCAATCATTTACTTTAGTAGTCTCAACAAGTTTATAGGAATCTAAGAAAATTGTTCAACGAATGCATAATCATTACTACTCTAAAGTCTAAACAACATTTAGTCAATAATTATAGACAAAGAAATCAAAAAATTAATCGTTAGAGAACTTTTCATCTTTACAAGAATAAATTATACAATTTGCAAAACTAAGAAAATCAAGGTGTTGCTTTGAAATATCTAACTCAAAGGTATTCAAGAATTTTGTAAGGAAATTATCTCCTATAATTGGTTGTTTTTGACATTCCAATGGGTCACGTACACTCCAAAGATGAGAACACACCCTTGTGATTAATAACACCTACTTGCCCTCCCATCTTAAATCCATTGATGTTAATTTAGAAGCAAAAATTCACCTTCTCCTATTGAATTCCCCAATTGTTGATTAAATTTCTTTTCGAAAAACATGAGCTATCAATCAAGAAGTAGAAAAATTTGGATCTTCCTTCCTTGCCATTAATCTTGATATAGATACTTATACACAATGTACTAAAAAGAGTGAACTAGTAAGCTTGCCCATTAATTAACAGCCCCCTTTCCCTCCTAAAGAATGAGAGCCGTTGATTTTTTAGAAAAAAAAATTACAACCCCCTCCCAACCATCAATTTCAAAAAAAACTCTGATATGGATACGGATACATTGATACAGATATAGATATGCACTCTAATACGGATATAAATACGTTAATACAAGTATGGATATCTAGATGCAAATATGGATACTAATTGCATGTACATATTGGTATATGTACTTAGGAAACAAATATCCCATATCATTAGAAGAATTTCGAAGGGTCCAAAAGCCTATTTTGGGCCTGTTCCTCATAGCGAAGGGAACGGCCTACTGTCAAAATTTTCTTTTTCATAAAAAATAAAAAATAAAAAAATAAATTTTAGTCTCTAAATGCAAAAAATTAAAAATTAAATTGGGTGAATGACGTGGCAAGGTCTCAGCCTTGTCAGACCGCTACGCCAAACTTGTTCCCTATGTTCGCAGGTTGTAATAACTCGCAAGCATCCAAAGGCCCCCAAAATTTTCTAATGTCATTGTGAGAGTACCTGATTTTGAAAATTACAAAGAGGGAGAGGGGAAGGGGGAGGATTTGAAAATAATTTAATTTAAAAAATTCTAATTAAAAATATTTTGGGGGGTTTGGGGGGGGGGGGGGGGGGGGGTAAATAAGAAGAAAACAATTAATTAAAGGAGTTTTGAGCTCATTGTCATTGTGAGAGTTTGTCACAATGAGCTCAAAAGAGTTCGTAACTAACTCACAATGAACTTACACAACATTTGATTACCTAATACTAAAAATAAAATATTATATGTGGAATACATAAAATATACATAAAATATATGGAAAATGTACTATATAAATATAAAATGTAAATGGAATATATACATACAAAATATATGTATGTGGAAATATATGGACTATGTATGAATTCATATGAAATATGGATACAAGCTCATACAAATAAAAAAACATATGGCAATTCCATATTCCTATATCAATTGTAGTTCCTATTGTCTTTTGAAAAATACAAATATAGTGTGGGCTTAATTTAACAAGAACATTTAATGAATTGTGCAAATTTGTCACCACATACCCAATGGAGTCACATAGGCACTACAAATTTGTTTCTACCAAAATAATTCCATCTTTCATCCTCCCAAAGCAACATAGTTGAAATTTAAACCTTCCATTGATTCACAACACAAACGGACAATCATGTGTTAGACAATAGCTATATAGTTTTACACTAATGCTTTGGATTCTTATGAAAAGTGACAATTTGGATGATTTAGGACTTCAATAGCCATCATCCTCAAAATTGAAGTGGCACAACAACTCTAGTTAGTAAAATCTCTTTAATTCTAGTCACGCTCAATTGAAAAGAGCTAAACAACCAAAGTGCATAGTAGTAGAAGCATCAAAAATATTGGGAGTAGTGCATGTTGTGTTGTATTTTGGACAAAGTAACCACTTTTTTGTGAACAAGTGGAAATTTTAGACCTTTTAGTTGAATCAATGTTGATAAAAGTAAAAATTGACATTATTTTGACACAATATGCATTGCAACAATGATCAACATGTATTTACATATTGAATCAATGTTGAAAATAAAAATTGAAGTTTTGTTGAGACAATGTACATTGCAATAATAATGCATGGCAACATTAACTAAATCATCATTGATAATAATAAAAATTTTAATATGTATTTCTATAATACCAATTTAATTTAGTTTGAAAAAATGACTTTAGTTAGTTCAAAATCACCAAAGTATTTATTAGTACAACACCATACTAAAACATTGTCTATAATAGACTAACAAAACAACATTAGAACAACACTAATTTAGTTGAAATTTTTTTTAGCATTGAAACAATGTCAAAACAATAAGGGGGATAATTTGTAATGTGCATGTTTCTAATTTATTTCAATTTACATGTTCTTCATTTCATAAGAATTCATTATAGTACTTGTCTCAAAATAATCCTTTAAGTGATCATTTCTTTATTTGCACAATGTTCACTAAAAATGCAATATTAGTTCCAAAGCCATTAGACTACCATTGCCAATATTGCCTCCTAGCTACTATTGCAACTACTAGTGGACAAGTTAATCATTTAGCCATTGGCTTTTGCAAAATCTATGCAATGTATATATGCAAGTTATAAGAACTATAATTGATAATGGCAACTCTAGCTTCAAATAAATAATCACCAAAACACTACCTTAGCAAATTTCAACTCTAGCAACTCCTTCATTATCTCCTTGTATTGAAACAAGACTATGTGCTTGTTTTCAATTCTTTGGCCATCATTGACAATACATGTCCTAGCTTGGGAATCCAAACGCTTAAACAAGTGGGGATTAACAAGAATTGGAGAATGAAATGCACCACATTGAACAATCACTTTGGAAATTGTACAAAGGGGATTTGTACATAAGTTTGTGATTTGCACTTCCCATGTAGAATTCCTACTTCCAAAATCTCATCTTGTTGGATGCTAGTGTGTGTTGGGTGGCAAGGTCCCCCATGTCTGTCATTGAGGTCGTGAGGAGTGATTGTGGCGTTGATTGCCGCATGAGATGTGAGTGCTTTAGACTTGTGCAAAATTGGTCGGCCCACCTCACTAACGGCAAGGAGATTAAATAATATGAAGTCAAATGCAATGACTGTGATAGAGGCCATGACACTCTAATTTATTAAAGACGCAAATCCTTGAGTACTTGTATCAACTACTATAGCTCTAAACCTTAAGGGATCTTGGGATTATGTATCTTAAAGATAATGACTAGATTAGACACTACCTACCTAGCAAGACTCAATTTTAGACACCTTACAAAAAGTATGACTTTTATAAATAGTGTCACATACACTGATAGGATAAATTACTAGTGTTACTTGAGACTACATAATGAACAAAGAAAGTGTGTATTAGACACATAAATTGGCATGGCTTATATAAGTCTGCAATCAATCCTACCGTCGAGGTAATGATCAATAATCTACTAATATACAACTAATTTTACTACCAAAATTGTGATTGAAAAAAGGAAAAAGAAATGGCAATTTAGCATGTAACTATCAATCCATTTCTATCAATTATAAAAACACTTGGCACACAAATAAACACCAAGAAAAGAGTTGAATTAGACTAAATTATACTAAGAATAGATATTCAATGAAGTTAACATTGATTACAGCTACAAAGCACTATGTGTCTACTCACACAATTTACAAAGATGTTTAAAATTCTTTTCAATTAGAATTTGTTTCCTTGTATCACACATACTCACTAGCACTTTGTTTTGCACTTTATTATCTACTCATGTCATCTAGGAAGGTAATGAATATTTTAGAAATCTATGGTTTAATTTATAAATCCTCAAGATTGTAAAGCATGTAGAAAAGAATCATTTTCAACTACCAAGACTCTCCAAAAGTAAACCTTGCATTTCACATAGATAGAAGGGAATCAAAGAAGTGGGTTGTTTCGGTAAAAAAAGTGCATGAAAATTTTGTAAATTACACAACAATTGTTAAGCATTTGTTTTTCTTTTAAATGTAGACTAATGGAAATTTTTTAAGTTCATCCATGTTCTCAAAATGTTTATTTCAATTAGTTCTTGAAACAAAAATAAGCACTTAATTAATGAATTTCTACATATATTGTAATATGACCTAATCATTAAAGTTTCATTCTTCACATAGAAATAAATGAACTTTCTTTCTATTCATGTAAAATATGTGGAATGCAATTGTTTTTTTTGTGGCCTTCCAAATTATAGATGATGCAACTATAATATATTTGGAGGATGACCCATTGATACTTTTAGACAATTTTATAATTTTATAATTATTTTTATTTGTTTGTTATTATTTATTGAACTACATATAACATTATTAACAAATGCAATAACTAAGGGTGTTTGCTTGCTTAACAATATAAAAGTTAGTTGGCCACTTGAAGTCTTACATTTTAGCTCCGCTAATATACTCTATTATAGCACATTAAAAAAAAGAGTTTCCAAAGTCTTACATTTTAGCTCTACTTATGTACTCTTTTTTTTCTATTGAAAAAAATCTTGCTCAATGTATTTATTCATCATAAACATGATATTTTAATAAGCTTTCAAATTGTACTTATTGATTTCTACCATTATATATTACAATTACCTTAATGTTTGCATGAGATAAAGTAGAGATTGTTTATAAAGATATGTATACACCAAAATACAATTTTTATGGTTCTAAGATAAATAGTGATCTTTTAGAAAATGACTTCTATTGAAATTGGTACTACTAGACAAAATTAATGCAAATTCCATCATTTCCTTTGATCTTTGATTATAAGTTTTTAGTTTTTAGTTCTAATATGCCCTACATCACATCTCATTATGCATGTATTTTTTTTTTCAATGCTATTCTTTGAGCACCAATTTTGTAATTGTGACCTTTTAATCTTATTTCCTTTTGTTTATAGAACAATAATTGAACCTAGTGCAATTTCATGGGCTCCTTTTGTTAATAGTTAAGAATTTGGCAATTTTCGTACACTACTAAAAAATGAGCATTTCATGACTACAAAATATGACTGCAATGAGTTGCAATATGATTGGTTGAATTATTCACTTTGAGTCATATAACTAGTGAGTCATATTTGTAGTCATATGGATTTGGGAGTATAATAAACCATTTTTAGACATATTTTGCCAACATAGCATATATGTTGACCATCCTTGGAAGCTTAATTTTTTCATGAGCTATCCAGGCAAAATAAAAAAATCCTATGTGGAATGTGACTTGGCCTAGTCATATTTGGGCTAACATGGAATGTGACTACGGTGAGTCATATTTCGAGTGATATGGAATACGATTATAGTGAGTCATATTTTAAGTGATATGGAATATGGTTGCGATGAGTCATATTTTGAGTCATATTTTAAGTGATATGGAATATGAGTGCGATGAGTCATGTTTTCAGTGATATGAAATATGGTTGCAATGAGTCATATTTTGAGTAATATGGGATATGATTGTAGTAAGTCATATTTGGTTGATGTAGAAAATGACTATAGTGAGTCATTTTTTTTTGTTCAAGCTAGTATTAAAAGATAGTAAAAAATAAAAGTTAAGATATAATAAGAGGCAACAAAAACTAAAACTAAAAACCAATTAGAAGCAAGAATAAGACAAGTTAAGATGCAATAAAAGATAAAAAGAGGCAAGAAATAACAAACAATAGAAAATAATGCCTAAAAGACAATAATTAAGCAAGAGTTAAGATACAACTTGAAGCAACAATCTTGAAACAACAACCTTGAAGTAACAATTTTGAAGAAATAATTAAGAGACAACAACTAAAAAACAATAACAAACTAGCAACAACTATGAAACAACAACTAAAACCTCAATAACTAAACAACAACTAAAACACAACAATACAACAATTAGAACTTCAAAAAACAAAAGGAGGAAAAAGAAACAAGAGTTAAAAAGCAACAACAAAATAACAACTAAAACACAACACAACAATTAGAACTTCAAAAAATAGAAGAAGGAAGAAGAAACTAGAGTTAAAAAGCAACAAAAAACAAAGAAGATGAAGCAAATGAAGTGGCGGCTAGGGTTTTTAATCCTAAAAAAATGATAGCTAGGATTTCAATATCCCCAAAAAACAATGGCTAGGATTTTACAATTTTGAGCAATAATTTATTTACATTCTTTTTAGGTTGCCCAAAAAAAAACTTCAAAAAAAATGTGAACCTACAAAAATGTGACTATAGAATATGACTACATGTAGTCATATATGCAAAAATATGATCGACAAATATGACTAGTGTTTCCGTAATACGTTCTATATTGTTCCCTACAAAATGTTGTTTTCAATGGATGTATATTATACGCTTGTAGTGTAGAAAGGCAAAATATGATTGCTAGTCATATTTTGGCAATCATAAAATGCTCATTTCTTGGTAGTAATATATATATATATATATATATATATATATATATATATATATATATATATATATATATATGCCATGTCTCCTTGGTAGTTGTATTGAAAAAAATGCCTACAAGAGCTCATGTATTTATTGAAAGTTTTAAATCAAGATTGCATAATGCAATTGAAAAACAAATTCAACAACAATCTAATTTGGTTGAGTTGAATATAAATATATGACTCAATCATCAACTAAAGGTCCTACTACAAATTAAATAGTAACTTTAACAACACATATAATGAATTGAACCTTGAAGCAAAATGAAGACAAAAAAGAATTGAGATTCATTCAATTATCTCATTGAGTATTCCAACTCAACCATAGCTTGTTGAAAATTTAATTTTCTAATGCATTTACACTCTAAACTCTAAAGGTAGGCTTTTAGAACTCTATCCAAATTCTTAAGTGAATCGATATGCAAGGAGGGCTATTATGCCTTTGCAACTTGCTATAGGTGTTTGAAATCTTTAACTTGCTTATTAATGTTTTGTACATAAGATAATCCTATTTATTGGAACTAAATCTAAAGTAGGAGCCAACCTAAGGTTCTTTATCTTTATTATAGATAGAAACTAAAAATTAAGAATCAATCTTGTTAGGATGTGGGAGGAAGGATTGTAAACCAAGACCATGATCTTGAGTTTAGACCTAAATTCAAGACCAATTGCTAGGCCTAGATGAATTTAATATTACCAAGCCTATTGTTTAGCTTGCAACTCCTTTCCAACTTCTAGCGGTCATTTTAACTCCTAAAGGACCAAATGACCATTGAACGTATTCAGGCAATGTCGGTTAGGTGTGTAAGAAGTCATTTTTTAATGGATGTTGTTAAATTTGTGACACAAGATGTGAATATGTACCCTTTTAGTGGGAATATAATTTTTTTTCCAATTGGGTGCCTAAATCAAAAGTTATGTTGCCTTGAACTTTGAAGGCAACTTTGGTAGCTTCCAGCAACATGTGCAAAACTCCTCCATTAATTCTGAAATTTGGTAGGTATGTAAATTATATGATACAAGATGCAATTTCAAAATAATTAACCATTTATAATCTAAAAATCTCACTTTAGGAGGAATTAAAGCTTGATGGCCATGTTGGAGAAGGTTGGAAATTTTTTTTTCTTCCTAACTTCAAATGTTATAATCTTTCAATTTGTGCTCTAAAAGTTTTTTGAAATTTTTTCTACACATTCCTAGGTACGTCTAGTATAAATTTATATAGTTTTATTTTGAAAAAAGACTCTTTTTTCATTTTTTTGTATTGCCCTAAAATCACCTAAATTTCTATTCAAAAATGTGCCTTGGTTCTTTAGGGATTAAGATAGCAGATATTTACCCCAAATCTCTGTTTATTTTTTAAAATGTATTTTGTAATTTCTAAGAGTCTTTGAAATTTTAAAAACATTCATATAAAAAATGGTATTAAAAGCTAAATTTTCAAGATTTCAAGTGTTTAAAAAAATTAGATTAGTTAATTCAAATTATCTAACCAAAAATTGAAATTCTTTTATAAAAATGAACCACAAGTAAGCACATTCAATGGAGGGCAACATATTACAATGATTGAACAACATTAATTCTTGAGATACTAAACAATTTTTTTAGAAAATGCAATTTTTAGTACCTACTTACAAAACATTGATCTTTAAGAAAATATGAAAGTTTATGTATAATTAGACTTATAGCATAGAAGTGCAAGTGTACTTTGTGATGTTATAGAGTATTAAATGTGGTGTATATCCAATGGAGTAGTTTGTAATATATATTGTGTGTTGTATGGCTTAGGATTGGATAATATAAACATTTTTCAATGGCCTCATCACATTCTCAACTTAATAGGCATGAAAGCAAAATCAAACAAGTGCAACAAATTTGGACATGAAATTAGACAATCTAACCTATCCAATGACACATTGTAATAAATTACACATCCACTTGTAGTCTTGTACACATCTCAAATAGCAAAGCACCTATAATTGATGATGATTTGATGTTAAAACCAATGATTGATTGCAATTATAGTGTTCATTACTATCTCAAGGTTGAAAGAACATTGTTTCAATGTTTAGTTTGACTAATAATTATTGGCATAATATTGATTCAATGTTGGAACAAAGTAACTTGTCAAAGTATCATTTAGTTATTATTTTAATGTATAATTTATTAGTATTACTTTAATGTTGTTTCAAATAGTACTAGATCGATACAACTTTAACACTGAGGCAATGACATCATGGAAAACTCTCAAATTGATTCAATTTACGTTGGTTCAAAACTACTTCAATGTTGGTACAATGTCTACACCAAAAAATATTGCATTAGCTCATCCATTGCCAAGCTTCAAAGAATGTCTTCTTTACTTGCATTATAATATTTTTGAAAAAAAAAGATGACAATTAGACATAATTATAGCCTACATAATAGATTTGAAAATTATAATCATTAAAGGTTCAACATTGACATAGATAATAATCATTCAAACAACTTTGATTCATGAACAAATCAAACTCTAGACCAACAATTGACCTATTAGTCAACTCTACAACAATACTATAAAAAATTAGGCATTTCAAGATCGACCATTGATTCCTTGCAAAGTTGCAATACTTTTAATCACTTCATTTGTGATTTTTTAATCATAGCATTTTTAGCTTCTAAAATATGAAGAACTAGAATATATAAAATCAAAGGTCCAAAGATTAACTATAATGAGTGAACCTATCTAGTCTTAGCAAGCACATTGCTTCCTCAACTAAAAGAGCCCATTCAAAACCTTCTAAACTAAATAAAAGAACTAAATCCATCATTAGATAAATAAGACAGTCATGTACAAACCAAATATATTAAGTCTTCATAAAACCAAAAAATTAGGAAGAGATACAATAAAAACAAATGAAACAATGGAAAAGAAACAATTTGATAGAAATCTCTCCTTCAAACTATAATACGACCATTTTGCTAACTTAGAAGTCCAAACAAATTCAACAATTACCATTTCTAATTAGCCAAACACGATTCAAATTTCTTGGATAGTCATTAATGCAATTGTTTAATTGAATGACTTGAATTCAAATTTTATGGTGCCTCAATTATTAATCAACTTAACCCCTAAATGTTTTGGACTATATTTTTACCAAAATTGCACCAAAGCTACCATTTCTAGTGCAAGTACCAAATTTTAGAAAAAATACTTTTGAGGACACATGTAACTATTGGATCTTGTATTAATCTAGTTTGGAAAGATGTTGGAAATTTTTCAAAAATTTTCACATTATAGATTGCAAGATATTAGCATTTGAAGTAACAAAAGTCTCTTTTTGGCCTTGCAAAAAACCAAGCAACTGCACTTCAAAAGGTCACATTTGTATGAAAAAATATCCAAATTAAATGGTGGTGCTTCTTTGGATTTATTTTTCAAGGCAAGTTTTCTACATGCTTGAAAATTTTTAGATCATTTGGAATTGTACAATGTATAGGAACAAAATAGTTAGTAGAACAAAGTAGAAAATGATCCAAAACACTAAATTGTTAAGAATTTAATTATGGAATTGAAAAATCCAATTGCAATGATTTTAATGTATTAATAAACAATCTACGTCATATCTTTTTATTTTTTTGGAAAAAATATTAATAATTGAGTTAAATAGAGGACTCCAAAGTTTATTTTAGAGTAGGAAATCCATAATTGCCTGCAAATTAGAACACCTCATAACTTTCATCTCATAAATAAAAATGGAATGATTCAAAGCTTTCTACATGTAGATAAATCTTGAAAACCAATTTCAAATTTTTATTTTTGAAAAAAGTGATTTTTAAAGAATTTTTTGGATTGCCTGCAAAACATTGAAAATGACATATTATACAATAAGTTTTTATCATCCACAAAGAACCTTTTTATTCTTGGATACATTTATTTATCCCAAAAATACATGTCCATCCATGATTAATAATTTGTCATCCATATGAATACATTATCATTCAGATATGTCTATTTTAATCCATTATAATATAATTAATTGAAATTTTTAAATCTTCCCTTGAATTCAATTTTCTATCTAGCCATTCAGATTTCTCAAGTCAAAAATTATTTAATCATCCATAATTCAAAAAATTCATTAATTGATATGGTTTTAACAAATAAGTGAAATTTCATCTAGCCATATAGGTTTTTCATTCAAAATTCAAAATCATAATGCATTACATTAATACATTTGAAGTGTCATCCATATGAGGCAATTTTTATATTAGTATTAGTAATAAGACATCAAAAATTAGAATATTATTACAAGAATTCAATTGTTATTAGAGTTTAATAAAATTCATCTATTCTTGAGTAAAAAGGAAAGAGAATATATAAAAAAAATAAGATATTGTCCATATTGAATGAATTGCCATCAAATTGGTCAAATTATCTTCATAGTCATAGTTGTAACCTTGAGTGGTTTAAGGTTATTAGATGTGTCCATTGAGCAAATAAATCAAACAAGACATATAAGAAGTCCAAATTGCTTGGGATTCTTAAGGCTTTATATTTTATAGAGTAAAAAAATATTATTGAATCACTAGATGAAAACTATGTTGCAGTTTTCACGTGCCAACTGATTATTTTAGTAAATTGTGTTGACTGCAATACAATTTTCCAAAAAAATCTTGAGACAACCTTGTTTCTCCACAATTTTAGACTATTAACACATGTCTCACCCCTCATCGGCCCTTTCTTTGCCCTACACACTTTTTGATCCTTAGAGCAAAAATAATAATATATTTATTTCTCTAATAAGGCCTAAAATGACTTAAAACTATGCCTATGGGCTCAAGCTTGAGTTCCACTTGCAATTCCAATACACAACAAACTCCACTAAAACACACTAAAATGTTTTTTTTGGACTAGTTTATATGTAAATTTCACAATACATACACCTATGAATGTAATAAGATCTTTTTCAAGTAATAAAATGTGAGGAAAAGATTAAAAAGAAACTAGATAAATTTCACAAATGATTACAAAAAGTCAATTCAAATGCCATTTTTGAAGAATGAATTGCATATTGAGACAAAGTCCTTGAGGCAAAACCTCTCACTCCATCATATGAGAGGCTCAATTTGAAAAAGATGAGTTTCCACACAACACATGTGAACTACCTCGACACTGAAGTCTCCAACCAAGGTGTCAAAACTTGCATTCAATGTAAAATGCTCTCTACCCCACCTTTTTTCATCCCACAAACATTGGAGTTGACGACAAAATACCCTCTACATACACTTCTCACATGAAAACATCATAAAATAGATCATGTAGACTTTTTACATCAAACCTTATTTCTATTCATTCTTTGATCTACAACAATTATCACTACTAAATTGATAGTTTGTAATAAATAAAATGCATACCAAGTTATGTAAGAGGTTTTTGACCTTTGAGATATTAGCAAGACACTTCCAATATATAAAGTAATAATAAATATTCTTTATTTCTTACACCACATGTGCAAATTTAACTCTAAAAATATATAATAATGCTTCCATGTATTTGTGTCAATAAATCTTTTTGCTTGAATCTAGAATATTTTTATTCCATTTCAAAATAAAAAAGTTGAAATAAAAGAAAAAGTTAGCTTCACCAAAGCTCTAAACTTGCAAAATATCTTAAGTGAATAAGAAGAAATGAGATGAAACCTCAATAGGAGTAATTAAGCCAATGAATCTTTTTTACATGATTGAAGTACTTGAGTCCTTCATTCATAGTGTGGCCTTTGATCTTTACACCCTAAAAGATAGAGCCTATGACCATGTAGTCATTAGTAGTCCTCTTTCTATTTCCTCCATTTTCTCTCTTCTTATGAATGAATTTTTTTGGTTTTATTTTTCAAAGATGAAATCACACATCTAATATTAGTCATACAATTTTCAATTTTGGGTATAGATTTCAAATTATCATGAATTTTTAAAGAAAATATGAAGAATAGCTATATCTAATACAAATCATGTTCAAAAAATCTAAATTTTTAGAATAGAAGCACATTATAGTATACTTGACATTGTAGTCTAAAGAAAATTTCTATGTTACTTCATCTTTAGAAACATGATCGTAGATCCTCAACTTCAAGCTTCACTAAAATGCATATTTTGAAGAATTTTTCAAAATTTCCGAGTGGAGTAGAAAGTGTACTTCAGAAGCTCTGTTTTAATAGTTTTGCTCAAAAGCGAAAGAAATTGTTTTGAAATAATGTCAAAATCAAGCATTGAGGAAAAAGTTCAAAGTATTGAAATATATTAGAGAGTCTTCTATTTTTTTGATAAACTATCCCATATATTATTTTCAAAAAATTAAACTATTTTGAACTTAATGATGTGGCTAAATATATATAGCATCAATAAAATTGTACACAAAAAATTGAATGAAAATCATTCATTCTTTAATATGCACAAAGCACATTGACCATCCAAAGAATACAAAATGTCCTCAATTTCTTTCCGAGGTTAATTACAATCAAACTCACCATCCTTGCCATCATTTTCAATTGCACAACAAACTCCCAATTTTGTAGGAAACAAAAACTTCAATATTTTTTTGGCAATTCATGATCTTTATAGTAATGAGATATATCCATCCATAATTAACCTATAATTGCCTGTTTTTTCTACATCATAAGACAATACTTTGAAAATTCATAACTTAATTACACATTGTCCAAATAATGCATGGTAAAATGTGTTGGAATTCTCTTTTAGTTTCCAATAAGTTCCGTAATAAGTTATGTTTGAATAATAATAATTATGCTCAACTGTTTTTTTATTATAGGTGCAGGTGCATATACCTTATATTTTATTCCAATGCAAAGGAGCACTATTGACGAGCCAAGCTTGTCTTATCATCCAATGGACGACATTCATCCATCTGCTTGCGTACAGACCGTGAGATGCTTGCTGGTCTCGGTAGTCTCGCCGCACCAGCTGGGCTGCATAAAAGCCAAGCAGGCAATCTTGTATGCGCATAGTTCACTTGCTTTGCTCTCTCGTTGTATTCATTTTCATAGTTTGCACATCCTCTCCGTCTCCTGGCGGCTTGCTCGCCGTTGATGCTTTAGTGATTTTCGTCATGGATCAAGCAAGCGCAAACTCATGCGGATTTGCCCGCATCTGTGTGTTTTGCGGAAGCAGCAGCGGGAAGAAACCCATCTACACCGAAGTAGCACAGGATCTGGGATCGGAAATGGTAGGGAAATCAATCTGTTTGAGTTCTTTCAGTTTCCGAAGATTCGAAGGTAATGCATAGAGGATTTTTGGCTAACAAGTTGTGAAAATTTACGATACATCATGATCAGGTGAAGCGCGGCATCGACCTTGTGTACGGAGGAGGAAGCATCGGACTGATGGGGGCGACTGCGAAGGCGGTCCAGGATGCTGGTGGCCATGTTGTTGGGTACTGATAGCGCTTCAATTGCGCTTGAATTTCAATTTTACTTCAATTTCTCCCCTGGAATTTCCCAGCTTAACTTCACATGCATTACATACAATAGAAATCCCAATACAATAGTTCATGATCATAGACTCAATTCCATACGGCAACTAAGGATTTACGGGTTTTGTTCCATATTCAAGCTTGAGGATGGAAGAAGCTTGAGTTCTAAGGGATAAAGCCCGAAATTATTCCATAGTTGCTTTGTGGAATTGTTGGATTTCATGGGTGGCACCCGGGCAGCTTCTAAAGCCTGCTTTTTTTTTCGATTGCAATCCAAGTTACGCACGTTACGTTGGAATGCGTTTTGTGTGTAGGGTAATCCCCAAAGCTCTCATGCCTAAAGAGATCTGCGGAGCCACAGTCGGAGACTTGGTGGCCGTGGACGATATGCATCAGCGGAAAGCGGAAATGGCACGCAGGGCCGACGCTTTCATTGCTCTCCCAGGTACTGAGCACTAATCTCCTTTCCCGCATTACCTTTAATTTCCGGAAACCATTCAATTCACTGCTAGTATTCTTGCATGTGATCTATCTGCAGGTGGATTCGGCACATTTGAGGAGGTGCTAGAAATCATAACATGGGCTCAACTCGGCATCCACAAGAAACCAGTACACCATGCCTTCCCTACTACTAGAATCCTGATTATATATCGTTGCTAATCAAACGATTAGTATAGCGAGTTTTTTCTGAGGTAGACCGATAATTCAACCGAGTATGCAAATAATTTACTAATTGAGGTCTGGACGTATATGCTTTTAGGTGGGATTGCTGAATGTGGACGGCTACTACGACGCGATGTTGGTATCGTTCGACAAGGCGTTGGACCAGGGCTTTCTCAATGTCGCAAGCCGCAACATTGTCGTCCACGCTCATACAGCCGCTGCGCTTTTGGACAACTTGAAGGTGACCTCTCCATTCAAACATGATCAACAACAAACTGGCCATCCGCCTGTGCACATGTAAGTCTAAACGACAGTATAATTTCTGAATGTATACTAAATTCATTTTATTCTTTCTCTGTGTAGAATTATTCACCGATTGTTGACAAGACCGTCCCGGAGTTGACCTGGGCAACCACAACCGGCGTGTCGGCATCGTCTAAGCGAAATGTCACGTCGACTGGGATTGATATCGAGGCAGCTTACGATCCTGATTTCCACATGATCAACCAGATCTGCAGCGCAAGAGGCGCCCGGGTATCTTCAATCAAGAGCTCGGTGGCGACCAGAAACGGCGCCCACGGCATGAATCTTATGCAGATTGGAGCAAGGCGACGTCGTTCTTATGGGGTGCATGCTCAGCCCAGTCATCTTAGCATCGATATCGGTGGATTATTTGGATCTGTCACGATGGCTACAAAATTCAACGCTCCCATCCGTGCTCTTGCAGCGTTTCTGTAGACCACAGTCATCTGCACCGGACTAGACCTTAGCTTCATTAATTGATTTGTTTGCCATTCTTAATTATTTACACATTAATTCATTTGTTTCTGCTTTGAGTCAGTCAGTTGGATCATCTTTGCTCGCGCGAGTTGGTTCAGCTGGATAACAACCAGTTTTTGATATATATATTCTTGGCAATTCAACACTACAGTCGGTGCTCTTGATTTGCGGGGTTTTCTGTTGATCTTTGTCTTCTGCATTGACCTCGAGATTACATATCAGCTTTCAATCAGTCAGTTGGATCACATACCTGTGAGTGAGTAGATTTGAATGGACAACAGCAAGTTTTCGATTCATGCAAGAGCTAACTAGGTAACTAGGTACCAGCTAGAGCTATAATTCAAAATGGATTCAGAGTTTGTGCACACCTGAAACATGTAGCGATGATAAATCTATATCTGCACACTAACTTTAGTTCTGCATTCACACCATATTACCGAACCTGTCACTTGACACTGCCGAACCTACTCTCTGCTGAGTATGTATTCGAACCATGTTTCTCGAATGCCACAAATTAAAACATGGCGGTTTGACTGTTTAAATATGTTCGCTGTGAAATCTAATGATATCCTAGATTTGTATGAAGAATTGGCGATGCTTACTGAAACTGAAGTTCCCTCACCTTTTTCCTCGCATGTTTCTTGCTCTGGCGATTTGGTGCAATTCTTGCTTGTTGTTGAGTTCTTACAGCGATTCTTGAGTTCTTACAACGATTCTTGATCGAGGGATTCTTGCACTTAACAGTGATTCAATGGCAATGGCAAGTTCAATACTCAGATGAATTCACTAACCTCATAGAGTGCAATAAGCTTCAGTTCCAATCGATCAATACTAGTTCAAATATTCAGCCCTGTTCATGCGAGTCAGGCGGGAATCTTGAAGGTCCCAGGTCCGAAGAGAAGTTCACATTGGTTCCTCAACTATGGTTCCATGAAATTTTCCTCCCTCGGTGACACAAATTGAAGCTGGATCATGATCGACCATGTCTCTGCACAGTCTAGGAAGACTGGGATCTCAGAGGGGATGACCACAAAGCGCTAGGTCCAAAGCAAAAATCGCTGGAAAGCAATAGTGGCGTTCTAAATTCTGGGGTTTGAATGGTACATGGATCGTTTAATCACTCAAGAAAACAGAATCGAAAGCAAGAGTTGCTCCTGTCATGATTGTAACAAAAAACTGATTGAATCGCACAATCGCTCCTGCCATTGAAGACAGTGCTGCCAGAAGACGAAGACTCCTAGAATTATGAAGTTTCGTGAAGGCAAAGATTCCAAGTTCTTGTGAGGAATTTGCAATTGCTCAATACGGTATCATTGTTGCAATATGAAACCCTTGGTTTCTAACTACGCTATTGTAAACCTGGCACAGGTCTGAGAATTTCAAAAAAACTGCAAATCTTGTTGTGCGGTGTGAACAAAATGAGTTTTTGGGGGAAATGTGGTGGTAGGCCGTAACACCGTTTGTAGGTAACACCGTAACACCGTAATACCCATTGCAATATTGACTTCCTGTAGTGTTGAGAGCTCTTGGAAACTAGTCTCAAATATACTAGTTCTTAGAGAAAAAATTACATTCACATATCATGTAAAAAAATTATAAAGTAGATTTTAACCCCTAAAGGACCAAGGTGCATTTTTTGGCAACATAACGTTTGGGGCAATTGGGGGCAAGTGCATGTGAATGAAGATTTCCATATTTTTGGCCCGAATTTTAATAGAAGGTGTGGACGAGGAATATCTTTCATGCGCACTAAATTTCAGGATATTTGGAAATACGAGTCAAAAGTTATGACCTAATATGTAGTTTGTCTCTACTTCAAAATAAACTTTGAAGTTCTTTATTGAACCCAATTTTCAATATTTTTGGAAAAAAATAAAAATATTAGGTGAAGATTGTTTATTACAACATTTCCACCATTGGAATTGACATTTTTCAGTTTCATAATTAAATTATAAACAATTTAGTATTTTGATTCATTCTCTACTTCTTTCTACTTACTATTCAAAAATGTAAACAATTTGATTTGAAGAATGAATCCAAAGAGTTGAAACTATTTTGGACATTTTTTCATACAAATATATGACCTTGTAAAGTACAACTGCCCATTTTTTCGCAAGGCCAAAAAAAGGCTTTTTGTTAATTGAAATGCTAATATCTTGTAATCTATATGGTGGAAATTTCTAAAAAATTTTCCACATCTTCTCAAATTATCATAATACAAGATCCTATGGTTGGATGTGTCCAAAAATGTATTTTAAAAAAATTTGGTACTTGTCCTAAAAATGGTAGTTTTGGAACAGTTTTGATGAAAATATAGTCAAGGAACTTTAGGGGTTAAGAAGCCATAAATTAATTGAAGTTATATGTATTTTTTTAGTCACCAACTTTTTAGATTTGACTTGTGAAAAGAAGATTGAAAGATTTCACAACTCTCGTGCAATTTTAATACCCTCGTGGTCAAACATTATAATCTTCACTTCATAAGTGATATTGTTGTGTTTTCTTTTCCTATGAGATCTCTAACATATCTAGTTTGATTTTGTACAATTACAATTCAAAAAAAATTAATACAAGTATACAACTTTCCAAAATGTTGGCATTTTGTTCAGTTTAGAACAAATTCCCCAAAGCTCAAAACAGACCTTAGGCATTTAGGGATTAAAGGTTAACCCTTAAAGGACCAAGCTACATTTTTTGGCTACATAGATATTTTGGGTAGGTACATACTTTTAGCCCAAATTTTAATAGAAGGTGGAAATAAAAAATATCTTTTACATGCACTAAATTTCATGACATTTAGAAATATGAGTCAAAAATTATAGCATAATATGTTACTTTTTTTGTAACTGAATAATTTGGGTATATAATTTTTTTTTTTTTTTTTTTAAAACAAAAATTCGAAATTGGTTCTTTAGAGTTATATATACATTAAAAGCTTTGAATCATTCTATTTTGATCAATGAGTCAAAAGTTATGAGGATTTTTTGTTTGTAGATAGTTATGGATCCCTTATTCTAAAATAAACTTTAAAATCTTTTATCTTACCCAATTTTCAATATTTTTGGAATAAAATAAAATCATAGGATAAAGATTATTTATTATAAAATTTCAACCATTGGAATTGTAAATTTCAATTCCATAATTAAATTCTTAATAATTTAATATTTTGCATCATTCTCTACTAATACCTACTTACTATTTTTTCCTATATGTTGTAAAATTCTAAATTATTTGAAAAATTTCAATCATGTAGCCAATTTTTCTAAAAAAATTATTCAAAGAAGCACCACCATTTCAATTTTTTGGTCATTTTTTTATAGAAAAGTGAACTTGTGAAGTGCAACTACTTTGTTTTTTATAGGGTTCAAAAAATGATTTCAATGACTTTAAATGCTAATATTTTGCAATCCACATGGTGGAAATTTCTACAATTCTTACCACATATTTTCAAGTCATCATAATACAAGATCCTATGGTTATATGTGACAAAAAAAAAATTCAAAAATTTAGTACTTGCATTGAAAATAATAGTTTTTGAGCCCTTTTGGCGAAAACATAGTCATAGAACTTTAGGGGTAAGAAATGGTAACACATTATCTTAGGATTTCATGCAAAGAAAGGTTCTTTATCACTAAGATGGAGAAAATATTTGGTGAAAAATTCAACTTCAATTATCCTAGATTCCTAGCTTTGTAACTGTAATAAAGAGATTTCTTGAATTCTTTCATTGTCACCTAGCCTAAGCAATAATCTTCTTGTGTTAAATATAAAATATTTTACTTTGGGCTATTGATGAAGCAAAGTCTTTTTGCCTTGTGTTTTTGTCTTATTATAATGAATGAGTAGAAAAAAGAACATTTGATCTTCAATCATTAACTTTTTACAAATTGTGAAATTATGTTACCACTTTATCAACATATCATAGTCATTCACTTATTTAGTTGTTTTAGTTATTTGGATTTATTCAAGTTTTCTTAAGTTTTCTTTTCATTGAGATGATTTGTATTTTTAAGTGTACTTAAGTATATTACTTATTAGAAAAATTAATAATCTTTAATTTATTGATAAGGTTAGATGTTAACAATGTTAGATTAGTGGCAGGTATAATTAAAAGACAATAATAAAAATAAAATTTTGATGGTTTCGATTAAACAATACATGATTTGTAAGATCATAAAATTTGATTTTTTATTTTGACAAATTTAAGAAGATCAACAAGTGAAAATGCTTTGAAATGCTTTGAAAGTAGAATTCTTTAATGCAATGCTTCATTAAACAACTAAAGAATCATGATTAAAGGAGAAGAAACTTTAAATGCAAAGCTTTGGTTAAATCTTTATTATCTCCAATAGTAAAAAGTGGAAATAAACCGTGATGTATTGAATTGAATCCAAAAGTATTGTATCTTCAAACTTATCCAAATTATTGCATAATTTTAGCTAATCAACCTAAGAAAAATTCAAATTCAAAGTAATAGATTCTCTACTTGGAATAGATTTCCAAAAAGTTTCTTTCATTGTTATTTTGTTAGAGTTATCTTTAAAATTATAAAGTTGTTCCTTTCTATTTCTAAATTCAAGTTAATTTTCTTTAATTAAGATTGTATTATTTGGAATTATTCATCATAAAGTGAGAAAATTGATTATTAAAAAATAAAAACATATATTGTTAATGTATACAACTTTAAGGTGAAGGAAATTAGTAAAAGAAAAGCATAGAAAAATTCTTTAAGTACAAGAATTAGAAATATTAAAAGTCTCAAAAAATAGGTATTTTGACATTTTAATTTGTAAAAAATAAGATTTTTTAAAACAAATTAAAAATAAGCAATTTTTGAGGACTTGATGGTGATGAGATTGAAACCATCTTCAATGTTTAAAAGTGCATGCACCATGAAGCCCTATTTGCATAAAAATGGAGGATATAAAATAATCTATTTTTAGATGCCCATTGGTAAGAACATACCTGCCTAATACAAGAATAGGCTACACAAATTTTAGCTTTAGATTATTAATTTGGATACTCCACAATATTCAAACCCCTAAACTTGAAAGTGTGACAAATTAGCAATATAGACTTAAAGCTTAAAATTGTTTGGAAATTATTTGGAAAATAAGGGTTATTTTACAATAGAAACATCCATTGTCAATAAATAATGACAAATGACAACTTTGTCAAGCTACTAGTGCTTCTTACAACTACCTTCAACTTATTTTTCTTTTGAAATTGAATGAAAAAAATGTTTTTTTCATCTTATACTTTTCATTTGGAAAATCATCCAAGTGCTACAAAGAAGATATTTAGTCCCTAAATCCCTAAGCAATCAAATGTCCACTTTTGGGTTGTTGCTCAACTTTGGGGAGAATTTTCAAGTAGAAAAAAAACTTTTTTCAATTTTTTTTTTTTTTTGTTAAAATTTTGGTTTGCCTTTCAATATTTATATTCAAAACTAAGATCTCTATGGTTAAAAAAAAATTATAAGAGCAATAGCACAAAGTGTTTAGAATTTGCCTAGTGTTGAAAAATTTACTATTTTGGAAAAGTGTTGGTATTTTCATTACTAGATCTTATGTATTTTTCTCAAATCAATAGAAACCACAATTTTGACCAATAAAAGAAAATTCAAAATTTAAAGAGAGAAATTATATTATTAATGACTTTTTGAAGTTATATCTTCAAAATTCATTTGAAAAAAATTTAAAAATAGTTTTATAATTTTGACCATATAGATATTTTATACTTTTTGTGCTCCACATTATCTTAGTTCATGCAAACTTCAAAAAGTTATAGAACTTATATTTTATAATACATTTGTGTTTTATCCAAACCCCTTGGTTCAATAGCCTAGGGAATTCTACTTTGAAAATTTATAGTAATTACATGTCTTCTTTAAGAAAATTATTTTATTTTTAAGT
Organism: Pseudoscleropodium purum; assembly: GCA_963969395.1. NCBI lineage: Eukaryota > Viridiplantae > Streptophyta > Bryopsida > Hypnales > Brachytheciaceae > Pseudoscleropodium > Pseudoscleropodium purum. The sequence continues at coordinate 29,810,803 of OZ017795.1, forward strand.
TTTAAGCTCCTAAACAACTTGTATATAGGCAACCTAAGCTTAGGTGATTGGTTCAATTTTCTTTCTTGTTATGAGTGAATTTTGTATTAACTTTGTCTATGCTAACTTGTATTATGTTGTAAAGTAGATTTTTTGTACTAATCTTGTTCTCACGTGTTGTATTATGAATGTTACATGCACTATCTCACTTGTCCAAATTTATTTATCATTTTTCTTAGTTTTCAAAACCATGGCAAAGCTTTGACTTTATAGGTTTTAGAAGTTGTTAGAAAATTAAAGGTTTTCACAACCACATCAAAGCTTTGACTTCAAGTATTGTAGAAGTATTTAGAAAATTGTCAACTACTGAGAGATAGTGAAGCTTTGAACATATATACAAAGTCCAAGAAAAATCTATTTAAATAGTTTTGTTTGTTTGAATAGGTGTAAGATAGAACAAAATAAGTACTTTGTGGAAAAAGAGAACAAAAGTAATAGTAGAGAGGTCATGAATGATAATACAAAACTGTAGAAGTTATATTGTAGAAACTTATAGAGTGGTATTACAAAATTGCAAAAGTCATATTATAGAAATCTACAAAGTGGTATTATAGAAATGTAGAAGTTATATTACACAAACCATAGAGTGATATTATATACTCTACAAAGTGAGAAAGTCATATTATAGAAACTTGCAAAGTGGTATTATAGAAATGTAGAAGTTATATTACAAAAACCATAGAGTGATATTATATACTCTACAAAGTGAGATTATAAAATCAAAGTGTGTTTCCAATCAAAGAAATTGAGAACCAGAATTCACATACAAAAAAATTTGATCACAATGTCAACTTAAGTTGACTTTGTGATCAAATTTCCCTTTCCAAAGCCAGAGAATAATGTAGCTTAATCTAGCAAAAGAGTGGTTGCAAATTGATGAACTAGTAAGAAAATGGTTGCAAGTTGAAATGGGGTAGGCTTATTAAAAAAAACAAAAAGATAGAGAAATTGGGAGGTTTGGTGAATCTGCAAGTTGAAGCTCATTGTGTCAAATTCTCCTCCATACTAGATTGCAAAAAATTGGAAGAAGCCACCTGAGGAGCTTGAATCTTGCCGTGGAAACATGGAAGTGCACACCAACTTCAAATACAAATACAAGTGAGGAAGATGAAGTAGTATAGATAGTCTTTGTCATTAAAATAAAGGAAAAACTTGACCATAAGAGTTTAGGTGACTTTTTAGTCACTTGTTGATTTTGCTTAGAAAAGAAGGGAAGAAAAATAAATAAAGAATAGGTTGACTTAGAGAGTTTCACAATTTTGTTATTAGTGCAAAAAGGGTTGGAGGAGCTTGCTTTGAAGATTGGTTTGATTGTTGAACCATTTAGTAAGATTTGGAATAGATTTTGTAGGAATTTAGGTTTGACAAAAATTATCTTAGATAAAAGATAAAGAAGGGAGTAGGAAAAAGAAGTTGTAGGAAAGAATGTAATTAGACAGAGTAAGATTTTCTTTCAAATGTAACCAAATAAAAAATTATACAAAAAATTAGTGATGAAGCCACGCATCAAAAGGAAAACTACAATAGCAGTAGAAGAGGAGTTTGAAGGCGTTATTGATAGGACCAGGGCCTAAAGCCTAGTAAGACCTTTAGAATCTAAAATTAGATTAAATTAAAGTCAAAATATTGAATTAAAAGCCTATAGGTTTCCAAAAATATAAAATAGGTCAAAATTGGAGTTAAAACCTAGGAGATATAGATGAATGAAGTTTAGAATTCCAAATGGATGGAATACCAAACTTAGAAGTTTTTGCCCATAAGGAACAAGAAAGGAAATTTAGGAAGTATACATTTATTAGAGGTAAGAAGTGAAAGAAAAAATAAATTTCCAATAGTAGATTAGAAGAAATTAATGGATGAAATTTAGTTAACCGATTAGTGGTTCAAACTTCATCCATCTATATCTTTTGATAGGAATATCCAAAAAATTTGCATATTATATTTTTAGAAATTTCATGAGATTTTCTTTCATTTTCTATAGTTGAATTAAGGTTAGGATAATTTCCTTTATTTAACCACAATAAATATAATAATTCGGCATTTAGGATTAAGTTTTGCAATTAAGTTAGAAGTTTGTGGCTTATTCACCAAGGATTAGGGCATTAGGTCTTAGATAAAAAGATCCATTGCTTGGAAGGCACAATGGATTGATGTTAGGTTCTTGATAGAATAGAATTGCCATAAATACAAGAATCTATTTGTGTTTCATCTATTTATTAAAGGTGGGTAAATTATAAACACTCATACGATGCTAGCAAACTCCTAAATGAGAATGTGGAGGGGACACAAATTCCACAAGAGAATTTTGGAATCATGTTGAGTGTAGTGAACATTGACTTTGCAAACATGCAAGTAGCTACAGTACCTCTTTTAGTTTGCAATTTCAAGAATTCTTTATGCATGCATTAATGTAGTTCATAGCGTCATTGATTGGACCTCTCTTTGGGGTCATGGGTGTTCCCTACAATAGGTCCACAAGAAGTGTACCTTAAAACATAGCTGAACTGCTACCAAAAAAGACTTGGTTGTTGGAACCAATTAGAATACAACATCACTAAAGCAAGAAGATATAAGAAAATACAAATAATAAGAACCTCAATAGGAGAGGGATTTGATTCTTAGGCAAAGTTTTTTCTTCTACTAATGAAAGCCTTTTGCAAAGATCTCTAAGGACACTGAGGTTGAATATGAGTTGAGTAAGGAAGGCTAAGATCTCACAAGAAACTGGAAGGTAGTGAAGAAGCTCCCTTACATGATTCATGTTGATGGCATGACAAAAGCCAAAGGTATTCATAAGCATCTATAGCATGCTATAATGAGGGGATAGTATGGATGCTTGCATCCAACAATGGATAATATAAATCACCACCCCAAATATGTAGTCTATAGTATATTGCATACTTTGGAGAAGGAGTAGAAATTTGAGGGTTTCACCCATTGAAGAAGGGAAATATTTGAGAAGTTGGCAACAAAATTAGTGAAGAATAGGAAGATGAAGTTGAAGTACATGTGTCAAAAAAATATTGATGGTCCTAAACCTAATGGTGTAAGGGATAGTCATTGGCCAAAAATTGTGGAATTCACAAACAAATAGAAGAACCAAAGTATATTGGCTATGTCAAAGCCAAGCACATTGAAAGGGAAAGAAATGGTATGTGCATGTGAAAAGGATATTAAGAATAAGTCTAATGTGCCACATTAGGTAAGATTATTGTTATTGCTAGCAAAATAATGGAATTTTTGTACACTAGATTGTTTGTTCCTATTTGATTCATCAATTTTAGAGCAATTCAATGAAAAGGCACAAGCTTTTTTTTCCTTGCTGAAGCTAACATCAATGAAGAAGAGTAGGTTGAGGTTCTCTATCACTGAAAATTCAATCACTTGGTTTACGACTACTTCCTCAAAAAGTGTTGTCATTAATAAGGGGTGTTGCTATCTTCTTAACTTCTTATATTGTTTTAAAGAAAGCTACTTTGTCCATGCTTTCAATGTTCACGAATGAATGATGTAACTAAAAAATTGAATGTCTAAAGGAACTTAGACACTATACACATAGAGATATAGTAATGTGTTACTTAATCTTGTTGCAGGGATTGGATAGAATGTGTGATGGAAGTCAAAGTCATAATAAATATACAATAGGTAGTGGCTCATTTATCTTACCAGAGAATGATGTGGATGTGAGAATTTTGAGATTACAAAGGAAATTGTTAAGGCTTCAATGGTCCCAAAAGGTAATAAGCTTTGTTACAATTTTGCAATAATAGGTCAGAAAATGCAAATGCAAATTAATTTTTGGCTAAAATAAGTTGAAATGTATTGACGGTGTTGTCAAATTGTATTTGGAATTTTTTTAGGCAAAAAATTTCTTCCATAGTTAAAAAATGTTCAACAATGATGTGGTTCATACTCCCATGGTTATTTTGTTTTGCAAGAACTTGCCATTTCATGTCAAACGTTATTCTTACTAATTAGAGACGTGCTAGCTAATGATACATGTAACATGATTTGTTGTGATTTATGTTTTGGGGAATGAATAGCTGGTATTTTTGTCTGGAAGACAATAATAAAACAAGTGGATAGATTGAACAACATGGTAGAGGGTGTTGTAGTCATTGAATTAGACTCAAGTATGGTTTATAGGAATATATGATGTTCAAGTTATGTCATGCTGTATAGAGTGTATAAAGATTATGTTACTCATAAATAGTCATCACTTACCAAAAATTGTTGTGTATATTCAATTGCAGTATTGTAGGGAAGATGTCAATGTATTTTATTTGGCAATATGTCTTGACAATGTTTTTTTCAAGGACTTCTAGAATCCAAAATACATGTGTAGCAAACTATAGTACTTTGTAATTGCTCTTCCTCTTACGTAATTTTTGGAGGTATACATAAAAGTTATGCTAAATATAAACCTAAAATGTTGTGAACAAATTATACTATAATAGTGATATCTTTTCAATGATGGAAGTAAGTAGTAAAAATAATTTGTTTATAAGTTCATATTGTTGCTACACCCTAAAATCTAAATCTACAAAGTAGGCATGAGCATTTGCAAAGCTAGCATATATAACCTTCCTACTCGAGAGCAAAATTCGGTCATCAAATTTGGAGTAGATTAAAAAAAGTTGAATTTTCTCAAAATTCTCAATCAAATTTAGAGCTATCTTTTTGTTTTTGAAAGAAATGGGGAAAATCCATTTCATTAAAGAACAAAATAATTAAGGGTTGTCTCTTGCTTGAAGTAGAATTTTAAAGCATGTTTGAGAAAGTAAGGGTTGCTATTGTAGTCAAAATGGGTGTGGATGGAGTTGAATAGGTGTTGGAGTGCATCTACATGGCCTCTCCTAACAAGCTTATCATTGTAGATTGAGAGTGAAAAGTAAAAACCTTTTCTATTTCATTCTAAATCATGTCAATTTGGGTTTAATTTGTTTAGGGTTTTTGAGTCACTTAGAAGTAGTAAAATAGTATTCATAGCCATGGATTTTGATGATGTCTAGCTATGGCATCCTATGTTTTTTTCATATGAGATAAGGAGGTTGTTTGAAATTTGTTTGAAACCCTTGCTAAAGAATTGCAATCAATCCATGGGAATGATGGGATTTAAATGACCAGAGCAAGAGTGTTTGTATATTTGAAGTATATTGTTCATAGCATTCCAACAAAGCTACTACTTCTATGGTTGGACCTAAAAATGAGGAAGACATTTTTTAAATGAATTTGCTTGTCAGCTCTTTATGTAGTATGCAATCTATTGTAATTCCCTATGCAACTTTGATTGCTTACAATGACCACAATAAATCAAGTTAAGAGGCATTTTATACTTGGCTCATGAAAAACACATTTTTGTAGGACCTTTCCAACAAGATGTCACTCAAAACATTTAGTTAAAAATATAAGTGCAAAATCTCAATTTGGAAATTTGAGTGCAACTATTGATTAGGTTGTCTGGTTTTCAAGGCTATATTGGATTCTATGTTGAATTATTCTCCAAAATTAAGATTTTGGATTAGGATTATGTAGATGTCCTAATTGGAGTTAAATGTTTGAGTTTTTGGTGAATCTTTTGAGTTTTTTTTTATGATTTTGTATGTTGATTTTCCAATTTGGGTGTTTTTGTGTATATTTTAGCCTAATTGGAAGGAAGTCAAGTATATCTTTTTTGGGTCTGTAAACCAACTTGGAGTTGAATGTTCAGTTTCATTCATTAAATCTAAATGGGATTCGTAATGGAAGGAGATGGAGAAGATCCAAGTTGTGGTGTGTGCTGGTGGGGATATTTCCAAGTAGGTCGTTTCTGACTGATTGTAGAATATTTCCTAGTTGGTAGTAAGTGGGGAGTTGGCAGTGTAGAATTCCAATTAGGATGATCAGTTGTCCAATTAGGCTGCAGTTAACAAGTTGGGTCGGTTATAACCAAAATGGTGGTTGTCCAATCCAAAGTGGGTTGCAGGTAGTTAGGTTGTCTTTCTTTGCGTGAGTAACCGCTGGTTTGGAATTTCCTATTTGGGCTGGATTTGTGTTCATTTGTGGGGACCGTCTGTTGAGTGAAGCCCAGTCGTGTCCCAGTCCAAGTTGGCTACGTATGTTTTTTTTATTTTGCGTGTGTGATTTTGTGGATGTGTGTTTGTTTGTGTGAGTACTAATTGGAAGTTGAATTTGTCAGAGTGAATGGTGATGAGTCAGTTCTAGTTGGAGAAGTTGGTTGTGCAGTGAGTGCACTATGCAAGAAGAATTCGGTTTGAATGTGGAGAATGTTTCCAAGTGGGAGAATCAAGTTGGAGTGAATAATGATTGATCAATGTATGAGTGTGGCAGCAGTTACAACCAGATTTAATATTTCCTAGTTGGAGAGAGTGAACTTGTAAGAAGTTGAAGAGATTATCCGAGTAGATGAGAAGTAGACAAATTGGAGTGATGGAGTGGAAATCAAAGTAATCCTAATTGGGAATTAGGATGTTCATGATTAAGAAAGCTAAGTCCTAGTTGGAAATTAGAAGAAAGGACTTAGGGATTATTAGAGTGCAGTGGAGATAGTTGACATTTGAAATCTGGAAGCTGTTAAGCTGAAGTTGTAAGAACGGTGATATTTTCACCAATTCGGCATTATATGAAGAATTATTTGTCAAATTGGTGTACAATGTGTGTGGAAGTCTATTTTGTGTGACAAGTCGGGAATGTAATTTGTGTAGTGCATGTGATTTATCTAGTCCTATTTGGAGTATTTTATTTGTTGCAATTGATGTCTGAGTCCAAGTCGGAAGTTGGTGTTATAAGCTGTGGTGTTATTTTAGAATATAAATTGGAGTAATTGATGAATCTGGTCACAGTGTCAATTTAGTCCTATTAGGAGTTGATGATTGAAGGCAATGATAATTTAATATCAATTCCCGAGTTGGTTAGGAAACTGATTAGTTGCAAGATTGTTTGAGAATGTTTTCCTAATTGGAGTTTAGGAGTACATTAGTGAGGTTTAATCACAGACCAAATGGGAAGTTTGATTAGTGTGTCGTTGTAGTTTGCCGAGTTGGACTGTGAGGATAATCACGAATGATTTAAGTGTCCTAATGGATAGAGCAGAACGTTTATTAAGAAGGAGTTACAAGTTGGTTAATTCCAATTAGGAGAGTCTGAGTCTGAGGAGTGATGTGATGTATGTTAAACAAATAGGAATTAAGGGAACCAAGTTGTGAGATGTCAACAAATGGAAGATGGAGAGCTGTGATACTGAGCCCAAAGTGGTAGGTGAAAGACCGAGTGGTTTCTGTGAAGTCCAATTTGGAAGACTGAAAGTTAAAGATTGAAGATCATCCAATTTGGGAAATTACTAAACGCTTGTGGCTATTAAGAGTGGAGTGCCAAATTGTGTAATCAGTCTATTATGTGAGGATTAATACAAATTGTATGTGGTAAATGAATAGTTTTCTCTATGCTTAGATTGCAATGACTTATGAATTCATTATGTTAGAGACATTCCTATGTGTAAAGCCTCCCTTGGAACAAACATAACTATTATTTGGATAAATCCCAATTGGGTACCAACTTAATCTACAGATTACTTTAGATTTTGGTTTTAATGTATACTCTATGAATTATTGTTGTGCATTTGTATAGGCCTGTATGACCTGAAGATCACTATGGATGTGGTTAAATCTTGTTTTTATCATGTTGAAAATCTAGTGCTCTAGAAAGGTACAATGGAGCTTGAAGATTCTTCTATTCCTTCAAGTTTCAATAAGGTAAGATTTGTTTTCCTTGTATTTCTCTATTTTTTGAAAAGATAAACTATGTTTAGTTGTTTTTTATTCGTGGTTGGTAGTGTGTGTTTATTCAAGGTCATACTTGTAATTTTGTTTGTAGGTGGCTTTCTAAGCAATATCAAAACAAATATTTATTCTTGTTATATCCGCACATCATTGGCACTTTATGTTACAAAGAAGCTAGACATTCATCTTAAAAAAGGTGAATATTGTACATCTGCAGCTCATATGCGCAATGAGTGAATTGACAAGAATTATTGTGAACCCCCATCTTCGAAAAATTTATACACTTGGGTACTTGTCCATTTGCACAAGGCATATTGCACGAAGCAATTCAATGTGAGTGTAGTAGATTGGGAGGTTTGCAAGGAAAACTACTTGGATTGATGGCTTGCTAGATTTAGTGTGCTATCATAGTCATTAAAAAGCTTGGTATGGAATCAGACAAGTTCAAGCCCTTGTAAACTAGTGAGTGGGGTTTGTTCAGGTATGCTATGTGTAGTTCGTAGAATGTAACAGGTGGTGACTATTTTGTTCTTCAAAAATTGACATTGGCATATATGATTGTGTAGAGGGACGTTTGTAGTTTCATCAAAAGTAGTAGATAATGGGCTATGCATATATCTTGGCTTCTCTTGGAATGGAAGCACAAGCCATCATGGAGCACAATCAAATAACTTGCAAATGAATGCACATCAATGAGAATGTTGTCGAAAAAATTTGAAGTGACAATATCCATTTTCTTATGAAGTTGTCAATTATCACATGAATTTCCGTTATACTTTTGCTTCATTCTCAATTGCTTGGATTTTTTTATCATTGTTTGCAACTTTTAATTAAAATTGTTGACAACAATGTGAGCACCGGGGTTGTCATGGTCCTTGGTCCTTTAGTTGGCAAAAGAAGGCCTTGGTCCTTTAGGGGTTATATATATTCAAAAAAACTTAATTTTTGTCCTTTAAGAAATTGTTAAGTAGAAGTAGGTATGAAGATAGAAGAAAACTTTAAATTATTAATATCTTTAAAATGTAATTAAAATACACTAATTCCAATGGTGATATTGTTCTTGAAAATAAATTCAACCATGTAGAACTTTTTTTTGAAAATTTGTAAAAATTGCATTCAAAAATGAATCCTACAATTTTTTTTTAAAACGATGCTCTAATTGCCCACAAAATAAGATTGTCCATAACTTTCTCATAACAAATCCAAATGGAATGAATCAAATTTTTCAATGTAGAAAAAAATATAATCTATGAGGAGATTTTTTTTTAATAATTTATAAATAAAGTTTTTTTTATGTTGCCCACCGTCCCTTGTTTTGAGCTTATTTGGGCATAAATTTTGTTTCTAAGCACCGATTGAAAAAAAAATTATATTTCCATAGAGCTAATTCATTTTTCTATCTTCAAAAAAGTTTTGAAAAAATTTTAAGAAAATTCAGCATGTAGGTACCTGCCTAAAATCCCATTTGTCCACCAAAGGGATAGTGGTCCTTTAAGGATTGAGTTTTTCTTTTGCAATGAAGACATAGTTTGTACTTCTAAGCCTATGCACATACAGTAGTAAGCTTTTCTATTGAGTTTTGGCGTTGGTGAGTCCTATAGGAGGATTAAGAGGTGATGGAAATGACAACGTGAAGTAGTGCCAAATGTAGAGGCTTTTGAACTTGGTAGTGAATTCTTCAATGAAAATTAGGAAACAAGCACAAGAAGCATTCTATGTAGAAGAGTGTTTTTTTGAATACTTCTTCAATTCAAATGTAGAATATGTTGACTTGAGCATATTATGAATTTGAGGATTTAAGTGGAAGTGAACCTTGCTTACATTTTCTAGATTTTTGATTGACTTTCTAAAGTAAGAACTTAAGGATGTCAAAAGTGTATACTTTGACAATATGATGTGTGGATTTAGTGGAGTAATTAAGAAATCCAACCATAAATTTGATTAGAGACAAAATATTGAAGGAATTGTAATATTCTCGGAGGTCGTTGTTGTTGTCAGTATCTTAGTTTCTCTATCATTTACCAAGAAACTGCATGCATCTATATGACAATTTACTACATGTCCTCAAAGCACAAACCAACTTCTTTCTTGAAAAAAGATGGCAATTCTAATTATTCAATTTGATACATATAGGAACCCAACATGGCAATGGCTTCTAGGGACTAGAAGTTGAGATGCAATTATGTACAAAGTGACAGAAATAATGACAAACTTCTATCAAATAAGTAGGCAATTCAAGACTTTCCCACTAACAAAGCAATTGACGTAGTTTTGAAAATTCTTGCCATATAGCACGGATAAAACTTTGTAGTGGAAAGATATAATTCAAGGTTGATACACACAAATGCACTTTTGGTAAATGTTTAAGGAGAGAATTCAAAATAATTTAGTTTTAGTGGAAAGGAAAAAAAAAGCAGTTGTATAACAAAACAATGACAAAATGGTAAATTTGATGAACTTGTCACTACCATAGTACCATATTTGTAAAATGGATGCAAATTTTCATTAAATGAATCCAGCATTAGCTAAATCTAGAAAAAATTAATGTAGACAAAAAATATATAAAGTACATTGGATAAATAAGCGATTAATTTACTTGCTATTGAAATTCTAAGTGTGGAGATAGCAAACTAAAATGCTATGTGAAACACAAGTTCTCTATATATGTCCCCCACAAGAAAAGATTGTGGATGATGTTTGTAGTGAAAGAATACACAAGTAAAGAACATCTAGAAGTATTGCATAATTGCAATGAATGGCTATTCAACTTAGCAAAACGTATGCTCTTGTAATTGGTTGATAGACTTCAATGTATGAATTTTATTGGAAAAGATGAACAAAGTTCATATTGTTCATATATTCATATTGCTCTTCTGTTAAAAATGAAATGTGGATGATCTTCAAGTACAACCAACATTTGAACCTTCTTTTGAGGCAAATGAAATAGTTTTGTCTAATAGTAGTCATAGTCAATGTTACAAAAGGCAAGGACTAAATGAAGGTTTATAACTTGTACAACTTTTATATGTTCGTGTACTAATACACTATCTAGTGAAAAGAGGCTGTCACCTCCCCCTTGAAAAATCAAGAGCCGTTCGATTCATTTCAAAAAAAATTCTACCCTTGCTCCAAAAAAAATCAATAGCCATCAAATGTACATACAAAATATGGTACAAATATGAATATGATACAAGTCATACAACCATATATGGACATGGACGACGGAATACGAATATGATAGTATGGGATTATTCCATATTGATTGTTTGCAATCCCACCCTTCTAAAATTATAAGAGGGGGATGGGAGGGGTACAATTTTAATTAAAAAAAATTTGCACCCTTCCAAAATTATAAGAGGGGGTGGGGTTAAAATTTAAATTTTCATTAAATTTTTTTTGTCATTGTGCATAGTTTTATACTATACACCATGAAGTGGCTGTAAGCCATTGATTTTTGAACATTGAGTTTGAGAGCCCATGCATGCAAGGGTTAAATTTACGTTTTATTGAATAGGTATGTGCATAATAAGTCCTCCTAGGCATAAAAATGAAAGTTTCATGTGAAGTGGTGAGGTTGTTTATAATGGTTTTTAGTTATATGAATTAGTAATAAATGGAATTATAATTGAACACCCCTATTTAGTTACAACCTACAACCCTTGCAATGGTGGTTACTGAAGTGTAATTGTATAAAGCATGAGAAGGCATTTTCTATCATGGTGTGGACATTGGGAGTGAAATTCCATGTTTGTAATTTGAATTTTGAAATATTTGTGAAGCTAATCTTAGTTTATGTGTGGTAATAGTTTTCAAAAACACGAAAGAGAGTGTAAATCCACAAAAGATTGGGAATGCAAATATACAGTTGCTACAGATTTCAGGAAAGAATGCATGAAGAAGAGGTGAAAAAATGTTGCAAGAAAAGGTCCTTGGCGGAGAAGAGGAGAAACAAATGTTGGTAGTGCATGCAGTGTGGCAAGTGAATGGACACGAATCCCAAAACATCATTATTGAGAGAGAGGTAAGAGAGGTTCAAAGATAGTTTAGAAATGTGGGGGAATGTATATACAAAAGGAATTAATTTATTTTGTGCAATAAGTTGATTGGAAGTGGCTAATAGTGAAACATCAAGTTTGAAAAATGGTACATGAAGTTTAAGTTAGATTGTGTATGTTTATAATGCATTTGAACTTTGAAGCAAATAGCATTGTAGCATGAATAAAAAAGCACTTAGTAGATCTCGATTTTAAAATATAGTTATTTTTATAAGGTGCATTAGTATACTAATGGCAAGCAATTTGGAAAATTCTCATAGTTCTATAAATGATATCTATTAGAGAAAAAATGGACCTTACAGAGGGCCTTCTAAATTTGACAAGCTAGTTTATATCTAGATCATAGGAAGCTACTAGACAGAATAGAAATTTTGACAAAAAACAATTGCTATCTTGTCCAAATTTCTATAGTTAAAGAGTGGTTGCAATGAAGTTAATATCAATTTTCCCTTGTAGTTATGCTTATTTTAATTGTTGTTGAATTTGCTTGTGTTAGTTTGTAGCATTAGTTTATCCATTTGTCAAAATTTTAAAGTTTTTGTGGATTCTAAGTACTATTTAAGAACAATGGCTTATATCTGGATGTTGCAGCAACTGAAATACAAGAAGTTCTTTCATTGAATCTATGAAGATGTCTATAATTTGTAATTTCATACATTTGTATGCAAACACACAGACAGAAGTTCATGATCAAAGTTTGACAATCAATTTTTTCATTTCCATCATCTTTGTTGTTTTTGTGGGGCCTTTCCAACATTAAAATCAAGTCAATTATGTCGGTCAATCTAAACACATCTTCTTTGCATCAATAAGTTTAATTTCAAAAGAAAGCCTAGTAGTCATACTGGACATCATATTACTGTTCACGGACAAATCGGACCGATTTGGGCTGACCAGCTGTCAACTTTGGAGCCTTGTAACTTTTGCAAAAAATATGCCGAAAAACATCTCATATGCCCAATTTGGATATTTTTTGCAAAAGTTACAGGGCTCCAAAGTTGACAACCGGTCAGCCCAAATCGGTCCAATTCGTCCGTGAACAGTAATATGTTGTCCAGTATGACAACTAGGAAAGAAAGTCATTTAATTTTTTTTCTCATCCAACTTCACATCTTTTGTATCAGTCATTTTGCAAGGAATACTAACTTAAGTTAGAAACTAAACAAGTTGTATCACTTTCAGCAATTTAACAAATGCCTAGGACTATGACTTCAAGAAATCAATATTGAACAGTTAGTGGAAAAATTGTTAAGCTAGATTGAATAAGAACAATGATATTCATGTTCTTGTCACTACGTATGAATTTCATATGCGACTTCAAATTGGGAGTTTGTAAACTAACTTATAAGTGACAACAAACCATGTTAATCCTTTAGTGACCGGTTGACCACTTTTTGGTTGAATTTTGGATTCTTTGTCTTTTATAGCTCTCAATATAGGGTATTAGAAAAAACCCAAAGAATAACACAAATAGAGCTTTCACATGTGCTCTAAACAAATCTAGTTTCAAAGAATTTTGTGCAATAACGAGATAATCCCATACTGTCATATTCGTGCCAGCAATTATTGTACAATGACTACCTAAATATTATAGAAAGAAGAGTGTTCTTTTAGCTATAAATGGAAGCATCGTCAATCTATATGCATGCATCTTGTAGAAGAATGCATTTTAGTGATTAGAAGGTCACTTAACAATGTACATGAAATAAGCAATGACAATAATATGACTTGTAAATAAATAAATCAAAAACGTTTATTGTTTTTGTTTGATGTATTCTTCCTATATAGTTGCCTAATTTGGATTGTATAATTCTTGATTTCTGATATAGATCTTTAATTGCATCAACTAGTTGCAAAGGTGATTACCAAACAGATTCACATGACATAGGAAGTGTGGAAATCGCAAATAATTGTATAGTAATTCAAAGAAACAGAAACGAATGCATGGTTATATCCTTGTCAAAGAAGTCAACTTAAACGTCAAGGTTTCATTTGCTAAAAGGTTGTATTCAAGCTGTTTAGTACAATACAATAATGCAAGTCCTAAACACATGCTTTTAAGAAATTATTATTGAAAAGTCGAGACCTTCTAATATGCAATTTTTTGACTAAAAATTGCATTTAAACCACCCCTTTGTCATCACAATTTTGAAAGTATATGAGAATATTCAAAGCTATCACATGTATTGGATAGAATAAAAATAAATGTCAAAGTATATTTCATAGTCATTTCAATTATAATAATGATATATGAAATCTACACCTTGAACTTTAATAGAATAATAATATTTTGAGCAGTTTGTAAGGTATCTAGTTCAAAGATTTTGGAAGTTGTATCAATTGGTTTGGGGGAATCACTAGTTAGTTCATTATTTTTTGGTGCCTTTAGGAAGATAATTGGTTGGAGTGTGAAAAAATAGGATCCAAATTCAAACAAAAAATTAGTAGGATTAGTAATCAATTGGCGTGCAAAAATGAAAGGTGAATATATAGCCATTGCTTTCATGAAATTGTCAAATTTTTGCCACTTGTCATTTTGAATTCAAGGCTAATACTTAAGGTGCCAGAGGCGGATATATTCTTAGATAAGAAAAGTATTACTTTAAAATTGGCCATTGAGAGGCTTGAAGTATTTGGTGGAGGCAAATGTCTTTTTGGATAAGGTAGATATGACTTTAACCCCTAAAGTCCTGAACCCCATTTTTTGGCAACATAGCGATTTTCGACAGCTCAATATAGATGGAGTTTTTATTTTATTTTTTTTAAATTTTCACACAACATTTTCCGAAGGAGTATCTTTAAGGCCCAACAATTTTTATAACTTTTGACTACATGGCTAAAAGGTTATTATATGAAATGTGATTTTCAACATTCAGCGGACAATCCAGGCAGCAAAAAAAACTTCTTCAAAAATCATTTTTTTCAAAAATTAAAATTTGAAATTGATTCTTTAGATTGATATCTACATGGAAAGCTTTGAATCATTCCATTTGGATGGATGAATCAAAAGTTATGAGGAATTTTAGTTTGTGGTAGTTTGTGGATAGTTATGGAATCTCTACTCTGAAATAAACTTTGAAGCCCTTTATTTTACTCAATTTTAAATATTTTTGAAAAAAAATAAAAAATTTAGGTCTACGTTGTTTATTACCACATTTCAACCATTGGGATTGGAATTTTTCAATTCCATAAAGAATTATTAACAACTTAGTACTTTGTATCATTCTCTACTTCATTCTACTTACTATTTTTTTCCTACATGTTGCACAATTCCAAATGATCTAAAAATTTTCAAGCATGTACCCAACTTGCTTTGAAGAATGAATGCAAAGAGTAACCACCATTTTGGACATTTTTTCATGCATATGTGACCTAGTGCAGTGCAGCTGCCCAGATTTTTGTAGGAAAAAGAAAAGGATTTTTGTGAGTTCAAACGCTAATATCTTGCAATTGACACGGTGAAAAATTTTGCAATTTTGACCACATCTTCTCAAAATAGTTTACTACAAGATCCTACGGTTACTTGTGTCCAAAAATGTTTTTATTCAAAAATTTGGTCCTTGCACTAGAAATGGCAGTTTTAGAGTGTTTTTGGTGAAAACATAGTCAAAAACCTTTAGGGGTTAAGGTTGGATGTTGAGGGACTTGAAGTGCTTGGAGAAGGTGGGGTGAGATTTTTCTTTAGGTTGATCGTGGTAGTCAACCCTTGTTTTGTCATTTGTATCCACTTGGTATAATGAATTTTGAAGTTTAGTTTCATAATTATTGTATCTTTGAAAAACAATGATTGTAGCTTTTGCAACTTTGAAGTTGAAAGAAAGTTCTTGGTGAGAATTTGATACTAGAAGAAATGGATTGGGAGATTTTGATAAGGAGAAGGCACAATGAATGTCTTTAGAAAAAAATCCAACTCCTACAATAAAGAGGCAAATTACGGGGGACAACTCTGAAAACTTCCCAAACATTGGACTATACTTCAACAAGTTGACTAAAAGACCCTACAATAGCCTCTACTTGAAAATTAGCAAAATTTGACAAATTTTCATATTTATTGAAGCTTTGTGGAATTCATTATGAATCTTGAAATTTACATGGCATAGGACTCTAAAATCGCCCACCTTCTATAATGTACATTTTTTGTACATTGCTAAAGGCTACAACAAAAGCAACATTTACAAATAGTATACATTGGAGGAGCCTATATGGCTGTCAAACCTCCTAGCTTACGTATTGAAGCAATGTCTTGTTGTCAACAACTATAAGGGTATTCCAATCAAATTCGCATGAATTTTTAGAAAGAACTTTCAATTAAATAATTTTCAAAATCTTGATTGCCGTTTACACTAGCCCTCATGTTCAGATCAGGATAACATATCCTAGAAATTGATTACATTTAGCCAGGATAACATAGAAATTAACTTTGGGTAAGGATCTCTGTCATTACTCTCAGTCTGACACCCTGGTCCAGTACTTGAATGTCAATCATTTCTTACAATGATTTGAGATTTTCGAGTCATTTAACCCCTAAACGTCTGGATCCATTTCCAAATTTGATGATTTGGGAAAAACTGTTATAAAGTGTTATGTAGAAGAATATTTTGGAATTGATGTACAAATGAAAGTTGTAGATTTTGAATTGTAGATTCTATCTATACGGTTAGATTCACTAGTGCTATCACCAATATTTTTCTATAAATTTTGAAAGGGGAATTTCAAAATTCCTTCTAAATTCAATGACAAGCAAACTATTATCATTTTTTTGAGTAAAATTTGTTGGAACAGATTTGAAATGAGGTTATCTTGATATGGTAGTTTTTTGAAATTTTTGTATTCATTACATCTAGGACCTCATTTTTGCTAATCTGGTTTTGAACTAGAGTCAATGCAATTTGACCACTTGACATACTTTCACATTTGTAATTTTAGAAAAATTAGTATTCTAGTAACACCAAATCCAACCATTGGATAAGACGAGAACTTACTAGAGTATCACCAAAAATTAGGATGACTTTCATCCAAGCAGGAATGAGACAGAAACAAGAACTTCAATCTGTTCATCGTCCAAAAAATGGACGTCGGAGCGCTCCAGGGTTAAAGGTAACATCTCATTGCTGCCAATTGCACAGGCAATTCCTGTGTTCATCTATTATCAAATATCAAACTATATTAATCCACCGCCCCCCCTGTTCAAATCTTCACGCGTAAGGAGTAAGGACCAAGGAATCAGGATTCAGGAATGGCACGATCGGTAACAATAATAAATAATAAATAAACAAGTAAATAAACGATGCTCCAGTACAATATTGAGGCTTGCGCGTGCAACTCATGTAACTTACTGTACTTGAGTGCCGATCTGCCACTGTGTAGGTCTTCGTCAAACGAGCTGGAATCCCACTCAGCGGAGAGCGCTTGAAAATTTCAGAAACACAGTTGCTCTGGCAAAGATAATAATTGTATACCAAGAAAAACTTGTTAGTTTAAAATAATCAAACGAGTGGTATGTCGCGTTGAACTATGAGTCCAACACAAGCTTCGGGGAACAAGACATGAACCATCAGAAAAATGGTCCTGTTGATCAGTTGAAAATCAAGGAATCTAAATTAGAAGACAGTTTCACGAAAGAGGATTGCAATCATTCTTTCCCTTCAAAGACCAACTCTTTCGAAAACCAGATTGCGACTCTTCAGAAAATCTACACACAACAAGAGTAACGTTGGCCCTAGGACCATCGAAAATAAAGAGTTTGCTGAGGTCATTCTGACTAACAACGCCACATGGACATAGGTAGCAAGTGTTAACTTGAGAAAATCTACAAATAATTCACCATGGCTCATTCTGGTCAGCACAATCTCAATGTCCAGTAACCCTAAAACTCAGAAGTCTTCGACTTTTGGAACAGCAGGGAGCCAAATTTCAATGTAAGTGCCACCACCATCAGCTCGATCATTCTGTACACGAGAGAGCATACGAATAACACCCCCCAGTTGTTGCTCTACAATATCTTGTACAAACTGGACACCTCCTCCTAAAAGCGCCTCTTCAAGATCTGTGCCCCTCCATGAAGGAACAGAATCACCGTCCTGGGTATGCAGAAAACAAAACCTCGTCAAAAACGCCTGGCAAACAGAAAAGCTTCAAGAGCATTAAGTGACTGCCGTGTCAATTCACATTTATGTCTCAAAAAGTTACAATCATGGGGTTTGAAGCTTATCAATTATGCACACATTGAGGTGACAGACCCCCACTCTGCAGTATTCGTAAATGGCAAATATTCCTCCAAAACTCAAACCAGATGACCAGATAGGTCTTTGTTACTAATTATTTTTCAAGCTTACCGTAGTATTTGGTCCACTGTCCTCAAAAATTATAAGGACTCCACCTCCAGGTGCCCTCATTGCGTTCGCCCTTACAATTCCTCCCTTGGGTGTATGCTGCAGAGCGATCTCAAGAAGGTGGCTGCAAACTCGATGAAGACCGGCACGCTCTACGGCTGCATGTAGGGGAGAACATGATGTGATCTGTAGATTCTGTCCCCTTTGGTTTGCTAGGCCATTCGCAGCTTGTCCAAGCTGTTTCAGTACCTTAGCTACATCACATGGTCTACAATCAAAAAGAATTTCAAAGACCAACCAAATAATAGAACGTAGAAGCTACATAAGAGCATCTCAGCTCAACCAGCTTTCTGCACTTTCATTTGATATTAAATTGACAGCTATAACTAAAGAAAAGTACGAAAATATAACAATCCAGGGGAAACTTGCAACCCACGATGAATCGCTGACGCTTACCTCGTCATATCATACTCGGGTACAGGAGCCAGTGTCAGCGGAGGCATTGGGGCCTCACTGTCTCGACCCTCTGACTGAGCAGCTGGCAGCGATCCTTGTCTTCTAATAGTGCCATTATTCTCCCCATGGCTACTCAAACGCCTGCTTTCACTGGCCAATTTTGCCTCTGGTAACTCTTCTAGATTCCCTTCATCCCAATCTTGAGATGACTGTATGATGTTAGGGCCACTCTGCACACAGATAAAGGAGAAAGTCAGCAACTGCCCGAAAAATATTCCACTGAAATTGAAACGTCCCGGCCGAAGTAAAAAAAGAAGCTCTGTCGTGGTCAAAAGCCTTGCATAGTGACTTTAAGTTTACCCAAGAACTTCAACAAGAAGCACTAAAAAAAGTATTGAGTCTCATCCACTCGAGCCTTCTTAAAATAAAGTTTGAAAAGATAGGTATTTACTTGAGTCACGTTTTGAAGTTGCTGTAGAACGTCTTTCATGCGGGCACCTTGCACCAATATGTTTTCAATGAAGTCACGAGAAATCTGCAATTATCCAACTTAACAGTAAGTAGGAGCTTGAAGAAAATCGTTGGCATATTAGGACCCGATAACGGACAGGTGGGATATGAGAACAATGAAACTATTACGAGGGTGAGACAAAATCAACGTGCAAGCTTTGAGTATAGATGTAGCTTAATACCTCGCCTCTTTTGAGCTGAGGAAGCATAAGTTGGCTCAATGTCCTAATTGCTTGCAAGGGTCCTTGGGCCTTTTACACAGAAATACACAATCCAATCAACCACAATTAAGGTAAGGATAAGAACAGCAAAATTTCTAACAGCAACACAGGTGAAAATCACAAAGAGAAATCAATTGAAGATTTAGCCGGAATTATTGATGCATCAAAAAGGATTGGAAGGAAATATGTAGTTTTACCTGCTCTAAAAGACCATCAATTTGATCGGTTTTTTGCAAATTCGATTTCTGTAAAAGAAGTGCTCGCTGCCAAATTCATATATCACAAGATGTTAGTAGATAAACAATAATTCAAGAAGTCTTATCAGAGGTCTTCCGTCTCCAAAAATTTACTCGAAACTGATTTCTGTGTTCACAGACGCGTTATCGAGGGACTTGCAACTGGCACAGCATCAAACACCTACTTCCGTTGAGACATAGCTTGTTTTATCTTTCACAAGTCAGCGTGATTTTTGGTACAAACGTTTCGTATGAAGGAAATAATGATTCCACCAACACAGTTGTACCAGATTATTCTGAGTGCATCGTCAACGACGGCAGCAAGTTTCTAGGTGGTGATTTAAATTTACCTGGTCCACAACACATGCAAGAGCCAAGGTACGTGCAATTTTCGGAAGCTCAGTCAACTGCTGTTTGTTTAAAGGAATGATGGCAACTGGCGTCCGCGTGCCTTTCTTCGGTGGCCAAACAGGTTTAACTGGTCTCAATTTTGCAGCCTTCGGGCCAATACTAACACCTTCCACGACTACAAATCCTATCAAAAACATTTCTTTCACCATAGGAAGTATGATTGCCGAGCCACTCGCCACCTCCACAACCTGAGTACATTCACAGACGACGATAGTCAAGTTGTTATCCTTGCAAGCGCATGGAGTTTCAGCAGACACTCTCCTCAACAACATAAAATAATTTCAACCACTACGAGTTTGTACTCCGTCAGCAGTGCGTTGAGCTTATAGAACTTGACAGACCTCTTGTTTTATGAGTTCTGCTTCATCCAGGTCGACGGGGACAAGAGTATCGGATTGCTTAAGCACCAGCATCTCCTCTTGCTGACTTGGATACACTGCCATACAATGAAACTCCAGCTGCCCTGTGCTGTAACTTTCGGCTGGCCTAATGTAAACCTGCAATTGGACGGTCAGGTAATATGTCGCATGCATGAAGGCCTCAGTCAGACGATTCTTTTTTAAGTGCAAAGCACCAATAACTCAACCTCATGTTCAAAATACAGTTACATACTAAGATGCGCCCGCAAAAACTTTCCTGACAGCTGGACAAATGTCAACAAATTTGATCAAGAGAGACGCAAACACTGTAAGCCTATGGTACCACACACTGCTTAGCTACATTGACTTAGCAATGCAACTTGAAACTTTCAAAGTGTTCCTCTACTTACAGCCTTCCACAAGCTGCACGTGAGCTTGCACTGAATTATAAGAATTGAGGTCAAAATTCTACACAAAATCAGTGATAATCAACGTAGGCTAAAACCTGAGTCACTCCGTTTTAGACGAAAAAAGCGATAAAGGGAGTGCGGCAATGTACCGTAAACCGAGCAGAAGGGCCGACAATTTCCTGGCAAAGTCCAAGCTGCTCAGTGCAGAGCGCAAAAAACTCTGCACTGGCCGTCGTACACGACTTCTTCAAGTCCTCCGATTTCTTCGCAGCAGTAAATTCCGTACCAATTACATCCGCAATTGCCAATGCCGACGTCGGAAGCTCCAAAGGCTTGGGCACAATCGTCTCCGCCACATTCAAATCAGAAACCGGTCGAACGGTGTACAAGTCATCACTATCCGAGTACGCAACCGGCGCTCGCGGTTGCCCTTGGAAACACTGAACACCTAACGCATAGCTCTTCGCCTTCTGACTAAATTTGACTCCTGGATTTCGGCTCCGAGATAAACTAACGCTCGAACCGAGAGCGGATTGCGACACCTGGCAGTGCAAGAACAGAGGGCTCGAGGTTGCAGTCGCCATAGCTAGAATTCACAAGCTCACATGACATGACAAATTTCTGACCACTTCAAACTCAATCTCTTTTTCCCTCGTCGTCAAAAGCTTCTTCCAAGAGGAAAACACCATAAAATCAATGAAAAACGTCACAACCAAATGGACCCCTCTTATCAACTCCGGAGTTCAAAAATGAATGCGGGAATAGCGAGAACGTGATCCAAGGAGCTTTGCGGCACCCCGGCCTTCACGTTTCTCCGAATTCGCTCGACCAAACCCTAAGGAGAAGCAAACGAGTCTGCGGCGCCATGGCAGAAACTCAACAAGACCTCTCTGAACGTGATTTTTTCCAGAGATGCGTGAGGATGTGCAATTGAATTGGAAAATGGCCTCGAATGCGAGAATTCAAGCACGTCTCGGGTGATCATCGAGGAAGTCTGCGAGAATTGGTCCCTCGATGTCTTGTACCAATCCTGTTTCGATGGAAAGTTTCTTCCGGTGAATGAAGACTGGGACGGATGACATGAAATTTTCTGTTCGTTAACCCTAGAAAGACGCAAGACGCGACCTCATGACCAAAGTAGTAACCAAAATATTCCAATTATTGGACCAATAGGTGCATTTTTTGTTTAACTCATAAACAACGTGGTGAATGTTTTTCGGCTGTTGAACAATAAAGAATCTCTCCATGTAGGATAGAAGTACAATTATTTATCTTCCAAATTTTGTATAAAAAGGGAATGTCTTCTATAATTGCTTGACTTCCAGTGTGTGCTTTTTCATTTTTTTAATCCAAAAATTCACACTGTACCAAAACAAGATGATTTCCGTGGTGACTAGTCTCGCATTTCAAGGTTAATAATGAAGTAATCCATTGAACCTTTTGGGGTCCTCATCGTCTTTCCAAAGTTAAGTAGGAGATCTTTAACATGTTGGGAGGCAAGGCTTACTCATCCCAAACAACATAATCACCAAATTTCATGAAAAATGTGATACAAAGAGTTGAGTGCTTGCTACACATATCAAACTTATGCACGATTGGGGACTCCATTAGGAATAGCTTCACTTTGTTGTCAAACTAAATACAACCAAAAATTTTGAGTTTAACGTTAAAAATATACATAATTTTTTAGAAATTATAGACATGCCTCCCCTATTTTTTCATGAGCCCTCCTTGAAATTTTGGCAACTAACAATTCTAATTCTTCTCATGCAACTATTGCACATTCTATATAGAGTTCCAGCAGAAAAAAAAAAAAAATTTTGCAAGGTTGGCCAATTTTGTATACATAGAAGTTCCTTCTAAGAAAAAAAGATATAATTCTAATCCTCTTTTGAAGATTGGTTTAAATTAAGAGTTTATTCAACTTTGTTTGCCTTATAAGTGCTTGAACGAAATATCATTAGATCACTCTAGGAAAATAAATAAAATAAAATAAAAATATAATTCCATTAAAATACATACATCATTGGTTCATATAGAATGTTTTTCTTCTTTCCATTGTTAAATTATATGGTTTTCATTGAAGTTTCTTCAAGATATATTAATTGGATGAAATGCACTTTTTGAATTATTTATTATGCCTTAAATGGATGGTTGACCATTTAGGAATTAAATATCAACTTCTAAAATATGTACATGAATGGTGAACAAAAGTTTGGTAAATTGTCAATAAAGAAGCTATAATTGGAGAAACTACATCATTGAATAGGTACTATTATGTACACCCTACCATTTGGGGGTTCATTGTATGACTACAATAATAGGCACATCATCCCATCATCGCATTATTTCTTAAGTAGCTTAGAGATTATTCTTTGCAAGAGTATTATTTTTAATACAACGATTTGAATTTTTGTGGAATTTTTGGTTATATAGAGTTTCTTTCCATTTTTTTTCCTAGGATAGTTGATTGATTTACCATCTTCTTTATAATGCTCTCTATCGCAAAACAATACAAAAAAAATTTCCATAAGTATTGTTTTCCAACTAAGTAGATTATCCATTTAACTTTAAAGCACCTACAAAAGTGTATATCAATGGCTCTAAAAAAATATAGAAATTAAAACAATATAGTAATATTTCAATTGGCACTAATTTAAATAGCATGTTTGTGTAGCTTTGGTATTATCTAAGAATATATGAATGACACAAATTGTGGTAAATAAATATTTTGTTCACTAATAGGACAAATTTATATCATTCAAGAATTTTATGTATCATTTTTATGAACATTAAAATCTTTGTATTGAAATAACCCTAATTCTTTTATCTAAGTATACAAAATATGTAGAAATTGGTTGTTTTATAACCTTTAATGTTCAAGATAAATTTTTATACTTCTTCTTAAACTCAACAAATTGAACCCCAACTACTTCATTCTTTTAAATTTTAGGTAGGAATTTATTATTTCTATAGGCGCATCCTTCAAATTTGACAAAAGGCAAAGAATTAAATTGGACCTATGAAAATAACAAACTCAAAATTATTGCCACATATAATATACATATTTTTTATCATTTCTAAATTTTTTTTTCATATTGAACTGTTTTCTCTATTATTTTATAGAAAATATATAGAATATGGTTACTTTATATAGAATTCTCCTTTGACATGAATACCAACCTTCTATATTCTATTCTATTGTCCTATCTTTATAGAATGACAATAATTACAACTTCAAGTTTCACACTTAATAAATGAAATTATTGTAAAAATCACAAATGATAGAATCTACAATCAATTCAATTTAGAAGGAGCTTTGAACAATTTGTTTCAAAATATATAAATAAAATATTAAATGATACAATGGTAAATCTAACCATATAGACATATCATCTCATTAATAAGATTTTAGTACTATGCATCCATCCAACCAAATAATTCTTAATCTGATTTTTTGTATACGTTTAACAACCTACTTTGAACTTGAAATTGTCAAATTGAGAAAATCTTACATATTTAACAGTACTTATCAAAAGCACATGAAAGAGCTCCTCATCAAGATCTGCATGTGTAGCTCTGTTTGGCAAGTTCAAGTGGACTTCTTAAACCTTTAGTGGTTAATGCCAAAACACTTCCAATTAAGTGTAATACAAATTTTATAGAGTATAAAATAGCCTCAGATTACAGTACACAACAAGAACATCTATAGCATTTCGATTGCATCTATTGATTTGCAGATTTCTAGAAAATACAATGAGAAATTGGGACTGCAGTAAAAGTTTCTAAAGGAAATATTCATTTAAGAATACAGAATGAAACCACGGAAAATATGTGATAACTTGGAAGGTGATTTCAATATAATGCACTCCGAATGTAAAATCCAATTTCACTTCTCCTTTCTAGAAAGCTGCCGGAATGGTTTCAGACAGCCGTTGTAATTAAGACACATCCAAAAATCCGACAATAATACACTGTACTGAGGCTCCGGCCTTTGATGAAAAGAATACATTTTTTGTAAATGCACTTCAAATACAGATTTCACTTCCAACACCTGTGGAAATAAAACCGTTCACCTTGTAAGAGGAGCGCATTACAGCAGAGAGACATCAAAGACAGTGTCAAATCACACACACAAAGATAGTTGGAAAAAGTCAGAATCGTATACATACGAACATACCTTGTGAAATACTTCATCGTCAACTGGTACAAAGTCTCTACTTCGTTCAAGGTTGGCTGCCAGTAAAGTATTGCGAAAATCCAAAGTACATTGCATGATGATATCGATGCAATTCTTTGCGTCTTCCATGTCCCTTGATAAAAAGCAACTGGTCCAAAAAACTTACAAAATTTAGGCGAGAAACCATTTATTCCATTCCAGCAGCTTCCATTTCTATGCTGGCAAGTTGATTTTGAGAATGTACACCAGAACTCAATTATAACATCAGAACTCAAGTTGATTGTAGATCATCCACGCTTTAAAGTATTGCGTACAATATCCAAATAAGGCTTCCGTTGGAACACTGAAATCCCTTGCAATTGCTAACAAGAATTAATACAAATTTGATCAATGCAAAAATAGGAACAATAATTTTTGCTTAAAGTGCTACTCTTAGGGCCACTTTATATTAGTATATTTGTTGGCCCAATATAAATGTTGGCCCAATTTCAAAACCACTTAAATGAACCATTAGGATTACTTAGATCCTTAAATTGAACCATCAATCAAGCTCGAAGGCTTTAAATTGAGAGCCTACCCAATTTTCTTTTATATCACATGGTTGGTTATGTGACGGTGTTTTGGCACTGAAAATTTGGGCCCAAATTGGGTGGCCATGTATCCTTCACCCCAATTTTGAGTTGGCCCTATGTAAAATGGGCCAACTTGGAATTAGGACTGGGTCCAAATATAAAGTCGCCCTTAGCTGTGATTATCAGGGGCACTGCTATAAAGCATAAATATTTGGTACAGTAGTTAGAATAGGCAACGTCAGAGAAAACTTACTGGTGATAGGCATCGTCCAAATAAACTGAGTGCACCTTTTCCAAGTCCTGAATATCATTAACCTGAGTAACCCAAAGAAACAAATTTTATTTCTTTCCAAAGAGTGTGATTCAATTGTAACGGAAGGAACTACCATATTCTGTAAAAGAGGATTTCTCGTGAAGAGGACTTCCGAGAAAGAAATGAGATGGAAGAAATCAGAGAAAACAACTCTATTCTGACTACGAATATAGGGGACAGAAACTACCTCCATTTCAACGGAGTAATGGAATTTGCTCCAAACAGCATGAAGGATTTGGGACTCGGTGTAACGTTGAAGAGTGGTCACGACATGTCCTATCTGTTGCCTGTCAAAGAGACGCAATATGTTTAAATTTGCAAGAGCAAAATCGCTCCTCTGATTGTAATCATCCAAGACGAGGCTTCAGAATCTAGGACAAAAGCATATCAGAGCTGGACGCACTAATATTATGATTAAACATTGATACCTTAGAGTTAAAACAGAAAACTCATCTGTTTACACGATCGTCTTGTGCACACATTTCCAATAAGTGCCAACACTCATTTCTAGGAAATTGAAGAGAATAGCTCAATACGCAATTAACAGAGAAGAACAAACTGGACAAGAACAAAGGAACTTTATCTTACGGACAATTTCTTTGGCAAACATAACAAAAGACATATACGAGCAAAAATGGAAATCACCTAAAATGTTGAAGAGTTCGAAACTTTCTATTTTGTTCTTGATAGTCTGAAGACCGTCTGCCCTTGTTCAAAGAGTAACCCATGACCTGCAGAGAGCACAGGTCGCCTTAAATGACAAGACTTGCGAGTGAACTTAAGACCCTTTCTTCCAATCTAATTTAGCTAATTACCATACCCTCTTGCAATATGCGTACTCGTACATTAGAACCGTAAAATTTAACGTTACACCATGTATGAAAAAAATGCTAGTCAGATCACTTGACTATCTAAGAAAAAATTAACAGATTGGTTCTCAATACTGGAATGAGGAAATAGAACAAGATTTTGAATCAAATGCTGGATGCGTCGGTGTGATCAGAACTTCAGACAAGTCGCTCAAACGATAGAAGTAAATCACCTGAAGGCTTCGCCAGACGTCAGCTAAAGCGCCGATTGTAAGCTTCAAGCGCAACAGGAATGTAAAAATTGAACTGTACCGACTGATAGCACTTTGTGTGATTATTAGACACAGAGGCCACTCCACCTTGTAGCCCACTTTTATGAAGTCAAATGCCTCGAGTTCTGTAAAGAAATGTCATCAGTATACCGGAAGCACTCGTGTGTTCCTTCTACATCGACAAAAAGAAAAAAACTGTAGTGCCCTCAAGAAGTCAGAAGAAAACAATAAAAAAAATTTTAAAATGCAGGAACAGGACTTACTATTACAATCCACAAATGTGCCAAGAGAATGCTGATGATTAGAAAACGCCAATAATGGATTGTCCAAGCCAGAATGATAGCCATCATATCCACTCTGCACTACATAGAGCCTATCCGCAAACTCGTCTCCTTCACAAGATGAATTCTGTAAAGCAGTTCCCAACATACTTTGAACCTCCAGTAATTGCGGTTCACCACCCAAGCGATTCCATTCCTGCACACATCACATTATTTCATCAACTACATCCATATTTGGACCTCATGAATAATATAAGAACCCAATTCAAAAACAAGATATCGATCAGGCTCGTCAGTCTAGGAGCAGAACCAAAAACCATTTGGAAATATTATCCATTCTCAGTTGCTCAAACTCGACAAATATCTTAGGTCTTAAGTCAATATACAACAAGTACATTTGGATCTATACAACAAAATTAAAGAGCAAGCATTCGTTTTTTTTTTTATAGGTCTCCAACAATTTCGGACAAAAGAAAGAGAATTGTGGATTCAAGACACACCCGACAAGTAAAACATTACAAATGTTCATCACTGAACGTGAATGAATAAAGTGAACTATTTAAAAAGAATTGACAACGACCTCACTTATTCTCCATATATGATACTGATCATTCAAATAAATCATAACATGAATGCTTTACTTGTCTGCCATATCAAAGGAGCAAGTTTTATTAAGCTGTCCTACAAGCAATTAGGCTAGAATCATCTTAAGCACGGAAAATATGACAGCAAGGAACGATAATGCATGCTATGCAATATATTGGAACTTGAAAATGTTTCTGAACTTCTAAAGCAGAGATAAGTTCAAGAGACTAACTAAACTCACATATTTACAAAGTGCGCTTAAGAAATACTCGGCCCAGTCGCCTCTTTCCATGAAATAATAGCGTCGAAGAGCTGTAAAATGGTCTTGAAGATGTAGTCTCTCCTGGAGTAGCCTTATTGTTAACATACTGGTACGTTTATATCTAAAAGCTAGTTAAATCCCCAAACAGATATTTCAGAAGACAACGTGGATGATCAATGGCATACTAATACAATGGAAATGGAATTATAGGAACAAATTAAGATAGATAACAGGAAAATGAAAATGCAGAATAAAATTGATGACAGAACTCATTCTGGTGAGGATACTGGTACAAAATCTCCTCGTCTATCCACTGCTTGACTGCAACAGACAGAGGAATCTCCTCCTCATCTTCTTCATCGTCTTCAAATGAAGGAATAGGTCGAACGCAGTCCACATCCGCAATTTGGTGATATTCAGAATGAAGATACGACTCCCATCTAGCACCAGTTCCGACATAACAGGCACCTGAAATGATCATCCCACCTTTACATGGACTCTTCTCAGTCGATCGATCCATTTCATTGAGGCCTGGAAGCTCCGTGCCTGATAAAAGAACAGAATCCTGAACATTCACTTCAAGCGGTATTGGGCTCTTCTCATCTTCAACCTCCAAAAAATCAGTTCCTGAAAGATGCTTGTGCTCTACGTCGTCATCATCCACACCGGATTTTAAGAGTGAAAACGTTGAATCCCCACCCGTCTCTTTCTTTCGGAGCAAGCAATTATCATCCAAGTACTGCTTCTCAAATGTATCCATAATAGAACTATCTACAAACTCCCAATCTGGAATAAACAAGAAGTCAGGGACTGCTCATAAAAATGGGATAAAAAAAGTAGATACTAAACAGCTCTTAATGCCCGTATGGAAATACTTCTAAACCATAGGTTGATAACAAACAATTAGACATTAATTACAAAGACTTCATTCGCTTACTTTCAATAGATCTTCCCAATTTAAAGCAAATTCAACAATTTCGATGGTCAGTAAAGGGAATTTACGACTTGCACTGCACCAGGATAAAGTTACCCATCATGAAAAACAGAGGATGTCAATAGATTCTCCATATGCATGCCATACACTAGCATAGAAATAATAACTCTAATCATCTGCAGCAAGGTTGCAAGTAGGGATCACTAACATGTATATATTACAATTCCATAGAATAACTTGAATGCAAAGGGATTCATTACGACTCACAAGAGTTTACTTGCAGACGCCTCCCTGCATTTCGTTGCAGTGCAGGAGATTTCTGTAAACGCATGCTGCAATCCCATGGCTGAAATCCAAGGCTGTGAGCACTCCGGCAATCATCGTCTTTCTCAAATTGGCAATTGAAACTAGCATAATCTACCTCTAAAATTTGTTCGTCTAGCCCCGATGTCAGTTGTTTCCTCATATAATCTTCCAAATTCTTCAACCAACGAGAGTGATCACCGTCAACTTTCTGTTCGTCCGCCACCAATCTCGATTCTGATGTAGGCCAGTCTTCTTCTACCGTCGCGGACTGAACTCTGGTACCAGTGACAGAGTGAGTATCATTCCAGTGTATATTCACATCCCAACAGCCATTATTCTCGGGAAATACCGTGTACGTGTAACTGAAGGACTGGTCTCCTTCATCCCTGGAGGAAAGAAAAGGGTTCTTGGGAAGGCCCAGAACAGGCCAACTTGTGCCTCTCTGGAAATCGGAGATGAACGACGTATTAGACTCAGAATTGAGGAGATCAACTTGATTCAGTAACCTCGACTTCAAGCACTGGGCAGCGTGAAGCTCTTTGCTTTTATCTTCCAATAATGTACATGACTGTAGAAAGGACTCAAAGCTGTTTTCTCCTGTTGGAGAAGTGATTGAAATGTCATCTACACCTTCTGCCCTCAGCAGAGCCGCCCGTGCCCTGAGAAACGAAAGAAAATAAAATACATCAAGAAGCAGTCAACGATAAGGATGCTTGCATAAAATTGTGAGAGAATGTTTGGTAAAATAAAAACATTCTAGCCGGTTCAGGGAATGTGACTCCAGAAATAGACAATAGAGAATTCAACCATGCCTGAATTTAGAACCCCTAACATCAAACAATCAATTAGATTATAGCTCGGGGCAGTTTACATGGTCTCTTGGTAGGACTTGGCATTGGCTTCTCGAATTTCCGTCGTAGTCCAGGTCCTCTTTCCAGACCTATCCTCCACATCGCTAAGCCAAAATCCATTTGATGATATCTGAAAAAGAGAATTTGAAAAAGCTGAAGTGCTAATTTTCCTTTGCGCGGGATTTGATACATATTGATTCAGGTACAGCAACAGCAACTTGAATTTCAACCAAGCGTTCGATGAATCACTCAATTATAACTAGTCTAGACTTGCATGACTATCTAGGCAGGGTCATCAAACTAATCACGATGCCACAATTCAACAAGTTAACTAAGGAATACCTCATGCACATCATTCGTACTCTTAAATGGAATAAAGAATCATATCCAAATATGTCACAGGAAAGTTAGCACTCACAGTACTTCTCGTAACTTCCGATCTCTTGACCGGAGGTGAATTGGACAGTCCAGCAAGCGAGGCATCTTGAAAAACTTTGAACATTTGACTAGACCTCTTGAACTGTTGCTCATCACCTTGTGTATCCTTTCTGCTGGAAACAAGGACTTGACCATCAAGAGTACTCTTGTTGACGAAAATCTCTGAGCTATGCAAGAAAGATAATTGAGTATCCTCAAAGCTTCCCGAAGATTTGAAGGGGGAGTCGACAAACTTTGAAGCAGACGGAGTATCCAGGAGCTTGGATAAAACTTGAAGTTGTTGCCCCGCACGAAGCAACGGTGTGCAAACCTCTTCCAAAAAACATGGTACAATGACTCCTTTAGGAATCTGCAGTAGACCAAAAGAAAAAAGAAATGCCGTTCTCTGCATTTAGATATCGTGAACCTCAAGAGCCAGATTTACATCTCAAGTTTGATTACCACGCCCTTGAATGATTTTCGAGGTACAATATTAGTAATCAAGATCAAATTCATATGTATGATCAAAATTACGAAACCAATAATGAGTCAACTAAAGAGATGCAAAATAAAAAATTATAAGAGAGGTGGAAATAATGGAGCCTAACCTGGTGTGATAATAGAGCATCTTGTTCACGTATCTTTCCAGGACGCTTCGCCAAGTCTGTTGAAGGCACTGCCTTCACAAAAAATTCACCAAATGGATCTTGCACAGTAGCAAGGTACAGCCAAGAACGGATAAATACCATATAAGGCTGGCATGCTCGCTCGAATAAAAAACGAATAAGCTCCAGATGGAGCGTATCTGCAACCTGGTAAGGAGTTCCAGAAAAGATACCACATATTTTGCGTCAAGAAAAATACCTCTTCAAATATAGTTAACAAATAGTTCTAAGAAAATGGTTTTGAATTGATCATGCCACATAGCTCTAGAATATATATTCAAGCATGGGACTCACCGAAAGCTTGGCAAAAATGTAACTCAATAAATCTGCTCCACGAGGAAATTCGTTGAAAGCATTTCTCGAGGCACTAAACAAATGGGTTTCCATCTCAAACGGAGTGCTCTTTATATTCACATCTTCGGCCAAAATCCTGATACCTGTACTATCTACCGAATGATTCCCGGATAACCTAACCGAAGAATCTCCCTCATTAATCCTGCACAAAGCCGCAAGAGCCTGCAACGCAGAAGATATAACAGTTAATAGTTGGAAAATATTCTCAAAGTATCACTCCATTAAAGGTGCACTCGATGAAAAAGTAAGAGTGACAGTATAAAGGCGGAGATAAGTTTAAAACTTGCCTGTAGTTGCTCCCGTTGCTTATGTGAGTGAAGGAAAAGCTCCAAAAGAGTAACATCACCGCAGCCGAAACCGAAGACAAGGCCTGCTTCTCCGTTCTCAACCTCTGACAGCGGTACACTCCTTCCACCCAATGCAACCTGTCGCCGATGATTGACAGATGATCTGATCTTGTCAAGAGACGCTAAATTGCCTTGCATAAAAGTCTTCACAGCTACCGCAAAAGCTTGATTGGTATGACAGTGAGGTGAAATATTTGGTCCTCCTAAATCCTCCCATATCTCTGATGGAGAGTCTAAATGACGCTCACTGTTTCTCTCAGTTATGAAATTTTGACGCTTCCGTTTCTTTCTACCGGAGTCCCCAACTCGTGAATTCTCTACTCCATTTGTCCCAACCCTGTGTCGTAAAAGAAGCAAAGAAACCGTAAGCACGATAAAATCGTAAGTATCCGAGTCCAGACATACATGATGCAAGGTTGAAACAGCAAAGGGCATACTGACCTGATGAGACAGCAAACGAACCACTGAAAATGAATACAATATTCAACAAAATAGCCCAGGAAGGAAGCTAAACCATCCGAAATGAGGACTAAGGAGGTATCAATCAAAGCAACTCACACATGTGAATAAGTCAGCTGATTCAGGAAAAAGCTGGTGAAATAATCAAGCTGGCAAGCAACACGTCCAGCCTTCGCAAATTCTGTAAGAACTTTACTAAGTGAACATGAGCTAGATGACCGCGTCCAAAGTGTTGTGAAGTTCTCCGAGCTTCTATCTGCCGCTTTTGGCGAAAATTCCGCAGCTAGTTGCTCGAGCCAGGTCACTGCGGTAGGAACTCCTTGTAAAGCCCTAAGAGCAGCGCTCACCAAGTCTGACTCCTGCAAAGAGCGCAAGGTTGAAATAGATGCCAATAGGACAGGCAGTCGTGAACATAATCTGAAAAGGATTGAAGGATGTTCTTCTACTTGCCAGAGTGCATCATGGTACCGCATACCGTGCTCAACAGAATTCCAGATTGCAATCACAAAGTACAGTGAGACGACCTGTACATAAAATCATCGACGTTGCAGACGGTGTTGAGACCAAAGCACGGCACAATCATCTTCGAACTTCTCTGAAATGAGCTCTCATTCTTGCGCAGAACCTTCCCAGTCAGGTTCTATGACTCAATACAGCAAGGATGATATGGAGCTTACACGAAATACAGATAGGCTCCAGTATTCGCGAATACAAAGGACTATGCAGTGTGTAGTAGGAAATTGCTCCAACATCTAGACCCGTACAGACCTGGATTGAGTCGAAGATGAAATGCGAGGCTCTCGACTCGCCTTTTTCGGCATCAGAATACTTCGGAACGAGATCTCTTGTCTTAATACCCGATTCAATTTTTCCAGAAATTGCAGCAGCTGATCTTGCTCTGAGCATTTCCTCTCGCAAGTGAGTAACTTCCCAGTCCTGCTGGCTTGACTGGCCTTCATTGAACCTCCCAGCGTCCAACCAGAGAATTGAATGCTCGATTTTACTCCGGCATTCAAGTTTCTGACCTTCCCCTTCCCCTTCCCCATCATTATTCTGAAAATCGACGGGAATATGAATTCTGTCTTCCTCTTGAATTCTACAAAACAACCGCGATTAAAATCAAACAAAAAATAACAAAAGTTTCGCAGGCCCGTAGAGAGGCTCACATTCATATGAGCAACCAAGCTCTTCCAACTCAAACTAGACAGCAGCCCATCGACACTGGCGTTCTAAATTTATACGAAAGCAACGAAAACACACTATCGAGTGACTAATCCGAAAATGTCTTAAAATTCACAACCACGACAATTCACTAAGAAGAAAATTAAAAAAACGCTAGAAATGAGAGAAACGCACCGAAGAGGTAGAGACTCCGTTGCGAAAGGCACATGCGATCCATTGGAACTAGAATGCGGGGGCAGGGGCCGGGGCTGGGTCGGGGGAGAAGGGGGAGGGGAAGGGGACTGGGAAGGGGGGAAAGAGTCGAAAAAGAAGGAGGAAGGAGGAGATGTAGAATCGGGAGATAGCCATGAGCCGAAGAAGGGCTGGGAGAGCTCAGGGAGGCCGAGGCGCAACCTGTAGTTGCGGCACTCTGAGTCGACCTCCATAGCTAACGAGCATGGAGAAACACCGACAACGTCTGCTGCAGCTCTAATAAGCCCTAAGCAGAAGCAACTTCCTTTGGGAGTGGGGGGAACCAAAGGTGCGAGACGGGGCTTGCGGTAAAACTAAGCCTGGACCAGGGTGAATTGACCCCTCATTCTTACCCGTGGGGAAAACACTGGAACTTTTTATTTGCCATCCATGATAAAATTTGGAAATTTGGAATTCACATTTGGAATCAGATGTCCCAAATGAAATGATGCAACCAAAGAAATACAAAATTAGTCAAGTAGTAAAAATAGGGGGCAAATTTTTACACTTATCATTTGTGAGAAGTATAAGGGGATTAATTCACCCTAGTCCTCTAAGTGGGGTTAGAGATTACATTTTCAATTTTCAAGGTACTTATATGCATTATTGACTCTTTTCCAATTCTATCCTATATCTACATTTTTCTTTGATTTGTGAGCTAAAATGTTAGATATGTATAGATAGGGGATGCAACAAGAAAAGCTAAAGGAAAATGGATGTACTTACTTTAGTGAAATTTGTAATCTAAAGTAATGAAGCTATATATAGAGAGAGAAAGAGATTATGTTCAAACTTTGTCTCAAAATAAACTTCTAGATCCTTCTCAATTTTTGTACTTAAATGGTCTTTTGGTTGTATGTTGTGATGGTAGGACTCTAAACTTGTCCCACAAAGTAGAACTAGCAAGGTGTAAATGCAGTTTTGTGGGATAAATGAAAAAAAAAAAAAATATTTCATTCCGTCTTAATCCTATTTTCTTCAATCCTAACACTAAGTTGGG
This sequence comes from Pseudoscleropodium purum, assembly GCA_963969395.1. Classification (NCBI taxonomy): domain Eukaryota; kingdom Viridiplantae; phylum Streptophyta; class Bryopsida; order Hypnales; family Brachytheciaceae; genus Pseudoscleropodium; species Pseudoscleropodium purum. The sequence goes on from OZ017795.1 coordinate 29,845,630, forward strand.
GACTCTAATTGTAGTATGAATTTAAAATTAGCAAATTTTGCCATGAGTGAAAAAAAATTCTTTCGTTTCTTCTAGGGTTAAAAATCCTACACTTTCACCTGGTTAGCCCTACTTCATGCAATGGATTTAGCATTGTGCATTATAATGTAGGAAAGGAGCTAGTGGCAATTGTATGAGCAACTACATAGTAAATGACTAATGGGATCAATCAACATTGTATGTATAAACAATTGATGTTCCACACTATATGTAATGTAAATGTTAGTCAATCAATAGTCATACTTGTTTTTTGCATCTTGTTGAAGGAGATGAAGCATTGGGCCTTTCTACCCATATAACTATGTTTAAGACTATATCCCTCAAATAGTGTATGTTGAGGTTTTAATTTGTAATAAATCAAAAATAGTGAAAATTAAAAAAATAATAATTGGCCATTTGCGAGGACTTGATGGTGATGAGATTTCACCAAAATAATGAAGTCAAGACCTACTTCAATGTTCAAAAGTGTGTATGCTAGGGATCCCTATTCATACAAATGTGAAAGACATAAATAATATATTTTTAAATACCCTTTAGTAGAAATATGCCCATCTATTTGGTAAGAAGAGACTACAGAAATTTCAACTTTAAATTATTAGTTTCAAGTATTCAATAGTATTCAAATCCATTAAACCCCAAAGTGTAACAAATAATCAAAATTTATTTTTAAATATAAAACATTTTTTTTAATTTCTGAAAAATAAGGGAACAATTACAATCAATACATCCACAGACCAAAAAAATTCAAGTCAAGCCTCTCACAAGAAATTTGTCTATTATAGACTTAATACTATAATCAAAGCAATTCAATTATTGAATTCTTGCTAACTTTGCACAATTCTTAATTAGACTACATTCACTCTAAGATAACTCTATCTATAACAAGCAAAATGGAGCCAACCCATCACATGCAAAATTATCCCAATGGTGAACATTCCAATTCTAAAATATCCATCACTAAAATAATTTTGCTTGTGATGGGCTCCCTCCCATTTTGCTTGTCATAAGCAAAGTTACCTAATCTCAAATTCTTTCTTCTTAGATAATCTACAATAAAGACAAAGTTTCAACTAGTCTCTCAATTAGTCATGCACTACTTCTAGCACTCCCTTCACTTAGTGCTATCAAATAAATAATTAATTGACAATTTGATAATGCAAACACAAATAACTAATCCAAATTGGATCACCACAATTAAAAAAATACTTAATAGTCTATTGCAAAAATTGAAAAGATATAAATTATGTGTGTAGGAGAGCATGTACAATGAGTTATCCTAAGAAAAATTTATCTTTAGACTTTTAGTTTCAAAATTGCAAAACAACTCTAGGTAATTTTTGATTGAAAGATTGCTAAAACTACTAATATTCAATTCCTTTCTTATCTAGCCAATTTGTTTTGGTTAACATCTATTAGTACTTTTCAGACTCAAAGTTTGAATTGGATCTATTTGACTCCTCAAAAAGGAATGATCCCACTCACATAAGATGAATAACTAGACGATTAATTTCAAAATATTATGACTACACAAGTGATATTACAACATTTTTGGATCATATTCCTTAAAGTTGGCTAGTTTTTGAACTTCATGGATTGAAATTTAAAGACTAAAATTGACCATAATATCAATCCTACGTAAAATGTGCAAAATTTAGCAATTATGAGTTACACTATAAGTTGCATTCACATTGGGAGAATTTTCAATTGATAAGACTACAAAGGTTCAACAAGTTCAACTGAATTTGGGTTGTGAAGTTGCTATCAATGCATTGAGCCATATGACTTTACGTCGCTATCTTATAATCTCCAATCACTTTATTCATTACTTCAAGCCACTAGTCAATCTTACAGCAAGTCCATAATAGAAATTTTTTAAAATATGAGATGATAATTAAAGATTGCTTCAAATGAATATAAATATTTTGAATGAAGAATCTATAATGCCCACCTATACAAAGAAGCCTCTATAATGTCCTATGACTCCCTAATTGCATAAATTAATCTACTTAGCAATGGCATTGTAAATTTTTTGGTTGAGATTGTGATAAAAAAAACTATTTATCTTAATAACAACACTTTGAATTTTCTTCCTATGCTTGGACAATTCACCCTAACTATCATAATCCTCATTATAAGGCGTGCTATGATACCTTGGTGAACAAGAGGGACCTTGAGGGTGACTTTGCAAGCCCTACAAGAGACTAATTAAGTGAATAGAAATGAAGAATTTCAAGCAAACAAGGCTCCATAACGCTTTGTTTGGGACAAAGTGGGTGAGATATTGCATATGCTTAGAAAGATGGTGAAAGCATGCATCCATGGGTCTAATCAATACAAAGATTTGAGCTGTAAATCAAAAGATATGACTCTTCAAAGTTAGTAGTGTCTCAATTACAAATCCAAGGTGTAGGACATAGAAATGGGATTTCTAGAGGAATCTCTCATCAAAATAGGGCATTTTGCATATAAATGAAAAGTTAAAGAGATAAAGATTCTAGAATGCTAAATCTTACAAAGATATTAGCTATGAACTAGAAATTATGGACAAACAAAATACAGTCACAAAGAACTACACCTCCTAGAGAACTCAAACCTTTGTAGAGCCATAAGATGTTCAATACCATTTGTACTTGAAGCATAGTAAGTAGTCCATAGTAATCAAACTAAAGACTAAATAACAAAAACAGGTTTGCATTTTGGATTTAGAATCTACTTAGAACTAAAAGTTATCTTGATGGAAAGCCTAAGAGTCCTTTAGAGCTTAGTTTTGAGGCTAAGGTATGGGATTAGGTACCTTCTCAAGGAGAAAATATGTCTTCAATGTTTTGGTGATCTATAGGTTCAAGGGGTCAAATTCTACAAAGAGTAAGATTAATGAGTAGAGATGATCTCTTTCTTCCATCCAAAATGGTGCCTTAGTAAGCTATAACGGCCATGGGCCATGAGATTGGTAATGACCCTTTCTATCGCCTTCGTGATATTGCGAGTGCTCTTGGGCACTTTTTGACATTGATTGAATGGTGTTTTGCTCCACACTAAACTAGTATGTTAAATCCTACCTAGTGCATCATGAAGTTAGTTCCAAAGTGAGGTTATTTGGATCTAGTGGGGAATTAAGTATTATTCAAGGGTAGTTAGCTCAAGTGGTAAATAATGTTACCACCAAATGCAATGACATCAATAGAAGTGTCATCTAATGGTATGTCCAAGATCTTATCAAAGTTAAATGATAGAAATCATAGGGGAGAATGGGGAATCCATAACTAGTGTTTGAACCTACCATTGCTAATTAATGTGTGGGATTTGTAGTGTTAGGAAATTAAGACCCTTGGTGTTACTAGAAATAAGTTGCACAAAGACATGTTGAGGAACTTTAAAATTAAGTGTCATTAACAGGCACAACACTACCCTTGCACTTTCTCCTTTTTAGTGCCATTCCACCGTCCTAATATAATGCTATGGCAATGAAATTAACTTTGTTTTTTTTGGTTAAATTTTATTAGCTCTAATAAGAAGAGGCATATATCTTTACAAACTTCTAAATGTTCTTCAATCAAATGAAGACAACTAATGGAACATTGCTTCCCATTCAAATGAAATGCTATGCTAAATGTTTAATAATTGCCAAATTAATTTTGGCAAATTTTTGCTATAAATTTGTCTTATTTAATTTGGGCACTTGCAACTCATAACTCTAAGAAAAAGAGGTGAAATTTACAAATGACTTTAATTTTGAAAATGGATGAAAGTTACTAATATCAAATATTTTGTGAATAAGTATACAAATGGATGATTCTACCCAAAGCATTCAAAACACTACAAGAAAATGAGGGGTATTGCAACTACAATATGCAACTCATTTTGTAGTTGCATAGGATGTTTGCAACTAGGTGACAATGTAGAGCCTATAGTTGCAATGGACAAGTGGCATTAGTTGCAAACTAGTTGCAAGTTTTTTGTCATCCACCACCATGCAAAGAACTTCATCCTTATGTGCAACTTGTATGCAACTTGTAGATTTATAGATTTTAAAATTAAAATCTCAATGATTTGTAGATTACAAAATCTCACATCTACTTTCTTTCTAGATTGTAGAATTTTAAAACTACCTTTTTTCTAAATTTTAGAATTTCAAATCTACATGCTTCCTAGATTTTAGAATTTCAGATCTACATTCTTCCTAGATTTCAAAATTTTAATTTCAAAGATTTCAAAATTTCTTGAATTTTAATTACTTTTTTATTTCCACCAAATTGTAAAAATCTACAAACTATAGAAATCTACAAATTGTAGATTTCTAAGAATTTTATCAAAAGAATTCATTATATAAGACTACAACAACTTATGAGTCTTACATGTTCAATCTAATGGTACACTTTACAATTGATATAAGACAAATGGGAATGAACTTTGAAAGCTACTAGGAAACAACTACTCACAATTAAGAAACAACTCATGTACAACTAGTGTGCAACTAGTAAATAACTAGTCATTTTATAGTTGCATGATAATTGCATAAGACACTAGTTGTTTTCTAGACAATTTTTGCAACCATACAATGACTACTTTGCAACTAAACAATGTATGAATATTGTAAAACAACAACATAAAACAATTACATTAAATTTGGTGCTAATAGAGAGGAAATTAGTTGCATGATAGTTGCATAGGACACTAGTTGCACAGTAGTCGGTTGTGCCGGACATGTTTTTCTTCTAGTGAAAAAATGTAGAATGGCAAAAAAATTCAAATGTTGCTTATACTAGGTATTGTCATTGTTGATGACCAATCCATGGCTAACATGTAGTAGCCTTATCTTGTTTGTGGCTCTCATCTTTTCATGTACCTAAAGTTTGCTAGGGTAACAACCAAAACAAGAGACTTGAATAGGGAGCAATGGCCTAATGTAGTCTGAAGCACCCTACCTTCCTTTCAAAAATGGAGAGTTGGGCCCTAGGTTGGGCCAATGGGAAGAAAAGGAAGTGCTCTCCATCAAGATAATGACTTTGAATAGTCTTAGATTGACATTCTACTACGATATGCTCTTCTAAATTTCAATGAAATTGGGTCATGGTTGTTTTTTCAACAGTTAATGGAAACCATTGTCAAAGATGGTACCATTCATTTCTAAGATGGATCATCTTTTTATAAGTCCTTGTTAGCAAAGAAAACTATTGTAACTAGGGATTTCATGTTTTTCATCTTTCTAAACAAATAATGTGCACAACATTGACTCAATTGTCATTTGTTTTTGCATTTCTCCTTGATGATTTACATTAGGGAATCCCTTCCTCGTCAAAATTTTGCCAACAAGTCAAGTGCTCCCCATCAAGCTCCACCCTCCTTGTTGCCCTATTTTTAGTAGAATTCCCTCTTTGTCAAGGATTGCTCTATACATAAACTCCTACCTAAATATGTCCCGTTTGAAAGGCGGGCAAATTGTTTCCTTGAATCTCTTCTTACCAAGTGAAATTCATGTATTTGATAATTACACATATTTCATTCATTGATCACATATTTCATTCATTGATCACATACTTAGTGCATTTCTTCACATGTGTTTCCGTTGGACAATTTCCTCCTTGGAAAACAAAAAACATTCCTCGTGGGTCTTTGCCGTCCATTCCCATTCCAAAACAACGGCCAAACCGTCCCATTCCAAAAAATTCTTTTGGCTGGTATGTGATGCGGCCGCCCCTCCATCGGTGACCGCCACCAGTCAGTCCCGGCGCCGTCTCTCTCGTTACTCACACTTGGTGCCTATCCCCCCTTCAGATGTTGCTGGCAGACCCCCCAGGCGTCGTCCCCAGCAAACGTTGCCAATGCAGCAACCTCATCCCAATTCCAGCTCCCGCTCCCACCCTTCTAGGGTTTCTCCGCCCCACTCGTCTGAATCCCATCGAATTCGACCGAGAGGCGTGGGAGAAAGAAGCCGAAGCCGAAGTAGTAGGAGCTGCAGCAGCTAAGCTTACCAATGACCGAGAGAAGGCAAGACACCAACGACAATGCCGTCGCCATTCCTCCTTACTTCAAGGCCGTATCCGGCTCCCTGGGCGGGCTGGTGGAGGCTTGCTGCCTGCAACCGATCGACGTGATCAAGACGCGCCTGCAGCTGGATCCGCGCAGGGAGTACCGCGGCATCTGGCACTGCGGGACCTCCGTCGCGGAGCGCGAGGGCGTGCGCGCGCTGTGGAAGGGCTTGACGCCGTTCGCCACGCATTTGACGTTGAAGTACACCTTGCGCATGGGCTCCAATGCGCTCTTTCAACGCGCGCTGGCAGATAAGGAGACGGGGAATCTCAGTTCGGGAGGGAGGGTGGCTGCGGGCTTTGGCGCTGGAGTTTTGGAAGCTATTGTGATTGTGACGCCGTTTGAGGTGAATTTCGGGGGGTTTTGCGGTTTTTTTGGCTGTGACTCTGTTTTTAGGTTTTGCAGAGGTTTAGGTGTTAGTTGATTGTTTCTTGTGATGAATTTTCATGATTTCTTGATGTTTTTGATTTTCTATTAATTTTCTATTGATTTTCTTGAGATGAATTTGTAGTCGTGTGGTTTATGTTCTGGCCTTTTTTTCCATGTAGCATCTTGTTTGTCCCAATTAAGCTGTTCAACTGCTGGTTGCTGGTCAGAATTCAGATACGTAAGATATTATTTGCGAAGTAGGCTGTCATGACGGACTATGTTTGTATATTCATTGGGTGTGATTTGAATTCTTTACACCAGGAAGTACATGGCATTGTCTGTGAGTATTTAGAACGGGATAGAGGTGGCCCCTGTGGTTCGGGCAAGCTTTGAAAGTGCGTACAGTTGTGCTGACGACTTTCTTGTCGGAAAGAATACGGAGACAAAGGCGGGGTGTAATCTGGATTGCATTTTGCACAGTACGATAAGTCTTGCTCTTGTTTTTTGCTTCGCGCGCTTCTGCTTCAAACTCAGACACATCTTCGGTGACGACTTTCGAAGACGTGTGTCTCGAGCACATTTCGTTCATAGGTCATGTTCGTCGTCGGACGATTTGTTGACTGACGTTTTAGTTCCGTCCATATGTTGATGTATCTATATCTGTAATGTTTGGATTGTTGAATTGGGAAGATAATGTTTGATAAACGGTTTTTCTTCGACAGGTTGTGAAAATTCGGCTACAACAGCAGAGAGGACTGGGACGAGAGCTGTTGAAGTACAAAGGACCAGTGCATTGTGCCACCACAATCGTGCGTGAGGAGGGATTGAGAGGGCTGTGGGCAGGTGTTGCTCCTACCGTCCTACGAAATGGAACCAACCAGTCTGTTATGTTCACAGTGAAAAATGGCGTTGATCAGCTCCTGTGGAAGAAGTACGAGGGGGACGGCGTCACTCTCCTCCCATGGCAGTCAATGGTGTCGGGTTTTATTGCAGGTTTTGCAGGACCGGTGGCAACAGGTCCGTTTGATGTTATCAAAACTCGTCTCATGGCTCAATCTAGGAGTCCGGGAGGTGAAGTGAAATACAGAGGATTGGCACATGCGCTCACTCGCATATACGCTGAAGAGGGGTTGTTGGCATTGTGGAAGGGTTTGCTACCTCGCTTAATGCGTATTCCTCCTGGCCAAGCTATCATGTGGGCAGTTGCTGATCAGGTGACGGGTCTTTATGAGCGCAGGTACTTGAAAAAAGATTACGCAATTTGAGACTGTAGATCCGAGCCCCCTTCAGTTAGAATCGAAGTGAAAGAGACTTAGTATTTGTTTATCAGTTGGTAATTAGTACATTTTTGCCGTTTCTTCTGACACAGGTTCTATGACCTTTCCAGTTTAGTGCTGCCCGTTGAATTGAAAATGGTGCAAAAATAGTTACTCATCCTGTGACCCTAGAATCCGCACGTTAAAAAGATTCTGAGGGATTCCCCCGCCGTTCTCCGCTGCATGCTATTATCATATGAGGTGTGTAGTGTGTAGTGCGATAGTACTTGTTTCAATACGAATTCCTTTCTATTGTTGGGTGCAATCACTTGAAGCACCCTATCTCATGGCATCAAATTGCCAGCATACTGCTGCTCTGTAGGAAGGTGGTATCTTATTCTTCTACCATTCAACAGTTTTCTGTACCATATGTAGCAAGAATGTTCATTAGTTCACTGCGCAAGAACATTCTTTCTGTACCAAATGTACCAAGAATGTTCATTAGTTCCTGTAGCGGCACAAGTGATGCATTCAAGAACAATGGGTGAAAGATATATGAACAGATGATGGTCTGCTGTGGAGTGAAATGGAGGGTGCCCTGAAACTGGAATTCAAGAAGGGCCTACATTGAGAAATTTTTATTGGGTCCTGTGGCTTAAATTTCTTTTTGTAGCTTAGGGTTTAGGGTTTGGGTTGATTCCATTTGTAATTGGTGCACTTATTTTGAGAAGAAAATCGGTGCATTGTATGTGGTCAAACCAAAAACATACATGTTAAACTTCTCATTGGTTTGGGTTTAGGATTTGGGTTGGTTCCATTTGTAGTTGGTGCACTCATTTTGAGATGAAAATCTGTACATTTGGATGTGGTCAAACCAAAAACATGCATGTAAAACTTTTCATTGTTGTTTTTGGAGGGGAATTATTCTTGTCTTTTTGGATGTTACTGTACTTCTTTTAATTCCCTACATGTTTTTGTAGTGGTATTTCAAAAAATATCCCTCAAGATTGTGGGATAATAAATGAACCTTTTAAAATATATTGGTGTTCATAAGTTAGATAAGATAAAAGAGGGGCCTAATATCATTATCTTTGTAGTGTTGGAATTGGTGCATTTCATTATAAAGGTCCAAATTATAATGGATTAAGAAAATCTGAATTTTTTTGAAGGATTGCCAAAGCTAAATTGATTACATCTATTGTTGAATTTTTAAAAATGATTTGTAAATACTTTTGAATATTTTTTAGAATCTAATTAGCTTTATTTTGGCTATTGTAGATGTTTATATTTGAATGCTTTTTTTCCTTCAAAATGATTCCATTTGATTTGAAAACTCTTCTAATATTAGACAATGCAATAATGAACTCAAAATATAAAAAATAATGAACTCACAATATTTGATTCTAGAATTCTAGTGCTATCATAGAGATTTGTCAATAAAGAAGGTTTGATAAACCTTTTTGCTTGTAATAGAAAGAAGTAGAAATAGTGACATAAATATGTTACATCACAAAAGAAAGTGCCAAATTCTTGCATTAAATTGTATTCATGTTAAAAAACCTTTGATGTGATGCTAGAGGATTTAATATGTTAGTGCAAATACAAGGTGTGTTACGATTTTGATGATACTAAGAATTGAAGGAAGGAGGTGCAATTAGGGAGACTTCGGTTTTCAGGAACCCTAATTCCTCTGTCTCGCACGCCTCGGCTTCCGATTCTCTGAACTAGCGCAAGCTCCGATGTCAATGTCGTTATGCTTAAACCCTAATTTTGTTTCGTGGATGCTGGGTTTGCCATCTCCCATAGCTATGGCGGTTTTGTGTTGATCTCCGGCCGGACTAAGGAAAGTCCTCAACGTTTGCAGTCATGGCCAGGGCGCTGGCGGTGCTGCTGCGTGCGATTGCGCGCAGGGACGCTCGAAAATTGCCTCCATTTCTAAACCACACTAATGCTTCTGTTGCCGCTCACGGTTGGAGTGCTACCCTGCCCGACGAAGCAGCGAGGCGAGCTTATAGTACTGTTGTGAGAGAGTTGGAGGGATTCGACAGGAGTTCGAGGTTTTGGGATTTAGGGTTGAGGCGAGGGTTTAGTGCGAAAACTACGGTGGAGGAGAAAGTCGTGGAGAATATTGTGGAGGAGACGGTAGTGAAGGCGAAGAGTGTAGGAAGGCCTAGGAAAGTAGAGAATGGAGTTGAGAAAGCGAAGCCTCGGAGGAAACCGAGAGCGTCGATGAAGAAGTTGGAGGATGAGATTGCTAGGAATGAATCCACGACTGGATCGGCGACCGTAATACTGAAATTGACGAGGAAGAAGAGGTCTGAGTCTAGGGTGGAGGCAGTGGTGGGTACCGATTCAGTCGTGTCGAGTGCTGACGATTCTGTAGATGTAGGGACTCCATATGCTGAAGTACGCGGGCAATTAGTTAGTGATGAAGAGACTAGCGGATCGGTTGATGGTGTGATTAATATTTTGAATTTGGAGGCTATTGGCGAAAGCTCCAATGCAATTTTGTCTTCATTGGTGGAAGACGGTGAGTCGCAGGAAGTGAGAGAGGAGGTGAAGGCTTTGAAGGATTTGCCACCACGCAAAGCCCCGAAGTTCCCGAAGCTAGATCTTACGTCAAAGCAGCGAATCACAATCGTGAAGCTCGATGAGGACGAGAAGAGCCACGAAAGAGGGGCAAATGTTGAGGTACCTGCGCATTATAGTGATCCCGTAAAGGTATTCCACCAGTTGCTTCATGCTAGACCGGGGGCTTGTACCAGCACAGAGAAAGCCCGGCTCAGCTGGATTTTTCACCGATTCGCTGAATCAGGGTTAGTTCGTCAGTTCCTATCCGGCTTTAATAGGACATAAGAGTAGAACTGAGTCGTTTACAGCATTTTCTTAAAGTAATATTCTCACTTTTGAATAATTCACGTTATTGGTCAGGGAGGGATCGTTTCTGTAACAGGAATGAGAATTTCGTGTGGCTCTAGGTTTTCCCGGGGTTGAGGCGAAATGCTTGTTGGAAGCTTGAATCCAATGGTTGGGGTTTACCAACTAGTTCTTTCAGCATTATTGATAGTTATGTTTGTTTTACGGCTGAGAGCAGGTGGGTGTCGGATCAAGCGCTGGCATTATACATAAACTCGAAGTTTTTTCCAACAGCAGTTTCACGTTTTCGCAAGTTTTTTCAAAGCAGGGCAACGGCGGAGCTTAGAGGATTGCTGATCCAAATGGGTCCTTCCAACGCTGCTCTGAAATTTCTGTTTCCGATCTTCGCAGAGTTTTGCAATGCGGAATTTTCTGCTGAAATCAATCGGTATCGGGAGCTTGTTAGTACCGCTGACCTCACCAAGCCGGACGCTTGGTACGACTTGCGCTGATCTACCGATCTTTTGCTGGATTTCATGTCGTTTTCGGTTATGCCGTTCCTCGTAGGGTTTAGGTCGTGGTCAGGGCATTATGGTTTTTGAAGAATAAGAGGATGGGGCCGCAGGTACCCTTTTGCCCGGGCAATGAAGCGGAAGGTTATTTACCACCAAGGTCCAACTAACAGTGGAAAGACATATATGGCTCTCAAGCGGTTCATGGAGGCGTCCAATGGAATTTACTGCAGTCCACTGCGACTCCTTGCTATGGAGGTTTGCCATCTTAGTCCACTATCAACTATCAAGAGGCAATAATTTTATTTATTTACTGAAAAGTCCAATTTTAAGTCATTCAGACTTCTATTTTTTGGGGAAGATGATATAGTACATAAACATTCAAAATACTTGACAGGTATTCGATAAGGTGAATGCTGAAGGCATCTACTGCAATCTGCATACTGGACAAGAGAAGAAGGATTTGCCATTTGCCAACCATTTAGCATGCACTGTGGAGATGGCGTACTTAAGCAAGCAATGGGAGGTTGCTGTCATTGACGAAGTCCAGGTAATGAAAATGCAGTAATTCCTCATTCTCGGGTTTCCTTTGTTACTTTGTAAGGAAGAATTTGAGTCCGTCTCTGAAGTTGCACCACCGTACGTGGTTAAGTCCAAGCTGGTCATTGACTCCACTATTGAATGGGCCAGATGATGAGTGACGAGTACAGAGGTTGGGCTTGGACACGAGCCTTTTTAGGATTGCAAGCGGATGAAATTCATGTCTGTGGGGACCCAAGTGCAGTTCCGTTGTTACGGAGTTTATGCGTTGCAACTGGAGACGATTTGATTGAAAATGAGTATGAGCGATTCAAGCCTCTGAGACTGGATCAAGTGAGAACCCTTCGCGTTTCTTCGCTTACTTGTAGCTCTTGCAGTTTTGTTCGAGGGTGTAATTAGTTTCCTGTCTTTGTGAGGAGCCGGATCATGAGTTTAGTTGTTTGATGTCACTGTTGTATTTGTCTTCCTGCATGATTTTGCAGGATCATCCTGGTTGCGCAGTCCAATATTTATAAATGCAATTATGATGGTCCATGTTCATTGCAGAAATCACTCAATGGTGACTTTTCGAATGTTGAAGGCGGAGACTGTATAGTTGCATTCTCGAGGAAGGATATCTTCGATGTGAAGGTTTGTACTTTCTAAACTTATCAAGGCGTGCATGTGTTTGTTTGACGTGCATCTTTTCAGGAGGTTTTAAGCACTAGTATGTTCTCCCTTTTTCAGTGTCCATTCGTCTGCTGAAATTTCTCTGTGGTGATCACAACATGATACTTTTTATTTATAACGATGGTACGTAGTCAAGAAGCTCTGAGTGTAGAATAATTTTTCCTTGTTGGGGCCCATTCTCTCTCCTGTGATCACTCGCTTCATGTTGTTTCAAGAAGTGCTGTACAGTGACAATGTTCTCGCTATTCGTGATTTTATGTCAACAACAGCGGGAAGTGGAATTAGCAACAAATCACAAGTGCTGTGTTGTATACGGAGCCCTTCCACCTGAGACAAGAACTCAGCAAGCCAAACTGTTCAATGACCCCAATAGCGGATATGACGTCCTGGTTGCAAGTGATGCTGTTGGGATGGGTCTGAATCTCAACATTCGACGGGTTGTGTTCTATTCTCTGGACAAATTTGATGGCGATGCCAAGAGACCTATTCCAGCTCCTCAGGTGAAGCAGATTGCAGGGAGGGCAGGACGCCGGGGGAGTATATTTCCAGATGGTGTAACTACTGCCTTCTACTCACAGGACATAGCGTATCTGGAGCAGTCATTGCAGCAAGACTTTGAGCCTGCCACCGCTGCAGGTCTATTCCCAGTGTATGAACAGGTGAGTAGACATCCTGCTTGCTAAATGTATCACAATATATTCATTTGGTACTACACTGATTTACACTATTTGTGATGTCCAAAAATGGTGTCACTACAAAGTTTCATTCTTGAGGAAATTGGTACAATATAGTAGCATTTCAGTCTATGAAACTTAACTATTTTAGTGTGATTTTGGTAAATTAGATGCACACCCTCTAATAGGAAAAATCAGTGTATTTGAATTCCATGTGGATCCTGGTTTCCAGTTCCATGATGAGTAACTTTTCGCATTTTGATGCCTCCTTTTCTTTCGTGTTACGCTAAGAGTGGTTGCATCATCTGCGGTAAATAACAATAATGCGAAACTACTTAAGCTGTGTTCATTGCATTATGATTCTGTACGCCTTGAATCTATCGTTCAACTCATAGAAGTGTTTCGAGATTGCACTGTACGTTCTTTCTAGTGCTAATAGCCTCGTAATTCGTGATTGTTGAAATCTTCTGTTTTGTTGTGCGATAGGTGGAGCTTTTTGCTAGTCAACTGCCAGAGACGTCATTTGCTCACTTGCTGGAGAGGTATGAATGACTTGTTCTTATTGTGGCAAGATTAAATATTGATGTATGTAAATGAATTTTGGAGATTATGTTATTATAGGTTTTGTTCGGAAGAGTAAAAAACCAACTACTTCTACCGTTCCATTATATGGCTCATGGATAAATATAATGAAACAGTTATGTCAAATTGATTGTGATGGTGGCTTTGGTAGGATTCTTATTAAGACGCCTTTCGTCGTACAGGTTTGCAGAAACTTGTCGGTTGGACGGTGCATACTTCCTCTGCCGCTATGATAATTTGAAAGTAAGATCCGATTTCTACATAAATTTTGCTTATACATATTATCGAGAGAAAAACGTGGCATTGGTTTGCTGACACTAGTTCACATGGAGAACATGGTGCATAATCACATTATTCCAAACTTCACAATTTTTGAATTTATGTTTAGAGTCGGGAACAAAAAGATCCATTTCTCATTGTGACGCCTCCCCAGATAATCAATTCTTCACCGAATTTTACAACTAATTACATATATATTCTGAAAACCATGAAAGATAGACAAAAGGTATTTAGTTTTGAGGCCTATCAAACAAAGAGAACTAATAGTAAGGAACTTTAGAAATAATAAATAAAAATCATGGTTAGGAGACTCTAGAATTTGTTTAAATCCACCACTAATCTACCACCAATTTAGTACTAATCTAATCTCAATCTACAAGACACTTGCTTGATTTGAGGCACTTTCATGTTCTAAAGAGTGGTCTAGATGAAGTGGTGTAGAGTTGAAACAATGTTGTTGGATGTTGATGAGCATGGCACATTAATTGGGAATTGTGCTTGGTTGGTGTTAAATATATGATAATGCAATTGCCTACATCTCAAATTTTAATTAATTTTTCCTCTTTCTCGCCTTTCCAAGTATGTATATAGTTTTAAATTTGGTGGAGAAATGACTTCATGGGAAAGATCCAAGTGAGGATGACTTTCTGTCCACATATCTATTATGTTTATTTCGTGGAATTCCTATCGCTTGCTCAGTTCCCTCCAACGTGTTTTTCTGCATTGTGCCTTTAATACAATTGTTTTCTTTGGTTTGGTCCTGCATTAGATTGTTTTTCAAAGTACTTAATGCAATATTTATCTTTTGCCTTTTGAGTTTAGGAATGCGACCCTTCTAGGATATCATTTGGTTTGGAACTACGAAATTTAATTTTGCTTTCTGACGAATTGCAGAGGGTAGCAAGCGTTCTTGACAAGGTGAAAGGCCTGTCATTAGTAGATCGATTCAACTTCTGCTTTACCCCTGTCAACGTCCGGGATCCGCAGTCATTGGGTGCGCTGTACCGCTATGCCTTGGCGTTCAGTCAGAAGATTCCTGTAGTCGTGCAAATGGGGGCACCACTGAACTCTGCCCGAGATGAGTTTGAACTTATGGACCTGGAAACTCGACATCAGGTATATGTTAATCTCATTGATTCTCTTTTTTTGCATATTCTTCTATGTAATGTGGTTGAAAAGATTATTAGGCAACTGCATGCTGTATGTTTTCAGCACTGATCTAGACTAAGCAAGCTCAATACTATGGTCACAATTTCCGTGGATTTCTTTTGCGTATGGTAATAGGAATTTCTGTCGTGACTCTTGTATTTTTGTTCGTTTTTACTCTTCAAACCTTGTGTCAGAGTAATGCATCGATGTTGGAATCTTGACAGGTCCTATCCATGTACTTATGGTTAAGTCAGCACTTCCCCGAGGAGCTTTTTGTGCAGAAAGAAAGGGCTGCAGAGATGGCAACTCATATCGCTGCGCTGTTAGGTCAATCCCTTGTGCAGTCTGCTGGTCGGTGGCATGGCCGAGGGAGGAAACCGGGTCCCAAGAAATTTGGTGGTAGGGTTGTAGTGGCGAAGTCTGGCCTGAGACTACCCAGACTAGTCAGACCTTCATACCCTCGAGTCTCTGAAAAGGAGAGACAACCTAAAAGCATCCCTGCTGTTTGCTGACGGATATGTATTGACCCGTACTCTATCTCTGTGTCCTTTTTTGATTGTCCCATTCTCCTGTTTTATGGGTTCCTTGTTGTAGATTATCCAATCGGAGTCACTCCACTTAGGAGGAGTCTGGACTCAGAGCTCAACAGTTGGACGACCTCCAAGAGATACTTCACGTCCATAAACTTTGGACGTATTTCTATTAGGGGAGCTGACTATGAGGACTGCTACGGACAGAGCGAACGCTGCTGTGGTGGTCCGCTTTAGAGCAATTTGGTGGTCATGTAGGGGCGCCAATTGACGCGGATTGATTCGATGGTCAGATCCACATTTGGGTGGAACCTGCTGGAGGATTGCTTTAGGACGTTTCGACAAAAAAAAAAGTAAGTTCGTCATTTTTCAGCCACTTTGGAAGATTCTTTGCGGGAGCATTATCATGAAGAGATGAGACTTGCCATGATCCAGTGACTAGGAGTGGTTTATTAGCAAGTTAGCAACAGCAACACTTGGAAGATGGTCAAGTGTTCATAAACATTGTTGAAGTCGATGTAACTTAGGACTTATTAGAGTGGCAGCCAGGGTTTCCTGTGCTTGCGGCCTTGCAAAGGTGTATTGATGGAATTCCAGTCTTGGAGGCGATCTAGTGTAATCTCATAGATGAAAAAAAATTCTAATGCGAGAAATTGACACTGCAACTTTTGCAACTTGATCATTGGCTATTGATAGCACATCGTTTGGTGTGGTCAGTTTCAACACTTAGAGTACAAAAAACTATGTTTACTATGATGTATTTCAAATTAAAAGTCATTATTGTGTATGATTATATATATAATATGCATTTGTAAAGCAAGGTGAAATATTCTTTGTTTATGTGATAGTCATTTGTTGTCTATACTACATTGTATTATAAAAGGCATCATCAATCAACAACATGAATTCTACTTTTCTTAGAGATTTGATTAAAAAATCAATTTAATTATTATAATATTTTATGTTCTTAGCTTTTGTTTTACTTTTTAGAAATTCATTTAAAAAAAAATTTCATTTACTTTTATCTTTTACTTTGGGACTTTATAACATTGGTACATTGATGCTATATATAAGATTATAGAGAATAGAAGTTACATTAATAATTTTATGATTGTAGAAATTGCATCGTTATATTTATAAGTTTTATATATCACAATATCAACATAATGCACTATCAACTAATGAAATTCCTGATGAAGTATTTGGTTGGTTACAAAAATAGCACATGAAATTAAATTGCAATATTAACAAAAGGATGTCAATAGAGGTTTAAGGTTTAAGGTTTAGAATTTTAAGGTTTTGAATTATGGATTTGTTTCAGTTTTCTTAAAAAGGTAGATTGTAACAAAATTTAGTTTTGACACTCAAACTTCAATTGAAACTTCACTCTTTCTAGAATATTGAGAGTGTCACCTTCAACATGCACCATAAAGAAGATCAAACCAAAATTGCAACAAAAATGACAACTAAGATCAAAACTAAAATTGCTAAAAAAGTGATAAGTGAGGATAGTATAGAATCAATGATGCGGTCTAAACTTAAGAATATGAAACAAGAAGTAGATGTAACATCCTCCAAGACCAATTTAATAATTGAGAGTGACTCAATGTTAGTTGGCACAAACTCCAACCTTGAAGAGTTGGAGTTTTTGTCAAGACAAGTTTGTCAAGACAAAAAAGAACTATATAAGATGCAAACTATAAATGCCTTGCTTACAGCACACATTATGATTTTAAATATGGATATAGAAACAACTACCAAGCGCCTTGAGCTAAATCAACCCAAAAGGAAAAAAAATTGTATAGAGAAATTTTCCCAAAAGATTATTAATACCACAAAGGAATATGGGGTACATTTGATCAATGATTCCATGTATAAAAAGGCTATTGCACAAGACCCTTTAATGTGTGACAAATATGAAGCTATTCAAACCATGCTTTGTGAAGTTCGAGCAATGGATGTAGAGCATTTTATTGAGCTTGACATGGTAGAAATTTTTGATGAAGCAAACCAACTATGTAGGGATGCAAAGAGGCTTGTTAATGCCATTTATGAATGACCAAGGACCATTACTCTTTCAATGCCCAAATTTTATTTTTAAATTTTTATATCTTTTGGCTTGTCAAATAGTATATCAACAATAGATGTTGTGAAATTTGAGATAGTGAAAAATATAATATTTAAAAGAAAAGGAGAAATTTAGACTTCTTATATAATAGTGAAACTATATAGTAGTAGAGGCAATGGTAGGGACATTTTTAATGCATCCTATAGTAGACAATATTTTTTGGTCAACTTCGTGTGGACACACTATAACAATAATACAATATCTGCAAGTAAATGCCTCAATAAATAGAAATATGAATTGTTACCAAGTTAAAACCATTGCATAGAATCATTGTATTTATTATCACAACAAATTGACCACTATTCACTATAAATTGAATCCTACATAGAATATGGCGAAAAATTAGAAAAGACCAAGTTCAAAACCAATATTGGTCATGAAAGATGAATACATGGTTGATGTAATTAAATTTGCCTAAGAAGGAGTCTTTAAAGACATACTAGATGCCTCATATAATGAGGTTGTTATTGATACTCAAGGTGGTAGTACCCAAAAGTAGACATGTGCTTGAAAAAGCCAAAATGGTGCACATTTTTTTATTTTTTATTGTCCAAAAATTACATAAACTAAAAATAGACTTTCAAGGTCTTCCATTCCACTTTATGATTTTTTATTCCATAAAATTTTAAATGTTTGAGATCATTCAATTTCAACTTTTTACTCTTCATAATTTTAGAGTTCAAAATATATGCGTTTGTAGTATTGTTGCCTAGCATTGTATTATAGGTGGGTTTGGTGGAGAATAATTCTAAATATAAATGCCTTTATTTTTGAAATTTTATTTTCATTTTAAAAAATTGTATAGAAATAAAATGCACCTTTCAAAATATTTCTATAATTTTAACCCCTAAATGCCTAACCGTCCATATGTAGTCAATTTGAAATTTCAGGCTCATTTTGGTATGGGTAGTTAAATTTGTTTGACCACTTTAAAAGAAAATTGGGGTAGTTTTTTATGATTAACTATTGAAAACTTTCTTTTTTCATTAAAAAAGGTAAATATTTTATTGTTGAGAAGTCTTCAAAGTCATACATGTCCATTAGAAGAGGAATAAAGCTTGCTAATTTTACTTCATTTCCCAACTTTGAGTAAAGTTTGCCAATTTCACTTGATGCAAAATCTAAAAACTTGTGCTTATCTATTTGCTTTGAAAATGGTCCCAATCGAAAGAGTAAAGCGTTTTCATGATTTTTACTATAAAAAATTTAAACATGCAGGTATTGATTTGGAGTTATTTGCGATTTATGCTTAATATAAAAAAAAATTGCATTTCAACAATTGCAAAGTGGATTAATTGTTTAATGAATTTGATAGCTTTTTATGTGAAATTAAGTGTTTTGAAAGTGCATTTTAGTGTGCTAACATAATTTGTAGTTGTTTATGTCACCTTCAATTCCAAAAACATTTATGAATAAATTTTTGAAACATTGTGGGAAGAAGAAGCATACTAAAAATTAAAAAATGTACATTTCTCTTGTTATAATCTCACAACTCTTTTGCAATTTTTCACTCAAAATTGGTGAGCATACTACTAAGAAATCTCTTTAAACATCTGTATGGTTAGATTTTGAAAAAAAAAATTTTGCTTCATTGGAGTTAACTATAAGCCCATGCTCTTTTTTCATAGTCAAAACACAATTGAAAAGGCATAGGCATTTAGAGGTTAAACAACTATTGAATCTTTCTTAAAAAAATTGATATATTTAAAAGAAATCTACTAGGATTGTCCTTTGCTTATCATAGTATGAATTAGATTAATAATTTCAACAGATCTTCAAATGTAGACCTTTTACTACTATATAGCTAGATGTATATACATATAAGGTATATGTTCAACCTTACAAAATTGAACTTAATGGAAAATTCATAAATGAATTTAAAATTAGCAAAGTAATTTTTTTGAATGTTTAACCATTGAAATTTTGCTTGGGTCAAAAATTAAAAAATATTTTCAAAATTGAAAAATAACAATATCTTCTAAAAATAGTTATATAAATGAAAATTCATTCAATTTTTAGAATTTATAATTGTAGGAACTTATTCTTGACTAAGGCAAGGGGCTTGTCCTAAAAAAATTGAGGTTTAAAAGTGATGCACGTGTGAAGTAGGACTAAGCAAAGAGTCATACAATGTTTTTTTCACGGTTGTTTGATATTTTGACAATGTGACTTCTTAAAGCTTTCAAGCCCCATAATTCAAATTCTACTTTCCAAAGATCTAAAGACTTCAGATTTGAATAAAACCTCAAGGTAGAAAGAATTTATCAAATTTTCAAAATAAAGTAATGCTTTGCTCCACCTACTTGGATTGCAGGTAAAAAAAACAAAAAAAACTTTTCAACCAATTGTTGAATCTCTAATTAGACTTCCTAAAAGATCATTTGTTTTTTACATCTCAAGAAAAAAAATGAGAAGAAAACCTTCTACATCACTTTAAATGCTTGAAACACCCAATAGCCATTTCAAATTTAAAAGAGCTTTAAAGGTTAACATACTAACTTAGATTATTTGGGTTTGAAATGAATTGATAGGATTAAATTTACGTTGGTTGAAATAGTTGAGTACAAAATCTCAAAGTAAGAAGAATATTTTTCTGCATGCATTTTAACCTTTAAGTGACTAATTGTACAAAAGAATTTGTTTCCATCATTACATTTTCTAGCCAATTACAAGACTACTCTTCGAAGTCGAACCATGTGTAGAATTAGGTCCAGCCTTTAACCCTTAAATTGACTTATTGACTATTTTATGGTCAGTATTCAATTTTGACTAGTTTTTTCAGATTTTCTATAATCTAAAGAGATAGCATGTTCAAAATGGCTTACATTTTATGCAAAGTCTAATTTAGAGAGGACGATTTTTTTGCAAACAAGTCACAATTAGGTGGAATTACCATATTTACAAGGGGCCAATTTTTATGTACCAGATTAGGGTTAGGGTTAGTGGGATCAGGGTTTGTACGAGATTTCGGGATTCTTTGTGACAAATCTGTTGGTGCGCTTCCAGTCGCTTGAAATCACGACGGTTACCATTACGCTCTTATCTGAGGTCTATTGTATGAAGAATTTCTGAATATTAAACTTTGAATCTTAGCTTAGAATTTCCTCGATAAAGAATGAATTAGGCGCCGCTGGTAATTGAAACTATGCGAAGGAGATTTGCTACAATTGAGCGGTCATTCGCGAAACCCTAATCCTTCGTTGCGGATCAACTTTTCGGTTTAGTAGCAGAGAGACGAAGAAGAACACCATCAAGTGGATGGCATGGCCGCAGGGAGCTGGGAAAACTGTCACTTCCATTTTCTATGATCACCATTCCATTTTCAGCGAGTTCAAGAATTTGGCGTTCACTAAAATTTTGAATTTAGGGTTTGATGTACTCACTGTGTGCTGATCGGAGGGGAATTCGCGCGTATTGACAGGTAATTGTGCAAGTGTAGTACTTCACCCTCAATTCTACCTCAACCCATGGCGGACAAGGCCAAGTCCAAGCCCCCCGAAGGCAGCGAAAGCTCCAGCGGGACGAGGAGCGAGACGAAGCTGCAGGAGCAGCCGGACTTGACCCTGGGCAAGGCACCGATTGAGAAAGGGGAGAGAACAGGGCAGTCCCGGAGGTTCAGTGTTCCCGTGACGCAGGAGGAGCGCGAAGCCACGCAGAAGGAGCTGGATGAAATCGAAGCTGTCGAGCGCATTCCTTCCATTCTGCGCACCATGCCGATCCGTCGGGAAACGAGTTCCGATCGCCCGTATGCACTCAGCCGGGAGTCTGTCAGTCCAATTGGATACCCTCCTGAGCCGTTGAATTGAAGACAGGTTCGAGCCTTCACAGGTTTGAAAGTTGCTCTTCGAATATGTGATTGCTCAACATAAAACATCCTGGAGGAGGTTTGTCAACGCACTTGGATATGGAAACTTGGGGCGGTGCCAAAACTACAGGACGGAGGCAGACCCTGGAGAGCCTTGCATGTTTCCTTTCAGTGATTGTAGATTCTTTATTTTGTGATTCCTTGCTTCCGTCGACGTCCTTGGATAAGGAACCTTGGGTCCGCACCAAAACTACAGGATAAAGACTGACCCTGGCTGATCACTAAAACCCTGCTGCATATGTTTCTATAAAGAATGTGGTAGTGTGCGTAGAGTCATTTATTCGTGATTCCTTGCTTCCTTCATGCTTTAGAATACTACGTCACTGTAAATACAACTTGTTTCATGTTAGGGATTAGCAACATGGCAGCACCGCAACACCGTAAGAAATTAGTTTCTGCAGCCCTAGCAAAGTTGTGCACCTGGTCAGAATTTCCTAAGCGTTGCTACAGTTGTTTGTCATCCTATTCTCAGATTACGAGACGCAGCTGTAATAACCCGGCTGCACTTTCTACTGCACAAGCCGAGCAATGACTGTAACGATCACAGTGGGTGCAGTGGATTCAGATACATAATATTCACAACCAAGTCGAGAGCCTCCCATTTAACGTGAAGGACACCAAGATATATCTAGGAAGAATGCGACTTCAAAAGGATGAGATGAACACATTTTTTAGCCTATATTCTTGGGTGCTTCAACAATGTTCTAGGACCCATGCTACACTGGTGTAGAATGTTATATATGTCTACAAGAGTTGCCGGCATTAAGCAACAATAAAGGGCAAGACCATCATCATAAATGTCTGGTAATCGATTTTTGCAGCTCCGGTGTACTGGGGATCATGACAAATGAACTTCTCTGTCAAGCCTTTCACAATCAATCCACACTCAATGAAGTCACCAAAGGCGATGCTAGAGTTCTCGCCTGTCCGGTCATAGTTGAACATCAGAAGTTGCAACACTTGGGGCGTTACTCCGATTCCTAGGCTCAACATGGCTTCCCTCAACTCAGGTAAGTCGATGGTCCCACTACCATTAATGTCAAAGCTTCTGAATATCCGTTGCCATTTCTTTAGTTCCCTCCATAGCTTCACAAACGCACCTGGTCCCAATCTACAACACACACCATATGATTTTCAGTCCTAATCATCACAAGGCACAAGCCATCACACTAAATTTAGTCCCCAACTAGAAAACAAAGATCACTTTGATTCAATCCCAATCTTGAACACAAACATCTCTTCACTTTTAGCCCCAATGTGCAACACAAAAATCTCATGACTTCATATAAGTTTCAGTCACAATTTGCAACCCAAACATCACATGAATTTCAAGTTCCAATCTACAATACAAACATCACAGAAGTTTCCAAGTTGTCTAAAATTGACAGACAAATATAAAACCCAAACAGCACACGACTTTGAATCCCAATTTGCAACACTAACATCAAATGATTTTCTATGTAGTAAAAAGCTGGGAGACCAATCTCCAACCAATCATCACATGACGTTCAATCCCAATCTGCAAAACAAAACAAAAATCACATGATTTTTGATGTAGTTAAACCTGCCGCAGATTGATATCGATCAGATGGGTAGGGTGGGGGAGGACTCAGATTGACATCACTCAAGACGTCAGATTATATCAAATCCCCAACACAAACATCACATGACTTTCAGGTTTTCATAAGCGCTTTCCATGGAGTGCAAACCGGTCAGATTGACTGAATTGATCTGATGGATAAGGGAGGGAGGGTCAGATTGGTATCAACCAAGCTGTTGGATCATATTGAATCTGCAACATAAATCACATGACTTTAGGTTATCAAGAGCACTTTTAGTTCAAATAGTGAAAATCAGACAGACTAATATCGATTTCATGGGTAGGGGAATAGATTGATATCAGTCAAGCTATTGGAGTAGTCGTGGAAACTTCCTCTTATCAAAAGGAGTGTCAGAGCTCGCATGAAGAATTCCAAGGCGATTTTAAAATGACATTCCCAAACTCCACAAAGGGGCTAGTACTTTGAAGAAAACAAAGTGTGTTATGCCCAATTTGGTGGCAGATATGCGAATCCAAAGGTCTCACACCCCTACTATAGCATATCAAAATTACACCTAGATCTCTTTCATGTCGTGTTCTCTATCGCTGGATCATCGAATCTTACGAACAAACTCAAAACACACTCTATACTTTCATTATCTCTTGTTACATCACAAGAAGTTGCATATGATTGTAATAAAAATAATTTCAACAAGTGTAAGAAGGGTTCAACGACTTTTACATGCAACACAATTGATTGTGACAATATTACAAAACTCCATATCGTCATGTGCTTTCTGGACTACGCAATGTGAAAGGAGAGCCTTGGTATGAGAAATAACATGCCAATCCACAGGAGTGCCAAGGAACATTATTTCCTAAATGAGACTTTACTTTCACATTACTTGACAGAATCTGCATGTAACCTGCATGGTTGGATTTTGTTTAAACAAAGGTGCCCATGAAGAACAAGATCATGTGATATATCCATATCCAATGCTCGATTCCCATCACTACAGAAATGGTCTGCATTCAGTTAATGAACAAACGAAAAGTAGACATGCCCTGGAAGCAAGAGCTCAGAAGTCCGGTTACCTGGAACTAACAGTGGTATTGTCGGCAAAAAGGTGGAGCATCAGGCGCACAGTTCTCCGACTAAAATTGAAGAACTTGAGTGATAGAATTCTTTGCAGCTCCATGGTATCAATGGCTCCACTTCCATCCACATCTGCTTTCCTGAAGAGGTCTATTACATCAGGCTCCGTGCCTGGAGGAAAACGTGAATCATATTCATATCGAGGGTTTCCTGATCCACAAAAAAAGCTTGTATGAGAAATTATGAAAATATTATGAAACATGCTCATATGCCAACCTCAAACCCATTAAATTTGCAACCATATTCGACCCAGGATTCAAGGCTACAACTTGATTCACCGAGCATCAGAACTCCTTTCCCCGAAAAACATTATGAACTTAGTAGCAAGAAAGAAGAGCCTGTTCAAGAGAAAAAAAAGCCGAGTCACAGGAGTGACAGCGTTCCCTACAGCCAAAACGTGAAAGGTTGAAAAATTCACAAGCCACACCTTGAGCTGGAGGATAATAAGTCTTCTCTGGGGCAACAGGAAATTGACTGGCAGGACGCTCACCGCGACCTGGACCAGTTGGAACGTAAGGAACATGAGCTTGAGGGATACCAGCCTGCTGCGGTGCTCCATAAGAACTGTAACTTGTTGTAGAATACCCTCCTTGTTGGTTATGCATTACATTGGATGGAGGTACTTGAGGCAGGCCCTGCCCTGGAGGTGGAACATAAGGCAAATGTGCTCCTTTCCCTGCAGAATCGATATACTCTTGGTACTGAATGACGTCCTTGGTCAGACTCTTCCGCTGCACTCGCACCACCGGGTGCACTCCCTGCATTCAGAGACCCTTGTTCGTCAATAAGTAATTATAGAATAGAAACATTTGTAAAATCTCAAAGCCTTTAGGTAACAAACTGAGTGCATTGCCATAGTATTTCCAAAAGCTTTACATTATTATCAAATGATTTTTTCAGTTAGTGATGCTATTCTTATAAATTCTTAGACAAAATTCGTTGCAAAATCGCCAGAACCTATATGGCAGCGACCAAAATAACAAAATTCGCCCCAATATTGGTAGCCTCCAACAAAATCTCAGAAATACCCCAGTGAAGAACGAAGAAAAAGAACAAACAAACAAACATATGAAAGTTACCTGCATGGAGTCGAGCTGCAGCAGGAGCGCCATCCCTCCCTCGCTCCATTTTAGCCTCTCCGTGGGATCCCTCCGCAGAGTCTCGAACAAACGAGGGTCGGCTGCGAGTTGGTGCTCCAGCCTCTGAAGCTCCGTTCGCACGCTTCGAATGATTCGGAGAAGCTTCAGAGGTTGTGTCTTGCGCACCAGGTGGCCTCGATACGCCGCTTGGATCGCAGTGGCTGCTACATGCGGCTTGGACCATCTGTACTTCATTGCAGGTCCACCACAGCGGAAATCCTTTTTAATCTGGGGAAATAGGCATACAGCATTAGTTCTCTGAGCAAAAGCATAAAACAGGAAAGGTCTTATTGCATAAAATAGCAAGTTTTGGTTATGACATCTATGCAAAAGCATGAAACTTTATTTTATTTTAGTCATAATAGTTTCCTTATGAGCAATAAAGATTCCTATAGAAGATGAAGAATGCTTTGTTCAAGAATATTATAATAATGGCATCCAACTTCATAGAGCTCTAAAAAAAAAAGACTGGTAGATCTGAGGTTATATTCAGACAGATACAGTGTGTCAATCTCATGAAATTCTGCCACATTTTCGAATATGACGGTTGGAGCTAATCTTCAGTAGCGGGTACAGTAATCAGCTAAAAGCCAATATGGACTGAAAATTGCTGAAAAGAGCTGGGAGGCTGAAGAGCATTATTGGACTTATTCGAATAAAGAAAATCGAATCGATCAAGAATGGCTAGATCTGAACTTTTGGTTGATCGAAGACTTAAAATCAAGAAAGGGTTATGGATAATAATCTACTTTTAATTAATCATTGAGATAAATGATACCGTTGCCTTTAACCCACAAACTAGGCATTATCAGTATACCGTAGCAGACATTATGGAGATAGAAATGATAGAAATCTGAAAAAATAAAATAAACTCTCGAACCTCAAATCAAAGCAAAATAGTCTACAAGGTTAGTACACAGAATTCTTTAAGTTCACTTCTCTAATATCACATTCTCACCAAACTTTAGAAACATATGTACCCGGACCAAAACTTACTTTGTGTCTCTCCGTTATGTCACATGAAAGTTACATAAAAATAATAAGGAGTTTGATAAGTATGAAAAGGATTGTAGACCACCTTCCAGACTCCTATGATCCCAAAGACTCTTTTAATGTCACTTTCACATGCAGCACAATTAATTTTCAGACACTACATGAAATCACATGCATTTGGGGTGACATTAAAAAGGTATGGTGTACTGTAACCATTGCCTACGGAACCAGATAACAATATTGTGAGGAATTTCCACTAAGAATATGTGCACGAAGGTTTGCCTTTCTTACTTTATACTAAAACCTCAGCCCTTGGACCATCCGTGTGAAATGTAGACCCTTCAAGTGCTTCTCCAAATAGTCCAAGCCTCCTCCAAATAGTTCAAGCCTCCTCCAAGCAGAAGTCTGAAACTGCAATTTTTAAAGTATGCAAAATCTATCAGTGCAGATCAAAAACAAAGTAAAAGGAATAGCATGGCTTCAATACGCTTGGCATCCAAAATAAGGATACATTTTCACAGCTTAAGTTCAATCAAGGTTGTCTGAATCATTCAAAATAAGTTCAGAGAAATACTGACAATTCATGATTGTCATGATCCAAATACAACGTTCATAACACTATTCAGAAATGAGCCCACAGGTGTCTTTGGGAATCATTCAGCTAGTTAACACGTTAACCTGACATGTAGCAAGTCATCATGCAACCACTACTTATTGTCCTTCCAACTTAATGTTTTAGAAACTACCAAAGCCAATTTCTCTAACCTTAGACACTTGAATGTTGAATTTTTAGCTACTGATAGAGGCAACTCTTTCCTTTAACTCTTGGGAACGATCAGCCAGGTTGAATAAAGTTACATTCAAAACTTGTCTAACTGAACTCTCTCAAATCCAGGAAATAAATACAGGCATGGACCACCATACCCGACTGCTTTCTCCTTTGTTTCTTTTTTACTTAATTCATGAAATCGTAATAGTATTTCTAAACTACCTCCAGACAGATACAATATAACCTAATCAAACACAACTAAAATCTAAGTCTGAATAGGAGGTAAGAATAATACCTAACTTTACAAAAGCAAGATACTATACACGGAACCTCTAACCTAATCTCAAAGAACTGCAAAGCTAATTCCGAATATGAAGAAACAATACTGTCTACCTTAACAACCCCAAACTATTGTTCATGAGATTACTGCTCCAAACCTAAGATTCTAACTCTAGATTCTAGCAAACCAGCTCAAACGATGCAGAAAAAAAGGGATGCGGACCGCGAAAACCCCACGACCTTCAAAACACAAGATCGTAAACTGAAAAGCCAAAACATTCAACTCAAAGAAAACGAGTCCATGACCTAAAATTGCAACAAATATTACGCAAACAGAGCGGAAACCGCAGTACTGCTACACGAACCTAGCGTCACAAATCCCTTGAAATCTGCACCCTGTGAATTTGCAAACTCCACTAGAAATCCAATGGATCCCGTCCAGTCGATGAAATTGAAAGAAGGGCTGATGCGATGGATGAGAGAGAGACCCTGCGAAGCGAATTTTGCAAGTAAGAGGGTTGGAAGTAGATCACAATGCAACTGACCTGCGATGCGATGCGTTGCTAATGAAAATTTGGAGGAAAACAGGGAAGAAAGGTGGGATCGCAGGTGAGAACTGAAGGCGAAATGGAGAGACGATGAGCGCCGGCACTGGATCTGGACTTTTTCCCTTCGAAACAGTGTCCACGGTGTTTCTAGGGGAGAGTTTTTCCTTGTACTTCAACTTGGAGAAAGTCAAATAGCGGTATTTTTATTTTTTTTCAATTTGGACGGATGGAAATTGGAAGTGTTTTTTCATCCAATTTTTTCTTGTTGATCTTTCATGGTGGGTTATGAAGAGCATGCAATAGAGTTTGCAATCTTCCTAAAGTTTGTCTTCATGTAAAATGAGAAGTTCGTAAAAAGAATATGAAATTACAAAATAGAATATTTCAGTGTATTTGGGGAAGTTGTCACTCCTTGCTCTAAATCTAAAATGTGATATTTTTTAATTTTAGCCCTACTAATGAAATGATTGAAGGTTATCTACTCTTACTAGTTTCTACTCCAATTTGAATTCTTAAAAAAGTCCTAAAATTGAATATTTTATTACAATTTGAACTTTGGATATGTTTCTAATGTTTTGCTAAAATCTAATTATAGAATGACACGGAAATTGTATTCATACTATGATGTTCTTTACTATAATATACATATGTGATGAATTTTTTGTAGATTTTTTTAAATAATTTTGTATTTGATAAGATTTTAGTCACTTTTTCTTCAAAAATTCTCAAAAGAAATCTAAAATTTTTATGATGTAAAGAAGACATCTGATTTCATCCCTCAAAAATAAAAATAAAAAAATTTCCAAATGGAAGCATAAATAATAATAGAATTTGGCCTTCAATTTTGTAGTCATAGGTTAACCTAAAAAGATGTGCCTATTCGACTAAGGTAGTTATCAAAATATTGTGATTATTGGACCAATAGGTGCATTCTTTATTTCTATGATGAAGTCATCCATTAGACTTTTTAGATTCATATCACCAAGGTACCTTGAAGAGAGATACTATCAAAAAACGTAAGAACTACGCGCAATAAATTATAGGGTCTAATATATATTCATTCTCTAGAAGAAGCCCACGTTTTTTGGAACATCATGTAGTATCCACTATATATTAAGACACGTCTAAAGAGACATGAAAACATATTCTAACTAAAGATGTACTTGATGTACATGTCTCAAGTTTTTGAGATGTCAACTTAAACATCTAGACATTTTTTAGACGTTAACTTAGATGTCCAGACATTTTACAACATTAGTTTAGACATATACTGTGTACAATAGGCCATATAGAATGCATAATACATTGTAAAAAATATATAATATGCCATACATTGTACACCTTATATAATATACTAAATTTGGCTTTAAAAGCCACTTATTGTAGATATGTTGATGTGAGAAAATAAGCTATTTATATAAGTGGGGTAGTAACAGGAAAGAGATAGAAAAATCATATGGAATATACAAAACTTTGGAATTGTATAAAAAGTATAATTTCAAACATGAGTATCCTCATGAACAATCACAATGTTGTCTTAATTGATGTCTCAAAAACCATTTGGGCGTCTAAGTTGATGTTACTATTAATGCCCAAAAAAAGAGTGTTAAAATTATCAAACGGCATCAAAGTATGTTGACATCATCCTTTGGGGATGCTACATCATGTGCAATTTTTTATTATTTGCAAAAAAAATACTATATTGTTGCCCTTACTTTGTTTTTTTTCCACATTTGGTCAATATTTCACCTCAATTTCTAATAACTTCTACAAATTTATCTATATTCAAACTGTAAGTCCTTGTTGATGTGACACTTTCATGGTTTTTAGGACATCTCAAAAAATGTGACTATGTTTTTTCGGATGTCTTACAGAGCATAGTCATTATGGTGGTAGCATCAAGTTGTTTTTTCTACTAACATCCACATGTTTTTTGCTATGTCCATTGACTATAGTTTTGCCATCCATTCCTTGAGAATCAAATGTCTTGTCTACCAAAACATGCCATGTTTCTGTCTAATGTTAGAAAAAATGCAATTTTCTTTTATTTATTCTATGTAAAATTTGTAAACAAATTATATGTATTATAGGGTGCTTTGAAAGTGTGAAACATGGTTGTATGTAATACAAGGTTACATATAATACCATAGAATTATGTCAATACTATATGCAAAATAGTATATACACAAAGGGATACTAAAAAAAAGAAAGGGGTATAGATTACAAAGGCTTTAAAATTATGAATGGAGACAAGAAATCTTCTTTTTTATTTCAGACACAGTACTTTATAAATAGCCTCAACTTCATCATTTCTATAGTCATTTTAAAAGTCATACATCAATCATTTTTTTTACCTCTATGTCCTAGCATGGTTAACATGACTATAGACTATAGAAAGTTGTCATAGTACACATCAAATAGTTTAAATGTTATGGCAAGTGGGCAAGATATTCTAGAATGCCATTTAAGAGAAAATTAGATTAAAGAGACTTGAGTTTACATAAGATACATTTGTGGTATTGAACATATGATATTGGTTGTGAAACCTAAGTGATACCTAAGTAAAATTTGGCTATTAGTTTGAAAATATAATATGAATCTATCTACATTGTTAAAAAATTAAAATTAAAATTAAAATTTCCTTTATAAAAAATAGTCTTTGTGTTTTTTCTACAGAAAAATGCTGAAATTCATACAAAAATAAATACTAACCACAATTAAGAGCAAACCTCTATAATGTGTGAGAACTAGGAATAAATTTTTATATTTTATAGACTTAGGATTTTCTTCCTTAAATTTGATGACACTTTCACTTCTATGTAAATAGGAAAAAGTAATATTTTAGAAGTGCTTTGTTTTTTGCCAAACTAAAGGAAACCAAATTTTTTAATCCAATGTTAAAAATTGTATCTCAAAAGTTAGATATGAGCATCCCTATTTTTCATAAGCCTCCTTTGAAAATTTTAATAACCAATAATTTTGATTTTCTTCTTTGTAAATAATGCATATTTTCATGTAGAAT
The DNA here is from genome assembly GCA_963969395.1 of Pseudoscleropodium purum. Classification (NCBI taxonomy): domain Eukaryota; kingdom Viridiplantae; phylum Streptophyta; class Bryopsida; order Hypnales; family Brachytheciaceae; genus Pseudoscleropodium; species Pseudoscleropodium purum. The sequence goes on from OZ017795.1 coordinate 29,876,554, forward strand.
TATAAATATTTTTTGTTTTTTTATACAAGGTTTACACTATTCTAGAAATGCATGGAAGGGTGAATGCAAGAAACACTAGTACTATTTTATGTCATACTTGCAATTTCTAAGTTGTGATTGAGTGTATCTTCTGAAGATTTAAGTCAATGTACTTGAATATTTTTTAGAAGATCAATATTTAGACAATAATTAGAGAACTTATTTCTCAAAAAATTTCACAAATCATTTTATATTTAAATTTAGCTAATTTGTTACACTTTGCAGTTTAGGGGTTTTTAGTACTATGGACTACCTAAAATTAATGATCTATAGCTGAAATTTTTGTGCTCTATTTTTACACTAGGGAGGCATGTGACCACCACAAAAAACTTGAAAAAATATTATTTTATGTCTTCTACATTCATGCAACCAGGGCTCCCTTGTACACGCAATTCTGAATATTGAAAATGGTTTCAAGATCATTTATTTTGTAAAATCTATTCATCATGAAGTCTTGTCAAATTTTCAATTTTTAGTTTCTTTGAAAATTACTTTTCCTATTTTTTACAAATTAAAATGTCAAAGTATCTATTTTCTTCAAAAACTTTGTTTTTCTATTTTGTGAATAACTTTTGATCCAAATTTTTTTTAGATCTGAAATTTTGGTGACATATTATTTATAGTATTATCCTAATTATCCATATTTTTTTAATTTTTAATTTTTTTTCCAAAAGGTCACTAATACTAGCTAGTACTAAATGAGTGCAACAAAAAATGAAAGGTGTTTCTTGCATTCACCCGGAAGCCCATCCTAATTGCTTCCAAATATGTAACTAATGAAATTATCTAATTTGTTGTTGGAATTGCTAAATGTTATAAACACCTTCACATGGTTATAGATATATACCTACAATTAGGTTCAATGCTTATAGGCTCACATGTTTACGCTCAAGTGCTAGCATCGTTGCTTCTTCATACACTTAGATGTAAAAACCTTAATAATTGTAGTTTTTGTCAATGCAAAGCCTTGTCCCCTTTAGTTCAGCATCATCTTATAAGATTAGTGTACTTAATTATCACATGTTTCTAATACCCATGGGAAGATGGGTTCAATTTTATAGGTAGTATAGAAAGCAATCTTCACTAGAGTCATGAAGTATTGCTTTACATCCATAGACATGGATGAAACATGCAAGCTATAGATGATAACTCATTTATTTATGCAAATGTGCATGCATTCATCCAATATTTCATCCCAATTTCATCCTTTGCAAAATAGGATTATATTGTCATATCCTTCTTCTAAAAAATTGTATTGGTTTTGAAGAATGAATTGATAAAAAAAACTTATTGCTTGATTACAATATGTTTGCAAAAATTTTCCATTGAGATTCTTTCCTAATAGGTATAAGCTTTAGGAAAATGTAAGCTTAAGGTATAGTTTAGATACATTGATTTTCAATATTTTGAAAACTTATAGTTTCTTTATATAGAGCCCTTAAAAATTTATAACTAATTCATATAGGATCCCCAAAATGTATACAAAGAGATTCTAAAATCTTTTTTAAATTCTTACATAGCACGATCCAACAAAAGAAAATGGACAAATTACTAATGGAAACTACACTTAAATGTTGATTTTGGACAATTTTAGATGCAATTATTTCAATAGTGAATATGAAGGGCTAGCCACTCTAGGCTCTAATAGAAATAGTCAATATTTGAATTTATTAAAAAGAATTAGATAATTCCAAAAAAATTCTTTAAAGTAGTTTTTGATTTCTTCAATTTGAAAATTTTCCATTCTTACAAACCTTTGTTTAACATTTTGTGTTCAAATCCAAGAATCAAATTTTTATTAGGAAAGAAAAGGTGTGGAGTGAAAAGAGGAGAAAGTTGGAGCTTTTCTCTATGAAGGTGTGACTCCTCTTTTCATTGTGTGAAGAATGAGAATGGTCATGGCTTATTAATCATCTCTATGACTTCTCAATCTTCACATCTATTTCTAGGCCCATTCTTCACTTCTAAAGGGGAAGGAAAAATCTTCTCAATTTAAGATAATGGGTCCTTTACAATTCAAGGAGAGAGTGCCATGTCTTCATTTTAAAAAATTGAGAATGAAAAAAAGGTGTTACAGCTCCTATTACACAAAGACCTTGCCATTTAAGATTTATTTGAGAAGGTGAGACATATATCAAATAGGAAAATATATTGAGCTTAAAAAAAGCAAATATATTACAAATTTTCACACTCCAACTACTCTTAAAATTACTAATCTTTTCAAAATAATCAAGGAACAAGGTTTTTTCACCACTCTTATTCATTCTACCGTAAGTAGACGGCATGATTAGTACATCCTTGTTGATTATTCAAAATTTTCTATGGAAAAAATTGGTAAATACTACAAAAAAACATTTTGTAAGATTCATAGTTTGCAAGCATATAATTTTTTTAACATATAATTTTCCAAAAAATTGGCATCTACATCTAGAACTATTCTCTACTTAAACCAACACTAAAATTTAAAAATTACTATTACACAACAAGTCTAAAGTTCTTCTTTTCTTCCAAATATTATACTTTTCACCATCTCAAATTTCACAACATCTATTGTTGACATACTAATTGATAAGCTAAAAAATCTAAAAATTCAAAAATAGAATTTGAGCATTGAAAGAATAATGATCATTGGTCATTCATAAATGGCATCAACAAGCCTCTTTGCATCCCTATATAGTTGGTTTGCTTCATCCAAAACTTCTACTATGGCAAGCTCAGTAAAAAGCTCTACATCCATTGCTCGAACTTCACAGAGCATGTTTTCAATGGCTTCATATGCGTCACACATTGAAGGGTCTTGTGCCATAGCCTTTGCATATATGGAATCACTCATCAAATGAACTCCATACTCCTTTGTAACATTTATAACTTCTTGGGAGAATTTCTCTATACAATTTTTCTTTTCGGGGGGTTGACTTAGTTGAAAGCGCTTGGCAGTTGTTTCTACATCCATATTTAAAATCATGACACGTGCTTCAAGCAAGGTGGTTATAGTTTGTGTTATGTATAGTTCTCTCTTGGCTTGACAAATGTTTATAGACAAAATCTCCAACTTTGGAGGGTTAGAATGTGCATCTATTAGCATTGAACCACTCTCAATTACTAAATTAGTGTTAGAGGATGCTACATCTACTTTTTGTTTCTCATCCTTTAATTTAGACCGCATCATCAATTCTCTATTATTTTCCTCTACCTTAATGACTTGATTTGCTAGGAGATTTGTTTGTTGATCAAAAGTTGCTACTTTTTTAGGAATTTTAGTTTTGGTAGACATTTTTGTTGCAATTTTGGTTTTGGTCTTCTTCACTAAAGGTGACATTCTTAATGTTTCACAAAAAGTAAAGTCTTGCTTGCAAAAATGAATTTACGTTCAAGAAATTCATTAATTAGTTCAAAGTTTATATTGTTTTCTATAAGAACTAATAAATGATGCAATCTCTACAATTACTAATGAATATTGTAATATCAATCATAAATCACACTATATATAGTGTATCAATAATGCTAAAGTAAAATAAAAGTAAAATAAAAGTAGCAAGTTGATAAAATTTAGTATAATATTCTTAAAATAAAAGTTAAGTAAAATAAATAAATGAAATGTTTCTAAATGGATATGGAAAGTAAATAAAAATCTAAATGCATACAATTCCTATAATGATTAAATTGACTTTATACTAAATCTCTTTCAAAAACTTGATTAATTGTGCCTATTATAATAATAAAGAATATACACAACAATGACAATTGTACACAAAAAGGACATTTTCATCTTGTTTTTATTAACTCAAATTTCACAAATAATTTACTACATTGTAATGAAATTTAATTTGAAAAAATCCTATATAATCCTAGTTTTTTATAATTTGATTTTGAGCATGCATGGTCTGATCCAACAATTCCAACAACTTCCAAAGTTCCTCAAATCTGGATGAACTATTTACTGTGACAGTCTGTAATTACAAGAAAAAGATGTAAGGTAGGAGGTACACTTATTTAAATGTACACTGCATATACATTTTGCATTCCTATGCCACTTCAACTTCAAAATTTCATAACTAATTGTACAAAGCTCCAAAAAATATGAAACGACTTGGGTTAGATGCCGATTCAACTTGTCTTTCAACTTTCAAGGAAAATTTACTGAAAAATATTTGAAAATGTTTCACCTTCCCAAAAATCAGTTTCACCTCTTAAATGGTCAGTTTATGGACCTCGTACCTTAACATGACAACTGAGGACAGACGTGAGTTCTCCAAACAGGCAAACTGCTAGAATCTGCAGGCAGATGAGGATTTGACAGTTGGTAATAACATACTGTACCTTGAGGTGACATAGTCTTTACTGACATGTGGAGGAATCCAAGTAGCAAACCGTCAATTTCCACTGACAGTATCTTAAAACAGCGCACCTGTGCGACTAAAATATTCCAGGAAGCATTCAAATTCACATTCTAAACAGCAGGAGAACAGTAGGGTACACAGTACCCTTGCACGAGCAAAACCCATAAGGAGTCAGGAAACCAAGTCAGGAAACCTGTCAATGAATTCTTATGCACAGTCTGACTGAAGCAGTGAATAATTTTCATCAAAATCATTGCTCACAAATGCTCCATTGTGCAACACAGGTTCAAACAGCAACTGAAGCTTAGCGCTTCCTACCAATACGTAGCCTGCCAGAATCAAGAATTTCTACTGAATGAAAAAACTCTTGGATTTTCGTCATCTGTCCAATCCTGAGTCTCCAATGGGAGAAAATCAAAAAGTACGACGCGAGAAGAACCAGAAAACGAGTGGAGGGAAAAAAAATGACCTTTGCATTTACATCTGTTCTCAGAAAAATGAAAACAATAAGGAGATTTACAGAACAATCTGATGAAAGTGACCAAAAATCCATGCTGTGGGGACCCAACGAATGCCAAGGGTTCTTGTTTTGTCTTCCAAGTGAATGGGCCGTGGCGCATCACTTTCAATAATCAAAATAGACAAGATAATCCTCCCCCAAATATAAAGAAAAACCTCCCTCCACGAACCCCAACAATGCAAAACCATGCTTCCAAGAATAACCTACGAACCAAATTGACGAATGCTAACTTACTGAATGTGTTCTTCATGAAAGCTTTGAATTCCATTAAGTTGGCCGGTGTCCAGTATTCCGTTTGTGGCGACTAAAATCAGAGACGAATCGGAAGGTTTGTCCACAGCCAGAGACCATGCACTTGTAGGGCCTCTCCCCGGTGTGAACGCGGATATGCTCCGTCCGAGCCCAAGCCCATTTGAACGCCTGGGTGCAGCCCTTCACAGGACACTTCAAAGGCCTGTCGTCCAGATGAACCCTCCGATGTTGCAGAAGGTACTTGTGCATGTGAAAATGCTTGCCGCACCCCTTCCATGTACAGAGATTCTTCTTGTGGAGCTGCAGGTCGCGGATGGAGTCGAAAGCCATGATACAACCTTCCATATCACACTGAAACTCGCCCTCTAAATCCTCACACCGTTTGGCGGACGATTTTGGAACATTTTTCCGCTTTTTCAGTTTCGTGCCTTGATGCTGCTGTTGTACACTAGGATGGTCGTCGGCGCTGCCTTCAGCTTCACCATTATTCCCATCCTTGTCGGCTCCCCAATCGGCCATGCCTGGAGTGCAAATACGACGTCTCCTCACACTCGTAGTTGAACCTGCACCACATGGTCTCCGTTAAGTAACTATAAACTTGGGAGCAGATCGCAACACAAGGCTAGTAGTGCTTCATTACTCCCTAATGCAACACGTTGATTGAGCTTAGACTTCAGCGAACAATACCTTGGTGCAGATATACAAACAAACCTAATTCTAGTTCACATTTGAACAATCACATACAGCTTCCACGTTCTGTATTTAAACCCTCTGCCCAAACGGCCAAAGTGGCCGCTTCCATATCTATAGGACTTGAAATGAATCGTTTGGCACGCCTCAAGGATGGCGATTAATTGACCAATAGAAAGAACAGATCATATCCAACATTTTTCAACGACAGAAATCAATATATTTTGGAAGTTACTGTAATCGATTAGCTTCCAAAGTGGACTTTCTATTTCTAGTTTGGGCAATTAAAAGTTAAAGATGTCCTAGAAAATTTTCATGACCGCTTGAGGTTTGATATTATAGGCTAAAAGCACTAGTGTAAGAAAAAGCACAAAAAGTACAGTAGTATGGCAAGCATTTCGAACTTGGGTACTCACTCAAGTAAGGGAAGAAATCCGGATCAGCCTGAGCTCCCAAGTCACGACGACCTTCTGGGCTCAACTTAGGTTCCACTGAACCCGGATCATCGCTGCCATCACCACTTGTGCGATTTTCGTCACAGGTTGGAGACAGACTCGGTTCCTCAGCTTCCGAACTCGGCATCTGCAAACAACTTTTCCAGTGCCTGCTCTTGGTTCGCTTGCCTCTAACCCTACCTTTGCGGGGGACTGCCACTGGCTCTGTATGCACAATGGACGCTGTTTCAGCAGATTCTCGAGTAGTTTGCTCATTTAGACCTTGAGGTAAGGACTCTGTACAATACATCAAAATTGACATGGAGTTGGGATCTATGTTTGGGGTCTTGTCGGAAGGACAATGCTTGTCATTTGGCGGGTCTTCAATTCCGTAATGATACTGTTGAGATATCCTCTCACTGGGACTCCAATCGGTGTTCCCTATAAATCTACTGGTGCAATCTTGAACATGTTGCGTAACATTATCACATAGTTTGATCTTCTCGTCTTCCCCCCCTGCAGTAGTCTCAGAATGGCTGTTACTGATATTGGTGTTCAATTCTTCATTCCCTCTAGATGGCGTATCATGGTCTTGAAATAAATCCTTCTTGGCTTCCTCATCGCTTACAGACATAATATTATTTTCAGACATCGATACATTACTGATAATCCCTCCATGCCCTTCACCACTAGCTCTTCTCGAAAGGGAGACACGTTGGTTCTTCTGCTCACCCCCTTCCGGAACTCTCTGCTTTTTCGAATACCTTGAGAGCTCTGTCGCAGGCTTACGCTTCAGGCGATTGACCAACTTAGCTGCAGATATCCTTTTATGGGAGGGCTTCACCCACGACGAAAATCGAGCAGGCGTGGTCAAAGGAGTATATGGAACAGACACAGGAGTGCTCAACTGCCTGCACAGCTTTTGAAGCTTTTGTTGCGCAATAAGCTTGGCACCTCGTTGAACGAAGCCTCCAACAACGGCACAAGATTGGTTGGCTCCATTGTTCATAGAGAGGTTCGCACTTGTATTTGCCTGACTGGCGGATAGGCGTATCTCATTTTCTGAGTGAAACAGTGACTGGGGTGCAAATAAAAAATCATCGTGCTCCTTCTCGGCAGTGATATCTGCACCTGACAACGCCTCTGTTGAGCTAAAAAACTTCATTTCGAAACTTGAGATAAGATATAAAGGAAAGATTTCGTTGTGATGCAAGTGCGGGTAAGCAAACCCATGAAACTTGAAGAAAAGATATACCTGGAAATTGAATGAGATATTGGACGTACCAGACAAGTGAAGAGGTAGCAGAAGGGAATCAGTCGATGCAATTGGCACTTCTCGCCATTGACTATCTCCACTGCTGCCATAAGGATTAAAGCCATCGTGAGAACCACCCTGTCTTGATGGTGCAGCTTGGCTACTCTGCTCATCATACTCGTCCTCCGACATTTCTAACAGAATCTTCCTCTTATTACAGGACTTCTTAGTATGTGACTCTCCTTTCGGCGCCCGACCGTCGGGAGTATACTCCGAATATCGAGCCGGACGCATGATTTTACGTGACCTACCATTCTCAACAAAGCTAGAAACTCCAGCGGAGGCGCACAAATTCGCAGGGGCGGTTGTACTGTCAATTTGTACATACGTAGAACGGCTAATTTTTCCACCGAGTAAAGAATGAAGCTGGTCAACCCTCCATCCCCTGCCACACCACTTTCGAATTATAGAAGATTTCTTCTCTTTTCTTCCCTTCCAAATTCGTCTGTTTCCAGGATCTTCACTCTCTTCACTCGAGGGGTTCCCGTTGGCAACTTCAACGTCATTAGATAAAGACTTGCTCTGGGCATGCACACTCAGTCCCAACTGGTCCACCCAATCTTTATCCCCAGGCAAGAACTCCTCTTGTGCTTCGACCGCTGCAGTTATAATTTTGTACTCTTCATCTCCAGCTTGCTTGAAAGGCACAGACCTCCATTGATGAGGGGCTCCAACTTCTGCTGCCACCGCTTTCGCCTGTTCTTCAACCTTCGGGAAACCTGCACCAAATTTCGTTCATCAGAACAAGCAAAAATCACGATCCTCTTGACAGCTCCAATTCGACACACAATTTTCTATCCGATATGGCCCTCACAAATTCGAGTGGGAAAATTTAGATACCAAACATTTCGTGCCAATACGCTCCACATACCAACAATGGGAACTTACTACATATCCTATTGATGAGACACAAGGTTACAAAGGCTAGTACCCACCACCACCACCACCACCACCCAAGGTACAATAGAAAACCCTAGCTGCGGTAAACCTGGCCAATTGTACCGCGGCTAGAATTTCTAGAATACCTCTTGCGGAAGTTTTTTTCTACTAGTGCTAACAGCAAAAATCCACCAAGGGCAGTAGCAAGATAGTAGTTAACCAAAGAACAATGAAGAAATTCAGGACCACGTGCTTACTGGAATGACAAATAATGATCACAGTGCTTCCTCCAATCGACTCCAGACTCTTTTGCGCAGCCACCGCATGTTCAAGGCACAGCATTCGAGGTCTGGCAGCACCCTTGAGATTTGGTACCTGATTTGGCACATTCGACTCCATCTGCATCGGTTCCACTAGTCCACAAGCTTCCCTGACCCCGTTCACATCTGGATGTTGGATTGCAGGCAGAGAAGAACGGTGGTCTAAAGGATCACCTTTAGAGCAACTGCCTGTCGTCACGGAGCTGGCCTCTGCCAACAAACTACCTGCTTCGACTAGCGAGGTGCATGGAATCCCAACCGGATCATTTGGCTCTAAGTCTGCTTCAGGAGCTACGAGAGTGCATATCTTGGAGTTTTCATCACAGCTTACAACAACGTCATTCTTGTCAGAGGAGTTCTCCAGCTCCATGGTACCGTTCTCAACGCCTTTCAGAGACACCTCCTCAAAGGAATCAAAGAAACTATCATGAGGCAGAGAACAGGTGACACACTCGCCAAATGACAATGCTGATTTTGGCTTCGCTTCGTCTCTAGCCGCTGTATCTCCACCCTTGTTCTTATCATTCGGTTGGCAGCTTGCTGACCCGAGCAAAGACCTTGCAGTCTCTTCTAGAGCGTTACACGTTCTTTTGCAGATGTCCATCTCAACACTTGACTTCACATGCTCCTCTGACAGCTCGACTACACTAGATGCGGTCCCCTTCAGAGCCAAGGTCTGGCTTCCAGAGGGTGAGAGCAAAATCACTGCACTCGGTTTTGATTCCTCTGAAACCGGAAAATTTGAAATAATCTCACTGTTCGAAGTACGCACTGTCAGATGCCCACACATAAAGTTGCCCGCATTACCACGTTCCATTTCCTCATACTCATCGATATCAGAGTCACCCTCATAAGTAGCTGCCAGGAGTTGCAGGGAAGAAAGCGTCCCCTCTGCAACCGGATTCGATTCAATAGAACAAAGCATCGCCCCAGCATTTGAAACCTGTGCCACAGGATCACCTGAGTGCGCTGACCCCAGTCCAGATACAATTTCATGGTCCCGCTTCTCGATCTCCATAGACTCTCCAACACTGTTGTTTGCAGTCACCCCATCATTCCCGACAGAAGACACAGCTTTAGCCACCTCGGGTGAGAAGTATTCATCCCTCTCGGAAACTGCGGATGTTTGATCACTACGAGGAAGTTCTGCATCGAGTGTCGCATCATTGCTACAATTCTTGTATGTAGTCGGACATTCCTTCAGATCTGGGGTCCACACTTCTGGCTCCTCGGTCAGATCCTCATACGAAGCATCTGCAAAAATTTCAGGAGTTGTACCCTCTAGCTCCAGCAAAGGCTGGCATTCTACGCTCGGAAGCATGTGAAAATCAGCTGATTTTTTGTCCGCTTTACCAGGTAGCACACCTGACGAAGGATTTATAACACCCTTACTTCTGTAACTTCCTGACCCTGCAAGTAAAAACCACTCATTACCAGAAAGAAAAAGAAGGAGAGGCAGTAAGGGGGTATCCGATACAACAAAACTAGAGCGCGCTTGCAACAATGCAAATTCTGGCATTGATGAGCAAGCATCAACTGCTTCCTCAGTGATCGACAGGCCGCAGATGCAAAAAACCACCATCGCGGGCTTGAATAAAACTTGCTATTAAGAGCCACACTTCTAATCTGAGTAAAATTGTCAGGTAAAAGTACGAAGTTGATGATGTATGCAGGACAACAGTAAACTACCAGAAACAACAAAATGATGAACAGTTCGTAGACAGAGAGTGATCACCTGATGCATAGGAATGCAACGGCAGCAACTTGGTCGCTGCAATTTGAGACGGTTGAACAATGGCCATGCCCGTATAGCACAAGATCCCGCAAGCAGCGCATGGCAAAGTGCTCAAGTCGCGCGGTAGGGCTGAGGTTACAAGATCACCTCCACATACTTGCCCCATTTCCATTGTGTCCCTAGTATCATGCACTTCGTGAGACTCTGTATTCTCCTCTACAAGAACCTCGAAAGGTGTTGATTCCAAGGCTGAGCTGGTTACAACGTTGAGTCTTTCTGACGCAGGACTTTCCGACGTATCACCCTCAGGGACGACTTGCTCTTGTTTCTCCTCCGGTTTGCACGTCTTTAATGACAAGTCCCCCTCTAAAAGATTCGTGTCTGAGTGCGGGGTATATTGTTTCAAATCTCTTACCAAGAGACAGCTAGCAACTTTATTATCGAGTAGCTTTCCAATCATGTCATTCTGCTGAATAGCGTCATTGACGAACATGGATTTGATCTCCTCTTCACCGTCTCGCTTTTTCTCCTTCAGTCGGGAGCTGCGTTTCTCACAAGCTGTATCAACAAGAGACCTGCAATTGATAAACAAAGAAGAGCAATGAGCAAACCAGAAAAAATACTGACAGAGATGCTGACTAAACCTCTGTTAAAGAATAACATTACTCGCTATTGAGGCACGCTTTGACATTTCCAGTCTCACTAGAGTTAAAGACACCACTGCAAATTGTGTTAGTCAACAAGCAGCACTCCACGCAACGGCTCTTGCCACAGTGAGACTGGAAAAAATTAAATAAACAGATTTCTAGAAGGTACAGACCTGGATATAAGAGATGCAGCGAGACTGTACAGAAGCTGTTGATGAGAGAGCATAGGTAAATATTTCATAGCCGCACGCCGCACTGACGCCTCCCGTGCAACTTTTAGCCAGCCTGGGGTTGCAAAATTTGCCGCCTCGCCGCAATTGAATCCTGTGATACAGACCGCATCAATACCAATAAGGGGACAGGTTTGAGAATCATTATGATTTTGACGATCATAATACTACTGCATAGATTTATAACCATGAACACAAAACCAATCAACTGAGCACAGAGTACGGTAAGCTCATACCGTGGCTGAAGCCTAAATGGTAGGCTCGAGGGAATGTAACCACGTACTCTCCAGCATTTTGCACGAGCCTGCAAGTCATAATTAAACCATGTAATTCAACAGCAGCACAGAATCAATCAATTTACACGACTCATTCGTCCAGTCAGAAGGAAAACGAACTTGTAGCTTATATAGTTCCAACAGTTCTCATTCAAGGACGACTACCAGCAAAATGCCTGAATAATAATACGAAAAAATACCAACAAAGACCTGATAATTCAGTTGAGTATTAACTACTTGAAACCAGATGAAAGCACAACTTGAAAGCAAGAAACTTGCACCAGATGACTACTCCACAAGCGCAAGGAAACAACGTATTCTCATACTAGACCTCAAGGTAGAAAGCGATACCTGCAGCAAGGCACACCTGCTGCTACCAGCACCTCCGGAGACATGACAGTTGTCTTCTCACCCAAGCGCGCAAAAGCATCTGCAGGAATGATGAACAACCAAGTTATTCCTAGAGTTGATGACAGGAGCTCTTGAGAATCCGTCTCTGCCAAAGTAACTAATAATCATACACTAAAAACGCCCCTATTATTCAAATCGTCTTATTCTTACAAAGCTATCTTCAAATGAATACATAAATAAACTAAAACTGAGTACACTCGACCCTCTCAATTTGCGGGGGAGAAATGGGCCTGTACATTCGCTCAAACATGTGTTCAAAATTTGACTTGCGCAAGCTGTCCAGTCAGGATTGTACATGACAAGGAAGATTCTCGGGATTTTACAAGGAGTGTGCAATTAGAAAGGGTTGTTCAGTGTGTTGACCATAATACCATATTGATCAAAGCTGTCACTAAATATAATAGAACAGTAGTATAAACTTTTAGTTCAACATTACTAAAATACACAGTTTGAGTTAACAATTTCAGAAGCCATGCAACGTGCGGATTCTAGTTACCTTGTGCACTAAGATTACCACCATACCCTTGTACTCTCACCACCTCTTCGAGCGCAGGGGCAGCATCTCCAGGCACAGCGTACCAGGTCTTCGGAGCACCTGTGTGTAGATAATTCAGGCTGTGCAGCTCATGGTCCTCCACATGCCATGCGAACCAACTGAAAAGCATGCCTATGTACACCATGGGAGAAGTAACCCCTGCAGTCATTTACGCCAGTTTCAAATTTTAGCAATCGTCCTGTCTCTTCTTCTGAACGCTTGGGACGTAAGACCGTGCTCCAAATCAGTCTTTGCTCCAAGGTAAGACCAACAGCAACTCATCTATTCATGCATTTAGTTGGACTTATTAGCAAGTGGTGTAAGTTGACTTGCTATATGTCTATGGAAGAGATTTCGCTCTTGTACCCAAAGGTCTCTCCACAGGCCTAAAGATCTCCCCAAAATCACATTCCTAAATACTCCCTCCATCCAGAAATAAGTGTCCGCAGTGTTGTTGAAAACGTTTGATAAAATTTACATTGATCATACTGTGAAGATCATAAATTCAGAAGGGTCTAAATTTGATGTCACCAGAATCAATGAAGAACATTGCATGTTTTTATTGCAACCTAAATCAAAACTGGACAGTCTCTATTAAACCTTCTCAAAACAACATTTATTTCTGGCCGGGGGAAGTAACGCAAATAGCATACTCTACTTTACGCCCCACATTAAAACTTGCAAAACAAATAAGAAGCAGAGAAGGCGAGTCTCCAAATCACCTGGAACTTCATCCGGAATGAAGCGCAGCAAAGACCCCGGCGACCTCGCCACACGCCGCATGTTCCATGCACTATTCGAAAGCTTGCAACCAATGCTCCGTTCATTCTCCGACTCAACTCCAGCACCTTTAAAAGCGTCACATTCATCGCCAGACATGGCCATGTCCTTCTCCAAACGCGCCTTCTCTTCCTCCTCCAAACACTCCCCGTTCATTTCTCGCCGTCTGCTCTCCCTCGGCTCCGCAAACGCAGAACCCGGGATATCATTCGCATACTCAATCGAGATTGCTTTCTCCAACGAAGCTTTCCAGAAAAGCGCCTCAACAGGAAGTGGCTCCATGTTTTGGAAACTCCCCAGCTTGTTACGAGCAAAGCTCTTCGCCTTCACTTCAAACTGGTCGAGTGTGTACGTCTCCCCGCTTTGCCAGACCAATTTGTGCGCCACCGCCTGCGGGACTTGCCCTGTTCGCACTTTGCGAGCATTCCACCCTAACTGCTGCCTCCGCGTGGTGAACCTGGCTTTACCTCCTGCGCCTGCTCCTTCCACCAAATCCAACCCTAAGCCGACGGGAGTTGTTGCTGTCATCCCGCCCATGCTGCGAGCAGGACACATGTTGCGCCCGACGACCAAGGGAGGGGCCTCATCTTGCGAATTGGCTAAGGAGAGGTTGAGGTTGTGGAAGACGACGGGCTTCGAGGCTTTGTGGTACGGCGGGATGATTTTGCAAATGCCGAACTGCGCTGCCTCGGGCTCGATGCGGAATATGTAGTCGATGGGGTCCGAGAACTCGGCCTCCGTGGGGTGATACTCCGGAGCCAGAGAGAGGCGATTCAGCCATGATGGGACCTCCACCTCCGCCGTCATGCTTGTGGAAACCCCGCCCGGACCCCTATTGCTGCTGCTTACTTACTTGTTTGATTGAATATTATGATGAACGGTTCCTTCGCACTCTCCCCTCCATCCTCGCGTTCTAAACTATACTCTCACAGACCGCGAGAGGCTCACCTAGTCCCGGTCCCCAACCGAGACAACGAAGCGCATTGAGGAATAATCTCGGGCGCTCCATCCTGAGGACCCAAAAAATCCGTTGCAAACACACAAAAAAAATCCCCTCAAAACAGAAGAATGCGTAAAAACAGAATGCAGAAACCAACACGAAACGTCCGCTCGTGAATTTGCTTACCCTAAAAGAACGAACGCAACCAATTGAAACTCTCCCCAACCCGCAACTAACTTAATCTAACTTAATCCTTCCTTCTCCTTCCTCACCTTCCTCACCGTCCCACCCTCCTCTCCCGCTCTCAAAAATACAAATCCAAAACGCAATAAAATAATCCAAAAATCAAGTCAAATAGCAATTTTATTGAAAATAAAAACGCTCTCAAAAATCACCCGAACAGGAAACACCCAACCCACCCAAAAAAAACGCAACAAAGCACACAAGTTAGGGTTATCCACCCAAACGACGTCCTCCTCTCAACTAAAACTCAATCCCCCACCCCCACCCCAACCCCGGTACAACAAAAAACGCACGCACCTGGCAAACCCAACCAACCCAACCACGAACGCCGTCCTCCTCCGTCCACCACTATCCCCTCCAAACCTTTCAAAACAGGAAAAAAAAAACCGAAAACCAATATGATCTAAACAACAATTGGGACTACCCAAACATTGCCCACATTCCTTCTTCTTCGGTCCCACATTCCTTCCTTCTTCCGGCACCGACGACTGATATAAGAACTGCGACGAAGGAAGGAACGACGGAAGGAAGGAAGGAAGGACGGCGGGAGCCCTGGATTCCGGGGAGAGAGAGAATAGGAAAATGATTGACTGAGAGGGGAGGAAGGCACAGGCAAGGGCGAGGAAATTGGGAAAATTATTGAGGTGCATGAAGTGGCTGGGTGGGGAAGGGAAGGGAAGGGAAGGGACGGGGAGGGGACTGGGAGAAAGGGGAGGACGGGAAGAATAGTATAACGTAGCAGTGTTTTCTAGTGTTGCTTATGTTTGTTTGCTTGCTGTTGTTGTTGATCCTTCGGTAGCGTTGGCGATGGCGCAGCTGGGGCCTTGGGAGAGGGGGAAGGGGACTGCAACTACGAAAGGGGAAGTGAGAGAGGCTACCATAAAAGCCAGAGCTCTCTCTCTCTCTTCCTTCCTTCTCCCCTGCTGACGATGTCCGCGAGAACGGCAACGACGCAGAAGTTGCAGGGTTAAGGGGGAGGAGGCGCTCTGTCTCCCTAATACGAAGCGGATTTTGAAGCTTATTTCCTTACTGGGCTGCGCCTTGGGTGGGACGCCCCTAATAAGGTAAGTTTTGAGTGACACTGCCCCTTTATATATGTGTGTGTGTGTGAGAAATTTACCCTGTACAGAAGGACAGGCTCTTCTTTGAAGAAATTATCATTTTCCATTACTATGGGAATCAATCACTTGAAAAAAATGGAAAAGTATTCCTTGAAAGTCAAACTATTGTAGAAGATGTTTCCTTTTCACAACAAAATTTTGAAGATGAATAGTTGCACTTCTCTCCTTTACAAGGAGAATTCTCCATCATCCATCAAACACTTAGTGTTTGTGGTAGTGTTACAGGGTCAAATTGGGAGAATACGGTAGTATATCCATTCCCCTTATCTATTTTACAAGGATTCCTCCCCCATGTCATGTACCAATGGTGCACATTTGCTTTCTAGAATGTACTTCGTGGGGACATGAGGATGGATTTCGGTGCAAGGATGAGAATGGATATGTCTACCATAAGTGTTTCGGTGATTCTTTCTCTCTCTTTGGTGGTGGTAGCAACTCTGAAATTATGCTTAGCTAAGTTAAGTTCATAAATTGAAGTGAAAGGTGTTGCAAGTAGAGGACCCCAAGTGAAGGTTAGATCAATTCAACAGAAATTTAAGTCATTTTTTTCTTTTGAAGATTATATGTCATCTTGAAATTGATGTGAGGTGATGTAGACCCTAGAGAATGTTACATGGACCTAGGAGAATGTGATCAGGACCCTTTAAGAATGTGACACAGACTCTTGAGAATATGATTGGGGATTGGATTCAATTTTGACATGTTTTTACTCGTATCAAACCTTCATGTATGGTAGAAGAATTTCATGTTGCCTATAAAATATAGTAGAAAGTTTTGAAGTTTTTTGTTGTAGACCTTTATAGACTGAATTAGAACAAAAAAACCGTTGGAGCTTCATAGAGAAAAATGCCTCAATAGTCCAAGAGTCAAACCTAAAACAAGCACCCATAAATAGGTATATTGATTACTTTGTCAAGCACCTAGGTTGGCCCTTGATTTAATAGAAAGAGATGTCTCCATAGTCAAGGAATTGATATTAAAGCTAGTTCCCATGAATAGCCTTATAAATTTTGCAATATCTATAAATAGCTATATGGATTATCTGATATCCAAAAATAGCTCTTTGCAATGCATAATGAGTTCCTAACTTTGGACATTGTATCAATTGAGAAAGTTGCATCAATAGTCAAAAGATCAATTCTATGTATTACTTAGTACTTGGCTTGAATAGCCTTGTAAATTACCTAGTTACACTCCCAATTTGTCCACTCCCTAAATCAACACAAACATATGTCTTTATAATCAACTAATAAATACTAAAGCTAGCATTCATAAATAATCATATGGATTACTTAGCCAAGTTCTCAATACAAGATTAGATCTTTCAAGTGAAGTTTGGATTTGTTTTGAGGCAAAAAAATATTACACATTTGTTGATTTAAAGTGCCACTACTAAAGTCAATGAAGGAAAGGACTACTTGAGTTTTTTTAAGTGTTTAAGTGTTCAAATTTTTCAAATTTTAAGTATTTTTTCTTCTAAATTTATGCAATAGTATGTAATGAGAACCTTTTTTAAACAATAGATCTTGCCTAAAATGATAGCCTTTATTTCAAAAGAAATTCTTGCCTAAAATAAATAGCCACTACTCATAGGAGTCATATTGGTTTGATTCATTTTTTTTTACATTTTAAAATTTGTATAGTATATGCATGTGGTGTCCATCAAATGCATTTTTAGAAGATACACAATTTTCTTTCTACACACCCACTATTTTTCAATAGCCAATAGAAAATTTGAAATATGTAGAATCTCACAACCCGCAAAAAATCAATACTAAAACCTTGGGGCAACAAACTAAACAAATTGTCATAATATTTTCAATCTTTCTATATCCATGAAATATTTTTTATGATTTTAGATTATGTTCAACTTTAATTAGTCTTTTTACTTTCAACAAGGGCAAGTTAGGCTACAAGATAACCTTTTGCATTTGAGTATTTTATCTTTAATTTTTTTTAGAGATTTTCAACTAAATTTTAAATCAACTCATCAATGTCAACAAGTTGTAAGATACATCAATTTTGCTAGAAATAATTGAAAGATGAACTATGTAAGGACAAGGTGTGTGAAAAAAAATTTTCAAAGTTTCAAGGTGACTGATATCTTATGATCAATGAGTTTTTCCATTTTAATATTTATTGCAATTAGTAGTACAACTTTCTTGCCTTATGATAACTCACTAGCAACACCAAGCTATGTATATCACGCCATTGCTCAAACAAGCCCGACAGGAATCAAACTTAAACCACATTTACATGATATTTAGTTTGTCTCCAACCAACCCTTGAACTCATGACTTAGTAACCAGGGCTTTTTTTTGGCGAAATTTCACCAAACAGTCAAAAATTTGACCTCTATGGCTTCATCCCTCCAAAAACTAGCCTCTTGAGTGAAGCCAAGAAGATGACACTGGTCCAGAAAAAAGCCCTATTACACATTACATTTATAACTCACTCTTATCCAACCACTTCAACCCTAGTTATTTTAAATTTTGGTTACTGATAACTAAAGTGTCTATTCTCAAAAGGGGAGAGTAGTTTTGTTTCAATGGCCCTTGATCCATTGGACATTGGCTCATTGTCATTATGAACAAACACTTTATTCATGCTAGCTTCCTTCAGAGGCTAGAGTTCCTTATATATATTGCAATTAGTATATTTCAATGAATTAGTTATATGATTATACATGGTGTTTTGTGGTAAATCTTAATAAATTATTTTTTCAATTGACCGATTTGAAATTGAAAACACATTTCAAATCATAATTCTACATCTAATTATCCAAATTGAACACAAATTAGTGTACCATAAAGCGAACATAATAACAAACTCTTCCCCACAAATAATTTATAATAATACATTATTTTAGTTGTACCATGGCTAGGCCCAAAAACAAAGAAATTCTATATAAACTTCTCATTTTTTTAGAGATTAAGGAACCAATATAAGGTAATAACATCTAAAATTATCCAAATAAACTTTCAGTTTGACTATGGTTCCTTTTATAATTCCTAAAAACTTAAATTAAAAATAGTAAGATAATTTAAAATATAAATGATTAATATGGATAGCTCCTCTAAAGTATCTTTGTATTTGATTCATGAAGAATATTTTTTAATCTTTTAAATGATAAATTAAATGATTTCAATAATTATTTGAGGAATAACAATTTAAATTGCCAAAATAAGAGTTTCATTGCCTCTTTGATAGCTAATGTTGTAAAATGTTGTTCAACTAGATAAGTAAATAAAAATAAAAAAATTTGTATTACAAAGGAAATATGTTATAAATCTCCAAAGTTACTTGTTACAAATAAAATATACTAATGGAATACAAGTTCAATCACTAAAGTATAAAATAAATAATTCAAAACTATTCAAGCCAAAATGAAACCTATAATACAATTATATGATAATAAAGGATATAAAATTGACCTCAATGACCATTTGCATTGACAAACTATTTGGTGAGAGTTTTGGTCCTTCACTTGGTGTATAAATGATATAAATTTAGGGCATAGAAAAAGTTGAAGTGTTGTGACAAGTGAAATTCAATTACAATATTGGATCATTGGATAATGAACCAAAGTCAATTATATTAATATGTCTCAATATATTACAATGAAGATAAAGGCATACCCAAGCTATTAAATAGTTAAGGTCTCTTAATTCCATTAAATGATTTAATACATTTGCAATGAGATTATAGCCAAATAGAGTCCTAGTGTTGAGCATGGCATCCCACATGAGAAGTTTACAAAGTAGGCTACTCTCAAATGTAATGGCTAATTCCAAGTCTTTGTTTTTATGTTTTGTCATCAGATGTAATTTTGATCCCTTTGACTTAAATCTAAAGTGTAATACTTTAATTGGTATAGAGGTTGGTACTCGAAGATAGGAATATGAATTTGAGTTAATACTTTTGAATCTTTTAAGGTTTATTTATCCTATTGAAATACAATTCCCCTTGCAAGTGACCAAATTAGAAGAAGAAAAGGGGAGGTGATTCTTTTATTTGTATTTGATGTCCATCCTTCACACTTATATACAAGTGGTTTTGTTGGATTGGAGACTATTGCCAAAATATCTATTTTAATGAATTAAAAAGTAAAAATTGAATTCTCATATGTGTGAAAAAAATCAAAATAAAGACTTCTTATTGGAATCATATAAGGTAGTTGCAAAAAACAAAGTTTTATCTTAAAATAATGGTAATTATAAAATTTTGATGTATAAATATTTATTTGTGTACAATTGTTCCATCTTTGTTAAAATGCATAAAGGTCCATTTTTTCCTCTTTTTTGTTTTATGAGAGGATAATCCATATGTACAACTACTTTATAGTGCACATTTTTTTTCTATAAGGTATTCATGTTTGAGGGTGGGGTTGGTTTTATTTTTGTAATGAAATGGAGTATATGTATCTATTCTTGATATTTATCTTTTGAATAATAATAAAATAAATATTTCAACTTTATTTGCAAGAGTTTTTGCAAAAAACTTCTTATTCAAATTTAAATATACATAGCAATAACATTAAAAAAAAGTAATTAAAAGTCTGTAGCTGATTGTCTTTGTCTATTTTGATCATTTGTCTCTTTTAGAGGTCAAGGTCATAGTAGCAAAAGCTTTTGAGTATTACAAGCCAATGATTGTATAAAAATGATATAAATATTTTTATAATGGTTGATGAACTTATTTGAAATTATTTATATTGGTTAGTATACAAAGATTTGTGAATTGGAATGAAAATTGAACACAATATGTCTCAAATTTTGTACAAGTTTTTTTCAATATATAATGCATTTTTTGAAGATGTCAATGTAAATTTTTTTTTCAAATTGTGACTCTTAAAGCAACTCCAATATTATCCATAAACCCAACAAAGACCTAGCATAGTTATGATTGGAATCTAGAGTCAAACCACTTTGAAAACCTTTCATCTTTGTTCAAGTCATTTTCTTGAAACTCAAATTTTTTTTGTGAATTAATTGACTTCAAATTCTAAAAATCATTGAGTACATAATTGTGGTCTTGAAGAGGAGGATGTAATGTGCCACATTTCATAGACAAAACATTGAAGTGTAATAGATTCATTGGAATCCAACTAAATCTAATCAAAGGAATGGAGGAGTGCTCTTTTGAAACTACTTACACGTGTGTTCTAAAAATCATTGAGCAATTTAGGTCTTGAAGAGGGGATGTAACGTGCTACATTCAATAGACAAAAGATTGATAAAATAGATCCCTTGGTACCCAACTAAATCTAATCTTAGGGATGGAGGATAGCTCTATTGGAATTGCTTACACGTGTGCTTTTGCAATCTAGATCTACCTTTGCTTTGTAAGTACTAATATTTATACAAAAGAAATTATGATTTTTTTAGGCTATAATAAAACTTATAAGACACATACAACTCCATTTAAATTCATATAGGTGTCAAATTGACTTCAAATCTTAAATTTTTTGTCTTCAAACATGCCAATTAATTTTCCAACAATGCATTAGATGAAATTTGAGGGCATGGGAGGGCTTGTTCACCAAGCTGTAAACCAACGCATTGTTGGTCAGAATATTAAATAATTAAAAAATCTTTAAAATCTTTAAAATTTTAAAAAACTAAAATAATAATTAAAAACAATTCAATTGAGGATTAAATAATATTATTTGACATGGCAGTCTCTTATTATGTATTAACTAAGTCAAATTTATGATGAGGAAAAATTTCCAATCCATTGTAAACATAGGTTTTATTTTTCCATTTTGAAAAAATTAAATTATTTTTTTATGTCATTACACCATTCTATGCAATTTAGGTCTTGCAATTCACTGATTTTTTTTCTTTTGGGTTTTTTTTCTTTTTTTGGCTTCTGTTTCCTACTATCGAGACCTTGCAGCCTTGTTTAAGAATTCAATATCATTTGTGTACAAACTTTATTTAGTATTTTATTTTGATAAATTTGAATTTTTATTATGTATGAAAATCATTAAATGTTTATCAAAGCTCAAGATATAAACTATAAATTTGACATTTTTATCATTCATTATCTACAATTCATTTTCATTAATTGTTTTTCAAAATATAATTTTATATTTTATTATAATTAATCTAACCATCTTTAGTTGAAGCACTAACTAAGGAATTAAAAAGTTTGAGTAGTTATCAACTAAAACGTTTGTTTGTTGCTATTATTTTATTTTAAATTAGAGGTAAAAATAAAATATTTTTGTAAATTAATGCTATAAATATATTAAAGGATTACTAACGTTTTTATTACAAGTGACCAAAATTGACTCAACATCTTTCATTTGGGCACATAAATTGCATTAAGGTAGGAACATCCCAAAGCATCATGAGTCAAAAAGTATCACTTCATCATGTGACATTTACAACCTTCATTGCATTAAAGTGGAGACATCCCAAAGCATCACATGTCAAAAAGTGTCACTAATAGTGTCAAAATAGTCACGTGAATTCATAATTTCCATTGCATTACTTAGGTAAGGGCATCCAAGAGCATCACGGATCAAAAAGTGTCACTACATCATGTGACAATTTATAATCTTCATTGCATTATAGGGTAGGGACATCTAAAATCATCATGGGTCAAAAAGTATTACTAACTTCATCACATGACAATTTATACCCTTCATTGTTTTAAGATAGGAACACCCCAAAGTATCACTTCATCACGTGACAATTCATAACCTTCACTGCATTACTTAGGTAAGAAGATCCCAAAGCATCTTGGATCAAAAAGTGTCATTTTGTGATATGATGGATTCATAACCTTCATTGAATTAAGGTAGGGACATCTAAGAGTGTTACAAGCCAAAAAATGTGACTTCATCAAGTGATGGAACCTTCAGTGCATTAACCCTTAAATGCCCAAGGCATCAAAATCTAGTGTTTGCAAAACTTTGAAGTAAAATAAAACCTAACCAAGTTTCTATTTTTAGTAGTTTCTATTTTTGAAAGATTCTTCTTGAAGTCTAGTTTTAGCTTCAAAAATCCGATCATAAAAATAAATGACAGTGATTTTTCTGTTTAAGGTTTTGTGCAAGGGTACCCATTGCAATCTTGACTTCCCCTAGTGTTGAGAGCTCTTGTAAATGAGCTTCAAATACACTAGAACTTAAATAATAGATCACATTCAAAACTCATTTAAAAAAATTGCAGAGTAGATTTTGAGAAGCTATAAATTGATTAGGGTTATTCATGTTAGGCCCTTAAACCTCATATTTTTTTGGTCACTAACTTCTTAGGTTTGACTTGTGAAAAGTGAATTGAAAATTTTTCATAGTTTTAACACCCCAATGGTCAAACATTATAATCATTCAACTTATAAGTAATATTATTGTGTTTTTTCCTATGTGATTTCTAATATGTCTAGTTTGAATTTGTACGGTTACAATTCAAAAAAAGTTCATACAACTTATCAAAATGTTGGCTTTTTGTTCAATTTAGAGCAAATTTCTAGAGGCTTAGAATAGGCCTTGGACATTTAGGGATTAAAGAAGGGGCATCTAAGAGTGTTGTTGCTTGTGTTACTGGCCAAAAAATGTGATAAATTAGGAACCTTCATTGCATTAAGGTAGAGGCATCCCAAAACATCAAGGGCCAAAAAGTGCTTCAATGCCAAAAGTTCACACCATTTATATCTTTTAGATCAATATGCACTTGTCATTGAACAAATGATTTTAGAACATCTATCTAAAAGAAAACAAACCCTATTACTTTTTAATAGGGCAATTAAATGATGCATTGTTTTATTAGTGTATTGAAAATAATCTCCTTACATTTGCTAGCAATTAAAATAAAAAATTTGAACAATGTGATGACTAGAATAATGCATAAGCTTTGTGTACTATATCTCAATCAACTTCTCCGCAAAATCTTAAGTGCAAGAATTGAAAATTTATTAAAAATTATAAACTTATATTTCATACTCTTTGAATTCCACAATCAAGAACCATTTTGATGCAAAAGTCTTGGAAACTAACCTTTGAATAAAATACTCTATAATCCATGCCTTGAGCTAGGTTGTTTGTTTGACTTGTTACCATGAGATCTCCTAGATCATAAGTCCCTTCATCACTTTCTTAACCTCTAAAGGTTGGAGACTATGTTTTTACCAAAAACTCTCCAAAACTGCCATTTTTGATACAAGCACCAAGTTTTAGATGAAAAACATTTTAGGACACATTCAACTGTAGGATCTTGTAGTAAATCAGTTTGAAAAGATGTCAAAAAAATTTCAGAATTTTCCACCATGTAGATTGCAAGATATTAACGTTTGAAATGACAAAAACCATTTTGGGGGCCTTGTGAAAATACGGGCAGCTGTACTTCACAAGGTCACATTTGTATTAAAAAATGTCCAAAATGGTGGTGCTTCTTTGGATTCATTCTTCAAGGCAAGTTGGCTACATGCTTGAAAATTTTTAGATCATTTGGAATTGCACAACACATAAAAAAAAATAGTAAGTAGAAAGAAGTCCAAAGTGATTCAAAATACTAAATTGTTTAGAATTTAATTATAAAATTGAAAAATTCCAATCCAATGGTGGTAATGTAGTAATAAATAATCTCCACCACATATATTTTATTTTTCAAAAAATATTAAAAATTGAGTTAAATGAAGGACTCCAAAGTTTATTTTCAAGTAGGGAATCCATAACTACCCACAAACTAGAACACTTCATAGCTTTCATCTTGTAAATCAAAATGGAATGAATCAAAGTTTTCCATGTATATATAAATCTAGAAAATCAATTTCAAATTTTTATTTTTGAAAAAAGTCATTTTAAAAAAATATTTTGGATTGCCTGTTGAACATTGAAAATTATATATCATGCAATAACTTTTGAACCATGTAGTCAAAAGTTATGAAATTTGTTGGGCCTTAAAGCTACTCCTTGGGCATATGTTTTGTGAAAATTTCAGCAAAAACAAATAAAAAATCCATTTGTAGGGAGTTGCCCAAAATTGCTATATTGCTAGAAAACGCAATTTTGACCTTTAGGAATTAATATCATTAGAAAGCTCTCAACCAGGAAGATTGCCCACTAGCTTTCTTTTGTGGCATTTAGACCAATGGTGTGAAAGTTATTGAATTGTAAAGTTTTTATGAATTAAAAAATTACTTTTACTTTGGTAATATTTGTGGCAATGACACAAGGCATACTAACTGTCCATACCATAAGGGTCACTTCACACTATCGTCATTCAAGTCAAATGGATGTGGGATTGAGTGGCCAAACTTTGTTGAAAGTTTAAAGAAATGGGTAATTAATAGGCAAACTCGACGGCCTTTCAACTATAGTTTTGGATCTCCATAATTTGACCACCCAAATTTCTTTTGAGAGTCTGTTACTTTGTGGTCATTTTTCTTGGCATGTTTGCAATTTGGAGGGTGACGGTCTTTGGATTGTGCCTTTCGCTGTGAAGGATTTGAGAAGCCAAACTCTTGGTTCCTTGAAATGTGATTGATGGAAATTCATGGCCTCTCAACCTTCTTGGTCACAATGTAATTGTTCATTTTGTTTGTTTATGTTGAGATCTCCTGAACCATGCATCCCCTTGTGACGTTCTTGGTACTGTTGGAAAGCTCTCTAACTTACAAGGGAGGGTGCATGGGCTTTGTTTTGGGACATTTACACCCAGGGTGTAAAAGTATTGAATTAAAAAAATTGAAAATTACTTTTACTTTCGTTTTGACTGTGACAACTGCACAGGGGACACCAGTCTCGACTGCATTAAGGTAAGTTACCAACATCATCCAGTCTCATTTATCCGGACTGCCACCTCAGCTCACTCCCGCCATCCTCAGATACCAATTGAGACCCGCCGACGCGCGAACACTCTCAACGGCCACGATCTTCCCCTATTCACACTACTCCACTCTCAGCCGCGCTTGCTCTCCCGCGGAATTAGGGTTTGAGGTTTTGGCCGCGACGCGTCCGTCGCGGTCGTCCCCTGTAGCCCCTGCCCTGGCTGCCATCCCAGCGGTTGGCGAAGGACGCACCCTTTGAGCGCCAGCCCGCGCGCGCACGCACGCGGTGTGGCTTGTTCTTCGGTTGTGGAATTGGTCGCCCTTCGACTCGACCCGACGCGACGCACCGATCGATGGGGGCGGCGGCGATGGAGGTGGAGCACGGCGCTCCTGCTGCAACAGCAGCAGCAACAGCCTTGATGCACGGCAACAGCAAACGGATGGTCGTAAAGGCAGGGCCAGCAAGGGCAATTGGAGCAGCAAGAGCAGCAGGAGGAGCAGCAGCCGACGCTTCTGGGGTGCAGAGAGGTGCGTCGTGGCTGCCGAGCGCTGGCCCTCCCCCTCGGCGTGTGAATTTCCGACCCGCGCTCATGGCTGCTACACCAAGCTCGCACCAGCTTGCCTCGTCGCCTTCGAGTCTCAAAGCGCTGAATACGAATTTAGTCATGGCAGGCAAGGGCGTACACCACCCGCGCGCCGGCCCTAGCTCGGGCAGCGCCGTGGGGGGCTCTTCCCCTGCACACGAGCCTCTCTCCTGGACCCCGGCCTCTCGAATCGTACGTGCTTGGATCCATCCCCCAAGGCAATGTCGTTAGCATTTTCGCGGTTGTGAATTTCGTGGTTGTGAGTTTTGGTGAGAATAGAGTTTGAGACGTTGCGGCTGGGTTGTGAATTCTGGTGGGAATGGATTTTTGAGCGGTTGGGAATAGTTCGAATTTTAGGAGAAAGGAGATTTGAGTCGTTGTGATTTGGTTGTGAATTTTTGTGAGATTTTGTTCGGGGTCTGATTTGTTTGGTGTTTTGGTGTTTTGTCTTGGTTGTGTGCAGGGAGCGGGGTTGTCGAACTTGGGCAACACTTGCTTTTTGAATTCGGTACTGCAGTGTTTGACGTACACTCCGCCGTTAGCTGGGTACCTTGACAGCGGGCAACACAAAACGATATGTGAGCTGCTTATCCTTTGCTTATGTTCTATTGAGTTTCGGAAATACTTGAGGTTTATGTGATGTTACTGTAGTCCCGAGTCGTGTGAGATCAATATGGAGTGAGTTTTGAAATGCTTGAGTTTGTGTGGTGTTACTGTAGTTGATGGTCGTGAAATTGTTAACGTCGAGATGAGGAGTGGGGTTGGGTTACTCTTGATGTGTTGGATCAATTCTCGTGTTGAAGTTGTGGGGAGGGCGTGACGTTTGTAATCTGAACGGAGCTTGTTTTTCTGGTGCATTCTGCTCTGAAAGGTTTGGTATTGACTCTCAATCGCCGGAATTGCCTCAAAGGTCGTGCTGCAGGATTTTGTGCGATGTGCGCCTTACAAGAGCACGTCCGCCAGGCTTTGGCCGCCTCAGGAGGGGCGGTGTCACCATCCAACCTCGTGAAGAACTTGCGATGCATCTCCAAGAGCTTCCGAATGTGGAGGCAGGAGGATGCTCATGAGTACTTGCGGTGTCTCATTGAGGGGTTGCACAACTGCTGCCTGCCTGCGGGAGTCAAATCGAATTCCTCGGTCTCGCAAGAACGATCTCTCATACACAAGATTTTTGGAGGTCGCTTGCGGAGTCAAGTAGGTGTTTAGACCCTGTGCTTTACACTCAATCCCCTCTCTGCTGTCACATCTTGCGTGTGCACGTTCCTTGTAAAACCTGAGAATCTATCATGTTATGTATACTTAAACCCCTCTCGAATTGCACATTTTTGTAATTCTTCATTCCTTCTTTAGCCTAAATCGATCAGGTTATTGCATTCAAGCCTCTCGGATTGTGCACTCTTAATTTCTCGTTTCTTATATGTCTTGAGAATCTATCGTATTACCTACACTTAAGCCCTCTCTAATTACTCATTCCGTGAATATCCTGAGAATCTATCATGTTCTATAGTACGACTTCCACTGGTCAGATTGCGTTTTGAAGCCCGTAGGGTCCTCCGATGCAGTGCAACAAGAAGGTTGGGTGTATTTCTTATGTTTAGGTTTTGGGAGATCTTCCTGCAAGTGGAGTTACAAAGTGTATTTCATTGGTGAACGTTTTTTCAAGGGCAACTGTCGATTTGACCAATCGAGCGGGTTCATTGCAGGTCAAATGTACAGTGTGCTCGACCTGCTCAAACACGTACGATCCTTTGCTTGATTTAAGCTTGGAGATTGTGCGAGCGGACTCTCTCACTAAAGCCTTAAACCGCTTTACTGCTGTGGAAGCCTTGGAAGGCGATAACAAGTATCATTGCAGCCATTGCCGCAAGAAAGTTCGAGCCTTGAAGCAGTTCACCATTGATAAGTCACCCAACATTCTCACTATTCAGTTCAAGCGATTTAGTGGAACTGGCAGTTCCGGTGGGAAGATTGACAAGAAGATTGAATTTGGGCGCACCTTGGACATGAAACCGTACATCAGTAACCCACAGGTGTGTTTTACAATTGCTTTACATTTGCGTTGTATGGTAGAGGATATTCTTCGTGTCACTATAAGCATTAGATCACATATAGGAGTGTAATTTTTAGAGATCACTATATAGCCCTGGAGAGATAACTTCAAATACAAGAGCCAGGTCTCTTGAGATCAAATTTTATATCTCTTTCTGAATTCCTTCCGCAATTTCAAAGGGAGACGTTGTAGACCACTGTAAGTGACAGATAATCCCAGTGCTAAACAAAATAAAATGTCCATAGACATTTAGCCAAGTCATGCTTACAGGACTTGCTAATTGAGGTCAAGCATGTGTATGAACAGATGAGTTGCTGTTGTCTTTGGTCAGCACTGCAAACTGGCTAATAGTTTTAGTATCCTGTCCTAACATTTTAGACTTGTGGTGTGGTGCAGGCTACTGATGCGAAGTACTCTCTCTATGCGGTTCTGGTGCATGCTGGTTGGTCCACACATTCGGGGCATTATTACTGCTTCGTGCGAACCAAGGGTGACATGTGGCATGCGTTGGATGACAGCCGGGTACTTTTTTCTGAAGACCATGGTGTTAGAGAACTCATTCATAGCGTTTTACCATTGCTGTATGTTTACCAATCATGCACAGCTTTGGTCACGATTCTAAGCTTGAAAAGAATTTCAATGCAATTGGTGGGGTTTTTCAGGTGAAGCAAGTGAGTGAGAAATCCGTACTGGATCAGAAAGCGTACATTCTCTTTTACATTAAGGATTCGGTGACTCAATCATCTGCCGGGACGGAGCAATTGTTACGCAATTCTCTACCGGCATTTAAGAAACTTTTGTCAGATGGCGCTGGTGAGACTGCAGATGACTCTTCTAGCGCTGACGATCTCGACCACAATGGCCGTCGAGTCGCAGATGCGCAGACGTCGCAAAGTGCAGTAACTGCAGCCAAATCAAACAATAGCCTGCCTGTGAGACCTGCGGGTAATTCTCAGGTAGTAGGCTACGAATGCATAGAATTGTGGAAGTGATATCTGTCCACGTGTTGTTTTCCGTTCCTTCTGATGTTAAGAAATTACTTTGGTTGTACTTTACTGACAACTTCAATACTTCTTTTCCTGTTATCAGAGCACTTCAAGAAACGACACGGTTGACACACTGGGTGGTGCAAGCAATCTGACTGGAGAAACTGATGGCCCAGTACATGCGACGAACGGTGGGTCGGTGGGTGTAAAATTGAAGGTCGAGAACGGTGAATGCAAGTCTTCGGCTAATGGTCCAATTGTTGAAAATGGAATTGAACCCAAAGTTCAAAAGGTTTTGCCAGGTATCACAGAGATTTCAGCGACTGATACCACAAGCATGAGATCTGATTTATCTTCTGAGAGTCCAGCAGCCTCAACTGCCGCTACTGTGAAGGCAGATGCTGGCAAGAAATTGAATTCAAATGTAGAAGAGGATTGCAGTACCAGTGGTGAAGATGACGACGAAGATGACACAGACTGGGACGTATACCATAAGCATTTTAGCAATACACCTCAAAGCTACATGCGGCTCTTGTATGTTATGCCGCATACCCGGCGATACTTTATGGCCAGGTCTCATCTTAGACAAAGAGAGCGGAAACGATCTGCTAGTAGGAAAGGTCAGTGTCAGCTTGAGAATGAAGAGACGACGAATGGTGTTGGCTCTCAGTGTGGGAAGACTTTGAAGAGGCTTTGCTGTGCTGGGGAAGGTTACTCAGGGTTGGCTAAGAAGCAAAAATTCAGTACTGGCCAGGAGGAGTCTTGCAACGGTGATGAACCTGTATCTGAACACATCGTCGTGTTGAGGGAGAGATTGCAATCGAATGGAACTTGTCAAGCTGGAGAGTTGGTTTTGAGTGCCACAGATGGAGCGGTGCAGAATGGGGATTGTAATTTGATTGGGTCAGTTGGGCATACAGAGAATAAGGCTTGTGCAAATGGTAGTAGTAATGGAGCAGTGAATGGTTTTGCTGATGTACTCGAGCAACCAGAAAGTAGTCACGGTTTAAGGATCGTAGAAAAAGATGTGGAACTGCACAGGTGTTCGAAGGCTGCTGTAATTGCACCAAAGAATTTATCTCATGCGCAGTCAAATGGATTGTATAACTTTGAAGGTGACTTTTTAGTAACTACAACCCCACTATAGTACTATATTGCATGTTATCTGCACTAAGATATTACGTTTTCGTTGTCACTTATAATCCGGTTGCTATCTATTATAGATAGGAAGTCGCTCAGTTTTTTTAATCTTCTAAATGTCATGTTTAGTTCAGATTGAACTTGTCTCAATTGTGGTTCAAATTGCTTGTGCAGTTCCTCGATGGGATGAGGTGGAGGCGAATGGGAACGGGTTAATTAAAGACGTTGATAGACTCTTGCGCACTCACAAGACTGTGGTACCTGAACGGGATTCATGGTGTGTCTCCATGCTTTGTTGCCCGTTTCATTTTTGTGTTAAACAAGTGCCCAAATGGCCAAACGTGGGCGCTTCCATATCTGTAGGAGTGGGAATAAATCATTTAGGAAGCTTCAAGGGAGGTAACAAAATGGACCAATAGAAAGAGAAAAAGAGAAAAAGACCTTTAGAAAGATAAAATCATATCCTGCATTCTGTTCTACAGAAATGTATCGGGTTTTGACTATCAACTTCCAAATTGAATTCTCTATTTTTGGCTTGGGCACGTGGAGGTTAATAGACAACATATATCTGGTTATGAGGGTGCAGAAATGGATTTGCCGCTGTCGGTGGTAGGACTTGGAGCATATGTGTGCTTGGACTTTTATTTTCAGTCGTGTTGAGCTTTGAGTGCGCTGTTTTATTGCAGGGACGAGGAATACGATCGAGGCAAATTGAAGAAGGTCCGCAACAAAGAAAAGATAACAGGCTTTGAGGTCAATCCATTCCAAGCTATTGCTAACAGCTCTAAACAGCGGAGTTACAATGTTCATGACTGATGATGCGGAGATCTCTGATTATCAACTGTCCTACGATTCTTTGGTTGCGAGGTTCAGTGGCTTTTTAGTGTAGGTGGCTGGAATGATTTTCCTTGTTGCTGAATTGCTTTCAGAATGAGGAAGTAATCGAAAACGGTTTAGGGTTTAGAGATCTGTGGTTCCGTGACCAGACTAGTTCAACAAGATTCATCCAGCCCCTACACAGCGTTCTACGCCGTCTCCTTTGGAAGTGATTACCAAGTCACGTGAGAAACTGAGGAATTGTGAACCAGGTTGTTGTTGCCGCCTGTGCCTTGTTTGCAGATAGAATTAAATAGAACTATCTATGTGAGTGTTGTGGGCTTCCTCACAAGATGAATCAACTGGTAGACAACAAACCTTCAAATAAAGTTCGTCAAAGCATACCTAATTTCATTTAAACTTGTGAACAGAGGCTGCCGATGCTGCTATCGATATTGCTTTGAGATTATGTGGTAATACTTTCTTCGTGTCTGCAACCACTTATCATTAACTAATGTACTAGTATTTCAATTCCTAGCTGGCTTACCATTTTGAAGATGAAACCACAAGCTTCCTATAAGTCATAATTTCCATCATACTTTGTGCGACAATTTGAATATTACTGTGCTTATCATTCTGAAACTTCAGACACTAAGAAGAACTGCAGACGCCAATTCGTGGCGTTCGGATGATAATCTAATGAAATTGGAAGCGTTTATTGCATCCATTTTTTTATTGACCTTTCATGGTGGGTTATGAAGAGCATGCAATTGAGTTTGCAGTCTTGCAAGTGTTTGTCTTTACATGGAAGAAAAGTTAGAAGAAAACACAGATCACGAAGTATGCTATTTTAGTGTATTTTGGAGAAGTTGTTTCTTCTTGCTCTACATCTGAAATTTATCCATATAAATGATCTTTATTGAGTTTGAGCACAAATAAGGAAATGAAGGTCGTCTACTTTAGTTTCCAATCCCAATTTGAATTTCTTAAAAATTTTAAAATTGAATATTTTATTGCAATTTGAACTTTGGATGCATTTCTAATGTCTACATTGAAATTGTGTTTAGATCATGATACTCTTCATTGTAATATATACACATGGTGAAATTTTCATATTTATGAGATAATTTTTATTTGATATGATTTTCCTTCACTTTTTCTTCAAATATTTTTAGAAAAATCAATTTTCTACAAATAGATATTAAAAAAATTGATATAAAGAAGGTATGTAATTTCATAAAAAAATAAAAAATTTGTTCGTTTGTAGTTGCTAAATGAGAGCATACAAATTGATGACCATATACATTGGGCATCTCAATGATGTTGAATTTCTGAATATTTGAACATGTTTGTATATTCCATATAAGGTAAACTATCCCATTCTGGATAGAATGGTAGAAGCCTATTATGGGCTAAATTGTAATGGTGGTGTACATTTCAAAACTTGAATGTACACTACCATTACAATTTTGTTGCAATAGGTTGGCTCTCATTCAGTCTATAATGGGGTAGTTTACCTTATTCTATGTGTTAGTGTTCTCCAAATTTTTGTGTCATTATATTATATAAATTGCAATGTTGAAGTTGCAATAAATACTAGAATTCAAAAATCTTTAAATTTTTAAAATAAGAATAGTATAAAAAGTAGTCTTTGAATTGATCAAATGTTGGTGAACTCAATGCAAAAATCAAATGACACTCTGTTGTGTTTTATGCTCTATTTTGGTCAGTTTTCATCTCTCGATCACAAGATGAATATTTACTCCACTTCTAGGAGAGTCTCAAAATAAATGTTTGAATTTGCAAGGTTATAGTTGATGGAAGATTTAACCATGTAGATTGCATCATTTTAGCTATATTAGTGAAAAAATTGAATTTCTTTCAACTCTTACATACTGTGATATATTTCGGAAGAACCAATTTCAAGTTTTATATATTTTTTAAAAGCAATTTTAAAAAAAGTTTTTTGAGTTGCCTAGACTGTTCGTAGAACATAGATAATCACATATCATGCAATAACTTTTTGACCATGTAGTCAAACATTATGAATATTGTCAGGCCTTGAAGCTATTCCTTGAGTACATGTTCTTTGAAAATTTCAACAAAAAATATAAAAACTCCATTCGTAGTGAGTTGTCCAAATTTTCTATGTTGCTAAAAAATGCAACTTGGTCCTTTAGAAGTTGAAGATGGTAGAAAATACATATCCACTAAATTTCATCAAAATAAATAAAATTTGAACCTGTGATAGCTTGTCAAAGTTGAGAAATTGACTAAAATTCTAGTTTCATACTTTAGAGGAGGGGTGTACTTTGACACATCTTGACTGCAACTAATCAAAAATTATATGACGTTTGATTCAAGGGTTTAGGCTTAAGGCTTTAGAATTTTGCATTTCTGTTGAGTTTTGGTTGTCCTTCTTTTTGGTAGTGAAGTTCATTAGGTACAAAGAAGACAATTGCAAGCTTTTGACTATTGCTTTGTTTGCAAGCCTCCATAGCAGCTATGTATTGAAATAATAGAATAAATTTTTTTTGAACTACTTGATGATGTTGATTGCCAAAGCCTAGTTGTGTATAGTGTTGCTTGAATAGTTGTATATGATGTTGCTTGAATAGTCTTGGTTCATGCAGACACTTTGTTCCTATTGTGGATGTTGAAGTACAACACTTTGCGGCAAGTAAGCAAGAAATGTACCTTTCCTAACTACCTAATTGTGTCCACTAATCATGACATTCTTACAATTTGTTTTTACCTGCTCTAAAAAATCCAACTATAGGTCCATCAATCACCCACTTTAGAGCCACCACCCTTCAATATCAGATTGTGGCCAAAAGGTAGACAATCATGGTGTCCAAATCTTGTGCAATTTTTAAACTTATCATATCATTGTACTTATGAAATCTTGTCAAAAAATTTTGAGTTCTCATAGTCAAATCCTTCTCTATTATAGACACAAGAAGTAAAATACAAGCCCAAGGCAATTAATATCAATGAGATCAAATGTTATAATTTCTCGCTTTAGTACATAAAATTGTAACCGAATTGGATCACCACAAGCACTAATCAATGAACTTTAAATCTCAATGGTAAAATTTCTTTTGCTCCTTGGAAATTAGTGGAAGAGTGATTTGCTTTGGCCTTGCTTGTGTTAGCTTTGCTAGGCTATATTTCAATTGGAGCATTGGTAATGAGGAACTCATACTAAATATTAAAAATTGACAAGGTTTAATTATATTCTATAAAATTTTCTTAAAAAGAATAATAAATTTACATTAGTGCATGCTATATATGTACAAAAACCTAAAGTACAAAATATTGTGTGGTATTCATCAATGTTTTTTAAATGATTTTTGAATTTAAACTATAGAATTTTATTTTCAACTCTAATATCTATTTTTATCCTATAAAAACCTATATTAAACACAAATTATAAATGCTATAGTTGATAAAAAAAAAGTGACTTTTGTTACACTTCAAAATAATGAAATTTCCTTAGCAATAATTTAGGGAAAAAAGAAACAAACAAATACACAAAAATTATTATTTTGTATGTAAATATTACATGTATATATTACATATATATTACATGTATATTACATAAAAAATATAAAATATTATAAAAAAATTCCTTATAAATATGAAATATAGTTGATAATCACATGTAATGCACTCTTAGCAACTCACACAATCAGGGTTGACAGGACGTCCGGACGTGGACGCTGTGTCCGCAACGTCCGCTGACATTCGCGTCCCGGCGGACACAGCGTTCGCCTGTCTGCTCGTCCACCCTGTCCGTTCGTCCGATTACGGCCGTCCGATCGACGTGCGGACTGATCTGGTCCGCACGATCTGGGCGTCCGCCCCGCCCCGCCCGTCCGCTTTCCGACGGCGGTCGGGACGCTGCGTCCGGACGTCCGGAAAACGGACGCTATTTTGGGGCGGACGTTGAAATTTGTCAACCCTGCACACAATGTGCCTTTTTTAGAGCAATTACTTACGAACTTTGCATAAATAATTACATAAATTAGTAGCCAAACATCACATCATCCAAATCACACAAATACAATGTTCATCTAATTTTTGGAGATTCACTATGTTTCACCTTCAGATCCCCATGACTTAGCATCCACCGAGACACAAGTGGGCTTTCATTATGGTGGCATGGCTTCTACCATGGCACCACCTTTGTACTGCGACTTCATCTTGGCATAAGGCCTTAGCCACTAATATTGATCTGTCCATCAAATACTAGAACCCATCTAAAATTTGTCCCTTTGCTTAATATGAGGTCATGAGCCATGATGCATTTTGACCACACACCTAGCCCCTATGTTAAGCTCCATGGAATGAAAGCATTACACCTTCCCCCACATAGAGCACTTGATGTCCTTATCAAGGTTTATTGCTTATGATAGGATCATATTTTTTATTCTAATCTACATGATGGGACCTCACACACACAAATTCTCAGAAGTGACCAACTTCTAGATGCTGTATCCTCACACTAACACCTAGTGTGTCCTCATTGCGGAATTCATCTTACTAATATTTACTTAGATTAGATCATCCATTAGTTTTTTTTAAATTCCCCTTAAAACATTCCTCCTTTTAATCTTAATTACCTACCATAGGCATGTAATGAATGTTTTGGCTAGTTAATAGGATGTGGTCAGAATTAGCAACCCTCTTCCTTTGTTTACTCATTTGGAACATGGTTGACCATCCATGCACTCTTGCTTCAAGAAGTGCCTAACAAAAGAATCCTCTTGTAGCTTGGTACCCACACCTCAATTTTGTTACATCCAAGCTCATTGTACATTTATCAAGTTCTCTTAGGGGCAAGTCCCCTTAGTGTGAGTGCCCATTTCATCACCTAGGACTCATTATTTTTTTTTGTTTGTTCATATTTTGAATGTAGTTTATTATACAAAAAACTATAAAAAGAATGTGAAGCTAAAATAGGTATGCCACATGCCATTATCATATTTGGTCCTAAATAACTTATTTTCCTTAAAAAATGTAACCCAAATCCCACATGTCAATAGGGTCAAAAATCCCAAATCATACATATTGTAGTTATTTAGTAGGATTGCCCTAAATTGTCTGAACTTGCCAACTTTCATTGCTAAGAATCGCTAGCTAGGTATTGAATCTACAACCTCTTCATTTGATTAGGATACCTTTCCACCATCATTTGGTAGTTTAGGATCATCTTAGATCACATTAGACAAATCTTTCAATAGCTCAATTGGATCAAAAACACCTTGCACAAATCCTACACAAACCTTGTTAAATCCACTTGTTGGTCTAAATACTTTTTTAATGAATGGATGGGCCATTATTCACATCACATCAAGAAAGATTGCATGATAATATTATATAGATATAGATAGATATATAGATATATAGATATAGATAGATATATAGATATATAGATATAGATAGATATATAGATATATAGATATAGATATAGATATAGATATGCATTTCACATCTTCAAAGACAAGAATAATAGGAAAAATATTTGAGACAAAAATAATGGAAAGAACATTAGAGACCAGCATTGGAAATGCATGGGGTTTAACCTACAATCATCCAACCATTGACTTCTTCATAAACAACATTGGCAAATTGCTTACATTGTCCAATAACTACATTAGAGTTTCACAATGTACTAAATGCTTCCAAATTAGTGCTCCAAAATTGAAGTCTAGACCAAGGATTGATATTTGCATGCATGTTGAATTTCTATCACTTGAGTAAAAGTGATGGAAAGAGTTGGCCATGATACTCCTCACACTAATAAAGGTTGTGCTACCCAAAGACCTAATTAGTTTCACTTTCATTGTAAATGGCGTAAAACGAATGAGAATTCCCTCAACTCAAAAATACTCATTAGAATACATGTGAACAATAAGGTACATAGATTAAAAAACTATTTTTTGTAGAATTTGCTACTTGTAGCACATTTTGTACCATAAGCTAGAGATTGGGTGTCTAGAAGAACAGACAAAACAAGTATGAGATAGTAAATATGAGATATGAACATATAGACAAATACATAGACAAATCATACAAAAGAAGCAACTACAAAAATGCTACAAGTATTGCTACTCATTGCTAGAAAACCATGTTACACCACTATGCCGTACTTGCCTAGGAGCTCAAGAACAAGATGATTTCCTATTATGATGTCTTG
The DNA here is from genome assembly GCA_963969395.1 of Pseudoscleropodium purum. Taxonomy (NCBI): domain Eukaryota; kingdom Viridiplantae; phylum Streptophyta; class Bryopsida; order Hypnales; family Brachytheciaceae; genus Pseudoscleropodium; species Pseudoscleropodium purum. The sequence continues at coordinate 29,913,815 of OZ017795.1, forward strand.
AATTTAACCCTGCCAAACTTGCCACAATGTTGGCAACCATTCTTACAGATTTTCTTAAGCATTGTCATTGTTCTTGGATGTTCCCCCAGCATATTTTCTTCCACGGTCCTGTACAAATCCTATACTTCCTCACCACTTGTACTATACATATCAAACCACTCCACTATAAGCTTTCCAAGTTGGTACATGTCCAATCCCTTAGTGTATATTCTCTTTCCATTACGGTCTTCCAACGTTCTCTTATTCCAAGTCATGAATGGATCACCTTCCCATTCTTCTTCGTTGGATCCAATTGCTTCTAAGTTTATAGTTACCCATTTAGATTCACTCTCAACATTTATTTTGATACAATTTTTCCACCTTAGATCCATGTGGATGTAGCCTTGTTTATACAAGCTCGCAAGGCCATGTAAGATGTCATGAACGACAACTGCCAAATCCTTTAAAACACCAAGTCGTGCATGTGGGTCTCTAACATGTTCCAGCTGAAACAGTGTTTCCTCCCTGAGCGCTTGAGAATGCTTTAGTTGGATAAGGTACTTGGAACCTTTGATTGAAGCATATAAGGATTGAAGCATACCAAACTTCTTTTCCTCTAATGGTGGCTTTACTACCTTGTGTACAAAGTTAGGATAGATGACTACTTCACTACCATTATGATGTAGAATCTTATATAATTTCAAAGGAATATGATCACCCAGTTCTCCCTATAGTTTCTGTAAAATACAATGCATTTGAATGGTGCTATGTAGGAACAGGGCTACATCGCTCAACATATTCAAGTCATAAACATTTGAGATGATTTCAAAAACAATGCTCTTGCCACTCGGAGAGAGCTTCGACCATCAAAACTTCTTTTCAGCACAACAACCACCAATCACATAAGGGAGCGTACCATAGTACAAAGGGCTCCATACCTTTAATTTTGATGCATTCTCTTCAGCAACCTCGTTCATATCTTCCTCATCAATCTTATTCTCCCATCTAAGCATGAATACATCACTCACAAACAACTGAAAATCTGGCCTTACCAACAGTAGAAGTGCATTCGATGCTGATTCAAAAGTCTTGGAGTTGGGTGCATCCAACAAACACTCAAGACCTCTTAACCTATTTGCTTTACAGAGCATATTTATTTAATTGGTCTAAGAACAGTCCAATGATAGCATACAATTGAGTAGAACTAGTAGCCTCATTGCCTAAATAGGGACCACTGATGAAGTTGAATACATAACCGACAGACTTTGTTAGGGTTAACTCTTCTGCGGAAGTATAAAGTCTCACAAGGTTAGGTTGATTTATTTCCAAGTATTTTTGCTGATTTACAAGCAAGAACTTTTCTGTAATCGTGGCAAAAAATTTCAAGATTTCTTCGGCACTTCCAAGAAGCTCAAAAGGGGCTTCCAACAGTTTCTTGTAATAGCAAGATCTTGTAGCAATTTCAAACTCAATTGCATTCGAGGACATGTATTTATCTCTTGAATATTTTGCTTTCTTTGAAGGTGGCTCTTCCTTCGTACACACAATCTTTAGCATTAGGATTTTGACCATCCAAATAATATTAGGGTTTAGGATTTCAAATTTGAAACCCTAGCAAAGACCAAAATGAGGCTCCAAAAGCTATACTACCAAAATTATAAAAGGGGACCACACACGATGGTCACAAAATTCAACCATGACAAAAAAGAGAATCATGCTAAATATCTGTTGGTAGGCAAAACAAAGTAAAAGAAAATTACAAACAAACTATGCAATTAACACCCCCAACTCACAAAAGCCTAAGCATTAAGTCATCACACGCACCATTGTTTCTTAGTTAGATTCAAATTAAATATACTTGTAGGAACTTTAGGTATTGGACGACCACTAACCACCACGGGATCTTCACTCATTCCTACAACACATAAGATGTTCTTAATCTACGTCCATGTAGCATCTAACCAAAGGTTAATTTCAATAAACCACTCGCCACACAACGTAATAGAACCTAGTTCCAATCCCATGCTCCGACCTAGAACATGAAAGTTGATCTTGCCATCGGGAGTAGTCAAAACCCTAACTAGCCTTATTGTGTCCGATTTGAAGAAGATAAGCTCTTTAGTATGATTGAGACAAATGTAAGAGCCTACCCTTGCACAAGCAAATAAACCTGCAATCGGTACAAGAAAGACTTATACTAAACATGGAATGGGAGCTAATTAGGGTTTTACAAAGCTTTAAGAAAGAAAGCACGTATTTCACCTACCAAGGTGAGAATAGGACTTTTTCTTTTTTGACTATTATTATTGCATGACTCTTTTGTCACATAGTAACTGCAAGGTTTTGATAACGAACTAGATTATAAAAAAATGGAAAAAAAGAGCCTCCAATGCATTTAACAAACTAACTACCTATTAGGCACATGATCAAAACAAATAGTAGAAGCAAAGCAAAGAATAGTATCTACACAACGAAGCTTACCTTGAACAAGCCCACCCAAAACTTGCACGTACACAAACGAATCCAAAACAAGAACACTCAAAGTTGAGCCCATATATAGTAGAGAGGCATATAGATGCAAGGAAAAATGCAAGCGCCTATACACACATAACAAAGCAAAACTCGGCGCATAAGGCATGAGAAACCCAAAACCCCAAGTGAGAGGCTTGAAGACCAAAGAGGAGATGGAAAATTCTGGGGCCTAAGAGGGTAGAGCCTTGTATGGAACACAATTTGATCACAACTATAGTGTACTAAAGTAAACGTGCCTATGACAGGTAAAATAATTGATTGTTCTTCTACCATTACCAAAAAAATTCAAATTTTTTTTCATACAAAGACAAATGTGAAAAATGAAGGAAGCAATTGGAATTTTATTTTTTTGGATAAGGTATGAATTTTTGAAGTGTAATGTTGAGTTGGCCCAAATGAGTTTGTAGACCCCCCCAAATTAGTAGAAAAGTGTTTCCATGATGCACTATACGAAACCTATGTTTTAGGTGATGAGCCCTAATTTTTATAAATGGACTTTAGATGATGTCTAAAGCAAAAAACCCATGTTTTTATGTCAACATTGATGTTATGTTGGACAGTTTGCTAACATAAAAACATGGATTTGTTGCATTGGACATCACCTAAAATCCATTTAAAAAAATTAGACTTGTCACCTAAAATGCACGTTTCTTATAGTGATAATCATCTTACTACCTAAATCAACCAAAACATTTTCTAACATAGCTACAAGATTTCCTATCATGGAGACATGGACATGACATTGAATGAATAAAAAAATAACTTTTACTACCAGTTTATACTAAAAAGGTATATGAGTCCTATGACAGTCATTAATAAGTCCATGATTTTCTCCCAAGACTTTGATTATGGTCATAAATCAATTCAATATAGTCCTAATTCCAATTATTAGGAAAAATCTATCATGAGTTGATATTAGATTGTAATGGACAGTTCCCTAGGTGCCTATCATGGAAGATTTGCTTGTCATAGGCAAATTTATCTTATACTAGATGGCTCTAATTTAGACCTTCTTTTTCAAACTGTCTCATAGGTGGCTTCAAATGCAATAGTTAGTGGATGTGAGGTGGAATGCTCATAATGTCAAAGCATTAATGAGATTTGTTTATACTTCTTTAATGGATGGAATAAGAGCTAGGGAGGGTCTATTTCAAAGACAAGGTGTATTCACTTAATTTTCCTAAATGGGAATTGATTGATTAATTGCCTTCTAACACATGTTAAAAGAATGTACTCAATGTAGGGTTCATTTAAGTTTAGTAAGGGTCATAATTAAGAACCTTGTATATTACTTTTTGAATGCCTCACTATTTGTTTTTAATCTAGCTATATGTTTTTTTAGACTGTGCATATGTGGGTTTTGTAAGGCCAAGGATTACAAATAGGTGTCTACTACAAAATTCTTTGGAAATTCATAAGTAATTTATAAATGCTCCAAAAAATATGAAAGCATTTGTGTTAGATTCCACATCAATTTTTCTTCAAGTGAAAAATAAGTAAAAATAATTTTGGGCATCTAAAATCTATCTTATAAGCAAACCAATTCTTAAAGTGATGGTTTATGAGTAGACTACTTTATTATAAACCATTCGTAGGAAATGTCCAGTGTATTTTTCGGGTGGGTTTTGCATTGTAATGCCTAATTTTGTAGTGTTGTCTTTATAATTGAGCATCACACATTTTACATTCAATGTCAAATTCTCATCATGCCATATTTAACTACTTTTAGACTTTAAGAGGAATTCTAGACTTTGTAAAGGAATTGTCCACTAGGGGTCTTCTGATCATATGTAAAATGAGATTGGAATGTCTTTGAAAGGAAAATTTTACAACTTCCTAAATACTGAATCAACAAGAGAGTCTTAAGGTGGGGCGATTTGTTCCATCACTCTAAAGTTCTCAATAGGGGCAATTAGTTCCATCACTTTATAATCATTTGGATGCAACAAAATTAGTGCCATTCAAATCAAATGAAGTCTACTTCAAGTCTTCAACTACATGTTTTTTGAGACCCAAGAACAATCAAATTGTGGTCCTAAAACACGTGGATATTGCGACTCTACAAGATGTATATCATCCCTCACATGCAACGGTGGTTGAAGTAAGTGCGGATGTTCCTAATTGAGAGGATCTATAGCAAGCATTACAACAATGTCATTCAAGAGTATCCTTTTCATCTAAGGATTACTTCAAAGTATCTTTAGTATACTACAACAATGGAGATACGGTTGGTTCATTTGTAGATTCTCAAATCCAGCAACAAAAATAAACCTCAACAAAATCTCCTACGGTAGGATACGTAGAAGAAGTACAACTAATGTTAGAGGTTGCAGTGATGACTACAAACCATAGTGAGTTTCTTGAATGAAATGTCAGAGAAGACCATGGAAGCTAGTATTAATTTTCATATTCTATGGAAGATCCGTTGCACCACCTTGAATGCGTAGATCCCCTGTCAATACTAAAAGCATGGCTGTGAGCTCCTAATTCATCACTTGAAACTTATAGATTTTCTTTTGTTTAAACCGCAATTTAGAATAGATAAAAGTATACAAAAAGCTATAAAAAGAATATAGAACCAAAATAAGGTTGTAATACATCCATTATAGTATTTGGTCTAGATTTGATTGTATATGTAGAACTCCCCCAAAACTAGCCTAGGAATAGTGGAAAAATCACAAGATAGTTGGTTTTGCAGATTTAAGTGACACAACCCTCTAAGGGCTAATTTCCCCCTATGATTGTGGCAATTCATGGCTAAGTCAAGTCAAGGGATCCACAACAAGGCCAATAGGTGTAGTCTTAGAGTTAGATTTCAAATTCCACATTATACCGATGAATTCCCAACAAACCCCAATTGTTAGTATGTAAGTACTACAATTGAAGAATGGAGCCGTGGAAGAATCTATTGCCCAAGGATGGTGTTCTAGGGTAAATCCCATGCTAGAAGTTGAATGGCAAAGTTGACTTTTCCAAGATTCCTTCATCTACAAAAGATTCTTGCACCATCAACAATGTAAGGAGATGCCATTCTAGATCTCACTGATTGAGTGTGCTAGGGACAAAACAGACTTGTATGCCTCCCATTACTCCTTGAAAGGTCTCATGGAAATTCCTGATATCTTTTGACTTGTAGAAGACTTTCACTCGGGTGGTCAACCTTTCTAACTTCCAACAAGAATTTCATAGAAATTACTCAGGTTGCGGTAAAATCTCACTAAAAATTAGATTAGCTTTTCTTATGCTAATAATATGCTCCACCAAATTTTGCAGCATTTCAATAGCGACAAGATTCCAATAAGGGCTAAATTCCTAAAGAATTAATCATGTGGTGGTACACTGTGATGTTGACCATCGCTCTGGGAGTACATGACGGTGAATTGAAGTCAACAAGGAGTCTTCCTTACTCCCTTACACCTACCAAAGACCACAAGCTAGTTACTTTTTTCAAATTAGGGATCCACCAAGATTTGGGAATTTATTCCAACTTGGTTTTTAATCTACGCTAGTTTTGGTTGAGTTTTTGGTCTCGATACAGGGACAGAAGTGTTACAAATTAGAAAATGGTGTTCTGGAGCCAATGGCACAATCCGTTTTGGATTTGGAGTTAATTTCCAAAAGTTAGGATGTTGGTCCAACGTAGGGTAGATAGTTAAAAGTTTAGGAATAGGATGAAAATCTTTGAAGATAAGGATGTAAATCTGAGTTGATAAGGTTACTAAAAGGAGTTTAGGGGGAGGGGGAGTGGTCGCTTGAAACCTATTTAAGGGCCCCATTTCCCTCTCTAAAATCACCCCCTTCATTTGGTTGTTGGGTCTCTAGGTCCAAGTTATTTTGGATAGTTGGCATTTGAAGTCAAATTCTTCTATAGTGTTTTTGGAGTACTTTTGGTTCCTTTGTTGCTCATTCTCAAACTTTGGAAGGTCCCTTGGATCCTTCTACCTTGTCTTCTTGTATTCTTATGGAGTTGAGGACCTTGTTTTTGTAACCTTGTGAGTCACTAGTGTGGATTAAGAGTTCCTTTTGGGTGTATTGTACTAACCCTAGAGTCACCCTCCACCATACCTTGGCAATGCCACTTTGGAGGGCCTCTCGTGTGTGAGTGGGCTCATGAGTGAGAGGTTTTATTGGATTATTAATCCTTGTTCCACCCTTGGTGTATGTCGAAGTAACTAACCTTCTTTAGAGTTGTTCTTATAGAGTGGTCCCCCTTGGAACGGCGAAGCTTTGAACCCCCGTGGCATTTATCCTTAAGGAATTCCCTAGTCCTTTGTCTAACCTTCTCCTTATTGAGTAGCCCCATTACACGACAGCAAAGCTTTGAACTTATAGCTAGGGTCCAATCCTACAGTGCATGTTAAAAAGTCCTAGGTGGTGAAGCCACAAGCCCTAGGCATCTTCAAAGTCTTACAGTTGGTGTTAAACCCAACTTGACAATAGGGCTTTGAACTTCCCGGATACATAGTTCCAGAGTCTAGTTTCCAAAACGTTCTTGGAAAGGTTCAAGGTTTAGCTTCCAAAATTAGTGGTATATATATACGAGGGTCACTACACATAGGGGTTAGATAGGTCATAACCCTCCTAGTAGTTGGACTTAGGCCCCAAATGGCAAAGCTTTGGTGTTGCAATTACATCCTAACATCCCCACTAAATCTGTCTTTTTTTTTATTAAATTAGTAGGTTCCCTCGAAGAAACTCAAGAGGGAAGATTTAGAGGGAGTTTAGCTTAAGGCCCCAACAGCTCACCAAGGCCCCACTAGCCACTGAGACCCCAACAATCACCAAGGCTCCAACAACTCATTGAGGCCTAGCAGCCACCAAGATCCTAGAGGCCCTTGATACTTAGTGTCCCCGATATCTCGGTTCCCCTCATACTCCAGCAAAACCCTGATACTCGGCAAACCCTGGAGTCCCAACAGCCAGTGTGGAGGAGTTGAGTTCAAAGATAGTCAGCGTAGGTAACTGAGTTTGAAGGCAGCCAAAGGGAGGTGGGAGTAAAAAGGGAGAAGATCCCAAATTCAAAAACAAGGAAGGAGCCTAAACTAACCAAGGAAAGGGAAGAAAAAACAATCACAAAACAAGTGATCAAATAAATCCGAACAAAGGGGAAGGAAGGAGAGCACCTCTTTGTACCTATGCACCATCAGTTGTCCTTGCACCTCTCCTTCCATCAAAGTGTACCACAACAATGGAGGAAGATTAGAAAGGAGGGAAACTAAGTAGGAGATGAAGGGGTGAGAGATGATCAATAGTACCTAGCTATGAGATGAGGTAGAGGATCTCAAGAGCCCATGGTGACCATTAGAAGTAGAATTAGTATGACGAGTATAAGACTTTGTAAGACTAGAAGTAGGCATTAAGGGGCCTTGTAAGCCGAAGCTATAGTGCATAAGGCCCTCATTAAAGCATTAGGTAGAATAGTGCTAGTGTAAAAGAATAAAGTAGGAAGGGAAAGAAAGAAGAAGAAAAGGAGGAGGAAAAAGGCGAAGAACAAGGGCACATCTCCTTTTGCCGAGTAAGTAGTGAACGTGGAGTCAACTCAAGAATTCTACCAACCATTAGCAAAGGTCCCATCGATCTAGTGGAGGTCCATGCAGACACAAACGAAACCATGACAACCCTTGGCCATAGCTTGGTAAGGAAATAAGCTAGCCTAGTCATTTCAACTGCCCATCAAGTGAGGAGGTAGTGTGAATTAGAAGTTAGAGTCATATAGGGAATAAATAGTAGAGTTAGGGGCCCAACCATGAAGTACATTAGGAATGGACTATATGGACTAGCATTGCATTTGAGGTTAAAATGTAGAATTGTAACTTAGAGAATCACGTGGGTAGGCTTAGTAGTGATGGACCCACTATAGGAACATCATAATTTGTTAATTGACCTTAACTGAATATGACATCACTCACGCCTCTAGGCATTTATTGTGCCCATCCACAAAACTAGGATACATTAGCAAGATCTATTGCTTGGAAGGCACAGTGGACCATCCTTACAACACCCCATTAAATCAAAAGTAGATAAAAGCTAAGAACCTGGTCATGTTCACTTCCTTACCAAAGGTGGGTAAAAAAGCACCCACAATGGCCTTTTGAAAAGACCAAACATACAGAAATGTAAAGAGAGAAAAGGGCCCCTATACATAATGAGATTGCCCAAAAAATATGCATATATAACAATCTAACCGCTTTTTTAAAACATATGCTTAGTCAAAGAAAACCCTTAGCGTGTAAATACCTCATTTGTAGTGAAGTATGAAAAAATGAACAAGACGTTTAGAGTAGGACTGTAATCTTGAAGTATATTACTAATAAAGGTTTGTAGATGTAGGATTTGGGTCATACAAAAAAAGCGGTTATAAGGTAAAATACTAAAAGATCTACAATACTAGTGCAAAGCAAATTATGCATTTGCATGCAAGAACAAGAATGCTAAGTACATAATTTTTTGATAAGATCTACTAAAAGCAAAAGAAAAGGATCATGAGACCTCTTGATGAAGCCACAAAGGGAAAAAAAAGTACTCAATTTGATAATTAACCTTTATCAACTTAGAATTGGATGAAAATTTCCAACAACCAATACAAGTAGTATTAGAACTTCATTGTCATGCCAACAATTATAATCAATATTGAGAGATGATATATTGATTGATTATTTGGAATTTTGCATTGTGCTTTAGTAAATTTCCAAGACACCAAGACGATAGTATTGTGCAATTTCACGATGAAGCTAGCTACATAGGATTTTGACTTATACCATTATGAATACTAATGAACATTCACATGAATTTCATTTGTCAAAGTAATAGACTATAGATTTTGAAAAACAAATTTTAATTGACTTTGTAAGAAAACAATTGTCAAGGTCATGTACCATAGATGCATTTCTTGAAATTGTAGACAATGCTTCTAACTATCAAATTCCAAGTGTCTATAATGGAGTGTTTTATACACTGTTGTATGAAATCTAGAACCCTTTGGATATTCAAGTACAAGGATGAATTATTTAGTAAACTTAAAGTTACCTTCCAGAGCCATTTATTCGCACAAAAATTTACTATTACATTTACAATGTGGTAGTGTTTACCAAGTATTAACATTAATTAGAAAGACTTTGACCAAAAGAGCATGTATACTAATTACAAAATGTATTTACATTAATTTCATAAAATTCATAAGTTCTAGGGTGTGAGTAGGATTAAGAATGCCAAAAGGTCATCATGAGATCTCCTCATGAATCCTTCTGTGGAAGAGAAGCTAACCCTACAATACACCTTTCAAAATGTTAGACCCCGGTCTTGATAACGGGTCCTCCAGTCGTAGACTATTATTTAGGGGATGATTTCTAACATACGCTAGGACAACTTCCTATGACTTTAAAAGATCCATCACCCAAGGCCAAAGCACCTTTGCCAAGTATTGGTCTCTCATATTATCAAACCTTGTATAGGTGAAAATGGCATTATGTTAGTGAGGTGTTTCTTAACAGATTGTCATCCATAAGAACATTTTCATTTAATTATCCTCAATCCCTATAGATCAACAAAATACTTGAGATCCTTGAAGAAGTAGGGCTTTTCTAAACATCTACTGTCTTTATAGGTCGATTACATGTAGTCTTCTTGTGTAAGAACAAGCACATCTTTCACTTTAAAAGAAACTAAGAATAAGAGATGGTTCAATACAAATGTGACATCAGGGTTGACGAATTTCAACATTCGCCCCAAAATAGTGTCCGTTTTCCGGACGTCCGGACGCAGCGTCCCGACCGCTGTCGGAAAGTGGACGGGTGGGGCGGGGTGGACGGCCCGACCACCCGAGGCGGACGCCCAGATCGTGCAGACCAGATCAGTCCGCGCGTCGATCGGACGGCCGTAATCGGGCGGACGGACAGGCGAACGGGGCAGACGGGGCGGACGGGCGGACATGCGGACGCTGCGTCCGCCGGGACGCGAATGTCAGCGGACGCTGCGGACACAGCGTCCACGTCCGGACGTCCTGTCAACCCTGTGTGACATTCCTTGGGGTCATACTATTCCAGAAAGCAAGTTTTGCATTCCTATGCAATTAGTTCAGGAATCATATAGTGTCCAATCATATAGTTACAATGTGATTATTAAGCTCATTAAATGACCTATGAACAAGAATGCCATTCAGGTCAAAGATCACATAATACCATTGTTGTTGTACCTTATTCAACAACTTTGCCATAGGTTTAGGGTGCACTTGAAAATCTACAGAAGATTAAAAAAAAGAAGTCAATTAGTAGTCAACTTACTATATATAATTCAATATAATTAACAAAGAAAAGTCATATACGTTACTTAAAGGACCTTGGACATTTTTATCTATGGCCCATTTTTCCCTCTTGTCACCTCTTACTAGCTCTACCTTCCTCTCGTCACCTCTCCTTGGCCCTATCCCCTATCATGGTCTCTCATTGTTTGAGTCCCCCTGTCATTGCCTCTCATTGGTTTCATCTTGCTCTCCTTGCCTATCTTTGGCCTTATTCCCCTTGCCTTGTCGCTCATGGGATTAGGAGGATCAACTTCCTCAATTTCTACAAGCTACCCATTTTGAAATGCCCAATTAAAGATAGGTTTGTAAAGGAAAAGGTTCACTTGCCTTATGGCTTCCGTATATAATTGCGAGGACTGCTTCTTCTTATCTGTAATATTGAAGCATCTCTTTGGATCTAAACTTAGATTTGATAGGTGAGTGAATTCTCTTAACCTATTATCATGACACAACTTCATTAACTTTGCAGCACTATAGAGTAAGGCCTTTAGAACTTCATCATTATTTTCCTCGCCGTTTCTAGGAACCAATTCTTAGTCAACTTCTAGTGCAACATTGGAAGCTTTTAGAGTGGTGCCTATAGGCCTTGGCCCTCTAAGGCCAACAAGATTCAAGGGTTCTAGGTCAACAAAGATGTCCTTTTGGACATCAATTATCATGCCCACCGGCGGAGGCTGTCATAGTGCCAGCATTGGGGGATCCCTTGTTGCAACAATTCCCCCCTTTCCATCTTTTCCGTTATTTCCCTAGCTTAGTACTTGAACATTCTGCTTCGTAAGAATTGTCGACTCTTTGACAATTGGCAGATGTTCTGATACTTCTAAGCTTGCGATGCTTCATTGGATATCCTATTTTAGGTTAAGTGGAGAAAACCTTTTCCTTGAGATGATTAGTGATTTATAGCAACTTGAGGGACCCCCCGATTCAATATCGCTATTGTCCCCCCTTATACCGTATCCTTAGGATAGGACTATAAACATCATCCAACATATCGGACAAAGATTCTCGATTCTTCATGGGATCCCCTAAAGAAGGCTGATCAACAACGTCCTCCGGGAAATCCCTTCCAGGGGTATTATTAGGATCATTTTCTCTTGTGTAGCTCACTGTCTTCTGGATTATTGTGGGATTTCTTGATTCAAGTTGTCCAACACTTGTTTTTTTTAGAGTGATCCTTTCTTGAGACAAGCTTTGGTACATTCCCCCCATTGACGATCAATAATTCTTAGCTTATCAAGATATTCTCCAATTTGAGACAGCCAAGTCCTTCCTTCGAATGTTCCATTTCTAGGATAGGTTGAGGAACTTTACCCCCAATTATGGTCAATAACTTTTGAGACATTGAGGGATCCTCCAATGGAGGTCAGCTAGTGTCTATTTCTCTATAGTTATTGCCCTAACTATGAGATGTTATGCTTCATAACTTTATCAAAATTCCAAAGTACAAGATGTATGCAACTCTTGCTCTTCAAAAACTCAGCACTCTTCAAAGGCACAGGTGACAAAGCACAAATTAGAAGTATATCTACTGCATTTGCTACCTTGGAATTTAAAAGCTCTAAGGCCATTGGTGCTAGATCAAGTCAACTTCAACATCCAATCTTCTTGATTGCTTTAGCTCCGTCCAATGCTCATCCAACAGGGAGTTAACAATCTCAACACATCAAAATAAAGTTTGTCATATCTGAATTGCAAATCCCGAATCTATGCAGCCTAGCATTTGTAGATCTCACAATGACCTAGAAAATAGTACACACTAATCTTAGTGTGATTAACTGACCCTAGTTTGATCTATGGTTTTAATTCAATGTTGTCATCAAAAGAATCTTCATCATCCCCCAAAGTTGTTGAGTTTGTTTTAGACATTGTTAAGAGAATCAGGTGCTTGCTCTCTATGGTTGATGCCCCAAATTTGTTTAGCAACAAATTTACTTGCCTTCATAGCCTCTGTAGAATTCACTACTTTCAAGACTTTCACTCTTCTCTAATAGTACAAAATTGAAGTTTCTGGCTAGTGTGCCTCAAAATCTTGAGAGTAGAATGCTTATGCTTGTGTATATAAACTGATAACAGTTCATTGTAAGATCCGCCGATGTCAAATCATGGATAGGCCAATACAATTCAAATAAAATAATCAATAGACCAGGAGAAATATTTATTTAACTAAATCATCAGAGGATACTCCGATGTTTGACTCCCCACGCCAATTGAATTTAGATGACTTCACTAGTAGACCACACAAAATCTCAAAATATTCATTATAAGATCTCTTGACATGGGATCTTTGAGACCCCAACTACAACTTCAAAAAAGTAAGAGAATACAAATTAAAGGTTTGAATGTGTACCAATCCAAACAATGTGAACCTGGAACCTTTATTAACATGGACATAGACATAATTAGTGTAGGCTAATCTCTCAAATATCTTCAACACGGAGCTCAATTTAGAATGTGGCATATGTTGTTGCCGCTAGTACTAGTAGATGTCCCCCTTATTCTTAGCCTTGTACACTTGTTTCAGGCCTTCCAATCTGGAAAAGAAGGTTTTGAAGCAATCTTGCCTACTTTGGTTCATGTTGTATCCGAAATGAAAACTATGAACACATTGAATCCGTTGGTGGCGACAGGCACAGGGAAAACATCATTTGGCCCTGCCATGTATTTCAAAACATAGCAATCCCACAACTTTGCTTTGAATTCTACCCTCCGTCTTTCTGTATGAACCACAATCATGTAGAACTCTTCTTGTAGATGTGACTTTGAATATAAACCATACATACAAGTGTGACTTTTTTTTCCATGCCATGCTTACATGTCATAGCCGCCAATGTATTGCTAATCTACCAACTACTTTTGTCTATAGTTTTGCACATATAATGCTCTACAAAACCTCTCTTGTTTGTAGCCAACACTTCTTTCTCCATTGCAACCTTGAAAAACAACTCCCATATGTAAATGACCAACTAGGGAAGGTCTTTAGTTTTGGAGGTTATATTTAGAGACCTTGTCTGACCCTTCAACCATTATTTGCTAGCTCAAATTTCCATTGCCTTGTTCACCGACAACTCTAAGTCCTCATGCTTGATATTCCTCTCAATTGCAAACTCCTCCCATATTACTGCTGGATATGGCACATACTCCATCTTCCTCTATGGCAACAAATGACCTAGATAGTGAAATAAAAGCTCACATTTCATTGCCCTAATCAACCTTATTTTGGCACCAGCAATGTGAATAGAAACAATGTTTCGGCCACCCTTTCCATTAGGTTTTGCGCTGTTTACACAGACAAGTTGGGCCTCCACTTGCGTCGCAAGATAATTTATGTCTTTCGCTCAAAGTCCATAAAGCATCTTGAAGTCATATTGCATTAGGGGTTTGCGCTCTATCTTTCCAATTACATCGAGCAAACCCACTGCGTTGGGAAGAAGTCCTTTCACATATTTCTCTTCAATATTGATCTACCTCTAAACATCTTTATCTTTTTCCATGAAGAGTAAGAGAATCTTAGCTTTGCAATGTTCCTAGCCTTCAATCCCACAAATATGGTGACTAAAGATGGGTGAAATGCCTACTCAACAAAAAAATCATAATCAACATTTGTAAAAAGAGGTGCAATTGATGAACAAACCACAACAATATACAATCATGCAATCCCACGATGGTTCTAAGCTTCCAAACAAAGAACGTTTACATTCTTATCAAAGACCATCTAGTGATCTAAACACAATGACATTATAAAGGAGAAACCCCTAGCTATTGAATAGGAAAGTCGAGGGATCCCTCAAAAGTAGAGTACCATCAAAAGTTCTTGCAATCATCTAACATATTCTAGTGTCTTACTAAGACTTGATCATATGATCCCTCCATCCTTGCGTTATAAAAGGCCATGGTAATATTTTCAAAGTCCCTAAATTACAAGATGATTAGGTTTGTTATGGCCATTAATAATTTGACCATGAATAGTAAGCCTAAAAACTAGAACTTCAATTAGTATTTGAAATTTGTATTATAGACCAAAATATAGAAGGAACGGGATGGGGGATCCTATGATGACTAGATTAGCCTCTCTAAAAGGGTTGACAATCAATACCATTGGGCAATCTCACGACGGATGCATTATGTACATAGATAAGAACAAAGTTCACATGTGGTGTAAATATGGGTTCAGGAAAACTTACATTGTACTTTGGTGAATGTGCTCTTCCCATTATGGCTAGTTGCGGACTTCCCATACTACACCATTTGATTCTTGTGTTCACAAGTTGCTTGGTGAAATTTTGCTCTTTTTGTTTAGTAGTAAGATTCTAATTCAACAACCAAGAGAAGTGCATTAGATCAGTGTGTTTTGGTTGTCTTCACCTAGATAGATACAATATTGAAGGTCGATGTAAGCACCTTGTTCTTCAGGGCAATCTCAAGAGCCTCAATCAAATCCTTGAAAGTTGTGATAGTATGTTGTCCCCCAATGATGAAATACTATGTTTTTGGATTATCAGAAATTGTCTTAGAAGGTGGATCATCTTTGTAGTATATCACTATGCTATTAGGTTCATAGGGGCAAAATTTCAAAGGAAGGACCACTATCACTTTGATCTCTGAGTAATACATCAGTGAGATTCACGCCTTGTTTGTGATTGCTTCAAACTAGTCTTTTTGAATGCCCTTGTCCACAACAAGGTCTTTTGGAGCTAGGTGCAGATACTTCATGTACGTGCAGATGAGCTTGCCTTTACTGTTGTGGAGAGTTTTCCTCCCTTATAGGTAGAATAAATTGATGAAATCTTTATAAGGCCTTCATTTTCTACTTCTAGGGTAAGTTAAACTTCTTCAAATTGGCTTCTTGTAACGCCAAACATTGATATAGTGTAAGTGGTTCCTCTACTTTCTTTTTCTTTTCTAAAGAGCTAACCTCCCCTTCATCATCATCCTATGGAGCTCCTACTAATGCCTTCCTTTGCATGATCTTTTTTGGGTCTAGAAACGACGTTGGAGCAAAAGTTTTAATTTCTTTATTGGTCAAATTTGTATCCGTCAAGTCCTCCATAATAATGTGTCACTAGTTCTTTATTTCAAAAAGACTCCACTAAGGCTGAGACGGGTCTCCAAACATTAGATGTGATCTAATAGCCAAAGACTAACAAATGTTGAGGCTCAACTTCTCTTAGTCAAGGACCAACCCATACCTAATTCAATCCTTTGAAAGGACTACCTTCTCTTCTACAACCACAAGTGCAGTATTTTTGTCAAGTCTTTGAAGTTCTAAGATGCTCAATCCAAGGGTTGGATGCCCAACTTTTCCATTCAAGATTGAGGGGACTATAATCAAAGACTTGTCTTTTTGAGGTGTCCATCCCATGCCCCACTCTATCATTTGGTGGTTGCAACAAAAAAATGGATACTGGTGTATATGCTGTTTTGTATTCAAAGGAACAAAGCTAACCATCAACAAAGTCTACAAGTTTTCTTGGCATTGTCTTTGCTGGATTGTCATCTAAAATCATTTCACTACAGCTTTTCAAAAAGGATTATTAGTGTAAACAAACTCATAGAGATCAGAAGACCCCTTAATCTCAATTTTGTAAGCAAGACACATTTATAGTCATGATTGTAGAACCTCATGACTAAAAATCTCTATAGCTGCAATTGAGAATGATAATTCTTGATAACATTCTTTGAATGCAATTCTTTTACTACTAACATTGTGGGATCTCACATGTGGATTAGTAAAGACCTATTAGATCTAGAAATATCAAAAATATATTGTCCTCCTTGGACCTAACACATCCCTCTTTCATGTTTGTTTTATCTACTATCATTATGAGATCCCAAGGTCCAAAACCTCTATTGCGTAATGCAGTTGTCAATGCGAGACTTTCACGATCCCAAGCCAAGGGACCTTATGATACATTCATACAAGTTATCAATTGATGATAGGTAACTACATTTAAATTTAGTTGTGAACTACAATTGTTCATTGTGGGATCCTAAGATGGATTATTCATAAGCTATGTGTTTAGTATTTATTTGGTTTGGATTCTATTAGTCTCACAAATCCTATGTCGGAAGATCCCACAAGGAACTCCTATATGTACTCGTGATGCTATTGGCCACTATATTATTAAGCATCTTCTCTATTGTTAATTAGGGGATCCCACAAAATATTACTCTCTACACTCTTCAAATTTCTCTCCATTGTGGGATTTCTTGATGGTCACCCTTCTCAATGGTGACCATTAAGGGTTCTTACAATGATCTACACTCAAAATTGTCTTCGGATCTCAACATCGTGGGATCCCATGGCGCGTAGTCATAGAGTCATATGCTACAATGATAGGGCTCTAAGATACGGTGTTAAGAATTTATACTCTAATCCAAGTGCTTTTTCAATAGGTCAACTAAATTCTATACGTTCAAAATGAAAGTATTTTTACATTGTGAGATTTAATGATGATCTAAACCATTTGGATGTCTAGAGATTGCATCATTGTGGAATCTCTTCTACCTTTTCTCTTCATAATGAATACACAAGCAATTGAACTATATTTTTTGTAGCAATGTCTATTAATGAAAATAAGCGGAAGCAAAAGACGGAAATTAGGATTGCAATTTGAAAGAGTTTACTTACGGGTCATTCCACACTAGTATATGGTGAGACAAATCCCTTGCCATCGTAGCTTCTCCTAGTGCTGACCTACCTTGGATATTAGCTGTTGGAAAATTGCCCTCCTACTCACCCAAAAATTGTTGTATAGATGTACAATATTCTTCAACGTCAATGCTTCACAAAACATTTAATCTTAAGTTGGCTTCAACCTTCAAACTAAAAGCTTGAGGAGAAAACTAAATGATACTTCATATTAGTCATTTATTTACAAAGGATCACAAAAACTTTAGTGAGACTTGTTCTTGGTTGACACTCATGACATGCCAAGTTAGCGGTCAACTCAACTAAGAGAGAAGCCTAGTTTGGAACGAAACACAATATATTCAATGATTAAAATGAACTGTGTCGAATAGACATGGTGCATTTAGAGCAAAACAAAACGAAGAGAAACCTACTTCAATTTGTGAGAATCCTAAACTTCTAACTACTTTATGTAGTTGACTATGAGCCAAATGAAATCAACTAAAGAAAACCTAAGTGAGTAAATTCTAAACAAACTAGTACTTTAAGCAATTCATCTGGTGGAAGCTTGCAACAAACTATAGAATCCAAATGTGGGACTGGTTCACACCAATCTAACTTGATTTTTGAGCTTGTTCACATGGAGCACCTACTACCTTGAAATGTACCACCTCCACAACCTTCTAAATTACCTCCACTCAACTTTGCACCATGCCACACTTCCACTAGCAAAGGATTTGCACATGCACCACAGCTCCATATAATCTTGCACCACAACTCCACCAACAAATGGCACAAATTGCCACGGTCGCACTTTGTCACTGATTCTCAACACCAACGCACTTGTGCTTCATGAACAACCATTCAACACACTTGAAATGCAAACTCACTAAACTCCCTAATTGTAGCCATTCCTACTCAAAACCTCACTTAATGCAAGAAAACAAGCAATGCATCTTAAAGTTGGAGAAGCACATGACATTGGGGAAAACAAAATGTAGGACATCATAGGGAGGGAAGGCAACCAGGATTGTAAAGCATTAGGGTGCTTTTTGATGTGGTGTTGGTAGGGGGAGATTATAGAAGGTACTAAGCACTAGTCCTCCTCATGATTACTGACATCATAAAGATGACAGACGAAAAAGCTATGGGTGCAACTATACTTAATAGACACAATTAAGTAACACACTTACCATAAATTTTCACTTATTAATGAGTAATTTCATTCTATCTTTCTAATCATACTTCCATATCATAAGTGAAAACAAAGTAACCTCATTCTTTTTAATCACGCTTACTAACATATCTTGAGCTCTTTTGTTAGTTGTTTACTTCAAGTGTCAAAGATTACAAATCATGAAACATACTTAAAATGCAAAATAGAGAGGAAGTGCCAAAACCAAAAAAACAATTTTCTCTTAAGTGAAATCATTGAATAAGATAATAATTTGAGAAATGATTCAATTTGTACCAAAAAAACTTCAATCATAAGGTCATACTATATTAGGGATTTATCATTATTAGTTTAAAAAAAATCAAAGCCCTTCTTCCCATTAAAAACACTTAAAATAAACAATGTGCTAAATAGAGCCCCAAAGTTGGAAAAATCATTTTGGAGGCATCCCAAAATCATCTTGTTGGTCACTCTAAGGATGTGGAAACACTTTTTTGAAAATTAGCCTCCATGAACTGCAACTAAAGATGCTTTTCTCATGCAAAAGAAAAATAACAAGTTCTTAGATGCCTTCTACAATTATTGCTATTGCGTTCAATCGAATTAACAAACAAAACATATGTTTTCCAACTTAATGACAAATTTGTTTGGCTCCCAATTCTAGTTTCCACATTATTTTGGCCAATTTTTTAAAATTCAAGTAAAGTGGAATTTTCAAATTGGCATAAAATCAATTGAAAATTCTTCTGGAAATAATATAAAGTCTAAGAATAATAACAACTTCATAAATTAAACTTTAAGCATTCATGTATGAAATTCTATGATATTTTCTAATTTAGGCCATTGCATGGTAAGGCCCATTTCTTTCCCTTTTCTTTTTCAATGCACCTCAAGATGAATCTTGAATGGGAAGAAGTTGAAGTATTAAACATGCATCATTTTTTTTTTTAAATTACTTAACCCTTAAATGTCAAAAAGAAAGTTTTGAGTCCTTTGGAAGATTTTAGTAAGGCCTTAAGGATAGAGAAAAAAGATTTTATACAATTCTCATTTGCAACAAAAATGATCTAAATCTAATTTCATTGAAAGATGTTATATATTTTCTCCTTGTGATAATTTTTAGTATTCCTATATGAGAAAATAGCAAATCCATTGATCAATAAATAGTTTATTTTGGCATTTTGTGCTCTTTTATCTAGATTTGAATTCAAGTTACAATAATGATATTTTTTAAAATTTGAGTCAACCTGATGAAGTTAAATTGATTAAGTTTAATTTCCACACTAATATGAAAATTTTTTAAATTTCGTAAATTTGATTTTTTTTTTCATTTTGTACTTTGGACCTATTATTATAGAGTATTGATTTCTAATTTTAGTTTTTAAACTTTTCTTATACCATGTTGTTTTACATTGTAAGCTATACTTATGGAAAAAATTCAAATTTTTAAAATATATGTAGTATTTTATAGATATAATTCTTTATCATTTTTTTAAAAATAATTTTAATTTTTTAATATAAATATATGAAAATTTTAAGCACCCAAAAATTCTAAAAATTGTATGAAATGAAAGTAAAAAATAAATCAACTATGGTTGCTAGTAGTATGTACAAGACTTTGGATAAAAAAACTGCAATTCTTTTTAACTTCTTCTTGGTATGGTGAATGAATTGTGAAAAAAATATTGTTGACAAAAAAAGTGGATTCCAACAACGAGTCACATTTTTCTATGCAATTTCTGATGACAAAGGATATTGTCCAATGTAAGCCAACTAGACACAAGAAAATGCAAGAAATGAAAAAGATTCCTTGGGTGAACAAAAAACTTTCTATATGAAGAATTTTTAATGCTTGATTATTTAGGTGCACCTATCTATTGCCTTGACTATGTAAAATAACATGTCCAACAAATGAATGGGGAATTTTTGGTGGAGTTTTATATCCAAATAAAAGCCATCCACTTCAACTTCAAATAGCAATGGACCATCAATAGACTCTATTGTTGTTCAAATAATGAACACACATTCTATGGCCATAGTCTACAATGATTAATGAAGCCCCATGTACTCACTTTCTCCATTGAAACTTCCCTAAAGTAATGGCAATGAATGCCGATTGATTGGACATTCTAAATCCTCATTACAAAAAAATTGAACCTTCTAAGGGGCCACTTCATAGTGTTTAGGTATTGGTGGGAAAGAAATTTACTTACTCGCTAACTGGGATTACTATTGTGAGATTAGCAAGTGCGTCATATAAATGAATGGTCCGAAATAGATGTGAACCATTATTGCAATTTGACATTTATCATGGTTTCCATTGACATATCCCGACTTGCAAATTGAATTTGTTCCTTTTTGTAAGCTTGAATTGTACCTTCTTCCTCGGGCCTAAAGTGTGGCTCCTCCGCTTGTCAATTGAAGCTCCGTTGCTTCAAAGATACACTAATCAAAGCTGATCAAACATATGTCCCAAAATACATACAATGGTGGTGCTTTTTTCTAGAAGCTCCAATTGGTATTGGATACAAGTCACAAATGCTAATATTATGCAATAGTGCCAAGGTAGTGCCAATAGTGCCAAAGTATTGATAGCATCAAGTCCTTTGGTACATTTTTGAAGATAAACAAATTTTTTGTTTTATAGATGGTAGGTGCTGAAGAGAATAGATCCACCATTACAATGATTGGCATGAACCATTGCAAGTGGGTTTGTCTACTACCTGTACTAGATTTCATTGCTACTAAAAAATCTGAATGCATTTTAGCTCAGAAGGATTTAGTAGTGAGCATGTTAGGAAACAGCGAGGTGGGGTCTTCAAAACTTGGGAGGGATATACACTCAAAACATCCATATTGTTGTCCACCTAACTATGGGTAATAACATGTGTTGTAGAAGAACAAACTAGCGTGAACAAGGTCTATGTGAGAGCAACTCCCTCGATACAACTCTCCAATCTCTACGTCAACCACAAAAATAATACCAATGATACTTTCAGCATCAATCCAATCTTTGTATTTTGTCAAGTATAGATTTGTATAGCAAGTTTCTAATATTAGTCATGATAACAAATTCAACTTTTTTCACTCCAAAATTAGCAAAGGTAGGTCTAAATACTCTTAGAGCATAATTTATTTTGTCAATGCACATAGAAGCTCTTATAGTGACTTACAAGCTAAAATATGTAGTGATAAGCTTAGAAATAGAGAAGAAAAAATTGTTGATGCAGGAGGTGATCATATGTATTGAGAATACAAGCGTTGCTTTTGCTTGTGAAAGAAGGTAGAACAAATAAAACAACAAATTGAAAAAGACTTATAGTTAGCTTCACCGAAATTTCCTTGAGATTCTTACTTCAAATCAAGCACCTACCGATGCATGTGTGCATATTGCACTAGAATCTGTTCAATAGTCGTAGTGCTAGCGTTCATACAAAATTGTAGAATGCGAGCTTTTATATGACCCTTCAACAATGCTACCTCCATGTTTCTACGCATCTTTTGCATGCCCTCTATGCTTTTCTGGCATCAATGAAATTCAAGAATTCAACTCAATTTTTGTTGGAATGAAAACACCTTCCTCTTCATAGATGAGATCAAGCATAACAACTTGTAAAAGTGATCAAGAATGCATATAACAAATACCGCAACTTAAAAGCTAAACAAAAACCACAACTTGAAACCCTAAGAAACGCAAGTTCAAAATAGAGAATTCAACATGGAGAGAAACTAGGTGTGGCAAGAGAGCCTTAGAATAGCCGATGCAATAAATGAAAGGAAGACAATTATAATCAAGGAAATTCTATATATGGACAAGTAGAAGACGAAGTGACAAACAAGATCAACTTCTCAATAGAAGAGTAGGAGAAGAAGAACAGTGAACGAGATTGAAGTTCCATCCTTCATAACCTTTAACCCTTAAATGCACAAACATCCCAAAAGTAGATGCGCCTTGGCCAACCTTAATTACAACTTTCAAAATAACTTTTTTTGAAATTTGATTTCAACTAAGATAACGAAGCTTGACAAGTTTTGTTTCTATTTCATTTTAAAGTTTTGGAAAATGTCAAAAATTGAAAGAGTTATTGCAATCAAAAGCTTTCTATGTTAAAATCCAAATAACACAATATGGTGTGCTTTTATTCATATATATATATATATATATATAATTTAGTTATTTAGTTTTTTAATTTTTTAATTTTTTAAATTGATTTTTCATTTAAATTATAAAATTATGTTTCTTATTCTACCTTTCATTTACAATAAAAATTATAGATTATTCTAATATATATTATAATTGATATAATTTTATTTCCACCTTTAACTTTGAAAAACCACAATAACTTTATTTTTTGTTCAAAATTATTGAAAAAATACAAAGTAAATAGGAAATTTATTTTCCTACTAGCAAAAAATATCAAAATTTTGTACATCAATTAAGTAAAAGGATAGATTTAGTTTGATAGTCGAATTTGACTTCAAAGTGTTTGATGTGGCTATTTTGGATGTAAAAAATAAAATAACCAATTGAAAATTTTTTGTGATAATTTCTATTGCTACTTTTACCTCTCAAGAAAATTTCAAATAATTTAAATTATTTTTGCTATTTTTACTCATTTATATTCAATTTTTGCAACAAAAATGATAACAATTAGAAATTTTCAAGAAAAAAAATGCAATTTCTCAAAGTGATATAGAATTTAGAGTTTCAAGTAGTAAAAATATCATATTGTGGTTTGAACACAATTGAAAAGGCTAAAATTAACTCATATAAGAAATTTGACCATTTCAAAATAGATCACATCATCAAGGGGTTAAACATCAAATGAGAGTTGCCTAGAAATTAGGATTCATCTCCCATAACTATCACAAAAAGGGCACCAAATTTTTGAGAGAGCCACAAAAGACATAGACTGGAAATAGCAAATTGGATCCAGGAAGTTGAAATTACTTGTGCCTATATAGTGGCACTAATGCCAATATGGACATTGCTTTCTGTGAGCTTTTTTTCTTAATTTTATATTACCAAAACCAAAAAAACTCACGGCCCCTTAGAGGGTTCAATTTCTTCCTAATGATCATTCAATTACACGATGTGAAAGCCCATACATAGTCCACCCTAAACCCACACAAAATATGGTAACCATGACTATAGCTCATAGCAAGAAGATGCTTGCTTCTTTCACTATAGATGTAGATGGAGCATGTGGAAATTTAGAGACACTATGTCCTTGGATTGCAATGAAATATAATCAAAATATTTTCCCCTAAAGGACTACCTTTCTATTTTAAGCAACGTAGTGATTTGGAGAGATACTTGTAACTAGAAATCTGCATATTTCAAGTTGAAATTTTCATAGGTGTCGACAAGGAATATCTTTTATGTGCACTAAATTTCATGACATTTGGAAATAAGAGTCAAAGGTTAATGTATATATGTTGTTTGTTTCTCAACTCAAGGCGTCTAGGTAGATAAATAAAATCATTTTCTTCAAAAAAAAAATTGAAATTGAATTTCCACATTTGTATAAATGTGGAAAGCTTTGAATCATTCTACTATGATCAATGAGTCAAAAATTATGAGGAGTTTTAATTTGTAAGCACTTATAGATTCTCTACTCTGAAATAAAATTTAAAATATTTTATTTAATTCAATTTTCAATATTTTTCAAAAAAAAAATCACAAGATATAGATCATTTATTACAACATTACAACCATTGGAATTGACATTATTCAATTCTATAATTAAATTCTTAATAATTTAGTATTTTAGTATTAAAGCATGTAGCTAATTTGTCTAGGAAAAAGAATCCAAGGAAACACCACCATTTTGGATATTTTCCTTAGAAAACTAAGCCTATGAAGTGCAATTGCCTATATTTTGCAAGGCCAAAAAAGTGACTTTAGTGAATTTGAATGGTTTGAATGTTCATATCTTGCAATCTATGCGGTAGAAATTTTTGAAATTTTTACCACATATTTTTAAATTAGCATACTACAATCTTGATCCTATAATTTCATATGTCAAAAAGAGTTATTTTTCAAAAACTTGGTATTTGTCCTAGAAATGACAATTTTCAAGCCTTTGAAGGAAAACATAATTAAGAAACTTAGGGGATTAACATGAATTATCACATAGCCAAAATGAAGTTAATTAAGGAATAAGAAGGCCTCACAAGGCCCACTTAACATTATTTATTAATGAAGTAGGGGTCCCTTTTGCATCTTAAAAAAACACCCCCTAATAGTAAATAAAATTGTCTTGCATGGCTCCTCAACCAATCCACTCTTTGGATTTACTAAAATCTCTCCCAAACATTGAGATAGGCATAAGATAAATGCACCACTTGTCAACCACGCCCAATATTCAACATATAAGGTGCAATATTTCCAACCAAGGTTGAAACAAATTTCTAACCAAAGCTTAAAATAGTATTTTTTTGGTCCTTTTCAAAATTGGGACTTATAAGGTTATGACACCTTTCCAACAGGGGGGGGGTACCAGACGATCTAGCACTCTGAAACAACAAAGCTTTGAATGCAAGATTGAGAGATATCGAATTTCAGCATACAAATAGCAATGGAATAGGTCTTTAGAGGTAGTAAATGCAGTTGACAAAATTACATATAAAGACGAATACGTTTTCATAGAGGGATCAACGACCTGTTCTTTTTAATTTTAGGTCATCTGGCAATGAAAGTTTGAACCCGTGTAACTTTTGCAGTACGGAGTCCAAATAATGCATTCTTTGAAAAGTTGGTAAGTTCTATGAATACTAACAAGCATACAAAAACTAGCCATTCTAATAAGAGAAACCTATGCATAGAACATAGGTGTAATTTCCTCAAAAGGTGGAACACAAGGAGCTACCCTGACAACTGGTCACTGACCAAGACAACAAGTGATGTGCCAAATTCACATACCTCACTTTTAGAACCCTGTGTATCCACATCTGGTATCGAACTGTGAAAAAAGTTCCTCAACCTGATTTTCCTAAATTTTTAAAGTCCTACACAAAAAATCGCACATTCACTAGGCGATGGGAACATCACAGTATCATCACGCATCAGGTGCGAAGGATAACGATAAATGTGATCCAGATAACTCTCATAAGTAAAATCTGAAATGACGATCCCCTCCACGGCGAGTAAAAAGGGATATCCCCTTTGCACTCATTTAAGTCTCACTCTCGAATCATCTCAATCGATCGCAGGCTTCCTTTTCCAGATAAACTACGTCTGCATCAACAATCAAAGTCACAAAAACAAAAAATCAGGCCCAGTAACAATCTGATCTCCAAAGCCAAAGAAATGACAAGAAGTTTTCATAAAAAAAGACTCCCCCAAATTGGATTTTCATGAAGGGCAGAACTCATGTTCGTTTGATTTTGAGGTGAAAAAGTAGTGCTAGTATTATTTTAGAATCATTGACATTAAGTTGACATTAATTTCAAATCACTTTAGTATTGATGTGCTGTCCTATTAGATTAACATTGATTGATCATTAATAACCTTGTCAATGCAAAGTGGGGAATGTTGGAAGAGTCGAGTTCATACCGACGTTCTATATGGCAGTCCCCGGATCTTGGATGAAGAGGATGGGTCGAATGACGAAACAGGAGAACCAGCAGAGCCTGTTAGGCCTGCAGCCTGACGTTGGTAAAAGCTGGCTGCAGCTGCAGCAGCGTTCTGCATATCAGCCCAGCTCCCTGTCGTGGCTTGAGCTCCCATCAGTCCTGACATTCCAAACGCCCCAGCAGCTGCCTGCGGAGGTTGAAAATGCTGGTGTGAAGTTCGAAACATTGGGGCCAGTAACGATGCAAATTGTCATGATCGTGATTTGTAACGTCTTGCAAGTATTTTGTCTAGGGAGGAAAGATCGTTGGACATTGTTCTCATCCATTTGGAAGATCCAAATACATCACTACAACCAAAATCAAGTTGGCTATCCAAAATGCTGATTTATGTCTACACTTTCTCTTTTGTTAAAATTTCATTGCAAAAGGTAAATACTAAGATTGACTAATCAGCTGATTAGATACTAGATTAGATAATTAGTGGAAAAATTAAACCAAGTCGATCGTCTAGGATCACTAGCATATCATTCCAAAGTACAATTACTACAAATAAAAAATGGAACTTGGTAGATCTTAAAAAAGGTCTTTGATGTTGTCCTGTAAGTTCAAACTATACAGATCATCTCAGATCATCTTATACCTTTCTTTTGGGAAATGTTGGAAGTCACAAATTACAGCGCATTTTGTCCCAAACCAGGGGCATTCGGGGGTTAAACAAGAACCATACCTGTTGCTGTAGAAGTAGCAGTTGTACGCTTGGATCCATGGGTTGTGCCATTCCAAAACTAGATAATCCTCCAGTAGCCAGCAACATTTCACTGTATTAAGAGAAGTCAAATTTGTCAGACGGTAAAAATGCAGTCAGATTTAACAATAATAAATCAAAACATGCATATGTGTCAGCACACTGAAAATAGAAATGTCAGACTCAGTCCAGTCTAGAATAAACAAGACTGCCTTCAAATGAGTATGAGACACAAAAGCGGCCACAGATAAGGACGGAGTACACACCTCTTAGTGGCTCTAAAAAGCTCTATGTAACGTGAGCCAATGTTCTGCCGGTGGCGCTCCATGGCACGCTGAGCTTCATCAGAAGTAATGAACTCCACAAATGCCTCACCTGTGGGACGATCTGTTGCTCCCATCACAATATGTATGCCATTCGGCAAAATGTTATACCCTTCAAAGAAATCCATAATTTCTCTCTGACCAGCATTATAAGGAAGCCCACGCATCTTGATACAAACATTCTCAGATGTATCAGATAAGCCTTGAAGACCCGTCATACTCCCCAAGCCAGCGGCTTGCATAGCTGCTACATTCATCCCCGTCAAACCCTGAACTCCAAAGGCTCCCATCATTCCCGGAATCTGAAATCACAAATACCCACCTCTAGTAAAGTTTACGTCTCACAGTTCTAACTACCTTAAAATATCTTGGTGTTCTAAAATGCCCACTACAAATCCAGATCGAGTGACTTTCTCGTACCTGGCCGACACCAAACTGAGAAAACCCTCCGGCACCAGAAAACATGCCATACATTCGCTGCTGCACGGCAGTCATCATTTCCCCTTTTGTGCTTCGGAAGAGTTCCACGTAACGCTGTCGTGTCAAACATAGAAACATCAGACTATGTCGGAATGGTGGTGTGCATAAATGATACGACAAATAAGAATATTAACAATCCCAGCGAATGAAGAAATGTCAGACACCCACCGATCCCATCGGTTCTCTGTGTAATTGCATTGCTCGTGCAGCTGTTTCTTCGTTTGCAAACTCAACAAATGCCTGCCAGACCAGACCAAAGATTAAGAACCAGATCCCAAAACACCATCAAGACAGAATCTGTAGACGGTCGTGCTCAAAATTCAACGACACACTACCTCTCCTGTCGGACGTCCGTCAGCATGAGTACAAAGGAAGATGCCATCAGCTACAACCTGCATTCCCTTGAAGAAAGCTGTGATGTCTGCTGATGTACAGCTGCTTACAATAACAGAAACCACTTGTCAACTTCCAAGATCTCATACTCAGTCGCCAACGTTACTCCAATCAGACTCCGTGATCAGTATTTGTACAACATTTGGTGATTTAGTTGATTTCCGGTCAGAATAGCGTATTTAGATGTGATGGGGAACTACAATCAATAATATCCCATGCTCACCTGTAAGGCATGCCCCGCATGCGCACCACTCCCGTGTAGCGCATATCTGGATTACCAGACATACCCGGGATACCCGTATTGAGAATACCGCCCGTAGCAACAGCACTACTCCCAGTAACAGTCCCACTTCCTCGGCCCACCATACGCAAAGCTCCCTGCCAGCAAAATCCTCGACTCAATGACATCCACTAATCTGCCGTCACTACAGAAAATGCGAGTACAGAAGATGTGGATATGCACTTACCTGCATGTCTGCTGGGTGGCCCTTGAAAACCTCTATGTAGCGGCTTCCAATATGTTGCCTGAAATAAACGGGAACAACGAGCAGTGAACAAATATGTTTCAAACTGGCATATTTCAAAAATTGAACACTTCCATTCCCATGGAAATAATCAACTGAATGGAAATCATCAATAAGCTTACCGGTTCCGATCAAGGGCCTTGTTCGCAAGTTCTGCAGTCGCAAACTGAACATACGCTTGCCCGGTTGACCTTCCTGCACAGAGTTCCAGCAACGAGAATAAGTCTACCACAGTTGGAAATGTCTTAGGAATTAAATAATAAAAAATAATCCCCATTAAAAATAAAAAAGAGAAGGAAATCGCACCTTGGAAGTTGACACAAATAACTACCCCATCTGGCCCCATCTCCAGCCCCTTAAAAAAATCAGAGATGTCCGACTCGGAGGCACTGAACGGAAGTCCCCGCAGGCGGACGACATTGCTTCGTTTCCTGAAAGCACACCCCGAGGAAACAATCAGGATACGCACGCTCTATTTGAAGAAAACCAGGAAAACGAGGTCCCTCGAGAGACCAAGAACTCCAACAAAACCATTGCTTTTAAATTTCAAAACTGTTGTCAAAACTGTTGTCCAAGTAGTCGCCAAGAAGTGAGTAGCTCTTCCGTTTTGTTATGAACTGCCAAAAAGAAAAAAAAGGTACAGGGACAATGCCAACACAAGAAGTGCGAGGAAAAGAAGGGGTGGAAAAGGCACTCGTCCACCACCAAAGGTAAAGGAGCCCATGAAAATTGGAAGTCACCCGGACCACAACACTCACAATTCATCATCGAGAGCACTTCCTCCCACAAGCCCTCCTATGCCCGCCATGCTGTGCCACCAACCCTAAAACCTCTGATGAGCTGCAAGCCAAACGCATGAGTCACCACAAGCAAGCACCCATAAGCCAGCCAGCCAACCAACCAACCATCTCAAAACCATCTCAAAACCATCCAATCATCCATCCAACCAACCAACCAACCAATCCTCCGCTCCTCCACTCCACTACACCATACCATACCATACCATACCCTAAAAAAACGTCCACCTCCCCAAACACACAACAAACGACAACAACAAACCCTAACTCCCACGCCCCGCAGTAGCTTCGTCGTCTTCCTCATTCAACCATCACCCTCACCACCATTATATACAGAAGAAGAAGGAGAATTTTCATATTCTAATCACATCATCACCATCTCTCGCTCATTCTCGCAGCAAGCAAACCCCGACACCCCAAACCGAGGGGGTCAATTTCCATCCACCAACCTTCCTCAACGGTGCCCAGTCCAAGGCTCGGGCCTTCGTCGGCGCCTCCTCGCCTTGTTCTTCTGCGGTCCTTCGAGATGTACAAGTAGTCAAGAGCTTCACGTTGGGGGAGTAATAAGCTTCGGGAGTCTGGCGATGCCGCAAACAAAAGCAAAAACAAACAAATGAAAGGAAGATGACGGAGAAGACAAAGAGAAGCGCTGCTGCCTCTGGTTTTGAGTTTCTTTACCCTAGCGTCGACAAACGGTGGTTACGAGGGGAGACGGAGAGGTGATACCCGGGTTGATACCCTTACATCCGTTACGTGCTGGATATATATCTCTTTATCTTAACCTGATTTGGCAGAGAGAAGCGGAAATGGAATTGCCACGTCAGATTTTGACAAGTCCACATCACCTTGCACCAATCTCTAGATGCCACGTGGATCTGTTGAAAAAAAACTTTGATTTATGTTAAATTTTACCTTTATATAGGATAGAAGGCTATTCCCTTGGGCACTGGAATTTTGGAGTGAGACTTTGGCTAGAGATACAACCTTGTATTGCAAAAAAGAAATACTATTGGAAAGCCAAGAATTTACTTTTGGATGACATTTAGCACCTATAAGAGATAGAAAGAAGTCATTTTTAATCTAATTGGGGGGACTTGGTTGGTGCTTTTACAAAAAGGTAGTATTGGAAACAAACCTTTTTTGTGGCCAAGATAGGAGGATTTATCATATATTTGGTGGGGAAGCAATCTTTTGCAATAGATTTTCCTATTTTCAATGAATGAAATTATTCAATTGCTACAAAATCTAAGAACAATATTGCTCAATTAAACACTTTGGGATGAATATATATTTTCATCCATATTGTATGTTTCATCCATGTCAATGGCTAAAAATAGTTTCACTATCACATTGGAGATTATTTTATGTGTTGTCAAAAAATAATGAAAAGAAATCTGGTTGGAAATCATATTTTTGTAGTATTGATGACTTTTCTACATAAGAAGATACTTGATCACTATGTAGTATATTTTAGCAACCTCAAATTCCTTATTCCTGATGTGAATTTGAGTGAAATATATGATCTTTTTTTAAATTTGATTCCATCCAAAGAAATGAGGTTTATCAAGTCCAGTTTCTATTGAAATTTGAAATTTTGAAAAATTCCTAAATTGTATATTTTATTGCAATTAAAACTTTGAATCTATAACCAAGGTCAAATGATTTTCTAATCATAGAAATAAATACTAAATTATTTTATTCTATGATATTCCACTACATTACATTTACCTATGGAGAAAACTCTAGATTTTTTGAGCTAATTTTTATGACTTATTAATGACATGCAATTTCATCTCTGAAAATTAAAAATTTCAAGAATATATATTCACAACATGAAAACATCTTTATGACTTATAGATGACATGCAATTTCATCTCTGAAAATTAAAAATTTCAAGAATATATATTCACAACATGAAAACATCTTTATGACTTATAGATGACATGCAATTTCATCTCTGAAAATTAAAAATTTCAAGAATATATATTCACAACATGAAAACATCTTTATGACTTATAGATGACATGCAATTTCATCTCTGAAAATTAAAAATTAAGAATTTCAAAAATATATATTCACATCATAAAATTACAAAAAAAACTAAGAATTTTGCAATCCAAAGCTATAATCATAGGTCCATCTTTTTAAGATTCTAAGTTTAGAAAGTTCAATTTTTGACAAAACATGGTATTTAAGGGATATTAACATTGAAAATATAAAAATTGTAGTATACAATGATATAAAAAAATTGTATTCATGCTACAATAGCCTATCCACATTCTACCTACAAGCTCTAAAAATTGCTCTTAGATTATACCATGAGTTGTTACTATATGAATGAAAAATTGTCCAATTATGAATTGGTGTCAATTTGGAATTACTATTATATAGTTTTATAAATAATTGGGGACTAAGTTTGATTGGAAAGTAGACAAAATTTCAATGTAAATAATGTGGAGCTATGAATGATGGGATATTTTATACCATCCTAGGCAATTACATGCACCATGTTGTTTTAATTTAAGGTTTATACCCCTTCATTTTTAATTCCATTTGCACCATTGATAGACAATCATTTGACATTTAATGGTAGTACCTACAACCTTGAAGAACACCATACATTTTTGAATTCCATTTGCACCATTGATGGGCAATCATTTGACAATTAATAGCAATACCTATAACATTGAAAAGCACCCTATACTTTTAGATTCCATTTGTACCATTGATGCACAACTAGTTGACAATTAATAGCAATACCTATAGCCTTGAAGAACACCCTCTTGTTGCAAACTTTAGAAAACCATAGCAATGTAAATCATTCAATTTAAGTTTAAAAATTTTAAATCAAATTGTAATGGATGTGTCTCCTTTTCTTATCTTGAAAATTTGTTAGAAAATGCTTTAATTTGCATAAAGGAAATCCTAAGCCAATATGCTCTTAAATGGACATATTCTACACCTCCTCCCTTAAGCCAAAATTCACTAACAAATGGCACTCCCAATTTGGATCATTAGTAGACATCCTACATGTTTCTTAAGCTACAAAATGGTCACTTATGGTAATGAGTTACCCCTCATTTGGAGTTCAATCTGGACTCCTATAATGCTTTCAGAATTCTCTTGTTAATTTGAAAACCAAATTACACCTTAAAAACCTAATTACTATGAAGGAGGATGAAGGACGAAGGAGGTTGTGGCAAGTGGACTACAGTAGCCTACATTGCTTTCACATAACTTTCACGTGCCAGTCACTGTTCTTGAGGTGTGGAGAGGAGTACCGATTTTTACAAGTGCGGCAGTGCAAGAGATAGGGTTTTCACTTTGAGCGATCCCCTGCTGAGATGAGTCAGAGGACCACTTATGATTGCTTATTTTGGAAAGCGTGCCCCACAGCCTGCGCAGTATGGGTACTTCATCTGCAAGGAATGATGCGTGATCACATCTGAAGGTGGTTCAGTTAGGCTAAAATAAGAACTTCCTCTGTGGAGTTCTCCCATTAAGATCGTGCTCAAAAGACGCTCTCCTCCTTCCCGTTGCTGTAGTCTTTCAATGTACAAAATTTGGTTTAGTACCTACGGGAAACTGTCTTCAGAAAAAAGATCCTCTTCATTAGACTTGCGAACAGTTGACATGAAAGCCAGATCGACTGAGTGCATGATACTTCTTTCATTCACAAGAGGATACACGTACAAAAGAAGAGATGATCACACAAGGAGTAATAAGATACAGCATTTTAATGTCACGACTTAAACAAAAAAGTTAAGTTGAAAATACAGCAGATTGAGCATAATTCTCTTTAGGTCACCTCTCCTCAGTAGAGCATTAAAATCTAGTTCATATCCACTTTGCTAATTCAAAATCTTCTACATGTGAGATTGGTAGATTCTCTATCAATAAATCAAATAGATCTCAGAGAGGATGAACCTAATGACCAATTCTTCTGCATAGTGATCTAAAAGTATCTAACCAACAAATAATCTACCCTGAGAAGATAGACACCTGCAGACGAGATTCCTGGTCCCCTGAATTACACGAAAGCAAGTCAAGCAGAAACAGAAACAGAAACAGAAAACATCAGAACACTGCAAGAATACGAGGACTCCTGGATCCAGAAGGGAAGTGAAACCTTGGGTACACTAGGGCAACCAACAAGATTACACCCAAATGGACAAACATGAAGACACACAAGACCACACGTGTAAAACTTAAAATCCAGCGGAAAAAGAGACATGTTGATCATATGCTTCTAGCACAAAACACCAACATGCTCATATTGCCGACAGAGAGAAGAGGCACCTGGCAGCTCAGCTCTCATTTATAATACCATTGCGCACTTAGTTATCACAAAATGACCTAGAATAAGTCATTAAATTCACATCTTCTACTCCAACCGTGTGCCTAGACAACCACGGGTCTAAACACACGGTTAGGACTAGGACTGAAACTTTAGGCTTGTGACATAGAAGCTATAATTCTCTAAAAGCACTAATGGAGTAACTGAACAACATGATACCGGTAACACATTTCAGAATTCCAGTGACAAGGAATTTTAAGCTATTACTATGTGAGCTAAATTCATTACATTCTAAGGAAGAGCGGAAACCTAGTATACGAAAACAAAGAAACCGCGCAGACGGAACCATTCCAAACGTCAAAAGAAGTAACAAAACAGAAACAATGTGATCCAAGCAAGGATACTTAGACCATGGTGCGAATGCCAACTCAATCCTAAATCTTGTGTTAACTGACTCGCTCGCATTCAACAGTCTATCCGGCAGTTCACTGTAAACCGAGACTGGACACTAAAACCTTGGAAGGACACAAGCACTGACAAGCTTTCGAAAACTCCCTGAAGTATCGAACTCAAACAACAATCCCTAAAATAACCAGCACTTCCGACCCAAGATATTGCTCAGACATGCACGACTAGACAGCAGCAACGAATGCATGTATAGAAAACCGTGATCCAAGGGACAGGAATAACCTCTCCGACTCTAGGAAATTTCTACGACCAACCTGAATCCCTCTATGCACAGAAAAGGAAAAACGTGAGGTAAAGGAGTAGGAAAACGCCTCCTTGTCGCACCAGATCTCAAAACCTCCGAACCTTATTTCGCCGCC
Source organism: Pseudoscleropodium purum (assembly GCA_963969395.1). NCBI lineage: Eukaryota > Viridiplantae > Streptophyta > Bryopsida > Hypnales > Brachytheciaceae > Pseudoscleropodium > Pseudoscleropodium purum. The sequence continues at coordinate 29,948,391 of OZ017795.1, forward strand.
ATGGTAAATCTAGCCATGCGCGCCTTCTTCTTGGCCTCCTCATCATGCGAAAGCTTAGGTTTCGCGGCGACCTCACTTTCACCGGCGACTTTCACTTCTTGAGGAATGCTTCCAAACCGCTCCGCCCGGGCTTTTCTCTTGGCATTCTCCGCCGCAATCAGAGCGCTCTTCGCCGCAGCCGAAAGACTCTTAGAAGGACTATCAGGCACCTTAGTTTGAGGTTTCACCTCTGCTTCAGAGGTGCCATTCTTCGTGCCATCATTAAACCTCGCAGCTCGGAGCTTCCGCTTCTCCGCCTCGGATATCTTGAGGTCGGTGCCAAACCGCTCCGCCCGCCTCCTTTTCTTCTCGATATCCGTTACAACCGCGGGCGTCGTCGCGGAGACCAATCGTTCCTCTTTCCCCGAATCCGCACTCCCATTCACATCAAATTTCGTGTCGAGCAAACCACTCTCCTCACCCTCCTTCACATGCTCCCCATCCTCAAGACCATGCGCTGCAGCACCAGCCTGCTTCAATCCCTCCAACTGCGCAGACTGCTCTTTCTGCACGCCGGCGGAGGCCATCTCAACTCTCTCGATTCAGAATCTTTTCCAATCCAGGAAACTCCACCAATGGCCTGTCAAATACCGGCAAAGGGCGCCGCAAACATCAGCTGAAGGCTATTGTGTTCATGTAAATGAGCATAATCGAGGCTCTAAATTACGGGAAGGAATCAGGGAGACTGCGATGACTCATGGCGCGGTTCTTGCAAGTTGCGCGTGCTGGCGATGGAGGATGTGCTTATTGCGGAAACGGCACTGGGTGGAGTGGGAGCAAGAGGAAACGAAACTTAGGGTTACCGAAAACGGAGAAGACCAAACTGACATGAGGAAGGAGGCTGTTCGACCGTGGTGGCCCTTTGACCGCGGGAATTTAAGGTACAGAAAATTAACCCCTTAGAAAGGACCCTATGACCCTGTAAGGTAGAACCCTTTTAACCCCCCAAAGGACGGCCGGGGCGAACTGACCCCCTCCCTCGCTCAGCCCCTCAGAGAACGCTGAAATTTTTTATTTTCCACACATGATAAAATTTGAAAATTTTGAATTCATATTTGCAATCAAAGGCCCCTCATTAGCTAGGTCTTCTATGAAAAATTAGCTTAGTCTAGTTCATAAATAGGGGGCTTTTTTTTTACTTGCATCCATGGAATGATTTGGAGGGCCGAGCCAAGAGACCAATTCACCCTGATCCAAAGGACAAGCTCATCACCATGGAAATCACCCGTTTTTAAATTGTGTTAATTGGTGGCTTAAAAAATTGTAAAAACATTCATTAGAAGTCAAGCTATTGGAAAAGACGTCTCATTTTCACACAAAATTTTGAGGATGAATAGTTACACTTTTGCCCTACATGGAGAGATTCTTTATCATTCATGGGTCAAAAATCGTTCGTTGTGTCATTAGAAGAAACTTCAGGTCTCCAAAAGATTGTAAGTAATCAAGCCCTAAGAATGCAGTGAACGTAGCTAGTGGTGCAATCTAACATAGCCAAGAGAGTGCCACGCCATTGACCAATTTTTTTTTTAATTTCAACTTTTTTATGCATTCTAAAAATTAATTAATTATTTTCTTTTTTGAAATTTTTTTTAGGAACAATTGGTTGTCCCCTTTGCAACAAGGGAACAAGCTGTTGGAGGCCTCAAATTTCATCTAATAGATTTATGGATTAACCCCCCAAAGACAAGTTGATCACCACAAAAATCATAAGTTTTGGTACTATGTGAATTGTTGGCTTCAAAAATTGCATAAGCACTTATTGGAGGTTAAACTACTATAGATGACCTTCCCTTTTCACAAAAAATTTGGAAGATGAATAGTTGCACTTTTGTATTGCATGGAAAGATTCTTTGTCATTCATCATTTACAAAATGCTGTTAGCATTGTTTATAGATTCAAGTCAAAAGACCTATAACAAACTTTGCTATAGATTGATTCCATTGCTAGATTTTTAATAAAAGAGATTTGGGCTACAATCAATGCTTTAGAAGTTGATGACCCATTTTCCAAACACTTAAGAAATTGAGCATATTTATAGGATGGGTTTAGTTAGGAAAAAAAACTCCCTTGTAGTGAAATAGGTTTCAAAGGGATTTGAAAGTTTTTTACATTTTTTTCTTAGAAACGAATTCACCATGAATTTTTTTAAAAGATAATATTAAATTTATTCTTATTAAACAAATCGTTTTGTTTCCAACCATAGTTTGGTTACAAAATTGATATAAGTGTTAATTGTGGCTTTCAATGTAGATGTTGTGATCATTTCATGCTTTCAATGTACACTTCTTGGACATTTTTGTTGCTCTTGCTCTATGTGAATTGTCACTTAAACTAGAGTTGATAAAAAATAGAGTAGCCTAAATGGCAAAAATGGGGGATATTCAAGAATGGGTTAGTTGTACTAGGTGATAGTAAAATGAAGTGATGAGTGACCTCATTATGAACTATAAGCTTTTTAGTATAAATTTATTATTAGAAATAACTTTTACAACCTTTCATGTTAGAAAATAAAGTAGAACAACCTAATGTTTTTAATCATCAAATTTCCACATCTACAAGAACTTTCCATTTGCATCATATAGGCTTTCATGTTAGAAAATAAAGTAAAATAGTCCAATGTTTTTAGTCATCCAATTCCTACATCTACAAGACCTTCCTATTTGCATCACTCTCCCACTCATTTCCACAAAGTGTGTAAATCATTTTCTTTGGCAAGCAATTGGATGCTATTGTTAGAAAACAACATCAAATTCACATCTATTTATGGATAGTTTAAGGTTTATAAAGATGTGGTCCAATAAATATTCGTTTAGATGGGCTTAGTTGTGAATGAATGCTTGTTATAACAAATTGCAACTTCAACCAATAAAAAAAGCTTTTAGTACACTACAAGAGAAAGGGGTGTTTTAAGTGAATTTTTAAATATAGTCCTAAATTTAAAATTTTATGTAATGACTTTTAAAGGTCATTACTTATAATATATGTGTTTTTCATAAAATTTTGCTAAAAATCTCTTTAAAGGTCATTACTTAAAATCTTATGTCTAGGACTATACTTAAAAACTCATTTAAAACATCCCTTTTTCTTGTAGTGGTATATTGAATTTGTACATTTAAAACATTCATCAAACAAAATTGGGGGAATAGAGTACTAATTTTGAACCTTTTTAACATAGTCACAATCTTCATCTACTAACAATTTTATATTTTTGTGCCAGATGCAATTAAAAATTCTTATTAATTTCAAATTTTATTGAATTAATGTAATTCCACTAGTATTTCAATCAATTCCACTAATTCTTTTTCCAAAAGATACAAACAACAATAAGCATATTCCCCATACCCATATTGCAAATTTAGATGGTCATAGTTTGTTATACTTTATGATGATTACTTTGGGTGAATAAGATGACCATCATCAGAGTATTTTTTATTCATTTGGGGATATGTCTAAAGACTCACTTGGACCATGATGGGCAACACACTTCAAAATTTGCTACAAATTCATACTTTCTCAAAAAAACATAACTTCAATTACTTCCATTGTTTCTCACATTTGTCTTCATGTGAATTTTTTTTTTTAACTTCAACAAATCCAAGAGGACAAACTCCTAATTTTGACTACAATAGGTTGTTCTATCTTAGTCAAAATTTAAATCTTTTACTATGAATAATCCATTTTGCCATTGTATAGGAGGTATAAGATCCTAATTGTGCCACTTCATGGCTGTTATATATTAGTTGTATACATTTGAAATTTTCAAATGTATACTATTGATATATAGTAGTGCAAATAGAGTGACTTTTAGATTGTAGCACAAATAGGGTCTCATATATACTTAAGATTTATATGAATTTATATGTCTTTTGCAAAGAATAAAGAATTTAGTGAAGATTTGGAATTGTCACTATTTTTGAAGAAAAAATGAAGAAAATTCATATCAAATACATTAGGGCTTTGAATTTCCACCGCCAAACATTAATGATTGATCGTCAAATTTTAGGGTAATATTGAGAATATGGAAAATGCTTAAACTTTGAAGCATCACAAACTTATTTTTCCCTTTAGATTTTGAATTTACACCATTTGAATAGAGATAGTCAAGATCAAATTGTAACACAAGTATTAAAATAGATATACAACTATGTTCACATAATAAAAAGTTATTAGTTTTGTAAGAAGAGTTTTTCTAACACTTCTTATTATATTGAAAGAAACAATTTTGCAAAGTGCAAGGTAATGTTCTTTTATATTAGAAGTAGAATAAAAGTAAGAGGTTAATGTGCATGGAGTCAAGACTAAAGAGGTTATTTACAATGACAAAGATAATGAGGCAAAAAGAGGTGAACATGTCTTTTTGTTTCAATTCCTCTCACCCACACATTTTTGAAAAAGTAAAATATTGCCATTGATCACCATGGTGAGAAATGATCTAAGGCATGGTTGTATGGAATATAAAATACAATTATAAAATACACATACCAAAATATAATTATGAAATATGGGTATTGAATATAAAATATGGAAATGAAAATACAACATTAGGAAAAATTTCAGCCCTCTAAAGGGTTGTGAGTTTTGACAACCCCCCCCCCCCCCCCCCCCATTGCAATTAGAGAAGAATTCTAGTGTCTTCTAGTTTTAATGAATGCTGCTAATGTGGCACTTCTTGTGCCACATGAGCATTTTATTATTTTTTATTAAAAAATATTTTAATAAAATATCAATTTAAAAATAAATAAATTGTAATTGCACTGTGGGGCACTGAAAAAGGAATCCTTAATGGCCCTTTGCAGGGTTCAAATTTTTTGTAATGATATTGCAAACAAAATTTAAACATCCCATATCATTTGTAAGCCAAACTAATGTCACACAAATATAAATATGGGATGAGGGGATGTTAGTGACAAACACTCTTCTTATTTTCTAAAACAATGACAAAATGACATGTGTTTCCTTTTTGAGTTTTTGGAAAAGTTTAACCACCAATGGACATTGAATGACATGTGTACCCTATCAATTTTTTATATATGAATTTCTTAGAAAGCTATAGAATCTCAAAATGACAATGACAATGGATTCAAAAGAGGCAATAACTACCTCAAGTTTTCCATTTTGCATTGTCATCATAATAACCATTACAATCATTGTAATCATCATTCACATTACAATCATCATTGTCATTATCATCTTTCTTGTCTTTGTTGTCTTCACTATCAAAACCAAACATATCTTTTATTGAATGTGATTGGCCCCTAGTATATTATTATTTCTTTTAAAACATGTTTTATTTTCATTTGACTTTAAAACTTTTGAACTGTTGTGCATTATTGTTTAAACTCTCTTTACAAATGAAAAAAATTATGATTCTTTTTTACTTTAGGATTCTATTAGAAAAAGAAATGCTAATGCCTATGATATTGCTATAAAAATTAATACCTTATTGCCCTAGCCAATGATAATAGACACAAAATTTCCATAATTTTTAGTTGTAAATTTTGTATTTATAAAGATTCACCAAACTAATTCACTTGAATCCTAATTCACAATATAAATTCAAATTTTTCAAATTTGATAGTCTATAAGTTTTCAATGAAGGGAGTTTATTGTCTTTGGCCCTCAACCATAGGTAGGTAGATTGAAAATGAAACTCCTAATCAAACTGTAATCCGTAATATTAAATTTGATTTTGTTTTTTTGCTTCCTTACATGGTAAAATGTCTCATTAGACAATAGAAGGGATTTGAAGGCAATGGAAGCCTCTTTCAAGCTTGTTTCCTTTGATTCTCCCTTGTAGTGAAGGAATAGGTGGCAAATAAATTCTTAAAATGAAAAAAAAAGTTGAAAAAAAAGTTGAATTTTTTTTCAATTCAAAATAAATAAATTTGTATAATGAGGCAAAGTCTCAGCCACGTCATACTGTTGTAGTCTCACAGTTCTTTTGTTCCCCGCAACTTAGAATCTTGAGGGCTTCAAGTGCCCTCAAATCCCTTCTAATGTGTTTGTAGGGGCATTGGAGGGTTGTTTCAAGCCCATTCCCCATGATGTAAACCAACCATTGCTAACTATAATAAAGAGTAACTAAAAATAATGAAATAATGAAAAAAATTAATTAAAAAATTATTATTATTATTTGCCTTGGTAGGAGTTCTATTATGTCAAACTACTATTGTGGCCAAGTTCCCATAGTCTGAGAACCCAATCTTCTACTCCAAAAAAAAAATTTTAAAAGTTTTTTTTTGCCCAAAAATTCTGCTCGAAGCTGGCTAGTGATCAAAAAATGGTCGCTTGAGCGCTTAGGGATTAAAGTAGTAGAGCCTTTCACAAATAGTTTAGGCCTTCACAAAAGTGTGTCAAACACGCACCTATATGATACCTGAAGATTTCTTCAAATCTTGACTTTGAAAATTCTAATAAACTAAAAGAATCTCCCCAATGAAAATATAGTTACATATATCATTGAAGATTATGATTTTCATTTCACTCTCAATTTTACCTATAAGGAAACATCAACCATTTCTTATAATATTTATGTGCAAATTTCTAAAACATTGTAGGGAGGGGCAACATACTAAAAATAGAGAATATACGTTTTTCTTCTTATAATTTCACAACTCTTATGCAATTTTGCACTTAGAATTGGTAAATATAAGCAAGTTTTTTAAACATCTAACAATTAAATTTTGAAAAAAAACAATTTGCTTCATGGAGATAGCCATAAGCCCATACTCTTTTTTCTTAGTCATAGGACACTTGAAAAGACTTGGGCATGTAGGGGTTAAATAAATAAAAAATGATGTTTACCTTAGATTTTTTTTATATCATCTATTTTAGATAGTATAAAAAGCATTGAAGATAGGGATTGATAAAGTCATTTCTATCCAAATCCTTGAATGAAGCATATAAATATGTTCCAACAGTTGTTCATCTAAAATATTTATGTGCATCCAAAATAGAAATTTAAAAAATGATTTTCTATAAATTTGCATTACTATAAGAAACAAAAAATTAATATTTTTATTAGATTTTTAAAAATTTTATAATGATAAAAATGAAGTAATTACACCTGATTATACCCTCTTTCTAAATCTAACCATTGTATATTTTTGCTAATAATATACAACTTCTATTTTCAAATATACATATTTTCAACACTTTGAAAAATTTGTAGTTTATTTAAACGATATCCAACGAATGCATGATAAAAAGAAAATCATAAATCCTCTTTTGTTTGATTTTCAACAAAAAAAAGTAATTTAAAAAAGATAAACATTGCTTAATTTATTATTTTTCTTAGTTTTTTGTGGAGGAAATGAGACACTTTTTGATGTGTCCACTCACATTCCTTATTTTGGCATGTAGCGTCTTTCCAAATCTACCCAATTTTGGGGAGAGAAGATACTTAGTGATGTATCCACTCATTTTCTGTGTTGTGGGGAGGAATGTCATTCATTCCAAATTCACCTAGTTTTTTTTATAGGAAGGCGGTGAGACACTTATTAATGTGTCCACTTACATTCCTTTTTTTCGAAAGGAGTAGAGAATCTAAAAAGACAAATAGTTTTCTTGCATGTACGCACCAAAACCATTACATCGCAAGCCCCTTATTGATGTGTCCACTTATAGTCCCTCATTTGGGAAAGAATAGGAAACTAAATGGACACGTAAGTAGTTTTCTTGTATGTATGCACAAAAAACCATTTCATTGTGAGACAACTACTAGCATGTCTACCTACATTCCCTCGTTTGAGAAGGAATTGGAAATTTAAGTGGACACTCAAGTAGTTCTCTCGCACGTATGCATAGAACCCATTGCATTGTGAAACAACTTTTGATGTATCTACTTATAGTCCCTCATGCGGGAGAAGTATGGAATGTAAGTAGACACGCGAGTAGTTCTCTCACATGTACGCACAAAATCCATCGCATCGCGAGACAACTTCTTGATGTGTCTATTTACAATCCTTCATTCGGGAAGGAGTATGGAATCTAAGTGGACACGTAAATAATTCTCTCTCATGCATGCACCAAAACAATCGCATGTTTGACCTTTGATAACTTTCGGATTAAAAATCCAAACAATGCAATTTTTGTTGCATCGAAATATCCTATCATTGATTTGCCAATCTAGGTTATTTCATGAAATTTTAACAGCTATATTAATTAATTCTCTTGACATTGAAAAAGTGGTGATTTTAGGTGTTAGTAGTTATCTTCCTTGCATCGGAGATGCCCATCGAATAAGTTCGGCACCCGACGTATCATAATGCAGTAAAGAACGTGTTGTAGTAACTTACTACTCTATGATAGTAAACAGGGTCGGGATTCGATATCAATACTCTACGGAGATACCGCCCCTTCGCTCACCTCCTTGTTCTCCAAATGCCTTCTTCGTCCTCTTCTACAAGACGGGCTCCACTATAGCAAGAGTCTTTCAAGCCATAATATTTTCTGGCGCTGTGCGAGAAGAACTACTGAAGCTTTGTTGCGTTGCCTTCTTCCTCCATCGCCATCGCCATCGCCATTCGTTGCACTCCCTTCTCTTCCCTTCCCTTCCCGCAGTTCCCCTGGCTCTCCCATGTTCGGTGAAGACGGCGCGGCCGCCGTGCCTGGCACGGGCCTCGTCCCCACGCGCTTCGTTTGGCCGCACGGCGGCCGTCGTGTCTACCTCTGCGGCGATTTTACCAGGTAACGAACAATCACAGAAAACTCACACAAAAACAGAAACGCGCAGAGAACGCCGCTTCCTCCTTGCGAACTCCGCCAGTATTCGTTTTTTTTTTTTTTTTGTTTTCTTTTTTTCCCCTTCCGGTGCTAGGAATTTTAGCTTTTCTTAGTGCAAGGAGAGTCTTTGGATGGAAGATGAGAGATCGCTTGGAAGAAGTGGAGAGAGAAAATGGTGCAGGCAGTGAGGAGAGAGTAGGGATTGGATTGGGGCGTTTTTTAGGATTCTTAGAAAGGGATGAGGTTAGGTTGGGTTTTTTTTTCCGGAAGAGGTTAGTTGTGTTTCGTGTAGTTGAGGACTTACTGTAATGAAGTAGTGAGATCGATGTGGAGTGAAGAGAGTGTTAGAGGAAGGAGGTGCGTCGTCGGGGTTTTGGTAGTGGAGAGCGGATTGACTTTTCGGCAGTTCTTGATTCGGGGTCACTACTGTGACGGTGTATTTTCGGGAAAGAGGAATAATGCCTGCATCTTGAGAAGAGAGTCTTTGCAAACAGATGAAAAGAAAACGCAATGAAAAGCGCATTAGGAAGCGGAATGGAGCGGAAGATTCCGTTTGTCCGTGGCCCTGATGTGAAGGATTCTTGATGTGAGGAGGTGTTTATGCTTAGATTTTGGTGATCGTATCGTTGTGCAACAGTTGCTTTTGGTACTCGAGCACTGAGATCGCTGGGAAGAGGTGAGAGTGGATGAGGGATTTGGTTTGACAGGTTTTGATTCGGAGTACTCATGTGAACGATTCTTGAAGTGATGAGGTTGTCTCATTAGGTTTAGGGGATAGTGACAGCACTTTTTCCACTCAAGGACTGATATGGGACCTGGTTCCTTACTGTTCAATAGTTTGGTATTCAGACCGTAGAGCGTAGATGATGACAAGACCGTGAATAGAGGTCGTCTATGCTGCCTGGTTTGACCTTCAGTCTCACCTTCATATTATGAAATTCCATAACTTGCCGAAAGAATTGTTTCTAGGTATATTGTGACACTCCGTAATAGAACGATACTATTGTGAACATGTAACAGTTTATATCTGTGATCAATCCATGCTTTCCACTACCTTGAAGTTAGGTTTTTCCCAAACGTGTCGTCGTTGATAGGGTCAACAGTATTCTGGATCACCTTTCTAGGTTGTGGCATCATTTTCTATATGGGAATGAACTTATTTTAAATGTGGCCGATCGTCACACACAATTTCCTTCTGCTTAGTGCTTTTGTGATGTCAGTGCGAGCTCTGCTGCCTGATGAGGATTTGCAATCTATTTACAAATAAGTTGTTTGAGTTGTAGAACTATATTCAGCACATATGCACAACTGTATTCAGAAATAACTCATTATCGCGTTCATACTGCTTTACCATGCAATCATGTTTCACTGCCATTCTAATTAATATGACCTTTTCCTCTGCCTACTATTGCAGTTACTCGAATGAATCTAACTCATGATCCCGTAATTGGAATTGTGTAGCTAATCGAATGAGATTAGATCTCAGCGTTACTCGAGCTATCGCCTAGATATAGTTTGTGTGGGCAAACCAATTTTTTTTCACCCCATTAAGGTCATCCAATTGAAGCACCTTAAGAATTACTGCTGTGGCTCGCCTGTATGGTCGGAGAGATCTATGTAGTATAAACAGGTAACGATGCGCGCGAAATTTGTTCCACTTACCAAATCAATAGAGTTTATATCCAGTGGATCGATTGTAACCTTTGCCGAAGCTTTCCTTTATAGTGAGCGGAAAGAGCTATATTGAGTTGGACATGGGTGCAGATGGCAGGATACATTACCCTTATCTCCAGTTGAAGGTTCTTCCTTGGTTTTCCAAGTGATATGCAGCCTGCAACCAGGTTACCATCAGGTATGCAGTTCTATGAGCACCACGTGTTACATTTCGTTTCGATGGGCTTTTAGCTAGGAGAGAAATGAATGGTTTTTTTTTTGTGGTTTTGGGTTGCATGGCCCCCATTGATGAGGCGTATGAAGAACCTGATATGTTTTTGGAGTTGGCTGCAGTATAAGTTCATCGTGGATGGGGAATGGAGGCATGATGAGCAGCAGGCTCACATGGCGGATTCCCACGGTCACGTCAATAATTGGCTTCAGATCATAGGGCCGCATCAGCATCACCCTATCTTCCTTCCCTCTCCTGATATGGGTACCTCTGGTATTACCATGGATGTGGACCAAGAAACGGTTCATCCAGTTGTGAGCACCTGGCCCCTTGGGCTAAATTGACCACATTTGATACTTTTTCTGTTCATGGTTATTTGTAGTGTGAGGAATTTTTCGTTCATTGATAGCTGGAGTCATTGAGAAGGTGCTGCCAGCATATTCGTGGCGTCGCTTTTAGTTGTGAATGCATTGTGATGCACTGATTTTACCGAGAGTAAACGGCGTATTACCACTATTACGCAGAGATTACTTAGCTGACGTGGAAATTTATGTGACACTTGACAGGGTTCAGGAAATGAAGATCTACAGCTGCATGAAGGTGCGCAGCAGGATCAACAGCAACTAGATAGAGCTCTTATGGCAGAATCTGGAGCCACGGTACTGAACCCGGCTGAAGCATTAGCCTCTAGGAAAACTATTCAGGAATTTTTGAAGCACCATTGTGCATATGAATTGCTGCCTGAATCTGGCAAGGTATGATTTATTTCCCTCTTCCACTCCCTATGCTATGCTCATCTATCCTAGTTGTGCACAAACAGGTGAAGCTATGTAGACCAGCTCCATAGAAAGTGGATTGCTACTTCACGATGTCAGTGACGTCGAGCTATAGTTTGGTTCGTTGTTACGACAATGGAACATGTGTGCTGAATTAGTGAGTTCCGGTTACCGTGCAGTGACAATGCAATCCGGGTACATAGGGCCGTTGTAGAAGATCCCACTGCTTTCATACTTTCTCAAGTCTTTCCATAGATTAATTTCATGGTGCCATCGCATTTTGATCTGGCGATATATCAGTTTCTTGTCCACCACACTTTCTAACTACTTGACATTCAATAGTTTGAGTTAGACCTCATTATAATTGCAAGGATAATATCTGCCTAGCAAAGAAATTGTAAAATTTGTCGTGAGGATGATACTCCTGAACACGTGTATTTTTCAATATATTTCTGTGGTTGGGAATGGTATCAAACTTATGTAGACTTGTTGAGTATCAGGATTGAAATTATTGGTCTGTTGTCTGAACAGATTCGTGGCGTGTACAGGTTGTGGCTCTGGATGTGGCGTTACCTGTGAAACAAGCTTTCCATGCACTTTATGAACAGGTATTATGAGAACCAGTTCGAGGTTATGGGTCCCTCGGTGTTAATCCTGTGAATATTATGGATTCACGGGTTCTAAATGACCATTTTGATTTATCATTTTCTAGAAAGAAAATTTTAAATGGGGACAAATTTACATTCTTAGGCGTATTCAATAACATTGATCGTATTGGTTCAAATTTTTTCTCGACAAAATTAATATCTTCATATGAACTCTTTAAAGCTCACAAAATTATGGGAGCAAATAATGGCTTTTTGATCTTGGAAGGGTTAAATCGAACGCCAGTTTGAGGTCTTTTGGGTCTCAACAGTTTCTGTATTTCGATATTCTTTGAGCGTCTTTGAAAATTCAATGAGAGATTGGTCTCAACAAGACGTTTGTACGTGCAGGGTATTCCTGGAGCTCCTTTGTGGGACTCTTCATTACAGCAGTTCGTTGGCATGCTTACAGCTTCGGACTTTATCTCCATATTACAACGCGTACATTTCTACCTTCTATGACTGCACTTACCGATTTATCATATTCTGCCAATGTTTGACAAGGGAAATAATGCTCAATGTTTCTGAGTGAAGTTGCTCTTGAATCAGTTGCATCTTGGTTGATCACCAGTTTTATGAATGATGTTTATCATGACAAACGCTGAATAATGTTTGTAGTCAATCATTGACATTGCAAGATGTTAGCTTCGTCTGCTCTTGAAGTAGAAACTCATTGTATCGCTCGTTATGTCCTCAGCTTGGAAGCAATGGCGCTTCTGTATTTTCTGAGGAGGAGTTGGAAATGCATACAATTGAAGAATGGAAAAAGGAGAAGCAGGCGTTATGCCCTTCTGCCGTTCACTCACTTGCATATGTGGGTGCTTTCATTTGTTTCCTTGTTTGCGGCATTCCTTCATATCCATTAATTTCTATTGGAATAGAAATCAGATTACGCAATGTTGAATTGTCCCTGTGCTAGTATCCATATTGCTTCTATACCACTGCCTTTTTTTGGTACTTATTTGAGATTTGCAAATAGTGAATACAGTATGCTGAGTTTAAGATTTACTTGTCATGCTGGCACTCTACTTGGTTGGTCGGTATGCCCCATAGTTATTGGTTTCAGTGATGAATTTGCAGGTGGGACCAGACGATACACTCGCTCATGTGGCCAGTGAACTCATGCGACTCGATGTTGCACAGCTCCCTGTCTTGCACTATCCGGCCCACGCTTTGGTTCCAGAGCTGTTGCATCTGGCTTGTCTTTCTGGCATTTTAAGATGTAGGTCATTTTCCTGACGACAGGAGTTGGTTCTGTAAAGTTATTCGAGCGCACTTGTAGTTTTATAACACATTTTACTTTGGCAGTCAGCACATAGAATTTAATCATTTCTTCTCTAGAATGTGCGTAGGAAACTAAGTGCCTGAATGTTGTTTGAGGACTCCTCTATCAGTGAATGTTGGCACATAAATCTGGTGCACTCCATTCTTTATAGAATTTGAAGTTTTTTGCTGTACTCAATAGTTCAAACAGATGATGTCTGAAATTTTATGTCTTCTTTTAATGGACCGTGAAATAGAATTTAACCTGTCTCTGACATTTGCTTCTTTGTGACTGTGCAGCCATCTGCAGACATTTCCGGCATGTTCCCTCATCCGTCCCTCTTCTTTCACAACCAATTGGTACATTGCCTATTGGAATTTGGGTTTCAGGAATTGCAGAACCTGGAAGCCGAACTCTACAAGTATTACGACGAGATGAACCCTTGAGTCGTGCACTAGCTCTGCTTCTCGAAGGTTCTCTCAGCTTGTGCCTTTGTGTGGTTTCTGTATTCAACACGCCTCAAAATACTATTTGCTTCTATAGTTCAGGATCGTGCCTTTCAGCTGATTTAGCATTCTCAATGTTTTGTTTTTGCAGCTCGAGTCAGTGCGCTCCCTGTTGTGGATGACAATGGTGTCTTTCAAGACGTTTATGCTCGGGGGTATGCTTCACAATGATTTCAATCCCTCAAATTATTTCGGTTTTGCCATCCTTAAGCAGGACGGGTGCATCGTGCCTAGTGTGTATTGACGACATGTATACTCGGAAATTTTGGTGAAACGCTTACTGTTGGAAAGATTTTCGCTGCTCATCTGTTCGAGCAGGTTCACTTTTTAAAGTTAATTCTTTCAATTCTGAGTTGGTGCAGCATTATAAGCATTTGCATCTATTGCTTGCATCTTCCAGGGATATTACTGCTCTTGCAAGGGATAGTACGTATGCTCGACCTCAGCTGAATGACCTGACCGTCACCCAGGTCGAGCCTGATTACAGTTTGCACGTTTTATTTTTAACATGATTCTGGAATGTAAATGTGCAATTGAGACTTTATTCTTGCTAGTATTGGACTTCGGATTGTATCTTTTTTACAACGTGCCACACTAGTGCTTTGTGGCTGCACCTCATCCAATTTCTGTTATCTATGCCACTGGTTGCATCTTGTCCTGACAGGCAATCTCTTGGTGCAACAGGCATTGCAGATGGGCACTGCACAAGATTGGCAAGGGCCTGGCCCGTTCAATGGCAGCCGTTACTTCATGTGTCTCCGATCAGACACTTTACGTTTCGTAATCGAGCGATTGGCTCTTCCAGGTAGGCTAGAAGACTTGATAATTTCTAAATTGGCGTTTAAGTTGCTTCTGTATTGTGTTTATGGTTGGAAACTGGGTATCCTAAGGGAAGAGACAACGCAATAATTTGAAAACGTAGAAAGCCAACAGTCTTGGACGATCTTCGGTTGCATACTTGGTAGGCTATATTAATCGCTGACTACTTTGGCAGGGGTTCGGAGACTAATTTGCGTTGAAGCTGGAAGCAGGCAAGTGGAGGGAATCATCACACTGCGAGATGTTTTCCAGTTCTTGCTGTAAATGACAACACACATCCAATGAAGAAATAGTTGATAGGTGTCTTGGCATTTTTCTTTGTCCTGGACAGGGGTTTGAACTTGAACTTCTGGTTGTTCCAGTTCCCATTATTTTATGAGGTTCGATGCAAAATAGTGTGGAACGTGCTCCTTATGGGTTGTTCCTAATGTTGGACAAGTTTAGAATTCTCAACTGAATACAATGTTCATACTGTGCGCGCACCAAATTCCTGCAAATAATCTTTCTTCTCGACCCAAGAATTTTGTGCATCTGCTTGTTCGCTTGTTCCTTCCATTGAAAATTTGAAAATTTAGGATACTAAAGTACTTCATGTACGAAGTGTTTTCAAAAGGGTTTGAAGCATACACCTATTATCATTGTTGCACAATATGCATAACATTAACATTAGCAAATTTTGTAATAAGGTACAATAAGTGCATGCATTATCATTATTGTCTTCCTAAAGTTGGACTAAAGAGTGACAATTAAACTTAGAAATTGATGACATAAGATGTATACAATCAAAACATAAAGGCCTAGAAGAGCCTAGTGTCAATATTTGATACTAACATCTTTTGACAACATTTTTTAATTTTGAAACTTATTCATACATGATAAAGACAATGCGTTGGAATCTTGGCTTGCTCTTGTCAATAAGGTCCAAGAAATTGAATAATTCATCTTTTATATCATTAAGTATTGATTATGGTGAACTTTTCTTGTTTCTTTGGCAAATTGTAATTGCTTGTGGATGGTATTGAATATGTAGGCATGTACAATAACTAAAACTATAGACTGGTTCATCGATTTTCTAAATTACATTGAAGTAAAGAAATCTTAACAAAAAATGGTATGAAACTTAAAACCCAAATATATTGAGTTTTATGCATTTTTTGTTCAATATTCCTATATTGGTGATAAGAAAGGATTAAAGGAGATTCCAACTTTAATACCTAACAAATACTTTGAAATTCAATGAACATTTGAATTTGTAGGTTGCAACTAATTTGAACAATAGGATATGTTTGACTTTGCTCACTATAGCCAAGAATGAAGGGGGCTTTTCATAGACAAAAGATACCCATAGTATAGGAAGTTGAAGTAGGATCTTAAGGAGGTTGAAGTAAGACCTTACTTAAAAAGGAAGCCAATACTATAAGGGCAAAGCTACCTAGACAAAACTACCCATAGTATAGTTGTTTTTTCTACATACAACTTTCAAAGTTGATTGAACTCACAATCAACTTCAACCTCTATATCTCTTATTCTTTACTTTGAAATGAATGTTAGAATTTATTAGAACTTTGAATCTATAACAATTCAATTACTTTAGAATGATGGGAGATATATCACAACTACTAGAAAATTCAATTTTTGTATTGATTTGATGGCATTGATTTGGTTCATTTTTATTTATTGATTTGGAAATTATTCTATTAATTTGGACAAAAATCAATAAAAAAACAAAAACAAAAAAGTGAATCAAATCAATGTGACTAAATCATTAAAAAAAATTGAATTTTCTAGTAGTTTATTTTGTTCATTATAATATATATATATACTTTCTTATTGGAGGTCAATAAAAAAACTAAATGAAAACCAAAGTTGAACTTAAAGATTTATCTACTATTTCTATGAAAAGATCCCATGATTTCAAGCAAAATAAGATTTGTTATAACTTTCAATCAAAATTGAATGATTCAAAACTTTTCATACACTTCTATACCCAATAAATATTTTTTTAAATTAAAAAAAAGTAAAATTTCTTATTTGTCCTAAATTTTGATTTAGTTCCAAAATGAAAAAATAAACTTATGGATTTTGCAATACTTACTAAAAACTCTCAACAATGAAAGATTATAGGGATTAAGAGATATTTTAATCCCTACAAGTGTGAGGAATTTGAAATAAGCTAGGAAGCATTGAGGACCATATTGTCACTATACATAGTTCTATTTATTGAATTCACAAATTTTGTTTTGCAAAGAATAGAAAATCAAAAAATATCTCACAAAAAATTTGGTCAATTTTCTTAAAGAAGAAAGACATATAATAAGTGATCAAAGTAGAATCATGTAGCTTCCTGGGGGGATTATCCTTGGCCTTATAGACTCTTAATTCCCTACTTGGTTCCTTTGGCAATCCAAGAGTGATCTTTGAGATTTTAGAATGGTAAACAGAAAATTTTCTATGTGTAGAAGCCTCATTGTTGTGTGAATAAAGATTGTCTCAAAGAAAAAATTGATTGACATAAAGCTACATCAAATACGAAAGCAAAATTCAAGCAAGAATTTATAAAATCAACATTATCTCTAAAGTGTCCCCCATAGCTAATAATATTGCCTCAACAAGAAGTTAGGAGTATACAATAGATGTAGTTGGATTTGAATGTCATAATGAAATTAAATATTTGTACAACAACTCTCCACATGAGCCCCAACAATTAATAAAAACCAATGCATTGAAATAAAATTAAACTAGAATATACATTAATTTTATTATATCTCATACAATGTAAATTTAAGCAAAGAAAATTTTAACACATTTAATTGTTTGACAATAATTTTTATTTGTTATCTTTAAAATTGTGAAATTATAATTATAAAATTATATGAGAGTTAAAAAATATAGCTTACATTAAATGTGTAAGTGATAAGCTTTACCTCTACTTCAACTAGAGTGTCCTTTTATTGGTACAAACATTATCCACAAATGGACTTACTCTATATTAAAAAGGTGGATTTTGACTATACATTAAGAATATGTAGAGATCCATTTATTCCTCAATAAAATTAAATATGAAATTAGAAATTCTTTATGCTTCAACATAAGCATCCCTAAATTATTATTTTGCAATTTTGTATCTTTGTATCTTTTGTGACATTAATTTATTTTACCTTCTTAATAGTGATGTATTTGGTCTTAAAAAAATCAACATATATTATTCAAAATTAATATAATATAACCGTTTATAATTATCAATCCTAGCCAATCTTCAAAGGTCACATACAAGGAGTTATAACTTACACTACGATAATATTTGTCATTGGTATTTATTAGGAATTCAATCCTAATCTTACAAGAAATTCTATAGTGTTATTTTTAATTTTGAAAAACTTTGTTTTATGTACTAAAGTTTAATTATAGTCCACCTTTTCTAATTGCTCAAAGTCAATGATAATGAATAATGCTAATTAGGTATCTTTCTGTTTTAATCTAAACATAAACATTTTCCTCTTGATTTTAGTGCCTCTAATGAAAGGATGAGTATATACAATAATATATGTTTAGAAATTGGAGAAAGTCATAAAGACTTTAAAGAAATAAGGATCAATTTGATTGAAAACCAATGTGAAATGTTTGTATTTAACTTTGAGAGGACATTATTAATGTAGACTTTTTAGCAATCCAAAATATTATTGTTCAATCATTTTTCAATGATACATCAAAAACTAAATTGTGTATATCTAATTACGTGGCTACATCATAGAATCTATAATAAAATAAAATCAAGTCAAGTCACAAATCTTTTTTGAAGAAGTTAATAATTAAAATGAAAACTTATATAGAAATTATTCAATTTTGTGCTATTAAATGATAGTGGATTTTAATAATGATTATCAATGGTACAAATTCAAAATAAGAAATTGGTTAATCTTCAATTATACTAAAAAATGAATTGCAACAACAGTAAAAGGAATATACATGTTGCATCACCTCAAAATTCACATATCAATAATAGAGTGTCTCCCCAAAGTATATCAAATGGTAGTATCTCCTATGATAGTAGCAAGCATGTAGCATCTCTACAAAATTTGTGTACCATAAATGGAGCGTCTCCTCAAAGCACATCAAATGGAGACACAATATGTAGTAGTCGTATTTCTTTAAGTTGTGTCAATCATCAGGTTCGTGAATAATTAAAATGAGTATCTTATATGTGATATATATAACCTATAATTTCCAACATTCCAATAACCAAAGTAAGAAAAACATAAAAATAGTAGAAAATATAATTTTATACAAATATTCTAATTAGTGTCCCATTATTCAAAATAGCCTTAATGATCTAATTATCTTAATTAGTATTTTATTGCAATGATTTTATGAAGACATCTAATAGTGCTTGATATAGTTCTACGATTGATTTGTTACTCATCAATAGATTGGAGGCCATTGTAGACACCCAAAATGCAGCACAAGAAGAATGTCGCTTCCCAATCACTTGGATAGTTATCAAATATCCGAACTTTTGAATCCTCCACGTGGAATTAGGTCTTAATCTTGACACTTGAGACAAGCAGATGCAATTCTATTAAATTTGAGTTAGGTATTGATGTCATGACCTTGGTATATGAACATGAAGTGAAGTAAATTTTTTATATTTAAATAATGTAACTTAGAAAACTTAAACACTCCTTTATAATCCATTGATTCAAGATCAATGATGTATTTCTTTTTATTTCATAAATGTCAGAGATGAAATGATCAGAAGAGGAATTACACCCCGTAACCATCATCGAGAAAACCGAGCTTTAATTACTAAAACAAGTGCAAAAAATCACGCTCTTAGGCAGGTCTTCATCAAAACTCATACTAACATACTTGCATTTATTGTCTCAAAAATGAGAATAAATTTGTATGTTTACACTATCAACATTTTGATGTATTAATTTTTAAGGAAAAAAAAATGAAGAGTGCATTAATAAAGGTTCATAGACTTGTTTGGAATTCTAACAAAACTAGTTGTAACCCTCAAAAATACTTTTGTACTAAAGATCTAATTCAAAATACATTAAAGAGTTCTAAATGTTATGAAACAATAAAATATTATACAGAACCAACAAAATGATCATGAGTGTATAATAAAATCTTCTGAAGGAGGAAATGGCAATGGGGTACAACCACAACCACAAGTAAAAAGTAGAAATGGAATTGATTATATTGCAAGAAATGTCCAAAATGCAAGTAATAGTGTGGCAAAGTCCAATCCAAAAGTGGAACATTTGGACTATTTGAAGAAAGAAACTTTTGGCAAAGTTCCTGCTTAGTAGGTGCCCAATCTTTTTATCTCACTTATTTCATTTTTGCATTTCAAAAATAAAAATTTTAAATGATTTATTGATTATTGCAATCTTCTAGAAACATTATAAAACTTGTTGATTATTGAATTGTTGTTGACTTTATTCATTATATCCACCAATGCTCAAATAAACATTATATATAATTATAAAAAAATTCTAATTAATTTAACTTATTCATACAATATATTAATAAAATCATTCAGCTTGGTGAAAAGGAAGATCGAACTTGCACAAAATATTGAGAAAAGGTTTATTCAATATTTTAATGTAAACTTCAAATATTTTAGTATCAAGTGTTTTTTTCTTACATTATAGTTTCACAAAAATAATTATAATAAGCTATTATGCAAAATAGAAATTGAAGAAATTCAAATTACTAACAATATTTACAGTACTTGTAAAATATTAATCTATAATTGACTAGCATTATTGAAAGTTTCGTAGATGTAGTGATTTAATTAAAACTGGTTTGTAGTGTCTCAACATTATTTTATTGTCAATGATAGGTTGCTTGAAAACAAAAATAAGAATTTACCTCCAGGATTAGTTCTCATTGATGACAATGATAGACTTGATGTTTTATCAACTCTAAAGAGCAGTATCCTATTTTAAAGATAATTTTGATTTGCGTTTGTTAATATTTATTTTATATAACATGTTCAACGCCTCAAATAAAATTTCTAATACACTAAAGATAATAGTATTGATTGTAGTTAAAACCAATTGTTGTATTCAACAATTTTTGGATTGTAGACCTTATTTTCATTTATTATTGAATTCGTTTTAATAGAATTAAATTTAACAATTATTGAAAAAAATCAATTATGATAAATAAATAAAAATGAATTTAATCTAATTGCATTGAGCTTATTTCATCCTACATTGGGATTTTAATTTGGATTCTTGCAAATGGATTTGCACCTCATGTAAAGCTTAAAATTTTGATTCTTTTATTGAATTGAAATTGCTTATGTTCTACTAAAATCCAAAAAGATGAGAAAAGTAAGTCCAATCATTTCAATTGGTAGATATAAATAGGATTTTTGTTTTCTATAGATTACTACATTTAGTTAAGATATGAAAATTCAAATTAGAGACAAGATAATTCAATGTGATTATATTGCATACAAGTATTACTTGTTGTCATCTCAATGAAAATAAGTTTCAAAAATAACTCAAATGTGATTTAAAATAGAGACTAAGTTTAGACAACAAAAAAAACATTTTAAACTTGTACCATTACTATAATAATAGAATATCAATTTGATGCTAATATTTTCTATAATATTAGATGATATAATATAATAAGATTTTCTTAATAATAATAATAATAAAATTAATAATTGTAATAAAATGACCATTTTAATAATCTTTTCCTTAATAAAAATAATAATTGGCAAAAAAGGCAAAGAAAAATTGGAGACAGAGCTAATGAATATGCCATTGGTAATACAAACACAATCTCAAAAGCGAAACAAAGTTGAGTTGGAGCTTCAATTAGAAGACCTTGAAAAATCTATAACTCGTTTTTCAAGACCTAAGGTTTACATCCGAGTTAAAGATTGAATAGTCAAATTATTTTTGTTTTTTGGTCAAAAGTGGTAAAATGCTTGTGTTATTATTGTACAAATAAATGGTATGAAATATGTCTGTAGTATTTTTATATTTTTTTGAATTAATGTAGTTGCACAATAGGAATTTAGGGTATTATGAATTTTACAAAACTCATTGGATCTTTACTATAATATAAAGTTAGCAATTATTTTCCTTCACATATTTTGTTTGTGGTTTAAATTCAAATTTCAAAATTGAATTCAGATTATTAAATAGAAATTTTAAGGAATATTCTAATGTTGCAATACCAAAAAGTAAAAAGTTTTTAACACCACATAGATCTTTGATACACAAAATGAAAATTATAAACTCTTTATTGTAACAAAGTTGTAAGGTAAGGACCATAATATAAATTTTGTGAAAGGTCAATGCAAGTTGTATGCACTCCTTCACTTATTTCACTTGTAGTTTGAATTCAAATTATAAAATAAAAAATTTAAAGAATATTCCAATGTTACAATATCAAAAAGTAAAAAGTTTTTAGCACCATATAGATCTTTGATACACAAAGTGAAAATTGTGAATTCTTTATTGTAGCTCACAAGGTAAAGACTATAATATAAATTTTGTAAAAGTTCAATGCAAGTAGTTGTTTGCACTCCTTCACATATTTTACTTGTCATTTGAATTCAAATTATAAAATAAAAATTTTAATTGAATTCTTTATTATAGCTTACAATTGCAAGGTAAAGACCACAATATAATTTTTTTTAAAGATCAATGCAAGTAATTGTATTTATAGATGAACTTATTATGAAGTTGAAAAACTTCATTTTAAGCTTAAGAAAAAATCCAAAGAGGACTAGGAAAGGTAACATTTCATATATTGACTTATTAGATGCTTGATTTCATCTAATTTATCTAATTTTAAGGTATTTAATTTTATATTTCTATATATTTTAAATAATTATTAAATTTGAATTAATGCTTTTTTTAAACAATAAATAAGGCCTTGAAACTAGATATCAAAGGACAATTAAAGGATGCATTTTACAATTTTCTATAAAATCAAAGAAATATAATTTTCTAAAATTCACTAGATATTTGTTAATTCTAAGTTAGGGGTTTCTTTCAGTGCCAAACTCTAAGTTGTAACATTTCTTATGAAGGAGAACATAAATACAAAAATTTCACCTCATTTAGAAAATAAAAACAACATTCTATATCAAAAAAAAAATTATATTTTTTAGTTCTCCCTAGCTAATTTAAGGTGATTGATTATTTTGTATTTTTCATAAATCCTTAGATAATTTGGTAATAATGACTTCATATACAAATTCAAATGTGCCAAACCTAATAGCTTGATTGTAAAGCATTTAGAATTGCTACTCTCGTTGCAATAAATGCGAGGGATCAATATAGAATTCGAGCTTTGAATGTACCAATACACAAACTATTATGCACTTCTTAAAAATTTAGGTGATATTAGAGATATTTGTTAAATAATGCAAACTTAGTACAAAGAGGATATGAAATTCAAAACTCTACACTAAAATCTTAACCAAACAATGCTCTCATCAAGTACTTAAAAGATATCTCTATTGGATAATCCATAATTGCATATATGTATTCACTTGCCTAGAGGGCAACCCAAAGGACAATCACCAAAAGTTTATATTGTTAAGGCATGCAAAAGTAAATAATGAATAGTGCTTATGGCTCTATTGCCTAAATGTGGTGTTTAGCAAGCCATGATCACCATTCAAACAGTAGTAGGTTGAAACATTTTAAAGAAAATACAAAATTTACTTTTTGTCAACAATTCAAAATATTTTCTATTCGTTTTATACAAAATTATAATTGTTATAATTTTATATCAAAAAGTGAAAATAAATGAATAAATGTACCAAAATCAACCCAATTAATTAAAAAAATTCAATAGATACAAGAAGCAATAGAAATTGGTGTAAAGATGTATAAAAAAAACTTGTCGATCTTCATTTTCTTAGTTAAATCAAATACCAAAAATGGTTATTCTAAAAATTCCAATCAAAGTTGACCAAGGCAACATCCACTTCTAGGATGCACAAACCATTAGGTGTTAGATGTGAAACATGGCTTTTTTTTTTACATTATAGTGCCAAATTGCAGCAAAATAAATTATTTGGGTACAAAATGGCAACAAACCATGAAGTTTTTTGCCAAAATACTTCGAATTAAAAAAATCTTGAATGAAATCACCAAATTGTGGATTCCAAGCATGAGATAGTATGTCAATGCTAATGTGATATTTTCGATCCAATAAATGGATGAATATTGAAATTTTGGAGCACTACCAAACATTTTATATCGCTGCTTTGGCACTTCATAAAAAATGAAAAAAAAAAGAAAAAAAGAAAAAGAAAAAGCACTGGTAAGAAACTGTCTTTGAACATTAGATTGCACACAAAATCTAAAAAACAAAATTAAATTAAATTAAATTAATAATTAAAAACTAAAAACATACGGGAAAATAACAGTGAGTGAAACTGGACACTCAAAATGGACTCAACATTGTTCCCAAGACCTTCACACTAGATATCAGGACCAACACATATTAATATTCTTAAGTCTCAAGAGCTTGGTACAAAGTTTCTCAGTCCCAAAGCTCCATGGTCCTGACTCTTGGGATGCATAGTTACCAGTCTTACCACCCCCTGCAAAGAACCTTGTTGCACACAAAGATATGCATAAACTCTCCATTCTCTTTAGTATCATCTCCATCATTCTCATGGCTCCACACAAGCCTCCACATAGTTTTCTTTCCAGAAGGATGGTCTTCCAACTGACTCCAGAATCTCTTTGCAGTATACAAAAGTTTAACAGCCATTAGGAAAACCTAGAAGCAGTGAGTCAATTTACCGATTCGCCATTTTCAAATCAGTAACGCAGCTCTCTGAATAATATATATACATCCAAAATCAGTGCAATGGCTTTCAAATATGAGGTTACTGACGTTCTAATGTAAGCCGATTCTTCCGATAAGATATAATCTGGTCCGCGCTTGGTCGCTTGCCAGGATCCGGATTTAACATTGTAGAAACCAATGCGCAAAGAGCTTCACTCCGCCAAGAGGGCATTCTAGGGATATCTTCCAAATCAGGTCTAGTTCTGGGTAACTGTAGCCCTGTAACCCACTCGTACACCATGGCACCAAAGCTGAATATGTCAGCCTTGGGGCTTGGGTCTTCGTCTTGAAGCAACTCCGGTGCTAGGTATCCCCCATCGCCCTCTTCCCACTCCCACAACTTGCAGGGCACTGCTAATCCAAAATCGCCTATTTTCAAGTTACCTATACACAAGAAAGGAAAGGACGCCAGTCAAGCGATTCTCCTGACTGTCAAAAGACACCAGTCACAATTTTTTTTTTTTAAATGGACTATGTTTGCCTTAATCCCGAAGTGCCGAAGCTGATGCACAGAACTAGCAATGCGCAGTGGCAAAGAGGAGGTTCGTACCTTGGCCATCTATAAAAATGTTTTCTGGTTTGATATCAAGATGAAGTACTCCATGCTTATGTATATGACTTAATCCTGAAGCCACTTGATCTATGTACTCCCACACCTGGCAGAAAAATCCAACCCACAGATACATTTAGAATTACCAAACTAATCACAACAGCACCACCATATCAATTACTCAAAACTGAACTTGCAAATAATTCCAAACAACGTAGTAAAGAACTCGGGACGGGCAGGAGTCAACTTCAGAGTAGCAATACCTGAGGTTCATCAAGAGGCTGTTTGAGAGAATCAAGGAGCATGCGAAGATTGCCTGCCTCACAGAGCTCCATTTGAATATAGAAGTGAGAATCCTGCTGCCAACCCCTAAAGTAATTCACTACGTTTGGATGTTCGGCGAGGCACGCAACACTTTGAATCTCCCGCATATATCGATCTCGATCCACACGACTAAAGAATTCTCGTTTACTCATTTTTACTGCACACAGTGCACCTCCTTTCCTATCTCGAGCTTCATAAACCTGAAATCCGGCATGCCAATTAAGGTCAATCGCCTCCAAGAATGAACAGGAAGTCAAACAATAACGACGTCCTGCCAGTCAGAGACAGCACTTTCTATCATAGAGCATACCTTGCGAAGAAGGAAATGAACAGACATGGCATGTTATGAACGCAACTCGTCATTCGGTAGTAATTTAGCAAGGATACAGCTGCAGAAGTATACCCGGGTCGACGTTGGATATTCTCTGGACAAAAGTGGCATCGACTGGGTACAAGCAAGCACTGATGGCCGATCATTCCCGAATTTCAAATTACACAACGAAAACGTCAAACGCACTGGACAAGTAGGAAAAATCACGAACCGTACTGAAAGATCCATGCCCAATTTCTCGAAGGTATTCAAAGTGTTTGTCGAACATAAATATGCTGGCAGTCCTCTTGAGATGTGTGGTAAGAAGCAACTTCGTATCCCTCAGACTTTGTTGCCTGGACAGCTGTTTTCTCCTGTAAGTCATAAAGTATGGCACCGGCAATATAGGCAACAATCAATACCATTATTATGCTTCCTGCAATTCTGAATGACCAGCAATATGCAAGACATGGCATAGAGAATCAGACATCTTCGTACTCATTATTATAAAAGAAAATCAGTATCAATGTTCCCAGTTTATTCAAAGTTTTAGTAGGCAATATTTAAGCAGAACATGAGTAAGAGTCGAAAATTACTTGAGAATAGGAGTACTTGGACACTCCAAGAAAGGACTACTAGTAGTTGATTTTGGTGTGGTTGGAGGGGACTGAAAGTCACCATCCTCGAGTGCCACTGTTTCTGCAGCTGGTTTGACATCCGCTTCTCCTCCACTCCCTCCTTTATCCAAATCGAGCTCACTGCTTCTGATCTTTGATTCGCCTTGACAATTCATCAACTTGTGAGTTTCGGCATGTATTGGTTGAAGTCACACGAAATCTCACGAAATCTCACGTACATTAAAACAAGAACATTGTTGCACAGCTACCAGCACACAAAGAGGAGAGGACGATGAAGACCAACCTCTTCGTGCCAAGACCGTGACCGAATGCCAAACCCCTCAGTCGCTCGTCCAGTATTTACGAATAATGGCGGAAGGCTAGATGTTGGAAACAACCCTTTGCCATCTGTACTGAGAGGAACAGTTTGACGACTGCTGGATTCCAGATTTGCCAAAACCTCGGCATTTGCGGCAGCCTGGCCCCTTACAGCCATGTTACTTGTGGAAAAGCGCTCCCGTAGCGAGGATGACATTTGTTCCCCAATTCCTGACACCAAGGAGAATCATTACGAATGTCAAGAAAATAAACTGATGTAAAATGAAATTTTGGGAATTACCACCTGCTAAACCACCAGATTTGACATGTCTGTATGATCATTATTCCAGGAGAACCTTAAGGCTAAGCAAAACAATTCTTTATAACGAGCACATAATTGAAAAGTGTCTCTAATCAAACCCTTCATAAAATAATACCATTGTCTAAGAAACCCTTAAATACTGGGACCAATAAAAAGAACAATGATAGCCACAAGGGAATATATGAAACAGCTTCCACGTAACTACAAGTATTAGAACAGAACAATGAAAATAACTGCTATAAGCAAGAAACCTTCCACTGTTCATTCCATTGCATTGAAAACTGCGAAAGACTGTCTCTCATCAGCTAACTGGTAGATACTTAACTCGTCTATTCATACACTTGGCTGAACTAATTTGCACTTGGTGAAAACATTAATGACTCGGTTTCATGCCTATGGTCACAATTCTTTGAAAGGAATGGGCTTTTCCTACTGTCACTTATAACGGTCTACAACCTCCCATCTCATTGCATGAAAAATCCACGCGAAGTGCTAAAACTTTGATCTCCTGAACACATTTAGCTCCTGAACCCAGAGTGATCCCCATACTGATCTCTCAATGAAAGCACACTCCTACGTATTGGTCACAACGCTTGAAGTGATGGAAGATAGTGTCCTCTACATCATTCGTAATTACAATAACAGGTCTCAAAGGCCTGAGACAAAGATATACTAACTATAGTTATCTCTAGATAGTTCAGTAAAAAATTCACAAAAGTTTATCTCACAAGAAAATTGCCCTAATTGAGGATAGTTCCAACAAGCACATTCGTCATTCTAAAGACTCCAAATCGGTCACCAGAAGCATGAGGAATAGAAGCTTAATTGGTGTCTTCATCCCACTACCCGAAAGAACCAAAATCCACCATATCCATGCTTCGGATAAGAAGCAGTGATCTCGAACCTTAAAAACTAAAAAGACTTTAAAAAATTAATTTTAAAAAAATTCCAGCATTTTACGAATTAATCATAATTCCGGCAACATGCTCCACACTTAACTACTCCAATTAGCATGAAAGTTCTACCACCCGTCCACGCAACGAGATACCAACTCAAAACCTCCAGTCAGTTCGGCACATAATTCATAAAATTCATCACGGAACGAGAATTGCCCTAATCGAAAAAAACTTCTGCCAATCCCATGATCCCGAGGTCAGCCCACCGACTTACTAATACTTTACAGCGACGAAAGACAGGCTTGATCCACGTCTTCCTCACACTAAAAATCTGACAGATAAATTCGAAGCTCCATCCAGAAAACAATGGGAGGTGGAAGAGTAGAGAAAAGGTTACCATTTCTTAATTCCATCACGTGCCTCCGACCTCATGAGCCTGAAGAGTCAACAGCGTCTTCGCTAAAAAAAGAAGAGAAGCGAAATGCAAATGGAGAAGGCGGCGAAGACGAAGAAATGTTTGACAAAACTTTTAATCTTGTATTTGTTTCCGTGGTTGTGAAAAAACGAGAGTGCAGAGAGGTTTGAGAAGAATGAAGACGAAGCAAGAGTAGTGCAAGGAGGAGGAGAGAAGCAAATGGCGGAAGCACCGACGCGGGAGAGATGGCTATGGCGAAGAGCGGAGGAGGGAGACGATGACGAAGAAGGGGAAAACCTAAAAGTTAAGGGTTTACTTTTTTGCGTTTTAAAGGGGACTATGTGTGACGATGAGTTATCCTGGGGGAAATTATGGAACTTATTATTTACCATGGATGATAAAATTTGGACCTTTGAAGAAGAAGAAAGAACTTCGACCAACATTTCCACTACTCACTAACATTCTTTGTCAACCAAAAGCATATCCCTCTAAAAATTATTTATTGAAAAGTCTATAAGCAAAGATTTTGAGTTTTAGCAAAATAACATTGATTCCAACCAAGTTATTATGAATTGACTTGACAAGACAATGTATTCATTGTTTGTCATATGCTTTATAGTTAAAGATTCTATTATAGGATCAAAACATGTACCTTCATACCTAAAGATTTTAGAATCAGATTTTGTACCTTGCCATGATTAGAGATACTAGGATCAAAATGTGTACTTCCAGGACCATAGAATTTTTTAATTTATTATTTTGTTTTAGATTCTAATTTCCAAATAGCACTATTATGCAAAACACTATTGCAAAACCAATAGTAGAAGAGGATATCCTTCTATGTGATCCAAGGAAGTTTGATCATCTTCTTTTTAGGAAGAGTATGATTTTTTAAATACTTATGCTTTCTTCAAATAATAAGGAGACTCCTACAATATAGTATTATAGTAAATAATGTCATAAAAATATTGAATTAGATAAGAGAGGTTAAAAAATACAAAAGCAAACAACTTCAAAATAGAGGATAAAGTTTTACATTTTTTCATTGAAGTTGAAAAATTAGAATTTTTGAAAAAGAATCAAACTTCAAGAATTTTAGTACAAATTCATTCTATTTGGGAATAATATATTTTTTCAATTGCTATGGCACACTTGTTTTAAGTTTAGGAAAAAAGTAAGATTTTTTCAACCATCTCATGGAGGTTCAACAATTAACTTTCTCATGATACTTAAGCCATCTCACTTTAATATTTTGTTTATATCAAAGTTAATATATTCTTCATGGTAAAAATGTATCAAGCTAACATTGTTAAAAATGGCTAAGTGCAATTGTTAAATGCCAAATGAGAAACTAGGGGTCTACACAAGTTGTACATAATTGATCTATTAATCTAAATGTAGACTAAATATCATAATTTCTATTTGTGTTAGAATGAAGACCATGAGTAACATTCAAAGACCTTATTCTACTCACTAACAAACACATCTAAACTATTCTAACTCCAAATCATTTTATTCCTTCCAAATTCCATCTCTAAATTCACTAATATCTATTTATTTAATTTTTATAAATTACATTATTTGTTGTGAAAGTCGATATATATCCTACATTTCCAAAATTTCCAAATGTACTACGTCAATCTTCATGGCCCAAAGCCCTTTAAATATGTCTAAATAATGTCTTTTTATTTTACCAAATTTCCCTTGTTGGTCTTAGTCTTTTAGAGCATCGTCAATCCAATTAATATACAAACCTTCTAAATTGATTTCTAACAACTTTTGAGTGGTATATAATTAGAACTTGAAATTTTTATTATTGAAAGTGTATCCCAAAATACTTTGAGTAGGTACAGGAAAACTCAAATTTAAACATTTGACAATGAAAAAATCCCACTTGTAAGTCAAAATTAAAACCAATTAAGAAACAAAAAATTTAGAGATCTTGACAAATCAAAATTACTAAAAAATAATTTGGTTATTGACACCATTTGGAGTGCCAATGGCCAAATCTTGTTTTGATTACAATGATTTGCTGAGACCTCTATAATTTATGATTTTTACCTTGCTTTTATAGTGGTTTTCCTATGTCCAAATTTGAATTTTTTTTAAAATATCAATTCAAATTAAATCTGGATGTTTTCCTAGTTTAAAAAAAACATCCACACGTGCATAGATATAAACTGAGAAAACATAATGCTGACAAAACAATAATTCTAAGTTCTAATTATATACGAGTCAAAAGTTAGAAATAGATTTGGAGGGACAACATGAACTGAGGATGCTCTTACGCCAATATAAATATTACACTAAATGTGGACTGAACAATTACTTGACATAGTTGGAGGTTACGGCGCCACCATTATTTCAACTAATTTGTCACCTACAGAACAATAATGAATGAATGTGGATGAATGAGGACCGACATTCATCGATATCCCCGATTGCCCTAAACCCTTCAAGACAAGAATGCAATCTCCAGTCCCACCTTCGTCACCGCCATCGCCATCGCCCCCTTCCCGCAGCTGCCCAAGCTCACCTAGTCACCTCCAAGGTCTACAACACCCAGCCCCCTAATCTTTCTTTTACTATTTGTTTACGTTCAGTGTGCTTGGTATAGCATACAGTTTTTCAATTCGTGAATTTTGGTACTGCAGGTTGTTTGTTGCAGAAAAAACAATTAATCAGCTTTTCGTTTCCTCTTCTGGGGTTAGAATTTTGTTGCTGCGGTTTATGCAGTGTGTTTCTCGCATGTATGTAGTTCATAATTGAGGAGAATGGGAACTAAGCGTCGACGAACTTTTGTATCTTGAGAATTAGGGTTTTAGGGTTGCGAATTTGAGCAGGGATTTGGTTTGGTGGAGTTTCCAATGCGGAATTGGAATGTGTGATTTTTAGAACCAGTTATGAAAACCTTGAAAAGGATAAAGTAATCCGAAAAAACGGTTTTCGTGAAGTCGAAGGGGGTGAAGATAGGTTGATGTGAGGGATGCACTCTTGGCTGAGGTTTCTAGTTTGAGAGTGATGTAGTGGGCGGTACAGAAAGATGGAAAAGAAAGTGCAACTCCGTGGTCTTGTCATCCTGCATTGGGTTCTTGTATGAGCAAGAGCGTGACATTTTGTAGTTAATTCTCAACGAGGGTATTAGAATTCAGTACTACGTGTTTTATGTTTCAAGAATGAATAATTGATTAGCTTTTCGATTTCTCGGGCTTCATCATGGCTTCCTTCATATGGATTTTGAATTTTGTTGCTGCGGTTTCTGTAGTGTGTTTCTATCATGTTTGTAGTTTAAAATTGAGGAGAATTGTAACTACGCGTCGCCGAACTCTTGTGTTTCTTGAAATTGGGGTTTTAGGGTTGGGAATTTGAGAGGGGGCTTGGTTTGGTCGAGTTTCCGATGCAGAATTGGAATGTGTGAATTTTAGAGGTTGATGTGAGGGTTGCACTTGAGGTGTATAGTTTGAGAGTGAATTAGCGGCTGGTACAGTGAAGGTGAGTAAGAATGGACAACTCCGTGCTCATATCATCCTGTATTGGTTCTTGTATTAGTGAAAGTTTGACATTTAGTAGTTGGTTCACAGCGCGGGTGAAATCGTTAGAATTTTGAGTTTGTGGATCCGGGGGTAAGGTTTGGAAAATTGGAAATAGTGATGAGGATTTGAGACCTGAATATTGGTTTACTGTGGGACATTTTTAAGATTTAAAAAAATATTAATGTGCAGATGAAAGAAAATACCCCGCTGATGCCACTTCACTGCACGTTTGAAGATTTGTGTTCCTCTTTGTCTTCCTACTGACGTGGTAGGGTTTGGGATTTGGAAATAGATGAATAGGGAGAAGCTGATGAAGCTAGCCACTGCGGTTCGCACTGGTGGGAAGGGGAGCGTTAGAAGGTCAGTCATTTGTACGACTGTTCACCAAAAAAGACCTCCAGTAATTTGACAAAGTGATTATTAAGTTAATTGGCAATAGATGTATACAGTCCTCGTGTTGACGTACTGTTTGTGTAATGCAAATGGTGATGTCAGTGTCAATGGCATCAACTTTATATTACAGAGGCAACTTGACAACATTAATTTAACACGATCTTAATATCAATATAATGCCTAAACCAATTGGTTGCAATTAGCTGCAAAGAGATGCTCACTAGCGTGAGTGTCTGCTTGTCTAGAAAGAAGAAAGCGGTGCACAAAACCACCACCACGGACGACAAAAGATTACAGAACACCTTGAAGAGGCTGGGCGTCAACACCATCCCAGGAATTGAGGAAGTCAACATCTTCAAGGATGAATCTGTTATCCACTTCGTTAATCCTAAAGGTGCGCTAATTTCTTCACAAGCAGTTTGCAAGAGTCTGCAGGGTTTTCTAGTGAAATAATTTTCTTAGAAGTCAACATTTAAGGTTCAGGATATTATTTGCGTTATTTGCGTCATCTTATTAACATGTGTCTTGAGTGATTTTTGGATGCAAGAGCCTGATCAAATTTTTATCACTATGTAAGTCTTATGCAGTTTTTCATGCAATTTCAAAGTGAGAGGTTGTAGACAACTATAAGCGACTGTAGATAATCACATGTCCATTTTCCTTTCGATGATCACTGCCCTTAGGCATGAAGCCAAGTCATACTTACTCCAATTCCTAATATGTTTAATCAAGTGTATGAATAAGCGAGTGGCTGTTGGTAACAGGGATGAGTATACGAAACGGTTTTAGTACCTGAAGCTCATTGTCTGCTTTCCTTGCAGTGCAAGCCTCCATCGCTGCCAACACGTGGGTCATTAGTGGAGCTTCTCAGACAAAGAAGCTGCAAGAATTGTTGCCCTCTATTATCAATCAGTTGGGTGTTGACAACTTGGCGAATTTGAAGAAGATTGCACAGCAGTATCAGCGGCAACAGAGTTTGGGTCCTGTTGCAGAAGAAGAGGACGATTATGTCCCTGAGTTAGTTGAAGGTGAGACTTTCGAGGGAGCTTCTAAAGTGGAAGTCACTGCGTCGTAATCTATAACTGCTGCCAGCGTTGGGGAGTATCCCCAAGTGGGTTCTTGCAATTTACTCCTTCAGGTCTTTCTTGAGCAAGGGCTTCATCTTTCAGGATGGCGAACATTTTCCCGTTTGGCCACATGAAGTTGAGAACTTGGAAGTGGCAATCTTAGCAAAGATCTGTACCTTTATTGCAACGATGATGGCAAATGATCTTCAGCGTATCGTTTTTATGCCACTGTGAGCATTGCATATTGTTTATTATGGAATGCTGATTACATAATGGGTTTCACGTATCGTTTATCTGGCGACAAAAAGTCACAACATCCCAGAGGTAAAGTGAAGAAGGTGGAAGCGGAAAACACAACCAAGGGTGATTCCAAGAGCACTACCCTTAATTGCAACAAAATGAATTGGTGTTTCTTGGAATCACCTCTAAATGCATGCAAAACCATCATTTGCTAGGGGGTAAAGGAGGCTACAACATTGTTAACCTTGTAAGGATGCTCACTACTGGTATGAGTGTGTTTTAATTGTAAAAATTGATTTCAAATATGAATTCTAAAAGTTATTTTGTTGGAAAGATGCTTCAATTGCCTAAGAAATAAGATTGTTTACAACTTTCTCAC
The DNA here is from genome assembly GCA_963969395.1 of Pseudoscleropodium purum. Taxonomy (NCBI): domain Eukaryota; kingdom Viridiplantae; phylum Streptophyta; class Bryopsida; order Hypnales; family Brachytheciaceae; genus Pseudoscleropodium; species Pseudoscleropodium purum. The sequence goes on from OZ017795.1 coordinate 29,982,258, forward strand.
CACTAGTCCAAATAAAATGAATCAAGTTTTTACATGTAAAAAAAAATGTTTTCTATGAGAAATAGAATTTTGTAAATTTGATTTGCATTTTTTTGTGATTTTTTTGTTGTGTAGCATGCTCCACTTTGGGTTTAACATGACATAACTTTTGCTCCCATGCACCAAAAAAATGCTTTAAATGAATGTTTTTATATTTTTCTAGAAAAATAATGTACTTTTATATCTTTGATAAAGGTTAAAATAATTACAACAAAAAATTGGGATTGTAGGAACCTATTCAAAATTTATATTGTACTTTATAGGAATAAAAGGACCTTAGGGGTCAAGTACACAACATTTCAAAATCTTGTCACATTCTCATCCTAGTGGATTGAGGGTTGTTATTATGTTAACCTGAAAGCATGAGCATACGAGCCTAGAAGACTATACACCTATGTTATAGGTATTTATATTACAAAAATCGTTTATTATTTTAGTATAATTATAATATAAATACTAATATTATAGGTATTTATATTATGAAAATTGTCTATTATTTTAGTATAATTATAATATAAATACCAATATTATAGGTATTTATATTATGAAAATTGTCTATTATTTTAGTATAATTATAATATAAATACTAATATTATAGGTATTTATATTATGAAAATTGTCTATTATTTTAGTATAATTATAATATAAATACCAATATTATAGGTGTTTATTTAATGAGCACCTTCAATGGTTGTAATATATCTACTTATATATATGCTCAAAGTTTACATGCTAATATTTTCATGCTCACATACTAGCACCATTGCTAGTAGACTCATAGTTTTAGGTTCCCATCCTTATATATTGCATCTAAATTAAATTTTGAAAACACTCTCAAGTTTAACCTCTAAAGGTTTTAGACTATGTTTCACCAAAAATGCTCCAAAATTGTCATTTCTAGTACAAGTACCAAATTTTTTTTGAAACAAAATTAGACACATGTAACCGTAGGATCTTGTAGTTCACTAGTTTGAAAACATGTGGAAACAATTTCAAAAATCTCTTTTGTATAGATTGCAAGATAATAGCATTTGAATTGATAAAAATCCATTTTTTGGCCCTATAAAAATATGGGCAGTTGCACTTCATACAATCACATTTTAATGAAAAATCTCCAAAATGGTTGTGCATCTTTGGATTCTTTCTTCAAAACAAGTTGTCTACATGCTTGAAAAATTTCAGATCATTTCGAATTGTAAAACATATAAAAAGAATATAGTAAGTAGAAAGAAGTAGAAAATGATTCAGAATACTAAATTGTTTAGAATTTTATTATTGAATTGAAAAATACCAATTCCAATGGTTGTAATGTTTTAATAAACAATCTTCATTCTACCCAAATAAAAATTCCAAAAAATATTGAAAATTGAGTTAAACAAAGGATTTCAAAGTTTTTTTAGAGTGGAGAATCTGCAATTGCCCGCAAACTAAATCTCCTCATAACTTTCATCTTACTAGTCCAAATGGAAAGATGAAAAGCTTTTGATGTATATATACATCTAAAAAAACAATTTCAATTTTTTTTTTAAAAAGTGATATTTTAGAATTTTTTTGAGTTGCTTGCCGTGGCATGAAAACTACATATCATGCAATAACTTTTGAACCATGTAGTCAAAAGTTATAAAAATTGTTGGACCTTAAAGATACTCCTTGACCACATGTTTTGTGAAAATTTCAATGAAAAAAAATGACAATTCCATTCATAGTGAGCTGCCCAAAATATCTATAATTCCAAAAAACGATGTTTGGGACTTTAAGGGTTAAAATCCAAACTTTTGACAAACAAAAAAAAAATATGCAATAGGAGTGTTGTTACAAAATGTTGTAATAGTTGTCCTATTAGTATTACTAGAATATTTTTGCTTACCTTTAGGACATTTTGAACTTATACACAATATTATGTACTATGATATGACAAATGAAAACTTCTTTAATCCCATGAAAGATTAGAAGTCAGTCCAAATTTCTAAAATTGTAAAGATATATTCCAAAATATAACTTAATTAGAATATTAATTTAATGATGATTCATACACAATAATTGTAAAATATAGTCTATAGATTGCATATATACAATTAAATCAACTCATACACAAATCAATGTTTTTCAATGAAATTTGAAGCCAAAAATTAAAGATTCTTTTTGAAATCGATTGTAGTTTGAATATTTGTGATTTTCACTAGAGATTTTTTTCCTTTACTTAAGTTTGAAATGCTAAGTTTTAATCATATTGATTTTTGAAGATTTTATTTTTATCTTTATTTAAGTTTTTTTTAGAGGTCATTTTTTGAATTGAAAAAATTATATTTGAAGCCAAATCTATCAAATGAATATCCTCTAAATTATAAAATCTTTGCAAACTAAATTCTTCAAAACCTATCCTATACCTATCCTATACAAATGTTAAAGAAATAGTACAAGAATATTTTAAATAATTGATGGATGAAAATTGCATTTTATGTCTTTGGGGGATGAGTTTGCGTTCATCCATTGTTCAAAATTTGAATATCTAATCTATAAGGTGTCAAGGAGCTAAAGAATATTACCAAGTTATAACAAGGATTTCATCTTTGTTTGAAAAGAGGTCCCACTAAAAGAAAAACAAACAATGAAAACATCACATTAGATGTTTTTTGGGGGGTTGAAAGGGCTATTTGGGGCTATTCCTGGAGATATTTCTTGAGTAGTTCGGGAACAACCACTATTAGAATTTATTTTTATTTGAGATTTAAAAAAAATTAAATTAAAATTTTAAAATGCAAAAAAAAGTTGAAAAAAAAAATTAATGTCGTAGTTGTTGTGCCACATCATGCAACTGTTACGGAGCAATGGGAATCTAGCTAAATGTAGGGGAACTCACGCCCTCCCAGGGGCTAAAATCTCATCTAATGCTTTCATTTTTTCTATGATTTTGCAATCCATCTATCCAAGAGTATTAACTTAGTAGAATAATTATGAAATTTAGTATTATTTACCTGCAAACATGTTCTTTACTAATCGAGGTCCCATCAAAAGAAACAAAACAACGAAAATTCCACTTTCATTTTTTCAATGATTTTGCAATCCATCTACCCAATGAATATGGACTCAATATACTCATTGTGAAATTTGGTGAACATTATGTTACCAACAATTTTACTTATCCTATATATTGCCAAATTACTCTATTTTAGTGCAAGTTGAACTATCTCAATATTGTTTGTCTTTTGGGTAGAAATTTAGTTCACAATAAATGCTCATATTGACATTTAGTACTAGTAACATTATTTTGTAATATTATTAGTGTTAGAGTTCATTATTAATGTTGCAAATACAAAATTTCATTATTAGTATAGCATTAAATTTGAATTCAAATTTAAGTAGTTCATTCCAAAATTTCAATTTGAATTCTGGACTCTCTTCCTTTGAACCAAACCCAAACCAAAGCTCAAGGAACTCCGCCCTTGACTACCAATCTATACATTGCCAAAATTTCTTCACTTTCTTTAGGATTTGGAAGAGATGAATGTGTTGTATTTTCATATATTGATAGTGTTGCTCTAAACCTAATTGCAAGAATTGCAAGAATATTGTTGCAACAAATTTGAATTAGTATTGTTGTCAATTTAGTATTATTGATATTTAAAAGAAGGCTTTGAGGTTTTGTGTTTATACTTGTTGCACGTACGTGAGCAGTAGTTGAAATCTAGTTTGTCGTCACGGTGAATTGAATGAGAATTGTTAATTTCTATTCTTGATTTGATATGGAATGGATGGTAGTAGATGCTCTTTTTTTACATTGCATAGCCATTTGCAGTTCTAACTAGAGAGTTCTAGCATTATTGTGTTTGTGCATTACATGTAATTGCATCAAGCTTCATGAGTTGAATTGGTGAAATTACAGAGAGCTTCCTAGTAAAGACAATTTGGATTGTGTTATGATCCTTATGACAACCTTTGCACCTTTGATGGATGAATGCATTGATAGATGATTGAATCATGACCTTCATGTCATGCCCTTTGACGAATGAATGAATTTATGGATCATGAACTAATTCATGATGAAATGTGCACATACTAGTGGATAAGCAAAGATTGGTTGGAGATAGAGATTTCCAAATGGAGAATTTGTGTATTATTGAGAGTTAGAGAACTCTAGTTGGATGACGAGGGTAGTGGATTGCTTTGAGATAGATATTTCCAAATGATAGATTTATATAGTGAAGTTAGACAACTTGACTTGGATGACTAGTGCACTGGAGTTAAACAATTCTCAAACAAAGAATGCATTTTGAAACTTAAAGTTAGATAATTTCAAGTAGAAGATTAAGATTTAGATAAGAGATAATGGAGATAAGATATGATAAGACATGATTAGAGAAGTATAACTAGGATTTGTACTTTAATGGATGGCTCTAAATAGAATCAATGATAAAAAAATTAAAAGTAGCCAAAAGAAGTCCTAGTTTATCTTAAGAACTAATAGTCTTTATTGACAGTCTCTATTATATAACAAAGAGAAAGCTTGGAGATGAGAAGATTCACTTTGGAGATGGATCTTTCTCTATAGCTGGGTGATTTGAGCTCCTTGTGAAAACATTTATGTTCATAAGTATATTTTGTATTCTTGATTGCAGCCTATTGCTAAAGGTTTCATAGATTCCATTTACTAGCAAACAAATTCTAAGTATGAAACAATTGACTAGTTCTTAATTACATCTAGAGTAGTTTGCCTTATTGTACTTCTGTTTGATCCTATGAATTTGTTATCAATTTCTTGTCTTTGAAGCATAAGTGTCTCTTGAATAGCAAAGACTTTTACAAATTATTCTTGGACTTAACTTTTGATAATCTCATTTTACGAATCAAATGTCTTGAAATCGCAACACGTTTGTCAATTTTCGGTCAAATATGGATCATCCTTGCAATCATATAAATGATGCAATATTACAAATTGTACCGCTTGTAGAGCTTGTAAGAGTGGCGGCGTCCACAAGTGTATTGCCGAATATTCAAGCTCCATCCCTTCTACAAGATACTCCAACTTTCCAAATGATTTCTCATTCACAACATGAGGACAATTTGCCACAACTTAGTGAGGAACAAAAAGAAGAACTCATGTGCATATACACACAACTCATGTTACAAGAGAATCCGGTTAACCAGGTGCAATATATTCCTCTCATGCAAACTACTAACCCCTACAAGACTTCAAGGCCACCATGTAACTTTTGCAACATTGTTTGTTTTGCACCCTGGTCTTTTAAGATTTAAATGGAAAGATAGCCTATAAGTGTAAGTTGGGGAGAATAGGAAAAAATTACATTACTTCCTCTCTTACTAGTACTTAAAATGTTTGTTTTTCTATTTCATGACACTTTTCAAGGGAGGTGTCTTGAAACCTAAATCTATAAGGGTTCCTACTATTTTTGAGTTTTCTATAGTTGAGTATCCCATTTTTGGTCATTGTTCCATTAACAATATGAATGGGAAATGTTTTAGGTCACTAGTTTCGAATTTGAGGAGCCACGAGACCAAACCGGTGTTTATAATGCAATATTTAAAGAGTCACATGGCAAAGGCCTTGTTTTCAATGCAATTTGGGGGGAGTCACAAGGTGAATCTTATAGTAGCAGAAGTATTTCAAAGGAGGAATCTAATCAGGAAGAGTGGATGCCTCATGGGAAAAACAAACAAGGAAGGCCAAAATTCAATATCAAGAAAAAACATAACAAGCAAAACAATGCAAACTTGCAAAGACAGAAGACAAACAAAGGATCTTGAACTTAAGTATGTAATTGCATCATGGGTTGTACTCTACATTTATCAAGTACATTTAAAGTAGACAAACCTATTACAATCCCTTCATTAGCACTCTGAGTATGTTGAAGCCAACTCCAAAAGAGGCATTTATTTTTTCAAAAGTGCGTGCATATTTCGCAAATCATATCTAAGTAGAGTTATAATTTTTTGATGAAAATTGTAATTTCAGTGAATATTAGAAGTTGGTTGCCATGAAATTATATAACTGCCCACAAAGAAGAGTCACAAATGTCATATCAACAACCCATTATTGCCTTAAAGTCGGTGTATCTATTAGCACATGGATATTCACCAATCAAAGATTGACACATTATCCAAGTTAGAGTTAATGTGTTGATTTTATTAGTAAAGTAATTAGAGTAAGAGGAGTTTTGTAGTGGTAATGAGGTTAAAAGTTTGGTGGGCGGTAATGGGAAGATGGCAGCAATGGGTTGGGCTACCTTACTCCTATAGAATCTTCAAATTACACTAGACTTGGTCATCTCAGTTTCAATGTGATGTAGTTATATTTCATTATGTCTAAATTTACCTCAATTATTGATAGAATTGGTTGAAAGATTAAGAGCCCGTGTGAAGAATATAACATCACATCACGAGTTCTAAGACTTACTATAGTTGTGATCGAGGTTCAAGGTATGAAGCGGCAAAAATATATTCTTAATTGAAATTGAATAAGGAATAGCTATGAAGTCTCTTCAACATTTGCTCTTGGTTTGTTGTAATTTCTTGGAAGAAAAGAGCACATTGTGGAACAAATTTCCAACCAAAGGTTAGAATGAGTTTTTTTTCCTTTTCAAAGTTGGAACTAATCAAGTCAAAAAAATTTACATTGCCTTAAATGCTAGAATCACATGTAGAATTCCTAAAGTTGTCAGCAATGGGTGATTCTACCACTATAGAAATACTTGAAGCAATGTGAGGGAACAACTTGTTCAACAAGTTTTTTTTAAACATTCTCATAGAAATGTCTTTAGGCTTGCACTTAATAAATGAGTGCATTATGCAAGTGGATTGTTCAAATTCAGCATGACCATAATGCTATTGTTATATATCTCCAATGCACAATTTAATGTTGTTTCAAATGTTCATGCATATAGTTATCCTTGTTTGTTGTGATATAAACTGTCTTCTAAATTTTGGCCTTTTCATTAGAAGAAATTTGGGGTCTTTGGAAGACTGCGAGTTATCAACCCTTGTGAACACCAAAACTACTATAGGAACGTAAATCCGACCTTGTTGACAGAATGCCACATCATTGATTTTTTTTTGGTTAAAGTTTTTTCTTAGACTTCTTTTACATTTCAGGACCAAAATTTTTTTTTTGATTTTTTTTTGTAATTGTTGGCCTGACAGCAACTAGTAGTATTAGAAACAATTTTGGGAACAAAATTAAAACGGCCCTCTAGAGGCCTCAAATCTCCCCTAATGTATCAAATGTATGGATTAAATCATGTTTGGTAATTGAAATTTTCATTTTTTAGAGTACTTAATGTTGCAATATTTAAAAAAATATTGCATTCATTATGATCTAGGAATTTTTTGGTGCAATGCCAATATGTAAGGTGGGATAGTGATAAGTTTTGGATTGTAAGTTTGAAATGCAAATTTTTAAGTGTGGTGATTTAATAATATTTTTATTGTACTTGTTGAATTCATTTTTCTAAAGTAATTTTTGAGGTAGAAAAGTTAATTTTGAGGTGAAACATATCAATTTATTGAACCAAATATCTATCAGATCATTAGGAAAAATTGTTGGAATATGTACAAAATTCTCATTCATTCTCCTAGTTTTTATGTTATTATGACCAATGGTACTAGTGTGTGAGCATGAAAATGCAAGCATGTGAGCTTTAAGTATAAGGTAGGAGCACTCAATGGCGTTAGTGTACCCAATGATGTTAGATTCTACACATGATGAAAATTTTAGAACTTAAATGTAAGTAGACCATAGATAGCTTATTTTTATTTACTTAACTAATAAGTCATCTCTAGTCTAACTACATTTAAGTTTTGAAATCAATGCCTTATCTAGTTTCTAATGTTGTTGGGTACACTAACGCCATTGGGTACTCCTACCTTATATAAGTAGATATACTACAACCATTGAAAGTGCTTATGGAATGATTGACACCTATAATATAGGTATCTATATCATAATAATATTGTAATCAAAGAAGGTTTCTATAATATAGACACTTATAACATAATTAGGTTTATAGTCTTCTACGCTCATATGCTCATGCTTTTAGACTCACATAATAGCAACCCTCCTATTGCAATGTTAAATTTTATTAGGGTTGCATAATATTCACTAGTACAAATGCACATTGAAAAAAAAATCAAACCATGGTTTAGTGTTAAATTTAGTATGTAATTAACACAACTATGTTTAAATAAATATAGATTTAATACAAAACCATGGTTTGAAATGGTTTCTCAACTTATGTGATTTATACTAGTGATTTCACAAATCAAAAGGTTCAAATCTAAATTTTTATAATATTATGTACCTTGCATTTTTCATAGATTAAAATATTCACGATTTTTTTTATACAAATCAAAATTGTATAAATTTCATAAAACTAATCCAATAATCTCAAAGGAATAAGTGTATGATTTTTTAAAATATTTTTGTGTATATTTACATTGCATATATTTGGATTCATTGACCATCCTAAATTGTGAATACTTTGGTAGTAAAGGTTTATTTGAGGTAAAGAGTCCATAAAAAATAGAAAAGTACAACAATGAATTTGTGTGATTTGAACAAATTATGTTTGAATCAAATATCAAACATCCAAATTCTTTACTTGAAAATTGCAAAAGAAAAAGATAGAAAAAAAAAATGATGACAAAATGCTTTCAACATGTATAGTTTTTGCCCAACTTATTAAATTTTGGATAAGAGATGAGTTCCTAATTGCTGATGATTTATAAACTAGTATCCCTTCCACAGTTTTTTAGAAGTTGATGTCTTAAAAAAAATAGCATTTTAAATATATAATTTACAAAGAAATTTAAATAAACCACAATTCATATATGTTGCTTACTTTGTTGTAAAATTTTGGACAATAAGTTTTTGATTTAGGCACCAAATTGAGAAAAAAAATTCTAACATCTTAACAAGAGGGTATGTAGCTATTCATTGTATCAAAATTAATTTCAGAATGGTTTATTTAAAATTGACTTCATAAGAACCTACCTAAATTTTCAATTGGTAGTTCAACAATCATTTGGTTCTTTAAGGGGCAACTAATTAAAAGATAAAGATTTAGAGAAGAATCTAAGTATTTTTGATATACCTAAATTTATAGCAAAGTAGATGAATGATGTGTTTGTCTCTAGGATATCCAATCCAATATATTATAATTTTGAGCAAGAAATACACCTATTGTTTCTCATCAGAATATACTTTGCCACTTGTCTCATTTTTCAAGTACAAATTTGGAAGTAAGAATCTAATATTTATAGTAATGTAGATGAAATTCATTATGAAGTAGGATATAAATTCATATTGATTTTTAATTACTTTCTACAATTGTTTTAATAAAGGACAAGTTACTCAATTTGAACCTCTTAAAAGACACACCATAGGTAGCATTATGATTATTTATATGTCTCTATGAATGTTGTGAAAAGTGCACTTCATCTAATTAATATTCATTGCAGAGCTTTAAGAAAAACGGTTGATTAAGGCAGAGGTCCTAAAACAATTTGGATTCTAAAAAACACACTTAACACAAAGGTACATATTGTATTCCTTAATGTACCAATTGCATTCCTTAATGTACTAACAATAACTATGTCTAATTGTAGGTGTTTCTATAGAACTTTACATGGTTCCCACTTCAAAATTCATAATGAATTATATAAAGATCTCAAAACTATAAATAAAAGCTGGTGGAGTGTATTATCCATTTATCTTTGAAGGGAAATTTATTCAAATTCTTTTTGGAGGTATTCCAATCTTCCCAAAAATAAATAAATCTACAGAAGGATACTTTTAATACTTCCTATTTTAATATATCAGTTGAAAGTAGAAATAATGCTCTATATAATAAAATTACTTTTTTAGATATGTTGGAAAATTCAATTATTTATTATAAATTTGCAAAAGTACTGATTGAGCACTTTGGGGGTTAAATTTTTTATTTTTATTTTTTTGGAGAGAATCAATTTACGTCTTTAGAAAACCGACAAGAGTACCAACCAAGGAATCGCCGGCCAAACGCGGGCACCGGGCACCCGGTAATAGGGTCCGCCCCTAATCCCGCGTGCAACCGAGTCGGAGCAGAACGAGGATGCTCTCATCATCATCGTTTCTCTCCATCGCCTTGCCGACCTCGCTTCCGTCCCCCTCCATCGCCATCTCTTGGATCTCGCGTGACCGACCTGCTGACTTTCCATCCCTCTGCCCTCGCAATAAGCTCCGAATCCCCAACCTTTCAAACCAATTGTCGTCAATTTCCGTCACCTGTGGCCTCCAAACTCCTACCGCAAGCTTTTTAGGGTTTCACGTTCACTTGGAGGCGCTCTTCGGCTGCGGTGCGCGAGGAATGGATGATGAGCCTGCTAAGTGACGCCGCGACGGTTTCTACTTCTTCTTCCCCGCTCGCCCTGGCTAGGCATCACTACAACCAGGTGCGGTTTCCGATTTCTTGTGGTTTGCTCCCGTTTCTTTGATTTTTAGAGAAATTTTCAGGTTAATATCTCTTGTGGTGAAAGAGGATTTCGCCGTTAGTGCGTTAATTTGAGTCTGGCGTTTTTTTGGCGAATTGAGGGGTTGCTGTTTGTTATGCTGATTTGATTTGGTTATGCTTTTGTGGTGTTCTCATGGATGGAGGTGGAATCATATAATTTAGTGTTCTATTGTTGTGGACGAGTTATGATTAAGAAGGTTGAGATTGATGTAGGTGTTGAATGATTATTAGGGAGGTGATTTATTTTTTGGGGGGTATCGAGGGACAGAACAGTGGCAATGATTGTTATGACCTCGTGATGTACGTTGTGTTTGGGGGATCTCTTTAAATTTTTTGTGTTTCCACGTAGATTAGGACGATGTGTTGGGAAACGGTTAGTGGCCTACCTCAATCTCTTTTGCCCCTAATTTCTCTTGCTTTAGGTTATATGAACGTCGGGTTTGTAGGTTACCTGGTTAATGTGGGATGCAGGTTAAAAATGTGTTAATTAATAGTATGACTTAGCTGAAATGGCCTATACAGTAGTTGTTGCTGCAGTCGCTTGTCTTGTACCTGCATAAGTGTGCATGCAAGCTTGTTGTCAGATTTGCACTCAGATTTAGAAAACCAGTCTCTCTGTGCCCCGGCATCCGATAGAGTCTATGTGTAGTTGAAGCCAACAGTGTGCAGAATGTTTCGTCTTAGAAGATACCCATGGGCTCCTTTCTTATCGTATAGATGTTTTCCCTTCAGATTTGTTTCGAATTAGGAAAAATTCTGCATTGTTTACTTCGATGAATCCTATAATTCTCTCGTGGATTTAGCTTTATTTTCAAGCCTCTCTGGCCTTTTTTACAATGAAAGCAAGTTGGATGTAATTATTCCTGCAGGCCGTGGAGCTAGAGAAGCAGCTAAGGACATGGCTTCAGGTGAAGGGACCCTTTGATTCGAGCGTGCGGTCATTACAAAATTCTCTGCGAGAGAAATATGAGTTAGTCATCCTTGAAGATCATGAGCTTGCTGAATCACATGACGTGGAGCAAGCAATTTGGCGTCTCCACTACAAACAGATTGATGAATTCCGAGCTAAAATTAAGAAGATTAATTATGCTGTTGCAACAAATAAGAGCGGATCGCAAAGGGATTCTGCCCTTAAAATCCTAGCTGCATTCAAGAGCTTCCTAGCTGAAGTTACGGGATTCTACCATAATCTTATTTTGAAGTTAAAAGCGAAGCACGGTCTGCCTCAGGATTACTCTACCTATGAGAGCAGTGATACTGTATCCCCAGCTGGAGATGACAAGGAGCGAAAGTTGAGAGTGAAACGATGCCAGCTATCTTGCCACCGTTGTTATATATTCTTGGGCGATTTGGCCCGGTACAAAGAAGTGCACGGGAATGCTCAAGATACTCGTTCCATCGACTTCTCCGTGGCTGCTGGAAACTACCTGCAGGCAGCTTCCTTGTGGCCTTCGAATGGTAATCCGCACAATCAGGTCTGTGTCACTTCTCTCCGACTTGGGCTCCACAGTCAATCCTGAAAATTCGGATTTCAGAATCCGTGCTTGCCTTGTTCTTTTTAGTGATTTGTCTTTTTGTTGTCAACTGCGAATATGAATGGATGCGCGGAGTTTTCTTTCATGAGTGTACTGCATAAGGTGTAGGTCGAGATTATTCGTCGGGACTTTTTCTATCGTTATCGTAGAGCATATTGCCGACAAGGATTTTGTAGCTTTGGCTATTTTTAGTAGAGCAAGTGTGAATTTAACACTGACAGGCTCCTCTCTGATTTGTTTTCTGATATTCGGAGTGCTTTTGGCAGTTGGCTGTGTTGGCCACGTATGTCAGTGATGAACTCCTTGCAGTTTATCGATATTTTCGCAGCCTTGCTGTGGAGACGCCTTTCCTCACCGCCAGAGACAATTTGATACTTCTATTTGAAAAGGTAATCTTTGACCTAGTAGTTCATATCCTTCTTGCTTATTCAGTTTCAGAAACATTGAAGTTACACCTGCAGATATGTTTGATATTCCAGCTTTTCCGATTCATAATGTTCTATAAATTTCTTGCTAGCAGAATCGGATTCAGTACAGTCAGCTGCATGCATCGATGAATGCCCTACCTGGAGCGGGATCACAGGTTGCGCCAACTGGTGGCGCTGGCAGGGGTGATCGAAATCCACCTAATGGCAAGGGAACAATGAAGTTAGCCAAAAAAGATGTCAAATCAGAGAATGCAGATGTTGTTGCAAACGTTCCCAAAAGCATTGAATTGAAAAGAAATTTTCAGATTCGTTTTGTGAGAATGAACGGAATATTGTTCACGCGCACCAGGTAATGCAAATGAAGCTACTCGTGTCGTTGATGAAGTTTGAAAGTATGTTTAAGTCGATGCACAGCACAGTCCTGGGTCTCAAGTTTGAAATATTCTTTGGGTCCCGAAGTATGAACGCTTCTCTATCCAACGTTTATGATATGAATGTTTCGTTGCCACCCACATATCAACTTCAATGTCGTTATATGTTCTTTCAAAAGAATGATCATTTGTTAATGTTCTGTGCAGTCTGGAAACTTTTGCGCAAGTCTATTTGGAAACATTAAATGACCTGGAGCAACTTTTGGCTGGGAATGATTCCACCGTGGAAGCAGGTTTAGGAACTGACCATCAAAGCAGATCAACTATGGGCAATGCTGGACCGTCTTGTGTTATTCAGCTTGTAGCTATTCTGATATTCACTGTCCACAATATCAATGGGAGTGCGGACGCGGCAAATCACCCAACTTATGCAGAAATTTTGCAGAGGTCTGGTCTTTTTCAGCATGCCTTGACAGCAGCTTTTGAGTGTGCTGGTCGCCTAATGCATCGTTGTAGTCAGTCAAAAGATCCATCTCGAAGTGTGCTTCTCCCTGCATTACTCATGTTTATGGAGTGGCTAGCTGGCCGACCAGAAATGGCGATTGGAAGTGAAGTTGACGTAGATCAAGCCAATGCTAGAGCCTCTTTCTGGGCAGAGTGCTTGGTGCTGCTTAACTGCTTTCTTAAGATGTTCAATGAGGAGTCAAACGCGAGTAATGGGTTTGAGGGCTTTGGTGGCGCGGTGAATGAACGAGGTGTTGCTCTTGGGGAGGATTTTGAGCTACAAGGTTTTATTCCTCTTGCTCCGGCTCAGACGGCTCTAGATTACTCTAGAGCAGCTTCTCTTGAAGGAAAAGGAGATAAGCAGTTCAAGGTCCGCATCAAGAGATTGTTGGCTGCAGGGAAAGCCGTTGCCAATGCCCTAGAAAATACACAAAGAGGTATTTGCTACGATGAGGAGTTGGACAGGTTTATATTGGCTGGAGAGGCACGGCCGGAGCAAAAGGAAGAGGAACAGGTTGGCACTGGGGTCGAGGATATTTCTTTCAATTCGGAGGAAATGGATAATGATTATGGGATTACTTCACAGAGTAGTTTTCTTACAAGCGAAAGTCACCCGAAAGCAGAAAATTTAGCTAGGATTCCTGTAATAGATATAAATGAGGAAGAGGATGAAGAAGTTATAGTTTTCAAGCCCTTGAGTAACCCCAAACCGCCTGCCTCTGAAGCCCCTGAGCTTTCCTATTCCGATAATATTGTTCCGGACTTCAATTTCTCCATAGTTCCCACTTCTGAAGTTTCTGTGCAGACTACCTCCATGCCGAGTATCACTGGCCAAAACCCGTGGCTCCCGCAGAGTTTAGTGGATGTCAAGTCAGGCGCTGCTTCGACCCAGTTTCAAGGACCTTTCTACATGAGTCCAGGACAAATTCAGTATTCTGCCGTACAAGCCAGCTACCCTCTGGATGCCAGTGTAGCTATGGCTTCCTCGAAGAGTTTAGTTGACCTTGCAACTCCTACGCCCTTGATTCCTGTGATAGGATCTTCAGCGGGGTCGACTCCATTGATTCCCGATGCAGCAGCTGCCATGTCAACGTTGCGCCTATCTGGTCTGAATTCCTTGGGGAACGAGGCTTCTGTGACACGATCTCGTGATTTCCCTGTATTGACCTCGTCTGTGACAAGCTCGGGAAACTGGTTGGATCAGTATACTGCTGCACCTCAGTTTACTTCTTCAAGTGCCGATACATGGTTTCAAAGCCAAAAGGGTGTTTTCACAAATTTCCCAGACAAGAGAGTGGGTGCAGGCTCAGTCGTAGCGTCTCCAAGCCAGAATGACTCTCGATCACTGTGGAGTTCAGATCGCGAACCAGTGGACAGCAGACCGACATGGAGTGACACGAAATCGTCTCTGGCTCCTCTCACGGCTGTCACAGAGGGAGGAAACAGGTCTGGAGTATCAGGTTTTGTTTCCAGTGGAACCCCAAATGACCGACTCAATGGAGAGATATTACTGAATCCAAGCTCTCTTCCGCTATTAACCTCCGTTGAGCCATCCTCAGGCTTTGAATCAGAAAAATACCTTATGGCAAATAACAGAGATGTAGTAGGAGCAACCAGTACCAGCTGGAGTGTGAAAGACCTCATTGTTCCCAGTAGAGGTACTCAGCCTGCAATGCGTCCGCCACCTGGTTTTGGCCCACGCCCTGGCAAATCTATTTCAAAACCAATTCTGGACACCTCTCAGGGGGTATTCCAGCCTCCGAGCACTTTCCAAAGTCAGAAACCTAACACAGGAGAGGATACTGTCGATGATTATGGTTGGTTGGATGATTTTAGAAGCGTTAAGCCAGTGTCTTCCCAGTCAGGCTATTCTGGAGATTCCCAATCAATTAATAGCAGCCGCAGTTTGTGGTCCGTAATTGATGATGGCTCCAGAAGTGCAGGCTTTGACAGTGCACCTTTTCCTTTTCCAGGTAATATAACCTGCTTCTTAGACAAACTCGTTTGTTCGGGTATGCTAAATTATTTTCCTGCTAAATTTTTCTGTTGTATTCGAAGGTATGGGGGCTTTACATCATCGGAAATTCAATGCACCTCACATTCAAGCACAACCGCCTTACAGCTCTGAGTCTCAGCTGACCTACAGTGAGAGGCTGAAGCCTATTGATGAAGCTCAAGCCCAAGCAAAGGCTCAGGCAGAGTTGCAGCTTCAGCGACAACAGCTGATGTTTCTTCAACGCCAGCAGCAACAATATCAGCAGCAGATTCCGGGGCAATATCATTCGCGTGATCCGTTTGTGTCGTAAGATGGATGACATGATCTGGTAAGTTGATGTATGCCTTAGTAAAAGGTGCTCCTTTCGTGACTGTTGTTTTGGAATATTGTTGAATACCGTTGTGCGATTCAGAATCTGTAAAGTTGGTTTCTTTTTTATGGTGATACCCCTGGGCACGGGAGTTTCTGGTACTAGTTTTAAATGCAGTATCTTATTTAGGTGGTTCCTTTTCAGCAACCTTAGATTTGGTCCAGAAAGACATCTCCTCATATGTGCGTTCGCTGCAGGTTAACTCACCTTAAGCAGGCAAGCTTAATCGTTATTCATCTACTATTGCAGACCAGAGGAGCGCCATCACTACTCATATCTGTCTTGCAGACTACATGAAGCTCTGGAGTATATGTCTGAGCTCTTGGTATCTTCTCTGGTGTGCGCAAGTATGACAGTGAGTCGACCTACTCAATTACAGTGTCTTCAACACAAGCCAAGAATCGATGACTTTTGGAGCAAGTGCAGACTTCAATCATGTTCAACTCTTCCTATTGGTTTCCTTGACGATATATGAAGCATTGTTTGGTCACAACGAAATTGTCCTCTTTCAAGTAAGTAAAATCCGACTCATAAATTTTGATTGGGTGATGTAGGCTGATCTCTGAAATGTCAAGACCCCTTCTTCCTTCCATAAGGTCTTTCACGTGAGGATTTACGTAATCGCACTGCTAGTCTGAGATCTTTAATTGTGCTCAAGTAAACAATACAACGGTTAGGGGGCCTTAAGTACCTTCTTGTTCTGATAGGCATTCTGATAGGGTGAACTGAGTGTGGAAATCTTTTGTCGCTCACGCAATTCTTCTTGTGGAATGAGTTAAAGATCTGAAGCAGAATCTTTCTTGTGGAGTATGCAGGAAAAGCAGGTATTGGGATCGTCAAAATGGATATAGGTTACTGTGGTTTCTGAAGTGGACCTGTTATCTGTTTCTAGGGCTCTTATCCTAGAGTTTGTTTTGTTTTTTGTTGTTGGAAGTTACTCTTACTGAGCGGCTTAATACATGTCCCGTTAATTTTAGATGAAATATATCATCTTATTCTTAGTGTTTAGTGTAGGCTTGTGTACTTTCGGAGGGAACTATTCTGTTACAGTAGCTCCTTGGCAATAGCCGAGTGCAAGGAGTAGTTCGTATTATCATAGTGTTACGCAGTGTTAGCATAATCTGGTGGAATTTACTGAAGAGCTAGCTGTAAAATCTTAAGTTTTCACTCTTGTATGCCCTACGAACTAAGTGACTGTAGGTGGACTACATGCTCTTAGGTCCCACTGCAGAGGCTCTGTCGGTTCCGAAATACCACATGTAATGCAACTGCTTCCTGCACAGTAGTCCCAGTTTATTGAGGCAAATGCAATGATAGGGTATTCCAACATGTTTGAAGTACAGGTTGTAATGGTCCACACTGGCGTAGGTTGCTATATTAAATCCCTCTTAATTTTGGTGGGATCTTGCTGGCTTCTAGATTATATATCTTAGTTTCAATTATATGTTTCGGGCATTTCTTTGTGAATAAACTAAGAATTTTGTAGGTGTTGATTACAGGCGTGATGGAAATTGAACCCATAAACTATATGGGATATTTTAGTATTCTAGAACTTCTAATAAGCAACACTCTGTAAAGTAATAAGAATGGTTCAACTGTGAGGCTAAGTACTAATTCATTGATCAGTTGGACCCCATGTCTCTGCTCCAATCAAACCCTAATTGTGTTGTGCAGTGTGAATGAGGTTGTAGATAGGATTTGGTAATTGGGATTTATTCCCTTTGTCTTGAAATAAATCTGGGGTTTTCATGCCCTAGTCTTAGTCATGTCATAGTTTTTCTCCAAAGGACAAACCCAATAAACCTCTCTAAAATAATAATTGATTGCTCATCTTGGTTTAGGTTGCATGCAAATGTCCTAAATGCAAAAGACCCTCTCTTAATGTAGTAGCCTCTCTAATGTAATGTGTCAAATTAATCCTACACTAGCTCTTTATAGAAGTCTTATTGTTATAGAATCCAACATCATATTTAGTTATTTACTTTAACCCAAAGTTCATATTTAATATGATGAATTTAGTTTTTTAGGACAACTCTTTGCCTCAATAATTTCTTATTCATCAAAAGTTAGTAAAAATTGTGAATCTTAAAAAAGAAACTTTGATTCTGACCAATTGATGAATTATTGAGGTAAATAACTTGTGACAATTGTACAAAGATATAAACAAAATGTACATGTGCAAAATTTCAAAGTTTTTTAAAGGTCACTCTTCTGCAAGATTGTCCTCACTTAATAATCAATTTGCATGGACAAAAATTGTTTCTACTTAAATTCAATAAGTATGTAAAGAAGGAAAAAAAATTTGAGGAATGACTTTCATGATTCCTAAAACAATGAGGAATGCACTTATTCGAACAAGTTGTAAATTACTCCAAACATACAACTTATTCCATCAAATTGCCTCTTCTAAAGAATTCCTATAAACATAACATTTAGTAATCTTCACGTCCATTGCCTTTCCTTCATGCACCTTGTCCATCACATTGACCGTCTACTTGTCCACTTAGCTATGGATGAGATAATGTTGGGTGTGGAATATTTCACACCATCTACTATCATTAGAGGATTTTCAAGGGGTTGGGAGGGCCGTTTTAGGGCAATTCCTATTGCTATTCCCCCACTTGCTTGAGAATAGCCATTGTCAATTTTTTTTTTAATTTTAAAATGAAAAAAAGTTGAATTTAAAAAAAATTAATTTTAATGACATAGAAATCATTGTGCCACATCAAGCAACTAGTGCAGTGAATTCCAAGAGTTTGAAAACCTCAAGGAACTCGTAGCCCTCCAAAAGTTTTCAACCTATTTCAAAATTTACTAATTTTTGAGTAATTTTTATAGTTAGAATTATATCTAAAGTTGTAAACTACTCCAAAATACACCTTATACATACACCTTACAACAAATCACCTCTTCAAATTTAGAGTATGAGTTTAACCCTATAATGATGTTGTAGTCTTAAAAAGGTTTGATGGATGACTTTATTGTTAACTGTAGAAACAAAGAATTATATACACAATATACACCTATAGATCCAATAATTGGAGTATTTTGGTGACTACTTTGGTCATGGGGGGCCGCATTGATCCTTCCAAGCTTAATCGCTGGTCTAGTCCCAAGTTGGTCACTATGGAAATCATCCTTTTTGGTACCATGTGAATCATTTGCCTAAGAAAACACCCAAGAGCACTCATTGGAGGTCACTACTGTGCAAGACCTCCCCTTTTGACACAAAATTCTAAGAATGAACATCTGCACTTTTATCTAACATAGAAAGATTCCCTTGTCATCTACTGGACACTTAGTGTATGCAGCAACGTTACAAGGTATAACAGTGGAGTGGTTCAATGCAAACTGTATACTGGAAGCTTGAAATTATTTCTTTGGGGTTCACTTAATTTTGTCTCTAACTTGCATGTTCCGTGCCAGATCCAGTCCGTTGTATTACTTGTATATATATTTGAGAAAATATTTGAAGCACAGGAGTGGGGAAATTTCTGGTGTACAGAAATACAGTTTGGAAAGATTTGATATTTGGAGTACAAGTTCTTTGAGTGGGGAAAAATTTCTACTGACCATATTCATTAAAATGAGACAATCTGCAATCTCATATTATCTTTGACTTTACATTTAGATCATAATAAGTGTTTGATATTGAAATTTTTTGATGAAATGAGACTTGAATATGTTAATACATTCACAAATCTTTGATTTTGTAAAGGTTGTTATGTTCATAAATTTTACATTTCTTAGAATAGAGGTCTCAAATAGTAAGGCTAAAATCTCAAAAGGTTCATTTTGTCTCAATTTTACAAATATGACCATTAATTTACTGTATAGAAATATAGTTTGGAAGGATTCGACAGTTTCTCAGAATATAATTACTATGAATTTTTTTAGTTGATTATGATTGTCATTGACCTATATTGGTCATGTAGGTTTATTTCCTATTTCCAGTCATACAGGCTGATTGCAAAATCAACTAAAAAAATCAACTACTATTGTGCATTGTTGCAATGTTGAGAGTCTTGGAGCTAATCATAATGCGCCACAACTGCTCCGAGAACTATTCCATAGTTAATCACTGCTCATCTCCACCTTATTGGAAAGAAAGCAGCCTGTATAACCCAAATAGGGGGGGTGATGACTACTATACATATATTCAGATTAATATGATACGAAACATCCAAGTCTGCCTTGGCAGATAAGAGATCATTCTCCACCGAGCGCACATTACGGTTCCTCGATTGCCAGCAAGCGATTCGTTAAACACCACAAAGAAATGAATTCGTAAAACGCAGATCATTACTGAGAACAATTCCACATACTACACGTACCTCCAAATGGAAAAAATGACAATCACGGATCGGAACAATCCCTGATTGATGGATCAATTCAATTCAAAAATCAAGAATCATATATATATATATAGCATTCGGTAGCTGGTCTAGCTAGTAAGCGAGCAATCTTAACATGTAATGAAGCGCTATTGAGCTAGTTTATTCAATTCCTTTTGCAATTAATTTAATTGTACGTGACGACTACTGTGAGCTAGCTCTCGACATCGATCGATCTAACTGAGGTCGTATTTGACTTTAACTCGGGTGAAGGTGATGTTCTGTCCAGGCGGCTTGGACGTCTGCACCAAGGTCACCACCACGCTCTTCACGTCGTCGAGACCGAGCTCCTTCAGTTTGGCACCAATGGGCACGCGCCACATGCGCCTCGGGTTGTGCCTGGCTTGTCCCACGTGGGGGAAGAAATTCATGGCTCCGAAGTACTCGGGACAGTTAGCCCCATTCGGCACCTGCAAATTAAGACAACGACGCAGTTGCAATTCATCTCAGTTTCCATGTCAGATTGATTTGTATCGATCCCGGTCGAATTTCACATTCTCCAGGGAGGGAGGGAGACACCAATTGATTGGACATGATTATCTAGAGGCGTCGATCGGACTTTTAATGAAATTGGCGATGTGAAATGAAATGCATGGGGGCCAATTCGGCCAAATGTAGGGCACAGTCAAACGTATATGAAGGGAAAGTGGGGATTGAATTAACTTGAAGCAATGAAGTTATGATCGATACCTGGGCCCCTGGGAAGAATAAGTACGCCTTAAAAAGTGCCTGAGTGCTGCTGTCAGGAATTGTGAGTCCAGAAACTTCCAGCACTTCCGTGCCCACGCTCTGGCGCTTGGGGCGGTCCACACGGAACGTGATGGGCGCTGCGAAGCCCAGCACTTGCGTCTTCTTGTGTTTGGGGGTGTCGCGGATCAAGGCATTCACGGCGCTGTCGGACAAAGGGTTGCAGCGAGGGATGGAGTTTTCTTTGCCAGCGCTCACCCAAGGTGTCGCCAACTCCTCGTACTTGTACCTGGGTTCCAAATTCATCATGGCATCAGAAATCACAGAAAAATATGACATCAGAAATCAGGAAAATCATGGAATCAGGTATCAGGAAATCACGAAATCCGAATTCTAAAAATCAAACGTCAATGTCGTTAAATTGGCGATACTCCATTTTTTATGGCGTCATAGACTACTGGTGAATATTGATTTGAGTTTCAGGTGTAGATCTTCTGCCCAGAAATTGACGATCAGTATTCCACTTCGTAATGACGTACAATTACTAGCGAGAGATTCAGAGATCAAGTGGGAGTGGTAATAAGACTGAAATGAGTCGCAAGCTGGCCGCATTGACTTACTTGAGGGCTTGGTGGTCGAGGACCTGCGAGACATTCATCTTCACAAGGTTGCCGTCCTCATCATAAAACGTGAACTGCGAGTTGCTGAAGTCGGGGTCCTTGGGGACTGTGCGTTTCCCATCCGTGAACTTGGTGTTCCAGAGCGTCCAAAGGCGGTCCATGTTGCTGTGGTGCGCGTAGAACACGGGATCCACCGCCGCTCGTCCGAAGTTGCCCATGTCGTCGTAGGTATGAAGCGGAGGTTGGGCGTTCTGGTTGCCCACCCAGGCGTGAACAGGGCCGTGGGGTACGTCCTCGATGGTTCCTCCACTCACTCCACCCCAGTCGCCGAACCTGCATCAAGTTATCACGATAACAGCAATTTAGTTTAGTTAATTTGGGACTGAAACGTTAATCTGCACATGCAATATATAGATTTTTAGAGTTTTCACAATTTTGGGGGCCGAAATCGTGCCAGTTTAACAAAATTGATGTTCAGTACGTGCCAATTAAATCTAGCTCAGAGCTGTCAGTGTCACTAAAGTATTCCCTGGGCACTAAATCTTCAATCGATCTCCGGCTAGAAATGAAACACTTACAGTTGAAGCTTTTAGTTCAGTGCATTATAACTCCAGTTCTTTCTGGACTGAGAGGGTTTCAAGGCAAGCTAGGCGTTTCACTCAGAATCTATTTTTTGAAGGTTTATTTCTAACGAGGTTCAATCTGCAAAAGAGCGCGATTTGGCAGGGGAAAATACTCTATCAATTCACTTCTTCTAAGGGCGTTGTAACAACGTTACTGACGATTGAGCTTAAACTTGTGACTTTAGTTCGTTCAGCTAGGCCTTTCATTTGAATGATCTAGGAGCTGTTTGTTTCTTCCAGTAATATTTCGAACAGGATCCTGAAATTGAACACTAGATGCAGGCAGAAAATACTATACTGTTACAATTCAAGTTCTGAGGACATTGCGATGCCTATGAATTATCGAGCAATAACCTATGAATCTGCTCATTCAGACGCTTGATCCAGAACACGTCTACACTAGCTAGCTCCTCCCATCAAATCAAGTTCCGAAATTCCGGAATATATCTTGCTACAAATCACTGACAATGGAAAACCGTCTCTGCATCAAGTACCCAAACGCCCTCAATTTCACACTCCGAGAGTAACTCCCAGAATCAATACAGACACAGCACCCGTGAGGTCAACTCACATACACTGCCACCAATTTTATCGAGTTCCAAAAATTTTGGAATCTCGCTACAAGTCACACGAACAGTATCAATCTAAACCAAGAACTTAGCCAAACGCCCTCAATTTACAATCTCTCTCACATCCAAACGGACTCCAATTCCAGAATCAATAAATTCAAACAGACACGTACGACATCCTTTAGAACGATCGACACATGTAACCAAAGTGCAACAACATCTCGATAGTCCTGACGTGCCCACCCATCCACGTACCTGTATGGCATCCCAAAAAACAGCGACGATGTCGGCGCCCCGGTTCCAACCTGGATATACATCAGCTGGTCATTCCTCTTCCTCACAAACTCATTTGTCAAGTTCGTACAGCCCAAGCCTCTCGTATCCAAGTCCACCACGAACGGCGGCGCGGAGCATTTATTCCGATTCACGTTGTACAAACTGCTCCCATTTTTCGTAAACGCCACCGGCAAGGTACTCGCCGTCGGCTCTTGCGTCTCTTGATTGTCATACGCCCAATACGGCAACGTAAACGTGTCGTCCCCAAGTAACTTCGCCAAGATTCTCTCATGCCAGTACAGAAACATCCGATGCCAGGGCAGAAAAAACCATCCGTTGTGAATCTCCAAAGGGTACTTTTGGTTAGGGTAGTAGAGGGCGTTGTCACAGTACAGGCAGTGGAGCTTGCGCTGGTTCTCAAGGGAGCGGGGGTCGGAGTCTGGGAGAGCGCGTAACAACTTGTAAGCTTTTTCAAGTCGAGTGATCTCGGAGTTAGTTAGAAGATGAGCCGGGCGGCGGATGCGCATTGGAAGGGAAGAGGATTCCGAGGGGGTGTATTGGCGGATTCCTGGGGTTCCGGTGTAAGGAGTCGGCATGCAGCAACGTTCGAGGCTGTTGCATTGGGTGGGGATGTTCGGAGCTGGAATAGGTAGGGAGGACGCGGGGGAGAGGAAGAAGAAGAGGAGGGCTGTGATTGTAGTGAGAAGAGGGAGGGAAGCCATGACTAAGAGCTGGGAGTCTAGCTAGGTGTCGATTGGGATGAAAACCTAGGTATCGATCGAGGTGCAGTACTGGTTTTGCTGGTTTTGGTGGTCGATTGGCCGGGGTTGCATGCCCAGGTGCCTATCTAGTGGATATAATAGATAGCTCGACAGAGAGTTTAGTTGCATATGTGTGCACGGGAACACAATGGAAGTTTTGGTGTGGATTCTATTCTAAGGGGATCTATCGAAATCGCCTTGATCAGTCCGCTCTAGGTTGTATTGATTGATCTTGATTTCCTAGGTTTCCTTTTTTGTCTGGTGCAATTGTTGACTAGCTTGAGAAAGAGAGAAGGGGGGAGTTTAGTTGCATCTGCACGGGAACACAACGAACATTCTGAACGTCAGTTTGCTAAATTGGTGGAATTTCGTGAAAATGGGACTATGGATCGGACGAACAATTGAGATGGTTTAGGGAGCTTGGAGAATAGATGGGTTGGAAATCCTAGCTTGCGGGTGCACAATGATGTGAATGAAGTGCAATTTGCAAAATAATTTCCAAATTTACTAGCTAGGAGTGGTGGGCAAGCTGTTTCGTGGAAATGTCAGAATGGCGCATGGAATACCTCAGTTTCACAGAACTCACTCACGTTCTGGCTGTCAATTCGACTGCCAGCTAGGGTAAGGATCGATATCACGTACGTACCTCTTCTCCAGCTTGAATTGATCGATCGATCACGATCTCCCAGTTGGTCTTAAGTAGTTCAGTACTTGTCTAGCTCGAGCTCCAGGAACACAGAGCGAGAATTTAGCTGCCTCGTTCTGCACGACAACGCAACGAAAACACAAATCCTGGTGTCAATTCCCCTCTCATGGCGTCGACCAGATGAAATCGAATCGTCGAGTTACGTTTCCCGATGCGAGATATCGATCTGCGCGATCGACCGTATGAATTGAATCTAGACGCCGTCGGTAATTCTCAATCGATATCAACGCCGAACTGGGATTAATCCAGTTCAGCGATCGAGCTCGTCTAGCTAGTAACACACAAAACTTTCCGACCCCAAATGTTTGAGTTCAATCTAGCTTTCGAAAACGACGAAACAGTCACACTCACCTAGCCAGTGTACCCTGAAGCAAGTCTGTCTATTAATTCGAAATGCAAAAATGTCAGTAATCGATCATGCCAGGAATTCGTCCGAGTCCGTGGATATATATATATCACTTCACGATCTCAACGATGTAAGTACGTTTCGAGCTAGAGCAAGAAGCGCAGTACGTCAGAACCTGTCACCTTTAATTCCAGAGTCAATGAAGAGACAGAATCGAAAGGATCAAGTCCGGTGCTTACATGGTTTACAGTTTTCGCGTTAATTGAAGCGGACGGAGCTTGCATTAACACGGCGGGGGCGGCTACAAGTTGAATTGACGGAGACACGGACGAATCGATCCAGTTAAGTCATCCATGCACCCCAGGACCTGCCAAAAGTCGTACAACATGGGAAGTCAGCTTCCAGCTTGCAAAAAGCTACAGTACTGCGACCGCTTCTAATTGGTGAAGGTGGGCTCCGAAATTCAACGTCGGGGCCTGTGCCGGAGACCCGCGGTACGTAGTTGGCGGACCAATGATATATTCATGTGCTGGTCCGGGCCGGGGTTGCTTTAGACTAGGGTTTACAGTAGGTTTTATATGCTAGCTAGGATCTGGTCTAGCCACGTGTATTTATGAATATGGATATGAATGTTTCAATGATTTGGACTGAGATTCCGTGTGGGCGATTTAGCCAACTAATGGATTAATTAATTTAAGTGAGATGACGAGTTTCTTGCTTTCCTATCTCCATGATTTGATCATTCAGTTTAATTTTAAAATATGAAACGGTTTTGAATACATTAACAGCGGATCGGAAACTGCCATTCTTCATGCACGAGTGAGCTCTGTTTTCGTTAACTTCCTAAAGTAGGTCCCACCTCCCAAGGTCTTTACTCCATGAAACTGCCATTCCTATTGCAGAGACCAAAAAAATTATTTTCAGTTATAAAAAAAACTGTTTAGTGGAAGTAGGTTCAGGATTGACAATTTGGAGGTAAAACTAAACTATTAATAACTTTAAGATGGAATTAAAGCACACTTAACCTTGCAAAACTGTTTTATTTGTAAAATTTATAAAATTTGGATTCAGAAACGCATTGTGTAAGATATGTTTTTTAAGAAAATGCGTGGAAAACAAGGTTGTTTGTAACTTTTTCATCACGAGACAATCCAAATCTAGATTGAATCAAAGCTTCACACATAACAAAAATATAATCTTTGGGAAACCAATTCTTTTAAATTTATTCTTTTAAGTTTAATTTATGTGGAATATTTTTTGCCTATCAAATTTAAATTTGGGCTTATTGTGCCATAACTTTTGCAATTAGACACCAATGGAAATTTTTGGGTAGGCTTCTATAGTTTTTCTTGTTCATTGTGATTTTTTAAAACTTTTTGTGAAGATAGAAAAATACATTAGCCATTTGAAAATATAATAAACTATTGTGAAACCTCAAGAAACTCTGAAAGTAAAGGCCAAGTCAAAGATGCAACGATAGAAATGATGGAGATTGCAAAAACTTTGGTAATTTTATTGCTTCAATTGAAATTATTTTGAATTTTGAAAGGCAAAAAGTACTCTACACTCATAGCCAATGTCTAGACTCTTCTAATTTTGATCATTCAAGATCTACTTTCCTGCTCATTTTTTTCTAATTTCTTACTCACTACTTTGGAATATGTGTCATGAATTTATTTGCCCAAATCTTGAAATCTTAGTTTCGGTTGGAAATGTGTTCCAACCTTAATTGAAATTAACTACATTCTATAGGTTGGATATTGGTCACCAATCACGAATGGGTGCCTCTACCTTAGCCACAAACCTTAAATCACCTCATCTAATTCTCTTTTTGATACTTGAATTCTCTACAATGCCAAAAAGATCCTCCAAGAAAACGTTAATAAGTATTTCAAATCAATTGGGTCACGTCAAGAAAGTTTGCCAGTAAATAAGGAAATATATTCTAATTGTTTCTGTAAAGTGTTAAGTAACCCACCAAAGACATGTTCATGATCCCACACCTAATGTGGGAGCATGGGATTATTTCACATCGTGCATTCAAGGTGATATCCCTATATAAAATATTGTAGAACGTTCAATCCACCACATAAAACATACAGATTTAACCTAAAATACTATAAACTTCCATTTGAGACCCCTCCTAGTGATAGATTTTGCATAATTTTCCAATTGAAAAATCAATGCAAAATTGGAAAGTAAATTGAAACGTCAATTTTGATGGGCAGTTGAATCATTCCGAAGAATCACTCGGCAAGCACGGACCGAAATGATCGACAATTGGACACAGAGTCACAGTTACAGGCTGGTTTAAGGGAAGGACGCGGCAACACGCCTTCCATCGACTTCGTTTGAATCCCAACCGCCTTCAACAGTTGAATCAGGTCAGCGGCATTAAGTTCCATGAAACCCGAGACTCCACGTTTTCCGATTCTTCTAACTTACTGTAATTTTTCTTCTGTGGGAAACCGGGAAAGGAAGGGTTTTGAGAGTTTTGCGCACGAGCTACGTCCGTCTGGCGTGGCGTGGTCTTTTTTATACCACTATTTTCCGAGGCTGGCGGTAGCCGACTGCCACTGAATTTCCGTCTGCAAACTCAGTTGGCCGTGATCGACACAGCATCGACCGTCGTCCCAGTCGGTCTAACTTGCTTTCGAACTGACTTCACTTGATCTATAAATCAACCACGTGGAATTAAACTTGCTGTAATTAATCTGCAGGATATGGAGTTTGCGGGACCCAGATGTCAATGGATTTGACGAAAAGAAGGTTCTTTTCTTTTGCTCTTTTGACACAAGTGAAGAGAATCTAAGAGTGAATGAACTGACAGCAAGAAGCCATTTCAGTGGAAGCTTGCTTGTAATTATTGGATCTGCACGATATGGAGTTTGCGGGACCCTGATGTCAATGGATTTGACAAAAAGACGTTCTTTTCTTTCGCTCTTTTGACACAAATGAAGAGAGTGAATAAACTTATCGCAAGAAGCCATTTCAGTATCCCGTTTTCAGTATCCCGTTTTAGTACAGGGAATCGCAGGTAACATTGTTAACGAATTGCTGGCGGGAGTCGGTCTCTTGTGCTTTTGTGGAAGTGGGAGACCCCAGCATGGCAACTTCGTAGCCAGCCAATATGGGCTCCCTTGCAACTTCCCACTCACCCAATGAAACGTGCTGGCATTGCAAGTACCCCAGCATGGCAACTTCATAGCCAACCAATACGGGCTCCTTTGCAACTTCCCACTCACCCAATGAAACGGGCTGGCATTGCAAGTACTCCAGCATGGCAACTTACTGGCCAGTCAATGGGGCTCGCTTGCAACTTCCTAGTCACTGTGTGAAACTAGCATTGCAACTTCCCAGCCATTCAATGATTCTCTATAGATGGTAATTGAGTTGACTCCTAGGCGTGTAGGAAGGATGTTATCCCCTCTTCTAGTGGGGAATGGTTGAACCTTCTAAAGACATTGTGGACCAGTCAAAATGGTCTGATGAATGATAGAGAATTCTTTTATGTAAGATGAAAATACACATGTTCATCTTTGAAATTTCGTGCGCAATGGAAAGGTCTTGCACAAAAGTTTGACCTCCATTCACTACTTCAGGAGTATTTTTTTTAAGTAGATGATTTGCACTTTCCCAAGGTAATTCCAAGAAACATTTGTCCTAGTTCTTCTCCCCTTCGTTCAAACACGTGTTTTTTTATTCACAACCTTTGCATTGTATATCAACTTTACATGAGATTTGAAATGAGGATACATGTGGTAGTTTTAGACATTGAGTGATTTTTTTATCAATTTTGAAAAATTATTTTACTAATTTTAAACAGCCTCCAATCAAATGGCCATTTTGGAGGGGGTAGTGCTATTTTTGACCTAGAAATGCAAATTTGAGGCTAAAAATAGGAATAGAAGGACTTCTACCAAAGTTGTACAAGCCTACAAAGATATTTCTTTTAAATAATAAACTATTCACCTTCCATATGTGCTCAAAGTGCACTACCTTTACACATACGTAGAGAATACAATTTTTTTTTCAAAGATAAAAAGTGGTTGAGAAAGAGCATCTTTAAGGTAGGAAAAAATAAATTTTGAATTTTGAATTTTTGAATTTCTTAATATTTTCTAAACATCAAACATCAAAGTGTCCATTTTCTTGGTATTTTTTATCATATTATTTTTGGGCATAAATTTAAGAGATAAATTTTCTAGGTTTAAACTTTTAGAGACATGCTATTTTCCATGCTTTACAAATTATCCATATTTTATTTTATTAGAAAAACTATATCTAAATTCATAGTACTCACTAAAATAGGCTGTTTTGAATCAAAGATGACAAATGCTTCTTGCAACAACTGACCAAAAAGGATATCTAAGTTCCACGATGCATAGATGCCTAGCCCATCTTCATAGGGTTAAGCTGGTTAATAATGTTATATTTGGAGTGGAGTAGAGTTCTAAGCTATTTGGTAGTTAACTTGAGAAGGTTGGCCCACATTCCCGCAACCACTAATTTCAAGCCTCATTATCCACCACTATGTTTGTTGCCATTTTGCAACTAGATGTGAATGAAAAACTTTGTGTTTATTTTTCAAAGATGAAATTATATGTTTGCTAGAAGCCCTAAAATTTTTACATTGTTTTGGAAAAAATTTGAAATTACTTTGAATTTTTTGAGAAAAAAATGAAAGAAATAACTCATAACAAATACAAAATATACTTAAAAAATCTGAAATTTTCACCATAGATGTGCATTATACACCAGTGCATAATATCAAGGTGTAAACTAAAGTTATTGTATCACCCTAAAATTAAAAAATCAATACACCATGGTTATCCAAAGTTCATATTACTATAAAATATTGAAATTTATAAATTTCCAAAATTTCCAACTAGAATAGAAACTAAATTTAATAAGATTATTTCATTAGTTGGATTCAAATTCAAAAAACTTAATTTTTATGTCTAAAATTTAGAGTAAAAGTAAATAGCAAGAATTGGTCAAAATACACTACAAACTAGGGTGATCTATGGATTAAAAATCTTCTTCTTTAGAAAAGTCAACAATGTTCATAATGAAGGAATTTGCAATAATATTCACAAAAAAATGTACTCAAGGAACTTCCAAAGAAATATATTAGACAAAAAAACATTTCTTTCCATCCTACAAACTTAAGTACAATCATCCATTTACACTTAGTATTTATAACATCCTTCTACTAGGATTAATTCTTAAACAATGTTTGATATCCTAATGGATAGTTGCAAGAAAAAACTGTACTATTTTGCGTCACAAATAGAGTTACAAAGTTTAAATTGGCCATAAATTTTAGAGAATCAAGCCGATGTACTTGAAATTTTTCCTAAAGATGAAGAAGTTGGTCATAAAGACAAAAAGTAATTTTCAAAACTTTTTTCAAAACTTTTTATAATTAAATTTCAATTTAGCTTATTTGTCACACTCTGCAATTTAGGGGGTTTTGGTATTGAGGAGTACCTTAATTAAATGATTTAGAGCTAGAATTTTTGTGGTCTATTTTTGCACTAGATAGGTATGTGACTACTAAGGGGCACCTAAAAATATACTATTTTTTGTCATCCACATGTATGCAAATAGCAGCCCCTAGCACGCCTTCTTGAATATTGAAAATGGTTATAAGGTCATTCTTTTGGTGAAATCCCTTCATAATATATTTTTTCCAAATTTCCAATTTTTTAATTTATTTTTAAATTTATTTTTCTATTTTTTACAAATTAAAATGTCAAAACACTCATTGTAATGACATTTAGCACTTTTCTAATTCTCCTACTTAGAAATTTTTTCTATGCTTTTCCTTCCTAGGGTACTTTCTTCTTAAAGGTGTGTGCATGAAACATATTTTTTCAATTTAAAAAAAATTCTAATTATAAAGTATTCCCAAAAAAATCAGCACTATAATGCCAAATGCTATAAAAATATGGGAGGTCTTTCTTGCAACTACCCTAATTGATAATCCAAGGGGGAATCAAAACTCTTCTTGAAATGGGAAAAAAATCTTGTTCCTTGCCAAAGATCTATGTAGAGCTTAGAACAATTGAAATAAATAAGTGAGTAGTATTTTGAATTTTTTGCCTAAAAGGAGTGATTGGCAAGCTTTATTTACTATTTAAGTATTTCTAGTAGGTTAAAACATTCCAAAAAAATTTGAAAGCCACTTTTTGTTAAAGATTCAATTGAAATCAAAGCCCTAAGGGCTTGACTTGTTGTTTAATGGTAAGTTTCCAATGATTGTTTGCAAGCTAGTTTTTTTTTAAATCAAAAAGTTCAAGTATTTTTGCTACATCAATTTCTTGGCTTTGGATTGAAGGGGAGCAAGTTCAATGTCAACAAAGCTACATGCAAAGAAGTTTGAGTATGTACACAAAAATGACAAAATTCAAGCCAATACTGTAGAGACAAAGACAATTTTGTGTAGCTATCTAATATACATGAAGACATTGTACACTTAATGAGGCTCTCAACCTTTTAAGTACTTTGACATCCATATTCTAGATGAAAAAAAGTTCGTTGTCCCATATTTCATCCAAATGTCTTTTCATTCATTCCAAACAATTCTTAAATCTTTAACCCCTAAAGGCCTAAAGTTTCCTTGGAAGACAAAGGGGAAATTGGGTAGGCTTGTACTATCAAGATATTTGTTCCAATTTTGCCTTTTTTTAGAGGAGAGAGTTTTATAAGGGCTATGTGGGAAAAAATTCACACCAATTGGTTTTGTGGTTAAAAAATCATCGTACATTTTGTACAATTTATACATGGAAGGGTAGGGTGGAATGGTGGATAGAGTACAATGTGTTGAATTTTCAAAGGTCAAAGCAAAAAAGCAACGTTCTCATTTAAGTTAGGGAAGCAAGAGCCAATTCAATAGAGGGCATTGAAGGGCAACCACAAATAGGAGGCATGCAACCAAGTAAAGATTTAGGGTCCATCTATTGGTCGTAAGGAGGAAGACACAACTTCAACAATGCTTGGGGTGTGATGGTATTTGAGGAGCAACCATGCACAACATGTAGGAGTAGCTACAATGGTAAGTTCCAATTGAGATAAAGATCAAATTTTTTGTAGGCTTTAGGGATTTTTAGGTGATTTAGATTGAAGAGTATGATCTTTATTCACATAGCTTTTGTAGTTCCAAAATTAGATGATTTTTATGATTGTATGATTTTTCATACAAAAAATCTTAGACTTCAAAGTGCTTATCTTGTAAAATTTTAGATTAGATTTGTAGCCTATGAGTGCCATAAAAAGTAAAATTTTAGAATCAATCAAAGCCAAGCTTGCTAATTGTCTTCGCCCTCCCCCTAACTGAAACAACATCAATAAATGCAACCCACATGATCTAAAAAAACACAATCCATTTTCATGAAGGAAGCCAAAAATCCCCCCACAATATTAGTGATGGCACCCCAACTTTTCAATGCACCCACAATTTCACTAAATATTGCTTCACATTCACCTCCATGTCACCCATTCACCTAATTATGCAAGAAAGTGGAAAAAAGAGGGATTCTAAACTTGGAATGCCATTTCTTTCTATTATATGAACCCACAATGAGTAACTTTGAAATACAAAGGAAGATTTCATCTACTTTGACAAAAAGCAGAAAAGCCATGACTAAGGAAATTCACTATGAAGAACAAAGAGTGAGTACACATCTTCTCTCTCCACAACTTCTTTCTAATTGATGCATGCCCTCTCAATTTTTCACAAAGGTTTTTTCTATGGTTTTGCAAATTGCTTGGGATGGTCTATCCATGAGGAGAAGTTGTAGGTTGCAAGCAAAATCTTCATTAACATCTAATGATCCTCTCCCACTATCCCATAGTCTTACACCTCCACTTTGAACAATTGAAGAAGAGGATTATCCAACCCCCTTATATGTGCCTCCTTTATAGCCATTACAAGACAATTTGAAGTCTCAAGATCATCACAAAAAATTGAAACTAGTAGTGGTTCACTTGATTTTCTAGAATTGTACAAATCTAGAGAAATAAAATTGTTTTTTGTTTTTGTTTAAAAAAAAAATTAGTTTATAGTCTTGCGTAGCACACTCCATGATCACATAGGCTAAATTAAAAAAATATTTTTTTTTGTTTTTAATTTTAATTTTTTTTTGTATATGCACATTTACATACACTCAACCAAACCACTATTGGATCCAAATTTTCTATAATGTACAAGCATGTAGCAAAAATTGATTACTACAATCACAATTACTTTGAGAGTCAAGATTAACAAATAGAAGGGAGAGAGTTTTCTTGTGAAGAGTTGGAGGAAAATGACATATTTGAAGGAATATATGCCAACGATGAATCCAACCTTAGAAGAGATGTGGTGACCAATAGAATTGACACATAATTATTTCTCAAGCAAGATTAAACAATCCAAAAGAGGGCAACAATCTACTATGAATGTCCATGGACGACACATGGTAGGGAGTCATTGCAAGGGCTAGAGAACAACTACAATGACATTTGGGGACTAGAACGTTAATAGAAGATAGCAAGATGGGTTCCCATGTTAGAAGTACAAATGTCATTGGAGGAAAGGCAAAAAACAACTCCAATTTAGACAAATTAGATAGCCTTGGCCTATTAGAGAGAGGGGTTGGAGCCTTCATGTCACCTCTAATTGGACAATGGGTGCATTCTAAAGGATGGAAATTTATTGTGAGATGGACTTTTAAGGGTTGGAATTAGAGATGGGCACTTGAGGGATGGGGCTAAGAGGTCCAAATGTGAGGGTGGGAGTCATTTAGATGGGCCTTGGTATGGAAGTGATGCTAATGGGGTTGGCTCTTGGGGTAACTTTGATGTGGATATATATGATTATGTGGGAAGTAGGGTGGAAATGTCAAGATATATTTTACATGGAAAAAATATTTATGCAAACTATAGTTTGATAGTCATATTGAACTAGACTACATAGAATTAGATTGTATTAGTGAAGGAGAAGACAATGATGATAACAAGGTGGTTGGTGATATCAATAGCATCAACATGTGTACTACAATTCTACATGGAATAAATCATTTATTATGTATGACCCCTAGCTCCAAACCTTTGATGGTTCTTTTAGGTCAAATGTTATGTGATGAAATTTTCCTATATTCTTCAACCTATTTGAGATATTTTGGTCAATTAGATTTTTTGTAGCATTGTTGTTGAAACAAACTAGTATACAACATCCATTAATGCAATTGGTGGGACTTATGGTAGTCTAAATTGGAAAGAACTTTCTATCACATAATTAAAAGTCTTTATAGCTATCATTTTGTATATGGACATGAAGCACCAACCCAATATAAATACTTCTTGGCTGCAAGAAAGGGTCTTCATTCCATTGCCCAACTATCTCAGAGCTCATATTGTTGTTTCAATTTGTATTGTACTATTGTTAACAAAGTGCTCACACTTTACTAATCTAAATAGGTATAAAAAGGACAAGATAATGCCAAGATATTTGACAAAATGGGCCAAATTAGATGGTTGATTGATGCCATCAAAACTCCAAAATTATTACAAAAGAATATAGAATGTTTGAAAATTTGCTACCATAGATGAAATGATGATTTGTTACGAAGGCAAATATGTCCAACATGGCAATACATTCTAAAGACACCCCTAGAAGATAGTACGCGGAATTTAAAGTTTTGGTGCTTTGCAAATTCTCTATCAAAATTTGTATGGAACTTCAAGGTTTGTTATGGTAAAAAATCCAAAGTACAAGAAGAGGCTTACACACCATGCGCAAGGATTAGAAGATTAGCTCACAATGTGGTCTTGAGTCCAAACAAGGGCAAAGATCACATAATAACAATGGAAGGATTTTCTTTGATCCCTTGCATTATTCAAAGAGTTATAGGGAAAAAATATTTACACTATATAAACCATTTTTTTAGATCAACTAGCCTTTTAGGTGCTTTGAAAAATTCAAAGGCATACACGAATCTAGGCAAGTATCAAGTTCAATTTATGGAAAGATAAGAAGTTAGTCCTCAATATTTCTACAAAAATATGTCCATTCAATTTCAATGGAAATTTCCTATGGTATCAATATTCCAACAAAATGGATCAATTTGGGATAATATTTAAACATCTCTGGTGCACCTCAAATATACAACATACAAGTGGGGCATTGATGTCACTAACCAATTGCATGCCTCTTACACATATCAAATTCAGTTGCATAAGTGGCGGCATCATATTTTCTTTTTTCTCATTGTCATGTGACACATTTGCAGTTTTGAACTCAATTATATAAGTCATTAATAGGAAATCATCCTAAAAAGTGACAACATGAGGTCATTTAACAATCTGTCAAAGACACATTTCTGAATTTTTAAAGAGTTGCACAAACCTTGTATAGTTTGCAGCTATGACTCACCTCTCATGATAAGGCTCAAGACGTATTGCCCCTCCTATGGCAATAAGTTTATGTGCTTTTGCAAAGGATGCTTTCAATTTTATCATAAGTTAAACATCTTAACCTCTAAATGTTTTGGACTATGTTTTTATCAAAAATACTTACTAGAAGAAAAGCATGTCGGTTCCAATAAAAAAACATCATTTGAAATTTGTTGAATATCCTATTTTCAACGCATGAAACGTGCTAGAACGCATTGGAAATAGGGTTTTCAACAAATTTCAGATGATGTTTTTTGTTGAAGCCGATATGCTCTTCTTCCAGAGTTCTAGTAACTCCAAAACTACCATTTCTAATACAAGTATCAAATTTTAAAAGAAAAACATTTTTGGACATATGAAACTATAGGATCTTGTAGCAAGCTAGTTTAAAAAGATGTAGAAAAAATTTCATAAATTTTCACCTCATAGATTGCAAGATATAAGTGTTTGGATTGACAAAAATCGTTTTTTTGGCCTTGCAAAAAACTAGATAGCTACACTTCGCAAGGTCACATTTGTATGAAAAAAAACGTCCAAAATGGTGGTTAATCTTTAAATTCATTTTTCAAAGCAAGTTGGTTAAATGCTTGAAAAATTTTAGGTCATTTAGGATTGTATAACATATAGGAAAAAAATAGTAAGCAAAAAGAAGTAGAAAATGATTCAAAACACTAAATTATTAAGAACTTAATTATAAATCCGAAAAATGCCTATCCCAATGGGTTTTAATGTAGTAATAAACAATATACATCATATGCTTTTATTTTTTCAAAAAATAGTAGAAATCAAGTTATGTAAAGGACTCTAAAGTTTATTTTAGAGTAGAGAATCTATAATTGCCCGCAAACTAGAACACCTTATAACTTTCATCTTACAAATCAAAATGGAAAAATTTAAAGTTTTCTACATATATTTAAATCTAAGAAAAAAATTTAAAAGTTTTTTTTTAAAGTTTTTTTTTGAGAAATTTTTGGACTACCTGCAGAGCATTGAAAATTACATATCATGCAACTATTTTTGAACCATGTAGTCAAATGTTATGAAAATTGTTGGGCCTTAAAGCTATTCCTTGAGCACATGCTGTGTGAAAATTTCAAAGGAAAAAAAGAAAATTCCATTTGTAGTGAATTGCCCAAAATTGCTAAGTTATCAAAAATATACTTTGGTCTTTTAGAGATTAATTGAATAAGCATCCATATTGTAAGTGCAATTATCATACTCTACTCCATCAATTATAGTTTGTTTATTTTTTATTTTCAAGGTAATTGTCATTCCCATTACTTAGGTGCAAAGAAGTTTTATATGAGTGTACTCGATAAAAAAATTAATATTATATCCTTGCAAAAACTTTTTTTTGGACTTCAAATGAAACTCACATAAATTATATGGAGGTAGATAGAATGGCCTTTATGTGGAACCTCACATAGCTTACATGGAGGTGACTAGCCATCCATATAGTTGGCCATTCTTGACTAATTGAACAAAAAAAAAGCGAAGCTATTGACAATAACAATAAGATATGATGCGGATGTGATTATGTGAATGAGAGTTAGCTTGGAGGTTCCTAGTAGGAGGGATACAACAATACAAAACAAGATCTTTTTTTAGACTACTCCTCCAAGTTCTTGGGAGGTCACATTAGAAATTGGAGTTTTTGTTTTGATTTAAAACAAATTTAGAATATGTCAAAAAATAAATAAATATTTTAATCCACCATTGCAAATTTTGAGTATTGAAAGCACAAAGTAGAAAACATGTCAACAAAAAAGGCTTGTGTGTTATAAAATTTGAGGGCAATGTCTCATTGCAAGATTTTTTCAAATTTTTTCCACACCTTTTTTTAAAGTGAAAATTGGTAGAAATATATATAACATTACCTTCCTTTTAGTAGATTTTTGAATTTAGAGTTTGTAGTGCATAAACACTAGTCACAATCATCTAAAATTCTGAAGCAGGGTCTAGGAAAACCATTTAATCTTGACTTAAAATACTCATATCTATCAATTTATATGGTCAAACTTTAAAAAAAAATTTAATACATGCTTTCATAATAATTAAACACAAAATCCAATGGTCAGATTTTAGGAAAATCATTTTTTTATTTTTTCAAATTCAATGCACTAGAAATACAAATGATGGAATGCATTTTTTACAGTATCAATGTGTATGATGACATCACAACCTTGTCAACTTATCAAGGCAAAAAGTTAAATGTAGAAAAAGTTCATATGTGTTGAAACATGTAGAGGAAGCAATGAGCAGGCAAATGATGCAACACATTCAAGAAACAAGCTACAACCGTTCAACATAGTTAATATAGAATTTGTAGTGGTCAAAACTTAAAAGTTTGAAACCCAAACTTACACATATGGTGATTGCTAAAATTTATGAGAAGAGAAATTGAAATCTTTAAGATCTTACGGATACTAGAAGCACAATTGCCAATTTCATGTGTAAAATGAGACCAACAATAATTTCTCAATTTTATACCTCACAATGTCCAACCATTGAATCTAAACCCCTAAATCAACTTAATTCCTAAAATCCAGGGCCTTTTGGGGTTTAAAAACATCATTGCTTTTGAAATGTTATAAGTCTAAATGTCACTAAGGTATACAAATCTCAACTATAAGATCTTGTAGTGTACGTGTTGTGATGATGTGAATCAAATCATTAGAAGAGTTTTGGGGGGTCTAAAAGCCTGTTTCAGGCCTGTTCCCTCACAGTTGTTCCCCGCAGCAAGGAGAATGGCCCGCTGTTAGAAAAAAAATTTCATAATTTTTTTTTTAATTTTAAAAATTAAAAATTGGTCAATGACGTGGCAAAGTCTCAGCCATGTCAGACTGTTGCGCTGAACCTGTTTCCTGCGTTCGTAGGTTGTGATAACTTACACGCATCCAGAGGCCCCAAAAATCTTTTAATGTTAAAGTCATTTGTAGCCACATGGATTTCAAGATTATAATGTTTTAGTGCAATAGAATGTGTTGGAACATGCTGGAAATAGGGTTTTCAAAAAATTTCAGATGACGTTTTTTGTTGGCTCTGACACGCTTTTCTTCTAGTGGTGTTGAAAAGGATGCTAAAATTTTGTAGCAATACATTTAGAGGTGAAATCCAATTTCTAAATCTACTCAACTCAAAAAAATTTAGGCTATAAATTCCTTCAAATCCAATCTACAAATACATTGGTAGAAGAAAAAATCATTTAATAGACTCTTTGTGCTTGCAAAATAGCTTTGAAATGTCAAAAATAGCAAAAAAAATGTTGCAAAAAATACATTTGACATTGAACTTCCTTCTACTAAATGCTTCTCAATCACTCATAACTTCTTGACTTGATATATATAAAATTATAATCACACAAACTAGACTAGTATGTGCAATTTTTCCAAACAGAAGAAATTGTTGGAAATGGACAATTGTATGAAGAAGAAACATGCCACCAAAGTTCCTTGTAATTCAAAAATGTCTTGATTGTGAACTTCAAATTGCTCCCAAACATTTAAAACAACTTGAATTGACATTAAAAATTTTACCATAGTAACTAGACTTCAAGGGGAACATAATTCAATACATTTTGTTGAAAACAAATATTGGATAAAGGAAATACAAGCTCCTAAAGTTGCAACCATCAAAATACAGTTTGGTGAACTCAAATTGAACCTATGAATTTCAAAGAGCTTCAAAAAATCATTTTATTTTAGATTGATCTAAAAAATTTACCACATAAATTAGAAGAGAGAAAGAAAATTTTCCAACAAGTTTTTATCAAATTCAGACATTAGATGCCAAAGTTATTACAGTACTTCAAATTGAACTTCCAAAGTACATGAGGACACTTTCAGTCCCTTGGGGCACTTAGGGGCGAACCTTGTAAGGATGTAGCCTCCCATGACCAAGGTAGTCACTAAAATTCTCCTATTATTGGACCAATAGGTGTGTTATCTTTTTCTATAACTAACCCCTAAAGTTCCTTGACTATGTTTTCAACAAAAATGTTCAAAAACAGCCATTTTTAAGACACATACCAAAAAGATTTAATAAAAATTTTGGACACATCAAACCATATGATCTTATAGTATGATAATTTGAAAAGAAGTGGAAAAAATTTCAGAACTTTCTACCATGTAGATTGCAAGATATTAGCGTTTCAATTGACAAAAAGCCTTTTGAGGGCACTGCAAAAAAACGGATAGCTGCACTTCACAAGGTCACATTTGTATGAAAAATTTCCAAAATGGTTGCAACTCTTTGGATTCATTCTTCAAGGCAAGTTGGATACATGATTGAAAAGTTTCAAATCATTTGAAATTGCACAACATAGAGGAAAAAAATAGTAAGTAACTTTGTAGTAGAAAATGAATCAAAATACTAAATTGTTAATAATTTGATTATGGAATTGAAAATGCTAATTCCAATGGTTTTAATGTTTCAATAAACAATATTCATCTAATATTTTTATTTTTTTCCAAAAATATTCAAAATTGAGTTCAATAAAGGACTTCAAAATTTATTTTGGAGTAGAGAATCCATGATTGCCTGCAAACTAAAATACCTCATAACTTTAGACTCATTGATCAAAATGGAATGATTTAAAGCTTTTTATGTATATATAAATCTAAAGAATTAATTTCAAATTTTTATTTTTGAAAAAAGTGATTTTTTTAGATCTGCCCGGACTGCCTGAGTTGAGAAACAAACTATACATTAGGCCATAACTTTTGACTCATATTTCTAAATGTCTTGAAATTTGTGCACATGAAAGATATTCATTGTCCACACCTTCTATTAAAAATTGGGCCAAAAATATCCTAGACCATTAATCAATTAGGGTTCTTTGAGTTAGAATATGAATACTAAATACTAAATATGGGTATGGATATGGATATGAGAGTCGGTATAGATATGGGATACGGGATTTTGAATTGTCCCATATTGATTGTCAAGTTAATTGGGTTGTCAAAATTACAAGTAAGGGGGGGAGGGAAAATTAGTTTTAAATAATTAATTAATTTTTAAACCTAGAGAGTGGGGGACTTTATAATTTTATTTAAAAAAAATTTGGGGTGTATAGTAACACATTCACTATGTACTCAAAAGAGGCAATATTTGCCTGTATGAAATTTGGCTTACACTTTAATGAGTTTAGTCGATCATTTTTATATAATTGGAAAGATTAATCCCTAAAACACAAGGGTGAATTGACCCCCTCATTCCAGGATATATGTAAAAAAATTGCCCACTATTTTGAATGTTGTGTTAATTTTGTATTTCTTCATATCTCCTACCAAATTGGGGATCTTTTCATTCCAACTATGAATTCAAAATTTTCAAATTTCATCGTGGGTGGAAAATTAAAAAATCCCAAAGTTTTCCCTAAGAATAAATTGCACTAGGAATGTAGGGGTCAATTCACCATGGCCACCTTTGAGGGAACAAAGAGTATTTTGGAAGAGGAAAAGTCCATAATTGTCAATTTTTGATGTATTGTCCAAAATAAAATAATATATATATATTTTTTGAATTTCAACATACAAAAGTGTATTTAACAAGTAAAGCAATGTGCGGAAAAAATTTCAGCCCATTTGATAGCATAGATTGAAAAATTATCATGTCTTAAGTGGAAAAAAAAATTCATTCCTAGAAAATAAGGTTAGTAGATTTTTAGTCCTCTTGAAGTAAAATTTTTGCTCTATACAAAAATGAAGGTTTTCATCATCCATAAGTACATGTTAGGTTCACTTATGAAAAATTTAAAAAGAAAATATAGATTTTAGTTTATCTAAATCTCCTTGCAATGTAAGGAAGTCAAATGAATTGGCAATAAACTAGTCACTTTTTGATGATTTCTTATGCAATAAGGAAATTTTTTATTTGAAATACAAATAGAAAAAATTTAGAGACAAACATTTGGAATATATATGAAAATTTTTAAAAACTTTGAATTCACAAATTTCAAGATAATAGGGCTTGAAGTTGAAAGAGTGTTTGTTTTTTCTCAAAATTG
The DNA here is from genome assembly GCA_963969395.1 of Pseudoscleropodium purum. Classification (NCBI taxonomy): domain Eukaryota; kingdom Viridiplantae; phylum Streptophyta; class Bryopsida; order Hypnales; family Brachytheciaceae; genus Pseudoscleropodium; species Pseudoscleropodium purum. The sequence continues at coordinate 30,023,432 of OZ017795.1, forward strand.
CCTCAAGATAGCTAACAAAGTTTGACTCCTCTTAGAATGTGATTTGAGAATTAAAACTTTCTATTTTTGGAAGGACAATTGTATATCATATTTTCTTAATTATGTACATGCCAAATTTCAAATGTTGATGAGGGTTTTAGTTGAAAATGCCCCAAAGAGGCCCAAATCACCTAGGATGTCCCAAAAGTTTAGGGAAACATAACTTTTGATTTGGGCTCCAATCACATAAAAAAAAATACATATTCTTACTAAAAAGGAATATATGTTCAGACCTTGTGTCAAAATTTTATGAACATCCAACCTAAATTGACTTCATAGGAACTTATCTCAATTTTCAATTGTCTATTCAACAAACAATAATTGTCACCTTTAAAGGTTAAATGACATTGATTTTTTTTTCAATATTTATAGGAAAAAACCACCAATTAGTTCAATATTAGCTGGTGGAATTGGAAAAGAAATGAGTTGCACTTTGATAACATTTGAAGAAAATTGGTGAAAATATCTTGAAAATATCTATTTTAAGGAATAAACAAACTCAACTATGTTTGAAAAAAGAGTTCAATGTAGGAATTAACCCGTACATTAAATGTTTTTTCAAGCCTCTGCAAGATTGTTTCGTGGTCATATCCAAAACTGTGAACAAGCATACTACTATCTACAATAGAAAATAGAAAAAAGTAGAAAAAAATCAAATAAATAAATCATATCAATTAATTAATTAATATTATCTGACGTTGTAGGATCTCTGCCATATCTAATCATTGAAGTGCCAATGTTTGCAAGTTGTTCTTGAGTTTTTGATAGTGTAGAAACTCAAAATGTTCTCTTGCCCTAAAAGATCTTCTAATGAATGCCCAAGGTCTTTTTAGAATTTTTTAGAATTTTTTCTAAATTGAACAAAAAGCCAACATTCTGATTAATTTTATCAAGTTTTTAAAGTTGGAACCGTACAAATTCAAACTAGACATGTTAGAAATCACATGGATAAAAACAATATCACTTGTGGATTCAAAGATTATAATGTTTGATCACAATGGTGTTAAAATTGTGAAAATGATTTAAAATCTATCAATGTTCTTCTCACATGTCAAATCTAAAAAATTGAACACCAAAAACATACAAGGTTAAAGGACATAATATACATAACCAAGATCAATTTACATCTTTTCAAAAATTTACTCTACAATTTTTTTAAATGAATTTCTAATGTGATTTTTTCTCCAATATCTAATGTGGTCGAGGCTCATATCTTGAAGAGGTCACCTAAATAATAGAAAATCAAGATTTGCAATGAATCCCCTTGTATTAAATCTTAATTAGAAAATCATCATCATTCATTTTCTAAATGGGATTTTTGATGCTAAAACTAGATTGTATAAAGGATTTTTCAAAAATATAAATGACTAATAATAATATCTTAGTTAGGTTTTCTTAAAGTTCAAAGTATTGTCAACGTCAAAATTTGGTGCCTTGGGCATGTAGGGGTTATCCCCTAAAGCAATTCAATATTTTTAGGCTCAAAACTACTTCATAGTAGTCAAATCCAAAGCAAGGGTAAAATCTTCGTCTATATTTATTCATAAACAAATCCAACCAAAGAATTCTTTAGTTCACTTTTTGGAATATACCAAAATTTCAAAATAAGAAACCTGACCAATTATAAGATCTTGATGCTTAGATTTAAAAAAGAAGCGATTTTGAACTCTTCTCAAATGGTTAGGTTTCATTTTTCAAACTTTTTACACAAAATATGTAGATTTTACAACTTGTTTCTTTCAATAATATATTGAAGAAATAAATTAGGAATACAAATGAAAAATTTCAACAAAAAATATTTTATATTTATACTTGAAAAAAAATAGTTGGTAGAAAGAAGTAAATTTTGATTATAAATACTAAATTATTAAGAATTTAGCTATGGAATTAGAAAATTTCATTCCCAATAGTTGTGATGCTATAATAAAAATCTAAACCCAATGATTTTGTTTTTTTTCAAAAATAATGAAAATTGAGTGATATAAAGAACTTTGAGTAGAGATTCCATAACTACTAGCTAACTAAAACTCTTCATAATTGTCATCTCATTAACCTCAAAAGGTTTTGATTATGTTTTCACCAAAAATACTTTTAAATTGTCATTTCTAGTTTAAGTACTAAATTTTAGAAAAAAAAAATTTAACACATGTAACCATAAGACCTTGTAGTATTCTAATTTGAGCAAATGTGAAAAAAATTCAAAAATTTCCATCATGTAGATTGCAAGATACTTGTATTTGAATTGACAAAATCTTTTTTTCAGCCCCACTAAAAAACAGGCACTTGTACTTCATATTTGTATGACACAATGTCCAAAATGGTGGTCCTTCTCTAGATTTATTCTTCAAGGCAAGTTGATTACATGTTTGAAAAATTTCAAACCATTTGGAATTGTACAACAATAGGCAAAAAATAGTAAGTAGAAAGAAGTAAAGAATGATTCAAAATACTAAATTGTTAAGAATTTAGTTATGAAAATTAAATATGCCAATCCCCATGGTTGTAATTTTGTTATAAAAAATTTACACCCAATGTTTTAATTTCTTTTCACAAATATTGAAAATTGATTTAAATAAAAGACTTCAAAATTTATCTTAGAGGGAGTAGAGATTTCATAACTACCTGCAAACTAAAATTCCTTATGACTTTCATTTCATTAATCAAAATGGAATGATTCAAAGATTTTCATGTATATATAAATCTAAAAAACCAATTTGAAATTTCTATTTCTAAAAAAATTGATTTTTAAAGAATTTTTTTGAGTTGCCCAAGTTGCCCACCAATCAATGAAATTACATATCATACAATAACTATTTAACCATGTAGTCAACACTTATGAAAATTGTTGGGCCTTAAAGCTACTCTTGAGGCACATGTTGACTAAAAATTTCAAAGAAAAAAAATTCTATTTGTAGTGGGTTGCCCAAAGTCGCTATGTCACCAAAAAATGCCATTTGATCTTTTAGGGATTAATCAAAATGGAATGATTCAAAGTTTAACTCATACTTATAAATCTATGAAACTAATTTCTAATTTCTAATTTTTTTTTTAAATCACTTTTTGAATTGCCCAAGGAACAACAAAAACTACATATCATACAATAACTTTTTGACACTGTAGTCAAAAACTTATGAAAATTGTTGCTTCTTAAAGCTACCCCCAACCACACATTGCGTCTTAAAATTTCAAAGAAAAAAAAAAATGAAAATTCCGTTTTTAATGAGCTGCCCAAAATTCCTATGTTGCCCCAAAATGTTGTTTGGTCCTTTGGGATGAAAGAAAAATAGTTGGTAAAACTCAAAAAATTCTCAAACGCTAGCTGATTTTCTTTGTCTCCACAGACAATTTTGGTCTTCAGTGAAGACAAATGTGCCACTCCGTGTCTAAAAATACCATCACTTCAGTTGTCTATGAAATTCTTTGAGAAGCGCATGACTTTTTGACTCTCCAACCGCAGTCACTTGAAATTTATATTTTAATTTTTTTCAATAACAATTGTTCAAAATAAAATTTGCTGGCAGAACTGCTGAATCTGGATAAATGAGTATGACTTTGATATGTAGGGAGGTTGTCAATGAACACCTTTTGAAAAACTGACTTCTATAGATTCTTGCCTAAAATATATGTACCAGCAACCACCTAAAAATGTACAAGTATTTGTGAAAGTCAACTGTAGGATTACTTTTGAGTAGACTTATTTCTTACTAGTGTTGATTTTTGAAAATGATTAGTTTTGCGTTTTGCAATAGAATCCTAATTTCTAAATCCTATTAACAACTGCATTTGACACTGTATAACATGGTTAGGTTTGGTTGGATGGTTAAGTTTACTAATTGGACCTTCCCCTCCCTATTTGATTAGTGAAAAGGAGGGTTTCAATTTTTTTAAATCTTTGTACTTTATATATTTTATATATTTTAAATTTAAATTTGCTTGCATATTATTGATTTAGTATTTTTTTTTGTTTAATTTCTCCACCATCTACTATCAATAAACTTATATTTGTTATTTATTTAAGAGAAGGCCTTGTGGTTACACTGTTCTTGTTCATAGTTCCTATAGAGTCCTAAAAATGTATGCTACAAAAACATAAAATTGCCTTTCAACTACTAGCAAGTAGATGCAACAAGATCCAATAGAAAGTTACTCAAATAGTGTAATAATACTTATCTAGATGATTATAGGTCTAGATTATCGTAGCAAAGTTGATAGAACTTAGTTTCAGTTTAATTTAGTTCAAAAAGTGATGGTGTAAATCAAAAAACAAAAGAAAGGGGGTACAATTTGGTTTAGCTTTAGAAAATAGGAACTAAATAAAGTCAAGAACTACAAATGCAAGTACATTACAATTATTTTTTAAGAACTAGGTCCTCAAAGTATTGTTAAAGATCTAAGAATATTGGCTCAAAATAAGGAATCATCTTTTGTGTGAGTCAAAGAAATTAGACCACTTCATCATTTACAACACATTATTTTCTAGATTAATTCCTATATGAATAGAGGGGCTCTTTTTGACTCCTATAGGATACCTCTACAACTAATGACTAACAATGTATTGTAAAGTATATTGGAGCCAAAAATACGCGAATCAAGAACCAATTTTTGCTATTGTTATGTGAATTACTTTGCATTAATTCCTAAAGAGCCTTAACTATGTTTTCGCCAAAAATGCTCCAAAACTACCATATCTTGTACAAGCTATAAATTCTAGAAAAGAAACATTTTTAATACTTTTAACCATAGGATCTTGTAGTATACTAGTTTGGAAAGATGTGCAAAAAATTTCTGAAATTTCTACCGTTTAGATTGCAAGATATTAGCATTTGAAGTGACCAAAATCATTTTTTTGTCCTTGCAAAAAAATTGTATATATTATTTTTTGTACAAATTTTTTGACCTTGAAATTTGGCATGAATGTTGTTATCATAAAGATCATGTTGCATCAAAAATTTCATGGTAAATAAGCAATTTTTCAGTCCTTGGGAGGGTGTCAAAGTTGAGGTAGTGAAACGATTTTCACAATTGTTTCTCAAAACGACACATGTTGGTAGATTGTTAATATCTTTTTTTGTATTAATCTTTTGGTCTTGAAATTTTTATTATATGTTATTAATATAAAGAGGTTTTTTTTCCAAGAATTTCATGGCAAAAAAAAATAATTCAATCTTTGGGAGGCTGTCAAAGTTGGCAGCAATGAACAAATGTCCACAGCTACCAATGTTGGTAGATTTTGAATAACTTTTTTTTGGTGAATTTTTTGGCCTTGAAATTTGTCATACATATAACTAGCTTAAAGATAATTCTTTGGTAAAACTTTTATGGTAAAATACAAGTTTTTGAGCTCTCGAGAGGCTTTCAAAGTTGGCAATGCTGAAATTTTTCTCACTGCGAATTCGAAAACGACATTTTGATTGGTACCCCACTGTACATATAGGAAGACAAAAAACACTTGCAAAAATAAAGATAAGATGTCTAAATTCTTCTCATGCCATAATTTATTTTGTTAAAATTCAAAATCTACATTTGAATTCTTTTTAGAAATTCTCCATAGGGATTAACCCTTAAGTGCTTTGACATTCATATTTTGTATGATGAACTCAATGCTTTAGAATAGCATCTTGTACAAATACCTCCTTATTCATCCAATGTAATCATTCAATCTTAAAAGATGATTTTTTTAATGACTTTGGCAATATTTTTTTAAAATAAATGAAAATATGAATAATTTATAAGGAATTCAAAATAGTATATGTGGGAAAATTTAGGGCTAGAAAAATTTATGTCTAAAAGTTATACACAACAAAAGATGCCTAGACAAATGCAAAAAAATAGATACTTTTGAATTTGAATATTAGAAAATAGTAAAAAAGATCAAATCATTTTTTCTTACTTGAAGTTGCTCCTTTTCAACCATTTTTCATTTTTGACAAATAAAAATTGTGTTCTCTACACTGTACCTAGGTAGTACACTTTGAATACATATGGAAGGTAGATAATTTGCTATTTTTAGAATATTTCTTTGTAAGTTTGTGTGACTTTAGTATAACTCCTTCTATCCCAATTTTGACTTTTAAATTCTTGTTTTTGGGTCGGAAATAGTACAAAACCCCCCCTAAAATGTCCAAGGTAGACATCCAATTGGGGGCAATTTTAAAATAGTAAATAAATTTCTTAAATTTGAAAAAAATAATGAATGTCTAAAACTACTACATGTACTTTTCCTTTGAATTTCATAGAAAATGGACATATAACACAAAAGTTATGAGCCAAAAACCACTTGTCCGAGACCAATGGAACACAGAATAGGATAAGTGTTTCTTGCACCAACCCACTACCTTCGTACGATTGTGGAGAACACAATTTTTTTCCAAATATGCTAGTAGTTGAGAAGGAGAATCTTCAATTTAAAAAAAAAACAGATTTTCATAATTAAAAAAAAAAAAAAAAAATTTACTATTTTCTAAATATCAAACATCAAAGTATGCATTTTCTTGGCATTTTCTACCACTCTTTTTTTGTGCAAGACTTTTAGTAATAAACTCTCTAGACCTGAAAATTTCCACACATATTACTTAGAATGCTTTACAAATTATCTATATTTTATTTTATTTAGAAAAGAAGTATTCCAAAACTTATACTACTCATTGACGTGAGTTTTGGTTTTGAGATAAAGAAACAACAACAAATGTTTCTTGCAATGACGGAATGACCCATGTACTTTTACCAAAGTAAGAATTCCTATCTACAAACATTGCCTAACCAAACAATGATCCTCCTCATGTAGTATGATAGGTTTCAATATTAGGTGCCAATACTAGAGCAAGAATCTCTACCCATGAATATTATATAATCAAAAATGGTCTTCCTCCTTATGTAGCATGATAGGGGTAGGGCTAGAGCAAGAATCTCAGCCCCATAACATTGTACAAGCTGGGTATAAAAACCGTACAAATTGCCTGTTTTATCCTTTCAAAGATTTGTACATAATGTAGAATAAAACTGGCTTTTTTTTGTCTTGCACAATTATCACCACAATCTTACTCAATCTCAATGAAGCATACCAAATTTCAGTTTTGTTTTTTTAAAATTCCATTTTTGGTGAATTTTTAAAGTCAATTTTTGTGATTTTACATAAAATTTTATTGAAAACAATTGGTGATAAGTTTTTTTTAATTTGATTGCATAGATGTGTAGGGAACACCCATTTGCACACTTTTAATATAAAAAACACTCCCTTAAATAACAAAAATCTGATCAATGAAGAGTTCAATGATAAGTCTCGTATAACCAAACTTTGAAAAAATGAATATCTCTATATTTTAATTTGATTTTGGCTAAGTAATTGTACCATCATGCTCAAACATAAGAAATTAATTACCATCTGAGGACAAAATAGGAAAATCAATTACAATAAAGAGATATCTATTTTTACAAAATTTGGACATTGTGACTCCAACATTGAAATCTCTATAAAAAAAAATTGTGAAACTTTTTTGGAGATGTTCATTGAAGAGAAGATATGCGTATGGGTACTCTCTACATATTTTCACAATCAAATTCAAAAAACTCATCACCAATTGTTTTTAATAAAATATCATGTCAAACTATGAAAATGAACTCTAATTGTTAAATGCCCAAGGCCGATTTTGAGCATCTTGGAATTTGCTCTAAATTGAACAAAATGCCAGCACTTTGATGATTTGTATCAATTTTTTTTAATAATAGCCCTACAAATTCAAATGAAAACATATTAATCACTTATAGGAAAGAAAACACAATAATATCACTTATGGAGTGAAAGATTATAATGTTTGACCATAAGGGTGATAAAACTACAAAAGTGACGTGAAGTCTTCCAATCCTCTTTTCACAAGTCAAATCTAAAAAGTTGGTGACCAAAAAAAAATTGAGGTCAAAGGGCCTAACATATATAACCCCAATCAATTTATGGCTTCTTAAAATCTACTAAATAATTTCTTTAAATGAATTTTGAATGTGATTTTTTCTCTAAGATCTAATGTATTTGAGGCTCATTTCTAAAAGCTCTCAACACTACAAAAAGTTAAAATTGAAATGGGTACCCTTTCACAAAATCTTAAATAGAAATATCACTAATGGCCAAGTTCATTAACCCCTAAAGGACCGAGGCCTTTTTTCTGTCAAAAAACACTAAAAACTGCCATTTCTATAGCAAAGAGTAAAAAAAAAGTTTAATTGATTTTTTTTCACATCTAACTATAGGATCTTACACCTTACTAGTATAAAAAAAGTGTGGAAAAAATTTCAGAATTTCTCATTGCACAAATTGCAAGATATTTGCGTTTAAAGTAGAAAAAACAAGTTTTTTTAGCACATTGCGATATTGGATTTTTTGACTTTGAACATTTTTAACTTAAAACTTTTGCACTATAGAGTTTTGAGCTTTAAATCTTTATAGTGGAGAATTAAGTCAAGAGTCTAGGAATAAAAAAGAAATTAAAAAAAACTTAATTTTCATTCTTAAAAAAATTGTTAAGTATAAGTAGATACGAGATAGAAGGAAAATCTAAAATATTCATATATTTTAGATGGAATTAAAATGCACTAATCCCAAAGGTGAGATTGTTCTAGAAAGTAAACTAAACCATGCATAATAAAAAAAATTGAAAATTTCGAAAAATTGCATTCAAAAATCAATCCTACAAGTTATTTTTTTCAAGAAGATGCTCTAACTATCCAAAAAACAAGATGTCCTTAACTTTCTCATAACAAATTCAAATGAAATGAATCAAAGCTTTTCAGATAGACAAAAATATAATCTAGGAGGAAATTTTTTTTTTTTTTAAATTCAAAGTTTTGCAAATTTTTTTTTGTTGCCCAGACTACCCCCTGTCCCCTCGTTTGAGCTTATTTGGTCATAACTATTGTTCCCAGGCATTGATTGTGAAAAAAATTATACTCTCATAAAGCTTATCAGTTTTTCTATCTTCCAAAAAAGTATAAAAAAATCATGACAAAAATTCAGCCCAAAGGTACCTGCCCCAAAACGCATATGTCCTCCAAACATGGTTGTCATAACGGGCGAGTTAGGGTCATCGGACGGGATGGACGGACGGTCCGGACGGCTTTAATTTTGTAACTTGTGCAATTTTGCGGAATGACACGTCACCTCGTCCGCGCCCTGACGATCTCGTCCGTGCCCAACATGTTCCTTAATCTACATGGCATCCACGTGGCCTATTTTTCCGTTATCAGAAAGTCAACTATGTGTTGACTGTATCAGACAGGCGGGACCTCTAATGGACGGGCGAACCGGATGTCCGTCCACTATGACAACCATGCCTCCAAAGGGACAATGGTCTTTTAGAGGTTAAAATGGCAGTATTATGTGAATTTGGCACTTTTAGTAGTTCAAACCGCATGGTTGAACCATTTTTTCTATACTAGAGTCTATACAAGTATTGGATTTTGAAATCTACATATTTCCTAGATATCTAAGATCTATAACATTTCTAGATTTTCAAATTTCTTGGTCTAATATCTACGTTAGTGATAGATTTTGAAAATCTAAAAGTGGCCTAGATGTTAGCAATGTATACCTATCCTAGATGTCAAGGTGTGAAAATGGCATATAGAATACCGCCATTTTAACGAAATTCACCATACTACTATTTATTTTTAAAATTGGATTTTTGATACTAAAACTAGACTTCAAGAAGAACTTTTAAGAAATAGAAACTACTAAAAATAGATACTTGGTTAGGTTTTATTTAAATTCACCAAAAATAGAGTTTTTGCTTTTTGAAAACAGAAATTGGTATGTTGGGTAGGTATTGTATAAGTATACAATGATGGCGAATTTCATTAAAATGGTGGTATTCCATATGCCATTTTCACACCTACCTTGACATTCGGAACAAGTATACATTGCTAACATCTAAGCTACTTTTAGATTTCAGAAATCTATGACTTCCATAGATATTGGAGTGAGCAATTTGAAATATCTAGGGCTGGTATAGATTTTATATATCTAGGAGAATTGTAGATTTAAAAAATCTAGTACTTATATAGATCCTAGTACAAAAGAAATGGCTTAGAATGCACGGTCTGAATTTCCAAAAGTGCCAAATTAATAGAATACCGCCATTTTAAAAACGAAATTTGCCATCATGATAATTATCTTTATCAAAATATATCAATTAAAATTTACATTCTTTATAAAAAAATTGAATGGCTCAAATAGGCCAATTGTAAGAATGACTATTGTACCCAACTTGGACAACTAGGCAATAGTCGTCCTCATGCAAAATAAAGAGTAAGAGCATCTCCACCAATTGACTTCCCTAGTCCTATCTAGATAATTTTCATCTGGATAGGGAAGAAACCTCCCATGTTGTATCTCCAAATTCTTGGGGAGGGGGGTAAGAGGATTCCCAATCCTCAATAATGGATGATGGATAGGAAAGTCAGGTATGGTAACTTCTATTCTATTCTTAGCAGTGAAGTGTTTATATTTTAGCCAAAAGATGGACTTCACGAGGTGGATATCTCACAAGTCATCACCAACAACAAGTAATTATACGGATCATTTTCTTGGATTTAGAGAAGTGCTATTCTGATTTAGGGGACAACTAGTGGAGACAAACTTTTGCATCCTTGTCTTCCCAAATGAATAATATTCATAAAGAAAGGAATAGGGAAATGATTGGTGAAGATGCTCTAGTAGGTTAGGGTAGGTGCCACTACCTTAGGAAGAATCTCGTGCTACCCATAACATTGTCTAATCAAGCAAAAGTCCTTTCCATGTTGAAAAGGCAATTGCTCGACGCCCACAAGGAGGGACTCATCCATTAACTTTGTAAGGTTGCCACGGGCACTAAGTGTGTGATGGATGACAGAGAATCCTCCTATATAGGACAAAAGTGCAACTATTCATCCTTGAAATTTTGTTGTGCAAAGGGAACATCTTCTACAGTAGTTTGACTTCCAATGAATACTTTTTCATTTGTTTAAGCGATTGATTTGCACAGAATTATTTTAAAATGATGATTTCAGTGGAGATCAGACCGTCCTTACAGGGTTAAGTCACTTCACTTCAAACGTGATTGGGGTTGATCGAATGTGTTAGCCAGGAGCCATCGACAAGACAAAAATTTTGTTTTCCCTGCAAACCAGGGCGGTCCCGTTTTCAAGGAGGATTCCTGGGACCCCTGCCTTGCCCTGCCGACCGACCCTAGTGCCGCAATGGTAAACAATGGCACACCTCCAATTGTCTAAAGCGGATTGAAAAAGAGCGTAGACTCTTCACTTAAAGCGACGCAGGTTTCCACTGTTTCCTGTTGAAAGGCGTTCGACTCCGACCCCGTGCTCCACGAGCGTCGCGTCCCGTCGCGTCGATCTAGCAGTCCCACACTGATAACAAAGACGACAGTTCCGTCCTTCTTTTTCACTAAAGTGGCGTGGACTTGTGGTATCAGTTGAATTGAAGCGGACTTGTTGGAAATCAGTCGTCTCATGGATTCCAATCGTGGGTTTGGATTCGATCGATCGATCTGCAAGCGTTGAACTTGTAAGGAAAGAGAAAAGAAAAGACAGAAAATCGATTCAGTGGTTTCAGCTACAGTAGTGGTACTACCGTAGCTATCTTAAGGACTGATGACTTTTTAGCTAGCTAGATGGCCGTAGTAAGGTTCAGATAATCTGACTCGGATTATTTTTTGTCTTTTGGATTTAATCGATCTGCAAGGGTTGAACTTATAAGGAAAGAGAAAAGAAAAGAAAAGAAAATCGATTCAGACAGTTGTTTCAGCTAGTGGTTCTAGCGTAAGGACTGATGACTTTTTAGCTAGTTGGCCGTAGTAAGGCTCTGATTATCTGACTCGGATTTTTTTCTGTCTTGTACGTTTAACGCAACTGTAGAACTCCACTGTTTGTTATTTGAACCGTGGAGCATTAACTGTCGTTGATATATACAAACGGCGGAGGGTCGGAACTTCAGTTCAAGCCGCGCGTGCAGTGGATAGAATTCAGCTTGACTTTGCCATGGTTGTCATAACGGGCAAGTTAGGGTCATCGGACGGACGGATGGTCCGGACGGCTTTAATTTTGTAACTTTCATTCCAAAAAAGAATCTCGTCCGCGCCCAGCATTTTCCTTAATCTACATGGCATCCACGTGGCCTATTTTTCCGTTATCAGAAAGTCAACTATGTGTTGACTGTATCGGACAGGCGGGACATCTAATGGACGGGCGAACTGGACGTCCGTCCACTATGACAACCATGCAGGTACACTAAAAAAGAAGAAGATGAACATGTTGTTGGTAGAAGCCACATTGAGTTGTTAACATTACTAACCAAGTGAATGAGAGGCACGGGTCTCTTTTGCATCCTTGGTTTTTTTAATTTAAGTAAGATAGGTACCCCAAAATTGCTACTGTGCCTAATTACCAATATTAGGCTGTACAAATGTTTATGTTTTCTTATTGGGAAGGGAAAGGAAGTTCTAACGCACCAAAGAGCATGACATTTGGATATTTTATGGAGAAGTTATGATGGAATAAAGTTTGGTTCTAAAAGTGTTTCCTCCACATAATTAGCAAGGTACATATTAATTGATTTGGAGATGTACATAAAGTAGTGAAGATGGTAGTATAGCATGGTTGTCATAACGAGCGAGTTAGGGTCATCGGACCGGATGGACGGACAGTCCAGACAGCTTTAATTTTGTAACTTGTGCAATTTTGCAAAATGATACGTCACCTCGGAATGCGAAATCCAGGGCGTGGACATCTTTAGGGTTTAGGTCAGGGCGCGGATTTTGCCCTGACAATCTTGTCCGCGCCCAGTATGTTCCTTAATCCACATGGCATCCACGTGGCCTATTTTTCCGTTATTAGAAAGTCAACTATGTGTTGATTGTATTGGACAGGCGGGACCTCTAACGGACGGGCGAATCGGACGTCCATCCACTATGACAACCATGCAGTATAGGGTCAGTGGTGCATTTAGGGGTGCCCATGGTAGATGATTCACACTACCAAAAACGATGATTTACATAGTGATTAGTTTATCATGATAGGGTTAACTCCTAATTGAAGAATTTTGGGTAAGAAGGAGAATGTAGATTTGGAGCTTTTTAAACAAATAATAATTGGATTAAGAAGAATTTTAGATACAAGATTTTTGTTTTTTGCAAATGTTTATTTTCCTCCCATCCCTGTAAATAATTTAGAATCTTGTACAAAAATTATAAAGTAGGCTAGGTGACAATCCTAGGCACATCCCTAAAGAATGGGCAAAAACTTCTAATTCAACGTACTTGGATGTACATTGTCGATTTTATATAGCTCTTTCAAAAAATTTTAAAAACTCACTCATTATGTATTCATTGAATGTTAGATCTTTTGAAGGATTAACTTAAAACTACTCAAACTAATAAGTTCACTTAATAAAAATCATTTATTAGTACTTGCAATTCCTCCAAGATTATTTCTTTGTTTTGGAGTATAGTTATTCTAATTCATTTGTAGTGCACTGGTGATGATTGGTAGTTGATGGCAAACTTAGAAGAGAAATGACCAAGTACCCATTGACATTTGTATTAATAAAATAAAAGTATTATTTTAACACTTAAATGTTCTAAAGTCCAAAATCTTAATGATGAACATAGTACTTTCAAGCAATGTTTTTCCCAAACAACTCTTCATTCATTGAGCATTCATTCAAAGTAATACTTGAATGTTTATAAAAAAGCAACCTTTCTTTGTAATATATTTGATGAAAACATCATTAAAAATGTCTAGTATTTCTAAAAAGACCTAGGCATTAAACCTTATTGAATGACATTCTCTTACCCATTACATAGTCTGAGGGAGAATAAAAAACATCTTTGAAGTATAGAATAGATCTTGTTGCATATCCAAAATTTGTTTGGTTATGGCATGCAAAAGTGAACACTAAATAGCATTTTGACTTTGTAGCCTAAATGCAATGTTTGGCAAGTGAAATTCACTATAAAAGTGGATATAATAGATTGGAACAAACTCTTCAAATGCAAAACTACTTTTTATCAACAATTCTTTCAAAAATAAACCCCACAAGCATACAAAAGTAGATCTACTAGGTTATAACATTCCCCCAAAATGCAAAAACTACTTTTTGTCAATAATTCTTTCCAAACTAAACCCCATGAGCTTGGACCATAGATTAAGAATTGAAGGATTGAGATGACATGAATGCTCTTAGCAAATGAAGAGCCATCTACATACATATCTTCCCAATTGTGCTTTGCACATTAATGTTCTCAAATATCCTCCAAAATACTTACATGAATTGTTTGATGATGAAAGAATTATAATGCATTAGTAGTTGACAAACCACAAGACCCTTAGACACTACACTCGTTGCATCATGTTGACAATTGATTGAAAGAAGACTAAAAAGTTGATCACCCATAGACAACTGGAATTTACACTTATTTTTTTTGTTGGATTGAATGTTCGATTGACTGAAGAATCCAAAGCATCTGAGCATGAAGTCTTTCAACACTCTGAAGAACCTGTAACTGATTTTCAAACCGCTGATTGTTGATGTACCCCAAATCAAGAAACTATGGCATTTTCTGACATCTGCATTTTAGACCTAAGAAGAAATAAGAAGAAATAAAAAGAAATCAGGCATTACAGGCTTTCATGTTCAGACACGAACAATAAGATAAGCTGGGTCAAAAATGGGTGTACTGTACTTAAAACTGGAAAATTAATAATAGCCAACAGTACACCAGATGAGAACAGCATGACAATCCCAACTCCATCCACAAAAAATATGTCGAGCAATCCAAAAATCCAAAACAGTGGTAGATAGAAACAGGATAATATTTGATCAAATTACATATAGATGACAAAAAAATTGCAAAAATTGCAAAATAATACACTGTCTATTCTCACATGTCGCAGCTTACCCCTAAACCCCAAAATCAAAGGCAAGGAATATTGTACTCTAAAGTGTTGATTAATATGTTCATTTCGACATTCCAGCTAGCTTCCGGTATAGAGAAAAAGAACTGAAATCAAGTGCCGATGTGTAGGAGCAATCTATTTAGTATAGGCAATAGGTCTAAACTAGTATCATCTAGGAACGTCAGTGCTGCAACCAAAAATATGATGAGCAAAGTCCACAATCCTAAGAATTGTGGTAGATAGCCCTAACCCTTTAGATATACACACGATACTATTGATCAAATTACATATAAATGACAAATTCTGGAAAAGAAATAATAAGAGTACAGTTTCTATCCTCACAGGAACTAACCATTTTCCCTTACACCCTAAACTCAACGTCAAAGACTAATATACTTTCGAGTGCGGATCAATATGTTCATTTCGACATTCCAGCTGGCTTTCGGTGTTTAATAAAAAAATCCTGAAATCAAGTCCCAACATGTAGGAGCAATCTATTTACTAGAGGCATTATGTCTAAAAACTAGTATCATTCAGAAAAATCTGCTCAGCGGTTGAATTTCAAGTACCCGAATTGATAGTATTGTTCAAAGTCTGCGTATTGCTTCAACTCTGGCCGTTCCAGGACCTGATTAGTTGATGCAACACCAGGTTCACTGCTAGGCTGCTGATGGCTGAGGGGTGGGTTGAGGAAGAATGCTGTCTGCCAGCTCCGAGTTCAGCTTCACCGGCAGAGGAGGCATTTGGCTCATTATCCCTGGCATGGACATCATTCTGCACCATGTATAAAGCATATGAGTCACTATGAGAGGCCTTGAAGCTACCATGGCTACTTCACATACTAGTTCGAATTTTGGAATATTGAATATTGTTAGTGGAGTTTATATTGGTTTAGCATGCGCTTCTGGTTTAACTGATTAATGAGGCAATTACTG
Organism: Pseudoscleropodium purum; assembly: GCA_963969395.1. NCBI lineage: Eukaryota > Viridiplantae > Streptophyta > Bryopsida > Hypnales > Brachytheciaceae > Pseudoscleropodium > Pseudoscleropodium purum. The sequence goes on from OZ017795.1 coordinate 30,039,343, forward strand.
TCAGGACAAGATTTTACCTTCCGAGGAGAATAGTACAATGCAGTAATATTTCAACTACTTTTAAATAGTGTGATGCGCGTACCAATGTGATTGCTTTTATTAGATTAGGTCAAAAAAACTTTTAAGACACTATCATTGAAAGCATCATGAAAGACACTATCATGAAAGCAAATTGAAGATAATGACCTCAGTGAAAGACATTGGGCTTTTGTATAATCCTCATTGAAACCTGATTTGTTCACCGTACATGTAATGATAAGGGTAAAGCTGAAGGAAGGAAACGCAAGTCAACAATGACAATGAAAATGAGTCATGAGCTCTGAAAACAGTAGCCAATCCCAAATATGAAAAGAACTTACCCATTCAAGATAGCATAAATATTGTCCCTGACTTGCGCCAATAAGTCCGTATTCTCCTGGGCCTGTATCGACCACAGGGTCAGAAACAGCGCAGCCATAATACAGATCCTTTAAAGACTTGCCAAAGCTCTCTCAAATTAAACCCTCCCAAGATTCCACGGTATGAAAATGATCAGTTTGATTGATCATTTTGTCAAAAATAGAAATCAGATAGGACTGAATTATATATCATCAGAATCAGCGAGAAAAACATGGCATTCGTAGGTCAACAAATTCAATTCAATTCAATTCAATTGCCACTATGTCACCATAATGTTATAACTGTAATAACCCCCATAAGTCATCCAAGAGTCCCCCAAAGAATGAAGATGCCGTACCTGAGAGGCAGCAAGATTAGCTCTGATCTTCAATATCGCTTGGGAATTGACCTCGAGCAACTTGCCAGTTGTGCCCCCAATGGCTGCTTCAGAAACCAACCCTAAAATCATGAATACATCGCCAACAAGCACGGGCATCTCCCAAACCCACCCACCCAAAAAACAACCAAGACAGTTTTGAAAAAGTAACTGCAATGAATGGTGTCCACACAAACGTATTGAGCAAGAAGAAATAAGAATTAATGCCTTGACACAATCGAAGACCTTCAAAAGATATGCCGTCATCAGTGTCCATCGGTGGTGGGGGTACAGTATACATGGGCACCATAGACTGCCCCTGCTTGGAGAAAACCTGCAACCACAACAATACTCTTCAGCCGGTACAAAAAAGAATTTACGAAAGAGATTACGAGAAAAAAATTGACCCTTCAGAGTATACAGTAGTGTCTTTAAAAAATAAATAATATATCAAAACATCATCGTACCTTCTGGTCTACATTGTTCTTAGCAGCAAGTTCTTCCGCTTTACGCTTGGCATCTTCGTTCTTCTGCAAAAAATTTATGCTTGTAAATCCGTGTTCATCGAAACATGATGAATACACCCAGAGATCAACAGACTCCTGGCAATGTAAAGTAGGTCCACTCAAATCACCACTAACCCCAAATTGCCAGCCTAAAATCTTAGACATCAGGTACATAATTATTATAAGGATGTAGACCATCTATCCAAGTGTCAGTTCTAGGTCATCTACAAATAAAAACATTCGAGCCTTCAACACTATTGTATACAGAGTTCAAATACACATTTTTGGTGCAATGGAATCCCTTTCCTTTCCTATCAAGAAGATGTAAGAAATTGGTCAGTCTAATTATCAGTCTAATCATGCTAAATAATTGATCAATCTCGAACTCAATCACGAAATTTTAAAAACCTAACAAAATTCTTCAAGCGAGATATTTTGAGCCAGTACTTCACGCTCACGCCACAAAAATCCCTAAAGTCGAGTAATAGTAGAACAAATTTACTATAACAAAATATTTGAAGCCAGCACTTCGCACACACGCTAAGAAAATCCTAAAGACTGACGATCGTCGAACAGACTTGAGTCGCAGAACATTTGGAGCCAAGACTTCACATATATGCTAAGAGAAAACCTAAAGCCAGATAATCTTAGAACAAATTTGCTGTAGCAAGCACTACTAGAAGCCAACACTTCGCACAAACGCTGAAAATTTTCCTAAAAGACTGATGATTTCAAAATAATTCGTATAAACTTAGAGCAGAAGTTACGGAGGCTTACAGAGAGCCAGTGGCATCGAAGTGCTACATCCCGCACTGTTTTCTCCGGCAACAGGGCCGCAATCTTGACATACTTCGACATACTACTCGCCTCATTTGAAAATCTGCCAACAAGGAAACAAAAAACCAAACAACCTCTGTCAACATATTCAAATACCCCGAAACCAAAACAGAACTAAAATACACACAAACCTTACGAAAAAAACTTAAGAAAAAAACTCAAACGACAAGAAACACTCACTTGGCAAGACTATCAGTGAGAATGCTCTGCTCAGAGGGACTCCACTCTAAATCAGGTCCCGTGTCGTGCAACAGCTGCACCAGCATCGGCCGACTGTTCCCCTTGTGGTCGCCTTCGTCGTTCATGGTGCCCTCCGATCCCTCACTCCTACTTGGTGGTGGGGCACCCATGTGTACAACCAAACCCCAGGCACGACCACCGTTTCTCTAACATCCCACTTCTCTAGCCAAACCCTCGCAGCAACGCATGCCGTAGGAAAAAATCGCCATGGCTGATCGGTGTCTGACTCATGTAGCGGAATATCCTATCTAAATTTGGAGAAGAATCAATTGGCGATTCTCGGAGCTTTGCTAATCCTATTGTGTCACCGTCTCATGGATTCTGGGGATGCTGTGAAATAGCCGTAATCATGTGAGCTTGCTCGCGGGTCGGAAACATGTGAACTTGGTTTCTGGTGAAAGAAAGGTTGTGATGAAAATCATAGCAGAAGAACGGGGAGAAGAAGACTAGAGTAAATGGGCGGAAAGGCGACAAGAAGAGAAACGTAACCCTAAAATGGGGCAGTGATGAAGGTCCGCCATAGCCAGAGAATCAGAGGAGGCCCGAAGCTCCGCAGTCCACACCACGACGAGGACGACGACGAGGCAACGACCCTTTTCACTTTTTCTTTATCGCTTTTCTTTTTCTTTTTCGCTTTTGGAGATTTAATGTAGGATCACTGAAAAATCGTGCATGCTCCGGACAGCATCTTTTTATAAGTAGAGACTAGAGGGTAGGGATAGGGGATAAGGTAGAAATACCTCAATGCAACACTTTTTTTTATTCCTTCTATTATACCTCAATAATTGAATAATAAAATTTAAAAAAACTTATAATGTATTAGCAAATTCAAAAAATTATAACAAGTTGTTTTGTAATTTTTCGATGTTTTAATAATATTATGAAAATTTTCAAAGTTGAGAATATAGGATATCCTAAACTATGACACTAGACTCACCCTTCAAGCATGAAATGTCTCAACTTTCATTGTTGATTGCTTCACAAAACTCCTCACCTCTCATTGGTTGTTTTTGAAAGAATGGTGGTGGGTTTGGATCATGGAAGTATTTATTCAAGTCTATTTTTTTAAGTGTTGATGGACAAAAGGTGTTACAATTAATTGGATGTGCTTACTTTAGATAGATGTTTATTGCATAATGTTCAACATGAAGATATTGAAATTGGGGTTAAGGTTTAATTGGCAAGGTTGACTTTCTATGATTTTTGCAAACAATTGATTCAAATGTCACTCTTCAACATTAGCTATAGAAAAGACGTCATGGACAAGTGTACTAATGGGGCACATAGAACCTAGCTATTGAAATTGAAGGTGGCTTTAGACCCAAAGAATCAGAAAAAGTTTGGGACCAAATGTTTCACCACACCAATATAAATATTATAATAGTCAAAGTCAAGTTGAAATTCACAAGTCAACAATGTTTCCAATCTCTCTCATTGAAGCAAAAATGACTCTAGAAAAAGCTTTCCTTTAATCCAATTAGTACACATTAGAAGAAATTTTGAGGCTTTAGAAGATTGCAAGTTTCTAAACTCTGAAAAATCTGGGAACGTCACTAGTTGTGCAGTCCGATATGGTCAAGACAATGCCATGTCATTTTTAAAATTAAAAATTAAAAAAAAAATTATCATTGCCACATTCTTTTACTGCCAAGAGAACTACAAGGGGAAGAGGCTTGAAACAACCCTCCCTTGCCTCAAAATATCATCTAATGCTCCTTATACAATGCATTGAACCACCTACCTCTAACTCACTTGCAATGAATGTCCCATTGTGTATAGCCTCTATGGAGTATAGAGTTTTAAAGATAATACAACTCCATCTAGAAACAAGTGGCCCATTTTTTAATTTTGGGAGGTCAAATTTGGGGCAGTAGGACACTAAAGGATTAAAGATCAAATATTCAAATTTTGAACAATGGATGAATACAAATACATCTCAAGTGCATAAAGTCTTGAATTTTTTATCCATCCCATTGTTGATGGCTTTTTGTGTTATTTCTTTAACAATTATATGATATAGATTTTCATCATTTTTATTTATACATATTCTATGCATGTTAAAATGTCACAAAGAATGTATCAAGGCTATGGGAAGAAATACCACAAAACAAAAACTCAAAAAGTTCAAAAAGAAATCATCTTCTATCTTCAAATTAATAGATTTCTAAGGAAGTATTTTGAAATTGTGAATAGTAAAGTCACAAAAAAATTCATAATTAAAAAATTTAGAAGGATGGAATTCACATCTTTTGGCAAAATGTATATATATTTGCACGAATAATAGATGCTTACATCTACATTCTTGGTATTCATGGATATAAATGGTTTGTTTTCTAATGAAGGTCACAAGTGGTGCTACTTAAAAAAAATGAACCATGAAATTGAAAATATAGGGTGTTTACATAAGAGAGTTACTTCAGACGACATCCTAAATTTCAATTAAAATCTTATTCAATTTTAATAATATAATTGATTGAATATGTGAAACCAAGATCCAATGTCTAATCAATAAACACTTAAAAACTTGGGTAGGTTGTTGTAACTTTGTAAGAAGTATGTCTAGAACAAAATTTATGTTGTCCAAACAAATCCAAGCAATTTGGGTGGTTTTGGCATCTTTTGCTAAATTCCTCATTTACTTTAGAAATTTATAATTAACATGATATAGTGTATAACTATAAAACAAAGCTACTTTCAATATAGAAATCTCATTCCAAGAGGAGTCAAATTCAAAACTCTATAAATCCTATCGGATAAGTTTGAAAAAATCTACTTTCTTCTATTGTAACTATAAATGCTATTATTTTGAATTTTTCTCTCTTAAAGTACTTGATATTTTTTCCACATATTCTAAATGTTTGTCTCTAAGTTTTCATTGTTTGGATTTCAAATTTAAAAAAATGCTCTCTATACAAGATATCATCGAAAAATTTGTGCCTAATGTATGCCTTTAGATGATGTCTACATATGAGAGGGTGATTTAGAATAAGGTAGACCCCTTAATTACTTCTAAATTTTTTTATACAAGTACTTAATAAGATTTCATACTCGCTATTGTAAAGACCCAATTTTTATATTGAGTAGAAATTTTACTTTAAGACCCCTAAAAGTCTATTAATACTATCTTGTTAAAATGAAAAGAAGTTTTTTCCACTTCAAACATTATAATCTTTCAATCTGCAAGAATGATTTTCTTATACACACGTCTACAATAGTTTTCAACACTTCCATTTGATTGAATTTCAAAAAACAAGTTTTTATTTTCAAATTTGGTCAATGAACACAAAAATGGCAGCTTTCAACAATTTCTCTTGAAAAACACCTCCAATCATTTAGGAGTTAAGAAAATCCAAAGTCACTTACTCCCTAATATTCCGCATTTGCTAAATTTTTGTTATATAATCTCTAAATAGAATAAATTTCAAATAAAAAATAAATACCATGAAATAATGAGTACCTAATCAATACAAGATTTTTAATTGATTGATTTAATAATATGACTTTTAAATATATGAATGGCCAATCATATATGAAAATTGGATGAAATTTTTATATTAATTTTTTTTCAATAATTTTTTTATCAAATTTTCACTAATGTAGCTTTTTGAACTAATTCTTTAGAATTCATAAGGTATAAAGTTCAAAATTTTCTTTGCAATTACTTTATAGTTAAAGAACTTATGTATATTCTATGTCAATATCATTTTTTCTATTGCAAAAAATGACCCTTCAAAAACAATTTGAATAAATAAAAAAAAAAAAAAAATTCACTATAATGAGGATACAAAATTTTGATAGTAAAGAACAATATGTGTTAAGAAAATAACAAATTTCAATCTATAATCAAATTTTAGGAGTTTTCAATATTTTGCTTAAAATTTTGTTAATAGAGATTGATTAGAATAGAAGATTGTACCCTAATCATTAAATGTTTTTTGGGGGTCGAGAGGGCTATCTAGGCTTGTTCCTAGCGTTGTTCCCCGAGTAGTCTGAGAACAACTACTATCATAATTTCTTTTTTTAATTTTAAAATACAAAAAGAATTGAAAATAAAATTTATTTTTAAAAGTAAATAAATAAAGTGATGTGGTAGTCACTGTGCCATGTCACGCAATGCACTACAACATAGAACATAGATTCAGGTAGAAGAATTCATAGGCCTCTTGAACAGGGTTGACGAATCTCTACGTCCGCCCCAAAATAGCGTCTGTTTTCCGGACGTCTGGACGTCCGGACACACGGACGCTAGCGCACGCAGCGTCCCTCCCGCCGTCGGAAGGCAGACGCGCGGGGCCGAGCGGACGGGCGGGGCGGCTTAGAAAACCCGTTTTGGGTTTTTTGTTTTGATTGTTTTCACCAATGAGAGATTGAGAGTGAAGTCATTTGGATTTTGATTTTTCTTATATTGTAATTGCGATTCAATAGAGTTGTATATCACTATTTATGTAAAAGCTAAAATATGAAATATATTTTTAATTTTTTTTGTTGAATTTCATTTTGATTTAGAAACAAAATCACTTTAAAATCCAGCGAGATGTATATCATCAATAAACAAACAATTTTATAATAAAATGATTGAAGAAACCATTGTCATTTGTCAATATGAGCTCCATATATCATGAGCAACTAAACAATCAAACATCTAAATTCACATCTCCACAATTCCTATGGACGCCAATCCACATCTTCTCTAATCTCAGCCCCACTACTCTCTCCTGCAGCTCTCCGTTCAAAATCTTCATTATCGGAGTCATCTTCATTGTTGGAATCAAGTATCGTTGTCTCCTTCAAGTCTTCTCTCGAAGTAGGTTTACTCCCTTCTTTCGAATTTAATTTTTCTTTTTTTACTTTGACAGAACAATTAAAGGCTTTTTGAATAGGAACCTTTCTTTTCTTTCTATTTGACAAAGTAGCAACATTTTCATCAAGAGGGGTCCTATTCTTCACTGGAGAGATAGCAAAAGGTTGCATTTCGCTTTTCGCTTTCACGTTACTCGATTCTTGAACCATCAATCTCGATGTAGAGTCGACATGTCCATGAACGGTTATCTCCACTTTGGCTTTCTTTTTAAATAATAGAGTGCCGTTTGTTGATTTGATGGGTTCTTGCGCCATTCCTTTTGCTAAAATGCGAGCACGCAAAGATGCCAATGGCATCCGATCACTATCCGTATCACTTAGGCTTGTAGGTGATGACGCTACTTTCCGTAGATTACCGCCTGAAGAAATTTCTTTGGAAATGTTCATTAGGCGTTTTCCATATCCAAAGCTCTAAGAATCATTCAATCGTGTGCTAACAGACTTCAACGATATTGGTGGAAGAGCACTAGATCTCGGTACTTCAAAAATTGACTTCATTGGCTCCTTTCTTTTATCACTCTTCACAATTGCCGAATTTGTGACTGTCATCCCAAGTGAATCATTATTTTTTTGTACCGCAATATTTGGTTCCCGCTCATCACCACTATTGTTGCCCACATCTTTTGGAACGTCCACCTCCATGACCGCATCTTCTCTTTTGTCGTTTCCTTGCACTACATTTAATGCCACAGATGGAGATTGAGAAATTAAAACTTCTTCATTTCTCCCATCATTACCAATAGCATTCTCATTGATTTTCACCTCTTTGGCAATAGCGTTTGCCTTTTCCGATAGAATGTTTTCGCTATTCAAGAATCCCATTCCATTGCAATATGCAGCTAAAGAAGGTAGATTCTCCTCTCCCCCTACATTGTCCTCGTCTTCACAAAAGGTATATGCATCGTTTGCATTGTTGGGAACGACATCCTTGCGGTTTAGATGATAATCATGCGTATCATTCACCAAATCGGGAAAGCCTTCCATAACGTCTTCATCTCCCTATGTTGTCGCACGATTGAAGTCATCTCCGCCATCTACAGTTGAAAGGGCCCTTTCCAAATCCTCGTCATCATCGTCATCATCGTCTTCTAACGTCGGCCTATCTGAATCCTCTGATTCCATCGGATCCACATTATCATTATACCATTTTTTTTCATCTTTTTCTTTCGATGCGTTTAATACTTTGGAATTGGTATACACGTACACCAAATCCGCTACTCTCTCCGGCTTCAATTTATTTCGAGATTTGTTGTGAACAAAAGAATAGTTGCTCCAATTCCGTTCACATGAAGATGATGACACCGGTTGAGCCAATATCCTCTTCGCTAATGGAGCTATAAACTTGCCACATGCACCTTCAAAATCCCACCAAGCATGTGCGGACAACATTTGATCTCCCGGATTCAACATATTGTAGAATGGAGGTTCCTTGTGTTGAAAAGCTACAAATTCCTTCACCACTGCTGCATATTCATTCGGTTTACATATTTTCTCCAAAACTTTCTTACATCCTGACATTGCATCTGCGTCATCCGCTAGCTCTTTGTCATGAAGAAGGTATGGATTCAAAAGAGCTGCGGCTGATTGGAGATCGTTGTCCACCATTCTTCTTCGGGCATAAAAAGACTGTACCAATGGAATTGCAAATTCTTCTAGCAAATAAAATGGTGGACTTTGTAATCCGTTCACGTGCTTCTCTAACTTCCTCATGATATGCAACACCTTCCCCATGCATCGTGATTTTGAATCCAAATCGCGGAGTGTACATATGATTGGTTCAACCATCTCCACATAATTGATGGACCGATTCCAAAAATGGTCATCAAGAACAATTTTTTTCACCGCTAAGGCCAAGTCTTTTGGTTGAACTTTCGCTGCACGTTTCTTCTTAAGAGTATGTACATACTCAACCCATTGCGGATCTACCACCGTTTGTTCCAATGCTCCTCTCAATTTTGTCAAATGCTCCATCATGATAAATTTAGAGGCGAACCTTGTATCCCCAGGCATCAAGAGACCAAAATTTGGCGAATACTTTCGCAATAGAGCTAGCGGCATATTTCTCTTCCTGATAAATTTAGCTACAAGAACTCCTTTATCCAATTTGGAAGCAATCCATTTCTATGCAGCCTAATCCTTCAACAACAAATTCAATGCATGTACCACACACCCTTGGTAAAAAATATGAGGATATTTTGCAGATATTACATCCTATGCGGACGGATTCACGGGAGCATTATCCGTAGTTATTAACATGACGTTCTTAGACCCCACTTGTTCAATGAACTTTTCCAACACAGCTGCCAAGTACTCCGCATTTTTTTCACAACCACTTGTATCCACAGATCCAAGAAATTCTTCACCTGCGGATGATACAAGCATGGCATTGATGAGAGGTCGATTCGTCACGGAGCTCCATCCATCAATGGACAATGTTGCTCCAAATTTTCGAATGCTATCTTCAGTCCGTGCATTCAACTGTGTCTGAATGTTGGTCTTCGCCTCATTCAACAATTTGTACCGAAGGTCGTGGTATGAAGGAGGAATGTATGGCCTACCAAACGCAACCGTTTTCTTCATTGCTTCTTTAAAAGCTGGATTTCGAGCCACGGAAAATGGTATGTTCGCCGAATAAAAAAAATTTGCCCACACTGAATGTAATTTGCGTTTATGACCTTCTTCAAACCCATTCACTAAGCTGCCTTGCCTCTGAGGCCTAGAACTTGATGCCCTCGGGGTTTCACGTTCACCAGAAGCTTCCGTACTCAAAGTCATTTCAGTTGTGGCACATACCATTGATACCAATTCTTTGGACGCTGGACAAGAGTCTTCGTGGTCAGAATGCGACACAGCCTTTCCGGCCGAAAACTCTTGAACATCTGAAGGGCCAGGGTTGCCATCCACATTGTCCATTACAACGCGTTTTGGAAAAACTCCTTCGCAATGCCGAAATAAATCTCGAACTGCCATTGATAATCGTGGACAAAGGCTCACCCCTTTATCACGTACACCTTCAGGCCCAGAATAGCCTAAGTGGCTGAACATATGGCTGAGCTTCCTTGACATGCTCGCTTTGCAAAGCCTACATTTTACTTTACCATCCTCTTGCACACTAAACCAAGGAGAAAAATCCCCCGTCGGTTTGGCCACCATACTGACAAGTGTATGTTTTACCTCAATTTCAAAAGAAACCAATAGAATGTTTTCAATTTGAAACCCACAATGTGACAATGTATACAATATCAATGAAATTAGTCACATAAAGCTTTGAAAATCAAAGCCCCCCCGTCCACCGAACTATGCATTACCAAGCAAAAGACTCAATAAATTGAAGCTCATAGCCCTTGGAAATCTTAGCGTTCGATTTTTCGAGAGTGAATACCAAAGCTTCTCTTCTAACATTTATAGTCCCCTCCAGAAAATTAAAGGTTCATTTTTAGGGTTTCCATTCAAAAACAAGAAACGGCCCGGACGGGGCTGAAGCGGACGAGCGGACAGGGCGGGCAGACGGGGCGGTCGGACGGGACTGTCCGCACTATCCGCCTTCCGACGCCGTCCACGCTTTGGACACGCCGACCGCCCCACTTAAACACTGACCGCCGACAGTGTCCGCCCAGCTGTCCATTGGAGCATCCTAAGAGGTCGATATTACTCAAAAAGAGCGGTAACATTTCAAAAAAAACCCAGCCTAATAATCACTGCTAAATGAGGATCAATGTAATTGATTTATCATTTTATTTTAAAAAAAAATGTAAACCCTAAACCCTAAACCCTATACCCTAATTACCCTAAACCTTTTCTTTTCTCCCCTAAATTGTTTTACGAATGAGGGGAATGTGGTTAAGTTAAATATGTTTGGATTATTTACTCATATTATCCTTCTAAATAGGTTTTGAGAAGATCTGAAGATGGTGGGGATTTTTTTAAAGTTCATTAGGAAATCAAATGTTTTGCAGAAATAATCAATTCCTTTTTCATCATAAGCAAATGAAAATTTAAAAAAAGGCCCCAATACATAATTAGAATAACAGTTTAATGGATTTCAACCTCATGATATTTAATGAAAGGTTGTGTTTTCTAATTAGAAGTGCATCACGATCTTCAAATGAACATCGAGTCTTTCATATTTTTTAATGAAATTTTGATTAGATTTGAAAACAAAGAAAAAGAATCAATGTTTTAACTTTCAAATCATATATGGCTATATTTTTCCTTAAAAACATAGAAAAATTCGTTACTTGAGTTGATTGAGTAGAATACATTATACACTTATACATGTGCTATATTTATTTTGAAGGGTAATTTCAATATTCTTATTTCAGATGTTTTTAAATATTAGTTTTAAAAAAAAGAGGGTTCATTGTTTAAAGATCTAAAAAATGGACAAACATAATTTCTATTATAAATAGGAATTGAATTCGGAATTCGAATTCTGAAATGATTCAAATGAACAAGATATTGATTATAAAATATTTCTTTGTTTGAGTTTTCAAAATGAATTCACGAAACAATTGCAAACTTTTGAACTTAGGTATATGATATTGTTTTTGGTTTGTACTTTGTAGAGTATAATACTTCAATTTTAATCCTAAATAAATGAAAAAATTCCACATGAATGAAATGTTTCTATGTATTGCACAAAGATTTCTACCAATTACTATGATAATTAAATACATTGTTACATTTCATAAAATATTCTACATAGAAAGAAAAAATCATTTCAGTTTTCAATCATGATAAACGATGTCTTCTACTCTTTCTGTTATATGTTCGTTTTGTATAACGTGTACATTGTACAATCTTTGAGAGCAGGGAAGTTCATTTTTAACTCTCATTGAAATAGAAAATATATTTGTGTTTGGATTTTGAAATCATTATCTCATTATGTATTCTACGGTCTTGCAAGAATGCATCTTGCTCCTTCCTTTGAATCCTTTTGATATTTTTTTTTCCTTTGCTTTCTCGTAGGGCTCTTGTTCTCTTGTTCTCTTCATTTGACCAACCTATTTGGCTTGGCTCTTAGTTTTTGTTTTTTTTAATGCAATGGTTTATGCATATGTTATAAAAAATATATATTATTTATTTAAAATTAATATATTGATGAACAAACGCATAAAGGCATTGAATGCTTTCACATTTAAAGTTATAAATCTATCATAAATCACTCTTGCAAATTTGAATGATTGAATCGAAAATTTGAAAATGTAATTACAAGAGCTTTCAATTCAATCAATTGCATAAATCATAAATGTTGAAATGTAACTCGTATGAGTTTAGCATCTATAAAGAGTAATTCATGCCATCCACATGCAATTTTCCAATTTAATAAAATGCAATTGAGTACTTCAATTTCTTTCTCTTCAATTCTCCAAGTAACATTCACTTCATATCTTTCTCTATTTGTTTATTTAATTTTTGGGAACAAATGGAGAAACCATCTTTGTCTATATTTGCACATGCACTCTTATTTGATTGATGAAGAATAGATCTATGAAATATATAATCATTGATTTGTTCATGTTGATTTATCTAATATATTTTATATATGTATATATATTTATATATATATATCATTAAAGGAGTATGGAAGACAAGATTGACAGATTGTGTTCAAATGTTGTTGATTTTGAAATGATTTAGTACTATATCATTTATAAGAATATTATAATAGTATTATGTTATAATATTCCTAAAACAATTGCAACAAATATTAAAATACATGCTAAGTTAGGTTTGTTAGCCTACCAATTGTTCATTAATAGACATAATTGAATAGCCCCCTTAAATGAAACACTCAATATCTAATATCTTACAATCCAAATGGTGGATTTGTCTAAAATTTGTTCCACATCTTTTCCAACTAATTTACTACAAGATCCTATGATTACATATGTCCAAAAGTATTTTTCTTCCAAGACTTGGTATTTGCACTACTACTGACAGTTTTGAAGTGTTTTTAGTGAAAAGAACTTTAGGGGTTAAACATCTATACCATGAGATTTTGAAAAAAGAACAATTTGCTTCATTGGGGATAACTATAAGTCCATGCTCTTTTTCGATAGCCAAAACACACTTGCAAGGACTTGGACATTTAGCGGTTTACTAAGTGATTAGACGTCAACTAATTCAATTTAATAGTAGAATTTTTATTCAACTACCTTCTTACAATTGCTTTATACACAATGCAACGTGAATATTTGGATACATATATTAAATGTCGCAATCCTTTCGTGAATTTTTGCACATTTTAGCTCATATCTTTGTACAAAAATATCATTTATCAAGAATTCATAAATTTGGTCATAAAGGAAGGCTACCTTTTTTAATTTCAAATTTTACATTGAATGAATGAAAAGTTAGTTGAAGTATACAGTGCCATGAAGACCTCTGTTTATCGTGCAAAATATGGGTTTAGGGTCGCTTTAGGGTCAAACCGCCCCGTCCGCCCTCGGACCCGTCCGCCCCATCCGCCCAGACCCCGTCCGCCCCGATCCCTGTCCGCCGTCCGCCCCGTCCGCCCCGATACCCGTCCGCCCCGTTACGGCGATGTGTCCACCCCCCCGGACCGTCCGTGGCCGTCCGATCGGGCGGACGGGGCTCTAGGGTTTCGGGGAGGCGGACGGCCGATCCGTCCGCCACCCCCGGCCCGTCCGATCGGGCGGACGGTTTGGGGCCGTCCGCATTGTCACTTTCGCTTTGCCCCTTATGAATGCAAGGTGGAGCGGAGAGCTTGGTGGTTCATCCTCCATTGGCTCCTTTCCGAGGCAAGGCAAGAGTGATTTATTGGAGCCTCTTTATTGCCAATTTTTTGGACACTTGCGCGTGAATTCAATTTCAAATTAAAAAATTTGATCTATATCAATTTCATTTGTCACGATGACGAAGGGGAAGAAGAAGATTGCGAAGTTAAAACATGGAGAGGGACCATCAAACTTGGAGGTAGCTCACCAAAGTCCTTCGGAGGAATGCAAAAAATTCATGATTGAGCGCATCGTTCAATTTTATGAATCGGAAACAACATTGTCTTTAGACAATAAATACATCAGATATCAAGAGGAGTGCGTGTCTAAATTCAAGGTAGACATGACACAGATGTTGTTGGATGCATTGAATGTGGTGAAGTGGCATGACGAAATGCATAAAACGTATTTCACCAAATGTTTGGAGAACAAGGTTCATGACGCTTTGTGGAATTCCAAAGTCATTTTGGTTAAATATGGCAAGGAATATCGACCCAATGACGCCCAGTTTGAAGAAGTGATTCTGAAAGCGGACTTATTTAGAGGGCGATGTGCTCCATTCGCCAAAACACACAATCGAGTTGGTTCAATTGGTTGGTGGAAAAGCAATGATGGAGTTGCTGAAGCGGAAAGGACCAGACGGCACCTCATAGCACTTCCAGATACAGCACGCATGATTGCTGTTGATGATAGAACGATGAGAGGTGGATATGCAACGATTCGAAAGGTTCGTATTGAAGGATGTCTAGGAATACTTCCTCATTGGGAGTTTGCGGCAAAGAAATCCATTCACCACCAAACTCGACCCGATCTTGCAAAGCTAGAACATCAAAACGAATCAATGGTTGTTCGAATTCCACACGCGGGTGTGATACGGTTTGCTGCGGTGCACAGAACGACGTGTGAAGGTTATGCGTATTGGTGGAATGGTGGAACTCTTCGACAAATGTTGAATATGGATAAGGACTTTCCAGACAACATTCAAATCCGTTTGATGTATACGAATCCAACCGAAGAGGAGGTTGTAAAAGCTCACCATTTAGGACGATATCGGAAGAAGCGCACGGAGTTGACATGGGCGTTTATGCATATAATGTATGCAGTGCATGTTGCTGGACATTTGCACAATGATCTTTCTCCGGACAACATCTTGTTGCATTTTCCAGAGGATGAGTTACGTGTGTACATTGGAGTTTGCGATTGGGGCATGACCACCTTAGCTTCTCAGCCAATGAAGTCTTTGTACACATTTACATCAGCAAATGAGATAAAACAAACTTTGCAGAGGAGATGGTGGGTGGATCCACGTATTGCATATTTGCATAAAGCAAGTGCAGATGTGGAAGTCATTCCGATGTATTTACGTAAGTCGGAAGAGTATGCCATTCGAAAAATTGCTCGGCGGATGAATGGAAACAACATGTCAGAGGCGTATTTCAACGTGCTACGAAAAACACCTAGTGCGATACAATTTGCCTTTCATGACTTTGCAAAAGTGTTTTATACTTACTTGAAGCGCATTTCTTCGAAGACTGATGATGAAAATACTAGTTTGGCCCATGTGATTACGCGATTTTCTAATACATATCGTTGGCCGATGCCAGATGAACATTTCCGCCATTTATATTAGATTGGTAGTACAGAAGTAATAGTTGAATAGGTTATATAGGCATTAAAAATTAGTTTAGAAATATAGAGTTGGAATGAAAAAAATTATATGTGCAATTAGCCAAATGTGCACAATGTATGGTATTCTACATTAAATTGAATATATTTTGCCCATATTGATTATATTTGTATTTGTGTTGATCTCGATTTTTTAAATAGTATATATATATATATTTGAAGTCACAAACTTTTTTAGTTTGCCTTCTGAAAATGAATTGGAATTTTTTCATAGTTTCAAGACTATCATGGACTCATGGTCAAACTTTATAATCTTTTAAATTGTTTAAAGATTAAGGGAGTGACCGCGGGGCAGTTTGGGTAGGGCGGTCGGGGGAAATAGGGCCGTCAAAGCGGACGGGGCGGACGGGGTGACAGGCGGACGGGGCGGTCCCGGCGGATGCTACGTCCGCGGGGACCGCGAATGTCAACAGACGCTGCGGACACAACATCCGCGTCCGGACGTTGTGTCAACCCTGCTCTTGAAGGGTTGAATCTCATCTAATGATAGATATGAAGTATGAATCATAGGTTGAAACTTTTGCTTTGCAGCCATTATTGAATAATTCTTCTAAATTGTATTTTTTAATAGAATTAGATACAAAAATCTAAATTCTAATCCTAAAAGAATAAAATTGAAACTTCAAACTTCACGTTATAAAGCCTCATATCATATGAACAATATTTTTTTATTGTAAGTTATTATAATCATAGGACATAGGAATCAAGGCTTTTATTTTTGGTGAAATTTCACCAGACTATCAAAAATTTAACCTCTCTGGCTTCATCCCTTCAAAAACTGGCCTTTAGAGTGAGGCTAACAGGGGGGACACATGTCCAAAAAAAAGGCCTAATAGGAATCTACTTTTAAGTAGAATACATAGAATTGTGTAAAAAACTCCAATTTGTTGAACAAAATAAGTCTTCTAATTTGTGATCAATGGTACTAGTATGTGAACATGAAAATGCAAGCATAAGAGCTTTGAGCATACATATAAGTAGATATATTACAACCATTAAGGTATTTATAATATTAACACTTATAATATAGGTATCTACATTATAATTATACTATAATTATGAAAGTTTTCTAAAATATAGACAGCTATATAGTAGGTGTATTGCCTTCTAGGCTCATGTGCTTGTGCTCATACGCTCACAAAATAGCAATTCTCAATTTATGATCATGTAATTCTAGATGTTGGCCTTTAGGACACCACTTATTTAGGACACTACCTACTTACTTCTTTAGAAAACATACTATTTTACTGAATATTCATGATTTTTATTTATCTACAATTAAATAATAACCTCTCATTGTAATTCCAACTGTTTTTGTGCACATAATTTTTTTTAAATGGTTTAGATAATTATCTTTTATATGACAAAATGAGGGGCATACAATTTAAATAAGATAAATGCACCTATTTGCTAAATCCTTTTCAAAACCGCCCCCTATATATTTAATATTGCAAAAATTTACAACTTTATTCATGAGATCCTTGGATCAACTTTGTTTCAACTTGTTTTCAGCACTTTGAGAATTCATAGGTTATTGTGTCTAAAAAATTCATGCAAGTGAAGATAATTTGGAATCTCTTTTTGATTTCTATCAAAAAATAATAAAACTTAACTAGAGTTTTATTACTTTTTCAACCTCTAGTGATGCCCAAACTTCTTAATTATTATTTTTTGCATATCTAACTATATGATCTTGCACTAGATAAGCAAAAGAATGCATGGAAGGAATTTCAAAAACTTTGATCCTATAAATTGCAAGATGGATAGTTGCATGGATGAGTGTCTCAAAAAGTGACACCCATGGCCTCTTTATAAGTCACTAAAATTGAAGGATATTATCTTTGATCACTACTACATTAGAAATAAATAGAAAAAATTTCATAGTGAAGGGTGACCCACCTTAATCTTCTAAAATAGAATGCAATAGAAAAAATAAAAATAATGATAATAATAAAACTTGACTATCAAAAAAAGTCCCCAAAATTTGACCTTCATTTTAACTACTAAAAAGTTCCTAATTCTATATTAAGGGGAGTTCTTATAATATAGAAAGCATTTCACTCAAACAAAACCTTTAGAGCACTTGCAACAAAGTCAATAAAAAAACATTTAAATATATTTATATTCTCACACAAGTCCATATGTAATGTTTTGTTCAACTAGGACAAGTTCATATACTACACTTTAAAAGTCCCATATTCCTATGAAAAATTGAAAGTTCTTAAATCAACAACAGAAATGTCTTTGTAATCAAGTGGTTAAATATTTTGAGCAAAAAGTTGTGAAAAGATGTGACCATTTGAGGACTAGAGCCTTTGTAATGCTAACATTTTTTGAAAACATCTTTTGCAACCAGTTTATTGAGATATTCATCTGTGCATCTCCCAAATGCATGTATTTAAAGTGAAGAAAATAAGTTTTTTTGTACCTTCTATAATTAAATTTTTAAAATTTGAATCTTTTTAGTTTGAAATTATTACACTATTGATTTTGAATTAAAAAAATTGATGTTGAAAAATTGAGTTGAGGGTCTAGAATTAAAAAAAAAATACTTAATTTTCATTCTTTAAAAAATTGTTATATAGAAGTAGGTACAAGGTAGAAGGAAAAAGTAAATCTTTAATAGTTCTAAGATGGAATTGAAACACTCTAATCACAAAAATGAGATTGTTCCAACAAGAAAAATGAACTATGTAAAATTTCTTTTTTTGAAAAGATAAATGAGTTCAAAAATGAATCCTATAAGTTATTTTTTGAAGAAGATGTTTGGATTGATTGAGAAACAAGACTTTCTATAACTTTCTCATTACTAGTCCAAATGAAAAGAATCAAATATTTCTACGTAAACAAACATATCTTCTACAAAAATAAAATCTTGAAAATTTTATTTTGAGTTTTTGTGATTTGTTTTGTTTTGACCAGAGAATTCTTTGTGGAAGTTAATATAGCACTATTTTTTTCCCCTAGTAATAAGTTGGAATAAAAATTGTATTCCTAGAAAGCTAAGATATTTTTCTATCATCAAGAAAATTTTTAAAAATCTTGTCAATAATTGAGATTATAAGAACCTATCCAAACCTTGCAATGTTTTTTGAGAGTCTTTCAGCAATTAAAATATAATTCTTTTTATTAAACATTGATGAGCAATTAGAAAAAATGATTTTGTAATTTTAGAATGACATAACAAAAAAACTTACCATGACATTCTACACTATGACTATGATATAAACCTACTAAGAGATTTTTTTATTTTTTGAGCATATATTGCACTTGATATGAATTGTTTTACTATTTATTTAGGCGATCATGATAATGTCAACCTTTTCCAAAAACTTTTACAACAAAATGAAGTTTGAATAAATAATTATAGGCTCATCCTTTGAGGTTTAAATGTTACTCAATAACATAGAAATCTTGGCAATTGTAAACTCATTATGCTATATTTTGGAGGTGTGTTTTGACATATAGCCTACATTGGACTCTATATTTGCTAATACAAACCTCTGAAGATCCAAACCCTATGTTTGCAAAGTGGACCATTTCAACTCTCAAATTTTTTTCAAAATCCAAATTTGAATCCAAAATTTTATGGCCTTTGTTTTTGAAATTAATTGAACCTCAAAGATTCACATTGGTTCCTCAAAAAAAAATTTCAAATTTCTTAATTAAGAGATTGAATTTCTTGCATAGATTTGCCTCTATACTCCCATCTTTTTTTTTTTATTCCAATTTTTCTTGCTTTTGTTTTGGAAATTAATTGAACCTCAAAGTTTTCCATTGGTTCCCTCAAAAAACTTTTCAACTCCTCACTTAAAAAGATAATATTGTCAAATTCAATTTTAGTCATGTAACTTCAAAATTCCATTGTTTTCATCTTGCTAAAGAGATAGTTACTACACACACTATACTCTCATATATATATATATATATATATATATATATATATATATATATATATATATATATATATATATATATATATATATATATATTTGTCGTTGGTGGCCATCACCAAAGATGATCAAGTGCATGGTACCTCAAAAAGACATTCTTGACCTCTAATGAGATCTTGAAGGTATGTTTATGATTTAAATCCCTCTTTGAGTCTCCATCAAATACAAAATCTTTATTGATTTCTTTCTTTTTCAATAATTTATAAATTATATGCTTTTTAGAAGTTTGGTGGTAGAACATCTTTGCTATTTATTTTGTACTTGGAAATTATTATGTGTAGATATCAAAGGTTAGTGAAGGTCAAGAGTACTTCATTTGGGAATACCTAGCAATTTAATTCATAGAATTCATAAATTTGCAAGTACTCTTGCAATTCACCAAATTGTTTGTAAATTTTAGGGTTTGCAAGAATATGTGATTGATCAACTAATTTTGGAAATAGTCTTAGCATTGCTATTGTAATAGAGAAACTAAAATTGCCTTGCTAACGTTGATGTTGTTGCTTGGAGAATGTACAAATGCAATTAGAGGTACTATAGCATGAGTGCTCCAACAGTTGGTACCACGTCCTATAGAAATTATTAGAATTAAAGTGCTCTTGGAATTCTCAAGATTTTTTTTTAATTTTAGGATTTGTAAGTGTGTGTATTAGAGGTAAGTTGTCAAGTTTTGTTCTTGCATAAGAAGTTTACATCTTCATTTCAACCTCCCAAATGAATGTGTTTTTCCAACTTGTAGGTGGTTTGTACTTGTGCCTTAATTTTTAAGTTTTGTTAAAGAAAAATTATATGTTTACAAGGTTTGAATGAAGATTTGTATACAAACATTTTCTATAAGAGCCTTTGCATGCTCATATTTTGTCACAATGGCATATTTGAATGGTAGAAATTGGTGGAAAGAAATTGTTTTTTTTGTAGAGATACTTGAATCATAATTGCAAACGTGGAATGAAATAGAGATTTTGTATTAGAGTGTGTTTGAAATTTGCATGCTGAAAATTAATAATAGTTGTATAATTATTATTTTTCAAATGTTGTAGGAAAGAGGTAGAAGGGGACAAAGAAGGAAGAGACATGAGATTACAAACGAGGTTGTTGAAGAGATTAGGGTTTTGGATTGAATATAAAATATTACATTCAATGGAGAAATGAAAAGTATACCCCTTAGAGAATTTGTATAAATTAACCAATAGAAAATTGACACGAGTAACCTTCTTGTAAATCATTTATAGTTTTTATTTCTATATGAGGCAATAACTACTTGTATACTTACAATTTTTACTATTCTATTATTTTTAGTTTTGACATCATACATACCTCATAGTCACAAAAGTCAAAAGTAGACCCTATATTTGTCAATACAAAAAAATCCCAAAGGTCATTCAAAAAATTTGGCTAAACCAATTCAAATAGGTCTAAAATTTATCATAGGAATCTTATAGTAATTTGAACTTTAGGTCTATAACCATAGAGTTCCAATTCCCTAATTTTAACCCCTAAAGGACCATTGTCCCTTCAAGGGGACAAATGGGATTTCGGGCAAGTACCTATGGGCTGAAATTTTTCCCTTATTTTTGAAACTTTTTTTGAAGATAGAAAAATTGATTAGCTTCATGGGAATATAATTTTTTTTCAATTGGTGCCCAAAAACAAAAGTTATGCCCAAATAAGCTCAAAATAGGGGACAAGGAGACAGGGGAAAGATTGACCATGTAAAATATAATATATGAGAAAAAAAAAGTTTCACATGGTCAATCTTTCTTGCTAGAACAATCTCACCATTGGGATTAGTGCATTTTAATTTCATTTTAGAGATATGAATATTTTAGATTTCCTTCTATCTTCTACTTGCTTCTACTTAACAATTTTATAAAGAATAAAATTAAGTTTATTTTGAATATTTTGAATTTTTTCTAAACTCTCAAATCAATATTATACCATAAAGATTTAAAGTTCAAAACGTTGTAGTGCAAAAAAATAGAGTTAAAAATGTTCAAAGTTAAAAAATCTAGTTCCACAATGTGTTGAAAAACTTGTTTTTTCCACTTTAAACACAAATATCATGCAATTTGTGCGGTCAAAAATTCTGAAATTTTTTCTACACATTCTCATAATAGTTAGGTGTAAGATCCCACAGTTATATGTGAAAAAAACAATTCAGTTTTTTTTAACCTTTTGCCATAGAAATAGCAGTTTTGAGTGTTTTTTGGCAAAAAAAAGGCCTTGGTCCTTTAGGGGTTAAAGTGACATAGTAAAAAATGTGCATCATAATTTTCTACACTATATTGTAAATCTACAAAGAAAATTTTCAATTATTTGATCATCAATTACATTTCATATGATTGTTTTTTGGAGGAGACCATTGATGCAATAGAAAGTGTTGTGAGATAAAAATTGGGTCAATTCGATTTGTTGAAGGAAAAATTTATGCTTTTGGTAGATTTAGTATAGCATTAATTGGTAAAATGTCTTAGTTGGGTTTATATTTAAAATATGGTGGTGAGAAATTCCTACCTTTTGAGAGTAGTAGAAAAAAATAGGATGCCAGACATTGGATCCTCTAAAAATGCTTAGTAGATTCAATTTCATAATTAGTGACTTTAGTAGGTGACTCTAATTAGTGTCTTGGATTTGACTTGAGCGCCTTCAGATTGGTGGAAAGTGGAAAATGTGTCAGTATGCAAGCATGGTGGTTTAGAGTGGTTTCAATGTGAGTTTTTAATGGCTTCTTTGGTGTAATAGCATCCTTTGTTGCATTAGAGTTTTCATATTTGCTTTGGATTTTAGGTTGCATTTTTCTTTGTTTTTACTTATAGTATGTCACTTGCGGTTTAGGATTGGGGATTCACTCATTTGAATGTCGATTTCTTGTTTTTGTGTTTCTTCTTCTATTTCAGCAATTGATTGTAATGTGAACTATTTCACTACTACAACTCATAGTGGGAGAGTAGTGGGCATTTGTAGTGTGTTACTTTTGGTTTTAGCATGCTAGATATGTATATTGGAAAGTGTAGACATTGAATGATGTGAAACAATGAGAACCTTGAACTTGTAAATTTTGAGTTTTAGTATGGGGTTGGGACTACAAATACTTGTGTTTGTAAACACAACTTCTATATTAAATTTTTTATTGTTTTTCTATCATGTGTTTAAATGTGTGCTTCTCAAGTTCTATGAAATTGATATTACAATAGGATTCCATGCCACAACTTAGTGCTTCTATATTCCAGAGTTTGTTTTCTTGTCAATGGTGTAATATACATTAACTTCTATTTTTTTTCACGGCCCTTTGAATAGTACGCAAATGGTATTGTATGGAGCATCTAATCCTAGTTCAAATGCATTGGAATGCTTGAAGGTCATGTGTTTGCTTTTGCAGTGTATTCCTGGTCTTTTTAGTATTCTATAGTTCTATAAAGTACAAAAAATAGGATGCCAAAAATTAGTCCCTCTAAGACTTTACAAAAAAAATAGGGTGTTGAAAAATGCACACTAATAGTTTTTTTATTTACAAATAGGAAGGAAAAAAAAGAAGGGAAGGAGATAAATACCCCCATTAAATACCCTGTTATTGCACATGGTTACTAAATGTAAAGGGATGTAAACCCCCTAAGGAATTGTTTCACTTTTTATTCAAAAATTCACAATAATCTCAAATTTTCACTAAGAAAATGCAATTTTTTTGTGACTAATAGTTGATGTGAAATTATGTCCTTAAAAAATAAATGCAAAAACTCACATTTATAGGTACTTGCAAATGAAGTTTGCAAATGTAGTGAAAATTTTCATCTTTTGAGGCTATGAGCAAGTCTCTAAACTTTAGTTGACTTGGAAGTTTTGGCAACTATGAACTTATTATGGTAGACTTTGGAGGTGTGTGTTGGCCAATAGCAAACATTGGGCCTTATATAATTTGTCAATACAAAAACCTCAATGCCATATTTGACTACTTTTCGATTATCAAGTGAAATTAGGACAAAACATCCTAAGATCTTTAGACAATAACATCTAGATATCTCTCTATATTTGTATACATCTCTTGATATGCATAGATCACTTGATGTTTTGCATTATCTCCTAATGACCATTTCTTTCTCCCAATAACCATTACTATTTCTGAACTTTCAAAAGTCTAGAAGTAGTCAAATGTGACATCTCAAAGATTTAAACCTCATTGTTTGCCTAAAAAACCTTTCAACTTCCATATTTAAAAAAATCCAAACTCTTCTTATCTTTGTTTTATTAACTAATTGAATACCAAAGATTCTCACTAGTTCCCTCAAAAAAATTTGAACTCCTTCAATTGAAAAGATATTATGGGCTTCAATTTTAGTCTTGTGACTTTGAATTCCTATTATTTTATATTTACTTCATTCAACTATTTTAGTCTAGGATTAAAAAGCCCCAATGCATTTTTGCAAAACCCTATATTTGTCACTCCAAAAATCCCAAAGATCACTCCAAAAATCACTAAACTAGTTGTCATTTGAGAATTTAGTTGTGACTTTGAAGTTCTATTATTTTCATTTCAACTTCATTTTATAATTTTTGAATACTTCATTTCACAAGGCAGTTTGGTCATAGCTTCAAAAGAACTGTATAGTCACAAAGTGAATCCTTTATATGGCAATATAGGGTCACTCTAAAAATTGACTTAAAGCAAATTCCCTTCAAGTCCAATATTTTTTGGGGTTTACCAGCCAATTTCCTTCAATTCTCATATTGAACCATTTTTTCAAGTACCAAGTTCAGTTATTTTCTCTATCATTTAGTATAAATAGAAATTTTACAGATTTTTTTACTATTTTTTTGGTTGATGTTTACAAATTGCAATTGGATTTTTTCCCAATTCTACTAGCTAACACTGAACTAGTTGCTAGTTTTTCCAAACTCACCTAAAGAACCACTTGATTAATAGGAACCATGTTGAAAATGCTTTATTTAGGAGTTAATGAAAACCTTTCATAAGATACCCCCCCCCAATTTCACTAAATTTAGCCTCATTTGAGAATTCAGTTCTCCGATGTCACAAGGAGGGGTCCAGCGTGTCGCAACGCCGTCCGTGGCTATCGAGTATCAATCCTATCCACTTTCCTTTCCTCCACCACAAGCCTCTTCGTCCGCTTGTCGCACTTGCTTCGCACAAACCCGCCATCGCCATCGCCATTTGCATTTGCACCTCCATCGCCGTAGCCACAAGCTCCTCTACATCGCCAAACCCTAATTTCCTCGAGGAGCCATGGTGGTTGCAGCTCCCTCCATGGCAGTCTCCGTGCCCTGCGCGGGCTCGCAACAACAGCCCGTCGCCACAGCCTCCCGAGCGCGCGCCATGGTCTCCGCTTCATGGCGAAGAAGCTCCTCCGGTACATCAAATTCCTCTCTCTTCTGCAATTCCACGCTCGCAATGTCGTGTGTACGCTGTTGGAATTACATTGCGACTGTAATGTAATGTGGAGCTCTGGAAATTTAGGCTGTGAATTAATGCGGGAGGTAGGGAGTTCTTGTGGTTTTTTGATTTGGTGTTGTGTGGCATTGGTCGAGGATTCTTGTGATAAAGTGGAGGGAATCTCAATGCGTGTGTAATTTATATGAGGAATTGCAGCGTTTTTGTTTTGAAAGGGCATTTGGCTTAGCTAGTAGAATTGCATGGAACAGGCTCATTGCGAGGAGCCTTGGAGCTGTAATGTGGAGCTCTGGACATAGGTGTGTGTGGAATTGAGTGATGCTGTGAATTTGATTCGGGATGTAGGGAGTTCTTGTGGTCTCTTGGTTTGGTGTTGTGTGGCATTGGTGGACTTTTGAATTTCTTGTGGTAAGGTGGAGGGAATCTCAATGCCTGTATAAGTTTTATGAGGAATTATCACAGAGTTTTTGTTTTGTAATAAGCAATTGACTCAGTTAGCTAGTGGAATTTCTCGGAACAGGCTCTCATTGCAAGGATCCTTGGAGCTCTAATGTCGAGCTGTGGAAATAGGTGTGTGAAATGGATTGATGTTGTGAATTTATGCGGTGTGGAGGGAGTCCTTATGGTTTCTTGGTGTGGTGTGGTGTTGTGAGGCATTGATTGAGGACTGTTGAGTTTCTTGTGGTAAGGTGCAGGGGGAATCTCAATGCCTGTATTAACTTTATGAGTAATTGCTGAGTTTTTGTTTGGAAAGGACGTCGGGCTTAGCTAGTGGAATTGCTCGTAACGAGCTCTTTTTATTCATTTTGGTCTTAGGGCTAGAGTTTTTCTTTTGTAAGAAAGAATTTGGTAGATTCTTCATGCATTGTGGTCGTAGGGCTGCAATTAGTCTTCATTTTTCTTGTAAGAGTAAAAATTTGGGAGACTCCTGATTGGCGCTGGGGTCGGAGTCCTTCTTGAGTAAGTAGGGATTTGGTGTGTTACTGGCAGCTCCTTCATTCAGAATTGGTCTGTGTGTTTGCATCTGATAGATTTCGCCTTTAGAAATATGAAGGGGATAAGAATTGCTAGGCTGTAGGGCGTGGTCCTTTGATGTGCATAATGTTGGCGAGATGCACTCTCTCCACTGCTGGAATGGAATTCAAAGCTTCATGGGAACAGGAGTCAAATAGAATTGGAATGTGTATTCATCACTGTTGAATTACTAAAGGCGCTCCTCTCATTGACTGTTTACAATCCTCTGTTTCTACTTGTTGAGTTGTTAGAGGCTCATTTCTGATAGGCTATATCCATTCCTCTGTTTCCTTTTTTGAGGCATTCTCGCTAATAATGGTGATTTTAGTTCTCGAAGTTGAATTTTCGTTCCAATGTGCTTGGACCCCAGTCTAAAAAGCTTTTATGCAATCTTCATGACAGGACCATACCTAATGTGTGTTTTTCGAATAGGCGTGAAGCCTTCTCAGTCATAATGACGATTCTAGTTCTCAAATGGTGATTCGGAATTGAAGTACTAGGACCCGAGTCGAAAGAATATTGTAAGGCAAGGCCTCATCTGTCGAATTCCTCTGTTTACATCTTGATAGACATGAGGCCTTCTTACTCATTATGACGATTTTGGTTCGCAAATGCTGATTCTGAGTCCAAGGTCTAAAAAATGATATGTGATCTCCATTGCAGGATCAGGTCTAATTTGACAAATTCCTCTGTTACTAAATCGTTGTGCATGAGGCCTTCTCTCTTACAATGCCAATTTTGTTTCGCAAATGTTATTCTGATGCCAAGGTCTACAGAATGACAGGTGGTCTCCATAGCAGGGCAACGGTTAATTTGTTGAACTCCTCTGTTTCTATTTCGATGAGCATTACGCCTTCTCACTCAAAAATGCCGATTCTGGTTCGCAAGTACTGATTCTGAGTCCAAGGTCTAAAGAATGATATGTGATCTCCATTGCAGGGCCAGGCCTAATTTGTCGAATTGGCAGCACAAGCAGCGTGCAAGCATCCTTCACCGGCCACTCTCATGAGCTCACCTCACGTATACCAGCTTCCAGTGGCAGGAGTAGCAGGCCCGTGGTGAGCATGCAAAAGCCCGTGATCCAGTTCATCCGCGGTATCGACGAGCGCGTGGTGCCGGACGTGCGTTTGACGAGGTCCAAGGACGGCACCAACGGCGTGGCCATCTTCTCCTTCGAGCAGCCTTCGGTGTTTGACTCGTCCCGGGAGCTTGGCGACATCACGGGTCTCTACATGCTGGACGAGGAAGGCACCTTGTCCACCGTGGACGTGTCCGCCAAGTTTTTGAACGGCAAACCTTCCAAGATCGAAGGCCAGTACATCATGCGCAACACCAATGAATGGGACCGCTTCATGCGCTTCATGGAGCGGTATGCCACGGAGAATCAGCTCGGGTTTGTGAAGAGTTAGATTCTTTTTCCCAATTTTGTTTTTATTTGCTTCTTTTCTGTTTTGAATACGTCTTGATAAATTTATTTGGATCACGAGCGCATTTGAAGCCTCTCTGGAACTTAGTATTCTTGTAGAGAGGAAGCCTGTTGTTTCGTGTCGAGGCATTGCTGTGATGATTCTGTGGTTTTACGTCAGGGACTTGTTGTAATAGACAAACGGGGAATCTGGAGAAAAAACACTAATCATTCTGAGAGTTTTGGTGCATTGACTTTTCTTGGTTTTCCAGCACACATGCAATTTTTAATTTGCATTTTTGCATAATATTTAGAGTATAACTGAGTTCTAAATACGTTTTGATAAACTTGTTAGGTCATGAGAGTATTCGTACTCTCTCTGGACTTGGTTTATTGACTCTGGACTGAAGGGGAGGAAGCTTTGCATTGTCAAAAGCTACATTTACAGTGAGTGTGTGTAATTTGAGTGAGACTTTACTTGAATAATAGCGAGCCACTGGCACAGGAACAGCCTCTGATAGCGTAGCTGCTTGTTACATTCTTGTAGAGAGTAAGACTGTTGTTTCTTGCTGAGGCATTACTGTGACGATGCTGAGATTTTACATCAGGTACATGTTATGGCCAAACGGGGGAACCGAAAAATAGCACTGCACTTTCTGATACTTTTAGTACATTACCCTTTGGTAATAGTCAATTGCATCAATTTTCAAGCCAGTTTTTGTTCCGTTCTTTCCTTTGTTTCCATCTGTTGGTGGGTGCTCAAGGTCGGCACCATTTTCAATGCCGTGACTTGGAAGTCAGGAGGATACGTCTACGTTCTACAACAGTCAACGATATCATATCAATGTCAAGGATGGTTTCATACAATATCTTAAAGATTGACTTATTGTTGTCCACCAGTAGTAAAGGCTCTAGAGTCTTGCAATATCCAACTTATAGAAGTCCTTGCCTCTTTTTCCCAAAGTATCCAGATTGTCTATAGTTTAGTGTGTTCAGCAATAAATTCTATTCTTATAATGGAAAACAATGAATTCCTTTCTTATAATCCAAATGTGCCATTTTTTTTCTTATACTTGCCATTTACATGTGTGGGTTTTGAATGACTTTCTCTATTTTCACCCAAGATTGTCATGAGTTTTCAAGAGCAACCAATGGAAGTTGAAAGCATTTCATGTCGAACAAGGTTGTTGAAGGGAATTGTCTAGGTATGTTATATTTTCAACTTTGGAAATTTTCAAAATACTATTCCAAGAGTCAAAAATTTACAATAGACTTAAATTGAATTATCCTATTGAAGGTTAAATTTGGAAATAATTAGGTTATTTTTTTGAAAAAGTGCTATATGTCATCTTGTGAATGGTATGAAGTATGATGGACCACTAAGAATCTAACATGGAAACTCAATTTCAACATACGGATGCCAAATCAAACCTTCACATACAATACATTTGAGATTTTTACCAACTTCATTAATTGAATGGAATTTGATCTTAAAAGACAGCAAAATAAATAAAAATTAGCTTTGGGAAGTGCCTTCAATAAGCTAGAAGTGGGGGCATTCAAGATTCCTATGGTTTGAAAATTTTACTTTTATGGTAGGAAAGGAAGTATCTCCAATGTTGTGTACCTTATATAAAAATATTCTTGATGGAAAACATAAGTGACAAGATAAATTACAAGTGCTTGAACCAATCACATCTACCATGATTCAAGAGCCATTTCTTTGATGAAAAGGTTTGTAGGTCACAGACAGACCTTGTCTTCACCTACATTAAATGTTCCCAAGAGTAACAAGGGCCAAGGCAGGACTTAACAGTAGTTTTCTTTACTTCACATAGGTCTATTAGTAGGGATATATTTGTTTCATTTCATAACTTGAGACTTAAACCAGTCAACAATAATTTTAGAAAGTACCAGTATCATACATAAGTGATGTTTTCATATAGTTTCCATATTGAAGTTCAAAGTGTTTCCAGTCATTCACTATTTACAGAAATTAGTCAAACAGTCAGAGGCCAACACCACAAACCATACAACACGTAAGTTACGTGTAATGTGAGAACGTCATTCCCTGCTCGTGCAACCAATCCTAGCATCATTCTTTCACACATACTGAATGAAGTCCAATGAACAATATCTTTGCCTTGGAAAGACGGGCACAGAAGGGCTCTGCTAATATGAGAACTCCATCACTTGAATAAACAGTCGCCCAGGAAATGCCCCTCAACATGAAGCCATAGTTTACACGTTTGCATCCATTCCTCCACGTTACACGTTGGCAAGGTCATCCCCCAACATCAAAGCAATAGAACCACCACCCTGCCAAACTCAAGAATGCAACACTAGCCTGCTCCAGCAGACATTTCTCCTCATAGAATTCCAATCATCACTAAGCCATAGACATAAAAACAAGTGAGCGGGTAGTACATGACTTTTTCTATTCCAAACTCGTTTCTCACGTAGTTCCATCATACCGACCTGCCTGCCACACGGAAACTCAAAAGCATGATCTCCAGAATGACTAAACCCCATAGGAAAAGCTCAAAAAAAACTTTACACAACTGTCGACGACAAAAAGGCATGATCTGCAAGCAAGCAGCAACTCAGATTTTTTCTGAAACGGTTGTGCTTCAAAGAATGGTATCTACCAAAAGGCACCTGAAGTATGTGATCTAACGCAACACACAGTTCGTCGATTTGGTGTTGTAGCACTGGTCGGTGCCTTTGCATATGTATAAGTCAAAAACTAGGAAAGCCAGTTGTTCAGTCGTGTAGAGCCCTCTTCGTCCGCTGAATACTCAGTGTTGATAAACCTCCAGCTCTGATAAACCTCGGTCACAGCCTTCTTGTTGTTGTTGACCTCCGTTCTTGGCTCGTTTGCTTGTTGCACGGTACAAGAGGGCCGCACAAAATGCGTGCAACCAGACCAGTCACTAACTGTCAGGTCCCAAAACAGCACTTCCTTCAAGGCTTGGGACAACAACACAGTCCATAATCCAACACCAGTGTGAGAATTTTCACTTCCAGGAGTAGCATCATCCCTGTACACCCTCCTCAAGGCGAAGGAATGGCAGTAACCACTTCTGCCACATCCGAAGAAGCCCCTAAAAAGATCTTCTCCTTGAGTCGTCTCCATCCATTGTCCTTCAACCCCGGTGACAGCTTCTCCCCGGGCTTCTCCCCGGACTTCTCCCCTTTAGCATGCTCAAACAACTCAAAGTCCTTGTCATAGATAGCATACGTCTTTAACCTGCACAACCGTTTCCTTGGACTACTGTGACAATCCACACCTTCTTCTTGATTCAACAAAGAAGAGGAAGCCCCTTCTTTTGCTTCTGCTACTGCTCCTTCCGCTTCTTCTTTTCCTGCTTCTTTTCCTGCTGTTGTTGTTGCTTCACCTTGGCCTTCACTGGGACGCAACCCTTCCAAACGCTTCACAAGAACCTCTCCATCAATAACATGAGGATCCGCAGCTTCGTCCCCTTTTTGTGGTTGTACAGCATCCCCAAACGACGACACATCACTGCTGGTTCTACTAAAAATCCCCGTTCGCAGAAGCTCCCAAAACTCATCCGGCTCCTCATCTTCACAGACCTCCACAGGCGGCCCTTCCACTTTCTCATACCGAATCAACTGATCCGCAAACTCCCGTCCCGCCTTGGCCATCCTCATATCTGCCACACACCCATGCCACACATACAAACTCCTCTGCCCGTGAATCACAAACACCCCTCGTGAATCAAAGGTCGTGATATCCACTCCCGTCACTTTCTTCGGCACCAGCAGCAACGGATCATGCGCCGAATGGGGCGCCATCCGGTACACCCGCAGCTTGTTGTTGCTCAACAAGTGCGCATTCTGGAGCTGTTTCTGGAACTGCAGCAACTGGCACGCAAATCCCAAGTTGGGATTCGTCACCGCTCTTGCGTTTTTCACGAAGTTGAACGCATCCTGGAATGTACACCGTTGGAGCCAAGTCAAGTAAGCTATCACCAAGGAAGTCGACCTGGAGACGCCTTTGCAGCAGTGGACAAACACACGACCACCTTGCTTCCGTACTCCTTCGATAAAGTCGAAGACTAAGTATAAGACGCTGGTGATATCTTCTGAGGGGCTGTCTTTGAGCCAGAGCGTCATGTAAACGAATTCTTCAGGGAAAAACTCGGGGCAAGCGTACCCTGCGCTGTTGAGAATGTGGGTGATGCCGTTGGAAAGAAGAATTTCGTGAGAGCTTGCCACGGTGCCACTGCCGACGTAAACATGGTCGATGACGTGAGAACAGATTGGGTCAAAAGAGGCAAGCAAATCACGGTCCTGTAAACGACGAGAGACTTTGATGTGGCGGTCGGGGTAACCTTGAAGAGCACTTGTGTCCAGTCGCATTTCAGAGCCGTTACGCAGCTTGTTCACGCGGTCCTTCAGCATCCCTACCAATTGCAGAATTCGGAGCCTTCCGGCAGGAACTCTCAAACCCTTGTTCTAGTTCTAGTTGGCATTCAACCCGATTGTCAATGGTAACCACATCCTAACCCTTTTCGGTGTTGAATTGCAACCCAACCCAACAAGGCAAAGGCAAAAGGCAGAGGCAAAGGCAGAGGTAGAGGTAAAGGCAAAGGCAAAGGCAAGACAGGGTGTGCGTTACCCGAAGCTTGGAAGCATCAGCCCAGGCTCTCCAATAGTTCCTGCGACTGTGCTTTTTTTTTCTGGCGAAATTATTCGCCAGATCCCACCAAACACGAAAGTCCTTCCAAATATTTCGTGAGGACAGCAAAAGGGTTAACTATTCTCTAGAAAAAAACACGCTGCGAGTCTCCACCATCACCATCTGGAAACCCACCAACCCTGTTTGTGGCCGTTTGCGACAACAGAGTCGCTGAAAACCTACGGAGAAGTAGAAGAAGAAGAAGTACAAGAGGATGCGAGGCTCGGGGGTGGGAAAGGGAGAAGGGAACCCTAAATGAAGGAAGCGAAGGAAACATGTGGAGAAGGGGATTCGAGCTATGGCGTTGGGGAAGGCGGAGGGAGCCAGGAAGCAGATGGGGGAAGCAAAAACGAAAAACAAAGGAGAGAGACGAAGTGCCTGGGCATGGGCGGGGACGGGGGTAAGGTATAAAACTTATTAACTTACTACATACCCGCAAGCGCTCGGCAGCCCAATTGCCAATCTCCGCCGTACGGGAGGGTCTGATTCGGCAAAAATTGAATTTCCACGTCAGGTTTTGTTAGGGTCCACGTCACCTCTCACCAATCACAAGATGACACGTGTCACTTTAAAAAACTAGACAACTTAATTCATGACAAATTTGATCTTCATGTGCGGTATGGGAGTTGATCCATTTCCAACCAAGGACCTATTCTCATTATATAGGCTCTCTCTTTCC
Organism: Pseudoscleropodium purum; assembly: GCA_963969395.1. Classification (NCBI taxonomy): domain Eukaryota; kingdom Viridiplantae; phylum Streptophyta; class Bryopsida; order Hypnales; family Brachytheciaceae; genus Pseudoscleropodium; species Pseudoscleropodium purum. The sequence goes on from OZ017795.1 coordinate 30,072,123, forward strand.
AATGAGCAGGGAAAAGCACAAGATTAATTATAGCACAACTTTCATTGTAGTCGTGCATTACGATTGGTTTTAATCTTGGTTGATTTCGCAACCAACCTGTGGTTGAAAATAAAAAGACCTATTTGACAAAAATAGGTCAAACTGAATCTTCAACTAAAAAATTTATAGTAATTTATATTTTGAGAAATACAATCCAAAAAAAAAATTGGAATCCTCCTAAACTCTATTTTTGTACATGGGAAAAAATTTTCACCCAAGAAACCTATGGTTAGAATTTGCGTAATTGTTTAAATGGTTGGATATGGGTTGACTCCTTTAGTGACGAATCAATGGTCAGTAAATCCATGGAGATTAGGGAAATGATTCAAGAGAACATAACATTGTTAAAATACCCTTGTACTTCCCTTCCAATGATCCAAGGAGATTGTGATAATCCTTCTCTAATTCTTTAGGGTGGATTTAGTTTAATCTACCAAATGTCATTAGATGACCACGTAGTGAATTGGTGGCAAGATTTGTAAACTTAGTAGTTAGATCTTTTACACAATTAAGAACAATAGAGCTAAATAATGATGAATAGGCCATCCATGATATCAAATGCAATAATTTTTCAATGGATTGGTTGAGGGGGTTATGCTTCCTAAAGGAGAAAAAAATACCCATATTAGAAGATTTTGGGGGCCTCCAGATGCCTGCGAGTTATCACAGCCTATGAACATATGGAACGGGTTTGGCGCAATGGTCTAACATGGCCAAGACCCTACCACATCATTGACCAAATTTTTTTTTTTTTTTTTATGAAAAAGAAAATTTTGATAGCGGGCTGTTCCTCTCGCTGTGGGGAACAGTTGCCGGGGAATAGGCCAAAAACAGGCTTTTGGATCCCCCCAAACTCTTCTAATGGCAAAGCTTTTTTTTTTTCATTTCTTAAGAAGTGCCAAAATGGTGATATAAAATGTTATATTGGTGCTCCAAATTTGAACATTCATCCACAAATTGGATAGAAAAATATCACATTAGTACATATCACATGTCCATTGTTCTATTTTCATCCACAATTACGCAATTTCATCTAAGATTTTTTTTTAATTCAAAGTTTTTTGGCAAAAAACTTCAAGATTTGTTGCCATTTTTTAGCCAGACTATTTTTTTCCGGTGCAATCTAGCACTAGAAAGCCAAAAAAAAGCTTGGTACCCATTCAGTAATGGATAATAATGTTATGAACACCCACATGATGAATTTGACAATGGGTAGATCTTCTTGTAGTCATTTCACCCTATACAAATCGACCATATTTCTATTAGAGTATGACCCATAGATCTTTTTTTCATTTATTTGAGGTAGTGCAAGAAGCAATCTTCACTAGAGGGATGTAGTTGTTTAGACCAATATGAATAGATGAAATGTGTGAAATGGGGATTGAAATTTTAAACTATTCTTCCAAAAGAATGTATGTTCATCCCCTAAAGAGGAAAATTGTCTAAGAGTATGTTGAAAAGTAACAAATTGAAGTCAACAAGAATTCAAAAATAATTTATTATCAAGTTGGACTGATTGCTTGAATGTTTGTCAAATTTGAATAGACTCCCAAGCTATTCTAGACTCTCACCATTTTTTGTCACCTCTCATTTTATCTTTTTGCAAAAATTAAGGAATCACCATTCAATGCAAATTACACATGATAGTCATTGTAGCTGAACAATTATTTCTACTTGGATAATGGAGAGAATTTTAGAGAAGATGGTAGATGAGTCAACTTGTTTGGAGGGAATTATGACATTTTGAAATACCATAATTTCAAAGATTTTTTCTTTTAGATGACATCATTTGTGAGCTTTAGGAAAATTATTAGGATGATGGAGAAGACAATGGAGAAGATGGTGGAAGAATTAATTGATTGTGAGAGGAATCAAATCATTTTGAACTATTGTGATTCAAAGACTTCTTTTTCAAAGACTCTATGTGCACTATTGGGAGGAATGATTAGATGACAACATGATAGTAGAGAAGATGGTAGAATATTCAAGTTATTAGGATAAAATTATGACATTCCTAGAGTAACTCAAATAGTTGAAAAGACTTCATTATAAAAGTCAATTTGTATAGACATTATGATGATAACTGCCCTTTACCAACATATTGAATCAATTGCCTTCAACCATATCTATTATAGCTTTTTATTGCGTACAAAGTATTTTATTGTCTCACATAAAATAAATTTTTGAAATGAGAAGCAAAATTTGCAAGCTCTCTAAAAATTAACATCAATAATCCAAAATTTGCATATGTTCTTGATTAGTTGAGAAAAAGATAGAAACATAGCCATGTATTGTAATATTATAGAGAATTCTAGTGATGAATTTAGTTAGGTGATTTTTGTATCTTTCTATATTAACAAATATAAAGTACATTAGGTGTGAACTTGTGAGTAAAGTCATAAAATGAGTCTACACATCTAAAGCCATGAAATTTGAGGCAATGAAATTGAAAATATAATTAATCTTACCCCTAAAGGACCAAATTGCATTTGGGGGAAACATAACTATTTTAGACAACTCACTACAAATGGAATTTTTATTTTTTTCTTTGAAATTTTCACACAACATCATGTACTTGAGGAGTAGCCTTGAGGTGCAACAATTTCCATAACTATTGACTATACGATTAAAAAGTATTGCATAATATGTAATTTTCATTGTGTAGTGGGCAACATAGGCAAATGAGGAGAAATCACTTTTTTGAGGAATAAAAATTTAAAATTGTTTTTTAAGATTTACATTACAAGGAATGCTTTGAATCATTCCATTTTTATTAGTGTGATGAAAGATATGAGTAGTTTTAGTTTGTGGTTAGTTATGGATTCTTCACTCTAAAATAAACTTCAAAGTCCTTTAAATAACACAATTTTCATTACTTTTTGAAAATAATAAAATCAAAAGATGTAGATTGTTTATTATAACATTAAAACCATTGGGATTGGAATTTTTCAATTTTATAATTAAATTCTCAATAATTTAGTATTTCAAATCATTTTCTACTTTTTACTTTTTATTATTTTTTCCTATGTGTTGTACAATGCCAAATGATCTAAAATTTTCCAAGTATGTAACCAATTTGTTTAGAAGAATGAATCAAAAGAATCACCAACAACATGGACATTTTTTCATACAAATGTGACCTTGTGAAGTGTAGCTCAATTTCTCATAGGGCCCCAAAGAACTAAAAGAAGGATTTATGACAATTCAAACACTAAGATCTTGCAATCTACATAATGGAAATGACTAAAAACAATTCTATATCTCTTAAAATTAGCTTACTATGAGATCTTATAGTTATATGTGTCCAAATTTTTTTTTTTTTTAAATTTGATACTTGTACTAGAAATAGCACTTTTGGAGTACTTTTAGTGAAATTTATGTGTCTTTTCATGTACTAAATAAGACTTTTCCAAGCATATTGTTGTTCATGCATCATTTGTTACATGTCATTTAATCTATAATTAATCATTCTAATAAATTTTTAATAATTTTAATATTGTAATTATTTCCAAATCATAATAAATACTTGAACAAATTGATACTTTGATACTTGACGGTTGAAGAATTAAATTATTTGAAGGGCATATTTATTTACAAATTTATCCATTAAAAAAATGTATAGTGACAAAATTTTAGTAGGGGGTCATTTCTAGTGCATGGAAATTACATTCAAAGTGTCATTCAATGTTCACCAAACTATAAATGTAAGCTAGGGTTCAGAAGCATATTGGTACTTAATATACTTTGTTAAGTACTACATGTTCTTTGAATTTGTGTCTACAATTCCTCAACGTCCATGCTATCCACACCATCCTAGTCTACATCAACTCTACCAATATCTATAGGTCATACACCATCAATGACACCTTGATGGTGCATATGATGTGTCAACCATCTCAACTTGCCCAAAGTAGGGACCAAATTGAAGATCAATTGCTTACTTGAGTCACCCTATTATATGGATACTTTGTTGTCGTGCATACGTAGCCAAACAAATCTTTGAGTAAACTCTTTGCAATAGCAACTATTACAAAATTGTGTTCCAAGTTACTTCAAAAATGTTGATTACAGTCTTTTGATGATTTGTGTGTGTGTGCAAACAATGTATTGAAAAGAGGTAAACATGCCATTTCCTCCAATTTCCTCCCCCCTCCCCTCAACGAAAAATTGAAAGCCATTGATTTAAAATTTTAAAAAATTCCCTCCCCTCTAGATGCCATTGATCTAGATCTAGATGTAGGTGTGGACACAATACAGATACATATATATATAAAAATATAGATACAAAATATGAATACATATATGTGTATATGTATGAATATACTACATGTATGTGTAAAAATACAAATACGATACAAAAAAAAAAATATATATATATATATATATATATTATATAGAATACATATACTATATGGGGATACATATTCGATATGGGATTTATCCTATATCAAATGCCACCCCACCCTCCTTTGAAATTTACAAAGTGGTGGATGGTGTGTGTGTGTGTGTGTTGCTAAGAAAAAAATTTAATTTAAATTGTATTCTTGAGGGATACTAGAAGATCAATTAAAAAATGAATTAGACTTGATTTGAGTTCATTGTCAATGTGACAGTTTTGTCACAATGACAATGAGCTCAAAAGAAGCAAGCTTCAATTCACAAAGAAGTACAATGTTATCAACTACATTGATAACATTGTCAACCTACAACATGCCTTGGTAGGTATTCATAATGCTAAAGAAGCCTTGAGTTATTACCATAACCTACCTCCTTACTTCCAATAATTAAGTGCCATGTGTATAGAAATGGGTTGCATGATAATTATGGGACTTATTAACCTACCTCCTCACTTCCAATTATTAATTGCCATGTGTATAGAAATGGGTTGCATGATAATTATGGTACCTAGATAGTCAATAGAAAGTTCACATCATTCCCTACAATCAATCTCAACAATCATTCTTTCTAGGTTCCAATAACTATGTGAAAATTTCCATCACTAATCTTGGGAGTTTGAAATCTTTAATTGGTCGTCACTTGTATTGGAGAGCTTCCAAACCAAAATATATAATTAAACATTATTATACATATATAAATTCTAAAATGGAGCCTAGTGCTATGAAGCAATACCATAAAGGTTTGATTAACCCCTAAAAGTTTAAATATTGTTTTTAAGCAACATAACAATTTTGGGCAACTCACTAAGAATTTTTATTTTTTTTATTTTTTTTTATTTTAAAATTTTCACACGACATGTGCTCAAGGAGTAGCCCCAAGGTACAACAACTTTCATAACTAGTGACTACACGATTAAAAAAATTATTGCATGATATGTAATTTTCATTGCTCAATGGGTAGCATGGATAACTTAGAAAAAATCACCTTTAAAAAAAATTGGAAATCATGGGTTGACAAAAATTCTATGTCTTGAAAAAAATAACATTCAAAAGTAGGACGTCCGGATGTTTGGACACAATGTCCAAATTGCCAATCAAAGGCGAATGGGTGGACTCGGTGGATGCCCAATTGTTTACCACATTTAAGCCGTCCAATCAAGCAAACACGGTCCGATTGTCGAACGTGGACCGTTTGGTTTGGCGGATGGTATGGAGGACAACCTCATGCAAATTGTAGTAGAAGGCTTGGTAGATGGTATCTCAATAGATGCTAACAATCACAACGGATGGGGCGGATAGTAGCGGACAATATTTTTTTTCCAAATGTCACCAGACGTTGCTGACCTCACATCCACACATGCGTCCAAATGTCCATACGTCCTAGTAACCCTCTTGAAATTGGTTTTCAAGACTTATATATGTAGTTATGGAATCTTTGTTCTAAAATAAACTTTGAAATCCTTTATTTAACTCAATTTTTAATATTTTTGAAAAAAATAAAAATATTAGGTGAAGATTGTTTATTACAACATTGCAATTGTTGGAATTGGAATTTTTCAATTTTATAACTAAATCCTTAACAATTTATATTTTAAATCATACTCTAATTCTTTCTAGTACTTACTATTTTTTTCAAGCATGAATATGAAATATCTTTTGTTTGAAATTTTTTATATGTATTCTCAATTTATTTATTCAACATTGTTGGAGAAGAAAAAATTGTAAGATCTACACATTTTTGTGTAAAAAGTTTGAAAGATGAAATCTAATCATGTAGAAGGAGTTGAAATTGTGTTTTTAAAAAATTCAAGCAATTTGATCTTGACTGTAATTGGAAAGGTTTCTTGTTTTGAAATTTTAGAAAAGTGTATTCTAACAAGTTAACTACAAGATTTCATGGTTGGATTTGTTGATGAAAAAATATAGATGAAGATTTTAGCCTTGCTTTAGGGTTGAGTACTTTTGAGCACTTTTAGACCAAAAAACCTTGAATACCTTCATGATTAAGTTCAAAGGCTTCATCAAAAAAATATTTGGATATTCTAGTGATATTGTGATGGATGAAATTTTGACAAGGGTATCAAGAGTTATCACCTATACATCCTACCCATGTTCTTCAAATACCAAAAGAAAAAATCACCTAAACCAACTCAAATCTAAAAATTGTTTCTATAATTTTGGGGTAATGTTTGAGGAATTTAATTAGATATTGATTAAAGAAAATTTTGACTAAATTTTTTGAATTGGAATGATAAGAATATAATATTAAAACCCCTAAATCTTAACTATATTTGAAAGAGTTGTGTTGATTGTATGTAGAAAGTCTATGCAATTACTGACACTTATTATTATTATTATAGAATATGTTCAAGCTTCAAACATCAATGGCACTCACCATTCTAGCCTTTTGTTTAGTCATTACTTTCTTGCCTTTGATCCACAATAACTTATTGTATTCAAATTCTTGAATAATGATTCAAAGGTTATTGTGCCAAAAATTTTGTAAGAAAAACTTTGTGATAGGTTCTTTGAAGGTTCAAAAAGGTTGTTATTATAACAAGGAGGTCGTGGAAAAAAAATGTGCTTATGATTGTTTGAAAGGTTGTTCAATGGCATCAAATATTCTTTGCAAGTTAGATCATTTTTTTCATTCAATTTGGTTGTTAATCAAATGAATTGAGTTCAAAATTTTTTTATTTTTTTATTTTTATTATAAAGTGTTTGCTTTGAACAAATAAGGATTTAATTGTTTTTTTATATCTATCTTTATATCTCTTATTGCATGACTGCAATGAACCATTTGGTCAAAGATTCAAGTTTATAGGAGCACTTTTGGTCTAGTAGAATAGGATTTATTAATACTTATTTTCTTAAATGGGATATAAGAATATATGATTAAACAAAATATGAATTGGTTTCATTTGTAAAAGTTTGTATTCCTTGATGTATAACTTAAGTCTTCAATGATTTGAATTTATAGAAACACAATTATCACTTCTAAAAAACCATAACTAAATCAACAAAAAAAATCAATTGATTTTTGTTGATTTGATTATTATAATGACTATTTTCATTGATTTTTGAACTTTCTATAAAAGTCAACAAAATGGTTGCAACTTTTTGTTGATTTTAGTAGTGCAATGTCGAAATCAACAAAATTTTAGAAGATTGAAAATCTTTTTGGAATCTTTAGGATTATTTTAAAGAAATTTTGTAAACCTTTTGGAATCTTCTAAAATCTTTGAACTCTATTTAGTACATTCACAAGATTTTGTAGGTCAAGATCAGGAAATCCCTCAGGCATGATTTCAAGCTATTTTCTACTTTTACGGAAGTCCTTTCAAATGCAATATTTGTCGAATACAATTCTTGAGAAATTTTTAGCAAAGTTGTGTTTCTTTACTAGCTTAATGTCTACAAAATTTCAAACTAATTCAAGTTGAGATTTAATAATTATGTCTCAATAAGTCTTTTTTTTAGTAATGGGCAATTATGAGCAACCACAACAATGAGATCCAATAGGTCTACAATTCTTTGTACATACTTAATACTTTCAACAAGACTGTAAGCATAATTTCAAAAGTTGAAAGGCATATAAGTACACAATTTTGACTTACTAATTGTTTGAAATAAGTTATCCTAATTTGAGAAACGTTTAAAACACACAATTGAAATTCTGCGTACAATGATAATTTTTTTTAAACTTTATCATTCAAATATCATCTTGAACTTTGTCTTTAACTTTTGATTGGAGACTCAAAATTACAAATGGATTTTTGAAGATGAAAACTAGCTTGATTTTACAACTTTTTGTAGTTCAAATTTTTTTGAAAAAAGTTATTATACTATGAAAAAATGGCCTCTAAAATTTGTTGAAATTTTAAAACATTGTAAGTTAATGCATAAGTGAAAGAAAACATTATTGTACATTAAGTTCTAATGGTAGTGTGGTGGTTAGGGACTTGTGCTTGTAGGCACAAAGTCCATAGTTCAAACCCCATGGGTAGTAAAAACATTTTGAATTTTTTTTTTTTTTTTTTTCAGAATTTATCAAGTCAACAAATAAATTAAAACATTTTAGTTGAATTTTGTTCAAAACAATGTGTCCAAATTTTTTTTTTGTTTCAGTCATTGCATTTTGTAGTAGTGTATTCTATAAGTGAATAAATATGATAGTAAATTCTTAAACATACCTACTTTAGAATATGAAAGTAAAAACCAAAAGTAGAATGATAAAGGAAGATTCCATCATGTAAGTTAATAAAGTCATAGGTCCTCTATTCTTTAGTTTCTTGGAGATTTGTTTTAGATTAAAAAACAAAGTAGAAATTGTGCTTACATGAACAATTTACCATTAAGTCATCTTTATATATTGGAAGATCATTGAATTTTAATTCATACAATATACTTTATACTCAATTTTTTTGGAGATATGACTTTATGAGCTATACAAGTTGGAATTTTTTATTAGTTTTTTGTATCATAAGTTTGAATACTATTACATGGTGTAAATAGAAAACACAAATGCAAAGAAGGTAGATTTGTGATTTGTTCATACAACTCATTGATATGTTTTGATTATTGTAGCTTAAGGTCACTTTCACCTTATTTTTGTTGAATAATTATTTATAATTAGAAGGATTAATTCAATAATTCATTTTTTATTAATATGTTATTTGACAATTATCAAATAAATATTTTGAACTTTTGGCAACCTTTCAAATACTCTTGGAAGTTGAATGGTTTTTTTCATTGCATAAAAAAGTAGTAGTTGTGGCTTTCAATGAACTCATTACTTTTCACATTACCTTTGTTTTGTTGTAAAGCTAGAAGAATGAATTTGGATTCTATATTATATAGTAAATATGTCTTGGAATCAAGTTATAAAATTATTTCCAACATTTTGACTTTCTTTATGTTTAATTTTTCAAAAATTCAACAATGTAGTTTATTTTTCAAAACCATTCAACTTCAAAAATTTTAAATAATTTTTTGCCAAAAGTGACCTTAGGATACAATATTACAAAAGCTTTTGCCATTGTATAAGCAAATTGTATGATTAGTACTAGTCATATTTTGAAAATATCAAAAAATGATGCATTCAAAGTTTGGCTTAGAAATCTAGAATCTATTTACACATTTTCATTAATTATTTAAATATAGTTTTCAAATTATTTTAATATGTATGTTCCAGAAAGATAATTTTAATTAGTGCCTATAATCTCATGTTTTTTTTCATTTCAATTGCAAAAGATTGCAAGAAAAGCTAAATTTTAGCCTCCATAAACTTTAGATTTATGAATATTATGACCAACAAGTCCATTAGTTGATTGCTAAACTTGTAGTTGAAGAATTTTTAGATGACTAGTATTTGAAGGTCTAAGCAACATATTTTGTTGTACAACAATGCGCATATTCAAGAGCAAATATCAATATCAAAACCAAAACTGTTTTTCTCAAGATCAAGCTCTCAATGAAGCATTTACTATCTTTGTGGATTAGGGTGCATTTTTTAGGGACTAAGCAAAGAATGTCCATATTCAATTGAATACAACATTACTTGTCACTAATTACTATCATACCATATGACAATAAATTACATGATTGGATCTTAAACCCTAATTAATCATTAGTACATCAATATTCTACAAAATTTAATAGTATTCTCTTGTTGAATGAATTTCATTTATAATCAATAATTATTGGAATGATTTTCAATTTTAAAAGTTGTAGCAAAACAAGCAAAAGAAAGAGGTCATTTTTTTTTATTGATGGACCATGTATTTTTTGATAACTCCATATTAAATATATTTAGGAAGTATTCATGATTGTTTTTGGTGTTAGAAATTGATTTACTTCCTAATATATCATCTTATATAGGCTTTGAATAATAATAGTAAGACTACAAGATGATCAATTTTATTTTTTTATGGTAAGTGCTAAATAAAAAAGACTTTTCACAGAGGAAGTATAAATTTTAGCATTTTGGATACCAAAAAAAAGTCTCTTTTATACAAACTCCTTTAAAGGTAATCTTTTACATTGAACAATATCAAAGACATCTCTATCAAAATTACCTAATCATTAAACATTGGGAAGTTGACTCTTGAAAAATTATTAAAAACCTAAAGATTGAATTTTGGCTAATTATGTGAATTTTGCACATTTTGGACAATGAAGTTTTTGATCACATTAAATGAAAAATGTAGAAGTCATTGAAATCACTAGCCTTCTTGTTGTCAATATTGACAACACAAAAATTTTAATTTGAGAAATGTAAATTTGAAACGGTTTGTAGCCTTTTAGTTGATGATACTATATTGGAAGCAACTTAAGGTTTTTTTTGTTGAAAACTAAATCTACTGATTTTCATTTTGCTACTAAGAAAATAGATCAATGATGTATAAAGAAGATATTATATTATACAAGATTAGACTGCAAGCTTTCAAAAATTGCACTTTTGGCTATATTTTTAGAACAAAATAAGGAAATTTCATAATATGTTGCAAAATCAAGAAGATGATCAAATTGGAAATAAAGAAGGGTTGGCAAAGGAAGAAGCGACTCAAAAAAAATAATCTTGGTATCCTAAAACACACAACTTTCCAAGGTTGGAAAGACAATACCAAAAACCTCGAAAAAATCCCTCAAAAGAAAAATAGTAAGCTTATTTTAGGTCTACATGAATCTTCACTAAAAGATACACTTCAAACCTCCAATCTTGTAGCTAAAGGTCACCAAATTGCTTTGATTACACCAAAAGATGTAAAATCTAAAGAATGTAGTTTAGGTGATAAGATTGAAAAAGTGATAGATAATTCCTTGTCTACAAAAATGGGCAAAGCAATTGTTAAAGACAATGAAGAAGATCTAGAGGATATAATTGATAATGATGAAAATATAACAACTCATGCTATTAGGGCATGCCTTGCTACTGAGGTTGTTATTGCTATTCTTATAGAAGAATGTAACCTTCTTCTAGCTAGGGATTCAAAAGACAAAACAAAGCGTAACCATGGTAGATGAGGTTGCAATTGTCTTGGTAAAGGAGTACGTGTACTGCAATTGTTAGCTTGTAGTTACAATTGGCTGCATGTGAAAATCTTTCATTTTTAGTTATACTTGTATTTTGTGAGCTTCTAGCATTCCGACTTGGAATAAATATGTCTACAATGCCCTCTCATCCTATCTCACCTAAGAAACAACCAAAAAAAATAAAGAAATCCAAGAAATTGTTACTTGATAAAACAAAAATTGGATCAAGAGAATTCTCCCAAGATCCCTTGGACTTAAAAATTAAACCTTGTCTTGGATCTATGCCACCTACTAGGAAAAGATCCACTTTCACAAAAAATAATTCTCTACTAAAGGAACAATTGCCTATAGGCCCTTTTAGTTGTTCACATCCATTGACTACATGTGTGTCACAATGTGAACCACCAATTAGGAGTTCATCTTGTAATCATGCTCCAATTACATAGAATTGTGAAGATCCATTGCTTAAATGCTATCCAGGTACCTTACTTTGTATGCAATCCTTGTTGCTCAACCTTTTAAACATTTGCTCTTTTTAGCTATCAAATTTTTAAAAGAATTTTGACATTTTATAGCATTCTTTCATATTTGAGTCATTATATATACACATATAGATTGCTTATCTAGTTTTGATAGAAGTACCAAAGTTCTTAGGATAATGTTTAGATATCCAAAGTATTAAATTAGAGCCATTAAATAGATTTTTCAAATTAGGAATAACCTATTTAACTTTTAATTTTCTTCTCCTAGCATTATTTCAAGTAATAAATCAATTAAAAAGCCCTAAAAAAATGTTTCTAAATGGGTTTTTTTAATGCTACTATCTATTCACTTCATTTTCATTTTTATTATAAACTCAAATCTTCAAATTCAAACAAGGATAAATCATTTGTATTTTTAAGTACACGTATAAAACACTATGGTTTGTAGGAAGTATTTACAAAAAAATTGTATTCTATTTTAATAGAGAAATAGGTACAAGTGGTGAAGGTAAGTAAATTGTCTTGAATCACTTTTGGAACCATTTCTATAATTGCAATTGTGTCATATTTATTGATGTGCATAATATATATGGAAGTACAGATTCTATTTGTGAGCGTATTGTCATTTCAAAATCAAAATTCAAGATTTTGTTTTGCAATATGGACGGTACACTTGTCTTTTCAAAACCATCAATTGAAGTTTTAATTTGATATTCTTTTGTCACCATCTTTTTTTTGAAAGAAATTTTTTCTAGATTTATTTTAATATATCAATTTTTAGTATAATTCATTTAGACTTTTCTATAGATTTTAGACAACTTTGTAGGAAAATTGATCTTGGAGTACATAGAAGGTTAAACATCATGCAATTCTTTCAAAGACCTCTTCATAGTTTAATGAAAGGTCTCCTTAGAATCACCTACTTATTTCATTGTCCAAAATATATAGTTCTCAACATTCTAATATTTTTATAATGTAAATGAGATGGGAATTTATAAATGACCTACATAATTTTCATCTTTACATTGTACATTTTTTTGTGACTATGTTGAAAAAATATTGAAAAATCCAATTTTACTCAAAATCATATAAATTGTAATAGCTAATTGACTAAATTATGTAAATAGTTTATGATTACTAGGGATTCAACCTAAATTATTATTGTTACCATATTACAATTTGGCTTAAATGAAAGAATAGAATTTGAAGTTTTGAAGATGATAAATTATAACATATAAAATTCAATTATTATTATTTAGGGGTCAATCTGCACTTTTTTTGCTTAGGAATTGCATTATTACTATTCATATTTAGGTTAATAGGTTACTACAAACCTAGCAACAAAGTTTATGATTTCTTTGGTAAATCCATAGTTGACTTGATTTCTCTTGATTTTGTGTAGGAACTCTACTCAATAGCAAAAGCATACTTACTCGCAAGACAACAGATGCAATAACGATAAAGGTTTTAATCATCATTGCTACTGGAAAAGTAAAAACATCACCTTCCAAATCTATTTATCTATTATTTTTTTGAATTGACAATTATACTTAGTGGTTATAATTCACAATTGACATTATCTTCCAAGTTATTAATTAAAGTTAGAAAAAATAATTTGAAATTCTCAAATATTCTATAATTTTGTTCCTTTAGTACACAATTTTTAAAATACCCCCCAAATGGCATATTTTTAGAAATTTTTTTTTAATGAATTTGACCAACTCATACTCTATACAATATGTAAAAGGTATTTGTATTTGACATTGATTTTATTCAAACAAGACCTGTAGCAATGGCAACACTCAATCCTATGGGATTGTCTAGAAATGAAGGGATTGTGTCTAAATCTACACCTAGAGTATTTATATAGGTCAAAGCTATGATCCTCATCTATGCCCAATACTACTACATTGAAATGGTTGTTTAATATGGTTTAAATGAATTTATCACAAAAACATAATATTCAACATTGGTTGTAGTTGTCACATTGTAGCATTCATAGTATTCAATGGTGGCATTGTTAGATTGGGCATCTAAATTTTCATGTTGGCTAATTGTCCATCTATACCAAATAACCATTTAAGTGTAGAGTATATGACCAAGGTTTGTAAATTTTTAGTATAGACCTAATTAAATGTAGAAATGAGAGTTTGGATATTGTATTCAACAAAGATTTCAAACATAATTATTTTGCAATGTAATTGGTATTATCTCAAATAATTGTTTTATCTTGTATATTATTATGCAAACTACAAAACCTGAAGCATGTATTAGATGTAGGGTTTGCAAGTTTATGGAAAGAAAGGAAAAATCATACACAATATTGCACTTGATACAACAATTGTTGAAGAGGTAACGACAATGCAATAATATCCTACATATTTTGGGGTGTTTCTACAATGTTCCACTAGTTGAAATATGACCCTAAAGCACCATACTACAATGCTAAAGCTTGATACTTTAGGATCATATGATACTTTTGAATTTTTTTCCTAAATTTTTTAATTATTCAATATATTGCATAATAATTGATAATGTTCATTTTATGTAATTTTTTGTGACAGACATTTGCATTCTTTGTAGAACACCAAGCTCCTTTAGTTGGATTTTGTGGAGATTGTTGTGTGATACTATTTCCACATACCTTGATTGAAGAGCTTCATGACGTTTTTTTATGAACCTAAGGTAGTCATTCTTCCTAGCACGTACGTTTTGCCTTTCTACTCATATTTTTGCTTTCAAATGTATAATGATTCAATATCTATTTTCTAGAAATTGAAAAAAACTTTGACCGACACTAGGTCATTTACAAATAAAATCTTTGGATATATTTGAACCTCTTGAAATTACATTTCTTGATGAAGCTTTTGGCATTGGTATTTGATGAATGTTATATAAGTTTGAATGGATTTCAACAAGAAATATAAAAAATTTCAATTTTTTTGCAAATCAAAATTAAAGAAGTCATCCATCATCTTATAATATCTTTATGCTTCACTTTAGAAATGCTTCACATTAGTAGAAGTAAAAGATGTAGTTGATATAGTTGATTAGTTCAATAGCTAGCCACATTCAAAATAGACTTTTGAATTACCTATCTTATTCTTTCATGATTGAAATGCTTTTGTAGGCAAAAGTCTTAGAATGCATGGACCAAATGAAGAAAGCTAAAATCCAGGTATTTTTTTTATGCAATTGTGTCTTGAATTTTTCAATTTTGATGAATACAATGACTAATTTCTAATCAATAGATCATTTGATGCAATCCATCATTCTTATACCTTTTTTTGTGCATAGTTACCAAAGTTATTATTAAGCTTCAAATATTTCCTTTTAGTATTTTGGAATAGCAAATGTGCTAGCATTTATAGTGAATTTATAACTTTATATCAATGTTACTTTAATATACACTTAGAAGGGAGGTCATTTGAAAGAGAAGTTAGTTGAAAGTACTTTCAAACATATAGTAGTTTAACACATTTGTTATTTGTCACATTTATTATTCTATATGTTATATTACAAAAGACCTAAAGAATGCATGGGAAAAGAAGTTAGAACCAAATCAATTGTAATAATATATCCAAATTGATCATCAACTTGTATTTTAGAATTCTTATTTATTTAATTCAAATAACAATATCCATACCATATACTAATTCTTCTATATGTAAATCAATTTTTAATGTATCAATTACCTCTATGGGGGAGCTCACATAATTGTGCTAGTTTGCTCATTCTTGTAGAAAGTAGTGTTTCATGATAGTCCACAAAAAATAACCTCATTTCTTCGACTACATTGGATTTTGACTTTAAAAGGACGAGCAAACATGGTCCAATATCTTCCCAATATGTTGGAGGTACTTCCTCTAGGAGCCTCAAAAGATGAAGGTGTACAAGTTCTTTTGGATCATCTTGAAGTGTCAAGTGATTAGGTTCACATTAATAATTTGGTGTTTATATATCTAAAATGTGTTGTGCATATATATATATATATATATATATATATATATATATATATATATATATATATGAATGAATGATCGTACAATAATACACCTTGTTGCAAAATTTAAGAGTAATTTGTTAACAAAGTCAAATAGATGAAAAACTCGATGAAAAAACAAAATTATGGATGAAAAGATGGCTATTTGTTTGTCATAAATGAAATTGTGACAAAAGTCATGCAATTGTGAATTGTGAGTGAGTCTAATTTTTAAGTCACTTATAAACACATTGCAACTAAAATTAGGTAAATTATAACAATGACAATTAAAATACTATAGACTTAAGTTATAAGTAACCAAATTTCGATTAGAGGATTTAAAAAATCTTTACCATAATTTTTTGTATTCTATTATTGAATAATTTGTAAATATTGAGTTTACATTTTTATTATTTTTTATACATATTCATTAATGTTTTACATTTAATAATGGATTCTTGTGGATACACATTTGGAATGGGCTAATCCTACTTAACTCCATACTTTTGACTGTGCAACTCGATGTAAACTTTAAATTCAAAACAACGCTAATTGAAAGCCAATTTGTGTGCCTTTTGAATGAACTCAAAGAGCCTTATAGGATTTTAAAAGACAAGTTTTCATTCAATTTTTTTTTGTTATAGTTGCTTGAATACATCAAGAATGGATAGCATTGGAAATTCTTTTAGTATACTATTATTGACTTCTCTATAGATTGAAGATGTTTAATCCACAAATTAATCACAAAGAAATCTAAATTTTGGTGAATTACAGATAGTACATGATTTTGTTTGTATAAACTTTCTAAGGAAAATACCCCCCAAATTGCACCTTGCCTAAAAATACCATCATCACTCCATGTTCATTTCCAAAATCAATATATACAGATATTAAAAAAACCATTAGTTTAGAACATCTACCAAATTTTTTTGACCCTTTATAACTTTTGCATATGGTATCTAAATGTTATATTCTTTGGTGCATTGAAACCTCCTTTCACTTGTCAACAAGAAAATATGAAGAATTTGACCAGTCTAATAATAATAAATAGTAAGCACAATAATACTAAGCAAATCCACCTTTCTAAAAATTAATCTAAATAATTTTGTTGATGGTAGGTTATGGCCATTGGCAATGGTGATAATGACATGGAAATGTTGACATTGGTTGGATGGAAGGTTACTATGGGCAACACAAATTCTCTTGTCAAAGTTGTTGCTAAAGTAGTCACCACTAGTAACGACAAGGATGGAGTTGCAAAAACCATCGAAGATTATGTTCTTTGAAGAAAAATATTCAATCTTAAAAAATGAGGTGGTTGCGGATGTTTTGTGTTCAATGGATATGATTTTGCAAGAGTTGTGTAGGATGGCAAAAAAAAAACATTCAATTTTTTTTTTTGGTAAGAGTTGCTTGAACCCATTTTTAGTGGTTGTTGTTGAAAAATCCCCTCATTGTGGTATTATAGACTTTTGTACCAAAGAAAATTGCTTATTTCAAAACTCATCGTTGTAGCTAGGGTATTTTGGGCCAAGCCTTGCTCTTTACTCTTGATGTGAATGTTAGTCATGAAAATGATCTATTCAAAAGTTGAGCCCAACTATTGGTATGAAGTTTATCAAATTCAATTGTTATTCCAATTGAAAGAGTTGTACAATTCCTAAAATTGAGCATTTTATTGCAATTAGAATCTCATGCCTATAAATAAGATTTGTTGATTTTCTAATTTTAGGATGATTTGAATACTTTATTTTATACCATGATGTTCTATGCTATAATGTTCTACTTATAGAGAAAATTTCTATTTTTTCTCTTTCAAATGTTTTTAGCCTTGTTACTTGGTGCTTGCTCATTTTGTATGAAGTCTTGAAAGGAAGAAAAAGAAAACTTGCAAAAGTGAAGGTTTTTTTATTCGAGCTCTTCTAGATTTTTCTTTGGCTATATTTTATATGTTGCCTTAATATTGGTTCTAGATCTACATTTGAAATCCAACTAGGTTCTCCGAGGATTTAATCCTCAAACAATGTGATCCTATCATCAAAATTGTAATCCAAGACTTACTCAATTTTAGAATGAATAGGTGTATTCTTCATTTCTATGGTTTCTTTAAAAGTCATTCATCAAGAAACTTTTACTCTTCGTTATCCTTATTGGGTTACTGCATGCTCAGTATAGGCATTGCTAATTGAACATGGCCAAATCAACTCACTATAATTTTAAATCTACATTTGTCAAGCTATATATCCAACCTCCATACCATTTGGCTTGTTTCTCAACTCTATGCACCAAATGTATTCAAACATAGTCATTGCCCAATCTCTAGTAGGATGGTGTCTTTATTATTGGCATGTTGGCACCAAATTATTTTTTTGGTACCATGGGATCAATTTGCACCATTTCAAAATTAATATCTACTTTTGGACAAACTAAAGTAGTCTTTTTTCATCAAAATGTTTCCATTTTAATTTAAAACCTGGATAAAATTTTCAATTTTGGATTTGAATTGCATAATTATATAGAATTGGAAAGTGTTTTGTAGTTCAAAATGTGAAGGTATAAATACAATGCTTTACCAAATTATAAGTGACCTCTTGGCCTTCACTTTCTCCCGAAGTAAAAAATAAGGTCTAGTTGGTATGATAGGATGGGGTGCTTGGAGAAAATTTGAAGAGACCCAAAGCACTTCTCATCCAATTTGACCATGTTAAATGCTAATTGACCTTGTTGGGGTTGGAACAATGTTTTTTTTTGACTATTTATTACTCCAAAACTATTCAATTTTTTATGTAGGAATATTTCACTATAAATACCCTAATTTCAATGAATTAAAATCACTCAAATTGCAACAAAATCTAGGGACAGTATTGCTCTAGTGTAGATGAATTTGTAGGCTTTTGGACGAATATTTCAATTTTCATCCGCATTTTATATGTTTTATCCATGTCTATGCATGTAAACACCCCTCCACTTGCTTTCTGACTGGAGATGCTCTTGATGATGCTGAAACTGGAACGCAATGCCGCGCACGCCTGAAGTGCCATTTTAGGGTTTGGCGCTCTCTCTCTCTCGCGCCTTCCCATTCATTCCTCCCCTTCCCTGTCCCCCTCGACGAACAGCCAGACGGGATCCCGCATTGCAGCGTTTCAGCGTAATTGGCAGCATGGGGACGCTGGGCCGAGTGGTGTACTCGCTGGGCAAGGCTGCTCGCAGCACGGGCCAGGCTCTCGATCGCCTTGGGTCAGCCTTGCAAGGCGGCTATTCCGTCAAGGACGAGGGTAAGTTCCCATTTAGCGACCAAATTAGGGTTCATTTGAAGCTCGGGTTGTGGCGAGATGCTATTCCATTCCATTCCTTTCCATTTTGTTCCAATGCGTGCTGCTAGTTCGTTAGGCGAAGCATGGTGGCGGGGAGCATGTCGCTGGACTGTATCGTTGGGGTCGATCTTCTGTTTGGGGGAGCATTCTGTTTAGGGTTTAGAAGGCGATCTGCGTTCTGGGGTTTGTGAACTGAGGCGGTGTGATTTTGAACTCATCAATATAGTGCGCATTGATGTGACCTGATGGATGCAGTGATGTGTGATGTCGTTTGTCGTAATGAATTGATGATTTTCGATTGTCGTTGTAAGCTGCCATCTAGCGACCAATTAGGGTTCGTTTGGGGCACGGGCTGTGGCGGGCTGCCTTCCATTCCGTTCCAATGCGTGGTACTAGTCAGGCGAAGCATGGTGGCGGGGAGGTTTTCGCTGGACGGTAGCGTTGGGGTCGATCTTCTGTTTTGGTGGAGCCTTCTGTTTTAGGGTTTGGAAGGTGATCTGCGTTCTGGGATTTGTGAACTGAGGTGGTGCGATTTGGAGTTGAATGCTCCAGTGTGAGCTCATGTTTGCAGTGATGCTTGATGTTTGTTGTATTGGATTGATTTAAAAAAAAATTTCGTTGTTTTCGAATTTTGGGGAGGTCTTGCTCCATCTGGTATGAGGTGGGAACTTCCTGGTTGCGCTGTCCCGTTAGATTTCGAGTAATGCGCTACTTTTCGGGTATTATTTTTAGGAAGATGTCGGTTGGAAGATTTCCGTTTCAAGGCAATGCATGACATCAACGGAATTGAGAGTAGGTCTAGAGGGTTTTCTGAGAATGCATTTGGTGGAGGCAAGCTGGTTTCCATTGGGACGAGTGCTGCTCAGGTGCCCCCCTCGAGATGTAGATCTCTGGTACATTCTCACTATTGAACATTCACTGGGTGTCTCCTGAGCGGCACTGAGGAATGTCCGTTATCACTGTGCTTGGGGTTTTGGTTTAGCATATCTGGGGTATGTGAGAACTTGAAAGTTGAGCTGCAATCAACTTGGACGCGGTATTGATTTTAACTTTTCATTTTCCGCAGTTTCCAGGCATCAAACGATATTGAGCATATTCGGCAAGACGCCTGTCATTGAGGAGTCTGCATTTGTGGCTCCTGGTGCTTCTGTTGTTGGCGAAGTGCAGATTGGGGAGAAGTCTTCAATTTGGTACGGATGTGTTCTGCGAGGTAATTAAAAAACCCATTGTCATTCTTTGTTCTCATTACCTCATGGCGAGAGATTAAGCAGTGGAAACGTGGGAAGTTCTGGCGTACTAATGAAAATGGGACGGTTTAAAAAAATTGAAATACTAGCATATTGGCGTCCATCCCTCCAAAGAATTAATTTCTTATGACTAGTATAATTCTGATGTTTAATTGTACGAGTTGTAGCATTCTAAGCTTGTTGAATAGGGTTTTTGAAATGTTCAATTAGTGAGGAGTATGTTGAGGAGTATACTGAGGAATATATGGAGGATTATGTGGAAAGAGATTTTTGAAAATTATACATTTCTATATGGGTTTAGATCACTTGCGATTATCCACTTCTCCTTTTCTGCGGCAGAGCTCGTCAGTATTTTGAGCGCATTTTCATTACTGCCTCATATTCTTTGTAATTAAAGGGTTGTGTCGGAGGTTTCTCGGAAGATTAGCCATGCCTCATATTCTTTGTAATGAAAGGAAGTATCAGGATTGTGTGGGAGGTTGATCAGAAGCATAGCCATGTCTGTCTATGTATATTCGAAATGATATCATTTTTGGTTGCAAACGACGTCTTCACGGCTCAGTAGACATATGCTTTGTGGCGCATCTAGTATTCCAGAAGTAATGTAATTCATAGTTCCGTCTTTACATACTATATTCGCATTCAATTTCTAGAGCCTTAGTGGGAGTAGAAGGATAGAATGGAAACTGTTTTCACGAGAGGCGGAGAATTTCAGTCCTGGAAGATGAGGAGTCTTCTTGCTATCTTTTTTATGCGTTCTCACATGAAGGTACTACGTGGCAGGTGATGTTAACCAAATCAAAGTAGGTTCGGAGACAAATATCCAAGACAATACTTTAGTCCATGTGGCGAAAACCAACGTGAGCGGGAATGTTTTGCCTACCCTCATCGGCAATAGAGTCACCATCGGTAGGTTCTCAAATCTCGACTGCTTTCGTAGGTCTGTTTTGTATGAATTTTATCGATGTCATTGGCCCCTTCACTTATTCAAATTGATGTGCTTTCTTCGTCCATCGAATTTACTGTGTCCACATGTGATTGTGAACTGAATTTGGGCTGCCACGTGACAGGACACAATTCCGTGCTTCATGCGTGCACTGTAGAGGATGAGGCCTTTGTTGGCATGGGATCTACCATTCTGGATGGAGTCGTGGTGGAGAAGGGCGCCATGGTCGCAGCTGGTTCTACAGTCACACAGAAGACCCGCATTCCTACTGGACAGGTCACTTAATCTTCTGCTGATGAACTATGGTTTTTTGTTCCTCGATGGTGTTATCATTTAATCATATGATTCGTAGTCATTATTGTTGTAAGTATCGTTATCTAGCAGAATAACTTCACGATTAGAGAATTTATTGGCCTTCTATTTTCATGGAATTGATTTCTACATAAATATATATTTTGTATCACGGAATTAATAGGCTTTCGGAGTTTTGTGGGCTTCAAAAGCGTTTGTAGAGTTGATGTTTGAACTGCTATTTTACATTTTGTGGTGTACTGCTTTATGATAACAGATTTGGGCTGGGAGCCCTGCCAAATTCTTGAGGGAGCTTACAGAGGAGGAGCAATTGTCACTTCCAGGAAATGCAAGTCTTTACACGGAATTGGCTGAGGTTCACGCCCAAGAGAACTCAAAGACCTTTGGAGAGATTGAAGCTGACAAGGCTATGAGGAGGAAATGGGACATACAGTCTGATGACTACGATTCCCACTTGGGCATCATCCGTTCCAAGAGGCCAGAAATTGAGTTTCCCAACAAAATGATCTCAAAGGGTCCCCATTAATTGGATGTCTTCTTCCATTTTTTCTTCTCTTTTTGAGTGGAAGTTCTGTGGTCGTTAATAAAACATGGCCCCTATGTGTGCTTCCTTATCGTCACAGTTTTGGCTTTTGGATGCTTTAAAATTGGCACTGTTTGCTCTCTTGTTTCAGGTTTATTGTCTACTCTGTGAAGAAGATCCAACCGTGACAATGTTTCTGTAACTCCAGTGGACTCAGTGGGAAGAGGACAATGTTTCTTTGATTCTTAGTTCAATTTTAGGGATCGCTACTTCGCTAACTTCGTTATTAACAGAAGCGAGAATTAGTCAAAATTGGATAATGCTTTGGTATTCACAGTTACAGCATGACCAACTAGTGCGCTACATCCCCTGCCAAGAACTCATCACGTAAGGTAGGCCGACCCATCGTCGTCCCTTTGGCTGTTGCACAAATTTTTTGGCTCTACAATAGGGGAGGAGGCTCTGCATCGCCTGAAGGAAAGCAGACATGTGAGGAAGTTTGAGTAGCTACTTTACTCGAATAGTGTGCCAAAAGTACAAAGCTACATTGATAAAGCCCATTGTAGTATATTGGTAGTTGCTTCTTTTTCCAAAGAATTGCAAATTAAGGAATATTTTGCATATATTTTGATCAACTCGAAATTTTAGAAGATTTACAGACCTAAACAAAAATGTTCAGCTTTCAATGCTATACCACCAAGGGGTTGGTGAGGCTTAGGGGGGTTTATACTATGCCTGGGGCTAGATGGAAGGCTGGCCGGATTTGCCTTCAATCCGGCCTTCAATCCAGCCCCAGTTTTTCCATTCAGCCCATGTTAGTATAAACCCCTTGGGCTGGATTCTAGAGCTGAATTTTCAATTTATGTGCTCCTGAATTTTCTCTATATTCTATTAAATTTTTTGATAAAACAAGCATGTTTATCTTTCTCTTCTTTTATTTTTAATTAATTAATTAATTCTTTCCTTTTTCCTTTTTGTTCTTGTATGTTCTATCTCAAAAAAAAAAAAAAGAGAATGTTTTTATTTTCTTGGGAACCTTTTCCTTTCTTTTCCTATTTTTCCTATTTGGAAAAAGAGGGAGTTCTTTGACTTCTTTTGAACCTTTTCTTTTTGCTTGATGTTGAAACTAGAATTGAAGCTTCAGATTAGTTGTCATTTATTTTCAAGAGAATTTTAAGAATTTTAAAAAATAAATAATTTTGGTCTCATCACTAAAGGGGTTTGAAAATAAACACACAATTAAATATACAATTTGAGAAAACACCTCCTTTTTATCTCTTTATAAATCTACATATTCTATTTTATTTATTTTTTAAATACAAAATTTTTTATTATGAGAACTTGAATAAATTCAATGGTAAATGTAAATCAAGTTCTATTGTACATGTTGTTTCTAGTATTGTAATCTTTCTCTATTAGATTCTTTTTTCAAGTATTTATCATCAAAATTGATAAATTCACAAATCATCTCATAGATATCAAAATCTATAGCATAACTTCAATAATGGCTTTCATTTATAGATTTGTGTTTGACAAAAAATGTACCAAAAAATTGTACCCAAAAAAACCTATACAATTATTCTTAACCAAATAAACATCTCATATAAATGGAACAAATTAGTAAATGGAACCAAATTAATAATTCATGTTTAGACAAGCAGAGTAAGAAATGTATCAATAATTGTGATACAGTTTTTTATTCTAATATTCTAATATTTAAACTATTTATTATAGCAAAAAATTTAAAGATATTCTAATATGGAATTTTTTTAAACTTAAGCATATAAAATATTGAAAAATTTATTTTTAATTTTATTTAATATAGTTTTATATTTAATAAATAAAAATAATTTTATCACATTCAAATTAATGGTTAGACTAAGGAAATTTTTAAACTATAAAGTGATTATTATTAATTAATTAAACCTCCTTAACTTAATATTAAACGAAAAATATTCATATTGATTATAAAAGCCATTTTGTAATATGTTCAAAACATTTAGTTCATTCAAGAAATAAGCATAATATATGACCCAATGCTCTAGGGCTCCCAAAATAAATAGCACCAATGTATCCAGGGGCTCCTAAAATAAATACAAGAGTAATTGGGAGGAAATTTTTTAAGTATTTACCAAAAAAAAGCCCTTGGTAAATGGTGGAGTCCAATTTAACCCCAATCCAACCCTAGATGGGAGTTTTGGCCACTAGAAACCTTCGCCTGATTACTTCCCTAGGGTTGGAAGTTTTGGCGCCAAAATCATGCTATCTAAGGTGACACATAGGATGAGTGGTAGTTCCATTTGGCCCCAAATATAAATACTTTGGGCCGGATTTGGAGAAATGGAGTGATCCTATTGGTTCAAACTTGGGGAGTTCTAGCCGACCCTACATCCAACCCTAAATATAAACCGCCCCTTATCTTGTCATTTTGAATTTTGAATGCTAATGTAGTTCACATATTTCCTAAATTCAATGCTATGATAGTCCATAGTAGTTTTCAAGATTGTTAGAAATCAAGTGAATTCTTTTTTTATGTGTGATAGTATTATGGGCAAAGAACTTAGGAAATCAACATTTTGTCAATCAAATTTATTCCTTAACCTCTAAATGCCCAAGTCTTTTCAAGTCTATTTTGACTATGAAAAAAGAGCATAGACTTATAGTTAACTTTAACTCCTAAAAGCCCAAGGGATTTGGATAAAACACAAATGTGTTATAAAATATAAGTTCTATAACTTTTTTGAAGTTTGCATCAACAAAGATAATGTGAAGTATAAAAAGTAGAAAGTATCCATACGGTTGAAATTATAAAAATATTTTTAGATTCCCTTCAAATGAATTTTGAAGATATAACTTCAAAAACTCATCAAAAATACAATTTCTTGTTTTAGCATTTGAATTTTTTTTTGATTGGTCAAAATTGTGGTTTCTATTGATTTGTGAAAAAATGCATAAGATTTAGTAATAAGAACACCAACACTTTTCCGAAATAGTAAGTTTTTCAACACTAAGCAAATCTAAATTCTTTGTACTATTTCTCTTATAATTTTTGACTGACCGTAGCGATCTTAGTTTTGAATATAAATATGGAAAGACAACCCTATATATATATATATATATATGATTTATTTTTCTATTTTATTTTTTAAAATTTGAAAAAAGTTTTTTTCTGCCTAAAAATTCTGCCCAAAGTCAGGCAATGACCAAAAAATGGTTGCTTGAGCGTTTAGGGGTTAATGAAGCAAATAATAATTTTTTTCAAAATTTAATTTTATAGATGTTTAAAGAGCTTGCTTATTAGTATGTCCACCAATTTTGAGTGAAAAATTGTATAGGAGTTGTAAGATTATAACAAGAGGAATGTACATTTTCTAATTTTAGTATGTTGCCCCTCCCCGCAATGTTTCAGAAATTTGCACATAAATTTATTTTTGAATTGGAGGTGACATGAACAACTACAAATTGAGTTAGCCCACTGAAATCGACTTTCAAAAAACTTAATTTCACATGAAAACCTATTAAATTCACTACACAATCTACCTTGCAATTGTTGAAATGCAATTTTTTTTTATAAGTATAAATCACAAATAACTCCAAATCAACACTTGCATGTTTAAATTTTCAATGGTGAAAATCATGAAAACATTAAGCTCTTTACATTGGGACCATTTTCAAATCAAATGAATAAGTACAAGTTTTTAGATCTCAAATGAAGTGAAATTGCCAAAGTTGGGAAAATGAAGTAAAATTAGCAAGCTTTACACTACCACTAATGGACATACATGGCTTTGAGGACCTCTCAAATATGAAATGTTTAACTTTTTCAATGAAAAATGAAAATTTTCAATAGTTAATTCTAAAAATTGCTCCAATTTTTCTTTTAAACAATCATACAAAATTAACTACCTATCCCAAAATGAGCCTGAAATTTCAAATTGACCATATATGGTCAATCATGCAATTAGGGGTTAAAGTTTTCAATTTGCATTCAATATGTGTATTTGAAAATTATGACTTGTTTCAGATTGGAAGTAGATGTTATTGGCCAAAGATTGGATATTGTCCAATAGAGCTTTCATACAAGATAGATGACCATTTGGAATTAAGGCCATGTAATCACCCATTCCTATCAAAACTTAATTTGAAGGTATATTTGTAGTGGATAAATTTGGGATCATATTGGGAAGTGATTCTTAATTTATCTATTGGACAAAATGAGTTTGTTCAAGAAGAAAAAGAGTTGTAAAGGGGCTTCTTTAAAACAATAATGCAATTGCAAAAGAGCTTTCAAAAGTATAATCTCACTAAATGTCTACTTCCTAGTGTAAAACCATTCTTGAGGTAGATAAATTTAATGATGACTTGGCAATTTTCTTCTATACCAAGGTAGATGATTTTATGAACAAAGAATTTTGAACTCGACAATTGGATGTCTTGATTACAACTAGGCCTAATTGCATTTTTCACTCCAATAGAATGGAAAAGAGTAAAATTGGTTTAATTGTGTAAGATATAAATGTGTTGGGGTTGATTTTAGATCATGCTACTTAGTTCATCAAACTCCATTGTGCAAATGTTAGAAATAATGTTAGACATTTCATATTTAGATTTTTTGAATTCAAATATAAGTTTATTGAATCCAAATTATTTTAAAATATTCTAATACAAAACCACCCTAACCAAAAATACAAAGTTATATTGAAAAATTTGTCTATTTAATGAAAATATATGTACCTTTACTCCATTTTTTTTTAATTTCCCATCAAACCCTCATAAATCTAAGAGCCATTTGTCTATTCATTGGATTTAATTACTAGTCAACTAGAATTTTTTTATTTTTATAAAATCAACAAAAAAAATCAAGAACTTTATCAATAACCTTTTATAAAATTGGTACACTTGCTTACCATTTAGCAAATAACCTAATAAAAAATGCAAAGAAATTTTCATATTTTCTCATACCCATCTAAAAATGAAGAGAAAATTGGATAAAGGAGAGAGACTCTCACCTTATATATATAAAAAGAAGTGAATCAGAACAACTTAAAGCAATACATCAAGAATATTTCATTTTTTTCAAGTCCAACTCAAAGTCCCTCTTGTGTGTAATATAATTGTATACCTATAATCATCAATGCCCAAAATGCAACACCTACATTTAGACCCCATAGTGACAAATCTTGAGTCAGCAATGTGGAGTATTGGGTGATCTTTCTGAATTGTGTATCTTGCACTAGCAACCAAGAATGTACTTTCTTTTGGGTGCTTGTTGAGATCAATTTTAACCTTGATGATACATGAGTTGTCGTCTTTACAGATTTACAATTCAAGGCGGAGTTCCTTAAAAAATGCACTAAAACTTCCTATCACATGCAAAACCAAAATTCCTTGGTTTAGTCACTTTGAAGGTCTGCTCAACACTGAAGGAATTCTTGGGGATCCAATAGTTACATTATTTGAAGTGAATCAAATTCCATGTTTGCATTCGGCTTGTAAAATCTATTTTTGCATGAAATTGTTGTGCACTAAGGTAGGTACATTCAAATGTGTCATTGACCTTAAACTGCCGTCTATTCTATGTGTACATCTCCAAAGTCAGGTCTGTACTTATGTGGAAGAAAAGCTTTCAGAACCAAACTTTTTTCCTTACTAACTTTTGCATATAGTATCCAAATGCCACGTTCTTTGGTTTGTTGGAACCTCCTTTCACTTGCCAACAAAAACATATGAAAATTTGATCTGTCTAATAATAGAAAATAGGCTGAGTAGTAGCAAAAAGTGTTGGTTTGGGGAGTACCCACCTTACATGAATTGATGATCATGTTGGCCACAACCTGGTTCATTATAACGTTTGGCGTTATGGAGGTTCCTTGGAATTGACTAGGAAAAGATAGTCCTGTGAATTGTGCTTCTAGATTGCAATTTTCTACTTGTTGAACCTCAGTCTCCAAGATGAAAGGACCTTCAAAGTAAGCATTGGCAGATGTGTGTTACTTCATTACTTTTGCCCTCTCCTTTTTGGTACTCTTGGTTGTTTTGCAAGCTATTTAAGAAATGTTCTCCTTTGAGGAAAACTTGAAAACTTTGTGATAAACTAAAGGCTTTGATCAATTTGCTTTTGTGTGTTTTTTGCATTTTCTCTAGTGAGGGTGGTGTGCGTACTTGTAGGAAGACGATAGTGAGAAATGGTATGAGGTGCAAAGACACGCAAGTAGGAGGTTTGACTCATCTTTTGCAAGTTTGTATTGGTTTCATTGTTATTTCTTTCTACAATGCACTGCATTATTCATGGAAATTTGTGTTGCTTATGTAATCACACTACAAGGGAATGTTGTCATTTTCTTTTAGTTCGAAAAATTTTTTAGTCAATTTTTTGTTAATTTAGACAATTTGTTTTGTCAATTTGGATGCATCAATTCAGATGCTATTTTTTTTTATAGTATCATCATACTAAAACCAGTGGCATCCATGTCGTAGATCTACTTTGTTGATTCTTTTTCCAATTTTATTACAAACTTGAAAACAAGTGATTAGATGGTTTTGAAGTTAATACTTTTTGAATTGAATATCAAGTTTCTACATATTTACAATTATTGCACCTTAAGGTGGTATTGTTCTTACACTATCCTTTAGCTACATGTTGTCTTATAGTAGACTTAATCCCTAAACGTCACAAGCAGATCTCCAAAAGCCAGGAGTTTTCTATGCTAAATAGGAGAATTGAAAAAACTAAAAATTGCCTCATTTACTCAAGACTTCACTGTTGAATTTTGTAGCCAACAACCTAATGAATGTTAAAGTTCAATTTCTAAGAGAATCCACCACATGGATTCAGAGATTATAATAGTTGATGAATAGGGTCTTTCACAAATCCACAGTACTCAATGTCCAAAAAACATCCATTGTGACGTGCAAGAATTAAGCTTGTTTGTTGACGATAATGAGCCAATGTAGGTAAGTTCATAATTATGTTGCACATGTTGGTAATGTATTTGTTCATATAAAGACTTTTAGAACCAAGTTTGAGTAAATTGGATATGTCATTAGAAGATTTTCAATCTAGAACTTGTGAAACTTGAAGAAACCACTCTAAGGAAGAAAACCCTTTTCACATGTCTACAATTTTTATGAGTTAAAAGGTCACCTATTTGGAATTCATGTGTCATCCAAACGTATACAGAAAGAAAATGCATACTTTCTATTTCTATCATAAGGGACAAATCTATTCCTCCGTTCATTGAAGTTATTCAAATTATCCTACAAGTCATGAAATGTCACCTTTCGTTTGGTCCCTACTTCACTTATGACAAATTGTGTGTGATAACATTTTTTGAATGACAAGAAGGTATTATTACAAATAATTTAATTGCCCTAAACAATTAAATGTTCTAACCAAGGAAAAAAAGGAACCAATTTGTTTTTGCACCTTCATGTTAATTAAATATGACATTCTAAATAGAAACAATCATTGATGGTTTAGCGTAGCAATGCAAAGTCCTAGTTTTCAAAGTTGAAATCATAGGATAATGTAAACTTAACACTTGACTCACCTTGAATAGACACTTTTGAAGCACAAAACATTTCGACTTTTCATTGGTTGTTTCAAAGAAGTCTTGACCTTTCATTAGTTTAATCTAAAAAGTTGTGATGGTTTTGAGTCATTGAGGTATTTAATCAATTTCATTTTTTAAATGTCAAAGAATGCAACATTTCTCTTCTAGATGTTGCTACTTTAAATGTAAGGAGCTTCACCTAGATGTGTTCCAAGTAGCATTAAGCAATATTCCTACTATGCACCTTGAAAGGATGGGGATTTGGATCACTTTTTCAAACCTTGAAGTTCCTCTTTTATAGTTTGCATGTTCATATTTTGCAAGTCTATGTAATTGAGATATTGTGTATTTATTTTTTACAAATAAAATTACATGAGTATTATAGGTGTAAGGTATTAAAAATATTAGATTTTTTGCAAAAATTTGAAATTATTGGGAAGTTTTGAGTTAAAATTGAAAACCAATTAAATCAAACACAGAATTTTTTTTTTAAATCTAAAGAATTCTCCAAAGGTGTTTATTATAGTTTAAAACACCATGGTACAAATGATTTATTGTATCATTATGAAATTTTAAAATCAAACATTACATAGTAATAAGTTCAAAGTTCCAATACTAGCAAAGTATTGAAATTTAGGAATTTTAACATTTTCAAAGTAGAATTTAAACTAGACTTGATGAACTTCATAATTTCAATATATGGACTCAAAATAAATTAAAAAAATCATTATAATGGCTTAAAATTTAGATCCAAAGAAGAAGAATAAATTGCCAAAATACACCACACAATGATTCATGAATTTTTGCTACTATTATATTGTATGTGGGAAAGTAAAAAATATCACAAAATATACAACGCCATTCATTGAAATGGAGTTCAAGAAACTTCCTACAAAACCAATTCCAATCTACTTTGACTTATTGCAGGTTGGTTTCCAACATCATAAAGAAACTTATATTACACAATTGCTTAGTTCTAATAATGAATGAAGTTAACTCCCCATAATACTTTAGGCCAAAAATATGCACATATTTTATAATTGTGATGTATTAAATATGCTTAAACCATAAACCTTAGTACACTAGTCGCACAATTTGTGAAAATGAATTTGACTCAACATTGGAGTCGTGTGCAAACAAAAATGAGTTGAATAGAAGCAAATATACTACTGAGAAGTTGGATGTGCAGTGCACTCATTGTTGAGGCCGTAAAAGATGTTGTTTGAAGAAACCAGCACATCAATATTGCTCTTGTTGCCACCGCTGTACTTCAAGTGCAAAGTCCTCTTTTGTTGCTAAAGAGCACCCTTCCTCATGAAGTTGGTCGCTTCCTTCAAGAGTCACTCATTAGAATGAGAAATGGACTAGTTGTGCTACCAAGCTAGAAATTTCTCTTCAATCCTCTACATTTGTAAGTGACACAACAAACATTTCTCTCTTGCACACAATTTCAAATGACTTCAAGGAGACGCAAATGCATGCGTTATTTAGTTACTACTCTTGGATTGTTGTGGATGCACGACATTTGTTCAGATTGTGTTATGTTACAATTGTTTCAAAACTCTTGCCAAGCAATTCACATATGAACACCATTGTATACTTTGTGGAATTTAGCACTCTGGGCTAATGCGAATGGGGTCCACCTTGCTTTGGCGATTAGCACTGTTCTAGTCCCTATTCTTTGATTGATTGTATAAAAAAGTGCCAACTTCTGACAAGTGCAAATGTACCCTAAGATATCCAAACACTGCTTGTAAAAATGTATTGGAATCCTAATTCAATTTTCACTAAGACCCAATATAACTTATTTATATTGAATAAAATAGAAGCACCTATGTTAAATAACTTAAGCATTTTAGCTTGTATAAATTATGTGGGAAAGTTGGGGAGAAATTGAGTTTACTATATGCAAAAATTAGGATGAGGAAGAATCCAAAAATAATCAATATATTAATCAATATAAATGAAGATTTTTTATTTTTGATTCAGACCCATTTTGGTCTTATAAATCCACTTATTATGGTTAGTTTGGACACTTCTCCCTACACCAAAAAAGAAGAAAGATGATTGGACAAAAAAGTACAAATAATGAATATTTTTCAATGAATAGTGCATTCAATTGTTGTTCACAATATATAGGTCAACCTATAAAGGCATTGCAGGGACCTTCAGTTGTCTGAAATAGGTACTTCTACCATAAGAGGAACTTTGCTCCGTTGTGATTAGTGATGATTACACATGCACATACCTTACATTGATGCTTCTATTGAAGTGATAAAAGTTAGAACTTGTAATTGAATCTCCATTCAATACAATGAGCTCAAAAGATATAGTTTGCTATCTTTACATTCACAATAATCGACAAAGAATGAAGAATGATATTTCATGAGAGAGACTCGTCCACCAGTTTTTTGAACTTGATTGCTTGTTGGAAAAATTGATGAATTGAACCACTGAAGTTTGATAGCTAGTGAGAATGATGAAGGGCTAGTAGACAAGCCTCGGAAAAGCGAAGCAATTTGGAAAGAAGTGCACAATTTCAGGCAATTTGGAATCAACTACTTTTCAAAAAAAACACATGATGGTTGACTAGGAAAATGAGGTTGACTAGGAAAATGACCCATTAAAAAAAACTAAATGATCTGGACTTCAATATATATTTGTTAAAATCACTTGGCTAACATGGCCCTTTTTTAACAATGGAATAGTTGTTCCCACTACAACTTTTATATCACACTTATCTCTAAGGGCATAGAGTTCTCTACATTCATTTGAATTAGCTAAAAGAATCTCCAATATTACTCCAATAGATGGTCTATTAAAATGATTGGCTTGTCAACACATTCTTAATAGTTCTTGCACCCATCCATCAATATAATCTAATGTATGAACAAGTACAAACCATGAATCTTTTTCAATGAATAGTGCATTCAATTATTGCCCACAACATATAAATTAGCCTATAAAGGCATTCACCAAGGGGCTTCAGTTGTTTGAATAGGTACTTGTACTATAAGAGGAACTCCGCTCCGTTGTGATTAACGATGATTAAACATGCACATACCTTACATGTACTTATGCTTTTGTTTTAAGTGATAAAAGTTGGAATTTGTGATTGGATTTCCATTCAATACAATAACCGATGAAGAACAAAGAAGGGTATTTCATGTGAGAGACTCGTCCACCAGTTCTCTGCACTTGATTGCTAGTTGGAGTAATGGAATATGAGCAATTGAATATCTGGGGAGGTCGGGTGAATGCACTAAATATTCATGTCATTTTCTACCCCCACAAGCTAGAGAGTTAGCCTTTTACTGACATTTCTACTTGATTATGGTAATTCCGAATGATAATTGATTCTTTATCTTGAACTTTGATAATGTATTACCAATACCACTAAAGTGCCATGTTCTATTGCCACAATGTAAATAAAAGTAAAAGTAATTTTCTTATTTTCTAATTCATAAAACTTCGAAATTCAATAACTTTCAAGATGTAGGTCAAAACGTCACGAACCAAGCCTATGCACCCCTTCTTGCCAAGCACTTTTCAATGGTACCAGGAATGCAATTGGCGGACTCATAGTTCAAGAGATCTCACCATATTAAACAAACAAAACAACCTAACTTATGGTACGGATTATTACTATGGAGGCCATTCTAAGCACCTCTAACTAATTGATACTTTCAATTCAACCTTATTACTGCATTCACACTACCATTATTATTGCAGTGGATATTCTAAGCAATTCTATACATATAAGATAAATTAAAACTTTTGCATATTATGAGGTTAAAATCACAATTCCACTTGCCATTTTTTTTTGGTATAATCTCCAAATCAAAGACTTAGAAAAATAAGGGCATTTGCAAACATAATTCAGATGATCAATAAATTTCAATTTTTAGAATTTAATTCTAATTGGCAAGTGAATATTGAAATCAAAACATTTTTATGTGTTTTGCAATACTTATTGTAATGATGGGAATCAAAGCTTCACACATAGAGCATGATAATTAGGAACCATCCTAAAAATTCATCCTAATAAGAAGGCAATATGACCTACTCCAATCCTTCAAGGTTTAATCAAATTTTTGGGTCAATAAATATGTATAGTTTTCACAAGCTATGCTAGGTATGACATATAATATGTAAAATAACCATTCAATGAGGTTACTAATTCGCAAAATTCAACTAAACAATGGTAAACTCGATCGCTATAATTTATTTTATATGTGGTTTGCACTGTTGTTTCCATTTATCAATGCTCTCATCTTTCTCTTTGTTGAATCAATGATATTCACTTATGAAGTTGCAAATCTTACGGTTGCTTCAACTCAAATTTTGAAAACCATGATATCAATTTTGCATAGTTCAATAGTCTCTCTCCCTCAATTATATATATTCATCCATACAATTCTTTAAAGATCCAAAGTGTCAAAGGAGGCAAGATTAATATGAAAAATGAAAAAATTACTATGGTGTAGCATCATGGACCTAAATATTGCATAGAATAGCATACCTTGTTAGGAAGTTTTGTCTAATTATAAGCATTGGGAATTAGAATGTCCCCCAATTGATTCCATTCTTTTGTCCATTTGAATGGAAATCAAGACTAGTCTCATGTCTTCAACTTTTGCGTCCGACTTGCAACTTCCTTTAATTAAGGCTTGGTGTTGGGCATGTTTTTCTTGGACCATTTTTAGAGACAATTAGAGATTGT
Organism: Pseudoscleropodium purum; assembly: GCA_963969395.1. Lineage (NCBI taxonomy): Eukaryota > Viridiplantae > Streptophyta > Bryopsida > Hypnales > Brachytheciaceae > Pseudoscleropodium > Pseudoscleropodium purum. The sequence continues at coordinate 30,106,676 of OZ017795.1, forward strand.
CTAAGTTGCTTATTTGTTCTTGGAGTTTGAAGGTTCTTAGCGTAGCAAGAGTTGTCAATTGTGTTTTAGGTGATGAATTGGATTCCCAACAAATTAGTTGTTAACTTTGAGTTGGATAGACATGAGGAATCATTCAACAATTCATGCTCGGACTATTTACAAACAAGAAGTGCATTATATAAATATATAGCATCGGATCAATCATGCTTCAAGGGATTGTTGTGTGACAAAGGAAATAGCCTTAGACAATTGAATGCTCCAAGATTGTCATATTTGTTGCAAAATTTTGGGTTGGGCACCATGCATTTTATGGAAAAAGTTTGACAAGAGAGCAACAACCAAAGCACAAATGGATGCATTAGTTGTGCACTAAAATGATGCACCCTGAGTACGTACCTTCCACCCCATTTTGTGATTGTAACCTTCATTAACTGTTGAATGCATTAACACTAATTGGTCATTGTAGAAATCATCCTTTTGTGGTATTAATTGAATCATTTACTTAAACAAAACAAGAGCATTCATGTAGAGGTCAATCTACTACTATGCAATACCTCCCCATTTTACACAAAATTCCATTCTAAAGATGAAACATTTGCACTTCTTTCTTATACAAAAGGATTCTTTGGATCCATTGGAAACTTTTAAGTTGTCGTATTGTTTTTAGAGTTAAAAGCAACAAACAAATTCTTGTGGTGATTCTATTGTTTGAATTGTAAAGAAAATAGAAAGTGGAAAAATCATTGCTTATTCAATTGCATAATAAATTTATGCTTTGTGTCTTTCTTAGATATTGTAGTTGTAGGGAAGGTTCAATGAAAAAATATTCTAAATTTTTGGAAATGTTTGGGGAATTTTTAACAAAAGAACTTGTATGGAAAAAACCTAAATAATGCAAAAACAAAACAAAACAAAAAACAATTCTTATCATTCTACCTAACCTTATTTTTTGCAAATTAATAAATATTGAATATTCAACAATGATGTGTCAATCCCTATCCTTCACTTATGGATTGAATTGGATATTATTCAAATTCCTCTTATGGGCAATGAACTTCATTTTAGGAGTGTCTAACTACATTGCAAGCTCATTACCTAGCTCAATTTTTTGTAGGGTTTGAAATAAACTGTTTTGAAGTGATAAAATTATTTTTGTATCAAAAAGGTCCTAAAGGATTGTACAAATGGTTGTTCATTTCCAATGTGTTGGAAAAGAAATATCCTATTTTCAAATATTTTCTCTAACCCGTATATGGCTAGTATTGCAAATATACAACTATTACTTGATTTTGTATTCATTTTGCTTGCACTCAATATCATAATTTCATCTTGACAAAGGCAATGGTAGTCTTAACAAAGCCGCCCAAGACCACTATGCCAATGGAATGAACAAATTATGGCATTGGGATGAATGCTTTGAAGTGAGATAGAAAGTTTGATTAGATGCAAAGGACTTGAGACTATCAAGAGAAGTCCGTCTCTACCAAGTGGTTAGCATGGTGGATTGGTCCTTTCACTATGAAGAAAACCATCCATCCATTGTGATGTCTATGTGGTGTTAGACATTGAGAACAATCCGGGCACAAATTGACAACTTACTAGACAAAAAGAATATTTGGCACAACTAAATATTATGCAACTAGTGTCCTATACAACTATCACGCAACTAGTTTCTTCTCTATTAGCACCAAATCTAATGTAATTGTGTTATGTCGTTGTTTTACAACATTGATACATTGTTTTAGTTATAGAAGGTGATTATTAGAAAGACCTTCCTTTTTTCATAGCATTTTGCCGAAATTATAGTTTTTGAACTCAGTAGTATGAGTACTATGATTAATATGAAATAGAGCAATCTCATATGTAGATCCAAAAAATTGATGGCTAAGAGTAATATTTTGAATACTTGGAGTACTTGTAAATACTAAAATTATACTATTTGAAAAAAAAATTATCCCAAAAAATAGATACAATGAGGTGTAAATTAATAATAAATAAAAAATCATGAACAAAAAAATCTAAAATTTGATAATTTGTGAAGACTTGTTGGTAATTAGATTTCATCAAAAAAATGAAATCAAAACCATGTTCAATGTTTAGAAGTGCTTATGTAGGGGAATCCTATTTGTACAAATGTAGAGGCTATAAAATAATATATTTTTAGATTCCCTTTGAGGGTCACATGTCCCCCTTACTACAAGAATAGACTATATAAATTTCAACTCTAGATCATCATTTTGGAGCACTCTACAGTATTAAAAAACTTTCAACCTCTAAGTGTGACAAATTAGCAAAATTGATTTTTAAATAGTGAAAGAGTTTTTTTTAATTCTAAAAAGTAAGGGATATGATTACAATCAAGTTAGCTATCTCCAATAAAAATTTCTAATTCACTGGGTTCTATCTTCAAAAGTTCTAGTAGAAAACAACTCCATTACTTTGAAACAAAAAAGTATAGGTCTTTCTTGCAATCAACCAAAAATAGTCATTCTATAGTTGCAAAAAACATCTAGGAAACGACTAGTGTCCTATACAACTATTATGTAACTATAAAATGACCACAGTTGTTTCTTAGTTGCTTAGTTGTTTCTTAGTTGTTTCTTAGTTGTTTCTTAGTTGCATACCGTTGTTTCCTAGTTGCTTTCAAAGTTCATTCCCACTGGTCTTATATCAATTGTCCCATATAAATTGTAAAGAGTACTATTAAATTGGACATATAAGACTTAAAAGTTGTCGTAGTCTTGTAAAATGAATTTCTTTGATAGAATTCTATGATTTCTACAATTTGAAGAAATAAAAAAATAATTAAAATTCAAGAAATTCTAAAATCTATGAAATTGAATTTTTGAATTCTAAGAAGAAGGTACTTCTTAAATTTAGAATAAAGTAGATTTGAAATTTTAGAGCATGTTAAATTCCCAACATGATGAAGACATTTTGATTATACAATTGTCACATTCTTATAATGAATGGAGTTCACTCTCTATGATGCCTTCAAACTAAAATATATACTTTCAATAATTGAGATGTAGGAAAATAGGTTATATTTTAACAACATAGTCAAGAATAAAAATAAGAACACCATTTTAATATAAATGAATATACAAAGCTACAATTTAAAAAAGACACAAAAGGCATACAAACTACGAAAACTAGAAACAATTGGATGGTTGACTATGAAAATGACCCATAAAAGGAACAACTAGACAATCTTCACCTCAATTGGTATTTCTTGAAATCACTTTGCTGATACGGCCCTTCTTAGCAATGGAATAGTTGTTCCCACCACTCCTTCTACATCTAGCATTTCTCTAAGACTATAAAGTTTTCTACATTTTTCTGAATTAGCTAAAAGAATCTTCAATATTACTCCAATAGATGGTCTATCAATAGGATTGGCTTGCCAACACATGCTTAATAGTTCCCGCATCCATCCATCAACAAACATTGGTAACTTTGGCCTTTCTCCTAACAACACATGATCAAAGTCATGTAGTCTATAGTCATCAAATGGAAGCCTCCCTGTTAAGATCTCATAACACACCATCCCATAACTATAAACATCCGCTTCTTTTGTAAACAATTTAGGCTTGTCGTTGATACTATAATCCTTGCATGCTTGCAATATTTCAGGAGCTCTAAAGAACCCTGTTCCAATAACTCCAATGGAGCATTCATAATCCGCCACAGGATATGCTCTACCACCTTTAAGTTTTGTACAAAGAACATTTGATGCTTTGAGGTCCCGATGAATAATACCACGATTATGCAACCACTCCACTCCTTCAGCTATAAAATACATAATAGCTTCAACGTCGTTTTTTAAATATGGACAACAATTCTTCCTTGTTGACAACATGAGATGATCGATTTGATGTCGCAAATCTTCACTTTCCTTCGCCATCAGAAAGGCAAACCGGCCATCTTCTAACAATATTCCTTGATACACGTCACTCACAACCTTAGATTGGGGAAGATTACCCTGACGTACCCACTCCTTTCTATTCACGTAATCTTGCAACATTCCACGAGGCCATTGCAACTGCAATTGTCGTAAAGAAGTCCCCTTCTTGAATACCTTCAACACCCACTTGTGTCCATGTCGCAAATGATTAATATTTTTCACTAGATCATGCCAATGAATCTGTACATCATAAAGCTCAGCTTGTCCACCTTCAGCAAACTTTAGACCCATCACCAACTCACCAACCCCATCTTTACCAAAGGTCACAAAGAAAGTCCCCCACTTAGGATGTGACTGCAAATTTTGGAAGACTTCCACGTTGCTCACTTCTGCCACTTCGTCCACATTCAATTCAAACTTGGACACTAGGCTCCAATGAGTCTTGGAATGCTCAATTTGCTCTTCAATGGTTTGTGTGGAATTTGGACTCTCCAAAGACTTTGTAAAAGTGTCACTAGAAATAGATAATGGTGTGGAAGAAGTAGGAATTGCATGCTTGAACATGTTAAAACATGAACATGATCCACCCATTGTTGCAACTACGAGATGCACTCCAAGTCATTCAGGTGATAGAAGAGGAAAATACACTGGATTCAACTATCACTGGTTCTTGCTCCTAATGTTGGAATCATTTGCTTCTCCTATAGTAAGACAAGGCATTATGATTTAAAATAAAATCATATCCATGAAAAGATATTGCAAATTCCACAATAGCAAACACGACCTAAATTGAGTTTTATAAGGCCTCTCAAACTAAAAAGTGAAACACAAAACTAGAATCACAAATCTATATGAGGCCCAAGCCCAATAATTAAATTGGTCACCAACCAAAAAATCACACACCAAAATAATCTTTTACAAGAAAGTGCAAGTAGTATCAACCTATGCAAATTGAAAGCATAAATATTTAGAAATGGGAAAATACAACTAACTATACCTAACCATTTTCATTACGAGATGCCAAATCCTAAAATATCCAATTAGGTGACTTGGTTTCTAAGCCCCAATATATTTTCAAGACCCCAAAGTGCTATTGGTGCCACACAACTCAAGGCAAACTTTCACATGCCACTTCCAAAGGTCCCATGTTGGGAACTACTTGTGATTGTCTTTATTCTTTCTTGAACCAACTATATTCAACTATATGTCCACAAACAATTCCCAATCAACAATTCACTTCAATTGGAGAAAAAGGAAATTCTACCACTAAAATCTACATCCAAGTGCACACAAGTACATTGGAAGGTATATATAAGAAAAACAAATTCATGTTGGAGAACTACTAAGCTACTACACTTTGATAGCAAAAGTTCTACAAAAACAATAGGAAACCATGAGTGCCGAACAATTATCCACAAAACTCTACCAAAGGAATGATCACATCATCTACAATCTAGAATTTACACCAAACTAGAGTGTGGAAGGGAAAAATTTCTTCAAAACAATAACTAGAGCCCCATGCATAGTCAATGATGAACCACACGACTAACATGAGAAAAAGTGAACCTTCAAAAAATAACTGCAAACATGTAACACCTTCACCAACAGTATCATCCAAAAATAAAGAGTACACTAATCAAAATACAACCTACTGGCAAAAACACACCATCTTGACTAGATCCTCCCAACCCTACCACTACAATCTGCTTGTCATTGAGTCAAAGCTAAAGCACCTAAAAACCAAGAACTGGTCCTCTACCTTCTTAACTAGACACACCCACCCCTCACCACTACAATCCGCTCTTCTTCCAAACCTAACATGCTTTAACAACAAAGAACAAACTATTGAACTAAAAGCAAGGTACACAAACTCTCCTCATCCAATCAAACCTACAACACCTAAAATGTCTTCTTAATGAAGCACACACTCCATCCCTTACCACTATATATGCATCTCAACATTTCGAGCACCAAACCATCTAAAACCAAAGGACTGCACCACAACATAAAGACGCAAACTCTACTTCCTTTTGTTCTAAACTGAAACACCTAAACAGCCAAAACTGGGACGCACCTCAAGGGAGAAAGGGAAGAACGCGCTTACACTGGAGAAACAAGCTACAGCACTGACAAACGAGAAACTCTAGTACTTGGAACACACCTGTGAGGCTACGGGAAGAAAGAAGCTGCAAGTTGATCACGCCAACGTTGAAGCTCTTGAAAGCAGCAACAAAAGCAGCGGAAGTGAAGTGGCCAGCAAGCCTCCGGTCTAGCCAGCACGAAGGCTAATTGATTCTTTCACTTGAACCTTATTACTGTAGCCACACTACCATTATTCCTGTGGACATTTCATTCTCAGCGATTTTTAGCACCCAATGAAAGCTTTTGGATATGAGATTAGTTAAATCTGTTGCATAAAGGAGTATAATCACAATTGCACTTGCCAGTTGCACACTTAAGGAATTCCAAGACCTGGAGAAACAAGGGCATTTGCAATCCCCAGTGAAAATTCTTCACCAAAATAAAGCATTCAACAATTGCGCAAAGTTTAGGATTTCGCAGTCACATTCAACTCAAGACAATCCCCCAAGGAACCAGCGCTAGCCAACCCTAGTGAATGCGTCGCATGACCACAAGCACTAACACTCCTAGTCCATCGAAGCTCATACACAAATCTTACCAAATCACAAGCCCAAAAGGTGCTTCATCAAACATTCCCTGTGCCCCACCCTAAAATGAAAAAAAACAGCAAAGACACCACAGCTTCACTGCACCAGATCCGAAAGTGTTTTCCAAGATAGTGGCAACTAGAAGCACAACGCGACGGCGCCTCAGCAGTGCGAAGTGCGTCGCGGACTCCCGTGGCAGGGGAAAGACGGAAGTAGACACAACGCAGCAGAGAAGCGAGATGCCGGTGAGAAGGAGAGGCAAGAGATAAGACAAGCAGAGAGCAGAGAGAGCAGAGAGAATGCCTTAAATGAATAGCCAAACTGGAGCACACCTCAGGGGATAATGAGAAAACGCCCCTACTACATCAGCGACACAAGCTGCGGCACTGACAAATGAGACAAAACCGAGTACTTGCGACGCACCTGTTAGGGAAAGAGAGAAGCAGGGATAGAAGCAGGAAGCTGATCACGCCTTTAATAGTAGATCTGGACAACAGCGGCAACAGCAACGGACGTGAAGTGATGAGCAGCAAGTGAAGCGTGAGAAGGAGAAAGGAAAAGGTTTGACGGAACGAGGGCCGGGAGTGCGTGAGGGTTGTGCGACGTGCTGCAACGAAGGGAATGCCAACACAAGATAAAGCAGCAGGACCTGACGAGGCACGTTTTCTACAGTAGTCCCACTTGTGCTGAGCGTTGTCGTCATCCACCTCATGCACAATGCCGGCGGATTGAGCCCTGCCGGCCAGCGCTAGCTGCAGTAAAACCACACCCCCGTGGAAGTTACGCTTGGTGGGGACACGGTACTTTTAGTTTTTCTTACATGCCACGAGTGTTGCTTGTTGTTTCCTCGCAGCTGCTCCTCCCCGCTTCTGTTCTTCCCCGTTGCCCTCCAAAGCACGTCTCTCCTCCAGCACAGGACCTACTTTACAATTTGATGTAGAGTTTCAACAAAAAATCATGCCATCGCTTTGGAAATTAATTATGTGGAAATCGCTGATTACGAATTTCATACGATTAAGCACAATCTTAAATTTGGTTGAAGAATTAAGGCTGATACAAAGTTCTGGAAGTGATGCGAAGAGCAAAAAACTAATGTTAAGTCCTCCTGCTTGACAAAAGTAGTAACGTTCATTCACTGACCTCGAAAGTGTTCCGCATATTTATCCTTCACTGTCCTGCTTATCAGAGGCTCATGTATCCCAAATACTCCAAAAAGTCAGACCTTGGAATCAACTGCTTGTCAACAACTTGCTGCATGCCATACTGCGATCTTCTTTACACTGACAACATGGGTACTTGGGTAGCATAGCATTCCTGCGATTCAAAAACTTGGGAGTGCTTTGATTCGACAAGCAGCATGAATTCGGAAGCTTTAAGCCCACCAAAGCTTTCATTTGCTATGTTGTATGTGTACACAATATTAGATGTCTTGTACATAAAAGAACCAGGATGTTGGATTTATAATCTGCTTCTGACACAACTCTAAAACATCTTAACACGAGAATCAAGAGTCATCACGTACTATCCATGTGCAAGCATCTTGTTTCCATCGATCAGAACCGAAGAAGAAAAGTTTAGAGCTTGAACTTGCACTAATTCACGTGCTCAAGGGATCAAGGCGAACGCATTATTGGAAGATTAATTAAGGCGACCCTCACCACTACCAATGACTTGCTGCCACTGCTTTGAAAAGAACAGACTTTTCTCTTCGCATGATGCCTTAGATGCCCTCTGCTAACGCAATGTCAACCATTATGAAGGAGTCCTGGTGGTTTCCAAGACGAACCATGAGGTCATCTCTCGATCTCAAGGCCTGGTCTCTCATGTGGTCTTCAAAAGATTCAAGTGCAAATCAAACACTAGATAGAACAAAAATTCCTGCTACAATATTCATGTTTCATTTTTTTTTCCTTCTAATAGAGCTTCTATTACTTACTGTAAGAAACTTCTAGGTGCCGTAATTAGTTGGTATCATTATTTGAAAATTGCTTTTTCACTTTGTGCTGAATCTTTAAACATGCTGTCTCAATAAAACATTTCCCCTTCTGCAGAAATGGATTCAGGAGGTCGTTAATGGAACATAGTTAGTCACATCAGATGTGAAAGCCTGAAATTAGTCACATATGTCTGTTTTCATTGAATAGTACTCAGAAATTGTAACCAATTTGTGGTTGTATTTTTGAGAGGATCACGTGTAGACCTTCTTCGTTTTCAATAATATATTACTCTGTTGATTCTGCACTGATGAACATTTTTTTGTTTTACTAGGGGTCTGGACGTGTTTTGGATTCAGGTCCTGATCTTTGGTAGCGAATTAACTTTATTTTGTCAAATCACTAGACATGGTGATTACAGTATAAGGTAGAACATCCTGTTTGTGTCATGTGACTATTCCTCTCACAATTTATTCCTCTCCTATATACTAGTAAAGTACATTGGCAAATTTGAATCTATGTATGCCACAAATACATAGTGGTACAAGTAGAGGCTCTTACTTCAGATTGAAACAAGATTATATCATATCAATAACATATCTAAGTTTTTGGTTTTGGCAATCATATAAAAAGATCAAATCATTTTCTATAGTAGGTCAAGTACTAGGAGTGGTTGACAATTGGTGCCTCTACCTTCGCTAAAAAAGAATGAAGAAGAAGAAGAATTATTTTGTGTAGGAAGCTAGCTTCCAGAAACTTGTCCACCAATTCTCTGCACGTGATTGTTTATCTTGTAATTGATGAAATCAACAATTGAACTTTGATAGTTTGGAATGACAAACGACCAGCAGGCAAGCCTCGTCAAGTCAAGGCAAGCAGCAGCTTGGAGTGCAAAATTCCAGGCAGGTTTCGAAACATATGTTCCAAGGCCGAACGCTATGAACAAATTACAACAGGATTGAATTCATGACACTCAGCTCCAGATTCCAAAAGCAATCAAAAGAAACCGGCCGTTTCCAGCAGCAACTGGGGGAAGCCCAGGCAACACGGAGGCTAATTGATACTTTCACACTACCATAAATTATTCCTGTGGACTATGGAACATCATTCTAAGCAATTCTAGCACCCAATGAAATCTTTTGCCTATGAGATTCCTAAAATCTTTTGCATATGAGGTTATAATCACAATAATTGCACTTGCCATTTTTAATTGTACACCCTCCAAATTCAAGACCTGAAAAAACGAGGGCAACATTGTTTAAGGGTGAAGTGGAAATTGAATTATGCACAACCTTTTGATCAAACCTGATGAGGATAGCCTACTAGATATTGACTCCTTCCCATTTGGTTTTGATTTTGGAAATTAATCATATAAAAAGATGGAATTTGGTTATTTTATGGCATCTATCTAAGGGAGCAATTGTCTCCACAAGTATAGGACTAAATTGGAGATAGCTTGACTATGGAAAATAAAATTATAGCCCTTCTTAGAATTAGCAAATATAAAGAATAATATAGTTCACTTGATAGAATGAATTATCATTTGATTCTAGGAGTTCATTTGTTCTTTTATTTATTTTTTTCATGGGTTTTTTATGCAATTAGTGATTTCATCTCTTATCCTTAACTACAATCATATTTTTAGTAATTGAAGTATTTTTAAGGTATGAACAATTTTACATTAGAATTTGTGAACTATTTGTTGGACAAACAATTGAAAATTAGGGTAGGTCTCTACACAACGGTGCTACTCTATGAGCGTGGGAGTGTGAGCAAGGATTATATGAGCGGGCAACTCAAAAGTGTAAAAAAGGATTATAAAATCAAATTATTTTTTAAAAGAAGATTTGACTTTATAATTCTGTTTAAGATTTTTGAATTTTTTAGTACATTTTTGGACCTATTACCACGGACCTATTAATGAAGACCAATTACTGTGGTTATAATATTTTGCACCATTTGTAATAAAATAGTTATCTTTAGTACTATCTTAGATATTGGAAGTACAAAACATCAAGACAAACATGATATCACGTGGTACCACATTTTATTTGACATTATCCAAAGTTAATCCAATACATTCATTATTTCACTTATACAGATTTTATACAAAAAATTCTCAAAATTTGACTTTGTGGTTTTAAGATATTCAAATCTTCAATTTTCAAAATGGATTAGTTGATATCACAAAATACCAAATTTTTTTTGACATTATCTAAACTTAATCCAATACATTCACTATTTTACTTATATAGATTTTGTACTAAAAACTCTCAAAATGCCACTACATAAGTGCATTGATGGTGTTTTAGAGTTTTAGTTTAGATAATAAATCCGAGTTACTTACTTCAATTGAAAAGGTGTTGAATTTCAATGCAGTTTGAAAAAAATATGGGATAAAATAAATGAAAATAGAAAGAAAAATTTATAGTAAGATAGTATATGATATATTCATGGCATATGAAAATTAAAATTAATGTATGCCCCCTTTGTAAAGACCCAAATTAGAGAATTATATAATCATAGAGTGGCAAAAAAATGATAGACAAAAAATACTACCCTTTATAAATTAGTGGGAGTTTGCACGTGTATCCTTATTTTTTTCACAGACTACACCCCCCGAGCTATAGACATCTGCTTCATTTGCAAACAATTCAGGCTTGTCATTGATACTATAATCCTTGCATGCTTGCAAAATTTTAGGAGCTCTAAAGAACCCTATTCTAATAACTCCAATGGAGCATTCATAATCTACCATACAACATGTCCAATCATTTTCAAATTTTGTACAAAGCACATTTGATGCTTTCAAGTCCCGATGAATAATACCATGATTATACAACCATTCAACTCCCTCAGCTAGAAAATGCATAAGAGATTCAACATTGCTTTTTGAATATGGACAACAATTCTTCCTTGTTGTCAACATGAGACAATCAATTTGATTTCAAAAATCTTCATCTTCCTTCACCATTAAGAAGGTAAAGCGGCCATCTTCCAATAATATTCTACAATCCACATCACTTGCAACCCTAGTTTGGGGAAGATTACCATGATATCACTTTTCAATTCTCTTCATGTAATCATGCAACTTTCTATGGGGCCATTGCAACTGCAAATGTCATAAGGAAGTCCCTTCTTGAATACCTTCAACCCTCACTTGAATCCATCTAGCAAGGCTTGTTCATTCCACCATAATTCATTCGAATGAATCTTTAATTTATAAAGCTCAGCTTACTCACCTTCACAAACTTTGGACCCATCACCAACTCACCAATTCCATCTTCACCAAAGGTTTGGAAGAAAGTCCACTACTTAGGATGTGATTACAAAGTTTGGAAGACTTCCACATTTTTCACTTCTACCACTTCGTCCACATCTAGTTCAATTAAACTTGACATTAGAGGAGATTTGAGCTTGTGGAAGGGTTGTAAGTTCCTAGCAGTTCTCAAACTGCGGGAATAGCCCTACAATAGCTCACAAATGTGGCAATGTGACTGCCACATCCAAAAATAATAATAACTTCTTAAAAATAAAAATAAATAAAAATTCAATTTTTTTTTTTCATTTCAAGACTAATTTTTCTTTTTTAATTAAATTTCTTTTTGTCGGGAATAGCCCGTTCCCGAAAAACTGCAAGGAGACAGCTCTCGATGCACCTGCTTGGAACCGCCCTCCCAAGGGCCAGAAATCCTCTAATGACACTTGGCTCCAATGAGTTTTAGAGTGCTCAATTTGCTCTTCAATTGTTTGTGTGGAATTTAGACCCTCTATAGATTTTATAATATTGTAACCATAATTAGATAACGATGTAAAAGAAGTGGGGATTGTAGGCTTGAATTTGCTACTCAAACATGAGTATAATCCACCTATTGCTGCAACTATGAGATGCACTCCAAATTGTTGGATTGACGTAAAGGAGAAAATACACTTGATTTAGCTATCACTGCTTAATACTACTTCTAATGTTGGAATCATTTGCTTTTCCTTTAATAAAAAAAGGCATTCCAATTTTAAAGAAAGATTATATTAAGTATGAAAGATTATCACAAATTCCAAATTGGCAACAACAACCTAAATTGAGCTTTGCAAGGCCTCCAAAACTAAAAGGCCCAACATAAAACTAGAATTATTAAACTATATGAGGCCTAAATTCTAAATCTAGACTAGTCACCAACCAAAAAATCACATGCCAATAGAATCTTCTACAATAAAACACTAGCAATATCAACCAACATTTCATAAACCTACATTCAAGATGAAAACTAAAGACAAAATAGAAGCAAGTGATTCAACATGAACAATGATGCATGATAAAAGGAAGGAAGAAGAGCAATACCTCAAGTTAGGTGAACTCTTGGTCATTAGAAAGTGGCAAGGCAATATTCTAAAGCCTAATCATGGGAAGAATCTTGGAAGGTCAAATAACCATTGTAGCATTTTAGATGAGCCTAAATCATGTGAAAACTTATCTTGGCAATCTTAATCCCATCACTTTGATGTCAAAACTAGTCTAAATTCAATATCAAATGCAAGTTTGAATAATACAATTTCAAAAGGTTTTGAGGGTTCATAGACAAAGAATAAACAAGCAATGGAGTTGGACAAAAACCAAGAAACAGACTCCTTAGATTATCACATGAACTTTAAGTCTCAAGTCTAATGCAATGACAAGGACCAATTTGAATGAAAGTATATTCAAAAATGGAAAAAAATCAACTAACCAAATCTAACCATTTTTGTTCCAAGAAGGCAATTCCTCAAATATCCAACAATATAAATTTGAAAGCTTGACTTCTAGATACCCATATGTGCTTAAAAGCCCAAATCACTATTGACACCACACAACTCCGTATGGCAATCTTAAAACACACTACTTATCAAAATTCCATGGGCACCATAGTAGGAATTGATTGTGCTTGTCAAGATTGGTTCTTGACCAACAATATCCTACTACATGTCTACAACAATTCCCAATCAACAATCCAGGTCAATCAAAAAATACAAAAACTCTACTACCAAAATCTCCTTTCAAATGTACACAAGCATATTGGAACATATTTAAAAGTGAATCACAATCTATAGTTTAATAGATGTACTAACCAAGGGTTAGGTTATTTTTATTGTCAAAAGCATCAAACAATAAATTTTAATCTTTCAAACTAGTCATACACAAAACTAAACCAAGTCATTACAAAAAAAATTTGCAACAAAGTTCAAAATCCAAAAATGTTTATAGTCAATGCTAGTATTCATAGCATGGCCATTTCTCGACAAGTTCTGCAAACTAGGACACACAGGATTACGACAATCCTCAATAATGCACCATGTTGGGAGTTCCAAGGTCGACCTTCCAATCACAATATGTCATGAACAAGCTACTTCACTGACAAGTGAGCAACTCTAGTAAGGTAGGTACACCCAAATGAGCCACTAACCTTAAACTACCATCTATACTTTGTATACATGCGGGTTCCGAATAGTGCTTGTTAAAGTGCGACAGAATCGTCGTTCAATTTTCAATAAGATCCAACATATATAATTAATTTGTGTTGACTAACATGAACTACGCTCAGTTGTAATTAGTGATGATTACACATGCACATACCTTACACGTACTGATGCATCTCTTTTAAGCGACAAAAGTTGGAATTCGTGATTGGATCTCCATTCAATACAACAGCTGGCAAAAGAACGAAGAAGGATATATTCGTGTGGAACTCGTCCACCAGTTCTCTGCACATGATCGCGTATCTTGTAATTGAACCACTGAAGTTCATTAGCTGGCCGGAATGACGAAGGCAGCAAGCAAGCAGCTTGGAGTGCACAATTTCACGCAGGTTTCGAAACCTCCGTTCAAAGGCCGAACGCCATGAACAGATTACAACAGGATTCAATTCATGATACACAGCTCCAGAATCAAATCAGAAGAAACGTTTCCAGCAGCAACAGGGAGAGTCCACACGCAAGGCACCAAGAACTCAAATGATTTTTCTGCAAGATCCGACTGCATATCTTGCATTTGATTCTTTTGAAAGTAGATCGAGTTTTTTCTCAGTGCAATCATTGATACTAACACATCACGTAAGGACTCGGAGAAAACATATTTCTATGCATTTCACAGAAATTTAACTTCACAAGGATCGCTTTCCTTCAATACCGTTTACTTTCAAACTAGCAGACACTGGCAGCAAAACTTATGGGGCTGGGGCGAACGACAATTATTCATAACCAGAGCTGAATTTAAAGTCAGGCATTCACAGCACTCAGCATCACAGTCCGCGCGCAAGTATTACTGTATGTAGCATTATTTCTCGCATTGTTTCGGAGTTAGGTTTCCATCCAAGACGAGTCAAGAGGATCAGTTTACTGGGAAGTACTCAAGACACCAAATATACTTAACTGTGAAATTAGTTATGCACACGGTCATTCGACCAGACCCTATGAGGACAGCCTTCTCGATACTGACTCCTTCCCAGCCCAGTCTGATTGTTAACAAACAGCTTCGAGACCCAGCCACAGACAAACAACAGCTTCAACAGGGAAGAGAGCGGACGAATGCATTTCTATAACAGACAATTGCAGTACTCCGAGCAGGCGTGAAATGCAGCCAGCAATCAACATTGGCGAATAAAATACACGGGTCACATCATAAACGGCACGAAACAGTATTAGTGTAATCGAATGTTCAAACATTCACATGGGAGAATGGAACGCACAAGGGGGGGGGCAAATGAACCAATATGTACACGGGGTATAGAGGGCTGCAATCCTACAGAATACGCCACAATCCTGCTGGTTTCACTGTTTTGTACGTCCAAAGCCTCCAATCAAGCAGAAGTCAGCATTAAAAAAATGACATAACTTCTCGCGAAGATATGGAACAGACAGCCAAATTGATGAGAGCAGATATTTTCACTCATCAGTGAGGACTAAAAAAAGGGCCAGGACAGGGACAACTACGAACAGTATTTACGCAGACCCAAACTAGACAACTAAAAAGATTATGGCACCAGTAGCCAACAGGCCACCACCTTGGCATTGCCCCTTCTAACCAAAACCAAACCCTTCGCTGGCCTCATGTATTGCCAATAGCAACCGATCCTGCAGCTGGTCCTTGGAGGTGTAATCAGGGAGATCCAGTTGGTTGAAGCTGCATATGTCGTGCCCAAGAACAGAAATGTCAATATAGACGCAAGCTAATTTTGAAACTGGAAAGCCTCACAACGATGGCCAAGATCGCTGAATTTAACTTGAAAGTTAAGCAAAACAAAAACATGCTATCTTTGTGCAAAGAAGAAAAATTAATCAGCTGATTAAAACATACCAAGTATGAGCAGAGGGGAGTCGTTCAGGTGCTCCGTAGGCTTTGTGAATCTGGAATCGCTGTGGACCTGAGATGCCTTGCAAAGCTCGGAAACCTTCCAGAGGCACCTGCAGATCAATACATTCTCAGTCCTCTATGCAACAACTAGAGTATCAACTAGCATCAAACAATAGATATATAGCATTCACTCCTAACAAGAATGAGCACATAAAAAAAAGGAACAATATGAAGACACCAGAGAACAGCAGTCTCCATGAATGGCCAAAAAAGCAGATCTCATCTATATGTGTACTCTGCAGAGTCATCTAAAGACTTCGAACTACCTTCGATGTGCCGGTAATGAATTGCAAAAGACGAGCCATGTCCTCTTTGCTGAAAGATCGCACAACATCCCAAAACCATTGAACCACAGGCGATGCAGCAGTATACCCCGTATACTCAGTATTAGCTTTCAGGTCCTCCACTGTAATTCAACACACACAGTTTAGAAAAATTTATGTAACTTTGAAGTCGGTTTCAAAAAGAAGTCACAGCCACAACAACTTCAAATTGATTCCTATTCGGTTCTTTTAATGTGAAAAACAATGAACCTCCAATTTCGATTCTACCTCTCTGCTTCTACCAGTCACTTGCAATTCATTAAAGGAAGGGTAATGACTCACAGTCAATTTCTGGCAGGCCACTGATCAGAAGCTCGAGCTCCTTATCATTAAAGATGGAGATGAGCTCCCGCGAAACAAGCTCATTAAAGCCCTCCATAAAAGATTCTATTTGAGGTCGAATCGCAGTTGTCAGGCGATGCTCTGCAACTTTGTCCACATATTCATGCTTATTCTCCTCTGTCACCCGAATGTCACGACCACCAGGGATAAGCTCAAAGTCCGTCACCTGCAACCAAACGATGGATAAGAATCAACACTGAAGAATTTGAAAATATTCTTGTGTGCCTCTATAACTCTTAGGTGATCAAACCTGCAAATAAACATCTAACGAAGTGTAGAAAGTATGAATGTCTAATCCAAGAACAAGTCCAAAAGTTTATAGATATTGAGATAATCAAATTAAAACTGTACCTCAGTCTTCTCATACAAAATATGCTTCTCTTCATCAGCATCCATGCTAAACGTCAGTCCCAGAATATCACTAATATCATTCTGCCAAAAGAAGATCACAACATAACGAATGTGGTCAGAATTGTAGGATCCCTCAGTTGTCTCGGAGCTAGAGAATTTGCTGTACAATCGATTGCCATTTCTTTCATAATCATAATCAATTGAAGGCATATGTAAAAGGCCTTAAAAAGATCACATAGAGACTACCATAACACAAGAAATGAAAACGCTTTGAACCCCCCAATGCTCAATAAGGAGAAAAACTCTAGCTGAACTGTAATACGCGCTCCCTCTGCAGTACCAGAAAGAGCATACCTCGAGGATCCACTTCAAATTCTTGAAGTAATCTGGATCAATGGCTTCAATATCGTGATAAGTCACCTTCACTCCTAGAATATGCTTATAGAAAGATCGTGTGAAGTAAACATCGAGGAGTTGCCCATCAAAGAGAGCCTTCGCAACCTGGATCCAAAATACGTAGTATGAATTTTAGTCAAAGTTCACTGACGAAAAGAAAAACGATAGGAACTCGCCTGAGAACCTAACAAACCATGAAGGACCGGCACTCCTTCGATAAATCAGGGCACAAGAAAGACGACTTACCACTCGGCCAACAAACTTGAAGTATGACAGATGCTCTGTTTGATAAACAGAATTTGGATTCGGCTGAAACGTAGATTCGTTACCGACAGTCGTGAATAAAAGGGCACCCTTGTCAAACGTCACGCGGGAAAGCAATTGATACCATTCACGGGTTAAACCACCGGCATCAATACCCTCCTCTCCTTGAAATTGAACAGTGAGACGACCCTTCAACTCATCCGGGGTTCTCATTCGCAGCTGATTATATGAATCTTCCAGCACATACGCCCGTCTCACATGGATACGAAGTGGAGAATAGTGCTGTTGTTCATGTTGCTGCCGAATGCGAGATCGGAAATATGCTCGCTTGTTATCGAAGTCGATTAATCGGGGAGTTCTCAATAGGAGACAAAGTGACTTTTCAAGCAAACCAGGATTTTGCCGCACAAAAGCATTCAACAAGCGCCGGTGCTTGTCAGCAAACCTTATGAAAGTCATGGTTTTCTCACTCTCCGATTTCAAGGCTTTTTGAGGGTGCCGAGGCGACCGGGGGGACAGTGGAGAGAAATTTAGGTCTGTCGAATGAGAAGCTTCCGCTTCCTTGATTTCACTTGCTGTCGCACTGTGCGGTTCATTCTGTCCAGACTGTGAGGCGCCAGTCTTAAATTTCTCACACAACACAAAGAATGCCTCCACGAATGGCAACAGCTTCTGGGTCCCTGGTGGAAGGGGAGGCGCGACGCTGCCAGGGCCTGGCCCAACCACAGCTGCAGGCAAAGAAGTACTGCTAGAGGGAGCACCGAGGGCCGAGGAATTGCCAAGTCGACCTTCTATCTTCCCAACACAAACACTTAATCCCTGCCAAAGCATTTCCAACCCTCCGTTCAAATCCCTCACCAACAACACATCTTCCCGCTCTTTTTCTTCCCCTCCTGGATCCTGTTCAGATGCGCTCCCAATACCCGAGGTAAGGGCACTAAGAGCTTGAAGGACCCTTAAAAGAGCGGCCCCAGCCATAGAAGTTGTGCTCACAGCAACAGTATCTGCATCACCTAATCGATCAAGCTCATCCACAGCAGGACCACTGAGATGCCTAGCAGCCACGGCAAGTTCAGCAACAAATAATCGCCGATGGGTTGGAGCTGCAGTAGCGAGTTTCTTTAAAACCTCTGCAACACGCTGGTAGGCTGTATCTGATAGTCTGCACAAGACGAAACATCGGGTCGTTGAGACAGCTCATTACGCAACTTGTCTATAGAAGTGGAAAAACAAAGCTAAGAAACTTGATTCAGCTAAGTGTAAAGCAGAAAATGAGAAAAAGCGTTTGAACAATAGCACTCACCCTTCCTGTGCAAGAAGCTTGCACAAATTCCGAAGCTCTGGTTCAGGCAGGTTGGCAAGGATTGCAGATGCATTAAATTTATGACCTGAACCAGAGGTAGAATGCCCCAGTTCCTCCTCGGAAGGATCAGTGGCATCACCCGAGGCATCAGGTCTTGAAGCTTCGGAATGTACGTAAGGCTGCGGAGAATCAACCATACTCGTAACTGTCTCGGCCTCTACACCCGACGGTGCAGGTGGAGTGACAGCAGTTGGAGCGGTTTCCACAGCAGCCGCATCAGTGCTTGCAGGTTGAGAACGAACTTCATTAGCTTTCACCTTGGACTTCAAATCTGCCTTCGCTCCAGCACTGCTTGTAACAACTTCAAGCAACCCCATAACCTGCAGTAGAAATTTAGAGGAAAGTCGATTTTTTGGAGATAAAAGGTTCCTAAAAGACATTAAAATGTGGCGATTCAGACAAATGTAATTCCCAACCATACCTGTTCCAAGTGTGCACTGCTTCGAGAGTAGAGTGGCTGATTCAGCAGCTTCAAAAGTAATATGAGAGGGCTTTCTCCCTTCACATTACGCTTCTCATCTACAGGAATTTCAACAATCTTGGCTTTCCCTTTTTCTTTGATTTTCTGAGGAGAAACCTCTACGGAAGCTGAGGCGGACTGTGCTAATGGCTCCAAATACAAGAGCAGGTTTGCAACAGAGGAATGGTTGCGAGCAAGGTAAGTCAAGATCTCCAGCACCCGCCGTGACACCAACGGTGGAATTCCTGGAACAATCCCGTCAAACACAAACTTAATAAGTCTTCAGTCTAAACTTTAAAGTTAAACCAATGCACAAACTTAATAAAAATAACGATGTAATACCTTCACCAAGAAGAAAGTAACAAAACAAGAGATGAGGTTCGCTGGAATAAACATTGAATCAATGCCTCTAATCAGAAAATCATCATGAACAATAATATTGATCCTTGCAACGTGGAAGAAGCGGACAGTACCATCTGACATCTGAGATCGTGCATAGACGACATTCCACTGACAACCGTATAAGCGCTGAGATTGGGCACCATCAGCAGATATACCCCCTGTTAAAATTCCCTCTGCTTCTGGGCGTAACATGTCCAGCAAAAGCTGCAGCAGCGTCAGGCGCGTCACACTATGTGCACACAAATTTAGAAGCAGTCGCTGAAGAAGGCCCTTCCCTAAAGGCTGCAACACAAACACACAACGAGTCAAAATTAACGAATAAGGGATCACGAAAGAAGCTCGTACTGAACTTCAATGTACAGAGATTCCTCGTGCTGGTACATACGTTTGAAGAACTCAAGAAAATCACACAGAACAGCCCGTGAACAAATACCTGTGCCAATCTTAGGAGACGCAGCAACGCTTTCAGTGCAGCTGTGTCCACAAGAGGCTTGCCTTCAGCTTCTTTCATTTTTGAGTTGCTACTGAGAGCAACTGGTCTCCGACCTACTACAAGTCCAGCCCCTGATCCCAAACCTCGATCCATAGTTCCGGTCCCTGCTCCCGCTCCCGCTCCAACTCCTAACGTATTGCGTCTGTGTGTAATGCGATGTGTAGCACCCCCAAAAAGACCTCTTGCCTGATACTGATTCATGGCCCTTTCGCGTAGAAGTTGAGCTTCAGCTAAAAGAGCTGGAGGCAAGGCAGCTAGTACAGCCTCTGACGAGGTCAACAATACCTGATACGCATGCAAAGTCAATCCCTTGTCACAGAAGAACGTTCAACACATATATGTGCCAGTAGAAACATAAACCGATAAACTGTAAAGATTCACTCCAGAAAAGCATGATCATATCTAAAGTGCAAGCAAGCGAACCCAGAATCTATGAGAACGAAAATAAAAATTTCATTACAGATAGTGCCAAAGTCG
This sequence comes from Pseudoscleropodium purum, assembly GCA_963969395.1. NCBI lineage: Eukaryota > Viridiplantae > Streptophyta > Bryopsida > Hypnales > Brachytheciaceae > Pseudoscleropodium > Pseudoscleropodium purum. The sequence goes on from OZ017795.1 coordinate 30,127,438, forward strand.
GACAGAAACAAAAATGCAGAGCTCCGTGACAGTCATTAAACGAGAATCTGACCTCTTCACGAAGTTCAGCGGGGAAGGTGGCAATGATTGATGCACTGTCCATTTCCACAGGTTGTCCCTCTATTGTCTGAGCTATCACTTGACGCTGAGCACGCTGTTGTGCTAAAACCTCCGCTTGGATGTCAGGAGGCAACGCAGCAAGGAACTCAGGGTCAATTTCCTCTGGTGGAGCAGGAGGTGCAGGGTTTGGTGGTCTTACAGCTCGTGTTTGCTGAGAGGCAAGGACCTCTGCACGAAGGTCAGCAGGTAAAGCCTCGAGGAAAGTAGGATCAATGGAACTCATATTCGCGTCAGGTCTCTCAGCAGGATCTCTTGAGCCCTGAGCTGCATCACTTGCTGCAGTTGGTGCTACCTCTTGCTCCCCACTACGATTAGATGGCCTTTCGTCAGCACTTCCTCCGCCTTCTTGATGGCTTCCAGCTGTGCCTGTACCTTCCATATCTTCATCGATGTCACCTCCCTGTTCTGATCTTCTAGAACTACTAGTTACCCTCTCAGCTCCACTCGAAGGCTGTAACTCACCTGCAACCAACCTCTCTGGCCCAGGATGACGATCTCCTTCGTCATGACCATCTGCGCTGCCTATCTCAACCTCCAAACTTCGGAGGCTCTCACCAACAGTTGCCCCACTTCCTCCACTGTCTTGGCTGTTTGCCTCAGTGTCTCGAGCCACAGGCTCACTCCTTTCATCTTGCATTTGAACATCAACGTCAGCAGAGCTTTGGTTCACTGTCGCGCTTCCACTGTCCAGTCTGCCGGTCACATCACGCCCTGTGCTACCAGCACCACCCTCACTGGGTGGGTCGGCTGCTACTTCACCAGGCTGCTCACCCATAGTATTTTGAGCTATTGGGGTAGGGAATTGTGGTTCATCTCCTTCAACGATATTACGCGCAGCAACAGGAACTCTTGCTTCAGCAGATTCTGCAGCCACAGCGGGAGATTGGACTGCCACTGGTTCAGCACTGGGAACAAGCAGACGAAGCTGTTCAATAAATTGCTCTTCAATAGCTTGTGCTACAGCTGCCGCTTGTGCGCCTGCTTGCGGTTGACCATCGTCTGTCCAACTACTCAAACGGCTCTCAGTCCTACCGCCCCGCCTACCCATCAGGTACACTGGGTCCATTGTGAAGTCTAAAAGGGGTGGTGCACCTCCGAGCCCCCTCTCTCCAAAAAGACCTTCTGCAGTATGCTCAGCGATCATAGGCGCGTCATACATGTAAAAGTGAGTTACATCTAAGGCTCCCCCACCAATGCCCCCAAGCATAGCCTCTGCGTCCCGAACGATACTGCTGGTGCTGTTCCACAGCGAGTTGCTTGCAATTGCTGTAGTGACGCCACCCCCTGGGTTTGCAGACGGTCTGGTAAGTAATGGGTGATGGAATGCACCACCACGCTCACCACCCGGTCGGTCAGGGAACGGTCTGTAGGTTGCTGTCCGCCGACGGTCGCCGCCTCCAGGTCTTCGAAAAGATCCAAAAACATCATCCATGTTCATTCCCTGAAAAGGGTCTCCTGGGAAATCAACTAAATTACTGGCACCCGTATGACCCAAGACCTGAATGGAAAATACAATGCTTAGCGTCGATTATGTCTAGGTCAGGGTTCACAATTATGCAGCATTACCGACTCTCTAACCAGACTGATTTATCCTATTAGTGCTTGAGCACTTATTAAACAGATTCACACTATTTTCAGTTGGTGCATGCCGAAATAGTACTGCATTGTGCAAATTTCCACCCAAAAAATATTTTCGCAGTGACGCAAATTTTGGGTCATCATTAATAGAATAAATCGGTGCAATACTACTACTAAATGATTCAAGCTTAATTAACTATATTCATCTATTCTTTAGTGCCTCAAGACATCTCGTGAGAAATCAGCGCCAAAAAGTCAGAAGCAGTCTTCTAAACAATCTAAGGGACAACTAGAAGATTTAACATCCTGAACTATGGTTAATAGAAGAAAAATACCGATTACGTCGCCAGATAATGCCAGATAAAAACATATTGGACACAACATTCCATATACATTGACCCAAGGAAATCCTGCTGATAGTTACCTGAACATGGCTAAGACCAGTTAGGCCATCACGCCACCGGACTTCAATCACCCGGTCTTCACGCCAATCATCATCCTCATCTTCATCCTCCTCCTGAACCATGTCTTCATACTCATCACCCAAACCATTGTCTTCGTGATCCTCAACATCAGTGTCAGGTGGTGAAAGGTGCGGTACCCCTGCATCCATGAACATATCTTTGTAAATTCAGGACGAACCCAAATTTACAAGTGGTATTAACAAGCTGCCTGCAGAAGTCTGTCAGACCAAACTTCAAAAGGTAGGATGATAAGCAGATTAAACAAATACAACACAAATTATCGGATATTTCATGTCAACCACCGCGCATAATAAGGCACACATGATGCCTGTTACCCAGTCTAATGAAATTTCATTCCAATATTTTAGACCAGTTCAAGAAACTCATATAGCATAACGGCAAACCACCCTTGTGACAACAATCAGAAATATTATTTCACGAAGCTCTTAAAGACATGGCAGTACAAGCTAGAATATACCCTAGTGTCTTAAGACATACACAACGATACACGTTGCCGTAGTAACTGAGCTAACAGTTCAAGCTAAAACTACGGGAAACGCAATGAAATAAACATAAATGATTAATACCTTCATCACCATTCATGTCGTCTTCGTCTTCGTCTTCTTCCTCTTCTTCCCCATCATCCTCCCCCTCGTCATTGTCCATGTCTTCCTCATCCTCATCCTCTTCATCCACAATCTCGTCATCTGGTCCATGCTCCATCCTGTAATGCATGACAGCAGCATCTTCAAGTTCGGCAGCATCCTCGGCTGCCTCGCGCATGAACTCTTCCTCAGCTTCTGCTTCAAGGCAAGCCTACACAAATACAATTCTCTGGTTAACAGCGAGCAGCACACAGCATGTCGATATTGAAATAACCATAGTCACTGGCAATATTACTCAAGATAATGAACATGAAATATCAAGTGATTAGGGACTCTTTACAGACAGGACAAAGCACATTCATGATTAATATTCACAATTACGCCCAGAATAAAACACACAATACGTCAGAACTCAGCACATGATAAATCCAGATAAAACCGTTGACTGGGCACAACAACCAACATAACATGTACCTCTTCTGCAGGATCTCTCTCAAATCCGTCGTCATGCTCCATCTGCTCCTCGCGTACAATTTCTGTACTGTCAGGAAGCGAAGGTCCTACTTCTGGAACTGACGTATCCTGAGGCACGGAGTCTCGCATGGTTTCGTCCCTAGCCTGAGGCTGAGCACCATCATCTGCTCTAGTTTCAGTTTCAGCAAGAACGGTTTCAAGTGTCGGCTGTTCAGTACTCTCTTCAGTAGCTTTTTTGGGAGCAGCCCCATCAGATCCATAAGCACGTTCTGTCATGCTGGCTGCTCTTGTAAGAGCTTCAAGAGCTTTCAATATAGAGTTCACAAGCTTAGGCGCATCGGGATGATCCAAATCGATTACCTGCATCCAAAACCGATTAAACAGTTAACTTGGGAGGTAAGTCACAGAGTTAACTTATGAGGCAAATTTTCGATAGAAAGTCTCCTGGGAGATCTGGGTCTGGTAATTAGGCAGCATGAGCGTTTGTTCAGTACTGTCTAACAGTATAGAAAAACACAAACTTAAGTGTAAAAAATGTGATATAAGACATAAAAGTCACCAAGAGGTATGAATATACAAATTGTAAATAAAGTGTAGTGCCATGGGAGTCGGATGAAGAGAACTACCTGAAGAGTACGAGTAAGTGCTTGGACCATGCCCGCATCCATCATGGACTTTGCCATGTCCTGTGAAAATCCAGGAGCCTGAGCACCTCCGGCAGGGGAATGAGAAGAAAGGACAGAATTCACAAGATCCACAAATGCCCGCACTTTTCTGCTTGGGGACTGTAAACCTTTTAAACCCTCAGAATCAAGTCCTGATGACGTCGGCGAGGCAATTGTAAGAGCACGTGCAATCTCCACCACAACCCTTCTCCTGCCTTCTCCTGATCTCACACAAACTGCCATCACAAAATAGGCAGCCTTGTCTGATAACTTTTCTCTCCATTCTTCCTCATTCACCTTATCGTTGGCCTTCTCACCAGGATAAGGAAGCAGCCTGTGGAGAATGTGGTACAGAAGACCTCCATGACCAACAACCTCTACACCACCCTGTGATGGACCTCTTCCTTGACTGCTCTCTAAGTCCCTTCGAAGGACCACACTCACAGCCGAGGAGTACATTAGAATGATATCAGTGATAAGCCTAAGAATGAATGTTACTTTGGCCAAAGCTGCGGAACTTTCTGACATATCTGAATCGCCTTCTGATTTTGATCTTCCAAGGTCCTCAACCTTACCCTTTCCTTTATCCTTCACTTCTGTATCATCTACATCCATGGCAGTGCTGTTATCCTTTAATGACAAATCTTCCTCCTTATCATGGACAGGGTCGGCAGTAGCGGAAGGATAGTGAAGAATAACGTCTAACAACTGGTCAATGACCAGTGAAAAGCTGTGGGGCACGACCTTCTTGTGATGATGGCCCCTAGCAACCTTCCCAGATTCGTGAACTTTTGTGTTCATATCTAGATCAACATTTCTTGACTTCTCAGGAATTTTTTCCTGTCCTTTTTCCTTCTCCTTTTCTTTCTCCTTATCTTTGTCTTTGTCCTTCTCCTTCTCCTTGGCCAGGACAATTGTGGGGCGACCGCCAACTGTCTCGAGTTGGCAAACAACAGAAGCAGCTTGCATGAATATGGCAGGATCACGAGACACGACTGGGGCCATTGCAGTTAAGAACATCCGTGGGGAAACCCGACCATTGTGCCGCGACAGAGTGGTAATAAGGGTATGTCGAATTTCTGTTTCCATTGCTTGCTGCAATGTTTGTGGATCCTCAAGGAGGTGACGGATAATAGCGGCAGCTACCGTATCGAATCCAGGAAATAAGCAGCTCCGTGGAAGTCTCAAAAGGGCAGCCAAGCCACCTGAAATACACAATCATTTTGCGATCAAATCCTTGTGCGGAAAGATTGTTAAGAAAATATTCCTGAATAACGCAAAAACCGCACAAGAAACTGATGGCAACGTCAAACATAGACAAGCTATAACATGTGAGTGCAAATTTCTAGATGCTCAATTGAACTGTCTATGAATTACTCACCTGAATCGAAGAAAGCAGAGGCAATAGGGTATGACTTTGTCAGCCGGGCACATAGCTGCAGCACAGCCTGAACTGTAGCAGATGGCAATTGCATCTGAAGAAAACCGGCAGCCACCGACATAGCCCTTCTCTGCTCGTCCTCCGACATATACCCAGATGGTTTCCCGAGTACTGAAACGAACGGGCTCGCTGCAGTTTCCTTCTGTATATTAAAAGCCTCGGAGAGTTGCTCCACTGCTGCAGGCGTACCAGAACTAACGCCCATACTGTTGCTGGCGGTAGCAGCAGTCGCTGACCCACTGGGTTGATCAGAAGTAATCTTTAGTTTACAGACCAACATGTGGTCCAAAACTAGCAAAAGAGCGGTAAGCCACTTAGGGATCTCGTTCTTCAGAGAAGTTTTCACTGGTCTGAATTGTTCGAGAACGTCTAATGCAATGCTCACTGCTCCATTCTCTGCTGCAATCTCTCGGGCCGTGCTGTCTTCACTCAAAACTAAAGCAAGGGTGTGTGAAATGGTTGATAGCGGACATGTGTCGGTCATTGATCCGTCTACTTTGCAACTTTTCAGCTGTCGAACCAAATAAGATATGACTTGAGTGCGGTCCTGACCCTTGTTACGGTTGCACATAGTAACCAGCAGATCTGTAAGAGGGAAGGCAACAGCTTCTGTGTTCTGGAGAAGATTCATGCATGTCAAGAGCATATCCTCAACTGGAGGAACTTGACTGACTTCGTGATCGACAGCAGATTCCTTATCCTGGTTGTCTGGTGCTGATTCTTCTTTGGATGGACCGTCACTGCCCAATGACAGTGCTAATGCTCGAGCCAACTCATCGTCCTCCTGCAGATATGTATCCAAACAAGGAATCAACTATCACGGACAATCTGAAGAACGGAAAATAGTTGCGCAGAATGAAAATTAAGAAGAAAAGCAGCCATTGGAGGTCATTCAACCCAGATTCGAAGGCCGAAAGATTGAAATCAGCCCATACCTGTGCTGCCTCCTCGGGATGGCTGAATAGCCACTCCACTGCCATTTCTGCATTGTTGTCACCAACACGACGAAGTGCTTCTTCCGCTCTGGAGCGTGAGAACCCCATTTCGACAATCATTGAGATAGAAGATTCATCAGGAGGGGGTCCTGCCATGCGAGCTCCTGCACCAGCAGCACCTCCTGCACGACTTGTCTTTGCATCCCCAACACCCGAGTAGACATTAGTGATGATAGAAGCTATCGATGTGATAAAAGTTGCACTACACTGTGCAAATTGGGGATGATTCCACACAGGTAAAACAACTTCCAGAACTTGAGCCTGCAGGCTCCGGACAAAGGCCTCAGGATCCTTGGCCAAGGTTTCTGATACACCAGTCACAGGTTGTATCAATATCTGTGCCATTGGGGCGGGAGTCAGCAGCAGCGAGGAAGTAACAAGGTGCTCCATCAAGCGGGCATAGTTACGCAAAGTATCTAAAAGCCAGGAGTTGGCCACTGCTTTCTCTTCAGATTTTTCAGCCTTTGATTTCCCATTCTCAGTTTCCATTGGAGAACCTCCAGAACTTTGCGGCAAAGTCCATAGCAGTTGGCTAGTTGCAGCGAATGTTTTCAAGAGCTCCTTGATTGCTCCATGACCATAAAGGTTATTCAATAAGACAGTGTTGCAAGTTCTTCGTCTACTATCAAAGACTACAGCTAATATATCTTCCACTACCTTCCCCAAGTATCGGCATTTGACAGAGACAGTGAGCTCTCCTTGTGAAGCCTCCCCGTGCCCACTGAAGCTGAGATTGTCACGAAGAAGTTTTGCTAGACTCCCAGCAACCGCTTTAGCAGCACCAGTCAAAGGAACAGTATCATCCCTCCTACGCGATGGCATCAACATGGCCTTCCCCAACGCCACGTATAGTCCCCTAGCCGCTGCCGTTAGCCTAGTCATCATGTCATAATTCATCGACTCGGGAGATTTTCGTTTGGCTACCTCCGTGGCAGGAGGGGACTCCGAAAGGCCTGCAACGCCCTCTGTATCAACCTGGGTAGCATCTGCTTGGCGAGCCAATCGACCCAAACGAGCAATCTGAGTTAGAGCTTCGGCATTAGCCGCGTGATCTCTTCGGCTTCTTCGATGGGGCCCATCACTTGCGTGCAGCACAGGTAAGAATTCGGGCTCCACGCCCCAGTGAGAAGAAGGTCCATTCCGAATATGTACAGGATTCACATACCTAACCACTGGATAAGGATCCGCTACATCCTCCCCTTCTCTCGTCGCTGTTCCCACACCGACACTTACAGGAGTGCCGCTACCGCCTTCTGCTTCCTTCTTTGACTCAACCTTTGCATCATCAATCTGCGCTATTTGCCACAGGACCTCCCTATGAACTATGCCAACATTACTGAGGGCTTCCGCAGCTCCAGCGCTCAACTCGGTCATCATGGCGTTCGAGCTTCGCACTAAGACTGACGACAGAGACAAATAACATTCTGCAGCCGAGAGAGAACGAACAACCTTGTTCCTTTCTGCAGTGTCCAAATCCGAAAGTTTTGTTCCTGATAGAAGCTTTAGCTGATCCAGCGTTGCCTGCATCATGATGTTGTGTATTAATACAGTGCAGCACTCTCGAATCCATATTGAGATAAATCAAGAGATTTCTAAACGACCTGTCCATACTTCATTTGATCTGAAACGAGATAAGAGCATGCATAAAGAGGGAGATATGAAAAGAAAGGACCACGAAATCTGCAAAGATTACCTGCAAATGCTCTTTCAGGGCACCACAAACAGATCGAGTCAGTGCAGCCGCATGTTGAGGGGAGAATGCACGAAAAGTAACAGACATGTTATGTGCCGTGGAAGAGCCTCCAAAGGAAACAGGTAGATGCGGAAGAGTGTAAAGCTGTAGTAGAGCCTCGATTCCCTTCTTTTCTATAAAAACACGACTAGTATCTGCATTTTGAAGTACTGTTTCCAGGAGTCGTACTGCATTGTTTATACAATCAGGTAAGAAAGTTTCCAAGTTACTGTCACCTCCAGGATCTTGTGGCTGCTGAAGAGACGCTGATGCTCTGGGTAGATTGTCCGGCGTTGCACTGGACCTCTCCTCAACATCTGTATCCATCGGCACAGGTGCATCCACACTACTGGAATCAAGGGCATCTACAGGTACTGCTGGTTCTACTGGCGCACCACCAATAGCTGCAATGGTCTTCAAAATTTCGATGCACATGTCTATACCTGGACCTCTCAGCGAAGGTGCATGTCGAAGCAACTCATCGAGACCTGAAGCGAGAGATCCAGGCGTGTCATTTGCAAGAGCTCGAACGTATACTTTTGATGTAAAAATCTTAACGAAACAACCAAGAGCATTCCGATCTCGAACAGCCTGTAAACCTGAGATATTCAGGCACAGGGCATCCAAGCTATTTGGTATGCATCCAACTGCCTCAGAAGATGGCAGCACACCGACCGTTATAGCATCTAAGAAGGCTGATGGTAGCCCAGCAGCATCCAATGTAGCAAAACAAGTTGGATCTTTATGGATAAGATCACTCATAACTGATGCTGCCAGCGAGAAAACACCTCCCCCAAATTCCTTAGCATGCCTGAAACCAATTAACCATGATAACACATGATTTAAAACATGCAACAATAAAAAATAGGTAGCATACAAGAAGCGTAGGATAACTAATAAAAGACGTAGACATCAAAACCGCGTAGCTTGCCGCAAAAAAGAGACCCTCACCTAAAAATGGTACAAAGGCAGTATGGCAAATCGCTCTCTTCTGAAATATGGAGCCTCGTAGAGTTTCCAGGAGCGTATGTGCCGAGGGCAATAGCACGCAATAAAGCCTTCAGCAATAATCTTTGATGATAAGGTATAAGAGTCTCTGCCTGCCCGGTCACTTGAGAAGATTGAGAATCCACGTCCTCATAGCCCAATTGATAAAGCGGAGGTGTATAAACCATTGCAGCCTTGCCCTTAGAACTCGGCTTCGGTTCTTCTCTTTCAAACTTCACTCCCTCAGCAACACGAGTGACTTCTACTTTCAATCTCGTAACAGTATCACCTAGCCCACCCAAATCACGGAACAGAGTGCCAGCCGGGTTGCTGTAATCCATAAAAGCCTCCAATATATGTACAGCTGCACTAACCAAATGTGTATGTTGCGGATCCATATCCTTCAGGAGAGGGAGAAGTGTGGGAATCAATCCAGCCTCTCTTAGAGCAGCGCATCCAGATGATGAAGAGACCAGAACAGTCACTAAAGAAAGAAGTCCTTCCACAAATGCCACAGAGCATCCTGATGATCCTTCGGTGATCGACCCAATAGCTTTCTGCATAAGACTCGGTAGAATGCCACGGTGACCACCAGCACTAATAACATTCAACACATTTGATTGTCTAGGCCTGTCCTGTGATTGGGCCGCTAGCGCAAGAATCGCCAATAGCCGGATCTCCTCTTGAACGGTATCTTCATATCGCAACACCGTCACTAATTCATCCACAAATTCTGGCTCATTTATGAAAAAGGCCGTCAAGTCTTCATGATCAGGATTTGACTGAAGAAGAACTGTGAATGCAAGCAGCCTTATGCGTATGTGCTGCCTCCTCGTTTCAAGGTTAGCAAACGCCCGAGCGAAACGAATGCGAGTAAGCAGAGAGAATCTTAGGTTGGAAGGTACTTGATGTTGGTCAACTAACTGTTTAAGTAACTGCAGATCCCCCTCCTGTCGAAGATGAACGTCAGGAATGTGTATCACCCTGAGCCCAGAGGTGTTGGTCTCCCCATGAAGGGAAGAAGAATCGCTTTCTGCATAAAACTCAAAATGAAGGGTAGCCCCTAGTTTACACGCATTAGCATCACAACCATTATCCTGGGCACACGCCAATAAACCTAGGCCTTCTTCCTTGCCACCCCAACCCTGTGACAAAGAGAACAGGCGAGCATTGAGAGTTGTATCTCCATGCCATCTCATAGCTCGATTTGACTGCACCGGTTTTTTCACGAACGCTGCTAAAGTTTGCAAAGCTGCGATAACTATGTCCGGGTCTGTTGAAGCAAACATCAATGATACATGCTGCCACCAGCCCCAATTCCCCTGATACGATTAGTCCCCCAATTATTAGGATGTTCTTGTCACAATTAAACATGTAATACCACAAACAAGCAGTCTACTTCACTTCAGTGGCAGAAAGGATCTCTAACCATCAAGGACCAATAAAACTCTGGCATCACACACACACACACACACAAATCCAGAAGACTAAAACCTTTCAATATTATAGAGAGAATAGAGTCGCTGCAAGACACTGAATAGTACCTCGTTGCTGCTGTACAGGTACTTATTCACGCAATTTTCTAATATAATGCGTGTAACCCTGAGAACTTGCAATACAGCTTCCTTCGGAAATGGACCATCTCCTTCCAAAAATTCACCCTCCAATTGCAAGTCTTTCCTTGACTTCACATGTTGCTCAAAGAAAACCTCGAAGTGATTGAACAAGTCCACCCAATGGTAAAATTCTCCCTGTACAGTACGCGAACCAAACGTAAGTAGAACGAAAGCAGAGCAAGGATGTACACATGGAAGTATCCTTACACGTTAGGACAAGAAGAAACGAGCCGCACCTTTTCATATTCCCAACTGAACCTGCTAAGAGGAACGTCGATGTTATCTAGCGGCGTGCTTACTACGCTGGTGATGAACGCCTTCACTCTCGGCGGCTGCCACAACATGGCAAAGTAACACAAAGTCAGCAACCAAAAGCCGCTAATTTCACAGTATGCACCTCGGAAACCACGCTGGCTCTGTAACACGCATGCAGAGTCCTTGCCACTCACAAATTTGTCAACCTCGTAGGTCTGATTCTAATTAAGGCCGAAACAGACCTGGCTGATGATTACGTGAGGTCCATAATCCGAAATCGTACTGAATAGCAAAACCCTAAAATTAGGACTTACGTCACCGACGAGTTATACCAACAGTCATCTCAAAACAAGAAAGCTACAAATGTACAAAACGAACACCACTCGCAAATCACGCAGGACCATTCCATGACCGACGATACAAACAGAAACGCAACCCTGAAAAGACCCGATCTCCCCCCGTTAAATGTTGCATACTAAATCGGTTGAGTTACCCTTGAGTCATCCTCAACGGTGACAAAAACGATTAGAGTGCCTCGGCTAATTGTTAGAAAGTCTGTACCAATTGTCAAGATACTGGTTCACACAATGGCACTGAGTTCCCACGACATGTATTGACACACTAAATCAATCCAACAACCCCTCCAAGGCTACAACCCTGCAGGGTAAGCTCACGGGATCACGCCCAGCCTTCTGAACCGCAGAGCACACTCCAACCTACGAGTACTCACTCTCTCTTCCCAACGAGACGCATCACGTAGTCTCAAACATCGTTTCACAATTTCTAAACCTAACACAGCGGTGTCAACCGGCCACATTGAACCGCCAAGACACCACACAGAAAATCCTGATCAAATCAATCCGAACGCTCCGTCTCCAGACAATCAAGCTCCAGAGCTAACCTGAAAGACCACGAACAGATCCAAAACACACACAAACTCTCTCCTCTCCCAAACATCCTACACGCTCCTCTCACAAAAAAAAAAAAAATAACCCATGCAACCTCCCTGTACCCTCACTAAATCGACTAAATCAAACCTCTATCCCCACAGCACGAAACCGAACCAAAAGCACACCCCAGAAAATAACCAAGACCTACCAAATTTTCACTCTCGGTCTGGCAGCACCGCGACATCATCGTGCGCGCCATCCCCACACCACACCACACCACACCACAATTTACAACCCCAAGAGCTCACACCCCACCCCAACCACAAGCCAATTCATCCAAAGACCAAACGCACAATCGGCCAATCGTCTTTCCAATCGCGCCTCGCAAACCACATCTACACCGCTTCCTTTCCCGATCAGCAGCTCCACCAACCAGCCCAGCATCGCAAAACCCTAGCAATCTGGAAACCCCCGCCCGCGAGGCCAATTGTTTCCCAACCGAGCCCCAATCGCACATCCAGCCACATCCGCTCTCATCCCGTCCCACACCATCCCCATTCCCCACCCCTAACCACACCACACCATCCCCTCTCAACCCCACCGTCCTCAACAACTACGGCCACCTCAACCAACTTACCGCCTCCACCCCGCGCTTCTTCTTCGCCTTCATGTCGGCCAACTGGTGGCTTCCTCTTCCCACCGCTCAAACCGCTCCCCCCCCCTGTCTCCCCTATCTACCACGCATGTCAATGATCTCCAATCGCTTCTCCTCTCCTCTCACCCCAGGGTTTGCTTGCTTGTTGGGTACAAAAACACCGTGAGTCCGGCTTAAGTTTACGACCGTCCACGGCGTGAATGCCTGTCTGTTCCCCGTGGAGTGCAAGAAAAGAAAAGGTTAACAGTCGCCAAAGAGAAGAGATGAAGGAAAGGAATAGCAACAGAACAGAAACAGAACACAAATAGAGCGGGGCAACTGGGCTGCTACTGCTTCTTCCAAACCACGCCCGGACGGCTCTCCCGAGTCTGTCTCCCCTACAGGAGGCGCTCCCTCTCTCTCCCTCTCTCTCTCTCTCCCTCTGTCTGTCTGTCTCTCTCCTTCTCTGTGTGTGTCCAGAAAACCAAAACTCAAGTTGCTGGCGGTCTCGCTCGCGGGGGCTTCTTCTATTGTGTGCTCGCCACGACGACGACGCCTGCACAAGTCTCTCCTTCGCTTCTCTCTCCTCATCAGCAATCCCCCCGGACCCGGCCCTTTCCCTTGCTTATACTTTTCTTCTTGGATTTGGGGGCCACTAAAAAAAAAAATGGGGATGTATTCTCTTCGGGGAATGGATGAAATGGTGAAATTGTTACACAAAATCATTATAGAGTATGGGTTTATTTTGGATGAATGTATGCACATTTGGATGGATTAACATGCACATTAGGTATATTTCATCCATTTTGATGTGTTTCATTCATATTTAACCTATTTCATCCATTATTGGTGTGTTTATGGATGAAATGGTGAAATTGTTACACAAAATCATTATAGAGTATGGGTTTATTTTGGACGAATGTATGCACATTTGGATGGATTAACATGAACATTAGGTATATTTCATCCATTTTGATGTGTTTAATTCATATTTAACCTATTTCATCCATTATTGGTGTGTTTCATCCACATTTGACATGTTTCATCCATATTCAGTGTGTTTCATTCATGTTCGGTATGTTTTAATTATATTTCGTGTCTTTCATTGTATTATCAAACTAAAAAATTTCATTAGGTGGATGAGAAATGATTTACATTCAACAAAAATTACTATGACTCTAATAGTATTTGGTTGAAATAATAGATGAAGTATGGCAATATCTTCCATAGCCTCATCTTTTTTATTTTCTCCTTTTCTTTCCTTATGAAAGGATTGTCTCTTAATTGGTTTCATCTTCAAATGTTTTAGCAATGGCGATGACTAGTATCATTGTATTGTCGAATTTCAATATCATTAAGTGGATGAGAATTGGTTACTAGTATCATTATCTTGTCAAATTTGGTAAGTAAGATAAATGGATGACAATTGATTTCAAATAATGAAAATTAATGTTAATGTGATGAAATTTGGTCAAATCAATGAAAATATGGCAATTCCTTTCTTCCCTCCCTTCTTTCCCCTTTCTCTTGTTGGTCATTCACTAGTTCTTTTCAATTTCGTCTTCTTTACAATATGAGTTTTATATTGTTTTGTTTCAACCCTAGTGTTTAGCTAAAGTAGCTTATAGTATCACTATCAAGTCATTGAATTTGAAATGTAATTAAATAGATGAGAATTGTTGCAATTCAAATAGAAATTAGTATGACTTTAATGAATTTGATCAAATGGATGAAAATATGGGAATTAATCTTCTGAATCCTTTCTTCTTTTCTTCTCTTATTGGTCATTTATATGATTGTCCTTTCCCTTGTTCAATTTCAAAATGATTTTATTTTGGTTGGCTTTCATATTAGAGTTTAATTGAAATGACAACTACTATTATTACTTCATCAAACTTGAAATTTCATTAAATGAATGTGACTTGAATGCTACTATCATTATTTCAAACTTGGAAAGTCATTAAATAAATAAAAATTAGTTTGAGTCAAATGAACGTTGATAAAAATTTGAAAAAAAATTAAAATGACAAGTTAATATACAAGATCTAGATAATATACAACTAGTATCAATTTATGTTAATTACATAGCCTAAATCTCTAGTCATCCACCTTAGGAAATTTTTGTCACAATCTATTATTCAAAAATAGTACAAATCTATTTTTGAGGGATTATTTAGTGATATATTTTTCCTTTTATAATGGATGAAATTTCTAAATTACTACAAAATCTTGATAGAAAATTGCCCCATTAGGAATGAATGTATTCATATTTGGATGAATATGTGAAAATCATCCATATTTTGCATATTTCATCTATACTTATGGATGTGAAGATTGCTTTCTAGACTACCTAATAAAATCAAACTAAAAAAACTTTAAAATTTCACTTGTCATTTTTCTCTATTCTTTTTTATAATATGATTTTATTTAAATGTTTTTCAATTTTAGAGGGTGGTCAAAGTAACAACTAGTATGACTACTATATTATCAATCTTGAAAAGTCACTAAATGGATGAAAATTGATTATACAAGCTAATTCAATAAATGTGGGAATAGCAATAGTATAAGACCCTCACAATAATCTAGATGAATGTTAGATGATATTAGTGTCATTACCAAAAACAATTAGATGAAATTTAGAAGAAAGTGAATGTAAGGGTATAAAAAATTTGATGAATGTGAATGAAAGTTGGATGAAGATTGGATGATAATCACACTATTTTGAAAATAGTGTAGACTACATTGTATATCTAATCAAAAATGTTGTCAACTTCCATTCAACATGCCTTAGAAAATCACATAATTTTTAAATGAGTGCAAGTTAGTGTTATTGATACAAGGGAAATTCATTTAGTCAATTTGTATACCAATATTATTATATTGTTCAATTTGAAAGTCATTAAGTAGATGAGAATTGATTTGAATCAATTGAAAATCAATTCAAATCCAATGAGAATTGGTCAAATGAATGAAAGCGTACTAGGGAGTCTTTTTCTAGTCTTTTCTTATACTTAAACATCCATTTCAAGGTTATTTCTATTCTATTCTTTTTTCAAATCTTTTATTTTTTATTTGCTTTTGAAGTAAGACTAAAATGGCAATTGTTTATATTGATTGCTTGTCAACCCTAAAAAATCATTAAATAGATGAAAATTGATTTGAGCTAAATAAATATTCTTCAAATATGGCAATGTCCTCTCCTATCACTCCTTCATTCTCCTAGAGTTCATTCTTTTGTTTTTTCATTTCTTTTCTACCTTATCATTTTGTGCTTTTTTGTTTCACTTTCAAAGTGTAGACAAGTAGGAAATTCAAGTATCATCATTTTGTTAAACTTAAAAAGTCATTAAGTGAATGACAGTTATTTTGAGTAAAAAAAGTATGTCAATTCCCTTCCTAACTCTTTTTTTTTCTTCATTTATGGGGTTTTTTATTTTTCTTCTTTTGTACATATGATCATATTTTGCTTTCTTTTAGAATTGAACAATACTATTGTTGAAGTAACTACTACTAATATCATTTTATCGTCAAACTAAAAAAGTCATTATGTGGACAAAAAAATTAATTTGAATAAAATAAAATGGATCAAATGAATGTAAATTTGGCAATTTTCTCCTTGACAAGCTCCTTGATCTTTCTTTTTCCTTCATATTGTTCATTTGCATGTCCTTTTTTCCATTTCCTACTCATGAATTTATTAAAAAATTATTTTGGGGTATAGGTAAATAATGATGTCTATTAATGTCATTATGCATTTAAACTTGAAAAATTATTGATTGGATAAAAAAAAGATCTTGATATGATGGATTAAATGAAAATTGATGAAGTGAATTGGAATATAACAATTTTCTCATTGGCAATACTTCTATTGTTGTTGTTTGAATTTTTTCCTCTATTTGTTTTTTATTTATAATTTTTTAATTCAATTTTTATTTTGGAGTGTAGTTGCAGTAATGAATATTAAATTGGTATTTATATTACTATAAAAATGTTGTGAAAATATGACAATACAAATTTTAATACTTTGAAATTTAGATTTAACTTTTTGGATTTTTTGTGTTAAAAATTCTATTGCAAATACACAACAATGACAATGTACTAAAAAGAGGTAGGCAGCTTTGTGCATGCCACCTCCTACAACCTAAACCATCGATTATTTTAAGAAAAAATTAAGACCCCTCTAGATGCTATTGATTTGATTTTACGAATACATCATGTATGCCAGTGAATGTGGTTAGTTGATCCTCTTAAAAAAATTGTTGATGGAGTGCTAGATGCCATTGATCCAAATCTGGATACAGATGTGGATACAGATACATATATGGGATACAATTATGGAATATGAATACTAATACTCATACATAATACAGATATTGTACTATATACATATACTATATGGTATACAAATATTGTATTGAATATGGTATGGGGATTTATCCCATATCAAATGTCACCCCACCCCTCACTTCAAAATTACAAAGTGGAGGGATGGGGGTGGGTTCTTGACAAAAATTAAATTAATTTTTAACTAACTTCATATCCCAAGGGATTTAATAATGAAAAATTGGATTTTGAGCTCATTGTGACAATGCTTGAACTCGTTTTATAGAAGAAATCTAAATCCTATGCAAAGTTGTTTGACGTCGTGGAATTGTGCAATTTCAAAATAAATTAATTTTTTAAAATACTTTTTAATTTGCCCCACATGATCACTTGGTGTGCCATTCAAGACTAAGGGCTAAATTTTTTTAATTAAAACAAACAAACAAAATTTTCCTAAAGTTGCACATTCACAGAAAGTCAAATAGCCCACTTCAAGAACCAAATTTTTTCTAATGTCTTTCTTTCTTCAACAATGCCCTTTCTACTATTATTCATTCATTTGACTCTATTTTTTTTCTTTTCTCATTAATAATTTTGAGTTTTTTTGCTTAGAATTTTTTATCCTAAAGTGTATCAAGAAAGGTAAATGTTGATATTTTGTGAAGTTTAAATTTTAAAAATTATTAAAATAATAATATTTAGATGAAATTGGATCAATCAAAATGGAAATCATGTCAATAGAAAAATTAATTCAATTGTAGCATTTGTAAAACACACTTTAAAACATATTTTTATATACTTTCAAAACATATTCTTTATATTTAAAGAGAGAAATAACAATAAATAATTATATATTTTTCAAGAAGTCTTACAATGACAATGAGGTGAAAAGAGTGAATTTGACGTTTGCTATTAATTAACCAGCCCCATTCCTACTAAAAAATGAGAACCATTGATTTAAAAAAAAATTTACAACCCTCCCACAACAACCATTGATCTCCCAAAAAACTCAATATATATATATGCACTAAAATACATATAGGGATACATTTTAAGATATTGGTACTAGGATATGGATACTGAAATACATATAGAGATACATACTAGAATATGGATACTGGAATATAGATACATATACATATTTTGAAAACACATTATCCCATATTCATTGCCAAGTTTTTCAAAGTTTCAAAATTATAAGGAGGGAGAGGGGAGGGGGGGTACTAAAATAAATTTAATGTAAATTAATTTTGAATTGGGGAGGGGGTAAAATTAACTAAAGAAATTAATTGAGCTCATTGTAATAGTTTGTTACAATGAGCTCAAAAGAGTCAGTAATTGACTCAACTCTAACAATCTTTAATTTTCAAAGTATTTTGTTAATCTCAAATTTTTTTCTTAAAACTTTCAATTTTATCTATTATATTAAGGACATAGACTTAGAAATCCTATTATAACTCCTATCACAAAATTTAACCTCATGTTTTCATCCTAAAGGAATACCATCCAATCATTTCATTTAACCTTCATAATCAAAACTTGATTGTATTGTTGTAGTTGATTCCTTAAATACACATATAGTAAATATTTGAAATTTTGACAACCACAATTTTTTATATATATTCTTAACCTTTAAAATTTTGAGGGACTAAAAATGGATCAATTCATTTATAAAATGGCCACTTTGGGATATACGAATGTAAAGAGTTATTTGAACTTGGACTCACTCTCAAGAAAATCAAGTTATCTATCAATTGTTGTATTTAAATTTAGAAAGAGATTAACTACTAAACTTACAAAAAATTTCAAAGCATAAGTGCTCCTAGGGCAAGAGCAAAGAGTCATCAAATGGAAGAACTTTAGCCAATGAAGTGGAAGAATGTGTTCATGGGTAGGTAAAGTCATAACTATGTGTTAACAAGGCTAACCTTTGGGCTGGTAGAAAGGTAGTTGAAGACTTCTGGCACACTTGTAAAAGTGACATGTGGCATGCTATGTGAGGAACATCTTTGAAAATCCCCGTTGAAAACCATATGAAGTGGAAGAGTAATGAGGTTGAACAATGATGACACCTAACCATTGAAGACTGTTGAAATTCAAATGGGTTCCTAGCCTAACCCGCTTATGGCCCTTTTTCAATGAGCCCTCTTCCTCCTTGTAACCCTCTTCCTTTTTTTAACTTTGTCTAGTGTACAACTATTGACAACTACACATCTTGCACTCAAATATGTGCTATTTAAGAAAAATTCTATTATGTGTCTTTTTTTTTCACTCTACCACATTTAATCTTGAATTTTGGCTCCAAATTTTTGACAAATCTTCCAATTATCTCATAATTTTTGGAATTAAACAATAAAATGTTTAATAATGCAAGACCATTTCTTACTCTTTTTTGGTCTTAAAAATGTAGGACTTATTTTCATGCATGTCGAATTTGGTTACCTTGAAAATGAGCATAAGATGCCATCTTTCTAAAATGTTATGTGTCCAAAAGATCTAGTCAAAGCATAATTCAGGCTACCCCAAAATATTGATTTTCTTAAAATCCACTTCACTTTTAAGTTATAATCTTGCAATTTATGACTTAGGTTGAAATCAAACCCTTAAAGAGATGAAAGGACTTGGCTTTCTACAAGGTCCTATGATTTATTTTTGTCTAAAAATGACTCATCTTACTTTGAGCTTCAACTCTTTGTAGTTTATAAAACCAAGATTCAAAACACCTTGAAAATAGCTTAAAAATTTAAAGGTTTAGAGCAATCATTTGTTTAGATTTTAAAAATCTCATCAAGTTCAACTTTGGCATCAGTCTAAACAATATTTAGACTTTTAGTTATTTGAATCCTCCAAAAGACTTCTTCTACTTTAAGTTGAAGATTTTTGTACATAAAAAATAGGCTCCTACATATTACCAATTTTGTAATTCAAACATATTTAGATGCATAAGTTTTTATAGCAATCAAAGGCATTAAGATGGATAAAACAAATTTATACGCAACTTCTCAAGCTACAAGCAAAATAACAAGCATGTACAAGTATTTTAGAACTTTCAAGATTCTTTGGTTGTTCAATTTTACAAAAATGATATATTTATTAGTTGTTAGTTTCAGCATTTGATCTATTTGTTGCATTGATATAAGTTTCAAAATTGAAACTTTGCTTCTTGAAACTTTATCTTCATATTCAACTTCATTCTATATTATCTTTGTAAAACAATTATTGTAATACAAATTTAGAAAAAATTCAAAAGTTGGTAAAAAAAATGCTATGAAATCTAAGAACTTCAAATATTCTTCTAAAATCTTTGAATGTATAAGAAAATTGATTTTAATGTATTGTATATAGCATGCATAAGTTGAACATCGGCTTTATAATGTAGATTAAGATTTAAAGTTGGTAAAATCGTCAAAAATATAATACATCATTTATTATTTTTCACATGTCAATTGTAAAAAGTTTACCATTTACATTGAAATACTATAAACCTAAATTTGAAACAAGTCTATTCAAAAACCTATTGTAAAATCTATCTATTTTAAAATTGAAAGCCCTACAATCTAAAGTGTATCCACTTTAAAGAACCGGTAAGAATTCAAGAATTTGAACATTGTTCACTAATATGAAGAAATAGTATATACTATATAATCCTAATATAATTTGTGATATATAGAACTAATAGAAGGAACACTTCTACATTATATTAATTTTGTTTTTATTATATTAGAATATAAATCATGTTTTCTTAGAGATTTTTTGGATGCAAAGCCATAAAAAGAGAGTCAATCATTTTTTCAATGAATTTTGATTTTTTAGTGTCTAATTAAAGGATTAAAATAAAAACTAAATCAACATAACTGAAAATTTAATTTTTAAATTTTTTTGTTTGACTATTATAGTAATACTTTTAATATCTATAGTTAAAATTAAAATTTTCTTTTGTAATACAGACTTTAAAAGTACATAATAACCATTAAATGCCCTCTTTTCTATTTTCTATTTCTATTCAATTTTTCTCCAAAATATTTTTTATTTACCTAATTTTTTTCACATATAAACTAGATTGGATCGTCTTTCCTTTTTAAAAGATAAAAACTAGGAATATAAAAGTCAAAATTTTTTCAAGAAAAAAGAATATGGAATGTTTACTTCTGGGTTGGCTAGTGGGGTGAAAGCACACTATAATGAGCAACTAGTAGTCATTAGTAGGTTGCTTATAGAAGCCCTTAATAGAATATTTTTAAGAAACTTATTGCTTATTCATCTAAAACAATCCATAATTGGATGAATTAGTGACTCCTTATGAATGACTTAAAGAGTGGTTACAACTACATTTTAGCCCTTTTTATACTTAGAAACTTAACATAATTTTTTTTGGTATTATGCCAAGTAGCCATAATTAAAAAACAATGCAGTAAAATTTATTCTTTATATTTCAAGTCGTATTCAAAAATTACATTGAAGATTCTTCAAAAAAATAACTAGTTGTAGCCAAATTTATTGGTTATAGTGTGCTTTCACCTAGTGTTGGAATTTACTATTGAAAGAAAGTATTGTTGTTTTCATCACTAAATTTTTGTCTTTTTTTCAAAAATCAATTAAAATGAAAATGAAAAATTTGACCAATTATAGAATTTATATTTCTAATAAAGTTCTAAAGGTAAATCTTCAACTCTGATTTGGAATAGATCTATCTATGCATTATTATATTTCTAAATATCTAACCAAATGGATAGTTTCTTCCCTTGATGTAGCTTACCATTGGTGCCATCTTCCAAAAAAATTATAGAATTTATATTTTACAACTTATTTATATGCTATCTAATAAATTTAAGTCTCTTGAAACAAATGAGGTTTATTTAGTGATGCAATTGAATCATACTTACGGTACTTGTCCCTTTTAATCAATGAAATGATATTTTTTAGTCATTTGCTATAGAAAACCATTTGACTTTATTAATTCTAGTGACAAGTCATAGCTTGTTGCTTATGCATCGACATATATGTGGTTCATTTTTAAGAATTTAAAGGGCCGTTAGTTTCATTTGAGGTGAGGTCAACAACTTAAGAAAATGAAAATGTGAACCTATACAACAAAATTTGAAGCCACAATTGTCTTGGTACATTTTCTTATCTTGTGGGATAGCAAATAGCTTAAGAAATTGTGGTGCAATACCTGGTTGCTTTTCTCTCCAATTCAAGTCAAGTTGTTGTAAAATGAAGCATTGCATAGTTCTCAAGGCAAGGTCATGTATAGTCAAGTCCAATAATCTTACAAATTGCCTATTTTTCCATTAAAAAAGATTTGCCAAATTTCAAATATGATTAACATTTTTGGTCTTATATAATTGACATTCAATTCTAATGCAATCCTAATCAAGCATACCAAATTTCAATTTCAAAAAATCCAAACTCTATATATTAAACTAAATTGTACATTGATTGTCATGAACTTTAATCATAGTTACCTCTTGAAGTTCATCCAAAGTGTTTTTTTGGCATTTCACTTCTAGTGACATCAAGGGGTGCAATCTTTTAACATTGCACACAACTAAAGTATTAGATCCCAATTTTAATCATGGGATCCTTATTCCCTATGACCTCCATCATTTAGCTCCTATAAGACACTAGCTATGCTATTTGGGCAAATTTTTCATTGATTTCCAAGCATTCTAAGGAGGCACTACCCACCATGTGCACTAACTGCCCTAGAATGGTATTCAACTAAGATTCATTAGGCCCATGCAATCTCACTTTGGGGACTCATCCATGGGCTCACTAGTCATGACTTACATCATATTGTAGTGTAGAATGGAATACCATCCGGTGAGTATGAAAGAGTGCCCAAGAGCACCCATGGTAACATGAAAGACATGGTGAGGCTCCATCACCAACTTCACCAACTATAACCACTATAATTCACTATAGCATCATTTGGGAAGGTGGGAGGAGACTACACCTCTTCATAGTATTCTCTATAGGATTTGACAGCCCCTTTTTCCTGTGGATCTCCAAGACATTCAAGCCATACATTTTTTCCTTGGAAGACTACCCAATTCTATGCCTAGCTTAGTTTCAAAACCAAGTTCCAATGGCCTATTGCTCTTTCTATCAAAACAATTTCTAGCGTGATATATAAATCTAGACTACAATCCCATTTTTGTGATATGCTCTTTCCAAAAATTTCACTACAAGAGAAAAGGATGTTTGAAATGAGTTTTTAAGTATAGTCCTAGACATAAGATTTTAAGTAATGACCTTTAAGGAGATTTTTAGCAAAATTTTACTAAAAATACATGTCTTGGAGATCTATAGGACTCTAAAAATATATATGTTTTTAGTAAAATTTTGCTAAAAATCTTTTTAAAGGTCATTACTTAAAATCTTATGTCTAGGACTATACTTAAAAACTCACTTAAAACACCCCTTTCTCTTGTAGTGTTATCATGGACTATTTACAATCCCAAGTGCAACAAGTATTAAGCAAGTTATGACCCTCCAAGGGTTTGAATTCCTAATGAGGTGATGTTCTTTGAGATCTATCCTCTTTGTTTGCCTATAACTTCTAACTCATAGCTAAGCTCTTTGTGAATCTTAGCATTTCAAATCCTTGTCTCATTAGCTTTTCAACAACCTATGGCATGCCCTATTTGGATGAAAGGATCCTTTTAGAGTCCTTATTCCATGTTCTGCACCTTGAATTTGCAATTAGGACACAAACAACTTTGAAGAACCATAGTATTTGACATACAACTCACATCCTTACGTTCTTTAGACACATTGACATGTGCTTTCACTAGCTTTCCAATAATGTTTAGCATGCCACTCACTTTATTCTATCCAAAGCACTACAATGATTTGTTTATACATGACTCTTCATTTCTCTCACCTTGTCTCTTGCAAGGCTTAGAAATTTACCTCAATATCCCCCTTGTTCACTAAAGTCGCACATACATGACTTGAAGTGAAGATCATGACATCAATCCTTTTTTCTAGGGTGCTATATGCAAAGAACCTCATGCTTATACAAGAAAAACTATCAATCGATTGTTTTCAAACTATATTCACAAATACTTGCTCCTAAACCAAGCACTATACAACTCAACATGTTCAAGAAATGTAAATTTTTATTTGAATCTACTTAGTGTTATAGGGATAATCCATTTTGAGTTTGGAATTGGTACCCCAACTTTTATTGGCTCCAATTAGTATTTGAAGTTTGCCTTCTTTGATATACTATATGTTAGAATTTATAGGATGCATTTAATCATAATGATATAAATGCCCTTTCATTATGTTTTCTTTTAACAATATAACAAATCAATAATTAAAAAATGACAATCAATTCATTAACTCATTACAAAGTTTGTAAATAGGTAAACTACAAAATAATAAATTACACATTTCAAATTACAATTTACATATTAATAGCTTCCAAAAATCTAAAATTTTGAAGTTTCAACATTCAAAACTTCCAAGATAAGATTATTACCACTTCTTAAAACTTCATTTGCATTTCTTATCAATGTATTTTTTATACTTATTTTTTAAAGATGCATTACTAGGTCTTAAATTATTGACAAAATAAATTTGAAAAATTGAAATTATCATGAAATTGTTGAATAAAAATTGAAACAATTCATATCAAATGTAATTGATGCTCAAAACATCTAAAAATTCCACCTTAGGCTATAATTTAGTGTAAAATAATTAAGGTGCAAATTCATTTAATTATCATATCATTTTAAAATTAGAGAATCAATATTCCATAGTTCTAGACATGAAGTCCAAATTGCTACAAAATCCAAGGACTTTATATTTGATTAGCCAAATTTTGAAGTGACTTTGGAATTTAAAAAATATAGAGTTTACTTTGTGATCATGATATTGTCCGTTTCAAGTTACATCTAAAAAATGGTAGAATGAAGCCTAGATGAAAACAACAAAATTTGAAGTCATGACAAAAATAATGGAATTTCAAAGTGATACAAAATTCATTTAGAATTTGTCTATTTAATTGAAGGAATTGAAAGGTTTTTGGAGGGAACCAATAGAAATATTAAGGTCCAATTAATTTTGAAACAAAGGTTGAAAGAAATTGGAATTTGAAAAGAAAAAGCATGAAAGTGAAAGAGTTGACTTTCCAAACATGGAATCTATAGATCCATAGAAAATTCAATGTCTTTTTAATTCTGGGAGTTGAAAAAGTTTTTTGAGGTAACCAATGTAGGAACCTTTTCAATTTAATTTCAAAAACAAAGGCAATCAAAATTTGGATTGGAATTTGGAATTGAAAAAATATGAAAGTTGAGAGGGTCTATTTTGAAGTGTAGGATTTGGATCTCTGGAATTTGAATTGACAAATAGAAGGTTGAACATAATCTTGCCAAGACTACAATGTCAATTGAATTATAAAGACATTTAATCCTTAAAAAATGAGCATATAATTTTAGTAACAAAACTAATTTAGTATTAAAGCCAATACTGTAATGATGGAATGAAGCCATAATGAAATGAACCCAAAAGACAAAATCAAGTCAAGATGAAAATAGTGGAATGACCTAGAACAAAAATTTTAAGTCACATATATGATTAAAATTGAAGTCCATAATGTCTTTTCAATTGAGGGAGTTGAAAACTTTTACTAAGTACCAACAAGAAACTTTGGGATTCAATTAATTTCCAAACTCAAGGCTAAGAAAGTTTATATTTTTAAAAATACATAAAAAAAAAATTTTGAAGCAACCAATGGAGTCGAGATATTTGAGAGGAGGTTGTAGAGACATATATAGGATCCAAATTCATAGTTGCCAAGACCTCTAAGTATGATACAAAATTCAAAATAGTATAACAATTCATATCAAATAATACAACATATGCTAAGAAAATTTGAATTTTATTCCAAAGATCTATATTAAGTATAGAACATTATGATGAATTTTTTTACCACAAGATTCTAAACTGAACAAATCAACTCTTTATGGTTATAGATCCAAAATTAAAAATTAAAAAATTTATAAAACTTCAAATTAAAATAAAAAATAAATTTGATAAGCTTCAAATCATTAGTTGAACTAAGTATTCAAAAAAAGATCATTCTTATGGCTAAAATCAAATCCAAAGAAAGCCTAGTATAAATTTCCAAGATACATGACATAAATTTCCATTTTCTTATTTGAAAGTTCAAGGTATTATTAGAAAACAATATCCAACATAGTTCATTGAAATTGAGCTCAAGCAAGTCCCCTCAAGAAATTGATTGAAAAATGTTTTTTATTCTCATTTTCAAGATTTTTCTAAAATCATCCACCAAAGGACACTTTTCTCCCAAGATTTCTAAAACTCCAAGTTAACATAAGATAGTAAGATAGTAAGATAATAAAGAAATTTGTATATTTAAAAAATATATTTTTAGAATTGAAAAACAACCTTTAAAACGAAAACATCTTTTGCCAAAATACCAATACATGTTTGAATCCTAATAAAAAATTTAGTGACAATCTTTAGCCAAAATCAGTTTTGCCAATTTCAAAAGTCAATTTTAAAATTTTTGCATGGACAAAAATCATGTCCAAATTGTGACCATGGGATGTGTTTGAAGCCAATCATGAAGTGAGTGATGGAATTAAGCTATGATGAAAATAAAAAAATTTTGAAGTAACAAATGATAATAATTGCAATTGAATTTCAAAGTTACACATTAAATTCAAAGCTAAGAAATAATTAAGGATCTTTTTAATTGAAGGAGTAGAAAAATTATTTTTGAATAATCAACAAAAAAAAAGTTTAGAAATTTTTTATGTGATTTTGCAAAATTAATTATTTGGTCTTTATAGATTGTAAAGTGGGATAGTAGGTAGGTAATTTACGTAGTATAAATTGAAGCATTGATTAATCAAACCTCCAAATATCATAAATGCTTATCAATTCAATTTTAAATACATGGTTTGAGTGCAAGGTTTTGGAAAAAATAAAATCTTGTATAAAAATCCTAGTAAATCATTTTTTCATCAAAATTCTATAGTTTTTGTTATGACATCAAAATTCCATTACTTTTGTTATAGCTTCAAGATTTTCTTGGTTTTTGTTTTTCTTTCATTACATTAATTTAGTCATGGCTCCAAAATTCCATTATTACTGTCATGGCCTCAAATTTTCGTCACTTTTGTCCTAACTTCATTCCATTATATTAGTTGTAGATTAGTTGTAGATTAGTTAGTAGTAGATTCAAATGCACCTTATGGTTGTGAGGTGGACTCCAAGGTTGTATCCTCTAGGAAAGTGTCCCAATTTAGTTGTACAACATCAAACCACAAAAGCAAGGCTACAAGGTGCATCAATACTTCATTGACAAAGGGAAGTTTATGTAGTTCATTAAAGCTAAGGCAGAGATATCCGCGTGAATTACTATTGCCATAGTCTTTAAAGTAGAAATAGCTAGCTTGAACCACGTGGGCTTCACTTGTAGCGTAGAGAGCAACAAATCCCTAATAATATTTTATGCATTTTTTTCAAGAATTTAGGGTTCTAAAACCCTTGTTGAACCTTCACTATTGAAAATTATGTTATGTTGTTATCAAATTTTCTATAATTTTGGCTCATTAGAATAATGGTCATAATAGACACTCAAAGTGTGTTTGAAATCTTTTATATAATAGACACTGCTAAATTGAGATTGTAATTATAAATATAGTTGTTTTTTTAGGTTTTTTTCTAAAAGAAATTTAATAGTGTTAATTTTGGTGTAGATCTTGAACAATTAAAATCTTGATTTATACTTTCCTTAAAGGGTTGAAATTTCTTCTTGATTTTTAGGAAGGCACTTAACACATTGTTTTAATGTTTTGTATGTTTTTTTAATAAACTTTGAAGCTTTTGTATATTTAAAAATGTCTATTTTCATATTACATATGTTTTGTTGAATATCCAAAATGCAATATTTGAAGTTGTTTTTTGCATTATTTGATAAATGATTCAAGAATTAGTACATTCTTTTGGATTTTGAAACATGTTTTATTTCAAAAAAATGATATTACTTAATAATTCTTTGATCACAAATTTTTCAATTCCTAATTTACACTAGTTGAGTGCAAAATTGATGAAAATTAGAAAAAGAAGATGGTTTCATCTTAGAATCAAGTTATATTTAATTCACATGTTGTAATTGAATATCAAAAATCAATTTAAAAATCCCTACAACCATTAATATTTTCATATTTATAAATTCTACTTCTTGGTACAAATTTGAAACAATGAAGATTTGAGCTTGCATATTAATGTATTGCATAATTTTTTCCAAATAATTCAATTTATATAGAAACAACATTGTACTAAAAAAACCTTGTAGTATTCTGATCATTTTGAAATTTGAATATTGGATTTAATATGGAATAACACTTTATGAAGGTAATTGATGTAATTTTAAATTTTTTGAATTTAGAAGCAAAAAATTAAAAATTGTTGAAACGAAAAAGTTCATTAATTCATTATAAGTATATTCTAAAGAATATATTAAATAAATAATGGATCCCAAAGGTGAAAAAATAGATGAAGATTCAGTAATGCAAGAAGATGATAATTTGGGAACTAAAAAACGTAAAATCACTGAAAACTCTATTGAAAGAAGACTTAGAGGGCCTACTATTAAAACTTATCCATCAGGGCCTAATAAAGATGTTCATCTTAGTCACCCTTTAGTTTTAGAGATGCCCGAGTTAGCAGATGCATTTCATCTACAAAAACATAGTGGAAAAAAAACAAGTAGTACAAGTAATAAAGAAGCTTGGAAAAGAAGGCAAGGAAAATTTGCACTTGCAACTTCAGAATCTGAACCAGATTATATGTGGTTACCATTTTTTGGTAAAATCCTTGCATTTGTATTTTATTATTATTGTTATTTGCAATATCTACAATAAAATTTTTGTATGCAACAATTCAAAACCAATTCAACTATTAGAATGGAAATAATTTTACTATAGACATCACATGTACATTTTGCTTTATAAAATATATAGAAGATCAATAATGTTATAATTTTTCAATAAATAAAAACAACATGATATTGATACTGGAAACCATGTAGCACTTTAAATATATACTATAATAGGGTTTTTTAATTGAAATAATATAATGTATTGTCATAATATTTGATGTGATTTTGATTTTTTAGTACAAAATCTCATATTTTGATCAATGTGCTCTTATTAGATTAATTTCTATAGAAAAAAACTATATTGTAGTAATAATATTTGTTCAATCTTAAATTTTAAATTTTTATTATTTTTATTCTTATTCAATTAAATATATTTATGCAGAGTCCTTAAAAGAAGATCCAACAAGGCCTGAATTTGTATATTTACAACGACCAAAAAATCCCAAATCACCAAAATATGATCCTTATGACCTAGAGATTGTTCGATATTGCAATCTCGAAGGACCATATTTCTATACAATGAGTTGTAAAGGTGTAACGCTTTTTAGAGATGGAGAAGCAGGTATTTAGCTAAACATCATATATTTGTTATAAATATAACTACAAATTATAATTTTTTCATTACACTTATTTTTTATTTTAATACCCAATAATGTACAATTTTTGGTGTATATCCTTATTTTCTTCTACACAAAAACCTTTTCAATGGCAAGTTTAAAATGAATATTTTTTCTATGAAATTTTTGTCAAAACTTCAATCTACTATTTAAATTTATTAAAAAAAAGAACACAAGCACATTCTTATTTCTCAAGATTATGATATAAATAGTTGAAGCTATATTTCTATATCCATTCGAAATAGAATAAATTCTTAAAATCTTTAATTATACTTCATCACATCTGATGTAGAAAAAAAAAATTCACATTTATATATTACACCAAGAAAAAAATAATAACAATTAGTATTTCAAATTCAACTTCTCATTTTTAGTTGTTATATTGTTATTTGTATGCCATTATTTGAAGATCTTGAAAAATCATAATTTAGTTGCTAGAGCATATTAAATAAATTTTTTGTGGAATTGGAGCAATTCAACACAAAATGGAATTGCATTTAAATAAAATTCACACTCACTGTGATAGAATGAGATTTTATCATCAATTAAAGAATTAAGTGAGTCAATATACTAGGGAGTTATGTAATTGTTGAAGACAAAATTTTAAAAAATAACATATGTAAAATTAAACTTGTTCATATTTAAATCAATAAATAATGATTCTTTTTGGTATCAAATTTTTTATTCATTTACTCTATAATTTGTGACAAGCATTTTTAATGACATTGAATTTCAAGATCAAACATTCCACCATGAAAGGAGACTTCAATCTATAATAAAGATTTTTTACAGCTCTTCTTTGATCTTTAAGAAATTTTTGATGAAACTTTTCTTTTGTTTAAATTATTAAAATATCTTCAAAAAGGCCATTAATTGAAAATTTTAATAAATTTTTTGGCAATAGATAATCTAAAAAATAAAGTCATTCAAGTCAAAACTAGTCTATTAATTTTGTCTATATTACTTGCATACATGCTTCAATATAAATGCATTGTTTTAGCTGTATTTTCTATCCTTATAGACTAAAATTCCAACTACTAATTTTTTACTATACACATGGAAGTTTATACACCACAAAAATTTGGATTGGTTAAAAATTTCAAGCACATCAATGTGTAAAAAGTATCAAAGTAAGATGATTCATTGAAAACTTCCATTGTTAAAAAGTTGTTAGGCCTCAAGGATTTTAGGAGCAAAATTTTTCATAACTATTGGCTACATGGTTAAAAGTTTTTGTATGATACATAGTTATTGCTACTCCTCAAGCATTCAAAAAAAACACTTTATAAGAAATATAAATTTGAACTTTGTTCCCTAGATTTGTATATATGTAAAAAGCTTTGAATCATTCTATTTTGATTGACAAGTTGAAAGTTATGAGGAGTTTACCATTGAGATTGAATTTGTCAATTTTTTTGTCAATTTCATAATTAAATTTGAACAATTTATTATTTTCAATCATACTCTATTTCTTTCTACTATTTTTAGAAGCGTGAAATATTTTTTGTTGAAATTTTTTAAATTTATTTACAACTTATTTTTTCAATATATCGTAGAGAGCAAGAAATTGTAGGATCTATGAACATTTTTATGAATTTAATAAAAAGATGAAACCTATTCATTTCGAAAGAGTTGAAAATATTTCTTTTTGAAATTCAAGCATCATGTTTTTGCAATTAGTAAGGCTTTTTATCTTGAAATTAGAATACTCAAACAAGTTAACTAAAGGATCTTACGGTTGAATTCGTTAGTGACTAAATATAGATGAAGATTTTAGTTTTTCTTCGGTTTTGACTACCTTGAAGCAATTTTGGGCCTAAGAACATCAAATTGCTCTAGGAGTTAAAATGTGAAATGCTAATTATGGTGATTTTTAGTTAACAAAAAATTTAAATTGTATATTGTATATTAAATCCTAGTTGAAATGGACTACTTCAATTAGTCACATTTGGAAAAAAAACCAACATGAGATAATGTTTTCTGTCACCAAAATTATTGAAGAGCATTCAAAAATTGTTAAAAAAATCTGAGCAACAGAAATTCCGTAAATTATCTGATTAAATTAAATCATAAAATTTGAAGCCAAAATTGGATATTTTAGTCCTTAAGTGTTAAATTTTATACATTTAGAGAATATTTCATAGAATTAAAAATTGAGGATTAAAATTAAGAACCATTAAATCAGATTTATAAAAGAATTGAATTAGAATATATACATATTTGATATAGTATTACATTATTAGTATACTTTATATACTATTTTGGACATGTTTGTAAATCATGAATAGCTTTTTATATTGATTATGCATTTTTATTAGTGATTAGATAAATGATAAAGATTTGAATATTATAAATCTTATGAATTTGTACTCATAAGTTTTAACTTTGAATATTGATTAAATATTTTTGTATTGAAAAATTTCAATTATTGTTAAGTATATTTTAGGATATATTTTGTTCTAGAAAATTCATTATTAATTCTTCTTTATGAACTTTTCAATTATATCAATTAATTTTTATAAATATTAGTTATATAATTGTATTAACATAAATTTTTGCTTCAATATATGAATTTGAGGACATTTTTTTTTCTTAGCTATGATTTACAAATTCATATGATATATTTATACAATACTAATTATTTTAGTTTTTTATATATTAAAATTTATTTTATTTAATGAAATTTTAATAATGAAATTTTTTTACCACTATTACATTTTTTGTTGAATGATAATGTTTTTTTAATACATTCCATAGACTTTGAACCATTGGATCAATGGGAAAGGGGCTATAATAATTTTAGATGCATCATGTTTTTAGACATCTTTCACCAAGTATGTATTAGTTGTTTTTTTAATTTAGTTTGTATGATTTAAATATATTTTTATGTGAGATACATTTACTAGATATAATATAATATAGAAAACATTAGAACAAACTTGATACTTTTAAAAATTATTTTAAATGAATGAAGTTTGCAATTATAAAATTTATTGATTTTTAGTATAAAATTTGGAGGACATGGGCGATTTGGAAACATTATGTAAGAAGGAAGACAAAATCATCATCAACTATTGCCATCAAAAAATATTTATTTATTGCAAACATTATATTTTCTACTGTATTAATGAAAATCCGTGAGGTAACTACAAATCTATTATGAAATAAAAGAAGATTTTTAGATCTTGACTTTAGTATTTGAAATTTGAAATAAAAAAACTTATATCCATATAGACCAAAAAAATAATTTAATTTAATTTAAAATATTGTAGTATTTGGTCATCTTCAAATAAAACATGTACATCTTTGTGTCTTTTGAATGATTGTAGTATTATTTAAATATTTTATAAAAATTAAAAAACAAAAACAAAAACATAACTCTATTAGTTGTTTAGATAATTGATTATCTATACATACATAGTATTTAATTGTTTTAGTCATTTAAAGTAAAAATTCATTTATATAAGACATAGGTAATCAATCACTAAATTTTGAAAGGATAAACTCCATCTTAAATTATAGACAATAATGAAATTTATTTACTTTGAAACCACAATCTAAATTTTTGATCCTAGTTTTACAAAAGCTCACTTTGATAAACTAAAGTATTAATAAAAATAAGATTCTACATAGTATATAACATTATAAATATTATAAATCATTTTTACATTAGAAAATTTAAATTAAAAAAAGAATTTTTTGGTTCAATTTTATTTTTATATGTGAGAAATCAATGAGTTCTAGCATTTAAAATTAAAATACATCTTAAAAATATTTAGTGCAATAATAGTTATCTTCAATTTTGATGAGATGTATTTTAAAATATTATATTTTCCAAAAAAATTGCAATTGATTTAAATTTCATGCTTTTATAAATTTTATATATTTTGAATTAAAAAAACTTAAATATCATTGCATTGCATTTTTCAAAACTTTAATAATGACATAAAATATATTTTAATATTTACAATAGTTATTTGCTTCTTAAATTGCATCAATGTATTGTTTGTTACATATTTGTGTGGTTCTTTTGAAAATGACATATTTTAATAATTTCAAAATAATATATTTGAACCACTTAACATTAATCAAATTCTTTATCTAATACTTGTCTAGCTAATAATGAATAGATTTTTCTTCTACAATATTTTCAAACTATTTACTTGATTAGTTATGTAATAAAATGTCAAAATAGATTTTCTCTTCTACATTATTTCCAAAATATTTAACAAATTTAGGAGAAGTTAAATTTTGTGTCAAACAAGCACTCAACTTACATATCTTCAAACTTAAAGTGTTTAAAGTAGGTATGTAAAGCAAATGTGTCTTATAGTTTTCAAATATTTTTTGATGGTATTTTAAATGTGATCTTTTTTTTTAAAGAAATCCAAATACAAGCGTACATCAAATTTAAAATAACAAATATATCTTAGAAACTTGTTATGACTAGGTGAACAATTTAGTCTTTTAGAAGTAAAAGAATGCTTATAATTATTTTATCTATATTGAATATTAAATTTTAAGAAAATCTTGATTATAATTTTATAACATTAGAAATTGAAATGCCTAAATAATTTATATTTGATTTTTTATGTTGTGCAACTTAATTTAAAGTAGCGACCATATTAATTTATTAAATTTGACAAGTATTCTATATTTGAAGATGCTACATAGCATCACTTAATTTGTTGAAAGGTGATGAAGAATTCTAAGTTAGCAAACACAATATTAATCTCCAATACAACAATAGTAAAAGTAACTAGGTAAAAACCTTGTTTGTGAGACAATTTTGAAGTTCCCTATTTGTTCTACTAATTATTAGTTGTGTACATTTCAAATTGTTAAATGTACTCTGTTGGTACATAGTGACTACAAAGTAGCACATAGTGATAAAAGACACAAGTATGGTCTCTTACCGTAGCTTACATGTTTCTCCAAAATAAATATAGATTAGATCATGCACAAAAATAATCTCTATATATAAGCACTAAAACATGTTCTATAATAGAGTTTAAATTCAATTGGTTTGTATTTCTTTCGACTAAGCCATTTGGACTTTGATTATGAAAATTGATTTTTTGCAGATAGTTGTAAAATTTTGGAGTATGCGTTTTTATCACATTGATGTTGGAAAAATTTATACATTGGATTATTTCTTAGAAACTCAATCAACTAAGAATGATGATATTGAATTACAAATGAGAGAGGTATATATAAATGTAAATGTTTTCAATAAATATAATAAATGAATTGAGAATATCAATTTATAATATAACTATTTCCTAATTTATTGCTTTTGAATCAAAAATGACAATTTTTGGTTCATACC
The DNA here is from genome assembly GCA_963969395.1 of Pseudoscleropodium purum. Taxonomy (NCBI): domain Eukaryota; kingdom Viridiplantae; phylum Streptophyta; class Bryopsida; order Hypnales; family Brachytheciaceae; genus Pseudoscleropodium; species Pseudoscleropodium purum. Next base: position 30,162,092 of record OZ017795.1, read on the forward strand.
TCAAGAATATTGTTGAATTACACAATTTTTTTCAAAAGATTATTATAATGCATACTATATGGACAATTTATGATATAAAATCCAAATTTGGAAAAAAATAAGGCTTCATAATTATTTAAAAATTATTTTAATGTTCTTAAGCATTCACAATGCCGATCAAATTATAATTATTAATATTGTCTCAAATAATTTTTCATTTCTATTTTATTTGTAAACCATCAATTGATTCATCTAGTCACAAAATTTAGGAAGAATTGAACCAAATTCAATACAACATATCATTATCCACCTCAAATATTTAGAAGTAGTTTTATTTGTATTTAAATAAATTTTATTTTTCATTAGTTGTATGAAATGCAATTTGATAAAAAATTAATTAAACCTCAAATAAATGTTGTTTTTCATTATTCCCTTTGATTTGAAAATTAGTTTCTATTGAGAATTTTGAACTATTTAACAAATACCGTACTTATGCAACAAATTAATGAATCAATGTATCAAAATGAAAGCATTGCATTGCATAAGAATCATTTGGTAAGTGTACAATTGTCCTATTCTTAATTTTGTAAGAAAAAAATAGCACTTGTTGTACATAAAATTGAAATTTATTATCAATAAAAAATTAGGTGCTACTATTAAGTCATATGCACGCGATAAAATAACTCCAAAAGTCTCAAGGCCTTTACAAACTAATCTTCTACATATTTTACTATAGGATCTAGCATTAAATTAGTATGGGAGAAATTTCATGAACTTTTATTACTGTACCTTGAGGTTAGGTTTGTCATAGCCAATTCAAAATCATTTATTTTTCACAAAAATTCTCTTTATTAGTAGCTTTTAGAGTTTCTAGAAATTCATAATGGAGCAAAAAGAATATTTCATTCACTTTATAGGGACCTCTAGCTTTATGGGCATGTAGACATGTGTGGTAGCTGAATCTTTCAATTTTATCTTGAGACTTGAACTTTAGTGCAATTAAAGAGGCTTTATTGACAATTATAGCTACTTCCACACAATATTTAGGGGCCCCCCACCTAGGAGCTCCCCCTTCATTTTTAAAATAAATTTATAGGGTTCTTTTTCTAAGATTTAAATTATTTTCATCAATATTTTCTACACTTTTCAAATATATCATGCTATAATTTCTAAAAATTTCATCATAGGCCATATTCATTAATTTTTATTTTATTTTTTAATGAATCTGACCTGAACGTAGGGTATGTAGAGTGCTAGATATTTGCATGTAAAGTGAAAAAAAGTTTTTTTTGTGCACATTTCATCACTACATTATGTGACTTTGAATCTTCTTAATATTATTGTATTAAACATTATGATTTAAAAAAATTGATGTTGCAGGTTTGAGTTGAATTCATTAGGAAATAATTCAAAAAAAATTGATTAGTTTTCATTCTTCAAAAAATTGTTAAATAGAAGGTGGTATAAAATTGATGGAAACTAAATTATGAATAACTCTGAGATGGAATTTAAACACACTAAATCTAATAATGAGATTTTTCTAGTAAGCAAACTTATCTTCAAAGAGTTTTTTTGGGGAAAATTATGAAAATTGAGTTGAAAAACAAATTCAACATCTTATTTCTCCAAAGGTTTATGTGCCTACAAAACAAAATGCTCTATAACTTTCAAATTACTAATCTAAATGGGATGAATGAAATCTTTTAATTTAGACAAAAATTATAATCTATAAAAGAAAATTGAAATTTTCCTTTCAATTTTTGTGTTTTTTTTGTTGTAGCCTAGTCTTTCCCACTTTGAGGTAATTGTGGAATAATGACATAAACTTTCTCATGGACAATGATTTAAATAAAAATTATATTTCCTAGAAGCTAATGTATGAATCTATATTTTTTTTTTAAAGTTGAAGGAAATAATTGAAGTTATGTAAGCCTGTTAAAAATCCACTTTGTCTTCTATGGAGATATTGGGACTTCAAGGTTAAGATCAAGGATACTTCCAAGGGTGATTAAAAGAAATGCCTATATTATTTGTTGTTTTTTGGTCTAGTACTCACAATTTTTCTTAGAATACTTCAAATTTTTGAAAAATGGCCAATGAAATGAATGAATAGATCCTTTGGGGATATTGTATTACAAAAAGATTAAGTGTAGAATAATTCTATGAGTGGGAGAACCAAAAGAACGCAAATTCTTAAGTCTAAGGTAGGTACTTTGATATTATCATGTGAAATTATAGAAAAAATAGGAAAAAAATAAAAAAATGGACCATTTGTACAAATCAGTGACAATAGTCTTTTACTATAAAAAGCACCAAAATAATGTTTTCTATTTTTCAAAATGCATAAAGAAATAAATTTGTTTTGAAACATAAAGAATAGTCTTCTTAAATTTCTTTAACCAATAGTTGCTAGCCTCTAAATTTTAACTTTTAATTTCATAAAATGGATGATCAATAATATTCAAATCCTTAATATTGCAATTGTGGCATGTTTGTAAAATCAATACTTTCTCACAATCTAATTTATAAAAATGACAAGAAAAAAAATTAATAATTTGATATTAGTTCTAGATTGTTGTATTCTTGTTCAAAATGAGAATACACAAAGTACGTACTAAAATATGGCAAGACACACACCATTGGATTGAAAATTCAATAACTAACATATTTCATTTGGAGATCATTTTAATATATGAACCTTATCATCCTTACATACAACACCATACATGTAGAATACATGACCATTTTGCAACTCATACATATAGTAAGTGTAATAACAATCTAAATTAAAAGTTTCATGTATCATTGAATTTGGCTTAGTATAAATACAAATTTTTGCAATTTGTGAATTATGTCAATTCATATGCTTTGCTTGTCAAATATACCAAAAAACACCAAGTTGCAATCCAAAGTGGACTTCTTTAAACCATTATGAATTGAAGGGTTATGATTTGTGCAAGGGATAAAGATGAACACTAGCATTTAAAAACTCATTATCTAGTTATTTTGCTTGTAAACTACCAATACCAATTTGATTTGGTTTCATTGAAAACCATAAGTTGGGTTGGAAATACACCCATTAAAAAGGTAGAAATACTTATTGTGGCCCATGTCATGATATTCTTTTGTGTCCTCTTTGTATTCTTTTCAATTTCGGAGTGATCTTGTTTATAATTATTGGTATCTTACTCAAATGAACTTGTAAGTCCATATTACTTTATTTTTGTACTAAACTACCCTATTTCTACTTCAACAAGCCTTTGCATTATTTGCTTAGAAATATAGAATATTCTATTATACAAATCCCAATCAATCTTATTCAATTTGCCATAAGTGACAATTATAAGTGCTCCTACCTTCAACATTAGTAATATTTCATGTATTATTTCCACAACCATTAGTATATCATGTGTAATTACCACAAAAGTAATGGCTGATTCCTTCTATCATTTCCTTTTATATTCATGTTTTTATTTTTAAATATGAAAAAATTATCTATCAATATGGCAAATCATCATGTGTACTTTCAATATTTGTATTATTTTAAAAAATAAATAAATTGCATGGCATATGAAAATAGTATTCCAATTTTTTTTTCATGTATATCATTAATTTTTGCATTATGTTTTAATATAAGAAAAATATTTATCATACAAAAATAGTATGCCAAACAAATTTTGAGGAGTAAAAAATAAATAAAAATAAAGGAAGGTGAAGTGAGGGTGAAAGTAATAGTAAAATATAGGCACAATATCATTGTATTTAAAGTATTCTATTAATAGCTAATATGTCTTTTCTACTACCATTAGTATATCATTTGAAATTTAACAAAAGTGATAGCTAAGCCCTCTTTAAATATCATTTTATATCTATTATTCAATACTTTAAATATAGCAAATCATCTATAGCATTGAGGTTCAATATCAATGGCTCTCTATCAATTTTTGTATTATATAATTTTTTTGAATTTTTTTTGGCATAAAAAAAGAATAGAAGTGTTGGTAAGAAATTTTTTAATTAGAGTTAAAATTAAAGTCAAGGTCAAAATAAATTATTTAAAAAAAATTTAAAATAATAAAATATTAAAAATATTAGCATGCAAAAAGATGTCTATTTGTAGCTTGTTTTCTAATTTCCTAATTGTTATATTTGTGATAGATAAAAACTTGGTGAAATTCAATATCATTCCTCTAATCAATTGGAATGCCATAAATTTTGTTTTGTACACCATCCTCTTCATTTTCCTGACACCAAATGCACCCGTATTGACAATTTGGCCCATGTATTTAGGAGACCCAATGGACATCACTAACAAATAGACAAATAAATAAAAACAAATATTTGTTTTAATCCTTAAGGTCCGAAAGTCTTTTTTTCAACAAACTCCACTCAAATTGACATATCTATTGCAAAGTGCAAAAACTCTAGAATTTTTTTTGCATATCTACTATAATAGTTGAATCTTGTAGTAAACTATTGCAAAAATGTATGGAAGAAAATTTAGAAACTTTGATTGCATGGATTGCAAGATATTTGCATTTTTAGTGAAGAAAACTAGTGTTTTTTCACCTAGCTTGACTAGATTTTAAGGCTTTGAATCTTCTAAGCTTAAGTTTTTTGTACTACTTATATTGAGTTAAAAAAAATAACATTGAAGAATTGAGTTGAAAGTGTAGGAAAAAAAATTAAAAAATATATTGATTTTCCTTCTTCAAAAAATTGTCAAGTATATTAAGCATGTTCAATAATGAAGAAATAATGAAAAAAAACTAAATTGTCAATAGGTCTAACATAGAATTGAGATAAAATAATCCCAATAGTGAGATTGTTTTAGCAAGCAAAATAACCTTGTTAAATTTTTTCTAAAAAATTGTGTAGATTGGAATTAGAAATAAATCTTATAAGTTATGTTTTAGAAAAGATGTTTAGATTGCCTCCAAAACAAGATCGGTTATGAGTTTCTCAAATCAAATGAATCAAATCTTTCAAAGTAGACAAAAAATTATTTCTATGTGAAACAAAAATATGAAAAATTTATTTAGAAATTTTGTCATTTATATTGTGTTACCTAATGAACCCTATTTAGGGTTTAAGGTGGTATAATTTTATTCTTTAGGGTGATTTTGTGATTTCAAATATACACTTGAGTTATGAGGATATTTGATGTAGAGCTATTTACCCTAATTATTGTATTTTAGATGATCATATTTTAACATAAAAAGCTACAAAGGACATATTTCCAATATCCTATTTTTTTATAAATTTGTTTCTGTAATTTTTTAAATAGAGCTATCTTACATCTAAAATCTAAGTGCCCAATTGACCAAGTGATAGTTTTTAACCTTTAAAGGTCAATTGTTCATTAAACAAACAAGTAGGATCCTATGAAGTCAATTATGGTTGGATGTTAACAAATTTTTGTTACAAAGTGTGAACAAGTACCCTTCATGGAAGTACAATTTTAACCCTAGTCTTAAATTAATTATGATAAATGCTTAAACTTTTTTTGGCAGCCTAATCAACTTCAGCATCTTTGGAGTACAAAAATGATCATCAACTTCTAGAATTTGGAATATGTATAACTAATAAAACATGTCATGCAATTGCCAAAACAAATTTAGTTCTCAAATCACATTCTAAGAGGAGTCAAACTTTATTAGCTATATTGAATAGACTTCAATAAAAAAAAACATTTTCTTCTAACTTCAAGCCCTATTATCTTGTAATATGTGAAGTCAAAATTTTTGAAGTTTGTTCTACATATATCAAATGTTTGTCTCTTCATACCATTTGGATTTTAAATAAAAAGTTTCTTCATTGCACATAAAATCATCAAAAAATGACTAGTGTACTACCAATGCACTTAACCTCTTTACATTGCATGTTGATTTAGAATTAGGTAGACTCTATAGTTGCTTCAAAAAATTTTGGTGAGTGAACCTAACAATATATACATATAAATGGTCAAAATCTTATTTTTGTGTAAAGCAAAAATTATACACTTAGACAGCTCAAAGTTTGTTGGTTCTATTTTAAAAGAATGAAAAAAAGTTCCTTTTTCTCACTTCAAACATTCTAATCTTTCAATCCATGCAATCAAATGGAATGAATTTTTTAATATACTTTTCTAAATTTAGAATTAAAAAATATATATTATTTTGGACAATGCATCAAAAAAGGGAAATTTGGGGCTTCTCCTCTTCCAAAATATCCTTCAACCTTTAGGAGTTAATAACAAGTTTATCACTGAATGCTTCAAAATCCCTACTAAAACTATCCCATAAACATTTAATTCAATATGAGTGTGTTTAACACATATGGCTTCAAAGATTGAAGGTAAATGGACTATAAACTACATTTACAATTAAGTTTTTGATATATATATATATACACACACACATACACTACTAGTAACATGGTATAATTTAAATTATCCACCCTTGATTGTAGATTTTCTTGACTAGCAGTCCATTTTATCATCTACATGAAATTATTTGTTCAAATCTATACTCATCTTACTATGACTAAGAAAATTTGTATAACCCCCATCTGTCAAGGCTAACTTATTAGTAAAATTTCTTACTATGTGATGTTTTTCTATAGCCTAATTTATAAACATCAAAGTATTTAGCATTTCATGGATCCTATAGTAGCCCTTCATGATATATAAAATTTCCTAGCTTCAAATTGAATAGACTCTATTTTTTAACTTAAGTAATTTTCTAAAAAAAGGACAATGACCTCCCCAGGCTTTGCTCCCAAGCATTGATTTAAATAAAAAAATTCATGTGTTTTTTTATCTTCAAAAAAAGTTTTTAAATATCACAACAAAAATTGAGACTATAAGAGCCTACCCAAAATTCATTTTGTCTTGTGAGGGGACAATACTACAATCGGACTTTAGGGGTTAATGGTATAGACTAGCATGCTACATTAGTATGTCATTTGTAATTGCTATAGAATAAATGGCTCATTGCTTACTAAATCTACTTTTCTACCTATTATTTAATTCTTTAAGTAGGGCAAATTAATGATAGAAGTTTATTGTTATATGTGCTATCAGTTTTTGCATTTCAAAATATTAAATGTCAATGCTATGGATAGAGTTTACAAAACCACATCTAATGCTTTCCAATGGGAAAAAAGTTGTCATAATTGGTATGTTAGTCAAAGGATATCAATTGCCATCATAAACAAAGAAACAAACACAACACACAAAATGAAAGTAAAATAAAATAAAATAAAGAAAAGTACTGATACAATGTTATAGCAATTGAAGTGTTCTTTAGCTCATCAACCTAGAGGCTTATGACTAACTTTCTAATTTTTATCTAATTCAAAATTCAAAATCTTATACTTGATATGTTGGTTGAAATTGTGCAAAACTTGCTTTGTGCATTCATTTTTCCAAGAGCATTTTGATGTCACCAAATTAGCTCAAGTTGGCTTAAAAATTTAGGAGGTCATAATGTAAGTCACAAACAATAGATTTCTTAGTGGTTCATTGTAAATCAAGAATCTTATTTTACACACTAGCATTCATGACTTGACTAATTTAATTGATTTCTTAGGAATCTTTTGGAAATATTTTTTTGTCTTTAATCTTTTTTTAATCGTTTAAAATCTATTAGAATCTTTTATAGAGTATGAATCTAGAATTTGGAATTTTAATCAAGTTCTTAACAAATATAATTTGATTTGATTTCCAATATAATTTAGAAACTACAATTCAAACTTAGAATTTGATCAAAGTTTTATTCAAATTTAAGTCTAAATCTAATCTAATTTTAATAATTAAATGAAATTTCAAACTTTGATTCAATTTAGATCAATTCAAATTCTACTTCAATTTTTATTTAGTTTCCTTTATAGTATAATTTGATTGACTTTCTAATTTATGTTTTGAAGTGTGATACAATAAATATAAGTAGAGAATTTTGGATATTTTTTAGTTGATTTATTTTATATATAATTCATTTTTCTCAGAGCATTTTTGAACCATTTTGATTCAAATAGTAATTTGATTTGAATTCTAAATTTTGAAAAAAAAATCTTCAATTTTGAATCATTCACATTTTAACTCCAAGCTTTGATGGAACTATTTAAATAAGAGCTCTTCAAATCCTAAATTACAAAGGTCATTTTTCTATCAAAAAACACTCAAAATTGTTAATTTTATTACATTTATCCAAGAAAATAGAAAAAATAATTTTTTTAGAGTTGGCCCTTAGGATTTTGTGCTTCACTTGTCTTAGATCATGTGGTAAAAGTTTCATGAAGTTTGATTATACAAATTCGAAGATATTAGCATTCAAAGTTAGAAACAGAAGTTTTTTTTGAAAGCTAGCCTAGAATTTCAAATGATTTTGACTTCCATTTGTGGAAAAAATTTGCACTATGGGATTTGAATTAAAGAAAAAGTTTTCTTGAAGAATTGAGTTCAAAGTCTAAGATAAAATCCCAAAAGATTTGAAAGCACTCCAATTTCAATCTTTAAAAAATTGTTAAAGAGAAGTAGGTTCAAGATTGAACAAAAAACTAAATTGTTAATTTTGTCCCCTAAAGGGTAAAGGGCGTGATGGTTGAAGCCAATAATTGCTTACCAAGAAGTCTAGGGTTCAAACTCAACCAACGCTTTGTTGCCTTGAAAATAAATTGGTTAGTTTTTGTTTTTCAAATTTGAGGAAACCAACACAAATGTACTTCATAACTAATTCAACCTAGGTGTGCTTTTCTCACAAAAATTAATACATTTTTTACTAATGTTGTCTTCAATTGGACCACATTCTTCTAGTAGTGAAATTTGATTAAGGTAAGAGGCTCTAATGTTGGAGGTCATTTAGAACCGTCCATGTAGGCTCACCTATAATGGACTGAGGTGATCTTTAAATGGTCCTTCTATAGTCATTGAATGAATCAATAAATTCTTTTCTTACAAAAGCCAATCATTCTCTTTGCTTTTCCCATATCTCTTCAGATGTTGCAAGTGAATGGTTTATGTAAGACCTAGGATTAGAAATAGGGACCTATGACTCATCTTGTTTGAAAATTCATAAGTAATTCAAAAATGACTCAAAAAAAATATGGAATGACTTGGGTTACAATCAAAATCTAATTTTCTTTGTTTGAAAAAATAGCTAAAAATAATCCCATACAAGGAACCACATGGAAAATGTGGCCTGGCCCTTGGATGCAAACTTTAAGAGCCTCCTACCTTATAAATGATTGATGATACTACAAACAACCTTCCAAAATCAAATTTATATTATGTTATGTGCTTCATGTATGAAAAATTGTGTACCTATGTTAAGACATCCTTTCAAAAGATCAAATCACTAAAAATTGTACATATTATTCCTATCATTGTGCATGATGATTGTTCCTATTATTATGGATTTGAGAAATCAAGTGCTACGATTGGTAAGAAAATCTCATGAGTCTACAAACCAATCATCAATCAAATCTAGAAGGCCTCAATAACTATTTAGAAAGTTTAGGTTCACTCTAAATACCCTAACAACTCTAACCAACTAATGAATTTGAAAAAATTCAAAAAAACAAGGGATGTATCAAATGTATTGGCTTTTTAAAAAAGCATCTGCAATAATCTATTATCTTATGTGTAGGTTAGTTTTTGTAAATTATTAGGGAAAATTAGGAACATGTCTAAAATTTGAAAATTTATATAGCTATTTTTTAAAATTTGAGAAAATTTCATTGTTGCCAATTATAGATATTAAAAAAATTTAGAAGAAAGAACTCATTTATGCATGAATAAAAAAATCAATTTGTTTAAAGAAGAGTGTTCAAAAATTTAGGTCAAGCAAAGTGCCAAAAGCCAAGAAATTCAAATCAAATTGCCAAATTGACTAAAATCCAAAATTAAATTATTTGAGCACCAAGGTACCAAATTTGACTTGAACTTATGATATTTCTAATTGCACACAACCTTTGACATTGTTGTGTAGCCTTTTTTTTTAACCAAGAATTTTCTTCTTTGTTGTAGACTTTTACTTTTGTGTTGCTAACCTCTCCTTCTCTATTTTATGAATAACCCTTGATAATGTCCAGTCTTCTAAATAAAACTTGAATTTCCTCAAGTTTAGAAGCCAACTCCAACTTTCCTTGAATTATAAATTCATGTAATGTAATCAAATGTCAAGTTGCAAGATCCCTAGCAACGTTAGTGTTTAGCTCTAAGACCTTATAGATACATCCAAAATCTTGGATAAAGGTCCTACAAAAATTAAAAATGATATAAAAAAACAAATCATGGTTCAAAAAAATAATTAGCATTTAATTTTTTAAATTTTTATTAAAACATAATCAATTTTATTAAAAATAATCACTATTAGTGGAACTATTGGTGCTTTCTATTTTTCTTCTTATTTCCTCTAACATTATTTCTTGTATTTTTTTCCTTGAGCTTGAAGCTTCTCTTGGAGGAAGCCAATTGTAGTTAAAAATCTCATCTAGTTTTTGAAAGATTGGCTTTTGAGATGCATCTTCCATTATTTTTTAACATAGTACAATAAAAAGATGCTACAATCATGTCCATTATCCTACAAAAGAACCTGTTGAATGAATTGGGCCCTAATTTCATTGTCTATGAATTAAAAACATTTGATTCCATATTTATATATAACTATATTTTAATAGCAAAAGCAATGTAATAAAAGTAATTAGAGACATTTTAGTTATTGATACTTGTTGTTGTAGTATTTCTTCATGTATCACTTCATGGTGTTCATTTGCTCCAACTAAAACAAAATACCTAAAAGAAAATTTGATAACTTACTACATTGGACTTCATAATAGGTAGGAAGAATTTCTTAAAGAACCTTGCTAGCAAACTTTGTCAAATATGACCTATCAAAATTGTTGTTGCTCCATGCTAGATTAGCTTCTTTCAAGTTCTACTTCTAAGTATTAAATTGGGTCTTGAACAATTTAAAATGCAATAAATCAAGTAGTTGTACCTTAAGAGATATACCAGTATAGGGTGGTAGAAGAGCAATATGTATGTTGTAATTAGGGCTACTTTACACTACAATGGAAAAGTGCATTGGTCATGAATTGTAGCGAAATAGAACAATATGATTGGAGCAAATTTTGTTCTTCACTAAATTGAGTTTACACTATAGTGAAGACTTGAATGTTTGATGAATACCTCAAGCATGAATGAAAAAATGACATGGTTATTTATGTGGCCTTACTTTTCATAATGGAAGTTCTCTCAAGGTCAAGTTTCTTGGCCGGCTTCAACCCCTCGGGCAAGAAATTTGACTTTTGGAGAACTCCAATTTCATTAAAATATTATTTATTGTAGCAAGTTTGATTGGGTAGACTCCCCTTATTTGTCATTCTCTCTTTCCCATGCTCAACTCTGATGACTATAACAAAGCTACTTTTCTACAAATGAATATATTATATTGTATAGTTTAGCAAAGATAATACTCTCAATTCATCTAAATGAATTGAGTAAGTGCCTTACAATGATGCAAAAGCCAATTTTATTTTAAGCAATCAATGGCAAATACAAGTTATTTATATCCATATGGGGTAGCAATAGGTAAAACAACTAGCCATGTGGGATATATAAATTTGAATGAATAAGAGCTCAATCACTTATAATTAAGTTAGAAGTAGGAATTGTGTTTGAAGTAGAATTTTAGACCTCATTTAAACATAGTTTAATATTTTTTTTCAAAAAACTTCAAATTAAAAAAAGTTGATAAATCAAGTTAAAATTTCATTACAAAAAATCCTTTTGAGATTTGAAGGCTCCAATTAAAAGTTATGAACAAATTTTGAAGAGGGGTTGGAAAGGACATTTTTTTTTACATTTTCAAACATCCTCTTTGAAAATTGTCCATAAATTTTTTATTAAAGTTTTGAAATCTCAAATATTTTTTTATTAATGAAATTCTTCTTGATTTACCAATTTTTTTTAGTTCAAATTTTTTTGAAAAAATAATTATACTATGCCTAAATGAGGTTTTAAATTATACTTCAAACATATTTCCTATATTTTGACATTGAATAGAAAAGCACTCATCTTCAAAATATTCCATATCCTTTGAGAGTACATGACGGAAAATGGATTTCAATATAAAATTGATGTCTCTACCATCTACTCCTACAAATTGCAATGAAGCAATCCCTTTATTTTACCATCAAAATATATTTTGATGGTTGTTGGATGAATTGCATTGGTGAACTAAAATCAAATCCCATGTACTTAAATTATTCCCACAAATTTGATATATAACAGATTGATGTGAAAATATTACCAAACAAACATGACAAATAAAAATATTTTTTCCAAGAAATTTTTATTGAAATTGAGCACTTGATGCAAAAATTATAGCTTCTTAAAATTCATTGCAATCCCAAACATACAAAATATACATGGTTATTTGAGACAATCAATGGGATGTTGGACAAGATGGAAAGACAATTAAATAATGCTTTAAGAAGTCTTGACTGATTGTAGTGTAAACACCAACCAAAGAAGTCTTCTAAACAACTTCACAAATTGATGTTCATTGGCCAACAATCCCCTATCATAGACATATATGTCTTGGCCAAGACTTCTTGATTGACTAATGCATTTCTCCACCATAATGTAATGCAACCTTTAGTTGCTTTAGCCACTACATCCAAAGTAATTTGACTACTATGCCCATCAACTAGAAGAAGATGTTTTTTCTTTGATGAGACACACCTTCAAGTTAAATCTTAAAATTGTTCAACTATTAAAAAAAAATTCCTTTGTTAAGCCATCCATTCTCTTGCACTACCATTTGTCCGACATATGGTTCACATCTATCAACAAAGTTTTGATGCATCCTATTTGCCAAAGAGATATAAAGGTTATAAATACTATGTCCCATGACATTTGTCCAAACTAAGATGGTCATCCTTTAATGGTAGTATTAAGCATTGAAACATTTCTAAACCCTTTGACACCAATCACCTTTATACTACTAATTATTTAGGATGCATTTAATCAAATTTTGTCCTCATTCCAAATTCTAATTGGGAAATATCTTCTTTCATCATACATGTTAGTAAGAAATGTATAAAACTGATGACATATTTTTTTACAACATTCTTTTTCTTAAAGTATCTAAGTCCTTAAGCCTTCACAATACCAAGTGCAAATGCCATTGTTGAAAGCACTACCACCAATTTCTTCCAAAAATTCCTTTGTGAAAATCCTTTGTAAAAAGAATAACCCTACCTTTACAAATTAATTTCACTTTTCCTTCCAGAAGAATTAGTAATACATGATGAACCACTCATTGCCTTGTCTCATGCCACTCAACCAATAATTTCTTCTTGGTTAGTTTCTTTAATTAGCACAATCTCTAGGCCATTTTTTTTAGATTTAATCTTTCCATCTAGCCAAGTCTTAATGCTTGGTTTTAGTATGAAATAGTATCATGATGCTTCTCTAATATTCTTCCAACTGCATTCAATGTTTTAAGAACAGATCTCAATGCTTCTTCAATTCATAGACCACACTTCTTTTTAGTTTCTTTCTTGACTTTATTTAAAGAAGTTTTTAAGCCTTATGGGTCATGGAAGCTTTGTTCAATTACGTCTTAAAATCTCGCACATGAACTACTTCATACCTTGGTGTTTTCCATTGAGGAAGCTCTAAATCTTAATGTATACCATATTGATATTTGAAATTAATTTACACCATGTACAAGAGACAGATTTAGATGTTATATTTTTATATAAAAATCAAAAATAATTATTTCCAGATCAACAAGAAGGTTTGTAGCCAATGCTAACAAAAACAAAAATATACAAGTATACTATGACATACCTTGTCAATGTTCATGCCTTGAATTGATCACCATGAGTGTGACAAAGTGCATGCAAAGACATCTTTTCTTATATCCTTTTCCATTCTACTACTACTTTATCTTGCTTCAATTTACTATACCATTGTCTCAGTTGCACCAATAACCAATTCAACACTTAATTTAGTCTACAAATTTATATGTCACTACAATACAAAAAGTTTCAAATATATTATGTATTGTACATGGCAAGCTCTATCTACCAAAGAGAACTTCTTGTGGTGGAAATGGTTATTGTAAAACATACAAATCCCATGCATAAATTTTCTAAATATTCAAAACATTTCACAGAACAAAATAAATTGAGTCACATAAAAAAATTTCCTAACCCATGCATTGAATTCAAATATTTAAGCTTTTTTGATCTTTTTGGAAATGGCAAAAGTGATTCTAGACATAATATGACTATAAATTAAGGTATAGATGCACGGACAATTTGTCTAGATGATCCTTATCAATACCAAAGAACAATACTTTCAATTTGGTAGCTTTGAAAAGAGCAAGTCCAAATAGCCTCACTTCTTATAACAATGACAACAAAAACAAAAAATTGTTTGACAAAGTGCCAAAAAACATCTAATAATCGAAAGACACACTTTTGCCACCTAAAGCAAAAAAACTAATCAACTCTTCAATAGCAAAGAAAAAACTTTCAAGAGCCAAAACAAATCATTCTTGAAATCGATAATATCTTATACTACAATTATGTAAGGATGCACTTTTGACATGCAAATGCTAAACTAATCAACTCTTCACACCAATAGAAAACTCTCAAAAGCCAAAACAAAGGAACAATAGAGACAATCCAAAATTTTATTTTCACTTTATAAAAGAAATAGCTACTCTACAAAATTTCTATGGCTAAAACAAAAAATTCTAAAGAAAAAATAGAATAAGAATAGTGAAAACAAAGAAAATCATGCACTTGCTAATAGTAATTACTTGCTCACTTTCAAGCACTTGAATTCTAGAGCACATGCTCCTATCAATAACATGCTCATAAGAAGCATGCAACTATACAAAATGAAGCTTGTTTGTGCAACCAATTAAAAGATCTTTTGAGGAATTTTGGTGTGAACAAGACAACCTTCTTCTTTGAAATGTCATTTTTGGACCAATGTCTTGATTCACTTGTTTGTGCAACCAATTAGAAGAACTTTGTAGGAACTTCAGTGTGAACTAGGCAACCTTCTTTTTTGAAATGTCATTTCTGGACCAATGTCTTGATTCACAAGCAACTCCAATTAAATACATGTAGTGAGCATGCAGATACAAGCAACAAATATGCAAGTGAAAGCAACAAATCTACAAGCAAACATAGGAAACGCTTAGCAAGAGCTATAAATAGCCAACAACCAATGAAAATAAAAACGTGACAATTTTGCAATAAGTTAAGGTAGAACTAGGTTTTGTTAGAAATTATACTTATAGCTCTAAAATGCTATTGTGCAAGAATAGGCCCAAGTTGCTTAGCTTTCGAATCAAACGTAGTAATAAGGGCATTTATCCTTGATATATGAGATACTTAAAGAGCAAGAAATAGTTGGTATGAGCTTGATGCTCAAGGCTCATATGGATACTAGCTTAACTATGTAAAATGCATTTTAGAGAAACTTCAAAGTAGCTCCTATTATTTAAAAAGGAATTTTGATCTTTTGTTAACCCCTAATAACCCAAGTAACTATTTGTTGGTTGTTGAACCTTTTTATTAAATTTCTCTTTTTCTAATTTTGAATTATTTCTATAATTTAAAAAAAAATAGTTTGCATTATAAGTCTAATGGCGATCAAAATCTGAGTTT
Source organism: Pseudoscleropodium purum (assembly GCA_963969395.1). Lineage (NCBI taxonomy): Eukaryota > Viridiplantae > Streptophyta > Bryopsida > Hypnales > Brachytheciaceae > Pseudoscleropodium > Pseudoscleropodium purum. Next base: position 30,177,749 of record OZ017795.1, read on the forward strand.
CATAAAACTCCACCTCATTAGATGAGACTTCAACATCCGAAAGGGCTAAGAATTCCCCTGCACTCAACTAGGTTCCCACTACCTCATAGCAACTGCATGATGTGGCACAACGACTACCACATTACTTTTTTCATTTTATTTTATTTTTTTAAAATTAAAAATTCCAACTGTTTTTTGCACTATAAAATTTTCAAATTTTTTTTTTTGATAGCAACCATTCCCGGATTGTTTAGGAACAACGCCGGGTACATGTCTTGATGGGCCTCTAGACCCTCTAAAAAGCATCTAATGCATGGAATTTCTTGAAATAGAGTGGTCTACTAAAGTTTATAGCTCATTTTCAATTTGGGCATGGACTAAAAAGTAAGCCAATCAATGCAATTGTTGCCCACCTCAAAAAAGGCAAATTCAAGAAGCTCAAGGAGAAAATAAGTGTGTCCATTTAGATGTTTTTCTAACAAACAATACTTTCATTTCAATGACCATTGTGCATTGTATGCTCTACCAAAAATTGAAAAATGATTACAATGTTTTGGAATTTTAGATGGGCATTCTCAACCTTTTCATCTTTCATTAATAATAAAAGATCATCATCTCAAAATATTCTTGCTAAGATATGCTTCTTCAAAGTACACTAGCTTGTTTTTCTATGGATTCAAATAAAACTTCAAGCTTAAATATCTACTAAATTATGTGATCAAATAATGTGAAATTTTTAGAGGTGTTCATTTTTAAAGTGAATTTCAAGATCTTATGGTCACATTCTATCCAATCTCAAGAAAAAAATGAGCAAACAAATTGCTCAAGTTTTTGCATCTTTGGCCCATTTTGAAAGTACATCCCTCTCGGATCATTGGGTCATTAAGTCATAAATGCCCAGGGTAGAATACCTCAAATAAATATTTGTTTATAAATTATTTTCAATAAAATTTCAAAAGATACGATGCACGTCTATATATGGTTTTATTTATTGAATTTGACTATTATAATTGGATAATAATGGTATAATTGTAGAATTTAGCCTTTACAAATAGTAATTTTTTTCTATTGGACATCTTAACTACTAAAGTTCCAAGAGTACCCTAGGGAACTCTTCAAAGTTTGTCAAGGTCATGTAAACTCAATTTTCGGAATAATTTTTTAATTGTTTTTAGAAAGGAAAATCAATTGGCTTTGTGGTAATATAATTTTTGTTTCAATTGGAGAATGAAGTGAAAAATTTGTGCCATCTAAATTACAAAATATGAAATTCATTTTTTCTTATAGATTATATTTTTGTTTATGTGAAAAGGATCAATTACTTCCATATGAAAAAGTCATGTAAAATGAAGCGTCTTCTTTCATAGGCAATCTTAGCAAATTCTTAAGAAAATAATGTATTAGGTAGACCTATATTTTAACTCAATTCTTATAGTATTTCAATAATGAAGTCCATATGGTTTACTTTGCTTGTTAGAACAATCTCATTGCTACAATTACTGTGTTTCAATTCCATCTTAGAGCATATTAACGATTGCATTTTTCTTCTATCTCATACCCTACTTTGACTTAAAATTTTGTTTAAAGAATGAAAACCAAATTGTTGTTTTCTAAAGCTCTTAACTCAATTATTCAACATTACAAACTTTCCATTAAGAAGATTCAAAGTTGTATAATGTAGTCAAACTAGGTACAAATTGCCAAGTCATTTTCTAAATAGAAATTTAGAGGCCCATGGTCATAGGACCAATATTCAAATTGTTATAAAATATTCATTTTTGAAAAAATTTAATTTAATTTAAACTTGCATGAAAAAATCACATTTGGCCATGAAGTTCATTTTATTTGTTGAAATCAAATTTAGGAAGGATAAGTTTCATAGGTGAAATTCACATTAAATACACTATAAAAATCATCCATGGTACACACATCCAAATTCATACAAAAATATGCAAGACACCCATGATATTTTTTGCACATAATCAATTGAAAGAACAAATGGAGCATGCAAAAAAATTAGATCCAAATTAAAAAAAAAATGATTTGCTTCCTTTCCCATGTTTTCATTGTCATCTAAAAGCCAAGATTTGACTCTTTAGGCAATCCAAGGCCAACTTCAAAATTTTGTTGACTCCAAAATATTGTACTTTGGATATTTGGAGGGTAAGAGCAATCTCTTGTTTTGATTGTAATAGGCAAGAGAGATTGGTTGGTGCTCAAGAATCAAAAAGAAGAAAATAGAACTGGTAGCAAGGGCCTAAAAAGTGGTGAGATATCAAAGGGGAACCACTCAAATTTCTTCAAATGAACCCTTATTCTTGAATCCTCTTGGATTGAAAGCATTCTTACTAATTAAAGTGAAAACACCCAGAACTATCCTTATATCATTCTTAACAAGTAGACTTCCATTGGAAATGTCTCCAACAATGCCATTAAAGCATTTCCTTACTTAATTGTAATCGGTTGACCTTTGATTTTGTAAATTCTAATTTTATGACCAAACTCTATGACAGTTTCAAGTGCCTAGAGAACTTCTACTCTAAAAATTCACTGCAATTACATGTCTAATCCAAAAATTCTATTTTCTTTTTAAATTCATGATTTACAATTGCTAGTACCACAAAAATGTCTTTTCCCTAGAAAAAAGTGCCTTCAACTATGTTGACTTTGCTTAGTTTGAGATTTTGGGTGTTTTCACCTTATTTTGTTCAATTACTTCTCCTAGTTTATTTCTGGTGCATACAATTTCAATGAAACGTGTTATTTTATTGTATATTTGTAAATTTAGAAAGCTTAGTTTCAAATCTCATTTTGAAATGGAATAATGAGGTTCATGATTGTCTTGCTTTGCTTTTGTAAATTCTTGCAATCTAATTCATGCCAATTTAACTCCTAAATGCCCCACCAACCATATATGGTTGATGTGAAATTTCAAGCTCATTTTGGCATGGGCAAATAAATTTGTTTGACCACTTTAAATTTTTTTCAAACAATTTTTAGAGTTACCTACTAAAATCTTCGATTTTTGATTGAAAAAGGTATATATTTGATTAATGAGAGGTCTTCAAAGCCACATATGTCCATTAGTGGAAGAGTAATGATTGCTAATTTTACTTCATTTCTCAACTTTGAGCAATTTCACTTGATTTTAGATCTAAGAATTTGTACTTATCCATTTGCATTGAAAATGGTTCCAATAGAAAGAGTATAGTGTTTTCATAATATTCACCATTGAAAATTTAAACAAGCAAGTGTTGATTTGGAGTTATTTGTGATTTATACTTATAGAAAAAAATTGCATCTCAACAATTGCAAGGTGGATTGTGTAATGAGTTTAATAACTTTTCATGTGAAATTAAGTTTTTTGAAAGTGCATTTTAGTGTGCTAACACAATTTGTAGTTGTTCATGTCACCTCCAATTCCAAAAAACTTTTTATGTGCAAATTTCTGAAACATTGTGGTGAAGGGCAATATCCAAAAAATAAAAAAATGTGCACTTCTTTTGTTACAATCTCACAACTCTTATGCAAAGCTTTGCTCTCAAAATTGGTGTGTATACTAATAAGCAAGCTCTTTAAACATCCATACGCTTATATTTTGAAAAATAATTTGCTTCAATGGGGTAACTATAAGTCCATGCTCTTTTTTCATAGTCAAAAGACACTTGAAAAGATTTAGGCATTTAGGGATTAAATTTTGTAGTACTAATTTTCAAAGTTCTTAAAACAGTGCAAAGTAGTGTGTCATGACAAATAGAATTGGTTCACCGTAGCTTATAAATAACCATGTATATTTACCTTCACTTGCCAATCACTTTATGCACAAATATCACCCTTACTTACCTTAATTAAATCAAGGTTTCCATTTGTTTGCTTAATAGACTAAATATTTATTTAAAAGAAACACTACTTAATGGGAGCAAAAAAAAACTATCAACCTATGTTTAAGTTAGAAATTTATTATAGAATTAGAAAAAAGAAATTAAAAAGTTTACACTCTCATTCAGCTTTGAAACTAATGAAACAAGAATTAATTAATTTCAATTTTAGGAATTTGTTGGCATATGATATAATAATAAAACACTAGTTAGCTGAATGAACTAATTAGTCAGTAATTCATGGTGTGGATTTGTAGTTTACAAGTACCATCATTTTAGCAATCAAAGATGCTTGCAAAACAGCTCTGTCCCACCTTGAAGGCAGTTTAATGGGTCAAGAAAAAAAGGCAAACAATAAAACAACTGATGGCGTTGAAGTGGATTCCAATGGAGATGATAAAGTGGAAACATCAACAAAAACAAAACAGAAATCAACTGAAGAGACTGAAAATCAGGTAAAATTCTTCCTCCACAAATAAATTAAAAAAAAAAAAAAAAAAATTGCAATCCAGTAAGATAGGAGGTTCATGAAGTGCCCATTTAAGAGCTGAAAATTAAATTTGGGGAAGTTTATAACTTACTACTTGAAAAAAAATTTAATAAATTTTTCCTTGACAGACAAATAGAATTGGCATCTACCCTAAGTTGTTTCATATTTTTATGGAGCTTTTGTGATTTAGTTATGAATTTTTGAACTTGAAACGTAGTGGTGGTCAATGAAAGCATCTTGAAATGTACATTACTGATACATTGTTGGTATAATGATAAAGCAACATGTACAAATGGTGTACATTTCAAGTCAAAGGGTGATGCTTTTAGAGCCCAAGTGTTGTTTATGGACCTCTTATATCTTATCAATATTAACTTTGTAAGAATATGTGTAAGTTTATAACTATGTTTTAATTTACAGCCAAGACTTGATTGTTTATTTGTTTTGATATAGGAACGGTACAAGTATTTAATTGCTGCTGCGAAACGATCTGAACAAGCAAGACTCCTCAATTTTGTGAGGCTAGCCGATTACCTTATAACCGATGGTTTGCGAATGGTGTTAATAAACACCCTCGAAGAACTCTTACATGAGATTAGAAATGTCAATGAAGTGCAACGACATTCACATTCAACGATAGAAATGGATCCCTTAATGGAGGATGGTGATGGACACGAATCGCGAGTTCATGAAGAACCAAGACCCGAAGAACCAAGACCCAAGGAATCGGAACCGGTTGCTTCTCGGGATCATGAACCAATACCACTTGAAAATTTAATTCCAAGTATTCAATATTTCATTGTAGAATTACATATTCGAGATGAAATCCTAACATTTGAGCCATCATATCAAAATTATGCAACTAAGGTATGGAATTATATAAACATCATTTAATTATCAATTGTTAAAATATTATACCATAGTATGAGGTCACTTCATTGAAAAAAGCAATAATTAAATTTTTTTTTTAACCGAATGGTTTTGAAAATTAAATAATAAAAATTTAATGAAATCGAAGGAAAAGTAAATATAAAAGAAGACAATGTTAGAAAACATATTGGTTCATTAAAAGCCATCACTATCATTTTCTATGCAATGAAAAAAGCTTATTCCACTTCCAAGATTATTTGAAGGGTTGCCAAAGTTTAGAAAACCAATTTCGTAATTGCTAGATAAATTGTTGATAAAGAATAAATTGCCAATACTTAAATCATCACTTTTTATATAATTTTTTCACTATAATAGGATTTGAGACTTATAATGAGTTTTTTTTTATGTAAACATAATAAGTTTAAATTTTTAAGACATTATTTCAAATCTATTTCATCATTTATGAATATTCAATATTAAATTTTTGTAAAAAATTTGTAAAAAATCCTTATAAATGATGGATTCTTTTTAAATTTCATTTTAAGAGTTACCCTCTTGAAAAAAAATATTATATTCTAAAGACATGATAAACACAAACATGGTCTAAGCATATAAAAGATTGGAGTTTGCATCCATTTAATTGTTATAGACTATTGTGTTAGTTTTCTATCATTTATAAGCTAAAGATGGGTGGTTCCAAGCTATAATCCACTAATTTTAAGACAAGTTGTTTGAGCACTCATAAGCACTCAATGTGCACACTTGTCTATATTGACAAAATTTTGATTTTAATTTTTAAACCATATAAAAAATATTTAGCATTGAATAATTATAAAATTTCAGGGCCAACATTCAAAGTTATCTACATAAAAAGAGATGATTAAAATTTTAGTTAACCAAAACAAAATGTCTTGAAGATATAGGATTTTTAAATCTATAAATTAACAACTTTGACCAAACAATGGCAAGACTTGTCAATCCTATATTTGAAATTTCATTACCAAGTCCACCTAGCTAAAGACTTTTACTCAAAATCACACCAAAAGTTCAAATAATCATAAAAAAAAAAATTTAATAAAGTAAAATAATCAATCAAATAAAAGAAACTAATATAGAAAATTTTACTTATTCAAAAATAGAAAAAAAATATCTAGTAAGTTACTTTAATTTGATATATCTTTTCATTGAAGAATTTTATGGCTAAAAAACCCATTCACAACCTTATTCTTTTTGGATTTTGAATGCATTGAGGCAATGTACTAGGTTTTTTTCAAATGCCTCATTTCAACTATTCAAAGATGTTTTTTTAATAAATTATCACTATTAAAATCTTTGTTTTAGAACAAGAGCCTTAATATTTTTAACAAATATTAGTGGACAACTGAACATCCAATGCAACAAATCCATGTTTTTTTGTCAACACAAATGTTCAATGTAACATCAATGTTCACTTAAAAACATGGTTTGTTGCATTGGACATTCACTAAATCCGTCCAAAAAAATTAAGGATTGTCACCTAAAAAGTTGTTTTCTAATAGTATATTGATTATTTTCAATATATGATACGGTCTTCTATCTTGATAAGTATGTTTTTGCAAAATTTTAAGTTACAATTTAATGGTAGATGTCTTGAAAGTTGAGAAATCCTTAAAACAATAAAGAATTTTGCATTGTGGCATTAAAATTGGCACAATGTACTTCGCAAATGCATGTATTTTCTAGACTCTTGCTTTGAAAATATTTTAAAGCACAAAGGATTATATTTCACTTTTATATCTTCTAATAAATTATCTTCCAATACTTGACTTCTATATTTAAGTTAAATAAAAATCTAAAAAAAACCCATCATTAAGACTTAACATTTTGACCTTAGATTAAATTTTTTTTATGAAAACTACAATAATATTCAATCTACAATTGGTTTTATTAAAAAAATTAATATGTACAAGTTAATATTTGTTAGTATAGTTTATAGATCCATCCACAATAATATAACCATAGTTTTACAACTTTTATAGAAATCACCATTAATATTTTTTCTAAATTTCATTTGTTATGTTTCCATCATTTTTGAAATTTGAACTACCCCTAGTCTTGAAGGGATTAACATTACAAGTACTTTAAAGAATGAAAAAATAAATTAAAGAATATTTCTTTTACAGTTTTACCAAGAGTTCATTCATGATGTTCAAAACTTTTAAGACCTTTAGGAATAGTAAACTATACCCTCCTAAATGTGATTAAAAACAATGTGATAGTTATTGGTAAATATCAATTTTAATTAGAATAGAATCACATAATTATATTCATATATTATTAGACAAAACAAAAAAATTATAGTATATATAGATTACCATGTTTGGCTTCATCAATAAATATTTGTGAATAAAGTATATACATGATTTGATTGATTTCTAAGTTATTTTAGATTTATATTTTTTAATTATTTGATGTAATTTTTTATGTTTAAATATTGAAGGAAATATTTTCCTATTTCATGTTTATTATTAATATTTATTAATGTGAAATTGAGAGTTATAATTCATTTGAAAACAACGAGTGATAGTAAAAAAATCCTATGAATAAGTCATAACAAATGAATAAATGATTGCATTCAATAGGAGTTTGTATGATAGTAAATTTTCTTTCCAATAGTCATTATAACAAATATAATAAATAAGATGAAGATAGAAACTTAATTAATGGTGTTTAGGTCATAGTAATTATATTCAAAACATTGACCCTCAATTGAATCATTAATACTAGTTGAATGTATATATAATATTTTCTTCATTCCATGTATAAAAAACTTAAAAGCAAAGTATGTGATTACATATTGAAATTTTGTATATCAGAATTCAACTTCACTTTGTATAATTGATTTTTATGTAGGTTTTATTTAAATTTTTATATAGCTTCAATGTACTAAAATTTTGAAATAATGTTATCATCAATTCTACAAACTATTATCAATATATTCTATTAAAATATAAAATGTAGAAAACAAGTGGATGTAACTTGATAAATAATGCAAATTCAATCAAATATAAAAGATTTTCAAATAATTTTCAAATCTTGTCATTTGATTAAGTTTTTGGAAAGAAATCAAATAATTTACGTTAAGAAAGATTCAATGTATAACACATTTTCTTGATCATATTACAGATGGAGGGATATGTTGTAGATATTTTAAATATTGTTCGCTATCTAAGGAGAACTTTGTATCATCCTACTCTTGACGGAATAGTTGATAAAGGTGATGCAAATGTGGAAAATTTAATTTCTTATGTTGAGCTTATTGGTGAAAATCAATTTTATACATTATTGGCAAAGATCAATAAAACGATATCATTGGCATTTATTGTATGGACCATCAAAAATTCTAATACAAGTTATAGATTATATTTTTACTATATGTGTAAATAAAATATATAGAATTTCAAAAAATAAATTCATTTGCTATAAAAATAATTTATAAATGATGTAGAATTTCTACAACTATTCTATACATAAATTTTTTTAATTAGAGAGCCTTTAAAACAAATTTATTCATATAAGAAAAATACTGGAAATTCAATTTTAATTCAATAACTAATGAAACATTGAAATGAGTTCTAAACTCCTTGAAATATAAATAATGATTTTTCAATATTTTAGTATGCAATAGCATATATAGTTGAATATTAATTTAGAAAGACTATGATCCAATTGAAGTGATTATCACAACTTGTAAAAAAACAATTAAAAAAGTGGGATAAAAAGTTGGTATCGGAGGTAGAGTATATTAACTTCTAGTATTAGTATGAAAATCTCTCTCTATATATAGTGTTAATTTAGATTTTAAAATTCCTAACAAAGTATACAAGTATGGTTACTTTGTAAGAATTTGAGTTTAATTTTCTATTGAACGTGATCAAATTCTATAGGCAATTTCAAAAATGACTTAATTCCTAAAGTTCTTTTATTTGTTCCTTTGGAGGACAAAATGAATTTTGGACATGCTCTTACAATCTCAACATTCAATGTGATGTTTTTTTAAGATTAAAAAACACATTAGCTTTTTAGAATATAATTTTTTATTTCAATTGATGCCCAGGAACAAAAATTATGGTACAATAAGTCCAAATTTTAGTGGGACAAATAGAAAAAAAAAATCCCCTAAAAGACTTAACTTCTAAAGTCCCAAGGCCATTTCTCTCAAAAACCACTCAAAATTGCCAATTTTGTTGCATTTATCCAAGAAAACAAAACAATTTTTTTTAGAATCTAACCATAGGATCTTGTACTTCACTTGTCTTAGTTCATATGGTAAGACTTTTATGAATTTTGATTGTATCAATTGGAAGGTATTAGCATTCAAAGTTTAAAAAAAAGTTTTATTGAACAATGGCCTGCAATTTCAAATAACTTTGACCACCATTTGTAGAATTTCTTTGCACTACAGACTTTGAAATAGAAAAAATATTATGTTGAAAAATTGAGTTGAAAGTCTAGGAAAAATATTAAAAAAACATGCAATATTTTCATTCTTTAAGAAATTAGTAAGTAGAAGTAGGTCTAAGATTGGAAAAAAAATGAAATCATGGATAGCTCCAAGATGGAATTAGAAGACAATAATCCCAATGGTAAGATTGTCTTAGCAAGCAAGCACAACATTTTGAATTGTGAAAATTGCATTCAGAAATAAATCCTACAAGTTATTCCTTTAAAAAGATGCTTAAATTGCTTGAAAAACAAGATTGTCTTTAACTTTTTCATTATTAGTCCAAATAGAACGAATCAAAACTTCACATGTAGACAAAAATACAGCATTTAGGGGGGAAAACATTAGAATTTTTTTAAAATTTTTAAAATTTTTTTGTGTTGCCCACCGAGTTGGCAAGTTCAATTATAAGGTTTTTGTGGTATAATTTTTACTCCCAAGCACTTATTGAAATAAAAATTATATTTCCACAAAGCTAATCAAGTTTTCTATATTATGAAAAAGTTCCAAAAAATTCACCAAAAATTGAAGTCACATCAACTTGCCCGAAATCCAAATTGCCCCCTAAGGAAACAAAGGAACCTTAGGGGTTAAAATTTCAAATTTTTTTCTTATAAATTTCATTTTTATATGCATATCAATCCTTGACTCACTCCATTTAGATTAGTGATGTGAGCATTGAAGACAATCTTATTTTTCACACAAATACATCTTTTTGAAAAAATAACTTGTCAAATTCATTTCTCAGCTCAAATTTTATAATTTTATAATATAAAAAGGATTCACAAGGTTAAGATCTCTTTATATACTAAAGAGGGATATGAAAAAGACCTATACTAATTAATCAACACAATACACTATATAAATATCTATCATGGAAGTGTCAAGGGGTTGTACATCATATTTGAAACATCTACAATTTTTCAAGATAAATCCCTTTAATTTCTTGGTCCAATTATTATCCCTCTTCAATGTATAATAATCTCACTATTGTAATTAGTGTGTTTCAATTTCATCTTAAAGCTATTATTAGTTTAGTTTTTTCTTTGATCTGTGAGTAAAAATTAAGTGTGTATTTTTAAATTTTTGCTTTGAATCCTCAAATCAATTTTTTAGAATAAAAATTAGAAATTCAAAATCAGTAGTATAAAAATTTGAAAATAGGATTATTTAAAATAAAAAATTCTAGTTAAACAAGGTCCCCAAAACTTATTTTTGTCAATTCAAATGCAAATATCTTCCAATCTATACAATCAAAAATTTTGAAATTTCATCTACACATTTGAACATAAATTTAGTGGAAGTTTTTTTTTCTTAAGATTGAGAAAAAGAATATATGTTTTTTACTTTGTCCAATAGAAATGGCAAGTTTGAGAGTGTTTTTTAAATAGAAAACTAGCCTTGGGACTTTGTAATTATAAATTACCATATGTTGATGTCAGATTCATCAGACCTTATACAAAATAATTTCTTTTTGGATTGAATTATCTTTCATTAATTGAATTTAGAAATTTAGAAATTTTATTTTGCAAAATGTCAAGTATTTCATAACCTTTGTTATTTATACTGGTACTCAAGACTTTACCAAATCTTTTGAGACCTTTAGCAACCAAGTTCTCATAGTTTAGTAAATTAGTAAAAGAATTGGTTAAGTTGCAATCTTTTTTTATGAACACGCATTAGAAGATTTTGGGCAGGGTTGATAGGACGTCCGGACGCGGACGTTGTGTCCACAACGTCCGCTGACATTCGCGGTCCCGACGAATGCAGCGTCCGTTGGGACCGCCCCAGTACTCGTCCGCCCTGGTACAGCCATCCGATCGACACGCGAACTGATGTGGTCCGCATGATTTGGGCGTCCCCCTCGGGCCGTCCGCCCCGCCCGTCCACCTTCTGACGACGGGAGGGACGCTGCGTCTGCTGGCGTCCGTGAGGACGGACGTCCAGACATCCGGGTTACAGAAGCTATTTTGGGGCGGACGTACTCATTTGTCAACCCTGATTTTGGGGGCCTCTGGATGCCTATGAATTACCACAACCTATGAACGTAGGGAACAGGTTTGACACAGTGGTTTGACATGGCCAAGACCCTACCACGTCATTGACCAATTTTAAATTTTAAAATTTCTTTTGCATTTGGAGACTAAATTTATTTTTTATGAGAAAGAAAATTGTGACAACAGGCTATTTCCCTCGCTGCAGAGAACAACTGTAGAGGAACAGGCCTGAAATAGGCTTCTGGACCCCCCAAAACTCTTCTAATGGTCTTTCTTCGTGTAGGAGAAAAGGATTAGGCTTAAGAAGTTTATGTATTTTATAGATTTTTATATTTATGTAGCAATCACCTTCATATGTAAATTATTTTTCATGTTTTGTTTTTCATAGTTTTTTTGAGAATTCACTATATTTTCATTTAATGTTTTCTTCACTATTCAATTATGTGCCATGGTAATTTCTGAAAATTTCATTGCATGCCATATTGAATTATTTTTTCAATTATTTTTTAATGAATTTGACTGGAGCTTAGGGTATTGACTTTGACTTTGACTTTTCAAGGTTGTAGATAAATTATTTGGATTGGATTTGTTTTGTTACTCAACTAGTTTTAAAAATTGAAACATACATATTTCCATCTTTTTACATCTACATCGATGTTCAATTTGATTGAAATTTGAGCTTGGAGAAGTATAGTAATGAATGAATTATTTAAACCTTAAAAGACCAAAAAGTCTATTTTGGCTTTTCTAAATAAAATAAGGATTCCCTTTCTAGTCAATTTTTTATATAACTTTTCCCAACCATAAAATTGTGTGTGTACATATGCATGTATATAAACTCTCTATTAGCTTTGTGTATAGAATGAACACCTTTATATTGATATGCATGAAGTTATTGCCATCCAATAGGATTGTATATATCAAAGTAGGCCAATAGCTATAATCATTAAAGTTTTTTTTGGGGTCTGGGAGGGCCATTTCAAATAGTTGCTCCCCGCAATTCCTTCCATAGTAAAGCAAACACTATGCTCTCAAAAGAAAAAAATTCAAAATAAATAAATATTAAATACATAAATATCCTAAAATGAAAAAAAAATTTCAATTTTTTTTGGAAAACAATGTGGCAGTCACACTACCATGTCAGGCAGCAGGTTTCGGCTAGCTCATTGGGTCCAAGAACGGTTAGAAACTCGTAGCCCTTCCAGACCCCAACAAATCTTCTAATGGATAAAAAAAATTTCAAACATTTTGAATAAAATAAATTTATCTACTTTCTTTTGAATTAGAATGTTTTATTTTATTTTAATATAATTAATTTTTAAAGAAATTTATGGATGAAAATCATTTTTATTTGATGTGTTGTAAATTTTAAAATTTTCATTGATCGTATTATCAAAATTGATTCTTTAGTTACTAACATAAAGAAAATAATTATATGAATGCATTATAATTTGTGTTCTTTCTATATAAATATTATCCATTAAAAATAAATGGTGCTCACTTGTCAAGTACTATATTACTAGAGCCACTTTACATTACTTTTCAAATTCCACATCCCTCTCTAATGCCTACATAGCAATACTTTTTCTAGTAGTTTTGGTGACAAAGAATTAGAACTTAGAAGCCAAATTCAATTTAACTAAAGTAGACATCCAATTCATCTGTTCAATTTAAGTCCCAACTATTTTTTTGTTTATAAAATGAAGAAAAAAACACAAAATAAAACATATGCACAAACTAAATTCCATTGAATTTTGTCCAATGCAAAGTTGATTCTAAAAATTTCATGAGATTAGATTTTGTGCACTTAATTGCTCTATAAAATTATAAATAAGGCAAGTTGAGACTTAGAGTTGGAACTTTGGCCTTCACAATTTGAAGTCCCAACTTCTACATTTGATATTTTAAATTGACCTTTTAGAATCCAATAGAGTTTGGATTTGGCTTTGGAAGAAGACATGTGTAAAGCATCTCTTATATAGATGAATTTTTTTAATTAGTTCTTTGATACATTAATATATAAATTGATAGCGTTACTATACACAACCAAAATATACAATGAAGATATTTTACTAATTCCATATTATTAATAATATATTCCAAAAGGTTTTTTATTCCTTGAAGATTCAAAGTCTTAGAATGGATTTTTGAAATATATAATTTTTATTTCAATCAATGCCTAAGAGAAAAAACAATGCTTTCCTATACTCAAAAAGTTCATGTAGGCAAAGGAAAATATATTCACACAAAATCAAACAAAATTATTTTCTTTGTAGAACATATTTATGCCTACATGAAAAGCATTGATTTATTTTATTTGAATTAGTGATGTAAAAACCACTACAAAGTATTATTTTACAAGCACACATGATATCTTAAAAAATAATATACATTATTTGTTTTGTACACAATTTTTAGAACATTTTAGAAAAAGAAAGGCAAATAAGTTGTAGATGATTTGCAACAATAATTGACTTGCATTCACACCTACAAAGTTGACACATTACAATGCCATTTTAGAACTATCAACAAATTTAATTTTCCTTTCATTTAGTATCTACTTCTGCTTGATTAATTTCAAATAAACAATATCAATTTTCATTTTTATTTTCAACAAGATTATTCACTATAAAGATTTAAACCTCAAAACTTTGTACATCAAATTCCTTGAGTTAATCCCACTAAGAAAAAGCAATCAAATTGTGAACAATAAATGCAAATATGTCCTCAAAACTAATGAATAGTATTTTTTCATCCATAAAAATATTTGTATATTCTTGTGCTAGTTCCCTTACACTTTTATAGTATAGATTTTCACAATTGTATTTGCAAACCTTTAATGGTCTAAAGAATACTTTCAAAAACAACTTTAATAAATAAATAGAATCAAAATTATCAAATTACCATAATTAGAAATTAAAACCTCAAATTCAAAGCAAATTAAATATTGTAAAAATGCAATTTATTCAATTTACAATCAGTTTAGTAGAAAATTTTCAAATTTAGATTTTAAATTAATTGAAAACAATTTAAAATTATAGCAATTGATTTAAATGTATACATATGATTTATAGATCATATTCTACAAATTTAATTGAAAATCATTATATAGTTATTATTCTAAGACTGTAATTTGTCCACAATTATGGAAATATGGACTTCCCATACACCTTAAAGAGTTAAGACAATTGAAAGTCCATAATCTAGGATGATACTATCATGAGGTATCAAAACTATCTTTCTTTTCACTTTGAACAATAACATCTTACAATCTCCTTGTCAAAGTTTCCATCTTAATTCTTTGTACTAAAAATAAAAGTCTTGAAGTGGTTTTGAATTGCTAAAATACAATTGTGAACCTTGAGAAAATAAACTACTTTTCATGTCTATTTTCAAGTTGCTATTCTAAAGTTTCATTCAAAGACTTTCTCAAATCATTCTCTGCATTCACTAAAACCAACTGAGTTATAAATCATTACAATAATTTTATAGTACAATTTTAAAGACAATATTCTTCATAATCTATACCTATGTCTTATAATAGTGTCAGTAGATATATAGTGAAATCTTAATTAATTGTTGTAAAGATAGTAATTGATCACTATTTATGACCATAAAAGACCTCCATTAATTATAAAGATAAACATATTATCTTAAATTTTTTATTGATGCAAATTATTGAGCATCTTTTAATTAATATAAACTTATGCCAAAACTATGTTTGAATATAGATATAATATAAAATATGGTATATATGATTTTTATTATGACTTGATATTTTTTAAACGAATTAAATATTTTAGAGTTGTTTTGTAATTGAAATGATAATTTGGATATATGTGGTTTGAATCATTCCAACTTCTATTTTTATAATAGAAAATATAGAATATAAATATCTCTACAAAATACTCTTTTTATTCAAGAAAGATAAAAATATATATTTTATAAAGTTTTGATGGCTAGATTAAAATAATAAATATTCTTGTAATTTTTCTTAAAATATGTATTTTGTGATCCTAATTTTAATACAAAATATTCCAAGGCTCAAATGGAATGTATTTTCTGATTTAATTATCAATCTAATATAAGTAATTTGATTTTGTAGGACATTGAACATTTAAAAGCACCTTTTCTAAAACACCTAGATAGGTGCATTGCAAATCGTAAGATTACTCAAGAAAGTTTGCGTAAAGAGGTGATGTAAAAAATAAATTGTTTTCAATGGATAAATTCAATAGCTACAAAGTTCATTCCTTTCAAACAAACATTCCAAATTAAAAAAAACATTCACATATATTGAAGATTATTATTAAAAATTTTAGCACTTATGTTTGAGATTTTTTTCACAATCCTTAATAAACTTTAACTCTTAACACCAAAATCTTAAAGAAAAACAATTTGAGTATTCTAGGATTTGGGGAAGATTTTATTTCTTGAACTTCCATTGAATCTTCTAAAAGCCATGAGATGTTTTCTATTTTCTATTTGAAATGGATACAAGATAGGGCATTTTGGAAATTAATAAAGTTTTGTTTCATTTGCCAAATCAATACTAAAAGCTTTGAGTGATTGTTAATAATCTAAAAATTACAAGGAGTTTTGTTTTTCATAAATAAGGGCAAAATGATATAATTATAAAGTATTTTTACTTGAATTTTTAAATCTTTAAAAAATTCTAGAGAAGATATAGTGCATAATGAACTATAAATACCTTTTGGTATTAAATTCTTCTTTATCATGTACATTTCTAAATTCCATATTTTATTTTGGAAAATTTAATGTTTTTGATTAATTTAATATATTCATTAATCATTTTGTCAATACATTATCATTATTTATAAGTTGCAAGATACATATATTTCTTGTTTTTAAAGAATTCAAAGATAGAGTGTCTCTTTAAAAAAAACTAAAGTAAATTGATTTATGATCACGAGGGATAATGATCTTCCAAGTAGTGATGAATTTTCACTTTAATACCAATGAAAGCATGTGTAAATGCTTAACAGAAAAATTCTATTCATGGAATTATAAAAAAAACTGGCATCAATGTGGCATTGCTTTGTAAAATTGTATTTTAAACCAACTTTCAATGTCAAGAAACAAAAACATTCACAATTTAAGCCAAAGATATGCTTGAAAATCTTTCTTTTTCTACTGGTATTTAAAATCTAATAAGAATATAAAATTCCCATTTGCTATTCCAAATTTGTCATAGCTAATATAAGGTCAATATTTTTTAGATAATAATTTATGGTTGTGAGAGATACAAAATCTTTTCTATTCTTCTTTCAATCACAAATTTAATTTTTTTCTTAATATTCTAAATTTTAGTTTGTCACTATGAATTTTCATTCCTCACTTTGAAAAAATAATTTAAATGAAAGTGTTGTGGAACTACTATCTCTAATTGAAACTAAATTTCAGCATAAATGTTGAATTGCAATAAATTGTACAATTGGCATAAAAAAAACTCTATTCTAATTTCTAATAAGTATGTTTTTAATGAGCATCAATAAATTCATATTTTATCTATTTGTGTTTTAGGTTGAGGACAAAAAAAAGACTTTGCAAGATTTTCGAGATGATATAGAAAAGTTCATTTTCCTAGAAAAGGATATTGATCGCCTTCCAAATTTTTTGAATATAGTAATTACATTCATCTTTATTTTTAAGCAAATATTTTTTTATATTATATAAATTAACATTGTGAATAACATTGTTTATATTATATCTATATCTTTATGTAGACACATATATATACCAAAAAATTATTAGTTTTCTATAATAAATTTAAATGCAAAAGACTCTCAAATAATCTAAATCATAATATTGGAGTTGAAAAGTAATTATAACAATTTATAAAGTAAATCATTGTTTTGAAATTATTTAATATAAAACTATTTAAATAAATATTCAAAGATCCAAATTCAAAACTGAAAATATTTAGTTTTTCTAAAATGATTTTTAATTTAAAAAAATAATAATGCAATTATCTTGTTGTAATTATCAAATTTGACTAAATAACATTGACAGGGAATTTTTCATGTAACAACTACTCATGCTAAAGAGTTTTTGTTGCCTTTACCACGGAAAGCATTGGAAAATATTTATAAATTGCTACCCAAAATGGGTGGAGAATTGTTGCAAGTTTGTTCATCTCTTATTTCATTTTCATTGAAAATTTGATATTTAAAAATAAATAAAATCTATTGGATATAATTGAAATATTATAATTCTAGCAATGAAAACAAATATAAAAAATTCTCATTCATTGTTAAAAATTTAGGTAGTTTCATCATCACATCAAACATTTACAAATACATTTTGAGTTTAAAATGTTCAAAACTAATTTCAATTTTAGTTTCTGTAATATTTTATTCTATTTTATTGATTTTAGGAATTTATGAATGAAATACATAGAGCAGAAAAGAAGTTACGGGTTGTCCCATCCTCAATAGAAGAGTTTGTGGATATTGCAAGCTTTAATGAGGTCTAAATAGTTATAATTTTTTTATTATGAATGATATCATTCCCTTTAAAAATATTATAATATTTATATTATATATTATATATTATTTTATTTATTAATTTTTAATGTGATTATTTTTTACAAATACTTTTTTTGTTCCAAATGATCTTCATGTTGGACAAAATGTTCCAGATTAAGGTTGAAAATAACGTTTTATAAACTTGCTTCGAGCCATAAGTAGAGTTTCATGAACTCCTATTGATTTAGAACTTTAAATTTCAAATTGTTTTCAAAGTGTAGTTTTGGTTGCTAAAAAGTAAGATTATTATAGCAAATATAAAGAGAACCAATAGCCACTCATTTGGCTAATTTGGCCTTGTTCCCAAGTTACTTGGATTGTGGTGTTGACATTCCCACACTCTTGTGTTGCCCAAGTCATGAGTTCTATAGAAGCTATTGCTGTCATGAGTCAACTAAAAATTCAAAGATATTGTTGTACACAACTTTGGAAAGAAGTTGCTACAATAGAAGCCTGAATTTTGGAATATAAAAGACAATTTCATTCTTGTAGGATCATGTAGTTTCTTATTCCTAAATTTACGAGCATAAAAGACAATTTTGGTTCTATGATGGGCACCTCCAATGCACCAATGACCTTAACTTCCATCTTTACCATGTGTACATCTTGAATTTCAATTATTTACTTAAGTGGAAGAAACTCTCTTTATACAAAACTTTGTTCCTTCATAACTTTTGCATACAATTCCACATGTCACATTTTTTTGGTGCATTGAAACCTCCTTTCACTTGCCAAAAAGAAAAAAGAAACATTTGAACAATCTAATAATGAAATTAGGTAAAGTAGCAATTATTGTCAGTTTAGGGGGTACCGACCTTATACAATGGTAGGTGCTTGTAATGAAGCCAACAGAGGGCTTTGTTGCCTTCCGATGACCACCAAGTTTGTCAATAATATTCTATAAGCATAAGATTTTTGACATTATTTTCTTGACATTTTTAGAATAGTGCAAAGAGTTCAATTTGTGTGAACCTTTTCTCCCATGGCCCAATGTGATGATCAATTTGGAATGGAGGGAGTATTATTTAAATTCAAATATCAATTATACATATAGATGAAAATGCAACAAAGATAATTAATCATTGTTTTCATGATTTCAATTCAATTTATTACATAAGAGGTAATTTGATCAAATGAATGCAATAGATGATTGTTTTCAATGCAATAAAGGAATTATTTGGATTTTTAAAATTATAAAAATATAAAAATATATTCTAATGAATTTGAAGATTAAAAAATCGAGATAATTTTTAAGAAAATCTTGAATTTAAATATCACTAAGATTAAATTAATAATAATAATAACTTTTATTCATATTAATTTTTTAGTTCTTATGCAGTTTGCACTACAGACTGTATAATTTTTCAAAACTAAAACCTAGTAATTAGATTATTAGGTAACTAAAAAATTTAAAGATATAATATAATATTAGATTATTTTTATTTTTGGTTTTTTTTCTGGATTTGTTTTAATACTATAGAATATAGAATATTTTGATTTTTATAATTATTTAATTGTAAATGAATGAGTTTCATGTTACTAAACCATGAATATAAGTATATCTTTTTGATGAAGTTATGAAATTCAGTGCATTGTAATATTTGATAAAATAGTACAATGATTTTATGATTTTTTAAGTTATCAAAATTTTGCAATATTGTTAATTCCTAATGACTGTAGGGAGGTTTACTCTCAAAATAAGCTAAATTTATTACTTAGAACTTGAACAATTTATTTGCTCATTTTGGGGGGGATTGGATAGAATGTAACCATAGGATCTTCTAGTTTACATTGAAGGTGGGCACCTCAAAAAGTTTCAAATTGTTTGAATGTAGAATTTAGTAGATATTTAAATTTGAAGTTTTACTTGGGTTGATGGAAAAACAAGGCAAGGCACTTTGAAAGAGCATATCTTAGTGAGAATATTTTAAAATGATGGTCTTTTGTGCTTAATGGAAGACAAAAGAATTCAAAATTTTCAACTGAAATTTTTCAACATTTTGATCATTTTGTAATTGTGATGGAGCTTGTAATACATGGTGTTTAGTGAAATAAAGTAAGTTTGAAAGAAAAACAAGAAAGGACACACTTGTCTTTTTGAACTGGGCAACAATCCCATTATTTTGGTCTATGTCTAAATTGAACCAAAAAACATGAGCTGTGAACTATACTACACCATTCAACTTTAAAAATTTTCAAAAGCAAAATTTAATTTGGAATTTGATAAAACTACCTCTATTAGATTTATAATGCAATTTATTTTCTATAAATAATTTTTAATTAATAAAAATACAAAATTTGATGATTGGTAGATCAAAAAATAGGGATAACAACCAAAAAACTGTCATTGGGTCATAAAAGGTTATTGTATTGTTGAAAATTGAATGAGTTTTAATTAAAATATGGTTTTAGTTAATTGTTAGTAAGTACTCAAATTAATCTTGAAATATAAACAAAGTAAAAATATCTACTTTAAAGACTATAAATTCTCCATGTAGTTAATATATATGGATACTATATAATATTTTGTGACGCAATTTCTAGTAGATACAATTTATAATGAAACAATTTTTTGTTGAATTTTTTTAATAGAGAATGTTTGCAAAAATTTCATTTTAAAAATGAAGGATGAACATTTTGCTTAAACCATAAGTATCAATTAATAAATATTGTGATAAGAAAAATGAAACAAATATCAAAATATTCCAAATTTCAAGTACATTTATTTTTAAGTTATTATTTTTTTACATGAGTTTTGAATAAACAAATTTGATTTCTCAAAAAATTGCTTTCCATGTTACAAGGTTTAAACATGACAGGGCCTGATTAAAAAATTAAAGACTTTAGAAGATAGATTTGAAGTTATCAATGATCATTATGTATTAATAAAAGATTACCAAATGGAAGTACCAGATATAGAACAAGCTTCATTTCAAATGATGGCCGCTGATTTTACATCTTGTAAGGAAGCAATGGATGTAGTACAAGAGGCTAAAATTGAAAACATTAAGAAATTTAGTGAAGATTTAGTAAAAGAAGTTGATAAACTACGAAAAGATGTTATTGGAATCCGAGCGGCTGCACAAAATGAAATGATTTTAAGTACAGGTATTTGGTGAATAACCATTAATTTTCTAAAGTCCATATTCTAATGATGACCACGATGCTTTAAGACTATGTTTTATCCAACTAAATTAACAGTCATTCAAAGAACATGTTTACAAATTTTTCCAAAAAAATATAATTTGTGAATAGACTTTGATTTAAGTACTACAATATTTTTTTCACACTTTTGATATTGATTAAAGTACTTCAATTTGTTGTCTTTTTGAAGTACTAAATAATGGAATAATAATCAAATGTATGTGTCAATTCTAAGATTCCATATTACAAAATGTATCAAATATAAGCTTTTTGTATTTCATGCATATTTAGAAGAACAATTGCTTTTCAAAATGTTCATTTTTGCATATGAAATGTCATAAATTCTTGTATTAACGAAAGATACATTTTGCAAGAATAGAAACTATAAATGAATGTATTTATGATGAATTTGATGTAACAATTTTTTTTTTAATCATTATATATCTTTTTTGAAATTATAAGGGACGTGATCAAATGAAAATATTTGTATAAAATTATAAAGAAGGTATATCTGATAGTCTTCAAAATAAATTCATTTCTTGATAAATGAATAGGTATTTATCAAGATAAAACTTTCATAAATAATAGATAGGCAACTTAGTATTTTTGCAACAAATTCAATATGTAAATATGTTCTAAGAAATTTAGTTTCTTTTACATAATTAAAATATTCATTGATTATAAGACTTTGAAAATAAAATATAAGGTATTAAAAAAAATCAAAATTTTGTTTAAACCACCAATAAGTATATTTCTATATAAAATATGATCTACATGTCATGTATATACAAATTAGATTTACTACAATCTATTAAAATAATATTTTTCAATAAAATTTAAGACCAAAGCTTAAAAATTGCTTCAATGTTTTGAATGTGATTCCTACATGAGCTCCTCGATAAGGGTGCTATTTAATTATTTTTTTCAAGAAAAAGACTGAAAATGTAGTTTCTTTAGTAGATTTGAGTGTATTTCAAATTAAAATATGGGCACCTAGAAGTGCCAAATGTCTAAAAGTACCATGTAATTATACATTTATATTTTATGCATTTCCTTTATACTGTAAACCTATGATTAAAGAAACATTTTAAAAATATGTACTGTAAAAACTTCAACCCCTCGTAACTTTTGTAAACAACATCCAAATGAAACATTCTTTTTTGCATTTCTTCTTATTGGCCTACTAGAATATATGAATGATTCTAATAACAAAATTTGTGAACACTAGAGAAAATGACAATTGTAGATTTTCAGGACTTATTTATACTCTACAATCTACTATAGTTGAACTAGTGTTACTTTTGTATTAGTTTCAACACAATTTACATGTGTTATAATACAAATTCTACACAAAACCATTTCAATCCTCAAAATTCCAATTCTTCAATCTTTAGAAAAGACAAATTATATGAAAAAAATGTTCTCCAAAGTGGAAACATTGTAAGTTGCAGAAGCATGCATTGAAAAGTGGCCCAATTTGAATATTTGATATTAATGTCTAGTACAAAACTTTCAAATTAATTTTTAATATTAATAATAATTATTAAGGTTTCTAGTGTTGCTAAGGCCATTGATTTGTAGTATTCACAATTATGCAATACAAAAATAAGAATATAATCTATACAAAATTAAGTTAAGTTGTTTTTAAAACTTGAAATTAAGCTTAGGATAATCTAAATAAAAGTGAATACTAATAAAAAAAAATCAATAAGGTTCGTATTTTTAGTTTGCTTATTTCTTTGATTCATTGCACAATTTAAATTTGAATTCTAAGCTAAGTGTTCTTCATTTTTCTTTTCTTTGGTTATTCCAATAAATGAAAAATATATATATTATTTGATAATTAATTATTTACACCAAGTATGTATTATATTATAATTTATATTTAATCCATTTACTTGAATAGTCCTACATAAATGAGCACTTTCAAACAGTTAAATGTGGTTTAATATACTTAAATCATTTAGGACCATAGGTTGTCAAAATTTCTCAAATTATAAAGATATATTATAAAATACAACTTTAGAGATCAATTCTGTAAAGACTTTCAAACAAATGTTATAAAATATAATCCATATGGTTGGATTTACTTCTTCATTAACCAATATTCTTTTATCAATAAAGCTCTAAATAATTTCTTTTAAAAGAATCCAAAATTGAGTTTGGATTGAATAATTTGTGATTTTCATTTTTTTAATAGTTAGTTAAATTTTAAGCTCTAATTATGGTGCTTTATTAAGAATTTTATTTATTTATTTACTTAAGTCATTTTTAAAGGATCATTTATAAACTTGAAAAGTTACTTTTTGAGGTAAATTATATGAGTACCTTTTAAATTATATAATATCTACAAAGTAAAGTCTTTCAAATCTATATTCTATAAATTTCAATAAACTTACACAAGAGTAAAATATATAAAGTGGATGAAAAATCGCAATTATGTATGTTTGAAAATTAGGATGTGTGTATCGATAAGTTGTTTTGAAATTTGAACACTTGGTCCTTAACCTCTAAAGTACCAAGGCCTTTTTTCTATCAAAAACAACTTAAAATGGTCATTTTTATAGCAACAAGCAAAAAAAAAATTAATGTTTTTTTTGCATATCCAACCATTGGATTTTATACTAGACTATAGTAAAAATGTATAGAAGAAATTTCAGAAACTTTGATCGTGTAGATTGCAAAATGTTTGCATTTCAAGTGAAAATAACAAGTTTTTTTGTACCTTGCTCAACTACATTTTTTGACTCTGAACCTTCACAACTAATTGTTTTGCTCTATTTATTTTGAATTTTGAATTTTATATGATGAAGAATTGAATTGAAAATCTACCAGAAACACTTAGTTTTCAATTATTAAAATTTTTTTAAGAAAAAGTAGGTTCAAGATTGAAGGAAAAACTAAACTATTAATAGCTCTAAGATGGAATCAAAGCACACTAATTTTAGCAATGAGATTGTTTTAGCAAAAGATTTCATCCTTGTGAATTTTTTTTTTTAAATTGTAGAAATAGAGTTGAGAAATTAATCATATAATTTATTTTTCAAGAAGATATTGTAATTGCCCACAAGATAAGATTGTCTTTAACTTTTGTGTAACAAATCCCTATGGAATGAATCAAAGCTTCCCGTGTAGATAAAAATACAATCTATATAAAATAAAATTTTAAATCTTCTTCTTTTAAGGGGTTTTGAGGGTTTTTTTTCTCATTGAACTAGATTTGAACTTTTCATGCTACAATTTTTACTCTTGGGCAACAATTGAAATAAAAATTATATTTTCCAAAAGCTAATGTATTTTTTATCTTCATAAAGAATTTAAAAAATCACAACCAATATAAAGACTATAGGAGACTATCTAAAGTTCATTTTATCCTCCAAGAGGACAATGGATCTTTAGGAATTGAAGAGTTAAAAAGTTGAAAAAAGTTGAAAATAAAGACTTGAATAAAACTTTAAATTATTGTAATCGTTGATGGATAAGAAAATTGGAAGCAACAAGTATAATTGATTTCTATAATGAGTCTTGATTATAGACTATATTTCTACAATAGATGTACTAAAACTTTATATTTAACAATAGTTTCTAAAATATTCATAAAGTATTGTTATTTAAGAAATTAATAATAAATAAAAATGAATATCCCATTTTATTAATTTCCATTTTAAGATATTATTTTGGTATAAAAAAAAATTAATTTTAATTTAAAAAAATTTAAAATAAATAAATAAATAAATAAAATTTTAAAATAAATTAAAAAAATAAATAATAAATAATATGTATATATAATGGGATATTCATATTTGATCTTTGAAGTCAATTTCTAATTAAATTTTAAATCATTGTCAGTAGATGCTGATGAAGACACGATTTTAGATTATATGGGCAAATTACATGAAGAAGTCCAAATTCAAAAAGCTCAAGCTGAACGCATTATTGAGTATCAACATCTTTTTGAGGTCATTTGCATTCTTCAAAAGTTTTAATATTTTGGAATAGCAAAGAAATTTCTCTTGAATTGTTTCAAAATTAGTTTTTATAATTCTTTATACTATAAATATGTATAGAACTTGAATTAAAATTTATAAAAAATATTTTTATTCATATTACTGAACTAAACATTTATAGTTGTAATCTTTATTGTAAACCTTCTTACAACCTATTGAATACTTATGACATAATAGGCTGATGAATCCAAATTTGATGATTTAGCTCAAGCTTCAGAAGAAGTAAATTTAAAATATTCATTGTGGCAAGGATTAAGAGAATTAGCAAAAAGAGGAGTCACTTGGAATACAACACATTTTGAAAGTTTGGATGTGGAAGAAATGGAAGGAATAGTAACAATGTAGTTCAAATTGTATTTTAAAACTTTTTTATGGAAAAAATATAATCATTGTATAGAAACAATGATGTTCAATTTTCTCTATGAATTACATTAAAATTCCATAATGTTATTTGCTATGTACAAGGCTTTAAAAAAATTGATAGTTTATGATTAAAAAAGTATAGTCATTCTAGATTTAGCTTATTATCAAGTTATTTGATTAATTGTATTTACATAAATGACTTTATTTTTAGGGTGGTTTCATGCTACAAATATCCTAATGGCTTTGGAATTAAAACTAAAATTTTAGTGCACATTGTATACAAATATAAATTAATATTTAAATGATCATTTTGAATTAAATTATGTGATGATTTTTTCTCAAATTAAGAACATATAAATTGACTTTTAAGAACTTCAATGTATGCCTTAATTGTGAATAAATGATTGCAATGCTTTAGGGATTTAAAAACCTTCTTTTAATATGGTTTTCAAATAGCTTTTGCAAAGACTTGAATGCAAATTAATTTAAAAATAAATAGAATATTTTTTATAGGATGAATTTTCTTACACTTGACCCTTAAATTATGAAAATATTTTTAGATCTAAATGTTTGATAAACATAAATACAAATATAAACTCAAGTATGAAAATGATTTTTGGAATATTTTTCTTGTTCTAATTACATCAAAATAATTATATTATAATTTAAAATTTTTGAGTTAGAAACAAATTTTCTTTTGGTCAACTATAGATGAGTGAATTTTTAAGTTTGAATTATGAAAGCAAATATGAATTTTTATTGCATTTATACATTTCAAATTTTCAATGGATTTTGACATCCTAAATTAGGATATTTTTTAGTGAATTATGTAATTTAGAAGGATACCAAGTTTTGACCAAGTTTTGTATACAAATAGAAAAATGACTTAGTATAGAATTTAAAATAAAAAAACATTTCATAATTTGCATAGTTCACAATGAACTGTTAAAGTGTCAAAATTGTAAAATTGTTCATTTGTGTCTATAATTTAAAAGTACTTGTATTTTAGAAACATCCATAAGCTTTTATAAACTTTGTATATTTTAGAATGATTGAACAATGACTAAAATATGAATTAAATATAATATTTTGGTTTAGATATTCAAAGTTGGCGGTGAAAATGGAACGAGTAATTGTACCTAATCCCGTTGTTAAAAAATTAAAAGAAATGGTGATGGTATTATTGAATACATTACCTGTTATTCAAAATATGCGCAACACTGCTTTGAGAGATCGCCATTGGAAAAAAATGGAAGGCATAATTGGACATAAGGTAGAATATAACTATAATTATTTATTTCAATATAATAAATATGACTTTTATTTGAATATATTTAATATTATAATTATTATTCATGTTTAGAAATATGATTTTTCCAACTTTTGTATTCAAAAGTTAAAGAATGCAATATATATATATATATATTTGTGTGTGTATATATGTATAAATTAGAATGTTTGTGTGATATGTTGAAAGATATTATTATGATCTACAAAAATTATTGTGCTTTGGATGTAGATTGAAAGAAATGCTCAATTTACACTTGGAAAACTATTGGAATTAAAAGTGATGGATTTTACAAAAGCAATTGTCAATGTATCTAATGAAGCAACACAAGAAATGGGACTTGAAGAACTAATGGCAAAAGTTCAAAATAAGGTTATTTACAAATTCAATGCAATGAATATGAAATATTTCATTATAAATTTATTTGAAATTCTATAATAATATAATATTACCAATAAAATCATTTCTATTCATCAAATTAATGAAATTTAATTATATTATTAATCATGATTTCTTGTTCACAAAATAATAGTATTTCTATTATAATTATTTGCTTCAATATAACAATATTTGGTTCAAATCGTGTATAGTGGACAACTATTGAGTTTGTTGTAAAACCTTTCAAAGAAGTAAAAGATTGTTATATTCTTGGTGGTGTTGATGAAGTCTATACAACCTTAGATGAATCAATGGTAACTATGAATACCATTACATCATCTAGGTGAGAATAAATAATTGATATTTGGTTTAAATTATTATTTGGTGATTTATTTTTTATATTCAAATAATAACATTATTAATTTTATTTTGTAGATATATTGAAATAATTGAGGTCGGATGGAAAGTATTTTTTCTAAGTTTTAGCCTATTGAAAATGTTCATTTGATTAGGAAACTTATTTAAAAATGAAACATTAGAAATTTTCATACAATTATTTAAATATACTTTTAAGCAATGATAATCATTTTTTTATATTGCAATCAGGTCTCTACCTTTGATATTATAGTACACAATTTTGTTTGATTATTGTCAAATTCTTCTTTCATTCTACATTTAAGACACATAATCAAATTTTTAGACTTATAAAAGAATAGTTATCATTTCATCTTTCTTACCACATTTATTTTTGAGTGTTTAAAAATCTAAGGTAGTCATGTCTTCATTCACATGCTTTGAATTTTGTCTTATATTATATTTTTCATTTATTTTCTTTGAACTTTATTTTCAAATAATAATCATAACTTTAGCATCATCATATTAATAAACAATGACTTAATGAGATAATTTTATGAAAGATGTGCTTCTTTATAATAATCAATATATCTCTTAAAAGCTATTCAGATATGTCACCGGCATTGAAAATGAAGTTGAAAAATTAGAAAATTCATTGAAACACTTTGGAAAGGTACTTGATCAATGGTGTGAAGTTCAAAAACAATGGATGTATTTAGAAAGCATATTTAGTGCACCAGACATACAACGACAATTACCCAATGAAAGCAAAGCATTTTTTGCAGTTGATAAGCAATTTAAGGACGTTATGAAAAGAACACATGACAGGTATTAGCTTCATATTAAGGTAAACCAGTCCATGACAGGCGAACTTTCTATTATAGACATCTATCAAACAATTCATTACAATTTTCATCAATCTATGTTAGGTTTTTTCTAATTAATGTAAACAAGACTTCATTAGGTAGGTTTATGACTCAAATCAATGTTTTGTATGATGGTGATGGAGATTTTAAAGACTGTTTTAGGAACTTGTACCTTTTTAGTGTAATTCATAATAGAAACTATCTTTTTTTATTCCTATATGTCATGTCCATGTTAGAGAATATTTCAACCATGTTAAGAAATATTATAACTGCATTAGGTGGGTTGATGGCCATCATGGATATAATTTTGGATGGCTTTGGAGGTAGTCCAAAGATTATTTTGAGCCATTTGGCCAGTTCACTTCAAAAATTTGTAACAAATTCATACTTTGTCAAAAAAATTCAATTGCTCTCCCCATTTCTCATGTTTACTTGTATATGGAAAAAAAAAATTAAAAGCTTTCAAATATGTCAACAAGGCAAACCAATCAATCTGCCTGTCATAGGCTAATTTACCTTATATATAGGCACCGAAAATCCATTGCTAATTGTTTATAGTGACATTCAATAAATTAATTATATATAATATTTGAATGATAATATAAATTTATAAACCAAAAAATTATAGAACTTATAATTTGTTGAAGTAGATCATCATCATGGGTTTTAATTTGAAATTGTTCTTAAAAATGATATATTTTATTAAATATTTTTGTTTTCAGACCAAATGCTCTTCAATCAGGATCAACACCTGGATGGCTTGAAGTATTTATAAAAAGTAATGAAACATTGGAAAAAATTCAAAAGAATTTAGAAGACTATTTGGAAACAAAACGTATGGCATTTCCAAGATTTTACTTCCTATCCAACGATGAATTACTTGAAATACTTGCACAGACAAGAAACGTGCAAGCTGTACAACCACACATGTCCAAATGCTTTGGTAAGACATAAAATAAAAATGAATATTTATTTCAAAGGATTATGGAATGTATTTTCACACTAATTTGCATCATATTTTCAATTGAAAAATGCACAAATAGGACACACAGTTATTTTGAGTCCATGACTTTTTTTAGTCTCTTATTCACTAAGAACCATGTAAGGAAGTATTATATTAGAATGTTTTGATCTAATATATCATTAAATGAAAAAAATTACATGAATACTTAGTAATTTGAATTTAAAATTGATAAACAAATTTTAATGTATAATTATAAAAAATTAACTATTGAAATTTTAATTGTGGTGAAGATGGAATTCGTAGTTTGGATTTTGGTGAAGATCCAAAGAGCATAGATATTTTTGCAATGGTTTCAAGTGAAGGAGAACGTATTACACTTGGAAAAAACTTGAAAGCTTGTGGAAATGTAGAAAATTGGCTTACGACTGTTGAACAAAATATGGTTTCAAGTCTTCGAAGGTATTTATTCAAAAAGTAATTTATTATCTACATAGTTTTAACTATTTAAATATGTATCAAATACAAATAATTAAATATTACTACAATATTTACAAAATTACATTTTTGTATGAAATAGGTTGGCTAAAGTTGGATATGTTGATTATGCTAAAAAAGAACGTAAGGAATGGGTTCTTATACATGCAGCTCAATTGGTTGTTATGATTTCACAAGTACATTAATTTCTTACTCAAAATAAAGATTAAAAATAATTCTTATTACATATAGGACAAATCACTAATGATTGATATAATTCCAAAAATAAATTTAACTCATAGATTTTATATAAAAAATTATAATCTAACTAGCATTGCATTTAAACTATTTGAAGTCATTTAGAGTCTTTGTAATTTTCAAAAAATGAAAGAAATTTCTTACAAAGTATACTTTAGAAAAATGCTTCAGTAATGAGTTTGAATATAAATTTTTATAATTTGACTTAGAAATCACATTGATATAATTGAATGTATTATTGAATTATCCAATCATTGTCAAATAGGATTTGAAGTGAAATTTTTTTTTAAATCTTTTTACTCAATTGTGATTTGCATGATAGTGATTTTAAATTAAGATTTATTTTTTTCTATTTGGAAATTGCAAAAATGTCATATAGATGTATTTTGATTTCAAAATAATAATAGTTACAAAATATAAGTATTGTCAATTTCTATGTTGAATTTTATTTACTTTGTGTTTATTTAATATTACGAATTTGAAGACAAGATTCAAACATAAATGAATAAACTTTCAAAGGAAGCACTAGTAGAAAATATTTCAACCATGTGCAAGAAAAATTATTTTATAGAGGGCTATGAACAATACATATTTTCTAAAAATATTTTAAAAATATAAAAACATTTAGATAATATTTTAAGAATAATCTATTTATAATTTTTAAATAGATTTTTAGGGTGTTATTTGGAAACTATATAATTGTCCATTTGTTTAAGAAAAACCTGTATTTTTCCTTTCAAAACTTATTTTTTTAATATTTTTTAACAAAAACAACCCTTTCCTTGTTCTATAGTGCTTTTGAAGATTTTTGTATAGCCAATTTCCCTATAATAGACTATTCAACACGTGAATTATGAATTATGAATTTAATTATTTAAAAAAAATTAAATTAATACCATTTTAAATCAAAATATAAAAATCAAAATCTTGATTTGAAAGTTTTGTAACAGCAATAAATTGTCGTATTACATTGCTAGTTGAAGAAATTTTGATTTGACTTATGAAATTTTTTTTAAATTATAAAATGAAATAATTAAACCAATGATTTCATATTTTGAATTTCGAAAAAATGATTATTTGAAAATTTTCATGATGAATCAAAATTCATTTAAAAAAATAGAGAGTAAAAATATTTGTTACTCATATTATTTGAAAGTATAAATTTGTATAAAATGATTCATAATTTATATAAGAACTTATTGATAAATTTGAAATTTAAATGAAATGCATAATGAAAAAAATTTATTATGAAAAATAATCTATTTTTTTAACAACCATTATGTTTTTAAAATGTTGAGTATTTTTTTTTTAATTTAAAAAACTACTTAGAATAACCCTAGCATTAGAAGATTTTTGGGGCCTTTGTATGCCTGCGAGTTATCACAGCCTACGAATGCAGGAAATAGGTTCGGCGCAGTGGTCTGACGTGGTTGAGACCCTGCTACGTCATTGACCAAATTTTTAATTTCTTTTGTTTGCATTTGGAAACTAATTTTTTTTTACGAATTTTTTTAATTTTTATGAAATTTTTTTTTGACAACAAGTCGTTCCCCTCGCTGCGAGGAACAGCTACATGGGAACAGGCCCAAAACAAGCTTTTGGACCCCCCAAAACTCTTCTAATGTTTATAGTCTAACTCTCTAAGAAGATGTCTAAATTTTTCATAAATTAATCATTTGAGAATCTTTTACTAGAACTAAAAATAATATAATTATCTCATTTTAAAACTCATAGTTTTCTTAGAAGAATTATTACAGGTTTATTGGTGTAGAGAAGTTGAAGAATGTTTAAATGCAAAAGAAGGCGTTGTTGAAGGCAAACTAGCTGAATTTTTACAAGTCAATATAGAAAGGCTAGAAGAACTTTCAATTTTAGTACGTGGAGATTTGGCTGCATTAGACAGAAAAATTTTATGTGCATTAATTACAATTGATGTACATGCTCGCGACATTGTTGATATTTTACATGGGTACAAACCAATAAATTTTGAATATATTATATTGTGTCGAAATTTCAAAGAAAATTAGAAAAATCCTGTTTGTAAAGAGCTTTTCAAAATCTTGAGTCAATATATTTTGAGTGTATTATACATTTCAGTTTATGTTTATAATACATGATTTTAAATCAAATTTATAGTATACAAAGTATAAATTTAATGAGTTAAGAATTTTTTTGGTTTATAAACAAAATATAATGTAAAATACAAACCAATGATATCATATAATCAATTTCAAACATTATCATTATCTAGATTCATGTTAGAGGCATATTGTGAAATGTAGATAATATTGATAATTATTTTTGCAAGGTTTATATTATTGTATATACCATGTGTTCCAAACATTGTGCAATTTAATTCAATTAGTGCTTTTATGAATAGTGCAAAACTTATTTTGAGTAATTTGCATGATTTTAGATGAATGTGATTTAATTAGTGTAAACCTTCAAATAAAATTATCATGAATATTGGATGAATTATAGATGATAATTATCAGTATTACATTTGGAACAATGTGATAGTATTGTAGTTCTCATTATTATATTTAATATTCCGAAGTAATTGTGAATTATTGGGTTTGCATGATTCCAGAATTAGTGCAAGGTGTACCAATAGTAATGAAAGCAACTTTTGCAATCCTTTTTGCCTTTTTTTTTTCCCAAATCTCTTATCGCCATTGGAAAAACACTTCAAACTTGATTTGGGGATTGAAGATGATATGTGCATAGGGAATTGGACAATATGGTTTGTTAAATCCATCATCCACCATTTATATGAAGAGCTTAATTTGCAATAGTTTTATCTTCAGAAATGCATCCTTGCATTAAAATTTGCACTAAAAAAATCTATTTCGTTTTTGACAAGTAATTCATTGTCTTCATCAAAAATTTAATGAATAATATTTCTACTTTACAAGTTTTTACAAAATGCATGTTCAAAAGAAATATAAGTTCTTTTATAATATTGAATTCATACAACGGAATCTTTCATTGCATATACACCCTTTAGAGATTTTTTCATTGATTTTTTCAATGTTGTGTTTTACATATAAATAGATTCGGTTTTTAAAAACTTTTTAGTTCTTTTTCTCCAAATTCAATCTCTAGGAATTTTCAAAGTTAAGAAAACAATGCATACTTGTACAATTGTACCAAACAAAAAATATAATGTACAACTAGATAAACACAAACATATTAGAAATTTCATTAGAATATCAATAAAAAACAAATCATTCCTACAAAAAAGAAATTTAAACCAAAAATGTATAATGATATATAATGACCGACAACTTTTCTTGTTATTGCAGGGAGAAAATTTTCAAACCCACTGAGTTTGGTTGGCAAATGCAATTACGTTATTATTGGGATGAAGTTGTCGAAGATTGCGTCATACGCCAAACCAATGCATTATTTGAATATGCCTACGAGTACTTGGGCGCGCAAATGCGTTTAGTGATCACTCCACTTACCGATCGATGCTACATGACATTAACAGGAGCTTTACATTTAAAACTCGGAGGTGCACCCGCCGGACCCGCAGGAACTGGGAAAACGGAAACAACAAAAGATCTTGGAAAAGCTTTGGGCATTCAATGTGTTGTATTCAATTGTGGGGACAATCTCGACTACAAAGTGAGTTCTCAAATACTAAGGTACTAGGAGGTTTGTAATTGTAAAGTGCTTAGGCTCCAAAAGCACCTTTGATCTCCTATAATGTACATTGTTTGTACATTGGTTGCTTTTTCATTGTACCAACAATGAACATATATACTTAGTATACGTTTCAGGAGGTAGATGGTTTTCAAAGACTATAGTATTTCAACTTCAGAAATTCATAACTAATATTCACAAAGTTCCAAAAAAATAAAATGAAACGACTTGGATTAAATGACAATTGGTTGGAAAATTTTGTAAAAAATATCTCTCAAGTAATATGACTTGGACAAATTAATTTTTTTAGCTCTTGATTCCTTAAGGCCCAATAACTTTTTGACAATGGAGGTTTTCATTGAATTGTTCTACTTTAATATTTCTTTTACACATAGATGTGCTTGAAATTTTTAATTTTAATTGTACAAAAATAAAGAATTAAAGATTCTATTGTTTAGTATGCATGGAACTAATTTTGGAAAATATTGATCATGGAATTTTTAGATTATAAAAATTTTATTTGATCAAGTTCTTAGGCGAAAAACACAACTTTGATAGAAGAAAAATTATAAGAAGATGAATAATGTCTTTTTACCTCCCAAAAAAATTGTATAAGAATCTAGGGCAAATTTGGTATTTTTTCAATTTCAAAAATGAAAATAAAATAAAAAATTCAAATTTGTACACATTTTCAAACAAAAAGAATAGAAAGCCCAAACTATCCAAATTGGATCCTACAAAACTTTAAATTGTTAAACATATACTTTTGAATCCTCTTTGTTTGCTAGGTTATCTATTTTGAAATCATCTTTGAAACAATTGTGATATTTTAATTAATACAATAAAGTAAAAATGATAAGTTTCAAATGCACCAACTAGGAATGATTGCTCCTTTGACATGGATGTACAAATTTTGCCTCATTCTTCCAAATTGTTATGCAAAACGTCGTGACTTTTTTTATTAGTTGAATAGAACAAAAATCCTCTTGCTTAATTATTAAATATAAAAAAAAACTTTGCTAAATTATATATGGAGGAGTTAAATTCATAGATGCTCAACTAGTACATAGTTTCCACCCTTCCTTGTCACAATTAGTAAAATAGCTATGGTGTAACATAGTTGAAGAAATTGATTCATCTGTGAAAACATTAGAAATGAGGGGTCTCTAAAATTTATTGCACTATTCTACTTTTGAACTTACTTCAATACTCATATGCTTTGGTCTAAAGACACTCAAGATTCATAACTCCTTTTGATTTTTGAATATTTCTTCATTGTAATATCAAAATGGAATACCAAAGCAATTTATCATTCAACTTTTGTGAATCCATGATTAGAATTTTTTGTAATCTTCAATGTTGTCTAATACGACATAATCACAAGGTCCAAGAATTTCATGAAGTCACTTAGCCTTGATAAAAAGAAAGGCATTATAATAATTTAAAATTTACAAAAATTTAGATTTTATTTTTATTTATTGGTGCTGTTATGATCCACTTAGTTGCACATGGCTTTAAGATTCACAAATCCAAAACATGGATGCACTTTGGTCAAACTTGATTAAAACTTTCAAAATAATTATTTTATTTTTGGTTTAAACTAGGAATGAAACTTGACAAGTTTTGTTTTAATTTATTTCATACCAAAATTTTGAAAACTGAAAAAATTGAAAAAATCCTTGCAATTGTAAGTTCTATATATTAGAATCCAAATTAGAATATATCTTATGTATTTCATTCATATTTTTTTTAATTTCAAAAATTTAGATTACAAAATAAAATTTTCAATCTAACCTTCATTTTATTATAAATAAATAATTCTCATATATATTCTAATTAAAATAATCTTATTTTAATGAGAGTAAACTCCTAATTTTGACCATGATAGAGGGTCTACTTTACATGTAAGAGATGGATGATAACAAATGCAAAATGGCAATAAACAAGGCCTTGTCTATGGCTACCAAAATGTAGGATAGGCAAGAACATTTTCATCACGAGTGACCTAAATTGTCAAATTACACTTTTAAAGAAGAAAATTCAATAAAGTCAATCCTAAATTAGACTAAGATGTTTAATTTTGGTGATACGTTCCATTGAGTCAATTTGAATATATCATTTGTCAATGCTTTTTGTTTAATTAGATTGTTTTTTGTCCAACTCCTCTAATGTTCTTCATTGACTTTAAAGATAGAAAAGGTGGTTTTATTTGAATTATATTTTTCACAATATGATGGATAAAATTGGTCCTTTTTAAACCTAAAATACTACATCCTTCAAGTATCAAATAGTAATCTTTGACAATGACATCAATATGTTTTTGTTTTTGAAATTGAAATTGCAAATGACTCCAAATGGATTTTGTTTGCCATCAATACATTTTATAAACCAATGAGTATCAATTTTTATATCTTAAACCCTTAGAGCTTTGATATTCAAAATCCAAACAAGGAAAACAAGAGAATATTCCAAGGGCTTTTCTTACGACAAAAATTTTCATTTATGCAAACTAATGCTTGACTTCTTAACTCCTAAAGGTTGGAGACTATGTTTTTATCAAAAACACTTCAAAACTGCCATTTTTGATACAAGCATCAAATTTTAAATGAAAAACATTTTTAGACACATTTAACCATAGGATCTTGTATTAAACTAGTTTAAAAAGATGTGGAAAAAATTTCAGAATTTTCCACTATGTAGGTTTGCAAGATATTAACATTTGAAGTGACAAAAATCATTTTTTTGGCCTTGTGAAAATACGGGCAGCTGCACTTCACAAGGTCACACTTGTATGAAAAAAATGTTCAAAATGGTATTACTTCTTTGAATTCATTCTTCAAGGCAAGTTGGCTAAATGCTTGAAAAATTTTAGAGCATTTGGAATTTCACAACATATAGGAAAAAAATAGTAAGTAGAAAGAAGTACAAAGTTATTCAAAACACTAAATTGTTAAGAATTTTATTATAAAATTGAAAAATTCCAATCCTAAAGGTGGTAATGTAGTAATTAACAATCTACATCATATATTTTTTATTTTTTTCAAGAAATATTAAAAATTGAATTAAATAAAGGACTCTAAAGTTTATTTTTGAGTAAAGAATCCATAACTATCCGCAAACTAGAACACCTCATGACTTTCATCTCGTAAATCAAAATGGGATGATTCAAAGCTTTCCACATATGCATAAATCTAGAAAACCAATTTCAAATATTTATTTTTGAAAAAAGTGATTTTTTCAGAAATTTTTGGACTGCCCACCAAGCATTGAAAATTAAATATCATACAATAACTTTTAAACCATGTAGTCAAAAGTTATGAAAATTGTTGGGCCTTAAAGCTACTCCTTGGGCACATATTGTGTGGAAATTTCAGCAAAAAAGAATAAAAACTCCATCCATAGTGAGCTGCCCAAAATTGCTATGTTGCCAAAAAACAAACAATTTGGACCTTTAGGGGTTAAAAAGCCCACACTTTTTGTTTGATGAAATTGAGGTAAATAATATGTAATTATAAAGATATAAGCAAAAATATGCATAAATTCAAAAAATGATTAATGTAGTAAGTGGTTAAAAGAACACTTTTATAACGATAATATTTTTAGTCCTCTTGACGTAATGTTAAGAAAAAAGAAATAATAAATATATGAATTCTTAATGCATATGTATATGCCCATTAATACTTATATTACCAATACAATTGAATTGGGTCATTTTACAATAAAAATAATAATAATTTTTAATTTTTAATTTTTAGTCACTTTATAATTTCATTATACATTTAATCAAGAGAGACAAGTGTACAAACTTGAATCATTTCCCACTTTTTTTTGTATATTGATGTATAAGTTATTGTTGATACGTGCAATGATTCCAATTCCTACCGGATTGCTTGAACAGTTCATGGGTAAATTTTTTGCGGGATTGACTCAATGCGGAGCTTGGGCGTGTTTCGATGAATTCAATCGTATTGATATTGAAGTGCTTTCCGTGGTTGCGCAACAACTTTTGACAATTCAAAATGCTTTAAAAGCGGGTCTTACAAGATTCAACTTTGAAGGAAGAGAAATAAAATTAATAAATACGTGTGGAGTGTTTATCACAATGAATCCAGGATATGCGGGTAGAACGGAATTACCAGACAATTTAAAAGTTTTATTTCGACCAGTCTCCATGATGATACCCGATTATGCTCTTGTAGCTGAAGTGATGTTGTTTTCTGAAGGTAATTGTAAAGCTTATCCCCAAAATAATTCCATGATATACTTCTATAAATTTTCCTTAAAAACCAGGGATTTATTTTGTAGCAAAGGAAGTAATTTAATTATGGTTCAATAAAATTTACTTATCTACATCTATTGTTTAAAAAAAAAATCTGTAATATATAGTTGATGCCTAAAGGGTTTGGGTTTTTATTGTACTCAAATAATTGAGGTTGAAAGCTATTTAATTAATTATTATAGATTTATTTTACTTCAAGTATAAATATCAATAATTACATCACATAAATACTTGTGATAAATATTTTTTAATAAAAGTTCAAATTTTTTAATTCATATTTTTCTTGATTTAATAATAGATTACTAGTAATAGTGTCAGACCTTTGGGGTTAATTTTTTTTAATTATATATCTTAAGCCCCCTTGAATACGTATAATCTTATTTGAAGTAACAAAATTGTTTGCACAAATTATTGGCATTTGATTCTTTAAACTATTCAATGTTACGGTTTGGAAGTTTCAATGAAATTTAATAATTTCAATCAAGATTGGCATATTCATTTTCACATTAATAGTAGTTCAACTTTGATTTTAAATACCAATAGTTTAACTACTTCTATCAAGTTGTAAATTTGTTGATAGCAAAAAACACTTTGAAACTTGTTATTTCTTTCTTTGCTGGATAAAATTTGTAAACCTATAACTATGTGTATCTTGCCTTAAGTATATGTAACAATAGACTAGTATGCCCCGTCCTATTGCCACGATCAAAACAAAAGAAAAATAATTTTCTAATTTTTTTAATTCATAAAAACTTCAAAATTCAATAACTTTCAGGTTGTAGGTCAGAATGCCACAAAATCAAGCTTGTACACCCCTCCTTGCTGAGGGGTTTCCAACAATCCCAAACATGCAAACATAAAATGCACAATCCGAGAGATCTCAACATAATAAACAAAATAAACAAATTTAATAGAAGGATAACAAAATAAAATACGTTTGACTAAAAATTATCCTTAACTTCAATATAAAATTTTATATTTTATATTATTAATATTTTTGTAGGATTTGAAGTTTAAACTATTAAAGACATATTTTTAGATCTTATACATGGTTTATTTTGATTTTCAATATCTTGCATGGAAACATAAAGTATTTTTTATAATCTTTGAGTAGACCCATATTTCTTTGGATGCATCAATTTGTATACTTCTTCACACATCTTTTATTTTCAAGATTTTGCAACTATTATTCATGTTTTTCTAAAAATCAAATTAATTTATAAATCTCATATGCAACTTGTCTATGTCCTTTGGTACAAAATCTTTATTGAGAGTTGTACTTTTCAAATATAATGTTCCATTGTATACATACAAAACATAATAATTCAAACTTAAATATAATACACACACACACACACACACACACATATATATATATATATATATATAAATGCATGTTTTGCAATCATGTGAACAAATATCTATTTTTATTCAACACATTTCTTATAAATTTAATTAAATAAATGATGAATAATATTATTTACTTGCACATAGTTATGCACTATATAAATTGATACAATTACTATTTGTTAGGATTTGCAAATGCCAAGACTTTATCAAGGAAGATGGTCAAATTGTATAAATTGTCAAGTGAACAATTAAGCCAACAAGATCATTATGATTTTGGAATGAGAGCAGTGAAGTCTGTATTAGTCATGGCTGGATCTTTAAAACGAGCAAACCCAGACCTTGTTGAAGATGTGGTTTTAATCCGTGCTTTTAAAGATAGTAATCTTCCTAAGTTTCTACAAGAAGATGCCGATTTATTTATGGCTATTATTGGAGATCTTTTTCCTGGTAAAAGTTTTTAGACGAATCTTATCTCTATATTGTATTTAATTCCTTGGTCCTCGAGGGTTCATCCAAATTTCTAGACTTGTGAAGGAGTATTGCGACTTAGAATAATAGTTTAATGATGATTTTCAAACAATAGTTGTAAAATATGATCTATAAATCATATCCAATTAGTACACAAACCAATATTTTTTTTAATAAGACCAATATCTTTTCATAAAACTTGAAGTCAAAAATCGAGAATTCCTTCAAAAATTGATTGTTGATTGAATATTTGTGATTTTCTTAAGAGTTTGTTTCCTTCAAGTTTAAAATTTTAAGTCATAATCATAGTGATTTTTGAACAAAATTATTTTATGTTTATTCAAGTAATTTTGAAGGGTCATTTTCGAAACTAAAAAAGTCACTTTTTGAGGTCAAACCAATGTTTATCCTTTGAATAATAGAATATTTGCAAAGCAAAGTCTTCAAAATTTCTATTATACAAATGCTAAAGAACTAATTAGAAAATTTCATAAAAATTACGAAATGAAAAAATTCATTTGTGTATGCTTAGAATGAATTTGTCTATTGCTCAAAATTTGAATGTCTAGTCCTAAAAAAAGTTGATGTTTGAAAATCTTGAATAGATTTATTACATTCACTATATATATACACGCACTCAAATATTAGGCTATTTTTTAAGTTCTAAAAAACTAATTTCATCCTTATTATAGTAAATTTTAAAGGAAAATTCAATTTTGTTTAATGTTATAAAAAAATATTTGTTTTAAATCCAAACACATTGTTTTAATACAAAATGTTTAATAAATATAGGAGTTATTATTCCTCGACAAGATTTTGGAGCTATTCAAACCGCAATAGAATTTTGTTTATTGCAAAAAGGTTACCAAGCTAAACCTACATTTGTAATTAAGGTCATCCAATTATTCGAGACTATGAATGTTCGTTTTGGTGTAATGACTGTTGGACCAACCGGTGGTGGTAAAACGGTATGTGCTAATATGCTCCAAATGGCAATGACAAAATTACGTGTAGAAAGTCATCCCAACCCTTCGTTTCAAATCACTCATTCATATGTTCTAAATCCGAAATGCATCAAGATGGGTGAGCTCTATGGAGAATACAATTTGTTGACCAACGAATGGACCGATGGACTCGGAAGTACGATAATCCGTGGTTGTGTAGCGGATACAACCCCGGATCGAAAATGGGTTGTCTTTGATGGACCCGTGGATGCAATATGGATAGAAAATTTAAACACGGTCTTGGATGATAATTGTGTACTATGTTTGCCAAATGGAGAGCGCATTAAACTGAATCCAGGTCAATATTGGTGATATTTTTGAGTTTTACCAACCATTTTTTCTTCAATTCCCATATTAAATTATTTTTTTTCAAATACTAAATCCAGTTATTTTTTCTTTTTTAACTCTAAATTAAAATATTTTTGAAAATTTTCACTACTATTTTGCCAATGTTTTAAAACAAAAAAACCAATTTTTTTTTTTTCAATTTTGGTGACTAACATCGAATTAGCCACCATTTTTCCCAAACATATTCCAGGCACTATGAGGATGTTATTTGAGGTCCAAGACTTAGCGGTTGCATCACCTGCAACAGTTAGCCGTTGTGGAATGGTATATGTCTCACCGGAAGAACTTGGATGGCGACCATATGTACAATCATGGTTACAACGATTTCCTAATGAAATTGGAACAACTTTGTCAAAAAAGGTGACATAAATTTATTGACATTGAATTTTAATATTATTATATACATGTGTATGTTTAAAAAATATTTTTTATAAAATATATATGCATGAAAATGAAATAAAACTTTAAATCAACAACAATTATACATTTGGGGTATTTTTTGTATTCTTGGTATTTGCAATTTTACAAGATTGAATTAATTCATTGGGATGAATGGGAAGCATGATGTCGATGGTGAATTAGTTTTTGCAATAGAAGTAAAGGAATTTGAATCCAAAGATATAATTGTTCTAAAACTTTCCCTTTGTATGTTTATTAATTAACTTGTCAACACTAATTATTCTTCTACTTAAATTATAAGTCCTGCGTTACAATTGGGCTCTTGTATTTTTTTCCCCTGTTGTAAAAGTCTTCCTTTATTTGTGTCAAAATTTAATGAATAAGTTGAGAGATCATATCTGTATAGCTAATTAGATCAAAAACTACACTGACCAAAATTTTGAAAGCAAGAATTGAATTAACAAGTGAAGTAAAAATTTGAATTATTTCAAAACATGTGAATTTTGTTTGGATTTGGCCTTTCAAGAATTTGTTATAAACAAATGAAATAAATTTTTGCACATGACACAAGCGTTTAGAAATTTAATCTTCAAATATACAACAACAAATTAAAAATTTTAATAATTAAAAAAAATTGTTTTTTTTTAAATAAGAAATTTAAATTTAATAATATAAATCAAGAAAATTATAGATATAAATGCACAAATATAATCCATTGGTCAAGATGTACAATTTTTTTATTCGACATCAACTATGCAATATTTTTTTTATAAGTTGTGATGAAATGCTGTTTTCTCGATTTCTTCCATGTAGAAAAATCCAAATTTTTTTTATACCTGTACAATTCAATAATTTATAGATTTTTTTCAATATAAATATTATCATTATTTTATATTCAATAATTTGTTAGATAATGCTATATTTATAAAGAACGTATAAGAAGCTTTTTTTAATGTAATAAAACTATTAAATATTAATTTTAATCAATTTTATTCACTTAAAATTTATTATGCATCTTTAAATTAGAATAATTTATATTCAATAGTTTCAATTGTAATAATCTTGATTCTTCTATTTTTCAATTGAGATGATTATTGACGCGTTCTAATTCTTATTTTTAAATTACAGGTTGTCGACCACATATATATGTTGTTTGATACTTGGGTTGACATTGGTTTAAAATATTTAAGGATGAAGTGTCGAGAAAACATTCCTTCGGTCAATATCAACATCATCACGTCATTGTGTTTTTGTTATCAAGCTTTGCTTCAACCTTGGCGAGGGATCAACGTTGAAGGCAAATTTGCAGAAGATGAAGATATCCCTGATGAAATTCAAGCGACCTTGAATCGTGTATTTGCATTTTCATATGTTTGGGCGATTGGTGGAAATATTGATCATAAAAGTATTGAAGGTTTTGATGAATTTTTTAGAACGGAACTTGAAACGGTGGCTGCCTTTCCAGGATCAGATACAGTCTTTGATTATTTTGTCAATGTCAAAGATAAGGTTTGTATTTAAAACTAAGTGCATTCATTTATAAATTTGATTCATTTATAAATTTTGCAAAATAAAATTTCGATGAAAAATATTACAGCATAGATATTACAATAATAAAATAGGATGACTTTCTACTTGAAATTTAACCCTCAAAAGATGTTGCAGCGTTTTTTCAACCAATGAGTGATGGAAATCCCTTCTATATAGGACAAAAATGTGATTGTTCATCTTTAGAATTTTGTACGAAAAAGAAAGATTTTGCATAGTAGTTTGACCTCTAATAAGTACTTAGTTATTCTAGAAGTAGATGATTTCCATGGTTACTAGTCCGTCCTTTGAGAATTAACCATTTTGAGATTGAAAATTACTTATATTTTAATCAATTCTTCATTATCAATTTTTTTCTTGACAATCATTGGCAGAAACAAAGTTGCAATTTATTAAACTATATTATTTTTGTTTTTTCATATCAAAATTTTGATAAATATATATTATTATAATATTCAGTTCTTAAATTTTAATGATTTTTTATTATGAAAATGTAGAGCCTAGCACCATGGGAGGATATCATTTTACCCTTTGTATATGTTCCTGGTACATCCTTTTTTGAATTAATGGTCCCAACTTTAGATACAACAAGATTAGGATTTCTTATGGAGATTTATCTTGAAGTTAATAAACACGTTTTATTCCAAGGTGTATCTGGTGTCGGAAAAAGTGCTATTGTGATGGATCTCATTGCTCGGTTACGTGAAAATAAGAACTACATGTCTATAGTTATAAATTTTAGTGCACAAACATCAGCAATTGCAACTCAAGTATGTTCTAAGTTTATATTTTTCATTTTATATATTATTGATATTTGGTTGTGTTTATTAATATATAATAGCATTTATTAAATGATTTTTTATGCTTATTGAAAATAATTCTATTTCAAACAAAAATATTGCAAAGGGTGGTTGTGGAGTGAAAATATATCATCTTGTTTAAAATTTTAATAATTTTCCTACATAGAATAGCTAGTAGTTGCATTCAACAATATTCAATGGTAAATTTTTGATACAATTGTGCCAAATTTATCATTTATTCATATTATAAGAAGTTATGAATAAATATTGGAGTTCATTCTTCACACATCTATTATCTTTGCAATTAGTAAACGATTACTAAACTTGGAGGTCATTAAACATTAGTCTTAGAAATATACTTGAGTTCAAAGATAGGATTCGTACATAATTTAAGGAACAAAATTTTGTCCTAACCTTCTATTCATATGTCCTACAAATGCTTAACTCTAATTTGTTGACACATTTGAAGAACACATACTTAATTCTCATTCATCGACTATTGATTTTTGCAAATTTTGGTTGAGGGTCCACTTATGTGACAATTTTAGTGGCTTAAAAAACCAACACTTTGAAAAATATAGAAATTACATACTTCATCCAAAAAATCTGCTTTTTTAATATTCATGATTTTTACTTGCTAATGTGACAAAATATTATTTTTA
This sequence comes from Pseudoscleropodium purum, assembly GCA_963969395.1. Classification (NCBI taxonomy): domain Eukaryota; kingdom Viridiplantae; phylum Streptophyta; class Bryopsida; order Hypnales; family Brachytheciaceae; genus Pseudoscleropodium; species Pseudoscleropodium purum. The sequence goes on from OZ017795.1 coordinate 30,222,596, forward strand.
GAAATAGATGCTTCTAACTATGTTGAATTGATTATAATGACCATTATAGGTGTTTTTACAATAATTTGAGCACTCTTCTACTAGAATTGATTTAGGTTCTACATTAAGAAACATGTTTGGTAGAAGATATGATAAAAATGAAACGTTGTAATTAAAAAATGCAATCCCGGTATGAGATGTCAAACCTTATAATTTTTGTTGCACAATTTGCAGGTTTTTTTACCAACTTGGGCACAATTCAATTCAATTCTTCTTTCTTCAAACTATTAGACTCTTTATAGGTTGTGGACTCTTTCTATTTTTTCTAAAATTGATCACCTTCTTCTACAAGCCATCTTTGACATCCCTTGATACCTCAAATCAATATTGACCTTATTAATTGGTGTTTATCTTTTTATATAAGTAGAAAAGATGGCAATAGTATAGAACCATATAAATGCATCAATCATTTAGATTACTATTATTCACTTACGTTTTTCTTTTCTATACAAATATTAGCATTCAAACCATAGTTTATTAAAGTCTTAGCTTGTTAGTTGCTTCTTAACTTTTGAGTGCTCCATTGCCCAAAATGTCACCTCTCAAAATTTTATTTCAGCAAGAAGTGGCTTAGATCTTGATTGTATCAACCCAAAATTGATATATGCAGTTTGGAGAGTATAGGGGTAATATTGTCAAGTGGAGCTGTAGAATTAGGAAATGGTGCATTGAAGTGGGTGCCAAAAATTTGTTGCCTTGATCATCTCATGTTTTCCCATTTACCAATTGTAAATATGTATTGCACCTTTGGAATTCATGCCTACAATGGACAATCATTTGTGGTCAAACAACTTTGTAAATTGGCAAAACACTAGATACCTAGATGCCAAACACACTCTCTAAAATTTCTAGACAAATATAGCTTCTTGTAGCTATGGAAAGTTCCCGAAGTGGTGACCCCCCCCCCCCCCCCCCCCCCAAATTATACTATGCAATAATTGTCAATAAAATTTTGACCACTATAATTTGCTAATTTAGATGGTGGAAACTTTAAAAATCTTATATGCACCTATGCACTCTAACTATGAAACATTTTCAATGATGAAGTCTTTTAGATTTCATTTTTTCCCTTTTAGTGCCAAAATCTTTGTACCAAGGTCTACATTGGCTGAACTTCAAGAAAATTAAAGTGGGTGCTTAAGAATTAAGAAGCGATGAGCGTAACTATCTATATACTTTTCTAAGACCTCAAAATTTGATGCCTTATTTTTTCAAGCCAAAATTTGGCATTTAATGGGTGCTTTATAAACCTCCTACCTTAGTCCATTTTGTTTAAACATAGAATTGCTATGGACACAGAATAGAAGCAAGCATGTAGCCCACACATTAGCAATTAAATTAAAATGTAAACTATATGCAACCAAAAATAATATACACTTTTAACACATGAAGCATGTATAATTGTCTTAGAAGCAATGCACACATTCACTACATAAATAGAAAACAAGCACCATACAAAAGCTAGTAGAAATGCAACCCAATTGAAGATTGTTTTCATCTTTTTGTATGTTGAAAAACACGAGGAATTAAATATAGAATATTTTGTAAATTCTCCTTTGAACCAAAAAGCGCAAATAATATGTTGTCATTGAACGTACTATAATTAATTGATTATGGCCTATTGCTCATGTACAAAGCAACCAATCAACAAAAAAATGACCACTACAATATGGACAAAAAAGAATTTTGCAGTAACGAGAAAATGGTTAAAGAAAAACTACTCAAAAAAGTGTAAATTCATAGTTTAGGATTGAGTTCCAAGGTATGCTAGTCTAAGCCCTCTTTGATAGATGTTCTTAGTTGCTAGCCTTGCACAAGTGTGTCATAGAGTCAAGAAAGCTCTAGTGTCAACACTCAACTCACAACTTATGCAAGGTAAAAAGTCAAAGGCATTGTGGGATTGGCTTCACCAACATCTACATCATTGTGAACACCTCTATGAGGTGATCAAATCTATCCTTGATATAGTGAATATAAGAATTTGATGGTGCTTGCCACTTCCAAATGTGGTCAAATTGGGCCAATCTCAAGAGTGCATAATCAATACAAATAACCAACGCATCTTGCTATTCCTTTACAATCATCAATTTTGCCAAAACTTATAGTTTGTGTGCCCTATTACATGTGTGTAGTTAATGAATGTTCTACCTACATTTGACATTAGTAGCTTGCTACACAAGCCATGATAGCAAAACATTTACTTTGATTGTGTCCAACACATCAAACCTCTCCAACACTTAACAATTCATAGCCTATCATCACTATAATCACAAGAAAAGACAATGAAGCAAGTGGTTTAGTACAACCAAATGAGAGAATATAGAAGCAAAATAAACAAAGAACAAGTATGCAATTTAAGAAGAATTTCTACCTTTAAATAAAAAGAAGTGCAAATACCAAAATTATTTGCCAATTGGAAAGAAAAACAAAGGTTCATCAACAAAGAGATTTTCCCAGCAACAAACTTTGGCAACAAAGCACAAGTAAAAACTACAAACACAAATGAATACAAATAGGTGTCAAACAAAGGAATTACCATTTGAAAGTCAAAAAGGAAGGAAAGAGGACAAACTTTGATCCAATGCTAGATGCCCATAAGCCCATTGATGCTCTTTGGTTTCAAGTGTCATCCATGTAGAATTGTCATAGTACTGCACTATAGTATTTTTTGTTTCTAACGTCCAATTATTGGAATTGAGGGATGCTGCAATTTTTGTTGCAGCTTCGTAGATGATAGTGTCAACTTTTGCCCTGCCCGTAACTTGATTATCAAATGTGTGTTTGTTGTTGTTCTACAAATACTAGCCTAATTTATTACAACTACCTCCACTACTTAGCTTAAGCCGAGTGGTACTAATCTTTACAGTTACAGCTAATTACCATTGCAGTCAAGATGAATACTCATGGATGAATAGGGCTAGAAGATAGGGTTGGAAGTAGGCTTTTCAATACCCTCCTTCACTCAAAAAACTCTATTTGTATTGGAAATTCGAAGGTGATAAAATGTCACATTTTGTGGGTCTTTTGTCCGGAGTGTTGATCATAATCCATAGCTACGTCTCTAAGATGTCATTGGTGAGCTCTTCCTTCCTCTAGATAGTCGTTTGCAATGATTTTGATGATGAGATGCTTTGTTGGAGTGCAACACTTAGACTGATGAGTAGCTCTTGTATCACAAGTGTAGATTGTATTGTTGATTCCCTGGTTGGTGGCGGCAGCAGTCCAGCGAGTATTTATCAACGTGCAGAAGGTGAGCGTCTGTATATAGATGTTGCTACAGGGACTAAGAGAAGGGGTGCCGGTTCATTCTTATGGTCGAGTGAGTGATAGAGTTAGGATTGCGGGAGTAGAGAATGAGTGGAAGTCAGCCATTGAGGGAAGTATAGAGAGCTATTGGAGGCATCTAGTAGAACGACCAGAGGAATGGTAAAATAATCTTGCTACACGGAGGAACCCAAAGGCATTAGACTTCAAACACAAGGTTACTCGGAAAGCTTTATGGCTCAATAATGTATACACTCCTGATTGGGCTCGAGTGAGATTTCAAGACTAGGGTTCGATGAACTGCACTACACCTGCATTTCATCTATTTTCACAGAAGCTTGGATATGGTAGGGGCTTTGTAAGGAAGTTAGCTAGCTGTGTTTTAGTGGGTATGTAGCTCACCTATACTTCTCTTGCTTTTGCAGCCTCCCTTTTAAAATGATGTTGTATTTTGATGTGCTTCGTCCGTGCATGCATCACTGGATTTTCTACAAGCCTTATGCATGATTGATTGTCATTGTACAAAGGTGTCGGATAGTCTAGGTCGAATCCCAACTCACAAAGCAAGCGACGAAGGTGGATGATGCCTTTTGTTGCATCTGTAAGAACCCTATATTCTGCTTCTATGCTCGATAATGACACTCTGGGTTGCATTTTACTACTCCATGAGATTGTTGAATTCCCTAGTTTATGAAGAACTTCTGAAATGGAGTGCTTTGAATCAAGATCCCTACCCCAGTTTGTGTGTGCATATGAGCGAAGGACGTTCTCGTCATTAGAGTACAACATTGTTCCATAATCTCTTGTGCCACTTAAATACTTCAATATCTTCTTTGCAGCTTGCATATGTGTTTGCTCTGGTTCTTGCATGTATTGGGAAACGTAGTTGACAGCAAAGGAGATGTCTAATCATGTGTGTGATAAGTAGATAAGGCTGCCTACCAGGGAACAATAATGTGCTAGGTCTACGGTAGTAGTTCCCATCCTCTGTTGGGATTGATTGGCAACTTCGTAGGATTATAGCTGTCAAGGTTGAATTTCTTGAGGAGCTTTAAGATATATCTCCTTTGGTTTATAAAGATCTCATTGTTGTATCTATGAATCTTGACACCCAAGTAGTTATTAGCTTTTCTCAAGTCCATCATTTCAAATTCCATTTGCAATTTTTGCTTCAACAATGCTATCTCTTGTTGGTCATCATCTGTAATTAGCAGATTGTCTACATAAAGAAGCAATGCTATTATCTTTCTGTCTTTTCAAAGGTAGTAGGTTGGGATCACTTTTGCTTTGAGTCATACCTTGGTTGTGAAGCCATGTATTGATGCGGTCATACTACGCTTTGGAGGCTTGCTTGAGACCATACAAGGCCTTGTTGATCTTAGACACCTTTGATGGATCTTCAACCCGTAGAAAGCCTTCTGGAATCTCCATTAGAATGTTGTCGCTGATGGTGCCATTGAGGAAGGTAGTGATGACATCCATCTGAGATAGCAACCAATTATTCTTTGCTACCAATGTTAGAATGAGTAGGATGGTTGTCCACTTTACAACTGGTGCAAATATGTCATGATAATCTACACCCTCCCTTTGTTGGAAGCCTTTGGCTACAATCCTTGCTTTGAGTTTGTGAATTGCTCCTCTTGAATTTTTCTTAACTTTGAATAACCATTTTGTTGTTATTGGTTTTCGATGGGTGGATCAATCGACAATGCTCTATATATTATTTTTCAATATGGAATTGATTTTGCTTTGGATAGTTATTCTCCATTCTAGTTGTTCTGTTGCAGTATGGAAGTCCAACAATTCTTCATGAAGTTCAAAGAGTAACATCCAGAAGTCCCTAAACTTAGTCAATAGTGCTCTGCAATGGTTTGGGCATCGCCAAATTGAGGGGCTAGTTTGTTGATTGATGGATAAGGGTCTGAGCGAGCTTCTAACAAGTACTTCGCAGCATGAGTCTGAGTTGAGACTTGGTGTGGTGATTGAATTATTTTCAATCGATGATCTTGCGTGGCTCGGAGTTGGATCAATTTGGCATGGATCAGACTTTGGATTCCTTGATTGATTATAGGAGACTGATTCATCATGTTCATGTTGTACCAATAGGAAATTTATATCGTAAAGGTCAGAGCTGCTTAGATTGGATTGTCGATTGAGTTGCTCAAGTTGAGTCACTTGGTCAACTTGAAGTGTCATGTCTAGGTGAGACTCTGATAAGCTTGATTGAGGACAAGTCTCGGCATGTTGTCCTACAGATTCTTTGGAGCTACTAATCTCTTTTCCTTCTCTTGATCTACCAACTAGAGAATTGAAGTTGCTTTCTAGTTCCATCTCATCTAGATAGCCCATTCCCATTTTTGATTCATCAAAAATCACATCTCTACTAATGATCAATTTTTGTTTGTTGTAATCATATAATATGTAGGCTTTAGTTTCGCTATCAAAACCAATAAACATACATTTGCGAGTCTTGCTATCTAGTTTCTTTCACTCTTCTTATGGCACATGAATAAAGGTGAGACATCCAAATATTATCAAGTTGGAGACATCTGGCGTTGTACCTGAATATCGGACTTCTCGAGTATTGCTTGAGTTTGTTTTGGTAGAACTTCGATTTGTCAGATATGTTGCATGTGACACTGCTTTGGTCCACAAATAATTTGGAAGGTTGCAATCGTGTGAGATATACTTCTTGCTCTTTCCATGATAGTACGATTTCTTCTTTCAGAAACTCCGTTTTGTTGGGGTGTATGAGCCTGAATGAGTTCACGATGGATGCCGCTTGTTGTACAAATATCCATGAACTTTGTTGACATGTATTTCCCTCCTCAATCTGATCAAAATGCTTGCATCTTGTTTCCTATTTTGATTTCTAATTTCTTCTTGAATGTTAGAAATTTTAAGGCTGTTTTGCTCTTGCACTTCAAAAAATATACCCAACTTTTATGAGAAAAGTCGTCAATGAAGATGAGTGCATACCGAGATCTGCTTAGTGATGGCTGTTGCATTAGGCCCATTACATTGGAGTGGACTCTCTGTTTTGGTTAGGAGGCTCTTGTTTTTGATTGGTGTGGGAATCGCTCCCTATGTTATCGATTTGTTAAGCAACAGGAATATACAATGTTCTGTATTTTGAAGTTTGGGAGGCTGATCACTCTTAGTGTCTTCAGTAGGTAAGCCATTCCCATATAACTCAAGTGGCTTAGGTGTCAAAGCCACAAGTTTGTCGTATTGTTGGCATCAATTGACAAAGTTGCCATGCTATTTGAGAAATAGTAGAGGCCATTTGACATGTTCCTCTTTCCAAATGCTACGATGCATTTTTGAGAATTAATGACCCAACAATTTTTATTTGAGAATACAACTTCATGACTTGTATTGGTGATGGCCCCTAGTGAGATCAAGTTCTTTTTTATACTAGGCACATACTGAATTAACTTTATTGCACTTGATCCTGTGTGTACAGGGGCGGAGCTAGATCTTCTTAGGGGATGAGATTTTCCTCTTCTTGTCTTTATCTTGTTGATTTCTACACTAGACAAGTTTGGAGGATGATCTAGTTTCTATAAGTTTAACGCAATGTGACTTGTAGCTCCATTGTCTAGGTACCAGACTACCAGGGACCATTGCCCTAGTAATAGTATGGATCGTAATAGTAATAGGAGTCAAGCTGGAAATCTATAATCTCATCTGAGTTTGTTTACCCCGTGTTCTTGGATGCTTCTCCAACATGTGGATTCCGTAGTAGCTTACAATCTTTTACTATGTGCCTAGGTTTAAGACAATTGTAACATATTGGAAGGGGTCTTGGGGGCCTGTAGTAGCTCTTGCTTGGGAAACCGTGTCCCCTAATTGGTGGGAACCATCAACCTCCTCTTTGTCTGTCACGACCTGAATGACCATTGTTTGTGATTGTCTTCTAGTTCGAACTAGCGGCCAATGCTTGGTCGTCACCTAGTTGTTGAATTTGATGATGCCTCCTGTAAGACTCAAAGAGCAGGCTTGCATTTAGCTTGTCAAATGACATGTCGGAATCTAGATGCCTAAGTGTTTGTATGGTACTTTCAAACAATTGTAGAAGTCCATTTAATACCATTTGATTTACGTTTTTGTCATACAGTTTCTCTCCCATGCTACTCAAGCGGTTTTTCAATTTTCTAGCCTTCTTGATGCACTCCTCTACCAATCCTCCCTCCTTCATCTTGAGTGACTGTAACTGACTCATGAAGGTGAGTATCCGAGATTGATCTCCAAAGTTGAATTGATCCTTAAGAATTTTCCAAACCAAGGCAAGATCTAAATAGTCTGCTATAAGATCTACCAAATCATCTGATACTGAAAGTAACAACAAATGACATGCTAATACTTTTTTTCATTTCAACTGTGCTTTCATCATTGCTTCTCTATCAATCGTTACTAGAAATGTAGCATGATTTTGCTCGGTTTCAATAATGGACCATTGTCCTTAGCCCTCAACGTGGCTCTCATTTTCAACGACTAGACATAATAGTTCAAGAGACCCTTCAATTTGTCTCCCTCCTTGAAGGCTACACTCCCAACTTTTGCCAGGTCTAGAACCTACACTCTAATACTATAAAAGAAAACAAACACAACTTTGCTAGATGAATTCATCAAATTGAATTAATTTACCTAGAGTTAAGGCAGGTCTTTATACATACAATTAACAATAGGTGAAGTACTCTATAGATACTAGCCTAATTTATTACAACTACCTCCACTACTTAGCTTAAGCTGAGTGGTACTAATCTTTACAACTACAACTAATTACCGTTACAATCAGGACAAATACTCATGGATGAACAAGGCTAAAAGATAGGGTTGAGAGTGAGTTTTTCAACAATTGTTATAGTTCTTTGTTGGCACTTCTAAGAGTTTTAGGCGGACTATAAAAAAAACTATAAGAAGACCACAAGACAAAATCAAGATAGGATTTAGGGAGCTCATACAAGACTAGAGGAGGGAAAAAAATTTCATACAAAAGTGTCTTGTCTAGATAATGAGACAAAATCTTGAGAGATTATCATAAATTGTCATTTATTAGCTTATAGCTCTACTCAGACTCCCTTGCATGATGGCTATAGTCAACATGTACATGCTAATACGATTGTACTACAAGACCATTCAAGAAATCAAATGATCCATAATCATTTTTATAGTCATTAGTCATATCTACTTACTCATATTTGCCAAAAACTAACTAACAATGCCATAGAAAGACAATTAAAGGAAACAATGAACAAAGCTTTGCTCACACAAAGAAAATGCACTATTATTTACAATCAACTCTTTTTTAGTTTAGTAATACAAGAGAACTACTCTCTCTTGAATTTATTTCTTGTCCAAATTTCTCATAGGATGCAACAATTAAAGACAACACTAACTTGGATAGAACCTATAATTAGGGAGTTTTTTTCAAAAAAGGTTGCATTTTGGCAAATCTACCTACAAGGTGTCAATATTTTATAAAACAAACATACTTAGACATTTGACATTTCAACTGGTCAAAGATTTTTTGAGACAAATTCATTGAGCACATTCATATTGTTCTCTTCTAATGTGTAAACATCACTTTTAGGGTTGAAAGATAGTGCTATAGTACAAATTACTCTATTGATCCATTGGATGTCAATAATCTCATATTTAAATTTTTCCTACATATCACTATTTTTGAAAAAATTTAGTGTAATTTCAACTAAAAGTGTAGAACTTACCTTCTTTTGTATAGTTGTTTGAGACATTAGATCAATTGAATTTGTGAATAATTTTACCTTGTCTCTAATCCTTCTTTGAATATTTTGGACTTGATTGAGCCACCAACTATTTATGTTCATACCACTAGGCATTTGCAATTGAGTATTTAAGTTGAGCACATCTAGAGTTCTTCTTTTGGGAAACCTTTACTATAAAAGATTAGTTTAGGGTAGAAAGTTGCATGAAGACCACACTACAATCACTGCCAAATCCAAGAAAACATATTGTTGTAGAATTTACAATTAACAAGTACTATTCATTATTGTTCAAGTCTATTGAATTTTTTATCCAAGTTAAACGTTCCTTTTGAAAGAAAGGATTTCCATTTAATTTGAATACTAATGTTGATTTGTACATGGCCTTTCTTATGTACTCAACCATCAACAATATTTTGCATTCTATAATGCTATAATTTATTAATTTGTCACGTGTCCATTGGCTAGCTTGGCTTGGCATAATCTACTATCTAAGATAAGGCATCCTTGCATTCTTCCTTAAAAACTTTTAGGTCATCTTGCCTATTTGTGAGCTCCTATTTTGTCACCTGGGAGTCACTATCTTTTCATTTTTCGTTTATTAGTATTTTCAATGCAATCTATTATACAAAAAGCCCTATAAAGAGTGTAAAATCAAAAGAAATATGTCACATTCTATTAAAGTCTTTGGTCCTAAATAGCATCTTTTCCTTAAACTAAATTCAGATCTCGAAAGTATACATATTGTAGTTATTAAATAGAAATTGCCCAAATTATCTACACTTGTTTTATATGTGATATGATATGGTTAAATTGATTTAAGAAAACCTATGTGAGAACCTAAGTCAATTTTCAAAGAGAGATTTCAATTTTCTCATTGGTATGCATGTCATTATATCAATAAAATGGTAGGAATCCCAATTATTAGCCTAAAAGTAAAGAAAACTTAAGGAAGACTACATATGAGGGCATCTATGACATAAATATGGTGGTTTTAGGTAGAAATCATGCTAGAAGTTCATTAGCAAAGTTAGTTTGCCAAAATTCCCCTCTATATGAAAGATTCAAATTTTTTGTTCAGTAAAAGTTAAAGGAGATAGTAGAATTTGATTTGCCTTCTTTAAATGGGCAAATTAAAAATATGAACTTGCATATATTTTGAAGATTTTCATGGGAGGTTCCATAAAAAGTTCCAAATTTTTTTGATAGTTAAAAGATATTCTTTTAAACGATCAACCACCAAAATTCACGATGGAAAATTCATAAAAATTATTGAAGTGTAGTAAAATCTCACTAAAAATTGGTATAGATTTTTTTATGTTATTAAAATGCTCAAACAAGTCTTAAAACATTTTAATAGCTAAAGTCCCAAAATTGACAAGATTTTACCTAGATTGGCAAATTTGAAAATTATGATAGAGTTGACAGAATGACATGCGTTGTCGTGTTATAAATGTAGACATTATATAAAATATGTATATTCACATTATTTAAATAGGTTTGAATGTTTGTAATATTATAATGAAGATGACATCATTTGAGGTGGCTTCAAGGTGATGCCCTCTCTTTGCCATTATAGGTAACTATATAGAGAAGAATTCACTTGAAAGCTTCAACTCATTTGATATTCTTCTTCTTCATTTTTTATTTAGATTATACTATCTCAAACTAAAAGGCTTTTTTTCTGAGTCTCAAAATGAAAAATATCAATTAAAGCATGAGTTTGAATTTTTTTTATTACAATTGTCAAATTAACCACAATTGCGAAACTACCATTGGGTCTTTCATTGCTACATGGGTGATTAGAAGATGAAGCTGGGTCATCTCGACTACCAAAACAAGCTTGTGTAGAGAAACAATGACACAATAATCTTCAACGTGATATTTAAGCATTGGTGATTTTGTTGCAAGTTAAATATGTTAAGTCCGATAGTAGTGAAGTCACATTTGAAAAATGTTTTAAAGGTTTAAATAACGAGTAGTATTGTTATATGGTGGATTGGTGGGGCTTATTGAAAAAAGTCCTGATCATCAACAATGGTTACAAGGGCTAGTCAATCCTTTAACTACGGTGGGTAATATCGATTATGTTGCAGGTACTGTTAAACGCATTTTCAAATTCTTGCAGATGGAGTGATATTTTGATTGGAGCTCTAGTTTTTTACCTTTATTAAATATATGTTGGGTTTAAGTTTTTCATTCTACAATTGAAGTGATTTGTTTCAATAATTCTGTATTTGTAAAGTAGTATGAAGAAAATATTCAAATAGTTTGCCTTATAAATGAACTTGAAGTGAATTTTTTTAAAGATAAAGATAAAGATAAAAAGATAGTGGTACGGCCAAATAAATGTTCAATTATTGATGTTGTAGCTTTGTAAATGAATTAGAAGCTGACCCTACTTGTTTGTGTGGTTGAAGTGAAGATAAAGTGGAGAAAAAATAGAGAAAAATGTAGACACTATTCATCTTCTCTCTTGTTATGAGTTTAGAAAGAACCTGAATGTTTAAAAGCCCATTCTGTTGTGAGTTTGAAGAAGTTTGAAATGAAATTTAGAGAATTTATGTATCATGATGTGTAGTTTCTAAATTGATCTTACTTGATTGATTTGGAGTTGTGAATTAGAAAATTGTATTAGTTTGAGTGAAAAAATGTTTGTTGCCTTTGAAATTTAAAGGTAGAGACTTCAACTGGCCATAAAAAATGAACATGTTTTTGGTCTGCAATACAATTTGAAGGAAGTGTAGGAAATTGTATTAGCTTTCCATAAAGATATCACTCATTCTGTTTGAAGTTTATATGAGTGAGTTGTGAGTATGGAAGTGAAGGAGAGTTTGTTGCCCTTCTTTTCTCAAGGCTGAAACTTTGAATGGCCATAGAAGTTAGATAGAGTTTTAGAATTATTTGAAATTTGAAGGAAAAATAAAAGTTTGTGTTAGTTTTTCTAAAAACTATTACTCACTTTATTTGGAGTTGTGGAGCAATGGTGACACTCACCCAAAGTTTAGCTTGAAATTTGAAAGTTGAAGTTGAAGATTGAAAAAAGCTTTGAGGACTTATGTATGAATGTATGGTTTGTGACTTTGTAAAATTTGCTATTACGGGCAACTTGAGTTACACTAACGCTAGCATCATTTTGTAACATGGATGATGAAGTGAAGTTAATGGCTCACATAGTGTAGACTTGCTTGTTCTCACAGTGAAGCTTGATTCTTAAAGTTGATCACCGGAAGTTTCAATTTATAGGATTCAATCTTTCAAATAGTTCAGCTCGTGATCTGGCTGTCCGGTTTGACTTGTTCCACATTTTATGGTTTCTTATCTCCACATTTTAGCCTTAAATCCACTTAGAGTCGCATCAAGATAGGCTAGTAGAAAGAAGTTCAAGATCAAGTAGAAGATTCGATGTTTGAAGTTGAAGATTTATTTGCGATTACCCATACCTGATTTTTAAAGCATTTCAAGTTGTAGTCAGAATTCCCGTGATTTCTTGAGCTAAATACTTTCAACTCGAAAGCGTCCTAAAAGTGTATAAAGTTGGAATGGAACCCAAGTTGGGTCTTTTGTTACTCCTTCATATTTACTTAACAATCTAGTCATAGTTGTCATAGTGGACGGACGTCCGGTTTGCCCATCTGTTAGAGGTCCTGCCCGTCCGATACAGTCAATACATAGTTGATTTTTTGACAATGGAAAAATAGGCCACGTGGATGCCATGTGGATTAAGGAACATCCTAGGCGCGGACGAGATCGTCAGGATGCGGACGAGGTGACGTGTCATTCTGCAAAATTGCACAAGTTACAAAATTAAAGCCGTTCGGACCGTCCGTCCGTCCGGTCCGATGACCCTAACTCGCCCGTTTTGACAACTCTGAATCTAGTTTAGTTATTTTTTATAAAAAATCAACCTCTAAAAGTTAAATTTTTATTTTTAAAGGATTTTAAGTTGACGCTAACTTGTTTGCTCTTGTTTGTGCTTGTTGAATTCATTATACTAATCTATTAAGTTCTTTTTGTTGCATTTATGTAGTTATACTAATCCTAGAAATATCCCTTGTCGTACATGCAATCTAGACGTAAGTATCTTTATACATAAAAACGTGGTAAGATGATACAGGATATCGTCCTAGGGAATTCCAGATGTTCTCTCAAACTTCAGTATCCGGATTGTCTCTTTCTCCTCTTCCGACTACTCTTTTCCTCTCTTTTCCGATTTCAACTATTATCCGGATTCCAATTTGGATCCAGTATCACCCAGTTTTCAATTACGTCTCATTAAAGTACAAGTTTTCAATTCCTTTGTTTTACCATTAGAGGGGCCGTTGTTGATCTTTTGAGGGGTAGGGACTTCACCACTCTGGTCTCTCACATTTACTGAACTGACAAAAACACACAAACATTCAAGTAATCAAGGTGTTGCAACATGGAAGGAAGATCCAGATCCTCATAATGTTCCAAATGGCTAATTTGGAATGCAAGTCACTTAAGATTGCATTCACTTTTCCTTACTACAGTGACAGATCTCAGGCATCCGGAACTAATAAGGGGGTAGTCTTTCTAGGTGTAAGACGGATTCCAAAGTTGGCAGATCTTCCAATGAGTAGGAGTTTTCCGCTAGCGGTTGCTAATCTCCGCATAGAATTGTTTTCAATTTCAGATTTGCACTCACACTACTCTTTAGTATAACTGAATTACTGTTTTGGTAGTTCAAAAGCACCATGTGTAGCTTTTTTGTCACAAATCTAACACCAACACAATAGTACTCCCTCAATCCAATCCAGCTACTTAGAATCTGGATTCCTCCTTACCCATCCTTCTCACATCTCAACGTTCTAAATAACAAACCAACACAATCCATACATAGATGTTGGAGCTAGAATGTCCGACTTGGTGGTTTAGATTAAAGAAATAAATGAAATGCAATTGAAAATGTTCTAGGATGGAATGAGAGGGCAACAAACTTGCCCACCCTTAAAAACCAAAACCAAAACCAAAGTCAATACCTAAAAAGCCCAAAAGGCACCCCAGTAATCAAGGCAATCAATCGATGAACAATCCGGGATATCCAGAAAGTTCATAGTGAACTATCCTTAAAAATCTGGAACCCAAGCCCACGCTTCAGAAACCCATTCCAAAATAAAAATAAAAATCCAATTAACTACATGTTATCTATCTACCCCACTATGCCTTCTTCATGTTGCTCTCGCTTTGACTGCCTAGAATCTTCACCAAAGCCTTCACTAGTGTATTCTTCGTTGTCAACTGGGTCTGAGGTTTCCATTGAATTTCTAGAGGTGAGTCTTCATTATTGGTCTCTTCCTCGGTTTTGAACTTCAACACTTCTTCCTTTGACTCCTCGATCTACTGAATCTCTGGATCCTTGGCTTGCGACGAATCATTCAGTTCAATCTCCTTGCGATCCTGTTTTCGTAACGAATGCTGCATGTACAAAAAGTCTTCCAAATGAGACCAGACCAGATGCGTCATCGCTCCAATCCGTGCGTCAAGGTTGCCGTGAATGTTCAATCTAGATGTCTTAAACTTTCTGGTCATGATTTTCCTAGGTACTGGAAGAATTAGGACAAAAATTCCTCATTCTATCAGAACAGACTTTCCACTCAGTTCCTTCTTCAGCTTAGGTAGTGCTTATTCTGTTGGAGTGTGCACTTGATTGATTGGTGGACTACTAGTTGGAGTAAGAATAGACTTTAGTCCTTTCGATTGTGGCTGAATCAAAATACTAGAAGTTTGCCGAACTGGAGTTTGTCGAACCAGAGTATCCTAAAATATACTTCTGGGGGACTTCCGGAAACCCTTCTAAATCTATGGCCCTTTTGGATCCAGGTACTCCAATAACTTGCGCATGTCCTTCAAGACAGCCCCCATCCAAACTTCGAAATCGACTAGGATCTTAATCATCCTTGATCTGGTCATATGACCTTCCTTCTCCAACTAGGCGATGTAGAGGTCAACTCTAATCACCATATATTCCAGAATTATTACGAATTCCTTCAAGTCGTAGACAAGTCAAAGAGCATCCGTCTCCTTTTGTTTTGCTACATTCAACTCCCTTTCCGTCCACTGCAATTGGAATTTGAGGTTATCCCTTTCTTCTTTCAACTTTCAGATCTGTTCCTCCTTCTGTCGGAACTCCTCGAGATCCCGATGTTTCTGGATCTCTTCCAAAATCTTGTCCGGCTTCACCTTGAGTTCGCCCAAGAGGAAGAGTATCCGAGTATGTGATCCTCCAAGTTGCCATACATTTGTTTGGCCTACTACATCCACTAGATATCGGCTTCAAAAAGATCCAAGTCTTCATGATGTTCCGGATTCAGACTCGACTCTCTTCTATCTAGCATTGGCGCCTTCCTTCGTGTAGTCGGATCCGTGGACTTCTTTCATTTCTGGTCAACAGCTTCTTCTTCTTCTTCCGGTTGTCCTTCTTCTTCAGATTCTTTTTCTTCCCTCTCTAGTTCATCCGTCACGTTGTACTTCATGATCTCAACTCTGGTATTATACTAAATCATTTCTTAAGTACTCAAGACTTCTATGGGATGGTAGAGGTGAAACAGATACGGGGTGATAGGGTTGTGTTTTGCCCTAGTCACATGATTAGCTAGTTTTCCCACTATGCCCTGAATCACTTTCCCCCAATGCACAATCCAATCCTCTAAGGCCTCGAAGATGGTGTTAGCTACCATGACCATAACCTAGGTAGGCTTTTCTAGATACAAGATCAGAATGAGGAATTCCAATACCCATCTATGCCTCTCGTTCTTGCAATCACTAATGATAAAACCTTCCTTCGCATGAGCTAGACTCTAGAATTTTTCGGTTACATATTTATTTGCCCTTCTAGCTAATCCAAATCTACTCTTTTTGAACGAATACACATCCATCCACATGTCTTTCGTCCAAGCTACGGGTCGACCCTTCATCATCAACTCGTACTGGTTGAGAACTTTGTAAATGAGTTCCTAAATCATTTCCTCGTTCTTTATACTCCATAGCCTATTTAACAATCCGACACACCCAATACACATGAGGTCCTCTTCTAACTATACTCGGTGAGCTTGATCAAAAAGAATGACCAAATAAACCATCCGAACTGCCACTATGGACTTTCATGCAGGTAGATTGCTAGCTGTTGCCATGAATCACCAACACCCAACAATCTAATCCGATGCAAATGGCACCAACCTTTCCATCATCTCCTTATCATAGTTGCTAACTCACCACTTTTTCTCTCAACTATACGTCCATGAGTTTCAACAACTAGAAAGGGAGAAAAGCGAAGTGACGGTGGGTTTAAGTACTCAGCATGCGGTCGACAGTTCTCGGTGGAGAACGAGAAGAAGACCATTCCTAGAACAATACTGTAGTTCCCTAGACTAGAAGCCTAGAACTTAGGTTCTTGGAATCCAAAACTTTTCCGGATTCTGGATCCATGTCAGATCCGTTTCCATAACACTAGTAACAATTCTAGCAATCCAGAAATTAACTATTTCCATAATAGTCTTAAGGTAGCCAAAATCCCTATGGGTTACCAAAAAATTAAAATTTTTTTTTAACTCTATCTAACCTATTCTAGATTAATCCTATCTAGTTTGAGTTTTTGTGCTTCCACACCCCTCACCAAACCTTGGTAATGCCGCTTTGAAAGGCTTCTAGTGTGTATTTTTTATTGATATTGTGCACCTCCTTGTGTTTCTACCTCCTTGTATTATGGTCCATTGTTGTACTAACTTCTATATTCTAACATATTTACATGATTGTAAATAAGTGTGAGTTGGTATGTGACTAGCACTAGAAACTTAGGTTTGGGTTTATTAGTATAGCAAAGCTCTGTCCCTATCTTTCCATATTTTTTTAGAAATTAAGAACTTTTATACACTCATGGAGAAGCTTTGACTCTATAGGGTCTTATAAAAGTCTCCTATATTCTACCATTATGTTACCAATCTACCAAGAATAATTTCCAAAATGTTGTTTGGGATTACCAAGTTTGGCTTCCAAAAAGAAATTTGTAGTTGTCATTAGCGTAGCAAGGCAAGATCCTTGGGTTAGGGACAACCTTTTCAAGTCTTAGTTGGGCCACAGATAAGTTCTTAGTATCAAAAAGGATCTAAAATACCTTGGTAGTACTATAACCTAACTTTTCTAGTCCTCAACCAACACTATTGGCTTCTAGTACTCATCAACATTCAATCAGTTTAACCAATAACCACTAGCACTCACTAGACCATCCTAATATCAAACTAGCATTCACCGGACCACCCAAATTTCAAACTAGCACTCATTAGCCTCCTAGTACCTACTAAGAATTCACTAGACCCCTAGACTCAACATGTCAAGTATCAAGTATAGATATCGACGTATCAAGCAAGAATACAAGTATCAGAGTCTGGGCATGGATATTGGTGTATTAAGGTAAGTATCAATATATGGGTATTGACATCTAGAAGTGGATATCAATATATGGGTCCAAGTATTTGTATATAGGCAATACATATGGGATAGTATACACGGAAGTGCATTGTTCTAGTACTTTAGATTAGTGCTGCTAGTCAATGCCTTTTGGCTAGTGCGATAGGTTGAATTTTGGAGCTTGGGTCAATTGACACTATTAATCATGAATATTTTTGGAATAAAGTAGATTCGGAATAGGGAATAGATAGGATAGAATTAGGGGAATAGTATATAGTAGAAGAGAATAGAAAGGAAACAAAGGTATGTTAAGTCAATAGAATAGAAGTATAAGAAGCATAAATCTCCAAAAGACTTTCAAACCTTGCTCAATCATTCTAACATTAACAAAACTCACAACTCCAAGTAAAATGGTATGATAGAATAGATGGAAGGGAGTCTTTGAAAAAAAGTTTAGCAATCAAGTAGTATTAGACAAGAATCTAGATAGAGCAATTAAACCTTAAGAAGAAGGATTAGGCAATAATTGATTTAGACAAGATGAAAGTGATTCAAAGTCAATTATTATCTAGGAAATCGTAATAATAATTATTTTATCAAAGTCAACTACTAAAATAGAATAATAGAAGGGAAATATTGTTTGAAGAAAAGATGGAGTAGAAAAAAAAGAGAAAGAAAAGAAGAAGTTCAAAACTTCCACAACTTATATTAAAACCATATTTTCAAGTAGTGAACAAATTTACAAGAAAAATTTAAATATGGTGAATGATAGGAATTTTAAAGGTACATTTGACCACCGTATAAGTGAGGCCCAATCCAAGTTAAATTACTAATTACTCCAATTTCTATTCCATTTCTTTGATTAAGTCAATTTTATACCTAGACAAATTTCAAGTACAAGTCAAAGTGCCAACATGAAGTTTTTTCCAAAGTTTAGATAAAAGTTCTTGTAGAATGTATTTAGAGGTTTCTGAAAATGTATGACATTTAGAAATAGGAGTCAAATTGAGAGAGATATCATTGGATGAAATCAAGAAGTCATAATGGATGAAAATTAGTCAATTTCAACCAAAAGGAACAAAAATGGAAACAGAGATTGGGTAAAAAATGTAAAAGTTAGAGATAAAAATTAAAGTTTATTTTTAATTTTAGGTTAGTAGAAAATAATGGATGAAGTTTTGAAGTACTTATAATTAGCAATCAAACTTCATCCATTCATAACTTCCATTAGGAAGGTTCAAATCTAAAGTTCTTTAGCAATATAGATAGTTAATCCTAGATTCTACAAGGAACCAAATTCCAAAGTTAAAATTTTATTTAAAAAAAGACCCAAACCATAGGAATGAAGTTGAAAGTAGAATAGGACTTTTTAAAAACAACTAAGTAAAAAAATTTAAAGTTAGCATTAAATAGAAAGAATTTAGAGGAGTCCAAGACTATGTCCATCCCTAAAAAATAATTAAAATTCCAATAGTTATAAAAAGATGAAGTTCAAATCAAAAAACAAATGAATTTAGTTGGAAATTGTCTATCCAAGTCCAAACTCTGAATTTGAGTAGAAATTAGTTATCTAAATCTAAGGTCCAAAATTCAAAATCAATTGAAATAAGAAAAAAGTCTAAAGTAGTGGATGGAGTTTAAATAGCCTCTTAAAGATTCAAACTTCTTCCAGTCAATCATAATTTTGTATAGGAATATTCAAATCTTGCAAACCTTATGTTTTAAAAATGGGGTGGTCTAAACTACATCTTCAAAGAATTAAATTGAGATTGTACATGCTCTTATTAGAAAAATATAGTAGCTTAGAGACTTCAGATTGTCAAGGATTAATTCTTGCACTTAGGATAGTTTTGGTGATTTCTTGTGAATTTGTAGAACTTTAAAAACTTAGAAAAGATCCATTTTTTAGAAGGTACAATGGAACGACATTAAGCACCCAAAAGCTCAAATACAAGAACTTGATTGTGCTAATATATTTATTAAGGATGAATAAAAAAATGTCCACACCATCTTCCATCAATTTGTCTTCTAAATTGTTGGTGGTGTTGATCTTTTGGTCTTCACTATCGCCATTTCTACACTCAAAGACTCCTTCAACACTCCCTCAATACCTCTACATCACCATCTTTGCTAGAGCCCAATTTAGTAGATATCGCATACACCCGATACATAGAATCTTCAGTCTCCACCATCCAAGGCTACCAAATGCAACACTTGTTTTTAGTATACGTAGATGGTATCATGGATAGATGCATGGTTTGGTGTTTTAGTAATCATGTCACAATGTTGATTTAAGGGATGGGTATGTATTTCAAAATGAATATTACACAAAATCTTAGAGCTCTTTATGCAATTTTTGGATTAAAAATATATGAACTTAATTAATAAGACATCTATGTATTTTTTTTACCAACAAATGTCTATAAACATTGATTTATAGACCTTTGAAGATAAATATATGGATTGTCACAATTAGAGTTAATTTTTAAGCATATAGACTTTTAAAAAATAAAAAACACACATCGAAATGGATTATAGTGACTAATGTAATAGTAAATAAAAATATTCTTTATCTAGAAAAGAATTCTTCAGTGCCAACATCATTGCATTTCACATAGTTGTAAATTTTATACAATGAAAATTAGGCCCAATCTTTGGAGGGCATTTTCTTATGAATTTTTTTATTTTTATTTTTATTTCCTTTGTATAGTATATTTAAAGATCTAAATGGATATATTTCTATAAGTAAAAAATTACTTTTGGAGGCTCAACCACTATGATTCTTAAGAAAACTTTCTTTACGTGGTTGATTTAGTATTCTAAAAGCTCTCTAACTAGTGAAAATATTGAGACACTAAACCATGCATCCACCCCCATATTTAATCCATTCAATTGTATTTGGTTTGCCTTTAACCCCTCCTTCAACACTAAGACAATGTTCTCATCTATCACAAGGCTATTGTAATTTGCCAAATATGTAGAGGCCTCTCTAGGACCTAAGGTATTTTAGAAATGCATTTCTTCACTATGACATGACAAAAAACCTAAATGTCAAGGTAGCATTGGTTATCAACAAAACAATCATGTAAGGCTAGTGTCTTAGTATTTCCTCCTACATTGTGGTCTGTCTACTTGAATCACAACTTCCACATACAAAAGAAAAATGACAATTTGCTAGCAAGCACAACTCTCTTCCTAAAACCTAGAGAAACCAAGAGGAAAATGTCAATGTAATCAACATATATTACCAAATACAATTTGTTCCCTAGTACTCTTCAATCTCAATGTGCTTTCCTACTAATCTTTAGTTTGTGTAAGCAAGTCTTTGCATTATTGGCACAAATGCATTGTGCACTAGTCCAATTTCGTCTCTTAGAATGTTGCACATCTTTTTTTCTTAAACTTTGTTGATCTATAGCTTACTACAAATGAATTTTTTTTTTCTTTTTTAAATTTTCACACAACAAGCAATCAAGAAGTAGCTTTAAGGCACAACAATTATTATAACTTTTAACTACATGAATAAATGACTTATTGCATGATATTAAGCAACTCAAAAAATGACTTTCTTAAGAAATAAAAATTTGAACTTGGTTTTTTATATTTGTATATACATCAAAAGCTTTAAATCATTCAAATTTGATTCAAAAGATGAAAGTTATGAGGAGTTTTAGGTTGTGGGTAGTTATAGAATCTCTATTCTAAAATAAACTTTAAATTTTTTTATTTAATTTAATTTTAAATATTTTTGAAAAAATAAAATCATTGAATGTAGATTGTTTATTATAACATTATCCACAATGGAATTGGAATTTTTCAATTCTAGAATTAAATCATCAACAATTTAGTATTTGGAATCATATTCTACTTCTTTCTATATATTATTTTTTTCAAGAATGAATATGAGATATTTCTTGTTGAAATCTTTTAGAGGTATTCTCAATTTATTTTTTCAATATATCATTGAGAATGACAAGTTGTATCATCTACACATTTTAAAAGTTTGAAAGATGAAACCTAACCATTTAAGAAGACTTAGAAATATATTTTTTGAAATCCAAGTGTCATGATCTTGCAATTGGTAAGGTTTCTTATTATAAAATTCCAGGAGGGTGTATTTTAACAAGTAATTACAGAATCCTATCATTAAATTTGTTCATGAATAAGTATAGAAGAAGATTTTAGCCTTGCTTTGGGTTTGAATGCTTCGAAGTAATTTTAAGCCTAAAAACATTGAATTACTTTAGATGTTAAAATATGTATTTTCTGTAAAATTTTGTAAAATTTTGTTTCATTGCATAAGATATCTATAAATAATTTTCCAATTTTTTCAATGATCTAATTAAAAATACATATTTACAAGAATAAATTGAAGGATTTAACTCTAAATACAAATTGAAAGCATGTTCTTTTTTAAAATGATATTTTGTCTTTGAAGTGAAAAGGACTTAAGCTACCAACCTAAGACTCTAAAGCTTAGTCCCTATAAAGATTTTGGCATTTGGTCTTAGAATTGTTGCTTGGGATCCCAAGATCTTTTTTCCATTAGAGCATAACTTATTGTGATTATATATTATATTCTTTGGTAAAAAATTGATTAGGAACTCCCATTTACTTTTTCTTCACACCTAGATTTTATTGTTTTATTGCTAAGATCATATTAAATATTTAATATGGTATTTCCAAGACTTACACTTGATTTTAGCGATCTTCATCATCCTTCAAAGGACTAAAGAAACCACTTTGGGTTTCTTGAGAACTTGGGCAAGGTGTGACTAGTGTATTGACTTCATAATTTGTAATTTTTGCATGAAATTTTTAGAATGGATGCTAATCATCATGTTCTACTACTCTACATATTCATGAAGATTAGTTTCATATCAATGCCAAAAATATTGTAGAAATTAAAAGGCCTTTTATGATTTGTATGTCAAACTAGGCAACAAAAAGTATATTCTAATTATTAACTATTATTTTTGGATTATAAATCCTAATATCTACTCAAAAACATTTCATCCATTAAATTCCAAATAATGAAGTAAAAATTATGAAGAATTTTATTTTGTAGGCAATGAAGTTAGGAAAAACACATAAAATTATCTTTTACATTCAATTTTGAAATTTTGAAAATATATTCAATAAAATATATATATATATTGATTTTTTAAAAGAACATTCTCACTATTGGAATTAACAATTCTCAATTTCAAGTAAAAAAAAAATTTGTGGCTTATTTTTTCTTTCATCCAATATTTCCTTCTATTTAATAATCTTTTAAAGATGAAAATTAAAGTTTGATGGGTTAGTTTGATGGGTTAGTTGTACATATTCTCTTTCCATTTTCCAACAAATTGACAAATATGCATGTGTTAAAGGATAAAAGAGATTTTTTTGCTTAAAATGTTGAAAGACAAAACTTCACCTTCTCGAAAGACTAGAAAATTATATATTCAAAATTTAAGACACATTGAACTTGCAATTAGTAGGGATAATTACTCTAAAATTTTGTGACAATTTACTTCAACAATTTAAATATAAAATCCTGTAGTTGAACTTAATAGAAAAAATATAGATGAAGATTCTAACCTTCCTTTGGAAAAAAAGTATTTAAAAGCAATTTTGGGCCTCTCAACATAAAAGAACTTTAGGGATTAAAAATACACCAATAATTAAAATCCATTTTGAATACATAAAAAAAATAAACTTTCTATCCAAAAACATTGTTTGAAGTTGACCATCAAGCCATAAAATTGTTATTTAGGCTTTTAGGAGTTAAATAGAGTCAATACTTCTAAATAAAAAAAAATATATATAAGTAGATTTAAAAATACACTTTATATAAATGACTTTATAATTAATAGTCCATCTCTCTCTATATATATTTATAATATTGAAAATTAAATTTTTTGCATATTAAATATAATTTAATTTGAAATATTTAAATAATAGAATAGGAATCTATTGAAGTGAAATTAGAAAAGAAACAAAGAACTCGTTTTGGTGCTCCCATTGGAAAAAAAATATGTTGTTTTGTTGATGATGTAAATATGCCATTAAGAGAAAAATATTTTGCACAACCTCCTATTGAGTTGCTTAGGCAATTTTTGGATTTTAGAGGCTTTTATGATCGTCAACTTTTATATTGGAAAGATATAGATGATATGACTATTATTGCTGCATGTGCTCCACCTGGAGGAGGGCGTAATGAGGTGCATAATTAGTTTAAATATAATAATAATTAGTTAATTACAATAGAAGAAAATGCATTGATATAGTATATTTCATAAGTACTAGAAATAGAAGTACAAATATTATATATAAATCTTATACTATTCATTTTTTATTGCATTAGTTATAGAATTTAAGTTTTTATTCATTATTATAAGAAATTATAAGAATATCTAAAAATCATGAAATGTAAAAAAATTAACCTCCACATGTCTAAAGGATATGGTGAAAAACTTAAATTTGTCTTGAAATATTTTCTTCTTCAACCTTTTAGACAATTGCATCTAAGGTTTAATGTTAAATATGAAGATTAAAAATTATCTTTTTTTATCAAAATATTCAAAAAATATGTAAATCTATCATATTGAATCAATTTTGAATCAATTGCAATAAAAGTACAATTTTAATTTTAGGATCTCAATTTTTTAGTGAACAATTAAAATTTTATTTTCAATTGAATTTTTTTTAAATATGTGATTTAACTCCCAAAGACACACAAGTTTGGAACAAAATACAAATGTGTTCTAAAATATATAAATTCTACAACTTCCTTAAAGTTGACAATACAGAACATCTTTATGGACAAGATTCTAAAATTATTTATAGGTTTTTAAAAATGGATTTCTGAAGATTTAACTTCAATATTCACTTAAAATTTTAATTTTTTACCTCAACATTTGAGCATTTCTATGATTCACTAAAATATCAATTTTAATTGATTTGTAAAATAAACCATAAAATTTAATGTTGTAGCATCAATCCTTTTTTTTAAATTGTAAGCTTTCCAAATCTAGGAAAATATTAATGCTTTGTTACATTTTATTTATAATATTTTTATAAACTTATTAATTATAATTTGAAACAAAAAGAATTCAAAATTTTGATTTTGTATGCATCAAAAACTAAAATGGTTCAAAATCCTTTTCTTCTCCTCTAAAATTGACTCAAATTAGGCAATAACCATAAGATAGTTGATTAGATAACTAAGGGTTCATGTAAAAGTGTATATCCAGTAGAATGTACTTAAAAATAATAATAAATCAAGATTAAAATATAGAACTAATAAGACCTTTTTTAAAGCTCATTGGCAATTAATTTTACAAAATTAAACTTTGAATGTTATTGCATGCAAAATTATTTTTTTAATTAATATATTTTTCATGTATAGATTTTGGAATATTTTTGGTTTTGAAATTAGTGTATTTGAATGGTATTTTAGACAAAATAATCAATTTTGGGGGCTATCTATTAAATTTATTTATATGATTTATAAATATTAGTATTTCATTTTTCTTTCTAATAGTTTTAAATTTGTGTATGTACATAATACCTTATATATATATATATATATATATATACATATATATATGAAGGTGTGCATGCACGTATATATGTCACCTTTGAACCTTGTATTTTAGTATTGTAAGAAAATATTTATTTATTTAAAGAATAATATTCAAATTAAATAGCAAAGCAAGATCCCCTACTAACTAGTACGCTTTTTAGATAAAATCTAGAGCCTTACCTCCATCCACACAGACATATATATTTATTACCTTTGAATCTTATGTTTCAATGTTGTCACAATTATCAATTTACAACTAAGGTTGCATTTCCAAGATTTACTATTTTAGCATTATAAAATATTTGAGTTTATTTAAGCGTACTAGCCTATAATTTTTTAGGTGACACCAAGATTTTTTCGACACTTTTCAATGATTTGTGTACAACCTCCAACTGAAGGAAGTTTGCGGATGATATTTAGTGGCATTCTTGGAGGATTTCTTTCAACATTTCCTCAAGAATGTAAATCAATGGTTAAGCCAATAGTTGATTGCAGTATTGAAACATACACTCGAATAAGTCAAGAATTACTTCCAACACCAACAAAATCTCATTACACATTTAATTTAAGAGATGTTTCCAAAGTATTTCAGGTATAAACTATCTAAACTTTGTTGTAAAGTTTTGCACTAGCACTTGAAAAATAAATTTTGTATTATTAAAAATAACATAATTAAATTAAGATACTCAAATTTACAAAATCTCTCTCTATTTATGTATGTATATGCATATTTTTTGAGGATAAAAAAGTACATCAATTATTATTTTAAATTTTATTCTTATAATTGATTTAGATCTAAATTTAAATACTTTAAGGTAAAAGTATTATTCAATTTCCATTTTAAAAATTACTATTCAACATTTAAACTTCATTCACTTGTAGTTTCTATTGCAATTTCATTTAGATTTATGAAGAAGAATTAATGTTGTTGAATTTAAAAAATAAAATTTATCCTATATATGTTCAATCTTAGACTATACATTCCTATAATATATCTATGACATAGTTTATTATTAATACAAAACATAAATCATATATAAAATATAACTACATTGTATTCTATCTCAATAAAGATTACAAAACATTGCACAAAAAGAAAATTGTAGGTTTTGATTAATAATTTATATTGAAAAATTTCAAAATTATCTACCAATTTTATAAATTATATAAAGTTTATTTTGGTGTATTTTATACAAAAATTAAAAAAAATTACCTATATATTAAAAAAAATTAAATTAAATTATTAGTTTAGTATAAATAAGATTGTGGTGTTTCATCATTTATTATAGTCTTCAATTTTCAAAACTTTATTTAGGTCTTTGAAATCTCAAAGTTATATTTTTTCATGCATGTAATATCTATAATTTAAAATTTTATTTTTATATTTTATGAATGATAGAATTTTGTGTAATGTTGTAAAGCAATTGCCAATGTCAATAATGACACTAGCATGTGAGCATGTGAGTGTGAACTTCAGCTTGAAAGCAATGAATGGAGATTGTGTGAGCCTAGAGCCTAGAAATTTAGAATATGATGTAATTTATAAATTATTTTGTTAAAGAATCAAAAGACTAATGTTTTTTTTTAGCAAATTTATCAAATTTAGAAAAATTTGACCTATTATTGTAGGACTTATAACCATAGATTTCAGATTTAAACCTAATTAATTAGTGCTATTGAATGTTTTGAAATTTGTATCATGTTCTAAGAGGTTGTTCCAAAGTAGATTGATCAAGTGAGAATACAAATAATTTAGAATCAAATCTAAGGATGAGAAGAAGACAGATACAATGAAAATATCATAGGATGTGGAAAATCGTGTACATAATAAAATATCTTTTTATTACAAAAAGAAATATACATTGGAACATAAATATAAGATTTTCCACTTGAGTTTGGGAATTTTGAAGATAATATATTGGTACTATGTATCAACTTTATATCATGCTAATATCTATCAATTGATTTATTCACTAGCATGTCTTGATGATTCCAATAGCAATAAGCACTTGCTTAACTTCAACTAAGCTAAAGATAGGAATGTGGATGAACGTATCTCTTATAATCTAGTTTGCAAAAATAACGAAAGATGTAATAAAGGTGTTTGCAATTTATATACATGCCACTCTTTCCAATAGAAGTTCCATTCATACTTCTATAGTAGGGACAAGTACAAGATGGAAAATTGCAAAGTGTAATGTTGTAAATCTTTTGGTTAGGCTCAATCCCAAATGAAAGCATAATAATAGAACCAAGTCTAAGGTAAGAAAGGAAGTTCACCCCAATTATATTTGTGGTAACATTCCTTCTACTTTTACACCGATTGTGGTGATTTTCAATGGAGGCCTTATTGCTCTACCAAATTTGTTTGTCATTCTGAATGAAGGACAATTTTTTGGCATACGCTAGTGAAGGATGAATCCAAAGCATAGGCTCAAATATCCTAGATGAGGTGAATAGATATCAAGGTGACATTGGTACACTAGATTTCAAACAGAAGCTAACTTCTTCAAACTCTATGATTTCAACACGGATAAGGTTGGTATTTCAATCACAAGCAAAACCTTAGGGATCTCAAGTCAGATAAGAACATGAGAACGCTTAGATTTTATGATGCAGTGTGTACTTTAATTAATACAAAAACAAAAATCTTCAATTTGAACAATCATACTTTTATATTCACACTTTTATTTTTTGTAAATAGGGGCAACAATGAATTTACTATGCCTAACAATCAATAGCTTGCATTTGGCATGTGTGTATATATGAATGGCATGACATTGTTTCCTGAACTTGTGTGAAATTCTTGATATATGCCATTTCAATGTATCACAATCCATTTCCACCACAAATTGAGTATGGGGCATGACCGTGTTAAATTCCTCAACAACAGTCTCAAGTTGCACTCTACTAATGGTTGATCTAGTTTGAACCTAAGGATGAAAAAAATTAACCTTGTCAGGATAATAAGAATAAACTTCATAACTAATTGAAAGATCCAATTTTCTTTTGCTAAATCCAAATACCTATTCCCCCTCAAAGTGTGGAATTTGAGTGCCAATGTCTTCCACTACATGCATCTTATTGAGTGCGTTTATAATTTTCTTTCCACCTCTAGATGCCATAGCTTTCTTCAGTTTCAAATCTTCTTTATAAAGGACTTTTCTAAAAAGTCTCCTGCAAAGATAAGCTCTATAGTTAATCATCTGTATGAAGGCTTGAACCCAATCATCACTCGTAGCAATAGACAAGTCAGACCCATGTTTTCTAGAATCTTGCATACATCTGTTATGCACTATTTCTACCAGGTTACACATTGGAATGTCTGCTAGTTCCTCTACTATCAATTTCTGCAACGATGATCAATGAAGTTATTATTCGAATGGTTTGTTGTTTAGGATGAAAAAAAATGAAAAAAAATGAGAATATAATATAGGTCATATTGTTTCTAGGAATCCAACCCACTAACAATATTAAAAATGCCAAAATGCAAGCCAATCCTTGGCTTCACAAAAAATTGGTTCTAATGCAACTCTAGAGAAGTACCACTGAGTTCTAATTTCTAGATACATCCTATTTGCCTCAGACATCAATATTGCATCTTTGTACTACATTTAGAATCAAATATGTTGGTTTTGAAATTCTTTGGCAATTAGCTTCTTCGAGTGCTTGTACACGCTTGTTGCCTAATAAAACAAGCAAGTTCATTCATGGTCCACCATTGGAACAAATGAATCCCCTTGACCCATACACATTGTGAACTACATTAAAGTAGGCTTGAGCACTCTCACACGTAAGTCCCTTGAAGGTTGGCCTTGACCCTCCATTTTATACCATAACCTTATTCAGACAACGCCAAAAAGTGATTTAGCCTTTGGTGTCTTCAATTTGCATAACACAAATGGCAATGGTCATGACTTTGTAAGAAGTAGAGTCATAGATGTGACAAGCAATAATTATCCATAATTTCACCTTCTTTATATGATCAAACATGACAAAACAATTCTTGAGGTTGCCACTTGATTGCATTTGTTGTACAAGATCAACTTCACTTCTAGGTCCATTCACAAGCATTTTGAACAAATAGACCTTCTTTTGTCCTTGTATTAAGAATACACTATTGTGGATATATTTCATTTTTGCACGTCCCTTCATGTCAAGAATCCAATCAATCTCTAACTCCACTCTCTTTGTTGTTGCTCTTGAAAGAAGACATCATGTTGCGTATATTAGATGAGTTAAGGAATTTGAACTTATCCATAACATTCTTTGCCATGGAGCATCTTCTTTGGTCCTGGTTCATTATGAACAAGGAGCATGTCAAAAAATTCCTTGTTTGCCGCCGTGACAATGGTGGAAGTTTTGGCAATTGGAGTTCTAGCCACTTTGTGAGCAATCAATCCAATAATTGCTTTGAGAGACTTTCTACATGGGCCATCAACAATTAAATGCAACTAGACACCCAGGTAGATGCATACACGTGACAAATCTCCCGTTCTAAATATGTAACAAATTCTTAAGTTACATAGATTGAGACAAGTAGGAGATTATCTACAAACTTTATAGAGCACAATAGAGTCTGGTGGAGGAATTTGACCTCAGATAAAAGGATGTTTGGTGATTCCAATCCACTCAATTTAGTTATTTTTTAAGATTTGCATGCAATAGTCACATCTTGGATTCTTACAAATCAAATGTCCAACACCAAGTGCTTTTCTAAATTTTAAACTTAGATCATTATAGATGTTAGCTATCATGCGTTATGGTCATACCGCTTATCTATGCCTTTAGCCCTACATCTAGATTTAGTATATGGCAGCCGTTAAAAAAGAACATTCTCATCAAATCTAGATGAGAGAAATTGAACTTTCTCATATATATATACATTCAATGGCATCAAAATCAATTTGGGCAAGTTCATTCCGTAATCGTGGCACAAAAGACAATTTGTGAGAATATTACAATACTCTTAGAAAATCGTGATGATTGAAAGGGAGAAGACGACAAGAAAATCCAAATGATACAAGACTACTAAGGATAATTGTATAATAGGTAGTAGAAACGAATGAATTCACTATGGATGGCAAAGCAACATTTGAAGAGGAAGGTTGACAAATTTTAATTAGTGTCTCACCTTTTGAATCACTAGATAACTCTATGCCTAGTTCTAAGGACTTGTATAGATGTTGTTGATAATAAAAAAAATATTATTTTAAAAACATCCACTACTTAGAGACTCCATTTTTATTGGTTGTAGTAATGGGTGTTCAATATTGAATTGATTAGAAGCAAGTGTTTGTATTTGACTTAAAACTGACAAGAACTCATATGAAAAATTATAAATTCTATAGCGTCTTGTAGGAAAAAAGTCAATAGAACAATTTTTAATCACTACATCTTGACTACAAGATAGTTTTTTTAACAACACCATAGTCACCATGGACTTTTTCTTTTACAATCATAGAAGATAGGGAGAATCCAAAGTGGACATGAAAGAGATGGGTGGGCACCTATATTGTACATAACCTTGATTACCTAAGGATAAATCAAATGGGACCTCATGACCTCTAGCAACAATACTAGCTATAATGAAACATGAAAAAAATGTGTAAACAAGTAATAATATTAAGAAAGAAGAAGAAACAAGCAATGATATTTGGAAGTTTAAGGGGTGTGAATATAAAAAAGGATTATTTCAAATGGATGCACTGAAATTTGAATAAGAGTTGATAACGTGAAGGCTTGTTATTACATATTATATAAAGAATTGATACTAAAGAAGGTATATGAAGAATGCCTAAAATGAATCTTCTTCTTGTCTTGAGCAGTTGGAATATTAACCGCGAGTAAAATCAAAAATCAATATTCTTTTATGTCATATGATTTCTTTATTAGTTGTGAGATTGTTTCTGAAAAATGATGTCATGAATCTAGCTACACACTTTATTACTTGTGGTTATTTGGAGGGGAATAGAATTTTTTATATGGATTTGGAGAACAACAAAGGGAAGACAATTGATGCCACGGATGATATTGTGAAATTGTGGAGTAACAATTGACTAATATTTCATTTGAGAGAAAATTGCAAAATGATAAGGATCTCAAAGTTTTTTCTAGCAAGATGTTTGTGGTGTGGGATGGCAACCACCGTTTGCAAATATGGTTATTTATTATTAATTGTGATCATGTTGACAACTTCACATGGCATTATGTTATTGAAAATATTGTTTTGGAGGTCAAGGGCAACATTGCAACTATGTTCGAAGTATTACATGAAATCAATTGGTAATCTTTTTCTTTTTTTTCTCAATTTTTCTCAATTTCTCAATCTTCATTTCACTACTTAGTCTTTTAAGCTTGTTTAGTTTGAACCATTGTAATTCTTAATATTCTACTTTCCTATTGGTTTGATGTTCACTTCACATTTTGTTTTGAGAAGAGAAATAAAAAATCCCATATTTCTATCAATCTTGTTCACAAGTTTTATTGTATTCAAAATATTGTTGGGCAATCACTCTCATATTTTGAAAACTTTGTTTCCAAAGAAGATCTTATTACAATTAAAACAAAACAAAATTCAAAGAGAGGACTTGGTTCACTCTTACTATTGAGACTCTAAATGAGGTCTTACATTAAGTTCATTCCTAATATTTTCTTTACTATTTTATATTTGAATTCAATATTTAAATCTTTACTTTATTCATTTAAAATAATATTAGGTTGCTCTAACATGCATAACATTTGTCATCATGTGCAATTTTATTTATTTTTATACATTATTTAATTCATGCAACAAAAATTTGAAGATGTCGCTACTATTTCTTAAAGGAAATTTTATGAGGAGTATCCCAATTCAACAAATTGGACTCTAGCAACAATTTCTGAATGAGTTTCCAAAGTTTTTAACAAAGTGAAGGTAGTTTTTCATTCAAAATTGAAGAAGCAACTTCCCATTGTAAATCTGAAATATACCATAGCATTCTTAGAGCAAGTGAAGTATCACTATAAAACTCATGATAAAAATCCAGAGATGACTCAAAAAAAGTTGTGGATGTTAGCAACTTTAGCAATGGACACTTCTATGAAGTTCAAGTGGCTAAAGAGATGGAATAAGTCTTTTACTCTTTATGAAGCTCTCAGATTCCCTAAGGCATTATTCAATGATATTGACTTTCTTGAGTGGCCGGCTTCATAATGTTGCATAGTGGATTCAAGTAAATACTTGTCTTTCATTTTTATTCTTTTAGTATTGTTTTTTTGAACCTCTTCATTTAATTGTAGCATTCTTTTAATTTAAATTTTGTATCTAGCAATTGACTATTGAGACAAAAAAAAATCTTTTTGATGTTGTAGTGGCTAATCTCAGAGTGTTTATTAACTATCTTCCAAATGATATGAATTCTTTGCCTACTATATTTTATTATGTGGAGCAATGCACATACTATTATAAGATCCTACCTTTTTCTGAATTTGTTGTGGGTAAAGGGATTCACAAGGAATTATAATATTGACAAGAAACTCAACTTCAATTTGGCTTTGCAAAAAGTGTTGTATAGGTACTTCAGGTATGTCCTTTTCCAGGGTTGACAAATCAGTACGTCCGCCCCAAAATAGCATCCGTAACCCGGACGTTCGTCCTCACGGACACAGCGTCCCTCCCGCCGTTGGAAGGTGGACGGGCGGATGGGGCGGACGGCCCGAGGCGGATGCCTAGATCATGCGGACCACATTAGTCCGCGTGTTGATCGGACGGCCGTAACCGGGTGGACGGGGTGGTCTCGGCGGACGCTGCGGACACAGCGTCCGTGTCCAGACGTCCCGGACGTCCGACTATCCTGTCAACCCTGTCCTTTTTTCTACCAAAGTCATTTCCAAAGTTCCCACTTTTCTTGTAAATTATTTGGACAAAGAAAGTAAAGAGTGCATGTTCACTAAGAGGATTATGAAATCTTGAAATTCCATACGTTTAGAAAAATGTAGATAGTATCTGAGTTGTTCCCTTAAAAGACCTCCTACTTTTGATATTGTGCTTCGAGATTCTATTGAACTTGCTCTTGAAGGAATAGTAATAGATGCTCTTAAAACAATGGATAAAGGTGCAGCTAAGAAGCAAAGAAAAAAGGCAAAGAAGTTAATGGTTCAACTTGATGATTTTACTGAAGATGTTCAATTCAAGACAATTTGAAAAACCTTGTTGTTACTAAGCCTTCTTCTTCAAACGTTGAAATAATACCTCCTCCTTTAAAGCAACAAAAAACAATTTCTAATCTCATGGTTTTGGTACCAACCTCCTCTCCTACTTTTAAACTATCTCCAAAGTTTAAAGGTATGATGAGTACTTTGGCTCTTTTCTCTACAAATCCTACATCTTTGGATTTAATCTTAAATGATTCATTCATTAAAATTATCATCAAGAAAAAAAAGAGTGGTACATTTGGCTCACCATATGATGACATTGTGACTTTTTTTTTATCAAAAGTAAGTTCATTCATATTATTTTTTAAATTTTTTTTTAATTTCATGTTTTATTGTTATGAAACCTTGTATATTCTATAAAATCCATATTCTCTAATTCATAATGTTTTGTGACTTTGACATCTTCAATCATGAATGAACATGAATTTTTTGAAATTTTTCTTTGTAGGTTGGTGAAGGTAGGGAGTTCTTTTTTATGGAAACTGCAAAATAGACCTACTATGGACTCCATCATTGCAAAATATCAAGATGGTTTTTTAGTTCTAAGGGTCTTAGATCTGTCATCTCAAATTCTATTTTGGATTGCCAACATTCAAAGTTTTTTGACTATAATGATGGCATTTTCTCTTATCTATTTGATCAATTATAAAATAT
This sequence comes from Pseudoscleropodium purum, assembly GCA_963969395.1. Lineage (NCBI taxonomy): Eukaryota > Viridiplantae > Streptophyta > Bryopsida > Hypnales > Brachytheciaceae > Pseudoscleropodium > Pseudoscleropodium purum. The sequence goes on from OZ017795.1 coordinate 30,256,496, forward strand.
TCTTTTTATTTTATTTAGACAGTTCTACAGTGAAAAGAGAAGTGGCAAGATTTTTCAAGAACTACAATTTGAAGATCAAGAATGAAAAGACCATCATTAGTTGCTTACATTTGGCAAATCCTATGAACCCATCTAAGAATGTAAGTAGCAATTTCAAATTTTCATTTATAGTTTTGATTCAATTTTTACTGCATTCCTTTTAATTTTATGTGTACTTTCTCATTTGAATTTGATTTTGGTTTCTAGACTTTGAAGTTTAAGCCTTTGTTGTTGGTTTGATCATTTGACTTTTCTATTGCAAAGCAACCTCAAGAATTTGTAATTACTACTGATTCTTCCATTTTAAAATTGATTTAGCCATAGACAACATTCTTTTCAACTTCATTACTTTAACAACTCAATTATATAGAAAGGGAGATGGCAAGCCATAGAGGGTTTTTTAAAGAGGTTAAAGGTTTAAATGAAGCTTTTTATTCATGGCTAGAGTCCTTTAGGTGGCATTGTGGTAGACATGACTATCTCCGTAGGGATTGTTAATTCCTAAAGTTCCTTGACTACGTTTTGTCAAAAACGCTCTAAAACTACCATTTTCAAGACAAGTATAAAAAAAACTTTAAAACATTTTTAGACACATCCAACCATATGATCTTGTATTATGATTATTTTAAAAGATGAAGAAAAAATTTCAAAAATTTCCACTATGTAGATTGCAAGATATTAGCCTTTGAATTGACAAAAAGCCTTTTTTTGGCCCTGCAAAAAATTAGTCAGCTGCACTTCACAAGGTCACATTTGTATGAAAAAACATCTAAAATGGTTGAAACTCTTTGGATTCATTTTTCACGACAAGTTGGCTACATGCTTGAAAAATTTTAGATCATTTAGAATTGTATAATATATAAGAAAAAAATAGTAAGTAGAAAAAAGAAGAGAATGAATCAAAATACTAAATTATTAATAATTTAATCGTAGAATTGAAAAATGCCAATCCCAATGGTTTTAATGTTGTAATAAACAATCTTCATCTAATATTTTTATCCTTTTTTTTTTAATTTAGAAATTGAGTTCAATAAAGAACTTCAAAGTTTATTTTGGAGTAGAGAATCCATAACTACCCACAAACTAAAACACCTCATAATTTTTGACTCATTGATCAAATTGGAATGATTCAAAGCTTTCTATTTATATATAAATCTAAAAAATTAATTTCAAATTTTTGTTTTTGAAAAAAGTGATTTTTTTAGATTTGTATGGACTTCCTAAGTTGAGAAATAAACTACATATTAGGCCAAAACTTTTGAGTCATATTTCCAAAAGTCCTAAAATTTAGTGCATATGAAAGATATTCCTTGCCCACACCTTTGATTTAAAATTTGGGCCAAAAATATGGAAATCTCTGCTCACATACACCTACCAAAAAAAGTTACATTGCCAACAAGTGCACCTTGGTCCTTTAGAGGTTAACTACAATTTTGAATTACGTTTTTCTCTCTTTTTGTTTGATTGTTTTATCTACAATTCAATTTTGATGTCTTCATAATTTTTGTATTATGTTTCATACAGGTTTTTCTATTAGAGTGGCTTTTTCTTCTAATTTATATATTCAAGCATTGGAAAGTGATGCCAAACTCTTTGATGACATACTAATGTGTCTCCAAGACTCTTGATTCTACTACCTCACAAGATGGTATGAAGATTGATAATGACTCTTTGATTGAAGACATCACAATATTTGACTTATGTGAGTAAATTCTATTTTTTTTTTTTAACAAACTTTAATTATACATTCAAAACTTTGTATTTTAATTTGCTACTACAACTATAATATACATTTTATTGTTTGCAATTAAATGAATCCATTATCAAAGCAACCCTTGCCTTTTTATTAGCACCCTAAATTTCTTAGAAGTTCCTCTCCTAGTCTTTGTAGCCTCCTTGTTTATTCTAAAGATTTAGCATTAGTTTATACTAATGCTTCATTTAATTCATCTTTGTATTCTCTATCACCTCATAGATCATATGATTGTAGAGTATGTTCTTATTTTGAATTTATTGCATTTGAGTCAAATAATATTTAAGTTTGTTTTCATGATTTGATATATGATTTCTATTGTCTTATTTTTTAAATTAAATTTGTCTATGTATAATGTGGCAACAATTCTATTCAATGGCCTAAAACTTAAAGCTATGCCCAAATTAAACACTAGATTATGAGTCTTGAATCATACTCCAGCAGTAAGCTTTATAAAATTCTACAAACCAAAGTTTAACTTGGAATTCAATAAAACTACTACCATTGGATTCATTATGTACTCTATTTCTTAGAGATGATTTTTATTTGTAACAAAATAAAGTTTGAAAAAGGTTGGTTCAAAAAGAAGAACATCGATTTTAAAAATGGTTGATAATTTCAACTCACTTGGATTTAATACATTTATTTTGTGTATAACACATGACTACTATGTTTATTTTAAATACTCCATATTTAAGTTTTTTTAAAGCAAAATTATAAAAATAAAATAAAATAGGTGGACCACTTTCATCCTTTAAATTTACATGAAGGTTTGTGTCGACTACATTTATTACTTGATCATTCAAAAGCATTGTTTATGATTTAGTGCTTGTAATGTTTACCACTTTTGTTGTCACCAAATTTATATTTAGCCTCTATGACCTACATTTGTTGCTCTTTCTATGTTAGACTTTACAAATGTGACCTCTATGATGGTGTTATGATGTATTGCAATTTTTTGTTTGTGTGCTTCATAGTAAGACAGCCTAAATCACTACATCAATTATTGTGTGTTTGCTTACAAATACTATCTATTTTGACTATATTTCAATTTTTGAAAATCTATTTGTTCAATTTATTATGTGCTTTATAATTGTATATAAAATACTATAGTGTATCATTTCAACAAACATGACAATCTAGTTCATAATGAATTCCTTTTTGTAGGCTGATTTATCATTTTGTAATTGTTGATGAATCGAAAAAATTTCCTTTTTGAATAATTTATTATCTTATAGATTGAAAGTTCACAAAATCACAAGCATTCAAATCTCTAATGAAGAGTCATTCCAATAGTATCAATAACTCTTTCATTGGCTCCATAGTACAATTCATACTAAATTGATTTTTCAATTTATAAAAAAATTGTTTTTAGTTTTGGAATTTGGATATAATTTGATAATTAAATGAAACTCATGTGAGTCTTTAAATGGATACTATCTTTTTTGACTATATTGTTGACTTTCTAATCATAATTTTAAATAGATTTTAAGAAAATTAAACAAGATGAAGATCAAAAAAATTTAAGGACATCTAGTTGGATTATAATCTATAGGTGGTTATAGGTGGTTTTATAGTAGTGATATTGGTCAAGTTCTTAAATATATATTCTACATCATCTTGAAGACATCCCAAAACTCTATATATCACCTTGGAGTTTTCAATCTTTTCCATAAATATTGAGTCACTTAGAGTAATTAAAATATTAGAAACAATACCTCACAAGTTGGTGGGTTTTGTATAGTAGTTTGTTGAAGTCAAAGTTAACAGAAAGAAACTTTTTCTATCTTCAAAATTTCAAAATTTTAGAAAAATTATTTTTTATTTTAAAAAAAATTTCACATTGAATTTTTTCCCATTTAAACTAAGATTTCTAGAACATTAAATTTTATCAAACAAGTATTGATTCCTTTCTATGGCTTTAGATTGCAAAAATGGGACCAAAACATCAATTTTCACCTAAATTTTAAAGGGCAAAAGACTTTTTCATCTACCATTCAAAACTACTATTGTAGTATTGCAGGAGTAAAATTTTTGAATTTTTTTCCACATCTTACCAAAGGATCTTGCACTAGATTAGTATTAGAATGTGGGAAAGAAATTTGAGATACTTTCACAAAATAAATTGCAACATATAGGCATTTATAGTGAAAAAACATGGGAGGTGCACTAAAAGACTTTGAATCTTCTTAACTTATAGTTTTTGGGCTATGCATGTTGATTTTATTATTTATGTTGAAGAATCAAGTTGAAAGTCTAGGAAAAAAATTAAAATACTTTAGAAAAATTATTAATTTAAAGCTCCCTATGTAGATAAAAATACAATTTGTGCCAAAAAAATTATTTTAATTTTGTATTTTTTGTGTTTCCTTTTAGCAAACTCCATTTTGAGCTTCAAGTGGCATAATTTTTGCTCTTGAGCATGGATTGAATTGAAAATTTATACCTAGAAAGCTAATGTATTTTAATCTCTCCAAAAAAATCTCAAAAAATCATGCCAAAAATTGAGATCATACAAACCTACTCGAATTTTCATTTGTCCCTCAACATGACAATGGTCCTTTAGGAGGTAATAGGAGACAATTCAGTGTGATTAGCATGTATGCAATCAAAGAAGTTCATAATTGCATGAGTGGAACAAATATCTCAACAAAGATAAGAGACATCTCAATGTGCTATACTAGACTGAGGCATTTGATGCTTCTTTTTAGTCCTTCAAAATAGGAAGTTGAATCAAAATTAGAATGTAATTTTAAATAAAAATGTCAAAAAAGAGGCCAAATAAAAGCAACATTCAATGACTTTCTACATGAATTTAATATGTAAATAATTAATATTTGTTTTATTATATTTCAAAATAATATATGAAGTTTACCAAAAATGAAGATTAGAATAAAAAAGATATATTCTAATTTTGAATTATAAGTAATGGAAAGTACAAAATCCAAATGAAAAATATGCAATATCTTGTCACTTGAATTCTAATGCAAAGAAAATGCAATTGCAATGATTCAAATTTCAACTTTTTAATATTTTCCAAATGAAATAGAAACTAAACTTGTTAAAATCTAATGCAAAAAAGGAATACTTTGAAATTTGAATGGACTATTGAGTTAGCCCCATATGCATTTAATTTTTGAATTTTATTCAAAATCTTTTAACTTAAGAATATATCAAAGTTGCACAAATAATATATAATTTTCTATACTATGGAAAAAATAAAAAATCTTAGTTATTTAATCATACAAATTTTAGATGACAAAGAGATTGTATTATTTGTATTAGAAGATCAAAGTCTAAATTACTCATCTTCTTTTCTCTTATAACTTGAATTCATGAGGACATGAGGTGACGTATTCTTCAACTTTCAAATTTGTATATTTAGCATTGAAAATTATACATGAAATTAAGAATAGAGACAAAGAGTATACAATTAATTATTTCATTTATGAATTTACATTTCTTTGAAACGATTATCTTACAGGGAATTCTAATGGTAAAAGCTATAGATTGTGGTACCAAAAAACAATTGAAATTGCTTTGGATCCATGAAAGTATGCGTGTTTTCTATGATCGATTGATTGATCAAATTGATAAAACATATTTTACTAATATTTTACATGAACTTTTAAAAAAAAACATGGAGGAAACATCTAATCATCAAGATGTTTTTGAAAATCAAATTATTATGTTCGGAGATTACTTGCGTCCAAGTTATGCAAGAGAAGAACGACAATATGAGCAGGTTGTTTTAATAAGATAAATTTTCAATTTAGCCATCACATACCAAAGTTTTAAAAATCAAATCAAAACTTTTTTTTTTTATCAAGAAATGAAGTTTTGTTAATAAATGCTCATTAAACTCAATAAACAAAGATCACCAAAATCAAAATTAATATGTGTTTTGATATAAAGATGGTGTTATAATTAATCCAAAATGTTTGTAAAAAATATTAATTATGCCAGTTTCAATTTTTTTTTATATCAATAGCTTCTAGTTTGAATTATATCAGAAATGAATATTTTAAATGTCATGGTATTATATACATTTAGGTATTAGATTATGGCAAAATTCCACAACTATTGAAAGATTATTTGGAAGACTACAATATGACAACAACAAATGTCATGAAGTTGGTCTTCTTTAAAGACGCAATTTTCCATATTTCACGCATTGCACGTATATTACGCCAGCCTCGAGGAAATGCAATGTTGGTAGGAGTTGGGGGATCAGGAAAACAAAGTCTTACACGTTTTGGATGTTTCCTTGCTGAATATCGTTGTTTTCAAATAGAACTTAGTAAAGGCTATGGAAATGCTGAGTTTCGAGAAGATTTAAAAGAATTGTACAAAATTGCAGGTATTAATATTTTGCAATATAAAAAATTATAAAAAATTATAAAATTAATTTCAAAGAGCTTTAATTCCTAGTAGTTTTAAACTTTGAATTTGCATCACAAAATATAAATTACAAATTATCCATGCCCAATTTTTTTGATAATGGTCTCATAAACTTTATAGTTAAATGTTGATTATGGTCTTGTAAGTTTATTTTTCATTTCAAATCTATACAATTATTTTTTTAGGATGTCATTGAACCTACATTTATATTGAGTATTTTGTTTTTATTATTGGATTATGATTATAATAGTACAAGTTGTAGTATAGCATATTCTATGTAGAAGTATCATTTTTTAATCATGGTGATTCCATTAAGAAAAGATTTAATCATGGTGATTCAATTTTATAACATATTAGTTTTAATTAGATATATATTATTCAATAGAATGGTCTAAAATCAATAAATTGACTATAATCCATTATAGAACAGAATTTTTAGTCAACCATATCACTTATTTGACAAACACGTGTTCATATCTTATCAAAAATATGATCTAAGTACAAACTTTACATTAATTTTTTTCAATTTTTTTCCCTTTTTGTTAGGTATAGATGGTATTCCCGTTACATTTTTATTGGCCGATACTCAAATTGTGAATGAAGGATTTGTTGAAGATATAAATAATTTATTAAATTCAGGAGAAGTTCCTGGATTACATACTTCGGATGAAAAAGATCGAGTTATGGTAGAAATTCGCGATTATGTTCTTGCTCTTGGATTGCCTCTAACAAAAGAACAACTCTATACCTCCTTCATTAATAGATCTCGTGAAAACATTCATGTTGTATTGTGCATGAGTCCAATAGGTGATGCTTTTAGGAATCGGTGTCGGCAATTCCCTTCATTAATCAATTGCACAACAATTGATTGGTTTAATGAATGGCCGGAAGAAGCACTTCTTTCAGTTAGCACATTTTTCCTACAATCTGTTGATTTGGGTTCAGATGAGGTTAGTAGTAAATTTTTTCCAAAAAAAAAAAAAAGAATCAAATCACCATTGCTAAATTAATCATATAATCAAATACTTTAATCAATCCAACAAATTTGATGATGTAATAAAAATTTCGACTAGTCTTTTTCAAGTACATATTATGGTAATTTATTAAAGCTATAATCAAATTTTTGATTACTTGAAATATGATATTAAAATTATATAATACGTCATTTATAAATTATTATGGTTAAAATTTTAACGAATGTAATCTCTAATAACATATGTTTGAAATAGGTCAATAAAAAAATTGCATCATTTTGCGTTGCCATTCATACATCAGTGTCAACAATGGCTGATAAATTTTATAGTGAAATGCGTAGAAAATATTATATTACTCCAAAATCGTATTTAGATTGTGTTCATTTATATATTTCACTATTTAACGAAAAAAGAATTGAAAGTATTACTGCTCAAGACCGTTTTCTAAATGGACTTAATAAGCTCAAAGAAACAAATGAGCTTATTACAACAATGAAGGTTCGTCTTAAACAAAATTTGAAGTGTATAAAAATGAAAATGAGAAATAGTATTGAAAAATGAATAATCATAATAAAAATAGAAATTTTTACATCAATTTTTTACATTTATAAAATCACTAGATATTATTGATGGTAACTAAAATATGAAATATATATAGGTTGAATTAGGAGAACTGGCACCAATTCTTGCTGAGAAGTCAGAAATTACAAATAAGTTGCTTCTACAAGTTGCTAGTGATCAAGCTGCTGCACAAAAGGTTTTTAATAAATAAATCTTTATATTTTGATTCCATAAAATTAGATGAAATTTCAAATATATAATATGGTTTACATGCCAAATATTGGGACATGTATTTGTACTCATACAATTTATTCTATATTTACAAGCACCATTGGCCCGAGTATATTTCCATCATCTAATATTTATATAGAATTTTTATACCTTTATGTAATAAAATCATACTATATATACAACAATCAACTAATAATTTAATTCTTTAGAAATAATGAAACTATATACCATATAGTTGAGAGGAGAAATGTAAAAAACAAGCCATAGTTTCAATTATGAAATTTATTTGATTTAAATGTACTTTTTTTTTTTTTGTGTGTCTTCCTCTCTCTCTATATATATATTCCATATAAATATCAAATTGAACTAATTTGCATCTACAAGAATTTTAAAAACCTTGCATAGGTAAAAGATACCGTGGCTTTTGAAGAAGATCAAGTAAAACAACAAGCTGCAGCTACGCAATTAATAAAAGATGATGCTCAAAAGGATTTGGATGCAGCCTTACCTGCATTGAATGCTGCATTAGCGGCCCTCAATTCTCTAAATAAGAATGACATTACTGAAATTAAATCATTTTCTAAACCACCTCCTTTAGTTTTAACAACTATGGAAGCTGTTTGTATTCTATTTGGTCAAAAGCCTGATTGGGATACATCAAAAAAGGTTAGAAATAGAAATAAATATAATCTCAAAAATACTAGCTAGAAGATGAATGAATTTTATTAAAGTTAATTGTAAAGTGAACCATGTTTGTAGAAGGGGTGTAAAAAGAAGGTTTTAACTAAGAGCATCTCTATGGCTATTTTTCCAAAGAGAAACACCAATAGAGGTCTTGACATGCCCCTCTTGACCACCCTCACTTGTATGCATTGACATAGCCTCACAATGACATAGGAGAGGAATAGGTCAATATGCCAAATAGGCAAATGGTACACTGAAACCTTCCATAATAATCCCACCACCTCACTCCAACATTGCAAGCTTTGTCAGGCCAATTATGATTTTAGTTTTATTATTATTGGAAAGAAATGAAATGGATTCCATTGCCATGGGTTTGGTATCTTGAAATGTGAGCCACAAAAACCATAGTGAGCCACACAAGAAGTCAAGAACCACACCACTTGCCAATGCCCTTGCCAAAGAATGATGTACATTGCCATTATTTCCCATTTGGCAAGTCTGCCTTAGAATACTCCTACAATCCTGGCCTACTTAATAAGCATGATAAGCCCCCTTAGAAAGTTGCCATAGGCTTGCTCTAAGAATAGTTTTAAAATAAACCAATACCAAACTCCACCAAATCAAGTTTGAATGCTTCATAAAGTTTCATCCAATGTTTTTTTTTAAACTCCAAGTTTTGGTCCCTCATTGCACAAACTTTACAATGAACTCTATTATACACAAGTTTTGTCATGCACAAAATCATATTTAAACTGCATTACAATTTGTATGTAAAATGTATTTTGATTTTGTTATAATACTGCTTTTGTACCAGATTATGGGTGATACCGGATTTATTAAATCTCTACTTGAATTTGATAAAGATAACATTACAGAATTAACACAAAAAAAATTATCAATATATATAAATAATCCAAATTTTTTACCTGAATTTGTTTTAAAACAAAGTAAAGCATCCACAAGTCTCTGCATGTGGGTTAGGGCTATGGATGTTTATGCAAATGTTGCAAAAGTTGTTGCTCCCAAAAAAGCTGTAAGATTCACATAAACTACTAAAAATTATAAATTATTCAAGTATAATATAAGAATATATTGAATTTCATAAGATAATTAAAGTTTTTAATTAATATTTATTTGATTACAGCATTAAAACCAAATTTTCATTTAAAGTGTAATAAACTTAAATATTCATTTGAATTTCAAAACATGTTTGTTAGCTATAAACTTTTAATTTTGGATTGATGAATGGCTAGATATATTGTAAAAGTATTCTATTGTCATTTCATTGTTGTAAATCAAATTAAATTGGAAGGTAAATTTTGTAAGATTTTTTTATTAAATTAATGGTAGAAACTTGACTTAAGCATATTATGCAATGAATTTGATCTATTCTAGCATTTCAATAGAAAAATATCATTTTTATATTTGAGCTTATGCAATGAAATCAAATCAAGTGTACTTGATCCCTTTTATTCATAATTATTTAAGGTAGTTTAGACAGTGTGTACTTAAATAGGTAGAAGCAAGACAAATAGGTATTAATAACTTTACAAATAGTTTGAAATAGAGTTCTATGTCTTCATTACAAACTTAGTTTTTCTAAAAAAATTATTCTATATATTAAAAATTATTTTATAGACCTTGGATATATATTAATCAATTTAAAATCATTTTAAAATCATTAATTTTTTTTTTATGAATAATAATTTTTTTAATATATAATTAGATTATTATTTTTACTATATCCTAGTTTATAATTCTATATTTAATCATTTTAATCAATTTAGTTTGTATTCTTTAATTTAGATGTTAAATAATCAATGAAATTTGAATTTATTGGATAAATGATTCATTCATTTATTTTAAGAAGTTAATTTTTTATAGACTTTTTAACTTCCAAAGGCTCAAGGATTTCTAACAAAATACAAATGTCTTATAAAATATTAGTTTCATAACTTTTTGAAGTTTGCATCAAATGAAACAATGTTAACCATCAAAAATGGTAAATATTGTACACTAAAAAAATCAAAACTATGTGTAGGTTTGAAATGAGTTTGAACAATTAACTTTAAAAATCATTAAAAAAAAATATGATTCCATCTTTAACATTTGAATCTTTCAATGATTGGTTAAAATTGGACTTTCAATTGATTTGTGAAAAAATCATAAAACTTAATAATGAGAAAGTCAACACTTCCTTGAGAAGTAAACTTTCTAACATCTAGACAATTACAAAAGGCTCTGCACCATTTTCTTTTTTGTATTTGTTTGACTATAAAAATGTAATCTTTGAATGTAAAAATACAGAGACAACTTAGCAATCTAGTTTGCTTTTTTCAAGTGAATTGTTAAGAAGAAAAATTCTCATCTACTTCCAAAACATTGCCCAAAATTAGACAATAACCAGTGGTTGCTTGGGCATTTAGGGATTAAAAACTATCACCACATTGTACAGAACATTATTTTAATATAGAGTTTCAATAAATTTTGAAACCTTCACAATTATGTTTGGTAATTTTTTTTTTTATAATAAGTTGAAACCTTCTATTCCAAATAGAGTTAATTTAACATTAATATCATAATTTGAAAGTATTTGTTCACTTATTGCCAATCATTTATAGTCATTAAAGTGTGAATTTTTTTTTAAATCTTCAAATTTTATGAAATAAATCGTTTTTTAATAGCTAGATAAAAACTCTGATCTTCAAAGAAGGCCAACATAAATAAAGTGTCTGTTTGTGATGACAATGAGCCAGTGTTCATTGTATCAAGGGCCATTGATAATAGTTTTCTTAATAATATTATATAATAATAAGACTGCATAAAATTGATTACCGATTAAAATTTTTGTTGAATGGTATGATTATTTAAGATAACATTTTTGTAAATGAATACAATCAATTTGTAATTTGATAGTCCTTTGACTTGAAATGATACAAAAAATAATTGCTTAGGTTTTGGCAAAAGCTGAAGAAGAATTAAAAGTTGCTGATGCTATGTTAGCATTGAAACGAGCCCAACTTGCAGAGGTTGAAGAACAAGTAAAAAAATTAGTCGAGAATTTAAATAAAGTTGAAGATGACATGGCAGCATTAAAAGGACAAGCTCTTCTTACTGAAAATCGTTTAGTACACGCTGGAAAATTAACAGCAGCCCTTGGTGATGAAGCTGTAAGTTTTTATAATTTTATAAAATTATATTATAAAAAATTATTATAAAAAAATGAAGAATTTTTACTAAAATTTCTTGAAAATTGCTAAGAATTTATTCTTTTAGTGAATCTACTAAATTCTATATCAACAATTAAAAATTGAAATTGAAATTATATTCTTACAAAAGAAAATTATGAAAATTTTAGCAATAAATAGAAATTGTATATAGGTTCGATGGAAAGAAACAGCAGCAGATATTGAAGAAAAACGGAAGTTACTTGTTGGTGATGTATTTTTGTGTTCAGCTTGCATTTCATACTATGGAGCTTTTTCAGGGTCATATCGAGAAATCCTTGTTAAAAATTGGATCAACCATTGTTTGGTAAATTGAAATAGAAATAGAAATAGAAATTAGTATTATTAAATACTTTAAAATAATCATATGGTTTGAATCTATATTACTAACAAATTTTATTTTTAAAAAATTGATGAAAACACTAGTATGTCATCATTCACTTCACAATTTTTCAATGCAACTGGCATTTAAAATTAAAGTATTTATATTTAAAAGTATGATATAAATTAATATTATGTGAAACTTCAATGTCATTGTTAATTTTGTAATTATAAATTTAGTATAAAATAAAATTAGAAGTGATAGTATCAACGTTTTTACATTACAAGGTAAAATGATGTTGTGAAAAAAATTAAAAGCAAATAAAATCATAAATAAATAAAGTATCCAAATTCTCAATGAATTTGCTTGATTAATATCGTTGTGAAACAACCTTCTGATTATTTTTTTAAAAATTATACAAATATGTAATAGAATGAAAAAATTCCATGCTCAAGTAATTGTACATTGCGAGCAATATTAGCAACCCCAATTGAAGTGCGAGAATGGAATATTTGGGGTCTTCCTTCTGATGATTTTTCAATTGATAATGGAATCTTGGTTACTCGAGGCCGAAGATGGCCTCTAATAATAGATCCACAGGTTAAAAAACAAATATTACAATTTTCATTTCAAAATGTTTAAAATGATTTATTAAAATTGATTTTTAAAGATAGAATTGAAATACCTAAGATTTTTACATATGTTCAAATTGTACACAATTCTTAATTCTATGATACTTTTCAAAATAATTTTTCTTGAGTCTATCATACTGCTTAAATTGTTTGTTACTACTAAAGATATTTTCAATGATATTTATTTATATATATTGAATAGGCTCAAGCTAATGGTTGGATTAAAGCTATGGAAAGCAAAAATGGTTTGAGAGTGGTTAGACTAAATGATGCAAATTTATTGAGAATTCTAGAAAGTAGCATTAGACTAGGAAATCCAGTTCTACTAGAAGACATTGGAGATAGTCTTGATCCTGCTTTGGAACCTATTTTGCAAAAACAGGTGCATTTGTCTATTGTGTATTGTAATTGAATTCAAAATATAGCTAAGAAATTTAATGATGAATACTTTCTATAACATTGATGACAAATTAAGTAAGATATATATATTTATTTTTCTTTATAATATAGTTTAATTAAACTTTATTTTCAAAACCATTTTGAAACATTATAGACTTTGTTTATTTGAAGTTGTAAAATTATCACCTCAAAAAATGTTTGTCTTTCAACCTTTAACCATAATAACATTTAAATGTTCCTGTAATTTAAGTTTAAGAAAAATATCTATAGTTTTCATGCTTTATAATTTTTCATTTGGTGTATGGCCTTATAAGGTCAAGAAATAAAAGTGGCTTATTTGATTAAATTTCTATTTTTTTGATATATAATGCCAAATTCTACAAGAAATCAACACTTACATTAATTGCTTATATTGCAAATCTAACTAAGTATTTAACTTTTTATATATATATGTCATTATTAATTTTACATTTTCTTTAGTCTACCCCTTAATCCCCCAAAGACCAAGGGGTAGTCTAGATTTTCAAAATTGTAAAGATGTATTATAGGATGCAATTTAGATGAATAATATAAGGTTGATTCTCAAATAATAGTTGTAAAATAATTCATAGATCATATCCATCCAATAAGATCAACTTGTATGCAAATCAATACTTTTCAATGGTATTTGAAGCAAAAAACTAAAAATTTGTCCTCAATTAATTGTAGATTGAATATGTATGATTTTTACATTAAATTTTTTTTCAAAATTCAAAATGTTAAGTTTTGATCATCTATAGTGATTTTTAAGATTTTAATTATCTTTTTTTATTCAAGTCATTTTTTGAACTAAAAAAGTTACTTTTGATATTAAATTTACTAATATCCTTTGAATTATGTAATATTTGCAAAGCAGAATCTACATAATCTATATTGTAAACTTTTAAGGAACTAACATAGAAAAATTTAGAATCATTGATGAATGAAAAAATTCATTTTTGCTTGCTTGTCATGTATTTTTATTCATCCATTATCTAAAATTTGAGCACTTAGTCTTTTAGGGACTATACAACTAAACAAACTAAAATAAATTGCAATTACTTAAATTCTGTTTTTTCTTGTTGAAAAAAGTTTTTGAATTATAAATTCTTTCATAGAGATTTTCCAAGACATATTTCTTCCAATTGTATGTAACAATAGCAACCCCATCACAAAGTTTGCAACATCAAACTATGTAGCTATTGCTTGTCTGAGTTCCTTAGACTCCAAAGTTTGAATGAAAAATGGATGAAAAGATTACCATCTACATTGTGGATGAAATTCTAACATATTTTTGTGACATTGTGCATATACTATAATATATGTATATTTTTATAAAAATTTAAGTGATACAATCATTCTATAATTATATAAAAACTTTAATCGAACAAAAAATATAGAGATTAAAATTAAAATTGGAAAAATCAACAATTGTCATAATTTATAGAAAAAAATTATATGATTTCATCTTATAGTGTCAACTCTATAGACTATACTAAATTTTTTCAAATATTATTTTTTACTTTTACACCTATGTATGTTAATGATAAAAATATAAAAACTATCCTTTAGTTTCCATTTCAATTGGATAGGTAATTTCTAAGTAGCATGTATTGCATCTTTTCTTCTACAAATGTCATTAGAAATTTGAAAGTGACAAATTTGAATTCATTTAAGTTTTACCAAATACATTCAATTTCTTATAATTACACATGATTCAATCTCAAAGTCAATTGCACACAATACAATGCACACATATTTAAATGTACTTGAGGCAATTGAAAAGAATGTATATACCCTAATTCATACTTGGTTGAAAAATATAGGACAATCACTCTATTTTGCAAGTTCTTGATCATCCTCAAAAATAATTTTAATATTAATTGCATCCAAGAATTGCATATAGAACTTAATTATTTTCTTTAAAGATTAAAAAAGGAATCATTGCAAGAAAACCCCTCTATTTTTGGTAATATTTTGGCAAAAAATGCATTTATGCCCTGCAATACTATGAGTACTATGTAGAAAAACATCTCAGCCATTGATTGGAAAAATCAATAGCTAAAAGTACTATGGTAAGTCCTATAGACTACTTGAGAGTACTAAAACAATATTATAGGAAAAAAAAATAGATTGTCACAGAAATAGAAACAATGAGGAATAAATTAATCATAAATAAAATCATGAATAAAAAAACAAAAAATTGGCCATTTTAGAGGACTTGATGGTGATCAAATTTCACCAAAAAATGAAGTTGACACCATCTTCAATGTTCAAAAGTGCTCATGCAATGAAACCCTATTTACAAAGACTTGAGGGATATAAAATAGTATATTTATAGATGCCTTTTGATAAGCATATGCCTACCTAATGTGGGTTTAAACTACCAAAATTTCAACTTTAAATCATTCAATTTGGATACACCAAACACAATGAAAATCCCTACATGAGAGGATTTTCGAGGGGTTGGGAGGGCTATTCTAGGGCCATTCCTATAATTGTTCCTCCGACAATTAGGAAACGATTGCTATCAATTTTTTATTTTTTATTTTTTAAATAATGAAAAAAAAGTTGAAATTAAAAAAAAATTATGTGGCAACTGTTGTGTGAAGTCAAGCATCAAGTGCAAGAAGTTCCTAGAGTCTGAAAACTTTAGGCAACTCATAGCCCTCCAAAGCAACTGAAAATCTTCTAATGAACCTTAAAGTGCGATAAATTAACAAAATTGAATTATAAATAGAAAATAAATTTTTTTAATTTCTAAAAAATAAAGGATGTGATTTCCATCAAGTTAAGTAGATGTATCAATTATTTTATGTTCTTGAGACTTTGCATTCATAAATTTTAGAAGAAGACAACAATGTCACTTCATTTTTGATAGAAAATAGTATAGGTGTTTCTTGCAATGACCCAAATATGGTTTTATGAAGGACAAATGCACTATATAGTCAAACTCCTTTTTGTATCTTTGTGTACTAAATGAGCTAATTGGAGATTTTTAAAACTTATAAATATAAATAAATAAGTGAATTATTTGCAAAATTAATTGTAGATGTTTTTGGAATATTAGTAATATATTGATATCATCAAAATTTTCATAAAATTGTGATCATATTCATGCAAATACATTAGAATCTATAGATGTCAACAATGTTAGTCCATAAGTGTAGAGATATGAGCCAACAAGCGTTGAACCTGGTTGTATAATATATGTACCCATAACATAGGTATTATTATATAGATTCATTTAACTATAGGAAGTGTATATAATATAAATTCATAGGCTTATGGACTCAAAGATTCTATGCTTACATGCTAGCATTTTTCTAGAAGTGCACAACAAATTTCAAGAAAAAGAGTGTTATTCTCAAAATCTTAAGCTATATACTTATTTATTTTTCAAAAATATAAAAATAGATTTAAAAATAAATAAATCCTTTGTAGTTCCTTGTAGGTATTGTATTAAATTGTTATTTATTTATAAATTATTGTAATTACTTATCTTTTCTTCTTTTTAAATTCATATATTTTTGTCAATATGCTTGAAAGCAAAATTTTACATATGAGAATATTACTGAATTTTCAAATTTGAATCTAAATATGAAAATTCAAAATTCAAGTATTAGAATTTGAATATGAATTTTTCTATAGGAGATCTGAAACTCAAAATCATTAAGATAAATCATTTTTGACAAGCTCAACTTTGTCTCTTTGATTAAGATATAATTTATATAAACACATGGATAATTTCATTTTTCATTGTGCAAATGTCATATGTTTAGAATTGAATTAAAACTAGTATTTTTAATAGAATGTGCAATGTTCACAAAGTGCACTAGTTTTTGTAGAAATTTTGTCTACGAAGTGGTACTCCAACCATGCATTTGCCTTGAATTTCGAAAACAAGAGATTTTAAATATTTAAGATGAAACCAAGAAATATTAAGAAAATTGACATGATATAAATACAAATTATAATATTTTCATGTTATTAAAATTCTATTTAATAAAATTTGTTATCTATAAAAGTCTGAACTCAATTTGAAAAATGCACAAGGGCAAAACATTCTTCTAATGTAAAGGTCAATTTCAATATGCATTTACTAATGGAAATTTCAAAATGAAAAGAGCACTGCAAAATAGTACATTGTGACAATAAAATTGGTGTAAATTACCATAGTTTGCAATTATTCCTATATACCATTTCATTTGATGTTAATGCATAATTTTTTACATAAAATAATTTTAAAGAGATAAAATAACATGTCAACTCAAATTAAACTTTAATACAGGTGTTTTTTAAGAAAGGACAGTGGCTCATACGTATAGGAGACACTGATGTAGATTATGACCCAAATTTTAAACTATATATGACTACAAATTTATCCAATCCACATTACATGCCTGATGTTTGTATCAAAGTAACCCTTGTGAATTTTATTGTTACAATGAAAGGGTTGGAAGACCAACTATTGGGTGATGTTGTGAGGAAAGAAAGAGCTGATTTGGAAGAACAAAATGATAGACTTGTAATTTCTATAAGTAGTGATAAGAAACAATTGAAAGACCTTGAAAATAAGATATTAAAAATGTTGAAAGAAAGTGAAGGAAATATTTTGGATAATGAAGTTTTGATAAACATATTAGAAACATCCAAAATCACATCCGGCGTAATTAGCGAGCGTGTGAAACAAGCTGAAGTTACAGAAAGAGAAATTATAACTACTCGAGAATTGTATCGTGGAGTTGCTAATCGAGGATCTATATTATACTTTGTAATTAGTGATCTTGCTCTCATTGATTCTATGTACCAATATTCTTTAATGTTTTTTAATCATATGTTCAATGTTTGTATAGACTTGAGTCCAAAATCAGAGGAATTAGATACACGTTTGGACATACTTACAAAGTTTATAACTGAATATATGTACTTCAATGTGAGTCGAGGCTTGTTTGAAGAACACAAGCTTACATTTTCATTCCTCATTTGTACAACAATAATGCGATATGCGGGAGAGATTGATCCATTAGAATGGAGATTTTTGTTGTTGTATGCTGGAGGTGCTAATCCTCAAGAAGGATCATTAAAAAAACCAAAGCTTGATTGGATAAGTGAGAAAGTTTGGACTAATCTATTACTTTTAGAAGAACTTCCAACAAAAACTTTTGATACATTATGTAGTGTAAGTATTTATAGTTTTGTTCATGTTCATGAAATATTAAATGCATGTATGTATTCAAAAATTTGTTATACTTTATTGTAGTCAGTACTAATAATTATTGGATAGTTTATTTTCACTGGTACATGTGTGATTAATTAGGTTATCTAATACTTCATTAAATGATTAAAATTTTGACGCTTCAAATAATTGTAATATTACCATTTTATAATTAAATTATTAAAGTTATTAGGACAACTATTCAAAGATTTTTAAATAATAAAATAAGTCTCAATTATAGATTTGTTCAGATAACAATACAATAGTAATATGGTGTATTCACATTTCAATAAATTTAATTTCTATATTTGTTAACATACATTATATCAAGTAAATAATTATACAAATTAAAGTAGAATTAGAAATTAAATTTTGATGTAATTTGTGTAATTTCAATTTTGGATTATCATGAAAATTTGAAGAAAATTTGTTTCACTAAATGAATTTGTAGTTGATTTGAATGTCAACATATGTAATTATAAACCTTTCATGTTGAAGGCAACACATTGTGGTATTAATAAAACTTTGAAATTAAATGAATTCTTAATACTATACTATTTTTAATCCTTTTTAGAGGTACATAATTACTTAAGTATAGTTTTAATATCAATCATGTAGAATAAGTAATTATGATTATTGTAGTTGAATTTTCGTGTAAGAAATTCATTGCAGAACTTGATTATTTTTAGTGTTAAGAGTTGTTGGAGATGAATCTTAAATACAATGGAACTTGAAAAAACTACAAATTTCATTTAAAACTACTGGTCTAGTAGATTTAAAGTTCCATAATTAGTTACATGAGGTTCATAGAAAAGCTCAATATGCATTAGTTTTGCATCAATTTTTTTTTATATTTGCACTAATATACCCAATCCTGTTAGCAATAACTAATAATTACTGACCTTCATATATATTCAAGACAAATCCATTGTTGGAATGTAAATAAAATGCACACTTAAACTTAAAACTTAAATGCATAAAACAAGCCCATTTTAAATCTTTAGAAACTTGTTTAAGGTTTTGAACTCCAAAGTCAAATATAAAATTTTAAAAATCCTAAGTGGTATAAAGATGAAAATCATAATCTTTGCAAATTGTAAATTTTTTTGATTACTATCAATGAGATTTGTACATTTAGTGTGCACAATAGACTTTAACAAAATACTATTGTAATGTAAAGTTCTCTATTTCAATGCAAACACATGAAAATTTATTTCAATCTTTGATACAAATGTGTAGCTTAGATAGCTCCGTTCTCTCAAAGTTGCGCTCAAATTAAAATTCAATGTTCATTTACCACAAGCATTTTTTAAGTTTATCAAAACATTATCTTGTAATCAAGTAGTGCATTTTTGACTAAAAAATATGTGTACTTTAGCTTACAAACTACCTACAATTACACATCTAACTATTTTTTTATCTTATATTATTTACATAGTCATCATTTTGAATTTGATATGTAAAATGGACTCAAAAATGTCTTTTAACTAAGCATTGAAAGTCTAAATCAAACAACTTCCAATTTATGCCCCCTTTGTCATTAAATGTTATCATCATTCAATGCATATGTGATATTGTTAAGTCTATTTCTATGTGATTTGTTAAACATCTAGTTTTTTTTTCCTACAATTCAAACTAAAAAATATTAGCTAGAATTTTTTCAAACTCTGAATTTTTGTTTGCTTAGAACATGCTTTAAGAAGCTCAATATGCCTTGGAGTATTTAGTGGTAAAAGATAAGTCATTCAAAATTCTTGAAAATGTTTAACTTAAATACCTAAATTAATCATCACATTTGCATATTAAAAATTGATGGCTCTTAAGTAGTTTAAGTGATTCATATATTTTTTGTACATTAATTTTTTGAATTGTTGCATACATAAATAAAATAAAATAAAATAAAATCACCTAAATTGAAATTGTTATCCATTTGTGCAAAAATTAAAGAACAAAAATTCATTTTTAATTTGAAATGTGAGCTATTTATATTATGCATTGCAATTAGATACACATTACTATACAACTTGGTGTTCCTACGACACATTTGAAGTTTGTTGAATTGATATTTCAAGTTTTTGAAAAATATTGGCATCATAGTTCGGATCATAAAATTTTAATTATAATTATTAATGATAATAAATATTATATATAATTCTATAGGGGATAGCTCAAGAGCCAGAGGCTTGGAAACACATATTTCTAAACTCAGATCCTCACATTGAAAAATTTCCTAGAAAATGGCACACCCATTTAAGTTTATTCCAATGGGTGATATTACTTAAAGTCATCCGTGAAGAAAAATTTCTATATACGTGTGAGGTGTTTTTAAGCAAACAACTTGGAAAACAATTTATTGGATCAAAGCCCTTGCTTCTTGACGAGGTATTTCAAGATACGTCAAATGTAACTCCGGTTATCTTCATTCTTTCAGTTGGAGCTGACCCGTCTGGAATGCTTCAGCGATTTGGTGAAAAATTAGATCGAAGGGCAGGTGAACGCCTTCATATGATATCACTTGGTCAAGGGCAAGGACCTATAGCCGAAACATTAATATCGAAATCGAAAAAAAATGGAGATTGGGTTTGTCTTCAAAATTGTCATCTTGCAAGTTCGTGGATGGTACCAATGGAACGTATCATTGAACGATTTTTGCCAGAACGTTTCGCAATTCACGACGAGTTTCGATTATGGCTCACTTCGTTGCCATCGCCCAAATTTCCGATATCTGTACTTCAGGTTTATATTTCACCCATTTTAATTAAATCAAATGTCCATTTACATTTAGAATGATACCTCCTAAAGAACCACAAGGCTACCAAGTGGCTCCTACCACACATTTTTTTTGCACCCTTGGTCCTTTAGGAGGTAAAAATAGTTTAGCAAAAAGTAATGCAATTCAATGTCATTCACATTTTAAATCATATATATTTTTGAGGTAAGACCATTCATACTACTATGTCTTTCATAATTATGAACTTAAATTGACTCTATGCATATTACCACACATATATAGTTAGCTAAAATATTTATAAAATTAAAAAAATTTAGAAATCTTTAATAGCACCATATGTAATGGATTTTTTTTCATTATTAGTGAATTTCTTTAATACTATTGTTTGACAACTCTTGAAATAATATAAGTTTGCTAAAAACTAGATTATATCATATACATACTAAATGGTACATGGTTGTTTTATCAACATTCCTAAAAAAAACATCAAATTAATATATTACCAACATTATAAGACATTTCAAGAATATCTTGTTTTCACATGCAGAATGGAATAAAACTAACGAATGAGCCTCCGAAAGGTGTAAGAGCTAATTTGTTGAATACATATGCCAATTTAAGTGCAGAATATCTTGAAAGTTGCACAAAACTAATACCTTGGAAGAAATTAATGTTTTGTATTTCTTTCTTCCATGCAGGTAGTTGCAATTAACTTTTACATTCAATGATCTTAGTATGAAGTTAATAATTATTTAATGATTTAGTGGTTGATTAAAACATTCATTACAGCTATCTCCACAATAGAGTTTTATATTCCTAATAACTTCATTTTCTTTTATCAAATTGGTTATACCAAATTCTTAAACCAAATTGTCAAATTATTTATACCAAATTCATATCTTTATTTCGTTTTGTTATATATCTTTTAACTTTTAACAAACATATTTTTTTTTATACATATCCAATAATGAATTATATATTCTAATAAATAATAAATATTATATTTTGTAATAGTATTATAATGACTATAATATCATTTTCTATATGATTTTGACTAATGGAATTATAATTAAATATTATTTCAGTAATACAAGAACGAAGAAAGTTTGGACCTTTAGGATGGAATGTCAAGTATGATTTTAATAATAGTGATTTGGAAGTTGCTCTTTCAACACTTTTCATGTTTTTAGAAGAACAAGAAGATATTCCTTGGCCAGCATTACTATATGTAACAGGTTAGAAATATGTTCACTACATTACTTATTGGATGTTTGATCCAATTTCTAAAAACAAATAGCTATAAGTTATTTATGAAAATACAAAATTTTCAGATTCATCAACAAAAAAGAGATTTGGTCTATAATTTTTAAAACAATTTAATAAACCATTTAAGAATTTCAAATAGAACATTGCTTAAAATTTTGAGTATGATTTTTTACAAAGGTTAAGGATTTTATTGATATTTGTTATGCATTGTTAATTGTTAATGAAAATAAAAAATGTGAATCAATAGGTGAAATTAATTACGGAGGAAGGGTAACTGATGATTTAGATAGAAGATGCCTTATGAGTAATTTAAGGCATTTTTATGATCCAATTGTCCTTGTTGACAATTTCAAGTTTACCGAATCTGGTATATACAAGTCACCAATTGAAGGAAAATATAATGATTATATTGAATATATCATATCATTACCAAATAGTGAAGGCCCTGATGTTTTTGGAATGCATGAAAATGCATTGATCACTTTTCAACTTCAAGAAAGTAACAAAATATCAAATGTTGTTTTAAGCATCCAACCTAGAGCAAGTGGAAGTAGTGGAGGAAAGAAACCAGACGAAGTCGTTGGTGAATTAGCAGTAAATATTGCCTCTTCTTTACCTGGAATGCTAACTCCACATGATGTAGCACAAGTAGAACCTATCTATGGAGAAAATGGACAAATGAAGTCCCTTATGGTGGTGCTTTTCCAGGTTTTAAATCATATTATTATAATGCATAATTATATAGATTGCAAAGGTTTATCTTTATTGTGTCAATTAAAAATTGTCTCTTCTATTCATTTGTATATCATCTTAAAAATTAACATATTATTTTTATGAAACCATTAATTTGTTTCATGAAAATGCAAGTTAGTACACATTCTTGAATGTTTATCTATAAATAGCTTTACGTTGCCATATGATATAATTTGATTCTATTATTTATTTATTATAAATATGAATGGATACACTTACTTGATTTATAGAGCAAGTACAATAAGTATAAAAAATTTCAGATTTTTGTAGTTCACTAATAACATCTTCAAATCATTGCATTATAACACACATTATTTGATATATTTTCATGTCAAACTATCATTTGAAATTTATTTTCGAAATTGCATTCACTATCAATTCATTTATTATTTTAAGCAATGTAGGAGTGTGAGAGATTTAATAAACTTTTGAAAGTTATGGTATTTACATTGGTTGAGTTACAACGAGCAATCAAAGGCCTTGTGGTCATGTCTAAGGAATTGGAAAGCATGTTTAATAATTTTATGTCTAATCAAGTAAGATTTGATTATCCAATATAACTAAATGATGTCCACTATACTATTCATATTCTAAATATTTAAGAGATATTTGAAGAATGTCAAATTAGATAGATACATAATTTAAGAAATCAATCAAATATCTTAAATGAATGATTCTTCTTCTTATTTTAAATAAAAATCAAATATTTAATAAATTTATATTAAAATAAAATAAACGCATATCATTTTAATTATTTCAAATGAAATACGAAATATGAAATTATTTTAATAAACACTAATCAATTATAATAATTTGATTCATTAATATGTTTTAGATTCCAGAATTGTGGACAGCAGTTGCATATCCATCTTTAAAACCTCTTGCATCATGGATGATAGATTATCACAAAAGAATGAATATGATGCAAACTTGGATATTGAAAGGAGAACCAAAAACGTTTTGGCTTCCTGGATTTTATTTCCCTCAAGTAATACATGTGTTCATTTGATGTCATTGATATTAAGACTTTAATTTTAAGAGATGACTAAATTGACAAAGTCATTAATGTTTTATGTGTAATGGTATTGACATTTTTATACAAAATTTTTTTAGTTGAACTATCTCATAAAAGAACAAAAATTTAAATTTAGATCTTGTGTATTTAAAGCAATTTAGCATCAAAAAACTCTACAATGATTTGATGCCCAAAATTCCTTCAGAGATAATACTCTTATCCAAAGCAAGACTAAATTATTCATCTTTGTTTCTTCCTTAATAAATCCAATATTCCAACTATAGTATCTTCTAGTTGATTTCTTCAAGTAAATCTTTTCAAAATTTGAGAGTATCTTCGAGTTGGTTTCTTCAAGTAAATCTTCCCAAAATTTGAAAGTATCTTCTACTTGATTTCTTCAAGTAAATCTTCCCAAAATTTTAGAGTGAAATGCCTATTGTTTGTAAGATCATTGTATCCAATTCAAACTTCAAAAACTAATTTTTCAACTCTTTCTAATAAAACTGTGTTTGCTAGTAGCTTTGATAAAAGATTGAAAATTGTGAGTTTTAATTATAAGAATGTGATAACAAATATTGAAAAGCTTATATTTTTTATTTTCTTTGAAAATTTTAAAATCAAGCTCAGTAAGCAACTTTACATGTTTCTTTACCTTTAGTGCCAACGATATAGAACTCTTCATAGTTTTCATCTCATTAGTAGGAATTATACTAGAAGAATGGTTTAGAGCTTTTGTGAAGATATCAATCTTACCATCAAATAAAATCATTTCAATTTCAAATTATTTTAAATTATATTTTGAGTTGCTTGCTTTGACATTGAAATTTAAAAATACATAAAAAATTTGCAATTTTTATTGGAATGACAAGAAATAATGCTTCATTTAGAGAGGTGATGATTAAAAGCTATCATTAAAGTTTTATATACAAAATTATAAAATATAAGGTCAATAGAGCCTATCAAAATTTTAAAAATTTCAAAGTGGATGCTATTATTGTTTTAGGAGGTGCATTAGATCCCACATGAAGTCTTAAATTACTTACAGATTCACAAATTAGAATTTTAATGTCTAATTACATATTTAAGAATGGTATACTTACAACATGTTTGTTTTGGTCACTGAAATTCCTAAATTAGATATTTGCATATTTGTTTTACGAGATTTCTAAACAAACTAATGTAGAAGATATTCATAATTTTTAAATTGCATGTGAAGCAAACAACATTTTGATTGTGATCCTTTATTAAGTGAAGTGGAGATGTTGTATAGTTGATTTGGTAATTTATTATTTAAAAACATCTAATTGATTAATGTATTTCAATGAAATAATTAATTGAAGTTGGCAAACTATTTTTCTTATAAAAAATAATACCTTCAATTTTTGGCATCTGTTTTCAGTAACATTTTTTTTAATGCTCATTGCTAGATATGGTATATTCCTAATAAATATGATTCTAATGGGGCTTAATCATTTTTCACATGAATTTAGGAAGAACATTGCATTTGTTGCTTACAATAGGGTCGTTTTTTTGACAAAGAAGTCTCCTCCAAAATGTTAAAATATGTCAACTTCACATTAGAAGAGTTTTGGGGGGTCCAAAAGCCTGTTTCAGGCTTGTTCCTTCGCAGTTGTTCCCTGCAGCAAGGGGAACGGCCCGCTGTCAAAAAAAAAATTCATAAAAAAAATTTAAAAAAAAAAATTAAAAAAAAATAGTCAATGACGCGGCAGAGGCTTGGCCACATTAGATTGTTGCGCCGAACCTGTTTCCTACGTTCACAGGTTGTGATAACTTACAGGCATCCAGAGGCCCCAAAAATCTTCTAATGGGGCATCCAAGTGCATCCAAAGAATATCATCATCAAAAATCATATTAAATAAACATTAGAAAATATGGCTTTCAACATTCCACAATCAAAAGACACTATCATTAGAAATATACTATCTATAAATGTTTTGTAGTAGAAATTTAAGGATTTTGATTGCTTAAAAATAAGTTGAATCTTTAGAATATTTAGTAGTTAACCTTAAATTTGCAAGTCCCTTTTTGAGCTTTTAGAAATCATTCTAAATAAGAGGATAAGCCATAAATTTGATGAGATTTATTTCTCTCCCATAAATTCCAAGAATACACATTTAATGTAAATATAATACAGATCATGTAGAAAAAAAACTTTACAATATTAATCATGAATTGAAAGGTTTTCATGTTTGATCATGAGAGTGGGACATTAATAACTAAGTAAGTGATTAACAAACTTTCAATCTTCTTTTTATATATTAAGTCTAAAATTGTGATTGTGAAAAAACATATAAAGTTAAAGGGCATAAAATATAGAACTATGACCAATTATGTCGTCTCAAAACTTATCATTGTACAATTTGTTTTAATGAATTTAGAATGTAATATATCTCCAAGTTCGTGTGGATTTATATTCATCTCTAAGAGTTCTTAACACTAAAAAGTCAAGTTTTGAAATGAATATCCTTGCAAAAATCTTCAATAGCGACATTTTGAATTTTGGATTTTGAAATTGTTTTGGCAATGCTAAAAATAGACTTGAAATCTTATGCATTTAAAATTAAATATAATACTTTGAGTAATTTTGGTTAAGATTTACATACTTCAAAGTTTTATTGGCAATAAAATATAGTGTTATGAACATTTAGGAGCTAAAAAATTATCAAATCTATTATTTTATTTAAATAAAATGTAGAATTAAATGAGAATGTACAAATGAGAATTGATACAATTCATATTCTATGAATTGCATTTGCAAATTAAAAAAATACAAATATAGTAAATATTTTTTGGTCCATCTACATATTTAATGAATTCTCTAATATAATCTTAAACTTTGTGCATTTTTAAATTTCAAATGAGTCATAAATTTATAAATTTATCTTATTATAGTGAAAATTAAGAATTTCTTAGTATATTTTATAAAAATGATCAAAACATATATTCATGGTTTCTAAGGAAAAAAATGTTTTTGATTTATCCAAGTAAAATGTATCAATTTGGAATAAATTTATGATGAATTAATGACAATTTTTTTTATTAAACAATCTAATTAAAATATTAGGGATTTATGACGGGAGTTTTACAAACGCATGCTCGAAAGTATCAAATACCTATTGATACTTTGAATTTTAGTTTTTTTGTATTACAAATTGATGATGAAAATGAAATAGAAAAGGCACCAGACAATGGAATCTATATAATAGGTCTTTTTCTTGATGGGGCTCGTTGGAATCGCATAAAACATTTTTTAGCAACTGCATTGCCAGGTATCATCTTTAATGATATTCTTACACCAAAGATTTATTTGATTTTTATATTACCTACAAATAAAATCTATAAAATTATAAAATTATAAATTAAAATTTTTTCTTACTTTTGCAAGGTGAAATGACTTCTAAACTTCCGGTTATTCATTTCATACCAACAGTTAACTACATTCCACCAAAGGATGAGTTTCAATGTCCACTTTATAAAACTCATGTTAGAGCAGGAGTTCTAACAACAACTGGAGCATCATCCAATTATATATTGAACTTAAGCCTCCAAATTGATCCAATAACAATTCCAGATTTTTGGATAATACAAGGGATTGCATCACTTTGTCAAATTGTATAAGCTGTAATGGAAGGACAAGTCAAATTTGGTCATAGTTAATTTCTCAATTGCAATTTTGGATGGCATTTTTAATTTATTTTCAAAGAAAAATCTTCAAATTTATAGAAATTTTCATCTTCTTTTCAATGATATGTGGTTTAAATCATTTTAAAGATTATATGCATTTGAAAAATACGAAGATGTTCTTATATTAAAAGTTTTGTAAAACTTCTATTTCTTGCTACAAATAGGAGGTTGAATAGACTCAATTAATCTTTATATGCCTAGGTGTTTTGAGCAAAACTAAACAAGTAATTATATATAGATTTTATAGCATTTTTGGATTTGGGTTTTAAATCACAATTGTTAAGAAATTTTTTAATAATTTTTTTTATGAATATGGAAAAATAAATAAAAATAAAACTTTTTTATTAAAACTTTAAGTAAATAAATCTATTAGATCACACTAATTTTTTTAAATGATTGAAATTTGTTATGGTTGTCTAAAGTAATTTTTTCATGATTTTAGAATAGCGAGATTTATAACATGTCTAAAATTGCATTCATTTTTCATATCTATTTTGTAGAAGCATCTAATTTCTAAGACTATAATAAATAAATACAAATTGCAAAGATTTGTTTTAATAAAAATACTTTTAACCATCCAAATGAGTTGAATTCTTAAAATAAATCCAAATGTACTTAAATGAGATTAAATGTACCACTTGCAAACTACAATATGTTATACTCCCTTTGCTTTAAAAAAAATCTTGAGTTTCATAAAAAATGTTGTCTTAAGCTAAATTGTGGGAATAACAAAATTATAATAGGCTTACGAGAAATTGAACACACTAATGTCACAAGTAATATGCTTTCTAGAAAGCCAATGTACTTTTAAAAAAAGAAATATGATTAGATAAGGAGTGTGTTAAATTTTTTTGATGCTTTGCCATTGAAAGCCTTTACAACCACAAAAGTTTTATGAGTGGCTATTGCAATTGGCATTCTTGTTCCATTATGCTTCAAAAAACGCTTGCCAATGAGAATTCTCATTATTTCTTCATTGCTCAAGTGCTTCAACCCATTTTGCCAAACAACACTTGCATTCGTAAGTATGAAGTCCACAATGGTCTCCCACAATCCATTCTAGTGAATGTTGTCATTAACAAATGGAAAAAGCCCAACTTGACAAACCAAAAGCAATAGGTAGTGATTGATTCAAATATGACACCTTGAGGGCATTAGAGGAGAAGTTTGGGACAACATCAAAGGTGATTAATGTGATTTGGAGATGAGTGGTGTAGTTTTGAGTGCAAGCATGGCCGCATTAGTCACTCACAAGAAACTCAGCTTGGACAATGACAGTGTTAAGGTGATTTCTTTGAACTTGTGATAGAATATGTTGTTGATAGTATTCCATTTTGGAGTTTCCCTTGCAACTATCCATCACCATAGTAGACAAAGCAAATTGAAGTCCTATACAAATAGAATTAAGCCCTACCTAATTGAAGCAAACAAGGTTGACTACTTGAAATTTTGCTTGAGTATATTAGACTCTAGCTTGTTAGGGAAATTCAAGGACATGATAGATTGTCTTCACAGAGATGAATAGTGGTTTTACATTGTAGAAACGAGCAAGTAATACTTGGCGCCCAGGGAGGAGCCACTATAGTGCACCTATAACGATTCAATACAAAAGTAACGTTCATGGTTGTAATTATGAGGCTAGGATTTGACTCTCACCAATCTTGCCAATTCCATGGCAAGATTAAAATCTTTCTTTTTATTTGCAAAAAAGCCTACCAAAGCACAACAATAAGAATTGTCACACTTGGACATTGGAAATGAAATCCATCTACTCGGTCTCAAAAGATGAGATGTAGAAGATGTTCATTGAAAATGTCTCTCCTCCAATCAAGGAGAAGTGGCCACATAATTGGCTTGGCAAGAATGGCAATACAATCTTTATTTAGTAAGACAATGCCAAGCCGCATGTCACAAGTCATGACCCCACTATAATGAACCATTTGGTTAAGGATGGGTTTAATATGCAATCAATATGCCAATTGTTGACCACCCTTGATATGAATGTTCTTGATCAAGGATCATGAACAAAAAACAATTGGCAACTTCAATTCTATGATAGAGCAAGCCTTAGAACAAAAGGCAACTTCCAAATGAATGGTATTTGATTGTCCAGTAGAACATGCCTAATAGGCCATTTAATGTTTGTAAATTTTTGTTAAAAGAGGTTGAAAACCTCTTCAAAATTTGAATGTAGTTGCCTCCCCTAAATAAATAGCAAGTTTTTCTCTCTTTATTTGATGTCTTTTCTAATATACATGACGATCAAATATGGCAAAGAAATGTTGAAATAAAATTTCCACATTAGATTAACAACTCCCCATCAAATTGCACCTATCACAAGACACCACATAGCACTTTTTTTAAAACAACTCAATTCATGTCAACCCTCTCCTTCACGTAGAATAATCCATGTTGTGACCAAATGAGGAAGATTGAACAAAACAAGAGAACTTTAGAACTCCTCATGTTCCCGAAGTTCTCATCGAGATCGACGCTGGTCCTGAACTGCTGCAGATCGGATGGCGGATCTCGCCAGGCTTGTTCTTCATTTCTGACATTATAGGATGCCACTCAATGACGAGGGAGCGCGACTGAAAAGCCCCTGTTTCCACGATGTCGCCAGCAACCCTAGACCGTGCCATTTCTTCTTCCTCTTCTTCCTCACAAAAGCTCACCCTCTCTCTCCTTCTCTGCCTCGCCGGATCATCCACACTCCTTTGCCACATTTCGCATCCAGGTACGTCTATCCAATTCGCTTCGTTCCGCGCTTCGAACGCCATTTGATTTCGTCCATTTCGAGCCAGTTTTGAGCCATTTGGGACCATTTGTGGATCTCACTTTAATTGGAGTCAGATCTAATCTGCGCATTGCGGTGTGTTTTGGCAGCTTGTGATGGCCTTGTAGAGAGAATGGATGTTTGAATCAGGGAGTGGGAGGAGGTAAAGGGATAGCGACTTGAAGAGATAGTTGGAAAGGGGAGGCAGAAGACTGTGGAAGAGCGGTCGAGATGGAGAAGTCGTGCACCTTGATGGTGCATTTCGACAAAGGGACGCCGGCTCTCGCGAACGAGATCAAGGAGCAGTTGGAAGGCCATGACACAGAGCTGAAAGTGGATGCGATGAAGAAGGCCGTGATGCTTCTCCTGAACGGGGAGACGTTGCCTACTCTGTTTATCACTATCGTTCGCTACGTGTTGCCCTCGGAAGATCACACGATACAGAAGCTTTTACTTCTTTACTTGGAGATCATTGATAAGACTGATGCCAAGGGGAAGATCTTGCCAGAAATGATTCTGATCTGCCAGAACCTCCGCAACAACTTGCAGCATCCGAACGAGTACATTCGGGGGGTGACATTGCGGTTCCTCGCGAGATTGAAGGAAGCGGAGCTCATTGAGCCTCTGATCCCGTCGATATTGACGAACTTGGAGCATCGCCACGCGTTCGTGAGACGGAATGCGATCTTGGCGATGACCGCGATCTATAACTTGCCGCAAGGGGAGCAGCTCCTTGTGGATGCGCCGGAAATGATCGAGAAGCTGCTGGTTAGTGAGCAGGATCTTTCGGCTCGGAGAAACGCGTTCCTGATGCTGTATACGTGCGCGCAAGACCGGGCGGTGAATTATTTATTGAATCATTTGGATAATGTGTCTTCCTGGGGGGACATTCTTCAGATGGTAGTCCTGGAGCTTGTGAGGAAGGTTTGCCGATCGAACCCGGGGGAGAAAGGGAAGTATATTAAGATCGTGATTCTGTTGCTGTCTTCTACATCTGCAGCTGTAACGTATGAGTGCGCAGGTGCTTTGGTGTCGTTGTCCTCTGCTCCGACTGCTATTCGAGCTGCTGGAAATTGCTACTGCCAGCTGTTATTGTCACAGAGTGACAACAATGTGAAGCTTATTATTCTTGATAGGATCACGGAACTTAAAGCTGCACATAGAGAGATAGTGGTGGAGATGGTTATGGATGTTCTTCGTGCCCTTTCAAGTCCTAATCTTGATATTCGGCGGAAGACACTCGACATTGCGCTAGATCTCATCACGCCACGTAATATTGACGAGGTCGTGATGACGCTGAAGAAGGAGGTTGTGAAGACGCAGAGCATGGAGCTTGAAAAGTGTGGAGAGTACAGGCAAATGTTGGTGCAAGCGATTCATGCTTGTGCTCTGAAGTTTCCTGAGGTGGCGAGCACAGTTGTGCATTTACTTATGGATTTTCTTGGAGATTCTAATGTTGCGTCAGCGCTTGATGTGGTGTTCTTTGTGAGAGAGATTACGGAGACAAATCCAAAGCTCAGAGAATCGATTATGTTTAGGCTTTTGGATACGTTTTATCAGATTAGGTCATCTAGAGTGTGCTCATGCGCGCTATGGATTATTGGCGAGTACTCAGTTTCCTTGCAGGAAATTGAGAGTGGTATCGCGGTGATTAAACAGTCATTAGGAGATATGCCCTTCTATTCAGAGGCCGAAGAAGGCGAGGCGAATGTTGGAGGAGACAGCAATGCTTCCTCAGTGAACAAAGCTCCTGTCCCAATTAATGTTTCGAGCGCTTCTTCAAAACGTCCGGCTATTTTAGCGGACGGGACATATGCTACACAAAGTGCCGTGGCTGAGAGTGCAGGTCCCTTGTCTGCGTCCACCGCAACCTCCAATCCTGCTGCAAATCTCAGGGCTATCCTTTTAACTGGAGACTTCTTCTTAGGAGCTGTTGTGGCTGCTACACTGACCAAACTTGTGATGCGCATGGAAGAGGCTCAGCCGTCTGCTGTAACCTTGAACAAGACAAAAGCTGAAGTGCTGCTCATTCTAGTATCGATGCTAAGACTTGGCGAATCGTCCATCTTGCCCCATCCTATCGACAAGGACTCGTATGATAGAATTTCTCTGTGCATTAGACTTTTGTCCAGTCCGGATGATGTGATAAGAACCGTCTGGCTTAAGTATTGCCATGACAGTTTCGTAGTGATGCTCAAGGAGAAACAAGATCGTGAAAATGAGGACTTGAAGGCCAAGGCGATGGTGTCTCACGCACAGCCAGATGACCTTATCGATTTCTATCATCTCAAAAGCAGAAAGGTATGCAACACACTTTGAAGTGCACTTGAATTAAATTTGTCTGTTCTTCTGTTTTCGTGCTTAGCCACTTAAGATGGTGAGGTTTTGAGACCCCAGATTTTGTGGTTTCCTTTCTTGCTGTTTCAGGGCATGAGCCAGCTGGAGCTTGAGGATGAAGTTCAGACGGATCTTAAGCGTGCCACAGGGGAAATGAGCAAGGATGGCGACACCGACAGGAACCTTAACAGAGTTCTGCAGCTTACAGGGTTCAGTGATCCAGTGTATGCGGAAGCCTACGTGACTGTCCATCAGTATGACATAGTGTTAGATGTGACAGTGGTTAACCGGACTACTGAGACATTACAGAATCTGTGCTTAGAGTTGGCAACTATGGGAGACTTGAAGTTAGTGGAGCGCCCTCAGAACTATGCTTTGGCGCCTCAAACCAGCAAGCAGATCAAGGCCAATATCAAGGTGTCTTCAACAGAAACAGGAGTGATCTTCGGGAACATTGTCTACGAGACTACCAGTGCGTTGGACCGTAATGTTGTTGTATTGAATGATATACACATTGACATCATGGATTACATTTCACCAGCGTCTTGTGCCGACGTTGTGTTCAGAAACATGTGGGCTGAATTCGAATGGGAAAATAAGGTAATTTCACATCCCTCCACTTTCTTTTACCAGCACTTATGTCGGTACTACAACTCTTCTCGTCGATTGTTAGTGTATTTCGTCAAAGAGCAATGACGGTTAAGTTTCGGCCTTTCTTTGAACTTCACATTGTCACTGTGTTTTTTGATGTCTGAGAGGTCTAAGGAAGTTGTCTAAGGTCATCTATGGAGAGCCATGACCTTTTGATCATAAACTAAATCGTGGCCTTGGTTTTGTTTGCAGGTTGCTGTCAATACTAATATTCAAGATGTACAAGAATTTCTGGAGCATGTCGTTGCCTCAACAAATATGAAGTGCCTCACCCCTCCGTAAGTATCTCTGGACAGGGAAGGTCATGAATGTGGATTGGTGATGGTATTTATCTATTTGCTGTAACAAAGTTGGAATTTACAAGTAATTTATTTTCTGTTTTGCTTTCACTTCACCTCTTTCATCTTTCATCTGGGATTATTAGTTCCTTTGCATGATTAATGGAGCAATATGAAATCACCTTTTCTGATTTGTGGTTCTTATGATCAGGTCTGCATTGGAAGGAGATTGTGGATTTCTTGCTGCAAATCTCTATGCTAAGAGCGTGTTTGGTGAGGATGCTTTGGTTAATGTTAGTGTTGAGAAACAGCCGGATGGCAAGCTGGGAGGTTACATTCGAATCAGGAGTAAGACGCAGGGTATTGCTCTGAGTCTAGGAGACAAGATAACTTTGAAACAGAAGGGTTAGCAGTAGCTATATTTATTGCAGGTCCCGCGTCTTAGTTCAGTTGTTTCCCAATCTCTACTGTCTGCAAACATTGCAGCTATTGGAATGTAGGCATTAGCTTAAATTTGCATGTGCAAGTGTTTCTATTTGTGCATATACATAAATGTTTCTGGATAGCTTGACTTCATCAAGCCCTCATTTTAATTGTTAACACCTGGACTGACCGAATTGGTCACTTTGCTTGTTAAATCTAGTTTTCATTGTTCTTTTATGTTTGTTGGGGCAGCGTTTTGCGATTGAGGTCTGACCGAATTTTAATGTAAAGGATTATATGACGCTTTCAAATGTAATACCCGTATCCAGCTGTGCAGAAGTATATAGATGAATACAATCACACCAAAATGGGGTTATCTTCATCTCAAGAAGGTTTATGATTGACCCCAATAACACCTAGGGGTCTAAAGAACACCAAGGTTTAAGGTAGATGTACCCAAAACAAATTGCTAACCTAATATTATCCAAATGTAGGACTCTTGTTAATTCTAGAATGAGAATTTATAATACACTACATGTCTTAACTTCATTGATTGTGATAGACATGTAGTATTGTCATAAACTCTCACTCTATAATCAATGATAGTTGTACATTTGGATGGTATTAAGCTAGTAGGTGATATTGGGTGTGTCTACTTCATGGTTGTGGGTTTTATTTGTCACTCGAGGTTGAAATAGTGCGAATGGAAGGTAAGTGAGGCCAAATGGGAGTAAGCCCATTGTGCATTGTGCACAAAATTGTTATGGTAGGTATACATTTAAGTTTTGAAATGTATAAGTTTACTTCTACAATAACTTTGTTTGCATTGGATTTGTTCCCATTTGGCCTACTATAGGTTCACTTACTTTAAAGACTCTGAGAAATTTAAGGAATCAGCAACCTTTGAACATTGAGTGCATTTGAAGTAATCATGAAGTTTATTGTCCATTTTTGATAAAATAGATTTGTTCAATGATTTCAGCCAATGACCTTCTTGAATTACTATTTAGAATGCCTTCTATCTTCATATATGCTATTTTAGGTGTTGATATTATGACAAAACTAACAATAGGTGCTCAAGGAAATGTTAGCATGTGAGTATAAAATCTATGAGCCCATGAGTCTAGGAGTTTATATTGTAAATACCTTCTATAGGTAAAGGTATTCATATTATAGGTATTTATACTATTAACTCTTTTCATGTTTTAGTGTACCTATGATATAGGTGCATATATTATAAACACCTTCAAATAATTAGAGGTATGTATATATCTACAACTAGATTCAAGGCTTATAGGCTCAAGTCCCTATGCTCATACATTAGCATCATTATAGGTGTTTATAGTAGAAAAGAAAATGTGGACCATCGAAGATGCAACACCAAAGCTTTGGTGCCGAAATTTTTTTTTTGTTATTAGTATTGCTTATATTGAATTGTGTAGTAGAAAAGCATCTTAAATTAAATTAATTATTGCCCTTTTAGAATAAAGAAATGATGTGCTATTTATCTTTCTATATATATTTATGTTGAAAATTATAATGATTTTCATTGCACTTGAAATAACAATTAATTTAGTCACTTTTCTAATAAATCAAGTTATCTATCTTTCAATACTTTACAATTTTATTTCCAAAAATATTTTCAGCTTCTCTATTGGTTAATTCAAATGTCATAAAAATTAAAGCTTTTCATTCCTAATATTTAAAATATTTAAAATATAATTTAAGATTTATTGTTTCTATTTCTTAATTTTATCATTTTTTGGTTTGTCAATTTGCATATTTTCTTTAGTTTAACCCTTGAATCAAACTATGGTCTTTTAAAATTTACTAAACATAAAGATGTGTAACAAAGTACAAGGAAAAAAACCACTAGGTGATGGTACTTCAATGAAGTTATACATTATGCCCAATAAATCATACATTAATTGGTAATTCAACCATCATACTAACCAATTTTGATTGGTAAAATTTGAAATAGTTTTAAGAAAAAGCATCCTTAAAACCAAGATTTAAATAAGTGAACTTCAAGTACTTCATAAGAATTGTTGCAATGGATTAAAAATGTGAAATTTTAGTTTTTTTTAAATAAATTTATTTATTTAGTTACTAAAAATTGTTTTTTTGAAAAATTATTTTTCAACAAGTCACTCATTTTTTTGAAGAGTTGAAGTGAGTTTTTGAAGGGAAATATATCATGTTTGTAGTACAAGTTTAATTCTTAAAGTTTTTCTAAATATAAATGTTATTTTAAAAAAACCTTGCATTAACAAAAATGAGTTGTGCAAAACATTTCTATTTTTGATAAGTATTGAATTTTTTCCAAGAAAAATAAATTGATTGAAAAAAGCCAATTTTATCCTTCATGTACAATATTTATGCAATTTAAATCATATTTGCACAAAAGAATTTTTAAAAATATAATTGTATATATAGTAAAATCTAAAGTAAATATATGAGAGTTTACGAGTTGGATGAAATCAAAATTATGGATGTTCAATGAACATGATAGAACAATATCTGCATTTAAATTATAATTAGTTGCATGTTTGGATTTTGAACTTAATTATCTGCTTAGTGTGATTTCTAATACATTTCAATTTTTTAGTAAAATGTACCTAAGTTAATCCAAATAAGTCTCTTTTTTAGTTCTTAATTACAAATAAAACTTCAGTATAAATGATTTAAATGAATAATTGTACATTTCATGACTACACATATAGTATCCCTATGGATTTTGGTTATCTTGTTGAAGCTTGAAGCACATAAAGTTCTTGCTCCTAGGTTTAGAATGGTGTTTGTCCTTGTATTTATTAAAGAAATGTTTGTAATTGAAAAAAATATATTTTTATGAAAAAAAATTGTAGTTAATTCAATGATCATTTAAAAAAAAAAAAAATACTATTTATTTGAATAGTACAATATATGTTTTAAGTATCATTATGCACTTATAATTCCTGATTTTTAACAATACATTGTAGCCTTGTAGCCTTGATGTATAACAACCTTGATTTTGATATGCACTTTCAATACATCATGTCGTTGCAACTAGATAGTATTAGATTTATCACTACACTATTATATAATTTCAAATCTCATAATTGTCACCTTCATGGATTGTGATCTCACACATTTTTGGTAATTTTTGGAAAAAGAAGAATTGCTATTGAAGTTAAAAGGTTAGGAAAAGTCAAATTTCTACTTAAGTAATCAAAGTTTATAACCATTGCATTACTACAAAGTATTTAAGAAATTTAAGTGTAACACCACTTTCATTAATACTACTTGCAAGTGAGTTATTAAAAGTGATTGGTGCAAAACTCTTACTTAGAAGTATTGGCCACCACCAACCTTCTTGTAAGATTATATCACCATCCATTTTATAAATGAGTTGGCAACCACCAATATCCTTTAGTTATAGAGTTTTGAGGCATTGCAAAGAAAATTTAGTTGTTGCAAGTATCCTACATTAATGGCTATATATAAAAGAAGGTTCTTGCTTTCTAAAAGTACATGCATTTCTATTACATTTTTAGTGACAATCTCCTTAGAGGTCATTACTTATAATCTTATGTTTAGGACTATACTTTAGAACTCACTTAAAACACTCCTTTACCTTATAGTGCAACTATTTTGGTTATTGTGCAAGATATATTAAGAAACCTTCAAACACTTTTTGTAATAAATATATAGCTATTGTTTAAATTTTTTATAGAATTTTCCACCTATATTTTGCATAAAATATAGTAAATGTCTTTTTTGTCTTCATAGTTTCAATATAACCTTTAATATATTGTGCTTTTAAAAAAAAAAATTAATTCATTTTTTTATTGAATAATATTTTTTAACAAGCAAATTGAGCATCTAATTCATTTTTTTACTAATGATTTTTGGACAAGTTGAATTTTTTTTAGTATTTGGAGCCTTTGGATGTTTGACAAAGAATTCTTTCGTACAGAAATATTGTTGGTCCTATAAATACTAATCATGTAAAGAAATTTCGAAATGCATTATCAATTACATCTTCTTGTATAACTAGAGGACTCATCTTTTTCATTCTTAATGCTCAAATGCTCAAATGAAATAAATAAATAAAATATTAGAGATCCCATTTCACACTCTATATGTCCCTATATAAAGAATATAAATATTTATTACATTAGGATAGAACATTTGACACAAAACATGCACATATTATTGCAAAGATAGTGACTAACAAGCATTCAAATATATAAAACTATCAAAAGCAACAAGGACACCTATCACTTTTGTCATCAATTAAGTCTTCTCTATTTTCTTAAAGTATTTTCAGTTTAAAAAGAAGGTATTTGAAATTTTCTTTTTTCATTCTTGATTCAAATATATTATTTGATTTGGTTTTATAAGGTGTTATTCAAGTCAAAAAGTTTAACCACTTACATATATTTCTACTTATATTTAATTCTCTATATAAATTAAAATCATCCTTCAACATCAAGTGATTGTTCAAATAGGCTAAAATACAATTAAGAAACATAGACATATCTACAAATACCTTGATTTATATACAATACTATAATCCATGTCAATTAGAAAAGATGGATCTAATTCAAACACTATCCATCCAATTGGAGTTAATTTAAGACATTTTTGAATCAAAGGATGATGCCTTTGCGCACTTGTCTCCATGAATAGTCAAATTCAATTGCA
The DNA here is from genome assembly GCA_963969395.1 of Pseudoscleropodium purum. Lineage (NCBI taxonomy): Eukaryota > Viridiplantae > Streptophyta > Bryopsida > Hypnales > Brachytheciaceae > Pseudoscleropodium > Pseudoscleropodium purum. The sequence goes on from OZ017795.1 coordinate 30,295,579, forward strand.
AAACGAGCCATCTTGATATTATTACTTGTGCTTGTCTACTTCAATAGTTAGACCTAGTTGCAAGGCAATAATTTGATTGAGCTTAATTTTACATAAAGTTAAATAATTGAATGACATTGTTGTCAACTTCAACAATTGAATGCAATTGCAAGACTAGAAATTTTGATTTTATATGTCCTTATCACTTTAAACAATAGATTTCAATTTCAAAACAAGCCATCAAATTGGATTTGATTTTACATGTCATAAAATGAAAGGATGATCTCTTTGTCTCCTTCAACAATTGGAGGTAGTTGCAAGACTAGTCATCTTTATGTACATGACATTGAATTTCGAAAGATGGTGTATTTCTTTCTTTCAACAAGCAGATCCAATTGCAAGACAAGCTATGTGGCAACACTTGATTTTACATTTTGGAAAATGAGGGGATGATATATATATGTCTCCTTCAATAGTTGGATGCAATTGTAAGACTAGCTATCTTGATTTTACATGTCTTTGAATTAAAGAACGATACCTTTGTTTCTTTCAACAACAAAAAGCAATTGCAAGATTGTCTACCTCGGTTTTACATGTTGAGGATGATACCCTTGCATTTTTCAAGAATAGAATCCAATTGCAAAACCTACCATTCAACTATGCTTGATTTTATATATTCCAGAACCAAAGGACAATGATACCTAATTCCCTTCAAACATAGGACACAACTATAAGATTGACAAATAGACTTATGTTGATTGAAAATCACCTTATCAATAGAAAAGTTGAGTTCAAAACTGCAAAGTCACAATTAGATTGTGATTAATTATAGAGTATGGTGGAATGAATTATAATCAAGTGACAAATGAATCAGAATTAATTTTTCTAACACAAATTATACAACTTGATTATAATTCTCTTATGATGTGATTCTAAAATCATTTTTTAACATTGAGGTACCTATTAGATTTTTGAATGTACCAATGGTGAACATAACTCATTTACAGTTATATGATCTTTTAGCTTCAAAAATTCATAATACCAATAACTCCTCAAAATTCAAAAAATATGAAGTGACTTACATTGGATGCTTGCTTTATTTATTCTTTTAAGAAATTTAATAGAAAAATATTTCAAAAAATTAAGCTTCCCCACAAATGCAATGAGTTGGTAAACAACCCCTTCATAAACCTTCTAGCTTATGGTGAAATCAAAATTATAGCCCTTTTTATACAAAAATTAGTTTCAATTGTAAAATTTGGATTTTTGAACTCATATTTGGGATTGCTGTAGTCTAATTTTTGAGATCTAGTCTCGTTCACTAATTCCGAGTTCGAACACCATGGAATGAACTATGTAAGGCTAGCGTAATGTGCTCAAAGGTCACAATGTACAAATTTGCAAAATCTAGAGTTTTATTCACCCTTAATCCCACTAAAACCCAAGAAAACATTCATCCGTCCATTATAAATTGAAAGAGACTCAACATGCACGTCTCTGTCCTATCTAGTGTTCTAGGGCTTGTGACAATAGTTCTTGACAATAGTTCAGGATGGACTGACTTGTGTATGGATGCAATGCAGGACTTAGACTTTAGTACAGCCCACTATAGTACTTTAAAAATAGTACAAATATATGTATTCAATATTTCAAAACAAATTAGAATTAAGGGTTTAGAAAGGTTTACAATAAGTCACCCCAAGGCTCTAGGACAATATGGCCAATATCAAGAGTTAGCAACTACCTACAATCCCAAATCAATACAAAGTACATTTAAATATTATACTTACAACCATCCAATCAAATTTTTTTTTTTAATAAATATCTTATTAAACTTTTAATTTTTATCTTTTAATTTTAATTTTAATTTTACCTCGGTTGATACCCGGCAAACTCCCGGACTTCTAGTCAGGTATCAACTCGTTTCAAGAACCAGGTAACAATTGAGATTTCAACAGTTCAATTGAGATCCATCCAAGGTCTCAACTCTAACTTGGGACCTCGTCGGGCATCTCACCCTATCTTGGGACCTGAATCCCAAACCTAATACTTTCCCGCAATATGCACAGACTAGATTTTGACATCTAATATCTCATGTGATTTTAGCCCGATTTGAGAATTTCTTGAGTCTATCCTGCCTGAAATTCTTTTCTCTTTCCAGCAGTATGATTTACACTTCCTGATTCATTATACAAAAGAAGTTATTCTAGTTCGAAATTCACTGATTTTGCAAAACTATGACTATAACATTTTCGATTCACAACCTAGCTACAAATAAATTCCAATTGAATTCAGCCACTTCTAACGCAATGCACACTCACATTAACTTCTAACAATGCATCCTAGCAAAGTAATCACATTCAATTTATCTGATCAACCAATTAAAACCAGCCTGTGCACACATGTAGAAGCTGGAGCGATTTTAGTGTCCTCTCTCACATTCACAGGCTTCTCCACACCAACGTGAAATTCACAGGTAATAAACTGGTGCAATCTGAGCCTTCAGTTCTGTGATGATTGAGTCAAAACTCTCGTCTCACAAAATCCCGCTCACCCCCCCCGTTCACAGCACCGATTTCGTGGCTCCACTCACAGACACTGATTCTTCCAACCAGTCTGTTGCACAAAATTCCTCACCAGCATTCACAGGTTTTCGAATTAATCAACATTTCCCCACCGCAATCACCGCAATAACTTGATCTGCGATCTGCTCAACAACACACCATCTTCCACTCGGCACCAACACCGGAACTTACAGTGTACACAGTAGCCAAACAATTCAACAACAAGCATACAATCTTTCAAATACACACACGCATTCAGCAAACACGAATTGCATGCCCCAAACAACAATCACCCAAATTCACAGCACTGAAAATAAACGCATATAGATTATATTAAAAAGATGAATTTATAGCGCAAAATTACGCACAAAAAAAATGAAGACGATGAACAGCATGGGAGGAGAGAGAGAAAAATGAGAGTATGAGTAAGATAAATGTCAAATTTTCAGGGGGTGATTGGAGAGGTCGCAGCGCTTGCTTTCAACGCAACGTTCTCATGCGCCTCCTGAAACCCTAGGTTTCTTTTTCTTTTTCTTTATCTTTATTGTTTTTTCTTTATCTTTTCTAATTGCTAATTTGTTTACTACTTACTACTTACTTAACCCATTTCACACTTATATGATAAAATATAATTCTATTTCCACTATATACTAGAAATAGAATAAAATATATATATAAAGTTCACAAAAAAATGAAAAAGTAGCTCTAAAAATAAAAAAGTTAGACTACAATTGCAAACTCTGATTTTGGTAGTATATCTTCACAAACAAAAATAATGATTGTTTGTTGAATTTAGATTGATTTGAGAGTCTTCAAGTCAATGTAAATTTTTATTGGATGGTCAATCTTACAATTGAATGTGACTTGTAAACAAGACTTGCAATTCTTTGATTTTTAAAAATTTAGTGTGGCATGATTTTTCAAGATATAGAAATGAATTCTAATTAGATTTCAAATCTTGCAATTGAGTTTGATTTGTGAAAAAGACAAGGGCACAATTTTGTTATAGAACTTCAACATTGAAAATCCATCTAAATTCTTGAAACCCAACAATTATTCTTGTAATTCAGTCTAAGTTTTCAAGGAGACAAGGATAAAGTTTTGTGATTTTTTGACACTTCTAATCAATCTAATTTCAACAAATGGATAGTTTTGCAATTGAATTGGCTTTTGAAGGAGACAAAAGAATGATACTATGATTCTTCAATATATCAAAGAATCAAATAATCATGCCTTTGTCTCCTTTACAAGTCAAATACAATTGTATGATTGGCTGTTTGGTTGGGATTTATTTCAAAAATAAAAAAATCATAGAATTATGCACATGTCTTCCTTGAAAGCTAGACTCAATTGCAAGATTGTTATTTACTTGAATGAAATTGATTTTAAATATTTAAGAATTACATAGCCATGACCTTGTCTTGTTCACAAATCAAACTCAATTACAAGATTTGTACTCTATAAGGGGTTGATTTTAAGATATAATAGAATTAAAGGATCAAACTCTTAATACTTCATTGAATGATAGGAGTCAATTGCAAGATTTGAAAAACAGGTTAGGATTGTTTGGAACTATAGTAAAATCTATGGATTATGATTATGTTTTTGATGTTATATTGAGTTCAAATCTATTAAATTGCAAATATTTTGGCATTGATTTTTGGATATGGTACAATCAAAGCATCATTATTAAGTCTTCTACAATATTTGGGTTTAAGTAGAAGGGCCTTAATTGGTTTTAGTATAAATTTTGAATATGGTAGAAGGTGCTAAAAGCTCATTGATTATAAAGTCTCCTTTTAGTATAGAAGTAGCTATCAAATTTTGAATGTACTAATGGTGAACATAACTAATTTATAGCTCTTTTGCTAGTTCAACTTCAAAATTCATAACTATCATTAATACTACAACGCCAAACAATTTTAAAACGATTTGGATTAGATGATAGTTTTATTTAAAGAAAATTTGTAGAAAAATATTTCAAGGAGTTTAGCTTCCTTTAAAATGTGATAAAATGATATATGGTTACGTTACAAACCTTCTACTTTACTTTGAAATCAAATGATTATAACCTTGTCTTGTACAAAAATGAGTTTTAATTGTAAAATTTTGGAATTTAAACTTGAATTCAAAGACTCCAAATTAAAAGGCAACTTCACAAATGAAAAAAATCAATGATCCAAAAGTAATATTAGGCAAGTCTTCTAGTCTTTTTTCTATTCTTAGAAAAAACTAGCCATTAGAGATGGCAATCCTTTTTGGTCTCATCCAAAATAAATGTCAAGTTTTACATCTATCTTTGAGTGTGGAAATTGAAAAAATCTCACCCTCTTTGGAAGAATCATTAGAGAAAGAGAAATAACTCTTATTGTTATTGTAAATCAACATAAATAAAAGGCTTATTTACAATAAGTCCTACATATAGTTATATGTAACAATATGAGTGACTTGACTATTACATACCTTTGACAAGAAGGAGACATTGTAATTTTGAAGACAAATCTTGTTATCTAAGATGTACTATATTAATATGATTCTAGTGCATGTAATAATTTGTTGATGTTTCTAATTAGTTTTAGAAGTTTACAAAGAAGTCATACCTATTTGTATTTTTAAAATTTTAATTATTATATTTATTGTTTTTATTTGCCATAAAATTAATATATTGTATGAGTATTGAAGTTGTGAGATTTTTTGATGCATTTCAATTTGTAGCATTAATTGCTTGAGTAGTGTTGTTGGGTATGAGTTTTTTAAGGAAGGTACATGTATGGTGGAAGGTGATTGATCATTGAAGGTTTCATCAAACATTCAGGTCAATTAGCTACGAAGTTCCATATACTCTCTTCATTCCAAAATGATCTTGTTGCACTTTGTGTTGTTGTGAATTGTCAATTTAGCTAGCTTGCGATTGCTATTTGGAACAACAAAACAACTCCGAGTGTAGTTTCCCTCCATCCATGCAATCATCTATCATGAACCTCACTTATAGGTGTATTTGTTCCACTTTGGTGAGCAAAGGGAACATTGGGGGTGACTCTCCAAGCTTTGCAAAAGATGAGGTAAGATAAATGTGAAGTCCCACGTGGATAAAACACTATAGTGCTTTTATTGGGACAAATTGGATGGTATGCTACATATTCTTGGAGAGCTAATGAGATGATACATGTATTCATGGGTCTAAAAAATGTAAGGATACAATTAGGAGTCAAAAATTATGGCTCTTCAAAGTAAGCAGTCTTCCAACTACATCCCAAGGTATTGAATGTGGAGGTAGGTGTTCTTCAAGGATCCTCTAGATATAAAACAAATTGTCTATAATACTAAGGCTAATGAATAGATGAGTTGTGAGCTAAAAGTTATAGGCATTTAAAGAGGGGAGACTTCTCGAGAATTACACTTCCGAGAGACTTGGATCTTTGAAGGGCCATAACTTCTCAATATTTGTTGCATTTGAAAAAAAAGTAGTTCATGCTGATCTATAAAAGAGTAGATTATGAAATGGGCTTGCACTTTGGATTTAAAGTCTAGAGCTAAAAGTTATCTCGATAGGAAGATTGGAAGTCTTTTGGGGCCTAATTCTAAGGAAACAACATGAAATCAGGTGCAGCATGTGGTCTTCTAAGATGTATGGAAGTTTTAGATGTCTTAAAGACCTTTAGGATGTAAGGGTCTGCCAAATCCCAGGGAGAATATTATAAAGAAGGGTATTCTCCCTCCTCCCTCTTGAATGGTGTTATAGTGAGCTATAGTAGCTACAAGTGGTGAGGTTGGTGTTAGGGCCTCACCATTATTTTTGTGTCATTATGGAGTGCTTGTGAACTCTTTGATACTAGTTGGGTGGTGTCTCACTCCACACTAGGCTATAGTTTGAGTTCCTATTAGTAAGATGGGTTGACCCTAATGTGGAGTTAATTGGATGACTTTCAAAAGTGGTTGTTCTAGTGGAGGTAGTACTGCCATCAAGTGTTTGAACATCAATGGAAGTTCCACCCTATATCATCAAATAACATGCCCGGTGTCTAGTGGGATTTAAAGCTTGAAAGTTAACTATTGGGAGTCATGGAGGAATGAAAAATTCAATGAATAGAGTTGGAACCTAACATTGTAGGTGTGTAAGATGTGTAGTCTCAAGAAATCATGACCCTTGGTGTCATTAGGAGTCAAGAAGTACTACAAAAGCATTTTGGATGAGCTTGAAGTAGTAAGTCTTACAAAGGTGTGTAACATCATCAATCAAAAGACAAATGTATTATATGGGAGGCACGGTTCTTACTTTTTCATTGGCTCAATATTGTGGAGCTAAGTAAGATTGATAAAACATTGCATGGAGCATTGTGGAGTTTGGTTAGCTTTGGTTACAAACTTGGGCCTTGATTTTGGCCTTGGAAGGGATTTTTGTACCTCGGTTGGAGACCTCAATGCTTACATCTTTTGCATGGGTGATTGTAGAGTGATCTTTCTATATTATGGTGTTTATTTTCTTTGCTTTGTTAAAGATGTTGTAATTTTTTGTGATGATTGGATGTTTAATTTTTGCAATTCTATCATTGTTTGCAAGGTTTTATCGTAATAGTGACATGCTTCACAAATTATGAGGCATTTTTCTATGACCATGGTATTCACCTTTGGTCAAGAATTATTAGGTTTCTACGTGGTTAGATTGTTAGCCAATTTCAAGGCTTATTGTAAACTATTTGCACATTATCTCTCATGTTGGAACTATGTGTTTATGCATGACAAATGAAATGACTAAAGGGATCAAATTTTAATATTATTTATTTTTATTTTTTGCATTTATTTGATTATTTGATAGTATTGCTTGATTAAAAAAATGAAACTTTGAGAGGTGAAATAGAAGTCTACACATGGAAGGCCCATATTAATTGCCCTCAAAATGATGACTTCACATCCAACAATTAAGTGCCCATTGGTGCTCCTTGAAAATGCCCAATAATTTCTACTTTTTGTATTCCCAAATTGCATTTTGAAAAAGACTCTGAAACTCAAAGTTTCCAAAACAATAAGAGTGCACTGACCTCTATTTATAATGCAAAATAGTTTTTAAAATGTTATTTTTAGCCTTAATTTGGAACATTTTGTTCAATAAGTAGATTAATTTGGAACGGAGGAAATAAATTGGTTTGAGTAAAAAAGAATGTATTGCTAGGAGTCTTTTTTATATAAAAATGGACAATAATATTACATAAATTATAACAATGTTGTGCATTATTAAGGTAATTATTAAGTTTTGAAATGTACACCACTAATATCATTTGTTCACAATAGTGTGGCTCCTATATGGTTTGGAATGGGGTAGTTTACCTTGCTTGCTTCACAAAGTTGGACATTGATTTGAGGGTGCCCCTTTGAAATCAATGTGTGTACATCCCAAAAGAACCTGCCTAAAATTGCTATCATTACATTGTTGAAAATCTCCAACAAAAATATCATTAAATGTTTCCCAATCCTTGTAGAGGGTTGAAAGTTCTTTTGGATTTTCAGAATCTGGAACTACGCTGCAACGATTGCATGACGTGGTAGAAAGATTGCCACATGATATAAATTTTAAGAATTTCAACTTATTTTTCATGTTAAAAATTTTCATTTTTTCATTTCATTTTCATTTTTTTTGACAGCAACTGTTCTTTAACTATTGGGGGAACAGCATAGGGAATGGGTTTAATATATCCCTCCTAGCATTCCACAAAACATCTAATGGTACATGTATGTTGAAAACACAATCTTAGAACGTGTACTCCCCAAACATTAATCCTTCATAACATTTTCATACAATATCAAAATGTTGTAGTCTTTGGTGCATTGAAACTTTTTTTCATTTGCCAACAAGAATATCAATGAATTTTGTCTATTCTAATAATACAGTAAAAACATCCAAAACCATCAATTTAGGCAATTCAATATAGTTGGAGGCACTTTTTCCTTAAACAAATATTTTCGTAGTATTAGAAAGTAAAAAATTATGAATATTTAAAAAAAAGATTTTTTAGATGTGGTATGTAATTTCTATGATTTTTCAAAGTGCTGGCTCCCTAAAGCATTGAAACTGTAATGTAGGTGTACCTTGAACTAAAATTTGCAAAAATCAATTGTTAGTAAATGAGAATTAAATATGTGTCTTTCAATTGCGTTAGCAAATTAGAGTTAAACATTTGTAGGACACACTAATGGATGGTAATGGATAAATTTGGTGACAATCTAAGATACAAGAATGGCGATAGGGATGAGAATGAGTGTTTTTACCTTAGTAACTAGGCACAATAGCAAAAGTAGTGGTTTTAGGATGCCCACCTCATACCTAAAGATGGAGAGTGGATTAAAGTAGGCATCTCCAAATGCATCAATGACCCTAAATTGCTATTTGCACTCTAAGCACATCTCTAAAATCAATTATGTACCTATGTAGAAGAAATTGTTTAAGAATCAAACTTTGTTCCTTCCTAACTTTTGTACAATATCCAAATGTCACATTCTTTGGTTGCATTGGAACTTCTTTCACTAGCCACCAAGAAAATCAATGAAAATTTGACTAGTCCAATAACAATAATTAGTTAATTTTGGGGTAACTACCAACATTTTTTTTCATTTTTTTATGAAGTTCCAAAGTAGCGATATAAATTGTTAATCAGGTGCCCCAAATTTCAACGCTCATCTATATATTGGATAGAAAATATCACATTAGCACATATCACATCCCTATTTATGTTTTAATATATAGTCTAGTAATTTCATCCATGTGCCCGATGTTGTTGCTATGGTCAAAAGAAAAGAAAAAGTCATTTTTTCATTTTTTCATTCATAAAAACTTCAAAATTCAATAACTTTTATACCATAGGTTAAAATGCCATGGAACAAACCTTGTGCATTGCTCCTTGCCAAGAGTTTTTTGATGGTACCAAGAATGCAACTATGGGATGCATGGTTTGGAAGATCTCAATGTAACAAACAAAACTAACAAACAAATAAACAACCTAAGGTAAACCAGCCTATGACAAGTGAATCGCCTAATGCAGACATCTATAAAACAACTCAATTCAAGAGTAATTGGGTGGATTATAGAATATTTGCATTTCAAATCTTCAGACTACTTTAGGAAGTAGTTGACTTGTAATTGATAATTAGTTCTCTGTCATATAATTTAACAATGTTGTATTGAGAAGTAGAGGGACGGTTCTGACATTGCAAAAAGGTTGATTAATGCAGTAATGTCACTAAATTGGATATAATAAGAGCCTCTCTTTAAATTGAAAAACGATGGCCTTACAAAAATCAAAGACTGCAAAGCAATGAAGTAGTATACAAAAGAGGCAGTTGATTTAGATTACAAAGCAGACTCTAGAACATTACAATTTTCATTTGCAAGTGTTCTTTTACATATGTGCAAAGGTCTAATGTACCATTTAAGTAGCTAAAGCACCACTGGAAGGACACTAGTCCTGCATTCAACTATGAGAGAGAACACTAGTGACGATGAAATGGAGAGTTTCCTCAATGTTGATTTATATGACAGGGCAAATTCAAGTGTTGAATATTATAGCAATAGAAAATCAGAGAGTGAGGAGGATGCTACTTCAGATGACCAAGAAGAAGGCTAATATGAAGACCTCATTGATTCAATTTTTGGTCATGAGGATTCAGAAAGAGTGCTGCAGCAGAAAAGAGCCACAATGTTAGGGAGGAGGGCTACAAAACTAGGAGGAACTAGAATCAAGATTGAGGCTGAAATCACAACACTTAGGACATTGAAGGAGAAACAAGGAGTATCAATGATGCAAGGAGAGACCTATAAAAAAGAGATACCAAATTTGAAGAAGAGCTGTGGCAGTGGAGAGTAGTGGAGGGGTCAACAACAAACTGAGTAAGAAGAATGGGACACATCTACAAGAATATCAAAAGGTAAGCAAAAGATGTACCTTGGTGGAAGTGGGGATGAGATGAATAGGGATTATATTGTGAAGAATTCCTATGAAGGCAACAAATCCAACAACAAGATGGAGAAGAGAAGGAGAATAGTTAGCAATGAAGAAGGCAAGAGTATAGGCACATCTAGCAGTGATGAAGGTAGTAGAAAGGGAAAATCTAGTAGTAATGAAGGTAGGAGTAGACACAAATCTAATAGTGATGAAGGCAAGAGCAAGGGCACATCTAGCAGTGATGAAGGAAAGAGCAAAGGCAGATCTAGTGGTGATGAAGGTAGAAGAAGGGGTAGATCCAAGACTGCTGCAAGAAAGACAAGGGGCAGATTCAACAATGATGTAGACAAGAAAAGGAAGAGATCCAACAATGATAAAGGCAATGAAGAAAGAAGATGTTATATTGAGGAGAATGGAGGCAATCAACAATCTCCTACAACTGATTCAAATGCTTGGAGCAATTTAGAACTTGATGAAAATCAAAAGAAAGAAGAGGACAAAAACCAAAGAGGATTATGGAGACAAGGAGAAGGTTCACTTACAAAGAAGGAGCCCTCTTCAGCTGCAAGGCAAGGCAATCAATATCCACACAATGTTAGAGAAAGCACAAGAAAGGCAAAGATAATTGTCCCTACATCTTTTCTAAAACCAGCAGTAGACATTAGGGACACAATGCCTTTGCCTCCTAAGTACTCAAGTGGATCAAAGAAGCCAAAAAAATAGTCCCGTGGATCATGGTCAAATGAATCTCTTCAAAAAGCAATCTTAGCTATAGAAGATGGATACAAACTGAAGGTTGTAAGTGATTTTTACAACATCCCAAGAACAAGCATCATGGAGCATGTTAATGGCAAAAGAAAAACAAGAAAACTAGGAAGAAAAGGAGTTCTTACCATTGAAGAAGAGGCTGGACTAGTAGAATATTTGGACAATATGTTAGCATTGGGACATCCTTTAACTATCCATGATTTGAAAGGAAAGGTTGCTGAAATGGTAGAAGGGAGACCTAATCCCTTTACAAATGGAATTCCAAGAGATAGTTGGGTTAAATGGTTTAAAAAAAGACACCCTACCTTCACCTTAAGAGTAGCCCAAGGATTAGAAGTCAACAGGGCCATTGGCTTACGTCCAACCGATGTCAAAACATTTTATGACAATCTAGCATCTTTATATGCATTGAACCAGTATCCTCCACATCACATTTGGAATGTAGATGAAAGTGGAGCTCAGGTTGAAAAGGGAGAAGCTAGAGTATTAGCACGTTGAGGAACAAGAGTGGTCCATTCATTGATTGCAAATGAAAGAGAATCATTGACAGTTTTAAGTTCTATAAATGCTGGAGGTAAAACCATTCCTAACTTCTACATATTCAAAGGGACTCATAGAACAAGAGATTACCTAGCCTTATGTGAGGCTGATTCCACTATGGGAATGCAACCTAATGGTTGGATGAATTCATTTTTGTTCTCTAAGTGGATTGACCATTTTATAGCTAACATTGTAAAAAAAGGAGGGATGAGCACAACCAATAGACACTTGATGATTCTAGACAGCCTTAATTCCCATGTTATTTTGGATGTCATAACAAAAGCAAGAGATGCAGGGTTAGATGTATGCTCTTTACCATTACATACCTCTCATGCACTTCAGCCCCTAGATGTGGCAGTTTTCAAACCTTTTAAAACTGCATTTAGGGCCTACAGGGACATCTGGACATTGCAAAACAAAGGAAAAAAAATTGGAAAGGAGGATTTAGCACAATGGGTTAGTTTAGCACTTCACAAAGCCATGACAACAAGCAACATCAAGGCTGGATTTAGGGCTACAAGAATATGGCCACTAAATCCACACAAATTGGACATGAAAATGAGAACTAGTGAGGGATTTATTACCAAGCCACTAGAGGTATAAATTTAAGAGATTTTGGAGGAGGATGTACTTGGTACCTAAGAAGATGTTGTCCACTATTATGTTGATGAAGAAGGTGATTGCCCATTTGAAGACCAAGAGACTAATGCTAGTGTTGATCCTACAAATGAAGGACATTTCAGCAGATTTCTAAGGTTACCACAACAAGTCATCAAACCAAGAAGAAGCATAGAGGATCCCAGGGTTGATTATTCAAAATCTCATATACTAACTAGCAGCCAACATATTCAAAATGTGGAGGAATTGGCAAGCAAAAAAGCTAAGGCTATGGAAGAAACAAAGAGGAAGAAAGAAGAAAGGGAGCTTATAAAAGTGAAGAGAAGGGAGGAGAAGGCTCAACAAGATGTCATCAAGTCTGCAAAACAAGTTGAAAAAAGAGCAAGCAAATTATACAAGGCACAATGGACAAATAAAGCTGTCAAAGAAGCAGGTGAGAGACTACATAGGGCTATTAAAGCAAGGGTAGGGGGAAATTCAAGATTATCTCCATATTGTGGATTTCAACCAACTCAATGCAAATCAAATCAAAAAATTGCTATAGAGAGACTTAGAGCCAAAAGAAAGAGGAAAGAAAATGGAACAACTCTACCAACTTTTCCTCCTATTGTAGAGTTGTCATAGTCAAGTACATCATGGATATGGAACCAACAAGGTCAAATTCCACAAGTTCCAATGCATGTAATAGGCAGAACCTTTGGAATGCCCCAAAGTTTTGTAGTTTCAAGCCAGCAACAACCTGTGCAAAGGGCAAACCCCTTTATAACTTTACTACAGTAGTGAAAGTTCTTACACTTAAAAAATTGAAAATAGAGAAGACTTTGGAATAGGGAAAGGAATATATAGCTTTGAGCAACTAGGAAGAAGATAGTATACCAAGGATCCAAATGGGTTGGACAATCTCCTTAAAGCCAAAACTGCAAAGCACAAGCAAGGATAGACTTAGAACAGGTCAAAATTGAATATGTGAAAGGACAACTTGACCAAGAGGAGCTAGAGAAAGCTGAGCAACATATGCAAACATTGATTGAATTGGCAAGAAATCCTTATGTTCCTCCATTTGCACCTAGCATTAGTATTCTTGAAGTTACTCTTTTGTACCCAGTTGATTATTTAACTATTCCAAAGGCTTTTCTAACTACAAATGTACATTTTGTTTATGTCATTTTGAGATTCATGATGATGAAAATAATCTGCAAGGAATTTATCATTTACAACTAGTTCTTTCTATGCTACAGTTCTTTTTTGACTATAAGCATGTTGAACATTGTAAGCTATAGAAAGGGCATAAAATTTAGCTTATCTTCTTCAATCTAAAATCTACAAGAACTACTATTCTAAAGAAGAACTTTGAAATTTTGTGTGAGATTTTGATGCTTATCATCGTGAACACATACAAGAAATGAGCTTAACTTTAGTAGCTTCCAATGTGAAGGCACAAAAAGTGCTACACAATGAAGGCTTTGGCAAGTGCTGCACAAATAATAACGATAACAAGGAATCTCAATGCCAACAACTAGTACAAAAAAGATTGATTCAGCTTTCCAAAAGGAATAATGAGCATTGGAGATAGTATGCACCTTTGTGACACTGCCATTGTTGTTTGATTGCACCTTGACAGCAATGTATTTCTTCTTTTTGAGCAACAATATCTACTTGTAGATTTTGTCCAGGTTGATCTCCAAGAGCCTATATTTCTTATTTACCTGCAAAAGTGGGTTGAATGAAGTGATGCCAAACAAGTATTTCATCTAAATTCTTGAAGATAGCATCACCCAAAAAAAACTATGAAGTGAATGAAGTTGTTTACCTCTTTGATGACCTTTGCAGCTATGGTCTTTGCTGCCAAAAGATCCTATTGTCCAGAATGAATCATGATAGAATCTGTGTCCCCATATATTACTTGTCAAGAACCACTGATCATGCCCCACCCACCTTATGAAATATATTATAGATTAGGTAGAAAGTAAGAGATACTAGTGTGGACACATGTGAACTCATTCATACTTTCATAAAGGATATTGGTCACGGCCCTAAGTTGAGAAATTCCAAGAACACAAGCTTTTACAAAACATTCAAGAAACTAGTGAATTTCCATCGAGAGGCTCAAAACACAATAAATGGCTAATCTACAAAAATGAAGGCATACCTATGCAATGATAAGTTCTACAGTAGGCTTGGCATAGAATCCTGAATTATTAAATCCAAGGCATCCATCCATATTACACATGACAAAACAATGTCATATTCATAGAACTAATCAATTATAGCTAATAAGAATGGGCAACATGTTCAAATTGCAAAGATAGGATGGAAGATGAATTTCAACTGCATGTTGATATAACATAGTGTTGATCCTTACAAGAGTTCAAAACTCACGAGTTACATGGTTGCATGTCATACAACAAGTACCTATTGACAGTGAGTTTAAGAGCCTGTTGTTGGATGTCGAATTGGTGATACTTGCAAATATCAATTGTCTTCTTCAGCCATCCTTTCACTTGTTTCATTCGGTCTATTAGACCCTTTAGTACCTATCCATTCGCAATACTCTCATTATCAGCACACTTCTACATTGTATATTATATAATGGAAATATCATACAATTTGTAGAGCATTGAGCATTACATAAACTAGTGATACATGCTACACCAAGATAGAAAGATTAAAATTTAACAACCAAATTCATGCATCAATGGAATCAAAAAGTCCAACAATGTTGATAGTGTACCTAAGGAAGTATACCTAGCACTTCATTTGAAGGGAGGGAAGGAATTGCACCAGTGACAACTCTCTCTATAGTTGTAAAGCAGACGTTGTACTTTTGAAGGGTGAAACATGAAAATCTAATCATTAGTGCAATTCAAGGAAGGTGACATGCAAATCTCAGAAGTCAAAGAAAAGCTATTTCAATGCAAGATAGTTTGTTTCTAATACCAAGTAAAAGAAGATCTCAGAAGTTGAAACAAAGAATCGAATAGCACTAAAAGACTCAAAGCTTTTAGGATGAACCTGAATGATAGAAGGATACAAATTCTTGAAGTCAAGTAGAAAGATAAACTTGTCATAGAGACCCTTCTTGGACTCTAATACCAAGCCTCCAAGATATGCAGATCCTTTCTTCCCTTTCTTACCAAGAGCATTGTCAAAAATGACTTCAGAATTGTAACCATCGTCACCATCTGCTTGTAGATCTCCAAGAGCTGGTGTCTTTCTCTTACCAGCCTCTTTCTCTTTTTGTGATAGATTGTCAAAAAGTATAAACTTTTGCAAATGAAACTCGTGTAATAGAAGATATTCTACCCTCTATGCCCTAGCTCACTCCAAAACATATTGAAGAAAACAAGCCCACTATCCTTCAATCAAGGATCCTTGACTCATTTCAAGTGCCAATAAGACTATCCAAATGAGATGTTAAATCTAAATGTTTCATAGACTCATAACTGCAACATCTTACCCCACAAATTTCCATTGATATTCATGAGTTGACGAGTCAATGGCAACACACTTACATGAAACACGAGACCTAAAGATAGTCAAGCGTTTGTCTCTCTAGATTCAATCTGTAATCACCATTCCATATATTATCCTCACAGTATAAGGAAACGAAGGAAATGTTTCACAATAAACCATTGAGCACCACAACACATAAACTAGAGGTAGTTCTCTTGAGAAACACATTGCTTCAAACTGACATATTTCGGGACCAAAGCGATTCTTTCAAAAACATACTAGAATCTGATAATCTTCAGTTGTCAATTTACTTAAAATAAGAGAACTTACCAGTTCTAGCAAGGAAGAGGTGTTCCCATACATTCACCAAAAATTTCACCCGACCCCAAGTTTCTAGAAACTTACTGACATGAACAAATGCCGAGCTGATGATCCTTGCTTGCGGAGAAACTTCTGTCGGTTACCCTCAGGTTGATTGATTTCTTGTATAGACTGGGAGTCGGTGACTTCTTATGAAACTTAAAGGCAAATCTAAGATGTCCTACAATTAATTGCAAATGATCTCAGAGAGTGAGCTACAAGGCCTGACTTGCACTTGTGCTCTTGCTACAGTGGGTCACAACCAGAATGTAAAAGAACAACACATGCCATAGTCAACCCGTGTAGCTTGTGGCCATGTCGTCATCTTCCTCGATCTTTGGTGCAAGATAAAACTTGATGTGACCCATCTTGACAATCTTGTACTCCACAGAAACGGGCAGTTATTTCGACATACTCACCATCACAGTGCTTGACAGAGGTGTAGCTTTCGTGAAAGAAAAAGTACCCCAATGCAAATATCAACGTCAAAAGCTCTTGCATCTCCACGACTGTCTTGTCCTCCTCTTGCAAAACACGTCAAAACGCACTCTTGCAATGCATTTGCAGGCCATGAAATTGCCGTCTTCAGTCACCACTCACCTTATCAACTGACGAGTTTTGCTTGCACATGATGTTGGCGCTCCCGATGTCCCCTCCGGTTGAGAATTTCACTCGTTCCTTCCTTCGTCACAGAGATCACCACTGCACACACCTAAAACTCAAGCTCAATTCAACCTTCAAAAACAACGTCCCCCCCGAGCCATTCCACATGCACATAAAAGCATTTTGACACATCTGCAAGGGATAACGAAGTGAGCATGTCCAACTGCGGCACCACAGATCCAACCTACAAGAATGCACACGGAAACCACAAATTCCGAGCTAAATTCCATACCCCACTCGATCAATCAAACCGCCACGACACCGAGCATGAATACCTATGTCACCAATGGTGCTCAAATTCTCACAAATGCGAGCGAACTCTGTAGACAGCAAAATCCCTATATTAGGGTTGACCCCCAAAAACTCAAATACGCTAAAGCTTTTGATCCTTGCCAAAAACGATCTGAAGCAGGCCAAATTCCGGGGTAGGGATGAGCATTTACAACATCAACCTTTGCTTGGAAATGTCGATTGCTTGGTACTTTCACTTCAATCTTGCGGCATCCTGAAGGCACTGTTCCACCAGTGTCCGAGTGAAAGTTTCCTTCGAAGAGGAACCAAGCATCCAAGGCGACAGATTGGCGTGCAAATTGAAATTGAGCAAGGCCAAAAAAATTGGGGATTCACTAATAAAACGGTTAAGTTAGAGGAAATGTCTTGTGGCCCATTGCTTCTTGATTAGTGGGTTGTCAGATTTGACAAGAATACATAAAGACAAGGTAGTTCATGAAACTAAGAATGGCCACATTGTAGTCTGAAATTGGCTACTTAATGTTTGAAAAGAGTCGGTGTAGGTTAAAAACAAGCTGATTTCAATGACCTGTAAGTCTACATTGGCATTATTAGTGACTGAATTAGACATGTCTCAGAGCAATCATGGGCACATGGCTATCCTAAGATAGCTTTAAATTTGACGGCTTTGAGCCAACCTACGGGTAGTTTTGGATCTTCACAACATATTGCTTCATTAATTAAAATGGAATTGATGTGATTATTAAAAAAATTAAATGAAGTGATACTTAGTGTTTCTTTAGTGTTCTACAGCTTTGAAAATTAACACCTTGCTGATTTACCTCTATTTTCAGAACACATTAGGCATTGTGCCTGTCATAGGCTAGTTTACCTTAACTTAACTCCTAAATGCCCAAGGCACGAAAATCTAGTGTTTGCAAAACTTTGAAGTTAAATAAAACCTCACCAAGTTTCTATTTTTAATGATTTATATTTTTGAAAAATTATTCTTGAAGTCTAGTTTTAGCATCAAAAATCCGATCTTGAAAATAAATGATAGTAATTTCTCTATTCAAGATTTTGTTCAAGGCAAGATTCTATTCAAGGGTACCCATTGCGATCTTGACTTGTTGTAGTATTGAAAGCTCTTGTAAATGAACCTCAAATACACTAAGACTTGAAGAAAAAATCACATTCAAAATTCATTTAAAAAAATTGTAGAGTAGATTTTGAGAAGCCATAAATTGATTGGAGTTATTCACGTTAGGCCCTTAAACCTCATATTTTTTGGGTCACCAACTTTTTAGGTTTGACTTGTGAAAAGTGAATTGAAATTTTTTCATAGTTTTAATACTGTCATGGCCAAACATTATAATCTTCCAACTTATAAGTGATATTGTTGTGTTTTTTCTTCCTATGTAATTTCTAACATGTCTAGTGTGAATTTATATGGTTACAATTAAAAAAAAAAATTGATACAACTTATTAAAATGTTAGCTTTTTGTTCAATTTAAAGCAAATTTCTAAAGGCTCAAAACAAGCCTTGGCATTTAGGAGTTAAAGTATGGACTAGTGTGCTTTGTGCCATTGCCACAATCAAATTAAAAGTATAAGTAATTTTTTCATTTTATTAATCCATTAAAGCTTTGAAATTCAATCATTTTCACACTTTGAAATTCAATAATTTAATTTTTTAATTAGAAAAATCCATAACTTCTACATTGTAGGTCCAAACACCATGAAATTGGTATGAATAGAAAGTCTTACCCACAAAGGAGTGCAAAGACTTTGTTTTGTGGCCTTTAGACATACAATGAAAAATTATGGATTTTCCAAAATAAAGGATAATTTAATTTAATTTTCCAATTCATAAAAACTTTGAAATTCAATAACTTTTGCATCATAAATCAAAATGTCATGAAACAAAGTGCGCACATCCCTTTGAGCAAAGAGCTTTTAAGTAGTTCCAAAAACACCAACAAATGCCTCATGGTTTGTTAAATCTCAATGTATCAAACAAAACAAAACAAACAACCTAGTTTAAGGGTATTGACTAGTGTACCTTTTACCATTGCTACATCTAGAGTAAAACAAAAATTTACTTTTTCATTTTTTTAATCCATTAAAACTATAATATTCTGAACTTTTTTTACTTTGAAATTGAAGAATCCAATTCAATTTTTTTTTCATTTATTGAAATCCTTTTCACACTTTGAAATTCAATTATTCAATTTTTTAATTAAAAAATCTATAACTTCTACGGAATTGGCACCATGAAATTGGCACTAAGCTTTATCTACAAAGGACTGCAAAGAGTTTGTTTTGTGGCATTTGAACATGCAATGCAAAAATTATGGATTTTTCAAATTATTTGATTCTATTCTTCAATTCATAAAAACTCTGAAATTCAATAACTTTTGCATCGTAAGCCAAAACGCCACAAAACAAAGTCCATGCACCCCTTTGAGCATAGAGCTTTTAAAAAAAAATATCAAGAATGCTACCGGACACCTCATGGTTTGTTAGATATCAACGTATCAAAACAAACAAAACAAAAAACCTAATTTAAGGGTATGGATTTCTTTTATGAAATTTGGAAATTTGAATTTTCTCATGAGAAACTTCATTATTTTTCACCATTTTTGATTGAAATTAATTTTTTTGGGATGCAAATTTAGCACACTACTTCATCCTCCCCAGAAGCGCTGGTACCCACCTTGTTGGTGATGTGATAATATTCCGCCCTCAGACTGATGCCCAACCCTATACGTTACACTACTGTGGACAACAACTCCATTGGGCTGGACTTGAGTTTTGGCTATGGAGGAATCGAGCGAGAGATGCAGGGCGAATGATCCTCCAGTTAGGGTCCCCAAGCCCATCCAGGGAACCCTAACCAGGGTCCCACCTACCCCACGACGACGACAAAGACGACGACGTTGACCGACGTTGACGTCCGTCCGTGGGTCCGTCCGTCCTCCCGTCAGGAAGAAGAAGATGAGCCTCCCTGCATCCCTTCAGTTCCCCATCCCCAGCCCAGCCCAGCCCTAGTTCCTTTCCTTCGTCGTCGTCGTCTCCTTGGGTCTCGTGGTTAGGGTTCGGAGCTCCTTTTGTTTTCCCCTTCGTCGCGCCTTCCCGATGATGGCCGTGCCGCTCCCACTGCCGCCTCTCCGTCCATGAGTTTCTGCTGCCCCGCACGGTAGGCATGAGTTCTCCCTGTCAGTGAGCGCTTTGTTACACTCGCTGTTTTTTTCTCTCCTGAATTTGTCCACCCTCGGGTTGCTTCCGCTGGCCATCTCTACACGGGCTCCGGAATAAGGCGACGGGGGTCTGGGCGGGGGCCAGGCATGGCGGTGGTGTCGGACACGGCCCCTGCGCCCTCTGCCGCCGCGGCTACTACTGCTGGTGCGTCCGCCGAAAGGCCTGGCCCTGCTGGGAAGAGCCCTCGCGGGGCGGGGCCGACGACGGGGGGCGGTGTCAAGGGCGCGTGGTCGCAGGTTGTGCGCGGGGAGGTGCCGCCGCAGCAGGTGCAGGTGCCCGTGCCCGTGCCCGCGCCCGGCTCCGAGAGTGGGAGTGGGAGTAGTCGAAGTGACGCCGCGCCGCCTGCGGAGGGGAAGCAGTTGAATTCAGAGAAAGCTGGCGGGGGGCAATTAGCTGGAGAATCGTCTGCGTCCGCGGCGAAAGGCGTGGAGGAACCGGCGAGATTTGAGAAATCGTTGTCAGAAGGCGAACCGCAGCAGCAGCAGCAGACGGAGGGTGAGAGTTCGACGACGAAGGGGGAAGTTACGCCAGCCTTGACGACGGGTGGTGGCGGAGATCAGGTTGTGATTAAACCTGCGAAGCCTGCTTGGAAGAATGCAAGTAGCACACTGGGTAAAACCCCTGCAACAGGACCGGTGATGGGGGCGGTGACGTGGCCGACGTTAGGAGATGCGCGCCACTCGAAGACGGTGATACCGTCTTCGGAGCCACCGCTAAAAAACCAGACCACACCAGGGGCAAACCCAATCTCGCAACAGGTTAGAGCATGGGCATGATTGAATGAAAACTCGAAGTTTTTAGGTGAATGTGGGCGTTTTTCTCGGGAACGTACTGGTGAGGAGTGCTTGAGAGCGTCATACCGTTGATACAGAGGTCTCGTAGGTTGATTTCTGTTCTAGCCAGTGCAGAGTCTCGGAAGGGAGTAGGGTTTTAGGAAACTTAACCCTTCGCTTTTTAGGGAATTCAAGGCGACTGTATTGAGGTGGAGTGACGTTATATCTATGTTTCTATCGGGTTTCCTGATTGTGTTCATATGGGGCTCTTTTCGTGATTCACCCATGAAAAATTTGAGGCAGGGTTTAGCGTTTTCCTCACTTTCTTACCTCCACTGTCACTGAACTGTCGAGCGCAACTTGACCTCTCTAATCTGACTCCCTAAATAACAACTTTGACATATATTGAATCTGTGACGGTCAATGATAGTGTGGCAATTATGCCGGATATCTCAGAGTTTCATTCTAGGAAGTTCATGTTGAGGAGGTTGAGTGTAGTAGATTTTGGGTTCAGTTACATTTTTTAGGGTGTGTCTACTTGCAGGCGATTTCAACAGGGCGGAGGGGTCTAAATGTCAGCAATGCGGACCAATCGACTGCTCAAGGGATCAAGCAGAAAGGGAATCGGAAAGCGCATCACGCCGAGCACCCTTCACTCAAGGCCGGTGTCTCGGTGGCGCCTAGTTCGTCTGCAGAAGTTGCGACCTCAGAAGAGGGACCAGGGAGTAATACGTCATTTGTGGAGCCTACATCAGCTCCGGCAAGCGGTGGTAGTGAGGCTGGCACGAAGCATGTACCAGGGAATGGTGGTAATAATGAAAGGAATCGGGGCAATCACTGGAGGGGTGGTCAGGATAACGGCGGATTTGGGCGACAACGGAACGGAAGGGACCAGGTTCGGTCAAATAACCACTCATGGCATCAGCGGGGATTTCGTATGAACAATGGTCCTGCTGCGACTCTGCGAACTGGCTCCAACAGGAATTATTCCAACAGAAATATGTTCAACAACAACATGTCGGAATTTGGAAACCCAGCAGGTGTGATTCATGTCCCGGGAATGTTATTATTATTGCGTCTTTCCAAGTCGCATGCGACTTACTGCCAGTTGGGAGTGTGGTTCTTGGCCGTTCTTCACTAGTACCAGTCTTTTATTGACCCTGTCGTGGAAAGGGTTACAGCTATATGTAGAGAGACTTACATCAGCTGGAAAGTGTAGTGTGTCTAGAAAACAGATTCGGTCAATCACATGGGGTTTGGAGTGTGGTTTTGTTCTTAAACTAGAAGTTAACTATCTCATGGGTAAGTGCTTAAACTTTCCAAGTTGAGTTATTACTTTCATAGTAATGATGAACAACATGTCGGAAGCACAAAGTAATGGACCCCCACTGCAAGGATATAGTTGAGGAAAGCCTACTTGAGGTACAGCTGTTTAATCATAATTGAACTCTCGCACAAGCAACCACCTTGTCATTGTTTATCTCTCAAATCATAAAAGATGGGGGATATACGATCATTCCCAGTGCAAGTACTTTGGGCAGGGTAATCGTACATAGTTTGTTGAGAGAGATTGAGATTCGAAGCTATTCATGTTATCGTAGAATTTCTCGTATTTTTTCTTGAAATACTTAATTTCTCTCCTGCGTCGTAAGTTTCGGTGAGAGGTTGTGGTTTTTAGGTCTTTTGTGCTTCTTTTACTTTGTCATCTTATCAAAGTTGTTTGTCAGCATGGAAATGTCTTCCTTCAGTTCTGAACGAAGAAGAAAATATTCTAGTTAAGGCTGAAAGAATTTGGGATGGTAAACTGGTAGGTGCTTCAGCAAATATGTACTATGTGCCAGCAGGCAACGCAAACGCCGGTCATGGATTTTTTCCCCCTGGAGCGGCTGGAGGGATGGGGCCAGGCTCAAGCCCGCCTCTTCGCACCATGCTGGTTAAGCAAATCGAATATTACTTCAGGTTCGTTTGAAAATGTCTCCTCTTTCCTGATTCTTTGAGTGGTCTGCTGAGATTACGTTGGTGTACATCCAGCTTGTAGGTGTCTTTTCCCTCGTGTTTTAACGTTCTTGGTGGATATGTAGAAGCTGCTGTCCTGACTTGGATATGTTTACCATGCAGTATGGATAATCTTTGCAAAGATATATTTTTGCGTTCAAAGATGGACGACAATGGTTTCATACCTGTCAGTGTCATTGCCAATTTTAATAGGGTAAG
This sequence comes from Pseudoscleropodium purum, assembly GCA_963969395.1. Lineage (NCBI taxonomy): Eukaryota > Viridiplantae > Streptophyta > Bryopsida > Hypnales > Brachytheciaceae > Pseudoscleropodium > Pseudoscleropodium purum. The sequence goes on from OZ017795.1 coordinate 30,318,937, forward strand.
TTCTTTGTTATCACGCAAATCTCGTATGTATTGTTCATGTCGTAATCTGTCTTTATACTAATAATTAGCTTGATTGGGAAAGGCGTGTCTGTCTCGCGGATCTATATAACTGATGTTGCTCATAGGCATTTCAGTAATACAGGCTTCGTTAATCCTACGAATTCTGTTCGTAGTTTCAATATTTCGTTTGAAAGGAATTTTCAGTATGCAATGATTACAGAGGTCCTGGTTGTCGGGAGCGAATGTCTTTGCCTTCTCAATTCGCGTATGAAAGCATCTCATTGTGTTGCATAGAAGTGCAGGACGAATAAGATGGTTTCATGCATTACATCACATTATAATGATAGCTGAGATATTAACACTGCGCCCTTCATTTTCGTTAGAGCATCGCATTTGGTAAGTGCTGCGTTGTTAGAGATTCTTTTTTTCGATATCTTTGGTCTGTAGGTTGTTCTTCGTTCCTGCTGGTCTCAGGTGTCAGTAGGCTTATATAATTTTTAGTTTGGAGATCATAAACTGTGGAAGAGTGGAAATGCGCACTGGTGTCGTTGGATCAGTGTTTATTGCATGCCTCACACAATGATGTTTATGGAACTTAGGACATTCAGGGTGTTGAAATTCTCTTGCAGAGATTGCTTCATGGATCTTGTTTTGGGTTTTATCTAGAGGTCAGTGAATCTTACCATCCGAGAGGTTTCTAAATGATGTCGGATTTTGCAGGTGCGTCTATTGACAGAAGATGCAGCCCTCATTCTGGATGCACTTCAGGATTCTAGTTTGGTTGAAGTGAAGGTAATCTTGGACCATGTTGTATGATGTTCGGCTCCAAGTGTTCCTTTTATGTCGATTCCTTCGTCTTAAATATCGTCTTGACTTGTCGGAGATTCGCATAGAGCGCTCTCTACCATTTAATCTGCTGCTGAAGAGGCTGAGAAGCACTTGGGGTCTAATCTGATCACCGTCAATTTACGCAGGATGACAAACTGCGCAAACGAGATGATTGGGCAACTTGGCTACTTCCTTCTGTCTCGCCCCAGTTTACTCCTGCTCCTGTTAGTACTGTTGTGGGATCTGGGAAAGATGAATCTTTGAATGGGGAAACATCCCAACAGGATTTACCAGTATCTGCAAGCAAGAGTGCTGATGAAATTAAGATTAGGGGTGAAAGCTTGGAGAGTACAGTAAATCTGTCCGAGGCATCAGCAAGCTCTTTGGAAAGTGGAGCAGAGAGTCGAGTGGCTGCTAAAGGTGGGATGGATTAACTTAATGAAGATGTTAGGGTCAGAGGCTAGCAGAAAAGCCTGTTCCGGTTGCTAAGATCCTAGTCCAGGCCGCTTTGCTGGATCTGTACTGCTCTACATAGCTCTGGAAGCTTCTTCTTTCTTTCTGAGGTTTTCTTGCTACACCTAAATATGCTGATGCAATTGTGTTACTGATGGTAATCATCTTTCAATTTGAATATCATTTAATTATTTTTTGGTGTCAATGTACACGGTGATTCAGATATTTCAGAAAAGACATCTGGAATCCCTGACGTTGACAAGGCGCCTGCTGAAAGTGTTGGAGGGGTCGGTTTTTCTCCTCCTGGTGTTGGCCTTGCTTCTGTTATAGATGTCGGAGATACTGGGGACAGCAATATTGTGCACACAGCTTCAGCAAGTGGTCACGTAGTATCATCGATCGATGTCAAGCAAATTGAAGGGAAGAGTGATGTTGCATCGGAACCGCTGGAGGAGAAACTAGACTCAGAGCATATCTCTGTGCAGAGTGCCGTCGAAACTGATGGTCAATCTGTAAACTCAGGGTCGAAGGTCGATGCTGAGACTGCAGATCACCCTGGAGACTGGTTAACACATACTGGCAAGCGTCGGGCTTCCAGCAACAAGCGACCACCCACCTCACGACTTGCAGGAGGCTTGTCTGCCGCTTTCACTGCCAAGGACGGCAGTGCCGAGGAGGACACTTTCCTGTTTGATGAAGAACTGGAGACTTCAGAGCGGCCAATTATAAAAGACAATCAAACTATTCCGAAAAGGTCGGTAGTGAAGTGATTGATTCTAGTGATCTCCTTCCTGGAATAAATTGTCTCAATCGATTGGTTCTTGAGTTTGATGTAATATGGTTTGATTCGAGTACGTTACCTTGCCTATATATCTCAGTTCGCATTTTTGTATTGCTACGCATAGCATTGTATATTTGTTCTCCTCGATAATTGAAATGCATTATGATGCAGCCATGACGGTGAAGAGGAAGACTCTGACATCAATGATCGCGATCTCCAACGACTCATAATTGTGACTCAGGTCTGTATGATCGTCTCTTGGTCCCAATTTATGTCTGTTGGTTCTTCTTAATTAAGTACTTTGTTTCCACTATCAACATTCTTTGAACTCATAGTTATCTATATGACTGTGCAGAGTAAGAAGTTGGTTCGAGGGGATCGTAAAGGTCCTGATGGACGAGATCATGGTCGGAAGGCCATATCGGAAGATCTTGTTTCCGTCATCAACGATGGTCTTTTCTTTTATGAGCAGGTGAGATCTAAATAGGTGCACATAGATATGCATGAGAGATGTGGTCCTCTGGTAGGGTTCAGTAATATTTTGTGCATAGCAAATGGCATTGCTCTTAGTACCGAATGTGTAAGTTGAGAGCATGATAGGAAGGAGCGCTTTTATTGGGCCACTTTATCTGGAAACCTATGCGCCTGTGTCCTCGTCTCGAGGCTGAACTTCGGTCTTTAATTTAAAGCCTGGAACTGATTCAATTACTGATATTCTGACATTTTGTGTGTAGGAGTTAATGTCGGGCAAGACGAAACGATCTACGGCTGTGCCTCCTAAAGTTGCTACAAGTGAATCCGGCTCTCTCGGTAGGGTCGGTTCTCTAGGAGAGATAGCGGGTCGTGTTCTTGGCAGCAGCGCAGGTAGTGCTGGGTCGGATGGACCCTTGCGGCCACCCAGAGGGCAAATCAGAACTTCACGTGGCGGCTTCCAGCAACGGCTTTTCCCTAGTAACCCTCGTGATGGCCACAGGTCAAGATTGACTGCTGAGAGTCCTCCAAGTGACTCAGTTGGTTTCTTTTTTGGCACCACCCCTGAAAATCAAAGGTACGTTATCGAGTGGGTACTGCATGAAGTAGTATTGCATTCATATGCTGTCTGTTCAATTTTGATCTTTACGGGGTTGCAACAAATATTTGTCCTGTCCATGTACCCTATTCGTATTTCGAAAGTCCTTTTTTATGAGACGAAAGAACTTTCCATTGCCTAAATCAGTAATAAATTCTACAGTTTCAGTCGAATATTCGGGTACTATGCCGAGCATTACGGAGTATTCTCTATTTGCCTGAAAACTGTGGTCAGGGCCATAATCGAATAATCGAGTTACTGCATGATGCCAAGATCAGATTCGTGTGAAAATACTAAAAACTTGGTAGAATATGTATTTTTGAATGTGAAATGTGGATTGCTAATTGCAAATGGTGATACTCGATGACCATCCTAGAATTGGTGATTTTGCGTCTCAGTTCTCGGTTTAGTGTTCTATACTTGTTTTTAAGTTTCTGTGAGTGAGTCTGGAATATGCTCGTGCTAATGATATCTCGATTTTTATTTTTGTATTTCGTGTGTTGAGATTTTGTAATTGTAACCAACTTACATCTTACTGCAGTGTGTCTTTATCTTCTTCTTACGGTTCAACTCGCATGGGATCGTCCCCTTTCGGTACTTCCCCGGGTGGCTTTATGCCAGGAAGCAGCCCGCCGGTGGGATCAATTCCCAAGCCTTTTCCTCATTTCCAGCATCCAAGTCATGCCCTTCTTGAAGATAATGGCTTTAAGCAGCAAAAGTGAGTTCCTCGCTTCTTAACCCCGTGGAAGACGTTTTGGTCTTTCCTTATTTTGGGTAGGTCCTAGTGTATTCACAAGTATTGGAAAAGTAATGAAAATCGACTAAATTTATTTATGTTTAAATTTTTTGGGTAGTATAGATCCACCATAGATCCATGTAAAGCTTTGATTCATTTCATAATTATTAATTAGGTCAAACCTGCAAAGGATTCGTTTTTGAGACAGTCCTGACATCTTGAAGAAAACAAAACATTAAAGCTTTTTAAAAAAAATTCAATTTTACTAAGTGGTCAAACTTCTCGACTTAAGTTTCAAATTTTATACCGAAGATAAACATGTCTGAAGTAAAATGCAAAGAGGTCCATATCAAAGATTCATTTCACGAACATAAACGAGTAGAAATAGAGTTAGTAGTGACACTTTCGGTAGTGTCCGTTGATGATACAAGGGGTAGTTGCCTTATCGTCTCTTATAGTGTTTTACATTTTGATGTGTTTAGGATAGGGTCTTTCGTTTCCAACATATTATCAACATGCCAAATTTGTGTGGGTATGTTGTTCGGAGTTCTGATGAATGCCACTAGTTTTCTTGATTGGAAATTTTGTTAATATGAAACAATATTTTTGATATAATGACCTTTCTATAATGTGGAATAATCCAATATGTAATAATCTTGAGTACTTTCTGAGACGCAGGTATGCGAATTACTACAAGCGCTGCTTAGTGGAAAGGAAACGAGTCGGTATTGGCTGCAGTGAGGTGAGTTTTTAAACTCTGATTTGCAGTTGTCTGATTATGTTGTCAATCATTGAGCAATTCCGAAATTCTCTTGCCCATTGTGCATTTGGATTTATCCTGTAATTCAAACGTTTCTGCTTGTGAATTTTTTGGGTCCTAATCCTCTCATGTCGGTTTATCGACTTCTTGCTAACAAGAAATCATTTCTGTTTTCCCATCTCTGCAGGAAATGAACACTTTATTCCGGTTTTGGTCTTACTTTTTACGGAAAAATTTTAATACGTCCATGTACTTGGAGTTTAAAAAACTTGCCGAGGAGGATGCAGCAGCCAAGTATAATTACGGAATGGAATGTCTTTTTAGGTTTTACAGGTAAAAAAATTCTGCCTATATTTTTTTAATTTTCTGATCTTGTGGACAATATAGTTTTGGCACGATCCCTTTCTCATGCCGGTTTGGTTCACAATTTCTGACGTTTTTGAAGCTCATTATCGAGTCACTCGAAATCAATGCTTTCTTATTCATCTGTGTATAAATATATATACAAGTAACACACTGTTGCTATCGCAACAATGTCTCAGGGACTCATGAAATCTTTCGTGATAGGACTGCATGGGCTTATCTAGCGTGCTGCCCATGGTGCTGTTACTTGAATACAATACATGTGACTGCGAATATGCTGACATTTATTTTCTGATTTTGTAGCTACGGCCTCGAACAGAAGTTCAAGCAGGACATGTATGACGATTTTGAGAAACTTACTCTGGATACGTATCTTAAAGGCAACCTTTATGGCCTTGAGAAATACTGGTACTTTTTAATCCGACGTTTTACACCCTTGTTCTCTATCTTATTATTAGTGATGAATTAAGGAACTATTATTACTACAATGGTTCATAAATCTCCTTCACTTCCCTGTTCATTCTAGATTCAAAGATTGTTATAGTGTTTAAGAGCTCACTGAGAAATACCTTGGACTTTTTTTCATGATAGATTAAAGGTTCTAACATTTGCACTTGAACTGATCTTTTCCTGGGACTCCACCTATACATTTGGATTTGTTTTTTCGATTCTGTGCACTGTCTGAATCTATGGAGCAGCTGATATTGATTACATCTTGTAGGGATCAATCTTTGCTGCTGGAAGTTTCACAATTCTTCATTTCCACATTCTATTGTTTTACTTGATGTTTATCAACACTAATAGTAATGCTATTTTTTTGCAGGGCATTCCATCATTATCGCAAGGATAGGAGTGAGGAGCCAACTCCGAAAAACCCAGAACTGGAGCGGTTGCTCAACGAAGAGTTTCGGACCATGAGTGATTTTCGCAGAGCGAAAGAGAAACTGGCCTTGGAGGCGAAGGAAAAAGAATCCGCTTCTCTTCAAGAGTCATCATCTTCTTCCGAGAAGACCCCGAATGCACTGCCCGTTTCATCTTAGCTATTGCAAAGATGGGGTGCATCTTGCCAGCCTTTCTCTCTCTCTATGGCTGCCTTTCAGCCTAGGGATCCGTCTTGGCTTGCTGCTGATTTTTCACGTGCCTTGTGACGACGTACTGGAGCTGAGATTTTGAGATTTGATTATTCCTGTCGCTGCTGGCAATCATTCTGAAGTCCATCATGCGACCAGAATGTGTTGGAAACCACAACTTTGGGCTGTGTAGGGGTTGGAAGCAACCCGGCTATTAGTGGTAGTTAGTTTTTTGAAAACCATTGTTTTAAGTGGCATTGTGAAGAGGTGAAGTTTTTTTTTTAGTTACATCCAAAATTTTTGATCAGTAAGAGTTGTCAGGTGCCATTGGAAGGTTTGGTGCTACGTCTTTGCCGCCTATGCTTATCCTTGTGTGGTATATATACTGGACATGCTTTATTTCCTGGATTTTTCTTCAACTGGGATCATACTTCGTATGCAGCTCCCATCACTGTATACGAGATTCTTTTCCTTGTCATTTGGAGCACTGAAATCATATTTTGCTGTTTAGACTGCCACTTGCTGGTGTATATTTCAGCTGACTGGTATGCGATTAGCCCATGGCGAAATGACTGTCTTATAAGGGGGGTGGGTTTGGGTGAACTATCCCATCCGCTTGGCCTTGGAGAACTGCCCGGGACAACTTCATAAGATTTTTGTGTCTCCCACCCTCTTTGGTGGGTTCCCCTCCGAGTGGAAGGTACGAGGTAGGCACCCCCAAACCGTCACTTTTGGGACTGCTGTGCCTACTTAGTTACTATTGTTAGGCTCGTCAAATTTCATTGATTTTCTTGTTGACAAGTGAAAGTAGGTTTCAACACACCAAAGAATGCAACATATGGATACCTCTCATGCTAAAGTTTCTAAGGGTCAAAGTTTTTTCTGGTAGATGTTCTAAAATTATTTCTTCCACATATGTACGTATTCTGGAGATATTCATAGAGAGATGATATCAGTTTTGGGTGAGTGGTGCATTTTCGGGGTGCCCACTTTGTACAGATTGATTTTGGAGTTATTCATAGAGTGATGATGTCTGTTTTGGGATTGCCTCAGTGGTGCAATTTTGGGGGTGCCCACCTTGTACCCATCGATTTTGGAGATATTCATAGAGTGATGATGTAGGTTTTTAGGTCACTGGTGCATTTCGGGGTGCGCACCTTATCCTTCCACAGGGATGCCTTCCCGAGTGACTTCAATTTTGACTCTATGCATGAGTGATTGAATCTTTTCTTTTAACAAGTCCAAAGTGACAGTCTCTGTTTGCATAGTTTCTGAACAAAGGTAAGACGTTCCACTCCATCGTCTTGGTGGTAAACGTAGAAGAAACATGCTCTTTCCATTATAGTAGATGTCTTCGTGATGGGTCAGCCTTTGGCTTTCATCCCAAGAGAGAGGAATCTAGCCTTCTTGTAGATTTTCTTCCTCCCGAAAAAGTCCACAATTTTCGAGCTCTGCAAAGACTTTCTGGTTCTTGGTTTTCTTTCGAGTGCTACCAGGTGACTTTAGGTTTAATTCCGTGTGTCAACGATTGCCTTCTCTACCGGTCGGACATGTTTGCATGCGAAGTATGCACGTGCTTCTTCAAATTTGTGGAACTGTGTTTAGGGTTGTAATTTAGAAATTCTTCCTACTTGGTGTAGTTTTGTTTGAACTAGGGCTCGTTAACATCATGGGATGGCAAACAACACAACGCAATTTCTGCACTGCTATTATCAACTCACGATCCACAACTGGAATAAGACGTGCTGAAAAAAGTCATATATTGAAGAAAGTTGGATTTATTATGAAGATTCATTTCTTTTATTAATAGTTTTTATCTCTGAAATATTGAAAATAGTTGTGGGTTGGTGCAATTTGGATGCTCAAAAGGTGTGATCCAAACACCTTCCTTCTTAGTGAATGGTGTTAAGGTTGTTGGAGCTAATGCCTCATGGACTACAAGCAATTGAATTGACATTTTCAACCCCATTGTGTAGCAAAATGCAACATCCTCATTTGTAAAGTTTCATCAGCTAGGCAAAGTTATAACTTAAGTCCCTCATCTTATCAAGTCTAACCATCTCTACCTAACCACTTCTATATTCTAGTCTATATTTTAGTGTTGTGCTGATAGTATAATACTATCTGATATAAAGATTCTCAAGAGGCTCTATATGCATGTTCCAAGTCCCCTAAATCAAAATAAATTGAGAAGCATCGGGACTAAAAATGCAAGAAAATATAATTTCAAAACATGACAAAAATAATCCCTCTTCAATATGGAACACTAATCCAATTAACAATCACATATGATATAAAGCTACCATGTTGCAATAGTTTCCTTGAGTTTGATTCATTCACTAAAACAGGAAACAACATTAGGGCTATCAATTTTTACTTGTACATCCTACCTTCTGATCCTCACCTCAAGGAGTACCATTCCATAGTCACATCCAAAAAGATCAGTTGAGTTGCTATGAGCTAAACTCTTTTATCCTTTTCTGCTCTTCATGTTTTGCCTTCAATTTGTCAAAGTCAATGCCCTCAAATCTGAGCTTTGAATCAAGATACTTGGTTCCATACGCGGCACCAAAACCCCATCCCAACACTAACCCTACACCACAACCTCCACCAGCACCGATGCCAAGGATATTCAACGGTACACCTGCAAAACACTACCAAAACGTCAGCATGGCATAATTGAACTAGAGGTCATTAGCAGCAGTTGTACCAGAACAAAATAACACCACTGTGGTATAGTCAAACTATTTGATTTCTCCTTCTCTGATATCACATCCTCGTTCCCCGCTCTCAATGTTCTCCAGAGGCGCCGAAGTAGCGTAAGCGTCTTCTGGAGGGCCCTAAAAAAAACACCCAAACAAGTGAGGCACCCACGATGTTCACTTCGTTTGCAAACGAAGTGAAGTTGTCTGCCACCCTGCTTCGTCTTCTTCCGCGAAGTTCGCAATACCCCTCTTTGTGGCACTCCCTTCTTCGGTTACCAACTCCGCCTCTGTTGTTGTGTGTTGCACCAACTCTCTTCCTGCTAAATCGTATGGAAGTCGATTGTGTACCATGTCGCAAACATGATTGAAATCGTTGGTATCCAAACACATCGATTGCGCTTTCTCAAACGAAATTGCACCACCTTCTCAAACAATAACACACCCTAACTGTAACACCTTTTCAAACTCATGGAACTATAAAATCGTAAAATCGAAAATCGCATGTTCCATTCATGTCCATCCATGGAAATATCTTCATCACTTTAATGAAGATCGCTTCTGCACCGCCCAAAATGAAATGAAATATTGTAACACACACTCATTCCAAGTGTGAATGTAGTATGGGAGCTTTAAATGTCCGGTTGCTGACCTGCAGAATGATAGGTAGCCTACCCCTAATTTTTACTTACAAAATCTATTCGACTAGTTTTGGTTTAGGCAACTTTGCGTCTGTTACCGCTGCTTCCTCTCTTTGCCAGTTTAGATTTACGCTGCCGAAACATGTGGAGGTACAGCAACAGCCACAGAAAAGGATACACGATCATAACCCACTGCATCACCAACACAAGCACTGGATGGTTACATTCAATCAAATAGTCTGTATCAAGCTTACAAATTAGAACCAACATTGGAAATGACAAGATCATCGGTTACCTAAAGACCTCTTCTAATAACCTCTTCAAAATCTAAGGCTTACTTCCAAGGTTCCTACTTCAGAGACAAAGGGAATATGCTTTCGAAAACTGACCACAACAAATGAGTGATAGTCAAAGGGAAGCCACTTGAAAGTACTCGCATAAAGGTGTCGTTTCTTGATTACATCCAGGGAAAGATACATAGCTAGCACTGCATGTAGGAAAAGTGTCCAGCCTGTTAGAATATACTTGCAGTGCAATAGCAATAGCGACAGCTAAGAGCTCACAGCTAGGATCGCAACATGAATTAGCAAGCATACATTTGGACTCCAAACCAAGCATGCGAGTCGAAATACATAATATAATCATATTATTTTGAGAATTACTGGAGTGAAATTGCAAATCGAAGTGAAAATTCCGATCATTACACATCAAAGAATGTCAACAGGTGACAAGATTAACATGACAGGGATGCCATTACAGTCCCCTAACACGATCTGATAACTGATACACAGATGAAAGGCCTCGGAGCTTTGGCCGTCCTTTTCTTTGTAACGAAGGATGTGGAGTATGTGGCCTTAATTTAAATTCAGCAGTGATATATCGAAGAGCTTTTTATGTGAGTGAAGTCTCCGTAAAGATTGAAAATGCAATCAAGAAAGTAACGATGTGTCAATAGAGAAACCATAGTTAAGAATGTAAGATGATAATCAAAATAGCACTTACTTTCTCCATAAAGCGCTCCAATTGGGTACAGGAAGATGAATGCAGTGTATCTGCAAAGACTCACCAAGAGATATTTTAAGCGCAATCATTTCCTGACCCAAAAGGTGGCTAAGTAAATAGAAACGGAAGCGTCATGCAACCCATGTCTGAGATATCTGAATTCTCGAATAATCCAATTCAAGATGAAAGAAACACATGACAAGAATGCGTGAATTTCTTCCAGATTAATTGTAAGACAAAACAACTTTCAACAAAACATATATTCAAAACAACACGACAATTTTAAAAATCCTAGCACAGTTAACTCTAAATCGGATCAATATCTGCCATGTATAACTCAAAGAAGGAAACATGTAATTAGAGAATAAAATTGAGAAATCAGTGCACATTAAGATCTACAATGTAGCCACGCACCGTAGCCAGGTCAACCAATGAGGACACACGCCCAGAATCCCAAGAGTATATTGTGGATAGCGTATAACCTATCAACCAATCTTCACAAAATCAGAAGCCATATATAATTGACGAAACATCAACACGGAATATTTTGGGTTAGACTTTGGGCCAAATACTCCTAAAAAATGTCATAGAGAAATGCACAGCAAAAGAATCCAAAAAGCACCAACATTGTAAACCAAAAAAGTCGACTTAGTAAAGCAAACCTCTGCTGTGGACCATGCTAAGAAAGTGATCATAACTGGAGGCTGTTCTTGAACCTGTGCAAGTAAACACGTAGATTTGAGAGCCGGCATCGCATCTATATAATTCATCGCTTACCGTGTGAAATATGGTTTTAAGGTACTTCGATTTTAATTTATGCATCAGCCGCATAAACAGACCACGTCCCTTATAGCAACAAGACAGCTAGCAAAGATGTAAAATGAATGTAAGGTCATCCAGCAAGCCAGGCCTTACCTCAGGAACGTTGGCTATAATTGCGAAAAGGACATGACTCCGACCCAGCCATTGCATGAATGCATAGAGGGTGCTCGTCCGCACCAGACCTTCACAACAAAAGCATCTTGCACAATTAAAAATTTGCAGGGTTCTAGAACAAACGCAGACGCAAGCAAAGACTGTCTAACCTGCGTCTCTGCAACATTCTACTTCAACACGGGCTATTACTATACAGAAGCCAGCATTCCGTTCTGGAGGCTGAATCTAAAGTAACCTGTGGCTACATAAACTTGAAGAATGCGTTCAAGTATGCGCGTACCCAGAACAGTGTGCACGATTTCCAGGAAGGCAGCCAACTGGAGGAAACCTGGCCAAATTCAACACAGATACACCAGACTCGTTAAAAGTTTTGCCTCAGCTAAGCGGGGAATCAATAACCGAAAGAAATGGGCTTTAACACGCCCGTACCTCCATTTCGAAAGCAGAGAATAGACATAAAAAATCGGTAACCATACACTGCAACCTAAATTTCGTTTCAATTGGTGAAAATTCTCCGCACATACATTGCTGAAACGAATACCAATGCCAATCAAGGTTTTAATCGTTTGTACCGTTGAATGCCACAATTTCCGGCGCTTACAATCGCGCCAATATAACTACAACAGACAATTTACAGAGTGCATCCACCAAGAACCAAAGAGATTCTAAAAGCAGCGCGAATTACAAGAGGACTAACATGAAGCTATCCGCCGAACTTACATACGACATTGCCAGCTGCTGAAAATCCTCCCGTCAATGACTTCGTCTCGCCGACATGATTTATGAGGCGTACAAGTGCTACCGCCCTGACAAATCCAAACAAGTTTGAGAATCCAAAACCTCGCACCTGAGCAACGAAATAATAACAACGTCCTTTAAGAAATTGCAGAGCGAATTGCGAGTCGTGCATTAAATTTCTAGTACTCCATGCAAGATGGCGACGCGAGAAATTATGCAGAAAGAATACAGTGAAATACAACTAAAATCTTACCAGCCAAGCGATTGCGCAGCATTGTAGCATGCAAGATATGCCGTGGCCATAGCCAGAAATTGGAGGTGACTTGGAAACTGAAGCGGATAACTCTGAAATCGAGCAACAAGCGTGACCTTAAAATCAAAGTAGCAGCATCCGCGCTAACAACTGCAAGCAAATTGATGGAGCAAATCGGAAGGAGTTTCAAGGAAAGCCATAATTGATGGCGAAAGGGAAGGAGACAAGCTTGCATTTGAGATTCGAGCTTGCATTCCGTCGCAAACAACTTAGAACGAAGGAAATTGAACGGTCATTTGAATTTGAATGATTAGAACAAATCTAATTTGGGATGTACTTCACTTTTCGATTCTTGTGTAACTTTTTAAGGTGGGCACCCCCAAATCACCACTTTTTGCTTAGTTGCTAATATTACATTGGTCAAATTTTTATATTTTCTTATTGGTAAGTGAAAGGAGTTTCTAATGTACCAAAGACCTCAAAATTTAAATATCGTATGCAAAAGTAATGAAAGGTCAAAGGTTTTTTTAGTAAAGGTTCTAAATTTGTTTCTTTTATATAAATACACATAGATTTTGGAGATGTACATAGAGTGATGATGGTGATTTTATATAGGGTGCAATTTTAGGAAGGGGTATCTTTAAGTTGGAGAAACTCTTTATTAACTTTCAACTTCTAGAACTTCTAATGTTTGGATTAATGTAAAGATAAGAGTTTGTAGGAGTTTGTAGGAGTTTAGAAACATTGGATGTATTTCATTGCTTATTAATTGCACTTATTTAGAGGAGGTCAAAAAATAAAAACATACTTGTGGATACTTATGTAGATATGCAAGACACCCACTAAGATGTAAAGGAATGAATCACAAATATCACTATCCAAATAAATATGTGTTATTTTTGTTTATATGTCTCTTTCATATGATTTTTAGTACAATTTTCTGTTTGATTATTATATAAAATTCAATATTAAATGCTCTTTGAATGCTACTAACTACTCTAAAATATCCATTGTCACAATTCCTAAAATAAGAAATGAATTCCAAAAAATGTGAACCCCACCATAGCACTATTGCTTTTTAACACATGTTTCCCTTTCATTTGCATACACTATTTACGAACTTTCAAACTATTGTGCACCATTGCAAAATCATAAGGGTAGAGAAAATAAATAAATTTAGTTTTTCTACCATTATTAATGCAGAGTTTGTTTGTTTCGGGTAGTTAGCCTATCCATGCCTCAAGATTGCTTACTCACGTGCATCTTGCAATTAGGGTTTCCCTTGTTCCCGCTGGTTCCTGTCCTTCCTTGGACACTATCTGAAGAATTGTTGCACTATTTTAAGCTTGCTTCCATCTCTCCTCATGTTTTGATTATTTTTTCGAGGACGAAATGTTCGGGTCCCGTGATTATCTGCTCATTTGCTACCAAGGATCGTGATACAAGTTTAGGTTTTGAGAAAATTTTGGGACTAGCAGGTGAATTGTAGTTGAGATTGTGAAAGTCTTGGGTGTAGCAGGTGATTTTGTAGTTGAGCTCGCGGTTTTGGCGAGGAGCAGATGAATTTGTGGTTGCGTTTGCACTTTTGTTAGTAGCCGGTGATTTTGTAGTCAGGGTTGCGGTTTGGGGAGTAGCAGATGATTCAGTAGTTGAGGTTGCGTTTTGGGGAATAGCAGGTGATTTTGTGCTTGAGGTTGCGAATCTGGGAGTATCAGGTGAACTTGTGCTTGAGGTTGCGTTTTTTTAAACTAGGGTTATGATCCCTGGCCTCCTTCCTCTCCGTCGTCGCCATGGACTTGGACGACGCGGACAACCCTTCCTGCATCCCTTCTTCTCCCTGTTCCCCTTCTCAGGATCGCGGCGAAGAGGAACTGATGATGAGCCACGCTTTGGAGGGGCTGCCTGAGTGGCGCAGCAGTCCCTCCCGAAGTAGTGAATGGGGCAGGCGATCGGATGATCGTCCGTCCCAAGACGAGCAAGATCTGGTGGATGCGATCTCCAAGCGCACGCGAGCGCACTACTCCCTCGCGGATATGTCGCTGGACCAGCTGGAAACATTTCTCCAGGAGTCGGACGAAGAAGATTATTTCCAGAACGTGGATGATGAGGAAGAGTATCGCAAGTTTCTGGCGGCTGTGCAAGGGAACGGGGGATTAGAAGAGCATAAGAAGCTGGTAAAGCCACGGAACGCAATCCGAGTTTGGTTATTTTCGTAGCGTTAACCCTCTAACGCTCTAATCGTTTTTTTGAAATTATGCACGTTTTTTTGCTTGTGTCTTTGAAAAATTATATTATTTTCCTCACATTCATCAAATTGGTCAAAGATAGAGGGAGTTTGCTTTTCGAAGATTCAAGAATCAGTTACTTTGGCACAAAACATTGCCCGGGAGTCCTCTGTTCATCATTCAGAATATGCCAGAATAATGACTTCTGAACGCTTAGGGGTTATGAAACAAGGCACGATTACTCAGACTATAATTCTTCTGGATTCGACCTCCCAGGTGTTACCCGGAAAATGCATGTGTAATCTGCAAACCCTAAATCACTGTCGTTTTGGTCGCTACAATAGAACTATGTGATCACTGTACGTTCGTAGACAAGGAATTGAGACTGATGCGAATTTTTCTCTCCTCTTGCTTTTTCACTAAATAGCATAATCGTAGGTGGTGCTTGGGAGATGCTATCCGCCTAATTCTGATTTGGAGCATGATTTTTCAGACTCGTTTTCTTGGAATTGAACCTTCCTGTGCATGCCACGCTGAAGCAGGAGAAAGGGATCGAAGAAAGTGAGAGTGAGGACGAAGACGCCGATTTCGTGATTGAAATTGATGAAGCTCTAGAAAGTGATGTCGAAGAAGGTGTAGATGGCCTTGGCCGCAAAAGGAAGCGGGCACGCGGACCTGTGACGAGAGGGAAACGGCGAAAGAGTGAAAGCGTGCAGAATAAAGTGCTCAATACATGGCGTGCTAAGGCCCCGCTAAGGCCCTTATTGCCTTATGCCGGGAACGTTTCAGTTGGTGAGCGAAGCCGGCTTTTAGCGGGGACTGCGTCCCAGCCTTCGGTATGCAGTGCTAAGAGACAGCCTGCAGATTGTGGATTTACAGCACGTCAGATCGGACAGCTATATTGTTTGATGCATGAGCATGTGCAGCTACTTTTACAAGTGTATGCCATGTGTATATTAGA
Organism: Pseudoscleropodium purum; assembly: GCA_963969395.1. Lineage (NCBI taxonomy): Eukaryota > Viridiplantae > Streptophyta > Bryopsida > Hypnales > Brachytheciaceae > Pseudoscleropodium > Pseudoscleropodium purum. The sequence goes on from OZ017795.1 coordinate 30,334,455, forward strand.
ACCAGCAATGCAGCAGACGGCGGTAGATACTCACAGGATGATCATGGAGCTTGTTGAAAAACGAGAGTCTGTTTTATCGTGGAAGTTATCCGCTTTCCCCGATTTCTGTTTTCGTCCTCCATACATTCATCCTTCTGTTCCTGAAAATGAGATTTCTTCTTTTCAAGGTTTATCGTCAGAAACAGCTCCGGTTATCAGGGGCAGAGATGGTGCGTCTTCTACCCGCATGAGTTCTAGTTCAGGTCCTCATCAGTATGTTGTTAGCACTGTATCCATCGTTCCACTCGATTCCAATTTCAGCACCCACTAGCAATATTTATCTAGCTTCTCCTTATCAATTTCGTGGTCTTACATTAACAGAGTCAATCTACATCATCTTCTCCCCCTCTTGAGGTCTTGTCTCAGAGCCTTCATTCTCATTCTTGCGTGGTTTTCGGTTGCCCTTCTGAAGTGAATAACTTGCACGCAGGTTTGGCCTCTAGGCGTACTCTGCATACCTCTTCAGATCAGACAAAATCAATCGACAATGCCTGTGAATCGGCTCTCTCCTCGTCGTCATCTTTTTCAGAGTCTTTACCCTTGGAATGGCTGCCGGCAACCTCGGGTCCTGTAAGATCGTTAATGGATGTAGCTCCTTTGGCTCTTGTAAGGGAATTCATGGCAGTTGTTCAACAGGGTATGTTTCTTCCTTTTAATTTTAGTTCCATTCTCGATTTGGTCAGTTCTGTGGGTTGAGAGACGATAGTTACCATTACTCTGCATGAAAACTGATCTATTCTTGTGATGCATTGCAGTCTCTCAGGACTCCGGGCAGCAGAATTTCTCAAGTGAAAATCGAGTACCACTTTTTGCAGTGCAACTGCAATTGTGTGAAAGTCCAAAGTTTGCTTGCGAAGAGTCATCTCCCAAACTGAAAAGGACAATGGCAGCAGCACTTGTGGAGAGTACCAAGAAGCAAACTATAGCAGTCGTTCCAAAGGATATTGCTTCTGCAATGGAGCGATTTAGCTCTTTGTTCAATACCAATCTATTCCCCCGCAAAGCACCTCCTGCCACTGCCGCAAATCGACTTTTATTTACAGATGTTGAGGATGAGTGAGTTTCGTCATGACCCCTCGTCATTTTGGTGATACTTTTGGTGTTGATTGTCGTTCCAGAGCACTGAACAGTGGGCTCATATTTTCTTAATTTGACATGTGGAAGGTTATTGGCAATGGGGTTGATGACTTACAACAATGACTGGAAAGCTATTCAAGAACGCTTTTTGCCATCCAAGTCAATGCATCAGGTTAGTTATTATCATAAGAATTCCTCTGATGTAGATGCAAAGATGTTTATATTATGTCTTTGATCTATGAGACTCTTTATTGCCTGTTGCAATGATGACTTCCTGCACATGCTGCTTACACAAAGATATGTTCGTGAGGGAACTTATGCCTTCTCTTGTTGCAGATTTTTGTTAGGCAGAAGAATCGCAGTTCTGCAAGAGCTCCCAATAACTCTATAAAGGTCTGTAATGGCATAGAATGATTTGCTTGATGCCTCTGTGCTTTGCTTATTCCGATTTGCATACTGTGGTTGTTTGATTGTTATTTCCCTGAAAGGTAACGAACTGGAGAACCAACTTTCCACCATGGATGTCGTCTAGGGTAGCAGGTTTAGGAACCATTAAGATTTGAACGCAGTTTATTGTGGATTTTCGTGGTATCAATCATAAATGAATCCTGTGTATTTGTAGAATTACGTTTTCGTTGGTGTGCTGCTCGATAAACTGATATGCTACATGAATGCTTATTTCAGGCTGTCAGGAGAATGAAATTATCTCCGTTAACCGCAGATGAGGTAGCCTGCATTGAAGAGGTGGGTTACACTTCATCAGTTGTTTGTCGACGAGGGATCCTTTGCATGAAGCTAAGAAGACTGTGATTTGTATTGTTGACTTCCATCCAGATAGTTTGTATTGATTTCTTAAATACGTATGCAAAATGGACTATGTTATTCTGATCATATTCTGGCTCTTCCCCGTTTGCACAATTAATTTTTCAGGCACTTAAGGTGTACAAATATGACTGGATCAAAGTGTGTCGTTACTGTGTACCATATCGGGACCCAGCTACGATTTCTCGGCAATGGCGGGTTGCCATTGGCACGCAGAAATCCTATAAGCCCGTTGTGAACAACAGAGAGAAGCGTAAGCTTCATGACGCTCGAAGCCGCCCGGGTTTTGCTGCTGTATCTCAACCTTGCCCATCTGTGGTAAACCCCTAAACCTAGGAATGACTGTTTTTTTAAGCTTACGAATGTGTACGAGCCATGCATGTATTTGTCGAATATCCAAAGCATTAATATATTTGTTGAGCACAGAAAGCGTGATCTTGGTGGAATATTGTTGTACGCAGGGAAAAGTTCCGTTGAAGCACCACGAGGCTGGCAGCCATGAGGATGGAGAGCTGGAACAAACTCAATTTCGTGAAGGTCCTTTTGGTAACTCGTGTATCTCTCTTGCACCCAGACACTTGTCGAGTGAAATTCCTTCAGCTTCAGATTCTGCCCGTTCTCCTGCTACCATATCTTCAAAGCAAGGTAAAGCTAATGGTTTAAGTAAAACAGGTTCTCCCTCTCCAAAGTCCGGCACGCCCTGTAATCAGTCGAAGCCCTCCAGACCTTCTTTTTCTAAATTTTGCTCCCTCTCACCAACTCAAAACCTTCTCGCCAAAGAAGATCAAACTGTACAGCTGGCCCCTGGATTGCCACCTCTCAAACTTCCGCCCTCCGTTCGGGTATTGTCTCATTCAGACAAGGAACGTCAAATTCTTATTGCACATAGCTGTAACTAGAAGATTGGTTCAGACAATTTTTCACTGACAACACCTTCAGGTTCGTGTTACTACTGAAACCTGTAAATGTACATTGTAATTTGAAATTGAAATCTCTGAAATCTGATTATTTAAGGAATTATAGTATTTTTTACCTGTTGTTTTGAAAGTTGAACTCACTTGAAGGGAAAAAGCTTTGAATCGACAGAAGCTTAGTGAGGACTTTTGAGACCCTTTTATTGAAAGGCGATCGACTTGGAGTGTTCAAAGAAAAATAACTATGACCATTGATGGATTGGTGTAATATCAAATCACCTGCTACCAGTACACTATAAACTGTAATTAGTGTCACCCATATTAATATCTTGCTGAAGGCCATAAGATAGATGAATGTTTTTATGAAGAGCTGAGATGTTCATACTACCCAATGTGTACGTCAGATTTGGCATAAATTAAGTCATTTTTGTAAAAAGGTGTCACAAGTCATTTTGTGAATGGTGTGAGGTGACATTGACCTCAAAGAATTTGATGTGGATAATTGTAGATGATTAGTATGTGTGTTCTTTATCCCTACAGTAATCTAGAAAGTCATTCAATGACCATTTTTCAGTTTTTACATCCTTATGAGGTGAATTACAATATTAAAATGTATGTATTTGAGGTTTTAACATATTTGGCCATTTCACAAATGAAAATATTGATGTTAATTCAAATCACTATTGTAATATTTGATATGCATGGAGATGAACTATGCCATGAGATGGATGTTATTGGAGTTAACCCCTAAGTGCAATTAACCTCTAAGTGCCTGTAGGGGATCAAAAGATTCACATACTTTGGAAGACTAGTTTGAAATGCTTCAACTTTTGCATCCTATACTTGCATTTTATCAAACTTGTTGGAAAATATGCACTCTCTCTCTAAGTTTGTTGTAAAATTTTCATATCAATTGAAGATGTGTTGGTTTTTTGAAAGCCATTTGAAGTTTATGAGTTTATTTTGAATTCACCAAATTGTTTGTGATGGTTGTAATATCATAGGCTTGCATCTCCTTCATCCAATGTTTTCAATAAAAAAAATTTGTTGGATTATGTTTCCCTTGAAGTCTAGTTATTACAGTAATATTTTCATATCAATTCAAGTTCTTTTGAATGTTTGGGAGAAATTTGAAGTTCAAAATTTGAATATTTTTGAACTACAATGAACTTTGGTAGCTTATTTCTTCTTCATACAATGTCTATTTCCAATAAATTTTCTTGGAAAGTTGTGCATACTAGTCTAGTTTAATTGTGTATTTGAAATTTCATATCAATCCAAGAAGTTAGAAGTGAGTGAAACATTTTATTTGAAAGAGGTTTTAGATGTTTTTTTTGCAACTTTTTGGATATTTTTTGACATTTCAAAGTCATTTTGTATACTAAATAAGTCAATCAAGTGATATTTTCTTTCACTAATGTATTTGTATGCTAGTTTTGAAGCGCTTTATAGTTTAAATTTTTTTCATTTGAGTAGGTTTAGGAATCATATTTAATCTCCAAATGTATTGCTAGGAAAATTACAACATCCTTATTCAACACAAAAACATTATAATCTTGCAACTTATATAGCCAAATGACTCCAAATTTGATTCACTTTATCTACAATATGTACACTACAAGATTATAGTGTTGAGATTTCTATACCTTAGTAACATTTAAACTCATAACACTTCCAAAGCAGTGATATTTTTAAACCCCAAAAGACATTGGGACATTTAGAGGTTCATCTAGCAATTAATAGGTATGTGTAATGAGTTTTCATCAAGGTTATGCAAACTTGGATTTTCCAATTACTAACTTCCACCCAAATCTTGAAAGAATTTGCCAAAGCATTAAAAACCACTAATGCCAAAGCATTAAAAAAATTCATGTTTGCATTTTCAAAAAATAGTGAAATAATTCATAAATAATATTTTAAAAACTCTTAGTATAGCTTTTGTCAAGTAATTGTAGACCAAAAAACAAACTCAAAAGAAAAAAAAAATTAATAGTTGGAATTGCACACAATAAAAAGTTGATTTAGCAAATGTTTGAACTTAAGGAATTTGCATTTTAAATGACATTTGTATTAAAAATACAATTCTAACCCCCAAAAGTATTTTCTTAAAACTTAGCTTTAAATCTATAATTCAATTGACTATTAAGACATCAAAACTTACAAAATAGTGATAATAATATAATAAGATTATGTAAGGTGTAAAATAGTCCTATGTACTTTAATTCAAAATTTCAAAGTTATTACATATATAAAACAAGTTTTGCTCAAAAGTCACACCTCTTTAGGATCAATAATTGAAAATAGTAGAGGTTATTGAACCTTATTTAAAATCCATTACACAAAGAACACACTCTAAAATTGCCTCAAATGTACATTCAACAATTTTTCAATGAAATTTGATTGAATCATATGTTAAAATTTCTTTGCCAAGGTTTATCTTCTAAGGTTTTCTAATTGATTTCTAAGAAATTCCATTCTAAGCCCTTAGATACAAAAGATCAAAGGTTCTTTCATTATACTTGGTAGAAGGCTTTTACAATTAAAGACGAAAATTGAATAGCTATATTACATCTTTAGTCATTGAATTCTTCAATTGATTTTGTAGGCGGATGTGGAGGTCCTATCTTTTCACGTTTATCTTTTGCTAACCAATCTGGTGGCACAGTCGGTAGCACATAGCTTAATTTCCTAAAAGATTTCCGTGTTGTAGTAGCTATTGAATTGCGTGCTAGAGGAACAATTGTTCTACGCCTCTGACTCCTCCTATGACCATCAACTACATCTAACATGGCTTTGTAATGTAATTCACGAGTAGTTAAAGGAAGTTGTTTTTCCAAGAATAATGGTTGAGGACCCATGATATTACTTGCTTCACGGTAAGGAATAGGATCATCATTGCAACATTGTACTCGGTGGTCTTCATTAGGTAAGAGAGTTTCAATAGGTGGTCGAAAAAGCTTAGGATATGATATTCCTTGACCCTCCCATGCCAAATAATGTTCACCAGGTTGATGTTTGGATTCAACTCGAAAATTGGGAATAAATTCACAATCCGCTAATCTCAATAAGCTTCATACAATAGGAACCAATGTTACATGCAAAGTGTACACTATAATCAAATTCAAATATATAATAATTCCTAAAGGAATAGTATCTTTTTAAAAGTTTAAGAAATTAAATCTCTCGAAAAATCTAAAATTAAAGATGAGCCAAATTGTTAATTTTCATTTTGCATTCTATGTTTTTTGGCCAATGTTTGATTTCAAGTGTAATAAAATAATTCTTTGCATTAATTAAACATAAAAAACAGAAATTTACGTGAATTACTTAATTATTTGATATGCAAGCAAATATTGAAGTATAAATTTGCATGTCAACATCTAATAAAAAAAATGCATTTGCTGTATCTTGTGAAAATATTAGATTTTGATTTCTGAAGCATTTATGGATTAAAATTTTTTTTTTATAAGATCAAAGAAACTCCTTGATTGTAAATTAGAAAGATATTTTTTAAGTTGTTGACCCTTAAAAGATTTAGCTTCCTATGACCAAGGTAGTCATTAAAACCACTTCAATAATTGAACCAATCGAGATGCATTTACTTTGTTTCTATACTAAACATTGAAGTCATCTATCAACCACTTTTTTCAGCCTCAACCTTCTACAAGGGTTAAATAAAAATAAAAATAAAATCATTAATAAATTAAATTAAATTAAAATAATATTCACCTTGGTAGACTTGGCAAAACATTGTGAGTAGTTTCAAGAATCCTCCAATTGTCTATTTCTGGTGTGCATATTGCAAAATTCATTGTTAAATAAGCAAAGATACACAACTCTCCCGTGCCACCACGTACATCAAATCGGCATTTGTTGTAGTCTTCTTGTTTTGGTCCAAATAGCCAATTGTGTACAATGGTAGGCATGCTTGACATGGGGTGAACATGTACAGGATCAGCATTATTGTATATGCGAAATACACGAGGTCGAAAGACATAAAAGGTAGAATCATTTCGAGTCCGCATCTTAAATTCTTTTGCAAATCTTCTCTGGTATAATATACTTTAATAATGTATCAGAAATAGACACAAAAAATAGACCATCAAATATTACCAATGTTTTTTTTCTTTTAGCAAACAAAAATATCAATTATATATGAGTTAAAAAAATAATAAAAATAAAAAATAAAATACATGAATAGATGAAATAAATTAGTATCTAATTCAAAAATTTACAAGGTAAATATACAATAATGCAGATCATTGGAAAAATTGCAATTTGTAAAAAATATTGATCGTTTTAAACAAAAGAAGATATTGAAGTCAATCATAATGTAAAACCCAATTTACAGAAGGGTGTAGTCAAAAGAGGAAGGTTTAATTGAGAATAGTACAAAAGAAACACAACACCAAACCCCATCAAACCCCAGTTTTAATAAGGTGGGTACTTCAAGGAATTTTGTCAAACTCCTTAAAGTTTTGTGCTTCTCTCAAACTCCAATTTCTAGTCCCTCCTTGCACAACTTTACGACTAACTCTATTTTACATTTGATGAAAAAAAAAACTATTTTATTGAGAAAATATTGAGATATCAATTATTAGTAAGTACCTGCCGAGTTACTAAATAAGCTATACCATACGCACATAAGACTCTCGGTGACTCCCATTCATCTTCATCTCCGAGATCACCAACCTCAGGGTGTAAGGCAAATTTTTGGAATTGAAATCTTTTGTGTAAAAGATCATAAGATACAATTCCATTTTCAAATTCAAGTTTTCCAATAGCAGGTTGATATCGCCTCGATTTTACGTTCGTAATTCTCTCTCGTTGACCTACAACACGTATTCCACCCCAAATCATGCAGCCATGTATAATGACTAAGCTCGATACACCCAAAGGAGATGGCCGAACATCAAATGTGTTGATGTCGCTAAGTATATGAGATCGAGAATCATATATTGTCACCTAAAAAATGTCAATTATGATTTTTTTGGGTTACCTTTAGATATAGGTTAGAGAGAGAGAGAGCTCATAAAGGAAGCTGTCCCTTATGACCAAGGTAGTCACCAAAATGCTTCAATTATTGAACCAATAGGTGCATTTTTTGTTTCTATAGTTAACAATGAAGTCATCTATGATCGATCACTTTTGGTTCACAGCTAACGTCTTTTGGAGATTAAGTATATAATTGACAAAATTGTGTTGTCTAATGCATATTCATGGAGGACTTGAAAAAAAATTAGCCCTTGAAGGCTGGAAGGCCAAAAAGTGATTGATGGATGACTTCATCAATGTTTATTGTAATAACTAAGAATGGATTTGAGTTATTGGTCCAAACATTTTTAACAATTTTGGTGCCCTTGGTCATAGGAGGTCACATCCTTTAAGGATTAAATTGTATGTTCCATTACAATATATAGATGAATTAAAATCAAAACAAAAATCAACACAACATAATTTATTAAAAAAATTAAGAAATTCATATTTCAAGATATCAATTTAAATTTAATATTTAACTATAATTTTTTGAATTAAAAATGAATAGAGAGAAATTAATTTTCAAATATTACCAAACTTCCTGTGTATATGCAAGTAACTCCCCCTTCAATATAAGTCCCTGATCGTTCTCCAACCATATAAAGTTTGTAATAACTCTTGCTTCGACCTACAATGATGCTAGCATGTGAATATGGAAATGCAAACCTACAAGCTTTGAGTTGATATGTATTAGCAAATACAATATAACCATTAAAGGTGCTTATAGAATAAACACTTATAATATAGGTATTTATAACGTAAGTACTTTAAGATATGTTCATACTTGGTGTTAAAGAAAAATTGTTATTGAAGGTCTTAAGAATGAATTTAGACTTATTTTTGGATTGGATTTCCATTACAAATATTACCCCTAATACTAATTGCAAATATACTAGTAGAATCATAAAAAGTTCCTATAATCAACAAACCCCTTTTCTATGGATGTATATTAACTTCTATATTCATGTGCTTGTAATTTTAGACTCCCATATTAGGAACCATGTTTAGTCTACCTGGAAGCTCTTTGACAAGAAGTCTTCCTATCTTAAATTCTTGAGCATATTTTGGATCTTCAAGAGGAGGTATGATTTGAAATGTTTGGACCATTGGGTTGACCACCATTGTTATGGATTGCGAAGGCCATTTCACCCTCCAAAATTCTTGATTTGGAAGAGTCAAATATTCTCCTCCATCTAATGCAACAAGTCCTTTTTCACCAGCAATGACGGTATTGACATCGGGAGGGAGGAAATTCATCATTGCAATTGACAACCACGGCCATGGGCATTCTTTATTTCGAAGCTCATGATTGTATCCACCTATCCAATTACTACCAGGATTGGCGTGTAATACTACTGGAAAGTATTTATTGTTGTCTTTTAAAAAATTTGGATTCCACATTATCATTTTTTTTACATATTTATTAAATCTTGACCAAGCATCAAAAAGTTCTTGACCTGCAACCAAATTCAAAATGGCTATTTCAAGGGCATGTTTTTAATGTATTGTGTTGATATACTCTTTAATTTGTATCTTTTGAAGAAAAATATTAAAACCCTTAAAGGACTCCATGGCCATTTTGGGGGCAATGAATGATAGAGAATCCTTTTATGTAGGACAAATGAGAACAACTATTTATCTTTGAAATTTTTTGTGGAAAGGAGAAGTCTTGTGTAGTAGTAGGACTTCTAATGAGTGTTTTCGGATTTTTATAAAACCTATGACTCATATTGTACCAAAAGGGATGATTTCCACGGTCACGAGCCCGTCCTTTAAGGGTTGAAAGAACTTTTACGTAGTTATTCAAAAAAATTAAAGATAATTTGATTTTCCATTGAAGTAATGCAAATTTAAATCAATGTACCACTAATACACTATTTTTTCAAGTTAAAAACTTCAAATATAGAAAATGATCTATACTATATCAATTGAATAATAACTATATTCTATAAAATATGAAATAATATTAAAAATAAAAATGGTGTTTTAAAACAATTTTTTTCTACATATTTCAAATTTGATGCTAAAATTCGTGATAAAATTTAGTTTAAATTAAATAAATTTCTACCAAAATATTTGCAAAATTTTATATTCAAGTTGAATACTAGCAAGACATGTCTTGATAAGGAGAAGTTTCTCTTGTATTATTTTAAAACTATATCTTAAATTATGTAAATCAATAAATATAATTAAACATATAATTTCAAAGTCATAGATGTTACGTCAAATTCTATTATTAATATGATTTAAATCTTAAGTTTTTGAAGAAATTGTAAAGCTCCAACAACATTTTCAAAGTCAAACACTAAATTCTTTTAAACTCAATCAAGAAAATATAACTATTAAAATTTATGGTTTATCCGATAATCAACTTTAATAAAAAGAAATTAAAAATTTGTTGATCTTTGTGGATATGGCTTCAAGGCTTAAAATAGACTATTTCTAAACTTTTTCTACTGAAATTTTCTTAAATTAAAGTATACATCAAAGAATTTTCAAGGGCTAGGAGGGCCATTTCAAGGCCGTTTCCATTGTTATTTCCCTAGCGACCAAAGAACGGCCTTTGTCAGATTTTCTTTTGAAAATTTTTAAAATAAAGAAGGTTGAATTTTTTTTAAATTTTTTTAAATTTTAATATTTTTAAGATGTCATAGTTGTTGTGTAATGTCAGGTAACTAGTGCAACAAGTTCCTAGAGTCTAAAAACCTTTGGGAACTTGCAACCCTTTAAAGCAATTGAATATCTTTTAATGCTAGGATATATGCCAAAGAATTTACCATGATATATCATTATTTTTTCTATTTTTTCTACAATTTTTCTATAGTTTTAAAGATATTTGTATTTACTATAAAAGAATTTCAAAGAATTTATTTAGTACAATTTTTAAAATCTAATTTTGACCATTTTGATTATAAAACGAATACAATTATAAAATTTAGAATACTAAATGAAAAATAATCAAATTTTGGAATACATTTTGAAAGCACTTATAACACTTCATTAGAGGAGTTTTCCTAACAATTCCCAAATTGTGAGAACTACCGTGTACTCATGTAGTAGCTCTCGTTGATGTGGCACAGCGATTGTCATGTTTTAAAAAATTATATTTTTTTTCCAAAAAAAATTGAATTTTCTTTCCAACTTTTTTCTTCATTTCAAGAATGATTTTTAAAAAAATTCTAAGAGAAACTATTTGCTAGAAATGTAGGGGGGAACTACGGGGAGCACCAACTTAAAATGGCCCTTTCAACCCCCCCAAAAATCCTCTAATGAGAAAAATAATGAGGTTTGACAAAAAATAATTTTTTCTTTTATGGATTAATTAAAGGAAAATTTGAAATTCAAAAAAACAGTGATATTAATAATATCAATTAATATTAATATATAGGTCCCTAATATTTTTTTTAAATCAAAATATTGCATTGAAAATTTACTATTACCTTTCATTTTACTAGAAGGTAAATAATGAGTAATATTTACATTTTCACATGTTCGCCAACTAGGAGGTGGCTCAAGATAATTTGGATAAATTTTAGGTTTGGGGGGCCAAAGGTTCAATTTTTTAGGAGTGTTCTTAAGATTTAGCTCAAATGGGAGATGTGTCTCTAGTTCATTTGTTGCAACATAATGTCTAAAAACAAACCTTGGAACATTTGCTACATAATTTTGGTTTTTTAATATTTTTTTCTCCTTACCTATAAAAATTCGTTCTTCTTCTGTTGATTTTTCCTAAAATGATGTTATTGGATTCATAAAACTTCATAGTTTATTTAAGTTTTTAAAATAAAATATAAAATTTCATCTATATTCATGTATAATATAAGAATTCATTTATAAAATCAATTTCAAAAGAAAAAAAATAGGTATTAAAATATTCATTTTGAAAAAAAACCACAAATATGTATTGTACCTTCCTAATGTATTGTTCTAATAACCTTTCCAATATTATTGATTTTATTATTGAATATTTATTATATAAATAAATTCACATATTATTCTAAAAATCTATCTTTTGATATTTTTAATAATAAAAATAATATATTTTTTATATTTATTAGTTTTTAGTAATTTTTCAATGAAACATTAAAAATTTTGAAATTTAATGCTACTTGGTCTTGAATTGATCTTTTGGAAGAAATCTAATTCAAAATAATAACTTCTAAATATTATAGGGAATAGTTTTTAATTAGGAATTGAAAAAAAAAAACAAAAAAAACTATTATTACAAATTCTAATTTTTCTTAGCATTTCAAAAATTCTAAAAATTAATAATTTTATGTATTTGAACTCATTAATTATCAAAAAAAAATTATTTTCATCATAATTGAATTACCAATAATTGTGCAAAATTACCTTATTATGAGAATGGTCATGATATAATTTGGCAAGAGGATGGAGTTTACTGCCCACCAATACAGATCTTTGGTGAGTTTCCTCCCAATCTTCAGGGTGGACTAGTTCATGGTCATATTCACCAGGGATTGTAGACTTAGACATTGGATTGTCTGCAACTAAACAAGGTTTGGGAGTGGTTGGGTTTTCAACATTTGAGATTAATGGAGCAGTTGACATACTTTCAATACAAGGCTTCAAAATAGACTTTTCCAAAGAATCCATAACTTTGATATTATTGTTGTTTGTATAATAGTTCTGAACATAGATCACAATGTAATGATTGTTTCAACAAGATAACATTAATAATGTAAAATTTACAATCATTTTATATTGTACAATTTTTTTTAAAATAAAATATAAGGAGATTGCATTTTTGTATTTGAATATAAATACATAAACTTCATTACACAATAGCCAAAAACTATGACTAGTAGTGGGAATTATTTTTATAAATTTTTCTCTTATTAAATCTTTAAAGATAAAAACTTAACATTTTTCAATACCTAATACTATCCCCTTTTTAACAATCTAAATATATAGTTATTGATATAATCTGTTGAGCTTGGATACTTAATGATTTATTTTTGAGTTTTCTTTAAAATTAATATATGAATCAATGAGATCTCATATTTTAGAGCAATCCTATAACTAATTAGAATTTGAGTTTGAACTAAAGACTTTGTCTCCTATTTAGATCTACAAAAAAAAATTAGGTATAATAATATATTTTTATTATAAGTCATCCATTAAACATCCAATTCTATATGATTATTGGAAATGATACATGGAGTTATTTTTATTCTTGTTTTAACTTGTCATGTGTACCCAAAAGAAATACAAGTGTCAAAATGATTATCACTTACAATTAATGACTTACCAATTAAAAACAATCTTTGGATATAGATGACCAGACTTAGCTTCTTGTAAAATTCTCTTGGATGATTAGTTATGTTTTTTTCAATGTTGTATCTTCAAATATGATAGAGGCTATTGTAGTCTGAGAATTCACATGCCATTGTAGAAGGCACAAAAGAGTCTTACATTTGGCTTGACTAGATGGTTGCACCCAACCATCACATGATGTTAAAAATTCCTCATTGGGATGAGATGTAGGTGGAGCAATACTTTCAAAACTTGTTGACCCAACACTTTCTAGTACAATCTTATCCATAAATTTTGTTGTTGAATTTTCTAACTATCATTAAATGTACACACCATCACAACTCTTCACCTAAACTACAATCCTTATTAGATGAATTCCATTTTCTTTTTCATACATCTCTTGTGAGTTCTTAGAATGTGAGAAACGTTGGATTTTACCTTTCAAAAATGTATCACCAAAAGACACATGTACAAGATAGTACAAATTAATTTGTAGTGTAATTTAATTGTTCACCCAACATCATTAAGGTTTCTATCACATCTTTGCAAACCAAGAGTTGGCATTTTTCCAACATATCATTTGAAGAAAAATTGCTAAAGTGAAAAAAGAAGGTAGGATTCATAAACTTGAGAACAAATCACCAACTCATTTACACATATTGCTTCATATACATATGAAATGCTCAAATTGGTTGTCATATGAAGTAGCACATTCAATGTAACTCAAGAAAGATTGGTGAGATATTATGAGAGTAATGCCAACATAGTTTCAATTACTATGTGTATTATCATAAATTTCACATGAATATGATTAACACCTTTTGATAAAAGAGTTGTGAAATTGACTTGATAAATGACAAGTGAACAATTTGTATGATTATAATAAGCAACCTTTGGCAAAGAGACACCCTTTCAAATTCAACAAATGCATGAATATTGTATTGTACATACAATTCATCATCATTCACCACATATGTATAATGGTACCATATTTATCCAATTGCATGTCACAAATCTTAGTGGGCAATGTATTACAATAATCTAACTACATAAAGTGAAAAAAGAATTCTAAATTACTAATAACTTTGAGAATATATTTCTATCACTTAAATAATAGCAATAACACTAACAACCCCCTAATATAGGTATGATTTCTTCTTTCTATTGACAACTAGATTTCAAGTACCTACTTCATGTCCATTCAATTTCACTCTTAATTACTTGATTAACCTTGTAACATCACTACAAACACTCTGAAGGTCCAATGGATGACAAAGAATCCTTCCAAGGAAACCAAAAATATAAATGTTCATCCTTGAAATTTTGTGTGAAAAAGGGAGGTCTTGCACAATAGTTTGGCCTCCAATGAGTGCTCTTGGATGTTTTTAAGCAAATGATTCACTCGTTACCAAAAAAAGGATGATTTCCACAGTGACCAGGATAAACCGAAATGTAACCAACAAACAACCAAATAGGGAGTACGGGACCATGAACATGCCTCGACATTCAAGTGGGCAAAAAAATTTAAAATGATTTCGCCTGTTCAACGTCCTGTGTCTCTGATCAGACAAATAATTTGCTACCATTCGAATTATTCCACTATATTAAAAATGAGGGAAAATGCATACTAGCTCAACTTGAGCTTCCCTGCAACTACAATAAAGCCTCAATCGTTTTCTCATTACAGTATCAACTTTCTGCATCATAGTTTACTATTTCAGGCGCGCAACTCACCACATAAAAATTTGCGTCATTGAAGTGTTGTGAGGTTTGCTGTTAAAAAAACATAAACACTTGATTTCGTGTTAAAGCTCCCCACAACTTGCAATAGTTACTGTGCTCTTAGTAGTTCCCTCCGAGCTGCCCAAGTCATTCAAAGCGTCCAGAATTTCCTTCCCTGATCAAAATCACTCAATGACATCAGAAATCAGAAGACACGTTGCGAATGTCCAAAGATTCACGAGCGTTTCAGTCAAACTCCACATTTAAAAACGATAACTAGGGTCCTATTTAGATTGCACAAGTCCAACCTTAAAATTTGAACCAACAGCATGTGCAACTGCGGGTGAGTTAACAGGCTTGAATTAATCCATTGCATTTATGACACATTTGAGCTAACAAGTGTCCAATCCACCTCAAAGAGGCACCTAAATAATTTTAGCTTGCAAGTAGGAGACATATAAGCGTCATCTCTTGTGCTCAATCTAGTTTCTTGGATTACAATGATTTATCCTATTACTAAGGCTGCAAAATTAGTGTAACTACAAAAAAAATTTCAGTGGAAATTAGAACAATAGAGTACTATTTCAACCCAGAACTAATTTAAAATAGTGTGACTTTGGTAAACTAGTGTCTTGAAACGATAAATCAACATTAAGCGAAACAAGATAAAATGGAAAAATAGATTTTTACGCAATCAAAGTGTATGGATTTCTTGTAGCTTATATGCAATCTGAAAATGCCCCAAGAGATGCACTGAAGTAGTACTGAAGAGTAGATGACATACCTTCAACAACTTTTCCAAACACTACGTGCTTTCCATCCAATTCAGAGCAGTTACCCAATGAGATGAAGAACTGAGTACCTGTGAAACAGAATACCACACCACTTTCAACACCAGGAGAAAAAATTTAAATCGTTAAAAGTTGGCACTGAAAATTTCTAAGAAGATTCTAGGACTTCTTCAAGATCCTTGACAGAGGAATGGTATGTCAACACACCAACACGACCGGATAAAACATAAAATAATTTGTAAAGCATCATGCAAAGCATCTCCGTCTTCAGGTGGATAGATAACCAACAGGAAGTAAACCGACTACCAGGTCTTTCACAAATCATGCAAGCTAAATTCATAGCCCACCGAGAAGAAATTAAACATCTAGTTTTCATCCGAGATAACAAAGAGCTTACCATTTGTATGAGGACCAGTGTTGGCCATCGAGAGAACACCCTTCCCTTTATGCAAAAGCTTGAAATTCTCATCTTCAAACTTCTTCCCATATATCGACTTTCCACACTCGCCACCCTTAGAATACAATTAAAAGAAAAACAATTTCAGATTCAGCCTAAAAATGAGAAATTTCTTAAAGAACATTCCCTGATTGCATAATTCAGAGACTCGCGAGTGCGAAGGTCAACTGATTTCTGAACAATCACCTGATAGAATAAGAATACAATTCTGAATGAAAATTACTGCTGTTCGAAGGGTATGGCAAATGATAATCTCCTTATTCTACAACACAACTTGTTTCTCCTCAAGGAAGCACAGAGGTTCTCAATAAAACTAAACTGTGTCGGGAACTTTCAGTCGGCATCGTATAGAGAAATTTCCCCATGATTCATTAGGAGGTCTCTCTATGGCCACAATGATCATGCGGGACTTCCATATAATCACTCCGACAATAGGGAGACCTGTCACGTATCATAGGGAATATCTCTTTGATGATGTCCACAAGTTCCTGAAACAGTAAAATTCTACTGTTAAGCCTACTGCCTTCAAAACAATAAAAATCTCAAGGTATGTTTTCAACCAACATTCGTAATAAACTCACCTGGGCTATGAAACCTGGAACAATCCGATGTATGGTGCTTCCAGCATACGAATTCCCATTCTCACCAGTACACAGAGCTCGGAAATTCTCCGCCGTTTTGGGAACCTTGTCCACTCGCAACTCGACCACGAGACGCCCTATGACACCGCCATTGACTGCTAATTCAAAGTAACACTTAGGATTTTTGCTCGACCCACATCCCATATCTGAATTGCACTATCTGCACATGATGAACGACGAAATAATAAACATTTATCAGCTAATATCATAGTCCCAAATCTGAAGTACACTTTCCTAAACCCCCCTTCGATCATATGTTTGAAGTCTCATATTTTCTTGGATCATAAATTTTGAGGTCTCACATTTGAAAACTTGCACTCAACACACTCTGAACCAGAGGCTCAAGTCGATTATTGGACATCACACTCTCTTTCAAACTAAATCAGGACTGGTAGATCTTGGAGATCCTCTTAACCTACCACAATGCAGCAAGTGACGATGAAGCAACAAGAGAAGCTCGTGAAGAAGTTTTCTGCTTTGACCCAATAACCACAGAATTTCTTGTTTCAAAGCACCAGCAACTCAAGACATTGTAAAAGAGCTTCCAAAGACATCCTACAGTCAACAAAACTACAGTCAACAAAAGGAGTCAGCAATTACGTCTTTTCCTCAAGCTAGATCACCTATTAACCCGTCATTGCCCAAATGGCGAAAAGAAACCGCATCCATGTCTATAGAAGTCGAAATATATCATTTAGGAAGCTTCAAGAAAGGTGGCGAAATGCATCAACGGAAAGGAGCATCACATCTTACAGTTGTAAATACTAGAATGTTGTTTAAAAAGTTGCTTTAACTGTCTATTAGCTTCTAATGTGGACTTCCTATTTATTTTTAAACTTTCGCACTTGGGGTTAATCCTACCAACAGTCTTCTAAAGTTCACAATGCTCAACAGCACAGTCAATCAAAAGAGTGTAAACTTATCACCAAAACCCAACAGAAACCATGAAATCCACGGCAGGTTCTCCTATTTCCACGCACTTCACCCCAAATTTGGTTTGAATTTCAAATTTCAGTAGTGCATCGGAGTTCAAATTTGAAGTTTCAGAGACCAAATATAACTACTTACTACATTAGTAGCACATTAATATCAAATGTTAGTGCCCTTGGGAATTGTTCAACACTGCTTCAACAATCCATCAGCATCTCCAACTTCTAATTCCACAGGACATAATTGCATACTGAATTTGAAAGCCTTACATTCGATTCCAAAGTCGCACTCCATAACCTAGTCCCACTCTAATGCGAAATCAGCTTAAACGTTGAGTCCCACACTTAGATTAGAGAAAATCTCAAACATCAAAACAGAGTAAAATCTGATATTCCACTGGATCTAGCCTCCCAAGATCGAGAGAACACATTGCGTCCACAAGAACATCAACTCTTACAGAGTCTGAAACCGCGATCCTACACTAACTCAACTCTTTCTCATTCTCACTGTGACTGTGAAATGACCTAAAGCTCGAAAACACCGACCATACCAATGCAGCTCTCACCTCAATCACCCGAGATTCAAAAGCTGATAAAGAAACAATCGCAGGACCTGATCTTCGCACTCTTCGCTCCAGCGTCACCCGACACCAATCCAATCCAATTCCTTGTTTACTGTTCACCCAACACTCCTGTTCCACAATACAAACAATCCACAAGAACCTGTCAAACCCCCAAGATCAGAGGGTTCACCTATTCTACCAAGAACGCCCTCTAATTACCTACATTGCGCATCCCAATGCAGCTCCCATACAACCAAGCACCCACACCACACCATCCAGCAGAAGACTCCTCTAAATTCCGTTTTGAAACATTCGCCTACCCATCCACGCAGCTTTTCCACCCAAGAAAGAGCCCCCCATTGAGCTCCATCGATCAAGAAAGAAGTGATAGTACAAGTACCGTCACAATTGAAGCTCCCCAATGCGAGATCCGCCGATGGCCATGGCCTGGAAGCTCAACTGCTTGCTGCGAGTCACCATTGGGAAACACATTGATCTCGATCGGTGTGAAGGGAATGCATGCGCGCATGGAAGTCGCGCCTTGTGTGGTGTTGGGTTGTGAGGGGACGCAGTGAGAGCTCCTGTTAGAGCGGCATGGCCAGACTGGAATCGAAGATGTAAGGACCCAGGGGGAGCAGGTTCCAAGGGGAAACAACAAAGTGTGATTATGGGAAAGTGGAGGAGGGGGAGAAGAGACAGAGAGCGGCTCATCAAGGCAAAGCGAAAGCAAAAGGAAAGCAAAGGGAAAGCAAAGGGAAAGCAAAGCAGGCAAGGAGAGGAGCAACAAAGGGGAAGCAGGAGGGGGGGGAGAGCGTGGCGAGAGAGCCGGGCTGGGGACGGGCAGGCCGGGCAGTCAAATTTTGGGAGGTAAATTTTTGCCAGAATCTACCCTGAAACGCCGGCCTGGGCAGTGATCACCATGGAAATCATCCTTTTGGATTCCCTGTGAATCATTTGCTCAATGTTGGAGGAAAACCATTTGTTAGTTCATTGTCAATTGGTTAAATATTCCAAACTAAACAAAAAAAAATTGGTAGGAACAGCAATCAATTGGTGTGTAAATTAAAGGATCCAAAACCAAACAAAAAAATTAGTAGGAACTGCAACCAACCAACCAGTGTCCAATGTACAAAAGTAAAAGATGGATATGTAGCCACCACTTTCATGAAATTTTCAAGTTTCAATTGCTTGCTATTTCAAATCCAAGGTTCAATTCAAACCTAGACCAACGGTTGTAGTAGACAAAAAGCCTTTGTTCATTGGATTGTCTACCTTGGTATAGAAAGATATTGCTATGTCATTATTGATATTGTCTGTTTAGTGAATGGTTTCATATTAGGAATTGGACGTCCAATGAGATTGTACCTTCACTCCTTTAGAGAAAGTTCATTCACAACTCCCTTCAAGGTGAATAAACTTGTATTGTCTTCTAAATAAAATTTGGGATTATTGTCCAAAGTGATCCCAAGCTTGTCTATTAAAAATATGCCTTCATCTTCAATTTTGGTGGGAGAGGGTGATAACATGGCCTTAACTCCAAGTAGACACTTGTTCACTATTAATGCTCTACTAGACAAAATACTATCTTCAACCAATGAAAATGGTTGTTATCTTCTTTGCTAACTTTCTACATTTGAGTTGAGTTAATGGAGGAAGATATGTTCTAGGACAAAGCAATTAAATATCACTTTAGCATTGGCCATGGAAAGGCTTGGAGTGCTTGAACAAGGTGGCTAGCCTCTATATTGTTGTCTATATCTACCTAATGTAATGAAATATAGAATTTAATTTCAAAACCAATACATCCTTGAAGCGAAACGATTGTAACCTCTATAAATTTGAAAGTGAAAGAAGGTGGGTGGTCAAAATTTGCCTTGAGTTGATATTGGAAAGAAATGCACTAGGAGATTTTAATATAAAAAGGATACAATGGGTGCCCTTGGAAAAAAAAACTTTCTCTATAAAGAAGAGGCAAATTACTAGAGTAGCTTCAAAAACTTTCCAAATGCTATTGGGTAGCATATGAATCATTTGTTTATAAAAAACAACAGCATTCAATGGTGGTCAAACTATTGAATAAGAGTTTCCTTTTCATACAAAATTCCAAAGATGAACATGTGTACTTTTGTCTTAACAAGTATCTTGGTTACATTGAAGGATTCTTTGTCATCCATTGGACACTTATAGTCCACCACGTTGTTCTAAGGTTAACCCCTGAAAGGATGATATCTATCACCAAGGTACTTTGTCCAAAAAATGATCTCATTTTTGGACCAACAAGTACTTTCTTCATTTCTATAGTAATTGAGAAAGTCATCCATTGGACACTTTTTGACTATAACATCCTTACAAGGTTAAATGACATTTATTTGCCTAAGGTAGGAGATTCAAAAAGTGCCTATTGAATCCTTAAAGTAGCAAACTACATTTTTTGGCAACATAGCAATTTTGGGCAGTTTACTACAAACAACATTTTTATTTTTTTATTTTAGATTTTCATACAGCATATATCTAAAGAGTAGATTTAAGGCCCAACAATTTTCATAAATTTTGACTATATGATTAAAAAGTAATTGCATGATATGGAGTATATAATTTTCATTGTACGGCTTATAGGCCATGCAACTCAAAAAAATTCTTTAAAATAAAAATTTGAAAATTGGATTTCTAGATTTATATATGCATGGAAAGCTTTGAATCATTTCATTTTGATTAATGAGATGAAAGTTATGAGGAATTTTAGTTTGCAAGAAATTGTAGATTCTTTACTCTAAAATAAACTTTGAAGTCCTTCATTTTTTTAACTTAATTTTCAATATTTTTTGAAAAAAATAAAAACATAGGATGTAGATTGATAACTACAACATTACTATCATGGGAATTTTTATTTTTCAATTCCATAACTAAATTCTTAACAACTTAGTATTTTGAATCATTTTCTACTTCTTTCTACTTCTATTTTTTTCATTAGATGGGATTTGAGGGCAATAGAAGCTTGTTTCAAGCTTATTCCCTTCATTATTCCCTCCACAATGAAGGAAAAATCTATTGTCAAAAAAATATGAAAAATGAAAAATTCTTAAAATGAAAAAAAAAAGTTAAATTTTTTTTTTGAAAAATGATAATTTTATATGACATGGCAAGGTCTCAACCAAGTCATATTACTATTGTATAGTGGTGCAGTTTGCTTGTGAACTTGCGGGCTTTTGTTGCCCTTGAATCCCTTCTAATGCCTATAATTATATTGTACATTTCCAAATGATCTGAATTTTTTTAAAGCATGTAGCCAACTTGCCTTGAAGAACAAATCCAAAGAGTTGCAAATATTTTGGACATTTTTCATACAAATGTGACCTTGCAAAGTGCAACTACCCAATTTTCTACTAGGCCCAAAAAATATTTTTGTCAATTCAGACACTAATATCTTTCAATCCACATGGTGGAAATTTTGAAATTTTTCAACATCTTCTCAAACCAATGTACTACAAGATCCTACAATTATATGTGTCCGAAACTTTTTTTTTCTAAAAATTTGGTACTTGTACTAGAAATGGCAATTTTAGAATGTTTTTGGTGAAAACATAGTCAAAAATCTTTAGGAGCTAGTTAGTCCAACTACAAGTTTTCATGTCCTCCTCAAATTTGAACCTCTACCTAGTTATATTTATTGCTTATCTAGCTAAATTAGAATGTCTAAATTCCACAACATTGAATTGATTAGGGATCTTAAAAATAATGATGTAGATGTTGCCTTACTAGATATTTTATATTGAAGTAGTTTATATAGTGTTAGAAGCTAGGTTTGAAGACAATAATGCCACATGATGTTGTGTAATTTGATCTTCTTTTGTAGTAGTATAGGCAAAAAAAATCCTATTGAAGGAAGAAAGAATTTTTTTATAAATACAATAGCTTGTAAATAGTAGTTATTTGCTTTCAAGATGTATGTAAGAAAATACCAAATGGATGGACATAACTTTTGGGGATTTATGGGCTTCAATTAATTGAAGTGTATTTTTTAAATTGAAATATTTGAACCTTCAATTGAAATTGTTGTTCAAATTGCAAAGTGCCAATGTGTGAGCACCTTGAGATGTGAAAGGGATTTTTCAGTGCAAAAATAACATTAAGTAGAAACTTCAAAATTGCACAACAACAATAAATCTAGATAGTGTAATGAAATTGACTTGGAAGAACTAGATATAGATTTCAACAATAGACTAGTTGATGCCCTTGTCTTATAGAAGAACTCTACTAAGTTTCGACATTTATATACTAATACAAAGCAATATTTTACATAGGCAACAAAAGATTCATTAGAAAAAGGTAAAAACTTTGGTTCTTGAATTCTTTTCATTACTACTCCCAACTCCATCTTGAATGAATTGGGAAGATCCTTGACCTTCAAATGGTGAAGGGCTATGCCAAATTCAACTCTTGTCAAGTACGAAATTTTAATTAATATTTTTAGTTTGAAATTGTTTCTTTTTTTACATTGTAGGAATCCACCAATTTAATTGGTGCCAATTCCAATTCAAGAGAAATGTGTTGGTGAAAATTTGATATGGCAAGAAATAAACCAATATAGGAGGAGACTCATGAATTGACTAGGCATTTTCAATCGACCCTAGAATAGTGGCAAAAATAGCGCATATAGGTTCATAAATGAATGAAAGTTTTTTAAGGTTAGAGAGTGCCAACACATGTGAATGCTTTTAGGATTGGATGCAAGTAACGAGGCTAGTAGAATGTTTGATTGTTGCTAATCATTGTGTTTTAATCAGTTGAAGGTAAAATATACATTTATGTACTTATGCACGGTTTAAAATTCAATTTTTGATGTCAGAGACTTAAATGAAAACATGATCCAAATTTTTTATATGCATTGCATACATTAAAGACCTTTATGAGCATCTTTGGCTTTATACTTATCAACTTTTGGATTGACTTGCTCTATTCAAATCCATTTTAGAATTCATTATTGCTCCAATCTATAAGCATAAATAGGGACCTACGCATCTTCCACTTTCAAAAAATCATACTTAATTCATTCCTACTCTAAAAGTCTCAATTAAAATTGCCACTCTACTATTTTTTTTCATTTCTCTTTCTACCTAAAATATGTGAAACCAAGATTTCGATGTACAAATTTTCCTATGATGTTGTATTTCTCCTCATTCAAGAGCCTTCTACCTTATTCTTTTGCAATGAAAAAGATGCAACCGATGACCATTGAAAAAAACCCAATAAACCTCCATTTAAAAAAAAATGGTCTATTTCCATGGAAGGAGGAAATGAAAATTTGCCAACCTCTGCTGCACTGTGTGAACGTGTCCTAACCGTGGCCATTCACCGACATCAAATAAACAAGTGTTTCATGTCTTTCTCATTTATGCAACTCTAATTACTTTTTCATCTTTTTTTAATACAAATGTTCATAAGAAACTTTCAGTTAAAAAAAACACATTCACACCAATCGCTTGATTTGGTGAATAAATTAAAAGTGGCAGGATAAATAGATATGAAATGAATGGCAACAGTGGCATAAATGAAGTTATTAAAGCTTCGAAGATCCTTTGCTTGAATGTCAGGCTCTCTTCCACGATCTTCAGTTCATGTGCAGAATGATGTGCTCTGCATGACTAAGTTTAGATGGAGGACGTGATAAATAAATGTCTCCACTCTCCACTAAGGTAATTTATGTACCCCAATTATGGGCACCAATAGAAATGGAGCATTGTTGCTATCATCATCTAAAATAATAAATATAGATCTTATTGCCAAGCGAAACAAGATTCCAACGCAAGTTATAGTAACTACATCTAAAATTGCACAAATACAGTGTGGGCCACGAAAGATTGAACCCTCTATTTGTCTCATGTTTTATCCTTGTAGAAAATAATGGAATTTTTTGTTTGCCACACATGATGAAATTTGCAAATTCTAGATTCATATTTATAATTAGAGACCCTAAATTAGCTAAGAGGTAAGATGAAATATAAAATTTAAGCGGCACAAAATAGGGGGCAATTTTTGACATTTACCCTCTAGCAAGGCAATAGAGGGGTCGATCCTACCTGGCCAACGATGTGTAGCGTAAGCAATGTGCTCTAGAAAATAAACAACAATTTTGGCACATTGCTACACTTAGACTTTGAATCAAACTACAAGTGGTTTTGTAAATTTGAGATGGATGGTGAATTAGTTACAAATTTTCAGAGATTTGAGGTATAGTGTGCCAAAAGTGTCATATAGGTGATGCCAAAATGAATTTGATGCACATAAAGGAATGATAGTAGAAAAGTTAAAAACAACATAAAGTGCACCCAAAATTAATCACTTGTAAAGTTACCACCTTTATGGTTCTATTAATAGAATTGTACACTACTCAAGATTCATTTAACATTTGTCCTTGTTATATACACCATTTTGGGAAATCTTCCTTGTTAATTTTTCCTTCAAAAATAGGGGTCAATTTTTGAGGAGTTGTCTATTTTAGGTGTAGTTACCTTAGATTGCATTATTTGAACATGGAATGAACAAGCTTGTGGATTTTCAAAACATGGCAATCTAATTAAAAGTTTGCTCAAAATCATCCTAAGGAGATTTGGATAGGTTGTGACTCAATTATGTCTTGATTGTATATTGTCTTTTGGCATTATGTAGTTTTTGTATTGCTTCTTGGCCCAAGTGTATGTGTTACATTTTGGATAGTGATGATTATAGGTCCACAAATTGCACTCAATAGATTTCCTTTAGAGCAATAAATCTCTTAAGATTATAGGAATTTTTAAAAAGAATATTTGGTAATGTGTTTTCTTTTTCTTAGTGGATGAAATTTCAAAATTACTACATAATCTTTGTGCAATACTATTCTTTCATGAATTTTTATGTATTTTTGATGAATAAATAGTTTTCATCCATTCTTTCACGTCTCACTTAAATTTGCAGATAGAAATAACTTCATCATTCCAATAAAGATCACTTTGTTTAAAAGAAATAAAACAAAACATTAGAAGAGTTTTGGGGGGTCTAGAAGCATGTTTCGGGCCTGTTCTCCCGTAGCTGTTCCTTGCAACGAGGGGAATGGCCCGTTGAGAATTTTCTTTTTCATTAAAAAATAATAATAATAAATTTTTTTAGTCTCCAAATGCAAAAAATAAAATAAAATAAAAATTGGTCAATGACGTGGCAAGATCTCGGCCACATCAGACCGTTACACCGAACCTGATTCCTGCGTTCGCAAGCTGTGATAACTCAGAGGCATCCAGAGGCCCTAAAAATCTTCTAATGCCCTTGTATGCTACTCTAATGCCTTAGAACATCTCCACCTCCATGGCAAAACTCCATCACCTTCAAATATTGAGTTACATAAATTAGGCCCAAGTATAACCAACCCATTCATTCACCTCTTTAATGGAAAATCTTAGAATTTATTAATTATCATGAATGATTAAAATTTGGAAAATTTGGAATTCATACATGGATATCAAATATTCTAATTTAGCTTAAAGTATTTAAGAAATACAAAAAAAAAAATCAATGACAAAATATTGGGTAAATTTCACATTTATCCTTGAGTGGATCACTACTTTAATCCCTTCTTCTTGTGCAACTTGTTATATTATGTTCTAATCAATAGCAAATCTTTTAGGTCCTCATATACCTACAACTAGGTTGAAGACTTGTAGGTTTACATCTCTATGCTCACATATACTAGTATCATTAGATTTTTTGGACACTATTTCACCAATTCCATCCCAGATAGGCTTGGGGATTTGTTCAATCTTTTTTTGCTATAATAAAATATCTAAACAAAAAGGACAAATACAATTAAAATACCATAAATAGGCATCTTCATCTTATACTTGGTTGCCACATAAGATATCTATAAAAGCCTGCAAAGTCTATGTTGTTGCACATTCTATTGGCATATTGCTCCTATCTGATAAATTATAGAATCTAATAGATCACAATAGTAAATACAAAATTTCAATGCATAGCCAAGGTAAAGACAAATATTTCACAATTCCTTAGCAAACTCATTTTTTGGAGAAGTTATGCAAGGATAGAATACTATTTTTGTCCAAAAATGCCAAAAGTTGGCCTATCGAGTTTTGACTTCAAAAGGTGGTAATCAAAAGTGGGGATGTTCTGAGGGTTGCTATTATGTAAGCATAGGAGTGTAAACCCATGAGCTTAGAATACTATACACCTATGTTATAGGTGTATATACTAAAGAAATTGTTTATGATCAAAGACTATATATGTTATAAATACTCATATTATAGGTGTTTATGATACATATACCTTCTATAGTGTATGGTATCTATATTATAGGTACCTATATTGTAGGCTCAATGCTCACAAACTCTTGTTTTTGGGCTCACATATTAATACCATTGGGGATGTTCTTACTTTAAATTAAATTAACTATTGTAGTGGTTGACTTTTGTAAAAGTTGGAAGGATTTTAGAGAAAAGACAAAGTGACTAGTTTTTTTATTACCAATATTTCACTCAAAAAGAAAATAATTTTTGAGGGGATGAAATATTCCTCCATTCTTAGTGGATAAAATTGTCAAATTGCTAATATTTTTTTTAAGGCATTAGATGTTTTTCAACTTGTGTAGACAATTGTGACTTTCCAAAGATTCCCAAAGGTTCCCAAACTCTAATAATTCAGCCTAGCAATTGCCTAATGTGGCACAACGACTACCATATCAGATAGTAATAATAAAATTTTAAATAATTTAATTTTTAATTATTATAAAATTTTAACAATCCATAGCAAGTGGAACATGCCTAAAATATCCCTCTTCTTGCTAATATCTCTTCTAATGATGGTAATGCTTTGTTTTGGACAAATATATACACTTTAAATGAATTAATTCTAGTTCAATCCATATTTTCCATGTTTCATCACTCCACCAAGGATAGTTTTCATTGTCTATTTTTTCTTTTTTGAGCAAAATTAATCTTATTGTTAGATGGAAGCTTCATCCTCCTAGTATATATAAGATAAGTACCCTATATTAGAGTTAGATTCATTAAAAAATAATTCAATATGGAATTCTATGAAATTTTTGTAAATTATAATTTTGCATAATTGAATAGCATAGAAAATATTAATATCGTAATCTTAATTCTAAAAAGAAAAGCCAAAGTCATGAGTTTTAATAAATTTGGCACAAGTACAAGTAAAACTTAAGAGTATAGGTAAAGCTGTGAGTATTGCTAAAGGTTACAAAATATTTTAAACCTAGAAAACAAGCTTTGAAGAATTCTAAATTGAGTTAACTAATGGAAATTCCACACACCCCAAAATGGTTTCGTATATGATTCTAAAGTCTAGTACATCCAAAATTGTACCTTCCCAAAATTGCCATCATCACTCCGTGTACACCCGTATGCCTTGTACTATTGCCACAATCCAACTAAAAGTAAAACAAAATAGTTTTTAGATTTTCTAATTTATTAAAACTTGAAAATCCCATTATTTTCACACCATAGTGCAATAGGTTGTATTCTTAGAACATATAAAAAGTTTTATGCAAAAGCTTTGTTTTGTGGCATTTTCACATGCAATGTAAAAGTTATGGTTTTTCCAATGGAAAATATTTTTTAGTTTAATTTTTAATTTAAATAAATCCATTACTTTCACACGATATGTTCAAATGCCATGAAATTGGCATGAATAGAAAGCTTTATGCACAAAGAAGTAGAAAGATTCTTGTTTTATGGTGTTTGAATATGCGATGTAAAAATTATGAATTTTCAAAAAAGGAAAAAATAATATAATTCAAATTTTGCATTCATAAAAACTTTCCATTGAAATTCAATAACTTTCATATTGTAGGTCCAAACACCATGAAGCAAAGTTTGTGCACCCTTTCTTGCCAAGAGCTTTCCAATGATATTACGAACACTACTAGACACCTCACAATTTGTTGAATCTCAACTTATTAAGCAAACAAATAAAACAAAACAAACAATCTAACTGAAGATATAGATCTCCCAGATCCATATTTATCTATGTGGAAGAAACATTTCTAGTAACCACTCCCAAAAGAAACTTTGACCCTTCCTAACTTTGACATAAAATATGAAAATGTCACATTTTTTAGTGCATTGGAACTTCTTTTTACTTGCCAACAAGAAGATATGAAAATTTGACAAGGCTAACAATAATAATAATTAGGCACAAAGGAATATACAACAAATTCTCCAAATGAACATACCCTCAAAAAATAGACGGATTCAGAAATCAAAATGTAATTATGACGCTATAAATAACTTATTCTTATGATTTAAAATGTGAGTGGAGAATGAATGTGCTTTCAAATTGAGTTAGATTCATTGAGGAAAAATAAAAATAAAACAAATTTCTAGATTGGATCTCAATATACCATACTAGAATTTCAACTGGTTTTTAAAGATTAAATTTTTTTAAAATTCCACACTTTTATTTTAAAATTGAGAATACATTAGAAGAGTTTTGGGGGGTCCAGAAGCCTATTTTGGGCCTGTTTCCTTGCAGCGAGGGGAACGGCCCATTGTTAGAATTTTCTTTTTCATAAAAAAAAATAAAAATTGTAGTCTCCAAATGCAGAAAATAAATAAATAAATAAAATTTGGTCAATGAGATAGCAGGGTCTCAGCCACATCAGACCACTACACCAAACTTGTTCCCTACGTTTGCAGGCTATGATAACTCGTAGGCATCCAAAGGCCCCTAAAATCTTCTAATGGATTAATTCTTCCCTTTTTCTAACAAAGGGTGTAAACAAGTTCCAAGGCGAGGGAGAATTGACCCCTATATTGCCCTATGTTTTACCCTAATCACATGACTTGTAGAGAACATTGGAATTTTTTATTTGCCACAATTGATAAAATTTGCAAATTTGAAATTCGTATTTGCAATCAAAGTTCCCACATTAGCTAGGAGGCATGATAAACTACTAAATCTAAATGGCACAAAATAAGGGGCAATTTTTTCATTTATACTTTGACAATGCAATATAGGGGTCAATCTTCCTTAATCAAGTTCCTAAAGATCCAAAAGTAGAGACATTTATTATTGAAGTTGAAGTGCTTTGTTCAGGTACTAAGTTTGTTTGCTCAAAAAGCAACCTTGTTCTAAAAATGATCACTAACTAACACAAAGGTATATTTTTCTTCAATGTACCAACAATGTACATTTTAGGAGGTAGTCCCTTTTAGTGACTACTACATTTCAACTTCAAAAATTTCTAACTAATTCCACAAAGGTCTAACAAGATGAAGCACATTGGGTTAGATGCCAATTCCAATTCTTCTCCTCATGAAAATTTACTCAACTCTTAAAAAGTTGCTTTAAAAAAAAACTACCTTAACTCCTAAAGGACCAACCTACTATTTTAGCAATATAGCAATTTTGGGCAGGTGACTAGAAATTTGCATATTTTTAGCTAAATTTTAATAGAGGTTGTGGACGAGGGTTATTTTTCAAAATGATTCTAGAGGTCTTGAGGTGAATCTTTTGAAGTAAAGATAAAGGGTCATTCCAAAAAATATTTGATATTTTTGAGTACAATGACTTTTGAAATAAAACATTTTAAATGAAATAAAATATGGATAATTTGTAATACTGGTAAAAATTTAGGCCTAGAAAAATTTATCTCTAAAATTCATGCAAAAAAAGAAAAATGAAAAATGACCCCCAAATGAATACTTTGATGTTTGATATTTTAAAAATAGTAAAAATTTCCCCCCAAAGTAAAGAAAATATTCCTATTTTTTCTAATTCAAAAGTCTTTTTTCTCAACCATTTGCATCTTTGGAAAAAAAAAAGAGTCTAAAGGTAGTATATGTTGAGTACATGTGGAATTCAAAAACTAGTGGGCTTGATTTGCAATACTATGCACTACCATTGATTGCAACAGACTACTATAGAGCTAGAAATTTAATTAGAAATTAACTGAAAATGGATACATAGACATTTTGATCTCTAGTAATATTGAAAAAAATCATAAAGAATCCTTAAAAGATGGCCAATTCTCTACATTCCAACACACTTGAATTGCACCCAATACTCAATTTGAAAGGACTTTTTTTCTCATTCTAATCTTTGTACAAAGGATATTCATTTTGAGCCCTATGTACACCGTACATGTCATAATTTGCATAAAATCATATTGTCACTACATATAATCTTAGTGCAACACTTGCTTCCCCAATTTTTGACTCCAAATTTTCATTTTCAAGTTGAAAATAGGACTAAACCCCTCCAAAATGGCAAAAGGAGACATCTAATTGGGGTCTCTTTAAGAGTGATGAACCAATTTTCAAATTGCAAAAATTTACAAAATATTTACAACTATTGCATATACCTCTATTTCAAATTTCACATACATTGGATATAAACTACAAAAGTTAAAGTTGAGAAACCACCTTTTTAAAGCCAAGGTGACAAAAATAGGAACAATGTTTTTAGCAACCACCTTGTGTCCAAACCCTTATTTTTTTTTAAAAGTAGGCATGGTTTTTAAAAGTTTCCATACCTACCCACAAATTAAAACCCCCCATAACTTTCATCTCATTAAACACAATGGAATGATTCAAAACTTTCCATGTATACACAAACCTAAGCAACTAGTTTCAAATTTTTATTTTTTTAAAAAGTGATTTTTAAAGAAATTCTTTTAGTTGCTCACTAAACAAAGAAAATTGCATATCATGCAATAACTTTTCAACCATGTAGTCAAAAATTATGAAAATTATCAAACCTTGAAGCTATTCTTTGGGCACATGTTCTGTGAAACATTAGAAGAGTTTGGTGGGTTAGGAGGGCCGATTTAGGCCTTTGTTCCTTGAAGTTCCCTACTCAAATAAAGAATGCTATGCTGTTAGAATTCTTTTTTTGAAAAAAGTAAAAATTAAAAAAATTCTTAAAATAAAAAACAAAGTTGAATTTTTTTGTTTTAAAAATGATAAGGCAATTGTTCTGCAACAACATGTAGTAGGTTTTGTGAGTTCACAAAGTCAAAAAATGTCAAGGAACTCACAACACTCTCGAACCCACAAAAAATCTTCTAATAATTTAAGTAAAAATAAATGAAAACCCTATTTTGTAGTGAGCCGCCTAAATTTGCCTTGTTGCCAACAAAACACATCTTGGTCCTTGAGAGGTTAAAGTCTGACAAATACAGTCTCAACTCATGAATGACAACAAATCAAATTGGCAATTAAAAAATTCAAGCAATTTGGGCTCCAAATCTTCAATATTCAATTGTTTGCAAAATTGAAAGTGAACAATAATGCTTTCTTTTAATGAAAAATTGAAAGTGAACAATAATTAATTGTTTGTTAGATGGTGTATACACCTATAAATGAATGTGAATATAATAGTTTAATTTTTAGTTTACTAGAATTTAAAAATAAATGAATTAGATAATAAACAAGCTACAAACGTATGAGAAGCTTTGCACCTATAATTTTTGAAATGAAATATTTCAACTCATTATAGAGATTAAATTGATGGTTAATAGTAAACAAGATATTGTAAGTATAAGTGTTCTATCCAACACCCCTCAAAACATTATTGACCTAATTAATACAAGGATTCCATTGCCTTTACTAACATACAAGGAGTCCTTTAGTTATACATTTATTTTTAAATTTATTTATTGTCTACACCTTATTTACATGCTCTCTAATTGTGTTAATTTGAAATCCCTTCATATATTCCACATAGGAATTTTCTTCTTTTCTCAAAATCCTATTTGGGAGAAAATCACTTCTATATTATACAAAGTTATGTTCTTTGATATATTTTAAGAGTATTGCCTAGATTATATTACATTATAGCATTTACTGCAAATATAGATTTTGTTAATGCAATGCTTCTTTGACTTATTAAGAAAAATGGCTATGTATTGATAGAAACTTCTTTCATTTATAGCATATATAATATTGGATCAATGTTCAAATAATGACTTATATAAACTACCTTACATTCAAAGTAGATTAGTAGATGAAGCATTAGTCAATGCAAAGCCTCTCTATTTTGGTTCAAAGCTAATAAAGTAATAAAAAAATTTAAGCATTTAGGTGTGGCTCTTATTTACCCCTAAAGTTTCTTGACTATGTTTTTGCCAAAAGCACTCCAAAATTGCCGTTTCTTGTAGAAGTTTCAAATTTTTTAAAAGAATTATTTTTGGACACATGTAATTGTAGAATCTTAAAGTAAACTGGTTTGAAAAGATGTGGAAAAAATTTCAGAAATTTCCATTGTGTAGATTGCAAGATATTAGCATTTAATGTGACAAAAATCATCTTTTTGTTCCTACAAAAATTAGGGCAGCTGCACTTTGTAAGGTCACATTTGCATGAAAAAACGTTTGAAATGGTGGTACTTTTTTGGATTCATTCTTCAAGGCATGTTTTTTAGATGCTTGAAAATTGATAGATCGTTTAAAATTGTACAGTACAACATATAGGAAAAAATAGTAAGTAGAAAGATGTAGAGAATGATTCAAAATACAAAATTGTTAACAATTTATTTATGGAATTAAAAAAATGCCAATCCTAATGGTTGTAATGTTTTTATAAACAACCTTCACTTGAGGTTTTGATTTATTTCCAAAAATATTGAGATTTGAGTTCATTAAAAAACTTGGTTTCTTCGATTTACATTTACTTGAAAAGTTTAGAATCATTGCATTATAGAAAGGTATGAGAAGTTTTATTTTCTAGGCAATTAAGGCATCAATCTACTCAAAAATGAACTTTGAAGTTTTTTTGTTTAATTCAATTTGCAATATTTGCAAAAAAAACTCCCTTTGAATGTAATTTATTTATTATAACATTACAAACATTGGCATTGGAATTTTTCAATTCTTTAACTAAATTGTTAACAATTTAGTGTTTTTAATCATACTCTACCTCCTTTATATAATTTTTTTCAAGCATGAATATAGATTTTTTTTTGAAATATTTCTTATTTATTTCCAACTTAATTCTTCAACATATTATGGAGAGTAATAAGTTGTAGGATTTACATGTTTTTATCCCAAAAATTTGTCATGAAAGTTGAAATCTAATTAATCATTTGAGAAGGGTTGAAAATACTTTTTTTTTGAAATCCAAGCAAACATAATCTTGCAATTGGTAAAGTTTTGAATGTGCTAAGCTTGCCCTACTGTAACAAAATTAAAAAATTCTAAAAGATTTCAAAAGGTTTCCAAAAGATTTCCAAAAGATTCCAAATTCCTTGAAATTTTGTTGATTTGGTCATTGCACTATCCAAATCAATAGAAAGCAAGTGATCATTTTGTTGGCTTTTACAAAAAATCTGTACAATGCTTTAAATAATAAAAATGAATAGAAATCAATTGATTTTCAATTGATTTGGTCATGATTTTTCTACTAGAGTAAATTTTTACGTACATATCATTTTTGATGCTTTATAAATTATCCTTATATTATTTCATTTAAAAAAATATTATTTCAAAAGTCATAATATTCAAAAATGTTAATTGTTTCTTGAAATGACCCTTCACCTTTACCTCAAAAGATTCACTTCAAAAAATTCACTTCAAGATTCTTGTCATACAGGTCTTCCTATTTCCAACCACAGATTGCTTTTAGAATCAACCAAGACTGCAACCAA
This sequence comes from Pseudoscleropodium purum, assembly GCA_963969395.1. Taxonomy (NCBI): domain Eukaryota; kingdom Viridiplantae; phylum Streptophyta; class Bryopsida; order Hypnales; family Brachytheciaceae; genus Pseudoscleropodium; species Pseudoscleropodium purum. The sequence goes on from OZ017795.1 coordinate 30,368,375, forward strand.
TCGTAATGCGCCACAACTACATTGAAGAATAATGCTCTAATTAATCTCCTACTTTCTCCTATTGATTGGAAAAAAACTATAGCCTATATAATGGGAATGGATCCATGGTCAGGAATGGGTAGGCTCGCGCTTACATGGGAAAATTTCTCTACTCAAAGAAAAGAGCTCTCCAGGTATGTGATGGCGGCCTTGTTTTGATCCACAAGTTACTCGCAGCTTGAGTTTCTCTTAATACATACCTTGTAAGTGGCACTCATTCAATCTAACATAGCACTCATGTTATGTTTGTTTTGCGTTTCTTAGTTAACCCAGCTTAATAGTCATGAAGAAATTCCTTTGATTCTAGCTGATTTCTCCAGATGCACGGACGGACAAGATTTATGTTTCTTAGCTGTTTCTGAATCCTCTCCTTTACCACTCTAATCTTTGTAAGTTCTTGCTTCTGGTTCCTCGCTTCAAAGGTAGAGCGATTCTTTAGTTTATTGACTTCATGTCTTGTCACAAATGCTCACCTCAGCACATAATTTGATGAAGTTAGTGGAGAGCAAGGGTAGCTAGTTGGTCGCTACCATTCGTAATCACAGATCTAATTAAGATGATACTGTTTGTGTTAACTTTTGAGTAACATGGCACACCTTAGTGCACAATAGTCACTAGCTAACGAGACAAGTGGGAGTACTAAGAAGAACAGAACACTAGTTAACACGAAACAAATATGAAGTATTTTTAATTAAAATTGGAGGGTCGGTGATTAGCGCCGTGATCGAGGTCCCACTGAGAGCCGCTGATGTAGTTTTGAGGTTTGGGTTCGGGTACGTTGGCTTCTCTTCAGCTCTTGTCTTCTTGGTCGTCTGTTTCGATCTTGATCGAACCCCCGTTTCGATCGTTGCTTGTTTTTCGATCGACTGCCTTGCATCATCGCAGGTATGTACAATATCGCTCGTTCTAATCGTCGTTAGTTATTAATTCTCTCTCTCTTTCTAGAACATGATCGATCCGGCCTGTCTATCTAGAACATGATCCTATGTTTTAGTCTCATTTCGATTCGATCAAGCCAATTGGGTTTATCCAGACATTTTAAGTCTTGTTAAATCATGCACTGAGAGTACATTTCTCTTGATTTTTTGGTTTAATCAAAGTTTTCTGGCTCGATCTGTAAACCGTTCAGTATCTCTCAACCGGATAGCTAGCTAGAAGCAAGTATGGCACTCCCTGCTCAATGTACCCTTGTTAAATGAATGGCAAAACCAAGCTGAGGAAGTCTGTTTGTTTTTTGTTTTTTTTTCTCCTGTAGAAACAACCATTGAACAAATTCAACCACGTCGTCGCCGATAACTCCGACAAGGATCTCGTGAATCCCAAGGAAGGAACTCTGCGATACGCCGTCCTTCAGGACGTAAGCAACCACGTACTCGCACTAAGCGGTTACTTCCATAACACAGGGTAGCGGTCCATTACTTCTCTACATGCCTGCAATTTTGGCTAAATTGAGGACGACAACCACCATTCATGTCTTATGGAAGGCGATGGTTTAAGGGTTTAGGGTTTAGGGTTTAGGATTAGACTTTGAAGGTTTTTTTTTAAACTACAAATTAATTTACATATCCCACATTGTTTGTTTTACCTCCTATCCTCCCATATGTTTATAAAGAGTTGTTTTCTAATTAAAAACACGATTCTTTAATGACTTTTGAAGCAAAGTGAGATAGATGTGACATCTAGCCATATAACCCTAAACTCATTTCGAATGGATGGATGATTTAAAAAATGCATTGTAGAAAAAGATAAGGTCTTTAGTTGTTTTGAGGGTTATCAAGAAAATTTATATGTCTTATAAGAACTTTGAAAAATGTTGTCCCAATTAGGCCATAGAATGTTGTTTTAGTAGAACTTGCAAAAAGTTGTTTAGACCTTGTCTTGTAAATCATCCATTTGAAATAAATTTAGGGTTATGTGGCAAGATGTCACATCTATTTTACTTTGCTTCAAAAGCCATTCATGATTTGTGTTTTTAATTGAGAAAACAGCTTTATATATATATATATGGAATGGTAGGCTTGAGATGAAACTAACAAAGTGGGATATATAAATTAGTTTATAGTTAAGACCTTCAAATCTTAATCCACTATTCTAAATGCTAAAACCGTTGCTATGAGCAAGATATGGGTGGTAGTTACTGTCTTCAATTTTGCCAAAGTTGCAATCCTCCAAGGTTATGGTCTTACAAGGTTTCAATCTTGCCACTATAGAAAATCCAAAATTTAGATAATGAACACTATTTTTTAACGTATTTTGGGTGATGTCCATTACAACACCCATGTTTTATGTCAACAAAGGTGTTTGACATAGCATCAATGTTGACATAAAAATATGGATTTGTTGCATTGGACATCATCATAAATGTGTTTAAAAAAATTAGGGCTTATCACCTAAAACAAGGGTTTTTTTTAGTATACAATCCACATGGTTGTGTGGATCCCATGGTCCTTGCCAAGGGCTATGTTAGGCCACATTGGCCGGGCCCACTTTTGTTGGAATGATTTAAAGTCTTGCATAGGTTATTAAACTTTGTTTTTCAAAGCTTTGGGTTCTAGATGTAGAATGCTACATTTGTGGTGCTTTGAAAGTTGAAATATATTGAAGCCCTAACAATGATGCCATCAATATCTTCAAACTTTTATTCCTTCTTCAAACTATTAACAATTTAGTTTTTCTTTCTATCTCCAACATATTTCTATTTATCAATTTCTTAAAGGATGAAAATCAAATTTCTTTTAGATAATTTTCTCTTAAGACTTTTAACTCATTTTTTTATTATAAAATTCTTAAATCAAACCTTGTAGTGTAAAAAATTGAAGATAAGAGGGTTTAAAGTCTTATAGTTTTTTTTTTATAGAAATGTGCTAAAAAAAGGTTATCTTCACTTTAAATGCTAATATCTTCTAATTTATCTAATCAAATTTTATCACAAGTAATTATGGAAGTTTAGATTAAGATTTTATATTCATTAAAGGTTTTTATATTTATTTATTTTTGCTTCAATGCAATAGAAATGACCATTTAATTTTAGAGTGATTTTGCAAAAAAATTGCCTTGAAACTTAGGGTTAGTATAGAAGATGTGTATAATGAAAAGACAACAATTTAATAAAATCAACGAGCTAGGGTCCATTGCAAATTTTGGATACACTAGAGATAATACTTAAAACATTCATATCTTATTCATCTAGAGTCCAAAAAATGCACACTAAAGTGCATCTTGAATCCACTTTCATATCAACTACATAAGCCTTTCTTCCCTAGCAAGTGATCATGTACACTTGCACCTATTGCCTAGAAATCAAGCTCTTTAAACTCTCCATATTGATTTAAGAAGCAATGACTTTGACTCCTTATGAATATATTTTCTAATTGACTAGTTTTTCAATTTTTCAATTTCCCTTCAAGCTCTTCATTGCATGTAAGCTAGTTTGCAAGTTGAGAGCTTTGTGAGGACAATTTGATCTTTCAAGCTTAATATTTCAGCTATGTCGATATATAGAACATTTCATTGAGATCAAAGTTTTGGTGCTAGCTAGTTGGTGATATATATACACACATAGATATATATGGATACAAGCTGATTTTAGTTTATATATATATTTGTCTTAATTTTATTTGTAGTGATTTTGTGTGTTTAACAGTCTAGAAGTGAAATGGTGTATATATTTGGAGATCAAAGATGATTGTGGCAGCGACAATTGAAAGTGGCAAGGTGAATGAAAATCATGTTCGTTACCTAACTATACTTGACATTTTAAAATAGATTAAATTATTCCTAGGAATGAGGGTCAATCTAGATTGAGAATTAATCCTTCTAATTTCTCTTAGAATGCATTGGATTGTTTTCATCCATTGAAAATATATAATACTTGGATATGTAAGTTAGTTTCGTAAGAGCTTTGAATTATATTTTTTCTAATAGAGATTTTAATTTTGGCAATTGTAAAAGTTAGCACATTGAATTGTAAGTTAGTGAGTAATTGGATCTATGGATCTATGATTGGAGGTGACAAAGTCCAACATGAAAAATTCCAAGAGTGAGTCTAGATATATAATCCAAATCTTTTGCTTTTCTTTACCATGCATTGGAATGTTTATTTTTTCCATTGATGATCATACATTCATGTATTTGGGTTTGTTAATTATTTTTGTACAAGCTAGATATGCTGTTTTCTATTGAAGACCTCAATTAAATTTGGCAATTAGAAAAGTTAATTAGTGCATTTAATTTGTAAGTTAGTGATGGTGTCTATTTGTTTGCATGGTTCCTTATGAATTAAGAGGATGGAGCAAAGCAAGTTGTGAAGTTGGAAAATGGGAGAGTGCACATGATATTGAATAAAGAGTTGATGTGGCAGGAAGATTACAATGAAGTGGATCACGTGGGATCATAGGCATATAGGAAGACAAGTTGGAGAAGATGTAGTCGTCCCATCATTGGTGAAGGAAGGGTCAAGCTCTGTGAAATTGGAAAACGATGGAGAAGACTTGGTAAAAACAACCAAGACTTGGTTTCTAACAAAGGAGTGAGTGGTTTTATCATGCCACATGTCAACCATATTCTACTTCTCTTTGCTTTAGATTGTGCTTGTTTGAAGATGCATCTTTTGAATTGGGAGATGCTCGAGGAAGACTAATTTTGATTGATTTTTATTTATTCTTTTGTAGAAATTGTGACTTGCCTTGCAATAGAGGATGTCAAAAGTTAAAAAAAAACAAGCACTGCCAAAGTCTGTAGAACATGTGGATGTCAACTTAGACTCTAAGCCAAGTGTGAAGTAGATAGAATCCACTTTGCCACTATAAATGTCAATGGTTCATAGGAAGCAATACAACAAGCCGCATGATGCAATTGTGAAGACATTTGACGTAATTGGAGGTTACATTTTTTTCTTGAATCATTACTTTTCCATTGTCTTCTTTGTTTATGGATCACACTTGTGTTTGGGATGGTGATTGTAGTAATATCTTATAGCACATGGAGTTTTCCATGCTAAATGGTCATGAGGGTTGATGGCCAATATATTGAGTGTAAATTCATGACAAACCTTTAATCCTAGCTACAAAGTAAATAAGATGATAAAAAGTGTCATACAAAGTCTATCAAGTCCAAAGTGGCCTATGGCCGCAATCATGGAATCCCTACTTAGCGCGTGGGTAGCTAGATGCTTGTGTAATAAAGTTCTTGCACCAACTTGACATCCCTTCCTATAGTTCCACCTAAAATTTGAGACTGCAAGATTGCGATCACTATAACCGCAACTCTTGATGGAGCACTATATGATGATAGCCCACATCCATTGATAGATGTTGAAGATTGAAGGGATGTCCTGCAGCCTCAATGACAAGCCATATTTTTATCCTAGCGAAACCTTACTCTTCATGGCACGGCCATGATTACTTCTCTCAAGGGATATTTTTTGTTAGAGATTTATATTTTTTTTGTGAACATGTGCTTTACTTGTATTGTGGCTAGTTTGTTTGTTTGTCTTTCTTTGTTTTGGTACTTATACTCCCTTTGCCTTGGCAATTCTTCCATGATGCCTCCTATGACAAGCAAAAAGGTCTATGATACCTTCTTTTTGTGATTTTCTACTTTGATTTTGTATTGCAAGAAGTTACTTTGTTTTTTTCTTCTATTTTTTTCTTTTTTCTGCTTAGACTCCCTTTGCTTCTATACATTCTATGTGCCTCTTTTGATTGTTTGAACATTTGTCATTCCTTGCGCATAATCGATGCCGCAGCTGCGTTTTCGCATGCAGCTCGTATTGCTGCAATGCCGGAGCGCGCTAGAAACAGATTGCAGCGGAGATTCGAGTTAGAGTCCGCGCAGCTGCATCAGCTCGCAGGAGGAGATGTCCGAGGAGGAGAATTTTTCCGTGGAGATGATCGATGAGCTGCTGGGTCGTAGCCCGGAATACTTCTTCGAATTCAGCTCGCCGTGTTAGACTCCAGTTGCACTAGCCCCTGCTTCCGCCATCACCGCCACCTCGGAGTAATTCAAACAGGTAGAACCAAAAGCCGCCAAAGCCAGATCCAGATTGCAAATCGAACTTCACACACGGATTCCGTGTTCATACTCTCTTGTGTTTGTGTTTCAAAGCATTCGTTCCTGACGTTTCAAAACATTGTTTTGTGCTTTAGTTTCAGGATGTGAGACAGTCCCTTCATTGCGATTTCAATTCGAAGGACATTTTGAAGCCGGAGAGGAATGACGCACACGCGAGTCAATCCTCCGAGTCAATCCTCCAGGCGAGACTATTCAATTGCCGTGCCACGGCTGCTCTGAAAATTCATACCAAATAAATGCTCAACCAAAACATAGACCTCAAAAACCATGCCATGCCAAAAGAAATGCTCGCCACAACATGCTACTCAAGAACTATGGCAAAGTACATGCTAGACCAAACCATACAACTCACAAACCATGGGAAAAGTGGGCAACCAGTATACATTGGGACAAAGAAAAGTGAAAGGGAAGCGCGTTGTCCACAACAGGTCTAATTTTTCGATTTATTGTTCTTGTCGTTATTACAGATGCCGCCTCTATTGAATATGCACAAGCCAGCACCCCATCTGAGTCTCGTCACAACACAGACAACGATCTACCGTGTATGTGCAAGAGGACTCCCTATTCATGTATCGTGGTTCCAAACCACCTAAAACGTACAACCCCTTAAAAACTAAAGCTTATACAATGGAACTAAAATACTAGTTCGGACTGAAATACTGAATTCCCTCATCTTCTTCCACTAGTGAATGCGCCACCGGCGAGCAGCTCTTCTGTACCATACGCAAAGAATCAAATGCTGCTCACAAAACAGAAAAGCATATCAATCTTTCTCAGAGAGGAGAAAAGCTTCATTTTCGAGAAGGTCGACGAGCTCCATTCAGAGTAGCAGCGTCACGGAAATTGAATAATCTCGCAGAGCATGTCTTTCGCGATCACTCGAATCTCCACGCCAATCTGTTCTTGGCGCGCTGCGGCATCGATTGAGGGAACCTCGTTGCCCTACCCCTCCATCCATCCATGGGAGGACGAGCGAGGGGGTCGGTTCACGCCACTTGACCAGTGCTGGTCAATCTTGCACCAGCAGCGTTCGGGATATTCTTCGAGTTTTACCAGATATATTTTTCTTCAATTCTCATATTGAACCATTTATCAATTACCATGTCCGGCTTTTCCTCTACATTTTCTCCAAATGGAAATTGGTGAAACGGAAACGGAACGGAAATACTGTGAGTACATAAAATGTCCTGCTGATCCAATCATCCAAATTTTGATAAATAACGACTGGACAAAATTATAGCAAAATCTTCAGGTTGTTTTGCAATCAGCAGTGACTTCAGTTCTGGAGTTCATTGAATATACTTGAACTGATGTCCGAGGCCAAATACATATTTTTCTCAGACAAACTGCATAAATCACTCAAAATCAAAGAAGACACTAACTGGAGAGCTCTGCGTCCGAAAGGGCAGATACAAGTCAAGTCCGTTTAACGCGCACCTTACTCCCCAAAAGGGTTTGGAATTTGCTCTGCCCTCTGGAACTGATCGAATCTCGAGTTCACGAACCTGAACAAGAATTTCAGAGCTAAGCATCAGAATCAGCTTCGCGGTCACTATCAATTAGCATATGTTTGCAGAAACAGATCAATAATGGACATATCGTGGAGTGCAACGATGGTTTTAGTTTGGGTCATATCTAACGGAACGTTTTGCGTATGAGAAACCCAGGTAAGGTGCAATGAGGTATTTTTCACTGTGATCATCAACTTTCTGATCTCGTGCTCCTCCCCTCGACTGCATCTGCTGATGCTTCGATAACCTTTTAAGTCCTCAAAGAATTCCCCAGAAAAAATTATCAGAGAGTGACAAAAGTTTGCGGGAAATTGGAAAAGAATTCCAGGACTCCACTGACTTCTTCAAGCCTAGCTCGTGAGCTTAACTGAACGCACGTAAACTAGATTCATTCAGAAAGCTATCGATGATGACTAAATTCTAACCTAATAGAACATTCGGTCAATATTAGATGATTTTAAATGAATGTCCAGATAATGTTCACTTGTGGCCCCAGCCATAAGTACAACAGGTTTGTCTGCAATGAGTGGTCAAGTGGCCATCCATATTTGACACCTGCAGTAACGCAAAGGCACGTACAACTGTCACCAGTATTTTATCTTTTCTTCACATCGCAGACAAACCTGTTGTACTATTCCTGTAACATATGCTTCCGACTGGAATCCTTGAATTTTTCGTAGGGAGTTGGGACCACTCAGCCTTGAGCAAAATCAATATTAAATGTTAACTGGTAAACGTGACTTTCTCGTGCCGTTTTGCAGGCATCTTCCAGTCTTCCCACGAGAGGATATCCTAAAGATAAGCTCGCATCTCCAGTCAATCTGGAATCCAGTGGAAGGCACCCAATCTGAAATCAATGCGTGCCCATGTGTCATTGCAGGCGGGTGGGCGTGTACTATGCATGTAGGACCCTACGAAGTCAGAGCAGGGCTGGCAGCCTTGTCGGTGAAACCCAAGAAGCCCAAGCCAACGCCAGGAGGGTTTGGTGCTTTGCTTCGAGTTTGTATGGTGCTGCGCTTGTTCTGATATGCTCGGACGTTGCTCTCGTCTCGGTCTTTTGCCCCGCCCTGCTGCCTAATCGATCTCAAACTGCGGTGAGTGACTTTGCTTGTCCTGTTCTGCCGTTCCAGTCTCAAGCTTCTGTCTATGTATCTCAAGCTGTAGTGAGTGGTTCGGCTCGTCCTGTTTTTCTGTTTCAGTCTCAAGCTTCTGTCCATGTATCTTTAGCTACGGTGAGTGGTTTCGCTAGTCCTGTTTTGCTGTCTCTATCTCGAGCTTCTGTCCGTGTAGCTGCGGTGAGTGGTTTTGCTAGTCCAGTTTTGTTGTATTTATTTGAAGCTCATGGGCATGTCTCTCAAGCTACGCTATGCATTACATTGTTAACCAACGCTGAGGGGTCCATTTGCTCTTCTCGAAAACGCGGAGTCCCCAGCGTTGTAACTTCACAGTCAAACTCCCTTTCCCAGTAAATGATGCATTCTCCACTTTTCCATATCCATACACATTCATTATTTTTCCAATATTCTATTCATTGTTTTATGTGAAGTAGTTTAATGAGCAGGTAATTTGGAATAACAGTCATCTCTTTTGTTGACTTCAACTGAATTTGTGATGCTGCACCTTATTCATAGACCGACCCAACCTATAATAATCACTTGAGCTACAGTAATCAAGTGGAAAAAACCAAAAGCAACAGATGATCTGCAACTAGTTCATACCTACTTGAAATAGAAATTTGCTAGCAGCCTTTCAAGTTTGCACAGGGGAATGATCCTGGCAGGTCCTATTCCATATTTCCATATCAATTTCAAGCTCGTGTCCGCTTATCTCTAGTTGTGGTGTGTCGGTTCTTCTAGTCTTGTTTTGCCACATTGATGTCAAGCTTTTGTCCATGCATTTGCTTCAAGCTGTAGTAAAGTCTGCTAGTATTGTTCTCCCATTATGCCAAATTCAGTGTTTGATCAAAGCATTTAGGTCACTGCCATGTTGGATAGTTAGAGTGGGTTTACCGTGAAACTTTCGCCTCCAACAAACATTCTCCTTTATCTTACCCTTAGATCAGTAAGACAGTATTGATATGCAAGCTTGTAATGTGCATGCAAGACCCTCAATGAAGTCAAAGATAGGCCAACAACTAGGACGCAGGTGAACAGTCTATATACAATACAGATACGCCAGGGTTTGGTGCTTTGCTTCGTGTTTGGATGGAGTTGTGCTTGTTTTGATATGCTTGGATGTTACTCTCGTCTCCATCTTCTATCCTTCTCGGCCCTACTATCATATCGATCTCAAGTTGTGGTGAGTGACTTTGCTAGCTCTATTTTACCATTTCAAGCTTTTGTCCATGTTTTTGAAGCTATGGTGAGTGGTTCGTGTAGTCTTGTTTTTCCGTATTGATGTCAAGCTTCTATCCATGTTTTTGAAGTTATGGTGAGTGGTTTGTCTAAGTCCTATTTTTCCGAGTTGATGTCAAGCTTCTATCCATGTTTTTGAAGCTTTGGTGAGTGGTTCATGTAGTCTTGTTTTTCCGTATTGATGTCAAGCTTCTATCCATGTTCTTGAAGTTATGGTGAGTAGTTTGTCTAGTCCTATTTTTCCGAGTTGATGTCAAGCTTCTATCCACGTTTTTTAATCTATGGTGAGTAGTTTGTCTACCATTTCAAGCTTTTGTCCATGTTTGTGAAGCTATGGTGAGTGGTTTGTCTAGTTTTGTTTGTCCATGTTGATGTCAAGCTTCTATCCATGTTTGTGAAGCTAGCTATGGTGTGTGGTTTCACTAGTTGTGTTTTGCGGTATCTATCTCGAGCTTCTATTCATGTAGCTATGGTGAGTGGGATTGCTAGTCCTATTTTTCCATATCTATCTTAAGCTTTTGGACATGTAATCTCTCAAGCTAAGCTATGGTGAATGGTTTGGTTGGTTCCATTCTATGCTTCCATATTGATTTCCATATGTCCATGTATCCCTAATTGTGGAGTGTCAACTTATGTTCAACCATTGATTTTCACACATCATAATGTGTATTATATTGGTTGCAGATTGGTTCAATTGATCATAGCATTCACTGTTTTGACTTGCAGAATCCAAGCAACCTAGTTTTTGTATTCAAAGGTCACCAAAGAGCCATGTGTTATGTGAAATTTTTATCTCCAAATGAGCTAGCATCAACTTCCTTTGTCAACACATTACAACGGTGGGACGTTCAAACAAATAGAGTGCTCTGTACATAGTTCTTAAACCCTCTAATTACATGAATGTGCTCTAGAGAATTTGGCTTATTATATGTGCGTGGGTAGTAGGAGAATGTTTATGACTACGTCAGCTCTATTTCCCCTTGTCACAGTTTATGGAATGTAAAAGACCTTTGTGAGAAAGAACATGGCACATTTATAATGTGGGTCATTGTGTTACAACTTCTAATTTTTCGCAATTTTGTAGATATGGACACTTAGAGGGCACACAAACAAAAAGAACTTTGTAGGACTAGTTGTATATAGTGAGTATATCACTTGTGGTACAGTGATTGATCTCAAGCTAGTTAGTTTTGTCCATATATCTCAACATGTGGTGTGAGTGTCTGTCTAGTCCTATTCTGCCATATTGATGTGAAGCTTCTGTCTGTGCATGTGCCTCAAATTTGTGGTGAAATCTATCTGGTCCCATTCTGCTAGTATTGTTCTCCTATAATCTAGTGTTTGATTGAGGCATCTAGGTCTTTGCCTCATTGGACAGTTTGACAAGGCAAACTTATTGTGAAACTTTCACCTCAATTGTTCTTCTCTATCTAAGCCTTTTCTCTTAGATTAGCCAAAAAGTATTGATATATAAGTGTACAAATGATCAGTCAAACTTGGTATTAAACCCCAATTTTATGAAGTTGGCATTTGTCACTATGTTCACCAAGATGTCTTAGTCCATAACCTAAACCTATGTTTCCTAGATTTTAGAGCTTTGTATTCCTATATGTCACAAATTTTGGCATTGGATTAAGTCAATTTAACAAAATTAACAAGGTAGTTGCAAGAAACACCTACTATTTTTGGCTCAAAATGATCTTAATATTGGAATATTGTGACTTTTGGAATAATTTTTTTTTAAATAAAATAAAATATCAAAAATTTGTAAAGCATTTAAAATAGTATATGTGTGAAAATTTATGCCTAGAAAAATCTATCTCTAAAAGTTATGTACAACAAAAGAAGCCTAGAAAAATTGAAGAAAATAGATACATTTGAAATTGATTTTTAGAAAATAGTAAAAATTTCAAATAATTCAAAGAAAGGAAGACATTTTTTCATACTTGAAGATTTTCCTTTTCAAACTTTTTCATCTTTGGAAAATAAAAATTGTGTTCTCTACACGCATACCTAGGTCACTTTGAATTCATGTGGAAGGTAGAAAATTTGCTATTTTTAGATAACCTCACATATTTGTGCAACTTTAGTCATAACTTCTTGTCTATAATTTTTACTTTCAAATTTGTTTTTCTTTTGTTAGCAATACTACCATTAGATTATTTTTTGAGGTTGGAGAAGGCTGTTTCAAGCAATTGGCCCTCATAGTTCCTTTGCAGCAAAGAGAATGCCACGCTAACCGAAAAAAAAAAAAAAAAAAAAAAGTTGGATTTTTTTTTAAGTTAACATGGCAATTGCACTATGATGTCAAGCAACCAGTTTTGGCCAATTTCAGCTAGTTCGTAGTTCGAGGAATAGTTAGGAACTCGCAGCCTTCCCGATGCCCAGAAAATACTCTAATGTGAAAATCCCTAAAACGGAAAATGTAAATTTCCAATCAAGGGCAATTTTAAAATAGTAAAAAAATTGAAAAAAATTGAAAAAAAAATCATTGAATGTCTATAACTATTGATATACCTTTCCTTCAAATTTCATAAAAAATGGACATACAACGCAAAAGTTATGAGCCAAAAAACACTTGTCTCATAACAAGGGGACAAAAAATAGGATAAGTGTTTCTTGCAACAACCTAACAATATCACATTTGATGTCTCTCAAGCCTTCTTGCTCAAGCATTTATCTAATCTACACCAATTTCATGTTTTAGTTTTATGATTTCCATAAGGTTTTGACAAGGCTATTGAGTTTTCAAAAGTTCTCATATAATTATTTAAATGCCTTACCTTCGCCATCTTGTCCAATGGATGTATGATTAAGACAATTATGGAGGTTTATATTCAAAGAAGCATTTCAAGTTTCACTCTTTTGGTTACTCTAGTTGGTTGACAAATATTGCATCTTTTTGGGGCCAATTTATGCCTTCAATTCATTCTATAATTTTTTTATATCAAGCCATATATATGAAATATCAAGTATTGGAATGCGTTCAAACCTATGTTTTGACTCATTGTTTCTTATGGCCACAAGAATGTTTTTAAGCATTCATAGATTGTTTTCTTTCACTTTATTGTTGCATATTATTTTGTTTCACTTTCCATTTTAGGTGGTGTTTGGTTTTCTTCGTGTTTTGAGCTTTGGAAGGTAGCATTAGAAGAGTTTTGGGGGGTCCAGAAGCCTGTTTCGGGCATGTTCCCTTGCAGCTATTCCCCACAGCGAGGGGAACGGCCCGCTGTTAGAATGTTGCACCGAACCTGTTTCCTACATTCACAGGCTGTGATAACTCGCAAGCATCCAGAGGCCCCAAAAATCTTCTAATAGAAATCCATATAGCACCCATTTGGCCATTTAAGAGCTAAAACTAAATTTTGGGAAAGTGAGACTTTTAAAAATATTTTTCACTTAATTTTCCTTAAAAGACAAGTAGAATTTACATCTATTTTAGGTGGTTTCATGTTATTGGAGCTTTGTGGAATTAGTTATGAATTTTTGAAGTTGATATGGCATGTGGCTTGTAATTTGCCCACCTCTTCAACTGTTCATTGTTTGTACAATTCAAGTACAATGAATAAGCAACATGTACAAATAGTGTTCATTTGTGGGCATGGGTGATTTTAGAGCCTGAGCATTTTAAGAACTTCCTACTTTGTTGTTTAGGACTCACAACAACAAGATATTGTTTTTTTGCTTTTAAATGTGTCACCAAAGTTAGTTCCCCAAATAGACGATTTGTTGGAGTTCATAGCTTAGGTTTTTGGAATCTTGAAAAAAGTTAGAATTATGATTGTTTTTGTTCTTTATTACCTTAGTGTGTGTGTGGACTTTTCATGCTCCTCTATTTCTTTCTTTGTTGTTTCCATGTTTTTTGTACATGTATGTTGCGTTGTTTATGCAAATGAAGAGGGATACTCTTCTTGTAGACTTTTAGTAAAATTGGTTTTTTGAGGGAGACATAGGAGTGCAAGTTGGTTGATTGTATAGGAGTGTTGTGTAAGTATTTGGGTGGTGCTTGGTGTATGGGCAAGGTGAGCTTTGTCTTTTTTTTGTCATGCCATTTTTTTGAGATGTTTGATGAGTTGTTTTTGTTGAAAGCAAGTTGTTAATGCTTTACTATGTGATGTATTTGAAGAGCAATGGTGTGGAATAGAGAAGAAGTTAATAAGTTGGTTGAAAGTTGGCAATATTGATCTTCATTTAGTGTAATATTTTAGTTTTGGTTGTTTTAGGAGATGGCGTTTAAGTTCTCTTGATGGTATTTTCATCCTTGCCATGTGTTTTTTTTTGTCAATTTTTAGAAACAAAACTACATGTTCTTGTGAGGTTTTGCATTGTAGTAGAATATCTTGAAGTTTCACTAGAGAATGAAGCACATAGCCAGAAGGTGATCTACTAGCCAAAGAGCATTGCTATTCTCTAATTATAAATTGAATTGTGACGGATGCAAACTGAAATTCTAGTTTTGATGTAGAAGGATTGCTATACTCATTTTCCTTGATGATTAGTTAAAAGTAGTACAAACACTTGGTTCCCTAGGTCTGTTCTTTTTTTTTTTGCTTGAAAGAAATTTTAAAACCATAGTGTACATGGTTTTTTCAAAAGTTGTTAGTTTCCTTGATTTTGGCCAAGGAGATGTTAGATTTCCTAATATAGGGTTTGAAGTCAAGAGTTTGTCTATGTACTTCCTCACTTTTGGTTTTGCCTACAATGATATGAATGTTACATTCATTTGCATTTTTTCACTTGATTGCAACCCCTTAACTTTGTTTAAGGTGTAGCATTTGTATTATGAAACCATTTGTAGTACTAGGGTTGGAAATCTTGACTACTTGAAAAATGTATTTTTATTATGCTTATTTTTCATAAAGAAACTTAGAAGTCATGACCTCATTGTGTTGTAGTTTGAATTAGATTAGTACTTATATCATGCCATTTCATCTAGTGCAATGGCTAATTAATGTAATATGGATTGAATTTTGGCCATTTCAAGGAAGAGAAGGTTGTTTTCAAGGACTTCCACACTTGCCAACAATTGGTTTTGCTAATTTGTAGCCCATTATCAACTAAAATTAGAAAGCATTTGAACTTGGTTTCCATTATTTAACTTTAGGATTATTATTGGACCTTGTTTAATGTCAAAGGAAATTGTAGATTTGTTTCACATGTGGTTATGGGATCCCACGTAAATAAACTAAGATTTTTCAAAATTCTAAAAAAACTATATCCATCACCAACCTTTGACTCTCATGTTCATAGGATTTACATTTTAGACAAGAATTTTGATGGTTTACTTTTGCAAACAAGTATTAATTAGGTGCAATTACTTTAGTGCATCTTCTACTTTGGCACATTGAACTTCACATTGCTTGTTACCAAAATTTTAATAATTGGTATGTCGAAGGGGTTAGAAGGAAGAGAAGGAATATGGGTTTTTTTGGTGAAAAGTATTTCATGATGAGTCCAGTAACCAAACCCATTCTTTGACCTTTTAAGAAATTTTTTCCTTTTTGTTATCAAGAGTCTTAATTGATTAATTTCTATTGATGAGCCTTTTGAAGGATAACTTGCTTGGGAAAATAATTATTTGATTATGTTTTGTTTTTTAAATTCTATAAATGTTTAAAGTAAAAGATAAATATGTACCTATTAGTGTCTTCACATTTGTCTAAAATTGATCTTTGAAATGTAAGAATTGAAGGGATTAACATCTCAAAATGGGAGTAGACTTTACTTTTGTTGGATTATGAACAATTAGTATCTTTAGATTTTTTCAAAACTATTCTTTGAAAAGTAGGAATACAAGAATGAGAATTTATGAATATTTCTAAAGGTGAGTTGACTTTATTTAATTGGATTGGGAATAGGTTGGAAATGGGTCCAAAGTAGGGCTTGGGATTGGAGAGGGTTTGGAAATGGGTCTTGTTACCTTAAAGTTATCTTTTTCTTTAGTTTATTTTGACACACCACATCTAGTACATTTTATCTTTCCATATATGGGCAACATAGGATTGAAGGTGCTTTGGCACTTCAAATCTCATACATCTTGTTTTCTTTTGTGGGGTCAACATAGAATTGATGGTGAATCTCATTTGTAGATAAAAACAAGATAATACTTTAAGATGGGATAATGCTTTAAAGCAAGGCTCCTCAAGAGCATTTTTGGACATAATGTCCTACATTTTATATTCAATTTAGAACGTCCAAATTTTTATTTTTGTTTTGATCTAAGGTCTTAAAATGAAGAGAAGGATTCCTAAATCCTTGGTAGAAAGAGATCCTTGATGAACAATGGTGATCTTGTTTCCTTTACTTTGTCACATCAAACCTTGCTCAAAATGTTGGTATTCCTAAAGTATAGATGAGAATTGTCTAGATAATTCTTAAAAGTTGGATGGCTTGAGGGCATTAATGGATACAATGGCAAGTTTTCTATTCTATCTTGACATCCAAGCTATATATTGTGGTTGATCTAAGAGTCTAAAATGAAAAGTAAAAAAATCATATTGACTACAAAATGTAGTTCTGAAATCTTAAATATTCATCATAAGCGTAGAGTATTTAGTAGGATTCCATAGTTTAAACCACATTTCTATATCTTCAATAGATTTTAGAACATTGATTGTTGAGAGTTATAGGCCCAAATGTCATATTGAAAAATATTATTCCATTTCATAATATTTTTTTTCATTGTCAAATTGAATTAGGAACTAGACTTCATCAACTTCATTCATTGGCTAAGCTCAAATTTGAGAAGAGATGCATGTAGATTGAAGGTCAAAATTGAAAAGAGCAATAGGAAGCTAAAACTAGCTAAATCATGCTATATGGCAAAGGATTTTCAACCATTATTTTGGAATTGAGGACTTCTTTAAAATATAAAACTAATTCAAAACTAGTTTGAAAAGAGATTCTAGATTTAATTTGTGTTTAATGGGGGTAGAATTCCTTCATTGAGATATTGATGATTATTCAAGATTATTTCTAGAAGAAATTGCTTAATTCATGAATCAAAAAGACGATTTCTACAAGTGTGTTTTGGCAAATTTGAAGTCCTTGCTCTAAATCCCAAATGATGAATGAAATTTTTTGTCTACAGGACAATATTCTTCACTATGATATACACCTAAGATGAATGCTTAAGATCTTATGAATGAATTTTACATTAAATTTGTATTTTCTTTATTTTTTGTTTAAAAAATCAAAGTAATCTCAAATCATCAACAATAAATCTAAATCCTTTATGACTAAAAGAAGAAGTGTGATTCTTTTTTTGAGAAATAGAATTTGAAAATAGTGCCTAAATGGAATATGTAGTGTGTTAGATTACAAGTTTGATTGTGTGAACAAAGGTACTTGCCTTGCATATAGTAAATATTGATTTGGTCACAATATTAGTTATTATTGTCCTTTGTTTGTTATAGATGTTTCTCATTGTCTTGTCATCCTTACATTTCATTTTGAAATTTTATGTCATTTTGAATTATGAGTGCAAACTGTTGGAATATCTAAATGAAGTTTTTGTATAAGATATGAGTCATTGAGTCCAAAATGCTTATAGCAATGATGGAAATAAGCTCGATGCCTTGGATATCTATTATAGTCGGTTATGGTATCTTGATAAAAAGATAAGGTGATGGTAATAGTGGTAGGTGCGTTTGCATGTAATTTGTTACTTCAAGCATCAACTATAGATGACCAATTGAACATTTTATGGTCAATCTCAAATCAAGTTGAGGCCCATACATCTTCTCATTGCAAACAAACTTCTTGTCCTATTTGTGTAGCCATGCTTCCAACTAGCATGGTATATCTTGAAAGACCAACAATGAATTTAGTATAATTGAGCATATAAACATTCATAGGATAGGCTTTTAATCAATTTTGTTAAATTTTGAACTTTGTAAGTGTAAGTTTAGGATTTTAAAAACTTTGAATTTTTTCGTCTTTTGACTTTAGTTTGAATTTTAGAAATTAAAGTGAAGTTCTTCAAAGTAATTTAGTAGTATAGAGATTGTCAGCTATAGATTTTATCTTTGCTTGAAATATTTATATAATTGTCACTTTTGGTTGGTCAAATGTTCAAGGAAATTTTGACCTACTTATATTAGAAGTAAGATATATGAAATTCTAATTGATAGAGTGAAATATCTTAGTCATGTATGACAAGTTATAAAATTTTATTTGTCTATTTTGTAGAATATTGAAATTTCTTATTTTGTTAGCTCTTGAATTATTTTTGTTTTTAATGATTGAAGTAAAGTTGTATTGAGATTATCATATTGATAGTTGAGTGGGGAGTGCTAGTTGGGGCCTCATGTGGGCATGTTTAACATGGGCTACCTTGTAATTTATGCAATTTGATAGTATTTAACAAAAGATTTTTTTTTTGATATGAAGTTTTATTGATTTACAAGTGTGTGCCATTGTTTAAGTGAATTTATTCAAATGATGTATACTATTTTATGGAAGTTACTTCAATTTGTTGACAACACCCACCAATGGATGTTGTTAGAGTTTCAAAGTTTGAAAACAAAAGGTGGATGTATATTATTGAATGTGAAAAAAATGGTTGGATATTCAATTGAATTTGGAAGTGAAAGGTGATCTTTGGTTGTAGAAAATGCTACTTTATACTTTATATTACCATCAAAAAATCCATGTAGATTTTTCAATGAGAATGGTCATGATATTTGAATTTTTTTGAATTTGATGAATTTCTTGGATGGTAACTCTTTTTGGTTTGTACAATTGCACATTACATACTTGACAAAAAAACTTCACTTGTAGATAGATGACAACATGTATCATGGATATATATTATGCTAACTTCTTATTGACTTACTCTTTGTACCAATGAATGTCCTTCATTTTCTAGTGCAAATATGTGAGGTGTTAGTTGATTAACAATCTTATTGTTTAGTAATCAACTTCTTCCATCAAGTTGATTGAGTTTGATGGATCAATGTTGATTTTCTTGTAAAATTGTTCACTTGTAATTGTAGTTTGATTGTGGGTTTTCTTATGGTATCTAAATTGTCATTTGCAAAGACATTTGGATTGTGCTTTGAATAAACTTGTGATGTAAGACATCAACATGGATACTTTCAAGAAAATGGAGATTATGGAAGCTCTAAAACATTGCAAAGAAAAAATTTATTCAAATGAAGTGTTCAATGCTAATCAATGCAAGAATTTGGTACATCATTTGAGCCATTTTGTCCAAACATTTCAAAAGATATTTAAGTTGGATACAAGAGCCTTTCAACCTTTATTGAAAGATGTTTGTAAAATCTCTTCTAAAGCTAAGATGTTGGTGCAAAGTTGTTCTCAAACTTTGTCTCTAGCACCTCTAATTCAAATGCAAAACAAGGAAGCATTTCGAGAATTGCTTTTGGAAATGTCATCTTGCTTGAAGGGATTCTTTGATATAGCTTCAAGTGTTAATTCATGTTTGAAAGGGATGGTAGA
The DNA here is from genome assembly GCA_963969395.1 of Pseudoscleropodium purum. Taxonomy (NCBI): domain Eukaryota; kingdom Viridiplantae; phylum Streptophyta; class Bryopsida; order Hypnales; family Brachytheciaceae; genus Pseudoscleropodium; species Pseudoscleropodium purum. The sequence continues at coordinate 30,387,813 of OZ017795.1, forward strand.
CTTTCAATCATGTGTCACTACTTTTCTTCTATGTGATCTTGTAGAAGTTGAAGAAGATCAAACTAAATTATACAAAATATTGGAAAATAATTTGCTTAATATGCTATTTGGATCAGATGATTATGAACTAGCCAAGTATGTGCTATACTAGAGGGAATGCATCTTGAAGGTAGAATGTGGAGAAAGTGATCTAGTTCAATTCCTTCCAAATGTTCCATTACCAGATTACGGACCTTGCCCTAAATTACTTGCGAAGGATGTATTTTTGACAAAATGGTTGGGCATTGAAAATGTCACAAAGAAAATAGACTTGGATGGTTATGATGAATGTAATATTATTACGTGGGAGAAGGAAGTGCAAATTATGGCTCAATTGAATCATCCCAACATCGTCAAGTTATTCTATTGTGGCTCTTTCAAGGATTCTTTTGGAAATAATCACCTTCAATTTGGAATAAAAAAGGTGAAAAGAGTCTTCACAAAATGCTATTTGAAGATCCAAATCGGAAGGTTACATTCTATGCCAAGTTGGATATAATGCAACAAATTGTTAGTGGATTGTTGTACCTTGTAAGCATGTAAATTTGTTCAATAAACAATTTTTTTTGGTTTTATGTGTGAATGGAGATCAAATTAGACTTGGTTATAGAAACTCATGGTGATAGGTGATCAATTGTTATTGATTTTTAGTATTGCCGTGGGATTCCAAAAAATACAAGAGTTTTTAGTTATTAACAGTTTAACCGAGTTTGATTTGAAGGGATGCCTCGGCCGGCATTATATGACTTGAAGCTCTTCTTCTTCATTCACTTCTCACTATTGTGTTTAGTCGTATGTGTGTGTGTTTGTGTGCGTATGTGTTTCAGTTGAACTGTTGTTCAGTATTTTTTTTAATATAGCTTTAAGCATATATTTGATAATTGTGTGTAAGTCCCAGTGATTGGACATAGTTGATTGCTGTGTAATCTCTTGTGAAGAGGAATTTGTATGCTTGTGTGCTTAAAGCTGTTGTTGCTATTGTAATTTAACTTTGATTTTATAAAGTATAATTGTGGAATTGCTTAAGCATTGTGTAAATTCATTGAGGCTTGAAGCAAATCAATTGAGTGGAAGTTGAGTTGTAGCTTTAAGCAGTCTGATGTGATGTCTTGGTTGATTGATGGAATCAGTATGTGTTCGCTTAAGCGTATGATATTACGGTGCAATGATGGACGCTTAAGCGATGTACCTTGTGTTTACTGATTGGAATTCCACTTCAAGCATATAGACTGAATTACATTATGGCTTAAAGCAGAATGTTGTATGATGATTAATGTGTAGTTGCTTTAAGCTAATCATAGAGTGATATATGCTTAAACAACTATAGGAGTCTATTGTTGAGAAATTGCTTTGAAGCATTTGTAATGAATTATATAATGCTTAAAGCTGTGAGAGAATGTTACAGTGTATTAACTAGTTGAGGGAGTGTACAGTTTAACTGTGGTGTTGGAATGGCTTAAAACACTGTAATTGAAGGATGCTATAAGCGAAGTATTGAGACATTGAAGTGTGATGAATTGTTATACTAACTTGTGGTTTGATGAATGATGAGTGACGCTATAAGCGGATATTGTGAGCCTACGCTTTAAGCGAATGTAATAGGGAATTGAAGATTTGTTTGCTTAAAGCTATATGTTAATGTTTTCCTTCGCTTAAGCGTGTTTCTTATTTAAACCAACACACTAGGATAAGACTAAGACTTCATACTTGTATTGTGCATCTATGTGTGTCGGACAGAAATTAGTTATTGGATAATTGAGTGATCCCAATTCCTAAAAATAATGGGTTATGTTAATGTTATTTCCCTTTAGAATCGATATTGAACAATTAGTCTTATTAATACAAGTGACTCTAGTCACACTACGTTAGACTATTTGATCATTCCTTGGAGATTGAACCTCTATACTATAGTTCTGGGTGTTTTGTGAAGTAGGCAAAATGCGAACTACATACCTTCATGACATGAAAATTGCACATCGTGACTTGAAGCTAGCCAATATTGTAGTGAATACAATGCAATGTCCAAAGTTAAAAAAAGATGGTTATGTATGAGCCAAGTTAATTGATTTTGGCATTTCTAAGAATGAAGTGAAGGGCCTTGTTATGCCAAGTGGTATTCGTGGGACTCGCATATATATTGCTCCTAAAGCATTGAAGGCCAATGTGAAGTTTGATCCTTTGAAACGGATGTATTTAGTTTTGGATTAATTTGTTGTGATATGTTAGTCCAAAAAGAATTTAAAGATTTTCGATCCACTCCTTTTGATATTGCTAAAAAACAAAAATCAGCCTTGAAGGACATTCCATTTTGTCAAGAATTACGGTCCTTAATTGAAGATTGTTTGTCTATGGACCCAAATGGAAGACCTTCATTTGAAAAGATATACACAAATTTGATGGAGATAAAGATGAAAGCTTTCAAGGTTGAATGTATTAGCGAGACATCTATGAGAGAAGATCAAATATTTCCACATTTCAATCCATTCACACAACTTTCATCTTTTGATGGAACGATTGGACAATGGTGGCTATTTGTATGGAGATTGATTGTGTTTTATTTATGGACATTTATCCTCCATTATGTAAGGAGATTGTATGTTCCAAAAATTACTGAAGAATGTATTGAGGTAAGTATCAATTTGAAAAGTGTTTTGAGCTTAACAACATATTCAAAATCATAGACACCTAGTTGAATTTATTTGAATGGGTTTGTTAAACTTTGTTGAATGTTGTAGTTTTTTCATTTTGTTGATTTGTGGTCATTTCCATGTACATAGGGGATTATTGATGCATCAATACTTTTGGAATGTCATGGTCTTGATTTCAAAATGAAGACCTTAGAAAATTTTCTTTGAAATAAATCTATGGTTGGTGTTGTCGGAATGAGTGGTATTGGGAAAACAACACTAGTGAAGGCTTTGAAGGATCGCTTGAACAAGGCATTGTTTTTCAATGATTCCTCTAAGTGGACTACAATTATGTGTGATCTCGAAAATGATTATTTGATGGAAATGAATCAGATCTTGAAAGAATTGTCACAAAAACAAGAAGTGAAAAACTTGTTAAGGGGAAATTCACATTGGTCTTGATGTTGAAACAACAAAAAGTCCTCTTCATCTTAGATGATGTCACTAGAGAGCATCAATTGGATATATTTTTGGAAGTGGAAATGTTTCGTATAGAGGGTAGCAAACTAATTGCCACTAGCAGTGATTGGAAGATCTTGAAAGGCATGAGCAATGAAGACAATAAATTTGAAGTTTCAATTCTTGATTATGACCAATCTATAATAATATTCTCCAATCATGCCTTCAAGAATAAAAGTACAATGATACCTTATATGAATCAACTTAGCAAGGAGATTGTAAATGCTTGTGGTGGCCATCCATTAAATTTAGGAGTTATGGGTTCATGTTTAAATGGACAAAAGCACCTTCGTATATAGAAGCGAGCTTTACAAAGATTGAAGAGAGGAGAATATGATGCCCCTGAGGATGTGGAGAGAAGATTGGAGATTAGTTTTGATATGCTTAGCGATGAAGAGCAAGAAGTATGTTTGGACATATCATGTTTCTTCTGTAAAGACATATGATTTGAAGACATTCCAGAAGATACAATAGTTCACTATTTAGAACGGATTTATAAGCATGCATGATTCATTACATGATATGGGGCGTCAAATTTCGAGAATCTTTATTCAACTCTAAATGTGTGTGTGTGTATGTGTGTGTGTGTATTGGTTTCTATGATTATCAATTCCACCAATGCACATCAACTTGTTGAATTCCCCAAATTGTTGCTTCTAAATATTGAAGCACTCATTGACTTGAGCAATGTTGCAAAATTGATTAAGAAAACACATCGACTTAAAGACCTTCGGATCATAAACAAAATTGATGATGATGATGATGATGACGACGATGACGACGACGACGATTGAAATTTCAAAAACTTGGACTTGAATCCTTAATATCACTTACTACATTGAATTTTGAGGGATGTGAACAATTGGAAGAGATTCTACAAGCCATTGCCAACATGTCATCTTTGGACTATCTTCGCTTTGAAGGTTGCAAGAAGTTGAAGGTGGGAGATGCATCATTTGAGAGTCTAAAGGTTTTAAAAAGTCTAGGCTTGCAAGGATGTGAGGTGTTGGAAACCGTGCCCCATGGATTGAGAAATTTGGGATCATTAGAGGGTCTTTGGTTCATTAATTGCAAACAATTGAAGATTATTGATTGAGGTCTTGCATCATTAACGTCACTAACTACATTGGATTTAAAGGGATGTGAACAATTGGAAGAGATTCCACAAGCCATTACAAAAATGTCATGTTTGGAGTGGCTTGGCTTTGAAGGTTGCAAGAAGTTGAGGGTTGGAGATGCATTGTTTGAGAATCTAAAGGCCTTAAAGAGTCTAGTTTTCAAAGGATGCGAAATGTTGGAAACCCTACCCTATGGATTGCAAAATTTGACATCGCTTGAGAAGCTTTGGTTCAATGATTGCAAGCATTTGAAGATTGTTGATTCGGATCTTACATCATTGGCATCACTTACTAGATTGAATTTTAAGGGATGTGAACAATTGGAAGAGATTCCGCAAGCCATTGGCAACATGTCATGTTTGGAGTGTCTTGGCTTTGAAGGTTGCAAGAAGTTGAAGGGTGGGAGTTGCATCATTTGAGAATCTAAAGGCTTTAAAGAATCTAGACTTCAAAGGATGCAAGGTGTTGGAATCCTTGCCCTATGGATTCATTAATTTGTTGTCTTTAGAAAGCCTTCGATACAGAGATTGCAAGCAATTGAAGATTATTGGTTTGGAGCTTACATCATTGACAACACTTACTACATTGGATTTCAAGGGTTGTGAACAATTGGAAGAGATGGTACTTGCAAAGTTGTAGTCTAGATTTTTGTATGTTTACAATATCAAGGCTTGAATGTTGAGTGAAGTTGAAGGTGATATTTACAAGTGTTGAAAGTCTCATTTTTTTATTGTGTATTTATTTTGAGGATCTACTTTGGATTGATTATTTGGTGGTCATAGTAGAAATGGTTTTTTATGTGGTAGAGCTTTACTTTAGTAACCACTAGAATGTGGAGAATGTATCTTGATAGTTTTAATCAATGGCAATATCTATTGTGTTGAATTTGGGAGAATTTAAAGAATTGAAGTAGATTTTACCTTCCATTGGCTTTATGTTGTCTTTGTTGTTGCTAGAATTTGAAGATTTTGAGCATTTGAAATTCTTCAGGATTTAAAGATTTTACATCTTTTGAAGTTGAAAGTTTGTCATATTTGGAAAAAATGTATTTTATTGATTGAAAGATGTTGAAGATTGTGTTATTGGAAGTTGTTTTAATGATGCTATTCATTGAGATAACTTTCAATAGATGTCAAGTTGTAGTGGAATTTGGCATGCTAATTTTAAGTTTACTAATGGTTTAGTGGATCTTCAAGTTTCCTAAACACTCTTTCCTTTTTGTAATGAATTTGCCTTGGAATTTCTTCACTAATAAATGAAATTTGTTTGAAGGTTCATTGATATGATTGTTAAAACTAGCAATAGAGAGTAGATCTAGGTCCAGATTTGAAAGTGGAAGGGTAGTTGGGAGAAACACAAACTTGTAGTAGTGCAATATTTCTTATTATGGTACACTAATTCCCATTATGCAATATAGGTATACTAATTTTTTGAATTTTACATACTAGTTTTGCACAAATATTGAATATTTACATTAAAATTTGCCCTAGAATACTCTAGCTAATTCAAGACCATAAAATTATTCTAGATAATTTTAGCTTTAAAATTTGTCTTCAATTTAGATGAAGCGATATTGTGTGATATAATTAGAATGAAGCTTTATTGTAAGTGACAGAATTAGAATGAAGTCATATTACAAATGATTTCATTCAAATGAAGCTATATTTTATGTCACCCAAATTAGTGAAGAACACTACACATATTGGTAAAAAAAATAAAGCAAAGTGAATAAAAAAAATTCACAAATGGCCTATTCAAACTACCTCAAAACAAATGTGTCCAAAAGTAGGAATCTTGATCATTTGAGAGTTAACAAGAATTATTCTAAAATGAAGGGGATCTTGTTGTTGATGAATGGAAATGTTCAAGTGGAGTAGTTGCATTCTAGAAAAAGAGAGAAATGATTGGTCTAGTTTTGAAGAGAACTTTAGACATTAGAAGAAGTTTGAGGGCTCCGAAAGCCTGTGAGTTATCAAGCTGGAAAGAGGACCGATGTAGCATTGGAACTAGACTACTAACATGGTTGAGACCTTGCGACATCATCGTCCCAAAATTTTTATTTTTTTATTTTTTCAATTTCTTTTGCATTTTGAGATTAATTTTTTTTAATTCTGACAGCGGGCCATTCCCCTCGTTGCGGAGAATAGCTGCAGGGGAATAGGCCCGAAATGGGCTTCCAGTGCCCTCAAACTTCTTCTAATGTAGGAGTCTCTTTAACCTTGTAAAGACAGACCCATGACCATTCATTTCAAGCTTCAATTGCCATCACACTATTTGTTGCTATTTTGCAACTAGATATGTAGTATGAATGAAAAAATTTTAATTTATTTTGCAAAGATGGTCATATGTCTACTACAAGTTATAAAATTTTCAAATATTTTTGGAAAAATTTGAAATTATTATGAATGTTTTAAGAAAAAAATGAAGTAAATTTTCATTATGGATGTATATTATAGTGTAAAACATCATGGTATAAACCAAAGTTATTGTGCCACTCTAAAATTAAAAATCAACATACCATGGTTATGGGCCTAAAGTTCAAATTGCTCTAAAATATTGAAATTTTTGAAATTTTTATTTCGAGTAGAAACTACATTTTTATAGGCTTCATTTTATTAGATGGCAAATTTCATTAAAATGGCGGTATTCCATATGCCATTTTCACACCTTGACATCTAGGACAAGTATACATTGCTAACATCTAGGTCCCTTTTAGATTCTAGAAATCTATGACCCATATAGATACTAGACCGAGCATTCTAAAAAATTTAAGACTAATATAGATTTCAGATATCTAAGAGAGGTGTAGATTTCAAAAATCTAGTACTAGTGTAGATCCTAGTATAGAAAAAATGGTCAGACTGTGCTATCTGAACTGCCAAAAGTGCCAAATTAATGGAACACCACCATTTTAACAAAATTTGTTATTTAGTTGGTCTCAATTTGAAAAAACATTGTTTTCACAACTAAACTTCACATTAAGAGAAAATAGCAGAAATGGCTAAAATACACTACAAGGGAGATCCATGGATTGAGCATCTTCTTATATAGAAAAGTCCATAAGACCTTGATGAGGCACTTTCCAAAACTATTCATTGAAAATGTACTCAAGTACCCTCCAAATGAATAAATAGGATGACAAAATATTTTTTTCCCATCCTACAATGCCAAGTGAAGTCATCGATGAGACACTTAGTGTTTGCAATAGTGTTATAGGATTAATTTCCAATCCTTTCCAATTATATTATGTGCCAAAGCACCTCTTGATCCTTGTAACATTTTAAGTAGTTGCTTTGTGTGAATGAAGATTTCACTTCTAGAGAAATTAGGGGTCAAAGGTCTAACATGCACTAGTGGAAATTCTTTTTGAGTGATCCTATGTTTTTTTGTGAATGGTAGCACTCCAATTTGATGTAGGTGAATAAGTGGATAATGTTGTGGAGAATGGTTGCATGTATTCAGGTCTATGGATTCAAGATTTGTGAAAGCTTTTCCAACTACATTGGATGAGGTTTAGAAACAAGTTAGAAAATTGTGTTTAGCATACCCCTTCTATCTACTCCATGATAGGCCTTCTAACTACACATTGACTACGTAGTAAGTGTAAACATTAATTAATGAATCAATGATTTGTCTTGACTGATATGCTAGAGACTTAAGCTTTAGAAGAAACCCACCTTTTTGTAACATTCACATAAAATAGGAACGGTTTTCAAAACTCAGATCTGTTAGTGGATGGAAAGCCATGGGATCCAAGATTTTGTGGAATAAAACACGCATGGGGTCCTTAACTTTGTAACGCTACTGTGGACACTTAGTGTCCGATGGATGGCAAATAATTCTCTTGTATAAGACAAAAGTGCAACTATTCATCCTTGGAGTTTTGTTGTAAAAAGGAAATATCTTCTAGATTAGTTTGACTTCCAATGAATACTTTTCCATTTTTTAAGCAATTGATTCCAATAGTTTTAAAAAATGATGATTTCTTCAAAGACTAGTCTATCTTTATGGGGTTAAAAAAAATAGATTCTTGCATGCTTCAAAAAATTCTATACTCTCATTTCTAGGATGATATTGTGAATTCTTGGTGGAATGCTAAACTTAAGGTAGAACTACCCATTACTATACAGATTTGTAATCTAGGTACTTTGGAGAAGATATTTATGAGCTCTCATATTTTTCAGACATTGAATTGTTTGAGAGAAGTCAATTGCAAAAAGAATGAAGACATTCTGACAAGATATGAATTTTTTGTGAGTTTTCAAAGCTGAAATGTAAAATTGTGATTAGACCCTTGTTGAAGCATAGGCTGATGTGTCTGCCCTCTAGTGCATTGCCATCATGATAATGGATTGGTAAGATTGTGGCAATAGATGGGGCCAATGACGGAAATGGGAGGAACCTGTAGGTGACGGAATTGGGTATATAGTGGTATTGGACTATTCTACCTTAGTTCAATTTAGGCATCATATATATTTTGGAGTCTTCTAATAAAGCATTAGATGTGTCTAGGTAGTGTAGAGTATGTTACATAGAAAGCACCATGTGAGGACACAATCAAAATGACATCTCAACCCCGAAATGCTTGAGGCACCACATTCTAGTGTTGACAATATTTTGAAGTAAAATAAAGCCTAATTATAAAGTTGCCATTTCTAGTAGTCTATATTTTTGAATATATGTTTTTGAAGTCTAGTTTTAGCATCAAATAACCGATTATGAAAATGATTCATGAATGGTGTTTTTTCTATTTTTCTATTTTGTGAAACAATGTCCATTGCAATGTAGACTTTCTGTAGTGTTGAGAGGTCTTGGAAATGAGCCTCAAAAACACTAGATCTAGGAGGGAATTTAACATTCATAATTAATTTTTTTTAAATTGTAGAAAACATTTTGAGAAGCAATTAACTAATCGAGATTCTTCATGTTATATCCTTTAACCTTATATTTTGTTGATGATTGTAATTTTAGATTTTACTTGTGAAAAGAGGATTGAAAGAATTCCAATCACTTTCACCATTTCAACACCGTCATGATCAAATACTATAATCTTTTAATTTGTAAATGATACTATTATGTTTTCTTTTTCTATATGATTTTTAATGTATCTAGCTTGAATTTGTATGGTTACAATTGAAGAGAATTTGATACTACTTATCAAAATGTTGGTATTATTTTTTATTTAAAGCAAATTCATTGAAGCTCTTCTAAAGCCTTTAGCATTAACTGACATGAAGCCATGATTTAATTTATCCTAAAAAAACACATTGAAGGTGATGAGGTTTACTTCAAGGCCATATTAAATGCTATGAGGACCTTCAATTCACTAGGTTATAAATGTCTCTCCTATGTACAAATGAGTAACATGCTCCTTCATATATCTATGACTATTGTTCATGAGGTATGCAAGCTTCATTAGGCATTTTTTTGAATCTGGTACATCATGCTTTGGCTAAGTGTGAAGGACCTACTATTGGTTGCAATAAGGAATAAGACCCTCTTCTCTGTGAAAAAACATTCAAAGCTACCATCTCTATAGCAAAGAGCAAAAGAAAATGAAAAATGTTTTTTTTGGCATATTTAACCATAGGATTTTATACTAGACTAGTATAAAAATGTGTGGAAAAAATTTCACAAACTTTGACCTTGTAGATTGCAAGATATTTGCATTTCAAGTGAAAAAAACAAGTTTTTTTGCACATTGTTCAAGTAGAATTTTGGGTTTTGAACCTTCATAACTTATAAATTTTCCTCTATTGATTTTGAATTTCTAATTTTATATAATAAAGAATTGAGGTGAGAGTCTAGGGAAAGCAAAAACAAAACACACACTTTGTTTACACTCATTAAAATATTCAGAAGTAGAAATACATTCATGATTGAAAGAAAATCTAATTTGTTAATAGCTTTAAGATGAAATTGAAATACTCGAACATCAACGGTGAAATTATTCTAGCAAGAAATCTTAACCTTGTGAAGCTTTTTTTTTAAATTGTGAAAATTGAAGTTAAAAATGAATCCTATAAGTTATGTTTTCAAAAAGATTCTTTGATTCCCAAAAAATAAGATTGTCCATAACTTTCATATAACAAATTCAAATGGAATAAATCAAAGCTTGTCATGTACATGAATATATAATCAATTCAACACAATTTTTTTCTTAAAATTCATTTAATTCTTTTAGAAGGTTTTTTTTTGCTTACTGAACTAAAAGAAGGGACTTTTTGCCATAATTTTTGCTCCCATGCTTTGATTGATATAGAAATTATATTTTTTAAAAGCTAATTTTTTTTTCTATCTTCACAAAAGAATTCAGAAAATCACAATAAATATTGAGACTGTATGAGCTTCCCCTAAATCATTTTTGTCCCTCAAAAAGACAATGGGACTTTAAGATTAAGCTGTACAAGTTCATGATTATAGTTATAAATATTTAAGGATCTTGGAGAAAAATACCCATAAGTTTTAGTTTTCATTTTTTCTTACTGTGCCTTTCATCATTGTGTTAGTTCAAATATTTACTCCATTTGCACAAAGCTCATTAATTTCTATATTTCATGACAAAATTTTTAAATTTTCCACTATGATTGAGGTCAAACATAGCTATTGCAGTGCTCATTGTCTTCCAAGGAAGCAATGGGCTTTCTTGGATAAAGTTCATGATGGAAAGTCTACTAATTGTATCACAAGTTTCATTTGATTCTCTGCTAATTGTATCGTAACTTTCATCTCATTAATCAAAATGGTATCATTCAAGCCTTTCCACATACATTTAATTTATTAAATGTATTTCCAATTATAAATTATAAAAAAAATATTTTTGTCTTATTCTTGGCCTTCTTTTGAGCTTGCACACGATGGACTAATAATTACATATAATTCAATTACTTCTTTACCATGTAGTCAAAAGTAATGAATACTGTTACGCCTTCAAGGTAGTGTTTCACCACATGTTTTGTACAAATTATAAATAAACTAACCGTAGAAATTGGTTTCTAGTGAGGTGCCCTCTTATTGCTAGTTTGAACCTTCAGGAAATTCAGAGGACCTTATGTCCATTTCACTTTGAATTTCAAGCTCTCTTACACATGCCCTTCAAAATTTTGGGACTTCAACCTTGCACTTTGGGCCCCCATGCACTTTAATATAATTGAAAACATGATGCCAAGTTTGGCTTTCAAGGTAGATTTGTCACCATTCTATTTTATAGTCAAAAATGTATTATAACTCATAACGCAGTCCCTCTTTTTATACCCTTAAATTTGCAAAAAAAATACAAGTGTAGATGTCTATAATGAACTATTAGACTTGGCATCATGTAGTCCATAATCATCATGCAATTCATTTTGGTATACATGGCAGGCAGGCATTGGAAATGAAGAGCTAGATAGGTTATGGTTCATAACCTAGGGTTGCTTTAACATTATGAATACCTACCAAGGCAGGTTGCAAAATAGTGTGTAGGTTAGTAGACCCAATGTATACTTTAGTTATTTTTGAACCCCCTTTCTGTGGCCTTACTAGCATCTACTAGAATTGTCCACCACTTTCAATCCTTTTCTTTACATATTTGTGATGTAGCTAATATGGGAATTTGAAACAACCTAGGAATGCCAAGAGGAGAGACCGCAACAATGGTTGGACCCACATGCTTGTCATCTCTAAAGTCTTTGAATTTCTTTGTAGTTCAATATAAATTCACATCAATCTTAATGAACTCCACACCAAAAGATTTCAACCTATCAGAATGACAACTATGACTCAAGATATATACATGCAAATGAAGGAATTCCTATGTTTTGAGCATGGATATGAACCATGAAGAACCATGATACATTATGGATTGACCCCTAGATGCCTAAGGCACCAAATTTTGATGTTGACAATACTTTGAAGTTAAATAAAACCAAACCAAATTGCTATTTTTAGTAGTTTATGATTTTGAAAAATTCTTTTTGAAGTTTAGTTTTAGCATCCAAAATTCATATTTGAAATTTTTTTATTATGCTTTTTCTATTCAAGATTTTGTACAAGGATATTCATTGCAATCTTAACTATCTGTAGTGTTGAGGGTTCTTGGAAATGACCCTCAAATACACTAGATCTTGGAGAAAAAATCACATTAAAAACTCATTTAAAAAATTGTAGAAGAGATTTTGAGAAGCCATAAATTGATTGGAGTTATGCATGTTAAGACCTTCAACCTCATATTTTTTGATAACCAACTTTTTAGATTTGACATGTGAAAAGAGGATTAAAAGACTTCAAATTACTTTTGCAAGTTTTAACACCCTCATGATTAAACATTATAATCTTTCAATCTATAAGTGATATTGTACAGAAACTAAAATAAAGATTCTAGACAGAAGCAAGTCAAAGATTTGAACATTGAGTATATCATCTTGATGTCCTCTAAATGATAAAAATGAGCATTAGTGCATTTTGTAGAAGGCACACTCTCTCAATCTTACACCTTTTTTGTTTACTTCTACTAATTCAAGCTCTAGAGTGTGACATAATTGTGCACAACACAAAGCTAAGGTAAATAGCTTATAATTGATGCTAGCTAACCAGCATGAAAAAGTAAAAGTATCAATTTGGAAAAGTTCCTAATTTTTTGGCTTTGAAGTATTCAGACACACATGATTCACATACGGTAGATTAACATTCAACTTGGAACCCCCTCAAATGTGGCATTTCCAAATCTTCACAGCGTTGCAGCCGGTCTAACTTGCAAATATACATTAATTGTCCTCTCTTTCATTGAACTTACATCTCGTAAACCTAATTCTTGAAACGATTCAAGACAAAAATTCTCAAACAATAAAGAGACGTAAATATTTACATATAGAAAGTCTCGATAGGCATGCAAAACAATTGTTGAAAACAAAAAATTGTATTGAAATAGACATCCTAAAACAAAGAAGAGACTAAGACTGAAACACCTCTAAATAGGGCTTCACTTTTTTCAAAACTTAACTTATTGCTTGATTGAAACTCAAAATTGAAACTCAAAACAATACATCTTGTCTCAAATCAAGGGTTGGTATCACCGAAGCATCAAATAGATACTTTTTAGAACATAGTCTAAAGTAGTAACTACTATGGTTACTACAGAAATATTGGATATCTATGAATCCAAAGACTATTATAAGTGTCATAGTCCATCCAAGCAAATTTACATACTGTAAGTACAAGAGAAAGAGTCCAAAGATAACAAATCTATGTGCTTGATAACAAAATGTTGCACCAAATTTGTGTTGGAAAAATTTGATTTGAAGGGTGTGCCTCACCTATGCTTGTCCCAAATACAACACAAACTAATGTGAAGTCAGTGAGGATGCATGAAGTGTCTTTAGCAACAGCCAATTGCTATCTATATCACAAATCAATCAAACCAACAAAAAAGAAATAGTAAAAAACGTCATAGAGCAACATACAATCAAATCACAACAACAACCTAAGCCAACTACAATCCACAAAGAAAAGAGACCTTTGCCATTCCAAGAAGCTCAAGAGTCATCACAAAAAAGCTTTACAATTCAAGCTAGAGCAAACCACTAGACTTGCAATGCCAAAAGGTGAGACACATGAAATGGAAGGCCATTTCATTCTCACATAACTGGAGGTAAAACTACCAAAAAAGCCATAATGAGGTAGTTTCAAAATAACCGTCACTCAAAGTAGTGAATTGGTTCCAATTAAGGCTGTCTCCCTAGTGGGAGGGTGGGTGATATATGGTGTACTCATCCAAGCCTATTACAATACCTAATTAGTCATTGCCACAATGTGATATAGAAATAATAGGTCTATCAATTAGTTAAAAATACTTTAAACATAAAGTAGAACCATTATTGCCACAAAAATGCTTACAAAGATAGAATACCAAATCCATATGGAGATGGTATCAACATCCAAATTGGGCTTTTTGATATATCAGTTTGATTCCAAAAATATAAGTAAGAAGTATATTGGAAAGAACTTACAAATAAATGAGTGTGTGACTAACTTGGTGTACCAATATTGAACCATGAAATAGAACTACTAAACAAAATCATGCTTTTATCTAAGATTAGAAAAACATGATGATTGGGCTAGGAGTTTACTACTAGGGGAATTTACATAACAATGGTAACTTCTATGGAAACATATGAATGGATTTAATCAATCCTCTGAAGGCAAAAAGTCCTAGAAATACTTCACATAGTATTATAAATTTGAGATAAGGCTCTAAAAAGAAGCCTATGCAAATACCAAAGGAAAAGACATTGAGACTAAACACCCCTTAACAAGGCTTCACTTTTCACAACCTAACTTTGCTGCAAATTTGAGCAAAGCAATACTTTATATCACATCAGTTCTTTGTAAATATCACCCAAAAATTACAAATTAAATAGCCCAAGTCTTGAGATTCTATGTGTCAATTCAATAATGTATAAATATAGTAATAGGAGAATAAATCCATGTGCTTGACATGAGTCTTGAATTCCAATTTGGAGAAATTGGATTTGAAGGCACAGCCTCACTTATACCCATCCCAATATACACAACAAGCCAATGTTATGTTAGTGAGGTTGTAACAAGTGTCTACAATTGCCACCAATTGCTATCTATGTCACAAATCCAAAATATCTTACAAGAGAAATTTATACAAAGCTAGGTCACAAGGAAGGAAGTAAATCACAAATTGTCACATCCAAGTTCTTTCCAATCAATCCAATACATGCAAGAGACCTTTGCCATTCTCGTAGCACAATTGAAGTCCAAGCGTTGCCTACACTAATCTCACACAAGATCACACAAATGTCAACACAACCAAAGATGTGGGACATAGCTAGGAGGCGATAATTATATGCACAACTATTGGCAGGAAGAAATCCTAATGGATAATTTGAAAAAAAAGGCGCCACCCATCATGGGTAGGTGGGTGTACCATCCAAGCTATTTTTAGACTTAATTCTCACATTATGTGGCGGTCTCACCAAAACTACATGAAGCCTTGGAACTTTCTTAGAGTCATAGTGAATAAGAAGCTTCCATAGTGATTTCTTTAAAACCAAAGTGGGCCATGAAATTATTTATGCCTCCAATTAAATCAATTAGAAAACCTATATGGAAGATCCAATAGTGTAAAAATGGTCCATAGAGGTTACTTTTCCCTATCCGAATTATTTGTTAAAAACTCTCCACTAGAGTCTTTAGGTATTTTAATGTTACATATTAAAAACATAAAAGAATAAAAATACCCTTATGCATGCATTTTGATTATGTAATGGAACAACCTATATGATTATGGGAATTGATCATATGAGGAAGATGGTCAAGCCACATCCACTTGATTGAAAGTAAGTATGTGGTAAAAGATTAAAATCCAATTCTTGGTATAAAAATCATTTCCCAAACTTGCCAAAGAAGAGACTAAGACTTAATAGCCCTAAACTAGGCCTCAACTTTCCAAAACCTAACTAAATAGCCAGATAAAAATCAAGGCATGATCAAATGCAATAGAGAATAGTTTTAAACTCTCTCAACTAAACCCCAAAAGTACTCAAATAGGATACATAGAGTGTAGATATAATATTTTCTAAATCAATCTAATGTAATCAAGTGCTAACAAAACATCTCCATGTGCAAGAGTATAGACAAGATGTTCCAGTTTGAAATGAAGTTGCTCCAAATACTCCAAAAACTTGGGAGATTTTGACTTGAAGGCTGAGCTTCACTTGTGCCTATCCCAATCACAAAACAAACCAATGAAATGTTAGTGAGGATGCACGAGGCGTCTTCAATTGAAAGCCAATTGCTATCTATGTCACAGGTCAACAAAAACCAAAAAGGAAATCAACAAATCACAATTTAGTAAGTAAAGCACGATCCTAAGCAAAATACAAGCCCAAGTAACCTTTGCTATTCCCGTGAAGTGCACAAGCTTGAAGCTCAAGAGTTGCACTCAAGAATACACTACCATCCACAAATCAACTACTACACTGAGAAGGTAAGAATGAAAGGCAAAGAAGCCATTATATTCTAACTAGTTTGAATTTGGGAGGGAAAGCCTATAAAGCTGGTCATAATGGAGTTAGTTATAGCTCCACATCATGCCAAAATCAAGTATTAGCCAAATAATAGTCACCTTTGGTGGGTGGGTGGTACATGCACCAAGACGGCTATATTACTGTAAACCATGTACTCTCACAAAGACCACAATAAGTGGGTGTACTAGTATTAAAAATATTATTTGTAGTATGTCTAAGTGACATAGATCAATGAAATAAAATTAAACTTAACATTAAACCTTAGGTTAAGTGTGAGTAAGGATATGAAACCTTCCTAAAAGCACACTATGTTTAGGAAAATTTAAATGAAGGCTACTTAATAAGGGTGTAAAAATTACTAAAGATGGGAAATAAAAATTGAATTAGAGGCAAAGTCAAAATGATCATAGCATTCAAAATGGATTGAGTGAATATTTCACAACAAAGGCTATGAAAACAAGGGGTCCACTTCATACAATTTTTGTTTTAACCATAGGATATTTGAACAAGAATAAATTGCACTATGGCTAAAGAAGAAGAAGACATGCATGATCTCCTTTGTGCACCTGGTTCAACCTTCAACAGATGACATCTTTGACTTTGATGCTGGATCATTGAGCATCTTTGTGGCAACTATGAGGGAAGTAGGACACCGTGCTACAACAAAAGGGAAGTCATTCTGAAATGCAAATCTAGGTGAATCATACATGGTTTATCATGTCAATCACCAATTAATAAGCTCGGTTTGCTATGTCTACACTTATGTTCTGAAATGACTCCCTTTCCTAGAAAGGGACGCCATTGGGTATAAAGACGCTTTCAAGTGCTTGTACCTTGTTTAAATATCGAAATACAAGTTGGAACGTAAAAATTCAATTCCACATGTTCTTATATCAGGTTGAATCGAAGATGGTTGACTTGACAATGAGCTAGATGCTTGGGCATATTTGACCTTTAGTTCCCTTATGATCAAAGGATTTATAGATTTGTGAAACTCCATTACAAAATGAAACAAAGTCAATATGCCATTCCAAGTTGTAGATTTTCAACCTGAGGTTACACTTGCTGAGTTCAGTATTCCATTGCTTTTTCCAATAATTACTATGTAATAAAATTTGACTCTTATGGTACCAAATTCTTTCTAAATTTGACAATTTTTGAGTGAAGCTCATTAGTTTGATTCCCTCATTGTGGCGATTCTACAAAAGTTTTGAATCAATAAAAATTTACGAACTTATTGTTTATAGTGATTTTTAAGCTAAAAGTCAACTCAGTCAAGTATTCAAGTTCTTCTATTTCCATGATAATTTTCCCGCGGAAATCATAGTTCCAATAATGCCAAATCCGACTGTGACATATCGGTAGTTGTCAAACCTCACTAAGTTCCCTTCTGGAAAAGTTCTGTTCTTTCTGTTCAAATCTCCTCTTCCGGTCCTTGAATGGGTTTCACTCTAAGTTCCCTTCTGGAAAGGTTCTGCACTACATAGAATTCTCAGTGTGAAAAATACATTAGACACCAAAAACGTCCAATTGAATGGAATTACTTGCAACAAGAGCCTCAAAGAACTCATGGTTGAGTAACATCTTATTCAAGTTTGGAGCCCTACATTGAAAAGCTAACTTTTTCCCTAGCTGTAGAATTTCTGAATATGTTTTGATTTCATAAACTTATCCCTTAATCACGAAGCAAGCAACGGACAGGAACACAAATTGCATTCACTTCACAACTCATGATTTATTAGCCACAAATTCAAACACATTGCGATGCACGATGACAGGAAACAAAAACATTCTCAATTTGCTACTTTCAAATTCACATCCAATTCACAATCAGAGCAATTTGGCTAAAACATAGGCAATTGATTAGCCAGAGAATGTAATGAAGGTTTGAAACATCTTCTGTACAAAAAATTTGAAACGGAGATTGGTGAAACCAATAGTTGCAACTTCCAAAATTTGAAGCAGAGGACTACTGCAAAACCCATCGCTTTTTGTTCCTTGAAATAGCGAAAAAATGTGGGACGAGTGAAAAAAAAAGTCATGAACGACAAAACGTGGGGTTGATTTGGTTATTAACATTAAATCATTTTCAATGAAAAGTGACTCAACTCTAGATCTCTTGAATGACACCAATGGGGTTTGCTCTAGTGGAGAGAGAGAAAGCCCCTTAGTTCCTTGTTGCAAGCTCCATCGCTCCATCTCAATGTTCGTTCCTTGATCTCAACATCCCCCATAATTTGTTGAAGTTGCACCATCAGGGAAGTGTAAGCTCTTTGAGATAGGCCCATAAAAAAATTACCATGAGTAGTGTAAGAATCTCACTCTATGAATTGGAAAAGGTCGGAATAAAATTCTTTTTTCCATCTTTAAACATTATAATCTTTTAATCCATCCTACCAAGGGTTCTAAATTTCCTTTCCACACATTTCTTTCCTTTAATAGTCTAGTGCAAATTTACAAGGTTGAATTTTGGGAAATAAAACTTTTATTTTCATTCTCTCATTGGCTTAAAAAGTGACATTTATTCACACTTTCTTCCTCAAATGCCAACCTTGGTCCTTTAGGTGTTAAATTGAAAAGAACACAAGCAACACACAAAATGGTGAAGTCCTAGAATAACACATATTCAACGACTTCTTCCCAATGGCTTTTTCACCATGCCTTTTTGCACCATTCATGCTCATATTTTAGGTGTTGATATCTAGACACACCTTAGTATTTATTAAAAAGTCCTTGGCAAAGATGGTGACTATGGACTTGATTACATGACTTTTGGATGAGTGCAAATTTGGGTGATTCCAATACCGTACATAAAAATCCTCACATTACAAAGGAACACAAGAGAGCAAATTGTAATTGTTACAATGATACATTTCCATAAGGGTGCTACAGTAGTACATTCACAAGCTCACGACTTGTCGAGGTGAAAAAGAGTATGCAGTTGAATCTCTGAATCACCAGCTCACTACAAGACTTCGGTGCTATCCTTGAATAATAATATCGCCTGCAAAAAGGCCCCAAAATTTGAGGAAGGTCTTTCTAAGGAATAACCAACTGTACCAATTGTTAAATAAGTATTTACAACAGAGCTTTTCCAAATCTTCAACATGAGGTTCCTGTTTTGATGCGAAAAGGACCAAAACATTTAAATGCCTCCACCCAGTCTCACGTCCACAACCGACAGCATCCCTTCAAGATTTGAATAGTAAAGCTGGAAACAACGTTCACAAACTCCAGCTGCAACTGTACGCCTCGTAATGATAAATAGGAAATCATCCTCGAACCCTTCTTTACAGGTTCACAGTAGATACATTTTCTACTGAGTACAAGGTACGCCTTTGCAAAGTCTTGCGCGTCGTAGGGTCATACAAAGTGAGCTGATATCTCGTCAGATGAGCTGCTGCTCAGCAAAGAAACTTCCCGTTGCAAGGTGCACGTACTTTCCCTACCGCGTCCCACAGTGATTGACCATTCATGAAAAAACCCAGTTGCAGTGACTACAAATATTCTGGCTCTGCAGCATAACGCAAAATGATCAAAATATATCTCACAATAGACTGTCGAACTATTTGCGCCAAATAAAGTAAAGCACCGACTTGCAGCAAGAAACACTCATACAGCACATGTACAGATTAAAAAATATCATACCAGTATCCCTCGGAAGGACAGAAATGGCATTCAGATGCTACCTCTTTACGAGAATCAACAGAACAGACCAACAAATACACAAGCATGCAATAGCATCTCCTCATACATACGTGATCAAGGACCCACTCATCCAACAGAATATTCATAAATTACTTGAAACTATTTGCTGGAGTGCAGAAACCTTACTCACCGCTCAAAGCAACTGGCATATTCTAAGTAAATTTGTTTGCAATCTTTTCAAGTAGGTCGTACAACTAATGCAAGCGGACCTCTCCAACAGTCATGGAAAAAGAGAATGAAATGTTGTGATTCACCTGTTGCTCGAGGAGGTGGCAGCAGGAGCCACATCTCCATCTTCTCCTGCATCTTCCAAATGCGCAGCTATAGCACAATGGCTGTCGCAATTAAACGCAAAAAGAGACTTAGAAGAGCTGCAGACAATGTTCCTCAAACGAAATACTGCTAAAATAGCATAACGAGAATCACTCCAGATGCTCAGTCATTCCTAAGCGGATAGTTCTTAACCTTGATTTGATTCAGATGGTCATGACCTAATTGCAATGTGTACTCAAAGCCTTGACGACATAAAACCCTAGGTGCCCAAAATGGCCATAAAGTTGCCGCTTCTATAGTTATAAGAACTGAAATAAATCATTCAGGAAGTTTTCAGGAAATCTGTACCAAGAAAAAGAAGAACTCATACCCTCAATTCTTTGAATGAGACAAAAATATTTTGAAAGCTTCTGTAATTGACTGTTCGCTTACAAGAAGAAATTTCAATTTTTTAGATTCGGGCCCTTTGAATTTGAATTTATGTCCGTTGAAATAGTGCTGACGGAGAACTAATAACTAAAGTCTACTCCCAATTTGTGCAAGCAGTGCTGACAGTTCATACTTTGAAGAGCATACCTGCGGATATTAGGAGGAGATCCGTTCCTGATTGTAACAAAACAGCGCTCTGATTCAACCATGTCACTCATAGAGTTTGGAATTACTGATGCCAGCAGCCCGGCAGCCATGCCATTACTGCATTCAGGCAAACATTAAGAAAGATTTAGCATAAAGACCCATCGAAGTACAATTCACTGCACTAGAGACACATAAGCTCAGCATGGGTGCTTCAGAAGACTACACTTGTTTTTACCTTGATTGACCCACGCTGCCTGTCGAATCTTCGTTTCTGAACAAAGAAATATGAGATATTTCCTATCAGTTTCACCATGCGAACATCTACTTAAGCGGTGCGGAATTCCCCTACTTCTTACTCCCATCACACAGTTACTGATTTGGACCAAAACATGAGAACTTTCCAATAAAGAGTGCAGACAGTGGTTTAAGCAGATGATAATCGGCAACCAAAAACCCGACAGGGCAATTCTGCCATGTGAAAACAGAAAAAATATGCTCACTGGAAAAAGATATTGAGAAGTTGGATTTTGTCTGCACACTCCTGCCTTCACGTAGGAGAATGCCAGAAAATGACGTGCTCCCTATCACTAGAGTACACCTCTGACACTACTACACAACAAAGCGAGAAGAACTCAGCTTACCGAGATCTTGCAAGCATCCCCAACTTAAACACGTGGATGGTACCAGAAGCACATGAAGCAGCAAGTAGTTGTGGAACTTGAGATGGTGGCCCAAAGGACAAGGAGTAAATTGTGGCAGGATAACTTCCACGTCGGAAAGTGTACGCCTGCAAACGTTCACATGAGCAATGCAAATTATGGTAGAGAATACTAAAACCATTGGGACACGCTCCCGTCACATATACTGAACCTGTTACCAAATGCACCTCATCTATACTTAGTTGGACCTATCAGTAGGGAAAGCATGTATTAGCTAAATGTCTACGGCCACTGATATTTCCATGGAAAATGGAGTTATCTACTGTCACTTCTAGAGGTCTACAACTTCCCAATTTCAAATTTGCATAGGAAATTCATACATAATGGTAAAAAATTTGATCTTCACAGATTTTGGCTGTTGTACCCAAAGATCTCTCCACAGTTCTGGTCCCAAAAATCACACTCCTAAATATGTTGAAATGCTTCAAGTGATGCAAATAATATCCTATACCTTAATGACAACAATTGCACACGACTAGCGCAGAGAAGATCAAGATCATTTTCACCTTGGAGGCTTGGGGAATGCTGTGAACCCTAATTACTGTGCCTTGATCAGAAGCTGTGGCTAGAAGCAAGCCATCTGAGGAGAAAGCCATGGCTGCCAAGGGTGACTTATGTGCTTGAATCTGCAAAATCCAGAAGTTACTCCCATCAGTTATATGGAAGAAATCAAATATGAACTTAAAAAAACCTACACAATGCATTCTATTTACTGTCATCCATGATATAATGGAACATCCAATTAACGTGCCGTAGAGTAAATAAATTATCTTTTGTTAACTGTGTACTGCGAGATCACCATCAAGAAGATTTTCAGTGAATAGTCACTAAAGCAACAAGCGGCCAGTCAACCAGTGACCAAGACGAAATCCAAAGTTCAGTAATCATCAAAAGGTACACTAATTCATGGCATATGAAGGGCTCCATAGGATTACGAGATAGCGAATCATACACTAAATAGAATAAACGGTGTAGTCTATAAAAAATTGATTGGAACCAAGAAGTTTCGATCGGGAAGGCTTCTACAAGCATTCGGTATCATGCGATATTATAGAAAAAGATATTTAAACAATGGCATAAGAATTGCATGTAGCTTAATCACCTGACAGAGGGCATGGAGATCCAATGCGTCAAATACCAATACTGACCCACTGGACGTGCTTGCCGGTAAAGCCAAGTAGCAGTTTTCTTGATTTGGAGACAGTGCACACAAAGCTGCAGAACAGAACATGCGCAGGAGATAAACAAAGGAGTCAAAAGGAAACTCACAGCGCCTTATTGTGAATCCTCACGAAGTATAACTTTCAAGACTCAAATCTCATGATAAATTAGTCGAATCACAGTAGTTATTGAATGATTCATAATTCCGACATCCCCATCACAACACAACGTATAAGTGCATGACCTCGGACGTTCGGAACGGTGTCAATGGTGTGCAACGGTGTCAGCTGGCCCAGGTCATGAATATACGTTTTACGCTCCAAAACTACCACCAATCTGTTCATCAACGGAGAATGATATGAGATTCACAAGTTGAGCAGGAAATAATTCTACTTCAAGAACACTGAAAATTTTGAAAAGGTAGCAAAAAATTCATCCATATCCATAGTCAAGATGCGCTTCATTGACTACACAAAAAAATTGGGGAAGTTGGAGAAGCTCTAAAAGAGTAGGAAAGCCCTGACGTGCTTGGTTTGATTAAAATTTAGAACTTACATAAGGTGGGAGGAACCATGCATCCAAATTGCAAAGGTCACGAATATTACCGCTTACGGTTCATGCGTACACACAGAATCGACGACACAAAGTTGAGCTCCGCTTGAATTGTGTCCGTGATGGTGTTGAAGACACTCAATCGCCGAGGAGAGAGCGCTGGCTGCAGCAACACTATCTTCATCAAAACCATATCTCATTGCTCATTGCTGCCCTAAATTCTCTGACCAAAATCATAATTTTTGAGCTCATCAAAACTTCATACTGACCCCAACAAAAATTAAAATCAAAGAAGATACGGAGAGAGAATAAAAAACCTGTTGACCAGCTCCGACAACCGCCACTAAGCTCGTACTAAACAACATCTCCACCGCGTTGATTGCTCCTTCAGCTGTACAAACCTCCAAAGTTCAAACCCTTGAACAAATACTGATCTCCACTGAACTAGAAGTACTCAAAGAATTATCAAATTGGCAAATTGACAAAATCTTAACAACGCCTTCGGCAGATTACTTACATCGCGCGTAGCAGCATCGGCAATTATCGCAATTGAAAATCTTGAAACCATTCTTCGTGCCAATTCCCAGACAACTGAAGGTCCCATGAACAAACATAATCAATCCTTGTCTTCCAAGAAATTCTCAAAATAAACTCATAACACAACATGCATACGATGAACGGAATTGCAAAGGAGCAGGATCCGAAGCTACAATAATGCTATAGTCTAAATCACCTGCTATTGACAGAGTCACAAGCCTTCAGAGACCTTCTCAGAATTAAAATTCACAGTCAATGAAAGCACGTTTTTGCCCTAAAACTGTAGTTTTTGCCGCAAACAACGCGATCGTGCATAGAATTTTCATATCCTAATCCGATCACCGAGAAGCAACGTCGATCAAGCCGTGCCTTCAGAGACTTTCTGAGAATTAAAATTCAAATGACCTGAATAGAAAATTGAACGCCCTCGACAATCTAGAGTTGAATGTTTCCAAGACATATTCTTACGCCTGCTTTAAACTGTAGTAATTGCCGCAAAACAATGCAATTGAGCTTTAGAATTTTCGAATCTTAATGCCATCACCGAGACAGCTCAATCAAGCCTTGCCTTCAGAGACTTTCACGAAATTAAAATTAAAAACACCTAAATAAAAAAACTGAATGCTCTCGACGATCTGGAGTTGGATTGTACAAAAGCTTGACCTAAAACTTTATTTATTGACGCAACAAAATACGATTGAGCTTGGAATTTTCATTTCCTACTCCTATCAACGAGAAGCTACCTCGATCAACCCCGTGCCTTCACAGACCTTCTCAGAATTAGAAAAAAACAAAAAAACTGAATAGAAAACTGATTCCTCTCGACGATCTAGAGTTGGATTTTTTTAAAGCTTGCCCTAAATCTGTAGTTATTGGCGCAAAATAATTCGATAGAGCGTAAAATTTGAAATTCCTACTCGATTGTAAAGCACGAGCGCACACCTGTTGTCTTGATTGAACGCGAGCGAGAGAAGCCGGCGATCGCCCGGCGAAGATGTACTCATGCTCATAGCTCTGCCGTCTTCTCCGTTCTCCAGCTGAGCCTCTGTGCTACCACCATGGATTCTTCTCTACAACAAAAGTTTCGACCGTCAGTCCCTCCGTCATCATCGCCGCAGCAGTTCGGGATACAAAATTGAGAGAAGCGTGAATCGCGGCAGAAGGCCAGCTCAAGAGCCAAAGGGAAACAAAGCAATCGCGCAAAAAGGAATACGAAAAGGAACACAAAAGAGGACCAGGAGAAAGAAAAGGGGACGAGCTTAAGTAAAAGTAAAGCAAAAGAAAGCAGGGAATAGGAGGTCCATAAAGTTACGGAGTACTATTTACCAGCCGATTCGCAATTTGGGGAGTTTGACTTCTTCAAATGTTCATCAGTAAATTTTCCTTGCAAGACAAATGAAATTGACATCTAAAGTAGCCGACTCATTTCCGACCCATTTTCGACCACTTAAGCAATTATGCATATTTAAAGTAAAGGTTTCTTGAGTGAAGAAATTTTTCCATGCATAGAAATAGAGTTTAGATAGATTCCATATTTTTTCAGAATTTTATTTCTCAAATTATAATTACTATGAATTTTTAGTTAAAGATTTTGTTTGACCTATTCTTGCCATATAGATCTACCTATTCCCAACCATAGGTTGATTGCAACATCAATCAAGACTATAGCCCATTAAAGGATTTCTGGGGTAGGGAGGGCCATTTCAAATTGGTACTCCCTGCAATTCTCCCCCTCCAATTTCAACAAATAGCTATTCCCCCAAAAAATTAAAATAATATAAAAAATTTATTCTTGAAATGAAGAAAAAAGTTGAATTTTTTTTTTTCTAGATATGTCAATTGTTGTACTACATCAACGAGTTGCTACAAAATAGTTCTCGCAATTTGGGAATTGTTGGGAATTCATAGTCTTGAAGAGGGTTGAAATTTTTTCTAATGAAGAGTGCTATGCCACTACTACATTGGGAATTGTGCCATAATTAATCTTCTACTTTCTCATGTTGATTGGAAAGAGTGTAGCCTAGATAATGCAAATGGAATCTCCTACATTCTCATGTTGATTGAAAAGAGTGTAGTCTAGATAATGCAAATGGGGCCCTAGTTACAATTGGGTCAACTCCTTTAATTTAAGTCATTGTATTTTGAACTTTCATAGAATTAGTTATGAATTTTGAAGTTGTAATCACGTTAGGACACTAAGAGTGTTTAATTCCTAATATGTTCATCATTGGTATATTGACAAATGCAATTGATTCATCAAAGATAACAATCTAAATCTTAATATTAGAAAATGCTTTTAGAACCTCGTCACTTTATAGACTTCATGTTATAGACACAATGATATAAGACCAATGAATATTTTTAGAAACAAGATTAAATCTTATATTTAAGGAAAGAGTATAAGATTATAGTTAGAGAAAAAAATTGAGAAGTGTAAGAGATGTGTTGTAGAGTCTATAGATCACCTTAACCTTGACTTCTTTACATACTTCTCCACTTATTATATTCCTTCATCAAATGACAAATTTTAAATGATGATTATACATGCAAACTTACTACATGCAATAGTTAGAATAGGCATACCATGGTGAATAATGACTAATTAAAGTTAAAGAAGGTGATTAAAGGCAAATGTTTTAAAATAGGAAGAGTTTTTTTTAATCATTAAAAAAAATCACCAAACAATTTTACAACTATTTTTAGATATACCTTTTGTAAAATAGGTTTTCTATAAACCTAAGCCCCTAATTGCTCTACAATTTAAGGTATTTTTAGATTATATTTTTCATTCATCTTAGGGAATTTTTGAATCTTTGAAAACAACCTTTCTCTATGACCAATTTGATGAAATTGAGGTAAATCATAAAATTCTTAAAAGCTATAGTATAGGCAAAATTTAAAGAAAGAATTTAGGCTTTAGCAATGCACTTTCACTATGACTGTCGATCTCTCGTAGGCGATCTCTTAAAAGAGCATCTCCACTGGAGACACCACACTGCCTTGGCAAATGGTTTGGCGTGCCCGGTTGCTTTTTAATGTCCTACTGGTTGGAGATTTCAGATAATGTCAATGCAAGCCTCAACAAATATCAATGGCCACACTTCAAGTTGCCGCGTAGGGTGCATTTGACCGTGGTCCCGGTATACACTATACACTGAAACTCACCTGCCACCCCAATTTCCCATTAGTTCCCCCCCTCCTCTCTCAAAAAATTTGTGAGCCGTTGATTTTTTTGAAAAAAAATGCTTACCCTCAAAATTGACATTGATTTCTCAAAAAATCACAAGATGTTGATCTTGTGAAATTTAATCTGAGCTGTTCAAATATAAAATACAAATATTGAATATGAATACGAATACGTGTACTAGATATGAGTACTAAATACGTGTACTGAATACAAATATTGAATATGGGTACTGAATACGAATACAGTATTGGATACGGGATCAATTGTCCTATATTGTTTGTCAAGAACTTTGATTCTTAAGATTACAAGAGAGGGGGGGGGGTGAGATAAAAAAATTTAAATCAAATTCTAAATGATAGGTGGAGGTGAGTGGGGGTGGTAAAATAAAAAAATTTAAATAAAAATTGAGGGGGGGAGTGCATAGTGTCACTATACACAGAACTATAGTTGCCAAGTCCTCATTTCTAGAGCAAAACATTTGTGGTCCACAGGGCAAGCCATACGATTGGCTGGCTGGCCTCCATTTACGGTTCATATTGCTTTTCTAATATAACTCATTAATAAGCACGCCTCATGGACCGCAGGTTGCTGCGTCTCCAACCCATTTCCAGTGGGAGGCCGGCAAGCAAGCGCGCCATGTCTGACGTATTTCATTCTCCAAAATTATTTTAGCGTGCTGCTTTTAGCGTTCACCGCTGGAGATGCTCTAAGCGACCACCATGTGTCCTCCCAATCATCCCCCTCCCAATGACGTCCTGCAGATTCATAATTCCCTGTTCTACTCTTGCACCTCACCAAGCTTTTTTTTCCTCGTATCTCCTAATGCGAGCCTCACCGATTTGAATCCCTGTACAATCCACCCGTGACCACCCTTGTGTCAATCTTCCGAACATGTCCAGAAGATCAGAAGCAGTGAAATTTTGAGCCGGAGAGTACTCCTCGTGATTGCGCACAGGGTACGCAGCGAAAATTCAGGTTTTAGGGTTGCGAGAATTCATGTTAGTTTTTAGGGTAGTGAGAATTCATTTCAGGTTTTAGGGTCGCGAGAATTCATGTCAGGTTTCAGCGTAGCGAGAATTCACGGCAGATTTTCGGGTAGCTGTAATTCACGTCAGGTTTCAGGGTAGCGAGCATTCAAGATAAGTTACAGGGTATCAAGAATTCACGTTAGGTTTTAGGGTTGTGAGAATTGTGATTTAGGTTTTAAGCGATGGCGATGGAAGACAGAGGAGGAGGAGCAATGTTGCAATCATCCTCTTCGCCGTCACCTCCTTTGCTGTACCACGAGGTCCAAGAGTCACGCCTCTGTGCAGTCCACTGCGTGAACGCCGTCCTCCAGGGCCCTTACTTCTCCGAGGTCGACTTGGCCACGATGGCGCAGGAATTGGACCAGCAGGAGCAGCAGGTGATGCTGGAGAGCGGCGCGGCATCATCCCACTACCTAAGTTACATGGCGGAGGGATCCTCCAATGTGGATGCGGATGGGAATTTCAGCATCCAGGTGCTCAACCGCGCTCTACAAATCTGGAACTTGCAGTGTGTGCCGTTGGAAGCGCCCGAGGCGGCGGATGCGCGGGCGGATCCGCAGACGCAGAGCGCGTTCATTTGTCATCTCCAGGTGCATGGATTTTTTGCGTTTCCTGTGTCAGTTCAAGAGCTTCAAGGTTTTGATATGGAACAGTGCGACAAATTTCTATGCATAGTGTCGGATATCTGAAAAATTAATTGATGGAAATCATTGTATAGCTGAGAAGAAGTTTATGTCATTATCGTTTTCCCTGTGTCTGTTTCGAAGTAATCGAGAGCTTCGATGTTTTGGGATGTTCGATGGTATTGGCATGGGAAAGTGCGAGAAATTTCTATGCATAGTGTCGAAGTTTTCTGAAAAGTTAATTGACGGGAAAGCAGTGTGTAGCTGCGAAGAGGTTGGTACCATTACAGTGGGGGTTTGGCATTGAAAGGTGATAGAATTTGAGGCCATTTTGTTAAAGTTCTGGAAAACCCCAATTGTGGTTCCAAAACCTCTGCAAACTTGAGTAAATATCTAGTTCGTCGCTAGGGTGTTGAAACTGCCTTGAATCTACGGTAGCAATGAGTTTTAATGCGCAATTATCAAGTTTGAGAAATATCTTGTTGGACAGATACTGCAATTCCGCTTCTAATGAGGTATAGCAGGCAAGTATGGTAGTTGACTACCTAGAGAATCAACAAAGAACTTGATTTTTTTAGATTCTTGCTCACTTGGGGGTCAAATCTTGTTGGAAAGCTATGATCGACATGTACTTTATACCATACTCATGTCTTAATTTTGTGTATTGAAATTGCAGCGAGAAATTGAAGGTCTCTACTTAGGGTTTAAATTTCAATTAGATTTGTTGTAGTTGAGGGCTACGGTTGCTTTTGAGTCTGGATTCTTTGCAAGATAGTATTCTTATGCCGGGAGTTCGTGCTTGTGATAACAAAACAGTATGTATGTTGCGGATGTTTACGTCACTGAGGGGATGCATTTAGGGCTGTAGATGCCATCTTGTGGATCAAAGGTAGTCTAGACTGAGGATTGCTTGGGAGATAGTCGTATTACAAGTCGGTGAGACAATTGTGCTACAGCCAATAGTAGTGTTCCAAGTGTGCAGGATCTTTCAGAATGTCATTGAAGAGAGGTTCAGATGATAGAGGTCTGTGTGTACATTGAAATCCTTTCATGGATTCCCTAGCTTAGGTAAATGAAGGGCAATCAGTGTTTTCTTGCCTTGAAGTCATCGGTTTACAGGTTTTCTTTTAGTATTTTTTCTGATGGGTTGTGCATCGTGGATGTTGGCCACTGTAGGCTCACTGGTTCTGCATCCGAAGAGTGGGCAAGAGGTGGTATAATTTTAACAGCTTGTACCCTGCCCCGGAATATCTTTCGAATTTCTATCTTTCAGCTTATCTGGATACCCTGAAAAACAGTGGCTGGAGTATCTTTGTAGTCCGGGGATCTCTTCCCAGTTCAGGATGTTGGGGAAATGAGGACAACGTTGGCAGGTGGCTCAGTTCCGAGGAAGCGGAGCGTATTACCAGGTAATGGCGGTCACTTTTTCAAGTGTGTTTTTGTGATCCGATTGTGAAAGCCTGGTTTGAGAATCCTAGTATCCAGTGGCCATAGATGAATTCCTTTCATACTAAGCATGCTGTGAGTTCACTATCTTGATAAAAATTCAAACCATAAGGTAGGTACAGGTGCGCAAGCTGGCTCATATATTGATTGTGACCTTCACTCTCTTTGATCCAAGTGGATAGGAGTAGAATAGAGGGCCTGCCATGTGAACTCCTTTTTGTAATTTTGTGATAAGATCCTAGCCTAGACACATTCGCCGCTTGGCAGTCGTTTAAGCCTCATCACAAACCCTACTCTCTCTGCTTTGTGATGTATAATTCTTCAATGAACAGTTAGAAGCCAGGATTGCATTTGCAGGATCTTCATTTGCAGGGTCTTTAAAGCATTAGACATGGAGAAAAGAAACTCTATCGTACAAACTATTTTCTTAAGGCTATCTAGTATGGATCACTTCATTACGTGCAGTTTTTTCTCTGTTTGGAATATCTTGCATCTTCCTAATTAGAATCTAATGACATATATTATTCACACTCCTGTACTTTAATGACAGGTAGGGTGCCCACAAACGCACACCAAGTAGACAGGAGTGATAGGCTTGGATACGGAGTGCTAGAAAGCTTTGCTGAAATATATATATATATTTACATCTGTGTGTGTGTGTGTGTGTGTGTGTGTGCGTGCGCAATCTTTGCAATCTTTCGTTGATGGCAACAATTATTGACTGTGGCAGGACTGCCAAGGAAAAAGATGCTGCTGCACCGAAGACGAAGTCCGAGAAAGAAACCTCCAGAATCATTGGATCAGCGAACTTAGCTGCGGCTCTGGCTGCAAGCTTGGGACCCCAGACTGCTTCCATCAGCAGCTTCTCCAACAGTTTGGGTGATGATGAGGATGCGGAATACGCCTCCGCCATAGCTGCCAGTTTGGCAGACATACAATGCCCTCCCACTTCATCTCTTACACAAGAAGAAGGGCCAGATGCCAGTGCCCTTGCTCAAGCCTTGGCATCGTCGCTGTTCAGTGCCGCCAGGGCTTCTGGGGTGAATTTGCCTGCTCCTCCCCCACCCAAAGATTAAGGTAACCACACTTAAAATCGTTTAAATAAGCATTTGAGCATGGTTACTATCATCGAGTCTTGTTCAGAGTCGATGGGGTTCTAGATTCTTTTAGCATGCATTTTTTGGATACTGTATGAATAAACTGAATTTTGAAAGTGTTGAAATAGGTATACCCAAAATCAACCCTAGGCTCTCATGGAGGTTGATCGTTGAAGGCAAGAATCTCTAGGGTTTGGTTTTAGAAACGAATTGCATTTAGGTGACCTTAGCCTAGGCAACAAGGCAGGTACTGGGGTTGCTCAAAGCTGGTCATGCAATGTACACATGAGCCACCTCGTGCCGATCAAATATCACATTTTGACGATTTTGCGCACAGCAGGTGCTGCTTGACCTCACGCATCTTCTTCGCAAAGGGAGGGATAGTTTTCCCTCAATTTTTGAGGACGGAGATCTGTGCTCTTGGCATAGCCAGACAAGGTTTGAAGAAGGGCTTCTGGTAATTGGGGAGATAAAAAGCATTGTTTGTAGGGTTCAAGCTTGTCTTCCGTTTGATTCTCCGGTAGGAATTGTTGAGGGGACAGATTGGCACGTTTGAGAAATTTGACTGCCAGTTTGCTGAACTCAGGATAAATTTCAGAATTCAAATTATTTTTGGTGCAAACGGATCATTTCTAAACTTCTTACACTTAACTTCGGTGATCGACACATAAACATTGTTTGTAAGGTTTTAACTTGTCTTTCGTATGATTCTCCAGTTGGCAACTGTTGAGTGGACAGATTTTGGCACATTTTGAGAAGTTGACTGCCAGTTTGCAGAACTCGAGATAAGTTTTCAGAATTCAAAATGATTTTTGGTGCAAACAGATCAGATCGGAGCAGTTTACATTTACACACTTTGACAGATATGGTCAGTTTTCCACGTGAGACATGGATCTGTATTCATCATTTGTTATTTGGCGTAGCATACGCAGGACGCTAAATCCTCCATTCGAAGTGGGTCCTGCTACCCCAGGGAAAAACACAGGAATTTTTTTTTTTTCACATAAATTTCTTTTTGCAAATTTTGAATTCATTTTTGGAATCAGAGACCCCTAGAGAGGTCTAGAACATACCCTAGACATGGCTCAAAATAGGGGTCTTTTTCTACTTTTACCCCTAAGAATCCAAAAATTACCATGGTGGGCCCACTTTGAATGGAGGATTTAATGTCCTATGTAGTATACACAAATGAAGTTGTTTCAAATTTTTGTATGTTCCACAACTTCTTACAATGCAATTTAACATTCTTTTCTTTGAGACTACAATGTCCCTTGTTTCCCTTGGTTTTTGAAGAACTAAACTTAATAGGGATGTTGAGGACAAATTTATGATTTTTAGAATAACTTTAGAAACAAATTTTTTATTGTTCCTAAGAATTTTATCCTTTTTAGATTGGAGTTGATTAAAGCCATTTTTTTCATGCATTAACAAGGTTGAAGTGCACAAATAAACAATAAAGTTTTGAATTTGCAATGTTATTATTTTTGTCTACCAACCATTTGTTTGGTTTCTATTGACTTAAATGATAGGTTATGTTTTCATCTACATGTATTTGGATTTATTGCTTTGTTACAGGATTAATTATCTAAAGTAGTTATTTTAAGTTTGCCAACCTTTATTGTATTCTTTCATCTTCAATGCGTTCATTTAGGTGTCCATCCCTTTTAAATTCTATTTCTTTACTTTGGATACATATTAAAGCTTGTTCCTACATACCAAATTTTATCTTGTTTTGTTAAAATAGTTAAACATAGTGATAGATATCTCATGTTTACACATGCACTCTCCAACATCTATCAAACCTATCTGGCATCCCTTGTGGTATAAGGATAGCAGTAGTGTTGTTCTTTTCAAATGAAACCATGAGACAATTTTGAAAATTAGAATCTTTTAAAAATATAGATTTTCATTTAATAATATATGAAATATGTATTCTAGCACATTAAGTGTCACTAAGTAAGAATATTCATCAATATTTGCACAAATTTCAATAGGGAGCAAATTTGTCAATGTATCCAAGTTGAAACAAAGCAAGCACTTCATCTAGTATTGATGTACACATCTCATTGTTGAGCAAGCACTTTGTACAAGAACCCACTTTACAAATTAAACTACCTTGGAGTTTTCAAGTTAATACATTCTTGCTTTACCAATTGGTAATCTAAACTATCCAAGGTTTCAAGTTTAGAAGCCTAGACCTAGTGTTGTAAGTTTGACTATGTAAGGTAAAACGGCCTATGACGGTCAAAATAAGTTGTTTGGTCTCATGGTGTTATTGAAATTTTTCAATTTTTTTCCCACATAAAGACAAGTGTAGAAAACAATGAGAGCAATTGAAATTATATTTTTTTGATAAAGTATGAATTTGCTACTAATTTTTGAAGTGTTCAATGCATCACAACCCAAAAGAGTCTATAGACTACCTCATAACCAACAAAATCTGAATCCATAATGCTCATCTAATTCACCTAAAAGAGTCATAATATTTTCTAACATGAAAAACCTATAAAATCAAATTTTACAAAGAATTTACACTAAAAAGTTGGAAGCTCTTAAAGAGGCTACTAATCACTCCATCACTATCATGTAAGACATTGATAGTGGCCAAAATCTCACAAACTAGAAAAAACCATGATGGGACATTTCTTAGGTGTCCGTCATGGGTCATTTGACCATCATGGGCTGATTTACCTTATTTGCATGCTTTGACAACCTAAATTCAAAGAACATTTTGAAAAAACAGTAGAGGATTTTTGAGGGGCTCAAAGGGCCGTTTCAAGGCCATTTCCATCATTGTTCACCCAGCAGTAAGGAAACCACTATTGTGAGATTATATTTTATTTTTTGAAAAAAATTAAAAGAAAAAAAGAAAAATTAATGTTTGAAAAATTTGTTTAATGACGTAGCAATCGCTATGCCACGTCAGCAATAGGTGGAGCAAGTTCCTAAAGCCTAAAAACCTCAAGGAATTTACAGCCTTCCACAACAATTGAAAATCTTTTAATGCTATAAGATTGATAGACGTAGACTATCCTTCAAGATTGCTATAGATTAGAAAATCTTGATAGAACTTGATCAAGGTGACAATTGTAGAGTCCTAATCCTCTAATTCTCAAAAGGGATTCTTAAAGAATTCCTCAAATTCAAAATACATCAAAGTCTAGCTAAACTCGCATGTTTAGGAGGATAGCAACAAAGTTGCGAACAAAAATTGCAAATAACAAATTATCATAACTAACACCAAGTGTAAATGCACATTATCAATAGTTCTTATTACTATTTTCCAAACTTATTTTTTAGCAAAACATGTTCAAGTGATTTCAAAGTTGAGTTTCCATCTTTTAACACCTAGTTCTACCAAACACCAAGTGAGAATATATATTTAGCCTATATGTATTTGAAGTTTGCCTCATTAGGTTTGATTATCTTTTTTGTAATATTTTGAGCTCTAAAATTCAATTTTGCACAAATTTGAACATTAAAGCATTAAAAAAATAAGAATTTAAATAATTTAAAATTTTCATTAAAATTTTTAGAAATTTAGAAATAAACTTTGATTTAAAAAATATAAAAGGCATAAAATTTGTAATTAGCAAATGTACAAGTTTCAAAAATTACAACATTTAAAGAATTTAAGATTATAAAATTTTCAACATTTCAAAATTCCTAAACTTACCACTAGAAATCACTTGTAGAGAAAAGCCAAGAAAGAAATAAGAACCCTAATAGATAATGAAAATTCTTTGAAGATTCTTCAACCTTTATACTTTGTCAACAACAAGAAAGTGGTGAAGTAATAGAATAAGAATATAGATGTTACAAGTAATTCTTATAAGAAAAAGTTTGAACACTTGTTCACCATTTGTTCAAGAAAGGGACAATTTGCCAAATTAATAAAAGATTTTTGACATTTTTTTCTTGAAATAGAACCTTTAAAGTTTTTATAGAATTTCATCACTTGAATGAAATTTTTTTGGTACTTTTCGTTTACAATCCTATGATCAAGACTTAATTTAACAAGCTTTTAGATCCTAAATAAACACATGTCAAACAAGTATTTCACCCCTTCGATTATGACATCTACTATTTTTAATTATACTTAATCATTGTCTCCATTTTAAGATTTTCTTAAGAAAAATTGAAATAGAAAGTAGCCCCTAAGGGTGATTGCAAGGAAGGGTGTTTGTTTTTTGTAGCATTTTGCAAAATTGTTTTTTGTCCAAGCTATAACTTTTGGATTTAAAACCCAATGCCCAAAGCAAAAGATTTCATTTCTAGATGTTTTGATTGCAATTGTATCACTTATTTTTCCAAAAAATTCAAAAATAGTTTCATATTTAAAAGTCAATTTCTCTAATTTGTCACATTTTCAATGTTTTTTTGTTTTTTGTACTGAAGAGTATCCAAATTTAATGATGTAAAATTGAAATTTTGTTGGTTTATTTCCACACTAGTTAGACATGTTGCATGTGAGGGGCATCAAAAATAAATTATTTTATGTCTTCCATGTTTGTCCAAATAGGTCAAAAAAGAGGTTCCATGGCGCACACTTTTGAACATAGAAGATGGTTTGAAGTTCATTCTTTTGGTGAAATCTCATCACCATCATGTCCTTATCAATTGCTAATTTTTAGATTTTTTTATTTCACTATAATTAATTAATAAAAAATACAAATGTTGAAATACCCCTTTTCTACTCACAACTCTCTATGTCCTAAAAAAGGGGTATTTCAATGTTTGGACAAAAACCGGTTTTGCAAAATGTTACACCCTTTCTCGGAACTACCCCTAAAAGAGTCAGTATCTACTAAGAAAATTATGAATGTTTTCAAAAGCTTACTTAGGAGCTACAAGAAATAGATGAAGTGCATCCAATTACGTTGAAAATGAAATTTTTGTCTATTCTTCATCAAAACAACTAGTGTAGTTACTTTATGTTTCAAAATTATTATGTTAGGTTCTCAATGAATATATGTAGGGATGTAAAAAAAAATTGCAAAAAAGATATATTATTAAGATTCTACTTATGCAATAATTATGTCAAAGGAATTCAAAATCTACATCCACCTTCCTACCAAAGACTTCTAGGGTCTAGATTTTCCAACTTTCCAACTTTCCAACTCAATTGAAAGTTGGACCTTAATCCCTAAATACTTGACCTTAAGATAGAAAGATTACTTTCACAAATTTACAATAAATAATTCAAACTCTTCCAATGTATTAATATCATTGGTTCTTTCTACTTTCTACTCATATATTACATGAATTTCTTGAAGATTTTTCAATGATGATTAACCCCTAAAGGACCATTGTCCCTTCAAGGGACAAATGGGATTTTGGGCAGGTACCTATGGGCTGAAATTATTTCTTGATTTTTTAAAACTTCTTTTGAAGATAGGAAAATTGATTAGCTTTATGGTAATATAATTTTTTTCCCAATCAATGCCCCAGAACAAAAGTTTTGCCCAAATAATCTCAAAATAGGGGACGGAGGTATTAAAAAAAATTTCAAAAATTTTAAAAGTTTTTTTGGTCATATAATATATTTTTGTATACATGGAAAGCTTTGATTCATTACATTTGGATTTTTTATGAGAAAGTTATGGACAATCTTGTTTTTCGGATAGTTAGAGCATCTTCTTGGAAAAATAACTTATAGGATCCAATTGTGAATGCAATTTTTACAATTTAAAAAAAAAAAAGTTTCACATGGTTTATCTTGCTTGCTAGAACAATCTCACCATTAGAATTAGCTCATTTTAATTCCACTTTAAAGATATTAATAATTTAGATTTTCCTTCTATCAGATACCTACTTCTACTTAATAATTTTTTAAATAATAAAAATTAAGTTTTTTTAAAATATCATTTTTTCCCCTAGACTCTCAACTCAATTCTACACCACAAATATTTAAAGCTCAAAACTCTATAGTGCAAAAAGTTAAAGTTAAAAATGTTCAAAGTCAAAAAAGCTAGTCCCGCAATGTACGGAAAAACTTATTTTTTTTCTACTTTAAATGCAGACATCTTGCAATCTATGTGGTCAAAATTTTGAAATTTTTTTCACATTCTCATAAAATTTAGGTATAAGATCCTATGGTTAGATGTGGAAAAAAAAAAAAAATTTTAATTTTTTTTACCCTTTGCTATAGAAATGGCAATTTTGAATATTTTTTGGCAAAAAAAAGACCTTAGTCCTCTAGGGGTTAATTGGATGAAATGCCATGTTCACAACATTCATCATCTATCCACTACATGGTTGTCAAATAACATATTTCAAACTCCTCTATACTCCTCTAGACAACTCAAGGTTAATCCCTGAATGCCCAAGGCAACAAATTTTGGTTTCAACAATACTTTGAAGTTAATAAACTAATCAAATTATTATTTCTGGAAGTTTGTATTTTTGAAAATTTCTTTTTGAAGTCTAATTTTAGCATCAAAAATACGATTTTGAAAATGAATGATTATGATTTTTCTATTCAAGATTTTTTACAAACAAGTGTCCATTGCAAATCTTGATTTTTTAGAGTTGAAGGCTCTTGGAATTGAGTCTTAAATATGAACTTGATCCATTGGAGAAAAAATCACATTAGGAATTCTTTTAAAAAAAATTTTGAGTAGATTTAAGAGCTGTAAAGTGACTGGGTTTATGCATGTTATGTCTTTTAAACTCATATTTTTGTGGTGACCATTTTTTTAGATTTGACATGTGAAAAGAGGATTGAAAGACTTCAAATCATTTTTACAATTTTAATACCTTCATAATCAAACATTATAATTTTTCAATCCACAAATGATATTGTTGTATTTTCTTTTCCCATGTGATTTCGAACATGTCTAGTTTGAATTTGCATGGTTACAATTCAAAAAAATTGATAATATATCAAAATGTTGACTTTTTGTGCAATTTGGAGCAAATTCCAAGAAGCTCAAAAAAGGCCTTGGACATGAAGGATTAACTTTGAAAAAAATGTTGAGAATGTAAACCATCCTTTGGACAACTTCATATAAATTTGTAGGATGGAAAAAACAT
The DNA here is from genome assembly GCA_963969395.1 of Pseudoscleropodium purum. Classification (NCBI taxonomy): domain Eukaryota; kingdom Viridiplantae; phylum Streptophyta; class Bryopsida; order Hypnales; family Brachytheciaceae; genus Pseudoscleropodium; species Pseudoscleropodium purum. Next base: position 30,426,093 of record OZ017795.1, read on the forward strand.
TTTTTCATCCAATTATTTTTTTTGAAGTTGCTTGAGAACATTGGTTGTAAATTCCCTCATTATGATATTATTGACTCTACTAAAGAAGATATTTAATCCATGGATCACCTTTGCAATCTATTCTAACCATTTCTTGTTATTTTCTCTTAATGCAAATATTAGCCATAAAAATGATGTTTTCAGAATTTGAGACCCACTATTATACAGCAATATGAACTTTGGGCCCATATAACCATGGTTTGTTGATTTTTTAATTTTAAAGTGACACAATAATTCTAGTTAATACCATGATGTTATGCTCTATGATAATCTTTCAAGAAAATTTCCTATTTTTTTAACATATTCTGTAATTGATATGGATCTTCTTCATTTAAAAAAAAATTACAGTAAACAGTGAGGCTTGAAATCAGTGGTCATCTACCCGTCCTAAAAGTCAAATACATCTCAGTACATTTTGTCTCCAAAATGAACAGAACAGAGAATTTCATCTCCTGCGTCCCGTAGCCAAAAATGGAAGATGTGATACAAATTTCGAGGCACGGCATACATCGTTGGGATTCCAATCACAAAACAACCAACAACATACAAAACCTTCGGAGACGAGACCAAGCACTTCCAAGCTCAATCAAAGAGAAAAACAGTTTTTTACTCTTATATATCTGTCAAACATACTTCCAAGACGTTCGGGAAATTGAGGGTTGGATGTGAACAATTTGCAAACGAAGCAACAAACCCAATCAAATCGGGGAAGGGATGACGTGCTATGCATTCTTATATATTGTGTAACACTTTCGCAAAACTCTTTGCATCAAACTGAATTTCCAAATTTTCGCAAGAGAAGTCTCAGCACAGATTGTTCTGGTGACGGAGTAACAAATCCAACACTGTTGCAGAATTTTAAAACAACCTAAAGAAAGGTAAGGACAGAAGAAAATTTATCATACTTCCCGTGCAAAGACACACTTTCTATTTGCAATCAATCACAACCTTAACCCAGAGCTTGATTTTCGAGCATGTATGAGCAGCGCCGCTTAGCAGCCACCCCTTCATAACTGTCCGTGAACCAGCATCATTCCTGCTCCCAACTTCTGAACGGTAAAACCAATACCCAAGGAACAAATCAGAAGAGGATGCAGAAGTATCTTTATGAAAAGTTGGTAGCTTCACATAACTCAACGAAAGGTTTTCACTAAAACATGAGTTTCTTAAAATAAATGGGATATGCATAAGCGCTTCATTAGTGAAGGCAGACTCCCCAAAGAGATATGAATAGAGCGTATAAACGTGGAATACCTGGTACAGTCCAGTGCCTTGCCGCTACAGAATACAACTCTGTCTGCATTGATCTAACCCTAACTCTGAAAGCTCCTACGTAACCACCTGCAAAACAAAGAGATGGTAAGCAGAAGGAACGTAATATCATTGCATGAAATACCAAAAATATCACCTAGGACTTGATTGCCCCTTCAAAACTATTAGTTCCACGACTATCGACCGTATGGATGCAGATGCTTTTTTCTCCTAACTAATTCACCTCGGATTTCTTATCAGATGTCCAATCTGAAATACCACAAGTCAGATTGAAAGAGCCGCGAAACATTGACAGACCTTCTACGCGTATCACTCCTTGGCCACTAAGCACTGCTGAGAATCCCTACACTGAGCTGCCTTCCTTCTCAACCTCTGTTCCCTGACTTCTTCCTACTCCTTGAACGTTCAATTTTCTTACACCTGCTGTATTCCTTGAATCAACTCCGAACAAACATCACAGATCAACCAGCCAAGATCGTGTGGCTGAGCAGAAGGTCGTTCAAATTCTGACACAAATGCTTAATAAAGCGCACTTGCATCACTGCCCTGCTCATGTAAATGGGAAAGGCAGGGAAAGTCTGGCTCAGCTACTTCAACTCACTATTAAAAATATAGGTATGGTTTCGCACATAAATTATAATCTGTTCATGACTGCCAAGTCTCAAATATTGGTACTCACCTAAATATGAAGTGATGAAAATTCGGAAAGCTGAGGAAGTGATGAGGCAGAAGACCGAGTAGATGCATTCGCCAGCCCCTGCAGCATCTTGATCACCTCCACAACATCATCCAAATAATACTTGGCTTTGCTGGGTTTTTGACCCACAGTACATGCGAATACCTCAGCCGAAGGAATTTGAGCCATGAGCAAATCAATGCTCTCAAACATGTCTTCATCTGACCGATCATCACCCACACATAGCACCATGTCTGGCAGGGATCCGTATTCCTTCTCCATCAACAGAAGTATCTTCTCCACCACAAATCCCTTACTAACTCCCTGCAATGGGAAAAAAACATTCACCATTACTTCAAAGTACGTATTCGTCCATCTTATGTTTGTGTGCAAACTGTAACCATCAAACAGAAACACCGTCCAATATCGCAGCCTTAGAAACTAGCTTATATATATTCAACTACGTACCTGAGGTTTAACTTCAACAATTTGGGCACCGCTCTTGACCGTAACAGGCTCATTGGCCAATACACTCTCCAGGTGATCTTGCAGCTCTTTGGCCTGCCAAGATCCAAAATCAGGGTCTGCAAACCGATGATGCCACACTAATGCACTTTCTTTGGCCTCAATGTAAGATCCATCAGTTGACTCCGTGTATAGCTGCATAACTGGTTCTGCAACCAGTTTCCACTCAAAGCTCATGGACGGCGTTTCACGCTCAGTGGCACTAAAGGTGTCCCAGTCCGACCCACTTCTGCAAGTAGCCCATTCAGAATCTCGTCGCCTTCTATACAGAATCAAACACACAAAACAGAGTCAGTCACACTACGAGCAACAGGAGTAGACCATCACGAAAACTAAGCAATCCAAAATTATTCCTTGACATATCAAAAACCAATGAATCAAAAATCAGATGTAAGGATCAGAAAGAGTAAGTCCAGTACCTGTAGAAATATCCATGTTCAGCGGCAAGACCTAGATTCTCGCAAGGATCAAACCACTCCGCAAGTTTGGCCCGTGGCCGTCCACTTACAATGAACACCACATTATTAGGATCACTGCAAAGTGTGTTCAAAAGATCCAGAACCTCAGGGGTCGGACTTTCTTTGTGTGATGTAGGCATCACTGTTCCATCATAATCCAGAAGTAGAGCTCTGGTTGAACTTTTCTTGTACGCGGCCACGATGAGCTCAGTGCGCAACTTCTTAAAGCTAGGATCCAAAGCAACAACCCGAAAACCCAGTCCAAAACCAATCCCATAACACCGACGTCTAAAGTGATCACGGCAGGTTCGTTCCAAATCCTGCATGTAGCTCCTAGCCCAATACGCAACGTCGTGGACGCTCACATACTTGTAGTGTTTCTCATGGCGTAGGTGTTGCTCCGACTCTTTCAAAGTGATCGCACTGTTCATAGCCTCTGCAACCATGTCAATGTTCCAAGGATTGACCCGAATGGCACCACTTAAAGATGGAGAACATCCAATAAACTCAGAAACTATCAACATGCTTCTCTTCACAGTTGACTCAGATGCAATCTGCTCCGGAGCGCCTTCTCTACAAACAATATACTCGTATGGAATTAAGTTCATGCCGTCACGCACTGGGATTACGACACAGCAATCTGCGATGGTGTAATACGCAATCCGCTCATATAGTGACAGAGGCTTCTCCAGCAGGACAATCGGCTTGTAGTGCTTATTCCCAAACTCTTCATTCACTCTCTCGACTATTGAGTGAGCCTCGCTCCGGGCCTCCTCAATATCTTTCCCTGTGCCTCTCGCAGGATTGGCAATCTGAATCAACACGACCTTCCCTAGCCACTGGTGGTGTTGCCTGAGAAGCTCTTCCATAGCCAAAAACTTCAACCCGATGCCCTTGAAAATGTCCATATCATCCACCCCAAGGAGGACAGTCATTCCCTTGAACTGGTCCTTCAGCTCTCCAATCCGCCACCTCGTGTCGGCCATCTTCAGACTCTCATCAAACTGACCCATGTGGATACCCATGGGCAAAATCTTGATCCCCACCGTGCGTCCGTAATACTCTAACCCAATGTTACCCCGCTTAGACTCGTACTCCAGGCCTAGCATGCGACTACAACACGACAAAAAATGCCTTGCGTAATCAAATGTATGGAACCCTATCAAATCTGCATTCAGTAACGCCCGCAGGATTTCATCCCGCACCGGCAACGTCCGATAGATCTCGGAAGAAGGGAACGGGCTGTGCAAGAAGAACCCAAGCTTCACCTTATTGAACCTCTTCCTTAGAAAAGTAGGCAGCACCATGAGATGGTAATCATGCACCCAAACATAGTCATCATCAGGACTGATGACCTCCATCACCTTGTCAGCAAAGATCTTGTTCACCGACACATACCCTTGCCACCAGGAGCGATTGAAACGTCCCCCGTGTTCGGGACTAAGAGGCAGCAGGTAATGAAACAGCGGCCACAACATCTGCTTACAAAACCCATGATAAAACCTATATTTCAGATCTTGCGGGAGAAACGCCGGCACACAATTAAAATTCTCCAGAAGAAACGCAGCCACCTCATCTTGATCGGCGTCGTCGACCTCCACCTTGAGACACCCTATGTAGATCACCTCCATCTCGTCGGGCAATCCATCTTTCAGCTGGTACAGAGACGAGTCTTTATCCCAATCGTAGATGTACCCGTTCCCATCCGCCCGCTTCTTGGCATTCAGCGGCAATATGTGCGCCACCACCAACATCCGATTCTCCTCCGACATGACGGAGGCCTCGGTGCTCACGCTCTCATCCCGATGGGACCTATCATCCGCTTCGTAATTCGCTTCTCCCGCGGACAGCCCCGCAGGCGCGAGGGAAGAACGCGACAACCGGCCCCCGTTCCGTCGCATATGCCCCACGACAGAATCGGCGGATATTGTGGAATCCTCATTCAGATCCAAAAGATTGCTATACGACCGCGACACCATTGCGTTGTTCCACCTCGATTAATCCCTTTCACCAACACGCCTTCACACTCCCCTCAACGCCATCCAAGGCCATTCAGATACACTCAACAGAAGACCTATCCTCGCTCCCACACTACTACGAAGTCCGACACCAACACTCGCTTCCACATTCATCCAGAAACGCTCTCCAAAGCCCGTCGCTCTCCATGAGAGCGAGCCGCAACCAATCCTCCACCACCACCCTCCCACACACCAAGGTGGCCAGATTCTCTCCCCGGCGGACCCCCGCCACCAACACCTCCACGACCAAAACCTAGATCACAACCTCCACAACCACACACTAAATCACCAAAACCTACACACTCCAAAACCTCTCCCAGATCGCCCCTCTCAAAAAACAAAACCCCGCCTCGCACCACCAAACCCTAGCTCACCACCCACCCCACCCACCCCCCAAAACAGAACAAAACGCGAAAAACGAACCCCAAAACACCTAAATGAAAGTCTCCAACAAACGAAAAAACCCGTTGCTACCACAACAACACGCCACTCCAATACCACGAATCAAGGCCGCATGCGACGATGTCCGCGCCAACGAACACAACCACTACCACCAAGAAATGCCCTCCAATGGCGAATACTGAACCAAATTGAGCGCCGAAGAAGGCGACAACAAGAGCGCAACGTCGAGAGGAAGAGAATGAGAACGAAAAAACGGATTCAACTACTGGCGGCGTGGAATCCTGGGGGCTACGTCGCGTGGATGCAAGTCGAGACTACAAAACAAAACCGCGCACGGCTTCTGGCAACGGGGGGGAAGGGGAAAAAAATGGGGACGAAGGCGCAGGTTGCTGCTGCGTTGTTGCTTGTTGCATTTGGATAAGATTGCTGAGCTGTGTCCAGTTCCCCAACCGTTCTTACAAGTTCCCCCGAGTTCTCACGAGTTCTCACAAACACGCACACGTTCGCGTAACGGGGAACGCCGACCCTTCCGTTCTAGGGGTCAACATGCGCTGCCACAGCACAAGCACAGCCTTATTTTAAGTTTTTTTAAGTTTTTAAACCCCCCCATTTTATTTTATTTTTAATATTATTTTTGGTGTTTTACAGGACACAGTCTACCTTGTCACTTACCTTGTCACAGTACAGTGTACTTAGTGTTATCCTTTTTTCGTCAGGAGCTGTCAGTATTGCTGGCTGTAAAATCATGGAGCAGAATTTTCTGGAGGTCGGTTATGGGTAACCGTTTAATGGGAGGAATTTGATTATTTTATTGCAAAAGGCCTTTATTTGGGACTTTTGTTAGTTGGATAATTATGGTTCTAATTTCCAAATTTTGGATTGGGGACTGCACTTGTTTCCCGTGTGAATTTTTGCAACTGCCTCACTGGCATTGGCAGTTCACATGGTGTCATTTGTCAGGATGAAGCTCAGAGGGCAGGTAGGGGGGCCTATGACCATAGGAAATAAATAAAAGGGCGACGGTGGGGAGGTACTAGGGAAGTAGGGAGGTCCAATTCAGACATTTTGCCCACTCTAGAGAGATAAGATAGGAATGGGCCTATTACAATCATATTCAACATAAGTAAGACAGTCATTTTTGAATAAATGAGATTTGGGTCACCGGGAGATGACTTTAAGGTAGTTTGCTTTTTGAAGCAACCATTTGAGATCTGATTGCCTTTGGGGGCAAGCTAAAACTCCTTAAACAATTTTCAAAAAGAATTCATGGAAAGAAAAACGGGATTGGCATCTAACCCAAGTCATTTTGTATTTTTTGGACTTTTGTAGAATTAGATATAAAATTTTGAAGTTGAAACATAGAAGTCACTAGAAGCAACCACTTTTGAAATGTATCCTATTGGTGCATTGAAGAAAGCAAAATGTACCTTTGTGTCATATTCACTCGTACATAGCTTGGTCGCTTTTAGAGCACACTACCTTGGGGTAGCAATCAAAGTTTTGATTAACAAGTTTGAAGTGATAGTACCACGTCTTCAATATTAATTAGATAAACATTCTTGAATAAATGAGACTTGAGTCTCACTCAAATGACAAAGTAATGACTTTTGTCAAATTGTGAGGCATCTTTTGAGTGGATAGTAAGGAGAGGTACCCACTATCCACCCAAAAGGGACTCCATTTTTGGGCTCATTTTTGGGTTTTTAAGATTTTTAAATTTTTATTTGCAACCCTCACCCCTCTCTTGTAATTTTCAAAAACCAACATAGTGACAATCAATATGGGATAATTCTTCCCATATCTGTATCCGATACTATATTTGTACCTAGTATCCGTATTTAGTATTCATTTGTATTTGTATCTAGTATAATATTTGTATCCAGTATCCATATTTAGTATTTATCCTATATCCACATCCTATACTTTGTACATGTTTGATATTCATTTTGTATTTCATATTTGGATAGCTCAGATTAAATCTCATAAGACAAAGCCTTGTGATTTTTTGAGAAATTAACGGCAATTTCAAAGGTAAGCATTTTTTCTTTAAAAAAATCAACATCCTATAAATTTTTTAATAGAGGGGGGGCAACTAATGCAAACTAGGTGGTGAGCCATCTTTTGAGTGGATAGTGAGTGGATAGTGACTTTTAATGTTTTAATTGATATGACTATAGGAATATAGTTATATAGATTTCAACATACGACCAACATTCTTGAATAAATATGATTTTGGTTACAATGAGATAATATAGTGGTTCCAATCAAAGTTTTGAGTGACTATACAAGAGTGCTATAGTCATGTAATCAACTTAAGACTCTATGCACTACCCTACAACAGCTGCATAACATGGTATAACAATAGCCATGTCAATTTTTTTAATAATTTTTTTTTTTAAATCAATTTTTTTTTGCATTTAATTTTTTTTTTTTTTTTAAATTAAATTTCTAAGAGCGGTTGTTTCCGGACTATTGGGGCCCTCCAAACCCCCTAAAAAACATCTAATGAATAGTATTGGGGTGATATAATACTAATGTATTGGATATAAGAACATCGTTGAATATTTGTTACAATGGGATTACATTGTAATAACACTTAAAGTTTTGATTGATAATATTGGGGTGATATAGTCAAGTGTTCAACTTAAAATCAACATTTTTGAATAGATTACAGTCATAGTGTGATGACCTAGTAATGGCACTCAAAGTTTTGATTGACAATATTGAGGTCATGTATTCAACATACAATTCAACATCTTTGAATAAATTCATACTTGAGTGAAATATATGGATGATACTAGTAGCTACTATAGATACCTTATCTTTTGGTGCCAAATTATACCCAAAATTACTATTTTAAGACCTTAATGATCATTCTAGGTGAGTAAGATAACTATAATGGATACATCTTTATATTGATTTTTTAAATGACTAATGATTCTCTTGGGCTATTCATACAACACATTTCAAAAATTTATAAAATGTCATTCTTCTACAAATAAATATAATTTTAGAATCTATCACCTTTTCTTTAGTTTTTCTATATATGAAAAAGTTTTAAGAAATTCAAATATTCAATGTCAACAAGGATTATGTCCACATGGACTTATGCATCTTGTAAACTATGTATATTCACAATCAACACTGCCCCCAAAGCAACGCATGCTTTTAGACCAAAAATAATTGTTTTTTCCTAAATATTGATTAGCCAAGATGTAAACAATTTAAAAATGAAATTCTATAAGAATCTAGTGTTGGTTTCCAAGTACACTTAGAAACAATAGAATTAATAGTAAAGTGATCTTTTAGTTTGTAGAAGGGGTGTTAGAGGAAGGTTTAACTAGAAATAGTAGGAATAGTACAAAAGAAACACATCACCAAACTCCATTAGACCAAGTTTGGGTGCTTCAAGGAATTTTATCTTATATTTTTCTCAACCTCCACCTCTTAGTCCCTCTTGCACACACTACTATTAAGTCTAATAATTTGAAATTTTCATAACTTATTCATGCGGTATCCAAATAATGCAAGCTAAAGTGCATTGAAATAAGACCTTACAAAACTAATTTATAGTTAATAATAGTAACCTATAATCATTTAGATTGTAGATACACATAACTTAGAATGCAAAATTTATAACATAAACATGTGATCAGAAATTAATAACACTTGCACTTATGACATTTATATATTGCAATACCAAATTCAAATTCATTAAATTTATAAAAATGAAAATGGTTATAGAAAAAAAAATTGCAAAACATACACTATCTACAAGAATTTTGGTATTTTATTGCATAATATATTGATTGTAGATAAATTCACTCTAGGCAAGGGAACATCTCAAGGAAATATCTCAAGACAAGTAAAATAACAATCTCTTTCAATGGCAACTAAATATTGGGATTGGAAAGATTGGCCCCTTGGTGGCTTAGTGACATAAATTAAATTCTTTGATTAATCCCCAAGGTTTTTTCATATTTAGAGGCCCAAGATTGCTTCAAAGTATTGGTCTTCTAAGAAAAATTGAAATCTTCATCTATTTTTATTTTTTGACAAATCCAATCCTAGGATTTTTTTAGTTAACTTGTTAGAGTATACCCTTTTAAAATTTTAAAATTTAAAAGTCTTACCAATTGCAAGATTATAATGCTTGGATTTTAAAAAGAAGAATCTTTAATTCTATCCATATGATTAGATTTCATTTTTCCAACTTTTAACCCAAAAGTGTGTAGATCCTACAACTTGCAACTCTCCATAATATATAGAAGAAATAAGTTGGAAATACATATAAAAAATTTGAACAAAATATATTTCATATTCGTGCTTAAAAAAAATAATAAGTAGAAAGAATTAGAGGATGATTTAAAGAATTAAACTGTTAAGAATTTAGTTATGAAATATGCCAATTCCAATGGTTTTAATGTTATAACAAATAATCTATATATTATGATTTAATTTTTCCAAAATATTGATAATTGAGTTAAATAAAGGACTTCAAAGTTTATTTTAGGATAGAGATTCCATAATTGCCAGCAAACTAGAACTCCTTATAACTTTCATCTCATGAATCAAAATAGAATGATTCAAAACTTTTCATGTATATAATAATCTAGAAAATCAATTTCAAATTTTTATTTTTTTAGAGTTAACCTAGTTGCTCAAACCCCAAAAGAAATTAAACATCATACAATAACTTTTTAACCATGAACATGGTCAAAAGTTAAGAAAATTGTTGTGCTATAAAGCTACTCCTTGCCCACATGTTGTGTGAAAAATTCAAAGAATAAAATAAAAATCTAGTTTGTAAATGGATGACCAAAAATGCTATGTTGCCCAAAATGTTATTTGGTCCTTTAGAAGTAAAGATCATTTTTTTAATATAAATATCTCTTGTAAGAGTCACTAATGGTGAGTGTACACTTCTTCAAACAAGTATAAAAAAAAGCAAAAAATTAAAGCCATTCAATAGGCACATGTTTGAAGATGACAAGATAAGATAACAAGAAATTAAAATAGCTAGATTAGGATAAATTATGTTTATTGATATGGTATTGTTTATGATTTTTAGGTTGATAGTTTTGGAAGCAATTTTTGAAATGGTCAGTGGAACAATGCATTTTGCAAAATACACTTCATTAAAGGCTTTATCTTTAAAATCATATATTACTAAATTTCTTAATTAATGGCAAATAGAGCAATTTAAAGAATCAAATCCTTACTTCTAAATTACACAAATGACCCAATTTGGATTGTTCACATTTCTATAAAGATGTGAATAATCTATCATTTTCACAATGATCAATTTTATCCATTAATTTTTTTTAATTCATAATTGATTTTGAAAGTGGTTTTGACTTTTGAATTTGTTAATAAATCTTGGTTTTACTAAGAAAAATGATAAATTCAACTTGATGATGTTAATATCTATGTATCATAGCTTACACCTTTTGGTTCAAATTCATATAAAAATATTCCTCTATATTGAGCTTCTAGTTTGTAACATTTTAGAATTTAGAACTACTTCTATAATTCCTATGGGTAAAAATAGTCTAGCATTGTTTGACCATTTATATTGTTGAATTTCTTGAAATGTGCTTGAAATGTTGTCTTGTTAAGATTTGTTGAGGTATATATGAATATAAATTTAAAAATTAAATTTTGAAGACACACATAGGTAGGCTTTGACATTGAAAGGATGAGATAGTAATATTTTTGTAAATAAAATTTAGAAAAAATTAAATATGAAAAAAAACATTTATGAAAAAAATTCAATCTCCTTTAAATAAGGTGTGAAACTAAAAGTTTGTTTGTTCTAAATCTTGCATCAAGGTCCCAATAGAACAAAAAAAATACAATAAAACAATACAAAACCATTATGAATACAAATTTTGAATATGCCAATAATAAAAATGAATATACTCATTAGAAAAGTTTTGGAGGGCCCAAAAGCTTGTTTTGGGCCTGTTCTCTTGTAGCTGTTGCTCGTAGCGAGGAGAACGACCTGCTGTCAGAATTTTCTTTTTCATAATAAAAAAATAAAAAATTTAGTCTCCAAATGCAATTTCTTTTTTTTGGTCAATGACGTGGCAGGGTTTCGGCCACGTCAAACTACAACGTCGAACCTATTTCATGCGTTCGCAAGCTGTGATAACTCACAGGCATCCAAAGGCCCCAAAAATCTTCTAATGTAATCCATAAAGAGCATAGTTGGACAAATATGGATTTGGCAATTTTGTGTATGCTAAAATTTCCATTAATACCTACTAGCATTGTAACTAGAAGAAATGAATACTAGCTATCATTGTAACCTTCAAGGACTATTTGTCTATCTATTTAAACATTTATAAAATAGAATTATAAAAAATTAATAATCCTCTCAATAAATAATTTTCATGCTTAAAAATATTTCATTTTGAAACTTCATTTTAGATTCATAATTTATAAAAAACTTATTCTTGATCATTTATTTTATATTAATCCTATTTCTCATCAATATTTTTGAAGAATTAAATAGAAAAATTGATTGCATATGAAAGATTTGGAAAAAATAGAGTTGCATCAAATTATCCATGAATTTTTAAATGATCAAAAATATAATATGTGAATCCTATTTTCATAGGAAATAGATACATTTTAAGGCTTCAAATGCATTACATACTAGTATGTATATGATTTTTTTAAATACCCTCATTTAAAAAAAAATTACAAAATAGAGATCAAAATCTAAATTTCAAAAAGATATATAATTAGACTATTTGATTTGGACTTCAAACTTACTAAGAATTGAAGACTTGAATCTAAATTGCATTATTTTAGTTGAAAAAATAAATAAAAATGCAATTTTGAAGCCATATATATATATATATATATATATATATATATATATATATATATATATATACATTTTTATTTTTTTTATTTTTTTTTACATTGATATTGATGTGATTTTCTAATTTCAAGCTTCTACCTTTGGACATGATATGCTATGTGACTTTCTATTATAGTTTGGCATTTATTAAAGGATACTTTAAAACTAAAATCTATACTTAAATCTATTATAGTTCCATAATGACTAATATACATCATCTTGTGGTGACAATTATGACAACCTCATTCAATAAAATACCTCATTTTGACACATAGTGACCCCTAATGTTTCATAACTATGTTTTCAATGAAAACTCTTCCAAACTATCATTTTCATTACAAGTACCAAATTTTAGAATTTTTTTTTACACATATAACCATAGGAACTTGTATTATGTTGACTCGAGTCACATGTGGTAAAAAATTTCAGAAATTTTCACTTCATGGACTGCATGATATAAGCATTCAAATTCATTGAAAACATTTTTTTGGCCTTGCAAAGAACATAGTAGCTGTACTTCACAAGCTCGTTTATCTATGAAAAAATGTCTGAAATGGTGGTGTTTCTTTGGATTCATTTTCTTAGACAAGTTGGCTACATGTTTGAAAATTTTTACATCATTTGGAATTGTACAACATATAGGAAAAAATAGAAAGTAGAAAAAAGTAGAGAATGATTCAAAATAAAGAATTGTTAAGAATTTAGTCATGGAATTAAAAAAATGTCAATCCCAATGGTTGCAATGTTGTAATAAACAATCTACATCCCCAAAGTTTTAAATATTAAAAATTGAGTTTAATAAAGGACTTCAAAGTTTATTTCAAATTAGCGAATCCATAATTGTCCACAAACTAAAACTTACTCTTCATAACTTTCATCTCACTGATCAAAATTGAATGATTTAAAACTTTTCATCTATGTAACTCTTGAAAATCAATTTCAAGTTTTTGTTTCTGAAAAAGTGTGATTTTTTATGATTTGCATGGACTTGCCCATTTGCCAAAAAAAATAATATATTAGGCCATAACTTTTGACTCATATGAAAGATATTATTTGTCCACACCTTCTATTGAAATTTTAGCCTAAAAAATGCAAATCTTCATTTACACTAACCTGCCCAAAATTGTAGTCCTAAAACACATGTTGGTCCTTTAGGGGATAATATCCTTTTAGTACTTGAAAATGGACTTAAAATTCAATATTAGCATCTTAGAAATCTGAATTGGAATAAGGAAAAAATATAATTACTTCTTTATTGAATAGATTTCATGGTATTTAAATATTTTTTATTACAACAATGGCATAATTTTTGTGAAATTCTACATTTTTTTGTTTTAAGAAATTATGAAAATTTATAAAAGAAAATACTTTCAATTTCAATATCATCCTCTTTTTGGGTTAGAAATGTATAAAATGTTCAATGCTTAGTTATTTTCCTTAATTGCTTGTAAGGGTGCCCAAAATAGTTGAATAATACAACAAATATGTGGTGCCACTACAAACAAGAACGATGAATTTTTCTTTCATGTAATATGTAATGTAACTTGCATTCCTACATGATTATAAGGATCTATCCCCTCTTCACTAATTTTTCAATATTATATAATTGTTTTGAAAAAATACATTTAAATTCAATGCTTTTGTCTGTAATATAAGAGCCTATTTTAGACAAGCCCCCCTTTGATGGTTGCATAAAGTGTCTCATTGTGGCCAATAATTGAATGTGCTATTTATTAAGAAAGATTCATTGTTTGTATCTTCTCGTCCATTCATCTCTCTTTATCACTTGGCTTAGGATAAAGTGCCAAAGATAATTAGAATAGGTGAGTCTATGAGACTAGAATGGATCTAGATGAAAAATCCACCTTTACATTGAATAAAATATTCATTTTAGGATAAAAAATTCATTTTTTTTGCATTCTTCCTCATCCTTACTTTTGCACACATTGAACTTAGTTTCTCCACGACTTTCCTACATTACATGAGTTGAAATGCTTAAAGTTATTCAAAATAGGTACTTCTACCTTAATTCACAAATAATGTATGTTAAGCTATTATCAAGATAAATCAATTTTCATCATGGTTTTTTTAAAATATTATCAATAATTGACTCCGTCCATCTTTTTATCTAACTTGTATGCAATAATTTGTTTCATAAATTGTCTTAAAGATGGCAAATATTTATAGTTGCCAAATGTATCATATCTAAACCATATTAATTTCTATTCTTTTGAAATCTTGTAAGTTAGGTATTAAAAGTATTTCAATATCTTTTACGAGTTATTTTAACCTTATGACTAGTACTTCCCCATTAGATGACTTTGATGTCAAATCAAATTTCCTTTGTTCATACTTATTATAGGTTGTCTATAATTAAAAATTGACTATATATTGAGCTTTCTATAATTCCAACATTAAAAGACTAAATAGATTGGATTGTTAGAGTGATTATGTTTTTTGTTTTGAAATTTGATCTTACACAAATCTAAACTCTAAAATCTTGTTTCAAAGTATTACAAAAACTGCTCATCAATTTTGGATATAAAAGACAATTTTTCAAAATAAATATTTTTTAAATCCCTTTTGAAAAAATATAATGACCATGAAAAATTTCAAATTTTTAACATTTGGCTTTTGGTGAATTGTATTTTCAAAAATACATATCACATAGTTTTGGCAAGTGTTGTTTGAAATTGATAGGATACTTATATAATATCTTTATAGATATTTTCTAATTTAAATTCTTTTAATCATAACAATTCTAATACAAGACAAATCTTTAACACTTTTTGGACATTGTTACAAAGAAAGTAAATTTCTTAATATTGAAGGACCAAATTATCTCACTAAAAGTATATTCATAAGGTGAGGGGATATCTTAACCTTGAAAAGGACAAAATAACCCTCAATATGAACATTAAAAAAAAGACTTATGGGGATGTTTTGACCCCTTAATCCTAGTGGCATTATTTTGTCATTCTTAGAGTTAAGATTTCCCTCATATTTTTCAAATAATTGCATGTTGAAAATAAAAATATTAGCTATAGTATTATAACCATTTTCTGGTCTTTGTTCACCCCTTATAGTGATTTTATTACTAAAATATAATATTTTTATTAGTTTGTTAAAAAAAGGCTTTTGAACTTGTTAATATTTCTCAAATTTATATGAAATGGAACAATGGGTCATGACATTGTATATTGAACAAATTATGAAGAACTTAATATGTTAACAAGCTCTCAACCATGGCATAATTTTTGTCATTCTTTGAGTCATATTTATCTCCTTTTGAATTCCGAAGTTCAAATTTATATCTACATTTACAACCCCCTTGGCGTGAATATACTTTAGTGCAAGTGTATCCTTAATCTTAGATTGAGCTTAACCCCTCATCACCTCAGGGGACCAAAAGTGTCCTCATACAGTTTTCAAAGTCCTATAACTTTTACATCCAATGTCCAAATTCAATAAAACTTGTTGGAAAATTTGTGCTCTTTCTTCTAGTTTGTATAGTAATGTTTTCAAATTTATTCAAGATGTACGCAATAATTGAAAGTCAATCAAAGTTCATAGGTTCAATTTGAGTCCACCAAACTGCATTTGATGGTTGCAACTTTGGGGGTTTGTATCTCCATCCAATGTTTGTTTTCAAGAAAATTTGGATTATATTCTCCTTTCAGTCTAGTTATCATGGTCAAATTTTCATTTCAATCCAAGTTTCTTTGAATGTTTGGGAGCAATTCAAAGTTCAAAATCCCATCATTTTTATTTTATAGTGAACTTTGGCAGCTTATTTCTTCTCCATACAATGTCCGTTTCTAATTTAAAAAATTGGAAAAGTTACGGATACTAGTCTAGTTTGTATGGCTAAAATTTCATATCAAATGAAAAAGTTATGAGTGATTGAGAAGCATTTTAGTAGAAGGAGGTTCAACCTCATATATGTTTTCTGCAACTTTTCTGGCCTATTTTTTGACATTTGCAAGCCATTTTGCAAACACATTGGGTCAATTTATTGACATTTTTTTCCACTTGTGTGTCTGTATGTTGGTTTTGAATAACTTTATAGTTTTAAATTTTTTTGTTTGAGTAAGTTTAGAAATCAAATTTTACCTCCAAGTGTGTTGCTTGGAAAATTTCAGCATCTTTTTTCAACACTAAAACATTATAATCTTTCAATCTATAGGGTCAAATGACTCCAAATTTGTACCACATCATCTACAATATGTTCACTACAAGATTGTATGATTAAGATCTTTATAACTTAGTGAAATTTACATCTATATCAGTTCAAAAGCAATGGTGTTTTTGAACCTAAGTGAGACTTCGGTGATGAAGGGTTAATTGCACACTACTTGCACCAACAATGTTCATATAGTGTACATTTCAATGATCTTTGAATTTCAACTCCAAAAATTTATAACTGATTCCACGAAGCTTGTAAAAATATGAAATGACTTGGGTTAGATGCCAATGTTCATTAGTCTTTCAAAAGAAATTTTCTTGAAAAACATTTCATAAAGTCTAACCTCCCCAAATTAATTTCAATCTCTTAAATGGATGCTTTATGGACCTTCTACCTCAACACTAAAATATTTAGCCAAAAATGATTCAATTATTAAATGAATAAGTGCATTCCTCATTTCTATAGTTTCCTTCAAAATCATTTATTGTACACAATATCTTGTCGATTGGCGTCCTCATGGCTTGGAAACTTAGAGTGGCATGAGCTTCACGACCTTTCTAGTTCATTCTTCCTCCGCTCTTCTTAGGGTTTGTTTCCACTCTTCTTCTTCATTGTCTCTCTCCCTAGGGTTTGCATCCCCCCATTTGCTCTCTTGGGAATACGTTTTCATTGTCACCTCAGCTGCACTCGTCGTCGTCGTTCTCGTCGTCTTCGTCTTCGTCGCCATGCCGACTGTGAGCGTGAAATGGCAGAAGAAGGTGTTCCCCTCGGTGGAAATCGACACAGACCAACCTCCGTTGGTGTTCAAGTGCCAGCTCTACGATCTCACGGGCGTTCACCCGGAGCGCCAGAAGATCATGCTCAAAGGCGGTTTGCTCAAGGACGACGCGGACATGAAGCAGCTGGGGTTGAAGGACGGCCAGCGCCTCATGCTCATGGGCACGGCGGACGCGATCCCGGAGGCTCCGAAAGAGAGTCCCGTGTTCGTGGAGGATTTGCCGGAGAAGGAGCAGAGTGCCACGGTGCTGGGACACACGGCCGGGCTGGTCAATCTGGGCAACACGTGCTACATGAATTCGACCGTGCAGTGCTTGCACTCCGTGCCGGAGCTTCG
This sequence comes from Pseudoscleropodium purum, assembly GCA_963969395.1. NCBI lineage: Eukaryota > Viridiplantae > Streptophyta > Bryopsida > Hypnales > Brachytheciaceae > Pseudoscleropodium > Pseudoscleropodium purum. The sequence continues at coordinate 30,443,654 of OZ017795.1, forward strand.
GGATGCGTTGCGAGGCTATGCCGCGACCACCGGGGGAAGCAGTGTGGTGGATCGTCTATCGCATACCCTAACGGTGGCCACGCGCGATCTGTTTAACGAGCTTGATACGAGTGGGCGACCTGTGGCGCCGTTTCGGTTTCTTACAGTGCTGCGAGACAAGTGCGTCTATTCTCTCTTACTCTGTTTTCCTTGTGTGACGCAATTTTTTTTTACTTCTGGCATCAGAGTATTGGTTTTAGAAGGTGGCGCTCTCTCGATCATACATGGATCGCTTTCTTTTTAGCCGTGTTTTGATGAACACGTACGGTGGATTTGATTTGTCAGCTGAATCATTCGTTAGAATTGTGTTTATTCTATAATTTTGTATGTACTGCGAGACAAGTGCGTCCATTCTCCCACTCTTTTTCTTGTTCTTTGGCGCAATTGTTGTTTCTCCGACTTCTGGAATTAGAGTATTTGTTTAGAAGGAAGCTCTCTCGATCAACGGCAAATCGTCAAACATTGATCAATTTCTTTTTACCCCTGTCTTGAATGAGTACGGTGGATTTGATTTTACAGCTGAAACTTTAGGTTAAACATGTTTATTCTACAATTTTGTATGGACTCGCTCAGGTCCTTGTATTCTTTGATCCAAGCGATTCAATATTTGGTTAGGTCTTCTGTTTAGTTGGATAAAAATGGCGTGCTCTTAGCTGAGATAGTTGCGAACTTCTCAACTTCTTTATCCATTTTCATTGATATATTGCTGCTGGAACAAACATAACCCAGGTTTTCTTTGCATTTCTTTGTTTAGAATTGTGGGAAGTTGAACATACCTATTTCTAACATATTAAGAATATCAGCATGCCGGCGGAAAAGCTGACGAGTGAGCATTTTTAATGGGAAAGGAAAAATGAAATAATGAATTTTCAAAAAGACAAAAATGAAGATTTCGAGTCCATTTGAATTTTCTAAAGATTTTCACAGTTGAACTGTGGATGGCACCCTATGCAGTCTTTTATATTTGGGGTATAATTTGAATTTGATGAACATATTTTCTATGATTTTTTGAATTGATTAAAATAGGTGCACCAACATTTTGCGATAATGTAGTCTTCCTTCGTTTAGAATTATAGTTGAAATGCGGCGTTGTAAGTTGACATTTCTTAGAGTCGACGGCCCGAAATTTGCTCTTTCTCATCCGGGAATCGTAATCTTTATTTCTGCGATTTTTATGCGAAGAGTTCTCAATCTGTTTTGAGTTTGTCTCTGCTCCCCGCCCTGGCATTGCCCTCGTTGAAAGGTGTGCTGGTAGTAGCCGTCTATTCGTTGTGACTTATTTTGTATTGTGATTTCAGGTACCCACAATTCGCCCAACAGACAAATGCTGGCGTGTACATGCAGCAAGACGCGGAAGAGTGTTGGACACAGCTAATTTACGTTTTATCACAGGGGTTGCAAGCTTCATCTTTGTCTAAGCAGGTACCGCCAGCGCTAGTGAAGGAGTTGTTTGGCATTGAATTGCAAAATACCGTGAAGTGTACAGAAAGTGGGGAATCGAGCACAGAGGCGGAGACCGTGTTTGCATTGAAGTGTCACATCTCACACGAAGTCAATCATTTGCACGAGGGCTTGAAGCATGGTTTGAAAGGGGAGCTGGAGAAGACGTCACAACTGCTTGGACGGAGTGCTCTTTTTATCAAAGAGTCTAACATTAACACGCTTCCTCAATATCTGACGGTCCAATTTGTGCGTTTTTTCTGGAAAAGAGAGTCGAACCAGAAAGCGAAGATCCTGCGGAAGGTGGGGTATCCATTAGTTTTAGACGTGCTCGATTTTTGCACTGAAGAGCTTAAAGGAAAACTCACAGAGCCTCGTAAAAATCTTTTTGCTCTGGAAGAAGCCAAAGCTGGGCTTAAGAAGGATGAGAAGGGCAAAGGGGGTGCAGAAGGGGTGAAGGCTTTGGAAACATCCACACTGGGAGAGCACAGAGAGAATGAGGCTATGGAAGTCGATAGTTCAGCAACCTCGTCATCCCCGGCTGCTGTGCCACAAGTGACTGGATTGTATGATCTCGTCGCAGTACTGACACACAAAGGACGAAGTGCTGACTCAGGTCATTATGTTTCCTGGGTAAAGCAAGACAACGGGAAATGGATTGAGTTTGACGACGACCAACCGATCCTGCAGAGGGAGGAGAGCATTACCAACTTGTCAGGAGGTGGTGACTGGCACATGGCTTACATTTGTTTGTACAAAGCACGGACTGTAACTTCTGTGTAAGATTTGGAGTCTGTTATTCATAATTGGTTGATTTCCTTCATATCCTGCTTTCTTGTAGACATTATTGCAATCAAGGCATCATATGGTAGCTTCAGATGAACTGCGTTGACCATTTTGAACATGAGGATATATCAGATTTTGCACGTCGGAGTCAGGCCTGTTGATTCACGCCTTTTGATGTTTCGATGAGCAAAAGACATTATTTTTGTCGATACTCCTTTATGTATGTAATATGACTGTTACACAGGTGGCTATCATCACATTTTATGCACTTTAACGTTGACTCGAATGTTAAATATACTTTGATAGCTGCCAAGAACTGTTGGATTTTGGAAAGGCTTACGAGGAATGCACTTGGGGGTGGGTCCTTTTTGTGATACAAGTCTACAACTACGTCAGGGGCAGAGCTGGCCTTCCAAATTTCATTTTGAAGTCAATTTCAGTTAATATTGTCCAAATAAGCATTTGAACATGGTTCCTAATTGCTGGCATCTTAATTTTTGGTAGGTCTTGCTGGGAGTCACAAGGTGATTTTGAATTTTCTTTTCATGCATTTATTGAACACTAGAGGTATCCCTTGTTTATCTTCATATATTCACTTTCATGTTCTGAAAGTGCTATTATTTGATATTTTAAGAGCTTTTACATTCCCTCATAGAGTAATGGCACTTCTACAAACTCAAACCTTCTACCATTTCAATCATTGGAGCCACTCATCAAGAAAATCATTGGAGCTATACATCAAGAAATAATGAAGTTCAAACATGAAAATCAATTAATGCCCTATTTCATCTTCTATTCTTTTTTACAACTCTAAGGAATGAATACTACAGATAATTTAATTATTTGAAACCTACCCCAATAGATCAATTGTACCTTGTACAAATTCAAATCTTTAATCAAATCAATTTGAGTAATAAAATAAAGGATATGATAGTAGAAAGTAAAAAACATTTATAAAATTCTAAGTTGATCTTCAAAGTTACAAGTTTGAATTTGAATATAATAATATCAAATTACAAAACACATATATACAAGCAAAAATATGAAGCCAAAGAAAGGCATTTACAACACATGTAAGACATTGGTGTATAGTCTCATACAATGAAAGTGCTCACTTTCACTATTTGTATCCATAAGGAAATGTGTTTGGCCTAAAAATGATGAAGAATGGGTTTTAATTCTTCGTTGATGACAAAATATAACAATAAATGCCAACTCATCCAATGACAACCATAAACCATTTCTAGAAACTATGCAATTAATATTCATTTGAAGAAACTTTAACAAATATATAATATATCATTAGAAAGAAAAAAGAATTTTCTTCACATATCACTATTTCAAATATGATGCGAAAGTTTTGGGACACATGTAGAATTGAAAACCTCCTTCTTCAAGATGTCCCTAAGAAAAACATCTTGACTACAATACATTCAGGTGAAAATAGACAAATTAAACTATTAGTACACCTATTCTTGAGAGGTTGGCTTCTATTGATAAAGTCCCCAAAGTGCAATTAATCCATTTCTATATTTAATAGCAATTGATTGACTACTATTTATCTAGATTTCAATTTTAAGACTCAACTATGTGATAGTTTCAATGGCCAAGGGAGCTTCCATTTTGAAAATTCATAATAATTACATGTCTTATCCAAAAAAATTAATTCTTTTATTTTTTAAAATCATGATATTCAATAGCTCATACTACAAATGTTTTTTTCTTCAAAAAGGTGCCTTCAACTATTCTAAATTACTTATTTGGATGGTTCTGGTGGTTTCACTTGAAATGAATATGTCCATATTACTCGTGGGAGTTCATGAATCTACATTCCCACTGCAAGTTTCATTTCTTTACATCAAGTACTTAGAGGTTAATGCTATGCAACCCTAAAACAAGCTTGAATTCTTCTAAACCCTAAACCACAAAGTTTCTTACTTACCATTTCTAATATGTGATACATTTTCTTTCAGCTAAACACCCCTCTTCTTCTCCACCACCACTATATTTGTCTTTACTTACAAAATAGAACATTGTAACTACTATCACCATCCAAAATGTCCCAACCACCAAATTCTCTACCGCCAATGCCTCCACCACCACATACTACTTCACCAAATTAGCAAGAATTAAAATCATTGTTTGCAAAATCCAACCAAATAGACAAAAATAGACAAAATAGATTCTAAAAAAGAACCTAGTGCAGGCACCGCGTGCTTTTGTCTTCACTAGCTATTGCCACTGTACTACAATGTTGCCCAGCCCTAATAAATCTTAAATTCAATTACCTGAATTGAAACCTCAAACTAGGAGTCAAGAATGAGAAAAAGAAAATACGAGACATAAATGGTGACGGTTTCGAGGGGATAGGGGAATAGTTGTAGGCCCAAGAAGAGGTAGAAGGGGAGAGCAACGATGAAGAAAGTGAAGATATCAACAACAAAGAAGCTCAAGGAGAGGATGAAGATGCAATAGATGAAGTAGGGGAAGGTGGTGAAGATGGAGTGAATTAGGGTTAGGATTAGGGTTTGTAAGGAGGGAAAGGAAGATGAGGAATCTTTGGTGGAGGTCGAGGAATTGTTTTGGGAGTACATGTGGTAGATTGCTTTGGGTATGGTAGAGGTGGCAAGGCTTATGAGGAGCCAAGTATTGAAAAGGATGAGAAAGATGATAGTGTAGGTGTCAAAGATAAGTTTGATCATGAAAGAGTAGGGATTGGGTTGGAGGAGAATTGGAACCTACACAATCACCAAATGGAAATCATTCATTTTAAAGAAATTAGTTGAAAGAGGGATCAGGATTCAAAAAAGAGAATGTAGATGTAGGTGTGCTATACAAAACTACTCCTATATTGAGCATTAAGTAGGCCTTGGAATTCCAAATCCATTTATAACCCTTGCATGCCTACATCTACTACCTACTTATAGAGCAACAAAAGACAACCTTGGTAGAAAAAAAATTCATGAAAACAAGTCCATACAATTGTTGGAAGGTAATAGCACCTTAAACTGTCTATAGAAGCAATTGAGACTATTCCATTTGGCTACATTGTGATGAAATTTTTGCTCAAGCAAACTTTAGCATATTGTAGTGAAAGATGTTACAAATGGAATTTGAAATTTTCCTCAACTTAGAAAATGTATTCTAGTAGATTTTGGAAGGTAGCACACTATTTGCTCCTTCTACGGGTTGTAGCTAGCGCAATAGGAAACAACACATTTGGAACCTAGAAGCAACGGAGACTAATGCATGAACAATGGAGTCCTCCTTTAGATAGCAAATTTTGGATTTTGCTTCAGTTCTAAGTAGGAGATTCTTCATGGTTTCATACGCAGATTTGGATTTATTATTAGGCAAAAAATAGGAGTTTGTTTCATGGCTTGTCAATTTAAGGTTCCACTACCTTAATTGCCAAGAAAATATGGAGTTGAAATGAACTCATGCTTTTCTTCCTGTAAGCTAGGAGGTTTCTAAAAGAGATGGGACTGTGAAACCATTTTCTACCATAGAGATATGCATTGCTTTCTTCAATATACCAATTGCATTCTTCAATGCACTTGTCTACCAAAATGCTAAGATGCCATCTGTGGGATATCTTCAATTTCCAAATTTAAACTTTTTTGATACACATAATTACTGAAATTGAGCAAAGGGACATTCAATAGTTGTACCTTTAAAAAGCCCACAAAGGAGGCATGAAAGCCAGTGGAATGGCGACGATGGTAATGCAATCACCATGTACTCAGGTTGAGGATACGAATAGTTACCATGCATCAGGGAGTTGATTCCTTTGCTTCCAATTACACAAATTACAATATCGTAGTGTAACTACACCACTTAGATTTAGGAATGCTATAAGTTTTTTACATTCCGTGAAGATTCTTGTTTGTTTGTTTGACAAGGTAAGCCAAAGTCAGTTCTGTACCCTAAACCACCCAAAGTCGATCAGTTCTGTACCTATGTGGAAGAAATGCTTTTTAGAACCAAACTTTGTTCCTTAATAACTTTTGCATACAATATCCAAATGCTATGGTCTCTGGTGGGTTGGAACCTCCTTTCACTTGCCAACAAGAACATATGAAAAATCTGACCAGTCTAATAATAATAGCAAGTAGGCTCAGTAGTAGCAAAAAGTGGCGGTTTGGGGAGTACCTACCTTTAGTTGTTGTAGTCGGTGGCAAGTGAGAGCTACATTTAGCTCACCTCCAAATCAGCCTTTTTTTTTATATTTATATATTTTAGCACCGTCTGATGGATCGTCTTCAAACTGTATGTATGTGTTTGTTTGTAGCGGTGCCTTTAAATTATTTGCCGACAATTGAACCCTCATTATGGGAGGTAACGGCCCATTTTAGAATATGGTAGAACCACCCATAGTTGACCACTTTAGGGATTTTACATATATATTGTGGAGCAATTTAAGGCAATGTATATTTCCATGGCTTAATTACTCATAATTTTGAAAAGAAAGAAAACTACAATCTACACTTTGGTTGGAAATTTGTTCTAGCCTTTGTTGCAATTATTTCTAGTGGTATAGGTTGGGTATGGGTCCTTGGCTAGTTAGTAATGGGTGGTTCTATCATACACTAAATAGTGAAATTGTGTTGTCTTATTTAGAAAAAATACCTCATGACTCACTACTTATCTACATGAAGCCATGGAGGCAAATGCCATTTTTTGAACTTGGGCCATAAACTAGTGCACCAACTCATGCAACACACATGGTAGTCTTACATTATTGCATCCTTTACAATAATTGTATGTATTTATGTAAGTGTAGAATGTCGAGAAATTAGTGTGGAGCAACATAATTTCACTATTTAGTGTAATGATTAATCATAGCACAAGTCTTGGCTCAATTGTGGCACATTAAGATTGGTTCCAAGAATCTCAATAGTGCAACCAATCTTTGATGGATTTTGCAACCACTCCTTAAGTGGTTGGAAATAGAAAGGTCATTACAAGAATTTTGAGGCCAAGAGAGAATTGGGAAGTCTAAACCCCTGTGATACAATTAGGAAAAAAAATACTTTTTTATTTTTTAAAATATTCAATCTGATGTGGCACTATTGTTGCCATGTCAATGCCATATAAGATTGTATATTTTTAAAATATTTTTAATAATATTTTTTCAAATTTTTTAAGAAAAAATTAAGTTAAAATTTTTTTTTTCTATTTTTGCACTATGGAGGTGCTGAAAATTAAAAAACTCGCAATCCTCCCTCGGCTTCAGAATTCTTGTGATGCTATATGATTAGGATGGATTGAACAAAATCTTTAGCTAAAAAATTCACAATAATTCATATGTTTTGGGAAATAAAAATCTAGAAAATTATGCCATTATGGAAACTTTTCAAAGTCTATTTCTACAAATAGGAAAAATTTTCCACTAAAGAAACCTATCCTATAGTTATATATAACCGCTTAAGTGGTCAAAAATGGGGAGGGTTGATATTATGTGTGTAGAATTGTAAGCGCATGAGCCTAGAAGACTATGCACCTATATCATAGGTGCATAAATTAAAAAAAACTTTTATAATGATAGTGTAACTATGTTATGAATACCTATATTATAGGTGTTTATATTATAAGTACCTTCAATGCCTCAATGGTTGTAGAATCTTTGCTTAAATATATGCCCAAGGCTCACAAGCTCTCATTTTTATGTTCACTTACTAGCTTTGTTGACAAATGGGTTGCATTGGGGCCTTAATCAACCTCAAGGCCAACAAATCTTTAAGAATAATGATGTCTTTCTTCTTCTTTGGGCTCATCTAGTCAACATGAGTACAACAAGTTTAAATTATCATTGGTGGCAAATGAGGGTTATATACATTGAATATTAAAAAAATTCTTGAAAGCCTTCAACAATAGTTATAAAATTTATAAAGTATAATGCCATAAGATTGACTAAGTGGTCACAACTTCACAAGCAACATACTGTTGATTGTGATTGCTATACATCCCTAAAGATCGGAGACTATGTTACAACCAAAAACGCTCCAAAACTGCCATTTCTGATACAAGCATCAAACTTTACATGAAAAACATTTTTGAACACATGTAGCCGTAGGATCTTGTAGTAAAATATTTTGAAAAGATGTGGAAAATATTTCAGAATTTTCCACCGTATAGATTGCAAGATATTAACGTTTGAAGTGACAAAAAACATTTTTTTGACCCTGTGAAAATACGGGCAGCTGCACATCACAAGGTTACATTTTCATGAAAAAATATCCCAAATGGTTGCTGCTCTTTGGATTCATTCTTCAAGGCAAGTTGGATACATGCTTAAAAATTTTTAGATCATTTGGAATTGCACAACATATAGGAAAAAAATAATAAATAGAAAGAAGTACAAAGTGATTGAAAACACTAAATTGTTAAGAATTGAATTATTGAATTGAAAAATTCCAATCCCAAAAATGGTAATGTAGTAATAAACAATCTACATCATATCTTTTAATTTTTTTCAAAAAATATTTGAAATTGAGTTAAATAACAGACTCTAAAGTTTATTTTTGAATAGGGAATCCACAACTACCCGCAAACTAGAGCACCTCATAACTTTCATCTTGTAAATCAAAATGGAATGATTCAAAGCTTTTCACATATATATAAATAATAAAAAATCAATTTCAAATTTTTATTTTTGAAAAAACTGATTTTTTAAGAAATTTTTGGGCTGCCTGCCAAGCATTGAAAAATACATATCATGCAATAACTTTTGAATCATGTGGTCAAAAGTTATGAAAATTGTTGGGCCTCAAAGCTACTCCTTGGGTACATATTGTATGAAAATTTTAGCAAAAAAAATTAAAATCTCTATTTGTAGTGAGCTACCCAAATCACTATGTTGCCAAAAAATACAGTTTGGACCTTTAGGGGTTAACTTGTTCACTGATTTTGAATATTTTCAACTTCCAAAAAAGTATTTAATTTCTACATAGGATATGAACTTTGGGTTGCTTGTAGTTGAACAAGGCAAAATCTATTCCTATATTACAATTTTTCTTATACACATGGAAGTGAAAGCTTAGATGAAGATACTCTTCATTTACATCAACCTTAGTATAAGGTTAGTTATTTCTCTTTCTCTCAAAGCATCATAAAACTTGACAAACACAATTTCAATTCTAAAAAACTTAAAAAATTCTCCAATGAAGAACACTTTCTTTACTACCAAGCACAAAATCAAAACTCTGATTTGGAAGTGAGCCATATCTAATAATGGTAGACAATGAAATTTTTTTTTTAAAAACTTTTCAATTTGAAAAGTGTGTCATTGAAGTAAAAAATTTAAGGAACTTTTCAATGCTCAACAATATCAAGTCAAATGTGGAAGAACCTTAGTTTAAACTTTTCAACACAATGAGCGTGTCTTTAAACCAAAGGTTTTACTAGGAAATTTTCAACTTTTGACAATAATATACAATAAAAGGATTTGTAAGAACTTTTCAACATTTTTTAAAAGGAATAAACTTGTCTCAATAAAGAAACAATTCAAAAATAAATGAAGTGTGTAGCCAATGAAAATTTTATTGAAAACTTTCTATAAAGAAGAATCATTGAAAAAAATCTTAAGTGGAATATATAAATTTTTTTGAAGAACTTCCATAGAGGATTTTCATCACTTGAACTTTAAATATAGTTAAAATTTAGGACTTTTTGACATTATTCATGGATTTTGAATTTATTTATTATGCAATTTAATACATGATTAGTGTTAGACTACATGATAGGGGTCAAGCTAAAATATATTACACATTTACATAGTTTAGATAATATTAAAAAAAAAATTCTTTGTATAGTTATATACTTTTGATTATCCAACTAGTTGGTACATGCATTGTATTATTACTAGTTTCCTTTTAAAATATCTTAATACTAGGATTATAAATCTTCACATCTTTCACTTTTACTACCATGTAACTGTAGGTTTACACTTCTTTTTATGCTTTATTGTATGCATAAAGTGCTCAATTTGCACAAATTTTTCTTTAAATGAGACATTTTGTGCTGAAAATTATGTTCCATTTTGCTACAATTATTTTCTTAAACACCAAAATTAAACACCAAAATGCAAAAAGATCTTAGAATAATATGAACATGAAAAATACAATCTTTGTAAAAATGAAAATCTATATTTTAAAATTTCAATTAAAAGAATTATATGTAACATCTTTCAATTTAGTATACAAGATGCACCTCGACAAAGCACTCATTTAGTGTAAATTTACTCATTAAGTCTACATAGAGATTTTTTTTAATTGATTTTTCAATGTTATCATAAAACTTGGATGGAAGTGACTTGTAGAAACTTGCTTCTATTCCAAATTAATGCATTTAATGGTAGGAATTTTTAAATTTCTTAAAATAGTGCATAGTAGCACATTATGATAAACAAATTGGTACACTATAGGGGGAAAATACCCTACCATAATATTATTTATCAAGATTTTGAGACAGTTAGACTATCATCTTTGTTATATTTACTCTCTAGTTCTAGTAGACATGTATCGACATCATTTTATTAATGCACTAATTTACTCAATTAGTGGGTGATTCTACAAAATACTTGTATTTTTTTGGTATCACAAATTGCACATCCTTCAATCATGTCTTTTACTAAAACTTTTGAATTATAGAGTCAATGAATTATAATTTTTTATTTAAAGATGTATGGTACCTAGCATATTGCATATATATATTTTTTAATTTAAAAAACATGTATATCTGCGTTGACTTTTCTAAATTGTCACAATGAGGTTTTCATGACTTTTTAAACATCAATAGGACACCTAAAATTAGTGATCCTATAATAAAGCCATTGTGCAAGATAAACCTAAAAATAATAAATATAATCCTTTTTATCTACATGCAAAGACAATTGCCTTGTGTGCTTACTTGGGACATAAAAAATAGTTAAGATAGGAAGTTGTAAAATGGAATTGGCATTAAGAATGGACCCTATAAATGGGTGTTAATTGGACATGAGTTGGAATTGACTAATATAGTCATTGAATGAATCAAGGAAAAAAGCATGATTACTTGCAAGAGCCAATCATTTTCTTTGCTTTCCCCATTTTTATTTAGAATTACAAGGGAACCATTTATGAAAGACCTAGGGTCACAAATAGGGACCTACAATCCAACTTATTTGAAAATTTATAAGTAATTCAAAAATGCTTGGAAAAATACAAAACTATTTGGATTAGATTCTCACCTATGTCTCTTTGTCTGAAAAATGAGCTAAAATTATTCCCATCCAATGAAATACACGAAAAAGGGAGACTAGCCCTTACATATGCCATTTTTGAACCTCCTACCTTAGTCTCCATTTCTTTAATGGAATCTTATCTCCAAAGAATTCTTAAGAGTGAACAATTTTTTTCATTCATTTTCATAATTCTTTTCTGTCAAAATTACTAAAATTCAAAATATTTTTATACTCATTTTTTGCTAATTTTTGGTCTACTAGTTCTACAATAGTCCGTTGTAGTCAATAGCAATGCATAGTACTATAGAATAGGTCTCTTGATGTTTTAGTTCATTTTTAATGATTTTATTTTATTTCAATTTATTTATTTATTAAATTTTTATTGATATTTCAAATTCATTTCAAATTTTTTTTTAAAGATAAATTATAAATAATTATTTAATTTATTTTCATAATTTTTACTTTATTTCTTCGATATAGTACTCACAATAATCATAATAGAGAGACAAAAGTATTAAATGTATCTTGTGACAACCCTACAAGAGTTTAATTCTTTCTTTAGTCTTGATTGAGAAGTGATTTTTGTTGTTCAATTGTTTGATTCAATTGTATGTGTCATGGACTTTAGTCTTTGTACAAAAATCTAAACCTACAATTCATCATATGGCTCTAGTATACAAATTATTTAAATGCATTGTTTTGTTCAACAAATATTTCAAATGCAAAGGCAAGAAGATGTAACAATGGTTCATATTTCAACTTATACTCTCTCTTCAAATCTTCAATGGTTAATACAATTCTATGCTATCAATTTTGGACAAATAAGTTTCGAATATTATGAGAACTAACATCATTTTCATGTTTGTCAAATTGTGAATATTTTTAATTCTATAAATGTCAACTTCCTTCAATTTTTGTATACAATAATGTAAAATTTTGTGAACCAATATGCCAAGGCATAAAAAGTTTTTTTGGAGTTCTAAGAAAAAATTGACAAAATATAAAGTAGTTCCAAATTATAAGTATAAATTGAATTCTAGACATGACTAACTTTGAAATTAATTTTCTTTGAATTCACAACAAAAAATTTCTTCAAATTTCTATAGTAATGTCACTAATGTGTAATATGTTGCATATATAAACTTTCTTTCATCTACTTTTGGATTTTGCTTATTGATGCTTATAGTATGGTTGTTGAATGAAAAAGGGTCAAATCTTCATTCACTTTTGTTTGTTACTATAAAACTTGTCCAATTTTATCCTACTACTACAAGTACTTCACTATACCAAAAAAATTTCAAGTGCTACACCTAGGTCTTTCATTTGTAACACCAACTCTAGACCAATACATCTGGATTTATAGTAAATACTAGACATGATTTCATTGATCTAGGGAGTATTTGGGGGAGCAAAGATTGAGAATTAAAAAATATATATTTGGTTTATTTTTAAATATAAAATAAATAAAGAGCTTGTAGAAATGTAGATCATTAAATAAGATATTTTGGGGAACGATTTAAAGGTAGTTAGTGTAGGAAAAAGAAGAGAATGAAAAAACTTAGCAAATGTCTATAGTACAAAAAATTATTATTATTAGAAATCCTTGAAGAAAAAGATGAAATAAAGGATGGTGTATGAGTTGTCAAAAGACGAATCTTGAATTACTTGTTTATAGATTATTATATAGTCTTCAAATCCTCTTGAATCCCAAGTATATAAATTGGGGAAAAAAATGAAAAAATAGCATTCTTTTATAATTAATTTTGAAAAAAAAATGTTAATTTTCAATCTTTAGCACCTCCAATAAAAATTTGGAGATTGATAAGTTTAAATCCTAAAAGTTATGGTCACTTTTGTATTTGGCATATAATGTATGACATTAAAAAAGTACAAGTGTTCTTGCTTGGAACCTTCTATATTTCTAAAATGGATTTGTTTTAAATGTCTAAGAAGTTACTTTTGTAATGGATTTGCACTTAAAAGGTGAAAGTTTCTATATTGAAATGACTAACTATTCCATTATTGTCACCCAAGAAATTGATATATTATGGTCACTAGCTCAACATAATGTATCCCATAACTCATTTATTGGAAAACATTTGTTAGTCATGGATTAATGTAAGACTTTGATGAGTCCTACCATTTGAGGTGTATAGAAATAATGGAATGGATGTTTTATTTGTGGTGGTTTACTTTAGTTTCTAGAGAGATTTGTAGTGTAATGAGAAAAATTAGATTAAAAACAATTGCAATAGGTCCTAACCTATGAAGAATTTTTTTAGATACTTTTTAATTTTTAGAGTTTCTTCAAACAATATTTCTTTGATAGTCTATCAACTTGAATTGCATAAAATTTTAATATTCACAATTTTTTCATCTTCAACAACTTTTTTTAATAGCACTAAGAATAACTCCCTTGGCTTTAATTCACTATGGTTATATAGAACCAAAGATTATGTAGAAGATTGATGCAAGAAAGTATTTTAAGCAAGAGAAATATAATTTGTTGCATTTAGAATTTTTGAAGAAAATAAACTAAAGAATTTTGAATGTTGTAGCCTTATAGAAAAAACATTTAGCATTTTAATACTTGCATGCAATGAATGACAATTATATATAGAATCTAAATTATTCCCTTTGAATTGATTGATGGTAGATCTTTCATGACTAATTTATAGTCCCTTGTATTGCAATTCTATTGAAAAACAAAGCTTTTGTTTTCTTTAGAAAATGAGTGCTTCTACATTTGCATTAATTTACAACAAAAGAAAACTTCAAAATAATCACTTTTGCTTTAAAATTTTTTACAATTGCAATTTAAATTTGGAATATTTCAATAGAAAGACAAAAATCATGATTTACTTTAGTGAAAAATATTCTTTTGAATAAATAAAAATTTCCAACTAAAAAATTCTTGAAAGTATAAGTGTACTTAATGGTGTTACTAGTGCAGATTTAACCATGCACTTTGTAACAATTTTGTATATTACAAGGTATAAGATTAGAATGTTTTTGCAATAATAAATGACTTCTTTTCTTTATGCTTACAACCAACTATACAAAGATCAAAACATTTTTTTTTCCAATGAAATAAACCTAAATATAAAACCAATCATTTTGACCTTTCTAGCAACAAATTGCAAACATTCATACAAATGTTTCTTCAATGAAAGTTAGATTTCATTGTTCAAAAATGCAATCTACTAACATACCTTACTATATATAATTCAACATTTAGTCTTAATTAAGACTATAGTACCAACTCATATATTTTTTCCAAGACTAAAAGGTTAATCTTAATTACTAAACTCCAACCTTATGATCTTCAAAAACGAAACATACAAATTGCATTTGTATTTATTGTTAATATGCAACATTATATTATAATAGCATAAATTAGCATACATAAGAATATGTTAGTAAATTATTTGTATATTACTTGCTAATACTATAGTCTATAGTACTTGGAAAATCTCCTATTACTAGAAATGCAACTATTCTTTTACCAATAGATGAAATAAAACCTTTCTAACATTTATCCAATTTGTGCAAAATTATAGATATGGGCCAATTTCACTTTATTCAAAATTACATACTTAGATAGACCACATTTCATTTGTCTAAGATGAAAAACTAAAAACATGTATGATGATATCAAACTAACAAACGGAGATATACAAATAGAATATTTAACCAAGGAAGGTCAAAAAGGCTTTTGGAACCTTTAAAGTTAAGATAGAGGCAACCTATGTACAACATAATTTACAACACATATATTGATATCATCCACATAGAGTTATCTTTAGCCAAAAAGTGTAGAAGAATGTCTATTAATTCTCAACCGACTGCACATACAACACAATAATTAATAAAAAAGCCACTCACCCATTCACAACTAGAAACAATCTACAAAACTATTCAAATTTTTGGAGATATGTTCAAATTCAATAGGAACTTCATTTCTCTATTGTATTCAATTCATAGATCATAGAATTCAACTTGCAAATAAGAAATAGCAATGCAAGCAAAAACAAATCATATTTAAAGCAATACTAAGGTAGAAAAATCATAGTCTATTTACAAGGAGTTCCAAATCTAACATGCTTAAAGAATCTTAAATTCGTAGTTTAACCATGCTAAGAGAAATCTTGAATCCCCTTTCAACTCCTAAAAAATATTGAAAAAATTTAGTAGTGGAAGGATGTGGTTCCTAAGATTAAAGTAGTAAACCAAAAATGAATCAAATTCAACAATGAATACTAGGTGGATTTTTTTTCTTCTTTTTCTACAATTTCTTTAAAATTCGTGCATTGGACATTTTCAATCCTAAACATATCTATGTTTATTAACCTCGGAGCCCCATGACCAACATACTAAACCCAAAAAATGATTAAATTTCTTGAGTGAATATATATACATATTTTTCAACCAATCATTTTTTCATTGGTTTAGAAGTCATTCATTGAACACTTTCAATCCTTAGTACCCACATTGGATTAATACTACATACCATGCTCAAATACAACATATTGTTGTAGTACTGATTATAGTATTGCAAGAATATACTTTCAATACTATAATGTATCTCCATTGAAACTAAGGTAATCTACTGCAACCCTAAAACAACCCTAATTAGATTTCCAACAAAGACCTTAAATCCTAAACCCACAAGCTCAATCAATCGCTTACTACATCCAGTGCTTGATACGGCTGACGCCCCTCGTCTCCTTCACCATCGCCAAACTTGCGCTTACTCACAAAGTAGAACACCGTCACCACCACGAACCAAAACACCACAAACACCAAATTCCCCACCGCCAGCGCCAGCGCCACCACATACAAGATCACCGAATGGGCCGGAATCAAAACCGTCATTGCCAAAACCAAATTGAATACGAAGAAATACACAAAATAGACGCCCACGAGCACCAATGCAGTCACCACTTTCGCCTTCACCAGCTTCGCACTCCGCTGCAACGCCGCCCAGCCGTCATAGCTCTTGAGCACGACCACTTGGACTGAAACCAGAGACCAGAAGTCGAGGAACAGAAAGACCAAGTACCATAACCAGGTGTGGATCGTTTGGTAAGGCTCAACCTGGGGTCTCGAGAGGAGGTAGAAGGGGAGAGCGAGGACGAAATAGGCCAAGATGTCGACGACGAAGAAGCAGAGGGAGATGATGATGATGCGGTACAAGGAGTGGGGGAGGGAGGCGAAGATGGAGTGGGTTAGGGCTTGGGTTTGGGAGGAGTTGCCGTCTTTGTTGTGGGAAGTGGGGTTGTTGTTGGAGGAGGAGTAGATGTGGTGGATTGCTTTGGCTATGGCGGCAGTGGTGAGGCTGACGAGGAGCCAACTGATGGTGGTGATGAGGAAGATTAGGGTATAGGCGAGGAGGAGGAGTTGGAGGACGAAGACGGAGATGGGATGGGGGGATTTGGGGCCTGCACAATGGAGATCACATTTGTTAAGTACTTTATGAGAGTTTCATACGGAGAGTTTTTCTTCAAACACAGAGGAACATATTGCTTTTGTCAATGTACCAAAATCCTAAAATGCCATTACGAATAGATTCCATTTCAAAACCAAACTATTTTGATACACACATGTTTACGGACAATAGCAGTACCTTAAAAAAGGCAACAGGGAAGGCATGAAAGCCAGAATGGCGATGGTGGCCAACAATCCCCTCCAAATGGTGAGGCTACGTCTGATTAGCAACCCATGTAAGAAGCCATGCAATGCCAATCACCTCCAAAAACAGAATGAGTGCAAGTCAGGGTTGACAGGACGTTCGGGACGTCCGGACGCGGACGCTGTGTCCGCAGCGTCCGCCCACATTCACGGACGCCGTCCGCCCCGTCCGCCCCAATACAGCCGTCCGATCGACACGCGGACTGATCTGGTCCGCATGATTTGGGCGTCCGCCCCGCCCGTCCGCCTTCCGACGGCGGGAGGGACGCTGCGTCCGTTGGCGTCCGTGAGGACGGACGTCCGGAAGTCCGGGTTACGGACGCCTTTTTCGGGCGGACGTAGAGATTTGTCAACCCTGGTGCAAGTGGTAACATAAATGCAAAGATGAAAGGGCGTAAGATCCGGAAATGCTGATACAAGAGCCTGCCGAACTCCTTGAAAATGGAAAAGACTCCCCATTTTTCCATGTCTCGATGCCCATCTGCCATTTTGGCAGCATTCCCCGCAACAATCCAACAGTCACCTGGAATCAAACATCGCACAGATACACCCAAAAACGTCAATTTCGTTATACTAATGATTTTGATTCAAATACGAGAAATTGTAATACTTCATTGCCAAACTTAGTGGTGGTGTAGATGGATTGAGGCCGGTTG
This sequence comes from Pseudoscleropodium purum, assembly GCA_963969395.1. NCBI lineage: Eukaryota > Viridiplantae > Streptophyta > Bryopsida > Hypnales > Brachytheciaceae > Pseudoscleropodium > Pseudoscleropodium purum. Next base: position 30,461,489 of record OZ017795.1, read on the forward strand.
CGCGCCTTGAAACTCGGGAGCCAAATGCTGTGCATATCCGTCATCGTTGTTACAAACTTGACAATGAAATCACCACATCAAGTTGAGGATAATAAAACCATCAGGGAGTTCATCCCATTGTCGAATCTGCACAGAGCTTGAAAAACTAAACCAAGTACTACAGACTTCGGTTTCAAACCCGCGCATCTTGAGAAAATTAAAATGCCACAGTAGTGGAATATCACTACCAATTAAACGAAAATTGCAGATTGGTTGCACCGCCATGTAAATTTACCTCCCTAAGTTTCAAAACGAGTATGCCGAAGTTAGGGAAGAAGTGTATCGTGCATTGTGCTTCCAACTACGTACTGAGAGGTAAACGGCTTAATTACTGGGTGACTTATGAAATTAGCTGACCCCATTATCAACAACAACTCATCTCTTCCGATCAACGTTTGGTTAGACTTCTATAAGCAACCATAGGAAGGAAGAATTCAAACGACTGGACTGCAGCTAGTAACATATGCTATCATCATTGAATTCAAATCAAGGGGCTGGTGTCTCACGATCCCCTCCAATTGAGGTTTCCTTAACCTCCCAGTATTTGATCGAATGCTTCCATAAGAAATCATCAAGTCAAATACATTGACTGAGGAAAACACTTTGATCGCAAGAGAGATGGGCTCCTGTAGCTGGTACGTACCCGAAGTGATCTCTCTAGTTAATTAACTCTCTCGGATGATCTCCCAATGGAAGCAAAAATCCTCCATAATTCGGCGAAACTGCTCGAATCAAAGTGACAGATAAAGTTCATCCTCTATCCAACTAGCTCCCCTCCGAATGAAAGCATACCCAGCCTCACATAATTTGCCATTACGACTCTTGAAAATGACCGGAAAGAGTTGTTCCTCTACGTTACGACACTCTACTAACGTCGAACATGAACAGTGAGATAGACAGAATAGAAAAAAACAAACTTGAATTCTTTTTTTCAATCTTGAGGTCGACGAAAATGAAGAATCTGTTCTTCTCCTGAAGATGCTTACCTCTGCTTCGTAAGTTGCTTGCAAAACACTAGTCACCTCCCACTCTGACAAGCAAAAACAATAGAAACTCACATACAAATCAGACTGTGTGTAGCTGCTCTAAATTTTCAATTTTGCCGACAACTGAGCACTCCTTGCCTTGGTCCACAAGTAAGTTGTTGACGACTAGTGACGTCTTCATTGTTTATCCGACTTTGGGTTCATCAAGTCAACAGGATTGCAGCTGCAATTGGGCTCCGGGTTTGCGAGTCTACAGCTTTGTCAGTAGCAAGGATAACACAACAGTGATCCTCCCCACGCTGGAAAGGTAGGAGGCTTTGCTAGATGCGTAGGAGGGAGGGACTTAATATTAGTTAATTCAAGGATTGGAGTAGGTGGAGGAGTCATATAAGATAATGTTGTTGACTATGGGCACGTTTCCTTTTTCAAAGATGCTAAAAGGAATCTTTGCTTCATTGGTAAACAATATTATGAGTGGGGGCTACAGTATGTGGACCCAATTCAATTACATAATTATTCAAGGTTTTTTTATTTCATGTGTTACAAAATGATAAGAAAAGCCAATGATCTCCATTGGAATATAAGCTAGGGTAGATGTATTATATTAATTGTGTTGGAATCTTGAAAAGACTTTTCGAGTTTTCAAGAGTCGGAATTGTCTTTGTTTTAAGAATTTGATGATCAATGCTTTAACCCTGAAACATCACTGTAGAGATCATCCATTTGGGTACCATGTGAATCATTTCATTTGGTTAAAAAAATTTAAAAAAAAAAATGTTCATTCAAGGTCAAATTATTGTGCAAGACTTCCCCTTTTTACACAAAATTTTGAAGATGAACATCTACACTTGTATCTTACTTAGAAGGATTTTTTGTCATCTATTCTTGGGAGGGCTCTAGCAAAAAATGTAGCAACTATGTGCAATAAAAATATAGAGTTTAATATATTCATTGTAGGTAAAATTTGTAAACAAATTATACGTATTATTGGGTCAATTAAAAGTGTGAAATGTGATTTTATGTAATATAGGGTTGGGTATAAATCTATAAAATTATGTGAACAATACATGTAAAATAGCATATACTAAATGGGATAGTAGGTTATACAAACTCTAAAATTGTGATTGGGGATGAGAAATTTGCTTTCTATCAAGTTATGGATGTATTTTGAATCCAATATTTAACCAAACGGCCTAAATTTTAGTAGAGGGTATATATCTAGTATTAGGGATCCCAAATGCATTATTGAATGAATGGATTTGTATTTCTATTGACAAGCTGAGGGAGGGAAAATGCAATAAGCTTGTTGGATTATTCGGAACTAGTCTCTGGTTCTTGTTGCTTAGGAATGGTCCACACCAATATTGATTCACTTTGGCATTTCATTTTATTAATGGGCTGTCCAAGCGCTTTATTTCCACATTTTTCGAATGTTAGAAAGTTGGAGCTTCTTATGCAATTTTGTAAAGTATACAAAAGTGTTGAATCAATTTTTCATAGAACTTTTAATGACTTTCTCATATTCCATTGAGTTCTTGAATATAAATAGTGTATTTGTTTTTTGTTTGTTTCTATTTTCATACAATACACTTGTACTTATGTTGTCCTTTTTTTGCATTTGGTTTACTTTTTTATTCTTCATGATATTTCAACATTGTTCACAAGATCACAAACTTTCATAATTGTAGAATACAAGGAAAAAAAATGGGGATAAGGAAAAAATAGAATGTAAAGAAAATAATGGGGGATAAAAGAAAAAAATGGGGTGTAAAGAAAAAATGGGATGTAAATAATATATGGTACCTTAAAATGATTACTCCAACAAATCATATATACCAATAGGGCACCTTAAAGTACATTTATTTATCATTATTTAAAAAAATACCATGCCTTATATTCTATTTTACAGGGTTGACGAATCTCAACGTCCGCCCCAAAATAGCGTCCGTTTTCCGGACGTCCAGACGCACGGACGCTAACGGACTCAGCATCCGTCCTGCCGTCGGAAGGCGGACGAGCGGGGCAGACGGCCCGAGGCGGACGCCCAGATCGTGCGGACCAGATCAGTCTGTGTGTCGATCGGACGGTCATATCGGGGCGGACGGGCAGACAGGCGGACGCTGCGTCCGCCGACCGAGAATGTCAGCGGACGCTGCGGACACAGCATCCGCGTCCGGACGTCGTGTCAACCCTGCTATTTTACAAGGTAAATAGCCCCCCCCCATTAAATAGATCATTATCACAGGTGTATGCAAAATATATGAAGGAATGCACCCCCTAAGCATCTATTGAACCTTATTAGGCCATTGCATCATTACATGGTTAATTCTTGAGGAGATTATTTAGAGTATCCATTAGAAATTATATACATTAAGATTTTAGACCCCCTATATTATATCCTAAAATTTAAAGGAAAAAAATTAAAAAAAATATGAATAGATTTTTCTATTTTAAAAGATTATGTTTTGAATTATTGATGTTTTTATTTATTGTTTATAATTAGTTACAAATTTTGAAGAAAAAAGATATAGTGTAGAGTTGAAAATAACTTTCACACCCCTATTTTATATAATAAAAATTTGTCTAAAAATGAACAAAAAATTGATAAAAATAACTTTTTATTGAAAGTTCATTTTCCTTGCATAATGATGCAATGGTCATTTAAATGTATTGTTTATAAAAATTTGAGTTAAAAAACATGCCATTTGAATTGAGAATTTTTGACAATGGAAACCTATGGTCATTGTTAAATTTAGTTCAAATTATAGGTTGAAATTATTTTTTTTTTAAAAGTATATAGGGGGGCAAAAAATTAGTTTAACACATATAGTTTGTTATGGATACACTAAGTCATCTTCCCAGGGGTTAAATATAGAAAGACATAGCCTTCCTAAATCAAGATAGTCATCAAAATACTCTAATTAATGGATCAATAAGTACAACATTCTTTATTTCTACAATTAAAAGTGAATTCATCTATCAAACCATTTTGATCTATAAGTTCCTACAAGGTGAACTTCAATTTGAGTAGGAAAGAATATAATTTAGGAATAGCTTTGTTGAGTAGGGAGAGTCTTTCAACAAAGTTTGGCTAAATTTGTGTTTAAAAGTCTATACTTATTAAGGGCATACTTTCACAAATTCAGCATTAGAGAAAATTTTGGGCCTCAAAAAGGCCACTAGATTTGAACCAACAAAGTACACATCAAATTTAGTTATTTATTTGTACTTTTTGCACTACCGGTGTAAAATTTGGTAGCCTTCTTGAGGCCCCAAATTTCTTCTAATGAATTGATCAAATTTAGAATAAAAGAAATACAAACATTTGAAAATCTATATACATGAAAGTGTACAACAATTGCAAGAAGAGAATTAGAATTGTTGGCTCACAAATTTTTTAGAAGTGACTCATGAAAAGAAGAAGAAGTAAGTTTTTGACTTCTTAAAAACTATTTTTAACATTGGATTAAATAAATTTGGTTGCTCTCAATTGGATAGAAGCAGACCACGTAATTTACAACACATGTATAGATATTGGTGCACAATCTCACATAATGAAAGTAAGCACTTTCATTGTTCACATCTACATGGAGTTGTCTTCAACCAAGAGGTGTAAGAAGAATGTTTCTTAATTCTCAATTGACTGCAAACAACACAAAAATTAATAAGGCCACTAACCCAATCACAACTAGAAACAATTTCTAGAAACAATATTTAAATTTTAGGATGTGTTCAAATTCAATTAGAACTTCATTTCTTTATTATATTCAATTGATGGATCCTAAAATTACTTGCAAAATAATATCAAGCAATATGGATAAAAACTAATCACATTTAAAGCACCACTAACATAGGAAAATCATAGTTTATTCAAAAAGAGTTTGAAATCTAACATGCTAAGAGAATTTTGAATTCCAAGTTCATACATGCAGAGAGATCTCTTGAATCCCTTTTTGACTCCCAAAAATGTTTGAAACAAAGGCTAAACAAACATTAGAAGGATGTGGCCCTAACATCAAGGTAATCAAGAAAAAATGATCAAATTCAACTATAAATATTAGGTGCAGTTTTTCTTTCTACAATTTCCTTAATCATACAACGATGATCTAGTTAATGCAGAAGTCAACTTTTTTAATACCATATGAATCATTTGCATAAATACCCTCAACAACACTCAAACTTTTCAATGTGCAAGATCTTTCCTTTCACACCAAATTTCAAGGATGAACAATAGTACCATGTGAATCATTTGCATAAAGAACCTCAACAACACTCATCAAAAGTCAAACTACTATGCAAGACTTGTCTTTTTCACACAAAATTTCAAAGATGAACAATTGCACTTCTATCTTATGTGGGAGGAATCTTTATCATCCGTTGAACACTTAGTGTCTATGACATCTTTCTAAGATTAAAATTCATTCACTAAACATTTTTTAGTCCTAAGCATTTATGTTAAGGTAAACTAGCCTATAACAATCTAAATGCCATCCAACCCATTACAAGCAAATTTTTTTTCTAATAAAGCACATTTCAAGAACTAGAATGTACTCCATTAGTACAATTTTGCTTATAATGAGCTGACTCCCATTTGGGTTGTCATAGGAAGAATTAACCTTAGATAACCTTGGAACCCATGACCAACATCCTTAACCCCCAAAATGATCAGATTTCTTGAATGAATACACACATTCAATTCTTCATTTCATTTCTACATTAGCCTCAAAAGTCATGTGCCACAAACTCAATCACTCGCTTACCACATCCAGTGCTTGATAAGGGTTTAGGGTTTTAATAAGGATGATCTCCTTCAGTTGGACGCCACTCCTCTCCTCCACCTCCACTACACTTGCGCTTACTTACGAAGTAGAACACCGTCACCACCACGACCCAAAACGCCTCAAGCGTCAAATACCCCACCGTCAACACCACTGCCGCCACATACAAGAGCACCAAATGGGCCGGAATCAGAATCGCCAATATCAAAACCAAATCGAGTACGCAAACATACACAAGATAGACGCCGACGAGTCCCAATGCAGTCACCACTTTCGCCTTCACCAACTTCGCACTCCTCTGCAACGTCGCCTAGGCGTAATGGCTCTCCAGCACGGCTACTTGGACCGAAACCAGAAACCAGAAGTGGAGGAACAGAGAGACGAAGTTCCATAACCAGGTGTGTATCGTTTGGTAAGGCTCAAACTGGGGTCCTGTAGAGAGGTAGGAGGGGAGAGCCAGGACGAAGTAGGTCAAGGTGTCGACGACGAAGAAGCAGAGGGAGATGATGAAGATGCGGTACACGGAGTGGGGGAGGGAGGCGAAGATGGATTGGGTTAGGGTTTGGATTTGGGAGGAGCTGTTGTGGGAGGTTGGGTTGTCGTTGTCGTTGGAGGAGTAGATGTGGTGGATTGCTTTGGCTATGGCGGCAGTGGTGAGGCTGACGAGGAGCCAAATGATGGTGGAGATGAGGAAGATTAGGGTATAGGCAAGGAGGAGGGGTTGGAGGATGAAGGCGGGGATGGGGTGGGGATGGGGTGGGGGTGGGGGGGATGTGAAGCCTGCACAATGGAGATCACATTTGTAAAGTTAATCTATGAGAGTTTTATGCGAGTTTCATGTGGAGAGTTTTTCTTCAAACACAGAGGAACATTTTGCTTCTATCAATGTACTAGAATGCTTAAATGCCATTGTGAATAGCTTCAATTTCAAAACATGTTTACGGACAATAGCAATACCTTAAAAAAGGCGGCATGGAAGGCATGAAAGTCAGAATGGCGATGGAGGACAAAAATACTCCCCAACTGGTGTGTAAGAAGCCATGCAATGCCAATCACCTCCAGAAACAGAATGAGTGCAAGTGGTAACAGAAATGCAAAGATGAAAGGGCGCAATATCCGGAAATGTTGATACAAGAGCCTGCCGGACTCTTTGAAAATGGAATAGACTCCCCATTCTTCCATGTCTCGATGCCTGTCTACCATTTTGGCAGCATTTCCCGCAACAATCCAGCACCTAGAATCAAACAGCGCACAAGCACACAAAGAACGTCAATTTTGTTATATGGTATGGATTCAAAGACAAGAAATTGTAACACTCCATTGCCAAAAGAAACTCAAACGTAGTGGTGGTGTAGCTGGATTTCGGCCGGTTGCCTTGAAAGGAGCCAAATGTTGTGCATAATTATCCGTCATTGTTATAAACTTGACAACGAAATCACAACAGGAAGACATTACTTTGTAAACTGTCAAGTTCTTTTAAATGGACTTGATTCCATCAAAAAAATTGTGACATACATCAATCCAAAGCTCGAAAAACTAAACCAAGTACCACAGACTTCCGTTTCAAACCCGCGCTTCCTGAGAAAAATGCCAAAGTACTGGAATATCACTACCAATTAAACAAAAATTGCGGATTGGTTGCACCGCCATGTAAACTCACCTCCCTAAGTTTCAAAACAAGTACGCCGAAGTTAGGGGAGAAGTGTATCGTGCATTGTGCTTCCAACTACGTACTGAGAGGTAAGCGGCTTAATTACTGGGTGACTTATGAAATTAGCTGACCCCATTATCAACAGCAACTCATCTCATCCAAATCAACGTTTGGTTAACCTTCTGTGAGCAACCCTAGGGAGTAAGAAATCAAACGACTGGAATCAAATCTTAGTAGTTTGACCTCCAATGAGTTGGTTGTTGAGGTTTTGTATGCAAATGATTCACATGGTACAATTGTTCATCCTTGAATTTTGGTGTGAAAGGCCGGAAAGGTCTTGCACATTCAATAGTTTGAGTGTTGTTGAGGGTGTTTATGCAAATGATTCACATAGTACTAAAAAAGTTGATTTCTACATTGACTAGCTCGTCTTTGAATCAAATCCTCTCATCTTTGAATTCAAACTAGGGGGGTCAGTGTCTCACAATCCCCTCCAATTGTGGTTTCCTTGACCTCCCAGTATTTGAATGCTTCCATAAGAAACCATCCTATGCATTGAGTGAAGAAAACACTATGATCGCAAAGAGATATGGGCTCCTGAAGTACGTACCCAAAGTGACCTCTCTAGTTAATTAGCTCTCTCAGATGATCTCCCAATGGAAGCAAAATCCTACATAATTCGGCTAAATTGCTCGAATCAAAGTGACAGACAAAGTTCATCGTCTAGCTAGCTGGCTACCCTCTGAATGAAAGCACACCCAGCCTCACATAATTTGCCATTATGACACTTGAAAATGACTCAAAAGAGTTGTTCCTCTACGTTGCAACACACTATTGTCGTCTAAACAAGACAGACAAAAACTCGAATTCTTCTTGAGGTCGACGAAAATGAAGAATCTGTTCTTCTCCTGAAGATGCTTACCTCTGCTTGCAAAAACTAGTCACCTCCCACTCTGGCAAACAAAAACTGCTGACAGAAACTACGCCTCCTCACATATAAATTGAGTATGAGTGTGTGTTGCTACTCTCAATTTTCTATTTGCCGACAACTGAAACGCTCCTTCATTCCAGCCTTGGTCCGCAAGTAAGTTGTTGGGTTCATCAAGTCAACAGGATTGCAAATGCAATTGGGCTCCGGGTTTCCGAATCTGCAACTTAAGGTATCTTCCCACTTGCTGTTACAGGCCCGGTTTTAAGCGATATTAGCCAAAGAAAGTTAAGCAGGGGTTCCCACCAGCAGGCTCTCGTAATCACTGAGCCTAGCTAGCGTCTGAGGTGGCCGCGGAATACAAGCACTGTTATGCACAGGACCTACGAGTTAAACGGCAGCTAGGAAGATGAAAGTGAAGTTATCGAAATCTTCAAAAATGAAGATGTGAGGAAATGGGGCGTCTTCACAGCAAGAAAAGGCTACCTGAAACGCAATGTGGTGCACTGTCCAGATTGTCAATCTGGAGCTGGAGTTGGAGAAGGGAACGCATTTGGTGATGCGAATTCGAAGTGCATTAGCAACGGTGCAGGTAAATCTCTCACTCGATTGTTCCACATGCACTTCAGGAACGCAAGGCTTGTTGTTCAATGCATCTTACTGCTGTAAGTCGTGCACCACGAGTCATTCATGAGAACGACCACCACCACGTTGATTCAGCGGCAGCGCCATGATTTTACATAGGACTCACAACAGATCGCAGGGCAACTGTGAACGCGTAAACGGTAGACGGGCTGGCATCTCCTATTCCTATCCCAATGAATTTCATCCGGATAGGGAAGAAAACTCCCCACCAAGGTTCTCTATCCCTAAATATTTAGGGAACTCAATGCTCAATATCCTATACAGGGAGAGATTTAGAGAACTCAAAGTCAACTTCCCTATATATTTAGGATAGAGCAATGCTAGTGGAGAAAAGCATTCCCTATCCCTATACTTGGTCTTTCTTCATCTACACAGAGATAAAGATAGGGAAGAACTAGTCAGGATGCTCTTAATACCATGGGAATTAATCACTTAAAAAAATGGAAAAGTATTCATCGGAAGTCAAACTATTGTAGGAGATGTTCCCTTTTCACAACCAAACTCCGAGGATGAATAGTTGCACTTCTGTCCTACGTTGGAGAATTCTTTATCATCCATCGGACACTTAGTATCTGTGGCAATGTTACTAGGTTAAGTGGTAAATGTGCCCCCACATCCCAAGTAAGTGCACGGCCACTATAGACGCTCTTGCCTATCAAAGCTTGTTGAATGTCCACTGCTCACACAACCCTCTTGCTTGTTGTGTAAACACAGTTCAGTCTCTTCCTCGTAGGGTACTTAACTTAGGACCCCTATTGCTACGTAAGAGCAAGTGGGGAGGTATCTTTAGTTGTTAGCAAGGATCAACATATTATATAAGGTAGAATTTCCCGCCTACTAGTCTCTCCCATTTACATCAATGATCCATCCATTATTAGAATCTTAGCAACCCATTATCACAATCGCAAAGCACTTAGGAAGCACACACATCATTCTATATTTTAAGAAGGATCTATCCACATTTTAAGAAGGATTTGTTGACACTTTCACATTTTAGCTTTGAAAAATTAGAGAAAATTCACTTTTTATCTCATTGTCTTCATTTTTTTGCAAAAGACTTCTTTCAAACTTTTCAATCTCTAAAAAATATGGAGGTTGAAAAATAGCTTCTCTAAAGTACTTTGATAGTAAATCTGTGTAGTGATTGATAGTTCTATTTTAACTAGAATATAGTCCTCCCTATGTTGGAAGATATTATACTTTGCTAGATGCCTAGGAGGGAGGGACTTATTAATTAATTCAAGGATTGGAAATCACTTTGCTAAGGAGCCATCAATAAGACAATTTTGTTCAAGGGGGGAGTTCTTTTTTCAATGATGCAAGAGGAATCCCTCCCTCAATGGTAAACAATGTTATGAGTGAGGGCTATAATATGTGCACCTAACTATACAATTATATGGGAGGTTTATTTCATGTACTGCAAATATGAAAAGTTGATAATTTTCATTGGAGTATAAGGGTTGAGACATGTTTATTGTGTTGGAATTAAAAAAGATTTTTTGATTTTTCATATTCAAGAGTTCAATGATGCTTTGATTTTGGAACATTACTATGGAAATCATCCATGCTAATACCATAAAAATCATTTGCTTTAAAATAACAAAAGCACTCATTGGAGATCAAAATATTATGCAAGACCTCTCCATTTTTATTTTGGTTGATATACAAGAAGAGTTTGTTCATCTATATCTCATGATTGACTTTGAAAAGTTTTAAATGAGTGACCTAATATTGGATAATTTCTTTAGAAGGAAGATTCTCTACTTTCCAGTAATTTGGAAAAATTAGAAATGAAAAAAAATTAATACTAAAGTGTCATTCTACTTATTGATTCTAATTTTTTGAATGAGTGATTGAATATCTCAAAACATTCCTTGAGTCAAACTAATTAGAAAGATGCTTAGGTTTTGCATTTAATGTTTTTTTAGTCATATTTATTGGTTTATTTTGAATTTGAATATGAAAAATTGAAATTAGAGTTATAAAAGAAGGATGTCAAGGATTCTAGGTTGACTTTTTTTAATAAAAGCATTGTCAGCTTGATATGCTTACTTTTGATCCTGTCAAATATAGAAATTTTTTCAAATGATATTTTTTGTGTTAGATAAAACTTTCTGTGTCATTCATTGTTTGGTGGAAAACAAAAAGAATGATTTATGAGACAAACTTAGTACTTCTTCCTCAAATAATTTGTGAATACTTGCTTTTTATTTGATGCTAAGTTCATTTTTATTTTTAAATTTATTACATTTGCAATTTAAATTTGGGACATTTCATTGAAAAGACAATAATCATGTTTTAGTTTGAATAAAGGAAAGTTTTCAACTTAAAAATGTTGCATCAATTATAGAAAGTAGAATTACTAAGTACTTTATTTTCTTCATGCACACAATTAAGTATACAAAGATCAAAGTAAATTTTTCCAGTGAAAGAAATTTAGGTATGAAACTAGTTTTAAACTTTCAAGTGGCAAATTGCAAGGATTTTGTCCAAAGCTTTCTTTAATTATTGCTGAATTTCAACGTTAGAAAACAATATCATCTACACTTCAACTTGTAGGCTTATTTGAGCCTATAGCAATGTCTCATGTACTTAATCCAAGATTTGAAGGTTAATCTTAATAGTCAAACACCAACTTTATGATCTTTAACCTCTAAATGCCCAACGCGTGCTTTGAACCTCTAGAAATTTGCTCTAAATTAAACAAAAACAAAAAGACAACATTGTGAAAAGTTGTATCAACTTTTTTTGAATTGTGACCATACAAATTCAAACTAGACATGTTAGAGATCACATAAGAAGAAAAAACACAACAATATCACTTATAAGTTGGAAGATTATAATGTTTGACTATGAAGGTGTTAAAACTATGAAAAATTTTCAATTCACTTTTCACAAGTCAAACCTAAAAATTTGGTGACCAAAAAAATATGAGGTTTAAGGGCCTAACATGATTAACCCCAATCAATTTATGGCTTCTTAAAATCTACTCTACAATTTTTTTAAATAAGTTTTGAATGCGATTTTTTCTTCAAGTCCTAGTGTGTTTGAGGCTCATTTATAAGAGCTCTCAACACTTCAAGAACTTTGAACACTACAAGAAGTCAAGATTGCAAAGGGTACCCTTGCACAAAACCTTGAATAAAAAAATCACTATCATTTATTTTCAAGATTGGATTTTTGATGCTAAAACTAAACTTCAAGAAGAATCTTTCAAAAATATAAATTATTAAAAATAGTAACTTGGTTAGGTTTTATTTAGCTTCAAAGTTTTGCAAACACCAGATTTTGGTACCTCAAGCATTTAGGGGTTAAAAAACAAAACATGCAAATTGCATTGATTTGCATATGTTGTTAATAAGCAATACAATATTATTAGATATTATGGTACATTGTTGTATATTAGAATATTATTTGCATATATTGTGGCATTTGGAGATCTTCTTCAACTTGAAATACAATGATTAATTTATTATTAGATGGAATGAAAGGCTTCTAAAATTTATCTAGTTTGTGGAAATTTTTAGATGTGGACCAATATTACTTCATTCAATTTATATGCATAAAATGACTACATTTGGTTTCTCTAGGATGAAAATAATGCACTATAAGTAGAGGGCAAGATTGATACAAATCTCCATTTATTATTTCTTTTATAAAAATAGAATTCAATAAATGTAAAAAATATAAATATTTTCATGTCTCTTTTTCTAAATGAATTTTTTGAATTTTTTTTCCAAAATTTTCCCAAATATTAATATCTATTTTAGAATTATTTTCTATCTGACCTGCCTTATTCAACAAAATGCTTCAATTCAATGTTTCATCCAAATATCTTATCATTCATATAAATTAATTGTTGAATCTTTAAAAAAATAACCATTTTCTATAATTAATTTGATGAGCTTGACAGAAGTAATAGATATAAATTTTTTGCTAAAATGTAAAAATGGATTCTCATGTTGAAGGATCAATAGATGAAAATCAATAGGTGGTCATAAAACAATGAAGGGACTAGGAGTGATTGTTACATAAGAATTATCATCTATTCTCAAGGACTATAATACTTGTGTTTATATCATCAACCAATCACAAAACCTTGTGGAATACTTCACAATGACTACTATACTCTAAAAATTTGGGTGTAAACATATCATCTACCTTCATGAGCCAATCAGAGTGCATCTCCCTATGAGCATATCCTAGTTTCATCTACTTTGAAGAAATTATAATTGTGGATTTGTAGCTTACATCCCAAAGGAGGCAACAAGGGAAGCCCTCACTTTCCAAATCTGTCTCTAAGATGTGACTAATTGAACTACCCCCAACAAACTTTTCATTCACAATGATCTTTTGAACTAACATTCATGATATATTGATATAGATATACAAATATAATGTGAAAAATAGTATATGCATAATGTCAGGAAGTCACTATTTCATCTATTGTGTGGATGATCATATTTCATCTATTTATGTTATGGAATTCAAAGAATGAGCAAGTTGTTACATTACACTTTTTCTTTAAACTCCCAAATGTAAATGAATGAAAGGATTGATGGAAACATCAATGACCATCCGTGTGACAAATTAAATTGTGACTTTGTAACACTATGCATATTATATATATTTATATAAACTAAAAGATTAATGATTGCAAAAGGCCTTTTGAATCAAAAACATAATATTTGCAAAGATAAGGGTAGGAGAGTAGGCAAGAAACATAGAAAACATGTGTATTATGAATCACAAGAATGCTTGTCATCCTTTAAGTTTTGATTAAAATGTTAAATGAAATAATTGAATGATTTTTCTCTGAGATGAAAATACATATAAATATAAATGTATGTATGTACACATATATGTATGTATGCATGGATATTTACGTGAGTGAGGAAACCTCATGACGTGGCTTTCCGTGCTTTTGACACGCATGAATATTCAGCGAGATGCGGGAGGGGGAGACTTCGAATCCATACAGTACTTATAAACCCTTTTGTCATTTGAAACGAGAAGCCCTAATTCCCCCGTTCCTGGATATCGTTCCCTCGTTCCCATGTTCCCAAGCCTTCCTCTCCGTCGCTCAGTCTTCACACTTCGCCATCACTCTTCTTCCGAATTGTTCCACCATTTCGCAAGCAATTCCTGTTGAAGAGTAGACTGGCAAGGCGCATGGCTATGGCTGTCAAGGCAATAGAATTTCCGCTTTCAGGGCATTTTTTTTTGCGACGTGGTCATGAAATTTGCAGGAGCCACAGGATACAGTGGGATGGGAGTCAGTCCTTGAGCTTGTGTAGATAAGGAAGAACAGGATTCTGGCGAAATTTGACTGAAGAGGAGAGTAAAATGTTGCAAGAGGAGAGTAATTGAGCGTTCGTTGGTGCAGGAGCGGCCATGGCGGTCGACTTCACTATCATTCGGCTTCTCTGTATCCCCGTCAATTTGACGCATCCAAAATCAGCTTGCGTTTCTTTGAGCAGCAGCCGGAGCCACAGGTTTGCGTCGACGTCCCCTTGCAGTGGCAACAGGAGCGGCCTTGTGCCGATGAAATGGTTCCGGAGTCTGCAACAGCGAGCAACAGTTGCGCGGTTTCAGAGGAGCAACAGGGAGAATTTGAATCGTAAAGTGTTGCCTTCGATAGCGCCTGCTGTTGTCCCTCTTGTGGAGTCTCTGGAAAGCGAACTGGAGTTTCGGGAAGAGGAGGCGATGGTAGCGGGTTTGCGCGAGTTGCCGTTCTCGGTGTGGCGTGCGACTTTTGTTAATCTGTGTGCTTCTAAGCGTTCGGTGACGGCGAGGAAATTGATTACTCTGTTGCTGAAGTGTAATGTTTGTGCTGCTGAGTCGATGGATCTGTTGTGCGCTATTGTTATAACTGGTCTTAGCAGAGAGAGTCGGCTTGAAGATGCGGTGGTTCTGTTTGAGCAGCTGAAGGAGCTCGTTGGCACGCCTGGACCTATGGCATATAATGCGGTAGTTGGCACGTGCGCTCGGGAGAATCAGTATGAGGAGGCGATGAAGTTCCTGGACCAGATGCGCGGCGCCGGGTTTCAGCCTGATAACGTGAACTACACGCTGGTGTTTCAGGCGTGCGCGAATAAGCGTGCGAATGTGGACGTGATCTCTAGGATATGTGCGGACATCCAACAGGAGGGCCTCGAAATGGATAGTAAACTTTACAACGACGTGATCAACGCGTACTGTTGTGCTGGTGATCCGGATAGAGCTTTTTATTATATGGATTTAATGCAAGCATGCGATCTCTGTCCGGATTATCGAAGCTATGCCGCGTTGATTGAAACACTGGTGGTGGAGAGACGAGTGGATGACGCCGAGGCGGCGTATGCTGAGATGAAGAGCAAATCTTTGAAGATTAGCATTAGAGCTGTGAATGCTCTTCTTGCTGCGTATACGCGGCTTAGCTTGTTGGAGCAGGTGGAGCAGTTGTTACAGGACGCAGAGGACGCAGGGTTGAAATTGACAACGTTTAGTTACGGCTTACTAATTGATGCTTATTCAAGGGCAGGTCGGTTGGAACAAGCGAAAGCGATGTTTCAGACTATGAAGGATGCCAGTGTGCAAGCGAATGCATTTATCTACTCTCGACTAATGGTAGCTTATAGGAATGCTAGGCAATGGGACGGTGCCGTTCGGCTTCTGAAGGAAATGTATGCGGCAAAAGTGAAACCTAACCAGTATATTTTCAACATTCTTATCGATACTTATGGGAAATTTGGGCGATTGCCTCTAGCAATGCGTGCATTTGCGCAAATGAATAAGGAGGGCTTCAAACCTGACGTAGTGACTTGGAATTCTTTGATAGAGGCTCACTGTCGGGCCACTTTAATACCGGAAGCAATCGATCTGCTGAAACAAATGCAGGAACGAGGTTGTGCTCCTTCATTACAGACGTACAATATTATTCTGAATGCACTTGGGTGGCACCGTAAATGGAAGGAGATGACTGTACTGCTTGATGAAATGCACTCTAAAGGTTTCAACCCCAATGAAGTTACATACACGACTCTAGTTGATATATATGGGACATCGAAACGGTACAGAGAAGCTTCGGAATATTTGGATCAAATGAAGGAACAAGGCTTACAACCTACGACGAGTGTGTATTGCGCTTTAGCTAATGCTTATGCTAAGCAGGTAAGCAACGGCGATTTTTTCTGAAACAGCCTTTCACCTTCGTCTCACAACTTATTTTCTACCTTTCAAAGAGGTCATCCTGTATTTATCCATTTTGTGTGTTTGTATCTATAAAGCAATCAGAGGTAATATTTTTGTTCGATTGAGCTGCAGGCCTTCATTCTTTGCTCTCTTTCTGTATTGTCCTTGAATATCCTTGGATTCTTCGTTAGAACCGGTGTAGTAGTTGACTGGTCGAGTTTTTCGGAATTTGCCTGTCTGAGTTTGCTCACATGTCCTTTCGAATTATATAATCTATGCTAGAAGGTTAATATAGAATTATTGCATTGATTTTGATGAAGTTATGCATGCTTTGGTTTGCCGGTCAGCTTGAATTTTACATTAGAGCTATTCTCATAATTGATATTTTGTTCCGAAAGCGTTTACTTTTGCACGGGCAAACTCTCCTTCACTAATCACGCTCTCGAATTCTGCAGGGCTTATGTGAGCAAGCGATGGAAGTTTTTAAGAGTATGGAGGAGGATGGGGTCGAATTGAACCTATCAATGCTCAATCTTTTGATTAATGCGTTTGGAGTTGCGGGAAGACATATTGAGGCCTTCTCGGTGTTCGATTATGTTTTAGAAGTGGTGAGGTCCCATCCTGAACAGTGTGAAATTTATGGTTACGCCTTTGTCTCGATACTCTCGCTACCTCAGGGAAATATTATCCTCATATTCGATGCAAGATTGTTTTCTCTTTCACGGGGCACGCACTACTGGATTGTGATGCAGCGATGTGCATTTGTTTCGAAATCATGTATCAGGTTCGTTTTAGTAGGTATTTTTAGGTTGATTGCGGAGTACAAGCGTGATTCTGATTTTCTACATTGTGGTTTTCTGTGAAGGGAATGAGTCCGGATGTGGTTACATATACTACACTGATGAAAGCGCTGATAAAGGCTGAGCAACTTGATCAGGTCAGCATCTCGCATTTGTTTATTTCTGTTTATTTCTTGATGTGAAACAATAGCAATGAAACTTCTGGAAGCTGGAAATTAATAAATTAATCTATCAATACACCCTTCGTATGTAATTTTGTAACACTTCGAAATTTTGATCTTTGTATTGAACTAGAACAAGGAATTTCACCATCACTGCCACCTAATCTTTAGCACTAGGTAAATATCTGCGAAGTTATTCTCGTAAAAAACTAAAGTTACTGGCAGAGCATGGACTTTATGATTTGAAACCTTGTAGTGACTCCTTGTTTCGTTTCCTTACGTGCAGGTTCCAGAGGTGTATGAACAAATGGTAAGAGCTGGCATTACACCCGATGACATGGCCAAGGACATGCTTCGAAGTGCTGAACGATTTAAACAACGAGGCGCAAAGGTCACCAAGAGGGAATTATACCAAGCCAAAAAGGATTTAGAATCGAGATACTCAGACTGGATGGGCTTTCAGGCAGGAAGTAACCCATCCCGGTACTAGTCTTTCACCCCATTTGAGTTTTTTTCTTATTGGAGAGGTGTGTATTGATACATGAAACAAAAGTTTCTTTGGCCTGTAGATTTGACCTCGGTACACATTGACGTCTTGTGTGCTGATTGGTGTGGTTGGATTGGAGACTTGTCTCCAATTCACCATGTTCACTCACATCACTCACATTCATTAGCACCTTTTACATTTCAAATCATCCTGATACTACCGTAGATAGATTCAAACCTTTCGCCTGAATGTCAATATTAGGCATTGAAATTTGCCATTCTCAAAAGATGGAAATTCACCTAGGGCAGGCCTATAGGAGAAACTTATATGGACAAGTTGACAAAAGGAAATGAAATATGTGGGAGACTAGTAGCAGGCTTGAGAAAGACTGAAGTCATGCACTCACACTGTAGAGGAATGGAGTAACAATCATTTCTTTGGTTAAACTAAGTTATCTATATCGCATGAACGCAGATGTCACTGCGCACACTGCTCCCTTGTTGAATAATGTTATGTAATCTGTAATTTTTTTCAAAATTTATACCAATGTGGTTTTTGACAGTGACAAGACGGGCTTGAATTGTGGTGCAAGTGAATCAAAATTATGTGCAATTGCTTATTTTACAATTGCACATTTCTTTTGCTGCTAAAGTATGCCAATGTCCAAGTGCAGCATTTAAGCATAGTTCACTTCAATTGCAAATTCTTGCAACAAATTAGTTAGTACTTGGTGAATGGCATGAACAAATTAGTTAGTGCTTGGTGAATGGGATGTCTATACTAGTATAAATATAGTAACACTTGAGGAAATATAGTAATTTCTTTACTTAGAGTTAGATTTTAAACTTGAAGTGCTTGATGCATGGGATGTTACACCAATATAGCCATAGTAACATTTTCATTTTGTAACACCTACCTTATTGAAGAAATATAGTATTTTCTTCACATTTTTAGGGTTAGATTTCAAGCTTGAAGAATGCTTCCAAAATTTGCATGAAGATGCATAAAGATAATGAAATAGTGACAAGGGATAGTCACACTATGTACTTAATTCAATAAAGATTTTGATTTGGGGATTGCTAATATCTGAGTATTAAATCTATGAGCCTAAGAGTCTATTATACGTGTGTATGTTATAGATACCTAAGTTATAGAATCTTTTCATATTATAGTGTGCATATGTTATAAACACCTTCAGATGGTTGTAGGTACATACCTAAAACTAGGTTAAGGCTCATAGGCTCATATATTTGTACTCACATACTAGCATCTTTGATTCCAATTCCATGTTTGAAGAAAACATTATCAAATGTAACATTAAAAAAGTCAAGAAGGTGGTCTACAACTTCTTTCTTGATACTTATTGAACTCCATATCAAATGTGTATATAATTTGTTGTGATTCAATATAATACCTTATTTAAAGATTGAAGTTGGCATTTCCTACCAAACATTTAGTTTTATTTTTGAAAAATAAAGTTTCATAGATGTTAAACAATAAATATTTTGCCGTATCTTTTATCCCACTTAAAAATTTGAAAAGATAGTTTCAAAAACTTTAGCATTCATTTTTGAAAAGATTTCTTAATGACCTTGACTATAGGGTCTAATAGTAAATAATTGCCTACTTGCCTTCATTGTAAAGCAAACAATATTCAATTTCTTTTTAAGTCTATTCAAGGCTAAATGATATATAGCAATCACATTATATGGAATAATAAAAAAATGTTTCAACTACTTATTTTGGAATAAAGGGAGAGTAGTAAGTTAAAAACAAAACATTGAAATTAAAAGAACAAGATTGTAATTATGTTCATTAACTATGCAATGCTATGATGAAAATGTGTTTTCTTCTTTTCTATAGTACTAAGAAAGCTAGGGCAACTCCAAAATGCCTCCAAAATTGAATTAAGAAACAAAAAAAATGATTTTTTATAGAATATATTAATATTTGTAAAGAAAGTTTTTATAGATTCTATTTAGATTAGCAATACAAAAGTTATAAAGAGTTGGTTTTACAAGCTGTATCTTGAAAAAATAACTTATAGGATTCATTTTTAAAGTTAATTTTTATAGTTTTTAAGATAAAGATTTATATTGCATTTAGATTACTTGCCATGCATTAGGATTGATATATTTCAATTACATCATTAGAAGAAATGCCAACTTTCAACCATCAAAAGATAAGTGTATGGTTATTTTTTCAAACCTTGAAGTGCATTTTTCTATATACACTCATTCTAAAGCTATGTATGAATCAAATTTATTGTATTTATTCTTCCAAGATGTAATCATATGTCTTTTGCAATATATTTCTATGAAAATTAGAAATTATGAATTTTTGAATTAAAAGTAAAAAAATCAATATCAAATACCAACAATGTTTAAAAAATCTAAAAATATACTCAATAGGTTTATATTATAGTGCAAAATTCCATGGTGCAAATTTTTTTTATTATATCATTTTGAAATTGGAATAACAATACTCCATTGTAATAGTCCCAAAATTCAAGTCATAATAAAATATTCAAATTTTGGAATTTTTGAAGGTCACATTACAAAAGGCACGAAAAGATATTCTTTTCCAAAATGATCTTCCTATTGAATAAAATGCTCTAGATTAAATGCTAAAAATAACATTTAAAAGATCCATTTTGTACCATTAATAGAGTTACTTTAATGCACTTTTAGTATTCTAAAAACTTTGAATTTCAAAGCCTTTTCAAGGTGCAACTTGAGAGTATCAAAAAGTGGAATTTTGGAGGCATTTGATTCTTGAATGTGAAGTCATCATTTTACAGGCATTTAGTATAGGCCCATGTCCATGTGTAGGCCTTTGTTTCACTTTCCAAAGCTTTATCTCCTTCAATTAGGCAAATACTCTAAGAGATGCAAAAAATAAGAATGAATAGTTTCAATTGATCCTTCCTATCATTTCATTTGTCTTTCAATTGATGATTGCATAAATGAAAGGAGAGCTATTGCTTAGAGTTGTTTTGTTGATTTGAGATAGCAATCAAAAATTGAAACCAACCAATTCACAATACTACAAGTACAACAAGCCACAAGTAAAACAATAAGATCATTTTGAGACCAAAAATTAAGGCCAACAAGAAGATCACTATTTGACATAAGGAGGATTAGAATATTAAATCCTTTAGTAGTGAATGGTTTTGAGTCTATTGAAGTCTATTGAAAGATGCACCCATATGACACTTCCAAATATCTTCACGTCTAGATATTGAAATTACAAAAGTTCTCCAAAAAACTTCGAAAATACATGATATCCATTTGTCTCCGAGAAAGAGACCAACGTACCTCTGATTGTAAATTTGCACATGGAATATGCCTCCCCGAGATTCTAGGGGGGGTGAACAAAGAGGGCAGCACGGCTCTCACTGGTAAGGTCCCTGTTTTTGAGGCAAAGGGTCCTCGCTCGAACTAGTTAATAATAATATGAACAACTAGGTCGATCAACATAAACGTCGCGTATGTTTCATCCTATTTGCCACTTGAGGATTAATGACCTCGGTCTGCAGATATAGAGGCTTCTTCCCTTGGGCAAGAAGACCATTTGTACAATTTCTAAATGTAAAGGCGTACACCCAACAAAGTGCACAAGTTGTACCCCCAAGAAAAAATAAATGGATACGAGATCATGTGTCCACCGGGCACGTGGTCATGTGGCCGTTACAGCCCTATCCATAACCGCTAGAGATACCAATGGGGACATGTATGGAGTCAGTTCTATCTGTTCTAGTGGAGTATGGGTACATGTGGAGGGGAAACTGCGGAGGTTGAGAATGATCTGAAAAACTACTAGCCACATACCAATCTTGAGGAACAGAAGAAGCTTGTTGATGAAGATGATGATTAACATTCTGACTGGAATCCACTGGCCGGCAATTCGACCTGCAAACCAAAGACGCTGATCTCATCAGAACAAATGGACTCATTCCACTGGTACCTTAGCGAAAGTTTGCTTTTAAAAACAGGCAAATTTTCGAAGGTATTCACACGTCACAACATCTCTAATTTTACGCTGCACCCGCAGAGCAGAAAAAAATTTCACGGAACATATCAGATTCGACTACAGATTTGTTGGTGCAACTGTAATAATACGTATCCTTATCTCTGTAGCAAGCCACACTGTTCAGTCTCTTAAAAATCAATACCCAATTCAAGTTTCTTAAGGCTATAGCTTTTTACTTGAGGTGTGTTTATTGACTGGCTAAATTTCCAAAAGAACCTCAACATGACTATGTCAACAGGTAAAAATAGGGTTTCAGAAAAGCTATAGACTAAAGTTGCTTAATAGCCACACTAAATAGAACAAGTAGCTACAGTACGAGAGGCTGTCCCTGTATCACAGACTTGCTTTCCGAGTAAAGTGGCTACTCAAACTTCCTCAGGGTAGCTTCTACCGAAGGAAGCCTCCTCCCCTTCGGTCCAGAGTCAATAAATGGTGGACCCTAACTGGACAATTACTTCAATACGACTGGCTCACAACTAGTAAATAACGCGAGACGATAACACGTGCCTCAGCGTACAGCTGACACTACCGAATCAATTTCACAAAATGAGTATTGCTTCGCCAGCTCATAAGGATATCTACGCTTCTAATATGACCATGATAGAACTAATAATCACGACCTAAAAGACGTTATTAATCAGAACTGTTAATAAACTGATAAAGTGTGAAAAATTCGCACCTCTTGTAGAAAAGCATGTAGGCTTGTTGCGAAGTGACCGTATAAATATCAACCTGTGTGACCTGCTCCAGACAATACTAACCATAAGAGAATAATAGCATGCAGCCTTGAGATGATATACAAGTGCAGTAGAATGTTGACAGCATAAACACGTGACCAAATTTTAATGGACAAAGAATTCCTCTAGACTTGGGTTTGTAGCCGACACTACTATAGAAGATAATACAATACGATATTACTGCGTCTACAATCTTGACATTGCCATTGGCTCACATGTCCTCATAACAATGAAAAGAAATATGAAAACACAAGTGAGCTAACAAGCTTCAGTTCTCCTTTTCTCGAAAAGCTAGTGACAGAACTAAGAAGTTTCTCGTTGCCCTATGATATCGTATGTGAAGATTCTGCACTTCTAGTGCATTAAAATACACCACTATCCTATTCAAACACCATTCACATGCTTGTATGAGATACCTGTGAATCGTCAACTCGATACCAACAGCCGTTGGGATTCTTCACCAGGCATATGTAATGCCCATAATATGTAGCATTCGAGTCATCGACGTCCACGTGGACAACAACAGCATAAAGAGTGTACCGAGGAGGCCTGTCCCCGTCCTGACTCATGTATGAAGTCATGTCCAGAACTTCAGAAAACACTATACGCTTGTTCAGTTTCCCGAATCTGCCGGCCTGCAAGGACACGTTACACATTATACCCAATTATAATTAAACATACACATCACAGCAACCCATTCTGCACTCGTTGATATATCAGTAGAAAATAAAATGGCAAAAGCTCCAGCCAGGACTCATTCATGGTACCACAAGTTCTGTTTTGATGACAAAGCCAAGAAAAACAATTACAGAAACATCATTCAGTTACTGAATCCCTAAAGGACCAAGAGCAACAAAGATATACTTAGATAAGGGCCTTCCACATCTGAAAACCAATTTAATTATTTAATTTTTAAAAAGTTTGAAAATTTCCCGAATACAAAAATTAATGCAGATAAAGATCTCTTCAGATCTCTTTCTGACGTGCTAAATATGTGAAGCTAAAAAATCTACCAAGTAATCAAAATACCTAGTGAAAACATTTATCATCTACAGACGATACAAAGAAATGTAATGCAAACGGTAAGTAAAGAGCACACTGCATGATTTTCTACTAGCACTAGTGATACTCCTTGACAATAGATGTCACAGATTAGACAATGGCGTTAGAAGGTTAATATTTCTGAAGGGCATACTCCCTAGATCTTGTGATAGGACTTCGGGTTATATGTAGAAATTGAGACCGAGAATGAGCAACTTAGAGCTTTATGGATTAAAGCAAAATGAAGTGACCCGCACCAAAAAAATTGAGGACGTGACTGCAGACTGACATTTAAATTGGAAAGAACAGTGCAAAATTAAATGAAAGAAATTCAGTAAAAATGCAGAATTGTTGGCTAGAAATAAATGGCGGATTGGGCCTACCTTGAATCGCTTTAGAGTAACAACGAGGATGTTGGGCGCTTCGTGAACAGTTATCTGCTTGCGGGCTTCCACATATGCATTACAACTGTTCGCATTGGAGACATTAGATATACGCACTCAACCAGGTTAGTGCGTAATGAAGATAAACTAAATATCCTAAAAGAACTTAATCAAATTTCGCCTGGGATATCTGTAAACACTCATCTTAACAACTTCGTTACGTAGATACTTCGTAGCTCACTTTCTCAACTAAAAAATGTAACGTAAGAAGGCACAGGACAAACCGGTCACACTTGTACTTGTTCTCGCCATCCAATATTTCAGGAGCTGTAAATTCTCTAAGAGCGTCCTCCAGTGATTCAACATTTCCTTGGATCTCCACTGCAAGATCCATCATATTTTCATATATATTAGACTGGTGACCGCACTCCATACACCTCACCTGCAAACCAGTCCAATAGCCCACGCTACTGTCACAATCCACGTTCGTCGCTCTAAAGGTTACAAAATGCTAAAATCCTGTAAAGTCCCATACTTTGATATCAGAATAGCTACACAAGAGTGACGAAAAATCCATAAATTCCAAGAAAGACAATGTACCAAAGCTCAATATTGACTATCTCTAACAGGTAACGATATTGTCCTGAACCAAGGATTAATTTCAGTACTCCGAAAGTGAACCAATATACTACGTAGTACAATAGGCACACATGGTCCCACACTGAAGACAGAGATAAGAAACCAACGATACCTGACAGTAGGGACCAGGAAACCTATCACTCTCTGGAAAGCTTCATGACAACCATATCCTAATAAAATACATCTTCGCCTCAAGCCACCTCATCCTTGCAGCCCCCAAGTAAAATTTCAACACCTCATTACAAGGAATCAACCAAAACCTATGTACCACCATTGTTCTAGTAATAGCACCTGGAAAGTAAGAGAACCTCTACCTGTGATTGCAATAGCCCACCAAATATATGGTGTATAAGGGTAGTTTCCTGAGTAGAATCATCTACAGCCTTCTCTCCACCAACTCCAGCCAGACAAATAGATTGCATCAAGTGAATTGCGTAGCTGTCACACCGACGGATCAATTTGTTAAAAGAGGGCCCGAACCGTGTGTGCTCCAGAATTTACATAATGGTCACTTGATTCAAGGTAAAGAAATGCGTCGTAGGAAAAACATTATGGTTCCATTACAACATCCCTGTTGATGACTCTGGTTCTCAAATTTCTGTGCAGGAGCATTGAGAAATTTTGAGAAACCAGTTGAGTCACAGAAAGACCGAAAGGAAGATTCTGATAGAGCTTACCTCATAAATTCATGAGCGTCTTCTTGCTTGCCGTAACTAAATCCTCTATTAATATTTCTAAGCTGTGAAACTATGTCCACTGGGGAAAAGGGCGATCTGTTCTGCTTCACTTTAAAAGCATGTTGCTGCAGAGAACACATAAAACACCAACCGCTATTTTTACCTGCAAGGAAAAGAAAATAACAACAAATAAGGCATTATCAAAAAAAGCGCATCAATCACAAAAACAAGAATGACTACGAAACTAAAAGAGCTCAGTGGAAGAGATGAGACCAAATGACTTGAAATGAGATGCTTACAGTAGCCGCTATGATCTCCTCTGAGCAGGTAGGCAACCAGCGGCTGAGTGTATGTGAGACATTGTAAGACAGCGTTAGCGAAGCAGCTGCAAAGACATAAAGGAAATTAAAAATACAATTTATTCAGTATCCAGTATCATACTACCTCACATCCTTCCCTTTAGAGGCTAGTAAGAGAACGTTGCAGAATATTGCATATTAATATTTAGAACTCAGAGGTCACTTGACAACTTAAATTTCACCTACAAGAACAGCAATAACAATGGCATTCCGCAAAAAAATTTGTTAGTACAGTGCTTTCTGACCATCCATGGCTACTTGAAAATTCAGGAGCACCTGTTTCCACAATTGAAGAGGCCACAAGGAGTAAATTTAATATCCCAGTCGAACAGCTCAACGAAGTCGTCATAGGAAAATAACACCTGTCAATCAAGAAAAAAGGTGAGAGATTAAAACCAAAAGGAAGAAAAGGTAAGTATTTCATTGCAAGAGATTATCCATGAGATGCCCAGATCGACCTTCCACTGACATAAGCAGGAGAATTACACCTACGGTAAAGCGCATGCACGTTTAGAGCACAGTTTTAGTTGTGAATGCATGTCAATTAGAATCTCCACACAGCGATATCATTCACGGAAAGTCGTCAACAACCTCTAAGTTATAGAAGGGAATCCTCAAACCCCATCTCTTATGACAACATCATCACCACGACGTATGGATCACGACGAAAACTATGGTAGCACGTAACATCTGACCGAGCAAAGCGATCAAGGCTCTCTATTTGGAAAGTCTACATCATATAATTGCCTACGCTAACTAATATTTCAATGGCATGAAATGACGACACCTGCATACGCCCCAGGATTGCAAAAGCCATTCAAATCACATTAATGAAACATGATCTTTATGGCGGATGTGTAAACAATAAAGGAAGCATCACCACTGACATGGAACTGCTCCTTTACCTCAAGCAAGATGTAATATTTTACAGTTGGAATCCAAGCCACCTGCTTATTCCGCCCACGTTAACTGCGCACCACGCCTCTCTTTAAAACTCAAACCTTCTCCCTAAGATCTGGTCGCCGGCAGATGTCAAAGCAAATAGAAAGCAGGGTCAACAAAAGAGTGCAAGTCCCTCATCTGACATACCTTCTTAGGTTTCGAGCGACGCCCGTCTGCTGACACAGTTGAAGATGTCTTCAGCAACGATCCAGAAAGAGGAGAAACTGGAGCAGAATGTGAAATTGCAGGTGGATCGTGAGTGGGTGCAGGGGAAATAGAAGGCGAAAGCGAAGGTGCTACAATTTCATCAGACCCCACGTCACTTCTTGAGCTCCTTGGGCTGAGCAGATCGGCAATTCTCCGTGCACCACCTTCTGAACTTGAAGGGCTGCTACAGGCTTGAAGAGTGCGACACTCAGACTTGTGTCCGTCATGCCAGTGTTGAACTTGGCATTCTCGAGAGCTGGACACACAAATTACCTTCAGCAAGAACCTTACAAGCGACAAGTCCTCACAGGACAAACAATTGCACATAGCTCTATTGCAAACAATTAGCAGTACATCTCAAAGAATAAAAAAATACTCAAGTAAAATCCTATATATTCTAGAGACATTATGGATGTTGCCCTTCCTCAAAAGAAAGTCTTACCATCCAAAAAGAACATAGCGGAAGAGGGCGAATGGTGCATGACAAAAATGGTAACGATTCTAGTAAGAGATATTAGCATTAACTGCTGTGATAACCATTTTAAAAGGCATCTTCAAAATGTCGACAAAAGAAAGTAGGATGAGAAATGTGAAAATAAGAATTACCAGTAAAACACAGTCTTGCACCTCGCACATCTCCGTCTCGTTGGTTTCTGACATACGACGCAATTACTCTTCGAAGGAGGTAGCCCCTTCCTGTAGTCTTGCGTCCCTTTCTGAATAATTTCATCTAATTTCTTTCTCCTAATCTCTTCTTCCTCAGCCGCTTTTTTGGCTTGGGCTTCTGCCTCAGCTTTCATATTACTCTCATCCAAAGCGGCTTGTCTCCTCTTCCTATCCTCTTCATCAGCATGTATTTTTCTAATTTCTTCCTCAGCACGTCTTCGTCTACCTTCCTCCTCCTCAGCAATTCTCCTAATTTCCTCCTCAGCACGTCTTCTCCTAACCTCTTCCTCACCAGCAATTCTCATTTTCTCTGCTTCTACAGCAAGTCTCGCCCTAATGTCCGCTTCAGTAGCTTCTCTATGTCTACGCTCTTCCTCCTCAGCCTGAGCTAGCTTCTTTCGAAGCTCCTCCACCTCCGCCTGCTTCCTCCACGCAAGCTCTTTCGCTTGCTTGATTCGAACCTCCTCCGCCTCGGCTTCTCTCCTTTCCTCGTCCCATCCCCTCCGCCGTATCGCTTCTCCGTCTTCTCTCCTGCGATAATTATAAGAATCGGCATACCTAGAATCCTGCTCCGCTTGCACTCGCCTAGGATAATCATAAGAATCGGCATACCTAGAATCCTGCTCCACTTGCACTCGCCGTGTATAATCATAAGAATCGGCATACCTAGAGTCCTGCTGCACTTGCACTCGCCTTGGATAATCGTATCCAGAAACCGGCTGGCTTCGGTACTCGACTCTGGAATCATCTATGTGCCTCTCTTGAGCGGCTTGAACCCCTTGCCTCTCACGAAGATACTCCTCGTGACTGCCGTACCCGAGTTCATGGTCTCTCTCCAGCCTCGCTTGCTCCTCTCGCGCTTTTCGGGAGAGCCTGCTGACCTCGGCGTTGCGAACCTGGTTGGACTGAACAATCCATTGCGAGCAGCGCCATAGAGCGAAGCATCCAAGGAGCAACGGGATCAAAACCACAGCCGGAATCTGAGCGTCCAACAGGTCCTGCATCTATCTAGAGCTTTGCTGCCTTGCCGCCGGCATCAAGCCTCCTTCTTAAGAGGCGTCCGTCACAGCCACATATCAAATCCAGTTCCTCCTCAACACTCGAACAACAGTGGGAACAACTCTCGACACGCACTCCAACTTCAACCGATGAAGGGTACCAGGCGGTCTGGCCGGCATCAAGCCTCCTTCTTAAGAGCCGTCGGTCACAGCTACACATCCAATCCAGTTGCTCCACACACTCGAACGAAGAACGGTGATAAAAATGGCCGCGGTGAAACCCTCGACACGCCCTCCAACTTCAACTAACTGACGAGCTGGCTGGCCCTTAAGCTTCACGTTAGCATTTGGAGTGAGTCTCCAGGAGAAAAATTCAAGCGAATTGAGGACACAGGCCGGCCAGGAAGATGGAGGCATAAGTTATGAAGTTCTACGGACTGAAGTGAGTTCAACTGAAGCCCTGCCTGCGGGTGACAAACGACAGGAATCGACTCCACTGTTGTCCAAATTCGGGAAAAAAGCGAGCTCGGAATTTAGGTTGTACTGAAGTTAGTTGTGCCTGCTACCTGAAAAATGGAAGACGACTGCGTGGGATTAGCTGAGCTGCGCTGCTGCGAGTGAAGCGAACAAGTCTTCTGTTGGTGGAAATTGGTGGAAATGTGCTGTGAGCTTGGGATTGGCAAGGGAAGCGGAGGGAGCTCGGACGGAAACGTCGTCGTCGGACGGTACGTCGTCGTCACCACCGAGGGTCTCCGTCCGTCCAGGTTTGCACCGTAGGCGCGGGGCCAGGCCAAACGGACCGGGTCCTTTCACTCCTTTGTTGTGGATGCTTCTGGGAAGAGGCTCGTTGTACTACTTTAGACTCGACCCTCGGCAAGAGGCTCGTTTAGCCCAATGTTTTACCCACGAGGAAAATGCAAGAAACTTTTTATTTGCTTTGAAAATTTGTTTGTAAATTTTGAGTTCATATTTGCAATCGGAGGCCCCAGAATATTTGGAAGATGTGTTAATAATAAAATTAATACAATACAAAATAGGGGGACTATTTTTTTTACATTCATTCTTGGTTAGACCTTTGCAAGAGGCTTGTTGCACTACTTTAGACTCGATTGGTTGGACGTCCTTAACCTCTAAAGGACCAAGCATGTATTTTTTGGTAGCATAGCGATTTTAGGCAACTCACTACAAATGGAATTTTTATTTTATTTTGTTGAAATTTTCACGGGATATGGAAACAAGGTTTTTCTATGAAGCCCAACAATTTTTATAACTTTGGACTACATGGTTAAAAAATAATTGTATAATATGTAGTTTTTTTCACCAAGCAAGCAATCTAGGCAAATAAAAAAATCACGTTTTTCATAAATGAAAAATTGATATTAGTTTTCTAAATTTATATATACATGGAAAGCTTTGAATAATTTCATTTTGATCAATGAGTCAAAAGTTATGAGGAGTTTTAGTTTGCGGGCAATTATGGGGTTTCTACTTTAAAATAAACTCTTAAGTTGTTTATTTAACTCAATGTTCCTTATTTTTGAAAAAAATAAAACCATAGGATGTAGATTACTTATTACAACATTGCAACCCATTGAGATTGGCATTTTTTTAATTCTATAATTAAATTATTAACAATTTAGTATTTTGATTCATTCTTATTTCTTTCTATTTACTATTTTTTCTCTATGTGTTGTACAATTCCAAATGATTTGAAATTTTTCAAGCATGTAGCTAACTTGCCTTGAAGAATGAATTCAAAGAGCGGAAACCATTTTGGATATTTTTTCATACAAATTTAACCTTGTGAAGTGTAGTTACACAATTTTTTGTAGGGCCATAATAAGGCTTTTTGTCAATTCAAATGTTAATATCTTACAATCTACACAGTGAAAATTTTTGAGATTTTTTACATCTTCTCAAATCAGCTTACTACAAGATCTTGAAGTTGTATGTGTCCAAATTTTTTTTAAATTTTAGTACTTGTCCTAAAAATGGAAATTTTAGAGCGTTTTTGGCAAAAACATAGTCAAGAAACTTTTGGGATTTAAGCACTCATTTGATGTCTCATAATTAATATGGGTAGGTTTTAATTCTTGAAATATTTTTCAATTAATTTTCCTTGAAATACAAATGGATTTGGCATCCAACACAAGTCATTTCATGTTTTTTAGAGCTTCCTAGAATTTGTTGTGAATTTTTTAAGTTGAAATACAAAGGTCATGCTTTAGCTTTATGAGTGTCCACCTCCTAAAATGTACACTACTTATATGTTGCTTGTGTAATGAGAAAGCCAAATGTACCTTTGCGTTAGAGTATGCTTTCAAAATACGAGCACTTCTTGGACTTCCAACCCTAACTTGGCTTGGGATGTGAGTATTAGATTTTTCTACAATTGAATGTCAACATTTGCAACTTCAAAATATCACTCGGAAGTAGCACTTGAAGATGATGGGAGGAGTTAGAGAAGATAGGGATATGTAGAAAGATGTAGATTGATTGAAGGAAACTTACACCTTCTATTGTATAATCACTAATCATAGCAATATGCAAAAAATCAAGAGAAATCAACAAAATGGAATCAAACAATTAAAAATTCATCAAAGCTCAATTTTGAATTTAGAATCACTTCAATGAATTTCTAGATGTTTCTATGAACATATTATAGTTGTAAAATAGATTTTTTTTAAATAGAGTAGAATGAAGCAACATTGCTAATGTGTGAGTATAAGAGCTTTGAGCATATGGATTAGTAAACCTACTACAAGGGTTGCTATTATGTGAACCTAGGAGCTTGAGCATATGAGCCTAAAAGACTATACACCTATGTTGTAGGTGTCTACAGTATAGAAACCTTCCATGATTATAGTATAATAATAATATAGGTACCTATATTATAGATGTTTATATTATAAGCACCTTCAATAGTTGTAGTAGATTTACTAATATATATGTTCAAAGTTCTCATGCTTGCATTTTTATGCTCACTTATTAGCATAGTTGATCTTATTTGATTGGCAAATAGAATTTCTATGCAAGACTCAATGGAAGAGGCATATTTTATGTACATCCTAACTATCCTTTGTTGATTGGAAAATTATCCATCAATAAGGCTCTCTCTAATCATTGTCAATTTAATTAATTAAATTCTACCACTTGATGTCAATATTCATTTTCTGAACAATAGAATTGCAAATGAAGTTGTATTAATTGACTAATTGCAAGAAGTATTGATCTATGTGCATTAATATAAACAAAAGAACTACCTATATTGAAAAGGGGTGCTTATTTTTTTTTGGCCAATCTTTTAAGTTTTTGTTAATGAGTGTGTATTTTGAGTCTTGAAGCTAGAAGGAAAGGACAATGAATACATTAGTTAGAGACATCATTTGGGAATTGTTTGGTCAAATTTTGAAGTCTCATGTGATTTAAGCATTGTATGTTTAGCAGATAAGGGTTTAGATGGTTTTGCATCTTTGGTACTAAATGGGGTACTAAGTATACTAAACTTCACATTAAACTATTCGAATAAGAAAATAGAAAGCCAAGGTGTAAGACTTTTTTTGATTTGGATGTGGACTATAGAATATCACTTGTTTGATCTTCTTTTGCTCAAGTGCATTTATTGATCTATTGAGGTGCTAATTTTTGGCTAATTCCTTGCTAATTACTTGACAATCAAGCCAAAAATTTAAATCATTCTAATTAGCATTGGAATCTTGAGAAGGTTCTCAATTTAGAAGTATTAGTATGGACAAAAGTGTAATAGTACATACAAGTATTATTGACTGTTGGAATTAGTGTTGCTTATGCCACTCTTGTCCAAAGTTTTTTTATTTATTCATTTAGGGTACTACATTGGAAAAAACATTGGAGGAATGAAACTCTTTACATCTTTGAAAATAGACAAAATTTATCATGTATGGATGAAAATTCATTTATTTATTCAAAAGAGGTCATATTCATCAAAAATAGATCAATACCATCCTAAGATTTGATAGGTAGCAATTTGAGATTTCATGC
The DNA here is from genome assembly GCA_963969395.1 of Pseudoscleropodium purum. NCBI lineage: Eukaryota > Viridiplantae > Streptophyta > Bryopsida > Hypnales > Brachytheciaceae > Pseudoscleropodium > Pseudoscleropodium purum. The sequence continues at coordinate 30,493,838 of OZ017795.1, forward strand.
ATTACAAAGGAAGAATATCTTGTCCAATATTCCCTATATTAAAAATTGCATCCTCTTTTTAGTTAAAATTTGTTGTGAAAACCCCCTATTTTTACCCTTTATTTAGTGGCACAATATATACTTCTAAGTTTAGAAGCTCAAACTCCAACTGGACATTAAAATCAAACATGATTGAGTACTACATTTGCTATCTTCAATGTACCAATTATGCACATTTTAGAAGGTGGGTGCTTTAGATGACCACAAGTGACCACATTATTCTAACTTCAAAAATTTGTAATTAATTCTAGAAAGGTTCAAAAAATATGAGACGACTTGAATTAGATGTCAATTCCACTTGTCTTTCAAGGAAAATTTACTGAATTTTTTTTCAAATGTTTAACCTCCCCAAAATTTAGTTCCAGCCCTAGATGGTCTATTTATGGGACCTACTACCTTTATGTATGAATAAATTTTGTTTTTATTAATGGTCAATTGATGAACTGGTCTTGTAGTCTCTTTAATGTCACCGTTGACTGTGTTACTTGGGTATGCTCGCAGAAACATCAAGGAGTTCAGGGAGAGAATAAGACATAATTAATGAAACTTTTATTTTTATTTTGTTGTTTTTCTTTTTAAAATTTTGTGATGAATATGTTGGTATTCATATTTGATGCCATCATGTCGGTGATATCATACTCGGATAGCAGGTTCAGCACTATAATTTGTGTTAAATATCTAATTGAAGTTCAAAAATAAGGTTCAGCAGTTTAAAATGTAATTTTCAGAAATTCAGCACTTAAGTCATAAAAGAAAATTCTATTCAGTATTTAACCTGTTATATCTTCATTCTACATAGATTTTTCATTTTAGTATCCATCTAATTGAGACTTTTATTTCCCTTGAAAGTGTGGATCTCATATATAACTTGAGAAGCCACTTGAGATTTGAAAGAAGGCTAGAAGGCAAGATATTTATACAAGTGGGGTAGTAGTAAGTAAAACAACTCGTATGGGATAAGTAAGAGCTCAACTATTCATAATTAAGTCAAAAGTAAGAATTGTATTCAATATAGAATTTCAGACCTCATTTAGGTAGCATAGAATAATTAAAAAAAGAAAAACTTGAAACTTGAAAGAAAATACATACACTTATTATTTTTCACCAAGTAAACAAATCTGGAAAATTTTAGTTTATATCCCATCCACTATCTAGGGTTAACATTCTTTCTCAAATTCTTAATTGAAGTTGGAATATGTGATTTTCCAAAATTAAAAATTAGAAAAATTTGCTATTTTTTGATTAAAAATAACTATTTTCTAGAAAAAAATAATCCTTTAGAACTTTTTGTATCTATTTTCAAAAATATTTTTGTGCCAAATTTGACCACCGAGTTTTTTTATTTGAAACTAGAAACTTTGAATTTGCCATAGTAGTCGCAAAGTAGAAAAATTAACCACTCCAAAATAGAGGGCAAATTTTACATTCAGCTTCCTCCATTCATCTCGAAAAAGACCACAACATTAGAAGATTTTTGAGGCCTTTGGATTCCTACGAGTTATCATAGCTTGTGAACGCAGGAAACAAGTTCGGCACAGTGGTCTGACACGTGGCCAAGACCCTGCCACGTCATTGATCTATTTTTTTTTTTTGCATTTGGAGACTAAATTTTTCTTTTTTTTTTTATGAAAAAAAAAATTCTGACAGCGGGCCGTTCCCCTTGCTGCAGGGAACAGCTGTGGGGGAACAGGCCCGAGACAGGCTTTTGGACCCCCAAAACTCTTCTAATGGGACTCTTCCTGTAATCCATCCGTTCACACTTGAACCACACTGACTTGTAATTTCTCCGTTCACACTAGAGTCAACCCTGTTTGCCGCAGCGACCATTTTCCCTCCCTCGCAACCCCTTCTCGCAAGCCTACTACCTGTTGCCAGGCTTCAAGTTTGCCCCTCCATCGATTTGCAGCCTTTAAATTCTGTCAGCAATGTTTACATTTTCTTCATCCCCCTCACCTCGCAACAAATCCCGATTCATCGCACCATGAGAAACTCCGCATTGTCTTCTCTCTCATCTTGAAACCGCAAGTCATGGAGGTTTCAGTAACTCCCACGGTGGTTCGAAAATCCCCGCGCAAGAGCCACAAGCTCAAGAAGGACCTGGAAGAGTTTCCCAGGAAGACGAAGAAGAAGAAAGTCCTCACGTTCGAATTCGACGAGGACGAGGAGGAGGTGAAGCCATTGAGCTTCAAGAGTAAGAAGCGAGGGAGGTCCGGCGATGATGAGACGCAGAGCGAGGATGAAGAGGAGGTGCCGATATCGAGATTGATGAAGACGAAGCCGACGAAGCCGATGACGAAGAAGACGAAGAGTGAGTCCGTGCAGGAGACTGAATCGGATGGGGAGCGTGGATTAGGGTTTGAGGCGCATAGTGGTGGTGGTGAAAGAGGAGATGGTGATGTGGATATGGTTCCTGGAGATGGAGAGTTGGCAGTTGATGATGATGATGTCGGTTTGACGCCGTTTTCTGCGTTTCAAACGCAAGAAACAGAGGACGGGGAGGCTCTGGGAACCCAAGAACGGCGTGTGAAACCCCGGGTGAGCCTTTTCCGTTTCTTTTTCTTAATCGTCTTCAAGTTGGGATAGTTCTCATTGCCAATGTGGAGGGCATAACGTGGATTAGGCTTCGAGATCGAAGAAGAGGAATGAAAACAGATTCTTTTTGTGCTCAATCTTGATCTCGTGTGATGTTTGTAAAGACAGGTGTTGCTCAATTTTGAGTTTGTTGTTTCTTAGTTCTTGGTCGGTATGTTTGCATGTGGGAATGCATGCGTGAAAATGGAATATATTTCGTCAAAATTTCGTCGATTCTTCAATATTTCTGTGTTTCAGATTTTTGTTGTGCTATAGTAGGAAGGGTGCAAGCTGTATACTACTATGATGGGAGACACGAGATATTCCTTACTAGTTTTAAGAGCCCAGATTACGTGATCATTTCGCCAAGGATGGATATTATCATTAAAGGTCTCATGGCGTTGATAATGTGCTTGTGTGCAGGCAGCGTCTTCTCTTCCGATTGTATTTGGGGAGAAAGTTAACAAAACAAAGGTACGTATGTATGTAGAGCCGAATGACACTATTTTATTGTTCTTGAAAAGTTATGCCTAAGCATATACTTCTTTGTTAGTTGATCTTGTGTCCATATATTTTGATGCATTTTTAGGGTTCGAGTTGTGTTTAGGTTCTCTTCTCGTTTGTGTGTACTTCTGTTGGCAAGGCAGACATGCAAGTCATGACTGGTTTGAGGACTCTGAGGAGGAACCCTCATACTATTCCTTTGTCTGTGCACGATGTTTTGAGGACCCCTGAACTTTGTCGCAGGGTGCTCTTCAAAGACCCTCATTAATCACAAACCCTTTTAGAGTGATTTAGGTTTGTGATTAGGTCAGAATGGTCGTGCAAGCTGTACCGCTTAGGGTCTAATAAGAATTTCCTAATAAGGGTCCCTTTGGGGCTAATTTCATGAACCTTTGGATTCTATTATGTACACTAGGGTCTTCTACATTACAGATATAGAAGATAGGACTTCGTCACCTTCCATACCCTATGCAAAGCCAGGTCTGCAATGTGGGTTATAATCCTGTTTTGCAAGTCATATTTTAAAGACGGGATGAAAGTGGCTCTTAAACCTAGGGTGGCATAAACTAGGTCTTGCTGGAGTGCGAAGGAGATGCTGTTGATTTAAGCGGCGACATGGGTGCAGTGGGTCGGTTCACTGTGGACCGCGATCGCGACCATGAGATTTCTTTAGATTTGAAAGGTAATTTTTCTGATCTTGGTATTTCAGTAGTGTGTCTATATAGGTTTAAGAACCTGTGCTCATATACTCAGAATTTTCCGTGTACATTCTTGATGAAGCGTCTCAATTTCTGCTGTGCAGGTATTATTTACAAAACAACAATTGTGCCCTCTAATACATTCTTTGTGGTGAGTTCCTTTTCATGAGTATTACCTCTGAGCTAATTAGTAAACTTTCTGCATCTTACTCGCTTCATCATTTCACAGTGAGATTCTTATTGCCCGAGATAGAAGTAGAAAGTCCAGCTTGGAAGCTGGTAGTCCATTATAGTCTTTTTCAAAACATATTTCTATTGTTCAAAAATGTAGTAAATGACTTCTTCTTTTTATTGGTACATTTTTGGTACCATCCTTGAAGCTTCCTAAATTTGTATATCAACTCCTTGAAGAGACTATGTTTGGCCATTTGGGAAATTCGGTGTTGATGTTGTGGAATTTGATTTTTTTGACTCGTGGTGGTTTTTCTGGCACTTTAACAAGAATAGTGGTGATTGACAGGTGAACGTGGGACAGACAGAGGCAAAGGTGGGTTGCTTTGACTGAGCTCCTCCTGGTCCTTTTCATGCTGGTTTTGTTGTTAACATCCTCTTGTCTTCTCACATTCACAAGCACTGTCGTGAAGTCATCATATTATTGAGAGCTCTTGTCCTTGGGCTGCACTGCACGCATGAATCTTTTTTCCATTTTTGTGGCAAAGTGGAGCACAATTTTTGCTACACTCAATGGTCATCTAGCTTGTGCTTATGTAAGGAACAAAATACATGATGGCTTGACGTGAAGCTGCCAAAACGTATTAGATAACTTTTCGAGGTCCGGGAGGCCTGAGACAGTGATGGTGACACAGCCGTCTCCTCCAAACTAGATCAGGACCGTCAGATCTTGGAGATCTACGTCCCCCTTGAGATTGCAAGGCAGGATGGGGTTATGTCTATGGGCCCTCCTCTTTGTTTCCAACTACAATGCACCTTGTGTTAATGAAGTGGAGGAGAGGGTTATGTACGAATGTAGGAGAATGCCATTCATTTCGAGTTGGTTATCGGACGTAACCCTCTCCTGCGAACTACATCTAGATCGTTCAGAGATCTACGGCTCTCTCAACGAGTGTGGAGAAGTGGGAATATGAATCTAAAACCACCATCCCTCTTTCCAACCGATTGTGCCATGTGGCAAGGAAAGTGACAAGAGAGGATCATATGGGCAACGAGAGTACTCTAAATGCCGTGCCCATCTTTCTGAATGAAACAGAAAGTAGCTGTCATTGTGCTGATTGGCTTTAGTTGATTCATCCAACTAATTTTCTGTTTCAGGTGGAATGCATTATGAGTGATTTTGTGCAGCTGCGAGCAGACACAAACTGCTGTGAGAATGAAACCATGGTTGAAGGTAAGTTCTCCAAGGTAGAGGATACTGTCTGCGTCACTTTAAGCATTTTAATCAATATGTAGTAGTGGGATTTTAGCATGTGTGATGTTTCAGACTGTGGAGAGATCACATTTGGTACGAGAGCCAAATCAAAATTTTTTTTTAATCCGTTTACGAATTTCTTATGCAATTCCAAAGTGGGAGGTCGTAGATCACTATTGAAGGGACAGTAGACAACCCCATTTATATTCCAAAAGAATTGCCAGAGACATTTAGCCAAGTCATGCTCACACCACCTGCCACTTGAAGGCCAACTAATTTATAAACGGATGAGCTATTGTTGGTAATATGAAACGGTTTTAGTATCCTCTGCATTTCATGGGTTGTTCGTTGAATTGGCTGCAGGAACTTTAAAAGACTTTGGGTTCGACTCAGATGAAGAACGTGAACATCTAGCGATAAATGGTGGTGAGAAGGCAGACACAGCAACTGAAAAAGTGAAAGCTGAAGAGGGTGGCGACGATGGTGAACAACCAAAGAAGAAGGAAAAAGCTGCTAAGACCCCGGTACAAAGAAAATCACCTCCCTCAGTCCTTTATTTCCCGACTTAAAATTGCAAAAGATCGATACACATCTAAGAGTTGTATTATAGGGCTAGGTGGGCCACCTATTCGTTTGATCATATTTGTGCCATTAAGTAACAGTAGTACACATTTCAAATTATTTCCCTAAAACGGTTTCCCAGATTGATGTTGACACTCTTGAACACAAACCTTGTCTGCTCTGGAATGTGGACAGAAAATTGGTAAAGTCCCTGCAAAGAAATCTGTGGCAGGTAAATCGAAAGGTGGACGAGTAGCCAGTGCAAAGGTAAAAACTGGAACCTAACAAATTATGGATTCACATATATTGAACGACATCTACATCTGTTACTTCAATTACTGTGAGACCTAGCACTATTTGTTTGGCATCGCATTTTTATTCTAGAATTATTATTATTATTATTATTATTATTATTATTATTATTATTATTATTATTATTGTTATTACGTCTACTAAGAGAAGGAGATGAATGTTCGTTGCTAAGTCGTTAAAAATTGAAAATAAAGTTTATTCTATTAAAGCAGTGTGATTTTAAAAAGTTAGTGCCTCTCCGAAATACACATTCCCGACGAGTAACCAGGACGTGGATTGTGGTGCGTTTTGCAGGGTGTAGGAAAGAAACATGCTGCTAAGACCACTAAACCAAAGGCTAGCAAGAAATGATCGCATTTAAGTGATTCGCAGGTAACCAGCATTCATGATTAAAGGCTACTGAAGACGTTTGTATTTTAGAATCGGGCTCACAGTGCTTATTTACCAGATAGAAATGATAGAAATTTATTGGATATTCACCAGTTGCTTGTGTTGGAGCTTTCTGATAGTGCTGTCTATATCAGAGCCAACCAGCAATTTGTACATGAAGACAAACTCAGTGAGGTAGGAATGCGTAGTATGGTGATTTGAATTCGTAGTGGTACTTGGAGAAGTTAGTGAACCAGATTTGTAACTGAGGCAAATGAAAGAAGGCTATGAAACTGAGAAAGAACGGAAAGGACGGAATTGGAGTTTTGTTTTCCAGTGAAGTAAGGATTTGTTATGTAGTGTGCTAATGGTCCACAAGTACGTCTGGTTTTGAGACGAGTACGTCTCAAAACCCAGTGATGTAAATGCACCTATAATCGCCACTATTATTTATATTAGTAACTAAAAATTATTGTTATTAGAGCCTATTGACAAGTGAAAGAGGATTCCAAAGCAATTTAGCATGCATTATTTGGACACCATACCAGTAAGTCATGAATTTTCGAAGTATTCTCTGTAGGTGCACCAAATATCAGCCTTACGCTCATGTTCTGATTGTGTATATCTTATGTAATCAATATTTAAAATAGTGTTATTATTTGGTAGTGAGTATTAATGGTGCACTTACCAAATATCAGCCTTAGGCTCTCCTTGGCTTTGGTCATGTTCTGATTGTGTATATCTTATGTAATCAATATTTAAAATAGTGTTATTGTTTGGTAGTGAGTATTAATGGTGCACTTAGAGCATCTTCACCAAGGTGCATCATACTAGTTTGGCAAGAGGTTTGATGAGCCTTGTTGGTTTCTTGTATCCTACCAATTGGAGACTTGTTAGTTGTCAATGTAGGTGTCAACAAAATTTGGTTGTTACTCCTCAAGTTGCAATGTCTTGAGCATTTGACTTGTGCCATGGTGTTATTAGGAAGGTAATGGTTTGGTCTTGTTATTGAGGGCAAAATATGATTGAGCATTTGACTTGTGCCATGGTGTTATTAGGAAGGTAATGGTTTGGTCTTGTTATTGAGGGCAAAATATGATTGGGGCCACAATGTGAGCCATTGCATTGGCTATGCAAGTCATTGTGTTTATTAACCCTCAAATATGGCCACTTAGAACTAAAAGATGTCCTTGTTTGACTTCTATAATCTTTTCAATGGTATGGACAAAGGATATGTCCCTTTTTCTAGAACTTGAAGTTTTTCTTTACTACCAATTGATATGGTCAATTTGTGTGAATCTCTTTTTAGGTGATAGTTCGACTAGAATGAATTGAAAAGGGTTTAGATTTTAGTGAATATGTGTTGGGTGCTCAAGGATTAACCTATAACGATTGTTGTGGTTAAGTGATGGGAGTTGATAGGGTAATTCCAACCATGCTTTGTTGACAATTCATGTCAAGCCTTGTTGATAAAACAATATATATAGAATTCATAGTCTAATCAAACAAATATGTGAAGTATTTTCTTCCATTTGTTGTGATTTGTTGTTCCAACTTTTAGCTTTGGAATTTAATCATCCTATCAAACATATTACAACTTCAACCTTGGAATTTGTGTTGTGGGTTGGTAGAGGTTTGCCCTTACAAGCAAGGTCCTTCCTTTGTTTCGAGATACATCAAAGTTTGCAAATTGGCACCATTTCATTGGATACTAGAAGAGATGCTTCTATCTTCTAAGTGTATTTATATTGGTTGTTAGTAGAGGCTAGTAGGTTATAATATTTACTTGAAAACCAACTTTAGTGTGCATCATTGTGTTCCTATTTTTCCAACATCCCCCCTCCCCCATTCTTTGCAAATAAATCTATTCTTATCCCACTCCGTCATTTAAATGGTAATTGATCCATCTTGTGGCAACAATCATTATATTATTGGAACCTACATATCTCATTTGAGGTACATTTACATTCATTTGATAAACAATATTTATACTTAACCTTTAAATGATAGACCTAGGCCAATGACAGACTTAGCCCTAAGAGTCGGATTTTATTAAAATCTATTAGAAACTCAATTACATATGACCTTGGTATAATTTTCTTTGTCTTTACAAGATGCACCTATCAATCTAAGTCTTGAGTTTGTAAACACAACTTGTACTTTTATTTTTGACACTAAAAAGTTTGATAATTTTTTTGAAAAGAGGCTTTGAGGTTTATCATTGCCTTGAGGAAGGTGGAAGCTCAATATTGATTGGTCATTTGAACATTAAAACTTTTTTTTTTCTAAAACCCAAATTTGGGCAGCTTTCTTAGGACCTCACGTGTTTCATCCTTCAAAGGACAAAACACCCCCCCAAGTAGTCCTATTGTTGAACATTCTTTATTTCTGCAGTGATCAGTAAAGTCAAACATTGGACACTTTTTGTCCTCAGCGTTCTTTAAGGGTTTCGATTTAACAGTAAACTCTACCACATTCATATTCTGGATAATAAACAGGGAGCTTCTGGATGTTGTTTAGTCCAATGAATTTCTCATTCATTTCGGAGCTTGCTTTCAGTGCTGGACTGTTTTCACAACACACTTCTGGTGTGACCAGTTTGATGAAAATGGTATGTCTGGACGAAGACGTGAACAAGATTTGGAAACTAACTTGGAAGTAAAATTTCATTAAAGGTTTCGATAATGAGAAGTTTTGTTTTCCACTATTTGCGTGGTCAAAATAAGGCTACTTCCGAAGATGGCATATTAAAGATTTGGCCACAATAGGCATCACTTTCTTGTCAGAAGAAAGTTTATTGGAACAAGAGGTGGAATTCCATTTTTCGGGCAGAATATTGTTGAAGTGTAAATATGTAACAAAGCACTTCACCAAAAAGCAGAGAAGGAGTTCAAAAGCACTTCACCAAAAAAACAGATTCATAAGTCACCATTCAAATCAACAAATTGGTACAAGGAATGTGACCTTTACTGGCATTTTCAATTTCAAAAGAAGTCTGGATTGGCCAGACTCGGAAATGATACAAGTTAATAGAGTGTTTTAACTTTGAGATCTGATACGGTAATGATGATGTAGGAATCAAATGAATGGGTAAGGGACAGTCTACGGCTATTCGACACACAAAAACAGTGAGTTTGGTATCACTCCCTGTCGGCATAGTCCGCTCACGCTCTATACAGGATGTCATTCGTTCAGAGACTTCTACCTGTTAACGAATATTGACTGCAGCAGCGACTACAGTAATTAGAACCGCCTATCCATCAGCCAAAACTCTCATGTGCTCCTTAAACGACTCCACGTTTGTGTTGAACCAGTTCTTCACAGCCTTCTTGTCGATGTTCTTTATCGCACCCAGCTTGTTATCGATTTTGCTCTGGACGTTGCCGAACCGACTGGTGGTGGTGGTGTTCTCATCAGTCTGGGATAATGGCTTCCTCTGGACTATAACCTTCATTGGGGCGTCCTTTGGATCGGGATCAGGTAGGCTCAGAAGTTCAGGCATCAAATCTCGACATGAGGATTGGTTCTGCAAAACACATACGGTTAACGCGTGAGATTCCAAGCTGGAAATCTTTGCTGAAACAACTGAGGAACCTTCACAGCAACTACGATCTTAAGATCGGTAACATTTCCCTCGGCAGGTGCCACACACCGAGACCTGGATCTAGTGAGGTTTGGTATGAATTTTACAGCAAGTAGGAATACCACGCTCTAGATACAACACATGAAGAGAGGAAGTGGCAACTCCACACATACATGATCATATGCGTCCGATAATCAAATAGCGCAATGCTTGGAAGTATTCTTTACCAAGTCAGGAGTTGGAGGCACAGCCGGAGATCCTTTCGTACTGGAAGAGAAGGTCAGTTTCTTCGCCGAGGGAGGTGCAGTTGTACATACAGGAATGTCGTCATGTGGTTTCTTGGACGGCAGTGGGCCACTTCTGGGTCCGCCAGGTGAGTAGGCAGGTTCAACAGGGCAATGCTGGGGGGAATAAAGGATAGGCTTGGGGTTGGGACTTAAGTTTCGGAGCTTAGAAAATGAGAGAGAGCGGACACCAGCAGTCTTAGATTCGGAAGTAAGCTTGCGACCGTCATTGATGCTCTTCAAATTGCCGCTGAGGTCATGGCCGTCGCTGAAATGATTTCTTGGTGGAGTTCTCATAGGGCTTTTTCCCGGTGTCCTCATCATGGTCTCGCCAAACGGTTGGTGTGTCTGTGCGGGCGCCGCCGAGAGATTCCGCTCTATCAATGGTGCAAGCGTCCGCTGGAGTTTCCTTTTGAGATCAGAAACTGTATCTGTAGCAATAAGTGGGATTGTCAAAGTACCCTTAACGTGTCCTTTGCTTGTTTTCATGAGCTTTAACTTTGACGCGTCCGGTTTATGCCCCAAGCCTTCTTTGTCTTCAACAATAGTGCTCGGTTTAGTTCCAACATCCGCACGGGGCTTGGACATAGTGACAGTCAGTACACTCTCTGGTTGAATAAGGTAGCTTCCGAGAGTTTTTTTCTCCTGCAGTAGCTTCCCTGATAGAGGGACGACCAAATGTCAATTTCCTGGTAATATTAATCTCTGAAACTTCAACACATGAAGAGAATTTGCTACTACCTACCTCTACAGCAGGGTATGATTCCGAATTCACAAACCTGAATAACTGATCTTTTGCTGCCAAGGTGCAATTCCAATGCGTGACTCTACAGTTCTCAGAACCGACATTACAGAGTCACGGCCTTGAACCGAAATAGAGAATTCCTCTTCCCCAACAACATTGACATGCACCACCATACGCCTGTGCGCTTGCTCAGTGTTCTTGTCCTCTGCATCCATAATTTCCAGCTCGGTTCAGTACCAGTTCGAATCCATAATCAGGATAAGAATTTATAAATTTCATGTTATATGACTGACTGATGACTGATGAGTGATGACTACATCTGATGTGTACCTGATTTGCAGAGGTCAATGATGGAATCTTCGTAGACCTTGTGCAGCCCATCAAAGTTTCTTACGAGAAATTCATCGTGCATGATGCGTCCGACTGAGGACAGAAGCTGCTGTGATACAGGTATGCCAGTCAACCCTTCCAGGAGATGCTTCATACCGGATATAGAGGTAAGAGGAGACACTCCCAGCACAGGTATAACACCATCTTTGGTTTCGACAAAAATACGAGAACCGTCTTCAGATAGGGGGCGAGGAAGCCTCTGCACGAGTTAAAATATGTTGAGAAATTGCTGAAAGAGAAAATCAGATTATGCAAAAATAGACGAATGATAATGTCAAGATCGCATGGAATCACGTGGGCGTCTCCGAGATAGACGCTAGTCCTGGCTATTAAGACATCAGAACCTAGCTTATTCATCTGGACAACAGAAGAAACGAGAGTTCACGGAGTTAACTAAGCAGTCGAAGGTATCGGTACCGTTGGACGAGATTTCCTGCAATACGAATTTCAAATACTCACTTTGAGTTGCAAGGTGCTCCTGTCCAAGATATGGTACTCCTCGACTCGTTTCTCACGAACGAGGTCTACAAATCGTCCACCTTCACGTCCGTACATAGTGAATGTGTCTTCATCCAGGTACACTTCGGATACCTCCTGATCTGCCTGCAATTCCATAATCAGGGGTTTAACACTCGCTAGCATTGCAAGTCCTACATCTCTACAGCTTTCATCGCCCAGGGCAGTGCACAAAGAATTAGAACGGCGTCCCTACGACATTTGCATAGAGTTCAGACTACACGGAGCAAGAGAATGTCCTGTCCTATTAGGCAGCATTAAATAACTCGCACATTCCTCCCGGATTTTGGCAGGTGACTTTGACTAGTCCCTGAAGCACATATTTCCTACCTAATGACGGATTTTCACTTGGGGGTCTCCATTTACACTTGGAATTATAATCAACACAATCCTCTAAGTCTGCTTCTACACCCAATGATAGTGGCCACGGTCTAAACAGAGGATCGGACGGAATCTATCTCAAGCAGCGGAAAGTCCAAAAAATTTGGAGACCATGAGAAGTGGAGATTAACCAAAAGCTCGGCACAAGACTCCATGGGGTTGTGATTTACTTGACGAGTGATTCAGGGTAGGAGAATCAAGATGCACCTGACATGAGTATCTCTTGTAAATGTCGACTACGTTGTCCTTCTCACTTAACTGGGTGAACAGCGGGGCTGAGAGCAGCTGGCACTCTTCCGGAAGAAAGAGGTTTCTCGAGATGAAGGCATTCAACGTGTCCCTGACAGTACCATGGTAATCCAAATTGGGCACCAATACCGTGCGTGACTTCTCAGATACTGGGGCTGCGACTAAGGCATTAGCAATCGGAAGGTGCTCCACTTTAACAGCCACTGTAATCCCCATCTTCACAGCATGCAGCTATCCCTGAATCTCTACGCAGAACAGAAGCATTGAGTCTTCATGAGTTATGCTGGAAACCAAGCGACTCCCGTCACTGACAGCTTACCCGAATACTGCAGAGCCATTTTGCAGTGATTGACACTCCCATATTCATAACCTCAAGAACTTGCAAACAATGCCTGCGATGTCTTGCAGAACATATCTCCTCGCACTCTGAATCAATAATAATCAACCCAGAACTAAAATACACTCCTTGATCCTCTTAGCGGACCGCGGATGACCGAAACTACAGCTTCCGTTCCTCACACGTAACAGAGTTTTTGACAATCCAGAAACCTCATACAAAAGCCTTATACAAGCATCGCAGTCGCAATACCTCAGTGATTTGCGAGCTCAAATCTTGCATCCAATTCAACCACGATCGTGCTCCAAGTTCACCGCAACTGCACATGCAAACCCGACTTCAGAGTGAAACTTAGGGAAATGCTCCAGATAAAAAATTCACCGTTTCGAAGCTCTGAAACACAAACCCACATTTTCACGAACACCAGGAATCTGAACCCACAGCCTCTCATTCTCTCAGGGAACAAAGCATTACCCAATCCAGAAACCTCATAGAAAACACTACTTGAAAATTAATTCAGACCAAAGGTTTGCAAAATACTCCACTCCAAGACACGAACTCACAATCTACGCGAACACCAGAAAACAAAAACCACTGCTTCTCTTTCTCTTATGGAACAGAGCATTTACCCATCCAGCAACCTTCAAGAAAGTTCAAACGATCGTCGCATTCGCATTACCTCAAAGAATATCGAGCTCAAAGCTACGAACTCACAATCTACTCGAACAACAGGAAACTGAAACCACTGAGTCTCTTTCTCGCATGGAACAAAGCTTTTGCCAGTCCAGCAACCTCATTTTCAAAACTCTCCAACAAGCATCGCATTCGCATTACCTCAGAGAATTTCGAGCTCCAAGCTCCGCATACGATTCGACCGCGACCGTGCTCCAACTTCACCGCAACTGCACTTGAGGACGCGACTGCAGGTCACTCTCAGGCAATAAATTAAGCTCCGTAACGAATGGGGAATGCGACCGTTACAGGACGGAAGGAAGGCGGGGCGGCAATGGCTATGGCGACGGCGTGAAGAATGGAGACCTGAGATGATTGCGGACTTGGCAGAGTTTTTCAAACGGTTTTCCCTCCCCCCTGTTCCTTTCGTATCCTACCGACCTACCCGATTTTTCGACCTTCCTGAAGGGGTTTGCGACCTGGTGGACTCAACGGTCATCTCCTACCCCCTGGCAGGGGACACGCATCGTGCCATGTGTCTTGCACAAGGTGGCTCAAGGTAGGAGCACCCAAAAGCACCACTTTTTCTCGTGCTCTCATCTTTGAGTGAGGGACTTTTTTTTACTATGGTAAAACCACCCATTGTCGACCATTTTAGTGATTCTATGCATGTTTTGGAGTAGTTCAAGGTAATGTAAATTTTTGCCATTTAGAAAGATAGAATTCACAGGGATTGTAATTTTTTTTGGTAATTTTATGCCTTGAATTGAAATTACAATGAATTTTGGAAGCCGGTAGCTAGTCCAAATTCGTAACCAACATGTAAAGTCTTTCAATTCTGATCATTGAAGAGCTATTTTCGCCACTCATTACTTTGGAACATGTGTCATGACTTGATTAGTCTTAACTTTGAAAAGGAAAAAAAAAACATTCAAAAAAATTTCCAACCTTGGTTGGAAATTGTGCACCCTATAGGTTGGGGATGGGTCCCTAATTGGCAATGGGTGGTTCTACTATAGAGTTTTAGCAACTTCAAGAGGGATCTAATCCAATTTGTTTTATGATTTTCCAATGGTTAGTTAATATTCTACAAATTGTTGAAGTTGAAAGCATGGGGTACTTGTCAAATGCAACGAAACTCCTCTAAAATGAACACCTTTCAACTTCCATTGGTTGCCTTTGAAAACTTGAGGTAAGATTGAGCAATGTAGTAGCACTTTTCAATCTATTTTTATTCCTTCTCGACCTTGTCATTGGTATTGGCTAATGGAGGGTGGCAATAATAATCACTCCCCCTAAGAGTTTTAGGAGTAAAAACACAAATATAGATTTTGAGCTTTTCTAGATACATAAATTATGGCATGAAAAGAATTTAGACATCAAATTTTTAAGTTTGCATGTACTCTTTTTTTTTCTACTCCTATCAAAATTTATTCATAACCTTGTATGATAACCATGAAGCATTTTGCAACCATGCTAGTTGCATTGTTGAAAAATCAAACAAAAATTGCTTTTTCAACATACTCGGATATACAATCGGGTCTAATAATCTTACAAACTACATGTTGTGCCATTCAATATGTTTAGCATGGTATAGAATACAATTGACATTTTTTTTGTCTTGCATAATTAACATTCAATTTTCACACAATCCTAATCATTTATACCAAGTTTCAACTTTGTTTTATTTTAAATCCATATTTGGTGAATTGTTTCATTTCATATTACATAATAATTAATTGGGAATTAGTGCTTGATGGATGTTTTAATTTGATTGCATAGATATGTAAGAAATATTCTTATGCACATCTTTTATTCAACAAGCATTTCTAAAAGAGTTTTAGAATTCCTTCTATAGACATGTCAATGTTGGATGACAATGCCTTAAGTTTTGTAAAATAGATATCTCTTTATTGTAATTGAACTTTGGCAAAGTCTACTTACAATCATTGAAGTTTAACTTTTGGGTTGTCATTAACATTTTGATTTTAATTTGACAACAAGGCCAAGCTACTCCTAAACTATAGTTTCTCCCTATTCATTGGACAAAGTTTCTTCTAATTAAAGTTTAGTTTTTCTAGTAAAATTCTTAGCTTGGTAGACCAACCAAATGACCATTGAAGTGACCCAACAATGGTCTTAAGTATGGTCAAGTTATCACTTGTGTAAACAAATCGTAATTTAAAAAAAATTGATCTCATTTTTTTCAATACAAAGGAACATCATATTTTGAGGCTAAGAAAATGAGTCCACTTTATTGGTACACATAGACACATTGTCTCACCTCACATGCATGTAAATAGAAGAATCACCAATAAGCATAGAGAAGTAGGTGCATCTATAGTTTTTGAATCCACAAGACAATCACAACCAAAAGTAACCAATTTAAAGCATTGAGAAACTTAAATGCTTACAATTTTTAAATGCTTATGACCATGAAAAAATTGTATTACTATAGGCTTGTTGTTTTAAAGAGACGAGCAAGGGGAATCTCCTTTTTCAAATGTCAAAACTATTTGGATTGTTAGGAGTGTAGTTATTGTTGAATGTAACCAATGAGCCTTTTGTAATCCATAAAAGAGCAACAATACTGAACAATTTTTTTCATGGACATTCTCCTACATATTCTTAGAAAAGAATCAAGGTATATATAGTCTAAATATTCTACAAAAAAAAGAATAGTACTAGATTTTCTATTTGCAACAACTAGGTGAAAAGAAAAATGCATTTAAAAGTAGAGAGCCACCATAAACTACCAACAATATTTTGTTGGTTTTATGAATTGAGGCAAGTGAAGTATGTAGTCTTTTGGTCTAGTCTTAGTAGACATGCTTTCTATTAGTGTTTAGACTCCCTATTCACTTAACACAATTTCTCCAAAATGGTTAGTTTTTCCCTATTCAATTAACAATTTGGAAGTGAAAACATTTGGAAGTTGGCAATAGCAATTCCCATTTTAGAAAATCTGAAGACTATTTTCCAATTCTAACTCCAAGTAGAAGTAATGTAGTGCTTATTAGAACCATATCTAAAACTAGAATTCAGCAATTATATAAAGAACTACCTCATACATTAAAAGAGATTTGGGGGCTCTAGAAGATTGCAAGTTTCTAACCTCTGAAAACTTTGGAAACCTTACCAGTTGTGTGGTTTGATGTGGTCAAGAGAATGCCATGTCAGAAATTATTTTTCAATTATTTTATTATTATTATTTTCTAATTTTTTTTTCATTATTTTAAAAAATTAAAATAATTTTTTATTTATTTTGATTGCGTACAACAATTCCTAGAAAAGTGAACAGGGCTGAAATAGACCTCTATTGCCTTCAAATCTCATGTAAAGATTACAACAAAATCTACTAATAAAGTTTTTTTAAATGTGACTTGGCTATTTTGTATAGATCACCTTATTGAGGTGTTGATTATAAACAAACATACAACTACAAATAAAACATTTAGTCTTGATATTATATAGATTTGTGAAACACTTTAATTTTGGGGAGTTGAGGCATAAACTCACTAGGTCATAGAAATAATATGGCAAAAATAAAGCAATATAGAATTACCAAAATTTAGAAGAGCTCTTACAAATAAACACCTTAGAAGTTTTGTATGTTTGAAAGATCTTGTAAGAAACTAGTTAGAAGACTTTTACATAAAATACTCAAATAAAGCTTCTTTAGAATATAGATATATTTCATTTTGACTTGCCAAAAATGAATATTAAATTTTTATCATACTCATAATTTAAAATGAAATACAATAGGGGAGATTTTAAATGCCTTTATTTTATAAGTTTATCTAAAGACAATTTGGTTTAATTATCCTTTTTATTAAATCCAAATGATAAGTCTCTATCAATAAACTATAAAATGAAATAATTAATTGACCCTTCATAATCTACTATGTGTTATTGTGTACCATTATGCATTTGGATTATTTCCCAAGTGAGTTGAATATACTAGAACAATTAGAAAACTATACTTGTACTACAGTCATCTTTACTAACTTTGTAGTATGCTTAAGAGATTTTAGGCAATTTTAATGCATAAATTTTTATTATTATGATTTTAAGTTTTAGAGAATCAAATCAAAATTATATATTTCATGTATCATATAATAATGAGCTATAAATAAAGCCATTAAAAAACAATTATTTGTAACCATGTTGAATCATTTCATATTTAAAATTTAAACTTAAATTTTTTTTTTAAAATGTGCATGTTTTAGAGAAATGATTGCATTTCTTATATCACTGGGAGTAAAATGCACTACATGAAATTGCATATAGAGTGCAAGCAACAATACAAAATAATTCAAGCAACTATCAATTTTGTTTATGAACACAAATTATTCTTTCTTTTTTATTTCTAAAAATATCCAATCAACTATGTATGATGCTTGCTTACCTTAAATATTCTTCATGAGAGGAAAGTATTACAAAATATATGCAACCTCCAAACTCCAACTCCAACTTGAGCTCCTTCAAAATCCAATAAGAATGTTTTACTATTGTACTTAAGCTTCTCTTGATTTCAAATGCTTTACTATCATTTAAATATAGTATAGGAATATATGTATATTTGAACAATATACAAATGAAAAAAATGAGAAAAAACTTATTTCTCATAGATAATACAAAATCAAAAGTGAAAGGCTTACATTGCTTTGCAAGTGTTAGAAGTAGTTGGTACTACAATTATATTATATGCTTTTGTAATGCTTCCAAACCAAGAAGGATTAGAATTAATAATTTTAACATTGAAGACATAGTTAGTCATTAGAGGATTTTTAGGGCTTTGAGTTCCTTAGGTTGCCAACATTGGGGGAACAACCTTGCAATTGTTGCTTGAAGTGGCATGGCAATTACCACATCACCAAAAAAAATTCAAATATTTTTGCTTTTTTTTCCATTATAAAATTCTAAAATTTTATCTTCTTTTTTCAAATTTTATTTTAAAAAAAAACAAAACTAGTAGCGGGAATAGGGGCAGGGGAATAGGCCTGAAACAACCCTCTCGACCTCCCTAAAATCCTGTAATGTCCCTCATTGAAGACAATAGGGTACTTTTCAAGCACCTATATCTATGTGTGATGAATTCAATCTTTTACTATTGAGTAATATTAACTTGAACAAGACTAAAAAAATGTCACTACATTGGATGAATCTCTACCATAGAACAATATAGAACAACATCTATTAGAGAATTTTACAAAGAACCATTTTCTCATGCATCATGACCAAGGAATCTATTGTGATTGTTATCATCTAGATTGATATCATGAACAGCTCTTCAATGCACATAAATTCAACATTAGCATTGTTAGAAATTTTGTGACAATGTATAACATATTAATAGATTGGCAATATCAATTAGGTCTTACAATAGCATTTTCAACCTTCATTCTTTCTAACTCTAATTGTTGGTCTAATTTCTTCTTTTTTAGTTGGATGGACTTTGATTCAATTGCTTTATCTCAGTACAATAGATGTAGCTTTAGAGATCTCCCTTAACATCTATTTTTTTGAATGCCTAATGAAGATTGTAAGTAGAATAGAATATTAGTAAAAAATGAAATTTTTACGAAAGCTATTATTATTTAAAGGCTATAGCATAATTCCTTTTGGTACCCTAGCAAATTGGGTTTGATTAGAGTCATTAGACCTTAATGTCATGACAAGTTGAAAAACTAGGTCCAAGTAATTTTTTAATACTAATCCTAATAGATCAAATTCAAACTTGTAAACAACTAGAGGATCATTGAATACATTCCTATTATTGCAAATCAAAAGAAACTTCACAAGAAACTAGAGCTTATTGAAAATCTAAATGGAAAATGTCATAAACTTACAAGAAACAAATTTTGTTTCCATTATTCCATCTTTTTGCTACAAGTGATTATTGTAAATAAAATCCAAATAAAGCTCTATGTGTAGCGTATGATGGACAATGATGATTTGAATGTAGAGAATAAGGCACTTTAATTGGATACTTTAATCTAATGATTCCTTACATTCCATTGGCTAATACACCATTAGCAATCATTTGGCTTATAACACTAGTGCATGTGACATGATTTATAAGTGACTACATTAGTTAAGTTTCCTCTAATGCCACAAGCCAAGGCTATTTGCAAAATGTATTTATTAAAGTGTTTATTTTTGCAAAATGCTTATTTTTGCTTTAACTAGGTATTGGTGGATCAAGTTATTTAATAGATTAAGACACATCAATCATGGTTTACCGTCCAAAGCAACAATACTAGCATGTGAGCCTAGAAATGCAAGCCTATGAGTTAAGCCTAAACATATGTAGGTACTCTATAACCATTGAAGGTGCCTATAACTTATGTATTTATAATATAGACACCCAATAACCATGGAAGGTGTTAATAACATAAGTACTTATATGGAATGAAGGCACTTACAACATATGTACCTATAACATAGATATCCTATAACCATAAAATGTGCATGCAATGTAAGTGTTGAAGCTCTTAGGCTCATGGGTTCAAGATCCTAGGCTCATATACTAGCACCCCTAGTTTTGAAGTAAAAGAAAAATTCAAATCGTATGAGGACAATCAAGTGGATTTCATGATGCAATTCTAAAAATCTCATTTTGAAATTCCAATTGCATGAAGTGTTGAATATAGTTAAATACAATCAAGAGTAGAACCTATATATATAATTTGTAAAAAAACAAATAATGAATTCATTTTAATCAAAATTGTCCAATTGCTTTGTTTTCTTCTCAATTTTGAATACAACTTTTAATTTTTAGTTTTAAGTGGTGTAGCCATCTTGTCCTTTTTCAACATTAATCTTCTTCCTCGCAATTGCTTCTTGTTTCTTTTGAACTTTAAACCTAAATGTTCAAAGCACCAAATTATGGTGTCAACAATATTACAAAGTTAGTTAAAACCTAACCAAGTTTCTATTTTTAGTAGTTTTTATTTTTTAAATTCTTCTTGAAGTCTAGTTTTAGCGCCAATAGTTTGTTTTTGAAAATGATTGATTATGATTTTTTATTCAAGATTTTGTGCAAGGGGATCCATTGCAATCTTGACTTTTTGTGGTGTTAAGAGCTCTTGGAAATGAGCTTCAAATACACTTGATCCCAAAGAAAAAATCACATTAGAAATTCATTTTAAAAAAATTGTAGAAGAGATTTTGAGATGCTATAAATTGATTGGAGTTATGCATGTTGTGTGTTTTAACTTCACATTTTTTTGGTGACCAAATTTTAAGATTTGACATGTGAAAAGAGGATTGAAAGACTTCAAATGACCTTCACAATTTTGATACCTTCATGATCAAACATTAAAATCTTTCAATCTATGAGTGATATTGTTGTATTTTTTTATCCTATATTATCTCTATCATATCTAGTTTGAATTTGTATGGTTACAATTCTAAGAAAATTGATACAACTTATCAAAATGTTGGATTTATATTCAACTTACAACAAATCTCTAGAATCTTAAAAAAAGGCCTTGGGCATTTAAGGATTAACCTTTAAAATCCCAAAGTCCCTATGGAAGACAGAATGAGTTTTGTATAGGCTTGAGTAACCCCAATTTTTGAGGTGATTTTTTAAAAACATTTTTTAAGATAAAAAAACCATTAGATTTGTGAGAATATAATTTTTATTTCAATTGGTGTCCAAGAGCAAAAGTTATACCATAGTAAGCTAAAAAACAAGGGAAATTAGATAGAAAAAAAATCCACAAAAACTTAAAATTCATTTAAATTTTTTTTTCTCATAGGTTATATTTTGGTCTACACAAAAAGCATCAACATATTACATTTGGATTAGTGATGTAAAAGGTATGGAGCTTCTTGTTTTAGGAGCAATGATAGAAACTTCTTGAGAAAATAATGTATTGGATTTTGTTTTTGAATTCAATTTTCACAAATTTAAAATAAAGAAGCTCTACAAGGTTAACAAAGTACATTTGCTAAAACAACTTGATTTTCCTTAATTCTTGTACTTACTTCTACTTAACAATTTCTTAAGGAATGACGAACAAGGTTTTTTTGAATGAATTTTTTTTCCCAAGACTTTCAATTCAAATCTTTAGAATAAAATATCTTCAAAATGAAAAATTTTAATTCAAAGAGTTTAAGCTAAGGTGATTCAAAGTCAAATAATTTGATAACAAAACTTGGTCAAAAAGATGTTTTCTTCACTTTGAGTGCATATATTTTGCAATCTACATGTCCAAGGTTTTTGAAATTTCTACTACATGTTCTTAAATTAGTCTTGTGC
Source organism: Pseudoscleropodium purum (assembly GCA_963969395.1). Lineage (NCBI taxonomy): Eukaryota > Viridiplantae > Streptophyta > Bryopsida > Hypnales > Brachytheciaceae > Pseudoscleropodium > Pseudoscleropodium purum. The sequence continues at coordinate 30,515,747 of OZ017795.1, forward strand.
ATGATTTTACAATATGCAAGAAATATTATAAATTTTTTTGAGTGTTTTTTGATGAAAAAATCTTCTATAAACTTTAGAGATTAAATGCTTCCTTCTCATCATTTTCAACTTGCTTTTTTTTATCACAAGTTAGAAATTCATATGATATGATGTATTTTTACTAGTGGCAATTTCAAAGCCCCTACTAGGTCTACTTACTTAAGATACTTTGCATTGTAGCATGTCTAGAATCAGCTTCAATGTACATGAACAAAACCACCCTTGTCATGATTATTCTAATTTGATTATCATAGCTTCTCCTATTAAAATTAAGACAAACAATCTTTTTTACATTAAAAGCCATCAAGTAAACAAACTTATCCTATTTATGCCTCAATTTAGAAACAACTTTATTTGTGCTATGATGTATCAATAGTGTAAATTTTAAATTTTAAAATATATTCTACTATTATATAGTGGCTACAAAGTGGCACAAACAGTAACATGGCACAAATAGGGTCTCTTATTATACAAAAAATACACCAAGTCACTAACCTTGGTCTTCTTCATCTCAACTTTTGTTTAGCTTTGTTAGAGCTTTTTCCAAGCCTTAACCTCTAAGCCTTTGTTTTTATGTCTATCCATTTACAAAGTATTGTATTAAGTCCACAAAGTATTTAAGCTTAGATTTGTATTATACAAATTGAATTCTTAAGGTTTTCAAAACATTTCATGTGGGTACCAATGTCCTTTCAAGTAGTTGTTCATGAAAAATAGACAAAGGCCACATTTAATTGGTTTATATCAACACTTCCAAATCGGACATTCAATTCCAATCTAATTTTTTGTTTGTCAAATCATTAAAATCAATGTGCAATCACCAACTTGATTCTAGTTGACCTCATTGACCTCATCATTTTCTACAAGTTGTTCTTGCAAATCTCCACTTCTATCTTTAAATGTTAACCCTTTAGTGACCGGTTGACCACTTTTTGGTTGAATTTTGGATTCTTTGTCTTTCATAGCTTTCAATATAGGGTATTTGAAAAAACCCAAAGAGTAATGCAAATAGAGCTTTAGTATGTGCTCCAAACAAATTTAGTTTCAAAGAATTTTGTGCAATAATGAGATAGTTGTGCTTGTCCAAAGACAAGAGGGACGATCTGAGTCATACCTTCTAAGTTGCATATATATTCAGCAATTTATGTGATTTTATTTGAAATTGATGCCTAAGAACAATAGAAATGTTGCCTAGCAACCTCATGAATTATGGAGACATGCTTCAAAAGTTATGGGCAATAATATGTTATGATGCTTCAATTGAAGGCTATTTCAATGCATCACACTTTGAAGATCACTCACAACAAATTGCACCATCAACTCATGTTCATTTTTTGTTCTTATCATAGATAAAGCCTACGACATCAATTCCTATGGTCTAACATCAATTCCTACAGTCTAATCTAAAATTACTTCCTTGGAGTAGTGATGAAATTTCCCTTTTCCAAATTTGTATTCAAAAACTATGCTCACCTCTCAAATTAACCACGGTCACTAAAGGGTTAAAGATGCCCAATTGAATTGTCTATGAGACTATATCAAGATGAGGTTGGCTACTTACATGCATTGCAATAAATGCTGCAATAAGAAAAAGTGAGGTACTTTTTCAACACAATTGTTGTTAATTCAATCTCAAATGCACAAGAATGAGAAGCAATTAGTAGACTATAGTTAACACAAACATGTTTATTTTTTGCATCAAATAAACATTGAAGCTCTTACCAAATTGCTCACTTCAAAAGTGATGCTTCAAATGGATGAAATCAATTGCTAAAATCTTCATCCAACTCATTCAACTTCTAAAAAGTTGCATCTAACACAAAATTTTTGATGTAGTATAGCAAAAACAATCCAAAGAAATAATCATTTTCTTGCAATGGGAACCTATATCACCAATCAATAGAAAATAATTAATACAAATTTATATAGAAGAATGCAAAATATTTGTACAATACTTTAGTTCACATATATTGAAATATATGCATTTTTTATTGGGATGATGTCAATTGCTATTGCTTGCATGTTATTAGTTTTCATATTCTTGTTGTATTTTCTTCATATAATTTAGGAATTTTTCTCTTCCAAAAAATACCAACTAATTCAAACAAAGAACTCATTATAGTTCCAAAGACACTATCATACAAGTGAGACATTTTTGTTTGCTAAATACAAATCACAACTTCCAAACTTGAAAGTTGCCACTTAATTATTAGTTGTTTTAGTGCTCTACTAACCATTTCAAGAATCTACAAACCTTATCTCTATTGTGACCATCATTTAGAAAATCCGTTTAGATGATATATAACTTATATCTTGTTTATCCTCTATTTGTGAGACTAAGAAAACATGTAATTGCAAGATCCCAATGCAAGCTTCATTTTACGTCTCAAAGCAACCAAGTCAATATCATATACAAGAATGAAATGCTAAAATTCCACTAAATTAGTAAAAGTTCAGTTTTCCTTCTTCTTTCTCAATCAAAAGTATCATTGCATATTCAAAAGAATAATTTGCCCTTCTTTCTTTCACTAATATGAATTGCATACTTGAAAGTTGAAAGAATCCATTGATTGTTAAAAAAGATCTAGCAAACATAAGTTAAGTTTAGTAATAAGGATTAAAAATATAAGCCTACTAATACATGTGATATAACAAAGGAAAATCTCAAAAATTAAAATAGAATCATAGATATCATATTCACCTTTTCTAAGCTAGTACAAATATGTATTTTTTTGGATACACCTTTACCCTTCTTGTCCACTTCCATATATAGGCTTCAAATTTTTTTTCTTGCTCATTGAACTACACTTCAATTATTTTCTTGTAAAAAAGACTAATAATAAAGTGAAACTATTAAAAAAATACAACATTTTTTTTTCTTTTAAAGTTAAAGGTTCAACTTTTTGATTGAGCTTGATGTAAAAGTCAATAATGGTGTCATTTAGAAATCATCATGACTCAAGGCCCTTCAAATCACATGCTACAATCTTCATAGAAAGATCCTCCCTTGAAAAAGAAACTTAGCTAGAGTTGATGGCTTCTAAGTAGGACAAACAACAAGTGACTGTAAATTAGATTTAAAATAACTCAAGCTAATGGACTTTACCTTGATGGATAAATAATTAATTCAAATTTTTTCTTTTTCATCCATTGCTTGACAATTCAAACAATAAATATTTAATTTGCAAAACTTGACTTTTATGTTGGAGACACTAATTAAAGGCTTGATGTAAAGCTTGAGAAGCCAAAGTTACCAAAGAATTTCTATTGAAACCACCATTACAATAGTCCACATAGAATTTTCAATTGTAAGCATGTTTCCTACAAAATTGTCTTTGTAAGATTTAAATACAACCACATCAAGCATGTGAATTCTATAAGTGGTATAAAGCAAGATAAAAACTATCAATATCAATGACCATGTTGATTTGTTTCCAACCATAGCCAAATTACATATATCTTGTGTTGTGTCCATCAACAATTAGTAAGTACTTATATTTTCCTCTAGATATAGATGCTTTGAAGTGATCTAGCTATTCTAAGATTACAATTCTTGAAAAATCCAAATATACATGATTTATTTACTTTCCAAATTTTAGAAGGAAGAAAGAATCCACTCTTATAAGTCTTTAAATGGCTTTGTGGAAATTGTAGAAGCCCACACAAACAACTCTTGACAAGTTTATGGCAATTAGATCAAACTCCAACCCCAAGAAATAGATTGCAAATCCCCCCAAAAATCTACAAAAGTATGGATGCATTGTCAAGTAGGAAATAAAACAATTAAATTGCCAAATAATGCAAGTTAAAATCTACAACTCTCGTAGATTGTAGAGTAGAAGTACATAAGTATATGTTGATTTCATAGATAGTACAACAAGTATGCTGTACAATGGATGGATTCGTGATGCACTATAATACCAACTTGTGCAATGATGGAATTTCCTATCATATATTAAAAAATTAGAAAAATCAAGGTTTGCTATTATATTCAACTAATGTGAACTAGTTTATACTCAACATCTATAGCTAATCCTATACTCAAATTAGAAAGATGCAACTATAAATCAACCAACATTTGCTAAGACAAAGACAATATAAAGCCTACTAATCTAATGATTTATACATTTAAGAATTTTTCTTCTATCATCCAAAGTAGAAGTGTCAATTTGATGTCTCAAAACATTCATTAGAAGGAAAATGTATCTCATCTAATTGGTCAAATTGAATACAAGTACTTCTCCTAAACTATTAATTAGTAACTAATTCAAAAAATTTGAACTTATTATTTGACATGTTTAAGTCTTTAGTTGCCAAGTAGTTGTATTCACAACTAAAAAATGATTGAAGGTTGTATTGAGTGTGAATCACATCAATGGTTTACCATTTGGTGAAAGGTAGAATTGAGAACACAAACTTTAAGAACTAATGTAGATATATAACTTCCTATTAATTTTAGTTGCAAAATAAGCAACTATAAAGGCAACCTCTAATTATAATTTTGTCCATTTAATATTTGGTATCCATATTGAGAATGGACACTCAGGGGAACAATGACTAAATGAGTGAGCTAGTAGAGTTTGTTGAAACTAAATTAATTGGCTTAGAAGGTTGGTACTCACCTAATGTTTGTTTAATATTTGTGAATACTAGTTTAAGACTTGCCATCAACCTATTTATGATAAATCATGACAACCGATGAGATTGCAACCTATTTATGAGAAATCATGACAACCAATGGATTGTCAAATCAAGTTGCCAATGTGGACAATCCTACTTGAGAGGACTTCTAACATGGTAACTATGATGAGTGAATGACTACAATGGTTGAATTATGCTTAGATACATGAAGGATATTCAAAACAAGTAATATTAAATGTATAAATTTAGCATTAGAGATGAATTTAAATATATAATATCATCCATTTTGATCAAAATACAAACTCATTCAAATTAAAAATTTTCATTGATCAATATCCAATAATCTAATTTATTATCCATTTCAAACAATTATTCATTCATAATATATAGTATTAATCCATTCATATGTAATCGTGTCCATTTTTGACCATTTATTAAAAGCAAAATTCATCCAAAACATATAATTCCATCCTTGAATATGTAGTTATCATTCATTGGTCTCATTAAGCAAATGAATCTAGACTAGTATTTATATATGATACGTATTTTTCATCCTCTCATTAATATTTCAAACCAAATAGATAGTTGTACCTACCCTCACTATCACTACAACAAGTAGCACTATGCCTTAGCACTAAATCCCTCTAAGAAGATGGTGCATTTGGGCTTGCGCAAGCAACTCACCTATCCAAAGTTACAAAATATATAGTTGATGAATAGAAGCCTTGAGTTCACCTATTGCTTTGTAGCTTTAGTTCGCCACTCCAAAAGATGCTTTCTTTACTTTGAAATTTTTTAAATGTTCTGTTGCACTTCCCATGACACTACCTCAACTTTGTATATGTATATTATTTCCCTCAATTTCAATAGATTGGTCATAAAATAAGGCTTTCAATTGAAATTTGAATATTACTTTGGGTGAATGAAACAATATGTGAACAAAATATTGACTTGATGCACTTTATCCAACATCCCAAATATGGACTTTAAAGCTCCGGGAAGTTAATTCTTTACATATTAAAGATTCATAATTTTAAGTTGTTGACTTTGATTGATCATTTTGTAGAAAGTATAATCTAAATGGAAAATTTTATTATATCATTAGCTTGAATGAAGAACATTATATGCATTGATTTAAATAATAATATTATCAAAATAAATTTAAAAAAACATGTAAATTCTTCAAAACTGTTAAAAAAACATGAGACCCAATTTGAGTTTTTTAATCATTAAAGGGTTAATGTTTGTGTTTTCTAGTTTAGAAGCTTGACAATACAAATACAAATACAAACTTGTCATCATTTTACTCACAAACAATAAATGATGTCAACAAAATGGGTATTTTAGTGAAATTCAACAATTTGTGCCATCACCGTAAGCTCAGTGGAAAAGTTTCAAACAAATGGTTTCCCAAAGCCCTTTGGATTTTTTTGGAGCGGGCAGGGCGGGCGGGGTTCTGGAAAAAAGTCGGGCCTGCCCGCGAAATTATTTTGCGGGCGCGCGTCCTTGAGCGCCTTCCCAGCAGGACTTAGAGCCGAGAAGCATAACCTATCTCGTGTATTAGGGTTTGGTGTTTTGGGGGGTAAATTTTATTCGCGGAGGTGCACGATGCTTTGGTTGTGAGAATTTTGGTTAGAATTAGTTTGGTAGTCGCGTGTGGATTGTCGTGACTTTTAAACTTCGAATTGTAGTTCGAGTTTTGAAGTTTTAGGTTTACGACTGTAACGCGGTTGGAGTTTCTTGTGTCGCGTTTGTTGTAGGTGGAGCGTGCATGAGTCCTAGACACAACGATTGGGGCGCTAGGACATGCAATATAGAACTGGGATTGAGAACGGTGATATGGGAACTCGCCGGCCAGGAGGCCTCCCCCCTGTGGTAAGAAACGACGAGCACATGAATTTTTTGGATGTTGTGGAGCGCATTTCTACATGTCAACCATTTCTTGTAGAAATACAAGCTGCGCATGATAGATCGTGGGGGTATTCAGGAGGTCCACCTTTTGTCTTTCTTTAAAGTTGTTCTCTGACTGAAATCAAACGTGTTTTGAAGTTTCTGAGAGCGATTGTTGGTCCATCTTTTGGTCTTAATTGAGTAGTGAGGGCAATAGTCTGTTTTTTACTTATTTTTTTCTTCATGCATTCGGAGGTTCATTGTTTGTGTTCATTGTTGTGCAGGGAGCACCGCCTTTAAGAGGAGGTTTTCCTGTGGATTATGGTCCGAGGGTAGATGATAGACGTCAAGGTCTGTCATCTTCCGCGTCTCGACCTACTCACAATGGGAGAGACGATCACGATGACGCACCTCCTTCCAGACATCTGTGGATAGGGAACGTTTCTCAGGAAGCTTCTGAGGCAGTTATCAGAGATAAATTTGCTCAATTTGGAGAGGTGGATAGCGTTACAGTCTACTCTTCCAGGAATTATGCTTTTGTCAACTACAGGAACCTAGACCACGCTATTGAGGCCAAGAATCGGCTACAAGGTTTTGTTCTTGGGGGTATGGCCATTCGTATTGAGTATGCTAAAGGGGTAAGGGTTAACCTTTTCTATTTACTAATTATGACGGGCGTTGTTAACTGTTTACAACTCCCTGCAGGCATCTTTGATGTGGTGTTCTTGTATTGCTTTATATGCCTAGGCACTATGGACGAGAGAATAGCTCTCTCTAAGACAACTTTCCTGTATTTAGTTCGCAGTAACTTTAATCTTGCCTAAAGTATGAACTGCTGGAAATTAAGTTTGTAATGAGTTAAAAGTTTTAATCACCAAATTATGAGATACAATGCTGTTGTGGTTAGAGTTTGAATCTTGTTATGTTCAGCGTATGATGAAATCGGAGCCAGCGAGAGAGCGGGGTGCTGATTCTGATTACGCCAAAATTATGGAGGAACAAGTTGCAACCAGAGTACGATTTTTAACCGGCAGTTCGGGACATTTTTACATTGTGGATTGGCTAAATCACTAGCAAGCCATAGATGGGAAACTCTCTTTGTGATATTGATCTTGACAGTCAACTGGCTTCAGGCTTTCCCATCATGTTCTAAACATTACTAACTTACAGGCGCTTGCCACAATCAATTTATCACACAGATTGTAAGAAGCTGAAACAATCAACAAGTTTTGCAGTTTGTTTTTCGGACGATTGTCATTGATGCATGATATTGTGGTTGTCTCCCCGCGTGCAGGCTGCTCAAAGCCGACATCTTTGGGTAGGAGGAATAAGCCAGAATGTGAGTAAGGAGCAGATCGAGGGGGAGTTCAGGAAACATGGAGTTTTGGAAGATTTTAAACTATTACGAGACCGAAATTGCGCTTTTGTGGATTATGTCAATATTGAGGATGCCGTTAGTGCAGTAGAAGCACTGAATAGGACGCGTATTGGTGGTGAGGAGTTGCGTGTTGATTACGGGCGTTCTCAGTCTTCAAAAAGGGTACGTGACGTGCAGAAGAAGCAGAGTTTTCTAGATGGTCGATGACTTGTTCGACGAAATTTACATAGTTTTATCTAGTTACCTTTTGTTATGTCTGTGTTGATTTTAACGAATATGGTCATCATTATTGCCATTTTAAAATTGCTACATAATATCTGGTTTCAGTAGCACACAAGTTCCTAAATCAGAGAATGTCAGGTCCGTGTTGTTAGTCTGAAGAATTTTCTTATGATATTGTAAAGCAGGATTCTCGGGGAGATCAAAGGGGTTCACAAGATAGTTATGCTTCCCAGCATGGGTACCAGGTCTGCATTTTCACTGCACCACATTCCGGGTCATCATTTTGCAATTTAAGGTTTATTGACTTTGCAACCATATTATGAGGTCGTGCTTGTTACTGCCCTTGAACATTCTTTTTGTAACTTATTGCTGCGCCATGACAACTGAAGTTGTAACCTTTGCAGGGAGGTATGGGAAATGTGAAAGCCGATAAGGATGGTGGCCCTAGTGAAATATTATGGGTGGGATTTCCATTGCCTTCTAAGGTGGACGAGGATGGATTACGAAGAGCCTTTATGCCATACGGTGAAGTTGAAAGAGTGAAAACATTTCCAGGACGTACGTATGCATTTGTGCAGTTTAAAAAGGTTGAGGAAGCCACACTCGCAAAGAATGCGTTGGATGGAAAACTTTTTGATGATCCTCGAGTACATATACGGTACTCGAAGAGCGAGATTGGTCCAATAGATAGCCCACGAGATGCTCCGCCTCCGTCCCAACGCTTGGGGGATCGTCAAGGTTTCTCAACGGAGGTGCTTGGAGGGCCCAGAGGAATACCTCCAGGAGGAAGTGATAGATTTGGCAGCCCTGGTAGGCCGTCTGCCAACCCGAGTTCACGATTAAGCGGTGGTCTTAGACCAGAGTATCGACCTAACGCTCTAATGGCTGGCCTTATCGATCGTGGGAGTTCGAGGGAGCCGGACGGTGGGCCTCCTGGGATGGGACGTAGAAGTGTGAATCATATGGAAGATATCGAGTATACGAGAGGAATCAGACCCGACAGCCGATCATCCTACGAGGATGCATGGGACCTGCCTGATGCAGATATTGTGCCAAGGGACTCTAAACGTATGCGTGTTTATTCTGGAGGGGGAGCAGACTCTCCTGGATTTGATCCTTGGTACGAACAACGTCAGCCACAAGCTTCTGACGCTGGAGGTTACATTGGGAGTGGTGGTCCTACCAATTATGAGTCTCTGCGTGTACCAGCCACAACAGATTATAGTCTTGGAGGCAGACCCCGCGGAGGACTTCCAGGAGCAGATAATACTAATCCTCTGGCAGTTGGGACGAGGCCAGCTGTCGGTGGACATGCACCAGCCCCTAACTCTTCAATTACTTCCACATACACGAAGCATGCCGAGGATGCTAAAGGACCCGAAGGATGGCAATGGCACGGTACGATTGCCAAAGGTGGTACCCCTGTATGCCGCGCGCGGTGTTTGCCTGTTGGCAAGGGAATTGACGCAACTGTGTAAGTTATTGCATGACTTTTGCTTCTTTATCTGTGCTGTCAATTGTATTTGTTTTGTTGATTCCTTGTTCTTTTGTTCTATTAAGCAACCTGGAAAAGACAGGGTTATTAGAAGTATTTCTCTCGCCTGATGCTGCGGCCAAGGAAGCATGATGTCGGTCGTTGTCGTGGATTATAAGAGATCGTGGAAAATTTCCATTCTGTGGCTTTCCTTATATTGCTTCACCGCTGATGACAGTTCATTTGACCTTTGTTGTTTGGGGGATTGTGGCATGGAACAGACCAGATGTTGTAAACTGCACTGCTCGCACAGACCTTGATATGCTTGCAAAGCATGTATACCAAGCTGGAGGCTTTGGTGTTGTGTTCTTTGTGCCGGAAGGTGATCCCGATGTTCCACCCTATCAAGACTTCATGCATTATTTGGGAGAGAAACATCGTGCAGGTGTTGCCAAATTGGCTGACGGTACAACTCTTTTCCTTGTTCCTCCATCTGAGTTTTCAGAGAAGGTATTAAAGGTTCCTGGCGATAATTGCCTGTTTGGAGTTGTTCTGAAGTTTCAACAGCCAGGGCCATCACCGGTAATAAGTTACAACCCACCTGCACAGCAGCCGCAACAGCAGGTCCCCCCAATATCACAACATCCTTCTTATTCACAGCAGCCGATACCCTCTCAACAAGCATCGGGACCCCCGTCACAATATTCGCAAAACCAGGCTCCCGGGCAACATGTACCAGCAATTCAGGAGCCTGCTTTGTATCAAGGCTTTCATCCTTCTCACCCTCATGACGGTCAGCCACCACAAACAGGGATTTCGACCTCCATTGGATTGAATGACAATCTTTCAAGCTCGGTTTTAAACCCCAACTCGAATTCTAACAATGGTCCTATGTTGACACAAGCACAGTTAGCCAGTATTGCTGGATTGCCTGGCGTTTTGACTCCTGAGCTTATTGCATCCCTCACAGCTTTGCTTCCTAAAACAAACACGAGTCAGGGATCTTCAAGCACTGAGTCCAATATGGCACCACCTATAGTGTCGAAGGGACTGAAGACATTCGCCGGTATGCCGGTCGGCGGCACAGTGAGCGCTCCACTGCAAAGTGATGTGAGGCCCAATTTTAGACCCTCGCAGAACACTCCACCGGGACCGCCGCCGGGATGGCAACAACAGCAGCCAAACCAGCCAGAGCGATCTCAAGCTGGAGGTTCTAGTTTTCTTTCTCAAGGTCAAGCAGATCAAAGCTCGATGTTTTCATCCCCCCAGCACCACCACCTTCTCCCTAACCCACCGCAGCAGCTCCAACAACACCAGCAACCAACAACTCAACAAGGTCAGTCCACTCAGATGGCAAACCATACACCTCCTGCAGGGCAAGCTCCTGGCTTTTCTTCTGGTCCTCCATTGCATCAGCAGCAGGGGTACACAGGGCCTCCCGGTCCTGGACAATTTCCACCGCTGCCTCAAATGCCCAGGCCACCACAGCAGCCTATGGGCGCTCCTCAACAGCATATGGGAGCTCCGCCTCAGCTGCCTAGTGATCAGCTAGCGCAGTTGACTGCATTGCTTACTCAGCGGCAGCAGCAGCCATCACAGCAACAGGCTGCCTCACAACTCCTGCAGCAGCATTTTCAGCAGACCTCTAATTCCCCTTCAAGCGGTTCAGCGTCTGCTGTTCCGCAACCTCCACAAGGTTTGGGCCCTCAGTCACAATCACAACATCAACCCCCCCAGGGTCCTCCTCAGGGACTCCCGCATGTTACTCCTCAGGGGCCACCTCAGGGACCACCTCAGGGACCTCCTCAGCAACCAAACTATGGCCAGTATAACCCACCGCCCTCTTGGGGACAGGTCTCTGCTCCACAGTCCTCTGGTCCACCAGCGTCCTTGGTGATGCCACAATTGCAGCAGCAAAATTCTCCCCTTGTTCAAACAGGAAATTGGGAAACCGCATTCTCGCAGGCCACTGCGGGCGTGGACCAACAGGCGGGGTTTCAGAATCAGGGTGCTGGCGATGCAGACGCACAACATAAGCGATTCCAAGCAACCGTCCAGTTGGCCGCTGTCTTGTTGCAGCAGATGCAGCAACAGCAAGGAAAGCCCTCAGGAGGTCAAGAACAGCGTTGATTGCATGTGCCCACTTGTAAGTTCCTACTCTCCGTTGGTTCTATCCTTCCTGTCTTCTTACCACTAGAATCCCTTGCACCCTTTGCATGCACTTCCTTCCGGTTTGCAGGTATGTAAACCGCACCTTGCAAAATCTCCTTCAATCACGTCACTACCTCCTGTTTCACATGGGCTTAGCTTATCGTTGCACTGAATTTGAGATACACGTTGGACAAATAACCGTGCAACCCAGTGGGCGACGTTGCAGCCTGCAATGATGGCATAGTGGTCTCGAATTTGGAGCTATTCCTTGTAGTCCTTATCGTAGTTATCCCCGACTGTTACTTGGAGGTTGATTGATACGTCTAAATGATAGTTCGGAACTCGTAGTTGGTGGATGCTGTGCAAGGGATCGCAATCTTGTTCTTCACACTTAACACACTCTTAACGTCCAGAAATCGAAATCGTACCGTACTCTTGCATTTCTGAGCATACGTACTTACGAAGCACGCATATTAGTGTCATCCTTCAAATTCGATCAGCGAAGAGCTACCTAAGTAATTCATGATCATTCTGGACTCGTGAAATACCCAACACACAAGCGCACCGCCTGTTCCAATTTAACTACATTAGCGTATTGTTGTTGGATAAGGTCTGAAGGTTGCAAGGGTTCATTTCCTAAGTTGTCTCAGATTCATACCGACATCCTCTACAAACATAACTGGAGCTGAACATACGTCCCTTGTAAATTGCTCGACTAGCCTTGAACTTTCCAACACATATTTTAAATCGGTGGTTATGACCCTGTGCTAATTTCCACATTCTGTCCCCAGTATGCTTTCTCTACAATTTCATGGAACTTCGTAATCACTGAAATTTGCTTACGTTATCCATGGATTCCTAACAAGCACACGAATGCTTTGCTTTGACTTACGAGGTAAAGATTCCCTTTCAACAATCGCCTTTTGCTGGTAGGGGTAGGGGCTGGGGCTGGGGCTGGGGCTGGGGCTCGTCGGTTTTCCACCATTGATCTTTGTGACGTTCCGTTTTCATTGTGCTACTTCCACGTTCAACTCGACTCTCTCTTACTACTAATGCCTTAACTACTTCGGCCCTTCTATTCCTTTACGATTCTACTGATGATACTCACTCTGCCCACATGACGGCCATCTTGCAGAGTTTTCTCGAGGCTGGAGATCCTGCACTTGATACCATTCCGTGGGATTCTGAGGATAGGTTTCATACAACCAGGTACTTACTTGAAAGAGAACCGCTTCCACGCATTATCAGTATCTCACACAGCACTCCTTTCATTTATTTCCGACACCTACGTCACGACAAAACCCAATTAGTTTTATGGAAAAATATTTTGCATCCGCGTGAACATGATCTTGGAGAAGAAGACTCCCCTCCCTCTTGGTAGAGACCTAGTTTGAGTTGATGACCTACCCACCCCAGGGTTTGTACATTATCCCTCAGGTTCAGCTGGATTGTACGGAGTGTACACGACAGGGCTGATGATTTTCCCCACTCAGCACCCCCTTTTAAGATTGCAACTTTGTTTTGGTTGCTCCGTTTTGAGAACATGATGTCTCTCTTCCTACCCTGTTAATATTGCCACTTTTGAGAAGTGTTTTGGAGAGGATTTGAACTTTCGGGCAATTAAATACTTTAACTCGAGTTTTACACGAAAATGGACATCAGACCTGGAAATGGATGGGCCTGAATTACGGTACACTTGTGCTTGCATGAAATTTGCTGTCTTTTGTTGCTTTCATGTGGCTGTGTAGGTTGTGAAGTTACCACCAGTAGTTGCTTTGGATTCAGTTGAAGTTTCGGATATCATTAGGTGCTTTGACATTGCTCAATTATGAACAGCACTCACACTTGCGTTACAGTATAAAGTATTCCATTTCATCGAAAAATTACCGAGTCCCTTCCGAGATGCTGTATGAGATTCTTTACAAGCAGGACATAAAGCACTCACACAACTTTTGTAGTGGAAAGGGACTAAAGCTTGAATCTAATTCTGCATTTGCAAAAGTTCATGTTGCTCTATGTCTATGGATTTGTAGAATGTGTGTTGTGCAAGAGCAAAAATAGTCCAAAATGCCAAGTTGGTGTTGCAAGCCAACTATGTCACTTTTTTTATGTTGGCTAGCCAAAAAGTTATAACAATAAAAAAACACAGCATCTATTATCAATAGTGTCTAAATATCAACACGTAAAAAGAAGACCATACATGTTTGAGGCATAGTAAATTGGTAATAGATGAAATCATTAGAAGAAGTCATTGAACAATTGTTACAACATTATATTCTTCCAACATGTTTATTGGTCACTACATTCTCTTTGATAGGTCGTTGTGCTTGATTTATAGAAGATTCTAGTATTGTTTAGAGGTGCTTTATTCAGACAAATTGTTGGAAGTGAATATTTTTCTATTCTTGAGCCAAAGTGCTCTTCCACTTTGACAATGTTTGTCTTTTTAATTTCCAAACAAACACATTAATGTTACTCTTCTATCCAAATTTCCAAAAAAGTCACTTAATTATATAATGGCTATTCATGCCTTAATCCTTAAAGAACTAATTATGGCAATATTTTCCAATACTAAAACATAAATTATAGAAAAAATTGATATTTTTACCATAAAAAAATCTACACCTTAGAATTAATCTTGATTTCTTTTTTTTCATAATTAAGAACATCAAAATGGAGATAATTGTAGCAACTAGCAAACACATTAGAAGATTTTTAGGGCCTCCGGATGCTTGTGAGTTATCACAGCTTGCGAATGCAAGAAACAAGTTCAGCGTAGCAGTCTGACATTGTCGAGACCTTTCTATGTCATTGACCAATTTTAAATTTTTTAAAATTTTTTTTTTTGCATTTATGAAAAAGAAAATTCTGACAATGGGCGGTTCCCCTCACTGCGGGGGAACATGCTCGAAATAGGCTTCTAAACCCCCCAAAACTCTTCTAATGTCATGGTATCATTGGTGTACTATTTGAGCTCAAATTACCAAAAAATTCAATGCAAAAGTGCAAATATATTGTATTTTAAGCCTTCAATTTCTTAAATTTACAAAACCACAAAAATTGCACATTTGATAATTTATGAAACATAAAAATGAGGTAAAAATTAGATTATAAAGAATTAAATTTTCTTAGTTAAGTTTACAACATTTTTAGTTAATAATTATAAGAGAATTTAGTATTTGACTTTGAAAACAATTTGCAAGCTTGCAATGTCTTTCAAGATGAATGGGCTTATACTTAATGTGAGTAGTTTGACCTTGTAAGATTACAAATGTAGACATTAGAGATTGAATGAAATTACTTGGCATTGTGTCTAATAGGCTATAGGTATCAAAGAATTGTTAATTTTTAAGAAAGTGTGGTGAAATATGTTGATTATATATAAAAGGTGGATAAGGTTGAAGCAACTTCTAGCCTTAACTTCTAAAATTCTTCACAGTTTTAGAGGCACAAGACTACTTCAAAATATTTGTATCCAAAACAAGGGAAAAATCTTCTTCAATATTTATTTTTTAACAAATCCAATTATAGGATCCTTTTGTTAGAATGATGTGAAACATTACTTTCACATGTAAATTAGGATGATAGCATTCAACCTAAATATGTCATGCAAAATAACAAAATTGTGAAGTCAATAGAGCTTACCTAAGTTCTAAAACACCTCAAAGTAGACTCTTTAGTCCTTTAAAGGATAAATAAATACAAATTTTCAATTTTAGAAAGTAATTCTTTATCTAAAAAATTGATTGTTTTGGTAGATCACATTATAAAAATAATGTCTTCCAAAATTGCATAAATATTTTTTTAACATGATTGAATTTGATAAGTTAATTTTTCCAAGACTTTCTTGAATTTTGTGTCAACTTGAAATATCTTCAAGTGTATCTAGGACAAATCAATTGCTCTTAGTTTTCATATTTTACAAAATCCTATCAACGGCTAATTTAGATTTCTAATATAGTAAAAGAGTCAATGAAATGAATTAACAAGTAAATATTAACAAAGTTCATGGTCTACAAAAATTACAACATGTATGATTAGCATAATACATAAATTAATATAAGTATGGATGCCAAGAACCAAATGTGATCCCAAATTTCTGCACACAGAAAAACAAAAAACAAAATAATCATCAATTTATACTGGTATATAATTATTTTATCAAAATACTGAAAAGTCTACATATTCAACAATTTTGTCGTTAGCATATATAAATGTTGATTTTGATCTATGATTTCCTTTACAAATTTTATAAGGTTTTTATATCTTTTTAACTTTTAGATAGTGATGTCCAATTTAATTCAAACAAATATTGTTGTATTTTATTTAAAAGCATTCACTAAGGTAGTAGATCCTATAATCAATTGAGCCCTAAATTTAGCCATATCTTCTAGCAACCTACATTTGCAAATCTAAAATCAATTACAAAAAATATGAATATTATTAGATATTGAGTATGGTACTTTAGGTAGCCAAAGTTTTTGTTTGCCAAAAGATTTACAAATTGATTTTAAAATGAATTGTTGTTTAGAAGATTTATAATATTATAGGTACACATTACATTTAGAATTTTGCAAATTTTAATATTTTCATTAATTTATTTGCAAACTACATTGCATTTAAAATCAATTATCATTTTTCCAAACTTAAATGGGAATGTATTAGGAAAAACAAATAAATTTTTAAATTTTTAAAAATAAAACTTAAACCAATTTGATTTGTAGGAATTCATGATTTGAGAAATTTGAAAAGTATGGGCTCGCAAAAGGACTCACTGGTTTTGTTGTTTGTAAGCAAGCCATCCACAATACATGACATTATTTGGAATGGGGGTCTCAGCATAAGGGCTATTTATAGGCACCATCTCGGGATTAGCAACTCGCAAATACAACTCTTGGCCGAGGTATTGTCGTTGTAAATTTTCTGCTCGCAAGTTCCAAATTCCGATGTTATCCAACATCACCATTATTGCTGTCCACGAGTGAGGAAAGACCTACATACAAGTATTCAAGATATTTTTTGAGTTTTATTAGCTATTTTCCTTGAATTCCCATATTGAAGTGTTTTTTCAAGTATCAAGTCCTTTTTCAAGTATCGAGTCCTTTTTCTTTGCTATTTTTCAATTCTAAATAGAAATTTTACAGATTTTTTTATTGAATTTTGTTCAGCGCTTTCTAATTTCAATTGGGTACGATTTCCAATTCCATTGGTTAACAATGAAGTAATAGGCAATTCTCCCTTAAACATTGCTACATAGGCTTCATTTCATTTCCAAAACTAGTTATTAGGATCACAAAGATTTTTGCTTGTTGGGATGAAAAATAAAAGGTATATATGACTTGGTATGTGTCTACAACAATTAGATAAAAAATATTTAAGTAATGTGACTAAAACATTAAATTTTTCTCTTATGCAACATTATATATGAGAAACAAAGTTGAAGAACTATAACAAACTCATTTATAATTATGAATGTAGATATAACTTCAATGTTTTGAATTTGTGAATATAAATTATTACAACAAAAAATATGCGATTGTTTACTAATCATGTCTAAACTTATTCATAAATGATATTAACTATTAACTATTAATTGTAGAAAGAAATGTTGGTCTATTTTCTAATTTTGAATGGTCTTGATTTTCCACCCTTAGATTTAAACTAATTTTTGTATTGAAAATCTATTGTCACCATTACGTTAAAAATTTGTGATCTTGAGATTTTGTAGCAATATGTAATGATTAATTGAATTGTATGTGACTAAACACCATACCACTCAATACATAGAAAGTGATTAATTATTCTTTGACACTCCATTAATCACAAACTATACTAAATCCTCATCAAAATTCTCCAAACACAAACATATCAATTTTCTATATGTGTCTACCTTTGAAAAACTAACACACTTAAACAAACACAAGCTTGAAAAGATGAGGGGTCTAGAGATTACTTGAGTTGTACATCGAGCAATAGCATCTACCAAATTATATTGACTCCGACTTGCAATACTCCATCGTCCTCGATCCATGCTACCTTTTCAGTATCCCAAGAGTTAGATAATTTGGTGGACTAACTTCATCTTCAAGTTATTCAATCAATGTTGTACACTTTTTAATACTATATCACAAAAACAATGAGTCCTAGAGCATATTCAAAAATACAAGGCAAGTTTTCTTTGCAAAGCGATAAATTTATATGTAAATTGCATATTCATCTCTATGAATGAAGTAAACTTCCATAGAGAATTCAACTTCATACTTTTTTAGAGCCATGTTTAACTATCAAATAGAGATGACCAAGAAATTCTTAAGAACTCAAATAATTACACTCCCTCAAACTTTCATTTAACATCTCCTTGGATTCTTTGTCACATCTTTGTCTAAATTAGTTTACTAAACCCTAAGAGCCCCTAAATTTTGATGGTTTAAAATTGAAAAATTCAATTAATAATATTGTTGGAAATGTAATTGAAGTGAGTCCACGCTTGGTTTCACCAAAGTCATTGAAGAACATTGTAACATGTATTTTTTAGTATATAAATAAAAATTAGACAAGGGAAAGCCCTGTATGAGTTACTCAAGGTAATTCAACTAGTATGAGACACAATAATTGTTTTATATTACATTTTTTTAAAGAAATTTTCTTGACTTTAATTCAATTAGTGGCTTCTATAAGAAGAAGGGAGTCTCTTCTTTGCCTTGAAGTCATAAAGGTTTTGAAAATAAATTTATCCTCCCCCCTCCAAAGTGTTATCCCCACCCCTATCTTACATAGGCAAAAACAACAACTTATATCTAATTTGAAATTTATTGTCCTTTAGGATTAACTCTAAATTGATGAGTCATACAATAAACAAAAACAAAAGAATCTATGCCAAGATGAGTAGGTGCATTCCTCATTTCTGTGGGTATCCTAAAAATCATTCGATAACATTTTATGACTAGGTAATGGTCCTCCCATGCTAAGAAAATATTACACATTGTTGGATACATGGGAAAAAGTTATTAGTTAATTCAAGGGTTGGCGTAAGTTTGTTGAAGAGTCATATTTAAAGACAATTTTGCCAACTTTACTATAAGAAACCTACGTTTTAGGTAATGAGCCCAGATTTTTTAGAATAAATTTTTTTGACATCTATGTTGACATCTACTTGTTTTATGTCAAAAATAACATTCAAAGAACATCATGAAAAACATAAAAACACGTAGATGTCAACATAGATGTCAAAAAAATTTGTTCCGAAAAATCCAAGGTTGTCAAAAAGAACACAAGTTTCTTCTAGTGTTTTCAAGGATACCAAAAGGACCCATGCCTTATTGGTAAATAACATTATGAGTCACCAAACATTTTGAGTCCTCGGTGACAATTTAAGATGATTTGTGAACTTACCCAACCACCCAAAAGGTATAACCATCCAGGTGCCAACTTTGCAATGTGGCTTCCGTATTCTCAAATACCATCTCCATAAACGCCTTGTAAGGGCCTGTGACCACCGCCGTCGCCAATGTGGGCTCAAACACGGCCGGCATGGCGGACTCTTGAGAGATGGCGTTGAGGGACGGCCATCCATCAAGTGTATACACTCCCGAGCTGATGTTGAAATAATCCGCCAATTTGAGAGGGGTCGTGGTAGGCACGAAGGAAATATTGTTCACTGCAAATCTTTGATGCCCGTCGATGACCGGTGCGGAGTTCCGGAAGATAAAGGTTTGCGATGGGGGGATGCTGCCGTAATGGAAAGAGCCTTGTGGGTTGAGGCGGGCTGCTCCTGCCGTCAAGTTCCATCTGCCACAATGTACGAGGTGAAAACACCTCAAATAGTCAAAACAAGCAATTCAGATGATAGTTGGAGGCACCTTTTTGTAGAAGAAAAAAACAATATTTTAATTTGTAGTATTAGAAATTGGAAATTAAAATTTTTTTTAAAAAAAAAATTAGAATTTTTGGATAAGACATGTGATTACTATGATTTTCAAAGGAGAGGCTTTTTAGGCTAGTGAAATAGTCATAGAGCTTACCCCTATATAATACCAAAATCTTAAAAATCAACAAATCAACCAAACACAACTAAATATGGGAACGATTTAATTATACTATTGAGAACACTTTCAATAGAAGTTTACTTATTGGGATGGATACATGCATGGTGAGGGGTGTTTTCACTTCAAGACATATAGCTGTACATGGTGTGCTACTATTGAGTTCTTAAAATTTTTAATAAAATTTAATTTGTCTACATTTGACCTAAAAGAAAACCTTAGTTGTATACCTTCTTAGATGTAAGTGAAATTTGTATAGAAATAGTTCATTCTATCATAAAGACACCCTATTGGTATTTGTATCTAAGGAACTTCAAAGTCCATATTCTGAATCTTGAAGAAAGGGCGTGGAATATTTTTTCCAAATCACTTTTCATTTGTCTAAATTCTAAAGTGGATTTTGAATTTTGAATAAAAAAACAAAACTTCCATATACAATTAATGAACAATTGATGAATTCAAGATAAATAATATATGTATACAAAGATACAAATAAAGATGTGCAAATATATATATTTTTTAAAGATTTAGGTTTAAAAGGGTTAAGATTCCATGGGATGATTGATATGATGTTCATTAATTTTTTCAAGTCATGAATTATTTAAATTATAATTTAAATAATTCATAACTAATTCAACATGAATCAATATGTATAAATCAAAGTATATTGAATATGGTTTCTACTTGTCTTTCTGTTTTGAGATATAAAACCCTTATAAAAATATTGATCATTGCTTATAAGGATGTACTATGAAAACCTTGGACTAAATAGAGAAATAAAAACCAATGGAGAGTTTTTCAGCATTTTTTTCTATTTTGTTATTCTGATTGAACTGTTGTAGTTTGCATTATGGGATATTAATAGGTATTAGAATTTTTTTTGCCATAACTTGATAAGAAACAAAGTGATATTTCCATTTTTGGATGAATGTATTACTATGTTAGGATGATTGTATCACATGAATTTAGATGAATAAATGTCATTTCATCCACATAATATACATTTCATTCATATTTTTAGATGTAAGTGCTCCATCTATCCAACAAAGATATCAACAACTAATTGCTATTGTAAAAGATTGAGGGAAAAAAATCAAGTATTGCCACAAACATGTATTTGACGTACTTACACAATGGATCGTGCTTGAGCGAGTGAGAACCAAATATCATCAGGATCGGGCCCAAGAGGATGTACGCCAGATGCAAGACCATGAGAGTCACTATAGTGCATGAGAGCTACACCAGTCAAGTCTGCAAATGTGGTCGCATTTTCAAATCGTGGACTGGCCATGATGAAGTAATCATTGCTTGTTTGATCTGCTGTCACAAGCACGGAGTATGACTGCCCTACGTGCACGTCTAGGTTGTCAAAGGATTTCTGTTGTGTGTAGGAACCCTCGGTCTCCACCAACACCATCTTATGATTTTGTATTCGAAAATTCAAAGAAGTTTTGATACCCACATTTGATATGCGAAGGCGGTATGTACTACCTAAGCATTACAAAAAATCACTTCATAATTAGAAACAATTAGTCCAATGCCAAAAATTGTATTTGTTTTAATTACTACAAATTACAAAGAAGTTGCTTTCCAATTTTTACTACAAAATATGTACATATGGGGATGAAATTGTTGTAATTTAAATATTTGGAGCTTGATAATTTATATATTTTCTGAAACCTGGAGTTTAATCCAAGAAATGACTTGAAACAAATGATGGAACATTGAGGGCAAAGCCTTGGAGACCAAAACATAACCAATCCCTTCCCACCCCAGATCAACACCTTAATTTATACAAAATTCCCACATTTAGTTTTTTTTCAAATTCCACATGACCATTCTACCTCTATGGGACCTAAAAAATGGAGTCCTAAGCTACACGTTGTCAAATTTCTTGATGATGAACTTGATAATTTTAAACCTACAATACTGGTTGTATTTATTTTCTTTATGGCATTTTCTATTTTGACTTGGGAGTCATCCAACTTGACAAATAACCAATGTCAACCAAGTTGGAAGATTCTACATAAGATTATTTAGTGGGATTGTAAGTTTTCCATAGTACAATCCAAAAAGCAAAAGATTTTCTTACTAACTCCTATTGGAAATTCAACAAATTGGTTAAGAATGAAAAAGAAACTAACATTGACAAGTTGATGCAATTGATGAGCTTAAGAGTTAGTTGCAGAATATTTTAAACAATATTGACAAGTTCTAATTTAAAATTTTGTTGTTTCCACTTCAACTCAATTCCAATGATGAATAATGTTATGTGGTTGTAAAGTAAGTACATCCAATATCACACCCTACCTAAAACTACCATTATCACTCTATATACATCTCCAAAAACAATATACACATATGTTGAAGAAACAATTTTAAGACACTTAGCAAAAAAAATTTGACCTTTCATATTTCTGCATACAATATCCAAATGTCACATTCTTGGTTGCATTGGAACCTTTTTCACTTGCCAACAAGAAAGTCAATGAAAATTAAACCAATCTAATACTAGTGACCAAGCATAGTAGCAAAAAGTGACGATTTTCAGGGTACCTACTATAATAGGAAATGATTTCTAATACTAAATGATGATATCACTACATGGCATTGGCATAGGGTTTTTTTCACTAACCACGATCGACAGGAAGAACCCAACATTGTGTGGGATCAATCCCATTGAATGGTCCATAGCCATTTATAAGGACACCTTCTGCACGACCAATAAGCTCTCCATTCTCCAACGTGTCTCTCAAGTTCTGTAGCCACCTTCAAATATCATTTGATGCATTTTTTGCACAAGGTTGGTTTGCAATTCTGACCTTAATTTTGGAAGTATCCGGCCTTATGACCAAGGTAGTCACCAAAAAACTCTGATTATTGAACCAATAGGTGCATTTTTGTTTTTAGAATTAATATTGAAGTCATCTATTAGATTGTTTAGATTCGCATCATTCTAAGAAGGTTAAAGAGGTAGCTCCTTTATAAATGAATCATTTTCTCATGAATTGAAAAGTCATCAAGCATGTGTTTTTTATGAAATGAAATCAAAATACTTTTTGTTTTTCTCACTGGAGTCAAAAGATGTTCCTATTAGATAAATCATAGAAGCAAATTTCAAGATTTTAAGGATGTTTAGGGCCGTGATTTGAACCCCCGTGCTACAACAATTCATAATTTATCTATACAAGATCTAAATAATAGTGATATTGTAGTGTATTAGACTTCTCTCAAAAATAAAGACAATACTTACCAAAGTAGAATTACATTTGAATATTATCCACATGTTGCAGGCTTTCATTACCTTGTGGTTGGAGGTGTACCAATCCCCTATAAGCACAAAGATGTCTGCACTAGGTTCAATAAAGGGTGGTGACACTTTAGGGGAGTTGATGCAAATTCCCCCATAGCCACCCGATGCTCTTTGGAACCGGGTACTTGGAAAGTAGAAGAAAGTGCCCATTTGATCTTTGACTTGAAACTTGTATGTCCAATTCCAATGTGGTGGAATCTCGCAATTTGTCCCCAACACCCCATCTTGCCATGAATTGTGTCGTTGTTGTAAACCATCCCTTCAAAAACCCAATCATTCATGTATATTCTTTCAATCAATATGCAAAGTTCAAATTGAACCAAAATACAATTCTATACACTTTATTCTTTTATAATTATATGAGGAGTACCAATGTCAATCCCATTAAATTGGAAGTACTCCAAGCACCATTTCAATCTCTACATTAGCTTGTTGATCTGCAAGTTAATATTAAAAGAGTACAAAACTTGAAGGTGAAGGTGCAAAGTGCAAACCATGTGAATAACAAGGGCTCATCCAATCGATTAAACACATTCACTACAATCACGTCATTGGTTATGGCAGCAATTAGTGGCCCTGGAAACTCTCCATTAATTCCTATCACCTGGAAGTTTCAATAAATACCACCATTACCAAATTTTTAGTAACAACAACACAAAGGTGAACTAAACCCAAAATTATCCAAACACGGATCCAAACATTATGCATTGGAGTATGTTTCCTATTCATAAGTTTGTCTAAGTTTTGGTAGGATCGTCTTGAAAATCCACATTTAATTTCAGATTCTTTTAACATGTAATTCATTGATTCTTGGACATTATAGGATCAACTACAAATTTTCAAAGTGCTAAAAACAAGTGTAACTATCCAAAATCAACCCTAGACTCTCATGAATAGAAATTGCATGTCTTAAGCAAGAATATGCAAAGATAAATTTTGCAAATTGATTGCACTTGGTTATAATCAATTTATATATAAAAAAACCACTTAAATTTTCTCACAAGTTCTTGCATACTTGTAAATGTTATAGATAATGCACCTTATTTCATATTTAGGAATAGGTTGTGGTTTGAGCAACAACAAACACTACTTACTTATAAACAACCTACTAAATCTTTTTCACACGTTCTCACTACTTGCAGAGGTTGTGGATAATTGTAAAATCAATGTAATAAATGATCCTTATTTCATCTTCAAAACTAGGGCTTCGTTTTTATCAACAACAAGCACACTAAATATATAAAAATCCTACTCAATCTTTCTAACATGTTCTCACTAATTGTAGATGTTGTAGATCACTGTTAATGTTGTAGCTAGATGAACCTTATTTCATGTTCACAACTAGGGCTTCATTTTCAGCAACAACAAACACACTACATATAAAAAATAAAATAAAAACTACTCAATCTTTCCAACATTTTCTCACTAATTGCAGATGTTGTAGATAATTTCAAATGTTGTAGATCAACCTTATTTCATGATTAGAACTAGGGCTTCGTTCTCAGCAACAACAATCGCACTACATATATAAAAATCCCACTCAATCTTTCTCACATGTTTTCACTAATTGCAGATGTTGTAGATAATTGTTAATGTTGTGGCTAGATGAACCTTATATCATGTTCAAAACTAGGGCTTCGTTTTCAACAACAACAAACACACTACAATAATATTTTTTAAGAAAACCAAAAAACTACTCAATCTTTTTTCTCACATTTTCTCCCTAATTGCAGATGAATCTTACTTCATGGTCAAAACTAGGGCTTCATTTTCAGCAACAACAAACAACAAACTTCTCAATCTTCCTCACACTTTTCCCCTTTTCTTGTAGATGCAATTGGTCAACTATTAATGCAGTGAAGACGGACTGACTGACCGACCGACCGACCGACCGACCGACCTGCTGGGGTTTCCCCAAAGGCGACTTGGTGATGTAGGACACGTTCCACTCCAACACAACATCAGCGTCAGGGTCGAAGGCGGGATTCATCAGAGCTGGGAAAGCCCCGAGGACACCCCGCCGCTCCACCCTCAAGGATCCAGTAGTCATCCAAATCACAGCTGCTGCCAAAAACATTCGCACTTTCGCACAAAGCCTTGAAGCCATGCTGAACAGGAGATGATTGATTGAATGAATGACGGTCAAGCTTTGAAACAAAGATATATATATATATATAATCCTCCTCCAGTGGGGCTTGAATGAATTTTCTTTGGGAAAGGCTGTGTCCACGAGACTGCATGCACCTCGAAGGCAAGCTCGAAGGCCAGCGTTTTACAACGCAAGGAGATACTGCAAGCGACGAGCGAGTGCAAAGACTTTCTATAATCGATCAATTAACAACATATATCACTCACATGGATTTACAAAACAAGACAGCGACAAGGTTAGCTACTTCCGGAAGCAAAGACTTTCTATCGAAAACATCGAAAACGGCAACTCCAATTGGGTTCGGACTTCCTGCATGAAGGCTCATTAAGTAACACGACAAAGATAGGTATTAATTACCAGTTTCAGAGGAACTCCAGGGCTACGGGAGCAAAGACTTTTCTCTCTATATATATATCTATCTACAACAAAATTAATGAACTCGTACGTTCAATTTGGTTTGGTGCCTGGCTAGGTGTTATTAATGCAACCTCAAACTGCAAGCTACAATTGCAAGGCTTTTTCTACCGTTGCCAAGACTTTTCTATCAACAACAAACATGACAGACAGTGAGTGCAGCAGCTCCTCCAATTGGGTTCTTCCTCAGTACGTCTCTCTAAGTGTCATTTTAACACGACAAGATCGGCCGGGATACTCGTGAGCTAGAGGCTGGGCAATGACAGAGATGTATCAACTGGTCTAAAGACTTCGCTTATTCTATCATCAAACATCAATGACAGAAATTCTCTCGGTTAGCAATTTACTTGGGTTCCTCAAGTCAGACAGTGTCATTAAATAATGCAACCTACACTTGCAAGCTACAAGGCTATAATTATATGACGCAGAAGCATATGAACTCCTCCTATCTTATTCAGTTCCTGAAGGCTCCTTGGTACACACTACAAGACGTTTACAAGCTACAAAAAGCGCGACTTTCTAAGTAAGTATCACCAACACACCCCTGTTTCAGCTTTCAGCTTTCAACTGGCACACAGACTGTTTTTTTTTATTTTTATTTTTTATCAACAATTATAAAAAAAAAAGTTCATTTACACAACTCGTCGTCAAGTTTGGTTGCTCAAAAGTCATTTACAGAAGCAGCAATGAAATGAACCTGCCTACAGAGATGCAAACAAGCTCAGAGACTTTCTATCAACACCAAGACACACACTCGCTCGATCAGGACTGTTGCAGACTTTCTTTACTACAAATTGCAATGGCTAGCTCTCACTGGAAGCAGAATTTTTTTTTGTTTTTGCAGGTGGGACAAATTAAAAACGGGTGCTTGTGGAGATTGAAGAGGTGACTTAGCTGAGTTCTGCAGATGCGGGATGAAAGGGAAGAAATGGAAAAAAAAGCCGAGCTGGGTGTGAATTGAAAGCTGTACTGTACTGGGAGTTAGTTACAAGAGAGTGGGCTCTCATGAGTGACAGCCTTTCCTTGCTTGCTTGTGGCTGCCGCTTGTTGTACTGTACTTGAGTCAGGGAGGTTGTCTTCTGAGGTGTGCAGGGGTTGTGATTGGTCATGGGGTTTCCAAGGTCTACACAACTCCAAAATATAGGGGCAGGTTTTGCCCCTTCGCAGACAGTACACTACAGTGGAATTTTGTTTCAGTGTGGGGGAAAAATTGAATTGATCTTCACTTTTTTTGAGTCACGATGATTTATGAAGCTTTAACCCTGGAAGGGACGATGACCTATCACCAATGTAGCTTGCCAAAAAGACTCGCATTTGTAGATGAATAAGTGGTGCATTCTTTGTCCCTACAATTTCTTAGAAAATGATTCGTAGGACACTGTTTGCCCTTAACGTCGTTATAGGATTAAATCTCAAAGGCCAATTCAAAGCCGATGATCACGTTATATATAAGTCTCAATTGAATCTTTTGCTTCCATTTTCTCTACTTTGCCATGAATAGAAATTAATCTATTCTATTTTTGAGATATATATATATATATATATATATATATATATATATATAAAAGACTACATTTCTTTTTTAAGTCAAAAAAATTTCAGTTTTTTTTGGGGAAAATTTGAAATTATTGTGAATTTCTTAAAAAAAAATTCATATCAATTACAAAAACATGGTTGGAAAATCTGAAAATTTAATGTTAGGTGTGCAATAGTGTGTTGGTGTAAACCAAATTTCTATATCATTCTATAATTAGAAAATTAGTAGACCATGGTTATAGGTCCAAAGTTCAAATTGTAGTAAATTTTCAATCATGTTGAAGATTCTTCAAATTTTCAAATTACAGTAGAAATACAAAGAGCAAGCTTCAGTTTAGTAGCTAATCTCAAATCCAAAAAAATCATTTTTTATGGTTAAAATTCAAATCAAGAGCAAGAAGGAATAAATTATGAAAATGCACAAAAAAGTCATCTTTTGTGATTCATTTTTTCAGCATCTTTTGCTATAGAATAGTCAATACTCAATAATACGTCAATGAGATTATTTCCCGAAACATTCCATACTTTAGAAAAACAAATTGAATGAAAAATTGTTGTTCAATCTTCATCATTTGTTGCCCATTTGAAATAATCCAAGTGATACAGAGTGCCACCGTCGGCATTCCAATATAAAGCTTTTGTAAAAATGGATAATCATGCAAAATGTGAAAGATAATTTTTTTGTTCATCCAAATTTGCTTACATTCATCCAAAATAGAGCAATATTCTTAGAAGATTTTGTAATAATTTATAAAAAATTTCCATTGTTTATATACTATAATCATCAATATAACTTATTCATTTGGAATATCGATTGAAAAGTCTTTCTATAATTAATTACATCCTAAATATTGGCAATTTTAGATTAAAATTTGTCACAATGCATTTAAAATTGTATACCTTTGAATATTATGGTTTTTTTTATGAAAAAATAGAAATTAAATATGTAGAGATAATTTTAGGTGCTCATGAAATTCTAGGCCAAACCTTGTAGAGTATAGTGCATGCATTTTATTTCATTTTTCTACATGCAATCAAACTTAGCCTAGACATTACACTGTTACAGCTAATTATTGTACTTATGGGACACGCCAAAGGATGTACTACAATAATTTTCTATTATCCTTACAATGTCCATGTGCAAATACATTAGGGAGAAGAAGAAATAAGCTTCACATAATTACATGTATTTTCTATATTCTTGTACATACTTTTTGCATTTGAATGTGTGTTTTATTGTAGTAGATCTTCATATCTACTTCATAGTAGAAAATTTTGAAATAGTATATACTATATCCATACATCATACAATATCCCAATGCCAATATGAATATACAACAACCAAATTTTGTATTTTGAATAATAAAGGGTTTTCATGCTATATTATATATCCATATTCTTATCAATATATTAGCTTATGCCATATATCTAGAGGCCAGGGGTTATATATAAGAAAAACATTTTATGAAGGGACTAGCACTCTGTTTTGATTTTTCACACAATCATAACATTTGTAATTTAAAAGTCACAATTTTTTGGCAAATCCACTATGGTCTCATGTGAGAGAACAATTGTTCTCATCCAATTCTACATTTCATGAATTACATGGATTTCTATGAATACAAAGGTCATTCTACATCATCAAGGCAATCATATGATGATCCCTTTGAGATTAAGTGGAGTTTTAAATTTAACCCGTCAAGGACTAAGTAGACACAATGTGTCCTCTTCAAATTTTTCGGTGGCAAATTCTTGGGAGGGTGAAACAAATCTCATTATTTTGTAAGCTAGGGACTTGTAGAATAACAAATTGACATACTTGTTGCATTCTCCAATTTTCAAAATTTCAATGTAAAAAGTATTTTAAAATTTATCTAGAAATTATAGTCTAATAGAAAAAAAGGAGCAAATATAATTTGTTTACATTGAAAGAAATAATAAGGATGGAAAAAAACATTGTCTTGGACATTTCCAATCTTTAATTTGCACAAACAAATTAGGTTTGAAGAAAAAAAATTCAAATTTGTATTTTAGCAATTTTGAAAATCCAAAATTGAATGTAGTATGATTCAAGAATACAAAAACAGTTAGAATGATTCCAAAATTTTTGGAAATGTTTCAAAAAATATGCTAATGATATCAATTGTTAAATTTCAAAAAATGATGCATATATAAATTTTTTTAAATTTTGTAGGATCCAATTTGGTCAATTTTGGCTTTCAACTTCTTTTGTTTGAAAATGTCTACAAATTTGAGAAAGGTTTTTATTTCTCAATTTTTAAAATAAAAAAAACTGCATTTGCCTTAAGATTGTAATACAATTTTTTGGGAGGGTAAAAAAGCATTATTCATCTTTTTATAATTTTTCTTCTCCAAAAGTTGCATTTTTTGCCTATAGAGTTGATCATCCAAAATTGTTATAATCTAAAAGTCCAACAATCAATATTTTCCAAAATTAATTCCATGCATACTAGACAAAGTATTCTTCATTTTTGTATACTTAGAATTAAAAAATTAAAGTACAATTTTGTGCAAAAAAATATCAAAGTGGGGCAATTCATTGAAAACCTCCATTATGAAAACATCGTTAGTCCTTGAGGGGTTAATCTAAAATATAATGATAATTATTTGTTCAGAGTTGAAAATTTGTTTATACAAAAGGGGGAAACAAATACCTCAAAAAGACAAGTCTATGATGAAAAAGACTTCACCTTCAACACCCTCTTGATTTTCCCATTCAAAATCTTATCATTTTGAAGATTATAATAGCATAGATGCAAATGGTAAGCTTCAAGAATTAAAATATAATTAATCTCAACTATGTTGTATACTTGACATTGGATGAGGTGAAGGTTTTTCCATTCAATATAAATACTTAAACTACTTTGGAAATCTTGATTTCTTGAGTTGTATATTTACTTCTTTAGTGTATATGTACCTTTAGAGATTAAAGAGGCTATCAATACATCCCTTATATATACAATAAACTCCATTTGTCTTATGAAACTTTTGTGTAGGATTTTGAACAAAAAAATTCTTATTTACTCAGATTGGCTCAATAGAATCCTAAACCCTAAAAAAATTAACTCAAAATTTTTTCCCTTGCACAATAAATTTAAGACAAGAACATGCAGGGGTCAAATTTCACTATTTTTGTTGTTTTCTATTTTCATATTCTATCTCACCAAAATTTTCAATCATTAATATTTTTATTTGAAGAACAAACATTGTTCAATAATATTTACTATTGCTCTATCCAAATCCTATACTTTTCTATTTACAATGACAAAGAATGCACCAAAGAATGCTATGTTTGGATATCATTTGCAAAAATTATGAAGGGTCAAATTTTTTCTGTTAAATGTTCTATAATCATTTCTTCTACATAGGTACATATTCATCTTGGAGATGTACACATAGTGATGATGGTGGTTTAAGGCAAGGGGCCATTTTGCAAGTACCCACCTTAAAGGGGGCCAAAGTTGGTTTTTCAACTCTCTTTTGAGTCCTTCACTAACACACCTTAATGATAAGCATTGAAGGAAAGAATTGCTAAGAACATAGATTACTTTCGATTTGTCAAATTCTTGTTTTTCTATTTTTCATTGGCATTATAAATTATAAAAGCATCTTTTCCAAGGTGTAAAATACTACCTCCACAAGATGCTTGTAGAGCCCAATTGATTTCTTTTGTCTATCTCATTTCATTTGTCCAAACTGATTTATTTTGTCCCCCAAAATTATTTGTTATGAACATCAAATATGAAATTTGATGGAGGTGTCAACAAATTTGGAACCAATGTCAACAAAAACAAAGTCAATAGGGTACAAATTATTTGCCAAAAGAAACTTCAATGATTTAATTTAAATGCAAACTCTAAAGGATATAAGGTTGGTACACCTAAAATCATACTTGGCCTATAACTGCCATCATTACTTTGTGAATATCTCTAAAATCTATATATGTTGAAGAAATGATTGTAGAACCTCTAACAAAAAAAAAGCTTTGATCCTTCATAATTCTTACATAAAATATCCAAATGTAGCATTCTTTGGTGCATTGGAAGCTCCTTTCATTTGCCAACAAGAAGAGTTGAAAATTAGACTAATCTAATAATGGTAACTATGGGAAGCAACTCATTTAAGACTAATGCCCCATTCTTGTAATATAGACCATTCTCTTTTTGTGTAGAAGAGATGAACAACAATTAATTATGGCACAATTTCCTATGCAATTATGGTACATTATGATTAGCTTAGAAGACTCTCAATATTGCAATCATTGGTTGGAAAGAGGATGGTCTATATCACCAAAATCAAAGCAAGCCCATCTTCTACTAAAAAATTCACAGTAATTCTATATTGTGGAAGAAAAAATCTGGAAAGTGATGCATACCTTTTGATGCCTATTTCTACACATGCAGAAATTTTCCATGTGAAAAAATCAGCCCTGCGGATACTACAAACTGCTTAAGTGGTCAGAAATGGGTTGGCTCCGTAAGGCACAACAGCAAAAAGTGGAACAAAAAGTGGAAGTTTGAGGGATACCCAACCTTAAGGTTCAACAATTCAAATTCTGTTGACAATGTTTACAACACTGTCAGATCAACATCATTCTTGTTGATAAATATTATTGAATTCACAATACTGAGGTTTTTTCACAATGCCCCTTACTGAGCAGAGTGAATCCACAATCAATCATAGTATTGTGGATTCAATAAGGTGTATTGAAATCATACTTCATAGTTTATTCATAAGGTGTCCAAAAAAAATGGAAACATGAAAACGGAATCCTCTGGAAACATGGTAACGGAAACAAAGCTATGGAAACGACACAGGTATGACTACCTTAACAAATACACGCACGAAATCAAAGCTATGGAGGTGAAAGTGTGCAAGTGGAAGACTAGAATTATAGCCGAAAAAAATCCGCATGCCAATTGGCATTTATCAAAACAGACACCATTTTTGGTAGCATAAAAAATTTGTTGCACTACAAAATCGTTCCACTGATATTCCATTGGAAAACAAGGAAGAGCTCACAGAGGTGGTCCTGTCGAAAACCTTTCTCCGCGACCCGGATACAGCTGTCCTGCCCTGCCTAAGTTACCGGCTTAAGCAACCTGATCAAACTGTAACTTAAGACACCGCTTGCCATAGGCTTGGGAAGGTCCGCACACACAAAATCCCCAGCTAAGATGAACCTACAGAGCTAGCTTCCTGAAAATCAGTAAGGTTCTATTTAGAAAACGATGACCTGGAGCACCGAGACAATACGCTGATGAACCAGTGTGCTTTTAATTTAAACTTCATGACTTCCAGAGGGGGCATCCCAAATCTAAGGTATAAGGTACAAGCAGGGTGAATCTAACAGTGAGACTCCCTGGCTGTTGAAGACATTAGGGGTCAGTGTCAATAATTAGAACACATAATGTGAAAAATCCCGAAGGGATCAGTCGGCATGGTGAAACAAAAAAATGGGAATTTAAACCGCCGGAAGTTCTGAAGATAGAATATCCCTTCCTGAGTTGCCAAGCTCTTGCAACGAAAAGGAACCAGCACAGATTTCTGACCATGAGTCTTGTTCAAGCTGAAGCATGATCCGTACTTATCACAGTCCAACAGCGGCTTGGCCTCCTTCTGTACCATTAAATATGGCTGTTTCACTGCTGCTCCTCCTCGGAGACGACGAGGGCTTTGCTACATAAACCTGTAAAAAACATTGGACTGTATGAGAGCGGATTTCATTTACCTCCATCACAAATAGAAAAATTCTAACATGATGCAGCAAGTACAGTCAAAACCATTTGACCACAAAATGGTTCATAGAATGGACCTGCTTCAACTTTGAAGGTGGGGCAAATATCTTTTCCCCAGAGGAACCACGTTCACCAACAGGTGGGCGTCCTTGGTTCCCACCTCCTTTGCGAAAACCTCCTTGGGACCCTGACCAATTGCTGGCAGACCCAACTCGAGGTGAATTTTGCTGTGAGGATCCTCTCTGATCTTGAGAGTGATTGATTGTGTGATGGGCATGAGGTTGCCCCATGCCACCCATTGCCTGGTATAGATGATGAGGCGCTTGAGGTTGTAGATGGTTTGGTGGAACCCGGCTCCCATTAGCTCCAGAATTATTGTAACCTCCAGAATTGACACTCATTCCCAGATTAACTGACCCTGGGTTATTCCCGTTTCCAGAGCTCATTAGGTTGCCTCCTCGAGTCACCCTCGATGAGCGTCGGTTGCCCCGTAACTTGTTGTTACCTGTTTCAAAGCGCTCGTCATCAGCTCCTTCAGTATTGACTTAATACCCTCACTAATTGAAACAATCCAGTAGCCGCAAATCACTCGAATCTTAGTCAGCTAACAATGATCATCAGCTTCTCAAAACAACTAAAGAAAAAAGAATGTGTTTCATACTCTGAGCTGATGGAGAAATACTCGCAGCTTGATTGCCAATGGCGTTTCTACCCAAATTTTGGGAGGCCCCATAAGGAGAAGTCATACTGGGAACGGAGGAGGATGTATCACCCAAGCCAAGCTCATCTGGAAATTGGGCAGCAGCATCCATAGAGGTGAAATTTCCATTGTTCACTGGTTGGCCGGGACCGGGGCCTAAACCCAGACTGAAACCTCCATCCTTATCCATCGGGTGAGAGGGCCCTCGTCTTCCCTGCGGCAAGTACCCCATAGACATAGATACATGCAGAGGACCTGGTACATGCGACCAACCCGTGGAGCTATCCACATTCGGGATCTGCAGAAGGGGTACAAGAATTTCAAATTAAGCTCTCAAATGAACAGGATGGTTTTCATTGAAAAGAGTTTTTCATGTGATTCATTCACCAATTCATGAATGCACAATGGCCGATCCTTACCGTTCAAAATTTTAAAAAACCACAGCACAGATAGTATTGGAAATATGGGAACAAACAATATGGATAAGCTAATGTTCCTGCAGTCGGTCGAACATTAAAATGTCCGGTCGCATCAATAATTGAAACTGCATGTAGGCAATGGGTCACTGCATACCTGAAATGGTGCTGACAGATTCAAATCGAATGGTCCTGGTGATTGTACAACCGGCACTACAGATGGTCCTGGAGCAACTCGCTGCATATTTCCAGATCCACGCTGCGTACCAGTCATGCCGCCAAGGCCATCATTGCTGCTCATGCCAGCAACACCTGGACCTGATGGCCATACAGGGGTGTGTTTCCAATCGGGCTGCTTACCTGAACAAAAAACGAAATGCATACCCATCGATTAACAGAGATTCAACCAGAAAATAGATATAAAGTATAATTTAGCTCAACTTCAATACCAAAGTGACGCCAAACTAGAAAATTTGCATTCAGGAATCCCGAGAATAAGAGAAGCACTAGAATTAGAAGAGCTTGCCTGATGGAAGATATGTTGGACTCATAAACCCAAGCTGCCCAAATTGACCGACTGAAGAAAATGGGTTGGTGTACACCAGCATGTGGGGAGGCATGCCTGCACCATGATTGATATACTGGCCTGGATAGCCAGAGGGTGGAGGACCTCCGTAGAAAGAATCAGCGCCTGAGTGCTGTGGTTGCCAACCACTCGCACTAGGGCCAGCACTTGGAACACCCTGGTCATTGGAGCCCTGCAGAGCGCCAACGTCCTTGCTAGACGCAAATGGGTATCCCAACATTTGGCTCATCTCTAAACCAGAGAACGATGATTGACCTGAAGTTGAAAGGACACTTGACGCTTGCCCTGGTGATCCTCTAATCGAAATTGAAGTGGGTTCCACTGACAGATCAGCAGGCAGAGCAGCAGCCATGGAGTCTTCCACCAACATCGAATTTTGCATGACTGGATTCCCTAGCCCCAAACCTGAAATTGCAACAACGAGGTCAGGCTGATTCTTTAGAGGTGAAAATTTCTTCTATAATTGAGATCGCACTATTAAGCTCACGCCCTGGTCCGTATACTTAATATGCTTGAGGATATCTACCAAGTGAGGAAGATTTGATACCACTGTGATTTGTTGTCGAGGTAACACTGCCAAATGAATTCTTCATATTAGTTATCCTTATCGACATAGGCTCCCGAGCACTGCAAACAGATTCATCACTGCTTATAGCAGCCACAGCCACAGCTGATGCAGCTGCTTCAGCCTCTGCCTCAGCATCCATTCCCCCCTCTGCGGTTCCTCCAATATCCTCTTGTCCACGAGTACGTTTACCTGATCAATACCAGCATGATTTACTCAAAATAAGATAGCAGAATTACGGCGAATTAGATTAATGAAACAGACGTTCGAGGTCCCCAAAATACCTTCGTATATTCTAGTACAAATATAATGTATTCACTTGTGGAAAGTCATAAAACAAAACCAAATCATGTACAAAAAAACATCATGATGATTCAGCAGACCTTTGATGGAAAATGATGAGATATCCAGTTCAGAACTAGAAAGATGATTTGATTTTTTCAAATCGTTCTTGTCAGATACACCATCAACATGTGATCCTAAAGGCGAGCCAACCACATTGAGGGCAGATGTATGTGGATGACTATTGGATACTCCAATAGGTGGTGACGTCACAGCACCTACAAAAAGCGCCATCCTCATCCTCAATAACCCAAGAGAAATTGCTGGTTCTGAAGTTGCAAAGACTATAAAAGAGAGTCAAAAAGCAAGATGCATCTGAGTTGAACCCATGCCCAGCCTCATCATTTGAACAAAAAAGTGCAAAATAAATATCAAAAGATTCATACGAAATGAAAAACCTTGACTAACAATCCAGAATTGCATTAATCTGCTGAAATCAATCAATCGTATCGCAAACCAAAGAGCAGAAAATGATGCTGAACATACCAAACTGGATTTTGTCTCCACCAAGAAGTGAGCCAATTGTCCCTGTTGCTGAGGTAGATAATTTATCTTTGCCTGCCAGAGAGGCTACAGTTGTCCCTGGGTCAAGGACCATGCTGCCCCGCACTTCTAAGGGTGATTGCTGAGAGACAGAAGCCTCATAACGAGCCGGTTTCATGGCTTCTTCTAATTGAATCTGGGTTAAGCTCACCACCTAATTGCAAAGAAAAGCCCGTTAAGTTCCTTAAAAAGAACATCCTGTAAAGAATCTTAACACCGTTGCATTCAAGATTTCTCGTATCAATTTATAGTATTGTAAAGAAACAAGCAATATTTTGTCTGTCCCACATTTTTATCAAAACTGCGGAGGATTTGACTCCAACATCACATGCAAACTACAAATCAGGTGTTAAATATTAAAATAACCTAAGCCCAATAATACAGTATCAAAATTAAAAAACGTTGTACTGTAAAAACCTGTCTAGTAGAATGGGTTCCACCCCAAGCAATCGGAGTGCCAGATATGCCCTCTTGGTGTAGACTTGGACTGTCAGAAGTCACAGCCGCAGCAACCACCTCACTCTCAACTAAACTACCCCCGCATGCAGAACTTGAACGCGAAGACCTAAGGTTCCAAAGAATGTCAATTTCTTAAACTTCGAGCATCCAAAAGAACACGTAAGTCACCGACTGGGCGGACTATAAACATAAGCACGCACACAAAGCTACTCCAACAAACTTTTATGGCGTCATATGCAATAAGAATTTGAAGAGAACATTGAGGAAAGAAACATTCAAAATCCAAGTCACTTACTTTGAGGTGTTGGCACGTATATCAGATGATCCGCTCGAGGGCGTGCCAATGGGAGCAAGAGGAATGCCCTGAGAAATTCCAGATACCGTTGGGACAGATGCTATAGTAACTGTCGAAATGTTTCCAGACTGGGGAACCCGAGTGGTATTGCCGACATTATCTAAGTTGGCACTGGATGCACGCTTTTCTACAAAACCACTCGCTTTAATTCCCTGTCCAGCTGGCCCTTCCATTTGTAATCCGATCTTAGCAGAGCCCCTCTGCTTCCTACCGGCCTGTTCTTTAGCCTGTAGAGCAAACTATGAACCCGTTAATCTCCACAAATGCGGTACTGGATGTAAACAATGAAAAAGATACACATGTATAGTTGAAGGAACGAAACCTAAACCAAAATTCCAGATCCTATACCATACATCACAACTTAAGGCATTGCAAAATAGAATCTGAAGCGAAGAAAAAATCGAACGCACCTTCAAGTTAGATTTAGCCTTAATCTCTCTCTCGCGCTCAGCACGGCGGTCACTCAGCATCTGCCGCTTTGATCTGACTTCAATGAAATCATCCTCATCCTCACGTTCAGCGCCAGGCTGCGTAGACGCTTCCATTGTTGCTTCAGATAAGTGCTTTCCAATTAAGCTTTCAACAGAACTGTCTGCAATGCCCGGAAACTTGACCCCATTCTTTTTGGAAGCATCGTTACCGCTGGTCCGTTCACTTCTTGAGAAAGACTGAGCTGAGACTCCACCTTCTGACACACCTCGGAATTTCCGACTGACATCTCCAGAATAGCTTCTCTCTGGTAGTTGTGAATCAGTATCCCTTGACCCATCTCTGCTATCAATACCGGTCACTGAAGTATCTAAAATTTCGTTGGAAACATTCACAGTTTGCTTAGAAGATTTTACCCCAGAAGCATCGAAATATTGCTCGGTAGAGTCACGATACTTCAGATCAGTTCGGCGGAAGTTATTGCGTCGGCTAGAACGCGGTCGAAGAGCTGCCGAGTCGGCACTTGCATAAGGCGCAGTCGTTCCTGTATTATCATAAGCACTTTGAGAAATGTGCCTTCCACCACGACCAGGCACACTCCCTGGTCGATTTCCTCTTCCTCGACCACCATTCTTCTCACTTCCTCCCACTGGATCAACAAAATTATTTGATGTAGCAGATCCTGTCACATGACACAGAAAATCCATCATTCTTCCCCCCAGTTCCAAGCTCGAATGGCTTCAGTCACAGAATTATTAGCGAATATTAGCAGGAGATATTTTCATAGCATAAAGGGAGGCAGACGAAATCTTCACCGTACTACCTAGGAATATTTCATTCTAGATAAAGCCCAAAGTCACATAAAGCATAGCTTTACCTTGTGCGATTGCAGGTTCTTGAGGTGAACGCTGGTTGCCAGAATCTCTACGAGAATTTTTAGCGCGGGAAAAAGTCTCTGAACCAGATATGCTGCTGGGACCTTCACGAGCCACACCTCGGTCACGCACCCTCCTTTCAGGCCGGAGGCTTGGACTTCCAGCAGTGAACCTCGTCTCCTTTGTTTCCAACACTACTGAGACTTTCTCATCTACAGAAACAAACTGATTCATCCACGGTGACTGAAGTTGAAGCGAGACAGAATCCTTTCCAGGCTGCCCTTCGATTGGTGCATTTATCAGAGTAACATCTTGTTGATCATGTGAGAACACCTATCCTCAAACACAACACACAATCGTAAAGAGTTCGTGATGTACACCGCATAAAATAAAGTGTATGTAATAGCACACCTCACCAAAACAGCTAAATATGATGTAATCAGCAATAATTAGTTGACACTGAGAACAAATTCACGAATTTAGTCATCACAACTCCTATACTGAAATAGATTACCGAATTACTGAAAATAAAATACACACCACCCAATCAGGGCCAGAAATTCACCTTAGTGGAAGAATCGGATTCTGCATTTTGTGCCTGCATTTGGGTCGACAAACTAGCTGCCGGAGTAGACTGACTCAAAACAGGCGTTGACTGCAACAGTGAAGGTGGGTGTGCCAGCTGTCCAAACTGGATCGAAGGAGTTATGGCAGCCGAATGAGAAACTTGCTGAAGACCACCATGAGGAGGTACATGAAGGGGCGTCTGAATTGACCCAATCTGAATCGCAGGCACTGACCCCTGCAGAAGTGACGTACCAGGAAGAAGCCCAAATTGCAGAGTCATCGGAACTTCAGAAGGATAGTGAAAGTCAGGTAACCAAACGGAAGCCAGTTGCGGAGATAATTTAGTATTATCGTTGCCTTGTAGTATTGAGGAGGCCATGAAAGACAGAGGCGGTTGCAATTGTCGTGAAGCTGCAGGAGGGGCATCACAAGCCTCAGACTCTTTGGTCGACCCAGTCACTGAGA
This sequence comes from Pseudoscleropodium purum, assembly GCA_963969395.1. Classification (NCBI taxonomy): domain Eukaryota; kingdom Viridiplantae; phylum Streptophyta; class Bryopsida; order Hypnales; family Brachytheciaceae; genus Pseudoscleropodium; species Pseudoscleropodium purum. Next base: position 30,555,057 of record OZ017795.1, read on the forward strand.
GTCTTAAGATTGTTTGCTCAGACTCCTCTTGCGGCAGAAGTCTGGTCCGCACCTCCTCAGTCATCTGAAGAACATGCCCAAAGACTGATGTCAGAATTTACAAAGTACATATCCCGTAACAAACTTATTATAAGTCAACGAAAGTATCGATAATAAAGAATAGGAAATTTAAGAACAAACTTAGAATAAAAACATAGTATTAGGTTGAGACAACCTTCACACATAATGTATCAAAGCAAGGAGATAAAAAATGTGCCATACCTGCAATTGTCCAGAGTGAGCGAGTTCTGCGGCCTGAACCTGTAAGATGTCACCATCCTCAACCATTGCCCCTACAACTTCAATGACCCGCTCATTGAGGTCTGCTGAGGAGTAACCCTGATCGTTACCTCCCTCAAGAGCAACCTCGGCGCTATCTATGCCTTGCTCAGGTATTCCTTCATCTTGGTCATCCACCTCATCAAGCCCATCCTCTTTATCGTCATCTTCCTCTTCGTCATAGCCCTCATAAGTCTCGTAATCCTCCTCTTCACCTTCATCATCTCCATCTTCATCTTCATCAACCTACATCGGCAATTAAGACCAGTCAACCAAAAGAGCAACATAAACAACTGCTCAAGATGCTAAGAGTCGTAAAAATGAGTTCAAACCCCTTAATACGCACAAGAGAGACTGCTCCGCTTGGACGTCGTTATCACAGTTGCAACATTGAGTCTTCGTAATACTAAAAGACATATTTGCTGACCAAAATCATTACATGTAGTTCACATAGTCTCACCAGAAACAGGATATTTCATCATTCTACACAAAAATGCACGTTGGGTAAAAACACTTAAAATGTAAAATATGCAATGCCACAGCATCCCAGAAAAAATAAGAAGACAACTTACATAAGTAGGACCCAGGTCATCATCCCGGTCAACGCTCTTATCGTCCGATTGGACATGCAGTTCTGGCTTGTCAGTTTCTGATACGACTTCAGAAATTACCGAAACTTTTTGCTCATAATCGTCCTCTGATTGTGATAGACATGAGGAAGGAGAATCTCCATTCTGCATAGTCGTACCGCTCGCCAGCGCTGGAGTAAAGTGGTCCACCTTCAAATCTTCATGAGAAAGACCTTGAGACACCTGGAAAAATTAGCCTTAGTAAGCTGTGAAATGCAAGAGCTGCACTATGATGTAACGTACAGCTGTAATCACAAAATGAAAGAAGATTCGTGAATCTGAAGAAAACAATTGCTTACCTGGGCAAAGGAGCGGGGAGGTGTGAGGGAGGATGTTGGAAACTGCTGCCAGCCCCTCTGCATTGAACCCCAAGCTTTGTCGTGCTGCTGTGAAGCATCTTCTTGTTGTACATCTGCTCCAGCACTTTTTACACGAGAATCCTTTGAAAGAAATTCATCATTATCATCTTGACTAGAAAAACTGGAAGTCCTATCTACCACTATCTCTTGTTGTATAGACACGCTCTTTTCTCCCCTGACTTGTGAATTTGACATAAAGGATTGTTCACTAGAAAGTCTAGGAGGTGGTCGTACAGGTCCCGTCCTTCCCGGTGGAGGGGGAACACGTGGCTGCCGTGACAAAGAATGTCGAAGACGTCCATAGGAGGAAGATTCTGTTGTCTCAGAGCCATGGAAGTAAGGGGGAGTTTGTGGTGGAGATGGCCGTTGGCCAGGACCCTCTCGTCCAGATCGCCATCGATCCATCCTATCCCTACCCCATCGGCGATCATCTCTATCTTCCAAACCTTCTAAAGTTACAGCTTCATAGTCCGGAACTGAGGTCCGGTTAAGATTTGTCTGTTTATTGAAGTACCCTGAGTCCTCTGCTGCCCATCGCTGATCATTGAAATGAGATCTTCGAGAAAATTCTCCAGGGGTCCCTTCCGAAGAGAAACCCGGAATATTGGGGGGGCCGCCGTGAAAGCCATCTCCTCTATCCCCATAACCTCGACCATTGTAGACCCGGTCACGAGAAATTGAGGCTTGGAAATCAATGTTCTCATGCCTAACGTGAGGCGGATACATCTGTGTTGCAGATCCAATAATCCTGTCCGCAGGCTGCTCCCTCCGCCACTGAGCTAAGGTCCCACGCTCAGATTCAGCTGCAATATTACTGCCACGAAACTCAGGGACACGGGCAGTCAACTCTGCAGAGGGGTTTTGAACATCTGAAGACTTAACAGTAGAAGCAATTTCAGGCTGCAAAGCCCTCTGAGACGCCTGAGAGTAGGAAAGTGCAGCAGAAGGCTTCAGAGGAGCTCGGTCATCATCATCATGGGCATTCCCAGTAATACTTGCAACTATTCTCTCTTCTTCTTCCCTTTCAACATCTTCCCGCCGACTGAGTTCCTCCTCCTCACCTCTCTGCCACACATTTACTGGTTTTTCCTCCACGTTGTGCCTGTCCCATCAAATAGAAGTTACTTCAAGCATCGAAAACTTGCGTGTAAACGATTCTTATTTTACTAGCCCAGATATAAAGCAAAATTCTGAACAATTCACGCAATTTGCAACAGATAGATCAACCCATCTAGAATCTTAATTCACTTCGCAAACACAGAATCAACCCATACCCTAAATGGTAACCTTTTATATGTTCTTGACTGGAATAAGAGACTTGACTAAATAATTTCGTAGAAAAAGTTTAACAAGATAGCCTTCGCCATTATCGAAAGAGACTAGAGAAAGTCAGTGTATAGTAAAGACCTAGCATCTTCCTGCTGCTTGTTCTCGGCTTCTCGTTTTGCTATACGCTCTTCGAGCTCCAGCAATTTACGACGCGCATTCTCTTTTCTTCGTTCTTCTTCCAGTTGCAACTGTCGCTTTTCATCCTCCCTAGCCTTCCGCTCATCCTCCACCTTCTGAGCTGCCTCTAGAGCTTCCCGCTCGGCTCTGGCAGCTGCCTCTTTAGCTGCCTCTTCTTCTTTGGCCTGTGGAGATTCACTCATGTTGAAACTTTAGCATAAGAAATTAATGAATCCAAAAACTAGATATTCCCATAAATGTCCGTGAGGAGCCCAAGCTCCGCGGAAATATATAATAGAACACTACGCAGTTAACCATACCAAGGGCGTCTCTATCGAACTATAAAAGTTCAAGAAAAGCCTAAACCGCTAGGAAAAAATCTCCATGATCTGTAGGTATATCCGCCCTATACTTGTATGTGCAAATATGTGATCACCTGAAGCAAGATCCTCAAGACATAACAGACTGAACACTTCATACCACAACGTGTTTTACCAAATCCACACAGCATAAACCTCGATAGAAAAGTATCTGAACATCAAGGAATCAAACGCATCTCATAAAACTCACAAAGGTTTAGGGTTACCGACCTGTCTTTCTTCTTCTTCTCTAACTTGTCGTTCACGATCTTCTAGCTCTTTTTGAGCCCTCTCGACAGCGTGCTCTTTCTCCTCTTGTTTCCGCTGTCGGTCTAGTTCCTGAGCCTTTTGCACTCTCTCCAGCTCAGCTTCAAATGCCTCCCTCTCCTCATCTCGGAAGTCATTCTCCTTGGCCTCTTCCTTCTTCCTTCGAAAGCCAAGAATTGGAATCATGGGTGGATCTATCCCAACCCCTTGAGATGGACGAAAGTTGTCCAAGCCATGAATCTCTTCAGAGCTTCGTCCATGCGAAACATTGAAATGATATCCATCATGCAATCGCCTATCCCTCCCAGCAGGTAGTTCCTGGCCTGAAAAGCCTCTCCCAGTGAAAAAATCCCCCGAAGCACCACTTCTCAGAAAACTATCACCGCCAAGTCGGCCTCGGCCTGCGTCGAAATCTCCACTTTGAATGCGCCTGTTGTCTCTACCAAAAAAGTTATCCCTATTTAGGCCACCTTCCCGACCTGAGCTTGCATCTCTATGAGGCCCTACATCCCGATTCCCAAAACCATGTCGATCGTCGAACCCGTCCCGACCCCTACTGTTGGGGCGTCCGTCACCTCCATTCTTGTTGGGTCCGCCGTCCCTGATTCCCTCTCGGCTGAAACCCCGACCACCAAAATTGGATTCTCTATTCACTCCCACTCCCCACTCCCGGAAACCACCCTCTCGGACAGCATTGCTACCTCGACTAAAGCTATTATCTGCACCATACGCAGCCGTCGAAGATTCACGACCAAAAGAACTGTCGCCACTAAACCTACTTTCTCGGCCTTCGGCAACTTTGCCTGAGTGACCATCGCGCCCCGGAGTAAAAGGAATTTCTCTGGAAGGGAGAGATCGACCATAACCAAAGTTCTCGCCAACACGATTAGCAGTTTGATCGGACTCTCGATCTGATCGATCAGTCCATTCGACATAACTGCCCCCTTGTGGCCGAAAGGTAGAGTCTCTCTCATCGTCTGTCCAATTTGATTGACGTCGTTGATATTGCCCGGACGATGCAGGCCCGAGTGAATAATTTCCAGCTTTGGATGAAGATCGACCAGACAATCCTGAGTCCGCGAGGCGCTGTTGTTCCAAACGAAGGGACTCCTCTGTGGCTTCCTTTTGGATCTGCTCATTCTTCGTTTGAGATGATGAAGGCTGCGCAGGTTGGAGCTGGGGACCTAAACAAAGGCACCCCAAAGACAGAATGATCAAATTAAAAAAATTACAACGACAAAGCAAAGATCGGGAATTTTCACGGACAGAGAGAGAGAAGTTTGCGGTATATATTTTCACGACGTCGATGTTACCATAGCAAACTACTGCCATTCATGTCCGTGAAGAAAACCCCACAGCTACTGAAGCTCCTAAAGAACCCCGTTGTACACAATCATGAAAGGCATATTGACTCCCACTAGGAAAGAATCCTTTGCGAGCTCTAGGTGATACATTCAGATCAATCATTTGCATCAATCGCCTAAATACCCACCTCCAAGCTGAGACTGTAGGACTTCGTCAGGCTTCAACACAGCGTGCTGCTCAGACAGAAGCTGCAGTTTCTGTTGCTGGTCCTTCAGTTCCTGCTGCTTCTCCCTCTGCTTCAGAGTCTGTTCTCTCTGTTTTTGATGGGCAGAAACTGGGGTCGGGGGTAAAGCGGCTTGCAGAGTTGGAAAATCCTCCCCCCTCAACACCACGGCCTTCTCGACAGCAACTACGTGACCAGTTGTAACAGTAGGAGTTTGCATCGCACGCACACGAGGTGGTGTATATACACCAGGCCGTCCAACAGCCATTTGATTGCTTACAGAAGCTCCAGCTTGTGTGGGCACTGGCCAGTGTTCTCCGCTCAAAGATCCTGCAGAGGTTTGACCTGATAGTGTTTGCGTAGTCCCCCAGGTTGATCCGGCACTCAGTGCTGGTGCTAACCTTGCCATTCCTGCGAACGCAAATGCTCACAACTTCAAGACGGGTCCTCGTCATCTTTTCCGGAATTTATCCGAACTGGTGAGTTCACTCACTCAAATCGTAAACTATAGCACTGTCACCAAATTTTGAAGGCCACAAATTCTTAAAACTCGTAATCATCCAACTTTCCGATTGACTTTTCGACATGTTAATAAAGATGAAGACACGAAACTCCTGTCACGCTTCTGCCAGCGAGCCCCAAGCGGCCGAAATAAGTTTAGGGCATCAAGAGCGCGCATTCAAAAAAAACTTGCCAACAACCTCTTCCCTTACATCGCCTCACCCAAGGCACCACACTGGGCCGTAAATCCGCCAAAACGTCTCCAACCCTAAATATGAAGAACTCTCAGCTACCATATTTAAAGAGACAAGCCCAAGACGAAGTCCTCATCACAGAATATTCATCTCAAACATTCGTGTCTTCCCTTTCATTGTGCAGCTATCTACTACGCAATGCCAGGGGCCAGAACACATATAGGACAAGCACTGTCCCACGATTCCCATACCACACTTCCGGTAAGTGCATTTCAACTAATTCACTCTCCCATCCGCTCTCCCATTCTTTCCCAGTTCCACTAAAATCAGCCTCCGGGCTCTCAAGCTTGATTCTATGCTGCACGAATCCAGCACACCTCCCTTCCCTTGACCGACACACAGTAATAGCGACGTACATTGCCCCAGCACGATCAACACACTCACATAACTCGTTCTTGAAAAACGAGAGCCATCGTCAACCACCGCAGAAGCTTCCAAAAACACTAGATCATGCGTTCCAAGTCAACACTCCTCCCGGAATCTCACTCTTCATAACCGCTCCAGACCTCAAAACCAAAAGACACGCTACTCTCCGTCGATGCGCGAATCACAACCTCCAACAACGCACAAACACAACATCATACCAGTTGTTCCCGACTCCGACGTCGAAACCGACGCAGCAGCAACAGGCGCCTCTTCCACCACCACAGGCGGCGCTTTGGTCCATCCCGCAGCCCCGGAGCCGCCAACAAGCGCAATGGAAGGATCATTCCCCGCATGCTCCCGTCGCAACGACGGCAGATTAACCGGCCTCGGCACAATCACCTTCCCTCCTTTCGAAGCAGCAGGCAGCACCGCCCCTTGCCGCGACAACAACAGCATCCCCCCGGACGACGCCAACGACAAAGAAGACCCCGACGCCGTCCGCGCCAAACGTCCACCACTTCCATTGCCGCTCCCACTCCCACTCGACGCGCCTCCGCCCGCGCCTCCTGCGCCTGCCGCGGGCTTGCCATAGCTTTTGTTCAAGTTCACAGAAGCAAACTTTGTGTTGCTACCGGCGGCTCGCGCCATAGATCGTGCTGCCGCAACCACACACTTCTTCCTGCTGCATCAGCATGAACGCCCCCAAGGCCTGTCCCTGCTGCTGCTGCTGCCGCTTCCACCTTCCCTTCCCTTCCCCTCTTGCTGGCGCTCCCAAACCCTAACCTGTGTGGCTCCCGAGCTGCAACCCTAAGAAGAGCGCATCCACCAATGGGATTGCAACAACAATATGATTCTTTCGGAAACGGAACAAGGGATGGTCATGAAGAGAAAAGGAGGATGGTGGTCATGGTGGTGCGGATGATGATGATAATGGTGTTGGCGATGGCGATGGCGATGACGGCTCCTTCGCCACCGATGGATGGGGCAAGCTATGGAAGCTTACGTCGTCTTGGCAAATGAAGGAGACGACGGGCTCTATGTCCCGTTTCTTTCTCTCGCAGAGTTGTGTGGGGGGGGGGTGCGACCAAAGGGCCCCGAACAAAAGAAAAGGAAAGGAAGGAAGGCTTCAAGGGGGGGACGGAAGGACGGAGGCGCCGGGTGCCGGTCCTGGCCTACAGGAATTTAATTTTATGCTTAATTTTATTAGTGTTTCTAATTAATTAATCTAGGTGAGGGACCGGGAGTGGTTTTTTCTGCTGTTCCCAAAGTTAACCCCTTCGCTGTCCTCACTGCATTGAAGAATATTTGGAAGGTTGTAACTCTACTTGTCCCAATCTATTAGATCTGACAAATTTTGCCAATAGGAAAAAAACATTGAACAGGGTGTGAGGTAAAGGTTTGAACAAAGGAGGCCAGGTAGGATGTAGGGTGTTAATTTGGGGGTACATTTTAATAATTCCTAAGATAGGGAGGGGATACAAGGTGTGTTGTGAGTGATTTCAAGAGGTGAATTAGTGTGGGAGTGTCAGAAAATGGATGAAGTGCACCTATGTATGATGGGATAGTGGGACCTGGTTATTCCTAGGTGATGTGACAAGGTGGTTATTTGGTGGTTCATGATTTTATACTAGGGTTTGGATAGATCAGTTTTTAGATGTGCGGTAAGGTCCTTATCTACAAGAATTCTATTTTAGTATTTAAGTATAAATATGCATGTGCAACAATATGAGGGTATTTTGAAAAAGTTATTCTTCAAGAAAGACCTATTATTAGTTTATAGCATATTCTCTTCAAGCACATTTTAATCCCTTGACAAATACCAAGTTGGTGATGAATTTTTTTAAGAGATTGTTGTAGGAGTGTTAGGAAATGGATGAAGTGCATCTAAGTATGCTTGAAAGAGGGGTATTCTTCAAAGATTCAGCTAATATAGTCACTTGGTGGGTCATGAGTTTTATACAAGGTTAGAAATAGATCAATTCATACAATGTCCTTACTTTTAAGAATTCTATTTTATTGTTTTATTTTAATCAATATATTTGATAACAATGCGAGGGCATCCTAGATAAGTTATCTCTCAATAATTTGAGATGTAGGATGTTATCTTAGGGTGCATTTTAATCCCTATATGGATTGATAAACACTAAGTAGGTAATGAATTTATTTGAGATTTCATTGAAGGAGTGTCAAGAAATGAATAAATTGCATGCAAATATCTTGGATTTTTGGATAATCTTCAATGATGTGATAGAAGGAGTCACTTTGTGGTTAATGATTTTGTATGAGGTTCTATATTTAATGGATTCAATCATATGAGGTCCTTGCCTATTAGAATTCTATTTTATTATTCTATTTAAAATTTGTATGTGTAAAAGTGTGAAGGCAATTTAGATAAATCTAGACCTTAATTTAGGTTGTTTGTTTTGTTTTGTTCATTATGGTGAGAATTTGAGGACTATGTGTCCACCCAATACATTCTTAGTACCATCAAAAAGCTCTAGAGGACGAGGGGTGCTTAGGCTTGATTTCGTGGCATTTGGACCTTTGGCATGAAAGTTATTAAATTTTGAAGTTTTTATAAATTAGAAAAGTACTTTTGCTTTTATTTTGACCCTAGCAATGGCACCAAGCACACTACCGTAGTTATTCTTTAAGTAAAGGACAATATTTAGAATGCAAGATGTGTTCTTAGGATACATTTATCCCTTTTGAGGATTGGCAAATATTAGATAGTTTACTAATGTTTTTGAGAAGTTGGTATAGGAGTTTTATGAAATGGCAGATGAAGTACATGCAATTATGTATATTGAAAAAAAGGAGGGTTGTATACTCTTTGGCAATGTGATAAGTATTTTCATTCAAGGTTTGATGATTTTTATACAATTTCCTTGATGGACTAGGTTATGTAAGATCCTTGTCTACAAAAAAATTATTTTATTAATTTATTTTAATATCTATGTTTGGCATTGTGAGGGCATGTTGGGTAAATTACAACATATTAGGAGAGGGCAATTAGAATTCAAGATGTACTTCAAATGGTTATATTTCACTAATCCTTCAAATAGAGATATCCTACAAATGTTATTATTATTATTATTATTATATATATATCCAATCCAATATGTCAATATTGTTTAAGAAATGATTTTAGACTATTTTGTAAAAGGAATTAGATCTCTCATTAGAAGAGATTTCACACCAAGAGAGGGCTATTTTGGGCATTTTCTCTTGGCCATTCCTATGGCAGTAAAAGAACGTGGTTTATTAGAATTTTTTTATATAAAATGAAAAATGAAAATTTCTTAAATACATAAAAAGGTTGAATTTTTTTTTTCAAAAAAGACGTGGCTTTGTCTCAACCACGTCAAATTATGCAGCGTTCCCACAAGTCAAAACAGTTTTCAGGACTCAAGAACTTGTAGTCTTCTTGAGCCCTCAAATTTCATCTAGTATATAACTTTTATGTGAATTATCCAAATTATGCATTATTTAATGCATCAATGTTTGATTTCATTTGCCAATTAGTAAATAGAAAATTATACTAGTTTAATTATAATAACTATGTATAATAGAAGAAGTGACACTTTTTGGTTTTCCTACATTAAGGATGTTTATATTCACTATATAGATTGTGAATGTTTTCATGCAGGATCTTTGCCTACATGATAAAAATTTTGTTATTTCATCTTACTCATGTTGTTTGGTAGTGTATGAGTATTTTAGTACATTTACTTGTAGTAAAATTTTGTTGAAAATCTCCTTAAAGGTTAATATTTATAATCTTATGTTTAGAACTATACTTAAAAACTCATTTAAAACATCCCTTTTTTGTAGTGGGTAATTGACCTTCAATGGAGGACAACAATAAAGATGCAAGATGTTATCTTGACGCACATTTAATTTCTAGAAGTGCTAGTGTCTCTCCATTTGAATGGGTTATGAATGTTTTCACGAGCTTATTGTTGAACATATTTCAATTATGGACCTCTTTCTTTTTTGTAAAGGCTCAATATAAATATCTTGAATTAGCCCTAGGGAAGCCACTAACAAAATGTTGAAAACCACATGTAAATAAAATGAAGGATATTATTAATCCCCAAATGATTGGATGTAGCTTTCAAGAGAAATTGTCAAAAATTGCCATTTTTAGTATCCAATATAGGAAATAAAAATGTTTTTTAACATCAACTATACAAAAGTAAAGTAAAATATTACAAAAATTTGTTGAAAAAATTTCAACCTATTTTATAATGTGGTTTAAAAGATACTAATATTGAAGTGAAAAATAAATAAATAAAAATTATCTAGGCAAATGGGGTGAAAAGACTTTGAGCACTCTAAGTAAAAACTTTGTTCTTGATGGATTTTCTTTTCTCCACCATTGAGCTATAAATCTTGTTCAATACACTGATACACAATTTCAAAAGCTTATGTAGAATTTAGATTATTGAAAATCACCTTACAATACAAAGAGGTTATTAATAAGTAAACTAGCAATACACTAGTCATTGTTTGATGATTTCTTGTGCAATGAAGAAATATTTTGTTTGAAATCCAAATGGCAAAAAATTAAAGACAACCCTTTTGAATATGTAGAATTTTTTTTTTTAATTTAAAAATACAAATTTAAGTTGAGCTAGTAACATTTGAAGTTAGAAAGGGATGCTTTTCTTAAATTTGCTTAATAAGGTTAGTAGAATTTGATTCCTCTTGGACTAGGGTTTTTATACTAAATATATTCTTTTTACCATTACTATTATATTATATCATGTTAGTTATATACATGCCAAGTTTCAAAAGTAGACGAGGAATTTAACAAAAGATACCAAAACTATTGAAATTTTAGGGGGGGCAAGATACATTGGTACAAAATCATGCTTAAAAACATCTGAGGCCGCAATTCAGTTGATTAATACCAGTGGTATAAATCTAGCCTAAGACTAACATTATAATTGCATTCAATGAATACTTGGTCTTATAGAAGTTGATTAGCTTAGAAGTCAATTTTATAGTTATTTTTCATATAAACAAGCCAAATATAATTGTCAATCTTGTATTATATAATAAATAAGGTAATATATTAATATTTATGCTTACAAAAATAAATAAACAAAGATTAATAAGTTTCATATTATGATATATATCAACATTTTAGTAGTTGGTTGGTCTTGGTTACAAAATTGGATGGTGTCTCCAATAGTGCTTCATTAGTAAGTCTATCTTACAACTTGACAACCAACTATTATTTTTTGTGTAAAAGAAATTACAATGTCCAAATGAATTTTATAAGTGATAAATCTAAAACCTGAAAAATTCCAATAGAATAAAGGTTCACATTTTTATTTTACTTTGAAGCAATAAAATTTCATTGCATTATAAATCATAATTGCAACGAAGAGACCAAACCTCTAAATAAAGGTTTGATTACAAGTAATAAGACACTATTGTGTATATTAAAATAAACTTATGGTATGCATCACTTTAGAATTTTTTATTATAATACACATATTAGTGGCAACATATTAGTTTAACTTATATTTTTTATTTTGTGAATATTATATATTAATGATCTTATGATGCATTTACAAATAGGTCAAAAAAATATTGTGATGTTTTCTCATTTAGATTTAGATTTATAGAGAAGTGGACTTTACAAGAATACAATCCCATATAAGTTATTTGAAATGAATGTAATCAGAATGTGTTAACTATGAAAAAAACAAATTGAGCTTCATGTCTATGTGGTAAAAAATAGAAACTTAAAATTAAAGTTATCATCACTATTATTTAGAATATTAATTCAAGCATTGAACATTCTTAAAAATGATAGGACAAGATTTTGAATTTTTTTAATAAATTTTTTTATATCTACTATCAATTTGTTTTAAAATTTTTGCCTTACCTTCTAATGTCCATCATATTAGAGATTTTTTACATAAACAAGGTGGTCAAAATAAGTCTCTAATTGAAAAAAAATGCATTTGATTTTAGTCTAAAAATATTATTCACCAAAATTAGAAAATAATTAGAATGTATTCATAGAAATTTAATTATATTTTGATTACAATTTATTTTGTATTGAAAATAAAATTCTTTAATTTAAAGAAATAAATATGTATTTAGAAATGTCAATCATTCATCAACTAGTTTTAAGATTTTACTTACAATCGAAGGAAGAATTGATGTTTATGGTACTTATAGCAGTATATAAAAATTTTAAGCTATAAGAGGCTCTACAGCATAGTAGCTTATTTAGTGTTCATAACTAGGGTCAATTTTCAAATAACAAGAAATATTCAAACACAAGAATTTGCTTAGTCATTCTCACTTTATAATAAACAACTTGTGTCAATAAATTTCCTTTAATTGAGAGGCATTAAAAAAAAATTGAGCAATTTGTTTCTTCTTCCAACCTGGAGGATATATTGTCATTGGAACAATCAGTATACCCCCACAATAAATGACTACAAAAATAATCTGTCATGATAATTTCTTTGTATATAAAACTCTCAAGAAAGCCTACTCTTGTATATATTTGAAAATCCAAATCTACTATTGTAATTCTATCAAATATATTTTTATAAATCTGAATATTAGCTCAAATAATATATTGCTATTAATAAATACTATCTCACTATGGCTAAAGTCTTAACTCCTAAAGGGCCAAGGCCCTTTTTCTCCAAAAACACTCAGAATTGCCATTTCTATTGCAAAGAAATAAAAAAATTAAAATTATTTTTTTTGTATGTCTAACCATAGGATCTTATACCTAACTATTATGAAAATGTGTGGAATAAATTTCAAAATTTTTGCCCACATAGATTGCAAGATATTTGCATTTAAAGTGAAGAAAACAAGTTTTGTTGTACATAGTGGGACTAGACTATTTGACTTTGAACCTTCTCAACTTAAATTTTTTGCACTACAAAGTTTTGAGGTTTAAGTCTTTCTAGTGGGGAATTAAGTTGAGAGTCTAGGAAAAAAAATTCTTAAAAATATTGTAAAGTAGAAGTAGATATGTTTTAAAAAAAATCTAAATTATTAATATCTCTAAGATGAAATTAAAATGCACTAATCCAAACGGTGAGATTGTTTTAGCAAGCAAACTAAACCATGTGGAGCTTTTTTTTTCAAAAATTGTAAAAATTGCATTTAGAAAGGACTTCTATAAATTGTTTTTTCTGGAAAAATGCTCTAATTGCCTGAAAAACAAGGTTGTCCACAACTTTCACATCACCTATCCAAATGAAATCAATAAAAGCTTTCTATATAAGTAAGAATATAATCTATGAGGAAAAAACATTTTAATTTAAAATTTTTTAATTTTTGGAAGTATTTATTTTGCCCAATCTCCCTTGTTTTGAACTTATCTTCGCATAACTTTTGTTTTCATGCACCAATTTAAAAAAATTGTATTCCTAGGAAGCTAATTAGTTTTTCTATCTATAAAAAAAAATTCAAAAACCATGACAAAAATTGAGACCGTATTAGGTACCTACTTAAAGTCCAATTTGTCCCTTCAAGGGACACTGGTCCTTTAGAAGTTAAGGTTAGAAACAAGAAAATGATTCCAATTTTTAAATTTAGAATCTCCACAAATTTCTTGAATAGGAAGGTTGGAAGGTCATTCTATAATATTATTGTTTTCAGAATAATTCATTATATACTCAACCACAATTCAAAGCCAAACTTGAACACAAAATTTTCTATAGTGAAAGGGAGTTCAATTTGTGGTAAGCAAAGCTAGTGTATCTTGTTATAAAATTAAAAAAATATTATAGCAATATTTCAACAAAAAATATTTTATACTTGTGCTTGAAAAAAAATACCAATTAGAAAGAAGTAGAGTATGATTTAAAACATTAAATTGTTTTGAATTTAGGTATGGAATTTTAAAATACCAATCCATTAGATGAGATTCACATATCCAACAAGACTTCAAGGTCCCCCAGATTCCTAGACCATGAGAACTTAGTCTCACATGGTTGAGCAACTACAACATCAAATAATAATAAATCAATTTTTTAGTGATTAAAAAAATTACATCAAATTTTAAAAATCAGTTTCTAATTATTTTTATTATTTTGGATAGTAGTGGTTGGTTCACTATATTGGAAACATGCTTGAAATGACCTTCTAATGCCTCCCAAAAAATCTCATGCCAATGGTTGTGATATTTTAATAAACAATCTATATCCAATGCTTTTACTTGTTTTCAAAAACCTTAAAAATTGAGTTAAATGAAAGATTATAAAGTTTGTTTTAGAGTAGAGATTCTATAACTAGTTGCAAACTAAAACTCTTCATAACTTTCATTTTGTTAATCAAAATGAAATTATTCAAAGCTTTCCATGTACATATAAATATAGGAAACCAAGTTCAATTTTTTTAAAGTGATTATTTTAGTTGCTCTAGTTGCCCAAGTTGAGAAAGAAACTAGATACCATACAATAACTCTTCAACCATGCAATCAAAAGTTATAAAAATGTTTGCACCCTAAAGCTACTCCTTGACTAGATATTGTATGAAAATTTCAAAGAAACAAAATTCTATTCGCAATGAATTGCCCAAAATTGCTAAGTTGACAAAAAATGTTGTTTGATCCTTTGGAGTTTAAAATTTTAATGAGTTTCATATAGAATTCTTCATCATTGCACGCTCTAGGTAGAATAGGGTGTAGAGTTTGAATTTCATACCCTAGTTGCATTGTGTTTGAATTATATACTTAAGGAATATTTCTAATGTCAAAATGTTTAGAATCCCCTAAAATGAAAGACAACTTAGAATAATGAAATGTTTAAAATTCTTTTATATCACAAGTCAAATCATAATGTCAAAATGTTTAGAATTTTCAATTTTTGGTCAAAAATCAAATTTGAAAATGCTTTGAATTCTTTGATATATTGTCATAATCAAATCTCCATTAGTGCATAATTCTTCATGTTATAGTTAAATTGGAAGAACATAATGTTTTGAAATCTTTGATGTCATTTTCAAATCAAATGCTTAATGTATCTCTTTATATTTTTTTCATGACAAAATAGAAATATCCATTACAAAATTAGCAACAGGTTTGGGATAAAAAATCATTCCCTCAAAACACTTAGGACATTGTTTAATTTGTATAATAGATTACTTGTTTGCTTTACTTATGCAACATGTTATTTTGTCCACCAACCAATTACAAGTCCCTTAGTGTCCCAAAATAAAAGGAACCTATACCTAGACTAATCTAATCAAAGTTTTTGATAAAAGTATTTTTGGCAATGTTACTCAACTTCTTGCAAAATGCAATTTTGACAATATTTTGGCAAAGTCATATATTTATAGTGCACTTTTCATCTAAACAATGATAGAGCTATCTTATTTGGCATATTTTTGTCTATATTTTAAATAGAGTTCACAAAGACATAAAGAAGGTTATGAAAGTCAATAAAAAAGACAAATTTGGATATCAAAGATGAAACAAGTCAAACTCACAATTCCAATAATAAAACCTTTTACATGTCATGTAATCTGCATATCAATTCGATTCTAAACTTTCTCTATTCTAATGTGTATTAAAAACTTGAATTTTAAGTTTTTCTATTAACCCCATAAATTACTTGACTATGTTTCAACAAAAACGCTTCAAAACTACCATTTCTAGTACATGTACCAAATTTTAGAAAAAAATCCGTTTGTGAAACTATGTGTGCTTGTAGTATACTAGTTTGAAAAGATGTCAAAAAAATTTCAGAAATTTTCACAATGTGGATTGGAAGGTATTAAATTCAATTGACAAAAATCTTTTTTTGGGCCTACAAAAGACAAGGCAACTACAATTGACAACCTTGATCAGATTTATATGAAAAAATTTCTAAAATGGTAATACTTCTTTAGATTCATTCTTTAAGGTAAGTTGGCTACATGCTTCAAAAATTTCAAATCATTTGGAATTGTACAACATTAAGGAAAAAAATAATAAGTAAGAAGAAATAGAGAATGATTCAAAATACTAAATTGTTAAGAATTTAGTTATGGAATTGAAAAATGCTAATGCCACTAGTTGTAATGTTGTAATAAACAATCTACATCTTGTAATTTTTTTCTTAAATGTTGAATATTGAGTTAAATAAAGGATTTCATGTTTTATTTCACAGTAGAGAACCAATAATTGTCTACAAACTACAACTCCTCATAACTTGACATCTTATTTATCACAATAAAATGATTCAAGACTTTCCAAGTATATATAAATCTAAAAAAATAATTTCAAATTTTTGTTTCCAATAAAAATGTTTTTTCTAATGTGCCTACACTATTTAATAGGGAAAAAAAACTACTGACAATTACTTTATAATTATGTAGTAAAAACTTATGAAAATTGTTGTGCCTCAAAGAAAACATGGTCCCAAATTATGGGAAAATTTCATAGAAAAAAAGAAAAATTCCATTCACAATGAGTTGCCCAAAATTTCTACATTGCTAAAAAATACAAGTTGGTCTTCTAGGGATTGAGATTTGCATGTCACACTTGATTGCTAAGCTTTTAAAAAAAATATGTCACATTTGATTTTAAGTCATTTTAATTATGATTATCATGCTAGAATTGATTCTCAAAAGTCTTCTTGTTATGTCTATTTTCTTCCTTTACATTTTCTTTTCCAAATGCTACATCAAATTCAAGATGATTTAAGAGATATTTCTAATTTTTTGTTGACATTTATTTTGAAAGTGTATTTAGAAGTCATTTATGACATAGCACCATGACTCTAAAAATTTATTATATATGTTAAAAAAAAAGGATGCAAAAAATTGTTCAAAATATCAAAATATAATTACAAAGAGTGGTACATAATAGAAAAGAATTTTGGGTGGAAATGGTGTAGGTATTGATACTTAAAAGTTTGTTTTAGAATTAGACAATTTGTTGCAATACTTTTATGCATTGTTTCTACGATGTTCACTAAAACAATCTACACTAATTTTTATCATTGTTTACATGTGAGAGTGTTCTTTGACCATAACTTGGACTGTAATGATCCAATTTAATTAAAGTTTATACTAATGGTGGTAATGAGCATTTTAAACTTTGGCAAACTCTACCTTCTTGTATTTGATCTAAATTTCACTTGTAGATTTTGAACTTATTTTGTATTTAATAATTATGAATTTTCATTACTTTTTTTGTAATATTCATAGTAATTTCTAATCATCACAAGAAAGATTTGAAAATTTTAGAAAATATAGAAGATGAGTAGTTGCATCTTATAAAATAAAAACATTCATAAGGTGAACCAACCTATTATCATCCAAATTCCACCTTCCACCTTCATGTACTATCTATAATATAAATTTTTGTTCTAAAATGTACATTTTAGGCAAATAAGGGCAAAATTGAGGTGAAAATTGTATAGCTTGATGTAGTTATTATAAAAGTAAAATGGAGCATACAACATAAAGGGATTGAAGCTTAGTTATGTGGTCATAACCTTGGAAGAATGCTTAGACTAAAAGTGTCATGTGGATGGTCAAACACCCTTATTGCATATTAAAGAATGCATGTTATTCATCCCAATTTTGTGTATGCAAGCTTATTGATGCAATATCATCGATGAGTTAAGCTCACATCATACTACTTGATTTTAGATTTTATATGGAATCATTTATAAAAAATGGTATCCCTATATAGTGTATTTCTATACTTTGAGCTTTTAAAATTTTTAAAACCCAACAACATTTGTTTTTCTTTTGAGAAAAAATAACAATACAAAGCTTTTCAAATCTAGTTCCTATTGTGATTGAAAGTTTTCTAAAAATAAGCATTCTAATAATGTTTGGAGTTGAACCACATTTCAAAATGTAAAGTGATACAAAAATTCCCTTTGTATTAATTATACCATTCTCTATCTATAATGTATTCTCATTCTCAAATTTTCAAATTGTCAGATTTTTAAAGGATGTTTTTGATTTGGTATAAACTTTCTTCACTTCTTCTTCATAATTATTTAATAAAAAAATTTTAATCTCAGTTTTTTATAGCATATATTAGACATGTCTAAAAACAAAACAATTTCACTCATAAATAGCTGAGAAATGGAGGTTTTCACAACACGGTCATGAGATCCGTCCTTTGGGAAATGAGACCCCCAATTCAGTAACTGACATGCATCCACGGCGAAAGGCTCTCCTCCGAAGCTGATCTCCGAAGCTCATCCCCGAAGCTGGTCGACGAAGCTGGTTCCCGAAGCTGGTCCTCCGTCTGCCTCCTCCGGTCCACAACACCCCAACGCCGCTCTCCGTCCTCCGTCGTGGGTTGGCGTCGTATGTTGCTGTAATTCGAAGCGGCCACAATCGGCCCCACATTTACATTTACACCCTCAACAGCATCAAACGTCGACTTCGCCGTGAATGAGCAGCAATTTCCGTCGCTCACATGAATTTTTTCTGCCATACTGCCGAGAATTTCATTAGGTTTTGCTCTACAGTCTCTCTTCTTAGCTTGACTTCGTAGCGATGGTGCTGGAAGGCTTTCGAGGAGGCTTTGCTCACACATTGAATAATGTTATCAGGTTTTGGGACACACTCTTTCGTTGTGGTTTGGAAGCTTAGCGATGGTGGTGTCGGGATTTGGGGTTGTGGACGTGGAAGACTAGTGATTTGAGCCACGACGAGGTGGTGGCTTCGTGGTTTGGTTGCTTTGGTTGCTTTGGTTGCTTTGGTTGGTTTGTCACTTTGTCATCATGTGGCATGAGGCGCGGCGTTCGGAGAAGAAGGTTCACGAGATCATGGACGCCGCTCGTCGGCGTGCCCAGAAACGTGCCATATTCTTGGCGAAGCGTCGCGTGGACCCCCAGCAGACCTTGCGCATCACCGGCACTCGTTCCCGGGTTCACCACGACGCGACCGTGTACCAAGCCACGGAGGACCAGCAGGGGTTAATCCCATGGAACGGCAAGGAGGATAATCTCATTGATCGTTTCGACGGACGTGCTCTCCTCGACATGATCCGTGAGTATAATTCTTCCCACTTGCAGCAACGGGAGAAGACGGAGGAGGAAGACGAGCTTGAAGTCATGGTGAATTTCCAACGGTACCGCGACTTAATCAAGCAGCGCCGTCGAGGGTTGAGTGACAAGCAGGGACTTGACGACGTTGAGCAGGAGCTTGAGGCTCGCTCTACTACCACCACACCCTTCGATAAGTCATCAACACGCTCAACAGCCTTGGCTTCCTCCAAGCCAACCTACGGCCAAGTCGGATTTGCATACGAAGGGACCTCTGCATCCCTAACCAAGGAGGTAGACATGGGATTAGGGTTAGCCGAAAGCGACAGCGACGACGATCCCGTCGAAGACGAGGAAGGGAGTAGTAGCGAGGACAGTGAAGACGAGCAGATCGAGTCCATCGGACAGGACTACGGCGTGCCTAAGTTCAATTCTTTACTTCACCTCGATCGGAAACTGAAGGAGGAAGAAGCGCATGTGAAGGAGTTGGTGAAAGGCGACCCTGCCATGCGGAAACTCAGTCGCAAGGAGCGTCGGAAAGTTTCGCAACAAGAGCGAGAACGGGAGAAAGAGGCAGCTCGTCAGGCTAGTAATCGTCCTCTACAACACGATCCTTACAGGGAGCTTCGGAAGAGTCCCACATATGACTCTTATCATTCTTTCTCCCGTCGTGATAGAGGATCGCTTTCGCCTCCAAATTCCAGGTACCGGGACACGGATTCATATGATCACCGAGGCAGGAAGAGGAAAAGCTCCACGACTTCGACTATTGAATACATTACAGAGTTTGGAGTTGAGGGTACAGCTGGTGGGGAGAGTGAAGCTCCTACAACTTCCCCATTACATGACGCAATTGTAGTACCTTCACGGCGAATCCTTGAAGCGTTGCATAGTGATCCTGCTGCGAATGCTGTCACGCCCTCTGTTTCTACTCAGTCTGTGCGAGAGAGAGATCCGCGTCCTTCGAGCTCTGCTATTGCGAAGCTCAGCAAAATGCCGGCTTCAGCTTCAACTGCGGGATCTCCTGCTAATCCCAAAGCAGCAACAGCAGCAGCGACGCCAGAAACACCGCAGGAGCGACTGAGACGGATTATGAACAAGCAGTTAAGCAAGCAGATCAAGAAGGATATCGTTTCGGAGGCCGGGAAGAGACGAGAGCAGGAGAAGGAGAGGCAGGAGAAACTGGCGGAGACGCGTCGCATTGCGCAACGGAGTCGACGTGGGCGGAGTCGCAGTCGGAGTCGAAGCTTGTCGCCTGTGAGGTATCGGTACAGGAGCAGAAGCAGGAGCAGAAGTCCCATTCGGTCGTACCCGGGGTCTACTCGGTCACGCAGCCATGTCAGAAGTTGAATCCATGTGACATTAGGGTTGTTACCACAAATCCTTGCCAGCCAAAAGTTCAGCCTTTCAGGGTATGCCTAATCACAGGGTAACTGTCTTATACTCTTATGCTAGTGATAGAAAGTCCTGGATGTTCTAAAACACAGGTTCATGCCGGTGATAGAAAGTCAGTGTGCTGGTAGCCCTGCAGGTGCTGTCTCGTGAAAGTGACCCGTTTGTTTCTGTGAAATTGGATGTCGTTGCGAGCTTCTTCTTGAGGCTCTTGACCATTCTTCCGATTTTGAGGTGGAGGGCGACTTTCTAATTTCCATCTCCTTTTCTGAAGTCAATCCAGGTTCCTTTGTACATATGATCCTAGTAACGTTATCCAGGGGATTCATACATTGAGCTGAAGTGACTTGCTGCTGCAAGTCATTGCCTTATATGCAAACAAAATCATTTTTTGGCTCACGAGCTGGGGATTTATGTCCTATTCTATTACGCCCATTGCCAGACTGTTGTCTACTCTTCTCTGGTTGTTTATATTTATCAGATGTTTGTAGTAGCTTTGTATGTATGTTACTTGCTGTGTACTACATCAGGCACGGGATCTTATCGTTGGAATGATTTTCCTTGATTGGTTTATTTTTTGTGTGACTAAAACTTCTTTCATATTTGTGGTATGATTTCCTTCAGGAGTGTTGTCTTTGATTTTAGCGCTGAGCTTCGTTGCATTATCCCTTCGAGTGCAATGACATCAGAGTTGGAATAATAGGAGTTCTATGCAATATGTACATGCTCAACTTCCATACCGGATGATACTTTCTGATGTTAGGAGAGGGTTATGGCTTGGCCAGTCTTGTAGTTGAATCTTTGGCCAAATAGTAGAGCGTCAGTTTTATCTGCCGATAGTCTGGATGTTGGTTGAGTTCTGAGATTATAAGAACCGAGCTTGGAAGGAATTTGCCAAGGTATCGTCATTGAAGGGCACTTGTTTGAGAACCAGCAGCTGAGAAAATGATTCGGAAAATATAAATTACATTGAAGGTTTTAGGAAATGGAAGCGGAAGTGAATGCGATTGCTTTGAGAATTTTGAGAGACCGTTTGAATAATCTATGGATTGTGGAAGATGAGGTCTCAGGAGAACCTATTATTCGCACTAGAGAACCCTAAATGGAACGCCTTTGAAATACTCAATGCTTCAACTCTAGTTGGTTGCCTCAAAGAACTTCTCAATTCTTGTTGCTTTGAAATATGTATGTTGGGTTTACGGATGGTTTCATTTTGGGGCTAAAACTAGGTGTTGTACAAATGTTGGTGTTCTAATTGGATGTGGAGACCTCAATCTATTCAACAAGGTATTTCTTTAGTTTTACTATTATGACATGAATCTTCATAACTATCTTGATATTGCCAAGACAACCCTCTACAAAAAGTGTGCATGTTGGCAATTTCAAAAGATTTGAGCTTTATAGTTGGGGGATATAGAATTTAAAATGTATGAATATTTTTCCAACTATTATAAAGTCCCAATTCTTTTAGTATTTTTAGTTTGTTGTGATATTATTTTACATAAATCAAAATATTCAAGTATGATCCATCAAAGATGTAAGGTAGATGGCTGTAAAAGTGACCCTCTCCTTGCAAGCTCCCCATAGTTGGTTGTAAAATGGATGGGAGCTGATCTTTAAATTGAACTCTATTTATTTTCTTCTAAAAGGCAATCATTTCCTCAAATCGCTTTAGAAGTTGCAAGGGGACAGATTTGGAGAGACCTATGGTCACAAATAGGTACCTACTACAATTTTTTTTGAAAATTCGTAACTAATTCAAAATGCTTCAAAAAATATGAAACCACTTGTATTACATTCAGCATCCATTTTTTCTTCTTTGAAAAATGAGCTAAAAATAATTATGTTCATGCAAAACTATGAAAAAGGAGGATCAGCCCTTAAAGGGGCGCTTTTACAGCCATCTATCTCAATTAAAAATTTGTGCCCATTGTACAAGGAACTAAATGAAGAAATTTTTTTTTGTTTCCAAATAGATATTTTTTAATCACCCACTAAGAATGTTGGAAAAAACTTTGGACCAATCACAATACCATTGACCAAATCTATAACACTTAAAATGTTTGTGTAGAATAATTGTATTCAAATTGGTAAACCATGATTGTTGTATTGTATAATGTACTCCATATTTAGCATGTAAATGAATGTTAACATTAACAATAGCCATACATTCTAATTACATCTAAAGTATTACAACAATCTAGAAGAATATAACACTTGTGCTTGAAGACATCTAGAGTGAGTAAATTATGCAATTCTACTACCAAACATTGTTTATTTTAATTTGTGTAAGATGCAAGTGCGTAGAAGTGTCTCCCTTCCATCCATTTTGTCACGTAAAAGTTTTCTAAAGTCCTACCAATATGACTTAAATGACTTGAATGTGTTAAATGACTTGAATGTGTGAATTGTCTTGATGTTTACATATGAACCAAGATAAAGTAATTGAGTTTTTAGTGATTGGTTGTAGAGACATTTCAAAGACATGCATGTATGAAAATTAAAGTTCTTACAAATTGTGACTTCATAAAATCTAAAAATATATAATAATAATAATAATAATAATAATAATAATAATTCCTTATACAATATACTAATGTACAATGTTCTAATTTAGAAACTATCATAATTAAATATTCTCAAAATAAACTACATGCATGAAAATAGTAGTCATTATTCCCACAAGACTAATCTTAGCTAAAACAATTTTTACAACATTGGACAAGTTTCATAGAGTTGGAACAATTATTGAGGAAAGAACATTAATAATGTCTAGGAATTAATCCCCCAAAAGACCAAGGTATATTTTGACTCTGAAAATCCTATAAAAAACATAATGAAGAAAAATGAGGGAAAAAAGTTTTAAGAATTTGAATCGTAATAAATTGTATAAGCCTATAATGCAAATGAGTAGAAAAAAGTCTTAGAAAGCCAAACTAAACAAATTGCAAGGTGATAGTGTTTGAAGTTTATTTTGCACTTCTCAATAGGATGAGTAGACAATAATTTCTCTTGCAATGAGATTTTTGCATCAATCATAGCTTTTTATTACAATTGCATACAATATCATATTATCCAGATGCTTGCAAAATTTTAAAAGTTAAAGAGGATTTTAGCACAAGCTGGCCACCTTGTCTAATAAACATTAAGAGATACAAATTTTGATCTACACACTTGATTAGCCAATTTTTAATTCCTACAAAAGATATAAATATCTTCACCTTGCTTCAAAATTTTTATTATAAAATGACATTGCAAAAGCATGCCCATGAAAAGGATCAAATTTTTTTAAATATTAAAACTACAAAAGAAACATAAGCATTTAAGTATTTTGTAAATGTTGTTTTATTTAAATATTATCAATTTTCTCTAAAATTAGAATTATATTCTCACAAATGCATTAGATTATTTAAAGATATTACAAGTCCAGATGCAAAAGGGATGGAAGTTTGAGCTCTAATTTTTTCCATGTATTCAAACATATAGAAAAAAATATTAAAAAAATGGTTTGTTTTTTATGTTTTGAAGTCTTTAAATAAATTATTATGTATTGGTTTTAATGGTTTATCTATTCTAAAATTATTTTTTCATGTATTTTTGGGTAATTGTGTTTGAAAGTAAAAATGATAGGTAAAAATTTAAATGAATTTTCAAATCCAATTTTAATTATAGAAAATTTTGACTGTCAAAATTTGGATAAAAATTGGTCAAAATAATATTAAATAGGAGTTTTGGAATTCAAAATTTTCAATATAAAGAATTTTGATAAATTGAAAACAGACTTTTTTGATTGGTATATAGTTAAGATTTACAAATTGTTCATTGCATTTTTTATCATGCTAATTATGCTAATGTTAACTATTTTAAAAATTAGTTTTCCTATACTATGTTATACTAGTGTTTTAACAATGTGCATGAGTGAATATTTGTTGTAGAACTAATTGAATATGTTATACCATCCTCTAAAGACCAAGTACTTTATTTCATTTAGGTTTGTTGCTATGAGTTTGACAACTTTTAATTATCTACAAAGCTCAAAATTTTAAAAATGGTTGTGTGGAGATAAGTATATTTCACTATTAAAAAAAATAAGGCTATGGTAATTTCATTTATGATTTGGAATTTAAGAAAAACAAATATATTAGTATATTGAAGGATGAATTTCATTGAAAATCATTTTATAATTGAATGACTTAAAAATAATAATTGGAAATTAAAAATAATGAAAAATCTAGACCTCAAACAAATTTTTAGGATTTGATTTTTAAAGGGTCATTAATCCCTAAAGATTCAAGGGCTTTTGGACAAAACTCAAATGTGTTATAATATATAAATTCTATAATTTTTTTGAATTTTGCATCAAAAAAGGCAATGTTAAGCTTGAAGATTAGAAAGTATATACGGTCAAAATTTAAAAAATATTTATAGATTTGATTTAAATGAATTTCCAAGATTTAACTTTTAAAATCCACTAAGAATATGTCTTCAATCTTTAGCATTTGAAAATCTTTTTTATGCTTAAAATTGTAATTTCAAGTGACTTGTGAGAAAAGTCAAAGAATTTAATGGTAATAAAATCATCCCAATTTTTAAATAGCAAATTTTGAACACCAAGAAAATACTATTTAAATCATTTGCATTATTTTCCTTTAATTTTCATTAGACCATAGCAATTTTAGTTTAAAATTTAAAAAATAAACAAGACATGTAATCTAGTTTGCAAATCTTTTTCTTTTGAGAAACTCTGCTTGAAATTGGGCAACAATAACAAGAAATGGTTGATTGGGCATCAAAGGGTTAAGCCTTTTAATAGATTATTGAAATTTGAATAAGTCAATTAACAATCTCAATCTTTAGTGTAATAGTGTAATGTTTGGGAAGATGGAGGAGCAATTTGGATTACTAAGAATATCAAATTTTTTCAATTTATACTTTGCAATGAAAGTTATGCTCCCCTAAGCATTAATCTACAATAACGTAAATTTTGATTACAAGTGAATCAACTCAATCTCAAAGGATATATCAAAATGCAAAAGCATATTATTGTAATAACAACATAGTGATGATCTAATGTAGAACAATAGGTATAGATCAAGACATATTAAGTGTACTTCAAGGCTAGTGACTATCAATCACCACTAAAATGCATATCCATTCGCTACATCAAAGTTGCCATAATGAGTAGAAGTTAATATTCATGAACATGCAATGAACATCTTTCAAAATTAAGTACCTAGCATTCAACAACATCACTCAATGGCTACTCTAATCATGGTAGTAGCAACCAATATGTAAAAAATAAATGGATATTTTAAAAAGAATTTAGTTCACCTAATTTAGCTTCCTTTCATCCAATTATTTAGCTTCCTTTCATCCAATTTAACTTTTAGTCTAAGGTACAAATGGAAGTGACTAAAGTAAAGGTGTACTTTTGATCCAACTTATTTGCTAATCAAATACAACCATATTGTTGTTCCACACTCACAAGCATGTCCTTGTTAGAAATGAAATCCAAACAAAACTTTTGTTACAGTCACAAGCCTATTTTTGTATCCTTGGAACTGAAGGCAAAGTCTAAGGATCTTTTAGTTGATAAAAAATCAAGAAGATTACTCAAAACCATTAAGATCTCTTTGTTTTGAACTAAAAGGACAAAATCAACTTCTACAAAGCTTTGAAGGTTTTGAGATTCAATAGTTATATATAGCTAATAGATTTAGATAAGCAATAGCTCTTTTTGTTTCAAACTTCTAATGGAGTTGATAGACCTAGAATAGCAATGGTGAAATATCTAGCCTAAAATCTAGGAAATTTGAGTCACTACAAAACAACCTTGTTCTACATGTAAGTGACTTTAATCAAAGTTGCAACCCAAGAATTCTTTTTAAATTGGCAAATAGAATGGCCACAAAAAATTGCTTTTGGTATTAAGGATTGGGGAATGGAAAACAATGTATGACAAAATATTAAAATCTAATTGAATTGAAAATATTAGCTAATAGAAGATAGAAATACTATAAACTCTACCATAAACTGTGCTCTTATCTTTTATGCCTTGAAATGACAAGAATAGGTACATTAAAACCGCTAAAGGTACCATCACAATTTATGGTATTTCTACCTTAAGAAAGGGTCTAAAGAGATTTACGGATTTACTAGTTGGAATCCATTAAAGAATAAAGCATTTTAGATGAGACAAATGTTGAAAAATTTTCATTTTGTAGAATATTTGCAAGTAGTAAATTCTTTTGAGTAGATGGCGTAGTAGAAAAGATCTACTTGGTTCCTAAGGTTGATATGCCAAGGACAAGGTATGACAAAAAAATGTTTGACTTCTAATCCAAATACTAAAAGCTCCTTATTCACAAGTTAGGCTATCATTCAACAACCATTCTAATTGGACACCAAATGGAGAATATTTGGCACCTTAAACTAGACAAGAGACTTGCTAGTATCAAAGATACATCCTAGAGTAATAAAATATAGCAATAAAAAAATGAAATTCTCATTTGCAAGGAAGGATGGAAATTTCATCCAAGAGGTTGACCAATCAATGGACTTACTACTTGACCAACAATGCAAAACCAAAGAAATTAATTGAAAAAAATTAACCAATTTCAACATTACAGAAGTCCATAATCAAATCAAAGGCGTTGTTTTGATAAAAGATGATGAGGAAAATGATTCCCTTAGTACTAAGGACTTTGGATTAACGAAGGAATTTGAATATAAAAACAAGTCAATATTGGAAATTGGAAGTACCTCCTACAATCAAGAAAAACAATTTGGCCTCAAAGTCAAACTAACAAACACATCTTATTCTAAATGGATGACATGATAGTTAAAGGACATTCTACCATCAATAAATCTCTAAGAGAGAGTGACCATTTCAGGGTTGACAGGACGTTCGGACGCAGACGCTGTGTCCGCAGCGTCCGCTGACATTCGCGTCCCGGCGGATGCATCGTCTGCCTGTCCCCCGTCCGCCTGTCCGCCCGATTACGGCCGTCCGATTGACGCGCGGACTGATTTAGTTCTACCATTGGAACAAATGGATCCCTTAACCTATACACAATGTGAATTTATTAAAGTTGTTTTGAGCACTATTACATATGAATCCTTGGAAAGTTGGATCCAACACCTCATTTTCTACAATGAATTATGATAATGCCAAAAATGTATTAGCTTTCACTACTGTAAGTAGTCGGCATATTACAAACGACAATAGTCATGACTTTGCAATAAATAGTCATAAATCATAGATGTGACAAGTGATAGTTGTCCATGATTTCACCCTCTTTACATAATCAAATATGACAGAGCAATTTTCAAGGTTAGTACTTGGTTGCATCCATTGTACAAGATCAAGTCCACTTGTAAGTCCATCAACAATCATTTTAAACAAATATCATATTTGTATAGTAAGTTCGAATTAATTATACTAAAAAACAAGTGCCATTTTTTTCTTCAATCTAAAACCAAAATGTGAATTTACAAAAATGTAAAGATAGTTTGTCAAAAATTTTAAAAATTCAATAACAATTCATCTAACCATATATTAAATATCATTTGACCATCTACTACCAAGAATTTTTTTGATGGTTGAATGAAAGAATTACTTCATTAATATTTAATGAGGTTAAAGGATTAAGAAATTCTTTTTATAATGAAATCCATCATCTTTCATGAATCTTTAAAACGTATGGGACAATTTGAAGATGAGAGCTTGACAACTCATTGCCAAAATGTAGGACTTGTGTTCAATGTAAAACTTCAAACCTCATTTTGGCACAATGGAATGATTTATTTCAAAAAGATTTGAACTAAAAGAAGTTGAAAAATCAAGCTCAATTTCATCCCAAAAAATCTATTTATAAATTTAAGTCTCCAAAAGAAAATTATGGACAAAATTTAGAGAGAATGTTTGAAAATATCAAAAAAATTGTCCCCTCCAACCCCTCCAAATTTTGTCCATAACTTTCTTTTAGGGACTTGAAACCTCAAAAAAAATTTAGACATGAAGTTTTTGTTTTATTTTCAAAATTTTCTTAGTTCAAAGTTTATACAAAAAAATTACTCTACTATGAAAAAATGAGGCCCAAAGTTCTATATTGAACACAATTCCTACTTTTAACTTAACTAGGTATGAGTAGTTGAGCTCCTAGTAATCCTAATTTACATATCCCACATGGGTTGTTTTACCTCCTACCATCTCACATATATAAATAGCTTGTCTTCTCTCCTAGGATCAATCAAGATTAGTGACTTTTAAATCTATGTGGTCGTTATTTGAAGTTTTTTGGAGCCTTAAACTCTAGTCGTTATCAGCTATGATTAGGGGATTCAAATTTATTTCTAGCATATGCTCAAATTAGTCAAATGGTGAAATTTTTTGGGCCTTCCTAGACCCTCAGTCGTTAACGGCTATGGTTTGGAGGGTCCAAATTTGTTTCAAGCATATGCAAGAATTAGTCAAATGCTGAAATTTTTTGGACCTTCCTAGATCCCCATCCATTAATGGCTACAATTTTTGGGATTCAAATTTGTTTCCAACATATGCAAAATTGGTCAAATGCTAAAAAAATTTGGACCTTTCTAGACCTCTAGCCGTTAATGGCTATGGTCTTAGGGATCCAAATTTGTTTCTAGCATATCCAAGAATTAGTCAAATGCTAAATTTTTTAGACCTTCTTAGACTTCGAGTTGTTAACGACTACAGTTTTAGAGATTCAAATTTGTTTCTAGTATATACAAAAATTAGTCCAATGTTATAATTTGTTGGACCTTCCTAAATCCCTAGCCATTAGCAGCTATGATTTTGGGGATTTTGTTTCTAATATATACAAAAATTAGTCCAATGTTATAATTTATTGGACCTTCCTAAATCCCCAGCCATTAACAGCTACGATTTTGGGGATCTAAGTTTGTTTCTAGTATATGCAAGGATTTGTTAAATGCAAAAAAAAATTGGGCTTTCCTACATCCCTAGCTATTAAGAGCTACAATTTTGGAGATTCAAATTTGTTTCCAATACATACAAGAATTAGCCAAATGTTGAAAATTTTTAAACCTTTCTAGACCCCAACTATTAACAACCACTATTTTAAGGATTCAAATTTGCTTGCAACATATGCAAAAATTTGATTCAATGTTGAAATTTTTTTGCCTTCCAAGAGCACAAGTATTTACACCCATGGTTTGGAGGATTCGAATTTGTTTGTAGTATATGTAAGAATGTAGTCAAGTGCTAAAAATATTGGCCTTCTAAATGTACAACCATTTATGGCCACGGTTTGGGTGATTCAAATTTGCTTTATATCATGTGCAAGAATCTGATCAAATGCTGAAATTCTTTTGGTCTTTCTAGTGCGTAGTCATTAACAACCACAATTTTAGGGATTCTAATTTGCTTACAATATATGCTAGAATTTGGTCAAATTCTCAAAATTATGGGCTTTTCTAGTGCATAAGCCATCAACAACTATTAAGTTGAATTACATGTTGTACAATACTTATACATTATTTTGAATTTTTGAATTTGGATTTAAATGTGATTTCAAAGATGTTGACAAAAAAAAATCCATAAGCACAAATTTTAGATGTTATACTTCAACTTCTTTCTAAAGATCAACTAGAATTACAATTGCGTGGCTTTTTAAAGGAGATTATAAACACTTTTTTTGCCTTAAGGGGTTGAAGGATCAACTAAAAACAAAATCGGAAATCAATATTCTTTTATGTTACATGATTTCTGTGCCAGTTGTTAGGCCTTTTCTGAAGAATGATGTTATGAATCTAGTTGCACATTTTGTTACTTACGGTTATATGGAAGGAAATGGGGTTTCTATGTGACTTTGGAAAATAATGGAAAGATCTATAGTAGATGTTACAAATGATATTAATTATTAAATTGTAGTGTGCCAATTGGGTGCAAGCAAATGTTGTATTTGAGAAAGAATTGAAAAATGATAAAGATCTCAAAGTTTTCTCTAGCAAGATGTTTATAGTCAGGGATAGCAACTACTGTTTGCAAGTATAGTTGCCTATTAACAATTGTGATTATGTAGATGATTTCATGTGGAATTATATTATTGAAAGTATTGTTTGAGGTCAAGATGTACATTGCAACTATATTGGTAGAATTACATAATGTCATTTGGTAATTCTTTATATTTCATTATCATTTTTTATTTCTTTTCATTTCTTAGTCTTTAAAGCTTGTTTAGTTTGGACCATTACAATTGTCTTTATTCTACTTTGTTTTGTGTGATGTTCACTTCACATATTTTAATACAATAAATCTTGTTTTGCCACAAGAATTGAGGACTCCCATGTTTCCATAAATCTCGTTCACAAGCTTCATCACATTTGAAGTATTGCTAGGCAATTGTTTTCATATTTATTTTTTTTAAATTGTCTCTAAAGAGGATCTTACTATAGCTGAAGCCAAGTAAATAAAATAAAATTTAGTTCACTTTGACTTTTGAATTTCTAAATGATGTCATATTTAAGGTTTATTTCTAAAATTTTATATTCCATTTCATATTTTTTGCAATTTTTAGGTCTTCCCTTTGTTCTTGTTGTTAATTTGAATTAATATTATGTTACTCTATTATACATTGATTTTGCTTATTCTTATACATCATTTATTTTGTGCAACAAGAGTTGAAGAATACTTTTACTAAAACTCAAGAAATTTTTATAAAAAGTATCACAATTCATCAAATTAAACTCCAAGTGCAGTTGATGAGTGAGTCTCCAAAGTTATTGACAAGATGAAGATAGCTCTTCATTCATAATTAAAGAAGTAGCTCCCCATTGCATATCTTAAGTACATCATAATTTTTTTGGAGCAAGTGAAATGTCACTATGAAACTCATGATTAAAGTTTAGAGATGATTTAAGAAAAGTAAAGAAGTTTTGGATGTTGGCAACTTCAACAATTAATACTTCTTTGAAGATGAAATGGCTAGAGATGCAAACAAGTCTCTTACTTTTTGTGAGGCTTTCAAATTTCCTAAAGCAAAATTCAATGATATAGACTTTTTTAAGTAGCTTCATAAAGCTAAATGATCGGTGGTCTTAGGTGAGTACTTATCTATTTTTATTGTTTAAATAGTAATATTTTTTTGAACCTTTTTATTCAATCATTACATTATTCTAATTTAAATTTTGTGTATGGTAGTTGGCTATTGAAACAAAAAAAGTCTTTTGATGCTATAGTAGTTGATCTAGGTATATCTATTAACTATCTTCCACATGGTATGGATCCTTTGCCCACTATTTTTTACTATGTGGAAACAATGTGCATATTGTTGTGAGATACTACATTCTTTTGTAAATCATAAGCCTTGAATCAAACTCTATCACTAAACTTTATAAAATTCCATAAAGTGGAGTTTAACTTGGAATTAAATCAAACTACTTCCATTTAAATTAATTATGTATACTATCTTTTAGAAATTATTATTATTACTTTTAGAAGAAATTAAATTTTAAAAAGGGACAATTTAAAAAAGGACACTAATTAAAAAATGATTGTTTAGGCCATTTAGAGTTAGTACATTTATTTGGTGTATAACATATGACTACTATATTTATTTTAAATGTTCAATGTTCAAGATATTTTTGTTTTTATTTTCAAGTATACTTATACAAATAAAATAAAACGGGTGAACTATTTTCATCCTTTACATTTATACAAAGATTCATAATGAAGACTACATTTATTACTTAATCATTCAAATGCATTATTCATGATTTAGTACTTATAATGTTTAAAGCCTTTGCTTATCACCATATTATATTTAGCCTTTATGACCCATGTTTGTTGCTCCTTTTATTTTAGACTTTATAAATGTTATTCTTATGATGTTGTAATGATGTATTCTAATTTTATATTTAAGTACTTTGTAGTGAGACAACCTAAACCATTATACTTATTTTTATCATGTACTTGCTTACAAACACTATCTATTTTGATTATATCTTAATTTTTGGAAACACATTTGTTCAATTTTTTGGTACAAAATCGCATAGTGGCATATTCATTTGTTGTTCATTTGGACTGAAAATCCTTATATCAAAATCTATAGTCATAGGTTCTTGATGGATTTACAAACTTTAAATGAAACAAAAAAATGGAGGCTCATACTCACAAGCTTACATATTAGCATCCCCGTTCATTGAAGGGCCTAGTCTCCTATAATGTCTTCACTACAAGAAAAAGTGGTGTTTTAAGTGAGTTTTTAAATATAGTCCTTTTGACCTTCAAGGAGATTTTCAGCAAAATTTTATTAGAATCACATGCTTTGATGTCCTCATTCTAGAGGTGGAGCAAGAATCAAGTTGTCATTTTTGAATCCGTCTTTCCAATCCAGTATATATATAAAAAGTTCTTAGATCTACCCTTTCCTGCTTGAATAGTTATAAATTATGGATTTATTATTGTTTTATAAACAATGGGGTCATCCAAGAGTGTATTCATTTAGGAATGTACATCATCACATAATATTTCTAATCTCATTAATTACAAAGGAGTTAGACAAAATACCATTCACAAGCAATTCAATCATAGCCTTGCTAAGAACAAATTCTTAGGCATTTAAAGTTGAGGCACTAGTAGTCGATTATTTAAGCAATTTTGGAGTAGTACGTGTGCAATATGAGGTGGTAGAATTTTTTTCTCATGTAGAGAGATAAAAAAAATACGAGGATAGCAAAAAAGTTTAGAGTTTTATCCACAAAATTGAAATTATTGTGAATTTCAGAAGTCAAAAAAGTACATTTGACTAGTAGCCAATGCTTAAAGTTTTTGAATTCCGATAATTCAAGAATTACTTTCCCACTCACTACTTCATACTTCCTTGCTCACTACTTTAAAACATGTGCCTTAACTTCATTAGTTTCATCCTTGAAAAGGACAAAAAAAAACATTCCAAGATTGAATTCTAGTCTAAGGTTGGAAATAGCGCACCTTACAAGGTGGATAGTGGGCGTGGTTGACAATTGGTGCCACAACCTTACTTCCTTTACAGTGGATTGGATCTGAAGGTAGTGCTATCATGTAAAGCTTGGAATGAAGTGATCTTAGACAACATTCAAGTCCTTAGTTTTAACCCCTTTGGAGCTAAAGCCTATTTCTAGCCAAAAAACACTTAAAATTGCCATTTTATTTTGCAAAGAGTCAAAAAAATTGAAAATTATTTTTCTTTTAACATCTAACCTTAGGATCTTACACCTTACTACTATATATTGAAATATATGGAATAAGTTTCAAAATCTTTTTACCATAGATTGTAAGATATCTACATTCAAAGTAAAGAAAACAAGTTTTTGTACATTGCAAGAATAGATTATTTGACTTTAAACCTTCTTAACTCAAATTAATTGCATTACAAAATTTTGAGCTTTAAGTCTTTATAATGGGGAATTCAATTGAGAGTTTGGAAAAAAAATTAAAAAAAACTAAATTTTCATTCCAAAAAAAATTGTTAAGTAGAAGTAGGTACAAGATAGAAGGAAAATCTAAATTATTATCTCTAAAATGAGATTAAAATGCACTAATCCCAATGGTGAGATTATTCTAGCAAACAAACTAAATCATGTTAATCTTTTTTTTTAAATTGCATTAAAAAATGAATCCTATAAAGTATTTTTTTTAAAAGATGCTCTGATTATTACATAAAAAATACAATTGTCCATAACTTTTACATCACTTATTCAAATGAAATGAATAAAAAAATATATATTCCAACCAAGCTAATCAATTTTTTATCAACAAATTTTTTTTTTAAAAATCATGGCAAAAATTGAAATAATACTAGGTACCTACCCAAAATCCAATTTGTCCCATGAAAGGACAATGGTCCTTTAGAGGTTAACAACATCAAAAAATTTATGTTGTCTTTCAAATGCGAAGGGAAGCATGGGATCACTTTGAATGTCATGTTTATGAAGGAGGACTCCAAGATTGAATATATTCTCAATAGTGTCTTTATTGTCTAAGAAAAAAAGAAACTATTCAAGATATTAGTAGTATAATTTGGTAAAAAAAATTATTTAAAAAAAAATTCACCTCAAGGCTCCTTGGAATCCAAGGAGCCTTTCTTGATCTTTGAAAAGACTTCCATTGGTGTATAGGGACCTTTACAAAGAACTTTAAACCTTTAAATAACCCCTTAACAACTTTTTTTGGCACCAAGAAAGGCCTACCTCAAATCAAGAAGGCTCTTTAGAATCCGAGAAGCCCTAATAAAAAATATATATTGATTCTTTTTAATTATTTTTATAAAATATTTGTTTAAATTTTTTCCAAATTAATATGGGGAAGGTGCCCTTTGCAACAAGAAATTCCTCCTCAAATTTGAAGAGACATCTATTGAATTAAAAAATTAATTAATTATAATATTTTTGAAAATAAAAAGATTTCTTTTGAAAAAAATTAATTTGAAATTTTGAAACTTCAATTGGAATTTAATTAAACTTCCACATTCATTAAAGGGGGGTCTTTTGGAAACTTTTTTACCTTTAATTCACCGTACTTAGACGTCAATTCTTATCTTAAGCAATTGAGTTTTTATTCACATTCAATAAGCATTCATCATCCAATGCTATGAACAACAAATGTATTTCATTTAATAAAATCAACTATGAAAATCATCTAAATCCATTCATCCCCATTCATCCTCTTTAAATTCATTCATAGCCATAAATGTTTATTCTAAACCACGGATATAGGTCTCTTATAGTGAAAAGTTTTAAATTTTTCATAAGGTCTTTAAAAAACGGCCATTGTTCAATGCTTGTCACTCATCACTCAATGCTCAATGCTTGTTGCTCCCTACTCATATTTTAGCAATCTTGAAATCCCATTGTCTCCTCAAGGAATAAAATGAATTTTGAGTAGGTATTTGTAATCTCAATTTTCATGATGATTTTTTGAATTTTTTTTGAAGATAAGAATATACATAAGTTTTGGAAGAATATTATTTTTATTTCAATTCGTATCCAAGAAAAAAATTTATGCCAACTTTAGTCCAAATGGGGATCATAAAATAGTACAACTAATAGCACAAAATGTCAAAATAAAATTTCAAAATAAAATTTCTCTTCAAAAGTAATTTTGCCTACATAGAAAGATTTGGTTCATTTTATTTGGATTAATGATGAGAAAGTTATGGGAAATCTTGTTTGGGGGTGATATAAACATCTTTTTAAAATAATAACTTATAAGGTTCATTTTGACTATGATTTTCTGAGTTTTAAGAAAATAAATAAAAAGATTTACTTCACTTCCTAGAATAATCTCACCATTTGAATTATTGTGTTTCAATTTCATCTCAAAGATATTATCAATTTTGTTTTTTCTTTCAATCTTGTACCTACTTCTATTAAACTAACAATTTTTTAAAGAATGAAAATCAAGCATGTTTCCAAAAAAAATTCTAGATCTTGAACTCAATTCTTCAACTTCAACTTTTTTTTTATTCAATATTGATATTTCAAAAAATTTAATCTAGAAAGATTTAGAGCCTCAAAATATAGATGCAAGGCACAAAAAAATAGTTTTCTTCACTTCAAACATAAAATATCTTGCATTTTTCATGTCAATATTCTTGAAATGTCTTCTACACATTCTTAAACTAATTTTGTGCAAGATATTACAATTAGATATGCAAAAAAGAAATTCTAAAGCTTTGGTATTTTGCAAAAGAAATGACAATTTTTAGTGATATTTGATTAAAAAATAGGCCTTAGAAATTTAGGGGTTATAATCTAAAATCATGGTTACAAGGAATTCAATTGAAACTATGAATATAGGTCCATTCTAAAACTATGTATAATAAAATTTTGAATTTTTTTTTTTAAATTGCAAATTGAATGAAAAATAATTTATAATATATATTTTTTAAGTTTCAAAGGTTTACAAATGTCCTATCATTATTACAATATCATACAAACGTTTCTAAGAACAAAGGAATTAAAATATATTTAGTATATACAAGGTAATATGTAATGATTCATATATTGGGGGTGGGAATTGAATATTACATTTACAAAATGTTTATATGGACGATTTTGATCATCAAGTTATACATAGTCTCAAGATGTAAATATAAATTTTAGCCATTTCCAATTGTAATCTTCTAACCCCTAAAATTCCATGATTATGTTTTCACCAAAAAAGTTCAAACATTGTCATTTTTAGTACAATTACCAAATTTGTATAAAAGAAATATGTGGGCATATATTATTGTACAATTGTGTAGTATGCTCACTTAAGAACATGTGGTAACCATTTGTTTGTCCATTGATAAGTCCATAGATCCTCACGCCATGAATGCCAAGGAAACCACTTAAACTTAATTGGATTTTTGCTTGTTCTCTTACATTACAAAAAAATTTGACCCTCAGAAAGGTTGCGAGTTTTGAACCCCCTTGGTGCAATTAGAGAGGAATTCAATTGTTTTTTTTAATTTTTTAATGAATGCAACTAATGTGGCACTACTTCTGCCATGTCAGAGCCACATCAGATTTAAATATTTTTTAATATTATATATAGAGAGAGATTTTTATTTTTTATTTTTCTGTACATGTACTGCGGGGTGCCAAAAAAATGAATCCTTAACAGCCCTCCGCAGGGTTCAAATTTTTTCTGGTTTTAATGATTTCTGGTTCTATTTTTTGCTCTTCCTTTTTCATTTGCTCATCCTTTCTTCATTTGCCATGTCTGCCCTTTGGCTCAGCAGTTACATTGTTCCTTTAGTTTCCATTTGTATTATAAAAATAAAAATAAACAAAACAAAACATTGGATTTCTTAAGTTGTGGGTAAGTTGCTTGGTTCCTTCCCTCTCTGATACTGTATGGCCATACCTGTAGCTAATTTATTTCACTAATGATTAGCTCCCTTTGTCTCGTTGCAGGAAATAACTGAATATAAATCAGCACCCACATGGACCAACTCTAAGCTGAGTCTTTGATTCATTTTTTTTTTTAAATTTTTTTTCGGTTCTCCATCTCACATGGAGATTCCCATCCTCACAGCTAAACTAACCACTTTGGAATTTTTTCCTTTTTAATAATTTAGAATGGGGGCAATCTACTATTTTTATTCTTCAAGGGATTCAGGCATGGGTGCAAATGCGGTTGTGGTGGGGGCAGGATAATCAATGGGTCTGTTATCCAGCTATTGGTAAATATAGACAAATTAACTTACTACTACTGGAGCAGGCACAATCCTAAGTGAATAGTAACTTATTAGTAAGTTACTGACTTATGGGATTGGGCTTTCATGTGTGGACGAAGTCGGGATGGTGGAATGGGGACTCCAGAAAAAAAAAAAAAAAAAAGAGGGAGAGAGAGAAAAAAAAAAGGATTCATGGCAATTCTACTGCTACTGATCAATAGGTTTCACCAACCCCAAACTCCACATGGAAATCCACAGATCAACAATAGTGGAATGGGGACTTGAGAAAGGAAAAAGAAAGAAAACTCTGGGTCATTTCACCATTGATTAATAGGCTTTGCCAACCCCAACT
Source organism: Pseudoscleropodium purum (assembly GCA_963969395.1). NCBI lineage: Eukaryota > Viridiplantae > Streptophyta > Bryopsida > Hypnales > Brachytheciaceae > Pseudoscleropodium > Pseudoscleropodium purum. The sequence continues at coordinate 30,593,006 of OZ017795.1, forward strand.
CCACATAAGGTAACTTTGCCTATGACAGTCCAAATGGGAGCCAGCCCATCACAGGCATAAAATTTCTAGTGATGCACATTTCAAGAACTAGAATGTACACCGTTAGTACAATTTTGCCTCTTATGGGCTGGCTCCCATTTGGACTGTCATAGGCAGAGTTACCTTATCAACAATGGTGAAATGGGGACTTCAGGGGGGGAAAAAAAAAAGACTGTGGGCCATTTCACCATTGATCAATAGACTTAACCAACCCCAACTCCACATGGAAATCTACATATCAAAAATAGTGGAATGGAGACTTGACAAAGAAAAAAAAAAAAGACTCTATACCATTCTATCGCTGATCAATAGGCTTCACCAACTCTACATAGAATTTCACAGATCAATAATGGTGGAATGGGGACTTGAGGAAAAAGAAAAAGAAAAAAAAGACTTCTGGCCATTCCACTGTTGATCGATAGGCTTCACCAACCCTGACTCCACATGGAAGTCGGCCCTCGATCAAGGAATAATAAAAGGAATAACTGACAATCCATGTATCTAATGTGAATAGTTAGATTCTCACCTTAATAGTTTTATAATTTTTTGATGCTGTATTCCCAAATCTAAATCTTCTTTTAGTCCTCTCCTTCACCTAATTCTTCGTCATTTGAGCAGTGATTCACCAAGTAAATTGGTACTAGAGTTGATGTTGGTGAAGCCTATTAATCAACGATAAGGGTCATTGAAATTTTAATTGATAAGAAATTTCAGGGAGAAGATGTGTACCACCCCCACCCCCACCCCAAATCACTACTTTTGACTCATGTTTCTTATTATTAGATTGGTTAAATTTCCATTGATTTTTTTGTTGGCAACATTTGGGATATTGTCTGCAAAAGTTAGGAAGGATTAAAAAAATTGGGGGTAAAGTTTAGGTACGAATTATCAACCAAGCCCAATACCCAACACGTACGGTGTAGTATTTCCAACAAGGGCTGAAACAAATTTTTAATTGAAGCTCAGAATGTATTTTTATGGTCTTCTTCAAGGTTGGGATTAATAAGGTTATGACACATGTCCTATAGTAGTGAGTAGGAAAGTAGGAGGTAGTGAGTAGGAAAGTAATTATTGGATGATCGATATTAGAAGAGTGTATATAGCTACATTAGCAATAGGTCATGAGTACTTTTTAGCTCCCAAAACTCATAGCAATTTCAATTTTGGGAATAAATTAGCAATCCTTATATGTCCTATCTTCCTACATGGGAAGAATTTCCACCACCTCATCCTACTCACAATCTGCTCCCAAATTGCCTAAGTGGTTGACTACTAGTATGTTTAACTTAGATGTTTTGGAGTCATTTCTTCAACATGCATACATCTTGATTTGGAAATGTACATAGAGTGTTGATTGTGTTTTTATGGAAGGTGCAATTTTGGGTTTATCTACCTTAGATGAAGGCCCTTTACAATATTGTTGGAAGAAGGTTAGGCTCCTTGTCTTCATAAGCTACTAACTACTCTTCAACTTTGTAAAATTGTCAAAGCCAAAAGAGTGACTATCTACTCTATCTACTGTGATTATAGGCATGTAAATTTCACCTCCTTCCGCCTCCAAGACACAACTACAGCCATTGATTTTGTTCCCCCCCCCACCCCCCCACCCATGCCATAGATCTCAATCACAATCATTTTCATGACCAATATGATTGCAAAAGAGTGAAAACTTGTTTGGGTGAAAACCTGCCCCCTTTTTGCCTTTCAAAAATTGAGAGTAGTTGATTTAAAAAATAAATAAAAAACCCTCTAATGCTGTTGATCTCCAAAAAACTTGATATATAGATATGGGTAACTATATTGGTATGGGATATGGATACAAATACATGTAGAGGATTGAATACTAGTATGGGATACATAAATAATATTTATACTAGTATGGGATATGGATACAAATACATGTAGAGTATTGAATACTAGTATGGGTTAGAGAAATAGTATTTATACAAGTATGGGATATGAATACAAATACATGTAGAGGATGAAATACTAGTATGGGATACAAAAATAATATTTATACTAGTATGGGATATGGATACAAATACATGTAGAGGATCGAATACTAGCATAGGATACAAAAATAGTATTTATACTAGTATGGGATATGAATACATGTACTAGATTGGTACAAGATTAAAATACAAATACAATTAAACCTTGGGATATATCCCATATTGAATGGCAAAGCAATGGCACTTGAAAATTATAACTAAGAGAAAGAGTGTGCTTAATTGAATTTTATTTAAATTAATTTAAATTGAGTTAGGCAATGGGGGCTCAATGACTTATGAATGGACAAATGATTCTTGCTCATATTGAGAAATAGGAGTTTTTGTTCATGGTTTGGTATATGTTTTGTAATGGAATATGCACATCATTGATCATTACACAAGGATTGGTTTCAAAAAACACGTGCTAAGTTACATAGACTATTTTAGCACTTTTGGTTGTTTGTTCTGAAAACTTGATTGTAAAATTCAATGTCATTAAACAAAACCAACTACATTAATTAACATTTTCAAGGTAGGTTCATCTTTGTAAATTTCTTGAAAATTGCTCATTTATTGCATTTGAAAGGTATACTATGAGTCCATACTCTTATTTCTAAATACATAAAAAAATAGTTTGGTATGTACATTACAACGTTACATATATGCACTTAGTAGTACACATGCTTTAGTTAGTGATTTCTTTAAAAAAAATTCATAATAATTTGAAGTTTTCAAAACCATTCATAAAAAATTCATGACTTAAGTAGACATGTAATTGTTTTTTCTATATTTTAATTTAAAAACTTCATATAAGTAATAGTAAAATAGAGCATGCAAGATGATGAAGTTTGAAGTTTGACCAAAGTTACATTAAAAAATTGTGAAATCCTCTCAATTTTGATGTTTTCATAGACTTTTTTTGAATCTCAATGGTATAAAAGTAATGTGATTGTGTACAATACAATAACAATAACTTACATTGGGAGTAAAAGTGGCATTCTTTTGCATTGTTTTTTGTTTGATTATTCAACTTGAGTAGCTTGGTTTTGTAAAAATTGACTAATTGATGTTTAGAAACTAGATTGGAAGTTTGAAGAACTCGATTCACATTAAAAGTTCAAGGTAATTTGAAAAAGGTAATTTCACCTAATTGCAACAATTTCTTAAAACCAATCTCTACATGTTCTCACCTAAAATGTACAACCTCTATTTGTGAGAGCCAAGGGTCAATTTTAGTTGCATCTATTTTCACATTATGAAAATTAATAATTTGTTTATATAGTGTTCAAAAAATCAATGGTTAAACAATTTGGAACATTTTTGCCTTTAACAAGATCCAACAAAATTTATCCAATTTGATAATAAGATCCATGCTCAAAGCTTTATTATGAATAATTTTGATGACCATATCTAACAGGAATATAAGGTCTATTTTCCAAATTTTATAAGTATTGAGTTGCCAATCCATATCCCGAAACCAAAGATAACCATGCACTTAGAGATGAATACTGAAATTTGCCTCCTATTAGTAGTTGGCTAATTTAACTTTTTTTTAAAGCACTCTAGGACCTTAAATGAAAATATTTTTACTTTCTCCTAGCCTAATGGTAGTTGGAATTACTTCTCTATCTTTGTTAATTTTATATACTTTCCATCCTACTAAAAAACTTTGAATTAGAAATAATTCATATATTACTAAATTGTTCCACTTATTGATTTCAATTGTTGATAATTAGGCAAGTGATGTAGAATTCAAATCAATTTCCACTAAATCAATTCCCCAAATTCCACATTGGTTGTTCAACAATCAACAATCAAAATCAACAAATGGAACAGTTTAGTGGGATGGAAGGAATACAATTTGATCTTTACTTGGTCATTTGGGGTCTCTATTAAACATTATATAACCACACAATGTTTTTCCATGTACTAGAAAGATATCAAGGTAATTTCTTCTAAAAGCAATGGTCGTTACTTCTTCAAATCGCCCCTATAATTAGCTCTAGAATGGATATGAGGTGGTCATGAAATCAACCTCTTTGACCATTGAGTGAATCAAGGAAAAAAGTATCATTTATTTGCAAGAGCCAATTATTTTCCTTCCAAATTTCCTTGCATTTCTTTACAAATTGCAAGTGGACGGATTTTGGAAGACCTATTCCAATCACGGCAAATAGATGCCTCCCGACACAAATCTTCAAAAATTCATAACTTATTCCATAAATAATGCTTAGAAACACACAAAACCCAATCGTCTCACATTCGACATCTATTTTTCCTTTCTCTGAAAAAAAAGGTTCCAAAAAAAATTCATCCCCCCCTCCAAATAGAAACCGCCATGAAAAAAGGTGGACCAGCCCTACCACCACCAAACGGTCGCTTTTCGAGCAAACCACCTGATGCCTCCCTAGATGCTTTGGAGAGACTTTCAGTTAATGCAAGAATGGGGGTTGGCTGACTGAAGAGCCATCAATAATAAGACAATGATGATGGGGAGTGAACTTACCTTACATCCTCCCTTTTCAACGATGCAAAAGGGACCCTTGCCTCATTGGTAAACAATCAATCATGTTATGAAACAATTCCATATACGAATTCAAATTCTTTTTTTCCCCCAAAATAAGTTTCCGCTGTTTTTTTTTGTTTTTTTTTTCATTCATGGGGCGGTGGGTTACGAGTGCATGGCCGATGGAGTGCATGGGGCCATGATTCATTCCTTTAGATGCTGTGTAAGTAGTAGCTGGGCAAAAGCTGAATCAAAAGTTGGAATAAAATCGCAATGAGATTTGGCCAGGTCAGTTTGACATGTCCTGCGTTCGCCAAATACAGGAAACTCTCCATTCTTCCGGGAAATACCCGGGGCCACTCTGGCAGAAGGGGGGGGGGGGGCACTGGTTGTGGGGAGGTTGCCAAGAATCCACCGTGACTCAGCCTCTCACATGCTTGGCATGAATTGAACGAGTAAGTTATAGTGACAATTTTCTTTTTTCTTTTTTCTCTTTTTTTCTTTTTTTTTTCTTTTTAAACAAATTGGAAACCCACTGTATTTTCTATAAAAAAAAAAGAGAGAGAGAGAACAACAGCCAAATCACAAGGGCTGGACAATAAAGAGTAACAAATCTTTTCTGTCTCTGACAAGTTAAGGGAATAACCAACGGTGAGACACAAAAAAATAATTTAACTTTAACTTATCAGCATAAGTTACAGTCTTCCCAAGGGAGACAAAGGAGCCGTGTCATGTTGTGCTGTCTTGTAATATACGTGAGTTACATTGTGACCATCACATGGCATGCCGTTGAGCAAACAGGCGTATGAGATAACTTAAAAAGGTGGGTACCCCCCAAAACCGCCACTTTTGGCTACAATGCGTAAGCTACTATGAAGATATACTACCTTGTTATGGATAAAATAGGAGCAAGCCTATTGTGGGCAAAATTGTAGTGGTGATGTATATTTCAGAACTTGAATGTACACCATCATAGCAATTTTGTCCACAATGGGCTTGCTCCCATTTTATCCATAATGGGATACTTTAATTTATTTAGATTGGTCAAATTTTTCATTTATTTTCTTGTTGGCAAGTGAAAGGAGGTTCCAACGCACCGAAGAATGTGACATTTGGATACAGTATGCAAAAGTGAGGAAGGGTTGAAGTTTTTTTGGGGATAAAGGTTTTGAAATCATTTCTTCAATGTAGGCACATATTGATTTTGAAATGTACACATAGTGATGATGGTGGATTTAAGATAGGATGTAATTTTGGGTGTACCCTTCTCAGTTGAGAACCGTCCCAAGTTTAGGGTTTAGGATAAAGTTTATTACTGTTGTAGAAGATTATTGATTAACTATGTTGAAAATTCTTTTTCACCATAAAACATATAACCAAAGAAGAAGAAAAAAATGAAATTGGTCTTCGAATTGTCTCCAACATTGTACCTTCAAATTGTAGCTAGTAGGCTGGGTATAATAAACTCACATCTTAGCAAGCAAGCTGTTGGAGACATGCTCAACTTGTTGCTAAAGCATTTTCCTGCTCAATCAAAAGAAAAATCCATAAGTTAAATTCCTTGAGGGCAAGACTTCCATGTGGAGTTAGGATTGGTGAAATTAACAATAGAATGAGAGCCTACTTTTTCTAAAGTCCCCATTCCACTAGTCATTGGCCAAATTCCCCGGCCCCAACTCCACATAGAAGCGTGAGCTAAGTCTCTTGTGTATGAAAAATTAGGATATACTTATAAATTGTCGAGAAAACATTATTTTTTGAAATTATTGAAGAAGTTGTAAATCAATTGTTGTGTATTCTTTAGAAAATGTAACCATCAGTGTATCTCATTATCAATTGGTGCAAGGGTCACACACAAGAAAGATGAGGGTTGAAGACACTGAATGTGCAACATAATTGTACAAAATAAACCCCAAAGTAATTTTTTTCAAGATTGCTTAAGTTTTTGACCATGTGACATTATTGGGCGTTTGATCTCCACTATCAATTTTTTCCTTTGCAAGGAGATCCAAGGACTCTATAAGGACTTTCAAAAATCATGGGCTATAAAAGGGATATTTAAATTTTAAAATTGTCCAATCAAGTGTGCACACAATATCATATGTGTAGGAATCATTGATGGCAACATAGTCTTTATATTTAACTTCAAGAAGACCACAAAAGTCCTATATTTGCTTCATAGTCACGAGGGTTTCCTTATCGATCATTTCACTCATCTAAAAAAACAATGTTTTCTACTAATTTTAGAAAATGTATTTTATATCATTGACACTAAATGTCAATTGTATATGTCAAGTGTTAAAAAATAGGTCAGGTTAATATCGTTTATTACCATTACAAATATTTTCAATAATAAAGGAATGGATTGGATGATGTCATTTGAAAAATATATATATATTGACATGATTCTTCTACTTGTCAAGCTATCTATGTGACAATGTGTACCATGTGGCACTCAATACAATTTTTAAGTGTATCCTAAATAATGAAATTAGATTGTGTTATCCCAAGAGAGTTACTTTACAAAGCCATCAAAGTTAATACATACAAATACACAAGTCCCAATTACAACAATACCTAATTCAAAAGTAGTGCATTTTTATGCAAGAACAATGAATATTTATATAATGTCAAATGCCTAGAAATTAGTGAAGGACAACCTAATTTTACTATTTAATATATTGAATATGCTATTAGAAAGTATGTGCTTCTTCAAGAATGTTGAGTGTAGCAATATAGGAAGACGAAGTACCTGTTGTTGTTGGATATAATCAAAACCACTAAAAGAATTCCGAACCAATGCATCCGGTCGAAGTTGTTGGGTCCTTGGTGTCCTTGGAGTTCTTGGAGTTGTAGAGGTCTGTTTAGCAAATAAATAATATTTTATCCACCCTTACTAAGAGATGACCTTAATAATGTATGATGTGATGTGCATTTTTTGGACATGCCATTGTCAAGCTTGAATATCATTTTTTTAATATTTGGAGAGAACATATGTCACATTATTATCTTTTCAATGTACTAATTTATGTGCAATTTGACCAAGTGGATATGCAATTCTGAGGCGAAGGTAACATGTTTTATTTCTCTACAAGAGAAAGTCATGCAACTAAAAAATCTTTATGTCTTAAAGTTATTTTTTAATCCAATTGTAAGATCATTTAGCTAATCCTTTGAAAGATGTCTCATTAAAATTTCAAATTGTTAAAAACCTTATTGATTGTTAGATATTATTACATGAACTTTGAAGGGAGTTTTTTCACATGCCTTTCATAAATGCATGGTCCATCTTTCAACACTTGTTAGTAAATTGTATACATCTTGCAACTTTTGCAAGTCAATGATATGTTTTGAAATTTAAATGAAAATTCATGGATTTTGTAAAATATACTACAAAATTAAGTTTTGTAGTTGCCCAACTTGACCCCATCAAGAAAGAATAAACTAAATTGGACATAACTTTGTATTCATTAATCCAAATTGTATGAAATTTGGCTTATATTCAAGAAAATGAGCATTGCAATCACCTACCCAAATTTGTTAAGAACCCTAAATGGATTCCTCTATTCTTTAGTTGTTAACAATCATTCTTGAAGCACAAAATGCTTCAACTTTCATTAGTTGCCTTAAGAAATTCTTCAATTTCTATTTGTGTCTCTTGAAGCCTATGTTGTTTTTGAAGTCAATCTCCACGAGACTATATACATCAAAAAATAACTTGTGTTTTGAGATTCAACTCCCTTATTAAGTATAAGAATCTCACTACTTACTTGTTTATGATTACATTAATTCCTTCACATGTAATCCACATGTTTGTCTTTGTGAAGGCTAAAAGTATTTTTCCACTGTATATAGTGAATATAGTGAAATTGGATCCAAATGTAGAGGCAATTTTGGATCATCTCATATATGGTTTGAGATTTTTCGATGGATGCAAATGAAAAAAGTTTTAAATAAACCTTTTGGATTTTTTTATTGCTTTTTTGTATGATATATATAATAAATTTGAAGTAAATTCTTTACCATTATCATAATCCAAGAGCTTGTCATTTAAAGTCAAATCACATAAATGATTAAATTGTTCAAAATCTAAATTTTAGTTTAAAGGAATTTATAAGTTAAGCTTACTTGACTATTCCATCAAAAGAGACATACACAGATCTAATCAATTAACTAACCACTTACACGAATCAAAATTCAATAAATAAAACACTTGATTTGTCCATCCAACCCTCAAAATAAAAAACAAACAAATTTAAGATGGGTATGATATATATATATATATATATATATATATATATATATATATATATAATATACATTGGTATAATATTTGAAATACGGATGTATCACATGGAATATTGATACAATATGACATATAGATATATACACAAGATACTGAACACAATCATTAATGCCATATTGATTGTATTCTAGGGTGTCATAACTAAATTTTGTATAATCTACCAATGGTTTATCCCATATTAGAAAGTATTGTACCTCTCTAGATGCTTTGGAGAGACTTTCAATTAATTATAGGATTGGAGAGGGGGTTGAGGAAACATCAATAAGCCAATTTTGTTCACTATAGGGCTCCCTTTTTCAAGGATGTAAAAGGGATCTTTGCCTCGTTGGTAAACAATGTTACACATTCAAGTAAAAATATACATATAGGTGATGAAAAAATATTATCATTCACTCACTTCATCACATTTTGGGAAGGTATTATGCCTCTTTAGATGCCAAGGAGAGACTTTTAGTATATTTCAAAGATTTCAATTGGCTCAAGAGTTGTCAATAAGTCGATTTTGTTCACTATAGGGCCCCCCCCTTTCAATGATGGACAAGGGCCCTCTACCTCATTGGTAAACAATGTTATGTATTTGATAAAAATATTCATATGGAGGTATAATGAAAAGAAAGCCTTATAATTCACTCATTTCTAAGGTCTGTGAGGAACCATCTATGAGACAATTTTGTTCAATACAAAGGTCCCTATTTCAAGGATGCATGAGGGCCCTTACTTCATTGGTAAACAATGTCACCTATTTAGCAAAAATACACATATAGGGATGGAATGAAAAAGTATTGATTATTAATTCACTCACTTATTAACCCATAAATGACACCATGGCCATTTTTCAGGTCGATGAATGACAAAGAATCTTGTTGTGCAAGACAAAAGTGCAACTATTCAACCTCCAAATTTTGTGCAAAAAGGAAGGTCTTCTAATGAGTGTTTTTTCATTTTTTTTTAATCTAATAATGCACACAATTTCAAAACAAATGATTTCCATGGAGACTAGTCCGTCATTCAAGGATGAACCCTTAAACAACAAACGGATGGCCTTGGAAATCATTCCTTTATCATTATCATGTGAATCATTGGCTTAAAATATTACAAAAAGTACTCATAGGGAAGTCACAAGCTACTACAGAAGACCTTTTTTTCTTCCCACATAAGACTTGGAGGATGAATAGTTACACTTCTGTCCTACATAGCAAGATTCTCTGTATATCATTCATTGACCAAAAATGTCCACGGCATTGTTTATAGGTTAAGCAAGCAAGCGGATTTGCTTACAAAGCCCCTCAAAAGAAGGCCAAGAAGGATTGACCCCTCTATTGCCCTACTAGAGGGTAAATGTCAAAAATTGCCCCCCTTTTTTTGCCGCTCCAATTTTGTATTCCATCTCGTCCCTTAACTAATTTGGGGTCTATGATTGCAAATATGAATTCAAAATTTCCAAATTTTATCATATGTGGCAAATTTTTAAAAAATTGATTATTTTCTAGAAGGGTAAAACATAGGACAATAGAGGGGTCAATCCTCCCTTGCCTCAAAATAGAAAAGGTTTTACCGTAACTTAATAAAACTTACTTGGCTTAAGCTCGTGGATAGGCAACTTGACAGCCTGAGGTTCATGACCTCCAAATGCTGGTTCTTTTCCTTGAGCCGGCACACCATGTGACTCTCACGTCCCATTTGGCCATTGGCCACCTTGAGTTTTTTAACCACTTCTTGCAGCCGCCGCACTTCTGCCGCATACACATTCCTTTCCACCTCGAGCTCCTGCAATTGCTTATGTGTCAGGCCGGCCGTTCCGTCCATCCCGCCCCCGCACACCCCGTTGTCATCACCCCAAGTGTGAAAGAGCCAACACTATTACCTTGATCCTTAAGTTATAGTAAGATTTTTTTTTATTTTTTTTATTTTTTTTACACACACCGAAGGTACGATGAAATTGGTACAACAAAAGGGGTTGGTTGGTTGGTTGGGCTTTTGACTTTTTTCCAATTGGGAGGAATGCACTCAGACACAATCCAAGGACCAGGGAGCATGCAATCAACATCCTTATTAGATCGTGGGGTTAAGTTAAGTTATTAATCAAACCGGAGGTTTAATTTTAGTTAAAAGAAGTAGGAGGTGAGGTGAGGTTCGGGTAGTACACGAGCGTGAGTGAGGCCGACATCTCGCCGCAGATTGTACAGTTCAATGGATTGCAGCTCACAGGTGTTGTAAGCTTCCTCCAACATCAGCTTCATACCTGCACAAATGAGAAAAAAAATTTAAACAAAAAAACACATCACCGACCACCCATGGAGGTACTTAACTGAAACCTCCCAAAATGTCCAGTGGATGACTTCATTGTTCATTGTAGAAACACAAAGAGTGTTAGTACCTACTGGTTCAATAATCAAAACATTTTAGCGACTACCTTGGTTGTAGGGGACTGTGTCTTTCTATGGTTAATATGGCATTTACTCATTTCAAGAATAAAAGAATTGAGATCTAGGGTTTTCTTTCGACTCGGGACCAAAATATAGGAATTTTTGCATGGCTAGAATTTTTTTGGTAGAAGTAAATCTAAAACGTCATTTTTTTTCTCTGTGTATTAGGTGGTTTGTTTAAATTGGTATTTCTTTTATTGTTAAAAGGTTAGCTTCCTTGAATGAGTGAAAACCAACCTTGTTGGTCTTATAATTCTCTTTTGGACATTTACATTGTGGATTTTCAAAGTTAAAGCTAATAGGGTACCTACTCATGTCATTTGACTCCCTTTAAACAACCACCTAATTGAGCAAGACATATTTCAACACCTAATGGTTGTTTCAAAAAAAACTTTCAACTTCCATTGATTGCTCTTGACAATGGTTTTGGGTGGTTTTGGGTGAATGAAATAGCTATTCATGGTCCAAATATAGGTGATTTAAAATAGGTGGTGGCACTTTTGGGTGAGTATATCTTACTATGAAGAAGCTTGTATAGGACCTTACTTAAAAAGTGGGTCAATGCTATCAAGGACAAAGGTTTTTTTTTATAGTGTTTCTACATTTTGTGGTGATATTGCCTATATGAAGGCCATTGTATAGTAATCATTCTAATATTTAGGAATATGAGTATTATTTATGCTACTAGATGATCAAACCAATTAGCATCTACACTTTGGATGATTCATCTATACCTATTGATACAAACTCCTTCATCATTCTAGAAAATGTCACTCTTTTCATGACCCCAAAATAATTAAATCATAAAAATTGAAGTGAGGCCCCACCTAGCCTTAGGTAGATGTTGTTATAATAGAGATATTCTTAATCTGCACCATGAATAGGGGGGAGTCCAATTTGTAGGGCAGTAGGACAATATTAAATTCCACTTCGACCAAGATAATGAATAGAGAGCAAGTGTATTGATCTCAATTGAACCACTATTTATGAGGCTAAAATGAGAGCAATGCATTTGAAACTACAAATCCCATTTTTTTTTCTTATGTGGACTCACGTACTATAGGTCTTCAATCCCTCCCTTTTAAGACCCTTGCAAGATTGTCCATACTTGCTAGTTTGGTGTGTAGTTTTTGAAGGCTCTCCATGCGAGACCCTTGCTGAATTGAATTGGGGTCCTCTATTGCTCCTATAACATGTTCAATATCTTTCACCAATTTCCTACAAAGATTTCCACCATATACAATCAATGTTAATCTCAATTCAATTCTAATATATTGTACAACAATTGAAAATAGGGAGGGTAGTTTAGAATTGTAACCCCATTTTTATTACATTCTTTTGAGAGGATTGCAATTTTTCAAGATTGACAATGTTGATCCAATTTGGAGAACATTAACATTATCCAATATATAGCCTTTTAAATCAATGCAATCTTTTGATCAAACAAATGTTTAATTTTTTATGCTTAAGATTCAAAGACACAACTTGACATTATATTCATTGACCTTCTTGAACCTCCTAAATTAATTACAAAGATTTTCTACTTTAGTTTGCTATATTTAATATCCACTTCAAGAAAATATATTAATAAATAAAGCCAATTCTCTAATGATTATCATGTCCAAAATAGCATTAGTGCAATCACAATATTCTAATGAAAAGGCACTAGCTTTGACATTGCCAAAGTCTCTCTACAATATAATATACGCATAAACCAATTTATATTCTTAATATTGTTACAAAATTAGTACTATCTCTATTTCTAAAAAAACTCTATGTTTTATTTTGTATTTTACAAAGGAAACACAAGTCTTTTTTAGAAAGAAAGGGAATATTACTTTTCCAAAAATGTGTTCAAAAATCACAAAACATTTCAACTTATAAAAATTTCAATACCATACATAGTGGTCAAGATTGGCAAAAAGTATTTCAAATAATTTTTTTGAGGAAAATAACAAAATCTTCTATTAATTCTAGCAATTTGCATAATTACATTTTTCAATTTTGATTAATTTTTAGGAGGGAGTGTTAACCTTGACCACTAAACATGCTAGATTAAATGACTAGGCTAAATTAGTTCAAACCAAAATTTTATTTATTTGTTTTTCAACAAATTAAAGATTTCATCGCAAGATTCAAGTACAAAGTCAAACCTAAGGTATGTCCACCCATAACCAAGGTTGCCCACAATGTGACACCTACATTTAGACTAGCAAGCATCTACTTACAATACTCTAGATATTGCTTACACATGATGTACATAATCAAAACATGAAAGTCTAAAAGAGCCCAATGTTGATTTTTAGTACATCTAGGAATATCACTTTAAAAATTCATAACTTCTTCATATGGTGTCAAAATAACACTCACTAAAGTCCATTGAAATCTTCTTTCAAGTTGCTTGTAAGGTTCATCCAATAAAAATACTTTATATTTAATAATAATAAATATACTTGGTTGTAATTAGTAAAAATTATGGATACATGTACCTTAGAAAACATTGATAGGAAAAATGTATAATGTAACTATGTCTAATTGTGATCCCTTTCTAAACCCAACCCCTATATTATATGCCAGAGTGAACCGCTCTCCTCACTCATCCTCCTAAAATATTTGATTTTTTTAAGCATGATTAATCTACACCATTTCTAAATAATTTTAGCCTCTAATTGCATTCAAAATTTCCAAGTTCTATCACATATAGCAAATAAAAGATCTTTTGTTTTCCCTAGGGGATTAATTGGAGATGAGCAAATAAAAGATCCTATATTTTTCCTAGGAGATTAATTGGAGATGAGCAAATAAAAGATCCTATATTTTTCCTAGGAGATTAACTGGAGATGAGTGAGGAGGCGGTTCACTAGTTAGGGGTGAACTACCCCCCTTGCTTATCCCCCCCCCCCCCCCCCCCCCCCCAAGTCATTCCAAGGGTGGATGTAAGAAAAAGCCCTCCTATTTTGAGCACAATTATTTTATCTTCTACACCTTGCCTATCTAATTCGGGGTCTCTAATTGCAAATATGAATTCAAAATTTGTAAATTTTAAAGTATATAGCAAATAAAAAAATTCAACATTTGCACTTAGGTATGCGTGAGGGATCACTTCACCCTGCCCCGTTCACCTTGGCTTACATATTCTTGCTTAAGCCTAAAACTCCCACCCTTCTTTTTTGTAAGAATCTAGAGTTGATTTTAGAAACACCTATTTTTGGCCCTTTCAAAATGCAAGTGTAATTACCTTACCTATTTTCGACCTCCACATCTCCAGCATGTGCTTTGCGTCTCCGCTCCATGTCCTTTTCCAGAAGCGCTCGCTTCAGTTGCCAAATCTCCTCGTCCACTGACACTTGGTCGCGGCCTCCAGAGAGATGGCGTGTTTTCAGTGTGATAATCGGGACGGCTTTAGAATTAGGGTTAAGAAGATTTGCACTGTGACTACCAGTACTCCTCGGAGAATTTTGGGAGCTCCAGGGATTCGAGTAGAACATGGTCGACGATGGCTCGGCTGCTGGAGCTGAGGATGAACGCGGGGTGCAGGAACAGGAAGTGCTTGGTGGTGTTATCCTCGCTCGGTCTTCGTCGCTCTCTGCCGCTTCGGTTGATGTGCAAATGGTAAGCTCGGTCGCCATGGCGAGATTAAAGCGATTCTCTATTCATCAGCGGCAGTTGAAGTTAAGAAAATCGTTAAGGAGGAAGTGATGGCGCGCGGTGTCCTGGATCTTACACCTTTGTGAATGCTCAAAAAGCTCCCCTGCCTGCCTGCCTGCCTGCTTTGGAATTAGATTTTTGAAACCTTGCGGAAGGAGATTCGACTGCCGAAACCGTTGAGCAAGGGATTTCTCGTATAGTCAGCGGTTGTCGGAAACCTTAAGAATCTTCATGGATAGTGTATTGCTTTTGCGCGTCTTTCTGAATCTATCAATCAATTTTTTCTGCCACTGTTCAAAATGGAGTTTGGCCACATCTTTTACGAGTCAATTTAATCCCTCTGGCAAATGTTTAAAAAGCTCCTTGCCATGTAAATTTTCATTTCATTACAATAACATTATGGCAGGAAATTCAACTGCCGCTTCGACCAACGTACAGACAGTAGTGAGCTCACACAGGTGTCATAGCTCGATCAGCCGCAGCGTTACGTTTTGTCGAAAAATCTTAAGAAAAAGAATGGGCGTTTTCTTGGATACATACTTTTATTGTTTTTCCCATCCATCTCTGTGGAAGAATTCCTGTTCCTAACCCTCCCCTGCCAGGAAGCTTAATATTTTAACCCCCTTATTTCCGCAGGAGATTCGACTGACTGGCACGGGGAGCCTGGCTGCAATGTGAAACCCTAGTGAGCGCTTCAGACGACGTCACACCATCCTAGGGTTTCACGTGACCGTGCACGTGACCTGCTGCTGCTGCTGCAAGGGGGGAGCGTTAGTGATGGCGCCGTCTGCTCACGCATCCCGAGACGACGGGATTGGAGGGGATCGAGAAGGCTCTTGGAAGCCCGCCAGCCAGCCAGCCAGCCAGCAGCAACGAGAACGGAAGGGGAGGGGGCACTGACACAGCAATCATCTGCAGGTGGGAAGGAAAGTTTAACTTACTCTGCTTGCAATCTAACGCTGCTCAATAGGGAGTGCCTTCAGAAGGCATTTGGATATGCGAGTGGGGAGGACGAACAAAGGAAAATGAAAATGGGGGCTGGTTGACTGGGGAGTGCTGTGCTGCTGCTGCTGCGGACTGCCTGGCATGGGAAGGAGCCGAGGAGGAAGGGGAAGAGTACTATGATACTGTGGTGGTGGGGGTTCACATGAAATGGTGGAATCAGGAGCATCTGAGATAACTGCCAACTGACAATGGCGGTTGGGTACTTCACTTTCATCTGAAACATTGCACTTGAAATAAAATGAAAGGCAGGCCCATGAAGTTAAAGCTTAGGGAGAATCTGTCGAGGTTATTATGCTGCTCTCTCCCCATTCACAGAAGAAGGTAAGTTATTGTGCATTGGACGCTACTACAAGCTTTGGCACACTTTACTTTGCTTAATTGATTGATTTATTTTAAAGTTGCTCATGCTTTTTTTCAAAGGCTCCAACCAATCATAACCTGACATGTGGCAACATTCTCACTTTTTAGAGGTTCCAGTCAATCATAACCTCAGGTGGCAACATTCTCACTTTATGCTGCTCTCTCTCCATTCATAGATGGTATGCATGATGTTATCACAAGCTTTGGTATACTTCACAATATTTATTTATTTTAGGATTGCTCATACTTCTTTAATAGAGGTTTTAAGCAATCATAACCTGACATGTGGCAACATTCTCACTTTACTTGTCTAATATTTATTTATTTCAAGGCAACTTATGCTTTTTTAAGGTTCTAGCCAATCATTGTGTGACACATAGCAACATTCTCCAAAAAATAATAGTTTTATGTTGAAGTTGCTAGTAAAGTGTAGTCTATACCATATAGAGTGCAATGAAAACACTAATCCTTCTTGTATGTACTCAAATTATTTGCCTTTGAATTGAATTTGTATTGACTACATAATAGTATACTCTGTTGCAAATTTGCCACATCAAACTTTACAATAACAAGGCTCTTTCTTTAGACTTTGAAAATGTGGATGAAAAAATGAATGAAAATGTAAAGATCCACGTGATGGATGAAATTGTGACATATTTTTGTGACATTGTGCATGTACTATGGTAGATTATGGTATGAAGTTATACTTAATTTGATAATATAGTAAAATATGATATTACCAAATTATGAACCATAGATACATAAAAGCAAAACATATGTAGGAAAAATAAGGTATTTGAAAACTTTTAGGATGAAGATAGAAATATTCATTGTTGTCATTTTGGTCATTGCATATAGTAAGTTTTTTTATAGGTTTTTATGGTGGTGGAGTCAAGTTAGAATGGATTGGGTTTAAAGGTTAGAGGGTGGATATATTTGCCTTCTTCCATCTTATTTTAGCTTAGTTGTTTTTATTACTATATTGATTGCCTATAAGCATCATTTTAAAATGTAAAATATTACTTGAATCCTAAGCAAATTAGAATGTCGATTACATCACTATATTGATTATCCATAAGCATCATTCAAAATGTAAAATATTGCTTCAATCCTAAACAAATTAGAATGTTGACTATTTCAAAACCACATGTCAGATGGATATGACGGTGAATACATTATATTTATCTTAGGACTTTCAATGTTAGAATTGGGTTGAAACCAATTCATCAAGTACCAAAAAGAAAGAAAAAATGAGAGGCAAAAGAGTTTATTCTTAAACTTATCTTTTGATCATGAATAGGATTGAAGGTTAAAAATTCTTTGAATTCATACAATCTAGTGTGACCTTAGGGGGGTGACAAGGGGGGGGGGGGGGGGGGGGGGGTGGCTTAGGGTTTGGGGATAATTTGAACATAGGATGCTTTTTATGTTGAGCAAATAAAAATTTAAGAACTTCATATCCTCTTCAAAAATACTCCTTGGACACTTCTAGTCATCAAAAAAACACAACTTAAAGTGACCCCCTAAGAATGTAACTTCTTCATTATGTTTAATAACCAAGGATCAATTCATTTAAGTTGATTGTGACACATTACTAGAAGATAAATTATTCCTTTGTTACATTCTCAAAGATAGACTTTAATTAATGAAAAGTGGCCATGGACATCTCACAAGTCACATGTAGGACCCTTATTATTGTAGGAGGCAAATGAACCTTTTTTGAACAACTCTATTACTATTGTGAATAGTGTTGTAAGTAATTTTTGTATGATTTTTCGTGATGAAAAATTCATTGAACGCCTTGGGGGATGGCATCTCTCTCTTCACTTTGCAAACACTTCTCCTAATAAAATATGAATTTTATTGATGTGGTATTGTTGTGCGATTGCTTGTCAACAAGGCATATTACAAATTAACATAACACAACCTATTTTTCCTCATAAATTAGAAAAATAGATTTTTAAAGAGGGGGCATGATGAAAAAGGTAATATTCATGTAGAAAAAAATTGTGACAATAGATTAATACAAGTTCTTGATGATTTATTTGGAAACTGACTCTTGATGATTCATATGTAAGGGACTATAGCAATTTTCTTTTTTTTAATAGTAATATTCTTATGTTAAAATCAAATGTAGTGCTACTAAACAAAATAGATAAAAAGAAAGCTTACATGACCCATATTTTAGGCTCCCTACTTTGTTTGTTGCAATCAATTGAAATTGTAGGATGTAGATGTGAGCTTCCACCATAATATAACATGTTCATGTATACACAAAATTGCATACAACAATCAACGGAAGTTATTGTTTGCAAAAATGCTTATTTCTCTCTACAAATTTATCTTTTGCAAAAATGTATTGCAAAAGGAATAGGAAAATATTATGGTACATACTATGGATAGAGGCATGCTAGAAGTAGGTACAATGATAACATTTCAAAGCCTAAAATTGTTTGATTATAGATTATGTCTATATGCGTGTGTCATATCCATGCCCAAAGTATGGGGTGACTATGGCTTTGGTTAGTGAATCATTGGTTGGTTCACTTTGCTCTGGCTAGTGAAATCATGACAATTATTCACTATACAAGTCACACCAAGGACCTTGAAGTGAATAAGGATCACACATTTCTTCTTATTAGCATATCTAGTTGTCAATTCAACTACCGGTATACAAATTACACCAAGCACCTTCAAGTGAACAAGGTTCACCCATTTCTTCTAACTAACGTATTTAGTTGTCAATTCAACTTATATTGTGGAGGGGTCCCATATAGACAAACTCTCAATATATTAATTATGTATAAGCATCAATACAAGATTATTATCGTTCAAGATGCCATGAGGTTTAAACCTTGATCTATATAATTATTTAGACTATTGCTAAATTAGAAAAGTAATTGTTGTAGTTGCAATTAAACAAATATCAATACAAGACAAAAAAACACGGAGTTGATAATTATATTATTTTGCTAATAGATATGTTTAAACTAAGAAACTATGTAGGATTAAATCATCAACTAGGTAGAAATTATAACCACTAGTCATCATAGCATAAGCTTTGTCAAACAATAATAAAATTATCAATGTTAAGGTGAGTCAAATGCCTCCTTAAAAATAAGATTTATATCTATCCAAAATTAGATTTATAATTTGTTGATAGCCACTATTGCTATTAGTTTTAGAAACAATTATTCAATTGATACATCTTTTTGTCGAAAATGACCTTGAATTTGAAAAAATATAGAGAGAGAAAAATAGACATTTAAAAAATATTATTGAATGTAATAAATGATTCTTTGATAAATCAACCCTTTATGTAATGAATTAGAGAGAAGAATTAGAGTGCCTCTTGGACATCTTTATATTGCTTCTAACGATCAATTGAAGGTTTGAGATTTTAAAATCTTAAATAATTGAAAGCTATGAACATAAAAACTAAAATATTTGTAATTTGTAAATTTTTAGTCTATATGTTTGAAATTTTGAAAACCTTTTTTTATAAATTTATGAATTTATTTATGTTTGTTGTTGATTTTTATTGGTTTTGAATTGTTGATTTTTAATCTTCAAAATTATAAATTTACAAACACTAAAAAACAAACATATCTTAATTGACTATTAATTTTGTCACAAATGACTTGTGTATAGTCATTGTGAACAAAGTTAACAATTGATTAGAACATGTCTATCTCCTAGTAGAAAACAAAATTTTGTAAACTTGTAAGATTGCAAAGGAAAAAAATTAAACCTAATAGAACCACTCAAATAATACTAACCTAATGCACATTGTCTCTTCAATATTGTATCTTCTTACAACATCCACCTCATTTTAATATGCATCAGGGATGAAAGAGCAAATGAAATGGGGATAAAAACAATCTTAATAATAGAACAATGGAATTTCAAAGCATTATGAATAAACAAGATGCCAAATTTGTCATGGCTTCAACTATACAGCTTTAGTTAAATGATTTCAAAATTTCATGGCTTTATATTAGACACCTCGAATCAACCCTTAGAGTTGCTTGAAAATTGGCAAATAGACTCAACATAAGTTGTTGCATAAAGTAATATTGAATGAATTTGTTATTATAAATTGAATGGAATTTTGAGCTTAAATGATACTCTTTAAATTTTTTTAAAGGCTTTAGTGAAGAATTGATGGTTGTCATGAATTTGAAATAAATATATAATTATTAAAGTGGCATATAAATTGGTTGCATTATAATTAATTGTTATGATGCAATGGCTTGGGTTGTAAGCAAGTTACTTCTTCTTCTATCATTTTTAAGGCTATAATAATGGATTATACTTGCTCAAGATATTTTAATCATTTTTGCAAAGTATCAAAATTATTATAGTTTGACTTCCAAAATTCGTTTGATTTAGATATCCTTGTATTAAAAAAGATATATTGAACTTGAAAGAAATAAAATATCATTACTATAGTAATAGGTTGAAATTAACCAACTATATTTTTCTATTGTAATGGAATCATTTAATCCTTTAAAATGTAAAATGTTTGTCTTTCATGAATGTATATTTAGTACATTTCTTTGTTGCCTTCTTGCTTGTATTCATTATAATTTGTTGCATTGTTTGTGATGTATTGATGCCTAATTATATTAAAAAGATTATTTCTTAAATAGTTAAAGTTCTTGATTTCTATTGATCATGATTCTCTTCACTATCTACCTTTGGTTATTAGATTTATGGATTGTTAATTTTTATTATCCTATCATAGTAATTAAAATCATGCTTTTATATGGAAATATTAACACATGTCATTTTGTATTGTAATTTGTAGCTAATTAACTATCTTTCTTGAAATGACATTTTAGATCGTGGAGGTAGCTCAATTGTAGATATTGAAGTCTTTGACTTACAATTACAATTGTTTTTTTAAGAGATATATTAAACCAATTTATGAAAATATTTATTTTTAGACATCGATCTCTAAAAAGCATGAAAATAAAGCATAATTGCTTCTCATAAAAAACATTCAATATTCAATTGGATAAATAATTAAGTGTAATGATAAAAACTTTGAATAGATGCTTTAATTGAAGTTGCTTAATAGATGAATGAATTAACCATTTCAATTATTTTTTATATCAAAACTTGAATTAATAAACGTAGTGTAAAATTGTTTTCTATTTAATACTATTAGAAGTGTAATTATTTGCAACATTTGTAGCAACAAATCCTTGCATAAGAAACACGGTATTTTGGAAGGATTTTCCAAATTTTAATCCTTATTTTGGATGTAGATGTTTGTGGATGAATACATGACATTAGACCATTAAATTTTGGACTTAATAAAATTAATTTGCAATAATTTGTCATAGACTGAAAAAATCTACTTGGGTAGAAAATGAAAGGTCTGCACTCCATAGAATTTAGCATAAAACATATTGTGAAGGCAACATCCTATGGCTCTTTATTACTGCAAACAATGCTTTAACCCCTAAAAGAACCAACATTCACTAGGTGAATTATGAAGGTTTTCAAGAGCTTATTGTTAGAATTACACAAAAAATGATGGACATGCAATTATGTTGAAAAATCAATTTTTATTTATTCTTCAATGATGAGACTAGTGTAGTCACTTACTACTTTATGATTATTGTACAAGCAGCTTGATGGGTTTATATAAGGATGGTAAAAAGAGAAAAAATTCCAAAATAAAAATTTAATGTCTAAATCCTTCTCATGCTATCATTTATTTTGCCAAAAATGTCAAAACTACATCCATCTTCTTTCCAAAGACTGTTAGGATTTATCCTCTACAAAAAATACCAAACCAATGGAATTCTCAAAAGTGTAGTAATTCATGGGACAAATAAAACAATTATATGGATATAATGTGCATGATCTAAGAATAGTTGCACTATGGATTGATGCAAATCATCCTATTTAAAAAAAGGGGGGCAACAAAATGTATAATATAGCCCATTATATATGGTCTTTTATTTGTATTATGGGTCAAATTCAATATAATTTTCTAAAACATGTGAGATTAGGTAGAGGTACATTCAAATACCAAGCATGACTAGATATACAAGTCAAGGTTGCAAACACTTTAAAAAAATGACTAGCATAGCTTGCAATAATTATTCATTTTATGACCCGCTAACCAATTCCATCTCTAAATCCATTAATTGTCTTCATGTCCTACAAAGAATAAATCTCAATCTCTAAGGAATCAAATCAAAGGAAGTAAAGAATAATTCCACACTTATAGAATAAAGGTCACTATTTCCACACAAGATTGATAATTGCTTATATGCATAGACCATTCTCTTTGTGTAAACCAAAAGTGTGGTGATTTCAAATCCAATTATATAAAAACAAATAATTACTACATTTTTACTCAATGTTCGTTACAAAAGCAAAAGCATGGTCATTTCTACAACTAACATGTCTACATCATTCAGATTAATTTGCAAGTGATTGGGACTTCCTTTCATGGTCTACACCTTGATGAAGTCACAATATATGTGAACTTAAACCATCTTTTGTTGTTTGTGAATAAAACATTTTTTAAGAATTGCATAGCAACATCTAAAAGATCCCAAATTTTATAGAATACTCTCACTGATACTTTGTAAGTTTATGAAAATCAAGTCAACTCAAACATTTTGCATCTTCAAAAACATTTTCATATCATAAAATGCACAATCTTTACCAATCGCAAAAATACATTTCAACTTCTTGAAGAGGTTAAATCTTTTAATTCAATTTCAAACTTATTTTTAACCCCTAAAGTTCTTTGACTATGATTTCACCAAAAATGCTCCAAAACTACTATTTCTAATACAAGTACTAAATTTAAGGGGGAAAAATCCATTTGGAACACATATAATCATAGGATCTTGTAGTACGGTATGCTAGTTCAAGAAAATGTAGAAAAAAATTCAAAAACTTCCACTATGTAGATTGCAATATATTAGTGTTTGAATTGATGAAAAAAACTTTTCTGAGCTTTTTGAAAAATAAGGTAGCTACACTTTACAAAGGTCACATTTGTAGGAAAAAATGTCCAAAAAGCTAGTACTTCTTTGGATTCATTCTTTTAAGGCAAGTTAGCTACATGCTTAAATTTTTTTAAATTATTTAAAATTGTACAACATAGAAGAGAAAATAGTAAGAAGAAAAGAATTAGAAAGTGATACAAAATACAAATTTTTTTGAATTTAGCTATCGAATGAAAAATGTCAATTCCAATGATTTTAATGTTTTAATAAATAATCTACATCCAAGGCTTTTAATTTTTTCCAAAATCATTGAAAATTGAATTAAATTCAGGACTTCAAAGTTTATTTAGAGTAAAGAATTTGTAATTGCTCATATACTAAAACTTGTTATGACTTTCATCTCATTAATAAAAATAGAATGTTTTCAAGATTTCCATATATGAATGAATTTAGAAAACAAATTTCAAATTTTTGTTTATGAAAAAAGAGATTTTTTCTAATCTATCCAAACTACTCGGCCAACAAAAAAACTACATATCATACAATAACTTTTCAACCATATATTCAAAAGTTATGAAAATTGTTGGACCTTAACCCCTCAAGGCCTAGCAATGTTTTCATAATGGAGGTTTTCAATGAATTGGCCCACTTTAATAATTTTTTGCACATGGATGTGCTTGAAATTTTTAATTTTAACCATATAAAAGTGAAGAATACTTTGTCTAGTATGTATGGAATTAATTGTAAAAAATATTGGTTGTTGGATGTTTAGATTATAACAATTTTGGATGATCAACTTTTTAGGCAGAAATGACAACTTTTGGAGAAGAAAAATTATAAGAAGATGAATAATGCTTTTTTGCCCTTCCAAAAAATTATATTAGAATTTAAGGCAAATGCAGTATTTTTTTATTGAAAAAAATTGAAAAATAAAAAACTTTCCCAAATTTGTAGACATTTTCAAACAAAAAGAATAGAAAGCCAAAATTGACCAAATTGAGTCCTACAAAATTAAAAAAAATTTGTATATGCATCATTTTTTGAAATTTAACAATTGATTTTATAAGCATATTGTTTGGAACATCTCCAAAATTTTTTGGAATCATTTTAATTATTTTGTATTTTTAATCACACTAGATTGAATTTTGTATTTTTAAAATTCCTAAAAATACAAATTTGAATTTTTTCTCTAGACCTAGTTTGTTTGTGCAAAGTAAAGATTAGAAATGTCCAAGGAAATGATTTTTTCCATCCCTACTATTTCTTTCATTGTAAACATATTAAGTTTGCTCCCTTTTTGTATTAGATGACATTTCCTAAATAAATTTTTAAATACTTCCTACATTGAAATTTTGAAAATTGGAGAATGCAACAAGTACTTCAACTTGTTACTCTACAAGTCTCAAGTTTACAAAATATTAAGATTTGTTTCATCCTATTGGGAATTTGCCATTGAAAATTTGGAAAGGACACATTGTATCCCCTCTGTCCTTGAGGGGTTAAAGGTTCTCTTTAGATACATGTTGTGTGAAAATTTCAGGAAAATAAAATAAAAATTCCATTTCTAGTGAGTTGCCCCAAATTGCTATATTGCCAATAAACACAACTTGGTCCTTTAGGGGTTAATCATTGGAGTTCTTTATGAATTGATATGCTTTTGCATATTATAATCTCAAAACTATCATTTTTGCAATTAACATCATTTCTTCATAATTCTATAAAATTATGTAAATTTAAAACAAGTGTCAAGTTAAGTAGGCAAATGAAGACTACATTAGATTTATAGTTATTTTACAAGAAAAAATTTAATAATTTATAAAAAGAATATGAAAATAACATGTATTTTTAATTTCTAACTAATCATCAATCATTTGCATGAAATGTGATTTTTTGTAAATGACTTAGAAATTTTTAATTTTTTATCCTCTAAACACTCTATAGTATATTTTAAGAATTTAAGTAGGCTCCAAAGACTTCATAATTTTGAATTCTTTATATGATTTGCTTAGAGTAAATTGTAATCATCATCTTCCACTTGTGAAGATTTGTTTCATTTCATTCTAGTGATTATTGCAAAACTTATAAGTGTTGCTCTTCTACATCAAAGTGTAGAGCTGAATTTTTTTCTTAAAATAACTTCAATTAATTTTATTTGAAACTATGTGTATATATATATATATCTGTGTGTGTATATATATATATATATATATATATATATATACACACACACACACACACACACACAAACCTCTAAACCATTCTATTCATATACAAGAGATGAAAGTTATGACAAATTCCAAAATTCTAATAGGAAAAACATATAAAGTTGACTTTTGAACTTTATTTTTAAAATTTCCAAATAAAAACAAAATCGTCAAATATGTATAGCTCATTAGAACATTTTTTTTCATAATAATTGATAGTTATCAATTTCATGTCAAAGTTATAAGCAATTTTTTTTCATCATGTACTACTTTCACTTATAATTTTCTAAATATGAATATGATGTTTTTTTGGTTAGATTTTCAACCACTATTTCAACAATTTGGTTAAAATCAACAAATTCTTAGAAGCTTTTGTTTTATATTATTTTTTTAGAAAGACATAACTTTACCTCCAAAAAGCATTAGAATTTTCTTGTAATTGATGAAGGTTATACTCTAACATTTGAGAAAGACATGTATTTGAATAAATTAAAATGAAAGATAATATCATGGGATTTATTAAAAACTAAATAAAGATGGTAAAAATTTGAGCAACTATAGCATTAGAGGAGTTTTCAGCCCTCTAGAAGGCTATGAGTTCAAACTACAAAAATTGCCCTCTGGCAGCTTGCTAATGTAGCATAGCGACTACCATGTCTCAAAGAAATTGATTTTTTTTTCAACTTTTTTCATCATTTCAAGAATGATTAAATTTTTTTTTGGAATAGCCATTCACCGAAACTGCAAGGGGGAAATTGTGCGGAGTACCAACTTGAAACAACCCTCCCAATCTCCCATAAATCCTCTAATGGGTTAATTTGAAGTATTCAACTACAAGAATGGAATTTTGAAGCTATGCCATTGAAAATAGGATCCACATTCTACATGAAGGTGATGTACATATCCATAACTACATGCATAAAAGTTGAAACCACACAAATATTATGAAGCCACCATTATTTTATTGTGTGACCTTTTATCCCTTATAGGCTTGAACTCTTTGCTTCAATGTAGGATCTATTTACTAAAATAAACGCTTCAAGTCACCCAAACTCTTGTATGTCTTTATGTCCACTATGCATTAGGTCTTTAGACCTATAAACTATGTTCTTTCAACTAAAACAATTTAGACTACAATAATTTGATGTTGCCTACTAGTTTAGATCCTCTTTTTTGCAACAATAGAAATTTCTTATTCCAAATTTTAATATGTTTATAAAAAATAAGAAATCCAAAGGACCAAGAGTTTTACATTGATAAATTAATAAATTATGAAAAAATAGCACTTTAAATTTATTAATATCTAGGTAAAATTTCAAATATCAAAATTTCAACATCCATCATTCCAAAATCTTCAATTAGTTATCACCATCTACACCAAAATAAGTAGAGCCCTAATTTCTGATTGTACTATTTTTAATTTTTATTTATTTATCCAATGTAAATATTTTAGGTTTTTTACCTCATTTAATCTCTAAAGTCTCTTTGGATATGTTTTGCTGAAAGCCCTCCAAATCGACCATTTCTAACTTCCTAGAGTTAAATTGGAGAAAAACATGTCCATGCTTAATGAGACTTTCAAAAACTTTGTCCATAAAGATTTTAAAATTATAGAATTTATAATTTGTTATGTACAACTTTTTTGGACCTTGTCCACAAGGATTAATTGACTTTGACCACTATTTCAATCAACGTTTGCAATTTGCAAAGGTGGAAATTAGATGTATGACATAGTGCATTATATTAGGTTATTGCATAAAGATTCACCGACTCAAGCATGAGCTTAAAAGATTCGTAAAGCCAAGGTTGTCAAACATTTGGCAATATATTAGAATTTTATTTATTTATTTTAATTTAGCAAATTTTGAAACATTGATATTGAAGCATAATATCAATGGTGAAATCAAAGACAAAAATGTATTCAAGAACTACAAGAATTTTGCTAACACATATAAAAATCTAACAAATTTATAGTTGAATAAATAACTACATAGCTAATTGCCTATTGTAGCCTATGTGGCAAATATGGGCAATTGAAAAAAGAGCAAGAGTCTAGATTTTTAAGCCCCTAAAATCCTAATAGTTCAAATTTGCCTCTCAAAGACGTACCCCCCAATCCATCCCTCTAAATATCACAACCCCAAATCAACATGTTTTCATTTAGGCAAGGTATGTACACTCAACTAATACATGGAACCTCTGCCCAAGTTGATCAAAAAATTCAATGAGAATTTTTTTGCATCTAAGTAGCTATTGAATCCCCCCTCAAAAAAAAAGGTTATATATATGTATATAAATTCTTGCTAAAAATCCTATAACATCACAATCAAAACTAACTTTATGTACAAGCCTATTTGAATTATCAAAAACCTCCATAGGAGCCTTCTTCCTTTAAATGTTTATTAAAATTAACCACTATCATTAGCCATTAGATACTTAAAAATAATCAATTTTTTTCTATATGTCTAATTCTATGCAAAGCTTTAATTTGAAGGAATCTTTGCATCCTTATAACACTTGATGTCCGTGGAGATATAATTGAGTTTTGTAATCATGGTCATTAATTAAAATTGCATGCTTTCCTATTTTCATTAAATATTACATACAAGACCTTTGATGACTCAAGATCATACATGATATGCAATTTGATGTGACCCATGCCTATTTCAAAATTAAGTAATGGACTCTAAACAACTAGTCTACAAGCATGTGTTGCATGAAGTTGTTCTTCCACAAAACTACAAGACAAATCATACTTCAAGTTGATTCAATACAACATATAAGATAACAAATTAGCTTTTGTCATGAGGATTGTAAATTATCTTGTTAAGAACTCATGCATCTAAATGACAAATAATAATATTGGTCAACAATGATAAATGAATGATATTTTTGATGGTAACAAAATCCATAGAGAAACAATTCAAAACTTTCAATAGCAAATAGTTTGCACTTGAAAGTATAAAACTATTTCATATAATTTCGAAGATTGTGCAAGACATCTTTTATTTAATTTTAAAATCTCCATTTCATACACCTGGTACTAATTTATTTTTATACTCACTCACCAAAAAATTGAGGGTTTCAAAAGGAGGTTTATATATATTTGACAATGATTAAGTTTGTATACATACTAATTATAACATTTGCAATCGACTTGGATGTAGCTATTAGGAAAAAATCATCTATATGGATGTAGTTTTTAGTTTTTTTTAATATTTTTTATAGATAGATTGTCAAAGCAAATTATTTCATAAGCATTTTGATATTTTTGTTGTATATGCAACTATTATATAGATCCAGTGAATTCTTGAAGGATTTATAAGATTTAAGTTGGATCATTCAAAATCATACAGGACTCAATAAGTTCTTATGGCATCCAACATGATTTAGTTTGGATCATGTAAGTTAAAAGGCCTCCAATGGCATTCAACTCAAATGTGATGGATCAATAAGGATCAATGGCATCCAACTCAATCCATCTTGTATCATAGAGGTCATAAAGGATTTGATGGGATTTGATTGGCTTTGATCCAATGAATCAAAACCGATCCGCTAGGTCAAAAAGGATTTTATGAACTCACAAAGGGGCTAATTAGCATCCACTTTGAATTCAATGAGTCAAAAGGATCTAATGGCATCTAGCTAAGATTCAATGAATCCAATCCAATTTGTTGGGTCAAAAAAATCCAATAGCATTTGACTTGGATACAATAAACAAAACCAACATGCTTGGTAAAAAAAACAATGATAGCATCCACCTCTTGAAAATTTAGTGAATCAAAACCAATTTGTTGGATTAAAAGGGATCCAATAGCATCTAATTCGGATTCAATGACTCAAAACTAATCTACTTGATTAAAAAAGATTGGGTAGCATTTGGCTTAGATCTAATGAGTCAAAACCAATTCTTTTGGTCAAAAGGGATCCAATATCATCTAACTCGGATCCAATGAGGCAAAATTAGTCTATTTGGGTTAAAAGGATGTCATAGCATTTAGCTCAAATCGAATGACTCAAAAACAATTTGATAGAATTTGGCTTGGATCCAATGAGTTAAAACCAATTTCTTGGATCAAAAGGAATTTAATAGCATTTGACTCGGATTCAATGAGTCAAAACTAATTTTTTTGGTTAAAAAAAAATTTGGTAGCATTCATTTGGATTTGAATGAGTCAAAAGCAATCCAATAGCATTTGCTTGAATCCAATGGATTGAATCTAATCTATGGAATCAAAAGGATCAAATAGCATCTAACTTACATTTAATGAGTCAAAACCAATCTTTTGGATCCAAAGGGATCCAAAGGCATCTAACTTGGATCCAATGAGTCAAAACCAATCTCTTGGATCCAAAGGGATCCAAAGGCATTTAACTTGGATCCAATGAGTCAAAACTCATTTGCTTGGTCCAAAAAGGTCTTGTAGTATCCAGTTCAAATTCAATGAGTCAAAAACAATTTATTAGGATTTGACTTAGATCCAACAAGTCGAAACCAATCTCTTGGATCAAAAGGGATCCAATAGCATCTAACTTGGATCCAATGAATCAAAACTAATTTGCTTGGTCCAAAAAGGTTTGGTAGTATCCGGCTCAAATCTGATCAATCAAAAGCAACTTAATAGAATTGACTTGGATCAAATGACTCGAATACAATTCGTTGAATCAAAAGGGATCCAATGGCATCTAATTTGGATCCAATAAGTCATAATAGATCCACTTGGTCCCAAAAGGTTTTGTAGTATCCGGCTCAAATCCGATCAGTCAAAAGCAACTTAATAGAATTGACTTGGATCAAATGACTCAAATACAATTCGTTGAATCAAAAGGGATCCAATGGCATCTAATTTGGATCCAATAAGTCATAATAGATCTACTTGGTCCCCAAAGGTTTGGTAGTATCCAGCTCAAATCCGATCAGTCAGAAGCAACTTAATAGAATTGACTTGGATCAAATGACTCAAATACAATTCGTTGAATCAAAAGGGATCCAATGGCATCTAATTTGGATCCAATAAGTCATAATAGATCCACTTGGTCCCAAAAGGTTTGGTAGTATCCAGCTCAAATCCGATCAGTCAAAAGCAACTTAATAGAATTGACTTGGATCAAATGACTCGAATATAATTCATTGAATCAAAAAGGATCCAATGGCATCTAATTTGGATCCAATAAGTCATAATAGATCCACTTGGCCCAAAAAAATCTGGTAGTTTGGATCTCATTGAGTTAAAAAAGATTTGATGAATTTGTTGGGATTTCATTGGATTTTACTTCAAGGCCAAAAGGCCAAATCTTGAAAGGTTTCAATTTCAAAGGTTTTTGAGAGCAATTATACTAAAGATCACAAAAGTGGTCCAATGAAATGTAAAATATGTGACATTATAAAGGTTTGTTTTTTGAAATTCAATTAGCACTACGTCTTTAATATTGTTTACAAATGATATATTTGAAAAAGTTCATGGATACATTTTTGCACTAGGCATATATCTACAATAAAAGGAAAAACAAAACCTTGAATCTTCTACATGGGTGCAAAAAAGACTCCTTTAATAGTGCATTTTTAGACATTGGAAACTACTACCAAGCTTTTGTATAATTATCATTTTCAAATCTTCAATCTCATCTTCAATAAGCTTGTAAGAATATCAAATGTTTGTTTAATTTTTTTGAAAGACTTTTCTATTTTTTGTTAATAAAACTCTAAATTATCGATGCTCTCAAATTTTTTAATCAATCTCTATTTGACTATAACTTTTGAAGAAATTATATTCAGATACAAATTTTTGAAATTACAATTCATTTTTGTATTCTATTAAGTCTTCTAAATTATTTTTTACTTTTCAAAATAAAGGTTTTCAAAGGCTCATTATACTCCTCAATACTATGGTCACAAAAACAAACCATTAAATCTCCCATAACATGCAAGTTTTTTCATTTGTAACCATTAATTTCATTTCAAATGACTCATAAAAGTACCAAATGAAATTAGCTTCACATTTAGTGTACATTTACTTAGCCATTGCAATTACTATCTACACTATTCAAGTTCAAATATATTTCAAACATACCATTTAAAATAATAATTAAGATTTCTAGCATAACATATTTGGTTGTCAAGCAACCAAATATATTCAATGTATCAATTACTATAAAATACATGATGATATTTG
Organism: Pseudoscleropodium purum; assembly: GCA_963969395.1. NCBI lineage: Eukaryota > Viridiplantae > Streptophyta > Bryopsida > Hypnales > Brachytheciaceae > Pseudoscleropodium > Pseudoscleropodium purum. Next base: position 30,624,644 of record OZ017795.1, read on the forward strand.
GAGTTAAATTTAATATCTGTAACAATTCAAGGACCACCTATATTGTTAATTACAAATAGACCTCAAAAAATATGATTTGCATTACAAATCTATAATAACAATTATTTTTAGTTAACTCCTAAAGTTCTTTGACATTGTTATTGTTTTGGCAAAACACTCAAAAGTATCATTTCTAGTTTTGTAGAAATAAACTTGAAAACAAACATAACTTTTGTAAATTCAACCATACAATCTTAAAGTATACTACTTCAACTTTGCATGGAAAAAATTTCAACAACTTTGACCGCATAGATTGAAGGATAGTCTTTGAAAATTAAATAATTTTTTTTTTTTCAAATTTGCCTAATAGGTTCAATTCACTTTGATTAAAGATTGTGTAACTTTTAGAAAAAACATGAATTTGAAAATTCATGAAATTATGTTTTTCATGTTGTTAGGTAGCTCTATACAAAATATGAGAAGAATTAAATAAAGATAGTATACATTTTTTTTTTTTTTTGCTAAATTGTCATATCAAAGTTGTTCCAGACCTTTTGGGCAACATAACTCCTATATCTAGACATTGATGTAAATGTTTTTTTCATTTTTGAGTGGATAATATCATCCTAGAATTTAGAATAAAATTTCAAAATATAACAATGAAACTTAAATTCTAAATACGTAAGAATTTTAAAAGTTCTAGCTTAAAAGTAGGAGAGGTTAATTCCTTAATCCCTAAATGCCCAAGCCACCAAATTTTAATGTCAACAATACTTTGAAGTTAAAATAAAACCTAACCAAGTTGTCATTTTTAATACATTATACTTTTGAAAAATTCTTTTTGAAGTCTATTTTTAGCATCAAAAATCCAATTTTGAAAATGATTGAGTAGATTTTTCTATGCAAGATTTTGTGCAAGGGTGTTCATTACAATCTTGACTTTTTGTAGTGTTGAGGGCTCTTGGAAATAAGCCTCAAATACACTATATCTTGGAGAAATAATCATATTAGAAATTCATTTAAAAAAATTTTAGAGTAGATTTTGAGAAGTCATTAATTGATTAGGGTTATGCATGTTAGGCCCTTGAACCTCATATTTTTTGGCGACCAACTTTTTAGATTTGACATGTGAAAAGAGAATTGAAAGATATCAAATCACCTTTATAGTTTTGACACCCTCATGATCAAACATTATAATCTTTCGATCCATAAGCAATGTTGCTATGTTTTTTTTTCCTTATATTATCTCTAGCAGGTCTAGTTCAAATTTGTATGGTTACAATTCAAAAAATATTGATAAAACTCATCACAATGTTGGCTTTTGGTTCAATTTAGATCAAATTCAAAGAAGCTTGAAAAAGGCCTTGGGCATTTAGGGAGTTAAGGACCAAAGAATAGATTGAATTTTCTAAGTTGTAAAGATTTATTATAAAATGCAACTTAGAATAATAATTTAATGATGACTCTCAAACAATAGATGTAAAATATGATCCACAAACCATATCCATATAGTTAAATCAACTAGTTCACAAACCAATATTTTTCAATAAAATTTGAAGTCAAAAATTGAAATTTCTTTCTGAAATTGATTGAAGATTGAATATTTGTGATTTTCACAAAAAGAAAAATTTAAGTTCAAAATGTTGAGTTCTTATTAGAGTGATAGTATGACTTATCCCATTTTCCCATAGCCATACTATATAATAAAATAAAAATGAAGATAATTTTTTTATTTCTTGAATTCAGAAAACTTCAAAACTCAATATCTTTTTTGTCATAAGTAGGAATGCCACGAAACAAATTCTCCTTGTAAAGAGATTTTCAACAATATCAAGAATGTGACCATGAGACATATAGTCTTAGAAATTTCACCATAACAAATAAAACAAAATAAACTAACTAACTAATTTAATGTATGGACTAATGTGCATAGTGTTGTTGCTATAGTCAAAATAAAAAGCAAAAAAAAGTTTCTAACTTTTTAATTTAGATAACTTTTACAACCTAGGTCCTAATGACACGGAACAAAGTCTATACACACCTCCTTGCCCTCGGCTTTCCGATGGTATGCAAATCACAACCAAGAGACACACAATTTTGTAAATCCCAATATAACAAACAAAACAAACAAAACAAAACAATAACCTAACTTAAGGTATAGATTTTTTTAAGTCTTTTATTTTACTTTTTATTTATTGAAGGATCATTTTTTGAACAAATGTGTACAAATGTTAATGAACTAACACAAGAATCTTCAAAAAAATCAATGGATGAAAACATACATTTTTGTGTTATTGGAATGTGTTTGCATTCATCCATTATTCATAATTAAAACACTTGGTCCTTCAGTAATTCATGAAAAAAAATCAAACTGCCAAATATCATTTTGACTAAATTTACATTAGAGAATGTCTTCAATATTACTTATACAATCAAGACTACAATCATTTAACACAGGTATGCATCTTACACAAATTCTATAATGTTTAAAACCTACTTATACTATTAAAAACAAATAGACTTCAACAATAAAATTTGATACTACATATGATGAATTAGTTTATTAAGGATTTCCTATTTAACGTAAATACAATAATTAATTTTGAAGTGTTCAAATTAGTTCATACAAAGTACTCTATAGCAAAATAAATTTTAGCATTTTAAAGTGCCACTTACAAACTAGTAGTCAAATACGAATAGGTTTCCAAAAATATATACACATGTAGTATGCCATTTTTCTTTAGTTATAGTAACCATCATTACTTTAAAATGTCTTTATCTTATATTCCTACTAACAATTCTCTACAACACAATTTATAGATTAATAGAACCATATTTATTTTTAGTAGAAAATTGTATGGAAGAAAACAATATTTGGGTGTCATTTGTATTTTCTATCACGTAAAAAAGTCAAATTCAATCAAATTTGACATTGAATTAGACAATGAATTAGACATTTGAGATCATATTACAAAGTACAAATGTCACCCAAATGTTGTTCATTTCAACGAAATTTCTACTTGTGCTATGCTTGAACTAAATTTAACATGTTTTCAATTCTATTTCCTATCTAATATTAAATGTTTCTAATGCTATTTACAACCAAATGGAAATAGAATTCAAATAATGTAATTTTTCTGAAACCAAATATATAATATAATATGATTTTTTACACTTTTGGACTAGCTCCCATAGCTTAGAAATTTAGGTTTAATTTTTGAAATTCTTGAGACCATCATCTTCTTCATTTTTAGTATTGTTTAGTGCAATTCCAATAAGTAATGCAAATGTTACAAGTTTTTTACATATGGGGAGCAAAATAATAATGCGGTCAACTAAGAAAACATTATTTTTCAAATGTATAGTACAAGTACTTCAATTTGATTATATATAAAACATTCTATTTGATGGATAAAATGAAAGTCATGACAAAATCATTCTAAAGACAATTGTGGCATCTAATGTTCAAGGAATACCAGCATCTAGTTATGACCTAGGTGAATTTTTTGGAAGATTTTTGAATGACTTAGAAATATTTAGGATGAGGTTTTAAATGAAAAAAGAAGATTTTTAGAAATAGACTGGGTAAGAAAATTAAATCTCGATAGTTAGGCCAATTACCCTTGGAGTTTGAAGGAAAATTATTGAGTTAAAGTTCTTTTTGGGGGCGGAAAGTTGACCAAATACATATTTTCTAGGAATTTTTTGTTACCATGTCCATAGTATTCTACATTATAAAATACTTTTCATTTACTGGAATTTTCTAGCATTTATTGGCACAAAATGGAAGAAAAAGAAATTCACGGATTTATGGGGTATGATTAAGGTGTATTCATGCTTTGTAAACCCCTTACCCTAATCTCCTTGTTCTTGTAGAGTTAGCTTGTGTACAATGTGTTTCAACAAGGACATATGAGTGCCCTTTTAGTATGCAAAATTTAATTAGAACGCCAGTTAGAAAAAAGTTTGGCAATAAGAATGTAGAAACAATGATGCAAATTGTACTAAAAGGCCCATGTGAGAAGGTAGATGACATTATTTATGATGGTATCTTTCTTTGGAAGAATGACACCAAGAATTGTTTTTTGTATGCTAATCCCTCTTCTTATTTGAATGTTGCAAGTGGATCTACTACAAATAATGCATCTTGCTTGTGTAGTGCACTTGAAAAAATGATGGTAATCTTGATATTTTGATTTAAAAATTTCCAATACTAACTATACTAATTGCTTTAGAAAATGCTTGGACTTCTTCTCAATCCTTATATTTCTGAAGGCTACATCCTTGGTTTTAGGATGGTAGAGGCTTGGCTAGGTTCAACTCTTGCCAAAAGTACTTGGAAGTGAAAAAAAACCCCACAAAAATGGACCCATTTACTACATTCAGGAAAATTGACAAATGAAAAAACAAAATTCTAGAAAATTGGCTAATTACAATGGAAAATGCAAGATTTCAACTGATAAATTTTTTCCTATTATAGCCATTTACAAGGTGGAAAAAAAAATCAAGACAACTTTTAGAAGCTAGGAAATTGCCCAACTTTTCTATAGAACTCCCCAAATTGTATTGGCATCTTGTCACATCAATAATATTTTAAGTATATTCTTCTACTCAATTTTTAATATTTCCATTACACTTTCTACGTAGATCATAATGTGGAAAGCATAAAGGAAATATGATTACTTTCAAAATATGAGTAGATTGAATGAAGACCATTGCATGTCTTGGTTAAAATAAATAAAATTTGATACAAATAAAAGATTTATATAAAATTTTCAAAATTCTTTCAAAATGAAACCAAATCATCAATTATCAATTGGTTTGTGACATATAAAAGAGCCAATATATATTGGATGATTGATGAAGTTTCCAAGAGTTTAATGAAATAGATGACGCACATCCAATAATACTAGAAAAGACAATGTTTGTATATTCTTGAGCAATGTGGCCTAGACATTGGTATTTTGGTGCTTCATGATTTTTATTCAAGCTTGTAAATTGGTTCTTGAAGATATATAGGATTAAAAAGAAAGTTTACAAAAAAGTAGACCTTTTATGTGAATTATTTTCAAACCATGATTTATTTTGCCTCAAAAGCTCTAGAGCAAGAATGACTCATTTTCCAAGTCTCTCTTAGAGTTTAAATGCATCTCTATTCTAAACCTTAAAATTGATTAAGAAAAACACTTTACAAATATATAACCTAAGAATATTAGTATAGAAAGCATAGAAAAAACACAAATAATAGGATTAAGAATATTCAAACTTTGAATATTGGGAGATTAAAAAAATCCAAAATACCTCCATTGCAATGTAGAAAAAAATAGTGGGCACTTCAAATTTTTTTTTAATTTGATGATACTTTGAAAATGTATATGACATGCCTAATTGACAACAAATTTTGAAGATACTACTATTTTCCCTCTTGCAATGAAGGTATTTAGGATTGTCTAAATCATTCATTGTCTACTAGGTAGAATTGGGCCTATTTTATGTATTTTCCAATGAGCTTTGAACAATGCTACCACCTTTAACTTTGCAAATCAGTCCACTTTCAAAAATAACCTTAGAAAAATCTCATGAAAAGTAAGGCTTTAAAAGCCTATGATCATTTGGACATTTAAGGGAAAAAATTAGGACATGCTTGTGAGAGCCTTTGTTATTTTTTTTTTATCCCTGAACCTCTAGAATGGTTACCATTCAAACCTTGGACCTCATGTACAAGAAAAATCATCCAATGTTCAAATTTAGATTTGCTTGTATTTTTCCAATGAGCTTCAAATGCTAATATTCTCAACCTTCAATTCCATGTGAATAAATAAATGATGTCCAAAACTAGATATGTTTGCAACATATCTTTTTTTCTAATGTGCTTCACATGCTAATATTCTCAATCTTCAATTCTATAGAAGGATGTCCCAAATTATATTTTCTTGCATTTATCTTATGTATCTTTTCTAACGTGCTTCAAATGCAAATATTCTCCTCCTTCAATTTCATGCAATTAAAAAATTGAATGTTCCAAAAGTTAGATTTCTTTGCACCAATTTTACGTATATTTTCCCAATATGCATCAAACACTAAAAGTCTCAACCTTCAATTCCGCACAATTAAACAAAGGATGTCCAAAGCTATATTTGTGTATACCAATGTTTAATTACATATTTTTCCAATATACTTCCAACACTACTACCATCAATTTACAACCTTCAATTCCACATGTGAATAAAAAAAACGATCCCTTCTCCCCTTCCATTCCAATTCCAATTCCAAGGCGTTAATTAGAAAAAGAGATCCTCAAAAGGGAAGTAATAACCCCCTAAAGCCCCCCATGGAAAAGAAAAAGAAGCCTAGCTCAAAACCCAGGCAGGCAGCCCGCCCTCCATCCCCCCGGTCACTCGGGCAGTACCAAATAAAAAGTCGGTTCCTGGCATCCAGACTCTTCTCCTTTTTCCCCCGCGGGTCCTGCCCCTGCCCGTCAAAGTGGTGACGACGCACTAGTAGCTTGTGCAGGTGAGCCCCCGTTTGCGTCCGCAGCCGTGTTGCTTGCCATGCTTTGCCGGCTCCAGCAATACCTTCTTCCTTCCCGGAGCCCCATTCATTTTGCCCACAGCCTCGCGCGCCCCTCGCCCGCCCACTCGCCCGCCCCTCCGTCGTCTCGGGAGCTTCCTCTTTCTCCGGGAAGAGCCTCAGGAACTGCCGCGCCTGCTTCTGCTTCTGTTGCCACCAGCGAGCTTCTGGCCGCTTCGTTTGATGTGGTATTGAGGCCGCGGGATGCGTTCCTGGAGAGCGCGTTGCGGTCGGGGTTGCGGATGGAGAGAATCTTGAGCTCAAGGTAGTGGAGTGGCGCGAGATTGTGGAGGAGGACATTTGGGAGGGGGAGATTGGGAGGAAGAGACGGAGATTGGGGAGGGGAGAGAGATTGCTAGGGTTTGGTGAGATCGAGGTTTGTAGTCGACTGGGGTAGATAGGGAGGGGCGGCTGCGAGCCGCGGAAGCCCTCTGTCTTATGGAAAGGCAGTCTGAGGTGCAGGAACACCGGCAGCAGCAGGAGCAGCAGCAACAGCAGCAGCAGCAGCAGCAGCAGAGGAAGGGCAGGAGTGGGAAGCGGAGGCTGAGTAGTAGCACGAGTAGTAGTAGTAGTAACGGCAACAACGGGCCCGAGCACGACGACCACACCATGGCGACGGCGACGCTCTCGGTTCCTAAGGAGCCGAGTGTTCGATCGTGTCGGAATACGGTGCGACGGAGTAATCACAAGAAGAAGAAGGCGTTGAAGAAGGATGCGGCTGCGGCTGCTGCTGCTCGAAATATTCCGAGCGAGCACGGGGCGGAGTCTTCGGTTCTTCGCGATGGGGACGGCGATGGCGGGGGCTTGTTAGACGGGATTCGTGTGGTGAATCTGCCGGTGGTGGTGGATGCGAGCGAGTCGTCGACGGGGAGTGACCACTTGTTGGTGGAGGACGCTACCGTGGCGGGCTCCCCTCGAGAGGAAGCCCTCATTCCTGGTCTGTCCGATACGCTCGCGCTCGTTGTCCTGGCTCTTGTGCCGCTTTCGTATCACCATCCTTTGAAAGGCGTTTGTACGAAATGGAAGAAGTATCTGTCTTCGTCGACGGGGACGGGGAACGAAGTGCTGGAGATGCGGAAGGTGTGTGGGGTGAAGGAAACGTGGGTGTTTTTGCTGGCGAGCGGAGGTCAGCAACGGCACCCGCAGTGGCGGGCGTTCGACCCGGTGTACAACAGGTGGAGGCGTCTGCCGCCGTGTCCTTGCGATTACACGTTCGATAGCTGCGATAAGGAGTCGGCTGTTGCGGGAACGCAGCTGCTCGTCACTGGGCAAAGCTCAAGTGGGCCGACGGTGTGGAGGTACGATCTGCACACGAACGCGTGGGAAAAGGCGGCCAAGATGTTGAATAGTCGTTGTTTGTTTGCTTCCGCGAGTCATGGGAATTACGCCTACTTCGCCGGGGGGTCGAGCGAGGGCGCGGTGTTGAGGTCGGCGGAGCGGTACAACTCCCTGACTGAACAGTGGGAGCGTCTGCCGGATCTAAGTGAGAATCGGAAGTGGTGTTCCGGATGTATTATGGACAATAAATTTTTTGTTATAGGAGGGCAGGGTAGTGAGAGGCAACCGCTGACGTCCGGGGAGTATTACGATGAAGGTGAAAACAGATGGGTGACAATTGATAATATGTGGCCGGCTGCTCGGACCCAATCGCCAGGGCAAACCGCACCTCCGCTGCTGGCTGTAGTGAAAGATGAGCTCTATGCTGCAGATGCGAGTACGATGGAGCTCAATGCTTATCATAAGGGGACTAATACGTGGAGACCCTTAGGACCTGTGCCCTCGCGTAGTGTGGACTCGAATGGATGGGGGCTGGGGTTCAAGGCGGTGAGCGATGAGATTTTTGTCATTGGAGGCTCGAGTAATAGAGGGAATGGGACGTTCTGCGACCAGATTCACGCATGGCTGCCACCGCAAGTGCAAAATATGGATGGGTGGCGTCAGGTCGGCCAACTCCCGAACACGAGTGGGTTCATCTATAACTGCGCTGTGATGATAGTTTGATGCACCCTTGTGTTGGCTTAGGTCAATTCCCACATCCCTGGTTTCGTGCAAGTCGGGCAAAGACAGGAAGGAGGTAGCATTCAACTGGCTTTAGAGCGGCTCCAGACAGACAGGGCATTCGATTCATTCGGAAGAGAGTGGCATTTGAGAGACATGAATGTCGATGGTAAGGTTGTATTTTGCCAGATTCGTTGGCGAACTCGAAATCTGTGCAATGGAGTTTTCTTGGAGGTAAAAAGGAAAAAAATACTGGAAGGATGCTGTGTGAGGGGGATGTTCTCCAGCCTCACATGGATGGTGATGTCGGCATGTGGGGTGAATTGGAAATGAGATCGGGAAGGCCAAGAAAGAATGGGATGCAGCGGCGAGGATGTTGTGGTGGAGGTCTTGGTCTGGATCTACCGAGGTCAGCATGAATAAGCTCTGCATTGCTGTACGACTGTCGAATTGTTAGTAGGTTTGCTGGAGATGCAAACACTGGCCTCCGGGATTCAATTTGTATAGAGGAGAGCAGAATTGCTATTCTTTCCAGGATTTTGTATTGCGAACCAAAGAAAACTCCGCTTACCAGGCTCTGCCTTTGGTTTTCTGGGCCGCAGAGAAAGTATTTGTTGGTTTCGAATTCGGTTCTCGGGTTTCAAACCTCTCAATCGGAACGCAGCAGGGTTCTCACCACCTGTATGTTCAGGTGGGTAAGTATGCACGAAGCTTCTCTTTCATTCTCGCACTTTTCTCTTAGAAGGAGAGGATTAGGTTTAGGTTTCCCCCTGTAGATTCTTGTATTGCAATGGCAGTTACCACTGAAACCGGCAGTGCGTGTCTATAGTACTGGGTATTGAGACCTGATTCACACTAGTTTCCTTGTTGCTGAGGAGTGGGAACAAATCTGTCTCCTGTTGTTTCCATCTCTGCTGTAAGCTACATTGTGGATTGTCCCAAGATGCACCGTAGGTCAGGTGGTACTGCTCCTTGCGTTCCGCGCCCCCTCCCCCCCCGCCCTTTTTTTTTCTTTTTTTTACTACTTCTGCTGCTGCTGGTTATCATAGGGGTTACTGTGGTGTCGTGCTGTTGGCACATCTGTTTATGTTTTAACTTCATAGGCTTGTAAATGAAAGTGTACAGAGGATCCCCTTTTTCCGGCCCTGCTGAAATGTCTATTCCTGAGAGTTAACACAAAGTCTCCTTGATTCTAGTCTGACTATGATGTCCCACTGGATGGAAGTCTTTGTTTTTTATATTATTCTTTAAAATTGATTAATCTGCAAGCAACCACTTGCTGTGCTTGATCTTCTCTCTTTCTTTCTCTCTCTATCTCTCTCTCAACAAGCGTGGATGCTCTTGCTTGCTTGCTATCTATCCTATGTCTGTTTTCTATACGTACCATGTTGAGTGCCGTTTGTTGTTGTTGTTGTTGCTGCTCCCGTGATTTCCATCGTCTCGTGGTGGTCGTCGTCATGGGCAAATTGCTTGCAGCCAAGAATGCCGTATGATTTTTGTCTTAGCTGGCAGACCTCTGAATATTATGGAGTATCATACTTACAAGGACATGCAAAAAGCATCTCATTAGGTGGGTAGTAGTAGTAGTAGTAGTAGTAGTACTAGCCCAGGCCCCTATTCTATTTCTGCTACTGGAAGGAATCGAAGGCTTAATTAGAAATACGGGGTCAATAGGGGAGGAGTCAATAGGGAGGAGTCAAGAGGAAGGAGATTGCACGTGATGGATTACTTTTAGAATGGCCAAACTTGAAGAGTACTGTGCACACAATATTCTACAGTGGTACCGGTAGTATGGTTGCGTCCGTATTCATTGAAATCTAGCCGCCGAGACTAAAATTAGGCCCTGAAATGCGGGAGGCATGGCTGGCGGGCGGACTGGCTGGCTGGCTGGCTGGCGCCAGGAATTCCCTTGGGAGGTGCCTGTGGCTAAGGTCGATTGGTCTTTCCTGGGTGTTTTTTTATTGTTTGTTTTTTTAATATTTTATTTTGATATATGGGATTGGTCTTTCCTGGTTGTTTTTTTTTATTTTTTTTTATTGTATTTTATTCTGATATATATGGGAGTTGCAATCTGCACGTTCAGTGTGGTCTTTCAACTTTCACGATACTGACTTCCAACGTGTACGGAGCTCTTTCATTACGGTAGTGTGTCATGCATGGTGGGAGGAGCCTGTTTAATCAGGCTTGTTTTTTTTTTTTAAATGGCGTAACTTAGAAAAAGGGGGCAGTGAAATTCGTAGGTATCATGAGCCCATGACCAACCAGTCATTTCTAGACTTCAACTTCTTACATTTTGGGCACCAATTGTGAAAAAACTGCCACTTTTCAGGGCAGTGAGGAATAATCGAAAAAAAAGAAGTTAAAAATAAATAAATTCAAATGTACGAATTTGTATGAGACTCCTATGGGGGAAGGTGTAGAAAAAATTTCAGAAACTTTGATGACTTGGATTGAGGGATTATAATGTTTGAAGTTAGAAGAAAAATGTCTTTTCTTGATTTGGCTTGACAAGGCCAATAGAATTTGATTTCTTCTAAAGTGAGATTTTTACACTATACATGGTACATTCAAAAATAGAGGAGTTTCGCACATGCTACCTAAAGATGTTCAAGTTCCTTCAAAAGTTTAGGGCAATATAACTTTTTGATTAACTTTTTGATTTGGGTACCTGATAAAATATATTAAATAAATAAATAAATAAATTTAATTTAATTAAAAAAAATTTAAAAAATAAAAATAAAAAATAAAAATAAAAATAAAAAATATATATATATGTATATTTCCTTTAAAGGAGTCCATGTTTACACCTTGTGTCAAATTTTGAAGAACATTTGTTAAAAAATGACTTCATACACACCTATCCAAGATCACTTGCATACATTTAACAACTCATTTGGTTCTTTAGGGATTAATCCCTTGATTGCTTCAATTTCTTATTTATAATTAACTTTGAAGGACCACAAGGGTACAAGGTGGCTTCTACAATATGGTTTTTTGCACCACTGGTCGTTTAGAAGGTTCAGTAGGAATATTTAAATGTACTATGTGTCTAAGAGTATTTCGACAATCAACTCCTTATGTGTACAAAGGATTTTAAACTTTTTTGTGGTGACTTGCCATAAATTTTGATGTTTTGTTTGTTGTCAAGCTATTTGATTAATTGGCCTAGTTTGAGTCATGGTGGGCTTTGGCATTGTGATCCCAACACTAGCTTTGCTAAGCCAAATTATTAAAGGATGACCACCCTTACATTCTAGAGGTCTAACATTCTTCAAATGTCAATGAAAAGTGTTATGGATCCCTCACAATATTCTCTTCACACTTCATCTTAGTTTGTGAACGAATGGCCCTTGAAATCACTATTCATTCTAAGTTTAGTTGTTTTATCTTTTATTCTATTTGATAAATGGTCACTCGACTATTTATGGATTGTATTTGGTGAGCAAGGGTGAGGATAATGAAATTGAGGGCTTTTAAAAATTAGATGGAAAATTTGAGTGTGAAAAGTTTGGCAAGTAAAGGTGGCCATACTCTTATTATCCATATAGAGTGCCACTCAACTTCAAACATTGTAGAGCTATTCTATAAGCTTCACTTGAACAAACAAATATTGTCATCTTGTACATCTTTTACATCAATATTAGTACCTATTGTTGAAAAAACAATTTTACAATATCTACCAATAAACTTTGATCTATCGTGACTTTTGTATACAATATCCCAAAAATGCATTCTTAGATAGAATGAAATTTGCTTTCATTTGCCTATTAGAATATAATTTTTTGAATCAATCTAATATTAGGAATTGTGCATAATAGAAAAATTAGTGCTTTAGGAGTTTGTACTTTAGTGGGTGTCAAGATTGAAACTCAAGGTTGAAATTGATTTTTCTCTCCTCTCGAAAGGGGATCACCTACTAGAGTCTTATGCTCTAAGTTTCTTCAATATCTAGCGCTACACCTCCTAATATATGTGCAATTTTAACCGTCAAATGTCCAAGGATTTTTTTAAGCTTCAACTTCTCATTCACAAGAAATGCTCAATTTTAACCCTCAAATGTTAGACACCTATTTCAGCTTCTTGGAGCACATTCTAAACAAAACAAAAATTCAATAGATTTTATTAGTTTCAAAACCTTTTTTCAAATTGTAACCAGAACACCAAAAACCTTAAGGACAACAGGGTAGTCTAGATCTTCAAAAATTGTGAAGACATTGTAAATAATATGGAATACAAATAAAGAATTCTTAATGATGGTTTTCAAACAAAAGTTGCAAAGTAAGATCATAGATCGTATCAATACTATCAAATCTTCTATTATACTAATCAATAATTTTCAATATAATTTGAAACCAAAAATTGGGAATTGAAATCTTTCTCAAATAGATATACAATTAAATGATTAAAGGACTTTGTAATAATTATAATAGTCACCTATCTATTTAAGTAGAACTTTGAAACTTATGAAATTAGCAACAAATTTAGGATTTTTAAAAATTATGACAATTGTTAAGGTCTATTTTGTAACTATAGGATCTAGATCATTAGAGTGTGTATTAATAAATATAGAGTTAAATGTCTGCTATTTGTCAACATATACCTACAATAGGGTTGATGAAATGGTATGTCCAAGGGAAATTTATGTCCAAAACTAGACGTTTGGATGCAACATCCAAGAAGTTGGCGGAAGGCAAATGGGGCGGATAAGTTGGATGGAGGGTGGATGCTACATTTAAGCTATTTGATCAAGCAGACATGGTATGGTTGTTGAGCGCAACCCATTCAATTTGATAGACGGAGTGGCGAATGTTCTTGTAGAGACATTGACAAACGATGTCCCCGTAGACATTGACGGTTGCAGCTAATAGTGGCAGACAACGGTAGATGGCATTGGCAAACAATTTTTTTTTCCAAATATCACCGAATGCTATGGACCTCACGTCCACACATTTAGATAACCTGAACCTATAGAATCCAACATTATGAGTTTATGGTTGCAAAGACTTCAATTTTAGAAATGTCATTACATACTTTTTTAAGGTTGTAAGAATTTTACATTTCAAGAGAATTTTTTTGAAATTCTTGTGAATTTGTGAATTATAAGTGAAAAATTCATATTAATTGCAATATATGCTAAAAAAGCTAAAAATCTCTCTATAGGTTTATATTATAGTGTTGAATAGAATGGTGCATGTTTTTTTCTTCACATTAAAATTTTAGAAAATCAGCATTGTGTGGTTGCAAATTGTTGGTGAATATTTACAAAAATGTTATATAATTTAAATAGAATTGTAAATAAATAGCTAAAGAGTATTAATAAAAAATTAATATTCAATATGAATCTAATACTTTTCAAACTCCAATATCAATGTGAAAATCCCCATTGCTAAGGGTTTCTAACCAAAAAACAAGGCCCTACACCTTCAATTTAGCATCATTGGTATCATGAATAGCAATGGAGTTGTAGTTAAATTCTTGATTTATATTCTAAGAGACAAATTTGGTATAATATATGCTAATTGTTGAATTATCAATCTAATAGTGTATGTCTTATTATACTGAATTCATGATTCATATTCTAAGAGCCAAATTTGATATAACACACAACTTCCTACCACTCTTTAATCAATAAATACCTAAGGCATAAAATTTTGGTGTTGACAAAACTTTGAAGTTATATAAAACCTTACAAAGTTTCTATTTTTAATAATTTCTATTTTTGAAAAAATATTTTTGAAGTTTAGTTTTAGGATCAAAAATTTGATTTTGAAAATGAATGATTATGATTTTTCTATTCAAGATTTAGTGGAAGATTGTCCATTGCAAATCTTGATTTTTCTAGTGTTTCTAGCTCTTGGAAATGAGCCTAAAAAATATTTGAAATTCCAAAAAAAAAAAAAAAAAAATTCATCTAAAAATATTCTAGAGCATATTTTGAAAAGTTGTAAATTGATCAAGGTTATGCATGTTATGGCCTTTAACCTCATATTTGTGTAGTAACCAATTTTTCAAATTTAACATGTGAAAAGAGGATTGAAAGATTTCAAATCAATTGCATAGTTTTAACACCCTCATGATCAAGCATCATAATCTTTCAATCTGTAAGTGATACTATTGTATTAGAGAAAACTCCCAAAAGTTTAAAAAAGGCCTGGGGCATTTAGGGATTGTTAGTTCTTAAGACAAGCGAGGGATATAAAGTGTGTTGTAAGTGATTTTGAGAGGTTAGTTAGTGTGGGAGTGTCAAAAAATGGATGAAGTGCATCCGAGTATGATGGAAAAGTAGGATCTGGTTATTCTTAGGTGATTTAATAAAGGTTATTACTTGATGGCTCATGATTTTATACTAGATTTTGGATAGACTGGTTTGGTCTTGATATGAGGTCCTTGGCTTCAAGAATTCTATTTTGTTATTCTAGTACAAATATTTATGTGTGGCAGTAGAAGGGCATAATCTTCAAGAAAGGCCTATTATCAGTTTACATGATGTTTAGTTTGCAGACAATTTATTCCCTTGGCAAATATTAGGTAGGTGATGAATGTTTTTAAAGGGGTTTTGTGGAAGTGTTTAAACATGGATGAGGAACATTTAAGTATGTTTGAAATAGGAGTTTGTTTATTCTTCAATGATGTAATAAGTGCAATCACCTAGTGATTCATGAGTTTTATATGAAGTTCTTAGTGAATGAATTTATATAAGGTCCTTGCTTACATTAATTCTATTTTATTATTTATTATAATCAATATGTCTAATAATTGTGCAAGGGCATTCTAAGTAAGTTATCTTTCAATAGAGAAGGGCATTGAGGATTTAAGATGTTTTCATAGGGTGCATTTTAATCCCTATATGGATTGACAAATATTAGGTAGGTGACGAATGTTTTGAGGGTTTAGTTAAGGACAGTCAAAAAATGGATGAAGTGCAATCGATGCAAGTGTGTTGGATTTTTAAGATAATCTTCAATAATGTGATGGATGTGGTCACTTTGTGGTAAATGATTTTTGTGTGAGGTTGTAGATGGATCAATTTACAATTTCATATAAGGTCCTTCCCTATTGGAATTCTAATTTATTGTTCTACTTTAACCCCTAAAGTTCCTTAACTATGTTTTTGCCAAAAACGCTCCAAAACTGCCATTTCTTATATAAGTTTCAAAATTTAGAAAAAACACATTTTTGGACACATATAATTTTAGGATCTTGAAGTACACTATTTTGAAAAGATATGTAAAAATTTCAAAAATTTCCACCGTATAGATTGCAAGATATTAGCATTTGAAGTGACAAAAATCATTTTTTTGTCCCTGCAAAAAACCGGGCAGCTGAACTTCACAATGTCACATTTGTATGAAAAAATGTTCAAAATGATTGCAACTCTTTGGATTGATTCTTCAAGGCATATTGGCTGCATGCTTGGAATTTTTAGATTATTTGAAATTGTACAACATATAGGAAAAAAATAGTAAATAGAAAGATTTAGAGAATGGTTCAAAATACTAAATTATTAAAAATTTATTTATGGAAATGAAAAATGCCAATTACAATGGTTGTAATGTTGTAATAAACAATCTTCACCTAATCTTTCTATTTTTTTCCCAAAATATTGAAAATTGAGTTCAATAAAGGACTTCAAAGTTTATTTTGGGGTAGAGAGTCTATAACTGCCTACAAACTAAAACACCTTATAACTTTTGACTCATTGATCAAAATGGGATGATTCAAAACTTTTATTGTATATATAAATCTAGAAAACCAATTTTAAATTTAGATTTTTGAAAAAATGATTTTTTTAGATCTACCTAGACTGCTCGAGTTGAAAAACAAACTACATATTAAACCATAATTTTTTACTCATATTTCCAAATGTTTTGAAATTTACTGTTCATGAAAGATATTTCTTGTCCACACCTTCTATCAAAATTGGGCCAAAAACATAGAAATTTCTAGTCACATGCACCTACCCAAAATTTCTATATTGCCAAAAAACGTAGTTTGGTCCTTTAGGGGGGTAAATTTGTATATTTGGAAGTGTGAGGACAATTTGAGTAAATTATTTTAAGTCAAAGTCATTTATAGTTAGGATGCAAATTGCTCTCTCTGGGTACATATTATCTCCTTCAAGAGTTGGCAAATACTAGGAAGTTTATAAATTTTTTTAAGAAGTTAGTGTAGGAGCATCAAGAAATAGATGAAGTCCATGCAAGTATATTGAGCAAGCTCAAAAAAGACTTTGGGCATTTTAGAGATTGACCCAGAAAGGCCTAACATTTTCTTGACAATGGAGGTTCTCAATGAATCATCCTACTTTGAAATTTTTTTGCACATAAATGATTGGATGCGACTAAAGTTATTAATTTTAATCAAACAAAAGTAAAGACTACTTTGTTTAATATGCATCAAATTAATTGTGAAAAATATTGACCGTTGGATTTTGAGATTATAACAATTTTGAATGATCAACTTATAGGCAAAAAATGTAGCTTTTAAAGAAGAAAAATTATAACAAGATGACAAATGCTTTTTAACACCTAAAGTTCCATAACTATATTTTCACTAGAAATGCTCAAAATCTGCCATTTTTAATGCATGTACCAAATTTTTGGCAAAAAGCTTTTTCTGACACTTGTAGCCATAGGATCTTGTGTTATATTGATTGAAAAAGTCCAGACATTTCCACAACATGAATTGCAAGATATAAGCATTCAAATTCACTAAAATCATTTTTTTTGCCTTGTAAAAAGCAAGGCAGCTACACTTTTGAAGCTCACTTTTCTATGAAAAAAGTCCAAAATGGTAGTGCTTCTTTGGATTCTTCTTTTCAAATAATTTGGTCACATGCTTGAAAAATTTTAGATCATTTGGAATTGTACAACATAGAGGAAAAAAATAATAAGTAGAAAGAAGTAGAGAATGATTGAAAATACTAAGTTGTTAAGAAATTATTTATGGAATTAAAAAATGCCAATTCCAATGGTTGAAATGTTGTAATAAACAATTTACTTCCTATAATTTTATTTTTTCCAAAAATATTGAAAATTGAGTAAGATAAAAGACTTTAAAGTTTATTTTAGAGTAGAAAATTTTTATCGCTTGCAAACAAAAAATCCTCTTAACTTTTGACTAATTGATCAAATAGGAATGATTCAAAGCTTTTATGAATCTATAACTTTAGAAAATCAATTTCAAATTTTTGTTTCTGCATTTTTTTTATTTGCCCAAACTATCTATATACAAAAAAAATATATTAGGCTATAACTTTTGACTTGTATTTCCAAATGTCATGAAATTTAGTGCATATGAAAGATATTCCTTGTCCACACCTTTAATAAAGTTTTAGCTTAAGTTTAACAAATATTCATTCACAACAACTTGCCCAAACTTTCTATACAACCAAAAAATGCATAATGGTCCTTTAGGGGTTACTTCCTCAAAAAAATTTATATTAGAATCTAAGGCAAATGCAACATTTTTCTTTAAGTGGGAAATATAACTTCTTTTAAATTTGTATACATTTTCAAATAAAAAGAATAGAAAAAGCCAAAATTGACCAAATTGGATCCTATAAAAATTTGAAAAATTTATATTTGTGACAATTTGAGATTTGACAATTGGTATTATTAGCACATTTTTTGGAAAATTTTGGAAATTTTAAAAATCACTCTAATTATTCAATGTTCTTGATTTTATTGGTTTGAACCTTGTAGTTGCAAAATGGCTAAAAATACAACTTTGAAAGAATTCCGTGTAGACCGTGTTAATTTGTATAGACGTGAAGACTAGAAATATCCATCCCTTCTATTCCTTTCACTGTAAAAAATATGATTACTCATTTTTTTCTACAAGATCGTAATTCCTAAATATTGAAAATACAAGAATACAAAAAATATCATGTCAACTTGTTAGTCTAATGAGATTCGTTTCACCCTACCAAGAATTTGCCATTGAAAATTTGAAGAATAATTGCCTTGTGTTCTCTTAGTCCTTGAGGGTAAGGACTTTTGGAGGTTAGCCACATATATTGGATTATGGGGGAAATCACATTGAGAATTCATTAAAAAACTTGTAAACTAGATTTTGAGAGGCCATAAATTAATTATGGTTATATTCATTGTATCTTTTAACATAGCATTTCTAGATGACCTCAAATTTAGATTTCACATGTAAAAAAAGGATTGAAAGACTTCACATCACCTTTGTCTTTTGACCTATGTTGTATCAAACTTTGTAATTTTTCAATCCTTACAATAAACTCAACCTCTAAAGCATTAATTGGACATGTTTTATTTTTTAAGAAAATAGCATTTTGGAATAGCTCACAACAAATGAAATTTTTATTTTTTTATTTGAAATTTTCACATAACATGTGCCTAAGGAATAGCTTTAAGGTGCAATAGTTTTCGTAACTTTTGATTACATGGTTAAAAAGTTATTGGATGATATATCATTTTTATTGTTCAACAAGCAATCTAAAAATTTCTTAAAATATCACTTCTTTAAAAATAAAAATTGAAAATTGATTTTCTAAATTTATGTATACATGGAGAGCTTTAAATCATTTATTTTGATTAATGAGATGAAAGTTATGAAGAATTTTAGTTTGCTACCAGTTATGGAATCCCTGTTCTAAAATAATCTTTGAAGTTCTTTATTTAACTCAATCTTCAATATTTAAAAAATAAAATAAAAACATTGGGTGTAGATTGTATATTACAACATTACAACCATTAAAATTGGAAGTTTTCAATTTCATAATTAAATTCGTAACAATCCAATGTTTTGAATCATTCTCTACTTCTTTCTACTTACTATTTTTTCATTATATGTTACTTAATTCCAAATGATTTGAAATTTTTGAATCATGTAGGCAACTTGCCTTCAAGAATGAATTTAAAGAGTAACCACCATCTTGGACATTTTTTTAGACAAATGTGACCTTGTAAAGTATAGCATCCAGATTTTTTTGTAGGGCTTAAAAAATGTATTTTGTTAATTCAAATACTAATATTTTGCAATCTACACGATGGAAAATTTTGAAAATTTTCCACATCTTTTAGACCAGTGTAAGATAAGATCCTATTCCTTTTGTATCCAAAATTTATTTTTTTTCTAAAATTTGGTACTTGTATTAGGAATGGCAATTCTGGAGTGTTATTGGTTAAAACATATTAAAAAAACTTTTAGGGGTTAACTCAAGTGTTGACTTTGAAATTTACATAGATTCTTGAATTAAAAAAACTGACCCTCAAATTTTTTTGAATTTTGTGCCCAATAAATGCAAAAATGGCCATTTTGGATCAATTTTTTTCCATAGAAATTTGTTGAAAATGAAATTGTAATTATAGGATCTTAACTTTACCTTTATATAAAGCACATACAAAATGATTCAACTTGAATTCATTTGTGAAATCTATGTGATAAAAAATATCCACTCACAGAAGTATCTGCTCTTTGGAATTTCTAAACTAAATATCTAAACTTGAAATCACTTTGGACAATACTTATTCACTTTGCATTATCATGATTTGATTGTGGAGAACACACCATTGGTAATAACTCATAAAATTGTCAAATCTAAAAAAGGTTGTGTCCTAAAATCCAAATGTGAAATTATTGAAATAAATTATTATAAAATAGGAGGTGAAAATAATTGTAGAAGAGTTTCAAGACTCAAATTTGACAGCTTAAATGTTGAATATTATACATTGCCTACAAGGAGCAATTGAAGCACCATTTTTTCAAGCACAAAAAATTTCCCAAGTGGCAACTTGTCAGTAGTCCTTCAATAATTACATAAATTAAATTTTTGAGGCCAAAACACTCAATGATCCATAGAAAATGCATCTAAACTCATATACTTGTGGAATTTACATTTCTAGATTTGCACATAAAAAAAAGTCCAAAATCAAACCTTGCTAGTTGACTAAAACTTTATACACGACAATTTGGTTTTATAAATTTCTAGAGATTAAAAAATATACAGAAAAAAAAATTTCAAATCTCTTAGAAAATTTTCACGAGGTAGATTGCAAGATATTAGCATTTGAATTGACAAAAATCCTTTTTTGGACCTTGCAAAAAATCAAGCAGCTGCATTTCACAATGTCATATTTGCATGAAAAAATATCCAGAATGGTGGTGCTTCTTTGGATTCATTCTTCAAGGCAAGTTGGCTAGATGATTGGGAAAAATTCAAATCATTTGGAATTGTAGAGCATATAGGGAAAAAATAGTAAGTAGACAATAGTAAAGAATGATTCAAAATCCTAAATTGTTAAGAATTAGCTATGGAATTGAAAAATGCCAATCCCAATGGTTGTAATGGTCTAACAAGCAATTTATACACAATGTATTTATTTTCAAAATATTTAAAATTGAATCAAATAAAGGACTTCAAAGTTTCTTGTAGAGTAGAGATTTCACAACTATCCACAAACTATCTAGAATTCCTTGTAACTTTCATCTCATTAATCAAAATGGAATGATTTAAAGCTTTCTACACATTTATAAATCTAAAAAAAGCAATTTCAAATTTTTGTTTATGAAAAAATTGAATTTTTAAGAAATTTTCTAGATTGCTTGGGTTGCCTAACAAGCAATGAAAATTACATATCATACAATGAATTTTTAACTATGTTGTTAGAAGGTATGAAAATTGTTAGGCCTTTTAGCTACTACTCTGGAACATTTTGTGTTAAAATTTCAAAGGAAAAAAAAATTTGTTTGTAGTAAGTTGTCCAGATTTATTATGTTGCTAATAATGTGGTTTGGTCTTTTAGGGATTAAGTAATTGATTTGAAAGATTAGGAGAAAAAATTCAAAAAAAAAAATACTTGATTTTCTTTCTTAAAATATTATTAAGTCAAAGTAGGTATAAGATTGAAAGGAAAACTAAATCATTAGTAGCTCTAAGATGGAATCTTAATGGTGAAATTGTTCTAGCAAGCATATTAACCCCTAAATATTCAAACCTTTTCAAGTGTGTTTTAATTTGACTATGAGAAAAGAACATGGGCTTATAGTCATCTCTAATGAAGTAAATTGTTTTTTTTTCAAAATCTAATCATAGAGATTTTTAAAGAGCTTGTTTATTAGTACGTTTGCTAATTTTGAGTGCAAAATTGCATAGGAGTTGTAAGATTATAATAAGAGGTATGTATATTTTCTAATTTTTAGTATATTGTCTCTCTCCACAATGTTTTAGAAATTTGCATATAAACTTTTTTTGGAATTTGAGGTGACATGAACAACTACAAATTGTGTTAGCATTGTAGATAGGCAAGTTGGATGTTTAAACTGCCAATTTTTGGTGTTAATTTGAGTAAAGAGAGGGTCTTTTTGATGTGAATGTTGAGTTTGGAGTCAAATTTGGAGCATTTTGGTGTTTATTATGGCCAAGTTGTTATCCTTTTGTTTGTGTCCTATCAATGTCTGGTTGTAAGTGAGGATCCAATTCGGGTGAGAATGGATTATTTGTTTTGAGTGTTCTGCCTAGTTGGAAGTATAGTCAAATCAGTTGTATGTTAAGAATGGTAGGAATTCACATTTAGGTGAATGGTGGGTTGGTGGTCTGTTAGCCAATTAGGATGCTGGTTGGGTGAGTCCGAGTTGGCAGGTTGAGAGTTATGTGTTGCCAAGTTGGAAGGTCAATTACTTCAGTTGAAGCCACCGAGTTGGTTGAGGCGGTTGATATTCATCTCCCTGGATCCTATTTGGGTTGATTTTGTGTTCATTTCTTTCACCTGCTGTTGAATGAAGTCCAGTGTGAGTCTCAGTCGGTGAAGGCTGTGTAATTTGTTTTTGTTGTGTTTGCATTCTTTGTGTGTATGTTTTCTTTTGTATTTGTTTTCCCAGTTGAGAATTGTGTGAGTGTTGGTCCAAGTTTGGCTCGGTGTGAGTCTGTGTTTGTGTCCAAGTCGGAATGTTGCGTGCTAGTGCATGGCAGTGTGATGTGCAAATGGGATGTTGGAGACAATATTCTAGTTGGAAGTTGATGTGTACTAAGTGTTGAAATTACAAGTAGGTGGAAGTTGAACAATTTGGAGTATGAGCAGCGAAGTAGAATTGAACCTTAGTCGAAGCAGTGAAGAATTATGAAGTCCTAGTTGGAGTTTGCAAAGTGATGACAATGAAATTTATTAGTCGAAGAAGATCAAAGTTTAATAGATAGATCCGGAATTTAGATGATGAACAAAATTGTTGAATTTGTAACAGTGATTTAATCACCAATTCGGAATTTAAATAAAAATGTAATTCAGCCGAATTGGTGTTGATTGTTATGTGGAGTGCTTAATGTTGTATCTAAATTGTGTTGTGAGTGTCATTGTAGTATATCTAGTGAGAAGTCCAAATTGGAATTTCATGTAGTATTTGAATGCTGTCGAGTTTGCCGAGTTGGTATGATCTGTGAGAGGGCCAAATACTAAATCGGGAACATGAGTCCAGACTGTCTTGCGACAGTGCTGTGACGATCCTGTAAACCAAATCGGGAGCAGGAGGTTGAATACCGAATCGGAAGAATAAAAGAAAAAATATAAAATATAAAAATAAATAAAAAGATAACAAAGCCTAGAAGACTATAAATGAAGAAAGAAAGAATGTAAAAGATAAAGGAAGACAAAGAAAAAAAGATGAGGAAGATCTAATTTGGGAGCATTTCTTACCTTTGTGGCTATTAAGAGCGGAGGGCCAAATTTTGGAATTAGTTATACCATGTGAGGAAAACATAGAAGTAAAAAGGATGAAGGAATCATATTTTCTTTAAAGTATTAAATTGCAATGACTTGCTAGGGTTAAACCTTGAGTTAATTAGGGATAATCCTATTAAGAAAGCTTCCCTAGGAACGAACTTAACTATCACCCGGATAAGTCCTATTAGGCCCCGGATTAATCTACAAGCACATTGAAATGCACTATCAAAAAACTTAGTTTCACATGAAAAGCTATCAAATTCATTACAAAATCCACCTTGCAATTGTTTAAATGCAATTTTTTTTATAAGTGTAGATTGCAAATAATTCCAAATCAAACACATTAAAAGAGTTTTGGGGGGTCTAGAAGCCTGTTTCGGGCTTGTTCCCTTGCAGTTATTCTCTGCATCGAGGGGAACGACTTGCTGTTAGAATTTTTTTTTTCTTAAATAAAAAAATAAAAAAATAAAAAATTTGGTCAAT
This sequence comes from Pseudoscleropodium purum, assembly GCA_963969395.1. NCBI lineage: Eukaryota > Viridiplantae > Streptophyta > Bryopsida > Hypnales > Brachytheciaceae > Pseudoscleropodium > Pseudoscleropodium purum. The sequence continues at coordinate 30,648,361 of OZ017795.1, forward strand.
GACATGGCAGGGTCTCGGCTACATCAAATTGCTATGCCAAACCTGTTTCTTGTGTTCGCAAGCTGTGATAACTCGTAGGCATCTAGAGGCCCTAAAAATCTTCTAATGCTTTCATGTTTAAATTTTGAAATGGTCAAAATCATAAAAACACTTTCTTTCCATTGGGACATTTTTCAAATCAAATGGATCCATACAAGTTTTTAGATCTCAAATCAAGTGAAATTGTCAAACTTTGTTCAAAGTTAGAAAATGAAGTAAAACTAGCAAGCCCAAAGTTCCTTGATTATGTTTCGTCAAAAATGCTCCAAAACTACCATTTCTTGTACAAGTTTCAAATTTTAGAAAAGAAGTATTTTTAGACACATGTAACTGTAATATCTTATAGTACACTGGTTTGAAAAGATGTGGGAAAATTTTCAAAAATTTCCACAGTGTAGATTGTAAGATATTAGCATTTGAAGTGACAAAAATGATTTCTTTGTCCTGTGAAAAACCAAGCACAACTTCACAAGGTCACATTTGTATGAAAAAATGTTCAAAATGATGGTACTTCTTTGGATTCATTCTTCAATGTATATTGGCTACATGCTTACAAAATTTTAGATCATTTAAAATTATACAACATATATGATAAAAATAGTAAGTAGAAAAATGTAGAAAATGATTCAAAATCTTAAATTATTAACAATTTATTTATGGAATTGAAAACCTAAAACCTTGAGTTGTTGGACTCAACATTAATTCAATTATTGCCATTCTAGAAGTTCTTGAAAGTGTGTTTTGAAAATCTACACATAACCTTTTTAGACCTTTGGATAGATGAATGGACATCAAGCACAATTTTTGTCACTAACATCAATATAACAAAACTGATGATGTGTATTAACTTAAAAAAAACTCAGACACACACACTTGTAGAGATTCAAAGTCCCTTTAATCTCAAGCTTGATCTGGTGTCATATGTAATGCAAATGTAACTTACTTCGGGAAGTTGGGCACACCAAAAAATGACAAGTAGGAAGTGGCAACGAAAGATCTGAATGGAGGCTGTGAACTAGCAACGCGTGCTACAAGAGAAAAAGATATTTTAAGTGAATTTTTAAGTATAGTCCTAGACACAAGATTATAAGAAATGACTTTTTAAGAAAAATTCAACAAAAATTTATTAGAAATACATATGTTTTTAGTAAAATTTTGTTGAAAATCTCCTTTAAAGTCATTACTTATAATCTTATATCTAAGAATATACTTAAAAACTCGCTGAAAACACCCTTTCTCTTGTAGTGGTGTGGTGGAATTGTTCCAAACGCAGATGCGGATCGACACTACGGCGCCTTCACCATGTGAACCTGGTGCGGCTGATGGGCTAACTTCATTCATCCGACTTTTCTCATCCGACTGTTCTCATCCTTCTCTCCGTTCTAGGTTTTGGCAGAGTGGTTTTTCCGAGCTCTAGGGTTTCGCCATTGTGTCTCTGCGATTGTGTTTCGCCATCGCTGGCTTCGTCGTTGTGTGTTTCTTTGCGTGGCTATCGTGTTTCGTTCATTACTCTTATTATAGCTTGATCAATCGTTTTTCCAAGTCCGGAGAATGACGACGGCAGAGGTGGTGGACGCGGTGGACTTCGAGCCGGAGGAAGATGATCTCCTTGACGAGGACGTGGCGATGGAGGATTTGGATACGCCTCCCGCGCCTGCACCTGCGCCTGCTCCGGCGCCCAAGCTGAAGTCCACCATCATCACGAGCGGCACCGGGGGAGGAGGCTCCCGTGGAGCGCCTGCTGCTGCTGCGGCAGCGGCGGGGCGGAAAACCAAAGGGCGAGGGTTTCGAGAGGAGGCCGACACTGATCGCTCGCAACGGTACATGAAGGATTTTGAATCACTGGATTCGGGTGGCGGACCTGGTCCTCAGCGATGTATCCTCTTATGACTCTCTTTGTGTTTTTCTTGTTTCTTGAAATATGTTGGGGGCTTAGAGTGTTATCTGAGAATTTCAATCCGTAGATAAGTGTAATAATATATATTGTCTCACAAGCGCTTGAGTGAATCCCTTGATATTTAATATGCGTCGTTTTACATCTTGTAGAGCGCTTTGAACTCTCTGTTAGGGTATATTAGCGTTCAGGACCTGTACGATGTTTTTCTTTTTTTTGTTTATTGAATCCTCTTTCGAACCTCCTTCTTTTTTTATTTTGTTTTCTCGACATTGCCTTTATACGACAACATTTTCGGTGATTAGAGTATTATGTCAGAACTATAGTTTGAAGGGAATTTATATGTTCAACTTCGTTACGCAAGCGCTTGAGTGGATCCCTGATTTGCCTGCAGTATTTTAGACATAGTTGGACGTTGCAAGGTGTTGGAAACCCTCAGCGTTGGTACAATAGTGTTCAAGACTTATTCGTTGTCTTTCTTTGAGCTAATTTTGTGTCACTTGGTGTAGTTTTGCACTTCCTTGTTAGGTTGTTTTGTTAAGAAAGCTCTGTTATGTTTACTGCGGCCACTACTTTTCCTTTCTTCTCTCTCATTATTGGACGTGAACAATGGGTCAGTTGTCGTTGAGAGTATTGGTTTCAAACCAGAGGAAGTTGTTTAAGTGAACTGATTGTTTTGAGGCTGTAAAGATATGTCCCGGATTTTCTGCTTTGCATGGGGGTTGTTGTAGAGCAGAATTAATCTTTGCATTGAGCCCGAGGCTGTACCTGATTGTAATATTACAAGCCCTTGAGCTTGTATTATTACTAACAGTGACGCCCTCTGGCTTTGGCGTAAACTATTATCACTGTTTGACGGGAGTGTGATATTTGCTACCAGCTTTCGGGCTAAACCCCTGTTTTAGTAAGATTCAGCACGCAGCTGACGGTTGAGATACTGGAACTCTAGACGTTGCTATTTCATAGTACAAATCTTTCTAGGTTTGAAGGATCCAAATGTCTTAAGTTATGTGTGCCAAGTTATTCTTTCTTTCTCTTCATTCCATTCTTAAGCAACGTACTCTTTTTTTCTTGGAACGATTTTCAGTTGTTTTCTTGACTATCTACTACCAGCTGTTGAGGGTTGGATTATTCTGGTTACTGGTGTCCACGAAGAAGCTCAGGAGGATGATCTACACGAGACTTTTTCCGAGTTTGGAGAGATCAAAAACTTGCATCTTAACCTCGACCGGCGAACTGGATTTGTCAAGGTTTGTTTCAAGTTCAATAATCAATGTACCCTTTTTCTGCATTGCACAAGGTTCACATTCCGATTTATTGGATGCAAATACTAATAATAATGTATTTGTTGGATATTGTGAGTAGCTTTGGTGTTCTATCATTTTCCGTAAATTAATGATTACTTTAGCTCGAATTGGAAAAATTACATTTAAATTTTAAGAAATTTGTAATTGATTTTGCTAGTGTTTTGCATGCAGGGTTATGCGCTAATCGAATATGAAATGAAAAAGGAAGCTCAATCAGCAATTGATAATTTGAATGGGAAGCAGTTGCTTACGCAAGCCATATCTGTGAACTGGGCGTTCAGTAGTGGCCCACTCCATCGCCGCAATGTCCGGAGAAGGTGGGATGTTCATTATTGTTTGTGTTGTAATCATCCTTATCTGAATCTTCGGTTGCAGCGCTCGTTCATTTGTAGTTTTGCTGTAGTGGTTTCTGCTTATTTCTTGTGAAAGCTCTGAATGGTGCTATCAGTATCGACAATGCCACATGCCTTGCAATTGATTTTCTGAGGCTAATGTTTAACCCCACCCCCACCCCCACCCCCACTTGCAGGTCGCCTCGAGGTGGGCACAGGTCCCGGAGTCCTACTCGAAGACGGTTTTGAGTTCCAGGTATATCGAGAACGGTTAGCTCCATGTGGAATCACTTCAGTTGAAAACGGAGATAAAAGAAGAGAGGCAGTCGCCACATACCGGAAAAAAATCTCAGTAGGATGATCACAAAAATTCATTACGAGGTAGTGGACTCACGTTTGTATATGGAATCCTAGTTTTCTCACTGTTTTCTGGGTACGTATTTTCTTCTTGTGAAAGATATTTCATTCTCTATTCTGTGTATTGTATACACACTTTTGTACTCCTGTTTCGCATTAAACGTCGGTGCTCAAATTGAAGTGGCCCATTGCGGTGGTTTTATTCTGCAATGCTTATTTCTTGATCAATTTGGATGCTGCCTTTGAACTGAGGAATGTGTGAGCCATTTTTTACTGCTCCATTTGATGGCTTTGTGGGCCCAGTTTACAGTGAAGCGATTGCCATTCTCTGCTTCATGTGATAAGATATTTGTGTTATGTTCAATTGTTATAAGGTCTGATGGGCACCGTATGCACGGTTCTGTATTTTACTCTTAGAAATGAATTATGAAGTATATATTAAAATATGACAAGATGTACATGGTTGGATTGAATATTTGACAATGAACATCTTTCATTTGGATATCAATTTAATATTCAAATATGGCATTGTACACATACAATATATTGCCATTTTGCAATATCAGACATGTAGTAGGTGCAATAATGATTCAAATTAGAGGGTCATGTGTCATTGGATTTTGCTCAACATGAAAAATCTTCAATAACTATCGTATTTATGTCCCTTGTATGTCAAATACACAAAAATACCATGTTGGAGTTCAAATTGGGCTTCTTAGACCTTTAAGGATTAATACCTTAAACCAATTGTGCACCCTTTTATTGTTTTATTTTTGACAATGTTAGAATTCATGTACAAAGTGACAAATTTCTTATCTATTTGGTTTTGGGTATATTTACTTCATATGATTTATCATGGTTATGTACATTGAAATTATAGGGATTTTGAGAAAGTTTAATGTTGTAGTGCATACTCTTGTGTAAAATTTTTTCACACCAAAGTTGACTATGACAATGCCACATGTTGCTATGTTTAGATATATTTCAATTGAAATGTCATGATTGTGTTCATTGAAGTAATCAATCACTTCAAGAGTTGTGAAAAGTAATGCTATGAACCTTCTATAAGCCTTCTACGAGCATGCGATTTTTGTTCATGTTTGTTTATGGATATAAAATTTGCCCCTTTGGGTGGATCATCAATTTTGTATTTCATTATCTTCCCCCAATTATTATAGGATTTACATATGAATTCAAAATTTTCAAATTTTATCATCTATGGAAAGTAATTTGTTTCTACATTTTTCTCAAGGTAAATTTTGGGGAGTCAAGCTCTAAATTTTTGCTCTCTTGAAGGAGACTTGTAGCACTAGTGTATAGTAGATTAGTAGTGCAACTCCTAAAGAAAAGATTTGGAAAAATTCATAATTATGGCAAAGAAAGCCCAAATTAGAAGATAATTTTATTAGCATTGGATTGCAACAGAGGAGGCTATGCATTGATAGAAGCTACATGTGAGGATGTGAGGATGTTTGAGTAGGCACCTTATTTGAAAAGTGTGCCTATACTACAAGAACAAAGTCAATTATAGTGTAGCTACTTGTTGATTGTAGACCAACAAATTTCTCATCCCTTCCAATAATTTTGTTGTTCTATTTTACCTTACCATAATCAAATATGGTGTACTATGGAAGAAAGCTAACTTTGGTTTGAAAGACTGGTACAAATGAAGGGTTTGCACCTACTACTGTATTATAAAGTGTGGAAAAACTTTGAAAGGGCACTATAAAAAACAATGCATTGAGGCTTAATACTTGAAGTTCTTTCATTCCTAAGCTCATTCAAGTAAATTGTTTGAATTAGGGTTTGGGCATGGCTCTTATTATGGAGTTTGGGAAAAAAATTTGGATTTTATTGATAGTTAAAATTAGATTTTAGATTCTCTTAGAATGCATTTTTTGGACTCCATATGAATAAACTATGGATTTTTAAAATACTAAAAGCAAGTATATTCAAAATCAATCCCAGGCACTCATTTATACGTAGAGGTTGTTTATAGTTTAGGCAAGACTCTAAATGGGACAATTTTAGCACATGATGCTTTTTAACACCTAATGCTTTACTCAAAAATGAACCCTAAATCTTTTTTACAAAGGAATATTTGAGTTATGAGGCTTGAAAGCCCAACAAGCTATTTTGCCAAAAACTTGTAGAGTCTTGAAAAAACATTCTTTTGCTTTATTTTAGTTGCTCTAATCTTTAATATACTTTGACCTTAAATCCCAATTTTCTTAACATGTGACTTCAATACCAATCAATCTAGCTTAGAGTTATAAATTCTATTAGAAATAATAAGTTTATAGTCCTATTTTCAGAAAATGTTAGTTTTTGCAATTTTAGGATTGTTTTCCAATTTCTAACATAAGAAACTTTGTAGGTTTAATGACCTCTAAAACAACATTATGTGACATCTTACATACTTGAATATTCCTTGCAAGTCACAATATCATTGTATGTAGTATATTTCACACATTCAAATTATACTATAGTCATTTCTTATCAAGTGGGAGACACTATGTAGTCACATTAAAGTGGTAAAAGTACCCTAAAAAATAATTTAATGATAGACTTGCTTCTAATTATCTTCTACCAAATGTACTTGTAAATGTCTCAAGGTATTTTTGAGCTTCTTGGATACAATTTAAACAATACAAAATGTCAAAGCTTTAATAAGTTCTAACTTTTCAAAACCTTAATCATAAGCCTCTAATCCTTTAGTCTCTAAATGCTAACCCTTAAATTCAAATTGCATGTATATAGACAAATGTAATAATGAAGGTAAATTTTTTTCATTTATCATTTCTTAATAACTTTTTAGAAGAGTTTTTTTCCCTTTTGATGGAAGATGTCAAGCTATGAATATCTTAATTTCCAATGATGACCTCAGATTGGAATTGTTTTAGTTGATTTTCATTGATATAAAGAGATTTATATTATTTATATAAACATAATGTTTACATAATATATTGATGAATATAGGTTCTAGTTAATGTTCCACATCTAATTCTTATAATTTTGAGGTATTGCAACTACAATATCATAATTGAAACCATGGCTCTTTTGGAGTCATTTTTGTCTACCCTTTTATCAACATTTAAACTTTGAATAGTCACCTACACTATTGGAATGACCACAAGTTTTTAGGGATATTCAATAAGAATTGAAGAATTCATGAAGCCAAAAACTTATTTGAATTCTATTAAAATTCTAAAACATGATATATTATTTATAATTTATAAAAAATTAAAACTAAAAAAATATTTCTAAGATAACGTATTTTATGTCTATTATTACATAAGTTATGATTTTGAAATTTTGGCCATGGATTTTTTGGCACCTTTTGATGATTGAAGTTCACCCTTCTTGAAAGAGCTTACGACATTAGTCTAATTCATCACAAAATGGCAAGTTAGACTAAGTATGGGTCTCAAAGTTTCATCTATGTGGACCATATTTCTACTAGTAGGAAGATGAGTCGTTTTAAATGTCACATTGTCCTAGCCTCACTCATACAAAATTCATTTGCAATATTGGTCTTGCAACTCCCTTGTTCTTGTGATCTTTCTTGTCTCTTCCCTTAAGATTATATGATCTTGCTTCTATAGAGCAAATTCAAAGTGCTACTTTTATTGGCCATCTTGACATCCAAATTGGCACTTTTGCATCACCTTTCATTCTTCAATGAATTCTATTTTTTGTTGCCAAATTTTTATGAAGATATTAAGCATTGAATTCACTTGTTGATGTTTTCATGATGTTTGTAGAGAATGAATTTTTGACATCAATGCCTACATTCACCCCTTGAATGTTGTGAATTCATGAACCATCTGTAGCCCACCACTACAAGAGAAAGGGGTGTTTTAAATGACTTTTTAAGTATAGTCCTAGACATAAGATTACAAGTAATGACCTTTGAGGAGACTTTTAACAAAATTTTATTAGAAATATATGCATTTTTAGTAAAATTTTGCTGAAAATCTCCTTAAAGGTCATTACTTGTAATCTTATGTCTGGGACTATACTTAAAAAGTCACTTAAAACATCCTTTTTTCTTGTAGTGCATTGACCCAAAACAAAACACTTGGCTTCCAATGTTGAGACCATATTCAAAGGTCTATTGCATACTCTGGAACTTTATCATATTGGATCACGAAAATCATGCAACAATTTGATCAATCTTTGTCCAATTTTTTTTTCAATTATAGCTAAAGCTACAGAGATTGACTTTTGCATGTATGAAATTATGTGAATGACATGAAGATTGCTTCATTTCTCCAAATTGTTTCTTGGAAATGAATATTTCTAGACTCCCATTTTGTGTGACAATGTATAACAATTTCCTTTTCTAAACCTTCCAAGTCCTTGATCCTCAATCACTCATCATTGGTAGTACAAAAAGTGGTGAATTTCTAGTATGTTAAATTGCCTTGAACTCAAATAAAAAACAGATAAGAACAATTTCAAAAATTCTACTATATAGTGTATAGTAGTAATAATACTAATAATAAAATTTAATATTAATAAAATTAAATGATTTTTAAATGCTATAAATTATACTCTTTCTAAATAATTTTACCAACTATCTTTATAGAGATTCTCTTCTTTGAATAGTATTGATCTTCAATATAAAACATTAAGAAGGTAGTAAACCTATTATTCCGAGATTTGCATGCATTCCATTTTGAAATTTGCAACATGAATTTCTTTGTTTTCCAACTCTTTCTCTCCAAGCAAATTCCAAAATATTAAACTTTTATTTTTTATTTAATTTTTGCCAATTCTAATAGTTGGGTAAAATATTTTGAGCAAAAAATGTATATTGACACTCTTTAGGAGTTTAGGGTCCTTTAGATTAAAAACTTTGGATTATTGAAGTGATCACTAGGTTTTTGTCTAAGGATTGATTCTCATAATGGTGCGTGTGCTTTACCAAATCCTATGGATTTGTTACATGTTTTACAACCTTCATTAATAATTGAATAATTCAGTGAACACCTTCCTCCAAAATAGAGAAAAAAAACACATTGTACATATCTATATGGTTGAATCTACCATTGTATTAAACAAAGTTTGCCATGAAATTATATAACGTGAAATTAATTTTTTCTAAATTTTTTTGTAGATCAAATCTTTATGATTTTACAAGAAGTTATTCTTTTATTTAGTTTATAATTTTAAATTCTATTTTTGGTGATTAAAAAGGATTTTTCAATCTAATTTATTATTAATAAAATGATCTATACTTCAATATCATTCTACAATAAAAAAAATTTTAAAATTAAAATTATAACTAAAAAAATTAGCCAAATCTTATGAAAAACAATTTTTTGTTGGATTAATATTATTTATTTGATATTTCATTTAATAATATTCATATTCATTATATAAAATACAATGATAACCTATTTCTTGAAGTATTCTACAATTTTAGATGCAACCAAATTCTAAATAGTATTGTCAACAATATTGATTTTTTGATTTGTAACTTTTGAGGCATTAACAAATTCATTCAATACTTTTTGCATAAAAATCACTAAGTCTTCTTGCTTTTACTATTAAAAATTAAAAGACATTTTATCAAAATTCATCAAAGCATTACATAGAAATTGATGATGATTGCATCATATAGGTAGAGTATATAAATCATAATAACAAACTATGATTGTATATATTTTTGCAAATAGAAAATATGAATTAATAAAGTAAGTCTAAAATTGCATATTGTTTTTAGAGTTCATCAAAAAAATGACATTCTTTGTAGTATGTGATTACAATTTTCAACAAATTCATATATAGGATTAGATATAACAAGATGCTTACAAACATAGTCCAACTTTGTACAAATGGCACCCAAAAAAGAATCTATTAAAAAAACATCAATCACATCAAGAGAAGTTCCACTTGAAGGTGAAATATTATATACTATTGTAAAAACTTTTCAATTAATAATGTATTTGAGATTGCAGCATTTCATTTGAACAAGTAGTTGCTAAATTATAATCTAATTTATTTCTTGCCAAATTAGGACTATGATATTTAGCAATAGTTCAAACAAGTTTAAAGACTTGAATTTAAAATTGCACATTTTAACCTTGTGTAATACATATTTATGAACAATTTTTTTTTTTTTAAAGTTTTAACATTTGACATGATAATACTAATTTATCTATTGATTTATTGCATTACAATTAGGAATTAATAAAATCTCTATTACTGCACATTCAATTTTTAAAACTATATAAATACTTAACAAAAAAAATCTTAAGCTATAATTTATTACAAAGTATTCTATCTTCATGACCTACTTGTATTTGTAATAGATACTAATGCTGGAGGTGGAAAGTTTTACTATCCTGCTGGTGCTACATATGGTATTATATTTCTATGTTTTGAATTATTAAATTTGAATGGAGTTATAAACTTAGAAGTGATAGCAATTAATGCTTGGAGTGAATCGTCAATTAGTTTATTGTTAGCTAGTGGAATTGGGAAAAAAGTGGTGAAAAAATCTAAAAAATTTCTAGGCATAGTAAAAAATAGAGAAAAAATCAGACTTGGTACTTGAAAAAATAGTTCAATCCAAGATTTAAAGGAAATTAGCTATCAAAACACAAAAAATACCCCAAGCACTATTGGAAATAATTATTTAAGACAACTACAATAGAATTCAATTTAATTGTAAGAAATACTTGAACTTTGTCTTGTTGAACTTTGTTTGCTAATGCATTTTCCATGTACAACTTTGCAAATGATGATTTAGTGTAGCAAAAATTTATAGAAAATATGAAGATGATCATTTTTAGACTTTTCAGAATTTCATTATCTTATTAAAAATTTGACAAGGAGTATTAAGTATCCATTCTAAAATTTTGAAAGTTCAATTTTGAAGACATGTTTTCCTACTAGATTTGCAATAATAGTTTTTAGAATTTGAAAGAAAATGGGTGTATATTCTATAGAAATTTGCAAATGATTCTTCTTTAAGTTTGTGTTTTTAGATAAGATGTTAAATTTTGGTGATTCTTTTGGTATATAGCCATTGTTAGAGAATATTTTGAAACAGAAATGTTTAATCCTCAATTTTTAATCATTTTAAAAATTTGATGAGATTTTGACTAGCTTTTTAGTTTTTTCGCTTACAAAACTTAATATGTGATTGATCTTCCTAATTTCTAAGCAAAATCCATAGATGCCTAAAGATCCAAAGAACTTTGTATCCAAAATAAATTCTAAACTGCTAGTCTAAACAAACAACAAAAAAATAGTTAGAGCCATTTAAAAAAAAATTAGAGCATAGGATATTAATCATTATTATTAAAATAGTAGCTCTCTAATTTTCAAAGATTTTGACTAAATGGATTTTGAAAAAAAAAATAAAAATTTTGTAGATAGAATGACTTTGGAGGGTACATCCCAAAATTTTGCAAATGAAAAGTTTGCCTTTGTTGACCAAATGAAATAGTGAGTATTGTATTTGGTTGTTAAGATTGACAAAATTAATCATTCCATTAGATACTAAAATGGCCAGAAAATAGTCCCATAGGCTTTATTGATTATTTGAGCAGTAGTTCTAATTTTTCTTTCAATCATAAAGTACCCCTAGATATAAAAAAATGAGAAGTTGACTAAAATGCACCAATTAAGTTAAGTGCTCTTTACAAGGCTGATGTTTTTTTTATTGGTTAGCTTGTATTAGTTAATTTTTTGTAAGAAAAAAAAAATCCATAAGGTACAACCTTTAAATTTGCAATAAATTAGTATTCTTTATATTGAACTATCCTTAGCAACAAACAATATAATGTATATTGGAATTATTGTTTTATATATATTAATAGCATGACATTTTATATACTTGTTCATATAATGACGTGCCAAGTGTTTACATTGATATTTTTAAATATTTAATTCTCAACACTTTGAAATTTCAACACAATCCATGAAGAGATCTTTTTATACTTGACGAATTTAATAATTGTCTTTGTTGTAAATCATTCAACTATTGATGTCTAAAAATCATTGACAAATTTATTTTTGATCAAAACCTTCTTTAATTTGAACATATTGAATTTTAACTTGATAAAGTCATTATTTTCATATTATCATCAATATTAGGAATTAATGTATTTATGTTTATTATGTTGAAACCTTTCAATTTACTCTTGACAACACTTTTTAGTTATTTTAGTTGTAAAGCAAGAACTTTTAGTTTCAAATTTGTGAGTCCTTTAGAAAAATACAAGTAAAAAACATAATATTCTCTTAATAGAATAGAGTTCTGAAAATTGTATATTCCAATTCTTATACCATTTGTTAAAATGTTCAAATTTGACAATAAAATGTGCCCATATTCACCAACATTGATATTCCTTTTTCACAACCATTTTCAAGTTTATAAAGTAGTTCATTAACTTGTGCATAGTATGCAAAACTTTAAGTCCATAGTGTATAAATTTTAATTTATAGTATCAAATCCAATCTTTTCTTTGTTATAATTATATTATATTGTTAAGTAAATGGTAATTAGAAAAATGAGATGGTAAATAGAAATCATTTTTTCAAGAATGAAATAGATTATCTCCAACTAACATAATTTAAAAACAAAACTATTTTAATAAGTTTTAATTGTTTTATTATTTTTCCAATTCTATAATAATAAATTGAATTTAAATGGTAATATAAATTTTATGATTATTTTAAAATTAGAGATATACATGTATAATTTAAATCATCTATATAGACAATTAATAACATTAATATAAAAATATTAGAAATTTATTTTGAAAATAAACATATTTAGAAAAATTCTTTAATTCAACTTCAAATATATTTGAATCTTTGATTGAAATGGCTAAATGACATAATTAAATATAAAAATTATAAAGATCTTAAAATTAAAATTCTAGAATTATTTAAAAAAAAAATTATAAATATCAAATGAATTTTTATAGATATTAATCATAATAAATATGAATTCAAACTTATATATTTTGATAATCCATTAAGAAACTTTTAACAAATAAGATTTATAGTTATTTATTATCTAATTTATCTACACTAAACAAATGAAATTTTTCATTTGTGATTATTCAAAGATATGAAAATTCAACAAAAAAAACTTTGAATTTAGAATAGACAATCAACTTCCAAATATTTTATATTTATAGTGTCATTTTAATTTTTTTAATTTGATATTTATTTAGTAAAAAATATATACAATTATATCCTCTTAGAAATTCAAATAAATTTCACAGAAGGCGAATGGATTTTAGCAAAAGAAAGTTCAACAAATGATACTATTCCTCCACCTCCACCTCCACCTCCTCTCTTCAATGGAATGCCTAATCCTCCGCTAGGTTTGAGATATTTTACTTTTAGATTGTAAAAATTTAGTATGATTAATATTTTATTTTAATTATGTATAGGACAATTAGTGAGGTGGAGAGAATTTTGGAAAAAAAACCTGATAAGGAAGGCAAAGCCCAATGAGGAATGCTTAAATTTTTTCTAGAATTTCTAATAATGTTACAATGAGATGATTGGCTAATATAAATGCTTGTTTTGAAATGGATGAACTATGTGAGCAATGAATGAAAAATCTATAATCCTTGATTATGTAGAGATTACAAGAAATAATATGCCTACTTTTTAAATGGGACATTTTTGGGCGGGAGTTTAAATATTTTAATTTGATTAAATATTTAGGATATCACTACAAAAGACACTTTGTGATCAAATGTAGTAATTATTAATATTGTATCACAAAATATAAGTTTTTTTAAATTTTCAATTGTTTGATATTTATTTATCTAAATTTATTTTCTAAAATTGTATTTAATACTTGAAATATTTTAGATTTATAGTTTTAAAATGACTAATCTATTCTAATTAAAATTGAGTTAAAATTTATTTTATTAAGATCATTATCTAATAATCAATGTGTTGGTGATAAAATAAAAAGAATTACACCAAATTATTGAATAAATACAAAGTCTAGTATAGAATTGTTAGTCCTTTTAAAAGTTAATCTTTTAATTGTTTCAATATGATTATAATCTTACAATGTATTTCTTAATCATAGCTAAAAAAGAGCTTAAATGTGATAAATAGATAGAATGAGACCAAATCGCCAACGTCACGGAAAAGGAATATACATTGATGGTGGATATGAATATAGAGGTGAATGGCAAAATGACAAAATGCATGGTCAAGGTAAAATATGCAATAAAATATGATTTCAACTATAATTTAAGTATTTTAATCAAAAGAATTACAAGCATATAAACATAAAAACAATAGATATTCATGTAATTAAACAAACCTTGCATATTTTTCAATTAGGAAAAATAATTCTATTTGAAATTTATTAGTTTACATATTTATATGTATAGCAATCTTTTAGTTCATATATTTAAATTTAAAAACTCAATGAATTACAAGCTATTTATAATTTCTTTTAGTAAAATAAGACCCATAATTTGATAAATGAAGAGATATAAAAGATGCTCTCTACCTTACATAAAACAAAAATATTTCTTAATCATAATTTCAAATGTTTTCAGGAAAAAAACTCAAATACTTCAACCGCATTGTATGTTGTATCAATCTTTATTGACACTTGTCAATTTGCATATGTATACAATATATACATTTACCTTGAGAAACTCTCTAGATTATAATCACTATACAACCATTTGTACAAAAAAATTCTTCATTATTGAAAAAATATCAATTTCTAACCTTAGTAGGCAAAAAAACTTCATTGCTTTTAAGCTTGAAAGGAACAAATAATCAAATCACAATACAAACTTTGAAGGCTTGACCCTTAAACTCGAGACATATGACTAAATTTTGGAATTATAAAAGATTAAAATTATAAATTATAAAAAATTAAAAAACACAAAAAACATTGATAGGGTTGAACAAGATTTAAGTATTAAATTGAAGCTTCACTAGTAGTGACTTCATCTAGTTTATTCCCTTCAAATAAATCTTCAAAGATTTACAAAAATTACGTAACCTATAAAAAACATCAAGATACATTTGAACATATTTTTAATTTAAAAAGCCCTCCATTTCATTAAAAAAACTCAATGCACATTTGAATGAATATAGAACCTTTAATATAAATTTTTTAGAGAAATCTATATGCTTGTTTATTGTAGGAAGGTTTCTTTGCAAAATAGTTCAAGCTATATTAAATCCAATTATATTATAACAAACAAAAAACAAAAAACAAAAATTTATATTCTAAATTACTGAAAAATGGAAAATAAATTAAATAAATAAAATTTTATATAATTATAAAATATATTCTTGTAGCCAATTTCATTTTTTCATAAATCAAGTGAAATTGATATTTGATTAAATCATTTTTTAAAATTAAATATAAAATATAAATATTCAAATGATTAAAATACAAATTAAAACATTTATAGAATCTTTTAAGTAAATTGATTTGAAGGTTGAAACAAATCCATAAATATTTTGAAAAGTTTGATTATAAAGATACTTTAGATTTTTAAATTTTAATATTTTTTTAATGATGCAAGCTTTTTAAAGTTTATTGAAGTTATACTTTATAACATCATTTTTTTTGCAATCTTTTTGTTATCTAGAAATTTGTGAGTGATTTTTTTTTATCAAAGGAAATATGAGTCTTTTTCAAAAATAGTGGTAGTATTATATAAGGAGGTCTTGTATGGCTTTACTATAAATTTTCTTTAGTTTCTTTAGGAATAAAATTTCTTGAAAAGTTGATTTATAATTCATACTAGTACTAGTGTGCCCTATGTTGTTGACACAATAAAAATGAATGTAGAAGTATTTTTTTCATTCATAAATTTTTTGAAAACCAATCACTTTCACATCATAGATCGGAATGCTACAAAAAAAAGTCCGTGCACCCTTCCTTGCTAAAGGCTTCTCAACAATACTAAAAACGTGCTCCAGGGATGCACGGTCTAGGAGATTTCAACGTAACAAATAAATAAAAAAAACAAATTGAACAGACTAATTTAATGCATGGATGAATGTCTATGCTATTGCTACAATACAATAAAAATAAAAATAATTTTCAAATTTTTTAACTAATGAAAACTTCAAAATTGAATATCTTTTCTAGTGGGTGTCAAAATGCCATGAAACAAAGTTTGTGCACCCTTCTTTACAAAGAACTCTTTGACAATATAAAAAATACAACAAAATTATACACAATCCAATAGATGCATGATTTAGGATAATTTAAGATCCAAAAATAGCTTTAAAATCTATAAATTATATTGTATGGGTCCAAACACCACAAAAAAAGTCTATGCATCCAACCTTGCAAAGAGCTTTCTAATAGTATCATTAACACAACCAAAGGCTATATAATCCAAAAGATCCATAATTTAGGATTAATCTAGCCTTGTATTGTTGACTCATATCTCAAAAATTCACAACTTCACATCATATGTCCAAATGCTAGAAAACAAAAGATATGCACCCTTCTTGGCAAAGAACTTTCTAATGATACCAAGTACATGACCAAGTGACATACAATCTAAAAAATTCTCAATTTAGTATAATTCCAAATCCAAAAATATTTTAATAATCTATAACTCTCACATTGTATGTTTAAACACCATGAAAAAAAGTCTCTTTAGTCTTATTCTTTGAGGGATTTTTGATAGTACCGAGAAGGCAATTGAAGGACGCACATTCCAAAAGATCTAACCACAACAAACAAAAAAGAAACAATCTAATTTAATTTATAGATGCGCCATTTGTGATTTTTGTATCTATCATTTAATTTTGACAACTTTGGAAATCTACATGCAATCTTTAATTTGGAATTTATTGGGATTTCTTGAACTATGTATTATTTTACAAAATAGATCCACTTTTTCAATTACTTATAAAATTTTGGGAGTATTATGACCATTTATCTATATTTTGAGTTTGGTTGATATGATATTATGACATTTTTTTTCTATATAAAAATATTATTTGAAAGTTCTAACTTTAAAATCCAAGAATAATTGATTTGAAAGAGCACAAAGGTTTGTAGAGGATATTAGCTTAGAAGTGAGCATATTCACAATTTGCATATTCAATTTTAAAAGGGAAATTAAATATTTGTATTCATGCTTTTGAATTGATTTAAAAAAATCAATGTTCACTACGTAATCCTTTGATGTAAATTTTGGGGCAATTTCGTACATATATATATTCCAATGACAATCTTTATATCAAAGACAATTTATGCAATTTTTTAATGCATTGATGTAGATAGGACCCACATCCCTCCAAAATAGACTAATGTGTAGTAAACAGAAGTATATAATTTTGAAGCTATACAATTAAACTTTAAGCCACCACTATTTTGTATCATTTTAAGGCCTTTTAATATAAAAGTCATTTCAAGCCCACTACTCTCTTGTATGTCCTTTCAACTAAAATGCAATTAGTCTATAGAATTTTGATCTCTATCCCCTTATAAAGGATGCATTAAGCTAAAACCATTTGATTAAAGCCTCCTACTTTTTAATATTATGAATTTATAAATACAAATTTTCTTACATTTAAAATTTTAAAACTTTATAAATCAACAATTAAAAAATTGAATTGAAAAAAATAATTTTGGGGAATAAATTCATAATTCATAAGTTCACAAACTATGAATTAATAAATTAAATGTTTTTAAATTGAAAATTCTTATATTTGTAGCTTTAGAGAATTACAAATTTTTAAATTTTGACAATTCAGCATTTCATAATCTTCAATTAATAGTTGTAAATTGCACCACTTTTTTGTATTGTATACTTATAGAATACAAAGATTCAAAGGTCACTCCTAGTGTATGTGTATGTTTAATAGTAACATCACATTGTGTAAAGGAAAGGACAATTACACTTGACAACACTTCTTCATTGTTAAATTATAAAAGAAATTGAGTATATCTTCCAATTCATAAGTTACAATAATTTATTCTTTCAAAAATTAGAATGGTTTAATCCTTGAAGGGCCTAAATGCCCTTTGTGGCTATATAGTATATGATGAATTTGATGGTATTTAATCAGAAAAACAATGACTAAATACTTTTTAGTACAAAGTGAATTAATGATCTTAATAGTAAGTAAATAAAAATGTATCACAATTTATCTATTAAGCCACAAATGATGAGTTATAAGATTAAATATAAATTATATAGGGGGACCCTCAGGGGCCTTTTACGGATTAAATTTGATAAAAGATTATAAGTTTTTTGAGATGAGTATTAAACATATTGCTTATAAATATTTAAGATAAATTTTAAATCAATTGATGCAATTTAATGAAGCTTAATTGAAGGCTAAAGAGTAAACTTGATTACATATTATTATCGTATTTAGCTAAATCATAGAGCCTTACTAAACATTGGTAAATCTGAAATTCAACTTTCAACTTTTTGTAAGTTAAAAAAATAAAATTGAAATTTGTGTAGTGTATGAAATCTAAACTGTAGTTTAGACTATAAAAATCAAATACCAAATCAAATCAAATTGGAATTTGTGTAGTGTATGGAATCTAATATGTAGTTTAGACTGTAAAAATCAAATACCACAATTTTTTCCTTATAGATATCAATTTTTTTTGTAGAAGAAACATTACTTGTACAAATTTAAATTCATGAAGTAAAATAATCTAATTTGAAACCAAATTTCAAGAAATATAGGATTGTATAATATATGTATATATGTGTATGTATATCTATATCTATATATTATGTTCTAATAATTGCTAATAAATAATTTTAAACAACCAGGGTGTTTCAAATATGCAAGTGGAGCATCTTATGATGGTCAATGGGATAATAATATATACATGGGCATTGGAACCTACATGGTATATATTTGAAATAGTTTTTGAATATTACATTAGTATTAAAGACTTTTGCCTACACAAAATCTAGTACATCAATTAGCTACTATAGTCAAATGGTTGTTGTTTTATTTACATTATAGGATTATCTAGGGTTCGAGAGGGCTGCAAGTTCCTAGCCATTCTCTGACCTTCGAACTAGCCAAAACCTGCTGCTTGATGTGGCGAAGCAACTACCTTGTTGTTTAAAAAAAAATCAACTTTGTTTTTCATTTTAAGAAACTTAATTTTTTTTTTTTTTTTTTTTTTTTCCAAATGCCATGGCATTCTCTTCACTACGGGGGAACTGCGAGGTGCAACTACTTAAAACGGCCCTCCCCAACCCCAAAAAATCCTCTAATGTGAAGCATTTTCAATATAATATTTCATTCAACATAGCTTCTTCATTTGAATATTTTTTTTCAATAACATCAAATGGTTTAATGTTTTAAATTTGGCTACTAATTGATCACTAACATATTGTTTGTATTGTTGAATATAATTATACTAAAATTAAAAATAAAGTAAAAGTTTGTATTCGCTATCTTTTTTATTTTCATAATTCTCATTAATAATTTTTTTTGAGTTAAACAACTTCTAAAGTATAGTTGAATAATAATTTCAAAACAAAATTGCTGAAAAATATTTCATTACAAAAGGCTATTTTTAGTGTCTTTTGTGGATTTTTGTTGTTTATTTTATTTTTGAATTGAAAAAACAATGAAATTTAATCCTCCTTAACTAGAGACAAAATCTAAGAATAATTATTTCCTAAGGAATTTGAAATTATTTGTTTATCATTGAAGGGGTTAACTCTTATATGCCCAATTGATTATGAAATAGTCTTTGCCCAACTTCGGGTAATATATTTGGATGAAATTTTATATTTCTAATTCCAAAGTTTTATTTTTTTTCAATACAAATGTAAGCGGTTTGTGATTCTATTCAAAACTAAGATAGTATGGTCTAAAATTATTTATAAGAAAAACTACACAATGGGTTTAGTATATGTGTAGTATAGGAAAGTTTATTATTTGAAGAAAGTATTGATGTTTTTTTCATAAAATCTTGTGTTTTTTCACAAATTAGTTGAAATTGAAATTTGGATTGATTGTGAGAAGTTTTAAATGCTTAAAAATTGCAAATATATATTTTTTTGTTAATTTTCAAAGTTAGACCTTCAAAATTATTTGAAACAAATCTATAAATCTTCAGGAAAATTAGACCAAACTACTACATTCTATTCTTGATGTCATTAGAAGATTTGGGGGGCCTCTAGATGCCTGCAAGTTATTATAGCCTGCGAACGTAGGAAACATGTTCGGCGGAGCGGTCTGACGTGGCTGAGACCCTATGACGTCATTAACCAAAAAAAAAAATTTATTAATTTTTTTTTTTCATTTGGAGACTAATTTTTTTTTTTGACAGCGGGTTGTTTCCTTCGCTATGGTGAACAGCTGCAAGAAAAGAGGCCTGAAATAGGCTTCTAGACCCCCCAAAACTCTTCTAATGTTGTCTCTTTTGATGCAAACTTCAAGTTATGAAACTTATATTTTTTAACACATTTATTCATTGAGCACAATTCCTAGGATTTTAGGACTTATTTTTTTTTATCATATTATATATTTTACAGTTTTAAACAATCATATAATTCTTTTTAGTGTAATTGTTGGAGTAAAAAGGATTTAGAAAAAAACTAGAATTCAATAATACTTTAGAATTAAATATATAGTAAATTAAGTTTTATATTTTAATTAGAACATTTATACTGTTTTTTCTTTTGTCTTCACTAGTCTTTCTATTCAATATTCTATTGAATCCTTTAGTCATATAAATAAGGTTCAATCTATGGCTGTACCAAATAATAATTTTTAATAAATTTTGAAAATGAAAATTGGAAATTGTTTCTAAACTAATTGAAGGTAGAAAGTTTATGATTTTCACTACAGTTTTTTTTTCTTGAAGTTTGATATGTTTGAAGTTCTAATTATTTTCAAGTTTTTTATTTTATCCATTACTTCAAGTTGAATTTGAAGGTTGATATGAAGGTTTAAAGAGCAAATAAATAATGTTTGTTACTATAAATCTAAATATTATGTTAAAGAAAAACAAATCTCAATTAAAATCCTTGCACATTTTATATTCAATTATCACAAAATTACTTTTTAAACAGTATAAAATGTGTTATTAGAGCTTATTATGGAATTTGAATTTCAGCTTTTATTACACAAAGAATTTCTAATATTTTATTTATTTCACAACTTCCAATTCACAAATAGTTGTTTACTGGATTTAGTTTTGTATTTTATTTAATTTAACAACTTTTTATTTAAGCACTTTATGCATGTTAACCTTGAAAGATTGAATCAATAAAAATAAACTTTGAACTATTGGGGAATTAAAATATGAATGCAATGTTAATTTGATTTCCAAAAATATATTCAAATTAATTCATGGCAAGTTTACTTTAATGTGGAGATTTGTGAAATTAAAGTATGCAAGATCTAAAATATAAATTTTCAATTTTCTCAAAGACTTTATATGAAAAACGAATTTTTCAAAATTCCATTTGAAGCAAAAAAATATAGAAGTTAAATAAAGGATCAATGACGAATATTGAATGAGACTTTCTCTATTTAAAAAATAAATTCATTTCAATAAACATCTAAAATACCTTGCATAGATTTTTAAATGCATTCTAAATTAGATTTACCAAAATGCAAATGCAATATACATGTATACAACCATATGGATATAAAATTAGTGCATCATACTATACAACAATCTAATACCACAGTGAGTTCAATAGTTAGCTTTTCAAAGTTTCATTGGGAGTTTAAAGTAATTAAATTTTTTTTTTTAACCAATTGTTGAAAATGACTTTGAATTTTTTTCTTAAGAAGAAATTATCTTATGTAAAAAATGTATTATTCATTAGCAATTTTAAGATACAAACATCAAATTTATTTAACTTTAGAGTGAATTCAATTTGTAAATACATTTCAAGCAAAGATTGTCAATAACCAATTCTTTTTAGGTTCGTGAAAATAAATGACTTGTATCTCTCACTCTCTTTCAAAATTCAGTTATAAGAAATGTAGTAGACTTCTATAAAAAGGTGTCGATAAAATTATAGAAACTTTGATTACATTGAGATATAGAGGCATCTAAAATTAAATTTTTTATTCTAACCTTACTTCATTGTGAAATTGAACTTCACTTGGAGTGAGATTTTGATACTATACCTAATTATGTTTTATAATTTCATCCCAAATTCTCATGTTAGGTACATACTTACCAAATTTCAAAAGTAGATGAGGGATTTTTCAAAGTTGCCCAAAGTTGTCTATCATGTCCAAAATGCTTTGGATAGAATTTTTTTTAGGGGGGACACTAAAAGAAATCATATTCTTGCAAAGGAGATATATGTCCATATAAATGATGTCAAAATTTGTGAAAAAAAGCATTTAAAATAGATTTTATAGGAACCTCCCTAAATTTTCATTTGAAATTGAATAACCAAGCCTTTATTTGAAGGGATAACAATAAACTATAAGAATGTTGAATTTAGAATTGCCTCTGTACATAAAAATCTAACATTGTAAGTCAAAAACATTATTTGAAAAATCTCCTTCTGACTTCCTAATTTAAAGAATTTTTTATATTATATTAATTTATTTATATTCATATATACTTTATTACATTATAATATTAAAAATACTATTATTGTAATATTTAAATCAAAGACATTGAGGCAAAATCATTATAATTGATATATAGTTTGTAAGCACTGATGCAACAATGGAGATAAATATTAAAAAAAATTGAAATTGCTTGATAGATAGTTTATAAGTCTAATTATTTAAAATAACATTCTATATTTATGTTCAATTTGAAAAATTACAAGCACTTAATGTAAATAATTAATTGAAAATCAATCTTCATAAAAATATTTCTAATTTCTAATTTAATTTCTAAATTAATTTAAAAAATATATATATTTTGAAATATCTTTCCATCTAAGATTGCAACAAAATTTCAAATTTCAAAATAAGAATTGATGATGTGTATTAAAAAAATTTCAAATTTAGATGTTCATACTTTTTGAAGTTTACAAATATTTACTAATTCATCATATTTACAGTGGCCAAATGGTGCAAAATATGTTGGTGGATGGAGAGAAAATAAGATGCATGGAGATGGAACATATATAGATAAAGAAGGAAACACATGGATTGGACAATTTTTCAATGGAATAGGCCCTGGTTTGATAATGGAAATTACATAGTGACTTTAAAACTTAAATGGTATTGGAAATAAGAATTCAACTTTTGAATTAAATAAATAAATTTTAAAATTAAAGCGCTTCAAAATATAAAAATGTAGTTTTGCTTCTAAATTTTAGAATACTTTATATAGTTAATTGTAATATATATAAAAAAAATTTATAAAAAAATTGCTAGTAATAAAATTATTTCCTTTATAAAAATATAATGGAGATTGACTTAGAGCAACAATTCATTACCAATAACACATCAAATGTTTGTGGATTTACATGCTACATATTAATTTTTATAAAAATATTTTAAACTATTTAAAAAAATCATTTAGATAGAATATTTTTGACTTGATGAAAAACAAAATATAAAATATTTTTCTAATTATTTAAAAAGTGGAAGTCATAGATGTTCCTATTAATGTCCCTATTAATGTCTCAATTCCATCTCTCATCAAATTCATCATACAAAAAGTATAGCTTTTTAAAAGTCAAGCATTGATTGGGGTAAATGAAAACTTCTATGGTTTTAACCTCAATACTACAATCATTATATACTATACAATCTATGCATGTTTCTAGAGTCATATCACACTCGTTGATTAAAACCTTTGAAGTATTAGGCATTTAAAATTTTGAACAACAAATCAATGCAAATACATCATAGATAATTAAAAATATTTTCTTAATCATTTTTCATCATTTTTTTCCTCCATCATTTTTTTGGAAAATTTTGATATTAGTTCTTTTATTAATGTTCATACAATATAGATTTTTTAGATTCTTCTTGTCAATATTATATGATTCCAAGGGCATTAGTAGGTCTAGTGTCAAAGAATAACTCTTTTAATTTAGAAAATGATCCTTTTAAAATGCCTTAAATAAAAAAGTAAAATAAAAAAATATTCAAAAATCATTGTGATAAAAAGTTAACATTTTGAATTGAGAGAGAGAAAAATATTCTTGTAAAAATCACAAATATTCAATCAATATAATCAATTTTAGAAGAAAATTTTTAATTTTCGATTTCAAAATATACCTACAAACTATTGCTTTGTATACCAATTGATCTATCCACATGGATATGATCTTTAAATCATGTTTTACACCTATTGTCTGAGAATCATCATTAAATTATATTCTTTCAAGTTACATTTTATAATACATATTCACAATTTTGGAAATCTGGCCTACCCCTTGGTCCAACCCCATTAAAAATCTACATGGCAATGGCCAAATAGTGTGCACCTACCCCGGGCAACATAGCGGCTCCCGTGTCTTCTTCCTCGAACCCCGTGACTCCCGACCAATACTCGCGCCGAAGAGCCCTTCCTCGCACGCGGAGTTTCACCATTGCCTCTCGCAATTCGACCCCCACCTGTTTTTTTTTTCCTTTTTTTCTTGGTTCTTTTTCCGCAGTTTTCCACCATTGCCATGTTCATTTCCGATGAGACTTTCTTTGATGATTTTGCAATTTCGATGCCGCACAGATCGTCCCTTCTGTGGATTTGTGCTCACCATTTGTGCTCGCCATTTGATTTGTAGTTAGGGTTTGGGGCAGAGTTGTGTTCTCCCATGGGGATTGTTTGTTTGTAGCTGCTCAGCCAGGAGCGCAATCCATCGTGATGGCCACCGACGATGGGGCTGCGGATCACCGCACGGTGTTCTGCAATGATCCCGATCCTCTTCGCGACCGGCAGTTTAAATTCACGGTACCTTACGAGGGCTCAGTTAATTAGCTCGGGAGTTCTTGAATGTTTGGTAGATTGCTATGGCATTGGTTGCGTGGATCGGTTTTAACTAAAAGAAGCTGTTCTTTAGGGTTTCGTTTCTGATTGTTTCGATTTTGAGGAGAATTTGTTAATTTTGTTGGTGTGGCAATCAGTGGAGTTTTTTTGGAGAAAAGAGCTGTGACGTTATTTTGTACTGCGTGCTTTATCACTTTAGTTTAAGGAACTTGTTTTGTTCTTGGTCGTGTTGTTTTATTACTGTGCTGGCTGTAGCCTCTGTTGCGAAGAACGGGCCAATGTTTCAGATTCGAGTTTTTGGACTCCGTTTATGCGAACTAGTTTTGTGTTTAGGTCTATTTTTGGTTCAGTATCCTGTGTTCTTGAGCTGTAACCTCTCAGGTGTAGTAGAAAATCGTTCAGCTGCCTTTGAACTAGGAAATCGTTCAAACGAGACTGTTCTTCGTTACCGTGGCTGCAATGATCAGGGCAGATTGAAGCGTTGAGTTAAATCACAATGTTTCATTTGTATTTCATTTTAGATAATTAAACAATTGCATTTCCGAGCTGGAACAATCATCTGCAGAGCGCTTATTGTGTCGAGTCGGAACCACTTCCGTGACACAAATTTGTACAGGACGTCTTCAGCTTGTATGGGACGCAGATCCCCACCGTGTTTACTCTATTCTTATTCATGCTAATTTTTCAAAAATTCTCTTGCAGAACAACTCGGTCTCGACGACGAAGTATAATTTGTTTACTTTTTTTCCGAAGGGCTTGTTTGAACAGGTACCTATCACAAACGAGACATTGTTTGCAGACTGCCTGCTGTTGTGAAAGAGTTTGTTGGTTGATGGATATATGTAAGTACTTCAGAGTCCAGACTTTGACTTCGTACGTATTCGCCTTCTGAAGAATGAGATGAAATATGTTATCTAAGAACACGTTCCCCTGGCAAGAAAGTGGGCTATTGTGTTCTTTGATTGTAGAGGTTTAGGGTATTGTTGACAGTGCTTGTGTTGTTCTGTCGTATGCAGTTTCGACGTGTGGCTAATCTTTATTTTCTGATGATAGCAATCTTGTCAACTACTCCTGTCAGGTAAGGTTACTTGTAGATGTATTTGAGGTGGGTGGGTAAGTGCATAGATTTCGAATGGTCTTGCTACTGAATTATGGGTTTGTTTTTTCTTAAATTGCTGGGGGTTTTGTAGCCTCTAACATGGATTAAGAGCTTTTGTGCTTATAGCGATTTTAGCGGGACGACTGTGATATTGAAGTCAGCAGCATGTTCTGTTTTTTTAGGTGGCACTATTTCAATACTGTTCAGAGTTACATCAACTCTTTTTGTCTCGTGAGTTTAGAAAGGATATTGTGGAAATACTACTGAACAGAGTCATTTCTTGTTCATCTGTTGTCGTGTTGGTGTTCGGACGAGCCTATAGAGTTGTTGGGTGTATTAAGTTTTTTCTTACTTTTCAATTTATTGCCTTAGGAAAGCATCAAGTTGGGTCATGTTTTCGACCGTACACCCAAACCAGGCAGTCGATCAACAATAAATCTTGTGCTTCCTCGTGATTCTCTTGCTTGTGTGTAGTCCTGTGCAGCCTATTACCAATATTGTACCACTGGTTCTGGTGCTCGGTGTATCACTCATCAAGGAGGCCTTTGAGGATAATGTAAGCCTGTGTTTACCTTGGGGTTGGTTATTGTGGTTGTTTCTTCCATTGATGCAGTGAACCGTCTCGTGATTATGCTCAGTGAACTAATAATTCTACTCTTGGTGTTTATTTGTCGTTTCGAGGACTGCAATGCGATTGGTATCTTATTCTTTCTGTTGAAACTTATTGCAGCACTACCGATGTCTCTACTTATCTACATGCACTATGTATGTCTCCTTGATTTCAGAAACGGTGGAGGAATGACAAGGTGGTGAACTCGAGCTTAGTTGATAGGCTTGAGGGGAGGATGTGGCTGAGGGTGCCATGGAGCGCTGTTAGAGTTGGTGATCTTGTCCGAGTGCGTCTTTTGACCTACTAATTCCTTATTGCGTTGCTAGAAGGAGTTGTTGAGTTGAATCTGTGTGGAATTTTTGAACCTCGGTCGTAAATAGAGCAGGTTTATGTTAGTTAATAGAAATGTAGAATAATTTGACTCCAATTTTGAGCGAATGGTCTTTACGGAGTATCCTCTATTTCTGGATTTTCTTTCGTCCTATATTCAACTCTATTTTTCCTGTGATTTGTATGGACAGGTATCTCAAGATAATTATTTTCCAGCGGATATGCTGTTACTGGCAAGCACAAATGCAGATGGTATCTGCTACATTGAGGTAAATTCTTGCAAAGATTTTATTTTCATTGGAGTCCGTCTTGTCGATTTTCTTTCTTGAGTTTTCATCGATGAATTTGACTTCCTCTCAACTATCAATATTGACACGTATCCCTACAGCTTAACCCGTAGAAAGAAGATCCGGGTGTAGGGGTCCTGAGCTTTCAAATATTTCTCAGAATAGTACTCCGTGAATATTTAGATGAGACCCTTGCCTTGTATTGAGGCTTGCCAAGTCTGTGAACTCCTAATTTCAACAGTTCTTTAGAATTTAAGTTCTAGTATACAATTTTCTAGAAAACCTTACAAGCATCCCCTCCATTTCTCTCGAAGATAGCAATTTTGGCCCTCGAGATGCAATATTTGCTGCCTGAATGCCCTCCTCCATTTCTCTCTTAATTAATTGAACCATTCTACCATTATCTCGTGACGATTTCGGCGTCTACATGGAAGTCTATAATTGGTTTCAAAGCGACAATGGTGCTTCAACTAGCTCTGGAATGTTCTGCAGCTCCCAAGCAATCTTGGTTTTCCTATCTTTCTTTTTGGGACTGGTCCATTGTTTGCTTTTCGTATAATGGTAGAGGAGATGCAACTGCCTTCAGGCATGTCCAAGTCGCTGGTTAGTTCGTTTATTTGAGTTTGTTGACTGTGTTCGTATAATATTTTTTTCTCGTTTTGTTAATGAGTACTTGATGCACTGGAGGCAAGCTAGATTTCAATTTGACTGGGAAAATCCAAATCATAGAAAATACATTTCCTTTTTTGCTGGATTTCACCTACCAGCGCAAATGCAGCGTCCATTATGAAAGCGCGACTTGATTTCTCAAGTACTCCTTACTGATTATTTTTTGGCACAGAATACGTTACACACGCTTATTATTTCGGTTGTCTGTGACGTAGATATTCGATATGTTTGAAACAGGTGGCGATCGTGCTTAATTTGTACACAGTCGCAGGGCAATGCATTCTGGTTTTGATGTTAATCTTACCACGAAATGTCGAGGGTATTTCGGGAGGTTCTAATTTGATTTTACTGGATCCAGACCTCGAACTTGGATGGAGAAACCAATCTCAAGATCAGGAAAGCACTCGAGCGGACTTGGGATTATATTGATGAAAAGAAAGCTGTGGAATTCAAAGGTATTATTAACTTGCTATACGAATGTCTTAACTACTGTGGCGTTTCGGCACATTTGGCTTTGTGAGCTACTTCTCAACGTCTTCCTGCTTCCTCCTGTACGAGTGGAATTTGTCTACTTTGTTTCAGAATGCAGGCTTCTTTCACATAATTTCTACTCCGTAGTATTTTTTTTGTCATGCTTTCTGACTATTTAAATAGAGTACTGACGCCTTCGTTCTTGTTCTTCTCCTTGCGGCAGGCGTAGTTACCTGTGAACACCCAAATAATTCACTCTACACCTTCACAGGCAATCTTGAAATCAGCAAGCAAATAATCCCTATTACACCAAATCAAATTCTTCTCCGGGTGAGTTTGATTTCGTAGTATTTTACTGGGTTAGCTCATGATGTACCTTATATTCTTACTTCAGGAAGGAGTTTTCTTCGTACTCGTCACAACTTTTCTTTGGTGCTTGGCAGGGATGTAGCTTACGTAACACCACTGCCATTGTTGGTGCGGTGATATTCACTGGGCATGAGACAAAGGTTAGTTAGGGTTCTTGCTTGCAGCAACTCATGTTACTCGACTTAATTGTCTTCTTATGTGGAAACAACTCTTATTAGAACTTCCATGAGTTGTGTATGTGACCGTTTATTGTGATAGGTTGTGTTAGTGATATTTTGAATTTTGTGAATATTCAGGTGTTTTTTCCTGTCTAGAACTGGGAGCGCCTGTCCTCTGACATTCACAATAAGTGATTTTATTTCTATGTTCGCAGGTGATGATGAATTCGATGGATGTACCATCTAAGCGTAGCACGTTGGAGTTGAAGCTTGATATGCTCATTTTGCTGCTATTCGGCATTTTATTCACATTATGTTTTATTGGAGCCATAGGCAGGTCGGATATCAGTTTCTATTTTAAATTGTTTTGTCTGTTCATCATGAGAACCTTTTCTCTTTTTTCTTTTTTCTTCCTTTTCCAGTTCTTGTATCTAGTTAGTTACCTTTGTTTTCATCACTTCCTATGTACCTCACTAAAAAATTTCATTCAATTACCTAGACAAAAACGTTCTATATGCAACATTTTGGAAGTCTGATTTTATGTGCTTAAGTGCTATTAATATGTTAGATGTCCTCCTTGTAGAGTATATTTTCATAAGTCACGATCAAATTTTAGTATCTTTGTTCACAAAATGTTTTGTTCCGATATCTCTGCAGCGGTGTGTTCATTGACTCGGAATATTGGTATTTGGGGTTAAAACTACCTGGAATTGAAGATCAGTACGATCCTGGGAATAAGGCTTTGGTAAGATAGCTTCCACTTTTTTGTTTTTTCATGTATTGCTTTACAAGTGTTAAAATGTTTACACATTGGTGCTTGTGATGAATATTTGAGACTTTGTTTGGCTGGATGTTGAAAATGTTTCTTCAACTCTGAGTCGTGCAATTATGAGAGCCATCATTGTTTTTCACAATGTACTGAATTTTGTGCGTTGTCTAATTTTATTGCTTTGTGGTGAACAGGTGGCTGTTCTGACGTTTTTCACTCTTTTGACGCTATACGCAAATATTATTCCTATTTCTTTATACGTCTCTATCGAGGTATTTATATTTTACGTGTTGCTTGTTCTGAGGACTACATTATTGCCTTAATCGTGTTACTTAAACATGCTTTATCCGCTGTGCTTTTGGTCAAAATTGGGTCAGTGCCCTCCTGCGATACTGAAGTTGGTCTGTATAGTATTTCTCAATTTACTCTAGTGATTTTTGTGTGTCGATATATTGTTCTTCTTGTCTTTTCTTCATTTGCTATATATGTGTAGTGAACAGAAGAGTAATTGTACATCTTCTGTGTTCGTTTCCAGATGATCAAGTTCATACAGTCGAATTATTTCATCAACAACGATTTGAAAATGTATCACAAAGAAAGTAACACACCTGCCTTGTCACGCACATCAAATCTGAATGAGGAACTGGGCCAGGTCAAATACTTTTGCAACACCCGCTTTTATTTTCCTTTGATAACTGTTTGGCTTATAGAATTTATAGTTTAAAAAAATTAACTCGCCAATCTAATTTCTTTCTACGTGTTCTGCAGATAGAATACATCTTCTCAGATAAGACCGGGACTTTGACAAGAAATATGATGGAGTTCTTTAAGTGCTCTATTGCCGGGACTATGTATGGCACCGGGGTTACAGAAATTCAAAGAGCAGCTGCTCGTCGAAACGGTGTTCCGCTTGAAGAGGTATCCATACTTGGATTCATGTAATGGAAATCATTCTTCAGTCAATTTGAAATAATTTTCTTGTATTTGCATGTATGATTATTTTCATTTCCACAACTTAGAATTTCCAAAGAAGTTGATTAGTAGTATGGTTTGAAGCTGTGACCTCTCTGTCGCAGTTTCATCCGGGTCATGTGTTTTATAATAGTGTTCATATGGTTTTTTTATAAACCTTTTCAATATAGCTACAGAGGCTGTATTTGGTGTACTGTCAGGATCTATGTCGACAGATTATTGGTTACGTTGTAGGTTGACCAGGGTTCTTATATGAGTTTCAAAATGATTTTCTAAATATATCTGAAATCAGCTAATTCATACCCTCTCTATATTGTGAAACAACTCAGATTCCAAGATCAGAAGATGCTAAATGGGAGAAAGGCTTCAACTTTGACGATAGGAGACTCATGAAAGGCCAATGGCGTAATGAAAGAAATCCAGATGTTTACATGGTAACACATGATTTATGACTATTCATGATTCATAGGCTGACGGTCACTTCATAATTTTGAAAGTTGTCCTTTGAAATGTTCTTATAATGATTAGGCTGTTTATCTTAGGTTGTCTTGTCGTTGTAGTTCTCTCCTTCTGACGTATTAGACCACGACGTGCTGTATCGGCATGCTTGAATGCCTTGTATCTGAGGCTTGAATTCTTGAATGTCGTCCATGCGCACTACGTATATTTAGTGTTCCGATTATTTCTCAATACGAAATTTTTGCGCAGCGTTGTACTGTGAGAATCTTAGTCATGGAAATATGCCACCGTTTTGTGTACTTGGGCAGTGGAAGAATTCTTTGTTCTTAAGCAGTTGGTCCGCTCTTGTTTCTACTTGCAGGAGTTTTTCAGATGTTTAGCTATCTGTCATACCGTGCTTCCTGAGGGTGGAGAGACGCCGGATGAAACCACTTATCAAGCAGCTTCTCCTGACGAGGCTGCACTGGTTACGGCCGCTAAAAATTTTGGTTTCTTTTTCTATGCGTAAGAGCCTCTCTTTGAATGTACTGTTGAGTTTACTGTCCATCAAATCCAGGGGTTTTCTCCCTTGGGTAATTTTAGATGGTACATATTATGTATCAGTTCTGTCTTATGCTTTTGTGGCGCAAAGTTTTATTTGTTTATTAATGATAAATCACGGTATCAGTTGTTATTATACCTCATCGACATGATTTTTGCACAGTTCGGATATTGTTGAATTATGTCTAGATGACTTGCGATTGAACTGATATGTGGAGGTTTGCTTCACGTGCAAGAAAGTATATAAGCAACGATTCGTATGTGCCAGGCGTTCACCAACCGCAATTCGTGTTCGAGAAGCTCATGTTGAGAAGCTGAACAAATTATCTGAAATGGAATATGAGATTTTACACGTGTTGGAGTTCAACAGGTTTGTTTTTTCGAGTACTGTTTATCTGTGTGTATTCTTTTCTTACTCTGTTGATTTTACAAATTCACTGTCACTGTAGTCGTTGTCGTGTATTGTATTGTTCTGTTTTACAGACGGGCTTGCACTTTGTAACTGCATAATTATTAACGATTATTTCTGATTGTTCAATGATTTTTTTCTGACGGAATCATGGTTGGCGGAGCAGCACTCGGAAGCGGCAGTCTGTAATATGTCGATATCCCGACGGCCAACTTGTTCTGTATTGCAAAGTAAGCTAGCCATATTAGTAGACTCTTATGCCAATACTGCTGAGGCTTTTTTATTTGAGTTTGGCTATAAGCTTTATGGTCTACTAGAATTTCCTTCTTTTTGTCCTGTTGAATTCTTACTTAGTGCATTGATTGAAGACTGCGATCACTGATGCAACTTTTCTTAAATTAAATTGAATTCAGATTCTGTGTTCCACTTAAATGGTAATTCAAATCTTTAAAATGTCGTAGGTTCATAAAGATTCTTTTTCTGCCTAGTCCTTTTTTCATCGTCTAGGTAAGTGTTGCCGAATGATCGCATCCAACACGTTCTCAGCCTAATCCAGAACCTTTGGGTTACTGTGAGGTAGTACATGGCGACTTACTGTCAGTGACTGCCTGCAGGGTGCTGATTCGGTGATGTATGAAAGAATGGCAGAGGGTGCTGTTAACCAGTTTAAGGAGGCCACGCGAGACCATCTTGAGAAGTTTGGTGCTGATGGGCTTCGAACCCTGTGTTTGGCGTATCGCCGTTTGACTGCGGACATCTATGAAAGTTGGAATGAAAAATTCATTCAGGCCAAATCAGCTCTCCGAGACCGGGAAAAGAAGATAGATGAGGTATGTGCTGATTGAGCTAGGACTGCCGCTTTGTTGGCTCTCGAAGGTGCTGTTTAGTGAGTCTCTTAAGAGAGAATCCTTGATTGTTTTGATGTTAGTAGTCCTGCACAATTTTAAAAAAAAGATGAACTGATGGATTTTTTATGGCAACATTCATTCGATCACAATGGTCATGCAATCAAGCAACTAAGTTGAACATGATTCCGTTACCGGTTGCTCGATGGTGGTCTTATATGTGTAGAATTAAGTTCTTCTCCTTAACCCTGTAAGGACGCTGCAGCCAAAAAGTGGCCGATGGATGACTTCTAAGATCTCTGTAGAAATGAAGAATGCACCTATTGGTACAAAAATCAACTGATTTTTGGCAAAGTACATTGGTGATAGGTCTCGTCCTTTAAGGGTGAAAGTATCATTACACTTCGGAATGTCATCTCCTTAAACATTCAAGTACTTTTGCTCTTCTAAATATGTCGTTGAAAATTAATCTCGGACAGGTTGCTGAGCTCATTGAGAAAGAGCTAATTTTGCTGGGGTGCACTGCTATTGAAGATAAACTGCAAGAGGGAGTTCCGAACTGCATAGAAACCCTCTCAAGAGCCGGCATTAAAATATGGATGTTGACTGGTGACAAGTTGGAAACGGCCATCAATATTGCATACGGTTCTCTTCTTATCTTGAATTAGTCTAGATGCAAAGCTAGTGCTTCTTATACTCTATTGTGTTTATAGTTTTGTCAAGATGAATTTTTGTTTTCCAGCTAGTTTAAGGGGCGTGCTATTAAAGGGTACTGAATACTGCTGATTCCGATGTGCAGCTTGCAGTCTTGTCAGCAATGAGATGAAACAGTTCATTTTGAATTCAGATGTGAAGGAGATTCGAGATGTTGAAGAGAGGGTATGGTGCCTCGCCACCGTTTTTTCAAGTGAAGGATTTCTTGTCTTGATATTATCAGTTGCCTACTCTAGCATGGGAATAAATGTAGCCAGTTGCAAATAAGGTCTGTCCGGATCTTCCAATCTCTTGAACTTTTGAGTGCAGGGTGATGCTTTAATGACTGCGCAAGCTGTTAGTGCCCTCGTAAAGCAGCGCATGGAGGGCTATCTAGTTGAAGCTGAGAGTGTGCCGGAGGATATGGATATGGCCCTTGTCATCGATGGAAGGTGCCTTATGTATGCTTTGGATCCGCTCATGCTTCGAGGAACACTACTCAAGCTTTGTATGATGTGCAAGGCTGTGGTTTGCTGTCGAGTTTCTCCTTTGCAGAAAGCGCAGGTATTCTTCTTGGTCGATTTTTCTTGACGCTCTGCAGGCAAGGAGCGCAGCTTAGAGTCAGTGGATAAATCCATAAAAGCATTTCGAAAGCATTTCGAATTTCTCTCTGTTCTCTCTGGATTTGCTAGACAGTCCTTTCCTTTCTTCATTGTTGAATCGAATTCTGGTTAGGTTGCTGTTTGTCAGTATCTCGAAAGTACGTAGACACTCGTCACTTTTATCGTGTTCAGCAGCATTATTAAAAAGCCGCGATGTATAATTTTCTTGTGGAGCTGTAAAATGTTCTATTTTTTCTGAGACCACTCTGCAGATACAGGTTTAGAGACTTTCCAGGAATTTGCCATGCTCTCAATTCCAGTAACAAACATGCGCTGTGCTTCTCCCTAATGTATAGTGCTGCATATTGTGGAGCAGTTATAACTGCTACTGTAATTTGTGAATTTTGTTTTCTGTGCAGGTCACAACACTCATTAAAGATGACGCTAAGAAGATTACTTTGAGCATTGGTGATGGAGCGAATGACGTGAGCATGATTCAGGCTGCTCATATTGGGGTAGGAATTAGTGGGCAAGAAGGAATGCAAGCTGTGATGGCAAGCGACTTTGCGATTGCCCAGTTTCGATTTCTGAAAGACTTGCTTCTAGTGCATGGAAGATGGTCTTACATACGGATTACCAAGGTATGTAAAATTTTATATATTTTTTGTGTGTTAACTGGCTCGAAGTTCGTTGCAATGCGACAGTGACACAATCGCATATAAATTCGCCGTATTAAACAGTATATATGTTTGCATCACTGCTGGAGTGCTGGATCGACATTTGTTCGTGTTCAATCTGCTTGCTGGATTTATGAAGTTCACTCTCTAATGCCCCGAGATATTTAACGATCAGAATAGTTAGTATTTTACCATTGATACTTTTTTTACCATTGATGTGTGTCGGCTTCTTATTTAATATTGGTGCGGCTGTTAACAGGTTGTTGCTTATTTCTTTTACAAGAATTTGGCCTTCACACTCACCCAATTCTGGTTCACACTCTACACGGGGTTTTCGGGTCAACGCTTTTATGACGATTGGTTTCAGTCGCTCTATAATGTTCTCTTTACCGCCCTTCCAGTGATTGTCGTTGGCATCTTTGATCAGGTATTCCTCCAGTTTGTTACCGGAATTTGCTGATGTTGTTTGTGACATGAGTTCAATTGGTGATTAACCAGGAATATTGCAGGATCTTAAATATATCACTTATTGATGGACATTCCTTTGACAGCAGGTCGTATTCTTTTCTAGTATGCTGTGTTACCTTTTGTAATTTCTAATAGTTCCTCATCTGCTTTTCATTGGCCTGATCCATGACAGGACGTGAGTGCCAGGACGTCGAAGAGATACCCTGAGCTTTATCAAGCAGGAATTCAGAACCTTTTTTTTAAGTGGCGTGTGATTATCCTGTGGCTTATCAGTGCCACCTACCAATCGCTCATATTCTTCTATTTCCCTGTTACTGCTGCTCAGAGTCCTCAGAATTATTCTGCAAAAATGCTTGGAGTTTGGGACGTATCCACTCTGGCTTACACTTGTATATTAACAACTGTTAATCTGCGTCTTATGATGGCCTCTTCATCACTGACCAAGTGGCACCTTGTTGGCGTTGGTGGAAGTATTGGAGGCTGGTTCGTCTTTGTTTTTATTTACACTGGGATCCAAGTTAGCTTCATACAGGTAATGATTACCACACCGTTTCTTCTATTTAGTGTATGATACGCTAGGAACGCCATGAATTAATGTACGTCTTGGTGAGCACAATTACTGAGCTCTGAATCCTGTGTCGCCCACCTGTTGACTATCCACTGATTTGCTCGAGTGACTATTACTCGAGCTTATTGATGGTGGTCCCAAGATACACAATAGTTTTCATTTACTCTGGCATTTATTTTGGTTGTATTAAATCAAGGAAAAACGGTGTAGTGAGTCTAGTTGTTGGAAGTTTCAGTTTCATAAATCATATGGGTTTGATACAAGAGTTTTGTAGGTTCGTTGTTAATAGTTGGAAACTCATGGACGTTTCATGTGCAGGAAAACATTTACTGGGTGATGTTTACTTTATTAGGCACCTGGTACTTCTGGTTTCTCCTGTTGCTGGTTCCAGTTATAGCGTTGTCGGGGGATCTTCTTGTTCTATTGTAAGTGTATCTATCTATTGTATTTCTTTTTTAATGCTTGAACGCTACTACGAATCTTTTTCTGGAATCTACAAATCGTTGATATTTTCTAACTTTAGATATTTTGGGATCGCCTTTTATGCAGCTTGCAGCGGTGGTTTTACCCATATGACTTCCAAATCTTACAAGAGGAGTCTCGTAAGCTTGGCAGAGATGATACCGAAGGCCGACCAGAGCTCATGGCTATGCTTGATTCTCCAGCACCAAGTATGGAGGATCGGAGGAGAATTCAAATGGCTCAGCTCCCGAAAGAAAGATCCAAACATACAGGATTCTCATTTGATTCACCTGGATTTGAGTCGTTCTTCGCTCAACAAGAGGGTGTGCCTCCTCCAGCTAAGTCCTGGGATGTTGCGCGCCGTGCTAGTATGAGACATCAACGTCATAGCACTGCCTCGAAAGGCAGGAGATTCCTTCACAAATAGTTGCTAGTAATTTGCTAGTATCTAGTGTTGCAGTGTTTAGCTTTTAGTAAATTTCACTTGCACAGGAATTTTGCAGGTTGCTAGTTTTGAGTGTAGTTAACATTGCCCCGTCATTTGCCTTCTGTTTCTGGAAATTATACAAGGTGAATTACCCAACCATTGATAAACTTTCTGTTTGCTCGTCCTGCCTCGAACTAAAGTCAATGCAGGTTACTTAAGTTCAACAAAAGCTTTAAGTTCATGCTTCGAGAACCCATTCCATATGGCAGCAGCTTTCACTTAGTTTCACGAGTATCACACAATGCTAAGAATCTTGCTCTACATTTGTAAAAGCTCACACCAATGGGCACATGGGTTGTGTAAACCTACAACTGCCCTATCTGGTCATATGGATTTTGTGTTAGTGCCATATATTCCTTGTCTATGAAAACCGTATTTCCACTGTTTCTAAGAATCACATGTGAAGTTTTCCATCCCTTAACTACTTTCCCCACATGGCTTCAAAGGTGGTGTTCATTTTTGTAAGCATGGATATTTTCTCACTAGTAGAAACATGCATTACATAGATTGAAGTAAAAAGAGCTAAAGGAAGATCCTACATGACAAACTTGACTAGGTTTGGGTCTTTTGGTGGATGTTTGTCAAGTCTTTGCATCCCACATTCTATGAGTGTCTTAACTTTTTTAAATCAAAGGAGTTAGAAATTGATTGACAAATGATTTCAAATGAAAAAAGAAGTTTAGGTCAAAATATAGATTCATAACATTCTTGCACTTCAAGGCAAGAGCCCTTATCTTCCTTGAGTCAAGTGAAGGCTCCTTTCACTCTAGAACATGTGCAAAAACTTGCTCATGTATTGTGGATCATTGTAACACAATTATATTTTTATTATATTGCGATTATAGAAGGACTTTCCTTTCCATTCAAGATTGTTATGTTTCATAAGAATTGTAATAAAAGATTTTAGTTCTTTTCAAAATCTATCGTGATTGACCAAAAATTGTGATTTTAATCCCTGTAAGATAAACTACTCCATTCCAAGCCAAACTCCCATTCCAAGCATCATATATAAGCTCCATTCTAAGTCGTTTGTATTAGAAAAAAGAAAATACAAATGAGGGAATTAATTACTTCAGGAAGTTGATTGGATGAAATGAAGATAACATATATTTGGAATGAGTGGAGTCTATGCATTATTTATATATTCTCACCAATTCATTTTAAGTTAGCTTCAAATCAATACAAACCAATTCATTTTGACAATAGAAGTTAGTAGTTAATATTACAGTAATGCTATTTTGTGAATATGTGAGCGTGAGCCTGTGAATGTCAAGCAGGAATTGTGTGAGAATTGAGCTTAAAAATTTAAAGAAACACTAGAAAATTTAATGTTATTTCTAAAAATAGATTCCATCTAAATTTTTTTATTAAAATTTATTATTTTTAGTAAATTTTTGTACCTATTACTATAGACCTATTACCATGGTTATGTAGAATTCATATAAAAATTATAATTTTTAGTGTTGTCCAAAATAGTAGAAGTATACATTACATTACAAAAATGATGATTTCAATTGATGTGAAAGATGAATGGAGATGGAAATCAGTTTGTATAGAAAATTGGTTCACCACTATTCTATAGGAATGTGGGTCTTTTCATAGCTAATAAGAGGTCACAAATAATTTTCTCTTGATGCATTATTATTGAACTTGATTAGATTTAAGAAAAAAAATGTTGATGAGAATTATTTTTATATCTAATGATCTTTGTCATAGTAAATTTTATTTGGTTGATCATTGTCTAGTAATATCATGGAGCTTCTCAAGGTCAACAAAAAGGTACTAACACTCCCATCTTGATTTGCAAGTCAGCAGACTTGTTTAGAATTTAGAAAATAAAATTTGGTAATAGGAATTCATTATATGTAGAAAGATTTGAGCTTCATCGAATATTTTTTTTGTTGATCATTATTTTATTATAGCATAGGTCCTTTAGGGGCCAATGGGAGGTACCTATACTTTTCTCTTCATGTGTTGATGATTGAACTTATTAAGATTTTAGAAGAAAATATTTGGTTGATAGGGATTATTTATGTAAGGAATGAACTTAGTTACACCAAATTGTTGATTAGTTGATCATTATCCTCTTGTAGGACCTCCCGGGGTCCAATTCTTCCATCTTTGATCACATGGTCATTTGGTTATTACTCCCCTCTTGTTGCTTGGGACCTCTTGGCACCAAGAAGAGGATTGAGTACTTGTCATCTAAATGTTAATGTATTACTTACTGGACTTTGCAAAATTTTAAGAAAAAAAATTGGTTATTAATTAGGATTTGTTTGAAATTGAATGAAGTTGTTGAATACCTCTTGGCACCAAGAAGAGACCCCTAGTCACGAAGAAAGAAGGGATTTTTTTTTTGTGCCACAACAAGAGGGACTCCTCTGAGCACCGAGAGGTATCCAACAATAAGAGGGGAGTGATTATAAAAATCTAAATCTAAATGGAATATTCTCAATCAATTTGAAACAAATCCTAATTAATCACCAATTTTTTTCTTCTTAAAATCTAACAAAGTCTAATAAGTAGCACATGAAGGTTGTCTAAGGGACCATAATAATAGATTTTAAGGTAATAGGTCCATAGAAATTGGTACTAAAATTAACTAAAAATAAGAAATTTTGACCATGATTTTTTAAATGAAATCTTTAAAAAATTATACATCCATAGGCTCACATGTTCACAAGCTTACGTTCACATGCTCACAAAATAGCAACCTTGGTTGGTATTAAGGTCATTATGGACAAGATTGAACATATAAGTTGGGCAATAGGCATGGATTAGATTGGACATATATGAAGTTGGGCATAGGTTCATTTGCTAGAAGCCATACAATAGTTATTTTTCTAATTGTAATTTTTTTGTTGCTTATCTCCCATTGAAGTTTATCTCCACATTTTGAGGATAGCAAAATCATACTACACTAGTCATTCTCCTTGTAATGGGGTAGTTTACCTTGGTTCCATTGTTCTTTAAATTTATCTAGGGTTTACCAGAAAAGTCAATTAAATAAATGTATTTTCTAGATTTTATCTAAAGTTTATCCAAAAATTTGAGTATGTATGTATTTTATGTGAAAAAAAAGAAGTAGAAATATGAAAAATGAATAATTATAAAACTAAAATGAAAGCTAAAAGAATAAATAATAATTTCAAATTTTTTTAAAAATAAAATAAAGAATTTAAATAGAAAATAAAGACAAAGTCATACATGGTAATCAAAATACAATGAAATAAAGAAATATTGAAGAAACAAGATTACAACATCTACCAAAAAAAATATCCTTCACTAATAGTTCCCTTCTACCCTTTCACTAATGGCCGTGGTAGATACTTTTAGTTGAGGTGGAGTTTGCATTGACACTTGTAGGATGAATTGGTTCCATTTGCTTAAAAAAACAATTTCATTTATTATTTAAAGAATAATACTCAAATTAAATAGCAAAGAAAGATTCCCTTACTAGTAGATTTTTTAAGATAAAATCTTGAGCCCTTTCTCCAATCATGAAGCCCTATTCCCTTAGGAGACAGATGAAAGTTCAAACAAAGTTCATAAGATTTTAATTTTTAGCAGAATTTTTTGAAATATTTTGCTAATATAGAAAAACACAAGCTTTAGAGGGATGCAATATCATTTCAATCTATGCACAAGTTTTAAAAGTTGAAATAAAAATTTAAAAAATTTGTTGACAATGAATTATATTTTTGTTTGCATAGAAAGTTTTGATTCATTGCATTTGGATTATTGATATGAAAGTTATAGAGCTTCTTCTTTTCTACCAATCACATCATTTTCTAGAAAAAATAATATACTTGATTCATTTTTGAACTAAAATTTCAAAATTCTCTGAAAATTTTTTTTTACAAGGATCAATTTTCTAGCTAAACAATATTACCATTGAAATTAAATTGTTTCAACTCCATCTTAGACCTATTAATAATTTGTTTATTCCTTCTATTTCACACCAACTTCTATTTAGCAATTTTTAAAGAATGGAAATCAAGGAATTTTTTTAAAGTTTCTTTTCTAGACTTTCAAATCATTTAATCAATATACATAATTTAAATTTAAAATATATAGTGCAAATTAATCCTATAATCTTGTCATGCAAGGAGCAAAATATCTATTTTCATCACATAAAAATCATGAAATCTATATCATCAAAGTTTCTGAAATTTCTCCTACATATTTTTATACTAGTCTAGTGAAAAGTCCTATGGTTAGATTTGAAAAAATAATAAAAATCATATTTTTTTTCTCTTTGCAATGGAAATGAAAGTCTTGAATATTTTTTGAATAGAAAAAAATGGCCTTAGATCTTCAAGGGCTAAGATACATGATGTCAATTGCTAGGAAAATATGTCTATGCCACTTCACGTAGTTCTTCCAATACTTTTCCCAACTGTTCCACCTAATATAAACAACACATTCAAAATTGGATTAATTAGAAAATAGAAGAACTCAAATTCTTTTTGAAGGTGGATGTGAAATTCTTTTAATTTTTTTAATCAATTAATTAATTTCAAGCTACACAAGCATTTAACATTAAATGCTTTTAGCACTAGTAATGATTTTATATTTGATTAACATTATGGCATTATAAAATGACAGAAATACAATTCAATCTTCACTCAAAATAATTCTTACATCCCATGCTATTGTTCAAAAGATTTTTAGATTATTTTCCTAGATATATTTTGATATGCTTATTATATTACAAATAAAACAAATATTTCATGATTGGGTATGAATATGAAATTAATGGCTTAAATTGAAAATACGAATGTGAACCTTTGCAATAGAGATTGCCTTTTGAGCTTCTAAGGCCAAATCCCTAGAGCGCAATTTTGCTTCTACTTCTAAAACCTTCCTTTTCAAATCTTCAATAAGAATATCTTTTTGGATTAAAGTGGTGTTTAGCTTTTGCTCTTTTGCCTGCCATATAAGCCAAATAACCAAGTTGTGAACTAAAATTCTCTAAATGTACTTGATCTATTGATTTGTGAATTTTAAAAGGTTTTAATCATTTTTATTTTCTATTTACAAAATAGCTATGAAATTTTCAAATTTTAAACAACATTTATTTGTATTATGTAAGATAATTTGGCAAGAAGTAAAAAAAGTCATGGAATTTGAAAATGTTGATTTCAAAACTTTCAAAACTTTCAAAATATTTTTTAGTGGATGTTCCATATGCAAAATACAAGAAAATATTTTCCTTTAAGCCGTATTTAAATATCCAAATATCAAAGGTGTTGGGCCTTGATAAATATCATGGAATTATTCAAGTATAGTCACTCACCACAACAATTACGAAGTCAAAACTACATTATATTTTATATAGATATGATAAACATGTACATATGAATACATTAACCACACACATGTAAAATTTGTATATTACTAACTTGTCTCATATTCAATAACTACAGTAAGTAATTTTTCCTTCATTTTTCTCAAAGGATGGTAACTTTGAGTGAAAAATAAAAAATACCTCCATCAATTTAGTTGATTCAAAGTGAGCTTGCATTGCAGCAGTAGCAGAAGCTTCTGCATCTTCTAATTTCTGCCAAAAGTATAAGAATAAATTATAATTATATAACAACTTTGAAAAGGACCAATGAATTATTTTAAATTATATAATGCAATTTTTCAGAGTAGAATTGAAAAGAGAAGCAAATGAAGGGCTACATTTCTTAACTCATATGATAATTCTATTTCCAATTAAACCTTCAAACTTGACATACAAAAATGTATATAAAAAATAAATTTATACAAGGCATTTATTGAAAAACAAAAGAACTTAACCTTTTGCATGGCTATAAATTTAGCCAAAGCATCATCTCTTTCATTTGAAATGGTCATTTCTCTCCCTTCATACAAAGTCTTAACACCATTGATTTCTTCATCCACATGCCTATCATTTATGTATTATACCATGTCATAACCTTGAATGATTGAATTTATATATATTCAAGCAGTGTTATAATTGAATCATGTAAGACTATTTTTCTAAGTATACCTTGATTAAATTAGGTATAACATCACCGATCTATTGTAGAAGTATCTTTTATACTATATAAGATTATTAATTATATATAATTTATTTCTTCAAATGAAAGTAAATTCTTTTAGTATTGCATTTGGATGATATCAAAAAAATTGCATTCAACATTGCTTCTATGGCACCAATTCAAAAAAATTATACTAAAAATGAATAGATTTACAAAAATAATTATAAATGGTATTACATGAGATGTGAGTTCCTTTTAAAGATTTGCTACTCCTTTTGACTGTAAATAATATTTTTGTTTCTTTTGTTTGTGTTTTTCAAAGGAAACATTAGTATTATTCAGAAACAAAGGGAGTACAAGATTTTTATGGTAATATCAATCCAATAGTGATTTGAAGGAAGGTATGTCCAAAATCACACCCTACTTTAAATTGCCATCATCACTTTGTGTACATCTCCAATCAATGTGTACATACATTGAAGAAGTGAATTTTAAAACATCTATGAAAAAGAAACTTTGACCCTTCATAACTTTTGCATACAATGCCCAAATTTCACATTCTTTAGTGCATTGGAACCTCTTTCTACTTGCCAAGAAGAAAATATGAAAACTTGACAAATATAATAATAGTAACTAGACACAAGAACAAAAAAGTGGCGGTTTTGAGGGTACCCATCTTAAAGATTGTGAAGTGAATGCTAAGATGTTTCAAATTTTTACTTTGATATAAGTTATATAAGTAGCGACAATGGAAACCTTAGCATCAAATCCACATTGTTAACTTTATCTTGAAGAGATCTGCAAACTTGCTCGGCTGCATATTTTGCAGCCTTGGAGACCTTGAGTTCTTCCTCCATCTTTGAAATAATGGTTTCTTGCAGAGTCAGCTCGTGACATAATTCATGTTTCTGCAGAAAATGTACATGAATTGAGATGAATATGATATTTTTGTTATTTCATATACCATAATGAAAAAGGCAGATGCAGAGGGTAGAAGTACCTATTTTGGACAAGCCTTATGTAATTGTTTTGTAGGCTAACCTATTGTGGACAACAACTAGATGCAATGGTCATTGAAAAAGATTCTTGGTTTGTACCTTCTCGTCTACTCATTTCTCTTCCCTCTTGGCCCAGGGAGAAGTGTCAATAGGTGAGTTTATGAAACTGGAATGGGTCCGGGTGCAAAATCCACTTTTAAATTCAATAAAATATTCATTTTTGGTGAGAATTTTTTTTTGTGACTTTTTTGGCATTCTTCTTCAAACTTATTTTTGCACACACTGAACCGAACGTAGTTCCCCATGACGTTCCCACATCATCCAGGCTGAAATGCTTAAGTTATCCGAAATAGGTACTTCTACCTTAGATGTAAATAGCTTCATCACTCCAGTCAAAATTGCAAGTCACACTCCCTTGAAAAACTGGAAAACTGAAAAAAATAGAATTCCTTTGGTTTTGGCTCCCTAACCTGCTCCACTTCATACTGCAGACGTTGAAGCAAATCAGCTTCGACGGCTTTCATATTTGCCTCGGATACAAAACCTGCATTCCGAGCCTCCAATAGCTCCTCTTTCAACTGCTCAATAATGGCCTCCTGACTGTTACAAACTTCATTCTTTGCCTACATCCAAAT
Source organism: Pseudoscleropodium purum (assembly GCA_963969395.1). Lineage (NCBI taxonomy): Eukaryota > Viridiplantae > Streptophyta > Bryopsida > Hypnales > Brachytheciaceae > Pseudoscleropodium > Pseudoscleropodium purum. The sequence continues at coordinate 30,692,786 of OZ017795.1, forward strand.
TAGTTACATGGACTCATTTGCAGCAAATATCTTGTTGTTGCAATGTTGGAGAAAAAAAAAAATATCAGAAATATTTACTCAACTTTTCCCCTAGTCAAGCCATGTGATCATATCATACATTTTACTTCCCATTCTTCTTTTGTACCCATAGGTCAGTTTTGGCACCTCACTGCCAAAACAATTTACTTTTGGGGAATTTGACAATTCAGTAGCTTGATTTGAATTTTCTTTTTTTTAGCTTTTGTCACTTTGTTTTTTCTAATTTTTTTTTTTTACACTCCTAATTTTGGATTGATTTTTTCCGTTCACGCATAAATGTGTTCCTTTTTTTTCTATATATATTTTCTCAAAAATAATTTTTGGATATATTCAAAATTAGCAACAATGAAACATTTTTTTTTTCAGATTTTCAGAAACGATTGTACGCTTTTTTAAAATTTCCGACAAATTCCAAAATTTCCCTATAATTAGTTCTGAAACAGACTCCAAAAAGTTATATATATTGTTGTAGCAGTTTCAGTTTGAGGGCAGTTTGTACCATCATAATGTCCTGAGTCTCTCGTCGTACGGCCTCAACTTCCCACGCTGCTTTTTCTTCAGTTGCATTGCTCTTCACCTGCAACCGCACAATTTCTTCTTGAAGGCGTCCAACTTCCTCATGAACAACCTGTAAAAAAAAATTGTTCGACATATGAAAATACAAAAGAGGAAATAAAAAAATTCTACAAATTAAGAAATGCAGTTCATACACTACAAGAAAATAGGAACCCAAATCAACAACATTTAGTTCATTCAAACATCTTAATTCAGACATTTTCAGCGTAATTGTGTTTTGAGTTGGTTTTGGACGTCTTGATTCGGGTCCTCTTTTCTACTAGTGATAAAGCCATTTGAAGATCCAATTTAAAATTAAGTTACCACTTAGAATTCTTGAAGACCTAATGAAGCAAATCCCTTAAGCTAAAAAAAAATGACATGTTTCCTTGATGACAGCCTTGGAACAAAGCATCTATGTGTGTTGGATAATTGGGAATCATAACCAAAGTTAAATTCACATAAAGATCTACATTAATAGTACATAGTCATGTCCTTTGGTAGCTCTATTCTGGGAGCAAACAATGGTATGCTAAATGATAAGACTATGTAATGCAACAAAAATGTCACATTTAACTACTTTTGGACTATTCATTGAATTTTGGATTGAAGATCGGTGGGGTCCCCTGGTCACAGGTTTGGGAGTTCCCTTGATGTTTTATATAGATTTCCCAATGTTTTGCATTATCTCTTGATGATGATTTTTTTTCTCATGATGATGATAATTAATTCTGAACTTTCAAAAGTCTAGAAGTAGTTAAATGTGGCATAAATTTTTTGACTTGTTATATTTAACTTCTCAAAGTGAATTCTTTCAATTAAAAAAAAATCAATGGTGTATTAGCAATTGCAGAGATTTGGACAAACATCTTAACCTTCTTGCTGGCAGCAACACGGTCCAGTTCAATTTGCATCCATTCTGACCTCTTTTTCTGAAAGTGCATGGACAAAATTTTTTAAAAACATGACAACAATTGAGCTACTCTGGTAAGTAACATCATTTGCCTGTTCAAGATATGAAAATAATAATAAAATTATAAAAACAGAGTTCAAATGTTGAAATGCATAGGAAAGTGAGAGACCACCTGAGCAGAAACTATGAAAGATAACTCTGTAATAATTTCTTTAGCTCCCTTCTCCTGCACAAAGATAATCAAATATGAGACGAGACTTATCAATCATGCTTATAGAGGCAAAGAAAACGATGGTGCACACAATGTACTATTTTTTTCTAAAAGAATCAATTGAATGACCAAGGTTTCATATATAGAACTTACAACATAAATAAGTCAATTGTCATGCATCTTGATGCGCTACATTAAGTCTAATACAAACTATAAAACCTTATGCAATTGTTGTTTCTTAAACATCTGGAATGGGAATCTTTCGATAAAATCTAAAAGTCACTATTTCATAAAAACAACTTGTGTCTAAGTTGACGGATTATTTTTGACATCTAATGTAACAACTCTTGTTTTTATGTCTACAATGATGTTTAATGTAACATCTTTGTGTTACATTAGATGTCATTATTGACATAAAAATATGGATTGTTACATCAAATGTTCAAAAAAATCCATCAACTTAAACACAAGAAAAAGATAGATTTCAAAATGTAAAGGTCAATTCAAAATCAAATAAGTTGAGTAAAAGATGCGACCTTTTCAATGACGGCTTCCAATACATTTCTCAGTTCTAGCATTTTCTCAATCATCATATCCCGTAGCTTGCTAACACTGGATAAAGCCTTTGCATTCTCTGAGTTCATACAAAAAATAACCACATGTTTTTATTCAATCACAAATTTCAAGGTCATTAGCTTTGACCTTAAAATGACACATGGTGTGGTTTTACCAGAGAGCATGTACAACGTAATCAAGAAAACATCATCCAAAATAGTTCATATTCTTCAGTAATTTCTATAAAAAAAAAATTTAAAAAAAAAAAGCCTAGTCTACCTCTGATTTATAACAGGTTGGCACACCTTGAAGGACCTGAAAAATCAAGGTCTGGGTAACCACAAGCCGACAATGAAACTCTTCAGCCCACTGCCGCCATACCTTCTCAGCCTCCTCTTGACATTGAGCATGCCAATGGGTTGACTGCACCCCAAGTAGGTCTTCGGTTTCACGATCCTTGTTTCTGAAACCACATTTAACCCTTGAACGTCAAGGCAGACATTTTTGTGTCCAATGGATGATAGGGAATTAAACTATATAGGATAGAAGTGCAACTATTCATCCACAAGATTTGTTTTGGAAAGGGAAGATCTTCTACAATAGTTTGTCTTGCAATGACTACATTTGCAATTTTGGAGGTTAGTAATTCATATAGTAATAGAAAAGGATGATTTTGAGGATCACTCTTTAGACATTTAAGGGTTAATTCACTCAAATTTCACTGGGGAGTTTGCAAATCCTAAACCCTTATTCTAGGAGAATGTAGATTTCTGAATTTGCAACTCAACTTGAAACCTTGGTTTGGTTACATGTCTTGATAGGTAAAAAAAATTAAAGATTAGAAACCTCAAAACAAGTTCAAATATTATAGACAGCAAATTGCATGAAATTGAAAGGAATTGGACGACTAGGAAAAGGATTCACACTTTCTCAATACTTGGCACACCAAATCCAACTCCGATTGGAGGCGAGTGCATTCTTTCCTACTCTTTCGTTCTTGATGGGTACAATTCTCCTAAAAATAACATAAGCAATGTAATAAAATGACCTTTTGTAGACCTTCATATCTATTTGATGCCACATTTAAACTACTTTTGGACTATCAAGTGAATTGTGGAACAAAACATTTGAAGATCTCTGAATAATAACATTTGGAGATCTCTGGATGTTTGTATAGATTTTTGGATGTTTTATATTTGACCTCCTAATGTTTTGCATTATCTCTTAATGACCATTCTTTTTCTATTACTAATTTTTCGCCGTTCGAAAGTCTAGAAATAGTTAAATGTGGCATTTTGACCACATGTGAACAAATCTACAAGTAAATTCTTTCAATATCCATCCCCTTCACCTTTTGGAACAATGGATGGTGGCATTACATTAGACATGGTTAGGATTTAGTTTTTCATAGTTCTTGGACTTGACAATCAATCCCTATATTGACACACATTCTTTTGCAAAGTCAAAATCATACCATCATTTCTGTAACAATTTTGACTTTACTTCGTTGCTCATCCAAAGCTGTTGTCAATGACACTAGCATTCTCTTTGCTTTGTCTTTTTGATGATTTGCATCATTCAATGATGTACCTACTGTCTGCAAGCAAAGAGTGATGATATAAAGGTGTCTTAAAAATAGTCTTAGAAATAAATGTTCTAATATACATGATACTAAAACAAAAACAAGTGACATAAGCATGGTATGGCCTAAATGAGAGTATCCGCTAAACTTTGAATGGAAATGGGGTTGTCTATTTTCATTAATGGTGGTCTACAATCTCCCAATTTGGAAATTGCATTAGAAACTTTGAATGGAAATGGTGCTATCTACTATCATTAATGGTGGTGGTCTACAATCTCCTACTTTGAAAATTGCATTAGAAAATTTATAAAGAGACAAGAAGAGATTTCTAAATACAAGTGCCACAATCAAATCTCCATACATCTCCTAAAGGTCACTCTTGTTTATATTAGGATACTTCTTGTAATATAAAATGTATTGCCTATCATTTTATACAAGGATTGTTTTGTTTCTAGAACATTTTTTTGCACCAAGATCTATACATTACTAGATCCAACCTACAAAAATACAACCAAGCTAAGGAAGCATATAATAGGGATAATATATAGAACCTGGCAAGTATTCAATGCAGAATTCAAGGCCTCCTTCAAAGCCAAAATTTCAATGCTCAAAGCAGACAACTTCACCGCATCATCTAATATAACATGCTTTATGATGTTGGATTCAACATGTTTTGCTTCTGTCATCAACTCTTTCTCAGCTTGCATTACTATTTTTCGCAAACTAAGCATTTTCAACCTACACCCCTACAATGCCACCACAATTCATTAAATCAACAAAATATTTGTCAACAAATTGAACAATCAATCAATCAAACAATCAAAAATCAATCACAACATATTCATTTGCTTTAGCTCAAAACAATCATTCGATTGAAATACACCATTGTATGAAACCACTCAAATTTAGATACAATCAAAGCACATTTACATTATATTGGCGTGATTTGTAACATTGAACCACTTAAAGCTCTAAAAAATTGGACTAGTATAAATTTAAGTTTCTAATAACCTATTTAGAAGATGAATTTTTTTGTCCTTATAAGGATATTGATGTTAATCATAATCTCAAAAATAGCACATGGAGTTATAGTAGTTTTAATTAATTAGAATATTTCAAGAACTTTTAGACATTATATACAGAAAGTTTCTATGATTCATGAGGGAAGTAATTCTAAGGTTAGTGATAAGATACAGGTCTCCTCATGATACAAGGAGTTAAACCACAACATGGTCATTGTAATTGTAGGGAACTCTTCCAATTACAAGAAGCAAGAGGGTTGAAAGTCCTTACTACAATATTACTAAAAATCCAAAGAAGTCCAACAAGTTTTAATAACATGTAGAATTTTACTCTAGTGGAAATTAACAACACATAGTTGGAAGATTTGAAAAAAATGAAAGTTAGAGTGAACACCTTAAGATTCATCAACAATCTTCTTAAGACCATGGACTTGTGGTCATCATCCACACACCCATCATGTTTCTTCTCATGACCAACCAATTTCTTGAAAGCTACAAATTCATCCTCTAAAAGTTTCTTCTCTTGGGTGAGGTGTAGTAGTTCATTATCTTTCTTGTAAAGTTCCAAATTTGCAGAGTTTCCATCAATCACCACAGTGATTGTACTCAAGTTGGGTTGCAGGCGATGAACCTGAAAAGGATACACAACAGTTGGAGCATAAGCAATAAATAATACAGTATTTAATTGTAACACTTCACCACAACAAACACATGTGCTCCATGTCACCAAAAATGATATAATGAGGTGTAAAATGGGAATGGGAAGTTGACCTCCTGGGAAGCTGAATCTGTCTGGGTTGCCAATTCCCTGGTTGTTTGTGTTTTCTGGTCCTGGTGTTCCGGTACAATTTGAAAATAAATAACACGGACACCACAAGATCTTCAAAGCATTTCACAATGAGATCTGAAACGGCCACTATGTTCAATAAAATAGTGGTGGGTCTGCATATCAAAACATGTTTGTATAATAATAAAAATTAACTCATATTGATAACCAAACGGAATTAGAGCTTGAAACCTCATATTTGTTAAAACAGCGGATTTCAATGAAATGGACACAAATTCAGTTGTCTGTCTGTTTGAAAACTCAGATCCACAGTAGTCCTAGTTTCCAAAACTCTAGTCAATTGAAAGTCACTACTGTGGCCCTTTGAAATACACCATTGTAATAAATATGGCCATTAGGGTCTAATATGCAAAACTTGGCATTAAAAGATTTTGTTGTAAAATATGAACAGTGAAATGAACCCCGTGTCCTAGTGCAAACCTCCTATGGAAACAACATTTAAATAAAAAATAATTTGATGTTTCAAAAGAGAAGGTTTGCACTTGTGCTCCCACTACCACATCATAGGAACTTCAAAATGGAAAATCGCATCTTATATAAACTGAAGCTCAACTCTTTAAATAACGAAATATGAAAATTGCAATACTTACAGTGGCTCCAGGCAAATGGAGTTGTGACAATACCAGCGCGGATTTACCACTTTTTCCAACAAATCGGACATACCGACTGTTGTCAGTACAAGCTTCCCCTCTATTGCTGTTGAGCTCTACGTTGTCGATTGCCTCACTCCGAGCTCGAGGATGAACATTGCAAGCCACATCTTCACCATAAAACTCTGACTTGTGTTCAGTGCAGCTCTCCTTCCAAACTGATAAATCAGAGTCCCCTTCACCGACAATCCGATTCTCAGCATTGAAATGTATAGAGCCTCTTGCTTCTTGCTGGAAGCCCCGTTGGAAGCTCTTGATCTCATGGTCCGTCTTAGAGCAATTGCGATCAAAGAGTTCATCTTCTTCAGTGGCCGCACTTTGATTATAGTTACCGGATTCATGAATCTTTAGCAAACAGTGCGGATCATCACGTATTCGCTGAGGAGATTTGTGGTTTGAAGCAGCACCACGCTTGTTTGATTTTTGAAACTGATCTTTGGATCCATAGTTGTCAGTTGATCTTGTATATGAAGCTCGGGACACACGATTATGATTCTCTACAGGGTATTGGAGAGCAGGGTACGAATGATGAATTGCCCATAAAGAAGGAACCGCACCACTAGCGGAGAGCATGCCTGTATTAGGAGGAACCTCACCCGCATAGGGACTTCTACCATCCAAACTTCGTAAGCGTGGGACAAGAGAGAGGAGAGTTGAGCGGTAGGCACTTGCTTTGCATACAGGGTTAGTGTACCCACCACATTGGAAAACAATCTCGTTCAAGTGAGAGCAGCCTCCAAGTATCCACAACTCGCACAGGTACTCGATGAAGTTGTCACGTAAATCCAGATGTTGTAATGCATATCTGCATTCATGACCATAAATGTTGGAACTTTACATTTATGAGTATGTGAGCTCAGAGATGAGAGCTGACCAGCCTTGAATCTAATTGTAGGTATGTATCTACAACCATTTGAAGATGTTTATAACATATGTACCTATAACATAGGTATAATATAACATGTAAGGCAGTTGTAATATAGGTACAATATAACATGAAAAGAGTTTATAACATATGTACCTATAAAATAAACACTTATAACCATAGAAGGTATTTATAATATAGATTCTTAGGCTCATGGACTCATAAATTTTATGGTCACATGCTAGCACTCCCCATGTTGAAATGACCCACTATGCTTTAGTGATTGCAAATAGCTAAAAAATATTCTCATTTATGACCAAAAATTGGATATAGGATACTTTAAGGTGTGTATGTATGTATGTATATAATGTGAATTTTTTTATATACATATGTGTGTGAAGAATCAAAACACCTATGTATAGTTTTTAAGAATACAAGAAGGCCCCTCCAATTATAATTAAAATTCATTCATAGTGTTTTATTTTTAATTAAAAATTTTAAAAATTTATTAAAAAGCTCAAAAAATTATGTAGCTTGTTCCATGATACATGTATAAAAAAAACTCTTATAATTAGGTTTTTAATGCTATTAGTGTCTCAAAGAATATTCATTTCATGTATATGATTACATTTTTGGATTCCTTATTAAAAGGGCTAAAAGAATTTTCTACATTAAAACAAATTGTATCCCTTGAGATTGGACAATAAGTGATTATATAATATAAGGAGTTAATCAAGACTGTATAATATAGGAGTTGCGTATGCAAGGTTAATATATATTCTATACTACCATTCTCACCAAAAATTGTGAATTAGCTAGAAGACAATCCCTATCATGGAGAATCCTAGCTAAAAATGCATTGAGATTTTAATAGAGTCAAAGATGTCTACTACAAACTCAAATTCAACAAATTAATAAACTCAAATTCAACAAATTAATAAACTCAAATTCAAGATGGCTTAAAAAGATGAGGAATTCTCTCTATATGTCTACTAGGAACAATTTTTCAACTAAAATTCAACAAAATTAATAAACTCAAATTCAAGATGGCTTAAAAAGATGGGAAATTTTCTCCACCTTGACCACTTGAAGATGTGGAGATTTCCTCAAGCTATTTTGGTTGTTGCTTAAGAAAGGGAGGCTTCTCCATATCCAAGTGCTCAAAATGGCTCAGCTCATAATTTGCTAGTTAAATTAGATTAGAACTAGAGACTTCAATATTAACCCATAAACAACATTGAGGACATTTTTTTATCTAATGAATGACAAAGAATCCCTCCATGTAGGAGAGAAGTGCAACAATTCCTCCTTGAAATTTTGTGAGGAAAAGGAAACATCTTCTACAATAGTTTGACTTCCAATGATTGCTTCTACATTTTTTGAAGCAAACAATTCACACAGTACCAAAGCAGGTGATTTCCACAATGACCAGCTAGTCCTTTAAGGGTTTAGATTTAAGGGTTTAGGGTTAATTGAAACATTGTTTAAACACGAGAACAAGAAGGAACTTACGAGGGTCCTTGCAAGGCAGACAATCCGCCAAGGAGGTTGATTTCATTGTGAGAGAGAATGAGAGTCTTGAGAGCTACTAGCCCTTGCAAACCAGCAATCTCCCGAATGCAATTGTTGGACAAATTGAGTACCCTGAGGTTTGTCAGTTGGGACAAGCCCTCCATCCATGCGATCCTGTTGGACGACAAATTGAGAGTGACGAGATGGTGCAGCACTTCGAGCCCTTCAATTCGCTCAATTTGATTGCCGTGCAAGCTTAAAGTCTGTAAGTGAGTGAAATCAGACAGCCCTACAATCGCATTCGTGGAGTGTAGACCTGCATTGTAGGCGTAGATGTCCTTCACCTCCTCATCTGCAAGCCAGAAAATTAACAAGGCATCATGCACCAAGCAAACAATGGCAATAAGAACAATAAGCCAGGATAGAAGTAGTGGAGAGGATCCTCCCTGTAGAGTGTAGACTCAATGTTCTATAGCCTGGTGTAAAACTAAAGGTCATGAAGTCCTGATCAAAGTGTTTATTAAAAAAATATGTCAATGAAGTCAACTCCTACAGATCCTTATTTTGAATTTTTTTTATTACACCCTAAGAAAGCCTGCATACATCGTCACATTTGTCCCAACCTTATCACAATCCTTACATTTTCGATTGAATTGCCTTCAAGGAAAGTATGATAAGGTTTTGTACGATAATGTTATTCTTTAATCTACAATTATCACAGCTATCAGAGTAAACTAATTGCTTATGCCTGCCTCTCATTCAAGGCAATCTAAAAATTACCAATTTAATTGAGTCACCTTCGTGATATAAGAGGATCTCCAAAGAGCACTCTGAAGCTACATGGACCTCCAAATTATTAGGCATGAAGGAAGAAACCGTACAATCTTTTAGTTCTAGTCTACACTACAACCACTTCACAAAAGGCCATTGCACTAAATGTTTCCATTATAATCAAAAATTGCCTTCCAAGATAATAATAGAAAGGCACTTCCAAGACAGAATTGACAAAAAAGAATTGTATTGTAGAACGAGTAACTACGCTACATTATTAGCAATTGTAAAAATTTGTAGAGTGAGGAACTTTGATTGCGGAGTGCTGAAATTCTCAAAGTTGCAAAGAAAGACACATGCGACCCTAAAAATCAGCAACATTATAAAGACTAGAACTAATACTAGAGATCAAATAATGTAAAATCAAGAAAGAGAATTTGTAACTATAACATTTACATTTGAAAGAAAAGTTATAGAACGCGCGTTATGAATTGCAAAAGCTCTAAGACTCCCAAAGTCTCCAAGATAGTCTCGTGCAACCCTAAAAATGAAATAAATTACGAAGATCGGACAATGTAGAATTGTGAAAATAATTGTAACTAAACTTACAAAGCGAGCTACTTGAATTGTGAGAGCCCTAATATTCTTAAAGTCACCAAGAAAAGCCACACGCAACCCTAAAAATCAGCGACATTACAGAAATTACAAAGACTGGAACTGATAGAAGCGATCGGACAATGAAGAATCGAGAAAGAAATCTGTAACTACAAAATTCGCAATTGAAAGAAAAGTTATAGAGCGAGCAACTTGAGTTGTGTGGGAGCCCTACTATTCTCAAAGTCACAGAGAAAGCCACATGCAAACGTAAAATTACGAAGACAGGAGCTCATACGAGAGATAAACTTAGAGAGTGAGCTACCTGAATTGCAGGAGCCCTACTATTCTCAAAGTCACCAAGAAAGTCACATGCAACCCTAAAAATCAACAATATTACAAAGACTGGAAGTCTGGAAGTAAATGATCCAAGAGATTGAACAATGTAGAATTGAAAAAGAAAATTGTAACTACAGAATTTTGCAATTGAAAGAAAAAAGTTACATAGCGAGCAACTTGACTTGCGGGAGCTCGAGCATTTCTCATCTCAAAGTTGTAAAGGAAGCCATAAAATTACGAAGACGGGTGTTCATACGAGAGATCAAGTGTAGTTGATGAAAACGTAAAGAAAGGAGAGTAATGAGGGAGTACCAGAGGCGGATCCGTGAGCGCCGGTGTCGTGAGAGTGACGACGCACATCCAGAATAGGCCATGCAGCAGGCAATGAGGTCGACGGTGGAAGCGCCATTGTCATGGATGCCTCAATTAGGTCGTCGAATGATCAAAGCTTGTGGCGAAATGGGAGACATAAGCCTCGGGGGAGAAGAAGACGAGGCAAGAAAGACAAAGGAAGAAGGAAATGAAAGTGAGTCCATTGTGGGCAAAATTCTATTAATGGTGGTCTTATATTTCAGAACTTGAATGGACACCACCATTACAATTTTGCTCCAAAAATTTTTGCTCCTATTTTGCTCTAAATGGGCTTACTTACCTACACAAGATTGAAACATCCCTTAAACACAAAGTCATGCATCATTATATATGTCAAATCAAACTATCTAAAATATTCTTTGAACATTTTTGTCCAAATATTGCCAAAAGTTCAAAAGCTATTGCTAAAGTGAATATTTAAAAGATAATGATGGTAAATTAAAGTTATAGAACAAGAAAGGGTCATATTTGTTGTAATAGAGTTTGCTCCAAGAAATCCAATTTAGGAAATGAAGATCTAAAGGCTCTTCCTCATATAAATACATCCCAAATATAATACAAATCTATGTAATGTCAAAGAAGATGTATGAAATGTCTACAATTGATGGAAATTGCTACTTCTATTACATATCTATTAATCTTGCAAAAGAACAATAACAAGAAGAACAATAAGGAATATGTAACAATAAGAAGTAATACAAGTCTCTAATAGCGTGTTTCAAATCAAAGGGATTAAGTTAGCCATTCCTGAGGTAAATGCTTGAAGTTCAAAAGTGGCTCAAGTTTCCTCAAGAATATTACCCAAAAAAGATAAATTGTTATAGGAAGACAAGAGAAAGGTGACAAAGAGTAGCCACCACAAGTTGAAGTGAAAGCTTTTAGATAAAAGAAGACAAGACAAATAAGTTGTAGTTACAATTAGGTACTAAACCTTGAGTAGTAGAAGATCATGTGTCATATGGCTTGATGTTACTCGAATAGTTCAAGGTTGGCCTACCATTTAAAAAAATAATAATTCATGTTAATTGTTAGCCAAAGAAGTATTATAAAAAAGAATATATTTCATAAAAAAAACATGAACTCAATATGAAAATCGTGACATTAAGACACTAACCCCTAAAAAACCAAACTATGATTTTTGGCAATATATTGATTTTGGGATACTCACTACAAGTGGAATTTTTTTTTATAAATTTTCACACATGTGGTCAAGAAGTAACTTCAAGGCTCAACAATTATTGTAACTTTTGACTACATGATTAAAAAGTTATTCTATGATATGTGTTCTTTCTTTAATCCAAATAGCTCAAAAAAATAAATTTTCAAGAAAAAAATTTGAAATTGGCTTTCTAGATTTATATAAACATGGAATGCTTTGAATCATTCCATTTTGATTAATGAAATGAAAATTATCAGGAATTTTTGTTTGTGGGTAGTTATGGAATCTCTACTACCTACAAAGGACCCCTAAAGGACCAAGGTATGTTTTGGGCCCTCTTTTGGGCAGGTGCATATGAGTGGAGATTTTCAAATTTTGATCCAAATTTTAATAGAAGGTGTAGGTGAGGAATATCTTTCATGTACACTAAATTTCAAGACATTTGGAAATATGAATCAAAAGTTATGATCTAATATGTAGTTTATTTCTGAACTCAGGTAGTCTGGGTAGATATGAAAAAATCACTTTTTTCAAAAATAAAAACTTGAAATTAATTTTCTAGATTTTCATATACATAAAAAGTTTTGAATCATTCGATTTTGATCAATGAGTCAAAAGTTATGAGGATTTTTTGTTTGTGGGCAATTATGGATTTACTATTCCAAAATAAACTTTAAAGTTCTTTATTGAACTCAATTTTCAATATTTTTGGAAAAATTTTAAATTTAAATTTAAATTTAAATTTTAAAAATTTTAAAAATTTTAAATTTTAAAATATATATATAGGGTGAAGATTGTTTATTACAACATTACAAGCATTGGGATTTCCATTTTTCAATTCCATAACTAAATTATTAACAATTTAGTATTATGATTCATTCTCTACTTCTTTCTACTTACCCTATATGTTATACAATTCCAAATGATTTGAAATTTTTCAAGTATGTAGCCAACTTGCCTTGAAGAATAAATCCAAAGAGTTGCAACCATTTTGGACATTTTTTCATAGAAAAGTGAGCTTGTAAAGTATAGCTGCCTTGCTTTTCGGAGGGTTAATAAATTGATTTTTGTGAATTAAAATGCTAATATCTACGAATCCACATCATGAAGTTCTCTAAAATTTTTTCCATGTCTTCTCAAACCATTCTACTATAAGATCCGATGGTTGCATATGTCAAAAAAGGTTTTAAACAAAATAATTGGTACTTGTCCTAGAAATGGCAATTTTAGGGCATTTTTGGTTAAATCATAGTCAAAAAACTTAAGGGGTTAATTCCTAAAGTTCCTTGATTATGTTTTCACCAAAAACACTCCAAAGTTGCTATTTTTAGGACAAGGATTAAAAAAAAATTCAAAATATATTGGGACAAATCCAACCATGGAATCTTGTAGTATGGTAATTTTCAAAGATGTGGAAAAAAATTTCAAAAATTTCCATCATGTAGACTGCAAGATATTAGCATTTGAATTGACAAAATAACCTTTTCTTGACCTTGCAAAAATCCAGGTGGGTGTACTTTACAAGGTCACATTTGTATGAAAAAATGTCTAAAATGGTGGTATTTATTTGAATTCTTTTTTTCTAGACAAGTTGGCCTCATGTTTGAAAATTTTCAAATCATTTGGTATTGTCCAATATATAAGAAAAAAATAATAAGTAGGCAAAAGTGGAGAATGATTCAAAATACTGAATTGTTAAGAATTGAGTTATAGAATTGAAAAATTCTAATACCAATGGTTGCAATGTTGTAATAAACAATATACATCCTAAGATTTTATTTTTTTTCAAATATATTGAAAATTGAGTAAGATAAAGGACTTCAAAGTTTATTTTAGAGTAGAGAATCCATAATTGCCTATAAACAAAAAAATCCTCATAACTTTTGACTCATTGATCAAAATGGAATGATTCAAAGCTTTCCACGAATTTCTAACTCTAGAAAACCAATTTCAAATTTTTATTTCCGAAAAAAGTGATTTTTTCTAATCTACTGGACTGCCCTTAACAAAAAAAAGTAACATTTCAAGCCATAACTTTTTATTGTTGTATTCAAATGTCATGAAATTTTGCTCACACAATGAACAAACATGCTATCCACCTTCTATCAAAATTTGGGCCAATTATATGCTAATCAAAAATTACAACAGTATGCCCAAAATTACTATGTTGCCTAAATTGACAAGCTAGTCCTTTACGAGTTAAAATAAACTTTGAAATCCTTTGTTTAATTGAATTTTTAATATTTTTTGAAAAAAATAAAATCATATAATGTGGATTGTCTATTACAACATTGCAACTATTGGGATTGGTCTTTTTCAATTCTATAACTAAATTCTTAACAAATTAGTATTTCAAATCATTTTCTACTTCTTTTTACTTACTATTTTTTTCAACTATGAATATGGGAAAAAAAATTTCAAACTTTTTATATGTCTTCCTAACATATTATAGAAGGTTGCAAGTTGTATTATCTACACATTTTTGGATAAAATGTTTGAAAGATGAAATTTAACCATTTCTGATAAGTTAAAAATACTTATTTTTGATACCTAAGCATCATAATTTGCCATGGTAAGATTTTTTATTTTAAAATTTTAGAAGGGTATACTCTAACAAGTTAACTAAAAGATCCTATGGTTGAAGTTGTTGAATAATAATTATAGATGAAGATTTCAGCCTTGCTATAAAGACTAAGATTTTGAAGCAATTTAGAGCCTCTAAACATAAAAGAACATTAGAGATTAATTGGTGTAGCTTTTTTTGTTGCATATTATTAATAAATATGCAATTCTAATGCATTTTTCATATAAATATTACAAAATCCCTCTATCCATATAATTCATGAATAAAGATAAGAAATCATAGAAATTATAAAAACCATAAAAATTATAAAAACCATAAAATATGATTGATTGGTGCAATGGTTTTTAAAGGTATTCTATACAATAATTTTACTATTTTCATGCATTTTTCATCTAAATACAACACAAGCCTCTCTTTCTCAATATAATTCATGAAAATAGACATAAAACCAAGAAAGAATAAGATTTTGCATGGCTTCGTCTCAAATGGTGATGTATAACATTATTAATCAATGATGGAGGGTCCCGTTTGCTTCCTCATAAAGCGGAAGTTTCAAGTGTTGCAACTTTCTAACCAACCAATGACTAGTGCAATTTTCTATGACTCATTAGAAATTTTCAATCATCTAATGACACTAGCATTGCAACTTCCGAACTAGCCAATGACTCTTCAAATTAAACAATAAATTCACTCCAAGGGATCAAGGGAGAAAAATTCCCAGTCTCCAAGGGAGAATGGTTGAGGTTGCTTAACAATATTATATAGACTAACAATTGCGTCCATTGGCATTCAAACATGGCCTTTCTCAATAGTATGATTTTGATAATACAACCAACATTTCAAGCTCAATTGGAGGCTAGATAATTTGTCACTTGAGTGAGATTATTGCATGTGAGTTCTTAAAATCTTTTTTCCAACTAATTGATCTTTAAAAGGATATTTCACATTCACACTTGATCAAACTTCATTATTTTTCTATATTAAAATATAAATTTCAAAAATTTGATATTTTTCATATATAATAATATATATGCAAAATTTAAAATCATTTTTATATAATTAAAAATACAAAAATGAATTTTAAATTATTATGCAAATAATATATTTCTAAAAATTATAGTCATTACAAAAATGCTTAAAATAGTATGAAATTTTATCAAAAATGGCAGTAGTAGTGAGAAACATCATGGTGTAACTAGTGTATTTTGAACTTTCATTTGCTATCTACAAAGATTTTAAAAAAACTAATAATTTTGAAGAAAATTAAAATGGAATTAAAAATAGATTAATAAGCTTTAAAACATTTAAAATCAAGATCTATGTGAAAATTTAAGTTTGACTTTCAAAATGTCCTATTCTCATATAAAGGCACTAAACTTGAAATCATTTGTTTCTTGTAGCCTATATTTTGTGTATTTACATTTATATTTTAAACAAAATTTTGTAGAGGTACATCTTAGAAGTTCAAAAGCTAATAGACTTGTTTTGAACATAGAATTATTTTGAGTTCATGATGTAGGCATTTATATGAACATACAAATATTCCTCCATCAACCTTTACATAGTGTGTACTAGTTTTCCAATGGCTAAAAGCAATGACTTTCAAATCTATGAGAAATATAATCAATCATTTATTAAGCTTCAACAAAATGTACAAACAAGAAGAATTTGTACAATACAAATATATTTAGAGTTAATTACAATAATCTTCTATTACCGTACCTATACGTCAAATTCAATTGAAAGGTGCCAAAATAGAATTTCCACATCAAATTTTGACAAGTCCACATCACCTTGCACCAATCACTAGATGCCATGTGGCACTTAATACCAAAACGAACTTCATTTATGTTGAATCTGACCTTCATGTAGGGTAGCTTTGAGAGTAGAACTTCTATTTTTATCTTGGGCAACAAGCGGGGGGAAGATTTGGAACAATCATATGTAACTTGGTGGAAATAACGATGAATGTTTCCATGTGAGATTCAAGAGCACTTCGCATCATCTTTCATGATCTCCACGAACCACTAGTTCATCAGCCATCTAATACGACCATGCGCCCATTTTTTAACACGTCTGCAAGTCAAAATGTACTGAACAACAAAGTTTCTTAAGAGTCTCACACCTGGTATGCATAACTTACGAGAGTGTAACAAATAGCGCAGGAAACCGAAATTCAATTTCACTGACGAAATTTATTATAATTGGATATTCTCAAACCAAATCAACGGTGAATCAATTTAACAAGAACGGAAGCTGACACACAAAGCCAAAAGATGACAGCGCAATCTACCTGCAATCACTTCGCTTTCGATCTCCCTAGTTTTGAGAAGCTGAAAAATAGCGTTGCAGCACAAGACAAGTTCTTGGACATGAGCAAACTAGCAAACTAGCAAGCTTGCCTGATCTAAGAGCTGAATCGACTAGCATCTTATTCTAGAAAATTTCTTTTATTACATTCACATTCAGCATAACAAGAACACAACCTTAAGACAGGCATGATCTCATGCAGAAAAAAACTTAGTACTTGACCTACCAACAATCTCAATCTCTCCTCCACGATCTCGTAAAACGCCACCAAAAGAAAAGTCCCCTCTGATGTGCTCTCCGATTGCTATCGCCAGAGTCACCAGAGTGCTACTTTGCAAACAAAGGTAGGCCAAGAAAGAGAGTTGATGAGATTAGTCATTTGGCAAATATTTACCGGCCGGATTGAGTTGTTTCAACAGGCCCCCATAGGTGGAGTAAAGGACACGATCTTTTGCCCCTGTTCGGTGTTTGTCGTTATGTTTGCAGAAGAACTTGAGCTGGTCGAGAGTGCAAAGACCAAGTGTCTGAGTAAGCAAGAGAAATAACCAATTTATTTCTCTTTTTTTCTCCGCTATAATTGGCTTCACGCAATCATTTTGATGGCACAATGTGCAATCAAGGAGCCGTGGGACCATCCAGTGCTTTGGTGCGCGGTCATGCATTGAGTGCTTGTTCTCAATAAAGTATCTTTCAAGCTGAACAAAAGCTGCCTGAATTCATAAAAACCACCTCATACAATCAGCAAGAGTTGTGGCACTCAAGTGTCTACAACAAATTAAAAATAAAAGCCGGATTCATTGATAGGAGGCCTTTGCATTACAAATATTATGCTTAATCTCCGTCCAAAACCAGGCACAAAGAACGAAGAATACAAACCTGAAGATTGACCTCGACGGTTGTCATTCCGTCACACCTTTTACACTGCACCTCACCTCCAATAGTGCTCATTCCGCGCCTCAATATCCACTCGAGGCTATGGTTCTTCGCACGGTACTCTGTAGACCAAGGAAAAGGAGCCGGCACGTGAGGACCTTTCTTCGCAGAGTTGCCACTGGTCGCTGACAATCGCTCACCTGCCACAATCCAGAAAGATAAAAGCAGCATTCAGCATTCGTCACCTTTTCTCTGAACCTCACAGCAAGTAGATGAGACTTCTAATGAACTTAAAATGTCAAACACACACCAGTAATGACAACATGGTATAATGCACATGAAACTTTGAGTAGCTTCCACATATCAGAACCAAGCGCATTTAATCAAAAGCAAATAACTGTACAGCGACACTGTATCAATCGAAATTCAAGAGTTGCCAGCGTCGTACTGGTCCTGCGTCGAGACCTAAATCAGGGCTTCTTCACGAATAAACACGCAACTACAACACGTGACCACAAACAAACTCTACACGGGAGAAGAAAAGCGCGGGGGGGGGAGAACATCGTGAGAGAAATTCAATTCGTATCATCCAGAGGCGCAGGTCTTTCTCACGAACAAAACCAGCAATCTCATCATCGATGTCCTCAAATTAACTATTCACGCAAATACATACTATTTACAGGCACTCGAGTGCGTCAAGACAGACTGAAGTGCAAAATTCTATCAAATGGTTGGAATCCCACTGCGACACAAAGCTTCCTCTTCGTGATCGTTGCACTCCGCAGTCCGCACCTTCAACCCTCACCACTCGACTACTCAGATCTTAAACCTCAAACCAAAAGTCATTCTACCACTACATCTCGACAATTTCCGAATCCTTAAGTTCAATAGTTCCATAAGACAAAACTTCAGAGGAAGAAAGTCAGAAATAGGTTAGGCCAACGATTCTAACGCTTACGAATACATGCAGATTGCAGAAACAGAAACAGAAACGATTCCATCGAAGATTTTCAGAAATAGAGAAGTCAAGCACTACTTAATCGAGTGCACAAAATACACGATTCATGCAAAAAAACCGTGGTACTAACTTGAACATAGAGTTCCGGGGGCCAACGTGCGCACGGGAGTGCGTCTCGGTCGGTAGTGTTCATCTTCTTCCGTCGAGTGCGTCGACCCGGCCGAGCCCGGCTGCTGCTGCTGCTGCTGTTGCGAACGGAGGAACAGATCTTGCGAAGATGACAGCCGAGACGATGAGCCTGGCGGCCCCAGAGTCAGTCTCAAGCTGTCTTCTTCGTCCTCAGGATCACTCATGAAGGACTGCCGTCGAAAGTCCAGCCTTGCCCGCTTACTGGACCCAGCCACCGTGACCTCCCCTCCCACACACGCCCCTTCGCCAACCACGAGAAACAACGAAAAAAACGCGCCTCCGCTTCACGTATCGTCACTATACATCTACGTACACGTCGCGTCGTCGTCCTCCCTTGCGTTGCCCTAACTATTCATAAGAACCGCTTCGCAACGCCTCCAAATCTTTCCCAATGTCGCACACGCCGCATTGTAGGAAAAAAAAACATGCACCGCGAGTTTCGTTCCGTTCCGTTCCGTTCGGTTTCGTTTCAATTCCACACCAAACGCTACACCAACAGTAGTCTTCACCTACATAAGAAAGAAAGAAAGAAAGAACGAAAGGAACGAAAGAGACGAGAGAGAGAGACAAACTCCAAATCCAAATACCAAATCCTATTACCAAAGCCAGTACGACCGCGAAGAAGGAAGGAAGTAGTAAGGTAACCCTTGCCGGGAACGGAAACGGCCCTGTTGAAAAAATTGGAGAGATCGGGACCAGCGCCGGACTGTACTGTACGACGGCCGGACCAGACTACCAGAGCTACAGAAGCCAAATCTCTGGGAACTGAAGTCTTCAAACCTAACTAGAAATTCTTTTTAAAAACAAAGCAGCAACAGCAACAGCAACAGCAACAGCAGCAGGAGCAGGAGCAGCAGGAGCAGGAGCAGAAGCAGCAGAGGACGAAATCAACGACCAAAGTCCGAGGGAGGGACAAGCGATGTGACAAAAAGATGCGGCCCGGCGCACGGTCAGAACGACAGTGGAATGACTGGATAGCGGCGGACGGTACGATGATTCTCTTCTCTCGCTTCTCGGAACTGAACACTGCCTGGTCCCCGGAAAGAAAGAAAGAAAAAAAGAAACACGAAAAGAAAAAAACACGGGGAAAAACAACAGGAAAGGAAGAAAAAAAACGCGGAAAAATGAGGAAAAAATTCGAGGAAAAATTCGAGGAAAAATTGGCGAGAAAACAAAATTGCGAGTGTCGATTTTGCAAAACAAGCATCTGGCACTTCTCTACAACCAACTGGGGATGATGGATGATGATGGTTTCGAGTTTAAGGATTTGCGGTCGACGACGCACGGGATCACGGGACGCTTGCCCTGACTGGGGTACTGTATCTCGGCCGGCCCGTGGACCAGGCCCGCATCTGCAGGGAATCAACCGACATAACCCTAGAATGGCTCCCAAACTCGGTCCACCCCACCAGCCCACCACCTGGGTGGGATTTTCTTTAATTCTTTTCTTTCTTAAAAACGTTTAAATTTTGTTTTGTTTTGTTTGGGTGTGTGTGATAGATTGGATCTCATTTGGCTTTGTTAGTCAATGAATTTTGTTTTTGTTTTTGTTTTCTTGGGGCGAGTGTGACATGCATTCTAGAATACAATACAAGTAGGTCAAACAAATCATTCAATTTCGATCATCCACAATCCATGCATTAACTCCTAAATAGTCAACGTGTGTTTACCGAAATCTTGACCTTTTTGAACTCATTCCCATCAAACTATCCCCCAAAATGAGATTTGCTTGAAGCTAACCGTACTGATCAGTAGTGGAGACAAACCAAGAGTTGCGGGGAAATGGACAAATGATTTGACCATACCATTGAAAAGATTATAATAGTCAAACAAGGCAATCTTTCAATTGGGGGAGGCTAGATTTGAGGTGTTGGGATGGTCAAGGGTTAAGTTAGGCTATTTGTTTGGTTTATTTATTACCATTTGTCCCTTGGTCGTATTTTTTGGTATTATTGGAAAAAACCTCAGTGAGGAGGGGTGCATAGGCTTTGTTCCGTGGTGTTTCTAGACCTATAGTGGGGGAAGTTATTGAATTTCAAAGTTTTTGTGAAATAAAAAATTAGAAAATCACTTTTATTTTTGTTTTATTATACAATGGCAATGGCACATGGCACACTAGTAGTATCCAAAACTAGAAAAGGACATCCAAATATGGACAAATTTCAAATTTTGTGGTGATGCTTTTGGAGTGATTTTATCCACATTATTTTTTATTTTTTCCAAATGTGAAGGGAGAGTCAATTTGAAAATCAGTAGAAATTTTGACATTTATTTGTCAAGAAAAATTCATTATTGGTATTAATAGGGAGAATCTAACGAGAAAGGATGTTCACACCAAGTGCTATTTAAATATGTAAATGATTTTAAGACCTTAAAATTTATTTAAGGGCTTAAATGACTTCAATCGCTTTGCTATCTACAGCTACCAATTTCAACCCCTAAATGCCCAAGGCTTTAAAATAGCTTTTTGGAATTTTGCTCTAAATTGACCAAAAAACAAGCCCAAAAGCTAACATGATTCCAATAAGTTTTATGAAATTTTTTAAATTGTAACTGTACAAATTCAAACTAGACATATTAGAGATCAAGTGGGAAAAAACACAAAAACATATTACTTATGTATTGAAAGATTATAATATCTGATCATGAAGGAATTAAAATTGAAAAAAGTGCAGATTGGAGGTCTTTCAATCCTCTTTTTACATGTCAAATTTGGAATTGAAGTCACCAAAAAAAATATGAGGTTAAATGGCACAATATGAATAACCCCAATCCAAATCTCTAAAATCTCCATTACAACAACTTTTCAAAATCTACTCTACAACTTTTTTAAATGAATTTCTGAAGTGATTTTTCTTCAATATCATTAATTTAAAAACTGAATTTTTTGATGCTAAAACTAAACTTCAAAAAAAATTCAAAAGCACTAAAAACTATTGAAAATAGTAACTTTGTATAGATTTTTAAAACTTCAATGGTTGTATGGTTATTAAAACTTGGTGCCTCAAACATTTAGGGATTACACATTTCTACACCAAAAACAAAGTCTTTTCTTTATAGTGAGAATCACACTAATCCATGAAGGACTAAAAAAATCACTTTGGGTTTGGGGATAACTTATGTAGACTTTGTTGACATCATAAATTGCCAAATTAGAATTTTTTTTATGGATTTTTGGGGTTGGATGCTAATCATTGTAATCCACATGTAAAGCTTTGTTTCACATCATTTCAATGAACATCACAAAAGTTGTGAGATTTTTTTCATTTCAATGTCAAATCAAGCAGCAAAAAGCATATTTACAAAATTAATTAATTAATTTTGTTGGATTGTATAGATTGGCATCTATCATTCAATTCCAAATAATGAGGTGTCAAAGTTATATAGTATTTTATTATGCAAGCAATGAAGGTAGAAAAAACATATAAAATTGTCTCTTATACACAATTTTGAAAATTTTACAATAAATATAATTAAATGATATTAATTTTTTACTAAAACAATCTCACCATTAGAATCAGCAATTCTCAATTTTTTATTTAAGGTAGAAGTACCTATTTTGAACAAGCCTTATGTAATTGCTTTGTAAGCTAACCTATTGTGGATAACAACTAGATGCAATGGTCATTGAAAAAAATTCTCGGTTTGTACCTTCTTATCTAGTCATCTTTCTTCCCTCTTGGCTTAGGGAGAAGTGCCAAAGCTAATCACAATAGGTGAGTCTATAAAATTGGAATGGGTCTAGGTGCAAAATCTACTTTTATATTCAATAAAATATTTTTTTTTGGAGAGAAAATTTCATTTTTTTGGCATTCTTCCGCAACTTGAATTTTGCACACATTAAGCTCAATTCCCCATGACTTTCCTATATCATCCAATCTAAAATGCTTAAGCTATTTGAAATAGGTACTTTTACCTTGGTTTTGCTTTCATTTAGTACCACCTTCCACTTTATATTCTTTTAAAGATGATATGAATTTTTTTTGGTTAAATTTTCTCACAAATATTCTCAATCCATTATTCAACATATTGATTAACATATACAAGTTTTAGGACATACATATTTTTTCATAAATTGTTGATAGAAAAAATTCACATTTTGATAAGGGTTAGAAAAGCCTACATTTTGAAGTTTCAAAGCATTGAAATTGCAATCAATTGGGATAATCACTCTTAAATTTGGGAAC
This sequence comes from Pseudoscleropodium purum, assembly GCA_963969395.1. Lineage (NCBI taxonomy): Eukaryota > Viridiplantae > Streptophyta > Bryopsida > Hypnales > Brachytheciaceae > Pseudoscleropodium > Pseudoscleropodium purum. The sequence goes on from OZ017795.1 coordinate 30,715,873, forward strand.
AATGTACTTGAAAAACTTAACCAAAGTATCCTATAATTGGATATGTTAAAAAAATAAATATAGATGAAGATTTTGGCCTTGCTTTGGAAAAAACTATTTTGATGTAGTTTTGGGCCTCTAAACATGAAAGAACTAAGACCCAATTTGAATGAGCTATAAAGTAACTACATCTAATTGCATCCAAAAAAGAATTTGAGCAAAGTTTCAACTATTGACCCTTAAAGGACCAAATAGCATTTTTGACAACATAGCATTTTGGTTGTCCATTTATGAATGAAATTTTTATTATTTTTTTGGAAATTTTACACATGTAGTCAAAGGAGTAGCAATAAGGTGCAATAATTTTCATAAATTTTGACTATATGGTTTGACCCCTAAGCCACATGGCATATTTCAAGTAGAAATTGTGAAAACTGCCACTTTTTAGGGCAATGAAAAAAAATGAATTTTTTATTTTTTATTTTCAGAACTTAATGATACAATTTTGTACTGGACTATTATAGGAATGTGTGAAAAACAAATTAAGAAGCTTTAATTGCATGCAACATTAAGATTATAATGTTTAAAATTAGAAAAAAATAATTTTCTACCTTACTCAACATAACTTATATTTTAGTGGATTTTTTAGAGGATATTTTTTCAAGCATGAATATGAAAAAAAATTGTTGAAGATTTTTATACATATTTCCAGTTTATTTTTTCAACATATTATAAAGAGTTGCAAGTTGTCGGATCTACATATTTTTGAATAAAAAGTTTGAAAGATGAAATCTAACCATTTGGAAAGAGTTGAAAATACTTCTTTTGAAATCCAAGCATCATGGTCTTGCAATTGGTAAGGCATCTTATTCTAAAATTTAAGGAGGGTGTACTCTAATAGGTTAACTAAAGAATCATATTGTTAAATTTGTTAAAAAATAAATATAGATGAAGAAACTAGTTTTTTTAAGTAGTTTCAAACCTTTAAACATGAAAAAAAATTTAGGTTTTAAATTGTTTAAGATTTTTTTGAATCTTATTAGAAGTCAAAAGAATATTCAAAATTATCTTCAAGGTGCCAAAAATAAATGTGCCTCAAAGCAACCTTGGACTCTTATAAATAGAGGTAGTATATTTTAGACACAAATTTATAGAAGTCAATTTTAAAAAAGGATCATTATTAGGTTTAGTAACCTTATTATTGTTTTTGTTAAGGATTATAATCTTTAAAGGATTGTGGGAGTGATCCCAAAACTAGTTTATGGAGTTCAGTGCAATATGATACCATCAAGACAAACATGCATCAACTTTGGCTACCTTGAGAGTGAGTGGCTTTATAAAAATAGAAAAGAAAGGATTTTGCAAGTTGTAAAAGATGATTGAGGGTACCATAACCCAAAATTGACTAAATAGATGCTAATTCCAATGTGGAGGAATTATAAATTTGGCTATCGAGTCTATTGGTTGTTACAATCTTAGCTAAAATCTAATTTTTTTGAGGATTTTCACCAATGTACATTCAGCTACTAAATATTTTAAGTAGCAATGGAGCTAATTCAACCAGTTTTATCAACATTGGATTGCAAAAATCTTATATAAAGTACTATATTTGATTCTTAGAATATGCATTATATACTAAAATACTACATAATATACATTATTGTATTGATATTCAACAAGTAGCATCTTTCATTTCAATGCCATTTTAACATCTACATCTTAGTAAGTGATAGAATGTTATTATTTATTATTACTACATATAGATTTGTCAAAGTGAGAGTTTTTAATTCAAGTAGTGCTCCTCACTCTATAATTTTTGAATAGGATCTTTACACCATAAGGAAATTTTATAAACTAGAATTCAACTGTATTTCCTACATTTCATTTTCTTAGTTGAAAAAACTTTTAATTGTTTTTGAAAAAAACTAAATTACTATATTTAAATGTAGTTAAAATTCCATTAGGTTTTCAAGTACAATATTTTTGACATATCATTTCCATAAGGATTGTCATGCCTTCTACATTGCTACTTGTATAAATATTTGTATTCTCTCCATCTTTTAAACATTTACACTACAAAAAAATGAAGGAATAAATGATTGCAAAGAATGATTGCTATGCAGTCATATTAGACATTGTCGATTGCAAAATGAATTGGGGTCTTTAGAATCATAGTAAACAAGTCATTTTTATAAATGATTGTGGGTGTATTATCACCATTTATTTCTACCTTGGATGAGAAAATGGATGAAACAAGTTCTAAGTAAGGTGATAAAGAAAGGAAGATTAATGAAATGGCTACTAAGGTGCCATATGAAAAGCATTCTTGTCATGAAAAACTCAACATGGACATCCATATTGGCAATCATTCTTTAGTCATTTTGAGCTTACAATAGACCCATGAAAAATCCAATGTGAACATCCACGTCAATAGTCATTTTTTTGTCATTTTGAACTTACAATAAACCCATGAAAAATTTGACATAGACATTTGTGTTGGCAATTATTTTCAAGTGTTGTTGAAGACGTTGGAAGTCATTTGTAAGTCATTTTAAAGTTACAATGGAGTCTTTGTGTTGTTCTAATGGACTAACACAAAGCATGGCATTTTGAATTGATGTGGATTTAAGGTTTAGGTCACTCCAAGATATGGGAAGTTATTTTCATGTTACAACAATACATCACATATAATACATTATATACATTACACCATGTATAATTTACACCATTCATCATGTACAATACACTAGAAGAAAAACAATATTTTTCTCAACACACACTAGCTGATCTTTTTTGTAAACTATGTTTAGTGCAACATAGTTTTTAGAAAATTGTGTTGTAATAAACATAGTTCACAAAAAAAAATCAACTAGCATGTGTTGACAAAAATACTATTTTCTTCTAGTGATATGCCATATAAAATACACCATACATCATGTAGAATATACCATTTTTTGCAAAATATTTCATGACTTTCAAAGCCACTTAATATGAGTTTGAAGAAAAGAAATCATAAGCATTTTATACAAGTGAGGGTAGTAGGCAAGACAAACCATGTGGGATATAATAAACATAGGAATTGAGTTACAAGTTATATTTTAGACTTCATTTAGACATAGTAAATTAATTTTTTTCAATAAACTTTGAATTTAAAAAAGTTCTGAAACCAACGTCACTTTCATCTCTAGAAATCTATTTTAGATTTTGAGTCTCAAATCAAAAGTTGTGAAGAAATTTGAGAAAGGGGTGGGAAAGGATTTTTTGTTGACATTTTCTTAACATATTTTTTGAATCTAGTAGTGGAGAAGATGCAACATAGTCATTTTGCATCATTACTCTAGTAAAATACTATAACACAACTTCCACTTCACTAGATCTAGTCAAGTAGAAGTCATAGCTTATAATTGTCACTTGTTCAATTATAAAATGTATGAAGCGGTGAGGAGTAGTGAAAAGTGGTTTAATGACATTAGAGAAGGCCACTAATTGCCTAAAATAGTTGCTCCTATAGTCCTAGGAGGTAAATAAAATCATACAAGAAACTTTGATGAATAGAAAAATATATACTTATTAAAACAAAAATCAAGTAATCTAGCAAGAATGCATCATTTTCATTAAGAAGGAAAGAAAATAAGAAAAATACAGAAAAAATTAAAAAAGATTTGAAAAAAATTAAGAAAATAAAGAAGCATTAATGAAAGATGGAAGACAAAGAAAAAATTGATATTGTAAAGAAGACAAAAAAAATTTAAAAGAAGGACAAAATCACAAAAATTATAAAAAATATAATATATTTAAAGATATAAGAAAATAAAAAAAAGAGAAAATCAAGTAAAAGTAAAAAAAATAAGATGGCAAAAAAATATCATGACAAACAAAAAAGACAAATAAAAAATTTGAGTGGGAGAAGAGAAGGAGAAAAAAAAGAGAAATTTTGAAGATCATCCTTTATTAATCTAGATGTGGCACATTTCTAAAAGCTATGAGCATTATTGAGAAGGTGTTGCATGGAACCACCCTAGAAAATAATCCTAGTCGATGCTACCTTCTAAAGCATGGTGCAATCACAAATCACTCATTCCAAAGTTATCCGACAGTGAAAACCAACTTGTTGGAGATGTTCTAAAACCACCTTGATGATGACTATAGCTAGGTTTTTTTTCTTTATTTGTCCAAAAAGAAAAACATTCAATGTTGGAAGGCTTTAAGTCATTTAGTCATTGTTTTGAAATCATATATAGTCACAAAATAGTATTGCAGTTTACTACAAAATGACCACGAGCCAAATGAAAATACCCAAGTCCATGTCAAAAAGTCAACAACATTGTGGATGAAATATTGTGGATGAAATGTCAACCTCATGACCTCCTCATCCTACAGTTGCAAACTCAATTGTACGATGATTGTGATGTTGTGGATCCTCCAATGTTGGTGCAATTAAGGAGCAACAGTCATTTTTTAGTCATTCCAGAGATCCAGTCATTCTTCTACTCTTGTGTTTATGCCCATTTTCTTGTAAAGTGACTAAATTAAGAATCATCTTTAAATATGTTAATAATAATAGAACTATATAATACATATAATATATTTTTGTTGACAACTTTACAATACAAAAAAGCCAAAGGATGGGCTACATTTCAATTTAATAGATTTTAATAGAACATTTAATTCCATACAAATAGCAAGTATTTGAAGAGATTGTTAGAACATACATGATTCTACTACCTATTTTTTGTGCATATACAATTATTTATTCTTTGTGTGTATTAATTATACAACTATTTCGTTTTGTAACACTATAGCTCTACCATGGAACAAAGATAGTTTTTATTCATAAAAGTGGGCATGTTTTCTTTGAATTCCAAATTAAATACCAAAAGTGTGCAAAAGCGATCTTATTAAATCTTTGTCAAAACATTTTTAAATAACATTTTTTACAACTTGACTTGGTATTTCTTTAAAGAATTACAACAAAGGGGGAATGTGTTCTTATATGAGACAATGGACCTATTTCATACAGCAAGGTTAAACAATAGAGTATTGCACAATCTTGTGTAGAAATGTAATATTATGCACATTAGAAAGCTACAATAGGAGGACTTTGAATAATACATGTTCTTGAAAAAATGAAATTCCCTCAAAGGCTTCCAATATCAATTACATCATCAAAGTTACATCACCATGATTAAAAATCCTCCATTCCATAGAACTCACATCAAAACATATAAAATGCAGGTACTATATCATCAAATGATTTTATTTGTGCTCAAATAAAGAAATTTTTGGTAGATTTTAAAGAATTAGGATTTTTTTTATTTAAGCACATATAAAATGGTAGTTCATACTTTCAAACATTGTCTTCTAAAAGCAAAATCTGATTTTTGCAAGTGCAAACTAGGTGTACATCCAATACATAATTTTGATTGTAAATAAATTAGTGAAAATTGATATTTTTATATTTTAAAAAAAAACATGTTTGAATAAGGAGTTGATGACTTTGTGCACACTAATACATGGCACATACTATTAAAGCCCACTTAAGTAGGAGTACTAAAATTTAATTACCATACACAATTAATTAACTTAAATTCAATGAACTTTGAGGCAAGTAGAGCATCATTAGACATTGGAAGCTAAAGCACTGTGGAACCTAGGTAGGTTATCCTAATATTATATGCATGATCATCTAGTGAATTACTTCATATATATTCCTTGCACCAAAACAACTACACATTGAAAAAACCATGGTCTAAAATGGTTCAGTATTAAATTTGTGTTGGTTTTAGCACAATTTGTGTTAGTTTCAAATCCAATTAAACACAAAACCATTTCAAATGAAGGTTTTTTCAACATGCATTTGTACTCTACATAGTATATTAGTCTATAAAGGACAATTGTCTTTTGAAAGTACATGTGAAAATTCACGCACGTCACATACATTGAAGTTAATTTTGAATGGTTTGTTTTGAAATTTTAGCACAAGGTGTAGACATGTATCCCATTTGAGATATTAAAAAATAATAGTGATCAGATTCAAAAAACAAAAGTAATACATATCAAAATAATTTGGACACTTTTGACAACTTTTATAGATCCTTTGTTAAAGAGCTCTTCTACTTTGAAATTTGGCATATTGTATGTAACTAAAATAATATAGTGTAAAGTTGTTAAAAGAACTTAATTATAGTTCTAAAATCACATTCCAAAAATAATATAACTTTGCTAATTATATTGCACAATTTAAAAAAAAAACATTTTCTTCTAACTTTAAACACAATCTATGTTGTCAAAGATTTTGAAATTTTTTCTATAGGCTCTAAATCTTTGTCTCTATATTATTACTATTTTGATTTTTTTATATTCTCTAATGCACAAAAAACCATGAAAAACTACTAGTGTATTGTCAAATTACTTGACCTTTTTATATTGTAGGGTGATTTAGAGTAAGGAAGGCCTCCTATTTGTTTGTAAATTTTTCATGAATATAACCAACAAGTTATAGTATTCAAAGGTATGGAGTCTTAATTGTGAATGGAATAAAAATATTACTCTAGGAGAAATCTAAGTTTGTTATCTGTATTTGGGAAGATTGAAAAATATTTTTTCACCCACTTTGAAAGTTATAATCTTACTGCACAATGTCAAACGGACTAAATTTCTTGGTGCACAATGATCCAAAAGTCTACAATGCTTTTGTGTGCCAAGTGGTTGTAATTCAAAAAAAGGTTTAATTTTCAAATTTGATCAATATACCAAAAAAATTCAATTTTTTCACCATTTCATTTAAAAAACACCCTCCATCCTTCAATAGTTAATTCCTTAAGAATCAACGCACATTTTGGGCAAAAACTGTGAAACACTGCCACTTCTTAGGGTAGTGAAAACAAAATTAAAATTTTGTTTTTTTCAAAATTTAATTGTAAAATTTTTTACTCTACTACTTTCGAAATGTGTGAAAAAAATATTCAAAAACTTTAATTGCATGGATTCAAAGTTTATAACATTTGAAGTTAGGAGAATTTTTAACTTTGTTTGATAGGGCCAACGAAATTTGACTCCTCCTAGGGTGAGATTTTTACACTACATATGGAAATTTTTTTGAACATTGCATCTTGTATAATATAAGTTACATACCTACTAAATTTCATAATTAGAAGAGTTTTGCACATGTTACCTAAAATTGCCCAAGCTCCTCCAAAGTTCATGCCAACATAACTTTTAATGTGAGCACCTAATTGGAAAAAATCATACCCCTGCTAAAGGAATACAAATTTACATCTTGTATCAAAATTTTGTAAACATTCAACTAAAATTGATGTTGTGTGTAACTACTTGAGATCTCTTAGATATATTGAATGGTCACTTGGTCCTTTAGGGGTCAAATAGCTTGGTGGATGTATGAGATACAATTGAGTTGGCATATCTCTTTATATCTCTTTTTTGTAGTAAGGTAGCAAGTTACATTCTTACATCTTTTTGTCTTTTAATGATTTAATAAGGAGTTTCTTAAAAATTAGGAAACCATCTCAAAATTATAATTGAAAATCAATTAAACCCTAAAAGTCCACAAGGCCAACATGTGTCTTTTGCAACTAAATTTGCAAAAAATTTGAAATGTGAACATCACTAAACCCATGAATAACAAAAGGCCCCTTGACAATTTTTTTCACTAAATGCATCAATGCAATCTAATCAAGAAATGATTGTCTATGCGATTTTTGGTGAATTTTTGGAAAATGAAAAAGGTGCTTTAGTTCATTACTTCAAATCCTCGTATCTTTTTTTTTACAACTCAAAATGATTTGAAAAAAACTGCACATCAAAATCATGATGATATATAGCTATTGAAAAAAAATCAAAGTTTTGGAGCACTTATGAGCATTCCAATTTTAACATTTTGATTTTAGTTTATATATACAAAGTACTACATAATTGAACATCTCTCATCAATCTTATCAACGATGGCATATTCTCAAATATTCTATGATTTCGTTGATTTTTTTTATTAGGAAAGCTCCATAAGTCTGTTTTCATTTCAATTGTGGTGATCATAAAGATTATTCTACACAAATGAAGAATTATGTTTGTTACAAGAGCTAGTCAAGAAAACAAGAGCCTTGTCCCTCAAATCCTTTAAGGGTTGAGATAAGTATACCCAAAATCAATACACTAAGAAAAAAGACATTAAATAATAGTTGCCTATATTTAGGTGCATCAAATGTATATCACTACTACATAATATTGCTTTTGGATGCATTGATGGTCTTGGGGTACTAACCTTTAATTACAACCACTTTCTAATTTTATAACCATTTAGTTAACTATAAATTATCTAAAATATTAACTTTGTAAAAATGATGCAACTAAAAAGCAACTAATAGATGACCTTCCAAGTTATTGTAGAAATGAAGAATGCACCAATTGGTTCAAAAATCATATCATTTTTGAGTAACTAAGTACATCGGTCATAGGCCAACATCCTTCCAAATTGACCTTGAAAAGACATTGCCAACCTAAAAGGTTCAATGGATGGCTACACTATTAATTGTAGAAACAAAGAGAGAACCTATTAGTTCAATAATTGGAAAATTGTGGTGACTACTTTGGTCATGGGACCACAACCTTCCACAAGTAAGCAATGTCCAATGGATGACTTCATTGATAATTGTAAAAAAGAGAATGCACCTATTGGTCCAACAATCAAAGAATTTTGGTGATTGGCTTGGTCATAGGGACCGCATCCTTTTAAGGTTAACCTTTGCCATGAAACAATTGTGAGCCTCAAGAAACTGCAATACTTTACGGGTTAAGTCACATATCCTATTTTCCGAACAAATTAGCAATGTCAGATAAAATCATTTACAAAATGAAATTTTAAAGCAAAATCACAACTTTAAGTCAAGTTTGACAAGTTCAGAATCCCACATTCCTGCAATTGTAAAGAGGACAAATCTAAGCTTCTTCTAACAAAACATTCTAAAGCACTGTTCCCAACCATGTCTTCGGTATCACTGAAAGTGTGATTAGCAATACAAACACTTTCATTATTGAAAAGGTGTGAGAATTTGTGCAAAGAATGACGATGTCAGAGAAATTTTCCTTTGAATTAGCTCCTTCAAGGATGTTATGAGCCGCACTTGGTCACGGAATTCACTACACTTCTATCCACTAGAACGAAATTAAGCAACAAATGTGCCACATATCCAATCAAACTCAGTCAAGGCCTTATCATCAAGATGGGGGTTATAAAATTGTAAGAAAATACTTTGCATCCTAAAACTACGAGACGTAAAACTCATACGACAGAGTCAGAGCCTAAGACCCATGTCAATAACGTCGCCAGATTTCAAACATACAACATAAGCGTACTGAACAGAAATAAACATGAAAGCATTACACCGTATGCTTACAACCTAACAACAGCAGGACAACGCCTGGAAAGAGTGGGTTATCAACACGGACGAACTAATGTGGTGGAACATTGTGACCAAATTAAAATAAGACTTGCGAGTATTTGGTAACAACAAAAGGCGCCTGAGGAACGCTCGTTCCACGAAACAACGGAAGTCTATGGACTGAAGGTAACTCAAAACAGGATTTCTGACGGCTACCAACCAAAAGCACCTCGAGCTTGAGGTGAACCGAATCAGTCTTGAAATAGAAACTTCTGTATTGTATACAAAACGGTTGATTTTGATTAGAAGTAACCGGTCAGCCTCGTGAAATCCTGAGCAATCCATCATTGAGCACCTCCCTCACCATTGCCGCCACCCTAAGACTTTTTATTCGTAGTATTCTTCACAATCTGAAAGCGAGAAGCAAAACGAACCCATAAGGATAGAAAGAGACGTTTTTAAACAGTCAGTTTTGAAACATGCGCCCACCGTAAGGATCTTGAAACAGACCTGACCTCAGAATCAGTTAAAACGATCTTCAAGAGATGACAAGGTTCATAACTAATATAAAATACCGAATTGCACATTCATCCCAAGGTCTTTTTCGCTAACAGAAGCCAATACCTGTCGCAGCATCTGATTCTCTCTTTGAAGAGTGGATACTCTCTCTTCCAGCTCTGCATTTCGATGCTCCAATTCCTTGGATCTGACCTCCAAATCACTTAAGTAAGCTTTTTTTCGTTCTCTCGCTTGCTGAGCTGACACACGATTCCTAAGCAGCCTATTTACACAAAAACAACTGGTCAATTAAAAACCAAGGGCACACAAAGTAGACCTACTGAGACGACACTATTTTCCAAAATTCAGCTTCCAGACCATTCTTAAAATAACAAACTACATAGAATTTAAGCAAAATTGTCATAATAAGAGCCATTTCATTGACTGAGAAAATAGTAAATAAAATAGCTCTAAAAAAATTTCCCAACTCTCGCAAATTATGAGCTGCACCTCCGCACAATAAAAGGAAAAATCAAAGACGCAGCGCTGTAAGATAGGCGTTAAATATGTGAATGAGGACCTTTTCAGACGCTTGTGTTCCTTATCGGCAGAAGCCCCGCCTCGTTTTCGATGAGAGGATCCGGTCGGACCTTTATCTTGCGTATGTGACAAACCTGAAACCCCTCCACCGGTCTTCGCAGACAACTCTGGAACCCTCCTAACATCACAATCGCTTTCATTACCTGCCACACCAAACCCACCGTACTAAGCAACGATTTAAAGCCTTGCAATCCGCCTCCACGACTTCCAATCAATGAAGTGGAGAAACTTGGCAATAGAGATAGTAGTGAGGATTACCATCTTTCATGAGTTTGTCACCAGCTGCATTAGCCAAAGGCGGTGATACTGACATATCAGTGCCCGTCTGCTGCTTTGATGAGGCTGGAGAAGAAGCGGGCCCCGCAGTGGAAACCTGCATAGGCAAGATTTCCTCCAATTCTTGGTGCTCACCAAACATGACAGGTTTCCAACTCCGGCCACTATCAATCTCTTCTCTGAAACCCCTCCTGCTACTATTTGCAACACTATTGTTGGTCCCAACAACTGAGCTCAGGAATCTCTTCCCGTTTCCTGCGCGTGCCATTCCATTTGCTCATTTAGTTGCACTACCGTTCCTTCCAACATTCTTCAATTCCTGCTGCAATGAAAAAGGGACCCTGCGAACCTCGCCAAATGCTAGTGCAAGCCTTTTAACTGAACACCCTCAAACCAATGAATGACTGCCCAAATCTGTTCACTCCAGTGCCAAAGAATCCTGTAAGTCGTGGACGATTCAAAATAGCAACAGAAACCCACGAACCTATAATATATACACTAAGAGATGATACACCCGCTGATTCGCACCTCAGATATATTATTTCCATAGTCTTCTTGCATTATTACATTATGCTTTCAGGACTTGAGTACATCCCTGAACCTTTGATCCCAAAACTGTAACTAAATCCTTCTGATAATAAATATCGAATTACCGCAACATGAATTGTGGTTCGGATCCAAGATGGATCAACATTAATCACTGGTATAATTTATATCACTAGAACCATTCCTACAAATTAACTGTGTCCTGCAGCTTATACATTGAAAGATCATAATTCAGATCTTTGAGATTCCATCTCATTTTCTACGGCACCAGTATACTCAATACAGAGAATAACGAAAAACCAAACTCCTAAAAGTGTTCTGATGGTCTACTCTATGACAAAATTGAAAACGCCTCAAAAATGTGATCCTCCATTCCCATCAATCTAAAAACATTTGTGAAGAATCCTCGAGAACGCGATTGCAAAAGATCAAAATTGGGACATTGGCAATGGGGCTGAAACGCACATAATCACGTGACAGGCTCAGCGGACTATGTTAGCTCGACTATAGATTGTTGAACTCAAGCTTAGTAAAATTCTAGAAACCCTACAATCGTCCCCTAAAGATACCCCTAGATGCCATTCTGCCTACCCTAGGTGCCTTCCTCGATTTCGACCAACCAGTTGAATGTTCCCCAACATCCTCTCCTGTAACCATTCATACGACTAACTACACATGAAACGGCGGTGTCCCAGCTATCTCAAGAATATACGGTTCCATGAGTTATCCTCTACATTGGGCTGCAATGATCCAGCTGCAAAAAGAAGAAAGGGAAGAACACAAGAGAGTCCCCTCTTAAAAATTTGCCACACGAGCATTACAAGGGCAATCAAAACACCTCTAACTAGTCAATCGCTTGCCCCAAAGAAAAACCCGTTCCCCAACACTGAAATACTCCTACTGCATTTCGTCGCAAATTCGCACAACCTTTTCACTGTCCACTAATCAGTAGCTTCACCGACCATCTGTAGCAACCCCATCGACACGAATACGAACCAAGCAACATGATAATCATCCAAGCATACCAAGCAATTGTCCGCTCATGCCAGATGAAGCTCCTAATTCGCCGAAAACACAACAACTCCCGACTAGCAACTCCCGGCGAAATAATGTAATTACACTCACCTTCCGCGAACAAGTCACAACAAAACCAACACTCCACTCACCTTCAACCTAGACTCCAGAAATTCACACTCATAATAATAAACATCCCAAACACTCACCCTTCCATTAAAGGAAAAATTAAAATTAAAATTAAAAAATTGATTATATAACAAGAAAGCCTCAAACAGCTCGAACATCCTCAACAAAAAACAAAAAATTGCTCCATCCAACAGACCAGGTTAGGAACCAGAGACACACGAAAAAATTATTATTAAAGAAGAAGAAGAAAAAAAACAGAAAGAAGAAAAGCCAAAGATGACTCAACGGAGCCAAAGACTAACCTTGCAAGTGGTTGGAAGTACACGCCGCGGGATCCGTCACGTCCGGCACTTCGGCATCGGTCTCGTCGCCGGAGTCGCCCGACGAGTAACAATCAGAAGGATGATCCGCGTCGGAATCCGCGTCACACTGCACCTTGGAGGAGTCCCCGTGGTTAACCTCATCAAAGTCTGTCATTAGTTCCCTCCTTCCAACACTCCTAACCTCTCCGAAGCCTCCAAACTCGCCCAAACCTTCCAAACCTTGTCAAACCCTTGGAACCGGCCAAACCCTCGGCCCAGCGTACCAATCCGCCACTAACTCGGCTCTTCTTCTCGCGGCCACTCCTTCCGAGCCGTAACAACAACAACACTACACTGCTTCTCCACCACTTCCTCACGGAACTAAAATCCCTGGCATCCCCCCCTGCATCCCTACCATCCCTAGCATTCCATACGGCAGAATTGAGAGAGAATGCGGCAGCGGCTATGGCTGCGGCTTGTGAGAATCAAAATGGCGGGCAGGCAGGGAGAATGCCAGCGGCGAAAAGCTTAATAACTACTGAAGTTGGAAATGTTTGTGGCACAGACTGAGGGAGAGTAGGAGACTACTGAGCTATGGCGATGGCGGACGAGTCGAGTGTCAGCGTTGCAATGAACGAGAAAGGCCGCACAGGCGGCCACGTCGTTGGTGTTCTGGCAAAGGGAAAGGGAAAGGGAAAGAGAGGAAAAGCCGTGGGAGGGGTGCCGTGGACGGCAGGGCCCACGGGCTAACTTACCGGGCGGACTTGCTTCGCCCGTTCACTTCTTTCCTTTTTTGACGGGGCAAGTGGGGCCGGCGGTGGCGAGGACAGTGACGGGCGTTCAGTGGAGAGGAGCATGTGCACCGGTTCACGCTAAAATTGACACGCTAAGAGAGCATGATATTGGAAACAGGGTTTTTATTATTAATTTTTTAATTTAAAGAAGTGCCGAAGTGGCGATATAAAATGTTTAATGATGCTCCAAATTTCAACATTCATCTACATTTTGGATTAAAAAATATCATATTAGCATATATCACAAGATGTTTATAATCATGTTTTCATCTACAATCTAGTGATTTCATCCAAGATTTTTTTTTTAAGTGAAGTTTCTTGGCAAAAAACTTCATGATTTATTGCCATTTTAGCCAAATTATGATATTTTAGTGCAATGTGGCACCAAAAAGTCCCCACCTTACAAAAAAAGCCTTGGTTGGGATCAAGATGTGTGACTTTTTTAATACACCAATTGAATTGAAAATCATGAATTTTGAAAAAAAAAAAAAAAAGGTAATATCATAAATTTGTATGAATGAACTATAAATTATTGAAGTTCAACTACATCATATATACCAAACCATTTTCTACATTCATATATGTACTCTATACATTTTAGACTACTTGTATTCCAATGTATACAACTCATGTATTATATAGCTCTCATTATAATCACTTTTGGTGCATTTTAGTCCATTCTCAAGGGATATAATCTATTTTAAAGTGGAATACTCTCATAGCCCTTTCAATAAGGAATCCCCAAAATGTAATTATATATGTGAAATGATTATTTTTTGAGGACAATAATAGAATTAATATCCTAACTATATTAAACTTTTAATACATATAATATAGGCCTGAATATCCAATTTTGGATTTTTTTAAATAAATATTTTTATTTTTTATTATAAAATAAATCGTACAAATGAATAAAGCATTTATAATAATTTTAATTAGTAGAAACCTCTTGTGTGGATTTTCTTTAATTATGCATAGATGTTTCCATTTTCCATACCTATTGTGAATTTTTTTTTAAATAAATATGCAACCTAATATTTTCTGCATTTCATTTTATTTTATTTGATCTCCATCTAGATTTTTGTCCTTTTAATTTAATATTATTTTTACAAAAGTCATCCACTTCAATGCCCTTTGTGTATGGATATGAGAGGTGTGTATCCAAGTTTATATCAACACACTTGCTATAGTTTTAATACTTTTTATAATTAAAAAAAATTGATAGTGATTGTATAATTTTGAATCAAAGGTCTGTAGATCACTTATAAAGAACAATATTATACATGGATTGAAAGATTACTCATGAGAGAGTAATAATTTGAAAATGAATTGAAGTCCTTCAATCTTCTTAATACATACTAAATCTACATGAAAAAAATATGAACTTAAAGGACATAACATATAAAACCGTAATCAACTCACAACTTCTCAAAATTTGCTTTCTTACTTTTAAAAATGAATACCCAATGTGATTTCTTCCTAAAATCAATATATTTGTCACTCATTCTTAAGAGTTTGTAAGACATACAAATTACATTTTAATGCTAAATAGAGACCTTCAACTATATCCAATAGTATTTTAACTAGTAATTTAGTAAGATTGTATTCATTGCAATTGTGAATTAATACCCAAAAGATATTTACATTTTCTAAGTACATATTACAAAAGAATCAATTTGAGGGAAACTACACATGATTTCCAAAAGGGGTACAAGTAACATTATCATATTGGTTGTTAAGCTCTTACAAAAAATTTGAAAGGGGTATACATGTAATTTTCCTATTGGATGTAAAACTTTTGAATAAATCCCTTGTACAAAATGAATTCATGAATTCAACTTGTGAAATGTACCCCAATTGCCTTTTTTGTATTCCTAAGAAACTTATGGAACTTACAAACTATATGGGATATATTTGTATTTTTTTTTCTTGTAAATACATATGTCTACCATATCCATGTTTTGTATTTGTATTCTATGAATGTATCCATATCTATATTCTATATTTTGTAGTCTAAAATCATATTTATATCTTGCACCCATATCCATAATGTATATCCAAATTTGGATGGCCAAGATCATCTCTTTCAAGCATTAATGACTTTGGTTTTTTCAAAAGATCAATGACATTTAGGGGGGTCTTGAACTCAATCAAATCAATGGCTTTTGATTTTTTTAAGGGAAGGGGGGAAGAATTGAAATATAAACATCATGTTTGCATCTTTTCAATATTTAATATAGTATATAACTTCAAGGTTTTATCAACACCAAATTGTGATGTCTTGGGCAATGAGGAATTAAATTCACAAATCAATAACAAATTTATTAATATTTTAATTCAAAAATTAGTTTGCATCACATGCATAGTTTACACCATGTAATGAGATGAACATTATATAATGTTTGAAAGTAATGTAGCTACAACATTTAAACTCTTGAAGTTCATTGAATTTTGTCAACTATCAATCTAATCACAATTTGACCCTTTAACCCTTGAATGCCAAGGCAAGACGTTTTGTGTCCGATGGATGTATAGGATAGAAGTGCAACTATTCATCCTCAAAATTTGTTTTGGGAAAAGGAAGATCTACTTCAATAGTTTGACTTGCAATGACTACTTTTGCAATTTTACAGGCTAGTGATTTACATGGTAAATAGAAAAGGATGATTTAGAGGGTCACCTCTTCCACATTTAAGGGTTAAACTTTGTAATGTGTTGCATTTTATATTTTTATACTCCTCCAATAACAAAAGTCTCTTGCAACAATAAGATATTGCTCAAGATAGAGAAAAAACACAATTATAGCATTTGAAGCCAATGGTTTGGAGAATTCTCACAATCCTTGCCTATGTGCTATGCACAAAGAACTTGCAGGTTGAAAACCCTAAAAAATTGCTTATTTGAACAAGCTCCAAAAAGTCAAGAAAAGTTTACTTACTAATCATAAAGCTCTAAGATTCCATAGAAATCTAGCATGGGGCTTTGTCTAATGTTTAAGAGTTAAGTCAAACTAGAAACTCATGACTTAGATCAAAATATTTGAAATTTCAATAAGCCATTTTAATATTTTAAGTAATTAAATTTGAAAGATGAAGAAGAAGCTAAATAAACTTTCATCTAAAAATCAAATCAATACCTATTGAGCCAATCAAGGAGCCTCTAACTGTAGTTTGGTTGTAGAAGACTAGAAGCTAACCATAGCTTCAAAAGGAAAAAAGAAAAGAATAATTTTGTTAATGATATTTATATCAAAGAGGATTTACTTAGATTAAACTATGAAACTTTGGTTGGTGGCAACAACAATAGTAGTGAAAAAAATAAGTAAAATAAAATAATATGTGTGTGTGTTTGCAATGTATCTTCTTTTGATAAAATCTAAAAAAGAAGATGGATGATTGCAAGAAACACTTGTCCTTTTGGCTCAAAATAACTTTATTTTTGCAATAGCGTGACTTTTGAAATAAATTTTTTTAAACACAATAAAATATGGATAATTTGGAAAGCATTCATAATAGTATATGTGAAAAAATTCAGACCTAGAAAAATTTATCTCTAAAAGTTATGCACAAAAAAAGAGCTCTAGAAAAATGCAAGAAAATGGATGCTTTTGAATTTGATTTTTAGAAAATAGTAAAAAAATTTTAAAAATTCAAAGAAAAAATTTCATCTTCTCATCTTCTCTCTAGTCCTATGTGAATAAAAAAATCATCATAATTTTTTTTCCTCTTTATAGTGCTTGCACAAATAGTGTCCACTTTCAATCCATATGCAACCCGTACATCGGGTTCTTTGCCAAAAATCTCATCAAACATCCTTAGAATGTTAGCCCACCTAAAACATGGTGAAACCTTGGCTCCAGAATTGCATTTTTGGTCCCCAAATAGGACTAAGAACCCCCAAAATAGCCAAGGTAGACCCCCCAATTGGGGCCACCTTAAAAATAGTGAATTATTTTTAAAAATTTTTAAAAAATCATTGAATGTTTAGATAAAAAATACGCACTTCTCTTCCTAATTTGAGCTAAAACAAACTTAAACCGCAAAAGTTATGAAGAATACACTTCTAAAGAGATTGAGAGGATACATAAAAAGGACAAGTGTTTCTTGCAATCAACCAAATAAATAAGAAATAAGAAATAATTTTTTTATTTGCAATATAATCATCAATGATTGTGTAGAGCAACATAAAGCCATAGCAATAATTATAAATAATAATAAATAACACTTAGAATAGAAATAATAATAAATAAAAAAATTGAAAAAATAATGTCAAACATAATTTAGAAGGTTTGAAACATTTAAGAAGATGTTTTGTGTCCTTTAGATGATTTTATGGAGGTCTTGTGGATAGAAAAAATATTTTTTCATTTAATTTCTTGGGGTAGTGCTTGAATCCAATTTCTACCTTGCAATAGTTGTTCTATCCTTGCAATAGATTTTGACTTTCCTATATAAAAAAAATGGCAAATTCATGGATCCTTCTGTAGTGTATTTGGGCAATTTTTTCCCCTTTTTCTAAATATCAATTTAAGCCATATAAATTATCCTTCTATTAAATTAGGCTATTTGTTTTGTTTGTTAGCTTGAAATCTCCTAGACCATGCATCTCCTGTTTGTGTGTTTGGGTTCATCAAAGAACCTTTAGTAAAGAGAGGTGCACGGGCTTGGTTTTGTGTCATTTTGACCTAAACATAATGCACACTAGTCTTTCTTGAATAAGAGCAATTGAAGAAATGAATCTTATTAGGTCTACTATTTACTCCAACTTGAAAATTTGAAAAATTTCTAAATTTGAATATTTTATCCAATTTGAATCATGGACATTTTACCATACATTTCTAATTTGTTGATTTAGAATGACATAGTAAATTCTTTTGCATCATGGTGTTTTCCATTATAATATACACATAAAATATCAAATTTTGAAACATTTTGAATCTCAAATTTCTAATCAAGTCTGTTTCTGTAAAGACATTCTTCACTACTCTAATAATGAAATTCAATGTTGTGGAACTTGCAATGCTGTTTATCATGCCATGTAACTCACTTTGATTTTTATTAGGTGACAATTAGTGTTATGTTAAATATTAATTTCGTGCAAAGTGAACCATCTTGGTTTTAATTTAGATTTTTAGGTGGAAATGTACTTGACAATTAGTGTTCATGTTGCCATTCAGTGTAGGTAACGTTACCAACATTGTTTCCATTTAGTATTACAGTTTCCGATTAGTATTGCAAACACTAAATTTTATTACTATTGTATCAGTTCCCCCACCATCATGTCCTATATAATATCACAGATATAGAATCAAAATCCAATAATACTTGGAGCTGATGTCAATGATCTTCACGAATTCTGTTGCAAAGAATAAGGGTACTTGACTCATGGCAATTTGGCAACTTGTCCTCCAAGTCAACGAGGTTAGAAGTACCGTAATTAGTCTCCACAAATAGTGACGCAGTTAATAACTGAACATATCCTGTTAGATTTTATAGCCCACCTTGAATTGGCATTACAACCAACTCCATCAACACTCAAGTGCCTCCTCGGTTCCCTTGCACGTTCCAAACCCCTTACAATCATGAGAAAATATTGCAAACAGCATCAGAGTAGTAATGAAACATCACTGAAATAAACCAGAGACAAAAATCCTAGTAATGAAAGCAACGAAACTTTCAAATAGTCTCAGTTGTGTTCCGACAAAATCATTATTGCATCATCTTTTAGGGGACAGTCAAATGCAAGACTTCCAACCCAGTCAGGTGCGCATTAGTATACCAAAAATTTACTGCCTGCTGTTTCGGCAAACATGCACTTACATATAAGTCTACTTATTGAGCTGCAAAAATGAGGAATCATTACTCCATAGATAAAAGCCATTGGCGAGTATCTGCACAGATTAGGAATATGCTTCAGGGAAGTTGGTGAACAAATTTGTGAGAATGGAAGAGCAGAAAAAAAAACAGCCGACGTGTACAGTACGTGGTGGACGATCCAAAGGTGGATATATAAAATATTAAATGTCATTTCATCAAGCAGAATTGGTACATTATACCAAGTCCACAAAAAAATTCACGAGCACACTACGCATGCACTCGGAATGAAATAAGTTCAAATTGTGGCAGACTGTAGCATGAAAATAGAAAGAGTGGTGATTAGGGTACCTCAATGAGTGCACACACGGAGGTCACTGAAGTAGTCTGGTTTCCTCCGAAACCCCATATTGAGGAGACCCTGTTTTGAGCTATGTTCACCTTGAATCAGTGTTGAAATCTACGTAACTTGTATGTACCTACAGGGTGCCACACTACTCT
The DNA here is from genome assembly GCA_963969395.1 of Pseudoscleropodium purum. NCBI lineage: Eukaryota > Viridiplantae > Streptophyta > Bryopsida > Hypnales > Brachytheciaceae > Pseudoscleropodium > Pseudoscleropodium purum. Next base: position 30,735,720 of record OZ017795.1, read on the forward strand.
TTTGTACATACAACTATGTGGACCTCATATTCGAATCCACAGCCAGTACAATAAGAAGAGGGCCCATTAACAGCTAGGAAATTATCGAAACAAAAAACTCAACACGGCTGCTGCTGACTTAATTCATATACTGCTACTTAACCCAAATTGTGCAAATGGACCTCCCAATCAGCCGTCCGACTAGCAGAAACCTTCTCAAAACCGCATTGTAGGAGCTTCTCTCCACTAGAGCACCTATCTGTGCTGTCCAAGACATCAACCAGTAAGGGTCAAGTCTACAGATCCATGTCGTGAGTTATTGTCCGACACTCTGAGCTGCTGAAACTTTGCGGGATGCTCCTAGCCCCATGGATTCTGTCTTGGACTGCACAGCACTGAGTTCACGAACGGAGTCCTCCCTATCACTTTTGTTGCTAGAATGTCGTCTTCCATATGGATTCACAGGAGCATTGTAAGAATTACTGGTGCTTACAGCAGCAGATTTGGCAACCCGTCGAGGATCTGCGAAATCCTTGGCACTCGGAAGAGCCACAAAGTTTGATGCATTTCCGGTTCTTCCAACAACACCTGCAATTTTGAATGTGTACCAAAAACAGAAGTCAACTCAGTGCGCTCTAAACATGAAAGTCGATCGTACCAAGAACATGAAGATGCCTTGCGCAATATTCTTGGGCCCTTAACGCTTTCTGATAAATGGCAACTGGTATCGTATTGAAAGAAAAACAAATTGCAACACTGGTCAAGTTGCAGATGACCACAAAATGGATGCTTAACAAGCATAAACTTCATTGATGCACTGTGGCAAATCCACAATCATACCCCTGCATGCATCCGGAGCATTGGCGCAGTAGTTTATAACCATACATCTACGTACCTTCTTGAGCTTTGGAAGCGGTTTGAGAATAAATGTTCCGCTGACCACTACCAGCATGCTTGTCCTGCAACTTACTTTCCTCTCTTTGATATTTTGCAGCTTCTTCACGGAACTCCAAAACTCGTTCCCTAAAAACATGTTCGAATAACTTCTTCAATGAATTTGGTTCCTATTAAAGGGTTAAAAGAGCTTCTACAATAACAGTACTAAATCTACTGAGTTGCATACAAACTCGACGTTATTTGACAAGTGAAACACGATATAATAAGTCTGAAGGCTCAGTTTATGCACCTTGGAAGTGAGGCATGCTGTCTCTCAAGAGGAGGGTTGTTGGTTCCCTTCCCGTAATGTTCCTCGAGGTGAGCAAATTGTCTTTTAAATTGGTCCACCGCACTATTCTCACACAAAATATTTTTGTCAGACAGCATCTGTTGAAGAAGTCCTCCAAATGCAGCAATATTTTGAAGCGACAATGTCATGACCTAAATCTGAGAATACTGTGGCTAGAAGCGAACCTTGGGTACAAGAAAGTCGCATTGTCTGAACCATTCAGATATTCCTTGAGCATTTGAGGGTGGTATTCCAAAATCTGTCATAGGACACAATTTTGAGATGATAAAATCCAAACTCAAACCAAGCTTCAAGTTGATAGCCAATGATGACGTCTCCAAAACTGATAGATCAGAGTCCATCGAAGGTACAAACCTCACGATAGATGAGCTCTCTCACATCTTCCTTGTTAATTCTTCTTCTCTCAAACTCAAACTCCATCTTCGTAATCGGTTGAGCTGAAGGCTCTCTATCCACTTTGGCCAAACCTTTGAAATAAGGATCTGCCAAAGCCTGCAACCAACAATACAGTTAAGACCCATCATAACAATAATGACGAGTTGCAAAATAAATAAATCTAAACAGTCTAGACATTAATACTCTGTGGAATTCTCTATAACCATCCGACTTTGTTTTTGTCCGTCGTCCACGCTATGCTTTCAAACGATTAAGTACCTCCTCAGCTGTAGGCCTGTCTCTGGGATCGAAAGCAAGCATCCTCTCCAGTAACCGAATTGCCAAGGGGTCGGCGTTAGGAAACTTCTGCAAGAAGGGCAACGGTAGTTTCTTCCGCATGGTGCTCAGGTACCTCCGTGCCTTCTCATTACGCACCTGCGCAGACTCCAAAAATATCAGAAGGCAACCTAAACGAAAGACTGTATGAGAGAAATTCAGAAGTGAGCCACTCTACGTCAACCATGTGAGGTATCAATAGTCGATGCATTAGTCAATCGCAATCCATATAAAATCAACGTTCTCATAATTCCATATACACTTGAAATATCTTGACAGGCTCAACATTACTTATGTTATTTTTTACAATGTTGAAATATTTGGAACTTATATAGGTCAAAAAACTTGGTTCTGTCGAGAGAAAATCAGAATACGATAAAATATTCGTATTGTTGAGATCTGCGTTGCAGGAGTAAAATAAAATGTTCGAAAACGCCTTGTTGAAATCGACAAGGCCCTACGGTAGTCGACAGTATAACCTGTTTGATTTGATAAGATGAATATGACATTCCTTCTAACAGTAGTTTACAACACCAAAATAACATGGTTCAGGCTCACGATCTCACCCTTTGAACAGTCTCTGGAGATGGGCTTCCCAACATGTCAGTCATCAGATCCAGTTGATGAACAACATTCTTCCCAGGAAAAAGTGGTTTTCCGGTCAAAACTTCCGCAAAAATACACCCTATACTCCAGATATCAATCGCAGGAGTATACTGTAAATCCAGAGACGATCCTTAGTCACAATACTTACAAAAAAATATATGTCCACGGAGAAAAGACATCAAAGCATAAAATCTTCAATATCAACCAAAGTGTACACACCTTAGAAAAGAATGAACCACAGAGCTCTGGCGCTCGATACCACCTTGTGGCCACATAATCCTGACCACCCAACAGCAAGACAAATACGGTTTAAATACACAGGAATCTTCCAAGCATCAAACTTTTGACTCGGCATCTGAAAGCTAAACTTAATATGTAATGCATTACAGATTCCTAATAACGCATCAACTTGCAATATTGACATGAATCTTACCGTCCAGAAAATGGCTGTTGGTGCATCACTAAACGCCACTCGAGCAAGTCCAAAGTCGCAAATTTTTAGCTTACAATCAGCGTTCGCCAACACATTCTTTGGCTTAAGATCACGGTGGAAGACGTTAGCTGAACAAGCCCCCAAACACCAACGAGTCAAAATTCTGACCATTTAGGCAAACTGCGTGTAATACTACTTGAGTGTCATCATACCGTAGGATGGGAGAATTGTCATTTTCACTGAAGCGTAGCAATTCAACTTCAATCGTCATTTTCTTTCGCACAAGCGAGGTATTCTTTATCTCATTAGCTGTTGAATTATCTCTGTAGCAGTAAAAAAAACAGAAAATCTGAGGAAATATCCATCAGCTAGTCTAATCGAAAATCAAACATCAAAACCTTAATGATACGCAACTCGTTTCCTCCAATAAGTAAACCGTATGAATCAGACACTAGGAAATTGCCAAAGTCCTAAGGCCTATGCAACCACAGCTCACTGAAGGGAAGCAATTATATTACATTTTAGCCTGCAAGAAGTAGAAACTGTTCAGAGTAACTGCAGGATAGGGTGAAAGAAGATGCGATTAAAAGAATGACATTTACCTGTATGAATATACTTGAGAGCCCTCAGAAGCTGGTACAAAAAAAATTGGTAATGCTCGGGGGTCAAATCATCGTTCGCTTTGATGACTTGGTGTAGGTCAGACTCCATCAGCTCAAATACTACATATATGTCCTTGAAATCGCGCCGTGAGGGTGGAAGCATGATGTGCTTCACTTCCACAATGTCAGGATGCCGTAACAATCGCAAAAGCTTAATCTCCCGGAGAATGCGTGTAGCGTCAGAAACATGTTCAAATATGTCATTGATCTTCTTGATAGCCACCTTTTCACCCGTTAGTGTGTCGACTGCAGAACAGACAACCCCGTAGCTTCCTTTCCCGATGACCTCCAAAATACGGTAGCGATTGGCTTCCCCGTACTCAGTAAAAAACTCAGCGTCCGCCATATTCTGCAAACGCGCGAACTCGTTCAGCGTCCACGTACGGTATGCGCATCCGCGAACAACACCTATGACGAATTATACATGAAGGCAATACGCTTCAGCACAATGAGGCAAAGACTGAACATCACGCCATTTTACATGATCATACAAACTACGACATCACTTTCTCGAAACCGTCGAGTACCTTTCACCTCCAAACATTCAAAACAAGTATCTTCCAAATTTCAGCGAGCCGTCATCCATACGATTTCCAGATGGAGGAAAAAAACTATTGACAGCACCGTCCCACTACATTCGCTAAACTCAATGACATTACACTAATAGCATCTTCGCGGAAGCCAAACTAAGAGTTAAGCCACAGAATGACAAGCTGACACTAATAACATAGCAAAACGAAAAAGCTAACAAATCATGATAAACATTCATGATCTACAGCAAACTATGCCTAATCCCGTGAGCAATAGTCGCCAATACATATTCAGTCAGCTGCAACCAAACCCTTGCCTCGATACTCGCGATGTGTGGGTGAAATCTAACCCTTACTTTCGCCCGTAAGAAGAACTGAGAGATTAGTAGCCAACAAGATCTACACATCATCTACAAAAACCTATCATTCCAAGTCTCTTAAGACGGTTTCGTACTCCCAAGAAAAGACTTCCAAGAAAACGCCAGCCTCAAAAACTGTGCAACTCCATCGAATCGCCGAAAATCCACTCCCCAATCCACTCAAAAACCGCAACCACAACATTCCAAGCACATAAGCAAAAAGAAACGAAATCGAACAGAACAAGGGAGAGCCACAATCACACACTTTCTCCGCGAATCAGCTGGCTGCATCCAGGCTCCCCGGCACCGCGTCCGACGGCCGCCGCGGCGGGCTCACGATCCCGTTCTGCTCACAAGAGCGCATGCATTACAACCACGACGACAACGACGACAACGAAGACGACGACGACGCAACCCCTGGTCCTTCTGCGGTTGCCCTGCTAAACGTCGCAGAGCAAAGCCGACTCTGCCTCATTCCACACACAGAAACTCTCCAACCTCGTGTTCTCGTGGTTGTTGATGTCCTGAAGGGCACGACGACGGCAAGGGAGGAAGGAAGAAAGGAAGACAGGCTCGGCGATGGCGAGAGCGAGGAGGGGCTGGCGAAAGAATGCAAGCAAGGAACCCCTGCACAAGGACGAGCCAAGGCCAAATCGCACTGGCGTTGTCCTGTAGCCTGCTCCCTGCTTGGGTGGCTTCGGCCCGAACCTACCCGTCTTTGGAATGGCTTCGGACCCAGGCTCGTCGGGTTGGGCTTGGCTCGGCGAGCCTCGGTGGCCCCCTGCCTGCACTCTCCGAGAACTTCCTCACACTAACTCGAACTTATTGACCTTGCAGAAATTAGTGCGGCTTGCCGGGTATCAATCTATTGGAGCTCACGGGGCGCCGGACTCTCCGGGTATGTCCACTTTGGGTTCCGGTCTAATTTCTGATGGTTGTTTTACTTCAAAAATCACGCTGGTGTACTTTTCTTAGTGATCGTATTCCTGTGAAGAATGCCACAATTTTTAAGTGCATAACATGTTGTTGAAACTAAAGTATGGGTACCCATAATTGTCACCTAAAATATATAAGGCATTCATTTCAAGTAGTGTAATTGTTCAATTGTGAATATTAAGAGATGTAGGTTCTTAGGTGAGGAAATTCTTACACTTGACAGTCTCTAAGGAGAACAATTGTACCACCTTGAGGATGTTAGAATTTAGTGAATAGCAATTGTTGAATGCCAACTAGTGCACTTAGTTCATTCTTCAATATGAGGACTAGTGATCTAGTTTCTTGGATAAGGAAATTCTATCACTTGGTAGTCTTTTGGGAGAACAATTAATTGTAACACATTAAGTAAAACAGAATTGAGTGAATAGGAATTGTGGAATGCCAATTAGTGTACGGGTTTCATTCTTCAATACAAGGTGATTTAGTTTCTTGAGTAAGAAAATTCTATCACTTGGCAATCTTTTCGGAAAACAATGAATTGTACCACGTTGAGGAGAACAAAATTGAGTGAATAGCGACAGTTGAATGCCAACTAATGCACTTGGTTCATTCTTCAATACGAGGTGATTTGGTTTCATGGATAAGGAAAAAATTTGATACTTGGCAATCTTTGGAGAGAACAATTAATCGTACCACGTTGAGGAGGACAAAATTGAGTGAATAGCGACTTGTTGAATGCCAACTAGTGCACTTGGTTCATTCTTCAATACAAGGTGATTTAGTTTCCTGGATAAGGAAATTCTAACTCTTGGCAGTCTTTTGGGAGAACAATTAATTGTACCACGTTGAGGAGAACAAAATTGAGTGAATGGCGACAGTTGAATGTCAACTAGTGCACTTGGTTCACTCTTCAATACGAGGTGATCTAGTTTCTTGGGTAAGGAAATTCTGACACTTGGCAGTCTTTCAGGAAAACAATTAATTGTTCCACATCAAAGAGAATGTAATTAAGTGAATAGCAGCTGTTGAATGCCAACTAGTGCATTTAGTTCCCTCTTAAATGCCAAATGATTTAGTTTCCTAAAATAAGAAAATTCCAACCATGGGAAGAGCAATTGTTCTACTTTGATAATTATACTACTTAACAACTTGACTACTTAAAACTAATGTAGTAAAAAAGATGACTTTGAGGATGATAGGACGAAGTATGATTTGTAGCAACTGTTGAATGTCAAATATTGCATTTTGTTGATTGTTGAATGCCAAGAGGTATATTTGTCTAAGTAAAGAAATTTTTACACTTGACCCTTTGACAATGATTATATTACTTTACCTTATAAGAACAAGATGGTTAAAAAAAAGGGTCCAATAGATTACTTTTAATTGAATATTTAATGCTTATTGTGATAGGGTTATATAACTAGATTGATTTATTGTATTAGATTGTGTGACATTAGTTTCATAAACTTACAATTATTGTTTTAAAGTTAGTGTAGATTCAAATAGGGGTAAATTGATTATAATTCTTGTTTTCACAAAAATAGCTATTCAAATTGATTAAATTCTTTAGATACTATTTGTATTATTGGAATTTGATTATATACTAAAAACCATCAATAAAGATTATAACATTTCTATTAATTATAATTAAATTCAAATATCATATATTTACAAATTTGTTAAGAAAAATACAAACTACAACATTCCACATTTAAAATTTACAAATGATATGATTCACAAATTTACAAGAATAAAAAAAAACTATAATGAATGGAAAATAGTATGTTTAATTGCATTTTAGGGGGGTTTACAAATTGTAACATATTTTAAACCACAAAACAAAAGAATGAGTTGGTCAAAAATCCTATACCAATTTGGATGGGTTTGTGTTTCACAAATTGTGATTTGTGAAGGGCTTTGACATTTTTCACATTAGTTTCTTTAAGGTGCCATGAAAAAGTTTTATTTTAAAGAGAAACTTGCTACAAAATCATTTCTTTGCCATATCATTTTAGTGAAGATAGGTATTATAGAATGTAAAATACATGCCAACAAATATGACTAATTTTAATGTTATTTTTAAATCAATTAAAAAAATTCTATTACCTTTGGAAAAAAAGTTCCATTCCCAAGTTTAAAGGTTGCAGACTATGACATTCATTAACTATTTAATTGTCATTGTATATTGCTTCAAATTTTTGTAGAAGTGTATAATATTTCATACACCATATTTTTTTGTGTTAAAACTTTTACAATTCCTTTACTCATTCTTATTGTATGGGTTTTAGAATACCAATGTTTCAAACTTAAAATTATTTTAATTAGTGAGTCATTGTCATTGTAGCATATTAGTTAAAAAGAGGTGGATATTGCAATTTTTACCACATGTTGTATGACAAATGTAGTAATGTATATTAAAAGAGGAGGTGACTGTGAAGCCCTTTGTGACTTCAACCAACAAATTGAAACAATAAACAATGGTTTATTGATTGTATTTTTTATGCTTTATTTTGAATATTGAATATATATATATATATATATATATACTTTACTAGCTTTGAATTATGCAATTGATAGTCTTCATTGGCAACCTTATGTAAATTGAATTGTCATGGAAGACTATTTTTTATGTTGACGTGAAGATGTCCATGACCTTGAAATTTTGAATAGGGATGGTAATCAACAACTCGTACATTTCATATTGTATTTTTAAACTAAGTTGCATTTGGAATTTGTAGTTTGGAATTAAACAACATACAATTAAGTGGCATTGAAATAAGGATGTTATGTACCTAACTATGTTTTTTAATTAAAAAATGAACTTGAAAATTAACCACAACATGGGATAAAATTTTGAGATTCTTCTATTGTGGAAAATGATGAAATTAGTGAATAAAGCATACTACAATCAAATCCTTGTTTCTACAATAAGTAAGTTTGATCAATGTTAGCCACTTCTCCACTTTATGTACTTACATAAAGACTATATAAATTCATAGTTTTTCAATATTGTCCCACAAAGTCTTTTCAATAATTTTGTGGGTAACTAGGGTCTCATTTTTCCACTATTCTTATGTTGGTTTGAATTGAAAACCTTATCTAAGAATTGTTGTCATGGGCTTAAATTACATTTAATATTAGTTTCCACTAGGTTTTTTTTACTATCATCCTTTTTAATACCAAATTAATGATTCTTTCATCAAACCCTAGAAAATAGAGATACACAAATTATAATTCAACACGTTTTTATTATCAAGCTTTATTATGTCTTGAGAAATTGCATTCAAATGTACTAATAAAGCAACAATGCTAATGTATGAGCATGTGAGCCTTGCTCAAGCATGCACATAAGTAGATATCCTACAACATATAAACACCTATAATATAGTATTTTTTTTATAAAAGCCTTGCTCAAGCATATGTACAAGTAGATATTTTTAATATAAACACCTATAATTTATATATGATTATAGTCATATTATAATCATGGAATGTTTCTATAATATAGACACCTATAATATAGGTGTATAGTCTTTTAGACTCATGGGCTTACATTCCTAAGCTCACACAATAGCAACCCTCATTTAAGAACTAAGGCAAAGCAAAAAATTCTTGTTGGTTGATGAACACATTTACTTAGGATTAATTGTGTTACTTTAGAATTTTGTATAGCAATGGACATATAGACAAGTGAATTTATCACTAAAAATTCCCAATGAAAATAATTGCTTCCCAACCTAAATAGAAACCAAGATTGCATCAAATCAATTATTACTGTATGATGCAAATTGAATGGTAGTGATTATCCTGCAAGTGAATGTATGGCCATGATTTCATAAGTGTTTGTGGTCTAATTGAAATTACTTGAAGAAAATTGATGGATGATTGTAGATGAGTTGACAAATCCATGGTGAAGTGCAAAATTGTAGTACCAAATCATTGTTGATTAGTGCTGCTAGGATAGCATTTGAATTTAGTAATTTGTGGTACTAATTAGATTGTTCATTGGTTAAAGGTCTAGATTGGTCACACTTTCTATTTCTACAACTATTTTCTAGAGGGGGTGGTCATCAAGCCCAAATGAAAAAAATGCTATTACATGTTGAAGCTTTCCAATTTTGATTTCGTTGTTGTTGCTTATCATCAATGTTTTCACCATTGCTCTAGCTTTAGAAGAGTTCAAGCATGTCTTTTGGTCTAGCTTTCAAAAATTGGTGCTCATATTTGGAAGATGTAGAAGGTGTAAATCTTTCTACTTCAAGATTTTGGTAGTTTTGTTAGTGTTATAAGTATATATATGATGTTGCGGATGAATTTTTTCTTCTTTAGACATTTTGGCATTTTACATAAATTTATCAAATCTAAAATACAAAATGTGCATGATTTGGTATTTTGTTTTGTTTATTTGGTGTTATTTGAGGATTTTGAGTGCAATGTGGTGTAAATTTTGTGCAGCAAGGAATAGAAAATGTGGATTAAGTTGTGATTTCCTTTAAATCTTCTTAGAATGTAATTTGATGTCATTACATGGGATATTATTTTTCACTCATCAATCTAGTAGCTCTTGTTTCCTATCAAATAGCATTTCATTTGTTTTAAAATATGGTTTTGAGAAGACCTAGGGTAAGAAAAATTTTAATCAAAATTTTTAGGCATTTAATAAGAATTTATAGACTAAGTCACTTGAAGATTTTCAATTTCCAAATAGGAAACTAAGCATGAAAAGCTTTATTTCAATAGTTAGACTTAAATTAAAATAAAAACAATTATATATGAATTTTGATAGTGTAGCAATCAACAATGCTAGTATGTGAGCTTGAAAATGTGAGCATGTGAGCTTTGAGCATATATATTAGTAGATATACAACCACCACTGAAGGTGTTTATAATATAAACACTCATAATATAGGTACCTTCATTATAGTTACACTACAATTATGAAAAATGTTCTATAATATAGACACCTATAATATAGGTGTATAGTCAACGAGGCTCATGTACTCATGCTCCTAAGCTCACATAATAGCAACCCTTGTATTGTAATTAGCAATCTCTAGATGGATGAAGGATGCACAACTCAAATAGATGAGATGTGCAAGGAAGAGAGTCATTTCCTTATCTAAAGTAAAAATAATTTTTTATTATAGAATTGAACTACTGAAGTGGTAAAGGAATGAACCATCTTTTATAGTAATGATAGGTTTTGAATTTGAATTTTTTTAAATCTAATTATAGAATTGAAAGGATAAACAATTGTAGACTAATTCCAGTTCAAGATTAGAATATCTTAAAGGAGGACTCTAGTTTGAATGGAAAGAAATAGAAGGATCATGTGACCATAAAAACAAAGCTCTTTTTTGTGCTCTCCTCCAAGGTTGGAAGGTTGAACCATCATTAAGCCTATGATGAATTAATACTTTGTTATTTATTTAATGCATTGAATTGTTATTATTTCTAGTAACTATATGCATTATTTGTTGTTGAGTCCATTACATGGTTTTGTAAGTATCTTGTGAAAAATTTAAAGGATTCTATAAAACTCAAAGTGAGTGCATATGCATCTAATACTTTGATTAAAGCATATTGGTTGGTAGGAAATTTTGAGCGATAAGACAATGCAAATGAAAGTAGTAATAGTGACTTTAGTAAAAGTCCTATAGCTTTTAAATTAAAACCTTACTTTTCCAAGACTTATCTTGAAGAATGTTAAGGTAGTAAATGTAAGAGATCAAAGCACTTGAGTATTAAGGAAATCAACGATTGTCTAAAGAAGGGACTAAGTTTTATATGCCACAAATGTGGACATCAATCATCAAGTTGTTTTAAGAATAAGAATTATGAAACAACAACAACATTTTAGCAATTGAAGATGGAGTTGAAAAAAGAGGTGGTGATGACAAGATAATTCAAGTCTCAACAACAATTATAAACATGGAGATGGATCATGAATGAACATTGGCTCAATTTAAAGATTGTGTCAATTCTATCCATCTTTTTATGATTTTGAGTGATTTAGGAACTACTTGTATCATAATCTCATTAAAGTGAAATCCACTCTAAACTTCAAAGTCCACCTTAGTCTTAACTCCTTGAATGCTCAAAGGTGCATTCAAAATGTGGTAGTCAATTGAACGAGTTTCATCATTTGGTAGCAATGATGAGTACATGGCTATTGAAATTAGGGAAAGTCCTAATTTTTTAATATTGATTTAGCCATATTTCATGTAATAAAGAGTAACAAGTTGAAAAGTTTATGAAGGAACCAATGGAACTTACAAAATGATTATTAAAAGATTATAAAATTTCTTATTCTACCCAAACTGCACATGGTGTACAATACTTATCACTCTTTTGTGGTTCCAACATTTGTAAAGAATTACCTTCTCGAAAGTCCTTAGAGCTAGAAATAAAGGCTAAAATTTTTAGTCAAAGTCATTGGTAGTACCAAGAGCAACATAGCCTTAGTAATGGTTTATAATAATACAATTATGTACACATCATTATAAGTACTTGAGACCGAGTTGAGATATCATGAAGTCCAGAAAACTCTTTATTTATAAATTTATATTGAAAATATGGAGTATGACAAAAATCCTCAAACCTATACCAAGCTTTATTTCCATTGATAAAAAATATTTTAGTAAGGAACTTGTATCCAATGTTTTTGATTTATTGAAAATTTTAAAGATTTTACATTTAGTATAAATAAGAATAAGAATTGTACAAGTCATGAATGTGTGAAATGTTTGACTTTGTTTTGTCTTCAATGTCTTGACTTCAAAACTTCATCTCATTAATGTAAATGGAATGAATGAAAGATATTTGACCAAAGTCACCAAACATCAATCTATTCAATAAAATAATATTGATGACTTTTGAAAAATAAATTTACTTAGATGTCCACATTGAGATGGAAATTGAAAAATCACATGAATTTAATGTTTACTTTTTTTCAAAAGTACAAAAGCACTAGATTATGACCAAATTTGCAAAAGCCTAAAGTCGCTTCTCTAAACTCTAGCATTTAATTTATAGACCCTTGACAAGGCAAATTCTAAACTAACTCCAATCCAAAGGCCATTAAACAAACACATTGTAACCTTTACATTTCCTAATCAAATTGAATTTTTCCTAGAGATTTATCATTCTTTCCAAGAGGTGACTTAGCCTAGTCGTTTGAAAAATACGTAAATCCAAATGCAAGTAGTTATTTATTTATGCTTTGTAACTAAAAACTTTCACTAGTCTATCACCAAGCTCCAATTTTGCAATGAAACTCTCTATTTGCTTATGTTGATCATTGACATAGACAAAAAAAAATTGAATCTTGTTGTGTCTTCTTCATTCCAACAATTGTAATTCTTTGTTGTCAAAGTTCCTAAAGTTTGAAACAAAGTCTCAAAACCTTAGTTGGTCTTTACTAATAGCTTAAATAGCATCTAAGCCTTGGTATATGTTGATGAAAATTAAATGATTGACATTATAAAATAATAATTTATCAACATTTGTTTAAATTGAAAAATTAAACTAACATTCAACATTGAAATAAAATTCGTGTATTTCAAGATTGCTAATGTCAAGAAAGAATTGTTGTTTTCAAAAGTAATAAACCATTTACACTACATTATTTTATTTTGGAATAGAAGATTATTTTGGAATTCAAAACTCCTTAAATTCATAGTTTTGTTTTCCTACATCAATTAAAAACCAATGTTTGTGATAACTACAATTTGAACTTTAACATCATTTATTAGGGAAAATTTTGTAGGATAATAGCATTTTGTATGAATTTCAATACAACTTATGAAAACCTTCATCACTTCATAAGAAAAGCTTCAATACTCATATATACTCAACATTTATTATATTTATAATTAGAATTGAACATGGTTTTATTGGATTTGACGCAATTTAATGTTTAGTTGGATAGTCAACTTGAACCATTTGGATTCATTTACACCAAAAAGTTGTCAAAGATGTAACACATGATTTTTGAGGCAACAAGTCTTTGATTAGTTCGATGTGGTATTTACTTCAAAAAAATTAGTTGAAAATGAAAAGAAATTTTTGGAAAAAAAAAGATCCTTCAATATTAAACCTTCATTTGTTCAATTTTATTGGATTTTGAAGAATATATGATTGTCGAAATTGTCTCATAATTCTTCCAATATTTAAATTCAAGTTTGTTGGTCAAGGTATAAAACAACATTTTTTCACATTGTTATTTCCATTTTCTAGTCAACCTTTTTTTGGTTCATTTATAAGGAAAAAGTGTCAAATTGAATAGTTTTTCAAGCCTCTACTAAGGCCTTCAATGTTTTCTAATGTCTGCTCATAGTTTAATATATATTTTTTTCAATTTTCATAACTAAAAGTCATATTATCTAATGAAATGATAATATGAATGAAATTAGATACAAAATTTTGAAATTATAATCTAAAATGTTAATAAACAGGTAACAGGTTGATACATGATGGCTAAAAGTCAAGATTTTAGTACTTATATAATCCAAGTAATTTACAAAGTACTCATTAAATTCAATTTTAATATATAACAATTTTGATGTATAATTTTTTTTAAATATTTTAAATATATATAATCATTTAAATATAAATTTATTCCAAATATTTTTATTACTTAAAAAGTTCTTAGTCATTATAAATTTTATTTTTCTATTTCAAAAGATTTAACAATGAGTTTTAATTCTTCCGTAGAATTGAATACCATTGAATTAAACTATAATATTTTCTAACAAATTTCATATCAAATAATGCTCATTTTTATAGCTACAATGTACAAATAATATGTATTTTGTTTAGATTGATGTTTGACACCATAGTGATTTATCTTGAATTAGTATATTGAAACAAAACATTTAATATAATAATTGCAATATATTTTAATTCTAGCTCAGCTTTGATTTCACATCTATTTATTATTTCTAATGAACAAATTTAAGTTATCTTATTGAATGCAAAATTTTAAATACTTCAAAGAGAAGATTTATAACTACAAAAAATCATTGATGAATACTTTACATTTATTCATTATAGGTAGTAGCTGTGTTGTGTTTTATTTTACTTGTTATTTGTTATATTGTATTTGTTGCTCCACTTTTATGGTTAGACATTGAAAAAAACATTGCTATTGGAATCTATGGAATATTGGTACTTCTTTCATACTTGTTTTGTAATTTGTATTATGTACATTTGAAAAAATCTTTGATATAGTATACAATTAAAGTAAATTTAGAAAATGCATAACATTCAACTTATAATATCTGATGAAATATATTGCAAGATATTCAAAAACATTATAGATTAATGATGATTTATTTTAGAATTGAGAACTAATTAAAATTTGCTATATAAATATTATTTTATTGATACAGGTTATAACAGTTGTATTGCTGTTTATACGCTTCATCAATATTGACCCATCTGATCCAAAAATAATAAAATTGCAACAAAATTTTATTAGAGAACAAAAACCATCATTCATTGACCACAATTGGAGCATATGTTATTTATATGCAAATTGTTGTTATCCACGTGATTGCAACTTATTTGATAAAAAAAATCATCAACCAATTGTTGAGGAAGAAATGATGTTTTGTACAGTTTGCAAAGCTGAGGTGACATTTTGAAATATTAATAATGTTTCAAAAGAAAACAAATATCTGTTACCTTCATTATAAAAAATTACTTACTTTGAAACATTAAAAAAAATTCATTAGGAGATAAATATCTATTACCTTCCATATAAAAAAAGTATGGATTAAAAATAATATTTTATAAATAAAAAGGTAAAATTTACAATTGAAATATTTTGAACAAAAATATATTTTTATCAAATATGCACCTAGATATCAAAAAAACTATAATAGGAAAATAGAAAATATGTCTAACATTGATAGATTTTGATAAGTTTAACATTTTATTTGTTAACCTCTAAAATGCCATTGTCCCTACAAGGGACTTATCGAACTTGGGCCAAGTTCCTATGGGAGTGTAGAAAAAGTTTTGACAAATTTTTTTTGAATTTTTTTTGAAAGATAGAAAAAAATTATTGTTATCAGTTTTCATATAACTTTATTTCAACCAATGTCCAAGAGCAAAAGTTACACCACAATAAGCCAAAATTTCTAATTGGCTAGCAAGTTTTAAAATATTTATTTCAAAACTTTGTTTTTAATACATTTTTTTTTTCTAAATGGAAAGCTTTGATTCTTTCCATTTGGATTTGTAATGTGAAAGTTATAGAGCAACTTGTTTTGTGGGCAACTAGACCATCATTCTAAAAAAAACTTACTTGATTCATTTTTGAGTTCAATATTCACATTATTTCAAAATGAAAATTCCACATGGTTAACATTGAGTTTTAGAACAATCTCGCTATGGGATTGGTATGTTCTAATTCCATCTTAGAGCTAGCAACAATTTTTAATCTATTTTGTATCTACTTCCAAACTTTTAATGATAAACTTTTAATAACTTCTATTTTCTTTAAAGAATGAAATTCATATTTTTTTTTTGAGATTTTTTTAGGCCTACAATTTCATGCTACATGATAAAATTTCAAAACTCAAAATGTGTAATGCAAAAATTTTAAGTTAAGAGGATACAAAGTCTCATAAACTAGTTTGCCATAGTGCCAAAAAAACATGTTTTCTTCACTATAAATGCATTTATCATGCTATCTATGTAGTCAAAGTTTTTGAAATTTCTTCCACACATTTTTATATTTTCTCGTTTACTGCATTTTTAAATTTTTTGCTCTTTATATTAGAAATGAGCAGGTTTTGACAAAAAGAAGGCCTTGGAACTTTAAGGCTTAACAAAAAAAATCATTTTGTTAACAAAATATTTAATTATTACTATAATTAACCCCTAAACGTCCAAGCCCTATTTGAGCTTTTTGAAATTTGCTTTAAATTGAACAAAAAGTCAACATTCTAATAACTTGTATCAATTTTTTGGAGTTGTAATCATACAAATTCAAACTAGACTTGTTAAAGATCACATAAAAAAAAGAAAAAAGAGACAATAATATCAATCATGGATTGGAAAATTATAATGTTTGATAATGAGGGTGTTAAAATTATGAAAGTAATTTGAAGTCTTTCAATCCTCTTTTCACATGTAAAATCTAAAAAGTTGGTCACTAAAAAATTTGAGGCCTAACATGCATCATCCCAACCAAATGAACCAATTTATGACTTTTAAAAATCTACTTTACCATTTCTTTTCTATTGTGATTTTTTCTCCAAGATTTAGTGTTTTTGAGGCTCATTTTCCACAACCTCAACACTATGGAAAGTCAAGATTGCAATGGACACCCTTGCACAAAATCTTGAATAGAAAAATTATAATCAATCATCTTCAAAATTAAATTTTTGATGCTAAACCAAGACTTCAAAAAGAATTTTTCAAAAATATAAACTACTAAACATAACAACTTGGTTAGGATTTATTTAACTTCAAAGTATTGTCAACACCAAAATTTGGTGCCTTGGGCATTTAGAAGTTAATATCCATTTACAATTATACTTAATTATTTTTTCTAAGTGGATATTTATTTGTTGTGAATTTTTAGTTTCTAATTATTCAATGAATTTGTGGCATTTGCATCTAAGATTGTTTGTTAATATATAATATTCAATTAAAAATACACTTCATACCTTATATGATAACTAAATTTGAGCTAGCAACAATTTGCTACAATCTAGTACAATTTTATAGTTTATATAATCAAGGTTTTGTACACTTTGCTTGTAGCAATGCATTTAAAAAAATATTCTTAATTGAAACATTTCCATATTTTTGCATAGAACTATTTGAAAAGTTAAAGGTCAAACTTTTGAATCATATACATACAAACCAAAGGCTGAAATTTTCACAAGATTTAAAGCTTGAAATTTGTCATTCAAATAATACTTAAAATTAAATGCAAAAAGTATTTGGTGGTTAATGATATTAATTTTAAGTTTTATAAATAGATATACATTATAAACTTACCTTTAGAATTTAATACATCACTACATTCCAAAAAATTATCCTTTTTTTAAAATATAAAAAATATAAATAGTATAAAATAAATACATAAATATTAGAAATTTTGTGAATTGATTTTATTCTACAAGTTTTATCTATTAGAAATTGACATTTGATATTTTCATTCATAATCTTTTAACTTTGAATTTTGAAGTAAATAAATGAAATGGACAATTGCATCTTTCACATGTTTAAGAAAATATTCTTTGTGAAATTGTAAAATTTTCATAATTCATCATATAATGAACTAGCTACTAAAAGATGTTTTGCATTAATGTTACAATTTAGTGTATAACATAAAAAATTAAATGACAACATAGGTTGGAAAGTTAAGTAAACATTGTAAAGCTTGTAATAAATGCATTGAAGGATTTGATCATCATTGTTGGGTAGGATTCTCTATCAATTAGTCTAAAATATATTAGCTGAAAATTTTGATTTAAATTCCTCAATCATTCTATAAAAATAAATGGCAAATACTGGTTCTACTAATTAGAATTTTATTACATATAAATTGAGTTAAAATAATTATTTTATTTTATTTAAATATTATTTATTTCTAAACATAGTGGTTGAGCAGGTGTGTTGGTAAAAGAAATTACAATACATTTTTTACAATGTTAGCAACTCTTTTTGCAATTGTAAGTATAAGGGCTTGTTGTTTTAAAAATTGTAGCAAATTATTGATATTGTTACAATAGTAATTCCAAATTGATCAAAACTTTCTTGATTCTACATTGACTTCACATTAGTTTATTTATTACAAGATTCACTTTTTAACATGAATGTATATGCATGAAGTAAACCAATTATATACCATATCTTTAAAAGATATTTTTATTAATGAAGAATAATAATAATCAATTTAGCATGAGTCACCATTTTGTTTAGCTAAATCTTTTATTAATTGAATAATTATAAAATTTTCAAATATTTTGTATAGTATATAAAATACAATTATTTTAGTATATATTTATTTATTATTCATGTTGAAAATTGCATTGAACATGATGTATAAATAAAAATATACATTTTAAATATATGTACTACATGAATACATATAAGATAGAAATGATTTAATTTCTAAAATTTCAAATCAAGTCATAGAATTGGACAAGTTGAAAGATGCATATATTTCTTTAGAGTAAATTTGAAAAATGAACTATTCATGTACAAAGTCATGAGTTTTTTAATATTTGCAAAGTTTTGAGGACATTATTTTACAATCAATGAGATTTATTAAATTGAAATTTCAATATGACATATTGTACTTCATTACTTCAACAACTTAACTATATGATTTTATAGTTGATTTTTTTAATAAATTATTGAATAAAATAAATTTTAGTTACTCAAGAAGAGACAAATAACGCAACTTACCTCATAATTATACTATAAATAGTTAGTCAAATTAGACATAAATTAGTGCACAAGAGAGCTATTAACATGATGTACATTTTTTGGAAATAAAATTTAAAAATAAACTCTTATGACTAGCCTATGGATGACCTGAAAAAATGCAAAAGCCTAAATTGGATTTTGAGCCTTTTAGGGGTTATTGAATGCACAAATTAAAATTTAGGATGGACTATTTCTAACACCTTAGGGACCAAAGACTAGTCAAAATATTCAAAATTGTGAAGATGTATTATAGAATAGTGATTTGATAATGAATATCAAGCAAAATTTGTTAAATATGATTTTTCATCACTTGTAAGTTGTTGAGTATACTAATCATGTTTTAACCAATGATTATCATTAAACTTTTAAGACAAAAAATCCGAATTCCTTCAAAATAAGTATAAATTAAATACTTATAATTTTCATAAGAGTTTTTTTCCTTTAGTTTTAAAATTTTATATTCCAATTATGGTTCTTTTTTGAAAAAAATTACTAATTCATTAGAAATCATTTTGAGGGGTACAACTTTAGTACTAAAAATGTCATTTGAAGTGAAACATTCTTATTTCTTTTGAATTATAGAATATTTGCAAACCAAAGTCTTAAAAATATTTATTATACAAATGCTAAAGAAGTAGCACAAGAATGTAAAATGAATTATAAAAAGATAATAAGATTTTGTATACTTAGGATATAATTTTGCATTAATTTGTTATTCAAAATTTGAATCCAAGTTCCTTATTCCTTCATGACTTTTTGAAAGTTGAAGTTTTGGATCTACCAAATTTAATATGCATATGGTAGACATCTAAATATATAAATTAATATTTGGAAACATTGAAGATTTTGTGAATGCAAATCGTGAGATTATTAAAAAATAAAGACTTATCAATTTGAAAGCAATATTTTCTATTTGGTTAATATTTGTACAAGTTTAGTTTAGAATTCATACACAACATCAAATACTTACATTGTAATATAATAATCAACTTTAAATTTATTTTTTCATCATAATAATCACATTTGAATGGAAATTTAGGGTTCTAGAATGTTTAATTTTCTTCTTATGCAAACGATATTTTATTTGCTAAAAGCTTGAGGGGTTAAATTTTTAAAAGACCTTTGACTTTTTTTTTGACAATGCTATGAAGTTTTATATAGTCATACTAAACCTTTAGTACAAAATTTTTATATCTTTAAGAAATAGCTATAGGATCTAATCGTTAGAAGATTTTCTGCAGTTGTAGAGGGATGTGAGTTCCCCTGGTTGCCAACGTCAAGGGAACAACCTTGTAGTTGCTACTTTTTTTTCCATTCTAAGTTAAAAAAGAATTTAAAGAATCTTTTTTTTCAAAAGAAACAAAGTTGATAGCGGAAACAAGGATAGGACAACAAGCCTTGAAACGACCTTCTTGACCCTCCACATTCCTCTAATGAATTCCTCTTTCAAATACCAACTATAAAAATTAGCAACTTCATAAAATCTAAAAGACAATAAAGTTCAAATATGATAGGATTTGGTCTATATTTATACTAAAGGTCTTGATTCCCAAATTCATATAATCAATCTTAGCTATTTTTTTAATTTAAAAATTCTTTTAAACTATAATTGATCGTAAAATTCAATTTTTAGTTTTAGATGTGTAAATACATTTTAGTTGGTTATAATTGACTAAATTTTCTATACTATGAAAATTTGAAAAAATTTGAAAAAATATATTGAAGTATTTACATTCAAATAAAACATATGACGTTGAAAATTGCAATGCATAAATTTTTGTTCTAAAACTAGTTTCCATCCCATGTACTAGTGGTTACTTCCAAAATATTTACTTTTAGTTTTTAACACATTGGTCCATTCTAAAGCCAATAAGAAAATATCAATGTTTTTCCTATTTATATTATAATAAATATGTCCATCTAGATTCTAAATTTGATATATTATATGTTCCTCAAAACTAATGAAAATCCTTATTTAATTATAATTATAATTATAATTAATTTTTTCAATATTTCAAAAGGCCTATTCAAAATTACAATCACCAAATTTTGATTTTAACTAATTTTAGGAATTATGGCAATTTCTAATGTTGTTTATTAGTGCGAAGATCAACATAATGTATCAATGACAAATTAATAAAGAAAAAATCATAGTGTATCAATTTTATTTATTCTTGCAATCAAATATTTTGATTTTAATTACATATTTCATTTTCATTAACAATAATATTTGTTAGTTACTACATTTCACATATTTTGCAGCTCACTTTAGAATTTTTGGTAGGCATAATCATATTTATTCGTTCGATTGTGGATTTTGATATGGTAGAAGACATTCATATCAAGTTTGGAAATCAAATGACAAAAAACTCAGTTATTGTTATCACAGTATGTAATAATCAATTAAAACCATCATTTATTTATAATTTATAAATAAATAAGTTCTTTGAACATATTAAAAAAAACTATAATAGTATTATCAATTTTTCATAGTGCCTTATAGTAAGCATGTGAATATTTAAAATAATGAAATTAAATGTTTAATCTTAACCTTGCTTTTTGATATTTATATAGGCAATATTCACAATAATTCCATTATTCCTATCATATCCAATTGGTGAACTCTTTTTCTTTCACCTTTTGTTAATGAAAAAGGTATTCTAAAGTTAAACTTTTAAACTTGGAAATGATTTCATTTTAGTGCCACTATGTGCTATGTATATCACATAATTAAATTAATTTTTATTGAAACTCCATTTTTACAATAAAGTCCCAATGGTTAAATCGAATTTTAATAATGCTTATTTAGGGCATCACTACATATGATTACATTATGGCAATTAGAGTACAAATGGAAGAAAACAATAAATCAAGTACAATAGAATCAAATGTGAGCAATAGTGCAATATTTTTATTGAAATTATATATACAATTTAATATAAAATCCATAAAATCCATATTTCCATATATTAAAAATGTTGATTTGCATTGTTTTCATGTTGATTGAAAAGGAACTGTAACACATGTTAATATTCAATATGTAATTTGTTTCAAGTAAATATTTAAGCCGTATTCATTTGATTTTTTTTGGAAAAATAAAGCAACAAATATATTGCATATCAGCTTGCAATTATGTTGCTAAATCTCATTTTGTCAATTACTTTTTTACTGAACAATTAACTTTATCTTAATTTAAACAAAATCCAATCATGTTGTAATACTTTCTTATTGCTCAATAGCATTGAGCTTTGTCAAATGACTCTTTTCAATTAAAAGATAAGTTTTAAAGTTTTGAGTGTAGTAAAAATTAATAAGTGTATTTTTGTTTGTTCAGTAATCTCTTAATTTCTATTCAAATATGATTATCTATCATTTTTAGATTTTCAAATACATAGATTTACATCTAAAATTAATCATTTAAAAAAATATTTTTTAATTTATCTTATTAAGAAGTATAAAGCATGTTTGTAGATGGCCTACTTTGAAACAACATCAAAATTAATAATCTAGTCAATGATAGAAACAAGAGATTTGTTGCTTCATTTAATATAAAAAATTGATAATTATACAAGACTTGCAAATTTTTTTTCTTAAAGTCAAAAATTAAATAAGGAAAAAATGACAAAAGATTTATGGAATTTAATAAGTTGAGAAGTCTAATGCAAAACATCAATGTGTAAAAAGCTTAAGTTTGAAAGTTTACTTTCAACCTCTATCACTTATACCTAAGGTTTAACTAGTAATTTATATGATATAGTTATATAGTTATCAAGAGATATGTAGTAATCTAAATAATTTTTTTGGTTCTAATCCCTAAAGAATTAGGTGTGTATACAAAAAAATATCAAAATTGCAACTTGTTAGTACACTGAGCATAATTACATTATAAAAACATTTTTCAAACTTTTCATCATAAAAATATGTACTAGAGTACTATGAAATTTGTGGGAAAATTTCAACCTATTATTACAACAAAACATAGTAAAAAAAAACTGCTCGTGATTTTGAATTTTTTTTTCTTACCATGTTTTGTTATATAGTGCATTTGACCATGTAGTTTGCAAGATTATAACATTTCAAGTTAGAATAGTCGGTCCCATCCAATAAAAACAACATAGTTTGATTCAACTTTGTAGAAAATGATTCACTATCCAACTTCAATGAGAAATTCCTATTTTCCATAGGTAATTTATGATCTTCACCCAAAAATTGAAAACGGATCTACACTCATAGTTAGTTTTGAATGAATATTGAAAAGACTTGCTTTTTAATCCCTTAAAATAGAATCTAAGATTTTGACCTTTAAAATTGAATATAAGAATTCAAAAAATTCAAAAAATACATAAGTTTGAAATATAAAATTATAAAGAATATAAAAATCTACATTAAATAAATTGGAAATCATCAAAATAGTTCACAATGAGATTTGTAAACTTTGTGTATATGATATATTGTCACAAATTACCTTTCAATATAAATTTTATGATTTTGAGCAATCTAAGATTAATTCTTTTGTGTATGTATTAAGTAGCTTTTTCCTCCCAAAATTGTCCTCCACCTCAAGTTTAGTGGAAATTTGCTAAAAACAATTTTCAATTTTCATCAAAATACTATGTTTTAGTGTATTTTAATAGAAAACTTTGTGTATTATAGTATATAAGCCAATTTTTAAAGATAAAATAGGTGTATAGCATACCTAAACCATCTTGTATTGAGAGGATGTTATAAACATGCACCTATATGAACAAAATTTCAATGTATTTTGGAAAACTCGAGTTTTGGAAGAAAAAGAACCAATTATCAAGAGAAAGCTTGCTTTTCATAATCATGTACCAAAATAACAAAAGAATTCATGAATTGACACTAGAATTTGTGCTAATGGTTTTGAATTTTTTTTAAGATAGCTATTTTTAGTGTATGAAGTAAAAATTGAAAAAATATTTTTTTATATTTTCAAACATACATTAATTTTCTTTACTACTGTGAGAATTTGAATGTGTGGGAAAAATTTCAATCCTTTTGTCTTTGTAGATTGTAAGATACAAGAATTCTATATTGATTGGAAATGAATTACAACTTCCTTAATTGGTAGCCTATTCTATTAGCATGATATCCAAAGCTTCCCAATAGACTATTGAATCCCATAATTTTTTACTCAAGCACATGATTTAAAAAACCAATTATGTTTTTAGGAATCTTGTAAAAATGTTTTTTTTGTACAAATTTGACTTTTACATCCATTTAAAATTAACTTCATATGAATGTATATGATCTTTTTTAAAACCTCTATAGGAATTTAAAATAACTTTAGAGGTTAACTATTTGAAATTGGACTATATTGATTGTTTTATATCTATAAATGATATTCATTGTGTGTAGGCTAAAAAACATATACAAACCTGGGATGTTTTTGGTAGAGCGTAGTATTTAATACAACTGAGTTGGATTTTCTATGCTTTTTTTTATGCATTGATAAAATTGGCATTTTGAAGACATATTTGAACTCCTAAAACTTGATGACTATGTTCTACCATTGAAATTTTCCAAAAAAACTATTTCTATTTCAAATTGGAATAATTCATTTTGGGGATAATTGAATGCTAAATCTTGTACTAGAGTAGTACAAGAATGTATTCAAGAATTTCAAGAATTTTAACTACAAAGAATGCAAGATATTTGGATTTAAAATCTTTAAAGTAAAGAAATAATTCCTTTTCATTCCTATGCATTTTCATTACTTTTTGGTATACATAGTATATATAAACATTAAAAATTGATATTTATTCATTATATGTGTTTGAATTCTTCAATATTCTTAGGCATTGGAGATAACACCAAAAGAAAAAAACTTGGTAAAGATTAGTCCATGGCAACTTGCAAAACTAGAAACTTAAAATCAATAAAAAAATAAACAAGAGAAAATATCTTGTAAAAATTTCATATTCACAAACTTGCAAAGGTAATATATATATGTGTGTGTGTTTAATTTACTATATAATTTTATATGATAGACATTACAAAAGTATGCATGATAGTGTATAACAAATAACAAATAAATATCATTGAAAATCAATGACTTCAATAGCTCCAAATGAACTCATATTATAGTCAAATGTAAATGAAAATAAAATACATGTTTTAGCAAAATATCAAACTACCATGTATGCCATCTAATATCATAATTTTTTTGACAATGGTAAAATAAAGGAAGTAATTCATTGATAAAATATTAAAGTGGAGAAGTTGATCTTAATGTAATGAAATTCATTGCCTTTGGTCAATCTTCAAAGCAATAGAGTATATAAGATAATTTCAAGCAATATAAGAGCTTAGCCCTTCATAGTACAGAAACAATCAATATATTTGTTTGCAAATTGTTATCCCCTCATTATGCATAGTAACTCAATTTTCTTAGATGTTGATTTATTGACTAACTAAAATCATGTTGGAATTAGAGTGAATTTTCAATTCAAATTAAATGTTTATATCTTGATAAATTGACTAAAGTTTAGGATCTAAATTCAAAATTAATCCATAGAAATGTACCTTCCACCTCTCTCCAAACTTTGTATATGACTTTTCCATTAGAAATTTCAAGTCACAAATTGCTTTATAAAGATGAAAGTATACTTGAATTATTTCATTTTCATATTTGAATAAGTTCAATTTTATTTACTTATTATACCAAATGAAGTTCAAAGTTATGCTTGAACACAAGTACTAGTGCATTTAGACTTGACTATGAATAATTTAGCTCCTACATATTCTAAGTTTTTAATTCCACATGAAATGTTGTGTTCCTTCATGTCAACCCCTACAACATACCTTCCTTTTCATTACATACCAAACATAAATTAGCTAGTAAAGCTATGCATATGCAATTATGCACAATAATAATATTGTTTTATTACCAAAATTGATTGTCTTCCAAACATATCAAATTTTGTTATTTTAAAATTGAATATGAACCCATTTTCATTAAGTTTATACCAAGGCAACTTTAAAACATTTAAGTGCATCAATAAATAAAAAATTTAATTTTTTTTAATTTTTAATTTAAAAACATATGTTCATCAATAATTGCACTCTATGATATACAAATTCCCATCATGTACTCAAGGTGCATAGACATGCTCCATTTGTATTACTTTTGCATCTACATTTTGATATTTGCACAAAATCTACAGTAACATATCTATGTCCTTTTATTGTAGATAATTCATGACCTTTAACAAAAAATCCAATATAAATTTGCCTTAATAATTTCTATAAAATACATATTTACATTTACAAAAAGTAAAAACTATAATTCTTAAGCCCTTAAAAATCCAATCTAAAATCCTAAACTTTAAAGTCATAAATCCAAAACTTTCGTAAATTTAAAATTTTGAAAGTAATCTTAATGGTCGTTAGTGAATTTTTAAACTTAATGTAAACCATGTATTGTGACAGAGGGTTGCTTTTATGTGAGCATAAAAGTGTAAGCCTATGAGTCTAGAATATTACACACCTATATTACAAATATATATACTATAGAAACCCTCCATGATTATAGGATACATATTACAAATATCCATATTATAGGTGTTTTTGATATATACACCTTCTATAGTGTGTGATATCTATATTATAGGTACCTATATTGTAGGCTCAATGCTCACAAACTTGCATTCTTAAACTTACATACTAGCATTATTGTATACTAAATAGCTCCTTTTTTTCAAATAGCATCTTCCACCTCAAATGCAATGTGCATTTATTAAGAACACTTTTCAAGTTACCACATAGTGCATTGTGAGAAAAAAGGATGTGTATCCTATATCCTACACCTAGGTCAAATTTGTTAAAAAATATTACATAAAATAATTCAATATAGCATGTAATCAAATTTTCAAAAATTATAACCCGACACAATTGAATAGTGAAGAAAATATTAATGATAATAATGTGAATACTAAAAAAAAACTATGAAAAATGAAAAATGAAAAATAATATACATATAAAGGTGATTGCTATATAAATGTAAAAAACCCATGAAATATATGAGCATACTAAGCTTAGTCCTTTTCCCTTCTTTGAGGGGAAACCATGTTCATTGAAAGGGATTGAAACTTAACCAATCCTTTGCTATTTAACTTACTAAATCGCTAAAGGACATGAAAGATGTGGTAAAGTCTTGAGTACTAGTATTATTGCCAAAGGTTATGAAATATCCCACATCTCGTAAAATGAGATTTCAAAAATTCTAAATCCTCCTAAATAAAGTTAATTTAATTAAAAAAGAAATGATTTCATATGGGATTTGACAAATTTGACCCCAATGTACAATGTTAATACTAAAATTATTACAACATTTTACAATAATCTATTATATAAGAAAATGTACTAGTATTTCCAATGATCAACATTAGCAAATAAAAATTTATTAAAAATATTGGATTATTATTTTTCAAAAAAATATTGCATGAAAAAATGAGTCTTTTTATTTTAAAGAATTACAATTAACATTTATAAATATTTTAATATTAGTCATTTAGCAAAAGATCATAATTTTGACTACTAAGTATTATATTCTTTTTAGTATCCTAGAAATAGATTGATTTTGAGCTTTGTAGTCCTTCCATATTTTGAATGAAAATGGACAAGGAAGAAATTATGATCATCTATTTGGATGGAATTATATCAATGGATTGTAACATTATGCACTTTATATAATAGATTGTTTGGTATAAATATTAAAATATATTACTCAATAGTAGAATGTGATTTGATAATAATTAATAAGTCAAATTTTTTATTTTAAATAAATCATATATATTTTGTAAATTCAAAAATATGTTTTATATTATAATAATATCTATTCTTTTAAAATATGAGTATTTATTAGAATAAATAGTATTCAAAAAGTATAATAATTTTTAAAATTAACTTATAAATATTCATTTGCAGTTTTGAATATATGGTTTGAAAAATAACAAAAATTACTTTGACCAATATTTTTTTAAATAAAAGTATACATGAAGATGTAGATTCATAGTAAACATCAAACTTTTGAGTGCTATTGAATTTAGGAAGGTAGATAAAACATATAGAGAGTTATATAGAGCAATTATTCCATGGCACTTTAAACACAATAAATATTCCATCAAGAATAATTTAGAATTTCATTGTTGAATTTTACTTTGCATTTTCATTGTAGCTTTAGTATTGAAATAGATTTAGTATTTAGATGCATAACATTAAATAGAAGAATTCTATATTATTGTAAGATATTCAAAGATTTTAAATTAATATGTTGATTGTTCGCATATGCAATAATATAGAATATTTTAATAAATAAACCATATATTTATTGTATGAATATATTTTAATGTGAATGGTTTGATTCAAAATATATAATAAAATACATAAAATCACAATGGACCAAATTTTACTTTCAAATTTTTGACAAGTATTTTGAATGATGTTATGATGAAGAAACTTATGTGTTTAACTTGATTAATTAATGATTGAATTAAATATATATTTTTACAAATCATAAGCACACTTTAAGAAATTTTTCCAAATTCAAATTAATATATAATTCTCTACAAGAAATAATTTAATTAAAAGCAAAACCTACTTTGATGTGGTCACAAATACTTGTCTACATCTCTTTATTCAACCTTGGAATGTTAAATATATTCCATGACATTAAAAATCAAATAATTTCTTGCTAGTCAATTAATTCATAATTTGAACATCTGGAATATTTGAATTTAGAAAGGTTGGAAAGGCTAGAAAAGATCATTGTTTTAGTTTGGATAGAAAGGTCTTTATTGTTTTTATTTGAAAAATGCATTAAAATTTGGAAGTTGGATATATGATGTCATGTATAGAATATGTGCAACAATCTTTAGGCGTTCATTTATTTATGTAGATGCAAATTGAAGTGAACTTTTCAAAATTGTTGCCAAAGTGCCAAACTTGAAAAATTCATTTCAATTTCAAGAAAAAAATCAATTGCTCCTACATATATTAAGTCCTCAATTTTTATGATTTCAATACAACTTGAATATAAAAACAACTAAAAATTATTTATGTCTATATAAGGTATGAAATTGAGAAATTAGTGTATGATAGACTTAATGTACTCAAAATAGTTACAATGTGTACATACATTCTAAAAAATCTATCGCTTTTCAATAGTTCACACTTTATATATAATGTTCAAATTGAACTTATAACATGCTCCATTCTTTATTAGCAGTTTGTGAAGTGTGCATAATTGAGTGAACCGAGGGCAATAGAAGTTCATGTACATATGACTCATTATAAGGTTGGTCAAGAGTATGCAGACATAGTAGTGCAAAGTAAGCATTGGAGAATTCAAAATCCTTTTAGAATCCTACAAAAGGTCTTGCCAAAAATGCCTAGTGACATCATCCACCCACTAAATTATCTTAAAATTTGGAAAATGCCAATGGTTTGAAAATTGATCTAATCTCCATTGTTGATTAGAATTCCTAATATCATTCAAGATTCTTAATTTTTTTTGGGGGGGAATCACATAGTTCTATGGACTTTTGAAGATATGACTCAATTCAATCCTTTCAAGAGTTTACAACTACTATTTTAAGATCAATATCAAGTAAAGCAATGTAATTTTTAGGTGCCTCAATCTACAATACAACATATAATGATTCACTAATACAATTGCATGAATGTTTACTTCATTAAAAAAGACTCTCATACAATTCTATATGGAGTTTTTTGAATTTATAATGCAACTTTAAGAATTCATAGCTCTTTATCTCTTATAGGGGACTGTCTTTCAAGAAGATAGTGAGAGAACATGTTTTCAGACAATTCATTTAATTCAATGAATTTTTAATTCCTTCTAGAACATAATTTTTTTTAATTCCCAACTCAATGAACTCATACCCAACATAGACCTAAATTCAACTCCAACCCACCCACCCACCCTATTTATAATTCTAGAGTAAAAAGGGGATCTGCAATCAATATAGAATTTCTACTCCTTTGTATCTATATTTATATTGTGTATCAATGTACATCCTATGTGTTTGTATTCATACCCCAAATTGTATTCATATTCATATCTCAAATCTATATTTGTACCTTGTATTTGTATCCTAGATCGACGGCTTGGGGATCGGTTTCTAATTTTTTTTTGAAACACATTGATGGTTTGTGATTTTTGAAAATTAAAAGCGGGCAGATTAATTAAAAACATGTTGTTCACATCTTTTCATGGATAGTAATCTTTACATTCAAGTTGAGAATGTTTGTTCAAATTTATAGCTACAATGGTGTAGTGAATTATTTACAATGTAGCTTGGAATGCAAAGGTAATGTTGAAAACAACATTGTGACTTAAAAAGTGGTACATTCAACCATGCACACCCTTTAGTATTTACAAAGTATATTGGATACTTAGTATGTTTGTTTGTTTTGGATCCAAACCTTGCAACAAACACACTTTTGACTTTACAAACAATTACAAATGTCTATAAGACTATAAATCATAAATGCATGCATCAAGAGTCATTTTAAATCTGATAAAGTTTATGATTGCATTCACAATCATTTTTTTTCTATAGTGTCTCTGTTAAAAAATATATATTAACATTGTTCCCACTAAATTAAA
Organism: Pseudoscleropodium purum; assembly: GCA_963969395.1. Lineage (NCBI taxonomy): Eukaryota > Viridiplantae > Streptophyta > Bryopsida > Hypnales > Brachytheciaceae > Pseudoscleropodium > Pseudoscleropodium purum. Next base: position 30,766,287 of record OZ017795.1, read on the forward strand.
TAGTTTTATTGCAAATATTTTGTCCATTCTAGACAACAAATAATGGACCCATTACTAGATGTAGACAATATAAACCATTATTTTAAAATAAAGTAGATGTAAAAATTCCAAGTGTATACTCAAAAGTCTGTATTAAATTTTTTGAAAATGATTAGATACTAAATTGAAGATGTACAATCCATATACTTCAAATTAGAACATAGAATTAGAAATCTATAAAGTTAGACTTCAAAAAATTATAATTAATTCATATAATATCCAAAAATTATAAAACAAAATATTTTGGAATATTTCAAATTTGTGATAAGCAACAATGTTTATGAAAATTTAATTATAAAACTACTCTAAATGGTTTAAGTTTGTAGTTGTAGGCTAAACTACCTTACATGAAATTTGGATCACCAAAGGTGAATTAGTGACCACAATGGGGGGTTCCACGTTTTGGGTGTAAATTCATGACAAAAGTGAATGGTTTAGAGCTTTAATGTCATAGCTATTCTAAAAAAATTCTAAGACCATTCTAGTTGTGTAAAAATGACCATTGTGGATGCATTGCTTGTTGATTTTAGGTGGACCTAATGACAATTTTGGACTACCTATGCACATTTCAAAATTCATAACAAAATCATAGTGTTTAGGTATAGAACTACAATTTCAATTGTTATCAACTTCTTTTAGACTTGTAAATATATAAATTAAAAAATATATATGTTTCACCATCCCATGTGGCCATGTTGGCAAGGCATCCAATATGCTTTGCATAATTGGCTTGTTTACCCCTCACATTGCTAGCAAAGTTCTTCATTGGCTTAAAGATGAAAGTTTATTTTAATCTTCTTCATTGGTTTGAAGTCATTATGTTTTAGATATCTATAAGTAGTTAGTGCTTATCAAGTAGATTTGGTTAATTTTTTGCAAAGATGGATGCTTGGACATGAACCTAGTGTAAAAAGCATGACAATGGCAAGTAGGAATTATACAAGGCTAAAACCCATGTTCCTATATTTTTACAACAATTATTTAAATTCTCTTCAAAAATAAAACAACTTATATTTTGTGTAAAAATTGTCTATTAATAGAAAAATTGGGATGCATAGCCATGGTTTTAGATACACCTTATATCCGCAAGTAAAGATAGTATAACATTATTGAGCAAGAAAATATCACATAATTATAGTTGTAGAAAGATGTATTTAAGAACATTTTGGTTTATGGCTTGTACATTAGTGAATTTAAAACCTAATAGAACGCTCTTGAGCAAAGATCCATCTAGGTTATTCAATGAAGTACAATTCTATTACTCAAGACATAGAAATGTGCATAGAAGACAATATGTTGTACTCCTAACAACTTGTTATAACCACTTTTAAACTCAAGTAACCCTAAGACCTACTAGATGCCTTGTCAACAATGTTAATAATCATAGCTTGATTTGATAAAGTCTTCAATTATTGAAGCTATAATTTGCAAAAAGGGTAAATTTGTTATCAACAATTAGTTTGCAAAAGTATTAAAAGACATAAGACAAAAGTTTGTAGCTCACTTATGATAGATGATGACCAATATACTAAGAGCATCCGCAGTCGTCACTGCAACGGCTCCCGCCAACGGTGCATGGCGGGGCCGAAGGGAAAAACGGGCTCCAACGGTCTCCCTACCCTTCTCTCTAAACTGCCGGGACTCGCCATTGAGCTCCCGGTCTCTCCAAGTTTTGCACCTTTGTAGGGAGAAGTTTTCCTCCCTCTAAACTCAGTCAATGCCACCATGGCAAGTATTGAGGCGGGAAGAGGAAGGAAGGGGAAGAACTTTTCAGCAGAGGAGGAGATGTGCTTGTGTAGGAGTTTTTTGGCTGTATCGCAGGACCCTGTTTGTGGAAATGGGCAACGCAACACCGCATTTTGGGAGCGCATCACTACTCATTTCAATCAGACAAAGGCAAGGGGGAGTCCACTGCGACCTGCAAGATCTCTAGAGTCGAAGTGGGGGAGCATCAAGCATGATGTTGCCAAGTTTTGTGGTGCGTACAAGCAAGTTTTTGATTGGAGAGAATCAGGCACCTCACTGGAGGATGTTATAGACCGTGCGTTGGAATATTATAGAGATAGGCACCCGAAGCTGCAAAATTTTACGTTTTTGCATTGTTGGACTTTGTTGAGAGAGGTGCCGAGGTGGTGGGAATCTCCCCTGGACGTGCAGCGGAGGAGTGGTGTCGGAGAGGGGACCCCGGGCATGGCACCCCGCAAGGTTGCAGTGCCCTCGCAGACAGTAGACGAAGGCGACGTCGAGCTTAACGTCGACGGAGAGGCGGCGAGCGGCGAAGGGGATGGTCTAGAAAGTATTGAAACAACTGCTCGGGAGTTAGTGCAACCAAAGGGTCAGAAGGCGGCGAAGCTCGAGCTCCTGGACTTTGGTCGCCGAGACTCTATTTTGAAGTCGCAGGCAAGGGCCACTGAGCAGATGGCACAAGCCAACCTCCGGAAAGCGGAAGCCATGCAAGACCATTCCGCCATGAATCTCTTCAAGATGAATCTTGAGGAGCTCGACGCGGATGCCAGGGAATACTTCCTCCTCCGCCGCAGCGAGGAGATGGAGAGGATAAAGAGGCGAATCGATGCGGAGAAGCGGAAGGCCGAGCGTGAGAAGGCGGAGCATGAGAAAGTAATGCGGGAGCGCGCCATGGAGGTTGAACGCGCGAAGAAAGCACGCACCGAACGACCTGCTCCACCTGCAGTTGCTAGCGGCACACCACTGAGACGGCCTCCTGCGACTCCAAGCCCCCCAATTTCCACCGGCACCTTGGAGCCACAGCACGTTGCGAGCGCCCCTCCTCCGACGGTGGCGACTCCTTCGATGGTCCCGACCCCCGACGGCTCGTGCTTGCCAGGTAAGAAAAAAATTCCTTCTCCGCGATGTCATTCTCTAATTTCTCATTTCTATCCAATCGCATCGGTAATTGTCATTTTAGGGTTCATGCTGCTTGTTTTCCTCTTCGTCATGGTCTCGTCATCGTCCTCCTGATCGTGTTCAGTTCGGGGAACACGATCAGGAGGACGACGAGGAGGAGCAACAATTTTTTTTTTTCTATCGATTTTTTTCATGCTGTTCATGATGTTCATGCTAATCGCCGTGTTCATGCTCATCGCTGTGTTCATGCTAGTCGTGTCTTGCTGATCGCCGTCTCATGTTCATGTTCCTGCTACTGGCCGTTATGCTGGTCGTGTCTTGCAATGTTAGTTACAGCAATTTGCAGTTCATGAGCACGTCCTGTTTGCCTTCATTTTGGTGTACAGTTCGCCTTCATGGTGTTCAGTTCATTGTCATCAGATGGTGGTTTGCTTCGTCGTTGTATTTAATTAGTGGCAATTTTATTTCTTGCGCAGATGATTCTCAAGGAGATTTTTGGGAGGATTCAAACATTGTTCCAAATACGCAGCTGCAAAGTGAGGGATCTAGCATTCAATCTACTTTTCTAGGACATAGAAATGTAGCATATGGTTTAGAGAACTCTAGAGTGGTGCATGGAATTCCAAATGGGAATATAACAACTCAAGAGTTTGGTTACAGAAATTGTGGACAAGGTTTCAACCTCAATGCCGAATTCTATTCTCAATAAAAATGCCTTGCAAACTTTTTAGTTCACACATGCGTACCACGTCCCCTCATCATCCAAAGGTGGTCAATCAAATCATTTCGCAAAGCAAAATGAGTCTCCACATTCTCTACCTCCCTAATCCCACTTTGCAAATCAAAGAATGTGAAGGGAAAAGAACTACTCCTTACTGGAATGGCACAATCAACAAAAGGCTCTAGCTCCAACTCGTTCTCATCTTCTAAAATCATATTGTGCATGATGATGCAAGCCATCATGATGTTGTTGATGACACCTAGATCCCACTGCCGCACTGGATTTTTGATGATGTGCCACCTTGATTGTAAAATGCCAAATGCCCTTTCAACATCCTTCCTAGCGCCTTCTTGGCACTTTGTAAAATGTTGCTTCATCTCACCTTCGGGCTCATGAATTGGATGCACAAAACACCCCCAAGGTGGATAAATCCCATCGGTGAGCAAGTAATATCGAGGGTAGACATGGCCATTTACCTCGAAAGTGATGTCTTGTGCAGGGCCCCGCAACAAGTTCAAGAGGAAAGGGGAACGATCCAAAACATTGATATCATTGTTTCCCCCCGGTAACCCGAAGAAAGCATGCCAAAACCATGTCCTCTGATCAGCCACTGCCTCAAGAATAATGCTACGGTTTTTGTCTTTGTCCTGAAATTGCCCCTGCCATGCAACAGGGCAATTCTTCCAAGTCCAATGCATGCAGTCCAGACTAGCAAACATCCCTGGAAACCCCCGCTTCTCATTGATACTCATCTGTACAACCAAATCCTCCCTAGAAGGCTGTCTCAAATATGTAGACTCAAAACACTCTCTTATGGCTACAACAAACCTCCTCAAACATTCTAGGGCAGTGGACTCACCCAACCTACAGTACTCATCAATTGCATCCGCAGACGCCCCATATGCAAGCATACGAATGGCGGCAGTGCACTTCTGCAATGTTGACAAACCCAAGCGTCCAACCGCATCCCATTTCTGCAAGAACCATGGATCTTGTGTGGCAACGGCATCCACAATGGTCAAGAAGAGCTCCCTCCGCATCCTAAACCGTCTCCTAAACATGTCAGGTCCATAAGTCGAGGTGTCTGCAAAATAATCAGTGTACAACAAATTTTGATAGGTTTCTCTATCACGCCACACAAACTTCCGTCCGGGTAAGCTTCCTCGAATCCGGGGGGTGGAACTGGACTCACCCAAAACCTCTGAAGATACAACATCAACCATTTGCATGAACAACTCATTCTCCAATTCATCTTCCATGTCTTCCTCAAACCCTAAATCAAAACCTAGGTTCCTCTCAAGCTCATCCTCCCAACTCTCCATCTCTTCACTTTAATAATAAGCACTTCTCAAAAATCCTCAAATTTGCCCCAAACTATGCACAAACTATAATCCTCTCACAAACCCACGGACCCCTCCACTCACAAAAACCACTTCCAATACAAAAAACCACTCCCAGTACAGTCTGCTGTTGCGCACAGGAGGGGATGCTGGGCGACTATGCGACTGGAGAGGAGAGGAGAAGGGACTGTGCCACGGTGGGGTGCCACGGTGGGGAGCCACGGGGGATATGTCGGGAGGGGATACTGCGATGCACTGGGGCGCCAGGTAGGTGGAGAGAGCCCGGAACAGCTCCTGGTCCCGCCATGCACCGTTGGCGGGGGTGTATGGGGGGCCAAGACTGCGGATGCTCTAAGACTATTATGTCAACAAAACTTTAGTATATACACACCATGCACGATGCCAAGAACATGCCAATACAATTATCTCTAAACTAGTTGGCAATAATGCTACGGCTCTAAGGCCCAAGGAAAGGAAGCCATTACATGTTTTTAGGAGGTTTGAAGGGCCGTTTGAGGCCTATTTCTAAAGTTGTTCATTTAGTAGTCCGGAAACGGTGGCTATCAGAAATTTCTTTTTTTTAAATTTCTTTTAAAATTTTAAAATGCAATTTTTCTTAAAAATTTAGTTTAAAAAACAATAATAATAAAATGACATGGCAGTTACTATGTGACATTACACAGCTATTGTAGGGCAGTTTGCAAAGTCTAGGAACCAAGTGGAATGCAAAAGAACTTGCAGCCCTCTAAGGGCTGAAATTTCATCTAATGATATCATTCCCTAGCCTTACATTGTCCCTTTAGGTTTGTCATACCCTTCCATTTGTTGTAGAATTCTATTGTTGGTTTAACAAATAATTTTGTTGTTTTAAATTGTTGGTTATACCATCAGCTTGAGGAAGCCTAAGTGATTATAAAAAAATGTCTCAAAAAACTTTCACATCATAAATAGCTATTGTGGCAACATTTTGGGTTGTTATTAGAGTTGGAATTCATTTTTTACACCAATAATGTTTCTTTCTAGGTCAAATTCATCCTTGTTGAGATAAATCACATATTCAAGACTTATGGCCAATCAATTTTTCAATTCCACTTCAACCATTACATACACAATATAATATCATCAAGACACACTTAAGAGTTCATTACAATTTAAATGTTGCCAACTTGCCACCACATTGCTTATCTTCCCTACACATTTAGAATAGATGTATCTTTGGACCCTTTAGGCCTTAGAAACTTGAGCCAAGCAAGTAATGTTTGATCCTCACTACTAGAAATGGCATTTGTTGTTCAATTTGTGAGTGATTATGGCAACGTACTCAAGATATAGACTCTCCAATTAACCAAATTCAACTGAGACTAGTGATGAAAACCCTAATACTAACAAAATGGACCAACAAAAGATTGATGTAGAAGAATTGGACGACAAGATTGTGCTATATGATAGTAGTGACAAATTGACAATGATGAGTCCAACAAAGCCTTGATCAACTAAATACGGTCATTGGTACTTAGATTATTTTGTAGCATCTTTTGTATTATTTTTGTTACAATTTAATTAATTTTAAGTTGTTCAATTTTTACTAACTACGAATTTGAGTATATCAAACTATTTTTTAAAATAATCTAAACTACAAAATTTAAATATTTTTGTAATAAAACATGAATTTTCATCATTAAAAAACCTTTGTAGTATATCAAGTTCATTATCCATGTGTCAAAATAATCATTTATAGGAACATTTAGCATCCTCATCTAGACTGAAATTTTTCATAGTTTTGGAATGAGACATTACAAATTTTCAACTCTCCTTTTTGTAGGCTCCACAACTTTCTACATCTCTTATAAACTCTTTAGTCTCTAAATTTTTCCTTATTTCTATATTTTTGTGTGTAAAACTTATTCATTTATACCCTTTCTACTCTTTAATAAAGTTTCCATAAATTCAAACACTCTGGGCTAAAAAAATTATATTTATTTTAAAACAAAATTTTTAGAAGTTCATTTTCCATTTTGAATTAATTGTATATAAAAATAACCTACAAATAGGATATCAATGGCAAAAAGAAAATTGAAGAAAAAATTCATATAAAATTGAATTAAAGTAAGAAAAAAATTTCAAGTATTCTAATTATTTATTTAAGAGTTTCATATTCCAGGTTAGTCAATATTGTGTTTGCAAAAATAGATAATCACAAATGAAATTTTGATAAATTTGAATCTATGTATGCTTTCAAATTTCAAATTTAGATTATTTCATTTTTTATTTAAAAATAAAAAGCAACATTCAAAGTCTATACAAAAAATGAGACAAAAAATCAATCAATTTGTCCCCAAACAATTGCTATCTACTTCAAATATTGATTAACTCTATGCATATTCTCAAATCAGATGTTCCTATGTTTTTGAACAGAAATTGATGTTCATTTTGAAATGAAAAAATTACATCTAAGGTGGAGGATCAATATCTGTTGTAAATGCAAGATAATTCACAGTTTTGTTTTTGATGTCATCATACTTTGCACACAATAAAGCCGTTTCATGTGGCTCCAACTCTAATTTAAGCACACTACTCAAAGCTTGAGCAAATTGGGTATATGTTACACGACCTATTGCACCTATACACATCTTTGTTTGAGCAAAATCTCTAAATGAACCACGCACATAGCTTCTTCTATCGTACAATTCCTTTTTAATCCGATTCATGAGTTTTTGAGCAGCTTCTTCTCTTTTGTCATCCAAAACTACTGGACATGTAAGAAATCTATCCGGCGTGAGCCCCTTCAATTTAGGCACCTTCAATACCTAAACATATCAATACAAAGAGTTGATGAAATGAGTATATTGAATGCTATTTATATCCATAGTTGTCCTATCAAACATTGCAACGCAACATCTAACACAACGCTAAGGATGTTTAGGAGATCCCTTCATCTATCTAATTTTTAGAATACACCTAAAATATTTGAAAACATATATGAAATATTTGAGAATATTCTAATATATAATTATTTAACATACTAAATATATAATTATCCAACACAAAGTTGTTCAACAAATGTCCTATTAAGACAGATACGGACTAAGACATGTCTAATAAGACAACCTTGCAATTGTAACATAAAACCAAACAATTGTATAAATAAGTTTATATAATAATAGAACTGAAAATAATTTATATACCTCTCTAAGTGGAGTTTTTTCAAGTTCTTTCAATGTGTATATAGTATCAATTTCATCACAAAAAGCCGTCCAACAAATAAGATATTGTAGATGATTGTTCATACAATATTGATCACACACCACTCTCATTTCTTGAGGAGTTACAATCAATTTTGAATTGTCAATAGCTGCTGCAAATTGTGCATCAAGTATAAGTCGATGTCGTAATGGATCATAGTCCCTAAAAAATTCTCTAATTCGATTTCTGTTTTTATAAACTTGTGTTTTAATATTATTCAATGCAATATCTACATTGTAACCATCAGCACGAATCTGCCACATAAAATGAATGCAAATATTTTGAAATGTTAAGAATGGTTGATATATATGGAGAGAGAGATATATAGATATATGTATATTTAGTGAGAAATATATAATCCAAATGAAACACAATTCACGACAAGAGAAAGGGGTGTTTTAAGTATAGTCCTTGTAGTATAGTCCTTGTAGTATAGTCTTTTAAGTAATGACCTTTTAGGCATCTTTTTAGTAAAATTTTATTGAAAATATATTATATTGAAAACACACCTTTTCTTGTAGTGATTAATTCTAAATTATTTAAAACCTAAAAGAAAATTACTTCACATACCTTCCAAGCCTTTATGAATAACAGTTCAAAATCACGATCTTCAGGTATGCTTGCTCCAATGAGTAGGTAATATTCCTTGACATCAAAATGTGTCACTTTTTGAATCAATACAAAAGATTCATTAAGCCAATTGTTTATTGCTTCTTCTTGTGTTTTTTGTTGTGTCATAACCATGGGATGACATTGTAGCTGGTACACATCTTTTATACGGTCCAATGTGATGTAACTTACGTTGTCCTAAAAACTTTATTATTAAATGTTAGTAAATAAAATGAAAATTGACTTGAATTAATTTGGTAGTTTTAAGATATTTTTATTAAATAATATTTTCTTAAATTTGTTTACTTCTAGTTGTTATAGTAATCTTATACAAGTTGTGATTTTTTGCATTACATTGGTGAAGGACCATGTACACTTTTTACTCAAGATTACTCATATGTCAAATGAGATTATGTATCTAAAATTTTAGCAAAAATAAATATGCAAGTTTCATTAAAAAGGTTCTTTATGTATATACTATTAAAAAAAAAAGTTTACCAACAACTTTAATCTTACAAAAGATATTCTAAAAAATTGAATAAAGTATAATGAATTTTAAAGTTCAAATGACAATAATTTTTCATTGATATTGAATGGATATTTATATCTAAAAATATAAAAAATTTAATTTTATCCACTTTTGTATAAATTTTTTACTTATAACAATCACAATTATTTTGGGGTTTGGTTTTATTGAAGTTTAAGGCATATACTTCTATTTAATGATTATATCTTTATACTTACATTGTCCAATTTCTTCCAACATGCGTTTACCAACTTTTCACGAAATTTATTAAGCTGCATATTTTATATCAAAAATTGTTATAAAATAATAGATATTCTAATCATTTCTCTTTGCACCATAATATAAATAGATCTTTGAAAATTTTAACTATAGACGCCTTAATCATTATACAACTTAAACAAAAGCCATAAATATGTTCCTTATTGTTTGATGCACTTTAAAATGTACCAAGATTCTAATGTATAAATTTTATGGTATATGGCATAATGTTTTTTTAGAATTCATCTTGTTTTCAATATTAAACTTATTATTGGGTTTTTTAGATTTATTTTATCATGGAGGCTAATACATCAACCATATTATATAATATTCCTTTTCTTTTTGAAAGTAAAATTTTTATATACAGGTCTAATTTTAATTTCTAAAGTACTTAGGACAATGTATCTATGAAATTGTAGTGGATTTAAATTCTAAATAAAGGATTAGGAACTTTAAGTCCCACAAAATTTACACAAAAAATTAAAAAAATATAAAGTTGTAAAATTTATTTGATAATTATTGTTAATGTGCTACTTTTGTATGGCAAAAAATTCATTAGAAATACAAATTTTTCCTCTGCTTTATTTAGATTGCTCTAATTTCATAACCGTTTTAGCTTAAAAAATTGACCTTTGATTTTACTATTTGACATGTTTAATTATCAAAGATAGAAATACAATATAATATTAAATTCAATAATTTATCAATAAATAATTGAATGGATGGATTTTAACTTATTTTTTATAAAATATGTTTTCAAATAAAAAATTTAACATTACACTCACCAAAAATAAAAGAAAGAATTAGTCTTAAAATACTATGGCAAAAATAGTTTTTAAATTTTTATTATTAATTACATTAATTATATTAAATCAAATTCAATTATAGGACATTATGAATATTACTAATGTGGCAAGTTTTTGTAATGCATTCTATTACCAAATTACCCAGGCATGTAGAAAAACAACTCACCATTCCCCGCACGCATTCCATAAAAGTTCCAAAATGAAATTCTTTTCCACAAGTTGCGTGTGTTCTCATAATCACAGCTAATTCCTAAATTTATTCATATACATATACATATTGTAAATTGCAAATGATAAACTCAAATCTTTATATCTCTAAACGAACTTGACATTTAATGATATACAACTATAAATAATATTTTTAAAATTTTTAATATTTTATATTTGTAGTGTATTGATGTTTGAATTTTCAAAAATAATTGATTTTTAATTAGATTGAAATCATATATGCATAATTTTTCTCCAAAACAAGAAAAAAAATTATCTTCAAATAATTTATTTCTTCAAGTTCATTGCAAATCCTTATTGAATGAGTAAATTTCTTGAATTAGCATCTCAAATGATTGATTTTAATATAAATTTAACCCCTAAAGGACGACTAGTATGCCATTATTGGTTGTATAGAAATTTTGGGCATATACTTGTGACCACAAATTTGTATATTTTAGGTTGAAATCTCAATAGTAGGTGTGGACAAGGAATATCTTTCATATGCAACAAATTTCATGACATTTGGAAATATGAGTAAAAAGTTATGGCCTAATTAGTCCAAAAAGAAGCACTTTTTTTAAAAACAAATATTTGAAATTGGTTTTCTAGAGTTATATATATATATATATATATATATATATATATATATATATATATATATATGTGTGTGTGTGTGTGTGTGTGTGGAAAGCTTTGAATCATTCCATTTTGATCAATGAGTCAAAAGCTATGAGGATTTTTTGTTTATGGGCAGTTATGGATTTTCTACTCTAAAATAAACTTTGAAGTCCTTTATCTTATTCAATTTTGGAAAAAATAAAATCATGAGATGTAGATTATTTATAAAAACATTGCAACCATTTGGATTGGAATTTTTTAATTCCATATTAAAATTCTTAACAATTTTGTATTTTGAACCATTCTCTACTACTATCTACTTACTATTTTTTTCCTGTATGTTGTACATTTCTAAATGATGTGAAATTTTTGGAGCATGTGAACAACTTGTCTAGGAAAATGAATGCAAAGAAACACAACCATTTTGAACCTTTTTTTCATAGAAAAGTGTAGTTGTCCTACTTTTTAGTAGGGCAAGAAAAATTACTTTAGTGACTTTGAATGCTTATATCTTGCAATCCACATGGTGGAATTGTTTGAAATTCTTACCACATATTTTCAAGTGAGCATACTACAAGATCTTTTGGTTACATATGGAAAAAAAATTCTAAAATTTATTACTTGTACTAAAATTGACAGTTTTTGCGCGTTTCCAGTAAAAACATAGCATAGAACTTTAGAGGTTAAAATAAATCAATAAAATTTTAAATTCTATAAAATTATGTTGACTAAAATTATGTTTATATGATACAAATATTTGGTATAGACACAAATACATATAAAGTTATGAAAGTCATTATATATGAATTAAGGTTTCAATAATTATATATATTTAAAAAAATAAAGTCTATTAATTTTACAAAACGGGATACAAACTTGTATTCATATCTGATACAATAAATAAAAAAAGTAAAAATCAAATAAACACTTACTTCCGGATTGAGACGAATGCCTGTATATCTCAAAAATTCTCTCCATGTTGCAATATCAAACCGTCTATTGTTATCACATTTTGCATGGAATGTTTTTAAGGCCTAAAATTTGATTACTTTAAGTATTGGTTTGATAATTACACTGGATATATTTATTTATGAACTAAAATATCATTTCTTATAATATTCTATAGCAATTAGAATGAAGCTTTTTTTAGTTATTACTTTTTTAATTTACATTATATAGATTACAATTATATGATAAAGTCAATAACATGAAGATTCAATTATAATATTTTATAATATTTAGATTTTGATGAAACTTTAAAGAATAATCTATACTTTGTATGTTTTGAACATCTTCTATTGGTTATGTAAATTAATGAAATGTAATCAATTAAAATTTAGAACCCTAAAATAATATATTTCATTAAAATTCAATAAATTGAAGTTTTAGGAATTCAATTAGATATCAAATTATAAGCATATTTATGTTTGTAGACTTGTATTATATTTAAGCAAATGCATTCAAAATTTAAAAAGATGATCAAAACATAGATAACAAAAATTCAAAACTTATTTTTGACAAAATTCAATGATAGTAGTAGAGTAACATATTTTTTATGAAACATTTTCAAATTAAAACAATTGCACTAGAAAAAAGCAAAACCCTAAGCACGTGAGATAAATAGAATGAAATCATTTGTTCATGCATTGTATTAAGCTATTAGTAAGTTTGTCTTTCATTAGATTGATTTCAAATGTTAAATTAAGGTTTTGTAGTTGCATTTTAATATCATCTATAGAATATAATTTCAAAATATATGTCCTATATATTTATAATTTTTTTTACAAAAACAGAATATCAATCATAATTGAAATTTTTTTGAATTGTAGATTCACAACATTTAAATTTATTAACTTGTTCAAATCCGATGTATAGTTTTTTATAATCATTTTTTTCATGGCATCACTATTCATTTACTTTGTGGAATACAATAATGTATTAAAATTTGATTACAAAGGCATTGTTGATAAGTTATGAAATTACTAGTATGCCTTTTGCTCCCATACGCTGAAGTTGATCTCGGATGCATTCATGGATAAAGAATAATGGAAGAACCATTGTGACTTTTACTTTTTAAGTCATTGAAATTTGTAATTAAATTTTTTTTTGTTATCTAATGTATAGGTGTTGTTTGTGAGAGTCCTGCAATTAGAATTAGATTACAAAATTGCTGATAATATGAGATTTCTAACTAGGTATGTGTTTAAATGATTTGTTTTGGTATACAAAAATTTGCATACAATAAGATTTATTAAAGTTAAATACAATTAAACAATTATAAATATACAACAATTCAAGTCATAATTAAAATCTATACTTTAATTATTTTTACAAATAATAAAAGAAATGTTGACTATGATGCATTATGTTGGTTCAATGCCATTTGAAATTAAATATACAAATATCCATCAAAATGTGTTATTTCAAATGTTGCATTGCCTTTACAAAAGAATATAGAATATATCTAGTCTCATCATGAAGCTAGGCCAATAGCCTTATAATTGCCACCTTATGCATAACTTGAACTTGGTTTGTACAAATTAGGTCTTTTGATCCACCGAATACATCATTAATTAAAATCTTTGAAAAATGTCTCCAATAAAATAATACAAATATGATTATATTACTTTATATTTTCAAATACAAATTGACGATAAAATCAATAATTTTTTGATGGAAAAAAATTAGATTCCAAAATAGTCTTTAGTATTGTATTATTGGGATTTGGAATTAAATATGTTAGACTCAATGAGTTAGTAATTAAATTGCATGTACAAGTGCTTTACTAGAAAGATAAACAAAATTAAAGTAGCATGCACATTATAAGATGTATTAGATGGCTTGAAGGTTCGTGTTTTTTTGGTATTACAAAACCTTAGAAAAATAAATACTTTTTTTGATGTTACTTAAGAAAATATCATATTTGGGAAGATGCATGGTTTAGTGTCTCAATATTGTTAGTAGTTGATCCACTAAATCAACTAGGATTACCAAAATATCCGGACATCTTAGGGATGTGGACGCCGAGTTCACAGTGTCATGTGACATTTGCAAATTTTTTTTTGTTGTTCACCCCATTCACCATGCCATCCATGAGATCTAATGGTTTGCATTCGTCAAATCGGGCAGCCTACATCTTTCTACCGCACTTGTTTGCCTTATTTGCCCAGTTCGTCCACCTTCCAATGATATTTTAGATGCTACAAATGCAAAGTCCAGACATCCTCTTTTTAGACATTGTTTTGTCCAGGGCGTTGGATTTTGTCAACCTTGAAATCAATCATCTAAAAATAGCTTTAATAACAACTATAAATGGTTGAGGCTTCATAAGTATTTTCTTCTTTTTCAGAAAAATATGCCATGTAGAACTTCACATATATTATTCTGAAGAAAGAAAAGAAATTAAAATTAATAAGAAAATGACTTTCAATGACCTAATTTTTACTTTAAAAAGTCTATAACTATATGAAATACAATGATGCTGGCACCAAACATTTCATTTTTAAATAACGGAGTTTTCATTTTCTTTCACATTAGTCATTATAAACCAATTCTATGTGTTTCTGTTTTAAGAAAAAGTCAATATGTATAAAATTTAATTTTTATGACAATCCATAGATTTATTTTTGAGAGTCCATAAATCAATGTTGATAGACTTTCGTTGTCAAAAAAATAATAAATGTTTTCTTAATCAAGTTTCCATGTTTTTAATCCAAAAATAGCATAAAAGAATTACAATATTTTGTATGCTATTTACTTTGAAATACATACCCCTCTTTGAAATCAACATTGTGATATGGCTATTGAGACACCAAACCATGTGTGCACTGATTTATATGTTTAATATTATAAAAATATCAATTAAATGATAATTTATATATTAATTATATTATCTACTTGTACATATTATAAAAATAAATTTGTTTTTATTTCAATTCTTAAATTTGTTCCAAATTTTACTTTCATTGGTTTTAAAACAATGATTTTCTATCTTAGCAATGATGTACCTAATACTCATTTAGCAAGTTTGAATTACAATGATGTATTAAACGAAGTATGTTTATCAAATTTATAGGTGATTTCTTCATTTAAATCAAATATAAAGTCAATTAATATCTCTATTTTTTATTTTTTTATTTAAATGTGATTTGTTTATTTCACTAAAGACCTTTAAATCATAAATGGCATCTGAATTGACAAATATAGGGTTCATTTTAAAATTCTTAAGAAACTATAGTTCATTCTTGGTGTTCAACATGAAGCTATGGAAATTCAAACTACAAAAGTACACAATTAAAGTATGAAGATAACATTTTGGATTCGTTTTTTAGTATCTTTTCATTTACATATAGGCCTTCAATGGACATAAAAATCAAAACCGGAGTTAGTTTTTAAGTGTAATCAATGAAAGTTCAAGAGCTCTTTATGAAAATAGTGGGAATTGATTAAAGAGTATCTATTTAAAAAGAATGCATTTGCTTGTGTAGTCGTATCTTCTAAACATTGAAAATTCACAAAATACTATATCATTTGAGTATTTGAGGTCTTATACTTTTTTAGATTATATTAGATGTCTATAGGGATATCTAGTGTTTGATTGCTTTATTCTTTATATTTAAATTGAAACAAAAAGTTACATCCAACTCCAATATGTGTATGAGAAAAATTTCAAAATTTAGGTCTTCAATGTCTTCGAAGTTTAAAATCTTCAATTAATCATTATTAGAAGCCCAAAGTAAGAAAAACTAGTGTTTCAATAAATTGGTGAAACAATAGATAGATAATATTTGTATAAATTTTTATCCAAAGTCAACTCAATTAGTACAAAAATTCAACTAATGAAACTCTTTCATGGCCATATGGATTATAAGAGAATTAAATAATGAAAACAATCAAATGAAATTTAAATTTAAATGAAATGAAAGTAGGAAAATAAAACTAAATTAAAAATTGAAAGTGGAAGAAAATCACTCCTTTTGAGATAGCATAAAAATATTGAATACAATACCATATCAATTTATCTAAAATATTATAAAATTTCATATTAGTATGCCCCACAAATTTGCATACCTTCAAAATTGGTGTAGATTTGGGTTGTTATTTGGAAGCACATGAATCAAAATTAAACATTGGTGAAAAATGGTGTAAAGAGTTCCTTTGCATTTTCATGATGAAACATTTGGACAATAGAAACTTCTTGGTCATTATTTTTCAAAACAAAAAAATACAAAGACTAAAATATAACTATAGGATCTGAACCCTTAAAAACACTTGATGTTCAAATTTCAAACAATGAATGAATGTAAACATGTCCTAAGTACATACACAATATCTTCATTTTATCATTCATCTAAATGTTTATAGATTCTTCTTTTAATTTTTTAAATTAATAGGGTAGAAATTTTCTATTCTATTTTTTTCAAAGTTTCTATGATTCAAGGAATATAGGAGTGTCAAATCACAAAACCTAACTTGTCTAGTTCAATAAATGATCCTTCAAAAATGATTTTGTTAAACAAATAAAATAATATTCTTAAAAGATCACAATTATTGGATTTTACCATTTTGAATTTAACTCCTCAAGGACTAATGAGCCTATTTTTTTAAATTTCAAATCAAGCAAGCTTTAATGACTTAAAAATTTGAAATTTTTGCATGAGATTTTATAAAGGATGCTAATCATTCCAATCTACATATGAAGCTTTGATTTAGGTCATTTTGATAAATATTCCAAAAGTTAATCCCTAAAGGACCAAGGCCTTTTCTTTGCCAAAAAACACTCAAAACTGCTATTTCTATGGCAAAAGGTGAAAAAAAATTTAATTTTTTTTCCACATCTAACCATAGGATCTTACACCTAACTATTATGAAAATGTGTGGAAAAAATTTCAGAATTTTTGACTACATAGATTGCATGATACCTGCGTTTAAAGTGGAAAAAATAAGTTTTTCAGCACATTGCGGGACTAGATTTTTTAACTTTGAACATTTTAAACTTTAATTTTTTGCACTACAACGTCTTGTTCTTTAAATCTTTATGGTATAAAATTGAGTTGAGACTTTAGAAAAAATTCAAAATATTCAATAAAACTTAATTTTTATTCTTTAAAAACTTGCTAAGTAGAAGTAGGTATGAAATAAAAGGAAAATCTAAAATATTCATATCTCTAAAATGGAATTAAAATTCTTTAATTCAAATGGTGAGATTTTTCTAGAAAAAAATATTGACGATTTGAAACTTTTTAAAAAAAAAAAATTGTAAAAATTGCATTTAGAAATGAATCCTACAAGTTATTTTTTCAAGAAGATAGTCTAATTGCTCGAAAAACCAGATTGTCCATAACTTTCTCATAAAAAATCCAAATGCAATAAATCAAAGCTTCACATGTACACAAAAATATAATCTATGAGTAAAAAAGTTTTAAAAAATTTTAAATTCTAATTAAATTTTTTTTTTTGTTATCCCATGTCCTCTGTCTTGAGCTTATTTGGGCATAACTTTTGTTTCCGGGCACCGATTGAAAAAAAAGAAAAAGAAAAAAAAGAAAAAAGAAAAAAGAAAAAAGAAAAAAGAAAAAAAAAAAAAAAAAAAAAAAAAAAGAAAAAAAAAAAAAGAAAAAAAAAATATATATATTCCCATGAAGCTAATCAATTTTTCTATCTTCCAAAAATGTTTCAAAAAATAAGAAAAAAATTTGAGCCTGTAGGTACTTGCCCAAAATCCCATTTGTCCTTCAAAGGGACAATGGTCCTTTAGGGATTAAAACGTTTTTTTAAGTTCAGTGTCAAATTGGAAAATAAAATGTACTCAAAAGAAAATTTATTGATTTTATTGAATCAAATAGATTGGTAGATTCAAAAACATTTGAACCATTCAAATCCAAATAATGAGGTGAAAAATATAAGAAGTTTATTTTTACAATCAATGAAAGTAGAAAAATCATATATATCTATTTTTTGAATTTTATTTTGAAATGAAATTAAAAACATAGGAAATATGTTAATTACTAAAAAATTCTCATTATTGGGATTAATAATCATCAATTTTTTGTAAAATTATTAGCAATTTTTTTTCCTTTAATACCATTTTTTTCCTTTCTAATTAAAAAAAATATTAATATGAAAATTCTTTTAGTTAAATTTTTTATATAAATTTTCAATGCATTTTCCAATGTATTGGCTAAATTGTACAAAAATTGACATATTCAAAAGAAAATTCTATCACCAAAATAAATCACAACTTGGGGTTCAACACAACATCAAAGTTACTAAAGTACTTAAACAACATGTTCAAAGCATGATGGTTTAGCCATAGGTATGACAAGTCATTAGAAAACCACAATATCACAACCAAAAAATTGAAGAATGACTAAAGTAAAAGGTGAAATTGTGAAAGAATCACAATTATACCGTAAGTAATTACAACACTTTAAGACAACTACAAATATCACCTTCAACATTGCTATAGAGAAAATGATGTAAAATGCAACTTCAAAGAGAAAAACAACACCAAAATATAGTGAAAGCAAAATTGAAAATTTCAATAAAAGTTCAATAATAAAAATCATATTGTATAGGATTTTGTAACAAATATAGCCCATTTTCATCCAAAAGACATGGTAGGTGGCCATTCAACCTACCATTACAATTATATTACTAACCATGATCCACAAATTATAATCCAATGCCAATACTTGGTCAAAATAGCCATTTGGCAGACTTTTAGTATATATACAACATTGAATTTAACATTAAGTGCAATATCCACACCATATATTATTTATAGCACTCAAAATTCTACAACTCATCCTATTTTGAAACTAATAAATTCAGAATTTTTTGAATAATTCTTTCTATAAGCCCCTATCTTTAGACTCATTAATACTTCTAAATCTAACATCCAATGCTCTTTTCCTTTGATGTTGATTATGAATGCCTTACCTTTGGACATTTCAACCTCAACATGGACAATGTTTAATTAACACATAGTCGAATTAGATAAGATGTGTTCCCAACTCCTTTAAATTTTCATCCAACAACCCATCTTATTGTATCGAAGATAGATAAGCCAAATGGGAATTTAACTTATATTTTATTCCATTATACTTGAGATTGATCAATTCACATTGATGGAACATAATTAAAATGTAGGGGTTTGTAAAAAGTTGGAAGGCTTATCAAACATAAATATGAAATTATGGCTGGTTGATTTGGTAGTCTTAGAATAGGGATGTTCTTGGGGCACACTTCTATGTTGTATCAAAATTGAAAAACAATTTTCAAATTTTTCCAAATTGGAATTGTTTTTGCTGAGTTTCATAATGTTTATAGTTGTATACATGTGATTAAAGAGAAACTTACTATGTTTTAGGAATAGCTTTGTCTTATTGTTAAGATGAAAACAACCAAAACTTTAAAGCCAATGTTAAAATTAATATTCTAAAAGTTGGAAACTAACCTCCCCTAGTTTTCATAGCCACATTCTCAAAATTTTATCAATGAATAATTCCAATTTTCTTCTTGCAAATATCACAAACTTTTGAAAAATCTTTTGTCAACTTTGAAAAGTTTGGCTAATTTAGTACATGAAATTCCACCCTAAGAAGTTAACAAAGCAAGTGCACAAAGTACACAAAAACAAAGTACACTCCATCTACTCCATCTAGATACTATAAAATTCAATACATCAAATTCACTTATTGTAATAATTGCTTCTCTAGCATGACTCTATAATTTTAAAAAAAAAAGATCAACCACTACTACAATATCTAACAAATCTAGCTAGGATGGATAACACAATCCACTTAGAATTGTCATTACTATTGGCACTAAATGAACAATACATAATCCAATGATACTAGTATGTGAGTATGAAAATGCAAACATGCAAGTTTTGAGCATATATATAAGTAGACGTATTACAACCATTGAAGGTGTTTATAATATAAATACCTATAATATAGGTGTTTTCATAATAGTTATACTATAATTTTGGAAGGTGTTTATGATATAGACACCTATAATAATGGTGCATAGTCTTCTGAGCTCATGTGCTCATGTTCCGAGGCTCACATAATAGCAACCCTCGTACATTATCCATCCATCACAAAATTGCATGAAAAATTTAAACTTAAAGCAACCATCAAATATACTCTAAACAACATCAACAATATTGCCATAAAATAGACAATTTAAATTCTCCTTCACAAGAGGAGTTTCAAATACAATCAAATGCTTTCCACAAATTCCCTCCTACTTTAATCCATCATGACATCAATATTTCCATCTTCACTCTCCTTCATTCAAAAATAGTTATTGTTTTGTAGTTCTAGTATAGTACACTTGAGTTTATACTATTGCAACAAGCCTCTTGTAGAGGTCTAGCTAAAGGTGAATTTTAAAAAAAAGACCCTTTATTTAGTATCGTATTAATTTTTTTTATTAACACCTCTCCTAGCTAATTTGGCACCTTTGATTGCAAATATGAAGCCAAAATTTGCAAAAAAATAGTTTTGTATAGCAAATTAAAAGGTTCTTGCGTAAGTTGTGTTTTTGCGAAGAATTCAATAAAGGGACAAATTCGCCTTCACAAGAAGCTCATTGCACTACAAAAGACTTGACCATATATTATGTATAATACAGAGTTTTCCCTCTCACAAGGGTAAGTAATCCCACAACTTTTTTTCCAAGAAGTGTCATGAGACCTTAAATGAACAGACTCTTAATTTACACCTATCCAATCACTATTACAAAATTTAGTTTTTCTATTGATTTGATCTTGTAAATTGGGTTCACTTTTGTGTTGATATATTCAAACATATGCTGATTTGGACAAAATTCAACAAAATTCAACAGAAAAGTGAACCAAATCAGTGTAACCAAAAATCAATAGAAAAATCGAATTTCCTAATAGTGAATAGCGGTTGGAGTATTTCTGACTTACTGTACTGTGAACAGCGCCCAGAGTCGCCAACGGAAGTGACACTGCTAGCCCGTCGTCTCTTCCGAAGATGCGCATCTCGAAGCCCCGTCGCCACTACTGTTGGCGATGAATAACGTCGACCACCGCACTCCGACGATCCCGCGGATATCGACAGATCGCCGTTGCGACTCCTCGTGCTCTCCTAGCTTCCTGCCATTCTAGGTCGTTTCTCAAATCGCGCAAACTCATCCCATCCGACTTAAGATCCGCAGCGTCACCAACGAATCCTTTTCTTTTCACTGTCGGATCGACAGGGAGTTAGCTAGCTGGAGTCCCGCCAGTCGCAAGAAAGACGTTGACGTTCACTCCCGTTTGGATTGCGCAAGGGTGCGCGCACGCCTGGTTGATTCGAACGTCGACGCAGGATCTCACGGAGCTAGCCAGGGTGTCTAACTTAGTTGGGGTACGTGACAAGATGACGACGACGTTCACATTGTAGCAGCTAGCCGCGCGCGAGGAGCAAAGAGCAAGCTCATGACTTGGCTGGATTCGATCCAAAGCTAGCTAGCTAGTAAGACTGCCTTGCAAGATTCAGACGCATTGTAGCTCGCATTGTAGTTTTCGGTACATGGGAAGTTCTAGATGGTAAGGATCTGACAGGTTTTTGAAGGGAAATCTAGAATGCGTAAGTTGACGGTGAGGAGTCTGGATCTGAACATTCGGGTTTTAAAAATGATCGATTCAGTTGAAGCGGCCGGCTTGAGTTTAGGGTGGGTGTTTCGGTGTGGGTTTTTTGGAGTGATGAATCCACGCTGTTCCTAGCTCTTACGAAGCTAAATCTGCCTTACGAGTGGTTTTAGCATTATGAAGTGAAGAGCAGGGTTTTGCGTTTTATTCAGGGTTTCCGGCTGAGGTTTCCGGTCTGAGAATGGTGTAAGAGGGGTCGATCAAGTTCCATTTGGCTGGATTCCGCGTTTGACGCCGACAGCAGGTGTGGAAGGGGTTTAATCCCCATGTCCCATGCAATGCGGCTTCGTAGCAGGGAGGTACTATAGTACATTTCATACGTCCCTGTGTTGTGACTGTTGTCGATGATGTAATTTGAATTTGGGTTAGTAGTTTGTAAGATCGGAATTCTGTATCGTCTCTGTGCTGGTTCATGCACTTGGGAATCTCTACTGTTGACCGGGAAAATGCAAAGCTTACTGTTGAACAGAGAACGAATTTGCTAAAGATTCTGTTATATTGTCGTTTAATATGTAGCGCGTTTCTATCCTTCTGACAGTGCGAAGATGGCTTGTGAATCCTAGGCAGTTCAACGGATTTGAGATGAGTATGAACAGTGATATCCCTCAGCGAAGAATCATAGTGGGGACGGAGACGTCGCAAGATTAGCAGAAGCTAATACCAGAGAAGAAAAAAAAGCCGAAAGGATGCTGTCCGTGGAAGAATTCGGGGATGAATTTTCTAAGCGGCTGGAGGGCAGCGGGCGTCGCAGTGCCGTGAAAACGCCTCCCTCGGGTCGGTCCAAGTCTATTTCAAGAGCTGGGAGAAGGAAGACGCTGGACCCTTCCATGCTTCCAGGTGAGATCCCTCTTGTCCTTCCAGTCGTGACCCGTAATAACACTTGGAAACATCCAGCCCCGAAAGACGAGGTTTCGTAGTGTAGCTGAGCTGCATTGTAAATGTTTCTCCGTATTACTTATATCAGGATTTGACCTCCTTGTTTTAGTAACAACCGTTATAAATTAGAATGTATATGGAGCTCAGTTCAATGTAGCTTGTTTAAATGCCTCGTTGTTTCATGCAATGTCTCCTCCTCGCCTTCATCTAGAGCGAATAATTAAGGTAAAGGATATTATTTGAACCACTTTCAGCATTTTGAGGAGTCAGTTGGAAGATTTGTAGAGCTGGAGCGAGATCTTAGGCACATCAGATCGTTTGAGGCCAAAATCAGAAGAGTATTTTCTCCCGGATACATACACTTGTACATTTACCCCTTTTAACATGCTCGTTTAGAAAGTTTCTGAACGAGCATGTAGAGGGCTGAGTCACTTACAGTAAGTGTACATGTCTCCGCTGGGATTAAGTTTACATTTCAATTTCGCCTACAGTGGGGTAATGACTTTCCAGTCTCGCATGTGCATGAAACTCTTATGCAATTTCGAAGTGGGAGGTTGTAGTCCACGACAGTCGACACTCCATGTCCATTCAACGATCAATGGTCATAGTCGTACAATCAAGTCATATTGACACTCTTCGGTGAGAAGTCCAACCAAATCGATGAAGAATTGGAATCGAAGTTGCGAAACATGGATCAGTAATGGAGGTAGGATGTAGTGTACTTGAGATGCAAGTCTGATGTAATGTTGCAGGCCAGTTTTCTAACGAGAGTCTTGTCCCAAGCAGGGAACCGAGGGCAACCCGTACCCCAAGTGGAGGAGGTTGGGTGCGGCTGCAAAACCTGGAACCGCATTGGATTGGGCCTCGACTCAGGCTCATCGTCCTCGTCCACCTCGGAATCGACGCGCAAGTCGCAGTCCGGAGACAAGACCCCCGTGTCCCCCAGCACGACCATTTGCAACCGGAAGCTGGCCAAATCCGTCACCGGCATTTTCTTCCGGTAAGTTCGTTCTCCGCACCTCCCTCCGTGATTCAGGGCGCGACTTACTCCCTGCAATCCAATCCTTCCGCAAATCCAGCTGCATCCCATAACTAATTAATTTTCCTTTCCCTGCGTCTTTTCA
Organism: Pseudoscleropodium purum; assembly: GCA_963969395.1. Taxonomy (NCBI): domain Eukaryota; kingdom Viridiplantae; phylum Streptophyta; class Bryopsida; order Hypnales; family Brachytheciaceae; genus Pseudoscleropodium; species Pseudoscleropodium purum. The sequence goes on from OZ017795.1 coordinate 30,790,191, forward strand.
GGCGGACCAAGACGGCGCCTCCGCCCGCCTCCCCTTCCTCCTCTCCCAAATTCCAAGAGCAATGGTCCAGTTTCCGGGAGCAACACCAGCAAGAGATGAACGAGATGAAGCAAATGTACAGTGCTTTACATTCCATGTGCCAGGAAATCAAGACCATCTCAGGGTTACAACCGGGCGTCGTCTCCCCGCCCGCTGCACCAAAAGCGCTCACATTTGGTGAACAGACTCCCACCCCTACCATCGACTCCTCCTCCCTCCAATCACCTCTTCAGGTGGCACTTCGTCCAGCGAAAACAACCATCAACAGCGAGAAGAAAGCCGCGCCAGAGAATAAGGGGACATTGGTCACACCCCGGAGAGCGCGATCCGTGCCCCGAGCGCGACGCAGTGGCAACCAGTCTCACCCGCCGGCAAGAGACCTCAGCAGCTCAGTCAATCTCTTCTTCCGCTCGCCCTGGACCGACATCACGGCTTCCCTCTTCCAAGAAATTGTGCAGGTGCAGAAAACGTTCCTGCGCTCATTTTGCCAGTGCGTCGTCAAGCACCGGGAGAGCGAGCTGAACCCCAACCCTAATCCTAATCGTACTCCTAAAGCAAACCCTAATTCTAATCTGACCCCGACCAAAAACCCAACCCCTTTTTCCACAGGCGAGGTGAGCGCCTTGGTGGCGCGCCTGCTGCCGCACACTTCCTTCGCCAAGCCGTGGCACCTCAAGTACGCTGTGGAAGCGTGGATCAATCGTGTGGTGCTGGGCGACTTCGGGACGGACAGCTACGGCTTGGATGAGGCGGGGACAACGACGACGGCGACGAAAGGGGTCGATCCCGGCATGACCTCGAAGATGGCGCAGGTGTCCCCTTGGGACGAGTACCAGAAGTTGGCGCTGCTGTCCCCGAGCGACGCCATCAACCCGGCGCGCAAAAAAGCGGGGCTGTATCACGAACGGTTCCATTTATTTTGCAACCGGAAGTTCCAGGTACGATAAGGAAAAACATATGTACTCTTTGATAGCGGCTATGCAATGCCGCTCGTCATCTTGGATTTCGCGAAAGAATGCAATGCGTCGACAAGAAGATGTGCTTCTTTTCTAATCCGCGAAATCCCCGATGACGAGCAACATTGCCTGGCGTAAACCGCGGGGTAAGAATTCCTGCAGTTGGATAGAATTTGAATGAAACAGAATTTTCAATGATGAAACTGAATGCGGAATGCCCATTTACGCAGGCAAAACCGTATACTCGGGCAAGGAAACCCTAATAATGCTTCTGAATCCGGCCAGAGAAAGAACGGGACACTGCCCACACTGTGGCTTACGTATAAGTCTATTTGGGTTGTATTAATAAATTTGAGTAGTACCGATTTAGGCGCACAACAGTGTCCAAGCTACCTCGCTTGTTGGCTTTTCTAGGGGTCCCGGGGGTGTCTTTTCTGCAACCACCAAGCCCAAGTTATTACATCACTGGGGCCAATGAAAAGGTCACTGTTTTCAAGGTGAATGCGACATTGAGACAACACATGGTTAGCACATGCTAACACAGAGACCAAGAGTACGAAATCGATAGCATTTTTTCAATAGTTTGGATAACACAGAACAAGAGTACATGAAATCATCGACACGTAATTTTTTTCAATAGTATGGATAACTAGAATTTTATGAAATCGTCGATAGCATTTGATGATCAATGGAGAACAAGCGCCTGCAATGGATTGGATGCCATTGGCGACAAGAATCATGTCATTTTGATATCCTTCTGGGTGCGTGCGTGCGTGCGTGCGTGGGATCCCGCTGCAGGCCATCCACGAGGAGCTCGGGTGGTGGGAGGAGTGGCCGCCGGTGCTGGTGGAGGAGTTTCTGGAGGCCATGAAGCACGTATGGCGGGCGCACAAGCTGGCGTTTGCGTTTGACAGCCCGGCCGCCATCTTCTGCGTCAAGACGTCCACCGCCTTCGACCCCAACTACATGGAGCCCGTACTGGAGGTTTCGCAGTTCGACTCCTCCACCTTCTCCTCCAAAGTGGGCTTCATGGTCACGCCCGGCTTCCTGGTGCACGGCCAAGTCATCAAGAGCCAGGTCTACTTGATGCCCAAAGTCGGTCGGCTCGTTTGCGGCTCCCCTGCCAACTAAGATAAGGATCAAATCTGCCGAACCAGGACACCCACCTGGGAGTCAAAAAGGCTCCAGTCTCGGTTGTTACGTTGCGACAGACAGAGGGTGCTGTTCTCAACGTCTCTCTGTGTCCCCAACATCGGCGCTTCCCAATTCGTCTCCAAACTTGGCCGGTCCTTGGGAATCCCTAAACTTGTAGCTCTTTCTGTTGAGCGACCCAAACCCAGTCTCCTCCATGTCGCCCGACTTAGCACATTGGTGGCCGAATCAACTCAAGCTCTGACACGCGCCCTTTGTCCTTCAATCTCTCTCTCTCACTTCCCCTGAGGATCGTGGCTCCTTGGGAATTGGAGCCCCCAATTTGCCTCCTATTGGAATTATGTGACCGCTGTGATGCCTCTGAGTTATGTTTATCAGTGTCAGACACTCTACTCCCTTCTATGGGAGAATTACTTGAGAGTGGGGGTTGCCATGGCGATTTGAAAATTGGAAGTGAGGTATCATTCTATGTCAATGCTCTACTGATTTACGGACTTATTAGGTCGGCTTCGGTTCGATGTTCGTGAGGTGTAGCCATGCATGTTTTAGATGTTGGATGTGTAAGAAAAAACCCCAAACAGATGAAACTGAAAACTCCATTGATTCTAGAGCAGGCCACAGCATCTGGTTTTGGGAAAGGGGTGAGAGTGGAGAAGAAGACTATTGGCAGAGAGTTTTCAATTCATATATTCTTTCACTTGGAATGCCCTTGAATTTCAGCTGAGCTTTTTGTAGAGAGGTTTTGACTACTCTGACTAAGGATCGTTTTAGAGAATCAATTGATTGCCAGGCACTGAACTGGTTTTGGACATTTATTTTCAAGTCCTTGCCTTCAGTTTGCAGGAGTTGAATGATGTTTTTGTGCTGTGAATTTGTAGTCAGAGAAATTACTGTGAATTTGTAGTTAGAGTTTGGCCAATCTGATTGTGACAATTGGATGTAAGTTATGGTACGTTTTGCTAAGCTATTTGAAATGCAGAGAAGTTCTGGGAAAAGTTGATGATTTGGTACGTGAGGAATATTAGTGTTCTGTCTTGGGTCTGTAGGTTCATTGGACTGTATCAAAGACAAAGACAACCGTGACCCAGCTAAGCTTATCGGTTTACTTGAAGAAAGATGGAAGGCACAAAATGCTTGAATAGGTTTTATATGACCCAGTCTCTAATCAGGTAGACAAGCCTATCACCACCTTGATTTGCAATCTGAATATCTTGGGGGCAACTCCAAGAGGGGTGCATATTTCTCAAGTGCACTTGTTTTATGAATCAAACCCTAGTGAAATTATAATTTTTTTGGTTTGCTCTTAAATCAGTACAAAATCATCCATAGAGTGGAGTCATAAAGGTCCCATAAACAACCCATAATTGCCTTTCCGCAACTCATTACCTTCCCATGTATCTAATAGAACTTCAATACTCACCAAATAAAAGAATGACATGTTATCCCTTGTAGGTATTAATGCACTAATTTTGTCAAGATAAAATTTTTTTTTTGGATGTTTTCTAAATGGAGTTGGGCTAAAAGTAGGGTGATGGAACTGGGCTGGTCTACCTTAGTTGCCTTTGTTTCTCTACTGAAAGCCTACAAAAGAAACAATTAGAACATCCCATACATAAAATGTCAAAGCTCTTTAGGAGTATATAAGGTGGGTACCTCCAAGACCGCCACTTTATGTTACAGTGGTAAATTATTTTTAGTATTTTTTTGTTGGCAAGTGAAAGAAGGTTCCAACACATCTAAGAATCATAGTAGAAAAAAGAAAAACCTATTTTTTTAATTTTATCTAAGCCTTGGTATAGTAGAATAAGTTGATCAAGAAGTGAATGAGTCATCTCATTGAAGCACCTTACTTTTTTTTCTATGATTAGGTTCAAAATTGACAATGCTCGGAAGAATCTTAAGGATGGCTACTAAGGTCTATCTTGCCATTTTAACAAGAAATGAATTTTCTATGATTTTTCAAAGTTTGCCTTGGACTAAATTGGTAAAGTATAGGTAGATCCATGCTAAAATCCACACTAACGTGCTCCCAGCATCCAAAAGTGCAATGTCATTATGCTCAAGGTTTGTCAAGATTCAAATAATCAAAATATGTCAAAGGTCATACCATTAGATGGTGGATGGAATTAGGTAGGCTTATCTTAACCTCCAAGTGCTTAAGTCTTTTTTAAGTGTGTTTTTTCCTATGAAAAAAGAACATGGGCTTATACAATTATTGTTAGCTAGGGTGAATCAATTCCCTCGCTCATCTTTTTGAAGTTCCAAACCTTTTTTCCAAGGGTGCATGTTAAAAAAAAATCTTGTATTTTGTGCTTGATTAATCTATTTTTTATAAAACTCCTAGCTTTGATTGCAAATAAGAAATCAAAATTTCCAAATTTTATCATGCATGGCAAAAAATAGATCTTGTGTTTTTCTCCAAGGTATTAAATTGGGGACAAATAAGGAGGGTAGTTCACCCTAAGCATTATCCCCAATTAAACAAATTGTGTTTCTTTTTCAAAATCTAACTATATCAATATTTAAAGAGCTTATTTATTAGTGTGCATATTAAATTTGAATGCAAAATCTTACAAGAGTTGTAAGATTATAATCAAATATATCTTTCCTAATTTTAGTATATTGCCCTTTCCAACAATATTTGACAAATTTGCATGTAAGACTTTATCAAGATTGGAGGTGACATAAACAACTAGAAATTGTTTTAGCACACTAAAATGTACTTTCAAAAACCTTCCATTCAAATGAAGTGCTAAACAAATGGATAGGTACAGTTTTTTAAATTTCAAAATCAAGTAAAATATTCAGGCTTTATTCTTTTACTACTAATCATTATATGCCTTTGAGGACCTCTCAAAAATCAAATATTTATCTTTATTAGTGAAGAACAAGAACTTCCAATTAGCCTTCAACATAGTCACTAAAATATTTCAAAACATTTAAAAGATTATTACTACCCTACATACAAACAAGCCAAAATTTGGGAGCAACTATATATGGTCAATAAGGCAATTATGGGTTAATACACAAAACTATAACCAATGAGCATTCAAGAATGATATATTGTAAAAATTTTAAGAAAAAATAAAAAACTCTTATCAAATACAAAGTATGCTGAAAAAATCTTTAAAATTCACTATAAGTCATTGGAAAATTTGTAGACTAGTATGGCAATAGATTCCAATTTTAAATTCCAGGAAATATTGAATTTAAAGAATTTTCATATTTTATAAAAAAATTGAATTTATAAGTATCATTTCATGCGTATATTCAAATTCAATATTAATTAATTATATGGCTAAGATTCAAATGAAGAAGGTAGAAGAACCCCAAATACACTACTTAGAGTGGTGGATCAATCATCTTCATCAATTGAAAAATCAATTGTACTAGAATGATTGAATTACCTACAACATCTACTACGTGTGACTTTAAATCTTTAAAAAGTACACAAAATAAAAACTACATTTTTCAATCATATAGGCACTCTAAAAATCACTCATCCACCAATTTTCAACCTATCCAATGTTTGTAGTATGAACCCTAGAACACCGGGCTAGTTATCTTAGAAATCATCTTTTGAGGTACTATATGAATCATTTGCTTAAAAGAATACAACTTTCATTGTTCAATGGTCCTTAAGATAGTAATACTATTTAAACTATAGAAGGTGTTCACTACAGTACTACAAGGTCATCAACTTTGTGATAAAAATAATGGGTATTTTTACACATTTTAACTAATCCTAAATTCTCAACCTAAATTTAATCAAATTGTTTTCCAAAATTTAAAATAAACAATTGAAATTCCTTCAAGGAATATCTTTATCATTGATTTAGGAAGAGCTATCCTTTCTTTCTTTTTGTTATAATCTTCTTTTTGAGTTTATTCAATGAATATTAACCAGATGAAATCTTATAAAAAAAAATATATCAATACTTCAATGCTTTCTTCTTTAATGACCATGATGGTGAAAATGAAAAATTTATCGAATGGATGAATGCTTGAGTTAACAAATTAAATGAATGGTAGAAAACTTAGGAATAAAAAAAATTCTTTCACATACATTACTAAGGTAGGTATGGGTTTCTTATCCATTGTTAGACATCTATAGTCAACAATTATACTAGTAAAAACATGGGCCATGTAGAATAGGGAAATGACCTATGCCAAGATTTAGATGACAAATTAAACTAATGGTGGATCTTTTCAAAGTCATTTCCCTAATCTATATGACCCTTTTTTTACTACCATTAGCTCACCAATATAGTTCTATTAGAGCTCCTTCGTCCATTAGGCTCATTGATCCTATAAAGACAAGTTTATGATGACACAATCAAACATGAAAATCCTTCACATTATATGTTCTAGTTTGCCACTCTGAATGAAAGAGTGAGTTTACTATTTAAATTATAGAAGGTGTTCACTGCATTACTACAAGGTCATCAACTTAAACTATAATAAAAAAATTGGTAGCCCATGGAATTATCACCTACAATAGCACTCAACAAATTAGGTGATAATTCCATGGGCTACCAATTTTTTTATTATAATTTAAGTTGATGACCCATAGAATTATCACCTACAATAGCACTCAATAAAGCCTAAAAAATCAAGTTAGTTAGAATTTGTAATTCTTCATCTTCTAATGTTGATTTGAAATCATTCCTCTATATCTTTTGGGCTAAAATGACCTTATTACATTAACTACACAAAAGAATCATCATGCTTAAACTTTTGACTAAGGACAAAAAGACTTTTTGATGATTGAAATTATCTCGAGGGAATTAAAGTTGGACCTTACTTCAAAAGTAAATGTTCGTTAAGTGCAAATAGAGCCTCTTGTAAAGTAGCTACTTGTTCAATTCAATTTTGGAAATCTACTCTCATTATATTTCTTATTTTATATCTTTGAACCAATAGAATTCAACCACTACACATTTCAATTAGACAAAATTAGACATGCATTGATAATGAGGTTGACAATGAATTAGGGCCTAGACCCAAATTCAAGTTGTCCTAATATATAAATGTAGAACCAACATTCAGGAAGTTTTTTCAGTTGTCTCGGTAATTTTCCTCCTCTTTATAAAGGGACCGGTTTTTTTCCTAGAGATACCGGTTGCATCCTCTCCTTATCAAAATCTTCCGGTTTATTTCCTCTAGTATCAAATTCTCACCGGCCAATTTCCTTCAACTTCAAATTTATAAAGGTTGCAATACATTTATACATCCTCCATATAAGTTGGAAATAATCTATTTTTTATCGCAATTAGGTTCAAACTATTGCGATTGTTATTTAAGTATGTATTATTCTTACATGTCTCAAATTTATCAACTCTTCATTGATCTAAGTATTTGCAACTTGATGTCAATGAGCAAGATTTCTTGGTTGATGCAATAACTTGATTCAACATAGCTTGAATATTGATATGCAAGTTCTATATGGATTACTTGTAAAACTTGCATATCATTGATGTTATTTGTCATGGTGCTAAAATCCAACTTTGATATCAACCGTCAAACATCATCACTAATTGTAGTGTGGTAAGCAAGCAACTAGTAATGGTGCCAAACAACCCTAAATACAACTAGATAACTATGACAATTCTAAGTGATAGGCACAAATAAATATCACTTTGTAATACCACAAAGAATCAATGAAAATCTTCATTTTCAAGAAATTTAGCTCCAACAAAAAACTTGACAACTTCTTCATGATTACTCCAAAAACTATGTAATACTCATGCTCTACCACCAAGCCACCTCTACAATAAGAAAGATTCAAATACTACACAAAGCGTCTATCTTTGTATTCATCTTCAAAGTCAGTTTAAAAAGAAGTAGTGTCCACCTAGTCCAAGAAGATACCCAACTCCAGTAACCCGGATATTAGCCTTGAATTCTAAATTGCAAGCAGCTAAGATCCGACAATTTCATAGAAGTGGTAGCTAAATAGCTCCCATTTATTTTTGCAGACTGGTAGGTTGCCAATCCTACCAATGTTTTGTGTGGTTTTCCATCTTCCATTTTTACACTCCAACTGGTTATTTTCCCAAAGGCAGTAGCTAATAATGAACTAACTACTAGTTCTTCTCGAACATTGAGTAGAACTATCTCAAATGAAGCCCCTAAGTCATATGAAGCCTAAGTGGGAAAATTGGGTGAAGCCCCAAATGGGAAAATTAGTTGAAAGATACATGGCCACCTAATTTTTGTACTTGACTCAATTTTTTTGCACCAAAGAAAATTCAATCAACTTTTAATATGAAGTCTTTGGGCCCAATTGAAGGACTTTAACACTTCTAATTTCATCTATTTCGTCCATTACAATAGCTTCTAACAATTGATTTAGAGAAAGGTAGAGAGCTCTAAAGCCCGTTTCATATATGAACATCCACAAGCAATAGACAAAATTCTTTGCAAATTGGTCAAAGGTTATGTTTCATCCAATGGGACTTTCACACAAGATGGATGCCCACTTGATAAACAATAGAAAAAATTCTTTGTGATTTTATTGGTCATAGGCTATGTTTCAAGGTGAAGTCATCATTGTAGTGAACAAGTTTGAAATCAAGTTGAGAGGTGACCCCAAATCTTGTCCAGTAGACAAAATGGGCTTGTTGAAGAAGAAAGGAGTTGTGAAAGAGCATCCTTGGAACAAATATGCAACTACAAATGAACTTTCGCATATATAATTCTACTAGACATCCAGTTTCATGTGTGAAATCATTCAAGGGACAGACAAAACCAATGGTGACATGGCAACTTCCCTCCACACCAAGCTGGACAATCAAGTGACAAGGGTGGATCTTGTCACTTGTAAATGTAAAGGCTGAGCTCTTTGTACATGTAAAGGCATCATGGAACAGAAAATCCAAATTCAAACGCAATTGATGAAGATGCTAATTCATTTCTTATTTTCTGCAGCATCCACTCTGAAATGTACAAATGGTGTAAGTTGGAAAAAACAATCTTGTCATCAGTGAAGATTTCGCTTAAGGGACGCTTTTGGATTGAATCCCTCCAATGCTTACTGACTCGCCGATGCTACTGACACATTTATAGCTCCAACGGATCCAAATGACCCATGTGGTGATCCTTCTATAGCTTAGAAAAGTTCTCCCCAAAGTTACCCAGGCAGCATTCAACCGGGAGCACTATTGACTTTAGCTAGATGCAATCATAACGTATTTTTTGACGAAATCGCAGTACCATAAATTAAGAAGCCCGATTGTCGAGGCGTCTGTCTCCAAGCGTCTTCAGAATGAATGAGTGTAAATGACTACAAAGAGATGGTGACTTCCGGACACGAAGACAGTGTTAATCACCTTAGAAACTAAACCCGACCCGAAAGTGTTTTTGAAGTTACGTAGTTCAACAGACCTCGAACTCGAGCATTGCAAAAGTTACACAGATTTCCGTAAGCTAAAGATAGCTTGCAAATGCAGGATAAGCAGACAAGCAATTGTTCGTTCTTGTGCATCTGAACTCAATAACAGCAGACAAGTACTTGTTTTGATCCAATGCATATGAAAATAACGTACTAAGCATTTCTTGAAGTCCCGGAGAATTAGTACACCCTTTTCACAGCCAACAATAGAAAATACAATCCCTAAATTGGCAGCAATGTGCAACAATACCTTGTCTTCTGCCCGAAACCTATAATTCACCGAAACTACATGAAGACATTACTCCAAAATTTTGAGAAAACTATGTATCATGCTCTAATGAACTGCACTGTCCAATTCTAAAATTAGTACAAAAGAGATGACATAAATTCCTAAGCAAACTAGGGTTAACAAACCATAGAGATAGGATAACCACTTCCCCTTAGCTTTGGGTGGCAGACACAGTTGGAGCTTGGCTGACTGGAACTGCAGAGGCACCTCCAACAGCAGAGGCATTGTAATCATAGCCACTAGCAGCTGCTGGAGCAGACCCATCACCCGATGGAGCAGAGTACCCCGCTTGAGATTGTCCATATGCAGCATACCCTTGCTGACCTTGCTGACCATAAGCTTGCTGATCACCCTGAGTAGGCTGCGCATATGAGTATCCACTGTACACAGGTTGTTGAGCATAAGCCTGCTGCGGGTAACTTTGCTGAGCATATGTTGTGGCCGGATCACCATATGCAGGAGTTTGAGCAGGGGGTTGCTGGTAACCCTGATAATAGCTTTGCTGATTGTACCCATACCCAGAGGCATCCGTGGGAGCTGCAGTGCCCTGAGGAGTTTGATGAACCTGAAAAACAATCAGGCTTGTCACATACCTTGAAATCCCTGCAAGTAAACTACATAAGGGTAATACTAACAGAAAGGCCAGACGACCGAAGTACAATCCAAACCACCACACAGTAGAAGTTCGAACTGTCACCTGCTGGCTTTGCTGGCCATAGAAATCATAAGAGGATTGTTGCTGGGGCTGTGCAGCAGAAGCAGGTGAGCGCTGCTCCCAACCAGAGGAATAACCACCTGCTGGCTGTTGAGAAAACTGGCCATAAGCTTGGGGAGGTGGCTGCTGGTACTGTTGAGGAGGGCCTGGATAGTGAGGAGGCTGCTGGTATCCATAAGGCGGAGGGGCAGCAGGAGGACCCCACTGCTGAGGACCCGAAGGCCTGTATCCACCTCCCTGGTGTTGATTGTAGCTACCTAGAGGGCCTCTTGAAGTACGATTCTGCTCAAACATCCGCCAAACCAGCCCAAGAAAACCTTACAAAATGCACTATTTCATGAGGTAACAGCCAGCAACAATCCAAACAAATTTCTCAGCGATAACGATCACATCTTCCTCGGGACACAAACTTAGAGAAGATACCAGGGATGCAATGGGCACAAGAACCAATATGCAAATACACCACACAAGAGACTCTAGACATCTTGCAACAAGCACGCAGAGAGAGAAGGACGACGTCGACAGTTCAAAGTCATCATTACCACAAAAGTCAAGAGGTTAGTCAATATACACAAGCTGGACAAATTACTCTCACCTCATCCAAAATTTGGGTGTGAGCTTTCTGGCTACCGGCGAAACATTGAAGCCCCATCCTTGCTCAGTGCAATTTAGGTGCACCTGTTCCAGGCTTGACTAAAGATGTCCATCCCGTAACCAAATAGCGGGACTCAAGAATATAACAGACGATGATAACTCCAAAACCATACAGGATGCACACTCCTAAATCGCATCAGGGGATATTTCAAAAGCTAAAATATGCATATTTAGTTTCTGGGCGGTGTATTCCAGGCCAATGATTTTGGCACTCTGCACACTAGAGTAAGCAAGATTGTGCCAAAATACATTTTTCATTACTCAGTAATAATATCACGCCATAATTACCTGTAACGAATCATACCCCAAATCTCGACTTCTCACAGTGGGGTAGTCTAAAATCAGAAGTGATGCCATTTGAAGTCCCTTTCTCAGCGGCCAAATCATCCAAATGAGAACTTATACTCGAACCCAGTCCAGCTAAACATGGAACAGGTGACAAACTCTGTTACTGCACATGGAACCCTAACTCAATTGCTAGAAGCTCGGAAGCTCTCATCTAAAATTGGACACGTATGTCCAATAGAGAGGCCGATGATAGAGGATGAGAAACTGACAGCACCATTTACACAAGGCAACAGTGCATTGAAAACAGCTTCACACTAACTAGAAGATAGACAACCGTACTACCATTAAAAGCAGTAATCTTTCAGCGTAATGTAACAACTACAAGAACATCACAAGGCAGACCATGAGATTATCTACGAATTCCAAAACCATGTAGCTTTGTTTCAGTACCTTACGAAGCTCCAGGAGGCGCAAACACACCCTCGATTACTAGGAAGCTGTCAGAATTAGAACTCAACGCAAACAAATACATTGCCAACACATTCATCCTCAAAGGATCACCGCAAGCACAGTCGAGGCAATATAACGAGAATGTATTTGCACAAGGCAGTCTACTATAGACCTAGGGGCGAACATAACGGTACATATCACCAAGAAAGATGGCACACTGAACCAACAGTAAAGAATAAAAAACTCGTCCTCACACACAATCGAATGCAGAAGTCAGCATCTTGAGCAAAGATATAACAACACCACCACGCACATACGCATCATTTATGACACAAAAAGGTTGCGAAAGCAAAAATACCTCGTCAATAACTTCCTTAATCAAGTCATACGCCATGTCCGTGGCCTTCTTGTTGCCAATTAAGGTAACCATCCTCTCAGTGGCCCCTGGCTCAGTCTCAGAATCGTTTTGCACCTGAACCACGTAAACAACATCACGGAACTCGCATGAAAAACTGTGTTCTCAGACAATAGAAAGCAGAAAAATACTGGTGTTTGCGATGTACACCAGTAGCACACAGCACCTGAATGCGCGCTCCAGAACGACTCTGAAGGTTCTTGATCGTCTCCCCACCTCTGCCAATAATCAAACCAACCTGCGTAACAAAAAAACGTTTACTCAAAATTCGGTTGATAAACAATGCTACTTTTAATTACACCATTCAGAAATCTAGTACTTGTCACTCCTCCGGGTCTAGGTAGGTAAAAACCTTGTTATTCGGAACTTTAACTTGTACTTGCTCTCCAGGAGGACCACCTGGGGCAGCAAAGCCACGACCACCACCACCAATTGCACCAGCTCCACCAGTGGTAGCCTGCTGAGAAATCAATAAAAAAAAACAATAGACTGTCAAAACCGGCGAATCGATCCTCCGCATCACGTAGATAAAATCTAAATCCTTCACAACACATGATTCCACGACAGTCCCTTCACTGGCGGAAATAAATCGTCATTCCCTGTACGTAAGGTAATTTTGGAAACAGGGGTTTTGAACAATGTGGGTTTAAATGTAGACCTCGGCAATAACATCTTTCACAAGCTGCTCCGCGCGAGTGATCTGTTCCAGGGTGCCCATAAGCTCCACTTGTCTCGTCGACGAACGAGGATCCGACTCACCGTCCCTTGCCACTTGAATTCGGGCCCCTGATTGGTGCTGCAAATATTTGATAGTCTCACCGCCTTTTCCAATGACAAGCCCAACCTGTCAAAAGACGTCGACCGTCTATAAGATATCCCCAGAGGTCAACCATCAACCCATACTAAACAGTCTATTTTAGAGACAAATGCTCACAGATTACGTAACGAACCTTTGAGTTCGGCACATCAATCTTTCTTGACTGATTGGAACCCCCCTGGTTATAAAACTGCGGAGCCTGATGATATTGCTGCGAATCATGCTGGTACTGCTGCGAATCTTGGTGTTGCTGCATCTGATGATGCAGACCATGCGCTTCTTGTGAAAGCGACTCCTGATCTCGCTTGGAGCTATCATCTGTGTGAAATTGGAAAGAACACAAGAATAAGAAACACGACGACAGGCATACGACTCTGTGGACCACAGCAACAGAAAGGAACCAATATTTTCAGCGACAGGAAGCCAAGTCAACCAGCGAATACTACAAAGGATCAAGCGTCTGCAGCACATACACCTTAACCCTAAAGACTCTCGGAAATCACATGGGCATAACTATGAAACACCATCGGACAAGGAAAACATTACCATCGTCGAAACCAAGGGTAACTACAGTAACTAGCATACGCAGCACCCAGAAAAGTGGAATATTTCTCGTTATGTGTCGTTACCTATCTGTTCTCGGTAAGAAACCAAAAATTCAATTCAACCTGAGACCGATAAGCAAACTCAAGCTCACACACCAAATACACCTCAAGCCCTAGAAAAATTCACGAAACAGCACGAAACGCTATGAAAAATCATCGAACTATTACCAGCATAGGCACCACTCATATCCAACCCATTCGTTCGCCCTCCGCCAGTATGATCGTCCCCACCCAGGTCTTCCGTCCTGGGCCGCTTGACCTCGCCCCCGACCAAGCGCGCAGCGATCTGCGCCGCCTTCTGCTTCACGAGCTCGAACTCGGACAACGGGGGAGGGACACTGTTGTACGTCACGGCGCCGGGAGCGACGACGGACTCGCTTATTTCGTTAGCGCTGTTGCCATTGAAGATGGTAGTGCCCGCGGGAGGAGCTTCGTCGCCGGGGCCAGTGGTGTCATCGAACTTGCGCTTGTTCTCCAGGCGAGGCGCTTGTTGTTGCTCGTAATCTTCCGTCGCGGCAGCTTCGCCATCGTGCGCCATGGTTGGTGAGAGAAGCGGAAAAACCTAATCGCGGGGAGAGAAAAGGGAAGGGAAGCAGCAAGCTTCGAGTGAAGAAACTTGCGAGAGCATAGAGTGCGGAAGGGAAGCTTTACGATGTGGTGGCAAGAGCTCTTTATAGCTTGACCTAATATGCGACTGTTCCTGACCGTTGATCTGATCTTGCTTGGTCCTGATCGTCCATCCAGTCTGACTGGACCAGTTCTGCTTGGCTCTTGACCAGTAATGCGTACGGCCGCTTTACACCTAATGGCCGGGCCAATTTGTTGTGTAACAAGAGAGGCCCAAAATCCAGACTTTAAGATTAGCTACCGTAGTACCTCTTCAATTTCGGCACCCTCTGAGCCGAATATTTAATAAAATTTGACTTTTTAATTTCGGCAGAAAAAAAATTAATTACTGCAATTTCCTTCATCCTAGATATTGTAGTAATAAAATATTTGGCATGTAGTTTCAATAAGCAAGTCATCAACATGAGGGAAGCGCTGAAAGACAAGATCTTTATACAAATTGTGTGATAGGAGGTAAAACAACCCATGTGAGATATGTAAATAGTTAGGATTAGTAGGAGTTCAACCGTTCATAATGAAATCAAATATAAGAAATGTGTTCAATGTAGAATTTCAAACCTCATTTAGGCATAGTAGAACAACTTTTTTCAAAAAAATTTGAACTTAGTTATTGTGAAAAATGAAGCTAGATTTCATCTTTATGAATCCTTTTGAGATTTTGATCCTCCAATCAAAAGTTATGGACAAATTTCAAAGAGGAGTTGGAAGGAACATTTTCTTTGACATTTTCAAACATCTCCTTTGAATTTTGTCTATAATCACAAAAGGATTATAATTACAAAAGAATCTTTGAAAATGAAAGTTAGATTAATTTCTCAATTTTTCTTAGATCAAAGTTTTTTTGAAAAATGTTATTTTACAATGCAAAAATGAGATTTAAAAGTCTACTTTGAATACATGTACTATTTTTTTACAATGAAAAGTCAAGCTATCATCTTCAAGTTACCCCATATCCTTTAAGGCTTCATGAGAGAGAATGAATTTCATTATAAAAACAACCTCTCCATCTTCTTGAATCACTTTACTTCAATAATTAAATTCCTTGATGTTCCCATCAACAAGTTTCTTGATGATTGATGATCTTGTTGTGAACATGGTTGATGATCATTGGACTCTATATTGTACCTTCTTACTAACATTGATTGTTTCTTTTTTTCAAAATCAACCTAATCATTTAATTCTTTATGATTTTGACAAGATTACCAAACCGTAGATAGTAAATAGTTACATACTTCCATTGATTTAGGCAATCAACATTGTAAATTTTGAAGATTTTCGGCAATTATCATTATAATTTTTTGAAATTATGATATCTTTAAAAACAATTAATTTTTGCCGAAATTGAAGAGGTACTACGGTAGTATGCTTCGTGCCATGCCATAGTCAAAATAAAAAGTCAAAATAAAAAATAAAATTTTAATTTTTTAATTTATCAAAAATCTTTGAAATTTTATTCAATATTCAAAAAACTTTATTCAATATTAATTATGCACAAAGGAGTGCAAGGGCTTTGTTTTGTGGTATTTGAACAAGCAATATGAAAGATAAGATTTTTCCAAAATAAAGGATAATTTTTTTTAATTTTTTAATTTTATAAAAAAATCAAAAATTAATAATTTTTACAATGTTTGTTCAAATACTACAAACAAGTTTGTCTATGCGTAGAGATATTTCCAATGGTCATCAGGGACACATAGTTTCTTAGATTTAGGAATTTCAAACAAACAAGCAACCTAATGTAAGTTATAGAAACTTTAAAAACTTTAAATGAAAATGTTTGTTCTACTTTGTTTGTTAGTTATGGTGAGATCTACTAGATCCTCCATCCCTTAGTTGTATTCTTGATATCATTAGAAAGCCCTCAACAAGAAAGTGTGCATAGACTTTGTTTTGTGGTGTTCGGACATATGGTGTGAAAGATATTGAATTTCAAATTTTTATGAATTAAAAAATTAGAAAATTTTATTTATCTTTACATTTATTGTAGCAATAGCACAAGGCAAACTAATAAGCAATGGTGCTAGTTTGTGAGCCTAAGAATGCAAGTTTGTGAGCATTGAGCTTACAATATAGGTACCTATAATATGGATACCACACTCTATAGAAGGTATATGTATCAAAAACACCTATAATGTGGGTATTTGTAGTATATATACCTTATAGCCATAGATGATTTTTATAGTATATACACCTATAATATAGGTGTATAGTATTCTAGGCTCATGGACTTACACTTCTATGCTCACATAATAGCAACCTTTCACTAATAAGACCTTAAATTAGGTTGTTTTGTTTTATTTTGTCTTGTCTTATTTTGTTTATTATGGTGAAATCTTGTGGACCATGTGTCCTTTGATCATATTCTTAATACCATTGAAAAGTTCTTTGTTTTGAGGGGTGCACATACTTTGTTTTGTGTCATTCCAACCTATAATATGAAAGTTATTGAATTTCATATTTTTTATGAATAAAAAACTTAGAAAATTAATTTAAATTTAAATTTGATTATCAAAATAGTAGAAGGCATAATAGTCATTAGTTGTCACTGGACAAAAGGTTAAAATTTGTTCAAACCCCTATACACCTAAAGACTAAGCCAATTAGGTGAAATGAATTTTTTTATTAAAAAAAGACATTATAAATTAGGTGCATCAAGAATGAAAGGCCAATTCTTGTATTTAGGGCTATTGCTGAATTTCAATTTTTTAAAAAGAATCATATAAAACATTATTTTTTATGACAAATCAAATCCATAGGATTTTGTACAATTGGTCTTGGGATATAAAGAAGCTCTTAAAAAATAGAAAGGGGCTAAAATTTTCTAAATTTTATTGAATTGGCCTGGCCTCTTGACCTCAAGGCTTTAACACGTAAGAAAATTGATTTCCATTATAATCTTATTCAAATGAGTAATTGAAGATCGCCTTAAATCTAAAAGGGTGTGAAATTTTGTGCAATTGGCCTAAGCTCTAAAGGAGAATTGGCCTCATTAGAGGATCTTTGGGAGGCCGGAAGGGCTATTTCAGGCCTGTTCTCTTGTCCCTATTTCCGCTATTTCTGTTGTCAAATTCATTTTTTGGGGCAAAAAAATTAAACTTATAATGGAAAAAAAACAAGAAAAAAATTTCATTTTAAAAAAAAAAAAAATTGGTGACATGGCAGTTGCCATGCCACATTAGACAACAGCTACAAGGTTGTTCCCTTGATGCTAGCAACCTAGGAAACTCGCAGCCCTCCATAGTTGCTGAAAATCTTCTAATGAGCCTCTAGGTGTAAAGTGGCACTCAAACCAAATTTACACCGAAAACAAAGCAAGATAAAAGCCTCCAAGTTTGAAATTGAGAAGTTCTCTTTTGGAAAATAGGCAAAAAAAGAACTAGGGGTTATGATCTTTGGATTGATATAATTTGTCAAGAAAGTATGAAATGGAAAAAAAATATTGAAAATACTTAGAAATTGTGTTTTTTTAATAGAAACCTTGAATTTCATTGAAACCATCTCAAAGAAGTGGATCTAACTAGTACTCGAGGGTCCAAAATTTGAGGATTTTTTTGCCACAAAGGAAAAAAAAGTGTCATTTGACCTTCTTGGAGCCTCTTAACCTCTCATTTCTGGATATAAATCTATTTTCTAAGAATTTTTCAATTTCAACCTATCAAAATCTTCAAAACTTTTTGCTAGTGAGCCTCTATACTACGTCAAAATTGTAAATGAATTTTGTAGAGTTATTAAAGCAGACTTTTATATTGTATTGGAATCTAAAAATAATTTTCAAGTTTTTTAACAAAATTGCTTTTGTCAAGTTTCATGATGTTTACACTTCTATGTGACTAGGGAGAAACTAGCATTGTAGAAAGAACTTTTGTCTTATTGTCAACATTTAAAAGAACCCCAAAGTCCAAGTTCAATATGGAAAATTAATTTTCTGGAAGTCAAAGTTTTTGCCTCTACTTTTCACAAGCCCCTTTCTATAATTTTGCCTATTAACAAATCCAACTACTCCTCTTGCAATTAATGCACACTTCCATGTTGAATTTGAGAAAGTCTTTTGAATTTTCAATAAAGTTTGACCAATTTTTCCATAGAAGTTCACATGTAAAACGTACATTTTAGTAGTAGTTTTGCCTTGTTGTCAAACTAAAAGCAACCAAAATATATTCTAATCTAATGTTAAAATTAGCTTTTTTTTTTAAAAATTGCCTACTAATTATTTACGAGCCATTGACCAACCATTATGATTCTATTTATACAGCTATTGCATACTTCAATGTGTATAAAAGTCAACTGCTTAGAGCATATCTTGCGGTTTACTAAAATCCAATCAACAATGAATTTTCTAGTGTAAAAGAGCAAAAATGATCTCATCATTGATGATCTTAATGTAATGGCCTGAAGATGAATATTAGAATTTTGCGAAGTTGCAAAAGAATGGCACAAAAAAAAAGATTTGTAGGTGTATGAAATATTTTATTTGTGGGCAAACATTAATATTTTGTTGGTGTCACTATTTATTATTTGTGGGTGTAAAAAAATTTATATTGGACTGTCAAATTAGGATGGCAACCACCATTTGCAGCATGGTTGCCTATTGTCAATTGTGATTATGCAAATGACTTCATGTGGCATTATGCTATTGAAAGTATTGTTTTGGAGGTCAAGGGGTACATTGCAACTATGTTGGCATTTACACCATGTTCATTTCTAAAATTTTATTTTCAATTCCATATTTATTTTCAATTTTTAGGTCTTCCCTTTGTTCATATTATTAGTTTGAATTAATATTCAATTACTCTAGTATACATGATTATAGCATTTGTCTTCCTGTACAATTTGTTTATTTTTATACATCATTTATTTTGTGTAGCAAGATTTGGGGGACACTATTATTGCAACTCAAAGAAAATTTCATATAAAGTATCACAATTCAACAAATTGGACTCCAAGTGCAGTTGATGAATGGATCTCCAAAGTTATTGATAAGATCCGTGAAGGTAGCTTCTTATTTAGAATTGAAGAAGTAGTTCCCCATTGTAGTTTCTAAGTACATCACAACTTTTTTGGAGCAAGTGAAGTGTCACTATGAAATTCATGATGAAAGTCCAAAGATGATTTAAGAAAAACTTTGGATGTCAGTAATTTCAATAATGAATACTTCTATATAGCCTAAGTGGCTAGAGAACTCAACAATTATCTTATTTTTTCTGAAGTTTTTAATACATCTAAAGCAAAATTCAATGATATCCTCTTTCTTGAGTGGCTTTGTAAAGCTATATGGTAGACAGTTCATGTGAATACTTGTCTTTTTTTATTGTTTAATTGATATTACTTTTAAAAACCTTTTTATTCAATTATTACATTCTTTTAATTAAAATTTTGTATATGGTAGTTGGCTATTGAGATAGAAAAGCTTTTTGATACTACAATAATTGATCTGGACGTATCTATTAATTAACTTCTTGTTAATATAAATTTTTTGCCCACTATTTTTTATTATGTCAAGACAATGTTTATATTGTTGTAGGATACTACATTCTTTTGTAGATCATGAGCCTTGCATTGCATTCTACCACTGAACTTTATAAAATTTTACAAAGTAGAGTTTAATTTGGAATTTAGTGAAATAACTATCTTGGGATTCATTATATAGATTATTGTTTAGAAATTATTATTATTTATTAGAAATTAAAAAATTAAAAAAAGTTAATAAAGGCATTGATTAGAAAAATGATTGTTTAGATCATCCAAGGTTAATACATTTATTTGGTCTATAATCTATGACTACTATATTTTTTTTATAGATTTAGTGTCGAAGATATTTTTATTTCTATTTTCAAGCATAGTTATAAAAATAATACAAAATAGGTGAACCATTTTCTTCCTTTTAAATTTACATGAAGGTCTATGATGAAGATTACATTTATTACTTAATTATTCAAAAGCATTGTTCATGATTTAGTGCTTGTAATATATAGAACCTTTGCTTGTTACCAAATGATATTCAGTTTCTATGACCCACATTTGTTGTTCCTTCTATTTCAAACTTCATAAATATCACCCCTATGATGTTGTTATGATGTATTGTAATTTTATATTTAAGTGCTTTGTAGTCAAACATCCTTAACTATTCCACCTATTTTCATTGTGTATTTGCTTACAAACACTATCTATTTTGACTATATCTCAATTTTTGAAAATACATTTGTTCAATTTTTGTATAGTGGCGTATTGAAGGTTGCTATTATGTGAGCATAGGAGTGTGAACCTATGAGCCTAGAATACTACACACCTATATTACATGTGTATATACAAAAAAATCCATCTATGATTATAGGGTGTATATATTACAAATATCCATATTATAGGTGTTTTTGATACATACACTTTCTATAGAGTGTAGTATCTATATTATAGATACCTATATTGTATGTTCAATGCTCACAAGCTCACATTCTTAGGCTCACATACTTGTACCATTGGTGGCATACTCGTTTGTTCTTCATTCAAACTAAAGATTCTTACATCTAATTTCATGGTCATAAGTACCTAATGGATTTACAAACCCTAAATGGAATAAAAAATAGAGGCTCACAAGCTCACATGTATACTAGCATTCCTAGTTGCTTACTTAAAAATTAACCTTAGCAATTAGATTTTTAATTTTTGAAGAAAATGCAATTTGCTATCTTGATTAAAGTGATGAAGCTATTTACATACAAAGTATACAAATTGTAGATGAAACTCCATTCAATCATCCAAATTTATTTAATCTCATCCAAATGAAGCAATATTATTTTTATACAATCTTTTTGGAAAATTTGTAAGTTTTTTATTGATTCAAAATTAAAGCATATTTTACAAGAGGTATTATTGTTTTTTCTAAAATTAGTACTAAGCAAAACTTTGAGAATTTACTATGTGGAAATCTTGGAAACTATATGAGAGCTAAGAATCAGTCTTTTTTATTTTAAAAAATGTAAAAAATCAACTACTTGAAAGACTAGTTGCTAAATAGCTTCAAATTATATCTTTAGTTTAATACTTCCAATTGAACTTAGAATGATTTCATTATATATGGTACACTTGTACTACAAGTGAAGAAAATAAGGATTAGAATAAAACCTTATAGATTGAAGGAAATTAAATTAAAATCTATGTGGAAATAGAGATTTTTCCTATGGTTGAAAGTTTGTTTGCATTGTATGTATACATACATGCATACAAAAAAATAGCTACTAGTATTATATGCAAATGTCCAAGGTCTCATCAATAGTCTCAAAATTAGAGACATAATGAGAAGTGGTAGACATCACTTGAATTTTTTGAATAATCAAAATTCAATAATCAATCTCTTGTGGAATTTCCCACACCTATACAACATTGAATACAACCTTCTATAGCCAAGCAAAGATCACAAAGATTTTGCCACCCTTGGAGGGGATTTAAACATGTTCAATAAAAGATCTTTGAACTTGAAGTGAATGTTTACAAACAATAAGAAGAAGTTGGTGCATAAACTATAATTGGGGGAAGGAAGTTACAACAATTGAACCATTTCATTCCTCATAGTAACAATACAAGATTCTAAAATCTACCTCTAAAAATCAATAGAGATGATATCATTCAGCATGAGTTATTTTAAGAAAATCATAGAATTTGTAGACTATTTCTTCTTCAAAATTTTGTCTTGTGACATACTCACATAGTTTCAATTAGGATAGTTTTTCTAGTCTTTGATCACTTTCTACACACAACCTTAAAAAATACAATGGTCAATCAACCAAAAAAAACTTGCAACATACTTATCTACATCTCAGACAACCTAAAAATTCATGTATTTGAGATGTCACCTTGATACTTTTTTAATATCTTCACCAAGTCCTAACTAGGATTCAACATCTCTTTCTTCCCTTTAGTATCCACTTTTATATTCTAGGATCAAATTTGAGACTAGCAATAATATTTTCTTACACCTATGACAATTCTTGTCTTTTTTTAAATGAATATTAAATTACTTTCTATGAATATGGCTCATCCTACCAATAGATTTTAGCCCTTGTGGTTTGAACAGTCAACACTCAATTTGAGATGTTTTGGATAAAACAACTCAAGTTTCATGGCTCACATTTGAAAGGTTCACCTTTCAAGGTCATGGCCAATGTGAGTAGTATAATGTGAGAGAGGACTACAACATGCCTCATGTTTTGTTTTAATATAGTTTTTAAATAAGACAACTTACAATGCAAGTTTTTTTTAAAATGATTAGCTAATTATAAGTAATTTGGTCCAAAGTCTCCCCAAATTTCCATAATATCTGCCTCTCTAGCTAGGTTTGATATATGCAAATTCTAGGGGATTCAAAATTTTATATAATTTTATGACCTTGAAAAACAAAATTTTTGTTTATGTCATTTTCTCCCTTATTCTTATATCTTTTGTCTTCTCAAGTGTAAGCTCTCATTGGTTGAAAAGTGCTCTATACGCCTCTTGCTTTTAGATAAATGGGACTTAAACATGACGGAGTTGACTTCTAAAGTTGAAATATATTATTAATAAAAAAACAAAGTTTGAACTAAGATGTTTGTAGCGTTAAAACTTTGTCTCCATATCCAATTGAAGTTGTCAAAATCCAACTTTGTTCATATAATAACTTTTGATTTGATTATCCTTCCATCTCAATTTTTTTTGCTGAGAATTTACACAATATTATTTACCCATGTGAAGATTTGTGCAATGATCAAGCTAATTTACTTCACTTGGATTCATACAATCTTGGATTCATCAATAGAGAAATCCTTTGATTCCAATTCCAATTTTCATGTCATATATTTTTGTTGACTTCGTTTACGAAACTTCATGTTATCAATTGTTGTAAACATTTACATATGTCTTTCAATGCTAGATCAATTGACCCCCTAAAAATCCAAATTTTTAATCATTTCAAATATTGGAGGTATGGAATGCAAGATACAAAGGCTTCAAGTTGTCTATGAAATCACCCATCTTGGAAAATTGCCTAAGGAACAAAAGTGAAAAGTTCCAATACTCGTAGTTGCAACCTTGTAAATTCAAAAGAGCATCCAATTTCAAAGTTTTCTTAAGATATTGTTTTTTCTAAACTATTTTGTAACCAAAAGAAAAGCTATAACAAAACAAAATTGAACCTCAATATGGCTTCATTTTACTTCAATATTTTTCTTTCAATCCAAGATGGATCAGTAAAGACTCTAGAACCTTAGGAAGGCTTTACATGTATTGTCCATTTGAATTTGCAAGGTTGCATATCACTTAATCACTTTTTTTTCATGGAACTTTCAAAGATAGGTGAACTCATGGTCAACTTCATATTCTATATCTCTCATTCTACATCTACAATATTTGAATTGATGAAGAAATTGAATAGATCTATAGGGGTTTGATCAATCTATAATGGTGTAATATAATCTATTGATTATGAAATACATTATTACTTATTCAAATTCAAAGGAAAAATACAACATAAAAATTACAATTGGAATTTAAAAATTTATCTATTGAGCATAGAAACTATGTTAGTGTAAACCCTTATATTGCTAGGTTAACAATTATTACATGATTAGGCAACTTTCAATTATTACATAACTATGAACACATGCATTAAGAATATTTTGATGTAAAATATTTTTTGGTCAATGCAACTATCAATTGTGGTTGTAACATGCAATTAGTCAAAGACATGATCTTTATACTTTTCTTGTAGAATATTTAATACTTGTCATTCAAATTTAATGGATTATCAGTAGATAAATTTTAATAAAACTTTACTAGATTAACTTTACCTATACAAATTCTAAGATTTTTAAGAGATTATTCTTCAAATTTTGATTTTAGGTGTATTACATCTATAAATTAATCTCAATGCTTGTGGAAAATCACCATTATCATAAATTATTATAAAGGCAACATGGGATGGTAGGGGAACTAAAAGACATTCCTATGGTGTAGCGCAAGACTTGTTTTCATAGCCGCCGAGGTCGTTGGGAAGGCTATGAGAGGTGTGGTAATATATGGTTGTAATGCACGTATCCTTACAATTTGCCAAGAAAAATTGCACACTTTTGAGATGATTTGATTAAGGTATGACACACTGAAATTGGAGCAATATCGAGGAAGAATGAAATTCTAGAACATTCTCTTTTCAATCTCCAAAGTGCATTACTTAAAGCATGGACTGCAGATATCACTTATTATCTTAGGGTATGATTTCTATTTAAATGAAATCATGGGGTATGCCAAAATGATTGATAGGCGGGATGTCCAAATTAAGTGATTTTTTTTTGTGAAGCATTTTCCTCTTCTTCTTGGATGTTATTGTTGTGGACCTTGGTTATTGCTTTTAATGCTACATAGACTCTATCATGTTTGTTCAAAGAAGCTATATGGATTTTACCATATTTGTTTGTGATTCCAATCTAGCTAGTGTGCTATTGATGACTTAGGGGTCACAGGTTGTCAAAATTTGAATTGTACCCAAGAATTCAATTTTTTTTGTTATTTCTACATTTTGTGACTTCTATTTAATACTTGTTTATTCATTTAGGTGTTTGTTGGTTATATATGGTTGACCTACATTTTGTTATCCAATTTTACCTTATTATTCATGAAGTGTTCAAGTGTGTAGGGATAGAAGAATTGAAGAGTTTATTGATTTATCAATTTATCAAGTTCCTATTTCCATACTACATTGAGTTCAAGACATATGTGGTGATTTTTTAAGATTTTTGCATGCAAACAATTGTAGGGATCGTTCTAATGCTTTTAGAGTTGAAATATTATTTTGCGTAGATGCTTGTAGGTAGCAGTAGAGTTGGCATGGAAGAAGGTGGTGGTGGATGTCAACACTAGTCCAATGCTAACCACTTAAGAGTTTGGATGCTACACCTCACAAAGTATGATCAAATCATCTTACGGTTGTAGATATTGTTCGGTATTCTCTTTGTGGGTACAATTTATAAATTAATTAGTGAATGTTGTAGCAATTCAATATTGTATGCTTTAGTTTATTAGATTAGGATTTCAATCATAATGGTTGCGCTAGAAGTCACTAGCCTTGCTTGTAGTTGTTCCAAAAATATGATGCTGCTATAATACTTATATGTTTATTGCTACTGGAAACAAATTTTTAGGTTAGGTTCAAGATTTGGAAGTGAAAGAGTATTAGGTAAAAGACATTTCAAGGGTGTTGTCTTAGTTTTTCTTAACTAAGTGGGTGTTGTCTTGGAGATGGGGTGCCATTTAGTTCCACCATTGGACAAAATTGTGTGAGAAAATCTATATGCATTCTTTTAAGCTCTAATCAATCTTTGATCATAAAGGAGACATGAAGGCCCATTTAGTAGACATGTTTTTGTGCTTAGTAGATGTTTGAATAAATATTTGAAGAAAAATCTATGAAGAAAAATCTATGAGGTTGAAGGTTTTTTAGAAAACATACAACCTTCCAACAATATTGGTCGTAAAGTAAAATTGTTCCTTTAGAAACAATTTGGCAATCCCCAAATTAGCAATTTTGGCTTCAAGATTACGATCCAAAAGAACATATATTGCCAACCTTGATGTCTTTGTGTATGATTCTAGGAGTGACCTCAAAATGTAGATAGGCTAGTCCTCGTGCAATTTCCATGCAATGTTGAAGCATGTTAGTTTACCAATTAACATCTATTGCTTCCTTTGGACCACTTATCACAACAAACCTTGCTTCAATGAATGCAATGGTAGAACTCAATTGATGGAAATGAAGGCATACCAATATATAGAATTTCTAATATTGGAAGCACATTATAATCATAGAAAATGAGTTTTCAGATTCACATTTCAAAATATCTTGTACAATATTTTCCAGTTAAGAAGGCAGTTGTCTCACCAAGAAGCAATTGACAAAGACTTATGTTCTCAAGATATTCATAAATTGTCCAATAATTGGTGAAGTTTTTCTATAGAACTCCTTTGCAACTTCACAATCTTGATTTTGATATTCAACTTGGCTTATGACTATTACTTCATTTAAGATCTAACGTGCTCCTTGCTTCAAATCCACTAATAGCTTCTTCACAACAATCATGATGCCATCCATGAACTTCCCCTAATACATAGACAATTTAGTTTGAATTAAAGAATAAAGAAATTTCACCTAAATTCATGCAAAGAACAAAGGTAGAGAATTTGTCACTATTTCAGAAGGTTCATTTTTCCTTGATATGGAACTTAATACAAACAACTTCTAGTCTATAGGAACATCAAGTTCTTAGAAAATAAATGAGTGATAATGTAAAAAAAATTATATATACTAACGCAAGCAATTATTTTTACTATTCATTAGATCCCTTACCAAGTAGACTTCTCCAAAGCCACCTTCACCCAACTTTTTGTCTTTGTAAAACTTTTTAGCTATCAACTTCAACTCCTTATAGGCATATTAGTTTGTTGAGATGGATTGCTTTGCAAAATCTGAAAGAGAATGCAACTTTGTAAGAGAATTTAATACTACCTAATGTTGCTTATCAAATTGGACCTTGTTCCTCCACTACTACAATTGTGAAGATAAAACAATGCATGACCATGAAAATTTAAAACAAATCCATAAGCAAGTGTCTATGTCTTACCTTCTTTTATTTTCAAATGGATATCCAACCAATTGTTTTCTTCAAAAGGAAGCATGTGGAAACAATGGCAATTAAAACAATGGGGCCATGTAAGATAGAGGCTTACATCAAGTTTGTGAGATCTCTTTTGGGAAGGTCTAGAAATACAAAATTATTGCAATGTAGATTCTTCAAATAGGTCATTCTTGGAATATTTGTTTCTACCCAGATTTGGGGCAAAGGACTTGATTGTACCCTTCCACTAGCTTGGTACACTTGCTAAGGTTGTGAGATAGGACATAATAGACCACCATAAGGGGTACAATGAGAATGCAATTCCCAACAAACATTGCAAGCTAGAAACCATTTAGACATTATCTAAACCTATCTATTGGGAGTAAAATTGCTACAAGATGATTCAAATATTCAACTTGAATTAGTCAACAAGGTATTGGAATGTTGGTGACATTTACATCAATCAATCTCTATTAGATAGCACTTGTAGCTTCACATGAATTCACTATCACATCTACACCTACTATTCTATAGAAAACTCCATTGATGAATGTCCAACAAAGAACAACAAAAAGTCACTCTTGTTGTATAGTATTCTTTCTTAGCTTTGTGATTAATATACTTTTATACATATATGCACCTTATTATTAAGCAACCCTCAATACTTGAAGATTTCATTTTATTATATATTAAAAATATGGTCTATAGTACACGGTGAACAATTGACATAGATAAGTAATAGTTGAAACTATCCCTAATCCATTGAAGTCCTAATCCTAATCTCATATATATATCCATCCAAATGTGTTGCTTGTTGTGATTTCAATGTTGCTTGATAGTTGAATTATGGGTGCATGGCCCAAATTAAATGGATTTCATGACACATCCAATAGGCTGACATAGTTGACGGTGCTATCTATTTGGCATGACAAACTACAAAGCTCCATAAGTGGATCAAGTGTATTTTTGTGTCATCTCCCAAACTAAAGAAAATACAATCATAGTTTCCAAGTTGAGCAATGTGACCATTTGTTGAAGAGCCAAATCATTGAAGGTAACATTCTTTGCAAAATTTTCTTTGGTTAGCACTACAATCATTTGTTGAGGACATGCAAAGAGGGAAGGAGAAAAAATCTTTAATATAATTACCATAAATTTCCAAAGTAGATTTATGTACAACAACATTAAACTATTGTAGTTCACTTTCAACATAGAATGCAACATACCTTGAGGATACTAGTTGAGTAGAACATTGTTCAATTCTTACATTGCCCAGCCCAACAAACATTTGATGCTCTATGTATAGAGAATGAGAGCACATGACGACATTATTTATCTACACATCCTGTAAGGGTTTGCAATTTATCACTACCATTGTTCATATAGTAGAACTACTATAGTTTCAACAATATTATGAAGAGAAGAAGGTGCTAAATTTACGAAGGTTGGTTGCAATAAAGTTGCTTGAGTAGAGTCAAATGTAATCTAGTTGATGTGGTCAAAGGGCCAAAATGTACCAAATAGGTCTTGAATGACAATCTTGGAATGCATGAAACTAAAATCATCTACTTGCGTTCTATTAAGAAGCACAACAAGGTCCTTTACAACTAATATTTTTGTAATATACATGCACCATGTCATTCTAATAAATCAAAATGCAAAGAAATATAGTCTAGCTCATGAAGAATACATAATTAAACAAAAATCTCTATAGGATATGGGAACACATGCAAAAAAACCCCTTAAAAAAGATCTCTAATGGAATTCTGCATCAATTTAAGTATCTATATCAGTCTTTTGTCATGCTTGTGGAATTCCAAGTTAGAAGAATATGACTTTCCAAAATAAATGTTTAGGCTTGAATCCATGATACATTGTCAAAGAACATCTCCTCATATATAGGATGGTAAGGATTACTCAGGAATTTGAAGTGATAAATTGGTGACAAAACAAGATCAGACCATTTCAATGAGCAACGGAACAGCACATTCAATAACTCTTTCCTGCGGTTGTCAATTTAATATAATGCAACAATCATGTAGCCTAAATATGGAGTTTTGGAATGGGATACTTTCAACTAAGCGTAAATGTTCTATGTTCATCATTAGCTATTCATATGAATGATTAACACTAGAACCATGTCATTTTTGTCCCCAATTAAGAACACAACAAATTGAGCAATTCAAGCTTTGTTATTTATTTGCTCAACCCTCAATTCATATGGCTACTTGCATATAGAGTTGACATCACATATCAATGGATATATCAATAAAATTCAAAGTTTAACAAGAATACAAGCTCATAATAGAAGCAGATGTAAATTTTCAAAAACATGAAGAAATCAAAATGTCCTTGATTGAGGACATTTCATTTATAAATTCAAAAACAAATAGCAAACCTTTGAAATTGCTCATGAAACTTCAAATATAGTTTCAACAGGTTTATCAAGCCTTCTTGAAATGCTTATATCTATATTAAACATTTCATACGTGCGTTCACGCAATACCAAAACTCTGCAATTTTGTAGTTTTGCAACTTTTTAAGCGTGAAGTGTTTTTTGAGTGGTTGAAAATCACATCAAACCTTTGAGCGATCATCCATGCATTTTTTCACAACATTGTATACAACTTATGAACAACATACTTGAAACTAGGCATGCAAAATGAAAATTTGGAGCCAACACAAATTTTATACAGTTGTCTAGTCCTAAACAATTGTTATGCCAATTCACCACCCATTGTTACTTTACAATCCCAATTGAGCCTGTTTCAAGGCAAACTCTTTTGAATCATGCCACTTGGCTTCACACCTTCCTAGACACAACCTTGGATCTTCTAATCTTCATCTTCTTCTTTGCTATTCTTCTAATCTTTACCTTCTTCTTTGTCCATAAAACCTTAGACTTTTCTAATCCTCATAATATTTAATAATTTTTATTTAATTAATTAAATTAACATTAATTATTTAATAAGCTTAAACTCAAATTTCATTCTTTTCCTTCATTTAATCTCATTTTACCATAATGCTTTGTAATCTAAAAACTCATTCAAATTGTAATTAATATTGCTAATGACTTCTAATTCCTCACTCTAAATACTAAATGAGCATAGATCCAAATTGTGAATGGTGTGGATGGCTCACACCTTGGAGTCCCTTTCAAATTGCAGACCCCACTTTTCAACAATCTTACCCTTGGTAGCCCTGTATTCAACCACAGTCCTTAGCAACAACTTTGAATCCCACTTAGCTCCATGTGCAGACTCAACCCACTCAATGCCAAATTAAGTGGATTTCATTGACACCACCATATCCATGGCATACTGCTGAGAATCCATTATTGAAAGAGAAGAGGTGACTATTGATGTTTTGAGGCTTCTTTGGAGGTGGCTTCAAAAGTGATAGACTTGATAACCAATAGTTAGATCTCACATGCATGCTCAAAACAATGTTCTTGGTGTATTGTCAATTAGACCAATTTTTTTGGGTTTCAAGCAAAAAAAAGGTCCTATGCACTTCTACTAGACATGCCCAATTTGGCAATACCCCACATACATGCAAGAATGCTTGACACATGGCAAATTTTCCACCCCTTGTTTGCTCTCTCAGATGCATGCTCAAAATAATGTTCTTGGTATGTCGTCAACTAAACCAAAGTTTTTTAGAGTTTTAGACAAAAAAAAAGGTCCTATGCACTTCTACTAGACATGTCTAGTCTGCTAATACCCCACATGCATGCAAGAATGCTTGACACGTGGCAAAATTTCCACCCCCTGTTTGTTCTCTTAAATGCGTGCTCAAAACAATGTTTTTGGTTTGTCGTCAATTAGACCAAAGTTTTTTGGGGTTTTAGACAAAAAAAAAAAGGGTCCTATGCACTTCTACTAGACATTTTTAGTCTAACAATACCCCACAAGCATGCAAAAATGCCTAACATGTGGCAGAATTTCCACCCCCCATTTGCTCTCTCTCAAATGTCCTCAATTGAGGATAAGGTCCTTAATCAAGGACACAACACGGTTCTAGTGTTAATATGATTCAAATCTCGTACACAAGGGCCAGGCATTTGCAACACCATTTTGCAATTTTTTGGTTCCATATTCCTAGTATCTTGAATTGAAGAGTTTATGGTTTCATAGCTTGAATAAGCCGTATCATTTCGAAGTTACAGCAAGAAATACAGAAACACTGATAAAACATGCAATAAGAATGAATCATTCTTCCTCAAAAAATGAAAATATGATACAAAGACAGTCACAATCTGTACAATAACAGTATAAAATTCTCACTCCAAATGAGTATGGATAATTATACAGGCCCCGTGGAAATGATTGTAGGAGAAAAAAGAATACAACGGATGGGGACAAAGTATTCGAGAGCAGCCAAAAATTCTCTCTCTCTGAAGATCAAGATATGGATGATTATACAGGCCCGGTGGAACCGTGAAGCTCTACTACTACGTGGATCCGAAAATTACATTTTCTATGGAAAGGCATTCCTTCATCTTTGCAGAGGTTTAGTGGCTCCAGGTCTAGTGGAAAGTCTTGAGATGATCTTGGCCTTGCCGAACAATAGCAGCAGCCTCGGCTTCCGGGATGGCCCGCTTCCGCTTGACGTAGTTCTTGAGGCCAGGAACCTTGAGACAGGCATTCATGAGCGGCTTCTTCAGCGGCAGCGAGCCTGTCCGCTCCTCGTAGAGCATGCAGATGATGCAGAAGATGATGAAAATCCAGTACACGTTGTACGCGATGACCGAGCCGTAAGTCGCCGAGTTCTGCCAGCCGAGAAGCGCACTGAAGACATCCCACCCGTTGGACGTCTCCGGGTTGCAGCAGTTCACGTGCCAAACGGACTGCGAGATGTCGTACGAGCCCGGCCCACTGCCCGATTCCGCGACATCGCTTCCCACCTTCTGCGCGAATTGGTGGAACTGGATCTTCCAGACGCCCCTGGAGAACATGCCTGCCGCAATCAGGTAGAGAATGCTTGTCGAGGCGATCAGGAAGAGCTGGATTGAGAGGACGTTTCCTCCGCGGTAGATCAAGTAGCCGATGAGTAGACCTGCGAGAATGTTGCAGCGGTTGTTTTAGTGGTGACTTAACGGGACTCAATGTGTATCCAGCTACTCGTAATTTTCTAACAATAGGAGGAGTCAAACATAGTATAATAAACATGGAATTCACAAAATCTCTCAAATTCTGCCCGTGCCTGCCCGGGGACCCCCAAAAGCTCAGATACCCGTAGAATTCATATGTTTCGAATTCCCCATGTCAAGAGAGGAGTTGCGAAACATCCGAATGTTTATGAATTTAAAGGAAAATGATAAAACATGTGACATCCATGTAGACGTATATTTCAGACTTGTGCGACACGGATTTCACATCTGGTTTGACTCCCCCTCATTATTAAGGTCCCCCAAAAAATAAAATAAATACCTGCGAGAATGCCCGTGCAGACTGGAATTGGAAACGCGGTCGCCTTCAGGCCCAGAGACACGCCACCCACAAACACGACGCCCTCAACGCCTTCGCGCAGCGTGGTGATGAACGGAAGGACGAACATGGCGTATCTTCGCGTCAAGGCGCCCAGCTTGCCGCCGGCATTGTGGTGCTTGGCGCTGTCCATCACAGACTGCGCAAACTTGAGCCTCCATTTCTCCTTGGTCTTGTTGATTCGCAGCAGGGCCAGGCCCATAATGGTGATGATGAAGGTCGCAACGAGGTAGAAGATCCCCTCCCAGAGATCCTCCGACTGCGCCCAGAGGTCTCTACCCAATCCATAGAAGACCCCGATGAAAACGCCACCGATGATCAGGCACAATGCGATGCCGCTCAGGGACCCCGCCCACACCTGACGTCGCAGCCGATTGTAGACCTTCTGGTCTTGGTCGGGCTGGCCCAAGCATTGCTTCAGGAACGACAAAAGCACGGAGATAATAATGACCGCCTCGAGACACTCCCGAAAGACAATGAAAAACACCTGCACCGCAAATACGTCTGCCATGGTGACTGCAGAAGTGGGGGTGGGACGACTGAAAGGTCGTGGATTACCAGACTGAGGACTCTATGAATTGATTCGGAAACCACAGTACGGCCCTCTCCACCCCTGAGGAGTCAAGCGTGCAGCCCACACGCCCCACTCTCGTCCGGATCCCCGGGCTGTCGGTCTCTACCCGCTGGCCCGTGGACTGCACCCGCTGGCCCGCAGACTGCACGCGCTGGCGCGTCGACTGCACCCGCTGGCCCTCGATTCAGCTCTAGAACTGTGGTGGTGCCTTTTACAGCGGCACTCGCCCAGCACGAGCTCTCCGCCCGGTGGCCCGCGGACTACACACGCCAGCAAGCGCCTCTGATCTCGATGGATGGCCACGTGGATTGCATACGCCTGCTCGTGCCTCTCTCGACCCCATCTGTAGTGGCAGTGTGCTTAGAGCTGCCGAGCCAAGGCCGGGGCGACGGGTGGAGTGGGGATGCTCTTAGCCCAGCTAAATGGAGTAATAATTATCTACAATTTGTGCACTGATATGTGCCGTGATATTTATCTAGGCTCCTTTATCTATATTTGCAATGGGATTTATCTACCTTGTGCACTGAGAATTATCTCTAATTTCTGCACTGACATTTATCTATACCTTCACTGAATTTTATGTTGATCTCTGTATACTGATAATTATCTATGATTTGTGCACTGTCTGCAGTGAGATTTATCCGCATCTGTGCACTGATAATCATCCGTCTCTGCACTGGTATTTATCTATACCTGAGCACAGATGACTGTCTATATCTGCACTAATGTTTATGTACATCTGTGCACTGACATAGATCATTGATCAATGACGTGCACTGATCAATGATCTATGACGTGCTGACTTGATGTTCAGATGAAAGTTCTGTTTACTGATTAATTGTTCAAAATTTAAGTTTATTAAATTATTTAATGCAGTTAATAAGTTCTTAAACATATTTATGCAAATGCTTTTTCTTGTCCAACTGCATGTTTTTAAAAGTATTTTTAAAATGAAACACACAAGCATCTAAATAACATTTTAAAAATTAGTTTACTTGATGAAGGGTAAAAATATTATACAAATAAAAACAAATATGACTGTGAAATAAATGTGATACTGTCTGAAACGGAAAGGACAGTAGTTAGGTAGGCATCCGCATCAAGAGCATTTGCACCAACAAGGTTATTATTTTACTTTTTTAGCAATAATTGTACAGTTTCTTTTAAAAACATGGGAGGTGTATACTCTCACCGCAGCAGCATCTAAACAGAGAACAGAAAATTGAAGTAGCAGGTGGCACATCGCAAAAAACGAAATTGACCTTCTCCTCCATATAATAACCGCTTGGATTAACTTCGGCCCGTATGATGATTCCGACCTCCTTCCTCTGTTTGCACTTGGTGCTTGATGGAAAATATGGGGCGCCCCTTACACTGCATGCTAAAGTAGAAATCTGCCTGTGGCCAGTATACTGTAATCCCGCGAAGCATTTAGAAACGATTTAAGGGCCGGTGGTGGTAGTACGACCCTCTAATTCCATGGTAAAAGCCTGTGTAGGGCTGCAGCGGAGATCTCCAAGAGTGGCACGGGGCCAAGGTGGCACGCCAGAGAGAATGCAGCTGCAGAAACGAGGGATGCTGTGAATCCTTCCGGTGCAGAGCTGCGCGGATCTTCTTCGTTTCTCGCGTCAGCCAGCATGATTCCGCTGCTTGCCCGAGCCACCGATGGAGCGCTCGCTGCTCGTTGACAGGGGATTCGTCGAACGCTTTACTGCCCCGTTCTCGCAATCCTCGACGCCGAGTTTGAGCACTAGCAGAGTCAATTTTCTGGTCGAACTCGACGTTATTGTTGTTTCTTACACAGAATCTTAGCCGAGCTAACTATTAGGCCCATCTAAAGTTGAGAAGCGGTCCCCTAGAAACAAAATCCTAGTCGAATTCGGTGCATTCCAGTGTTTCTCCTCCCGACATCACCACGAGATGGCGTCGTGGCCTCGGGGTTCTCTCCTAAGGGCAGTGACCCTGCTGCTGCTCTGCGGGTGGTGCGCGGCGAAGACAGTCACGTACGATTTCAACGTGAGTTGGGTCACCGGCAACCCCGATGGCCACACGGAGAGGAAGGTCGTGGGCATAAACGGTCGGTGGCCGCTGCCCGTCATCGAGGTGGACAAGGGTGACCGGTTGGTGGTCAACGTGCACAACGGGCTGGACCGAAATGCCGCCATCCATTTTCACGGCATGTACCAGAACGGAACCAACCACATGGATGGGGCGAACATGGTCACCCAGTGTCCAATTCCGGCGGGATCGGACTTCACCTACAACTTCACGGTGGCGCAAAACGGGACGTACTGGTACCACTGCCACACCGATTTCTGCTACCCGGATGGCTATCGCCAGGCCCTGCTCGTCCACGACACCAACGCGTATTTCGAGAATCAGTACGACGAGGAGATGGTCGTGACCGTAAGCGACTGGTACCACGAGCTTGTCGAGGGCATCGCGCCGCGTTTCTTGTCGCTGTACAACCCTACCGGTGCGGAGCCGATTCCCAACGCCTTCCTGTTCAACGACACGCAGAACGTAAGTATTCCGGTCAAGCCGAACACGACATACTTGCTGAGGCTTCTCAACATCGGAGCATTTGTGTCACAATACTTTTACATTGAAGACCACAAGTTCACCATCGTGGAGGTCGATGGCGTGTACACGGAGCCGACCGAAGCGGATTTGCTCTACATTGCGGCTGCTCAGCGGTACGCGGTACTCCTAACGACTAAGAACTCGACAGAGCAGAATTATAAGATTGTCACTGTGGCAGACTCGGAGCTTCTCGACGGGATTCCATCTCAATTGCAGCTGAATAACACCAATTGGTTGGAGTACAACGCAGCCGCACCACACGACCAAGCAGAGATGACTGTCGACACGTCCTCGGATCTCGTTCCGTTCGATGACTTCTCGCTTGTCCCACACGACCAATTGCCGCTGCTGCCGGATCCGAACTACGAGATCACCGTGGCCGTGAACATGGAAATCTTGAAGGATGGCAAGGGCTATGCTTTCCTAAACGACATCTCATACACGACGCCCAAAGTGCCTACTATCTTTTCCGTCTTGTCGGCCGGCAATTTGTCTACCAATGCCAAGGTCTACGGGGACAACACGCACTCGTTCGTCCTCAATCACAATGACGTTGTCCAGATCGTTCTCAACAACAACGACGGGGGCTCTCACCCTTTCCATCTGCACGGGCACAACTTCCAGGTCCTCGAGCGAGTTCCTTCCTACGGAGAGCACTTCTACGACTACGCAGACAGCCCCCTGCCATTTGATCCCAGCAACCACACCGCTTTCCGCGCCGTCCCAATGAGAAGAGACGTCATGGTGCTCCCACCAGGAGGTTACTACGTCATCCGCTTCGTAGCAGACAACCCTGGCGTGTGGTTTTTCCACTGCCACATCGACTGGCATTTGTCGCAAGGGCTTGGAATGCTCCTGATCGAAGCTCCCACACAAATGCAAGAAATTTATCCCGCAACCATGCCCAAGGACCACTACGACGTATGCCGGGCCGCACATGTGCCGTCCGTTGGCAACGCAGCTGGCAACACGATGGACTTCCTCAACCTGGCTGGCGAAAACAAGCAGCAGCCGTTTCTCCCGAGTGGTTTCACTCCCCGTGGTATTGTGGCTCTCGTCTTGTCATGCGTGAATGGTTTCCTAGGTGTGAGTTTCATCGTCCTCTACGGCTTGATTGACCCTACCTTCCGCTCGAAGTGATTGTAGTAGTAGTTTTATCAGGATAGCACATAAACCCACAATTTCTTCGTTTCATCGTTTACAACTTGAGTGATCCTAACTTCGGCGTGAAGTGCTTGTATAATTTTTTTCATACGTTGCTATCTTTATTGCCTGTTGTACATGTGGTCTTGCGAAAAAAGTTGTGGGTGTGATGTTATTCCTCGTCCAAATACACTACCTGAAATGGGATCAACTTCGTGCATCCTAGCAGAAGAGTCGGGCCGAAGAGGAGTGCAAGCATCGATGCACTGTTGATTATGCGGTAGTGCATTTCTATAGTCTCCCTTCTGAACGCGCATCCTGAATTTTCGAATATATTTAGGGGTTTGCTAGATTTTTTTTTTAAAAAAGAGTGAAAAAAATTCATATAATTCTCTACATCAAAAGTCGACCTGCAAAGGCACATGATGATGCAGATCACCTTGGAGAAGTGCTGTCCAATGTGTTTATATAACACAAGTGTTGCTTCAAATTCTACTCTTCTCTAAATTGCACAGTTGAGATTTCAAATACACTACAAAAGCGTTGACAACCTTCTCATTCCAACACTCCCCTCGTCATTTTGCTATTCATGTGTTACGGAGTAATTCAGAGTTCACAATCCTCTGGTCTACTCCAAGTGAGTACAAGAGGGATCTGTAATGGGCTTCGTAAATTTTTATGAATATCCCCCTTTCATCACAGTCTTGTTGATTGATGTGAACCAATGGGTGTGAACTAAAAAAATGTTAACTAGCCAAAGAGTGTATGATGAACGCCTCTTAGAATTGTCATAGAACAGAAGAATGCATAGAATTAGGAGGGTTTCAAAATGTTACCGATCCTGGAAGTACTCTCCACGACCCATCCATTGATGCGAAGTACGATCGAGTGAAAGCCGATGGGTTGGTCGACGTGAACGACTTCATCAAAGGATCCAGCTCCCTCAGGGAACAAATGGCAAGCATTGTATCCACACTGCCCAGGTCCGTAGACGCTGCCACTCTACAAACACAGACATTCAAGTGTAAACTGGTCGATCAGTACGCAACACTGACATGTGAACGATGGTTCTTGTAAAATTAGAACTTGTAGACTAAATTACACAGAAAACCTTTTCACCGAGATTTTTGGAGCTCTATGTACCAGTGGTAAGGACTTTCAGTACACGATAGGGAGACTTCCCTGTATATCTTGCACAGGATTATCATTCTCTACGATGTTGTCTAAACGTTCCTGGAAAGTAAGTGTCAATTTAATTATGTTGAAAATCCTGTTGTAACTAAAGCCTGACTTGAGGCTTCATCACGTAAGAGGTAATTAGAAATTGCTGGAGCTAGCACTAAATCGTCAGATTTCAAGCAAGTGTCTACGAAGTGTCAACGCATTTGAACCCTAGTTAATTCTAGTGCACGTCAAACCACCTGTAGATCGAAATGAACAAACATTGAAACAGCAGAAGCATGATTTGGGAGGGTTTAAACGACATGGGGCTAATTAACGTACCTGACATAACCCCGTCTGTAATCGAGATTCATGCTCGTGCAGGGGGTGATGCCATTTTCGGGCGCAGGACAAAAACGTTGTTGTTCTTCACGGTCGCGCAGGTGAGGCCCTCTAATCCCCCAGCAAAGGCTTACAAACACTACTGTGGGAGCAGTTGGAAGGGTTGCAAGTTTGCCAGCAATTCTGCAGAGACGGTACAAATGAGCCCATTAATGAATTTCACACTGGTCAGATACTATTAATACTCTGGTGTATGGCAATCAGGATAAACCTAAGTTAAGACTGTTAGAGCATCCCCACGAGGGACCCTGAGAAAGGACACTGGGAAACACAATGGAGGGAGGTGCTGAAAATCCCCAGTGAGTTATCAGAGGCAGGAACCCAGCAGCACACTGGGAATATACACTGGGAGTTCTTTACTGAACACTGAGCCTGCTTTGGGCTTCGTGTCAGTGCAAATAGAAGCAGGGAGTGACCCAGGGCTCTGCAAACTTCAGAAAAAAAAACAGTGTTCAACAGGGTCTACACACTGGAGGGACAAAAAACAGTGAGAGAATGCAGTGTTCCTGGTGGGGTACTTTGGAGACCTTGACTTTCTTTTGGGTGCCCTTATGTGATTCCAGTGCGTTTCCCAGTGACTGGTGGGGGGATGCTCTTCAAATGGCAGATTTCAGTGCAAGTGGCACAGATCTCAACTTCTCAGTTCGCACCTGAACCTTCCAATCTGCAAAAGTCCTAGTGTGTCAGGGCTCTGGGCACTTGAACCCCATCACTTTGTCCTCTGAAACGTAGATGCCAGGGTAACGAATATGACCATTATTTAGACTCTGCCTTCTCATTCATCAACCTCCAGTGGACCAACCACTAGAGAAGTGACCGACCGACTGACACGAGTACTGACACGAGAGATGGCACAAGAGGAATGGAAATATATATAATATCACATCTGCGATTGTAGTTGATGGAAGCTTGATTCGAGAGCTCCACCACCTGGGCTTCCTTTGAATCCAAGTAGTAATCCCCTCCTTCTTCATCTCCACCAATTACAGCGGAGAACCCCACCAGCACGATGCGAGCAGAGCAGAAGCGAATCCCAGCAAAATCGACTCCTTCTTCGATTCTGCAAAAGAAAATTGACAGTTACATCAAATGATACCGATGTCGAAGCACAAGCCCCAATAGATTCGATCGAACCGACATGCATTACACTTCTTCGTCACTTGGAATTAATGGTGCTACTACTACATTGGACATATAGAAACAAAGTTTGCAATGGAAACAACCGTGAACGACTAACAGACTTACGTTTGGCTGCTTCTTCGTCACTTCAAATGATCGATGCTGCAATCAAAAAATTATTATTATTAATAATAAAATTGGATTATATTTCTTTATTAAAGTTTTTATTAAATATTTTTTCTTTAGTTTTTGCTGATTTTTTTCAAATTATTTATTTTTTCAAAATCAAGATAGCTATCAAGACATAAACAATTAAGTTTTTCTTCTTTAGAAATTTTTGACATTTTATAAAAAAGGACTTTCTAAGTGTCCCATTCTTTTTTTTTCCTTTCTAAATAATATTAGTTTCTAAATGATGTTAGCATTAGTTGTTTTTTAGTTTTAGTTTTAGTTTATACAATAATAGTTATGTGACAAGTAGGTTTTTCTTTTAATGAATTTTAAATAAAATTATTAATTATTATTTTATTTAAAGATATATAGAAAATATTTAAAATATTTTATTTAAATAAGATACATAGAAAATATTTAAAGTATATATATATAAATAAATAAAAACTATCATTTTAAATAAATTTAAATAAATAGAAAAGATATGTTTTCTTTGGAATTAATTGTTTTGGAAATTGGAAAAATTTTGATATAAAAAGAATGATTCTGTATTTTCTTTTCTTTTCTTGCTTTTTGTAATATCAAGCTATTTTTACATTAGTGTTAGACTTTTTTTTATTAAAAAAAATTGTAATTTTATCCATAATTTTTTTAATAATATACTTTTTTTTTTTATACAATTTGTTTTATCGAGTAAAGTCAAATACAAATGAAATTTGTACTGCAAACAATGCTTGAATGCATTGGTCTGAGTGCGGTTATTTTGACCACCATTTTGCGTAGTCCCAAAACAACTACAGATTTTTCTTTTCAAATTTTTCACTGCATTTTTTTGAATTTGGAGGAGTGTAATATACCATTGGGGGGAATTGGGGGGAGTGTAGTGGTTTTGGAACTGCGCAAAATGATGGTCGAGATAACCACACTTGATTTTGAGTGCAATTTTTTTCTTACAAATTTTGGAATTTCTTTTGTCAAGGTCTCCCGAGATGGAAATGGAGCACTAAATCCTTTAACCCCTAAAGGATCAAATTGCGTTTTCTGGCAATATAGCAATTTTGGGCAACTCACTATGAATGGAGTTTTTATTTTTTTTCTTTGAAAATTTCACACAACATTTTCCCAAGGAGTAGCTTTAAGGCCCAACAATTTTCATAACTTTTGACTACATGGTTAAAAAGTTATTGCATGATATGTAACTTTCAGCGTTTGGCAGGCAGTCCAGGCAGCCCCAAAAACTTCTTCAAAAATCACTTTTTTAAAAAACAAAAATTTGAAATTAGTTCTTTAGATTTATATATATGAGGAAAGCTTTGAATCATCCCATTTTTATTAATGAGATGAAAGTTATAAGGAATTTTAGTTTGTGGGTATTTATGGAATCTCTACTCTCTATACCTACCTGCAACCTAAAATTTCTTATAACTTTCATCTCATTAATCAAAATGGGATGATTCAAAGCTTTCCTTATATGTATATATATATATACACACACACACATACATATCTAAAGTACCAATTTCAAATTTTTGTTTTTTAAAAAAGTGATTTTTGAAGAAGTTTTGGGGCTGCCCAGACTGCCCACCAAACACTGAAAGTTACATATCATGCAATAACTTTTTAACCATGTAGTCAAAAGTTATGAAAATTCTTGGGCCTGAATCCTAAATTTTTTCGTACATTTAGGGGTTTGCGGTCTGTACTACATAACACCTTCCACCACAAAGCACTAAGGAATAAACCATGTTGTATACGAATACTAAAGGGGATAGTACGTTCTCCTATAAAACTTAAAAATTTAAGATTGAATTTTATACTTGAGCCAAAATGGAGCCAAAGTATTAACTATGCTACGCATCAATATGGTTTGGTTTGGTAGTTTTGACATAGACTTTTGAAGTTTTTGCTGTGCAGACTTGATACATTTGCGAGGATGTCAGTATAACATGTTTTCTAGAATGTGATTTGTGAGAATGAAACATGGAGTTTGCAATTGATGCTACCCATCTAATGTGAAGATTGATGGGATTTTGTTGAATTTGATGTTGTTGGCACCTCATTTTGAGGTGGGCATCATTAGATCATGTTTCACCATGGGCTTTGTATGTTGTTCCAAGTGTCCATTTGGTAAAGTTTTTCAGAAATCTTGACGTGTTTTACAAAATAGAAATTCAACTTCATTTCTTGTGTATGATTCACCATGTACGTGGTTTTATGGGCTACTTGGATTTTCTTGGAACCAATCATATTGCAGGGCTAGAATGATGCCAGGATTAGGGCCCAAAAATTGACGTAATGAGGAAAGTGATGAATTTTTCTATGACTTCATTTTCAATGAGCGTTTATTAGATTTTCCCATACCAACAATTTTTGCATGGGTAATTGCAAATACTAGCATCAAATGTCAACAACATATTTAAAAAATACCAATACTAAATGTCAATAAGTTTATTTTAACAAAATTTTTAATCTTAACATCCAAATCAATAATGAAAATTATGAAATAGCTCACTAGGCTTACACAAAATTAGGAACCAATATGATGACCAATGC
Source organism: Pseudoscleropodium purum (assembly GCA_963969395.1). Classification (NCBI taxonomy): domain Eukaryota; kingdom Viridiplantae; phylum Streptophyta; class Bryopsida; order Hypnales; family Brachytheciaceae; genus Pseudoscleropodium; species Pseudoscleropodium purum. Next base: position 30,832,418 of record OZ017795.1, read on the forward strand.
CCATTTTCCACTTGGTGCAAGTAGAGATGCTAAGAAAGGTAGACAAGGGTGACAAAGACGTTGCATTACCTTCATTCTACTATGAAATTTTGATGATTTTGTATCCACCAATGTCTCTTAAGCCATTTCTATATTCAAAACAAAAGTAAAAGTAATTTTCTATTATTTTTGAAATGATCTTAAAATCTTCAAATTCAATAAACTTCAGACCATATATCCAAATACCACAAAACAAAGCCCATGCATCACACTTGAAAGAAATCTTTCCAACAATGCTAAAATTTTGACCATTGATGCATAGATTAACAAATCTCACTATAGCAAACAAAAGAATTGTCAATTGAAATAAAAATTTATAAATGAATTTTAAAAAACTAAAATGATAGATTGACAGATACTACAAAAAGATCATAGGTATCTAAAATCATTTCACATTCTTCTATCAAATGTGCACTAAACATATGACATTATTTTCCACTATTATTTTCATGGATAACAACTGGCTTAGCTTAAGATACCTTGCATACAGTTTGAATTTAACTTTTGTTATTTTTTACTATGGATGCAAGTAAAGCGACGCCCTCAAGTCAAATTCTATCTTTGGCTAGTTTTTTCATGCAATTTGGAGCAATCTCATACTTGATGGAGTATTTTTGATTTTGTGATTCTAAACTCTTTGCTATTTCTAAGAGGAGATGAGTTGTGTAGTAATTGGACTCTTGTTATTACTTAAGCTGATCTATACCTGCTATAAGGACTAAAATTGTGCACAAATTGATACAAACAGCTGGATTTGGTTATTATCACTACTTGCAATCTATATTATAGATGATGACAAATGTTTATGTGGTGATTACTTGATCAAAATGTAACCTAAACCTAGGGAAACTTATAAGTTAGGCCTTGATAGGGATGTACCTCTAATCTTCTTCTTTGGAACAAACTACATTCACTTATATTTGTATTTGCAACTTTTTTTAAAAAGCCTTATATTTAAAATTTTGCCAAAACGTTGTTTTTGGATAATTTATTCCTATTGGTTACATTCCAAAATCACAATTTTTCCTATACACCTTATTGTTTTTATGTGCCCTTAAAATTTTTATTTTTTTAAGAGGGTGTTTACACTTTCTAGTTGTGGGACATTTTCAGAACATTACTTATTTGATATACTTGGGTTGAACATTGTAATGTTAAATATGGCACCATGGACTTCAACCTGAAAGGGGTGATGAATTCCACTTGGGTGTCCATAATTCACACGGATATGGCTATTAGGAAAGATTTTCAATTCTAGAATTAGAAGCAAAGAAAACTTGCAAAACACTAGGAGTCAATTTTAGAGGCTTTGGTCTCATGTCTTTTGTCACCTTGGATCAGCCTTTGGCACTTCAATTTTTTGATTGCTCTTATGTAATTTGCTTGTGTGGTATGAATAGAGCTTTGCACCCCGCCTAGTTGCTTGTGACTTTCACAACTTGACTATTCACTCGACCAACTAAGTACATCATTCAACAAAGAGACTCATGCTTGCCTTAAGTTTTCTCTCTAAAATCTACTTTTACATGTCCTATTTCAAAGAGTAAGAGCAAAAGAGTCATTCACTGCTCAAAGCCATTTCTAGTGAAATGCACATGTGAGTGCACACATGGCAAAGTGTTGTTGATGGAGTTCATCTTATTTTCAAAATCTATGTGGTACAAATGTAAGTCAAATGAGACAAAAACCTAAAAAACAATTGCATAGATTAAAAAAAATTTGGTTTGATGCTTTTCTCATAAAGATCATTTACATAAAAAAGAAGTTTTTTCAATTCCAAGTACCTCACCTACTTCACTTCCTTTACAACCTTAGGAGCATTTGGGATTTTGGGTTGAGTTAGAAAACCACAAGAGTTAAAACATAGGGTCCTTTCTACTTATATAAGGTAACATTTCTACTAAATTATAAAATTTTACATGTAATGTAGGTGCTTTAAACTCAAAAAAAGGATAATTTGAGAATCTAATTTGAATATTCTTAGAATATTTTAGAAAATACCTCATCTATTCCAAGTATTTGATAGCCCCTATTTAAATACCCTCTTAATACATGTGGTTACAATAGGTATATGTTAGTGATTTATTAGGCTTTAGTTTTTAAGAATAATCATGTAGTCTTTGTTTTGCCTACTTCCCCAAACCCAGGACTATTGTATAGGGGTTCCAAATCTAAGGGGAATGGTAAGATAGTCTAATGTTTTGTAGCTAGAAGTCACTGGTAGGTTAGAATAATGTGGAATTTACTTAACAATTTGTCTAAAATTCAATTATACAACACTCTTATTCCCAAGGTACAATTTGGTTGCTAGTCCTTTAGATAATGCTATGGATGCATGAAATATTGTCCCAGTCTTGCCTAGTATTCTAGGGGAGTTTTCCAACAATTTGTCAGATTTGACTACAATTTGTCATGCGTATGATCTAGTGCTAGACAAATGCAAATATAATATATATAATTTTATATAATAATATATATTTCCTTAACTACTAGCCATAAGGTGATTGTGTTACCAAGACAATTGGTCTAGTTACTAATTAACTAGCCTAATTACTAGTTATATAAGTATCAAACCAATCCCAATTCTACAACAATTGATCTCTATCTAAGTGTAGGGCATGATTGCAATGCATTCTCCAAACTTAGAATTAGCTACACAATCACAACAATTTGTCAAAGCGTACTTTCCCACTAAACCTTGGAGTCATATCATCCTCCAAAGACTATGTTGTACCCTTCCATACTCAAGCTATTCCTCCAACTTTCAAGCTATTCCTCCAACTCTCAAGCTATTCCTCCAACTAGTTGTCTGTATAATTACAACCTCCTTTCACTAGAAACCCTATTGGAAACTATGAGCCTCTAGCTCACATTAATTTATAATACTTCCAAGCAATCACTAGTGTTTCCCTGGAAAGACAATTAGTCACTTATAATTAACAATGTCCACACTTTTGATTTCTCAACCAGAGGCACACCTTGGGAGTTCCCTATGACTAAATTATTCCCTAATCCATTCTAGAGCCCTTGACAATTTGTTTAGTCAATTCCATTCAAAAGCTGAAGATTCAACATTCACATTACTACATGCTAACTTATCTCGCCACAACTTCTACAAATAAACGATTTAATGCACAACAACAAATTAATATAAATTCACTAAATTGTTAACTCCCGAGTATTTAAATGAATCTAACACTCATATTTCCTATCAATTAACTATTTGACAATTTATCTTCGATAAGCTTACTTTTCTCGGCTTTCCACAACAAGCGGTTTAATGAATGCACATTCCACCACAATTAGTCTTTTACAAAAATATAATTCACAATTACAAATATGTACATCATAATGACAATTAGTCTAAGTGATTCTTAAATTCACTTTTTAATTTTATACAGAATCTTAGCCATTGACAGCCAAGGTCTAATCATAAACAATTATATATATATATAGTTCAATGTTATTGGTGTTCACCAAAGCTAATGCAACAATTTGTTGTTTGGTATTTCTTTACAACTAGGAAACTAGTCAATTCGTTTAATTCAGTAATCACTACTTACGAATTTATTGACAATTTGTCTCACCTTTCACAAGACTTATAATCACCTTAATCCATGTACAAGTTCCAATCTCTAAATTCCTCACTACTACAATTTGTAAACTATTTGTTGCATTAACTATGTAAAAACTCAATTATACTTGTCTGTAGCCGATCCCTATCAAAGACAATTAGTCATGGAGGAACTTACCGGATCAAGAATCGCTCCACCAATTGTTCTCTTTAGCTTGGTCTTCCCACTACTCCACTGCAACCTCCGCCTTCTTCTTGTCTGACAATTAGAAGAGCTTGCCTTCAAGCTTCATCTCCAACGGACAACTTGTTTTGAAATTTTATATTCACTAAAACTCACTACTTGATTATTAAAATGAACTCACAAAACTCAAATAAGAATTACAGTACTCATAATCATACATTCAATACAATACACATGACAATTAGTCCAACAACAATAAATGCAAAACATTCAGTTAAACTACCCAACCAATCATCTGATCACAAACATACACTCACAAGTTGTCACAACCGATCATTGGCACATACATGCAAGAAACCAATCCAAATTTAATTAAGCTAATAGTTGTAATTATCATATGCACAAATCCAATCATTGGATTAATTTACTAATGAAAAGACAATTTGTCACACACGCACAAGAATTTCAATAGATTCAAATCAATAGTCCAATTCCTAGATCACAACAATGCACAACTGCATATGCAAACAATAGGACTTAAATTAAACAAACTATTGATGAGCATGAATTAGTATGTTTGTTGATGGAGGTTGAACGCGGGATTGAGGCAACTTCTAGTCGTTATTAGTAAATCCTCTTTTAGGTCAGAACTCACAAAGGTCCCCAATTCAAACCTCTTATGTGGTAATTTTGTTGAATTTTCCAAGTGTTGCCAAAATAGTGTAAATCAAATTTAGTATTGCCAAACTTTATTTCTACACTTTAAATAAATATTTAGCAATTGAGTTGCAAACCTACTACAGAGATGAACAAATTTGAATGTGATTTTAATACTTTTATATTCAAACAACCATTCTATTAGCATCAATATGCAAAGTCCAAAAGCAAATATAATAAAGTTGTAGTTTACAACATGTAACACATTATTGTAGAAGTTTGAAAAAAATAGTTTTAAGAACTAATTTAAACTATTTGATATTTTAAAAATTAATTTTGAAGTGAACCATGTCAAAATCCCAATTTTGTGCACCATAATTTGAAATTACTTTATATTTGTCAATTTTGTCAACTCTATATCTATATATTTATTCATGTAACCATATAATTGTATACATATATCCTATATATCTTTGTTTCCATACACAGTGTCACCTAAATCCCAAACAATAAATTTTTTCAATAACCTCTAAATTTTCCAATCACACAAAGCTAGCTGGTTTGAGTAGATAGAGTGAAGTAGATTATAATTTTGGCAAAATAGAAAAATTCCTTTAAATAATCTTTTTATATTATATATAAAATATTACATGCTTATTATTATTACCCTTAATTTTCAAATTGTTAATTCTATTAAAAAAAAAAAAGTCATATAATTTGGAACAAAAATTTGTCAATTATATATATAAATAGATGAGAGGTTATTCATTGAAAGATTAATATGATTTGCTTAGGTTAAAATGAGCATTTGCACACAAAAATTATTTGAAATTTTTCTAATAAAACTTTATCCAAGAAAATACATATCTTATTTTTGAATAAAAAATTGAGATCTTTTACTTTTTAGATAACCAATTATTTTGAAACATGATGAAAATGACATTATAGATATTCATTTTATTATTTGATCTTGATTTTTTTTTAAATTGCTTTTGAGCTTTGAATCAAATGATTAAAAATGTTTGCGTTTTAGGTTTAGTTTTTGTTGCTTTGATGTATATAGTTGTTTTAAGCTCCTTGCCATAAACCCAATCAAATTATAAACCTTGAAATAATAGAAAAACTTAGAAGAAGTAAAATTTCGTTGATTTTGTTTATATGTCATTTATTTACATAATCAAGAACAATGTTTCAAATCATGATGAAATTCCAAGGTTGACAAGTGATTCTTTGAATTCTCAAGTTCAACAAAATTAAAAGTTAAAAAATATACTTTTATTCAAATTGCAAGTGATACAAATGGTCTAGGACTTCTAAATAATAATAATGAAATTATAGTTAAAATATCCAACAAGTAATATTTAATTAAATATTATTTCAAATATCATTGAAATGGATTTAAATTTCACATCTATAAACATACATTGCATGTTATATTTATTGTATGATTCAATTTCAAATTTTAAACATAGCACGATTATTTTTAGAAATAGCAAATGGTTTTGTACAAAAGAACTATATGTTAACAAATGCAAAGTTTACTATTAGAATTTATGCATTACATACCATTGAATCAATTTTGGAACAATGGTTGTTGGATGTCATTGTTTTTCTCTCATAAGAAAAGGACGAACTCAACATAGACCTCCAGAAGTTGTTAAATCTATGTTTCAAGAAGCTTCTCGAGGAAAAAATTACATGGATGCTACAGATCTTGCTGTATTTTTAGAAAATGTTCAAGGAGAAAAAAATATAGATGAACGCAAGGCTACATCACTTATAACACAAACAATATTGAGTGCAATTGCAGGATTTCATTTTTCTATATCTGTGCAAAGTGTACAACTTGATTTATTAGGTTTTTCAAATTATTTAATCAATACAAGGCTAAATCCACCTATTATTGTAACCAACACAGTATGATATCAAATCATTTTACTTTGATCCTTGATGTTTTAGATTATATAGATATATATATATATAATTTAACAATATGATCATTCAAGTATATGAATTCATTGGTGATATTGAATATAAATCCACTTTACTTTTTTGTACTAAATCTAATTGTTAAATTTCTAACATTTTGAAGTATGTTTAGTTGACTTTATGTTTGTGAAAAATGTTGAAAAAAATTTCATTTATTGATCAACACTTTAACCTCTAAAGGCCCTTGCTTCCTCAAACATGGTTACACCTTAGTCAAACTCAGTTGTAGATTTTAAAATGTTATTTTTTGCACTTAAATTCAAACTAAGAAATAAGAAAACAAACAAACATGGTAATAGCTTAAAAAGGCAATGAATCTTGCAATTTCAAGTTGTATGTATTAAAATAAAAACTATATATGTTTTATATTTTTCATACATTATTTTTCATTTCAATGTTACTTAAGTAATATGTATTTTAATTTAAAATAACAATGACTATTTTGCACTCAAACCTTCATCTTTTATTAAAAGTCTAAATTATATAATAGATATAATTTTTTTATATTACATTACAATAACCACAATTTTTTAAATTATTTCACAATATTTCAAAAAACTAACATGCCTAGATATATATCTTCTTTGAGTGATCAAAATATCCTCTTCAATAGTCAATTTTATAAAAGATGATTTAGTACACTAGTGGTAGTTCGACTTCAAAGTTATGGTTAAGAGTATTTAGAATGCAAAATATTAAACACCCACTTTGTTAAATTTATCATATTCTTCATTATTATTAGCAATCATTTTGAAAGAAATTTCAAACAAAATGGATTGTTTTGGTTTTATTTTTCAATTTGTATTCATATTTGGCTATGCTTAGGAACAATCACATTTTTCTTAGGAAACTCATTGAATTTTTTTAATATAGAACATATAGTCCCTTATAATAAAATATAAAATTTAGACTTGCATAATTATACTTTGAGAGGTCAAATTGATCTTAAAATGATGTTTTATATTTGGGTCAAAGAATTGGTCTAAATAAGATAAAAGATAAATTTGTAGTCATAAAAAAACATAGACATTGATATATTAAAAGCATGCTAAATGAATGATTTTGATAGTCAAAATCTATGTGTAAAACTACATATAAAGTTCATTGTCATGTATTGAATATGTTCCAAGTAGAGAATGATATTAAATACGTCTAATTACTACTTAGATTTATCTTAAGTTTTGCAATCTTTGCAGCCTACTCATGATATGACCAAACCTTTATCACATTATTACATATATTCAAGCCACAATTCCTACTTAACTGGAAATCAATTAACTTCTAATTCTAGTACTGGTCCAATAGTTGAAGCTCTTCGAAATGGTTGTCGAGTCATTGAACTTGATTGTTGGGAACGACGAGGCAATATCATGGTTCTTCATGGCAAGTATGCTTTAATATCCATTTTTCAATGTCATATCAAAGGCTATACTAATTTCAAAGTAAAAAAAAAGATTTATAAGATTGTCTATAATTTCTTGCAAGTGATTTTGTACAATTAAATTTTTGGAATTAAATGTTGTTTTTGCAGTACATTAACTAGTGCAATTCCTTTCAAAGATTGTTTATTAGCAATAAAAGAAAATGCATTTTTAACATCGGAATATCCAGTCATTATTACAATTGAAAATCATCTTGGATCAGAGCTACAAAAAAAAGCTGTTGTAGTGAGTTCTTTCATAAATTGAATCAATATCAAATCAATTGAAATTAGGCATTGATTTTTAACATTCTAATCATCTTATATGAAGTAATAAATGCAATATCTTTAAATCAAAGTCAAGTTTTGAATGGAAATTTGAAATTATAAAATCAAATACAACTTATTATTCTATTATATTTAGGCAAGATACATTCTTTTGGAGAATTAATATTAAAAAAATAAAAATAAAATGAATAATGTTTCATGATCAATGTAATTAAGAAACTCTTTAAATCTTATGTACAAAAATCACAATCTATTAATATATAAAAATGAATTGATGCAAAAAAAGACATGTAGAAATATATAAAAGTCATTGTATTTATCAAAATTAAAATAATCAAAATTAAATATATTAGGTACTTCGTGAAGTCTTTGGTGATAGACTATTTTATCCAACCAAAGATCAAAGACCACCAATTGAGTTTTTGTCCCCTGAATCATTGAAAGGATTTATCATTATTTCAGATCAACCTCCAAGTGACACAGTTGAAGATCAAGTATGTTTCTATTATTTATAACTTCATTCATCATTAAGTCATTTGAAAAAAAAGATCATTATTCTATGAAAAATAAAGTAATTTCATTTTTAAAAGAATAGATTATTTTTAAATCTCTATTCAAAAATGCCAATATTGAAATAGAATTTATCAAGTTTCTGAAATTTCTGCATTCAATTGAAAAATGTTAATTAAAAACATCTTATTAGTTTTTTTTGCTATACTAAAGTTTTCAAGAACAATTGTAATCGAAAGCATACTTAAATTAATATAGAGTATTTTTTGTAGTGTTGAATTTGAATCCAAAGCCCTTTAAATTAGTTATTTTGAGTTGAAGTTCTTACAATTGTTGAGATATCCTAGTTATTATTTTAATACAATGATAAAAATTTTGGTGTAAATTGTAGATCTAATATTATTGTTATATAGAATTGAAAACACTCTATATTAAACACAATGATAACAACAGTCTACTAATTGTTGTCTAATTTTAAAAATTTATAAAGAATTACTTTAATTTTAATTATGATACTCAAATTTTTATTATAGTAACTTAATCTTTGTGATTAATTATATTAAATTTTGATTTTTTGATTAAATGTTTGTAGTATGGGATTTAAAATCATTTTGTTATTATGGAATAGTATAGTAGTCTTCTAATAATGATAATATCATTCATATTCAGTGGGTTTTTTTTTCTAAATGTTAATCTTTTGCATGTTATTTCATTTGTAATATGAATTATGATTGTTTTGAAATGACATTCATAGACAGTTGGCAGTTGATCCAGATGCAGCTAATAATCTTGTCAATGATGAATTGGATGATGCAAGTATTTCGACTTTACATCATATACGACATGCACAAAAAATTAAAAAACATTTGAAACGTGTTCATAAGAAGGCTTTATTAAAAGTGGCCAATACTGCAGCTAATGTACTTCGAAAGTCTATAATGGTTGAAAGGATAGAAGTTCCAGAAACCATTGAGTTTCAAGAACTCATTTATATCTATTGTGCAAAACCATCAGAGATGAAAGAAAAACAAGTGCATGGAGGACCTTTAGTAGGTGGAGATAGAGCAATAATGGCCAATTTAAGTGAGCCACAATTCCAAAATTTCATCAACAAACATCCTGATTCTATAATTGAGTAAGCTAATATGAATGGAATAAATTTAAAAAGCCTCCATTTTCCCCCCAAACTATGATTGTTATAAAATGTATGTTTCCTTAAATCACCATATTTTTTCATTTCAAATTCAAAATTCATTGATTTGATCATTTATATTTGAAATGACGGTATTTAAAATAATAATAATGCTTATATAAAACCAATACTTCAAATCATGAATTTACTTTCTATTCAAACTATTCATTGAGAGTCAATGTTCAATTTAAAAAAAAAATCAAAGTTAAGCTTTTATTGGTTAGTGAAGATATTGTTTCAAATCAATTGGTTTATATTTTATGTACCTACAATGAATTTAATAATTTACTTGGATTCTATATTTAATAACTATAATATTATCTAGTACACATCAAACAATTTGTTGTTGTTGAGTTCAATAAACATGTTATGTAGTTTTCAAATAGATTGTTACTGTAGTTTGACTGTATCCAATATTGAATACAATTCTAAGTTCAAGTGCAATTACAATTGGCTATGAAATGAAATAGAATCTAAAATGTACAAGTAATAGATGCTCATAAATAAATCATATTTTGAAATCTTGTTATTGAATTATATATTACTTTGCCTTGTGTCATCGCTATAATTCTATTGGCATCTATAGGAATATTCTATCCTCAACCTCTTACTTGTAGTACGTGTAAATTTTTTAATTGCCCATCTTTTATTTCAGACAATGCAAATTTGTTTTTATTGTAGTTCATAGAAAATAACTTTTGACTCATAAAGCTACATGCCAATATTTTATTTACTAGATTTTCTTTTACCTTGTCTCTTGATTTTTTGATTTTTTAAATATTAGGTGACAAGATATATATTAATATACCATCATAATGCATTAGGCATTGAGCATTAGGCAATGTATCTAGTCAATTTGAGGTTAAAAATAAAGACAATATTTATCAAAATGTTATAATCTATTATTTATGAATATTATCATTACAACAATTATATTAATTAGTGAACACTATTCATAATTGTAGGTATTCAAAGAAAAACTTGGGTAGAGTGTATCCATTTGGATTGCGTTTTGATTCATCGAATGCCGATCCAATGCTTGCTTGGAGTCATGGCTTCCAAATGGCAGCTATCAACCTCCAAGGAAGAGATCGACCAGTGTGGTTGGCACAAGGGTTTTTCCAAGCTAATGGAAACACTGGCTATGTAAAAAAAGAAGATATTTTTTTATCATTATCAAATGGAGAAATCCAAAATTTGCCTCCTAAGGTTATTTTGAAGGTCACTACTACTTTCCATTTTGAATACATGAAGCATTGAATGTTCAAAAATATCATTTATCCTTGCATATGTGAACAACACCAACGTACGAGCTTAGAAATACAATCCTACAAACCTTGAGCTTAGGTGTCTATAGCATAGGTGCCTATAATATAAGTATCATATACCCATAGAAGGTGCATACACCCTATGTGAAGGTTAGATTTAGCAAAAATTAAGTCATTTTCGTAAAATATGTCACATGTCCATTAGTGTAAGGTGAAATGAATTCCTAAGAATCAAATACAAAAATTCAATTTGGGCACTTGAATGCCCAATTAGACCTTCACATATGGTAATGTAGGTACCTATAATATAGATAGATATAACATAGGTATCCTATAACCATGGAAGCTATCAATAATACATGTTTCTATAACATAAATGCTTACGTTCTTAGATTCATAGGCTCCAAATCTTAAACTCATATGCTAAAAACCTTATAACACAATGATCTTGCTCCTAAAGTTCTTGAATCTTGTTATCTAATAGTAGTATGGATGACATGTTTCTTCTACAATTAATTTCATTGTAGAAAATTAGGCCCAATATTTTCTACTCTCTACTTTTAAGTCATGCTATAATCCTTCAACAACATAAAGAATTGAACTTCAAATGTTGGATTTGATGTTATGATGAATTATTAGATTTCTTGTGACAACATTAATTATTGTTTGGTTTAGTGTCATAAGTGTATTCTTAAATAATCAAATCCATATCCATTTTTCAATTCAATCCATAAAATTATAATTAATATTAATAAACTTCTTCCAATAACAAAATATCAACACTTGTAGGTGACTGTGCTGTTAGGTACCAGTTGGCATAGAAAATTTGACTTCTTCAAACTACCTGATTTTTATATTAAGGTTTGACTTTGTTCTAACATAATTTTCTTTAAATTAAATTTTGTAGTACATAATTTTTTATTCCTAATAGACTTTGTTTTGCATGTTGTATGTGTACATGTATGTATATATATGTGTGTATGTATATACATATACATATACGATTTCAAATAGTTGAAATGATCATACATATGGCAAATATTGTTAAATTGGCAGTATTCCAAATGCCATTTTCACATCTTGACATCTAGGACAAGTATACATTGCTAACATCTAGGTCAGTTTCAAATTTCAAAAATCTAGGACAAACATAGATATTAGATCAAGCAATTTGAAAAATCTAGGATTGTTATAGATTTCAAATATCTAGAAGATATGTAGATTTCAAAAATCTACAACTAGTATAGATTCTAGTATAGAAGAAACACTTTAGGATACATGGTCTAAACTGTTAAAACCGCCAAATTAACTAAATGCTGCCATTTTAATGAAATTGCCTATACATTCAATCATACATTGTTAAATTTATCTTTTGAAATTTATAATAAAAATGTAGTCATTTATTTTTTGGTTATTTAAAAGCAGGTGAGATTAGAACACCCTAATTGCAAATATGCAAATGAATTCATTGTTTTATAATTATGATTAAAAGATAATTTCTGTAATATGAAGTTGTCCATTTTAAGAATTTAGATAATTTTGAAATCAAATCAGTATAAAAATATATATAATAAGTAGTTATATAAAGTCAATAATATAAAAATGAGTATTGATTTATTTACTAGGTTGCAATTCATGGTATAAAAAGTGACATGGCAAAAAAACAAACACAAATAGTGTACCGTTCTAATGAGCCACATTGGGAGAATGAGCATTTTGAGTTTCCACTTCGAGGTACATATTTTGTTAAAATTTTATGATTTAATAGAAGAAAAAGAATTAAACCATATTTTGAAAGTTTACCACTTTGGATATTTCAATTCATATTTTTTTAATAATGGTTCAGATTAACTATGTAATTGTATGATTATTAGAAAAATAAATGAAATTTTAGAATGATTTTAAATTGGAATAAATACTCTAGATATTTGTATTGCATTGTAGATAGAAAATTTTGATAAATTTTATACTGTTGATGATAGAGTTAATCATAAGGTGTGTGTAATGGGGGATATAAAAGTTGGAGTTTGACAAAAACACAAGATGAAACTCTTTAAAACACCAAACTAGGGTTTGATGGAGTTTGGTGTTGTATTTCTTTTCTACTATTCCTAGTTAAACCTTCCACTAACATTCATATTTCAAATTGAAGGTCCGTCTATGATTAATTCTATTATAATACATTTTTTTCCTCCAGTTCCTGAAATAGCAATACTACGCTTGGAATGTTGGGAGTGGGACTTGGGAAACGATGATTTTGTTGGACAAGCATGCATTCCTATAAGGGAGATGAAATATGGTATTCGATCAGTGGCCTTGCGATCAAGATCCGGAGCTTTGAGGAGTTCAAAATTATTATGTCACTTTCAATCATATGTTGTTTCAAGTGAACATGTTATGCCATTAATAGTACCTCAAGTTTCTTTAACTATTGTTGCATAATAGAATTAATTATAAAGTGTGTGTGCAATGATAGACCAAAAGTCAAGTTTGAAAGAAATCCAAGATGAAGCTCTTTGAAGCACCCAAAATTGGTTTGATTGAGTTTGGTATTGTGTTTCTTTTATATTATTTTTAACTAAACCTTCCTTTGATACCTCATCTTGCAAATAGGGGTTCACTTTACAATTAACTCCAACAATAATAAAATCTGTATTCTTCAATTTTGTTTTTTTCTCTACATTGGTAAAATTGATTTACATTTATTTTGGTACTTGTAATTGAAATTGTAACTATAAAGGTGGTTGAATTTAATGTTTAAATTATTGTTTGCTAGAGTCATGCAATATTGAAGACAATGATTAAATTATCCTTGTATAAAAAATAAAATATTGACTAGATTTTAGAGTAGGTAGATATAAGTTTTCATACTTAAAAATAGAATTATTGTTAGACTTTGTCCAATGAGAATATTGCATTCTTTTAAATTTTTTTAAGTATAAAATTGTCTAAAGATTCACCATCATCATTCATTTTATGAATATAGATGATCGAACAAATAATAAATCAATGGTACTTATAAAATGAGGTTAAATTGTCTATTAACAAAATTGCCTAGTTATATATAGTAATTCAATTTCTTATCTACATAGCATATTAATCTTTAAAGTTGTCTAGTGTCTAACCCTTGAAGATCACTTGTTCCTAAGATAGTATTCTATTGTGTACTCCTTCTACCTCAAAATAAATCCATAGTTTCTTATATAGGAAACTAAAAGAGTACCATGGATTTATTTTGAGATAGAAGAAATCTTTGATATAGAAGGTATATGAACTAAAGTATAAAATTTTGACAAAAAATTCTTCAATTGATGAACTAGCCAAAATCTACTAAACGGATATAAACTCTACCCTACTTATATAGTGCCATGTTTGAGTGTAAAAAGGTTTGGATGTTAAAATGACATTCGTATAAAAGATGTTTATTATTGGTTTATCCATCCAATGTTGTCCATCTTACTTTTGTTTAATACATCATCTGTATTTTAAAATAAGAAATGGTACTAGTTACATAAGATTCCGTATTAGCCTCAAGGCTTAACCCATGATTTTAATTTTTGATAATAGGGGAGATTTGAGGCGTCCAGAGAGCCATTTCATTTCTATTCTGGAAACTATTTCCAATATTGTTGGTTGTTGTTAGGCCAACAATTATAAAAAAATTAAAAAAAAATTAAAAAAAAAATTGGTCCTAAAATGCAAAAGAAAGTCTAAATTTTTTTAATGATGTGGCACTCTCTTGACCACGTCAGATTTGCATTTCCATAGTAGTTTCAACATTTCCAAAGGCTGATAACTAGCAATCTTCCACAAGCCCCAAATTTCTTCTAATGACAATGGATAAATGCAAGCATGTCCTAAACACATAGAGTTTTGATTTTTCATCTATCTAAATTTTTGTAGACTTTCACTGAAATAAGTTCTTTGTTAAACAAAATAGATCTCAAGAAATTTGAACTATTCTAGCTCAAAATAGACTTTCTAATTAGTTTTCAATTTCAAGTAAATCAAAATTTTAATACTATTTATAAATTTAATGAAATAAATAAATAAACTAATTTCCAAATTTTCATATATAATCATTTAGAATTTAAAATGTTTTTTAAATGTACTATCTACAAACTTCTAAATTTATTAGGTTATCAATTATAATTATTATTTTATAAATTTATAAGCTAAATCTTCAACATTCAATCTTCAAATTATAATTTCAAAATTATAGATTGACCATAATTGTCAACAAATAAAGAAATAGAGCTATAATGAAGCAACATTATTTATCCTTCAACCTATATAAGATAAACTAGTTTGTGTAGCATTAGTACCAAGACTTATTTTTTCATATTTTATGAAGTGCCAAAGTGGCAATATAAAACGTTATAGTAGTACTTCAAATTTCAACATTCATCTACATATTGGATAGACAATACCACATTAGTATATACCACATATTTGTAATTTTGTTTTCATCCATAATCTAAGAAATTCACCAAAGATTTTTTTCTTCATTTGAAGTTTTTTGGCAAAAAACTTCATAAATTGTCATCATTCTTTAGCCAAATTATTTTTTTCAAGTGCAATTTGGCACTATAAAGTGAAAAAAAGGTCTAATTAGCACATTACAATTGAAATGACCCTTCATTCTTTGGTATAACTACTAGGTTAGTCAAATGTTAAATAGTTGATAAAAAAATTTATTTCATGTTAAATTAAAAATGAATTGTATTTGGAAATTTTTAATGTATATTTTAATTTATAAAAGATAAAATTTATGAATTTGCAATTTATAAAATAACAAGTAAATTTTTTTTTAATTTTATTTTAAAATTAAAAAACTAAGATTTATAAATAATTTATATATTCAAAATTCAAAACTTTCTTTAATTCAAAAATTCAAAAGACTCAAGATTTTAAAATTTCAAACAATCTGATGTCAGTGATAGTAGTATGAATAACAAAGAAAATTGAAGTGGTAGTGTTCAAATAATACTAGTCACCCCTATTATCCATTTAGAAATTGATTGGATCAAGTTGAAGATGCCTTTTTCACAAGTCAACTAGTCAACTTCATCCTCTATCTTTTCTTTGTCTCTAGTAACTTTTGTTAGCTAAGTGAATAATAAAAATGACTCTTCAAAAATAAATAAGTAAAATAACAATCTAAAAAATGATTAGAATTCAAACCTAAAAGTTTGAACTTTGAAGGAAAATCTCTCTTGTGAAAATTACAAATATTCAATCTACAATTAATTTTGGAAGGAATTTTCAATTATTAGATTTAGATTTAAAACAATTCATATGATTCCAAATATAGGTAAACAAAGTGCATAATTTCTAAAATATTTAGGCATAAGTAACTTCAAATTATTTTCTATCAAGTATTAGCTAGAACTAGTAGAATATATGTCTCTATAGATTAAGGCTTCACTTTTGTAAAATTTAGGCCACCTTTAAATCAAATTAAACATAGAAAAAAACTACATTTTTAATTCTCAAATATTTTTTTGGTAATGTATTTTGTTTATAGATGTGAACTTAGTTTTGTTGCAATTGCTTGATATTACTCTACAATTTCTTTATTCCTTTGGATTGCCACTGAAAGGATGAATTTACAAGTGGTATCATTTATTTCAAAAGCCACACAATTAGAATTGTTGAATTCATTGGCCATACATAGATAGTTGTTTGGACTAGAGAAAAAAATCCCAATGGGATATGTTAATAACTCATTAATGCACATTATTTTTTTAATCTTTTAGGCACAAGGGCAGATGTGTTTAATTTAGCAAAATCATATAAATCTAGGTTCAATATCATTTTCTTGTTTCTGTTTTTGTTTTCATATTATAGAATGCATCATTGTTGTTTTTCTTTATTTTCATACCATAGAATGCATCATTGTATTGAAATCAATATCCCAGATGTTATTGATTGTTAAAAGACAACCCAAAATTCATATCCAAATTATTATTAAATATAGAAAATTCTATGATTGCATTCAAGACTATATTTTGAGTTTCTTCAAACAAAAATAACTTGTATATGTTTGAGACCTAGTCATCTAGGACAAAGGATTTGTTTCTCATTTGTAGGCAAGTTTAGAGTCTAGTTGAAACTTTGTCAATAGAGACGTGGATGTTGAAGTGGCGTTTTCCTTTGGATTAACATAACTAGTATTCCAATCAACAATAGAAGGAATAGGTTGCCAAACATGGTAGGAGACATATGGAATTTATAAGTTACTTAGAACATAGCTTACAATGACTTTGTAAGTATATCTCACTACTATATATAATCTCGTTTTTGTATTTTGTTTTGAAAGAATATCTCAAGCAAGGCTATTTCAATCATATTAATATAAAAAATAAATATTTAATTGAACTTGCAATTAATCATTGTGTGAAAATTAATTGTTTACATTGTAGTCATAGGTATCTAACTTTGGAGTAAAATGTTTTCATTTTTCATATTATTATAAATGATAAATACTTAATCCTCATACTTGCAATTAACCATTATTTGAAAATTAGTTGTTTATATTGTTATAGTCATAGATATGATTTATATGTTGCAAATTGTGAAAATTTCACTATAGGTGTATATTATAGTTAGAACATCAGAGAGTAATCCAAATTTTTGTGCCAACCTATAATTAGAAATTCAAATATTATAGTTATTGATCCAAAGTTCTAATAGGAGTATGAACAATTCAATTCTTCAAAAGCTCAAGTTACTTTAGGCCAAGGCCATTTTCTCATTTTCTTCCACTTATACGTTATATTTTTTTTATCTCTCTTCTTTAAAATAAAAATAAAACAATTAAAGTTAGAGTAGAAAGTAGACTTAATTAACATTCAAAAAGATCTTTATTGTCAAAATAATTGAAAAAACATCTTTTGAAATCCATTTATTTAATACCTTTTTTTGAAGAAAAGTCAAAAACACCTTAATGAGGATTTTAGCCAACATCTAATGCAAAAATAATGTAATTTTTCATCTTATTTTACTCATATGAAATCAACCCAATGCCACTTTGTGGCTCAAGGTTGCTTCACATTATAGTGGAGAAGTACATTGGTCAAGAATAGTGAGGAGATGGAATAATATGATTGAAGGAAATTTTGCTCGTCACCAAATTGGGATTACACCACAACCAAGACTTGTTGATAGGAGAACTTTAACCTTGTAACACTAAGTGTTCAATGAATGACAAGGAATCTTTGTATATAGGATAGAAATATCACTATTCATCCTTGGAGTTTTGTGCAAAAAGGGGAAACCTTCTACAATAGCTTATCTTCAAATGAGTGCTTTTAGTTTTCTTAAAGTACAGGCACACTCTATGTCAAAAAAAATGATTTCAATAGAAACTAGCCCATCTTTACAAGATTGGGCATAGATGAAAATATGACATATCTATTTATATGGCAACATTCTCTATAAGGGGAGTTTTTTCAAAGTCAAGTTTTTTTGGACAACCTCAATCCTCCAAACAAAAAACTTGACCTCCAAAGCACTCCAAGTATCTCACTTGTGCAATTCAAAGCTTCCTTTCTTACAAATAGCAATAGCTAACTCTTTACTTCTTCATACATGTCACAAAACTCTCCTCTTGATGAAGTTGTCTAGTAGACTTCAATTTATGAAATTATCTACAAGAATTCTCCACTTGATGTTTACACTATCGGTAGCTGATCAAGACTTATGGCATTATTTTTTGGTTTCATCCCTCATTGAGATTAGAGTTCAGCATTCCAGGGCAAATATAGACACACGGTAGGGATATCACGAACTTTCAAGATTCTTCCTACTCATAACAGTAAGACTTGTACGAACGTACACACGAATGCTCGTGGGAAAGCCAGACGTTTGGGGACCAGTCTTCCAATTCCATAGCGACCCATGGAAGTACTTCAATTTCTAATACCACCTTGATTAACAAAGTTACAGGAGAATTTTGTCTTGGGTACGCAAACCTCCAATAAAATGGCAGCGTGAAGGCGTTCATACGTATATGTTGTAGAATCGACACCAGAAAATAACAGAGCTGCTAAAGAACCATCTGACTAGGGGAAAATGACGACCAAACACACGCAGAGTAGGACGTTCTAGAAAACGTAAACAGGAATACACGAGAATTGTATTTACTAAATTGTAAAAGACAGGTGAAACAAGATTGAGATACCAACCTGAGACATCAGTTACGTGGTTGACTAGGTTCTCATGATACAGCTATAGTGGTTACAATTTTACGCAAGTCAATTAGTCCTAGAATTGTGGAAAAGGTTTCTATTTAACCAATTTGGCCAATGTAATCCGAAACCTCATACATCATGAGAGGGTACAGAATGATATGCATCTGTCCGTATGCGGGATGGCAGGATGCCTCTGGCAGGAAACTGCGAAGATGACCAGGGTACAAACTTGCGCACCAAAATTGCTGAGACACCCACGCATATAACACTTCCAGCACATACCATGAGCCATTGGTTCCGATTCCGCCTTACGTGCCTCCTAGTTCTTGCAAGTTCTGTCACAAATACCCAACACACATCAGCCGAATTATTCGTCCAATTGACAACTTGCTCTTCCCAGCAACTACAATACATCGACTCGTGAATGAAAAATAAAGGAAAAGAGTGGAATAAGTTGTCTCAACAAAGACGGAGTGGCATTATGCCTGCCTCCTTTTCTATCAACAAATACGTACAACCGTACTTCCACTTGGCACTGGAGCACGTGATTGGACAAAACTCGACAGTTCACTTCGGCAATTCACGGAGTAGACGACAAGAGTTATGCTTCAAAATAAAATCCAAAACGGCCTTTTCGGCTCGTAGGTTTGATCATCCAAGCCGAAACGAAGGGAGTCGAGCCTTTGAGGGTGAATCACTTCTTTCAAGTTCTAGAGGTGGCTTCCCATTAATGTCTAAATAAACGACCTTAATTATCATCCAACTAAAGTCAAGTTATATCATGAAATGAGCGGGTTACGGTGGATACCACTCATAAGCAAAATAAGACCATCTTGATATAACCAAAACAGGAGCGAAAGAATTCCCATATGGGCGCAACTCAAGAAGTATGCAGTTCCGATCCAAGAGTCCATTTCAGAATAAAGGAATTCCCACTTCATATCTATATCACAGGGTTACTAGAAATTACCAAAGGCTTCTTGATTTCGTTGAGACATCTCGTGATTCACAAGCTCGTAGTAGTGCAGCTTGTCCCGCAACCTTGCGATTTCACGGTTCTTCTCGACAACCACATTTTCCATCTCCACGTCAACTTCAGCCCTCGCAGCTCCCCTGGCCACAGAATAGGCCACGACCTTGGCAACCACCAGTCTTTGGGAATCACTGTCGCAATCATTTCCTCCAGTATCATTTAAGTCACGGTTTTCCTCATCTACAGATGCTAGATGAGAGGCCATCTCAGTGCACTGAAGTTGAAGAACTGCCATGGCATCTTCTGCAGCCATTCGCCGCTTGATCTCCTGGTCCAGCAGCGACTTTAAATTTCCATCTACATCACGTCTCCAACCAGATTTCGACCTGGGAGTCCTCTGCGCTCGCATACTCTCCTCGTCACTAGTACTATCTGTGATGCAAGAAAACAAACTCCTCTGTTGGACATGGAAGATTTCGAAACTATCCAACACATACAGGTCTGAATACTGACGTACGCAATCAGGATATTACCAAATAGATTTCTAGACAACGATATAACTAGGGAAGGGATGCCTATGATCTGAACAAAAAACCTGCTGCTCAACACTTGATACATCAGAATTTGTATATAAAAATCTCAGATGCTTGATAAAGTGCAAAGATGAGGACAGGGCAAGGCATCATCAAAATCCCATGATCACAACATGAAGGACAGAGATCTATCCGAAGAGAACTAGCAAGAGACAGAAAAGTTACCATCAAATGGTTCTTCTGGAGCATCAAAAAACTCCTCCCGATTCGATGAAGAAATGGACAATGAATCATAATCCTGTTTACCAATAGAGCCATTCCGGCTCCTCGACTCCCATCCTGACTCTTGCTGCCATTGTCCATTGTCTTTATCGTCCACTGACTTTGTCCCGGGGTTGCTCATCAGCTTTTCAACTTTATCAATACTCTTCAACCGGGACCTCTCATGCCTTTCAAACGAATTCCCCCCAAAACGAAGCCGATCTTGTACTCCAGCTTCGTTGGGCACAATCTTACTACTGCTCCCCGCGACCTCGCTTTCCCCTCTGATTGAAGAAGTAGCCTCGCGAAATTGCCCGCTGGCAGTTTGCATCGACACATAGCTGGCCGCATCAGCACTAACGTCGTTCGCGCCTTGGAAGACTCGCCTTTTGAAATTGAGCACATACGGAGAAGGGGAGAAAGGGGGAGGGGAAATGCGTGTCTGAGGTGGTGACGGCTGGGAATGAGGTTGAGATGGAAACAACGGTGACATGTTCATAGCACTCCTTCTTTCAGCTCTTGTGCTCCATGGCTGCACTGAGCTCGACTCAACCTCGGATGGCTCAAGCAACCTGTCCAAAGCAGGGACCGACATAAATGACATGACTGCCGCTACAGGCACACGTTCTCCTTACGAAATCCCGTGCAAGCATATCAAGAGAACTTCCCCTTTATTCTCTGAAGTTGGCAAAAAGAAAAGAAAAGAAAAAACACTAAAACCGCAATACGCTTTCCCCGAAGTCGCTTGGAACACCAAAACAACCTCTCACATAACTTCCACCTCCCCAATCGCTCTCGACTATAAGAGCTACCGAAGTAAACCTCCGATCTCAACAGCACTGTAAATTACGAATTTTACCGCTGCCAATTTCTTGCTCCACCTTTACTTTAAAAAAAAAATTTAATCCGAGGTACTAAAAGATGAGTGCGCCGTAAATGGATGCGCCTTCCAGCAACAGAGCTCTTGATCGCAAGACTAAAAATTATGAAAACCTAGACACTACAGAAGGTTGCGACCATGGAACAAATTAAACTGGGAAAAATAAACGAGATTGAAAAAATAAAATTTAAGCGCAGGCTTGCCTCAACTGATCGGACGCTGCAAGAAATTAAAACGCCGGAGAAGCAAAGATCGCACCCTAACGGAGACGGGGAAGCACGACGGACGAGCTTGCAAAACACGGTACGTAAGTAACTGACCTAACTTCACAAACCTGCGAACTCAAGTCAAGGTGGCCGCCCCACGAAACGGAATAATAGCCCTCCACACGCCTTCCTTTACTTCCCTTTTGTTCCCCAAGAATCATAAATGTTCTCAGGAAGGGAACCAGAATCGGAAATGAAATGATGTGGAGGGTTTTCATTGGCTAGACCGGTTATGCCAGTTACACTCTTTTGTTTTGCCAGATCGACAGGTCACGGACTCGGAATCTGCAGAAAGGAAAGGATGATGTGGAGGGAGTTCATTGGTTTCACCCTTTTTCCAGGTAGACTCTTTTGGCCAGCGTGGAATGTCAGACTGGCGGGAATCGGAATCGGAAATGAAATGATGTGGAGGGGTTTCATTGGTTAGACTCGTTGCCGTACTTTTCCGGTGAATATTTTCTGACGGAAGGTCGAAATTCAAAGTGCTGTTCAGCGTGCAGTGTTTCCGTCCGTTGATTTTGGACGGAATGAGTACCTCATTCTTTTTGTTAATTTAATAAATAATTAAATAAATACAAAAATAAATAAACTAGGGTTTTGCATTGCTCTACACAACCGTTGACCATTATGTGTTGCAAACACGATATTGATTCTTATTTTTTTATATTGATATCTTCTTCATTTTCAAATTTTGTGGGTGCAAACAAAAGAAGAGACATTGCATACACATACACACATACACACATACACACAAAAGATTGTTTTTTTGTTTTTTATTTCATGTCAATGACTTCATTAACCAAAGTTTCATATTTCGATTCAGATAAAGTTAATTGCATATGATGTAAGCTATTGTCAATGGAAGTATGGGTTATTTTGGGTGGTCTTTAATTTACATTTCACATTTCAAATGTTGTAAAAAATGAAATCTTCATAATAAGAAGTGGAGGTAATATTAACATTTTTGATTACGGATGAAGAATGTAGATGATGGATGAAGCTTGTAGAATACTAATTAGAGCTAAAGAAAATTTCATTGAGCACTAGTATGTCAAGTGCCATTGCCACAACTATTAATATGTCATTTGTAATTGCTACAAAAGTGATGACCAATTCCTTTATAAATCTCCTTACATACCTATTTTTTTTTAATTCTTTAAATTATTTGTAGCACTAAAGTTCCATTTCATAAGTGATCTCAATTTTTGTATAATATATTTTTTAAATGAATTATTTGGCATTCAGAAATAGTATGACAAATAAATTTTAACAATAACAAAAATGAAAGTGAGAGTGAAAATAGAATAGAAGTAAAAATAAAAGTTAGTTTTGTCGTGCTTACTAAAGTTTTCTATACTACGTTGCAGAAAATGAGATCTTTACAATAGCAGGGGAGCTACCAATATCTTTTGAACATAGATGAAGCATTGTAGAAATAAATGAAGCTCGGAGATTATGATTGGAGCTAAATAGATTTTCATAATGCATGCCAAATGTGCAAGAAGCCTACCAAATTTGGATGAAGCTTGTTGAGTGTGGATGAAGTTGGTTATGTATTGATGAATCACAAGGAAAAGAATGGACTAGTAATTCATTTATATATATATAGAGAGAGATTCATCAAAAATTTACCAATCATATTTCAATGCTTGAAAAATTTATACTCCCTTTGTCTTGAAATGATCTTTTAGTTGTTTAAAAATGATCATTTTTGTTCTTAAAGATTTAATAAATAAATAACAACTTCCTTGAAATACTTAAAAACAGGTTGGAATATTGTTATTTTCAACCTTAGTTACAAATATTTTCTACAAGTAGAAGATCATTTTGAAACATAAGTTATAAAAATTTTATCCATTCAAAATAGAGATCTTTCAATGATTTTTTATCAAACATTTTTTCACAATATTATATTACATTAGACATTATATATAATTTTAAAAGCCATTGTTTGTATTGTTAAGCATCAACAATAATGATAAAAAATTTATTTTGAAATTTGTTGATAAGCATTTTTCATTTTGATTTCCCATCTAATCGCATTAACCCAATAAGGACTCAAGGGCCCACTTATGGCTTTTAAAATTTTTATGTACACTCTAGTGACTTTTTCATCTTAGAATATTTGCATGAAATTTTTATAATAGTTATTGATCATCCTCTTTTATAAATAAAGTTTCTTTCATGTGATTCATATAGTTATAAGAAAGAGTAATAAATGCTGGTTTTGGTTAATATCTCATAGCTTAACCCCTACAAGTCTAAATCTTTTTTCAAAATTGACGATTTGGGAAAAATCATTATAAAGTGTTATTTGTAAGAATATTTTGGGATTGATATGCAGATAGGAGTTGTAGATTCCATCCGTATGGTTGGATTCACTACTACTATCACCAATTTTTTTTTTTATAAATTATGAAAGGGAAATTTCTAAATTTCTTCTAAATTCAATTACAAGCAAAATATTATCATTTTAGGAGTGAAACTTGTTGGAAAGGATTTGAAATGAGGTTCCTTTGATATGGTGATTTTTCGAAATTTTTGTATTTTTTTAATCTATGACCTCATTTTTGCTAATCTAGTTTTGAACTAAAATCAATGCAATTTTTAATTTGACACACTTCCACATTTGTAATTTTAGAAAAAATATGAACCCTAGTAACACGAAATCCAATCATTGAATAGGACAACAACTTGATAAAGTATCTCCACAAATTAAAAGAATTTCATTCAAACGATATTGAGAAACAAAACTAAATGTCAATCTATTTGTTGTCCACATTTTGAATGTTGAAGCACTCTAGGGTTAACAAATTTTAATTTAAACCAATACTACTAGATCTAAAAGATTGATATATATTCACAAGTATTGAATCATTCTATCTATACTAATGAAATGTAAATTATGAAAAAAAATTATTTTGCAATCAATGAGAGTAATAATAATATTTACATATATAATGTTTTCTATTGATTGAATTAATAAAAAATATTAAATATGTCAAGCTTATTGGAATATTTTCAACATTGGGATTGACATTTCTTAAATGCATATCAATAAAAGTTATTAACAATTTAAGTTATACTTTCATCTTTATTGAGTACTAACTTACAAATTTTATTTGGATTCTCCATTCCTTTATAGTTGCTTTAGATATACTTATGTAAAACTTGCAATCTTCTTAATTCTAATCTATCAAGATTATTTCTTCTATTTCCAATGTCATTTTCCACTATGAAATTTTAACACTTTAAGTCATTTATTTTGTACAACATAGAGAATGCAAAATTATATGTCAATTTATAACATTCAATCATTTTTATAATTCTTGCAAGGCTCATTAATTTTAAAAATTGGATTTCCAAAAAATTGTGTCATCTATATGTGAATGATTGGATAAATTTAGAATAATAATTTTTTCTTACACATATTGGAATACACTTCCATCTCAACGAATTTGCATTCACTTTGGAAATTTAAATTGAACAAAGTTTTGTTTTATAGATTAAAAAGTCAATAATAGATCATGAGGTTTTTAATACTAAACTACCTGAAAAGATATCAAGTCTCAATTAGATAAATAGAAACATTTGTGATAGTAAAAATATTAGTTATTTTCATTCAAATCTACTAGAAAAGCTTTGTGAATGGAATATGCATGTTGTTTTCATGTCATTTAATTTTTGAATTTTTTTATTGAGTTTCAATAAAAATATTATAAAAACTTTGAAATTATATTAGAATTTTTGTGTTTCTACCTTTGAATTTAGATACAACCTTGATTGAAATGTTTTTTTGACATTTAAATTGAATCAACAAAATAAAATTCACTTCATAATTATAGGATGAAATTCCATTTTGTACTCTCTAAATGTAAATATGAATACTTAAATTGCAAATGAATTTTAAGTCAAAAAGATAATTACAAAATACCAATTTTTAAATATGAAATGACACGGAACATGATGGGGGAATGTTGTCGCATGAGCGTAGAGTGTAGAGCGCAAAGCATAGAGTGTGGATTACAAACTAATTTTTAAAAAGATTTCAAATCTATAAAATGAAAAACCTTTTACCGTGCTTAGATTAAACCTAAGATTGTGCAAAAAATTGAAATCAATGATATAAGAATAATGTGATTTAAACTAAAATTCTTTGATACAAATTGAACAAGTAATTTTTTCTTAATTTTTAAAAATTTTAACATTTAGTAAGCATATTAATATCAATTTTTTTATAGCAATATAATTATGCATTACATGCATAATTGAATATAAATTTGCATTGACTATAATTTCAATTTGGTGACCATTTAAGAATTGAATTAAAGAATAATTACTAAATGAATTAAAAATAATATATTACAATTCTAAACATATAAATAAAAGCTTCATATTAGATTTAGATGACATTAAACCTCTTCAAAGTGCATAGTTTAGGAAATTGAAACTTTTATTTTAAAATTTATTGCAATTCCTTGGCAATAAAGAAGAAGGATTTTTCATATAATTTATAATGATTTTTAAAAGATCCAATCATGGTGTAATATAAAACAAGTTTGAAAAAGCATGAACATCAAAATATTCCACAATTTGTTTAGATTTCTAAAGCTTTCTGCATAACATGAAAGGGACATTTAAAATTTGAAATTTAAATTATGAATAACATTTTAAGATTCTAATAATGAATTTTTTTTTAGTACATTATTAATATAATTAAAAACAAATTTGCATTTGTGTGATTAAACTTAACAAAAACAAATGAAAACAAAAAAATCACTGACCCTTTTAGTCTCAAAATCATACATGACATTCACACTAAACAAAACACAATAAGATATTTTTTTGAAATTTACCTTATTAAGAAAAGACTAAAGCTTGATCCAGGCTGGAAGAAAAGACCCATGTTTCACTTAGTGGCTAAGAATAGAGTAGAGAGAGCCATTGAAAATAAAAGCATCCACTTCTACATGTTCCAAGTCATTTGCAAATGAAACTTGTAAATTGCCTAGAGAAAGTTGTGAAATTATAAGGTCAATGCATGACGAATCTTGCTTCCAAACAATTTCTAATGTCAATGCATAAGAGGTTTGGATGCCTTCACCCACAAAAGCACCAATCCCCCATAAGGTCTTTAGTGCTTCACCAGTAGCCTTAATTGCTACTACATCCTCTACAGCCATAGCCTTTACATTTGCTAATACGCTTGCTTTAGTAGCCTTTTCTGGCTTCTTTTGCTCTTCCATTACTTTCGGTGCTTCAACCTTCTTAGCAGCTTGCCTCATTTGCTTTGGAGCCTTTGTTTTGTCTTTTTCATTCAAATGAGAAAGATCTAAAGCATTATCATACTTTGTAACAATTAGATCTTCATTTGTATCTTAATTATTAGACCCTCCTAGTCTTTTTTTTGCTCAATCAATGGCCATCTACATTGTGTCTTCCTGAGCTAAACAAAAGTCACTACAACAATCTATATACCAACCACCAAAGTTTAAATGCAATATACCCCACGATCAGATCAAACCCACAAAATGCATACATTGATCTAGACTTGCTTTGTCAACCCATGTTGTGATGAAATTTGAAAGTTGAGACCGTTGTATAGCACCTTTCTGAAACAATTTGAATATGATGTATCTAAAAATGTTCAACAAATGAAAATGAGATGTAGAAGATAATGGACAAATTGAAGTTGAATAAACTCAAAGGTAATAAAGATTTATTGTACCTATAAAGCACTTGTTTCACAATTTGCAAATTGTATGTGTAGGAGTTGAATGCTTTTGTTCTCGAATATGCATCCTTCCCACAATACAAAGATGAGAAACCATGGTTCCAAATGCAAATACGCTAATACTTCAAAAATTTACCAATAGACAATGGTATATTACCAGAGTCAAGTTCAATTTTGAGACCTTCTTTTTGCAATCTCCCATATTCCAAATTCATTACCTCTTCCAATTGCATACATTACAAGATTATAAAGTCAAAATGTTCTAAACACTAAATGTAGTGAAATTCTATGTTACAAAACATCCTAGATAAACACAAACAAACAATTGAAAAAAATTATGGTGATGGTAGATACTTACAAATGCCCCAAAACATGCTTTGTTCAACCTAAATTCAAAATCCTTATCTATAAAAGGCTTGCTTAGAAAATGGGCAACTTTCATTGTGAATGCTTCTAAATTCTACCAACGTAAATTTTTTATTTTAGACAAAGGTAGACAAGATGATATTGCAAGGAGTTGAAGTTTATCTAATGTCATTTTAGGCTTTGAATTCTTGCTCCAATGCAAAGGGACCTTCAAAAGATAACATGAGATAAATGAACTCAAAATTAAAAGTGCATTCAAATAAAACATCCATGCATTTTTACATTTATCACTTAAGAAACTCAATAGAGAAGTTAGAGTGCAAAAGTCAAAAGTATACCTTTGTCAAAAAATCATCACTTAAAGCAAAATGTGAAACTACTACTTAGTAGCTTAGAAAATTGTCCTTTATAGCTTTTTGTCTTCAATTTAATTACAACAAGCATGGCTACTATAATTTTTTAGTCACTCCTCTCTAACAATGGATCTTCCTCTAAAAGTTTTTGAGCAACTTCATCGATAGTGTTAGCTATTTCTTACTACAAAAACATAAAGAGTCAAATTACATATTCAATTTCATAACAATAATAGAAGACTTGATTATATAAAATACATGTAAGGAAATGATTGATAGATTTTCAGATTCATCCGCCACAACAAAGAGATAAACACATCAGTTGTTAGTGGATACCAAGTTTTTTCCCTTGTTGGATTTTTCAAGCATTTTTTAAACTCCCATTCTGGAAGAATATCTTTGAACATCTCCAAGGTCTGTGTCCCAGTAGCACAAATCATGTACAAAGTATGCACAAGATTTGTCTTGATGTGACTATTCTCTTTGGATCTAGAAAAAAAATAACATATTAGTACAAACACATAAGACAAAACATTAAAAAAAATACAAGACAATAAGATTGGCAATTATGTACAATAGAAGAAGCCATACTTGTTTATGGCGTGCATTTCTTGCAATAGAAGTCCCATTTTTTCAATTGGATCTAAATAGATATTGTTTACAAAATATTGCCAAGCCAATTTTTCTCGATGTAAGCTATCAATAAAAGTAGTCTAGGCCATGAATTTGTGATTTCCATTTCAAATAAAGAACATCTTTCTAACTAAATGTTGAAGGTGTTCACTTTTTTGAAGCCATGCATCAAATCGATTGCTCTCCAATTTTCATAGTGGGCTTATACGTTCTTTTTCTTCAATACACAATTTCTCAATCCCTCCTTTGTCATTGCAACTAGAAACATAGAAAACACTAGAACTAGGTCTATAACCATGAGTGAATTTTGCCTCCAATTTCTTGATATCACAATCTAGTGATGGGCAAACAATTGGCATCAATATCAAACAACAAAGAGAAATGGAAAATTGAGACACATCCTTTGGTGAAATTTTCATAGCCTCCATGCAATCAATAGAATTGACTTTTTGCATCAAACACAATTCATCTTTATTTCCCTTGCATTCTTTAAGTGTATCAAAATTAGTATCAATTTCTTGCAATTCTATTGGAGAACATCCTAGATTCTCTTCTTCAACAACCATTGGAATCTATAAGATACATTACAGTAATCCATCAATAAAGGAACGTGTCTTGGAAAGACGACTTACAACCAATTTCTTCCAAGTTTACAAAGATGCATTTTAATATTTGGCTATTGGAACAGTGTCCAATTGTCATGTCAACTTGAGAATGCAAAACCTTATTTGACCTTTCCATAGCTTCTACAAGTATTAAATGCTCAAAGTCGTGCAACCAAAGATATAAAATTCACTAGTAGGATGAATCAATTAGAGATATTTCTTTTTCAAATTCCATTTTCTTTAATGTCATTAGTGCCAACAGCATCCACATGACCATTTGACTCCAACTGTAA
This sequence comes from Pseudoscleropodium purum, assembly GCA_963969395.1. NCBI lineage: Eukaryota > Viridiplantae > Streptophyta > Bryopsida > Hypnales > Brachytheciaceae > Pseudoscleropodium > Pseudoscleropodium purum. Next base: position 30,862,631 of record OZ017795.1, read on the forward strand.
TTATATCGAAGAAGATGACAAGTACTATATTTATTATATGAGCAACTGAAACAACAATCACATCTACACCCTATCGGCAACGCCCCTATAAAAGACTTGAAGATCTTCCAACTAAAATTAGATAATTACCTTTATAATAACCACTTCAACCTTGCAAATCTTGAGAGATGATACTACTCCTAGGTCTCAATTAGCTTATGTAGACAAACTCATATGATGAAATTAATGCCATTGTAGAATGCAAAGCAATATTAGAACACCAATTCATAAATCATAGCATTATCTAAAAGGATGTAGCTTCTTTAATTTGTCCGTGAGGATCCTGTCAATACCGACGATATGCAAGGGTGTCTACTTCCTCAACTCAACTTCCAAATATGTATACAATCATGAGATCATAATAGCACAAAATTACCAAACATCTAAATTGTAGATATATTTTTCTTAGTTGAAAATACTAATAGATTTGATTACAATTAAAATCTAGAGCCCCAAATGGAAGTGTTTTAGTTGAAGAAAATGACAACAAAGTATACCATCAGCACCGACAACACATATAGCCCTTTCTAGCAACTAAACCTTTTGAAAGTGAACAATAGCAATGATCATAAATGTTTGTCAAAACCTATTAAACTAAATCCACCCTTTTTGTAAGCTATCAAATTTTAGCTTGAATAAACTCCATCAATAGGTCACCAAGAAACTTGATTACATAGTGAAAGAATAAAATTCATCGATAGGCCAACAAGGAACTTGATCATGTAATGAAGGATTTGTTCATTGGCATTTGATGAATATTTAAAGTGGAGAAGTCCTTTATATGCAAAAATCCATTATTTGTCATGGCAAAGAATACATGATTATCAAGTTTGAAGATGAAAGTTTCTAGTGAAGCTCATTATCAACTTAATGCGGTTTGATGTAGGAATTGTGCTCAAAGTAGATATGCAAACCTCATTTAGGTATAATAAAATAATATTCTTAAACTAAGAAAAGTTGTCAAATCAAACTAAATTTTACCTTTAAAAATCCGGTTTCGATTTTGAGCCTCTATACAAAAGTTATGGACACAAATTAGAGAGGATGTTTGAAAATGTTAAAAAAAATGTTCTTTGCTATCCTTCTCTGATTCTCTGATTTTTGTATATAATTTTTCATTAGAAGCTCAAAATTACAAAAATATTTGCATAGGTGAAAGTCATCTTGATTTTATAACTTTTATTAGTCCAAAGTTTTTTGAAAAAAGTTGTTTTTCTATGCCTAAATGAGGTCTTAATTTCTACTTTGAACACAATTTTTGCTTTTCAATTGACTTAGTATTGAAATTGTGATAGAAAAAATGCAATGTTAGTGCAATAACTATACATTGACATGATGTTGTGTGATTTTTACACTAACCTCATATGTTTTAAATAAGTGCTAATGCTACACGACGTTAGTCGCCCATCACTAAACCATTGAAATCATACATATTTTATCATACACAATTGTCATGCAACTTTAGCACTTCAAACTCAAATATGAAAGACATGCCTAAACCTTTTGTAATCATACAAACTCTATTTCTTTTGTCCAATGATTGTGGCACATCTTTTACACCTTTTCAAACTTTAGTTTCAGAGTCTATCATAGGAGAATCCATCATTCCTTGCCTATGAAAGCTTCATCATATGAAAGGGTCAAGGAATCCATTCAAGAAGCTTGATTATGATTCAATTGTAATCCATCAAGTTCATTTTGTTCTACCAATCTTTAATGGTGATGTCATTTTCAAGTTGCCACCACTTTGAAGTTTTACTATCCAATGTTAAGGAAAGCTATTGAGCGAAATGGAAAAATGCTATGATAGACACATTTGGTCAAATATACATACGACTAACATTAAAAACGACAATGGATTGACATTTCGAATGTCTTCATGCATGGGTCATTGGCATTGTGACAATGCCAATTGTGACTATCTTACTCGTATACAGTGCACAACAACAGTGCATGAAACCAAATGGGATGAATGTTCTCCTTTTCCATTTGAAGTGGATCCTAATCCTCCTTCTAGTTCAACAATCATGTGCAAAATTTGCTTTGCTATTCCTTCATGTATTCCTAGTTGCCCAACAAAAATCTACTATTTAGTAGGAAAAAAAAGTGATAAGGTGTGCTTGTGTTTACTTTAGTCTTCATGAGCACCTTATAAAAGATGGAGATTGTCATAGTTTAAAGAAGAAAACTTGGTCATTAATTTCTAATGAAATTCAAAGGATCCCATTTGCAACCAGTTCTTCAATTGTTCTAGAGGTCACAAAAAAATTATTAGGTGAATTGTTTTTCCACCCTAAAAGAACTACAACAACAAAATTTGCACTTGATGAACTTGTTCAAGTTCTTGATAAATACAAATACATGAGTTCGCCAAATATTAGAAATGAAGTTACTACCTTCAAGTATTTTTGGAGGTTTGAACTTTAGAGTTATGATAGCATTACAAAACTTTGGGATTGTAGCAATTAGTCTTATGTTTAAGAAAACAAGTTTTTACGTTAAGGATCTGATTTAGACAAGGTTTTTGTCTTCAAAATGTCTGAGTTAGGTCTCGGTAGTGGCATTGATTTTGTGACGCAAATGCAACCACGTGGTGACCTTCTAGACGCTTGGATCATGTTTGATCATGTCAAGCGAGTGAAGCAAAGGACTACAATGGCATGCCATATTTATAATCCAAACTTTTGTCGTACGATGATTGTTGCATATTGTGATATGCAATCCGAGGATACTATTGTCCAATACAATTTCTAGAATAATTTGAATGCATTCACAGCCAAACAAGTCATCCCCTTTCCTTATTACAAGGGATTTATGGCTGACTGTGCACAAGCTAACTAGAATGCTATAAGAGTAATTCACAAAATTAGTGACCAATCTAAGCCTATAGTGAATCAAGAGCGCACATGTCTCATTCACTAGATTCAATCTAAGGAAAAACATACCAAGGTAGACATTTGTGCCAACCTTCAAGATCAACATTGAAAACTTTGTAAGCAATTAAAAAACACAACATCATCTACGATTGCAAAATCCAATATTACACAATTTGAACCTTGGTGGAATTTCTCTCGAACAATAACTAAAGAGGGGCTTTGACAATTAGAGTTGTGGTTGGCATTTTGGCACTTTTGCTATAGATAGTGGGGTAGATTTATGCAAATTGTGAGATTCCTTAATTCTTGATTTCACTCAATATTAACCAATTATTTTACATATGATTGTTAGTTGTTTGCAATTGTAATGTAGAATTTTTATCATTCATTTGGTTGTTTGATTCAATGTTATTTAGTAAGTTTTGTTGCCATGAAACCTTGAACTACATATTATTTAGTTACATTTTAACCCTAAATTTTGTCTTCTTATAAAATATGTTGTTTGATACAGGATTTGCTAGCACACGAACTTGCAAAGATGCCTTCTTGTAACCTTGCTAAGATAGTTCATAACAAATAGCTCCAATGGTCTGGAAATCGAGGGAATGATTTGTACATTGCTACTACTAATGACTATGTGAGGGCATTTCTGAAGGTTCAATATCATCAATTCCTGAAAGGTGATAATCTGGGGACAAGTCCTAATAAAGAAGAACTTCTCTTCTAGATTGCACAAAGATATGCCTAATGTATAGGAAATCCTAAAAGTCTTTATGATGCTATGGCAAGTGTACCAGGGGCTGAAGAATATTATTGTTAGGACTGCGCATAGAGTCAGGCTTAGGGTTAGGGGTAGTTAGACGGCGGTTGGGAGGCAGTTGTATCAACCACTAAAAACTATCATGTATAAATGCCAGTGAAGGAGGAGACTCCTTCATTGGACATTCTCATCGCTGAATCTGATGCATGCGCTTCTTCCTCCTAACTCCCTATCTCGTCTGACATTATGTCCAGTCACTGTTCATGGTTTTTTGGATTGTGTTGACGAATAGTCACGAGGGAATATCAATGAAAAGTCGATCCAAAAGGAATTCTCAGCAAAGGACGCCAATACCACGAAGGCGAAGGGGGGAATGATTGCGTGACCTGGAAAGATGGTAAACAACAAGGCATCCTTGCTACGCTAAGGACGGATGTTGAAGTCCAAATATCTATCAACGAGAATAAGTAAATCATGCTTTATCTATCAACACTGGTGCTTCAGATTAACACATTTCCTGATTGAAGGAGATTTTCTGAAACAGAGAAATCTGAAGTTTCCGAGCTAGGCATCCTACGCATGAGATTTCCAATTCTACGGCTAGAGCACGAAAGCCTAACGAGGAGATGGTGACACTGTTTTGAGTGCACGTTCTGGACTGGTATCATTGCAAGCTCAGAAAAAGGTTCAGGTTGATCATGCAAGCGTTGGTAAATTCAGGTGCAATTAAACAATAGATTATAAAGCAATTTCGAATTTCCTGAAGTTGTAAGACAGATTGCCAAGGGTATAACGTAATATGAGAGGACCAAATGGACAAAGCATTGGAGAAACGAGTACAATTACTACTCAAGGGTAATCTCGATCGTCTCAATTATTTCCAAAGGTGGGAGTAAGGTGCGCAAGGAGTAATTTTTATGGAGGTGGGAGGCACGGCGTCAGTTGAGCAAACGGTTTGGGTGGTTGGCGATGAGCTTGCCCAAAAGATCGAGAAGGTTATGCATTGGTACACCTGTGCGTGGGAAGAACCAGCGTAACGGAAGATCAAAGGTTTTTGCAGGTAGGAGTGCATGTGGTGGTGGGGACTGAACTGTAGTGCGGGTACCATCGGAGGCCGCACTGGAAGAGCTCGTCAAGTGCTCGGAGAAACAAATCGTCGACATCAAGCATGAATATGTGTTGATACTCTAAGCATAGATTTTGTTCAATGTGAACATGAAGTGCATATCAAAATTGTGCTAATTTCGGTAAAGGTTCTGGAGATCATCCACTACAACGGGTGCCGGGGTTGAAGTTGATACAAGCAGGATACCAAAATCTGGAGTCAGAGATGCCAGGTCGCCCACTCAGTACCTACCACCTGAAATTAGAGTTTCGCACCGCCCTCATCCGTGCAACGATATGTGAGGCCGAAGGATTATTATCCAAGTACTAGGTCGATAACTCTAACGTCTGCCTGGCTCAATCGATGATCCTGGGCACAAATTGCCTAAAAGACCTGCACATGTTCAAAAAGCAACTGGATCGCATTACGGAGGAATGAACAATCGACTTCTTGGAGAAATACAGCACAGACTATGAATTAGACTACTCTTTGCTCGATCATTTCATTGGCACCATGCTCCTACTCGTGGCTGGGAGGGTCGTGGAGGTAGCTGCGCGTAAGGATTGACGATGTTGATCAACAACACGGAAAGCATGAGAGGTCTACAGTTCAGAGGGAACAAGTTTGCTAGAATTAACGGCTAGTTGTGGGAGCTGGATCGATGTTGCCGAAGCTTGGAGTAGGAGAGCAAGATCTGGGTTGTATGGAGCTTAATGGAGCAACCCTGGTTCCAGACCCGTCACCAACAGGGAATGGAGTAGCAAAATTAGTAGTCTTTGCTCAACAGCAACTCCAGGGGTTACACGCAGTCCAACAACAAATCCAGGGGTTACACGCTGCCATCCCTCTTATAGTCCAGGAATACATGGACCGAAACACCGCGACTCTAGCACCGCCGGTGGCAACTCCATTAGTGCCTGTTCAGTCTGGCCGGGAGAGACAAGCAAGTAGAGGGGTAAGAAAGATTGCTCCGCTAAAAGATTTCACAGGAAGGAAGGGCGGTGATGTTTATCGTTGGCTCGCCCAGCTGCGACTACAATTCGACAACAATCCTCAGGGGTATGCCACAGACTGCCAAAAAATAACTTGTACTCTATCATATATGATGGGCACCACGGAAGGTTGGGTGATGCCTCTTTTACAAGCTATTGACGAGCATAGGAGTCACCCACTCTTGACTTCGTACGAAGATTTTCGAGCAGGAGTGATTTCGGTGTTTGGGGAAGTTGACCGCAAGGGGCACGCGCAAGATCGACTGACGGCGCTCCACCAAACTGCTGGCGTGGCCCCCTATATCGTAGCTTTCAATGAATTGGCAATTCATGTCGCTTGGTGTGAGGAGGCACTCATTACACATTTTTGGTAGGGCCTAAAGACTGAAATCCATTATACAATAGCTACATCGGAGGAACCACCAACGACTCTGCAGGGATGGATGTCGTAGGCTTTTCGAATTGATGAACGGCTTTGGGCCATGCGGCCTAAGAGTGGACGATTCCCAACTACGCCAACCTCACATCCCCGACGATGATTCCCACATCCCTTACCCACGGCAGGCCTGGTTCCTATGGAACTCGACGCCCTTACTCCTGTTCCTCGAAAATCGACTGCCATGGCGAAGATACCGGCGGAGCGACAAGAGTTCCAACGACAGGGACGATGTTGGGGTTGCGAGCAGCAAGGCCACCTGCGGTCCAGGTGCCCAACCAATCCCTCCAAGCACCTGTCGTTTTCCGCCATATATGAGGAGAATGATAGACTTTCAGAAAAAGAGGAGGCCCGGGACTGACGCTCCCTACTCAGTACCCGGACACACGCCAAATGGCCACGACCACAACGTACAACAGGCGGTGGTCAACAAAGTGAGTCCAGATGAGGAACCCTTTATGTTATGCACCACCACCGATCTCGGTAATCACCTAAACCTAGTAGGAGGTGCCAATGGACGACCAGCTACGTTATTGGTGGATTCCGGGGCGATTGGGGTGTTCATACATTCGGCCTTCGCCACCACTAGCAACGCTACTATTACAGCGAAGGCCACACCCCGCGAGGTTCGGGTAATCGACAGCTGCGTTATAAACACGGGCTTGGTTACACACGAGGCAACTTTTGAGCTGGTGGTTGGCGATCACACTCAGGTCCTCATGGTGGACATCACAAACACCGGCTGTTACGACTGCGTTCTTGGCACTCCTTGGTTGTGCCAACATGACCCCGACGTTTGGTGGGCTACAGGATAGGTCTAGTTTGCTTACTTGTTCTGCAAGAAGTATTGTTTACGGACCTCCTTACCATTCCAGGTTACTACCGGCTGCTCGACGTTGGTTCCTTCTTCAAAATTTCGTCAAGCTACAAAAAAGGTTGAGATTTACTTGTTGGAGATTGTTGAGCTCTCTACGGTACCAACGCAAGCTAGCACAGCAATTCCCCTGGACTATTCTGACCTAGAGGGTGCGTTTAGCGAAGACGCCTCCGATAAGCTCCCTCAATACGGACCCTCAAACATGAAAATAGAGTTTAAGGAGGGGCAAGAACCTCGCAACATAGGGCTTCGACCCATATCTCTCGCAAAATTGGAAGAACTACGTTGGTATCTCGACGAACACCTAGGAAAGGGGTGGATTTGACGTTCTCAGTCCCCAGTATCGGCGCCGATTGTGTTTGCAAAGAAGAAGGATGGCACCCTTCGGGTTTACATTGACTATAGGAACCTCAACAGAATCACCATCAAAAATCGGTACCCGTTGGCCTTAATCCCGGAATTGACGGATTGGCTTGTTGGAGCTACGGTGTTCTTTAAGCTCAACATTCGTCAAGCATATCATAGAGTTCGAATGGCAAAGGGACATGAGTATAAGATGGCCTTCAAGACTCGTTATGGCCTCTATGAGTATTTAGTAATGCCTTTTGGACTTACAAACACCCTGGCTCAATTCTAGGCTCATATATAGTCCATATTTGGGGACTTACTCGACATTTTGGTGGTAATCTACCTAGATGATATACTCATATTCTCCAAGACATTGAAGGAGCATCGACCAATGGTTCAAGAGGTTCTCCGACGCCTCCAACAGCATGGGCTTTATGCCAAACTATTGAAATGCGAGTTCCACAAGCAGTCAGTAGAGTTCTTGGGGTTTGTGGTCTCAGGCCGAGGACTTGAGATGTGCGAGGATAAAGTGGCTGCCCTTAAAGATTGGCCTACACCAAAGACCCTTCAGGAAGTCCAGGCCTTTTTAGGATTCGCCAATTTCTACCGTAGATTCATCGTTGATTATTCGGGGATAGCGGTCTCTCTTATCCAGCTTACTAGGAAGGATCAGCGATTCCTATGGACTCCGACTGTGGATGCAGCGTTCAACGAGCTCTGTAGACGTTTTACCGAAGCATCAGTGTTGATACATTCGTAGTTCGACAAACCTTTCATTTTGGAGACAAACACATCTGCCACTGCCACCGATGGAATTTTATCTCAGTATGGCCCTGATAGACATTTACATACGTGTGCATATCGCAGCTCAAAGATGTTCGCAGCCGAGGAAAATTACGATATTTACGACAAAGAACTTCTCAACATTGTTTTAGCATTTTAGGACTGGTGGGTATACCTTGAAGGTTTGCTTCATGAGATTCGGGTGATCTCTGACCACAAAAACTTAGAACAGTTTCTGACAACCAAAGTTCTAAATCGCTACCAGGCGCGCTGGTCGGAACTACTCTCAGCGTACAACTTTGTCATCAAATACCGCCTAGGAGCTCTCAACGGGTGGGTTGATATGCTCTCTCGGAAATTTGACACCCCTAATACGGCAAAGAACAACGAGAGGCCCTTGCTACGGTTAGCAATGTTGGAAGCAGTGGAACCAGTTTGGAGTGACAACCGGATATTTTAGAAAATCAAGACAACCACCCCGTTGGACCCAACGCTTGCCTCTATCCAACGGTTTCTGACGACGGGCCACAGAAAACTCCAGCTCAGTTATGCCACCAACTTCACGAATATTCTCTCCATGATGGGGTCCTCTTTTTTTGAGAGGCTATGATGGTCCCAGACGATGAGAAATTGAGGTGACAGGTACTCTGCTCTTGCCACAATGCACCCGCAGCCAGGCATTTGGGTCGTGCAAAAACCGTTGACTTGGTATCCCACACATTTTATTGGCCGTCACTTACAAAATATGTTCATCGTTACGTCAACAGTTGTGATATTTGCCAAAGGTTCAAACCCACACAACATCCTCGTTACGAACTCCTCCAGCCTATCCCAACAGCGGATGCCCTGTGGAAAAGAGTGACGACCAATTTCATCGTCAAGCTTCCCTAAAGCGCAAGATATGACGCGATTATGGTCGTGGTCGACAAAAATACAAAACTAGCCCACTTCATACCCACCACGGAAGCCATGGATTCAGTTAGTACAGCGAAACTATACTTATAGCATGTCTAGAAACACCATGGCACCCCTACCGAGTTGATCTCTGATCGTGGCACAGTTTTTGTCTCGAAATTTATGCGATGCCTCTACGAACTTTTGCGCATCCAACTACCTCCAACAACAATATTTCATCCTCAATCGGATGGACAGACAGAACGCGTGAATCAATGTTTGGAACAGCTCCTTCGAATGTTCACAACAAAGCGCTAGGATGATTGGGCCGACCTTCTCCCAGTAGTAGAGTTTGCATACAATAACTCCATTCACTCCGCAACCAGTTTCTCTCCGTTCTATGCGACTTATAGGTACCATCCGACTATGTCTTTTATCCAGCCTACGACATCCATGGTCCCTGCTGCAGAGGATAGAGTTCGATTGTTGCATCATGTCCACGAAGAAATCAAGGCGATGATTCAAATCGCAGGGGAACATACCAAGACCCACTACAACCACCATGTGTAGGAACAGCTTAGGTATAATATTGGCGACATGGTGCTACTCCGCAGTGAGCACATTACGACAACCTCTCTGTCCAAGAAACTTGGCCCCAAATTTTTGGAACCGTTTCCGATCACCGCTAAATTATCTGAACTAGTCTACCGTCTGAAGTTGCCTCGCACGCTCCGCATCCATGATGTCTTCCACGTAGCCGTATTGGAGCCCTATCGACCCGACACGATCCCAGGCCGGCGACAACGGCCACCTCCTCCTGTGATCACTCCGGAAGGGGATATAGAGTGGGAAGTTCGCTGAATATTGAATTCTCAGGTTGTTGGCAAAGGTCGCCGTCTACAATATTTGGTGTCATGGAAAGGATATGGCCCTGAACAAGACTCCTAGGAACCCAAGGGCCATCTGAGCAATGCCCCACTCATGGTAGAGGCTTTTCATAGATTACATCCAGATGCCCCTCACCCACCAGCTATACCTAGAAGGGGGGGTAATGTTAGGACTACGCACAGAACCAGGCTTAGGATTAGGGGTAGTTAGATAGCGGTTGGGAGGTGGTTGTACCAACCGCTGAAAACTATCATGTATAAATGCCAGTGAAGGAGGAGACTCCTTCATTGGACATTCTCGTCACTGAATCTGATGCATACGCTTCTTCCTCCTAACTCCCTGTCTCACGTCTGACAATTATACAAGGGATCTTCACTTTGAAGGTCAGGAGGTTTTGGGATCTCAAAAGCAAATGCCAAATTTGCCGCTTGGATTTGAATATAATTCACATCATCCTAACAAAGTAAATTTTTCTCAACCACATTAAGGGGCTAGGTCCTTTAGACTAGGTTCATGTAGAATTCCTTTGGATACAGTATTTGAAGATCTTTTACTCGATGAAGGCAAAGAACAAACTGAAATTTTAGTATCACCTAGACCATTGATTGCATCAACAACATCAAAGGCACATTGCGTAAAAACCATTGAAGAAATTGCTTGTGATGGGTCATAATGGCATATTGCACAATTGTCAAAGATGTCAACCAAGGCATGCTTTGCTCTACAAGCTCTTACAAAAAATAAGTGTATTGCAAAAATTATGCAAGGCAATAAAGCAACGTAGCACCAATTTACACATGCAATATGAACAATTATAAGAAGAATAGGATTGAAATGATGCAATTCTTCTTCTGCAATGATGACATTGAGCGTTGCATTAAAGGTTCAGAGCAAAAATGGGTTCTTTCAAAATTTGTATTTCATATTTATTGTGACATGCCACTTGGAAGCAACAACAGATGTTTTCATTCATACTTCAAGTCTAAGTTTCAATGATGTCAAACATATTGTCAAAACTTAAGAGGCATTTGAGGTGCTAGAGTATTCTATAAGTGATTATGATTAGTGACCAAATGTATTGGTTAGTGATGAGGCAAACAAGAAAGTGCTTCTTGTAATCGAATTCTTTTTATATACATAGTAAGAAAAAGGGTCACTACTTGATTTATACACTATAAGAAACCAAGGTTTATTGATGTCAAAAGGAACGGATTTTAGGTGACATAAAAAAAATAAAAAAAACATATTTTTATGTCAATAATTATGTCTAATATAACATCAATGGACATCATTGTTGATCTAAAAACATGGGTTTTTTTTATGTCACCTCAAATATCACTTTATATCCGTTCCTTTTGATGCCAATCCGTTACCTAAAACAAGGTTTTCTTATAGTGATAATATCATTGATTTTATGTTCATTGTATTTGAATGTTATTCTAAACCTATTGCAGACTTTGGGCATAATTTTATAATAGTTTTGTACACTGTATGTGCTCCCTAAATAAAATTGACATATAAATTGGGCCAAAAAATTTCATAAACAAGGTGGAATTCTAAAGATTTTTGAAATATTTTGAAAACTTTTGAGGTCCCTAGTTGACCTTCTAATTGTGGTGCAGAGTCAAATTTTAGATTTTTTTTGTATAATATGTCTTTGACATTTCATTTCTATGAATTTTTTAGCACGCCAAAAAATTTTTAGAACAAATCAACCAAGTAGTAAATTCAAATTTTATATTAGATATTTCTAAAATAATATATTTCACACAATCATAGGTCCACAATTATAGGTTTGAAAGCTACAATTTAAAAACTATTGACATATTTTCAAATTTTCCATAAAAAATTGCAACTTACCTAAACAAAAATAATATTTTGAAATTCCCTAACCCTAAACCTTCAAATTTTTATACTACCTGCTCTACACTCGCATACTAGCTTCACTTGAACATGATGTTGATTTAGTACAATTAGGATATATTTTGTGATTTATTTTCATAATATTTTATATTTTATTACAAAATTTCAAATTTTTTGAGATATTTCAAATTTTAACTCTAAAATTCAATATTATAGAATTTATTGAAGGCATGCAATATTTTATTGAAATGCTCTTCACCTTACAAAACTGTATAAGTTCCTTCCCTAATAAAACATAAGAAACACATAGGTTTCATCAATTCAAACTTTTGTCATGCATTATAAAATCTGAAATCCTAAATGATATATAGTTGAACATAACTTATATTGTCATTAATTAAATTAGGATTATATATATACACATACGTTGCCAAGGAAAAAAATTCTAGATTTTATTTAGAAAAAATTTTGAATACAATTTTTAGCTTCTAAAGTCTCATGAATATATTATGCCTAAAATCTCACAAATATCACCATTTCTAGTACAATGAGTAAAAATAAATTAAAAAAAAGAATAATTTTGTATATTCAACCATAAGATTATGCACTAAACTAGTATGAAAATATGTTGAAACAAATTAAAAAAACATTGATCATGAAGATTATACGCTAATTGTATTTATATTGAAAAAATTACTTTTGCTTGCATGGGCCAACCAAAGTTTGAATCTTATTAATAAAAATTTTGATAGCTTTAACATGGTTCTTGACTTTTATAGAAAATTTTATGAAAAAATTCTTGATAACTTTCACAAAAGACTTACAATAATTGAATTGAATTCTTAAGAAGCTATGTTGTTCGCTTTGACACAACATGAATGTCACAGTTAAAGGTTGCTTTTAAACATGTACTTTTTATAATACTTACTATTATTCTAAATTCAAAAAATACTCCATAATTGAAATGTGTCAAAAAAAATTTAATTAATTTTTTTTAACTAGAACTTGTATTGCTAATAATCAATCATCAATTATTTATGATCAAGTAATTATGAATTTAATCATCACTGTTTTGTTATAATTAATATTAGTATTATGGAGTATTAGCCATTCAATTTTTAGAAGATATTCTCAGAGAAAGTGTAGAAACATGTGATTTTAGGTAGACCAACTTGCTAAATAGAGAAACAAGTATTGCCCTAGTAAAATGAGAGAAGTTAAAGTATTAAGGTAGCAATTGAAGAAAAAACTACTACATAACAACAATATAAGCAAGAGTTAGTCACCTAGGTAAAGTAATGACAACTCTAGAGATAATGAAAGTTGAAGTTGTTTCAAATAATGCAACTAATAAGTTATTCAACTACCCTTTTGAGGTTGTTTTAGATGCTTGCAACTTATGAGTATCCTAGTATGCATTATAGCCTTGAGATCTCCAAATTAAAGCAAAAAGTTGTATATGCACCTATTCTAAATCTCTGATGTTACCTACCTTCTCTTGTCTCTCACCACCTACTTATTTTCATAGTAAAGTTTTGAAGTCTTCTTTTGATGTTTCAACAAAGTGCTGTAAATTTTTGCTTGATGGCTTAGTAGGGTTCAAGGTTTTGGAGATAGATTTTTGGAATTCTTTTTCTCTCATTTTCCACTTCACTCTTGTTTTAGTTAGTTTCTTCTCAATGTTCTAAACCACATATGCAACTTCAATGTTGCTTTTGACAAAACTCAATGTTTCAACAAAGTTTTATGACTATTGGCACAATGTTTTATCACAATATTTTAGGTTTTGTTAACAGATCTTTCTTCTCATGTCACTATCTATTTTTGTTTCTAGTAATCATATCATAAGTTTTGTCACTTAATGTAGTTCAATTAATGTTATACTAATAATCAAAAATAATTATTTGCATTACCTTTCAAAACAAGTGTTTGAAGTCTTTTCTTAGTGTTTCAATACAATTTGTTAAGAGATTGTTGGACTGTCCTTTCTCTTCAAGTTTGAAGTTTTTTCTTGGTATTTGAACATAATTTTGTCTTTTTTTAATGTTTTAGCAAAGTTTTGTAGATATAGGATTTTATTGATTTAGAACTATATAGATATAGAGATCCATGCATTTGGAACTTTATAGGTTCAAAAATTTACAAAAAATTCAAATACATTATAGATTTAGATTTCTTCAAAGAATGAAATTTTTTTCATTGATTTGAAATATTCCATAGATTTTGAATTCTTCATATGCACAAACTTTGATATGATATCAAATGCCAATATATAATGGTACATATTGCAATCTTTTACTTTGTCAAAATTCCTCAAAATATAGATTTCAAGTTTGTTTTGTGCAATGTAATTTTTAAAATTATCATCAATGTATATTTGAAAATCTTCCATTACTATTCATTACAAAATTTTCTACAAGAACCACTATAGACTACCAAGTCATTCTGCACGTTAGATTTTAAAATATGACATGACATAGGCACAAGAGAAATAAAGTTGACATGGTATGAAATGACACAATTATCTTATTCATTTTCCAAATTGAGGTGTCCAAATTAATAGGACTTTATAACCTCTAGGAGACAAATGGAATTATAGGCTCTTATAGTCTCAATTTTTGTTGTGATTTTTTTTACCTTTTTCTTTGAAGATAGGAAAACACATTAGCTTTCTAGAAAAAATAATAATTATTTGATTAGATATCTAGGAGCAAAAGTTATGCCACTCTAAGTCTCAAACAAAGTTTGTCAAGGCAAGTACAAAAGAAGTTCAAATTTTTTTCTCATAGAAAACATTTTAGTCTAATATATGGAAAGATTTTATTCATTCTATTTAGATTGGTGATGAGAAAGTCATAGACAATCTTGTTTTTTTAGTAATCTTAATATTAAGCATCTTCTTCCAAAAATAACTATAGGGTTCATTTTTGAATGCAATTTTCAAAAAAATTCAAAAAATAAAGTTTGACAAGGTTTAGATCACTTGCTATAATAATCTCACTATTGGAATAATTGTGTTTAAATTCTATCTTAGTCCTATTATGAATTTAGTTTTAGTTTGTTTTTTTGACACAAATGAAACAAAATTTCATTCTATTAGGTCTAAGTTTTTGAAATTTCTTTGACACAATTTTAGGCTACTCTAGTGCAAGATTCTATGATCAGATTTGCAAAAAATTAATTTCTAAAGGTTTTGCATCTTGCAATAGAATTGACAATTTTGAATGGAATTTGATGAAAAAATGCCTTGAGACTACATGGGCCTTGGGACTTTAGGGGGATATACATTTGTTGTCTCACTTGTTGTCTTGAACTTCAAATATTTTAGTAGTGTAACAATATAGATCTTGCCATCAATTGAATGGTGGATTTCATTCAAAAGCACAATTAGTGAATATCAAGTTTAGTATTAGCTTTCACAATGGAGGATTTGATTGATCAATTAGAATTGAGTAATTGAAATGAATTGTTAGCTCTAGAACATAGGAGAAGTTTGAACTTTGCATTGATAGAAGCTCTATATAAAAAAGATTGCATATGACTTTATATGAAAAAGCAAGTCAATGCTCCAAGGATAATGTATTATGTTGAGTAGATACTTGATTTAGCTTTGAATGATAGTCATTGAGGTCAATTTTCTGTATGAATTTTTGGAGATGGAGCTAGAAACAAAATTAAAAACCAAGTGAATGCAACCTATACAATACATTTAATTCTTTGAAGCTAATATTTAGATTTTTAGATTTAATATAGGATCTGCAAAATTGAATGAGAGCATATTCTTGAATATTTTGGAATAATTTTATTTTAGGAGAACTACTTAGATGGTACTATAAATTATCCCTTGGACTCATGTGTACATCCAAAACTACATGCATGTAAGATTCTCAAGTAGGAATTGCAAATAGTTTCTTTTATAAAATCAAATAAGAATAATAAATGATGGATGGTCATTTGATTTATCTAGCTTTAGCTATGTCCATGAAATCTCTACTTTCACTTCAAGCTTCCAAAAAAGGTTGCTTCTAAGGCAATAATACATTTATTGATTTTCTTATGTAGCAACACCTTGAGAAAATCTTTGGAAGGTGAGGTAGTATGCTCTTAAAGTGTCCCTTTACAGGCTACTTGGCCTTTTTGATGGAATTCAGAATCCTGAAAGTATTTCTCCTTATTTTTCACTTGAAGAAAAATTGATGTGGAATCTAACACAAGTAGTTTCATATTTTTTTCAAGCATTAGTGAATTACTTATGAATTTCCAAAGAATTCTGCCACATGCACCTATTCCTAATTTATAGGCCTTGCAAAACCCACACATGCAAAGTTTACAAAGTGATATGGATTGACCAAAAATAAACACTATGATATGCAAAAATTACTACACAAGCTTAAAAAATGTGATCATCATTAAACTTCAACAAACCATAGATTTTTTCAACATTTGTAAGAAGGCAACTTGCAATCAATTTCATTTAGAAAAATTAAGTAAACACATTCTGGCCTTGAAATGAACCCACCTTGACTTTTATTCCATCCATTGGCAAAGTATAAACCAATGTCTAACAAATCTCATTATGTTCTCACATTATAGAGAGTCTACTTTAGAACTACTTATTGTCCATTTCAAAGCTTCTTGTAGGGGACTGTTTGAAGAACAAGGTCACAATTACAACTTCCTCCTATAATGTCAAATCCCACTTCTAGCAACTACATGTTTTGCAGGAAGGCACTATGCAAAATCTTATAAATTAGATGAGAGTAAGTATAGAGTTTATTTTATCTAATATATTTAAGAAAATAGATAATTTATAAAGTGAAATAATTCTAAAAATTGACCTCAAAATTTTGGTTAAAAGAATATTTTAGGATTTTTCACAAAATATTCACTAAATGCTCCAAGTTTATAGAAATTCATATATGTCTTATTTTATATCTATCAATTTAATATCCTTTACTTACTACTAAGTTATATATCTCACACTAAGTCTTTCCTTGGATGCATGTGATTTGAAGTGACAACAAATCATCTTTGTGTTTATCTTCTATGACCATATTATGAAGATTGGTACAATACACATTGTCTACAAATGTTATTGCTTGTACGGATTGCAGGGTAAATGCATGGATGGGTGGACCAAAATCGGCAGATGCTGCTTCCTAGGGAGTCCATGTACTCTCAAATTTTGGAAATAAGCTGGTAGGGTCGGGTACAGGCCCTATCCACGTGTCAAAGGCTAAGTGGCCGAATAGTTAGTGGGGCAGGACGTCCAGGCAGGCCACGTTCTGCGTCACACGCGCGGTGAAGCAGGTTTTTGAACGTTGGGAGGATTTTGGGTGGGGGAATGGATTGGCCGTCGATTTGGATTGACTCTGAGGATCTACGGTCGTGGCTGTCAAATTGTGTTAGTTGTCTCTCTCGCAAAGTTCAGTTCCAGAGCGATTACACGCTTCTGTAGAACTTGCCGCATTTCTGAACTTTGAGTCCACTGCAAAATGATTAGGTTGTATGCTTAGACAAACTGTTCATTTTCAGTGGGGGTTAAGGAAGAAATGGCCACGATGAATGATATTGAGGACTTGCGGATTTTAGAAGCAGGTGGGGAGGAAATGTGTAGAGGAAAGGGTGTTAAGGTTGAAGCTGGAGATCCTGCATCTTACGTAGACCCGTATTATGCAGAGCAACCACTAATAGTGTTTGATAGGATAAACCCAGTCTCACGCAAGGTATTCGCAGAGAAGTATGGTCTGTGCAATGAGGGAATTAGTCCCAAACGTTTGAAGATAGGGTTGCACTTATTTGAGGATGATGTAGAATTGTATTTCGGGCCTTGTATAAATAGGAATGGTTACATGTATTCCTATACCGAGAATGAAGAATTCATAAAAGAGGTGGAGCTCAGGTGGATGATCTGCCACCAACGGACAGGTGTGCCTAACTCTCGCATTATCAACAAGTCCGAGGCACGCACTTGGGCTTTCGAAAAAGTGAAGGCCAGGAAGGTGAATTGGGCTGTCTTTGCAGAGTGGACGTGCCGAGACCAACTGTCCAGAGTCCAGCGTGTAAGCGAGAAGGACAACGTGGGGTCCGGCGTGTAAGCGAGAAGGACAACGGGAGTTTGCTTGAGGCAAAAAGGAAGGTGCGCAAGAAAGAAGAAGGTCTCTTCTGGGCGATCCAAAACCAGGACCTTCATTCACCACAAGAGACGTTACGGAGATAATGCCGGAGAGTAGCAACCAGCGCTTGAGCGACTTTCGTGAGAACAAATCTGTGGGTGAATGCAGGAATACTTGGCTACGTTAGAGAGAGAGTTGCCTTGCTCTGAAGATGTGGTGACAGCTTTATTTAAGAAGAAAGAGGCAGCAATCTTGGAGAAGGTGCGTGTGGTGAGCGAGGTTGATTATGGGAGCAGATTGTTGATAAGCGCTGAAGAGAAGTTGCAACAGCTGAGGAGCCAACTTGATGAGAAAACAAAGTCAGAAACTGGATTTGAAGGGGACGATTCATCGAATCTTGAGATTAGCAATCTTATGAAGCAAATCGACTCTCAAGTTGGCGTCGTAGCTACATTTCGGCAGGTGAGTGGGCTTGGAAATGCCGATCAACATTCAATTTTGCTAAAATGTAAGCAGGCGGAGGAGACTTGGATAAACGCATTGGAGAAGCTGGAAGTGTGGAGGATGCACAAGGTTGAACTCCAGCAGTAGTTGAAGAATATGAAATTGGGGCTGCAGCGCCCTGGACTATTTCCAACCCCGACGCCTTTTGTCGTGCTAGATCCAGAGGAGTGCAAGGTTCAACCAGTTGAGGTCTCCATTTCAGAGTGTCCGTTTTGTCGCAGGGGTTTTGAGCCAGCTTGGGATTGTAAGCTCGCAAGTTGCAAGCACGGTTACCATTCTTGGTGTGCATACACACACTTCTCAAAGTCCACAAGGTGTTTTCTAAAAACTTGTAATCAAGAAATGCATTCTGATTGGTGGATAATGGCTGGGGTAGTAAATCCTACAAGTTTGGGAGTTGAGGCGTCTATGTGGAATGCTAAGGAGGCTATAGGAGGAGCAAGTGGCGCTGAAGGTATGATCCGCCTCTCAAAACTGTAGAAAATCTTGATTTATTTTGCATGAGTGGAGTTCTTGTTCACAAGTGACTCTGTAGGACTGTTATTGTTTTTAGGGTACTAAATTTTGCTTCACTAGAACTATGGCGTATTCAGGTGATAGTCACTATTTACTGTTAAAAAAAGAGTATGCATGTGTTCAGTCTTAGATTGTCACAGTTGAGTCCCAAACTACCTCCTCATTGTTTAGAGACTGTTGTATACTTACCGAAACACTTTGACATTTGCAATGGTTGTGTACGCATAGTTCCTCAATGTCTACGTGTTCCCTTCAATAGTCCATATTACTAGTAGTAGAGTCAATGTAATTGAGATACGACCTTCAATGGCCTGTGAATTCAAAATATAAACCCCTAGGTAGTCCATGTTATATTGAAGTAGTTTGTGTTATCTCCAAGTAGTCCATGTTATACTCATTGAAGTCCATGTTACCAACAAAAATTCCCTAGGCCTTGCAAGTAGTCACCATTGTCGTCAAGTAGTCCCTGCGAGACCCTAAAACCTCTTTAGACGTCTAGATTCTCCAAGAATTTTGATAGCAGTTGTCTTGACAACAATTTATTTTGAGAACCAATGATTACTGATAGCATTTGATGGAGTGCTCTACAGATTTCGGAAGAGCATCAGTCTCATACTCCACCCAGACCGGAAGACTCTCCATTCAACGCTGCTCCAGAACGGTTAGCCCCTCAGTAGGGAGTATCAAGCTTGCGAATACTCGCATGCAATCGACATTGCTAGTAATAGAACTGGAGGCCACGGTTCTTGCATTGCTTGAAGAGGAGCCTATGATGGAGACTCCGGCCACGGCATCACGCCCGCTACCAAGTAATGAAGTTGTTTCTGGTGATAAAAGAAGAAGAGGTGTGAAGAAAAATACGATCCAAGCTACAATGGAATTAGTTGCGGAGCCCAGTTCTAAAGAACAACATTGCTTCGAAGAAGACGAGGATCAAGCTACAGCAAACTCAGGCCGAAGCAAATCAGAAGACGGAGGGCATGAGGAAGGTGATGACGAGGTAGAGAATGTCTCTACTGCAAAAAGAAGAAGGTCAGGTGGAAAAGAGAAGAAAACTCCTATTGAGAAAAGAGTATCCCAAGCAAGAATTACTCGTGCAGCTCAAAACAAGGGAAAATAAAGGTAAATTTTCAAAGCCATTCAATGATTGTACCTCTACTTTGAAGGAATTCTTGTTGTTTTAAGTGCTGGTGATTGGGTCTTGTTGAGATTGCTTACATGCGGTTGGAATTTTTTGGGTAAAACCAGGACACGTATGTAAAGACCACCAAGACCATTGGCATCAGCTTCACCCATTTTGGCATCAGCTGCCCTGAAGCACGATGACCGTGAGCCTCACTTGAGAGATGCAACCATGAACATTGACGAGAGCTGAGAACAAGGAATGCACTATCGGTGCATAGCTTTTTTATTTGTAGTGCAGAACATATACAGTAGTAGTTCTTCAGCTATACAAATTTTTGAAATTTTGTATTAGAGCTCAAAACATCAACCTTTGTTCTAGAGCTCAAAACATCAGCCTTTGTTCTAGAGCTCAAAACATCAGCCTTTGTTCTAGAGCTCAAAACATCAGCCTTTGTTTTAGACCTCAAAACATCAGCCTTTGAATTTGAGGCAATATCTTTAAGTGTTGGGTGCACTTTCTCTAAATATTGAATGCAACATTTTCTCAAAGTATTTGGGTGCATATTCCCTAAGTGTTGGGTGCATTTTTCCTAAGTGTTGGATGCATTTTTTATAAGTATTGAGTACAACTTTTGTAATTGTGCCTAAGTGCTATGACGTAAGCACAGGAAGTAAGCATACACATTTGCAATGATTATTCCACAATATTCAAAGAGAAGTAGTGAAGTATAACATATATCATTAAAAATGGTAGCATTTTGAATTGTTTTTTCCATATAGAATACTGGGCATAGTATCTGAATTCCAGAATATCAAGAATTCGCTCATGGACTGCTCCATCTAATTTGTACACAGGATCATTTCCTGACACTCTATGGTCAGCTGGCACCATGGGAAATTTAACAGCTCTAATGTCCCCCAAATGGACATGAGCTATCTTTGACTTCTTAAAAAAAACGTATGTGTCAATCCCTGTTCCATACTTCTGATAATACCTTGCTTGGACCACCATATCTCCAACTGCAAAATGCTCACCCCAAGGGCATATGAATGCATCTTGAACTACGTAGGGCTTTGTGCAACAAGCGAGGAGGTAGAAACTAACACCTTCTACATTGTCTTCATCTGCAGGAGTAGCAAAGTTATCTCCTAGCTCAAGACAAGCACCCAGAAGCTCACCATTAGTACCAAAACCGTCCCATAACTCAAAATTGAATGCATCCTTCATTGTATCTTGGACATAAGCTACAAATTCTGGCCTCAACATCTCCATCTCCCAATCACCACACCAAGGCGTATTAATACATTCTCCCCATTTTTCATCAATACATGCAAAACAGAAGCATGCAAGATTCCTTTTTAGTAGTTTATTCACCTCCATTTTATTAATTGACTGCATAGAATGCAAATCCCTTGTGCCCTCTATGGTATCAATTACATACTCATGCTCCCTGTCAACATCGTCAATGTCAACCAACCAAAAGGTCATGTGCACTGGTCGGCGATCTCCCCCATTGTAGCTCGTCTCTGGCCTTTCACTCAAATTCTCACGCAACAAATTGACAATGTCAGCTGCACATTGCAACTTCGGACCTTGTACATCTAGTTGCTTTTGTCGGATGAATCGCTTTAGTACAGCCCCAGCTCCATCATGGGGCCCCTTTCCATGACCAGATCCAAAGAAACTCCACAAGCACTTGCAACCGTCAGTAATTTCTAGGTATCTACTGACAAAATACCAAGGAACTTTACTTTTAAACTGACTGCTGCAACCATCAGACCACACCTAATGTCTTCTAGGCTTGAAACCCGAAAGCACAAGATCCTCATAATGCAATGTGAGACAATGCTGGACAAAATAACTATCATGTGTTCTATCATCAGATACATAGAAGTGGTATTTACACAAAGTCTTTGAGCTTTCATCAGATGGATCAAGGTGAGGGTTTCTTATCCATGAAATTTGAACAAGAATAGTAACCTGATAACTATGCCAATGCATTGACTGAACTTCGTTTTGAACCTCAAAACTATAATTCTCTGCGAAATCAATTACAGAAACAATTGTGTCTTGAGGGAAGTTAGCTAAACACTCCCTGAATTGCCGATCTTCCCACTTCGCCACGAAACTATGTTTCACAAAAAACTGCAGCTTTGGTATGAAGTACTCTAAGAATTCAGCCGAAGTGGTATTCTTGTAAATTAACTGAAGCTTCTTCCGTACCTCCCCTTTCTTCGTAGTAACATCCTGCATTGCAAAGTGCTTCCACTGGACAAGTGCGTCAGAGTGGCCATCTTTTTCACGAGGGCAGATGGGTAAAAAGTCAATACCGCACTGGTCACATTCGCCAAAGACACAATTTCTAGCGTGCCATTCACAGAATTCCTCACGAGGGCACAAAATAGCTTCTTGAAGCTCAGTTGTTCCACCATATATCAACTCTGATCCTTTGCAACAAGTATCATCACCCTGTAAACACGGCTGTTTGCAAAGACAACGTGCATGACCTTCTTGCCGACACAACTCTTCACAATCACATTCACAAACCTTTGAATTGTGCAAACTTGTTTTTTGCCTCATATAGTTGAAACCTAGCCGAAGTTCTTCCATCTCAACATGGTAGATGCAACAGCAGACATTTCGTTCTTTCAACTTCCTCACAAAAAAAGGTCGCAAAGAGTCAAACTTTCTTTTTCCAATAATGATGTTCGGGTGGGCCGCCCTGAACCTTAAGAAAAACGCCATCTGCATTCACAAACAACCAATACAGCTCTATCAGAAAATACCTCTGAGGATCTCCATGAAAGACTCCCTAAATCCCATGTCATATTTAAAAAATTACTTTGAACTCCAACGAACTCACATGACTGACCACAATGTCCAAAGGAATTCATCAAATCTGAATACATTCCTTCAATACTCAATGGAAGTCTGATTCTTCATACTATCTCCCCGAATTTTCCAAATTGTCCTCATCTGTCTATAAGGAGGCCTACATGCCTCAATATAGTCCTCATGGGCTCACTTCAACTCCAGTAAACTCATTGAAGATTCTGAAAATGACCAGCCACTGAACTACATTTCGAACATGTCCGAAGGAGTTCATCGATTTTCAATTACAGTTGTAAGAGTTACGAGACTGTCACTGCAGCTTGTCACTGCAGCTTTCGAGACTGTCACTGCTTGTCACTGCAGGTTCTACTAAACCCTCAGAAACTCCTAGAACCAAACAATAGGTACTCCTTTCACTCCTCAACATCTCTGTACATTCCCACTAGACCTCTGAAGTACCAATGCAATACTCTCTCTAACTCCTCAAATACCCTGAACAATACAGAAAGACAGTACTTGTTCATCACACATTGAAGCGCTCTTAAACATTACTGAAAACAAATTGTGAACGAAATAGAAGCAAACCTGAGATTCCAACAAACATTGCGTAGGCTTTTCATCCCTAACCCCAGCCTCCAAGCGTTTGGAAACAACATCTTTACGATTCGGACTCATCCTAGTCTCTGAAATCCACCAGTTAGTCACAATAGCCTTTGTTCTAGAGCTCAAAACATCAACCCTAACTTTCCTCACTGAGAGGTTCCAAGAGAACCGGTCAGCCGCATCCATCCTTTGTCGACGTTGTACTGTAGCTGCAATGTTTCGATGGTGAACTCTAAGTATCCTAGCCCTTTTCCTCAATGAGGTGGATCCACCGCCACTTACTGCAGCAGTGAGAAGTGCATGTTTCGTTGCAAGTTTTGCTGCAGTGCGAGGTTGCTTAACCTCTTCCAACGACAGCACCAACCCCGACATGATGGAGTGCTCCACAGTTGAAAGCCTACGAGTATCCTCCGGTAATGTGTCATTTGAGATCGGATGCTCCCATACCTTGCGCAATACTATCTCCCTTGCCTTCGCACTCGGAAATGCACCAAGGGCCTTAGACATTGTCCCCACAATTGTGGAAACAGCCCTCCTGATCGATCTGGAATCTACTTCGCCTTCGTCACTGCGTTTTCGGGAACTAAGCAACGGTACAGTACATTTTCGAGCCTCTCTAATCGACTCTTCTTTGTCCCGAAGTTCTTGTGCCCTCTTCCGACTACGGCAAAGCCTCTGCCTCTCTCTTGCGGCGACTCTCTTGATCTCTGCTACCGTCTCCCGCTCACAAGGTCCCTCCCTAATTCTTCCTTGGCGCCTCTCTCTTGCTTGAGTTGAACCCATTGAAACTCTTTCTCATCAACTCTAAGGAGAATACAGTATACTACAACTTAAGGTGCACGAGTAGCAGGAAATTTTTTGAGCAAAAGTTGTCCATGCGCTTAGAGAGCAGAAACTCTACAAAATTGTTGCAGGACTCTGAATGAACTGCACACCCTCCTAGCCGCATCCGGCGAACCCTAAACCCTAAATTAGAGACGATGACCAGGAACCATTGATCTTAGGGCTTGCAAAGTCAATCGTTCGATTTGTACCACGTGTCAGTAGGACAGTGTGGGCTAGTCTGCCATGGCCCATCAACAAACTCAGACAAGCTTCTTATTCCAGATTGCAACATTTTTGAGAAACACCTCTATTCCTATGAAATTCCTTATTCATTGACTTGCCATTGTAGAGAGTGTAAAATAAAACGGAATAGAAGAAAAAAAATAAAATAAAATTGAAGAGAAGGTTAAGAAAATGAGTCTTGAAAATAGTCACTATTCCAAAGTGCTATAAAGTCCCTAGCACACAAATGAAGTTACTCTTTTTGAATTGAAAAAGTAGTATAGAATCCTTATAATGTCATCTATCCAATATTCAGTCCCTACATACACAATAAACAACTCTTATATTCCAAATTCATTCAAATTTAACAATCTGTCATACTGTGACAGTCCCTATGTTCCTACTTCAAAAGTCCCTTATTTCAATTATAGTATCATTAGTTAAAAATAAATAACAGAGTCCTTTATATGACCAAGTATGAAACAAATTCTCTCCGTTTTTTACTTAAATGCTCAATGTCTACCATGAGCAATAGGCCTTGCAATGACAAGGAGTCCCTGAAAACTGTTTTGTGACACTAATTTTGGTCCACCCATCCATGCATCAACCCTGCAAGTAGTATGAAATCTACTTTGGAGCGTTCCAAAAGCTCTCTTAACATCTTTTTAAGTCTGCTCTTGGCATTTTGAGAAGTATTTTCATTTTTCATCTTATGCATTTGCTATAGTTTGGACAAAAATTGTCCAAGTGGAATAAATTTTATCAACCAACAAATATTAACTAGAGTAGGTTACACCATTCACAATATAATTCAAATTCATATTTGTACCTTTAAATATGTTATGCATAATAGAACTCCAACCTAATACATTTAAATCATTTTGTGAACATGACAATTGAAAATAACCATGCCATATGTAACCACTATAGCTCACTTTAGAGTCAACTACCACCTTCATGATAATGCTCTTGTCACGAACTCTATTTTGATATTGTCTTTGCAAGCAAATCTACAAAAAAATCCACTACTAATAATGTATATAGTCTAGGTTAACAAACATCTAGGCCACCTTTCAGTCTCAATGACATTTATTGGTCCCAAAATATCACTTTAAATCAGATTTTGTAAATACCATTGCTCAAAATATGCACAAACTATTTCTAATAATTTGTACAAACATTTCATTGCAATTGACAGCCAATGTCAAGTCCTCTTTCATTAAGTCATAACAAACTCTATATGCCAAGAGCTCTAGTGCACAAGATCATTTTTAAAATAGTAGAAACTCCAAGCAACCTTGCTACATTTCTAGCTTAGGAAAATATAGATCATTGGCCACAATCATATCCATGATATATGCACAAGTAAAGTCCTCATGCATACAATATCATTTGCAACAAAATGTAGGCCTAAAGATGTATTGATTGAAATAATTTGACTATAAATTTTGGTATCCTTCTCAATGTTCATTCAACTACTTGGTCTCTAACTACAAAGAAATTTAATTAAGCTCAACAACATTTTGATTTGAACAAATAAGTTATCTAACAACTATTGTAATAAGAATTATTATTATTTTTAGGATCTACTTCACTAGATTTTATCCTAATCCTATGATTTTAAGATCTATAAAATCTTAAAAGCATCTCTTGTCTCACCTATATTGAAACCATCTAATTCTGGTCACCAAGATTGAGCCACATATTCCTCACATTTTAGGCTACTCTATCTAAATTGTACTTTTTTGTTCTATTCAATAACTATAAATAAAATTTGCAATTTAGGTTGAAAGCAAAGTACACTATTTTAACACATATACTTGACACTGTGCATTCCATACCACTGTTTCTAATTTGTTAGTGATGCAAGGAAGACACAAATACAATTCATTAACACATCTAAAATCCATTGTCTGTTTCATGAAAAGTATTTATATAAGTCTTATTCCGTATAAATCAACATAGGCTGTAAGTTTCCTAGGTACTACAAATAAAAAGGCTCTAATCCCAACTTTTGTGTTGAAAAATAAAACCTCAATCGTACATCAAAAGTACAATGTTATTATATTAACTAAGGTTTGGTGAAATCAAGATGCAATTGTCTATAAAAAGAAATACCACCACTTGCACAATAATGTTTGTATTCATGGCAAAAAAAACAATGTTGACTAAGAAAAATTCGTACTTACTGCCAAAAATCTTGCACTCATTAAAAAGTGTGTCCTAGAAGCTTGTCAACATTGTTCGCTACGCTCTTACCTTGTCCCATGCACTGTACAAGGACATCTTTGTCTTCTACACTATAGAACTTCAAGCAAAAGGATATTATAACCCCAAATTGAAAGCCTTGATCTAAACAAGAAACCAATATTATTCTCTAAACCCTAAGATGGTCTACTACATTGTCAATGAATGTCATACTCAATCAATTCTAAAATAACACTTCGACTCAAAAAGTTTGGTTGTGGTAAATTATAAAGTCAAGCACAATCTTTTCAATAGCTTGCAATCTTCTTAGTGACGACTGAAATACCAAGCTTCATTGAACAAAACAAGATAAGGTTTTCAAGGCAAATACATTTTTTTAAATGACCATCCAAGCCCAAATCCAAATTGTGCTAAATATTTACTAACCTACTCATTTGGTAGAGTATATTATTTTTTCCCAACTTGCTAGGAATAAACCTTATTATACTCTCTACATTGGATCATGAGGTATTGTTGTCAAGAGTCTAGCTATTTCTTGTTTTATTGAACTATGATTTTAGTAAAACCCTTCAAGATCAAAACTATGGGTTTTTTTATATGTTTGTAATTATGTATCATTCTTCATTACTTCTATAATTGAAAGTAATATGCTTGTTTATTAAGAACCCCTTAGAACTTATTATATCTTCAAAAACATTATTGGTATCTTATACTATAAATAATGGGTTTTTTTATATTTAGGGTGCATGTTTTTAAAAGATCCTTTCTTAGATTTTTTATGGTTTATAATTTCTTGATTAATATCACAATGAACTTTCCTAGAATGAAATTTCATAATCCATCCAAAATTCAGATAAAATACTCGAGATTGATTAGGAGGTTTGTAAATTAGATGAAAATTATTTCTTTGAATTATCCTTGAATATACGTAGCTCTAAAAAATTCTCTAGGAAGAAATCCTCACCCTAAGGCATGGTTGCATATACTATCTAAAATGCAACACCTACGTTTTGAACTAAAAATTGTCACTTTTTTTTTAATATTGATTATATAAGATGTACACAATCAAAATATGAAACTCTATGTACAGTCAATATTATATGAGCCTACAACCATGAGCACATGAGTATATAAGTCTATATACATCTAGATTTTAGGTGTTTATATAATAAAAGCCTTCCATAATTATAGTGTATCTATGTTATAAATATTTAAATTTAAATTTTTTATATTATGAACACTTTCAATGGTTGTAGAATATCTTCTTATACACATATTCAAGGCTTGTAGGCTTGCATTTCTAGAGTTTCAACAATGCAAGCCTACAAGCCTTGAATATGGCTTGTAAGCTTGCACATGTTAGCATTGTTGAAACTCTATGTGATCCAATTGTTGCCGTTTCTATTATACCTAAAGACAATCATTTTTTCATAGTACACTTAAAAGACAATCAATTTTATATTCTTTTCTTGGGAACAATGGGAGACCCATTGCATTAGAGGTAGAATAAAATACAACCCCCCAAAGGGTTGAGACAATCAACTTTGAAAATGCATAAATTATTCATGCGGGGTCCAAACAATGCATGCTAAAGTGCGTTGGAATGCTCTTTCCATTGTAAATATGATGTAGCAAAAACAATCCATGCTTCAGCAAAGTAACTCTGCTCAGATGTAATTAGGGAAGAGTGTAAGTGCGCTCACCTTGTTCAAAATACCTGGTCCCCCCCCCTCCAAAATTACTAAAATCTCCGAAATCTCTGGATATTCAAGACACCGGAGCAGTTCCCAAGGCCGAAGGTATAGGGGCACCTGAGAACGTGAGTTTGAATGTTAGGGAGCGAGGATCGTGGGGCGGGGGACCGTTGGTTAAGGAAATATTTGAAATGCGCTCCATCCCGCACTCTTTGACACTTAGCCGTTGGCTCTGCAGCTCAAGCCAGGAGCTCTCTTCCCTTTTCCCTCCAGATGCTTGCTTGCCACCATCCCCCGCCAGTGAAGCTCGCCGCATTCCTGCCGCGATCACAGCCTCGCGCACGCTCACGCATCCCGCACCAATTCATGGTACTCTGCTCCCGCGCCTAATTTTTCTCACTGGTCCTTCGCATTTCGGCCTTTTCAGGAGCACTTTGTCTGTTTTCCTAATTTTCTTAGGAGTTCCTTCGGTTCTTGCATCTCACGCCCTTGCTCTCTCCCTCTCTCTGGATTCGTCTTGTCTCTTCAGGGACGGGATCCGGCGGAAGTTTGTGCCCTGTGCATCAAGGGACGCATTCTTGACGTGGACGCGCAGTTCTGAGGTGGCATAGGAGGATTGTTTTCTGTTTCCTGTTGGCAATGTTCGGAGTTTAGAGAGAGGGAAAGCGGGGCGGAGGTGACGTGAGAGGGAGCGGTAGGCAGGGAGATATAATGGCTACGTTCAGTAGCGGTAAGGCGCGCTGGGGAGGGCAGAAGGAGAATCACGAGACACCGATGGACAAGAAACGGAAGCTGATAGGGAGCGCGACTTCCGGCGTGAAAGTCCGTTCTCACAGGTCTGTTTTGTCTGTGGTGAACTTGAGAGCTGACGGTGGCGGTTCTGCGGGGAAGGGTATGGAGAGCGGGACTCCTCCCAATGGTGCTGTGATTGGAGATGGCTCTTTGACTTCCGCGGAAGCCGTGGAGGCGCTCTTGAATTTGAAGATGGTTGGTAAAACGAAATTCGACTTTAAGGTATTTGCTACGCGTTCCTTCTCTGGTTTTGAATCTGTCGAGTGTTGAAGCTGAGATTTAGTAGCCGCCGGTCACTTCCGTAGTTACGAAGGACGGCGTCAAAGAACTTGGTCGCCTTCCAGCTTAGCGTATAATTTCAGCGCTTATGCTAACGCTTCGAGAGGTTGCATCAGAGAGGGTACGCTCAAGATCACCGGATGTTCAGAAATCGGTGATAACAAACGTAAAATCACTTTCAGAAACGGAATTCATTAACTCCTAAGTAGAATAGTCTATCATTGATCGTAGCAGCGTTCAGAGTGACAAAACTGCGTTAGTTGTTCAAGTAAGTCGAAATCGAGACTCTCAGGCAGGCCTCTTTCTTAGATATTCAAATTTTGGAGATAGACTACAGGTAGAGGATGATGTCCATACGCGAGAATTACACCTTCAGTTGGATGAACGATATTTATAAAAATGATTATCTGTCTCCCATATTTCCGAAACTGCTCGACTTCGACTCGTTTTGCAGCGGGTTGTGACCTTTGTAAGTTGATGAATTTCGTAAGGCCGATTAAGCACCTTGAAATCAATTCTTTTTCTATTCAGATTTTGTGGCTCGAGATGGAATTTCGCAGAAATATTCAGGGCATCATTCAATCTAGAGATGTAGACGCCATCAATTAACTTTACACCTCACTGACAGAAGAGCTGAACCCCTCTCTTTCTTCTGGAATCGTTGAGACCGGAGTGCGGTTGTTACTCTGTTGGTGGATTCGATTTGACCTGAAGATGTGCTAGAAAGATTCATGAAGTTGATTACACTGCTCGGGCTGCTCGAGGAATTCTCACTTTCAATGGCTCGGACAACACCATCATAGCTCTGGATACAGTCTCTATGTGAATTTTACTCAGGTGTTGTCTGAAAATCTGATGTTATGTCCGTGTTTGAACGCCTGACTGGAATAGGGGAAGAGCGAGCAGATGATGGACTACATCAAGAAACTTCGTGCATGTATTCGAGCCTTTCAGGAGCTAGACACAAATCATACTCGGGAGCACCTCGACCTTTCGAAGCGGATTGAAGATGAAAGACAGCGCCGACTTGAAGCAGGTTTCCCCAGTCACACGACTTCTTACGATGGCAATTTAGACTGTACTTCTAGGGAGTACAGATTTACTTAGCTGCAGTGACGTTTTCTTGTGATGTCCTGGGTCTGCTGATAATCACTATCTTGATTTGCCAATTCAGAGAATGAAATGAGGGCCCGGCATCTCCAACTGGAGACGTGCAACACTGAGCTCAAATCTAGTTTATGTCAGCTAGAAATGGAATTAAAGCAAGAGAAGGCTGCGAAACAGGTGCACACTTATTTCTGAATTTTGGTTATCCTTTCTTTTGAATCTTATGAAGTTTTGCACGAGAATCTAGCACAAATAGAACGCGAGTTCATTGCCTGAACTTAACACTTCAGCCTTCTGTAATGTCGAATGGTGGAGTTGTCTAGCTATTAGATTTATCCTTTGCCGACTTTATTCGATTTCTATGGTCTAAAGTGTGGAATGTTGCTGCGATAGGCACTCTTGCGGGCGGAAGCGAATTATGTGGAAACTATTCGAGCTGGAGAGAAAGAGAAAGCAACGCTGAATGAAAAGATCGAAAAGATACAGATTGACTTACAGTCTTCTGGCAAACAGGTACGATGCACCTCCATATATGTACCTTTTGAACACTTCATCGGGGAAACAATACAGCGCCGCCCTGCAACAATATTTCCAATTAAAATATGTTGACATCCATATTGCTTTTGACGTCAGTAATTCTGACATCATTTGCATTGATCCTAAACTAAGAATAGATGGCAGATATTCACTATCTTGGGATTTACGTCCACCCGTTACGTTCCAGTACTTCAAAGCCGATGGATTGCTTGCATGTCATTCTTGTTTCCTCTGTATCTAAGAATACCTTCTGGACGTCCTGTGGTTCATCAGGTTGTCACCCTCCAAGACATCAACAAGCGACTACAAGAGTATAACACAAGCTTGCAGCAGTACAATAGTAAGCTGCAAGCCGATGCTAGCAATGCAGCTGAGGCAATCTCACGCATTCAAAAGGAGAAGGCCGCCATCATGGAAAATCTGAGCACCCTCCGTGGCACCACTACGTCTCTAAACGCCCAACTTGCGACCGCCAAGGTTGATACCTGACTACCCTGAACCCGTCCTACTGCAAGTGTTTTCTCTTACGAAAAAGCAACCTAAGAAATTTTCTTGACTTTTGAATCTTCCTCTTTCAAATGAAACAAAAGTAATAATCCTGCGAGAAATGATCTTGCAAGTATACCTTCTTTAAGTAGCCTACAGTCAGCTGCTGGGGTCATATTTAGAATTGTCGTTGAGGTAATCTTACATTAGGACCCACATGATTTCGCAGGTCAGCCTACAGGAGAAGGCCCAGCAACACAAGGAAACTCTTGAGGATTCAGCCCGTTTGCGCATGGAGCTTTCACGCCTTTCGGATGATCGTGATCAACTGGCTAATCAGGTGCTCCGATCAGTTCAAATTTTGAATCTTCAGTCCCTTTGAAAGACTCCTAAGGCTTCAGCTTATTTCAATGTAGTCCTAGCACTCAGGTTTTGTTTGTGGTTGGGGGTGCAGATATCAATACTCACGGCAGAGAACGAGATGTATAAGGATTGCACTGGAAAGTCAGTCGCGGAATTGAAACTCATAAGCAGCAAGGCCGTTGCCCTTGAGGTAATATTTCTGAAGCCTGAGGTCGCATTGTGTGTCCCAAGTCATATCGTTTCACATCTTCGCGATTCTTCAGGATAGGCAGTAACCACTGAGTGATCTGTGCAGGAGAGCTACTCTTCAGCAAATGAGCACATCAGAGCTCTTCGTCATCAACTTGACGTTGCGCAGCGCAAGCTGGAGGCCGCTGAATGTCAACTAGAACTTCGTCGTGGTGAGTGTGAGAGTCAGATCATGAAGTATGAAGAGGTCGTCGCGTGCCTGGCTGAAGCAGAGCAGAAAGTGAAGGAGGGTGAGCTCTTGCGAAGGAAGTTGCATAATACCATTCTGGTAAGGAGACTCTGGCTTAATGGTTTAGAGGCTCTTTCTCTTGCAGACTATTCCTATTCGTATTCTTAATTTGCCTCCCTGTCTGATTGGTTTCTGTGGGTTTGGATTGCACAGGAGCTGAAGGGTAATATCCGAGTCTTCTGTAGAGTAAGGCCGTTAATGATTGAAGAAGACGACGGTAACGAGTTACCAACTGTGCAATATCCTTCTTCTACCGAACTACAAGGTCGAGGAATTGAACTTCTTCAATCTTCAGGTAAAAGCACTTACCACCGTATATAGTTTCATTACGAAGTTTCATTGATTGTGACAGTTTCGCACATTTCTTTTTGATATCTGATGCGCTATGATAACCATGATCTTCAAGAGATCAAGACCCTTATATGTCGACATGGTATTCGGATGTTCCAACCCCAGTATCCGCTTTAGAGCGTTCTGCCTATTGCCACATCACTTGAGACACTAAATATCAATAATTTCCATGCTTAACTTTTGACAACAGCAGGGGGATCGAAACATTGTTTTCAATTCGACAAAGTCTTCGGGCCCGAAGTAAAGCAAGGTGGTGTATTCGAAGAAATTTCTCAATTGGTCCAAAGCGCTCTGGATGGTTACAAGGTGGAGATCTCTTTTCCTGTGTTATGGTACATGTTACAGCTAGGTGAATGAGTTTCATTTCTTTGACAACGTTAAGTGCTACATTATGTTAATATTAGTCCCTGTTCTTGTTCCTGTTATGGTCCATAAATGGAACTTCTCGTTTGGTTCGTCCAGGTTTGCATATT
The DNA here is from genome assembly GCA_963969395.1 of Pseudoscleropodium purum. Taxonomy (NCBI): domain Eukaryota; kingdom Viridiplantae; phylum Streptophyta; class Bryopsida; order Hypnales; family Brachytheciaceae; genus Pseudoscleropodium; species Pseudoscleropodium purum. The sequence goes on from OZ017795.1 coordinate 30,896,004, forward strand.
TGCGTATGGACAGACCGGATCTGGAAAGACGCACACAATGCTGGGCAATCCAGATATTCCTGACGAGGGAGGCGTTATTCCCCGGTCTTTGGAGCAGGTGTTCGAGTCCAGCCAGGCCCTGATATGTCAAGGCTGGAAGTTCTCCATGCAGGTGCCTGTACAATCCATCTGCTTCCCATGTTAAGAAGACGGGGTTGGAGTATCGTGTCATAACGTAAAATCTTTTGTTTTGCAGGCGTCAATGTTAGAAATCTACAACGAGACCATCCGAGACTTGTTAGTGAAAGGACCAGTCAATGGGGATACCAAGCAGATGTACGTGGTGAAGCATGACGCAAACGGCAACACGAGTGTGTCAGACCTGACCCTTGTGGAAGTAACCACCTGGAAGGAGGTGTCTAGTCTCCTTCATCGCGCGTCTCAGCAGAGGTACTGTGATGTGACTTCCGATGAATGTCCTCTCTGACCCGGCTAATGTCATCAGCGATAGATGTAAATTCATTGAGGTTCATGAATTGACGTGTGTGAACTTTCTATGGCCTCAGGTCTACGAGTAAGACGAACATGAACGAGCAATCGTCTCGCAGCCATTGCGTCTTTACTCTACGAATATCTGGTGTAAATGAGGTAATTTTTTTTTTTCATTAATGTAAGTACGGAGTGCAGCTTTCCCTCGACAACACAGTGAAAACCGAAACCCGTTGGTATTTAATGATTGTGGATGATGCATTCCATTGTATAAGTTTTTTACCCGTTTTATAGGGCACCGAACAAGCTGTTCACGGAGTTCTCAACCTCATCGATTTAGCTGGAAGTGAGCGTCTTTCTCGCAGTGGTGCCACTGGAGACCGTTTGAAAGAAACGCAGGTGCCACTCCGACTCTCTTCCTGAGCCCGCCTTTAATTTCTTGTATGTCGTAATCAAGGATGGACTATTAGAATTGCAATATAGTCTCTCTTCCAATGGCGGTCTATTTCTGGTCGACTACTGATGAAGTTGTGGGTGTAGGCTATCAACAAGAGCTTGGCGAGCTTGGGTGATGTCATAATGGCAATTGCCAACAAAGACCCCCACGTTCCTTTCCGGAACTCGAAGCTCACCTATCTTCTCCAAGTAAGATTTCTTGATCGACTTAATAGGAGATTTTTGAATCCTTGTCACCTCCTGCTGATCGAGTTTCGTGTCTGGACTCCTATTTACCAGAAAAATACTTGTCGATTTGTACGCCTAATCTCTCACCTAGCTAGGACTATTAATGCTTTCGCTCTTCGAGATTCGTCCCTGCAGTGTAAACTCCAAGAGTACCCTCGTGTTGTCGGATTCTCTTCAGGCTTTCTTTCTTGTAGATGATGCTGTCCAACGTGTTCTAAACTAACTTGACAGTGTCTCTACACGCATATAACTATCGGTCACACTAAATGTTTATACTGAATAGCGTTCCTATCGTGACTGATCGGAATCTCACCTGTCTGCTGTTTCAGCCTTGCCTTGGAGGAGATTCAAAGACATTGATGTTTGTCAACATCTCGCCTGATTCGAAGTCCTTGAACGAATCATTGTGTTCTCTAAGATTCGCTGCCAAAGTGAATGCATGTGAAATTGGGGTTCCCCACCGTCAGACTGCTCTGGGCGTCCGTCCAAGTTAGCTCGTGGTCAGCACTTAGTTGATTCTTTAGGCAGACTACTGCTTGATTTCCTACTGTTCAGAACCTGGATTCTCAACACTGGGGCTTTGTTGGATTGGATTGGATAGAAGTCAAATTGCAACTTGGTCACATTTTTCTGGTACGTAGGAGGTCCTTTAGATGTTCAGGTGATATTGATTGCAAAACATACATCCGCGGCCAGATCATGGGTCTCATGCGCTTGGGAGTGTCTCCGCTCCGGAGAATCTGGGTCGTGAACTTGTACAAATGGGACACGTTTACTCGGCACGCCCAGTTCTTTTTTTTATTATTGGAAATTTCACATCAAGATCTCACTTGATGATTTTTCTCTGGCATTGCTTGGAGCAGAAAGTTGTGCCTCATGCCTCATGAAAAAATGCTTGTTCCATTTTCCAGGTAAACCCTTGCGTTTCCTTACTCTGTTACACAGTGTGTTTGATGTTTACATGCATTCCATCCCCTATTCATGGGAGCTATTTATGTAGATTTGCGGACTACTAGAAGTCTTTTTAATCTAAGTTTCTTTAATATTTTCTCTATTTCAACAACCCTGTCTAATAGTTTAAGTCTTTAGTGCTACTTATATATACCATATGTTCATTACATATAAAGAAATAAGCACCTTTAAATACCTATACAAAGAGTTGATGGAAAAATTTAGCACTAGATATTATAAATTCATAAAATGATATATGTACCAAAACAAGGAACATTCACAAAATAGTTTTTAACCAAACCCATACAAAATCTAGTACCAAGTACAAAAGCATATATAAACTAATTCATTTTAGTTTAGGAACTAAATGCAATGTGCAAAATATAGTGCAATTGTTAACAGATACAATATAGTATTCAATACTTAAGCTTGCAATGTGAAAGGTTTCAAATTTACACTCAATATTTTAATCCAAAATAAATTTTTACTACAAAACTTGGCTTCTATAAATTGAACAGAAGAAAACAAAATCACTATCCTATTGATGAGTGCATCGCTCTCAATATATAAAGTAATGCTAGCAATCTAAAGGATAATCATGTCATCTTCCAAGCTTTATTGACTACAACTATATACTAATTATTGAGAGTGAAAATGACATTGCATCCTACCTTGAACAATTCTAAGAAGTCTATTGTAGTTTTAAAGAAATTACTATCATTATTTTTTGGCAAGGCTCTTTTATAAAAATAAAGATAAAATTCAATTTTACCTTACACACTTCATTACTTTTACACTTTGAATAACAATATTTATGGTGCTACTTACTTTTAAAAATTGTCTGAATTTCAGTACCAAAATAATTATAATAACTCTTCATTTGATCAAACTCTAGCAACTAAAAACATGGGAATGGGCTCTCCAAGTTCATATTCTAAAAAACTTATTGCTAATAGACTTATGCATGCAAATCCTCTACAACGTCCTTCAACATAGATACTAGGCAGTTTAAGAACATTGTGAGATTGTAATGAACAAATTTTTGTTTTGTTTTCTAAAAGCATTGCTTTCGGTAGTGGTTTTGATCAAGAAGATAAGAGCCATGGTACGCATCCATCTCAATTATAAACTAACAAGGTTCCACATGTTGAAATAAATTGCCTTTATATTTTTATTTATTTTATTCATTATATAGACAATAACAAGTTTAAAGTAAATTATAGACACTTTGCATGCAATAGCCAACCTCATGTTTTTATGTTCATTGTTATGGGTGCAAGTGAGACTCACTAGCTCGAGAAAAAATTGAAGTTTGTCAAACTTCAACAATCCTATATATTATTATTTTTTGAGATCTAATGAATTTATAAAAATCTTGTGATATTACTCTACTTTGGAATAAAAAGGTTCTAAGCCAAGAAATTTAGTTGAACAAAGTGTAGAAAAATTTGCTTCCTTTCCTTGAAATGCAAACATCTTGCAATCTACATAGTCAAAGTTTGTAAATATCCTACTACACATTTTTAGTACATAATACTACAGTTAAATATGCAAAAAAAAAATATAAAATTTTGATTTGCTCTTTGCTATAGAAATGACAGTTTTGAGTGGTTTATACTAACTTTCAAAAGGAATTATTAGAATAACGAAGTATATAGAGAGAATTTTTTGGGGTTTACAATCCCACCCTCAAACATGTTGAAGTAAAGTTTTTTCCATGATATAGGACATAAAATTACATCCTTCTTCCCTTGTGATGTGTAAATAAATGGAGATATAATAATTATCACTATATTTTGGAGGGTTGAGGGTTGAATACAATTCAAACCAACATGGGAGAATATATGTAGAAAATTTGACATATAAGATATTCTAACCCTACACATTGACAAAATTCAATAAGATTAAATGACCTAATATGCTGTTAATTGGGCATCAATGTAAGAAACATTTAATTGAACTAGGAGATTCATCATTAGTTCCAATGATCATATTGAGGACATTTTGGAATTGCCACATTGAATGTCTAATTTCAATGAAAAAAAAAAAAATTTTTGAAAGGTATTATAAGTCTATTTTTTCTAGTAAAAAATTCCAACCAATCAATGCTATCAAGAATTTTAGTAGAACATTGCAACATTGAAGGAAAATATGAATACTATGCACTTGTATACAAGCATGTATTTATCTTTATGCACTTGTATACAAGCATATATTTATCTTAATATACTTGTATATTATTTTTTCATAAACCTTTCCAATACTTGAGAAGAAATAACTACATATATGCAATTGCAATTCAAGAATTTAAAAAAAGTAATATGTAAGCTCTATTATCTTGATATGGTATTACATGACGATTATGCCTAACTTTGAAATGAAAAAACAATATCAGACAATTTTATTGGTTCGAATTAAGAATTCTTTTTCTCTTTTTTGCTTCTAGAGGTTGTTTTTACCAATCTTGTTTCTTATCACCATTCTGTACAATTTCAAATACTACATGAGGATGGGAAAGATGGCTATCTTCTAGAACCCAGATATGTTGAATGTCAGCTACCACTTTAGTTCTTATAGATTCTATGTGCTTCAATAGTTCCACACCACCAGTAGTTGCTTTTTCAATAGCATCCTTTACTAAATTTTGAATTTGTGCTAATGATCCTCCAATAGATGCTTGAGGTTCTTCCTATTTCACTTCATGAGTAACATTTGTAGGGACATCATAGTGGACCTCCATAAAATTACCAATTTCTATACTATCACCATCATTGTTGTCATTGTCATCACTAAAGTTCTCAAATGGATCAAGTGGAATTTGTTGTTGAAACATAGCTTCTAAGCCTCCTCAAATAGAACCATAATAAGTTCTTGAATACTCAAGAATAACAATCCAAGATATGTTTGTAGAAACTTTGGGAACAACTAATTGGTGCTTTCAGAAGTTTCTACAAATACTCCATTCGCATGAGCAACAAGTATATTGAGTATATGGTTTAGGAATTTTGTACTACCAGTCTTGTATAATTTGGGATTTTACTTTCCATATATTTTCTTCATAAGTTGGATCTAAAACGTCTTCTTGTGGAATGTCTTTGGCCCACATAATTCCATTCTCCACAATCTTTTGAATAGACTTGTTCAAAACAAAACCATTTAATTTCCTTTCTTGCATGTATGTATAATGATTCACCACTATGGTTGTAAGGTGCCACACAAGAAAATCAATTCTTCTACCTCTCTTATCTTGATTGTCTATTAGCATTCACCTTTTGAATGCTCCTTGATAAGATTCAATGCTTCATTGAATGTCTTGATTACAATGGTGATGTCGACAATGGGAAATGAGATATAATTCTACAATAAAACATAAAAAAAAGAAATTTGTGTAGTCAACGTGAAAAATTCAAATCCTAAAAATGTGCATGGTAGACTTCTTGAACAAATGCAAACAACATAGCACCAGGATGTGATTTGTAAATAGACAATGACTCTTTTAGGATTGTCCAAAATCAACTGCAGTAGAGGGTAGTAAAACATGTCAAAACTTGGAATCTCTTTTGAATGCAAGTCTCGTAGGGACCTTTAGTTGGAGAGACTTTGTCTAAACACAGATTGCGGAAGGCAAGATCCTCGTAATCTTCCTTTGACATCAATCCTTGCTCTATTATTTATAAATCTTAGTCAAATATAGAAAGATTGAAGAAAGAATAAATACTCAATAATAATAGCACAAAGAAATGTGGCCTTGATTAATGCAGATGATGGAATAGTGTATGCTAGTCAAATCACCAATAACAATGTCCAATTTAAGGCCTAATTCCTTCAGTGACCAAAAAACATCTGTGCCATACATCATTTGAAGTCACAGAATTTATAGTAGCAAACTTCAAGAGTGATACCAACATGTATAGAAGCCATCGGATATTGGAGCTCAGTATTGATTAATAAGAGAATGATGTGGATACTTTCTCAAATACAAAGGTACAAAAAGAATAGATATAGATTACAAATCGATGAAAGTGAATGAGTTGAATGATTGTAATTGCCTTAAATTGACCAAATTAAGTGAGGAAAATCCCCAAAATAATATGTATGTCTCATGTACCTCAATTCTCGAAATGTAGAGATCACGGTTGGTAGCCTTAGTGGTAGGAGTTATTATGCTAGCCTACAACTTCTCAGTCTTCTTCATTCTTGAACATACACAAATTAACACTTTTAGAAGCCTTTTTATTTATAAAAAAGAATTTAAGAATTGCAAATATAGTTATTCATAGAACAATCACTACTGAACTTGAATCATTGTATAACTAGGTAAAATGAAAAAAAATTCAATTACCTTCAATGAGGGCATTACTACAATAATTGACAACACTATTGCTATAAATTGTTGAAAGTGAAGTGTTGGTATTGCCAATCATAAAGCCTTGCACTGGAAACATACCGGAACACCACGAAAGAATAAACATCATTGCCTATCTAACAATTTTGGTAAAAACACAAAACATACTTTAGTCTAGAATCTCGTAGTGCAGCATCAATAAACAAAGATAGAATTGGGACAAGTGTAATGTACAAGATCTGGCACCCTATAGATCCAAGTTTAACAAGTGGAGCATCAGATTTACCTCTCTCGAAGCTCCATCAAGATTGAAAGACATTCTTTTGCTCTCATAAAACACAGAAATCAAACTTGCCACCCTTGCTTCAACAACCAATATCTTGAACTTTTGCAATACCTTGAGCTATTATCAAGATCCAATTTTAACGGACTGAGCTCAGATCCTACTTTTCTGGAACTGCATGAAGATTCAAAAGACCTCCACTTCGCCCTCATAAAAAACAATATCCAAACTTAAATTCCTTCAAAATAAACAAACAATAAACCGCAATATTGTAACAATCACGATTCGAAGGGGAGGGACAATAGAAAGAGCCACACTCCATTGAGTACCATAGCTCCAATTTCCACACCACTGGGAAGCCTCTATTACCTTTCAATTGTTTTCTGGATCTTTAGGTATCCTTCTAGCCTCTGGCCCTTGCAATTTGGCTATGTAGGCCTAGAGGGTGTTGAAGGGGTATAAAGCATAGCTACAAGACGAAAGTTGCACTTTTGGCCAAGACTTTTGGTTAACTTTTTGCACCTTGATTACTTGTTGTGAATTGGAAGGCCAACGAGGATCGTCAAACCTCTTGGTATTGGTCCACTAAACTAAAACATAATTACTATCTACGCTCGGAGGTCCGGCCCTATTTGGCACAAAGACCCGACTTCCTCCAGAAACCAGAGGTCTAACTCATAATGGAGTCAGGTCCAAAGAAAGGATGACAGGAGCTCAGGAAGGAGACGGACGTCGCAAAAGGAAGGAATTGGCGTTTGGAAAGTTTTTTGAGTTGCTCTAGTAATTTTTCTCCTCTTTATAAAGGGACCGGTTTTTTTTCCTAAAGACACCGATTGCATCCTCTCCTTATCAAAAAATTTCGGTTTATTTCCTCTAGTATCAAATCCTCACTGGTCAATTTCCTTCAACTTCAAATTTATAAAGGTTGCAATACATCCTCCATATAAGTTGGAAAGAATCTATTTTTTTATGGCAATTAGGTTCAAAACTATTGCGATTGCTATTTAAGTATGTATTGTTCTCACATGTCTCAAATTTATCAACTCTTCATTGATCAAAGTATTTGCAACTTGATGTCAATGAGCAAGATTTCTTGGTTGATGCAATAACTTGATTCAACATAGCTTGAATATTGATATGCAAGTTTTGTAAAGATTACTTGTAAAACTTGCATACCATTGATGTTATTTGTCATGGTAACAAAATCCAACTTTGATATCAACCCTCAAACATCATCACTAATTGTAGTGTGGTAAGCAAGCACCTAGTAATGGTGCCAAACAATCCTAAATACAACTAGATAACTATGACAAATCTAAGTGATAGGCGCAAATAAATATCAATTTGTAATACCACAAAGAATTAGTGAAAATCTTTATTTTCAAGAAATTTAGCTCCTACGAAAAACTTGACAACGTCTTCATGATTACTCTAAAAACTATGTAATACTCTTGCTCTACCACCAAGCCACCTCTACAATAAGAAAGGTTCAAATTCTAGAAAAAGCCTCAATCTTTGTATATATCTTGAAAGTCAATTTAAGAAAAAGTAGTATCCACCTTGTTCAAGAAGATACCCAACTCTAATAACCCGGGTATTAGCCTTGAATTCTAAATTACAAGTGGCTAAGATCTAACAATTTCATAGAAGTGGCGGCTAAATAGTCCCCATTTATTTTTGCATACCAGTAGGTTGCCAGTCCTACCAATGTTTTGTCCGGTTTTCCATCCTCCATTTTTACACTCCAACCGGTTATTTTCCCAAAGGCACCAGCTAACAATGAACTAATTGCCGGTTCTTCCCGGACATTGGAAGGGGGAAGGGATAAGGAAGTTGGATGGAGGAATTGGGAGGGAGGTCAGAGGGAGGAATATGGAGGGAAGAGAGGGGAACGGAGCACCAAGTTGGAAGGGGGAATGGTTCCTCCGGTCAAAGGGGATAGACTCGGGATTGACTCCTCCATTTTTCCATCATCCTAGATGGGGCTGTAAAGGGGTCAATCCCCCCAGCCAATCTTTACCTCTTGATGGACCAATGAGGTAGGTAAGGTAAATGAGCACATTTAAGAACTTTCACAAAGGCTACATTTTTCGTTGTAGAGTCTTCATCCACATAATTCATCTAAAATTCATGGATAATTAAGGTATCCATCAATGTCTAAATCATTTGACCATCTATTATAATAAAAATTCAATGACAAAGTGAAAGAATTGCTTCACTGACACTTGAAGGATTGAAGGATGGACATGTCATTTTTATATTGAAATCAATTGTCTACTATGAATCTTCCAAGGTGATGGAATAATTTGAAGAAGAGAACTTGACCACTTATTGTCAAAATGTAGGAATAATGTTTGGAGTGAAATTTTAGAACTCATTTAGGCATAGTAGAATATCATTTCAAAGAAAAATTAGAACAAAAAAAGGTGTTAAATCAAGTTAAATTTTATCTACAAAAATCCGTTTGAGATTTTGAGCTTTCAATCAAATGTAATGAACAAATTTCAAAGAGGATGTTTGAAAATGTCAAAAAAAATGTCCCTCACAACCCCTTATTGAAATTTGTTCATAACTTTTGGTTGAAAATTCAAAATTTCAAAGGGATTTTTAGAAATGAAAGTTAACTTGATTTAACAACTTTTTTTAGTTCAAATTTTTCTTTGAAATGTCAATCTACTAGACCTAAATGAGGTCAAAAATTCTCCTTCAAACATTATTTTTATATTTTGAACTTAAGCATGAGTGATTGAATTCCTATAAATTCTCTTTTACATATGCCATATGAGTTATTTCACTGGCTACCACCCCATATGCATATAAAGAGCCTATCTTTCCAATTTAAAATGTGAATTCAGGGTTCCACTTGAGTTTCAACCATGAAATTTACTAATTGAGAGTTGGTGTTTTTTGCTAATCACCCATTTGAAGCCATTTTACAAAAGGCGGCTTGACACTTCTAAAATCCATATTTTCAGAAGATACTAGAGCTTTAATTGCAGATGACTTTAATAGTGGTGGGTCAAAGAAAGCCTGTGATTACATACTTGTAATATCACTTTTATCCCGACACCACATCACTCGCCGTGTAGGATCAGGGAATACTGTCAAATGCTGGTGGGAACGTACCTTAAATCTTTTAGCTAATACCACATCGTAAAAACCTTGCTAAGGCCAAGTAGGAACATATTCTTAGTAAAATAACTACGCTTGAAAAAGGCATGAATAAGCTTTGTAGCATAACCGACATCCTTTAGAAAATGAACAACAATTTTGCACAAAGCATATGGACTATGAATCAAAATGCAAGTGGTTCCATAATTTTTGGATGCATTGTGAATTAGTTGCAAATTTTCAAAAATATAACATTTAGACTGCTAAAAGTGTCAATCATGTAGGTGATACCAAAATTTATGTGATGCACATGAAGAAATGTTTGTAGAGAAGAAATCAAAGTTCACCCAAAATTTTCCACTTCTAAAGTTGCTACTTCTACAATAGTATAAATAGAGCTATACAATACTTAAAATTCACCTTACACTTTGTCCTTGGCATGGCCATGACATGTTTATACAATTCTCACATTGAACCATTTTTTCAAGTATTATGTTCAATTTTTTTTCAATTTTTTTCTTCCAAATAGAAATTTTATAGATTTTTTCATTGGGTTTTTTCCAATGTTTTCGAATTGCACCTGTTTATTTTCCAACATGTTAACAATAAATTAACTGGATATTTTCCTTGTACATTACCAACTATACATTCCATTTCAATATAAGGAAACATGCTCAGAAAGTGTGCATCTAAAGGAAGAAATCACCCTATGTAGAAATAAGTAGATCCAAATACTTTTTACATTTTTGTGGAAGAATGAAGAAATAAAGACCACAATAGTGGAAATTTTAATTATAATTTTTTGACTTGGAATAAGATATGATTTTCCAAAGATAAAGGTGCCTAGGTCCCTATTATTGCTCATAGGTACAATTGTAGTGAATCAAAATATGATTTTGAATGAAGCTAGTGAGTCCAAAAATGATCCATTGTACATTTCCATTCCATTCACTTCCCATTATAAATCAAAATTTATTGCAATCCATTCATTGCCCTTCTATTTAAGCCTCACCAAATTCAAGTCTTTATTATGAGCAAAAATCACACATGATAGTCAACCATGTCACTTGTTCAATAGCCTAAAACTACACACATGGGATGGTAGTTTTTCACCACACAAAGTCACTTCTATTGCTTTTTGCACTTTTGAAGGGGGGTGGTTCTTAATGCCCAAGTGGTTTTTTGAGCCACCTCCTACACTTTGACCCAACTTGTTTAACCCCATGTACCCTTGGATTTCTGTTTATTTTTTAGTAGTTCCTAAATAGCAAGATAGGGTGTTTCTTTTTAACCCTTGATTGTCTAATCAAACCCCTTATGGGGTTGAATTTTTAAAGAATTTTTAGAAGAGGTTCTTCCAACATTGAATTAATACACATGAAATTCTTTGGTATCATTCTCTTTGCCTTCACAAGATGCATCCATCAATCTAAGTCTTAAGTTTTGAATCACAATTTGAACTTGCAATTTTTGCATTAATAAGTTTGAGAAAAATTTCAAACAATGGTTTTGAGGTTTCCCACGGCCTTGAGGAAGCCAAACATTCATCATTGATTGGTCATTTGAACAGGCTATATAATGCCCATTTAAGAAAGATTTTGAAATTTAAATTTGGGCAATCTTCTTGCACCTCATTTAAAGGTGAATGGCTATAGATTCATTACAATGATGTAATTCATTTTGAAAACAAAGGGAACCATCTTCAAAGAATTCCTTGGATCTTGATATCGGATTAAATATACTTCATCCTTGCATGAATCCTCGATTCACAAAAACTATTGTCATTTGATACTACTTCTATCTTAATTTTTCTTGGCATTGTTGATAAGACTTTTAGAAGGAAGTAATACTTGTACACACTTGAATTGTGAGACTGTAAAGAAAGCTTCTTAAGGGCCTTGCCTTTTATAGGCTAATCTTGGAGGTTGTAATTCTTGGAGTAGAGTAAAGTAAGAGTGGGGACCACATTTTAGGAGTTTCTTAATATATTTTGAAAATAAAGGAGCTTAAAAGTGTTTTTTTAACTATTGGTTGCAATATTTTGGCATAAAGGGACCTCTCTAAAATTTGAATTAGGCTACAATTTTTAGTGGGATTTACTCAATTTTTGAAGATTCACAACATGTGCACTTTTACAGCCACAACAAGCAATACCAATGTCCACATCATTCTTTGCCCTTGAGGTACCATTGAAATTTCAAAAGCAACATGAAAATTGAATTCAAACTAAATTACAAAGTCTCTTTTAATTGCTTAAAGACTAAATTAGTATATTGCTAAATTTCTCAACAATGACTAATATTCTTAAAATCTTTGTTCCTTGCTGTGCTCCAATATAGAACAAGAAGTAGAATCTTCAAATTGTTTAATTTTCAAGACCTTATTCACTTATACCATCCAAATTTTATTTTTTATTTTTTAAAATTGGAAAATTACTTCAATTATAGCCATTTTGAACTAAAGCTATGATTCTCTGTATACAAATCATTGCGTGCATATGGGAGTTTAAAATGAGAGTTTAATTAAACATTATTGGAATGCTTTAGTAGTAAAAGGATGTGCTCCATAGACGGAGCTTTATACATCCATCACTTCATCTACCTAAAGTCCTCAAGACATGAGTCTACTCCATGAATTTGAACAACAATATTGAAAAACAACATCACTTGGGGCCTTCTCCAATAACTTAGCTAACAAGCAACCTCACATTGTAACTTCACATTGTACTGATTTCTTCACAATTCATGCATGCAATGCAAGGCTTTTTAAAAAAAATTTATGAAGTGCCAAAGTGGCAATATAAAATGTTATAGTGGTACTCTAAATTTCAACATTCATTCACATATTGGATAGCAAAATCACATTCGTAAATACATGTCTAAATTTCTATTTTCATCCACAATCCAACGATTTCATCCAAGATTTTTTTATAACTCAAACTTTTTTGGCAAAAATCTTTGAGATTTGTTGCCATTTTTTTGCCAAATTATTTTTTTGGGTGCAATTCAGTAAGAAAAAACAAAAAAAAAAAAGCCTTGATGCAATGTAGATTTTACAATTACTATCAATTGTTGAAGCAAGTAATAGTATAATCATCAAATTTAGAATGGATGATCATCAAACATGAGTCTAATATAATATATGTATCAAATTAAAGATGATTTTGGTTTTTTAACCTTGTAATTACTTCACAATTTGTCACTTCTTCATTGTTGCAAAAATTTTAGAAGTAAAAAATGGTGTAATTATTATAATTTTGTTTACTAGTGATATATATGCATGGAAGAAATGGACTTTGAAACAATTCAAGGTACCAATAATGGTTCAATTACTTGTTATCAATAGATGTAGAAAAGCATTTTGATATTTGTCAATATGAATGCCAAATGGTGTAATTCAAAGGGTGTGATTCAAATGTTGCTCTAACTCTTGCTAATTTGAGCAAGTACTAAAGGTTGTACATTTTTACATACTATCGGTATATTGACCACCAATTTTAAACCCTTTTTAATACTAGCCTTTTGTGAATGAAGTTTCCAATAGAACTCTTATTTATTTTCTACAAATATTATTAAGGTAGTTTGCTTTAAAAGCATCCACACTCTAAAAGTGATCTTGACACAAAGATACATTTTTATTTCCTTGATGTATAAATAGTATACATTTCAAGAAGTGGTCGTCCACTTTAGAAGTGGTCAATTTAGAAAGTTTGTAACTAATTCCACAAACGTTCAATAAATATGAGACAACTCAGATTAGATGTCAATTCCATATTTCTTCCTATAAAGATTTACAGAAAACTAAGCTTCCCCCAAAAGGCAATCAACTCTTAAATGGTCACTTTAAAAGCAAACTACCTTATTTGTTTCTCATCTTTTTATAAAACTTCAATTTTGACATTAATGAATTATTAAAAAAACAAAAGCCATGTCATACTACGGTACCTTGCCAGCTCCTTACACGTTGATTCATCCAGAGGGGCTTTCATAACTTTTGATGTGGCAAATCCAGAGATTGATTATGCAACCTTCGATCTCACAGAATTATCATTATTAATGAATATTCACAGGGTTAGCATGAATCATTTGGATAAGCTCTTTCAAATCCAATTAAACGGAGGGAGCAATGAAACACCAAAGTGAGCATCCCAAACTATCGTTCTGTTCTAGAATGAGCAGTAAGCTATCAATATTAATTCACTCTCTCAGATTTCCAAAACTCATTCTTCCTAATGGAGAAAAACAAAGAAAATTTTACATGATTCAGGTTCTCCAACAATTGTTGCCATACTACAATTTGTAAATTGCATTTCGCTATGTTTCCAATTGAACTACACAGTTTGTCATCAAAACCAACTGCATTGTGAACCATAAGAAATTGATTCCAGAGTTTTTCAACTTAGCACAACTCCGAAGAAACATGGAATCAGGCATGGAATGGTGCACACAGTGATTAGGTGCACCTTGTCTGCATTTTGACATGAAAAAAATGTACCTAATCTCTACAGTACACCTAATCCTCATGTACTACTGTGACCACTTGAACAAGGGCAAGCTTTAAAATGCAAAGAAGCTCAAAACAAACTCACATCATTCTATGGACACAATGAAATAAGCACATGTGTAGATCAAACCTGCAAGGTCTGTGTAGGCTGAGATTGCATTCTTGTCCATAGGTGATGAGAGCGGAAGTGAGGCTGTGAATGAGATGTTCAGGTGAAAAAATGTCAATCCAAAAACGGCATATTTAACTGTCATTAGATTAAATATGTCCTTGATTTAATCAGATTTCTAAAATTTAGTAGATAAACAGCACTTCTTAGACCTCAAATGGGTCCCTAGTGAATATTTTTGTCATTGATTTGATTGAGGGGAGCTCCTGTTGCTACAAAATGTTTGTAATCAACTGTTTGCTCATCTAAAATGTTTGTTGCAAATCTCCAGTTGTCAGTTTTGGCAAACCAGAACTCTACTAGTGATTAAAAAGGATTTTATAACCATATTAACTAACATAGGAGCATCAATTTATCAAACTTGCAAGTATATTTACAAATACCAAAACATACAAGGTTTTCCCTGAAAATAAAAGCCATCAGAGAAATTAGATTTATGTTTAATGTCCATAGGAGACAGTAAGTGTCATAGATCCATAGGTTGTTGCATCATAGATCCTTGAGAATGATGATGATGCACATGAGGGGCACCTACCTGGTTATGCATGCTTGGGTGATTGAACATACTGGTTTGCCTACATGCTGGGTTGCCTTGATTGAAGAAATTGTTGTTGACAGAAACAGTACAGCTTGCATCATGGAGCAGCAAAAAATTGATCAATTCCAATATGGCCAAAACAATTACAAAAGCTTCAATTGCCTTCTGCAATCACTTCAAGACAATAATCTAGAAAATATTAAAACTTCTAAAACCTAGATGATCAGTATTTATCATTCCATACGTTACATGACATTAAAAAAATACTTAATTAAATAGGGCACCCAAGTAATTCAACTGATGAAATACATTCAATCGAGGATAGTCGCATGATAATTAGATCGACATGGGCATGACGGACTTCTTACCAATCTTCCCGGGCGGTAGCCACCACTGATTTCAACCTCCTTTACTGCAAATCTGTGCACATGAACTCATGAGTCACATAGACTAAGGAATGCAATAGAAGAGAATTGAATATTAATTTTCTTTAAGCATGAGACACTGACCCCAAGGATATGAGATCAAGGACCCAAGCAATCAAGGATGCAGCTACCGCTGATGCAAGGCTTTCAGCTCTCGACAAACAGATATGGCGGACACCCGCCAGCACCGACGCCAAACCCACCATACAGGATATTATTGCCATTGGCAAGAACCATGTCGTCACGTAATCGCCTGTGTCGGAAACCAGAAAAAATTTCAGAAGGCCTCCCCAAAATCCAAGGTACTCGACATCAATTCATTGAGCAAGATAATGAACTAAGTCACTGAGTTAATGAACCTCGAAGGAAAATAGTCGGCTATCTCAACCTGCTTCGATCAACGGACCTACCAATATCGTTTTGGGCTAGCTGGTTCTGGCTGTCGATGTTTCGGTTTAAAGCCCAGGCGGCGAGGCAGGCCCCCGTCAGGTACAATATGGAGTTGAACAGCAACAGTGGCGGTGCAAAGCCGATTCCAATCCCCCAAACCATTTCCATTAACCTCGTGTAAACCTCTGCACTTTCACTTGAAGCATCTGGAATATAGTCCGCTCGCCAGTTGATCCATAATTCACCTGCAATAGGTCACATTACAATATCATGTCACTCATGAAGTAGTAATTCTCCCTAATAAGTTCTTTTAACCGAAAATTGCGTCGTCGTGCAATAATTTTGAGGGATGGAAAAAATTCTTGACATGGTTTTTGAATATTTAACATAGAGTACTCCACATATCTCACTACCACAAGAAATAACTCATAGGGTGTAAAAACAAAGTTTCTAAAATTGGAAATACATTGAGGTCCTCACAGCGTCCAAGTTTTCCTAATTCCATGACAACATGTCGATCTCATCCTCTAGTTCTGTCAAAGCACTGCTAAAATTCTTACGAGTGTCCAGTGTCCAGTGCTGCACAGTTCATTCCAATGTGAATATGCTTCGCAAATGAAAAATGTTTTCTCAGAAACTCCTCAAAAAGTAAACCCTAAGTCTAGGAAAGCGAAATTGAATTAGAGCTCGGTCTACAATGGCATTGTTGTATTTGATCCCCTCTCTGAAGCGGTATCTCAAGTTCTCACTTCAGATGATTCCTCAATCGAACGTCAATCAAGAAAATCGATCACAGCGATGTGAAATAACAAAATGTAAGAATTATAGACGGAAAGAACCTTTGAAACCAGATTTACAACAGGTGTGTTCAACAGAGCTGGATATGAGAACATACGGCATATCTTTGGACAGTGCTCAAGTTAAAAAAAAATTTTAAACGCTGTCTGAGAAGAGGATCAGAAGGCAGTTTGATTTAGTACACTGAGTTTGGAACTCAGCTCCGGAAACTACTCAGCCTGCACTAGCTCATTATGGAGCATCGCTGATTGTATTACTCTTGCAATGACAATCTTTTGGTTTCAACAATTCCAAAATTCTAAGAATAAAGCTGAAATTGGTATTGACGAACGAAGACCTCGTGAAACTAGTTACAACTAAAAGTCGATCAGTCAAAAGTTATCAATAGATAAAGTGCACCATGTACCTTCACGTCACCATCCTCTCATACCGAAATTGTTTACCGCTTCTGAATATTGGCAGGCTCCATCGCAAGTCATTATCTGAATCATAGGTTTCAACATGTGAAAAAACGCGAAGAATCCAATTGCTCTTGCTGAACAGAAGACAGCTGAAATCTACAGAAACTTCATGAATTTTGTTCAGACACAGCTGGAGGCAGTACACTTTTAAAAGGGCTCATTCAACCAAACCGTGTTAAATGCAGCGTTCTTAAGGTTTTGGAGGAGGCGCAAGAAACTAAGTTACCTTCTAGATTTTTCGAAAAAGGCTGCAAGAGCTGTCTGCCTTGAGATCTGCTTCTGTGCCTGTTGAAGATCGAAATATGACCGACCTACTGACGGGGATCGCAGTTTCTCTCTAATTCTTATTTTAGAATAGCAATGAATGCTTAAAATAAACGATCTGGAAAAAACAGATTCACGTACTGATCAAGGGATGCAAGTATCACCGAGAAACTTCTCAAACTACTGCACAATACTCCAAGTGCAAAGCGGTTCAACTTTCAATAGTTGGTCATTGTTTGATACCTTATCTGCGGATGTTTTTGAACCAAGATGACGGTCAAGATGACGAAAATATCGCATTCCCCTGGCTCTAGTGGTCATCCAACTCGTAGCCATTCAAGTCACAGAAAGATCTTGCAAAACTTTGTGCCATTCACATCAAGACACTGCTACATTTTCCAAAAGAATCAATCGATTTCTTTTTAAAGAACGACAATCATATTCCCGAACTGCAGCACCATTGATACCAGATAACGGAACGTTCTCGTTCTAACAAATCTCCAAAAGCGCTTTTTTTCGTTCACTCTATCTGCGGTTCTCCCTGTACTGCTGTTAAAGACTCTGTTCTGAAGCTGTAAATACACAAACAAAAGATTGGAAAGCGTTCAAAACGTTTTAAGAGGTTCACATCATTACTGAATTAGGAACCAGAGAACGAGAATATTCAGATTTCAGGTCACACTGGCCATCACGTACCACAATACTCAGAAATTTCCGCAATGCGATCCAGATGATGGTCTTCGAAACGACGATCGTGCTCACCAGCAATAATGTGAAGCCATTTCGTGATGAAGTACCAAAAACATCCTCACAACAGAAAATTTGCAACCTCTCAAAATAGTGCAATAAATAAATTTGGTAATTGAAACTGATACGGTAGAAGCCTGAAGAAGAGTACCGTAACTGGAGAAGACGATTGCGATGGATTCACTTGAATTGCCAACAAGTCCGTCAAGTTGACATGCAATATTCTAGGGTTTTCTCCTTTTGATATGTAAGCCGGTTACCAAGAATATAGGAAGGATGACTATTCCTTCGAAAACACCAGTCATCCCATTTCACATAATGACTTGTTCGGGGTATAAAATATGAAAATAAAAAAGAAGTTTAAAGGTGTATAAACATGGCTACAACTATGATCACATACAATGGCAACATATACAAATGTTGACAAGGATGTAGATTATCCCATATCTTTATTCAACAACTTGAATTGACATAGAGTACTTGAATTCTTGAATTTAGAAACCAATACTAAAAAATTCTACTAAGGTGCATAGCTTCAATTTTTAAATTGAAGCTTTGATTCAAAAATAGTAATCAAACATTTTTCATTTCAATCTTGTGCACTAAGCATATTTCATTTCAATGTAGTGCAATGAAAATGTTTTGTTTTAAGATTCAACAAACTATACATTGAAACTCGCCTGCCACCCCAGTTTTCCATTAGTTCCCCCCTCCTCTCTCAAAAAATTTGTGAGCCGTTGATTTTTTGGAAAAAAAATGCTTACCCTCAAAATTGACGTTGATTTCTCAAAAAATCACAAGATGTTGATCTTGTGAAATTTAATCTGAGCCGTTCAAATATAAAATACAAATACTAAATATGGATATAGTATTGGATACGAGATCAATTGTCCCATATTGTTTGTCAAGAACTTTGATTTTGAAGATTACAAGAGGGGGTGGGGGTGAGGGGGGGGGTGAGATAAAAAAATTTAAATCAAATTCTAAATGATAGGTGGGGGTGGTAAAATAAAAATTGAGGGAGGGAGTACATAGTGACACAAAGTGTCACTATACACCTTGAGTGCCTAATTACTACATTCTGTAAAACTACGTGTACTTCATTTCAAGATTGTACACTAAATAACAAGCACCCTATTATTCCAGAGTATTATCTTGTCGTACTTTAGTATATAATTTGTATTTTAAGTTAAATAGGATGATTGATGTATATTTACTTGTATATTATTCACTACAACCATTGAAGGGTTAAGTTAGGTCAAATTGACTACACTAAGGTATAATACTTTATTTATTACACATTCAATATATTCTCATAATATTGTATTGCAAAAAAATAAAGAAATAAAAAATATTTTATATATGTTTTGGTTGTCAATTTATGCATGTTAGAGGAAAAAACTAAATTGTATAATTAGGTGGTTATTTGAAGCAAAAACATGTGAGATGTCCTTTGTGAATTAGGAAAAACTTTTCTTATCTATTACAATGTTTATGTAGCTTTCTAAATTCCCTTAATTGTGGCTATGATAATCCTACAATGTTCCTCAAAGTTGTCAAAAGATTGGTATCAATACATCCTTTTTTGAGTGTATAAACCTCATTGCTATATCTATTGAATTTCCAATTGAATTCATCAAAGTGTCAATTTGCAACCCAATTCCAATCCATTTCAACCCTTGTTCAACACTCAACTTCTCTCTATGTGAATGTAAATACAACTTTAATGGCACTAATATGGAAAAAAATAAAATTGGATTAAGCTATAAAGGATGTAATTGTATTTGGGGTTGTTGTAAGAAATACAAGCCGTTTTACTTAGTGTTTTGAAAAATTGTTTTTGAATTATGAACCCAATGCCCAAAAAAATTATATTTCTAGAGTTTTGGATTGTAATCATACCCTTCATTTTTCAATAAATTTTCAAAAATCAATTTTGTGAAGTAGTCATGCTTTTAGATTTAGGGTTTTTTTAATATTAAATACTAGTTCAAATTAATGATTTTGAATTGAAATTTTTGTGATATATTCCTTTAGTAGGTAGACATGTCCCTACCAAAAAGCATCTAAAAAAAATTACTTTATGTCTTCCACATTTGTAAAAAGAGGCCTCCTTTGCAGGTGCACTTGTAAACATTAGAAATGATTTTGACTTCATTTTTTTGGTCAAATCTCATCACCAAGAATTATGAAAAGTTTTAAACACTTTTCTATAGGAGCTACAAGATTGGATGAATTACATCCATCTATTGGGGAAAGCAATTTTTACCTATTTGTCACCACCATGACTAGCATAGTTACTCATTGCTTCATGATTTTCATGCTAGGTTCAAAATCGTTTCATCTAGTGATATGGGAGGAAGAAAAAAACTTGCAAAAATGAAGATATTATGTCTTGATTCTTCTCTCCCCATAATTTCCCTATAATTTATTTTGTCTCAGAAGCTCCATATCTACATTCCCCTCGTTATCCGGGACTCTTAAGGGATTCTTTTATGCACAGAATGGGCCATAGCTAACCAAGGAAGACCGAAATAGACTGATGACAGGGAGTCCAAAGCGGAGTGGGGAAGGAGACGCAGCTGCGAGCGCTGAAGAAGAAGAAGCTGGATGCCAAGCTCAAAACTGCGAGAACGTGAGGACGAATGAGAGAGAAGAAAGCGCGGGCATTACTGGATCTCTTACCAGCGTAATAAGCTTCCTACGGCGACGGCGATGGCAGCAGGCAGGAAGGCAGTAGTAGAAGGCGGAGCTCAGCTTTAAGCTTGAGAACCGCGGGCCAGGACTCGCACTATTAATTGAAACAGCCAGAGCCGCTTGCATTGACGTTCGGAACCCCAGCCCGGGGGAGAACGCCGGGGTGTAGTTGCGGCTGGAAATTTAGCTTGCGAGCGAGCAGCCATGGCCACGCATTGCCTCGGAGTCGCCCCTGCTTGGTCCGGCCTCCGCGTCTGCCCATTGGATCCCCCGTCGACCTCGCTGCGTTCTCCCCGGGCTTCTCCTCGAGGTGTGCGCGCCGGCTACCTTGGTGCTCCCCGAGGCCCTGTGGTGTGTAATCTTGGAGAGAAGCCGTTGGCGGCGAGTTTGGAGCTTGCGCATGGCGCTTCTTGCAGCCCGCTCAGGGCGTTAGGAGGCGCGTATGAGCTCGGGTCGTATAATGAGGCGAAAATTAAAGTGATTGGCGTCGGAGGTGGTGGCTCTAACGCTGTGAACCGCATGCTGGAGAGCGAGATGCACGGCGTGGAGTTTTGGATCGTTAATACGGATGCGCAGGCGATGGCGCTGTCACCGGTGCCTGCGCAGAATCGGTTGCAGATTGGACAGAAATTGACGCGCGGGCTGGGAGCGGGCGGGAATCCGGAAATTGGTTGTAGCGCCGCGGAAGAAAGCAAAGCGATGGTGGAAGAAGCCTTGCGTGGTGCGGATATGGTGTTCGTGACAGTACGTGTGCCTTTCTTTTTTGTCCCTTTCATTAAGAATGTTGATGTTTTTGTTATTTGTTTTCAGTTGTCTGCTCTTAATCTAGTAAATTCTCTTTCCAGCCTCAGTGATGACCAGGGAACGCTCTTGACCTTGGTCGGTGGATATCATGGATTGTAGGTTTTTGATTTTATTTTCCTCCACCTATTCTCGTCATCCGGAAAACGTTTTCTTGTATTCAGAATTGACCTATCTCAGGGAGCTACATAATTTATAAAGGTTGATGAGTATGACGGGTGATGGAGTAGTGTAACAATATGTTCTGAGGATTGCCTCTTTTTTTCCCCTATTCTTAATAATGTTGATGTTGTTGAAGAGTGTTTTCAGTTGTCCTTAAAAAATTTCTTACGAGCCTAAGTTAAGTGATGATCATGGTAGCGGTTTGTCGAGCAACATAGCTTATTATTTTTAATTTGCTCTGCCTATTCTCCAACTGGAAAACATTTTCTTTTAAGAATTCAAAATTGACTCATATCAAGGAGCTAACTTTTTTTCTTAATCATTTTTAGTTCTCTAGTGCAAAGTTGATCGGTGTGACGGTGGATGAAGCAGTGTAGCATATCCAGTTCATGGTTCATTTTGCAGGGACTCAGGAAATTGCGAATGGCTATATAGCTCATCTCAATGCTAAAGCCTTGAGCATTGATGTCTGAGTCACTGTCTGCATGAGCTTGCATTCTTAGGCTGAATGTCTGATTATCATTTTCAGATAATATCGATTCTCAAATGCCGGTTTTTGGTTTATCCTGGTGGTTTCAGGCAGGTATGGGAGGTGGTACTGGCAGCGGTGCAGCTCCAATTATTGCAGGTGTGGCGAAGCAGTTGGGAGTTCTTACTGTTGGAATCGTCACCACGCCTTTCGCTTTTGAAGGGCGGAGACGTGCTGTTCAAGCACACGAAGGCATTGCTGCTCTCAAAAACAACGTGGACACGTTGATTACTATACCAAATAACAAGCTTTTAACTGCAGTGGCGCAGTCTACCCCTGTGACAGAAGCATTCAATCTTGCTGATGACATCCTTCGACAGGGTGTGCGGGGTATTTCAGATATTATCACTGTGAGTGGTATTTGCACGTCCATGTGTAGTTAGTCCAATGCATTTCAGCAGCATCTGTTATTATGATCATGAGCTCTAAATCCAATACTTGTTGCAAGCGTGGGCAGTGGTTTTGAATCTTTCTTGGAGTTGATGTATAGAGAACATCCTTCATATTGAGGTGGTGATGGTCCCTGTGCAGGTTCCTGGTCTGGTTAATGTGGATTTTGCTGATGTGCGGGCGATAATGGCAAATGCAGGATCGTCTCTAATGGGAATTGGGACTGCCACAGGTATATTATTCTCGTCGAAGTTCTTGTTCTTCCCTTGTCTTTGCCTCTTTTTTCGTTCATTGGATTTGTGATCAAATCGCTGTTTCACACTGAAATGGGGACATTAATTGATTCGTAAATCGTACTTACCAAGGTTGAGATGTAAATACCTAGCTGCATTGTGCCCAAGCGCTTTACAACATTTTTCGAGTGTCGCTGCAACTCAGCTCTACGCTTTCATTAGGTGCGAGTAGAAGTTAGTAAAGATTAAGCGGTTGAGACTATTTGAGATAGCTCTAAACTGTACGGTCTACAAGAAGGGTCCACTTTGCTGCGTATCAGACTGAAACTAGAACATCGCACTAGAGTCTCTGTACTTGATATACAGTGTAGACTGCGGATAGTCATATTATGAAAAATTATCCGTTTTCTGTTACCATTAATAACAATAGGAAATGATGTAGTGACTGTTCACAATATTAGAACCTTAATGAATCTGATGCGTTGTTAACCTCATCAATATTTTGGTGACTGTAAATTTTGATCGTATCAACTTTTATCTCTATTTGCAGGTAAGTCGAGAGCTAGAGAAGCCGCATTGAGTGCAATCCAGTCTCCTTTATTGGATGTGGGCATTGAGCGAGCCACAGGGATTGTCTGGAATATTACGGGGGGAAGCGATATGACCCTCTTTGAGGTATGTTCGACTTCGTTGATGGATTTTTCCTTACTATTTCTCTTGAATTTCTGAAGAATTCATATTTATTGACTAGTTTTTTGTCAGGTCAATGCTGCAGCAGAGGTGATTTATGATTTAGTGGATCCAAACGCAAATCTGATTTTTGGAGCTGTGGTAGATGAAGCACTTCACGGACAAGTAAGCATTAATTCACCTCGACAAGACTCATCTGCTTAACTGTTAATTATGAATTCCTGTTTCTGAGGTTCATACACCACCCTGTTGTGATGCCTAACTGACGAAGCGTGTTTTATAGAAGGCTTAGTTTATGTAAAGATGGCTTAGATTGCTGTTTGTGTTTTCAGTCATTCATTTGTTTTGAATTATGAGAATGAAATGTGTTGAGCGTGTGGATTGGTTATGCTGTGGTGCAGGTTAGTATAACCTTGATAGCAACAGGGTTCAGTGCTCAAGATGAACCTGATGCGCGTAGTTTGCAGGTAAGTCGATCACTGCTCTGAACCTGATCAGAACTTGAATTTGGTTGAACGACGAGTAATACCTGTAGTGCCTGAAATAAGAATAGAAAGTTCATTTTGAAAGGTCGTGGTCAATTTTATCAGCCTCCGAAACATATTTTTGCCCTTCAAGAATGTATGCCATGGTTTCTTCTTTCTGTTGGTATATTTTACTCCCTTTCTAAATGATTTGATTCCGAACCTTATAGATATGGAAGCACTAAGGAGTCTTTTAGTATTCCACAACTTTCACTCCTGCTCACTGCGCTAAACATTGTTACTTAGCAAGGAGGTATTACTTCCAAGGCGATAATGAATGGAAGGACGTATTAGCAACTGAGTTCAAACTAGAAAGTGGTCATTAGTAGAAGCGATTTTTGATATAGCATATTCGAGCATAATTTTTTGAGTGCTCCACATATTTTTTTAACGATTGATGACTGATTCAAATTCAGTAGAGGTCTGGAGCTTGGTTTATCATAATATCTCCATCAAGTATCTTTTCTAAATTCGTGATTCTGTATCTGCTATTCTTCTGCAGCATGTAAGTCGCATGTTGGAAGGTCAAACAGGTCGATCTTCAGTTGGCAATGGCTCTTCCAATGGCGCTGGGATCAATATTCCAAGTTTTTTGAGGAAGCGAGGTCAGGCACGTCATTGAAGGTAGTAGCTTTTGGAAATGCTGATCCTTAGTAAGGGGAGGGCAGCCGAATCTTAAGTCATCTGCTCCCTGACATTAATAGATTGTAAGAGATGTGAAATAGTGCTTGTAGTGGTAGTTGATTGCGTACTCGGACGACAGGAGTTTTCTTGGTGAGGTGCAGAAATCTTTTTGATGACTTTTAACCAACGGAAGAAGAGCTGTTCATTATCAGATAATCAATGCTTGGGGGTTATTAGTAACCTGTCATGTAAAGTGTGCGTTTACTTTATACCAATGGTGCTTGGTATTTTGCATATTTATTTCGTTTTTAATCTTTGAACTTTTTGTAGTCTTCATTTTAAAATGACCTTGTACTAAATATGGAGCGTTTGACTTGTGTTACAATGAACAGTAAGTGGGTGGTGCGAAGGCACAGCTTGCGAAGCTGCACGAATTGATTTTTGAGTGTTAGGTTTTATTTGCTGTGAACATTAACTCTCTAAGGACGAATTGATTTTGAGTTTTCCCTAAAAGTCGTTGATCGCGTACTTTTAGTCCTCGACGTCCTTTTTAGGTCAACAGAATGAAGCTCACAGGTCCAAAACTTATCCGGAGGGTATTTTTTTCCACATATTCATGAATTATGATGCCATATTCATAAAAATTTGTCTACATGGGAGTTATTTTTCAGTGTTGAAATTCACCTTCTCTGAGGTCCTTAGTTTACTTTTGATGTTACACACATGTCATGTCAACATGAGAGATAGTGTACCAACAGTCAAGCCATATAGTTGGCTAGAAACCTAATTACCTCAAGATTCAATAACCCCTAACCAATGGTGGCTATTGTAGCCATAGGGTTTACACCATATGACTTATAACACATGTCACTATCATAGCAAAAACCTTGCAAGCAATGACAAATGCAAAAAAACATCATATTACTACAAATATTAAACATTGGTAATATCTATAAATAAGACCAAAGGAAATAAAAATTCATGATACTTAAGTACATTTGGTATTGCAAGTGGACTTACAACCACTCTTTTATTTTACTTTGGTAGTTAATGATTTTTTTTTTAGCTTCTAGAAGAGTTATTCCTCATTTTTAGTAGCAAAAGAGTGGTTGTAAATCCACTTACTTAAAAAAAGAGGAAAAGAGAGTGAATAATTAAAATTAGAATTTTAAAAATTCTCAAACTTAGGAATAGGAATTTAAGCACTAATTTGAAGTCTATGGGACAAGAAAAACTTGCTAAATAGGAGAAAATTAGCCTCCTTTGAAAATTCCAACACGCTAAATTCAATCTAAAACTCTAATAGAAAGCCCTAAAATTCAAAATTGACTTTGAAATTTGAAGTCTATGACTAAGTAGATGACCATGGAAAATCTAGGAACTTTTGAATGATTTTGGCATGTTTGGGGAAGATTTAGAGGGCTGTAGGTGTGCATTTTACATTAAACCTAAAATTAGGAAGCATGGTGCTAAAATGCAGTGGTGAGTGTATATAAGTATCTTTCTTGATAACGTCTTTTATTTGTTTGATAGATTTATGGCAACTATTAATTTTTAAAATATTTTTTAGTCATGAAAAAGATTGCAATAGCTTGCACCTTGTTTGTGCACTTGAATATCATAAGTTGTAAGTTTCTAAAATAGATGCTAAGGCTTCTTTGTAGTGTCCTTGTTACTATTTTGTTACCGATAATTTGAAGTAAGCATTGTCATCCCTGTGCAAGTGGTGAAAGGAAAGGATCAAGACAAATAGAGGGAAAACTTCAACACACTAAGAGGTGAGAAATAACTTTGTTGAAGATTGAACTGACGTTTCAAGAGAAAGATATTTTTTATGTCAATTATTGCACATTATACATAGATTGGAAATATAGTTGAGTGGATTTTGCACAACAACGTTCAAGTATGTTGATTTTGAGATCATAGGGCTCTAGAATGTATCAAAGAGTTGCTTTTATTCTAATGGCAAGTACTTATGCAATTCTTAACTTAGAAGCTTTGAAATCAAGTGATTGTATTTTCAAACTACTATAATCATGTTGTCTTCCTTGTTTTTGTGGAGTTAATGAGAGATGGTGCTTTTGGATTTTTTTAATTCAAAAAATGCTTGTATTTTGCAAACCAAAATGGCTCCTAGATGGATCCTAGACTAAATTAGTCAACTTGACATGAAGCACAATCAAGTTGGACGGCTTTTTCATTCTCATAGACACATTGGACTAAGTTCCCATTCATGTCAATTTGTTGCTATTTCAATTTTAGAAGATGCATAATGACACAAGCAACCTATTGAAAGGCAATATGTGGAAAGGCAACTTTCACATAGTTGACTAGGTGTTGCTTAGACAACACCTAGTCAACTAATTAGGCCTATTCACCAAATCACTATACTAGTTCAAGCTCAAGATGTAGTACCTCCTTCAACTACATACAACGCACTTTTTAATGCAAGAGAAGTTATATAAAGTACTTGTACTTGCAAAAAGAAATTAAAAATTTGAGAAAACAAGTACAATTAGTAACTTCTATTTTTGAGGTTGTATTAGAGAAGTTTAAGGACAAATTCTCATGTTGCTGAGAAGAATTTATTAAGGTAAACTCTATTTTGGAAGGCATATGGGCTCTTAGAACTTGTTGCTTATCATTTTAGATATTAGATTTATTTTATTGACATCTTATTAGATTTGTAATGTTCTTATGGTAGTTTCAACAATTAATAATTAATTTCAATCAATTTTGTGATGGTAATTAGTTTGAAATTGATTAGTTCATATACTAATTTGAATTGATTTTGAATTATTAAATTTGTAACTAATTCTAAATTAAATAGTTTACAATCAGCTAAAACTAATGATGTTAATTACTTTTGAACTAATCTAATTTTGAACAAATTAGATTTGCAATGTTTTTATTGTATTTTCATCTAATTTTGTGATGATAAATTTTTTAGCTAATTATATTAAGGTTGATTTTTGCAGAAGAATCTCACTGATATTGTAACAAAGCTCTTTTGGAGAACATAAAAAATTACCTTGTATCCTATTGATGATGTTATGATTGAAGCTATCGTTGCATCATTCAGCGTAAAGGACAATACAAGTGCTCATGAAGCTTTTATAAAAGTATGGTGTAAAGTATAAACCAAATGGCTTTCAACAAATTGTAACAAAAAGCCTTTGTGACCATTAAGGTTCTATAACTACCAAGGCAAGAGATGAAATATATAAATTGTTGGGATGTCCATGCCCTAATGACAAAGAAGTGGAAGAATTGGCTCAGTGATTCAAAGACACTTGAAGAGCTTCAAACATGTAAGAGCTTTGAATACGGTAGCTTTTTAATGTTGTTGCTTTTATTATATGCAAGCTTGTGATTTGATTGGTGAGCATTTGATTTTTTGTAAACAAATATTAATACTACTAATTACCAAATGTTGTAGCCTCTTGGTTTGGAGTGAATCAATAACTATGTGTTAAAGGACTAGTGAAGAATTCTTATTCTTGAAGATTGATTGATTGACCTTTATGGCTCGAATGTTACTCATGGAGCAATAGCTCAAGTGCTCCAAGGGAAAAAGTACAATAAATCTAACAATGATTGTAAGCCTTGTAGGGTCCTTACTTCATGTGGTAAATCATGAATGATTATTTGCGTTATACATTTGTGAATGTAGTTTGAGACTTTTGTAATAGATAATTGTTTTGACTTTCCATATTTGTTTGTGTTACATGCCTTTGTGCATGTAGCTTGAGTCTACCATGCTAAAAAGAGATTTGATTCATTGGTCACAGATAAGAAGGTGAATATGATGAAGGCAACACACTAAGCCTCATTTATACACAACTTGCCCATATATGAATTGAATTTTTATCATTCAAAATGATGATTTTGACAACATAAACCATGTTTCTAACACTCCCAACATTCATTAAGAGATTCACATTGAATCTGATGAATTAACATTTGAGCTTTGAGCTTCTAATCTATAGAAGGAATAATTAATGAGAATTTAGGAACATTTGCAATTCAAGTAAAAAATTTAATAAATTGGAATATTTTGAAAACCCAAAAAATATTGAGTTTTCTAAACTCTACACTATATAGACTACTCTTGAAAGCCATCCCATCACTTTTTTGAGTACCTTGTTGAGAGCTTTGGTGTATTTGGTACAACAATATATTAGATATTGGGAAGTAGGAGAAAGCTTAAGCAATTTTAGATCATAAGCTCAAAGTCAAGCCTAGTGATTGAAGTTATATTGAACCAATGCAACTTGAAACAATATTAACTAAAGTAATACTAATAAATTAGGCATTGAATCAATAGATAAAAGATACTTTGATAAGTTGCTTTTTTCCATCATTGAATCAATGCCAACCCAATATTGATCAAACTTATCATTGAAACAACAATCTTTTAACCTTGAAATAACTTAATAATGAATACTATGATTGCAATCTATCACTTGCTTTAAGAGGGATGCTTCTTAATCACTTGCTACTTACCCCCACAAGGTCATTCAACAAAGTCAACATTTACTCAATGGTCAAAATTAGAAAACGAAGCTTTTTAGTGGGACAAAAATTGTGCTTGCTTTGGAGATTTTTAGTGAGACAACAAGAGTAGAAGTCACATTTAGAACAAGGGCACTTTATATCAAACTACCTTAATACTCACTAAGTATAAACAACACTCAAGGTTTAGGTCCCACTTTTGACTTTCTTCTTCTGAAATTTGATTAAACTTCAAAATGATCTTTCTCAAGTACTATCACAGCTCAGAATGGAGCTTTTGAAGTCTAATTGCACATCCCAATTAAAAACTCCTCATTTCTAAAAAATTAATATTTTATTGCAATTTCAAGTTGGAAGGTAAATAAGACTTCCATTTAAAAAATAAAATGATACAAAAGTTTGGTAAACAGAGACAATATATAAAGCCCTCTAAACTAAATATGATAAAGGGCCTGGTATTTTATCCTTTCTATTGACAAAATACAATATTTATCTGTGAATCGAGAAGACCACAACCAATGTAGGAAAGACACGTAACAAAATTGAAGGGGAAAATCACTCTTTTGTAGAAATAAAAATCCCTAGTCGACATATATACCTACGGGGTGAAACTTCAGAGTTTCCAACGTATTTTGTGTTTACCATGAACCTTCTTCCAGTGGTACGGGATTCTCACTGTTTTCACGTTTCCAGAATCTAGTCAAAAAGCCTCTTGGGAATTCAATAACCAGAGATCACTTTTAGCAAGAACAAAATGGCACAAATATCGTTTAGCTAAGGTACTACGAAACCAATGAAAAGCAACCCTCCTCCAGAAGCGAAGAGCTCATATATTATGTATCCTTCTAGATGCAAGAATTAAGGCTCCCTAAACAAAGATCTTCTAACCATGTTACAGGTCTGCCCCATACCAGACTTGAAAATCGAAGGCCAAATTGGCCAATCAGACAAGATTAAGGACCCGCTAATCCCAGAAAATGTACAATGGAGACTCGGTGTTTCCTATGGCGTACGCTCAGATTCCATTGACAGTAAATTATCTTCATGCTGTTGAACACTGCGGATCTCGCGCAGCATTGCCTTGGCGTCTTCCTTTGCCTAGATACAAAATTATGTCACATCATTCACCGTCAGTTTGACACTAAAAGTATTAAATCTAACCATGATAGACAAAAGCATCGGCATAATGTAGAGGAAAGACAGTTTCCACAACATGCATAACAATGCCTGTGCAAAATAGGCCAGAAGTTAACCCCTACGTGCACAATGGCCTAAGTGGCCACTTCCATATCCAGAGAAGTTAAAACTAATCATTTAGGAAGTTCAAGGGAGGTACCAAAATGAACTAAAAGAAAAAGAAATAACAAACTACATTTCTTAACAATTAACAAATAAGTTAGGAAAGTTACTGATGTGAAACTTCTTAGAAGGTATTGGAAAGTAGGTAAGAGAAACTTACAGGACCACCATAATCCAGCACCCGTGTGCAGTAGACTTCAGCCTCTTCCAACGAACCGTTATTTTTGCTATAGTTCCCCAAGAACAATAGGGCATCCACGTACTCTTGGCTCTCATTCTGATCAGCCTCCATTCTTTCTAAGTTCTTTCTAAAATAAAAAGCAGCCTGTTCGTGTCTTCCTAAACTGACATGTAACTTCGCCAGCTTGTTGAGGGCAATACCTTCCCTGTCATTATTGTTCACAGCCCGCTTGTAACATCGAATCGCTGCGTCATAAATTTGCAGTTGCTCACTTTCGTAACATTGTCCCATTGCACACCACATCCGAGCATCGTTAGGTCGCAACTGAGTGGCTCTACGATAGTAATAGAGAGCATAGTAGGGCATTGCAAGAATCTCATACGTCTGGCCCAGACCATACCATGCCCGATAGTCTCTGGGATTTATATCTACAGCCCTCCTATATGCATCAATGGCTGCTGGAGTATTCTTCATCTCCACGAATTCATGCCCCATCAGTGTCCATGCAGATAGAAACTTTGGGTTTAATCTCAGGGCACGCTTGAAATACAAAACTGCTTTTTCATGCTGTGCTTTCAAACTGTAGTAATTTCCAATGATGCAGCACGTTTCTGATCGGTATTTCTCCGTGAGAACCGATTTGTGCGCAAGATGGCTTAGTGCTGCAAAGCATTCCTTCACGTAGAGTATGTTCGAGTAGGTGTCCATACCTGAAAATAACAGAATAGTTCAGTAAAGAGAATAAGTGTGTGCATTCTGTTTGTGTCCGTGATGGATAGCCCAATACTTCAAAAGCTTCCAAGAACTTCAAGCACGGCAAACGCGATCAAAAGTACAGAGGTAGGGACTAGAGGACCTTCAATTCGATAAGGATCAACTCGAAGTAGCTCTTCGAACAGGCGCTCAGCATCATCGAATTCCCTCAAGTTATAATGTGCAACTGCTGTCTGAGCCAGTATGTGATCGCTTCCGGGAAATAAGAGATAAAGAGATTGATATCGTGCTAGTCCTTCAGAATTACGCTGCAGGTCTAAGAAGAGACTGGCGACGAAAAAGTCCCGCATCCAATGGTCTTTCAAATCCAAACTATGAAAGATATCTGGATCTGTACACAGAGCCTAAGAACGTGGTGCATCAGAATTCTGAATAATGAGACACAATTAAAGAAGCAAAGTGTTTCATAGCAAAAAATCAATCAGGTCATTGGTATAACCAAATTAGCAATGCCTGTCGAGGTTTTACGTGCAAATTTGACGTCCAAATCTTGAATCTCTGTTAGTCTGTACGAAGAAGGAATAAAACATAGTACACATTTCTCACATCTATCAAGGAGATGTAAACTCTGCCGGACAACTTTAAGGCATCAGTGAAATGCTGGGAAATTAACCCCGATCTCAGGATGAGTAGATTACCTGCAATTCAAGCCATGCGCACCAGTTCCAGGGATAAGCGTTTACTGATGCACATAGCATTTCGCAAGCTTCAGCGTGTTTATCACGCTCACGCAGAATCACACCGTACAGGTACATCCCAAATGCATCCAGCGTACCCATCCGATGAAGAGAAAAAAGCTCCTCCTCCAATGATACAAGTTCCAAGTTCACTGCATCACTTCTCCCCAATGGACCAGCCAAGTCGACCATGTCTTCTTCCTTCCTCTTCTCCCCTGCCTTCACAACAGAAGCACAGCATCTCACGTTATGAAACTCCAATGTGCTGCGAGGTCGAAAACTACCTTTGTTTCGAGTCGAAGCTTTCGAAACCCAGCCAAAGAATTATCTAGTTCTTTAAACGTGGAAGAATCCTCCTCAACAGTCACCAATACTAATTGACATTCAAACGGTCTTGAAAAAACAGTCTCCCAAGCAGACTTCGAAGCAATCGGGATTCGCTAGGATGTGAACAGAAAGCTCGCCCTAATTATTCAAAGTCTGACTCATTCGATGTGTACAAATTGTCGCAAGTGTCGGGTTTAGATCATCTACCAATAACACTTTGACCCTTCATACCAGGATACACAATATTTTTTTAACAGTAGAAACTACGCTCACCAGCAAAAGTGGCGATTTTGGGTGTCCTTATCTTTCTCATGCCAGGCAAAACTGGCTCACAAGCTGGAGTGGAAGGTAAATTCCATGTTTACAAACTACGAACGCAAGGACACCGTTTGCAAATTTCATTGTGTATTAGCCTTGACTGAGGCATTTGATGCGCATGGCTGACTGGCATTTGGGACTGCATTGGAAGTTTGAAGAACTTCAGTTTAATCAATCAGGAAATCGAGCTATTTCGAGCATGAGAATATGAAATCCAATTTTCCACTGTTCCAGTAACTAGTCTATCAGACCGTTTCCAAGCCCAGAGTGGCTCGCCCTTCAAAATTCCCCATGGAAGCACTTGAACAGCGTTTGGTCTAAGCAGCTTCCACGAACTAAGCGTCCTCCCATTCCAAAAGATTCGTGCCCAACGCTAGAAAACTTCCGCAAAGAACCGGCACACATTGTCCAAATCCTCTCCGTAAAATTTTCGACAATCTCAAAAACAAAACTCCACTACCACAATACATCAGAAAAATTGAATGCAACAAGAATTCAACAACCGACGTCGAAAACAGAAACGCAAAAAAGAAAAGAAAAGTCAATCACCAGATAAGTAGCATAAAACCGCAAAAAGGTTGCTCGGCTTCCCGACGACCCCTGCAAGGCATGAGCGGCGCGTCGATACTCTCGCGTGTCGAAGTAGGACCTGGCCAACAACAATGCGTCGTCATCCTGATCACTATCCTCCTCATTATCCTCATCACCAGCTGCCGCCCCTGGCTCGGAAGTCCCTCGTCTAGCTCGGGGCTCAAATCCAGAGCTTTCCTTCCCCTTGACAGAGTCCACAGTACTATCGCTGCGGTGCTTATCAGAGAGGCCAACTAATTGCTCCGCAGCCCTGCGAAGAAAGGAAAATCCCTAAGAAATCCCGTAATTTGACGAAAAAAACTAAAATCCCTAAAAAGTTAATGAAGAAGAAGACGAAGAAGATGCAGAGGCCACCTAATTGCTCCGCAGCCCTGCGACGAAAGGCAAAGCCCTAAGAAATCAAGTAATCTTAAGAAGAAAAATAAAACACTTCAGAAATGGATGGAGAAGACGAGGTGGAGAGAGAGAGAGAGAAGAGGTACCATTTAGCCGCGACGGCGAGGCCGCGGGCACGCAGCTGTCGAACAGCGCGACGAAGTTCACGGCGGTGAATGGGAGTGGACGGCGAGGGTGCCATGGCGGAATTTAGACGAGAGATCGCAATCAATCCATCATTGGAACAGGGACGCAATTGGCGCTAGCTTGAACCCTAACTTGAATTTGTCACTGGAAAATGCAAGCCACGGAGCGTAAGCTAAACCCTAACTTGGAGCAGCATTGCGACGACGGTGAGGGACCAAGCATGGCGGGGGGCAGCGCGGGAATATGCAAACTTTGAAACTGATCAGGAAAACAGCACATTCGTGACAAAGAGAAGCCGTAGTAGGAAACCGTATGTATGGTATCGTATTCTACTCGTAGATTATAAAAATACGATAGAGCATTGACCGTATTTTACTCTTAGATTACGAATTATGTATTAAAATATGGTAGGAAAATGACTATTGGATTGAAAATTCAATAATTAAATGTCATTTTAGCATCTATTAAGTCTTATCATGTTCAAATGGCATTGTATAAGTAGAGTACATTTGGCTACTTTGTAATTTATCTAATATGGGCAAGGAGCTATAATGATTCAAATTGGGATTGCTCTATCAGTCATTGGATTTGGCTAAACATTAAAATAAAATTTTGTCACTATTGTCTTCTTCAATTTTTGCACCTTTTGTACCAAATACACAAAAAAAAACATAGTGCAACAAAAATTGGTGACTTTGTAGACCATCAAGGATTAACCACAGTCACTTGAATGCATTCAAGTAAACAATTGAGTATTGTTCCTATTACCGTATTATATTTTTAATATTTCGTTGGATCTTGTTGTTAAATGAATATTTTAGATTTTCTTTGGATACATTTTTTGGATACAATATAAATAAACTTTGAATTTTCAAATTGCTAAAAATAGACATATCCAAAAGCAACCTTAGGCTTTCATAAATAGAGGTGGTACATTCTAAGCAAGAATCTACAAGAATTGGTTTTTGAAAGGGATCAAATTAGGTGTAGTTTCTATAGATTCTTGAGCAATTATACATATTTGGACTTCTCATATCAAATTTGGAAAAAATTGCAATATAAGTGTAAACCAAGGCCATATTTTATACATATTTTGGTCACACTCTAACCTCCTTGTCCACTAAATGCTCCCAAGGCCATATTCTAGATGATGAACAAACTGTTTTTTGTTCCAAATTGAATAGCTTCTCATTCATCTAAAGTAATTAATATTTGAATATTCAAAAGGTGATAACTTCCCTCATGACTAATTTGTTGGAATTAAAGTATACATAGCATTTTGATGACTTCTAAACAATACAGAGGATAATTGCAAAGCATTTTTCATCAAATTCTTATTTTGGTACTTTTTTGAATGGAAGTTGCTTTAGATGATGTTGGAAATTGCCCATTAGAATAAAATCGAAGCCTGAAAAGGGCTATCTTAGAGTTGTTCCCAAACTAGTTTAGGTCCATGATTACCATATTCTTGATTGTCATGAACACCCAAAAAAAAGTTTAGATGTGTCCACAGTGCTTTATTTTGCACTAGTTATTCAATATTGGAGCTTGTGATTCTGATACTAGCGCCAAAAATTTTCCTTGTGATAATTTCTGACTTTCTTCCATTGAAGGTCCGACACTATGACATGACAAAAGACAAGTCTCATAGAATCAAAGATGGGTCTGACAAATTTGGATTTGGCAAGGCTTGTGGGCAAATATGACGTGTATTGACTTCTTTAGAGGTGGCAATCCCTCAAAGGCAGCATACAGAACTTCACTCGATTCCCCGTCATGTCGGATGCTTGTGTATTTGAGATCTCCTTCATGAGAGCAAAACTAATCACCTTAGGAATGTGTGGGGAACTAACAACCTTTCTATTGTTCTATTCTTATTCTAATGTTCATTGAAGTATTTCTAACCTTTCAACACAAGAAGATGCAAGTGAAAAATGGATCACAAAATATATAATTCTATTGTATTTGAGGAACTAAATGTTCTTTAGTCTAAACATTAGAAGGAGCCTATGTTTTTTTGGTTTTTTTTCTATGTCTAAATTGACGGATTTTTCTAAACATCTAATGTAACAAGTTGTGTTTTTATATCAACCATTATGTCCACCGTAACATCTTCATGTTATGGTGAACATAATTGTTGACATAAAAAAACGGCTTGTTACATTAGAAATCTAGAAAAATCTATCAACTTAGATGCGGGTTTTTTCTAGTGTAAATTAGAAATTTCTTCATAAAAATAATATTTATTGAATTTGAGCCCAAATAATGAAATGGTAGTATTTTAGTTTCTACTCCTTTTTTGAAATTTTTTTAAATACTTCAATTAGAAAATCTATTGCAATTTAAATTGTAAGCTTACTAGTTTCAATGTCTACTAATTTCTATTTGTAGAATGATACCAAAAATTTGTTTGCTTTGTGATGTTCTTCACTAGAATACACACCAATGGTCAAATTTTCATATTTTTTGAGGTAATTTTGATTTCTTTTTTACTTTTCTTCAAAAGTTTTAAAAAAATTGAATTTTTCAAAAAATATTTCTAAAGTTTATGTAATGTAAAGAAGACATATGACTTCATCTTTGGAAAATAGAAAAAATAAAAAATTGATTCACATTCAGTTACTAAAAGCAAAAACACAAAGTGAAAGAATTTATCTTGCAAGTTCATGGTTATAGACTCGTAGTTTCAGGATTAACCTCGAAACTCCTAGCCTATGACCACAAAGTTGGAAGTCAAATTCCATTACTATATTACTATGTATGCTTCCATTTGGCAATCGCATGTGAACCAAAAAAAAAATTTCAAAGATGAAATTATATATTTTCTCCACTTCACAAAAAATTTAAAAATCTTTTGAGAATTTTTGAAGAGAAAGTGAAGAAAAATCATAACAAATAGATAAATTATCTCAAGAAACCTCAAGATTTCACCATTAGTATATATGATAGTGAATTTTGGTTACTAATAACTAAAGTGTCTATTTTTGAAAGGAGAGAGTAGTTTTGTTTCAATGGCCTTTAATCTAATGGACATTGGCTCATTGTCATTATGAACAAACACTTTATTCACATCGGCATCTAAAGGAAGCCCGAGTTTCTTATATGATAGTAAAAAACATCATAGTGTAAATACTATTTCCATGACATTCTATGATTAGAATTCACTAGATATTGGAAATATACCCAAAGTTCAAAATGCAATAAAATATTCAATTTTCAAAATTTTTTCAAAATTCAAATTGAAGTAGAAACTAAAATAGATGAACTTCATTTCATTAGTTGGGCTCAAACTAAAAAAAAATATCATTATAAAGAAATTTCATTTCTAAAGCAAGAAGCAATAACTTCCCAAAATACACTAAAATAGCATATTTTGTGATTCACTATTTTCACTAACTTTTAATTTCCATGAAGACAAACATAAGCAAGACCACAAACTCAATTGCATGTTCTTCATAATCTAGCATGAAAAGTAAACAAGAAAAATTTGGATGAAAAAATGCTTCCAATTTCCATTCAATTCAGTTAACCCCCTAAGAATGGGCTAGTCTTCAAAGAAATCATCATTTTCTAATACCATGGGAATCAATCACTCCAAAAAATGAAAAAATATTCAATAGAAGTCAAACTACTTTAGGAGATGTTTACTTTTCACAACAAAACTCTGAAGATGAATAGTTGCACTTCTGTCTTACAGACACTTAGTGTCTAAGTGTCTGCGGCAGCGTTACAAGGTTAAGACAAAGTCCCCACAATCAAATGCCTCCCAATAGAAACATGCTCAAGGCAATGAACCAGCAATGCTCCACAAATTTGACCAATATAAAGGAGATTCGTTACAATTTCAATTTACAAGGCCCAAAAAATACAAGGGGCCTGGTGTGGGTACAGATAATACACTGGATGGCATCACAATACACTAGATAACAAAGTAGTAATACAAAGGAGTAGCCAAGGTTGAAGGAAAATCCATAACTTGCGTGACAAACCGAATGTAAGAAAAAAAAATGTACTCTGCTCTCTTCGAATAAAAAGATGACGACAACGTCAAGTAAGTCACCAGAACCAGAGGTGGCGTGCATCAGCCACTTTTACATGGGTGGCTACGAGAGGCATTGACCCCAAAAGAGAAACAAAATAGTTGATACAGTCTGTCCTGTGCTCACTGTGGCCTTGGAGGCTGCTAATACCTGTTGATCCAATCTCGTAAACTGCGGCTGCAACACCAACAAACAGATGGTCAATTTCCTGAAAGTATAAAAGAACTCTGAAAGATAGATACCCTACGTCTGGGTCAGTTTCGTAAATAATTAAGCAAACCCGAAAATTGAAAAAATTTGTAAACCAGTATCCGAAAAGCAAAGAAAATTATATTCAAAGGTTTTAGTTCTTTGAGAAACCTACAACGCCAGAATTTAGAAAATCGAAAAATGACGTTTGGTACAATCTGAATTTCAAAATTAAACCATTTCGATACATAACTGTTGAAACCGAGCAAGGGGTACGGTACTCTGAACACTTAAGCAAATGCAAACTTAGAATGCCACGATCTCAGAATGCCACGATTCCTATATCCACATGTTACATTTCTGCTAGGCATCCGAAATTCATTCTTTGGAATGATGAACCCCAACAAGAGCTATCGTAGTGTTACTAAAACACATGTATCATTTTCAATGGGTAGCAAAACTTCCTACATTTTTTAACCAAATATTAGTCTTTTCCCTTGCAGTAGAGGTAATTAACATAATAGTGGCTCCCACGTTACGACCACATATAAGTAGCAACAATATACAAGAATCTGTTTACTAAAATAGCCAATAAAAGCAGAACTTTTACGTGTTTTGGAACAGTTCATTGTTCACAGTGTTGTAGAATTTGGAGCACGAAGCTGGTAACTAAACTGAATGCAAATCAACTTGAAAGATGATTCACGTGATAAGTGTAGAAAATTGTCCAAAGTGTTAGAATCAGAAACAAATGTGATAAGTAGGATGGTCCAGAATGACATACTTTTTACCCATATAGGAGGGGCGCCAGTTGCGTTCGCAACCAAGAAAGACATGGCAATATCCTCGCAATTCCTGCAACCCGCCGTGTGAACCTCAGTTATTGGATCCTGAGAAGGTCGAGTACTAACCAAACTCTTTTCAAACACGGTCAAGCAACGAAAATACAATTGATTAGAGACACAATTCATAATCCCCAAAATATTTGAATCAAATTTTCCACATACCTTCTGTCTTTCACATACTTCCGAAGCGATGCAGGAATATCATTTGTGTAGATCTCAAAATACTTGTTATGAATAAAAGCAGCTTTTGAAAGCACCATACTGTAGGTGCCCGTCCACCACACCGACCACCATCCTCCATAGCTGTATTGATCATTTCCAAGAGGATCCCTCTGCGCATGCAGACCACATAGAAGTGAATAACCAGTCTTTCGAAAGGCAAATACTGATCACATTTTATCTCAGGGAAGCCAACACGAAAAACAAAGGTAAAAGCTAAAGTCAACACATATGTTGGTAAGGCTCTCCGTATGCGACTACTGTAAGACTTTTCATCGTCTCCTACCATCAATCCAATGCCATAAAACCCCATTACATTAACTTTGAGCGAAGAATATGCAAACATTAACAGATTCTCCACAAAACAAACAGAGTCCTAAACGGAACGCCTGAACTAAATTTCAATCACTACATATTCAAAAAGACGTTTGGTCCTTCATCGAATACTAACGAAATATATACAACATAAATGAAACTCAAAATTCAAAACATAGGTTTCCAGAAGATACAACAAGAATATGCACCATTAGGATAAAGGCCAGGTGCACTCCGGGTTACCATTGTCATATTGCAAAGGGACCAGAGGTAGCATGGATTTAAACTTAGCAAGTTCATAATACAGCAGAAGATTAGCAAAAGAACCTCAGAAACAAAAGCAGGTGCAATTTATCCAGAAAATAAATTCCCCCCTGACTTCGCCCTTTTAACGCTTGATTGCATTTTTAAATTTTTCTAAATGTTTTCAAATGTATTTGAACAAGTACATTATTTCCTTTCAAGCCATCAATCTGTTCATGATCCACATTATGGACTTCGGAGCGCTTGGGGGGTAAGAAGAAACGCTGAGTTTATCCACATGCTCACCTTGGGTTTCACCCAGTGCATACGAGGAACAAAGCCAACCATGCTATCCGGAGCACTCGTCCACACATCAAACGCAGTCTCCAAACTAGAGCAGGGCACCAGCACATCATCGTCAATCGACAGTATACCATCCGTGCTGAGTCCATCCAGCGGCTTGAATCTGTTGTTCAGATCGTCGTTCACATGAATATCAAATTGAAAGCTGACATGTCGACCTGTTTTCCGAGAGCCTTTCAGTACCAAGCCTTCCACTTTGCTTCGGAGACTTTCCGAGGGCACATCCGGCTCACTCCATACCACTCGAATCGCGTCCACCCCTTGGCATGTGGAATAGTGGGAGACTGAGCGCTTTAATAGATCGTATCGTTTCCACGTGTTTATCAACACTGTAAACCCAGGCCTGCCAATAGGGAACGAAACTAACACATTCAGAAACTATATTCCATGTATAGTCTTGTCAAAAAGAATGTTACACCAATCACAAACCACAAACCCTAGTGCAGAACGTACTCAAGCAAACAAACTCTAAAACGAAGAGATCAACATCTTAAACATAATATACAGTCAAGTCGCTCCTCACTGACTTTCTCAAAAAGCTTCGAAAGGCGAAGCCAAGCCAAGCAAAAACCAGAAAGACACGTATTATGTCCAAGGTACTTCGCTAAAATAACATCTACTGTGTAATGACACACAAACACCGAGTAAGTAATCAAGACTTCTCAAAAAAAGTAAAGAGTAAAATCATTCGCTTGACAAATTTATCTACAGGCCTTAAACCCCAAACACTGAAGAAACGCAACCAGACATAGAATTGGAAAGGCTTTTCAATGCTGAGAACCAGCACCTCGGGGTTAGGCTTCTCGGTGTCTTATCATCGTGACTCCACCCCATGATCACTGAAGCACGATTGATGAAAAGAAAAGACCCTAACAAGAGGCACAACAAAATCAACAGCTTGATTCTGTAGGCGCTTCCGGTGCAGCTGAGCACATAGGTTCGCCACCGCGCAAACGATCGATCGCGGTACCCCGACTTCATGGCCACTTTCTCCTTCAAGGCCGAAGAGTTATTACAAAACCCTAACATGGAATCCATCCACGCCGAAGCACGCTCCTATCCATAGGCCACAATCAGTAACACCACAACCACAACCTCCGCACTACAAAAAATCACGCATCCATAAGAATCCAAAAAAAGTAAAGCCTCTTCTGCGTCTCGCAAAAAACCCTGAGAATCCAGAAGTGAGGAGAAAAGCAGAAACCACAGAGGACTCTATGCGAATCAATGCGAAAAACGATTCCGGGGGTACAAGTGTTGTTCTAGAGCTCCCTACAACTAGGGTTTGAAATTCTCCAGGTGAGACGAATAGGGAGAAACTAAATGGAGGGGCTCAGAACTTGGATCCCTGATGAGTGCGGGATGTGTTGCGAGCAAGAGAGAGTGATTGTTTCTGAGCTGCAGTGATCTGCTGTAGATGGGGCTTTCTTCGTTCATGACAGAGATGGAGAATTGGGTTGTCGCTGAGGAAAATGGCAATGGCAATCGCAATGGCAATGGCGAGGTTCTGCTTGTGGAGGGGGAGAGAAGAACGAAGCTTATTTATGGAAAAGCTGCGAAGAGAATTTTCACGCCACGCCGCGAGCGGTACGTGGGCAAACCGTGTGCCAGAGCGCTGTGAGTGCGTGCCTGCCATTTTCAAGTGGCCTTGTTGGGGTTGCGCAGAATATTGTGGAGACGGTATCTAGGGCGGCATCTTTGCGTACCTACTCGCGTGGTCGTCGTTTTCGAGGAACTTTTCTCCTGGCTTTCTATTTAGGGTTAAGAGCAGGGTAAAGCAATGTTCAAGCGCCAGAAGAGGTGGAATTGGGAAAAAAACCAATTGCAATTCAAAAAAGTTCTTTAAAATTTCTAATTGGAGTAAAAAATAGTTTTAAAAAAATAGACTAGGTACTTGAAAAAACAATTTTATGTGGGAATTGGAGGAAAATAGCTAGTAAAACTAAAAAAAATCCTAAATCTTGGGGTAAAGTGATATGGATTACCAATTTAAAATCCAACCTTGCTCAGACATGGACCTTGTAGGAATTTTTAGTCGTTGTTTATTTTTATTTGGGAGGGGCCTTCAATCTTTTTTAAATGCAAATTTGCCAATTTTATTTGAATCAAGGCTACAAATTTGCTATTTTTTTCTTATTGCAGTCAACAATGTAATTCAAATGGATCAATATAGATCAAATAGTGTAAAATGTGTAGATATAGGGCTTCCTCATTTTATAGTTGAATGCAATGTGAGTAATCTAAAAAAAATGCATGTTGGTTGTAGCTTGTTGTGGTTTTGGCTACTATTGTTGTGAGTAGGCAAGATCAACAAAAAAATATTTCGAAAAATAGATTCCAATATTGTGGAGATGTTTTTTTTTTAAAGGCCTTTCTTTAGTAAAAAGTATGGTATTGACCAAATTAGCCCTTAGTACCAAAGCATCCATTATAGGGATGACAAATATTTTGAGAAGTGCATTTCATCCAATTAATATTAGATTCACGAAGAAAGCTCAAGAAAATTTTCAAAAATATATATCAATGGAAAGAAGAAAGAATAATTTACATGGATCAATGATATAGACATTTGGAAAGTATTTCAATCGTTTACAATAAATTTTCCAAAATAATCTTATTGTATATCTTTAGCTTAAGCTCTTAGGGTTTAGAAAATGTATTCCCAAATCACTCTATCCCCTATGCACTTACATTGAAGGTAGTGATATCAATTTTAAAAGAATCATACAAAATAAACATGATTCCTCAAAAAAAAATCTATATTATTAATTCATGCAGAGCATTTTTAATTTTTAAATTGATTTCTTAAAGAAAGTACATCCATAATCATCTCTAATAGCAATTGGTTATAGTTACTATGATTAAATGTAAATGAATTGTTTTTATTGAAATTTTTTAGCAAATGAAAGGGAATTCCAACATACTTTAGCATGCATCATTTGGACACAATCTAAGCACTCTTTAAATACATGAAGTATTGATTGTAGAATATCAACAATAGGCTCTAATGTTGTGATTATATACATGTTGTATTATCAATATATTGGTTATTGCAATGGCATTAAATGGATTTGTTTGAAATTTTAGTGCAAGGAGCAAAATGATCATTTGTTTTCAATTAGATGTCTAAATCAAAAGTTATCCACTTGACATATGTAATTATTATGATATACTATATAATAGTAAAAAATATCAACTATGTTTATTGTTAAAACTTCACTTGAAGAAGAATCAAAGTCTAATGATCTTGTCGAGCAAGACTAAAAAAAAACCTTCTTTGCTAACTTCAAATACTACAATTTTGGAAACTTCAAGTCTTCAAAAAAAATTCCATATTCCATCAATAGCCTAGCATAATTTTGTATAACTGAATTTCAAAAAAGACTTTTATTTTTTTTATTTTGCTCAATACACATACACAATGACGTTCTAAGATTCTTTGAAATAGAACATATTAACCCTTAAAGTTCCATGACTATGTTTTTACCGAAAATGCTCAAAAATTGCCATTTCTAGTACATATACAAATTTTTTGAAATTTTTTTTGACACATGTAACCTTAGGATCTTATAATATGATCACTCAAAAACATGTGATAAAAATTTCATAAAATTTCCATTGCATGAATTGCAAGATATAAGCATTCAAATTCACTAAAATCATTTTTTTGTCCTACGAAGAAGATGGCAATTACACTTCACAAGCTCTTTTTTCTATGAAAAAATGTCCAAAATGATGTTACTTTTTGGATTCTTTTTCATAGAAAATTTTGTAACATGTTTGAAATTTTTCAGATCATTTGGAGTTGTACAACATATAAAAAAAAAATAGTAAATAGATAGTAGTAAAAAATGATTTTGAATACTAAATTGTTAAGAATTTAATCATAAAATTGAAAACTACCAATCCCAATGGATGCAATGTTGTGATAATCAATTTACATTTTATGGTTTATTTTTT
Source organism: Pseudoscleropodium purum (assembly GCA_963969395.1). Classification (NCBI taxonomy): domain Eukaryota; kingdom Viridiplantae; phylum Streptophyta; class Bryopsida; order Hypnales; family Brachytheciaceae; genus Pseudoscleropodium; species Pseudoscleropodium purum. The sequence goes on from OZ017795.1 coordinate 30,940,169, forward strand.
TCAAAATATTGAAAATTGAGTAAGATAAACTACTTCAAAGTTTATTTGAGAGTAGAGGATTTGTAATAGCCCAAAACAAAAAATCCTCATAACTTTTGACTCATTGATCAAAATGGAATGATTCAAAAATTTCCACAAGTATATAACTTTAAATAACCAATTTCAAATTTTTTATTTGAAAAAAAGTGATTTTTTAATCTGTCCGAACTTCCATGATATTTTAAACACTTATATATAAGGTTATTTTCTTTTTATGCATTTTTCAACCATTGATGAAATTCATAGAAATGATCAAATACACTTAATGAAAAGTTAACATCCAAATAAGAAAATATTTCATTTCATAGCACTAGTGCTAGTATGTGAGCTATGAGATATATAAGTAGCTATACTACAACCATTGAAAATGCTTATAATATAAACAACTATGACATAGGTACCTATATTATAATTACACTATAATCATAGAAGGTGTTTATAATATAAACAACTATAATATAGGTGTATAGTCTTTGGGGCTCATATACTCACACTCCTAAGCTCACATAATAGCAACCCTCCCCTAACTCATAGCCATGCCTTGTGTGGCGGCTATACAACACAAGGGCCTATCCCTAAAATCATGTCAAGATAGTCAAACCAAAAGTGGAAATAGTATGCATGCATAATGTGAGCAATATCATATTTTTACATTTTCTTTAATAGGCATTTGATTGAAATCAAGAATGTGGTCTTTCGTCATTTTACCTTCATTTCCAAAACATATAAATCCCACACCACTACACAAACAAATAAAACTCCCATGATTGAGGTTTTCATTTTTCATTGATGTCCAAAAGACAAAGAAGAAGAACTCTAGTCATAATTTTGACCAACATGAAGAGTGTGTTGGGGATAAGTGCTATAATCCTTGATGCTTCCTTTCAAAAGTAGACTTTATGATTTTGCTGTCGAAACAATTCGGAGAATCAAATACAATGTTGATCTATTATGCCGTTTTATCACCATGACATCAATCTCCCTTATGCAACAAAGAACTATTGAAACTCAGTACAATGGCACAATACAAAACAAGTTAAAATTGGTGAGTACGGAAGTTGTGTTTGTTGCATGAGGAACAAATTCAGTTTGTGGGATTGTGGTGGGATAAAAAAATGGGTAAACAATGATTTATGCCCAACTTTTCTTGTGTCAAAAAAATATCAATTTTGTGGTTGCAGGTGCAGCGGATATTCAATTTAATTTTTACTTCTGTGGGTGAGGCTATCAATTGGTAGGAAAAAAAAAAAAGCCAATTTTCAGGCTTTCCAATGGCTGCAAGGAGGGTGGTTTATGGCACCAGTTGCAGTGGGGGGGTGTCGTTTATTGGAAGAACATTTGGGGCTTGGAAAAAGAAAAGAGACGTCTCACATTGTTCACAGGTAAGCTTACGTTAAGAGAGACCAAGAAGAAGAAGAAGCTATGATGGACAGCTTCACTTCATACACCACCAGATTTTTGAAATGTACACCACTAATATAATTTTGCCTGCAATGGGTTTGCTGCTCCCATTTGACTTGCAATGGGCTCACTTAAGTTACTTTAGTCTGTGACAATGTCGGAATGAAATGGTATCAAATGGCTTGTAATCATATAAATTATAGAGTTGATAACTGCCCTAATATATACCAATCCAACAAAGGTCTTCAATTCTACAGATCAGTTCAAACGCTTTGCAACTCAGTCCTTGAGTTCACGCAAACTGCACCTAAAAAGAGTTTCATTGAAGAAGCTGATTTCAACATGGTTTCACTCAAATAAATCATCAAATTGTTGTAGCCTTTTTTGTTGGATTTTATTGACAATTATAAGAAGTTTTTTACATTTTCTTAGAATGTATTTTTCTCAACACGTTATTAATAAACTATGAATCTTCAAAGTGCTAACTATAGGTGTGTTTCGGAAGTTTGGACAAGAGAACCTAAACTTCTCTCATGTTCAGAAGATCATGTCAAGTAGGTTGCAGTAAGGTTGGAGAGAGAGAGAGAGCCTATTTGTGTCACTTTGTATCAACTATGTACCAGTGGAGTACATTTGAAAGTGTGAAGTATATAGTGCTGATACATAGTGACACCAAAGTTTTAAAAAAAGTTTAAAAAAAGCTCTTAAATTGTGGTGGCAAAAATAGGGTCTCTTAAATTAGGTCTAGTATAGTTACAATCTTGACATTCCAAAAGTTACGCATCCATCCAACTTGGGTTTTTCATGTTGATACAGGATTGTGGTGGTGTGATTGCGAATTTGCTTCCAAAAACAAACACCACAAAATACATAGAAGGGATGGCTCCGTCGCCGTCGCCGTCGCACCCGAGAAGCTCGAGGGCATGGAAAGGGCCCTCGAAGAACACCGTGTGTATCATGGGGGCCGGTGCATTGGGGATGCTTGCGATGGCAGGCTTAGCTTACGCAGATGAGGCAGAACATGGTCTGCCAGCACCCTCGTATCCATGGGCTCACGACGGCTGGTTCAGCAGCTACGATCACACCTCGTTAGTCTCCTTCCTTTTTCCTTTGTACGGTGTATGGGTTCCAACATTCGGGAGTTTTTTGAGTTTTCCTATCAGCTATTTTCCTTTGATTCCCATATTGAACTAGTTTTTCAAGTACCAAGTCTGGTTTTTTTCTCTTTTCTTTTTAATTTAACTCTGAATAGAAATTTTATAGATTCTTTTTGAAGTTTTGAAATTGCAACCGGGTTTTTGTTTTTTTTCCAATTCCACCAGATAGCAATGAACTAATCGAAAATTCTTCTAGAACATTGTTTGTGATTGTAGTTAGGTGGGGGTTCCAAAAAGTGTCCTTATGATCCTTTTTATCAAGGTATTAGACCTTTTGCAAAAAAATCTCAGTGTTGGAAGCATGGTCAAATTGTAAGGGGAATGATCCATAAGAACACCTCCATAATCAATTAGATAAGGTGTGAATCTTTTTGTGGTCATTTTCTTTTGCCATTGCAAACCAAATTTCCACTAGTAACGGGAGGGGAGGATGTGAAGGAAAAATTGAAGTTGTATTCCAATTTATTTTGACTCACATTTTTTGGAGTCTTGTAGAATTAGTTATAAATTTTGGAAGTTGAAAATTTTGATTCAAGGAAGCACTTTAGAAGCATCCCCATCCTTAATCCTATGATGTTTTAAAGGACTTAAAGTGTCCAATGAAAGACTTTCTAAATTCAAAAACAAGGAATACAACTATTTCATCCTATCAAAGAAGAAATTTTTGGTAGATGATCACAATGATGGACTTCTTGTTTCAAGATTAAAATATTCAATGTTAGTGGTTGAAATATCTAATTTCACCCTATTTCATACATCTATCTAATGAACACTTTTAGAACACTAATAGTTTTAACACACACCACCTCATATGATTGCATGATTTATTGACCCATTGTAGTACACTAGTCTTCATTTTAAAAATAGCTTAAAAATAATAACTACAACATTACCCCTTAGTGCTTCAACGTCTAAAATCTAGATGATGACTAGACAATTTCCAAGACCTTTTTTAACAAAGAACTTCTCATTCATCCAAACTTGTGCTGGTGTTTTCTTAAAAGTACTTTTGGTATGATGAATTTGATGAAATTGAAGTAAATATTATTATATGTTTATAAAAATATAAGCAAAATATGCAAAAGTACAAGATAAGAATTAGGTACCAAAGGATTAAATTCAATTATAAAATGTACTATGAAATACATATCTAAGTAAGTAGAGAATTTCTAAGACTCAATGCTATACTTCATGTTTTTCATCGTGATTAGAAAAAATAAATGTCTACATACAGAAAACTTGAGTGAAAATAGTGCATCATTGTCACAATAAACCAAATTTTTATACCCCCTAATACATAGACCAAAGAAAAGATCCACAAGAAATGACCTACTTGACCAATTGTAAATCTTTTTACGATAATTTTTCTTATCTATGTGCACCATATTCCTACTAGTGAGAACTTAGAAGAATTGTTTATGCTTATACTACAAACTATTTAAAATTTATATAATCATTCTTTTCAAAACAAATAAACAAGTGTCATTCTTGATAAGTTGATTTGTTGGAATTCCTAAGTGATGTGGACACACAAATATTCCTAATTTTGTTTCAATGGAATGAACTTGCTACATGCTTACTATGCGGATTATTGTGTACAGTATCTCAAGTTTCTTGTGTATCATTTTGTTCTTGTATCCATATGGTGGCCTAAAAAGTGTCTGATGGGTGACCAAATTTTTTTATATAAGACAAGAGTGTAAATCCCTATCCTTGAAATTTTGTGTACAAAGGGAATGCTTTGTCCTAAAGTTTGCCCTCCAATGAATGCTCTAACTTGGATATTTTTAAACAAATGATTGACATTATATTCAAAAGGATGATTTTCGCAGTGACCAACTTAGTATTTCAAGTTAACCCTTGAACATCGAGGCAGACATTTTGTGTCCAATGGAAGACAAGGTACATTGTATAAGATAGAAGTGCAACTATTCATCCTCAAAAATTGTTTTGGAAAGAGAAGATCTCCTACAATAGTTTGACTTGCAATGACTACTTTTGCAATTTTGGAAGATAGTGATTCACACGATTTAAAAAAAAAAGAATGATTTCAAAGGTCATCCCTTTGACGTTTAAAGGTTAAAGTGTGCATATGTAAAAGTTGGCTAAATTGTGGGTCTAATTAAAATTGATTGATTTGTTTAGCTATGGATGATAGGATCCGACGAGGACATCAAGTTTACAAAGAGGTTTGTGCTGCATGTCATGCCATGTCACTTGTGGCTTACCGGGACCTGATTGGAGTGGCATACACCGAGCTTGAGGTGAAAGCACTAGCAGCTGAAATTGAGGTGATGATACAAGAACTAGCTTCAGCAAACTTAGACACTAAGAAAATAGTGTCCTAAAATTTTCTTTGAATTTGTAAAGAGATAGCACATTTTACCTACACTACAAATTATGTTTGATGGAGGCATCTTTTGAGTGAATAGTGAAGAGAGGTGCATACAAATTGTCATTCAAAATAGAAAATTTAGCTCCACATGTACAGCTCGTAGGGATAGAGAGAATGGTATAAAAAGGTTGGATTATAGTTGAGTTGATTAAAAATATAAGTTAAGTTATTACCGTCAAGAAATCCTTAAACCAAACTTCTTGAGTTGAATCTCTCAATTAACCCCTAAAGGACCACAAGGCCACTAAATAGGTGACTTTTGCAACATGTTTTTTTCACCCCGAATCCTTTAATTTAGAGGTTAAGGGTTATTAATATATTATTGTAATGTACTAATGAACTTCCTAACCACAGTTGGAAGATGGACCAAATGATGAAGGTGAGATGTTTCAACGGCCCGGCAAGCCATCGGACCATCTCCAACCACCTTATGCAAATGAACAAGCTGCTCGAGCCGCCAATGGGGGAGCCTATCCTCCAGATTTGAGCCTTATTTGTAAGGTCTGAATTTTTTTTTTAATTGGAAAATTAAACTCAATCCAAGTATAGCAAGATAATCAAGTAAGTTGTATTTTGCAAATAAAAATGCATTGAAAAGGTTGGTAAGTACATCTAAGTTTGACCTTGTTACTATCACTATTTTACAAAGCTTCATTCTTAAAAAAGTTGATTCCATTAACATGAGATAGACTATGAGAGCTATAATCTTTATTACAAAAATTTGTGATTTATTCATAGTGTGTTTTAGAAAAGTACAAGCTACAAAAAATTGAAATCTGCTTTCAATTATCAACATGACCTAATATAAATTAGCAATAGTATAAACCTTATATAAACCTTATGTTCTTCAGACAATTTGAGGTGTAGGTAAGGTAGAGGGTGGTAAAACAAACAAGGTTGTAAAATAGTTCACATATGTTGGATGATCATATATGTCTTGTAATACATTACAAAAAATTTCAGCCCTTAGGAGGTCTACAAGTTTTGAACCCCCAAGTGCAATTAGAGAGGAATTAATATTGTTTATCATTTTATTATTTTTTAATGAAAGCAATTGATGTCGCACTACTTGTGCCACATCAACACCACATCAAGTTTTTATACTTTTTAAATATTTTTTATTTTTTTAATATATATATTTTTTCTGTACTTGCACTACGGGGGGCAAAAAATGAATCCTTAATGGCTGTCCGCAAGGTTCAGATTTTTTCTAATGGCCCTTGCAAGGACATGTGAACTATTCTAGAACCCTATCTATTTTACCCACTTCTACCTTACATTATTGTGAATTGGAAAGTGCACACTCTAACTAAGGTAAATGAGACCATTGCAAATGCAAATGGAAGCAAGCTCATTGTAGACAAAATTGTAATGGTGGTATATATTTGACACTAGAAGAAATTTGGCCTTTTACAACTTTGTCGTTCAAAATAACTCATCCATAACTACTTATACTTTTGTCTATGACAATTGAAAATGAGTTGTTTAAGAACGACTTGTCTAAAATAATTTGTTTTAATTGGGACAAAATGAATTGTTTGTGATTGATTGCGAAAGGACAAATTTTCTACTACCATAGTGCAAGTTCAAAAATATATTTCACTAATATAATTTTGCCCATAATGGACTCATTTACCCTTACAATAGATCAAAGAAAATTATTAAACTCTTGCTACTAATAAATTATTCTAATTTATTTTTTCATTCATTTTATCAAATGACAGGCACGACATAATGGACCAAATTATGTATTTGCTCTATTGACTGGGTATCGTGAGGCTCCTGCCGGGATCAATGTATGTAATCGCATTACCTTGTAAGGGCTTGCATAGACTATTAACAACATATTTTGTGTTTTGTAAATAGTGCATTAATTTGTGGGCCAATTATAATGTGACCAACATCTTTTGGTGTATTTGTTGATGAGCAATACTTAATTGGCTTTGTCCTTGGGACACAAACTATAGCATCAACTCTTTGGTTTATAAGTCCAAATTTCAGTATTCTATCTACAATGCATTCATACTATACAATGTGATTAGGGTTTTGGACACAAGGGAACAAAGCCTCATGGTCACACCGTTCTTGTTAAGCTCTACATATTGTGTTGAATGCTTGTCATTGTTGAAAGTCTTTTGCTCTACATCATTGTGTTTTTTTCCGGCAATTTGTTGTCAAATTGCACCAAAATAATTGACCCGGCACCAAGGCTTTAGAACATAAATACTAAAATTTTGGATGAAATCGCCAAATTTCTTAAAATTATGCAAAATTATTGGATGAAATTGCTAGAGAATAGATGAAAACAAAATTATAGATATGTGATTTGTGCTAATGTGGCATTTTCTATCCAAGATGTGGATGAATGTCAAAATTGGAAATACGGCAACAACATTTTGTATCACTACTACAGTATTTCATTAAAAATGAAAAAATAATCCCTACTCTACATTATGAGGAACTTGTCCAAAGGATAGTGTTAGTGCACTTTGACTCCTATTTTTCTTACAATCACGGTGAGACAAGTTTCAATGGTATATTATTATACTATAGGTTGAAATATCTCCAAAAAATAAGATTTTTTTTGTAGAACAAAGATTTTGAACTCTTGCGGACCGCAATATGTAGAATTACCATGGTCTAGAATAGTTGCATGAAAATATGTACCTTTTGAGAGTTTGACAATTTCAATTTTCTATCCCTAATTTCAAGAAAAGAAAACATATTGTGCTATCATTGTTTAAATAATGCTATCAACACCTTTGAAATTATATATTTTTTTTTTATCATTTTGGAAAAGTAGCCAACTATTTCTTCAATATTCTTGTGATATTTGGTGATATTTTTGTTCATACAAGGTGATATCTAGGTAGAATTTGGTTAATGGTCTTAAAATACAATAATAATTTGTCTATTTTGATTTCCAAAATGAATATTTCTTTTACAAAAAAAATAGCCAGCATCTTTTGGATGTAGTAAAATTATGATGGAAAATCTTGCAAAACTGAAAATTGTTTGGAATACTTTGAAATTGTGGTCTATTGTCGTAGGTCCGACAAGGCTTGTACTACAATCCCTATTTTCCTGGAGGCGCAATTGCAATGCCTCGGGTTATAAATGATGGTGGAGTGACATTCGATGATGGAACTCCTGCAACATCATCTCAGGTGGGCTTGAAGTATTTTTTTTTGTACAATAGACTACTCCATCATGTGGTTTTATCAATTTAATAAGGTTAGTAGCTATAATTGAAGAAGTAAGCTTAAATTTGATTTGCTCTACATTTGGTAGAAGCACAAGAGGGATTGCCTAATCCTACATAAATAATTGATAATTGAGAAAATTGCATCAACTTGCACTATTATAAAACCACACTGAAAAATTCATTGAAATCATGATACTGTGTTAAATTTGGGTTGATATTTACTATCTACTGAAAAGAGAGGTACCACCTCTTGGTTTGTATTAGTTGGGCCCCCCTCTTTTAAAAAATTCACAGGCCATTGATTTAAATTTTTTTTTAAATGCTTACCTTCAAAATTGCCATTAATTTCTCGGAAAATCACAAGCCGTTGATCTTGTGAGATTTAATCTTAGCCGTCAAAATGAGTACTAGATATGGATACAATATTGCATACAAATATGTACTAAATATGGGTACCAAATACAGATACAATATCGGATACGAATACAATATCGGATATGGATTTGGGTTGAATTGTCCCATATTGATTGTCAATAAGTTGGTTTCTGAAAATTATAAGAGGGGGAGGAGGCGGGGGGAGGAGGCGGGGGGAAAGAAAATATTAAAATTTTGAAATCGTAAATTTAAATCTTGGTCAAACTCAAAACACAACAAATTGAGACTACTCAATGTCACTATCCACCCAAAATATTTACAAAATTGATTAAAAGTAAATGCAGTTTTAATACAAAACTAGATTTTCAACAAAAAACTTAGCATGGATTTGTTATAGTGGATGCACGAGTTTCAATTGCATGATGAATGGTTACAAATTGTCACTCATGAACTAACAATCAAAGTATTAAGATTGCTAAAAATACATCAAACTTTTGTGCTACTTTGATGTTCCATAAAAATGTTGTGTGAGACATAAGGTAGATCATCCTATATGGAATATAATTTTGGTCCTTTTTGAAAATTTAAAAAGCATCAATTTGTTTTTCTAGAACTAATATACAAAGTAATAAAAAAAAAGCAACGAGAAATGAATTAGTATTTTGCCTAACAAAGTATGAATTTGTTATGAATATTTGAAATGATATGCTCTCAAGCCTTAAAACATCATGGATGCTCCTTCAAAGGCATCAAAAAGAGTATATATAATCATAATTTTACTAATCTAAAATGGTTAAAGTGCCATTATATTGTTTCCTAAATTAGCAACATTTATTGATGATCATATATCCAAAAAATACATTACACTGCCTTATTGTAGTTACTTAGTTAGTCACTTTGTAAACATCAATTGTACATCCTAAAATTGTCTTTTGCTTACTATAAGTATTGATAGGTTGAAGACACCTAAAATTGTCCTTGTCCCCATTCATGACAAGTAGATTTCCATTGAAAGTATCCCCCAAAGTGTCATTAAACCGTTCCCTTATTTAATTGCAATTGGTGGATTATTGCTTATTTAGGTTTTAGTTTTATGACCAAAATACGTGATGTTTCAAAGGCTTAAGGAGCTTTTACTTTGAAAATTTATAGTAATTACATATCTCGTCCATTTTTATTTTTTATTCTTTGAAAATTTCTAATTTCTAATAGGTAATATCACAAAACTGTTTTTTTCCTCTGATTTTGATGATTTTCGGTGTTTTCACCTTATATCACAACTTCTTCTAAGTTAGAGCAATTTTGATACAATTTATTATTCACAATGAAAAAACCCATAATCAATTTGCATTCTCTTGTGTCAAAAATAAATAAAATTAAAAACCCAAAACCCTACATCTGATTTAGTCATTTGTGGTGAAAATGCAGATGGCCAAAGATGTTACAACCTACCTTGCATGGGCTGCTGAACCGGAGGCTGATGAGCGTAAATTGGTAAGCTTGCTAAGTTTTATACTTTTGCTCTTTTGGACTCTTCATTTGTTGGTGTATTAGCACACCCCTATTATTAGGATTGATATTTCAAGCCAAATATTTAATTGAAGTTAAGAAACTAAAATTTTTAAATGATTAAATATTTTCTCAAATTTTATGTTTTTTCCATATAATTTTTTTTGGAAAAACTCAAGCATCTATTTTTTAAATGATTTTTTGTTGACTTTAATAGCTTGTTATGGTATTGCTTTCTTTGAAAGTGTACCTAATTTGAGGGTCTAGTTTTTTAGACTTGGAAATAGAATGTTATGGATCTTAATTTATAAATCTTTGTAGTTTAAATGATTAGCTTGATCAAATAAACTCTCAAATTTTATCCTTTAATTTTAGCTCTTTTGCTTTAATGGATTCTTCCACATACATTGGTGTATTATCACATTATTTAGGATTGAGTTTACAAATTTTGATGTTTTAGTATGTAGACTTTATATAATGAGTGACATCAATTTTGAATGTGTATATAAAAGTACACTAAAAAAATGAAACATTTGAAGGTTAGAAAGATTAAAAATTTTAATATTAATTAATTTTTGGAATATTTTGGCTCTTTGAGTATGTTTTTGACCATACTTAGAATATGATAATATTATAGTTTTTCATATAGATGGGGATAATACTTGTGAGGTATGTGCTAGTTAGCCAATTTGAATATGTAAATTGATTTGGCAAATCATATAGAGTTGAAGGGTGGTTTTGAACTCTAAATGGAAATTTAACAAAATAATCAACTTTTTACTTTAATTGCAAGTTTTAAATCAAAGATAAACAACTTTTTTGAAGAAAAAACAAAGGTGTCTATGTTGAAAATTCACTTTTAGAACAAGATATACATAATGGAAGTACCAAAGTATCATTTGATGGCATAGTTGCCCATGTCATTTTTACAAATTTTACACATTTAAATGCATATAGGACATGGTAGTTGAACATATTATAAACATTAAATTTTTTTTGAACTCATGAACACTTACAATAATTTGAAGCGCTTAAATATAAAAGAATATTCAAGAATACATTAATAATATTATCCTAATCATGAGTTTTTTAATCAAATTGATTTTATTGTTTAATTTGGCCAAATAGATTGGAGCAAAGTGGATTTTCGGAGCTTGCCTTGCTCTCTTCCAAGCGGGATATTTCAAGAGGTGGAAATGGGCTCCACTAAAATCAAGAAGGATCATATGGGATGTTGTGAATTAGAATATTTTGAAGTAATTTAAGAAGCATGTAATTGCTTGGAATACAATTGAATGTATCTTTTCTATATATCAATTGTGATTTAAAAAAACTAAACTCATAGAAACAAAATTGATTTTATTAGTTGATTTTTTATGTCATCCAATCAACTTTTAGCATGTATGTTTGCTAATGAATTGTTTGTTATTGATAGTTTTTTCTTTTATATTTACATAAAAGTTGTTGTAATGATTCAATTTACTTTGAATGATTTAATATACAAAGATTTACAATGTATTTTGGATAATGTGTAGAGTATTCAAATATGAAAAAAAAAAAACATATAATTTATAGTGCTTAATAAGTGTATTGTAAACAAGATTGAGTTCAATAATTTTTATAGATATTTTGGTTTGATAGTTTTATAGGGAATTTTTTGAAGATTTGTATTTTGATTGAATGAAGAAATTTCAAAGGAAAATTGTATGTTGATTTTCTTTGGCAACATTAAATTTTATATACCAATAACGCCAAATAAAGGACAATTTCTTTGCATGTAACAAAAAATAATCATCACGATATAATAATAATTTTTTGGAATGGCTTTGAGGAATCAAATGTTCAATGCATTATTTTCAAAAATTGTACAAAACAACTACTAAAAATGTTTTTGCATTCTAATCATCTGAATGCCTTGATTTTTTAATACTAAAACTATATTAGTTATAAAATGACAAGATTAAAAAAAATTTGATTTTTGATTCAATATTAACTACATTAAATTGCTCTTATAGTGACTTCAAATACAATATAAAATGTGATTATTGTCATTTTGCCATGGATATAGTAATGGAGCAATTGTCTTTGAACTTTTCTACCATGGTTATATTACTCCAAAGTGTTTAGTTGTAATCATAATTTTAAATTTTAATAATTGGAATTTATTAATGAATACTATAAACAAATATTTAACTATTTACATATCACAAGAGAGATTGACAAAATCCATTATAATTGCATTGTATGTATGTATATTTATGTATATATATATAGAGAGAGAAAATAAGAATGAAATTTAATAGATTATATCATTTTAATTTTGAATGAAAATCATTTTAATAAATAAATAAAAATATTTTTTAACATGAAAATTTCAATAGTCTCTTTAGATTTAAAAAAATAAGACTCTGTTAAATTAAAAGATGTTGAATTGTAATTCCAAAATACAATTAATGTTCTTAAGAACCTAGTATAGGGAAAAGAGTTGAAATTTCTACAAAACCTTAAATATGTATCAAAGAAGTTTACACAAATATTGGTTTAATTTTATGTTTGAATACAAATTTCTAAAATTGATCATCTATATTATATAACAAGTCCCAGCATTTTCAATGCAAATTTCTTTTTCTATAAAGTATTTGTAAAAAGCTTACTATTGACATGAACTTACACATTGGTTGATAAGTTTCCCTCCTCCTATATTCTTCTTGGCCAATGACATCAAATTTCTTTAGAGCAATGCTACAAACATTTACCTTAGCATAAATGATTTTGTTTCTGATATGCCACATATGTTGGAGTAGATGATTTTTAAAATTTTCTAGGCCTCTTTAAAGGAATTTTCATTGATTCAAAATTAGAATTAAAAAATTTCAACTTAAAATTATTTGCCGCAAAATAGTCTAATTTTTGCTTCCCCCTAAAATGCTTATAGTATTACTCTCACAACTAGGTAGTTAACAAAAGATAATCAAAAGTTTGAATGAATTGGTGCATTCTTCATTTTCTTGTAACCCTAACTAAAGTCATTCATTGAATACTTTTTATTTTTTGTAATATTTTAGAACTAAAGAGATTAACAATTTCCTTCTAAAATAAGTGCACCTAATATGAATTTGTTTTGAAAGGGATTCCTATGAATTCTTGCTTAAAATATACAACCCCTAATCATGTTATCCTATTATCAATTTTAAACACACTTATTTTTAGCAATTCAAAAAATCATAGTTTGTCTAAAACATGCATTCCTTGGTAATAAAAAAATCTTACTTTAGCTAGCTACCAACAAAATCCAACCAAAAAATTTACTATTTGAAAATAGAAACCATATTTAGGACCTTAATGCATCTCCACTAGTTTGCTTTTAAGTCCACTTTGGTATTTTGCAATGAAATGTGAGCAATAAATGTTTAGTTCCATCAAAATATTTTCTCAAGCATGCCCAAAATGCAATTTTTGTTGTGGTTTTTCACCTTTACCAAATACTATTGTATGCATTGAAAAAGTGTTTGCACTTTGGTCAACCTTGATTGTAACTTTGAATATAAATTTTTTTGGTATTTGAGATTAAACTAAGAAAATGAAGCTTAACCCCTGAAGGACCAAAGTGCATTTTTTGGCAACATAACTTTTTTGGGTAGGTGCATGTGAGTGGAGATTTCCATATTTTTGGCCCAAATTTTAATAGAAGGTGTAGACAAGGAATATCTTTCATGTGCACTAAATTTCAAGAGATTTGGAAATATGAGTCAAAAGTTATGGCCTAATATGTAGTTTGTTTCTCAACTTAGGCAATTTGGGCAGATCTGAAAAAATCGTTTTTTTCAAAAATAAAAATTTGAAATTAGATTTCTAACTTTATGTATACATAGAAAGCTTTGAATCATTCCATTTTGATCGATGAGTCAAAAGTTATGAAGTGTTTAGGTTTGCGGGCAGTTATGGATTCTCTATACCCAAATAAACTTTGAAGTTCTTTATTGAACTCAATGTTGAATATTTTTGGAAAAAAATAAAAATATTAGGTGAAGATTTTTTATTACAACATTACAACCATAAAAATTGGCATTTTTCAATTCCATAACTAAATAATTAACAATTTAGTATTTTGATTCATTCTCTACTTTTTTTTGCTTACTATTTTTTTCCTATATGTTGTATAACTCCAAATGATTTGAAAATTTTCAAGTATTTAGCCAACTTACCTTGAAGAATGAATACAAAGAATTGAAACCATTTGGGACATTTTTTCATACAAATGTGACCTTGTGAAGTACAACTGCCTGGTTTTTGCAAGGCCCAAAAAAGGCTTTTTGTCAATTGAGACTCTAATATCTTGCTATCTACATGGCAAAATTTTGTGAAATTTTTTCCACATACTCTAAAATCATCATACTACAAGATCCTTTGGTTGGATGTGTCCTAAAATGTTTAAATTTTTTTTTAATAAGTGCTTAGAAATGACAATTTTTGAGTGTTTTTGGTGAGAATATAATTAAGGAACTTTAGGGGTTAATAAGATTTATTTCTACTTCATTTTAAAATCAATTTTAAAAAGTTCATAAAGTGAAAGAATTATTGCAGGTGCAATCTCTAAGTGTTAAAATCCAAATATCACACTTATATATTGTATTTTTCATTTGTATTTTCTTCATTTCGAATAAATTTTAAATTTGAATTATAGAATTAAGTTTTTCATTCTAACTTTTATTTGTTGTAAAATTTTTAGATAATTCTAATATATATTATAATTGATATAATTTTCTTTCTACCTTTAATTTTTCAAAATCACAATGATTTGAATTTCGAATTTTTTTTCTATTAGAAAAGATACCAAAATTTTATATATCAAATAAATAAAGGATAAATTTGTTTTGATAGCTGAATTTGACTTCAAGGTTTTTGCTATTGGTAGCTTTGGGTGTAAATAAAATACAATGACCAATTGAAAATATTTCACACTAATATCCATTGCTACTTGTTCCTCTTGAAAAAGTTTCAAGTAATTTGTATAGCTTTTGTTAATTTTTACTCTTTTATTTTCATTTTTTGCAACAAAAATTATAACAATTATAATTTTTCATGAAAAAATTTGGAATTTCTCATAGCAATATTCAATTCATAGTTTCAAGTGATAAAAATATGGGATTGACATTTAAGCACAATCTAATAGGCTACATTCACCTTAGACATGATGTTTGACTAGTTAGCAATGGATCTTGTCCTCAAAGAACCCCTACATAGCTATGCTATGTTTTTTTGGCAATATAACAATTTTAGGTAGCTCACTACGATTTTTATTTTTATTTTTTTCCTTTGAAACTTTCACACAACATGTGGTCGAGTTTTTTTTAAGGTCCAATAGTTTTCATAAATTTTGACTACATGATTAAAAAATTAATGCTTGATATGTAATATTAATGCTTAGTTAGTAGATTGAGCAGCTAAAAAAATCACTTTATTAATGAATAAAAAATTGAACTTGTTTCTCTAAATTTATGTGTATGTAGAAAGCTTTGAATCATTCTATTTTGATTAATGAGATGAAAGTTATGAATTCTTGACTCTAATATAAACTTTGAAGTCGTTTATTTAACTCCATTTTCAATAATTTTTGAAAAAAATAAAATGATGGAATGCAAATTGTTTACTACAACATTGCAACCATTGGGATTGGCATATTTCAATTCCATAATAAAATTCTCAATGATTTAGTATTTTGAATCATTATCCACTTCTTTGTACTTCCTATTTTTTACTATACATTGTACAATTCTAAATGACTTGAAATTTTCCAAGTATGTAGCCAACTTGCCTTGAAGAATGAATCCAAAGAAGCACCACCATTTTGAACATGTTTTTATACAAATGTGATCTTGTAACATGCAAATTTCCAATTTTTTGTAGGGCCAAAAAAAGATTTTCATCAATTCAAATGTTAATATCTTGAAATATATACAGTGAAAATTTTGGAAATTTTTTCTACATCTTCTCAAAGCAACATACTGCAACATGCTATGGTTAAATGTGTCCCAAAATATTATTTTTTCCAAAAGTTTGTACTTGTACTTGAAATGGTATTTGGGGAGTATTTATAGAGAAAACACAATCAAGGAATTTTATGAGTTCGTGGGTAACAAAGGAAATATTTAAGTATAATATTGGTTAACCAAGAAATTGTAATACTTTGATGGTTTGTGTAAAATGTCCATGAAATGAACAATTCAAAAAATCACACTTTCACGCATTGGAAAAAATGTGTGTGTATATATTTCATAACCATCATACAATACAATATTGCAATACTACATGAGATGTTCATTCTTTTATCCATATGTCAATGTACATAGTTAAGTAGGTTGAAAGAAAAAATTCTACAAGCTAATCTAAAGCTATATATTTCTATTTAAACTTCATTGACATTGAGTGGACTACATAGAATTCTACTTAGTCGATAATTATGGACACTTGTGCTGTGCCACTAGGGCCCGCTTCATCATTGTTGTCCCCACTTCCAAATTATCAAAGGTGTTGTTGTTTTTGTTCGAGTCTAAACAAAGTCATTGAACTTTGGACCAAGTTTGACTTGTTAACCCATCCAACTCCAATATGGTTGCTATAAATTGTGAGCCTTGCATTTGTTCAAGAGTATATTGAAGTTCCTTTATTTGACATTCTTGTTTCGTAATAATATCACTCTTTTCCTTAATTTTGGCAACCAATTTAATGGAATCTTTATACAAAGAATGAATGAGGACATTTTTTTCTCCCAATTTGACCCTCAAAGTACTAATTGTGTTCGCGGTGGCATCATTAGGATTTTCAAGGACTTCTACATCAACAACTACTTTGGCACCTTCATTGTGTTTATGTACACCAACTTCTCCCATTACCACATTAGTGGAGGCTTCATCCAAAGCTCTTTGCATAGCCCCTTCTTTTCACAGTTCCACATCCTAACATTGAGTGGATGCGGTGTACAAGTTGCATCCGAGTCATTATCCGGAAGAGAATCCTCAATTTTGTAGTTGTCAACTACATCAACTTGCATCCTAAAAGTCCCTAAACTACCCTTTGGATACTTACTCACCCCTTTGGAAAAAATCCATTGGCAAGGTTTGGAATGTGAATTTTGTTGCTTGAAGCTTTTAAGGTGGACCAGTCCATTTGTTTTCCAAGTTTCAATTCAACACGAACACCTTGTGCAATGAAAAGTGGCACTTCATTTCAACAGACATTGGGCTTTTGATATAGAACTTGGTACACCTCAATGCAACAATTCTTGAATGCCTAGTCATTGCAATGCTTCAAGTTTGCTTTGTAGAAGCATCGATGGTTGTTGTGTTGCTCTTCTAGGACCTTGTTGATGTGACACCATTCAATGTATTGAATACACAAATTTGCAAAACATGGATTAGGTGTCGCCTCCCATTCTCTAAAAGCAACCTTTGCCAAATTTTGAAGAACATGTAGCCACTTCAGTTGCGATATTGTTTTCTATTGCATTTTTGTTCCTTGTCTCTTTCTATTGTCCATTGTAGGAGTTGACATCACTAAATGTAATTCATTGAGACATGTGTGTAAGAAACTAAGTAGACCTCATAATGATGCCCTAACAACCAACTCAAAAGAAGTAGAGGATCAAGGGAAGTTTGTGAAGGACAGGGATGAGTTTATATAATATTAGAGGGGTGTAGGCAATGGTAAGGGGGCGCAAGCAATGGCAGGGACTCTGTCGAGTTTGGGCGACAATGTTGTTGGGTCCAAATATCGTTCTCGGATAGTAGGTTTAGCTTAAATTAATTATGAAAAAAAGTGTTAAATTTTTCTACAATTAGGGGACCACTCGAATCTATAAGTAAATGTAAAACTAGTTTGCAGAAAATACAAAAAATTGAATGGCAATCAATTGAATCAAATACCTACTATTATTTCCCAATCTACCATAAAAAAGACTTAAGATAGTACATAGAAGGATGTAATTTATTGATATTTTGTGAGAATGTGGAGTGGAGAGGTAGTATTTATCATGAAAGTCATTATCCATCATGAATCTTCAAAGGGCATGTGACAATTTAGAGATGAGAGTTTGAACACTCATTGTCAAAATGGAGGAATTATATTAAATGTAGACCTTCACACCTCATTTATACATAGTAGAATAACTTTTTTCAAAAGACTTTGAACTAATTAAAATTGGAAAATCAAGATAAATTTCATCTCCAAAATTTCTTTTGTAATTTTGAGACTCCAAAAAAAGGGATAAGGACAAAATTCATACAAAAGATGCTTGAAAATGTTAAGGAAAATATTCCTTTCAACCCCTCTTTAAATTTGTCCATAACTTTTGATTGGAGGCTTAAAATCTCAAATGGATTTTTAAAATGAAATTTAGCTTGATTTTTCCAACTTTTATTAGTTCAAAGTTTAAAAACAAAATTTATTCTATTATGCCTAAATGAGGTCTAAAGTTCTAAATTGAATATAATTTTTACTTTTTTACTTATTTAACTAGATATGAGCTGTTGAACTCCTACTAATCCTAATTTACATATCCTATGTGAATTGTTTTACGTCCTACCATCCCACTTGTATAAAGATTTGTCTTCTCAACCACCAACATTCACATGATTTGTTGTGATGAACTCATTTCAAGACAATTGCCAAAAACCCATATATTTCCTGTCATTCGATTGCCAATTTTTTCAATAATGATATTTTAAAAGTGCCTAAAATCATTTTGGACTTAAATTAAATATTTAGCACCAATGTTGGTATGGTAAGGTAGGAGGTTCTAAAAGTGTCCACCTCCTTAAATGTACTGTACAATGCATATACATTTTGTTTTTTTGTAGCCTTTAGCCATGTACAAATAATGTATGTTTTAGGAGGTGGATGCTATCATTAGAGTCCTATGCCACTTTAGCTTCAAATTTCATAACTGATTCCATTAAACTCCAAAAGATATCAAGCAACTTGGGTTAGATTCCAATTCTACTTGTCTCTTCAATGGTTGGTTTATGGACCTCCCCTCTTAACCTTTAAAGGTGCAGGCATCCGAAAAGTGGATGTGCCTTGGTCAACTTCAATTACAACTTTCAAAATAACTATTTTCGGAATTTGATTTCAACTAAAAAAACAAAGCTTGACAAGTTTTGTTTCTATTCCATTTAAAAGTTTTGAGATATGTCAAAAATTGAAAGAGTTATTGCAATTGAAAGCTCCACGTGTTGAAACCGAAATAACACAATATGGTATGCTTTTAATTCATATCTTTTTGTTTTTAAATGTATTTTGAATTTAAATTATAAAACTATGTTTCTCATTCCACCCTTCATTTACAGTTAAAATTATAGATTATTCTAATATATATTGTAATTGATGTAATTTTATTTCCACCTTTCACTTTGAAAAATAACAATAAAAATTTTTTTTTCCTTCAAAATTATTGAAAAAATACAAAATAAATAGAAAATTTATTTTTCTACTAGCCAAAAATATCAAAAAAATTTACATCAATTAAATAAAAGGATAAATTTGGTTTGATAGTGGAATTTGACTTCAAAGTGTTTGATGTAGCTATTTTGGGTGTAAAAAAAATAAAATAACCAATTCAAATTTTTTCATGCTAATCTCTATTGCTACTTTTACTTCCTGAGCAAATTTCAAATAATTTAGATTTTTTTGCTATTTTTACTCATTTATGTTCAATTTTTGCAACAAAAATGATAACAATTAGAAACTTTCACGAAACAAATTGCAATTTCTCAAAGTGACATATAATTCAGAGTTTTAAGTAGTAAAAACATTAGATTGTTGTTTGAACACAATTGAAAAGGCTAAAATTAGCTTAAATAAGAAGTTTGACCATTTTACAAATGGATCAAGTCCTTTAAGGAATTAATACTTCATACCTGCGCACGACGTTGGAGGTAAACAAGCGAAGGACCTTGGCCTGACGCACATGCTGGTTTAACTGGCGGGTTCCGCCAGTGGGGTGGCGGAACTCAGCCCGGGCCAGCAGAGCCCCGCCAGGGCCTCACCAGTGCCCGCCAGCGGCACTTTAACACAAAAAGGTGGGTCGAAGGTAGGTCCGTGGGAGGGCTGGCCTCCTTCGTCGCAGCTTCCTCTAGCTTCATCTTCCCCGATTGAGTCTGTCCTCCACAGGGTTGCTCAACTCCAGCGCTTGTCTTGTTTTTTGAGGGTTTTTTATTGAGTTCCTATTAGGGTGTGTTTTGGGTACTAGTTGTTGCTAATTTCTTTTAAGCTAGTTTACAGTTGTGAGATACCATGGAGGAAGAGAGATTGTTGCAATTGCTTCTCACGAATACTCCTCCACCTTCTCAAGTTCCACCTCTTGTTTCTTCCATTCCAATTGTTGCACCTCCTCCTTTTCAACCTCAACCACCTCCTCAAGAGCGGCATTGGAGCAATGCTATCGTCAAGTTTTTGCTTGCGCAGTGCAAGGAGCATGTGGAGGCTCACAACTCAATCACGATGCGGTAGCATCAGTAGGTGAGAATCCACAAGCTCCTTGTTGCTCAATTTCCTCAAGAATCCAGAAGGAAGGTGAAGTCTTTATCGGACAAGTGGAAGAAGTTGAGGAGCACTTACTCGAAGATGAAGAAGTTGCGGAATCAAACGGGTGCTAGGGTGCAGGACATTGAAGGTGCCAAATTCATCTGGTACGATTGCGCCAGCTATGTTAGGCAAACCTGTAATATCTCTAAAACCTTCTATGATATTATGCAAGCGATCACCATGAGGGGTGTGAATGAAATGAAAAAATAAACCGCCCTCTCTTCCAGTGGCTAATGCTCTACAAACAATCATTGTGTACTTACGGATAGTTGACTCACCACATCCATATAAGTTGTGCATCCTAGCAGAACTAACACCGTGTGCTAATCGATATAGAACAAGTTTGACCTGCTTTCTAACTGGAATGGGGGGTCTTACAAAAGTAGTTGTAGTGGGGTTCAAAAGAGGTGTTAATAAATCAACTAAAGCCTCGAAGGCCATAAAGTCCATACGATAAGTTTGCCAGTACCTCATGTCAAGCATTTACGGAGATGTGTGCCATACATCACCTTCTACAATGTCGTGATGGATGTATTGGCGTGGCTCAACCCACCACATGCGACGTGGAAATCGTTGCCTTTAAACTAATACTGTAATAATTGGCAACAAGTGCCGCATTGCATGACCCCCCTCAATCTCAACTGGGACATTAGGTAGTACACGACGATGTCTACGACCAAAAAAGGTCAAGAGTACAACTACAAACGCGAAAAAAACAAGGATAGCATGGTTAGCCATCTTCAATCTTCAATAGCTCCAATCTTACACACTCAAATTTAGAAACTCACCAAAATTCTGAATGAGAAGAAGAATTTCATACAAAAATGTTCTAACCCTTCACTCCAAAATGTGTTTAAACACCTATTGTGAAACCTGTGAAACCTGTGGAACCTGAGAAACTAACGCCGGCGCAACTTGGTGCAGCTTGGCGCAGGTGCGTGGAGCAGAAGCAGCGCCCTGCGCCACCGCCCGGCTTTCCTGGGCCAGCCATTGATGCCCCGCCATTTGGCCTGGCGGATGGCGGAGGGCGTGGCGGCCTGGCCAGCATGTGCGTTGAGCGCTTGACGACGTTACCACGGCTCAAGCTACGTCTACAAGCAGCTGCACCTCTTGGTCTTAAACCCTTTCGTTTCTTGGTCTTAAACCCTTTCGTTGGAGCCTCCATCGCCACCCGCACCTCCCGTCGCCATGCCTCCATTCTCTCCCGGAAAGGTCGCATGCCCTACATGGCCCCTTCACAACACCGATTCCTGAAATTGGACCAATTTGATCAAAGAGCCGTATCAATGAAATCATTTCTTGCTCGCTCGCTCACTATCCATCCCTTCCTCGATCGTGTCAGCTCGATCCTTCCTTTTAATTTCTATAATTTAAGAATCCACCAGCCAAGAGCATTCAGTTTAATATGTGAATGCTTCACGCATTCGATGAATCATGATTGAAGTGCGCTCTCTCGCTTCGATCGGAAATGTGGTTTGGCATTGGCCGATTTCTACGGATTCTAGGGTTTGGGGTTTCTTATGAGGAGTAGTGCATCTGGAATTTCATGCACTGTAAATTGTGCGGAGTGGGGAGGAGACATATGGACAGTAATTGATAATTGTCGGCACGTTTGTTAACATGGCAAATTTTTTTCAAGGATTTGGGCACTTTTCTTGATGCTCGTGTGCAATCTCGGATCTATAGGAGGCCTAGTTTTGAAAGTTCTGTGCACTTGAATGGCACTATTCTGGCGCTCTGAGCACGCCAGTTTTAGGAATGCGACCATGATTAATTGCACTCCTCTTCTTTGTGTATTGATTGCTTTTCCACCATGTTTCACTCAGGTTAAAACATAGAATGAACGAGGCATGCTCGTTTTAAGTTCCTAAGGAGGGAGTATCACTGCGGCTACTTGACTTGCCAAATCACGATTTAAGCGAGGCTAGGTACACTCTCTGGCTTCTATGGGAAGAGTGTTTTGGTCTGTGGGTTCTAGGGTTTTGTTTCTTAAGTAATTCTATGAGGTATAAAGCGTTTGGAATTTTATGCACTTATGTCTGTGTAGAGTTTTGAAGAGATGTCTGAACCTCAATATTATTATTGTTACATTGGTTAACATGCCTAAGTATCAAGACACTAGGGCACTTTTCTAGACGTCTGCAACGTCTGAAACCTTAAATCTACAGCAGTCCTCGTTTTAAAGCTCTGTAAACTTGAATGTCAAAATTTTGGCGCTCTGGAACATGTCATTTTAAGGAGTTCGACCTAAATTAAATGCACATCTTCTTTGTGCACTGACAGCCTTTCACCGTGCTTGTTCGTATATTGAGTCTTGTTGAATAGTTCGTTGATGGCCATGGGGTTGCTTGCCGTGGGTTTGAATATATATGAAGGTTCATGATGCTGAGGGTGTTGAACGGGGTTAGTATGCATTTGAATAGTGTAGTGATTGCATGCGGCAGAGGTAGCTTTCTCTGTGTAATAGAAGATCGCCCAAGGGATCGCCTCATAACGTGATTAATTCTTGCACGATAATTTAGAGGTGCGTCGTAGGAGCTGATAGATCCTGTTCTGTCTAGGAACTGTAAGTTTAGACAAAATGGCGAAAAAGCCTGAAAAGGACGGCGACGAGTTGGACATACTAAAAGCGAGCTTGCTGAAGAAGGACCTTGACGTGATAACAATCACGGACAAGATGCGGCGGCTTGAAGATAGATCCCAGTTCATTGTCGGGAGCATGGAAAAGCTCAGTAATGGAACAAGGGAGAAAATCGTCACATTAACAGACATCATCGACTTTCTCACGAGGTACTTGAAAATTGTTGCTCAGTTGCTAGTTTGCTTGACAAAAGGTTTCCCTATAATCTGGTGATATGTCTAGGTATTTCATTGAGTAAACTTTTGCATGGTTAAAGCCAATGCAACAAATTTTGAAGAGTGGATTGATTTCAGATTTTGTAAACGTTTATGAATTGTTCAATCAGTGAGGGAAACGTCAAAGATACCAGAATCGCTGAACTTGAAGAAGCCTATGCGAAATCGGAGCAAGACTGCAAAAACACCGTCACACGAATGAATAAACAAATGGCTGATCTTACCAGTGCTCATGAGTTTCAACTGGATAGCATGAAGTTGAAATTGGAAGCTGCACATGTGAGACTTCGAGAAATGCAGGATTCTGCTGCCACGAAGAAAGTCATAGAAGATGAGAACGCTGCGTACGTTTATATTACCATCTTTCTTTTGTGGAAAATTATTATCCTCAGTTCAATTCAGGAGCTACCTGTAATGTTTGTTTATTTGTGAGAGTTGTTTTCTGAGATCGAGGTCTCTTGGATCATGAGGCCTCAACATTTGCATGAGGTGTTGTTGAAAAGCGTTCAAAGGAGAATTCCATCAACTTGGTTTCATACAATTTACCTCTTGAAGGAAGGATTTATTCAACTTCAAAGTTGGAGACTCCAAAAGATAAAAAAGAGTGAACTCATCTATAGATTCTCATATAAAGAATTCTTTCTTTGTTCTTTAAATATTGGGCTTTTTCATATTTAGGTTGAAAATACAATTGCTCAAAGAGGAAAGGGACCATGCAGAGGCAATTAGTGATGCTGAAAGGGTATCAGTTCAAGAGAAAGAACGACTCAAGAAAGAGATACAAATTCGAGTAGAAGAGACCAAGAAAGAAATGTCCAATACACTTAAGGAACATCTTCACTCTGTATGATCATATATCTCTAACTGATTTTTAATATTCAATGTATTTGGTGTTTGTTGTGTTTGTTTGCCATAAACTTTATAAAACTCAAGCTATTCATCAAATATCTAACCTTGAAAAGATAAGACCTATCACTAAGGTATTTTGCCAAGTCATTCAATTTTTGAACCAATAGGTGCATTCTTCATTTCTACAACAATCATGAATCATCCATCAACTACTTTTTGGCCCAACTTCTTTTCAAAAATGAAGAGATATGATTTGTTTCTTCCCAATGTACTTTATTTTTAAGAAATTCTAAATTTCTAATATTTTGTATTTGAATTAGAAATGAATTTATGAAACAAAACAAAATATGTGGATTTAAAATCCTATATACTCTTTTGATATCTCATGAAATAATTGTGAAAGCATTATGTATTATTAAGGTTTTGTGTAAATTTCTATTTTCATTCATTTTTATAGTCTTTACAATTTGAATCAATAATCAACATAGATGTATTTTCTTTACTAATAGTGTTTTGCTAGGTATATTAGAAAACAAAAAGAACAATTATCGAGAATGAACAACTTAGAAAAGAAGTTGGATATCACATCCATCAAATTGAGATGCTAGTTCAACAAAATCAAAAACTAAGTAATGAATTGGGCAACATCACTCGTAATATTCAACTTTCTAAAGAGGTGAAATGCAATTTTCATCATTTTTTTTATACAATGCACTCATCTTTATAATCAATGTTACTTCAAATATGTGATTGAATCACTTATAAATTTATCTCTACTTCTTCACTAAAAATACCAATTATACCTTTATTCAATTTATTTCACAATGTTATGCCTTTCATTCTTTTTTAGTTAACCATCTTCAAATCTTATTATCATAATTTTTATTTTTTCTATACTACTAATTTTATTTTTCAAATTCTATTATTGCCATTTTTTCATGATCAAATTTTGCTAAGGTTATCATTTACAACTGCATACTTTTGTGTGAGTTACAACAAAGGGAGGATGTAAGAGATCTAAAAATCCATGAAATATTCAACATAATTTCAATCTCCATTTTTACATATCTAAACAATCTAGAGAAATGAAGCTCCCTACTAAGATAGATATCTATTCTTGTCCTTGCACACATTTTCGTCTCCATGCACTAATGGTGTAAATTCTAGAAAGCAAGTGTGCACCATTGGTACATGACAGAGGAATTCTTAAAGGGACAAAAATGGATATGTCTATCTTTGTCATGATAGCAAAAAATATGTAATTAAGAAATAAAATAAAATCACATGTTGAGTGTACAAGTGAATTGGATAAAAATGCACATTATTTAGCAAAGATTGCAATCTTAAGTTCAACGTCTATTGCAAGCTAGATTCTTTCTCTAAGCTATTGACGCAACTTCTCAAAAAAGTTATTTTTGTGTACTCCTAGTACACTATCCTTAATTTTGACTTATGATAAATTGCGTTTTTCAAATCAGCACATAAACTTCTTGAAATTAATTTTTCAGTAAATTTTCCTTGAAAGCCAAGTCTTTTGATATTGTTTAAAGCTTTGTGGAGTTAGTTATGAATTTTTGAAGTTGAAATACAACAATCACAAATAGTGTCTACTTCCTAAAATGTACACTTTTTATACATTGATGGGTACAATGATATAAACAAAGCAAAATGTAACTCTACATTAAAGGACACTTGATGCTTTTTGAGCCCAATTGCTTTATGGACCTCCTACCTTACCAATGCCAATATAGTTTGATAGTTTGATAGGAAGGTTAAGTTGTAGAGAATTAAACTTATTGTAGTAGTTGTCAAAATATGAGGATATTGACTTTTGTATAATTATGTGATTGGACCAAAAGCTAGAAGAGGACTTGGCACGTCGAAATCACATGTATCAACAAACAACAAGAATATTGGCATACAAGCTTCGAGGTAGGAAATTGGATAGGTTTTGTTTACCCCCTAAATGGTCTAGAGGACATATGCTATCCTTGAGAATGTTTATAAGCTCAATTTCATGGAATTCTATTAAGTATTTACCAATTCTTTGAACTATATAAATTGATGGCATAGATATTTTTTAGGAGATAGTGAATGAATTTTAACTATTGAATATTTCATTACCTTCCATATGAATTTTTTTTAACATGCTAAATTTTTTAATTGATATGAAATTAACAACTATATTTTGTAAATGTATCCCTATATTGTACCACATCCAAATTTTGACCTACACCCAAAAGCGTATTTCTAAAACCAATTCTAAACTCTCGTAAATAGTAGGAATACATTTTAAGCAAAAATATGTAGACGTTTGTTTTAGAAAGGGAACAATTTTATGTATAGATACCTTATTTAATTTGGTTTGTATGCATGTAGCCTAGGGTTTTGCTTAGTATTTCTGGATGTCTCAGCACTCCATAATTATTGACAGTTCACAAGCGTAAGTTGTCAACAAACAAAATGTATTGACATGTAGAGGTCTCATTTGTGTGTTTGGAGGAAACATTTGTAATGCATTTTGGATAGTTTAGCCATTTTCTATGTGTAATTGAAGTCCTTGTATATAGTAGTTCTTTATATTTTGAGGCATATTGCACATATAACTAATTTTGAGGCATGCACAATAAAGTTAAAAATACAAAAATATTACACAGTCACAACCATAACCTTTTCTTACTACTAACACCAAAACACTCAACCAAATAAGAGAATTCAAATGTTTTATGGAATTCTTTGTATACAAAACTATGGTGAATAGGCTAAATAGTGAAACATAGTGCAAAACACCTAGGGGTTAATATTATCAATAAGTTTGATTTCAATGCTCTCAATAGAGTATATTTTCTGAAGGTGGGATGTATATTTTTGATTATTTTTTATCAGAAGCAAACAAGCTTTTAGCAAATACCAATAGAATAGAAGCAGTGCAAGAAAAGAAGAATGTTGGACAACCCAAAGGCACTTCGAATGATATTGACCAATTAGACTTAAAGCCACAAGATGAGGTGCACTATACAATCCAAAATTCTTCATTTTCTCACCAAATCCTAAGGAATGAATGTGTCAAGTTCAATAATCTTTATTTCTTACTATTATACTTGTCATATTTGAAGAAATTAATGACAAATTTGATAATAAGAGTTTCTAAGTGCGTAAATGGTTGCAATCCATCTTCTTGCTTTGTATTGTCCTAATTTTTTTGATCTCATTTAAAAAAGTGCAAAGCCAAAATTCAACTTGCGAATACATTGAAATTTGACTCTACATTTCAAACAATAATGTTTCTCATAATCTCATCCATCCATTTAAAAAGATTCCAATTTTTATAAATATATATTTTTTAAATCCCTTTCTACAAATGAAGGTAAATATAATTAATTTGTAAAATCTTGATTTTGAATTAATTATTCATCTAAGTTGCAATTTATAATACATCTTAACATTTTGGGTGGTTTGTGTCACTTTTATCTACAATAGAATATTATCAAAATGTTATTGAAACCTATATGTGAAACTTCAATGTCACAAACTAAATGACCTAAATGCGCATGAAATTGTAAACAAGATTGTGTAATTGGTGACATGTTACATGTATATGATATAGTATTCATGAATTTAGTCAAGGATTTTGTTTTGTAAAAGGTTTTACTGCATCTTAATATTTGCTTACTATTTGAATTCAATTCAAAAGCAAAATTTGATACTAAAGCTTATACTACAATCTTATTCACAATTTAATGAAGAAAGAGATGAAATTGTCATTGATATTTAAGAGCTTTATGTTTGTTGTTATCTAGATTGTAGGAGGTACACTTCAAACTGAGGCCATCAAATTTCTATATGCATGTCTTGAAGACATTGAATTGGAAAAAATCACTAAACTTCCTATTAAAAGTATCACAACAAGGTAGACAAAAGTTTGATTAGAATTTAACCTATTACTTTTAAAATGTTAATTCTATTCATGTTTGTAGGCAAAATGAGTTTATTGTAAACTTTGAAATATTTTTATTTTTATTTCTATAACATTATTTATTGTGAAAAGCTTTAGTGATCCTTCTATCTTGTATTCATTATTTGAATTTTCTGTATGTAGTGCTAAACCTACTCCACGGAAAGAAGGTGGTTCAAACATTTCAAATTTCACATTAAAACAACGCCAAGTATTACTCACGTATGTCATTTTTACAATTTACTCTTCAACAATTCTAATTTAATGTAAAAAATAGTTGAGTTTAAACCTATAACATCAAACATTGTAAATTATACCAAAATTTCAAGGTTTTTCCCAACCTAACATGATGAAAAAGTAAAAAACCTTTCAACTCTCAAAAGTGTTTAAAAAAGGAAAAAATGTAGATTTGGAGATTGTAATGCAAAATCAATTTTGTTTTGACATAGAGACATAAATCTCACTTTTTGTGATTTTTCTTTTTCTTGCAATTTAGACATGAATTGAGTTAGAGCCTTGTACTATAATCATAAAATATGAGTGATCAAGCTAGTCACATCTTTAAAGAACACTCTAAAATTGTATTTTCAACATGCTTGGATAATCTTTATCCATAATATATAACTCTAAAAAATATTCATCATCTATCTATTCTATGTCAATTCTATTAAAGTTAGTGCATATAAAATATAACAAAATGCATTTGAGATCAAATTTCTACTACCAAAAAGCACAATTAAGTTAAAATTATGAAATTATGATTATCAAATTTAGATATCAAGTTTAAGTAATTCCTACAATGGACTTTAAGAGATCTAATGTGGCTAAACTTAAAATTTTAGCCATAAATAAATAAAAATCTATGTTAAATTTAGTCTTAGTATAAAAAAACAATTGTTTAAAGCCTTACTCTATAGAAATGTTCATCATAAATAAAACCTTTTTTAAATAAAAAACTTAGTTTTAAAATTTATTAACTTTTAAAGTTAGAAACTATATATTTTACATACAATACAAAATCATCCAACAAATTAAATCTAATAATTTATTTTGTATACTAGTTTTTTAAAAGTTATTAAAAATTTGCATTTTAAGCATTTTTCTAATGCATTAATAAGATGTGGCCATATATGAACTTCAAATTACATATGTATCATTAAAAGTCAAAGGATATTTTGTACCATCTAGAGTTTATAAAAATTCTACATTTATAAGTTGTAATTGTATTCATTTACTAAATAAAATAATAATTGATTATAATTCTTAAATATGCAATTTTGTAACAATTTTAGAAACAATCAAAATACCTACTTCAATATGTATGAAAAATTCATATATTATAGTGATAATAAACAATAAATATCAAAAACTATACTCCATGTACAATATATTGTAAGAGCTTATATAAATGTATTTTCATAAAATGATACAATGTTTTTTTATTTGAAATAGTTAGTTTCTTCTATAATTTGTATACTAGCACAATCTTAATTCTGATATTAAAGAAAATATAAATTAAGCTAGTTGTTAGTATATTGATATTTGAGTATTCAAATTTGATAGGGCACTTTTACAACAAGCTATGTCATTACAATCAACAACAAATAATATGACCAAAGATGTATTAGAGTATCCTTTTAAAGCTCCAAATCCTCATATAGGTACAATTATACTATATGATTTGTATTTGAAATACCTTTACATTCTAATGAATGATAATTCACCTTTTAAATAGAAAATTAACCATTTTTATGACTTTCTATTTTAATTCTTTAATACTAATAATATAAATTATTGCACTTGAATTAACTCACTTGATTATTTTTAAAAATTCAAATGTAAAAAGTTTTGATCATTCACATTTGTTTCTTTATAATTTTTTCAACTTTTTTATATTGATTCAAATATGCATCATTAAAATTTTTAAATAGAACTATAAGATTTTGTGTAAATATAAAGTATAAGTCTTCAAAGTCAAATAATTCCAATGGTTTAATTAAAGGGTGATTATAAAATAGATGTTATTATTTTACATAATATTTCATTAATATTTAAATTGATGATTTTATAATTTCAAGACAATATAGAAATAGAAGAGAGTCTACTATTTATATATTATATTTGAAATTTGAAATTTAAATAATAATTTAAAAAATCTTATAAAAAAATCTTGGTAATAATATTGAAATGCTCAATTACATAATATTGAAGTAAATAATAATTTTAGTAGTTTTTAGTTGAAAAATATTCTTCAATATATTTTAGAAAAATTTCTGTCAAAATAAAAATCTAAAGTTGACTAATTATTGTTAAATTTTTATAATTCAGATTAATTAAAAAGTATTATTAATATTATAGTAAAAATCAGATGAAAATAAAATTAAGCATCTAAATATTGTATCATATATAGAACTAATAGTTCAAAAAATACTTCAAATTGTTGTTATTTGTAATTTATCTTAAATTTTATATTTGAAAAATAATTCAATACATTACATGCTTTCAGATATTCAAATTGGTTCTCGCTTAACAAAATTTGGAGCAAAATCAAAGTGTAAAATACGAGTAGATGATATATTAGCAATGCCCATTGAAAAAATTTTAGAATCAGAAAGAGAATCAAAGATTTCTTGAGTAATTCAATATATATTTAAGTAAGTGTCTTATAGAAAGATAAATTATTAAAGTTTGAAGTTTTAAATTTTAAACTTCTTAGCTAATTATCTTCAAATTATACTAATTTCATTTAATAATTTACAAAAATGTTTCTTCCAATATAGGTGAAGATATTTGAAAAGGTTATTATTTTAAGCTTCAAATTATATTTTGAACCCTAGTATGAACAAACAAACTTATCAAAATTACAACATATACTAAGTTACCAAAAAGTTGATGGTAAAATTTTACACAATTTTATTACAAATCTATTAAAGATAATATTTTATAAATCTTTAAATATTAATTTTATTAATAGTTCATAAATCAGTCTCTATATGTTTAGATTTTTTTAAATTGTTGAATTTTTTCCTTTATTTTTGTTAATAACTCTAGATATCTATTAGAATAGATAAAGAAGTCAAAATGTATCTAAAATATGAATTAAATCATACATGCCATCTAATTAAAAGTTTAAGAAAATATGATTGTCATTGTTGTTTGTGTAATTTAAATAATCCAAACATATTTTTTATACAAATACTTGAAGCTTTTATCATCATATTTGTTATTTATTTAAAAAAGGTTTAGATGGTATCACTATTGTACAAATAATATATATTATAAAAAATATTTGTGAAATTGAAATTAAGGTTTGATATTTATTCTTATTATTATCATAAACTTTTTTTTGAATAAATTTGTTTTTAGAAATAATTAGTGAAGTGTTCATGAGTTATTTTTTTTAAATCCTACATATTTAAATAACAGGAATAAAAAAGGTTATAAAAATTTCAACTTTTAAGACAAAGTGAAATGTGTCATGTTATATTTGTAAAATGAAAAGCAATATTATGTTGAAGATGGTTTTATAAAAGCTTGCAAATTTATTACATTGCAAATTGTATCCTGATTTTTTATTCAAACTACTTTGAATATATGTACAACTACAATGCTATATTGAATTAAATATTATAGCTTGTAACAATTGTAAGAGTGCAATTTTTAAATGAAGTGCTCAATGTCATATTTTCAACCAAATGGATGGCCACATTTTAATTTTTACAAATATTCATCCAAATATGGAAGTACTATAGAGCTTAAAATTTAGTTCTAGCGATTAAAAAGGAAATATAATATTTTCTTATGCAACATGATGTTGCAAATGTTGCAAAACTTATACTATTAGTTAATCTTATATACATTCTACCATTCTACCAAATCATTAAACATATGCATTTCTAAAAAAAAAAGTGCATGTGGAAATGCACAACACAAATGATGACAAAATGAATGTTTTTGTCTTTCCACAATGATTTTCTAAACTCTCCTTTTACTTAAGTGATTGAAATGTTGAATTCACTTATTCACATGAGAATATTTAGTCTAGTAATGAAGAATTTTTCTATAGTTAATTACCAAATACGTTCAAATAGACAACATCAAAGTAAAATGCAATGAAGAAGATTGAAATTTATCAAATACCTCTTTTCAAGATAGAGATATTTATTAAATGCATTTGTTATTGATTTCCAATGATCTTTTATTTTATTCATATATCACCCTATACAATTTTAAAATAACTCAGAATTTTTTTGTTTGATCTACATTTGATAAGTGTCAATTTCTGAAAACTTTTCATTAACAATTCTTAAAACATTTTATTTCATGTAGGTTTATAAGTGTTAATGCCAAAGAAATGAGCCTATGGCAAATCATTTACCGAAACTTATTATTTCTTATATTGTATGCTCAATTTTGTTACTATATTTAAATGATGTTTATTGCAATTTATTTTTCAAAAATAAAATCACAAGTCTTTTATATGTCAAAAAAATATTTTCTTCTTAAAGATTTGAAAATATTGTGATGTGTAATTATATTTACAGATTCATACCTATATATCATGGTGAAATATGACAGTAATGTAGACAAAATAATCATATCATTTTGTAATTAAAAAATACTTATCTCATGAGCATAAATTAATAACAAATGGAAAGAAATTTAGCAATAAATATCTCCTATTCATTATTTTATATTCATATATATTTTGGAAAGCCTAAAAATTTGACTTGTGAAGTTCTAGATCAATATTCTAATTGTAAACAATTTTAGAATACAAACATGTTTTGAATACATATAATATTTGTTTTTCTATCCATCTACACAACTAAATATTTTAAAGTTAGTCCTTTTACATTTATATAATATAAATTTTTATAACTCCCCTTTGTACATTTTTGTAGTTCAAAGGGTGTAAATATGTACAAATTCAAAAACAAACTTTTACATCAAACATGACATGTTGACCCTAGAGAATCACCTACAAAATCATGTATTAAAGAAAATTGGAGTTATTATAAAGATTTTTATTTTTTAATAATAGTCTTTAAATCTCTAAAACATTGAAGATAACTATACAGTGCAACAATGTAAAACTGTCTTTAGACTATTTGTAATGAATGCTTAATGTCTAATCTTTTGAGGCAAGTGAAATCTTGGCAATATCTTCTTGTAGGTAGCTAGAAATTCAAATATTAGTTGTCTTTAGTGTAGGTTCAGTTCTAGAATCCTAAATTTCTTAAATTAAAATTTGTATGTGATTGAAGGATAAATCCTTCGAATCATCATGTAAGTTGAATAGTACTTTGAATTGGTTAGCTTGATTTGATGATAGTTCATGAGTAAATATTGGCCTTATTATTTTTTTGTGATTATATCTTCATTAATGAGCTTTCTATTGGACTATAATCAATATCATAGATATCAAATAGTACTTTGTAGCATCCAAGGCATAGGGCAATTCTATATTTATTAGCAAATGTTGTTTTCCAATTGTTGAACTTGTTTAGGGTTTTGAAAACCTAAAAAATCTACAAGATCTTTACATTTAACAAAGTCTAATAAAATAGAAGAATAGTGAGTCTTCTATGATGCTATAAGATAGAAGTGGAGATATCTCATCAACAAAATTTTGTATGAAAAGGGGAAGTCTTGCACACTAGTTTGACCTCCAATGAGGGCTTTTGGTATTTTGGAATTTGAAGATTGAGTGTTTCAATGTAGGGAATTGGAAATGATTTTTGTTCAATGGCTACATGCCACATGTACAAAAATTATTCACTTGACTACACTACTATGAGGCTTGTACATGATTTTACACTATCACTATCATCCCAAAAGAGGCTTCTCCACATTCATTTGTGCATAAAACTCTCAATTTGTATCATAAATACAACTCCTCACACTACAATGTGAACTTATTGAATTTCAAAGTTTAATTGAATTAAAATATTAGAATTTTTTTTTCCTTTTTTTTCCTATGGCAACAATAAAAGATACACTAGTTCCTATAAAAATTACCTAAAAAATGTTTGAAGGAGTTCAACTTCCACAAAAAGACAATAAACTCTTAAATGGTGACTTCCAAAGCAAAGTATATTAATCTTCAATTTGTTTCCTAAACCTTGTGAGAAAAGACTCCAAACCCAAATTATAGTGAAAAGTTACACATTATAGTAGTTTGCTCAAAAATTGCCTATCCTCTTCAAATCGCCCCTATTATTAGGTCTTAAATGGACATAATGTGGTTTTGAAATGGTCTTGAAATGGTCATGTGACAATCATTAAATGGATTGAGAATAAAATTAGACGCAATATAGCGTGTAAGGTATTGCTTTTAGATTGAAATATGAATGGAAGAAAGATGTACTTGGGTCCATTTTCAAATACACAGACAAGTAGACATTCATGCATTTATAAAGAAAGATGGTAGGCCAACTATATTTAGTGGATAGTGGCTTAATCATTTTAAGTTTACCTTATTTTACAATTGTTAATAGTTTATTTAAAGTTGTAATTGATCACAATTAGGACAGTTATAGTCATACCTAGTGTCAAAATAGGTGCCTGGGATCAAAATCTTTGTAAAATTATAACCAATTCAATACTAGTTGAAAAATTAAGAAACCACTTCTATTACATGTTGCATCTATTTTCCTTTCTCTATAAAATTAACTAAGAATCTTCCTACTTACAAAAGCCCATGAAAGAGGTAGACCAACCTTTAAATAATCACTTTAAGAGTAGACTACACTAAAGGATTTTTGAGGACAACAACAACCCACTTCAAGTGTATTCCCTTCATTGTTTCCCCATATCAAAGGGAACAACCAGCTGTCAAAAAATATTTTTTTAAATATAAAAAATAAAATTCTTAAAATACAATTTTTTAAATAAATAAATAAATTTTTTTGAGAGATGACATGGCACTCTCTTGGCCACATCAAACTACATTGTTGGCTGCATTCCAAGTGTTTTCAGGGTTAGGGAACCCACAATCTTGATGAGACCTCAAAAAACATCTAATGATTTCACACCTTGGTCCTACCATCAATTACTTCACAGATTTACATCTACCGTCAGTTACTTCATAGACTTGCAACGGGATGGTGCTTGCGCTGGCGGGATTCAATTCCACCACGTGGAGCATGGTGGAAACTACTAGGGAAAATGGTGGGCTCACTAATCATAGTGAGGGAGCAAAATCAATGTCACTTGCAATATTAGTGATTGCTAGAAATCACTAAAAATTTTGTGAAAATTGTTACAATATAACCATAAAATAGCAAAAATTAGTGAATAAGTGTGACACACTATTAAAATAAATCATAGTTGAGCAATTTCCGTATTGCACCCGGGTTTTGCACGACTCAGGGAGCCAAGTCCACCGATTACTGAACCAGAAACCAGCTCATGATCCAAGTTCTACAGCAATTTGTCTACAGCAAAGCAATAACTCCTCTGAAGTTGTATGGTGAAAGAAAAATAAACCCCAAGCAATTGAATCCATCCCAGGACCACAATGTATTGAAAATTACGAGATCCTTCGGATATCCATCAAATTAGTACCCCAGTTTAAGTAATGCACAGCCAGAAACATTACCATACTCCATTATGCAACAGATCATGATCAATTATTCCATACAAGGACCCAAATTTAAGGCCTACAAAATTGTTTGCTCAAGCTTTTCACATCAAGGCGCCATGACTCCCTCCATTGTGTAGGACAATGTCTTGATCCAATCCGCTTTGAAAAGCAGTTGACGCAGGGTATCCATGATGTTAAACTCAGGGTCCAATTTTCGCTGCCAGCCCTGAACAACGATTTTAAGAGCTGGTCAACCAATCCAAAATAAACTACCGAGAGAAAAAGAAAAAGCATTACTCTTTGTAGCTCATTATACATTAGAGAACGTAAACTCGAGAATCCTAGAGCTGAATGTTAAAAAAGTCAACTTTCTTGAGAATCCATCCTGACATGATTTGTTAGGTATGTAGTGGAATTAAATAGGAAAAAAAAGAGTAGAAACGAGCGTGATTTTGTAAATAAGCATCAGGATATGGACGAATGGCTTTGTAAATGTCATGAACATTGAGCGTAACACTTAAATTGAGGGGACTCAAAAAGAAGGAATTCTGTTTCTGTAGCACATTTTCGATCATACTCAATGAAGATTTTAGGAAGACAAAATTGCAATATTTAAGAGAATCAATACTTGTGCCCAAAATAGAATTACAAAATTGACTGTACACATACGACACAGGGCAACTGTAGGCATGACGAACACGAAAACAACTGTTTGAATAAACTTACCTCGAGGACAAGGGTGGTCACCATAACAGTACATACGTCACCATCTATGTTCACTTTGTGACGCCGAACTTGCTCCAGTAACTCTTGCATGCACTGCCCTGCATGCACAGAATCCCCTTCCTCTGAGTGCCAAAACTGAAAAACCTTGTCTACTTCCTGTTGCAACCACCCACAAATGTCAACCCAACTATGTCAGCAATGCTTCAAGAGAACATATCGACTCAAACCTCTAAAATAAATCAGGAACGAATGATATTTCGTGGCCTTCAACCGAATATTCACACCAGAGCGCCTTCAAGGATTCGAATAGTGATGCACAGGAGAAGAGCTTTCGAAGAAACTACAAAGAGTGAGCTAGTATTAACCGAATCAATACTCTCCGTGGACTATGACGAGATCGGTACCAAAAGGAAAAAGAAGTTCCCCTATAAAAGTACAATAAAAGAGAGAACCAGAAACCGTAGCCCCCGATAAAGTACTGAAAAAGAGGAGAATCAGGAAAACCAAAAATAAAGGGCTGCAGGTACATGAAACGAAAATTAAGTCTATAATACATTATATCTGCTATTGACAATCGAGCGTGATAGCGCCAACTTACGTCAATAAAGGCCCCTGGGTCTGGACAACTCTGGGCCCGTGAAAATTTGAGTGTACACTCAGCTGCTGACCTGCCGTCCTTCTGAGCAATTGCTTTGAAGAAATCCAATAAGGTAGACCTATCCTGAACGTTAAGCTCTGCAGTCATCCCAACATCCAGCAAAACGACATGAGGGCGAGACTGGAACAGCTGCTTGTTGGGAGCTCCAGGTTCCATACGCACCAAGATGTTGCCAGGGTGTAGATCGGCGTGGATGAAGTTATCCACCTGACAAGACAGCAGGAAACTATAAACAAAGCCATCATGAAATCCATAAAACAGAACACAATTTGGAGCTTTGAAAGAAAGACGTTTTCCAAAACAGGAGCTCAAGTGCAAAGGGAAAGGTAATGCCTTACAAGGAGCATCTTTAACAACGTATGAGTTCCAATTGATGCCAGAGCGCTGTTGAGACGATTTTTGCCACGCCTATCCACAAATCGTGCTACACTCTCTCCTTGTTCAAAAGTCTCCACCAAAACAGCGGGATGTACCAAAGGATACAACGGCTTCGGAAACGAAACGTCCTTCCATCTGCGAAAGTTGTAAATGAAACGACTTAGATGAGCAGCTTCCCTTGCCAAATCAACCTGCCATGCCAATCGTC
This sequence comes from Pseudoscleropodium purum, assembly GCA_963969395.1. NCBI lineage: Eukaryota > Viridiplantae > Streptophyta > Bryopsida > Hypnales > Brachytheciaceae > Pseudoscleropodium > Pseudoscleropodium purum. The sequence continues at coordinate 30,978,049 of OZ017795.1, forward strand.
CAGCCAACAATTACCAGAAAGGGTCGGACCATGACAGGTGCAAGTTCTCGCATGTGAAGACTGTTCCAAATCGAATCCAGCAGACTAGCTTATGCCCTAAAGGACACTTATCCCAAATTGGACGTCAAGTTTCTTCAGCAGATTTGAGTAAGTCAAACACGGAATTTCATTCGTTCAATTTTTTTTATTTCACAACAACAAATGCCATATGCTTCACACATTCTAAAAGATATATAACTTAACCCCATTTAAATGATATCATCGCAATACGATCAATTGAACTGCTCATTCTAAACCGGGAATCCTTGGTCCTTCAGCGGTTATACTACGTTATTAGAATGCTGAGAATGTGCATTTCTGTGACGCGTGTATCGAGGAGCTCAGCAAAAGTAACTGACTCTCTTGAAAGCAAATCTCCCAGTACTTGTGATAACGAGCAGAAAAACAATCGTCCAGAAAGTCAAGATTCATCACTTATATGCTCAACCCTTTTAGCTCAACCCTAATGAATTATAATAGCACTGAGCCAGCAAGTACTATTCATATGCATTGCAGGCACCCGACGTACCTGTGTCAACATAAAGACTGCAAATTGTTGTATACTCTCGTCAAGCCTCAGCCAAGCCAGACCCGGAATAAAATTGGACACTTTCGCACACCAATTGATGATAGTGAAATCCCTTCTTATGACCGAGCTCACCCCCGGATGCCGCACCTTCACTGCCACCACCATAGGCTTCGAAATTTGTCCAGGATACCGGTACCGTAACACTGCCCTGTGAATTTGAGCAATACTCCCAGACGCCACTGGCTCTTCTTCAAAATCCTCGAAAATCTCATCAATCTTCCTGCCAAACGCCCCTTCAATTATCTGCTTCGTTTTAGAGTATTTGTGAGCAGGGGCTTTACTATGCAGCGTCGAGAGCTCCGCACAAAGATCTCGTGGAAACAAGTCAGGTCGTGCAGCCGCCCACTGCCCCCACTTAATAAACGCGGCCCCTGCATTCTCCAGGGAGAAGCGCACTAACGAGATCCACCTCTTTCGGAACCTGACTCCACATGAATCAGCAAATGGGGCTAAAATGACTGCGGGGGTAAACAAAACTGCTAGATAGGTAGCACGGATAACTAGTATGACAAACTCTATCAAAGAGAATACAAACGAAAGAATGTAAGCAGGATGATGAGGTTGATTGGATTCTAAGCGAACTGGGAAAGAGTCGCCTCCTGATGCAGCACTTTGGTGAACTAAAGTAGCCTCGCCGAGAACGACGGCAATGATGCGTGGGATCACTTGGGAGCGTGCGCAGGCAAGGCTAGCAACTGTGGCCAGTTTCCGAAGGGAACGATGGAGAAAGACGCCAGGGTAACGATGCTGCCAAGCCATCTGACTTTCAAGCCTAAGTGCTCGCAAGTCCACACTGGTGGACTTCAACAGTTGCTTGAACTCGTGCAGCACTTCACGTTGCAATTCTTTGACTCTACATTGGAGAGTTTTGTTACGGAGAGTAGAAGATGTGGTATACGTCCATGAAGTTCTCGAGATTGAGTACCCACGCGCTTGAATGGTGGCAATGTTTTTGGAGTGTTCAGCAATCGGTTGCCATACAGCAGATTTGGTGGGTTTTAGCAATGGTCTCAAGAAACCAGTACTCGTTACAACCACTATTTGGCCTTGGTTGCGGAAGAAAGGCATCCCGAAGGGTGCAATGGTCACTCCATCGCCATAAGGGCTATCAAAACCAACACCAAACGATATAAATTTTAAAAGAATATACAGAATATCCCAGAGACGGAATAGAAAGAGAGATCCTCAGAATTCTGGGGAAAAATATCTGTAAAGGGAATAAAGGGAATGAATCCCAAAGATTCATATGTCGGAAGGAAAAAAACGAACAATGGGAATGATGCCTAGCCCCTAAACCCCAAAACCGAACAATCCGAAACACCCAAACCCTAAATCCCCGAAAATTGAACCTTCCGAAAGACACCCAAACCCTAAACCCCGAAAATTGAACAATTCGAAAGACTCTCATACCTGAAATCCAAAAAATTGAACATTCCAATGACGCCTAAACCCAAAAACCCCAAAGCGAACAATCCGAATGACGCCCAAATCCTAAAACCCCAAAATTTGAACAATTCGAATCACACCATTTACCACACCCTAAACCCCAAAATTGAACAATCCAAACGACACCTATACCCTAAATCCACAAACCTGAACAATTCGAATAGCACCCACACCCGAAGTCCAAAAATCCCAAGATCCAAGAATTCGAATCCCGATTAAACTCTAAACCTAAACAACTCAATGCCGCCTAAACCCAAACCCTAAGAAAAGACTGACGCGCTTACCAACGAAGGTGCTGCTGAATCTGGCGACGCCAGCAGTCCAAAATCCGTGCCCCCGCCATTACTGGCAGTAGGAATGTCTCACAAGCAGAGAAGCTCCATAGTGGGGTCCCTCCGTGCCAACGCTCCTGGGGCTGCGAGAGAGCAAGATCGCAGTCCGCTACTGCGAAAACAGTACACCGACGAATCGTGAATCTCCATGGAAGGAATGCGAATACACCGAAGAATCGTGGATGGTGGTAAAGGAATCGGAGAGCGAGAGAGGAGGAGGAGGAGCCCGATTCCGGGGGGTTCGGGCCAGCTGCCAAACTCTCGCGTGGACAGAGCGGGCGTCAGAGGGAGCGCCACGAGAGGAACATACCCGGGTTGAGGACCTGGGAGGGGCGTACCCGGATCTTGTGATGGTATCCGGGTTTTGGATGTGGGGAGATTACAGTGATGGGCAGGTGACGTGGACCTTTCAGTACATTTTTGTCCAACGTTGCATCGTGCATTTTTAACGCCTAAGTGCCTAAACCTCTTTAAGTGTGCTTTTCTTATGAAAAAGAGTATGGGTTCATAGATAGCCCCATTATCCCCAACTAAGGAAATCATTTGTCTTTCAAAATCTAAGCATATAGATGTTTAAAGAGCTTGCTTATTAGTTTGCATATCAATTTTGAGTGTGAAATTGTACAGGAGTTTTGAGATTATGACAAGAAAAAATTATATATCTTATTCTCTATATGTTGCCCCTACTCATAATGTTTGAGAAATTTGCATACAAAAGCTTTTGGGGATTGGAGGTGACACAAACAACTAGAAAATGTGTTAGCCGCTACTAAAATGCACTTGCAAAAATCTTCAATAAAATGAAAAGCTATCAAATTCATTACACAATCCACCTTGCAATTGTTGAAATGTTTTTTTTTATAAGTAGAAATCACAAATATTCAACACTTGAATGTTTAAATTTTCAATAGTAAAACTGAGAAAACACTTTACTTTTTCTATTGGGACTATTTTCAAGCAAATGGATAAGTACAATTTTTTACATTTCAAATCAAGTGAAATTGACAAGCTTTGCTCAAAGCCAAGAAATCAATTAAAATTGACAAACTTTATTCTTCTACTAGTGGTGCATCAAAGCCTTTGAAGACTTCTTTAAAATCAAATATTTTTTTTAGTAGAAAATAAAAGCTTCTAATAATTAACCTTCAATATTGCTTATAAATTATTTTTAACAATTAAAGGTGAATTTAATCACCCCCATACAAACAAGCTAAAATTTTGAAGCAACTATATATGGTCGCTAAGGCACTTAGAGATTAAATCATTTGAAAGATCGGAACATATTCAATGGAGTGATTGTAGTGGTTGATAGAGTAGAATTTAAGTGTTTAATCCTTGAAGGGCAAGCCATAACCACTAATTTCAAGCCTTATTGTCCATCATTCTAGTTGTTGCTATTTTGCAACTAGATATGAATGAAGAATTTTATATTATTTTTTAGAGATGAAATTATATGTCTGATACAAGTCTTAAAATTTTCACAAATTTTGGGAAAATTTTGAAATTATTGTAAACTCTTTTTAAGAAAAAATGAAGAAAATTCATATCAAATACAAAATACACTCCAAAAATCTGAAATGTTCACAATTGATGTACATTATAGTGTATAATACCATGGCATGAAACAAAATTACCATGTCATTTTATAATTAGAAAATTAGCAAATCAAAGTTATAAGCCCAAAGTCCATATTGCTATAAAATATTGAAATTTACAAATTTTACTATATTTATAATTGGAATAGAAAGTGCACTTAATAAGATTCATTTTATTAGTTGAACTCAACTTCAAAAAATATCATTTTTGTAGCTAGAATTCACATCAAGAGTAAATAGCAAGAAATGGCTAAAATACACACAAGGGAGATCTTAGATTAAATAGGAATCTTCTTCTTTAGAAAAGTTAATAATACCATAATGAAGGAGTTTGCAATACTATTCATCAAAAATGTATCAAACAACTTCCAAAAAAAACATTGGATGAAAAAACATATTCCATCCTACTAGCTCAAGTGAAGTCATCTAATCAACATTTAGTGTCCGTAGTGTCCTTACACGGAAGGACGTGGCTTCCCATGAGCAAGGTAGTCACCGAAATTCTTTGATTAGTAAACCAATAGGTGCTCTCTTTGTTTTTACATCCATTAGACCTTTTAGATTTATAATGTCCTTATAAGTTTAAGCCATTTGGAAGATTACAATATTATTTAATGGAGTAATTAATTTTTTTTTCTATTACCAGATTCTCTTTGAAGACATCCATTATAGAGATTGATGGACTACTAGAATTCAAGTTTTTGATTTTTTCCCTTCTTCAAGAAGATTGGACCTAGTGAAACCCACATATCACAATTTAAGAAGAATTGGAGATATCAAGGAAGTGGAAACTCAATTGACTAGATGGAAGATGGTTATGATCCTTGAGTGCAAAATCTATGCATGCCATTATGGAGAGTTGTAAGGATGATAGATAGAATAGTAGAAAGGGCATAGAAAAATCAAATTGATTTCAAAGCAGTAGATAAATTGTTTGTGATTTAGATATGTGTCATAATCAAATCTTATTTATAGATGGGATAATTGAATGATATTGATGTTTTCTATGTAGAAGTATGAGTATAATGCCTCACCAAAAAGACTACTACTTCTTTTCCATTCTTTGCATTAGAAAAGGAGAAGAGGTATAGCAATTAATCTTTCTTAATAGGAAAGAACAATCTTATTCATAGGATACTAAAAAGGAATAAAATGCACCAAATTATATTGTCAAATATTGGTAATAAAGGCCCAAAGAGACAATAACTTTAGAGTGTTTTACACTTAGATGAGTAAGATCAAAGCAATAGACCACTCCAATGCATTGGTATTTTGTTTTGTTCACTATGACAATGGGAAATGGGAGCCTAATGCAAAATTGACAATAATGGTTCTTTGTACGGTCTTTACACAAATCCAAGGGACCATATCAAAAGGCTAAATTTATTTATTTTTCAGAATCTACAACATAGATCCTAAGATTAATCAAATTGAGACAAAATCAACAATTAAAAGATTTGATATGTTTTAGCTTGGTCTTGTAGAATTCCATTTGGCCTTCCGAAAACAAGTACATGGAAATATAAATCTCAAAATCAATTGAATAGAAAATATGGAAATTTGTGAAAAAGACAATATCAACAATTGTAAGATTTGATATCTCATCATGGTGTCCAAAAATTCCATTTGGCCTAACTAAAACAAGTGGAAACATGGATCTCAAGAGCAATTGAATAGACCATATAAACCATTGTAAAATAGACAAAGTTGATAGTTGTTAGCTTTGATATCTTTCAGACCCCAAGAATTCCATTTAGCCTACCAAAAACAAGCAGAGACATGGGCCTCAAGACCAACTGAATAGACAATAATTATGGACAATTGTAGAATAGAAAAAATTGACAATTGTAAAATTTGTTGTATCATAATCTTCCATGATCCTATTGGACCTATCTAAGCGACAATATTGATAGTAGTTGAATAGACAATATCAATGGCTATGAGATTTGATATATTATAGTCTCTCCAAATTCCATTGGGCCTACCTAAAAGACAATATTGATAGTTGTAAAATAGATACTATAATTGGTAGTTGCTAGATTTGATATGTCATGGTCCTCCCAAATTCCATTGGGCCTAGCTAAAAAACAATATTAATAATTGTAAAATAGACAATATTAGTAGTTGCTAGATTTAATATGTTGAAGTTCAATATCTATAGTTGTGAAATAGATATAATTGATAGTTTTCAAATTACATTTGCTATGGTTCCCTAGAATTCCTTTAGGCCTACCCAAAGCAATGGGAAAAAAACTTAGGCACTTAAAAATTGAGAAACATTGTTTACTTTAGCTATGTATGATTCCAAGTGGACTTCTTATCTATGGAAAATGTCATAGGCCTAGGCTTAACCATAAGCCCAACTTGTTTTTAACACATTAATTAACCAATCACCACATTCAAAATTTAAATGAACCCTCGCTTTGGTTTGATGTTAACCACCTTGTAACCTTGTAACAATGTAAGGATTAGAAAGTATCCAATGGATGATTATAAACCCTTTTGTGTAAGATGGAATTGTGGATTTTCATCCTTAGAATTTGGTATGAAAAAGGAGTAGGAGGGCCTTGCATTGCACTTTGACTTCTAATGCTCTTGTTTTTTTTCAAGCAAATGATTCACATGCTACCCTAAAAGATGATTTCCTTATATAGAGGCCAATCCAATGTTCCAAGATTAATGTCTATACAAATCTTTGATGCTAAGCTCTAAACACAAAAATCCCAATACTCCCAATTCTCCTAAAAAAGAACCCTAAAACAATGTCGAAGACTCAAAGTGTGTTTAATGGATGACTTTCTTTGTTCTTATAGAAAGAGAGAATACACCTATTGGTGCATCCAAAATTGAATCACACTTGAATCAATACCTATCATTGAGGTAGCGACCTTCCTAAGTTAGCCCTTAACCCTATAAAAACGCACACACCCCAACCAAGGTAGTCACCAAAATTCTCTAATTGTTGGACCAATTGGTACATTGTCCTTTTCAACAATTAACAATGAAGTCATCTATTGGAACAATCTAGTCCACAATGCCCTTACATGGTTAAATCACACTAAGTCTACAAAATGTCTAACCCCTCGTTGCCGAAGTCCCATTTGGATTCAAAAACATCATTGCTTTTGAAGTGATATAGATCTAAATGTCACTAAGTTATAGAGATCTTAACTATACAATCTTATTGTGAACATGTTGTAGATGATGTGAGTCAAATTTGGAGTCACTCATAACTTTTGTATTGATATGAAATTTTAGCCACCCAAATTAGACTAATATGCGCAACTTTTCCAATTTTTTTTAATTGAAAACTGACATTGTATGGAGAAGAAACAAGCCACCGAAGTTCACTATAATCCAAAAATGTTGGGATTTTGAACTTCAAATTGCTCCTAAACATTCAAAGAAATATGGATTGACATGAATTTTTACCACAATAACTAAATTGAAAGGAAAACATAAATCAACAAATTTGATTGAAAACAAACATTGGATGAAGGAAATACAACCTTCAAAAGTTATAGCCATCAAATGCAGTTTGTTGGACTCAAAGTGAACCTGTGAACTTTGACTCGCTTTCAATCAATCAGTACATCTTGAATCGATTTGAAAATCTTACCATGCAAACTAGAAGACAGAGCACAAATTTCCCAACAAGTTTTATTGAATTCAAACATTGAATGCAAAAGTTACAGCACTTTGAATTGGACTGAAACTATGTGAGGACACTTTTGGTCTCCTTTGGCGATGAGGGGTGAATGAACCATGACTTGATTGATCATTACAGAAACAAAAGAATGCAACAATTGGTTCAACAATGAGAGAGCATCTTGATGACTACCTTGGTCACGAGGGTCCACATCCTCCAAAGTTTAATCCTTGAACGTCGGGGTGAATGTTTTGTGTCCGATGGATGACACGGAATCAAATTGTATAGAACAAAAGTACAACTATTCATCTTCAAATTTTGTTTTGGAAAGGAAATATTTTCTACAATAGTTTGACTTGCAATGACTACTTTTACAATTTCGGAGGCTAGTGACTCCACACATGGTAATAGGGAAGGATGATTTGCAGGGTCAACCCTTCAGCATTTTAAGGGTTAAAATCCCCCCCCCCCCAATAAACGAGAAATCGCAAGGAATGCACATGACTTTATATCACCAGAACCGAAGCTCAAATATAATCAAGATGGGGGAAATGCACATTCACTTGACTGTGGGCCACTCACCCGCCTACGGTAGTTGTGTGCAAGTTTTTTAAAAATAATAATGGATCCCCAATTGTGGGCTGGCCGTGGGGTGGCATTTTTTAATCCCTTTTTCGGTCCAATCCCCTCCCCTCCTCCCCCCCAGTCCGCGGCAGGTTTGGAGGCCCGGATGTCTGTGAAATTGTAGGCAAAATGCCAGCTGCCCCCAAGTCCAAGGAATTCAGTGAGCTTCTTAATTAATTAAAAAAAAAGGACGCATCTTTCGGAAATGGGAACTGGAACTGACGGAGAGTGGGTGGAGTGTTGACTGAACCACTGTCCACTGGGAAGGAATTTCACTCTCTGGAGGGGGGCGGGACTCATGATTGTCATGGCCATGGCCATGGCCGGATGTGGACTTAAAGCTTCAACTTACGTTGTCATTGTCACGATGGAGTCATGGTCATGGTGTGTGCTCACGCGTCAAAGACGGAGGTTCGTTGCCAACGTCCCTTTCATTTCTTTAAGGGGGTTTTGGGGAGCCACGCAAAGTGTGAAAATGAAAATTTTAAATTTTAAAAATGTAACAAATGTCCACTCTACTTCCTAAAGGATTTTTTTTTTTTTTTTTTTTCTTTTTAAAACTCTCTAGGAAGAAAAAAATGTCAGTTGGAAAGGAAAGAAGAAAAAAAAAGAAAAGGAAAGGAGTCTTGTTTTTCATTTGGAAAAAGAGACCCAATATTTAGGAAAGGAATATTCATCCCAAACAATGATGGGGATTCTACTAACTTCCTTGGCTTATGTAAAGGATGAGTAATTGCTTTCGGACTACGTTTTTAGGTCTTCAAAATAGTTGAGCTAGATTGGATTGGATTTGTAAAGTGTTGTGTTTTAGGGATGACAAGGACCTCATTCATTCACATTGTTAATGTATTGCCAAAGTTTCTAGGTCTTCAAAACAATTGAGTTGGGTTGGGTTGGGCTTGTAAAGTGTCGTGTTTTTTTGGGTGATAAGGACCTCATTCATTCACACTATTAATATATTGCCGTAGTTTCTAGGTCTTCAAAACAATTGGGTTGGGTTGGATTGGGTAGGACTTATAAAGTGTTGTGTTTTTTTAGGTGACAAGGACCTTATTCATTCACACTGATAATCTGTTGCAATACTTAGAGGACCTTGTGCAAAGTGCTATTCAATGTTCTGTTTTTTGTGGCAAGGATCACATTCACATTGTTAATTTATTGGAATACTTGGGACAATATCAAAGACTGTTGTAGCACCCAATAAGGATTCCTTCAGTCCTTTTCAAAGACTAAGACGAATTATCACCCCAAATGCCTAATTGGCCACATAGTGGTCACTTTCATGTCCATGGGGATTTAGATTCATTTGAATCATATTAGAATCTAGAATGTAAATTAGTTTCTAAGTGCATCAAATGGTCACTGTCATATCTATGGGGATTCGATTGAATCATTTTAGAATTTAGAATGTAAATAAGTTTCCAAGTACTTCAAATGGTCACTTTCATATCTACCAATTTTTTGAGATGGAAATGATTGAATCATACTCAAAGCTACAATGATAGTAATAAAATATACTACTCGGAGAAAGAAATCATGTCTTGCATTGAGGAATTTTCAACAATGTGTCCCAAAAATTGTTCTAATTGATTGTAAACAACAAAAATGAATCTATTATTTTAATTTAATCATTGAAGATTTAAAAGTTTGGATTTTCATCTATATGATTGGGTTGTTGATTATTACAAGTGTAATAGCATTAGAAGATTTTCAGCAGCTATAGAGGGTTGTGAGTTACTCAAGCTGCTAGCGTCGAGGGAACAACCTCACAACTACTACATGACGTGGCACTATGACTGCCATGTCACCCCCCAAAAAAATTTGAAATATTTTTTTTGCTTTTTTTTCCATTCTAAGCTTAAATTTTTCTTCTTTTTTTTTGAAATTTTTTTTTCAAAAAAAATGAAATTGATAGTGTGAACAGGGGCAGAAGAACAGGCCTAAAATGGCCTTCCCGACCCCCTAAAATCTTCTAATGTGTTCTAAAATGTACAAATCATATTGTTCTATTGCTAAAATAAAGTTCAAAACTTCTTCTTTACTATTGAATACATTATAGATTCTATTAGATATTGTGAACTTAATGGTTGGTTAAATACTTTGGTTTGAAAATTAATGCATATAGACAATTTAGTGAATGATTGTTATGTTTTTATTTGAGTATCCTATTAGAAATATTAAATTACATACCACCATATTCTATTGTAAATTATGATACATAGTTATTACTTTAAAGTTTCAAATTAAATCATAATTATTGATGAGGTCAATTAGTTGAAAGAAAGCAGAGCTAGTAATCTTATAGTTTAATGCAAAGCACATTTTTAGAGTACTAACATTAGAAAATTATATAAATTAAAATTCTTTTTGGATAAATTTGTTCTTTGATGCTCTAAAAAGTCTAATTTTGATTTCAACATTTTTCTTATTGTCTTAAATAGGCCAAATGTAAACATCCATTTGTCCAATTTTCTTTAATTTTTACTATCACAATCAAAACTTCCTTTATAATGTTCATAATAATAAAAATTGGTCAATTTGAAGTATATTTTTTAACAATACAATCAATGAGATTTTAAATTTTAAATTAAAAAAAATCAAATCTTTGATCTTTACAACTTTAAGACTATTAATGTTTGTTTCATTAAAAATATTAAAAATAAATTCAATTATTATATTGTGAAATCTATACATGCAAAAAAATCCATTTTGATTATAGAAACCTTATTTATATACTTTATGGATGGTCAAATTTGATCAATGAAAAAACATTTAAAATTTTGAAACAAATAATATTAAGTTGTTTTTTTGTTTGATCTTTGAGTCAATGTTGACTCAAAATAATAAATTCAAAATATCAAAATTTGAAAAGAAAGAATTGTTATAGGTAGTCATCAAATATGCAATTATTTATGTGAAGATGAAAATGCATATTTTTTTCTTGTATAAGAAAATTTGATATAATTTATTTAACACTCTTTGGCCTTTTAGTTGTTATAAAATAAAACAATGAAACATAAAAAAATTAATATAAAGGAATTCAATAAATGCATTATTTGTACATTTATCACTACACTCATTTTTTATTAGCTAAAATTTCATTACATTTATATAAGTGATTAAAGATACATTATAGTTTGTATAACAAGATTTGAATGATCATGTGACATCCAATTGTCAATTAGATCATTTTTCATTAATTATGGTTAACTGAATCTAAATTTGAATTCAAATGGTTTGGATAAAGACAATAAAGTGATTTCATTAGTCTGGTTTTTATGGAGGTATTTTTGGTATGATGAATCCATGACTATTCCAATTGCAACTCTTCATAGATGTGTATTTAGTGAATCCTCTCAATATAGGATAGGTCACATTGGTATATATGGAGATGGCTACTAGGAATTAGGGCTTTTTTTTGGTACTGTAGTGCCAGTTTGCACTCGTTAGTGCCATTTGGCAAAATGACCTTAATAAAAAAAGAGGGATTTTGACACCCTGTTTGCCACCAAGGCGATGTTGTTTTTGTGACAACAACCACTTCTGCATTGTAGGGGTCAAGTCCATAGGGTTTTTTCACTAGGATTTGGGGTCATTACCTCCACCACCTTGCTCATTATCGCCACATTGTGCCATTCTTGTGTCCTAGGAGCTTTCATCGCCCTACTCTCTTTGCCATTTGTTTTGTTGCCTCTCACTTACTTCCACTCCCTGATTGCTAGAGATTCATATGACTAGTGAAATGATTTCACCATTGTTGGCGACCTATACTTAGAGAATTCATTAATTTGGACTATTGTTGTCCTACTTTTTTCACCATGTCTGTAGGCATAGGGCAGGTTGTATATAGAGAGTGTTCTTGAATTCGTCATTTTTTTTAATGCTTGTTGTTAATTCTTCTGTTAAATTTGCGTAGCAAACTCCAATGGTGGCGTTTGAGGTGGCTGTTGGTTTTTTGCATGCTATGCACTTCAAATTGATAGGAAACTTACACAATTTCTACAATTGCCTGTCGTTCGTCTTTGAATGTCATCAGACCTTCATAGTTTTCTAGTGTGTTTCCATTTGCTTTTGGGAAATTATAGTCGTGCCTTTCTCTTGCAGTGATTTTCTCATTGTTTTTGTGTCATGGACTCTTTTCACAATGATGTCGAGAATGATGTGATTGCCAAAGCAGTGCGAGCTGCATTGATTGCGCAATCGGCCAAGAAAAAAGCAGAGAAGGCAACCCGTGAAGTGCTTGAAGTGGTGTGGAGGGAAATGAAGCGGAAGGGTAAAGAAACTAAGTTATGCAAGGCGGAATCTTGGAAGAAGATGAGGTCGTATTTCGAATCAAATCGAGGAGCGGGCGGTGGATAACCTCTCTTGCTTGTCTTTGATGGAACAATGCTGGAGGTCCTTGGCACCGAGCTGACTTTGGAAGCAAAGTACTCGAGCAACGATGATCAGGAGCATGTGCTGAGCAGAAAGAAGAGCAATTTTGTCTCTCTTGACACGGCCATGACACCGGGTTCCTCCTTTGCATCAAAAGACACTATAGTTCTCATCGCTAAGTCCATGTTGATTACAATTTCGGAGGAGTTTGACAAATTAGACAATGCAAACTCTGCAAAGATTCCAAACAACTCCAAGGGGACTGAGAGTGACTCCAACTTTGAGTCACCTCCATGCAAGCGAGCTAGCAAGGCACACATGTTGAAATCCCACAACCAAAACTGCTATGACCATCATTGAAAGTTTCAAACAATTTGGGCAGCAAAGTTGCCTTGGGCCAAGGGCATAATGGCTAGCGACGAAATCTTATACATGATGAAATGCAAGGTGTACTCATCTTTCGAGAGAAAGCCCTACATTATGGCACTAGAGTCGGACACCCTCTTCAAACATGACGGAAAGCGCACTGCCAAAAAAGACATGCTATAATTCAAAGTGAAGGTCGAGGAGCAGTATGTGGCGACGAATTGCAGGCATCGAAAGAACTTGCGCATGTACACTGCCAAATCCCTTGCCATTGTTTTGGAGCAACTACACCATTGCATCATGTTGGAGTCCAAAAAAAAACAGGTTCAGTTTGCCACGCTTTTCCAGCTCTTGTCTAATGGTCGTCCTATGGTTGAATTTGAGTCCCGTTTGGCTTTGTACAAACTTCTCTGCGTGCCAGATCTCCCATCTACACATTGGTATGAAAGCTCTGCGTCGATAATAGCAAGTTACATGTATCGTTAAGTTTTAGAGGAGAGTAAGAGGTTGATTGAGGGTACAAGGTATTTGGCAGTGACCGTTGACGAGGTCACTACCTTGGACAATAGTAGTTGGCTATCCGTCCATTGCTACATTGTGTAGGATTGGGTTAGGATTCCTCTTTTGGTGGCGTTACAATGAGTTGAGTATCCACCAAATGCCAAGAACTTGATGGTGTTGATCATGGCAATAGTCATTGCAAAGAGTGGGTTAGATGCAATTGCCATAGCTAAGAAAATTATTAGTTTTGGAACCAATGGTGTTTCCGCCTTTCAGGGTAATTGATCTAGAGTGACTTTGCAAATAAAGAACAAGCATGCTTCTTTTTTGAATGGGGTCCACTACGTGGCCTATCACTACAATCTTGCTTTTAAAGCATTATCTACTTTGGAAATCTTTGTTGACATTGAAAAACTTTTGAATGTGACCTACTCTTATTTTTCAAAGAGCCCAAAGCGGTTCTCCAAATTCAAGTAGTTTGTTGGGTTAACTTAAACTAAGGGTTTTGAAGATGCTTTGAAACGTCCAGACACGTTGGATGAGTCTCATTGAGCCATTGCAGAGATTCTTATCCAAATATAGGACTCTAATTTATAAAATGATAGCAAACCTTCATGACAACGTAAAGCCTAAGGTGAGTTACATTTAACTTCTACTCTCAATTGAAGTTCATTATTCTATGAATGTTGATTGACTACCCTTCAATTCAAATACTTGTTTAAGCACGTTTATGAAATTCATGAAATTTTTCCTTACTAACTATTGTTGTCTTATCTTCTTCTATTACAGGCTTGTCTAGTACTAGTCCTCAATCCCTTCACAATATTCAAAATGTGCACCCTCTTGCATTTACTTGAAGCAATTGACACTTTGGTTAACTTTGCACAAAAAAGAGATGTTTATATTTGTGACTTCATTGTTGTGGTAAAGATATGCCAAGCAGACTTGTACCATATGTACAAGGACAAAGGCACTTCATATAGCTTTGATGAGTTCTAGTCGTTCAATAATCTCCTCGAGTGTTCTTATGAATAAATCCACATCAAGTGGATCATCGATTTAAATGATGATTTAGTTGTTTTGACTTTCATTTGCTATGGATAGCAAATCTATGCAGAGTACAAAGATGCTCTTGTGGACCGCCAGGTTTGGGCGATGTTGCTTACAAAAGTAAAGGCAGAATGCACAAGTGAGATCTCTTTCTAATGCATTTGGTCTGTCTAACTTGTTGTAGTTTCCTTGTTGTTCGTTATCCTAGGTAGATTTCCGTTCCCGCTTTCCTGTTCTTTCTTGTTGTATTGACTTCAACTGATGCGTTGCTACAAGTGCGGCCAAATTGCTCATGCAAGAGCTAGATGCACATTTTCTAGCATACTAAATCATGAATGCCTTTGGTATTTTATACCTGCAGTATTGGTGTTCTACTATCTCAAAGGAGATGTTTGATAGACACTTATGCACTCTCATGGACACCTATGGCCATAGCAAGATTTTGGGTGAGGGTGAGACAAAGCTACTTATACCTCCTCTCATTGATCGTGATGCCCTTATATCCGAGCGTGCACTTTTCAAAACATGCATGAAGTCGAATTGTAGGGCCGCTATGTTGCTACTGTTTGACATAAATCTACTAATAAAAATTTGGCAAGTGTTAGATAGCAATAACAGTTTGACGCAGAACTTCGAAGAGTTCTTGAAATTGGCCAAAATGGCTGTGGTGCACGTGCTTGCATCGATTGAAGAGGAGCGTCTATTTTCGAGTGTTGGCTTCTTAAAGTTGAAGTTGAGAAACAACCTCGAGGAACACATCCATGTCGTAGTTGGAATGTTCTCACAGAAAATACACACCTTAGAAAACTTTCCTTACCAAAAAGTATTTGATGAGTGGTTCACTACAAGTGCTAGAAGCCAAAATTTGGCAAGTACTTAGGTACCTCGGGGAGGCGGTTTGTAGCAGCTCAAGGAAGTTAGAGTTTCAGCAACTTAGCAAGGTCGCTTTGAGGTAGTTCAACAAAGTTGGTCAGAGATGTTTGCCCTAGAATCCCATTGTTGTCATATGAATTTCATTTCAATTATTAGTACATGGACTTTTCTAACAAAGTCCACCTTTCATATGCTTACAAACGTCAATCTTCTGTACGTGCTGAATTGTAGTGAGGCATAGCTGCAGTTGTATGGCATTGTTTCACCATAAGTTTTTCTTCCACGTCTTTGACTAACTTGCTGAGGGACTTGGGATTCTCATGGTACTCGTTTTGTCGTATATTCAATAGCTTCTTGTGACTTATTTGCCATTGTTGTATTGAATATTCAAGAGATTCTAATTGTTTCCTGCCTTCAACCTTAGAGGTTTTACCGGGTGGCTGCAGTTTCTTGCATCTAAAATGTGGGTTGTATGCTTGTTGAATTCCAAATCTCATTTTTCCATGCTTTAAACATGTAATATCCATTGTTCTTTTTTCTTCATTCTGTTGGAATCGTGCTCATTTAAGCATCGAAGGGGGTTTGGATAGGGTGCAGGTCTGTCTAATTTGCTTAGAAAACCTCATATATATATATGTTACATCAATCCTTTTATACTTTGCCTTGATTGAAATGTATGTTGTAGTTGATGTTTTTGGTTTTCTTTTGTTTTGTAGACGTACTCATTTGAGCATTGGAGGGGGTTTGGATGGAGTGCATGTTCATATTTCTTTCTAAGAAGAAGGCCACAAAGTCTTGTATTTCCTTTGTTGAAAGGAATTTTTTTTTTTTTCCTCACTTACTTTAGAAGTTCCATTTTTTTTGCCATGAATGTTCATGATATGTTCATGGGTTTTAGTTGCTTTTAGGTAATTTTGTCTTCACATGCATGCCTATAAAGTGATAATGGTAATGGAGCAGTTGGTAGTTTATTAGTGTGCAATAGAGTATTAAGTTATGTTGCCAAATTACACCTTCCTTCACAAGCATTTTGCCTAAATGAATCCCCTAGTGTGAAGTATGTTGCCAACTTTGCTGCAGGCGGCTTCCATACATCACCCAAAATACACACCTCTGTGAAATGAATTTGCCTACAACAGAAGAAGTGCCACCAAAATTTCGCCAAGTGCCGCACTACAAAAATTCTCCAATTGCCACTCTAAAACTGCTAAACCTTAAATAAAATCGCCACTCCAACCCTCACTGTAAAGCATAAAATCGACTTTTCATCCATTTTCAAAATAGAAAAAAAAGCCCTACTAGGAATGTATGGTTGAACCTAAAAGATTATCTTCTACAATAGAAATACGTAGTCTCTTTTATGGCTTGGAAGCTTTCCGTATCAATACTATTGATGTAGACATCATGCCATGTCAACTTTGAAGATATTGACCATATGCCTCATGGATTTGGTATATGTGAATTGAATATGGTTCCTCTTTGGTTGAAGTCAAAGGCAAATAGACTATGCATTGACTTCAACAAATAAAAACATGCACTCCTTCAACCCATGGAAATGGACCTCTGTATTGCTTTGAAGTGAAGGAATTAGACTTACACACAACTTTTATGTATTCATTTCACTCTCTTTCACGTATTCCTCACACATTCTTTCATACACTATTTATGCATTATTTCTTAAACTCCTCATGCACTCTCATACACTTAGACAACACACTCCTAATACCATATAATAAAGTAGATTTAGTGGAAAATATTTTTTTCAAAAAAAATTTGTATAGAAAAAAATAATTTGTGGGATAATTATATTTTTAGCATTGGTTGTACCTTATCTTCTTAAAATAAAATATATTTGGCAAAAGAGTGTTGACCTTGCCCTACACTTGCGGAAGTTGACGTCCATTGATGTGAATGTGCTCAACAAATGATAAAATAGAGATCACTAATACTAATATTGAACTAGATTAATTATTTCCAAGAACAAATGAAAGAAGTAATGTATTATATTTGTTAGCGTTATAGATTCATGCCTAGATTGTAAAAAACATAGGATTAATTTTGAATATACGTACCTATTTTCAACACTTGGAGAATCTATAGTTAATTTGTACAATGTTCAAAAAATGTATACTTTATTTGGTCAATTTAAAGTTCTATTACTTGGCACTAGCACATTTTATTCTTGATACAAATATTTATTAACCTTCAAGGTTCCATTGTCCCATTAGAGGATAAAATGGATTTTGGATAGGCTTTTGCAGTTTTTAACCTATAAACAATGTAGTAGACGTTTTTCTATTGATGAATGGCAAAGAATCTTTCCATGCAAGACAAAAATGCAACTATTTATCCTCCAAATTTTGTAGGAAAAGGGAAGGTCTTTCTATAATAGCTTGACTTCCAATGACTACTTTTTCATTTTTTTAATCCTAAAGTGCACATAGTACCAAAATAGATGATTTCTACAGTAACCAATCTATCATTTAAGATTAATTTCATCTTAATTTTTCTGAAAATATTTTTGAAGATAGAAAAACACATCAATTTTTTGGGAATATAATATATTTTTTTCGGTGCTTGAAAGTATAAATTTTGCTACCCTAAGCCGAAGATGGAATTTGTTAGGTAGCACAAAAAAATCACAAAAAGTCAAAATAAAATTAAAATTTTTTTTTCTCATAAAAAATATTCTTGTCTACATGGAAAGATTTGATTCATTTAATTTGGGCTAGTGATGAGAAAGTTATGAACAATCTTGTTTTGGGAGCAATATAAGCAATTAATTCTTGAAAAAATTATTGGATTCGTTTTTCAATGCAATTGTCATTATATTTCAAATAAAATTGTTTGACAAGGTTAAATTTTCTTGCTAGAACAATCTCACTATTGGGATTATTGTGCTTCAATTCCACCTTAGAGCTATTAACAATGTGGTTTTTCATTCAATTTTGGAATCTACTTCTACTTAACAATGTCTTAAGAATGAAAATCAAATTTGTTAATTTCTTAAAAAAATTCTTAGATTTTCAACTCAATTTAATATAAATTTTTTTAATCCAATATGTGTAGTGCAAAAATTATAAGATAAGAAAATTTTGAAGCCTTAAAGTCTAAGGCACACAAGGTGCAAAAAAAATAGATTTCTTCACCTCAAACACAAATATCTTGCAATCCACTTAGTCATAGTATATGAAATTTCTTTTGCACATTTCAAAACTAATCTAATGCAAGATTCTATTGTTTGATATGCAAAATAAAAAAATTTCAAATTTTTTGGACTTTGCTATAGAATGACAATTTTGAGTGAAATTTGATGAAAAAAATGTCTTGGGACTTTTGAAATTAAATTATTCAATGATTCAAAGTCCCTCTCCTAATAAAAGTATGTAGTTCTAGTGTCACTTTTACCAGATATTTTAAACCCCTCATATAATTTAGGATGAATGGATTCCTAATGTATAACAACCACAATATATATACACTTGGAACTGCCATCTAAAATGTGTAGATGGCATTGACATTTTCCGGTGACAAATTTGGGCACACCATTGTATTCTATCAAAATGTACATGGCTCTCCTAAACACCTTGGGAGATCCAAATATGTAAGCTCTAAATAAGGATTCATCATTCACTTTGTAAATAATCAAGACGTTAAACATAGCCCCCCTCAAACATTGCCTTCAAGCACCTTAATCATCACTCACTCCTAAATACGAACTTCCAAGCATTTAAAGATTAAATGAAACCTCTCTACAATCCATATTATGACAAACCTTAATAGAAACAAATAATTGGCGTTTACGTTATTCTCTCCACTTGACACAAGCAAACAATAAAGTGATAAGCATCCACCAAAAAAATATGTTGGTCAAATGAAACCTCATGATGAGCAAAGGAATTTCACAAGGAATATCTCCACAACAACAAGGACCCATGAACTAGCTCGTAATCCAAGAAGGGGTGGTAAAGCTTAAGCTAACCCGGGCTATGGCGAAGTAAAAGAGAAAAAAGGAATCTGGACAATCCCTAGGGCAGCCAAAACAAAGCCGAAGCCGAAGCCAAAGCCACAGCCACAGCCAAAGCCAATGCTAATGCTCATCAGAAGCCCACTCGGGGTCGGTCCTTTCCTTTCTTCCTGGCGATGGCGAAGTTCTGAGAGCTTCCTGGCGCCCCTTTGAAACTCCCTGTGATGACTCCCCCACTCCTTTGTCATTTTTCCTTCCCGTAACCCTAGCTATGGCGGAGGGTCCCATTCTGTTCCCGTAGCTTCTCTTTTTTTCTCCTTCTTCTTCCCCTTTCACTCATCACACTCTTAGTACTGTTTCTCTCTCCCTTGCACTTGCTTTCATTTCACTCGGGTCCAGTTGGTTTGCTGTTTCCGTTCGTGCGTTCGTTCGTTCGGGTAGGGAGTGTAGTGGCGGTGCTGTTCTGTTCTTCCGTTGCCGTCGTCGGTGCTGTTTGGAGCCGAATTTCGTTGTAAGGTAAGTGGATGACACCTCTGGAGTTCGTTCCTAAACGTTCGTTAATCGGCGAATTGGTGTTCGGTGTGGTGGTTTTAGCCGTTTGGTTTTGGGAGAATCTGGTTTTGTTGAGGATGCTTCGGAGGATTGTGGAGCGATCGAGAGGAGGCGGTGTCGGTGGATGCGTGGTATGGAGAGGTGGAAGTGGGATTAGTTGGCGAAGTTTAGCTCGAGTTTTTATTGGGGAAGGGGAAGGGGAAGGGAAGGGAAGGGGGGAATTGGTGTCAGGTTGTTGAGGTTCGGGATGCACGGGTTTTAGTTGGTTGGATGAGGCGCGGGGCACGGTGTGTGTGTGTGTGTGTTTTGTTGTCTCTGTGTTGGTATGTGTGTTGGTTGTGATTTTGATTGCGATTGTGAGGTTGATCGTAATCGTGATTGGTATGTGGTGTTGAATTTCATTCCACTGCGGTTGGACATTGGTTGGAGTAACTGTTTTCGCGAACTACATTTCTGTGGCGCGGGATTGTTTTTTATTGAGAAAATTTTGGTGTTTATTGGGGTTGTGCCGCTGCGGATGTTCTCTCCGACGTGTACAATTGAAATTCGGTTCTTTGGGACTGGACGAGGCTTGTATCGTGGCGGTGACGTTAAGTGTCGTATGGTCAATCGATCAATTAGGCTCGGATGGAGAGACTAGTTTTTCGGGTGTCTTGGCTCATGCGTATAGATGTGCCTTGTAGGATACTCGTAGGGCGACTAACAGCCAAGTAAAGAGATTTTTAATGGCGCTTACGCGCCTCTGAATTGTGGTTTTTATGAAGTGGATTTTTCGGAAGGTTTTTTTTGGTAAAGAGCTTCCGTAGATGGAAGTGCCTTATGAGATTGTGAAATTTGTTCTGATGTCGTGTACTTGCTGGTTGGCAGGTGACGGGTTAGGGAAGGCTCAGGTGTATCTCAAGAATTGGCACGACTTTGGAGTGACATTGAAGTGCTAACGAGATAAAATGGGAGCTCCAGGACCCCCTGGGGGTTTTGTTGAGCAGAAGTATATGAGACCTGGTCAATATTCGCCACAAGGTCAATCTCCTCACCTTCCCGCTTCGACTGGTTTCTACCCTCAACAAGCTCCATCTCCTTACCCTCCCTCCAGCTTCCCCCCAGGCGCAAGTGCTCCACCTAAGTCGAGCTCATTTCCACCGCTTCCAGGTGGTCCGCCCATGTTCAACTCAGCTTCTGCCCCTCCTCAAGGATCAGCTCAATCCATAAATCCTTACTATTTTGCGAGAGATCACGGACCGCCAACTTCTGGCTATCCAAGCGGCCCTCCCAGTTCTCAACAAGTCGATTTTCCTCCCACCGGCGCGATTCCATCCCACCCCTCGTCGACGACGTCCACTGCGCCAGGTGCTTCTATCATCCAAGATAGGGGCGTAGCGCCAGCCTCGAGCTCTCCCCTGGACGGTGCTCGCCTGATGGCTCTTTTGACGACACAGTCTGCGGCCGCTGGCAGTGGTGAAGATGAAGTGGGGACGGGCCTCTCCGACCTGGAGTTGGCAGCTTCAGAAGGAAAATTTGCTGGAGTCAAACCTCCTCCAATGACCTCCGCACCTTTGCCCAAGACATTGCAAGACAGCAAGCTACCCAGGGGAAGAACACTGAAGGGAGAGCGGATCGTCTATGACGTGGATGTTCGAAAGCCCGATGAAGCGCAGCCGCAACTGGAAGTAAGACCTATTACGACGTATGGATCTGATCCTGCACCAATTCTGGGAAGGCAAATAGCCGTGAACGCGGACTACATCTGCTACGGTTTACGAGGGGCGAGTATTCGAATAATCAATGCAGAATTGCGGGCACTGCTTCGAGGGCATACGAATGTACGTGAATTCAACTCTAGGCAAACCTGTATTTCGTGCGGTGGTTGCGTTCCTAAAATACGCCGGAATTTTTTTTCTTGCAATTTGATTGTGGATATTGGGGGTTCTTGGTAGCGGCACTGCGTCTGATTGTCTTTGTTTTCCCACTTTCTACAGAGGGTGTCCGATATGGCTTTTGCGGCAGATAACGTGAATCGCCTGGCCAGGTAATTTCCTAGGATGTCGCGGGGTTGATTAGCTTGTAATCTGGCTCCTTATCGAAACCATTTCTCTTGCACTGCAACTAGACTTGTTTGGTATTTTCTTGATAAGATGTCGACTGGACATCTTCTTTGTCGAGTTGTCGAGTAACATTGTACTGTCATTGCATCTTCAGTGCAAGTACGGATGGACGAGTATTCGTGAGGCATATTATGGAGTCTCGCGCTGCTGACGGCAAATTCTTGATTCAAGAGCACATTGTCGCTGCCATTCAATTTATTGGCAACTGGGAAGCAACCAATCCTCGTATCTGCTGGCAAAAGCAGGTGTGTTTTGTGAAATTTCAGTTTAAGATATGATTGTGTGCATCAGGGATGGAAGTTCCTAGAAAGTTGTAGGAGTTACGCAGTGCAGAGATATGGCATATCTGGTACATGAGCGTATGCTCCTCTTACAACTGTGATTAGAGGTTGACAATTCTTTGTCTCTAAAAATTGGAGTTCCTTTCTCCGTCACGTTTGCTGATGTTAAAGTGCAAAGTACGTTTGTTTGCGAGGTCAATGAGATCCTGTAACGCTGATATAGTTTTTGCGACTACAATGGAGCTTTGCGTAGAGCATTGGCAATAAGTGAGAAAATCCGTGTTGTATTATGTAGGACGTTGTGCTCGTCGCCATTGGGAAGTATATTCTATCAATCGATCTCAGCAAGTTACAACAAGCCGCGCCTGCCGGAGGCTTCAATGTAGATAAGGTGGTGGTGTGTCATATGAACGACTTGATCGAAGGCATCAGTAAAATTGGCGAGCATGAGGAGGACGTGACCGATTTAGCCATACCCTCGTTCTCTTCCGGCCACATTGCTTCCTCTTCGGCAGATGGCTCGGTTCGTAACTTAACCCTGGCATTGACGTTATGGCTATAGTCTTGCTGCTTAGCAGGATTGGGTGGGGTGTTGAATGGTGCAACCAGTGCTGTGCTGTCTCCCTGCATCTTTGTTGTGCACAGTGCAAGGAAATCGTTTAGAACAGCCAGTATACCTGTATAGTTTGTCGGAAACGCATTTTTCTAGATTGATACTGCCGTAGACAGAATTTAATTGTGTCGTCTACTCATCTGATTTTGAGAGATATTTTCTTTTTGTAATGCGAGCTAGTTGCATGAAGTCGAAGTGTCAGGTAACCAGAGAAGTCTAGGTTCCCCGTAGATACTTTTACCCTTTTAGCGTCGGTAACTCGTATCATATTGACGAGCACCCTATATTGCACTATGAGACTAGACTTTTGTTGTTCAGGGGAAGCAGTAGCAGTTCTCTTATTCCTGAGCTTTCTTTATTCAACTGATGGACTTGTACTATTAATTTTTGACAGGTGCGAGTTTGGGGGCTGAATAAATCCGGTTATCTATCCTCCTTCGTTCCCCATATGGGGGATATGGTCGGTGCCGTTGCCTTCTTGTCTGCCCCTGGGATTCCCGAGCACTCAGTCCTACTCACTGCGGTAAGTACACATTCTTTCCCGCACCGGTCGTTTATGACGTTACCATCAGTTGTCAGCCTTGTGTGTTTGCGGATAGGAATTCTCTGTTAACGATATTATTGAAGGAGTTTGCTTCTAGGGAGAGGTTATTTAGGCACTTATTTGCGGTGTTTTACTTGGGCTCGTTTCTGGACCAGTAATGAAGGAATAGATGCAGCGTTTATTATTTGGTTCTGATATCCTAATCGAAGGGAGTCAATGTTACTGGGCGTTGGCAGGGATATCAGATGAATCGGGAGCTGAAATTGTGGGCTCCTGAAGAAAGTGCTTCACCCTCGAAGTCTGGGAGCCAGGTCTTGTGGGAGTGCATCCAGACGGTTGAATTCCAGAGCTCGACTGTGGGAGATGACGTGGATAGTGCTTTCTTCAACCAGGTGGCTGTGGCACCCCAGGCCAACTTGATCGTAGTGGCGAATGCAAAGAAGAACGCCATCTATGTGCTTCATGTGCAGTTTGGATCTCGACCGGATAGAGCTCAAATTAACTACCTTGCTGAATTTTCCGTTACCATTCCGATTCTAAGCTTGACTGTGAAAGAACAACGTGGTTCCGAAGCCGGCCCAGGCGCAGCAGTACAAATTTATTGTGTGCAAACAGCAGCTATTCAGCAGTACTCGCTGCTTGTATCGCAATGTCTGCCGATGTCTGCCGAGAAGCCTGTCAAGCAGTCTTCTCCGGTGGTAGACAAAGTGGCCGTTAAAGTGGTAACATCTGCTCCTGTATCAACTCCTCAAGCCCCCTTGGAGAAGACATCGAATAACGTCAAGACGCCAGTGAACGACGGTGGTTCTGCGCCAGGCTCAGCTCCCAACGTTCCGCCAGGTTACGAACGAGTAACAGCGGGATTTGAGCATCTGTTGGATGGGGGTCAGCCGCAGCCGAATACGAAGCTGATAACTTCCACCAAGCTAAGTGCCATTGAAATTGCAGAGACTTTAGCAGAGGATCCCAAGAATTCTAATTTTACACAAACAGGGGCATCGAAAGGGCCTCAAGTTCCATCTTCCCAAACTGACAAGTCGGCGTCAAAGTACGAAGCTGAGAAGGTTGCAAACCAGGAACAGGGGCACGTACCACCTTTGAAGATCCTTTCGCGGTCGAGAAGTCCAACGAAGAGCGTGGACCAGCGGTACGTTCCCGTGTCAACCGGCCTCTCATCGAGCAATGGTGAAAATGTGGAAGAGACCAGACAGAGATCAGAATTGAATTATAGCTCTGCTGGCTTGCGACGTGAACCCCCGGCGACTTCAGACGAGTCGAGCAACGTCAAGGTAAACGGCCCACGGAATACCGGATTGGGTCGACAATCGTCTGGTAGCTTCGAAAAGGAAAATGACTACAGGGACAACTTCAGTGCTTCCTCTGGGTTTAGAAGGGCACAGTCAGAAAATCGGGGAGAATCTGGGATGATGGAAGTTCCCATACAGTCAGGTACAACTGCCTTGGACAACGCTTCTCCCTTTTCTAGCCTCGAATCTGGAACACACAGCTCAATGGAGGACGAGGAGCAACGAGGGGCTTTCAACTCATTTTCCACAGGGGTCCGTAATGCTCAGAATCACCATTTGATCACTCCCAAAGAACTGATGTCCCTCGTGGATGGATCAAAGCCCCCACAGGCAGGATCAACAAATCCAGAGGTGGATAGTTCAGGGGTTGGAGAAACACGAGTAGGAGCAGAGATCGAAACTGTGCAGTTAGAGGTGGTTAATTTTCCAATACCTGCCGGTGCGCAGTCAAATGCTTCCAGAGTGTCCGAAGCAAGCAAGGATATGCATGCATCGGACTATGAGTCCAACGAGCAGGAAATGTTGAGTCAAGTGGATGCACCTCCATCGCAAGAGTATGGTTCACCAGAATATGGTCATTCAGATTTCAACTCTGCCGATGACGAGGGGTTGATGGATGCAATTGCCGACGATGGTCTGGATCATTCTCGGGAGAGAAGTGCTCAGTTGGGCGACATGGTTAGTGAATCAGGTGTGTCTTCCCACGGGTCTGCAGTGACCAAGCAGCGGAAGAACAAGAACAAAACCAGCGGTGGAATGATAGTGCCACCAGCATCCGCTTTGTTGCCGGTCCCTTCCACTTTGAGCCCGGTGATAGTGTCAGAAAGCCAGGGAACCGGCAGCTGGAACTCAGATTCCGCAGAAACAGGGTTAGCGACTCAGGTTGCGTTGATGCAAGAATCTCTGAATCAGGTACTTCGTTCGTTACTCCCAAGTTGTCGGAGGTTCTCCGCTTTTCGGAAGGCTTCTAAGTGATTTATATTTGTGTGATCCTTAGGCACCCTTAACTCCCCGATCTGTTATTGTAATATTCGTTGCTTTGCATGTTAAAAACCTGAGTCCATTACGTGACTCCCTACTTCATTTGTAAGTTTCTTATGTTAGATTTTGACATCCATCTGCTTTCTCTCGCGGTCGCAGATACTCTGCACTAGCAAATATGGGTTCTTGTTGTCATCTGTAACTGCATGGCAGTGACTCTGGTTGGCTGTTGGAGGGTTGGTTCAGTTGGTCAACATGCAGGCGGAGCTGCAAAAGCAGATGACACTTAGTGTATCCGTTCCAGTTGGGAAGGAAGGGAAACGCCTGGAAGGTACTTGATCACATATGTTGGTACATTAAGTAGGCTCAAACATTTCCAAAGGCAATGATGTCTGACAAGTACATTTCTTCTCTCTTTGTTGTGCTTTGAGGTTTTGCTCTTTATTACCAGATGCGTGACTGAGTACCATCATCCTTGTTCGTGAGCAGTGGCCATGGGACAGCGGATGGAGAAGGTTCTGAAAGCACACGTAGATGCCATGTGGGCACGATTGGCTGAGGAGAATGCGAAGAGAGAGAAGGCAGAAAAAGAGAGACTGCAACAGATCACCACGCTTCTAAATAATTTCTTCAGCAAGGAGATGCCAGCTGTGATAGAGCGTGGCATGAAGAAGGAGTTTCTTGCCCTAATACCCACCATCAGCCAGGCTATTCTACCTCCTATACAGAAGGCTATATCCACAGGCATAAGTGAATCTTTTCAGGTACAATCCCAGAGCCTCGAGTTTGACTGGTTCAGCACGGTACGGGATCATTTGTATTGCGTGAAGAGCCTTTTGTTTAGTCTGCGGACATGCTGTGTGTCATCGTCAACCACTTTGGCTGATAGTCTTTCTTTTGCAAGTTCATGGCTGAAGATCAGGAAAAGAAAACAATACGGTTTGCTGAGTTTTATCGGTAGATATTGTTGGATTGATTGTTCTAGGTTTTTTTGGATTGTTTTGTGCAGAAGGGCATTGCTGATAAACTCCTACCTCAGCTGGAGAGGCTGATTCTGACGAAGCTAGAAATGTCGATTTCAAGACAGTTGCAGAGTCAGTTTCAAACTGTGGGTAAACAAGCATTGCAGGTATTTCATCAATTCACGTGCACTTTTCCTGTCGTTGTCTTGGGGTGATGGCGCCATGCACTTGCATTTGTTGGTTGCTATGTTGTCTTGGGGGCGATTTTGAGTTGGAATTAATGGGTGTCATTTGGCATCATGTGGTAACAGGATGCGATCCGGAGTTCCTTTGAGGGTTACATAATGCCCACATTCGAGCTCTCCTGCCGCAACATGTTCGAGAATGTCGATTCTGTATTCAAACGCGGCATGGAGGAGCATGTCGTGATTGCGCAGCAACAGTTCTCTTCAATGCATTCCCCTCTTGCCTCAATTTTGCAGGTCAGTTGACAGTCCGCTTGTCGCTGTACTGTCAGTACTGTATCGTCGGGTGCGTTTTTGGATGAGTACTCTTGGAGGCCAGACTAACTAATTTGAGACCTTCAGGATGGTTGTGACTACTTTTCTCTGACGGTTATATGTTTATGGACTTCAGGAGACAGTTATGTCAGCATCAGTGCTTGCTCAATCACTGAAGGGAGAATTGGTGGAGAACAACAAGAGACTTGCGGCACTGGTGGAGACTTCTAGTCTAGGCGCAGTGGACGGGTCCAACCGCAACGAATCTACCGCCTTCCTAGATAAGGTATTGATTGGCCTCGGAAACCGCCTGTTTTATGTTCTATGACATTGCTGATCGTATTGCTTTTAATTTGAAGGCACCTTCAGATGAGCTTGTCTATGCAAATGCTCGTGTATCTGTCAAATGTCATCTCACTTTGTAAATGGCCTAGTGTGTACCATTATGTCCTGAGTTTCTGTATTCGTTTTTGTAGATTCTTTCTCTGCAGCATGTGGAGGAGACAATAGATCCAACAGTGAAGCTCACGAAGTTCCTCAAAGAGGACAAACTTGAGGAGGCCTTTCATATGGCTTTATCTGCTGATGACGTCGATCTGGTCGCCTGGCTTTGCAACCAGGTAATTCCGTCATTCTAGGGAACGTTCAATCGGGAGTTCTAGATGTGTTGAAACTCAGGGTGGTCAATTAGTACCTCGATCTAATAACTTGATGTGGTTCTTAGTTTACCAACTTAAATCTCTCCCCACTATTCTGGTGTCATCTGGATTAGAACCTGTTTGATTGTCAGTAACGAATGCTTAGGATTTTCCGGCGTTTCTTTTGACCCGCTGATCTGATATGGCAAATCACTCTCATAGAGTAATTGTGATTCTTTTGGGTACCATTCGTGCCGTGGCAGTGCGAGCTACCTTGTTATTTTATTTTTTTGGTTTGTTTGTGATGTTTGCAGATCGATCCTATGGTGGTGTTTCAAAGATCGCCACTTCCTCTCGGTCAGACTGTCCTGCTTTCTCTCGTCCAACAGTTGGGCGCTGAAATAGAGAAGGACACGAAAGTCAAATTGAGATGGATACAAGAGGCCGTGTTGTCTTTGAATCCCAAGGATCCCACAGTTTCTGGCCATGTTCGTAGTATCTTGGAGCAAGTGCTTTCAAACCTGCAGCGGCAGACCAACATCGCAGGACCTGGAGATTTATCGAACCAGATGCGACTTGTCACGCATGTCGTGAACTCCATGCTAACAGCATGCAAGTGAGAGATGTTGGAACCAGGTGCGTGATCGATGGCCACGAGATGAAAGTGAGGACGGCTGTGATAGCACTAGTTTTTCGTTCGGCACGTGTTTTCGTTCTCTTTTCGTTGTATCGCCAGGTGTATTGGCCAGCATGATCGAGATTGTCGAGCAGGCACAGCGAAGAGGTCTCCCGAAAGTCGTCGTGTATGTTAGGAAGTATATAGGCTTCTGAGTTGAGAGGGAGGTGTGCAGAAGTGTGTAGAGAAAAATGTACAAATATGAAGGCGCTGGTATGGTTCGTTGTGGAGTTAGCTGAGTGGCCAGAAAAGAGTTGCAAGGGACAGATAGTGTTTTCTGCCCTGATCCACTATTTCGGCTTTGAGCAGCCCTTTGATAGAATAATAGCAGTTCTCCTGTTTGGAAACAAATGAAGTTGTTGTACTCTATATTTGTTTCTGAAGTTCTATAGATATAGTTGGCAAGAGCCTTTGTGCGATGCAGATTTCGTGCGCTACTCTTGGGTTTCAGTTTATCTCTATGATGTATGTGCTGTGCTCTAGAGTTCATTGACGATCAGCGCATGCAGTGTGGTCATCTATTCTATTGCATCGTTATCAATGTTAATATCGTGGATGTGCGTTACTGTCGTTGTGCTTTTGTAAAGGAGGAGCAGCTAGAGGCGTAGAGTTGCATTTAGTGTCGAATCAATTAAATAGTTTATTACGTATTTGCACCCCAGTCCTCCACTCTACTTTATCATTACCCCTGGTCTGAAAAAGCTCCTGAGCATGGTTCCTTACCCCTGTAAGGACGGGTCTGTAGCCGTAGTGAACTGCAGGAACAGATGCCTATGGCCTTGACTGAAGAATTCGTAAGGTATTGCTGAGTGACAGTAGCTCCAAAGGTTGTGAATGCCGTGAGAGATGCGAGCGTTGGCTTTTACATGTGAGATCCACGAACATATGCTCCGGGCTTCATTAGTTGGACCCTCAGAAAAAAATTTCGTTGGAACCTCCTTTCACTTTCCAACAATATGGAAATTTCAGCAGTCTAATAATAGTAAATAGGCATGCTAGCAAAGGTAGCAGTTCGCCAATTTAATAATAGTAAATAGGCACAATTGCAAAGATAACTTAGGGAAGGTAACTATTATTTGTTTAGCCTTGGCAGGACAAGATCTATTATCAAGGTAGTCATCATCGAGGTAGTTAGTAAAAAAATGATTGGCAATTTTGGACCAATAGGTGCACCCAAAAAATCATCCATCAACTATTTCTTGGCCTCAATGTCGTTGTTGGGTTAAATGAACTATTTTCTTACCTAATAGTAAACGAGATCATTATATGAAATCTTGATTTTGAGTATATGATCAAAGTGGCTATTCAAGGGCAAAGTTATGTAGACATAATTTTTTGTTGCTTCAAGGTTCTAAATATATTGTATTTGACAAAGTCTATGACCATTTGTAAGAGCCTACAACATGTTGCTTTTAAAAATTTGTAACATATTCTCCAAACAATGATGTTTGAGAATCACTTTTTGTTGCTTTCAAGATTCTAAATGTAAATTTTTCTTATATAGTCCATGATCAATTGTGGGAACTTTCAATGTGTTGCTTTTGAAAATTAAAAATGTTTTTTTTTTAGCAACAAAATTTTTTGATTCTACTTGCAACATTTTTCATTGCAATTTGGTAATTTTGGATTGAATGAAATTCACAATGTGGCCACACATAAAAGACTAGGAAACACTTATATTTAAGCATTTAAGGTGTGACTATCATTTGTTGTTGGGGCTTGCTAGCAATTGAAAGAAGATCTAGGTTCTTTTACGATATTGGATAGACAAACTATAAATTATAAAGTGTTTCTTACAAGTGTATCTAAAATGGATTATATTAAGATATAGGACTTGTAAAATTTTAACCCCCAAAACCACTCAAAACTACAATCTTCAATACAAATAAAAAATTTAAAAACAAATTTCTTTTGCATGTTCAACCATAGGATCTTGCATTGGACTAGAATGAGAATGTGTAAAAGAAATTTTGAAAACTTTGACTATATAAATTACAAGATATAAGTGTTTCATGTGAAGAAAACAAATTTTTTGCTCCTAGCTTGACTAAATTATAAGGCTTTGAATCCTTTCAACTTCAAAGTTTTGTCCTATAGACTATAAATTAAATTTTTTTTGATATTGAAGAATTGAGTTGAGAGTTTAAGTAAAAATTTCACATCCCCCACATGATTTTCATTCTTTAAAAAATTGTTAAATAGAAGTAAGTATAAGATAGAAGGAAAATCTAAATTGTTGATTCTTTTAAGATGGAATTGAAATACCATTAGAAGAGTCTTTTTTGGGATGGGGGGTGGGAGGCGTGTTTGAGGGTTTGTTCCCCCGCAATTCCTCTACGGTTAAAGAATGCTAAGTTGTCAAAAAAAAATATTGAAAAAAAATTAAAATTAAAATTCCTAAAATTTAAAAAAATTTGAAATTTTTCTTAATATTTTTGTTTTGAAAAAAAATACATAAAAATTGATATAGCAATCATTCTACCACATTAAACAACAGTTGCCATGAGTTTCGACAAGCTAAGAACCCCAATGAATTCACAACCCTCGAAACTAGGTGAATCCCTCTAATGACTAATTCCAATAGTGAGGTTCTAGAACGAAAACTAAACCATTTGTAACTTTTGTTTTGAAACATTGTTAAAATTAATTTCATAAAAGAATTCAATACATTAATTTCTAAAGAATTTACTATAATTGCCTACAAAACAAGAAGCTTCATAACTTTCACATCACTTATTCAAATGGAATGAATCAAATCTTTCCACATACAAAAATACAATCTTTAAGAAAAAAATTTTAATTAAAATTATTTCAAGATTTTGTAGATGGTTTTTATTACCCGCATATACTTGTTTTGGGCTTATTGTAGCAAATTTTTTGTTCTTGGGTACCAATTGAAATAAAAATTCTATTCCCCAAAAGATAATCAATTTCAATATACTAAAAGAAAAATTTTAAATATCTTGACAAAAACTGAGATCTTGTAAGGGAATTCTTGGTGCTTCAAGGATTAATGGGTTCAGGGTTGATGAATCTCTACGTCCGCCCCAAAATAGCGTCCGTAATCCAGACGTCCGGACGCCAGCGGATGCAGCGTCCCTCCCGTCGTCGGAAGGCGGATGGGCGGGCGGACGGGGGCGGACGGGTGGATGGGTGGGGGCGGATAGGGCGGGGCGGGGCAAACGGACGTAGGTGGACGAGGGCAGACGGGGGCGGACGGGGGCAGACGGACGGGGCGGACGGGGGCAGACGGACGGGGCGGACAGGCGGATGGGCAGGCAGGGCGGACGGCATCTGTGAATGTCAGCGGACGCTGTGGACACAGCATCCGCGTCCTGGATGTTCGACTGTCCTGTCAACCCTGAATGGGTTTGTTTTAGTAACATAGGTAAAATAAGGTGTATTTACCTTGTGAATATAGATAAGTGATTATTTGCCATAGTATGTCATCAAATATACCATTTTTATATATTAAATAATTAAAAAAGTAACAAAGAAGTACAAAAGGGATCATCAATTGAAGTCCTAATGAAAGGTAGGATAGTTGAAGAAGCATATATCACTTTTGAACATATAAATAAGAACTCCAAAAAGAAGAAGATTTTTTCATAGTACTTTCACAATTAAGAACTTGTCAAATTTGTTGTAATTGTGGCAAATCTTGAAGATGGCATGGCACCAAACCATTTCTTCTTGAATCACGTCACGATGCGCAACAGGGCAAGTAAGTGAGTTTGAAAGAAACTGATGGAAACATTGTTAGAAACTAAATGACATGCATGAGATCGACCACAAAAATTCCAAGTATTGCCTAGAATGAATTGACTTTGGCATTAGCCCTTGATATCACAACTACTAGGTAGAACACCAATGATGACCTCTCACAACAATTCTTTACATCTATCAAGTGCACTAAATAGTTTACATTTCACACTTTGCCTAAGCTTTCTAGGATTCACCTTAAAAGAACCAAAATATCTAAAAACTTATCCGAATTTCTACGTAGAATTACCTTCAAAAACATTAACATAATGAACAAAGATGATTATTTTCTTTGAACCTATACTATTGGATGCTTAACATATGTTTTGAGGATTTATGCTACATTAGTAAGATAGTCTACTCTTAAAGCAACCATGTTTTAAACAAATCCCCTATCTAGGATTAACTTGACATGTTCTTTGAATATCTATTATAGTAATTAATGAATTAGATAGGCTTAACCCTTGAAGGGCCTTAACCTTGGAGTGCTTCAATGTCGAATTTTTGGACAACGGAAAGATTGAAATTCAGTTTTGTTTCTCATTATTGCTTGAATGAAAATCATCTAATTTGTGGAGATACTTTATTAAGTTGTCCTATCCTATGATTGAATTTGGTGTGACTAGAGTTCATATTTTTATTAAATTACAAATGTAGAAGTGTGTCAAGCCAAAAAATGCATTGATTTTAGTTCAAAATTGGATTTGCAAAACTTGAGATCATAGATTTAAAGAATATAAAAATTTCAAAAAACTACCATATCAAGAGAACCTCATTTTAAATCCATTCCAAGAATTTTTATTCAAAAAATAATAATATTTTGCTCATAATTGAATTTAGATGGAATTTTGAAATTTCCCTTTCAAAATTTATAAAAAAATATTGGTGATAGCACTAGTGAATCTAACCTTATGGATGGAATCTAAAACTTAAAATCTACAAATTTTACTTGTATTTCAATTCCAAAATATTCTTCCAA
Organism: Pseudoscleropodium purum; assembly: GCA_963969395.1. NCBI lineage: Eukaryota > Viridiplantae > Streptophyta > Bryopsida > Hypnales > Brachytheciaceae > Pseudoscleropodium > Pseudoscleropodium purum. The sequence continues at coordinate 31,011,351 of OZ017795.1, forward strand.
ATAGCACTTTATAACAATTTTTCCCAAATTGTCAATTTTGAAAAGGATCTTGATATTTAGGGGTTAAAGCCCTATTATGACTATATAATATATTATGAATTTGGTGATATTTGATCAATAAAAATAGATTAATTGATCATATTAAATTAATAATATGTAAATAACAATGTATCACAATTCATATATTAAACCACTAATGAAGAATTATAGTGACGAACAAAACTAAATACAAATTGGAAACATTTTTATCCAAGCAATCATATCATAAGTATCAACAAGCAAAGTCCAAAAAGTGTATATATGAAAGTTTTAGTGTGCTACATATATGTTGTCATAGAAGTTTGGAGAAAAATTGAATTGTGATTTTTTAAAAAAGCAATTTGAAAATTAGCCATGCCTAAAATTCACTTTTGTTCAATATAATTAAAATTACTTTATCTTTTGTTAGTATTTCCTAACAATTCCCAAAACACTTTCTTTTGATAGTTTTTCATAAGAACTCCAAAAATACTTTTTGTACCTTGGCATATTGATATACATCATTTCATATTGTTGTACACAAAAATTATTGAAATTTGACATTTATAGAATTTAAAATATCAATAATTTAGTACAAACATGCAAATGATATTAATTCTCACAATATTTGAATTTTTTGGAATTGAAGGTATGATATAGCATTAGCTATTATAGAGAGAGTATAGGTTGCAATACAAACTATTGTTCCATCTTAATGCCATTTTAATTGAAATATTTGTTGAATTAGACAATGCATTTGATTTATATTTTGAAGCTATGTAATGCATTTTGGAATTCAGTTTTTATGTCCAAATGATGCACAAATGATGCACATAATTGATCCAATGAATATCATTGTCAATATTGTGAAAAAACTGAAAAAAACCTGATCATTGATGCTCAGTGTAATTTTTTTGGCAATTTTCAGTGATTTCACGATATTAACAATGATAATATAATTTTGGGGGGGAGAAATTATGATACATATAAAAGTATTACACATATGCAAGGGAGGCAATTACAATACGCAACTAGTACTAGTCCACAAATATTTAGTTGATAGTACAACCAAACACGGTGACATCATTCCAACTTTTCACAAGACGCGCATATATGGACTGACTTTGATTAGGATCCGACATTGATTAGGATCCGACATTGATTAGGATCCGACATTCCAAATCCTAAAATCATTTTTCACATTGTTTATAATAAAAAATAAAAAACTAGTCGATCGATCAATCAATCAATTCAGTACTAAAACTGCTTTTACAATGTACGAAAATGGTGCAAATTTTGGGCAGAATACAACACCCAATGAGGGCCAGTTGTGGCGCTACACAGATATGACCAACCTAATATTGCCAATGTGACGCATCATCCAGAGCGAGGTCCGTTACATGACAGTGCACATGGTTAACACGATTCTAATCCATGCATGACTTGGAGCTCGGACGGCGTTGAAGCCAATGCCAATGAGGATGTTTAATAGTTATACAAGATGGACGCTTTAAAAAAAATACCTGATTTCATTCCCTCCAGGGCTGAGCTAATCTCAAGGAACTTGAGCTAGCGCCACATCCTTTGCCATCATAAATGGCCGCCTTAAATACGTTGTACATATTGTTCACCTCATTCCATGCCGCTAGAGACTGTGCATCCCTCACCTGCACCCAATAGTCAAGTAAAATTCAATACATTTTGGGGAGATAGCTTGTTTCCCAATATAGAAAAAAGACAGTGGATGCAGTAACTCACATTATCAATATTGCTCTCTCCCTTGGCAATCGCGTCAAAATCAAGTTCCTTCGAAACCCCTAGACCAACGCCACTAAAACCTACTGCTCTTCGTTCCCCTAGCTCCTTTTGCACCTGCAACAAACAATCGCAAGAAGTGGTTTCTAAGATCTAAAGCATGTTCGAATAACCACCACTGCCAGATACACTGAAATGCAAATATCATAACAGTCACGATCAAATTTAAGTGCCTAAATGTCCAAAAGTGGCCACTTTCATATTTTCGGGAGCTGAATGAATCTTTCAGGAAGATTCAAGGTAGTAAAATATACCAATAGCCCCTATGTCATCGTCATTGTCTATCATACGACTTCATATGAACTTCCTAACAATTGAAATTTCAGAAACCTTTTCAAAGTTACAAATTTACATAACTATTTGAACTTTTGAATTTCCTTAGAAAACAAAAGGGTTCAAAAAACTTCCATAAACTGCAAAGTGTTTAAAGCTTTTACTCTCAAGAAGCTACTGAGTTCATATGAAAGTCATACAAAAGTCGCATCTAATGCGGAATTGCAGTTCATGACGAAAGTCATATGAATGTGATATGACAATGACAAGGGAGGTTAAGGGATTTAAGTTTATGAACAATATACGTATTGGGAGTTACAATTACTGGATACGATCTTTCAAAGTGGAGATCCTATTTTTAGTTCAAGGTACTAAGGGGTTAAGTGAACCAACCTGGACAGGAGGTGGCATAATTTCAAAACATAATAGGGAAAGGGCATGTATATGGGTAGGCACTCGCACAACTTCCGCAAGTCGCTTCATGTTCTCCACAGAAGAGGATTCAAATACAGCCTGCACAAATTGACCCACCGTTGGAAACTTGACAGAATATCGTGGGTAGGCACTTGCACATTCGCCATCAAATTCAGCACGAATTAACTCGATGACTCGAGCCACAAATTCTGAATTTGTACGCACTATGGCTTCGTGGAAGGTTACACTCCATAATCACACAAATAGTCATCCAAATACAAATAATAATCTGTGAGCAATCTTACAGGAACCCATTCATTAGTGTCTGGATCAGGGCGATCGCGTCCACCACTGGGTGCTACCCACAATAATTGTCCTCCCGCCCTGGAAACATCTCCCAAAAGTTGTACCAGTCAACACAACAAAATCAAAATGTACACCAAATGAAGACAATTTATGTGGAAAATAGGATCCTTCTCTTACTTTAGCAACTTCGACATCTGCATTAGAGTCCTGCCATTTTCCCTGACTTTCATTTTTGCCAGCTCCGGCACATCATTGATGTGTTTCCTTGAATACACACATAAGAGGTTCCTGAATCCCGACAAACACACGTAATCAGACATGAGGGGGGCAACTTTCCAGTGACTTGACGATGGAGGACAAATTACGGTCTGCGGTATGTCCTGTGTCCATGGCACAAAAGATATTCATCCGCAAAAACGGCCAAGGGTGACAACCTCCATATCTGGAGGAGTTGAAGTAAGCCGATAAGAAAACTTCCAGGCAACAAAATATATCCATAGAAATAGAGAGCATGTCCAAGATTTTTGAACGATAGAAATAGGTTTTGAAAGTTACTACAATCGATATTTGCTTCCAAAGTTGACTTCTTTCTAGCGTGGACACTGCCGAGTTTATCGCTTACGACACCCCACCAATTTGAAGCAAGCAGCCAGTTCAGAAACTAACATAATGCCTTTAGAATGTGAAGATAGAAACTTGCCTGCCCATACTGAACGGTTTGCAGAAGGGATCCAACACCACTCTATCTCCAGCCACATAAGTCTGGAAAGTGTACAACAAAATTTCACTCAAAAAAAATTGTTCAAAGAGTACATTTGTCCAAATGAAGGACTAGTAAAAAGTTTTCAAATCTTACCAAATTCTCTGCCAAGTAAGGGTGACTGTGCTCAAGCAACAAAGCCATCACAGCAGGATCTGCTTCTGTCTGGTGATTGGATAGCAAAATAACATTGTGCCCCTGTCATCAAAACGCACTCACAATTATTAGCAGCATGACACCTATTCTTCACCCGTGTGCAAGAAGCTTCGCACATCTCCATAACTTTAAGAACACGAGTCGCACGGGTCTCACCTCCTTCAGGCTCTTCTCAATCTGGTCAAAGACTTCTAAGTTTCCCAGGTATGAGTTCCTGTTTCATCCCAAAGTCAAATCACCGAAGCTTCAGCAAGCAGTCTTAATCGATTCGAAATCAACTCTGCCACTCTGGAAACCGAAGAGAGCACCCACCTGTAATCTAGAAGCGGACGCACATAATTTTGACCAAACGTATAATAATCATAAGGTTCTGTCATCCTTGGGTGATAATTTAGAAATGTGAAAGGATCCTGCAGGGAAAACAACCAACCAAACACTCGCATCAGTTCCTAGAACTCGTCATCTGAAAGTGTATGTCTTCATCAGGGGAAAAAAAAATTTAATCAAAAGAATCAGAGGGAAATGTAGGCACCTCGAATTGCAGAAGAATACGGTCCAAAACTGTTGCCATAACCCGTACAGCAATTTCCATAGCATTCTCCACGCCACTGTCAACCACCTGCTTGAACAATGCATCGTCAATCATTAAAATTCCTTCTAGATCCGGACTACTAAATCCATATTGCCACTCTACAACTCAACAGCAGATAACACCGGTATGACATCGTGCAATAACAAACATAATTGCATCACCAATCATTCTACTACCTAAAGCTCCACAAAGTAGACTTGAAAAACCTACAGCATCTCGATAATTCCGATATAATTCTTCCATTCCCTCCCCAGCACGCATCGACAATCGACCTGAATCTACCTCCTTGGCGATAGCTAGGATCAATTCTGCATCTCAAACGAATTGTCTCAGCTAAATTGATACTCCAGCCAAATTTACATCAGCCCTCCCAAGTAAAGGATCAAAGAACAAGACAACTACTCATATCAGACCAAAATCAGTGAAAGCATTAAGTTCGACGCTCTTATTCAGCCTCAACACTCAGATGTCACATAAGAACTTAAGCTCAAGCCCAGTCATACTGCCAGGATGCATTGGCATTGAAGTAGGATTATACCAAAAGGTTGGGTATACAGCTTCCAATGAATGTATGACATATCCAGACAAGTATCCGAAACCCCGAAGCAGGAGTAGACAGTGGAATGATTATCCCTCTCATAAATAAGGCAGCAATTCTTAATTAAAAGAATGAAACAACTATGGAAACGATCAAACATTACTTGGCTGAAGGTTTACACCAAAAGTATGCCTCAAAACACAGATAAGTGAAAACAGGACTTAAGCTCAAGCCCAGCCATACTGCCAGGATAGGATTCTACAAAAAAGTTTGGTATACAGCTTCCAACGACTGCATGACACATCCAGACTAATGACAAGTATCCGAAACTCTGGAGCAGGAGTAGACAGTGGAAGGATTATCCCTCATACGAAAGGCGGCAATTCTGAACAAAAAGAATGAAAGAAACTATGGAAAACGCTAAAAACAATACTTGGCTACACCAAAAGTATGCCACTCAGGTATAAGCTAGGGTCAACACCTTGTTCCGTTTGCGCTCTTTCAAAACTGCGGGAATGCCCGCCGTCGCCGACTTCCAGGTCGCCTACAGTCTCCCGCACCCCAGCCGCAGTGGCTTCCCCGACCTGCGTAATCACCGCCCGCGCACTCCCCCGAAATTCATTCAATTTTCCATTCAACATCACGACACTCCCCCGGCTGCTCCGCTTCACCCAAACCAGCGACGGCAACGGCAGAAAACGGTCCAATCGATCGGGAAAACTCCGCAGCAACGCATGGCAGCTACTGCTGTTGCTCGCCGCGCAGATTCCGCTTCCTCTAACGTGATGCTGCTGCGCAATAGGCCAGCTTACCATCCTGCCCGCGGCCCCCGCCATAGCGCTCTCTCGCCCCTCCTCTCAAACCACCGAAACACAGCCGCAACACCCCTCGCCACTACGGCGGGCCACGCAAACACCCCAATCAGCACACCTGTCGAACGGAATATTGGTCCCCTTTCTTACCAAAAAATTCCAAAAATCTCAAAAATCACAAAAAAAAACACAAAAATTCGCAAAAATTCGCAAAACTCACAAAATTCACAAAACTCGAAAAAATAAATTATTATTTTTTTAAATTGAGGAAAAAAAATAAAAAATAAAAAATCGAAAGAATCGGGAAATCGCGCTCTGTCGCCAATTCCGAGAGCGAACCAAGTGAAATTCTCACAAGGAAGTCCAAAATCGAAACAAAATTGTAAAAGGAATTAACCTTTTCAACGTCACAGATTTTAAAACACTCCGCTTGCTTGGCTTCGCTTGGCTGTGTGACGTTCAAGGGTTAAGTTAAGCAGCAGCAAGGTTGGGGATGTCTGCGTGCGGAGGGAGGCCGACAGAGCCCTAACTTGAGTGGTGATGAGCCAGCAGGCGTAACTTAACTGACATCAAGTGGAAGAAGAAGAAGCAGCAGCAGAAGAAGAAGAAGAAGAACGACTTCTCAGGAGAAGCAGCAGCAGCAGAAGGAATTAAGTTCAGGTGTTGAAGAAGAACAGAAGAAGTGTGATGAGAGAGAGCCCGAGCGAAGAAGAAAGAATAATAATAAGTTACGGCTGTTGTTGTTGTTCTGGTTCTGGTTCTGGAGATGATGAAGAGGCGCAAGGGGCGGGGCAGGGAATCGGAAAAGATGTGGCTGGGATTTGCGATTCCTGAAGACAGAGGCCATGGAAGTGCAAAGTAAAGCGGAAAGGCGAGCTTTCTTCGCCGACCTCGGAGCTTGACACTCAGGGAAGGAAGGTCGGGCGGCGGGGAGATAAGCCTAACTCTCTCTTTTACCCTTGTTGCGGGTTAGTGAGCTTTGGGGAACGTACTTGGGAACGTACCGAAGTGAAGACATTTGGGGGCAGGAAGTGACATGTGTCATCTTGTGATTGGCTCAAAGTCTGGCTTAAAGTCACGTGGACTTCTCAAAAATCTGACGTGGAAAATTTTCAATTTGAGTTCCTTCAATTGGCCTTTAAAGGACAGACTTGTGAATCGCATGGAAAATCATCTATTTGGTGATCATGGGAATGATTGGCTTAAAAAACATGCAAAAGCATTCATTGAAAGTCAAACTATTGGAGAAGACCCTCCCCTTTTCACAACTAAATTTTGAGGATGAATAGTTGCACTTCTATCCTACAGAGAAGGATTCTCTATCATTCATAATACACAAAACATCCGTAGCATTGTTTATGGATTAACCCTCATGTATTGAAGGGGTGAACATGTAATAACATATTGTAATTGTAAGTGCAAGTCTAAATCAACATAGATAATATCATCAATATTGTAATAGCTGTGAATGTAATTATTAGGCACTCAAAGTGTATAGTGTATTTGTGTCACTATGCACTCCACCCCTCAATTTTTATTTTAAATTTTTTATTTTACCACCTCCACTCACCCCCACCTATCATTTAGAATTTGATTTAAATTTTTTTATCTCACCCCCCTTCACCTCCACCCCCTCTTGTAATCTTCATAATCAAAGTTCTTGACAAACAATATGGGACAATTGATCCTGTATCCAATACTATATCCGTATTCAGTACGCATATCCAGTACCTGTATTCAGTACCCATATTCAATATCCGTATTCAGTATACGTATTTAGTACTTATATCCAATATCCATACCCGTATTTGTATTTGTATTCAGTATTTGTATTTTATATTTGAACGGCTCAAATTAAATTTCACAAGATCAACATCTTGTGATTTTTTGAGAAATCAACGTCAATTTTGAGGGTAAGCATTTTTTTTCAAAAAAATCAACGGCTCACAAATTTTTTGAGAGAGGAGGGGGGGAACTAATGGGAAACTGGGGTGGCAGGTGAGTTTCAGTATATAGTAATTGTAAGTGCAAGTCTAAATCAACATTGTCTAAATCCTACAAGTCTTTTAAGTTTAGAGGCCTCCAAAAGGCTTAAAAATACTAGTCTCCAAAGTAAAGCTAAAATCTTCATTTATATTTTTTTTTTTTAACAAATCCAATTGTAGGATCTTTTAGTTAACTTGTTAGAATATCCCCTTCTAAAATTTTAGAATAAGAACCTCTACCAATTAAAAGATCATGATGCTCAAATTTTTTTTTAAAGTATTTTCAACTCTTCCCGTACAGTTAGATTTCATCTTTCAACCATTTTATCTAAAAATGTTTAGATCTTACAACTTGCAACTCTCCATAATAATATATTGCAATTTTTTTATATGTATTTCTAATTTATTTCTTCAACAAAAAACATTTCATAATCATGCTTGAAAAAAGACTACAACGTAATAAGTAGAAAGAAGTAGAGAATGATTTAAAATATTTAATTGTTAAGAATTTAGTTATGAAATCAAAAAAATGCCAATCTAAATGGTTGTAATGTTATATGGAGTAACAAACAATCTACATCCTATAAAAAAAAATTCAAAAACATTGAAAATTGAATTACATAAAAGACTTCAAAGTATATTTTAAAGATTCCATAACTATCTACAAACTAAAATCCCTCATGACTTTCATCTCAATAATCAAAATGGAATTATTCAAAGCTTTCCAAGGATATTTTATAAATCTAAGAAAATAATTTCAAATTTTTATTTCTTAAAAAAGTGTTTTTGTTAAATGTCCTCGGATTCCAAAAGAAACTATATATCATTGGCCAATAACTTTTGAACCATGTAGTCAAAAGTTATAAAAATTGTTGCACCTTCAAGATATTCTTCAACTACATGTTGTGTGAAAATTTCATTGTATATGGATGACCAAAAATACTATGTTGACAAAAATGCTACTTGGTCCTTTAGAGATTAATTATTTCTAGAAAGTCAAATTTTGGCAACTATCGAAAATAGAAATGTTCTTCTAGATTCATTATTCTCATTGTATATAAAAAAAAATTGGAAAAAAAATACCAAAACTTTTTACATTCATATTTACTATTATTTTGAATTATAATTATTTTTGTCAATTTTCCTATAAAGTAAATCATTTTTGTTGAAAAGAAGTGTCATGTGTCATCTTGTGATTAGTCTTAGTCAATCTAGGACCTTTTATAAGAAATTGTGGAAATTCAAGTTCGACATTTCATTTGAGAAGCTTTTCTTAACCTTATGATCCAAGTCTACATTTCCTAATTGTTGCCTTTCTTTTTGAGCTTCCTATTTTCAAATTATGATTTTTTTTAATTTAATAATTAATTCTAAAATTAGATTGCGTTATAAATTCAATGGTGGTAGTTTCATCAAATTCCAAGTTAAATTCTGCCTTGTGGAATTTTTCAAGTTAAGTGGTGTAGTGTAGTTTTCACATCATTTTTATGGTTTGGTTAGGGCATACACTAAAAAGTAAGCCAACCAATATGATTCTTGCTCAACTCAAAAAGGTCAAACATAAGAAGTTTTAGGAGAAGACAAGTGTCCTATTCTTCTTTTTCTTACAAACACTATCTTACTCTCATTTTAGTGACCACCATGTATTACAAGCTCCACTAAGAATTGAAAAAAATTTGGAATGTCATGAAATTTAAACTCCCTTATCTTCAATTGAAAACATAAAGGACATCATTTAGAAATATTCTCAAAAGATACACTCCTTCAAAAAGCGTTGCCTATATTTTCATTGATTCAAATAAAACTTCAAACTTAAATATCTCCTAAATTGTGTAGTTAAATAATCTGAATTTTTGAGGTGTTGACTCTCATTCAATGTGAACTTTAAGATAGAATAGTTATATTTACATCTGATTTCAAGAAAAAAATGAGCAAAAAATTGCTCAAGTTCTTGGGCAGTTCTTGCCCATTTTGAAAGTCCCCTCAATGATCATTAGGGGTTAATATTTGGTATGTTGCTCATCTAGAATTTAATGGCTAAATTTGGACCAAAAAATGACATTAAATCCAAAATGATTGACCTATGGATAGTAATATTATTATTGAAAATTTACAATTGATAATTGAAGCTCTTTCAAGAGAAATAGATTAATTCCAATCATATTCATGATTGCCATACAAGAAGAGTAAGGTTCTATGACAATTGAAACTTTTACAATGTATCTATATCATTGATTTATGTATAACTTAATTTTTTGCTTCTCATTGATATATAACATATATATTTTTCTTGACATTTCTTCAATACGTATGAATTGGATAAAGTGCACATTTTCACAATACTACTCATTCATCTAGTAGATGGTAGAGTATTTAGGGGCTCAAATTTAGACATTAAGAACAAATGTATACAAAATTAGGGCATGAGAACCTAAGAGAGCCTTATATTGATTTTGGATACACCTAAAAACAATATTTTTAAGTTTCATCAATGCAATGTCCAAATATTGCATGCTGCAATGCTTTGAAATTCATTTTCACTTGACAATAAGATCTAGTACAATGACTTGTATTTTGTAGTAGTCAGTATGCTTAATTTCTATTATGGATGCTTGACCTAATGCTCTCAATGTATAGGTGACAATTAACAATTTTGAGGGAATTTCATAACAAAATTTGAATTTGAATCTTACAACCTAAAGCAAGTTCTTTTGGGCAAACATTTCCTTGAACATAACATTCTTAATTCTAAGACCAGAGCCTCACATTTAACCTTAAGCCACTAAATGTTGATTTATAAACTTAGATTGAATTTTTAAATTTTGACTTTTTTTAATTTTTGCCTTACTAAGGCCTAAATCCTAAAATGGATTTTGAATTTCTAAGAAGGCAACAATGACTTTGAAAAATTGAATGATTGATAGATATTTTTAAGAAAAATCATAATTATTAATCTTTTTATGTCAAACTTTATTTTTTCACAATTTGATGAGTATTGCAAAATTTATAAGTTTCTATTTTGAAAGAAAATATGACCAATGCTAGAAGCTAAGTTTCTTTTGTTCTGTAATACAAAAATTGAAATAATACAAAAAATTGAATTTATTAGTGTATATGTAAATAGAAACTTTGAATTGTTTTCTTTTATTGATGAAATGAAAATTATGACAAGATTCATTTTGTCAGCAATTGCAATATTTATTAAAATATTATTTATAAAATTATTTCACACTTTTAGTTTCATGATTTAAGATAAAAATAAAGATAAAAATAAGGTTTAGATTTCCACCATTAAAATTGGCATTTTTTAAATTATTTTTTAAACTTATTTTCTTAATACAAGACCTTTTTCTTGGAACTTCAAATCTTTTAACCAAAATTTTTTGAATCAAAACACACCTTTAGGATGGACTAAAAAAATTGAAATTAAAGGACCTTGATTTTGCAATTGGTGAGGTATTTTACTATGAATTTTTTTGGAGAATATAATTTAAAAGCTTCTTTTGTTGAAGTTACCAAAAAATAATAATCCCTTGTCTCAAAATAAATCCATGGTTTCTAATGGGAAATAGTAGAAGTACCATGCATTTATTTTGAGACAAATGAAATAAAGACAAAGAATTGATTATTATTTTTAAAAAGTGTCAATTTGAAACAATAGAACTAAAGGATTTTATATGGGATATGCCAAAAATGAATGTGGCTCTAAAATCATTTTTTTAATAGAAGAATGTATACTACATGAGAGTTTTCAATGTAATGAAAATAAATATTTATTGAAAAATCAAACACATGTTTTTATTATATAATTGGTGGTTTTACATTCAAAGCCATTGCTTCTCCTTTGTGACTTGGTTTTGGATCAATTATGGGAACCTCAAGTGTTGATGACGAGGATGCATTGTCGACAAGTATTTTATTATCAACTTCATTCAAACTTTGTTTATCATCAAACTTGTTTTTGTCATTTAACTTTTCAGAAAATGTTATTTGTGTTGGTGGAGATATTTTTGGCAATGCACCCAATGCTTTATCTATGTCTTCATTTTGCAGCAATGTTTTTTCAAAGGTTCTATTTGTTTCATCATTTTGTGGAAATATTTTCTCCAATGTCCTATCTATCTCTTCTTTTTTCAATATTTTTGAATCCATTTGAAGAAAAGATGAAGTATTTTTTGCATGTGATGTCCTTTTATTTCCCTCTTTTGTGATCAATTTGTTTTCATTAGGTGTAGAATTAGAAATTGTTTCCTTATTGGGAAACTCTGAACTTATATTTCTATTTCTTTTTCTATTGAGCATTTTATCTTTGTCTTCAATTTTCAAGGATGAACTTGAAATAATATTTTCATGAACTCCAACTTGTAAATGAGGTAATGACATGCTCTTTGTACCCAAATTTTGTAGAACCTTATTTTCTTCAATCTTGTTACTTCAAGTTGGAGCAACAATACTACTTTGAACACCATCATCTTTATCTTTGAGGCCTAACAAAGACTTGTATGACCATGTACTTGTAGGTTTTTCATCAAATTCTAGCAAATCACTTTCTTCTTGTTTTTTTCTACTTTGATTTTCTAATGTTGGGACAACTGCATAAGAAGTCAATGAGTGCCTACCTTGTTGAACTATAAATTCTAAATTCTCTTGAGGAAGAGCCTTTTGCAAAAGACCATGTTCATTTTCATAAATAACATTAATTTGTTCACAAAAATTCCAAATCTCACCTTCACTAGGTAATCTACCTTTTGGAGGAAGAAAATCCTACATTTGAAAACAAAGTCACATAAAATAATTTTGTTATATAAAAACATTGAAAAGAAGATATTTTCAACTTTCTTGAGAAATGAAATATGTGTGTGTGTGTGTGTGTGTGTATATATATAATGACTATAAAATGACATATGCAAAAAATTCACTTCAATTTTTATAGATAAATAACTTCAATTTTAGTCAGTATTTATACAATAAAAAATCCAATATTAAAATCAATACCTTCCTTTCATGTAGTCTTTTTATTTTTCTTAAAGTGGCCTTTAGAATTTTTGTACTAGACTCCATTACATTTACTTCTGGTCCATATTCTTGATTACCCTCAAGTACTTTTATCTAATTTGGTACAATTGAAAGTGACATATAGATTATTATTGCAAACACTATCATTCACACTAATCATTGAAATTAATATCTCATTCAAATAAAGATTTCATTTTTTCACAATTTATAGATAATGGTGGAATTTTATTACGATCAAATCTAAAAGCAAATTTTATTTCTTGTTGTATTAAATACTATCTTATAATAAATTCAATATTATACTAAAATTATTTTCATTTATAATATCATTTTGTGTAAAAATTCAAAGAATAAATTTGTTTAAACAATTTCGATTTCATACAAGACCAAAGCATCTTGCAAAATATTAATAAATTGTACAAATTCTTTACTTCTTGTGTGATATCACGTAAAGAACTTCTTAGAAATATTAAATGCTTCAAGCTTTTATTGGCAATACTTACATCTACATTCAAAATGAAAGGAAAAACATCATTTAAACAATTCAAATAATATGTTTTATGAAGTTGATAAATATTATTCTATATATATGAGTTTCCATTTCTAATAGATGATACTTTACCTTTTTGAATCAATGTTTTATGTTCTTCTTTAACTTTTTCTTCTAACCTATAAAACCACTACATTTTTTATTATCATACATTTGCAATGATTATTACAAAAATCTATATCATAAAATAATGATGGAAATTCTTTACATCTTTAAAATTTATTTTTTAAGACAAATTAATGACGCATACAATATTGTCGCTTGTTGAAGCTTTGCAATATAACTATGTGTTGCATAAAGTTGTTTTTGTGCAAATATTTTACTCTGCATGATATATTCAATATCTTGAATATATATATATATATATATATATATATATATATATACAAAAAAAATACTACAAAGTTACTAATTATTTTCATTTGTCATGCACAAAGGTGTTATAAAAATCAAATTTAGCATTGAAAATGAAATAAGAAATTTCCTGCTCAGCCAAAGTCATTGAATGGTATAGTTCCATTAATTTGTTTACAAGAGCTTGTAATATAAGTGGATTTTCTTCTTTATATGAAAGGTTTGATTCCATTTCCTATAACACAAACACAAATGCTTAGACATATATTTACAAACTAGAGAAATATGTACATTTAAAAATAATTGTTATATTTTAATTGATTTAAAAAAACATGTTCACATATATAAATGCAAAGGTTTTTGTATATAGAGTCCTATAATATGCTTTAATGTATTTGAAATAATAAACTTTAAAATTGATTTCATTTTAGAATTATCAATTTTCATTAAAAGACGATATCATCTATTGAAAGTAATTGTGGGACAAATATCTTGCATAGAAGAATTGACAATTGCTAATACTTTCAAATAATTTTGCAGCCTTCAATTCTATAAAACTATTAGGAACTACTAATACTCTTATTGATTTATAACCTTAAAATGTAATCAAACTTTATGTGTAGAACATTTGTTCATTATCAATCATAGTAATATATTTTAAAATGAAAAATTACTATTATTGTGAATATTAAATTATTCAATTTTAGAAGTCTACTTGCAATGAAAATGGCAATCCCATGGCAATTTTAAAACCTTGTAAAGACAAATTTGCAATCACAACTTCCTTTGTATGCTTTAATGGCCTTCTTTTGAAGGAGTTTGGAATGCTTTTGCATTGTGTGGTTGCAAATTGATTTTTGATTGCAAGTGCACTTTTAAAAAAAGAAAATGGTAATCATTGGAGTCTTTAATGAAATTACCTTAATTTCAATATTTATAATTTCTAAATGTCCTTATATCCCTCTCAAAAATCAATCATTACAATATTTGCATTGAAAGAGTTACTATTCTTGTAACATAACCAACCATAAATGATAAAAACAAATGAAAAAAAATAACAAAATAGATGTAGTATAAAATTTAATAACTATAAAAATGGATATTTTATTTGACCTTTTGAGCATCTTCTTCTACTAGATTGGTCCAACGCACCATCAAATCTTCTACCTATAGTCATTATTCAATTCCAAATTCAATGTGTTAGATAGATAGAAAAAAATTGTTGAAAAATAAGTATAATTTTTTTATATTTGATTAAAAAATTTAGCAAATAGAAGATTAAAAAATTAATCAAATTAATTTAATTCATTTTAAAAGTAAATTCTTGTACCAAATATAAATTTTATTTGTGATTGAAATTAAATAATATTATAAACATCCATTAATGTTATAATTTCATAGTGATAATTATGATTTTTTTTTTTATAAAAATAAGATTTGTAGATCATTAGCAACAATTAAAAAATGTCTTCAACTCCTATATTTTATAAGCTAAATTTTGTATTGGTTTCATTTTGAAATATTGAAGTAGGTTTAACCCCTTAAAATAATAATTAAGAATAAGTTTTAGGTCATGTTCTATTAAGTTTTTTTACTTAGGATATGTGATGTATCTAGGATGATGTTTTAATTTTGAATCATTTTCAGTTGAATACTTTCTATAGTTTCTCAACTAAAGTTGAACACTTATCACCAACTTGCACAAATTGGGTGACACAATTATTTTATTTGAAATTTAAAAAAATTCAAGATATGTCATTTTGTTACTTTCCTATAGTTTAGACAATATTTTTAATTAACTACTTTTTCACTTTGTTCTTTTAATAGAAAATACATCAAAAAATTAGCTAATAATCTTTCAATTGGATTAAAAAAAATTTTAATTTTCTTAAGATGTCAAGATTGCATGTATTGAGATCTAAAACATGTGTTACTTCATATAATGTACACAAATAATTCCACTGAAAATCTAAAAATGGATGAAATATTTATCTAAAATATTATTTAAGCCCTATAGGACCATTGTCCATTTGGAGGACAAATGGAATTTTAGGCAGGTAGCTACAAGCTGAAATTTTTCCTTATTTTTTGAAACTTTTTTTGAAGATAGAAAAATTGATTAACACTACGGGAATATAATTTTTTTCAATCCGTGCCCAGAAACAAAAGTTATGTCTAAATAAGCTCAAAGCAAGGAATAGAGGGCAGCAAAAAAAATTTTGAAATTAAAATTTAAAGTTTTAAATTTTTCTTTCCTCATATGTTATATTTTTGTGTACATGTGAAGCTTTGATTCATTCTATATGGATTTTTTATGAGAAAGTTATGAACAATCTTGTTTTTTGGACAATTAGAGCATCTTCTTGAAAAAATAACTTATAGGATTCATTTCTGAATGCAATTTTTACAATTTTTCAAAAAGAAAAGTTTTACAAGGTCAATATTTCTTGCTAAAACAATCTCACCATTGGAATTAGTGCATTTCATTTTTCATTTTAGAGATATGAATATTTTAGATTTTTCTTCTATTTTGTACTTACTTCTATTTAGCAATTTTTTTAAGAATAAAGATTACGTTTTTTTTAATATTTTGAATTTTTTCTAAGCTCTCAACTCAATTTTATACCATAAAGATTTAAAGTTCAAAACGTTGTAGTGAAAAAAATTAAAGTTAAAAATGTTCAAATTAAAAAAATTTAATCCCACAATGTGTTGAAAAACTTGTTTTTTCTACTTTAAATGCAGATATCATATAATTTGTGTGGTAAAAAATTCTGAAATTTTTTGCACATATTTTCATAATAGTTAGGTGTAAGATCCTATTTTCAGACGTTAAAAAACAAAAAATTTCAGTTTTTTTAATCTTTTGCCATAGAAATGGCAGTTTTCAGTGTTTTTTGGCAAAAAAAAGGCCTTGGTCCTTTAGGGGTTAATAATAATTATCTTTAGCTTTCTCTAGTGGCTTGATCTAAAAATTACTAAGTTCAAAATGTTTTTTTTTAGTCCTTTAATTCCTAAAGGATCAAGGTGTAGTTTAGATTGCCAAAATTTTGAAGACACATTATAAAATGCAACTTAGAATATTAATTTAATAATGACTCTCAAAAAATAGTTGTAAAATATGATTTATAGATATATCTATATGTTTAGATCAATTACTTTATAAACCGATATTTCTCAATGATTTTTGAAGCCAAAATTTGAAAAATAATTCTTTCTAAGATTGATTGTAAATTGAATATTTGTGATTTTTACAAGAATTTTTTTTTAAGTTAAAAATGTTAATTTCTAAATCATTGTGAGTTTTACAAATTTAATTTGTTATTATTCAATTTATTTTTGAAAGGCCATTTTTAGAATTAAAAATTTACTTTAAGAAGTAATATCTATTAGTATTTCTTGAATTACAGAGTATTTGCAAAACAATATTTTTAATATCTTCATTGTATAAATGTTAAAGAAATAACACAAGAATCTTCAAAAAATTGATAAATATAAAAATGTGTATTTACATGCTTGGAATGTGTTTGTGTTCATTCATTGTTTGAATTTAAATGCCTTGTCTTTTACAAGGCTTAATGATTGTTTTATATTTCCATAATACTTTTTGAAAAAGGGATATATGTTTCACACATTGTGTTTTAATTTTGTACACATCCGACCCAAATTGACTCTATGCATAATTGCTCAAGATCTCTTGGGTAAGCTGAATGGTCATTTGGTTCTTTAGAGCTCAATACATGAGTGACTTTACTATTGCATTCTTTTTTATTAACAAAAAGTATAACGTTCATTTATTTCAACACTTAACCCCTAAATACCCAACGCATTTTTTGAGCTTTTAGGAATTTGCTTTAAATTATTGAATAAAAAGCCAACATTTAGGAAAGTTTTATCAATTTTTAAAATTGTGATTGTTTAAATTCAAACTAGATATACTAGAAAGGACACAAGAAAAGAAAACACTACCATATCATTGACAAATTGAAAGATTGTAATGTTTGATCATGTAGGTGTTAAAATTGTGAAAGTGATTTGAAGTCTTACTCTTCTTTTCATGTTAAATCCAAAAAACTAGTCACCAAAAAATATGAGATTAAAGAACACAACATACATGACCTTCATCAATTTTACAACTTCTCAAAATCTCTTCTACAATATTTTAAAATAAAATTCTAATGTAAATTTTTCTCTGAGATCTAATGTATTTGTGGCTCATTTCCAAGACCTCTCAATACTATGGAAAGTCAAGATTGCAATGGACACCCTTGCACAAAATCTTGAATAGAAAATCCGTAATCAATCATTTTCAAAATCGGATTTGTGATGCTAAAACTAGACTTCAAAAAAAATCAAAAAAACAAAACTACTAAAAATAGAAACTAGGTTTAGGTTTTATTTAACTTCAAAGCACTGTCAACACCAAAATTTGGTGCCTTGGACATTTAGAAGTTAAGGTTTATAAGTTTTCAATTTACATCATATATTCATTTGAAGTGATAGAAATAAAATCCATTATATATCGACAAAATTAATTTATATGAATATACTATCTATGATTTTCAAAATTTATCAGAAATTTGAATATTGAAAATTTCCTTTAACCTCTTTTTGAGCAAATTCTAGCTTGAGCCTTGTAATGTGTGTTGAAATTGCAGCTACATTTATAGCATCTGCAATACTAAAATAAACATTTATTCAATGAACCAATGCAACAAACTCTAATTTTTTTTTTGGGTAAAAAATAATATGTATTATTTATAGGCTAAAATTTATTCATTAAATGTACATAATAAAAAAAATCTATTGAAATGAAATAAAAAATAAAAAAACTAACCCACCCAACCAAGACAATCTCCTATAGATTCAGCAGCAAACAAATAATTCTTGTGGATATGCACTTTATTTTCATTTCTATGTTTTTTCATTATGATAATGAAGCAATGTTTATTTAATTCTTTATCATTATGACGAGCAATCTCAGCTATACATCCTTCTAAAGGCAAAACCCCAGTTGGTTCTGGGTGATTCTGATAAATCAAACTATACGAATTATTGACATCATTTACATATTAACAATTTAACATTTTTTTTATAGATTAAAGAAATAAAATTAAAATTATGAATATTTTATTTAATATAAGAATAATAAAAAATTATTTAATATCAAAGTTATAGATAATATGATAATATATATGAAAAATTTGCAATTATAAGAGAATATTCACTTTCAGCATTTAAAATCTCATTAATATCAATAGTAATAGCATAAAGCCTATGAAATTCAAAATTGAGGAATGGATGTAATTCATTATACCAACTTCCATATATAATATAATTTGTTTCCTTTTATCATACAATGAAGTTTTTTCCATTGTTGCTCTTCTAGCTTGGAGCAGCAAAGAAGTAACCATCCTATTTTTTCAGGTTTAAACCATAACAAAGCCTACAAATCCATTCCATCAAAATTCCAATAGAAAATATGTTTGATTAGCTAATGTATTGAGGATAAATAGAAATGTATTTATGAAAAGAATAATTTAAATACTTTAAATATTGAATGATAAAGAAAAAAATTAAATTATAAAAATTAGAAAGGTCTATTTATTTAGAAACTTTCATTTTTCTAAAATTCTTACCCATATTATTGTAATTTTCTTACCTATTAGACTATTGATACAAAAGATTTAATTTAGGTACTGAAATCAATAATTCATATCAAAAAATGCATAAAAATATCTAATAAAAATTTAAATAAATTCAATAGAAAATAAAAAGTTTCTTTATATTTTGCATAAATAGAAGGAACGAAGTATTGCTTCAACATAAACCATACATTAAATTGTATGAATTAGACAAGTAATATGTACAAGTTGCATTTGTTTATTCTATAAATTTAATTTGAAATTTAATAGCTTTGTATTCAAAAATCTATTAAGCACTTTAAATTTACAATGAATTTGATACAATCTCACTTTTTATACCTTATTTTCCATAATTCAAATTGGATTCATTGTATGTTTGCTAAATACAAATTTGGCAACATTTACCATTCATCTGCATTGAACCTAATTATTATACTACAAACTTTGAGCATAGTTTTAAATTTGAATAATACTTTTAAATAGAAAATTAAATGAAAAATAAATGATCACATTTTATATATTATAATAAGAATAAAATCATCTTATATTCTAACCTTGTTAATTGTCATAAATATCAAAATTTCAAATCAAAAACAATGTAATTTTCTAATATGTTTTTTTCAGGAAATGATCAATTCACATTTTTGTATGATGTATGAATCCATATCGTAATAACATTTCATTTTTTTAAGTAACAACCTTTAGGTTACAATTGGTTTAGGCAAATTTTAAATTTTATATATTTATATTTATCTTTGTATTGATAAATATAGGGTGTAGTAGGTGTGAATAGACATGACCAAAACTACAAAATGAAGCTCCAAAAGTGAAGCTATGACATGACTACGTCCAAAGCCATGGAATGAAAGCCATAACATAAAAATAAAGTTTGTAGCATGTAAAGTCACAACTATTGCATCAAATAATTTTTTAAGCCTTTCATATACTACACAAATTTTTGTAAAGTTTTTTTAATATTCTTTCATGTACAACTTCATTCTTATATATATAATAAGAGTGTTGATGATGAGTTTGTTTATATACATTTTTATTCAAAATTCACAAACTTCTACAATGTACCACTATTATTATTATTACAAAAACTATGTGTATAATATAATAGATGATGTGTTATTAATAATATATATAATACTAATATAAAAAACTAATTTCTTTTATTTTTTTAAATTAAAAAATGATCACCAATCTCCACAAATACTTCAATACTCTCTGCATTACTAAAGATGACAAAATGAAGACTTCAAGGTTTTGTCATAGGATCCAATGACTTTGGTGACATAAAATTTCACGTAAATATTAGAGTCTCAAAAGAATGATCTTCAAAAATGGCTTTAGAGAATAGTGTGAACCTACCTTTGTTTATATACTTCCTCATGTATGCTCTCATCATTGAGACGATATAAATTTGCATTTTGAGTAGGATGCAAAATGTAGTGTATGCAAAGAGCCTTCACAAGATCCGCTTGGGTGTCAACTGCAAGACATTGGCATACTTGTTTGATAGACTTTCTAGAAGTAAATAATAGATCTTTAAGTCTAGTCTCCTTATTAGGAAGCACCCACCTTATACACGGCATCAAGGAATAGTAGATGGTATAGAGGCCTATATACTTTGATGAGGTTGACATTGGCAAAATCTAGTGGGAGCAATAGAATTATGTAGTTGCCAAAGTTGAGAAGATACTACCACATTTAAATATTTTTTTATTTGTATCAATGAGTTTTTGGTATTTTCCAAAGTGAAATGAAAGATGATATATTTCTTGTCATACTTGCTATATTTTATTTTGGCATTTTATTTTTATTTTTTTTGGATTGTCAATTAAATAGCTTGCTTGTCTTATTTGTGTATTTTGATAGTGCACAACAATTTTGAAAGGAGCTCAAATAAGATTTGTCGTATTTTGTTTGCTAATTTGATGTTATTTTTATTTTTTTGGATTGCCAAATAGATTGCCTCTTATTTGTATATTTTGACAGTGCACAATAGTTCTAAAAGGAGCTCAAGTCATAATTATTTGCTATATTTTGTTTTCGTAGTTGATATTGTTTTTATTTTTGGGTAGTTCAAAGTAGTTTTTATAAAGATCTTGTCATACTTTATCATGCATTTTGGATGTACTTTGATATCTTTATTTTTTACTATTGCACTTATTGTATTTGGGTAGTTTAATAAGAGCACTTTGTTGTTGATTATGGACCTTGAAGGTGCAACACAATACCTCATTGCATGGTGATTGAATTATTGCGGAGTTGTTTAGAATGTAGTTTGAAAAAGGGCCCTTTTGTTTTCACCATCTATGCATAGTTTTGGAATTTGTCCAAACAACATTTTCATTTAAGGAAGTTTTTTTCCTAGTTATGTTTGTGTGCAAGATTTCTGACATGGTGAATGATCAATGCTTCCCTATTTGGAACATTGTCATCCAATCCAAAATCTTACTTTGCTCTTCAAATTTTGCTTTCAAAGTTATAGTTTTGTATTACAAATATTCTTTGCTTTGTGTAACAATTTGATGTAGCAATCTATAGGAAAATACTTATAGCTCTTTGAATTTTTCCAAACTTAAGAGCATTATGCTTCACTACTTTGAAGCACCATCATTCAATTTGAAGTCCAGGTGTTCACTTTGTCACTTTTACCTTCAGGTCTTTGATCTGTAGTTTGTGCAAAGATTCTTTGCTTTGGAGCACCATCATTCAATTTGAAGTCCATGTACTCACATTGTCACTTTCACTTTCAAGTCTTTACTTTGTAGTTTGTGCAAACATTCTTTGCTTTGTGTGGCAATTTGATAATAAATGCATTGTTTAACTCATGCTTCTATTTTTCCTATACTTGAACTTGTAATAGTTTTCAAAGAGGTTAGAAATTGTACCTACTTTGTTCTATCTCAAATTCCTTCTAGCTACTAACCATTTTGAATTTTCACTGCTTGCAACAATTTTACAATCATGAATTGTGTCATGTATTTATAAGTCCAACTCTTTCCAAGGTAAGAGTGTTTTTTAAAGTCTAGAGCTCTGAATGATTTCTTTTATTGTTTTCTTTTGTTTATGCAATATAGTTCTCTTGACCTATTTGGGGCATGTTTTCCTTGAAATACATCCTTCACTGGTGAATCCCCAGTACAATGAAGCACAATTGAACTTTTCTTTTTCTTTTTCCTATTGTTGTAGCCTCCTAACTACTTTTTAAAATATCATCATTGCCAATATTACAAAATTCCTAAAGTCATTGCCTAATCGAACTCCCTACAATAACCTATTAATGCCAAATGTTCTATGTAATTACACAAAATAAGGCCATCAAGCTTCAAAATTGCATACACAGTAGCCACCTTCAATTCCAGACCCCTCAAATTGGGGAAGGAAAACTCAAAAACCTTCCTCAAAGAAAGGCCACAGAACTGTTGGTCGGAAAAAAAGAAAAAAAGAAACTGGTTGGGGACGGAGACGTCTGACTGAGGGAGTAAATACAGGAATGCTTGCTTCTCTGATTTTGAAATATTAAATGAACACTGTATAGAACATATCCGACGGGTCAGACGACAAGAAAGAAAGGGAACTTCTGGAAGTGACGAAGAAGCTATTATCCAAGCTTTGACAAGAAAAGAAGCTTGGTCTATACACGCAATCCCAATCCTCTTTGCAACCTACTTCACTAGATGCCTGCTAAAAGATATTAAACCTAAAACCTACCAACCTTTTAGATAATCCCTTGTAGCGAGAGACTAAACAGCAACTAGCACGCCCTTCTTCACCATACTGTCCAAAACATCATTGAGAGCTTGACAAATACTCACGATCTGTGAAAAAATAATGACACACTTAGTACCGAGCAGAAAGTGAGCATTCAAATGACAATGTCATCACTGTCAGACATAAAAATGCCTTATTGATCAGCTAAGTGGTAAAAATATTGCAAAGAAAGGAGGAAATGTACAGATGCTGCACACACAGCAGGGGAAAAAAAATTGAACTCAGAAGGCAGACTTTACCTGATGATCCCATTGCTGCAACTCCTCAATGTCATTCTCGAAATGAATAACTCCTTCCACCTGAAAAGCAAGGATCAATTTGTGAAGATTCTGCTAGTTGAGAGTTTCGTGAATATGGAGCAATCCTAAACTAGCACGAGGTTCTGTAGTATAGTACATTTGCAGCCAAAAATTTCTACCTGATCAATCGATCCACGCATCCGATCCTCAGAGATCATTCGTGCAGCAATCTTCTCAGCCTGCCATCGAGACTCGTTTAGAAAACATTTTCATCATTATCAAAACTGTATGCTATTATCACATCACACTATGAAGCAAGATTGAAATCAAACCAAAAAAGTTCTAGAGGTCTCCTGAAGAGTAGATCAAACGGGTGAATCGAAAGAAGTACAAATTGTAAGGAAATAGTACACAAAGATCCACCTAAGGCAATCACCTTTTGAGGGCCAATGCCAAGCAGTGCTCCTAACTCTTCGAAACTGCAATAACAGATGAATTACACAGGTAGTGTCATGCACTTCAATTCAAATCTAAGCAGATTTAACAATGCATATATCAAGTAAAGCAAAATGCAGGTGCAGAATCCATAATGTGAAAAGCACCTGATATTGGTGTACAGTTTGCTTGCACTCAAAAGATTGTGTTCAATCATGGCCCGATCCAGCACAGTAGAATTGTCTGGCAATAGAGCTTTCTACAAAGACACACCACAGTATAACGCGTTAAGCTCAACCAAGTTAATTCAAACGACTGTAACCTTTAAAATTTTCACTAATAGCTATAACTCTATGTCAGCATAGAAGAACTACCTCATTAAAATAAAGGCATGGTGAATAAAGGAGTTTTCAAAACAAAGAAACCGAGATAAGTCTTTACCTGATGCGGTTTCAGCTCCAAGGCAAATGCATCAACCTCAGGTTTTCGCAATATCCTCTCCAAGTAAACCTTAAACACAGAAACATCACCACGAATTTTACTACTCAGTGGCTGAAACTGTCGCTCTGAAACAGTATAACAAACATTGATTGTTTAAGACAATCAATTTGTCGAAATTTTAGCCAAGATCAAAACCCTCGACGAATCTTTAATTTAAACACGCGTCCACTAACAATACCACATGATACAATCACAAATGAAGATGTGACAAGCAAACTACTCAAGCAGCTAAAGTCCAGAAATCGCAATTTAGAAGTGGTAGAGAACAAACCTTTTGCAATATGGAGTATATTTTTAGCTTAGAGCACCTCTCATCCTGAAAAAAAAGATACAATGTCAAGACGATACCAGTACTGTTCTCAAGATTGTCTTGTAGAGCTCAGAATGCACCAGAAATTATTGCCCCAACAACGTCAATTAAGCCTTCTGAGAAAGTATTCAACACTGCCAAAGATATCAAGTTGTTATCCTCTTGACCTGAATACTTCGAGGAAACATACGAAAAAACCGTGCAAAATTAGCACAAACCAACCCAATGTGAAAGCATTCAGGCTCCAATTGGTTATTGAAAATTTAACTCAACATTATTTAAGGTACCTTGTAGAGAGTTGCCAGCACCCTTGAACGTTGGGGTCCTGCTGCTGCCAAAATCGTGCACGTAACCGCAGCAGTGAGTGCTTGCTGCAACTCGTCCTCATCTACCCGCCTACCACTAATTTCCCTTTTCTCTAGTTGAGATAGTTCGTAATAACGAAGGGCAGCCTCCAAGAACTTTCGCTTCGAGTCCAGAATACGAGCATAGCACACCTGCCACCCACAATGCTTGCATCACACTATTGCCCTTCCCGTTTCTATTGAGGACAAACAAATGTAAAGATTGTGAAACATAATCAAACCTTCTTCCTGCAAAGAACAGAACAAAGCGAAAATATAATCAAACCTTGTACTGTAGATTTAACGCTTCGTCTTTGCAATTGTTGACCAGAAATGAAGCTTTCTTGATAAAAATTTCAGCATTTATCGCATCATCATCCTGCAGTGTAATTAAGCTCTGTTATTGAAGGGGTGCATGCGTCAATAGTAAAAGAGACAAAAAGTGAATCACCAGCTCCAGATGAAGCAGGACCCGGTTCAAGAAAACAGCATGTACGATTTCAATTTACCTCTAGATACAACAAAGCAATCTTCACACACTTCTCCAACTTGTACGCATCATCCAGCATCCTGTACACATGTCCAATAGAATATCTATAAGAAGACAGCAATAACCAACCAGAAAACCAAATCAGATTCATAAAACCAGAGAGTCTCATATAATTGCTAACACAAATTGCTAATGAGGTTACACAGTGAAGTGAAGCTCATCAACAGAATAAGAATACATTACAAAGCCAGTAACTTCAATGCAAGGCTTTCAGAATGAACACACAACCAGACGTCATACTAAGTAATCATACCTTATTCCAGATTCCAAATCAATTCCACTCAGCATCTGGGCAGCCTTCGACCATTGTTCTTCATATTCATACAACTCAGCAAGTCCCTCTCGTATAATAGACACCTGAAACAAAGACATACTTGTCACCTCATAAACAGGATAGACTAAAGACAAACAACCCACATATCAACAAAATAAACAAGTGCTTGCTTAGTGACAGTCTAGACAAGTCCAAACACCTGTTCTTCAAACGATACCACCCGAGGCTGAATCTGGGCCAGTGCGTACTGTGCAATTTCCTTATGTGCCTCAGGCTCCAACTTATTAAGTTCCTGTGCAAAGATCTGTAAAAGTAGACGAGACGCCACTAACGGAACCTCGTCAGTCACCACTGCAACAAAGAAAGAAAGCAGATCAGCTTCACCACTAGAAAACGATAATTACGAGCCACTCATAAATTATCGCCTACCTCAACAACGCAGAAACCCAAATTTCAAAGACAGGTGCAAATTGATTGACACTACGACAAGACCAAAAACCTAAAAACGAGGCCTCGTCATAAACGAAGAGATTTAAGAAATTCAAATCCACACTAATCTTGAACGTCTGAATGGGCCGAAAATCACTCTTCGCACTAATCAGACCCCCGTGTAGAATTTGCAAAGCTAAGGCTTACTATGATCAATAAATGCCTTGGCATGCTCCACATTGTTGTTACACATGATGGACGACAGAAGAAGCTTGTAGTGATCAATCTTCTGTTTCTGGTCACTGATACCAGCAGCATTCTGCAGGGCGCCTTGTATATCACCCGCCATGTTGCGTTCCAACGCCCTCTCAACAACAATCTCCTCCTTCAGTACCACCGACAACCTAGTCACATCCAAATAAATCCTTCAGAACCACTCCTCCAGCCAACTCTCGAGGAGAACTCGGGAAGCAACCAACGAGTGCGTTAAAGCACCTATCGCTCCTTCTTGACGAAACCGAACCCTAAAACGACGGATCTACAACACCCAAATCCCGATGTCCTGCTAACCTTCGTGGATGCACCAAAGAGGCGTAAGAAGTGCCCTAGCCGTGAATTTAGTATAGCTCAACCTTAGAAATTCACGGATTTCGGAAATCGTAGAAAACACGAAAACAGAAAACAGAAAACCTCGTTCACGTCGCATCCAAATTTGAGACAGCATTAAGAAAACCGATTGAAATTGTTCCATTAGAGAAGGACTCAAGTTAACTTACCCGACGCTCCACGGTCACAAACAGATCAAGGTGCACAGCGATGACGCCAAGTACAAAGCGTTGAGGTGCGAGTCGGGAGAGAAGACGGGAAATTAGGGTTTGGAGCTCATACGCCAAAACTTTAGATGCTCTGTTCTTTTAAATTTGTCACAAGTATTCATTCACTTCAAAAATTGCCAGAACCAATTGAGAAGTTTAGATTTTTTCAAAAGAATTTGGACATGTTGAAGGAAAAGTCAGACACGATTTTTATAATTCACTTCAAAGATATCCAAAAACAATGTACACAAAATATGTCATAGACTTTTCAAATATCTTACAATTTTTTTTGGAGATTTTTGGAGTAAATTATAAAAAATGCATGTATTTTGAGAGCCTCAATAGCTCACCTATGCCATATTGTTGTTTGCACAAAGCGTCCTTTATCAATACTTATTCAACATTTCAGCATACTAAATCTTGAGATAGGGTAGATCAAAGTAAAGAGATCATTGGAAAAGGAGAAACTAAAATGCCATTGTATTTTATTTATCTTGCCTTATTAAATGATAAGGCAACTACACCTAAAATTAGTTACGAATAATTGTTCATAATTGAGTATTATTCAATGTGGTTCTTCTTGCAAAATTATCTAAGTTTTTGATTCGGAGTAAAAATGGAATTTTAGATTTTCTTTGCATGCAATTTTTGGAACACCATGTGAAGAAATTATGAAGTGTAAATCTTTTGTATATGACCTATGTGGAAGTGATATGTAACAATGTGACTAGTTTCATGCAAATGTACTCGATAGTTAATAGTAGAAAAAGATCAATTATATATACAAATGAAGATATATTCTAATTGAGAGGCAACAATTTCACTTTGAAATGTGTAGTGATCATAAACATGCTAACAAATATATAAACACTAAAATAATATTATTTAATTTTAGATATGCAATAGATTAGTCAATAATATGGTTTTTGAGACAAAAATAAAGTCGGAATTATAGAATTAGGTTCAAAATATTGAAAATTGTACAATATGAAAATAAAATTTATTCTATGAAGGATTACAATTCAAGATTTTTTTTGCAAGATTCTAAAAATCATCTTTGTTGTACTTTTACAAGAAATGAATGTAATATGTAATGCTTATTGAAGTAAAAATATTTCAAAGCAATGTTTATAATGAGGACATTCCTTGAATTTAATCCCTTAGAACTTGAGAATTTGGATTAAATATAGATTTCCTATAGTAAATGAATTTTTAAATTTTGATTTTGATTTGAACTTCTAAAGTCCTTTGCATTTTGATTCAAACTCAAACAATGAAAATGGTCTTTGGGGGGTCACAAGAATTTGATAAAGAAAATGTGAATTGTGATGATTTCAATAGTTTTGTAGTTTGAATTGGATTAGCAATTTCCTTCCATTCTTTGATCTTTTGGTGTGATGGCTAATTGTTGTGAGATATAGATTGAAATTGGCCATTTCAAGGAAGCAAATGTTGTTTATAATGGATTGCACATTTTTCAACACTTGATTTTACTATTGTGTGATCTACTTCAATCAATACTTTGTGATTATTATTGGCGGTTATCCCCTAAAGTTCCAAGGTCATTTTTCTATCAAAAACCACTCAAAACTGCCCCTACTATTGCATTTATCAAAATTTTCAACAAAATGTTTTTATTGGAAATCTAACCCTAGCATATTGTACTTGACTTATAGAAGAAAAAGTGGTAAAATTTTTGTGACATTTGACCACACAAATTGAAAGATATAAGCACTTGAAGTCATTTTTTGTTTATTTTTTTGATTGTGCCCGACAATTTCAGTTGTCTTTGACCATTGATTGTGGGAAGATTTTCCACTATGGATGCCTAAATTTAAAAATCTATCATATTCAAGATCATGTTAGAAATGTCTCCAAAAAATTTCAAGTCAGAAAATGACATGGAACACATCCAAAAAAATATTGCAATGCAACAATGTCCCAAAGTTCACAATGCCTCACATAATTTTTCAAGCAAGCTTTCCACCACATAAATTTGAAACTCAAAAATTCACACGGTGGATTGAAAGATATAGTATGCCTTTATAATCTCCAAATAAAAAATTTGAAAAAAAACAAAATCTCTTTTACCTATGGAATTTAGAAGCACTATGTGAATAAATAATGGAATATGGCTTTGGGCATGGGTTAGAAAAGGGGTCGAGGTGTGTTCCTGATATGTTCCCGGTCTGTTCTAATCATTGGAAGCTTTGAGTTACCTAGCACTTCCAGTAGGGAACTATAAGTATCTAAAACTATGAACCCTTCATCACAGAACCGTTGCCCTCCCCTTAGGCTCCCCTTGTGCCCCATGTTGTTGCTTGCCATAGGCAAGGTAGATTCCCTTGCCCGCAGCTGCCCAATGAACTGAAATTTTCACAAAAATGCTCATAACTTCTAAACCATAAGTCAGAATTCTATGAAATTTATATGCATGTGAAGCTTGTGAGAAACTACACACTCACAAAAAATTTGAAAAAATTATATTGAATATTAAGATTGAATGAACTTATCCAAAAACCCAAGTGTCCCCCAAGGAGACACTTGGGACTTTAGGAGTTATAATGCTTCTCAAAGATAACCTTCTCCCACTAATAAGAGGTTGCCTTGGCACTATAAGTGAACCTTTAATACTTAAAATGCTATTGTTTTTGCCTATTTTTGCCTTTTGTATATTATTGTAAATTAACAATGCATTATTACTAATTTTGGTATCTTTAGTATGCTCTTAGGGATGGATGTCCAATAGACTATTCGAAATCCCAATTATTATGAATATTTATTTCTAAAATCAAGAACTAATGATTGACAAAATGAAAATAGTAAATGCGTATATTGTCTTTCAAATGTTATCACAACTTATATTTAATATTGTCTTTGTAATATAAACATAACTAACATCTACATTATTCATATTAATGTCTAAGTAAAATGATAGTAAATAATGTTGCTAAAAAAATGTATCTTTCTAGAGGTTGTACTTTCCCATTGACCACTGACATAATGTTGTTACAATGTTATTTGCACTTATCAAAAGTATGAATAAGTATATATACCTTAGAAGTGCATCAATGTCCAAACTTCAATAATGATCCTACCATAGTTAATCGAGTTCTAATGTTACTAAAATTATTATGATTTTTTACATTCTTTTCAAGGACGATCATGACTTGGTAGCATATATACTAAATTTTATCCACTTCTATTATTCTCATATGAATTTAGTTGATTTTGTGGTTAATCATATGAATCAAAATCAATTGTATACATGAACTAGGTTGGTTCTACATTACAATTTGGGAGTGACGCTATCTAGTTGTCTTTTTATTTTCCCCCCATTTTTTTTTTCTCTTTTGTTAAATCACTTATTGATGTTGGGTGCTTGAAGTATGTTTATTCCTATTCTATCAATGTTCCTTTTTTGCTTCAGATGGAAAATTCTAATATTGTTGGTTCAAGTCCTAAATGTTATATTATAACATTGTATGACCTTTTACATTGACTTCTTGAAGACATTGTTTTTGTTTCTTAGAGATGAAAAAATAGGTCTTCAATTCTTCCTTGCCAATTTTCCTCCACATAATTTTTTAATCTTGTCATTTTTTAATCTTATACTAGTACTTTTATTGTATTTTATAGGGTACTTTGATTAATTTGCTACTTTTTAAGACGCTATTTTACTATTCTTTAGCATCAAATAATGATGCTTCTTTATGATGCTTGTTTCATTGTTAGAGATAACTTATAACTTGAATTATAATTTCAAATTGGTCTATCGTATAGATGACTTCAAGTGTACAATTGATTACATTTGGTCATCATTCTATAGAAGATTACTTAGTTGGAGAATTAGGGAAGGTGAATGACTATGAACTTGGGCTCTTTGTAATGTATGATGGTCATCTTGGATGTGATGTAATTGACTACGTGTACTAAAACCTCTTCAACACACTACTTTAAAAACAATGTCCAAAGCAACAAAACATGTCCAAATTAATACAAAAGATATTTGAATCAATACAATCCTATTCACTCATGTCCAAAGCAACATAATATGTTGATTCAAACTTTGTATTCTATTAGTGACAACATACTCATAAAACAATTTTGAAGTCTCTTCTTTTTATAAGTTAGGCAAGCAAGGATCTATAAATTTCAATTAGAGTCCATGTCTATCATAGTTCAACATTCTTCTACACAGAATTAGAAGCATGTTTCTTACCATATGTTGAAAAGAGGTGTATTGATTTTGTTTCTTACTAGTGTAGAGTTTCATAATTGTTGTCAATACCAAGAATGATATTTAATTCAAAAGTCATTAATTTTGTCATCCTACAATTATATAATAGATGTACATGAAATGATGAGCCTTGATTTTATAACTTAATAGCATTAGGTGTGAACACACTACACAAAAAAAACCAAAAAATTAATCTACAAAAGATTAACATATTTACATTGTTTGTGACAAAAAAAAATAGGCTTTGTTGATTTGGTAATTGTCTAAACATCAATCAACATAATTTTGTTGATTTGACCAAAAATATCTGCTCAATTTATTTGATATTCTTCTCAACATTGATCAACATAATATTATTAATTTGACCTAAAAATACAAGATTTCAAATTGTAACTTTACATAAAATCAATGAAAATAGAATGAGTAAAAATTAATAAAAACAAACCACTTATTCTATTTATAAAGCTCCAACCTTGATGCAATGGCTTGTGGGATGGTTGAAGCTATATTTTTCTACATATCAAGTCGTGGCTTCAAACTCCACTGATGACTTTCTTTGCATAGAGGGTCTTCTTAGGTGGCAATTTTGCCGTATGGTAGGTTTTGCCTATATAGTAGGTATTGCCTATGTAGAAATTTGTGTGACAAATTCTTAAATAATAATATTTTTTTTCCAAATTTTCACCAAACCAAAAGAGAAGTATTGTCTAAACCAAATGTCCTAGCCAATTGTCCAAATCAAAATACGTTTTTTTACTTTTCCTATTAAACTAGACATGGAATTTTTTAGTAGTAATAGGTTGTTCATGCCAATTGCTTATTTCGCTTTGAGGTTCAAAAGTGATCCACTTTCATGAGGTGTTGTCTAAAGGATTATAATAATTTTAAGATAATTGAGTATAGAGCCTTTCTAATTTCCAATCTAAACTAGTGACTTGAAGTTCATTTTTTGAAATTAAAAGGAATATTCAGACTTAAGTGACCTCCATAAGAATCAATATGACTTATAGATGATCTAGGCACTTACATGCATTTGAAGTTATAGAATTGACATTTAAAATTGAGAAGAGTATATTGTTGGACACTTGGACAATACAAATTACCATTAGAGTGTATATAATCTTTCACGAAGTATAAATTTGATTCTTTACAATTAAAAATGTTATAACAAAGTGTTTTTTTTAGAAAGACCCAAAACTAGCCATTCAAAAAAATTATTTGAATATGGATGGGATCATTCTTAAAAACGCATCTTAAATTAATTTTAGATGCTTAATGATTGTCACAACAATTCTTATCGATTTCTAAATGTTGAATGTTGTCAATTTTGGAGGCTCTAAAGTTACTATATCTATGGCTCAAGCTATACAATAATCGCCTATATTGATCATAAACTTGAAAATGTGATTGAAAAAAGAAAGATAGAAGAGAGAAGTTGACTTTGTTTTGATCATCCAAAATACTTTTGGAACCCATGCCCCTCTTGTCTTTCTTGAAGGTCTAACATTTAGAGAAATATTGAGTTAGAACTATATTTTTCTCAAAAAGGTTTGAATTAATTTCATAGTTATTGTTAGTACTCATTTTAGACCATGCATCATCTAATGTTTTTTAGCTATTGTAGTAATTGATTTAACTGGTAGCACTTGGTTCATGCTTCTCGTATACTTGGTTTAGCAATGTAGAAAAAAAATGTTCTTAGAATTGATGGATAACTTGCAGTTGCCAAAAATTTACTAATAAAAGCTTGAAAATTTAGTCAAAAGCCACATTTGATATCAAAGTTATAGAAGATGTTGAGGAAATTGAGTTTCTTATTCAAGCTAGTGATGACCTTTGAAAGGTCAACATTCTAAATTTTGATGAGTTTTGTTTTTAAAGTGAACTCCAAATTATTTCATATATCTAATAATCTAATAAATCATAGTAAAATATAATATTTCTTAATAAAATTATAATGATGTGGGTAAATGTTGTCAATAATCTTTCATCCATTAGTGAATGACATCCAATGCAACTATATTATATTTCTTGAATATCTACATTTATTCATTTGAGCTAGTCTTTTCTTTTGTTTAACTCTCTCTTTGGGCTAGGGATCTCAGAATTCACATATGAAAATTTTAGATTTCTACATTTTTCAAAGGATTTTTTTTTTAAATATGGGGGGAAGAAATTGAAACGTAAAGTCATATTTGCTTCTAATCACCTCATTGTCATTGTAATGCAATATCTACATCATTGTGCATAATAATTCAAGACATCTCAATTCTTTTTTAATTTTATAATATGGGATAGTTTGTCAAAAAACCGGCACACAATACAATGAATTTTGAAACTTTGAAACTTTTTTTAGAACTTGATTGTTTCCTTAAATTTGATTTTTTCTTTAAAACTTGATTTTGACATTCAAAATGATTTCATATACTTTTGAGAAAAATTAACTAAATGGACCTTTTGAAGTATATTTTCTACTTTGCATAGAAATTTTAGAACAATCTTTAAAATAAGTATTTCATTGAAGTTTGAAGTTGAGGATCTTCAAACATGTTTCTAGAGATGGAGTCACATAGAAACATCCTTTAGTTCATATTGTTCTATATTGTAATATACTTCTATTCTAAAATTTTCAAATTTTTTAAGCTTACTTTGTATTTGATATGAATTTCTTTTTGAAAGTTTATGATGATTTCGAATTTTAGAAAAAAAAACTCTGAAAATATATGACATATATTCCCACTTTTCAATAGGTTATGTATTTACTTATGTCGCTTTTCTGATTGCTTCTACATCAGGTAAATTTGGTTAATAATTATTAGAATTAAATAGAATCATTTGTAGAAAATATAATCCAAAAATTTCACTAATGAGGTAAAATGGTCTAATGCAAAGATATACTTTGTTTTCTTCAATTAACCAATAGTATACATTTAGGAGGTGGATGCTTTTAGCGTTCATTGCATTTTAACTTCCAAAAATCATAACTAATTCCGAGAAGGTCTAAAAAACATGAAATGACTTGGATTTAATGCCATTTCCATTTATTTTTCTATGAAACTTACTGAAATATATTTCATTGAATTTTTCTTCTTTCAAAATGCAATCAACTAAAATTGGCACTTTAAGGACCTTCTAACTTATATGAAGAAGGAATAGAAAATATAAAGTTAGAAACTTTCAAGCTTGACTATATGGCCATGGGCTTTGTGTTTTAGGAATTAAACTTGGTAAAGACTTGAAAACTATTATTTATCTATGCAAGAATAGTCGCCTATAGCTAAGAAAGTTTGCAAAGGAAACTTTAGAAAATTAAACTACACTATTCATTTAAATGTACCCAAGCAACTCTTAAAACAAAACATTGGATAAAAAAGAATTTGTTCTCCATCCTATAGTCAAAGGTAAGGTTATCTAAATGATCTCTAGTGTTGCAAACGACAAAAAGTGGTCAATAGATGACTTCATTGTTCATCTATAGAAACAAAGAATGCACTTATATTGGTTCAATAATCAAGAACAGTTTTGGTAACTACATTGATCAAGGGGGCCACATCCCTAGAAGATTAATCCTAAAAAGACACCTTAGATCTTATATATATTACAAAAATACAAATGTTCATCTTTAGAGTTTTGTGTGGAAAAAACAAGGTTTACTCAATGGATTGGCTTCTAATGAGTACTCTTGGGGGTATTTTTAAACAAATGATTCGTATAGTCAAGTAGTTGACTAGCCCATTAATACCTTAAGTTAGTTTGTTGTTTTATTTTTGTTTGTTACAATGAGATCTCTACAACTATGTGTCCTCTAGTCATATTTTAATGATAGTACCTTCAAGAAGTCCTTGACGAGAAAGGATGCACGGGCTTTGTTTTGTGGCAATTGGACATACGAAAGTGAAAGTTATTAAATTTCAAAGTTTTTATAACTTAAAAAAAATGAAAAAATTACTTTTTGGTTTTTTCCTTTTTTTGACCAAGGCAATGGCATGGGGCAAACTAGCCCTTTTGAGTAGTATCTTCACCCTTTTGCAACACCAATCACTCTCCCGCTAACTAGAATACAATTCTTTACAACCTCTCATTGATCTATATGCCACTCATTGATCCAAATATGACAAACTGTTTGCTCAAGTTCAACACTAGTTTTCAGTGGTACATGTTCCTATGACTTCAATTATAAACATTTGTAGTGCATTCACATAAACTCTTAAAAATCTTAAGCCAATTACATTCAATCTTGCTTTCATTTGCTAATATAGTAATATGAAGTATCTCCAAAATTATATTTAAATTTTTTTTTTTTAAAGAGTTTATATTGAATGCAAATACCTTGGTCTCAAAGAAATCTTCATCTCTCATTAGTTACTTTTAGAAATTAGTGACCATATAAAGAATTCTTTTGGTTGAAATTGGATTATTGGGCCAACATTGAATACAATGAATTTAGTGGTCTACAAAGGGCCAATGTTGCAGAAGAGTAGACTTTTTACACTTTCATGAGAGAAAGAAAAATGAGAAATTCAACAATGAAAATTATAATTTTCTGACTTCAAATGAATAAGATATGATTTTCCAAAGCTAGAGGGGCAAATGCCTCCCTATTAATGCTTACAGGTAGAATTGTCATGAATCGAAACATGCCTTTGAATGGAATCATTGAATTAAAGAATGATCTCAAACATCCATTGTACATTTCCATTCAATTCACTCTCCATTGTGAATCAAAATTTATTGCAATCCTTAAATGCCCTAGGGAACCAATTTTTAAGCTCAATTCAAAGTGTTGTAACTTTTGCATCCAATGTCCAAAATCAATAAAACTTGTTGAAGAATTTGTGCTCTTTCACTTTCTTTTAGTTTGTTTGGTAAAATTTTTAAATGAATTCAACATATATTGAGTTTTTTTAAGCCAATCAAAGTTCATAGGTTCAATTTGAATCGACCAGAATACATTTGACGATTGCAGCTTTAAAGCTTGTATCTCCTTAATCGAATGTCCATTTTCAACAAAATTTGCTGGTTTATGATTCCCTTGCAGTGGAAAATTTTTTATGTCCAAACATTTCTTAATCACCATACACGTCGACAGCTTATTTCTTCTCCATACAAGAATCATTTTAGTAGGAAGATTAGCCTCCAATGTTCTTTTTTCAACTTTTCTTACTATTTTGACATTTCAAAGTCATTGTACAGCCCACCAAGTTCAGGACTTTATAATGAGCAAAATCACACATGATGGTGATCATGTCACCTGCTGAACAGCCTATAACCACACATGGGTTGTCAATATATCACAACAAAAAGTCACTGCCACTTTTCCTTCCTTCCATTTTTACTTCCGTATGCACTATTGTGGATACTTCTAATTTGGGGCCTCTGATTGAAAATATAAATTCAAATTTTGCAGATTTTATCATGCGTGGCAAATAAAAAATTTCAGCGTTTTCCCGAAGGAACGAGCGGGGGGGTCAGTTCACCTCGGCCTTTTTTAGGCCTCTCCTATACATTACATTAACATCAATCACCTGAAAATGACGCCAGACAGAAGAATGTAAAAAGAGGAGAAAAAGAATGGCAAAGTAACTAACTAATGGAGACTCTCGGAGCTTTGAAAGGCTGGGAAAACCCGTTAAAATAAAATCAATACTCACGACAATTTCTCTTGAGTTTCTTTTTTTTAACATACAGAAGGAGAATTACTTGGCACAGTTGCCGCCAAATCCGCAGTGAAGAAAATCCACTCTCAGTGAACAAGCGGATGAACGTCGGGCCATCTGCACAAACCACTACAACTACGTTCCGGAAAAGTCCCACATCGTATCTGTGGTTGATATCTAAGCTAAACAGAGTAACCAACTAGGCTAACGATGATATAGAACGAGCCAGCCCAGATGTCAAAGCCACGATCGCTTGCAAATCATGATGGCACTGCAAAAAAAACCAGATGAACGTCAAAGGGTATCGTAAGTGTGAATTCACATATGCATCCTAGAACTTGA
This sequence comes from Pseudoscleropodium purum, assembly GCA_963969395.1. Taxonomy (NCBI): domain Eukaryota; kingdom Viridiplantae; phylum Streptophyta; class Bryopsida; order Hypnales; family Brachytheciaceae; genus Pseudoscleropodium; species Pseudoscleropodium purum. The sequence goes on from OZ017795.1 coordinate 31,048,504, forward strand.
CAGAACTTTACACTTAGTATGATGGATAGATTTTGAGTTAAAATGCTACACTGCAGTAGCTGCAAGAAGAAATTAACCCCCGAGCGCCCCAGAGACTCAAATACGGTCTTTCAAAACTTAAAGATCTCGTTGTTTGACCATTATAGTCTTTTCAATGGTACGGCCAAAGGACGTGTCCCTTTCCCTATAGCTCCAACCCTATCTCCACTACCAATCAGTACGGTCAATTTATGTGGATCTCATTTTACGTGATAGTTTGATTGCAATGAATTGAGAAGGGTGTGGAGTTTTGCCAACACGGGCTGGGCGCTCAGGGGTTAAGAGCTGTAATTGAATCACATCAACTTACTGTATGTAGTTGTGTCAATTTGCTCAGGCAGCTCCTTGATATCCACTTCGAAGCGCTCTTGCACCTGAAAAAAAATGAGTACTTAGCCAATGATGCCAAGACAAATTAACATAGAATGAATTCGTCAACCACGAAATAATCACAGATACTAAGCTGCAAATGCTTATACCTGATTGAGAACATCTGAATCAGAAGCTGAGGCCACAAACGTAATTGCAAGACCCTTTGTTCCAAATCGGCCTGCCCTGCCAACCTGCACTCCAATTACACTAACCGTGAGGAGATGAAGACATATTCGGCAATTCCAGCAGGGTAATACAATTTTCAGAATGTTACAGGAAAGACTAGATGACTGGTAAGACAAATTATTCACAGAATTATCACATCTAATATAGGGGGGGAAAAGGCTCAGAACTTACCCTGTGCAAGTATGTGTCCGCAGAATCAGGCATATCATAGTTGATAACAATGTTGACACGCTCAATATCAATGCCTCGGCCCACTAGATCAGTAGCCACTAGAATACGCTTATGCCCTTCCTTGAAACCTTTGTAACGGGTCAATCTGACAGTGCAATTACCAGTCAACTCAGGTCAAAATGTTGCAACAAGCTCATCCAAAGCAGTGTGCAACCAAAAAAAGCTCATCAATAGCCAAGAAGCGAAAAAAAAAGAACAGAAAAGAGCCATACCGTTCCTCCTGAGACATGCCAGAGTGGATGCAAATCGAAGGAAAGTTGCATTCCACCAGTAACTTGTTCAGCTCCGCAGCACGGCTAACACTCTTGACAAAAATCACCACCTGGTTGAAATCTAAGGCATCCAGCAAGTCGTTGAGTTTGCGATTCTTCTCCACCTCGCCCAACTTGATGTAATGCTGTTTTCAGTTGCACATGCTCAGTTAAAAGGGACGAAGGCATTTGGGGAACCAAGGAAAATTCGATTGAACAAAAGTCATTGGAATGAAAACATAGAGATGATAAAAGAACTGTCTGAACTAGCAAAAATAAAGGAGTTATTACTCAATGCTCAGAACAAAATTAGAAAAACAAAAGTACCTGAACGAGCCCATGCAAGGTGAGTTTGGCTTCGTCGTCCACATAAATCTCCATAGGCTGCAGATGAAACGCCAGCAAGCAACAAAGGACCACACACACACACAGAGGTGAGGAATTTCTGGATGTCTCGGGGATCCAATCGCGAGCTCCTTATGACAAATTTGAGTTCCCAAAGCTGCCACAATCAAACATAAAGTAGCCCATATCTTTCCAGGTTGTATGCTTCCCCTTAGCAGCTTCCAGTAACCCCAGAGATACCAGCATTTAAAAGACTGCAGCTACTGTAAACGGATCATATGAAGGACGTCTTCGTATAGACATAGTGTCTTTGTTGCCTTCCAAATTGAAAAGCTGGTTCTCACCCCCAAATGCGCAAGTAAATGTACGATTGGGGACTTTGCAACAAGTGACACGCGTTCTCCAAAGCACCCCCTCATCACCGCAGCATATTGCAAGAGGAAAAAGCAGAAGACTAATTGGTATCTCCTGATTCGCAAACATTGGACCTAAAACGTGCTTCCAAATATCCTTTCCCGTCTTACGCAGAGATAGTACGACATCCTCTACATGTTGAGCTCCAGCTACCTAGACCTAGTAGTCAGTGCTGTGCCTTGAAATATCAACCTACACCACGCATCCCATATTCGTGCTGATTGAGATGTGACCGGTCCCCCCTCTGGCAGAATAACTGGACAAGGCCAGAAACCGAATGCATCGACCACCCACTAGACAAGAACCAGCCATGCCGGAGAAAGACCCTTAGCAGGTTGCCATCACCAAGCAAGGAAGAGAGTGTCCCGGAAATGGTGGAGGGAAAAGTTGGCCACGAGACATTACATCTTGCATGAATCGCTTGCAGACAGGTCGAATCTCTTTGCTCAGTGTGGCAGAGAACATCATGACTTGCTTGTCGTGGGGTGTCAGCTTAAAAATTTCCTGTACATCCCTTCGCATGTCTACAAAACACTAGCAGTCAGTTCTGCAGTACTCTGCCCACCAATTAAAAGACGACGATTTACAAAGATGAAAGGTAATCAACCACTCCGAAGAAAATTGAGAGATACCTCTACATCATCCAACCAACAGTAATTTAAAACTACATAAATCAGAATTCTTGTGCTAGAAAATGAAGAGATCAGCAAAGATTCTGCCACGTCAAGAAGTAAAACCATACCAAGCGACTCCAGCATTTTGTCACATTCGTCAAGAATGAAATGCCTCACACTTTTAAGGCTCAAATCCTTATCTCTGGCCAGGCCCAAAATCCGGCCAGGAGTTCCAACGACTATGTGAGGGCATTCATTCTTCAGAATATCTTTATGGGTCTTGATGTTGACACCACCATAGAAAACCGCCACCTTTATGTCGGGAAGATAGGTGCTGAATCTTTCGAACTCATGGCAAATCTGGACGGAAGGCAAATGAGAAATTTAGACAACTCGATCTCGTAAAGAAAAATAATTCACATAACGTACTAAATTGCACACAAACAATGTCACTTGCACAAGCTAGTATATGTCGGTAGTTTGAAATAATCTTCAAAGAGTCACTCTAGGATTGGAGTCCAGGAAGACAGATGCCATATTTTCAAAAACTGAAAAGAAACACCTAGTGATAGATCGGGATACGCGGCATACCTGGTAGGCCAATTCTCGAGTGTGACACAGAACAAGTGCCGCAACCTGTCCTGCGACAGGCTCAATCTGCTGCAAAGTCGAGAGCACAAAAACCGCAGTCTTTCCCATTCCTGATTTGGCTTGACAAATTACGTCCATCCCAAGGATAGCCTGTGGTATGCACTCATGTTGAACTGGTTCACCACCCATAATGGAATTGCCCGTGTTAAGAAGGCACACTGATAAAGATGTTTTAAATGTTTAAGCTCAGAAAAACGCCTCCAAATGGCAGACGAAGGAACTGGTGATAATTATTACCTGTGAAAAACAGCACATGAGCGTTAATTATACACAGTTCACTTAACAGCTAGTCCCTGACAAAACGTCCCAGAAATAAGAACAGAAAAAAGTAACATCTGCCCACATAACCTCTACCGAAACTGAAGCGGCGAAGCATTATCGAACGCGACTATATCAATTTCACATTGATAAGCACAATCTAACCACTGAGGCAAATAACCAGGCCCACCAAATAAAAGAAACAAACGAGGAGTGATCTCGAAGTGGAAACTACTTCCTCAAATTATAACATATTATTAATCTTTCCACAAAGCAGACGCATTTTCTGTTAAATGAATATACCTTCAGACGGATGCTCAAACCCGCAATCAACAATAGCCCGAAGAAGCTCGGGCTTTAAGAGGAAGTCTCGAAAACCAGAACTATGAATTCCGACGTAGCCCCTGCAACATCAAGACACCACTCAATGAATAAAACAAGACAAACAGGCATACTGCGATAACTCAAAATCACGTTTCCCAAACATAAGGATGCTACTGAGACAGAAAAAAATAGTTAAGACATAGTCAGAGGCCACACTATCTATGATAACAAACCATAACGTATACCCACACATCGCAGTTATCAAGCCGCTCTATTTCCAACATCATCAAAAACTCTGCCTCATCTAGACAAACCGGTTTTAAGCAAGCGCAAGAGAATATTGTACTTAAGAACAGTCGCGCAACCCTAACTAAACTATAACTACAAATAACAAGGTTCCGAACATGCACTGACCGTGGAACCACGCGACGACGGAGAAGAGGGGACCGACTTACTTCTTGACGGTCTCGCCGTTGGTCTTCGCCGCAACGGCATCAGGCGCGGCCTCTTCCTCCTCCTCGTAGTCGAGCAACTCCTCGGTTTCGGGGTATGGTTCGCCCATGGTGAGACCGCTGCAGCAACGGGAACTGTCTGATGTCGGAAAACCCCCGCGCTTCTCTTACTTCCGACTACAAAAACAGGAAACAAGAAAGAAGGCAAAAAATACTACAACGAGAGTCGCGTGGCAACAACGGAAAAGGCGACAGCGACACAGTCGTCGTCTTCTTCAAACCCTCCTCCCCAGCAACCACCACAAACAAGAGCGAGAAAACAAAAGATTACAGACTTCTCCGTCCGTAAAAGCATCAAACCCTAATCTCTTGCGAAGCAAGTCTGTTTCTCCCCCAGTCGTTCGATTTCTATCCACGGCTACGATTCACTGGTAAGGATCTACGGATGATACTTGTTGGTACGAATCGACGGATGGCGTTCATCTACGACTCTCCTCTACCGCGTGCTCGGCCAGCAAGGCTCCACTCTATCATCCTATTTGTACGGGTGCAAAATTAGTTTTAATACAAGTTTGATTTCTTTTGGAAATCTGAACAATATGAAATTATTATTTCTAACACTATTGTACCAAATTCACATCGATTTAAAATATTGCAGGCTGAAATATGGTTGTAATATATTTTTAAATTTCAAAAATAAAAGAGTACTAAATTCATCGTAGTTCAACAAGTGACACTACTTTTGTGCCCTCATTTCAAGGATAAATCAATTTGCTCACAAGGCTTTTATGGCATTTTGAAATGTAGTTTCTGTGATTTATCCCAATAATGTATGTGAAAATCATTTATAAAGGTTATACTACCAAATATGAAAGTTTGATTTGGCATTCAAGGATCTAAATTGAATTTCCACAATTAATTTTGAAGTATCCATGTCACCTTGATCGCACTATTTACAAGAAGATATGTTATACTATTTTATAAAAATGACATGATTTATGTTCAAGCTAACCTTCATGACCAAAATATTTTTTTCCTAAAAATTTGGTACTTGTATTAAAAATGATAGCTTAGGAGAGTTTTGGATGAAAATATAGTCAATAAATTTTAGGGGTTAAACCCTCTACACACTTTTCAAGAATATCACTAAGATAAAGAGCCTTCAAACTTTGTTCTAAGCAAATTACAATGTCATCCTTAAAGACTTAAACTCAACTAATATAATAATCATAATTCAAAATTTGCAACACATGTTAAAAAATAGAATTTTGAACTCAGAAACTAAACAACACTCAAACTAAATTATTTGGTTTCTAAATGTTAATATAATATTGTAGATATAAAAATGTTTAAAACTACACAAAACTACAACAAACCAAAATAGCTAAGATACAAGCTAAGTATAATGACCCTATCCATAAAAGATGAATTTGATGAAAGGTCAAAGGTACAATAGGAGTAATTTAGAGTTTAGGAAGCAATTAAAAATTCCATGATTAGTCAATGATGTTGTCAATTTTCATACATGTGTACTAATTGATTTGTAAGTCCATAGAATTTAGGAAGCAATTAAGAATTCCATAATTGGTGAATGGGATTGTTAATTTTAGTATGAGCATACTACATGATTTGCAAGTGGATAGAGTTTAGGAAGCAATTAAGAATTCCATGATTGGTCAATGGTGTTGTCAATTTTCATACATATGTACAGCACGATTTGTAAGTCTACAGAATTTAAGTAGCAATTAAGAATTCCATGATTGGTAAATGGGATTGTCAGTTTTATGAAATTTAGGAAGTAATTAAGAATTCTATGATAGGTGAATGGGATTGTTAGTTTTAGAATGTGTGTGCTACATGATTTGTAAGTGAATGGAGTTTAGGAAGCAATTTAGAATTCCATGATTTGTTCAATGGGATTTACAAGTGGATGGAGTTTAGGAAGCAATTAAGATTCCATAATTGTTTAATGGGATTGTGCTATAGAATTTGCAAGCCATTGATCCACAATGTCTAAAATGAAATTGAGACAAAAGATGTACTTGTCACGAAGTTGTCTTCATTTTTTATTTTTTGCTCTTCACAATCATGTAATTTATCTCTAGTTTTAAAATTGTAATTAAAGTAGAAAATGTTCACCAACTTGAATAAAGTCCCACTCAAAAATCAAAACCACCCTTATAAACTAGCATAGGTGAACAAATCAATTTTAATAACAAAATTTGGTAATACAGGCCTTTGAAGTAGTGTACCTTCTATAAATATAGATACAATATCCACAAAGGACCAAGTAAAACCCCATCAAGAATGAAAATATTTTTTTTAACAAGAGAAGTAATGAACAATAATTGTGTATTAGATTTGGAAATACTCAAGTAAAAGATGCTTGCCAAAGGTGATTAAAAATATCTTTCCTAGGTGAAGATTGGGTCATGAAGTGCATTTTACTGCAAAAACTTTGTTTCATTTCTATAGCCAATGTTCAATTTGTCCAAATTAAATTAAATCTTGTATGCAACAAAAGACATAGTTAATCATAAAGTTCTTTGCAGTTTGTGTAAGGGCTATCAAAAGAAGGTTGGACTAGAAATACCCTAGTACAAAAGAAACACTACACCAAACTCCATCACATCCCAATTTTGGTGCTTCAAGGAGTTTCATCCTAAGTTTTTCTTCAACATCCTTTAAACCCCAGCTCCTAATCCCTCATTTTAACTCTGTTAGCTACAAGGATAAAAGCCATGTTGGTGGGATTTCAGGTCAATTATTACAAAGGTTGAGATAGCTAAAAAGTCAAGTCCGCAGTTGCATAATTTCTGCTTTTGGGCTTTCACCTGTTTTATACCAATTTAATCCAATACATGGCCTTGATGCCCAAAGGTTGTGATAGCTAAAAAGTCAAGTCCACAGTTGCACATTTTCTGCTTTTGGGCTTTCACCTGTTTTATACCATTTTAATCCAATACATGGCCTTGATGCCCAAACTGCAAAAAACAGAAACGATGCAACAGTTCATGAATATTCTCGAAATGAAAATTGTTAACAGAGGTGAGATGGGTCCAGTGAATCTCCACTACCTCGGTAACCTGAGGGTGCAACCACTGAAGTAGACTAATAAACAAATCTTGCCCTGTCAAGACCTGAAGGTTCACATGTGGACGCAAAACTACAATTAACTGCTTCTTCAGATGTGCCACTCTCCCTCCATCCTTCTTTCCCGGAAGAAGGAAGAATCCTACATTAGATCTCACGGAGCAAACCAACGTAGACCATCAAACATCACAATTTCACTACATGTATTTTGAAACTATAATTCCCTGTAAAATTGAGGGCTTTCGCAGACACTAGGCCACGATCATTTCAGTTTGCAACCTAAGCGACTCGAGCCGGCCACAGCCACCAACTCATGAGTCATGTACGCTTTAATCATCTTTATCAGCAACATCCAAATCAGAAAACCCTGCAACAACATTCCCGTCAGCTGAGACATCCTCATCATCTTTGTCTTCATCTTCGTCTTCTTGGTCCTCCTCGGCCTCGTTCTCATCCAAAGGACCCAAAACTGCTGCACCTGCTGCGCTCTTTGCAAGTACGTCCTGCAGAGCTTCAATACCTTGCTCCGAGATCTGGTTTCCATTCAAGTTCAGAGCCTTGAAATCGATCTTATTTGCTACGGCTTGGGCAGCTGCCACAGCCCCAATACGACCTATTTCATTCACACTCAAATCCAGCTCACACAGATTGTCAAGGCCATCTTTAATAGCATTAGACACTATCACCGCTCCTTTGTCTTTCAGTTCATTCTCCATCAAATTCAACCTTCTTAAGTGTTTCATAGAACGAATGCAGGCTGCCAAAGCTGGAGCAACCTTCTCAGTGATCTCGTTGCCACCAAGCTCTAGAATTGTCACCTGAGAAGACCCTTCAGTCAATGCCTCGATAACCGCTAATGCACCCTCGTCCTCTAAACCCAAATCACTTAGATATACCTCCGTTAACAAGGTGTGCGATCTCAAAGTCTGACCCAAAGCAGCACCGCCATCAGGACCGTACATATTGTCCCGTATATCGATGGACCTGAGAGACTTCCCAGCTCTCAACGCCTCCATCAATGCTATGCCACCCTCACTTCCTACCCTGCTAGAAGAAAATTGGAAGTGTTCCAAATGAGGAGCACCTCCAATCACCCCTGCAGCTAGCTCCAGTGCCCCCTGATCACCACTCATATTGTTGTGGAATCGAAGAGTACGAAGCTCTTTAGACGAAGGTAGGATTTTACGAATAGCTCGAGCGGCATCCTCAGAAATACCGTTATTCATGAAGTAGAGTGCTTCTAATGAATCTTGTGAACTCAGAAGAGCAGAGAATGCCCTAATGCCCTTCTCTCCCAAGGCATTGTCAGATAAATTCAAGGACTTGAGCTTGCTACCTTCAAGAGCAGAAGAAATGATAGTCATGGCATTCAAGGCCTCCACTTCTGGTCTACCAGCAACAATATCAGCAAGGTTCACGTCTACAAGTTTGTTTTTCAAGGCTGAAAGAGCGCGGGCAGCCACTTCTGCAGAGCCATCCCCGAAACTCCAGTTGCTTAGACAAACGTGAGTGAAGGAGTTCTCGTCCAATAATGGTTTCAGCAATTCTTCAGCATATTCTTTGGTCAGAAATGCCCTTGTGCCTCCTGATATATCGAACGCTTTACTTGTTTCTTTATAATCTTCCTCGTTCACTGGAACAGTGCTGTCATTAGCTTGCTTCTCATCTGAAACCATTAGCATCGTATTCAGAAATTGTGATCGAATAACCAAGTATATCAAAAAAACAGTAAGTCACCAGAGAAATTCCACAATCCTGCACACTCAATGAGCTAGCAAGCAAGGCTAGCTGCCGAAAAAATACTCGCTACATTCTTAGAAATACTCCTGCAATTTAAACCTCTCACTGTTACAACACAAACCCAATGTAATTCATGAACTAATTCCATTTCCGTACAAATATACAAATAGCATAATTCACAAATCTGAATGCGACGCCCTAAGCAGGTGGCTACACCGTTTACTTCAAATACAGTGAGACACAGATTGTTCTTGCAGCATTTATTGATTAAAGTTGAATTTATGTTTAGATTTAGAAAGACGCAAGGGAGAAGAACACACTCGGTTCTTCTCCCAGTGATCATAACAAGAATAAATTGCATCCCTTAGAAAATACAGTACAAAACAGTGCACACATTATCCAACGTCGCACAGTTCGAATCCGTTAATGAACAAAAACAACGTCATATCCCCTCACCATTCGAAACAACGGCGCCATTCTCCCTATCCACAATCTCATCTCCCGTAGCTGCGATCGACGCGACAGGCTCCCCGCTCTCCGGTTTCTCGTTCTCCGGCCCCTGCGGCCGCAAGGCCTCCAACATCAACTTACTCGCGTGCTTCGCATACACCATCACCACGGCGCTCCCCGTTTCTTCGCCATTCCGATCAGCCTCCTGCGCCGCAATGAACGACGCCTCCTCAATCACCTTGGCTTGCTCCTGCGCCTCCGCGAGCTCGATCTTGGCGAACGACTGCTTCTCAAAACAAGCCGACGACAGCTTCAACGCCATCTTCTGGCGCACAGCCTCACGAGTAACCTGACTCGGAGGCCATAACTTGAACACTTGCTGCTGCTGCTGTGGTTGCTGAGGCTGTGCTAGAGGCCGAGTTGTTGCCGGCGCTTCGTCTACCCCATCAGCCATAGCTAGGGTTTTCAACGCGTTTCACCACCACTCGGTTACTCTCCTATTGATGTCTGCATGTAATGCTCTGTGTAAAAAAACACTAGGGACAGTCTCTCTCGCTCCTAAGCTGGAAATGGATCTCTGCAAAAACTCGAAGGCGAGGAAGCAGAAGGAGAAGGTGAAGAAGGAGAAGAGGAAACGGTGAGAGCTGAGGAAACACCGACAATTGGCGCCTTCGGAATATCCGAGAATTTCAACCTAACTTTCGAGTTCTTGTGTTTTTTGAATTTCAAATGGGCGCCGGGTGCTCACTGGGCTTGCCTGTCAGCATTTTCAAAATTGAAATATAAATGAATTTTTATCACAACTGGCATTTTGGCCATTCTGGTTAGTTAACCTCTAAATGCCCAAGGCTTTTTTTGAGCTTCTAGGAATTTGTTCTAAATCGAAAAAAAAGTGATTTTGATAAGTTGCATCAAATTTAAAAAAAATTATAACCCTATAAATTCAAACTAGATATATTATTAATTTGGTTTGAATTGATTTTAATTATTTTGAAGATTAGCATAACTATTCCACCCTTTAAATTTTGATACCGTAGCTTTCTAGAAGCTTGACTAGCTTTTTGCCTAATAAGTAATTAAAATATAATTAAAATTAGTGTGCCCCATGCCATTGCCATGGTTAAAAGAAAAGAAAAAGTAATTCTCTAATATTTTAATTCATAAAAACTTAAAATTTTTTAAAACTTTCATATTGTAAGTCTAAACGTCACAAAACAAAGCCTATGCATCCTTCCTCACTAAGGGCTTTCTAATGGTACCCAAAACATAATTGCAAGATACACGGTCCAAGAGGTCTCAACGTAACAAACAAATCAAATAGCCTATTTTTTAAGGTATAGATGGATAAGTTAGGCATTTCTTCAAGTTGTTTTTACAATTTTTGAATGGTTGCTACTACTTTCATCTAAGGTTGTTGCATTTATCTAAACCGTTGTCTAGACCTTTACATCCTAAACTCTCTACCTTGCTTGTTATAGTTTTGGTAAGTGTTTGGGTTCGTTGTGTGTGAAAGATTGTCCTTTAGAATGGTCAAAAGTAGTGTGCCTTGTGTCGTCACCACGGTCAAAGTGAAAATTTTTAATTCATAAAAACTTCAAACTTCAATAATCTTCACGTGAAAGGTCCAAACACCACGAAACAAAGCCCATGCACCTGTCTTTGCCAAGGGCTTTCCTACAATATGAAGAATGATACTAGGGGACTCATGGTCCAAGAAATCTCAATGTAACAAACAAAACAAAATAGACAAACAACCTAACTTAAGGTATAGATGGAGAAGTAAATAACTTTGTAATGTATGTTTATAGTTATTGAAGAAGAAATGGAAGATTGTATGAAGCAAGTTGAATTTCAATGAATTTGAACAAACTAAGTTACTAAATTTCCAATAATTTAGACATCCATAATTATTTATTTTTTGATTGAGCTACTAGGGAGCTATGGTGGCCATTTCTAATAGAAAATTCTAGATTCTTTGATACACCTACAACAATTTATTATATTTGGTATACTTCTAGATAATTTTTTCAAATTTTACACAAGTATAGTAGCAAATTGATTCCAAATATTCTTTCACTAGAAATAGCTAAATAAATTCTCTTGTAGCCATATGGCCAAAATTTGAACAATCTATTTTTCCAAAAAGTTATAGAACACTTTTTTTTATAAAAAAATTACAAAACATGCATAAAAGAATTTTTAGAATTTGAATGATAGAAATATTAGACAATTGGCATACTTTCTATTAAAAAAAATGATAAATAACAATTCTAACAAGTGAAAATTACTTTTTCCATTCATCATCTTTTGGTAGGACATTGATGTAGGCAGTTATTGCTTCTTTTGAATGATAGAAATATTGGACAATTGGCATACTTTCTATAAAAAAAATGAGAAATCAACAATTCTAATAGGTGAAAATTACTTTTTCCATTCCTCATCCTTTGGTAGGACATTGATGTAGGCAGTTACTGCCTCTTTTGGGTGCATAGTGACACTATGCACCCAAAAAATTTTAACTTTAAAATTAAAAAAATTTCATTTCAATTTTTTCATTTTTTCATTTCATTATGGGATGGTTGAAAAATTAAATGTTATCTTTATATTAAAGAAGGTGACACTCATTGAAATTACATTGTTCTAAGCATTGGCAAATATCTTTCAAGTATTTTGCCCAAATAATCTAAAAAAGACTCTAGACCCTTTACCGTGCCTTCTAATATTCAGTCTATATGAATTCAACATACATGTAGTAAATTATTTCATATCTTTAGTTGAATTTACTCAATGATTTTAATATTTCATTTGGCAAATTTGGGGAATTTTTTGCAAATACATTCTTCATATGGAAAAATGATTAAAAATATATCAGTACAATGTAGTTCCCTTGTGAATTTTATTAATCAAAAAATTTGAATGCTATATTTGAACACATAGTCACTTTATGTACTCAGATACACCATTTAGATATTCAATATGTATTAAAATTTTTATTTTTCATGAGTGAGTTGGTATTTGTAATTTAAATAAGTCATAAAAAAATTTAAAATATCACTTGAAGCCTCCAATAAAATTCTAAAATCTTTATAGCACTACTAGTGTAATACAATGTATAGAGATTGCAAATCTTTTATTTATTTTTATCATTCTATAAAATAATAAATAATTGAAGACAATGAACCAACTGTACTAAATTCAAAGTTTTATAGAATATACATATGCAAAATATTTTAAAAATTGTTAAGGGTATCCATTGCAATGACTATACACTAACATTGCTTGATGTGACCTACACTAAATAGTAAAATTAGATTGTCTTTCACTAATTTCTTGACACTTAGTACTATATAAATATTTACTAATAATATATAATATCTTGCCAAAAAGAATGTCATTCCTACAGTGGCAATAATATGTGAATGGATGAGGTAATATCAAGAATAAATTGATAGAGTTGCATGTGCCTCTATGTGAACAAGTAGTGAATAATGCCAAATAACCTTTTCTGGGTAAGACAACCTAATTTCACTAAAATATTTAGTGTATATAAAATAATGCCATCATTATTCATTCATTGAACCGTGTAGACTTTTTGGTTACAAGGCCCAAATATTTAGCTTTAGTGTAATGTGATGCCACTATTTGATTAGTTTAATCATTTAATAGTCACATACTTTTTTCAAAAATTCCAAAAAGTCTACCATCTACGGGGTACTTTAGCTTTATCCAGGGTTGCCCTTCAGGATGTCGACTGCCTATCTCAATCCGGGCAGACACCGGGGTTTTGGTCAGCGACGCAAAAAGTTCAATCGCAAAATCGGGTGGCGCTCTCAACACAGTTCTCCATTCGGGCAGACGGGCAGTCAAACAAAACAAGTTTATGGATAGGGTTCAAGCTAATACTTCCCAGCATTTCCCCGCTTCGTCTCCCCCCTTTCAGATTCCAGCGTACTCTCTGAAGATTTGCACCTGCGTTTTTCACAATTCTGTCACGGCTGTCGTCGCAGGGCTTCTGATTTCTTCAAAGCTCTTTTTTCTCTTCCCAGAGATATAAATTTTCAGAGACATTCCGGTATTTTTTCCATTGAGAATTGGGGTTTTAGGGATGGCGTCTCTCATGAACGCGGTGGCTATGGCCGCTGCCGTTGGCGTTTCCGTGGATGTGAGGAAAGTTAGGAATAATGACGTGTGTAGCATTGTGAGGACTGCTAATTTGAAGAGCAGGGGCGGATTTGGTGAAGATTTGGTGGTGAAGAGACGTGGTGCACTGAGAACGGTGGCTGATAGGGTTGTAGGTTTGAAATCTGGCTCTAGAAATTTCACTGTAGCTGCTATGGAAGGAGGAAACTCCACGATGGTGCAGTCGGCTTCGGGGGACGCGCAGTTCAATGGAGACGAGTTTGATAAGGTAAGCCTTATTGATTTTCTCGGATTTTGCGTTGGAAGGACTACATTATGCTCATTAGAGGAGCTTCTTGAACTGTTTTGTACACGATGAGAATACTTAATAGATTATTGTGGAACATGCAGCGAATTGTGGAATGGCTTGCGGAGGATTTTAAAATGAAGAATGGAGTGGACCTTTTGGAGTATAAAAAAGCTGTACAGAGGTTGACAGAGGCTGCGGCAAAGGCTAAGGCCGAATTGGCCTCAGCTCAGGAAACTACTATCAGGTAAGCGTTACTCGTTGGAATAGAATTAAAATGGAACTGCCTACCTCCAATTGACTTATAATGTGGTAGCTATTATACTGTGCTTAATATTAGAGGGAGTGCCTTTAAATTATTGATGTTCAATTGGGCTACTGGATGTTTTTTACAAAATGCAATGTTGCATGCTTTCACAGCTTGTCATTCATTACCGCCACCGCGGATGGACCACTCCACCTTGACAACACCCTTACCCGCGAAATCTTCATGGAGATTTGCTCTGACTTGCTTGATAGGTATGCCCAGCTCTCTTTCCTTGTTTGAGAAAAACCGATTTATTCTTTGGACAACGACATGGCATTTGAACTATGAACTTGTACATGTATCTGGATGACGTTGGCGCAATAATTAGGTCTCGTGTGTTTGGATGACGCAGGCAGCGAACTTCGGGAAAGTTTTCCTCTGAAGATCTGAACGAGGTAAGGCTTGAATGGATCTATGCAGGCGATTTATGAAACTAGTCACTATCGTATTTGGAGATTGAAGTTGTACATCGAACAGTGTAATTATTGTGGTACTACTAATTACGAAGAAGTTGTTTTCCACTGCAAACGTTATCCGTATTAGAATCTTTCTGATTTGAAGCTCATTGAAGTTTTTGAACCCATTGTATATTTTGTGACCCACTAATTTTGAACCTGCAGTGAGTTCAGTTATCGGTGTAGTTTTTACTATGCTGTAGATTTTTTCCTGCTTGAGCGTTTCGAAGTGCGTTCTTTAGAAGTTAACGCTATTGTTTTGCTACTCTTAGGTTGACAGAAAGGCTCCTAGAGCTCCGAACCAAATTTACGACGACCCTGATAGGCTTCCAGAGGATTCCAGTGTGGAAGTTGCAAGAGAGACCATCCAGAGTGCACTGCAGTGGAGGTGTGTGGAGTCGCATATAGAGAGTGATCGTCTTCATTATGGCCGGTTTGCCGTCTCCCCTTTTCGAGCTGGTCAAGCTAACACGGTTGGCATTGCGATGAGGAGAGCATTATTAGGAGAAGTGGAGGGATCAGCGATCACGTGTGCTACTTTCAAAAACGTGGCACACGAGTATTCGGCCGTAGAGGGTATTCAAGAGACAGTACTGGACATTTTACTAAACTTAAAAGAAATTGTTATTCGGAGCGATTCTCAAGAGCCTCAGAAAGCGTTCATATCAACAATTGGGCCTGGTAAAGTGACAGCCGGGGATATTATTTTGCCTCCTTCTCTTGAGATAACTGATCCATCGCAATACATTGCTCTTCTGACTAAAGCCGTTCCTTTCGACCTCGAGTTAGAAGTGGAGAAGGATTGCGGTTACCGCATTTCTGAACCGTCAAAGTCCACAGATGGACGTTTTTACTTAGATTCCGTCTTCATGCCGGTTCGCAACGCTAATTACAGTATCCATTCTTTCGAGAATGAGGATGTAACCCAGGAAATCCTATTTCTGGAGATCTGGACCAATGGTAGCATAGCCCCTCAGGAAGCCCTCTATGAAGCTGCTCGATGTCTGATAGATTTATTTCTTCCGTTTTTACATGACGAAAAGAAAGAAGTGACTAACAATTCTGAGAATGAGCATGGCTCTAGTACCATGTCCTACTTCTCTTCCTTTCTGCCGTCAGCCGAGCAGGTCACGAAAGACGTCACTTACAAACACATATTTATTGATCAGTTGAAATTGCCCGCCAGAGCCTACAATTGCCTTAAGCGAGCCAACATACATACTGTGTCGGATTTGTTGGACTTTACCCAGGACGATTTGATGAGAATCAAGAATTTTGGGAAGAAGTCCGTCGAAGAAGTATTAGAAGCTCTTCGAGTGCAATTTTCTATCAACCTACCCAAGTCTCGAGCCTAGTTTCAGTTACATGAACTATGGCAGTAGATCAGGCTGCCATTGAGAAAGCAAGCTGCAGAGGCACTGAATAGATAAATGCCGATTTTCGCATGCTCACAGATGGATGTGGACACAGTTGCAGATGGTCATGACAGGCATGCAGAGACTGGAGCAGTCAATAATGTCAGCTCAAAACATTTTTGACTAAACTCTCTTCTTTAAGCTCCTTTTGAGCTTCTTCTTTTTCTAGTAATTCTATCTTACACTCATTTGGCCTTCTGGTTTCTTGGAGTGTAATCTCGTTGGTGGGGACCATTTCTTCAGCAAGAGCTCAGTGCTTCTTCATAGCAATAGCTCACTTTCCGGTTGCCATACCTAGTTGCGGGTTGAGGTCTGGGCGATCTATCGAGAATGGGTTGTTTTGGTGAGTCTTCTTGAAACCCTTTGAATTCCTGTTATTATTTTAATCTGCATGTGATCCCGTGAAGTTTATCCCTGAAGGATCAAGAGGCTAAAAATGGGCCTCTTTTTCTTTCATTGTAATTTTGAGTAGGTAATATAGGGATTTTCTCTTGCCCAAGTGTTTTTCTTTTTGACCAAACACATTCGATGTTCTTTGTGATATTCAAATTTGGAACCATTTAGATTATACTTTTCACAATAGGATCTGTCTAGTCGGTCATGACTTGTGA
Organism: Pseudoscleropodium purum; assembly: GCA_963969395.1. Taxonomy (NCBI): domain Eukaryota; kingdom Viridiplantae; phylum Streptophyta; class Bryopsida; order Hypnales; family Brachytheciaceae; genus Pseudoscleropodium; species Pseudoscleropodium purum. The sequence continues at coordinate 31,065,138 of OZ017795.1, forward strand.
AGATTGCAATTTGACTGATTTTGATATTTTGGTGGGCTTCTCTAAGTGGGCCCTAACGCTCTTTGTGCACTGCATGTTCTGTAGAACTCAAATGCTGGAAGGGCAGACCTGGGGTTTGGCATCCTTGGTTAGGAAAGGGAGTTCTGAAGTGTGACCAATTCAAGAAAATATTGCCCGTTGTGTGGAGTGTTGAGAAGGGGACTTAGCAGCAGCAGCAGTCGCAGGCTTTGACCATCGCTGATAACTTAGCTTATGATACTGGTACTCTTGTTGAGAACTGAGCTCTTTTGATACCAGAAGGCTTTGAGAACGCAGATTATGACCTGTTGACGCAGAGAACTCTGAAATAATTTGTTTCAAAATTCTTGGTCCTTATGAGCAATTTTTCTGTTTCGGACTTCTTGGGAGGAAATATCACCCGGGCGAGTCAAAAAGTGCCTTTTGATAATTTAAAATGCACAGTAGTGGATGAGGACTGCAATTTTTCTTCCAGTTCTTTATGTTGAGAGTTGCTTGAATGTGATTGCAGCAGATGGCGTTGGATATTATTAATTTGCTTACAAAAGGTGGTGCTTATGCCATGGATCATAGCGTGCTTTGGTTACAAATTAAAACTGCCTCTTTGACTTATATCCGGACTAAGGAAATGAAGTTTCGCATCTAGTTTTTATTCTACTTTGACCTATTGAAAATTTCTTAATGTGGACATTATTTTACAATTTGCTCTTTGGGCTTCATATCACTCCAACAAACCACTGTGGTAGATTTGCTTTGAAGTGGGATATAAGATCAACTTGCTATCACCCAAATTGCAACTTGGGTATTTTGCGTAATGTACTTATTGTTGCTTGTATTTTTATTAAAATTCATATCAACTAGTGTGCCCCGTGATGTTGCCATGGTCAAAACAAAAGTAAAAAATAATTTTCTAATTTTTTTAATTCTTGAAAACTTGAAAACTCAATAACTTTTATGACTTAGGTCAGAACACCATGAAACCAAGTCTGTGCACATGAATGTGAACACATACCAAACACATGAATGTGAGACATATGGTCCAAGAGATCTCAACATAACAAACAAAACAAACAAATAGCCTAGTTTAATAGAAGGATTTCAATTCTTATTGGATTAATATGATTTCATTTGTATTAGCAGGTGGGGTCATGACCATCTTAAAAAGGTTCAAGATTATTGACTTTCCACTCTAAAAAAAACTAATTTAATATGGGATTTGAAGGGAAATAGTTGGTCTTATTTTGACAAGCATTTGTTCTCAACTAAGTCCACTTAAACCACATTTAATGAACCACATGCTTGATTTTGTAAAGCACATATTTCACATTCTAAAAGTACCTCATTTATTGCTTAAAGCTGCAACTTGTTTCAAAACACATTTATTCACAACTAAGCCCACTTGAACCAACATTTACTAGACCATATGTTTGATGAGTGTTTGGAAAGCACAAGTTTAGCATTACAAAAGCACCTCTTTTTATTGCCTAAAGATGCAACTTGTTTTGACAAGCATTTGTTCACAACAAAGCCTTTTCAACCAACATTTAATGAATCACATGTTTGATGACTATTTTAAAAGTAGAAGTTTAACATTCTAAAGCACTTCTTTTTATTGCCTAAAGATGCAACTTGTTTTGACAAGCATTTGTTTACACTCAAGCCTACTTAAACCAACCTTTAATGAACCATGCACATCATTATCAAACTAAAACCTTCCATAAATAGATTTAAACATATTATCATTTTTTAACAATGATGTCCAATTGCTTACCAAAAAAAAATGAATTATACACTCTTTAGAAATGGGTGACATCTATTGTATGGTGCAACTAGAAGGATTTAGTCTATGTCAAAAATTTGGTATTTTTCATTTATATTTTCTTCTATTTAAATGATACTGAAATTGGAATTGAAAAAATTATATTTCTCATTCTAACTTTCATTTATGGCAAATATTTCAAATTATTTTAGAATATATTTTGAAATTGATATAATTTTATGTTTATTATTGACTTAAAAAATAAAAATAATTTTATTTTGAAAAAATGACCATCAATAGACAATAGTCATTTTTTCACAAGTAAAAATTACAAAAATCTTATATATCAATTATTCTAAAGGATAAATTTAGGTTGATGGTGGCATTTGGCTTTAAACTTTAAAATCATTGATAAAGGTGCTTTGGGTGTAAAATGTAAAATAATTTATTAATTAATCTTCACATCAATCTCCATTTCTACTTGCATCTCTTGAAAAAAAATTCAAATTACTTGAATTGTTTTGTAATATTTACTAATTTACTTTCATTTTCTACTACAAAATTATAACAATGATAATATTTTATAAAATTAATTGAATTTTTTATTCTGATACACAATCCATAATATCATGTACTAAAAATATGTTAGATGGATATTTGAACAAATTTAAAGGCTAAATTTAGCTCAAATATGACATTTGACTATTTTGCAATGGATTTTGTCTCTAGGGGCTTATATTTTAATCAAATTATTTATTTGGCAATCGTATTTTATGAACTCCATTTTTGTCTAGTACATTTGAGCACTTTGGTCTTTTGGAGATTAAGTTTTGGGCAAATTTATTTTGTATTATGATTGTAGAATGCATGAAGTTAAGTTCCATGTAGCATATTAATTTTCAGCATTTTGGGCCTATCAGCTTCTATTCCAATTGAAACATTACCCACCCACTCACCTCTATTCTTGAAATGTGTATCATTTTATGCATTACTTTTCATTGACTTATGTGTATGTTAACTTTATATCATAGGATACTTTAATCCAATATATATGAGAGCTTTTAATAATAATAATTTTTACATATGTATAAGATAGTAGCTCTTTTGATAATTGAAAAAAATATATTAGAAGAGCAAAGCATTATGCCAATATTTTTTTGTTAGATTCTATTGTTTTATAATTAATAAATTATTGAACTTTTTTGTATTTTGTAAGGCTAAATTTTCACAAATCTAATATCCAAACCGTCATTGACTTAAGAAAACTTGTAAAATAAAAAAACTAAGTATTATTTGCTATAAATGCAACTATGTATAATCTACTATTGTAAAACAATCAAAGTATTTAACTAGCATAAAATCCTTAATTAGATTTCATCGTAAATAGAAAATGGAAAACATGGTCTGCAAAATTTACACCCAAAATATGCAAGAGGAGCTAGTTGTTTAAATTAATATTAAAAAATGGGCCCTCAAAGGCAATTGTTGAGAGGTTTCCAATAGTTTTTTCTTGCTCCTAGAATTTGTGAAAATGGGGGAGAATAAATAAATACATAATTCTCATTAGCATCCATCAATCTAAAAATATACTAGCATGTTATAGACCAAAGAACCTTGGATAGCCAAGAAGCTTAAGAAGATTGCCATGCAATGTAGCTTTGATTTATCAAAGAGTAGACTTGTTTTGAACACAATATCATGGAATGACTTATTACCTAATTTTTTCTTTAATAAATATAGCTTTGCACATTCTTCATGATTGGTCAATTTGGCAATATGCTACCAATAAATATGAAAATGTAATGAAATATATGGATCTCACATTCTATTGTTGTCTGATTTTGGTAATCAATGTTGTTTTGTGAACTCTCCTCTCATAAGAGGTCAAAAAATTGATCACAATTCAAAGTCTTCCTCTACACTCAAATAACTAGTTATACAATGATTTTATAGATTTGCTATCTTTAGTCCAATTCTAAACCTCAATAAATGAGTGCTAGTTGATGGTTCAATAGACCCTATATAGAATAGATATGTGAAATTAAGATTTAAGAGCACAATAATGAAATTAGATCAAATGAGAAATATGATTCAATATATATACCAATTGCTTGTCTTCTTTATTATCCTCATTCGAACGTTAGTTGTATTTGTATATGCAAAGTTGGATTAGCCTCCAATTTAAGGAGTATTCAATCATGTGGCATCTATTGCATTGAAAGACAAAATTAGATTCAACTAATTGATATCTCTTGCACTATACATGCATTTTACATGCATTTTTCACCCATAAAGGTTTTTATATACCCAAAAGAGGATGTGCCTTGGTCAAGTGACTTTCAAAGTAACCATTTTCAAAATTTGATTCAAACAAAGAAAATAAAGCTTAAAATGTTGTATCTCTACTTCATTTGAAAAAATTCCAAAAATTGAAAGAATGATTGCATTTGCAAGGTTTATGTGTCAAAATCCAAATTATTCAATTTTGTATATCTTTCATTTGTATTTTCTTCTATTTAAATGGGTTTTAAATTGAAATTGAAAAATAATAATTCTCATTCTAACTTCTGTTTATGGTAAAAAAATTCAAATTATTTTAGTATATTTTAAAATTGATATAATTTCATATTCATTATTGACTTAAGGAAATAACAATAATTTAATTTTGAAGAAATGAACATCAACGGACGCTAATAGGCACAAACAATATTCCAAACTAGCAAGTGAGGATTCTGGCTTTTTGTTCTCAGGTGAACCAGTTCAATCATTCACTCAGTTGGTCAGGAGTTTTTTTAACATGAACTGTGAACATTTTAATATCCTCTATGCAAAGGTCAGATTTGGCATAAATTAAGTCATTTTTTTTATTAATTTTTTTTTAAATGCCACATGTCATCTTATGAATGGTGTGAGGTGACAAGGACTCTTGAATATATGACATGGAAATTCAATTTTGGCACCTAAGTGTTGAATCAGACGTTCAAGTATAGGACTTATAAAGTTGGCCATTTGAAATTTTAGGTAAGGACATGGTCAAATTGAAACTTTCACAAGGATATGTGCTCACATTAGTCCAAATCTTGAAAATCATGAAGATGTATTATAAAATGTAATTTTGAATAATATTAGAATGATGACTTCTAAACATTGAAAGTTGTGAAATATGATCAATAGATCACATCCAAATGGTTAGATCAATTGCTAAAATTACTTTTCAAATAGAATTTGTAACCAAAAATTAAATTTAAAAAAGAAATTTGATTTGAAATTTAATGTTTAGAATCATTATAAGATTTTTTCCCTTTGAATTCAACATGTTTAGTTTTAATTCTAGTATCTTTTTAGAATTCTTATTATATTATATTATATTTATTTATTCAAGTTGTTTTTAAAGGATCATTTTAAAAATAAATTATAAGGGGTGATTTTAAATAGTGGACACAATTACTTTCTTTACCTTACTGAATATATCAATGGTAATTTTCACTTGTCCATACATAGAAGTAGACCTAGTTGTAAATGGTCATGATAGGTTTGCTAAGATTAGAAGAATATATAATGCCAACTCAAAACATTTTTGACAATCATACCCAATGCTCATGGATGACAAAAAATAATTTATGAAAATAGATGTCATAAATGTAAGTTATAGAATATGAGATATGTAGGTTGAATGACAAAAAAACGCTTACAGAACTCCAAGTTGGTCATCAAAGATGTTGGTTTGAGTCTTGTAATTACACATTTATTCTTTCATCCTCCAAAATTACGTATCACTTTGATTTATAATTCCAATGTTAGATTTCATTGAAAATTAAATTTGTAAAGGCACTTAGACATATAATGCAGCTTATCAAGGTATCAAGTATGAATGCTTGTTTGTGCAATTTGTATAACAAAAATAGTAAGTCAAAATTGCATAGTAGTTCTCATTCCCAAGTGATGTTCAAAAAATTCCAGCAACTAGTTCAAAGTTAGCCAGTGGAATTGGGAAAAAAGGAACTTGTAAGCAATTTTAAAACATTGAAAAAAATTAGTGAAAAAATCTATAAAATTACTATGTAGAGTAAAAATTAGAGAAAATAATCAGAATTGGTACTTGAAAAAACCGGTTTGATATCATTCTATTAAATTAGGCTCTCTGTTTGTTTGTTTGTTTGTTTTGTTTTGTTTGTTACAATGAGATCTTCCGGACCGTGCGTCTCCCATTTGCATGTTTGGTATCGTCGGAAAGTCCTCGGCGGGGAGGGGTGCACGGACTTGGTTTTGTGGCATTCCGATCTAAGGCATGAAAATTATTGAATTTTGAAGTTTCTATGAATTAAAAAGTTTAGAAAATTATTTTTTTCTTTTCTTTTGACCATGGCAATGGCACATGATACACTAGTCATTCTATTAAATTAGGTTGTTTGTTTTCTTTTCTTTCTTACATTGAAATCTCCCGGACTATGCATCTCCCCATTCGCATGTTTGATATCGTCGGAAAGCCCTTGGTGAGGAAGGTGCACGGACTTGGTTTCATGACATTCCAATCTAAGGCATGAAAGTTATTGAATTTTGAAGTTTCTACGAATTAAAAAATTTAGAAAATTATTTTTTATTTTCGTTTAGACCCTGGCAACGGCACGGGGCACACTACAGTACTGTACAGTAGTGGGACTTGAAAGAAAGGAAAACAGTTGGTAAAACGCCAAAGATATCCGGCCATTCCGGCGCCAACATTGTTCCCCACTTGTCCACCTTCACAACAGATCCCATGGACTTTGTTCCCTGACTCCATCGCACTACTATCAATCGCCGAAGTGTTTATGGAAACACTTCAGTTGTCACTGAGTTCCTATTCTCGCAATCGGTAAACTTAACTTACACGTACTGGAGTGTTCCGAAAAAAGGAGTTCTTCTGAAAGATGAGAGATCTATTCTGTCCCAATAACCGGCATGCTTTGCGAAGGTTTCAGGTGAAAAAAAGCCTTGGATCATGCCGGCAATCAATGACGGTGCCTGCGCCTTGTAAGTCGGGTCTTCAGTCAGTTGAAGCCATTAAAGTCAACCCTTCTCACATGCCTGAATCTCTGCGATGTAGGAGCTGGATGAACAGTAGACGCAGAATTCCTATTGGCTCTTCCTTAGACCTTCACTACAGTACTGTTGATTCTACAGTGGATGCGATTCATGCTTGGGATCTCTGTTATTTACGGTAGACTGGAAGGCGATCATCTGCAAGATTGCAGTTGCAGTCGGAGTCTCGCGGTCTCACGCACTCATTTTCTCTTGTCTCCTGGGTGTGTGCTCTCTCTCAGCAGGGCAGTTTTCGCTTTGGTGTTGCAGGTTTTTGGTTTTTGGTACCATAACGTCTTCTCCCTCGTGTTTTTCTCTTTCTGGTTTGCTGTGACCTTTAATATCTAGCTACTTAGACCATCTTGCGCACTTGCCACAAGATTATCTATAAACCATGTGAATATTGAACTGTGTCAACTGTTCAATTAATGTGAACCTAGCTAGAACTATGAACCCAGGAACATAAAACTAATATATCTATATGTATGTATGCCTCAACAAAGTGGGTTTAGTTGGCGAGTTTGAGACACTTCAGTCATTGAGGAACCAACACACTACGGGTCCCGTGTTGTTGGAGCAAGGACTAATTGCTGGACACTGACGTCACTGATCGCAGGTTCGTTGTCTGACTTGAAGAAGGGTAGAAAGGAGGGAGTCGCTCGGTATACCGGTAATACGTGGTACATCGGCAGCTAGTACAAGATGCAGTCTCACATCCTTCGCCCGAGTTTGCAATGGCGCTGTCTCCTACTCGTTTTCATGGCCATTCCAGTTGCAGCCACTCCCGAGGAAGGTACGCTGATGGATTTGATGCTGTTTCGTTACTTTTGCGCGCCTCAAATACGAGGCCATTCCACAATTTGATCTCGAAATGGATTAATTTATCAAAAGTGCGAAGCTACACTTAACGGAATTATCGATAGTTGTTTCAAGGTTTAGCTCTCTTCAATTGGATTTTGGCACTTAGAAACTCAGAATTCGGAGTCCTGTTAAAACTTTTCCTCTGGACGATGTTAGCAGCATTGATGGCCACAGTGATTTTGCGAGTGAACAGCTGTGTTGTAATGCATGGGCTGCAGTCTGCAGTAGCACCTCAGAAAATCAACTTTCAATACAGACTTAGGTATGATCGAGCTCCCAGAGCGCTGTATTTCGCGAGGACATTTGAAGCAAATGCTACTTGCAGGCCTCTTAGAGAACTCCACTCCACTAAATAATGATGATATTTCATATTACCTACACTAATTGATTTAAGAATGTTGTAAGTTAGTAACTCTTGATGAAAATTGTTACCAACTATGTTTACAGAGATCGATAGTACAGATCGATATTTATGCTCTTGGTAAAATATTCATCAAGAGTTACTAACTTACAACACTTTTAAATCACCAAACTTTTGTTGAAATGGTGATACTCCACAAACTTGGCACTGTTATGTTTAGATTGAGTGGTCTGAAATCTATACCATGCCTAGACTTTAGAGCAAAAGAAGGAAATGAATGGTGCAGTTGAACTGTCCTAGTTGCTTTGGACAGGATGAAGCCCGTAGCTACATCGTAGCAAATGCACTGAGGTCTAACTAGTGTACATAGAGGTAGCTTGTGTGGATCTTTCATCTTTGTGTCTATGAGGTAATTCCCCTCTAAGAATTAAGTGCACAAAATTTAAGTTATTGTCACGGTCACATGTTGATTGCTTTTATGGCCAATTTCATGAAAATGGCAGTATTCCGTTAATTTGTCACTTTTAGCAGTTCAAACTGCACAGTCCGGTCTGAACTTTTTTTTTTAATGTACTAGAATCTATATTAGTACTAGATTTTGAAATCTGCATAACTCCTAGATATTGGAAATCTATATCAATCCTAGATGTTCAAGATTGTCTAGTTTGATATCTATACTCGTCCTAGATTTCTGAAATCTAAAATTGACCTAGATGTTAGCAATGTATACCTTTCTTAGTTGTCAAGGTGTGAAAATGGCACATGGAATATTGCCATTGTAATGAAATTCACTATTTTTATTGATGGACGTTCGTAATTGCGTCCATGAAGTCTCAAATTGTGCCACAATTGAGTAGCATTATTATTAACTTAAAACATTTGTACAATTTCATAGTTCACAAAAGGTTTGGACTTGCAATTTTGTCATAACATTAGTGTTCAAGTATGAATGAAGTCAAAATATTTCACTCGCAGCAACTTCTTCGCCGAATGTTTTTGAGAGCCTAAGAAGGTTTGATCATTTGGTCTTTTATCATGTATTTTGGAGAGCTTTCTATGCAAGGAAGACAATCTAAACCAAAGGATCACTCATGTAATATAAAGACTGGATGATTCTTTATTGGTACCAATAGTATTTATTTTTACACTCCTTTCGACACTTTCAGAAACAATTAGGCTAGTCAAGATTCTTTTAATATCCTAGCAAAAGGACATTCACACCAAAAGGATGTCTTAATCTTAAGAAGTAATAAATAATCTCCCGTGTATTGGAGGGTTGATTGAGATTGTGGGGAAGTGTAGTAGGGCTAAGTGGATTGGTTGATAACAGTTGGGTTTTCTTGTCCCTCTTAAATTTAAGATATTTCCCTAAGAGTGAATGTAATTTATCTCTATTTAATCTCCTATTAAAATTCTTTAAAATGTCTTGTGGTCTCACTCCCAACCACCACAAACCTACAAAGGTATATTCACTTCTAGGGAATATCTTAACTTTGAGAGGGAGAGGTTGAGCCTTCATTGATAGATGATTGAGATTGGAGGGAGATGAGTTGGGGTTATTTTGTCTCGTTTGAAATATATCCAACTGTTGTAAGCAATATATCTTAAGCTCAAATTACTCCTATACAAGGAATTGTTGAAAATCCCCTTAAAGGCTTTGAGAGAAATGTGGATTTTAATATGAGAAATTTCAAAATAAGCTCTATATGCTTGAGGGTTATCATTGGTAGTAATACTACATCAAGTTGTTTCCAAAGTTGTCAGAAATCTCTAATTGAGTGATTGTACATCATTCTTTTTTTTCATATTTTTTCTTTTGCAATGCATCCACTTCTAATAAAATCTTTTGCAAGTAGTACTAATTTGTGATTCATCTTGTAATGAGAGATCCTTCTACTTGAGAGTTTTCTTATTTGCTTGATGTCTTGAATCAAATTCCAGGTACTATACTCAGGAATTGGTTACGCAATATAACCTCAGCATCAAATGCACTAGCAAGTTGGAGGGATAATTTCGCGGATCCTTGTGGTATAAGTGCAGATTGGTATGGAGTCTCATGTGGGAATAGCAACAATGTCGTGAGCGTGTGAGTTCCTGATTGCAATTACTTCTTCATGCATTTGTATATATGCATTAGTGTTTCTTGACCTCTACTACCTTATTAGATACAGAATCGCCTAAAATCTGGTGTATAACTAAATTTTGAAATACATTAACCACATGTCATTTCTAATGGAACTAAAGGCTGGTTCATATTGCAACACCCAATAATTTGTTCTTTGCCTTATAACATTGAAATTTTTTGCATATATATGACTAAATTATGCTTGTTTTTTGCCAGAAATCTTCAAGATGCTCAAATATCAGGGCCACTAGTGCCAGAACTTGGGCAACTTTCATATCTTACTTCCTTGTGAGTATAATTTCTTGATAGATTGATATTGTAATATCTATGCTCAATTTTTACTAGTTGTATAGCAAAATTTTCCAAGCATCATTTCTTATTAAACATTTGCATAATAAATATGATTTTGCTAGGTGTATATTTTGAAACTCAACTCTAGAGTCAACCTTTGAGCCTAGAAAGTTGTATACCAAAATGTAATTGAACTTGATGTATGAGTTATGAATTGTTCTTACAGGATATTGGACGGCAATGAATTTAGTGGGCCTATACCTCAAGAGTTTGGAAACCTTTCAGCTCTCACCTACTTGAGTCTATCAAGAAACATTTTAGCCAGCTCTACCCCTACTTCTTTGGGCAAACTTACCAAATTGGAATATTTGTATGTTCAAACTTCTTTCAACTCTACATATTTCAACTTGGCCTATTTTTTCTTTGCTTTGTAATAAGACATTTCTTTTGTGAGCTAACTTGGCTTCTAGAAATCTTAAGTAAATTTGAAGAACTATCACTTCTGAAACTATATTAAAGATTCTAGTTTTCTTTTAGATTAGAATATATATTTTTTATAAATGTGTTCAACAAATTCTAGAACATAGAATTGGAAATCATACTCCATAAAAATTTTGATGTTGAATGTGATATACTTTTGATTTATTGTTGCAGGCATCTTGATGACAATGTTTTAACTGGAAGCATGCCTGAAGAGTTTGGAAGTCTTCCGGCTCTTACCAATTTGACTTTGAGCCGCAACCGATTAAAGGGTCCCATCTCATTTACTAATGTTCTATACAACAAGTTGGAAAATCTGTATGTCTAAATTTTTCTTGATTGAAATCCATCCACTAAAGTCAACCTTGAAACACCCTATTCTTTCATAGTTATGCAATGGAATTTGTTTTAATTTTGTCAAGAAAAAACCCGACCTATTCTTCTATTTTTTATTTTGACATGTAGCTTTTTTTTACCTAGGGATGGAAATAGTAGTTTGTATTTTATCACAAATTGTCTTGCTTGGTGATTATGTGCACATTGTGCAGTGACCTCAATGACAACTATTTTAGTGGACTATATCCAGAATCACTTGCAAGCTTTCCTTTCCTTTCTAAAATGTAAGTCTCTCTATCTGATTGTCAAAATAATTTGGTCTTGGAAACCACAACCTTATAAGTGCATTGATGTTATATAAGTGAAAATGTTTGTTTATCATATAGTTGGAGGTTGTCAATTTGAAATCTTTTTTGTTGAAGGTTTTTGATAGTGGAGTTGTTTGCATTTCATTAGCTTAGTTTGAGAATTTGTTTGAATTCCCAAGTCTATGATAACATGTGAGTTTTTGTGCTATAGATTAGAGATATCTTTTGATTCCAACCTATAGTTTTGTTTTGTTTTTCTTTGACTACCTATAAGTTATATTTAATAATTAGTGGAGTACATCTAACAATTTTAGACTAATTGATTTGTACATAATCAATTTTTAATCAATCCAAACATGAGAGGTACAGAGTAAGTGATATGGAAGTTGGAAATTGATTATGAGCTTTGAATGAAAAACAATTGAAATATATTCCATTGAATTGACCAAACAAATCCATATTAAGATTCAAGCTTTGTTTTTTTTTCTCTCTTCTTCTTTTGATCACAAGGTGTATTTAAGAAAACTCAAATTCCTTAAGAGGGCTTTGGAATTGAATGAACTTGTGAACTTACAAGGTCACAACTAATCTAATGGGATATATTTCACTTTATTTCTCATTCAACTTTCAAAATTCAATGAATTTAAATCATCAATTTCTAACCTTCATATCTCTTCTACATTTTGAATGTGTGAATTGATTAAAAATTGAATTTGTAGGGGTTTAAACTAGTCTAGAATGGTAGAATGTGCTCAAGTGAAACTATTAAATACAATTACTTGAAGGAGGTCAAATGAAAAACACATCATGAAAAAAGAAGTTGGAATCAAGGATATCTCTTTGATATGTCCTAGTTTTAGACATGGATTCAAATATGGTTGTATTATATTTAGTAGAGCATTGACAAAACATCTAATATTCAATGGGATTGTTTGTTTACAGAAACCTTGACGCAAATCGCATCTCAGGAGTGCTCAATGTAGGTCGAATCCTAGAACTATTGAGCACTACAGGTGCCATACATAATATCTCATATATGAATCAATCAGTGAGCTTGATGAACAATAATATCATGGATGTGAATTTGGCGGTTGGGAGCTTGCAGGTTCATTCTACAGTTACCTTCAAGTAAGGAATTGGCAATTGGCCAAAATAGTTTATTAATGTTAATCAAGAATGCCAGTCTTCATAGTTGGTGATGCCACCTTAAAAAAACTTAATTACATCATTGATTGTGTCCTAGCTTATAAAAAGAATTATTGACTTTACCTTTGTAAAATTGACTTCATATGGTATGAGTGTTTGATTAGAGGAATTAATTAATGGAACTTGAAACTACCTTTGATTACAAGCATAGTTCAATGTAGTAGCCCTGGAGGTCTAAATTGTTTTACAAACTAAAGATATACTAATATTTGGTTATAATAAACAGGTTGCTAGGAAATCCATATTGCGCAGGTTATACTGACTTATATAATGATGTCAAGAGATGTTTATGTCAACAAGATTTTCTTTGCTATTTTCCCTACTCTCCCACCACTGGTAAGTCCAAAAAATTGACTTACGAGTCTTATGCTCTCCAAGATGTATTTGCAACATCACCTTGAAGTGGTTTCCAAACAATTTTCTATTTAGTCTTGTCAATTGATAAATTGTATTTTGGATGGTGCAGGAGCCTCTATTGAGTCTAAAGCAAAAAGAAGTTCATCACTTCTAGGGATAATAATTGGAATTATATGCGGCACAATTCTCTTACTTGCAATATTTATAGGAGTGATCATCAAGAGGCTTAGAAGACACAAACCATCAAAGTTAGAAGATGAATATAAACAAAGTTAGTATTCTTCCTCATATAATGATAAGTCTTGGAGTTTTTTACAATGATTCTTTTATGATGTAGGAAGTTTTTTTTTTTTTAATTTCAGTGTTTGTATGTGAATGTAGCAATGCAAAGTGATAATGATTCTCACCTAGTTTATCCCATTTACTAATTGGTGTAAGATGTATTTAGAGTCCAAATGGACACCACTTGAATCTTGAAAGAGTCTTTGAAATCTTGATATATAATACGAATAATGATTACATATAATTTATGTCATGACTTGGCTAGTGTAAAAAACTTCTAAATTTTGATTGAGTAGCAAGTGAAAGATTGTTTTTGTTATTTTTTGAAGATTAATTATACAATTCTGGTATTTGGTGCAGAATTTGCAGAGTTGGAGGTAAACCCTCAACCATTCTTATATAAAGTACTTCGTGTTGCTACTTCAGAGTTTAACGAAAGCACAAAGTTAGGCCAAGGAGGCTTTGGAACAGTATACAAGGTTTGGACTTTGGAGCTTCATATAGTCTTCCTTCAATTAAATTTAGGTGTATGTTGTTCAATTTTATTGCACATATACCAATAGATTTCTTTTCTATCTTGTTACATTCTTGAGTGTTAGTTTGTATGTTAGAATGTGTCAATTATTGGAATTTATGGTAGAATTTTGGTTTGTATTGGGGTTTGTACATGTCTACATTACCATATTGGCTTAGTTAGTACATAAGTTTATGCATTTCTCATCTTTTGTTAAATGAATGACTATTGCAACAGGGTACACTACTAAATGGAAATGAAGTGGCTATTAAGAAGCTTAAGCCAAGACTTGCTGCACAAGGTGAAGTAGATGACTTTTTGAATGAGGTGTCCTTCATCACCAAAATGAAGCATCCTAACTTGGTGAATCTAAAGGGTTATTGCATCCGTGGCAAAGAGCGGATGTTGGTTTATGAATATGTTGAAAACATGGATGTGGAACAATCCCTTCTACGTAAGTTTCAAGCTTCTAATATGATATTGATGCATGCGAATTTCTTGTGCATTATAACAAATTTGCAATCACAATGAAGGTTTGATTTGAGTAGATTGTGAATCCAAACCTTTAGAAGTTGTGTGTATGTATTTATGTTTAAATCACTTATATTCAATTTCTTTACTATGAGCATGGATAGTTGGTAAAGACATGGAGGCAATGACATGGGCGGTGCGTTTTAACATTTGTTTGGGAGTTGCTCAAGGGCTATACTACCTTCATGAAATTGCAACCCCTCGGGTGATCCATCGAGACATCAAAGCAAGCAACATTTTGTTGGGGGCACAATATGAGCCAAAGATTGGTGACTTTGGTTTAGCTTTGTTATTTCCAGATAATGAGACACACATTTCTCTTGCAACTATTGCTGGAACAAAGTAAGTATGTAGTATAATTTTTTAATATCATAATAAAATCTACCAAGTATAATTGTTGCGAGTAGTGTATTTTGAATAGTCAATGAAGTAAAACTAAAGGCATTTGGTTTCATATGTTTTTTTGATATAAAGTATTGTGTTGTGATATTTGTGTAGAGGTTATCTTGCCCCAGAGTATGCATCCTTTGGACAATTAAGCGAGAAGTCAGATGTTTATAGTTTTGGAGTGTTGTGCTTGGAAATTGTGAGTGGAAGAAAAAACATCGATCAATCAAAGTCTCCAAATCAAGTTTATTTGGCAACTTGGGTAACACAAATTCTTCTCTTATAGTTTTGACTTTTATTTCCTTTTCATATTTCTAATTGTATTTAGAGAATCCTATAAATTTCAATATGTGTCTATTAAATTGCTAGTACTTAAGCTAGTATTGAAGTTTCATTATTGCATGAATCACTTTTTCATTTTCCCATTTGTATTGACAAATGTAAATATAACAATGAAAGCTTGATAAAATAATACATAATTATGGGTTCTAATTTCAATCGAAAGTACTTTTTTGTTGCAACTTGTAAATGGAAATTACACATACATAAAAATTGAAACCATCTTTGCAAAACAAGTCAATTTAACAATGTCATTTGAAATAATAAAGATTTCTTAATTTCTAACTTTAGCTTTTTTTTTTTGGCTCTTCCTTCGACCTCTTCTAGGTAATTGTATTTAATAATTAATGGAACACACACCACCATTTTATATTAATTGAATCCTACATAAATTTAATTAATCTTTATCCTTTTTATTTAGCTAAATTGATTGTTTTCAAATTTTTGGAATATAATGTTTAATTGAATCTCAAAGAATGCATATTTTTATAATCTATAAAATTTTAGTTTGCCATTTACTTTAGCTTTTCAACATATTTAATAAACTTTTGAAGGTATGTGTGTAGTACTGTTAGTAATCATTTTGAGGTTGTTCAATCTTTTTGGTCAATTTATAACTATGTATTGGAAGAATGGAGTTTAAAATTTTTATGGTTTAACAAGGATTAATTTTTATGATAATTTGCAGGCATGGTCATTGTATGAAAAGAAAAGTTTGAAGGATTTAATTGATCCATCAATGCATCTACGTGTTGGTGAAGTGAAAAAGGCACTACGCCTAATCAACATAGCTCTTTCTTGTCTTCAACAATTTCCTCAAAGGCGTCCTTCTATGAATGATGTACAAAGTGCAATGCAAGGAAATATGAAGCTCGATGAAGTTGAGCCATTTCCTATGAAGGAAATGATTAACTTCAATAGCATATTACAAGATACAACCCTATTAAGTTCTTTATCCATTGAACGCAACATTGAAGGTAAGTAAATTTTATATTTATTGATGAAAAATAATTTAGATAGAGATTTATGAAAGTCAATTATCAACTTTGATTCAAATTATAGATATTTTGGTGAAGTTTTATGTAGAATTGTGCAAGACTTTTTACCTCTAACCTCTAGGTTCTCAAAACTCAAAAAATTTACCCAAATAATTACAATTGTTTAAGACTCAAAGGCAAAGAGAATAAGTAATAGAAATTTCTTCATTTGCTTATTTAGATGTCCTTCAATTGATGTTGTCTCCTTCATGTATCTTTTAATGAAATTTATAAACTTTTCAATATAGAATATTTTTGTCACTAGTTATTTATTGATAAGAGCATTGTGCCCTACTTTAATAATGTTTTGTAAATTGTAGCATGTGAAGTTTTTTAGTGTAATTTTGTCTTTATTCATCTTTTTTTTTAAACCTTTAATAAGAAAATGCTTATTAAAAATTAAGATTTAAATAAATAATTTAGCTTTGCAATATTGTATAAAAGAAACCACTAACATTCATTATTGATTCATGCAATGTGCATATATAGGCACTAGACAATCTACATGAAGACATGCAAGAAGGACCTTGCTAAGGTACAACAACAAAACAATATCTAAATACCACATTTTCTATTTCTTTACAACCATCCATCTCTTGTTATATTGAGTAGTTTGGCTATGTGTTCATATTGTATTCAACTTCTCCAAAATTGAATATTGAAAAGGAGAGTACATCTAAATTTTGTCAAGTAAATTTATTTTTTCTAATAATAATTATGTCATGGTTGTAAATTAGTGATTGCTTCACACCTTTACTTGTTCCCAAATCTTTACAATTTTGGCAGGATTGACAAAAATTTCTTAGCAATTCAAAATGATGTGTCAATTCTAAGTGAAATCTATTGAAAGTATTTCAGTTGATATATGTACTTGTCATGAATGTTGAATTTTCTTTGGATCTGGAATGCTTGCATTTGAATATGAATTGGTATTTGTAGTCCATGTTTTGTATAAAAGGAATATACAATTTTTGTTAGAGGTGGTGGACGTTATATTTGGTATAAGTTCTAGTATTAAGGTAACAATACCAAGGTGCTTGAACAAGGTTTTGAACATAGTTTGTATTATTCAACCACTAAAATTGTTGTCACGTTGTGTTGGTAGTTGTAGAAGCATTGAAGATTTGTTTTGAATACATCTTGTGGACTTTCTATGAATAAACTATGAATTTTAAGAGTGCTAAGAAGAGGAAAATCTAGATTCTCATGCATGAAGGCTATACATTTCAAATAAGAATCTAGATCCATTGACAAATTTACAAACAAGTCACAATTAGGTAGTTACCTTAGTTCTTCTTGTCAAATTTCCATAGATGATAAATGGTTGCAATATGTGCCTTTCAAATGTAGAAATGTGCAGTATAATGATAAGTGTAAATTATAAGAGCAATTGATGGAAAAATTACTATTGAAGTCACATGCATATGGGGCCAATTTCATTTAGATATCCATAGCAAAAATCAGAGTAAAGTAAGGTTGATAAATACTAATAATTCAATTATGTAATATGACATTTATTTGCAAAATATTGTAAAAAATTTAATCTCAATGCAAGAATAGGCCATTATTAGAGGTGTGAAACACTTCTGTGGCAAATTCATCATTTAACATTAGAATACATATTGGATTTTTTGATGCGTTAATGGTGAATATTTCAAAATGATGAAACAAATATACTGAAGTCATTGCATTCTAATATAGTTGTCGGTCTCCAATGGTAAAATACACATAAATAATTCACTATACAAGTTAATTTAATTAGAGTGAGACACAAATAAATTGTTTAGTATCTTATTCTACTATTTGAGCAAAATTTGGTCTCAAAATATTGCTTTTACAACAAAGAAGATACTCCTTTTGTTGTGACTACCAAACACATAAACAAATAAAAAATAAAATGCAATATAAACATAATCATATATATAACAATATACTATTGTGCTAGTATATAGTATGCAATGGAATTTTTTAGATTTTATTATTCAAAATTGAAGATTCCATATTTTTATATATTTTAAAAATTTTCTTAAATTTTTTTTAAAAGTCCAAAAAAAAAATCATATATATTAGTGCAAAGACAACTAAATGAACAAGTCTTTCTTGCAATCTCACATTTCCATTTTGTTGCCATAAATACCAATGTTTATTGTTTAGTAAACAAGCATTAAGAAAATAAAAATTTGTATATAGATCTTGAAATCTTATGGATTAAATGCCTCTTTAGGACTCTTAAGTTATTTAACTATTCGTTTGTGGATAAAATTCTACCAATTACAATATTGTGAGTTTTGTTTTGGGATTAGAAAACCTTATGTATTGTTTCGTTCATATCATATAAAATGGTAGAAAGTTGTGCATATCATAACATTGTTAACCAACTTGGTTGCCTCCCCCCCCCAGTGGAAGTATAATTCCCCCTATATACCTAGGGAAAAAATTCAATTATACTTTATTGCTTGGGGGCTCCCAATTGGAAGGGGAGCAAAAGGCCCCCCCTCTAGTGAAGGTTAATAGTGTTATGATTGAATCCAAATATTTAATTAAAATAAAATTATCATAAATCTTTGCACTTAAAAAACAATTTTATGCATTTATATTGATGTATGTCTATATAACTCAGATATGTACTTTTATAGGCTACTAAACCTCATGAACCAAAGAAAAGTGGAGGGTGTGGATCCAATAAGGTGATAGATTCACAAACCCCAACAATTACAAAGATGATGAATTCATGATTTTCCTATCATTTAAATCTATTGTGAATTTTACATATTAAAATTTGGAACTTTTGGGCACTTTTGGACACTTTTGGACACTTTATTAATGGTTGATTTTTTTGATGCCTTAATCCAACTTAATGTTGAGGGAGTGTATGACAACTTTTGGGCTAGGAGCATGGTATAAAATTGAAGGTAGGATGG
Organism: Pseudoscleropodium purum; assembly: GCA_963969395.1. Classification (NCBI taxonomy): domain Eukaryota; kingdom Viridiplantae; phylum Streptophyta; class Bryopsida; order Hypnales; family Brachytheciaceae; genus Pseudoscleropodium; species Pseudoscleropodium purum. Next base: position 31,084,309 of record OZ017795.1, read on the forward strand.
ATAGGCATCTATACAAATTTATTTTAGGAAATTCTTGTAATCTATTATACAAAATTATAATTTGAATTCAAGTAGGTTGGACTTCTAACAAAATTCAATTAAAATTGTGCAAGAGTGATTGGCATTAAAACCGTTTCAACTCCTTGAATATATAGCTTGCACAATCTCCAAATTTGAATCCTATTGAACATTTCTAGGCACTTCTTGAATAACACTTGAACATATTTACAACACTTCTAAAAGGAAACCAAAAGATTATGGGAATGCATATTTTGTATATTCCAATTTTAATGAAGGAGATTCCATGGCACTTTGTAAGAGCATGCCAAAAAGAATTGTTGTTCTAAGGGCTACTAAACCAATTATTGAAGATTTTATAGTAAATTTAAACAAAACTAAGTATCTTGACATAGTTTTTCATTTGGTTTTGTATTAGTGCAATGTATAATTTTGCATACCATTGCATAAGTTTGTGTAATATCATGTCCAATTTTCAAATCTCAAGAAGAGACTATAATCTATTAATAATTGTATGTTGAAAATGAATACTGGTACAAAGTGTATTAAAAATATTGTTTGTTGTTGTGCCTCCCCTCCAAAATAATGAGAAAAAACCCAAGACACACCCTAGCACTATACACTAGCTACTCTAAAGAGAATTTATTTGTCCTTATGACTTCTTTCTTTCACGTTAGTATTCTTATAACTATACAATTATAATTTTATCCAAAACCATTAGAAGATAGTATGATTATATTATATGTGCTGAATAAATTTTTTTTTCAAAAAAAATAGTTTTAACAAATGCTCAAAATAAAATTCCTACTTACAAAAGGGTTGCTATTATGCGAGCCTAGGAGTGTCAATCTATGAGCTTAAAAGACTATACACCTATGTTATAGGTGTCTATATTACAGAAAACTTCCATAAATATCGTGTAATTATATTATAAATAGTTGTATTATAGATGTTTATATTATAAGCACCTTCAATGGTTGAAGGATATCTACTTATTCATATGCTCAAGGCTCACATACTTGCATTTTCATGCTTACACACCAACATCAAATCATCAATGCTCATTCTTAATTTGCATATATAACAATAGTATCTTGCTACTATCTTGCTATTAGAATGAAAATGTGTGGAACAAATTTAAGAAACTATGACTACATAGATTACTAGATGTATAAGTTTAAAATTTTAAAAATTGCATATTTAATTTGTAAATTATATATATTTCCTTGCTATTCCTTCCACCCACCGAAGCTTCACATTTCAATCCAAGTAAATATCATTGACAAAATAATTTATAAAATACGAAACTTTGGTGGGTTGTATTGTCATCAATGGAATTTATTTTTTGTATCTATATGGATAGTGTATAGAGGCAATGTTGAGATGATAGTGTAAAACCATATACAAGCCTAAAAGTAGGGTAGTCAATGAATAATTTATGTACACGTGGCATGTAACCATGGAACAAAATCATTTCCAATTCTCTACATTGAAACATTCAATCTCCAATTCACTTCCTTCCTCCTCAATTGCTTTTTTCACACAAGAAACCCTAAATTACATTAAAAAAAACATCAAACTTTTACATTCAATCTTAAATCCTAATCTCTTCAACATTTTTTTTCACTCTCATGACTTCCCTTTCTTTGTTTCCTTCGTGCTGCTAAAATTCTCTTAAATGAATAAAATGAATTCATTCTTTGAAATGAATTAATTTGAATTCACTCTTTGAAATGAATTATTTTATTTTTATTATGTGAAATAAATTAATTTGAATTTCTTCTCTCAAATGAATTCATTTGATTTCAATCTTTGAAATGCATTAATTTGAATTTCTTCTCTCAAATGAATTCATTTGATTTCATTCTCTAAAATGAATTAATTTGAATTCAATCTTTGAAATGCATTAATTTGAATTCATTCTTTCAAATGAATTAATTTGAATTTCTTCTCTCAAATGAATTCATTTCATTTCATTCTCTAAAATGAATTAATTTGATTTCATTCTCTGAAATGAATTAATTTGAATTCAATCTTTGAAATGCATTAATTTGAATTCATTCTTTCAAATGAATTAATTTGAATTCATTTCTAAAATGATTTGTACAAAAATTCAATTGAATCCTCCAATAAATTTTGATTCAATTATTTCTTTGCAACCAATTCTATTTTTTTAAAGTCAATCATCATGTGTAATTTAGAAATCAATGAAATTAATTAATTTGAACATTTGATTTACATATTAAATCTTCATATAAGGAAGCATAGACAAAGTCCTATTGTCACTACCACAAACATATGTTACATGACAAAATAATACTATGGTTGACTTTTGAAAAGGAATTAATGTTATTTTTTCAAATTGCAGAGTTGATGCGACTTCAATAACATTTTTTTCTTAATTCACATTGCACGGTAGCAAAAGGTGGTCATTTTTTTTCATCTCGTCCCATGGATGTTGTTTTTTCACTTGGGGGAGGAAATAGGGTATATTCATTATGTGAAATAAATTGAATATCATCCGACGGGTGTAGTTTTTTTACTTGGGGGGAGAAAGTTGCATGACAACTTTCTTCCTTTGTTGGCACTAATGGAATTCAAAAAAAGATAAATATTATTTGTTACTTACAATACAATCAATGGGTGTAGAATCAAATCATTTGTTTAAAAACTATTTGGATTGCTAGTAGTTTAGTAAACAAGGAAATCAAATATCAATTCGTAAAGATAATTTTATAAATTATAAATTAGATATTAAATCTAAATAATTATATTTATTGAATTTTTGAATTTTTAAAATTTCTATATTATTCAATTTCTATATTTCTAGAGCAAAAATATAACATATTAAATTTTTTTAAATGATTTTTGTTTAATAATTTAAATTAAATTAAATTTCTAGTAATACCAAAGATCATCTCGTTTATGCTTCTTCATATAAACATGTAATATATAAATCAAATGTTCAAATTAATTAATTTCATTGATTTATAAATTATACATTATGATTAACTTTAAAAAATGTAATTAGTTGTAGAAAAATAATGAAATTTAAATTTATTGAAGGATTTAATTAAATTTTTGTACAACTAATTTTTGACAATAAATTCAAATTAATTCATAATAAAGAATGAATTCAAACTAATTTATTTCACATAATGAATTAAAATTCATTCATAATAAAGAATGAATTCAAACTAATTTATTTCACATAATGAATTAAAATTCATTCACTTTAGAGAATGAATTCAGTTTCATTCTTTTCATAGAATGAATTCAATTTCATTCTTTTCATACAATGAATTCAATTTCATTCTTTTCATACAATGAATTCAATTTCATTCATTTGAAAGGATTTTAGCAACATAGAGGAGACAAAGAAAGAGAAGGAGACATGAGATTGAAGAAAAAAATATTGAAGAGATTAGGGTTTAGGATTGAATGTAAAAGTTTTATATGAAATGAAAAAAATGAAGAATTGAATTTTTTTAATGTAATTTAGGGTTTGTTGCACAAGAAAAAGAAATTGAAGAGGAAAGAAATGAATTTAGAGATTGAGTGTTTCCATATAGAGAATTGGAAATGATTTTTGTTCAATGGCTACATGCCACATGTACAAAAATTAATCACTAACTACTCTACTATTAGGCTTGTACATGGTTTTACATTATCACTATCACCTCAAATCCCTCAAGACGAAGTAGCTATGATAATGCCACAGAAAGTAGCATGTCTTGCATATATAGAAGGATTAATGTTGTTCAATTAGGCAATATTGCTTTCTTTGTTGACAATGAAGGTTAATTCATACTTATGAGAATTCAAAATGTCAATCATTTCTAATTTCTGTATTATAAAACCTCATAATCTATAAATTTGTGGTTTTTCAAACTTCTAAACCTCTAAATTATTAAAATTATAATTAGAAAAATTGTTAAATTTAGAGAACCTTGATGGTAAATTTTAAATTTATTTATTTATTCTATGAATATTTTAATATTTAATACTATTAGATTTCAAGTTAATTGGAATGAAATAGTCCTTACTTTTGAATTCTTATTATTGTTTTTTAAACTATCAATAAACAAATAAATTTTAGAAATATGGGTAGATTCTACTAGTTTCATTCTAAGAAACATCATAGTATTTGAAATAGACTCTTAGTTGTTGGTAAAACTAAACCCTCACTAGATGATGCTGCAATAGACATATTTTCAATGATAAATTGAGTGCTTCAAGATGATGTTTCATTCAAGTAACTTCTCATTCATTCAATTTAGACCCTAAATGTCCAAATTGCATTTTTTGGCAACATAGCAATTTGGGTAGCTCGCTACAAATGGAATTTTTATGTATTTTCTCTAAAATTTTTACAAAACATGTGCCTTAGGAGTAAATTTAAGACCCAAAAATTTTCATAACTTTTGACTACATCATGTAAAAATTATTATATGATTTGTAATTTTCAATGCTTAGCAGGCAATTCAAAAATTTCTTAATAAATCATTTTTTGAGAAATGAAAATTTGAATTTTTTTTTAAAGATTTATATATGCAAGGAAAACTTTGAATCATTCTATTTTGATTAATGAGATAAAAGTTATCAGGAATTTTAGTTTGTGGGAATTTATAAATTTTCTTCTTTAAAATAAACTTTAAAGTCTTTTATTTAATTCAATTTTCAATATTTTTTTAAACAAATAAAATAAAAGTATGTAGATTGTTTATTACAAAAGTACAACCACTAGGATCGTCATTTTTCAATTTCATAACTAAATTCTTAACAACTTAGTATTTTGAATCATTCTTGACTTCTTTCTATTTACTATTTTTTTCCTAATATTATGTTGTACAATTTCAAATGATCTAAAAAATTTCAAGCATGTAGCAAGCTTGCGTAGAAGAATGAATCTAAAGAATCACCACCATTTTGGACATTTTATCTTGCAAATGTGACTTTGTGAAGTACAGCTACTTGATTTTTTTGTAGGGCCCCCAAAAGGAATTTTGCAATCTACATAGTGGAAATTTCTGAAATTTTTTCTACATCTTTTCAAACTAGATTACTACAAGATCCTACAATTACATATCTTTAGAATGTTTTTATTTTTTATTTTTTATAATTTCGTAATTGCACTAGAAAAGTAGAAATGGTAGCTTTGGAATGTTTTTGGTGAAAATATAGTTAAAAATATTTAGGGGTTAATTCAGAGAGCAACCTTTTAATTATTTATTTTCAAAATCATCTAAATTTCATTAGTTTTTACTAGATGGACATCAATTTGGTCACACAAGCATGTCACATATACATATGCATACAAGGCAATTATATCATTTGAATTTGATAGGGCTAAATTTTCAGCTTTGAGATGCAAATACACCAATCTTCAACCCAATCAAAAAAAGTCAATTCAATGCAAATAGTTCAATGTTAACTAGGATCATACAATGTTTGGCACTAAAGCATTGGGGGGGCTTTCAAAGTAAGGACATCCTTCCCACATTCCTTTGTATATGTAACTCATCAATGGAAAGCCTTTCAAACTTTTATCAAAAGCAAATAAAATGCTAGCAATCCTTCTATTAAGTTACGTTGTTTGTATGTTTGTTTGATTGTTTGTCACATTGTTTGTCACTATGCATCCATGTTTGTGTTTTTGGTATCATCGGAAAGCCCTTGGCGAGGAGGGGTGCATGGGCTTGGTTTCGTGGTGTTCTGACCTACGATGTGAAAGTTATTGAATTTTGAAGTTTTTACAAATTAAAAAAAATTAGAAAATTATTTTTTCTTTTGTTTTAACCATGGAAACGACATGGGGTACACTAGTTAATCTTGAAAGAAAAATGGAGCCTATGATCGTATATTTAGTCAACCTTAAAAGCTCCTTACTATGGAGTATAGATCCTCCAGTTCTTCACTATTTATGAGTGAAATTTTTTGGTTTTATTTTTTAGAGATGAAATCACATATCTGATATTTGTTAAAGAATTTTTAAAGCTTTTCGTGAAGGTTTCTAAATATTGTAATTTTTTTAAGGAAAAGTTTAAAAAATTCATATCAAATACAAATCATATTTAAAATATCTAAAATTTTCAAAATAGAAGTACATTATAGTATAGAATATGGTGGTATAAAGAATATTTCCACATCATTCCATATTGAAAAATATGCTTACTGATCTTTAACTTCAAGCATCACTAAAATGCTTATTTTAAGTTATTTTTCAAAATTTCTAAGTGTAATAAAAATTGCACTTTAAAAGCATCATTTTTTTAGTTTTGCTAAAGAAATTGTTTTGAATGTCAAAATTAAGTTTTAAGGAAAAAACCTTAAAGTATTGAAATACACTGGATGGTGTATCAATTCTTTTTTAAATTATACCATATAAAATGAAAAAGAAAACTAAAATGTTTGGAACTTAACTCAAACATGTGGATACAATAGCTCTCATGAGTATTCAAAGACTTCAAGAAGTGCCATCACTAATTGAGAATTTTGATTTTCCCTACACATTTTGAATATATTAAAGTACAAATCAAATTAATGTATAAAATGGTTATTAATAATTTTTCAAATAATTTTTGATTTTTTAATAATTTAATCAAGCTCTTTAGTGAATTTTTTCAATACAATAAATCTTTTTCAAATATTTTTTAGTAAGTGGAATGAAAATTCTTTTTAGAATTTTTTGGTAAGAATTTTACAAATTTACAAATTTTATTGTATGAAATATTACTAAGTAAGATATGACTCCCAATTTTTACAATTTATATAAGTCTCAAATAAATAACATGAAAAACAATGTATGACTATTTCAAACACTTTTTAAATTTCATCAATTTTTCAAATTTTTTGGAGTGACTGGTCAAAAATGTAGAAATAAAGAGTCATATGTTAACCTTGTAAAGACCAAGGTCATTTCTCTCAAAACCCACTCAAAACTTCTATTTTTATTGCATTCATCAAAGAAAACCTAAAATAAAATTATTTAAAAAATCTAACCTTAGGATCTTGTACTTTACTTATCTAAGATCATGTGGTAAAATTTCATGAAATTTGACCATAGAGATTTGGAAGATATTAACATTCAAAATTGAAAAAAAAAAATTTTGAACATTAGAGTGCAATTTTAGATGACTTTAATGCCATTTGTAGAAGTTTTTTGCACTATAGACTTTGAATTATAAAAAATTGTATTGAAGGATTGACTTGAAAGTCTAAGAAAAAAATTTCATAAAAATCTTGCTTGATTTCCATTCTTTAAAAAATTGTTATAAAGAAGAAAGTGTAAGTTTGAATGAAAAACTAAATTGTTAATAGCTCTAACATACAATTGAAATATAATAATTCCAATAGTGAGATTGCTCTAGTAAGTAAAAATTGTTTCATAACTTTCACATCACTAGTTCAAATCGAGTCAATCAAAGCTTTACATATAGACAACAATATAATCTATAAGAAAAAAATTTAAAAGAATTTTATTTCAAGTTTTTGTAGATTTTTTTTTCTACCCAACAACATGAAAATTACGTTTGGGATGGTATAACTTTTATTCTCAAGTATTGATTGAAATACAAATTATATTCCCACAAATGTAGGAAATTTTTCTACCTTATGGGAAAGTTTTTAAAAAATTTACTAAATATCAAGGTTATAAGAACCTACCCAAAATCCATTTTGTCCTTCCACAACATTCAATAACAGTCATTAGTTGCCTTCCCTCTGACAAAATGGTGTCACATATTCAACACCATATCAATAGCTAAATGATACATGTTGAATTCTATCAAAATGCTGATTGGAATACTTTCATAAACAATGCACAAAATCTTCAAACTCACTCACATAAACTCAAATACATTCAATTTAAACTTGTGCCAAGTATAAAAGGATTTAACAAAATGGCTACATAACTATTAAGGAAATCAATTTCAAAATTTAATCTTCCTTAATGTAATTTGACAACCACTTGTGTTGCATAGTGTTAGGTGAGAAGACAATTCTTTATTTACCAATAGGATACTAGTTGGTAGAACAAACAATGTGGGATATGTACTTTACAATTTGTAATTTCTCAACTGCTCATAGTTTAGTCAAATTAAAGCAAAGAATTGTGATTGAAGTAGAATTTTAGACCTCATTTAGGCATAGTATAACATTTTTTTTCTTAAAACTTTGAACTGAAAAAAGTTGGTAAATGAAGTTAATTTTTCTCTCCAAAAATCCTTTTGAGATTTAGATCCTCCAATCAAAAGTTATGGACAAATTTTAGAGAGGGTTTGGAAGGAATTTGTTTTCGACGTATGCAAACATCCTCTTTGAAATTTGTCCATAACTTTTGATTGGAGGATCTAAATTTCAAACGGATTTTTGGTGATGAAATTGATCTCAATTTAACAACTTTTCATAGCTAAATTTTATTTGAAAAAAATTATTATACTATGCCTAAATAAGGTCTGAAATTTTACTGCAACCACAAGTCCTATTTTTTATTTTAACTATGAGTGTTTAAGAAACTACAAATCCTAATTCATAAATCCCACATGGGTTGTTCTACCTCCAACCACCCATAGGTATATAAAGAGATTCTCTACTCATCAAAATTTCAATCAAAGTTGTTGCAACGGTTTGAAAGAAAATTACTATGGTATGTCAACCAAAAGATTCTAACTCGGAATTTTAAGCAAACCATTATTCCTAACAAATTATTTTCAATTTTGTATTAAATTCAAAATTTAGAAGAAGAAAATAGAGTGTGCCAAAAATTTACTGCCACTATTCCAGGGCTGCCAGCTTATCGGTGCGTGGATGAGTTTCATGGATGACGCCTCCAGGGAGGGAAAGGCAGCCTCCCTGAAGGCTACTGAATGTTATGTCAGGGATTAATTAATAATATTTCACTCGATAAAATTATAAAATTCATGAAACTTTCATTAGTAAATTCTCAATCCACTTACTAAAATCTTGAAAACAACTTATTTGTATTTAGTTTTTTTCATTATTTACTGATAAGCTTGATTAAATTATTAGAAAAACAAAAAGAGTCTTTCAATTTCTTAAAATTTATTTCATGCAAGAGTGCTACTCCGTCCTACATATCCAAGTTTTGTTTAAAATCTCTAATTCCTCATAAAATTTTTGTAAGTGTGTGAATTATTTAAGGAGTCACTGTACAGCATCAATAAAGTTACACAAAATCAGATGAAAATCATCTACTCTCAACATGCACAAGGCTTGGTTGACATGCAAAATGTGCCCATGTAATTGGGAAATATCACAACACACTGCAGGACAAATTGCAGAAGAGTCCATGTACAAACTAAGTATGCACTCCTGTAGCAACAAATAAGTCTACCTCCGCCATTTGACAACAGCATAGTAGTTGGTGAAAAGAAACGAGTAATGCAGGAACAATCCGAGCTCCAGAAACCCAAGAAAAAACTTTTCAACCATGAAATGATTTCTTTTATCCACAACAAAACGTCCTTCCAACTGAATGGAGTGGATTAATAATCAAACCAAACAGACTTCAGGACACACCATGACCACTCAGATGTAAGCCTTCGAGCTCTTCCACTCCATTAACCGAGGAAAAGATTGTGCTGCAGAAATGTCGCTACCAAGCAATCTAAGTTCCTGAATGAACCTGCTGGCACAATTTCACCCATCTCATTCTTGGATTAGAAAGCTCATCCTCTTAAAATACTGCTCAGGACAATCGATATAAAGATCCTGACACCGCATTAGAAGTATCGTAAACCAGGCCCTTCAGGCTCACATTAAGCATGTTAAGTCATCCTGCTACCCCTTGTACTGGACCTTCACCACCAGAATCGCTTGCAGACAGTCACTTTCACCATCGAAATGGAACTTACAAACATTTGTCTCGGACAATTCTTAACCCATTGTACCCAATCAGCGGCAGTATATGCCACGGTCGATTTGGGGTGGAATGGGTTTAATCTCCGTGCCCAGCTCTTGCTCGATCCGATACCTGTTGCATATTTGACTCCACCATTATATTCACAGCCACTTTCAAGCTAATTTAAAACATTTCAATCAAGCAGGAAAGAATCACTTCCCGTTCCTGCAGCTGACGTCCAAGTAAAAGCACAAAATTCACTAGTTCAAGCCTACAGTTCAAGAAACAAGAACCACTAACTGGGAGTAATATTTCTAACCATCTCAATGATAACTAGATATTGAGATGGCAAAGAGATCGAGAGTCTAGTAAACTTGGAGATAAAAAAATATTACACTCACAAGTTAAAACGGTCTTCATACGTGATCAGGTTCACCGCCAACCCAAGATGACCAAACCTCCCTGAGCGACCAACCTGAAAAATAATGAAAACATTACTAATACGAGCACAGATGTCGTGTGCTGTGATATGTAGTCATTTGGATAATATATAGTTGCTAAGGGCAATCCATCAAATAACAGCAAAAAAACAACGCTGTTTCTTAACACTAGTAACTTGATAGGCATAAGCCAAGATCTCAAAATCTAGATATTGACAATGCCAACGTTTTTTCTTGAGAAAAAACTGTGATCACGTCACTGTATTGAGTATGGAATATGGTGCAGACAAGGGCACTATTTAAATGCAATATTACATCACTCCGCCATAAGTACAAAGTTCTTACAAAGGACCTCCCTAGGAGTGGAAGAAAATTGTATATTCTACCATTTTACAATTAACAGAGGATGATACTTCCAGTGAAAAACTTAAAGCCCTGTTTCTCAAAAGGTGATTCTCCAGCTGGACAATGATGTTAACTAGTTCATGCTGTTCTAGTTCACCCACTGCTCAAAGAAGCATCGATGAAAACCTCAAATCATATTCCTAATTATTATTACAGGCACAGAAAAAGAAACGAGGGAACTTACTCTGTGAAGATATGTCTCAGAATTCTTTGGAAAGTCAAAATTGATGACAACATTCACAGCCTGAATGTCAATCCCTCTTGTGAACAGATCTAAGCAAGACAACATCCAACCGTTTGATTTCATTCAAGTTATACAAATCATTGCAAGAACGGAAGAAACGTTTCTGCTGCAACAGTGCCCCAAGCTATCAGTGAATGATATCGTAGAAATTAACAAATTGAGTTAATCGGGAAGAAATATCTGCTCTAAGCATTAAGTTACCAGGACCTGCTTGAACACTTGCAATCGATCACTTTAACCTGACACCATCTTACACGACATATTGAACACTGCAGATAGCAATAGTTCCAAATTCAAGATTTTTCTAAACTAAGACAGACATTGTGGACTGCTAAACGAGAACATGCGAATGGTACGCAGGTTAATATTGTTACCTGAAGACACTAGATTTCGGCAAGCCCCATTCCTGAAATCGTGAAACACTCTGTTGCGATGTGATTGTAGCATCTTGGCATGGATGTAGAAACAAGAATATCCAAGTTCGGTGATTTTCTTCGCGAGCAGTTCCACACGATTCACTGAATTGCAGAAGATGATCGACTGGTTTATTTGTAGCTGCGAGACATCACAGAGAGTTCGTTGGTTAGAATCCCACAACTGTTCCAGATTGAACAATTCAACAACTCAGCTGTACACCAGCAGAACTCATCACAGCACCAGTGATGAAGGTAATCCGATTGAAACTCCTCGTTGCTAAGGGATGTATATCTAAAACAATTTTCTTTAACACAGTGACTGAGATGCAGGGGTCACCAGAAACTCGATACAACTGATTTCAGTAACCACGCCATGTCGTGCAGGGTTATCAAATACGACTGAAAAGGACATGGTCACAATTGCTACACACGCACTTCACGACAAAGATTGAAGGACCACGCAGTACCTTGGAGAACAAAGTATTCAAGCAGTGAACCTTCTGCCTCTCTTCCACAAACGCGTAGTACTGTGTGATACCCTTCAAAGTCAGCTCATCCATGAGGTTGATTACATAAGGCTTCCGCAAAAATCTGTCCTTGAATGACTTCACTGTAACTGGAAATGTGGCTGAATATAACAAAATTTGGCGGTTCTCAGGCAGAAAACCGATCAATTGCTCCACTAGAGGCTGGAACTCTGGAGACAAAAGCTTGTCGGCCTGTACAAAGGAAATTGATGAACGATACAGCCCTTAGTAAATACCTAATGCAGTGATCGTAAATCAGTTCTGTTCACTCTTGATATATATTCTAGAGTACTTTGATTTACTCTTTACATTCAACGAGGTCACAGACACGGAGAGGGATAACACAGATAGATACCAAAGCATCGGGAAAAACATCCACTCCAATGATTGCCCTTGAGACCCAAATTATTTCAGACTATCATCTGACATTGAGAGGACGTACTGGAGGCGTTGAAGGTTAAGAAGAAATGAGAGTAACGGGTTGCAAGGAAAAAGAGTGCTAAAGCTCAACTCACTTCATCCATGACCAACATGGTACATTCTTTGAGGTTGCACACTCCTTTGTTGGCAAGATCTAGAACACGCCCAGGTGTACCTACCAACAGGTGCACTGGCTGGTACAGGCGCATAATGTCATCACGAAGACTGGTGCCTCCAGTGGTTACCATAATTTGTATATTCAGGTGTTTGGCCAGCTCTTTGCACACCTGAGAAGTTTGAAGTGCAAGCTCCCTTGTAGGTACTAAAAGCAAAACTGCAAATACAACCCACCATTTTGTAAGACTTGGTAAGAAAGGTATCCAGTTCTCTGCTAAAAGGTGTTCATCAAAGTATCAAGTACCTTGTAATAAAATAAAGCATCTCAAAGTCGAAGAGAGCACCTGCAGCAATATCCAATCAAGGCTACCCTAACTGAAAGTCAATACATACAGGACATATGGACTTAAGCAAACCCGAGAGCTCAATAATGAAGAGAAGATTAGAAAAAATCAAAATAAAAGCAATTGCGTTTGACAGCGAAATACAGAACCTTGAACGGCGTTCTTATTCTGATCAATTTTCTCAATTGCAGGAATGCAGAAGGCCGCGGTTTTCCCAGTCCCATTTTTCGCACGAGCAAGAATATCACTTCCTGTCAAAGCGATGGGTATACTTTCTTCTTGAATGGGAGAAGGTCGCTCAAAACCCTTCTCATAGATACCCATCAAGAGCTCACGTTTAAGGAAGTAATCCTCAAATTCATTCCCTTTTGTGGCTGTTACATCCTGCAAAAGACATGTGAAATATTAGAAAAATGAATACTGTAGGAATATTTGAAACTCGTCAAGTCCAGACGTATTCAAATACTGAAAAGAATTCGCGGCACAAAGAACTTGCAAAATCATGTATACTAGAAATACTCTTAAACCATTTCTTCTGGAATCCATGACCTGCCAAAATAGAATACGAAAAAATTATGAAGACTTCGTATATCTCACCTCGGTCTTGTATCGAGCATCCGGAGGTGGCAGCTTCAGTTGTGCTTTCCAATCTTGCGAACTAAACCACATGGATCCATGTAATAAAAATCAGAAAGCATACTAGATCACAACAAGCATTCACTCCAAGAATTAGTAGCAATGCCTCTGCAGAATATCTCAATTCATGAACCATGACTTCAACGAAGAAGACCATAAACAAAAACTGAGCCAAAAATCTCCGCAGAAGTGCAACGCCATCCGCTAACCAGCGCTTTAAAATAGAGATGAGAGATTGGTAACAGAAATAACCCTAAAAAAACTAACACATAAATACAAACAAACTCACTCTTGATAGCAAGCGCTCAGTCTCTAAAAACGAAACCCTTGTGCTTAATAGTCTAAACACATCACCAAAGAAGAAAGAAGGGCCCATTCCTCGATTCACAGGGACCTATATCAATAATTGGCTAATTTCTTGAGTGAAAGCTATCTACTCTGTGAACTGATTATATCATAGCCTCAAAATTGTTACAACAAACAATCAGACCACACAAAAAACTTCACAGGAATGACAAAACAACGCAGAGATTTCACGTTATAGAACGTTATCACTAAGCAGGAGGCATGAGATACACACTAATTATCCTCAAATTCGCCAATCTGCGCACATGAAGGTCACAAGCGAAGCGATCTGCGATTTACTGTAATGACAAACAGGAGAATCTGAAACATTGCTTCTGAAAGAACTGACTCTCAACTCCCACTCAACTGATGACTTCAAACAGGTAAATGCTTAATGAATACCAAAATAACTCAAGATATATAAGATTAAATAAAAAATCTCCACCGGAGAAAATGGCATTACCATGACTTAAAAAAAACTGAGAACAAATCAATCACAACAAAATTTCGATAAAATTCACTGCTGTACAACAGATTCACGCAATTCCCTTGAAATTTCATTCACGTGCACCCGCCGCGTTTTAAAAGATGCCACATGGTGAAATACATAATCGGGCAGCAAGCCCAACAGTAGGATCTACCAGGGGAAAAAAAAGATTCAAATAAAAAAATCCCGATGTCAAGCCCCCTTTGTTCCTTCAGCTCCTTACCAACACTTGATTGCTACTCAGACGTAAACACTCCCCACATTCATAAAACAAGAAAGCGTTCTCCGAAACCGAAACACTAATTAACCCTAACCCTGCACACTCCGAGTGAAGAAAACCAATCAAACACGCGGAATATGACCGAACACATCCATGCACGCACACCGAATGATCCAAGCTCATCTTGATTGTTAACCTTAACGCACAAAGAAGCATATAGCACATCTCAACAAGAGCACGCAAATCCATTGCTCTCGCGTGGAGCCTCTAACCCTAAAGCAGAATGGGAGAGGAGTGGTACTTGGCGGTGTTGAGGCTGGCGTTGTTGTTGCTGTTACTGCTACTGTTGTTGCTGCTGCTGTTGTTGTTGTTGTGTCTGGAAACATTGGACGACGAAGTCGCTTTGTGAGCTGTGGTGGTGGACGTGGGAGCAGGCCCGGCCCTAGAAGTGGCCATTACGGCCTCCCTGCTTCTGCTTTTCACTATGCGCTGCTGTTCTACACTTCTTCCGCCAGAACTGTAAGCAAGTATTCTCCCCTTCGTTTCCGGACCGTAGAGTCCTCCTTCACTTCCACTTACGGCAACAAGGAGACCTCGGAAACCACAACAAACGCCCGCCTGCGCAAAGAAGACGAAGACGCCCAAAGCCCCCGATGGAAGCCCTGGCTGGCTGGCGGGCTCGCGCGCGCGGTTGGGATGGGGCGGGGGACGGGGCGCGGAACCGCGCGGCTCGTCGTCTTGATCCTCCACCTGCGATTATTCCCTAGTGTAGCAGTTCGACTGAAGAAATAAGCTTACCGGCCCCGAACTTATTGGAGAGGGTTCCTCTCCCCCACCCAAATACTACGTAAGGTAACTCTGCCTATGACAGTCCAAATGGGAGCCAGCCCATCACAGGCATAAAATTTCTAGTGATGCACATTTCAAGAACTAGAATGTACACCATTAGTACAATTTTGCCTCCGATGGGCTGGCTCCCATTTGGACTGTCATAGGCAGAGTTACCTTAATAAGGTTAGAGCATGTCCATTCCTACTTTCTATACAGGGTCGGGACATAATTGGCAGGGGTTGGGAGCCAAAGCACCTCCCATCGTGGCACTAGCAACAAAATTTGAAAGGCCGGGCATGCCCAATTTTTCAACAAATATCCTAGCTTGGCGAGGGCAGGGAAGTTTTGAGCGAGCCCTATGCTGACCAATTTTGAGAGAGTTATGATTGTTTTTTGATGAACTAATCATTTTCATAATGGCAGGGCACGCTTCAACACAGTTTTTGAACACATTTTGACCAAAATTTCATTTACAAATAGGATTGATGAAGCAAATAGGGACTTCAACTAAGACATACTATAACTAAACCTTGTAGTATGTCAAGATGTTTTGAAGTCCCTTGAAATTGAAGCACTATTTGTAAATGGACTTTTGTAGGTCACAACTCAACTGAGTGATGCTACAACATTACTTGTAGCATCACCAAATGCTTTGAATTGTCACCTTTAGTCATGGTTTTATATATTCTTATTATATTTATATTAAAATATTTATTTTTTTCAACATATACATAATATAATATTCATATGGTGAACTTAGAAAAAATTTGAGAATATTGGGAAATAATCATCATTTTTAGTGGGTTTGGTGGCCAACAGTGCAAAAAGGCCTCTTCACCAAGCACTATAGAAATTAGGAGCCTACCATATTGGCTTGCCCATGCACGTTTGGCCATGCAATAGTGGACATGCTCTTAGGTAGTAAACTTAATCCTTAAAAGCCAAAAGGGTAGTCTTCGAAATCATCCTTTTCTCTTATCATGTAAATCACTAGCCTCCAAAATTGCAAAAGTAGTCATTGCAAGAAGATCTTTCCTTTCCAAAACAAACTTTGAAAATAAATAGTTGGCCTTCTATCCTATACAATTTGATTACGTGTCATCCATCAGACACAAAACTTCTGCCTTTCACGTTCAAGGATTAACCATTGTCTAAAAATGTGCCATTCATCTTGAAGGCAAATTATTTTCTATAATCCCTTTCTAGTGAGAAAAAACCATCGTAACCAAGGATTATAGGGTTTTCATTTGCCTTATCAAATGATTTGTGCAATATCTACTTAAACCCTAAATGTCCAAGGCCTTTTTTGAGATTCTAGGAGTTTGCTCTAAATTGAACAAAAAGTCAATATTTTGATAAGTTGTATTGATTCTTTGGAATTTTAACTGTACAAATTCAACTTAGATATATTGGAGAGCTTATAAGAAAAGAAAACACAACAATATCACTTGTGGATTGAAAGATTATAATATTTGGTCATGAAGGTGTCAAAACTATGAAAGTGATTGGAAGTCTTTCAATCCTCTTTTCACATGTCAAATCTAAAAAGTTGGTACTTAAGAAAAATATGAAGTTTAAATGCATAACATGCATAACTCCAATAAATTTGCATCTTCTCAAAATCTCTTCTACAATTTTTTTAAATGAATTTCTAATGTGAAATTTCTTCCAAGATCTAGTATATTTAGGGTTCATTTTTAAGAGCTCTCAAGACTATGGAAAGTTAAGATTGCAATGAACACCCTTGCATAGAATCTTGAATAGAAAATTCATGATCAATCATTTTCAAAATTGGATTTTTGATGCTAAAACTAGATTAGAAGAAGAATTTAAAAATAGAAAGTACTAAAAATAGAAACATTGCCAGATTTATTTAACTTCAAAGTATTGTTGATACCATAATTTGGTGCCTTGGGCATTTAGGGATTAATTGTCATTCATTTATGCTCTTCCTATCAATAGTTTAAGTTCTAAGGCAATCTCTCTTTGACAAAGATTTCCCTACACAAGATGTATCCAAATAAGCAATTTAGCATGGTTCCTATTACAATATTAAAAAAAACTATGGAATCTTATGGGTAGTCAAAATAGAATTCTAGATTTCCTTACAATGCATGATTTGGGCACCATATGAATAAACTGTGAATTTTCAAATTGTCAAAAGTAGGTGTCACCAAATGTGACTCCTTACTCTCATGAATAGAGGTTGTACATTTTAGACAAGAATTTGTAGTGGTCATTTCTTGAAAGGGGTCACAATTAGGTGTTGTTATCTTAAGTGCACCTATAATTGACACTAATAGCAATTGAGCACACTAAAAGCAAAATTTTCATGCACCTAGGATCAACCAAATTTTATATAGAAGACCAAAAAAAATTCCATATAGAAGTGTCTAATAGTTGAAAGAAGAGAATTAAAATCACGAGCTAGTAAATTTTTTGCAAAAGACTTGTGAAATGCAAGAGAGGCAAGTTTATGGGTTTTGAAAAACAATTTTTTAACTTTAGACTTTAACTTTTTGATTGGTTTTAGCTTGACAAAAGGTAAAGCTACTTTTAAAATGTAGTTTTTCCCTACTCACATAAAAATGAAAGCATCATGAAACTTAACAAAGACCATTTCCGCTTTAGAGAACTCCAAAATTTGTTTTAATCCCAACACAATATGAAAGTTCACTCTTACTATTGTAAATCTTATTTGAAAGTGAAAGGAGATTATATTTTAGAATGCATTATAGTTTGGACATTTTATACATAAGTTTTGAAATTTCAAAGTATTGCTTGTAGATATATAAAAATTAACACTATGTTCACTTAGGCTCTTGTATTTTGATTGCATATATCTTCAATCAGCAATATCTATATTTCAATATTACTTTTTTAATCTGATTATAGGTATCAAATTTTAGATATTGATGATTATTCAAGTGCAAATACCTTAGGTATTCTTTTCCACAAGTTTTAGCCCTCAAAACTTTAGGGGACCCATTTTTTTTTAAATATGTTTTTTTGGTATTAATTAAGAAAAGAAGCTATATAACTAGATGTATTCAATAGTAATAAAAGTGTCACTTCATATTAAATGTGATGTATTGACGCAAAGTACTTCTAATTTGGATCATTATTTGCTCCTCTCAAAATGTCTAAAAAGTTTCAAAATGGTTGCATATTCTACTTATTTCATGTTTGTTTTTTAGCATTGTAAGGTTTAAATTAGAACATGACATTCAAATAAAAGATGCTAATTGCTAAATCATCAATTTAATGGTATATATTTTATCATATTTCACTAGAAGGAGGCTGCGTGTAATTGGATGTTCTTGCATCAAAGTTGACAAATTTTTTTATGCATCCAATGTAACATCTTCATGTTCCATTGGACATAATTGTTGACATAAACACACGAAGATGTTACATTGGATGTGCAAAAAAATTTGTCAACTTTGACACAAGAACATCCAATTAAATGCGGCTTCTTTCTAGTGTTTTAGAATATATATATATTTTTTAATTTTTTAATTTTTTAATTTTTTAATTTTAATTTTTTAATTTTTTAATTTAATTTTTAATTTTTAATTTTTAACAATTAAATTGGATATTATACATGTTATTTCCAACATACCTAGGAGCAGAAACAAAAATTTAAAAGATTATATTTTTAAATTCGTAATAAGTAATGAAGCTCTATCAAAATACCAATGTCATTGATTCAAGTACAATATTTTGTTGGTATATAGCATGATTTTTTTTAAACTTACTTAATGAATATCAATTGGATCAAGTGTACTTTGCACAAGATTAACCACCTACTCCATAAATATTTGAGTACTTAGGAATCAAATACAATTTTCAATCCTAAAGTGTCAAAAATCAACCAAAATGATTGTTGAAAATAATGCAGTTTGATTAGGTGTTATTTTTAATCAATTTTTTTTAGATTAGATGTGTGAATTATTTTGAAGTCTCTAATAATCTTAACCCTAGAGTGCTTTTATGCATTAGAAAGAATTTAAAGTCTTAACTCCAAAAGTCCTAAATTTATAAGAAATAAGTTGGAGCCTCAATAAAATTGCCTTTTTTTGTTTTTTTTATCTTTTATGCTAAGTACGTTCTCCAAGTTCTTCATATTATTTGCACCATTCTCAAACTTGTAGTATTCAATAGACTTATGGAAGTAGAGACTTTTTATATTCAATTTTTTCAATTCACAATTTTAAGAGTTTTGCAACATTACATGTCAAATTTACTTGTAATTGATTTTGTAATCTATTGTCAAAGTTTACAAGTCAATACAATCAACTAAGTTTGTAGCATTTGGATCATTATAGTATGCAATATGGACCTTATGGAAACCCTTCATAAGCTTCCATGCATCTTGGTAGATGAAATGATTGATAAATGTACATTAATTTTCCTTGTTTATCTATAGCTATCATAGCAAGTATGTAATTAAATGTGAATTATAGAAACAACATTTATTTGAATAAGATCATCACTTAAGTTTGACCACTCCAAGACACTAGTATTTGAAATAGAGTTAAAAAGTTCTATGCAATAATGTTTAAAGTGAAGTTAGAGAGTTGCAAACCAATATTTTTTGAAAAATGGACAATTTTGAATAGAATTAGCACCCAATTAAAGAAAGTTTTTAAGGAATTTTAATTATAAAAGGAATAAGAGACCCTCTTTGAGTAAATAAAGGATTTAAAAAACTTCCTTTAGTCCCAAAAGGTTTGGAGGAACCTTCCATTTCAAGTGATAATAGACTACCACTTGAATAGATAGTCATTCCTTGATATAAGATATGAGTTTATAAGTGAGAATGGACCCACTCTATGGGGGTGACTTTCTCTATGATCAAAAAATTGAGTCATTATTTAAGCTTGATGATTTAACCCAAGAAGGATCAAGGAGCACATTTTGGACTTTTTACAAATGAAGCAATCAATGATTATTTCAAAATTTGCATGAAAATTGCAGAAAAATATATGGATATCAATAATTTGAATACATTTGATGTTTTTTGAACTCATAGAATTTATTTTGTTTTTGAAGAAGATACAACATCTTTTGTGAATTTGATGTCAACCAAAGTATGAGACAAAACCATGAATATAAGGGCTTGAGGACATTATGAATGTCCATATTTAGCGAGGCATATTTGCTTGTCAAGGCTTGCCATGTCTATCAAGGGTTTGTCAACTTTAAGAAAATGAACAAATTTAGCTTGTTGGTAGAAAGAATTATTATTTAGTCCAATGGCACAAAGGAGTACCATCATCCTATCAAATCCCATTTCAATCTATTGTGGGTGAAAAGATGGAAGTTAATGTTACTATTCAGTCAATTGGTATAAAAATACAAAGTATTACTCTCATTTCATCAAATCCCATTTTTCTCTCGGTAGCCTTTGTTATAGGTGACAAAATGAGAGTCATGTTGTTCTTCAATTGAGTGGGATAAACTATACATTGGATTATTATTCAATATGTTGGCAAAAAGGGTTACTATCATTCCATCAAACTCCATCCTAGTTTCACCGACTTCTATTTATCCCTAAGCACCCAACCCGTGTTTGCTAAAATTCAAACCCTTCTCAATTTTTCTAATCAAACTATAACCTAAAAAGATATCTATATAAATTGACCGTATTGATTGGTAGTTGAGACATGCTTAGAGCTATAGGGAAAGGGACACATCCTTTGACCATACCATTGAAAAGATCATAATAGGCAGAGATGGAAATCTTTCAATTTTGAGAGGACATATTTGAGGTACTAGGGCATTCAAGGGTTAAAATAGAAAAGCCTATAACCACACTAATTTGCAATTTGAACATTTTGGAGCCAATTCCAAGAGGGGCACATATTTATCAATTTGTTTCGCAAATCAAATCCATGTAGAATTGCAATTTTCCGATCAAAATTGTAATTTCTATGATTTTTTAAAGTAATCAACTTGAAAATATAGAACCGCCCATAGACTAAAGTCATAAACACCCTTTCAACAACCTATAACTGGCCTTCTATATATCTATTAGCACTTTAAAATCTACCAATTAAGGTTTGACACATTACCCCATATTGACATTAATGCCAGAATCTTGTCAAATTTTTGTCAAAATCTTAAATGGTTTAGGATCTTTTCTAGACAAATTTAGATGGGCAAGTGAACACAATTAGGGCCACACAATAGGCCATAGAATTGGGAAACAGATGGTGAAAGGGTGATCCACTATATAGGTGATAAACCAAGGATAAAGTTACTAGTCAATCTAATGTCATAAAAGGCACAAAGAATTATTATTCAATATCCCATCAAACTCCATCTTAGTCTTGACAGTCTTTGTTGTGAGTGATGGGATGGAAGTCTAGAGACCCATTTTACTAATGAGGTGCCCAAAATAGTGATGGTCTTTATGCTTTGACCAAAAGATCATAGCATTTGGAGGGAATGAGGGTTTTTTATGCTACATAGTGTATAATATTACCTACATGTGCACCAAATGAATTCTACAAAAAAATTCTATAAATATTGCCTCTATAAATTTTTTGTAAGGAATTGGAATTCTACCAAACTAGCAATGACTCATGATTTTTTTTAAAAGCTCTAGCTTCAGAAATGGCCTCACAAATGGTGCCACAACTTGACAAGCATATATCTAACTTCATTATCTTTTCCAATTTGATATTGCACAACAATACGACATAGGGATGGAGTTTTAAATCAGGAAAGAAGAGTTGCCACCTCCAACAAAAAAATCTTTTCTATATACTTTGATTGTTATAATATCAAAATTATAGTTCATTACACTTTAAAATTTAGAAGATATTGTACAAGCAAAAGAAGAAGAAAAGAAGAAATATTAGTTAAATTGTTGAAAAAAATAAATGAATTTTGCTTTTCCATCTGATTTATAGGAAGAGCTGTTTTCAAATCATTTCAACCTCTAAACATAATGTGATTTTAGCATTTAAGATCTGTTCTTTTATTTGAGTTAAAGCAATCAAAGTTTTTTATTTTTATTTTTGTTTAGTAGAATAGTTTCCATAAGAATTGTAGGCATAGATTGTAGGATGTTTGTAGTTAAACTTTAGCCTAATGAAGGTCTCACATTTTTTATTATCTAAACCTTTTTATATACTTATACTAAAATTATACTGTTTTTTCTTATTATTTATATTTGATATTTGATATTTAATATTCAATGTAATTTTTTAGATATAGAATTAAAATATATAGAATTAAAATTTTTGAGATAAATGTTTTCTCTTATTATGAGATTTTAAGCCTTGAAATTATAAAATGGTAAAAATACATTTAAAAATTATTTCCAATTTTGCATTGATGATATTATTAATCTATTTTGTAGTAGAAAAATAAACTTCATTTATAGATGAATTATTTTAATTCATGATAAATGATATACATTTATGTAAATCTAATATTTGTCTTTCCAATTAACATAGTATCTTCATAATTGTCAATCAATTAAATAAAAATTACATGCCTTAATGTTAAAAAACTAAACATATATTTAATTATACAAGTCATCTAATAATTTTTTGAGCTTTAATTTCCAGTTTTGATTTGCCGTAGCTATGACAGTTTAGGCCTTGGAAATCGATTCATTAAAGTTTGGATGAAATTTAAACAACCATATTTCTTCATCTTATAAATTCAAATATATTTGCAAACTATTGAATGACTTATTGCGATTTTAAGATTAATTAATGAAAACCACAAGTATATTAGATGAAACTATTTAGATCTTACTTCCAAATATATTAATCTTTGAAACATCAAATATACAATTCATATTCATTGAAAGATTGAATTATGATATGTTATATTTGAATTTTAGCCCCAAACTCCTATTAGGTTGTTTAGTTGGGTAGGAATTTATGAATGAAATCTAATATTTTGAGACATTTTAGACAACTTTGTACTTTGTAAATAAGTTTGCACTTTAAACTAATTTTAGGTAGGAATTGATTTAGTTTGATTTTTGAAGTGACCTTTGGGATTTGGGGAGAATGGGAGTAGCATATGTGGGATCTATTTTGCAACTATAGGGTGACTATGAAGCCATGACTGAAATTGAAGCCAAAATTGGAATGATGGAATGAAGGAATGAATCAATGACCTAACTAGTAAAATGAAGCTAAGATGAAAATGAAGCTAGGACACAAAAGGATAAAATTAAGCAAATATAAATATAAGCAAATGAAGCCAAGACAAAAAATAATATAATTTTGAATTCACAAGTCTAAAATTGAAGTCATAGTACCCTTTCAATTGAAGAAGTTCAAAAAAAGTAAAGAGAAACCTTGGGGTTTGATTCATTTTTTAATTAAATGCATGAAGAATATGGAATTTAAAAAATACTGTAAGGATTGAAAGGTTTTGAGTCACCCAAATTTGTGAGGTTTATGTATTGGCAAATATAGAGTCCGATGCTAGCTACTATAATAAATTCATGGTTTCCAAGACTTCTATGTCAACTAAAGTTTATAGACTTATAATCCTCACAAAATGAGCCTATTACTACTTCTCAAGCTTCATTTGCAAGTGCCTAGAAATGTGATTTTTTGTATGTATTTCTTAGAGATGTGATTATATGCCTTCTATTAATTGTAGAAAACTTGCATTTTTTTTTGTAAAAATTTGAAAATACCTTGAATTTTTTGATACAAAGTGAAACAATTCATATCAAATGCAATTGATGCTCAAAAAATTAAAAAAATTCTTTTGTAGGTTTATAACCTAGTATAGAATATCATGGTGAAATTTTTCATATTATATCACTCTAAAATTTGAATATCAATCCTCTATAGTTATAAATCTGTAGTTCAAATTGCTATGAAATCTAATGACATCCTTTTGGGTTGGATTAGCCAATTTTTGGAGCAAGCAATGTAGTTTTTGCAACCATTACTCCATTAGGTATGATTGAAGTGAAACTAAAAAAAAGAGTAGAATGAAGCTAAGATGAAGATAATAGAATTTTGAAGCCACAACAAAAATAATAGAATTTCAAAGCTACACAACTAAAATTGAAGATTGTAAAAATTGTTTTTTCAATTGATGAAGTTAAATGTTTTTGAGGGAACTAATGGGAATCTATGGGGTTCAATTAATTTTTGAAATACAAAACTATAAAAATTTGGATTGTAATTTGGATTTGAATAAATATGAAAATTAAAAAGTTTCATTTTGAAACTATAGATTCTAAATCTCATTGGGATTTTTTATTGACAAATATACTCATAGTTTGTCAAATTTCAACTCCAACTACTAGTCAACATATACCTCCAAAGTCTAGCATAATGAGTTCATGGTTGCCAAGATTTCTATGTCAATTGAAGTTTAGAGACTTTTAACCCTCAAAGGCCAAGTCCATAATTAAAAAATTTCAAATTTCATTTTTGCAAGAACCTACATATGTCATGTTTTGAATTTATTTTTGAAGGATGTAATTATATGTTTTCTATTAGTTGTGAAATTTTCACTTTAGGGAGGATTTTTTTGAAATTGCAATGAATTTTTGAATAAATAGTGAAACAATCATAGCAAATACAATTGATGCTCAAAAAATCTAAAAATCTCTCCATGGGTTTACATTATAGTATTGAACATCATTAAGCATTTTTTTATTGTGTCATTCTCAAATAGTTTCAATGAAAACATTGATTACCAACACAAATTAAATATTTTTTAGGCTTTAGTGTTTGAAAAAATTTCTATTGCTATGGTCTCCCAATTTAAAACTAGGGTTTCCAATTAAACCTTTACTTGGACATCACTAGCAATATGGAGAGTAGCGAAATCCTAATTTTTCTAAATGGAAATCACATATGATTGTACTTAGTAATAAATTTTACAAACTTTTCTAACACCTACAACTTCTTTTTATTCCAAAATAAATCTAATAGTGCATATAGAAAAACAATTTGTAGTTTAAAAGTATGAGGCAAGATACTCCTCTATAGTTGTTCAAAAAAAAGAAAAAGAAAATTTTTTCAGGCCCTTGGATAAAATTCAACATTTGAATTATAAAATCAAAACACCACTTGAAAGGAATGCCTCATTAATCATTATGTACTTCAATCTTCTTTGAATCTAACGTTTATTTTTAAAATGATGTGAAATAGCAAGTGTCATAGTTTCCCACCATACAATTATTTTAAAAATAAGCTTTTATTTAGATAGGCTAATTCCCTTATTTTCAATTTAAACTAAAGTTCTCAACTTCATTGTTGCATCATTCTGGACTATAGATATCAATGTTTATAATCATCGTTGTATTTTTACAAGTCATTTATAAGTATAATGTAGAAATTTCATCAACTTTTATAATGTTTAAATGTACAAATAGATGGAAGTCTCGATGGTTATAAGATAATTTAGTCACGAAGCAACCAAATGCAATCTCAGTAGATTTTTAAAACATTTTTTTTTCAAAAAATCATTTTGAAATTTTGACTCAAGGGAGAAACCTCTACTTCCTTTATGAAAATAGTTCCCCCCTCCAATCTAATGCCTTGATTAGAAATTATGTTGCCTAAAAAGACAAAGCAAGGTGGCTAGTTTGTGCTACATCCTCTTTGCTTCTTAAATTAGAGAAGTATATGAAATTGATGTGACATAGTGTATATATAATTTTTAGAAAAAAACTTTTTTGCTATGCAAAATCTTAAATTCAAGAAATCAATTTCTTTTGGCCTTGTTGGATAAAGCCTAGACCGATTTAACACAATAACAATATTTCATCAATTTATATAAATATTATCTCGAGGAGTATTGTATCCAATAGGATGAAGATTATCCATCAAGTATTTTACAAATACCACTTTGTAATAAGAAAAAATCACTTGTCAAATTGGATCTTATTAAGTATTCAGAGCAATAAAACAAAGTGAATTTGTATACATGAAGTCTCAATTGAGAAACCTTTGTTAAGAAATGTAGTAGCATTAATATTAAAGCATGTTTTGAAAATTAATAATTGTTGTTTTTCTAATAATGAAAAGGTTTTTGTATACTATATGTAGATTGACATGAATAATAGGTTGCACAACTTTAAACTATCATATCTAGTGGCTAGGTTCAATATTCTCTATCAAATAAAGGAAGATGAATAAAAACTAAAAGAGTTCTTTCCATATATATATTTTTAATTCAAAAATAGTAATATAAAAACATCTATTTTTCAAAAATAGCTTTTGCTGATCTTAACCACCTTCATAATATCCATCATGAAAAATTTTAAAATTGACACAAATAATTTCTTTTTAAAAGTTTTGTAGGACCTAATTTGGTCAGTTTTGAGCTTTTTGCTTTCTACTCCTTTTGTTTGAAAATGTATACAAATTTGAGAGAATTTTTTATTTTTTATTTTACAAAATAAAAATATGGAATTTGCTTTAGATTCCAATATGATTTTTTTAAGGGGGTAAAAAATCATTATTCAATATTCATTTATTAATAATTTTTCTTCTTCAAAATCCATGTTTTTTGCCTATGAAGTTGATCATCCAAAATTTTTATAATCTAAAAATCTAGCAATCAATATTTTCCATAATTAATTCCATGCATATTAATCAAAATAGTTTCTATTTTGAATTATTAAAATTAAAATTTTCAAACACATCCATGTGCAAAAAAATATCAAAGTAAGACAATTGATTCAAAACCTCCATTGCCAAAAATTTATTAGGGCTTGATGGATTAAGCCTTACAATCATGGTGAGGTGTGAAGTTTGGTTGTCATTACAATTAACTACACTAAAATTGGTAAATAGTGTTGGGTGATAACTAGTGTTGTTCCTTGTTTTTTTACCTTCAACACTATTTTCTAACTTGTGTGTAAATAGTATCGGGGCACTTAACTCCTACTCGCAAACTTTGGTGCTTCCTTGAAAACTTTGGTTTTTGCCTCTTGCTGTCAAATTCTGGCCCTTCCCTAAGAAACTCTAATTTTGCCTCCCTTCCCTAGAAAAGTCTCTTTTGGCTTACTTCCGTGCCTCACTCTTCTCTTATCTAGGGACTGCCTTGAAGAGATTGTGAAGGGAGGTGGAGAGCTCTCCAGTACATCACTCCTTCTCCCCGAGGGAGGGGTATACTTCGTGGCTTCCTGCCTCAAATTCAATCACTCCCACTTCTATCTTTTTCTTGGGGTATAAGATTGAACATTGGATGACACCATTGGATTTGTCTTCCTCTCCTCTATTTCTTTTGAATTTTTTTTTAGTCACCATTTTTTTTTCAACTACATTTTTTTTTATAGCTAACTATGGACTACCTTCCACTTGCTATGATTCCTTCCAATGCCCCTTTATGCATTCTTCAACAAGTTTCAAACCTTGCCACTTGATGATCTTGTCACTTCTTGGATGATCAAGGACATTGCCGTTCAAGCATTTTCGGAATTTCAATAGGGTAGTTTAAAAATCCTTTTTTGATATTTTACTATTTTTTCCCTCTAATTTTTGGCCTACAGCTAGGATTATAATATTGTGTTTTTGGTTGTTGCTATATTTAACAACTTATACATACACTATGAAAAATTTCAGCATTTCAACATTTCATTGTCTATTTTGACATTTCATACAACGTTTATTCTCCACCATTTCAACTTCTATATTTTGTTCCCATCTAACACTAAATGCACTCTCATGAAAATGTTGAAATGACCAAATTTTACTATAGAGTTAAAATAGTGTTAGAATGGATAAATAATGTTCTAATACTAACCTTGCAAATCAAAATTAGTGTTATTGTTGACAATTAGTATAGTTAACACTATTTACCAATTTTAGTGTAGTTCCATTTTTTCTTGGAGTGGTTAAGCTCCCACCTTGCTTCGAATATCACATATCCTTTGAGGATTGATAAAGAACAATGAACTCACTAGAAAAAAGACTCTACTTTTCTTTGTCATAACATATAAAAAAATTAGCTTTCCATATCACTAGGCACAATATCTTGATACTTGACGGTATAAAGGAAACGTAATCAAATTTCAACAATTAGATTTCAACATTATGTGACTTGAATTTTACTTGATTTCAAAATATGTAACTAATATATATTTTTTAATCAACATGATTTTTTTAAATTATTTTATGATGAGTATGCAAATTATCTATAGGGACACTAAAAAACTTTAATATTCAGTACAAAATATTCTTTTCCTTTCTTTTTTGTTTTTAAGATTCATATTCTATTTTGTATTTTTATTCGATTTTTTTCAATATATGCTATAAATTTTATTCAATCACTTAATAAATATATATTACAAGTTGTGCCTTAACTTAGAATATTGATGTTAATAATGATATTTGAATCTTCACTTACCTTCTTTTCTTTTCAATGTCTTAATGTGATATAAAAAAAGAGATCTTCATAGGGAGTAATAACTCTAACATCTTTGTGAGGATGGTATTCATCAACATTTGCACATGCAAAATTACCTTCTATATCTATGTATTAAAGTCTAAAAATATTAGACAAATCTAAAAAATAATTTTAGATACGCTAACTTTAACTTCTTAATACTTGAAGGTTTTAGAATTTTTTTTTCAATAACTATGATATGTAACTTCCTTAATATTTTGCAATTTTTATTTTAGTAGTAAAGATGTTAAATATGAAATTAAAAAAAATCTATTTGATTTAATTTGAAAAATATTTATAGATTTAGTCAAATATGTAACTTTTCAAATTCACAAAAAGTAAAATTTCTAATTTTAGCTCTTGAGTTTTTGTATAATAGGCTAAATCTATGAAGTTAGAACATGGCACAATATAAACACAAAATGCATCTAATAATACAAATACATTACTATATTCATTAGAATTGAAACAATTATAATTGTATTTATTGTTTTTTAAAACATTACAAATTTCTGTGTATGATGAATTTATTATCAAAGGAAAAGCTTACACAATTGATTTTTTGATTTTTTTATAAAGTCTAAAATACAAATCTATTCAAAATTATTAACATTTTATAAAGATGGAAATGTCCCTATGCATTAACAATGTCCATTACCATCTTTTTGACACTTCAAGTTGAATGAAAATTGGCTTTAAAGAGATTGAAAGTTACACATATGTGGCATTCAACCTTAAGGCTTTTATTGTTTAATTATTATTTCTTTTTTTTACTTTCAACCTTAGGTTCAATAGGAAGTTAAGATGTAGGGGTAGCTTCAGTATTAGCCTTGGATTTAATATTGGGATCATGTATAATTGGTGGAGTAATTATCATATCCCTACGTGGATTGTTTTTAAGCAAAAATGCTGCCAACCATTCCGCTGGATCGCTTGGCCTAAGACACAATTTTTTGATAATTTTATTATATTAATTTTCTTAAATGAGACATAATGGTACAAAACTTCTTTTAAAAAAAATTTAGAGTTGATTCTTTCATCATCAAGTTTCATGTTGTCAAGAAAAGTCAAATTTTAAACAAATATTTTATAAACTCAATATTTTTTTAAATAAATGGTATAAGAAGGAAGATGATTATTACCTTGCTTTTGCCAAGTGTTGTAAACCTTGCAACAACATTGGAACAATGCCAGTTCTCTCCTACATGTAATATCATTTAGTTTGTTGTTTGTTTTGTATGGTAATATAATATCCGCCATCAATTTTCGAGTGAAAAAGCATAGCATTATTAAATAATGTATAGATCATTCCTTTAAAAATGCAAAAGGTTTCAAATTTTAAATATTTTCATTATCTAAAATAAATTTTGAAGTTGTCAAGATTTTATAGATTCAACAAACTATTAAAGTGGAAAAAAGACATTGAAATTATACAATCAAGAAACAAGTCGAACAAACATTGGTGAAATATACAATAGAATTATTCCAACTTTTTTTCCATATTTTAAATTAATATTAATTAAAATGAAAAAATATATCTATTTATTTTGACTCATCTATTGAATAAATTTTTTGGCGTAAATTTTTTTTTAATTTGAATGAAATTATAATTCTTAAAAATGAAAAAAGAGGAATGACCATGCTATGCATTCACCCCCACATCTACAATGATAGAGTTGACACTACATGTAAAAATTGATTGTTCCGAATAAAAAATAACTGAAATATAGAATTAATTATATATATGGATGAAATTTAAATATTTCAAATATTTATTTACGATATCATCATTTTTTCTAGTATTAATTTTCAATAGAATATATTCTTTTAATGTGGAGAAAATTGCAAATAAATCACTACACTTTTCATTTTACAATTGCATATATTAGTTTCACCTTCTTCATCTAAATTATTTCTATCCTATCTTGAATGTGCACAATGTTAGATACTAACTAAAAAATGATGTTTCCTCATCAACATCTTAACATTTGTATAGAAATAACTCGAAGACAAAATGTAAACAACTTACCAAATAAATTCTCATAGGTTCAGCACGTAAAACTACATTTTTCCTCAACTTTAATGCTAATCTTTGTGCTTCTTGCCCCTTAAATATATTCATGTTAATATTGATAAAATTTCCTTTAAGAAACAACATATAATAAGTGACAATTGATTTGATTTCTTATTTTTAGCATCTTAGAATATCCCATTTGGAAGTATGGTTACAAATATTATAATATAAAGACATTGAATCCAAGGTATATAATGAAACAATAAGCTAGAATAATCATTCAAAGGTATGAATATGGAAAAGAATTTAAATAGTAATATAGGATTACATCCATTCATTTATTTTATAT
This sequence comes from Pseudoscleropodium purum, assembly GCA_963969395.1. Classification (NCBI taxonomy): domain Eukaryota; kingdom Viridiplantae; phylum Streptophyta; class Bryopsida; order Hypnales; family Brachytheciaceae; genus Pseudoscleropodium; species Pseudoscleropodium purum. The sequence continues at coordinate 31,115,382 of OZ017795.1, forward strand.
AAATTTAATTTAATTTGTATAAAAAAATTCAAAAAAATTGGTAATATTATTTTTAAATCATAATAATGGATTATTGATTAAAATAAATCAAGATAGTATGTCAATGCTTTATTCATCCTAGTAAGCATTCATATTATTGTAAGATAATTAAAATGCAATTACAATCTATTTAGAAGGTATAAAAACAATAGCAATTATATTGTGTAAGACGAAAAATAATAATTTAGAGTAAATTTTGCATACATTTTTGTTATTAAATAATCATTCAATTTGTTGCTTAAAAAAATAAAATATGGTTTTTCCTTAAAAAAATTTATGAGTCTATTAACATAACAAAAGTGAATTTTATGAATGTAGGATGTAGTGTTCTAAAATTTAAAATCTCAACAAAATGTGATAATAACATGATATTTTACATGTCTTTCAACAAATTTTCAAGCTATTTTGAAATTTTCACAAATAAAATTCTCATAAAAACTACAATTGAGAAATATCACCATCTATATGAATGTAGAATATTTTAGGTTTGGCATGTACTTCAATAGGGTCATCGAACCACATTTCTTCAAATGTTGGAGGAGGTTTTTGTTCTTCACCCCCGTTCAGGACTCCATCTCTATTTTCACCTCCTTCAGTAGAAAAAATAACCAATACAATTAACCAATAAATTGTATAAAAGTTTATCATGAAAGAACAACGCAAAGAAAACTTGAACCTAAATTGTAAAGCCTAAGTTTGAGCTTACCTTCAAGTGAAGTTGTAGGTGTAGTTTCTTTTATACTCATTTTTTTAGCAGGCATGATTTTCAAAGAAGCTTTTTGAATTTTAAACAATACAACTACAATATAATTTTCTAAATAAAGTCTTAAAATAATTTGAAAGTAAATAATAAGGTCATTTAAAGTAATGAAGACATTTGATGTAATATTGTTTCAATATATTTATTTAAGAAAAAACTTCATTGACTTTGTCAAATTTAGTTTGTTATGATTTATGAATCTTTGAAATTCCATGTCTAAATTTGTTTAGGAAATTATTTACTACTACTATAAATGATCTTGTGCAAAATTCACACACTATTTCTTCAATTCATATATAAATAATGGACACAATGAAATATTGATAAACAATTTTCAATTAAATTAGTTTAATTTTAAGTTTTCAAATCTACACATTGTATTTCTATTGTTTGCATTGGAATACAAGTGAGTCAACATTTTTCTACATTGCGCAATAATAAATATGTATAAACCTCTCATATTTTTTTGTAATCTATTGTATTGTTGAATTTTTTTTTAAATTGCAAGGAAATATTTAGGATTTTAAAATATTTAGTGATATGAAAATTGAAGTCTATATTTATTTAGATTTCAAAAGACACATTGTTCATAATTTGTTTATCCTTAGAACAATCAATTAACTAGTGTAAAAATAAAAGGATAAAATAAAATATAGTCAATTATGAATACTATACAATGAATGCAATGCTATTATTTTACCAACTAAATTTCAATTTTAGCCAAAGTCAAAGTATTTGTTAAATAATTAAACTAGGGCTCTATTTTTCTCCACACTACTAGTGATGTCCATTGAAGATTGAAATTTTGAGACTCCATTTCTAACTAGGTAGACCTTTGCAATGAAAATTTGACTCTTACATGGTGAAAACTAGAAAGAGTGATCTTTAAAATTGGTTGTCTTTTTGAAAAGAATAAGCTTAAACAAAGTTGGAAGTAGAAGCTACAATGATAGTGGGGCAAATTGATTACATGTATCAATGGATTAGTAACTTTCATTGAAAGCCATCATTGTTAAAGGTTAAATTTTGCTTTCTCAACAAATAATGTAGTGGAAAGAGGCATACCACCTTGGTTTGCATTAGTTGCCCCCCTTTTGCAAAAAATTAACAATTGTTGATTTTTTTAAAATGCTTACCCTCGAAATTGCCGTTGATTTCTCAAAAAATCACAAACTATTGATCTTGTTAGATTTAATCAGAGCCGTCTAAATATGAAAGTCTAGATATGGATATAGTATTACATATGAATATGTACTAAATATTGAATATAGATACTAGATACAGATATAGTATCAGATATGGATATGGGATGAATTGTCCCATATTGATTGTCAAACAAATTGGTTTTCGAAAATTACAAGACGGAGAGGGGTGCTTGGAAATGAAAATTTTAAAATTTTAAAATCCTAAATTTTGAAATCTTAGTGTATTGTGACACAAAGTGTCACACAATGCACTAAAAAGTGGCAATAACTACTAGACTAAACAAAAACATTCAAAGAAATGATTGAAAAAGTCATATTGAGACTATTTCCATTTCCATTTCAATGCATGCATTTTAGTAAATTCACTTAAAAGAATTCACTCATTTTTCTATTTTATTGAATGGATTGATGATAGTTCAAAAACCTTTTATTCATTCTTTTTTTTAATAATTACAATACCTCATAACCCTTAAAGTCCCGAGTGTCTCCTTAGTGAACAATTGAGGATTCAAGTTGGTTCCTATAATTTCAATTTTTGGCATAATTTTTTGAAAAAAGTAAAAAATGAAAAACAAATTAGATTTTTGAGAGAATAATTTCAATTCAAATCAAAGCCTAGGAACAAAATTGTGTTACATGAATCTCAAAATAGTTTAATTTTTGGTAGCAAGAAAATCCACCAAAATTTAAATTCATTTTTTTATAGATCATAAATTTGTCTATATATGGCACCATTGATTCTTCAATACTACAATTCTTCCATGAGTATAGTGGTAGCCTTGGTACTCATCTTTCATAGCGTGGTCCTTGTAGTGAATATATAAGGCAATTCCTAAGGTGTCCCTAATTGTTGCAATATTGAACTTTGACTTGTTGTACATGGCTTCAAATTTAGAGCATATTTAGTTGCCATTTGGCATAGTCAAGACTAGAGACAAGAAGCAATTTGGGAGAAGGTTTGGTATAGACAAGGTTTTATGGCTTCAAAATGATAGATGCTCTCATGTGTGATTAATTAATGATTACCTACATGCTAATTTGAGTGACAATTGACCTCTAGATTTGATATAACTAATTTCTGAATGACCTTTAGAATTTTAGTATTTGACATATATAGGATACACTTTGCAACATTAGAAGGCCTATTGAGTCACTACAATTAAAACAAAATGAAATCAAGATGAAAATGATTGAATGAAGCCATGACAAAAATAGTAGAATGAAAGTAGGACAAACTTGAAATTTTATTTTAAAAGAACATGAGAGTTGAAAGGGTTCATTTTATAACTACAAGGTATCAATCTATAGAGAATTGAGTGTCTTTCCAATTGGGGTTCAATTAATTTCTAAACCAAAGACTATAAAAATTGAAATTCTAGATTTAAAAATATATGAGAGTTGAAAGGATCTACTTTGCATCTATAGTGCTAAGATCTTTGGATTCTTTATTAACAAATATATAGTTCAAATGCCACCTATTGGTCAACATTCACCTCCAAAATTGAGCATAATAAGTTCTCATTTTTCAAGCCTGTCATGTTAATTGAATTCTAAAGACTTTTAACCCTCAATGGCCGAGTTTATAATCATTTTTAAGACTTCATATTGCAAGCATCTATAATTCTATAAATATGATTTTATTTATTTATTTTTGGAGAAGTAATTACATATCTTCTATTAGTAGCAAAAATTTCATATTTTTTTGGAAAAAAATTGAAAATTTCCAAATATGTAGTTAATATGTCCAAAAATTCTATATTTCATTCTTAAAGATTTGGCGGTCAAATTAAAAAAATTTATGAAGATGCATTATAAAATAAAACTTAGAAGTTTAATTTAATGGTAATTCTCAAGCAATAGTTGTAATATATATATAATTCATAGATCATATCTATAAAATGGAAAATTCCTTCTAAAAATGATTATAGATTGATTACTTATAATTTTCACAAATAATTTTTCTTCCATTAAGTTCAAAATATTAAGTCCTACTCATAGTGATTTTTGAATATTTTTTTTCTTATTCAAATCATTTTTTGAACTAAAAAGATTATTTTTGGAGTTCAAACTTATCTATTGAATTACACAATATTGCAAAGCAAAACCTTTAGAATATGTACAATACAAATGTTAAAGAACTAATCCAAGAATCTTTTAAAAAATCAATAGATAAAAAAATGTATCTTTGTATATTTAGAGTACATTTTCATTCATCACTTGTTCAAACTTTGAACATTTGGTTTTCAAGGGATTAAGTAGAATTACAAAGAAATACCAAAAGAAATATCAATGAAAATTTGATTTCCAATTGAAATCTATTACCTTCCAAGCTCCAAAATCTATGCAAAAATTTCCATTACCATGGTCTCCCAATCTCAAAAGAAACCCTCCAACCTCAGGTTAGAGAAGCAAAGTCCAAATAAATAAAATATTTTTACTCTTACAATTAGCAATATTATATACGATGTAAAGTAAATTTTATAAATATAAATAATGAAATTTGGGCCTAAAATAACTCTTGAACTCTCAAAGGTCAAAATTATATTTTATTAGATACTCTATATTTTACATCTTATTATAAGATTCTAATTATGGGAGATGTGGGTGAAGGGACATACAAATTATATGAAATAGTTGTGGTTGTACTTGAATGTGGTTGTGCTTCACCTAATGACTCCATGCCTAAGTTATGTCTAAATAACTCTTCACACTTAATATACCCTATATTTGTCAATGCAAAAGAAAATTTTAGTTTAAAAAAATAAATTAATAATAATAATAATAATAAAATTATAATAATAATAAAATTATATATATATATATATATATATATATATTTGTGTGTGTGTGTAACACCAAATGGAGAAGAATGGTGTGACCATGAGACTTAGTTTACTCCAACCAAATCTTACCTACATTGTACATTGTGAATACGGTTGTAGATAGAATTTGAAAACTTGAATTCAAAACTAGGGAGTCAATGCCATAGTCTTTGTCTAAAAGGATAAAATCAATAAACTAATTTTGACCTAAAGACTATCATTGAAATTAGTGAAGATTGAAATGTTACTGAGTGTATCAATTTCCATTAATATAAGATAAATTAGACTATAATAGACAAATAGCACAATGTAGATACATTGAAAATGATCAATTACAGTCTTACTTTAATCTATGATAGAATTTTTGCAATGAATTAGATTTGAGTTGATTAGGTTGAGTTGGTATGTAGCTACAATCACTGTCTTAGGTGATGGTGAATGAGTTATTAGTGACTGCATTAGGAACTTCCCATCTTTTTAGTATAAATTCATCACAAGAAGCAACTTTTTATTCCTCATGTCATGGCCTTGTAGCTGCATTAGAAAAGAAATATCATAGTTGCTTCAGGTTGCATAATGACTATCATAGATATACTTTTTGATAGTTCTGGAGTAGTATGAAGATGGTTTTGGACCTATTGGGCAATGCACTTCAAAAATCCATAACAAATTTGTATTTTGTCAAAATAAAACAAAATTCCATTGCTTTGTTAACTCTCACATTTATCTTCATATGAATTTTTATAAATTTCAATAATGTCAACAAGGCAAACAAGTCATTTTGTCTGTCATAGGTTGGTTTACTTCTTAAATATTTTATAACAATTGATAGTAACTTTGTAGGTGAAAGTAATTTTAATCTTTTTGATGAGACAAAATCAATGCATGTGATTTACATCCCATATGGTTACAATGTAAAATATTCTAATTTTTTTTCTAATATGGTTTCACATGTAGAAACATTACAAAACTGTACTTATTTTGCATCCATCATAGCAAGTGGTTCTATCTAACTATCTTATATAATTGTCTTTTTTCGGTCTTTCGAATATAGCCAAATTATGAACTACATAATGCTTGAGAGGAATGAGAGCTAGGAGGCTTGAGAACATTATAGGACATAATGCCAAGTCTAATAGTTCATCACAAAACATCCTTATCAGAACTTTTCATTAATCAAAAGGTGTAGAAAAAAGAGCTGGGTTAAGAGTTTTAATGCATTTCTGACTATCCAATGGAATGGTGACAAGTTTGCCTTGGAAGCTAGACTTGGCATTATGGTAATTAAATAAAGAAGAAGAATAGGCAAGAAAAGAGTAGTTGACAATATGACTAGAGATTTACAAAGAAATATGTGAAGGTTGTGAGTATATCTTCCCATCAATCTTTAGTGAGCTTGTACAAAACTACTATGGAAATGCATGAAAAATATTTTGGAGATATAATACCATAGCCTAAGGTCATCTTTGGCACATTTTTGTCAAATAATCATTTAAAATTAGATAAGTTGGTTCACCAATTTATTTATTTTTAAATAAATTATTTGACAATTATTATATATTTTTTCTTAACTTTTGACAACCCTTCAAATATTCTTGGAAGTCCAATGTTTTTTCTTCATTACATGTGAAAGTGATAATCATGGCTTTCAATGAATTCATTACTTTTCATTTCCAATTATAAAGTTACTTAGACAATGAATTTGGATTCTGCATTATTGAATGTAAGATTGAATGTCCAGACATCTCCTAGGATCAAGTTGTATATGTATCTTTTCTAACCTTTTGACTTTCTTTATGTTGAATTTTCCTTGAATTCAACAAAGTTGATTATTAATTTCTAAAATCATTTTGACTTCAAATAATGTAATTATTTTTTGCCAAAGGTGACCTTAGGCTATGGTAGTAAAGATTGTTAAATTATTTAGAGCATTTGAAGTCAAGAAGGATAAAAAATACATTTTGGCCTCTCGCACAAGATCAACAAACTCAAAGTGTGATTTTGCATTACCTACAGATATTCTTAGACTATAGTTTACTACACAACACAAGTCACCTGCTTGCCAAATTAAAAAAATTGCCTAGGAATGTAGCTCATAAAGAAACCATATCTAAACGCATCACCTTTTCTAGTCCCACTACCTCAAAGGTCAAATGACCAAAAAATTGATGAGATTATTAGTAAAATCATGAAAAATGCAATCTAATTGGTTTCATAAATTTCAACATTTTAATAAAATATTACAAATTTTCAAAGTTGTGAACTTAGGGTAGTCTATATTTAACATTAACCTACCTTAAATGGATACTGTTGAAGTTGCCAAACTACAATATTACATTCTAATATGTGGACAAATCTTGGAAGGATGTAACTCCCCATGACTAAGGTATAGATACCAAAATACTCTAATTATTCAACTACTAAGTGTATTTTTTATTTCTATGGTTTACAATGAAATCATCCATCAAAAGGTTTGCATTGTTGTTCTAAAGTTCAACTTAGAATGCTAAACCCAGTTGTTGTCATAATCATCCTTTCTAATATCAAGTGAATCAATTGCTTTGAAAAACCCTATTGCTTTGATAAACCAGTTGTTCTAAAGTTCAACTTGGAACGCTGGACTAGTTGTTGTCATAATCATCCTTTTGTAGTATCCAGTGAATCAATTGCTTTGAAAAACCCTAGAGAACTCATTGGAGTACTGTGCAAGACCTCCCTTTTTTGCCAAAAAATCCAAAGATGATCAAAACTTTGCTCACAATTTTTTCATCCGTTGGACCTTCCAGCATCACAAGGTTGAATATTTTCCTCCGTAGAAATCAACAATACCACAGAATTTACATCTTACGTAAGATCCAAAAATTTGGATGAAATTTTTTTCCTTTTCTCATAGGTGCTAAATGTAAACCAACGGCCATTTTTGGCCCTTCCAGACATTTTAGGGTGCAGAGCCACAAACAACGTGACTTATCCAATCACGGGTTCCATCACACAACCGCAAAACAAGTAGAAGAATTTGAAAGAACATCATAAATTCTCAATTTCTCATTCAAAGGTATGTTGAGGCAAAAATGTTAAAATCAGTTTTTGAACATGGTAAGCAAAAGAATGCACCGTTCAAAAGAAAATCCCAGAATCGAAGTAAATCCTACATACAATAATTCAAGAGCCCCATTCTACGAATTGTGAACAGCATTGATAAAATACAGTTCACTGGCCTTCCAGAATCACTTCTCTACAGCTTCAGTCCTAAATCTACTTGCTATCCGTGAAATCAGCATCGATGACATCATCACCTCCAGCAGCTGGCCCCGAACTCTCTCCTCCCTCTGGAGCACCTCCTGGAGCTGGCCCAGCACCTGCGCCAGGTTGGTTGTACAACGACTGTCCTAGCTGCATGACTTCCTGGTTCAAGGCTGCCATTGAATCCTTGATGCTTTGCGTGTTATCGGCAGTGATGGCATCCTTCAAATCCTTCAACTTCGCTTCCACTTTGTCTTTCACTTCTACTGGTACCTTGTCACCCAACTCCTTCAGCTGCTTTTCCGTTTGATATACCACTGAATCTGCTTGGTTCTTGGTATCCACTGCGTCCCTCTTCTCCTTGTCAGCCTGTCCAAACTTCTCAGCTTCTTGCACCATTCTCTCAACCTCGTCCTTGGGCAATGTACTGGCTCCCGTGATAGTGATGTCTTGCTTCTTGCCTGTTCCCTTGTCCAAGGCACTCACGGACAAGATACCATTGGCATCAATATCAAACCGGACCTCTACTTGAGGTACGCCCCTAGGAGCCGGAGGAATGCCGTCCAATCGGAAGCTTCCGAGAGACTTGTTATCCCTGACAAACTCACGCTCACCCTGCAAGACATTAATCTCCACACTCGTCTGGCCATCTGCAGCTGTAGAGAACACCTCCGACTTCGAGGTGGGTAGAGTTGTGTTTCTGGGAATAATCTTGGTCATAACACCACCCAGTGTCTCCAAACCCAAAGAGAGAGGAGTTACGTCCAGAAGGACGATGTCGCTAACTTCTCCAGCCAACACACCAGCCTGCAATAATATCCCCATAATATTTGTAAGTACCACAATTACACTGCAAGTACAAGAAAATGGAAGGTGATTTACCTGAAACGAAACAGACTACATTTTTCAAAAAACATGATACGATATGGTTATAGCTACAAACCTGCACAGCCGCTCCGAGTGCAACGACTTCGTCTGGGTTCACAGTCACGTTGGGATCCCTCCCTGTAATTCTTTTAACCAATTCCTGAACAGCTGGTATTCTAGTTGAACCACCCACAAGAATCACCTCATTTAGGTCCTTGTATGACAGGTTGGCATCCCTCATAGCGTTTTCCACAGGAACCTTGCACCTGCCAAAAGAAAGTCACATAAAAAACGTTATAAATACCAGTAATCCAGGACGCGCAAAAACCAAAAAAATCCTAGAATCAGAACGAGACAATAATAGAGAAAGAATGACGGTATAAGCCCATCTTCGTCTATACCTGTATAGCAAATCATCGCAAAGCTCCTCAAATTTGGCTCGGGTCAGCGTCGTGTCAATATGCTTGGGTCCATCGGCAGTAGCAGTGATAAACGGCAAGCTGCAATAAAAATACAGAAGAATTATCAAAAAAGGTGCTCCTAACACCACAAACTACGAAGACAAAGATCAATGCCACTACTGAGAGCCTGATATACTTTACTTGCCTCTGGGCAATCGATGAAGCCAATCGACAAATCATTATTTCAATGCCATTTTGCACTATCATTAGCATCAGACAAACATAATATTACAGAAATTATCAGCAATTCGTGTCAATGCCTGTCCACCACGACCTCTGTTTTCAGTCACTAATTTCGAGGTATTCCGACCAGTTAGCTTCTTCACTCACCTTATGCTAGCCTGAGAAAGAGAAGACAACTCCATTTTCGCCTTCTCAGCAGTCTCTGTCAGTCTCTGCAAAGCTTGCTTGTCCTTCAACAAATCCACGCCCTCTGTCTTCTTGAAATCATTCGCCAACCAGTCTACAATTCTCTGAAACAAAAACGCAATCCAAACCTATTAAACTCGACATTCAAAATATTCGGGTAGGCACAGGTTAACTCAATTTTAACCGAGAACACAATGAGCTTCATGAGCACGATGAGACAAATTCAAATTACCAACTTACCTTATCAAAGTCATCTCCTCCAAGATGAGTATCTCCAGACGTGGAAAGCACTTCGAAAACTCCATCACCAACCTCTAAAACTGACACGTCGAATGTTCCACCACCAAGGTCAAACACCAGGATGGTTTCATTAGCCTTCCTATCAAAACCGTAAGCAAGGGAAGCAGCGGTTGGCTCGTTAATAATTCGCAGAACATCAACCCCAGCAATTCGCCCCGCATCTTTTGTAGCAGTTCTCTGCGCATCGTTGAAGTAAGCCGGCACCGTGACAACAGCCTTCGTAACCTTGTCGTTCAGAAACTTCGACGCGTCATCCACCAACTTTCTCAGCACCTGAAGTCACAGGTGATAGGTCACGAGGATGTCAGCACATGGGGCAATGAAAACAAAAGAGGACTTCATCTAATTCCTAAAACCCTCTCTAAATTGTGTACGAAATTCGAAAATACAAATGCTAATTCACTACAGGATTGCAACTGCGAGGTAAGAATGTCAGCCCTCTCACCTGAGCAGAAATTTCTTCCGCCGCGAAAGACTTGCCAATTGCTGGGCAGTCCAACTTCACATTACCGTTCGGGTCCCGAATCACCTGATAAGAAACCTGCTTCGCCTCGTCTCCCACCTCGTTCATCTTGCGTCCAATAAACCTCTTCACGGAAAAGAACGTGTTCGTAGGGTTGACGACGGCCTGACGCTTAGCAATTTGACCAACAAGCCTATCACCATTCTTGGTGTATGCCACCACAGACGGCGTGGTGCGCTGCCCCTCCGCGTTCGTCACAATCGTAGGCTTGCCTCCCTCCATAGCCGCGACAGCCGAATTCGTCGTTCCCAAATCAATACCAACCACCTTCTCCGCCACGACTCTCAAAGGCCCTACCGCCCGCCTCGACGCGCCTTGCGACTTCACCCGCAACTTCTCGCCACGGAATCCCGCCTTCTTCAAATCCCCTCCGAAAAACGCATTCCTGTGCTGGCTGACCTTCCCATTCTTCTTCACATCCACGGCCGCGGCCATGGTCGCAGCGGCCATTACCTGCGCATTCATAACGGACGCCATTTCTCCAATAACCCTAACAGGAAAACTACGTCTCTAAATGGTGGAATAACAGGGCTCTCTCCAAAGAAATTATATTGCTCGAAAGAGAAGCAAATTCTCTTCAACAATCTGAGCTCCTGGCGATGACAGTCGCGGCAGAATTCGAAACACTGCGTGCAAATTTCTTCAAGCACAGCGCCCCGAGGTCCGAAATAAGTACACAATGAGGAGAGAGGAGGCAACGAACGCCAGAAGCTGGAACCATACAACCCTATCCGGGAACATGGTTTCTCCCGCTGCCCGTCTGCCCGTAGACGCGCCGTGGTGTAAGCACCGTCCGATGGCACGATGGAGCCTTTTTTTCTGTCGCTGACCCAAAACCCTGCGTCTGCCCGCTTCCAGAGGGTTCCACGCGGACCATTTCACTAGACCTGCACCTCGGGTAGGCTCTCGTAGCTTCTGGATGCGGGATGTGGTCGCATCTAGGCCGTCTGTTGAAATTCGATGAAGGCGGCGATTCTGTGGACAGAGGTTGGAGTTTTCTGAGAGAGCGGTGTATGAAACTTATGACGCAAGTCTCATTTGCTACAAAAGTTAATCCTTGAAGGAATCGAATCGAAGGGGTGGCCTTGGAAATCATCCCTTTTCATTACTACATGCAGTTTTGGATTTTGAAAAAATATGAAAGTACTCATTATTGGAAGTCAAGCTATTTTAGAAGAATTTTCTTTTTCCCACAAAATTTGGACGATGAATAGTTGCACTTCTATCCTACACAACAAGATTCTTTGTCATTCATCAACTAAAAAATGGTTGTTGTGTTATTTATGGGTTAAGGGCAATCCTCATGGATTTAGTATAGGACAACTTCTCTTACTGATAGGATTTGCACTCAAAATCGGTTGACAAGGAGGTCCTTTTTTAACAAGGAGACATGATTGTGAACGCAATTCCCAACAATAAGGGATGTTGCTCGAAATAAATTGTAACCAACAAATCAACAGAATAGAGAACATTTGGGATGGAATCTGAGTAGTGGATGAAAATTTCGTAATGCCTGATTATACGAGCAAATCTATGTAGTTGGGCATTTCGGTCCAAAACCTAATAGCAAAGTGAATGGGCCATTTGTTAGCGGTAGTTTAAGACATTTTGAAGGGACAATTAGAATGCAAAATGAGCAAATAGGGGCAATTGTATCATAGGAATGCCAGGGAACTACTTTTAATACTAAGAAACACAATTATGCGGACAAAAGTTGGAGTTTTATGATATATATATATATATATATATATATATATATATATATATATATATATATATATATATATATATATATATATGAAACTTAGAGTAGTTCTCTGGGGGGGTCAACACGGGTCCTGAGTGGGTTAGGATTGTGGGAGAGCTCTACGGTAAGCACGCCAAATGAGAAATAATAGCTAGGCACTTCATTCATTGGTGCAAGCACCACCAAATGGTGTGGTTTTTGTGGGCTTGCCGTAGTCATTGTATCCCACATTCCACAATACAAACTACAAATCAATGGAATTTGTTTCATTTGTTTCAAATAATAAATAGGTTGACCCTACAACTAGTTTGACAAATTCATGTTGATGAGGTAGTGTGTTGCATTTTAACTCCTAAATGCCTAAGCCTTTTCAAGTGTGTTTTGACTATGAAAAAAGAGCATTGGCTTATAGTTAACTTTAATGAAGCAAATTGTTTTTTTTTTCAAAATCTAATTGTTTAGATGTTTAAAGAGCTAGCTTATTAGTATATTCACCAATTTTGAGTGAAAATTTGCATAGGAATTGTAAGATTATAACAAGAGAAATGTATATTTTTCTAATTTCAGTATGCTATCCTTCCCCACAATGTTTTAGAAATTTTCACATACATTTATTTTGGAATTGGAAGTAACATGAACAATAAAAAATTGTGTTAGCACACTAAAATTTACTTTCAAAAAACTTAAGTTTACATGAAAAGCTATCAAATTTACTATACAATCCACCTTGCAATTGTTGAAATGCAATTTTTTAATAAGAATAAATTGCAAATAACTCCAAATCAACACTTGCATGTTTAATTTTCAATGGTGAAAATAAAAAAACACTAAGCTCTTTTCATTGGGACCATTTTCAAATGGATAAGTACAAGTTTTTAGATCTCAAATCAAGTGAAATTGGCAAAGTTGGGAAAATGAAGTAAAATTAGCAAGCTTTATTCTACCACTTATGGACATACATAGCTTTGAGGACCTTTCAAAAATCAAATGTTCAACTTTTTCAGTGAAAAATGAAAGTTTTTAATAGTCAACCCTAAAAATTTCCCCCCCCCCCCTCCCCCCCACATTTTTTTAAAACAATTGTACAAATTTAACTACCCATCCCAAAATGAGCCTGAAATTTCAAATTGACCACATATGGTCAATTAGGCAGTTAGGAATTAATGGGCCCTATACATCACAACCTATTTGACGTGCTAGCTTACTCTTCTTTCATGAAGCTATGTCAAACTAGACAAGTTGGTTGGTCAATAGGTCATGCCAAGACCTTCTTTAGCACCTTTCTCTAATGAGGCAACCATAAGAATGCTCATATGATTCACCACCCATTGCTACAAACATAAATCATTGTTGGAAAATTTTATAAGCATTTGTTGATCATTGTGTTCCACAATTTGCTCTAATTAGTAACCAAGCACTCTAAGATCATTCAACCAAATCTAAGAAGTCATATATTCAATTATTTAGGAATAATTTACAACAATGAATGTCTTGTTGAGGAAGGCATTTACTTGTATTGAAAATCAAAGGTAGTTACGCTAATTTGTGAGGGTGTAAAATTAGTGTCACCTACCAAATTAGTATCACTACAAAATATTATTAGCTTTAAACCAAGGAAAGGGGGCTTTGCATAGGCAATAGTTGCATGCAAAGAAATTTAAAGTTAACCTTTTCCAAAAAGTGTGCTAAGCCTACAAGGACAGAGCTTCTCATAGCATGTCTATTTGTTACTACGGAAATTAATTAAATACAATAAATTGATTAAATAATTTTATAAATATTGTGACCTCTATAAAAAATTAGTGTCACAAACACCAATAGGTCATAATAATATACACCTAACATCATTTGAATATATATTTGAAGACGATTCATGTTATTAATCCATCAACTTTTTTGTTAAGATTGAAGAATTTTTAGATTTTTTTGAATATGCATTTTTGGTAGATCCTATAAATAAACTTTGAATTTTCAAAGTATTGAAAACTAATATATTCAAATCAATTCTTAGATAGAGGATGTATATTTTAGGCAATAATTTTCAAAGGTTGGTTTTACAAACATGTCAAAACTTCAAGGAGTTATGTTAAGGTACTATTCAAACTTGTTGATTTCTATAAAGATCTAAGATAGTGAAAATTTCAAACATTTGAATATGTGTTATAAAATGCAACAAACTTAGAAAAAAAATCAAATAATGACTTCCAAACAGAAGTTATCAAGTTCAACTTATAGATTACATCCATATAATTGAATTTGATTGAATTTGCAATTGCAATAACCTACATATGTACATATATATAAATTTTGGAATTAATAAATTCTAAAATCTTTTTGAAATATGTTGTTCATTGAACATTAAAGATATTTACAAGATTTTTCTTTATAGAACTTTAGAATGCTAATTTTTGATTGCAATATTCTCTTAAAGATTTATATCTTGTTTATTTATAAAGTCATTTATAGAAGGTCATATTTTGAACTAAAAAAAGTAGATTCTTATACTCTATAAATTATACAAATGTTAAAAAAATAAAACTCAATACATTTAGATAGATGAAAAAACAAATATATATATATATATGGAAGATGATTTGGTTCATTTCTCATTCAAAATTTGAATTCTTAGTCCTCAAAGGATTGAATGCATGCCATATAGTATGTGGTCTCTTGATTAAAGCTAGTACAATTTGGTTTTCAAAGGTTCAAAAACCAACAACTCTAGTTTTTGAGCCTAAAAGTGCGAGGTTGAGAGCGGAGAGTACAAATTTTGCGAGCCCTTGGATCCTTTACAAAAAAATTGGACATTTTGGAGGATTTGGATAAAAAAACCTAGATACATTTTGGTAAGGTAAAGAATAATAGGATTCAAACAAACGTTTTTAATGTAGACCTAATATTGTGGACCTATGACTATGGACCTATTATTGTGGAGGTTTAGTCTCAACTTAGTATCATGCATCTATGACTATGGATTTGATATTGTGTAACTATTAGTGTCCATCTATTACCACAGTTTAGGTACCACGGTCCTATGAATGTGGAGCAAAGTGCTTAGTTGCCCAACTCAATGCACCTATATTATTTTCTTTTAAATTGCGAGACCATGCACCCCTTTAAATATTACAATGTAGTGATGAAGCCCCATGAGGGTGCTTCCAACCATCACCAAAAAAAGAGGTAGGAGAGGAAGTCTCCCTTATCTTGATCAAAAACCAATGTTTACCAATTTCTGTTTCAAAAATTAATGCAAGACCAGCACCTTGATTAGGCCTAGTTTAGTGATGTCTCTACAAACTTCTATTTTTAATCCATCCAAGGATATAAGATACATTCATTTGGCAAAATGGCAAAATTCTCATAGTGCTTGCAATACTTGGACGATGCTTGTAGGAAAGTGATTATATAACAATTTAAATACACGTATAGTACATCAAAAAAGTAGACTTTTAATTTGTAGTCTTTTATATTGAAAGTCTAAGCTTCTACATCAACATATGTACGAGTGTAATACTAAATTCATCCACTAAACACATATTTGATGGTAATAGTACCATTTTAGATAGTATTTTTTATCATCCGTGCCATTTCTAGTAGTTTCAACACTTCATCCATACTAAAGCTTGGTGCATGAATGAACTTGTCCTTCTTTTGGTCCACCTTGCACATGTATCAAAAAATGTAATATAGATGTTTGCAATTGACTTATTTCCCTCGCTTCCCAATCAATGTAGATACCATAACAGTGAAATACAAGCAAGTACAAGCTGGGAAATTAGAGATAGTGACTTGATACACCATGTGATGAGGTTCAACTCATGATTGGAGGGTGATGACAGCTCCAAGTCCCGGGTACGACAAAATGTTCACTCCAAGAATATTTCTGGTACATTCTGGGTGCTCTCCCATTGATTCTGGTGATCTTTAGTTGGCACCTTTTCATTCCTACGAATGCTTTTTCCATTGCGGATGCTTAGAGGCTTCTTAGCATGAGTAGGTCTTACATAAGTCCACTATACAACTTCAAATAGTTTGGAGGAAGTAAAGAGCCATTGCGGGGACAAGGAAGGTCGCTCTTGTAAGTGGAAGCCTACCTCTTCAAAGATAATAATCTCATCGGAAGAGAGGGTTGTACCAATCATCATTGGCTAGACATCTAGAATTCTTGGTCGACTAAGAATATGAGACCTCCTTGGACTAATCATGCAACGTTTGATATCATTTGGACAAAACCAGAGAGCATCTCTCTCTACTTTTGAACCTTTGAACTCACGTTTCTGACCCTTATACATGGGAGCAACAATCGGTTTTGGAGCCCTTAGCTATGGTCATCTTGCACTTCACTTTTGTTTGAGATTGAATGGCATGGCACTTCCTCTTTGACTTCACAGAGATGCGAGCTATGTGCCACTTAGAAGGATTACCATACGTCTCCAATACGTGCTTTGCATGAGGAAAGCTTGGGGTGGATAAATCCACATTAGCAATTGCAACTTTGGTCGACCTCAATTGCACTCTAGGATGAGAAAAATTGACCTTATCTGGGTGATGAGAATCACCTTTGGACCCTATGGGCACGTCCAATTTTCATTTAGTTGATCCAAACACTTCCTCTCCTTCCAAATGTGGAATATGAGTGCATACTTCCTCAGCACATGGCATACTATACAAGGAGTCGGTTATTTTCTTTCCATCCATAGATGCTATTGCTCTTTTCAACTTCAAGTCATGTCGCGAGGGTCCAAATTCAAATGGACCATTGTTGAGGTACACCCAATAATTTGTCATTTGCATGAACGCTCATATTCAATCATCAAATGTTGCAACGTATAAGTCTATACCGCGCTCCCCTAATGCCTGCAGCTACTTTTTGTGAATTGTTTTAGAGAGATTGCAAGATGGAATATCTGCTAACTCTTTAGTTGATAGATCCTGCATAGATGAGAGAAGACGTATTAGGCACATTTCAAATCTATTAGTAAAACTCCAAATAGCCATGCTTAGAAAAGAAGGGAAGGAAGGGTTGAGGTCTTATAATTTCCATGAAGCCACCCCATTGATAGTATCTGAAGTGCCAAAATGCTAACCACAACTCAAGTTTCTCAAACATTCTTTTGTTACTACACTAGAAGAGTACCACCAGGCCTTGATTTGAAGGTACATGCTCCCTGCCTCATCAAGACTCTTCGCATCTTGTAGTCTTTGCAGAGTTTGATGTGTTGGTTCTGCAATTCACACTTTATAAGTTTCTTTGTGTGTTGCTTCATTGAAGTGGCCCAATGAAAGCCGCAGGTGTGTTCTCAGTCCACCATTTTCACAAAAGGATTGCTAAAGCCGTAGACGATTTGAACAACATTCTAATTGGCTTGAGTGTTGTCAGCCATGAATCCCTTGAAATTTGGATTGGATAAGCCATTCTTCTCCATAACTCTATTGAGACATCTTCACATAATCACTTATCCATTAGTGTCCTCTAACTGCATATCATAAATTGCAACAATCATGACTTTACAATAACTAGAATCATATACATGACATGCAATTGTAGTCCAACTTTTAACACCCTTAATGTGATCAAACATGAGCCAATAGTTAGCAAGATCCTCCCTTGGTTGCATCTGTCGTACTAGATCAACTCTACTCCTAGGGCCATCAACAAGCATCTTGAACAAGTACATATTTTTTTGTCCTTGCCCCAAAAAGATGTTGTCGTGAATGAACTCAGTCTTTCTTTGCTTCTTCATTGCAAGTAGTTGATCAATCTCCCCTCTTCCAACTCCAGTGCTACAAAAGGATGCAATAATGTTTCTAACATTTGGTGAACTTAAGACTTGGAACTTATCCATGACATCATCTAGCAGGGTTGACAAGACGGTCGGACGTCCGGGACGCTGTGTCCACAGCGTCCGCTAACATTCGTGGTCCTGTCCGCCTGTCCCCCCGTCTGCCCCGGTACGGCTGTCCGATCGACACGCGGACTGATATGGTCCGCATGATCTGGGCGTCCGCCCCGTCCGCCGCCCCGCCCGTCCGCCTTCTGACGGCAAGAAGGACGCTGCGTCCGCTGGCGTCCGTGAGGACGGACGTCCGGGTTACAGACGCTATTTTGGGGCGGACGTACTAATTTGTCAACCCTGTCATCTAGTGCCTTGCCCCTCAACATTTCCTTTGGTCCATCACCTGCATGAACCAGGAAACTGTCCAAGAACTCTTTGCTAGCAGCCAAAGCTATTGGAGAGGCTTTGATTGTAGGTATTTTCTCTACTTCTTTTGCAATGAGTCTTGATATTGTATCTATAGAATCCCAACAGAGTCCATCAATGACAGGATTGTTATGAGTGCCTAAATGAATGCAAGCCCTTGTCATATTAGCTTAACCTACAATGCAGTAAATTCTTCTGTCACAGAAATTGACGCAAGTTGGTGGAAGTTTATAAACTTTGCAAACTAAAGTTGAATCAAGTGGAGGAATGGATCCTACATGGAATGGAGTATTTGTGTTACTGGACCACTCTGTTTTTTGTTTTCTTTTGGAGCAATGACTCAAGTAATCACATGCCTCGTTCATATATGTCAAGTGACCATCACAAGTGGATTTCCTAAACTTCAGACCAAAATCATTGTGAATGTTTGAGGTCATAGTACAACACTAAGCATGACTGTCATAACATTTGTCCATACCAGTCATATTCTTTGAAGAACTTGAGGACACTTATGACCGACAAGGTGGCAGCTCTAAGACAATGTGACCATCAAAACTAGTGGGGAGAAATTGGACCTTTCTATATATTATCACCTCGAAATCAAGGGCAACCAGCTCATTCCTACATCTCCGAATACTTGCTAATCGCTTAAGACAATGCATAACACTAGGACAATGTCAATTTGTTGGATAAATTGACGGACAAGAGAAGATAGAGCTTCCTGTACTACTATCACTTCTACCAACACATTGGGAGAAGGGAACCTTTGTTGGGCCATCAGTGAAGCAAGTAGAAGTGAAAGGGTGATGGACATCCCTAGTCTTTTCCTTGGAATCACTAGATAACTCAACAATAAGGCTTAAAAAAGGCTTCTTAAAGGAATTCCTTGAACTTTGACCATCTTCACCATAAGGGTGAGGTGTACCAAAAAACTCCACTTTCACAACTCGCAATACTAGAATTTGTGCAATAGATGCATTAGACAAGGGGGTAGGGATGTTGGTTGAGGCGGAAATCATATGAGCGTTCAAACCAAATGCCCTAAAAAAGCCACCGATAAACACCACACATAACCATAAACATTTGGAATTCTAGGCATGAGAATCGATTGAAGGAGAGTTCCAAAATTTGATTGAATTTCTTCTTCAACATAAATAGAAGACTCTTTGAAACCATAACGGACGTGAAGCACATCACTCAAAACATCAACAAATCCTTCTAGGTTTAGATGCAAGAGAAGAAGCACCTCATGATCGTCAACTCTAATCGAAGCTATAGAAAAATAAAAAAATAAAAGCAAGATGGATAGATTTCATAATATCAATCAATACTACACATGATGTATTTTAAGTAATGCTAAAGGTTCTCGTACAATTGCATTTCCAGTGTGAGTGTCACATATTGTCAAGTGAAGAGATATGACATAAATGAATCCGTTTACCTAAAAATATGAGGTAATTCTTAAGTAGATAAAATCTATGGAAATCAACTTTGACACTTATAGTAGGAGGAAATTTTTAAATAAGCAAATCTTATAATCTTTGAGAATCTTTAAGATTTATCTAAGTAATAACTTCCAATTCAATCATATTGTGTTTGTTTAAAATGTGGATGGCCACAACTAGCACCCATAAGATAATTTGACATAAATCAATTATGTGAAACAAAAGAATTTGTTGTCAATTTGTACCACTCTTTAGAATTCAATAGTCGTCAAAATGGAAAATGAATATGTCTTCTCACAATAGCGAGTTCAAAATCTGTAAGGAAGAAATCTACAATGATCACCAAAAAAATTAAATATATGTACAAATGCCTGAAAGAAGTAAGTAGTCCACAAAAATTTGGTAGTTGAAGCATGGATTCTCAAATTTGATGGAAGACATTTTAATA
Source organism: Pseudoscleropodium purum (assembly GCA_963969395.1). Taxonomy (NCBI): domain Eukaryota; kingdom Viridiplantae; phylum Streptophyta; class Bryopsida; order Hypnales; family Brachytheciaceae; genus Pseudoscleropodium; species Pseudoscleropodium purum. The sequence continues at coordinate 31,135,814 of OZ017795.1, forward strand.
AATAGTTCCTCCCTCTTACAACTTGATATATATACACATAACAAGGTTGTAGTTCAATCTCTTACAAATCATTACTATACTAGGATACTTAGACTTTGCATAGGACAAATGCACGGAGTTAAGCTTGGTTCCCATTCATTTGAGAGACCCAAATGGAGGGAAAAGTCCACTTCCCATTACTCTATAAAGAAAGCACTAAATCGATCAAGGGAACAAAGGATACAAAAAGTAATTAGTACAAGTGATTTATTTAGTGTTACTAAGAAGCTTATGTTTACTAGTATTGAAGACACTACAACTCTAAATTCACCTTCAAGGTCTTGTTTACAGACGAACCTAGTCTTAGATCCAATTTGTGAAGTTCAGGAAGAAGATATTGTTCACAATTGCAGCCAATAATCTTATTAGGGTTGAAATTCATAACTCATTTTGGCCTTTATCTTTTTTCAAATTGTTGTTTACACTAAGTCTTATAAGTATATCAATTATTAGGGAGTGTTTGAGAATGACGACTGAACGTAACTAGAATATTGTCACTCAAGAATTTTGCATAGTTTAGCGTCAAAAGCAAAATGAAGTGACATTTATTTGTGGCCCTAGAATAGGTAAAGATAGGAAACAAAGACTAGGAGAATTATTGGGAGCCTTAAAAAACAACCTTGACTGAAGTGGCTACATTTGGAAACCTTAAACTTCAATCTACCCCATTACACCACAAAAAAGAGCAATTTGTCGAAAAGACTAAATTGGCCATCATAAAAAATAAGCAAGTAAGACCATCCACATTCCCACTCACAAGTGCAAAAAGTCATTGGGCCAATATTTGTTACAGAAAATTAGAAAGAGCGTACCAAGAGTCAATAATGCTTCTAGATTAGAAGGAACTAATGAATGAGTACTGGTGAGTATTACTTTAGGGTGTTTCACTAACTTGCAATCTTTTGGCTTTTAATCTTGCTCTATTTTATCCTATTTTTAGGTTAGTTTTTGTAATTAAGTTGCCTTCTTCTTGTTTTTTTTATCAATTCTATATGACCTTTAATAGAGGCAAATGTCTACCTTCCATTACTTAGTCATTCCTTGCTTTTCTACAACCTAGTCCCCATTGTTCTTGACTAAAATTGAAATAATTAATTATTTCAATTTTATTGCATTTTAAGGTCATCTTGGGCTTGAGCATTTTGAGCAGAAGAAGGCACATTTTCTTTTCCTACAATTCAATTGAAATAAAAAACCATATTCTCTTAAATCTAATATATATATTTAGCTTGTAAAAATAAATAAAAAATTCATAATAATATAGGGCACATCATTCTAAATTTTTGTACAATAAATAATTATTTGAAAGAAAATAAAAATCCTAAAGAATTTAATTAATTTTAAGTACTCTAAAAACCTAAGATAATTAACGACCCCACTTTCATATTGAATTTGTCCAACCCGTTTACCAGCCGGTCTGAGCCTTCGACCCTAAACCGAGCGTCTAGGCTACGTTTCGAGCCTCCTATGGTTCATAGCCTCCATGTTCGTCCGGAGCCACCGCGTCCATGTTGAGCCTTTGTGCTCATCTTCGGCCTATGCTTGTCCCCTTTGCCGCGATTCAGGGTGTTGTTGCAAATCGATCTGCTCGAGACTTGTTCCTTCATCATCAAACAGAGCTAAACCTTGTGAATTGGCTATAACATCTTTACAACTTGGAAACATGCCCTTCTTAAATTTTGTTTTTGATTTCCCCATCCCATTGTAGCTTGGCTCTAGAGACGAGGATACTGTCACGACAAGGTCCCAAAGCCTTCAAGATCGTTGCAACAAACGAATTGAGATTTTGAACTAAGAAAAATACATTCCTTTTTGCTCAATCCTAATTACACTCCCCTCGAATGACTTCTCTGTGCATTTCTCATTTTGTCTCTTTTTTTTGAAGGAAGATATGTTTGGTTGCAACCAATTTAGGGTTTGAAGAACGTCCAACTACGCATTGGCTTTATCAAGAAACAATAAAATCTTTAGGTTGAGAACTCCCCCTAGTGGCAGATAGTCACGGTGTCCCAATTAAGGTTGTAATCACCAAGTCGGTTGTTTTTAATTCACTTCTCTCAAAGATCACATCCTTCCTGCTTCCCAATGTGGAAATAACATCCTTCCTCCTTCTCGCACGTGACCCCGCCCTTTGGTCGCTTCAAAGTTGAGAACTCTGCTATGTTGAGCTCTTAGGGGCAATTATCTGAATCTTTGATTTACCTCAAGAAGATAGGAATCACTGTATTTGTGGGAGATGAAGAGGTGAGGATTTGGTTCCTTCGGGTGTACCAACATTTTGCAGCCTATGTGCTAATGGACGAACGATGGGCAAGTTGAGGATCTTAATTTTGAAAGCATGTATTTTAGTAGTAGAGGCTTTGTAGATTACGAGGTTTAGTTTGAATTGTATTCTAGTTGATCCCTGTGCGTAGTTTGGTTTAGGGTTGCAGCCAAATAATCTGTGCAGAATTAGGATTGTGCTCCTCTCCAGCCACAAGCTCTTTATGCTACCAAAACCACAACTAGTGCAAATGAATATGTTTGTGATCTAGCGTGGCTGTCAAGCCATTCGTGCCATTCAATTTCTCATGTCAAGTCGTTCAAGCTATTTGAGCCATTTGATCTCTCCATTCAAACCTTTGATCTCATTTGTCAAGCCAATCAATCTCTCTTGTTGACAATTGTATTGGTTGGAGGGAGCCAAATCAATTTGTTGGTTTCTTCAGTTTCTTTCAGATTGAGCTTAGTTGGGGAACTATGTGTGATAAATTTTTGGATTTTGGATGTAGTAGAATGATGGTTACTGTTATTGCACAATGTACTTGTTTGATTTGGTTTTGTGATGCTTTTCAAGACTCTCTATGCGTGATTTGGCTTGGTTTGGTTTGAATCAATTTGATTTGGTTTGGTGATCACTATGTATATTTTGTTTTGTTTTTTGGTGTTATTGAATATCTCTCTATGTGGTTTGGTTTCAAAATTTGAGGGAATAATCACTGTTTGTAATTGGTTTTGGTTTTGGTCCGTAATTGGATTTTCTGATCTAAGTGCGTCATCGGTTTCAAGGATCTCAGTGCGTGTTTTATTTTGGTTTTGCTATGCTAGCGAATGATCATTGTTATCGTATAATAGAGATTCAAGTTATGGTCCTTTTATTGAAAGATCCGATCTCAGATTATTGAGATTAATTTGTCCACAACCGAAGCTTGCAAGTGCCAATTTCATATTCTAGTTTTTTAATCGCGATCCAAGGAAGTTGGACAGTAGAAAGCATCTCGATCCTATAGACACCTAAACCTGCTCAACTCAACTCGATCCCGTCTCTTCCAACTCGATCCTATCCATTTCAGCTGGTTTTGGTGTGGTTTAGGCATATAGTCGTTGCCGACTGAGTCTCCGAAGCAGTCTCAAGGTAGCTACAATCAAGGACAAATGAGTAGATGGGTAGTTGCAAGAAAGGGTGGTACTATTTTCTATCACACTTAGAGTTGCATAGTTTAGTTTGGCCATAACTTTTAGAGAATAAAGCCAATGTACTTGAATTTTTTATTGAAGATGACCAACTTGTTGATGAAGAGAATTCTTATTTTTCAAAAAAATTCAAAAATCTTTTTATAGTTAAATTCTAATTTAGCTAATTTGTCACACTTTATAGTTTAGGGTTTTTTAGTATTGTAAAGTGCCCTTAATTGATGATGTAGAGCTAAAATTTGTGTGGAATATTCCCACACTAGAGATTCATGTGCCCAACAAAAAAAACTTTTAAAAAAAATATAATTTTATGGCGTTCACATGCATGCAAACAGAGGGCCCTTGCATGCGCATTTCTGAAGAGTAAAGATGGTTTTTTCTTAATTTTTTTGATGAAATATGATTACCATAAAGTTCTGAGAAATAACCAAATTTTAGATTTTTTTTATCATGATTTTTTATTTATTATTAATTTAAACCTCATTGTATCTATTTTCTGTAATAATCTGAGTTTTTTTTCAAAAAAGAATATTCCAGTACTTTGTAGTATTCATAGTACTCAAAACGGCACTTTCAGCTGTCAATTTTCTTGATCTATTGCACAATACTTTGTAGTACTCATAGTACTATACCACAAAAAGTTTGTTTTGAGCTGAAAGTGATAAAAAACAGACACCCTTTCTTGCAACGACCTAGATAGGAGCTCACGAGATTCAGATATAAATGCTTTTCAATATTGAATTGACAACGGTCGTGGAATGCAAATTTCAACATTGCTAGTTGATAGTGCAAATTCCAATGGTGTCGGTGCCAACAAGTCTCTTCCACCAGGTCATTCACACTTGCTTTGGCCTCAAACCTAATTAAAATCCGAGAATGGAAGATAATTACAGTAATAATATCTGTAAGCTTGTTATGTTAGGGTTTCATTTATCTTTGTGCTAAGTTGTAGCTACAAATTATAGGGATAATGTATGTAGTCAGCACCGACTGGGCTTTAAGCTGCTTGCTATTTAGGCGACAAAGCTACTTTTTTGAATGTGATCTCTCTACTTTTTGGATAAATATATTGAAATCTCTTACCAAGCTTGTCAATTTGTTTGAGCTTGTGTACTTGACAAATTGCCCGATAAAGATTTCAAGCATGCTCCTTATTTCCTGATAGTACCCTTATGTTTTTGAATTGGTTTTTATTTTGAGTTTTAGTCTAATTGGCACCAACTGGTTCTATTTTAGTCGGATATGTCAGCTACTATACTAAGACTTATGGTATAGTAGATCAAATAAAGTTTGAATGTTTACATGCTTTTTGTTATTATCATTTGGATTATGCATGCCATTACCATTGTCATGGAACACATCCTCATCTTTGAAATAGGTATAAATTCTGATATTCTATAGTTTAGGGATAATGGCATGTTTATAAACCTCTAGATAATTGCCATTTAGGTTTAATTATTAAAGACTATTCAAGTTTGTGCCTTTGTTGGCACTGACCAATTCATCTTTGATTTGTCTTTGCAAATACAAACTTGAAATCAGGGTTGACAAATCAGTATGTCCGCCCCAAAATAGCGTCCGTAACCCGGACGCCAGCGGACGCAGCGTCCCTCCCGCCATCAGAAGGTGGACAAGCGGGGCGGGGCAGGGCGGGACGGACAAGGCGGGGCGGACGGGTGGACAGGCGGACCGTGAATGTCAGCGGATGCTGTGGACACAGCATCCGCGTTCGGACGTCCCAGACGTCCGACCGTCCTGTCAACCCTGCTTGAAATTGACTTCAAAAAAATTTATTTAAATTTGTGATTCATTGATATGCCTGTTCACTGCTACAAGATTTGGAGACTTTCTTGTACACAAGAGCTTTGAAGAATCCAAGGAGAGTATTACGATTTCAAGTAGAGACAATAGTTAGAGAAGCATCCGACAGCCAAGTAAGCCCCAATATCCATTACAAGTTGGTTCATAGTATAGAGTTGACAATATAACTTATATATTAATCATGTTTTGATATAGGTGCCGATGGCGATTGACACTGAGGATGTTGTCGAATGTCAAGAAGTGTTCCTAGATAGTAATATTGACAACAAAAACATTGAAGACCCAAAGAGGAATGAACATGAGTTGCAATTGTTACAAAAGGTAAATTCCATTGCATGCATTGAGGCAATGAGAATATTACTGAAGGAAGAATCGCAGTTCACAATTCTTCTTTGCCGCCTCATTCCAATGCCAATTGTCCAACCTTTATTGGACTTTGATATCAAGAAATTGGAAGTGGAGTTCACGCACGGTTATAGACCAGGTTCAAGTGTTTTTTATGTCTTAGTGTGCAACGAGAATAGGGTGGTTCAAAATCTTTCTGAGGATGAAAAAACCAAAATGAGCCCATTGTGGAAACTTGAGAGTGAACTCTTTGATAACACACTACAACAAAGCAAACACCTCCAACATTTGGTAGGCCGAATGTTTTTCATATGTGATGGAAACCATAGATTCAAGGCTTGGACTAGCTTCATTGATCGAGTATAGAAAGAGGATCCAAAATGGCACATTTTCGTGGACAACATTTGTTTGGATCCATCTGGAAAAACAGGGCTTTTATTACATGCCATGAATGATATTAACAAGTAAAAATACTTTTGCGTTCTCATAATGTTCTCTTCTCTGTTAAGTATTATGCATTGGTGCTTTTGCTTATGCTTAAATTGTTTTGTAGGTCCACTAAAAACAACCATGTGAAGACGAATCTTGTGTATACATTGCATATGATTTGAGCTACAGGAATATAGAGCATGAAGAGTTTCAAGGTCATTCTTTTTTAATGGGAGTTCAAGAAATGCCTATAAAACCATACAAGAGGAAAAGGCTGGTACCCGTTAATGAAAGATGTGTTCATTTCACTTCTATGGTGGGTAAATAATAATTTTAGCCATTTGAATATTTGCAAATTTGAAAACAATTCCTCTCATGATTGGAAATAAATTCGACTTTTCCTCATGAACCATGATTTTGTCATTTGCAGCAAGAAATTGCTGATGTTGCAGATGAAGCTACGAGAAAGTTAATGGAAGAAGATTGAACTATATCAAGGACAGATGAAGAAATCACAAGTGCCATGCTTGATGCGGCGAAGTTGAAGATAAAGAGTTATAAAGGGCAGTTCTCAAAATGGTTAGTAGTTGCACATCCTGTATTTGGAGATGAGTTCTTTGCCAAGGTAAAATTGTATAACTCAAGCTATCAAGTGATTTATAAATTTCTTTTGAACTAAACAACTTCAATATGTAATTTGTTTTGGAATTAATTCTATGGATTCTTTTTTATAAAGATCACATCACATTGGAGCAAGAATTTGAAGCCTAAGATGACATTGGACAAGCTCTAATTGTTAGTGATATCCATAGCTCTTGTTTCCTTCAAAGTACAATACTTGCATTGGTGGAACTTTGCTGATTCTACTAGAAACTGCCTACTTCCCAAGCAAACCGTTCTCAAATAAAGAGTTTGAATCTTGGCTAAACAAGGCTTGTTTTGGGACATCTATAAGTCCAAAATACTATCTTCATGTAATTCTTATGTATTGCCATGATGTTTTTTTAGGTAATTCTTTTAAATTAAATATATATTATTATGCAATTCTAAACAAATTGAAATGCTTTGTTTTTAGTTGGAGGAGGATTCACCATAGAATTCAAGAGGGTGCATAAAGAGGAGGGCATCATGGTTAGGGTAGATCCTTCGAAGCTACCATTATCTCCGGCCCAATTTGTGGAGTATTGGCATATTTACACTTAGACGCACGCTTTTTTTTCTTTGTTTCAAGGAAAAGATTCTTACTCAAAAACTAGAGTGTTTACATTGTATACTTATACTTCACGCATTGTGAAGCAAGTTCTTTATAGGTAAAATACATGTATTAAGCTTATATTTGTGATGTTTTGTATTATTTATATTTGCTTTTTATTTCTATACTAATTAGTTTCTATTGTCTCCCTTCAAGTATATCATGTTTGAATTAATACCCAAAAATGTCGTAGTATGGGATCAACTTTTGAGTTTCTTGGTAGTGTAGGTTGATAGGACATTATTGGAACAATGCATGTATTCATCAAGGTTAATTCGATCATGGAGTGTACTACAACTAAATTTTGGTTGCTAGTATTTAGATTGTGGAGGAGGTTTCTGCCCAACAGAAGAGGAATCCAAAATGAAAACAATTGAGCAAACAAAAAAGGGACTAGGTGCTAGCGGTCTTCTGAATCCAATTGATGGCAAAACACCAACAAAGCAAGATATTGGCCTTGATCTTTCTTATTTGAATGAAAAAGATAAGGTCAGAGTTGTAAAACAGATGAAAAGAGCTACTGAGAAAGCCAAAGCACAAAAAAAGTAGCAAAACCTCAAGAAAGTAGAAAAGGATTCGCAAGCTAGTTTAGTGGCCAACGTGAAAGCCTTGGTTGTTGAGGTTGTAGCTACTATAAAGGCTATAGGTAAGGCAACTAAACACTTACTAAGGATTGATGCATTTTGCGGAGATGGTACTCAAATTTCTTTAGCTTCTCCAACCCAAGGCATACAAAAGTGAAATAGTTCTTCTGTTGATTGAACTATTTCCCGTCTTTCACTTGGCAATGTGCCAATGCCATTGGCAATTGATTCTGAGTTTTCAGGAGTGAATATTTTCATTTTCAATGGATCATTGCACTCTCTTTTCAGCCATCATATTCAACATGGAGTGTTTCCTTTAGGGTAGAATGACTTGCAATCTTTTCTTGACCAGGTAGATTTCAAAATCCTTTTTTAATTTGCTTTGTCTTTGTTTAAGTTTATTTGACTATTATAATCATCTTTTTTTTTCTAATTCTTGTTTTTGGACAATACAAGGGAGATAAAGAATGATCATTCAAAGGCATTGTCTCCCATTCTCGAGCTATTGATCTCATGGTTTTAGATATTCCAGAGGGACTTTTTGTCCCTAGGGTATTAATTCTTGCATCTGCTATTTTACAATGGAACGTTCTTCATTTAGATTTTTTGAAGTCTATCTTTGGTTTCATTGGGAGCCATTTGCATGATGACGGAGCTATACTCATTTTCCATCTAGCCAAGCTTTTCACTTTAAAGTATATACAAGTGGACAGGGATCAATTGTCTACATTTAGCCAACCCTTGTGATTCATCAAAGACAGTATTGTACAATTTTTTGTTGCTATTGTATTTGTTTTGTAATTATATATATGTGGATGATCGTTTTATGAATAAGATTGCTTATACTTTTGATATTTGTTGGTTTAATACATGCAAACTCTCATTTTTGGCATTCAAATGCATGTGAGGAACTTTCCAAATGGTCCTCTTTCTCAATTCAAAATTCAGATGGTCCCACATTTGAATGCTGTTGGAATTGACGTAGATTTTGATGATGTTCTCCACAACATGGTAACTAAAGAGTCCCAACTATTGGATGGAAATATTCTTTGGTGAGGTTTGTGGGAGAAAGATCTTGGTCTAATTTAGATTCTTATTGAATCCTTTTTACTAATCGGCAATGTGGTATTCAACTACTCTGCAGCTACAGGTTTCAAATTTTTAAATTTTTTTCTCATTTTTACTTTACATACTTTAATGTCATTAATATCTCCTATTTTTTATTATATTTTGTTTTGGATGTTTAAATTCATTGAACTTCTTTCATTCCCGATGCCAAGTTTTAAATGACTTTCTATTTATTTTTTGATTCCGGTGTTCACATTCTCAATTTGTTTAACAAATTCATGTATTGCAAGTTCTAGCATTCATGCTTGCTATAGGCCTAGTCGCCACATTATAGCATTTGAAGAAGATGCATTCATCTTCAATGCTCTTTTACAGTCACTCATCGTTTATGAAGAAGGCCCTGTTTCGAAAAAGGCGATGGGTGGACAAAGGAAGTAGTAGCTCAAATCCAGATTCTAATGTTGATTCCGAAGTACTAGACATAGAAGCTACTAATTTATTTTGTACGTAAGTCTTTAAGTTTAATATTTGCATACCCATATTGAAATTTTCTCTACTATGTGTCAATTTATTACTTGTTCAATGTTATGGACTAATGATCTTCATGTTTGCTTCTTTCACAACTCAAGGGTGACTTTGACTTCTAAAAGGAGCTCTATTTTTCACTCTACATTGAAGAAGATATTGGATAGTCCTCTTCACCCTTTCTTGTTACTAATTTATACTTCTAATTTGGTAGAACATCTAGTCAAGGTACCACTTGGTATTTCTAGATCTTATTCTTTTAGTGGAGATCCGAGAGTTTTGCAGTTTTTTGATGATGCAACAGAATGTTCTGATGAAACCCCTAATTCTCACTGTCCTCGTGATTGTGAGTAGTACATAGATTTTTGCTCTTTGTTATGTACTTTGGGTGTTCCTATATGTGCATTATAATGCTTTCATTACATCGGTGAGACTAAAAGGGCCAGTGAATTTCCTCTTAGCAGTCATCTTTGTGCAATTGAATTTGATGTTTTCAGTACTTGAAGATCTTTTTACCTTTACTCTTGATATGCAAGAATTTTTTTGAATCTCTTTAGATCAAAACAAAATTGTGCTTCTTCCTTATCAAAATTGTACAATTCAATGTATAATTGAATTTTGAAAAAAAAGGTTTACTTCCTTGAATTTACTTTGTATGCCAAACTCCATGTATCAAATTTTTGAAGTACCCCCTTCAAATACTTTTTTAATTTGACTTTAAACTTTAAACAACCACTTTATTTAGAGGCCCAATACTATTTTGAAATACTCATCTCAAAAACTAGGTGGCCATCTTCATCAATATCTAATTCTCTACATATTTCAATTGCATGATCCATTGGTCAACTTGTTTGAGTACATTGTTCCAATAATTTTGATGGAATATCTTTACTGATTACAATTCAATGTGCCTAAAGTTCAAATCATTGTCTTCTCTAGCCCTTTTCAAAGGTGATCTTTGATCTTCCTACATTTCTAGAACAAGACATATATGTCTTATAACTTCTGCAATTTAGCGACACTAATGAGAGCTCTACATCTCAATTTTTAAGTAGCACCTAAATCCAAGGATATTTCCAATATATATCTATTGTATTTCCATATATTTATCTACATAGTTGTAATGTCTTCTTTTTGCATCGTGTATTATTGTTCTTTTCTAGTCTATGTTGTTTTTTTTATCCTAGTTTGTCCTCTAAACCCTTGTAGTACTTTACTTTGTATGTTTTGAAACTATAAAACAACAATATTTTTTAATCCACGGTCTTAGGTCTATTTCTAAAAATTCCCCAAAAAATTCACCCAAAATTTGAGGCTCCTACACTCTTGGGCTCTTGGGCTCATGCTCCAAAGCTCACAAAATAGCACCCTCGGTTCAAAAATTAGGATTATGAGTAACAAATTCAAGAACTCTTGTAGTTTTAAATGTGCCCTACAATACTTCAACTAACCTTGATAATATTCCCAATTAGTGATGTTGAAGTCAATTTCATTATGAAGAAAATTATTAGAGTTGTGGCAATAATGAAAACAAGTGCAATATGCATGAACAACTTGGTCAAATAATAAAGAAAAAATCTGACAAATTGAAGAGGAAATAATTTTGTTTTGTGTGTTGATAGTGCCCCTTGAAGCAAAATTCATATTGCACCTAGAGACACCTTAATTTGTAAGGCTACACTAGAATTAAGTCAATTATGAGTCAAAGAAAAAATAAACTTCCATTGAGACAAATGAAGTAGCAAAAGGACTATATTGCACACTACAAGTCCCACTTTAAAGATTTTGATGCATTAAACCTTAAATGACATATCAATCATTTCATAGTTAATGTCCAATTTGGATAGCTTTTTTATGCCAATTAGACTTTTGTTTCCATTTTTTAATGCATATTATATTGAATTATATGTTTTAATCATATTCCAACCTATAATTATTCCTTGCAAAGTAACAAAATGTAATGAATTTTTTTTGTACTACAAAACCTAATTTCTCTATCCCAAAATGATCTTCTTGTTGGACAAAATTTTCAAGATTACGGCTAAAAATAACATTTAAAAAACCCATTTTGCAATGCAAATAGAGTTTGATACACTCCCAGTGTCCCTAAAACTTTGAATTTTGGAGATCTTTTTTAAAGTGCAATTTTAGAGTATTGAAAAGTGGAATTTGGGGGACATTTTTTAAAGAGCAATGGTGGGCACTTAATTATTGAATGTGAAGTCAAATATTTTGCATTTCTAACAAACTTGACTCCTTTTCTATGGAAGTCTCCAAATATGTAGTTATCCTACTCATTCACTTGTACTCTGTATTACAAACTCTAGAAGTAGGTGGAAATTTGTCCATACTTAAATGACTTCTTAAGAAGTAGCAACTATGAATGGCACTTCATTTATATTTCATGCATTTTAAGTAATTGAAATATCAATTATAGCACTTGTTTCATGATTACATTGAATGGCAAAAAATTAGTTACGATTTTTGAGAAACAGAAATGGATGTAGATGGTAAATGCTTTAATACTTTTCTACCCAATACAAATGAAAAGCTCATGAAAATGGGCAACTAACATAGGGGAGGTTGAATGAAGTAGTATCATATATCAATGGAAAATGGATTTAGAAAAAGGTATTGGTGAAAATATAGAACACCAAGGACGTTTATAAAAAAGATAGTAGAGTACCTTCTTTACACTATGGAAGTGACATGGTAGGAATTTTGAATCTTCTCATGTCAAAAAAAAAAATCTTTATACTTTTTATATTGAAAATCTATTAGAAGGTATGAAATCAAAATTATATAATTTCATAGTAGCAATCCAACATGGCACATATGCGTACTAGGCTTTCAAATATGGTAGGAGTGTAATTCATACATATTTTTTAAAATGCCGTAATCAAGAAATTCTAACTAAAAATTGCCTTTTTAATTGTATATTACATGTCTTGAAATTCTCTAAATTGCAATCCTAAAACAAAAAGAAGAATCTATACTCATTTAGGAATTATGGAGAACAATGGTCAAAAAAACCAAAGTCAATTTTGAGTACAATTTTTTTACCAAGTTTTATTATAGTAAAGCAATCTAGCAATCTATTTTCTACAAAGGTACTTCCAATTTCTAGGATTGAGATGAATAGGCAAGCAATGATTCTTAAAGGCACTATAAGAAAACCTTGTTTTAGGTGACGGATTGACATCAAAAGGAACGAATTTTAGGTGACATCCAAGTTGACATAAAAAAAACCATGTTTTTATGTCAACAATGATGTCCATTGATGTTATATTGGAAATCATTGTTGGCATAAAAACATGGATTTTTTTTTTCAATGTCACCTAAAATCCGTTCCTTTTGACATCAATAAACTTTAATTTCTTATAATGAGGGTTGTGGGAAACTCAACAAAAAAATCTTCCTAAAAACAACTCACAACCTGTACTACAAATCTACTCTCACAATTCCCTAAGGCCTAGTGAAATACCTTATCTTATACTTCTTGACCAAATTGTAGTCGTCATGGCATTGTAGCTCCAACAAACTTTGCATCCAAAATTGGGGGCAATCTTGAATATAGAAGGTAGGTTGATCAACACTTCTTGTCATCCCCCCTACACCGCCTTAACCTCTAACAATGTATAGAGAACACAACAAAATTCAATATAGGTCTTTAGAACTACACTACAATTGCTCATCATTGGTTCTTCTTTAAGAAAAAGGACAACAAGTTCATGCATCAAAAGATTGTCTTTGTGCAACCTTCTTGTCATATTCAAATCCCCATTGCATTAAACAATTCAAAGCAAGCACACCAAAAAATCCAAAATCATATAGATCCTTCCATGCAAACCCTAATTTGTGCTTGTATTGTTGTCACCACCACATAATCTCCACTCTACCTCTGCAAAGGCAATCTCGCTCATGAAAACAACCTCACCCTCTTAGTCATGCCTCCCAAATCAATTTGCATAGTAGAAAAGATCTACTCATTTAAAGTGGGTGGATCTAATGTTCATGGTCTTTGACCAACTCTAGTTAGTCATAAAATGGACAAAGGGCCTCAACTATCATGTCCCAAAGAAGTGATCTTTTTGATTCAAGAATGGAACAAAATTAGTATAATGCATTCATAAGCCAACTAAAGTTCCATTCAAATTGCAACTCTAAATTTTCTACTTTCCATTTTCACTTCAACCTTAATGTTGTTTTTAAAATCTCTCAGGGACACATTTTGGTCCTTTCACTAGTAGAAAACTATATATTTTTTGTTGTTTTGGTCATGTTGATTTAGGTAGAATTCAACAACATTAGGAAAAAAATGAGGCCTTGGGAGGGTTGCCAATTTAGGGGGGGGGGGGGGGGGGAATGATTTTCAGTGTCAGCCCACCAATTGCCCGTGTACATAGTCCAATGTCTAAACTGGCACTACTAGTGCCTGCACAATTTTGGATGACACATGTTATCTGAAGGCAAGCCAAGTTGTAGGAAGTCAATTCACTTAGAAGTCTGAAAAATCCAAAATCTTGCACTTGTTCTAACATTGCGATGGAGTGCATCAAGCTTTTTTTAGGGTTGCTTAGTTGAAAGAATTGTATAGAGCAAATGACCAATGACTATATCTATATCAATGTATATGATTCCATTTATATCGCGACTACGGATTCAACATTGAAGTGGAAGACAACTGCTAGATGAACTTTGGCTACTATATTCTACGCCAAAGTGATGATCAACAACAATATTTTGTTTGATCCCAATGTACAGATTTACGGTCCAAGACATCTATTGGATCCCATGTTGAAGATCATGTTGAAAAGGTTTGAATTTCGGTTGCCAGTGAAAGTGGGAAACAATGCTTGGATTGGTGGGTGGGTGATTTTATTGCTCTAAGTGATGGTTGGGGATGGGTTGGTGGTAGGACCGGACACGGTGGTGATGAAGGATGTAGAGCCGCTAGTGGTCATGGCAGTGTGATGGAGTGTATCAAGGTTTTTTTAGGGTTTTGTTATTGAAAGAATCATGCACTTCTGAGGCTTGTTGTAGCATTTTTGGAGCTTAGGTGGTGCACAACATGTGGGATTCTATTCGGAGAAAGCAATGAAGAAGTTGAATTTTGACATCAAAAGCATTGGACATAGAATTGTACAAATGCAAGTAGGGAATTTCAATTTCTTCTCGGACAACATCTTTTGCGTTTACCGACAGGGGATTTACAATTGGCTAATTAGGTTTCCTATTTTTCTTCTTCCTTGTCCATCACGAACTGTTACAATGTGGTGAGTTTCAATTTTATCGGCAAGCAATGGACATTTTCTATTGACATGTCTGATATTGTTTGTGGTGTTAAATCTATAAGATTTTATGAAAGTGCATGTAAAGAAGGGCTATCATAGTTATTGTTTTGAAATTGAATTTAGTGACCAATGAAAGCATGCAAGATTGTATTTATGGGAGTTCATTTTCGGTATTTGTAGTGGGTGATAGTGATCACTAAACTTTCAATGGCTAAATTCCTTAATTCTCTTCTTATGAATTAAATAATTTTGCCTTGGTCTTGTCTAAACAAGATAACCATGCATATGTACGAAAGGTTGGAGCCGAGCTCATATGATTTTCTACAATAGAAGAATTATAGACTAGTGGCTGCTGATCTTGTCTATGAATTTGGGTGCCAACTTGTGGAGTCTATAGCATATGCTTCACATTTTCAATTCTTTTGATGGTGTGACATTTCCAAGTTGAAGCCATCGTCCTATTTGAGGTAACTTCCCATCAATTTTTTTTGTTTCCTCTTTATGAACCATAACTAAACGATTGGTGAGGGATAAATTTTGTTTTTGAAGGATCAAGCCTTATCCACAATGTCATAGTTGTAGCACTGTTAGAAGAATTTGCTTGCGGATGCATGCATATGGGGTCAAAAAGAAAAGTAAACCTGGATTTCCATGGTCTTTCATTTTGTAAATTGCCTGTTAGTGTTTGAATAGGATTCTACAATGTAATAGTCCTGTAGGACAACAAAAGCTTCCTACAACTATAAACCTCCCAAAATATGTTCAAAGGTGTGAGTATTACCTAGTAGTTTGTGCTTCTCTCTCATCAGTGAATTTTATTACTCTATGCAAATATGTACGAGCAAGCCATCATTCACATAAATTTGAGGCTTGCAAATGTGCTATTGGTCTTCTGTAAGTACCAAATTAGAAGCTCTATGAATCTCCTTAGAGCATAAGCAACTATCTGCATAGGTTATCAAATTTGCCTTCTTCATTGAACATTCTGCAATCTTGTGCACAACAGGTAAAGGGTACATTGTTTACTTGCATTGCACATTCTTGTACTTAATTGCAATGTCAGACTACAATTTCACTTGGATGGTTGTCTTTTTTTGGAAAATTTAGGAGTCTAATTGCCCTTCCTTTTAAAGCAAGCTTGATGTCACTTGAGTCTCTTTCAATTCCTTTCTCAAGATACATTCTCCTTTCATAAATGCAATTTTTTTATCTTCAAAAGTCGACAACATTTCGGCCAACTTAGATTTCTCTTGATGTTTGATATTGCCATATCTTTTGCTCTTATTGGTCTTGATAGGCTTCAAATATTGGAAAGCATTCGAAGTGGGTGCCAAAGACGATTGACATGAAGTTCATCGACCTCAGTAGTGCAACATCCGATAATCACTATTAGCTTTGAGTTGTTTGGACTCGCCTATATCAAGCACATGAATTAATCTGTGGTGAGATTTCTAGCATGTTTCTTGCTTTGAAGAACTAATTTCCTAGACGATGATGGTGTTCAAGTTTGTCAATCAATTTTCCGGGATGCTCTCAAACATTTTTAGAATGAAAACAATAGTTCCAAAAAGGCTACACAGGATAATTCTAAAAAAGAAGTGTTGTTATCTAAGTCTTGGTTGGATCCATCTTTGCTTTATATGGAATGTGGATTGTATACTTGTAGAACTTTGTAGATGAGTTCGGTTTTCATGCAGCTAAATTTTGAAGTACAGTAGTTTCTTCTGCAAATTTTGTGAGCAACTCATAGGTGGAACCCTTGAGAGCTTGTCATGTAATTTTCAATAGTATAGGTGATATGAGAATCATTGATCATGCGACAGTGTTTAAGGCACATAGAGTATGTATACTATCATCAAGCTAGCTGTAGGTGGACTATGATTGAGATCTCCATTCATACTTTTCAAACCTTTGCTTCTCTTTCTAGATCATAGCTATTGATGTTTGAAATTATTGCAAGCAAAGTAATGACATGGCAAGACTTACAGACATGTCTCTTTCGGCCATGACTTCAAAATGAATGCTATATCTCATAAAAGAATTGTCTACGTTTATATAGTGGAGAAGTTGATTACATGTCTCAGTATTGACATGTAAGCAATGTCTACAGGGTTTTGTCATTCTTTGTCATGAGGCCGCGCCACCATGTGCAAAGTGCAATTCTATATACACAAAGAACCATAGAAGGCCATTACATACTAAGAAAAGTGGAATTGAACTCTTGGATTGCTCTAGAACATGGAAGGCTAGGTGAACGTGTTGAGGAGTCCAATAAGAATGGACTCATTTCTATTGTTCATGTAGAGAAGGTCCAAATTTTGGAGTTCCACGTAAAGCAAGTTTCAACGACAATTTCAAGTGTCAAGGTCCAGCATACTTACATGCAGGACAACCTATGTTTGGATCCAACTGCTCTTGCTCTCTAAACAGCATGCAATTGTAAGTACTCTGACTCTAATGGTTTGCACACTTATTTCTTGTCGATACTTCCTTATTAGGATCTGCCACTACTTTTATTTCCATTACATTGGCTTCTAAATCATTGTCTGTTGCACAAATTTGTATCCATCTATGTTCGTTGAGTGGGTGGACCCTTTATGTGTCATAGAACCTGTTTGTGTTTTCCATGCTGAAGTAGGTGAAACTTCAAGAGGTTGTTGAAGTCACAGAGAACTTATGGAAGATTCCATTTTTTTTTATAATGCCAAATATTTCCCACCAACCAATACTAACTTCGGACATGTAGTGGCTATTCTTTACCTGATTTCAATGATGTAGCATGGCCTCTACAAAACATGTCCACAAGTGAGGCTTTCAAAGCAAACTACAACAAGATTTCCTACTGTCAATGAAACCAAGTACAGGGAATAGAGTGACACACATAAGCTGGTTCAGCCAATAGGTGTTATGGTAGATTTGTTTGCTTGCGCACCTCATCTTCACAGAACACGAGCGTTTTTTGTCTTCAAAGACATGTTAGACGAATTATTCACTTCATTGATAGACCATAGATGGCAAGAAAAAATTGTCATAGCTGAAGATGTCATCAAATGCGTCATGGATCCTACATCTGTATTATTCAAGTATCTTGTTGGTTGATCCACACTATATGCTACCTTTCAATTCAACAGATTGAGGCTCCTTCAAGATGGGCAATGGAAAAGTATGGACCAGTGCAAAAAAATTAACATTATAAAAGTTCATTATGTATGCGGGGATGTTACTCAGGAAGTAGAGGTGGGTAGTAATTGGACTGTTGATAGCATTCGACAAGAGATTGTTGTTGCTTCTGTAGCAATTGTGCCAAATGAGTTTACTCTCTATAGTGAGCATCGGGACCTTACTCGGCAGAAGGTGCACACCCTTCTCCCTACTATTGAAGCAAACTCATATTTTGCAGTTTATGTATTAAGTAGGCTTTATTGTTCCCTATGATTCAATACTCTCTAACAATGTTGTGTTTAGTGTTTGCATGTGTAGCATAATCAAAGTACAAAGAAAAAACATTTACATGTGATGTCCTTCCACCATCAAGGTTACTCGTAATAATTGATGTTACCTAGAGATTGCGCATCTAAAGTTATCAGTTTAGTGTCTATCTATAGTGCACTGCCCTTTACAAGTTTTCCCACATTCAAGACTTCATCATGGATCTTTCCCATTAGTGCAAGGAACAATTGGCACCCATTTGGAACCCACTCTTTGGCATTTTTCTCGCCACAAACGGCTATGGGCCTTTGCTAATGATGCTGCAGATGCAGCCCACCTTCTCTCAACTGCAACTTCTATAGATAAGTGATCCTCTTCATCTTCCACAGTGGTTGCATTTGCTTGCTTTCTCTGTTCATGAAACCGATGTTGTATGATTCGATACCAATGCTGGTATGTTTCAACCAAAGGACTTTTTTTACTTCTTTCGCCCCTATATTGAGTATAACGTTGATAGGCAATTTTTGCTGCGTAGTGTGAGAAATTCATTCCCTGGCAAGATCAAATGGCGAAATTGCCATATTCACTTACAAGCCAAGGCATGTGCTTTACCAATGCATGCTGCACAAACAAAACATTGTATTAGAATTTTCATCTTAGTGCCTTGAATGTGTAGAATTGACCAATGTTGTGCTTATCATGTTCTTCTTTCACTTCACAAGACTAGAAATTCATGAATTATTGTCCTTGTTCTAGGTACATGTCTAGAAGTGGTTTTTGTAGTTACTATATGAGAAGCATGTTCTTGTGCATGGGAGGAAATGCAACTATGAAGAGTAGCAAGATTGCTTCCTATTTCAACAAAGACATGCGCTACTTACTTACACCATCTATTTACATCCTTGTGCTGTATTGTAAGAGATACTTACCAAGAATTTGTGAATTTTATTGGATGTCTGGAAAAGAAGATGTATAACTTGAGCAACTAGCTAGCGTCACATTCATTATGAGAGGGGCTATGAACGAGAAACTACATGTTCATGAATTATGTAAGTGTATTAAAAGAATAAAAAATCATTTTATATGCATTGCTACTATGGTTTGCAAGTGAGAGTTTTTGAGGTCATTACTATATAAGGCATAATATACTGTTCTTCAAACGCCCTCATGAACTAATGGCCCCAAGATTCAACCAAGCTTTGAAAGTGTGCCTTCTAGTCTTCATTGAGTGTCAACCCCTCAAAATAGGGTTTTAATTTTCCTAATCCCATCCATACTTCTAGCTTTGCCCTTCTAGCAATACTTCCATTCATGAAGTTTTTTTCAGCTAAGACAACATCTGGGTAGAGTTTGGCTAAACCTCCAAGTAGTGGTGAAGGTAAGAATAACTTCGCTAAATGAGAACCATTGAAAGATGGTTTTGAAGGAATATCACTATATTTCCCAAAGAAGTAATTGTCCTTAAAAATTTTGATGTTCCCACCATGTGCACCTGCAGAGGACAATACACGTTGCATATCATCAATTGCACTTTGTTGTAAGGTCTTGTCACAAAGGGTCCACACGAATTGAAAATGTAGGTGGATAATTTTTTCGACAATGCGATTGAAAGTATGTAGGGTGCACATGTGCACCCTATCCATTGGAATCGCAAGGATGGGCTTCCATCGTCCCAACCCTGGCTCTCCTATCACCAGTTTTGCTTCACGTTTTGTACTAAAAAGACCTCCATCAAGCACGGTAGCTCATTGAGTGAACAATCCCACAGTTTGTTTTGTTGTCGCTATTTTTGGTTTTATATGTTTTTGGAGGCAATACATACATGATTTCTTTGCATATGCTCCGTGACTTAGACCGTACATGCTTCTAATGCTCTTCATGTCAGTAGAGAGATGCCATTGAACAATGAAATCACCCACTTCAAATACTTGGAGCTTCTGACCACTTTCTTGTCAATGTATGAGAGCAGGGATTCGAGTCTGTTGGAACACCCATGAAAGAATTTCGTGGGATTCTTTTAGTATTTAGAAACAACCTATTGGCCAAATCTCCCTTTCCGATTGTACGGCAAAGTATTCAGCACTTCCAATGGTAATATTTGGATTTAGAGCTTGATTCATTAATGTTATACTCAATCATTCTAGCTTTTGTGAACGCACAATCTCAGCCTCGTCCAACTTTAGGACAAATATCAATGGTTTCCCTACCAATTCTACATCATACAAGTAATCAATATGACATTCAAGTGGATGTCAAAAAGTATTGTTCCATATCAAAGTCTACATGACTAAGCAAAACCTTAAAAGAGATGGTGTGAAGTTAGTGAAGCATAATACTGTTGGACCTATTTCTGTACCTTGCTTATTCTTGAAAACATGAATTTTATAACTTGGTCTAATTAAAATTAGAGAGGTGTTTCTAGCATAGTATCACTACAATTTCTTCAAATACAATGAGACTAACGAAAACATGAAGTCATAATCTAATTAAATATTTGAAATCAAATTGTACAAGCAAGCTATTGTGTAGCCTCTACTATTGAGCTCCAAAGCACTCTTATAGAGACTGTCATCATCGATTCAAGTTATATTCTTGATAGGGAGTAGTTGGACCCTCACTATGTACTGAGCTGTGAAGCTTACTTATTAAGATTGTCTTCATCAATTCAAGTTAGGTTTTTTGACGTTCTTAACAAGGAGCAATCAAAATGTAAGCCTACATGATTGAATAGGTACATGAGTACAAAAAATTGGCTACATTAGGGATTTAGTGTGTGTCAATACCTTCTTCCGTTACTCAATACAATTGAACCATGGTCCTCTGCACCTGCTCTAGGTCAAGAAACAAAGAATTGTTGGTTATGAATTCCACATGTTGTATTTCTATCTTCTTTGACTTTGTATGTGTTAAAATGTCCAAGGAATTGTGAATGGAGTAGTAGTCACCCATAAAATCTGTCAACTTTGAGTTCATTTCCTTCGTAGAATAGAGACATGGTAGGGTTTGGGAATGCATTGAGCCTTCAAGCCTTTCCCTACTGCAGCTGCACTATCCTTCAATTTCTTATAAACACATGCGTACCCTTCTTGAGTGATCCTAATCCAATTGCATGTGGACAAAATTTCTTCAACTTGTATTCTGTATCCAATTTTATCTAAGTACTAATTAACAACATCAATACCTATAGAGTACAAGGTAGGCAACTCCAACATTGATTTCACTTTGGTCTTCGAAAAAATATGTGCAAGAGTTTTTTTAGACTTCATCTACTCTTCTTGAGAGTCATAGAGATGCCCTTGCTGATTGTTGTTGATGTTGCCTTCATAGACTCGATGAAGTGTACTAGGTGCAATTACCGCGCGAGTTTGTCGATGCACAGCTTTCACTTGTCTTCCTCTTTGTGACAATGTGCACAAATTCCTCCAATGGCGGACTTGGTGACAATAGCCATATGGACTGCATTGGATTGAAGCCCATTTTTTTTGCGAAGTTTTTAGAGAACATAAAGCCTCATCATGCTTCACCTACAATTTCTGAAATGGGACCCTGTGACATTCCTTTTGTGTAGCTAGCTTTCCAACATTCTCTTTTTGCAATGCAGCTAGCTTTCTAGCATTTTCACTTTGCAGTGCATCAATATCAAACTCCAAAGCTTCTTCTAATCGAACACTATTATGGAGATCCTTGTCGAGATTGTGTACCTTTGCATCATTTTGTTCTTGCATGGCTACTAATCTACTATGCAACTAGAAGATCTCATCGTTTGAAGCTACTAATCTACTTCGCAATTGTGAGGTCTCATCGTCCAAGGCATGAAACTATCTCTCATAAACTCCCAAGTTGTGTCTCTACTCACTTTCTAAGTCTCGTAGCTGATCCAGTTGAGCTTGTTTTCCCTCTAAGGATGATGTTAAATTCTTTATACAAAGCCTAAGGGATGGAATTTCACTTTTTCTCAATTCACTCATACAAGTACTGTTTGTAGTCAGCGTTGCACTATGCAATAAACTTGATGTGTAACCAAGTAGTCCATTCTGTCCCTCCCCAACAAACTCAAGCAAACTCCAAACATCACTGAATTTTGGCCACTTACCTTGAAAATCTAAAGGATAAATGGAGCCATCAAGCCACAAGTCCAAATTCTTATTGCCAACTTTCCATTTCTCGGGAAATTGTGAACAAGGGGTTTGCTCATGCAATAATCAACCTCGGAGAATGAGTGGCTTATATTTTCCATCAATCAACACTTACACCTTGTATGGCAAATCCTCACTTGCCATACTTTGTTGAATACTTTTATACAAAACAAACTTGATCAACAGAAAATTCATTCACAAACTACACACTCCTTACAATCTTCATACTTCCAAATAGCAACAGTCTTCATTCTATGCGCACTACATACGGCTTTGAATTCCAAGAAATCAAGCGAAATCATCATAATGAAATCCCCAAAACAACACTTCAAATTCTAGAAGAATGAAGCAAAATTTGTTACAATGAAATCCCAACAACATTGCTTATTGTTGTCAACTTGGACGGTTGCCATATTCATGACAATCTGAATTAGCAGGCGCTTGGCAACCTACACCATCCATTATTACATCTGATCTTGCATTGTCCGCCCACCAAACTCAACAGGTACAAGGGAATAGTGCACTGGTAAAAACAATTTGATTGCATTGAATAAATGTTCTTAACAACCTTCTAGAGGGCAGAAGTTTCTTGTAATGTTTCTGTTCAAATCAACAGATTTTTGCCCAAATCAACACGACCAAAACAACACAAAATCTGAATTTTCTACTAGTGTATGGATGTTTAGGTGTATTAAACTTATAAATTATACATACATATGTATATTTCATTGTATATTTTATCTTGTTTCATACAAATTTGTATTCATTTTCTTGTAGCCATCCAATACTTGATTCTAGAAATATTTATTTCATTGTTTATATGGAATTGAAAATTTTACAAGCTTAGACCATTGTGTAACATATTGTAATGATTTTACAATTTGTTGAATTTTCTTATCCCTCACTTTCATTGTGTGCATCGTTGTCATTGTAATAAATGTATACATGTGTTTTCTAATTTTTATTTGATTTATGTGATATAAGCCATTTTCATTGTCAACAAATGCACCTATTAAAAAACTATGCTTTTTCTTTTAGCTTGCATAAAAGCATGATTACAAAATACCCAAATAATCCATTTTTCTTCCTCCTTGCTTCAAAAAATGCTTTTTTATATGATAATATGGAATTTCCATGAATAAATTCAGCAATCTATGAAGTACGATATGATCAATTTCTCTAAATATTTTCAAAACTTTCATCTTTTGCTTAATTGAATAGTGTGCGTGGCCAAGTACAAAATATGGAAATTTACAATTTAGACTTAAAATAGATTTTGCAAATGCTTAAAATCTTTATTCAATATACTAAAGCCTAAATTTAAATTGATGCAATTTAGGCACTAATATAGTAATACGATGATGTAATTTTTTTAATTTAGAATATTATGCAATTGTGATGTGTATATTTAAATTCATTGCATAATAAATTTTATTGATTATACTTCACAGAACACAAAATTAGTCAAATATACATTTGTGAGCACAATTCACAAAAATGCCAACAACAGAGCAAATTATTGTGATGGCAACGATACCAATTATCAAAATATTAGTTATGTGTGGAATAGGATATTTACTTGCTACCCCTCAAATAAATGCATTTCCTATTGATGCACGTAAGCATATGAATAAGGTGCAAACTAAACTACCTTGTGCTTAGATTCAAAATTTAGAAATTTGAATATCAAATTTAATTGACCTAATTTTTGTATTGTCATCAAGGTTGTTCAAATTGATGAATATTATCATTAATATTAAGTTTTTATTTTAAAATGCTTAAATTAACAAAAAAAAAAAATCCATAAATTTATGTAGACAATAATTATATTGTATTTATCATCCTACAATCATTCCAAAATCATTTTAAATATGAACTTTCAATCTTTGCAAATTTGATATAATTGTCTTATTGAATGGTTGCAGTTGGTCTTTTTGATATTTTTGCCAAGCCTAATTTTTACAAAGTTGTCTGAAGCTGTAACTTCTGAAAAGTTGATTGATTGGTACGTTTATTTATTGAACCAACATGTTTTTTTAATTCAATATAGTTTAATGAATTTTAAATTGAATAATTTTTAGTCAAAAAATGTTATTCACATATTATTCTAATTGAAGTTGAATTTCTTTATGTTTATTTTCTTGAAGATAATATTTGGTGAGCAAATTTATGTATAAGTTTATATTTTTAATTTTTAACTTGTCATTATGTTCTAGCTTATACACTTTGATATGGTGTAATTCAATATTTTTTTGTATAAATTTGTTTATAATTGGAAATATAGGACTATGCAAAATTATTTATTAGGTTTCATGTATGTTCAATTTGAATATAATTTTAACAATTAGGTGAATGTAAAATATGTCAAATATCAAACAATTCAAAGTTTCAAAATGTAAATTTTGTATTTCATACTTTTAATCCTTAAAGACCTAAGCTTTGAAGAAAACAAAAATATAGTATAAAACATAAGTTCCCTAACATTTTTGAATTTTGTATCAAAGTAGACCATGTTATCAATTGAAAGAAGAGTAGAAATCATACGTTCATTCAAACTTAGATAGATAACTTAGATAACTTAGATATAAACTTAGATTTGTTTCAAAGTCAATTTTGAGAATTTAACTTAAAAGTTTCAATGATATTACAATTTTCTTTCTAATTGATAATTTTGATGATTGGCCAAAGCTATTGCTTCAATTGATTTGTTAAGACATGTAATTATTTAGTAATGAAAATATCAACAATTACACCATATTTGAATTATCTACCATTATTCAAATAAAATAAAAATTGAATTTTCAAGGGATATTTTAAGTCCCGAAGTTAGCTCCAAGTTAGGTAGTAATTACAAGTTGGTTAATTAAGTTTTTAGATTAAAATAGCTAATTTCAATGATTTTATAGAGTATTATTTAAATAAGATAATAAAATAAAATATATTAAAAAATACATCAATATCAATTGTAATAATTAGTTAATTATTGTAATATCAATATTTTCTAAGTATATTAATAATTTAGATAAATATTGATTTTCACATTGAAAGTTTAATAAGTTTTTAAAGAATATGTTTATGTTTATATATATACACACATACACATACATGCACATGCATACAATACAATTATGATGAAAATAAAAATAAATAATTTTGAGGAAAAAGATTAAATATATAATTAATAGAATAATTAAAAAGTGATATAATTTGATAATATCATCTAAATTTTATACAAATTTTATGTTAGGAAGTTATTATAGACATGAAAATAATACCTTGTATCCATTGTTTTATAATCAATTGTGAGTATCAAATTCAAATTAGATTTGAAAACAATAATGTGAAGTTTTATTTCTAAGTTTGTTCAAATCACATCCTAGACTATTATAGCTATT
The DNA here is from genome assembly GCA_963969395.1 of Pseudoscleropodium purum. Classification (NCBI taxonomy): domain Eukaryota; kingdom Viridiplantae; phylum Streptophyta; class Bryopsida; order Hypnales; family Brachytheciaceae; genus Pseudoscleropodium; species Pseudoscleropodium purum. Next base: position 31,161,584 of record OZ017795.1, read on the forward strand.
GTAGGTATTATTCAAATTAATCAAAATAATCATAAAAACAATGATAATTTTTTCCTTATCTATCATGAATGCGTGAGTTTGTTTTTTCTAAAATTACATACAAAAATTTGCTTGCAAATATTTTTCATATTGTAAATTTGTTTAGGTCAATTAATTATATATTAGTGTGCCCCGTGCCGTTGCCATGGTCAAAACAAAAAATTAATAACTTTCTATTTTTTTAATTCATGAAAATTTCAAAATTCAATAACTTTCACAATGTAGGTTTGAATGCCACAAAACCAAGCCCATACACCTCTCCTCGCCAAGGGCTTTTCAATGATATTAAACACGCAAATGGGAGACAAACAGTCTAGGAGATCTCAGTATAACAAACAAACAAACAACCTAATTCAATAAAAGGATATTTTTGGAAGCTTTTTTTTGTTGGTTTAATAAAAAAATTCATTTATAATTTTTTAGCATTATTTAGATGCTTTTCCAAAACATGTTTTTTGGTTTGAATTGAAAACAAATCATTTTTATTGCATTTGCAATTAACAATGAGATTCTATTGTTGTAATTGAATTTTGAAAGTATATTTATTTTATTGAGCTTGCTAAAACTAGAACAGTTATGGTTTCTTCTTTTTCTAATTTTAAAAGCTAATTTGATTTTAGATGAAAAACTTTTGATGTCTAATATCTTGTCCAAGTTGTTGCCACAACTTTATTGATATTATCTCTATTCAATCCTTTTGTTGTAGAGTGTACAAATTTTCTAATATTCTACACAAAGTAGTCTTTTTTGTTTAAGAATTAAAACTATGTAAATCACTTATATTGTGATTTGTAGGATTTATCTTTGGACTGATAGGATTGAAAATGATTAAAAAAACCTTCAATTCATTTTTTGTAGTTTAGGCAACTATAAATTAAGCTCCATTCATAACATCACATACCAATATTTTATTGGTGATTATGTAATACATTCTAGTCTTAGGGTGATTGCAAACCATATTAGTGTTTGTACACTATTTGACTTCATTGTATTTCAATTTGATGAAAATTATATGTAGATTCATGTTTCAATAAATAGTATGGAATTGAAGTTGATAGGATTGGAATTGGATTGAAAGGTAACCATTTGATGATTTCATTGAATAAAACCTTATGATTTATACAAATAGAAAGATTCATGTATTATTCCATAATTTTGAGAATTTGAAGGACTCTTTTGGATAAACAAGAAGAAAATAGCTTTCAAATGGATTATGTGTTTTTACTTTTACAATCTATGATGCATGCTTTTTCAAAAATGAGTTGACCAAAATATATACAGAATTTTTTTTTGATTTGTCATTATTTTGCACAAAATTGTAAGTCCATTAAATCTAAATATAAGCAACAACCGAAGGGACTACAATGAGTCATCCTACTTTGGATATGTAAAAGTTATAAAGTATAAAAAATAATGAAGTTGAAGAATTTTAAATGGATTTTACTTTAATTTTTTCCTAACTAAATTTAAATGCTAAATCTTTGATGCCTAACATCTTCTACTCCACAAAACATACTCTATGTACATCCCCTTGCCAAAGGATCTCCAACAATATCAAGTGCACTTTAACTTGCAGTGATGTTGAGTTATAGAGGTTTCAACTACCATCACAAGAAACAAAAGAAACAAATCTAATACCACATTTTGTCATCATGGTTGGCAAAAAATTATTTGTAAGAACAAATGATTAAATTTGTGGATTTCATTTTTCCCAAAAAAGTTATATACAAAAATAAATCTTTTTAGTTTTAGGCATAGATTTACCAAATCAAATTTGCTAACTCTAACTAATCATTTGGCATGCCATGCCAATTCTAATCATAGACTACAAAATTGTAGATATATAATAGATACAAATTCTTCAATTTAAAAAAAAAGCTTAAATTTGGTCCATAACATTGACTCTCATTAGAAAGAAGACTCCAATGGTTTGCAATGGTTTGGTTAATACAAATTATGTTGAAACTAATATAATTGAATTATAACTAACAAAAAATTAAAAAAGATTAGTAATTAATACTAAAAAGTTGGTAATAAATAATTGTATAAATAAAGAATTTTTTCACCTAAAACAAAGAAGACTATAATAGTTTGAAATGGTTTGGTTAACTCAAATTACATTGAAATGAATATGGTTGAATCAACCCCTAAAGGATCATCGTCCTTTTGGGGGACAAATGGGATTTTCGGCAACTACTTTTGAGCTAAAATTTTTTCATGATTTTTTGAAACTTTTTTTGAAGATAGAAAAATCTATTAGCTTAATAGGAGCATAATTTTTTTATCAATGCCTAGGAACAAAAGTTGTGCCCAATAGGTTCAAAACAGGGGACGTGGGGCAACAAAAATAATTTCAAAATTTTTAATTCTTTTTTTTAATTCTTTTTTTTTCTCATAGATTATATTTTTGTACACATTGATAACTTTGATTCATTTCTGAATGCAATTTTTATAATTTTTCCAAAAAAATTTCCACGTGGTTTATGTTGATAGCTAGAAAAAATTTACCTTTGAAATTAATGAATTTTAATTTAATTTTAGAGATATTAATAATTTAGATTTTCCTTCTATCTCATACCTACTTTTGCTTAACAATTTTTAAATGAATAGAAATTATTATTTTTTGAATATTTTTTATAGACTCTCAATTCAATTATATAAAATGAAGATTTAAAGCTCAAAACTCTATAGTGAAAAAAATTAAAGTTAAAAATGTTCAAAGTCAAAAAATCTAGTCTTACAATGTACTAAAAAGCTTGGTTTTTCGACTTCAAACCCAAATATCTTGCAATGTGTGGTCAAAAATTTTGAAATTTTCTCTACACATTTTCATACTAATTAGGTGTAAGATCCTATGATTATACATGAAAAGAAAAATTTTAATTTTCTTACCTTTTGCTATAGAAATGGCAATTTTGAGTGATTTTTGGTAAAAAAAAGGGCTTTAGTCCTTTAGGGATTAAACTAACCAAAAAAATTTGAGAAATAGGAAATAATATTAAGTGGTTGGTATAAATGAAGAATTTGTTTACCTAAAACCCATCAATTGACTCCATGGAGCACAAATGGCAATTATGTTATAAACCTATGTTAGAAGGGACATTCTTTTCTACCTTTTGTTCTTTGATATTTAATTTGTAAAATTGAAGAGATGTGGGGTAGAGAGATACTTTGTGATTGTAATTGTTGTGACATGAGTGAAAGTTGTTGAGGGAGATATAGATGTTGAATGAGGAGTTGAATGAATGGTTGGAGAAGTCATTTATTTCATATAAATGAAGTGAGTGCATTTGGTAACTTTGGTTGGGGATGTAAGGGAATGAATAGTGTAGATTTTGTAGAAGGGATGTGTTTGAAGGTTTTTTAACTTGCAAGTGTAGAGTGATATGTAAGTAGAGTATTTAATAGTAAATGTTATTTATTTATTTATTTAAATTTGATATCAATGATCTAAAGAAGTGTGAATCATGATAAAGTATTTGGAACTTCTAGAGGAAGTAGAATGAGTAATATGCCTATATTGTAGGTGCCAACAGTGATGGCAGTGAATGACCATTGGAAAGTCTATTATAATTGTCGTGTATTGTATTTCAAAATTTCTAAGTCAATTATGTTAGTGAAGTATCTATCATTTATTGTTGATTGTGAAATTAACAAATTGAATCTTAGCATATTGATGTAAAAATATTGTTGAATGAGATTGTTTGGACACATTGGATATATTGACATAATTGTGATTTTCATAAGCACTTAATAGTATTCACATTTATACATGGATGAAGCTAGTTGGAGACTTTGTGATTCGATAGATTGTCTTCAAATGTGCTTGCATTTCTAAGTAAATAACATCTTGAAGTATAGTAGGATTGAATTAGTATTAAGCTTTCATAGACTATTTTGTTGTATCTTTAAATTTGCATATAAGGCTTTGATGTAAAGATAGGTATTGCAAAAGAGTATGTGAAACCAAGTGTTCATTTGATTTTGATTGCAAAGAGTACATGTGGTGAAAGGGTGGTATTGGGTAGGCTAAAATCAATGCTTTTGAATTTGACACATATATTGATTATGACATGAAGTGAATGATTGGGAAATTTGATTTATGTGAATTTTTCCATAAATAATAAAGGACTTTGGCATTAATGTTATAATTCTTTTTTTATTTACTAATGTTGGAGAACTTATTTGTGAGTAAATTATTATTTTGAATGTCTTATTTTTTCAAATAAGGTCAATAAAAAACAATTATTTCCACCTTAATAATTTTTTTTTATAGATCAAAGAGTGAGGAAAGTGCATGTTTGTAATCCTCCTCAGTAAACAGTTGTCTTTTTGTTACCAAAGATAATGAAAATAATGTGAATGTTGGTGTGCACCCAAACTTTATGAATGTAGTGATGTGACATTTTAGGAATGTAGAAGTGTGGTAACAAACTACACTATAATTTTACTTGGATGACTTTTTAGGGAAGTTGGATTTTTGAATTAATAGAAGATGTATATTGAATTTAGACTGTATTTGAAAATGTACAATGATTTAGTGGGGTAACAGGCAACAAAGAATTGAATTTGTAGGAGCTAATAGATTTTCATGATTTCAACTTATAATATATTTTAGAATCTTGGTAGTTGGACTAAAAGCTTCATTTACTTGGAAGTTTGTAGGTTTATATTTATAAAGTCTACTATCTAAGTTTTAGAACCAAATGACGATTCTTTGGGTGGAATGAAAGAACCACTTGTATAGTAACTATATTATAGAAATTATTTTAGTAGGGGAGATATATTGTATGGTGGTAGATAATGGAAAGTAAAATGTTAGGTTGATTTGAACAAGAGGTGGTGGTGGAATTTTAGCCGTTATTGTTGGTTATGGACAAAGTTAACAAAAAGAGTGTATCGTATGAACTATAGGTTTGGTTTGAACACTTGTAGAATGGAGAATGTTTGAGAGTAAAGTGGGTTTTCCAAGTAGGATTGATAAACGGTATATACAAAAGTTGTATGAAGCATTTGATTCATTGAAATTTTTATCAAATGGTGGACATGTGGGTTTATTGTAGGTCATTGTATTTACTTTAAAATATGCTAGGATGTATATGTCTTTTAAGAAAATGAGTAAAGCAATGATTTTTCATAACATCATGGATCAAAAAATATAGACATTGTGAGATTTTTTAATTTAATTATATTGCAAACCCAGTTCAAATGAAGTATTTACTCTATATTTGTTTTTGAGGTAGGTAAACTAATTCATGGCTACTCCATCAATGAATGCAAATAATGCTATGAGAACTAGATTTTTGTCACAAGTACTAATGTATATATAGTAGAAGTATTGAAGTTGTGTAGAATATGCTAGTAGAAAAGAAAAGTTAGAGTTTGTAGTGTAGATATTAGAGAGGAGATGTTGGAGGATTGCTTCAAGTATTTGGTACTAGTTATTACATTTGACATTGAATTTTGGTGCTTTATAGGAGTATTATTCACATAACCAACATGCTTTGATTTTGAAGGATTGAAGTGGGGTCTTTCTTATGATTGTATACAATTTAAATGCCATTACCTTCAATTTTTTATAGTAAATTAATTTCAATCTACTTTACAACATTTGTGTATTTTATTGAAAAAATAGTCACTTCTTTAGAAAGTCTATTGAGCTCATGAAAAATTTAGAGATTGGAAATGCTATATAAAAGAAATATAGACATTATTTTACCACTTAAATTATTGACATTCATTTTAAATTTGTATGTGCATTGAAGAAAAATGTTGATATAATAGTCATAAGATAATTTAGAATTAATAGAGGTAAGTCACCCTTTCACAATGAAAAGAAAAGAAATTATAATGTTTTAGAAATTAATTATCTAAAAATAATAAGCACATGTATGAAAAAATTCAATAGTTAATAAAATATTAAAATACCAAAACATACAAAGTTTAAATGTGTATTTAATTAGAAAATTATTTCATTGACAAAGAGTAATTTTATGTAATATAATATTATAAAATAATTTTTCTTAATTAATTTTCATGTTTTATAGGTGGTTTATGCCATTAAATGTAGTCTTGAGTTTTGCAATAGGAGCCTCTATTGGCCTCATTATTGTTAAATATATAAGACCTTCATATCAATTGAAAAATATCACCATTGCATGTTGTGCAGCAGGTTACATATGTATTTTTCAAAAAATAATTTCTTTTCATAATTTAATTTGAAGATAATGATGATGATAATAATAATAATAATAATAATAATAATAATAATAATAATAATAATAATAATAATTATTATTATTATTATTATTATTATTGAAAATGTGAACTCAAAATTATTTTTTACTATTTATTATTGTTGGAAGATTTTGTTGTTAATTTGAAAATGATTTTTATATATAATTTTTATATAAGCAAAACAAAATTAAAATTTGATAAATTTAATTACTTAGTTATATATATATATATATATATATACACACACACACATGTACATATATTATAAACAAGAGGCTTAGACTTCATGCCAAATGTCAAAAGAAAAATTGCTAATATGGCCTAAGTATAACACAATATTTGAAGCTTTCTGGGGGGTTGGGAGGGCCATTTCAAGTTTGTTCCCTTGACCCTATTCCTGCTATTTCCACTATCAATTTGTTTTTTTTGAAAAAGAATTAAAAAATTTAGAATGGAAAAAAAGCTAAATAAAAAAAACAAAAACTAAATGATATGGTAGTTGCCATGCCATGTCAGGCAGCAGCTGTAAGGTTGTTGGTAGCTCGGGGAACTTGTAGCCCTCCAAAGTTGCTGAAAATCCTCTAAAGGACATTTCATAATAAATGAATTCCTAAATAAGTTAAAAATTTATTGCAACACAATATACAAGCTTAATGGTTTGAAAACAAGATCAGAATTTAAAATTGAAGGTTTTTTAGATTTTCATAGATTAAATTTATAATGTCTAAGTAGAAATTTGAGTTTGCAATCATTTTGTCTCAAAGAAGATCTATGTTTTTTAAATTATTATGATTAATACGAATCCAATTTGAATCATTTTTAAAAATAATCCATTTAGATTATTAAACAAAATCATTTTTTATAACCTTCCAAACTATTTTCGAAATTTAACAATGGAAGCTTTTGTTTTTATTCTATAGAATTGGTCGCTAATCTTTACCATTACCTATTGATACCAAAAATTTTAAACATCATAGGTTGGATGCTAGATCACTGATTTAATATAATGTTAGAATACTTTGATGTACTATATACACCACTACATAAGTGATCCATGGCAATGGATTGTTTATTGTGAATAGTATCGATAAGATAAGGGTTGCTTTTTACCATGAAAATTGTTGAAAAGTACCAATGAAGGTAAAGAATATGATACCAACTCCAAATTATCCTTTTCATAATTTCATAACTTTTTTTTTAAAGATCATATGAGACAAAACTATATCTTCACTAAAATAATGTATATTAAACAACTAAAAAAATTCAATAATATATAAAAATTTGATATAAAGAGGATTAAAATTTAAAAAATTGATTTGCAAGCTTGGTCACTTTAGGATTCATAATTTCAAATTACTAAAATACTAGCTTCATCAAAATTTCTTTTTAGTTTGCATTTTTAATATAGATATTTTTTATTTTTTAATAATAAAAATCTTATTCTTTTGCAATAATTGTTCAATTTGTACTAATAATCAATGTGCATTCTTTTCTAATCAAATCATAGTACCTAAAAAAGATATATTATAAATTAATTATTAATAAAATAATTTTTTTTAAATGATGATTCTTTTGTCAAAAAATATATCAAAAAAGCTTGTTTCGTAGTTGCAAAGTCTTTATAGCATTGATATAATGCATATAGAAAGATGCTTTTCTTTTTCAAACACACAAATAAGTTGCATACTTTTCACAAAATTTTAATGTGTTTTTTAATCTCCATTTATATGATTATATGCATTAAAAGGGTTTCTAAAAGCATGATGAATTTATATTTTTAAATGTTTTATTAAAGGAATTTTTAGTCTATAATAGTCTATAGGAATTTTTCTTTTAATAGCTAATGGTGTGTAGAAGTGTCTTTTAAGACCAATACATAATATTTTATATTTTAAATGCAATATTATTTTTTGCTAAATGATTTTTTAAATAATGCATAGGAAACACCGGAAATATTCCTTTAGTATTGATTCCTAGCATTTGTAAAGAAGATGATAATCCCTTTGGCAATAATTTACCATGTTCATTAAATGGAGTGGCATACGTATCTTTTGGTATGTGGGTAGGTTTCTATACATATTTTATGATATATCTTGAAAAATGTATTTATAATTATATATATAATAATTTTTAAAAACAAATAAAACAATTGAAAATAAATTTAGTGTTGATAATAAAACATCACATTGCCACCTATTTTCCTATATATCTTTCTCAATAACCAATGATATTTTGAAAAAAATACAAAATTCTTCACTGTGAACAAAATTACATATATAATATTGTACGCATTCATAAATTTGTCTTAAAACTGTTTTCACATTACAAAATTGCCAATAAATTATAAAAATAAAAATAAAATCAATTACTATTGCATTCAAATTTTAATCATTATTACATCACTTTTATAGCTTTATTATTTGGGATATATAGATTTAAATTTCTAGAATTTACATAAAAAAAAATCAATAGAATTAATTCTAAATATAGTTTTTTTAAACTATCTATTCAATTTATCTTTGAATGTTTAGTTGTTAAAATTGTTAGTTACACCAAAGAAATAATCAAAACAAATAGATAGTTTCATTGACAAAGATCAAATATACACATTTTGTAGGTTCAATCCATTTTTTGGAATTCTAATTCACATTAGTCTCAATTACTCTTTTCATACAAGAAAGCCTTAAAACATTTGCAATGTTCAAGTTTACATCCAAATAGTGTTTCTTCATGGTAAATTGTGTGCATTAAATTTAGAAGCCTCATTAAAAACTATAGAAGTATTATTAATATTGAAACTTTTGAAGTATTTTTTAATTCCCTTAACACAAGTCTTGACAATTAAAGAGATTGTATTTCTAATATTCATTCTAATATAGTATTTTTTAAATTATTATATCTGACTTTAAAGTTCAAAACCTTCATTTTAAATTTAAGATTTAAAAAAATAAAATATATCAAAATTTTGTATTTTAATGTGCATTTTAAACAAATTGTAGGAGGGGATTTGTCTTCAATTTTTTGTTGAAGGTGATGAATTATTTATGGCAAAAAGAGTAGATATCATAGTATAGATTTTGGTGCAAATATTAAAATTTCCATGCAAAACTAATGCAAAACTAGCATTCGTGTGCACATTGAATGCATAATAGAATTTTGTATATAGTGGTGTGCAAGTACCCACAACTTTCACGATTATAGCAAGTGATAGTAATGAAGTAAAATTTTTATATGTATTTTTTCTAATACATCACTTGTACTCTGAAGTTTCTTATTCATGCATTATAAAATCATCATTTTTTACCTTTTAAATTTTAAAGCACAAAATGTTAGTTTTCAAATGTTCAACATCCTAAAAACTTCATAGGCTCTTATGATGACTCAATAATCTAAATCAATATTTGGGATACATGTATTTTGAAGCCATATAATAAGAGAAGTGAAAAAATATAAACGTGTGAATACAATAGCTATTATATTTGAGGTATTGAATAATTTGATAATTGCAATATATTTAGGTGTATAGAAATGCTTGATTTGCACTAACTTTGGAATAAAATTTGATATTTGGACCAAACAACACCACAATACCAATATCCACTCTTTTTTTGGTACAACTAAATTGCAAACTTTGTAAAAAAGATATAGACATATATACAACTATATTTTGTATAAAAATGCATAATTATATGAACAAAAAGTAGAAAGTATGCTTTTTAAAATCCATAATAATCAATTAAAATTTTTGAATTTAAAAGCAAAATATTAATATTAAAAAAAACCCAAAATATAATAAATATGAACTTTACAATCCTTTTAATTGGTAAGACCACTGTTAAAAAGTTAGAAAATTGTCTCAATTATTTTTGATGAAATCTCTAAATCAAGTTTACATAATGAATTGTGACAAAGTATTCTATTGGTTATAAAATATCAATTTGAAACATTTGAAGATTTTTTTCAATTTAAGTGTAGTAGTCATGTAGCTTGGTTAGCCCTAATCTCTCAAAAATTGTTCTCTACATCAAGGCATTTACTATTGACATTTTCCAAGTTTATCAAAACATTTCTTCATATTATATTGTGATTTAAAAAATTATGTATAATAGCTTGCAAATCCCAACCTCTACAAAAATTTGAAGCAAAATGCAATCACATAATGCATATCATGTAATGAATCTCAAAGTTTGCAACCCTTAGATTCACTTTTGAACTTCTTCATCAAAAGTGCTATGCTAGTGCATTATGCCATTGCATGCAATATTTTTGATGCAAGGATGAAGATATTTGAAGATTATAAAATATAATCCAACATACAAGGAAATTGACATTTTTGAATAGTACCATCATTATCAAATATCAATTGGTAAAAAGCGAATATTTCATTGATAATAGGATACTTGCAAGCTATTATATACAAGGTCTTTTGATAAATTTGAAAATTACCATGATAAATGCATATTGACTTTGGAATAGAAGATAATTTTTAAGAAACATCTACAACTACATAACTACCAAAAGAAATTTTTATAACTCCAATATTTCAAAATTGATAAATTTATACCAAACATGGTGCTTTTCAAATTGAACTTCATTGATAGTGATTGTCATATTTTTAATTCTTTAATACAAATCTCTAGTGTAAAAAAGATTGTGTAGTTTACAATCATTTAGGATTTTTGATAATTTCATTTTTAGCTTCAATATTTATAGCCTTATATTATTTTTCAAGGATTTAAATATAAATTATACTTGTAATAATTTTTTATTTTTTGAATTCTCATTTTACACAAATTGAAAGTTGGAATTGTCTTGAATTTTTGATAAAATTCTCAAATTAGTAATGACTTAAAAGTTTAAAAGATTGCATGTTTTGAAGTCATTTTACACTTAGTTCCAAGATTCAATTCTCCAAATCCATATTCATTGTTCAAAGTCAATTCCAACAACCTTAGGTTGTAAAAGGTGGAACTTGGGACTTTATAGTATAAAGATCAAAATCCCAATTTAAAACCCCAACTTGTCTCTCTATAATATTATATAGCAACTAGGTGCCCATAATGTGTACCAAAAAATCAAAAAGTCATAAATGCAATTTGGGGGCTTTTTTGACAAGGTTGCCATTATATAAGTTGAGGAATGTGAGCATGTGAGCATGTGAGCTTAAAAGACTAAACAACTATGTTATAAGTGTCTATATTATGACAACCTTCTATGATTATAAATGTAACTATAAATATGGATACATAAAATATAAATGTTTATATTATAAGCACCTTCAATGGTTGACACTTTTGGCATTAAATTTGCATAAGACAAAATTTCCACTCACAAGGATTTTTTTATACGGTGTTTTGTACTCATTTGATATTCAAAACAATAGTTGAAAATGAAACTTAAATTGGATTTTCATTTTTCCTAGCACAACTCAATCTCTAAGTTCTACTTTTTGGGCACCAAAATTCTTAAAAGTTTTGATATGTAGGCATTTTATAGTGATGAGGGCCTTGGGCTTTGGAACATAGCATAAAGTGGCTTTGGATCATAGCGTGAAGTGACTTTAGATCATAGCCTGAAGCGACTTTGAAATGTAGCGTGAAATTCAAGCATTTTTATGCACCTTGAATGTCTATCAAGACTTTGCGCACCATGATATGCAATTGACGTAAATATATGTCTTGGCATTAATATCAAAAACATTGCAATTTCAATCTAATAGTGACTTATATAGAAGCATATAGATTAAATAGGATTGGGAAAAAGATCTCAAATTTTTGACTCAAACTTCATTGATTCAAGTATAAAGTCATTTTTAAAAATTTTAAATAATTTCAAATGTTTGAAAATCAAAATTTAACAATTTTTGTGAAGGTGAATCTTATAAAATGTATAAAGACATGCCAAAGTACATGGATAATTTTGTGGTATTTAAAAATAAAATTTAGAATTTTTTCAGCATAGAATTTTTGCGTTGGAAACAAAAAATCATTGTTAAACATCATCTTGGTTTTGTTGAGACCAATGCAATTTCTTTCTAGTCTTTGAGCACAAGTTTATAATTGAGTCTAGAGGATTGCAAACTTTGAGATTTATTGCCTTTTGAATTGTAGTTGCATTATGCAAAAGCATTCAATACCTTATTTTCTACAACTTTTCTCGTTCATACTTATTATTGTTGTGATTTAACTTTTGGGAATAGAATTGATCCAAACAATGATTTGGATTAGAGAATCCATGTATGGTGTGAATTTTGAGAGTTATTTTTGAATTTTTTTATCAAAAAGTATGAATATATTGGACTTGAAATATATTTTTATGGATAATTGGATGGAAAAATCACATCATCTAAGCAATTCATACAATTGATGTAGCCATTGACTTTAGTTTATGGTCTATAAGTAGAGGATTGTGAGTCAAAAGGGTACATTCCCAAGATATATTTGTGACCTTAGATTGTACTATATCCCGTTATTCTACCTCCAATTATTTACTAACAACAATCTTGAAACACAATAGCATTCACTATTTTAGTATAGTGAGAATAGGTTTCTCTTAAATTACTCATAAAAATATCATACTTTAAATTTTTTTTAAATTAGCCTAAAGTTAATTTCTTTGCTTAACTTCTCATTTTTCATAATAATTACTATTTAACAACATAATAAAGATAATTTATTTGTTGTTTAATAAATAACATATTTTATCCACCATTACATCAACTTTTAAATGTTAGTACCTCAAAAAATTTGATATTTTAAGTTAAATAAAATTTTGTTGAATTTGAAATCAATATTTAATATTTTTTAAATCAAAATTACAAAATAAGATTTTATATTGAAATTGAAGTTAAATGTGCAAAAATATTTTAGAAAAAATACCAATTTTTATTTGTTTGTGATTAAAAAAAGATGGCAACTCTACTTGTATGGACATTTATCTATAATCTTTTAGTGCCACAAACTTCAAATATTGGACTTGTGGATTGTAATGAATCCATGCCAAACAATAGTAAAGACATTTTGGTTATTGAAGGCAAGAATATTCAAAATGAAACTTTAAAAAAAAACGAGGCAAATGTTCATGAGAATATCAAGCTAATTAATGGAATGGCTTCAACAAGCAAAAATGGATTAGCTGATCACATTGATGAAAAGATGTCTTTACTTCAAATTTCAAACAATGAAGTACATTTGTACATACTATTCAAATATTTACAATAACTTCATGGTATTTTGATATTAATTATCTTTCTGAAAATGATATTTGGGACATAAAATTATATCAAAATGAAACTATAGTTTTATACAAAAAATTGAAGGTATCCAAAATAATATTTAGAATTAGGCTATCCAAAGTAAATTAAATGATCTTAATTTATGTGTTGTTATATATGGTTGTAATTAAATTAAATTTAGATATATTCATGCAATATATCACATCAACTATAGCTTATGTCATTGATACAAGTACAAAAATTTGTACCATGTTTAATCACCTTTTATAACAAACACTACTTTAAGAACAATTTTTTGTGTTTCTTTAGTTTAAATCTTGTAAAATCATTTTAATATGTTTTTTTTCAAAGATTTTTAAATTGCATTTTCTGCCCAAATTCAAGAATACAATAATGATAAATAGACTATGTAGTACAATATTTTATACAAAAATAATCAAATGTAAGAAAAATTTGAATTCAAAAGTTCTAAAAAAGAAAGTTATTCACATCATACTAATGTGCATGAGATATTTATTTGGGTAGTTATAAGAAACACTTATTATTTTTTTTCAAAAATATTGTTATTGGCTATAGGATTGTCAAAGCTACAATTATTACGAATACCATGCAAAAGTTGTCCAGTACATATCATAAAAAATAAAAATGAAAATAAAATAATTATTATTATTATTATTATAAATCATTAAAATTAAAATTAAAAATCTACAAAAAAATTTAAAATTCTTGAGCCCACTTTGAACTACTATATAGCACTAATGATTACAATAGACCAATCGAACCATAGAATTAGAAATTAGCATACAACAAATATGAATCTTTTAATCTAAATCCTAATTTTTTTTAAATTAATTTTAAGAAATGGAAAATTGTCTACACTTCAGTGCCCTTGAATTGCACTAAATATTTCTGAAAAGAAGCTTTTTTTTTCATTCTAATCTTTTGCAAAGGGCATATACTTTGAAACCATGTACATGCCACACATGTTAGAAATTGTATAAAATCACATTTTCATTGCCTATAATCTGAAGAGTAAACCTATGTCCCAAATTTTTGGTTGTAAAACTTTTTTAGGTTAAAATTAGGAATAAAATACTACAAAATGGAAAATGTAGACATCTAATTAGGGGGTGCTTTGAAAGTAGTAAATTCATTTTCAAAAAGTGCAAAAAGTTATTCAATGTCTACAACTATCACATGTACCTTCTTTTTAAATTTCAAGTACATTGAATGTACATCGCAAAAGTTATAGCCAAAAAAAAAGTTTGAAGCTTAGGGGAAAAAATCGAATAGGACAAGTGTTTCTTGCAACCACCCATTTGTATATTTTATTATGTGCATTGATTAAGTAGTTTGTTACGTGCATTGACTTAGTAGTTTGAATATGTCTACATGGACATATGTAACCTAGCTCTCATAATCATAGTGTATCTTGGTTCCTCAAGACTTCCTCTCAATTAGTGTATATTAATTTTACCTCTTTAATTCAAATATGATTAGAAGTTCAATGTGCAAATCTTTTCTCTAAGGGCCTTTTAGAATCTTAGTGTTATCAAAAATTGGTACAATCATTAGTTCAAAAATTGTAGAATTAATAATGCAATTACAAAATGATTTTTCCTTGTAAAATTGTTTTTCTTTAATTTAATGATTCATTCTATGATGATTTAAAGATGAATTTTCTTTCAAATTCTATGTCTTTTATTTTATAAATTTAAATAAAATGAAACTTTTTGTTGTAACTAATTTCTTTGAAGACTTAATGAATGCATTTCTTTAAGTCTTAACATAAACATTATAGAAAATGCAAAAGTTATACTCAATATAAACTATTTTCAATTAATATTTTTGGAAGCTTAAACTATATATATGATGATAAGTCACTTTTAAAATCTAGACAAAAAATTATTAATTTGTAAGAAATGTGTTCCAGTCAAAGATATGTTTACATTTAACCCTGGAGCACTCCGATGTCCATTTTTTGGATGATGAACAGATTGAAGTTCTTGTTTTTATCTCATTCTTGCTTGGATGAAAGTCATCCTAATTTTTGGTGATACTTTATTAAGTTCTTGTCTTATCTAATGGTTGAATTTGGTGTTATTAGAATACTAATTTTTCTAAAATTACAAATGCGGAAGTATGTCAAGTGGTCAAATTGCATTGATTCTAGTTCAAAACCAGATTAGCAAAAATGAGGTCCTAGATGTAATGAATACAAAAATTTCAAAAATCACCATATCAAGATAACCTCATTTCAAATTTTTTCCAACAAGTTTTACTCAAAAAAAGATAATAGTTTGCTTGTCATTGAATTTAGAAGGAATTTTGAAATTCCCCTTTCAAAATTTATAGAAAAATATTAGTGATAGCACTAGTTGGACCAAATTTGAATCTAACTGTGTGGATATAATCTACAATTCAAAATCTACAACTTTCATTTATACATCAATTCCAAAATATTCTTCCAAATAACACTTTATAACAGTTTTTCTCGAATCGTCAAATTTGGAAATGGATCCAGACATTTTAGGGTTAAACCGAATATACTTTGGTCATATTCTTCATAATTGTCAATTAATTCTTAAAGATGAAAATAACCAAAATTTTTAAATGCACTTCAATAATACTTCCTCAAATAAAATTACAAATTATTTACATGTACTAAAATATTTATCATCTACATATATTAATAACATATTTTGGTGTAATATATAATTTTTAAATTACAAAGTGATGTATACGGATGTATGTGATGCCATCATGATGTTGTTTTACTAGAATGGATGCAAAGCTACAAAATCAAATTCAAGAAAATTAATGTCAATACAAAGTTCAATTAATTTTGTTTGTACAAAAGTTTCAACAAATTTATATATTCAACAAATTCTTACACCTCCAACAACATCTGCAGTAAAATTATTTTCTATACAAAATTTAAAAAATATCCTGTTAAAAAACATAAACATGTATTATACTAACATTTAAGTTCTATACATTGGTTTCAAGATTTTATTTGGAGATTGCATTTAAAGTTTGTTTAAATTGGTAATCATGCAAATAAATAGAATGAATGTCATATTGCATCATAAAAGTCTACTATATGAATTGTAGAATTAGGATAGAAAGTATACTATGAAGGTCAAAATAGTCATATATTAATGTCTCTAAATCATCTAAAATTTCTTTTATACCAATAACTTTACTATAACCATTAAATATACTTCAAGATGATCTTAAATTGTCACATCTAATGGTTGGAAAGAGAAATTTAATTCACTCTAAAATGCATTAATCCAATATTAATATATGACATTTTAATTATTTATTTAGAATCTATAAAAGAAAATAATTATTTGGAATAAAAATGTAGGCCCAATATCATGTTTAAAGCTCATTAGTTTTGCTTGATATTTTCTTTATTGCAATATTTTTCATTTCTAAAATCATGATTATAAAATTAACATAGTCATATTTATTTATTTATTTATTTATGATTTCAAAATACTACTTTTTGACAATTAAATATTTTTTTAGTTTGCAAAATTTAGGAATTCACCAAAATTTATATATTTTAATAAATATAAAATATTCAAATTAAATTAAGGTATTGATTGTAATAACACAGATTCTTGCACTTATAATTGGTGGATTTGTATCTCTAAAATCTATCCTCATTGGTCCTCATGCACCATTGCGTTTCCTTGTTGATAGTCTTAGTATTTTGGGGTAAGTTTCAAATTCTATCCAAATAAATTAAATATAGTTAAAATTTTTCATTACATTTTAATAATGAAATATTATTAACTTCTATATTGTAGTATATTGTAGTTTGTAGATTATTTTTATAAAAATTTCATGTCGATTTCATCAAACAAATACGTTTAATTAAACATTTTGAGATATTGTTATTGTACCTAGTACTTAGGCTTGATAATAAATATTTCAAAATAGATGTCAAATTTTGGGGGATGATTAGCTACTCAAAAAAAAATGTTAAATTTGATGAATAATTCGTTTAGTAACAGTGACTTTTTAAAATGATTAAATTGCATAGTCAAAAAGTTATAATATATATGAAAATCACTCAAATTAATATTAAATGTGATTCAATCTATTTAGAAAAATGATATGATTTAACCCTTAAACTTTTTTTGTCAAAAATTGACAAATATTCCCTAATTTGATTGAAAACAACACATTTTAATAAAAAAATAATCAATCATATTTTAATTAATTTTTACTATACAATCTTATTTAAAACTATTATTAAAGTCACATAAAAAATTGGGGGGCATGAGAGCCATGCATGTGTGCAAAACTAAGGACAAAGCTTGCAAAAAAATTCAACACTACTCGGACTTTTGACAATGTGGCAATGTCATCCTTCCAAGCCCCATTATTGAATTTTCCTTTTCAATGAAGATGTAGAGAACCCAAATGAGAAAAGAGTATGCAAATTTTCAAAATCAAATGATGCTCTATTCAACTAGCTTGAGTTGGAAAGCAAAATAAAAATCAACTTGATTTTTTTTAATTGATTAATTGTCATCAAAAGATAATTTTCTTGGATGTTTTTAAAGTCTTTGATTTTTGTAATGTTAAAAATTCATTTATTTTCATGTTGTGAAAAACTTATTTGTGCGGCACAAAGAAGAATTTTCATTCAAGTACATGAAATTCTTTATTTTTGAATTTTAATTGTATCAATGGATTTTGTATTTTTAATAAGATTATAATTATTCAATTTAGATTTGACATGAGTACAACATTGACTTCCTAATAGTAATCAAATTTGTAATATATTTTATTTCTAAAATTTATATACACTTCATAGACAATTAATCTACCAATTTATTTCCAAGATTCAACATTGCTCTTAATTTATTCAAACCAAGCATTTGACATCTATTAGAATGAGTTTCAAACAATTATAGTTGATATTGCATCCAAAGGTACATACATTTTTGTTATATTGCATTCTTTGACAATATTTTCATTAACCAAATTTTTTTTTATAGTAAATGCACATTAAACTTGAAGTGTAGAATTTTAGAAATGGGGGATGATGATTTACTTAAACTACATTACCACTCAAATTATTTTTTATTTCCAAAGTTGAGATTGACAAAGACTATGAAGATTTTGCATAATTCTACCAAAAAATTTGTAATTTTTTTTCATTCTTAGAATATTGTTGGATTACATGTGAAAAGATGCAAATGCAATTTATGTACTAGTTAGCCTAAAGTATTTGCCAATTGGTAGTGAAATTTGTAGCAATTTTAAAAAAACAATAAGTACACAAAGATAGAATGGTTTGTATTATTTCTACATGAAAAATGCATTGATATGGTATATTTATTTTAAGTAATATTTAAGTGCAATAAAAACATCAGTGCATATATGATAGTACTTTGTATGGCTTCTTGCAATTATTGCTCTTTGATATCTTTGATATATATCTCATGTACAATTCATATTATTTCAATCCATCTCTTATATAAAAAAAATCAAGATCTATGCTTCCACTTCAATCATGTTAAAAAAAGTTGATGCAATAAAAAAATGAACTATTTACATAATCACAAAGAAAAAAAAAGTTGTAAAAATAGATAGAATAAAAAGGTGTGTTTACATTATTTAATACTTAATTAGAAGTTAAAATCTATAAATCTTCTTCATTTTTTGGTTTGCATTTTGGAATTAATTAGAAGTTAAGTAAAAGGTTCCATTTGCTACAAAATAGAGTTATTTTTTATTTTTCCTATTCTAAAAGAGAGTAAACTCAATGTTCATTTGCAAAAATACAACACTAGAACTATTATTTCATTTTTGTCTTTGTAATGAAGATACTATATGTCATATTTTTTAAGAAGTTAAATTACAAATAAAATGATTCATTTAGTGAAATAATAATAAGATTGTCATGGTTGCTTCAATATTTAGCCTACTATATTAGTATATTGTTATTAAAATAAATACTTATATTTTGAATGAATGATCAATTTCAAATGACTTCAGGTTGATTTTATAAATATTATATGATGTACTCTTCAAATCAATTGAACTAATCATTTATGTACATCATATTTAATATTCAATCCTGTACATTCAATTTAAAAAATGGTTGAATTCAATATATTACAACACATCTAAAGTTTATCCAAAATTGGTGATTAGTTATGGATCATTAGAGTCAATTATTGAAGAAATTTCATATACCATGTACTTTTGAATTTTTCCAATTTGATAATATTTTTATTTTAATTACATCAAAACCTTTATATATATACAATAAAGCCTCTCTAATTGTATTATCAAATTTCATTAATATTTTAGTATTTAAAATTAATGTAATCCTACAGTGATGCAGCCATACCATGCATGAATCTAATCCTTGGTGGAAACCTTGTTTCAGGTGAAATAATTTTTTTATATTGTCATGTCTAAATTCAAAAAACATTGTTCTACTTAAACTACAATAGTATAAATCTTCAAAGTATTCAATATTTTTTGTGCCATATAAAATTCAATAATAGATATTATACAAAGTTATTGGAGACATGCTATCAATGATTTTAAAATATTTTTATTAATACAATTACTAAAGAATTAGTAATATGATTTCAATATTTTTCATAATTTTATTCAATTAATTTTTTTTAGTTCACAATAAATTTTGAAGCACATAATTTCAAAATTAATTTGATATATTTAATTTTTCAAATAATAGAAAATCATTTATCTATCACTTATGTATTATTCATAGTATTTTTTATTATATTCATTCCAAGTGATGTAGCTATCATAATGATAAACTAAAATTAAGTACCTATTAATGTAACTTTCAAATCCTAGGTTAATTATTTGTCGCCATTTATTGTCATAGTGGTAATTTCTTTTTTAGAATGGTTAATTTTAGTTAAAAAAGACTACAATGTTTTTTGTTCCTTGAGTTTGAATTTATGACCTTTTGCAACCATCTCAATATATAGAAGATTTGTATATTTTGCAAGACTTTCAAGCTATGTTGAAGATTATGAGTTTTACCAAAGTTCTAAAATGTTTAATTTGATTTCCTTTATTCCTATTTTTAGGGCTTTAAAATTTTTGAATTCATTCATAAAATGTGCAAAAATTCATGTGAAGAGAATCTAAAATCTCCCATTTGACCTCCAACATAAACTTTTATATTTGGATAATATGAACCATGCTTAATTGCTAGTTTTTATTTTTATTTTAGAGATATAATATTACCTTAGAAAGTTGTAAAATTTGCTAAGTGTAAAGTCTAACCTTTATTTTTGAGAAATGATATATGCAAAGTGTTCAAGAAAAAATGAATTAAAAAAAAAACTTAATTCCAAAACTAGAGTTGGATTTAAGGAAAGTCTTTGATACTTGTATTCAAGAGTAGTTGTATACTAATTTCTTACTCTTATTATTGGTACAAATGCACCTCATGTACGAAACAACATAACTTGGTGTTATTTCCATCATAAATATATGGCTTGGGGCATTTTCATGGTGTAGTGCACTAGCTTTTATGTAGCAATGCATTTTTTTTTATAAATCTTAAGAATTCTAGATGTCACCTGTTAACCTCTAAAGGACCGTAAGGCCACCATGTAGCTTCTACAACTACATTTGTAGAGAATTCAATATGCTTACTTCATTAACAACTTTTGAATAACAAAAAGATCCTAAATGATTTTTTTCCATTGGATTTGTTGATACAATCCAATTGAGAAATGATCAAGTATGCGGTTTTTGGTGAATTTTTGGAGAATGGAAAAGATTCATTTGGCTATACTTCACATCCTCGTATCTTTTTTTCAGTACATCAATATCATGATGATATGTACATGTGGAAAAAAATTAGAGTTTTTGGAGCACTTTTGAGCATTCCAATTTCAACATTCCTCTTTCAAAGTATATACAAAGTACCGCCTAACTGAACATCTTTCATCAATCTTGTCAATAGTGGCATTTTCTCAAAAATTGTGCTATTTTGTTAATCTTTTTTCCACAAGAACGCTACATAAGTCTTTTTTCATTTCAGCAGTGGTGATCATCAAAATTACTACACACAAATGATGAATTATACTTCTTACAAGATCTAGTCAAAAAAACAAGAGCTAAGCTCAAATAGCCTTGGTCCTTCAAAGGCTAAATTGTGACTTATAATTTTGCAAAAATACATTTAGAATTTTCATATTGGTTATTGAAATATTTGAAAAATATTCACTTTTAATAATTGAAACGAGGCAATATTTTAGAAAAGACTAGTATAATGTTACATTGCCTCAATGCACTCAACTTTTTTTAAATCCAAAGAAAAAAATTATTGTGAATTCATAGGTTGTTTTGCTATAAAATTTTCTAACAAACAAATATATCAAAGTAAATTCATTTGATATTTTAGTGATTTTTTCTATATTAATCTTTTTCATTTGATTGATTGTTTTTCTTTGTTAAGAGCTATTTTGATGATTTTAACCATGGGATGTAGATTTGAGTACAATCTTTAGATGAAATTCTAAATATTAGATTGAGAATGGGAATTTTTTACCTTCAAAGACTTGTCAATGTTTGACGAAAGTTTTAATAAATCAAAGGTTTCACAATTGTATTTCTTTAAGATAATGTTTTTTGAAAAACTAAAATTTCAATCATTTTTTTATATGTAGGTAAATTTAAATTATAGGTCTTTAACATCTTTTAATTATTCAATGCTAAATTGTTTAAAAGTTGTTTAAAAATCAAAATCCTGTCAATATAGACAAGAGTGCACATTGAGTGCATATTGAGTACTTACAAGTGCACCAAAGCTTGTCTTTCAACTAGTAGATCATAGTTTACAACTACCCCTTGATCATTCATCATCTGAAAGAGAAATCAACTACTCTTATTATTTCATATAAAATTTAAAATGAACACTACTGATTTCATATTCATACTTTTTTCAACTAATACTAGTATTTTATTTTATAATTTATTGAATTGTGTTTGGAGAATATTTTTTCCTATTAAGGAACTAAAAGATTATAAAATATATTTATTTCATTTATTTAAATATAAATTGTATAAAAAACTAGTAAATGCAAATATTATATCAGGTTTAAATGGATCGAATATGAAATTTCAAACCATAATTGGAATCCTTCTCACAAGGTTTTTATTCCTTCCAACAATTGGTTATGGACTTGTTAGTAGTGTATCAAGCCTCAGATTGATTCCAAATGATCCACTATTTCGATTTGTACTTCTTCTCCAATTTTGTATGCCTACTGCAATCAATGTTGGTAAGTTTCTATATACAAAAAATAGTAAAATAATATTTTTGAAAAAAAAAAATTTTATAATATAGAAAATATTCAATATAGTGAAATATATATTAGAAAATTATAAGATTCTTAGTCTAAAAGTCAAATTCTACTCTTATAAATTCAAATATTTAAATAAATGAATCAGTGGAATTTTGAAACATAAAATATGAAGGTTACAAAATGAAATTATCTCACTTTTTGTACAAATTGTATTTTTTTCTACTTTTAGAAATGAATAAGGATGTTACATGATAATTCCATGATGCATTTGAGGTGCATGAAATTTTATTTGAATCCAATTTTCAATTTTATCTAAGTTAAAACTTAAAGATTCACCCTACAATTAATTTGTTGCATTCATCAATATTGTCAAGACAATACCTACTTCATTATATCTGAATTAAATATGCATTTAAAATAAATAAAATATTAAAAGTGATTTCTTCTCTTTTTAAGTTTGTAGAGACTAACATATATCTCACGGTCAAGGTTGCTAAAAAAAACTTTTCTAAAAATAGATGCCAATTTTTTTTGAAAATTATCTTTTTGAAAATATTTTCTTTGAATATATCTTGTAGATTGTTTTTAATCTTCATATTCTTCAAAACTTATGTTAAAAAGAGATTTAATATTTTCTAGGAGATGCTAATTTGACATAGAATTACAATACATAGTTTTGAATTTCAAAGTAAAACTTTAATCTTATAAATCCTAAAATCAAATGAGCATATAAAATAAAATTGTTGTGATTCTAATGATATATGCTTTAAGAAATTAGAAAGTTGCTTGAATTGTTGTAAATATCATTTCTAAATAGCATATATAATGGACTGTAAGAAAGCATTTTTGTTAGTGCAATTTCTTATAGGTTTTTTTCATTGAATTTTTCAATGTAGTTATGTACCTTGAAATTCTTTGATAAACTTGGTTTGTTAAGAAAATATTTTCATCTCAAATACAATTTGAATTGAATAGAGAAAAATTTCAAACATTCTTAAAGCAATTAAAATAAATAGTGTACAATAGGGTGCAAATGTTTTATCATTTCTAAATCAATTGAGTGATCTCTATTTTTAAAAGTAATTATCAATTAAATTATAAGTTCAATTCTTCCATTTTCACATAGTCCATTGACCATCACAAATATACAACAAGATATTTAAGGATTGAAAGATAAAAAAGTATTTTAAATTTAACTTTTAACTTTTAACTTAAAAAAATCAAACAATGGTTGAACACAAACTTGTCTCAAATATACAAAATCTTTGTTTATTCATCCATCTAAACCTTCGTAAATTCTTAATATGATAATCCTTTTACATTTGTTTGGTATAGATTGATATAACTTCTTTATTGCAAATCTTCTATAGTTTAAGCAACATAAATATGTTTGACTTAAAAAATAAATTTTTCCAATTCAAAAAATGACCCGTAGAAACAACTTCAATGAAAAAGGAATTTTTTTTCAAAAATCACAATAATTAAAATTTCATTGCTTGATTATTAAGAAAATCTATTGGAAATTATAAATCTTTTATTTATATCCAAAAATTTTAAAAGAATTTTTATTTTTGGTATCAAATTTAATTGAAAAATGCTAGTAAGCTTAGCAATTGATTTAAATGTATGGAAATGATTTATGGATCATAACTGTAAATTTTGTTTGACAATCTTCATCAAATTATTAATCTAGGCAACAATTCATAGCACATCTCTACAATTTTTGAAGTTTGCACTACCCTTTGGTCCCTGAGGAATTAAAAACTAGAACTATGTCTTGAACACATTTTTATGTTTCAATCTTTCCATTCAATACCTTAAGAGAAATATTCTATTTTATATACATTAAGATCTCTAGAATTGCATGTCCTATAGTTGCATTCTTAGTATTGTTAAAAAGCGTTTGTTAAAGAGAGGTGCACGGGCTTTGTTTCATGACATTTAGACCTATGGTATAAAATATATTGAATTTCTAAGTTTTTATGAATTATTAGGAATTAAAAAATTAAAAATTAACTTTAACTTTTATTTTGACTATGGCAACAACATAGGGCACACTAATTTGTTTTGTATTCCTAGTAGTTTGATTGGATATTTGGATTCTTATAAGAATATTTTATCAAGTATGGTTCGGCTTATTATAATTAATCATCAATGATACTCATTTCTAAAAAAGTAAAAATAGCTCAATTTGAGTTTATTTTTCAACTTTCTTATCTTTATATCTCTCATTGTTTACCTTCAAGAATTAATTATGATAGAATATTTGAGATAACTAAGATGTATTAAATCTGTGAAAATTAAAATATTCTTTAAACTAATCAAATTCACCCATCTTCAAGAAGTACAGGTGAAAATAAAATAAAATAAATCTACAATGTGATATTTAAAATAATCTAATATGTCAAATTAGTAAACTTTTTGAATGGTCTATCAAAAAATGTATTGGTTTTTAGTAATGTCATCTTGAATTAAGTAGTAAAATTTTAAAATAAATGTTTAATTCCTAAAGGTCAAAGACTATATTTCTACCAAAAAAGCTCCAAAACTGTCATTTCTGATACAAGCACCAAATTTTAGACGAAGAACATTTTTGGACACATAGAACTGTAGGATCTTGTAGTAAACTAGTTTGAAAAGATGTGAAAAAAATTTCAGAATTTTCCACCGTGTAGATTGCAAGATATTAAGGCTTGAAGTGACAAAAATCATTTTTTTGACCCTGTGAAAATATGGGCAGCTGCACTTCACAAGGTCACTTTTGTATGAAGAAATGCTCCAAATGGTGGTTATTCTTTGGATTCATTCTTCAAGGCAAGTTGGCTATATACTTGGAATTTTTTAGATCATTTGGATTTGCACAACATATAAGAAAAGAAAAGTATGTAGAAAGAACAATGAAGTGATCTAAAACACTAAATTGTTGAGAATTTAATTATACCATTGAAATTTTCCAATTCCAACGATGGTAATATGGTAATAAAAAATCTACATCATATATTTTTATTTTTTTCCAAAAAATATTAAGAATTGAATTAAATAAAGGACTTCAAACTTTATTTTCCAGTAGGGAATCCATAACTACTCGCAAACTAGAACACCTCATAACTTTCATCTCATAAATCAAAATGGAATGATTTAAAGCTTTCTAAATATATATAAATCTAAAAAAACAATTTCAAATTTTTATTCTTGAAAAAAGTGATCTTTAAAGAAATTTTTGGATTGCCTACTAAATATTGAAAATTACATATCATGCAATAACTTTTGAACCATGTAGTCAAAAGTTATGAAAACTGTTGGGCCTTAAAGCTACTCCTTGGGCACATTTTGTGCGAAAATATTAGAAAAAAAACTAAAAACTCCACTCGTAGTGAGTTGCCCAAAATCTCTATATTGCTAAAAAAACGCAATTTAGACCTTTAGAAGTTGACCCCTATCAAGGACTAAGAGGACACTAAGGGGCCTTTTTCAAATTTACAATGGCAAATTCTAGGTAAGGTGAAACAAATCTCAATATTTTGTAAAGTAGAAACCACTTGTTGCATTTTTGTATTTTTGATAATTTAAAAAATACAAGGTTCCACTCAATGTGATTAAGAATATAAAATAATTAGAATGATTTTCAATTCTTTGAAGATATTAAAAAAAATGTTAATAACATCAATTTCTAAATTTAAAAAATGATGCATATATAAATTTTTGAAATTATTGTAGGATCCAATTTAGTCAATTTTGGCTTTCTACTTCTTTAGTTTGAAAATATGTACCAATTTGAGATATTTTATTATTTTGTATTTATTTATTAAAATTTAAAAATTAAATTAAAAGAATCTCATATTTGCTTTATGTTCAAATAAAAAATTGTGTGTGTATGTGGGGCGGGGGTGGGGTGCGATAAAAGCGTTATTCATCTTCTTGTAATTTTTCTTTTATCATAGCTACATTTTTTTACTTAGAAAGTTGATCATCCAAAATTGCTATAATCTAAAAATCCAACAGCCAATACTTTCTACAATTAATTCTATGCACCCTAAGCAAAAAAGTCTTACCTATTACATAATTAAAATTAAAAATATGAAAGTGGGACAATTCATTAAAAACCTCCATTGTCAAAAAGTTTGCTAGGCCTTGAGGGGTTAACAACACATGATTTCTAAAGCACATACTATAAAGTGATCTACTTCTCTATAGCTTAAAGTACTTAATAAAACATCTTATAATAATCGATAAATATGCAATTTACATAATGAACTTTATTATGACTAATTTTATGTTTGGAAATTTTAATATGCATTTTTGTAGTGATCTCACACATACAATATTTTCTATTGTGAGATTAAATAATAATTATTGAAAAATTAAAAAAATTAGTTGCTTCTAGTTGGTTTTAGCAAAATAAAATTTGAGAACATCTTAATTGTAATAATTTAAAATTAATATGCATAAAAAATAACACTTTCATATTCAAATTCATAAATTTATTTTAACCTATAAATATATTTGACTATCGATACAAATTAGCCTTGAAATACTAGAGTCTATGATAATTTGGTCAAATTCCAAGTCCTTCCACTTATGATGTTCCATTTTACCATTGAAAATAAATGAACTTTTCATTTATTGAAAGGTGAAATCTCAAGTCCTCAACAAGAGTAAAAATTCTAGATTCTCTTGCAAAGATTTTTGTGAAAATTTGAAATTATTAAGAAAAATTGAAGAAATTTTATATAAAATACAAAATCAGCTTTCAAAATCTAATTTTTTTTAATCATGTGTATATATTGCTATATCAAAATATCATGTCATAAACCAAATTCTTGTATAATTTTATCATTAGAAATTCAGAAGACCAAGGTAATAGGTCTAAGGTTCAAATGATAATATAATATCTTATTTGGAGAATTTTTCAAAGTTTTAAACTAGAATAGGAATTAAACTTAATGATCTTAAACTTATAAATGGGACTCATATATATATATGTAAAATTCTAAAATTAGAATAAAAATAAGGAAGTAGGAATTGTCAATTACTTTAGGAAGGCATTTATAGTTTTTGTAGTTGCTCAATGAAAGAATTTGCACCTCCAAGTATTATGTTCACACTTAAACAACTTTCTAAAAGAAATGAAATGAAAATCATTCATTTTTCATTATGAACAGAATATATTAAACCATCCATTTAAGGGTTGATAAAGTAAGGATTAAATTATTTGTTTGTATTGAAAGAAGTCATCTAATCAACCTGTTTTTCTAAAATTATTTTTCAAATAATTTCATTTCAAAATTTGTCTCCAAATTTCATCATATCAATTAACTAGTTTTTCAATTTCCAAAATGTTTCAATTGGATCATTCTAAATTTTAAATGTATTGACTACAACTTTCTAAATTTATTAGATTGTTAGTTATGATTGTACAAATTTTTAAATTTTTAAATTTTTGAAAATTGAAAATTTATAGATTTAACTATTTAAAACTTGAAATTTTTAGAATTCCGAAGATAATATTCATCATCAATGTTACAAAAAGATCACTAGAAAGACAATATATTCACTTGTCTAATGTAAATTATGAATTTATAAATTATAAATACAAATTAAAAAAATAGAGACTTCTTGAATATACATTATACAAATTGAAAAATAAAAATTACAATGTTTTGTAATTTATTCATTTAAAAATAATTAAAATCTATTTTTTATAATATTTAAACTTTAAAAAATAGAAAAAATAATAATAATTTAATTAGTTCACAAGTTTGCAAATTTTTGAATTTATTTATTGTAGTGTAATATGACTTTTTTTTTAAATTTTATTAATTCATTAATGTCAAAATTAAATTTGTATATAAAAGACTAGTATTGGAAGGGTTTAAATTTGGTAGCGAGCATGACTAGAATAGTATGTAAAAGTGTGCAACCCCTTGGAACTTGCTCAAGAGTTGGTGCAACATATGAAGCATACTTTTTGGCATTTGTATTTACAAATATCAAAATGATTTTAATAAATCCACTATTAATAAATAATATTATGTTGGTAAACAAAGTGATAATAATAAAATCATTTTCCCTTTTATAATCTCTTGAATTTGTAAGAACATGACATTTGGTTCACAATGAAAAAATGACGAATTGTGAAATAATAACAAGACTACAAAACCAAAATCATCATTAATTTATTGAAATGTAAACAAATGACTTTGGGTGAAAAATATAATATTTTCTTCATTACAAAGACAAAAGCCATGTCACACTATTGTAGAAACAATTCAACAACATTGATGGTAGGATGGAATAAATTAATTAAGCCTTAATGTTGAAGTCTTTGTAATAAATTAATAATAACCCTTCTAAATTCTAAACATGCAAATAATCTAGGAATTGGCTATATTTGTATTCATTGAGGTTTAGGAAAAACTTTCATGCCTCTTTGCAAAACTTGTTCAAATTTTATCATGTCTTGTAGCAAGTTTGATTAAAAAAAATGTAATTGTGCCAAATCCAATTTTGGTACATAAGACCTTAACAAAAATTTCAAATCAGTTAATATTTATTGGTAAGTAAAACTTTTTAAACACCTTAGTAGTTTAGATGAAGATTGCAATTAATTAGTTTTATTTGAGAAAATCAGGTGAAAAATTAATTAATTATGGAATTCTATTATATATTCATAGTGATATTTTGGGTAATAGAAATATAATATTTTGAAATTTGAAAGAAAATAACTCATAATGATATGATCATGTACAATTTACCATCTTTTATGGTCAACATTTTAACATTTTAAATCAAATAGAGATATAATGTTTTATTAGAAAATGTTATAAAAATTACATATTCAAATTATGCCCTTCAAAGGCTTATTTACATCATATTTAAATTTTAAAATCTTCATGCATGTTATATTTTATGCAGGCACAATTGCACAGTTACATGGAAATGGTGAGATGGAAATTTCAGAGGTTTTATTTTGGTCCTACACTTCCTCAACAATACTTCTTACAATTTGGATTATAATTTTCTTATCTATTATTTGAATTTTTGAATAATTATAAATTGTAGAAGATAAAAATCTAATGAAATGAAAATTTAATAATAGTTTGACTAATTATATAGAACACTAAAACAATTATATATAATATTAATGACTATGTGGAATCAATTGAGAATGAACAAAACATGAAGATTGAAGTTGAAGATGTATAATCAATAATTCATATTCATTTTCCTATAAATAAATATAGATTGTTAGAGAATTTATTTGAAATAATGCAAAAATATCAAGAAACTCGTAGAGAATGGTTGTTTATTATTTGTGCTTAAAATGAGCATTTCATTGATATAGATTTGGTGCAATGGTATAATTCAAACAATGTACTTGAGTGAATGCAAGAAAGATTGGTACTATTTTGTGTCACATTTGAAGTTTTTAAGTTGGCATTGGCCAAAATTTTTGCACATTGAAGCCGATGTATTTGAATTATTTTTTAAAGATCAGAAACTATACAATTATTCGAGCACTTTTTTTCAGATTTAAAAAAGAAAATTGTATTTAAATTTAAATTTTGCTAATTTGTGGCATTTTGTAATTTAAGGTTTTTTTGTATTGGAGACTATCCAAAATGAATGATCTAGAGCTAAAATTTTTATAGGGGATATTCTTCAATTAGAGAGGCATGTGCCCCCCCCCCCCCCCCCCCCCCCAATTTAAATATTATTTTATGTCATGTACATTCATGCAAATAGGGCTCCCTTGCATGCATAATTTTGAACTTTGAAAATGATTTTCAGATGATTCTTTTGGTTGAATCTCTTTACCATAAAGTCTTCCCATATTAACAATTTTTATTTTCTTTGAAATTTATTTTCTTATATTTTACAAATTAAAACATCAAAGTATCTATTTTCATGAGATTTTGCACTTTTCTAATTCTCTAATTTAGAAAAAATTTACATGCTTTTCCTTTCTAAGGTACCTCCTTCACAAAGGTGTATACATTAAATATTTTTTTGATATTTTTTAATTTAAAAAAAAATCATAAAGTACTTCTAAGAAAATCAGGAGCATCATAGGAAAATGCTATTCAAAATGGTTGGGCTTTCTTACATTCACCTACTCAAGATTTTTGGTACTTAGTAGAAAACTATCCTAGTTATATTCAAAGATAATATTAAAATCATTTCAAGTGGATGATTGGCATTCATAGCTATTAATCATACTAAAATTTGTAAGTTAAAATTTTTTATACCTAACATCAAGTAAAAGAAGGTACACCCTCATTTACAACCCTAATAACAACTTTGTAGAAACAAACAAAAGAGTGGGAATTGTGGTTTGATAATTTCAAAGGTGGAAAAATAGTTCTTGCATTTCCTATCATGCAATTTTGAATTACAAAATGTCATATTTAACTACTTTTGGACTTTTTGAGGAATTTCAAACTTTTCTTCACAATATCTTCCAATGAATTATAAATACTACCTACGTTATGTAAAATAAGACCGCAATGATGTTGAAAGTAGGAAGAAAAATATGTAATAGAATTTGTACATTTGTGAAAAATTGTAAGGGAAAATATCTATATTGTGTTTATTTTTATATAATAATTTAGATGAATCAATCACTTAGAGATTTCTTGATGTAGAAGAATACCTATCCACAAATTTGTTTTTCAAAGTTGGAGATTGTGTCTAAGTAATGTCCATTCATATATTTGCATGTCTATATGATAAGGCGAAAGCATTCAATTGCAAAATTAAGGTATGTGAATGGTTGAGGAATAAATGTGGCAAAAGTTCATATCCATATAACTCATTATAAAGCTAGCCTATTCAAAAGTTTATAACTACTATTTTAAAATCAATCACCTATAGAGCAATATAATTTATAGGTACTTCAATTTATATTACAACACATGATGAGTCACTAATACAATAGCAAAAAATCCTCTTCATTTAAAAGACATATATAACACTTTGTAGAGTATTCTAAATTCATATTGCAACTTTATAAGTCTATAGTTTTTATTTCAAGAAGAGACCTTTCAAATAATTATATAGTTGTCTTTGCATTCAAGTTGAGGATGTATGTTCAAATTTATAGCTACACTAGTGTAGCAAATTATCTAAATATAGCTTGCAATGCAAAGGTCTTGTTGTAAACAAAACTGTGACTTAAACAATGGTCCACTCAATCATGCACACACCCATCAAATAGAAGAATTTCAACACTTAATTCAAGGATTGGAGATAGTTCTTCTCATGAAATCCCTTTAGCATCAGACAAATACATATATAATGACAAATAAATACATGCAAATACAAAAATTAACAAGAAGAAAAATGATATTTCTATAGTAAAATAAGGTGGATTCACCACAATTTATTCATTAAAATACATCTAAAAATAGACACATGCTTTAAAAAATGTACTTTAATAAAAATATTGCTTACAGTCTTGAAACTAGTTTATTTGACCTACGTAATTTGGGTCATTTTTAACCTGTAATGACATGGATATTACATGCATCTCTTGCATGTTTAAAGGATCCATGTCAATGAACACAATATTTCATTTAGTAAGTACTTTGCACATTTTAAGGTGATTGAAGAATCTTATCATGAATTTATGACAATAAGAATGCAACTACAACTTGTTTAGTGAGTTACATCCACAAATAAAAAATAACCTTGAAACAATCTTGTGTAGAAAAATACATCAAAGAAATGAAAGAATCTCTTCCAATGTCAACAAATTCATGTTTGAATTGAAACCATCAGAATTCTTTGCGACCAAACTTCTAAGAAGTGTTTGGAAACCAAGATTAGAAGTGATTTGAAAACTTCAAAAGATTATTCTCCAAAATAAATATTTAATATTGCAAAATTTTTAAAATCTAAAATCTAAAATTTTAAAAAAAGAATAAAAACTAAAAAAATATGAATATTTGACGTGGCAATCTTTTGACCATGTCAAATTGCGGATGTGTTAGAATTCCTAGGGTTCCCATTGTTCAAGAACTCATAGTCCTTTGAAGCCCTCAAATCTCTTTTAATGGTCTAATTTTGATATTCTTTTGTGGATTCATGACAGCGCCCTGAATGCACAAAGTATTGATTAGTACAACAATCACTACCTCCTACAAAGACCAACTTAAATACATAATCAATTGAAAACTACATGTAATCAAAGAAAAATAGGCCTTTAATCATTGAAAAATTTCTTGTTGTATATGGTGAAATTAAAATCAATTTATCAAAACTCTTCTATTGTAAAATGTACTATACAATTACAAGGGATCTATGTATTGTAAAAGAAACATGTATCGCAATACTTTAACATTTTCAGTTGCCATAAAATTAGCAAGAATGCTTAGATGAATTTGTAATTTGAATGTAATTTACAATTATGAAAACAATTGTGTCAACCCTTTATCAAAAGTGCAATCCATTAATAATATTTCCAAAATATTCAAGATTACGAGGCCTACCATTAAAACTCAAATGCATCATAATAAATGTAGATTATTCTAAAATTAAAGTCAAGTACAACCAACAAAAAGTATCTTATAATGTCTTGATAAAAATTAACGTAGATGATTATTAAGCCTTTAATTCATCATCTTACACTTGCAATGCCAACAAAAAGAAAACCTCACAAATAAACATACAAAAATTTTAATGATACAAAGTACAAAAATGGCTTGCACTGCTCAATTGCCTTAGAATAGAGTAGTACATGCTATAATAGGTAATATGCAATACATAAGGGCTAATGTCGTGAGATCTTCAGATGATGCCCAAAGCAATGAATAATCATGCCATCTTTTTTGACAAACAATTTGAATTCTGGCACTTGCAATGCCAATTGAAACAAAACTTTACAAAATAGATATAATATAGTTGTCATCCAAAAGTATAAAATATTTTTGAAAGACTTGTACAAAAAGTGCATTTATAATAATTATAGAATGTTCAAGAATGATATGCAAAATTGTAAAATGCTCTTAAGGAATGCTAGTTACCTTGAAAGGACAACATCGTTATACTATTTAAGAGTATAGGATTCAGATTGGTCGATTGGAGGAAAGAGGCAAATTGAACCAAAAAAGGTTTATCTCTACTGACGAGTATTTGCTTTCCTCCATGTATGAATTCTTAGTAATGAAAAGGTCATTGTGTTAGCTACGAACTGTCATTGTCCGCAAGTACAATTCTCTCTCACATTCATAATGCCATTGATTTTTTGCTACATTTACAAATACATTATTACCACTAGTATAGATATCTATGATCATGGACACGAAGCACAGAATGATAGTATTGGCACCAATGATGAGTCATATTCCTAAAAAGGTGCCTATCTCAGAGTATGCAGTCATACAATACAAAAAGCAAAATATGAAGATGAATTTACACTTACCCCCCAAAAGAACTCTTCTAAGAAGAAAGTCAAGTACATCATTTTCCAAACAGTCAACAAGAACATGCTTATAACGATCAACTTTATTAAGGAGTTGTAGGGCAACAAAGATATCATTCGTATGAGCAAGTTAGAGTTTGACTCTCTCATTGTCAATCCCCTAGACAAGTTCATTGATGGAAGAGTGGTTAAGAAACACCAAAAGAGAGCCAACCCATTTGATGCTCCAAGAGACATCACAACGTCCTTTGTTGGACTCATGAACACTTTCAAGCGCCAAAGTGTAGACATTAAGGACGTTAGAGTAGATGTCAACTAGTCTTCTCTATCTCCTACTTCTAGGCTTCTTAGATTGTATATATCTAACAACCTCGATAGACAAAAACGTACATACCACTTGATTCCATATTGGAGAATTTGTTTCCAGAAGAACAAATAGAGGAGTTGTATACCAAAAATAGAAAAAGGTCTATAATACAAGGCCAGGTATAAAAGCTAGCATCCCTCCTTGTAACCAAAAGCTTATAATTTTTTTTTATTATACTAGATCATATTCCCAACCGTTACGGTCACAAATACTTGTATCCTATTTGGTCAAAGTATCTACATGGTTGTCGTAAAGGTATCCAACAATTGTGTACTTCCCTTCTATTTCTATAACCACAAGATTAGTGTTTATATCAATGTATGTACCTTCTTCACCTCTGTGATCTCTCAATGTCATCTCAATTGGTATCCACCGTTGAGTCTCTCTTGCAGCAATAGAAGCATGAAAGCTATTGATTTGTTTATTCTTGTTGTCGTCAAGGTCTTGAGTACTATTCATTACCATGTTGAGGTGTCTCTTATAGTAGTTGGAGCCAAACCACTTTGTAAGAGAACACCTCTTGCCCTTGTTGGCACCACTCTGGAGTAGCTTCTGACATGACTCCTCATCACTTCTAAGAGACCTAGGAGTAGAAGATACTACAAGGGAGAGATCAACACCTTCAAATGTCTGTATTGCCGCATTGTCTATGGCTTCTATGTGATTCTTGAGTTCTGGAATCTTATGCACAAGGTTCTCAACAAACCGAGTGTATAAGGTCCAACTAAGACTAATTCCGGCATCCCCAAGAGCATTTATTAGACTACTGAAATTGAGAGTAGACAAATCACCCATGATTGCTAGATTGTACCTGTACCAAAAACAATCTTGCAAATAAGTAAACTAGTATAATAATCAATATGTCAAACAAACAGTTGGTGATGCATGCTCCTCTCTTGATGCGTGTCAAAAGTGTATGTACAAAGAAGTCCTACGAATAGTTAGAGAGACTCACTGTTGACGAGAAGCAGTTGTTCATAGCAAGGCATTCAAAGGCCCAAGTATGTTTTTGAGAAGGTATAGGCATTATAGCCTCCCAGTCTATCGGATAACCAACCACTCAGATAGCTCTTAGTTCATTTCACAATGCTGGTACTACTACCATAGAAGTATTTGAAGGAATATCCAGATTGGATTCAATTCTGAACTCTTTGTTTAAACAAGCAACATCAACTATATACGTTACAAGAGAAGTGAGCCTTCCAGACCTTGTATAC
The DNA here is from genome assembly GCA_963969395.1 of Pseudoscleropodium purum. Lineage (NCBI taxonomy): Eukaryota > Viridiplantae > Streptophyta > Bryopsida > Hypnales > Brachytheciaceae > Pseudoscleropodium > Pseudoscleropodium purum. The sequence goes on from OZ017795.1 coordinate 31,197,432, forward strand.
CTTATAGTCCTAGACATGGTGTCTTTGTACTATATCAAGTACAAGTTGGACTCCTAGTGGTACCCAATAGCAGAGAAGCACGAACTATACATTGCTCTTACCAAGTGCATAGAAGGCATTGCATTCAGGATGATAATAGACAACAAAAAGATGAAGGATCACAAAATGAGTCTAAAGATGATAAGAGATAAAATCACCACATTTAGTGGCTATGACAAGAGCATGCAAGTATTTGTATCACCTGAGTTGGAACACACAATAGACATATCTATATGATGTGGAGCAATGGCCGAAGACTTGGACATGACTATATACAAGATAATTAAAAATGGTATATTTCAAATAAAGATCTATGGCATTAAAGGTATAGAGCATGTGGTCATTAATTGCACTGAATTGAAAGCAAAGGGTTCCAATATGATGGCTATCCTTGGTCTCAACTTTGTAGATGCAAGTCTTACTATCTCTGACTCAACTTCTGATGTCCTCAATTGTCTAGGGATAGAGGCTACGAGGACAATACTTGTTAGAGAGCTTTCAAAGGTGCTCAAGGAAAGTATACACTTTGATAACAAACACATCAACCTCCTCGCAGACTTCATCACGAATAAGGAGAAGATCATATCGGTAAATATATCTGGAATGATCGAAAGAAGAAATAGCTACCTAACCATAGCATCTAATGAGAAGACACTAATAGAATTGACCAAGGCCACATGCAAAGGAGTGCAAGAGCTTGTGTGCGATACATCTAAAAGTATAATAACAGATATTAGATCAAAGGTTGGAACAATTATAGTTGACATAGTCCAATACTCATAAACATGTTACACAAAAAAAAATTTGTTATAAGACATTTGTACTAAGGAAACTTGAGACCCACTTTGATGTTAGCCATGGAAAGTTCTTGAACTAGTAGTTTAAAACTACATGGTATGAAACCCTGCTCTACATTCAACCCTTTGTAGTTCAAGTATGGTACGTCAGAGCATACCATGCTACAATCGTTACGAAACTTCACTTCACAAGAATTAGAAAGGTATTTCAACTTTTCGAGAAGCATCAAAGATGCTCCATGTGCCATGAAACAATCCTTTTCCATCTCCTTGAACCTTAATCCTCCCTTTCTTGATCTGCCTTCAACAAATTGTCTTGTTAGACTTTAGATGACACCTTTAGATATGGAATAGGCCTTGTCTTTGGCCTAGTGTCTGAGAGCATGATAATAACAAATGCCAGTAGCTATTCTTGCGTCTATAGGCAGTCTTGTTGTACCACAATACATCTTTTCCTTAGACAATCTGGTTATGTTCGTCTCTAAGTCCCAATGAGGCACACTAAATGTTGTGGCAACTACATATGAATCCTCTCTCGATCTAGGTTTCCTATCAAGTGTTGGATCTCTCGTGACATTTGAGTCTATCACGTACATCTTGTTCATTACCATCTCCAGCAGGTGACCTATAGTCATCCTAGTAGGTATTGCATGAGGATTGATTACGAGGTCTAGTACAATTCCATTTGCTCTGAACGGTAAGTCTTCTTGAGGAAAAATAGCACCAATTACACTTTTCTGCAAGTATCATAACGTGAACTTGTCTCCCATGATAGGTGTAGTCTAGTTTTTTTTGCTTCTTGTAGAATTTTTTTGAGTTTCTATGACATTTCCTATATTATTTATATATATTTTGAGTATTTAGTGTTAAAATAGTCCAGAGTACACTAAAAGTTACAAAAAATCAAAAGATACTTTGGTTTATAGTAGAAACAACAGTTAAAAGAAAATAAATAAATAAAAGACAAGTTAGATAAAGAAAAAGCAGAAAGATAAAGAAGAAGAAAACGAGAAAAATTAGAGATTCAGGAGGTGCGGTGAACGTCACGCTGATCGCGAGCGCTGCAACCTCTCCAATCACCCCCGGAATTCAACATTTAGTCTTGTTTTTCTCTCATTTCTCTCCCTCTGCTATTCATCGTTTTCTCCTATGCTGTTGTGCGCTGTACATCGCGCATTTTCTGAGTGTTGTTCATTATGTACTTTGCACTGATCTTTGTGCTGTAATTTTGCGCGTTTGGGCAAATAATAAAATTTTGTTTAGTGTAGTTTTGCGCAGTGTAATTGTGCTATTTGAGATTGTGATTTGTTAGTTTTGTGCAATCAGTAAGATGGAGTGATTGGGCCGAAGTCTGTGTTTTGGAGTACGATTGGTGGTGGATGGAGACATCGGGAGTTTAGCTATCATGGTAATTTAGGGTTCTGATCGAAGACCGAAGCACGGATGAGTGTAATTCTGTTTAAAAATTAGAGATTAACTGGTGCTACTGTTGCTTCTAAATTAAAGTCAGTGCAGATACAGTAGACGTTGGAGGTTCCGGTTTGAAAATTTCTCGGTGCAGGTTCAACGAATGCCAGAGAGCAACGCTGTAGTGCAAGAGCTCAAGCTTCTGCTGATCGGGTGATTGAAATCAGACTACTGCAGCGTCGTTGGGTTGATCGAAGCAATCAGAGATTGATGTCGAGCGATCTGGGACATCGATGATCCCAATCCAGGCTGGAGATTGATCCAAGTCAAGCATAGATGAAGTAATTGGAGGGGTGATCGGAGTGTGTAGAGCAATTACAATCCCAGACGGTGAGATTGAAACTTTGATTTGAAGGAGCTCTGATCGATGTTGTGATAGCAGTTCCTGTCGAAGTCAAAAATTAGGGTTTCGAATCCCTGACCTATTGCCCATTGAAACCGAGCATGTGGTAGTCGACCAGACGTGTTGCCATGGTCATAGACACCAGAAGCCACAGCCATAGGGCTGATCGCGCGATCATAGGTCCCTTTCCCACGGGTCATAGGGCATTAGGCCATTCAATAGAAATTTTAGCAGTTTTAAAGGTGGCTTTGGAAATTTAAAGTTTGTACTTATGGTTTTAGATATAAATTCTGGGTGATTTGATTACTAATTTGACTCCAAAATTGAAAACGAAATAAAAAAGGGGTCAAATTTTTCGAACGACCTAATCACAATAGAAAACCTACCTAGGAAATGAACGACAATTTTTTGTGAGTGGCTTACACTTTGTATAATTAATTTGTCTTTTGTGAAAGCTATAACATGTGTTGTGGGTTTGTAGACATCTATTGTAGTTGACTTTGTAGACACCTATTGCAACTCATTGACATGGCATTTTCTTGTTTTTCTTGTTGGGATGGGTATAGGTGAGGACCACATCTTCTAAGAGCAATTAAATGATATGGCAAACCTCATTTTCTACTTTTTAAAGAGAAGTTCTTAGAACTTTGTCCTTTAGGATAGATATTGTGACAAAACTTTTGCAAACTTTGTTCAAATATGTATAGATGGCTTGTTCATCTATATGTCTCAAAGGGAAAAAATAAGGTGATATTTTAGAATTTATGTCTTATGTTGCAATCTCAAACTTGTAATGATTGATCAAATACCTTTAGAAGCTTTGATAAGTTTATTTGTCTTAAGGAAAAAAATAAGTGATATTTAAAAACCTATGTCATATGTTGCAGTCTTAAACTTATAATGCCTAATCAAATACATAAAACTCCTTGATAAGTATATTTGTTTAAAAAAAATGGTGGTTGTTTTGACTAAAAAAATTTGGATTAGCTTCCTATAATATTTCATGAATGGAATCTAATAGCACCTCTTGACATAAATCTATAATGTATTCTTAAAAAACAATAGAATGACACTTTTTAGTAAGGATGTTCTAAAATATGAATTTTTTTCTAGTGAGCATTCCACATTGTTTGGGAAATCACAACCCTATACAGGCCCTAAGAAACATCTAATGCATTTTCCAATTTAGTTTAGGATTTAGGATTTGATACATATTGCCTTTAAAATATTTAGTTAGTAGTTAGTCTTGCATATACATATACTTATTAAATTCATAGTTAGGGATTGTGCAAATTTGGTAAATAAAGTGATTATTAATTTAAAATTTGCAGAATTGATAATTATATATTGAATGCCCATGTTTCAAATCAAAAGATTGTATTTACAATAATGATTGCATACATCATAATCTATATTTTTTTAGGGAATGAAATGTCCAATTTCCTCAAAAAAAATGGAAAAATTTAAGTCTATAGAAAAAGGGGGTAAGTACATTAAAAAAATGCCAAATTGTAATGATTGCCTTGCACATTGTTGCCACAATGTTCCTAGAATCTCATTTCATCCTTTGTGTAGAAGCAACACATACAAAAATTGCATACAAAAATTACATACTCAAAATTGGCCTCCTCTAATTCAAACCCCTAAAATGAAAGTTAGAGCTACAAACTTAAAACCTTCCTGAAAGAAAGGCCAAATAACCATTTGTTTGAAAACCAAAAAAGAATATAGATCATAATTATACAATCATGTAGAATTACAAAATATTGTAATAAATCAAGAGAAGATTACATAACCTTCAATTACCTAGATATTGACATGATATATGCTTGGTTGCTTACCACCAATCAAAATGCATTAAACTTAAAAATTAATTCAAATTGATTACAAATATGAATGGAAAAATTTATTTTACAAGAGAATTTATTTTGTGATAGAGGTCTAAAACTTATATTATATTCTTTTCTAGTCTATAACAAAGTTCTCAACTAAAGTCTCCAATTCATTTTATTCCACTTATTTACATTAATTTATAATCATTTGAATCAACTGAATGTAGTTGTATTATTGTAAATTACAAAAAAAAATTCATTTTTTTAAATTGTAAGATAGGACTTTACACGTGTGTGTGCCTGGGCATTCCTTACTTTATAGAAAATGAAAGTAGCCTAATCAATAAATTCTAATTAACATCTATTTTTCTTTTCTTTTCTAATTTGGAAGTGTGGAAACAAAAATGTAAGAGAAATTGGACCATTACTAGTTCCTATTGTAGACAAGAATTCTAATGCACTTGGAAAAACAAAAGCAATTCATGCTTTAGTTGTGCCGTACATACATAGGGTCTGTCTCACCTAACAAAGGAGAATTAACATACAACAATTCCAAAGATTACATCAAACAAAGAAATACCTTTATTGGATCCCAACTATGATACCGGTACCTTATGGCCACCTAGGTCAATTACAATTGCCATTAATCTCACAAAGATTGATTCTTTCTCTCAATTAGAATCACATTATTAAATTGTAATTGATTGTATGTTTCTATGGATTGGATGTAAAATTAATGTTAAAGGATTTAAAAATCATGAGTTTACAAAGAACACCATAATGTTAGAAAGTAGTTTGAATTCCTTTAATATCTAACTAAAAGGTACATTTTAGTGGCTAAATTCAATGCAAAGTGTACATTTTTTCTTTCTTTAGTGGTGCTATATGTTTCAAAATTTGAAAAATCCAATCTCAAAAAATATTATACATTAGAAGATTTTTGAATGTTTTGCATGTATTGTTGAAACCCATATTTAACTAATTGTTGATTTTACACAAAATTTTAGAATTTTTTATAATAGTGGATGTATTAGATGGCAATGAACAATTGTAAATTTTTTTTGGTTATTTTCCTTTCTCACTAATCCAAAATGACGATTTTAACTCTAAAATTCACATCTAGATTATATATTTCATATATAGATTTTCTATTGGAATGTGTGATATTTGTTTACATCTTCAATTATGAATTCATTTTGCACAATCTAAGATTGTATTATATGAACTATATTGGAACAACATGGAGACATCACTTGATTTTGAAGAACAAGTATAGATGTTTTCATATTTTGTACAAACATCTCAAGGTTTTGTACAAATCTTCCAATGTTTTATAAAGATCTTTGAATGATTTGTATAGATCTTCTAATATTTTATACAAATCTATTGATGTCATGTAAAGATCTTTTGATGTTGTGCTCTAATTTCTTCATGTTTTACATGTCGTAAAAGGGATATATGCAATTATATTGAACATTGAGACTAGGATCTCGTGTTGTATTTTGTATATTTTTTAATAAGCTATTTTGGATGAAAATATTATTTAGAAATTTGGATTGTCATAATATAGTTGAATATGGTTTAATTAAATTCACTTTCTTAAATTAAAGGTTAGTATATGTAACTTTTAGATTTTCAAAATATTCAAGAACATTTATAAATTGGTCTATTATTTTATTGTGATGAATGACATTTGTTATTAACTCCTAAAAGTCAACACTTCGATTTTTGGCAACATAGTGATTTTGGGCAGCTCACTACAAATGGAAGTTTTATTTATTTTTGCTCAAATTTTCACACAACATGTGCCCAAGGAGTGGCCTTTAAGGCCCAACAATTTTCATAACTTTTGATTACATGGTTCAATAGTTATAGGATGATATGTAATTTTCAATGCTTGACGGGTAGCCCAAAAATTTCTTAAAAAATCATTTTTTCAAAAATAAAAATTTGAAATTTATTTTCTAGATTTATGTGTATGTGGAAACCTTTTAATCATTCTATCTTGATTTATGAGATGAAAGTTATGAGGTGTTCTAGTTTGCAAGTAGTTACGGATTCCCTACTCAAAAATAAACTGTAGAGTCCTTTATTTAACTCAATTTCTAATATTTTTTTGAAATTAATAAAAACATATGATGTAGATTGTTTATTACTACATTATCACCATTGGGATTTGAATTTTTAAAATTTATAATTAAATTCTTAACAATTTAGTGCTTTGAATGATTCTCTACTTCTTTCTACCTTACTATTTTTTTCCTACATGTTGAGCAATTCCAAACTATCTAAATTTTTTCAAGCATGTAGCCAACTTGACTTGAAGAATTAATCCAAAGAGTAACCACCATTTTGGACATTTTTTCATACAAATGTGACCTTGTGAAGTGCACCTGCCCGTATTTTCACAGGGCCAAAAAAGTGATTTTTGTCACTTCAAACGCTAATATCTTGCAATCTATATGGTGGAAAATTATGAATTTTTTTGCACATCTTTTCAATCTAGTTTACTGTAGTCTAGCTCTTTTGCTTTTTGTAGAACTTTTTCGATTTTTGTAACATTATATACATTATTTATATATATATTAGAATTTTAGTGTAAAAGTAGCTTCTAAATGCATTAAAGTGTCTAAAAAGTAAAAGATACTTTAGTGAGTAGCTACAAACTAATAGAAAAGGGCAAAAAGACAAAGTAAAAGTAAAAGTAAAAGCTGGTAAAAGAAAAAGTCAAAAAGTTAAAGAAAAGAAGAAAGATAAAGAAAAATAAGGAGAAAAAGAAAAAGACTTAGGGTTTCAGGAGGCGCGCGTCGCACCGATTGCGAAAGCTGCCACCCCTCCGATCACCCCCGGAATTCAACATATATTCTTGTTGTTCTTTGCAATTGCTCTCTCTTGCATTTTTCTTCGTTTTTTTTCTATGCAGTGTAATTCTCATTGCGCCGATCTTGCGCTGTTGATGTGCTGTTTCGATGATGCTATTTGCCAGTGTAATAAAAGTGCTATTCCAAATTGTGTTGGTTGTGAGGGAATCGTGTCCATAATTTTGTGAGCAATTGTGTGAAATTTGCGCTGTTGTGCTGAAGATTGATTGAAGTGCTGTCTGGTCAATTCTTTGTGCGTGGTGGGGAATCTGTCAGGAATATAATTTTGAAGAATTGTTAGGAATTATACACTGTAGATTGTGCCGAGTCTGAGGTCGCTTAGTCTTGAGTGCCGGTAGATTGGGCAAGCAATTTGTTGGGATTTGAGCTTGATCGGAGGAATAGCCGAAACGATTGCCAGCATTGTGAACAAGAATCGGAGTTTGGTGGTGATTCAAACGCCGGGATGCTGCAGTGTCAAGGATTTTCCATTTTCGAAGCAGTCTCACGATCGTAAATAAAAAAATAAAAAATAAATTGAAAGACTTACACAACTCCATGTGTAGGTGAATTGATCGCTGTGGGTGTTGGAGTGAAGAATCAGCAGATCCTTGGATTCGGCAATCTCGACGGGCACAGCAGCCGCTACAAATCTCGGTTTCTTTCAATTGTTGTATACAAATTGTGCTCGTTATGTGTAATTCATTGCTCGATCACTCATTCATGATCAAATTAGAGAAATTGTGAGTTGCAAATCGAAACTGAATTGGAGTAATTGTTGCCGCGTCTGGTTTGGCCTTCGGCAAAGCTCGAAATTTTAAAAGTTTGTGCTAATTCATTATCAGAGAGGATTGTGGAAATCAAGATTGAGAGACTGAGTGAGATTCATGAACTAATTCAGTAAATTTGGACAAATCGACCGAGAAATCTCAAATCGCAAGCAGCGCAACAAGTGCAGGTCGCTGCAGTCTGTGGAAATCGAATTAGGGATTTGAACTGAGGTGACAAGTTAGGGTGAGGTCCCCAAACGAAGGCTTGGGGTACGGTTGGGACCTGAGCTGGTTCCGATCAGAGACCCAATTTCAGGTAGACACCTGGTTTGGGACTGGCTGGGTATTACGGAGGGTTATTGTCCGGGTATCTCAAGGGAAGGGTGTCAATCGGGTATTGCCAAGGTATCGCACGGATATAGGCCCTCTAACTACGGTATTAGGTCCACCGGCCAATTAAATCCAAATTTCAGGGTTTTAATGATTATTTTGGCCCGTGACTATAACAAATTAAAATAAAGGTAAAAAAATTTCGTACGGCCGTACTTCTGGTTTGGAATTGATCTATTTGAGAGTTAGAATTAGAGTTAGGAATTTATTATTTGTCTTGCATCAATGTTATTAGAGTGTTGTATTGAAAATTGCATATACATGTTGTAAATTTGGATTTTGTGTATTGTAGGTAGTTGCTAACCCTTGATATTGGCCATATTGTCCTAGAGCCTTGGGGTGACTTATTGTAAGCCTTTCCAAACCCTTAATTCTACTTTGTTTTGAAATATTGAATACATATATTTGGACTATTTTCGAAGTACTATAGTGGGCTGTACTAAAGTCTAAGTCCTGCACTACATCCAGACACAAGTCAGTCCACATTGAACTATTGTCCCAGAACTATTGTCACGAGCCAGTAGTACACTAGACAGGACTGAGATGTCATACATCAGTCAATAGCATCTACTAATGGACAACTTGAGTGATACCTTGGGTTTTAGTGGGATTAAGAACAAATAAGTATCTGAATTTTGCACGTTTATACATTGTGACCTTTAAACACATTACGCTAGCCTTATATAGTTCATTCCCTGGTGTTCGAACTCGGATTTAGTTGAATAAGATTAGATTCCAAAAAATATACTACATTGATTATAAGATCCTATGGTTAAATGTGTCCAAAAACGTTTTTCATCTAAAATTTGTTGCTTGTATTAGAAATGGCAGTTTTGGAGCGATTTTTGTGAAAACAAAGTTTCCCACCTTTAGGGGTTAAAAAAAGTATTATTTTACACAATAAATACTTTTTTGTTCGAAAGTAGCTATCATATTAACATTGAAAAGTGAACCACATTAAATTATGTTTTCATGTGTAATTATCAAATTTCTTTAATTCTTTCAAAATTTATTTATTCACTTTTACAATGATATAAAATCGTATAAGGATCACTACTTCTTTGTATTTACAAAGAAGTAATGAAAATGTAAGAAGTTATCCTCTATAAATTAACAAAAATATATATTGGATAATTAGAGTAAGTCAAAATTTAATAATAAGTTCATTTAAATTTGCTTATAAAGCTTTATCTATTTGGATTCAATAAATAAATTAGAAAATAATTGTAAAACCTTATAATTAATTTTAGGAATAGAGTAGACTTGTCCATTACATTGAAGAATAATTACAATAACTACTATAGAAAATAATGCATAATTGTCTAATGAAGCTAGTCATAATTATGGTCATTGAATAAGTAATTTGAGGATCAAGTCATGATTAAATAGGATTCCAAAGCATTATAATAGAGCATTGAATAGGGAGCATGATTATGAGTCAACAATTCTACTTGAATGTTGCATTTTTATAGAATGATATCTTTATTGCCTTCCTCAAAGTTGAAAATAAAGAGTTGTTGCCCAAGTAACCCATGTATACTATTTTTGGTGGGGTTTTTAATTCAAAATCATCTCTCTCTTGATGATGCCAAATATCTCATTATTTGTGATTCTTGTTTTTTACTTTCGATGATTCTTGCTTATATACATTTCAATGTTGTGGCTATTTATTGTGATCAAATTCTTGAACATGCCAAGGAATGGAATGTGACATTGAAGCTTCTTCTTTTTTACTTGCATCACTACCATAAATTTTTAGTGAGTATTGATGCTAATTTAAATGCATGAATGTTCATTAGAATGATTTTTCTTAGAATGAAGGCTAGTGAATTCACAAGCATAATTTGAAATGGTAGGAATAGTGGCATTTATATATTTTATTGTTCATTATTGAAAGAGGATTCAAATGATTGCATAGTAGAGAGTGTAATATGGGAATTAGAAGTCAACATTGTAGTGATGATATTTTGGATATGTAGTGGTCTATAATTCACGAGTTCATAGTTCATAAAAGTTTACAAACAACTTAGAAGAATCTAATTTGCATTCTTGGTTAGTTGCAAATATTAGTAGATTTTAATGACTTGCATATATGTACAAAAAGATATATAGGGTTTGAAAACAACAATACATACATGTATTTGTGATGTTGGAAGTTGCATCAATGTAGAGGTCTTATATTTTCCTTTCCGAGAGATCTTCCAATGGAATTACATAGAGAATATTTTGTACCTTCATGTGGAGATCTCCCCATGGAACTATTTAGGGGACTTTTGTACCTTCCTCTAGATATCTCTCGAGGGACCTACATAAGGATCCTTTTCTTCTTTCATTTGGAGATTTGAAGATAAAGTTGCATAGAAATGTTTTCTTTTGATCACTTGGAGATCACCTCATGGAGTTGCATACATAGACATCTTTTTATCTTTTCATTTGGAGATCTCTAGATGGAGTATGGATATGGAGCTTGTGGCCTCAATAGGATAAGATTGGTTCAATGCTACATTAGCAAAGTTCTTTGGGTCAAATTTTATTTGGGAATCTCTATGTAGAGATAATTTTGGGAATCATTGTCCATTTCTTGGTGGACTAGCTCAATGATGCATTATTGTGAGTAGACATCATCTACCCATCTTACTACCCTAAATCTTGAAAATGCCAATGGTTCAAAATTGATCTAATCTTCATTGTTGATTTGAAGCCTATCTTTAATTTCTGATAACATTTAAGATTCCCAAAAAATTGAAAATGTACATTGTTTTGACTCTTTTATGAACTTTTGAAAAGATGACTTTATTCAGTTTGTTCAAAAAATCCATAAATAATATTTTAAATCAATATCAAATAAAAATATGTAATTTCTAGGTGCATCAATCTACACTACAATACATGATGTTCAGTAATACAATAATAAGAATGTTCACTTTATTAAAGACTCTATTACAATATTATTTGGAGTTTTTAGAATTTGTACTACAACTTTAAAAGCCCATAGTCCTTTACTTAAAAAAGAGACCTTCTAAATAATTACATAGTTGTTTTTGCATTTAAGTTAAAAATGAGAGTTTAAAATTATAGCTACAACAATGTAGTAAATTATCTACAATGTGGCTTACAATGCAAAGGTCATGCTAAAATCAACACTTTGACTTAAAAATTAGTTCACTCAATGGTTCAACCATGCACCTAGAAATTACATATTTTATTTGATATTGATTTAAAATATTATTTTCTAGTGATTGAGTATCAATATTATAAACTACAAATTGAATTTTAAGTAGAAATGAGACATATGTATGAAAAGTGCTTTATTAGTCTTTAACCCTTAAAGATCAGAGATTATGTTTTCACCAAAAAGACTACAAAACTGCCATTTCTGATACAAACACCAAATTTTAGATGAAAAACATTTTTGGACACATTTAACCATAGGGGCTTATATTAAACTAGTTTGAAAAGATGTGAGAAAATTTTCAGAATTTTCCACTGTGTAGATTGCAAGATATTAGTGTTTGAAGTGTCAAAAATCATTTTTTTGGCCTTGTAATAATATGGACAACTGCATCTTACAAGGTCACATTTGTATGAAAAAATGTCCAAAATGGTGGTTATTCTTTGGATTAATTTTTGAAGGCAAGTTGGCTACTTGTTTGAAAATTTTTAGATAATTTGGAATTGGACAAAATATAGGAAAAAAATAGTAAATAGAAAGAAGTACAAAGTGATTAAAAACAATAAATTGTTAAGAATTGAAAAAATTGAAAAATTGAAAAACTCTAATTCCAATGGTGATAATGTAGTAATAAACTATCTACATCATATGTTTTTATTATTTTCAAAGAATATTAAAAATTGAGTTAAAGAAAGGACTCTAAAGTTTATTTTTGAATAGGGAATCCATAACTACCCACAAACTAGAACACCTCATAACTTTCATCTCATAAATCAAAATAGAATGATTAAAAGCTTTCCACATACACATAAATCTAGAAAATAAATTTCAAATTTTTATTTTTGAAAAAATTGATTTCTTAAGAAATTTTTGAACTGCCTGTTGAACATTGAAAATTACATATCATGCAATAACTTTTGATCCATTTAGTCAAAAGTTATGAAAATTATTGGGACTTAAAGCTACTCTTTGAGCACATGTTGTGTGAAAATTTCAACAAAAACAAATAAAAACTCCATTTGTAGTGAGCTTTCCAAAATTGCTATGTTGCCAAAAAGCGCAGTTTGGACCTTTAGGGATTAAAAAATGATTCTCACACGTACACTAGCAACATTCAATGAAACTTCAAAATCATCACTTAAATTCTCTAAATGCAATATTATTTAAAGGTAGTTGCAAGAAACACTTGCCGGTTTTGATTCAAAACACCCTTAGTATTGGAGTATTATGACTTTTGGAATAAAACTTTCAAAAATAAAATAAAAATATGGATAATTTGTAAAGCATTCAAAATATTATACATGTGAAAATTTAGGCCTAGAAAAGTTTATCTTTGAAAGTTATGCACAACAAAAAAGACCTAGAAAAATGCAAAACAATAGATACTTTTGAATTTGATTTTTTTAAATATTAAAAAAATTTAATTAAAATTTTCTTTTTTTTACTTAAAGATTCTCCTTTTCAATAATTTTTCATCTTTGAAAAATAAAAATTGTATTCTCTACAGGTGTACCTAGGTAGTGTACTTTGAACACATGTGGAAGGTGAAAATTTTTCTAATTTTAGAAAATCTCTTACAAATTTGTGTAACTTTAGTATAACTCTTTGTATCCCAATTTTCACTTTCGAATTCTTAATTTTGGATCGAAAATAGTACTTTAAACCCCAAAATTGGTGAGGGTAGACATCCATTAGTGGTAGTTTTAAAATAGTAAATAATTTTTTTTAAATTGAAAAAAATATGTAAATGACTGAAACTACTATGTATACCTTTCTTTAAAATTTCATAGAAAACGAACCTACAATGCAAAAGTTATGAGCCAAAAATCATATGTTCAAGATCAAGGGGCCAAAAAATAGGACAAGTTTTTCTTGCAACAACCCTTAATGTATTACACCAAGTTTATATCACATTTATAGGACAAACTAAAGGAGAATATTATCAAGGTTATAACAAATAGGATAAATGTTTATATGTATATTTGAAAGTTTTAAGAACTTATAAATTACCATTTAATAATTTCTAGTATAAAAAAAATAAAGATCAAATTTTTAAATGGATATATATCTATTTTTTAAAGGAATATTAAAAAATTTGTATGAAAACCATCTATTTATTAATATTTACATTTTAGGTTTACGCAAAATTATTTTGACATTTAAAATATTTTCATAAGGTAATTTGTAAAATTTTCATATCAAGTTTAAGTGAAATTTATCATCATTTTGAAAATAAATATTATAAGGATACGTATAATAAAATAATGCTATATAACTTTTAAGTTTGGTCATTGGCTTGTAATACTAAATTTCAAGTATCGATCAAATTTTGTGTTGAATAAAATAATGCATGTAAAAAATATATTCTTGACTATGGTATTTGGTATTTTATTTTATCATTGAATATATATACAATATTTTAATCTATGAATGATTAAATGGCATATAATAGAAGTAGACAATGAATGGAAATTGAATTTTAATCAATTTGATATTGTTGTTTATAATTTCACAATTTTGTTTTGTAGTTTAAGGTCTAAAGTAGAGAGAGCCAAAATATTCTTTATTTGCTTCTAATACTTCCTTTCCAACTTCAGAATGTAATGGTCTAGCTATAAAGTCATTTCCTGACATATCTACTTCATTTAAGACTGGTACTATTTTATTTTTTGTATTCAATAATTCTTCATTCAAGGCTTGAATTTGATTCAATTGTTGAATTGCTGCAAAACATATAATAATTCCATTCAAATGTTAGAATTGATGGATTTTTAGAATGAATTTATTTCATTAGTTTTCTACAGATAATCTAAATGTTATATTAAATTCTTCTAGAATTAAAATACAAATTTGATTAATTATACAAATCAATATATACCATATACGTAAATGATTTTTAAATAGGTATATTTATGATTTTCTTAAGAAATTCAAAAACCTGAAATATCATTAGTAAATTTATTAAAATAATTGTATTTATATTTAAAAATATACTGATGATTTTATAATAATTAGAAATAGATAGATATTATTTCAATGAATGGAACGTATCAAAATATGATTAGGCATTTACTCATGTTTTTCAATTGGGCCTTTTTAAACATGGCTTGAAATCTTTGTTCTAATGCTTGTTCTTTTTGTTGCGCGGCCACTATAAATTTCAAAACAACAAAAATTAAATTAATATTTATCATTTCATATATAAGATTTATTGATGATACATTATTTTTCCAACATTGACAAATGATTCCATTAATATTTAAATTTTACTTTGAAAAATGATTTTTTATATAATTGATATTTTCTAGATTACTGTAAAACAAATCAAACATGTATATGTAGTAGATTTCATTGTACATACAATTGCAAATGGTCAAATTTATTTTATTTTAATGAATATTACCCAGCTTCTACAAGTTTGAAATTTTTTTGGTTTAAAAATTTTTTAACCCCTAAAGGTTGGAAACTATGTTTTCACCAAAAACACTCCAAAACTGTCATTTCTTATACAAGCACCACATTTTACATGAAATTTTTTTTGGATACATTTAACCGTAGGATCTTGTAGTAAATTATATTGAAAAGATGTAAAAAAATTTCAGAATTTTCCACCGTGTAGATTGCAAGATAATAACATTTGAAGTGACAAAAATCATTTTTGGGGGCATGGGAAAATACGGGCAGCTGCACTGCAAAAGGTCACATTTATATGAAAAATGTCAAAAATGGTGGTTATTCTTTGGATTTGTTTTTGAAGTCAAGTTGGTTACATTCTTGAAAAATTTCAGATCATTTGGAATAATACAACACATAGGAAAAAAATAGTAAGTAGAAAGGAGTAGAGAATGATTCAAAATACTAAATTGTTAACAATTTACTTACGGACTTGAAAAACGCCAATTCCAATGGTTATAATGTTGTAATAAACAATCTACACCCAATGCTTTTATTTTTTTTTCCAAAGATATTGAAAATTGAGTTAAATAAAGGACTTCAAAGTTTGTTTAGATTAGAGATTCAATAACAACCCTCTAACTCCCACAAACTAAAACTCCTCTTAACTTTTGACTCATTGATGAAAATGGAATGATTTCAAGGCTTTCCAAGTATATATAAAGAATCAATTTCAAATTTTAATTTTTTTTAAATTTTTTTTAAAGAAGTTTCTTGTTCCTGCTTGGGTTGCTTGTCGAACATAGAAAAGTACATATCATACAATAACTTCTTAACCATAACCATGTAGTCAAAAGTTATGTTGGGCCTTAAAGCTACTCCTTGGGCACACTGTTGTGTTAAAATTTCAGAAAAAAAAATAAAAACTGTATTTGTGGTGAGCTGCCCAAAATTTTTATGTTGCCAAAAAATGTAATTTGGGTGTTTAGGGATTAATGATGAAGACTGTAAGTTGAATATCATGAATAATAGATTTTAAAATTAAAAAGTAGAAAATAGAAATTTTTCAAAATTTGACAACACTAAAATAATATAATTCATTCAAATCTTATATTTAAAAATTAATTAGAATTTTTGTTTAAAGCAATGGATTTTTCTTTCTAATTTTCATCCATTTTCCTCCAATCATGAAAATTTATAAATAGCATATAGATTAATCAATGAAAGATTGTAATCACATTATAGAACTTTGCGTCTTTGGAATGATGAAGTAGTTTTGATATTATTAGAAAATTTTCAAGGCATTTTCAATTTTAAGTAAATTAAAATTTGTTCAAAATATATATTAGAGAAATAAATATTATATAATTTTTTTTAAAAACTTTTTCAAATGTATTTGAAGCTAAAAAATAGACAAAATGTGAGACTAAAAATAAATTAGATCTTAGAATAATTAGAGGTGTCATTGGCACTAGTGAAAATTTCAAAAAAAAACTTTAGTACTAAAATTCTCACATGATTTTACCTTAAAAATAGGAGATATGCAAATGTTTTTGGGTAGAATGGAGTATTTTAAAATTTTCTATAGAAAAAACAAAATTGAATTTTGGGTAGAATTAAGTTTTACAAATTGTCAATGAAAATAAAATTTTATGACTATTGATAAGAATTGAATGCAAATAAATTTACATAAAATTTTTCTCTTTGATAATAGTTAGTGATTCATTTTAAATCTTAGCGTTGTAATAATTTACAATAGGTGGGCAACGTGGGAGCTTGATTCAAAAAGTAGTTTAAAAGTCTTGATTTGAAACTTGTTTTGAGGCTTATTCTAATAACATTCAAAATGGAAGGAAGAATTGAAGTTTTTTAGTAAATATAATTTTACACATGATTAGAGTATATTCATTTTAATTAAAACTTTCTATATTTGTTTTAGGATATCACAAGGTTTGATATTTGCATTATCAATCATCAATCATTTTATTTTATTTATTGAGTAATAGAGTATGTAAAAAATTATTTTGTTTAAAAGATATTATATGAATTTATGATAGAATTTATTTTAAAATGATATAACTTACAACCACTACTACAAAGGCGATTCAAGAAACTTTGCTCCAAGTGTAGGACTCTTGTTTTAACAAGTAACTTCGCATTTTGTAACTTAATGTCTTTACATTTTTCTTGAATTTTATCAAATACATAGTTTTTGTCCTTTACTCTATGATTTTGCATCTTAATGTTGTGTTCAAATCTATTCATTTATAAAATTTTAATTTTTATAATATTTATTTCTAGATACAAATGAATAAAATGAATAAAATTTTGAACTATTGTTTAATTTATTATACGTTTTTAAGAAAATCATTTATTTCTTTTAAATTCTTTTGTTTGTATAGGATTAGAGATATATTAAATTCTTTTATGTAACAAGCAATATATTTTAAAACATATATTTTTTAATGTATACTTTGAATAATCAAAATTTTAAAAATCTAATACATCATGTCACCTCTTTTCAAGTTGCAAACTTTCTGAAGCTGAACTAGGATCTTCTCCAGTTTTGATTACTTGTTGTGTAGCTAAGTTATATGAAGAAGTAAGTACATAAGTTTAAAATGTTAAAGTAAATTTATCTCAAAGAATGATCAAAGTAATGATATTTTGAATGTATTGATCTTTAATAGTATAGATCTATTAATTTGTACTCTCGAAATAAGTGTTTATAATCATAATTTTCTTTCAAAATATTGAATTTAGAATGAAAACAAGATAAGTTTGTCTTTAAAATCCAACATTTTTGTACAAATTTTCTGTTCATTCATTTTATAAATATAATTTAATATATAAATAATAAAAATTCATTAAATTTTAACTTTAGAATTGAAATAAAAATAATTTAGATTGAATATACAAGAATACTACTCATGTATAGAATGATGCCCCCTTATTATTGAATTCCATAATTTTTAGAACTCGTAAAGTCTTATAATCTTTTTAGCAAACAAAATAGAGTCTGGATAGGTTTCAGAAATTACAATATTTGGTAGGGTGATTGCATAATTTGTTTTTTTTTGCCAAAAATGTAGTTTTGGACCATAAGTCTAGCAATGCTATGTAGTCCTCCTCCTATTATTTGTTAGTGATGCCCCTACAAATCTAAATTGTTGATTTAGAGTGCTTACAAATCGAAGCTATTGATTCACTATACAATCCTATAGTAGTGAATGACATAGGTTACTACAAAAGTCACTTACACTACAAGGAAAGGGGGTCTTTCACAACCAACTAAACAATTACTCATTGTCCGAAATGACTGCAAAACAACTATAGCAAAGTTGTGTTCTATGACATATACAATATTTCAGTTATTGTTTAGTTGTCGAAATGACTACAAGATAAAGAGTTCATAAAAATTGAGCAAACAATATGTACATTTTCACCTTTTCATTTAAGAAATAGTTGAATTTTTGACATGGAAATTTATTAATTTGAATTGGAATGAATGTAGTGATAAATTAGTTGTAGAACAATTGTAAATTAATCATATAACAATCATAGAATAGTCATACTAACACTATGTTAGGGTTTCCATGTGGCATCCTTTGATTCAATCTAATCCATATATGATACAAATGGCTTAGATTTCACCTCTCTCTTTGGTATGAACACAACTGTATATTTTCATAAAGCCACCACTACATTTCTATGCTTGTTTCTTTCTACCACAATGTTTATTGACTCCTATTGCCTTTTTTGGTTTTTTTATCACTGCAAATGTTTGTTGTTTCTCACCTTTATATTTGTTGCTTCTTAGTGTTGTGTTTGTTGCTTCTCACAACCATATTTGTTGGTTTTCACTATTGTGTTTGTTGTATCTTACCATTGTATTTGTAGTTTTTCACTGTTGTGTTTGCTGCATCTCACTACTGTTGCTCCATCCTTTCAAAGAGGTGAATTGATCCATCTTTGGTATTTCAATTCTTATTTTTGTTTTTTTAGAATTTATACAAGTTGATTGTTCAAAATAATGATTTGATTTCTGTTGAGTATCACAACTATTTCTAAATTTGGTTCTCTTAGGGTTTGTATAAGTTGATTGTTCAAAAAAATGAGTTGATTTCTCTCGGGTATCACAACTCTTTCTAAGTTTGGTTCTCTTAGGGTTTGTATAAGTTGATTGTTAAAAAAATGAGTTCATTTGTCTTGGGTATCATAGCTCTTACTTTAGGTCTCTTAGAATTCATGTAAGCGGATTGTTCAAAAAAATGCATTCATTAGTATTAAATATTACAACTTTTTACTTTGGTTCTCTTAGGATTTTTGGAAGTTGATTATTCAAAAAAGTGAGCTTATATGTCTTGGACTTCATAGCTTTTTCTTTTATTCTCTTAAGATTCATATATATATATATGTTGTTATTCCAACCCCTAAAAGAATAGAATTCAATTTTTTTTGTATTCTTGATCCATTTGTATGGTTTAGTTTGAAGATTGTTTCTTCAACTTGATTTAAATACGTCCCTAACTTGGATTTTAATTATGTATAGAAAATCATCTTAAATCAAAAATTGAGGAAGAAGATACCTCTATCATGATGTTGAGCTTTGGAAGTTGCAATTGTAAAGGAGTTGATATTGCAAAGTATAGAGGTTGATGAGTTTCATGTTTGCAATTAATGAAGGTGTATTATTGTTAGAAATTTGGACACAAAGATCTACTTAGTCGGGGCTTGGTCTTATCATTTTGTAATCATTGACAATGTGACAAGTTACATAAATAACTAAGAAATGACTATGTGCAAGTTGCATTAGTCATTTAACATTGCAGTTATTGTTGTTTCAATTGTATGTGTTATTTATTTAATCAATGTTTTTATAGATGGCATTTTGTGTTTAATGGTCATCATGCAATCAAAACTAAGACTACAATAGCACTCATCTTTAATTGCAATATCACTCACTTACTACTATACTAAAATAAATTGACTACTGAATAATTATCGTGTATATGTAAAAAATTTGGAGAATGACCAATCAAAAAATTTCAATGTCTCCAAAAGTCTCGACCACCTATTAATTGTATATATGACTAAGGTATAACTAAACATTTAATATGCTATGTCAGATTTCACCATGGACACATAAACTGCCACATAGGACAAATCTATGAATGAACATCCATATACTAAGACTGATGGTGATATAAAAAACGTAGTTATTTGTACAGAAGACTCATCCACAATGACTACAATGCCTAAATTTTTACAACAGTCATACGTGTCAACAATGATTAAAAACATAGTCATATATGTAATCATAGAATGTTAAAAATTTTGTAGTGAATTAGAGCATAAAAGGGGGTTGTAAACCTTTTCATTATTAGTACTTCAAAAAAAATTCAAAAAAATTCCATTAAAATTTCCATTTTCCTAGAGAAGATTGCGCTTGTATTGCACTTTAGAATTTGTGTTGGAAAATTTTCCCTCTTCATAGCCTTTACACAAAGGAAGGTCACTTTAACCTCTTGTGCGCAATTGAAATTTTGCTATTTTTATAAAACTCATCATCAGCCCTTGTAATGTTAATACACCTCCAATATATCCAATTTGTGGTTGTGAAATTTCATTTTTGGATCAAAAATAGGACTAAAAACCTTCCAAATGAACAAAGTAGGCATCCAATTGGGATCAAATTAAAAATAGTAAAATAATTTAAAATTTTGAAAACTATTGCATATACTTCTTTTTTTAAATTTCATGCCAAATGAACAAAAAAATGCAAAACTTATGAGCAAAAAACTATTTGTCTAATGGCAAGAGAACAAGAAATAGGACAAGTGTTTCTTGCAATTGCCCGATACAATATTTTGAATTTCTTTCCTAAGGTGTAGATTTGTATGAGCTTCACAAAGTCAAAATTTACTTGAAGAAACTCTCATGGTCTAAAAGTTAAAGCCATTTTTTGGCATGTCAAGCACAAGAACATTTGTTGACTTCTACAACATGCAACAAATGGGACAAAGGCAAGTAAGCACTTGTAGAAGGAAGGAGTAGGTGAAGAAAGATTTATAGGAAGCATGTGTGAGTGGAGGAAGGATGTATCTTGAACTAAGTTTTAATCTTTATAGAACTCATATTCAGCTTACCAATCAACACAAGTAGAGGGGTGGTCAAAACAACAATTAATAAAAAATAAAATAAAAAATAAAAATTGTATGTATCATGTGAAAGAAACTATATTCAAGAATAAACAAGACGTTTTACAAAATTTCAATCATGAGCAATGTTTGGAAATAACAGAAATGATAATTGTACCTTTCATTCAAAGATGTTTAATTGATTTCTTAAAAACTTAAGTGCTTATATTCATCTTTTTATTTTTATAGATTTTTAAATATTTATTTTCTTTTATATTTTTTGTATATTGTACTTGTGAAGATTGAATAAAGGTTTCCTTCTAGCACTAGAAGTCTTGTTTTAAAATTTTTAGTTTATAAACAAATTTAGTATAATGTCAATACTTATTGTATCCTTATATTACAAGATTTTTTGGTATGTCTTACAAGTCTTTAGTACCTCTGAATGTTGGTGGAAATATGTATAATATTACCTTCAATAAGACCAAATTTTTCATTCAAAATCTTTAGTGTAAAAATTTCCAACAATCAATGATAAAAGTTATTGAAATTATTGGTTATTGTCCAAATTTTCTTTTTTTTCACTTCCATCTATCCAATGAAAACTTTGCAAAATTTTTACCACATTTGTTTACTTAAAATTGTAGTGGAAGATATTGTGTTAAGAATTCTAAAAGTATATTTTTTAATTTTATTGCCTAAATGGACTTAACACGATAGTTTTAAGTATTTTTTGATGAGAAAAAGTCCAAGAACTTTAGTGGTTGAAAGTAATTTAATATTTTTACATTACTATTCATTAATCCTATAAATATCATGGCCCTCAATATTTACTAATGTTACTTTGTCCCCATTTTACCTAAAAAAATATTCCTACATAGTATGAACTCAATTATATATAAAGCATATTTAGAGAAATATATATAAAATCAATGATATGAAAGACAATCATAAAGCAACCTTTTGTAACACGTAGAAGTTGCAATGCTCGAATCTTTTCAATGACATGTTGTTGACAAATGTGATTTTTAGTAATTTCCCATTCCATAGCATGATTCTCAACTTTGATTTGTTTTGCTCCTTGCAACATTTCAATCTATGATGCCAAAAATACACATTTTTCATTGGTTAGATTTCTTCTTAAAACACCATCCAAAATTGCTCTCATATCAAAATGATATTTATATAATTGATTATTAAGAATATTAAGAATCATATTTAATAGAAGTGTACTTTGATTTCATTCCATTCAACCTATAAAAAAGATGATATTCAAATTTAAGTATTTAAAAAACTAAATTATAAAAACTAAATAACTTATTTGGATAAAATAAAGAAGATTTATAATTTGAAACTACATATATTTTACATAACAATAAAAGGCCCCAAAATGAGGTTATTTTATAATAATTGAGAATGATACCAAACCTTTTATTGAGACATTAAGTAGAAAAAAAATATGTACTAATTTTAATGATAATATTTTGAAATTCAATATTATGTGCTATAAAAGTGAAAATTTATAGAATTTTGCACACGTCAAAAAATACTTTTCACATTTATATTATTATTTGAGAGATTAATATCATTGTAGAAAAACTGTTGGTATAGACAAGAAATGACTTTAGGAAAGATACAAGTGATGTGACCAATGAAATCAATTGCTCAAGTGTGTCCTTGTAGTTGTTTTCAAGGTCTATACAAATCATGTTTTTGCTAGTGTATTATGATGACAAAATCAATTTTAAGAAAAATTACTTAAAATAGAATAAAAATTTATTTTAAATGCTTTAAGGTGTATTAGTCAATATATTTTTATGGATGTAATTTAATTATTCTTCTAAGTTACATTTTATAATATATTTTTACAATTTTGGAGACTTTGCACTAGCTTTGGTGCTTAAGGGGTTGAATCCCCCAACTTGTCTAACTTTTCGAATATATGACAAGTTATAGTGACAATTTTAATTAAATTTATTTTAATCAAGCATGCATTTTGTTAGTGGGAATGTCCTTTGGTATTTAGGCATATTTTAAATTGACAAAGTTTATTTAAAATTGAAATCCCTCATTTAAAATTTTACCAATTTTTTATGAAAAAATCAAATTTTCATAATTTATTTTAGTAAGTAAGTGTATTATGACTAAACGTAGCTTTGATGGTTGGAAGTTGATATCAAGTTCAAAGCTAAGAATGTTTAATATGTAAAAATATAAAGTAATTACATGATGATATATTTATATTTTAAAGATTTTTAATCTTCGTTTCTACTTATACTAGAAAAAGAAATATCCAATTAACTTGATTTTTCTAATCATATTTGTAAGTTTGTTTTCATCTTTCTTTACTTCATGAAACATATTGAATCATTTTACATTGACAAACAAAACAGAGTTTCATATAGCAAGAATGTGAAATTAAAATTTGCATATAATTTAAAAGGTCAAATTGCACTTCAAAATGACTATGGGGCTATAGAATTGGCCTTTACACCTTTAAGTAGCATTGTCTTTTTGCTGGACAAATGAAAGTTAGGACATGTACCTATATTTTAAATTTTGAATATAATTTTCTAATAATTAAAAAAATTAAGAGAATATATAAGCTTTATGGAAATATCATTTTAATTTCAATTGATGTTTAGAAGCAAAAATTATGCTAAATAAAAGAAAAATAGACAATCTATAGCAATAAAACAAAAATAATCACAAAGACTTAAACTAGATATATTTTAAAACTATTTTTTTATAGATTTTTATGTATATGGAAATCTTCAACTCATTCCAATTGAATTCTTAATGTAAAAGTTATAGAGAGTAAATCATGAAAATTTCTATTTTTTGTGAAAAATAACTTGTATGAATTTCTTTTAAATACAATTTTGAAAAAAAATTCTAAAATAAAAGGGACAAATGGTTGAAAGTGCTTGCTAGGAAAAAATTCTTCTTTTTAGATTGATATATTTCAATTCCATCCTAAAGTTATTTAGATTTTCTTTCAATCTTGTACTTACTTATGCTAAAAAAATTTTAAGAATTGAAAATTAAATCCCCACCACCCTATACACATTTCTCCACAATAAAGATCTTTTAATTTAAAAATTCATTGGAAGAAATTTAGTGTAGAATAACTAAGTGTGGAAAGGAACAAAAAAGCATTTTTTTCAGTTTAAATGCTAATATCTTGCAATCTATATAGACAAAGTTTCTAAATTTCTTCTATGCATCCTCATAATAGTATAGTGCATGATCCTACAATTAAAATATGCCAAAAATTTATGTGTTAAGGATTTTTCTCTTTGCAATAGAAAAAGTAGTTCTAGAAAGGTTTTCGGGAAAATTGTCCTAGAATTGTAGGGATTAATGACAAATTATTTGTTCAATTGGTGCATTTAGTTACTTTGTATATGGTTCTATTTAAAAAAATAATTTTAAATACTTTGAAGCCAATGCATGGCATGGACTAATCTAGTGTAGGCAAAAAATTACCGAAGCATCTTTAAAATTTACAAAGCACATTATGGTAGATTCACAATAAATAAATAAATAATTTCAAATCATATAAATATATGAAAAATGAGTTTAGACAATTATGTATGGAATGATTTTTCAAACAATAATATTGTTAAAACTATGTCTATATATTTGCCATTTATCAAACATTATTTATTAATAATTAAAACAATCCAATTAAATTATAGGATTGGTCAATTGATATTACTTCAATTATAATTTAGTTATATTTTGTCACCTTTGTATCAGCCTCATATAACATTACTTTGTTAAAATCTTCAATAAGTGCCCTAGGCAACAATGCAACATCTTTATAATCACCTTGTAAAGGATTTAATATTGCTTCAACAAGTCCAGCATTTAGGATAAGAATAAATTCAAGGTTTTTTCTTTTTTTATCTCGAACATTTCTGAAATCTATTCAACCATTATTGAAAAAATTTGAATGAAAATGTTATATAAAATTAAATTAGAACAATTAGTTACTTTCTAAGTTAGTTGTAAATATCTTATAGATTTTAAAAGAGTGTTTTAAATATTGAAAAAAAAATGAGTTCATAAACCATATAAATTAGCACACACACACAAATATATATATATATATATATATATATATATATATATATATATATAAACTTGATATTAAATTAGTTATCCTAACATCTTAGACAAAAATTTGTTTCAAAAAAATTCTATAATTGTGATGTTTAATATTTAAATGCTCAATTTTAAAAGGACACAAAAAAATATCATAAAAATTTTGATTTTAGAAATTATGTGAATTTATTCAAATGAATTAAGTTTTTCAATCAATTTTATAAAAGAAATTTAATCAAACTTTATTCTTTTGATGAAAACAATTAAACCAATCCAACTATCCAATTGAATTTAATAATAGTATATCCAATTATATAATCACAGGTTATAGTAAGCAAACTGTCAATGGGCTCGAAATTTTTAAATTATTTTCAACCACCTCTAGCTAATTTACATATTAAAATTTTACGAATACTAATTATTCAGACACACCGCATTTGCTCTTATAGTTTTGATAGGGTGGAATTCCATACAATCAATATGGGTTAATTACAATGGCATCCATATCCATATGAAATATTAGTATATATATCTTTATACTTGAATACATATACATATCCGCATCTGTTTTTGTATTGCCATATTTATATTCCGTATATGCATCCAATGGTTGTTGATTTTTTTGGAGAGAAGTGGTATTTTACTATTTTACATCCAACAACTCTTGGTTTTCGAAAAAGGTAGAGAGGAAATTAAAAACATGGTTGATTGCCTCTTTTCGGTACATTGATTTTTTGCTATGTTTTTATTCCCTACAAATTCAAAGATCAACAATTGGGAGAATGCTTGCATCTACTAATCAACAGCCACAATTTTTTTTAAAAGCAAGAGGGCAACACCACATGGTGCTATAATTACAGTAGATAGTATATTTTATTAAAATATTAATAATGAAACATTTTCAAAATACTGAATAATTTTTGTTTATAATTTTCAAGTCAAATTTTACCGAAAATAATTTGGACTTTGCAATTTAAAGACATCTATTTTATTTTATTTGCTATGCATTATCTAAATTTCAAATTTTACTTTAGGGTCTTCAATAGATTATAAACTAGGTTTAAATTTTTTTTATTATTAAAGATTCAATGAATTTAGACACCAAATGAAATAGTTATGCCTAGCTAAGTCTAAATTTTGAACCAAGTGTAACCTTGCACTTGGTACCGATAGTGATGACAATCTAAATTTTATGAAAAAATTTAATTTATTTAAATTATTTTTGGAGTAGATTCACATTGCTAACACTACTTATAATAAAAATTGCAATATTAAAATTGGGTACTTTTTTACTCTTGAGATTAATAGGTCTCAATTAATAATGATTTAGCTAATTGAATAGCTAAATTAAGACATTTATATTTTAAAATTAGTTTCTTTGAATATACATTTTTTTATTCTATAATTGACTAAGTATTTTTATATATCAAACCAAATACATTGATCATGTTTGTTGTATACAATGACAATTTATTTTTATCCCTATTTTGTAAATTTTTGTATTGATTTTGTAACATTTATATGTTATTAGTTTTGTTTTAAAAATAATTATTCAATGTTTTGAATAATGCATATATGTTTCACTTTTAATTGAAAAAAAGCCCTTCAAACATACCTTAACAAATTTTTTTTAATCAAAATCATTTTAAAAACTATAATTTTAAGCTTAAAGTACAAAATTTGTTATTAAAATCACTACCCATAATATTCAATTTACAGTCTATATCAATTTTTTTGTATTTTATTCTATTTTTTATACTTTAAAAAGTCAAATTTAAAAAATATCCATTTTAATATATCTATTAATATCTATTTGATTTTGTTGTACTTTTCACCTTTATTTTCTAAATCTTATTTGTCTTTTATTTTAAAATGTATACATATTATATATATATATATATATATATATATATATATATATATATATATGCATGTATTTGGTTTAGAGTTTAGGGTTTAGGATATTACAAAGTTGTCATTTTTTTCATATGCTTTGGTAGTAATTTGTTCAAAATGTGAAATGGCTAAGGGCATTCCTTACTAATGTATTCAAGAAAGATCAAAGGTCTATATCTCAACCAACTATAAATATAAATGATTGTTTGTTGAAAAAATGAGTGTTGAAAAATGAAAATTGTCAAAACTTTTCTATATAGCTCTAGAGGCTATTTATTTGACAATGCCACTTATCTCTAATTTCTACAATATAGTGTTCAAGTAGATAATAGATCGAAAATAGCTACATATTATGACAATTTGAGAAGAAAGGCAATGAATCTAATAAGGATACTCTTGGTTGGACTTACAAATGAACTATTGATTGGTCCTTTACTATATTCATAGCAACAATCAATACTTCATTCTCATGTCTATCTAAGAGTACACTTATTAGATTTACTACCTCTAGTCTCAAAATGTCAAATTATGGAATTATTCTTGATCTATTGTTCACTTGAACATCATGTTGTAGAAATTGGAGATAAGTAGCACTATCAAAGAAACAATCTCAAGTCTATACGGATAAGTTTTGACAATTAGCATTCTTTAATAAGAATTGAACAAATGGTCATTTATATTTATATCTTGTTAAGATATAGACCTTTGATTCTTTCTTGAAGGTGGAGTATGAATATACCATAACATGCAATGTTCTTTACCATAAATGCAATCTACAATTTGAAAATATAACTACTAGTTAAAGCAAATGAAAGAAATGATAATTCTATAATATCCTAAATTTCAAACCCTTAGTCTTGTTAAATTTTTGTTTTTAATTTTAATTTTTGACAAAGATGAATGTCGATTTATATCCTTTTGATAAAACATTGTATTTACAATGTAGTTAGGCCCTTTATAAATATGTTTATGACAATTTAGTAGCCTATTTTTATAGGCCATATTAATTGTTTGTTGATAGAAAAACTTTGATGGGATAAGTTTTGAAATACATTCCATTTAGCTTTTTGGCCTAGAAGTCCCTCCCACCCTCTTGTCTTTCTTATGCCCTTATTTCTACAAACTTTTTGACCATAAGTCTTTCTTTATTTTATATTATGATACTAAGCTATGTAATTTGACATTGATATAAATGGATGCCATTATTATTTTTAAATCTAGCTATGGTAGGCAATGGTTTGACATCACATGCCTTAAACATGTCGTACAAATGGTTGTTTATAATTATTTGTATGCTTGGTCCTAATTTAATCTTGGGATATGAAGTTTGAATTAGACTTTGGCTCAAGGCAATTTGATTTGACTAGTTTCTTCTCCCTCATTGGTTGTCATTGGAGACATGTTTGGGACATCATAGGTTGTACTGTGCCATGGTTAGTAATTGGTGGCTAGTAATTTGTACAAGCGGCCTTAAATTAGCCATGGGTTGTAGAGTTTTGAATCGATCATTTTGGGGTTGCATCCTAGAATAAGTTTGTTTGACTTGAAGAGTTTTATTTCTTTGAATCCAAATCATATTTTCTTTGTGGTCTAAAGCTTAGTTTCTTGCAGTCCAAAGCACATTTCTATGGTGCCCAAGACATGGACTAGACCTAGACATGGGTGAACCATTGCATGGATGGAGAAATATAAATTATGGGCTAGAATCACTAGTGAACTTGCACAATTTAGTTTGGAAGTGACTACTAGTGTTTGGAGTAAAAAGACTATAGATGGCATCTTCAAAGGTTGCTTGTATTATACAATTTGTTTGAATGTGATTTATTATTCATTTTTTTGTGTGATGTTTTGAGATTTGTTGTTGTTTTTTCTTTTGTGACTACAATAATATGATGTTGCAAGATAATAATACCTTATCAATGACTAACTTTATACTTTTATTTTTGTTTATCATAGAGATAAGTGAGTTCTATAGCCTTTGGTTAATTTTATACTACAACTTACTCTAAGATTACAGCACCTTTGAGGATTGTAAATCATACTATCTATAGGATTTCTTTCATAAAAAGACTAAGTATTTAGTTTGTAGGTACTTGATATTCTACTTATTCTAACCTTGACTTGATCTTGATTTGGTTTATAGATAAATTTCTTTGCAAAGATTATCCATAGAGTGGTGGAAATGACTTGATGGATTTGATGGAATGATGAAAGGGACCTCTATCTTTTCTACGACAATTTGTAATGTATGAGTCTATTTTTTTTGTGATTTTTATGAAATTCATTAATAAAAAAAGGCCTTGTACATAGACATACATACATACACATAAGACAAAGGAAGATTAAAAAATAAAGGTAAAAATTATAAATAAAATAAAATAGATATCAATACAATTTGACTCTTTAAAGTACAACAAAATAGATCCTAGAATTTCATAAAAAAAATTCTAATTTTTAATAAAATATAATATTTTCAACATCTAGGGAAGATAGTCACTTGTTATTTGGTGAACCATGTCCATTAATGGGATATTCATAAGAGGTCTATATATAATTAATATATTTATAGGACATTCCAATACATCCAAAAAATATTTGAATATATTCTAAAAAAGTTCTAAATTTTTTTTTGTAAAATATTTATAAATCTATTTTCTTGGAAATATTACATAAATTTAATTTGTAGACATCTAACAACATCGTATCTTTTAATTCACATAATTTTGTAAGTGAATGCAAATGAATTCCCTGGATTTGAACAAAAAAATTAAATCATGTGAACATATTACAAAGTTTACAATGGATTTTACAACTTTGGTATAAGTTTCATCATCAAATTTCTATTATAAGATGAATTTTAGAAAATCATTAGCCTTTAGGTCATGAATTGTTGTTCTTTTGTGTGATCCTTCTATCAAATTTTTATTCTAGAACTTAAAGGATTATTTAAACTATCTTTTTGTAATTAATGACAAAATTTCATAATTGAATTTTGGTCCCACCTATAACCCACAAACCAAGATCAAAGCTTGTTTTCACCCAAATGGATACTAAGATAAACTTTTATCTTTTTTTATAGTTTAAATTGGGATTTGCATGAGTGGGATGTAAAATCCAATTTTAAAAGAATAAAATCCAACCATATTTTTTTATTAATTTAAAATTGGTTATTTGAAGAAGAATTTTTAATACAATCTTGGATAAGAATCAAAAGAGGCCAAATACTCAAATGACTCAACAATAGCATTTCATAACTTTAGTGAAAACTCCAAATTCTTTTAACCCCTAAAGTTCTTTAAGCACAAAATAAGGAAATACTCTCATAATTGCACATAATTGCACATAATTGCACATAATTGCACATACCCTAAAGGGCCAAGGTCTTTTTTTTGCCCAAAACATTCAAAACTGCCATTTCTATGGCAAAAGTTTTATTTTTATTTTTTATTTTATTTTTTTTTATTTTTTTTTATTTTTTTTTCACATCTGACTATAGGATCTTACACCTAACTAGTATGAAAATGTGTGGAAAAAAATTCAGAATTTTTGACTGCATAGATTCCAAGATATCTGTGTTTAAAGTAGAAAAAACAAGTTTTTCAATACACCGCGGGATTAGATTTTTTTACTTTGAACATTTTTAACTTAAATTTTTTGCACTACAGAGTTTTGAGATTGAAATCTACATAGTATAGAATTGAGTTGAGATTCTAGGAAAAAAAATAATAATTCAAAAAAACTTAATTTTTATTCTTTAAAAAATTGTCAAGTAGAAGTAGGTGTGAGATAGAAGGAAAATCTATATTATTAATATCTCTAAAATGGAATTAGAATGCACTAATTCCAATGGTGAGATTGTTCTAGAAAGAAAGATAAACCATATGAAACTTTTTTTTTGGAAAAATTGTAAAAATTGCATTTAGAAATGAATCCTACAAGTTATTTTTTCAAGAAGATGCCATAATTGCCCAAAAAACAAGATTGTCCATAACTTTCTCATAAAGAATCCAAATGTAATGAATCAAAGCTTTTCATGTACACAAAAATATAATCTATGAGGAAAAAAAATGAAAAGTTTTGAAATTTTTTTGGGTGACCCCCATCCCCTGTTTTTAACTTATTTGGGCATAACTTTTATTCCCAGGCACTGATTGGAAAAAAAATTATGTTCCCATGAAGCAAATCAAATTTCCTATCTTCAATAAAAGTTTCAAAAAATTAGGAATAATTTCAGCCCATAGTTACCTACCCAAAATCCCATTTGTCCCTCGAAGGGACAATGGTCCTTTAGGGGTTAAACAAAAGAAATTGTAACTAAAATTTTAAGCATTTTGAAGAACTTCAAACCAAGGGATCTCATTCTTGACTTGTGTTGAAATTATATATATATATATATAAATTAGGTCTTTGAGGCACTACATAAATGATGTACTTACATGCAAAATAAATAGTTTTTGCTATTTTACTTAAAGTAAACAAAACAACCCAAAATCATTTTGGATTTAAAAGAGCTTTAGAGTGTAAAGATCATATCTATTTTAGAGATTAGAACATTGTTCTATTTTTTCTTTTAAATTTTTTTAAAATTAACACCACCAAATAATGAAATTAGACTTTGTATGGACTATTGATAGGATCAAATTGTCTTTCATTCATTCCATTTGTTGTTGGGTCTTATTTATAAACCAACATAATCTTAAAAGGACTTGAAAATGATATGCATAAAAAAGAAATCTACAATCACAATAGATTTAATAATTACTTCTTCCATCCAACTAAAAACCTTTGAATCCAAAATAGTGCATGTATTATTGAAATTGATTCAATTATTAATTTTGATCTTTGGTTGTTGAATAAGCAGTGAGGAAAATGAATCTATTAGAATTTTACATTGCTAGCTCAACAATCAAAATCAATATAAGGTAACTCTACCTATGACAGTCCTAATGGGAGCCAGCCCATCACAAGCAAAATTGTACTAATGGTGTACATTCTAGTTCTTGAAATGTGCATCACTAGAAATTTTATGCCTGAGATGGGCTGGCTCCCATTTGGATTGTCATAGGCAGAGTAACCTTATGAAGTGATTTAGTGGTATACAAACTATGCTTGATTTAGAAGTCTTTAGAGGGATGTAATGATGTATGGAGGAACAATTATATAATTGCAAAAATTCAATTATTTTTTACCTACAGTTGCACGAAGACACGCTTCAATTGCATTTCTATTACTTTCATCTGTTTCTTTAAGTTTGGAGAGGAAGCCTCCCATACTATTCATAATGTCGGTGAGACGTTTTACTTCTTCTTCTTGCACCATTTTCTTTCCACGAGCTTCAAGGAGCCTCTCCCATTGGACAGGACTCACTTCCTACATAAGTATTTTTTTCATAAAAATGATGTACTAATTAAAATTGATGTAAATTAGATTTTAATTATTACAAATGTATTTGATGACATTCAACAATCATTTTAAGTGAATTTTGTTGATGTATGTATGAACACAATTATAACCTTAACTATCGTACATTCAATTGGTTTTTTTTCAAATTGTTTATTCTTTAATTTCCTACATTTTGCTTGATAACTCATTGATGTAGGATTTAGAGATGTTATGTTTGTTGATATTAAGGTATCTACTTTATTTTCAAAAAATGATTCTTATTGACATTTTGGAAAATGATATAATTAAATGCTCAATTTTTTTGTATGTCATACTTTAAAAAACACCTTATTCTACATAATTTCAAACTACACTAGAAAACATATCAATACTAGTTGGGTATGCTGAATGTGATAGGTTTGTAATTGAGTAGGAAAACATCCACATCATCCAAAGGACAAATGTTGAGTGCCATGCATATTTATTTACATAGACTTTTTAACCTTGAAATGTTGCTACTAACACTAAATGTTTGATGAATAGTAGAGAATCCTTCTATGTAAGAAAGAAGTGCAAATGTTCATCTATAGAATTTGGAAGTGGAAGTGGAGGTCTTGCACAAACAATAGTTTGACCTCTAATGATAGCTCTTGAGATTTTTTAAGTAAATGATTCACACAATAGCAAAAAGGATGATTTCCATAGTGAATAATCTCACAATTGAGGATTAAAGTGTTCTTCAAATACTAGTACAATATGCTACCAAACATTATTTTTTATTTATTTTTGACACCAGCACCAATCATAATTTTCACTTACTTGTGGCCTCTCAAGAAAAGGATCTCCCACAGGTTTTGCTGCCATTGTTGCTGTTGAGGCTCTTTGATTCTGTAAATATATAAACCATGTTAGATATTCTTATCCATTACCAGAGTGAAAAAACAATAATCTAAAAAAACACTATTTCAGTTAGATTTGAAGAGATCAAGTGCCTGGGTCAAACAAATGTAATTACATATAAATTAATTGAAAAGAGCATAAAATGGTCCATTCTTTTAAGCCATCTACCAATTTCATTGACAATTTTGATATTCAAGGTTAATCTCTAATGATCCTTTTGCATTTTGAGTCTAAATACTGCAAAAAATAGGTCTATTTTGGCTCAAATTTTAAATGAAGTTAGAAGACACATCATTCAATTTCTGTCTTTAATATGATCTACTTGCTTTAATAAAGAACTAGTACACCAAGAATCAAGACTTAAATTCACATTGTGGAAGACTTCAACATCTTGTTATACAAAAGATTAAAACACCAAGGAACATGAATAAAAATTAACCAAAATTCCAAAAATATTTTTCTTCAAAAATCCTAATAGGAATTTTATTGTATTTGAATTTTACCTTCTAACATTGGCACACTTTTTGTGTAAAGTACCTACTCAAACTTCTTTGTATATAAAGGGAGACAAAATAATTTTGAAAAAAATTTCATCAAATATATTATATGTTAGCCTTGCACTTTATACATTGAAACCTCAAATTCATTATAAAATATTCTTAATACTGAAAAATTAATATTTTAATTATTTTATCTAATACAAATTAAATTTGATAAAATTATTACCTTATAATATGTGAATATTTGGTCAACAAAATTTTAATGACATAATAATATGTTTGAATGGAAATTTGTAAAATGAAAAAATGAAAAATTGAATTAGTGAATAATATTTTCTTACACTAGTGGTTGAAGTTCTTCGAGATGGACTTTGAGATGGGCTACGGGATGAGCGAGGTGTTTTCTTTGTAGATTTACGTGATTTCTTTTTTGAAACTCTTGGAACAGTTACTTGTTGATTAGTTGCATTTTTTTCCCTATAATTTTTATAAGTTGATGCACATCAGTTTTTGATTATTTGAAATAATTAAAAATATATAGCATCTTTGACACATTTCATTTATATGTACATATTAGTTTTGTGATGTAATTTCTTTTATTTCATATCAATGCAATTGTCATTTTTTTCATAAATTGTAATAACTTTAAAACTAAAATCAGTGTGGCATTTCTTTTACTTTGGTTTTTCTTTGAATTTTTTGTATAGGACATTGATTGCATCACCACAATCTGCAAAGTTTTTGCGAAAATTCCTATCTAGCGCCTTATCTTCATTCATAGCAACATTGTATTTGTTTTCATATGCATCCACCTAAATCCACATACAATGTCCAACTATTGTGCACCGTAGCATGTCAACATTTTATTGTAGAGATGTTTACAATATACAACAACTATTTTATCATCATCATCATCATACATATATATATATAATTTTAAATTTATATCAATTATAATTTAATTATTAAAATCTTCTAGTTATAATCTAGTATTCAATTTTTAAATAATTATGTTTTAACTAAAAAAATGGAAGTTATGAAGATTTTGTTTTGTAGATAATGAGATCAATAAAATAATACAAAGCATATTTTTTAAACTGACTTTTAAAACTTTCAAATAATTTTAAAAAAAAGTGCATATTGCATAAGATATGCTTTATTTGTTTGAAAATTTATTTCTTAGGCATTTTCATTTTCCAATTTTATGTCAAAATTATTAGCAATTTCAATTTTTTTAATTATATACCACTTTATCCTCAATAATTTTTTTCTAAATGAATACAAATTTTTTTTCTACATGTATTTTTTTCTAAAATTTTGTGTTAAAGCACAAATTGTGGGATACTCACATTTTTCACTAGAAATTGAAAGAACAAAACTTCACTTTTAGAAATGGCTAGGAGTACTTGCTTTCTTTGAAGTTTTAAGCACATGTAGTTGATACTCCTCAAGCATTTTTTTATTTGCATAAAATCTTAGAAAAAATTATATAAATAAAAGTTGAAAAATATTTTTAAATAAATATCCCCTACATACCTTGCAATACTACTATGTTTTTTTTAAACCTTCTCTCATTTATTGACTATATTCAACTTTTACAAAAATAATTTTTATATTATTGTTTATAGTTCTATTTTATAGTTTTGATAATTTAGAAGGTCTTGCTCAAATCATATGAACTTTCAAGCTACAATTATGAAATTTTATAAATTTCATAAAAAATATAGATCTAGTATAAAATTACATTTTTTTTCTAAAACATTTGTATCATTCAAAAGACCTAGAACCAAAAATTAAATGAAGAAATAAGAATTTATTGTAATATTTTAAACACATTACAATCACTACTTTGTATCAAACTACCAAAGAACTATTTTCAAACAATTAAAAATCTTTAACAATATGAGTCACATCATTGCCAAAAATATTTATATTTCTACAACCTTTGATTTTTGAAATATGTAAGCATTGCAAAATATTTTGCAGTGTACAATTCATAAACCTTTGGATTATTATGAAATTTTCATTAGGATTAAAATTCTAAACAAATTTTTTTCTAAATTGTCATTTCAAAACCAAATATGTAATGGATGGAACATATTTAATTAGAAAATATTATTATTTTTTTGTTGCATGTTATATATATAGGATTTATAATTACAAACTTGCATGCATCATTTTAGGCTACTTTTGAAAATCATTTCTTTAATTAAAAATAATAAAAATATTGCTATAAGATATCATAGATAAAATTAATGTTGGCGCTATTTATGAGATGCTAGTTCCTTAAAATTTATAGACTATAAATTGACAAATACTCACAAAACTAGCAAAAGTCACATGTATAAAATTTGGGATATACAAAAACTGCATGTGTAAGAATAACACTTTCAAAGTGAAGCAAAATATTTTTTTCAAGAGTGCTTGAGTTTTTGACAATGTGTCTTTGTTGGAATTTCAAGCCCCATAACTCAAATTTTGTTTGCAAAGAATATTAAAAACTTTGTATTTGAGTATAGACTCATGTTAGAAAGAAGTATTTAAACTTTTAAAGCTAAATTATGTTGGTCTAGATTTGCCCTTCTAAATGGTCAAAATAGATCTAGTTATGACCTTGTAGTGTTTGTATCTAAAATATTCAAAATTATCTCCTCCTATAATTGTATAGTCGAGTACAATAATATTATAAATTTTTGGATCTTGATTGAGATTAGGAGAACTTGAGGTGGCCTATGTATGCTAAAAAATGAACAAAATTTTGAATTTTAATTATGTTGGAATCAAACTAAACTCCACTTCATTGTCATTACAAATTTATATATATGTAATTGAAAATTGTATAAAGAGTTTGATGTTTTGAATACACTATCTACTACTTAGTGTTGCCACCATTTGCTAAAATTACAACTTATATTTAATGGTTTATATTAGAAATTAACCTTTACAATTGCTTTAAAGAGACTTCATTCCATAACAAATTGAAATGCTTGTATGATTTCTAGTTTGTTCTTCACACACCCCTAAAAAATCTTTGATTATCTTCTAAAGGTTCTTTATGAAAATATGAAATGGTAGATAGTGTATAAAAGAAATCCACATTGTTATATGAAATTAAGCTATTCATTTTGCATTTGTTTTGAAATTGAAGTATACTTCATAACAACTCCAACACAATTTGCAATTTCAAAATCAATTCATTTTTCTTTATTGTATCAGAGTATCCTAAATTTGTTGAATTTCTTAGTAATTTAACTGAACAAAATTTATCACTATATTGTACTTGACTGTACACTATCCACTATGTAATGTAAGATCCTACAAATAATTTTAATTTTCAAACCAATGATTCAATTAATAACATTTTCTCTTTAAGATCAAAATTTTGAAATAAAAGCTAAAGAAATTTACAAATTAAGATGACACTACCTTGCAACAAGTGACATGAATATTTTTCATATAAATTTTTTAATAAAAGATTGAAACTAAGGGTATTAAATATTTAGAAAATGTTATAATTTGAATGGGTGTTATGGTTAAATGACATTGAAAGAACTTACTTCTTTTTTGAAATTAGAAAAAGAAGCAATTGACTGTGCTTTAAGTGACTTTAATCGCTCCATGTGCTTGTTCATATTTGCCTCTGTATTTTCATCAACAACTTCTTCAGTTTCAATTCCAATGCTAAGCCTTGATATAGTTTCCTCAATAGCTATACACCTTGCTTCATCCTAATTTATAGTTTAACAAATGAAAATTAATTTATGCAAATGCATTGCAAGGTATAGCTTACAAAAAAGACATTATACTTGCTTAATTATTTGTATATAACTTATTAGTTTATTAAAATATTTAGGACACAATGGATTTACTATAAAGTAGTCGCTTATACAAGTACCTTGTGAATATGAAATTTATGTATAAACATACATACACACATGCACTATTTATGAATGAAGTTAATTGATTACTATTTATATATTGATTGAAATACATGTACATATATACATACTATACAAGTGTTGAACATTGGCTTGGGTGTCATTAAAAGTGCACACTAGTCACAGGATCATGAATGAAAAGCCAAAAATTGTAAATTTACTCAAATCGTGAAAATCTACAAAAAATACAAAAAGTTTCTATTATGGGATAAAAAAATTGGATGCATTTATATTGTCTTAGAACCTAACTATTGTCTTGGGTTGACAACTTGTTGCATCATTTACATGCTTTAGTGCTAAAAAATTTTCAAGAAATTTTTTCACTATCTATTTTTTGAAATTATTGTTTTTGAGGATAATAAACCTTTGAAAATTCAATATCCTTTGCATTTTAGAACAATGAAAAGTTTTTTGACAACTACAATGCAATCAATAGAGAGCAATTCCATTTGGAAAACCCTTAGTAGTCTAGTCAAGGCAATCTATAGACCATATTCACACAATTGGATCAACTAGTATACAAAACCAATATTTTTCAATAAAATTTGAAGCCAAAAATTGAAAATTTCTAAAAATATATTTGATTGTAGATTGAATGTTTGTAAATGTTACAATAATTCTTCTCTCTAGAGTTTAAAATGTTCAATTCTAATCATAGTGATTTTTGAAGTTTTTTTTTTCTATTTTTTTTCAAGTCGTTCTCAAAGGGTCATTTTTTGGATTGAAAAGGTTATTTTTTTAGGCTAGACCTACCAATACCTATTGAATAATAGAATATTTGCAAAATAAAGTCTTCAACATCTACATCGTACAAATGTTAAATAACTAACACAATTTAAAATAAATAAATAATGGATGAAAAAATGCACTTCTATGTGCTTGGAACGTAATTGCATTAATTTGTTGTTTAAAATTTCAACACTTGATTCTTTAGGGGTTAAATGATCTTTTCCAATATCTTTGATTTAAAGTTCTATTGTTCCTTCAAAGGACAAAATGGATTTGAGGTAGGTTCCTATGACTTCAATTTTTGATGAAACTTTTTGAAACTTTTTCACAAGATAGAAAAAATACATTAGCTTTCTGGAAATATTATTTTTTTTTAAATTTCAATTGGTACTTGGGAGAAAAAATTATAATACAAAAACCTAGAATTAAACTTGATAAGCAATATAGAAAAATCACATAAGCCTAAAATAAATTTTCTAAATTTTTTCCAAAAATACTAAATGTTTGTCTATGTATGAAGCTTTGATTCATCCTATTTGGACTAATAATGAAAAATTGAGAAAAATCTTGTTTTGAGGGCAATCTAAGCATCTTTTAGAAAAATAACTCACAACGTTCATTCCAAAATGCAATTTTTACAATTTAATAAAGAAATTGTTTAACAAGGTTAAGTTTGTTTGTGAAAACAATCTCACCAATAGGGTTGTAATGTTTCAATTCCAACTTAGAGCTATAAATAATTTAGTTTTTCTTTCAATCTTAATCTAACTTCTACTACTATAAACAATTTTATAAAGAATGAAAATCAAATTGTTTTTTATTAAATTTTTTTTTCTTGGACTTTCAATTCAAATCTTCAACACAAAACTTTTTTAATTCAAAACTTGCAATGCAAATTTTTTCTACAAATGGCAATCAAAGTCATTAAAATTATGTGCCATAGTTCAAATTTTTTTCAAACTTTGAATGCTGAAATCTTTTAATCTATATGGTCAAACTTCGTGAAATTATTGCCACTTAATTTGGGGCAAATGAAGTACAAGATCCTATGGTTGAATTTTTTAAGTGAATAAATAAATAGTTTTTTTTGGATGAATACAATAAAATTGCTAATTTTGAGTGTATTTTGATAGAATATATGTATAATATTATTATTAATAATCATCTTGTGTATGGTATACAAATGATTAATAATATATTCTAAATTAAAATACTATTATATTTAAATACAAAGATACTCAAAAAATTTCTCCCGGACCAAATTTTTAAAATATTTGATTACAATGTAAGAAAGGCTTTTAAATTAATGATACATGTTTTTCAACAATAAAGTATTATATAGAAGTTGATCTATCGTACAACAAGGCGTTGCTGAAAAAGATCTTCCATATGACTATTGAAAGTTCCACACAATTCATCTACATCAGCTCTTAATTTCTTTTGCTCAGCTTCTTGCCCTTTTCTTTTCTTTTCTTTTTCATCTTTGATTTGCTAAAGATTGTATTTACCAAGTTTCAAAAAATTGTTTTGCCCCAATTAATTTCATTAAAAATGCTCTCTAGTGCATGATATACATATTTTTTACAAAACTTGATTGAATTTATATAATATACAAAACTTATGTTAATTTTAAAAAGTTAATATAATTTTAAATTCTACATTCTAAATAACTAAACAATCATGAATAAATATTTATGATTTTGAAGATTTGAAATTGTATTAATTCATTAATATTTTATATTAAAAGGCACTATAAAAGTTGTAATTATTCTGAATATAAACATTTGAGAAAAAATGTATATAAATCAAAATGCGCATTTTTTTTTAATGTACCTTTAGCATAGCATCAAAAGCTTTAATTTCCATATGTTGTTCTTTTGTAAACTTTTTTGGATTGCCTTCCATCCATTTGGGACAAATAGTCTCTTCTTCTTTGGCTATAACTCCAAGCTTCTTTTCTAATTTTCCTCCCATCATATCTACTAAAGCATGCTCTACTGCATTATTTCTTTCACGCAATCTATGCACCAATACAATCTAAAATATTCATTTAAATATTTATTATTAACAATTAAAAAACAAACTATTATACAATTTCTAAAAGTTCAAAAAATATTTTTCAATAATTATTTAAAATATAGTTGTAAAGACAGAATCGAGGACAATAAGATTCATTCCTCATTGAAAATTTGAGATTTTTCCTCACATAATCAATGCTTCACCAAATTTTATAACTAACTACATGTTCTTGAAAGCTATGAAAGAGGGACAAATGATATTAAATTTGAGGTGTATTAAAAAAAAGTAATAGTAAGAAAATTAGATATAATAAATTTAAATCAAGGTTAGAATGCTTTGAAAGTTGTATTATTCTACCACCAATTTATCACCACTTAAATACTAATCCATTCTCAATCTACAAGACACTCTCTTGATTTGAAAGGCTTTTTTATTCTAAAAAGTAGTTTAGAGCCAAAACAATATTGTTGGATTGTTGGTGAGCATGGCACATTCTTTGAAATTATAGGTGCAAAATTGCACTTGATGGAGGTGTGGTATAAAGGGATGGTAGGAAAATTGCCTTTACTTCAAATTATTAATATTACATTTTTTTCCTTTTACAACTTTCAAAATAAGTAATTCATTTTAATTTTGGTAAAAAAATGACTCCATGAGAAAGGTCCAAGTGAAGAATGAACTTTTTCATTCACATCTCTACGAAGGCATTCAATTTTTGAAGGGTATACAATTTTATCACAATCCAAACTTTTGAATAATGTAAGCACATTACAAACATATTGGTATCAATTATTTTCCTGAAGTTTATAAAACATTTACACAAAAAATTATTAAACCTCGCTTCTTGTTCCTCAAATTTCTTCAGTTCTTCAGCTCTAGCTCTTTCAGCCTTATTCAAGTGCTTTTGCACTGAGACTTCTTCTTTCTTTACTTCAAAAATATTAGGCATCCCCTATAATTTAACCAAACAATATTTTTCAATATTGAAGAAATTATATATCATACAGCTTTCCATGTAGAAAGTTCTACATGACCAATTGAAAATGACCAAATTCTGATGTGATGTTCTACTATGATTTTAAGAATATTTTTTTATAGACAAATTCAACTCCATGTAATATACTTAATGATTTGTAGTTGGAACGCCTCCTAAGTTCAAGTAGGCACTTTATACTAGCAATTTTTAAACAATTCATCGTCATATTATAGTCAATCGTGAAGTGTGTGCAATGAGGAACCA
This sequence comes from Pseudoscleropodium purum, assembly GCA_963969395.1. Classification (NCBI taxonomy): domain Eukaryota; kingdom Viridiplantae; phylum Streptophyta; class Bryopsida; order Hypnales; family Brachytheciaceae; genus Pseudoscleropodium; species Pseudoscleropodium purum. Next base: position 31,239,350 of record OZ017795.1, read on the forward strand.
AGAGTTGAAGTTTAAAATAAATATAGGATTCAAATGCTTGAAACACCAAAATTGGAATTTGGTGGAGTTGATGCTCTATTATTTCTTTTGTACTATTCTTAATTAAACCTTTCTCTCACACCCTTGTTTCAAATTGGGGTTTCTTCTACAATTTACTCTATTGTTCTACGTATCATGTACAACACATATATATGTGAAATCTTGTAAAGGTACATGTAAACATACATCAACCACTTCATTCAAATCTGGCCATTGATATTCTCCCGGTTGTGACAACATTTTATGGAGATCAAGAATCCTAGTTTTCATTTCCGCAATTCTTAAGATGTGGGATATTTTAGTTGCTTGTGCATCAACAAGTTTTTTGTTAAATTGTATCCGAATATCTTTGAGAACTAAGTGCAAAAGTAGCCTCTGCATGTTTTTTTCTTCTTTCAAAATAATATTCCATGTTTAGATTATAAAATATTTAATTCATTGATTAAATTTCATTATACTATTTTATCAATCATACAATAAAAAAATTTAGTAATATTTGAATCAATATTTTTTCTATTTTATTTTTTTATAACACTATGTATTATATTTTGTGAATATAAAGAGTTCTTGCAAACTCTTTATAAGATTTTGCAAGAATTGAACTAGCTCTAATGCCATTGTTTATTACCAACTAGCCCAAGTTTGAAATTAGTTTTTTCTAATAAGAATTTTAGTATAATAAATAAAATGAAAAATAAAGTATGAATGAAATTTAACCTTTGAAATATAATTGTCAATGAATTAAGTTTTTATTATAAAATAATAATCAATTAAATTTTAATTCCTAATTAAAAACCTTCTTCAAACTAGGATTTAAAATTTAAAGAACCAATATATTATTATATAACAAACCTTGCATAACTTTTTAAACATGTTACAAGACATACACTTCAATGAATAAACATCCACATGTTTTATGTTAACCATGACGTCAAATATAACATTAAAGTGTTACGTTTGACATTAGTGTCAACATGAAGACATGAAGACAAGTGAATGTCACCTACAATTATGCTTCAAAAAACATAGGTTTCTTATATTGCATGAATGTAAAGAATATACATCATACCTGTACCCTTTTCCTCTTGGTGGTAGTTAGTTCGAAGTAGGAATACAAGAAGGTGGATGTTATCATACTTTCAACTATTTCAAGGTCTATGTCTTCATCTTCCTCAGGTTCAGGTTTAGGCTCATGCTCAACAGGGGTAGTTAGAGGTGAATCTAGAGGATTTTCTCCATCAATTTCACTACTTTCCATTGTGAACTCTTGCATTGAACTTCGAATGGATTTGCGTTGTGCCATACTATTTCTATTGACATTTCAAAAGCACATTTTACCTCTTCATGTCAACACTACTTTGCCATAAAAATACATAATGCCTTGAAAAATAAAAATATTCTAGAACCTCTAAAAGACATGACATCCTTTGGATGGAAAATGGTCTTATTCAAGAGCTCATCATGGGAGCTATACAAAATGGATGAAGTATATCCAAGCAATTTCGAAGAAGCAATTTTTGCCTATTCTTCAATAATGTAACTAATTTGGTCATTGTATAGTTGATGATTTTGGTTGCTTTGTTAGATGGTTTTATAAGGTTTAAAGTGTAATAAGCTAAAACCAAGCATCTATCCAATAATGTATCCTAATTTATCTTAATGATAAATAGATATTCATTGTAGAATGTTCAACCTAAGAACTTTAAAATTAAAGCATGAATTTTTAAAATCTACCAATTGAATGATGAAGTGTAATAACTTTGGCACACAATATCCATCATTATAATTCACCTAAGTTCAACTACAATTTATCTATGGGCAACCAAAACATCAAATTTTAGTGCAATAAGAAACACACAAAGTTGGTTATAATGAGCTATGCTAAAAAAAACTCACTATATATACATCAAATGTAGAAATTTGTATTGTCTCATGCTCTTATGGTATTCTGACTATATTTCACAATAAAATGTTGAATGATGCCTATGTTAGTGTCAAATAATGCATATATTCTAACCTTGGAGTAAAAATTATTATTTTTATTTAATTAATTTAACTATGAAAATATTATATTAGGTTACTATAGGTACATATGGAATTTTTTTTGAAAGAATGACAATGAAGATTGCATAATCTTAGTAGAAAAAATGAAAAGACAAGTTTCTTAGAATTCTTTCAAATGGTGAGGTTTTGTCTTTTTTTTAGTTTTCAAAAAAATAATCACATCATACAATTTGAATGGGTGATGACATTATGTTGATAACATAAGTTTCTTGTGTGTATACAAATTTTACATAAAAATATTTTAAATTCATTCTTGAATAAATATTAAACAAAAAGACGTATAATATAGAGGAAAAAATTGATTCCTAATAAATTATGTAAGTATTTGAAAAATGTCAATCCAATAGTGAAAATGTTGTAATAAACAATTTGCACCCTCATTTTTATTTTTATTTTTCAAAAACATTGAAAATTGAGTAAAAAAATGAACCTCAAATGTTATTTTTGAAAAAAAATCATATAAGTATGTGCAAAATCTTCATAAGTAAAGCACCTCATAATCTTCATCTCATTACTAAAAATAGAATGATTCAAAACTTTCCATAACCATATAAATCCAAAGAACCAAATGTCATTTTGTTTGTGCAGTAATATTTTTGTGGGTTGCATGGCCTCCACCTATTACTTCATAACAAAAAAATGTAGAGATATTTTCGAGTTTAACTTTTCTATGGTATAAAACTACAATCAATAAAGATGCAAGATAAATTGCAAACTAGCTTGTTGGACTTGGAGAAGTAGATCTTTTCTTCTCACTTGAATATTTATCTTAGTTTAATGAATAATTTTACAAGTCAATATATACAAGGGAAGTCACCCACAAAAAAATCCATATGATTAACTAAAAAAATTGTGAATCTTTCTAAGAGTCATTCATTTGGTCTACATCTATGAGACAATCCTCATCATCAATTAAACAAGTCATGGATCTTTCAAGGGTCATTCTTTTGGTCTACACATGCCATATTTGGTTTATATAAACCAATTTATGTTCTTTGTAATACAAAGAATTATCTAGATAATTATTTTCAAAGTCCCAAGTAAAGAAGATGTTACACTATAAAACTATTCATGAAGAGTAAGAACTTATAGCATTTTTGCATCAATTTAGACAAGTAACACTAAATATCACTATTAGTATTTGCCTACTTCTACTATATATCCAATGGTACTTTAACATTCCATGCTACTTAATTAATTAAAGTTGGCAAATATGATTTGACAAATGTCTACAAAAAAATTCTAAGCATTTTTTCCCATACTAACAAAAACTTGAAAAAAAAATCCCTCAAAATTCTAGCATCTAGTTGTAGAAATATTCTTTGCCAATTCTAACCACCAAGTGAACTATTTTAATATGTCTAGAATGAAGCTAGCTGCAATGCAACAACAAAAAGGTTTCATCAAGTTGCAAGGATTCATTGAAAAGATGTTTGAATGCCATTAGGATACTATTGTAAGAATGGATGAATGAAAAATTGTGCAAATGAAAACACAATGGATGAAATTGTGATAGAATTGCATTTGTTGTAAGATAAGAAGATATTATTATTAATATTTGAGGGAGTCAGAAATATTGGCTAGTTCATTATTAGCCAGTGGAATTGGTAAGAAAATCTATAAAATTTTCTTTCTTCAACATAAAATATAGAAAAACCTACTGTACTGAACTTCATACTTGAAAAAAAAACTAGTTCAATATGGGAAATAAAGTGAAATAGCTAGTAAAAAATTCCTAAAAAATATCCTCAATGCTGATTATTATCATTATCATTATTTTATGAAAAAATTATTCTTATTCTTTTTTTTTTTAAATTAAAAATTAAATTATCATGATTATCATCATCGTTGCTATTCAAAAATTATTAATATTAAAATGATCAATATTACATTCTCCAACCTGCTCTCTTCTTGTTGATTGACATGATCTTGGGCTTCCAAACTCCCCGCAGACTGGTTCGACCGGGATGACCGCTCGCTTCGAAAACTCCCCTCCGAGGCCATATCCGCTTCCGCCTCACTGACAAGTCCCGGAGGAGGCCCAAACGCGCGTGCGTTTGCCGCATCAATTTCCACTTGTTGCACAGCCAACTCCTCGGCGTCTCGGGCCGCTTGTTCCGCGGCTCTTTGAGTCGCAAGCTTGGCCAACTCTTTCTGCAACAGCTTGATGTAGTGGTGTTCGTACATCTCAACGTGTCGGTACAGTTTGGCAAGCAGGGCCATTTTCATGTTAAATGTTGGGACTCCCAGGAGGGGGAAACTCCAGACTTGGTAACCTTGGCCGAATGGCCAAACAGCAGTCCCTAGTTTTTTTTATTAGCACCAAAAAAAAAAAACACTAAGGTATGAGGTCCATAAACCAACCATTTAAGAATTGGAATTGATTTTGCTCTACAAGGCTCTAATAGCATCCACCTCCTAAAATGTACACTTTTTGTAGGCTACAAAAAAGCAACATGTACATGCAATATACAAATAAGGTGATTGATGCTTTTAGAACCTATGTGCTTTTAGAACCTCCTACCTTACTGAGACTGTAAGTTTTTTGAAATAATCACACTTATTGTAAGGTAGTCTGTTCTAAAAGCAACCCTAATATTCAAAATGCAACCCCTCTCTAGAAACGAGTGACATATTATTTGAAATATTTATTATTATTGATGAAAAGTCAGGAGGAGGAGAAATTGAATGTGAACAAAGATGTTTGCATCTTTTCAAGGGATAGTAAGTTACTAGTTTGTTCTTAATTTCTACTACTAGGTTTAGAATGTAGATGATTTAGAATCAAAATGCCACATTTAACTACTTCTAAACACTAGTAGAAAATGCAGGAATTTTAACAAAATTTTGTTGATTTGGACACATTGTCCTAGTTAATATTTTGTTGATTTCAACAAAAAAATCTATTGATTTTAACAAATTTATGTTGAATCAACAAAATAGTGACTCGGACAATGCGTCCAAATCAACAAAATTTTGTTAGAATTCCTGCGTTTTCTACTGGTGAGACTATTCAATGAATTTTGGGCAAAATCATAATGAGATCTTCAAACAATTATGTCTTGATGTTTTTAGATGTTTTGCATTACTCATGATGACCATTTTTTCCTAAATTATTAATTTTGAACTTTTAAAAGTCCAAAAGTAGTTAAATGTAGCATCAAACCAAAGCTTATTTACCTTGAAATAATTCCATGGTTTGAAAACAATAGATCAAATAAGCTTAGCATTGGCATGGTTCTAATATGGGAGGCCCATGCTATGTAGACCTCAGATGAGAGGCCTCTCCCTCAATTAGGGATTTTTGGAGGACTTCTAAGAAAGTTTCTACCCCCAAAATGGAGTCAATTCTACCCACTTTTTCAAGTTTCATGTTTTAAGTCTCACTAATCAGGTTCTTCAATTACTAACTACAGGTTTTTTTTTAAGGGTCTAATATTGAGCCACCCCCCATACTAGGATTGTACTATTTGATATTGTATTAGAAGAAAAGAATATACAAATAATGATTTCTCATGGTATGGTATTGTAATGCTATAGATACTACAAGCACACAATATTGTAACAAGTATAGCAAGCACATGGTACCATTGTTTTTTTACAAAAACTACAGCTTATTTTTAACTAATTTTTCTCAAACCACATAATTTTTTGGGGCCTGAGGAGTGAAAACATTCATGTTTGTATGTTATTACCTAGTTCAGCCATAACATTCCAACAATTGTTTTTTATTCGCTCAACCAAAATGTCTTTGTTTAAATCGCTAACTCTTATCTGCTTCATAAATTCATGTACATTTATAGGTGCGTAACATATGGATGTTGTATTCAATGTAAATTGTTTAAATAAATAGAAAAAAAACAAAAAACATTACGAATTTCAAAGAATAAACTGTGAATTGTGTGAATTTGTAATTGTTAGTGAGCTAATTTGAATAAAAGAGTTATTGCTTCACCAAGTGCAATTGAAGACATTTTCAAATAGAAAATTTTTCATTTTTATTTAAAAGTAGGATAATAATAAGTTCACATTTACAAATTTAAATAGGAAATTTAATGGAGTATTGAGTTTTGAATGTGTGAATGACAATATTATAAAAATCTACAAATATGACCATCATGCTGTTTTATAAATATAATGTTCAAAATCTGAGAAAGAAAAAATATACTCTGTATCAAAATACGGAGGATATAAATAACACAAACTGTGATATGAATACAGGATGCAAATTCTATTTATATTTGAAAATTATGAAAAGATATCTACAACTTCTTCTATAATTTTGATGAATATTTTTTTGAATTTTAGATTGATGGAATAAATCATTTTTAAAAATGAATCAAAAAAATTATTCATACAAATTGATACAATGAAACCTGCATACAAAGATTAATGAATTTATGTGCTCAAAACTGTATGTGTTTCATCTGGATAAAGATGTCAACATGTAGCCTAGATGCTCTAATAAATCTCATGATACAAAGTATAATTGAAGACTCTTTTGTACCTTGTATTTGTATTTGAATTACTAGGTAAAAAATTTGAGGGCTGGAATTTGATTTAAAAAAAATAAGTATCTAATTTTCTGTCATTGAAAATTGAATTAATTGATAGAATATAGCCATGAATAGCTAACTAAATATTCTACAACTCTTTTTCCTTTTTCTATAAGACTTTGTTTGTGTTTTATTTTTGTAGTGAATGTTTCAAGAAAATCAATCCAACTTAACCTCTAACTGCCCATTTAATGGCCTCAACTTTCTCTCAAATCCTTGTAGGCTCCTTAGATTGCACCAAACTTTGAAATCCACCTCCTAAATAGAGATAGCAATCCAAATTGGAAATAAAAAATTGATTAATTTGAATGGTAATTAAATTCCATTAGAAAAAAATTTGAGTGATTTGAAGGCATTTTTATATAGGAAAATGCACGTGGAGAAGAAATTTGCATAGAAAAATGTGTTGACAAGGAGGGTGGAATCCACCAAGAAGACAAATTTTCGATGCAATTTCCAACAACAAGGCTATTGTTCAACACAAACCACCTACTAGAAAATTTGGATGAACAATTTTTTTTTTGGATGAATAGTCCATAATGTTGGTTTATACATAATAACTTCCCTAGCAAATGAAGAGGAAATTTTGGCAACGATTTACAAATTATAGGAGTTACTAGATGAAAGATCTGTATGAGTTTCACTACTATCCTCAATCCATATTGCCTCCGTTGTTAACAATGTACCAAAAAATACATTCCACCCTTTTTATTCCCCCCCCCCCCCCCAAGTCCACAAACGTGAGCTATCAATTTGATTCACAAAATATAAAGACCCCTCTCCCCTTCAATGGAGCACTATTGAAGGAAAATGAAAGCCTTTGGATGACCCTTAGGACTGAGAAATACGATTTGTTGATGCTAAATTCGGGTTTGCCAATGTTGAGTTTAGATTAGGACAAATATTAATGTAGGGCATCCAATCATGCCAATCTCAACCATCCAAGACAAAAAAATGGAATATACATATGGAATACAAATACAATATATATATACATGGCATACTAATACAAAATACAAATTGAAAAGTACAAATAAGAAATTATAAGTACAGATATGGCAAACATGTTTGAAATATCCCATATTGTTTTTCAACCGCATTGATGTCACAAAAGTACAAATGTGGGGTAGAAGGGGTCAACTACAAGTACTAGTCTCATTGAATGAGAAAATGACATGTATACCCACTTAAAGTTTTTTGGAGAAGTTTAACATCAAATGGAAAATTGCCACATGGATATCTTTAGAAAAACATCTATGATATTCCTTGAAAATGACCTTCTTTCATCATGTACTCATAAAATGTGGACATGATGTAAACATTGATAACTAAAAAGCTTGGATGGTAAAAAATTAATCAACAACATGACTACTTCTATTAACCACAAATATAATTGGTAGAATATATTACAACTTTATTTTATGATACAAATTCAATTTTTTTCCATTTGAGAATATTTGGCCCACACAATACTTTGATATTTTTTAATTTCAGAAACATTGACTTGAAATTTATGAATAAATTCCTTTACATTCTTCTTCTAAAGCTTTGTGACAATATTTTTATTATATGCTAGTATAGTGTCCAAATAAAAAGAAGTTTGACAAATATATCAGAAAATGAAATGATGTATTAAATAAAAACATATTTATATATATAACAAATAGTTATTGATGACTTGTAAAATATCAAAATATGATCAAAACATTAAAAAATACCTCTTCACAAGTTGCTTCAACTTTTTCATTCATCACTTTCCTCAATTTGCTTTCCAAATCAATGTCAACAATCATCTCTTGGGAAGTCAATTTTTCCAAAGGTGGTGCCTACATATATATATAATTTACTTCAATTTATTGCATTATTTCTTCTAAAACCTATAGGATTTCTAATTTCTAATTAATAAATTCAATTAAAAATCTAAAAATAAAGAGGTAAATTTAAATTTGAAAATCCAAGTATATTTTACACTAAAAAATTTTGTTTTTTTATTTATTGAAAGAACAAAATAACATGGCTATCATAATATCGATTATCATTCTATTTAGTTTTAAAAATACAAGTTAACACCTCTTAAAATGAAATTATCAATTTTGAAAATTTCTGTACTAAATTTCATTTTATTTTCATTGATCTTTACTAAATTTAATTCTAGTACATATTGATCAAAACTTGAAGGTATGAATCTTCAAATTCCATTGTAATAGTATCCAACAATAAAAAATTTGAAAGTGTATCAATAGAAAAATGTATATATATTTTTTATAAATAAATTAATGAATTCAGTAGCATTATTGATTGGCATTTGAATTTCTAGGTTTCAATTTCATTTAACAAAAATATTCATTATAAAACTACACCTTAAGGTTTTTCTCGTATATTTCTTGAAATTCCTTTTTCATCCCATCCACAATGTCAAGAAATTGTTTTCGTTGCAATTCTCCGGAAGTCAAATATCTACAATTTGTAGGATGTGATTTCATTGAAAAATTTATATGATTGCTTTAAATTCTTAGAAATGATGATTCTAATATATCACAACATTTTAGTGTGTTCTCATATCAAAATATTTTAATCTTTTAAGATAGATGTGATTGAAATACAACTTAGTTTTTTTTATTTTGAATCTATTTTAGAAAAACATTGTGTACAAACTTAACATATGCTTGAATATATTTTTATATTTCTTAATTTTAATTAAATAATTTAATTATTCATTCAATATATTAATTTCCTAATTTATAGTTCATTTGTTTATTCTTAAACACGAATAATATTTGTATCTCTAATAAACAATCAATGATTTATATAATTTTTTTAGTAAAAAAAAGAATGTAAGTCATTAATTTTCAATAACAAAAATCAAATTCAAATTAATTTTCTTTTGTTATATATTTTAGAAAGTCTTGGGTAACTTACACTAACTTCAATTTTCAATTAGCTAATTGTTTTTATATATTTTGATCAATGTTTGCTTTGGATATGGATTAAACCTTTTTTCAACATCTTGGTTGTGTTCTTCTACCAAAGATGGTTGCTCGAGGTTTTCCTCCAAATGATCATATATAGCTACACTTTGTATTGGTTGCTCATCTGCAATTCAATATACACTTGTTACAATGATAACCAAGATTTAATATTTAATCTGATATCTTGTGAAAGTATCCCTTATATTTGAATCTCACATTTGTGCATGCAATTATTTCAAAATCTTAAGAACCTTTATAGCCAATGCAATACCTAAAAACACTTTCATTGTCATACGGTTTCTTTCTTTTTTTATAGAATTCAAATCACACTTTCAAAAATGATACACTTTATATACGTGATTTCGTAATATGAACCATTCTCACATTTGAAAATAACATGTATGTGAGGATAGTTCATAATATATGAAATTGCCCCATTTTTTTATAAGCCAAAACTTTTTTTGTGAGGCCAAAAGGAGAATCCAAATCCTCTTTTTGTTTTGAACACTATGAATTTTTCGAAATCAGCTGAAAACATATTTCCTTAGACGAATCAACTCTTGACTCTCACAAATAAATTAAAGGATGTATAGTATATTTTATAAAAAGGAGTCATGGGCACTTTGCAAACAAGTCGTAATTAGGTGCAATTACCTTACTTTGTGGTTTAAAATTCCGACGAAGACCGGCTTCCGAGCAATCCAAACAAAAGAAGACTCCATTTTCTCCACCGGTGAAGACAAGGCCATTGTGCACAGCCAGGCATTCCATTGAATTTGAGTAGAAGTCGTAGATTTGCAGGTCCAATGTTTTGTTGGGTGGTTTAATGGGGTCCAAAGCATTAGTTCTTATTTGTAAGCATCCATCAGTGGCACCTGATATGAGAACCTGCTCTTGCTGCAACAACACTGGAGAAAAATCCAATCCACGGCGGGCAGCAATTTTTAATTGTGATTGAGTATTTTTTTTAGTTCTAATTCACACAGGTTTGGCAGAAAAATTATTCTACAAATAGAAAATGAAACTTGGGATTTTCTTTTTGGGTGGGTGGGGTGGGAGGAAGTAGAAGATAAAAACTTACAAATAATATCATTTAAAAAAAAAAATGTATTGAACCTTACTTCTTTTTAAAAAAAAAAACTATGATGTGTTGGTTTTCCCTTCAATAATGATTCCAACAAAGTTAGAAATTATTTGCATTATAATTAACATCTATGGGATATATCTTAGCCTTCAAAAAGATACAACATCCTCCACTATAATGAAGGATTGAGATTGGAAGGGAGTTGAATGGGATTATTTTAAGCCTTTAATACTAGTAGCATTACTTAACCTTTTGGCGTTACTTTCTTTTTTACTTTCTGAAAGGTTAATTTCCGTAGGAACAAAGTCATTTGATGGGTGTTTACAAAATATGTGTAGTTAGTATGATGTCAATTTTTATTGTGATCTTTTTGATACATTTTTCAAAGGTAAGAGAATTATACTAGCTTTTTTAGAATATATATTTTATTTCAGTTAATGCGTAAGAGCAAAAGTTGTGCCCTCTTAAATTCTTAATGCCCATAGGAGGTCTTCCCTCCATAATCACCTCCAAATTACTACTTTGAAATGCAAGTAGAAATTTTGTAGAATGTCTAGCTATAAAATCTCAATCAATACTATCTAATTAGTCTACCTTCAAATTTTGCACAATTTGACCATAAAATTTTCGAGATATCTTCAATCAAATTTCAATTTTTGAAAAACAACATTTTTAAAAATGACTTCAAGGACTCATATCTTATATTATTTTTAATATCTATTTTTCACTCATTTATTCCCACTTTTTTGACTTGTCATCTTGTTTTTATCTTGTCATCCATATTTCAAGGCAATTTTTTTTATTGAATTAGGACTTTTTCTTTTCTTTTAAATTTTTCTAATTTCTAGAAAAATATTCTAATTTTTTGTGAAAGAGTGAGTTGGAGGTTCTAGGTAGAATAATCCAAAAGTCTACCTTTCCTACCACAGTTGCTATTATGTGAGCTTAGGAGCATGAGCATATGAGCCTTAGAAGACTATACATTTATGTTATAGGTGTCTATATTATAGAAATCTTCCATGATTATAGTGTAACTATGATATAGGTACCTATATTATAGGTGTTTATATTATAAGCACCTTCAATGATAGTCATGTATCTACTTCTAAATATACTCAAGCTCACATACTAGCATTGTTGCCTTTCCTACCACATTCTTTAAAATACAATAGATTGTTGTAATTGCAACTAAAAATGTCCACAATTACATAACTATGCTCAAAATTGTAGACAAAAATATTGTAGTTCTATAGACTACAAGCTACATGAGCTCAAAAATACTTATATAAGGTAAAAATATTTTCAATTTTTTAAAGTATTTGAATCCACAATGTAATCAACAACATTGATTTCTCTTCTATATTAATTGCATATAAAAATAAAATCTTAGTATAAATGGCAAAGAATGTCTCACTTTTGACATGTTAAAGTCGTGAAGCCCTCTACATTATGAAACAACCTCTAAAAATTATGGCACAACCACTAACTTATGGAATATTCTTGTAAGATTGGATTGTTTTCATGATCATAGTTCTAGTTCTAGATTTTAATCACAAGCTATGGTAAGAAGAAACTTCAGAGCTTTGGTCACCACATATAATTAGTGTAAATTAAAAAGGCACCATGCAATAGCTATTAAATTTTTTATTTTTATTTAAGTTTGAAATCATTGATAATAAAATAGCATTAAAAGAGAGATGTATTTATTTGAAAATTATTTGTAATTAGAAGTAAATAAATTAGTTGTTTTAATCTTCATAACCTTTCTAGACATCTCTCAAAAGAATTTATTTAGATTCTTACATTGTAGTCTCTTCTATACCATCAATTCCAAATGTCTCACAACCATTTTTCATAAAAAGAAAAACGCTCGAAAACTGCCATTTTTATTGCAAAGAGCAAGAAACTTTGAAAAATATTCTTCCATATTTATATAAATTGCAAGATATAGTTTCATTTAAATGAAGAAAACAACTTTTTGAGACCTTGTGTGACTAGATTATAAGACTTCAAATCTTCTTAGCATAAATTTTTTGTACTTTGTACAATTTTGAATTTATGATTTTTTATTCTAAATAATCAAGTTGAAAATATAGGAATCTAGAGAAAGAAATATGGTTATCATTCTTTAAAAATTATTACATAAAAATATGCATGAGTTTGATGGAAAAATTATATTATCAATAACCTAAAGATGGGATAGAAATAAACTAATACCAGCAATGAGATTTTTCTAGAAAGCATACTAACCTTGAGCAACTTTTTTTTTGAAGATTTTGAAAATTGAATTCAAAAACAAATTTCATATGTTATTTTTTCAAGAAGATAATATAATTATCTACAAGACAAGAAGCACCATAACTTTCACATCACTAATCAAAAAATTCCCTCAATAATAAAAAATACATTTGTTCTCCAAGGGGACAATAGTACTTTAGGGGATTAAAATGAAATCCATCAAATGTACTTTATATACATGCTAGTTGCACTTCAATCCTACAACCATTTAAAAAGAAATAGATATAGAAACCATTTAACTCATAAAATTCATTCATGTTTAGAGGCCCAAAACTATTTCAAATACTTGTTTCTATAGTAAGGTCAAAATCTTCATCAATATTATTTTCTTAACAAATAAAACCACAAGATCCTTTAGCTAATTTATGAAGTATATTGTCCCAAAATTTTAGAGTGAATTCCCCACCAATTGCAAGTTTGATGTGCAAGATCTTCAAAGTGTAGGCTTTTCTAGCCCTTCCCAAATGGTGAAATTTTGTCTTTCAACCTTTCCCAAATAAAAACATGTATGTCCTATAACTTGCATGTTTTTTCAATATGTTCTAAAATAGGTTAAAAATATATATACAAAGATTTAACCAAAAGATTTTTTACAAGCATTTGAAGAAAACTGTAAAGTGAAAGGTATTATTGAATGAAAGATAAAACTAATCTTCTAATAACTTTTGGAAAAATTTGAGATTTTTAATTCTAGTGGTGGAAATATTTTATATTCTACTAAAAAATTAGTATCCTTGATTTTGATTTTGATTTTAAAATTTTCAAACTTGAGAGCAAAAGATGACTTTGTATGTATTTTCTTCCTTCATTGCCCACAAAATAAAACTCTTCATAACTTTTACTTCACTATTCGGAATTAAATGGTTCAAATGCTTTTGAATAGATATCAATTGTGAGTGTTTTTGACTCCACCCTTAGAGTAAAAACGTGCACAGAGGTTCTAGCGGCAATGATAGTAAATTTTGATGGGATTTTGTAACTTAGTGTTCTTTGGCCTTTCAAGCAATGGACACTTGATTTTTATGTTTTCTTTAATCTAATTAAACATTCAAAAACTACGTAACTTGTTTAAGGGTTCAATTCTAAACCAACACGTGAAAACTAACCTACTTGTAGTAATTGGCTAAACTAAGTTCTAAAAGATGATTTACTATTCTTCAAAGGGTAAAGGATTTCAATTTCTACAAATCCTAGTGAAAACTATCAATGGATGAAAGTTACTCATAATTCTATCCTAGAAACTTCATCCACTATCTAAAAATAGTAAACTTTTCCTAATCAATTCTAACTTTTGAAATATAATTGTTAATTAGTGAAATTAGTGATCTTTTAAGAGAAATCTCAGTTGTGACCTATTTTAGAAAAGTTCATCCAAAATAGAACCAAACTTCATTTGTCCTTTATTATTTTGAAAATTATGTGATTTCCAAAGTAAGTATAGAATTGAAATCTTTCAAAGAATTTTTATTTGATTCTCTTTTAGAAAATTCTTTAATGATTCTTTTAAGAATATCTTTAATTTTTTTTAAGTTCCTTCTTAAATTTATTAAGTTAAATTTTAAGCCTAATTTTCTCTAATATTCTAATTTCATCTAAATTCTTTAGGTTCCTGTTAATAATTCTATAACTACTTTGTTATTAGTTCTAACTACTGAAATTCTAACTACCGAAATTCTACATTGACTTAAATTCAAAGTTTTAAAATCAATTGCAATTAAAGTAAAAGAGAAATTAACATACCTCTCCTTTGAAGGAGTCTATTATTCCGTCCTCATAAACGACTAAGTGTATTGTTTTATAGTATCCATCACTGTCCATGATTGTCTACGCCATTGATTTAGATTTTAGTACTTTATTGTAAATAAACTTGATTTGATGACGGTTTAACGTTGTTTCAAATAAATCCTAATTTTATTTAGGAATTATTTTAATATTTGAAACCATTAAATCTACTACATTAAATTAAAATTATTTATGAGTTGAATTTTTAAATTAATTGTTATTCCACTTAATTACTTTGGACATATTAGTTGAAGTTTTGTTTTATTGATTCGTCTTATTAGGCCTAATAAAACAAACCCAAACCAACATTTGGCCAACTAATTTCAATTGGAATCACAATTAATATCTAACTACCAAATTCTTCAATAGTAAAAGGAATAAAATCTAATGAAAATTCCCTAACGAATAGTAATGAATAGAAAAAGGAATAAAGAATGATTAAATAATGTTAATATGGATAGTGGTATTCTCACCTTGCAATTGTTTAATGTTTGTTGCCAAATTCTCGATGCTAATTCCTCCTTTAAACTTCTTTGTCTTCTAAACCCTCATCATTTGGTTTGGTTGTTGGAGAGGCATTGATAGTGAGACAAATTAGTACATAAGAGAGATTTAATGTAAGGTAAGGAACCAAATGCTGAAATTCAAAAGTTTGGGTGGTGGTGGCAAGCAACAACCAGCTTCGTATGTTAGATTACACACAATATGTTTTGAATTCTCAATTTTTGCTTTTAGCTTCCTTCCTTGCCTAGTTTCAATACCCTATATGGACTTGCAATACACCCTAGAGTCCCCGTACACCTTTGGAACCTAGCTAATACAACCCCAAATTGAGCTAATACACCCAAAAAAACTAGTCCAAATTCAATAAGCAACCAACATTTAGTACCCCCTCAGAACTTAGTTCCTCTAGTGAGCATCTAGCGTTGCCATGTAGCAGGGTGTGAGTGGGTAGAATCCCTTGTGCCCGTCAAGTCAACCTCCCAAACATAGGAGAACAGTCCTTCCAAAAATTGTCAAGGTAACCTCTAAAACCTGCCAAGGCAACTCTCGGATATCCAGTAGAGCAAACCCCGAATACCCAAACAAAGCATACCCCTCTTGAACCCTGGGAGTATGCCTAGTAGGACCCTACGACCCCGGCAATGTACCCAATAGGATCCTTGTCAACTCAATTATCCATTGCATTGAGTTGGCTAGGGAATTTAAATCTCTTGTGATTTCAATTTGGGCAAACGCTAAGGGTCAATTTCATAATCAAATCACACTTATAATTAAATATGCTAGATTTTATAAAAATAGAAATTCAATGAACCCTAATAAACTCAAAGGAAATGAAAGGCCTTCAATCATATTGCAACTATACCTAAGGAAATAAATCACTTAAACATCAAACATGACCGAACTACTACTAACCTATTAAATGAATAAATGATTGAACAATTTTGAAGGGGACCTTACCAAAATCAAACGCCACAAATTTCTCTCCTTCATGTATGACCCCTCTCAAGCTTTTTGCTAGTTGGCAAAAAGAATGAAATCTCTTGAATTGTTGGCTTAAGTAGTTATTTGAAAGCTTAAAAAGTCAAAGCTTTGCCATAGGGGGCAACCCCAGGTGTGAAGGATAATTCCGATGTATCCTTTAGCTTTAAAGGTACCTTCTAATATATGGCCTCTTTTTTTATAAAGGTTTCACCAGTTTTTTTAAAAAGGTATAAGTCAAAGCTCTGCCGTATGGGGACAACCCCAAGCTGTAAGAGCTTAGTTTAAATACTAAAAGAGGTATGCATGACAACATATAAACCGAACTTTAGTATTTGAGTTAACACATGCTAATTCTTAATTTTAAATCCTAAAGGAGGTATGCATGACAAAGTTTAAGCTGAACTTTGGGGTTTAAGTCAAACTTGTTAGTATTTAGTTTAAATTCTAAAGGAGGTACCCATGACAGTGTTTAAACTGAACTTTAGAAACTTCATTATACAATGTGAGTTTGGTTAGTGTTTTATTTAAAAACCTTTTCGCAAAGTCTAGCTTTGCCCCTTTAAGAATTTTAAAACAAGTGTGTGTTCACTGCCAAAGTATATGAGTTTGGAAATCCAACTCTCAACACTCTAAAAGAAAACAATAATCAAGAACTTAAGAACTCGTGAACTTATTAGCAAAGGTTGAACAATCTTAAGGGAACTCAAAGTCCTTAAGAATCTTTACTAACACAAAACAAGAATCAGAACAAAGGTTTGGTCACTCCAACAATGTTGGTGTACCAAGAAGGAATTGTGTTCAATAGAGTGTCGGTACACCAAGTGGATTTGTTCAACAAATGTTGGTACAAGAATGTGCTAGAGCCTTGGCATTGAAAAAATGAATATAGAATTGGGTTGTGAGAAACAAGGAGGGAGGGCCCTTATATACCCATGGGCAAGGGCCCACCTCTTCATTTACTACGAAATATTTTGTTTTCTATCTAAAGTAACTTCCCAAACTACCTTCCTAAACTACCCTAAAATATTTGTTCAACAAATCTTTCTTTAATAAAAAAGAAGGTCCTCATGAAAGTTCTTCAAAAGCCTTAATTAGCCCTTGGAATAATGCGTAAATCAAATCTGTTGACTTTTGAAAGATTTTGTGGAATCAAATCTTAATTAATTCCAGATATTTTGTGTTTAACCTAAAGTCAACTCCTAAATAACCTTTGTAAGTCTAAATTGACTTCTTAAAGAAACATTTGGAAACCTTATCAAATCAAATCTCAGATTTCCCTCAAAATATTTAGGAATGTGACTTCAATTTACTACAATTTATACTAAAAAGTCAAACTATCACTTGACCCTCTCTATCTTTCAGGGAACAATTCAAAACACAAAATGAATTGCGCAATTGAATTTAAAAGACCCAAATGAGTAGAAGGGATCCGCTTCTTTTTTTTCTAAGCCATCTATCAGTGTAAAAACCACTTACAGTAATTCATAAGAAAAGTGAAAACTTTAACTTTTAGAATTCGTGGTTTTTGAAGAAATTGAGTGGCCACATTTGATTGGAAGGTTCAAGGGAGTAAGAAGAGACCCCTTGTTTGCACTAATTGGACATCGTTAGTTCTTAGTTTGCCGGTCAACCCGTTGCCATGTTGTAATTTCTTGGAAAATCCAATGTAGTTGTTAATTCTAGTACTTTTGCCTATCAAAAAGTCTTCAAATGTGATAGGGCACTTATTTAGCACACAAAACATTAACCTAATTTTTAGTGGAATTTTACCACATTCTAGATAATTTCTATGAATTTACCAACAGCTTCAAACGCGATTGACTTTCTATGGAGTCATCATAGAACCTTGTAAAATCCCGAAATTTTTTGGGCAACCTTTAAAAAATACCAAAAATCTTAGGGCAAAACCAAACCTCCAATTGCAGTATTCATGGAGATACTAAAATTAGCAACTTTGTAATAATTTTCATTCAAGGAAGAAATCATTCTGGTATCGGAGTTTGTTGTAGATGATTGGTTCCTTTGGTGATCTCATGGCATCCTTTTAATCTAAAAGCACCTCTCTCTAAGCTCCAATTTCCCTTTTCACCATCCACTCTTGATTTTGGTTGGTATGTAGTAGTTTTCTACCAGACCAACATGAAAATTCCAAATTCTTTACAAACTTGGATTCCACAAACTATTGGACTCTCTAATCCTAAAAATAGACTACAATACTTAATTAGATTGTCACATGCACCTTAGTGGTCATTTGTTACATGGACAAAACACTAGATCTGGCTAACTCTCACATCCTCACTTTCAAATATGCTATTTTAGCCTTACAATCTCTCAACAAATACTTAGAAGTATAGAAACATGTTGAAAAGCATATTTCCTACTTCTAAGAAGACTTCTAATTCCATTGACAGGGATTATTACCAATTTTGCTCAAATACTATAATTTATGCATATTTGTATAAATATTTGCTAAATGTTGCAAAACATTTGCGAAAAATAAATCCAAAGTTCCAAGTACCAACTTGAGGGCTCACATCAATCTATGCAATTCCAAAAAAATATATTATTTTATTTCAATATATTTTTTACTACATAGTTTGACATTGAAATTGAAAAAATGATTTTATTTTTTGCAATATCTATTAAAATGATACGAAACAAAGCTTCATAGATAGATTAAGATGAGCAACATCCATCCTAAGAATTTCATGCAAAAATTTCAAATTATGAAGTTAGTAGAGCCCAAGTTTTTAAAAAGCCAAAAATGAACTCCTTGGTTCTTTATTGATTAAGATGTTACCTTATATTTTGGCTACTTGCACTACATTTTTGAAATGCTCCCAATACCTTTCATTCAAACTTGATGTCCTCTACTTTCCATTGTATTTGTATATAAAATTATTTTATTTTATTCCAAAAATGATTATATTTTAGTCACAAAAAATTTATGTGAATAGCTAAAATTGAGCTAAAATCACTTCATTGTGAGAATTTTCAACACCAACTATTGTATATACATTCAAGGAATATTAAAAACAAAAGATAAAAAAATACAATTCTTCATTTAATAATGTTCATATGTATTCATTAATACAACAATTTTTGGTTGTATTAGCATCATAGAGTTACCAACAGAAATAATATAGTACAATTTTATTTACTTCAAACTTTATAAACTTGGAGATGAATTTTTTAAATTTAATTAAGATTTTAATATGTTTATTTATTTTACACTATATATAGTAAATTGTGTAGAAAGTTGTATGCACCAATTTTTACCTAAAATGGTTCCTGATTTTTGATGGCCAGCAATATTAAAGTGAGGGGTTATTGGTGTTGCTTCTGGTCCAGTCCATTGACTTACTGCATCTGGCAAGCGATATTGTACCAAATTTTTTCCCTTTCCCAAACCCCAAATGATCCTTTTCTCCACTTTTTCTTTCTCCAAAATATATTTGGTGGAGACAATAGCATTTAAAGGAAAGGCAACAATGAAACTACAAAAAATACATTATGGTATTGAATTTTGGTGACAATTATTATAAGCTTTAGTACTTATAAAAGGAATTCATCCCTAAAAGATTCTAATGGGATTTAGATTTTCTACTTTTGGAAATTTCTAATTAAATATATAGCATAATGATATATCTTATATATTTATTAATATTAAAATAAATATGACACAATTGGACCAATGGATAAAATTTGCCACTATATTAATCAAGTTTTATTAATATAAATTTGAGATTAATAATCCAGATCTAATTCTAAATTTTCATGTTAAATGTTGTTTATTTTTATATCAAATAATGGATATAGATCTGGAGTTTGAAGTTTTAAATGTAAAATTTAATTTAAATATTAATTGATTGTTGAAATCATTTTTGAGGAAAAAAAAACTTTAAGAAGAAAAATATCAATATATTTTTTAGTATTATCACCTTTGAAATTATTTTAGTTAAAAACATCATAATTTATATTTGATGAATTGCTTAAAAAGAATTTAGAACAAAAAGTATTGATGAAAAAAATTGCAAAAGTCAAAAATCTTGTTGAATACAAGAAGAAGCCATCAATATTTAATATCTAATACAATATTCCAATACATCTTGAATTTCAATAATGTAAGGAATGTTTATTTTGGAATAAATGTCTTTTGATTTGTGTTTGTACACATATGAATGTATATTTGTATTGGATATTAGCTATGAATTGAAAGGATAAAAGAAAATGTTAATTGTATTGCACATCAGTATTTAGTATTAAGTATTGATACTTTTATAATTTAGTAGTAACATATTAAAATGCAAATGAAATTGCTTACCTCTTTCGCTGCAATTGATTGTGTTGAAATTCGAGTTGACCATCCAACATTCTATTATTGGGCACCTTTAGCATTACTATTTCACCTCGTGCTAATGATACCAATGCATTTAATTCATTGTCTCCTATGCACCACATATACTTTTATAAATTTATTGGTAATTTATTAATATTTTTCTATATTTAAAATTTATATTCTAAATGAATACATGTCTATGTTTAAAAGTCTTTTCTAATTATATCTAAAATAGCATGGTTTTCCAATGCAACAAGTGCTTTTTAGAGATAATTTTCACTTTAAAAATTGACAATTCAAAAATGGCTTCAATAAATGAGTAGTATAAAAATCTCATAATACAATCATAATATTTAGGATTTTATATTCTAAAAATATAGCCAAAAAACTATATCAAAATTGCATATATATGATTATTATGCATCGATTCTTTTCTAAATTTATTTTTAGGAAGGAATTTGAATTTAAGTTTCAATTTATATATACAAATCTTTACATAGTTAATACAATGCAATACAAAAGTGTGATTCATCGTTCATGTTTTACAATTTTTATTTGATAAACATCACCAATCATTTTTTTAAATATACTTTACATGAGGCTTGTACCTCTTTAGAAATTTGGATTACCTTAAAGTCCTTCAAAATTTGAATTTGTAGGTTAGCTAATACAAATCTTTAGAAAAGAGTTTAGCTAGTTTTTGAGCATATCAATTAAATTTTGAATATCAATTTGGCTATAAAATGTCCAAAATGGAATCTTAGAAGGTTGCTTTGAAGCCAATTAGCTAACATCTAAAGTACAGACAATGTGCTTTATTTCCCAACATATATATTATTCCTAATTGGTTGCTTAGATCAAAAGTTATGTTGAACTATTTTTGAATTTATTATTAAAAAATTTCCAATTGTGTAATTTTCTAACATGATATAATATGCAATTGCCAAGGAAAAACTTAGGTTCTACATATTTCTCATAATAGTCTAATTCAAGAAGATTGTTTTCCTCATACATTAGAAAATAGCATTTTTGTATACCATTTATGCCAAAATGTACCCATGTCTTTTAGGATTAGTGAAAAGATTATTTCAACAATATATTGTTATTTTCATCTATGAAAATGTACAGGTTGATACAATATTTACTATAATGACCTGTTGTTATTTTAGTTTCCCAA
Organism: Pseudoscleropodium purum; assembly: GCA_963969395.1. Lineage (NCBI taxonomy): Eukaryota > Viridiplantae > Streptophyta > Bryopsida > Hypnales > Brachytheciaceae > Pseudoscleropodium > Pseudoscleropodium purum. The sequence continues at coordinate 31,261,143 of OZ017795.1, forward strand.
GCCAATGCAATGATGGGATTCAACATATCAGTAAATCCCAATAATTCAAACTTGTTAAATTGTGTTGATTTAGAACAAAGAAAGAACAATCGACCATCCATTTTTGATCCAATCAATAGAATTGAAGAACTTGGGCTTTGTATTATCTGCACAAAAAATACAACCATCCACTCAAATAATATATTGCTTATAGTTCCTTTCTTTCTAAATAAATTTGAGGTATTCTTCTAATTTTATATTAGAAACCATATAGATTTGGTGATAAATTTTATAAATTGTCAAAATTGATTGCCAAATAGCTTAAATTATCTTCTAAATTTAATACTATAAAAATTGACTTTCATATTTTTCTCAAAATAATATCCATGGAAAGGAATTAAACAAAATTTATAATGAGATTTTTCAAGACCCAAACCCTAATAACCGTAAAATAAACACTTGATTGTTTACACAAATCTTGAAATTACTACAAATTGGTTGAAATTGAGCTCCATAAAATGTCCCCCCCCCCCCCCCCCCCCCTCTCTCCCCAAGTAGGATATTTCATTTATTTTTGTTACTTTTGAAAAGTTTCAATAAAATAAATCTTTTGATGATTTAAATATTCGACAATTTTTCCATTGTAGTTCAAATGAATTTTAGTAATTTGTATTGTGCAAATGTTAATCTAGCCCATGAACCCATAAATTTGAGCTGAATGGAAAAAATTCATCCAGTGGTGGTACATAAACATCTCTTAATGTGGATATTAAAAGACTCTATGGGCAATTAAATTTTTTTTACATTGATGCATTGAAAATTTACATATTCAAGAATTCAATGAGCTGTTTTCAAACAAGTGAATCCAAGACATTAACCCCTAAATTCCCAAGGCCGTTTTTCTGTCCTAAACCACTCAAAACTGCCATTTTTGCTGCGTTCACCCAAGAAAATTTAAAAAAATCATATTTTCGGAATCTAACCGTAGGATCTTGCACTTCACTTGTCTTAGCTCATGTGGTAAAAATTTCATGAAGTTTGACCACATGGATTGAAAGATATTAGCATTCAAAGTTAAAAAAGAAAGTTTTTTTGAACATTGGCCTGCAATTTCAGATGACTTTGACTGCAAATTGTGAAATTTTTTTGCATTACAGACTTTGAATTTGAAATTTTTTATATTGAAGAATTGAGTTGAAAGTCTAGGAATTTAAAAAAAAAACAAACAATTGATTTTCATTCTCTAAAAAAATGCTAAGTAAAAGTAGGTCCAAGATTGGAACAAAAACTAAATCGTTAATAACTCCAAGATGGGATTGATAGACAATAATCTCAATGGTGAGATTGTTTTAGAAAGCAAACACAACATTCTCCCAAAACAAATTGTCAAAAATTGTGAAAATTACATTCAGAAATGAATCCTAAAAGTTATTTTTTAAGAAGATGCTGAAATTGCCCGAAAAACAAGATTGTCTTTAACTTTCTAATTATTAGTCCAAATAGACCAAATCAAAGCTTCACATGTAGACAAAAATGAAACATTTCAGAAGAAAAAAAATGAAAATTTATTTTGATTTTTTGTGATTTTTTTTGTGCTGCCCGTTGAGTTCAATTTCAGACTTTTTGTGGTATAACTTTTGCTCCTGGATACCAATTGAAATAAAAATTATATTCCCACTTAGATAATCAGTTTTTCTATCTTACGGGAAAGTTTCAAAACAATTCACCAAAAATTGAGGTCACAGGATCTTGTTCGAACTCTAATTTGTCCCCCAAGGAGACAATGGGAATTTAGGGGTTAAAAAACATAGCATTACATTGCAATGAAAAATGAATTGTAAATTTATTTTCATTGAATTATAACTCGTTTCATAAATTTTTGAGGTTGATAATTAGAAACCAAGCTTTAGACCCCAAAATTAATGAGAGAAAAAAAGTGAGAAAATTGAAATTAATAAGGGTGTGAGATATTTTTGACAATTTAGTAAAATACTTTAATTATCTTCAAAATTAAAAATTTTATTTTTCAAAAGTCAATCATTTTATCTAATTTGAATTTTCAATAAAAATTTATAAAAAATGATTTAAAACTCAAATTAGATTTGTTGAAAAAATTTCCATTTAGATAATAAAGACTAAAGCTTTGTGTTTCACCTTAATCATCATAATAAATTTGATAATGTGGTTTCATTAATGCCATTTTCAGTTTTTTACTCATGAGCATAATAAATGAGGATAAAAAAAATATACCAAAGTGGTAATTTAAAAAAAATCTAGCTATTTCTACAATGCTTTGCTAAACCCTTGTACAATATAAACCAAGTAACAACAAAATTTAGTTACAAACTCTTAAAAATTCATCTTAGTTACATTCAATAGAAAAATTAGATTATTGCATTTAAGTAGAAGTATACCATTTTGGAAAAAAATTGAATAAAAAACTGCTACAAAATACAATCATTCTGTGATGACATTTTTAAGCATTTATTTTGATATTATCTATGTAAGAAATACAATTGGAGGTGTTAAACTTGACTCCAATTGTATTGTACTTTTCTTACTAATATGATTATTAAAGTAATACAGAAGAATTTAATATAGTGATACTATTCTAAATTTTTGCCTAGACATGAATATATATTTGTATAAAGATATTCTTCACATCAATTTGACTCATCAAATTAGTCATAAACAAAGGATTTTTATTTTACATTCAAATATTATTTTGGATGAATGAAAATATATGTAGATGAAACATCACTTTGAAGTACCTTGTTTATCATCTTCAATGTCAATTTGGAGATACTTAGGGATTAAAAAATTGAAGATAATACTAGTAGAAGCATTAAAAGCTTAACTATTTTAATTCTTTTAAGGTTCAAGATAGAAGGTCTTCCATTCAAGATGTGGACATATATTATTTCAAATCTTATTTAATTGATTGCAAATTATAGAGACATGTAAATATATGATCTTTTGAAAAAAGTGGTTTAAGCAATGTAGAAAGTACACAAGAACTAAAGTTGAAAATTAGACTACTTTGAAATGGAAGATTGAATCAATCTTTAGATAAAAGGTATTTCTTTGTCAACTTTTATTTCATTAAAGTGATTATTTGGTACAATGAGGTCACAAGAGCCAATACAATATACATTTCAATGACTATTAGAAGCAATAGCTATTTCACTTTCTCTTTCAATAATCTTGTTTGTCCATCTAAATATTCTAATTAGTGACCTCAATTATTTTTCATTTGTATAATGTAATTTTAGAAATTATTTCTATGAAAATATTCTAGAATTTACAAAGTGGTGGTATGTTTATTTTAAATTCAAAATTTTAACTTCAAACAAGGGATATTTAAAATCAAATTCAAAAACTAAATGATATAAAATTAAAATCTCCATTCATGAAATTTTACATTTCAAGTTTTAATTTATGAAAAAATTTGTTTTGTTTTGATAGAATCTGAAAACTTTTTAAATCACTAAAAAGTATAATTTTTAATAATAAAGGAAATGTACTCCAAAAAATAAGTTGCAATACAAAAGCCTACAACTGAGGCCAAGTCCTAGCAAACCAAAGATTAGAAAAAACAATGACAAGAATTAATATTGATCTTTTAAAAATATAAAAATTTATAAATGAATTAATTAGAATTTTTTTACATAAATTTGTTCTTCTATGTTGAAATTCTTTTGATCAATGCTATTGAATTCAAAATGAAGTTTTAGAGAAGGGATGATTGCAAGGACTTGTTCTATTTTCTTCATCATACTCTAAATGCTAGAATACAAATTTTTCAAGTACAAATTTGAGAATAGTGATCTAATCAAAGGGATAAAATAATAGTTGACTAATAAATTAGAAGTCAAAGGGCAAATTATTGTTCTAACATTATTGTATAAAAATTCCAAGTCAATTTGAAATACAATAATGGATTTTAAATAGTGTCTAAGGGAAAAAAAAAAAGAAGGGAAGGGAAAGATGAAGTAGCATTGTGAAAGTTGGAACCTGTAATGCATTTGAAATTTATAGTGTAGGGATGAATATGTGGCCATTTTAAATCTAAACCTAAATTTTTATCATTTTCTAAAACTAATTTAATAGTGAATATTGACTTTTGAAAATATGTCACATTTGTTGATTTAAAAGTTTGAACTATCATTGAATATCCATTATGAGGAATTTGAAAGGAATGACCTCATATATATTGGTAACTATTATCTAAAACAATTGATTATATGGAAGTAAATAAAGTGAACTTTTTCCAGAATACATTCTAAAGTGAAAATTTAAAAAATTAATGCTTTTTTGAATGATCTTTTTTGTAAAGTTATTAAAAATATACAAAATTTTGTTTATTTTTAAATTATATTTTCATTCATTACAAATAAAAATGTCAAAATATGTATTTTTCAAGATTTTGTAAATTTTAACTTTCCTATGTAAAAAATTATTCTATGTTGATCATTAGGCATTACAATCTTCATAATGATCTACAAAGTGTTCCTATATTCTACTTTTATAAATGATTTTTATAATTTTATAGTAATTGGCCAAAAAATCACAAGTTTTGGAATAAACACAATAAAAAAGCAAGTAATTAATGTAGTCATACAACTCAAAAACATATTTTCAACTTTAAATATTAAACAATTTTTACAAACTTTAAAATAAATATTCACAAATGGTTTTTTCATTTAAATTGTCTTGAAATTTCTGACTTGTATTGTTGCTACACATGATTAAATTTGCAAGTGCTCCATACGAATCCCGACTTTCTAAATTACTATATAAGAAGCAACGAATAGTTTATGTAGAGACTAGATTCTATGATATTTTTAATCTTCAAATTTTTTAGTTGTAATTTTCAACCAAGTAAAGTTTTTCTATTATTTTATTTTAATTTTCATCAATCATAACTTATATAATTCACATGAATCTTCCCAAGAGTCATATCTCTATCAATATTTATTCTAGTTCATCATAAAACTCATATTATTAAATTTTTTTTTGCTTACTTGGTCTATAGAGTTTGTGTGTAATTTCATTTGGTAAATAATACTAGAGTCTCCTCCTTTTTGAATTTCAATAAAATTTAAAGAACCAGTACTTGATCCAGTTACTGCAATATCCTGCTAATATAACCACATTTGAGGATATTATTGCATTATAAGATGTATTTTGATGACACTTATTATATTTAGAAAGAAATAAGTGATAGTGATAAAATTATTCAAGATAAATATAAAAACATCAAAAATCTTTATACTTTATTATTTATAGAAAAGGCAATAATATTTAAGTTCCAAAAAATATTTATGTTATTTAATAATTTGTTTAAATTCTTTATAAAGATTTTCAAGTGATGTTTTGAACATTGATTTTCAAATGCAATGATAAAACATGTTTGTGATTGTTTGTAAAAACATCAATCATCAATCATTTTAATTTGAAATTTTTCTATATAATGCTTTTTGAAAAAGGTGCTTTTAAAAAAATTTGGTTTAATTTTTTAAGACCAATGTTTTTTATTTATGTAAACATCCTAACTCCATTTTAAAAAATGAATTTTTTTTGGTTGGAAACTTATGATGTGCTTTAGAGTGTAAATAGTTGAATTTTTAGATATACTAAACTGCCAACTTGAAAAAGTCTAGACATTTATTTCAATTAACCAACCTTTCCTAAAATAAATGAAAAAAGCAGTTCCAAAGACATATCCAAGGACAAGAACAAATTCCAGTACAAATACAAATATGAGTATATGTATTGAATACATATATAGAAAAAATTTATATGTGTCTCATATTTCTTGACAATGTTAGGATAGTAGAAAAACATAAGTATTTCAAGTTCATGAAAATTTCTGAAAATTATATTAGTACTAGTATTACAACATTCTATTCCAATTATCTACCCCCCCTCCTTTAAAATAAACGACAACAACAACAACAACACTCAATCAAGAGAGTTAACATTATAGGTTTTTTATTAAACAACATAATAAAAATTATAAGAATCAATAGTTTCTAAATGATTTAATGTATCTTGTAAATATTTATTTAAAGTTTAGGAAATATTTATAAAGTAAAGAATTTTCTTGGTGGAATAAATATTTTTTTGAAGAGATCTATATACAATACAAATAATACCAAAATGGAATAATTTAGAATTTGAAGATAATAAATAGAAAATGCTCATATACTATATTTTCAAAGAAGATAATACTTCCTACAATTTGAATATTGGTATAGATAAATCATACTATATCCAAATGCAATGCATTATAATGCAATTTTTTAGATACATTGATAAAAGGTTTTTTTGGGGGGTGTATGTAAGAAATAATGATTTCTATCTAGTAAATAATATACAATCTACTTTCTTTGGAGATTTTCCAAGCAATTATTTGCAGCCATTTTCATAATATAATAAAAATATTATATGAATAATGAGCTAATATCATACTTCTTTGATCCCTATTTGGACATATAACATCATTGATATTGAAGATGTTTTCCTTGTATTTATATTGGTCAATAAATAATCTATAAAAAAATAATAAGAAATCAATTTTTTTTTAATAACATTTGAAATACAGTTGATGAATTTTTTTTAATTGGCCAATGGTCATAGATTTGTAATTGGCTAATCAATTGTCTTAATTTTATTACCCTAAATGGAGTTCATTTGATTGAATGGATTTTCTTAAAATTTCAAATATATTCTTTATGTTTTATTGCTTCATTTAAAAAAATTCCAAAATATAATTGCTATGGTAAGAGAAATGTATGGATGAAAGCCCAAAATAGTCAATAATTGTCTCATGTTAAAAAAATATGTAGTTTAGTAATCTAAGCATTGAAATTTTTATTTCCAATTTCTTTTAATTTCATAAATCAACAAAAATTACAATCCTATCCAGTTACAAAAACTATAAATTATAAAAATAGGATTCATATTTATGATTAAACTTAAGAAAGAAGTATATATATATATATATACATACATACTTACATACACTAGTTTGGAAGAAAAAAAAAATTGAAGCTCCTAGATTGCATGCTAGTATACAAGTTATTGTCATCTCAATCAAATACAAAGTTTTTACATACATTATAACCACAACTTCCAGAAAAGGTTCTACATATTCAAATAAAAAAAGACCATGAAGAGAAACATAGTGTTATCTATAAGGTATTCCTAATATCTTGGTCAAAATAAGAATTTTTTAGTGCATATTTTTTGACCAAAATAAACAAGAATAAATTGTTGGAGAATGCAAAAGACTATGGAAAATGATAGATTTGGATAAAGGATTTGAATTAATTAAATAAAAATCAACTTCATTTTTACTAATATATTAGTGTATAAGATCATCTTATTGATGAGATTTTGAATTAAATCTTGTTATTATTTTACAAATTTCATAATTCAAGAAAAAAACAAGTTCACAAAGCTAGACTACATACATCTATATCACTAAGAATGCATAAAGATAATTGAGATGATTTAAAAGCTTGACATGATATTTCTTTGCCCCAATCTACTGACCATATTCGAATTGTTCCATCTTTTCCACATGTTACTAAGAACTTGCCTCCACTGCACATTTATAACAAAAATCTATAAATGATCATCACTTCCTAAACTTTAATATTTTATTCCACATAAGAAAAACCCATTTATTTTATCTATTATCATTTTAAATATTTTCACATAATAGCTTGTTTTTATAAGTGATAAATATGTAAGCAAAATAATTTATTGCTTAAAAAATCTCAATGTTCTAAATAAAACAACTCTTTTGAAAAATCTAAACCAAAAGTTGACATTTGACAACTGAAATCATAAATTGTTTGTTGCTTAAATCTAATTTTATTGGTTTATTTTGAAATCAAAACTTTGGTTTGTAATTAAAGGAGTCACTTGATTTCTTTTTATTTGAGGCTATTGAATTCCCTTGCTATAAAGGTATTCATGACTTTTTGAATTTATTTGCACTTTTAAAAGCATTATTTATAAACATTCCCGTATTGAGTATTGTATTTGCCAATTTGTTGTTTTAACACAATTTCTAGCTAAAAAAACAAACTAAAATATGAAAATTGGGAATTGAGGTCTTTTATAATTATAAAAACTACCCCAAAACTTGTTATAAATAGAAAAATCTTTGACTTGCAAACATGTTTGACAAGGATTGCTATTATATGAACCTAAGAGCATGAGCACGTATGATTAGAAGACTATATACCCATGTTATAGATGTTTATATTATCGAAACTTTCTATGATTATTGTATAACTATAATACAATGGTACTTCTATTATAGGTGTTCATATAATAAGCACCTTCAATGGTTGTAGTATATCTACTTATATATATACTCAAAGCTCACATGCTTACATTTTCATGCTCATATACAAGCACTGTCGCATGTTCACCCCTTAAAAATTGAGAAGAGCATATTAGTCATTTGTATTTTTTGGACAAGTTGTTCTAAAATAAAAAATCACTATTATTTTAAAATTATTTAATAGAGAAATTAAGCAATGTTACTAGCTTTCTAGTGCATTAATCTATGCTCAATTTGACTAAGCCAATATAGAATGACAAAGTGAAATGTATTTTGGGTCAAAACCCATACAACTAAAATAAAAAATATTTTGATTACTTTATTTCTTCCAACTAAATCAAATAGCATAATATATCTAAATTATTGAAAATTTCAAAGAAATATATCTAATTGATTGTAGGATATTTTTTCTGAAACTTTAACCAAAAAATTCCATGACTTCAAGGTTGACAGGACGGTCGGACGTCTGGGACGTTCGGACGCGGACGCTGTGTCCGCAGCGTCCGCTGACATTCGCGGTCCCAGCAGACGCAGTGTCTGTCGGGACCGCCCCGTCCGCTTCGACCACCCTGTTTCCCCTGACCGCAAAAATACATTTTTTATTTTTGCTTTTACATAAATAGTGATATACAACTCTATTGAATCGCAATTGCAATATAAGAAAAATCAAAATCCAAATGACTTCACTCTCAATCTCTCTTTGGTGAAAACAATCAAAACAAAAAACCAAAACGGGTTTTCTAAGCCGCCCCACCCGTCCGCCCCGCCTTCCGATGGCAGGAGGGACGTTGCGTCCGCTGGCGTCCATGAGGACGAACGTCCGGGTTACGGACGCTATTTTGGGGCAGACGTACTGATTTGTCAACCCTGCATGACTTTGCACATGCATAATTCATCTTTCTAACTTTTTCTAAAAATTTATGAATCTTACAACTCCTACAAATTAATCACTTTCTTTGAAATTTATTTTTAAATCTTTTTATTTTTAAAATCTTTTAGTTTTTTTTATTGATTTATTAAAATTATTATAATTCCAAAAGTTCTTTGAAATATTTGAAAGACAAATAAATGCTTCCATCATGTATTGAAAGGAGTTGTGTTGTTGAAATTTATGCATCATGATCTTGCATTGATGAGATATTTTATTATGAAAATTTTGAAAAACATACTCCAACAAGTACGCTAAGAGATCCTATACTAGAATTGACAATGAGGAAAAACAATATGAAATCAAGAACCACTCTTGTTTTCATCTTTCAACCTCCATATCTCTTGGTGCTCATATCTAAAGCTCAATTTGATTGAATTTGAAAATTTTCAAGTACCATTAGCTTAGAAGTTTCATTTTAATCCATTATGTGCTCAAGTGCATTCGTTCATATGAAATGAAAGTGTGGACATGTTGTAAGACATCTAGAATAATCCCATTGTACTTTTCAGTGTTAATACAATTCATTTCAATCTTTTTTCAATTAGAAATCATTTTTTTTAATGAGAAAAAAAATAAAAAATTACTTGTTTATTATTTAGAAGATTAATATTTCTTAATTCTACAATGTGCACTTAGATATATATTTAAAGGTTAATTTAAAATGACTTGAACAACCATTTTCTGATCATTCTTTGTTTTTAGGCATCATTTTTGGACATCAATAAAAAAAATTTTGTCATAATTTGTGTTATTTGTGTGTATATTAAAGTATTTTTTTATTATGTATGTGCTATTGTATAGGTATATTGCATATTAAAATTTGTATAGCTTACTTTGCTCACAAATAAATGAACATAAAGTGTACAATATCATTGAAAATTTCAGTATTTTATTTTTATTAGAAAGTAATGATATTTTTGGAATTGAATCTTTCATTTTTTTTTGGTAATCAATATGACATGAAAATTTTGGTAATAAAAAAAAAATTTGCATGCTAAAATTATAAATTATGCTTAATGGAAAATAATCAAAGTTTAAATGTATTAAAATTGATGTAATAAATATCTATATATTTTCAAATTTGACCATATAGATATTTTCTAATTGTGATGCCCAACATATTCAATTGAAATGAAAACATGAAAAAGTTATGAAATGCATGATTTATTGCACATCTAGATTTTATGCGAGATCCCTTAGATCATTAGTACAAAGAGGCCTATATATTTGTCTTCATATTTAATTTAGCAATTTTGAAGAATTTACATGGGGATTATATTTATTCAAACAATTTTTATTTTTAATCAACACATGCAATTTTCTTCATTCAATCTAATGATATACAATTTAAATTTTTAATTTTTAAAAATATAATCAATAAAAATTGTTATTTTAGATATATATGTATTTTTGGCTGTTGCAAGGTTAGCAACCAAATCTTATACACTTGAATACAAAATTACCAACCTGATGAAACTCATAGCTAAAATAGGACCATCATGGAAATGACTTTGCCACATAATCTCCACCAATCTATCATTTGCTTCTTGTGGTTTGACCTTGGTTATAATGAGAGTTTGAAGATTTGAAGCATCAACTTTAATAGTAGTAATGAAGCCTTTGGATGATCCCAACAAAAGTTGTTCTTCATCCCTACGATACTCGGCAGAAACGATATTTCCAATTACCACATGAAGTTCTTCAACAATACGATAGTCATGTGGATCAATAGGTTCATATTCATCTTCAACCACTTCTGTAATTTTTTCACCCTTCTTTGGCCTTCCTTTCTTTTTGGGTGCTACTTCAACCGGCTTAACCTTTTTCACTTTCAATGGAAACCCTATCCAATAACAACTTCCACTTATTCCAATAGCCACGAGGTGATTTTGTCCAAGGCATATTTCGACAATTTGTTTTGCTTCTACAATTTCAAATAGAAGTTTGCATTCACTTGTTATCAAGGGCTTTTCTTGTGTATTATCAAACTTAGGATATGGTTGTTTTACGTCAAAGCTTAAAATTTCACCATTCATGCATCCAACATAGATCATATCACCATTAGATGCCCAACAATGACAATGTGGTTTATAAGGCTGCATTTGAAATATATGTTCTTTCCATGTTGTCACCTGCATCCATAAAATTGCAAATCTATATTTTCATCTAGTACTATTTTTATTTTAAACTTATCTTCTTGCATTATTTGGAAGTTGTATTTTTTCTTGAAAATTAACTTGGAGGAGGGAAAGAAGAGATATTCTATTGAATTATCAAAAATACTCACTTATAGTAAGAAGTAAACAAAATCATAAGATAAAATCATAGGGAAGACTTAAAGGGTAATTCTATGAGTTGAAATAAATTTTATGAAAGTTTTAGACAACAAAATATAATAATTTTAGCATTTTAAAGTAAAATTCCAAATTTGTTCACACTTTGTAAAAACAATCTTGTTTTTCAATTTTAGATAACATTTAATTCTATTATATAAATTCTTTTATTAATTAGTGAGATTAGATACCAATTATTATTCTACAATTGTTTTTAAATATCTGCAATTAATGTGTTTTAATAACTCCTGAGAACCAATTATTTGCATATTAATCTTATTCCATATTTGAATGCAATTTGGCCATCCACATTTATTTTTAAATATTTCTTTAAAAATCATCTAAAAAAAATATTATATTATTTTTGGAAAAGAAAAAGAGTGGTACAAAGTTATGTATAAATTTAATTATTTTCAATTAAAAAAATCCTTTATAAAATCATATAATTCTAAAAAAACTAAATCAAATCAAATTTTGGAAGAGGCACAAAATACTTGAATATGAAGAGTAACATTACATATTTTTCATTAAAAATAGAAGTATACATTTAAAAATTTTAGTGGTGAAAATGCTATACAAAACTATTTTGGAATTAAACTATACAATTTGAAAATGCAATAAAATGTTCATTATCTAAATTCAAATTTTAGAAGTAAATAAAAATTGATACTCAATAATTTTTATTAATTGAATTGAAACCATAAAATTTAAATGGTGGTTTGTCTTCAATATCTACAAAAATCTCCTAAGAACTTGAGACAAAACTTTCACTTTATTTGATTAACAATTAAATGAGATTTGACTACAAGATCTTATAGCTTTTCTTGATAGTTATCAGTTTTAGAAATTCAAGTTATTTGATTTTAATACAATTTAAAAATAATGTGAGTCAAAATGCTTTTCTTGCCTTTGGACAAACAAATGAAATATACTTTGACAAAATTGTAGTTTGGTCAGAAAAACTCATAATGATGGATTCTTCTTAGATTAACTTAAAGTGAAGCACTTGAAATTATGCATACTAAATTTTAAGACCTTTCAATCATTTTTAAATTTTTGGGTAAACCTTGTAAGAATTCCAATGCCATTGTATTTTACAAATAGACTATTTGTATATAGATGTTATCGTGTCTTCAAGAATTTTGAACAAAAAGCCCTAGGAAAAAAAATTAGCAATTAGAAAACAATCTTGTGGGTCACCAAGGATTAAAAGCAAAATATCAAATTAATTTCAAACTGGTCTTGACTTTTGATCAATCCATATGCAAGTTTCAATCTTTAAAATCTTAAATTTCATCACTACTATTTTACTAAAGAACAATTCACAACTACTATTTCATATATTTAGAAAAAAATTGACAACATTAATAATAATTTGGAATTCAACAATTTGGCTTGTATTATTAGGAGAATATGGGGTAATTTTTTCACAAAAAATAATTGCATAGATTATAAAATTGTAGTGCTTGATATGTTGAAAAGAATTTATTTTTATCCCTCAAAAAATAGGAATAAAAAACGCTATATCTTCGCTTCAACTTTTGCATTATAAAGATTTGAGATTCTATTATTGTATTTAAAAATTGAATTCAAAATTGATAGGGAAATTTATTTAATAACAAATTTTGTTTTATTGTTTGAAAATTCATCAGATAGAGGACCATTTAAGATGAAAGGAAAAACTACTTTTTTAAAAGATCTAATACATAATTGAAGAATGTCAATACCTATATTAACATTATTCTAGTAAATAATATAAGTCAAGTTTCCATTTTTCATCTTTGAAAATTGTAAAAATTAAATAAAGAGGTAGACATTATGTATTATTTTTCTTATAAGTAGCCATAATTCTAAGCCAATAAAGTTCTCATATTTCCACCTCAAAAATCAACATGAAATAAATAAAATATTCTTTTATTGATGTTGATCTATTCTAAAGAAGATAAATAATTTCTTTCAAAAGATCAAATAAATTTTCAAAGTTCAATGAAGAGAATTGCACCTTAAGAAATATAATATATTCCTACATCTTAAAAAAAATCTCCAAAATCACCATAAAAATTGATATAGTGGAAATCTAAACAAAATCTTTTCAATCCAATTGATAAACTTTGGTCCTTTAAAGATAGAATATTATAAATAAAATAAATACATGAAAAAGTGTCCATTTTCAATTGAGTCATGTATGTACAATTATTCAAGATTTATGGATTGAAATATTACATGTGTATAGAGGGAAAGTAGGAAAGGCTTACACTTTGGGTATATTCAATATAGGGATTAAAGTGCCCCCAAATATATGAAAATATGCAAGTCTAAGAGAGAAGTTTGTCAAAGATCGAATCTTTGAAATCAATTTATCTCCTAACCTAACTTGGATATGTAGTAGGAGAAACATGGTTCACAACCAATCTAACCGGGCAAAAGAATTTATTTGTGGATCATTTTCTTGGTTTTAATAAATCATGTTTTCATTAGTGTTGAATTTAAATTTTGACAAGATCTACATGCTAAAACTCTTCCTTGAAGAAGTTTTGTTAGCAAAAGTTTAACATTCAAGTTTGTTAAAAACTTGCTAATTAAGCATATATTTGTTTCATTTGCATTGCAAGACAACAAAAGGTATTCACTAGGATGCTACAACTAATTTTTTGATAATGTACAACAAAGACCTTCTAGTTTGACAATGCAAATTAGATCATTTCCATGCATTTTGGCTAATGTTGTATTGAATTAATGAACTAAAAGATCATCAAACTTAAGTCTATTTTTTTTCAATTTGAAATTTTTCTAAAATTTTATATATACTTGATATTAGAGCATATAACTATAGGCCATACATTTTCTAAATATAAAATTATATGCATGACTATTCTATATTATGACATTCTACTCTCTTATATTCACATTTTGTATAAAAAATTAGCTTATAGAGTAATTGGTATTTGTAATTAATTTTCTTTACTATTTCAATACAAATTAATGGAACTTCAAATTTTACAAAAAGTTGTTAGTTTTACAACTTGTTCAAAGCATGTTATTCTTTTTGTAGAAAAAATAATTAAGTTTCATTTAGATATTGTGTCCTAATAGAGCTTCGATTTTGAAAATGGTTGAATTTCTACAACTTGGATTTTGGCACATCCTTTCAAAATCAAGGATTTGTTCTAAAGCCACATAATCAAACATCATTTCTAAACTTCATTTGTCTTTTTAATTGCTAAAGGTAAAAATTGTGTTTTTTGGCAACAAAGCAATTTTGGATAGCTCACTACAAATGGATGTAATTTTTAATTTTTTTTTCAGAAATTTTTACACAACATGTGTGTAAGGAGTAGATTCAAGGCCCAATAATTTTCATAACTTTTGACTATATGGTTAAAAACTTATTGCATAATATGTCATTTGCATTGCTTAACATATAGCTCGAGTAGCTCAAAAAACTTCTTTAAAAATCATTTTTTAAAATTAAAAATTGAAATTGATTCTCTAGATTTACATAGACATGGAAAGCTTTGACTTATTCCATTTTGATTAATGAGATGAAAATTATGAGGAGTTTTAGTTTGTAAGTTTGTATGGTTTTCAAAGACTTTGTACCTATTGGCAAACTAAAACTCCTCATAACTTTCATCTCATTGATGAAAATGGAATGATTAAAAGCTTTATATACAAATCTAAATCTAAAAAACCAATGTCAAATTTTTTTTAAATGATTTTTAAAGAAGTTTTTTTAAGTTGACCAGGTTGCCCTCCAAGCAATGAAAATGATATATCATACAATAAGTTTTTAACCCCTAAAGGTTGAAACTGCATTTTTTTGGCAACATAGCGATTTTAGGCAGTTCACTACAAATGGAGTTTTTTTGAAATTTTCACACAACATGTGCCCAAAGAGTAACTTTAAGGCCCAACAATTTTCATAACTTTTGACAACATGGTTCAAAAGTTATTGCATGATATGTAATTTTCAATACTCAGGGGGCAGCCCAAAAATTTCTTAAAAAATCACTTTTTTTTAAAATAAAAATTTGAAATTGATTTTTTAGATTTATATATACATAGAAAGCCTCGAATCATTCCATTTTGATTTATGAGATGAAAGTTATGAGGTGTTTTAGTCTGCGGGTAGTTATGGATTCCCTGCTTAAAAATAAACTTTGGAGTCTTTTATTTAACATAATTTTAATATTTCTTGAAAATAATAAAAATATATAATGTAGATTATTTATTACTACATTACCACCATTGGAATTGGCAAATTTCAATGGTATATTAAAATTCTTAGCAATTTAGTGTTTTGAATTACTTTGTACTTCTTTCTACATATTATTTTTTTCCTATATGTTGTGCAATTCCAAATGATCTAAAAGTTTTCAAACATATAGCCAACTTGCCTTGAAGAATGAACCCAAAGAGTAACCACCATTTTGGACATTTTTTCTTACAAATGTGACCTTGTGAAGTGCAACTACCTATTATTTTCATAGGGTCAAAAAAAGGATTTTTGTCACTTCAAATGTTAATATCTTGCAATGTACACGGTTGAAAATTCTGAAATTTTTTCTACATCTTATCAAACTGGTTTACTACAAGATCCTACGGTTACATGTGTCCAAAAATGTTTTTCATCTAAAATTTGATGCTTGTATTAGAAATGACAGTTTTGGAGCTTTTTTGGTGGAAACATAGTCTTTGACCTTTTAGGGGTTAATCATGTAGTCAAAAGTTATGAAATCTGTCAATTAGGCCTTGAATCTACTCCTTAGAAAAATGTTGTATGAAAATTTCAACAAAAATAATGAAAAATTCCATTTTTAGTGAGCTACCCCAAATTGCCATGTTGTCCCAAAATGAAATTTAGTGCTTTAGGGATTAAATGCTTTATAAGTTTTAGGTTTATTAAATGAGTCTAATTTTTTTCCATGAATGTGGAAAATTTGAGATGATTTTATAATTTATTATGAAGGTTTATTTTTGATAATTCTGAAATGTTACTTTTAAGGATGAAACATACTTCTAGACCTTAAAATATCGATGTTTTTTTATAACCTATATTATAAAATGTTAAAGAATTAATGCAAGGATATACCAAAAAGAAGTTTGTCTATTTGGCACATGATTGTATACATTTGTTGTTCAAAATTAGTATACTTGGTCTTTAAAAGATTAAAAGATTAAAGGATTAAAGGATTAAGGGATTAAGACTAGAAGGTCAAGATTTGAAATGAACCTCAGATATATTTTTATAAGAAAATCATATATGTATGATTTTGATTTTGATCAAAATACCAAAATAATGATTCATCCAATAAAAAAGATGTAATCTAAAAATGAATAATCTCAAAGTTTGATAAGCATTGAAAAAAAAATAGTTTTCAAATATACTATTTTCATCTAGATTCTTATTTGAAATATTAATTCTATAATTATGAGAGACTAAGATCAATGATGGATATTCCTATAAACTAAATTGTAAAAATTCATAGTTCATTTGAGTCTACAATAACTCCAAAATGTACAAATCAATAAAATTTTAAATCCTCTTTTAATGGCCAAGAAGATCCAATAATAATTAAGAAAATTCAAGGATAGTTAAAATCCACTCCACACTTGGATATTTATTTACACAAGTTTAGGTATAGATGTCTTACATGGTAGTGTAGGCACTTAAAGGTTTAAAAGATTACATGGTAGCATTACTTGGGATCTTTGAAATCAAAAGAAAGGCCACAACTTAAAAGCCAAACTAGATCATCATTTTGAAAGTCAAATTAATGATTTTGCAAGCTAAACCACACAATTTTTTTTTTGTCACAATGGCCTAAAAAATTTTATCATCTTGAAAAATGCCTATAGGAAATGTACATTGAACATCAAATGAAGGATAAAATTTTAAAAGAGAAGGATTTTTTAAGCTACATAATTGCCTAAAAATAACCTAAATAAAAATATGTGAGTAATTGAGATCAAGAACTTTACACCAAATTAGTATTTTGCCATTGTGCTTTGAATGAATTTATATCTATATCTATATATCTATAACTTTTTGGAGTTCAAAATCATGGATTAGTATTTACAAGCTTAATTTTTTTAATAAAAAATCATGAATTAGCTATGCCCCTAAAGGTAGGTATTGCAGTGCAAACTTGGGTACAAATATCCAAATTTTGGTGCAAAAGTAGTGTAAAGTACGGATATATATGCACCTTGAGTGCATGATGAAATTTTTTATATTTTAGTGTGCAATTTTTCTAAAACCAATTCTTACTCAAATTCCACTTTTGATGGCAATTATTGCAACTAACAAGAAATTAGGATTTAAAAAACAAATAAGATGTAGAAAATGAAACTTGTATGTAAAGAAGTTTTAAGAAAATTCCAACATCCTAATCATGATGATTGGAACTCTTGGAAATGGAGATGAAATGATGAATTTATAACTTACATGAAAACTTTGCTCATAGTCCCATACGGAAAGATGACCATTGCCGCTAACACACACCCTATTAATATTGCTTGGGCTAAAGCTTGCATACTTTACTGCATTTTTTAATTTTCCTTCTATCATCTTGGTTGCTCCTTTAGTTGGATTGATGTCCCATAATATCTTTACAAAGATTATCAAATTTACAATTAAAAATATCAAAAGATGAAGAATAAATATAAATGAATTAGGATAGAAGAATGTAAATATAAAGATAATTAAGAATTTAGGAATAAAATAACAAACTTCAGATAAGAAGAGAAAACCTCAATAATTCTCTAAAAAATGTAATATTTTAGATCAAATAAAATACATTTCTTATTAAATGCTTAAAATTGAGGGGGGAAGGAGAGAATTTTTATTTTTAATTAATATATGTACATAAATATCACACAAATGCAGAATTGAAATTATAAACTTTATCATATGAATTTTTTTTTTAAATAGGTATAAATTAAAATTTATTTCAAATGTTTCTATATACAAAAATTTGTGTAAGAAGTAGTTTGTAAATGGGAATCTATCTAAATGTTGACAAATAAATAAATTCTTAAAAGTTTAATTTTTTTAATTTAATATTAAAACATATTGTATAAATTGAATATCTCTTATATAATATTAATTGAACAACAAACAAAAATTAATTGAAATTGAGGCATCATTTCAAAAGATCAAAAAGGCTATATGAAAATTCCATCATATTCTTATAGCATTTCATATTAGTGCACATGTATAATATACATAATATAAAATTATTTTACAACATAGAAAATGTAAAGTCCTCTCTTTTCTAAATTCTCATGTAGACTTGAAGAGATATCAAATTTATTTTATACAATAGTTACATATGAAGTTTGATAAAAGAAGAAAGAAAAGAAGAAAAAAGTAGAAAGATTGAAGTGTGAAAGACAAATTAATAAAATTTACAGTGAAAAGATTTGGGTATTTATGCATGTTCTACATGCATTTGTTGTGTAGATTTTTCTTAAATAAACAAATAAATATCACATTTAAAAAAAAACTTTTGACCTTGAATAATGAGTTGTTTTATGTGGTATAAATATACTATATGCCAAAAATATATGTAAGAGACACTTATAAGACATTTTAGATTTACACATTTTCATTAGAAACAAAGTTCCATATTAATAACATTTCTACATTAGCTTTACATATTAAGCAAGGATTTTACTATATAATATTGGATAAATAATAGACTTTTATTACTTATGTTGTACCTATAAATAGATATGGCAATGGATCAATTTCATATACTATATCTCGGTGACTGAATTCTCTTTTCATATAATAAAGAGAGAGCAAGACAGAAGAGTAGATGGTTTTGATATCACTCTTTAATTTATATTTTCTAATATCTATACACCATTGGGCTTAAAAATAAAACTTTTAAACTTTAGTTAGAGAAACAAAATATCATTCCCAAGTTGGTATTGTATAAAAATTAATCATGTTAGCTACATTTTTTGCTTAGGAGTATGTTGCAATGAATAAATGATAGACTAAATTAAATTCTAAGTAAGCATATCTCTATAAAAAAATCAATATCTTACGCATGTTTATAAATCCTAATTTCAAATTGAATAAGATATTCAATTATCATATAGTTTCAAAATTTTCAACTTAGATTAGAAACAAGAAGCTTCATTTTATTAATTGAATTTAAAATATAAAAAATCAATATAATGACAAAATTTAAAATGGATAGTAATACATCAAAATGAGCCAATTAAATGCATTGTAAAGCAATTCAAGGTATTGTTTTATTTTGGAAATGAATCAATGACGCCTTGAATGAAATGTATCCAACACCATTTGTACTATACATTCAAGAAAATGCAAAAAACATTTGAATGAAAAATGAAATTCTCATCAAATAATTTGAAAGCATTCATAAGACATTTTGTTGAATTAAGAATTCAACAAGTAATCCCTAAATGAATTTTTTTATCCCTAATGATTTGGAGAAACATTTCATTATAATTTTTTAAGCTAACATAATTTAATGCATTGATCAATAATGAAAATAAAATTCAATCACTCAAAAACTTACATACACTGAGGTCTGATTTTGCACCCAAGTGCCAAAATTGGATTTCTACATTAAATTCTCAAGGATTCACATCACCTTGATTTCAAATATCATCTAAGTTAGGAATGCACAACTCAAGATTCAAAAGATATGGTATATTACACATACATATTTATTTTCATCCACATATTACATGTATCTAAGTACTGCAATCAAAGTTACATACATGTATTTATTTTCATCTACATACATAATTATCTTCATTATATTAGTAGAGACATGGTCCATATAGAATAAACTTTCAAAATTACACTTGACTTAACTTGTCATTTGATGACAAAATCAATTAGTGTTATTCATTAAGAGTAAAAACTTACAACATTTTAAAATTAGTTAGTGTGGTTAATACTAAATTTTATAATTATTAGTATTGTATATATGCATTTGTGTTCCATGGAATATATCTATACATGCATTTATATGTATTATATATATTTGTGTATATCCTAATATATTAAAATTTTAGGGATATTGAATTTTGGAGGTGGAGTGTCCTTCCTCTTTAGGGACTATATAGTAGCCATTTTGAGTGCTTATGCATAGTATCACTTAGAACTATTTGACCATTCTATAGGTGATTTGTATTAATAGATTATTTAATTTTCTATATTTTGATTTCCAAAAATATATTAGAAGTGCGTTAGACAATTAAAATCTCACTCCAATAAAAAAAATATCTAAAATTACCTTGAATTGTAAAAATGTCCAAACAAGTGCATTACACTTGCAAGATGTCATTTAAAAAAAACTCAAATATTAGAATAATTACAATCCTAAAGATGAGCAAAAAACTTTCATCATCTAAACCAAGTATAAAATAATTCACTGAAAAAATAGAATCTTATTATGATTGTTAACATTACATTTCTATTTTAGAACAATGAGTAAAAGATTGAAAAATTTTATTCTAAAATCCAACCTTATAAAATAGAACTAGAACATCCTCTAATTGGAGATATCCTTTGATTTCAATTAAGATTTTAAAATTTTTTTTCTTACTTCTAATAAGTCATAGTATTAAAAAGTCAATGGAATGGATTCTACCATTTGAGACATATTGTAATGTTGAAAATTTGAATTATTAATCAATTTCAACAATGTTGAAGGTATCAACAAAAAGATATAGAGGATGGATGTTCATCATGAGTTCATCCAACTTTGAAAATTGTATGAGAAGCAAAGTGAAGTAGTTTCCATTAGATTAATGACAAGCTAGCAACTTCAAACATATACACCATAAATATCCTCTTATGCTATTAGAGTCTTTTTCAATTCCTCTTGTAAGTTGTAACCAAAAATGAACATTAAAGAAAACCAAGCATGAAACTCAAAACTCAAATAAAATAAAGCCATATTAAATTTTATGCTTTGTCTATCTTATTTTTTTCTTTGGTGGCAAGATAATTGTGGTAAGAGTGAAGGAGAACAATTCTCTACCTTGCCTAATAATCTAACCTATTTATTAGCACCCTACACAAGCTACTTTTAGGATTTGGATCTCCTTTGTTTTTAGCCAAGCACTTGATAAAAAGAATCTTGCATTTTCACTAAACTTATATCTATTCATATCTTGTTTCAAAATTTTGAAAAAAATCATTCAAATCTTCTATTACATAGGAAAAAAGTGTGCTTCATTTCCTGGGATCTTCTTGGAGACTTGTAACTTCTAATTTCATGGTGCAAACATACTTTGTAAAGACTTTTCAATTTTAGCCGATCAATACCTTCAAAACTTTTTGTCCCTTCACCTTTGGATTTAATATTAACCAACAATGCTAGAGTGTGAGCATGAAAATGCAAGCATGTGAGCCTTGAGCACATGTATAAGTAGATATTCTACAACCTTTGACGTGCTTATAATACAAGGCTCTGTAATATAGGTATTTATAACATAGTTACACTATAATTGTAGGAGGTTTCTATAATATAGACACCTATAACATAAATTTCTACTTTAGGCTCAAGTTCTATGTTCACATAATAGCAACCATCAAGTTGATTGTAACTTTTGAACTACCTTCTATGGATTTTGATTTAAATTTAAGTAGCAATGCCTAATGAATTGACTTTCTATCCTATTTCAAAAATCATAGCCATGTAGAATAGAAAGTCTCTTCAAGAGTATTTCTTGAAGACTATTTTCCTACACCTTATGATGGTAAAAACTAAAATTTGAGGAATTTAAATATATTTCCATTGTAATTCAAAATTTACACTCATTTTTAAGGTTGATCAATACAACATGTACACTCTAATTACTATACAATACAAACATCATATATTAAAAAAAATTATACAAAAAAGTTATACATATACAATAGGAAAAAAACCCACAAAAATTGAAAATCCTATAAGTAGTATTATATAAGTGTAGCATGACTTACAACACATCCTTGAAAACTACCTACCATAGATTTGAGTTGGAGAGAATAAACAAATAACATTCCAATATAAGACGTAGTTTATTATATTGTCTATTGTAGATGGAAAATGGAAGTTCCTCATGTAGATTCCTCCCTTCCTTTTTAGACTATTTTTTATGTGGATTTACAAATTATATACCTTGAATCATTTCAATGTATCGTATAGATTTAGTTATAATATAATATGCTTCAAAGAAGTGATGCCAGAGTAACTTGAATATTCTTGTAAAATTATTATTGGCTTCAACATTTAAAATGTATCCTATAGTAGGTCTCACGATGTTTCTAAATTAACTGCCAATGAAGTACCTATGCTATATAGTAACAATACTAGGTGAAGAAAATTACTATCCATTCTGTAACCAGTTTGAACTTGAACACTCTATAGATACTCTAAAGGCTTTGGAACTAGGATTGCATCTTTAGTGCACATTATGCACATAGAAAATTAATTACTTATAGACCATTTTAAATTAAGTTTAGAAGTAAATTTCTATGGAGCTAAGAACATATAAATCGACTTATACAAACTCGAGAGTATGGATAAGCTATACTTTTCTTTAAAATTTGAAAAAAAGTTTCATCTGCAAAGACATAAAGATTTAAAACCATTTCAAGGTAGCTTTTGGCTAAGAGTTTAATATGGTTAAATCCAAACAAATATGAAACATGTATATAAAAAGAATTTTCTTACATTTGATCCTTACATTATTGAATTATTTTTAGATCCAAATGTTTGAAGAATCAAAATATAAACTCAAAGTGTCAAAAGTGTTATTTGAGACTTCATCGAATTTTAATTTATCCCAAAAAAATACTACAAAAGACTTTTAAAATTTTGAGTTTAATTTATAAAATTTCCTTCAACTAAAGATGAGTGAGTTTTTACACCATGTTATAAAAGCAATTGTGGTTTCTTATTGCATTTATATAATATAGAAATATTTGATAAGCCATAATAGGATTTTGTTTGGTAGTTGCCCTAATTCTAAAAATGACCAAATTTCGTGTGCAATTAGAACTTAGAACCAAAATATAGAAATTAAAAATATTAAATACTTTAGAAAATCCAAAATTAACAATGAAGAGTCAAAGGTGCCTAAGTTGTGAAATTGTTGATATATGATTGCATTTTTAGAATACATGAAACTTGAAAAAAATGTTAATGGATTCTTTAAACTAAGGCTTATTAAGAAAAACCCATACAATATAAGGCCCATTAAACCATGTAGATGTGTATATCTTTAGTTGTTTTTGTTTTTGTTGTAAAATAGTAGGGGTGGACTTGGAAGTGGGGTTGAAACAAATAACTTCACTTTTGAAGTGTTTTTAAAGGCACCAATTGACACAATCACTTTGCTTAAATCCACAACTAGCCTAAGGTAACAACATTTAATATTGTCCCAAAATCAAATTGTGAAAGTTTTTATTAAGTCTTAAAGGTAGTAAATAAGGGATGCTTGATTCTCTCAAATATTTCAAAAACATTTTTACTAATCCCTAAGTGCCCTAAGTGCCTTTCAAAATTGAAAGATTTTCTAGTTGACTATTATAGTCTTTTCAATAATACGGTTGAAGGAAGGATGTGTCACTTTCCTTGGAGCTATTGACTTGTCTCCACTACCAATTGGTATGATCAATCTATGTGGGTCTATTTTTAGGTGATAGTTTGATTGGAATGAGTTCAAAAGGGCTAGATTTTAGTAAACACATGCTAGATTCTCATGGGTTAAAAATCAACTCTAGGAGATCATGAACAAAGGCTTTTGTTTAAAGACAAGAATTGATAGAAATGGGTTTCAAAACATATCACAATCCGGTGCAATCACTTTAATCCTTAAACGCACAAGCATAAAAAAAGTGGATGCCCCTTAGTCAACCTTGATTACAACTTTTAAAATTACTATTTTTTGGAATTTGATTTCAACTAAGAAAAAAAAGCTTGACGAGTTTTGTTTCTATTCCATTTTAAAGTTTTGATAAATGTTAAAAATTGAAAGAGTTATTGCAATTGAAAGCTCCCTATGTTAAAATCCCAATAATACAATATGGTGTGCTTTTCATTCATTTAAAAAAAATGCATTTTGAATTGAAATTATCAAATTATGTACTTCATTCCACTCTTTATTTACTTTAAAAATTATAGATTATTTTAATATATATTGTAATTGATATAAATTTATTTCCACCTTTAGCTTTGAAAAATCACAATAATTTTATTTTCCTTCAAAATTATTGAAAAAATACAAAATAAATAGAAATTTTAGTTTACTACTAGCAAAAATATATAATTTTTGTATATCAATTAAATAAAAGGATAAATTGGTTTGATAGTCAAATTTGACTTCAAGGTGTTTGATGTGGCTATTTCGGGTGTAAAAAATAAAATAACCAATTGAAAATTTTTCATGCTAATCTCCATTGCTACTTGTACCTCTTGAAAAAATTTCAAATAATTTGAATTGTTTTTTCTATTTTTATTCATTTATGTTCATTTTTTGCAACACAAATGATAACAATTAGAAATTTTCATGAAACAAATTGCAATTTCTCAAAGTAATATAGAATTCAATGTTTCAAGGAGCAAAACTATCATATTATTGTTTGAACACTATTTAAAAGGCTAAAATTAGCTCAAATAAGAAGTTTGACCATTTCACAATGTATCAAGTCTTTAAGGGGTTAACTTGTCATGTCTTTTTTCTTAATGATCATTACTTTCCCTAGTCTACATAAATTACCACATTTCCATAGGTGTGAAAAACACTTGAAAATAGGAGAAAATGGCCAATTTTATTTATTTATTTATTTTCATTTACCCTCAATGAAATCTGTTGAATCTAAGTTAATAGGAGTTAAATTCACATGCCAAAAATAAACATAAATTTGTGAGCTCACCAAACAGAAATCTGGCTCTCCAGAAACTGTTACAAATCGCCATGAAGTTTGAGAAAAAGCCATAATAACAACTTCCAATTCTGCCACATCTGCTCAACAAAATGATGGTAATTATTTATCTGTTCAAAGTCCATGCATTAACTTAGTGCTAAGTTCTCTACACTAAATAGTAAAATTAGGTTGCCTCACACTAATTTCTGAGCATTTCACACTATATAAATATCTATCGTTACTATACAAAAATGCACTACTTTTGAATTAGGTATTGTTGCAATTGGGATTCATGAACTTCCTTGTGTACAAATGAAAATATTAATAAAATTATTAGTTGACTTTGATGGCTTGTAAAGTAACTTTGGAGGGTGAGGTAATCTAATTTCACTATTTAGTGTACAAATAGGATACTATTTCCACTCCATGATGGATGTTAAATCAACACATATGCGTGGAAATAGCATTTAGTGTGGCAATTAATTGATTTGAAGTATTTCTAGATTGGTACAAATTGAATTTGGAGGGGGGATCCAAAGCAAAATAGTCTACTTCGAAATTTGTATAAAATATAGAATTTAAAAGAACTTGATTTTTCTTGCATTCATCTATGTATAGGTACTATCCATGTATTTTTCTTTTGGTCATTTACTCCACTTCTACCCCCTTAATTGTAAACTTGAAGATAATTATTGAAAATGCAAGGTAATTAGTTAAACCGTAAATGATTTTCACTATGTTTTCACCAAAACTGCTCCAAAACTGCCATTTGTAGTACAAGTATCAAGTTTTAGGATAAAAAAACATTTTTGGACACATGTAACTATAGGATCTTGTAGTAAACTTGTTTGAGAATATGTGGAAAAAATTTCAGAAATTTCTACCGTGTAGATTGCAAAATATTAGCATTTGAAGTCACAAACTTCCATTTTTTGGGCCTGCGAAAATCCGGGCAGCTGCACTTCAAAAGATCTTATTTGTATGAAAAAATGTCCAAAATGGTTGTTGCTCTTTAGATTCATTTTTAAAATCAAGTTGGCTACATAGTTAAAAAAAATTTCAAATCATTTGGAATCATACAACATATAGGAAAAAAATAGTAAGTAGAAAGGAGTGGAGAATAATTCAAAATACTAAATTGTTAAAAATTTATTTATGGAATTGAAAAATTCCAATCCCAATGGTTGTAATGTTGTAATAAAAAAATCTACACCCAATTTTTTTATTTTTTTTCAAAAATATTGAAAATTGACTTAAATAGAGGACTTCAAAGTTTATTTTAGAGTAGAGATTTGATGACAACCCGCAAACTCCCGCAAACTAAAACTCCTCATAACTTTTGACTCATTGATCAAAATGGAATGATTCAAAGCTTTCCAAGTATATATAAATCTTGAGATCCAATTTCAAATTTTAATTTTAAAAAAAATGATTTTTGAAGAAGTTTTTTTGCTGCCCAGGCTGCTTGTCAACCATAGAAAAGTACATATCATACAATAACTTTTTAACCATGTAGTCAAAAGTTATGAAAATTGTTGGACCTTAAAGCTACTCCTTGGACACGTGTTGTGTAAAAATTTCAGCAAAAAAAACAAAAAACTCCATTTGTGGTGAGTTGCCCAAAATTTTTATATTGCCAAAAAACATAGTTTAGGCATTTAGGGGTTAAATATATTGAAATGGTTATTTCATTTGGTCTAAATTATTTATGACAAGGCCCTTTTTTTCTTCCACCATAGTTGTAGTTGTAGCATCACAACATTTTTGAGTGCAATGATAGTGTTGTTAAATTAGGCATTTGAATTCGCATGTCAACTAATTAATTATCTACCTATAATAAATAACCATTTCGGTGTAGTATTGGTTAATATTAAATTTTTTCACATGCAACAATTTACATCTACATTGAAATGATATTGGTCAATAATTCACTCATTGTTCAATGAAATAATGAATCAACATTAATTAAACAATCTTGAATGCAACAAGTATTTATTGGTGGATCCCTTGAAGGCATGCCATATGTAGTTGATATCAATGACTGTTTTTCTTTATCTATTTAAAAATAATCTTAATTTATCAAATACAATATGCAAGGCTCTTCAAACAAATAAACATATATATTACAAAGTATTCTATTGTTAAAAGTTATACTACAACACATGGTGATACCTACCTTCAATACATGGCACTTCACTAAAACAATTTTCTATTGCTATGAGTTGAAAAAAACAATTGATGTGTCTAATAATAATAATCAAAAGTCATAATTTAATGATCAAATGAGGCGTTTCATTGTGATTTAATTCACAAGTGCTTGCTTTCAGGAACCAAACTAATTGTGTAATATTCACCACAAATAGTTCTTGACTTCTTGTGATACCAAGTGAAAATATTAGAACTTGATGTGGAAGGCATTTTTGGGTACAAAATTCTAGTGCTCTCACTTGGTACCACAATGCTAGTAGAGAAGAGGTCATTGCTATCATAAGACTTTCTTTCTACTGTGCAAAACATTTCAAATATAAAATGCTATATATAATTAAATTTTTTTTGTTAATATTTTTGTATTTTATTTTACACTCACCTCCAAGAGTAGCAATCTCAATATTTTCATTTTGCATTAGGTGCACATGTACCATTGGCTTCAATCCCTGCAACATTCAAGTTACTAAAAAATTGAGCACTAAAATACACAAAAAGGTTTGAAAACATCAAATTCCTCAATCACATATGCAAGAAGAATTGAAGGTGATATGTTTTTTTTTATATTATTAGAACATCAATGAATTAACAAACCTTTTCTGCAATTGCTATACAACGTTGTTGCAAATGGAATGTGGATGTTTGTAGACCAGCACTAGGACCCCAAAGAAGATGGGTATTTAGTCCACCTACGAGAGAGTAGAGACAACAACAATTGCCACATATGGCCACCGCAGTGCCACTATCAACATAGTGTAGGCGTGTACCTTGATATCCTACTATGTACCTACATGCAACTCATATTACAAAACACTTTTTTGTCATTTTTTTGGTCAAATTTTAAATTATTGAATGAGTTTATAAAGTTGAAGCAAACTTCAAATTTTGACTTTTCATGACAAACTTGAAGCAAATATCATTTCAAGAGTCTTCTAAAGTTTGCCTTTTGCATAAGACATTAAGGGTAAAACTGTCCTTGTAAAGGGTGAAGGAAGTTGTCTCTTTTTTATCACTCTTCAAAGGCTCAATCATATGGCATGTGCTCTAATTATGAATATTTATTTTGCTATTAATATAAGCACTTTCATTTGATGTACCATCATTTAGCTAATTGCTTCTTTACCTACATCTATTTAACCTTTTAAGGGTTGAAATTTTAAAATGTTAAAGATAGGAAGGCAATTGCATTGACGATCCATAATGGATATGTTTACTTTAAATCTAGCATTGGTTATGGAATGCCCTTTGTCCTTTTACGATTGTGAAATTGCAAAGTTTGGCACCATGGTCAAGTTGTGAAGAAACATTATCCAACATTTGTGAGATGACTTTTCTATTTGTATACTTTCTACATACACATAGGTGTATAAACTTTCCCATTGAGAAATGGAAAGAGGGAACTTATACTACTACAAAATAAAAATAAAACAAGTTTTACACTATTGACTTGATGCCTATTTAGAATGTATATACAAACAAGTATCCTCAATGCGTAAGGTAATTATACCTAATTGTTTCTAAAACAATCTATATAGATGTATAGTCAAAATGTATCACTTCTATTCATGAAAGTTTAGGGTGAATTTTGGAAATACCTATTTTTGTCAAAATTTATTTATATGGTTTTCAAAGAATGAAAAGTAGGAAAATCTATAATCCTCTAGGTATTGACTTCTGATTCAACAAAGATTTAGATAGTTTAATACTAGGATATTCAATTTGCTTATTTGGTCAATATTAAGTTTATTTTTGATTCAATTGATTCAATTAATTGAGATGTAATGGTGCAAAGGAATCAAATGACGATGACTTGGTCACACATCAAACCTTAAACTAAGTCAACTACTAAAGGTTTGTGCATCTCCAAAATGAATGCACCTTAATTGTGAATTTCAAAATAATTGTTTTAGATATTTGATTAAAATTATAAAAAAAAATATTGAAAGTTTTGT
Organism: Pseudoscleropodium purum; assembly: GCA_963969395.1. NCBI lineage: Eukaryota > Viridiplantae > Streptophyta > Bryopsida > Hypnales > Brachytheciaceae > Pseudoscleropodium > Pseudoscleropodium purum. The sequence goes on from OZ017795.1 coordinate 31,290,814, forward strand.
ATCTACTCCATATTAAAATTTTGGAAAATTGACAAAATTAATTGCAATTACAAGCTATATAGATTAGAATTTAAATTTCACAATATTGGGTACATTTCATTTATATTTTTTAATGAATTTTAAATCTAACTTTTAAAACAATGTTTCCCATTCTAACTTTCGTTTACAATAAATTTTTAAATTTTTATAAATATGTATACTATAATTAATGTGATTTTCTTGCTTTGCTTTAAAAGATTACAATAATTTGATAATTCAATAAATAATTTTGAAACAATCAATATCAACAAAAATACATGCTTTCATAAGTGGAAATTACTAAAAATATTAATTATATATAATAATAATAATGATAATAATAAAGATAAATTTAATTCAATAGAAGCATTTAATTTAAGGATCAATTGCAATGTTTTTTGGGGTGTAAAATATATAATAATCAATTGATAAATCTTCTCACCAATTTTTATAGCTATTTGTACTTCTAAAAAAATTCCAATTAATTGAATATTTTTTGTTGTATTTACTAATTTATTTTCACTTTTTACAACAAAAATTATAACCATGACATATTTTTACAAAACAAATCAAATTTTTGAACAGTGGAAAACAAACCATAGTCATGTACTAGTAAAATTAAAAGATTGATATTTGAATACCATTTAAAAGGCTAAATGTAGCTCAAACATAATGTATGACCATTCTGCAATGAGTTTGGTCTAGGAGTTAAGTTAATTCATCTTTGTAGTTTCTAATTTGCTTATAAATTTTTGTCTACATCCATGTTTTCCAATGGAAAGAAAACTTTGATGTTTTCTTTCCAATGGAATAAACTATCCATTTGGATTCAAAAAGGTTCACTACTCATTCTTCTTGAACTAAAACACACTATGTGATTCTAAACAAAGGTTCTCAAATTTAATGTAAGGTCTCAACATGTACTCTTTTAGTGGGAATATAATTTTTTTCCAATCAAGTGGCCAGATAAAAAATTATGTTCCATTGCCAACAACTTCTTAGACAAGACATGCAATTTCAACTAAAGTAGCACATGCAAAAAACTTCCTCCACTTCTGAAATTTGATATTATATTTGATATTATAGCTTCTTGAATCCAAATGCTATTGCCAATTCCAAAAGTGGGATTTTTGTAGTATAGACAGGGATTTGTTGACAATTGTAACCAACATGATATAGAATGCAACTATTAACAAATCCCTACATGTATTGCAAGAATCTCACTTTTTGAAATGTTGAATTTATTGACCTTGTCAGGTAAGGTTAATTTCTTAAAACTTCAAATGCTATAATCTTTCAATCTACATGGTCCAAAATTTTGAATTTTTTCCACCCATTTCCATATTAGTCAAGTTAGAATTCAAATGGGATTAATTTCAAATAAAAAAGAAATTCTTGTTGCCCCTAAAGTGGCAATTTCGAACAATTTTTGCCCAAATGTGCTATGGTCTTTAGGAGGTCCCTTCTTATCCTAAGTTAAAAAAAAATTCAAAACCACCTCCTATTTCTATTGGGAAGAATTTTATTATTAATATTTTGTATATCATTTAAATATTCTAAATAATTTAAAAAATAAAATTAAATAGATAGAGATATAGCATAGAAAGAAATGTAAATTATTGATAGCTCTAAGATGGAATTGAAACACACTAATATCATATGTAAAATTGTTATTACAAGCAAATTAAACCTAATGGAAGTTTTAATTCATTTTCAATTGTGAATATTGAATTCAAAAACAAATCTAATACGACATTTTCTACATATGATGAAGTGATTGCCTATAAAACAAAATACTCTACAAAATCACTTTATCATTTCAAAATTGTTAATTTCGAACCCTAAAAAAATTTGAGCCAAAAAAAGATGAACTAGGTCATGAACTCACAACGTAGTTGGACAATCCTAAAAATGAAGCTCATTGTGCACTAGAGGAATTTGATTCTCTAATTCAATCCATAAGTGATGGGCAAGGTTGGCACATTGTTATTGAATATTTATTCTTTTTCCAAAATAAAGGTTTGGCAAAAGGTAAAAATAGAGTTTAAATAAAATTGTTGCATTATTCTTTTTTCCTATACACAAGATTTTTCTTGCACAATAAAATTCCCTAAAAACCCTTGTTTGCTCTTTTAAACCCTAAAAATGATGTAGTAGCCTAAAAGTGTCCAATGGATGCCAAAGAATCCTTTTGTGTAAGAAAGAAGTGCAAATGTTTCATCCTTGGAATGGAAATTTAGGTAAAAAGGGGAGGTCTTGCATAGTAGTAGTTTGACTTCCACATGACTGCTTTTGTTTTTGTTTTAAGTAAATGATTCACACTGCTCCGCAAAGGATGATTTCCACAGTGAGTATTCGGGGTTAACGCATTCAACAATCAACAAAGGTTACGACCACAAAATTGGGGATCGAAGGTACGTACTCGGGGCGCGTCATTTTAGGGCACCACTAAGATAGTGCTTCAATCTGTGCCTTGGTTGCTGGTTGTTGTTCTCCTCTTAAGCTTTCTGCTGTGCAGGAGATGTGTGGTATGCAACCCAAAAGTCTGCAACAAGTACGTCAATCTTGGAGCATTCAATGGTCCAAAGCTTTTTCCTTTGTCACACAACAATTGCTTCAATCATGATTGATTGCATGCTGTATATGAGTTATAATTTTTTTGTTGTTTGCAAAGAATCCAAGCATGAATTGTGAATGATTCCTCGTGCCTATGCAATGAATTTGTTGGTAATCCAATTCATCACCTGAAACACAACTAACAGCTCTCTGGTTGCGCGAAGAAACTTCAAACTCCAAGAACAAATTAGGAACTTAGCATATTAGGAACTTGGCCTTTCCAAATTGGATTTCCACATATGCTTATCGCATGTGTTGGCCAACCTAGGGATGGCAAGTGTCACCTTTGAGAGTCCAAAGGGATTAATTAGGTACACGAAACTTCCTATAACAAGGCATGTTGTTCCATGCAATATTTAGGTCCATAAGGCTACACCATGGTAAGTTTCCCAGTTTCCGTATTAATCTTGACCCCTTCGATGCTCTAAATTTTTATAGAATTATGTGTAAGAAAATATATACTTGAGGGAGAGAGACTTCCAAGCTATGCAAATTGATATCATAGTTTTCAAAATTTGAGTTGAAGCAACCCTAATATGTGCAACTTGAGAAGTGAATATCACTAATTCAACAAAGAGAAAGATGAGACCATTGATGAATGGAAACAATAGTGCAAACCACGCCTAAAGTAAATTACAGCAGTGGAGTTCACCACCATTCCGTTGATGGCATATTATAAATCATCTCTAGCATAGCTTGTGAAAATTATGCATAATTATTGACCGGAAAATTCAATGAACCCCTAAATGATTTTGACTATGTTTTCACCAAAATCACTTCCAAACTACCATTTTTAGTACATGTACCAAATTTTTGTCCCCTCAAAGTATGATTTTTGATCTATTTTCATTTGAAACTACACACTATTGAATAGAGCATATTATTAGACACTCAAAAAAAAATTCAAAGCACATAAAAGGATGTATAATACTCTAAACCATCTTGCAACACTAGGAAGTCATATAGACTAGCATAATACTTGTGGTCACTTTTTGATGCCTTTAGTGGAATGTCAAGGAATTTCTTTTCTATAGATCCAAATATTTTATAATATTTGGATGCTTTTCATAATTTTTTGATTGCTGAGATTATAGGATTGTTACACTTTATATATATTAGATGAAATACAAACATCCATACAATTTAAACATAGATTGGTTGTTCCCAAAAAAAATAAATTTTAAATTAATTCTTAGAATGCAAAAAGAAAATTGAATTAAATTTTTTTTAGGAAATGATGAGGCACTTTCTTGGCCACAATAGACCACACGGCATTTATAGCATTCTTGGGGCTTGATAACTCGCACTTTTTTGGAGCCCCGAAATATCTTCTAATGCTTGCAAGCTCAACAATAAACATCCTATTGGGTTCAATGATAAAGTTGGAAAGGCAAGGTCAATACATTTCTTCTAAGTTTTTGTTAAGAAAAATAAATTTTGGTGCCCAAAAAAACCCTTTAAGAACTTTAAATTTTGCGGTTGCTAAAACTAGTTATAGTTTGTAAGAGTTTCTTTTTATGTACTATACCAATAGATGACTTTCTAGTTTCGAATCTTGTGTTAGATTATTGCATGCTCTCTTTGGTTTTAGACCTTACGTTTAGTTGTCACGCACCCTAACTTCTGTTTCACTATTGCACCTTGGTTGCTCCACTATTGCACCTTCACCACTCCACTATTGCACCCCCATTTGCTCTTCTTGTTTAGGATCTTGTGCCAAACATTGACTAGTTTTTCAATGTTGGTTTTAGGGTTTGGGCTCTTGTTGATTCGTCTTTTGTCCTTGTGAATCTTAGATTTGGGGTCTTGTAGTAGGGCATTGAATAGTTTTCTTTTAATTCTTGTGATTTTATAAAATTGATGGTTTCCTAGCTAATAACTTGTATTTTTAGGTTAGTTTCTTTTGCAAGTCTTTGAGACTCAAATAGGAATGTCTCGTAGGAAAACCAAACTAAGAACTATAAGAGCTTCGTAGTTTTTGCATTTTGTTAGATAGTGTCCTTTAGGGTAATAGAAATTAGAATAGGAGGTTAACGGACAACATTGGACAAGCTATTGTACTTGTTTTTAAAAGAGATGCTGGTCCTAGAATGCAATGGACACTCTAAGCAAGATAGAGGGTGGAAAAGAGGTCAAAGACTTTGAAGCTCCATCTGATACCAATTGCGACGTCAAGGGTTCATTGCAACCTCTCATCACCGTAAGCGCTACCATGAGTTGCATAGTTTTAGACTAGTATATTCCCAACCATGATCCCAAGACCATGTAAGTATTTTTTTTTCTTTTGATAGAGTGCATTTAAAAAAAATTGTGTTTATTTGACCTTTCTTTATTATTTCTTCATAGTATGAAACATGCAACCTACTTTTCAATATCAAATGATATAATTGTATGGGCCCTAGATTCCAAGTCAAAATGAATTTATCTAGAGTTATGGAGTGGACACTAGTCTTCTATGAAAAGACCACTTCCTTTACACTAGCCGGCCTTCCTTCAAGGTACTTTTCTTTAACTTTTTCTATAAACTTCAGTTTCAGTTCCTGTTTACATCTCTTGTGCACCACCTTTGGAGGACCCCTAATTAAACCTAATTTCATGTTTGTTTTTTCACAAGTATACATTGCTGAGTTCTCACTAGACTCACTACTCACAAATCCCTTCAATTCAAAATGATGTTTAGTTGTGACCTTCATCAGCTCAAAATGGTGGGTTTTCCATCTATAAACAGGTGCCAACACCGCAGTTCACATCCGAGCTGTCAATCAGGGTACAAATGGGTGGTCTAGCATAGGTAATTTACTCACACCTGTCCACAATTTGGGTTGCTCTGAAGTGTTGCATTTTTATTTTTATTTTTATTTTTTATTTCTATAGATTGATTCATTCTATAATTTCCAAGTGCCTTTGACTTGAGATGAACTGCAAGCTTTCTCTCCGAATGGCAAGCTTAGTTTCTGGTCTTTGAGAAAATGTGTTTTCTTCCATGTTGACATCATGTGCAGCTCTCTACAGCACATTGCCCACTCCACCCGACGCTCCAACAGCACTTACAGCATCCAATGTTGACAGCAGCGAGGTTGTGTTGGAATGGCTTCTTCCGATGCACGATGGCGGGTCTCCCATCCGTGGCTTTCGTTTGGTGGTACGAATGCCGTGTCCTGTTCCATGGATTGTACAGTACAATTGGTCCCATTGCTTGCGTTGGCCTCACGCGTGACGTGACATTGATTTGTATCAGTCTCGTTCTCAGATGCAAGTAGCGTAATTCCTGTCCATGTTCTAATTTCCTGCTTTCCAATTATGTCTTTCGCAAACCACAAGCAAAGGGTTGTAGACTGCACATGCTTAGCTTATTCCAATTGATGAAGTTCGATACATACTGTCAATGATTTGATTGGGGAAACAATCGTTAGATGAGTTTCTAAGGTGGTCTGAAAGCTTCTAATGTTTGTAGATGGAAATACTACAAAGGACCATTACTCAGAGATTAGCAGGTTCGGCAGCAGAGAGTTTTCATTTTCTCTTTGCAGTTGGCTTTCTCCACCGTGCAATGGTGCACGAATTGAATCCTTCACACTCCAGTTGCTGTTTCTCGGATATGGTGAAAATTGCCTTCCTACCGACATTGAGAGTGATTCTGCTACCAACTTGAATCTGCAAGGTGAAAATCTATCATATGTTAAGTTTGATTTATTGTTGCATATAGAATTGCATTGTTAATTTTTGTTTCAGGGAAGTTCTGTTATCTCAAGTTACATCATTCTTACGAGCGTCTACAGTGGGAGTCCGCATCATGATGCACGTCCCAAGTCATTAGGTGGTCAAATTTTTCTCGATCAAATTTTTCTTGGTCAATTAAGATACACTACTTGTTTTACTTCAAAGTTTACAACTCTCCTGTGAAGATGTACTCTTGTCAGGGACGAGCGTGGATGACCTCGAGAAGGTAATGATATTTGAGGGGTCTGTTGACAGTCCTGGATTAGCACTATATGATGTCTACAGTGGGCCACGCAATGAATTCATCGTTAAGAAGCTGCGCCCATTTTCAACCTATGCTTTCCGGCTGCAGGTATCCCATTCTTACATTGCAACTGAATTTGTGTAACATTTGATGGTGCCTACTTTGTGTAGTTAAGATTTAGGGTTTGGAGTTTATGGGGTCTACCAACACTCGTCGAGAAAATGCAGGTGTCTTTGGCTTCTGCATGCTTTTTCTCATGTTTTCAGCGCAATTGTCCTGACTGCAGTTTGTATGACATATTGAAATGCAGTTTTTGAATGTACCAATGCATTTGACAGCCATGTTCATGTTTCAAAAGGTTGAGTCGGGTTCATCAGCTGAGTACATGGTTTTCAATGCAGGCTCAGAATGCTACAGGGACACGTGGATTCAGTGCCTTTTCGACCTGCATGACTCAAGCAGCAGTTCCATACCCACCTGCCTGTCCCACCTACCGTTGTGGAGACAGACTCATCTTCAGTGACATTCATTTGGGAGGTCAGTCACCCTGCTTCTCTTCTACACTTCGTCTTTTCAGATTTCGTAAAAATCTGGCTCAAGATCCATACCATACTCACAAGGAAAAGTAATTTTCTATTGCGACGTTATGCTTTCAGATCCCTGAGCTAGACAATGGCTCCCCTGTGCTTCGATATACCCTGAAATGCAGAAAGTGGAGATTAACACAAGAAGCATAGAAACTGTTGTCTGTGGTAAAAAAACTGGAAAGAAGAAATTGAGCAAGAAAGTTCAATTGGCCACCCGAGTCTGGGTCGTAGTCTATAATCTAACCAGTGGCTTCCAATGTGGACTGCACATCATTACTGGGTGTCACAATGCTACGTCACTGTGCTTTCGAACATGGGCGAGTTCGAGGCTGAGTTCAAAGGGTTAGCAACTCTTTCCAGCTCTTGGGGATGGGATGTGGCCTCAAGTCTTGGTGGCTTTCGTTTTCCTGCGCCAACTTGGGTTGGTACAACAAACCTTTTCCTTTCTGCTTCCCTCGCTTCCCTCGCTGCTCACCACTTCACTTCCGCTGCTGTTGCCGCTGCTGTCCAGATCGACAGTAAAGGCGTGATCCGTTTCCAGCTTCTAGCCCGGATTCTCTCTCTCTCTCTAACAGGTATTGCAAGTACATACTCGACTTGTTCTAGATTTTTCTGTGCCGCAGCTTGTTCCGCCGGTGTAGGGGCGTTTTCTCATTCTCTCCTGAGATGTGCCCCAGTTTAGCTGTTTTCATTTAAGGCGTTCTGTCCATCTCTCTGCTTTCGGCGTGTCATTTCTCTTGCCTCTCCTTCTCACCGGCATCTCGCTTCTCTGTTGCGTTGTGTCTGCATTTGTCGTTCCCCCTGCCACGGGAGGTTCATGACGTATTTTGCACTGCTGGCCTTGTGCTTCTAGTTGCCACTATCTTGGAGAAGAATTTCGGATCTGGTGCAGTGAAGCTGTCGTGTCATTGCTCGGTTTTCTCATTTTAGGGTGGGGATAAGGAATACTTGACGAAGCACCTCTGGGGTTTGTAATTTGGTAAGTTTTGTGTATGAGCTTCGATGCATGAGATGCGTTAGTGCTTGTGGTCGTGCAATGCATTCGCCAGGGCTGACTAGCGCTGGTTCCTTGGGGGATTGTCTAGAGTTGGATGTGGCTGCGAAAACTTTGCGCTGTTGTTTAGTGCTTTATTTTGGTGAAGGATTTTCACTGGGAAAAGTATCACGTTGGGAATGTTATTCGATGCCAAGACGATGAATACGGTAGTCGTTTTTCAGGGTTCTGACCCTGAGAAACGAACATTGTTTTGAGGTTGATGATCGGAAGTGTAGTCCAGCGAGGTTTTTGTGTTGATGGACAATTCAGAAAATGGTGTGCACGTGGTCTGCTTATGTCCTTAGTTAGCCAAGGGGGTAGATGAGTTTAATTCTGGAAGCTTCTACACAAATATTCTTCTTCGTTCTTTTTCGGCAATTGTATTGAGCGGAGATGCAATCACGAATTCCCACTTTTCCCACTTCAGTAGAAGCGTCAGTGTAAGGTATTTGCATGTGTAATCGTCACTAATAATAGTTGAGCATAGTTCCTATCACTAAACATAAATGAGTTGTGTTGCATCCTATTAAAAACTGAATGAGGATTTGAAAGCCCTGTAATAAGTATTATTTGGAAACTGCATCAAGAAGTTATGAATTTCAAATTACCATCCCTAAATGTAGCACCAGCCTCTTTTAGACTTTCAAATTTTGATTGTGTATGTGTTGTGTATTAAATATCTCGGAAAACGTGACACTTTTATATATTCCTTTTGAGTGTAGGTGTCTCATTTTGAGAATTGTTGATTACCGATGTGCATGGCCCCCCCAAGTGGAAAGCTAAGCTGCCTTAGCCTGGTTCAAACTCTGGTGGTAACTTTTTTGACTCTCGAACATGCCGGGAGGCTGACGGGTTTTCGGAGCCGTGTGTCATAAATTGAATCATATTGTTTTTTGCTCATGGCGTTCGGCCTTTGAATAGAAGTTTCCAAACCTGCCTGAAATTGTGCACTGCAAGCTGCTTACCTTGAGGAGGCTTGCTTCCTGGTCCTTCGTCATTGCGTCCATCTACCAAACTTCAGTTGTTCAATTGATCAATTACAAGATAAGCGATCATGTGCAGAGAACTTAGACCTTCAAGATGAAACCATTGTGTGCAAAGAAATTAAAACTTCAGTGACAGTAGGAAGGAGGTGCCAAAATGTGTCCTATTGAATAGGTTGCAGTTGACAATTCATCATGCAAAATGCAGATCACACACCGATCTCCGTGAGGGGGAAGGTCCTATTCCCTCGGAATAGTGCAAGCACTCGGTGCCATACTTGATCGAAATACTCTCGAAAACTGCAAAACTGGTTCACAAGAGAGCTTAAGTTGATGCCTGCATTACTGGGAGGGAACATGTACCAAACAAGCTACTAATTCGGTAATGCATCATTAGAAGTAATGGTGTCAACAGAAGTGGTGTCCGTGATCGCTGTCATCGCCTGTTGGGATTTGCAGTGTTCAACCCTAAGCACCTCAAACTCCAAAATCGGCATTGCTTTAACGCCTCATGTAGAGACTCTATTTTTGTGAAGTTTAGTTATTTTTTAGACCACTATATGGGATGCTCTTCATCGATTCTGGTCATATCAAATTGAGCTGTGTCTGCAGTACATGTTTTCGACAGCATGAGCAATCGAATTGTCATACTATACCCACAAAGTCTCAGTCTTTCAGTGGTTCGGTTTCTCACTGGATCATCGACTGACCGGTTGGTTCTCTCCGTTCATTGGACTGTCTGTAGACCTTCAGCAGACTGCCGTGGCCTGGAATGGTGCTTTTTCCAGAATGAGGACATGCAAACTTGATGTGGCGCGCGTAAGCAAAATAGACTCTTGAGCTCTGGCGCTGTAAGGCCTAATTCAAAGGAAGGGCAGAGTATGGAGAATCCCGAATGCAGGCGATCGAGGTACAGGAGTCCGGGTATCAGGAGGCTTCGGAGAGTCAAGCCAAGTCTCACCACTTGTTGTTGTTGCTGTTGTGCTTCCATACTCATCGTTCACCGTCTTCTTCTTCGCTGTTCGTGCTCGCCACACACCGTTGCCATCCACTCTAAGTTTCGTAAACATGTAAGGCATTCTCTCCATCTCTCTGCTTGCCTTTTCTCTTGCCTCTCCCTCTCTCCGGCATCTCGCTTCTCTGCTGCGTTGTGTCCACATTCGTCGTTCCCCTGCCACAGGAGTCCGCGACGCACTCCGCACTGCTGAGGCGTCGTCGCGTTGTGCTTCTAGTTGCCACTCTCTTGGAAAATACTATTGGATCTGGTGCAGTTAAGCTGTCGTGTCTTTGCTGCTTTTTTCACTTCAGGGTGGGCACAGGGAATGTTTGATGAAGCACCTCTGGGGCTTGTGATTTGGGAAGATTTGTGTATGAGCTTCGATGGACTAGATGTGTTCATGCTTGTGGTCGTGCGACGCATTCGCCAGGGCTGGCTAGCGCTGGTTCCTTGGGGGATTGTTTATAGTTGGATGTGACTCCGATGTGACTGCGAAATTGTAAACTTTGCGCAACTATTGAATGATTTATTTTGGTGAAGAATTTTCACTGGGAAATGCAAATGCCTTCGTTTTTCCAGGTCTTGGAATTTGTTAAGTGTGCAAATGGCAAGTGCAATTGTGATTAGAACCTTTTATGCAAAAATTTAACTAATCTCATATCCAAAAGATTTCATTGGATGCTAGAATCGGTGAGAATGTCATTCACAGTCCACAGGAATAGTGGTAGTGTGACTACAGTAATAAGGTTCAAGTGAAAGAATCAATTTTCCTTCGTGCTGCTTAGACCGGATTGGGATTTTGCGTGGGGGCAAAGAACAAAAGAATTCAGCGCGCTCACCCATTGACTGGGCTTTTTGGGGGGTCAGTCGGCTGGCACGAGGCCAGAGGGGGAGGTGCCGACAGAGGAGGCACGGAACCCAGAAATGCCTTGGGTCTTACTGCTGAGGCTCCCCGGCCACTTCACTTCCGGTGCTTTTGTTGCTGCTGTCCAGAGCTTCAACGTCGGTGGGATCAACTTCCAGCTTCTTCTTCCCCTTGCCTCACAGTTGCGTTTCAAGTACTAGAAATTCTTATATATCAGTGCTATAGCTTGTTTCCCCAGTCTTAGAGTGTTCTTCCCTCTCTCCCCTAAGGTGCGTTCCAGTTTTGGCTGTTTAGGTGCTTCAGGTTAGAACGAGAGAAGTAGAGTGCGTGTCTTTCAGTTGTGGTGCAGTCCTTTGGTTTTAGATGGTTCGGATGTTGAGATGCGTATACAGTGGCCGGGGGTGGAGTGTATCTCGTTAAGAGGACAGAGGATTGGTTCAAAAGGTTTTTAGGTGCTTGTAGGTTTGATTGGATGAGGAGAGCTCTTCTATCTTGGTTTTGGTTCAATAGTTCGTTCTTTGTTGTTTAAGTGCCTTAGGTTTGGAAGAGGAGCGGATTGTAGTGGCAAGGGGTGGGTGTGTCTGGTTAAGAGCGTGGAGGATTGGTTCTTGGTTTTTAGGTGCTTTAGCTTTGCTTCAATGGCAAGCAAGTTGTAGGCAAGGTTTGGAGGCTCTAGTCAAGATGATGTGTTTTTGCTAGTAGGTTGTGTTTGGATTTGTGTGTTCTTTGTTTTTAGGTGACATTGTTGGTGAAGGTATTATATGTCTACAATTATTTTTTGGAGGTTCATTTTTTCTCATGTTAGTTGTTTGCTTCATCATTGACTATACATGGGGCTGTAGTTATTGTTTTCAAGAAATTTTCCCTTTTGTACTTTGGTTGTGGGGTGAACTCTACATTGTAGATGATGTGATCCTTCTTTTGATAGAGTTTTGTGGGTAATCGTTCAACACTCATGGTTTCCTATTGTTCTTGTAAAACTTTTGCTATCAAAGTCTAGTAGCTTAGTAGTTTTCTAGCATGAGTTTGTTTTTCTTGTAGATCCCTTCCAATATGCTTGTTTGCACTTGGGCGTAGATTTTAGTGGTAGAATTTCCTTGTTTTCCAACTAAGGTGGATTGTTGAATGGGACTTGTTTGTGGACTTATAGTTGAATATAGTTGGTTCATGAAAGAATAAAGACAATTACGAGTAGTTTGTAACATAGTGCCCTTGGAATTCTTGTAAATGGCATGTTCAAGTTTGCCATGAGTTGTGTGGTACCAATAGAACTTTGTGGTCTGGAACATATGTTGGGGCTTGGAAGTCAAGTCATCGAAATGGATGTTTTAGGATTTGGCATCTCCAAATGAAGATGGTTTAGGTATAGTTAGTTGTATTTTTCCATTTTTAGATACCTATGCTTTCAATTTGCATTGTATCATAGCATTGAACCTAAATCTTCATGTTGTTTTATGAGTCAAGGATTTTAGTTTTAGTTTTGGTAGATCATTATTTCTTGTTTGTTTTTTATTCATGAATTCTTTACTAGAAGAAAATGATGGGTTTTGTGACTACAATGTGCAACTCATTTTGTAGTTGTCTAGAATGTTTGCAATAAGGTGACAATGTAGAACTCATATTTGCAGTGGTCAAATTGCATTAGTTGCAATTTGTATGATGATATTTTGGTCATCCTACAACATGCAAAGAACTTCATTCATGTGTGCAATTTGTTTGCAACTTGTGATTTGTAGTTTTTAAAATATTAATCTCAATGATTTGTAGATTTCAAAATTTTAAATCTATATTCTTTCAAAATTTTAGAATTTTAGAACTTCCTTTTTCTAGATTTTCTTATGTAGATTTGTAGATTTTAAAATATTCATTTCAATGGTTTGTAGATTTCAAAATTTTTAATCTATATTCTTTCAAAATTTTAGAATTTTAGAATTTTTTTTTCCTAGATTTTCTTATTTATGATCTACCTTTTCCTAGATTTCAAAATTTCAGATCTAATTTTTCCAATATTGTAAAATTTAATATGTACTTTCTTCTTAGATTTCAAAAATTCCATTTTTTAGATTTTAAAATTTCTTGAATTTTAATTATTTTTTTATATTTATAGAATGTAAAAATCTACAAAATATAGAAGTCATAGAATTGAATCAAAATAATTCATTACATAGGACTACAACAATTTACGAGTCATTTATGTTCAATTGAATGGTACTTTTTACAAATGATATTGGACAATTGATATAAATCAAATGGGAATTAAATTTGAAAGCATTTAGAAAACAACTATGGTTATTTTCTAGTTGCATGATAGTTGTATAGGACACTAGTTGTATAGTAGTTGGTTGTGTCGGACATGTTTTTCTTTTAGTGCTCTAAACTTTTTCTAATTGAATTATTCATACCTATGCTTTATGTTGAATTCAAACTAGTCATGCCATCAATATAATGGCATTGAGATTACTAAGTAGAATTCTCACATGAGAGTGTGATCTAACATGTTCCAATGGTTATTTGATCTTCTAGGTTTTTGCTCTGAATAGCATTGATTATGAACATTTGCGAATTTAGAATTTTATTAGAAAGAAATTCTAGTGACTTGGTCCTCTTTTGTATATGACTAGTTTGAAAGATTATGGTTTGTTGTTTGGTGCTTTTGCCAAAAAAAAACACATCCCTTGAAGTTGATTAGTGCATCCATTAAACTATAGATAGTATATCACTTCTAAATACTTTCCAATATGCTTGTTTGTATTTGGAACTCTATTGCAAAGAAATTCTCATGACTTAGTCCACTTTTGTGTATGACTAGTTTGAAGGATTTTGGTTTGTTGTTTGATGCTTTTACTAAAAATATACAACCCCTAAAGTTGGTTAGTGCATCCATTAAACTATAGATTGTAAGTGACTTTCAAATACCTCCCAATATGCTTGTTTGTATTTGGAAGGAGATTTAGGTGCTTGAATTTTCCTATTTTTTAACTATACTTGATTGTTGATTAGAAATTGTTGTAAACATGCAATTGGCTACTGATGGTTAAAAACCAATTATGATGATCGCAATCAATTTCTACTGTGGTGTCCATGAAATTTTTGTAAGTAGTGTGTTTTAAGTTTGCCATAGGGAGTTGTTGTACTTATAAAGCTTCGGATTTTTTGAGCACATATAGACATCTAGAAGTCAACTTTCTAATCCATATTGTTGGCTGGAGATTTAAACAGCTACTTTTATTTAATGAAAATGATTAGATTTTGTTAGTTGATTATTTTCTATTTTTGAATACACTTTCATTCGAATTGGTCCCTCTCGTTGGACTAGACTTGAATCTGAATGTTCATTTGATGATTCAAGGAGTCTAATTCTTGGATTCTTTCAAACTCCATTGCTTTTTTTTATTGTTCATCCAAGAGCATCAAAACTTTTTATAATTGCTATATTTAAAGTTGCATTTTAAATTGAAATTTGACTGGTCTTGCTATTGAAGTGATGGGATTGAGATTGCTAAGATAAGTTCTCAAATTATATAGGCTCATTCAAAATATTACAATGTTTATTTGACCTTGTACGTTCTTCTCATAAGTAGGCTTTAGGATATTGCCTTGGCACTTCCTAATGACCTAGAGTTCATGGCACTTGAGGTACTACGCTTCTTCCTTTCTTCTATCATGCATTGTCATTCAAGTTAGGTCATATGCTTTCTTTTTGTTGTTAGTTTTCATCTTGAATGCAGGTTTATGAGTTGTTGATTGATGTTATTGGTGCTTTTTTGTGAAAGATTATTTTAATGTGTTATTTTTTGGTTGGTGACAAGTTTAGATTTTGGGCTTGGGTCTCATTTAGATTTGTGATTCTAGTTTTGTATTGCACTTTTTAATTTGGGAGGCCTTGTTAAGCTCAATTTAGGTCATTGTTTGCTATTGTGGAATTTGCGATATTTTTTCATGGATATGATCTTTTTTTAAATTGTAATGCCTTGTCTGACTATAGGAAAAGCAAATGATTCAAGCATTCGGAGCAATAAGCACTTATGGCTAAATCAAGTGTATTTTCCCTTTTTATCACGTCAACAACTTGGGGTGCATCTCATAGTTGCAACAATGGGTGGATCATGCTCATATTTGACCAATACATTCAAGCCTACTATCCCTACTTCTTCCACACCATTATCTATTTCTAGTGACATTTTTATGAAGGCTTTGAAGGGTCCAAATTCTACACAAACCATTGAGGAGCAAATTGAGCATTCTAAGATTCTTTGGAGCTAAGTGTTCAAGTTTGAATTAAATGTGGACGAAGTAGTGGAAGTCAGCAACGTGGAAGTCTTCAAAGATTTGCAATTGCATCCTAAGTGGGGGACTTTCTTCGTGACCTTTGGTAAAGATAGGGTTGGTGAGTTGGTGATGGGCCCAAAGTTTATTGAAGGTAGGCAAGCTGAGCTGTATGATGTAAAGATCCAATGAAATAATCCAGGAATGAATGAGTACGGTTTCCAACATGGAACCAAGTATGTGTTGAAGGTATTCAAGAAGGGGACTTCTTTACGACAATTGCAATTACAATGGCCTCGTGGAATGCTGCAAAATTACGTGAACAGAAAGGAATGGGCATATCATGGTAATCTTCCCCAAATTAGGGTTTTGAGTGATATGTATCTAGGAATATTGTTGGAAGATGGCCGGTTTGCCTTCTTAATGGTGAAGGAAGATGAAGATGCAACATCAAATCGATTGTCTCATATTGACAATAAAGAAGATTTGTTATCCATATTCCAAAGAAGATGTGGTATCTCTTATGTATTTTGTGGTTGAGGGAGTAGAACGGTTGCATAATCATAGTATTATTCATCGAGACCTTAAAGCATCTAATGTGCTCTATACAAAATATGAAAGTGGTGAGACATATTATGTGGCAAATTATGAATGTTCTATCAGAGTTATTGGAATAGGATTCTTTAGAGCTCTTGAAATATTGCAAGCATGCAAGGATTATAGTATCAATGACAAGCCTGAATTGTTTACGAAAGAAGTGGATGTCTATAGTTTTGGGATGGTGTGTTATGAGATCTTGATAGGAAGGCTTCCATTTGAGGACTATACAATTGGTGACATTGATCATGTGTTGTTAAGAGAAAGGCCAAAGTTACCCGACTATGTTGATGGATGGATGCGGGAACTATGAAGCATGTGTTGGCAAGTTAATCTTGTTGATAGACCATCTATTGGAGTAATGTTGAAGATTCTTTTAGCTAATTCAAAAAGATGTAGAAAACTCCATGCTCTTAGAGAAAAGTGTGATGTAGAAAAAGTAGTGGGAACAACTATTCCATTGTTAAGAAGGGCTATGCCATTAAAGTGATTGTAAGTAATACCAATTGAGGTGAAGATTGTCTAGTTGTTCTTTATGTAGGTCATTTTCATAGTCAACCATCCAATTGTTTTTACTAGTAGTATTTTTTTATGCCTTTTTGTATTTTTAAGCTATGGTTTTGTATATTCATTTATATGAAAATGGTATTTTTATTTTTAATCTTGACTATGTTGTTAAAACAAAACCTATTTTCTTACAATTCAATTATTGAAAATATGTATTTTAGTTCCAAGGTATTATAGGGAGTGAACTCCACTCATTATAAGAATGTAACAATTGTGTAATTGAAATGTCTTCATCATGTTGGGAATTAGCTTGTATTTGAATGTACTTAGGTGTAGTTGTCTTACTGCATTTGAGGTAGTATACTCTAAGAGAATACTCATTTTGTTTTTTGACACTTAGTCCATGATATTGCCCACCATTCTATCCTAATGATCATACTTGAAAAGCAGGCATGAATACTTTTGCAACAAGTACAAGTTCTTATCATCTTTACAATCTATTTTTAAAAAAGAAACGTAAAGTACAAATTGTCAAATTGTGCCCGGACTATTTTGAATATCTAACACCCCATAGACATCACAATGGATGGATGGTCTTCTTCACATTGAAAGGACCAATCCACTATACTAACCATTTGGTAGAGACAGACTTCTCTTGGCAATCTGAAGTCCTTTGTATCTAGTCAAACTTTGTGCCCCACTTCAAAGCATCCATCCCAATGCCATAATTTGTTCATTTCTTTGGTTAAGTGGTTTGGGTGGCTTTGTTATGGCTACCTTTGCATTCCTCAAGATCACATTTTGGTATTAAGTGCAAGCAAGATGAATACAAAATCAAGCAATAATTGTATATTTGTAGTACTAGTTGTATATAGTGAAGAGAAAATATTTGAAAATAGGATATTTCTTTTCCTACACATTAGAAATTAACAACCAATTGCACAATCCTTTGTGACCACTTTGATAACAAAAATCACTTTATCACTTCAAAATTGTTGAATTCAAACTCTAAAAAAGTTGTACCAATAAATAGGAGCTAGGTCATGAACTTGCAATGTAGTTGGGCATCTATAAAAATGAAGTTCATTGTATAAGAGAGGAATTTGATTATTATCCAATTCAATCCATAAGTGAAGGGCAGGAATCGACACATCATTACTGAATATTTTATATTTATTTATCTTCAAAAAAATAAGTTTTGGTAGGATGATAAATTTTTTTTTGCATTATTCATTTTTTCTCCATACAATTTCTTTTTGTCAAAAAACTTGCCAAAAGATTTCCAAAAATTTAGAATTATTTTCCGTTGAACCTATCCCAGAACTACTATATCTAAGATAGACACATAGTATAGATCCGATATGCAATTGATTGAATAAAGAATGATTTGTCTACTTTCTATTTTCTCTACAATTCAAACAATAGAGTTACCACAGGAATTTGTTTGTTGTTTTTACCCGTAAAAACAATATGACAACCCGAAAGTATCTGATGGAAAAAATGAAACATGAATATTGTAGCAAATTTTTTTGTTCAATCTCATCTCTGATTTGCACTTGAATCTTTTGAAGACTGCATGAGAAACCAGGCCTAGAAAAAGATGACCTCATAGTTCATCTTAGAAGCCACCAAGACTCCTTCATAATGGTTGACATTGCGTTAGTAGAGGGCATCCTAGGCATTATGGGAAGAGTAAAGTCTGCTCTTTTCAAAGCAGTGGTAGCAATTCATTTGTAGTAGTGAGGGTCACTGTGCATAATGCTTAGTAATTAATCTTACAATAACGCATTTGCCCTAATCCCTTAAACATGTGAATTAGCGCAAGTTCAAGCTCTGAATATTTCTTTTTTGGTTCTGACTGATGGAAACAAGATGCTTGCTCATGGATAGTACGTGATGACTCTTGATTCTCTTGTCAAGATGTTTTAGAGTTATATTAGAAACAAGGTATGGATCCAACATCCTAGTTCTTTTATATACAATACATCTATTGTGTACACATACAACATAGCAGATACAACATCTATTGGTGGGCTTAAAGCTTCCAATATCATGCTACTTGTCAAATCAAAGCACTCCTAAGTTTTTGAATCACAGGAATGCTATGCTACCCATGTCAGTTGTGAATGGAAGATGGCAATATGGCATGCAGTAAGTTGTTGACAACAATTGATTCCAAGGTCTGACTTTTTGGAGTATTTGGGATACATGAGCCTCTCATAAGCAAGACAATGATTTAGTGAAGGATAAGTATGAGAAATACTTTCAAGGTTAGTGAATGAACGTTACACTAAAATTGGTAAATAGTGTTGGGTGATAATTAGTGTTGTTCTCTATTTTTTACTCCCAACACTATTTTCCAAATTAAATTTGAATAGTGTTGGGGCACTTAACTTCCGTCATCAAACGCTAATGCTTCCCTAGAAACCTCAATTTTTGCTTCTTGCCGTCAAACTCTGATCCTTCTCTGAAAAACTCTATTTTTGCTTCCTTTACCTTGAGAATTCTCTTTTGGCTTGCTTCCTTGCTCTACCCTTCCTTTGCTCAGTAACCGCCCTGAAGAGATTGTAAGGGGAGATGGAGAGCTCTCCAGGCCATCACTTCTTCCCCACCTTGAAGAGATTTTTTTTTTGTGTGTGTGTGTGTGTATGTTTTTATACTCCCTGGATTTTTTCCTTGATTTCAAACACTCCTGGTTCCCCGCCTGTTGCTATTTTTTTCTTGGGGTGTGAGATTGAACATTGGATGATACCATTAGATTTATCTTTCTCTCCTCTATTTCCTCTGAAAAATTGTTTTTTTGGTTGTCATATTTTTTTAAAACCATTTTTTATTTTTGATTAGCCATTTTTTTTACAACCACATTTTTACTTTTTTTTTGCAGCCACTCACCTTGAGTCATTCAAGCATTTCCGGAACACTTCCATGGCCAATGCCTTGCCAACTTCATAAAAGCCAGCCATTAGTGGCAACAACATCACCAATTCCATGAAGATGTTGCAAGCCACATTATTCTATTTTCTTGTAGCTGAAGCCGATTGGACAAAAGAAGGCCCAATTCTGCAAAAGCCAAACTAAGTCGAGGCAAAAAAAGGAGCAAATGGGTGCAATATTTGTACCCTATATTACTTGAAGAATTCAACCACCTCCATAAATCAAGTGTCAAATTTTCTTTTCACCTACTTCGTGAATTGGCCTTTTCCATTCTTGTAGCTCTTGAGTCTTTTTTCACAAACCATTTTGTTGATTCCAAAGACGATATTTTGTTGGTCAACAAAATCACAGCAAATTAAATCCATCAATTCATGAATAACCACAATATAGTCCTTCTATCCTAATGTGGTCGTTTGACTTGTAGCTCTAAAAAAGAGCTTCAAATTGAAATGCGAACTGCCTACCATTTGGGGGGCTTGCAAAGGGGATTTTCATCTATAGAATTCGATGAAAATCTCATGGAAAAATTAGATGAAATGCATTTCATTGTCAATCTTGACAATGGTTGAACTGTAGGATTTCGGGGAGATACCACTATCAAATACGCTGAAGTTGTCTTGGGTGGGGAGTTCATAACCATAGTAGTTTGTATTTCAGGTGGTCGTCATGCTACAATCGAAGCTCCTATGCTCATTTTTTCAAATGAAAATAGGAATTATCCTATGCGGGGTTTGATTGATAATATCCCTAGAGTTTCTTATAGAATGGGCCCTAAAGGTTGGATGAACCAAACCATCTTCCCTAAATACTTTTTGAAACCTTGTGCATATCAAACTGATCTTCATTAACACATGAAGATCATATGGCTTGATAATTGTAGAAGCCATTTTGTGACCTCTAGATTGGTTGTTGTCTTAGCTACCAAAAACATAGTTTTCAAATTTCTACCTCCATGTTCTACTCACTTTTGCCAATCAATAGATACATTCTTCATTTCAAAAATCAAAGATGCATGGATAAGACAGTGGGAAGCCAAGAAAATTGAGTTGATATAACAAAATGCTTAGCAAAATGCCCCCCGGATAGATGGACAATGGTCAAGGAAGTTGACAAATACTGAGAAATGTTTTTTTTTCTACAATTGGTTGTTGATAGTGTAGAAGATGTTAATCAAGAGGTGGGTTGTGACAACATGTCCTATGCTAGAAAAGCAATTATTCGTTGTAGCTTGGCGTTAGGACTTAATGAATCTTGGAGTGTAGAACAAATTGTTTCCACATCTCCAAGAAATAATTGCAAAACATTTGCAATACTTTTGAGGGCAAGAATTGTCCAATTTCAATAAGGCAATTTAAAAATCCTTTTTGATATTTTACTATTTTTTCCCTTGAATTTTTGGCCTACAACTAAGATTATTATGTTGTATTTTGGGTTGTTACTATATTTAGCAACTTATGCATACACTACAAAAATTTTTAGCATTTCAACATTTCATTGTCTATTTCAGCATTTCATTGTTTATTTCAGCATTTCATTGTTTATTTCAGCATGTCATTGTTTATTTCAACATTTCATTGTTTATTTTAGAATTTCATTGTCTATTTCAGTACCATTCCAACTTCATTATTTTATTCTCATCTAACACTAAATGCACTCTCGTAAAAATGTTGAAATGACCAAATTTTACTATAGAGCTAGAATAGTGTTAGAATTGGTAAATAATATTCTAACACTAGCCTTGCAAATCACAATTAGTGTTATTGTTGACAATTAATATAACCAACACTGTTTACTAATTTTAGTGTACTGCTTTTGTCAAGCAAGAGGACTTAACATTGATCTTTTGCTCTTCACATCACTTCCAGAACTTCATATCGGCTTTAATTCATTAACCAAATTGAAGATTGTGCTTAATAATATGAAATTGGTAATCAGCGATTTCCACACAATTAGTTTCCAGTGCGATGGCATGTTTTTTTGTTGAAACTCTACATCAAATTGTAAAGTAGGTCCTGTGCTGGAGAGCAGACGTGCTCTGGAGGGCAGCGGGGAAGAACAGAAGCGGGGAGGAGCAGCTGCGAGGAAACAATACTCGCGGCAGCATGTAAAAAAATATAAAAGTACCGTGTCCCCACCAAGCGTAACTTCCACGGGGGGGTGGTTTTATTGCAGCTGGCGCCGGCCGGCAGGGCTCAGTCCACGCCGGGAACCGCCTGCTCAGCAGACAGCACAAGAGGGACTACCTTATAAAACGTGCCTCGTCAGGTGCAGTGCTGCAGCTCTCACTTGTGTTGGCATTCCCTTCGTTGCAGCACGTCGCACAACCCTCACGCACTCCCTCGTTCCGTCAAACCTTTTCCTTTCTCCTTCTCTCGCTTCACTTGCTGCTCATCACTTCACGTCCGTTGCTGTTGCCGCTGTTGTCCAGATCTACTATTGAAGGCGTGATCAGCTTCCTGCTTCTATCCCTGCTTCTCTCTTTCCCTAACAGGTGCGTCGCAAGTACTCGGTTTTGTCTCATTTGTCAGTGCCGCAGCTTGTGTCGCTGATGTAGTAGGGGCGTTTTCTCATTATCCCCTGAGGTGTGCTCCAGTTTGGCTATTCCTTTAAGGCATTCTCTCCATCTCTCATCTCTCTGCTCTCTGCTTGTCTTTTCTCTTGCCTCTCCTTCTCACCGGCATGTCGCTTCTCTGCTGCGTTGTGTCTACATTCGTCGTTCCCTTGCCACGGGAGTCGCGACGCACTTCGCGCTGCTGAGGCGCTGTCATGTTGTGCCTCTTGTAGAAGTTCTGCTATCAAAGTCTAGTAGCTTAGTAGTTCTTCGACATGAGTTTGTTTTTCATATAGATATCTTCCAATATGTTTGTGTGCACTTGAACGTAGGTTTTAATGGTAACAAGTCATTTATGGGACTATTGTTGTTTGTAGAATTTTTTTTCCTTCCATAGTTTCTTGTTGGGGTCTAAATACTATTCTATGAATGATATCATCCTTTTTTCAATAGAATATTGTAGATAATTGTTTGGCAATCATGGTTTTTGTGGAACTTTTGATATCAAAGTTCAATAGCTTAATGGTTCTTTGCCATGAGCTGTTTTTTAAGCCTCTTTATAGTCGTAGTTTTTTGTTATAGAAATATTATTTGCAATGCACATTGCAACTTGGCCTTATTTTGGATTTACATATGAAGTGCAATGTCAAGCATTGTTAACATTGTACCAATAGTTTGGTTTGGTCGTGTGGTAACTATTGACCTTTGGATTTGACTTCGAGCTTGAATTTGAATGTGAACTTGAGTCCAAATTGGAATGGATTTGTTGGATTTTGTTAGCCTGTTTAGGGCATATTGTGATTGCAAGTTCATATCTATTATTGAGCATTCTCGTAATCCCACTTATAGACAAATGTCCATGCTATGAATAGCATTGATTAAGGACATTTGTAGATTTAGAACTCTATTGCAAAGAAACTCTAGTGACCTTGTTCACTTTTGTGTATGCCTACTTTGAAGGATTATGGTTTGTTGTTTGAGTTTTTGTTTAAAAAACACATTCCTTGAAGTTGGTTAGTGCATCCATTAAACTATAGATTGTAAGTGACTTTCAAATACCTCTCAATATGCTTGTTTATATTTGGAAGGAGATTTAGGTAGTAGAGTTTTCCTATTTTTCCACTAAGCTCGATCGTTGATTAGGAATTGTTGTAATTGTTGTAGACATGGAGTTGGATATTGATGGTTAAGAACCAATCATGATAATCACAATGAATTTCTACCATGGTGTTCATAGAATTCTTGTAAGTAGTGTGTTTTAAGTTTTCCAAAGGGAGTTATGTGGTATTGATAAAGCTTTGGGTTTTTGAGCATATATGGGCACTTAGAAGTCAACTTTCTAATCCATATTGTTGCCAATGGTATTTGAAGAGTTGCTTTCTTTGAACAAAGATGGTTAGATTTTTTTAGTTGATTTTTTTTCCATTTTTTTCCATTTTTTTCATTCAAATTGGTCCCTCTCATTGCATTACATTTGAGTTTAAAAGTTTATTTGATGATTCAAGGAGTCTATTTTTTGGTTTTTGTCCAACTCCACTGCTTCTTTATTGTTCATCCAAGAACATCAAAGCCTTTTGAAATTGCAATATTTTGACTTGCATTTTATATTGAATTTGGACTAGTCTTGCCATCAAAGTGATGGGATTGATGTTGCCAATACAAGTTCTCAAATGGTATAGTTTTAAAATGTTACAATGGTTAATTGAGGTTTTAGGTTTTTTCCATGAGTAGGCTTTAGATTATTGCCTTGACACTTCCCAATGACCAAGAATTCATGGCACTTGAGGTATTACACTTCTTCCTTTCTTCTATCATGCATTGTTGTACAAGTTGGATTACTTGCTTCCATTTTGTTGTTGGTTTTCATCTTAAATGCAAGTTTATGAGTTGTTGGTTGATACTAGTAGCACTTTCTTATGGAAGATTATTTTTAGTGTGATTTTTTGGTAGGTAACCAATCTAGAATTTGGGCTTCATTTAGATTTATGATTCTAGTTTTGTGTTGCACTTTTTAGTTTGGAAGGCCTTGCAAAGCTCAATTTAGGTCATTGTTTGCTATTGTGGAATTTGCAATATGTTTTCATGGATATGATCTTCTTTTAAATCATAATTTGTTGTCTTACTATAGGAAAAGCAAATGATTTCAGCATTAGGAGCAATAAGCAGTGACAACTCAATCAAGTGTATTTCCTCCTATCACCCCAACGACTTGGAGTGCATCTGATAGTTGCAACAATGGGTGGATCATGCTCATATTTGAACAATAGGTTCAAGCTTGCAATTCCTACTTCTTCCACACCATCATCTATTTATAGTAACATCGTTTCAAAGTCTTTGAAGGGTCCAAATTCCATACAAACCATTGAGGAGCAAATTGAACGTTCCAAGACTCATTGGAGTCAAGTGTCTCAGATCAAATTGAATGTGGATGAAGTGGTAGAAGTGAGCAATGTGGAAGTCTTCCAAAATTTGCAGTTGCATCCTAAGTGGGGAACTTTCTTCGTGACCTTTGGTAAAGATGGGGTTGGTGAGTTGGTGATAGGCCCCAAGTTTGCTGAAGGTGGGCAAGCTGAGCTTTATGATGTAAAGATCCATTGGAATGATCCGGAATGTAATGAACGGGACTTGCGAGAAGAAGTCAAGTGGGTGTTGAAGGTATTCAAGAAGGGGACTTCTTTACGACAATTGCAGTTACAATGGCCTCGTGGAATGTTGCAAGATTATGTGAATAGAATCGAATGGGAAAGTAATGGAAATCTTCCCCAAATTAGGCTTTTGAGTGATGTGTTTCGTGGAATATTATTGGAAGATGGCCGGTTTGCCTTTTTGATGGGGAAGGAAGATGAAGATTTGCGACATCAAATTGATCGTCTCATGTTGACAAGAAAGAAGAATTGTTGTTTATATTCAAAAAAGGATGTTGAACGTCTTATGTATTATGTAGCTGAGGGAGTGGCGTGGTTGCATAATGGTGGTATTATTCATCGGGACCTCAAAGCATCAAATGTGCTCTATAAAAAACTTGAAGATGGTTGGACATGTCGTGTGGCAGATTATGAATGCTCCATTGGAGTTATTGGAACAGGGTTCTTTAGAGCTCCTGAAATATTGCAAGCATGTAAGGATTATTGTATCAACGATAAGCCTGAGTTGTTCACAAAAGAAGCGGATGTTTATAGTTATGGGATGGTGTGCTATGAGATCTTGACAGGGAGACTTCCATTTGATGACTATAGACAAAATAACTTTGATCATGTGTTGCTAGGAGAAAGGCCAAAGTTACCTGACTATGTTGATGGATGGATGCGGGAACTATTAAACATGTGTTGGCAAGCCAATCCTGTTGATAGACCATCTATAGGAATAATATTAAAGATTTTCTTAGCTAATTCAAAAGTATGTAGACAACTCCATGCTCTTAGAGAAAAGTATAATGTAGAAAGTATGGTGGGAACAACTATTCCATTGGTAAGAAAGGCTATGTCATTAAAGTGATTCTAAGAAATATTTGTTGAGGTGAAGATTGTCTAGTTGTCCTTTTATGGGTCATTTTCTTAGTCAACCATCCAATTGTTTCTAGTAGTAGTAGTTTGCATGCCTATTTTTGTTTTTATTAAGTTGTGGCTTTGTATATATTCATTTTTATTAAAATGGTATTTTTATTTTTCTTCTTGACTATGTTCTTAAAACAAAATTTATTTTCCTACATCTCAATTATTGAAAATATGTATTTTAGTTCTAAGGTATGATAGGCAGTGAACTCCATTCATTAGAAGAATGTAGCAATTGCGTAATCAAAATGTCTTCATCATGTTGGGAATTAGCTTGTATTTGAATGCTCTTAGTTGTAGTTGTCTTATTGCATCTAAGGTAGCATACTCTATAAAAAGAGTCATTTCATTTTTTGATACCTAGCCTATGATATTGCCTACCAATCCATCCTAGTGATCATACTCGAAAGGTAAACATGGATACTTTGCAACAAGTGCAAGTTTTTATCATCTATACAAATTTTTTTAAGAAAAGTAATGTGAAGTAAAGAGTCACTAGAAGAAAATGAGGGGTTTTGCAACTATAATGTACATCTTGTTTTGTAGTTGCATAGGACATTTACAATTAGGTGACAATTTAAAGACCGTAGTTGTAGTGGACAAAGTTGCATTAGTTGTAGTTTTGTTGCAAGGTTTTTTATCATCCGATAGCATGCAAAGAACTTCATCAACGTTTGCAATTTGTTTGCAACTTGTAAATTTAAAGATTTTAAAATATTAATCTTAATGATTTATAGATTTCAAAATTTCATATCTACCTTCTTTTTAAATTTCAAAAATTCAATTTCATAGATTTTATGATTTTTAATTATTTATTTCAATAGATTGTAGAAATTTACAAAGTATAAAAATCTTAGAATTATATCAAAAAATTCTTTGTACAAAACTACAACAACTTACAAGTCTTATATGTTCAATCTAATGGTATTTTTTACAATTGATATAGGACAATTGATATAAGATAAACGGAAATGAACTTTGAAAACAAGTAGGAAACAACTAGTGTACAACTGAAAAGCAACTAGGAAACAACTATGGTCATTTTATAGTTGCATGATAGTTGTATAAAACACTAGTTGTTTCCTAGTCATTTTTTGCAACTATAGAATGACTACTTTGCAACTAAATACAATGTATGAATGTTGTAAATGAAGGATATAAAATAATTACATTAGATTTGGTGCTAATAGAGAAGAAACTAGTTGCATACTTGCATGATAGTCATATAGGATACTAGTTACATAGTAGTCGGTTGTACCAGACATGTTTTTTTTCTAGTAAATCGCCAATTTGTATCTGAACTATTTTAATGTCTAACATTGCATAGACATCACAATAGATGGATGGTCTTTTTCATAGTGAGAAGACCAATCCACCATACTAACCACTTGGTAGGGACGGACTTCTCTTAACTATTTCAAGTCCTTTGCATTTAGTCAAATTTTTTGTCCTATTCAAAGCATTCATACCAATGCCATAATTTTTTCATTCCATTGGCATAGTGGTCTTAGGTGGCTTTGTTAAGGCTATCATTACATTCTTCAAGATGTCTCTGAAAATGGTCCAAGAAAAACAAGCCCAACACCAAGCCCTAACTTAAAGAAGTTGGAAACTAGAGACAAAAGTTGAAGGTATGAGAGCGATCCTCATTATATTCAAATGGGTGAAGGAATGGAATTAGTTGGGTTGCATCTTAACTACCAAAAATGCATTATATCCTTGTCCATATTATTATTTAGTAACAAATGGCCAATCTAAGAATGAGCTATATTAACTATATTACTACGTAAGAACATGGCCTTTCCAAATGGAATTTTGACGTATGTTTATTATACGTTATCCTATTGTAAATGTAGACATTATGTAAAAATATGTATATTTATATTATTTAAGTGAGTTTCAATATTTGTATACTATGTTGAACTAGAGGGGTTTTTTTAGTTTTAAAATAAAGAATCTCAACCTGACTGTGATGGAGTGATATTCCAATTGAAACTCTATTTTTTACCTCTAATTAGTCATATGTTAGTTTTTAGTTATTCATTCTATATTTAGATTGTTTTTTGTGTTTGTGAAGTAGTACAAGGAAAATATTCAAATAGTTTGCCTTCTAGTAACATTGGGATGATTTATCTTCTCTGTAGAAATATGAAATTAGTCTTATGGTCAATTTTCATGGTCAATTTTCATGACCAATAGATGTTAGGGGAATCACATGGTTAAGGTGTGGGTTGAACTTTCACTTAACTTGTATAATTTAGATAAAAGATAAAATGTAGAGAAAAGGATGCACTTTTGGGATGGTCTTTCTTATTGTTGTTGATAGGACCTAAAAGTTTAAGAGGTGTGTTTTGTTTTTTTTGAATTTTTGGAAATAAAATTTAAAAGACTTGTGTATCTCGATGTGAAGTTTTCAAATTGAGGTCACTTGCTTGATTTGAAATTGTGAATTAAAAGTTGTATCAATTTGAATAGAGGGAAGTCTATTACTTTCAATGTAAAAGAATAAAGATTTCGATTGACCATAAAAGATGGACAAATTTTTGATTTGCAATGGATTTTGGAGAGGGTGTAGGAAATTGTGTTGAATTTCCATAAAGCTATCACTCATTGTATTTGAAGTTCTTATGAGTAAGTTATAAGTGACAAAGCAAAGAAGGGTCTACTGCCTTTTTTTTTTTCAAGGCCAAAATTTTGAAAGGGCATAAAAATTGAACAAAGTTTTAGAATGAATTGAAATTTGGAAGAGAAGTAGAAAATTGTATTGGCTTTTTAAAAAACTATCATGCATTTTATTTGGACTATAAGCGAAACGGCAACACCAATTCAAAGTTCAACAATGAACGAAGAGTTGAAGTTAGTTGTGAGTGACAAAACAAAAAAGGGTTTGTTGCTCCTCTTTTTTTCAAGGCCAAAAATTTGAATGGTTATAGAAGTTAAACAAAGTTTTAGAATAAGTTGAAATTTGGAGGAAAAGTAAAAAATTGTATTAGCTTTTTAGAAAGCTATCATGCATCTCATTTAGACTTTAGACGAAACAACAACACCAATTCAAAATTCAACAATGAAATAGGAGTTGAAGTTAGGTGTTTGAAGATGAAATTAGGTGATTAGAGTTGACATTAGATTATTGAAGCTAAAATTTGGTGATTGAAGTTGAAATTTGAAACTAGGATTTTGAAGTTGGAGTTTAAAGAGTTATAGAAGACTTTGAAGACAGGAAGATTGTAGATTCTTGTATTGTGGCTTGTTATTCCTAGCCTGATTTGAAGGTTTGTTGTCTTTTAATTGTTATTCCTAGCTAGTTTTGGAGGCTCATTGTTTTTTGTTTCTATATTATAAACTTATTGCAGACTATGCGATAATTCAGAATTAGTCTCACTTTGTACTTGTGGTGACAAAGTAGAATTAATCACCCACATAGGCAGACTTTTATGTTGTTCCCATTAATGAGACACGATTGCTAGTCATCATGGGTTTGAAGTTTAAGAGCCTATTTTCAAATGGTCAACTTATGGTTTGACTATTTTGTTTTACTTGTTTGAGGCCGTGGGATTTTATCACATACCTTAATCTTTATATCCATTTAGAGTCAATCAATACAAAATAGGTCAATGGGTAGCAGTTCGATAGTGGTTTAAAAGATTTGACGTTTAAGATCGAAGAGTTGACATGACTACAACTTTCAGTTTTGAACCATATTAATTTAGTGGGTGAATTTATTGTAACGAACTTATTCATATTCATCTTCTTTATTACTTTGTTGGTTGTTAATAAGGTAAATTAGCGAGTGACAAGTTCAGTTATTTTTATCATTTTATGACTTCTTTCATTTTCAAGCCATTTTTGGTCACAACCAAAATCTTTGTGATTTCCCAAAGCAAATGTTCTCTATACGACAACATGTTGGCCAATTAAGTGATGCTTAGTTTCACCTTTGGGAGTTGGAAGGGATTATTTAGTTAAACAAAAATTCCTAATAAAATATGCTTTTTTATACAATACTTAGATTCATGAGGCTACACCATGGTAATTTTTCCAATTTTTGTATTAATCTTGCCCCCTTTGATGCTTTGAATCTTTATAGAATCATATGTATAAATATGTATACCTAAAGAAGAGAGACTTCCAAGCTATACAAATTGATATCATATTTTTTATAATTTGAGTTGAAGCAACTATAAGATTTACAACTTCAAAAGTAAATATTATAGATTCAACAAAGAGAAAGATGAGAATATGGATGAATGGAAATAGTAATGCAAACCATGCATAAAGTAAATTATAGTGGTAGAGTTCACCACCATTTGGTTCAATTGTGCAAATTAGTGAACTCATTGAATGGTTATATTACATATTATATGTCATCTTTGGTATAACTTGTGAAAACTATATATAATTACTGACCAAAAAATTTGATTAAACCTTAAAGGATTGGACTAGGGTGTATTGGCTTCTTATGAGGATGAATTTTTAGAATGGTTTCTAATTATGATGCTCTACATGTGAAGCTTTGATTTCCATCATTACAATAAATATGTATGCAAAAGACATAAGGATATTTTGATTTCAATAGTACACCCGCCAATTAGAAATAAATTCTAAAAATTGAGATTTATTAATCATCTAAATTATGTTTACAAATGCCCTTGTTTTTTAAAGTCTTGAATTTGGAGATTGTATAAAAAAATGGCAAGTGCAACTAAGATTTTAACCTCATAATATGCAAAAGATTTTATTTATCTTATATACATAGAATTGCCTAGAATGTCTACTACAATAATAATGGTAGTGTGACTGTAGCAATAAGGTTGAATTGAAAGAATTAATTACTAAGTTAGAGGTGCTTAGAATGGCCTCCATAGTAATAATCTATACCTAAAGTTAAGTTTAGTTTTGTTTGTTTGATACAATGAGTTCTTGTTACCATCAGAAAGTGCTTGGCAAGAAGAGGTATATAGGCTTGGTTTTGTGATGTTGTGACCTACAACTTGAAAGTTATAAAATTTCAAAGTTTTATGTATTAGAAAATTAGAAAATTACTCTTACTTTTATTTACACTATGGCTATGGCACGAGGTACACTAGTAATACTAGTAATACATTATCAAGATTCAAGTGAAAGAATCAATTATTATTCGAAAATACCATAACAAGGTAGAAAAGTCATTAAAAGGCTAACTCTCTAGCTTGGGGTGCAGAGAACGACAATATTTATTGCATTCACCCAGCCTTCCTGTGCTCCTCCATATTCCATTGCTCTCCTCTAGCACCCATTGCTTTGCAAGTGGACTCTTCTTAATGTTGTAATTGCTAAAACATAATTTCTTTTAATTGCTTTTGGAGATTTGTGTCATGAATTGAATCACATTGTTTGGATTGATGGCATTTAGCTTATGGAATACTTTTGCACAACCTCAATTTTGGATAGAAAATACATCATGGGCCAATTTAGGAGTTTGGTTTTCTGAAATCCTGGGTGTAGAATAGGGAAATCTAGGAATCTAAATCCATGATTGTGGGCACAATTTGGTGTACCGTTTGCCTTTGTACAATTTGGGGTGGGCATATGATTTGAAAGCTTATTTTTCTGCTTATAAGGGAACATGCTTGGGTGAATGCAGGGAACATTGTGGGTTGTGTGAACAATAGGGAAGATGCCAGGTAGTGAATGTGGCAGTGGACGACAACAAACTAAATGGAATAATAGACGAAGGAGTGATTGATGGGGAACCGATGAAAGTGATGTATGAGGTTTTTTAATTTGACAAACGAGGTTTGATGAACTCAACAAATGCTAAGGAGAGGCATGGTTTAGAGTTTTGGACATAATTTAAAGTAATTTTGGAACAAAATTCAAGAACAGAGTTTTGGAATGGAATTCCATTCTAATTTTTATGAACTTTATAGAAGTATATAGCCTATATGGTCAAAAAATTGTAACATAAAAACAACATGTGAAACCAAGTTTTTCTAATGACATTGATTTTTTTTAAATTTATCTAAAAAATAAAGTGTTTGCAATTTTGTAATGAAAAGGTGGAAATAAAATTATATCAATAGAAATATACCTTCTATTAATTTGGAATTTTAACCATCACAAAAGTTATTTATGAAAATCTTCATTTTGTTGTTTAAATTTAGAATAGCATATTTAAAGAATTGTTTAGAATAGAAAACACTGAAAATGGTGTAATATGATATTAGATAGTTGGAGCTAGTAATTGCAATTATAATTTCAAGACTTTTGCATCTCTAGCAATACAAACATCCAAAGCTCAAACATGTTACAAAGCTTTAAATAAGACATTCAAATGTCTAGGTATTTACAATTGCTATAACTAGGGTTGACGAATGTCAACGTCCGCCCCAAAATAGCGTCTATTTTCCGGACGTCCGGACGCATGGACGCTAGCGAACGCAGCGTCCCGACCGCCGTTGGAAAGCAGACGGACAGGGCAGACGGCCCGAGGCGGACGCCCAGATCGTGCGGACCAGATCAGTCCGCGCGTTGATCGGACGGCCGTAATCGGGCGGACAGGCAGACGCTGTGTCCGCCGGGACGCAAATGTCAGCGGACGCTGCGGACATAGCGTCCGCGTCCGGACGTCCCGGATGTCTGGACATTGTGTCAACCTTGGCTATAACTCCTTTTTTCTAAACTCCCACTTTTATTAATAGCTAGTAAAGCTTGAATTGTCTAGGATTAACCAAGTAGTGGTCTTCTATATGGATACACACTACTAGAAAAAACATGTCCAAATCAACAAAAATCTAACACAAAATTGTTGATTTTAGGTGTTAATTAGGACATGTTGACCTAGACAAGGTTCAACCTAAAAGTATTGATTTGGATGGTCATATTGACACTTTTGTATTGTACATGAATAGAAAAGTGTTTCTTTTGTTGTCCATTTTGGCACATTATTGTTGGTCATCAATAAAAATGTGTTGTTTGGGTTGTTATTTACAACATTTTTCTACAAATCAAGAATGGAGACTATGGATTATAAAAAAAATTATGGTTACAATCTCCAAATCAGGGTTGACGAATCTCTACGTCCGCCCGTAAAAGGCGTCCGTAACCCAGACGTCCATCCTCATGGACGCCAGCGGACGTAGCGTCCCTCCCGCTGTTGGAAGGCGGATGGGTGGGGCAGGGCGGACGGCCCGAGGTGGACGCCCAGATCATGCGGACCAAATTAGTCCGCGTGTCGATTGAACGGCCGTAACCGGGCGGACGGGGGGACCGGCGGACGGGGCGGACGGCGTTCGCGAATGTCAGCGGACGCTGCGGACACAGCATCCGTGTCCGGACGTCTCGGACGTCCGACCGTCCTGTCAACCCTGCTCCAAATACAACTACAATTTTCTTTTAAGTGATGAATCATCCACCTCAAACAAAACCCAAAAAGAAAGATAAAGGGATTATAACTTATAATAGAAAAATATTGCACCTAATCAAAAATGAACTTGGCACAAGTGCACAAGAAAATGCAAAACACGACATCTAAAAACCAAAGGTACAAATTAAAAAAACAAGTGTAGCTATATTATAAATGACATTATTCCTAGAAAGCCTATTTTATATTACATTATTCTCATGTATAAAAGACAGACACAAATGAAGTCAACAGCAAATTATAGAATAATTAAGAAGGATCTACTATCTTCTTCAACCTAGCACAATAAAACTTATTGTGTGAATTCAAAAATCAATCTACATTAACTAAAGGTCTTGTTGTGCACCAAATGAAATCCATGTCAATGAAATCTAACAATAAAATTGTTCATCATCCATGTTCATGACATAATTGACCCAAATTGTTAAATAAAATGATATTAATTAACAAAATAGATCAACAAGAAAATTGATAATGTCATCTTGTCCAAAAGACTTAAAACTAATGTCTACTTAAAGTTGTTACAATATCCAATTCTTTCATTTTCATTGCAACATTGTCAGTTCAAATCTCTCAAACATTGAATTTTAGCTTGTACAACTAATATTTTAGCTTCCTTCCATCCTTATGAAGCTTGTAATGTGAAGCTTGATATAGAAATTATTGATCCCTTATTCAAAGTTTAGATTTCTTTGAATCCTAAATACAAGCTGGTGATAGTTAGAGAAGATGCTTAATTCATGAGCAAACATCTAAATTAGAAAAACAAAAGTGTGATAATACAAATTTGAACATATGACTCGATTCTTCTATATTTCTACTAGATCCATCAATTAGAAAATGATGAAAATTTAATGATATAAGAACTCTTCTCAATTGTGTAGGCAACAAAGAGAATGGATTTTGGGATTACACACATAACTTGCAAAATTTAATAATGGTGAAAAGAGTCATTTTTTTATCAATGTAGAAGTGAATTTGAGATTGAAATTTTAAGGCAATGTTTCAATGAAAGACAACAAGAATTTGACTCATCACAATTGAAAATGGTGGAATATCAAAGTAATATCAAACATAGCTATGTAAAATATCTATAGTATTGAAATGTATATATTTTTATATCAAATAAATATTTATAATTAATACTATAAAAGTGAAAAAAACGTAAAACCAATTGTTTTACTACAATGTATTCTTCTTTTATCTAAATAACCACTAATACCAAATAAATATTTATAATTAATACTATAAGAGTGAAATAAACATAAAACCAATCGTTTCATTATAATGTATCCATCTCTTTTATAAATTGTAGAAGGCAGTTACTATCTCTTTTTAGTAAATACTAACAAATTGTGTCAAAACTGAAAAACAATAAGTAAATTCCAAAAGGGGGACACTTGTCATTTTTTCATTGGTTGTAAAATTCTTAAACAAATTTTGAAAGGGGTACATTTTCTGCCTTGGAACCTATCCTTCGCCATTTTTCATATGAATTAGGTCATTTTATTGCAACTTGCTATGACTTGCAAAACATTGGGACAAAATGTTGCAAAAAAAGAATAAAAAATTCCATTCCATTGCCAAGAGCTCATAGCACTGATCCATGAATTGCTTGCATGTTTTGCCAACAAGAGTGAGAGCAGTGGATGTTAGCATTTTGCGTCTAAAGATCATACCAACCACATAAAAAATTTTGAAGAATTTTTTGACAAAATACACTTCTTTAAGTAAGAAAGTTGTTGAGTAAGTGCAACAAGTAGTACAATCCAATGTAAATTTAAGGAAGAAACAAATTGTTTGAAATGAGCCCTAAGAGTGGAAAACACACAAGAAAGCAAACAAGATGAGCATATAATTGCATGTAAAATATCTATATGTGGGAGTAAATAGAGCTGTGTCAAAAAAAATCAATCCACCTCTTTAATTTGTACTTGACCCTTTAATTATCTTTAGCAATGACGAAACTTCTAGCCATCATCCAACAAATTAGTTCATTAAAGTCTTCACATGAACACGTACATTACTATCATATGCAACATATAAGCTTTTATTTATATTGGCTCATTATCTTCAATAAACAAGTTGAAGTCCATTATAGGACAATGAGTATTTGAAAGAATTTGTTTGAACATCACCACCTTTAGGTGCAATGGGGTCATTGCAAAAAACACTAGTATACGTATTTATCACATAGGGAGTGTCAAAGCTTTCTTTTGCTATAACTTTTGAAGCATGACTTGTATGAACTTGAAATTTTTATTGGAGAAGTCTGTCTTGAGTGTAATTATATTTCATTTTTTTTTTTTTCAATTTTAAAAATCATTTTACACTAAAATGTCAATTTAATTAATTTGTCATGTTTTAAATTTGAAAGATTATTAGTACTATGGAGTCTCAAATTTTATGATCTAGAGCCAAAATTTCTGTGGTCTATTTTCATAGTAAGAAGTCATATTTTTATAAAAGGGCATTTAAACATAATTTATTTTATGTCTACTACGTTTTTACAAAACTACAAATGGGACTCCCTCATAGCCATATGCACCTACTTCTAAATATTGAAGATGGTTTCAAGATCATTCTTTTGGTGGAATTTCTTCACCATAAAGTCTTCGCAAATGGACAATTTTTACTTTATTTGAAAATTGTTCTTTCTATTTTTTACAAATTAAAACGCCAAAGTATCTATTTTCTTGCGATTATGCATTTTTCTAGTTCTCCAATTTAGAGAATTTTTTAATGCTTTTCCTTGATAGGATGACTTCTTCTTATAAGATGCACATTGGTCATATTTTTAATATTTAAGAAAATATCTTTCTAATTTATGGAATTTTATGAAAACTACCAACATGGAACAAAATTAGTATGTCATTCTTGCAATCACCCAATAACTGAAAATATATACTAGCTCAAAGGCTCGATAAACAATTAAATATTAACATCAAAACCAATTGCTACCAATATAATTTATTTATAATTAAACAACGTTTTTGAGATATCTATCCCAAATATACTATCATTTCTGAGCAGCTAATGCTTCATTCACTTGTGCATGTTTTGGCTAAACCTTTATATTTGAACTTCATCTTGTCACTAAAGTATTGAAGAAAACAAGTGTCAAATGTACAATGTCATGGTGGATTAAACGTGTAAGATCAAAAGCAATTTTAATAGGAATACCAATGAAGAAATCTGCCATTTTCACTAGAGGCAAAGACCTTGAGCCATAGACACGTGAATTCAAATTAGAGACAAAGGAGTAATTCAAACTCATCCACCAAAATGTGATACCAACCAATTAATAGTGTTAATTAACCACTAAATGCCCAAGGCTTGTTTTGAGCTTTTTGGAATTTGCTTTGAATTGAACAAAATGCCAAAATTTTGATAAGTTGTATCACTTTTTTCTGAATTGTAACTTTACAAATTCAAACGAGACATGTTAGAGATCCCATAGGAAAAGAAAATACAACAATATCACTTATGGAATGAAAGATTATAATGTTTGACCATAGGGGTGTTAAAACTACAAAAGTGATGTGAAGTCTTTCAATCCTCTTTTCACAAGTCAAATCTAAAAAGTTGGTGACCAAAAAAATTTGAGGTTAAAGGGCCTAACATGTACAACCTCAATCAATTTATGGCTTCTTAAAATCTACTCTATAATTTTTTAAATGAATTTTGAATGTCATTTTTTCTCCAAGATTTAGTGTATTTGAAGCTCATTTTCAAGAGTTTTCAACATTATGGGAAGTCAAGATTGCAAAATCTGGAATAAAAAAATCACTATCATTTCTTTTCAAGGTCTGATTTTCTATATACTAAGACTAGACTTCATTACTTCAAGAAGAACTTTCCAAAAATATAAACTACTAAAAATAGCAACTTGGTTAGGTTTTATTAAACTTCAAAGTTTTGCAAACACCAGAATTTGGTGCCTCATGCAGTTAGGGGTTAAATTTGAGGAGCCAAAATTTATGTTTCTAATAGCAGACTCCCTGTTAGTTACAAATATTATGCCTGTAGTAGTTTCATATAAACAGCAGTACTCTAACTAAGGTCTCAATACTTCAGAAAAGGATTTGGGTGCCTTCCGTACGAATTCTATAGAATCCCTGCCTGGTCCTCTCTTGTACATTCAGTAACTCATTGTATGACAAATGGTAAGCAGTGTTGACTTTAGGTATGGTGCTCTTGACAAACACAAACACAAACTTTGAATGCCCGTAGACCAAGCGAGGAACAACATCAAAACCACACCATTTGAATAGTTGCACAATCATTATGGAAGTCATTTGCAGCCAAAAGGAAAACTAACCTCGCTCACAGAGTGTGTCTTCATAATGAATGTGCAAATTGGTGATTGAAAGATTCAAGTTCGCAATAGTAGTCGCAATTAGGGAGCTAATAAAACCAGATGTTCAAGGTCGTATCCTGCAGGCATTGTGTCACTGATACAGCAATTCACAACACCGCAAGGCTCTTTGAGTACAAAAAGGTCAAGAAGAGAAAAAAAAGTAGAGACGTGGAATCAAATATAGTTCTCAAAAATATTACAGAGTGGTAAGGATTGAACTACAGTAACATTTATAATACTCAAAACTCCATCGATGAGTCTCGAATCCTTTGAGAGAACTGTTCTTTGCTGATCGATTCCTTAGCACCACGAAAACCATACTAACGGTTCCTTGAGGCCCAGTTGTCTTGCGGTGCTTCAACTCAAGCATGGCCGATTCAGCCGCCTGTCAAATCAACAATAGTTCACATTGTAAGCTTACCTCATTTACTCGTCTTTGTGGCACTTAGAAAAGAGCTGTGGAATCTAGACTTCCTTGTTTTCAGGCTTGGAATAAAAGTTCGAACGTCATTTTTGGGTGTCACAATGCTCTCACACTGCCTTTCGAACATGCGCGTGTTCGAGTAGCAACTCTTTCCAGCTCTTGGAGATGGGATGCTGCCTCAAGTCTTTGTTACTTTTATTTTCCTGCTGCAGCTCTCGATGTTGAGTTCAAAACAAACAGAAACCCAAATGACGGATCCACGGCACCGGAATATTCTCAACGTCCCCAGAAACTGAGACGCAAACGGCAAACGGCGGACAGAAACGTACTCGTGAATTTTGAACCTCCTACTCGACGAGAACGAACTCTGAACGATGGATCCACGACACCGGAAATCTCCACGCTCGGATTGAAGTAACTGGAAATTCCATGCAGTCGGCGACTCCGCGAACTCTGCAAACGTGGAACTCGAAGCCCACCAACTGCTGTGGCCGCACCAACACCCCCTGCAACACTATACTGGAGAGCCGATTAATTTTGGAAATCTACGCTCTTCGAAGAGGAGACGATGACGACAACATGTGGGACTACTGCAGAAAAAGTGCCTCGTCAGATGCTGCTGCTCCAAGTTGGAATGGCATTCCCTTCGGTGCAGCACGTCGCACAACCCTCACGCACTCCCTCGCTCCCCCTCAAACCTTTTCCTCTCTCCTTCTCTCGCTTCACTTGTAGCTCACGACTTCACGTCCGCTGCTGTTGCCGCTGCGGTTCAGATCTTCAGTAAAGGCGTGATCAGCTTCTGGCTTCTAACCCGGCTTCTCTACTTCCCGAACAGGTGCGTTGCAAGTACTTGGCTTTTAGATTTGTCGGTGCCGCAGCTTGTTTCCGCCGATGTGAGGGCGTTCTCCCATTCTCCCGTGAGGTGTGTCCTAGTTTGTCTGTTCATGTATGCCACTCTCTCCATCTCTCCATCTCTCTGCTTGTCTTTTCTCTTGCCTCTTCTTCTCACTGGCATCTCGCTTCTCAGCTGCGTTGTGTCTACATTCGTCGTTCCCCTGCCACCGGAGGTCCACGACACACTTTGCACTGCGGAGGCGGCGTGGCCTTCTGCTTCTAGTTGCCACTATCTTGGTGAACAATTTTGGATCTGGTGCAGTGAAGCTGTCGTGTCTTTGCTCGGTTTTATCATTCTAAGGTGGGCTTAGGAATTGCTTGACGAAGCACCTCTGGGGATTGTGCTTCGGGAAGATTAGCATATGAGCGTCGATGGACTTGATGTGTTTGTGCTTGTGGTCGTGCGACTCATTCGCCAGGGCTGGCTAGCGCTGGTTTCTTGAAGGGTTGTATACAATGTGGCTGCGAAACCCTTAAATTTGCGCTACTGTTTAATGCTTCATTTTGGTGAAGAATTTTCACTGGGAAAAGTATCACGCTAGGAAGGTCATTCGACGCTAGTTCGATGAATACGGTACTTACAAGTTTTTAAGGGTTCCTGACCCCGAGAAGCGAATTCCGTTTTGAGGTTGATGATCGGAAGTGTAGTCTACCGAGGTTTTCGTGTTGATGGACAATTCAGAAAATGGTGTGCACTTGGTGTGCTTATGTCCTTCGTTTAGCCAAGCTGAGAATTGGTGGAATGAGTTCAATTCTGGAAGCTTCTACACAGAACATTCTTCTTCGTTCTTTTTCGGCAATTGTATTGAGCGGAGATGCAATCATGAATTCCAACTTTTTCCACATTCAGTAGAAGTGTAAGTGTAAGGTATGTGCATGTGTAATCGTCACTAATAATAGTTGAGCATAGTTTCTATTACTAAACATAAATGAGTTGTGTTGCATCTTATTGAAAACTGAATGAGGATGACAACGCCCTGTAGCAAGTATTATTCGGAAACCGCATGAAAAAGTTATGAATTTTAAATTACCATCTCTAAATGTAGCACTAGCCTCTTATAGATTGTGAAATTTCGATTGTGTATGTGTTGTGTAATAAATATCTCGGAAAACAGGACCATTTATAATTTCCTTGAGTGTAGGTACTGAATTAGAGTAGAATTTCGTTATTTTTCAAGGTGGATTGTTGATTGGGAATTGTTTGTGGACATGTAGATGGATATAGGTGGTTCAAGAAAGAATAAAGACAATCATGAGGAGTTCCTAACATTATGCCCTCGGAATTCTTGTAAGTGGCATGTTGAAGTTTGCCATAAGTTGTGTGGTACCAATAGCACTTTGGGGGCTTGAATGTATGTTGGGGCTTGGAAATCAAGTCACCTAATTGGATATTCTAGAATTTGGCATCTCCAAATGAAGATGGTTTAGGTATAGTTGCTTGTATTTTTCCATTTCTAGATACCTATGCTTTCAATTTGCATTGTATCATTGCATTGAACCTAAGTCTAAATGTTTTATGAATCAAAGATTCTATTTTTAGTTTTTTAGATCTCTATTTCTTGTTTGTTTTTTTATCTAAGAATCCTCCGAGCTTTCTTTGATTGAATTATTCATACTTGTGCTTTATATTGAATTCAAATTAGTCATACCATCAATGCAATGGCATTGAGATTGTTGAGTAGAATTCTCACATGAGAATGTGATCTAAAATGTTACAATGGTTATTTGATCTTTTAGGTTTTGGCTAGTAGGCAACATTTTTATTTGCATGCTCTTTGTTTTTAGGTGACATTGTTGGTGAAAGAATTACACATATATAATTATTTTCTAGAAGTTCATTTTCTCTCATGTTAGTGGCTAATTCATCAAGTCATATATGGGATTGTTGTTTTTAGCAAATTTTTCCCTTCCATAGTTTCTCGTTGTGGTCTAAATACTAGACTATGAATGATATCATCCTTTCTTCAATAGAATTTTGTGGATTATTATTTGGTAGCTATAGTTTTTGTGGAACTTTTGATATTAAAGTTTAATAGCTTTATGCTTCTTCATTGTGAGCTGTTCTTTTTAAGCCTCTTTAATGTCATCTTGGTTTTTTGTCATAGAAATACTATTTGCAATGCACATTGCGACTTGGCCTTGTTTTGGATTTACATATGATGTGCAATGTCAAGCATTGTTAATATAGTACCAATAGTTTGGTTTGTTTGAGTGGGAACCATTGACCTTTGGATTTGACTTTGAGCTTGAATTTGAAATGTGAACTTGTGTCCAAATTGGAATGAATTTTTTGGATTTTGTTAGCTTGTTTAGGTCATATTGTGAATTTATAATTGCAAGTGTAGGTCTATTATTGAGCATTCTCTTAATCCCACTTGCGGAGAAATGGCCATGTTATGAATAGCATTGATTAAGAATATTTGCAAATTTAGAACTCTATTGCAAAGAAATTCTAGTGACTTGGTCCACCTTTGTATATGGCTAGTTTGAAGGATTTTGGTCTATTGTTAGATGCTTTTGCTAAAAAAACACATCCCTTAAAGTTGGTTAGTGTATTCATTAAACTATAAATTGTGACTTTCAAATACCTCCTAATATGCTTGTTTGTATTTGGAAGGAAATTTAGATAGTAGAGTTTTCCTATTTTTCAATTAAGCTTGATTGTTGATTAGGAATTGTTGTAATTGTTGTGGACATGTAGTTGGATATCAATGGTTAAGAATCTATCATGACAATCACAATCAATTCCTACCATGGTATCCATGGAATTCTTGTAAATAGTGTGTTTTAAGTTTGCTATAGAGAGTTGTATGGTACTGATAGAGCTTTGAGTTTTTGAGTGTATATAGGCACCTAGAAGTCAAGCTTTCTAATCCATATTGTTGCCATGGATATTAAAAGAGTTGCTTTCTTTGAACAAAGATGGTTAGATTTGGTTAGTTGATTTTTTTTCCATTTTGTGATACACCTTCATTCAAATTGGTCCCTCTCATACATTAGACTTGAGTCTTAAAGTTCATTTGATGATTCAAAGATTCTATTTCTTGGTTTTTGTTCAATTCCACTACTTCTTTATTATTCATCCAAGAACATGAAAGCCTTTTGAAATTGCAATATTTTGACTTACATTTTATATTGAATTTGGACTAGTCTTGCCATCAAAGTGATGGGATTGAGATTGCCAAGATAAGTCCTCAAATGGTATAGGCTCATCTAAAATGTTACAATGGTTATTTGACCTTGAAGGTTCTTCTTATGAGTAGGCTTTAGAATATTGCCTTGGCACTTCCTAATGACCAAGAGTTCATGGCACTTGAGGTATTACGCTTCTTCCTTTTTCTATCATGTGCCATTGTTCAAGTTGGATCACTTTTGTTGTTGGTTTTCATCTTGAATGCAAGTTTATGAGTTGTTGATTGATATTATTGGCGCTTTCTTGTAGAAGATTATTTTGGTGTGTGAATTTTTGATTGGTGTCCAATCTAGATTTTGGACTTGGGCCTCATTTAGATTTATGATTCTTGTTTTGTGTTGTGCTTTTTAGTTTGAGAGGCCTTGCAAAGCCCAATTTAGCATTAGAGAAAATTTGAATTCTTAAGAAGGCCCTCTCAAGAGCAAGAAACCCCCTTTTACATTTAAATATGTACTTTGTGAAGAATGAGGACATATTAATTCCCTATTTCCGCCCATGTACTTGGTACGAGTAATGATCATTATCAAGTTTAATGGTATTTGATCTAATAATATTCTAGTACATGATGAAAGCCTTAGTACAATTTATAGGACAACTTTTGAATGTGCATAGTACTCCAATGGTGTACATTGTACTAAGTTTTTGGTCTATTTGTTATTGTTTATTAGTAAACTTAGTGATTAAAGTGCTAAGTACTATAAAGTATGACATGTGACTATACACTTTTTCTTATTATGTGATATATCATGATTGATGTCTTCACCATATTTAATAAAATTAGAATACTTTGATCAAAACAAAGTTTATGATAAGTTGTATGAGTTTGCACATGTGGTGTACATGACACAAAGTAATGACATTTTTGTACTACCTTTAATAGGCTCCCCTATGATTCATTTAACAGCTTTGCTTGTCAAAGTGAAGGGGCCTTCTCAAAGGTCCAAATATCCTCTAAAGGGTCATTTTTTGCTATTGTGGAATTTGTGATATTTTTTCATGAATATATTCCTTTTTTAAATCGTAATGTCTTGTCTTACTATAGGAGAAGCAAATGAATCCAGCACTAGGAGCAATAATCAGTGATGGCTAAATCAAGTGTATTTTCCCTTTCTATCACCTCAACAACTTGGAGTGTATCTCATAGTTGCAATAATGGGTGGATCATGCTCATATTTGAAATATAGATTCAAGCCTACAATCCCTACTTCTTCCACATTATTTGATCTTTCTAGTAACACTATTATAGAGTTTGTGAAGGGTCCAAATTCCATAGGAACCATTGAGGAGCAAATTGAGCATTCTAGGATTCATTGGAGCCTAGTGTCCAAGTTTGAATTGAATGTGGCCAAAGTGGCCAAAGTGAGCAACAAAGAAGTCTTCCGAAACTTGTAGTTGCATCCTAAGTGGGGGACTTTCTTCGTGACCTTTGGTAAAGATGGGGTGGGTGAATTGGTGATAGGCCCTAAGTTTACTGAAGGTAGACAAGCTAAGATTTATGATGTAAAGATCCAATGGAATGATCTATGGATGAATGAAAATGACTTGCAATGTGGAAAAGGGTATGTGTTGAAGGTATTCAAGAAAGGGACCTCTTTACAACAATTGCAATTACAATGGCCTTGTGGAATGTTGCAAGATTACGTGAATAGAAAGGAATGGGCATGTCAAGG
The DNA here is from genome assembly GCA_963969395.1 of Pseudoscleropodium purum. Classification (NCBI taxonomy): domain Eukaryota; kingdom Viridiplantae; phylum Streptophyta; class Bryopsida; order Hypnales; family Brachytheciaceae; genus Pseudoscleropodium; species Pseudoscleropodium purum. Next base: position 31,334,229 of record OZ017795.1, read on the forward strand.
TAATCTTCCCCAAACTAGGGTTTTGAGTGATGTATATCATGGAATATTGTTGGAAGATGGCCCATTTGCCTTTTTGATGGTGAAGGAAGATGAAGATTTGCGATGTCATATTGATCATTGTATATTGACAACAAAGAAGAATTGTTGTCCATATTCTAAAAAGGGGGTGGAATTTATTATGTATTGTGTGGTAAAGGGAGCAGAGTAGTTGCATAATCGTGGTATTATTCATCGGGACCTCAAAGCATCAAATGTGCTCTATACAAAACTTGAAGGTGGTTTTTCATATTATGTGGCAGATTATGAATGCTCCATTGGAGTTATTGAAACAAGGTTCTTTAGAGCTCTTGAAATATTGCAAGCATGTAAGGATTATAGTATCAATGATAAGCTTGAATTGTTTATGAAAGAAGCAAATGTCTATAGTTATAGGATGGTGTGTTATGAGATTTTGATAGGGAGGCTTCCATTTGATGACTATAGACTAAATGATGTTGACCATGTGATGTTGGGAGAAAGGCCAAAGTTATTAAAGTATGTTGATGGATGGATACACGATTTGTTAGGAAGGTATTGGCAAGCCAATCCTGTTGATAGACCATCCATTAGAGTAATATTGAAGATTCTTTTAGCTAATTCAAAAGTATGTAGAAAACTCCATGCTCTTAGAGAAAAGCGTGACGTAGAAATAGTAGTGGGAACAACTATTCCATTGGTAAGAAGGGCTATGTCATTTTAAGTGATTTCAAGAAATATTAATTAAGGTGAAGATTGTTTAGTTGTTTCTTTTATGGGTTATTTTCATAGTCAACCATCCAATTGTTTCTACTAGTAGTAGTTTGTATGCCTTTTTCTGTTTTATTAAGTCATGGCTTTGTATATTCATTTTTATTAAAATAGTATTTTATTTTTATTCTTGACTGTGTTATTAAAACAAACCTATTTTCCTTCATCTCAATTATTGAAAATATGTATTTTAGTTCCAAGGTATCATAGAGAGTGAACTCTATTCATTATAAGAATGTAACAATTTTGTAATCAAAATGTCTTCATCATGTTGGCAATTAGCTTGTGTTTGAATTCACGTAGCTATAGTTGCCTTATTGCATCTAAAGTAGCATATTCTAAAAGAAGACTCATTTTGTTTTTTAATACCTAGCCCATGATATTGCCCACCATTCCATCGTAGTGATCATACTTGAAAGATAAATATGGATACTTTTGTGACAATTGGAAGTTTTTATCATCTTTACAATCTTTTTTAAGAAAAGTAAGGTGAATTACAAGTCACTAGAAGAAAATGAGGGGTTTTGCAACTACAATGTGTAGCTCGTTTTGTAGTTGCATAGGATGTTTGCAACTAGGTGACAATTTAGAGCCCGTAGTTGTAGTGGACAAGTTGCATTAGTTGTAGTCTAGTCACAAGGGTTTTTGTAATTCGCAAGCATGCAAAGAACTTCATCAACATTTGCAACTTGTTTGCAACTTGTAGGTTTGTAGATTTTTAAATATTAATCTCGATGATTTGTAGATTTTAAATTTTCATATCTACCTTCTTCCTAGATTTTAGAATTTTAGAACTACCTTTTTTTAAAATTTTGAATTTCAAGTCTACCTTATTCTAGATTTCGAAATTTCAGATCTACCTTCATCTTAGATTTCAAAAATTCAATTTCATAGATTTTAAAATTTCTTGAATTTTAATTATTTTTTTATTTCTACAAATTATAGAAATTTTAGAATTCTATCAAAAAAATTCATTATACAAGACTACAACAACTACATTAAATTTGGTGCTAATAGAGGAAAACTAGTTGCATGATAGTTGTATAGGGCACTAGTTGCATAGTAGTTAGTTGTGTTGAACATGTTTTTCTTCTAGTGAGTTGTCAATTTGTACCTAGACTGTTCTCAATGTCTAACACCGCATAGACATCACAATCAATGGATGGTCTTCTTCGTAGTGAAAGGACTAATCCACCATGCTAACCACTTGGTAGTGACATACTTCTCTTAGCAATCTCAAGTCCTTTGCATCTAATCAAACTTTTTGTCCCACTTCAAAGCATTCATTCCAATGCTATAATTTGTTCATTTCATTGGTATAGTGGTCTTGGGTGGCTTTGTTAAGGCTACCTTTGCATTCTTCAAGATCAAATTATGATATTGAGTGCAAGCAAAATGAATACAAAATCAAGTAATAGTTGTATGTTTGCAATACTAGCCGTATATGGTGTAAAGAAAATATTTGAAAATAGGATATTTCTTTTGCAACACATTAGAAATTAGCAACCAAATGCACAATCCTTTGGAACCACTTTAAATTAAAAAATCACTTTATCACTTCAAAACTGTTAATTTCAAACCCTAAAAAAATTGAGCTAAAAAATATGAACTAAGTCATGAGCTTGCAATGTATTTGGGCACATGTAAAAATGAAGTTCTTTGTGCAATAGAGGAATTCAATTAATATTTAATTCAATCTATAAGTGAAGGGCAAGGGTCAATACATTGTTGTTGAATACTCTATATTTATTTATCTTTAAGAAATAAGGTTTCACTGGGCAAAATGATAAAAATTGTGTTTTTTTGTTTTTTTAATTTGCATTATTTGTTTTTTCTTCATATAAATTTATTTGTCAAAAAAATCCCAAAAATTTTCCAAAAATTTAGAATTACCATTGAATCTAGCCTACAACTACAATATCTAAGATTCCAAGAATGATACAAAGTATAGATCCGATATGCATTTGAATAAGCAATGATTTGTCAACTTTCTATTTTCTCCACAATTCAAAGAATAGTTACTACAAGAATTTGTTTGTTGTTTTGAACTCTAAAATCAGTATGAAAGTCTAAAAGAGTCCGGTGGATGCCAAAGAATTCTTTTGTGTAAGAAAGAAGTGTAGATGTTTCATCCTTAGAATGGAATTTTGTGTAAAATGGGGAGGTCTTGCACTATAGTAGTTTAACTTCTACATGAGTGCTTTTGTTTTATTTAAGCAAATGATTTTGATTGTTCTCCAAAGGATAATTTCCACAATGACCAACCAAAGTTTATACATTCAACACTCAACAAAGGTTACAACGGCAAAATAAGGTGGAAGGTATGTACTCAGGGTGCATCATTTAAGGCACTACTAGTACTTCAATTTGTGCTTCAATTGTTGTTCTCCAATCAAGCTTTCTGTAAGAGATGCATGGTACCAAATCCCTAAAAGTCTACAAAATATTATGTCAATCTTGGAGCATTCAATTGTCGAAGGTTGTTTCCTTTGTCACACATCAATTACTTCAACCATGATTGATCACATGTTCTATATAAATTATAATGTGCTTATTGTTTGCAAAGAATCCAAACATGAACTCTTGATTCTTCATGCCTACACAATTGAAAGTTAATCTTGAATTTGTTGGAAATGTAATTCATCGCTTGAAACACAACTAACAACTCTAGCTATGTCAAGAATCGTCCTGCTCCAAGAACAAATTAGCAACTCAGATGATTTCTAGTTGTCTCTAAAAATGGTTTAAAGAAAACAAGCTCAACACCAAGCCCTAATTTAAGGAAGTTGGATGTTGGAGACTAAAGTTGAAGGTATGAAAGTGGTCCTCATTACATTCAAATGGGTGAAGGAAATGAATTCGTAGGGCCGCATTCTAATTGCCAATAATGCATCATATCTTTGTCTATATTGTTGTTTAGCAATAGATCGCAAATCTAGAAATGAGTTATATTAGCATACTAGGAACTTTGCCTTTCCAAATTGGATTTCCATGTATATTTATCAAATATGTTGGCCAACCAAGTGATGCCGAGTGTCACTTTTGGGAGTTAAAAGGGATTAATTAGACAAAACTTGCTACCAAAGTATGCTATTCTATGCAATATTTAGGTCCATGAGACTATACTATGGTAATTTTCCCAGTTTCCATATTAACCCCTGAACGTCTAGATCCTTCTCCAAAATTGACAATTTGGAAAAAATCATTACACAATACTATTTGGAAGAATGTTTTGGAATTGATATTTAAATAAAAGTTGTAGATTTTGAGATTTAGATTCTGCCAATATAGTTAGATCCACCAATGCTATCACCAATATTTCTTTTTATAAATTTTGAAAGGGAAAAATTGAAATTCCTTCTAAATTCAACTGCAACCAAAATATTATCATTTTTTGAGTAAAATTTTTTGGAATGAATTTGAAATGAATTTCTCTTGACATGGTGATTTTAAAAAAAAATTCTATTATTTAAATCTATAACCTCATTTTTGTAAATCTAGTTTTGAACTAGAGTCAATACAATTTTGACTTGGCCAACTACTTGACATACTTCTACATTTTTAATTTTAGAAAAATATGTACTCTGTGAACACCAAATCCAACCACAATATAGGACAAGAACTTAATAAAGTATCTCCACAAATTATGATGAATTTCATCTAAGTAATAATAAGGAAGAAGCAAGAATATGAATATGTTTGTTGTCCAAAAATTGGATGCCAAAGCGCTTAAGGTTTAATTATGTCCCCTTTGATGCTCTAAATTTTTGAAGAAAATTTAAAATTCAACTACTAAAGGATTGAATGACCATTGAACATACGTGGGTGATCTCAAGTAGGTGCATATTAAGTCATTTTTTAACATATGTTCTTCAAATTTTGAAACAAAGTGTACCTCTTTAGTGGTAATATGATTTTTTTGTGATTGGGTACTTGGATCAAAAATTAGGTTGTCCTGACTTTTATGGTGGCTCGGACAGCATGTGCAAAACTCCACCAATAATTTTGAAATCTAGCAAGTATATAACTTATTTGATACAAGATGCAAATGTCAAAAAAATAACCATGTCTAGTGTAAAAATCTCACTTTAGGAGGAATTAAAGTTTGTTGGCCCTATCATACAAGATAAAAAAGAAATTCATCTAACTTCAAACATTGTAATCTTTCAATCCATACTTTTAAATTTTTTTAAATTTTTTTCACACATTTCTATAGTAGTCTATAACAAATTTTTAAGGTTGAATTTTGAATAAAAACTTCTTTTTTTCATTTTTTTCTCACTGCCCTAAAAAGTGGCAATTTTTTACAAGTTGTGTGCAAAATGTGCCTCAATCTTTTAGGAATTAAAATTTAACATAAAAAAACTTAACTTTTACTGTAAAAATAGAAAAAAGAAAACTATGAATTCCAAGTGACAAATTGAGAGCTTACAACAAGATATTCCATTTTTATAATTTTGGTCATTATAATTATGTTAAATATGGCAAACGGTTGGGGTCAAGGGAGACAAGTCAATAGGGGATAGGTTATTTCTTCAAAAGAGTAAATGAATAGTGATAGTTAAGCTAATGACAATAGTCGCTTTATATTGAAAGCCAAATTAGCATTAGCAGAGTAGCTACTAGGCATGGATTGGGTTTGTTGTTTTATTCAAATAACAGGTACAACAATAGACACCTTTGCCAAAATAACTTTAGACACAACTACATAGAACTATAGAACTACATAGAACTATTGTTTCTATCACCAAATTGTTTCAATCTTTGTTGTCAAAGGTCACTACAATTGTTGCTCACCCATTTTCAATTTGGAATGCTAGAAGTAAGTGTATCATGATGATGGAGATATCAACATTGATGCATACAAAGTCAAAGGATAAGGTCACCTCAACAAGCTATGCTTCATTCAAGTATTCCTCACAACCCTTCATCGCTAATGCCTCTACACTATTAGGTTTAGGAAAAACACAAACATCATTGAAAGACACTTTCAATTCTCTTGACCTTATTTGCAAGGAGACATAGTAGACACATAATAAAACATGAAAACAGAGCACATGCACCTTCTTCCCACGTTCAAACTAAATGTTCATTGCTCCTCAAACTATAATTCTATCTCAAACAGTTGAATTTCCATCCCCATGAAAAGGTGAAAGGAGAGTGTGAGTCACATGTTTCCCATTTTTCCATAATCCAGAAGTACAATCCAAAAAATCCAAAGACAAGGAAAGGAGAAGTAGTGAATTGGAAGTAGACATTCTCATATATTGGACCCATTAAAACTGATTTACTCAAGGTAAGGTAGGGAGTGAATTTCTAGCATACCATCAAAATAACAGTGAGTTTGCTCTTGGGTACGACGGATGCAGCTTCAACCAACTGGATCCCTCTAATTTCACAACCAAGGACTAGGTGCAGGATCAAGTTGCTATTTAATTTAGGGGCGCTTCACACATGGGCCAACCAAGTCAAGAGGCCGTGGGAGTTTATGGCCAAACTTTGGGCGAGAGTCCAAAGAAATGGGCAATAAATGCTAATTTCGACGGACTCTCAACTAGAGTTTGGGTCACCACAAAGTGGTGACCCAAACTTTGGTCGAGAGTCCATCGCGAGGCCATTGCCATGTAGGAGATGGGGTTGCAATGTAGGCAGTTTAGAGGATGACAGACTTTGGATTGTGTCGTCTTGTGTGAAGGGTCGAGAGGCCAAAGTCAAGGTATTCTAAAATCTGATTGGTGGAGGCTGACGGACTCTCAACCTTCGGCCCATGTGTGAAGCGGCCCTTAGTGGCAATACAAATGAGGCCAGCGAAGGATTTGATTTTGATTAGAAGGGGCAATGCCACAGACTGGTGGTGTCTTGTTGACGACTTTCGCACGGACTGCGATGCCAAGTGACATGAATGCCTAACTTTAAATCCAGCTCTGCATATAACTAGTGGTAGTTTGCTTCTGCCTCACATGTTTTGCTGCCAATTGCTACTCTTGCAAAAGTGTAGTGCACTGTCTGCTTGTTGGAAAGTATATGGTACGGAAGGAATGCGATACTTGGGAAGTTCTATTTCTGTGAAATGCATAGAAACATGTATTCTTCGAGTGCATGTGTGATGTGTTCGTACCAATAATTGCACTGAGAAAAACTCGATCTACTTTCAAGTGGATTAAATGCAAGATATGAAAATCATGCAATTGGATCTTGTAGGAAAATCATTGGAAGAGCTCTGAATTCTGTCTGCAAATGCCCTTGTTTTTTTCAAGTCATGAATTTGAAGAGTGTACAAATGGCAAGTGCATTTGTGGCTATGACCTCATATGCAAAAGTTTTAATTAATCTTATATGCATAGAATTGCTTAGAATGTCCACTGCAATAATAATGGTAACGTGACTTATAGTAATAAGGTTGAGTTGAAAGAATCAAATTACTAAGTTAGAGTTGCCTAGAATGGCCTCTATAGTAATAATGGTACTGGGATTACATTAACAAGGTTCAAGTGAAAGAATCAATTACTGAATTGTCACTAAAAGGCTAACTCCTGAACCGAATTGGGATTTGGCACTCCAAGCTGCTGCTTGCCTTGACCAGACTTCAAGGCAAGCAGCAGCTTTGGAGTGCAAAAACGAAAATGTTTAGTGTGTTCACCCCTTCCCGTGTTCACCCATATTCCATTGCTCCCCTCTTCGAGTGTCCGCTGCCTTGCGTGCGGACTCTTCCTGACGTTGTTGCAATTGGAAACATAGTTTCTTTTTTATTGCTTCCGGAGCTGTGCGTCATATATTGGATCCTGTTGTTTACGTTCACAGGCGTTCGGCATTTTGAACAGAGGTTTCGAAACCTGCCTGACATTGTGCACTCCAAGCTGCTTGCCTTGAGGAGGCTTTCTTGCTGACCCTTTGTCGTTCCGGCCAGCTACCGAACTTCAGTGGTTCAATTCATCAATTACAAGAACAAGCGACCATGTGCAAGAGAACTCGTGGACGAGTTTCTGGAAGCTTCTACACGAAACGTCCTTCTGCGTTCTGTGTCCGCTATTGTATTGAATGGAGATTCAATCACAAATTCCAACTTTTATCACTTCGATATAAGCATCAGTATTTGTAAGGTATATGCATGCATGTCTAATCAACACTAGAGCAGGCAACCCATTTCTGACCAACCCCCATGTCCACAACATAGGCTGCTCAATTTCTACAGCATAGGCTGCAATATTTCCAACCACCTCCAATTTCCACAATAAATGTCTAAGCAATGTATATCGAAAGCATAGAATGATCACAGCATGTATATTGATTCACTCACATCAATTTTGTAACCAGCCTATGGTTGGAATTACAGCAGCCTGCACAACAAGAATTAGTTGCACAAGAATTTTCAAGAAAAAAATTCACAAGAATTTCAATTTTGACCCAAAAAATGTAATTTTTTTCAATCCTCCTTAAATTAATTTTCTGACATGGGAAAAATATTTTCCTAAATATACCATGAGTGCAACTATGCTGAATTCTTTAAGTGATCAGAAATGGGTTGTCATCCAATAATCACAATCAAGTGCAATTTTTGTTATGGTAGAAGTGCCTATTTCAAACAAGTCCCCTACAATGGCTTTATAGGCTAACCTATTGTAGACAACAATTGAATGCACTATTAATTGAAGAAGATGAAATGTTTTTACCTTCTTATCCATTCATCTCTCTTCTTTCTTGGTTTAGGGAAAAGTGCTCAAACTAACCATAATAGGTGAGTTTATAAGACTAAAATGGGTCCAAATGAAAAACTCACATTTATATTGAATAAAAAATTCATTCTTGGAATTTTTATTTTATTTTTATTTTTAATTCTTCCTCATCCTTATTTTTGTACATATTGAATTTAGTTTCTCCACAACTTTCCTACATCATATAGACTAAAATGCTTAAGTTATTTCAAATAGGTACTTCTACTTTACTCAACATAAATTAGTTGTGTTGGATCTTCTTGAAAATTGAATGAGGATTACAACGTATAGTTTTAACAAGCATTGTTTGGAACCCATGTGAATAATTTATGAATTTTCAAATTACCATCTATAAATACCACACCAAACTCATAGACTCTCATGTTTTGATTCAGTAAGCTTTGGCAAGAAAGTGTTGACATACCTTGCTTTACATTTACAATGCACTTTTAGAAAGAGAGAAAGAAATTGTAAATCTTAAGATAATTCTTAGGATGAATCCTATATAGTCATAATGTAGAGTTTGAATTTTTAAATTTATAATTAGACTCTACATTATTTTCAAATAGAAGTATGGCTATATTGCTCTCTAAGATACAATGATGTGCAATTGAATTATTCAAATTTCAAATGTTATTATACAATTTTGGTGTTGAAAAAAATTCAAATGTAGTTTTGGAAAGTAAGCTTTCAAAAGTCAATTGGTTAATTAATACATCCTAGATGAAATCAACAAAGTTCACGTGGCAAGTAGTCTAAATTCTAAAGCACAATGAAAGGATATAAGGAAAAGAGTACAAAACTCAAAAAAAATTTGTGACTTTGTAGTTGCAGATATTGAAAGGATAATCAATAAGAAAGAATCTAGGCTTTGTAGTTCTATAATTTAACTCAATTTCACAAAAAAACAATATAGTGATGTATAGTTATATTGTGCATTGATTTTTAGACTTTTGCATTAATTCAAATCAGTACAATTTTTGAAAAACTTAGCATTTCCATATAGATATATACATACATACATACACACTTTTTTTAAGAAAAAAATTGTGACTACTTTTATGATTTAACTCTTCATTACTTGATTATGTTTTTAGCACTCCACTATAGATTGAAAGTGCCCCCCAAATAGGCATGAACCGAACGTGAGAACCCTTTGAGCACTCAAAATCGATACAAGGATCCAATAACTATCCCTTGAGAAAATGATGTCCTTTCAACTATCAATGTACCTTTTTGTTTCATGATGAGACCTCTAATGACACTTGCAAGTTTATTTGCTTCAAACCACATTCTATGCATGAGATTAAATGGTTTTAAAACAAAATTTTAGATTTTTTTTGGAAGGTTGGTTTAAATTGAAAATAATCTATTCATTTTTAAAATTTTATAAAAAAACAATTATGATTACAAGAATTAAACTTGAATGAATTTATTAATTTAAGAATTAATTTTTAACTAAACTTAAAAAAATAGCCATTGGATGATTGCATAGGTTACTACAATCTTGACTTCTTGAATTCCATTTTTGTTTGCTTTGAAATATATCAAGAACACTTCTATGGAGGTAGAAATATGGAATGCTTACTTGTGATAAAAAAAATGAAGCTTTTAATAACAAATTAAAGATTCTATGGGGCGTGGCACCGGTGAGGCTTCTACTAAAGTTGGAATAGACGCTCAAACCTTTTATGATACTCAAGCCTTTCAATATGGAGTGCAAGACAAATGGGGCTACGCATTTTACCAACCTGGAATTGATAAAGAACATCCCATTTTTCCTCAAAAGCCTAATACAAGCTTATTTATTAAGCCTTGGGAATTTGTGAGTAACTATTGCTTCAACTTTTTCAATCCTTTGTTTCATAGCAAGTCTAAATTAGAACATCTACTTTAGAAATTATTCATATTGAAGTCCATCAATTTTTTGAAGTATTAATCATGTTGTAATCCCATTACATAGAAATCTTTCTTTAATCCTAGAACATTGCATGTAACTACAAAATAGGGAGTGAAATTGATTTTTTTTCAACAGGGAGGGCATCCCCATGATTTTTATAAAGCAACTCGTACAGCTAGAAGAAATGATCCATATGTGCATTATGAGACCGGAAAAGCACGTGAAGTAAGTACATAGTCAACATATTTTTGGTTCATATACATATGCAATTTGAATTAGATTTTGATTGCCAACTTTAAGTTCTTGCATCCAAAATCTTGATGAAGATTGTCATATTCAATTATAGTTCTTAAAAAAAGTCAAATTTGCATTTGATATCAACAAACATATGAAACTTCACCAAGTTTATTTTTTGTATTCCATCTTATTATTTTATATTTTTTTAAGTGTTGCAATGACTTAGAGTATTTGAAGAGTTTAAAGTTATGACTTCAATGTATATTTTTCATTTTTACCTTAAATATTAGTAAAAAACCAAACAACTATACAATGATTTGTAGTTGATATCATTTTTTTTAATATTGTATATTGTAAATGATGGTGTTCTTAATTTTCTACAGAAACACTAAAGAACAAAATCTTCATGGTTCATATTTTTTTAGTATTATAGAACATCAACTAGTAATCTTTTAACTACCAAAAGTCTAAACCAAGGAAAATAATAAGACAGTAATATGAATTAAATGTAATAATTCCAAACATTTAGGGTGTAAAAAAATCATTGATTTAAATTGTTTTTGACACTTTCCTTAAATCCTACTTTCACCTTAAGAAGAAAATTTTAATTGTGTGAATTTGTTTGTTATATTTCACATTCATGTGACTTTAGAGTTAATATTTTAGTAAAAAAATATTTAAAAAATTGTTCTTTGTCATATATATAAAAACATGTAAGAGAGCAATCGTAATTAGATGATTTGGGTGTGAATGTTTCAAGTACAGGTTGGAATTGAATGGTGGATGAATGGAGGTTTGTACAGAGACACGAAAGATTAGTTGCAGAGGTAGATGCTTGGAGAAGGCAAGAATTGCTAAAAAAGGAGATGTTTATTCAAATGAGTAAACTGCAAGCTATGGAGAGACAACGGCGTCACTTCCAAGGTCTTCTTTATTGTTGCAATATTTTAATATTCTAGTCTATGAAATTTATAGTTTGAAATAAAAATTACAATTTTCAAATTTCTTCTGAAATTTTCTTTTTTTCAAATACACATAATCAAATCTTTGAAAAAATTGCATTCTTGAACTTCAAATGTTTAATTTGTCAAACCCAAATTTGTATTTGACAAAACATTGGTTTAGCAATGTGGTATACTATAATCAAAATAAATGAATATACTGTAATTTAATGCAACAGTGCTAGTATGTAAGCCTATGAATGTAAGCTTGTGAGCATTGAGCCTACAATATAAGTACCTATAATATAGAAGGTGTATGTATCAAAAACACCTATAATATGTGTATTTGTAATATATATATCCTATAATCATAGACGATTTTTTATAGTATATACACCTATAACATAGGTGTGTAGTATTTTAGGCTCATAGGCTCATACTCCTATGCTCACATAATAGCAATTCTCTAATTTAATGGGTGAAACATTGGACCTATATATTAGACAAAAATTAGAAATTAAAGAATAATATGTGAATGGCATTGAACGTTAAGAAGAGTTGAACTAAGATTTTAGTTGAAGTTGAAGTTGCTTTGCTATGAATGCAAGACCCATGAATTTTATTTTTTATATTGAATTCAAAGAAAGAGATTTTTAATGCATAGTTTAAAATAAAATTAATTCTAAGTAATTCAAAAGACTATAAAATTTTAAAGAATTTACATGCATTTTATTAAAACTAATATGGCATGAGTTATGATGGCGAGGACAATGACACTGATAGAAATATTGTATGTAGAGATATAGACTAGAAGAATTGTTCATGAGAAGATTTAGATGGAAAATTTCTTACTAGTGGATTTTCTTATAATCAAATTTCCAATTTATACAACTATTAATTTCATGAGTCTACTCAAGGTCGTAATTAAAATTTCCATTACAATCCTAAGTGACTACTAGAAAGTTGATTGTGGGACACCAATGGCACTTGGGATCTTAGTATTCAAAGATGATAAAGATGAGATGGATATAGTTCACATTGTTGTCACATCTTAACTCATGGTCAAAATTTTATTTTGGACTATTTTTCCTATACATACATGTAAAATTTAATGATGTTATTGCTTTGAAACACCTATTTTTTTAAAGTGGTTGATTGTATGTCATTAGTTGATTATATTTTGTGATTTCCTTTAATTTGTAATGAGACACATTTATAGAAAATGGAATGACAAAGTTTTAAAATCCGTATGTTTAAAAAGCATTAACCAAAAATACTAAAAATTTCATTCACTTCATTTTTTATATAAATTCTTCATTCATTTTTCATTTAGTTACAAAAAAATTAACCTACAAATCAAGCTAACAATCTTATTCATCAACTATTTTAACAAAGTAAGTGATAATATTCTTTTTACTCTTTTCTAAGTATATATATATATGAAAATTTATTTTAATTTATTTAAAATAGTTCAAATAGTTTAACATATTTTTAATATGTATTTTTAGAATTAAGAAAACAAATTCAGTTGGAGCAATTGCAATGGTCAAGACCATCAACTGCACCTTCACAAAGTCAAATGTCAAAATATAAATCCAATAATGAACACATTCTAAGGTCAAACTCAGTGGATTTGTGTACACCTGTAAATTCAATTCGAGGAGGTAGTTCATTACAACCAAATAGGATCTCAAAGAGTGCCCCAGTATCTACACAATGTTCAGGTAATAGTTTTTAAATTTATGAACTATATTTCAAATTTTCATCTTTTATTAAATTTTCAAAAATTAGCATAAAGTACATTAATAATATGTAATTTAGAATTATTATTTTAATTTTTTCATTTAAAATTTAATTGAGTACTACAAACTAAATAAAAATAATTTAGAATTCTAAATTTTTTATAGAATAATCTCATATACTTTGAATTTATTTCAAAGAAGTACTTGAAATATATTTATGAAATGATGATGGATTCAATAGATGTTTGAGAACTAATCTAAAGTAATATTTTATTTTACATGTGTTTTGTAGTGGTAAATAAAGAAGAACTTGAAGAATTGGCTATACTTAGTAAAAAACATAGATTATAATTTAGCACTGCTAAAGAATCACAATGTCTTGCTTTGATGAATGCTATTTTGAAAAATCATTTATTTTGAAAAAACTCTTTGAAAAATAATGATATAGAAAGTATTAAAATTAAATGCATTTGGAACAATCAAGGATAATAATTATTAATTTTAAAATTTATGAAAACAATCTATAAGGGTAATCAAATCCTAATCTAAAATTTGGAAATGACTTGAAATGACCAAAATGTTTATCTAGGATGAGTTGGTATTAAATATTTTTGTAGAAAATAAAATATCAACTAGATAACCATAGAACAATTTTTTGCTCATTGTATATGTTGGAAACATGATTTATATTTATATTAAAAAAGTATTAAAGATTATACAAGACTTTGAAAGAAAATGACAAAATATGATTGAAAATATTAGGAAATATATGTTTCCTAAATGTTTAGTAATTTTTTAGAAAATATTGTTAATTTTAAGTGCCTTTGTAAGAAATCTTGGCAACAATTGTTTGTTCAAGGATTCAAATAACAATGTTTGGCATACAATTTATATTATTAAAAAAAAATTGGTATTCATGAATAATTTGAGTATATAGAATTCATAAAGTACTTTTATTTATGTATTATAACATATTTTGAAGTGCAAGTTTCTTTAAGTTTTTGGTAATTTAAATTTATATATAACCAATATTGTATATTTTAGACATGGTATCTATAGCTAACAAGTAATTTATTGATATTTTTATTCAATAAGCTTTATTAGATATTTCACAAATATAGTAATATATGGGAAAAAAATCTAAAATTAATTTTATTGTTTTTATAAATATGATGATTCAAATTTATAAAATTTATAAAAGATACAAGTTATAAATTAAAGTCAATCTTGGGTATTCATTTATTGAATTTTTTTCCCATATCAGTTCATAGTCTTTTTATTTGATAGTTTTAAAGCATTTTCAAATTAAATATGACATTTCTTGGAACAAATAATAATAATTTTTAAATTGCTTCAAAAAAATGGATCAATAATAATATATAAATCACTTAGTAGGGGCAAGCCAATGTATTCCTATAACCAATGGATGGTTGCACAAATTGAATGGAGCAAGCCTTGTTCAAAGATCCTTAGGTATATAAATGCTTTGCAATGGCAAGTTAGGGAGGTAATTTTGGCTTTTTGAGTGTCCCTTAAAAACCTTGTGTATCCAAATTTTTGGCCCCCTACATTGTTTTGTAAAATATAAATGTAAAAAATGAAAAAATGAAAAAATGAACACATTTTCCTACTTTAAAAGTTTAAGTTTTGAATTATAGATATTTTTATTTGTTAATAATAATTAGTTATAAATTTTTGAATTAAAAAAATACATTATAATGCTAAAAATAACTTTCATATCCCCATATTATGTGAGAAAAATTGTCTAAAACAACATAAAAATTCTTTAAACTAATTCTCTATTGGAAATTAAATTTCCTTGAATATTGATGCAATGTTCATCTAAATTTGTCCTCCATAAATATTTGAGTTGAAAACATGCCATTTCAATTCAGTTTTTAATCCTATTCTAAAAATCATTTCATACAATATTGGGGTTGGGAATTTTTAACAATAACAACTTATAATCATTATTAAACCAATTTTCAAATTAGTGGTTGAAATAATGCTTTTTATGAAAATAAAAGGGGGTCAAAAATCATTTGGATACATGCTAAAGATTTACTAAGTGACCTACAACCTTTAAATATTTTTGGTAGCAACCATGGGATGGATTTAGAACCCATAGCTTAATTAATTGGAGTGACTCTATTTTATGCTTGTTGATGGTTCATTTCATACTTTAGTCCATATGCTTGGAGCCCCACTTATGAACTCTACTCAACTTTGACATTAATTCTAGTGAGGTACTAAGTTTTTTAATTTGTGGTTTATATATATATCTATATATCTATATCTATATATAAATATGTGTTTTTTTTATATTTTATATTTTTTATGTCCTTTCAAATAAAAAAATAATTTTTTTTTTTTAATCTTCTACCTTTTTTGTAGCATCAAAGGAAAAAGGGTTGCTTTCTATACTTGCAACCTTAGGTATAAAGCCTCTTCCCTAGCCTTTAGTCCAAAACCACTAAAAATATTCTTGTTAGTGTATGAAAGGAGATGCTCATCATTAGGATCATTGTGTTGTAGTTAGAATTGTCTAACTAGCTCTTACAAGAGTTCTATAACACAAGGGAGAATTTTACCTCCCCGCTTAGGAATGGAGTAAAAGCATGCCTTTTGTTTTTTATATGATAGCCTTTTAATCCCTAAATGTCTAAGGCGTGTTTTTCCTGTGATAAAAAGAACATAGGCTTATAGCTATTTCCAATGAAGCAAAAAAAATTTCAAAATTTAACCATATAGAAGTTTAATGAGCTTGTTTATTAGAGTGCATACTAATTTTGAGCTTGAAATTGCATAGGAGTTGTGAAATTATAATGAGAAATGTATGTATCCTATTTTAAGTATGCTATCCCTCTCCACAATGTTTGAAAAATTTGCATATAAGAATTTCTTGGGATCAAGGGTGACATGAACAACTAAAAATTGTGTTAGCACACTAGCATGCATTTAAGTACAAATGAAAAGCTATCAAACTCATTACACAATCCACCTTACAATTGTTGAAATGTGACTTTCTTAGTATGTATAAATCACAAATAAATCTAAATCAACACTTGCATGTTTAAATTTTCAATGGTGAAAACCATGAAAACACTTTATTCTTTCTATTGGAAGTATTTTTAAAGCAAATGGATAAGTACAATTGTTTAGATCTCAAATCAATTGAAATTTGCAAACTTTGCTCAAAGTCAAGAAATGAAGTAAAATTAGCAAGATTTACTCTTCCACTGATGGTCATATATGCCTTTGAATACCTTTCAAAATTGAATATTTACCTTTTTAGTGAAAAATAAAAGTTTTCAATAGTTAATTTTCAAAAATGCTTATAATTTTTTTTTTAAATGGTCAAGGGAATTTAACTACCCCAACCAAACCAAGCTTGAAATTTAGATTGACCATTATAGTCAATTGGACAATTAGAGGTAAAAGACCAGACATCAAAATTTTGATAACAAAGGAAAGCAAACTTGTTCTAAATAGAAAGACTTATTTTTTTTCATCCATTTTTATTGATTTTTGTAGATTTTTGTATTGATTCTCTAACAAATATATGGTATAGATTTTTTTAAATGTTGCTTGGCAAATGTTTTATAATTTGACAGGTACAAATATACTTCACTTCAAAAAACAACTTTTTTTAGTTCAAAATGTGACCCTTTAAAAATGAGTTAACTAAATAAGCAAAATAAAAATATGAAAAAATCACTATAATCAGAAATTTTCACGTTGAACTTAAAAAAACAAAATTATTGACAAAATCAAGAATATTCAATTTATAATTACAAATATAGGTGTCTGTGATGGGTATGTTGTCTATGATGGGTTGATTGACTTTATGAAAAGAGTGAGTGCCAAGTCAAAGTAGTCATTCTTGAATTTGCACTCATGTATTCTCATTGACCACAAATAGATTTTCTTCCAAGTAGTATTCCTTTGACTGTTTCTTAGAATACAAGGGGACCCAAAATATAAATACGGAATTTGAGGTACCTATTTCCAAGCATAGCTAATACAAGATTTACATCATGTTTACTCCTCTGTAAAAGCTTAATGACCAATGCAAAAATGACACATGTATCCTATCAATGTTGTATGTCTTCTTTTAAAAATAAATAGTGTCTTTGTCACTATGTATCCAAAAGAAGCAAGCATCTTTTGGGTATTAACATTCACATGTTATTGACCCATTAGAGTCTTCCATAGTTGCATCAATCCATAACAAACTTTTTTAATAAATGAGATTTGGGCTACATTAGGTTGAGTTAGTTGCTACAATCAATATCTTGAATTAAGATGACGATAGAGTGATTAATGAGTGCTATATGAATTTCCATCTTTAGGATGTAAATTTATCATAAGGAATGATTTTTTTTGGTCTTCATGTCATTGCCATATTAGGAATTGTTGTGAGTGCTTTAGCCTTTGGATGATAAGTATGATGACCATTATGGATACACTATTTGTTAGTAGTGTAGAGACTCTTTTGGGCCAATTGAGGAACATTCTTCATAGATTAGTGAATGGGTGCCAACATTATTTTTAGGGACAAATCTCCACCACTTGCAGACAATTTCAGCTTGTCTAAATCAATTCCTCCATAAATTTGCCAACCAATGAGGGCACGCAAGCCTATAGAACATGAAGTGGACTCACCAAGGTAATTTTGGAGTTTATTGGGGTTAAAAAGTAAAAGAAAAACCTCCTATTTGAAGTCATGACTAGGATATATTCTAGACCCCTCAAGACTAATTTGGGGTCTCCGATTGCAACCGCCGGACCTCCTTCTCCCGCCGACCTTGTTCTCCATGCAACCTCCTGCCCCCTCCCGACACTGAATGTGAATCGTGAACAATTTCTTCTCTTTCAATGTTTTTTGCAGCTTTGATGTGGAGCTTTTGTGTTAAGAGTTTATGAGATTGGTTTGTTTTTTCTTGCTACATGTGAACATCTTAAGCACGTAAATAATAGATTTGTTGCATTTCGCACTAAAAATACGAACTGAACTGCAGCTCTAGAAATAAGAAACAAACAATCAGGTGTGATTTACATTTGCTTTGCATGTTTACTATATTTTCATTCAATTATATACATAATTAGTATACAGGATAATGTACGAATATTGACATAAAATCCAGGACCGGAGTTCATTATATCCTTGTAAAATCCATTGAAAACCAAAACATCACCACTTATTATACACCTGAGTCAAACTTTAATCCATGTCTTCAAATGTAGCTATGAAACAATTCAGAATGGGACCAGGCAGACTTCAGTACAACTTGAGACAAATGCATGGACATCCATATTGCAAATGAGGTGACTAGAAGAAGAACGACACACCAAATGTTCACACATCGACAAAAGTTTGAGATCGGTGACACACCAAATGTTCAGACACATCGACAAAAGCTTGAGATCGGTATCAGGCAAAGTTCAAGCGGATCCAGATTCACGAACACAAGCTTGAAGTAAAAAAAAAAGATTCAACTCATTGCCGATGAAATCTACGCAAGCTGGAGAAAGAAATTCTTTGTATCCAGTCTATAGAACTACATTTGCCAAAAGATTTGATTTTGAAGGCCCTAAACCGCATACCTACAAAAGGACTTTGCCGCAGCTTCAGATCCACCTTTCAGGGAGTCTCAACAATATTGAAAACGCCTCTTCCTAAGCCCTTGATTCCCACACTGGATTTCAAAAAGTAGTAATCACCTTCAAAGTTCAGAGTTCTCGCAGCTTGATGACGATCAGCATTTGGAGGATTCCAACATTCGGAGGAGAGGATGACAGGAGGTCTCCGAACAGAACGTCGGGAAAGAGATGGGGGTCGCAGGGAGAAGGAAGTTGCAAGGAGAAGGGTCGCAGGGAGAAGGCGGGAGAAGACAGTCGCAGGGAGAAGGAGGTTCGACGAGCAGAGGGCTTGCGGGCAGAAGCAGGAGGTCGGGGGGACGGACAGGGGACAGACCCCTCCATCCCTCCATCATCCAAGATGGGGGCAATAGAGGGGGCAATCCCCCCTGGCCCGGTAATCGGTACCTGAAGGTTCTGGAGCTTTCTTCCGGAGGTCAGTTAGATCCGGTGACGCGCAACGACGAGGTCAGAGATCGCCATTCCCTGCCGAGGTCAGGCAAGCGCGTTCCTGGAACTTTCAACTGCCGGCTCACTGAGCAGACCCGACTACCTTGGAACACACTCAACCTTACCGACACTTCCGAGTCTTGAGTTGGAGGTCTTGATGGGCCTGTGATCATGTGGGAGGATTTGAAGGAGCAGTGGAGTACTTGCGTGCATTAGCCACTTTACCGTGCTCAATTCACTTCGTTGTAATGAATTTCGTACTGTACAAAGTTTACGAATCTTTCCAGAAATTGTTGTTGGGGTGTGAGATGAGTAAGTTGTGAACAGGCAAATACCCTAGGATTGTTGTTTTCAAACAGATTCACATGAAGATTTCCAAGGAGGTTTAGTAGGATTTGTTTGGCAAGGGGACGACATATACTCTAGTTTCGGTGCATTCTGTGGGCTTGTGCGGGTGCCAGATTCTTGAGCTTGGGGAGTACTTCGCTTGGTCGGCTAGCTTGTTGCCGCTTGTCGTCGCTTGCGGAGTTAGATGGGGTCGTGGTGGAGTGGTGCAGCAGCTGGTGAAGGAGGCAGCAGCAGCAGCTCCCCGTCGGATCCGCCATTTGGAATCGTAAAGGTGGTAGATATATTCTTCACATCAACTAGTCATTTATTTCTTCACTTCACTTCTTCTATTCACTTATTGATTTACTGCGTGGCGATGCTGCTGTACGCACTCTACAACCGAAGGGCTTGCCAAACGTCGATGTGGGCAACTTGCAAGGACGGAGAGCACGGCCAAGTGCTCTGTACGCGGTTCACCCTGCAGTGTAGTTTACCGTGTGGTGTGCCGCTACATCCTGCGGGCGGTCACCCAACGTTGTACCCTGGGGCGTTCCTAGTTCTTGGATGTTGACCCATTTTGTTTTATTGACTGATGTTCACAGTATTTGCACATTTCAAGTTGATGCCTTGAAAACCTAAATCTATGTCCGTCCTGCTTTTTAGAGCTCGGTGCAGGTGAGTGTCTTAATTTTGGCGCTCCGAAGTGCCCTAATATATTGGAAATGAGCTTTTCACCGCGTATCTGCTGTGCAGTTATTTATTGAACACAATTGGCAACTTATGTAACTTCTGCCTTGAATTGGGCTTGTACAGGTGAATGATGCGGTGTTCAAACTTTGTGAGCCTTCTATTCCACTCGAAGTGGAGATTGTGTTTTTACACGGCTTGCAACTCTACGGTTTCGATGAGGCATATTGGAAAACTTGGATTGCTGGGAAGAAAGACGCAGATGGCAAGGAGTTTTGTTGGCCGATAACGTGGCTGAGCAAAGATTTACCTGGAGCCCGGATTTGGTCCATTTCGTACGACTCCTCTGCCTTTAAGACAAGCAAGACAGGAAACTGGGATGGATTCTTACTTGGAGAGAGCTTGGTACAAAACATGGTTGACCTGGCCGACATAGGTCAAGAAGGCCGCCCCATTGTGTTTGTTTGCCACAGCCTCGGAGGCATTGTGGTGAAGGAGATAGTAATCAAAGCGCATAATACTTTTCGAAATGACCCAAAGTATGTGAACTTTCTCCGAAACATAAGAGGATTCCACTTCTATGCTACACCCCATGATGGGTCCAAACTTGCTGATTTGGCTGCGCACTTGCCTAAGATGGGAAAGATGGTTGATGAACTAAGGGTCATCAACGACAAGCTTGGCCGTTGCAATCATGAATTTGAGCGCATTGAAGGAGGAGAGGATTACCGTGGCAAATGGAAATTTGCAGTTATTGCTGAGATACATCTGACGAAAGCTGTAAGTGCGAATTCTCATGCGATTCCAGGGTCTCGTTCGTGTTTCTTGTCAAAACTATTCATAGTTAGTGATCCATTTTTGTACAACCAAGAAGTTTGATCTGTGACTTTCTTTTGTAGTTGAGGAAAGCTATTTTGCACGAGTGACCCTCAAAACCTAGTACTTTTCTTCTCAGAGCTGTGTTAACGATGTTCGATGGGTTGTGGTATTGCAGTTTGGGTTTAGTGTGAAGGTGGTTGAGGAGGCATCGGCACGTTATCGGACCGGAAATTGTCTATCTGTGGGAGCAGACCACTTTGGAGTGTGCAAGCCAGAGTCTCAATTGAGCACCAGCTATCAGTCATTAAGTAAATTCATTACTAATGTGATGGGCGAGCAGCGTCTAACTCAGAGCACTGTGGTAGAAAGGCAGCAACTGCTTTAAGCTCATGCTCAAGCTGCAGAACTGACATAGTTGACCAGCAAGCTGGTAAATTAGACCTACTGTAATTGTTTATTTTATGTTTTTTCAGTTTCTTTTTCACATCAATGCCATCTATTGTTTCAGGTACTTCAGACTCCTGATTGACAGACACAGGTGTTGCTCTTGGTGGTCTATACGAGGGTTCTTCTGATTAGGAGTTTTTCGAGTACAGTTGCTCGCTTGCAATTGGATTGTTTGAAACTTGGAACTCCTGACAGAAGTAGTTTGATTCTTTTCACACACTGAGACCTGTTTTCTACACCTTACAAAACTATATCATTCACAAGAGTCATGATAAATATTCATTGTTGCTGAAATTCTGACACGCTTTTATCTTGAATGCGTTTTAGAATTGCAATGCCGGTTCCTCTTTCATGGCTTACAACCACTGCGAGTTGCCAAATACAAAGGAGTTCAATGATGCAGAGTGTTTGAGCCCTTGAACTCTTTGACATGCTTGTGAAATTCTGAAGTTCAAAACCAGACTATCATAATAAGGTAGCCGGCAAATGATCTTAGACTGATGATGAACACTGACAAATACCACAAAAATTGTTGAAAATTATGGCAGTACAATGATTTGTCCTATTAGTGTGTGTTATTAGTTACAAAATGAACTCATGCATGGTTATAACTTTTGAAGAGGGAGGATCCTGTACTTGTGTAGCTTGATCATCTTCTCCTTCAGCTTCTTCTAATTTTCAAAGTGGAGTAGAAACAAGACTCGACAAGTTTCATTTCATGATTTGGGTCAAATTCAAAAAGGATCATTACCGTGGTTAATATCTAAATGAGTGAGAAGTTGCCAAAATATATTACAC
The DNA here is from genome assembly GCA_963969395.1 of Pseudoscleropodium purum. NCBI lineage: Eukaryota > Viridiplantae > Streptophyta > Bryopsida > Hypnales > Brachytheciaceae > Pseudoscleropodium > Pseudoscleropodium purum. The sequence continues at coordinate 31,356,715 of OZ017795.1, forward strand.
AACTATTGGTGGATCAAACATCTTATGTAGAAATGTCAAAAAATATCTCAATGAAGGTATATCCAATTGAATGCAATGAAAATGGATTCCAACTATTCTTACAAAAAAGTTGGATAAAATTTGGGTTTTTTTTCATCCTATGGGGCATTTTGAAGTTATTTAAAGAACTCAAAGCCTCCTTTGTGACATTTCACAGTGAATCTCTAGAGGGCAGGTGGAGTCTTTTTGATCTAATGGAAGAATATAAAATGTAAGAAGACAACCTTGGAATAATAGAAAGTGACTTATGTATGATTTCAAATAAAGAATTTGCAAATAATGAAAAGTAACATTGAATGTACCATAAGCTTTTGGAAACAAGATTTAAAAACAAAATGAAAAAAGAAATATAAATGAATTATAACGAATACTACATTTTTCAAAATTCAATTTTAGAAAATTTTACCTCCAAAATTTATTCACAAAAAGTTGGTTGACAAGAGTATTAAGAATTTGAATACATTAGTTCTAGAAAATTTAAAAAATTAAAATGCTGAAAATAAAATTGACCATTGTTTACAACTTTCATGGATTGGTTGTACAAACAAGAAAAAAACAAAACTAGAAATAATAAACCCCATATCTACAATTATAAAGAGAATGAAGTCTACTCTATAAATGTCTGAGAAGATTTTTTTTTTTTTTAATTATTATTTAGAGAGGAATAAGTCTTATAGAAGAGCATCCTTTGAGTGTTTTTATTGGTAATTTAATGGAATTGGTTGTATTACATATTATGCAAAGACAAGACTAATATGTGGCTAGTCTTGTATCTTCAAGGGAAAAAGCTACAAGTTAAATTTCTAAACTAAACCCCAATTTAAGAAGTTATAGACTTATGCATGACTTATGGACCAAAATGAGCACGAATTATGGACCAAAACAACATTTTATTGACCCTTCCAAAAGCTGAAAATATCAAAATGCCACCAATTTCATTTGTGGATAGCCAACAAGTATCCATAGCTAGCCAATTTATTTAAAAATTAGTGTACAAATATTTCAAGAAGTGACATCTAAAACGGCAAGTATTTCAAATCCAATTGTTCCTTTATTCCTTTAAGCCTTTACTTCTTTAATTGGTAAAATTTTGTTGTTTTGTTCAATTTTGTATTAGATTCTTTACAATTAAAAAATTCGAAAATAATAGATATAGTCTCAATTAATATCTCCAAGAAAAAATTAATTTTTCAAAATTTGGATGAATTTTATTAGTTTAATACTATATTATAGATGAAATAATGTAAGTAATGAATGGTTGAACAAAATTGAATGATTTAGACTTTGACCTCCTTGCATAAGCTAAGGTGCTTATGAGCTTATCACTTTACCAATTTAATCCTTTCAATTCATCTTAAAAATGTATTGCAACTTGTTGCAAGCTACATGATCTCAAATTCCCAATTCTACCCTCATGTACATGTGATGTACATTTTTGTCTAGAATATACATTACAGGTTCATTACGATAGATAGACTAGTTTCCTTACTAATTACTCAGTTGGCTAAGCCCAATTTCTAATATTTATGAAGTCCAACTAGATCTAGAGAAAATTAATGAGTCTTCTTTGCCTCAATTCTTTCACAATTGCTTGCAAAAGAGAGAGAGTGCCAATTGACATTGTATTTTTGAATCGACATTGACATCAACATGGAGTTGTGATTTATTGTTGGGATGCTTTGGCTTTGGAAGTATTTTAGGTCTCTACCAAACAAGTTCTAAATCATCTCTACATTTTACCAATCAATTCCATCATGGCACATCTTTATCTTATTGTAATCTTGTGTCCAATTTCAATAATTTGGAGGTAAGTCTCTTACTATGATGTCTTCTGATTCATTGAACTTGTATTTGATTACCTAAGCCCCTTCTTAAAATTTCAAGTCAACTCTAGTCCCACAATATAAAAATGAAGCAATTTGCATGTACTCATTTTATTGAGCTTTGGGAGCAACTAAGGTAATTGCACCTTGTTTCAAAAATGAACCTCAACATATTATCCTTGAATGAAATGACCAAACTTTATGCACAAGAGCCTATTGCCCATTTTGGGTACCCCTATTTTTTACACTTTGAAAATTGATGTAGTGTCCAAGAAAAACAAGCTAAGAGAATCTAGAAGCCTGTTTTTTCGTGCAAAAAGATTTAACCAAAATTTAGACAATTCTATATCAATTAGGTATCATGTTGAAATGCTTATTTGGACCATTTTGAATGTATTAATTACTTTAATCATCTTAACTATAAAATATGCTTGTAATACAAATACCCAAGCTTGTGAGTATATAATCCAACCTTTGGTGTCATAGCTAATAAAACAAGTTGAAAAACCATTAGATTATTAGCTAGAGTTATAGATAAGAGACATTTCGCATTGAGCTCTCTACTCCCTAACTACAACTCATCCCCCATTGTTCTATATATGTCTTCAATAGCATTTGCATCAAGATTATTTGAGCAAAGAAGGGAATCAAACTCAATACAACACTACTTGAAAACTCCAAATTGAAAGTTCTAAATCGAATGGATCTTTAGCCATGCACTTGCAAAGTAAAAAATTCACTTATTAACCAACCTTCTAATGTCCTAAGAAAATCAATATTGATTTATCATGCAAGCAAAAGTGAGCTCTCCATTGAAGTAGAACTACTAAAAGAAATGTTGTAGCTAGACTAGGTATAGATTTAGATTGCACTTGTGTAGAGATTGAAAGCTCAGATATAATGATAATCTATTTGTGCTTCAAAGAAAGTGGAAAGAATACTTTTGATTTAGAAGCATCAACAAGAGACTCATCTAACGTGCAAAAACAAGGAAGATAAAAGGCAAGATAGGTTTTAACGCAATACACTTTGTTGTAATTCAAAATGATCATAATGACCTTAAATGCTTTAGTGAGCATCTATAGAACTACATGAAAGTAAAACAAGTGAAAGTTAAGATAACTAATGTAAGACGAATTACACTTTGTGTAATATTGGGAGAAAGATTTGATAGCCATGTTTTTCAAGCTCTTGCAATAGGAATTTTTGACCTACATCCATCACTTCAAGTGTATTACATTCTACCCAAATCAATTGTGATAGTCGATGCAAGCTCATAATAGACCTAGGCAAATAAACCAATTTTGTACATGACAGTTGAAGTCTTTGAAGTTGGGTCAATTGGCCAAGAGATGTAGGAAGTTCCACCAATTCATTACAATCTCTCAATGTCAATTCAGATAGTCGAGTTAGGCTCGTAGAAGACTTAGGAAAACGCTTCAAGTTCTCACATCGCACCAACATAAGACACTCAAATTGGGACAACTAGCCAAGAGATGTAGGGAGTTCTTCCATTTTTGTCATACCAACAATTAACAAAGTCTTTAATGAGGATAAATTCCCTAGTTTTTCAGGTAGTTTGTCCAATGCCCCAACATTGAAAAGCTGGAGAAATTCCAACTTTACAAGACTTAATAATGAATTTGGAAGCTTCTTCAAGTAATTAGAATATTTATCAGAAAATCAAAGGTCCACCAACTGAGTGAGGTCTCCTAGAGATGAGGGCAATTCCTCTAGAAGGAAAGAATTGTAAACCTCAAGAACCTTGAGCTTAGGATATATAGGAAAGTCAACTTGGAAAAAAGTAGGGAGATGCAACTCTAAACTCTTGCAGGCAAAAAGAAAAACTCTTAATTACAAGATCCCATAATCTTTCAACCTTCTTTGGTGAGAGCTCCCCTAAAAAATTATCAAGACAAAATCTAGAAATCAAGCTATTATAACTCACTAGATTGAACTTCTTAAGTTGTAATAGTTGTCCAAATGATTTAGATGGGTTTTCTATGACAAAGTTTTTGCATCCATTCATATGTAGTATTCGAAGTTTGTGTAGTTTGTCTAAGGATTTGAACGGGATTCGAAGACCACCACAGCCTCTTAAGTCGAGTTTATAGAAGTGATCCATTTGTGTTTCAAACTCAACCATGCTTACCAACTTTGTGCAAGTAGTTAGGCCAAGGTACTCAAGATCAGTCATCTGGCTTACATCAAAAGGAACTTCATGCAAACTACTACAATAAAAAAGTTAGAGTCTTTTGAATTGTTTCAAGTGACCAATCTCATGCGGAAGGCTCAGTAGTCTATTGCAAGATGAAAGATCAAGCTCCAAAAGGTGAACCAAGTTTCTAATTGATGTAGGAAGTTCCTTTATAGAATAACAATTTCTCATTTGCAATACACGCAACCTAGTGCAGAATCCAATTGCTTCAAGAGCATGAGGCCTAACCATGTTGTAAACAAAATCCAAACAAAGCCAAGATAGCTCCTTGTAACATTTCTTCAAAGCAAATTCCACAACATCAATTTGACATCTTGTCAAATCTAACAACCTCAGCCTATCAAAGCGTTGGATTGTCATTCCTTGCATTTGCCGTGGATTTGCTTGTGATTGAAGTGTGGCTAATCTTGAAGACTTTTGTAATGATATCCCTTCAATAATTCCTGAGCCTTGAAAAAAACATCAAATAAAACAAAGATATATATGATGATCTTCAAATTAAACAAATGAATTACATAAGATAGAATAATAATCCTTCTACACATTAAAATTACTATTTATTAACTATATACATAAAGAGATTTCAAGTTTCCATCACAATAGAATTACCTAATTCCCTTCCAAGAAACTCTCAATCTCTTTTGCCTCCGACAATCGGGTCATATTTTTCAATGACACATACAATCTCTTCAAGGATAAATCCTTTACTATTCTCTGACCCATATCCCTCAATTGGTCATGCATCGTAAAAGCAGGTCTCCATTTACCAATTCCACTACCAACTTTGAATAGAGATTGCGCAAGTAAGTTCTACAATCCCATAGGCAAATTCCAAATCCACCTTATGGATTGTTCATTCAAAGCATTTGATCCTTTCTCACAAAAAAAACAAGTAAAGTCTAAAAATATGCTCTTAGTGTCATTGGACAAATTGTCTTAGCTAATCTTTAGCCTCTTCTATAAAACTTCATTTTCATCACTACCATCAAAAGACTAGGCCTCTTGCAATTTCTAAAGTATATCTTCCCACATTCCCTTCTACATTCCAATTGAATGCACATGTTGCTTTCGTAAATGTTGCCCAATAACCTCTAAACTTAGTGGGAGACTACAACATGCCTTGGCTATATCCATAGCCAAACTCTAAAAGGCTTCCATCTCATCTTTGTCCTCAATTCCACCAAATACATGGTAACAAAACAACTCCAAAGCTTGAGCATCATTTAGAAAGTCCACTTCCATTGTTTCTACATCCTTCAACCATTCTATAACTACAAGATTTTCCAATACTTGACAATTGCAACAAGTTACAATTACTTGGCTTCTACTACTAAGGTTCTTTTAAAATGTAGGCACTTGCAAAATTTTGAGGGTTTTAGAACCTCCCACATCAACATTGCAATCAATACTCTCTTTTGCATTATGCATTACTTGATACTTTGAAGGTGATTCGCACTCACATGATCTGTGTTGTGCAAATCTATACCACATAATTCTAGCAATAGCTCCTTTTAGACAGATGCTATACCTTTTGATCTCACGTCTTGTACAAAACAAGTTTTATCATAAAACTTGGCTTGCAAATTGTACACAAATTTGCTTATGGTGGTCTTCCCAATCCCATCCATTTTGACAAGGCCAAGGATAGAAATTGTACCAAGCTTTTCACAAATGAGTTTTGTCTTGTTATTCATCCCCACCAAACCATTGGAAAGATCCAATAGGTGAAGTTGCTTGTCTTTATGAATTTTGATCACCTTTGAAACCAATTTTGTCAAAAATTGATAGCTAGTATCTATTTTTCTTTGTGGCCTACATATATCAAAATGGCCAACACTTAAGGGCAAAAATCTACCTCCAAGTTGTCTAATAGATGACTCTAGAACAACCACCTTTTCCTATTCAACAAACACCAATGATTCAATAAAAAAAATAAGGATAAATATAAAACACTAACAAGAACATATGGTCAAAAAATTCAAATGTAAAGAGTAACCAATGAACTAAACTCAATACCAAGATCTGTCTAAAGACAAAATTGATAAATATAAGGAGATACTCACATAGGATGTAGCATGCATCTCGACAATATTAAAACACATCCACTCATTGTTGTACACTTCACATTGTATTTGTTCAAATTCAAAGTTGAGTTGGCCAACTTCAGGACTAAATGCCTTGAGATATCTCATACAAGGACCCTATGCAATCAACAAATTCCATGGTACTAAATGAACTTCTATTGCAGCATGAGGTGTAGCATAGAAATAGAAAGCCTGTTAGTTACAGAGAAAATTTTGAACCTCTTTGTCTTGTTGAAAGTTTTGAAATGCAATTACCATAATTTGCTTAGCTATCAAGCCTCCAAAACCATGACACACAAATAAAATGGGATACTCTTGTTGCCCTATTCCAACAAAAGTCATCTTTTGAATTAGACTCTCATACAAGCTATAAGGGTCCATCCTCCCTGATGTCATTGTTTGTACAACATTAGCATCATAAAAAAGGGAGAGAATTCTTGCATGTGGAAATTTCTCTACCAACCATGTTTTTGGCTAGCAATTGTCTTGTGTCCCATCCCTAGCCAATCAAGTCTTCCAATATGCTTCCTTTGACCCACCAAACTCAAGGCCATGAATGAAAACTATTTTGACATCCATTTATTTTTGGGGCTCATGGAATGCATAAACAATGTCATACAACTGCAAAGTGGAATAGTAATTAGAACTTACACTACAAGAAAAAGAGGTGTTTTAAGTATAGTTCTAATAGTATAGTCTTTTAAGTAATGACTTTTAAGGTGTCTTTATAGTAAAATTTTACTGATAAGACGAGTATTTTCAGTAAAATTTTACTAAAAAGATGCCTTCAAGGTCATTACTTAAAAGACTATACTACTAGGACTATATTTAAAATATCCCTTTCTCTTGTAGTGTTGAAAATCAATTATCTACTTTTGACATGCATTCCTTGGTGATACTATATGAATTGCCCAACATACAATACACTATTGAATTAGAAAATACTTACCTACTTTCCATGAGTACAAAAGCCAATACTAGATGAAGAGATTGTGTCGCTCATACCTGATTCTCTTCAACAATCATGACATCAACACCTTGAAGGGCAAAACCAAATCAAAATTAATAAGAAACCTGAATTTGAAATCAACTTTGACTAGCTCATGATGGACAACTCTTTAAATCTTATTGTAAACCAACCTTTAATGTGCTTACTATAAAGAACAAGAAGAGAGATGAGTCTATAGAAAGAACGTCCTGAATTGAAGTAACGAAATGGTCTTGGACAAAGATGACTTGCCCACGCAAATAGATAGTCCATGTCAACACATGCTCTTTGTTGGCCTTCATTTGCCATCACAAATCAACAACATGGAGCAAGTACAAAACAAGAAAACCTGTGACAATCAAAAAAAGGAGACATCCATGAAAGTAATAAATATATTAGAATGTACTCAAAAGATAATAAGAGCTCATCATCTACTCTAGACTTCAATATAACAATGAATACATCATCTTCGTAATGAATGCAATCTTGATAGTGGATCTTGACACAAGACACTCAATAATAGACAAATGTCAGAACGACCTTTTTAGAGATAGTGATTATGAACTTATGTAGAAGATTTATTATTCAAGGTAGAAAAAAATAGTTTGTCCAAAAAATCCTAATTAGTTGCCTACCCATCTACCGGGAATTCTCTTGTTGAAATTCCTCATGAGAAATGAGGGTTGTATTCACCTACGTTTATAATGATTGTTCTCCTCAACTTCACAAGGTTTTGCCAAATACATTAGGTAAGAAGTTCCAATGGCTAGCACTATCAACACCAAGAGTGGTTGAAGGATTGGCAATTCAAGATCTATTTCAATAGACATAATTTCAAAAAAAGAACTTGAAGATGTTTATGCATAGCTTTATTTTCTTGCACACTCGTTAATACCCTCGTCAATAGAACACCAACTATTCTCCTTGCTTGCTCTTAGAAAATGTTGATTTTCCTTTGTTCCTTTGACATTCCTCTTTCTTTCTAGACCTTTTCTACTTCAATTTTTGAAGAAGATTTAACAAATGCTTCTTCAACACTTCTCACTATTTTTAGAAATGCTAAACTATGCAATCAAATCAGTAAGACTCCTAATTGCACACAATAAGTTCTTCACATTGGTAAAGACAAGACAAGTGCTTGACTAGTCCTATATTTGCATTGCACCAAGCTTTGTAAAGATAGCCAAATGAGGACAAGGAGTTGCCTTACATTTTGGACCTAGGTTGAAGATGTAAATTGACCCTACTTGTTATTTTTTTCTATTGGCAACCCCAATTACAACCAATTGACCATAGTCACTTTTTTATCATCCTCTAAAGTCAAATTACAATGGTATCAACCTTGCTCACTTCAAAGATTGTCTATGGCTCTCCACCTTGCAACAAAAATGTACCATTGATGAATACTGTTGCAAAAAAGTTTCTTCTCTTCATCATTGACACTTTGGGGATCATTAACCAACTCTAGACTATCCCTTCCACTCCTAAATGAAAAAAAAACAAGGAAATACTCACAAGAATCTACCTAGAGTAAGCCTACCATTTACTATATAGATCTAAAAACTAGACAATGACCATCTTTATTACTATACAATAACCACAAAGCATGTAAACTCTAAGAACGTTCACAAAGTTTGGAACGTTGCAAACAAGGGATGTAAGAACAAATGTATTTCAATTAGATGTTGAACAATATCTGAAATTTAGATAAAGAAATGAAATTTCTAGCATATAGATGAAATCCAAACAATCTTTAGATGAATAATTGAAAGATTTCTAAAATGGCGAATTTCGTTAAAATGGCAATATTCCATATGCCATTTTCACACCTTAACATCTAGGACAAGTATATATGGCTATCATCTAGGTCACTTTTAGATTTCAGAAATCTATGACTTACATAGATATTAGACTAAGCAATCTGAAAAATCTAGGATTGGTATAGATTTCAAATATCTAGGAGAGATCAGAGATGTAGATTTCAAAAATCTAGTAATGTTATAGATTCTAGTACCCAAAAAAAGGTTTAGAATGTGTGGTTTGAACTACTAAAAGTGCCAAATTAACGGAATACCGCCATTTTAATGAAATTTGCCATTAAAACAAATGAAGTGTTTAATGAAAGCTCATTGTGGTGTTCTCGTGAAGGCCATTTTCAACACATTGAGTTAAGAACGAGCTGCACAGTGAAGGAGTCATGACTTGCAGAAGAATTGTGGAGTTCATTTTTGCACTGACGAGCTACTTCAAAGACTTTTAAGTGTTTGGGACTTCATCAATAAACAAGGTAATTGACTCACATTGTTTCATTCCTTTAATTAATCTTCTCACATTTTGGTTTCAATACCCTAAACCCTAAATCAGCTATTAAAGTATCAAATGTTTGTATGTCTAGATGAGGCTTCCTTCCCCAAGAGTGTGGCAGTAATTAAGGACAAATTCTGCAGTTCCAAAGAGGAATAGGAGTGGACTTGTAGCAGTACAACACCAGCCTACAAAATCCAAAAACAAAGTATGACAGTTCACAAGTTCAAGAGTTCACAAAGTGCACAAGCAGTACCACACTTTAGATTCTTAAAAGAGCAAGCATTGCTTGATCCTGCAGAGACTGAAATCAACACATCAGAGACAGAAATAACTTTGCCAGCACTGAAAAGATGCAAACAACATGTTTTTGACTAATCCCCCCACTTTCAATTTTCGAAAATCACAGACCATCGATTTGCTCATAGGAAAAAAAATTGAAACCAGTCCCCAAGTTGTCAATCTGGGATACGGATATGGGGTACAAATACAGATGTGGGGTATGAATACAAATACAGAAGATGTACATTGATACACGATACGAATACAAATATGGGAGAATAGAAATCCCATATCAATTGCAGATCCCATTTTTACTCTGGAATTACAAATAGGGTGGGTGGGTGGCTGGATTCGCTTTGGGTTCAGGTTTGGCTAGGGAATTCAGAAAAATTATGTCGTAGTAGGAAGTTGAGCGATAATAAAATAAAAAATCCATTGAATTAAACTAATTGTCTGAAAACATGTTCTCTCACTATCCACTTAGCTTAATAACTGTTCCTCTCAGCTTAATATTCCACTGACATTTAGCAAATTCTCTGAATCAGTGATAAGCAATCAGACAAGCAAGACAAATTCCAAATTCCAAATCCCGTCAAGTTGAATCTGCCTATTACATTTCAAGTGCGCAAGAGCAAGATGAAATCCCAAGGTCAGAATTGAAGAAGATAACGAATTAGCCAGAAACCATGAGACTTATATCAACATACAAGTTTGTACGTCGACTTATGAAATGTTCCAGTGCCGGACGGGATTTGAATCTGAATCAGTGGTAAGTTAAGCAATCAGTGATCAGGAAAGTCTAATACATGTATTGGACCACATCACCCCATGAAAACTTACCAAGAGCAGGACCTCTACCTTCCACTTTGGGCCATCCAGGAAACGCTTGTAAAAAGAAAAAACAGGTGCAAATCAAAGCCTTAAACTTTAGAGCTCAAGAAAGAGAGTACGGCACCCATCGATATCGATGCTGCACAATACGGCAACCAGACGACGGCAACCCCGGTCGCACAATACTACTAGAACGTACAGTAGAGACCAATTCAAACGCACAACCACCTCGCGCAAACAACAAAGACAGAAAGTGAAACCTAACTACGTACTAACATTAACATTAATATTACGAACAACAGCAGAGCTCACTCTTCAATTAATGACAAGGACACTCGTCGATCAACAGAAAAGCTACTTCCAAATCACGTACAAAGGCTCTTTTTTCGATCGATCTTCACAGTACTGGAATCCAAAAACTTAAATCACGTACTAAAATTCACACTAAAACTCGATCTCCAGAGAACGCTAGAGAAAGAAGAGAAAAAAACAGGAGCTTCTACAAAATTTCAAAAGTGTCTTCATGTAATTAAAAGGTTCAATTTAAAGTGTTGTAACTTTTGAATTAGATGTCCGAATTCAATCAAACTTGTTGAAAAATTTGTGCTCTCTCTTCTAGTTTGAGTGGTAAAATTTTGAAATAATAGAAGATGTACTAATTTTTTGGAAGCCATTCAAAGTTCACTAAATTGCATTTTGAAGGGTTCAACTTTGGGGGCTTGTATCTCTTTTATGCAATGTTCATTTTCAATCAAATTTGTTGGGTTATGTTCCCCTTAAAGTCTAGTTATTGTAGGAAAATTTTTATGCCAATCCAAGGTGTTTTGAATATTTGGGAGCAATTCAAAGTTCAAAATTTGAATATCATTGGATTACAATGAACTTCGGCAGCTAGTTTCTTCTTCATACAATATCCATTTCTAATTAAAAAAAATTGGGGAAATTTGTGCATACTAGTCTAGTTTTTGTGGTTAAAATTTCATATCAGTCCAAGAAGTTATAAGTGATGGAGAAGCATTTAAATAGAAGGAGGTTCCACCTAAGATGGTTATTTATTAACTTTTCTTGCTATTTTTTGACATTTCAAAGTCATTTGACAGACACAATGAGTCCATTGACCTTATTAGTTCCAACCTTGGAAAGGACAAAAGAACTTAAATCTTAAGTTTGAAAACTGGCTAAGGTTGGAAATAGTGATTGGATATTGGGCGTGGTTGGTTATTGGTGCCTCCACCTTCATACAGTACAGCTAAGTAGAATCTCATCCTTCACAGATGAAGTTTTTTTTTTTATTCATCTATTTTTCTCAAAGTTGGTGGGTGTGGTCTGAACTTCCTTGATGAGAGAACCAACCCTTGTACTAAGTTATATGCAGTGAATATTTTCTAAAGGTGTTGGACGGTGATACATATCAGCATTCTCAGGAAATTCTGAGGTGCCCGCAATGTTTCGCATTGAAAGTGATAAATATTTGTGAGTGCATTTTTGGACTTGGGCAAGAACTAGGCAAAATGGATTGAATTGATTGCTTGCACGTCTTGGAAGGAATTTTAACAGCAATGTTTATAGTGTTCAACTTGAAGTTTAACCCTGTAACACCGCTACAGACTCTTAGTGTCCAATGGATGCCAGAGAATTCTCCTGTATAAGACAAAAGTACAACTATTCATTCTTGGAGTTTTGTTGTGAAAAGGGAACATCTTCTACAGTAATTTGACTTCTAATGTATACTTTTCTATTTTTTTTAAGCAATTGATTTCCATGGTATTAGAAAATGATGATTTCTTCGGATATTGGCCCACCCTTACAAGGTTAGCAGCTAGAAATTCTTTTCAACAAGACATCAGAATGAATTGATGGATGTACTAACAATGCAAAATTGAATACACGTCTTGAACAATCATTAACCTTGTAAGGATGGGATGGGTTGGTCTCTGAAGAAATCATCATTTTCTAATACCATGGGAATCAATTGCTTAAAAAAATGAAAAAGTGTTCATTGAAAGTCAAACTACTATAGAAGATATTTTCTTAGTGTCCGCTGCAGCATTACAAGGTTAAGATTTCAAAGCCGAGACAGTTAATGGATGGTCACGATTGACACCCTCTGCAAACTTCATGAATACCAAACATTAGTGAGGTTTGTTTCATATTTCTTGTGGTGGTATCTTAGCAAAATGGCTTGGGGCAGTTGGAATTGATAAATTATTTGTTTGGAATATCAATCTTCATGTAGAATCCACACAACTAACTGCCCCTGATGACATCGTCGATGTATCTATTGCCGTTACTTTGCAAATGATATTTACTAGCTAATTTACTGCTTCAAAACTCTACTGTAAAAATTATATGAGAGTAGACACTTTGAACTGTAATCAATGCCTTGCTTGCCCAGGTCACTGCTTCATATCGTCAATAGTGTTGCCGTGGGTGTAAAGTTTTTCGTATACAAAATGGACCTCAGTAATGCAAGTTTGTATTTATGGAAATTAGTCTTCTCAATTTCTCCACATGAAATACCTCCGAGCTAGGGTGCTCTATGCTATCACAATTTTTCCATAATTCTAGGTCTTTCACATGATCCATTTGTATTAATCCTTCAATCTAATCTTGGTACAATTACAAGGGGGCATGGTCAAATTTGTGACCAAGACTACAAAAGCTACCAATTCTCACGCATAAAAGATACGGTAGAACCACACACTACTAACCAAGGTCCCATATCCAACCTATATGGCTAGAAATAGTTGTAATCAAGGTTGGAACAAATTTCCGACCAAAGTCTAGAATGTGTTTTTCCTCTTTTTCAAAATTGGGACTGATCAAATCATGAAATTTACATTGCCTAACACTACTCCAAAATATATGTAGAATCTCTAAAGTGGTTGGTAATGGATGGTTCTACCTAGTGTTTTTTTAGGCAATAAAAAGACTAATAGCACCAAAAAATTATCTTCTACACTAAGCCCTTGGAAAAATTTGGAGGTAAAAAAGTTTGAATAGCTAGATCTAAATCTTAGATTACATCCTAGCAATTGCTGCCTTGACCATAAATAGTAGGGTTTGGTATTTTGCCGCCACATGTCTAGATGTTGATTCAACAACTTTTCATCTGAAGGCGCCTAAAATATAACAAAGTTGAAGATATGGGTATAGATTGTATTCACATATACATAGGTTCCTTCATTATATCACTAGGTGTTGTAATCATAAAACATCAAGGTTGCACCACTACTAAAGTAATTGTTGCCTTATTTATTGCTATTGATGGTATAATTAAGACTTTGATATTCATAGCCATGTGTCAAGAGAGGCTCTTGATGCACTTATTTGTTTGTTGATGTGTTTAGATACAAGTGTGTCATGATTGTTTAATAAATAAGGACTTTTAGGCATCTTGCAAATGTTGATTCAACAATTATGTATTATCTTCAACAAAGTTTTTTGAGTTGGAATTTGGTTATCTCCTATTTTATATCACTCTTCAAAACTTGGTTGCCCTATTTTGCACCAATTCAAAAGCTAAAATTGCCAAAGAAGTTTTTTAGGGTTTTGTTCTGAGGTTATACAACTCAAATTGATTCCTAACCTTGAAGCCAAATTTTGCACCAAAAATTAATTTGAAAGTGCCTAACTTTAACCACTTACTTCTCACTTGGAGCCCACATCCAGATTCCCTTAACATTTAAAAAAAAACCCACCAGTTCTACCATATACACACATTAAAAAATTCTTTGATCTTAACCCATAAACGCCAGTGCAACCATTTTCTAGTCAATGAATGATAGAGAATCTTGTTGTGTAGGATAGAAATTCAACTATTCATCCTCCAAATTTTGTGGGAAAAGGGAAGGTCTTCTATAGTAGCTTGACTTTCAATGAGTGCTTTTTCATTTTTTAAATCCAAAAATGCACAAATATCAAAACAGATGATTTCCATTGAGACCCCCTGCATGCGCCATTCAAGGATTAAAGAAAATATTCAGAAACTTCAAACTCAGCATAAGAAAAGGCAAAAACCCTGGTTATCACTTTGTGAAACTTTAGAATAACATATCTAGTTCTTAAAACCAAAGAAATAAAAAAAAATTTGAATTCATATTTGCATTTAGAGACACCAAATTAGCTAGGAGGGGTCTAGAACATACCTTAGACACAACTCAAAATAGAGGGCTTTTTTTACTTTTATCCTTGGTGACCCTCCAAATTACCCTATTGAGCCCACTTCATGGGTTGGATTTAGTATTCTACCAAATCTAAGAGGAGCCTTGAAAGAAGCATTAAGACACCAATAAAACCAAAAGTAGGAAATCCCATTGCAATTAAATAGAAAGAATGGTTTCTATACTATTATATTTCTTTCAACTTTATTGAAAAAAACACCATAATGACATCATAGCCTCACCTTCACTTGCTGAGGTTCTACATCAATCAATGAGGTGATTGGTTGCAGACCACTACACTCTACCAAAGCTACAGAAATCTTATTTAATGCATCTACAAATGCCAGCATTGCATATTGCAGACAAGAATATAAACATGATCAACACGAAAGTTAGATCACTCGGGTCTCAACATTAAACAATCATAGACATAAAGAGAGGAAGGGGACATCAAACCAATCACATAAATGAACTATTATTTAAGATTTCTTTGGAGGAATATCATAGCATAAAAATGGGCAACACTAGTTATCAAATAAATTGTCACCAAAATGAATACAATCAACCTAGTTGACACTTAGAGACTAGAAGGTAGCTAAAGTACATGAAATATTCTAAGCATTCAAAATTGGCAACTAGGAAGCTTTGTATACTAGAAGTAAATGACTAAACCTGCTCAACATCAAAGATCTTATCAAGAACTTCAACAAACAGAGAGCATGAAATTTCTACAGCATTCATTATAAACAATAGCTTTGACTTAGATGACATTACGAGCTACACCCAAAGCTTCAGACAAACACCTTTTGGTTTCCTAAATCATCAATTTGTTCTCTATTCACAACACGGACAATCAAAAAAGAAATATGAAACCAAAGGTCACTTCAAAATTTAAAGAAAATATGTTCCATTTCTCAAATAAACTTTGAACTTCTAAGCAAATTAAATGAACTAGAGTCCTAGATTGGTCCTAGAACTTAGAAATCTCAATTAAAAAACAACTTACAACTACAAATAAAGTTGGTGACCACTTTTGACTTCACGTATTTTTCAAAAGAAAGCATACAATCTTTAATAGTTCCAAAACCTTTCTCCCTTACTAAACTAGACTTTCCAAGCTAGTTGGATGTGAGTTCTTTGAACCTAAGAACAATATGACCTCCTAGAAGAGTGCCAATAAACCATATGAAAATAAGCATATAAAATCAATAATAGTAGAAACATTCAACATTCAAGTACTTCCAACAAACTTCATTGTCTTTTTATGAACACAATAGAAGTCTCAACTTGATCTAAACACCATTATAATACTCAAAACATAGAGAATTTGGTCAAATTCATAGTAGCAAATCAACAATAAATCTATCTAGTTTTGCTAGAAATAACTAAATGTCAAAAGATGCAAACCTATTCCTTAACTACATTTGGCAATGAATTCAACTTCTATTCCTTCAACCCAACAAACTACTAGTGGATTGTGGTATTAACGGTTTTCTTCCTTGTTCAAACTCCATTGACAAGTGACAAGCATGGTTGCTCTGGCATCTTGAAACATATTTCAAGATTTAGTCAAAATAGAAATATTAGTATTTCAATTACATCTAGGGTGTAGTTTGTAGGTAATGCATTCTCTCTAGATAGCCTTCATGAGATGCTAGGCTCCAAGAATGGAACACTTCATCATGGGACATTGTCCATAATTTCATAACTATAGTCTTCATACAAGAAAACCAAATTTAAATTACAATTTTTATCATAATAGAATAACACATTGAAGCATATTCACAATGGTCAATGATTACTTCCATACCTATCCAACTTCAACAGTTTAGTCAGCCTTGTAGAAGAGTTCGGGAAATGCTCATTGTACATACATCATACATCGTGACGTTGCTCAAACAACTGGCCAAAAGATGTAGGGAGTCCCACCAATTTGTCGCAATATCTCAATGTCAATTCAAATTATTGAGTTAAGCTTGTGGACAACTCAGGGAGACACATCAAATTCTCACAATTCTCCAATGAAAGATGCTTGAGTTGGAACAATTGGCTAAGAGATGTAGGAAGTTCCTTCATTTTTATCATACGAAAAATTTGTAAAGTCTTTAATAAGGATAGGTGCCCTAGTTTGTTGTGTAGCCTATTCAATGCCCCAGCATGATTAAGTTCGAGCACTTCTAACTTTACCAAGCTCAATAGTAAATCAAGAAGCTTCTTCAAATAACTAGGGATTTCATCATTCACCTTAAGCCTCTCTAGTTGAGGGAGATTTCCTAGAGATGTAGGCAGCTCTTCCAAAAAGAAACTATTGTTAACATCAAGAACCTTGAACTTAGGATATGCAAGAAAATTAGCTTGAAAAATAGCAGGGAGATACAATTCTTGAAGGTGAAAAGAAAAACTCTTAGTTATTTGGTCCTACAATCCTTCAACCTTTTTTCCAGAAGAAGTTCCAATACAAAATCCAGAAATCAAGCTATTGCAGCCTTCAGATTGAGCCTTTGAAGTCGTGACAACTGTCCAAATGATTCCAAAAGGTTCCCTATGACCATGGTCCATGGATCCACATTGTGGTATATACAATGTTCAAAGTTGGTATAATTTGCTCCGGAATTTGCTCAAAGATTTGAATGGGATTTGAAGGCCTTAGCAACAAATCAAGTCAATCTTGTAGAGGTGCTCCATTGGTGTTCCAAACTTAACCATGCTTACCAACTTTGAGCACCAATTTAATTCAAAGTACTCAACGCTAGTCAATTGGATCACACTAGTTGGAACATCTTTTAAGTTATAGCAGCTTGACAACTTGAGTTTTTTGAGTTGTTTCAAATTTCTAATCTCATGTGGAAGACTTTGAAGTCTTTTACACCTTGTAAGATCAAGCTCCAAAAGGTGAACCAAGTTGCCAATTGATGTAGGAAGTACTTCTACAGAAACACATTCTCTCATTTGCAACACGCGTAATCTTGTGCAGAATCCAATTGCTCCAAAAGCATGAGGCAAAATCCTAATGCCAACTCCATTCAAACATAGCCAAGATAGCTCCTTCCAACATTTTCTCAAACAAAATTCCACAACCTCAATTTGACACTTTGTCAAATCTAATAGCTTCAATATAGGTATCACTGTCGCTCAGTATTTCCACTGCAACCACAAGGGAAACCACTGTATCTTATGAAGGTGGATCAAGGGGAAATGGTCAAGATAGTGATTGCTCCAATTGCGTCTCCGAAACATGCGTGACTTCATGCTCAAACACCATCTAAGACTCACCGTTGGCATTGGAGTTTGGCAGTAGGTATTTACCACTGCCAATACAATTGCGGCTAGATCCAAAACATCGAACCTTGAAGTTCTTAGGCAGCTTCAACCGCAACGCCATCTCCAGCACCCAACAATCTACACACTAGCATCCAACAATACAAGCACAATAGATGTCCAAATTCCAAACCCAAACAAATTGTTCACAGAAAATATCGAAAAAGCACAATAGATTAGATACAAGTACAAGGAAGCAATGCAATCGAAACCCAAGGGAGCGCTTAAGTTCTCCACAATTCAACGTTTCACAAAAAAACCAACAGCTCTGCAATTCTCGAGAATCCCGACTCCATCACACCGTCAATCCGAGCCTCCAATTCCTAATTGCAGTGAATGCAAAACTTACAAACCACCTCCAAATCAGTCCAAAATTCACAATAGCATGGAAATGGTGCCCTTGAAATTCAAACCTCTGAAGATGCCATTTTTAAATGAGAATAAATGAAAGCACTTAAAGCCGTGAAGGCACCCAACCACCAACACAAGGAGCACTGGAGCATCAGATCAAGGAGGCCAAGACAACGGCGTCATTGCGAAGCTCATTTAATTACTACAAAGCACAAAACTCGAGACACTAAGCGCGATTACTACAAGATTTTTGGGGCAAAGCAGGCTAATGTAAGTTTAGGGCAGGAGGAGGTCAGAAAATTCCAACCAAACCTTGCTGCTAAATGGAGTGTCCAGATTGCGTCATCTAGCTCCTAATCAACAGTTGACATCGCGCCAAAGCTACCAGCAAACCAGAACATGGCATCGTCTGCGAAAGTGGGGACAGATGAATGTAAGCTTTGGCTAACGAACGGAGACACAGGAATGTATTGTGGCTCAAATCTCCATTTTGAAAAAAAAAATTCCCAATGTACATTTCACACATGTTCAGCGCTTGTAGAATGGCAGCGCAATTTAGCCAGTTCTAAGATCGCTGCTCCAAACCGTGGCCGACGGCAGGGTTCATTTTTTTTTAATGTGTTCTTACTGTAAGTTACGTTCTCCTTGGTTTCTTCCCAGTTCCTCCGTCTTTCCTCCTGCATCTTCTCTCCCTCAATTTGCAAGGCAAGTCGAGCAAATGCTTCTTCATCACGCTTCACTGTTTCTGGGATAGCTAGACTGTGGATCCAATCTGGAAACTCGCCAATCGCGACTCAGTAGGTCCTTCATATTGGCAACGGCAAGTTAAGGCAAGTGCCCTCAAGCTACCGGATTTGTATTGCATTAGGCTCCGTGAAGATGGATACACAAAGATGTCGAGTTCCCTAGGTGCACGCTGCAAATCGCTCCCCTGCATGCTGATTTCCGTTCTTTTGTACCCATTGCCAGGACAACCGAATATAGCCAGTTCCTTCAAGTCTTCTGAAGAATCCTTCAGAACAATATCAACTCAGCTCATTCTATTGAGAGGATCATCCATGGCTCGCTACCTACTAACATGAACGTACCACTTGTAAATATCGGTGAAAACCCTTTTCTTGTATTCACTACTGGAGCCTTCCCGGAGAATTGACCAACTCTAGACCGCTCCTTCCTTCTCCGAAACGAAGAAAAGGAGGAAATCCCCAGGAGAGTCCATTAACGACAACTTCCCTGCAAACGTGGACACAGAGTTATCGCAAGGGGTCATTCAGATTGAAACCAACATTTTCAAGAATCACCAACATTTTCAAGGATCTAAGCATGCCGTAACTATAGATCCGAATACGTCCTATCCTACCTGACATTCCCGCAAGAAAGATGGTGCGATCGAAGCCAATAAGTGAATGCACAGAACTCGGAAAGACTGGACAAGTAAAACCTCAGTCTTCATAACCCTTCACATATCTAGTGCGACAATGTCTGAAACTCACCACTAGTTCACACTCGTGACAAGCACCAAAACGGGACCCAAACCCCAGGAAATCGACTGAGTTCATCCTCCAGGACAATAACCGAGGTCCTTCGGCTAGGTACACACACCTGATGAAATCTTCCGAGCGAAAATCTCGAGGCTAGGGTTCCGGATCACATACCATCTTGACCGGGGTCAGCTTTGAGGCTCTCTTGGGACTAAAAGTTACACCAGCTTCATCTGCCCCAAAGTAAAGTGCTCCACTCCTGAAAACTCCTCCGGTGCTCACTCATCGCTCGCAGAGAAGGAGCCACCGGAAGTGCGAAACCCTCATTCCGTGAAACACGGAATCGGACCCACTGGCCCACGGTGGTCAAAGTGTGCTAAATCCGGGTAGGAATTTATTTTTTGAGTTAAGCACCTGGTTGACTAGAAAATTGTGTTAATTAGTGCTGGAAATCCAATCTCTTGACATCAGCTACATGCGAGGGAATATCTGAGCTTGGGCGTGTTGCCTGGACAAGAAATTTGCAAAAGAACGTGCTAGATCGGAGAAGGATTTGAGCGCTGCGGCAGTCGGAGGGAGGCGGATTGCAATTAGGTTTCTTGAGCTTTATCGCACGTTGCTGATTGCATTTCAATGTTGTGTAGATCATGAATATAGGATTGAATTGGTGACCTTTCAAGTGAGACTTCCGAATGTTCAGGACAGTTTTCTGGATGCGATGTTTTTGCGGGCACGGCATTGAGTTGTTTTGCCTGGCAGTATTGGGGGATTGTTAAACTTGGTGTACGCCGTGTCCTTTCAGATGCAATGGAACTTTCATCACGATTTGTACAGTACAGTACAGTACATATAAATGGTGTGTTTTGTTTGGGAGATCCGTGTGTGCAAATCCTCAGGAGACAAAACTGGGTATTCAAGAAGAATTGAAGCCAATTCTGAAGTTTTCTCGTATCTGGTCCTTGTAATTCAAATATTCAGATTGATGACTCTTTCTTATGTAGGACAAGATTTTGAGCATGGACATAAAACAAGTATCATGAATGCATACAACGTGCATTGCTGGTGCTCAACTCCCAACAAAACCTAACAATTCTTGCCTCTAGTATGGACAACGTTTTGCAGCCTTTAGTTGGTGAGGGCTGTTCTGGGCTTCATCATCTCCTTGGTTAAACATGGGTACTGCAAATGTCCACTTTCTATGGGGTGGAGAATGATGTTCTCTGGCGGGAGCAAGATGCAAGGAGGGGTCTCGACTCCACGTAAATTGACATCCCTGAATTCTAGAGAGGAGTCTCTAACTCTTAGGCTATCGATAACCGAGACCTAAACTAACAGCATTTGAGAGTTTAAGTAATCCCATGGATTGCTCTATCTGAAGTGATGTGGAATTCAAACTTTGGCTACCGCAATGGCTATCCTCCAACTTCTCTTGGAGGCAACACCTGCACTGTGACGATTGCGAACACACATCTTTCTACTCAGCATCAAAGCCAACTTGTGTAAACACCCGAAAGTTGTTGCTATTTTATTTTCAAACCAAAATCACCACGTCTCTTTCACCACAGTAATCGCCACCTGGATTCCGCAGTTGAATTTCCATTTCGTTTGGTTTTGCTCAATATGAAACTCCAATTGAGCTAAGTTCATTCCCTCTGTGCAGTAGCTTTAGCTGACTACAACTACGATGAGATTGTGAGCACGCTGAGGTAAGCAAACATTCAAGTGCCAAGAGCATCAAGAACAAACCTCGTACTAACAAGGATCCGAAAGACTCAATCCTCTGTGAATTCCAGAGGAGATTGCAAGGTATGGAAAAGTCTTGTGATTGCTTGCAGCTGCGACCACATGTACTGAATCGATGCTAGCTAGAAAATATGGAGCATCAGTGAGGTCTCTTTGCACCAACAGTCTATGACAGAGTGAGCAAACTATAGCCTGCATCAAAGCTAATTTTGAACGCAAGGTATGCACGCTCCTTGAAAGATTTCAGAAGATTTTGTGAATCTGCAAGTTCGGCAAGAATTCAATATGTATGAGAGAGACACTTCTAGTTTCATAATCGTAGTCTTTCAACCGAAGTTCATGTTTCATAACTGGACTGATGTGTCAATTTCTGCAGAACTCAATTGAAACCTCTTCAGAAGCTTTTGATCAATCAGACGAACGATCCTTTCTCGAACATGAACCTCTGCCGTGAATTGTTGAACCCAACTCGGTTTTCTGGATCTACGAAACACCTTTCTTGTCCTCGTAATGTCCTAGTACGTAATTAGAATTATTTATGTGACCCACGGATATCTTCATAATTGAATCGTCGATGCAGGTCCATAGAAGCATTGAAGGCAGAAGAAGAGAGGTCGGATGAGGAGAAGCAGAGAGTTGTGAAGGAACTCCAACAACAGCGAGTAGTTCCATGAAAACTACAAGACAAATTTATTTTGCATCATTTGTCGAGATACAAAAAGTCGGCAACAATGCTCCAATGTGAGCTTGATACTGAATTGATAACACGCAATGAAGAATGAAACATGGATAAGAACAAAATGATTATTTATTAGTGAAAAATCACTCTTGATTATTAGAAAAAGTGTTGGAAACATGAGAACAAAGTCATTAGTCAGACTCCTTGAAACTGAGTCACTACCAAGTCTTTTCCGAAGGCAAGGACTGGGTAGTCACTACCTATTCTGACCATATTAACCCTTAATGACCCAAGTGACCATTTTATGGTCGCTACCCTTCAGTTTTGAGGTAGCTGCACTTTCTAAAATTTTGAGTTTTTTTTTAAGTAAAAACATATCATGAGAAAATAGATTGGGTTATGAATCCAATGGGAGTAGTTTCATCAAATTCTGCATTGAACTTTGCCTTGTGGAATTTTTTTTTAAGTGAAGTGGTATAGTGTAGTTCAAAGACTCGTGTTTTTTTGGTTAGTTTGGATTTGGATTGAAAAGTCAACCAACCAATGCAATTGTTGCCCACCTCAAAAAGGGTAGATCTAAGGAGCTCAAGAAGAATATAAGTATGCCCATTCTTGTTTTTTTTAGAAACACTACTTTCATATCAATGACCATTGTGCATTGCATGCTCCACCAAATATTGCAAAGTGCTTAGGATGTTGTGAAATTTTAGATGAGCATTTTCAAATCTCTTGTCTTTTGCTGAGCACAAAAAGGTCATCATTTCAAAATATTCTCACTTAGATATGCTCCTTCAAAGTGTGTTGACATGTTTTCTAGTGATCCAATTAAAACTTCAAACTTAATTATCTACTAAATTGTGCAATCAAATAATCTGAAAATTTTTTAGGTGCTTACTTTTAATGTGAACTGTAAGATCCTATGATTATATTGTATATGATATCAAGAAAAAATTAGCAAAAAAATGCTCAAGTTCTTGGTAGTTTTGGCCCATTTTAAAAGTGCATCCCCCTTGGATCATCAAGGATTAAGCCTTGGATAGAAAGGATAATATTCAAAGACCATTCGAGTTCAATGTTTAGCATCACATTGTTTTGGAGAATGAAAATTGAAACATATAACTATCTCTTCAAAAATACAAGCCATTCTATTTCTAAAAACAGATTGGTTGGGATTCAAAACACAAAAATGAAAAAAACATAAAGATATAAATATGACTACAATCTAATATGGATATGGGATACTACATACAAATACACATATAGTTACTAATAAAGAAGCAAATTATCTCGTATTTTTTTAATAATAACTTTAGTTGATAACAATACATGAAAAAATTGCATTAAAGTGATTTGTTTGACTTTTTAATTTTCTTTATTGAGGCTTTGATACATTGAGTGACAATATATTAAAAAAAATATTGCTTGATTTGTTTCTTTTGATAGTCTACTTTTGAGATCATAATATGAAGTCACATAAATTTCTCATGATCCAAGTCCCAAGTTCATTTTTTCATGGAGGCCTTTTTTTTCTTTCAAAAGAGTGTTTTTCAAAATCAAATATATACAAATAATCAATTCTAAAGTTTCAAAAAATAAAAGATGATGTAGGTTTGTATGTATGTATGTATGTATA
This sequence comes from Pseudoscleropodium purum, assembly GCA_963969395.1. Lineage (NCBI taxonomy): Eukaryota > Viridiplantae > Streptophyta > Bryopsida > Hypnales > Brachytheciaceae > Pseudoscleropodium > Pseudoscleropodium purum. The sequence continues at coordinate 31,380,652 of OZ017795.1, forward strand.
TATACAAACAATCAATTTGCAAATTTACAATCAAGAATGAATTTGATTACTCATTATTTCTTACAAAAGATGTAATTATTAAACATTTCTTATTTGTTCCTATAAATGATTTGAGTATATATTTCATCTTGTTGAAAGATAAAATAAATACTCGTTCTTGAGCAAATACTAAAATCTTTTCATTCTTGAAATTATTTTGGCAAAGTCAAATAAAGAAGATATTTTTTGGATGAAATAGATTCGTACTAAAAAAAAGTTGCAAAATTAAACAATTGATTTGAGAAATCTAAAAGAGCAAGTGCCTTTATTTTGACATATATTCAACCCACTATATTAATTATTGCACTAGAAATAAAGTTAGCAAATAGATAATTACTTATACAAATTCAATCATATGTGCATGCATGTCCAATTGAATTGAATTATGTACTAGCTTCACCTGAATTTTTAAATTGAACAAAATTAATAAAATTAAAAAATAACATTCTTTCAATTGCAATGTGCTTCATGAAATAAATTACAGTATGCAATCTCAAAATGTCATTAAAAATTTAATTTGTGGTATCAAAAATGCTATTCAATTTATGTTTCATTTTGTGTATATTTTAGTGCAATTAAACTAAATAAAAATCTTAGTAAACATGAAATTTGTTGCTAATTTTGCTACCATGACTTGTTTTTTCTTGAAGTACATCTTGGAACTATTACATTATAAGGACACCATTCAATTAAGTTTTTTTGTATTAATATTGTATAGAATTTTTGTTTGAAAGGTGAAAGTTGAATTTTAAAAAAACTTTAAATTATGTGTTTTTAGATTTGATACCTTGAATAAATATCATGCTCATCAAGAAATATATTTTAGATAGAGTGTATAAGTCAAAATACAATAATTATTTTGAGCACTCTAATTGGCTTGTAAATTATTCTTAGAGGGGATGTTTGCTTGATAAAGAACATTAATAAAGTATATTTTTAATATATTTTAGTCCCAAATAATAATCATATTCACCAAAGGCCATAAAGAATACATTCAACTTATAGCATATGATTCCAAAGATCTTATTTTGAATATTTATAATAAATAACATAGGTTTAGTCTTTCAATATTCAAAAATTGACAACTTTTATTAAGAAAATAGCTACAAATGAGACTAAAGAATTTTACAATCATACAATTTATTGCTAATGTAGAAAATATATGTTACTCTTAAGATTATAAGAAATTATTATTACATTACTTAGTTTCATGTATGATTGTGTCTTGTTACAAACTCCACGCCTATTACATGGACCAAACTTTACGAAATTTTGACCAAATGGACAAGATATTATATGTTTCATTTAACTCATTAAAAAAGACATTTTATCATTCAAAAATCTTAACATAAAGTCTAGCTTCTTGAAATGAAGTGAACTTCGTATCAATCATGCTAGATGTAATACTCCATAGACTTGTTATATGCCTATTTTTCTAATTGTAAAATTGTTGCAACCTTCTTTGCTATTTTCAATATGATAAGGTAAATATCTCCTTTGACTGCTTTTCTTTTATTTCCATAGCTATTTCATTATGAAATGAAAAAAATGAATTCAAAGTTGTTAGAATAATTGAATAAATTATAAATAATAGAATCCAATATAGAATTTAAAATAGAATTTTTGAGACCCACTCATTTGCATAAGAATTTCTATATTAATTATCTAAAATGAAATATTTTCCAATGTAAGCCATGTTCAATTATTTTTATTTCAACTTTTCTTGAAAAGGAATGTATTAATTTACTCAATTCTACTATAGTCAAATTTATTTAGATATGAAAATTGAATTATGTATTTATTTTACTTAACAATGCCTTGAGCAATTTAAAATTGAAATACTAGTTTTTCCAAAATAATTCAAAGTTTAGAGACTCCAAAATTTTCATAGGTAGGATCTTTTAGCTTACATTCATTCAATACTTGAAATTAAAAAGTAAAGATATTCTTCAAATATTTTGTAATTTGATTCATTTGCAAATAAGGATTCCGGTTGAACAAATAATATCTTATAAATGAATCAAGACAACAATAAATATTTATAATAGGAGGGTAGTTTTTATGAATCAATTTACTATGATGAAAAGTTTTGTCTTTGTATCACATATTCTATATTGGATTCTATATTGGATAAAGTTGTGTTAAATTCTTTATAATTGCGTAGTACAAATAAGTTAATAATTTTAGAAAAAACACAATTTTTATTGACTTTGACTTTAAAAAGATATAAAATTTCTTCTATATATTCAAATTTTATATTTTATATAATAAAATATAATATAAAAATTTTACGAAGCATACATATATACAAATATCAAAGTCTTGTACTATACTATAGTATTCATTATTATTTTTGTTTCAATAATGATTTAAAGTAATTATATTTATGGTGTAAGGAAATTCATATTTGATATGGCTTGCATAAATATGGTAATTTCTTTTTTAATATGCTTGGTACAAATTCAAAGCTTGCAAAACTTACTACTTGAATGCTCTTCCATCTACTAGATGGATAATAGATGCTTTGAAAATTTCACTTCATGACATTTATATTCATTGGTGAAGTTTTGAAGAAAGATTGTATTATGTCAATGGAAAGAAGGAAGTATCTTATATGAATAAATGGCATAGCTATTCATTCAAGAAGATTTGTTATTTTAATATGATTTTTTTAAAGTCAATCATGGTTTTTTAGCTCAAGCACATACAAGTTAGCTCCTAATGCCCAAAGCACCACAACTTGGTGTTGACAAAAATTTAAAATAAAATAAAATACTAACAAAATCTTATGATTTCTTTTACATGAATACATCTCAAAGTCTATTATAAGCACCAAAAATCCAATGTTTAAAATAAATGTTTATGATTTCCTATTCAAAATTTTGTAGAGTAGTGTTCATTGCAAATCATGATTTCTATTGTTAAAGGCTTTTGAAAATGAGCCTCAAATATTTTTGTTTTTTTAGGTAAAAATCCATTAAAAATTTAATTTGAAAAAAGTGTAGAGTAGATTTTGAGAAGTTGTAAATTGATTATGATTGTATAAGTTATGTTCGTTAACATCAATATTTTTCTATAACCTCAATTTTAGCTTTGACATGATTTCAAACCACTTTTATAGTTTTAGCATCTCTCATGACCAAATGTTACAATCTTTCTACCTATAAGTGCTATTGTCATATATTCTTTTCCTATATAAACTATAACACACTCAATTTGAATTTACAGATTACAATTTACAAAAATATTTAAAAAATTAATCGAAACTTTAATTTAAAAAATATTTAGAGCAAACTCCAAGAAGCTCATTAAGGTAATGGCAATTTAATGATTACAGGATTTCATAATTTTTGTTCACAAAAATTTATAAATTTATAAAAATTTATAGACGTGGTAAAATTACCTTGAATTTTAATTCAATATTTACTCATTAAAATGAAATACCAAATTATGTTGATGTGCATTTGGACCTTGCAAATATGGTGTTATATAAATTGAAAAATTAATATTATTAATATCATTAATAAATTATTAATATTGAAATTTGAAATTTGAAATTTTATTTATTTATTTTATTTTGACATTAATTGAAGACTTCTTTATTAATATTATCACTAAAATTTATTAAAATGTATTGAAATATAATAATACTTAAAATAATATTAATTCATATAAGCCATTGTTGTAAATGGTAGCTAATCTTTATTATAATTTTATGCAACATTTGAGAAGTTTTTTGAAGTTGCCCTAGTAATTTGCCTCAATTTTTTGGAAAAGAGAGATTTTTCCAAGGACACCGGTTGCATCTTTTTTTCATTTATTAATATCTCTCAATTCATTTTCTCTAGTATCAAATTCTCAATGGCCACTTTTTTTCAACTTTAAGTTTGTAAAGGTTGCAATTCTTCTTTTTCAAGGACATGCTAGTTTTGAAACTAAACCCTAAATTTCATTGCATAAGTTATACATAGATGATGGACCAAGGGCTAGTCTTCATAACCAATTCTAAAGTAATCCCTACCTCCACTATGTCCTAGTACTCCAAACCCCTCAATGGTAAATCCTAAAACAACACACATCTTGTCCAAAAATATATTCACCTCAAGCAATCCTAGTATTAGCCTTGGGTTTAAAATGGCAAGCAACTAAAATCTAACAATTTCATGAAAGCAATGGTTACATATCCATCTTTTATTTTACCGCCTTATTGTTTGTTGGTCCTACCAATTTTTTTATTTAGTTTTGGATCCTCCATTTTTATACTCCAATCCATTATTTTCCAAAAATACCAGCTAACAAAGAACTAACCAGCAATTCACCCCAAACATTGGTTGCACAAACTCAATCTATAAGCATCTTTTAAGTTAGGCAATTAGAAATCTTCAAATACTAAACAAATTCTATAATTAAAGTTTAATGTAATTTGAACAAACCATTTTGTGACACACAATCAATTAGAAAATATTTTTGAATGGTGAATGTTCAAAAGAATCTTATGACTCAAGAAGAATTCACTACCCCAATTTTATTAGCTTAACATTCATGAATAATATTCATTTTGAATTTTGAATTAAAAATTCTCATTTTTTTTATGAATGAAAGTATCATTTAAGGTAGGATGCAAACCTGTTGATTTTACGAGTATAATGAAATAAGCTTAGGCTGCTGACATAAATTAAGCTCTGCAAAGACAATTCAATCTCTAAAAGTGCTTCATACTTATTAAAATTAAATACAAATTCAAACCGTAGGTTAATCACTTAACTTAGCCACTGTGTTAAACTATTGAAATGTACATGTATGCCGTCTTTTCAATGAATTTCATCACAAACCAATGGCTATTGAGTTCAAATTAAATAAATTGTGCATGTGATGATATTGCCTTATATAGTTTTGTTTTTTTCCTCTTGTATACCTATTAAATTATCTCTATTTAGTACAAAGACTAATTTACTAAATTGATAAATCTTAAAATTGTCTATGATCTTTGTCTTCCATTCTTGACACTCGGTTCTCAGTTGGTCAATTGATGTAGTGAAAATAGATGAATACACATTTATAGCCACCCATCATTTTTGATACCAGTTCCAGTAAGTATTAGACAATATTTCAAGTACCGGTATTGTAGATTGGAAAATTGGCAATTCACGTTGCAAACATTTTCGTTTCATGCTGTCTTCAGTGTTGTTAAAAACCCCTTAAAATACAAGCAAAGTCAGTAATGCAGTCTCAAAATACACTAATTTTTATCTCCAATTCAAATTATAAAATAAAAGAGAGAGATGAGAAGTGTATACCCAAACTTGAAACTTGAAATTGGAAGAATGAAGATGGTGCGTTGTTAAAATGTGAATGTCAATCATTGAACCAAAGCATTGCTTGAAAATCAATCAAAAAGCATGGGTTTTTGTCAAATAATGATTGTATCATTTAATATGGGCGAAATCGTGTTGGTAGCCTTCCTTCAAATGATCTAGAATTGTACGAGTTTCCCATTCTTTGAAGACCATAACCTCCATGTCCATAATCATTTCTGTTCATATGATGATGATAATCCGAATAAGGACCTTCCCCTGGACGAGGTTGCGCAATTTTGATTTCGCCTATTTCATTCCCTGCGATTGTTCTTGGACTACGAGCTGCTGCAGCATCTGCTGCTTTTGGATTATCAAAGCGCACATAGCAAAATCCCCTTCTTTTCCTAGTTTCTTTTTCTTTCGGAAAGTAAACATCTTCAACCTTCCCATATTTCTCAAAATGCACTTTCATATCTTCTTCCAGCAATACATCTGGAACACCTCCAACAAAAATGCGACAAGCATCTCTTTTCATCATATTATTTCCCATGCCACCTTGTGGAGGAGGAGGTCCATGCATCCAACTATAGGGTTCAACTTCTAAGTGGTAATATGGTGCTTCCGGATTGTAAGGAGGGTCAATTGGAGCCTCTACTCCTGAACTAGGCGGTCGAGAGTGTATACCCGGGGGTGGAGGACAATGCATAGGAAGTCCATTACAACGAGGCTCTTGTCCATTCCATGTTACATATGGTTGATCATAATCACGTTGTCTTCGAAGATTATCTTGTTCACGGTACCACAACCCACGCTCCAATGGTCGAGGTTCTGCCCTACCTACTGGAAAATGTTTTCCATTAATTTCATGAGATTCCAACTCCAGCTGTAGTTACAACCATACAAAACAAACAAAAATAGTCAAAGGAAATTAATAAATTAAATTTTATTTATCGAATCACATGAAAATTAAAGGCTCATATTTTCAATTATATTATTGTATTAGTAAATGCATTTGGATTTATGTTTAAAAAAATAAAATATTATATATATATTCACAAATTATATTCTTAATAAAATTTGTATTTATTTCAAGAAATTCAATCAGAATGTCTTTAAAAAATGACACTTTTTGCTATTGATGTTGTTAAATAATTTTTGTTTAATCTTATAATTGTTTATAGTTCAATGTTTATTCAAAACTAGATTAAATTTCTAATCAAAATAGATATCTTTTTCAATATTAAAAAATCATTCAACAAGGGATACAAGTAAAGAATCTTCTAAATAAGAATAAGCCATTCTTATTCATATGTCTTATATTTTGTTCATTATCAAAACAATGTCACTTAATGGATTGTTATTCTAAATTAATAAAATCATTTTAATCAATATATTTTTTAGAAAATGAAAAGTTAATTTAATGATATTTAATAGTTTACACATAAAATCAACTTATATATTTGAAATTTATTAAATTTAATTAATTTTTGATTTGAAATAATAATTTAGAATTTTTTTCCAAATAATTAAATATTCTAATAAATAAAAATTACTAGACTATTTCTTTATCTATTTTATTGCATTCACTATAATACACTAATTTGAAGTATTATATAAAATGATTCTTTTTAAATATATTTTACATATCATTTTGGTCTACAACAAATTATATATTTGTATATTTTAAGCTTTTAATTCAATATCATAACATGATTTAGTAGCTTTTGCGATTCTTCAAAATCAATCTTTGAGGCAAAAATAATAGTCTATAATCTTCAAATGTTCAATGCAACCATTAGAAAAAATCTATGATTTTCGAAGGGCCATATGACTTTTGGCAAAAATACAAATACAATACAATAATAATAATATTAAAAATAATTTTTTTTGAAATATTTTTTAATTTTTAATTTTGTTATATCTGTACCATTACCAAAAGTCAAGTGGCCCTCTAAAGGTCCTTAATTTCTTCTAATGAATGAATTCAATAATATATGTCCAAACAAAAATCGATGTTGAGAAGCCAATTTTACTTAACACGAAGAAATAAAGATTAATTCAACAAAGACTCAAATAATATTACATTCTATGTTGAAATGTGAGCTAAATTCCTTCTAGTGAATCTTCCTCAATCATCATTCATAGGATCAATAGTTTAGCATTCAGAGACATTATGGGTACCAAAATCTTAGTTCCTTTGTAATAAAAAAGATGCAAACATTCAAAATAAATATATCAACTCCTAAATGTTCAAACTAAAGACAATAAAATCAATTGTATAAAATTGATATAAACAATAACAATACTTCCACAAACCTACACCATTGAATCACATAGAACATTTTCTTCTTTTTACCATCAATGTATAATATGACCTCTTCTAAATGCTCAAAATCAAAGAAAGAAATATTAATTATAAGACATGTTAATAAACAAGAGTAATGCCTATGAAAAAACTATTTTGTTGATTCACATTGAGTATTTATTTTTCTTTTCATTAATATATTGCACAACCTACTTTGAATGGTCTTCAACAAATATCCCTCAACCTCCATCTTTAGTTTGGATGGTTGAGAAATTAGGATTATATGTGAATATCCATACCTTTGTTTCTTACAAACAAAATCCTTCAAACATTCAAAAAAAGATTTAAGAGAAGATCAACTTCTACATAATTAAACTAAAGACAACAATAATAATAATAAAACATCATAAAAATGAGTATGAATACTTCCAATAAACCTACATCATAGAATCATTTTAAACATTGTATTTTCTTTCTATCATTGTATTAAACAACCTACTTTGAAATTCCTTCAATGATTGTTCCTTTAGATCATTGAAGAAGTTTCAAAGTAGGTTGTATAATACTTAAATGCCATGCCTTGGCTTCTTTACAAATAAAAAGAAGCAAACATTCAAAAAATATGTAATTAGGAGGAAAAAGAACAACTCCTAAACACTCAATTTAAGATACCAAAATCAATTGTACATATAATAATCTATAATAGCAAGACTTCTAAAAGGCCTACATATTTGATTCACATCAATCATTCTTTGCTCTTTCCATTGATATATTACATGATGACCTACTTTGAATCTTTCTCTACAAATATTCTCCAACGCAAGAGGTGGTGGTAAATGGTTGATTATTTGACAATTTAGGACTAAAGACAACAAAATCAATCATAAAAGATTAGAAAAGAAGGTAATAATACCTTTGAAAAGACCTATATCATCAATTCATGCCAACCATTCTTTTCATTTTCCATTGATATATTATACAACCTACTTTGAGGCTTCCTCAACAAATATTTTTGAACTGAAAGGAGGAAAGTGGATGGTTTTGCATTTAAAGATTAAGACTTAAGACAACAAGGCCAACTACAAAAAAATCATAGAATAGAGTAGTAATATCTTTAAAAGACATGCATCATTGAATTATACAAAACGTTCTTTTTTTCCATCAATATATAACATGACCTACTTTGATGTTTCCTCACCACTCAACAAATATTCTTCAAATTGAGGGTGAGGGTGAATAGTTTTTTGTTTTAGGATTAAGGACTCAAGACAATAATGCTAACAATTAAAGAAATTTAAAATAGAATAGTAATACTTCAAAAGACCTACATTGTTGATTTAGCCAAAAATTCTTTTTTTCTTTCCATTGATATATTACACTACCTACTTCAAAGGCTTTCTTCACCAAATATTCTATAACTTGAGGGGGGAAAGAAAATGATTTTAGATTATTTTAAATATTGAAGACTAAAGATAGGAAATTCAATTAAAAAAACATGTAAAAGAAAGCAATATTACTTTCAAAGACCTACATCATTAATTAAAATTACACCTTTTTTTTTCTCTTTCCATTGATATATTTCTTTCATTGAAGCTTCTTCACCAAATATGATTCAAACTTGTGCGTGTGTGTAGATTGTTGAGCATATTAAGGATTTAGGGTTAAAAGGAAAGTGATGAAGAAGACGCAAGCATTACCGCTCGGTGTACGGCGTCGTCGGAGTCGAAGGAGATGTAAGCAAAGCCTTTCGGGATTTGCGACGGCATGACCCTTGGAATGTACACATCCGTCACGTTGCCGTAGTGAGAGAAATGGCGCTGCAGCGTTTCTGCACTCACCTCCCCCGTCACGCCCGACTTCACAAACACGCGGTGACGCTCCCGAGGCGCCATGGCCGCAGGTCCCGGCGCTGGCGCATCGAAGCTACTTCCGATGGACGCTCCGACATCGCCAAGATTTCCTCCGGCGTCAGGTCCTTCAAACGGAGGGTTTGCATCGGGGTCCATCTCGTTGTAAAAACCAAAAATTTGCACTTCGTCGATGATTCTTGCTCTCTGTTTCTTAATTCGGATTTTTCCACTTGCGTGCGTGCTTCTGGTTTGTGTGAGCGCGGTTACACGTCGGGATGCTGGTAACCGTCCCTGGAGGTGGAGGTGGAGGTGAACAGGTGAGTGGAAAGCAACGCTTGGGTTTCACGATTGTTGTGGAGGTGTTTTGGAGGCTGCTCGTGCTTAGCACGTCAATCGGGACCTCGATGCACCCTGTTTTTTTTTAGGGTTGGTCGTCTGAGCGAGAGCTTCTTCTTGTTCTTCTCTCTTCCTCTCTCGGTTGCCGTGGTCCGTTGTTAACTGCGGAACTTGGGAGTTATCTGTCGGCACATTCTTGTGTGATTCGGATCTGGTTTAGGTGAATATCGTGTGTATGACCTAATTTACTACTCTTTGAATGTGGTTATGGTGAGGGTTTGGTTCGGAAGACTTATAAATCATGCTTATTAACTAGTTTACTACTCTTTGAATGTGATTGAATGGTGATTAACAAGACTAACAAGGGGACTAGCCAGTGCTCAGGAAAGCAAGGGGAAACGAGCGGCAATGCAATACTCAATGCATTCCTCAATTGGTAGAGAGTAGAAGCATTTTTAACACTGAACACGATGGTGCCCGACTGTCCGCACCCAGAACTGGAATGTGGACATCCCATTCAGCATTGAAAGCGTTTGGTCTGGAATGCATCTGGAAATCTGGATTTCTCTATTTTTCAACTTCACCGATCTTGAAACGTAAGTGATAGTTCTTGGAAGTTCTTCACTGGTATGGGAGCCGACCCATTTCTGACCGCCCTGCTATTCTGGTTATATAGGCTACTCTCTTTCCGATCAGCAGGGATTAATCATGGTATAGTTCTCCAGCACAATTCTGGTGCATTACGATTGGCTGCAAGATTTTCAATAGTCCCTAATTGGAAATAGGAAAACCTATGTGACTTGTATAGTTCAAACAGAATTTACAACTAATTAAAAAATTTATACTCCCTCATCCCAAAATGATCTTCTAGTTGCCCTTCATTTTTTGTCCCAAAATGATTTTCCTAAATCATGTTGTAACATGGAACTAATATGGAAGGAAAGGGGGCTAGAGGCTCTTCCTAGAGAGATGGAACAATAGTCCAATTGCAAACCTTGAGAACATATCGTTGAGATTATTGAAGACAATCTCTAACGAAGGCCAAATAAGTATTGTTGAAATTAGTTCCAAAAATTGGCCATTTCTAATTTCGGATTTGGATCACACTAGAATTGACAAGTCAATGGCCACATATGATATAAGCTTTGGTTTGGGGCTACAAATGTTGGCCATAAACACTTGCTATTGTAGAATAGAGATTCATCAATTAAATATTCCTCGTGATCTAGAAAAATTGAGTAGATCAATGGCCATTGGTCTTCTTTAAAAATGCTTCAAAAATCCCATATTTGAGTGCTCAAAAATTACATTTTGAAAAGGGATCAAGAACTAAAAATTTTAGGATGTAAGGAGTGCACTAAACTCTTCTTAAAGTTCAAAAAGAATTTGAAAAACATTATTTTCAATCTTAATCCAAAACATTTTGTCCAACAAGATCGTTTTGGGATGGAGGAAGTAGTAATTATGCTTTGCAAACTGAAATTCTGAAAAATTATGGAATCCTTCTAAATTCTAAATATGTGTATTTGCTTAACCTCCGAAGGACCATAAGGCCTCTACGTGGCTTCTACAACTACATTTATAGAAAACTTGAAATGTAAACCTTATTAATAGTTCATGAACAATAAAAAGACCCTAAATGATTTTTTCCATTGAATTTGTAGATGCAATCTAATCAAAAAATGATCAAGTATGTGATTTTGGGTGAATTTTTTTAAGGATGGAGAAGGTGCCCTAGGCTATCACTTCACATTCTCATATCTTTTTTACATCCCTCAAAATGTTTTGAAAAAAATTACACATCAATATCAGAATGATATATACGTGTAAAAAAAATCAAGAGTTTTTGGAACACTTTTGAGTATTCCGATTCCAACATTTTGATTTCACCATATGTACAGAGTATTGCCTAACCAAACATCTTTCATCAATCTTGTCAACGGTGGCATTTTCTCATAAATTGTAAAATTTTATTGATCTTTTTTCCATAGGAAAGCTATATAAGTCTTCTTTCATTTCAACACTGGCAATTATCATAATTATTCCACATGAATGAGAAATTATGCTTGTTATAAGAGCTAGTCATTAAAACAAGAGCTATATATGTTCAAATACCTCCAGTCCTTTAGAGGTTAAGTAGTTGGAAATCGATCAGCTCCTCATATCTCAAATTTAGGAAATCCATAGCAAATAGTTCTCATGGGGTGCTTGCATTTTTGAATGTTCAATCCTTGATGATTTGCAATAGTGAAAATTACTTGACCATGCAAAGCTACAATGCATGGCATTTCATAATACAACAACCAATGAATTATAGATTTTGACCTCTAATTTCTATAGCCTAAAGAACCGGTGTTCCCTTGGGGACAAGAGAAAGTTCATGTGGGTTCCTATGATCTCAATTTTTGATATATTTTTTTGAAACTCTTGTTGAAGATAGAAAAATACAATAGCTTTATGGGAATATCATTTTTATTTTAGTTAGTGCTTAGAAGTAAAAGTTATGCCACCTTAAGTACAAAATATAATTTGTTGGGTAGAAAAATATCCAAAAGAAACTTGAAATAAAATTCTTTTAAATTTACTATTTAGAAATTATATTTTTGTTTACGTAGAATCAAGGTTTTTATTCATTCCAATTGGATTATTGATATAAAAGTTAAGGAGCATCTTGTTTTCCATATAGTCACAGTGAAAATAGCATGTTGTATTCATTTTTGAATTCAATTTTTCTAAAAAAAGTGTCATAGGATTTAGCTTGTTTGCTAGAACAATTTTGTTGTTGGGATTAGAGTGTTTCAATTCCATCTTAGAACTATTAATAATTTAATTTTTCCTTCTTTTTTATACCAACTTCAACCAAATTTTTTTTAAAGAATGAAAATGAACTGTTTTTTTTCCTAATTTTCAACAAGTTGATTTACAATCTATGACATATTTTCTTAATTCTTTAAATGAACATATTTAGTGTAATTTTTAAAAATTAACCTCTAATAGACTAGAGGGTTTGAATATAACTCTTGTTTTCTTGACGAGCTCTTGTATCAAGAATCATTCTTCATTTGTGTCGAATAATTTTGTTGATCTCCACTATTGAAATGAAAGAAGATTTATGTAGCTTTCTCAAAAAAAAAAGACCAATAAAATTGCAAAATTTTTGTGAAAATGCCACCATTGAGAAGATTGACAAAAGATGGTTGGTTGGGCAATACTTGTGTTGGGCAATACATATATGTTCAAATCAAAATGTTCAAAAGAGCTCCAAAAATTTTGATTTTTTTTCGTGATTTTATAGCATCATGATTTTGATGTGCAATTTTGCTTGGATCATTTTGAGGTGTAGAAAAAACAATATGACGATCTAAAGTGAGGGCCTAGAGCACCTTTTTTATTCTCCAAATTAAAATTCACCAAAAGTCACATAGTTGATCACTTATTAATCGGATTGCACCAATGAATTTAGTGAAAAAAAAATTTTAAGGTCTCTTTCTTATTTATGGATTCTTAGTGAGGTTTACATTTCAAAATTTTCTATAGATGTAGTTGTAGAAGCCACCTCATTGCTTTATAGTCCTTTAGGGATTATATAAGAAGATTCAAAGTCTTATATTCTCATCACACAAGGTGCAAGAAAATTTCTTTAGATGCAAACATCTTGCAATCCACATGGTCAAATATTTGAAGTTTCTTCCACACTCTAATATTAGTCAAGTGCAAGATCCTACATTTAGATATGGAAAAGAAAACATTTTTTGAATTCTTTTACTTTTTACAATACAAATGATAGTTTTGAGTGGTTTTTGATAAAAAAAAAAAAAACAAAAAAAAACTTGATCTTTTAGAGGTTAAGTAAATATAGGCTCATAACTTTTTTAAGGTGTTTAGATTGACCAATTTCTAGACCCATGTACAATCACTTTTAATGAAGTATTCATATTTTCAACAATTTTAATTCATATTTTATTCAAAATATGCATGCAAAATAATTTAAAATCCCTCTTAATTACTAATATGATCCAATAATAACTTAGATAATTTACTATTATAAATTCATTCTCAAAAACTAACCACACTAGGTACAAACTATGAGCCAAATTCTTATTAAATACAAGTAGTAGCTTTTTTTAGTTTTGATTAAAATAGACATGTTAAATTATTAATATATAATAACAATCAAACTTATCATTCCACCTCAAACTAGTGTTTTCTAGAACCTTGTTATAGTAGAGAGAAGAGGCTATGGAAAACAAAAAATTTAGACAAGCATAAGTTAGAGCTTTACAAATTGAGAGGACTAAGGCCTCACCTTTGTAATTTTCAGTCCAAGATCCTTCAAGAAGAAAAAAGTGTAAAATTTTGAATTCCCAATTTTGGGTCAAGCTCACCAAGAAAGGTAAGCATTTAAAAAAAAAATTGTGTTTGCTTCAACAAAATCTACATGATGTGTTTGTTGAAGCAAACACAAAATCTACAATTTTTGCATTTTTCAACATAGATTTTGTGTTTGCTTCAACAAACACGTCACATAGATTTTGTTGAGGCAAACATAAATTTCTTCTAGTGCAAATGAGCAAACTTTGTAAAATAGATATTTCAATATTTTAACTAGATTGTTGCAAAGCAATTGTATCATCATGCTCAACAATACAAAATTAGTCATGGTTCAAAGGTCAAATAGAAAAATTAAATTAAAATTGTCTTTTATATTGTGCAAGATTACAGGAAATGCACAATAGAATGTCAATAATATTGTTGTTGGATATTAGACACCCAAAGGCTATGGTGGATTCCATTAGATGTTTTTTGGGAGGCATTGGAAGACTATTTGGAGCATGTTTTCCATGTTGTGAACAAGTCATGATTGGTCAAAATATAAAAAATTGGAAAAAAAAACTAAAAAAATCTAAAAAAATATTTTTAAATTATTATTATTATTTGATGTGGCAGTCATTCACCCATGTTACATTGCTATTATAGTTAAGTTCGTATAGTCCTTGAATCCAAGGGAATTCTTAGTCTTGTTAAAAAGGTAAAAAACATCCAATGTATGTTTGTATAGAGACATTTGACAATTGGAGAAGTCCATTACTACATTGACTATTGTGCAATTGCGTCAAAATGAAGTGTTAGCTTCAAGGCAACTAGTCTCAATTCTTGGTTTGGGTGATGTTGGTAGTAAAACTATAGTGTACATTTACTGCTACTTTACAATGTATAGTGATACTATACACTAAGATTTTAAGTTTAAGATTTTAAAATTTTAACATTTTCATTTCCCCCTTCCCCCTTCTTCCTCTTGTGATTTTTAGAAACCAACTTATTTGACAATCAATATGGGACAATTCATTCCGTATCCATATCTAATACTATATTCATGTCCAATACTGTATTCCATATTTAGTACATGTTTGTATGCGGTTTAGTATCCATATCTAATATTCATTTTGTATTTCATATTTGGATGGCTCAAATTTAAATCTTAGAAGATCAACAACTTGTGATTTTTTGAAAAATCAACTGTAATTTTGAGGGTAAGCATTTAAAAAAAATCAACGACTTATAAAATTTTTTAGAGAGGGTGGAAGCAACTAATGCAAACCAAGGAGGTAGCCTCTTTTTAGTGGATAGTAACTAAGCTTTTCCTTTTTCCTTTTTTTGAACAAATGAAACAATATTAAGTAAAATTAGATCATAGAGCATTAGCAAAAATATGATTTTGATGTTTGAATACTCTAATGCTGCTATAGGCACTAAAAGGCTGTTGGATGATAAGGAATTCTTCTATGTAAGAGAGAAATGTGGATGTTCAATGTTAGATTTTTGTATGAAAAAAGGAAGTCTTTTACAATAGTTTGATCTCCAATGAGTGTTCTTGGATCTTATTAAGTAAATGATTCACAATTAATTGATGGCAGGATGATTTTCATAGCTAGTGACCAATTCATCTATGTAAAGTTAACCTTGAAACTAAGGGGTACTCATCATAGAAATCATCTTTTTTGATACCATGTGAATCATTTACTTGAAAAAAACTCCAAAAGTACTCGTTGGAGGTCAAATTGTAGTGCAAAATCTCATATTTCACACAAAATTCCAAGGATGAACATCTATACTTGTGCCTTACATAGAAGGAATTTTTTGTCATCCATTGGACACTTAGAGTCCACAAAAATGTTACAAGGTTAAAAGTTGTTGTGATGATGTTGATAGTTGGTGGTCCAAGCCACAATATCAAGTGACAATATCTAGAGAAAATGTGTTGTTTTAAGTGATAAAAAAGTTTATATTAAATCTTCCTCACTTTCTCTTACTTTTCATCAAAGAAGAAATCAGTTAGAGTGGTTTTGATCAACAAATCTAATTGTTTGTATTATTTTGGAATGATTTGAATTAGAATTCCAACAACAAACATTAAAATGAAGTATTATTTCTATAATAGGTGAAATATATAACTTTTAAAAATATTTTCTGATGAATTGTGTAAATTAACTTATAATTTTCAAACATTCACTAGTTTTTTGGAAGTTTTTCCTTCATTTTTATCCACCAATCATTGAATTACTATTTTTTCAAGTAATAATTATGTGAAATTAAAATTGATGTTTATTTTAATGAAAAAAGATGAAACACTAGAATTTATTCTTATTTAGAAAAAATAAGAATGTAATTTTTTTAAATCATACATACATATATGTTGGAAAGAGAAAAAAAACAAAAAAACCCCAATGCTTAAATTTTGGATTAGTGTAATTTAAAACTCTATTTATCTTGGGTGGCTATAAGTGTAGGCTAGGTTTAGCACTACTGTGTTGAATTAATTTTGGAAAATAAATTTTAATAGATGCCAAAAATTGATTTTCTCCAATCCTTATCTTTAACCATATAATTCTTTTATAGATTTGACATCTATTTTTAGAATCATTTTTTTTTTCCCAAACTTGTCCTAAACTATGGTAGCTTGATTAAGTATTCAGTATTAATTTTGATGCCTATAAATTCAAAGGAAAAACAATCATTGCAATATATGTGAATTCAATATATAAAACAATTAAATTATGTTGTGAATTATAGACTGGGTAGTTGATGATGGATGTTGGTATGGTATGGTTTTAATGCACATCATATTTGCATAAAGTGTTCCTTCATAATTTTGGTGGTTCTTATATAGACATGAAAATAAATATAAAAATATAAGAATTGTATGGTCTAGTGTTTTTCTGTCAAATATGTTGGTGTTTATGAAGATGAAGCATTTGGAATGGATGTAGGATATTAATCATTTGCCTATTTCATTGACAAATTTATTGAGTTTTTTTAATTTTGGATCCTTTAATGATTGGATTCATAAATTATTTCATTGACTTGTTTGTATATGTTCCGCATACTTAGTTGATTTAGATTTTGTAGGAATAAAATTATAAAAAGATATTGTATTAGTTAGAAAAAATCTTATAGGGCATAACCCATGTATTGAAGATTGCTATTATGTGAGCCTAAGAGTGTGAGCACATGGGCCTAAAAGAGTATAAATCTATATTATAGGTGTCTACATAATAGAAACCTTTCATAAGTATAGTGTAACTATAATATAAGTACATGTCTTATAGGTGTTTTTATAATAAGGACCTTCAATGGTTGTAGTATATTTACTTATATATATGCTCAAAGCTCACATGCTTGCATTTTCATGCTCACATACTAGCATGGTTGCCCATGTATTGGCCATATTTATATTTTAATAGTTGTATTATTTGTGCATTGTATACATGTAGATATGTCTAGAAATTACTAGAGGATTTAGAATCACTATTGGAATTTTATCCTATTTGTTTATACTCTAGAAGTGATGTATAAGTTGAATATTGTCATCTTCCTCTTTATTTGGAGATAATATATGGAAGTATATTGGGCATTTGTAGAGTGTGTATTCTAAATTTTCAATGAGTAGTCTATGTCTTCTTTTTAAATACATGATGTGGCTAGTGCATGGCTGATTCCATTTTTTTAATATTATACAACTTTAACTTTTTGGAGCATGATTGGATATGTTGACTTTTGAATATGCATTCTATTGAAGTGAGCATTATTTAATTGTGGTCATTATGTTGGAATGTTAAGTATTTAATATGGTTGAAAATGAAGTATATTGAGTTGAGACTAAAATATGTGACTATGTTCATTCAAGTAATTTTGAAAAATATATTATAGTATTATCTTGAATATTATATATGTATTATTAGTTTTGTTTTGAAATATTCTAGGGTCAAGAAGTTTAGTGAGTAGTCTTATTTTTTTCTTGTTAGAATTATGCACTAATAAAGAAGGAATTAATTTTCTTGTTTTAATATTTTTGTGGATAATTTATCACACCATGTATGCATTAAATGAATTTCAGAATTTTAGAAGATATTCAAAAAAATATATTGAAAATTTCAATATCCAAATTCAAACCATATTTTTGAAATACAATATAGTTGAAAAAATTTGAAATAGTTTTTAAATTTGAAAAAATATATAAAATTCAATTATATTTACAAAAAATTTCAACTTCAAATACCTTTGATTTTATAAGACATGAATATTAATTTCAACGCTATTTTTACTCTTAAATGATATCATATCTTGCTATAAAGATTGGCATTTTATGCCAAATAATTCATTTGCAATTAGAAAAGTGTTTTGGCAATGGCTTATAGAATTAATAAAAAAATTGATTCTTTTTAAATTTTTACAAAAATTGAGCACCTTAATTATGAAAACTTTGAGACGGAGGCCAATTTGGTAGCTTAAATGAAAAGGACCCTAATAAACAACTTTCCTTTTACTTGTCCATCTATAAATATTTGTAGGGTTTTTTTTACCAACTTTATGCCCTTTTCTACTACCAATATGTCACTTAATTATCCATTTGTTATATTTTTGGAGTTTTAAATATGAATGTGGCCCATTTTCTAATACTCTAGCATCTACAACATTAATTTATTTGTTTTAGTCTCCTTCGCAAAGTAATTTTCAATAATTTTTTATTTTTTAATATTTTTTCTTTAATTTTTGACAACTTGGATAGTTTGGATATAGCATAGTAGCTCAAATACTTACAATTTGATTAAAAAATTAAAAAAACATATTAAAAATGTAATTAGTTTGTCTTTCTATCAATCAAATGTTCCATTGAAGAATTCTGAAAATACATCAAAAAGAGTAGTCAAAGAATTAATCTATTGTCTCAAATTTCAAATTTTAATGAATTTTAATTTAATTTAATTATGTAGTATTTTAAATAAATGTTTAAAAATATTTAACAAAAATAATTCTTTTTCCAATGAACATTTTAATGCTAACCATCATTTTTCAATTAAGATTTTCAACTTAATCTTCATTTAGAGTTTATTTTGTTATTTTTATAATACTCTGTTCTATATAAATGTTACTTTTAATTTTAATTTCTGGTAAAATCAATAATTGGTATGATAATAATAATTATTTAGTTAGGTTCTTATGAGAGAATTTGATTATATATATTTCTAGGAAAGATAGAGGCTCATATCATTGAATTGATTTGTGAGTGTAGTTAGGTTTTTTGAGATTCTTATTTACAAAATAATATTTATTAAGATATAAAAGTACAAACTATTTGCTTCATGTATGAAGTTCATTGGTTTAATGAAATATTTTTATTAGTCATGCTATTATAAATGTTAAGGAAAGGTTTAGGGAATACAAGACCAAATCAAACAATATATTTTTGTAAAATAAACTTAGTAAATAATCAATGGCAAACAATTTAAAACTATTGGCAAGACAACAAACAATGTCTAAAATAAGAGATTATGGAATATCCAAATGTGGTAAATTTCTTTATTTCAAGTTTTTTAAACTTTTAGATTTGAAAAAACAATCAAATAATAGTAGGGTGCTATTAATTAATTAATTTTAATATACAACTAGATAATTACAATTTTGTACTTGATTCACATATAAATATAATTCTCTTTGTACTTTTGTAAAACTTTCACACTCTAAAAAACTGTCATAAGTGTATTTAGATATGATTCATTAATTAAAAAAACTTAAAATTATATCTTATGAAAACATTTTTGTTATTAATGTAAAGTTAAAATGACAATTTTTGTGACAATTTGTTATAGAAATTCGACACATTCATGTATACAAGCAAAATGAAGTGCATGCTTCAAAAAATCAAAGATATAGCAATGACTATATACATGCGGAGACCATGTATAATTTACGAGCTATGACTAATCGCACAATAAAGTTTGGAGCTTTGGTGTGGGGAGGTGTATTTGCAGGTATTTTTATTCCTTTAGTGGCATGTAGCTTTCAACAAAAGAAGGCAAAAGGAGGGTGACTTTAAAAAAAACACAAAAAATTATTTGTAATCATCATAGACAAAAATTGGGAAAAAATATTTTTGTAGTAATTAACTTTCAATTTCAATTAATAAAGATTTAACATATCAAATATTCCTATAAATTATTTGTCAACAAGAAGTTGGATTACATAGGATTTAGTTTATTTTTTGAATTCAAAATTTAAACATTAGTATATTTTTTCAATACACAACATCCATTTTAAATCCATTTTAAGCATACTTAATTTTATGAAAGAAATGAATCATTTGGATAAGGCATCCATTTGACATGTTGCTTCAAAATCTAGAGATAAAATTTTGTTAGTTTTTTCAAAGTTTTAGGTTGTTGAAATTGGCATCTTCTAAAGCTTGGGTTGTAGTCATGTTTTTTAGATGCATTCAATTTTATTTCAAACTTTCAATTTCAATTATAAACCAAAATATGATAGAATATTGTGAACCTAAAATATAAAAATTTATATATCAAATTTTCAATCTACTTATTAGAAGAGATAATCAACCAATACAAATCTATCCCAAAAGTAATTAATTTTTACACCACACTATATTATCCATACTTCTTAAAAGGTTATGGAATCAAATCCAAAATTTTCTATTGTAATTTTCATTCTTGCCTCCAAATTTTCAAGATTCAAATTCCTTTGTACTAAAAATTTCATACAATTTTCTATTGAGAAACCTCTCTTACAAGAAGTTATGGTAGCCATAATTGTAAGCATGGCTTGCCATGGTTTTGTCATATGAGGATACTACCCAATAATTCCAAATTATCAAAGAATTGACATTCCAAGCTTAGTGCTTACTTCAACCAATGCATAATTGAGAGATTTGATCTTCTTTAGAAACCTACAAGTTTAAATTTTTACTCACAAGTGTGAGATTTATTTGATCCATCCACACAAAAAAAATAAAGATAAATTTGAAGCTACAATTGAGTCTTTTTTTCAAGAAGATTTTCAAGGGAGTTGTATAAAAACTATAAGAGACAATTGTCAAATAATTTTGGTTGTCTAAATGGAAACCTTCAAGGATTGTTATTATGTGAATTTGAGAATGTATTAAAGAAACCTTCTATGATTGTATATAATTATATGTTATAGACACCAAGAATACAATATACAAAGTCAATTGAGATTGTCCAAGTTCTCAAGAAGTCCAAAGTGGTTCTTTAAGCCTTCAAGGTTAAAAAGCTCAAATATTCTTTTTAGATCATAATTCTATCTAAAAACATTGTTAAGGATGTTTTGTACTCTTTGAACAACTTTGCAGTTGAACAAGGTTGTAAGATGAAAAAAAAATCCAACCTATTTTTTGGGAAGTTTTTTAGATACATTTTTTGTAAAGAGTATTGCAAATTCTTTCATTTTATATTGAGGATTTTTCAAAAGAAAAAGCTTAATCTACGGATCACCTTTGTAGTATATTTTGTCCACTTCTTGCTATTTATTCTTGATGTAAATTCTGGCTATGAAAATGATATTTTTAAAATTTGAGTTTAACAAATGAAATGTATTTTTTTTATCAAGTTTTGTTTCTATTCCAATTGGAAAATAGTTGAAAAGTTCTTTAAATTCAATGTTATATTGCAATTTGAACTTTAATTCTATAGCCTTGGTTCATTGATTTTTTAAATTTTATATAAACACAATAACTTTGGATTATATTATAACGTTCTACATTGTAGTATACACTTCTAATAAAAAATTCAAATTGTTTAAGCATATTTTGTATTTGATATGAATTTCCTTCACTTATTTGTTGAGAAACTCTTAGTAACTACAAATTTTCACAAAAAAATCTGAAAATTTTGTGACTTATAGAAGACATAGAATTTCATCTTTGAAAACTAGATGCAAAATTTTTTATTCATATATAGTTGCAAATGGCAACAAAAAAAAGTGAAGGATTCAGAAGCTAAAATCTATGGTCATGCACCTATCTTTCTAAATTTAAGCATGGAAGTTTGTTGTAATGGCCAAGTTTTTTGCAATGCACAATTTTTCACCATGTAGCTAAAATCAAAGGTCCGGTTGACTATTTCATCGTAAAGAAAAAATATCATTAAAAAAAAATCAAAATAGCCAATTTATTGCTATATTTTAAGACCTATAGCCAAATTCTACTTGGGTATCACTAACTTTTGATACAAATATCACCAAATATCATTCAAGTATTACATGACTATTACCCAAATTTCACCCAAATATCATCCAATTAGTAACCAAGTATCACCCCAATGTTATATAAGTATCATCTAAGTATCACATGAGTATCACTAGAATATCACCTAAGAAGTGCACAAATATTATCCAAGTATCACATGAGTATCACTTAAATATCATTGAAGTAGTACACAAATATCATCCAAGTATCACGCGAGTATCTCTAGAATATTGCCTAAGTAGTACACAAACACTAAAAGGAAGATCCGTTTAATTGGATGTTCTTGTGTCTAATTTGACAGATTTCTTTGCACATCAAATGTAACATCTTCATGTTTTTATGTCAACAATTATGTCCAATGTAACATGAAGATGTTACTTGGATGAAATTGTTGACATAATTACATGAAGATGTTACATTGGATGCACAAAAAAATCTGTCAACTTAGACACAAAAGCATCCAATTAAATGGATTTTTCTTCAAGTGAAATGTCATCCAAGTATCACACAAGTATCACTTGAATATCATCCAAGTATCATCCAAGTATCACTTGAATATCACCTTAGTGGTATATAAATATCATCCAAGTATCATCCAAATATCACTTGAATATCACCTTAGTGGTTTATAAATATCATCCAAGTATCACTTGAATATCACCTCAGTGGTATATAAATATCATCCAAGTATCACATGAGTATCACTTGGATATCACGTTAGTGGTATATAAATATCATCAAAGTATCACTTGAATATCACCCAAGTATCCCCAAGTATTACCTAGATGGTGAATTTCATTAAAATGGTGGCATTCTAGAACTTTGGTAATTTCACATCTATACCTGTCGTAGATGTTCAAACCAACCGTTTTGAAAGTGGCGGATTTCATATGCCATTTTAATGAAATTTGACATCCAAGTATCACTTGATTATCACCCAAGTATTACACAAGTATTAGCCAAGTATGACACAAGTATCACTGGAATACCACCCAAGTATCACACAAATACCACATGAGTATTGAATAAAGAGCTGGCTACTTCTCCAAAATGATTATACAAAAAATGGTAAGCTCCCCCCACCCCTCCCAAAAAAAACCCAACCCTCAGTTGCTAATTAACTTACCCCCAAGTTGTCCAATTTATGCCTCGCCGGGAACGCCATAAACGGGGCCCTGCATCAGCAGCCAGGCAGGCAAGGAATCAAACCCCCGCTCCCGGAACCGGTAAAACACCAACTCCTTGGGAGCCTCTGGCGTCCAGTCAGTCAGTCTCGCCCCGTGCAGACGCAGACGCAGACGACGCCGGAAGCAGCGAGACGAAGAACCCGGCGAAGCGGTCAAGCTTGATCCGAACCTCAGTTCTCCCCTCCGTCGTCGTCGTTTTCCAACAGCAGCAGCCCCCTCTCTCGCTCTCTCTCCCTCCCTCCCCGCGCCTCTCGCTCGCGCGACTCCGCTCCCCGTTCACTCCGTCAAGGTAAAGCTTTTGCACTCTCTTCTCCAGCTTGCCCTCCCGCTTTTAGGGTCGGGGTCGTGTGATTCGTGTGGAGCGATTCGTTCACGGGAGCTGCTGCTTGGGTTCGTCAGATCCACGTTCCCGGGACTTCACGGCGTGAATTTCTACCGCGGGCTGGTTTGCTTCCTTCGGGATCGAGCTTTCGAGGTTTTCGGGGTGGGCAGGCAGGGTTGGCTTTTAGGCTTGTTGTCGGTAGGTTTGGGTGGGCTTTGGTGGAAGCCTTTTTTTTGGTGGTAGTGGTGTCGTCGGGGGATGGGGATGGTATGAACTGAGGAGACTAAGAAGGGGATTTTTTTATTGTGTCTACGACTGGAGTTTTGGAGTTTGGGTTGTTATGTGGAAACGAGGGGATTTGTAAACGTCCATCTTTGAGCTTAGTCGGTGGCTTTTGTGGTTGCTGCAACGGTGCTGAAAGAATTTTGTGCGGGTGGTGGGTGGGGGATGGGGATGGGATGATGGAATCAGTGTGCTAGGGTAAATCGTGGTTTTCTTTTGGTTTTGTGTTGTGTTGTGTTTTGTGTCTTTTGTAATGGAAATTCTAGATGTAGCTTTTGTGCGGTTTTTGTTGATGTGTGGAAGTTAGGGATTTTGTACTCTATCTTTTAGCTGACTTTCGGTACTTTTTGTTTTGGGGTATGTTAGCTTTTGCAGTTTGTGTATGGGGTTTCTCTTTAATGTAGCTATAGTTTTTCAGAGAATGAATTGGATGTTGAGCGTTGATGTCGGGGGATGGTAATGCTATGGTCAAGGTGTGTGTTGGAATTTAGTGTAGGTCATTTCGTAGTAGTGGTAGTGTTTTTGCTTTGTTGGATGTTGCTTGCAACGGAGATTCCTGTTGTGTTGCTTTCTGGGAAAGCCGGGAAATTTGTACCCTATCTTTCAGCTCGCCCTAGCTGTTTGGGTTTTCTGTCATCTGCGCTTTTGGATTTCATTGTTCGAAATTGACGGTACTCCTTTGTTTAGTCTGTGCTTAGAGCTGTGGAAACCGGTACGACGTGACTCTGGGGAAAGCATCTGTTATATTGTTTCGCTAGTTGGATTGTCGTCTCCGTGTTTTGGGGTCATCAGTTAGATTATGTTCTCGGTGAGTATCGCGACTTAGAAGTCAAGATTTTGATATCCCTCATGTTCCGACATTGCGTGACTGGCAAAGTGGGACTGCCCTAGTAGTCAACTTTAGTCAGTGTTGTCATTTCGGATTGAGCGTGGCAGGATTAGGCTTCAAACTTGTGATTTTCAGGTAAGTGAACGTCGCGAGGTACTTACTGTTTATTCGATGCCGCAGGTTTCGGAGTAGCAGTGGTTGCAGAGCATGTAAAGGAGCTTACACAATCGTGGACAGTTCGTGGTCTTAAGCTTCTGAATAGAGATGGGTGGTTGGTGTTGCTGTTCCGCTGAAGAGGAAGATTTTAATAAAGTTTCTAATGAGGCGCACAACCAATTCTCTGGGCACAATGGGAACCCTGGTGAGTCGGTGTGAAAGCTGCCTTTGTAGTCAATCTGCTGGTTGTAATCTCTGGAAGGCTGTGTTTTTTTTTTGGTGTTCAACATCATTTACTAGTATTAGGACGACTTACTAGTATAAGGTAGTTCTGTATTTAGGGCTGTGCGACGGATGCATTGAAAGAATCTGGCTATTAAAGTAAGGGGACATTCGTAACTAGAGGAAAAATTGTACATTTTTAGGTGGCTTAACAAAATCTAGGCCGTTCTCACTCATAGACTTAGCTGTTTTGGAACTGAAAGAATCATATGGAGTGCTGAAGATTGTGTCATGGTTCTGGATTTGTGGTAGGTCACCAAGGAAATCAGCGGGCGCCAGGAGATCAGCCTCAGAGGGCTGGTCAAGCTACGAAGATTCAGCCCATTCAAGCTCCACAGCTGTCCATGGAGGAGATCAGGGAATCTACAGATAATTTCGGACCAAAGTCATTGATTGGTGAAGGTTCCTATGGAAGGGTGTACTACGCTACACTTCAGGATCGCGTGGCTGCCATCAAGAAGTTGGATGCCAGTGCACAACCTGATCAAGAGTTTCTGTCGCAGGTATGCCGTTTGCTGCCTATACTGATGAAACTAGGATGGAATTTGTGCTCTGGGAACCCTCGAATGTTGTAACTGGGGAATGAGAGAAACGTCGAACTTAGCGGAAGTCTGGTAGCATTAGATTCATTCCCGAGGTTCGCGTGTTAAGTTTTACTTGTGGACACATTGTTTTTTCTCTTTGTATGTTGCCAAGTTCGAGTTTGAATTGACCTTTGGAATTTCGCAGGTCTCTCTTGTGTCAAGATTGAAGCACGAGAACGTGGTTGAGCTGATCGGTTATTGCTTAGAGGGGCAACTGCGAGTGTTGGCATATGAATATGCTACCATGGGTTCCCTGCATGACATTCTTCACGGTATATTCATATGGACGCATTCAAATTCTGTTTATTGCTATGAGCATTCCGTACAAGCATGAAAATTTTAGTTCATTTCAGTTCAGCTATTCTAATCACCATTTTAATGTACATGTTATCTAGCTATGCCCGTCGTTTTTGTTAATACCGGCTGATGAGGCGCGGAAGAATTCCCTGGTGCCTCCACATTCATGCCCTCGGTATTCTTCAGCAAGTGTACATTTCAGGGCATTGACGTCAATAACCCAGTTTCCTGATAATTACTACTAGTATGATAATAAGGCCCGGAGAATGCCCTTGCAAGTATTATTATGGAACACCCTTTGGTTTGCAGGCAGGAAGGGTGTGAAGGGTGCTCAGCCCGGGCCGGTCTTGGATTGGATGCAGCGTGTGAAAATAGCGGTTGGTGCTGCAAGGGGTTTGGAGTATCTACATGAGAAGGCTCAGCCATCTATTATTCACCGGGATATCAAGTCTAGCAACGTTCTGCTTTTTGATTCGTATGTGGCAAAGATTGCTGACTTCAACCTGTCGAATCAGGCACCTGATATGGCTGCACGTTTACACTCTACTCGTGTTCTTGGCACTTTTGGCTACCACGCCCCAGAGTAAGTGTACAACTTGTCTGGATAGCATGGTACATTGCTGGGGTGCTCTTATGAAGCAAAATGCTTAAAATTTGACCGGTTGATTTTCTGCTTCTAGTTTGCTTGTGTTTGACCTTAATATCTGAGGATGGCACCTGCGCTCTTAATGACGGTGTGTCCGGTCGTTCTCATGTAACAAAGTCTAGTGTCAAATGTCTTGGACAATTTGGAAGGAGATGTTCTGTGAACTGACAGGTAGAATGATAGTTTATTTTAAATGCATATCCCATTTTACCAAAGATCATTTT
The DNA here is from genome assembly GCA_963969395.1 of Pseudoscleropodium purum. Taxonomy (NCBI): domain Eukaryota; kingdom Viridiplantae; phylum Streptophyta; class Bryopsida; order Hypnales; family Brachytheciaceae; genus Pseudoscleropodium; species Pseudoscleropodium purum. The sequence continues at coordinate 31,407,844 of OZ017795.1, forward strand.
TTTGTTCTAGGATGTGCATAACTCAGACTGCCACTTTTATTCTGCCATGTGCATTGTTGATACGATACTGATATGTGCATTGACTATTGGGTAAGGTTATTTCTGTATTTTTTCAGCTTGTTCTATGTTCTAACCCACTGTTTGCTTTCAGGTATGCAATGACAGGACAGCTGACTCAGAAGAGTGACGTTTACAGTTTTGGAGTGGTTCTCTTGGAACTTCTTACTGGGAGAAAACCCGTCGATCCCACAATGCCTCGTGGGCAACAGAGTCTCGTGACCTGGGTAGGTTTTATGTGGTTTAAACTCTATCTAATTTGTGACTCTTCTATTTGATCTTAGGAATGTCTGGTAAACTAGAAGTTCTTAACTCTTGTATTTTTTTTCTTACTTTTATGTTTAGCGTCTTTAGTTACGCTTGATACATGTTTGCAAACTCAGGGAAGAAACTGTGCAAGTTGAGTGTGTATCTCTTCATTATGTGGACCTGGTGACTAATCTATTCATAGCGGTGGTTTACTTGCTAGTTTACATTTCTGATTTTGTATGATTATTCCTGCAGGCAACACCAAGACTGAGTGAAGACAAGGTGAAGCAGTGTGTTGACCCCAAATTGAGGTCCGAGTATCCCGCCAAGGCCGTAGCTAAGGTGAGCTTCATGACATGGACCTTTGTTCTCTTGTATTTGAATCTTCATCTTTCTTGCAACGACAAGGGTGATCTTTGATGGTTATAGAACTGTGGACTTTGCAGACAGAGGAATTACTTTTAGTTCTGGTTAGATCTTTACAAGTTTTCCGTGGGAATGGTCGTAACCTTCTTTCGGTGAATTTGGGTTTTTCAGATGGCAGCTGTTGCAGCCCTGTGTGTTCAATATGAGGCCGATTTTCGCCCCAATATGAGCATCGTTGTCAAAGCGCTCCAACCGCTCTTGTCAGCCAGACCTGCGCCTCAACCAGGAGGATATCAAGGGGCAGAGTGAGATGGGCCACAATCACTTTGATATCAACCGTGTGTGTCCCTTGTCGAGAACTTGGCATCTTTTGATTTTGTGGTGTTGGTTTACTCTGCATATAGTCTGCTTTATAAGGGTTGTGACTGTCGCTACGGTCAGTGCAAGAAGCTTGAGCAAAGCATTCTAGTGTCTTCGATATGAAGTGGTTTTGATGTACTTTCATAGAGAGAAAAATGTGTCTAAGTTATGGTCTCTCAAAGTGGCGAGTGCGGAGTGAGGTAGACATGGTGGGCAGTTGTAGGATTTAAGACTACTTGACATTTTTCATTATACATTGACCTTGTTTCTGACCTCGATTAGCGAAGTCGGAAGTGTGGTACTTGCGATCAACGTAGGTAAAAGCCCTAGTAGTGCCCTAGGGATAGTCCAGTTATCACGTATGTGCTTATGGAGCTTTTTTCGTAATCATGTGCAAGTGGGACTTGTAGATGGCGAGCTGTAGATCCCATCTGAACCTTCATATCTTCCATCATTGTCGCGAATGTTTGTATACATTTTTTTAGTCTTTTTTCTGAATTCAGATTGAATTTACAAATAATTGGTTCTCCTCTTTATACTATTTTTGGGGGTCAGAAGCATGATATTATATTTTGCTCTTGAATGATGATATCTTCGGAAGTTGCTCACTTACTTTCCGGGCTTTTTGAAAAGCAGTAAGCTAGGAATACGCTACAGTCAACACCTATATTGCACCCTATACCGACACTATGTAGGGTACTGTTGGGCATGTGATATCCGAAAATGTCGGTGTCGAGAAGCTGCCTACTTTAAGCACCCTTGCAAACATCAAATTACTTCAGAAGTTTCTTTTGGATAAAAATGCATTGGCAGATAAAAATGCATGATGTTGAATATTCAATACTTTAATAAGGAAGAGTACTCAACATCATGCATTCATGGAACATGCAAGATAGTATCTGTACCCAAATGAATGTGCTACCTTTGCACCTCTCTTTTAATATGATCTCTAGTACATTCCTCCATTTGATTATTGTGTAAAAATCTTTGACAATTTCAAAATGCTACTACTTTTAAATATGTTCATGTTGCAATTATACTAGTCATAAGAAATGAAATGTTAAAGAATGATGGGTGTCACCATGCTACTATTACTTTTTAATATATGTTTCACATCCATTTGTGTATATTATTTTTGTAGTGGATTTGTTCCATAAGATTCAGTAGCCAATGTGAAGGCTGCCTTTGCTTTGAGGGATGTTTGGGGAAAAAAATCATCTATGCTATAATATGTAAAATTAAAAAAACAAAAATATAATTAAAAAAACAAAAAACATAGCATGCTAGCCAAGATTACCTTTGACATGCATGAGCCAATTGGTTGAGCTAGCTAGGTTGTATTGACGGCATTTAAATGGCCCTCCCAAAATTCAAGGACCCACTAAGCCACTAATAGAACTTCTTCAAGTTACTTCCTAAATTCAAGCTTTCTTTATTAACTGAAACTACTAATATTCAATGTAGTGACTTTTGTTGGACTCATGCTTCCTTCTAACAAAATTCACACCTGAATTCGTAACTACTAATGGGTGTGGAATATTTCACACCATTCTATTGGAGGGAGGGTAGAGCCATTGATTGCTACTGAATGTTATGTCTAGACCAAAGTAGATGAAGCTTTGCTTTGCCTCACTAGAAGCTACCTTAAGGAAGATTGAGCAATTTGGATCCCTAGTCTGCAATCCAATTTTGCTTTGTAGCATTCTAATGAAATATTGATTGTATACAATGTGCAATTGGGGGTTCAAAGGGTTGGAATATGTGGGTTGAAAAATTGCCATTTCATGAATTGAATGAACACAATCATCATATTGCTTCTACATATGGCAAAAGATTCATTCATTATTCCATAATTTCAATGGACACTTTTGAATTACTAATGGAACTATGTAGAGAATTAACCTTCAAAAGACAAGGCCTATCACCAAAGTTTTTTGCTAAAATGATTTGATTTATAGACCAATAGGTGCCTTCTTCGTCTTCACTATTTTTATTTATTTATTTATTTTTGAACTAACGGCTAAGCCATTGCATTAAATCATGAGAAAAACATCCAAGCCCAAGAATTGGAGATAAGAAAGAAGGTCAAAGCCAAAACCCCAACAAATTCAACTACACAAATTGACAAATCTGAGGACCTTTTTGGTATTAGATAATATGAGTTAAATTCTTATGGGCAAGAACCAAGGAGTGATTCCAAACCAAGTCAAATTTAGCCCAAATCCTAGAGGCCCTATCAAGGTGTTGATGAACTCCTAATTTTGGTTGCTTTTTGGCCTCTATTGCTTGTCAAGGTTAAGAAGTACATTAAGCATATCTAAAAAGGCAAGAATGGTCCTCCCAGGGTTGACAACGGAAAGCTATATATATAATTTGGTTTTTGACTACCTATAATGTATCTTTCTTTTGTCAAAAAAATGAGTTGACCAAAAAACATGTGAAATATTCTTTGGTTTGCTGTATGTTTGTTGGACAAAAAATTGTGAATCCAATAAGTGAAACTATGTGCAAGACCAAATAGTCTACAACGGGCGTCCTTTTGTACGTTATTCATAAACCAAGTCATTGCTATGAGAATAAGGAAAGGAATCTTTGCATTGACATAAGCTACCTTAAGGAAGTTTGAACAACTACTTTCTTGGTTTTGTCTTTTGGATAGAGATTATAGCAATGACTCTTCCATTGACTATAGTTTTGAATCTTATCTATGATTCCTTTCTTGTCCAATTGGCATGTTGTTATGCATGAATTTTTACATAAATTTAATATGGACTACATTAGAATTTATGTTGTGTTTCAAATCTGTGTAACTTTATTTTTTTAACAAAATTTCCATTGCTTTATCCCCAATGACTCAAGCAATCATTTTGTACTTGTTGCTTGTTTTCAAGCAACATTTTTGATAGCAAATGATTTTTTTTTCTATGATTTTTTAGTAAAAAAAATGGATTTTCATTGAAGTGTAGGGAATTATCTATTAGGAAAAAGTAATGATGTTTGCAAATTTAGATTATTCACAATTTTTTTAAAATCAACATATGATGGAATTTTAGCCAATCATTAAAAGAATCCACATTCTAAAAGTATAAATTATGATAATTGGCGGATGTTCAAAGAGAAATGCTTTGAAGTTGATTCTAAGAAATTAAAAAATAATTAAAAAATAATTAAAAAATAAAAAAATAAAAAATAAAAAAATAAAAATAAAAATAAAAAATAAAAAATAAAAATAAATAAATATATATATATATATATATATATAATTTTTTTCAAATTTGACCCTATTAATGATTTCTGTTTACTATGCATGATATTATTGCTATCGATGAACACCCCAAGAAATTTAAAAAAAGATGTATTTTATTGTACATCAAAAGTTTATTAATATTAGGGAATTACTTACTAAATCAAGCATGACATTAAAGTCACCAATTATTTTTTATTTAATATTAGTTGAAAATGATAGTTTTGATTCAAATTTATCCTTTAGCTTTAAAAAAGATTAGGGTTCTTTTAACCTATAGTAATATTAAATTAAAAAATGTGATCTAAATTCTTTTTAAAGAAGCTTCATGGAATTGAAGTCGTAGGTTGTTTTTTCATACTATAAGATTTACATGTTGCAATGTGAATCTTAGTTGCATTGACATGTGCAATGCTTAGTAAATGAAAATTGTGTTGTTGTATGTTGTATTTCATCTATCACTCCATCGAGGTGCTCTTCACAAGACATCATGGTCAATGTTGCAAATTTGTTTGAAATTATATATCTGGAAAATTTTTGGATGGTTCTCAAACATATTATTTTATTCCCTACTTAATTGATCCATATTTAAAGTCACACATTAATTTTGTGGGAATAAATTGAAAACCTTCAACACTAAGGGGACAACTTTGGCATACATTTCTTCAACTTCCATTGTCATCTTGGCCTTGTTGTGGCCAAGATTTTCCTTGTGAATCCCTAAATTGCAACAAATTGATTTCACAAATTCTTCTTGCAAGTCATTTGCAAAATTTGGCCCCACTATGGTATGCTCCTTATATGGTAGGGGAAATACGGGAGATACGGTTTGCATAAAAGGTTTAAAGATTAAGAAAAAGAAGCTTTCAAATAAATTGTTAGATGGACAACTTATAGTGGTCAATACTTGTAAGATGAACATATATGGTAATGAATTAGCATCCAACCTATATGATAGTGTACTATGCACAAAAACCAATGGATGTTGTAGCCCCATTCAATAATATATATACAATATACCAATCAATAATTATATAATATAAAAATATAAAACTTTAAAATATTCAAAATTTGTTTTTATATCCATATATAGCAATAAATTCCATATGAAACTAATAATCAATGATATTCAAAACTCAAAAGGCAATTAGTTTCAAGACCCGAGTAAAAGTTGGAAGGCAATGAATATGTTTACGGAAGTATGCCTTTTTTCAACTTTTCATCCATTTACTTGGAGAATCCTTCTATATAAGATAGAAGTATATATATTTGTCTTTGAAATTTTGGGTAAAAAGGGGAGGCCTTGCACAATAGTTTGACTTCCAATGACTACTTTTGAAGGTTTTTAAGCTCATAATTCACATAGTAATCTAAGAGTTAATTTCCATAGTAACCTATTAAGTGTTCCAAGGTTAACGCCTAAACATCCAAATTGTGTTTTTTGGCAACATAGAAATTTTGGGTAGTTCACCACAAATGGAGTTTTCTTTTTTCCGCTGAAATTTTAACAAAACATGAGCCCAAGGAGCAACTTTAAGGCCCAACAGTTTTCATAGCTTTTGACTACATAGTTCAAAAGTTGTTGTATGATATATACTTTTCATTGCTCAGTAGGTAGCTTGGCATCAAAAAAAAACTTCTTTAAAAACCATTTTTTTAAGAAATTAAAATTTGAAATCGGTTCTCTAGATTTGTATATATTTGGAAAGCTTTGAATCCTTCTATTTTGATGAATGAGTCAAAAGTTATGAAGAATTTTAGTTTGCGGGAGTTTGTAGGTAGTTATTGAATCTCTACTCTAAGACAAACTTTGAAGTCCTTTATTTAACTCAATTTCAATATTTTTTAAAAAGAAATAAAAAAAATTGGGTGTAGATTTTTTATTACAACATTAAAACTATTGGAATTGGAATTTTTCAATTCCATGCATAAATTATTAACAATTTAGTATTTTGAATCATTTTCTACTCTTTTCTACTTGTTATTTTTTTCCTACATGTTGTACAATTCCAAATGATTTGAAAATTTTCAAGCATGTAGCCAACTTGACTTGAAAAATGAATCTCAAGAGTTGCAACCATTTTGGACATGTTTTCATACAAATGTGAGCTTCTAAATTGTGACTGCCCGGATTTTTGTAGGGCCAAAAATAAGAAATTTGTCACTTCAAATGCTAATATCTTGCAATCTACGTGGTGGAAAATTTTGAAAATTTTTCTACATGTTCTCAAACAAGCTTAATACAAGGTCTTATGGTTACATGTGTCCAAAAATTTAAAAAAAAAAAATTTTGGTACATGTACTAGAAATGGCAATTTGGAAGCAATTTTGGTGAAAACATAGTCAAAACCATTTAGGGGTAATCCATTCAAAAGTTGGATTTACTAAGAAAATTATAAACTCCATTGATACTCAAGAAGGTGCCCTAGTAATGTTCACATGGCAATGACTAGTGACATATAACTTAGCACGAAAGTAGTTTTTTAGTCTTAGGGGTATTCACTGTTTTGAAAATGTTAAATACAAATGGAGCTAACTGCTAAGAATAGTTCCCCTCATGCAGGGTTGACAAATCAGTACGTCCGCCCCAAAATAGCGTCCGTAACCCGGACGTCCGGACGTCCATCCTCACGGACGCCAACGGACGCAACGTCCTTCCCCCCTTCGGAAGGTGGACAGGCGGGGCGGACGGGGTGGGGCGGACAGGGCGGGGTGGGGCGGATAGGACGGACAAGACGGGGCAGACGGGGCGAACGGGGTGGGCAGGGCGGACGAGGCGGTCCCGGCGGACGCTGCGTCCGCCAGGACCGCGAATGTCAGCGGACGCTGTGGATACAACGTCCGCGTCCGACCGTCCTGTCAACCCTGCCCTCATGGGTTCATGTGCAATAGAGTGCTAAATGTTTTTCTTTGACCACCTATAATGTACTATTTTTTTTTCAAAAATGAGTTGATCAAAACATATATGAAATAAATCTTGATTTGTTATTTCAACAGACATGTCATCGATTCCTAGATAGGGGATACATTTAGAACTTGGTCAATTTATAGACCTCTTGCATGATACCTTCCTTTTCTTAAAGAATGCTTGTGTAGTTATACTTTAATGCTCTCTCTAGTGCTCAAAAATCACTTTGAACTAGAAAAAAGTTGTAATTTTTGTTTTCAAATTTTACAAACATGTATCAATTATTGCTATTAACCTCTAAAGAAATGTGGTATTTTAAGGCCCCAAATTGCTTCAAAATACCAACATCTAGAGTAAAGCAAATTAAATTGTAGGATCTTTTGGTTGACTTTTTAGAGTACACCTTAAAATTTAGGATATAAAACCTTAACAATTACAAGATCATGAAGCTTAGATTCCAAAAAGAAGTATTTCCAATTATTCTCAAATAATTAACCTCTAAAGTTCCTTGACTATGTTTTCTCCAAAAGTACTCCAAAACTACCATTTCTAGTACAAGTTTCAAATTCTAAAAAGAAAAACATTTTTGAACATATATAATCAAAGAATCTTATAGTACACTAGTTTGAAAAGATGTGAAAAAAATTTCAGAAATTTCCACCATGCAAATTGCAAGATATTAGCATTTGAAGTGACAAAAATGATTTTTTTGTCCCTATGAAAAAGCAGGCAATTGCACTTCACAAGGTCACATTTGTATTAAAAACTGTTCAAAACATTGGTGCTTCTTTGGATTCATTCATCAAAGCATGTTGGCTCTGTCTTTGAAAATTTTTATATCATTTGAAATTGTATAACATATAGGAAAAAAACAATAAGTAGAAAAATGTAGAGAATACTTCAAAATACTAAATTGTTAACAATTTATTTATGGAGTTGAAAATTTCCAATTCCAATGGTTAAAGTGTTGTAATAAACAATTTTTACCTTATCTTTTTATTTTTTTTCAAAAATATTGAAAATGGAGTTCAATGAAAGACTTCAAAGTTTATTTTGGAGTAGAGAATCTATAACTACCCTGCAAACTAAAACACCTCATAACTTTTGATTCATTGATCAAAATGAAATGACTCAAATCTTTCTATGTATATAAAAATCTAGAAAACCAATTTCAAATTTGTTTTTTTGAAGTAAATGATTTTTACAAATCTGCCTAGGTTGCCTGAGTTGAAAAACAAACTACATATTTGGTCATAACTTTTGATTCATATTTCCAAATGTCTTGAAATTTAGTGCACATGAAAGATATTCCTTGTTTACACCTTCTATTAAAATTTGGGCTAAAAACATAGAAATCTTTAGTTACACGCACTTGCCTAATATTTCTATCTTGCCAAAAAAACTCAACTTGATCCTTTCAAGGTTAATTCATCTTTCAAACATTTTACTTAATATGTAGATCCTACAACTTGCAACTATTTATAATATGTTGAAGAAATAAATTGGAAATACATATAAAAAATTTCAACAATTTTCTTTTGTATTCATGCTTGAAAAAAATAATAAGTAGAATAAATAGAAGTAAAGTATGATTAAAAATATTAAATTGCCAAGAAATTGGTTATGAAATTAATAAATTTCAATTGGAATGGTAGTAATGTTTTACTAAGCAATCTACATCTTATGTTTTTTTATTTTTTTCCAAAAATTTTGAAAATTGAATTCAATAAAGGACTTCAAAGTTTATTTTAGAATAGAGTTACTAAAAACAAAAACTCCTCATAACTTTCATCTTGTTAATTGAAATGGATTGATTAAAAGCTTTGTAAATATATATAAGTCTAGAAAAACAAGTTAACATTTTTATTTCTTAAATTTTTTTCATAAGTTGCCCAAGTTGCCTATATTGGTAAAGAAACTTAGCATACAATAACCTTTTAACTATGTAGTCAAAAGTCATGAAAAGTATTGTACCTTAAGTGTTTAAAACTACTCCTTTGTTACTCATAGGAAAATTTCAAAGAAAAAAAAAGTAAAACTCCATTCTTAAATGGATGATTGAATACGTCTTGTTGAGAAAAAAATACTATTTAGACCTTCAAAGGTTAACCCTTTAAATTTGAAGTGTCTTTTAAGGGGGCAAGTGTATTTTTAGGGGACAATCTACATCCTACGATTTTATTTTTTCAAAAAATCTTGAAAATTGAGTACAATAAAGGATTTCAAAGTTTATTTAAGAGTAGTGAATCCATAACTAACCTCAAACTAAAACTCCTCATAACTTTCATCTCATTAATCAAAATGGAATGATTCAAAGATTTCCATGTCTATATAAATTGAGAAAATCAATTTCAAATTTTTATTTCTAGAAAAAGTGATTTTTGAAGAAATTTTCTAAGTTTCTTGGGTTGCCTGCAATGCATTGAAAATTACAAATCATACAATAAATATTTAACTATATAGTCAAAAGTTATGAAAATTGTTGAGCCTTTCATCTATTTGGGTACATGTTGTGTGAAAATTTTAAAAATATATATATAAATTCTGTTTATAATGAGTTGACCAAAATTGCTATATTGCCTAAAAAATGTAGTTTAGGGCTTTAGGGGTTAAAAAACAAATTTTCAAATGGTGGGTTAGTTTGCTTGTTAGAACAATATCACCATTCTGATTATTATCCTTCAATTCCATTTTAGAGTCTTGAATGATTAAGTTTTTAATTTTGTTTTTTGCCTAATTCTACTTAATAATTTTTCGAAGAATGAAAATCAAGTGTATTTTTAAGTCATAATAATCTAGGCATGCCTTGTCCCCCCTTCAATTCCTTCACTCGAAATGCATAAATGACTTGCAAACTAGTCAATGAAAGTTTTTAAATGTTTTTTAGAAATTGCAAAGTTCACTACTATGAAGTTCAAGAATGTTATGACAATGAGGCACTCACTACCCAAAATGGTTACTATTAAATAACTAAAGTGTCATTTATAGGTAAAAGAAATCTCATTCTTCTATAGTACTAAAAAGCGGAACAATTTGTTAGTTTAATAGTCCCCAAAAAATTCAAAAAACATTCAATATTCCTATTGTTAAAGTTCATAGTGATGCTATATGGTGAACTCTTTTGAGAGGGCAATGTTGGCACTTTGTTGCCAAGTATCTAATGTTTTTGGATTTTTCAAGAAATGCCAAATCCAAAAATACATTTCCCAAGATTCAATTTCATTGTACATTTTTTTTTCTATTTTATAAAAAATAAAATTTCAAAAAATTATTGATATTTTTTAAGAATTTAAGAATGATATTCCATTTGTCCATAATTGTAGCAATTGTACACAATGCTAATAGTAACTACTACATATATGGTGTGTTATAGTCATTCTACGTAGAAATATTGATTTGGCAGAGGAAACTTATGAAGTACTTTGTACAACTATTAATATAATATACAAAGGATCTCTAATTCATAATTTTTGAAATTGAACAATTTGCTTTATAACGTTGGATCAATTGCATAGTTAATGCAAAACTTTCTTATATAAGTTTAACCCTTGAATGTCAAGGTAGACGTTTTGTGTCCGATGGATGACATGAAATCAAGCTGTATAGGTTAGAAGTGCAACTATTCATCTTCAAAATTAATTTTGAAAAATTAGTTTTGAAAAGGGAAGATCTTCTACAATAGTTTGACTTGCAATGACTACTTTTACAATTTTGGAGGCTAGTGATTCACACAGTAATAAAAAAGGATGATTTTGAAGGTCATTCCTTCGGTGCTTAAGGGTTAACTTGTCATATGTTTTATTTGAAAAATTTAGCTGATAACTTGGTCCCCATGGCACCTTTCACAGTTACTAAGTTGAACCTACTGTTTAAAAATACACATGTTTCAAAATACACGTGTATTTTGAAACAAAGTTGCAACTTTCATTCACCTAAATTTCTCTTACTTCTTGTACCAGCAGAATAACATTTAGACAATAAAAGACCCTAAAACTCTTTTGTACTGGCACTCTTAAAAATAATGATTTAGAAGTACGTCAAGTCAAAGACGGACATGCATCTCTTAGTTCAAAACTGGCCATTCAGAATAAGCGAAATAGACTATTGTATCATAAAATCTTTGAAAGCAGTCAAACGTAGAGGTCTGTAAACTAAGTGCAAACAAATTTTATTCAAAAAAAATCCAAGCTTTGGAATGCAATAAAATATGAAAGAATTTAAAAAGAATTTTTTTACTACCGACTAACTATTGCCACATCCTCTGGTTTCAATGCAACGGTGCAATTCACACCCTACACTTTCATCACGTCCCCAGATCTTTAGAATGGAGATTGTGACTTGCGAGGCCTGAACGTCATGGGCTCTGACAAGGTTAGTTGTGAGTGAATTTCCAACAGAAAGGTCGAACATCGCTGCTTGCTATATAACCATTTGCTTGCGTGGCGTCCTTTTGACGAATTTCCTGTCAGAACTGTAGCAGCATATTTTAGAGCTTTCACTTAGTAATAACTTTGGTTTCTGATGTTTTACAAAACTCTTAGAAAGTATTCACAATTATATCATCCTCATTAACTATGGAACCAACCACAGGAGTCTATACATTGAGACATTCAAAATCGCCTGAAAAGCTAAAACTTGCGTTCGTCATCAAGTGATAGTTACGGGAAACACTAACAAGAATTACATCAACCCTGTTGAGGGATACGGTTGGTGGAAGGATTTTGGAAGAGATCACTGCAGCATTACTTACTCAGTAGGAGCTCCAGTACAACTTCGCTTATGGACATAGTAAGCTGAAGTCTTGCCTTCATATAGCCGGCCACATCCCACTGGGCAAATCTCTGATCCAGTTGATTGCTTCGGTTTAGCTTTCGGGACCGTTCTGACCTTTAGCGCACTCTCCTGTGCTCCGCCATCAACATCGCTTGACGAAACCAACTCTGCATGGTGAATCCACAAGAGCTGCATAAGCTACAAACTCTCCAAGCTGAGTTGACAGCATGAAATCAAACTTTAAATCTACTTAACCGAGTTAACCCCGGAGTGGACAAATGACCAAACACGTCTGCTTCCATATCTACAGGGGTAGTAATTAGTGACAAGTCATTTAGGAAGTATCTTGGAAGGGAACAAAATATACCAATGAAAAGAAGAAATCATACCCTACATTAAGAAATAGACATGTAAACGACAGAGATGTGTTTCGAAAGTGGACTGTGCTCCTTTCTCTTGGGCACTTCCGGTTAATGCTAAGATCACTGGAGATCACGGAGACAATACTCTATAATGTTATTAGAATCCAGCCATAGTAATGCGCTTACGTGTGGAATAAATGGCATCGGACGGTATGGTACCGCCATGATGGGAGGTAGCCAATGCAATGGGTGATCCTCGCATCCTTACAGTCCATTTCACAGGTACGGCAACTTTCCTTGAATTTTTGGCCACTGGGGCAGTTGAATCCATGACATGAAGCATCTCATCTTCCAAAACCCGCTGCACAGCCCTACTGGCCACGTTTTCCAATCGCTGGGCTTTGCTCTCTCTGATTCCGCTCTTCTTAGCAGATTTGGATACGGTATTCATTGGTGCTTCATCTTCCGAGACGAAATCGAAGACGTCCTTTTGGAGCTTTTCTTGATGGGCAGCTGCAACTTTCTCATCTGCGTACACGACTCTAACGCCCTTTAGATAATCTCCAAACCTGGCAAAAATGCAATTGTCGTTCGTGCATATCCATGGTCACAGTAGAGCAACTACAGAAGGATTAGACATCGCAACCTGCAAATAATTCAAAAGATTCATTCATTACATAGAGACTCCTTTTCTAGAGACTGCCTACGGACACAGTTTTATAACGTTTTAATTTCACTTTCAAGGTCAGTATTTGGAATTTTCCAGATCAGAAAGGTGGAAGTAAACTCGACAAGCTAGATTTTGTTATCTGGGCTGAAGAGATAAAGGGATCATGAAATCCAAGACAGAAAAGCATGTAGTACTACTATAACATGTTCAGTATTATTCCTTACCAGTTTTTTGACTACCCTACCTTCAGACAAAAAAACACCGTCTTCTCTATCACTCGCTTCGGACGTTCCACCACAGAGATCAGGACTCAGCTTGCTATCGGCTGCAATGCTCCCAGGAACAGGGGTGTCGGACATCACCTTCACCTCGTTATTATCTGTGTCATCGATTTGCGCTACTCCACTTTGGGCAACGTCTTCACCTTCAACTCCGTCAATGCGATCGGGATTTGCAGATGGGGAAACGCGATGCTCTGTCTTCCCTGTGTCCTCCTTCAAGCTTGAACCGCTAGTCTGTAACCAAAACTCCCTGTTACTCTTCTCAAATTTCAAGTAGAGCTCTTCAGTTTCTCTTACACTTCGATCTGCAGAAGTCTCACGCAAAATAGTGACCTCTTCGATACCTACCTTTCTTTTCTTCTTCCTTTTCTCTCCGGCCTCGGATGTCTTTCTCTTTTTCTTTTTCGCGCTGGCATCAAACCCGGACGAATCTTGAATTCCAGCCAGACCCGTTTCCAGGCTCTCTCTTAATTTTCGCTCCTTGCGTTTTTTCCCAGTCATATTTGGAACATCCTCAATTACACAAGAAGGTCCCTTGGTTTCTTGATTGCTTTCCAGTTTCTCCTCTTCGTTTTTGTCTTCAGAAATGTGATCCGTGTTGATCGCTATCATAAGTTGTGCATCCTGGCATTGTACCTCCAGTCTCTTTCTCTGCATGCAGTACAACATGAAATATACTTCACGTCGCTTGTCACGACTTGAATCACATCAAAGAATAGTAACAGCGATATCTTGACGCCAAAATTATGTCTAAACATGATATTATGCCCGTAATACGAAAAAGACCACACAATTCTTGCTGAATATGAAACGGATTTAGAAGTTATAAAAACAAAAGCAACAATTACTACATTAAAACTATCAACATGAAAGAGAAAAAAGCAAGTTATTACCTCCTCGTTGGTCTTCTCTACAGAAGATTTCCTATTTGTTGCAGCATTTACATCATTTCGAAAAGTCTCTTTGAGACTCTCCGGCGTGTATAAAAGGTTATAAAGTCCTGCAGGTGTTTGCTTTTCTTCTGCAGTTTCTTGGTCATCCATTGAAGTCTTTTCTGAAGATTCACGAATTGCTAAAAGGCTGGCATCATTTTTTTTTTGGGGTAAACTCTTTCTTTCTTTCCTTTTGTCCACCTGCTTAATCGAGTCATTCCTCTTCAGGCGTAACGCTTTTACACCGGTCTTGGGAACTTCTTTTCCGGATAATTGCAATGCCGTGGCTGAGCCCAGGTCGGCGCCTGGAATCTTTTCAATGGTAACAGGCTTTGGGACTTTGAATTGTGGAGTAGGCAATTTTCCTGTTGAGGTTTGGGATGCCGGTGCAAGATCTATTGCTTGATATCTTTCCAAGTCCACGTCACGTCCAGGACGAATCATTGAGCAGTTCTTGATACTTTCCTGAGTGTTCGACGGTACGTCAAGTAGACTATCAGCAGCTGTCGCAAGAGATTCAGCTTGCGTTAAAGGCTCGATTGGCATACTGCGCTTACGTTGACCAAGAGTGATGCCCATAAGTTCATCCAAGCCATCTTGACTCTCAATAAAGTGAGCATACCTACACTTTTACAAGATAATGGAGTTAGGAGCAATTGAAATTCTTCTCATACTATATAAGACGACCTACCAGTCACACGGCCTTTGTTCAAATACAACCTCAAGATATGCATATAATGCGGCGTTCATGAAGAACACCTCAACCCCCTAATGCACCTACAATAACGAAAGAAGAAGAAGAGCTTGAAAAGTTTTACTTCGATTCAACGTCTGCAGCTACTCCGGAGGCCCGACGTTTAAAGATTTGACTTGATTTCATACCGCCACTGCCGGAAACTGCAACAATAGGGTATTCAGCTGAGTGATTAACTTCAAAACCAGAATACTCTGCCATGTACTTACAATGTTGCAACGACAGCATTTCTACACGCCGGACTGATTCTTCAGACTAACGACCAGTGCCTGATCCATATCCTTCCAAGAAAATGCAATCCCCGTCAATCAAACAGATCGTAGAAGAACACACGTGAAAAATTACCCAATGGAACAGGAATCCTGGTTGTCAAAGGTGGATCATCTCTACGCCCGGTTTCATCACTTGAATCGTCTGACTCTCCAACGCCTCTGTCAGAAATGCCAAGGTTATCATCTTTTTGCTTCTTAAACTCATCTATTTCTTCGTCTGGGTTGGTGTCGGACTCATCACTATTATCCTCGGTTGTATTATCCGATAATGCCTTTGCAACCTGATTCATATATGACAAGATACATCCCAAGCAATGAGCAACACGGTTCCCAAGGTACAACAAAGAATCTGTACATAAACAATGTAAAAGCAATGCTGCAATAAAAAAATAAGCGGTCCAAGGAATAACACGAATCAGAAAAATCGCTCAGCACTCGAAAATTCCAAGAGTTACAGTAAAACGAGGGTTTCACCTGTGTTGGCGCGACTTGAAATGACTGATCTTGAGAAAAGAATTGAAGTGAGTCAATCTTCAGATTAGTTTCCCTGCCATCTGCCCTTTTAGGAGATGTACTCGTATGCTCCTCAGGACTTCTCACACTATTAGGAGTAAGACTTATGCGCAATGCTTTCCGTTTCCGATCTTCTTCCCTGCTTACATCGTGCTGGTTTCCTACTTCTGTTTGGTTAGCAGATCTAGGGTTACTCTTTGCAGAACTCTCTCCGGTACAAGTTCCAGTGAGCGTGACTTCGTCAGGCTTGGCAACTTTAAACTGGTCGATGTGCCCAGGCTCGCTCTCTAATCGGTCACTAGAGACATGTGCAATTCTGCCTGGTGAGGCAATGACATGCCCGCCGTTAGCTTCCGAGTAACTTGGCGATCTCTTAACCCTAACTGGACTAATCTGAGCTGCGGACACCTCTGAACCTTTATTTACACCCTCTGAGTGTTGCTGAGTCTTCTCTGAGCCCTGGAAGCTCTGTATTTCACTAGCCTTGGTGTTTCTTCCTTCGCCATCCGTCACATCTTGAGAACTTTCAGAGTGGCGGGTTTCCGACGGAGCGACACGGCCAACTTTTCTGTATTTGGCAACAAAGCTGATTAAAAAACCAGTACCGATAATTTATGAGCTGCCGGACTTCCGTACTTGCAATCCAGACCTCAAGAGCACAGGTTTAAGTTTCCAACTATCAGCCAAAGTCCTGAAAAAACGAAGCTCAATGGAAGCTGTAATCGCAGCTGAAGGCTAACGATGCAATTGAACCAAGCAGAGACGAGTAGCTTACTTTGATGAATTGGGAGATTCCTGACTTTCAACAGAGCCGACTTTTGCAGCCTGTATGGGGAGAGAGACCCCTGAATCACCTTTGCGGGAGGCGCTAGTCTCAGTATCGTTCAAAGCACTGTTCAAATTCTTTCTTGGCGAGAGCACCTTGTCATCAATCTTAGCCAATTCGGCACCATTCCAAATCATACCTTCTCCAGACGTTTCATTCAGCACTTGAGCTTCTCCTCCTGGGATTCCGTTTTCTGAAGCCTTGTCTTTCGAGAGATGTAATACCGAAGGTCTTCGTGAATTTGGGGAGCCCTTCTGGTCACTGACATCGACAGACAGAGATGTGCCTTTCTTCCTTCGCTTTTTGCTTGTCTTTTTTTTCTCAACATCTTTAAGCGCAATATTGTCAATTTCCTCATTATTATTCACATGCTGAGAGTGATTAGGGCTTGTAGCTTTCGCAACCAACTGATGCCCGGGATCTACAAGAGCCGAGGTTACGTACGTGCATTGACCATTCTCCTGTTCATGTTCCCTATCAGATTCATTCAGTACATGATTAAGACTGGCGCTCACAAACGGAATAGTCTCGCATTTCTTCTTCTTCCTCGTCTTTGTCAGCTTCCTCTCTGGCTTCTCCTCTGGCTTCTGCTCCCGGCTCTTCTTCGTCTTCTTTTTGGAAAGCAGAACTGGTGACACGCCAGGGCCGTCCGGCAACGAATGTGACTTCTTTCCAATGTCAACTTCGAGACCAACATTGCCACTAGCTACTACTCCGGAACAAATTGCAGGATCAGCGTCTTCTTTATTCTCAGTCTTAGCATCGCACCTCTCTTCTTTTTCCTCTTCCCCAGGAGGTTCACCCTTTAAGCCTTCATCTCGAAGCTCACTAACTGTAAGATCAACGTTAAGTAAATGCCGCTTCTTCTTCCTTTTCTTTCCAGAAGAAGATAATAGATCTGAATCTAAATAATCAGAGCGATTCATCTGTGACAATGTACCTCCAGAAAGTCCATTCACATCCTCGTGCATGCCGTCAGGGTTCGATCTATCGCCCCCTTTTCGATCCAGCGCTGCACTCCTGACCTTGAGCCTACCATTCGCTTCCGGCACATTTAAGATGCTGCCACTAGGTGCTTCAGTGAGCCTTCGTGACTTTGAAGGCCGTTCATTACTTACCGATGAATCCCTTTTTCTACTGACCCCTTTAATATCAAATGTCAATGAAGGTGTAATGCCTTCACTGATTCTGTAGGGTTCTGCTATGCATATGTCTTGGTCTAAGCTGGATATCTTCGTGACTAAGGGAGCTTCTGCATTTTCAGCTCTTCCATCACAGAGAACTGCACCTAGACTCTCCAACAACCTCCCATCAGTCGGTTCCTCTAGGGAATCCGCCAATCCACTAACTATTCCGGGAAGTCGATCCAGAGGCTCTTGAGAACCTAATAAACAATCTACGTCACCATCTACCTCTTCCTTCAGCAGCTTCGGTTCTTTCAACTCTTTCCTCGGCTCAACAGCCAGCTGTGCACAGGGTTCACCAACAAGTGGTTGCGGTGGTAGCAAGGAAACTTTCTTAGGCGTTGAACTCTTTATGACACTATGGGCAGGCATTCGTACAACCCCATCCAACGCAGGATCACAGCTCTTCACCTCCGCAAACACCTTTCCTTCGTCCTTGTCAAACACTTGCCCTATTCGAAGAAAATCAGCGAGATGGTATCCGTGTTCTCCACCAGGCACCTGTGACCTCATTAAAGCATAATGTCAGTGCACCGAAATCTCATCTCTGAATCGGTGTTTATCCTTCTACCTCCCAAACGCAAGCGTCACCTGCGTACTGAGTAGGTGACTCCTCTGAATCTTAAAACATAACAAACCTCGACATGTCTCACAAAACACGAAGAAATTGTAGCAGTAAAGATCGCAATTGACGTCCTACGGTCGCATCGAAGAAAACTATACCGCAAGCTGTCCAATGTCGATATTCCCCTTGCCAGGGTAGCAGTGTCGGTGTGTCACCTTCACCAACTCTGCAGCAATACCAATTCACCACAAACATCAAGGACCATAACTTGATCACCTTCATTTCAATTCACAGAAGGACGCTCTTTACCACGCAGTCTCCAGTACGACAAGAAACTCCAGTATGTCGCAATCGGCAAGCACCTTCCTCAAAAACGGATTATTCTCCTTCCACGACTCCAAAATCAATATCAATTTCACCTTTACTATCACTCTATTCATCAAAACAGAGTGTACAAAACAACGCAGCAATGAACGCAATTGAGAATTTATAGGGTCGAGAACACGCTTTCATCTTCGATTAAAACAGGCATAATTGCACCAGAATGAAGCCAACATCCAATGCAGCGCCATACAAATTCCTGCGCAGAGAAAAAGGAAACGAAATTCACCTCGGAGTTCGGCCACAGTGGCGGTGCGCACAATGGACACGATGAAATGCGTGTCCACGTCCGTATCCACGAAGATGCGCACCAGCTGATCGAAACTCATCACGGCGTCCGCATCCAACGCCATCTCCGCTTTCCGTGCAAGCGTAGAGAAGACGACCGCCTCATGAAAAAGAAACTCTAAACCCTAAACCCTGCTAGTCATCACCCGGGCTTTCAATTAGGGCAGCAGCTCATGCTCCACCAATTTCTTCAAACCTAATTCACGAATTGCAAAGGAGCTTACAGTACAAGTATCTACCCAAACGGGCCGATTTCTAGTTGATAGCTTCAGACCTAATAAAAGGCTCTGCACAACGGCTGTCCGCTGACGGAGTGGCCTAAACAAGTAAAGCAAATTCTAATGGAGTTAACAAGGGGTAGCATTGGCGGCACCGTGCATGGCAGAGGGTGTCAGAACGAACAGAATGATGTTACCTTGATTCAATTCATCCCACTTTAAAGCTACATAAGTAAAAGTAACAGCACGCATCACATTTACCGTGACCCTCCATCCGGTGGAGTCACCCTCCCCGCCAACATGCCCCCCACCCTCAACCCCAGAACCTCCCCGTCGTCTCCCCGCACCTGCTTCGTTTGTCGCACCAAAACCCTTGGCTATGGAGGGAGCTCCCCCTGAGGCCCCCCACCAGGCAGGGCAGCTCCCTGCAGCATCGGCCTTGGCCCTTGCCCTTTCGACGCCCAAGACACTCGTGGAGCTCGCCGTGGATGGCCAGAAGCAGCTGGACACCGTAGTGGAGGCCGCGCATGACATTCTGCTGTCGCTGAATCGCGCGCTCTGCAGCCCTAACTTCTGGGTGGCGCCCTCGTTGCAAGCCGGCAATGCTGCTACCTCTGCCGGTACTTCTGCTGTTAATTCTGGTGCTGTTACTGGTGCTGGTGGTGGTGGTGAAGCAGGGGAGACTGGAAGTGAGGAGAAAGGATCGGAGAGTAGCGCAGAGGGATTGGCGGCTTTGGATGCCACGCGCGTTCGATATAAGGCTGCGACGGGGGCACTTCGTGCTACGGTGGCTGCCATTGTGAAGCAGACGCAGGTTTGGCACGGGTCTTTGTTGCATTCTTTTTATAATGGTGCGGTTGAATTTCTATGTCGATTCTCTGAATGCAGAGGCTGAGATTTTAGGGGTTTTCGGGGTTGCAATGTCTCTGTAAAGTACCTAAAAAACATGGTTCTGGGATGATCGTTAGTATTGTGCATAGGGAAGTAAACTCAGGTTGGGCGGGTCTTTGGTTGATTGTTGAGAGCGATCTTTTGTGTTTGGTAATGGTGCGGTTGAATTTCTGTGACGATTCACTGAATGGAGGTTGGGTTTTTAGGGTTTATCTGGGTCGCAAATGTCTCTCTAAAGGACCCCCCAAACATGGTTTTAAAATGATCTTTAGTATCGTGTATTATGAAGCAAACTCAGTTTTGAACCTTCTTTGTCGGATTTTAGGGCATTTATTTTTATAATGGTGCGGTTGAATCTCTTTGTCGATTCACTGAATGCAGAGGTCGAGGTTTTAGGGTTTTTCGGGGTTGCAATTCCTCTAAAGGACTTAGGAATCATGGTTTTTAAGTGATCGATAGTGTTGTGAAAAGAGTTGATCACTACATTCAGTGAAGAATATTGCATGTGTTGGTGCGATAACTAAGTAAGTGGCTGCCATTGTGAAGCAAACTCAGGTTGGGTGGATCTTGGTTTGGATTTTGTAGGGCATTTTGTTTTCGATAGTGGTGCGGTTGAATTTCTGTGTCAATGCACTGAATGCTAAGGTTGAGCTTTTAGGGTTAGTCGGGTTGGTCGGGTTTGCAGTACTTCTGAAGGACCCAGGAATCTTGGCTTTGAAATGATCGATAGTATTGTAAAAAGTGTTGATCAGTAGAATCAGTCAAGAATATTGTACATGTTGATGGGAGAACTAAATAAGTTGAATTGAACGAAAGGGAGTCTCCAGATGATGTACTCAAAACTGCTTTAATAGTGCATGAGGCCGAATTTGAATTTTTTTGTCGTGTAGGGGTTAATTCACTGAACACAGAAATTGACCTAGGGTTGGTTGGTGTCATAATGCCTGAAGGACCAAGGATTAATGGTTTTAAAATGCTTGGTTGTAATTTGAGAAGTACGATGTAAATGGGGTTATATTATATTGTTCACTAGAGTCAGTGAAGGACATCTTATGTGATGGTGAGAAAATCAATAAAATTCAACAGAAAGAGGTTCCCGTATGATATACTCAAAACTCCTTAAGAGAACATGAGGCTGAACTTAGCCTTTGAGGATTAATTCACAGAATGCAGAGCTTGACTTATACTTTGTTCGTGTCACAATGCCCTAAGGACCCAGAATTCATGGCTTTAATGTGCTTGATCATATTCTGAAAGTCTTATTCAAATGGGGTTTATTCACTAAATGCTGAGCTTGACTTTAGAGTTTGTTAATGTCAGGCGGTCAGGGCCGAAGGTGATGGTGCTGCAGCAGAGAACGTGGACACCGAAACGGATTACCTGGAAAGACGAGCGGCCGATCTTAGAGAGGTATGCCTTTGCCTGATCTCAAAATGAAAGATTCAAACTACCGTAGTGCAGGATGACTTTTCGAGTGAGGTATTGCCAATGGTTCCAGTATTAATCAATTTACCTATCAAATTAAGACTCATCACCAAGCAATTCATCCTCTATGATTGTTCATGAAGAACACATTCAGCAAAGGTTGCTGGTTGCTGAAGCCAGTCTCGATTTATTTTATCACATGCAGTGTAATTGGCAACTGTGAGTATTGTTTCAAGAGTATGTTCTATTTTGTGGTTTCAGGAGGTGGAGAGAAAGAACATGATCGTAAAGCTCCATATTGATCAGCTGCGGACTCTCTTGGCGGATATTTTTATGTGGCAGACTACAGGGTTATGATATTCACACATTCAAATCCGGCGCAGTTAGTTTGTATACTATCCTTGGTTAATTTAGTGTAGAATTCAGAACTGCACATGGGCTTATACTCAGCTCACGGCTCACCAGCGCAGAGGGGATCACTTACTTTCCATAGATTTCCTAAAGTTTTTCAAGCTCCTGCTTGAAGGACATGAAGAGATGTACAGTACAGGTGCAGTTGCATTTTGGGTGTGTCTACCACATTAGGGGATATATTTTTCGGCACCTTGAAAAGTGCAAGGTGCAGTGTTGTATCTTATGATCAGCAGTTGGGTAGTGAATCAATTATAGATGCTTGTAGTGGACACTCTTTTCAGTTTTTTTGTTATTTCAATCAAGTTTCTTTTCAATTATTTTTGTTATTTCAAACAAGTTTCTTGTTGAGACTTGAGGCATTCTATTGGTGGTCATACCAATAGAATGCCTAAAGCAGGAACCCTTTCCTTTGACTTTTAGTTGCTTTGTCCTTTTTATCTATCCATTTATCATGGTTGTTTCAAGTCTACTGCAATTGGTCAAATGCTTTGTCCGCACTTTTTTGTCTTTTCATCCAGTGCCTTGAGTTTCCAGCCCTTGAAAACCATGTTGGCTCATGCTTTGTCCGCACTTTTTTGTCTTTTCATCCAGTGCCTTGAGTTTCTAGCCCTTGAAAACCATGTTGGCTCAGTAATTGCTACTACACCTAATTTCTATTATTAGACTGTTCAAATGTTTATATATATTCAAAATGGCAAGTGAAAGGAGATTCCAATGCACCAAAGAATGTGACATTTGGATATTGTATGCAAAAGTTATTAACCCCTAAGTGCCCAAGGCACCAAAATCTGCGTTTGCAAAACTTTGAAGTTAAATAATATCTATCCATGTTGCTATTTTTAGAAGTTTACAATTTAGGGAAGTTCTTGAAGTCTAGTTTTAGTATCAAAAATTTGATCTTGAAAATAAATGATAGTGATTTTTCTATTCAAGATTTTATGCAAGGATACTCATTGCAATCTTGACTTCCCATAGTGTTGAGAGCTATTGGAAATGAGCTTCAAATACACTAGATCTTGAAGAAAAAATCATATTCAAATTTCATTTAAAAAAATTGTAGAGTAGATTTTGAGAAACCATAAATTGATTGGACTTCAACATGTTAGGCCCTTTAACCTCATATATTTTTGGTAACCAATTTTCTAGATTTGACTTGTGAAAAGAGGATTGAAAGACTTCACATCACTTTTGCAAGTTTTAACACCCTCATGGTCAAACATTATGATCTTTCACTCTATAAGTGATATTGTTGTATTTTCTTTTCCTATGAAATCTATAGCATATCTAGTTTGAATTTGTATGGTTATAGTTCAAAAAAAATTGATTCAACTTATCAAAGTGGTGGCAAATTCCAAAAAGCTCAAAAGAGGCCATAGGCATTTAGGGAATTAAAAACAAAGTTTGGTTCTAAAAGCATTTCTTACACATAGGTACATAATTGATTTTGAAGATGTACTTAGAGTGAAGATGGCAATTTAAGGTCAATGGCACATTTGAGGGTGCCCACTATAAGTCAATAAGGTTGGGTCCTCTTCTTTTTTAATATAATAAATTTATAGATTCAATATTTTATAAATTTACAAAATTAAATTAGAAAATCATGTGTTTTCAAATTTTCAAATATAAAGGTAGAAACATCTAAAGCTATCAAAATAAGCAATTCAACATAGTTGGAGACACTTTTTTCTAGAAAAAAAATATTTTTGTAATATAAGCAATTGAAAATCAAGAATTTTCAAAAAAAAAATGAATAAGACATCTAATTTCTATAAGCTTTTGAAGTGTACTTTGAACTATATTTTAGAAAAACTTTTTTGATTCTAAAATTGAAATCTATAAAAATGAAAAATCAATGAGTGATTGTAGTTGGATATGGGGATAGTTTAATGATACTCTTAGGAGACATTGTAAAGGAAGTCTATTGAATAGGAGCGGATATAGGGATAGTATTGGGTGTTTTTACCTTATATACTTAAAAGACTAAAAATAAAAAATTATGAGTTTTACAATTTCTGATTTTTTATATTTAAGAATTTGAAAATTTGAAAAATTATCAATTTGTAGCCATGAGGAATGTAGAGAGAAGTGAAGCCCTTGTTGAATTTGGATGTAAATTAATCATTCAAATGGTTAAGTTTTGTACAATTTGTGGTTAAAATTTACAATCTTCATAATGTACTATTCAAACTTTGATAAGACTATAAAATGGGATACAATGTTTGTATGCCTACTAGTGCTTGCTACTTGTGAGGGGATAGTTAACTCCTAAAATCCCATTGTTCCTATAGGGACTAAATTGGATTTTGGGTAGAATCTTATGAGTTCAATTTTTGAAACGATTTTTTGAATTTTTTTCATAACATAGAAAATTTATTTATTTGTAGGGAATATAGTTTTTATTTCAATTGGTGTCCAAGAGCAAAATATTTCAGTAATAAGTCCAAATTTCAACCTTGAGAGCAACAAAAGAAATCTACAAAAACTTGAATTAAAAAATTTCAAATTCTATTTCTTACAAATTGTATTTTTGTCTACTTAAAAAGCTTTGATTTATTCCATTTAGACTTTTAATGTGAAAATTATGGAACATCTTATTTTGTAGGCAATTAGAGCATCCATTTGAAAAAATTAATGTATTGGATTCATTTTTTAGCTCAAATTTTATATTCTTTCAAAATAAATAGTCCTATAAAGTTATCATGGATTATTAGAATAATCTCACAATTAGGATTTGTGTCCTTTAACCCCTAAAGGACAAGGAGTTCAAATTTCAAACAACAAATGTATACAATAACATCCCAAATACACAAAAATGCAATTTTCTATATTTTTGAGATTTTTATTTTAGGTCTTTAATATGTGTGTGATATAGATTTTGAAGATTTTGTTTTATAAATATTCTATGATTCAAAGGATACTAATAGGTTTGGTGTCAAAAAATAACTTTTTCAATTCAAGATATGACCCTTCAAAAATGACTTGAATAAAAATCTTCCACAATTAATATAATTGGAACTTAGGATTTTGAACTTTGATTGAAAAAATTCTTATTAAACCACAAATTTTCAATCTACATTTGATTTTAGAAGGAATTTTTAATTTTTAAGCTTCAAATAATATTGAAAAATAGTGGTTTGTATATTGGTTGTTCTAACCATATAGATATGATTTATGGAGAATATTTTAAAACTATTTTTTGAGAATCACCATGAAATTATTATTCTAAGTTGCATTTTATAATACATCTTTACAATTTTAGAAATTTGGACTGCCTTTAGTCCTTTAAGGTTTAATTCTATTTGAAACCTATTAATAATGTAGTCTCTTTTTCTATCTTGTACCCACTTCTTCTTGATCATTTTTTAAACAATGAATAGCACATTTGGGAGGTGGGAACTAGACTCTCAACTCAATTCTTCATAATGAAGTTTTTTTTAATTCAAAATTTGTTGTGAAATTTTTTAAGTTAAAGGATATTCAAAGTCTCATAGACTAATTTGCTCCTATGCCACAAAAGCATATTTTTCTTCACTTTGAATCCATTTATTTTACTTCTATGCAATCTCTACAATTAAAGTTTCTAAAATTTCTTCCACACATTTTAATACTAGTCTATTGCATGATCCCATAGCTTAATTATGCAAAGAAAATATCATTTTTCTATTTTTTCTTGTACTAGAAATGGTAATTTTGAGTTGTGTGATTCTAATAAGCTAAAATAAGTTCACCAATAATCAACACTAAGTGCAACTCAATACATATTTAATTATTAAATTCAAATTATTTTTATTAACAATATACACAAGTGAAACACAGCTCCAACATATTTTAGCATCTACCAATGGGACACCATATGAATAAAGCTATAATATTTCAGATTTTGGCCACAAATGCACAAAAAATCAATACTAGGCTCTCCTAGACTCTCATACTATGATTAACTACATCTAAGGGAGGCAACCCATTTCTGACTGCTTAATGAGTTATGTGTATCTACAAGGCAAGTTTCTCCAATGGAAAAATGTGCAAAAATTGTATTCAAAAGGCTCTCAATATTTTCTAGATATTTATTTCTCAAAACATAATTGCTGTGAAATTTTAAGCTAAAGATTCAATTCTACCATACTACCATAGTCATGTAGACCTTCCTATTTCCAACCATGGATTGGTTGGAATATTGAGAGTTAAAAAGCTAATCATAATACACCACAATTGCACCAAGAACCACACCATAATTGATCACTACCTATGCATCGTGTAATACTAAACTTCATGACATCTATTGTCATAATTATCACGATCCAGAAAGCCGACCACACCAGAAAGAATGTTCGCAGAGAAGACAACCTCTCAAAAGTACAGTACAACTGGCAAAAGAAAATCACTTTTTTTCAATCAAATTCAGTTTTTGAACTTACATGAAAAAAAAACCCGTCATCATAGCAGTCCGTTGCACTAAGTAGATATTAGTGCACTACAATATTGATAAATTCAAGTCATGAATTAGTCAAATTCATGATACACGCTGCATCTGAAATACGCTATCAGTATTGGGAAACCAAACTACAAGCTACACCTTTCAAATCATAAACGAATGACTCGGGAGAGAGTTCATATAGAATACGATAGGTAGAAGACCTGAAACTCACCAATGCACACAGGAAGTGTCTACTGAGACTCAACAGGAGCATCTCTTGTCAACATCATTGGAGAGCTTTTACATGATATATGAGGCTTGCAAAATGATAAAACCCTAAGCCTCCGAGAGTTAAAGAGATAATACTCAGGGAAATGGAAACAAATAAACATAAGAGGAAATGGAAACTTTTCGAAGCATTTGGAATCATACTCCTTGGGCAGAACGACCTCGAAGCATATCCCCCCAATACAAACGCCCTGGCCATTTGCAATCATCTGTACAGGGACACGTTCTAAAGCCCATCTCCAGATTATAGCTTGCACGTGAACTTGAAGAGGCACAAGCCAAGGCAGGAGCCAAGAAGTAACGCAAATCTAGGACTCCGAGCTAGCATTGCTAGAGGTTATCTTCAAAGCAGGGGCCTTTGTAAGCTGGCTGTAGTTACCCTTCTCCTTGAAAAGCTGAGAGTAATGATGTTTGCAGTACAACCGTCCTTCCAAGGCAGCATAATTTGAGGGACTGAGAGTGCAGCCACCGTGCACACATTTGAAGCAATTCTTGTGATAAGGCAAACCCTCCACAGTTGTCTATCACAACACCAGACCGTTAGGGATACACATGATACAAGTCGTGAAATAAGTAATTACATACTCGTAACAGGTAGAAGCAGCATACAAAGGTTTGCACACAGTATGGCGTTATACAAGGTAACCTAGTTCCCAAGGATCCTAATGAGATTGAAACTTTCAAGCACTGTCAACAGAAGGTTTGACTACAATCTAATATCTCCGTTCCAAAATGTGTGACTTTTACCTTTTCGATGGGATACACAGTCTTATTGCATGCAATGCATTTCTCTTGAGTTCCAGAGAACATGAGAGAAGCCTTGGAGGGTGCCTTGTTCTGCTCACACAAATACTGAGAATGAGAATGTGAATGTGAATGCAAAATTGGACGCAGATGTATCAAAAATATTAATCTCGACACTAAAAAGAGTCCAGCAGCATAGAAAGGCTAAAACCTCCTCAGCAAAAAGCTCGTCGCTAGCGTTTTCCTGGAGCAATGAGACCCAATCTAGGTTCACATTACTCTCGGTATGGTCTAAGATCTCCAGGACAGATTGGAGAACACCAGAAAGAAATAGAAGCTCCAAAGTGATAATATTGAGACCATAGCTAAAGTCGCAAAAGTATCTCTGCACAAAAAAGCAAAGAAGTTGACATACCTCTGACTTCTCTGAACCCTGCTTCCTCAATCCTGTTGGCCACACAATGTCGAACAATGCAAATGCAGGAAATCAAATGTCTATTCTGTAACCATAAAAAGAGTGCGAAGCAGACTCAAGACAGCTAAACGAGAAAATTCCATAGCCTACTTGATGAGTGGACAATAAACCAATTACAGTACGAATTCATGAAACTAACCTTCCGGAACTTTGTGCTCAAAGCTCTTGTCAAAACTTCCAGTGAGCTTGAGAAGCTGCTCGAAATGTGGCTTGCAGTAAAGAACTCCTTCTAAGGACGCATAATTTGAAAGCTGCTCGCAAAAGCAATCAATTGTTTCATTACTTATGAATATGACCATGACAGTAGGTCGAGAGGTATTAGCACAGCAGAAATTAAAGTAAATAGACCAGTGAACTCATCGGAGTGGCAGATAGACACGAAGCTCAGATCTGCAAACGCATGCCACGCCACAACGTATGAACGTGCACACGCAGTTGTGACTACAGATACACTACCCGAATGAACAGAGCAAAGGAGGACACTCCAGACATGTTCCTCCTCTCCTGATCACTGTCATTATCGTAATATATTCACCAAAAATGTATTCACTTAGCATATCCAATGCGCCTACGGTATTCAATTACAAACACTCCCTCACAGTAAACAACATTCCATATTCCAAATTGAAGTCTGCACTTGAATCGGCAAGAACTCCCGACCGTAGATCGGACGACAAACAATAACCACGACTAAGTCAGTAAATACAGAATTCCGCCTCTAGTGTCCACTACCTAAACCTCCTCAAACGCTCTTTCTCTCTCATCCAGTCAGATCACGAAGAGAACAGAGTAGGATTGCGCGTCAATGGATTCACGAATAAGCTTCCTCCCCGCCATCACCTCAGCCAGAAGAGAAGAGACATCACCATAGATCTATCCTACTGTCGGATAGAATGCGCGGAAAACGCACGATCCTACGCCCCCTATCCCGAAGAAAAAGCGCGCACAAAACCTCCAAAACGTACAAGCTCCCTTACTCTCACCACTTAAGACCATCCCTCCCAAGAAACAGGGGCAACAACGAACCCCTTAACACCTGAATCCAAACCAAACCCGCGGCGAAAAAGCACACCGACCGACGACCGACCGACCGAATCCGCACATCGCCCCTCCCTCGCTCACAACAAGAAATCCAGGCAAACAGATCGAAACGACAGGCACCTTAAGAGTGCCTTTGCAATGGTTGCAGCGGAAGCATGATTTGTGATACACAACCCCGTCGGCCGTGAGCTGCTCCACCAAGTACACCGTCTTCTCGCACGCCTTGCA
This sequence comes from Pseudoscleropodium purum, assembly GCA_963969395.1. Lineage (NCBI taxonomy): Eukaryota > Viridiplantae > Streptophyta > Bryopsida > Hypnales > Brachytheciaceae > Pseudoscleropodium > Pseudoscleropodium purum. The sequence continues at coordinate 31,436,970 of OZ017795.1, forward strand.
CTTCTGTTGCGTCCCGGAAAACGCCATCTCTCTCTCTCTCTTACTCTCTCCAACCTTCCTTCTCCCGCTGCTGCTCTTGCTCCTGCTCCTGCTGTGCTCCTATGAGGAAATGGTCCGGCGCTAGGGATACAGCACACTGATGACTAGGGATACCAGATCGGGTCGAGAACGTGAAGCTCCAGCTATGGAGGCAACGGGAAGTGGGGATGACGACAAGGGCCGCCCCTTTCGTGACAAAAAACTTCAGGCAGGGAAAGAAAAGGGCAGAGGAACATGAAAAACTCGTCACTGGCGTCTTACTATTAAACTCTATTGTAAAATAGAGGTTAATACGGAGTATAATGCGGGTTAAAATAGAAGGTTTTCCCCTGGCTTCAGGGGGCAGGGAGGATTGACCCCTCTATTCCCTCATGTTTTATCCTTGTAGAAAATCATGAAATTTTTTATTTGCCACATGTGATAAAATTTGTAAATTCTGAATACATATTTGCAATCGGAGACCCCAAAATAGTTGTGGGACATGATGAAATACAAAATTTAAGCAACACAAAATAGGGGGCAATTTTTTACATTTATCCTCTAGCAAGGCAATAGAAGGGGCAATCCTCCTTGGCCCTTGTGCTCAAGCTGGTCATACCCGCCTCTTTTAACCCCTAATCAGAGATTCTTTTTTAATCATTTTTTAATAATTTAGGAGAAGTAGCCAACTATTTCTTGTGATACTCATGTGATATGCATATGATATCCATGTGATACCCATGAAATATCTATATCAAACCTAGATGATGCTTCAATATCATTAAGCTATTGGTTGGCTATTTTGACCAAAAAAATTGAAAAAAATAGCCATTGTCTTTTGGTTATAGTTAGCTAGCAAAAAATCATGCATTAAAAAACATATTGCTCCTACTAGAGTACTCAACCATCCATTGACTAGTAGATGATGAATGTTGTGAAAGTGCACTTCATTTAACTAATATGCATTTGAAAAACTATGGAATCAATCAATGGAAAGAAGAAAGACTGCTCAACATGAATTAATGATTTTAGATATGTTTTAGGGTGATTGCAAAAAACATTTGTTCTTTTTGGTTCAAAATGGCCTTATTTTTGTAGTATTGTGACTTTTGGAATAATTTTTTTAAATACAATAAAATATGGATAATTTGTAAAGCATTTATAATAGTATATGTGAAAAAATTCAGACCTAAAAAAATTTACCTCTAAAAGTTATGCACAACAAAAGAGGCCTAGGGAAATGCAAGAAAATAGATGCTTTTGAATTTGATTTTTAGAAAATAGTTAAAAAAACTCAAAAAAAAAAATTAAATCTATTTTTCTAATCTTCTTTCTAGTCCCATGTGAACAAAAAAATCATCATAAAAAACTTTCCCCTCTTCATAGTGCTTGCGCAAATAGTGTCCACTATCAACCCATGTGCAACCTTCACACTGGGTTCTTTGTCAAACATTTCATCATACATCTTTAGAATGTTAGCCCACCTACAACATCACAAAATTTTGGCTTCAAAATCGCATTTTTGGTCTCCAAATAGGACTAAGAACCTCCAACACAACCAAGGTAGACACCTAATCGGGGCCACCTTAAAAATAGTAAATTATTTTTAAAATAATTGAAAAAAACAAACTGAATGTTTAGATCAACAACACGCACCTCTCCTCCAAATTTCAACTAAAACGGACTTAAACTACAAAAGTTATGAGGAAAAACCTCTCCAAGGAGACCGAGAAGACATACAAAAAGGACAAGTGTTTCTTGCAATCACCTTTTAGTAAAAAACTACCACTTTTCAAGGTAGTAAGAAAAAATGAAACTTTTTTTTTTCAAAATTCAATAGCATAAATTTGTACTAGACTATAGTGAAAATGTATGGAAAAAAATTCAAAAACTTTAACCTCACAAACTGAAAGATTATAACCTTTGAAGTTAAAACAAAAAGGTTTTATCAAATCTTGCTAACACACTTCAACTTCTCTACAAGTGAGATTTTGTATTATACATAGTTATTTTATTTATTACATTTGCATTTCGTATAATGTAAGTTACATACCTAACAAATTTCAGAATTATTGGAGGAGTTTTGCACAAAGTTGCTACCTAAAGTTGCCCAAACCGCTCCAAAAGTTCAAGGCAACATAACTTTTAGCCCCTAAAGTTCCATGACTATATTTTCATTGGAAAAGCTCAAAAATTGCCATTTTTAGTACAAGTAGCAAAATTTTGAAATTTTTTTTTAACATATGTAACCGTAGGATCTTGTAGTATGTAGTATAAAAAATGTGTAGTAAAAAAATCAGAAAATTCCACCATGTGATTGTGTGGATTGTAAGGTATTAGCATTCAAATTCGCCAAAATCATTTTTCAACCTTGCAAAAAACCGAGTAGTTGCACTTTATAAGCTCACTTTTCTATGAAAAAATGACCAAAATGGTGGTGCTTCTTTGGATTATTTTTCCTAAACAAGTTGGCCACATAATTTTCAAATCATTTGGAATTGTGCAACATATAAGAAAAAAATGGTAAGTAGGTAGTAGTAGAGAATGATTCCAAATACAAAATCATTAAGAATTTGTATATGGAATTGAAAAATGTCAATCCCAATGGTTGAAATGTTGTAATAAACAATTTACATCCTAGGGTTTTATTTTTTTCAAAAATATTGAAAATTTGGTAAGATAAAGGATGTCAAAGTTTATTTTAGAGTAGGGAATCCATAACTATCCACAAACAAAAAATTCTCATAACTTTTGACTCGTTGATCAAAATGGAATGATTCAAAGCTTTCCTTGCATATATAAGTCTAAAAAACCAATTTCAAATTTTGGTTTCTGAAAAAAGTGATTTTTTCTAATCTATCCAAACTGCCCAATTACTAAAAAAAAGTAACATATTAGGCTGTAATTTTTTACTCCTATTTCCAAATGTCATGGAATTTTTTGCATATGAAAGATATTCCTCGTCTTCACCTTTTGTTAAAATTTCAGCCTAAAATATGCAAATTTTTGGTCACAATGGCCTGCCCAAAATTACAATATAGCCAAAAAATGCAGTCCAATCCATTAGGGATTAATCCAAGCACTAGATCAAAAAAATTACATTTTTTCTAAGGGGGTATATATTCACACTTTATGCCAAAATTTGAAGAACATTAGTTGAAAAATGACTTCATATGCACCTACTTAAGATCACCTATGCTCAATAGTCATTTGGTCATTGTAGGGGTGAGCACCATAGCCCCCCTAAATGCTTAAATTAGAGATAGTAAGATCACTTTTTTAAAATTGTAATAAATAATTTGAACTCTTACAAAATATCTATATCATTGATTTATGGGTCATGGTGAACTAACCCCCTCACTCATCTTCCAAAGTCTTATTAAAGGTGCTTGTTAAAAAAAGACCTCCTATTTTGTACCTAATTAATTTATCCTCTACACCTCTTTTAGATAATTTGGAGCTATTGCTTGCAAATATTAATTCAGAATTTGCAAATTTTATCATGTGTGGCAAATAAAAAATTTCAAAGTTTTGTCCTTGGAGACAAACAAGGAGGTGAATTCACCCAAGGCAATTTACGTCAAACATTTTTTATTCCTTTCCATTGATATATCACATGATTTTTTGTGAAGCTTCTTCAATGAATATCAATGGATTGAAGTTGACTTTTTAAAATATTCATTATCTATCCATCATCTATTCACCTAGGAGACAATTGAACATTTAAGGATTTATTTGTCAAAAGAGTCAACATCTAGTAAATGGTAGTTGATTATTTTCAAGAAATCACTACCCAAGTTATATGAAATAGATGAACTGCATCAAAATATATTGAAAAATCAACTTTTGTCTATTCTTTTAGGGATGTGATTTTTAAGGATGTAACTAGCTTCTTCAGTAGATGCTTATAATTCTTGTATGTATTTTTAAATCAATTAATGTCTACATGAGAAGAAGAAAAAATTGCAAACAAAAAAGATTTAATTTTTGGAATCTTATCAAGCCAAAATTTTGTTTTACTTCAAAAGGCCTATACATTCTTCTCCATGTTAGTCTCCCTTACTAAACAATAATGGATGAAGTGCACTTTCAAAACATTCATCATCCATCTATGGTAGAAATACATGCATACTTGATCATTTGGGTGATTTTCTTGACACATGATAAGCAATATGGAAGGATGCATATTTTTCTTCTATAGAACAATATGGAATGTGGGAACTATAATTTTTCTATAATTTTATTTCCAAAATTGAAATTATTGTATTTTTTGGCAATCAAAAAGTAGTCCAAGCCTATAGCCACTCTTTAGAGTCTTTCAATTTCAATCATATAAAAACCACCTTCCCATCCTCTACTTCCAACTTTCTTGCTCACTACTTTTGGACAAGTGTCATCACTTCATTAATCTCAACCTTGAAAAGGAAAAAAAAACATTCCAAGTTGCAATTAGGAATTTGTTCCAGCCTTGGTTGGAAACAAGTGCATGCTATAGGGTGTGTATGAGTCCCGAGTTGGATAGAAGTGTTTCTACTTTAGTAGATCGTTGAACAAATATAGATTATAAATTAAATATATTTTTTTATTCATATTCATATACTCAAGTATGTTTTGTAGGAATATATTCATTCATTCTATTAGCCGATGTGACACCAATTTACCAAAGTCAAACTAAGGCAAAACAATCCAATGTTGTTAGTCACCTAATTTAGACATATCCTAGACCCTCCCATTAGCATCACTCATTGATCCAATACCATGATCTTAGCAATCCTTCAGCATCAATCATAACAATGGATTAGGGATGGGACTCATCAACATGTGGTTTTCCATGCCTAGGTCCATGTAGATAGAGGTCTATTCCGATTTAGTGTATTAGAATTGTTAGGTAGTAAAAGGACCAAGTGGAAATTAGTGAGTGTCTATTCAAATTTGGTGAATCCAGTGATCCAATTCGGTAGCGGTTGTATGTCTCTTTGGTTGCCTATTAGGTGCGGGAAGGAAGTAAAAAGCTTACCCACTTTGAGAGAGCTCAGTGAGAGTCCCGGCACACATTAGAAGATTTTTGGGGCCTCTGGATGCCTGCAAGTTATCACAATCTACGAACGCAGGAAATAGGTTCGGCGCAGCTGCTTGACATAGCCGAGACCTTGCTACGTCATTGACCAAAATTTTTTTGCATTTAGAGACTATTTTTTTTTTTTATGAAAAAATAAATTCCAATAGCGGGCCGTTCCCCTCGCTACAGGAAACAGCTGCAGGGGAATATGCCCGAAACAAGCTTCTAGACCCCCCCAAACTCTTCTAGTGAGTTGATTGTGTAATTTTTTATTTTTGTATGTGTAATGATGCTTGAGTCATTGGAATTCTAATTGGAATATGAAGTGGTTATATGTGTAAGATGTAGTGGAAATTTGAGTGATGTGTCCTAGTTGGCAAAGTAAAAGTATGTAAGATCAACATGGAGATGATAGTATTTGGGAGACAAATTAGAGATGATGTAAGGAAAGATGAGGTGTGAGTGGTGGTGGAAGTTTAAGTAAGAATGGAATTAATTTGGAATTTGATTATGTTGAATCAGTGATTCTAAAAATGCTTAATGGTGATTTATTCACCAAAATAATTTAATATATATAAATGGTTGCAATTTGAATTGGGTGTCATTGTTTCATGTAGAGTGAATATATGCTTTTATGTGTGACACTGAAATTGTGGTCTATGAATCAAATTGGTGAATTTTCCAAATTGATGTAAAGGTTTGGGTATATATTTAATTATGCATGTCCAAGTTGGGTTAGGACTCTAGTCATAGAGAATTGTAAAACATGAGAATGATGGAGTGAGAATGGTAAAAATCAAGTCATGTACCTAGTTGGAGTGCAATGTCGTTGTAGTCTAAGTGATTGCTAATTCTTTTGAATTGGGTCATTGTCTTCTATTTGGGTTTGTATTTCCTATTTTAGTGATTAAACCTATTAACATTGATTTCCTATTTGTCCATCTCCCTTGGAAAGAACTTAATATACTAATAAGATAATTTTTGAATAGGTCATTATTCTTCTTCAACAGTCTATTCACACTTTATCAATTTTGTCCCAACAAAACTTTGAAAAATCATAGGATATTCATTTCTTGTCACAATGCCTTCATTTTAATTGCAAATGGCTTCTTTCATACTTCTCAATCTCTAAAAAAATACACGAGTTGACAAATAGCTTATCCAAGGAACCTAGATAGTAAATCTTCCTATTGATAGGCATGTTTACCTTGTATATAATTCATTTCAATAAGTGTTGTAAATGTTGATGCATTCAAGTAATTTTCACCCCAAAGTTTTGTTTTGTTTTTTTTAAATTTGGAGTGACAATAATATTATAGTGATAGTAATTGTACATCCTCACTAATACCATACGAGAAGTTTAAAATTGAATTTCCACGTCAGATTCTCAGGAGTCTACATCACCTCAAACCATTCACAAGATGACACATGTCACTTCTTTTTTCAAAAACAACTTGATTTCTGCCAAACCTGGCCTTTGCCTAGGGCAATAGGGTAAATCAGTGTACTGAAGTTGTTGGGGTTGCCCCCACCTGGTTTTGGAAAGTTGGGGTAATAAAGTAAAAAGTTGTATCATTGCAGGGAGCATCCATTTCTTTTTCTGGGTTTTTGAAAGCAGCCAATGACTCAACGACATGTAGGATGTTTTGAGTATGTTGAGATTGCTTCAGGTAAGGAACTGTCTCTGCAATCAATGGACTTCCAAGGTTGGTAACCCAACACTCCCGTCACTTTTTGCTACTGTGCCTCAATTTACTATTATTAAACTGGTCAAATTTTTATATTTTTTTGTTGGCATGTGAAACGAGGTTCTAACGCACCAAAGAATATAACATTTGGACACCGCATGCAAAAGTTATAAAGAGCCAAAGTTTTGGTTGGTAGGTGTTCTTAAATTGTTTCTTCAACATAAGAATGTATTGATTTTGAAGATGTACATGGAGTGATGATGGTGGTTTCATGCAAGGTGCAATTTTGGGTGTACCCACTTTCAAGAAAATAAGGTATTTGCCTACATTTCAGTGCTTTTTGTGGTAAAAATCTATCATTGTTGATTTTTTCAAATGTTAATCGTGCAAAGTTACATTTAAGATGCTCTAAAGTATTTTTTAAATTTATCATTTTATTCATATGGTGTCAAAATAATGCATGTAAATTAGAATCCTATTTGAATTGTCAATAAGATTCAATGAAATAATTTATGTTTATTAGTAGAAATTATGTTCAATTGTTATTAGAGACAATTATAAGTGTACATACCTTGCAGTTACTTGCCAAAGAAGTAATGTATCCATGTATCTTTGCAATAATTTATCCCATTTGTGAAAGCACAAAATAGTATCACTCCAAAGTTAATGTCATCACAAATTTGTTGTTGTATGGAAGTTAGTAAAATATAATAACAAATAATTGTGCACTAATTTAAATGTATTACAAATAATAAGACTTTGGTAAACAAGGTAGTGTCACATGCATTGTTAGGATAGATGCATATTGTTTTACAATCTAGGGATTAATAATAATGTTAATTTTATCTAGAGAACAAAGGAGAGAATAAAAAAAAGCATAATAATTATCACACAATTGTTGGTCTTGTTTGTTTAATCATTAGTCCAACTTAACCTTCTAATAAGGAAAGAAGTATCCATTCAAGACATGCATGTTCTTCATGCCATCACTGACAACCAATTTTTTTTTAAAAAAAATTTCAAATCTAATGACTGATAAATTTTTAAATATATAATCTTGAATATTTCTTAAACGTAAAAAAATTATATTTATTATTTGTACACTCATAAACTAGGGCTAGGGTTGCATTGTTCTCTACACTATTAATGACAACCAATTGAAATGTTGAAATGTTGAAATTTCAAATCTTAAATTCTTGAAAGCTATAAACATGTGAATTGTAAATTGTGAAACTTGAAATTACTGGTTAATTTATCTTCATATATTTGTAGTACTATATCATCGGTAGGATCACTAAAGTATGAGTAAAGAGCGACAAGCATTGAGCATTAAGTGACAAGTGATGAGTAGTGAACAATGATTGTTTTTGGAAAATCTTGTGAAAAATTTAAAACTTTTCACCATAAGATCCCTATTACCATGGTTTAGAGTAAACACTTATGGCTACAAATGAGTTTAAAGAGGATGAATGGGGATGAATGAATTTGGATGAATTTTTTGTAGTTGACATTGTTGGATGAAATACATATGTTGCTCATTGCATTGAATGATGGATGTTTATTGAATGGAATTAAAATTAATTAACTTCATATAAGGATTGATGTCAATTTTTTTTAATCAATGCCTAGGAACAAAAATTATGTCCAAATGAGCTCAAAATAGGGGATGAGGGACAACCAAAAAAATCTTTAAAATTTAAATTTTTAATTTAAAAAAATAAATTCCTCATAGATTATATTTTTGTGTACATCGAAAGCTTTGATTCATTCCATTTGAATTTGTTATGAGAAAGTCATGGACAATCTTGTTTTGGAAGCAATTAGAGCATCTTCTTGAAAAAATAATTTGTAGGATTCATTTCTCAATGCAATTTTTACAATTTTTCAAAAAATAAAGTTCCATATGGTAAATTTTGTTTGCTAAAATAGTCTCACCATTGGGATTAGTGCATTTTAATTCCATTTTAGAGATATTAATAATTTAGATTTTCCTTTTATCTCATATCTACTTCTATTTAACAATTTTTTAAAGAATAAAAATTAAGTTTTTTTAATTCTTTTTTTTCTCCTAAACTCTCAACTCAATACTACACCATAAGGATTTAGAGCTCAAAAGTTTGTAGGACAAAAAATTAAAGTTAAAAAGTGTTCAAGGTCAAAAAATCTAGTCCCGCAATGTGCTGAAAAACTTGTTTTTCCTACTTTAAACACATATATCTTGCAATCTGTGCAAGTTAAAATTCTGAAATTTTTTCCACTCATTTTTATACTAGTTAGGTGTAAGATCCTATGGTTAGATGTGAAAAAAATTTAATTTTTTTTTACCTTTTGCTATAAAAATAGCAATTTTGAGTGATTTTTGGTAGAAAAAGGCCTTGGTCTTTTAGAGGGTAAATAGGTTAAGGTGTCTCTAACAACAAGAAATCGCTTCTTGGATCTAAGGAGAAATTTTTTGATTGCAAAGAATTGAAAACAAAAAAATTTGAAATTTTTTTAAAAATTTTTAAAAATTATTTTATCAAAAAGAATTTTGAAATTTTTTCTTTTAAATTACAATTCAAATAACCCCCCAATATAATAGAAAGAGGATCCTTTGGCAACAAGAAATGACTCCTTAGATCCAATGAGCCGTCTACTTTATAAAAAAATAATTTCTCTGTATTCATTGATTTTCAAAGTATTTGGAATTATTTTTCACTTATTCTCAAAAACAAATGGATGATATGAATGGAATTCATTTGCACATCACTTCAATGGTAGTACCTTTCACATTGTAGGAGAAGCTAAGCTAAGCTATCATTATTGATTCTACTAACAATATTTGAATGCTAAATAATTACATTAATTTTTTAAAATTAGCAATAAATTGATTTTCATAAATCTTATTTTTAGTAATTTATATTTTGGTAATTTATATTTTGGTAATTTTAGAATTACTATTTTGGAATTGAATATTATTATTTATGACTATAATATGTCTATTTTTAATAAAAAAATCTTCATGAATGTTCAAGTCTAAAAGTTTGTTGCTCAACATTCATTGCTCATCACTCCTCACTTACACTCTAGCATCATTGGTATCATTGGTAGAATATTTCCTATGGCCTCAAATAGTTAGGTAATAAATATGATTTTTGCTTAAGAAAAAAAATTAGAGGAAAAGAATACATGATCATACATTCTCATATAGTAGAATTCCAAGTATCTTTAAATTGTAGACTTTAAATTTTTTTATATTAAAATAAATTAGAAAGTTAAAAAAATTCTATTGTTTGAAAATCTTAGTAAATTTTCAAATTAAAAATTAATCAATTTAGTTTTAATTGTAGTGTTTAGGTATGCTATTTAATTTTTAATTTTTAATGAAATTTTAAATAAATTTGTGCTTCAAAAAATTCTTCAATTTTTATTGATTGCTTTTGAAAACTTGTAGTAGTGCTTGGTGGTAATAAAAAGGTAGACAAAAAAAGACTCCAAATGGTAACAATTTAGTTATGGTGCCTATATTTGTCAATAGAGGGAAAAATTATAAAAATACAATAAATTTGAGTTGAGCCATTTGCAAAGTATAGGTCATATATAGAATTTGAAAAGTTGTAATTTGCAGGTTTGTGAATATGAACTTTAACCTTTAAAGTCTTAAGCCATCATTTCAAGGCATTTTTCACTTTTGGGCAAGCCTTTTCTTGTGCAATATTTGTGAAACTCTTGTGAAACTTTTACCAAATGTTTAGTTCACTACTAGCTTGATGTTTAAATAATTTCAAATCAATTCAAATTGCAGGTAAAATGTAATCCCTCAAAAGAGAATTTTTTTAAAATTACAAGTAGTTTGGGGCATACTCTTAATAAACTTTTCAACACAATCTCTAAATTTGAAAGGCATACAAGCTCATAATTTTGATTTAGAAGCCTTTGAAATTGAGCTTTCCTTTTTGGAGCAATGCTTAATACTTACAAAGACCAATTTCAAAGGCTTGAAAGTCAAAATCATATATTAGCCACTAAACACTTTTTTTTTCAAACTTCACCCCTTGTTATAATTTAAAATTTATTTTTCTTGAACATTTTTGTTGCACTCAAAGGGATGGCCATAATTCATATTCAAAACCTGCAACTTCTCTTTACAAATAAAAATTCATTTTTTGAATCAAGAAATGCAACATAGTATTCAAGACTTGCATCAAAAAACATACTTAGGCATAAAAAAGTAATTTTAAAAATTATTTACACATTTTTCCAAAATAGAAGGAAACAAAGCCAAAAGGATTAAAAAATTGAGATTCATTAGAGTTAACCTAATTTTAACATGTACTTAATTTTTTTCTCAAACTTCCATGGTAATGTGTAGTAAATTTTGTCACACTGCACCTTTTGTGTCTCCTTTTGGACTTTGTCCATTGATGCTTATGGTATGGTTGTTTGAATGAGAACATTTCAAATTTTGTACTCAATTTCGTTTGACAGTGTCAGTTGCATCTGACATACTGAATCTTTACAATTTCACTTTTGATGATTTTTTTCCCACATTCAAATCGCCTCGGCTGGCTTCTTGGAATGCAAATGTCTTGGATTCTTGGAATGGAAGTCAGTTGGACTAACTTCGGTCCTTTTTGAATCAATAGAATAATAAATAAATAATAAAATATTATTTAATATTCTCGATATGGATTGTTGCCAACTTGCTGAGACTTTTCTTAGAGTCAAAAATAGCCAATGCACTTCATGAGCAATGATCCAAACACTAGTAACAACAGCAAGTTACAACCGACAGGCCAGAGAAAATACAATATTGAGTTTCCAATAAGTTACTGAGTTCAACCACTGTAGGCCGTCACGTTTTCTGTGAGAGAACACTATTCTGCGCTCCATAGTAAATCAAATTTTAGTAAGGCACAAGATACTTGCATGCCTGCAGCAGCTCATTTCTGAGAAAGATCATGAGAAAGAAAAAAGAAAAGAAAAAGAAAAGAAAAGGACAGTACGAAGGATTACATCTCAATATTGAGTAAGTACACGTCGTCCAAGGTTGCACAAAAGGGATTAAAAAAAATGTACACTAGCGAAAAGCCTAGTTAAAATAGGCGCGTATAACGGAGAAAATTCCCTACATTAAGCTTAATAGATTAAACTTTGAATCTTGCTAGCTTTACATGCTGTGTCTTGTACACATTCCACTGGAAGAAGAGGTTGTCACGCCTTTCCAGACTCCCTATATTTCCAAGAGCTGCCTCCTCTCACCCATTCTCATGGTTCCTTCCCCTTCCATTCTCTTCTCTTCCCACTGCTGCCAAACCCTTCTATCATAGACAAGGACAACACATAAAAGTACACCTCCAGGATTCGGCTCGGAGTCTGTCTTCCTCCTGGCAAGAATGAGCGAAAATCCGTGCACCCACTATGATACTCTGAAAGCCACCTTGCAATGCAATGAAGCAGTAGGAGCCCTGGCATGGTGCGAGGAGTAAACCAAAGCAAAGCAATTAGAGAGAGTCATAACACCTTTTTTCAGCAGTCGTAACAACTTTTTCAGGCCCCCGAAAATCCACCTGTTGCATGACCTGACTTCTCCATGTTTGACCTGGCACCGCCTGAAAAGTCTTTCCGTCATATACAGCAGCAGCCATACACGGTATAATAGGAGTGGCACTGCATTACTCACGTGAGGGGGTTGCTCTGAAGGAAAAAAAAAACATGCTCACCACATGTATTACTACTACGAATACGACATGGGACGTCGAGGGTGGGGTGACTGGCCATAATCCACATCCCCTTGATCAAACGCCTGGAGTTGCCCCAAGAGAGACAGATCCGAGGGCGACGCCACCAGATACTCAGGAGGCACGTCTCCAATGTCACCATAGTTTGTACTGAAGCTGCTCTCTGAAACAGCAGCCCCTCCATTACTGTGCGTAGTTGCAGACGACGAAAACGCAGAGGTGGAAGTAAAAGATGCTCCCAGCTTGTTCACCAACAGGTTCCTTGCTGTTTCCATACTCGCCAAGCTCGGACCCACATCATCAACCCCTTGCAGGTTACTCATAGACATGGCAGTAATAGGCTCAGGATTCGCAGGCGGCGGCGGCTTCAGGTCACTTTGACCTCTCAAGCTGTTCAAATACGGTAGCACATCCTTGCTACTGCCGTTCAGCAAAGCTGCAAACTCCGGACCACCAGACCGCTGCTGGCGGCTCACGTCGTGTTGGGCCTTCATCAGAAGGTCCAAGTCAAATGAGTCCATACTCTGGAGCCCAATGGGGTCGGCTGGAGTGAGCGGGTTCCCAAGCTCGGCCCCCAGTCCGCCACCCCTTGCAGCAGCAGCAGCGTGCTGTTGTTGCTGTTGTTGGAGATTTTGGAGGTGCACTAGTGTGTTCAAGGTTGCAGCATCAATTTGGGACTCACCTCGGCTTAACCCACTAATAGTAGAAAGCGCTCCACCGCTGCCCAGGTTTAGACCCTTGGAACTCGTGGACGCCGCAGGTCGACCTCCTGGTTGAATTTGCATGGTCCCTCCAAAGGGTCCACTCTCTGAGGCTCGAAAGGAGGCTACCGGGTATGGCTGAGGCGTAACCCCAATCAACCGCTTCAAATATAGCCGGTACTTCTGTACTCACGCAAACATCTATTAGAAAAGCTTTGGAAGTTACTACAATTGAATATTCCACTTTGTCCCTCTGCCATGATCATTTCTAAGCAATGGAAAAAGACATCACGTCTTATCAGAATCGTTGACTCCTAAGTGCACAAATGACCAGAAGTGATATCTACAGGACGTTAAATATATCATTTCAGAAACTTAAATGTAACAATGTGCCAATAGAAAGAAGTCATACTCAAAACAATTTAACGGTCAAAATAAGTTTTGGAAGTTACGAAAATTGGCCATTCCACCTTTTGTTTGATTTAGTGAATGATATGTATAGGCCACTGGTATATTGGAACACCATGAACTAGTCAACCTATTGATGAACACCATATACTATGTTTTGGATAACTTGTTGACTTACCACTCGTTGCTCGAGTGACTAGTCACTTAAGAGCTTCTCGATGGTGGTCCCAAGGTACACAAGTTCACAAAATGAATTCATTTACTTTATGACTAACTATTTGGTTAGATAAACCAGAACATTAAAGAGAATGAAATGTGTCGCTTACGAAGCGAATTCTAGCTAGGGCAATTAGGGTTAGAGTGAGAAATCCTGTCAAAACTAACCAACTTTCTCGCCTACTTTTGAGACGAAGTAAATGAAAGATGTCATGTGGTCATCCTAAAGCTTACTTGCAAGTGACTTGCGACGTTTTCCCGCGTCAGTCCCTGGACGTTCATAATGTCCAGGATCTTCCTGGGTACAGCCTCTGCAAAACCACAAGCAACGTACAACAATAACTGAGAATTTACTGAAGGAACACACTTGTTGAGATGCAACATACTGCACGCAACATCCTTTGTTGGCATCCGATCAACTCATGTAACCCCAACTCATATAAAGTATTTGAATGGTCAGAAGTGTCCGCTGCCGTATCCATTCGAGTTGAAAGAAATCATCTAGGAAGCTTCAGGTAGCAAATATACCAAGAGAAAGAAGAAACCACGCCCTACAGGTTTGAATGATAAAAATCTATATTGTAAGTTACTAGAGTTGGCTATGATGAGATCCAAAGTGAACTTTCTATTCTTAATTCAGGCACTTAGGGGTAAAACATTTTAGAAAGGGTCGAGAACAACTTACTGTCAACTCCCAAGAAGTCGACGGCATTAACAAACTGTTGATGAAGCTCCGCAGACCATACAACGCGGGCTTTTTTCAAGTTGTTCACATCGTCCAAAAGCTGGTTTTCATCCTCCACCCTCTCCTTCCTCTTGCGTGATGTGGCGTCAAGGTCTGCGTCCAGGGGCCTCGTGAACTCGTCCCACTCCCCGGACTCCTCCTTCGGGAGGTCTCTGGGAGTTACAAGCTTGCGAACCACATGCTGCCAGATGTTTTTGAGTTCTTCCAGACGGACAGGTTTCAGGAGATAATCACAAGCACCGTGTCTGATTCCCTTCATAACTAAATCGGTTTCTCCATCTCCCGACATCACTAAATTCACCCCCCAAAAAAGACATTATTAGCATAGTCAGAGCTTCTTCAGCAATTAAGAAGGTTACCACCACAAACCACTTGCAGACACGCACCCAAAATTTTAAACTTCCTACTGCACTAACTAATGTGGACCATGCTATTTGGTGAGCTGACAGCTGAATTCACCCTCGAAAAACTCCAGATCCTGAGATTAAAAATACTCTGCCTATCAGTTCAAATGTAATCCTAGAAACTCACACTGGAAAAGTTTTATAGGTTCCTCATCTACCTGCACAGAATTTCTATTAATTTCTACATGCACCAAAGTCTCAACCTTGCACTATGTAATACACAGAAGAAATTAATAGAGAAAAACAGCCAATCTGATAAGCTAATACTAGCTCTCTCCGGACTGAAACCGAAGATTGACGTTCGTGATCTGCTTGTTGGAGATATGCAAGACCGTCATGACACCATTAATCAAAGCAGCTACACCACAAAAAATCACGAACATAAGGTGCTTTCACGTACTTATCACAGGCAAATCCAACTCCAGTCCAATAGCTTCAAGGAGCTTGAAACCGTCCATGTCTGGCATGTAAACATCGCTTATTACGAGATCGAAGTAATTACGATTCTCTCGCAGCATAGCCAGAGCCTTCGTGGCACTATTACAGGTGGTCACTGCAAGCAAACAAAAAAATTACAAAAAAAGGTCAGAAACTGCACGATTTCCATAAACACAGTGACTGTGGACCCGAAAGCAGAATGATACGACACAGATGACAGATACATCGCCCTTCGAGGGTCAATACACCACCTTTGAGTGAAGTCACATCTCTGAAACTAAGCAACTAGGGAGAGGACATTCGCTGCAAATATGCCGAACTAAATGTGATCAGATCAAGCCTCCTGTATACCCACACATAAGTTCATTTTCCTAAGTTCCTGTGCTTAAAGGGAGGGAATACTGTACTCCACGAAACTACCATTCCGTGATCATCAGCGACTGTGCACTTCAAGTAGATAGGCACAAAGATTGTCAGGTGTGCAGATGTAGAATAGGAAACCTCCGCTGCAAGGTGTCCCCAAAAGAGACATCTTGAACAGGAGACAGCTAGGGGGTGCCTGTGTATACTGCAGGGGAGGGTTCCGATTCTACATTTTAACCTTGTCAGCAAAAAGATTCAGCTGAAAACCCCTGCCAAATTCAGAAACTGAGCAACCCTCGTAACAGTGTCAGCATCCAGTGACCAGTCCAACTGATGTGTTGCGAACACACTTCCATGTTGACAAAGACCTTCTACATGGCCAACTAACCTCCAATTCACAGCCCAGAAAGTAACATCAGGTTCAGGGCATCGACAAGAATTCCAGAGGTGGAGTGCTGCTGAGAAACACCTGGTGTATATTCTACGGAGAGAATGTATCCGAGGTGAAGATTTCAAAAGGACGATGTCCCCTGAGCAGCACTCGTCGCAATTGCAATCAAGCAGAGTTCCCATGTCACCTTTCAATACAGGCGCAATGAACTTTCTCCTTGCGAGTTTTGTCAGAATTTCATAAAATTGGAGGATCTTCACACCCCTAATCTCGAGAACTTCATCAAGTCAAATCTAGTCGCAGGAGGGTATAGAAAATGTTCTTTAAAATCCAAAAATAGAGGTATTTTGTTTTCCCACCCACGTTCAAAAATCACTGCAGAGTACTAAAGCTACCGATACTCCGTATAATGTGAGGGAAAAACGTCTCCTCTATACAAATTTAACCTAGAAACCAAACCTCAAGCTACCTGCTGAAGAACAACCAAAAGAGAGAACGCTGAAACCACTCAATGTACGGGTGCAACTTCGCGTACATCACCGGTACACTCGAAACCTTCAAATTGAATCCCTGAACTCTTCCTAAGTAGCGTAAGCCCCGGAAAATCATGAAAGCCCCGGTAAATGTTAACCCTGGCTCCCTAAACTAACCCTGCCAATCCTTCACCGAAATGTAAACCCACAAAATGCGATATCCAACTAGCGATCCGCTGATCGAAATTCTCTAAACCGAGGGTCAAGATGAGACTCCATTCTAGCCCCAAACTACACATGTAACCTTAACCAACCCTCAAAACTGAGCTGCACGGAACTGAGACCACCATAACCGCTAAAAAACACTCAATGTACGGGAAAGAACGAAACACACTCGAAACCTTCGAAATTGACCGACGATAGAATGCTCCCAACGCAGATTTGCTAGATTAAGTCTCGGATTTGCTAGATAAAAAAGATAGAGCCCTGTCAATCCGTTACCCAAACTGTAAACCCACAAAATAAGGGAGATGCCCTATCGACCTCCTGATCCTCCAGCCGAAATTCGCAACCCTAGGACGGGTTTCGAAATCTTTTTGTTGCGCAAATCGAGCTAAATGGAAGGGGGGATTGTAAGTGGCGACTACTCACCCGCGTACTTGCATTGGCGCAGCATGCGCTCGAGAATCATGAGACAAAGCAAGTCATCGTCCACCACCAGCACCTTGAGCCCCGCGGGGGAGAACCCCTCGGGATGCGCCAGGCGGTTGTTGCTGCCGTTATTGGAGGTGGTGGTGTCGTCTGCTGCCGCCACACTCAACGGGTTGAGCGGCTTCATGATGACCATCACCGCGATTACAACAACAACAACAACAACAACCACGACGACAACGACACGGCCACCACGACACAACGAAAAACAGCAAAAAAAAACTACAAAAACACAGCAACAAGGCAATCTAAACAACGAAGCCGCAGCAGCAACCCTCGCGACGGAGCAGCAGCAACATAGCCAGCTCCGAAGAGAGCAGAGAGAGAGAGACGCTCCTAAAGCTGCGCGCTTACTAGTAAGCTTACTAGTCATCTCACTAGTTAAGGACTACTGTAGCGGTGTAGCGTCCCGGGGATCGATATTGACCCCCGCTGCTTGACTGGGCCGCTACCACTAAATCTGACTTTCACCCCCACTTTTATTAGTCAATAGTTGGGCTTTATATAGCTTTCAGTCCCTGAGTGGGGTTTTTATTTTTCTTTCGTTTCTTTAAAAAAAAATTCTATTATTTTTTTAATAGTATGGGTCCAAATGTTTTTTTTAGCTTGGGCCATGTGACTGCAAAAGCAACCAGACCTGATTGGATGAGTACATCATTTACTGCCGTGGCTGCGAGTCAGGCCTGATCAGAAAAATTAATTGAATAATGATTTCGGTATAATTTGGAGGGGGAGTTGATGGGAAACTCTGACTTTGGGTGGCATATTTGTGGGTAATTCAATATTAGTGTGTGTGTGTGACATTCTGGAATGGAGGACCTGAATTGATGCTTTCACTCGTGGAATCTTTTCTTGTTACAACGCCATTGAAAAAGGCACTTACTTATTAAACATACTAGTCACTAGTGTGCCCCTGTGCCGTTGCTACGGTCAAAAGAAAAGAATTTTATTTTTTATTTTTAATTCATTTAAACTTTTGAGATTCAATAATTTTCACATCCTAGGTCCAAATGTCACAAACAAAGTTTGTGCACTTATCTTCATAGAGAGTTTTCCGACGGTCCCACGAATGCTACATGTGGGCTCATGGTCCATGAGATCTCAAAGTAACAAACAAAACATAACACAAAACCTATCTTGAAGTATCTTAACCTTGTGTGTCCCGTGCCATTGCCTATGGTCAAAACAAAAGAAAAAATATTTTTTTAATTTTTTAATTCGTAAAAACTTCAAAATTCAATAACTTTCATACCTTAGGTTGGAAAGCCATGAAACTAAGCTTGTGCATCCCTCCTTGCAGAGGGCTTTCTGACGATACTAAACATGCGAATGGGAGACATATGGTTTGGGAGATCTCAATGTATCAAACAAAACAAAACAATCAAACAAACAAACAACCTAATTTAATAAAATAATACTTTAATGTTTACCTAAGTCCTAACTTTGAATATCCACATAATTTACAAATACTCTCTTTAATATGTAATGAATTAATTTATTTGTGATATTTGTTCATCTAGAGTAAAAAATAACCTCTAAAACTTATTATTTTATCTTTATTTATTAATATCAACTTAATTCCTAAGTACTTTAAAGTCCATGTTTTTGATGATGAATGGAGTACTTAGAAATGATATTTTTCCCAAATAACTTCTATATTTATCTCCATTGTAATGCTTGCATCTTTAAAAACCAATCTTGTTCTAAAGCATGTTTGATAATATAAAATTAAGAATGTATTTCTACAAAGATACAAACGAAAATATGCAAAAAATTAAAAAAGGATATAGGAAATAACTATAAAATAATGGATCTTTTGATGTGGTCATCAACAAATAAATCTTTTAACAATACCAATAGTTATATTTCACTCTTCTATTAGAGCCATAAAAGTCATTCATTGAATATTTTGAGCTCTCTGTAGTATTTGACAAAGCTAACATATACATGCTTAAGGCATTATATTTAAGCTTTGACAAAAATTTGAGGCCAATTAAAAATAATTTAAAAAAAGTATGTTTTAGAAGCATAAGATAACACAAGCTATAGCAGGGTTGATGAATTAGAATGTCTGGGGGAAATTTAAGTCCAAATCATGGATGTCCATATATCCGGACACAACAGACCTAGTGAATGCACATGGATAAAACAGCCATTTGCAAAAATTACGTGAGGTAAAACTAATGGATGACAACTTAGTAGATAGCTTAGTGGATGACGATTGAGTGGACGACTTGGTGGACAAAGATTGGGCAGACGCCCATTCCAAACCAACAAAAAATTTATTTCATCATTTGCGGCCTCAATTTTTGGAGTTTTCAAGCGTCCAATATACCATTGGAAAGGTCTTGGAAATACCTTTTCAATGGTACATTATACACTTCCAAACTCCAAAAATTAAGATCACAAATGATGAAAAAGGTAACAACTAATGCATTTTGAGTGTCAAAGTAGTTGTCCGCCCAGCCATCCGCTTGGCGGACATGCGGACGGCTCAATGGATGGCTCACCGGACAACCTCATGAAGGGTTAGAAAACTTTGCTTGCCATTTGCAACCTCAATTTCTGGAATTTGGAGGCGTGTAATATACCATTGGAAAGGTCTCGGAAATACCTTTCCAATGGTATATTACACGCTCCCAAACTCCAAAAACTAAGATCGCAAACAACAAAAAAGGTAACAACCAATGCATTTTGAGCATTAGAGCAATTGTCCGCCCAACTGTCCACCCATTTGCCTAATCAATTGCTTAGCAGACGAGCGGATGGTTGGGCGGATGGCTTGGTGGACAAACTCATGAAAGCCAAAAAACTTCATTTGTCATTTGCAACCTCAATTTTAGAATTTGGAGGCATGTAATTATAGAGATTACAAAGTAATGTATGGGAAAAAGGCTTTAGTTAGATGGTAGAAAGATACAAAGCTACATGAGTGGGCTCAACTTAAGCTAGAAGCCTTTTCTAGTTATCCACAAACCACGTGGGATAACTAACTACAATGGGTTGCCTTTGACTATGAGCAATACCCATGGACTCTAACACTAAGTGTTTAATGCTATTCCTAAGGGAGACTGTACATGGTGTACGCTATTATGTA
This sequence comes from Pseudoscleropodium purum, assembly GCA_963969395.1. Classification (NCBI taxonomy): domain Eukaryota; kingdom Viridiplantae; phylum Streptophyta; class Bryopsida; order Hypnales; family Brachytheciaceae; genus Pseudoscleropodium; species Pseudoscleropodium purum. The sequence continues at coordinate 31,457,402 of OZ017795.1, forward strand.
CACAATCTCTAACAGTAATATACTATTGAAAAGGTCTCGGAAATACCTTTCCAAAGGTATATTACATACCCCTAAACTCCAAGAATTGAGATTGCAAATAACCAAAAAGATTGTAGCCAATGCATTTTGAGCGTCAGAGCAGTTGTTTGCCCAACTGTGTGCCCAACTATCCGCATAGCAGACGAACGGAAAGGTAGACAGTTGAATGATTAGTTTGAAGCCTCAAATCAATAATTGTATATGCTTGGATTGTATATTTTGTATCTGCCCGTTCACTTGTTTACACAATTGATTGCTTCACGGACAGGTGGATAGCTGGGTGGATGCGCTTATGAAGGAGCTCAAAATTGCATTTGGCATTTGTGACCTCAATTTTTGGAATTTGAAGGCATATAATATACCATTGGAGAGGTCTTGGAAATACCTTTTCAACGATACATTACACACACACACACACACACACAAACTCTAAGATTTTAAAATGGCAAATGACAAATGGAGCCAACTACAAGTGCATAGTGAACTTCTACCCTATTGTTTACTTGGTTGTCCCTCGTTTATTAAAACATTGGATTTTAGAAAGTACAAGTTTGCTTTCTAGAGTTCACTTAATACTAAATATATTCAATCTATAATTTATTGATGAAGAAAAAAAACCAAAATCTCATTCAAAACATCAAAAAATAAGTCATTGAGATCTATATACAGAGTACTTTCTAATAATCTCATCTATACAAAATTGAAGATCAAACATATTCCACACATTGCATCAATATTTAAGAAAATTTTATAAGCCATGTAAAATTTAACAATAGGATTTAGGGTTAGAGTTAGCGTTTAAGGTACAGAATTTGCAATTTCAAATGTGTAGAAATTTACATAAATTACATATTTATACAAGCATGATACATCATAGATTGAATATATTTAGTATTAAGTAAACTCTAGAAAGCAAACTTGTACTTTCTAGAATCCAATGTTTTAATAAATGAGGGACAACCAAGTAAACAATAGGGTGAAAATTCACTATGCACTTATAGTTGGCTTTATTTGTCATTTGCCATTTTAAAATCTTAGAGTTTGGAGGGGGGGGGGGGGTAATGTATCATTGAAAAGGTATTTCCAAGACCTCTCCAATGGTATATTATATGCTTTTAAATTCCAAAAATTGAGGTCACAAATGCCAAATGCTGTTTTGAGCTCCTTCAAACTGTTGGGGACGGCAATTCTTGGACGGAACCAAGATCAGATTTGAGGGAATACCTCAAACAGAGACAAGAACAAGCTAGAAGTGAGGGGATTCCTCACACATGACTCAGAACGTGCTTCAAGATGAAAAAACTAAAAGATGTATTGATAACATGAAGTCAAAGAATGACTGGGTACAACTGGTGTTGAAGAGAGTGAGGGACAATGGCCCTCGACTCTCTATTTATACTAGACTAAGGAACATTCCGGAATAAGGCCTTGGAAACCTTTGGAAATATCCGTAGGTCTTTCCGGAAGCTTGTGAAAGCTTCCGGAAACTAGAAGAATCTAGTGGAACCTTCTGGAAGCTTGTAGAAGCTTCCGGAAACTAGTGGAACCAAATGGAACCTTCCGGAAGCTTGTGGAAGCTTCCGAAAACTAGTAGAACTAAGTAGAACCTTCCGGAAGCTTATGGAAGCTTCCGGAAACAAATAGAAACTAATGAAGACTATTGGAATCTACTAGAATCATTGGAAACAACTTGTACACTAGGCCACCGCTTTTGAGAAGGTTCTTAAGAGGCATTCTTGTTGCAAAGGCGGTAGAGACTCTATTAGGGACGAAACTACTGGATAAGGTCCGGTATGGCATGTCCGTAACATCACCCCATCTTCAAGGAATGAGTTCCACGAGTTCACATGTGGGCCAATAGCATAAATAGAAAAGAGAATGTTCACATGGGACTTCACGTGACTGCGACAAAAGAAAAGAATGTTCGGTGTACAGAATACCGTTAGACGAAATGTTGGCGGCAAAAAGGCGGCGAATGGCGGCGAGTCCGACGGCGGTAAGAAATAGTAGCGCTGCTAAACTGAAGTATAAGGCCGTGTGAATGACAATATGAGACATCGACGAGGTGGTGATTACGATGTTATCGACTTTTTCGGCCGACGTGAGTTCGAAGGCCTGTCCCCTCAAAACTGAGCTAGTATATTGTTACCTCGTCGATACCACCACCGTTTTAGTTCAAAGTCTCTGCATCTGCACCAGCATCAAGAAAAATCTTGCAGAACTTGGTGTTGGTGTTGGTCCAGACGCATTAAACTCAAACGCTCTTTGGTTTTTGCGGATACTGTTGATGAAATTCTTGAATCATTTCAGGGGCGTTGTCGAGATTAGAGGCAGGCTCCCATATTCTTTTGCTGACTTCGTAGCCTTGCCAATGCACAAGATATTCAAGTCGTCGTCGATGGATGCGGGAGTCAAGAATCTCTGAAACTTCAAATTCCTCTTCACCTTCGATTTCAATTGGAGGCGGAGATTCTTGAATCCTTCCTAGCAGTGTTGATTCTTTGTAAGGCTCGAGGAGAGAGACGTGAAATACAGGATGAATCTTCATAAAAGGAGGTAGCTCTAATCGATAAGCCACCTTGTTGATTTGTTTGGCGACTGAAAACGGCCCTAGGCGGCGGTAGTCAAGTTTGTCAGATGGCCGTCGAGTCTTTAAATTTTGACAGAGCAGCCAAATCTTGTCTCCAATAGAAATCAAAGGATGTTGCTTGCGAGACTTATCTGCATTGGTTTCTGGATGCTCTTGGGCTTCAAGAAGTTTTTCTTTCATCTGCTTCTGGATATCAGATAGTCGGGTAGCAAGATCTGTAGCAATTGGATTCTCTGAGATGTTGAGATTGAATTGATCAAACTTTGGATGATGGCCGTAATTTGCAAAGAAAGGCGTCTGTCGAGTAGACCCTTGCAAGGTATTGTTGTATGCAAACTCCGCCAGTGGCAACAAGTCCGCCCAATTATTTTGATGGTAATTGATGGTGCAGCGCAAGTACTGTTTCAACACTTGGTTGACGCGCTCGGTTTGTTCGTCGGTCTGAGGATGGTATGCTGAAGACAATTTGATCTCCACCCCTAGGATTTTGAACAAGGATTGCCAAAATTTGGATGTGAATTGCGTCCCACGATCAGAGATAATATCGGCGGGTAAGCCATGGATTCTGTAGACATTGTCTACAAAGAGTTTTGCCGTTTCTTCGCCGGTAACTGTCTTGTGACACGGAATAAAGTGCGCCATCTTGGTGAGCCGGTCGACAACAACAAAAATAGAATCAAAGGTCTTGGACAGTAGAAGATCCACTATGAAGTCCATGGATATGAATGTCCATGGCTTCTCAGGAATTGGCAATAGTTGAAGTAGTCCGTATGGCCGATGACGAGGAATCTTGGACTTTGAACAAGTGTCACATGTCGTGACGTATTCTTTAATGGCCTTCCACATTTGGAGCCACCAGAAATCCCAAGATACGAGCTCCATGGTCTTGTTATAACCAAAATGTCCCGTCGATGGAAAATCGTGTCGGGATTGGAGCACTCGGAGCCGACATGGGCCTTCAGGGACATAAAACAATCCTTGATAATATAGCAGCCCATCTTGGAACTGGAATCTTGGATCATAATCATCTCGGAGTGTCTCACCTCCATATAATCTACGGATCTGTTGATTGGACGTAGGTTGGTTCGGAAATTCCAAATCTACAACCTCTGAATCAGGAATTTGAGAGTCCATTCTTGGGATTTCTCCAAGGCTGGAATTACCAGCATTGTTCTTGAGTTTCAAGGCCAAAGGATCAGATTGCAAATTCACTCAGATTTCTTGGAGAAACGATGTATCTACCGAAGTTGTGGCATGTATAGCCTTGAGCTGGAATTGTTCGGGCTTGATTAGAGTAGACCATTGCTGATCGTAAGCTGCGTCTCCCTCTTTGGGTGCAAGATACGCTCATCGAGAAAGAGCGTTAGACCGAATTTGTTGGGAACCGGAGCGGTAGGTGATGACAAAGTTGAAGCGCGAAAGCGATATACTCCAACGGGCTTGTCGTCGATTCAACACCTTAGCAGACATGAAATACTCGAGGTTCTTGTGGTCGGTATAGATTGTAACCGGATGTTGAGCTCCTTCGAGGAAATGTTGCCACTCTTGGAATGAATCAACAATAGCTAAGAGTTCCTTGTCGTGGATTTCGTAATTGATCTCCGCGACAGTGAACTTTTGTGAATGGAATGCGACAGGATGGAGGCGTCCGTCTTTGTTAGATTGCGAGAGGACCGCTCCAAGGGCAAAATCAGAAGCATCCGTTTCTAGGAAGAACGACTTTTGAAAGTCAGGATGTGTCAAAATAGGCGCTGTTGTAAATGCCTTATTCAGAGTTTTAAATGCTTAGCCTGCTTCCGTACTCCACTCAAGCTTGTCTTTGCAAGTCAATCAAGTCAACGGAGCAACAATCTTGGAATAGTTCTAGATGAAGATTCGATAGAAGTTTGCGAATCCCAAGAAACATTGAACGTCTCGAATGGTTGCCGGTCTCTTCCACTCGGTCACCGTCTGGATCTTCTTTGGGTCCATGGACAAACCCTCTCCAGAAACAATGTAGCCCAAAAACTCGACTTGGGGTTGGTGGAAAACGCACTTCTCGAGCTTGGCGTATAGTCCAGCATTGCGCAGCTTTTCCAACACTAATTGAATGTGTTTTTTGTGGTCCTCTTCGTTCTTCGAGTAGATGAGAATATCATTAAGGTAGCAAACCACAAAATCATCTAAGAATTCACGGAAGATATCGTTCATCAAATGTTGAAAAATAGCAGGTGCATTGGTAAGACCGAATGGCATGACATTGTATTCAAAATGTCCATACCTTGTTCGGAACGCAGTCTTCCATTCGTCACCTTCTTTGATGCGTACTAAGTTGTAAGCTCTGCGAAGATCAATCTTGGTATAGATTTTTGCCTGGCCAAGCTGATCGAGAAGTCCGGAGATGAGCGGTAATGGATACCGATTCTTGATCGTGACTTTGTTCAGTCCACGATAATCCACGCACATTTGAAGGGACCCATCTTTTTTCTTCACAAATAAGATAGGAGCTCTTGCCGGTGATTTGGAGTGCTGAATAAAATTCTTTGCAAGATTTTCGTCTAGGTAATCTCGTAGCGCAACAAGTTCGTTTTGGAAAAGACCGTAGATTGGGCCAAATGGCGGTTGCGCACCTTCTTGTAGTTCGATGCCGCAATCGTATAGTCTTTGTTGAGGAAGCGTATTGGCGTTCTTCTTCTCAAATACGTCCCGATATTGCTCATATTGTGCTGGTAACTCAGTTGATCCTTGAAAGGGTTGAAGCATCGGAATTGTATACACTACAAACATATTCCCCTTATTTGCAGCTCTCATAAAAGCTCGGGCTCCGACCATCAATGGTGTTTTAGCCTTGGTCCCTTGTACTTGATGTGAATGAAGTTTTGGGGCAACTACAGAATATCTAGGTGTAGTTTGGAACGTTAGCTTTCGCTTATTCCAATCTATATCACGATTATTTCTATCTAGCCAAGAAAGGCCTAAAATGAGAGGATTAGAAGGGGAACTAATGACGTTGAAAACAACGGTGCTTTGATGTCCTTCTAGGCTGATGTCTAAGGATTTAGTCTCGTGTGTGACATCTCCCAAGATCAAGGGTCTACCATCGATAACTTCTACAGTAACAGGATATTTTTTAGGAATTACGGGAAGGTTATGTTGTTCTATAAAGTCTTTATCAATAAAACAGGCAGAGGCTCCGGAATCTAGTAGGGCTTTGACCTTTATGATATGCGGATAAAAATTTATTTTAAGTGGAATATCAAAACATGGAGAGGCTTCAGAGGATAGGATAGGACCTGATAACTTGACAATATCTGCCAGCCGCACGGTCCCTACTGTGGCTGGCTGATGTCGTTTCCCGAGTCCATTTCTTCGCATCTCGGCTCGGAAGTGTTTAAGGTGTATCGAAATTTGTGCGGCTTTGGAACTGCAACCTTCGTAGGACAGTTGTGTGTGCGGTGGTTCTTTACTCTTGAGGCGTTGATTTGCATGGGCTCTAGCATTGACATACTTGAAAATGTTTGGCGAGTTGAAGCTGCATACTCTGCTCGATAGAATCCAGGTGTTGATCGGCGCTCTTGTCAACGCTCAAACAGTCGATTATCGCAATTAACTGCTTGAGTCACGGCCTCAAATAGAGTGGTCGGTCTGGGCAAGTTCAATAGCAAGTCTTTTACATCGTCACGCAGTCCCCATCGAAACGCGCTGATGAGAGCGTTGTCGTCCCACTCTACGTCGCAAACGAGTTGTCGAAATTCTGCAGCGTATGTTGAGGCTGCACGCGATCGTTGTTGCAGAGTTCGAAGTTTTATTGTTGCTATGAGGGCTCGATCATTTTCTCCAAAAGTATTATTGAATTCTTCTAAGAATTGATCGAGGTTTGCCAAAAGTGAAGAATTTTTTTCCAACAATGGCGAGAACCACGATAACGCAGTTCCGGTAAGCAAGGTTCCAATGAGCCCAACTTGTATTTCTGCGGTTGGATATCTTTGGGGTTGAAGGCGAAAAACAAACCGAATTTGATTCACAAAGTCTCGAAATTTTGCTTGGTTCCCATCGAACTTGTCTGGTAAACTTACTCGAGGCTCCTTTGGTGCCGGTGGAATTGGATTTGTCGCTGGTGCCGAAATATGGACTGGAGCGTAAGCAACTTGAAGTTGTTCCAAAGTATTTCGTAGATTGGCGTTTTCTTGCTGCAACTGCTGCAGCATGGCCAAGACGTCGTTCATCTGGATAGCAGGAACGTCACCCATCTTGGATAAAGTACTTCTTGAAGGCTTACAAGTAGATGAAGTAACAAATCCTTGCGTCATGTACTCTTGGGATGACTACAGGAAGTGAAGATCTCAAAAAATTCAAGTAGAATTCTTCGCCTCGCTCTCGAATGATGATATCTCTTAGTTCGGCCTTTAACCTGAATAGAAAACGTACTTCTAAAGTAATTGGAGTTGTGGAAATAGGAAGACGATTCAAGTCCATGTATTAACTCTCATGAAGACTGGCTAAAAAGAAAATATCAGCTTAGAAGTGGGTAATCCACAACTTCTAAGGCGTCACAACTCCTTGAAGAAGAGGGGTAATCCACGCTCTATCTTGCAAGAGTAGACTCTAATATCAAAAAGAACTGGAGAAAGATGCACTCTCTTCAAACTGTTGCGGATGACAACTCTTAGACGGAACCAAGATCAGATTTGAGGGAATACCTCAAACAGAGACAAGAACAAGCTAGAAGTGAGGGGATTCCTCACACATGACTCAGAACGTGCTTCAAGATGAAAAAACTAAAAGATGTATTGATAACATGAAGTCAAAGAATGACTGGGTACAACTGGTGTTGAAGAGAGTGAGGGACAATGGCCCTCGACTCTCTATTTATACTAGACTAAGGAACATTCCGGAATAAGGCCTTGGAAACCTTTGGAAATATCCGTAGGTCTTTCCGGAAGCTTGTGAAAGCTTCCGGAAACTAGAAGAATCTAGTGGAACCTTCTGGAAGCTTGTAGAAGCTTCCGGAAACTAGTGGAACCAAATGGAACCTTCCGGAAGCTTGTGGAAGCTTCCGAAAACTAGTAGAACTAAGTAGAACCTTCTGGAAGCTTATGGAAGCTTCCGGAAACAAATAGAAACTAATGAAGACTATTGGAATCTACTAGAATCATTGGAAACAACTTGTACACTAGGCCACCGCTTTTGAGAAGGTTCTTAAGAGGCATTCTTGTTGCAAAGGCGGTAGAGACTCTATTAGGGACGAAACTACTGGATAAGGCCCGGTATGACACGTCCGTGACACATAAGCGCATCCACCCGGCTATCAACCTGTCCATGAAGCAATCAATTGTGTCAACAAGTGGACAGATGGATACAAAATATACAATCCTAACACATACAATTCTTGATTTGAGGCTTTAAACTATCTGCTCAACTGTCCACCTCTCTACTTGTCTACTATGTAGACAGTCGGGTGGATGGTTGGGCAAACAACTGCTCTGATGCTCAAAATGCATTGGCTACAACCTTTTTGGTCATTTACAATCTCAATTCTTGGAGTTTAGGGGCATGTAATATACCTTTGAAAAGGTATTTCCGAGACCTTTTCAATAGTATATTACATGCCTCCAAATTCCAAAATTGAGGTCGCAAATGACAAATGAAGTTTTTTGGCTTTCATAAGGTTGTCTACCGAGCCATCCACCCAACCATCCACTCATCCGCTAAGCATTTGATTAGGTAGATGGGTGGATAGTTGGGCGGACAATTGCTCTAATGCTCAAAATGCATTGGTTATTACCTTTTTCGTTGTTTGTAATCTTAGTTTTTGGAGTTTGGGAGCGTGTAATATACCATTGGAAAGGTATTTCCGAGACCTTTCCAATGGTATATTATACGCCTCCAAATTTCAAAAATTGAGGTTGCAAATGACAAATTAAGTTTTCTAGCCTTTCATGAGGTTGTCTTCCGAGCCATTTGCTCAGCCGTCTGTCCATCTACCAAGCGGATAGTTAGATGGACAATTGCTTTGACACTCAAAAATGCATTAATTGCAACCTTTTTTTTGTCATTTGTGATACGAGTTTTTGGAGTTTGGGGTGTATAATACACCATTAAAAAGGTATTTCCAAGACCTTTCCAATGGTATATTGGACGCTTGAAAACTCAAAAAATTGAGGCCACAAATGATGAAATAAGTTTTCTAGTTGTTTAGAATGGGCGTCGACCCGCCTACCGTCCTCCAAGTTGTCCGCCCATGTGCTACCTGCTAAATCGTCCATGAGTTGTCCACCTACGTGCCATTTGCCAGATGACCGTCCACCATGTTGTGGCCATCAAATTAAGCGGACACTACATTATTAGTTTGATTGGACCATTGTAAATTTGTAACATGGCAGTTAGCCAAACAGTAGATGGCTTGGCAAATGCGGTTGGGGTGGACAACCTAATGGATGCAGTCAAGACGGACGACGTGGCGGATGCGATTAGGGCAGATGGCATTACAAACGCAAATTTACCCTATAGTAAATTTTAAAATTAACGAATGTCAATGAATGCTACGGACCCAACATTCACATCCGAATGTCTTGCCATCCCTAGCCCATGGTAATAGACAAGATTTAAAATTACAACAACTAAGTTATTCTAGAAGTTTCTAAAATCAAAATGAAATACAAATGCATCTTTTAGTAAATGTACTTTAATATGCATTAACATGAAAATAGAAGGTTGTTGTATATGCATATAAAAAGAAATGCAAGGCTACAAAGAGATCAATTCTATATATGATTGTTATAATATGATTGTTCATAATATTTTTGTGAATAGAGGGGGCTTTAGAATTTCCAACTCATGGTTGTATGGTTTATGCCAAAATCAAATTGATATTTGTTTTTCTTTATTGTAATTTAGTAGAAAACATATTTAGAAGAACATTAGAATATAGGTTGTTATCCATATTAATCACTCAATTCTATCTTCAAGTCTAAAAATTTATTTTGGAAAAAAATATATTTAGTTGACTTTTCTAATAGTCAAATTTAGCAACACAAGACACTGGCAAAAAAACTTATAGTGCTAACCCTTGAACCCTTAAAGGTTTTTCACAATGTTTTCACTAAAGATGCTTTAAAACTGCCATTTCTAGAATAAGTACCAAATTTTAAAACTAAATAATTTTTGGACATATGTAACCATAGGATCTTCTAATACATTTGTTTAAAAAAATGTAGAAAAAAGTTCAGAAACTCCCACCGTGTAGATTACAAGATTTTAGCGTCAAAATTGACAAAAATCCTTTTTTGGCCCTATGAAAAAATAGGTAGCTCCACTTCACAAGCTCACATTTGTATGATTTCTTTTTCAAATTGGTAGTTACTCTTTGGATTAATTCTTCAAGGCAATTTGGTTACATGCTTGAAAAAACTCAAATTATTTGGAATTGTACAATGTATACAAAAAGATTAGGAAGTAGAAAGTAGAAAATGATTCAAAATACTAAATTGTTAAGAATTTTGTGATGAAATTGAAAAATGCCAATCCCAATGGCCATAATGTTATAATAAAAAATCTACAGACTTTAGTTTTATTTTTTTCCAAAAATATTGAAAATTGAGTTAAATAAAAGACTTCAAAGTTCATTTTAGAGTCTAGATTCTATAATTGCCCACAAACTAAAACTCTTCATAGCTTTCATCTTATAAATCAAAATGGAATGATTTAAAGCTTTCCATGTACATATGAATCAAGAATCCCAATTTCGAATTTTTATTTATGAAAAAAGTGATTTTGTAAGAAATTTTTGGGATGCCTAAAGATCAAAGAAAATTACATATTATGCAATCACTTCTTAACCATATAGGCAAAAATTATGGAAATTGTTGTGCCTTAAAGCTACTCCTTGGGCACATATTTTGTGAAAATTTCAAAGGAAAATAAATAAAATTCCATTTGTAGTGAGTTGCCTAAAATTGTTATGTTGCTAAAAAACGCAATTTGGTCCATTAGGGGTTAACCCCTTCATGAATACGTGTTAAAATTTTGAACAACGGATGAACACAAATACATTCCAATCACACAAAAATGCATTTTTCCATCTATTGTTTTTCAAAGACTCTTGTGTTAGTTTTTTTAACATTTATATGATATAAATTCTAAAGAATTTGCTTTGAAAATATTCTATAATTCAAAAGATTATAATACATCTAGCCTCAAAAAATAACTTTTTTAGATATAAAATTGACCCTATATATAAAAATGACTTGAATCAAAATCAAAATCACTATGATTAAAACTTAATATTTTGAACTTAAAGGAAATTATTTTTGAAGAAAAGTACAAATATTCAATTTGCAATCAATCATAGGAGGAATGTTTAATTTTTTCCTTCAAATATTATTGAAAAATATTGGTTTTTGAATTGTTGATTTCATTGTATAAATATGATTTTTGATTTACAACTATTGTTTGAGAGTAATCATCAAATTATTATCATAAAATGCATTTTATAAAACATCTTTACATTTTTGGAAATTTGAACTTACCTATGGCTTTAAGGGATAAAGCATAATAGCATATAGAAATGGATTTTATGCACATAGAAATTGGGTAAAAACTTCTTATTGAACATTCACTTAAAAAACTCAAAGAAATTTATTTGAAATAAAATTATTTGACTATAGTATTAAATATTATTTTCTTAACCCTAATATTTTTAATAAGATCACAATGTTAAATGTGACAAATGAACAAAAGATTAAAAGATTTAGAAGAACTTCTAAATTTCTCATGTTTTAGTCATCAAATAAAAAAATCCATATGATATATTTTTTTCTTCACTATCTTTTTTGAAAGTATGCTTCAAGAAGCCAAAAATAGCCTTGGGATTAATCACTAAATACTCAATCTTCCACCTATAAGACAATAGATGTTGTGAAAAATAAATTTTGCTTAGTTAATAATAATCATTGAAGAGGCTTCAAAGAACATAGAGAAATACATCAATGTTCAAAAGATGAAAGAATATTAGGCATTAATTAATCATTTGGATATTTGGAAAGAGTTACTATTATTTATCATATTTAAAATTAAAAAATCTTGGAGATTTTTAATTCAAGTACTAAGGAGTTATCCAAGTCTACTTTACAATAATTTCTAAACCATTAAAATTAATAGATAGGATTCTTTAGATTGTTAAATTGAGCCATCAATTATGCCAAAAGGCTTCAAATTGAGAGCTAGCCTAATTTGTCTTCGGATGACATCGCTACTTATGTCACTTTTACATGGTGATTTTTTGTTGCCAAGAAATTGGATCTAAGTGAAAAAATTAGGTCTCTATAATCCTTGGTTTAATTTAAAAATTTGTTATCTATTAGGGATGTCCTAATGAATTGAAAATGAGGCCCTTTGAATTGATCTTGGACCTTAATATTAAGGTAATTGCATCTAATTGTAATATCTTTGCAAAATTCTTCCATTTAGATTCTTGCCTAAAATAAAAGCCTTTAACTCTAAAATCTAAGGGTGATAGAGTATTCCTATTTTCTACATAATTTTTGAAATTCATAGACTATTCCTACATTGCCCAAAATATGCATGCCAAAAAATGTGGAGTTTCCTTTCTATTTGTAACAAAATAAAAAGTAATTTAAAAAACAAAATATTTTAACCAAATTCAAATGCTTATTCATTTGACATGATTGTTTTTGGACATTGTATTAAAAAATTGACACATTCTAGCAAAACATTTTTTTTCTAGAAAATAAGCCCCTACCCACCACAAAGCTTAGAATGATAACATATTTTAAGAAATGAAGAATGGTTTTTTCCAAATCTACCTCATACTGTAAGTACACTACCTCTATATTAAACATTTAGAATTTCTTCTGCCTATTCTACAATTCCTCTATTTAACTTCCATGTGAATAGGCAGAAACTACATTATAGGAATAGCTTTGTCTTGTTGTCAAAATGAAAGTAAAGCATAAAACAATTCAAGTTTGATGTTAAAATTAAAATTTTTAAAGTAAAAAATTTGCTTCCTCCCTTTCCATGTACTTTTCTCTATAATTCTCTATACTTGCAAACTAGTCTAATTCCCCTTTTGCAAATATTGCACATTTCTATATGGAGTTCTAAATTTTTTTTTTGTCTCTTTTGCAAAATTTGACCAATTTTGACACATAGAAGTCTATTCAAGTATTCAATGTTGTCTTTTTTTTTTAGCCAAATTTTGCTCAAAAGCAATGCAATTTTTTTTGAAAGAATATTAGGTGATATATTCTTCTATTTCCAATGGATGAAATTGTTTGTTTGTTACATATTCTAAGAGCAATATTGTTTTTTTGGATGAATACATACTCTTTCTTGTGATCGAATAATTTGAATTTCATTTGTATTTTGTATGTTTCCTTCCTTTTTATAGTTTTAAACAATTACATCACTCCAACTAACAAAGATTTATTTTATTTTATTTTTATTTTTCATCATCCAAGCTACCCAAATTTAATGAGAATGGAAAATATGTCGCCAAACATTCCCTCAGACAGGCAAATAGCTTTGTACTGTACTGCCTTTTTTATCGAATTATCGCTCAAAACCGGTGGACCCGGTCGTCCGTCACCCGATGACCGGTCCCACCGGTCTTCAGCGCAGCAGGCGGGATCACGCTTTCACACAAAACCCTAGCCCAGCATCGTCCCTCACTCATCTCCCCCTCGCCATCTGCTTTTCTCTTGCCATTTCCCCGAGGGCTATGTACGTGGTCGCATCGCCCTCGAGCTTCCTCAAGCCATTGCCGACCCCCCTCTCGCCACGGTGCCCTTTCCGCTTTTCACGGCGCCAGAAACTGCTGCCTAGAGCCCCTGCATCGCTCTCCTCCTCTGCCCCTGGGGTTGAAATCGCGTTTTTTCCTCTTTTCATTGATCGATTGATTGAGAGATTGATCTATCCCTCTGTCTCTCTCTCAATTGGAGTCGTCCGCCACGATGAATCAGGCGAAGAAGAAGAATTTTAAGATAGAGCCCTTTAAACACAAGGTGGAGATGGACCCCAAATACGCCGAAAAGACGTGGAAGATTCTGGAGGATGCGATTCATGAGATCTACAACCACAATGCCAGCGGGCTCAGCTTTGAGGAGCTGTACAGGTAAGAGAGAGAGGTCTCGGGTGGGACGGGTTGCGATCTTGAGTCTTGACTGATTGGAGGGAAAGGGGAAGGGGGAGGAAGGGGGGAGAGTGATTAGGGTACGGGACTCCAGGGGAAACATTCTGTTGCATCGCGATTGTATGGCTCTTTGATTGTGTGTTGTTTTGGTTTGGATGATGTACTTTTTTATTAGTTAATTGGTTATGTCATTGAATTCGATGTGGGTGCTGTCACGGCAAAATACGGGTGAAAAGCACGGGACAACGTTTCTCTTCGGGGGAATTTGGTAACGTGTTTGTGTAATACGATGTACTGATGGCAATTGGTTTAGGGTACCTAGTTTTGGGGGTACGCTAGAATCGTGTTTCAGCTCTTATGTGGCGTTGGCTGCTGAGTACTTGCGTTTGAGTGTAGTATGTACGGCAGCGGACCCTCATAAATCACAAATCCCTCGGAATACAGCGAGTAGAGTTTGTGATAAGGCCGTGTACGCCGTTCTGCTGTGGTTTGAATCCAAAATTGATGACAAAGGTCCGCCAGAGGTTGATCACCTTGAACTTTGGTTTGAATTTCAAATTTTGACCACTTGCTTGATGAACCATAATCAAGCTTATGAGTGCTTACATGTTCAGGAACGCGTACAACATGGTGCTTCACAAGTATGGGGAGAAGCTTTACTCAGGGGTCGTCAACACCATGACGCAGCATTTGCGGGAGATAGCCAGAATAGTTGAAGCAGCACAGGGAGGCTTATTCCTGGAAGAGTTGGATGTGAAATGGCGTGAGCATAACAAGTCGCTACAGATGATCCGCGACATCTTGATGTATATGGATAGGACTTTCGTGAACAATTTTAACAAGACCCCTGTGCATGAGCTAGGTCTGAACTTGTGGCGAGATAACATTGTAAGGTCACCAAAGATCCGAGATCGACTATTGAATACCCTGTTAGACCTCGTGCACAGAGAGCGGACGGGGGAAGTAATCAATCGGGGCCTTATGCGGAACATTACGAAGATGCTGGTGGAGTTGGGGCTTACCGTGTACCAAGAGGATTTCGAAAGACCGTTTTTGGATGCAGCATCTGATTTCTACAGACTGGAATCTCAGCAGCTCATTGAGACTAGCGACTGCCCGGACTATCTTCGAAAAGCAGAGAAACGGCTGAATGAGGAAATCGACAGAGTGGCGCATTATTTGGATTCCAAAAGCGAGCCAAAGATCACGCAAGTTGTGGAGAGAGAGGTTATCGGGAACCGCTTGAAACTGCTGGTTGAGATGGAAAATTCCGGTCTGATCTCGATGTTGATCGATGATAAGTATGATGATCTAGGAAGAATGTACAATTTGTTCCGCCGGATTTCTACAGGTTTGGAGACAATGAGGGAGCTCATGACTGCTCATCTTCGTGAGACAGGAAGACAGCTTGTTACTGACCCGGAAAGGTTGAAAGATCCAGTGGAGTTCGTGCAACGCCTTCTGGATGAGAAAGACAAGTATGACAGGATTATTCAGCAATCTTTCAATAACGACAAGATGTTTCAGAACGCCCTCAATTCATCGTTTGAATACTTCATCAATTTGAATATTCGATCTCCTGAGTTCATTTCCTTGTTCGTAGACGATAAATTGAGGAAAGGCCTGAAAGGTGTGAGTGAAGAGGATGTCGAGTTGGTTTTGGACAAGGTGATGATGTTGTTCCGGTATCTACAGGAGAAGGATGTCTTCGAAAAGTACTACAAGCAGCACTTGGCGAAGAGGCTGCTGTCTGGCAGAACTGTGTCAGATGATGCGGAGCGTAGTCTTATCGTGAAGTTGAAGACGGAGTGTGGGTACCAGTTTACGTCGAAACTGGAAGGCATGTTTACGGATATGAAGACATCTCGGGACACCATGCAAGGATTTAACGCAACTTGGGCTGGTGCGGAAGGGAATGAAGGGCCAACGCTCACTGTGCAAGTGCTAACCACGGGGTCATGGCCTACTCAGTCCGGTGCCAGGTGTACTATGCCAACTGAGATTCTTGCTATGTGCGACAAGTTCAAGATGTACTATCTGTCAACTCACACAGGTCGGCGCTTAACATGGCAAACGAATATGGGCACTGCCGATTTGAAGGCCACTTTTGGGGATGGTAACAAGCATGAGTTGAATGTATCCACGTATCAAATGTGCATTCTGTGTCTTTTCAACCAAGCAGACCATCTGACATATCGAGAGATTGAGCAAGCAACGGACATACCGGCCCCGGACCTGAAAAGAAATCTGCAATCATTGGCGTGTGTGAAGGGGAAGAATGTGTTGAGAAAGGACCCGATGAGCAAGGACATAAGTGAGGAAGATATGTTTGTATTTAATGACAAGTTCTCCAGCAAGTTCTATAAAGTGAAGATCAGCACTGTCGTTGCTCAGAAGGAGAGTGAACCTGAGAAGCAAGAGACTCGACAAAAAGTGGAGGAAGATAGGAAACCTCAAATAGAAGCGGCCATCGTACGAATCATGAAGTCAAGACGTCTTCTTGACCACAATAACATTATCAGTGAAGTGACCAAGCAGCTCCAAGCTCGTTTCATGCCCAATCCTGCTGTGATCAAGAAGCGAATTGAGTCACTGATTGAAAGGGAATTTTTGGAAAGGGATCGTGCGGACAGAAAACTGTATAGGTATCTTGCCTGATGAGGTAGGCCAGAAGTCATGGTGTGCTGCAGGTGAGTAACCCTGGTGATCGAACCACATTTCACGCAAGTCTGAAGCTCACCTATTGTTTGACTTTCAACAGGACGAGGTGATCTCTGATATTCACCTGGACTCTAGTTTTTGTAATTTCCTTCAGTCTAATCCAAATTCTCATTGCCAATCACCGTTTTTTTTAATTAAATTTCACCTACTAGAACTTCCTTATCAAACCTGCTCTGCTGTCTCACTAGGATTTGATATTCAAGTAGCTGAGTAATATTATAGAAGCGAGTAGGCACATTTAGGGTAGACAACGTTTCTTCTAATTTTGAATCGTTAAGGTCGGAGACTGAATCACTACAGCCCCGGGTTCGCAGGTATGACCTGCAAAGCTGCCTTGAGCGCTAGCATCGTGTAAGTAGTGTCGTACCTGGTGACAGGCTTCTTGCAACGTCAAGGTAATGAAAATTGTAGATTCTGTACGTCGTGATTGAGTGAGCAGATTTCTGGTGGTGCTATATGGATGATACTTTTATATATATGGGATGGCGAGTGTTGCTCGAGGACGATTGACTATTGAGTGGTCATGTCTGATATTTTTACTTTCAGTGTGTTTCGGAAATTGGGATTGAATTCCTGGGATATTTTATATTGTGGAGTTTCTGCATGCTCTATTGACAGATTCTTTTCTGTGTGCTCAAGTGAAAGGGACGTAGTGTGTGCTGCATGGATATTGCAGTGCTTATTGATTGGTGGGAGAAACCCATATATTGGATTGTGAAATTTTGGTGAATTTATTTTATGTTTGAGTGTTACATTCTTTGGAAATGGATCATTGAAATAAGATAATAAGGGGTGATTTGCATTAGGACCAAAGTTGGGAACCATTCTCAAAGTAAAGTAATTTGGTTGAGAGAGAGGTCCAAGTTGGGTTTACACTTTGGCCAAGTTCCATGTCATTCTTCATGGATTAGGGATCCACTTGGAAGCCCACATGATCAAAGTAGACAATGTTTTGTTGGTCTTTAGAAGCTTCTTTCTTGTCACCATCGACTCCTTTTGAGGTAACCCTAATTAAATTTTAGGAAAATGATGAGCTAGGTTTCACAACTATAAGTTTATTCTATTTGATTGATTGTGTAATGTACTATGTTGAATCTTATAATAAGTAGATATGGGTTGGCTATTGTATTTGGAGTTTACATCTAGACCATGCAAAATGTTATTATATTTTAGTTTGGTTTGTCTTAGTGTATTCTACCTCTAAGTCATAGTGAAATTTGAGTTTTTACATTTTGACCATAGTGTATACAACAATTGATGTTGAAGATTTTGCCAATTGTTTAAAATAATGATATTGAACCTTTAATCTTTAATTTTGTGAAGTTTATTTTCAGCTGCAATATGGGATTTTTGTATTTAACATATAAGGTGTATAAATTGAAGTATACAATAGTGATCAATTGAATCTAAATATATATAATTCATGATGAATTGGATGTAGTAATATAATTCATGATAGAGTATAACATTCTAAATTTGGATCATTATTGCATTTTGTGTGAAATAAATAATCTATCTTTGTACAAAGAACATCTAATTTGGTGATATGAAATCATACAAATATTTTAAGAATATTCTATAAATTTTATAAATGTTACAATTATATTCTTGATATATACATTAAACCAAAATTTCAAGGATTAATTCTACTCTTTGCATTTTTTGAATAAAATGAATCTTATCATTCTTCACATCATATTTATAAGATTTTTGTACTATGCCATCTCCTAGCCTACATGTCTTACAAGTTGTAAAATGGTCACATATTCTACAAGTTGTATGGTATTGTATTTGAGCATGTTGAAATGAAGTCCAACTTGAAAGATATTTATTGTTGAATTGTTAGTCAATAGCAGATGTTATTTGATGTTTTTGTATATAATTTGCATTATAAGGACCAAACATAGCTAAGTTGTCACAAGAAAATGATCATATTCTTGGATGAATAGGCTCATTATTTATTTCTAAAGTTTTAACTAAAAATCATTCATAGAACCCTTTTAATCTTTGGCATCCTTACTAAAAAAAACAAAAACATTTTAGGTTGACGTCTTGTAACCTCAATTTTGATTTGAAAAATCTTTTTTATATAACGGGCATTATGAAATTTATATAAATGACCAATCAATTTTGAAATTCCACCCTTATAAGAAAATAAACGAATTCAAAGTTAATATTGCATACAAGTTCTAACAAACGTTTGAATACAAAATGCACACATTCAAATTGTAATTTGAAATACAAAACTTAGGGTATGTGCTCATGTAGCACTACCAATAACATGAAGTTAAACCATAATATTGCTTCTATATAATACTTGTTCACCATAATTATATATACCTAAGGTCTTGAATTTTTGTAGGATATATTTTTTTAAATTTCTTGTTTACACTAGATGAGAATCTTATACACAATATGCTCTAAATGTATTATCTTATGAAGAAGTACCCAGATCTCTAAAACATATTTTTGAAATTTCATAATTGTTCTCATGTATTTCGTCAAATTAACTTTCCATAGCCCAAAAAACTCTTTATTTAGACAAAAACTCTGCCATGGTGATTTTTCAAAGTCATATATTCCAAAAACTAGTTACCACGAATTGTCTTGGAAGAGAAATCTAATCAATTAAAGGCCATTCCAAAAAAACCCTCATAAGTAGGCAAGTAAGCAAGGGGTTGATTGGATGGAGCAAATAGTGAATGAACATGGTCAAATGAATTTTAGTTTTCCTAATGTACCTTGCTCAGTTGCAAGGTTTTGAAAACAATCTTATTGCTATAATTCCTATAAAAGTTGGTGTGCATATTTTCAACTATTTATAATTGCATTTTGTCCCAAAAGATAAACATTTCTGTTGTGAAAATATGAGATATAGGCCCTTGAAGTCATTTTGCCTAAGGAATAAAATTATTATTTCTTCAAAAATTAACTTTGACTGAAGAAATCTCAATATTTGTATGGTCAAAGTTTTTAAAAATTGAAGAATAGTTTTAACTTGATAACATTAAACAAGATATTACAATTAGATTTTCCAAAAAATGATTCTAAAAATATCTATTTTCATTTTAGAAACAAAAGTTTGGAGGAGGTTTTTGAAAGAAGAGATCTTTGGGCATTTAGGTTTCAAGGGTCATTTTATAGACCTCCTATCTCATTCAAGAGTGGAAAGGAGCATCTTCTTGAAGATTGGGCATGCAATAATCTAAATTGTGAAGTTTGATCTTTTTTCAAAACTGTGGGGTATTCTCAATTTCAAAAGTGGCAATTTTTTTTAAGATTGTAGTATTAAGAAGTTTCTCAAATATAAAAGCTAGTTAAGTAAAGGTCACAAAATTTAAGATGTGATATAAAAATGGCTTGGAATGATAACTAGAGTCACATTCCAAAATTGTAAAGTTGTCTTATAAAATGAAGCTTAAAAGAATAATTTGATAATGGATATTGAACAATAGTTGTAAAATAAGATCCATGGGTCTTTTCCATATAATGAAGTCTACTACAACACTATTAGAAGTGAAACCGATAATTAAAATTCTTTCTAAATGGATTGTAGATGAAATATTTGAAATTTCCAAAAGATGTTTTTGCTTTAAGCTAGAAATGTAAAGATCTAGTTATAGTAATGTTTAAAGATTTTTTTTTATTACTTTGTTTATTTGAGCCTTTTTTAGAGTACTTTCTTAAATTCTAATAGAAAATTTTTAAAGTGAAAAATACTTGTATGTGATGAGCAATAGAATCTTTATAATGAAAAATTTTGAAAATTTGTGTTGTTGAAGAACTAACACAAGAATTTACAATCATTTAGGTATAGCTGATGAAATATCATGATTTGGTATGTATACTTAGAACTTAGTCTTTCTCAAATAAAAAATTGAATCTAGTTTGCTTTACAATCTACAATAGGAAATGCCCTCTTGTAAGGAAAGTAAACTTGAAACCAATTTAGCTATTTGTCTAGTTAGATATCTATATGTGCTATTGTATTCTGCATTAGAGATCTAAAAATATATATTTTTAATCCTTAATAGAATTTCTCATGCCTTAGAATAATACAAATTGTGGTTATTGTTGTCAATGATCTTTTGAATTTTAAGTGGACTAAGTTGTTGGGTTTGTCCTCAAGCAATTAACATAGAGTAAACTTATTCATGTGGAAAACTTTGAATCCTATGAGAGACATGTGGATAATCAAAGGATGCTTGTATTGCTTGTTGCACTATCCAAGGAGAGGATATCTATGGAGTGAGTCACTTAGTACCATCTTCCAAGTTTTTTGTTACATGATGTTAATAGTTTATTAATACAATTGGTTACATTTTTTTGGTACCTTTGAATTGTAATTGTCAGTGTGCTTCACTTTTGAGGGCTCAGGAAGGACATTTCTAATAGTTCTAGTAGTTGGTTTGTTAGGAAAGGCTACTAGCACTACCTACAAGGTCAAGCTCATATATTCCTCCCTTCATAAGAATTATGAGGTTGTTGCAAGAAACACTTGTCCTATTTCTTGTCCTTTAGTCTCAGACAAGTTTTTTTGGCTCATAACTTTTGCATCGTGTATCAATTTCCTATGAAATTTGAAAAAAGGTACACATAGTAGTTTTCCAATTTTTTCTAATTTTTTTTCCAATTGTTTCCAATTTTTTTACTATTTTTAAATTGACCTCAATTAGAAGACTACTTTAGTAATTTTAGAATTTCTTAGAACTATTTCTGCCCAAAAATACAAAGTTGAAAGTCAAAACTGGAATACAAAGAGTTATACTAAAGTTACACAAATCTATGAGAGATTTTCTAAAAATAGAAAATTGTCCATCTTCCACATGTGTTCAAAGTGAACTACCTAGGTACATGTATAGAAAACATATTTTTCATTTGCCAAAGATGAAAAATGGTTGAAAAAGAGCACCTCCAAGTTAGAAAAAATAAATTTTTTTCTTTATATTCTTTGAATTTTTTTACTATTTTCTAAAAATCAAATTCAAAAGTATCTATTTTCTTGTATTTTTCTAGGCCTCATTTGTTGTGCATAACTTTCCGAAATAAATTTTTCTAAGCCTAAATTTTCTCACATATACTATTTTGAATGCTTTACAAATTATGCATATTTTATTTTATTTAGAAAAACTTATTCCAAAAGTCACAATATTCATTTCTTGAGGCCGTTTTGGCCAAAAAATGGTAGGTGTTTCTTGCAATTATCCTATAGTGTTTAATTATATTGTTTAGCAACAGAGTTTATATGGAGATGCATTCTAGAAGGATTTAAAGAGATAGTTATAAGAAAATCATGGCAATTTGATGGTATCCAAGTGCTTGCATATGCTTCACAAACAATATTTCTATTCTCTACCATTAGTGAAGGGAGTTGTGTGGTTGTTTGTCTTAGACTACCAAATTTCAAATTCCTCTTTAAGTACCAAGTTGCTCATCTTCTTAGGTGGATAGTGGATAGAGTAGCAAATCAAGGGGTAGAATGAATCTTCTCAACAATTGTCAATGACCTTCCAATCACATAAGTTCATCTTCTATGTGGTTGAAAGAGAGTAGTTGGAAATGACACTCACACCAACAAGGATAAAATGTAGGTTGTATTGCCACAACTATGAGATGTGTTGATTATGCAAATGATGAGATTCACATATAAATTTATGATGGAAGCAAACAATTTGCTACATTAAGGGAGCTGACCTTTTTCTAACCACTTAAGCAATTACAAGCATATGGAGTGCAAATTTCTTGAGTGTAGAAATTTTTCCTAATGTAGAAATAGAGTCTGAAAGGATTATATAGTTTTCTATAATTTTTTTAACTCAAAATATAATTATCATAAATTTTTTAGTTGAACTATATTACTTGATCTATACTAGTCATGTAGACTAATCTATTTCCAACCATGAGTTGGTTGCAGAATCAATTAAGGGCTAGTTGCAATATTAAGAGCCTAACAACCAATGGTAATATACCACAATTACTTCCGATCGCACTACAACTTCACAAGAAAGAGATCAATCTATAGGTTGGAAATTTGGGGGGGTGATTAGAAATAGGTTGGCTCCTATATAGCACATTAGGTGGCAATTTCAATGAGTGCATTTTTGGAGCAAACCATTGCATGCACAATGTTAGCAATAATCAAACACTCTTTTAAGAGTTCCACAAGCCATGATGTACTAGAATAAGGCCTAATGCTCTAAAAAAAGTTGGCTCCCAAAATTGAATTCTTACATCCACGACAACCAATTCACCTCTTAAGGTACACAACCTTTAGTTGTATGTCATTCTTTACCTCCTCATTGTAATCTTACTTTCATCCATTGTAACATTGGGCAAAAGACCATTACTCCTAGAAGCCCTAGTCCTAGTGTCAATGATCTAAGGTAGGAGGCTCTAAAAGCGTTCACCTCCTCAAATGTACACTATATGTACATGTTGCTTTTTTGTAGCCTTTAACAATGTACAAACAATGTACGTTTTAGGTAGTCGATGCTTTTAGAGTCCTATACCATTTCAACTTCAAAATTTCATAACTAATTCTACAAAGCTTCAAAAAATATAAATAACTTGGGTTAGATGCCAATTCCGCTTGTCTTTCAACGAAAAATTACTAAAAAATATTTCAAGAAATTTCACCTCCCCAAAAATTAGTTCCAACTCTTAAATGGTCCATTTACGGACCTCTTATCTTACTCGTAGTTCTAATCATCAATGAGATTTGCAACTTCTCCAACAATGGTGGAGCAAATTTCAAGAAGGTTTGGCAAATTTGCCAGCTCAATGTTTCTTGATTATGTATCACTAGGATATGAAAATAGAACATGATTGCATGTGCCATTAAGCTTATTTGATCTTAACTTATGTGGAAAAACATGTGCCTAAGCTTAAGTCCATCTTGAATTTTTGTGTGACCATACAATGGAAACACCCAAAATTGCCAAGTTAAGCAATTCAACATAGTTGGAGGCACCTTTTATTTAAAATAATATTTTGCAATATTAGTGAGTGAAAATCATGAATATTAAAAAAAAATAGATTTTTTGGATATGATATGTAATTTCTATAAATTTTCAAAGTGTTGGATTTCAAAACCACTAAAACAGTCTCTTAAGTGCATCCAAAACCAAAATCTGAGAAAATTATGTGTCAGCGAATGAAAAAGCAAATATATGTTTTACAATTGCATCAAAAAATTAAAATCAAACATTTGTATGACACCTTAATAGATGGTTACAAACAGGTTTAGTCACTATCTAGAGTACATGAATGAGGGTAGAGATGGTTTTAGATGTTTCTACCTTAGTGATTGTTGTAAAGTTTCTAATTTGCCATTATGGGTCAATTACTCAATACTCTTCTTGCTTTGATGACTTCTATGGACACAATAGGTTCTAAATACATACCTTAGGAGGGTCAAGTACCAATTGTAGTAAATAACTACATGAGAACAAATCTAAGGTTTCATTTTAAAATAATAGCTAATGATTATAGTGATGTTTTTAGTTAAACTATAAGAATACTTCAAATGTATGTTGTTAAAGGGACAATAGTAATCATAGTGCACTTGATAAATGGGTGTACTAGTTAGTGAAGTAGAACCAATATAGAATGTCCAAAATCAAATAAATTAATTTAACAACACGTGCAAAGTGAATAGACAATGCTGGAGTTGGTAGAACTCCAAAAGTGCTCCTTTACATATGAGGCTTGTTTATTGTACAACCAAAGTTGATTTTATTTCGAGTGTTTTAGGAGAATGAAGTAGTTTTGGAATTTTGTGTGGGTGGTTCAAGATTCAAACCACAAAAGTGCAATTTTTTTCCATGCATATAGATGTGAACTTTGAATGATATATTTCTTATATAAAAAGCAATGTATATTAAAAAGAAACACAACATTGGCATTCGTTCTTGTAGTTCTCTTTCTTGCATTTAAGAAGAAAGTACTTTTAAGTTCATTTTCATTTTTTTCTTTTTCTTTTTTGAATGGTGTGTTTTACATGCAGTTATAGAAGTGTGTGTTGCTCAACAAAAGTTTAAAACTATGCTAATAAATGAAAGATTGCTTAACCCCTAAAGGACCAACATGCATTTTTTGGTAACATAACTTTTTTGGGCAGGTGCATGTGAGCATAGATCTCCATATTTTTGGCCCAAATTTTAATGAAAGGTGTGGACGAGGAATATCTTTCATGTACACTAAATTTCAAGACATTTGGAAATATGAGTAAAAAGTTATGGCCTAATATGTAGTTTATTTCTCAACTCGGGCAATCTGGGTAGATCTAAAAAAAATCTTTTTTTTCAGAAGTAAAAATTTAAAATTAATTTTCTAGATTTATATATACATAGAAAGCTTTGAATCATTCTATTTAGATCAATGAGTCCAAAGTTATGAGATGTTTTGGTTTGTTGGCGATCATGGATTCTCTACTCCAAAATAAACTTTGAAGTTCTTTATTGAACTCAATTCTCAATTTTTTTGAAAAAAATAAAAAAATTAGGTGAAGATTTTTTATTACAACATTACCACCATTTGAGATTGGCATTTTTCAATTCCATAACTAAATTATTAACAATTTAAAATTTTGATTCATTCTCTACTTCTTTCTACTTACTATTTTTTTCCAATATGTTGTACAATTCCAAATGATTTGAAAATTTTCAAGCATGGAGCCAAATTGACTTTAAATATAAATCTAAAGAGTTGAAACCATTTTGGACATTTTTTCATACAAATGTGATCTTGTGAAGTGTAGCTGCCAAGTTCTATGTAGGGCCAAAAAAAAGCTTTTTGTCAATTCAAATGCTAATATCTTGCAATCTACAAGGTGGAAATTTTTGGAATTTTTTATACATCTTCTAAAATTATCATAATTTGAGAGCCTATAGTTAGATGTGTCCAAAAATGTTTTAAATTTTTTTTTTATACTTGTCCTAAAAGTGGCAGTTTTGGAGCGTTTTTTGTTAAAATATAGTCATAGAACTTTAGAGGTTAACTTTGTGCATAGTACACATTTTTTTTTGTTATGTTATATCTTTGTTGCATCAAAATTTGTGCTGGAATGAGGTAGCCTCATACACAATCAATTACATTATAGTTAATTTGTCACCCAAGAAAAAAAAATTATCATTACACTTACAATATGGTTAAAAGAAAGGTTTTGGAATATTATGTAAGTATGAAATAGCACCCCCCTTAAAAGATGTTCAATTGTCCATGGTCAATAAAAAAATATGGGTAGTAACTTAACTCCCCCCAAGATATATGGGTCTAAGATATATGGTAGAACCACCTATTGTCAAGTATTTTAGCAATTTTGCTCATGTTCTAGAGAAGTTTAAGACAATGTAAATTTTTTGCCATAGAGGAAGATAGAAATCACAGGGAATGCAATTTTTTTGGTAATTTTATGCCTTAAATTGAAATTACTATGAATTTTGAAAGCCGGTAGCTAGTCCAAACATGCTTGCTTAGAAATTGCACATGTAGTGCTCTTTGTCATTTTCAAAATTTAGTAGACTCTTTTTCTTGGAGCAATTTATAGTGGAAATGTAAATCCCTATTTCAATTTCTCATTTTGTTTTGGTCCACAAAAATGCTATAGACTATTGTACAAATGACAAACTTCTACATTGCATCCATTCACGCAAATGGGAGCATCAAATGTGACATTTGCAATTTGTTTTTGTTGAATTTGACATTTTGCATCACAAATTACAAATGTCACCCATAATTTGTTTGTTCAACGTATTTTTCTACTAGTATAAGTTTGATTCAAATTATAGCAAAGTAGCCAAGACTGTATGGCAAGTTGATGATTATAACAAACATTGTAGTAAATATTGGAATCTAGAGTAACAATTGAGCATGGACAAAATGATGGTGAAATATCTTAGAAAATATGCATTTGTTTGTCAATACCTAAAAGAAACAACAATCCCAACTAGTGAGCACAAAGACGTGAGCCTACAAGCCTTGAACCTAATTGTAGGTATGTATCTACAACTAATTAACAGTGTCTATGAAAGAAGTAGTTATAACATAGGTACACTATAATATGGAAAGAGTTTATAATATAAGCACCTATAATATAGATACCTATAATCTTAAAACATGTTTATAATGTATTCCTAATACTATTAGAGAAATCAATGTCCAATTCAACATAGATTTAGCATAGTTTTGTTAATAAACATGGTTAGATATGACATCTTAATTTGGACACTTTTTAGCATAGTTTCATTGATTATGCCATGTAGGATGAATGTCCTTATGAATGTTCCACGTTAGTTTAGATCAACTACCACATCATCAAAATATATAATAATTATTATTAACAACAAAGATATTATTATTAATATTTGAAATTTGCCATATAGGCTACCACATCTAGGCAAAACCTAACATATAAGTAGAGATGCCACATCAATAGACCCTACCTATAGGACATAATTATTCCATAAATGCTAAACAATTAAATAAAGTTTCCAAATAGATTTTGCACTTCAAAATTTAAAGTAGAATTTAGAAATATATTTAATATAATTCAATACATTTAGAAATTGAACTTTGAATGTCAGTATGACACATACCTCAATATTGAAAAAAAATGAGAAGACAAGCTCTTTATACAAGTGGGGTGGTAGTAGGTAGAATAACCCATGTACAATATGTAAATTAGAATTAGTACAAGCTCAACCACCCATAGTCAAGTCAAAAGTAGGAATTGTGGTTAAAATAAAATTTCAAACTTCATTTAGGCAATGTAAAATAATTTTTTTTCGGAAACTTTGAACAAAATTAATATTAAAAATCAAGATAAATTTCATTTCTAAAAATCTATTTGAGATTTTGAGACTTTAATTAGAAGTTATAAACAAATTTTAGAGAGGGGTTTATAGGAACATTTTCATTGACAAATTCAAACATCCTCACTAAAAAATTTCCATAACTTTTGATTGGAGTTTTGATGTATCAAATAGATTTTCTAAGATGAAATTTGGCTTAATTTTCTGGTTTTTTTAGTTCAAAGTTTTTGAAAGAAGAAAAAATTCTACAATGCCAAAATGAGATATGAAATTCTTTTTGCACACAGTTCCTACATTTTGACAATGAACAGTTAAACTCTTATCTTCAAATTATCCCATAGCCTTTGAGAATTCATGATAGACGATGAATTTCTTTATAAAAATGGTCCTTAAGCCTCTCTACATTCTCACTAAATATCAATGGAGTAAGTCCTTTACCTGACTATCTAAAAAATTCTTGATGATAGATAGTCATTAGACTTAATTTTGGACTTTTTGGTAACATTGGACGCTTTCATTCTTACAACATCTTAGTCATTTAATTTTTGTTGAATTTGATAACATGGTTGTCATGCCCCTGTCTCCTTAGGGTGCCTGAAGTACCTTAGTGAGCAAGGAGGACCTTGGGAGTGACTTCCCAAGCCTTGCAATAGTCCAAGTAGGGAATAATGAGAGACTTCTAAGCAAATAAAGCACAATAGCACCTTGGACTTGAAGAGAGCGGTGGCATATTATATATTCTTGGAAAGCTCTTAAAAAGATGCTTTTAACTATCTAAAAAATGTAAGATTTGGACTAGTTG
Source organism: Pseudoscleropodium purum (assembly GCA_963969395.1). NCBI lineage: Eukaryota > Viridiplantae > Streptophyta > Bryopsida > Hypnales > Brachytheciaceae > Pseudoscleropodium > Pseudoscleropodium purum. The sequence goes on from OZ017795.1 coordinate 31,485,496, forward strand.
GCTTGAAGTTATGGCCATTCAAAGTTGGGGGTGTCCTAGTGGTACTCAAACACTTAAGGCCTAGGAGTTAGGGGTTCTCAAAGAATCCTTTAAGGAAGTATGGCATGTATTATACCATTGAAAAGCTATGAACATGAGAATGTTAGATTGGCAAGCATTATGGGATTTTAAGCTATGAAGCAAAAGTTATGGCCAAGAAAAGGGTCATTGTGAAGGCATGACACTTCTCATAGTGAATCTGAATCTTTGGAGGGCAATAACTTTGTGAGAACTTATTCAAATGGAACAAATGAGATGTCCATTGGCACCTACTCGTTGATTAAATATTGAAAATGATCTTGCATAAAATTATGCCATTTGGAAGTTTGAGAATCCAAATGGTGATACAACTTGGTGGTTTCGGTTGGAAAATGGGTGCTCTTTTGAAACCCAAGTGGGTTTAGGACTTCCTTTGACCCACAAGGGGGGACTGCCAAATGACATAGAAAACACTATAGGAGGGATTGATCCTCCTCCTCATTCATTCTAAAAGCTTTGGTGAATCTTGGTAGCTCAAGGTTGGTGATACAGCTTCACCACTGGCTTCAAGGCACCATGGGACCTTTGTGTGTGGCACTGGTTGGGTGGAGTTTTGCTCCTTATTAGGCCACTCTCTATGTACCCAAAGTTGTGAGTCCTAATTTAGCTATGGTGTGAAAGTAGCAAATACACAATAGACTAGTATGGAGTGGGATGACACTTAAAAGGCAGTTAGGATCATGATGAGTAGTGCCACCATGAATTCTAGCACATTAAGGTGGAAGTTCTACCTCATGTTACTAAGTAACATGCCTAGTGTCATGAGTGGAGTATATGCTAGTAGTTCCAAAGATTGGAACTTAGCAATGAAAATTGGTAATGGGAACTAATGATCTGGATCTGTAGTATGTGTAGTTTTAAGCAATTGTGACCCAAGTCCAAGTGATGCTAGAACTGAGGGGTGGTAAACCCATTAAGTAGTGAAAGGCTGTTGAAACTTTGAGGTATTATTTAGATCACAATAGTGGCAATTCTTTACCAATTTGATTTATTTTTGGTCAAATCAATACAATTACGTTGATTGACTTTTTACAAATAATTTGTTTAAACAATTTATATTGAATTTCAAAACGAACCATGCAAAATTGCCATTTTTGCAATATGGACAATTACTATCAATACAATTCAACAAATATTTTGTTAATTTGCATCCCCCTTTCTAATAGTTAGGCTCATAGATTCTACACTCACAAGTTAGCATTTCCTCCTAAAAAGAAACCTATTCAATATGGTATTTGGCAATAGCTCTTCAAATATATGTAGAAGATTGACATTTACTAAGGCTTTAGAAATTCAAAATAAGAAAAGAATGTGGGGGGAACAAACCATTTTATCTCTTATACAAAGGTTTTACAAGCCATTATTTGTTTTGGCAATTCACTATTACAAATCTACCATGGGTTGAAATGAATGAGTGTTAAATCCATGCTAAATCCATGCTAAAGCTAATATAATTTGCATAGAAACTAATATAGAATAAACACAAAACTTTTTCAATTGGGGGTGGATTTGTTTTAGTAATTGTTAGGAAGTGGTATATGTGTGATTGACTCTTATTCCACCAACAACAAGGATTGATGGGAGGCACTTACAATGTCTCATCAAGAAGCAAGCATAGGCAACTATAGTATTGCATACATGCAAGTAAATGCATGATTGTTGTCACATGTTATGACAATAAACTTGTAACTTTGTTATCAATTGCTTATAGTTCTATTGATCTTTTTTAAGACATTGTACATCAATAGGTGGCATGTTGGTGGTCACATTGAAATCCCAACATTGCCTATTCTTATCCATTACAAAAAATATTTGATGTAGGCAGCTAAATATGATCATGTATGTACATGAATGACTACTACTTAGTGTAGAAGTAGGACAACAAATGGTGGCATAAATTATTTTTTCACATTACTGATTAATCTTTTCTAAATGCCTACATCTTGTACAAGAGTGTAAGTAGAATGTAGAAACCCATGATTTATTTGCCATTCAATATTAGTATTGCTTATACTATTACAAAAATTTAAGAACCTCCAAAAAGGGCTACATGTTGAGTATAAAAGTGAAAAATCTAATTAAAATTTATTATACTATGTTTTGGTCAAAGTACAAGAAGAGAAAATGTCAATACTATGTGGAGTGTACAAAGATTAGGCAATGGTATTTGCCTCACATGATTACTAATTACTTATATAGGAAACTGCTTTGTGATTTACCAATGGTAAGAATTCTTGGACTATATGAGGTCATAAACGGTACAAAGCCATATGTTTGTTTGTGATTTATTTACTAATGTGTGTTCACGTCTTTTATATGATCACATATTATTTCGAATGTAATGAAATTTTGTTCTTTGCTTTTGGAGTTGAGTAGGTAATTATAGTCTTTGCATCTTCAACTATGGTTTATGTCTTTGAAGAGGTTAGTTTGCCTAGGTTCAACTCTTAAAGTCTTAGGTTGGCTAAATGGATGTTGTCCTACTTTTTACACCATCTCGCAACCTTTTCTATTCACTTGTCATTTATTCATTCAACAGTCCAATGAGCTATGGTTGCCCTAACTAAAAGATTCCTTAAATAATTTTCTAGGTTGTCCTACAAAGAATGAATTAAGTCTTTTAAGGATTAAAAATATTATGACACTCGCAAAAAGAGATTTGAAATGATTCACAAGATTGAGTCATTTCAATTTCATAGAGATATTTGTATAGAACCAATAACAAAACATATTTTTCTTTAAATGTTTTGTGCATCCTATAAATTACATCATTTGCCTTATAGATTTTTATTAAATTATATTAAAAATTAAAAATTATTATAAATAATATGTGAATATATATTGTGTGAGAGAGAATTATTGATTCAATATGACAAGTTGTATAAAAATGAAGCATTCAACTATTCAAAGTACAATACAATTTGATAAAACTCAATATAACAGGTATTTAATTTTATTGATTTAAAAATTAATTAATTTGAAAAAAATTCAAGATTTTATTTATGTGTAGTTTTTAGGAAACAGCTACTTAAAAATCTATTGGCATATTTGAACATATCATTTAATAGATTTTCAGATTTGTAGACAACTTTGAAAAGAAAAATTCTTCATCACCAGTATTTCAAAACTAATAAAATTTATTACATTATCATTACTATCATCTAATGTTGACTTTTAGGATACGTAAATCTCTTGTATAAAGACTCATATAGAAGACACTTATGTAAATGATACTTCTTCTGTCCCTCAAAAAACCTCCCAAAACTTTCTTCATGAAGGATTAACTATATTTTTAGTCTTTGTGGTAGTGAGACATGCATTCAAGAACTAATATCCCCTAAATCTATGCAAAATCTCCAACTTAGGTGCCATCATTTAGGCCTTCAAAATCCATGCAAAAACTATCATTTTTGAACATCATCCATGAAATCAATGTTGCTAGCTTGTCATTCTTGATGATTTAAAGGTTGGTGGCAACAATGGGAATCTAGAAATATTTGCTCCCAACCTAATACCTGCAACAAAGAAACCTATTCCACTTCATGATTACATCTTCATAGTGCCCAAGTGGTCACAAAATTCATCATCAAGACAATTGTTTGAGGAAGCAACAAGTAAAAGGCGCATCATATGGACAAGGCCGAGCTTGCTAAGAGAGGAATGCTCCTAGATCACTTGCTACTTGCCCCCACTAGATCATTCAACACAACCAATGCTTACTCAAAAGTCAAAATTAGTAATGGAACTTTTTAGTGGGACATGAATCGTGTCGGATTTAAAGGTTTTAGAAGGATAAAAGGAGTATGTATTTAGGGTTAAAGGTGCCTTCACAATGCTCAATTATTCTAATGACATTTCAATTCAATGACATATTTTTTTGTATTATATTCATTTTGTATCTTATCCATTGAATGAATATCAAATCCATTAACTACATATATCTAATTTATGAAATAAATATTTTTAATTTTACTATGCATTTTAATTTCAACATACATGCATACCATATTTGCAACAATAAACAATAACACTTACAGGGTATTACCAATACTACGGTAATAAAGTAATAGAGACACTTTTTTCTTTAAGTAATTTCAAATGTAAATAAATATCATCATTTTGTAATTGATATATAAATTCTAATTCCTTCTTGCATTTTGGTTATGAATTTTCTTCATATAATTTTATTTTTATAGATAAAAATAGACTTGTACACTTATTCCATGTAATTGCGGCCAACTAAAATAGATGGGAAGATGAAGTTCAATTTTTGGTAGAATTAAGATAACAATGAGTTATATCTTTTAATTAATTTTTGACAAATAACACTAGCAAGTTCACTTATCAATATACTTTCCAAGATCACATAGGACCACATATTTAGATTTAAAATAACCACTAAAAGTACATAAAAAGATCAAATTTTGGTTGCTATAATAACTATTTTAGTACTCATTAATATGATTTAAGGTTATAATATAAAGATGTCAAAGTTTGTAAGTAAATCAGGCATTCGCATTAATAGTCCTCGAAAATCCATAAAAGTTAATCCTTCACTATGTGGATCGATTTCTAATATTACTTTATGAGCCATGTCAAAAAGTTCATTTTCTTCAAGACCTTCCGATGATGGAGTACGTTCTAGTATATTTTTGAATGAATATCCAACTACCCCACTAGATGTCAATAATCCAATACCATGCATTATATCATCTGAAAATTATATAAAATCTATAATATGAATATTACGAGAACCAAAAGTCAATTGTTTACTACTTAAATAGATATTATTTTAGCTTGTGTTGATAAATATGTTCAATTTCATTTACGAAACTATTAATTCCAATTACAAAATCCCACTTTAATAGGAAATACTTGAACCAATGTAAAAATCAAATCAACCTATTAGGCAAACTATTATGGAGATTTAGTATATGAAATAGAATTCAATTTGTATAATTTTACAATGCATTTAGCTATTCTAAAATAACTATCTAATATGCTTTGACACCTTCTTACACAAAATTTGACCTATTAAAGTAAAACTATTTTAAATTTGAATTAATTTTCAAAAGATAAAAAAGTCATTTGATATAAAATATTTTTTATATTATTTCAATAAAATAATAATAATAATAATAATGATTAATGCCAAAGAAAATATCAATCAAGTAATAGAACAAAGAAATATATTACATCTCACCTATACCAATAACATCGTCTCCATCAAAATCCCACAGACAAAATATCCAAACCGTTTTGATTTCCGATGATGTATGTTTTGAAAATGTTGAAACTACATCGAGGAACTTTTGAAATGTTAGCCTTCCACTACCATCTTCACTAAATACCATGCATATCCTAGCCGCAAATGGATTGACTCTCATTTGTTCAATTTTAACAAACTCCTCAACACCAATATAAAACAACTCTTGATTACAAATAGTCTACATTTTTTAAGAATTTTTTTGTAAATCATTGATTCACTATTGGTTTATTCATTTATTTATTAATAGAATTTATTAAATTACATTAAAAATAAATTATTAAAATTAAAACAATGAAAAATCATAAAAATAATGTATAAATAAAATTCTTTTAATTTGATTTTCTTATTATTTGTAATATCATTCAAAAATGTAATGGGTTTGAATTAAATTCCCAAAATTGTAAGCCACTTACTCTAAAAATTGTGTATAAGTATGATAATTCATTTGGTGTAAAACTGTGTTTATAATCAAAGGATAGATTATATTGTTCATGATTTATTGCACCTTCTTGATTTCTTTGCCTAGTAGGGTTTGCAATACTTCCAAATCTACTAAAAAGATTAGAAAATTTTGATTTTATAATATTCATTTCTTTTATTTAAAAGAAATCAAGTTCAATAAAGATATGAATAAAAAGATAATTATATATTAAAATAATTACAAAAAATATTCAAAAAATATTTAAAAATTTACACTATTGAAATGATAAAATAAAACTTGAATTAACTAACACTTTATTATTGATTCTGATTTGTGATCCTATGCTACAATTATTGGCATTATCTAGTACAAGCCCATGAGTTAGTTCAAATTTTTAAAGATGAAAATATATAATATAAATTGAAATTTAGACTAATAATTGTTTTTAGTTTTTATTACCAAATAAAAGTTGTAAATTATGATTTATAGATATCATTTATATAATTAATTCATTTGAAACATCTAAAACCAAAAATTTAAAATATCTTCTACCAAATATAAGTTGGACATTTGTGATTTTTATAAGATTTTTTTATTATGAGACTCTTAGGCTCATAGATTCTATATACACTCACATGTTGGCACTTCCTTGCACTAAACTAGTATAAAAATATGCACAAAAAAATTCAAAAGCTTTGATTATGTAGATTTCAAAATAAATATATTTAGAATAAAGAAAATAGTTGTTTTGCACCCTGAGTGATTAGATTATACAACTTTAAATCTTTTTTATTTAGAATTCTTGCATTGCAAATTTTAAATTAAATGTTTTTGATGATGAAGAATTTAGATGAGATTATAGGAAAAATAATAATTTAGTTTTATTCTTTAAATTTTTTTAGTAGAAATATGTCTAAGATTGAAGGAAAAAACTAAATTTTTACTAGCACTATAAGATGGAATTCAAAACACCTTTATCCCATCAATAAGATTGCTTTATATAGCAATAGTGCTAGTATGTGAGCCCAAGAATGCAAGCTTGTGAACATTGAGCCTACAATATAGATACCTATTATATAGATACTACATATTATAGAAAGTGTATGTATTATAAACACTTATAATATAGGTATTTATAACATATAAATCCTATAATCATAGACAATTTATATAGTATATACACCTATAATATAGGTGTGTAGTATTTTAGGCTCATGGGCTCACATTCCTAAGCATTAGAAGATTTTGGGGGGCTTCAAAAGCTTGTTTCAGGCCTGTTTCCTCGTAGCTATTCCTTGCAGCGGAGGGAACGGCCTGCTATCATAAATTTTTAAAAAGAAAAAAATTCATTAATTCTTCAAATGTCAAAAAAAGTTGAAAAAAATTTGGGCAATGATGTGGCAAGGTCTTAGCTACGTCATTTTGTTGCATCGAACTTATTCCTTGCGTTCACAGGGTGCGATAACTTGCATGCTTCTGGAGGCCCCAAAAATCTTCTAATGCTCATATAAATGATATAATAGCAACCCTCATATGCAATGCATACTTTTCTAGAAACCTTGAATAAAAAGATTATAATTTATTTTTTCAAAATCACATTCAATTTGATGCTAATACATAATTCAAAGGGTATTCAATTAAAACAAAATATTTAGTAGAGGACATTGCTAAGATCTTATTTAAATTAAGGTTGATATCTAAATAGGGCATCTTCAACATTTAGGGATTAATTTTTTTTTTCATTCCATAAAGCACATTTTCCTTTTCATGCTAGAATTGTACGCTAAAATCTCTTTCAAAAATTGAGTAAAGTGGAGTTGTTATGCAATATCATCCATTTTTTGTAATGCTTCTTGAGCTTTAGAGACAAATACTAGTATATCAAAACCATCACTAAATCATTAGATATAAAAATTCTTGACTATTTTCATTGAAGAACATTTTTGAAGAAAATTGCCAATTTGCTATAAAAATCAATGTCAAAGTAACTAACATATTCTAATATAAAGAGCTTGTACAAAATTATCAAATAATGTTTATTAAAGATTAAAGGCTCTAAAAAAAAATCATAATCCAAAATTCCCATTGTTCTTACAAAGAACAAAGTGGATTCTATAATCTCAATTTTTGCTTTGATTTTTTGAATTTTTTGAAAAGAGAGAAAAATACATTAGCTTTGGGAGAACATACTATTTATTTCAATTAATGTTCAAGAATGAAAGTCATGCCATTCCAAGTACAAATTCCAATTCATTGGATAATAAAAAAATCTTCAAAATGGAATGCCTGACAATTCAAAATAGTGATGCCAAAGTTATAGATCTTCTTGTTTTTTTAGGCAATTTAAGCAAATTCTTGAAAAATTAATACATAGAATTTTTTTAATTCCATTTAAACTATTTTCAAAAACAATAAATCTACACAAGTAAGTATACTTTATAAAGGAGGGTTGCTATTATATAAGCCTAAGAGTGTAAGCCCATGAACTTGGAAGACTATACAACTACATTATACATGTCTATATTACAAAAATCCTTCATCATTACAGTATAACTATGTTAAAAATACCTACATTATAGTTGTTTATATTATAAATACATGCAACGGTTGTAAGATATTTACTTATATATATGCTCAAGGCTCACATGCTTGCATTTTCATGCTTACCTACTAGCATAATTGGTCATAAATAAAGAATCACTAAGGTTCAAAATGGATGATAGAATGACATAGAATCCTACATGTCCTAAAATGGATAAGGTTTCATATTTAGATTTTGCGGTGAGACACCCTCAATAAGTTCTCTCGCTTGATTTTTAGGGTGACCAAGCGATCTAATATAGTTAATTGGTCTCTTTTTGTCAATCTTTAATGCTGTTTACTATAAAAAAAATGTTTCTATACTACTATGAAAGCAATTTTAATTGCTAGATTGTTGTTTTTATTCTTGAATTGTTGTTTTATTATGAAAGTTAAAAAATGCTTTTCAATCTCAGTAATTGAAATTTTATTGCAAACAATAAATTATTATTGAAATATTATTATAGTAAATGAATTTTGTATTATATATTTTATCAATTTCATTATAAAAACATACTAAAAAATGGCCCAATCATTTACATAGGACCTTCCACTTTATATTGTTGACTACAATTTTCAAAACCAATTTTGTATTATTTTTGGTTACAAGTTTTTTCTTCTATTTTTTGGAGTCCTAGTAGATGAACTGATTTTATTAGGAAGTAAGAAGAAATAGAGGGGGGAGGAGGAAAAAAGGAAGAGAGGATGAATAAAAGTGAACATTAAGTTATCAAAAAAAATTTAGAATTTCATTTAAAATTGAACCCCTAAAGAATTAGTCTTAACTTACTTTACATACATTGGAGGTGACCAAGGGATGACAATACTAAGTCTTGGTCACAACTCTTGACTATAACATGACCAAGAAAATTATCTGGACTGGTTCTTGGTCACAAGTGTAAAGAGGTCCTAAGGTTCATAGCAATGGTAGGGCTAAATGTAATAATATAAAGAATATAAATAGCTTTTGAAAAGAAACTATTACTTAGCACAAAAAGACAAGCCATTTGCTAAGCTTTCATAAAAAAGTTTGAACAATTGGCAAAAGAAAAAATGGTGAAGTTTCGTAACATAATTTTATAATAAAGTACATGATTAAAGGAGTTTTTGGCTTACACTTATGGATTAGTTTATCATGTTTATGAAAATCCTAAATTTTCACTAGTTTTCCATCCATTTGCATAGAAGTGATTGGCGCTTCATTTAGTGACCTTTCATGGTAGAAAAGGCATTAAAGCATAAGCATCTAAAAACTCTATTTTCTCCGCTCTAGTAGATGGGTGGTCTAATGAATGCCAATACTTTTATAAGATTATCAACCTTCTAAAGAGAAAATCAACTCAAGATATTTTATAATTACCTCACATTAATTATATCCTACAAATTTTCAAAATGAAAAGTTTGAGTTACCTACTTATGCTATTCAACTCAACTTTAATGACATCAAATGCTTTGATTCTTATTAGTTGTTTTAAAAAAATGATAATTACCAAACAATTGGACCTAAAAGTGATATGAAAACCTAGTTAGATATAGAAGTCACGAGGTGTATACAATGACAATACAAGAATTTAGGAGAGTCTAATTTTGATTTTTGGTCCACTACAGACAATACTTTGAAATTTCACCTTAGTCACTTAGTGTCCAAAGAAATGCATCCTAAAGTGGGTTGGAATCTTCTCACTTGCTAAAAAGATTCAATAATATCAAATATGCTCATGGTTGCTACTAATGTCAATTATGGGTATACTTAAGGTAATTGCATGTAATTCTGACTCCTTCAAAACTTGATTGCTACAAATTCTTGCCTTTAAATATATTGCCTTTATTTTTGATGATTTTTGATTGTTTTTTGTACATCTAATTTCAACAATAATATTTTTTATAATTTATTAATAAAATATCTGAGAGCTACATGAGTAAAAAAAATCTGGAATACTCTTTAGACTTCCAACCGAAAAAATGAGATAATTTAACAACAGCCAGTAACAATGCTCAATTGTTTATTTTGGACGCAATTAGGTGTCGTAACCTTACCTTGTTCCGCATGCTCTCAATGCAGTCCACAAGAACCCCATCCACGTCCCCCTCCACGTCCCAACATTCATCCAATCCGGAACCTTCGTAACGTCTTCCCAGTGGCCGTTGGAGCAGCCCGTCCGGAGGCGGAAACCCAGCCGATCCCCAAAGCGACAAACCCAGTCGCCGGCCCGCTCTTCCGCCCTCCCGGAGTCCTGGGCTGGGCCGGGCCGGGCCGGTCGCGGGATGGTCAACATTTTCAACACCCGTTCCGCGATTTCCCAAAGGCAAGCCCATAGGCTTCGTTTAGCAAGGCTGACTCTGACTTCGCCGTCTCTCTCCTTTTTTCGCTTCTTCTTCTTCATCGCCATAGCCCATCTCCCCAACCGGAACTCTCCCTTCTCCATCGCCTCGTGTTCCCTCACAACATCAAATCGCCACACTTGAGCTTTCTCTCGATCAACTTTGCAACAACAGCTTCGTTTGAGAACTTAAGTTTTCTCGCCATTGTGCCTTTTTCGCCTCACTTATTGTCATCGCCTGGGTCCCATCGTTGGCAATGTAGGCTCGGAACCTTGTGCGGGATCATGTTCGCGCTTTAGTTCTCCTTTGATCTCCGATTAATCTCTTACACGACTGTTTTAGGAGTTATTTTCGAGTGTTTGGGTTTTTTTTTTTGCGTTTCTGGGGTGTTTCTTGGGGAGGGGGTTGGGGCGAGTGGCGTTATGAAGCGAGGTGGAGGTTTTAGTGGTGGTGGAGGGAATGCGAATGGCCCAGGAGGCCTTCCATTATTATCCCCTTCCTCTCGAAAACTGCCTCCCCCCAGTCCTACATCTGGCTTAGGGTCGTTGTCCCTTAACGAGAAAGAAGCAACAAGCGCTCAGGAGTTTGCTTCGACGACGACATTTGTGCAAGTCGACACATCCAGTTTCCGTGAGCTTGTGCAGAAGCTCACAGGCGCATCGGATTCCGACGTGGAGAAGCTGCCGATCACGTTACCCTCGCGGCAAGCTTCCCGCGGGGGGGTTGATGCTGCGGCTGCGGCGGCGAAGATGGACAACACGTACGGAGGCTTGATCCCGAAGCCCGTAGGCGATTTGAGCGCCAGACGGCCTGCATTCAAGCTCCACGAGCGGCGTCAGTCCAATCTACGGAAACTCGATGTCAAAGGCTTGGGCGCGGCTGCAGCCTTTCGTCGCGGCGTGGCGGGCTATGGCGGAAGCTCCCCGACACCCGATCTCTCCCCGAAGTTCCCTTCATGCATTGCCAGCCCGGTAACGCCTCTCTCCAAAGACGTGTTCGAAAGTGCTCATGCGCCAACGACGCCAACATCCTACGAGGGATACACAGACAGACTTATCCACACTCAGACAGACAGATATTCTTCGAGAGAGTCCTCCCGCAGCAGGACGGACATTGAGCCGCAATTTTTTTTGCATCCCCCGGCGGAACGGCCGAAGCAACAACAGCCTGAGCTGCTGTCGCTCTTCCCACTCACGTCGCCTCGCGTCTCGGAATCAAGTTCATGACAGTTCTCCATAGTTTCCGAGGTTTGCTGCAATTAGTTTTTAGGGTATGGGATGCAGGCAGGAGCATTCCATTGCAGTGGCGATGGCGATTGTAATCCTGTTTTTTTATGGTGTAGCATCCATCGCCTGATGTTCTGACAATGTATTTTATAAGGACGGTGTGGATGCACCGCGTGGCTCGGCATTAGGAGCGCCGCCAATGCAGGAGGACTGGGAAGCCTGACAGGATTCAATTTGGAGTTCAGGTAGAGAGATCGATGCATGTCGAAGTTTTTGGGAGATTCTTATGGTGTTGCCAATGCTTGGAACAACAGCTCAGCTGTGAAGGTGGCACTCCCCCTTTGAGATGGGTTCAACTCAGACTTTTTTTGAAGACTCTTCTGATGTTGCAAATGCTTTGGGACGTCAGCTGTGAAGGTGTGCTCCCCTTTGTGGTGTGGTACCTTGCTGTCGAGGTTGAAGATCAGTGCTAGTGTCTCCTTCTGCAGTTTTTGTTGGGTAAGGTAGCAGCAGGAATCATGTAGGTTATTCTTCCTTTAGTACATATTGTGGTATGTGTCCTCATCTCGTACTACTACATGTTAATCGCAGGCTTTTAGTTCAGTTAGCGACCCTAGGTTCAGGTTTTTTTGACAAGTAGCTTGCTCGATTTTCGTCAAAATCCTCTGCTCATGGGGCCATCTCATTTTTTTTGTTTCGTAGACAGTAGCAGCTAGGCCGGCACGTGTATTCTCTGTAGTTAGTTAGTTAGGAGCACTTCTTTTACGTTGCAGGCTGTCCACTGACATCTGTGAGGTTGTACATTTTTGATGCCCAGCTCTTTTATCAACTCTAGCACTTCCTATTTTCTTCTTCAAATGGCACCGTGGTATGATCAGTGGAGCACTTGTATGTATGAGCATCACCAACCCACTGATTCTCTCTGTATGTATATTGTACATTATCTTTTGCTACATGTTTTCCACATAGCAAGTGTTGAGTATCAGTTTTCAAGCGGTGACGGACTGCTTGTGTAAAAGTAAAAGTTTAGCGGCAATTTAGCATCCTTCTGGAATTACCAGCCATCTTATCCTCCATGGTTTGCATGATTCTGTGGTACAATACCTGAAACTGATGGACGTAGAGCCTGTTGAATGGCAGCTATTTCAGGATAACCTTTGTCACTGAGATTCGGAATGTCAGTGTATAAAATTAATGTTAAAACAAAGAGCTCCGTGGCTCAAGTCAACGATAAAGTATGCTTTCTCCCACTACAAAAGTACTTATTGCAGGATCGTAAAGTCCAATTTGACTGTAGAAGAAGGCGCGTCGTTCGGAGAAAAAGCCGCTTCAATTGGGAGTTCTATAGTCGGTCACTTGGTCCTACTCAGATATGATTCGTTGAAATTTTGCTCATGGGCTTCTCTTTGATAACCTACTATTTCGGTTGTGAACAGGGATGGGATTTGTCTTGTTCATTTTAGATGTTTCTGAGTTACGTGTTCATGCACAGTTGGGTGGCTGCACTTTCACTTTCTCAAATTTTTTAATTCTTTACCGGAGAACTGTTTGTACTACTGATGAGTGGGTGGACCAAATGGGTCTCCACGATATTGACTTCAATTTGAAAAAGTGGGACGGAGGAATTTGTTTGCAATTTTAGCTATGAAAAATATCAATTTATTGGATAGAATCAGAGCTGAACTTCAAAGTCTTCAACAATGAAAAGATGTACAGTTAGGTTAGCTTTGTACATTCTTATAACCCGAGGTTAGGTTTAATAGATTTGGAGTTGTGTAGTCAGTTAACTGCCAAAAGGACGGAGGTGTTATGGAAGCGGAGGAATTCCAAAGCTGCTAACTTTCCATGCATTGTCCAAATTCAAAAATTAAAACATTTAAAAAAAAAATTCCAATCATAAAATAGTGTATTAAACAACTAAGGCAACGTGTGGGAAAAATTTCAGCCCATTTGATCTGTGCATTGAAAGATTATATTGTTTGAAGTACAGAAAAAACATTTTTCTTGAATCCTGCAAAATGGGATTAGCAGACTTTGAGCCTTCTTAGAGTAAATTTTTTTCCATATACAAAAATGAAGATTTATACCATTCATAAGTTTATGATGTTAAGTTTACTCATTAAAAAATTTAGAAGCAAATATGGATTTTAGATTATTCTAAATCACAGCGTGCAATTCAAGATTTCAAGATGTGTACTTGCAACACACTTATATTTTTTTTTTTATGGTTTTTTGTTCCATGAGGAAATATTTTCTTTGAATTCCAAATAGTGAAAATTTAATGATAAACATTTTGAATATGTGGAAAACAAATTGAAGAACTTTGACTTCACACATTTCAATATAATAGGGCTTGAAGTTTAAAGAATATGTTTTTTCATGAAATTGGCCCGTCATAGCTAACAAAGTTGGACTCCTCTTAGAATGTGATTTGAGAATTAAATTTTTTTTTCTTTAAACAATGGTATGTCATATTTTATTAGTTACTCAAATGCCAAATCTCAAAAGTTGATGAGGGTTTTAGCAAAAGATGTCTAAATTGCCTAGGCTTCCCCCAAAGTTCAAAGTTGTATAGCTTTTGATCGAGCAACCGATTGAAAAAAAATTATATTCCCATTAAGGAGGTATATGTTCACACCTTGTAATAAAATTTTGTGAACATCCAACCAAACTTGACTTTGTAGCTTGAACCTACTTGAATTTTCAATAGTTTGTTTAATAAACAATTGTCTTCTAGGGTTAAAGATATGACCATTTTAACAATACATGGTTTTCAAAAAGTCAACAAAATTTGACAAGCTACAAGTTCATGACTTCTTATGCAAGTTGAAAAAATGAAAATATAAAAATTTAGCCCCTAGAGGTTCATGACTATGTTTCTCCCCAAAACACTTTGAAAGTACCATTTTTTAATACAAAGCTATGATAATTTAAAAAAATCTATTTTTTGCATATTCAATTGTAAGATCTTGCATTAGACTTGTACAAGAATGTGCAAATTTTTTTTGACACTTTGACCATAAAGAATTAAAGATTTTTTTGCACCATGCTTTACTTATGTTTTAGACTCTAAATTCCTTAAATTTAATCCATTAAGGACCAAACATTCAACTTTTGAGCAATGGATGAATGCAAATACATTCTAAGCACATAAAATAGGATTTTCTATTCATCAAATTTTTGAAGATTCTTGCTTTACTTCTTTAGCATTTGTATGGTTTAGATTCTAAAGACCTTGCTTTGCAAATATTCTACAATTCAATGGGAATCAGTTTAGCTTCAAAAAGTAACTTTTTAAGTTCAAATATGATCCTTGAAAAATAAATTGAATAAAAAACAAAAATAAAAATCTTCAAAAATCACTATCATTAGAACTTAATATTTGTCCTCAAAGGCAAAAATTCCTTGTGAAAATCATAAATATTCAATGTGGAATTGATTTTAGAAGGAATTTTCAATTTTAGGCTTCAAATATTATTGAAATTTTTGGTTTGTGTATTAGTTGATCAAACCATATGGATATGACTTATGGAACATATTGTACAACTATTGCCATGAGTACCATCATTTTAAGTTGCATTTTATAATACATCTTTACAGTTTTCAAAATTTGGACTATTCTCTACCATAGGGGATTAAATATATTGATATATAGTTTTTATTTTAATCATAATTTTTATTTTCCTGTTCATGCTCAAGAATTTTGTGCTTAGGAGACATAGCTTTTTTACCTTGACATTAATTGAAATAAAGATTTTAAATTCCCCAAAATAAATTTATTCCTTTGCTTTTAAAAAATATTATACTTTACTTTACTATAATAATAGAATATGTGGTCAAAGTGAAATTGTAGAAATCTATGAGTTTGGATTTTTGTCCATCTATTCTATATATTAACTTCTAAAGTTAGAAAACAAGTTTGAATTTTCAGAAAGACAAATTATTTTTTATTTAATTTTTTTAAATAAATTAAATCCAAAAATTGTAAATGTATCCAAATTTATGCAAAAATTTCATTTCTCCTCCAAAGGGATAGTTGAAATTTGGGGGTTAAATTAAAGAAAATTCAGAAAATAAGACATATGGGTCAAGAGAATTGACAAAAATTAGATAAACAAAATTAGATAGTATAGAGGAATTTTTTTTCAAATTGTTCATTACTTCATAAAACTTATAGCCTTGTCTTTGAATAAATATATTTCTTGAATTCAAAAATAATTCTCTCAAACCCAAAAGTATTGAGTCAATTAATTGACTTTTTTGAGATCATTGAACTATCAACAATGAGCTCAAATTTTGTTTAATTAATTTTACTTCATTATATTTACCCCCCAATCAGCTTAGGAATAATTTAAATTAAAAAAATTTCAGTATATCTTCTCCTTCCCCTCCCCCTCTTTGTAATTTTGAAAGTCAAGTTACTTGTCAATGAATATGCAATATATGAAGTTTGTGTTTTCCAAGTACATATATGAGTATGTATATATAGTACATATTTGTATTAAAATATTTGTATTTATATCAAAGTGTCATGTCCGTATTAGAGTGCCGTATCCATATCTTGTGAGAGTTTTTTTAGAGATCAATAGTTTGGAAGGATATGTAATTTAAAAAAAAATCAATAGCTCTTGTTTTTTTAGCAAAGATGGGGTTGATTAATTAATGGCCTAGCTTCCTATGTCTCTTTTTGGCTCATTGTCACTGTCACTTAAATTTGATTACATTTTTTTAAGAAAAGTATTGACAAAAAGGTATGCTATTATCTTTTAATAAAGAATAATTTTTGGTATAAACCTTCATCAATAGTAAAATTTTATTTTCTATTGAAATTTAGTATTTTAAAATAATAATATCCAAACTACATTGCTCAATGATTGCTTATGCTTTTCCATTGCATTCATTTCAAATTTTTTCAGATATAATTTATTAATATCTTGAATTTTGTATTTGTCACATTAATACGTATTGTAATGAGTATTATATTAGTTCAATTGAAATTTTTTACACAAAATGAGGCAATAAATAATTCTAAAATTAAACATGGTTTACGAAAATATTAATTTAATTTCTTAACAAAAATTCAATTAGACTATACTTAAATAATATCCAAGAAAACAAATAACCTTTTAAGCCCTTAAACCACAAATTTTGAATCTCTAAAAAGCCAATCCAATCAAGCATTTTATAGTTACTACATGACTTTGGACAAAGTTTTAGGGTAAATGATTTTTCAATTTTTTTCTATGAAATTTAGATCAAGTAGTCCTTCAATTTTTACATTCAAAACCAATATTGCTACAATAAAAAACTATAATGAAAATAGTACAATGTATTTAGACCTTGCCTAGTGTTGTAGAATGATAGTATGTGCATGTGTAGTACTTTGAGTGCTTAGTGACAAAAAGTCACCAGATGGGAGCAGAGGTATAAAATAAATTTCACTCAAATAAAATTTCAAATAAAAGTCACTTACTTTGCACAGATGGCACACAACGGTAGGTCTTTATTGAAAACTTTTCAACAGAAAAATCGTATAAGGTCAATAAATGGAGTGCACAAGTGTATCAAAAGTATACAAAAAATTCAATAGGAAACCAAGAAATCGAATATGGAATTGAAGACTAGACAACAAAACTATTGAAAGTGTCTTGATCACCATACACAACATGTATGTGCATAACATCACGAGTATTGTCAGGAAGAGTAGGAAGAGTGTCTTTGGCTATGGCTGTAGGAGATAATGGAGTTTGGTGAGTGTCTTTGACAACAATGACATTGTCTATCACTCAACATAGAACTCCAAGAACAATGTCTACAAACTAGGGTACATAAGAATAAGAGAAAAAAGAAAGAAAATGATGGAACACAAATTAAGGAAGATGTGTTTTACAAAGAAAACGCAAAGGGTTGGAGAATGATACCAAAAACCTTGTAATCGTGTTGTGAGCCTTCTTGAGCCTCTTCTAATGTTGTAGCTAGGCATTGCCGTTCCAAGTCAACAAGACGAGATTTAAGATTTGTATGCTCAAAGAATATTTGAGTTGCATCATCCATGGTGATTGTACTCGGTTGTATCATTCATTTCCAAAGTGTAGTGGCTCTTCTATATTCCATGCCACCTTACCTAACGGAAAGAACCCAAGAAGCAGATGGGATGTATTGTTTGGAGTGCAGCATTGGAAGGAGTGTACAAAGAAGAGTTTTGCCTAATTGTTTTTCAAGTTTGAATCTACAAAAGGTAGCAACTCTCTCAATGAGATTTTTGTGTGTCAAAATGATATGATTTTTGGCAAAAGGATTTCCATATTTAACATACTCCTCTACACACCCTTGTCAATTTGCTCTAAAGTCAGATTCCGCTTAATACAATCAAAGTAATCTTCTCCTTTGTCCTTGATGTAGTAACCCAACATACCTATGTAAGTATGGAGACTAATATTGCATAGTGTTTTACTGAGGATATGGTAACCAATAGGGGCATCTCCTAGTTTATTCCAACTAAGATAGGTTTTGATCAATTTACTAACCACAACAGCAACGGTAGCCATAATTCTATAAACCATCTGTAAATGAAGCCTCATCATAGTACCACCTTTTTCAATTGCACAAAGGCTAGAAACACATTCATTTTTGAGAAAATTTTCCATTGTTTTCAAGTGATCAAGGGAGATGTTTGAGCTGCAAACAAATTTTTTTATACTAAGATCTAGTAGCTTGCGCTCTAGTTGCTTTTGTTTTGCAATAGGTTTTGAGATAGTAGTCTTTCTTAGAAGAAGAGCTTTTCTAAGTCTAGTGCTCTTAATAGCGTTGGTACCTACTCCAAGAGCTGCATCAACTTTATGTGATGCTCTAGGGTTTCTTGTGGTAGGTTTGGTTGTTAATCCCATCCTTGTGTCGTGTGCAGTAGAACAAGTAGCTATGGTAGTAAGAGCAGGAAGAACAACTATGGTAGCATTGGCAACAAGCACGGTAGCAGGGGCCAGGGGCAACACTGACACTAGGAGATCCAACATTGACGACATGAGCAAAAGGAACAACCACGACAACATCAACAGCTAGAGGAGCTACACCAGCAATAAGAGTAGGAATCGTCTCTATTTGCAATTGCCAACTAGAACGGGCAGCAACATTAAGAGCTTGTGACAAAGGAAGTCCCATGTCTAAGGAACAAAAGCAATAACAAAATACACAAAATCAAGAGACTCAATAAGTAGCATCTCTTTTTATTCCAGTTATGTACATTGATACTAAATAGGCCTTTTCTAAATCCCTACATTCATGATCTTATATAAGATCTCCTACATTGTGTGGGTTGAAACTTTCTAAAGCCCTAAATCCACAATAACTACAAATAATTACAACACTCAAAAGCAATTAACCTACTTGATTGAATCAGAATCAAGTAGTGCAGATTTGGAGCATACCTCCTCTACACACACTTGCCATTCATTCCAAAACAAAAGGAGAGTGAGAACGAAACAAAAAATATGACTCACTCATTAGCATCACTTATCAGACTTCAATCCTTCACAAATTTACAATGTAGAAAGCCACATTGAAATCCATCTACTAGGAGGGACCTTCTTTTGTAACAAAATAGGGCTTGGCGGAGATGTAGCGCCATGTTAAAAGTAAACTAGTCACATCCAAGATTAGCCGTGTCTCTCTGTACAAAGTAGATGTCATGTTCAATGTGAGCTCTACAGAGCATCTACCAAATTTTGCACAACCCAACATTTGGCTATCAATTCTCACAATCAGAAACACAAATGGATACACAAGTTTTTAGAAGCTAACACAATAGAAGCAACAGTGATTACCAAAGATGAGCCGTGCCGAGATCAACTAGAAGCAACAGTGTTAAAGAGGAGTGCTAAAGAAAGAAATACAGCAAAGAAGGAAGCCGAATGCTGCACCAAATCCTACCCTCACAAGATGTGTTGAGAGGTGGGTGGTTTGTTAAAATATTATTTATGGCACATCCATGGCAATTGGGAGGGGGTTCATTTTTTCCCTTACAGATCTAAAGGCAGAGGATTTATCAAGTGGAAAGGAGTGACAAGGCAGGGCTAACATGTAATCAATACATAGCAATAAGTTCCATTTTTCTGGCACATTGATGGCAATTGTTTCTTTTTCACTTTTTCCCTTCCATATCTAACGGCCAAGGTTTTTTCAGATAGAAGTGGGTAGCAAGGCATTGCTGGCTTGTAACCACAATAGATGGTTTAATACTTTAAGAAAGTGTTGATGCTCTCATTGTTAAATTTTATGCCTCTTCACAAATCAATTGAAAGTGCAATTTTGAACAATCATAAAACATTCATATGTTGAAGATAAATTTCATTTATGGTAATTTATAGAATCTTCTAAACACAATTGAAGCAAATCTATAAATAGTTTTGAAATTTTGACCATGTGGATATTTTCTACTCTAGATGTTAAATATTATCCTCTTTGATTTAAACTTTAAAAAAAAATTTGGAATGTATATTTTGTAATATATTTTTGTTTTATTCAAAGTAATTGAGCTTTAGGAATAGGAAATACTTTTCTAAATGTTAGACAATATTGTGGATTTTTGCCCATTTCAACCAATAGTTTCAGTAAAGTAATAATGTAACATTGATAACCATTAGTCAACTTAAACTATATTATTCTACATGCCTTTTTGAAGGAAGTCAAAAGACAAATGGTTCAAATATTGATATTCTTTCCAATTGCATTCATAATTTCAAAAAACAATATTTTCAAGTAATGCTTGTGTCTTCAAGTTGGTGCATAAATCTCTAAAGAAATTCAATTGAATATCCTAATGTTGTCTACTTGAACAAATTAATGAACTTTTGAATCTTTTTTTATTTGACTGAACAATAATTCTATAAATTTTTCAAGCAAATTTTTTTAAACTTTGGAAGTACTTCTTTGGAATTTTTTTTGTTTATCAAAAATCCATTAAGAAGTCAAAACTAATATTTTTGGTCAAAAATGTTTTATTTGTATGATGTTACCTTTTTTTAGTGCAATACCTTTTTCTCAGTTTGATTAAACAACTATAGAATTATGGAATAAAAGTGTTTATGGTATCAATCTAGGTGGCTAAATTTATTTATTATTTTGATAATTCAAACATAAATTCATTTAGATATTTCTTTAAAATGTATTGTGTTAAAATTTCAAATTAATAAACCTCTTGAAACTTTGAAAAATAATTATTCCACCTATTTTGCATCTTCTAAAAAACTATAGCAAAATGAATATGGAAAGTCTAAAATGTACTTCAATTACAAAAATATAATAAAAATAAAAATATAGAGCTACTATTACATTTGCATTTATTTTGTTTATGAAGGACTCAATATTTGTATACTTGGAGATTTGGAACTGCACTTAGAATACTCCAAGCATTTGCAAAAATGACAAGGAAATTAAGTGGTCTATTTAATTAAAAAAAACAATTGCTAAGATATCATTTGGATGTAATTCTAATATTTTAAAGAGTAAAAGGTTTTATCACCTTAAATTCCATCAGGACTAGTTTCTTTGTAACTATCTTAAGATTTATGTGTATAAATTTTGATAGATTTGTAGTTAATGCTATAAGTCTTGCACGTTCAATATAAATTTTTTGTTTTTGTACAAGCCTTTTAAATTGTGCCATTTACTAAAAGTTATACCTCGCTTTCAAAGTACACATGTGCCTACATTCATAGCATTGATTGCCATAAACTACAAATTTATCTACTCTGATATGTTTTTATATCACTCCAAATAGGTTCATTGTCCGTGTCTTCCAATTTTTTCTTTTAGCTTGAATGAAAATGTTAATTTAGGCCTTTGTTCGCATAAATAATATTCCTTTGAAGTTTTCCATTCTTTGACCTTCTTGATATTTCTTACTAAGAAATGTAGCTACATTTTCTTGGACATAGTCATTTCTATTATCAAATAACTTTCAAAGCACTTCTATGCAATTTGTATATTATACTATTATTACATTCCATTGCTAAATTTGCAACATTGAATTTTATAGCAATAAATTCTCTCTTTAGATTCCAAAACGTGGATGAAAAGATTGAATAAGACAATGTCCATTTGCATGATGAATGACATTGTGACATATTTTTGTGACATTGTGCATTTATTATAGTAGATTTTCAAACCTAATCGTCTCGTACTTTGGCCATCATGGCTTGCTAATAATATACAAACCTCATTTTTGTTGTTCATTTGTTTTAGCCAAATTCTACCACATTTGCCATATAAAATAATAATTAGACTCATTTATGTTTGATTCATATACTAGAAGAATACAATCTCTCATTTATGTTTTTGAAGATTTTTTGTATTAGAAGTTTATTTGTAAATGCTCTTTGGAAATGTAAACAAGTGGTATTCTACTTATCTACTAGTAATAGTGATGGCCACAACTTTCTTACTCCAATGATCACCTTCAAGATGAAATGCTTTAAAGTTTAAAAGAATCTTTTGGACTCAGCACAATAAAATTGAATTTTTTTTGTTATTTGTAAGAAAATAAGATTTTATATACACATACTTCTATCAAGGAATTTCCATTTGTTTTATTGCAATCATTAAACTAGCACTACATTTAAATATGGACAAAACAACCTTCAAAAAAATCTCAATCCTAAAACAAGTCCTAAAACAATTACACAATGGATTATCTTTTAGCATAGCTATATAGAAGAAGAAATGACTCTTTCTAAACTATAACAAGTTCCTTTTTTTTTAGAGAAGGGAGAATAGGAGAGATAAATTAGTTATAAGAAAACATTCCTTTTTCCTTTCCTTTTTTCTTTTAATTTCATGTTCTTTATGTTAGATTTTGCTAAAAGCCATTGAAACCTTTTAAAACATGTTGTATTAACAATTTTTAATATGCTTTAACAAAAGATTGTCACTTTAAATTTCTTGTTTCCTTCTTAACAAGATTCTAAAAGAACTTGTTAAAAAATTGTTAAACATTGTTCAGTATAACACTTCTTAACAAGTTTCCACACATTTCAACAAAATCTAACATGATGAATATCAAAAAAGAAGGAAATATAGTTATGTTATAATTGAGGAGTGGTTTTGTGCTCATATGAGACATTTTTTCTTAAACATACGGCCTTCAAGAGTGTGAGATAATTTCTTTTAGTTGTGGATACAAATAGTTTCTATGGTCTTACCAAGTCACTTTTCAATGTTTACTTTTTCCTCCACAAATAACTTATGGTACAAATTACTACTGTATTGAAGGTGAAAAACTACATGGTAGTTACTAAATTATTAACCATGACATGACTTGGCAGTTTTTGCACATGTGTCAAGTTAAGCAAAAATAACTATCTTGCATCTCCATGGTTTATGTTCAGGTGGGCACCCCAAAACCGACACTTTTTTGCTATGTGCCTAATTACTATTGGGGCTTTTTTTCATTTTTTAAAAGGTGCCAAAGTGGCTATATACAATTTTATAGTATTGTTTCAAATTTCAACATTCATCCACATATTGGATAGAAAATATTACATTAGTACATATCACATGTTCATAATTCTATTTTCATTCACAATCTAGTGATTTTATCTAAGATTTTGTTTTATTCAAAGTTTGTTGTCGAAAAACTTCACAATTTGTTGTCATTTTTTAGTCAAATAATATTTCTTGGTGCAATCTAGCATCAAAAAGCCCCCCCAAATTCTTAGTTATTATTATTATTATGAGATCAATTACATTTCCATGTTTTTTTGTTAGCAAGTGAAAAGAGGTTCCAATGTACCCAGGGTTGACATGACGTCCAGACGCGGACGCTGTGTCCGTAGCGTCCACTGACATTCGCGGTCCCCGCGGACGCAGCGTCCGCCGGGACCGCCCCGTCCGCTTGTCACCTCGTCCACCCCGCCCGTCCGCCCCGTCCGCCCCGTCCGCTTTGACGGCCCTATTTCCCCCTCCCGCCTTACCCAAACTGCCCCGCGGTCACTCCCTTAATCTTTAAACCATTAAATGTTAAATGAAGTGCAATGGTTCGCGATTTGTCATTAAAACAATGTCTCTTATAAGTTGAAAGATTATAAAGTTTGACCATGAGTCCATGATAGTTTTGAAACTATGAAAAAATTCCAATTCATTTTCAGAAAGCAAACTAAAAAAGTTTGTGACTTCAAATATATATATATATATACTATTTAAAAAATCGAGATCAACACAAATACAAACATAATCAATATGGGCAAAATATATTGAATTTAATATAGAATACCATACATTGTGCACATTTGGCTAATTGTACATATAATTTTTTTCATTCCAACTCTATATTTCTAAACTAATTTTTAATGCATATATAACCTATTCAACTACTACTTCTATACTACCAATCTAATATAAATGGCAGAAATGTTCATCTGGCATCGGCCAACGATATGTATTAGAAAATTGCGTAATTACATGGGCCAAACTAGTATTTTCATCGTCAGTCTTCAAAGAAATGCGCTTCAAGTAAGTATAAAACACTTTTGCAAAGTCATGAAAGGCAAATTGTGTCGCACTAGGTGTTTTAAGTAGCACGTTGAAATACGCCTTTGACATGTTGTTTCCATTCATCCGCCGAGCAATTTTTCGAATGGCATACTCTTCTGACTTACGTGAATACATCGGAATGACTTCCACATCTGCACGTGCTTTATGCAAATATGCAATACATGGATCCACCCACCATCTCCTCTGCAAAGTCTGTTTCATCTCATTTGCTGATGTGAATGTGTACAAAGACTTCATTGGCTGAGAAGCTAAGGTGGTCATATCCCAATCGCAAACTCCAATGTACACACACGACTCATCCTCTAGAATATGCAATAAGATGTTGTCAGTAGAAAGATCATTGTGCAAATGTTCAGTAAGATGCACTGCATACATTATATGCATAAAGGCCCATATCAGCTCTGTGCGCTTCTTCCGATATCGCCCTAAACGGTGAGCTTTTACAACCTCCTCTTCGGTTGGATTCGTATACATCAAACGGATTTGAATGTTGTCTGGAAAGTCCTTATCCATATTCAACATTTGTCGAAGAGTTCCACCATTCCACCAATACGCATAACCTTCACACGTCGTTCCGTGCACTGCAGCAAACCGTATCACACCCGCGTATGGAATTTGAACAGCCATTGATTCGTTTTGATATTCTAACTTTGCAAGATCGGGTCGAGTTTGGTGGTGAATGGATTTCTTTGCTGCAAATTCCCAATAAGGAAGTACTCCTGAACATCCTTCAATATGGACCTTTTGAATCGTTGCATATCCACCTCTCATCATTCTATCATCAACAGCAATCACGCGTGCTGTATCTGGAAGTGCTATTAGGTGCCGTTTGGTCCTTTCCGCTTCAGCAACTCCATCATTGATTTTCCACCAACCAATTGAACCAACTCGATTGTGCTTTTTGGCGAATGGAGCACATCGCCCCCTAAACAAGTCCGCTTTCAAAATCACTTTTTCAAACTGGGCGTCATTGGGTCGATATTCCTTGCCATATTTAACCAAAATGACTTTGGAATTCCACAAAGCATCATGAACCTTGTTCTCCAAACATTTGGTGAAGTGCATTTTATGCATTTCGTCATGTCACTTCGCCACATTCAATGCATCCAACAACATCTATGTCATGTCTACCTTGAATTTAGACACGCACTCCTCTTGATATTTGATGTACTTATTGTCTAAAGACAATGTTGTTTCCGATTCATAAAATTGAACGATGCGCTCAATCATGAATTTTTTGCATTCCTCCGAAGGACTTTGGTGAGCTACCTCCAAGTTTGATGGTCCCTCTCCATGTTTAAGCTTCGCAACCTACTTCTTCCCCTTCGTCATCGTGACAAATGAAACTGATATAGATGAAAATTTCTAATTTAAATGTGAATTTCACGCACAAATGTTAAAAAAATTGACAACAAGGGGGCCCCAATAAACCACTCTTGCCTTGCCTCGGAAAGGAGCCAATGGAGGATGAACCACCAAGCTCTCCGCTCCACCTTGAATTTACAAGGGGCAAAGCAAAAGTGACAATGCGGACGGCCCGTCCGCCCCATCGGACGGCCCTAAACCGTCCGCCCGATCGGATGGGCCAAGGGTGGCGAACGGATCGGACGGCCACGGGCGGACAAATCTGGCGTCCGTCCGATCGGACGGTCCAGGGGGGGGGGGGCGAGGGGCGGACACATCGGTCGTACCGAGGCGGATGGGTATCGGGGCGAACGGAGCGGACAGGGCGGATGAGTATCGGGGCGGACAGGGCGGACGCCGGATCGGATGGACAGGGCGGACGGAGGACAGGTATCGGGGCGGATGGGGTCTGGGTGGATGGGGCAGACGGGGCGAACAGGGCGGACGGCGGACAGGTATCGGGGCAGACGGGGGTCTGGGCGGATGGGGCGGACGGGGCGGTTTGACCCTAAAGCACTCCGACGTCCATATTTTGCACGATAAACAGAGGTCTTCATGGCACTGTATAGTCCAACTAACTTTTCATTCATTCAATGTAAAATTTGAAATTAAAAAAGGTAGCCTTCCTTTATAACCGAATTTATGAATTCTTGGTAAATGATATTTTTGTATAAAGATATGAGCTAAAATGTGCAAAAATTCACGAAAGGATTGCGACGTTTAATATATGTACCCAAATATTCAAGTTGCATTGTGTATAAAGCAATTGTAAGAAGGTAGTTGAATAAAAATTCTACTATTAAATTGAATTAGTTGATGTCTAATCACTTAGTAAACCGCTAAATGTCCAAGTCTTTGCAAGTGTGTTTTGGCTATCGAAAAAGAGCATGGACTTATAGTTATCCCCAATGAAGCAAATTGTTCTTTTTTCAAAATCTAACGGTATAGATGTTTAACCCCTAAAGTTCTTTTCACTAAAAACACTTCAAAACTGCCATTAGTAGTGCAAATACCAAGTCTTGGAAGAAAAATACTTTTGGGCATATGTAACCGTAGGATCTTGTAGTAAATTAGTTGGAAAAGATGTGGAAAAATTTTTAGACAAATCCACCATTTGGATTGTAAGATACTAGATATTGAGTGTTTTATTTAAGGGGGCTATTCAATTATGTCTATTAATGAACAATTGGTAGGCTAACAAACCTAACTTAGCATGTATTTTAATATTTGTTGCAATTGTTTTAGGAATATTATAACATAATACTATTATAATATTCTTATAAATGATATAGTACTAAATCATTTCAAAATCAACAACATTTGAACACAATCTGTCAATCTTGTCTTTCATATTCCTTTAATGATATATATATATATATATATATATAAATATACATATATAAAATATATTAGATAAATCAACATGAACAAATCAATGATTATATATTTCATAGATCTATTCTTCATCAATCAAATAAGAGTGCATGTGCAAATATAGACAAAGATGGTTTCTCTATTTGTTCCCAAAAATTAAATAAACAAATAGAGAAAGATATGAAGTGAATGTTACTTGGAGAATTGAAGGGAAAGAAATTGAAGTACTCAATTGCATTTTATTAAATTGGAAAATTGCATGTGGATGGCATGAATTAATCTTCATAGATGCTAAACTCATACGAGTTGCATTTCAACATTTATGATTTATGCAATTGATTGAATTGAAAGCTCTTGTAATTACATTTTCAAATTTTCGATTCAATCATTCAAATTTGCAAGAGTGTTTTATGATAGATTTATAACTTTAAATGTGAAAGCATTCAATGCCTTTATGCGTTTGTTCATCAATATATTAATTTTAAATAAATAATATTTTTTTTTATAACATATGCATAAACCATTGCATTAAAAAAAACAAAAACTAAGAGCCAAGCCAAATAGGCTGGTCAAATGAAAAGAACAAGAGAACAAGAGCCCTACGAGAAAGCAAAGGAAAAAAAAAAAATATCAAATGGATTCAAAAGAAAGAGCAAGATGCATTCTTGCAAGACCGTAGAATACATAATGATTTCAAAATCCAAACACAAATATATTTTCTATTTCAATTAGAGTAAAAAATGAACTACCCTGCTCTCAAAGATTGTACAATGTACACGTTATACAAAATGAACATATAACAGAAAGAGTAGAAGACATCGTTTATCATGATTGAA
Source organism: Pseudoscleropodium purum (assembly GCA_963969395.1). NCBI lineage: Eukaryota > Viridiplantae > Streptophyta > Bryopsida > Hypnales > Brachytheciaceae > Pseudoscleropodium > Pseudoscleropodium purum. The sequence continues at coordinate 31,513,552 of OZ017795.1, forward strand.
AACTGAAATGATTTTTTCTTTCTATGTAGAATATTTTATGAAATGTAACAATGTATTTAATTATCATAGTAATTGGTAGAAATCTTTGTGCAATACATAGAAACATTTTATTCATGTGGAGTTTTTTCATTTATTTAGGATTAAAATTGAAGTATTATACTCTACAAAGTACAAACTGAAAACAATACCATATACCTAAGTTCAAAAGTTTTCAATTGTTTCGTGAATTCATTTTGAAAACTCAAATGAAGAAATATTTTATAATCAATATCTTGTTCATTTGAATCATTTCAAAATTCGAATTCCGAATTCAATTCCTATTTATAATAGAAATTATGTTTGTCAATTTTTTAGATCTTTAAACAATGAACCCTCTTTTTTAAAATTAATATTTAAAAACATCTGAAATAAGAATATTGGAACTACCCTTCAAAATAAATATAGCACATGTATAAGTGTATAATGTATTCTACTCAACCAACTCAAGTAACAAATTTTTCTATGTTTTTAAGGAAAAATATAGCCATACATGATTTGAAAGTTAAAACATTGATTCTTTTTCTTTGTTTTCAAATCTAATCAAAATTTCATTAAAAAATATGAAAGACTCGATATTCATTTGAAGATTGTGATGCACTTCTAATTAGAAATCACAACCTTTCATTAAATATCATGAGGTTGAAATCCATTAAACTGTTATTCTAATTATGTATTGAGGCCTTTTTTTAAAATTTCATTTGCTTACGATGAAAAAGGAATTGATTATTTCTGCAAAACATTTGATTTCCTAATGAACTTTAAAAAAATCCCCACTGTCTTCAGATCTTTTCAAAACCTATTTAGAATGATAATATAAGTAAATAATCCAAACATATTCAACTTAACCACATTCCCCTCATTCGTAAAACAATTTAGGGGAGAAAAGAAAAGGTTTAGGGTAATTAGGGTATAGGGTTTAGGATTTACATTTTTTTTAAAAATAAAATGATAAATCAATTACATTGATCCTCATTTAGCAGTGATTATTAGGCTGTTTTTTTTGGAAATGTTACCGCTCTTTTTGAGTAATATCGGCCTCATAGGATATTCCAATGGACAACTGGGCGGACGCCGTCGGCGGTCAGTGTTTAAGTGGGGCGGTCGGCATGTCCAAAGTGCGGACGGCGTCGGAAGGCGGACAGTGCGGACAGTCCTGTCCGACCGCCCTGTCCGCCGCGTCCGACCCGTCCGGCCTGTCCGCCCGCCCCATTTGGCCTGTCCGCCCATCCGCCCGTCCGCTTCAGCCCCGTCCAGGCCGTTGCTTGTTTTTGAATGTAAACCCTAAAAATGAACCTTAAATATTCTGGAGGGGACTATAAATGTTAGAAGAGAAGCTTTTGTATTCACTCTCGAAAAACCGAACGCTAAGATTTCCAAGGGCTATGAGCTTCAATTTATTGTGTCTCTTGCTTGGTAATGCATAGTTTGGTGAACGGGGGGCTTTGATTTTCAAAGCTTTGTGTGACTAATTTCATTGATATTGTATACATTGTCACGTTGTGGATTTCAAATTTAAAACATTCTATTGGTTTCTTTTGAAATTGAGGTAAAACATACACTTGTCAATATGGTGGCCAAACCGACGGGGGATTTTTCTCCTTCATATAGTGTGCAAGAGGATGGTAAAGTAAAATGTAGGCTTTGCAAAGCGATCATGTCAAGGAGGCTCAACCGTATGTTCAGCCACTTAGGCTATTCTGGGTCTGAAGGTGTACGTGATAAAGGGGTGAGCCTTTGTTTATGATTATCAATGGCAGTTCGAGATTTATTTCGGCATTGCGAAGGAGTTTTTCCAAAACGCGTTGTAATGGACAATGTGAATGGCAACTCTGGCCCTTCAGATGTCCAAGAGTTTTCGGTCGGAAAGGCTGTGTCGCATTCTGACCACGAAGACTCTTGTCCAACGTCCAAAGAATTGGTATCAATGCTATGTGCCACAACTGAAATGACTTTGAGTACGGAAGCTTCTAGTGAACGTGAAACCCTGAGGGCATCAAGTTCTAGGCCTCAAAGGCAAGGCAGCTTAGTGAATGGGTTTGAAGAAGGTCATAGACGCAAATTACATTCAGTGTGGGCAAATTTTTTTTATTCGGCGAACATACCATTTTCCATGGCTCGAAACCCAGCTTTTAAAGAAGCAATGAAGAAAACAGCTGCGTTCGGTAGGCCATACATTCCTCCCTCATACCACGACCTTCGGTACAAATTGTTGAATGAGGCGAAGACCAACATTCAGACACAGTTGAATGCACGGACGGAAGATAGCATTCGAAAATTTGGAGCAACATTGTCCATTGATGGATGGAGCTCCATGATTAATCGACCTCTCATCAATGCCATGCTTGTATCATCCGCAGGTGAAGAATTTCTTAGATCTGTGGATACAAGTGGTTGTGAAAAAAATGCGGAGTACTTGGCAGTTGTGTTGGAAAAGTTCATTAAACAAGTGGGGTCCAAGAACGTCGTGTTAATAACTACGGATAATGCTCCTGTGAATCCGTCCGCATGGGATGTAATATCTGCAAAATATCCTCATATTTTTTACCAAGGGTGCATGGTACATGCATTGAATTTGTTGTTGAAGGATTGGGCTGCACAGAAATGGATTGCTTCCAAATTGGATAAAGGAGTTCTTGCAGCTAAATTTATCAAGAAGAGACATATATCACTAGCTCTATTGCGAAAGTATTCGCCAAATCTTGGTCTCTTGATGCCTGGGGATACAAGGTTCGCCTCTAAATTTATTATGATGGAGCGTTTGACAAAATTGAGAGGAGCATTGGAACAAACGGTGGTAGATCCGCAATGGGTTGAGTATGTACATACTCTCAAGAAGAAACGTGGAGCCAAAGTCCAACCAAAAGACTTGGCCTTAGCGGTGAAGAAATTTTTCTTGATGACCATTTTTGGAATCGGTCCATCAATTATGTGGAGATGGTTGAACCAATCATATGTGCACTCAACGATTTGGATTCAAAATCACCATGCATGGGGAAGGTGTTGCATATCATGAGGAAGTTAGAGAAGTATGTGAACGGATTACAAAGTCCACCATTTTGTTTGCTAGAAGAACTTGCAATTCCATTGGTACAGTTTTTTTATGCTCGAAGAAGAATGGTGAACAACGATCTCCAATCAGCCGCAACTTTTTTGAATCCATACCTTCTTCATGACAAAGAGCTAGTAGATGATGCGGATGCAATGTCAGGATGTAAGAAAGTTTTGGAGAGAATATATCAATCGGATGAATATGCAGCAGTGGTGAAGGAATTTGTGGCTTTTCGACACAAGAAATCTCCATTCCACAATATGTTGAATCCGGGAAATCAAATGTTGTCCGCACATGCTTGGTGGGATTTTAAAGGTGTATATGGCAAGTTTATAGCTCCATTAGCAAAGAGGATATTGGCTCAACCGGTGTCATCATCTTCATGTGAACGGAATTGGAGCAACTATTCTTTTGTTCACAACAAATCTCAAAATAAATTGAAGCCGAAGAGAGCAGCGGATTTGGTGTACGTGTATACCAATTCCAAAGTATTAAACGCATCAAAGAAAAAAGATGAAAAAAAATGGTATAATGATAATGTGGATTCGATGGAATCAGAGGATTCAGATAGGCCGACGTTAGAAGAGGATGATGACGAGGATTTGGAAAGGACCTTTCACCTGTAGATGGCGGAGATGACTTCAATCGTGCGACAGCATGGGGAGATGAAGACGTTATGGAAGGCTTTCCCGATTTGGTGAATGATACGCATGATTATCATCTAAACCACAAGGATGTCGTTCCCGACAATGCAAACGATGCATATACCTTTTGTGAAGACGAGGACAATGTAGAGGTACAAGAGAATCTACCTTCTTTAACTGCATATTGCAATGGAATGGGATTCTTGAATAGCAAAAACATTCTATCGGAAAAGGCAAACGCTATTGCCAAAGAGGTGAAAATCAATGAGAATGCTATTGGTGATGATGGGAGAAATGAAGAAGTTTTAATTTCTCAATCTCCATCTGTGGCATTAAATGTAGTGCAAGGAAACGACAAAAGAGAAGATGCGGTTATGGAGGTGGACGTTCCAAAAGATGTGGGCAACAATAGTGGTGATGAGGGGGAACCAAATATTGCGGTACAGAAAAATAGTGATTCAGTTGGGATGGCAGTCACAAATTCGGCAATTGTAAAGAGTGATAAAGGAAAAGAGCCAATGAAGTCAATTTTTGAAGTACCGAGATCTAGTGCTCTTTCACCAATACCGTTGAAGTCTGTTAGCACACGATTGAATGATTCTCAGAGCTTTGGATATGGAAAACGCCTAATGAACATTTCCAAAGAAATTTCTACAGGCGGTAATCTACGGAAAGTAGCGTCATCACCTACAAGCCTAAGTGATACGGATAGTGATCGGATGTCATTGGCATCTTTGCGTGATCGCATTTTAGGAAAAGGAATGGCGCAAGAACCCATCAAATCAACAAATGGCACTCTATTACTTCAAAAGAAAGCCAAAGTGGAGATAACCGTTCATGGACATGTCGACCCTACATCGAGATTGATGGTTCAAGAATCGAGTAAGGTGAAAGCGAAAAGAGAAATGCAACCTTTTGCTATCTCTCCAGTGAAGAATAAGACCCCTCTTGATGAAAATGTTGCTACTTTGTCAAATAGAAAGAAAAGAAAGGTTCCTATTCAAAAAGCCTTTAATCGTTTTGTCAAAGTAAAAAAAGAAAAATTAAATTCGAAAGAAGGGAGTAAACCTATTTCGAGAGAAGACTTGAAGGAGACAACGATACTTGATTCCAATAATGAAAATGACTCCGACAATGAAGATGACTGATAATGAAGATTTTGAATGGAGAGCTGCAGGAGAGAGTAGTGAGGCTGAGGTTAAAGGAGATGTGGATTGGCGTCCATAGGAATTGTGGAGATGTGAATTTAGATGTTTGATTGTTTAGTTGCTCATGATATATGGAGCTCATATTGACAAATGACAATGGTTTCTTCAATTATTTTATTATTATTAAATTGTTTGTTTATTGATGATATACATCTCGCTGGATTTTAAAGTGATTTTGTTTCTAAATCAAAATGAAATTTAACAAAAAAAATTAAAAATATATTTCATATTTTAGCTTTTACATAAATAGTGATATACAACTCTATTGAATTGCAATTGCAATATAAGAAAAATCCAAATCCAAATGACTTCACTCTCAATCTCTCATTGGTGAAAACAATCAAAACAAAAAACCCAAAACGGGTTTTCTAAGCTGCCCCGTCCGTCCGCCCCGCCCGTCCGCCTTCCAACGGCGGGAGGGACGCTGCATCCGCTAGCATCCGTGCGTCCGGACGTCTGGAAAACGGACGCTATTTTGGGGCGGACGTAGAGATTCGTCAACGCTGAATGTACCAAAGAACGCAACATTTGAATACCGTATGCAATAGTTACAAAGGGTCAAAATTTATTTTGGTAAGTCTCTTAAATCATTTCTTTTGTATAGGTACATATTGATTTTGGAGATGTAAACATATTAATGGTGGTGGTTTTGCATATAATGGTGCATTTTATATATTTGTTTTTTTTGAAGGGGAGCACCTTAAGTTAAAACAAATCCCTTGGTAGTGGAACTCACACATTCTTATTCCATACTCTTGTGTTTGTAGTCTCTGAATGCACATTTCCATTTGCATAGGGAAGGTCTCCACAAATAGCAAGGACTCAAATACTGAATTTTTGCTTTTTAACTGTGAATCCTTAAATGCCCAAGCCTTTCCAAGTGTGTTTTTTGTATGAAAAAAGAACATGGGCTTATAGTTATCCCTAGGGAAGCATATTATTTTTTCTTTTAGAATCTAACTATATAGATGTTTAAAAAGCTTGTTTATTAGAGTACAAATCAATTTTGAGTATAAAAATTGCATAGGAGTTGTGAGATTATAACAAGAGAAATGTATGTATCATATTTTTAGTATGATGTCTCTCCCCACAATGTTTGAGAAATTTGCATAAAAGAGTTTTTTTGGATTGGAGGTGACACGAACAACTAAAAATTGTGTTAGCACACTAAAATGCACTTCCAAAAATCTTAAGTGTAAACAAAGAGCTATCAAACTCATTACACAATCAACCTTGCAATTGTTGAAATGAATTTTTTTTTGTAAGCAAATAACTCCAAATCAACACTTACATGTTTAAGTTTTCAATGGTGAAAATTATAAAAACATTTTACTCTTTCCATTGGGACCATTTTCAAAGCAAATGGATAAGTAGAATTTTTTTCAAATCCCAAATGAAGAGAAATTGGTACATTTTGCTCAAAGTCGGGAAATGAAGTAAAATTAGCAAGCTACACTCTTTCACTAATAGACATATATGGCTTTGAAGACCTCCCAAAAATCAAATATTTACTTTTTTCAATGAAAATAAAAGTTTTCAATAGTTAACATTCAAAATTGCCAATAATTTTTTCTAAATGGTCAAAGAAAGTAAATTACCCAAAACAAAATGAGTTTGAAATTTGAAATTGAACATGTATGGTTGATTGAGTAGTTATGGATTAAATGCCAAACCTACTAGCCCCTTGGATTGGGTTTCTTGGGAAACTTTGACCTTGCATTTGAAGTTATGAATGATTGCTTTTAGTGGGACTTGGCTCATTTAATGCAACCAAGGCCAAAGGCAAGGTTCTGAAGAGCTTCTCACATCATTAGAAATTGGACACTACTTGTGTAAATTGCAAGACCAATTGGTGGTGGACGTACACTAAACTTTTTTTTTTCAACTTATTCACATACTCTGTTGTTGTTAAGAGTCATCACCATCGATTCAAGCATTTTCAAGGGGAAATTAGAATACAAAATGAGCAATGGAGGGCTGATTATGCAAGAGGGACCATTTTTGCTATAGGACTGTAGTGAGAATGTCAAGGAATTGCACTTGACTTGACTCTAGGGAATGTATTGTGTGGGGTGTATTTTGCCCATGAATATGCCCAAGGTTTTTATCCTTTGCAAAATGTGCCCTATATAGCAAGTTTTCTAGTACAAAATTCTCTTGTTAGGTGCTCTACTTCATGCTAGCAATTATTTCAAGTAACATAGGAGCTTGCCTCTACCAACAATCCCTAAATTAGCTAAAACTAGACAAGTTTCTACCAAAAAACCATTGTACTAGTAGTACATTGTAAAAAAGGGCCTTTAATGGAGACATGAAAGCCAAAATTACAATAAACAATAGAATTTGATAGCCAATTTGCAACTTTCTCTATATTGAAATTAGCATCTAATTAGTTAGTTTTGTATTACAATTTTCTCAATAATCCTTCACAACTTGCAAAATCCTATCTTTCCATCTTTTTCTTTCATAATACTGACTATTAAGATAGCCAAAATTGATGCTTGTTTGTCTTGAAGGTAACATATTGCACTAAATTCCATAAACTAGTTATGGGATCACTAGCCCCTACATCAAGGTCAAGTTTGATTGATTTCCTAAGGGTTGGTTGTCAGGTATTAACTTAATGATGTTTAAAGATTAATTTTTAGTCTAGGGTCAGAGGGAGATTTGATTCTACATTTAGTAGAATTAGAGAAAATGAGGTAAAGGTTTGTCAATTTTGTTATCTTTTAAGGTGAAAACACCCAAAATCTATCAAAAATATGCTATTGAGTACAATGAAAAGGTTTTTTTTCAAGAATTTTTTTTGTAGGATTAGCAATTAAAAATCATGAATTAAAAAATTTATAATTTTTGGATATGATATCTAATTACTAAGAATTTTCAAAGTAGAACTCCTTTAGCCATTGGAATTGTCACATAGCTTGGTAGATTTGCTCATACTAGGCATATAGATGTTGTAGTATCAATTTTAGTTTGTAATGAACAACAATGTAGTTACCAAATTAATCCAATTATTGGTCCAATAGGTGCATTATATGTTTTTACTTCACCTGAAAAAGGCAAGTTGGTCACCACAGAAATCAACTTTTTAGTATCATGAATCAATGCTTGAAAAACTTGAGCACTTATTGAAGGTCAAATTATTGTGCAAAGACCTTTCCATTTCATGTGCAAAATTCTATAGATGAACATCTACACTTTTGTCTTACATTGAAGAATTCTTTGTCAACCATGAGACATTGCATGTCCATGACATCCTTCTAGGGTTAACAAGTGAAGCCATCCATTGAACCTTTTAGGTCCACAACATCCTTCTAGGATTAACATAAAGGTTAACATAATTGTATTTCATCTTTGCAACCTCAAAAATCATTGCTCTATTTCCACAATAAGCTAGCTAGACATAAGTCATGTCAAATGACAATGAAGTTAAGTTGTGAGTCACCAAAATGGTCTATGAAGATAGGTTTTCCACTAGAGCAATTTAGGCTATTATAGTATAGTGGGTAATAAAATTGAATTTAAGTAAAGTCTATATCTATGCAAATTTCATAGATGGACTAGTGTAGCCTTGTGCTATTGGTTTATAACTCAAAAATCCATAACATTCACATTGTATGTGCAAATACCACAAAACAAAGTCCATGCACTCTTCTTTGCGAAGAACTTTCTAATAGTACGAAGGATCAACCAAATGGTGCACAATCCAAAAGATTCTTAATTTATGATAATTCAAGATTAAAAAACAACTCAAAAATCTAGGACTTTCATATTGTACATGTCCAAATGCCATGAAACAATGTCCATTCACCTTGCTTTGCAAAGAACTTTCTTATCTACCAAGAATGTGATTGGACAACACACAATTCTAGAAACCTCACTATAATAAAACATAACAAAACAAAAATTCAAACAAACAATCTAATTTCATATATGTGTGAAAAAAATTAACAAGTATAATGTAACATTTTAAATACAGATCATTTTAATGAGCTTATTAAATAGGAAACAAATTGATATCTTTAACCTAAAATATTGAAGTACAAAAGACTCAATAATATGATTGTTCATCTTTAAAATCCATTTTGTTTCTTTTACAAAACTTGAAAAGACCTAGGTCACAAAAATCAATCGCTTATGGAGAGTGAAAGAGAGTTGTATTGGAGAATTCAACATACACAATGGCCATTGAAAATATAGTATTTTGCCTTTGAGGAAAAGTTGAGGGGTATTTACTATTACAATTGGAAGATCTAAATTTGTATCTACATATAAATAAGTAAGATTATCACTATCCCTTGAGAATTTTTAGGTAATCAATCCCCCCCAAATAAAGAAAAAGGATGTTAGATGAGATTAAGACCACCCTTTGTTGCCATACAATGTGAATTAAAAAAAATGTCATTAAAGAAATAGTCATTGTCTATATACACAATATACATTCTCATCTATATAGAGAGAGATTTGTATGTATACACTCTCATATATATTCACCATTGATTGCTATTGTGAGAGATGTTTGGATGCATAGTACCTCAAAAGACATATGTATTGCTTTAAATTTGGGTTTTTTTGTCACTATTAATTGCAAAAGAAACATCAAAAAGAGAAATCAAGCAAGAAATCAAGTCATTACTAACTTCCAATGAAGTCTTGAAGGTATGTTTTTATTTAGAGCCCTCTTTGAGCCTCCATCAAATACAAAATCTTTATTGATTTCTTTATTTTTCAATAATTTATAATTTATATGCTTTTTTTGGTTTGGATGCTAGAACATCTTTGCTCTTTTTTTATGTACTTGGAAATTATTATGTGTAAATATTGGAGGTCAGTGAAGGTCAAGATCACTTCATTTAGTAATGCCTAGCAATTTAATCCATAGAACTCATGTATTTGCAAGTGCTCCTAGAATTCATCAAATTGTTTGTAAATTTTAGGGTTTGCAAGAATATGTGATTAGTCAATTGATTTTGGAAATATTCTTAGCATTGCCATTATAAAAAAGAAACTAAAATCACCTTATTGACATTGTTGTTGTTTGGGGAGTGTAGGAATGCAATTGGAGGTACTATAGTATGAACACTCTAAAGGTTGGCAATACGTCTTGTATAAATTATTAGAATTAAAGTACTCCTAGAATTCTCTAGAATTTTTTTTATTAATTTTAGGGTTTGAAAATGTGTGTTTGAGATAAGTTGTCAAGATCCATTCTTACAACAGTAGTTTACATATTCATTTCAATTTCCTAAATGAATGTGTTTTTCCAACCTGTAGGTGGTTTTTACTCGTGCCTAAATTTTCAGGTTTTTCAGAAAGAAATTGCATGTTTACAAGGTTTGAATGAAGATTTGTATACAAACATTTATTATAAAAGCCTTTGCAGGCTTATATTTTGTCACAATGCCAGATTTGAATGGTACAAGTTTGGTGGAAAGAAATTGCTTGTTTATAGAGATTTTCAAATCATAATTGCAAAGGTGGAATGAAATAGAAATTTTGTATTAGATTTGTGTAACCTTTTTGTAGAAGATTTGTTTCTTATAAAATAACATCAATAAATTCACCAAAATTTCAGAAATGACTTATTCTACAATCCAAGACATGATTCTATTTTTTAAATATTACCCCTTAAATTTTCCAACAACCCAAAATGGGTTGATTCAGATTTAAGAATGTCCATTATTGAACTTGGGAATGTAAAGAGTCACTTGAACTTGGATTCATTCTTAAGAGAATCAAGTTAGCTATCTAGTGGTGCAACGGTGCTAGAGTATGAGCGTTGAGCGCTCACTACGAGGAATTTTACTAAAAATAGACATGTCAAAGTAATAAATAGGGTTGTGAGATCTAAATATAGAAATATTAGAAACCAAAAATTAAAAAATTAATCTAAAAAATTGCAATTTTTTTATTGAAAATAATGAGTTTTACATTCAAATGTTGCATGAATGGGCATGAATGAAGGACTAGCATTTCCCTCAAGTAGATGATTTTTCAACCATAGACTTGATGAATGAATGAGCTTCATTCATGTTGTCCATTCATCATCTATCCTCCCAAAACTTTCTGTACATATTTGTAACATGTCTTAAAAAAATGAACTTTTTTTCCTTGTAAAAATAATAATTTACAAATTTTTTGAAGTTTGCATTGTTGACTTTAAAACTTTGTTAACTATTCTAAGGTTGGTTGTGTTCTTTGTAACTAAGGAACTCTTGGAAGGTTCATTTAGAGATATGTAACAATCAGTTGTACAATTTTATTTCATTATATGATAAATTCTCCTTGGAATTTAGTAGCACTTTCAAGATTCATTTGTAGAATTGTAACATTTCTTTCTACAATGTTTTGTTGGTTGAATTTAGCCTTTTCTTATGTATTTTTTTTATGCTTATGGTTTTACAAATCATTTCAATTGTCTTTAAGCTGCTAAAAACTATTTCCACCTTAAACTAATTAGGATTTAGTATATGTATCAACTACTTCAATAGGCCATTTTGTATCCACTTCTAAACAAAAGTAGTTTTTCAACCTAATACTACAAGATGAATATACAACATCTTATAGATTGCTACCTACAAGAAGTAGCTTCACTTCATCAAAGCTCAAATTTGGTGCATATATGTACTTATTGTCCTCAGAATTTGCCTTGCAAATGAACCTAAAAACATAATACAAATGCTTGCAGTTCACCTAGGATTTCCTACTACCAAGTGCAGCAGTACTCATAGTGATGAAATCTTCACAGGTACAAGTAGGAAAGTCTGAAATTGTAACTTAATAGACCTTCTTGTTGAGAAAGATGCTGGACAGCAGAGTTATTACTCTACCATAGCCAGGATATGGAATAATGACTATGGATCCCAACTTGAACTCCATGACAAATCTTTCCTTCTTTTTTGCATCTAGCAATGTGCCACAAAGCAGGGTTGCAGTTTGTTTCAAGTACCTTGGTAGCATGGGGACAAAGTGTGCTTGATTGTTCGTCCTCTATCAACATTGGTGTTGGTGTTGGCATTGATGCGCTTGCTTTAGTGCGTGCTCTAGTTCACCGAGTTTGAACTTTGGGTGCAAAAAAGTTTACTCTATTGTGGCGGTGAGAATTACTATTTGACCCAAGTGGGAGGTTTAGTTTGCCCTTTAAAGAACTAAATACTTTGTCTCCTTCCAAGTGGGGAACTCTTGTGGTGAATAGATAAGCATCTGGTAGTTTGGCAACAACCTTAGCAAAGTTTGTTTGATTTTTGGTTCGTCTTGTAGCTCATAGGCAAAGTTCATCTGAGTAGGGACTAGTTCCAGATGCATATCCTTAGAGGTATGCCCAATAATTAGTCAATTGTTGTATAGCCCACATCATGTCATCAGTAGTGGTGACGTTCAAGCATGTTCCCCTCTTCTCAAACATTTGCAATCATTTGTTGTAAACTGTCTCACCTAAGTTGCATGAAGGCATTTTGGCTAGTTCTTCTAGGTTCAAATTTTGTACCAATAACAACAATTTAAAATAACGATATAAGGCTCCCTTGATTCTAAAAGTGTCATTTGAGTACTAAGAATTTCTATGTTCAAATTAGATTTGTATGAATTTAGTAGATGTGAATGAAAACAATTAAATAGAAACCACATATACATTTAGGACAGTAAAACAACTACTCCATGAATAGAAGTTAAATAATTAAGTAGAAAAATTGAAATGGAAGGAGACATGTATCTTACCAACTCTAAGAATCTACCCCACTATCAATATTGGAAGTGCCAGAAATCCAACCAATCATCTAGTTGTCAAAGAGAATCCTCTAATACAGCCCTTAAAGAAAGTCACCAACCCTTAATTCCAAGGTATCTTTCTTCTGCTTCTGCCATTGTCTTTGCATCCTTGTATTGTTTGCAAAGCTTCTTGTGAGTTTCTTGGAATTCAAGTCAAATGAGTTTTTCTATATGTCTGTTTAATAAAGTTGTCCAATGAAGTAGACAAGAGTGCTCTCGATCTTGCATGGGCTCTTATTTGTTGCCACTTCCATACACCACTTAAATAGCATGCAAGTTTGCCATCACATTATCAGCCATAAAACCCTTGAAATGTGGAGAAGAAATCCCATGGCGTGCCATGACTAAGTTAAAGGATCTCTACATGTATTCTTGGGATTGAGCATCCTTGCTCATTATGTCGCAAATGCAAATAGTTTGAATCCAACAAAATTCAGGGTTGTATACGTGGGCAACCATTGACGTCCATCCTTTCACTCTTTTTACATGATCAAACATGCACCAAGAATTTTGCAAGTCTCTCCTCGGTTGCATTTGCCTTATCAAATCCACTTCACTTCCGAGGCCTTCCTAAGACATCTTAAAAAGGTAAGCCTTATCTTTACTTTGGCCTAGAAATACACTATTTTGAATAACAAATAAGTACTCTTCATTTTCAATGAGATAATGTTGTCAATGGGTCCCCCACTTGTACTATGATGGAAATTTGAGATGGTATTTCAGATACTCGGTGAACTAAGTATTCAAAATTTATCCATGATTGCCTCAAGGGTCTCTCCACAAAGTGGCTTTCGGTCACTTGTAGTCCCTCTTCTTCGAGCTCCTCTCCAAACAATTCAAATGCAAAGAATTCCTTGATAGCAGTAAGTTGTATGGCCAAATTTGTTGTTGTAGGCGTCCTGATACCTCTTCACCAATCAAAGATGTTCTTTGATCAATAGAATCACAATAGATGCCTCTACCCACAAGATGATCATGAATTCCAACATGGATACAAGCTCTAGGAAGGCCTAAAGAGTTCAAGACCCTATACATGCAACAAGGGCATGAAGTTTTGAAGAAAGGAACTGTTTGCATATTTGACATACAAGAGTAGACTTTGATGGAGACTGCTCTCCTATAAAGAAGACGTTAGGTGATGACCCCTCCCACTCTGTCTCGTTTTTGCTGCCACTTCGGCGTAGTCTAGGGTAAGCTTTGTTTTCACAAACTAGGTGGCCCACACACAAGGAGTAGCGGAACTTCAAGCTAGAGTTGTTTGCAATGTTTGTAGTATGTGTGTGTATCCAATTATGGCCATTAAATTTACGGTCCATGCCTTTTAGTTGTTGACCTACAAAAGATGAAGAAGTTGAATTTGGTCAACTTCTGAAAGAAGATGTCGAAGAAAGAAGAGGAGGTAATTCAAAAAGAACATCTTCATTAAATGATTGAGGAAGATGACATGCAGATTCACAATGAAGTGTACTAAGGTTTAAGAACTTCAATTCATTTTGTGCACGTGGATGACTTTGCATATCTTTAAGGCATTCTAACACGCTCACAAACTTGGATGCCCTCTTATGAACTGAAGGATGCAACATGCTATCATGTTGAATGTCGTCCATACTTCAAATAGTGTTTATACACTTTTTGGATATGGTAGGTAGCTTGTGACTTACATCAATGAAAATAGTAGTATCATCATCAAAAGACTTTGTAAGATCAATATGGCTATGACTCAAAGACTCTACTTTCACACAAGTTCCCCAAGACATTTGAATAGTAGAAGTAGTAGACTCAGGTATGAGAATTTCGGTTGTCATTGATCTAGTGAACTTAGGAGTGCCAAAAGCATGATACTTGTCTAGAGAAAGCCTCTAGCCATTTCCGAAGTCTGTTTTGATCTTCAATAGCATGACTGTAGATGTGACTTGAAGTCCCTAAGAATCAAATAGCTCTTCTTCCACCCATAGAGACAATAACTTCAAATTGAAGCATACACTAAGAATTAAAGCAGATACCCATGCACTACTAGCATCGCTACAAAGAAAGAAATTAGAATGCTAGACTTGTCACTACAAACAAGTTCCATGGCCATACTGGCATGTGTATACAATCTACAAATTCCTATAGAATGTCATTGCTTACATGGAAATATTGGTAGAATCCCAAAGGTTTCTAGTGATAATAGGTAAAAGACAAAGAGGTAGTGGACAATTGGACATGGATTAGAGCTTTTTTATGTAGGATCTTGGTAATTTGGAATTTGAATTGAAAGCCTTATATTTAAGGATTTTATACACGACCAATAATTGATTTTTTAATTTAGTTACCAATATCCCATCTTTGGAATTATGAATTGTAGATAGCTCCACATTCACATTGAAAGGTGATTAGAAGGCCCCAAATGGAGGCCCCCTCCAATGTAGTGGTGGTATATTCAAATGTAAAAGTGATTATGAAGCAGTTGAGTGAAGAACGGATGATCTTATTGACCGTTTATATTATGGTCAATAGATGTTTTGTTTCGAGAAACTAAATGAATTGGATGAGAATATATTCATTAGACTTGAAGAGTGCTATATATTGGAGAGTTTGTAGTGTTGCAAATGAAAAAGTCGAGTTTGCTTTCTTGGATTTTTTTGGTTGGAGGGATGCCAAAAGGTTCCCACAAAAAGAGACGTAAGGCAAGATTTCACTTTTCTAGTAAGAAACAGCTAGAGAAATCGAAGATGTTTAGACACTTGCAGAATTCCAATGGTAGTGAGATTAGTAGCATTGTTTGGACCTTGTTGTATAAGGATGATGCGGTTGAAGATGCACCTTTTGAAGACAAGTATAGTTTGACACAAAATAGTGAAGGAATGGATATTGCTAAGCTTGAAACTATTAATGAAAATGAAGTGGATGTATGTCAACCAAGTATACTAGAGAAGAACATGTTCTAGTGATCAGTGCAAAGTTGGTAAGTTTATGTATTCATTCCTAGGACTAGAGCCATTAGACTGTGAGGAGTTGATTGTATGTATTGAATATTTTTTTGTTAGAGGTGAATTTGACACCAAACTTCATTTTGTGTATTTCGAGAAGACAATTCCAACGGTATATAGCATGCAAAAAACTGAGTGGTTTTGAATGTTTTATGGCCTAAAAACTAACTCAGCATCTTGGAATCTTCTCTGAAATCTTCAGAATCGGCTGATTTTTCGGCCAAATCTTGCCCAAATATTTTTAGGAGACTTTGCCAATTTTTGTAAAATTCCTCGTAACTTCAAAAAATCTGAAAAAAATTGGAGTTACTTGTGAGGTTATAATCTATGTGCCCCAAAAATTTGGATAAAAAATCTTTGAAATCACAGATTTTATTTGAAAGATTCCTTTGGCCAATATCTACCAATCTCTTGTTTTTTTGTTTCTTTTTAGACCAAAGACCAACTCTATGGGCTGGTCTTTGGTTTGCTTTGGTGTAGTCCTCTTCCTTTCCATTTTTGTGTTTTGGCTTAAAATTGCTTCCGCAATGAATTTATGGAGTGGCAAACTGTACAAGGATGGAGAAGCGCACGATGACGGTAGGGAGGGTGTCTCTAATAGCATTGAAGGTGTCAATGCAATGGAAGTTCAAGTTCCTAGAGATCCTCAAGAGGTGCCATTTTTTAACACTCATTTTTCAAGTTGTGAAATTGACCTTGTTGACGAGGTCACTTTTTCGAGGGTTTAGGAGATCACTCAAATGGTTTCGGTTTTGATGTATGATTTTCATAAGATTGTTGTTCCAGGGTTTGAAACTTGAACTTGTTAACGAGGTCACATTCTTGGGTTCAGTATAGTCTTTCTAAGACAATTTCTAGTTTTTATGCATAATTTGAAATTCTTTCTACGGATTGCTGAATTAGACTAGAAAATGTTAACAAGGTTATTTTTTTGAGATTTCTGAAATCACTAAGACAATTTTAATTCAGGATTTATGTTTCGCTTTTTTTTGTAAAGACTACTGAAATAAATTGGAAAATGTAACCTCGTTAACAAGGTTACTTTTTCAAGGTTTTTGGAGATGACAAAGATAGTTTAGTTTTGATTTTAGGCTTCATTTTTTTCTTGCAGACTGTTGAAATAGATTGCAAAATGTGACCTTGTTAACGAGGTCACTTTTTCAAGGTTTAGAAAGATGACAAAGATTATTTTGTTTAGATTTTAGGCTTTGCTTTTTTTTGGAAGACTATTGAAATAGATTGCAAAATGTGACCTCGTTAATAAGGTCACTTTTTGGAGTTTTTTAGAGATTACTAAAAGAATTCAGTTTTGACTTTAGGCTTCACTGCTTTGTCTTTTCATTGCTGAAATACATTGGAAAAACTAACCTCGTTAAAGAGGTCACTTTTTCAGATTTTTTAGAGATCACTCATATGGTTTCAATTTCAAATTTAGGCTTCTCCATTTTTGCTACAGAGTGTTGAATTACATTGCAAAAAGTGGCCTTGTTAGAATTAGATTAGAAAAAATGACCTTGTTAACAAGGTTTCTTTCTTCAGATTTTTAAGAGATCACTCACACAGTTTAGTTTTGACTTTAGGCTTCATTGTTTTTTCTTAACATTGTTGAAATACATTAGAAAAAATGACCTCATTAACGAGGTCAGTTTTTCAATTTTTCTAAAGACTCACTTAGAGAATCTAAACTTAAGTTTTAGGTTCAAAATGTATTTTTCCGATGCTTGCTTTGGGCTGAAAATGTAACCTTGTTAACGAGGTCACTACTTAGACTGATTTTTAATAAAGATGTAAAAAATACTTCTTGTTTTTTCAAAATAGAGCTTCATGGACATCAATGGAGGGCTTCCACAAATGGAGCGGTTAGAGCTAGTCACCAATGATGATTCTCAACTTGTGGTTGGCAATCCTCAAGTTAGATGCATTTCTATTTATGTTTGTATGATAACTTCTATGGTTGTTTTTGTATTATAGTTGTTATTGTGTTTGTTTTCATTTCCCATGACTTTTTAATGTTAACTATAACTTGGGTTCAATTTTCTATTGATTGCAGGTTGAAAGCATCATTGATATTCAAAATGTTGATCTAGTTTTTGAAGGGTGAATGTAGATGAGGTGGAAAAGGACGTGCGAAATGGTCAGAAATTGGACTTCAATGCAGTCATCAACATCATGTTCTTCAATGGTGGTGGTCTAGGATCTCAATTTGATATTCCTTTGTGCAAAATGATTGGGCTTCCATTGGTCCGTCCTCTCTTCTAAAGTCAAGTGAAACGATTGGAGACTGAGTTTGTTCATGGATATCGACAAGGTGATTGTGTACTTTACGTGTCAACAACAAATGACAAGGGAGCTTCCAAGTTAGTGACACCTGAGATCGTAGAGACATGGGATGAAGACTGGATATACAAGAATGAACAATTTGAGTGCTCATTGAGTTTTCAACCAATCATCTCACATTTGTCAAATCACATGTTTTTCGTATGGGATGGCAATCATAGATTGGCGGCTTGGTATGCTTACATCCACAGAATGCATCGTCATGATCGCAAGTGGCATTTGCTTATTGATTATATGTTTTTGATGTTCGAAGGCCATACATGCATTCTATTGGAGGCTATGAATGACATTAATTGGTGAGTTTTAATGTTTGTTGAATCAAAATTTATTTTATTTTACCGCTTCTTCAATTGTATTGTAATATTTTATGCTTTCACATTCATTCATCTTACATTCTATTTCCATTGATATTTGAAGGTCTATGGAGCATTCCCATGTCAAAAGCAACTTGGTTCAATAATTGCATAGAATGAGTATCTATGGCAATTTGCAATTGGAAGAGTTCAAGGGGCTTCTAAGTGATGAAGATTACAAGAAATGTGAGACTAGAAAGCTACTAGGTACTTGGTATCCATTGACATCTCTTGTCTTCATACAATTCCTTCATTGGGTGAGTATCTTTTGTTTGTAAAACTTTTCCATTCATTTCTTGTGATTTGTAAAATTCATTTTATACTGATTTCAGGTTCATGCTTTTCATGTGTAGCAAGAAATTGCTACTATTTCAGATGTGGCTATGCGAACTTACTATGAGAAGACACAATTGGAAGAATGAACTCCAAAGGGTGTTCACAAGGCTATGACTCAAGCCGCCACTACAGCTATCAAAGGATTTCAAATGAAGTTTGATAAACAATCTGCCATTGCAAATCCAAAAACGGCTTTGATTTCTAAAAGAGGTTTATTATTATGCCTACTTGCTTTTTTTATTTACATGATTATTTTTTAACTTGATTTTTACTATACTTTTGTCTTTTCAAATTTAAGATAAACTTGCATTACAACGTCAACAAGAAGCCTGAGATGTCCTTGGAGAAACTTCAAAGGATTTTTACATGCCAAGTTCAACCAAACCACAAGGTTTTTTTGGCTTAGGTGGTGGAACTCAAGTGAGACTTTTAGGGAGGGTTTCAGATTTCCCACCCTTGGTTTCAACACAATGACCTTAGAGACTTGGCTTTGTAAGGCCTCATTTTGGACTGAGGTATGTGATCGACTTTCTCTTTCATTCACATGAAAAAAATTTACATTTTATAAGTTCATAAATGTTTTGATTTTTATCTCATAGTTGTACCATACCAAAGTGTGGTAAAAAGAAACCGCAGTCAAAATTCATTGCAATTCTTTTCTCCACAGTGATATACATGCTACTGACTATAGTTGTAGCCTTCTTTTTCCATTTTTGAATTGAATTTTTCGAATTTGAAGGCGTGTAATGTACCATTGGAAAGGTACTGGAAAGGAACATTACACGCTTTGAAACTCTAAAATTCAATTCAAAAAATAAAAAAGAAGGCTGCAACTGTAATTAGCAGCATCTACAACACTGTGAAGAAAAAAATTGCAATGAATTTTGACTACAGTTCTTATTACTACACTTTGGTATAGTGTTGTACCATACTACCATGATATGCTTTACCTTCATAATGTCTTGATACTTATATTTTTGAATTTTCTTGTAGTTGGAGGAGGTAGCCAAAGCAGAATTTACAAGCATTATTAAGTTTGAAAGTAATGTAGTTCAATGGAATACCAATGATGAATTGGATTCAATTGGAGATTATATGGAGACATGGCGCATTGTATTGTGGGATCATGCTTTTTGGTGGTTGTTCAAGAAGGACTCTTCGTATTCACAATCTACTCCTTTCAAAGACCAAGAAGGCACAAATGTGGCTATAAGAAGGATTCTATATAAGTATATCTTTTATTTTATTTGCCTTTAGTTTTGTAAATATTAATTGTTTCACAAAATCATCAAAAATGCATGTTCATCATTGTCATTATAATAATCACACCTATTCTACAATTGCAAATATTTCAAGTGAGAGCTCATTTTAAAAGGTGGAATTGAACAAAAATTCATACCTAGGTTGTTTAGAGGATGGTTTGGTGTTTCCTTGAAGGGTTGTATGTTTACTTTGACTCAACAATGAGGGTTTTTTGTTCAAGAGCTCGAAGCATGTCCTTGGTATCTAAAGTGTCCAAGGATTTTTGCCCCAACACTTGAAGCATCTGAGAAAGAGGCTGCCAAAGACCATTCTAAAACAAGTTTACAGGAGGAGTCTCTTGATGAAGAGGAGGTTGAAGAAATTGCACCAGTGAAGAAGGGGCGTAAGTCAAAGGAGAAGAAAGCTACAAAGAAGACAACGAAAGAGACAACCACGAAAGACGACGCTCCTTCCTTATCTGTTCCAACTTCTATTTTTGTACCTCCTCCTTTTTTTGTGCTTCATACCACTTTGGAAGTCATTGATATGGTCTAGTCTCATTGCCCTCCAACTCTCATGTCTATTACGATAGATGTCTTTGCTTCATCAGAGTACATTGCTAAATTCACAATTCAACCTAACAGACATGGTATTGAGCTTTAGGCTTTAATTCTACCATCATTGATTTATGCAATTCTCAATGTTAAAGAGAAGACGGGGGACAATGCATCCATATGGAATCAAATGCTTGATTTTGCCCAAAAAGTAAGGTCTATGTTCTCTAGCCTTGTTATGATTAATTTCTTTCATTTCACATTAAGTTATTAACATGACATTATAATTTATTCATACATCTAACTTACAGTGTGCATTTTTTATTGTCAAGGTTAGTAGGGACCAGGTACAAACTCGTGGAGGCTCCGTAAGCCCTATTGCATGCTTTGACTTGAGTGTTGCCAATATCCCGGATGGACTACTAGTCCCCAATGTCTCCATTCTACCTTCTAATATTCCTGCTTGGAACATGTTAAATCAAAAAGAGGTTATTGAACTTATCTTTGAATTTGCTTCGGAATTTGTTCATAATGATGGAGCAATTTTGTTGTTCTATCCAGAGAATAGTAAGGTAAGGGAATTTATCCTTGAGCATGCCAATACATATGGTTTTTGTCTACTTGACTCTTAGATGAGTGAATGAGATGAAGCTTTTGAGTTTCAAAAAATCCAAACGTTGGATGAGTTTCACTGATTTTTTTTTCATTTGTAGTTTTTGATGTTTTGAACAACTTCTACACTATACCAAAATGTGGTAAAAGAACTGCAACCAAAATTCATTATAGTTTTTTTCTCCATAGTGCTGTACATGATGTTGACTATTGCTATAACCTTCTTTTTTCATTTTCTAATTCAATTTTTGGAATTTGAAGGCGTGTAATGTACCATTGAAAAGTTATTTTAATACCTTTCCAATGGTACATTACACGCCATGAAAGTCTAAAAATTCAATTCAAAAACTGAAAAAGAAAGTTGTAGCTGTAGTCAACAGCATGTACAACAATGTGAAGAAAAAAACTACAATGAATTTTAACTGTGATTCTTTTTACCGTGATTTGTACGAAGACAATGGGAAGAAACATTGGTGGTATCTAAATTTTCTATCACTATAAACCAATAGCTTAGTGATGTAGGTACAAACCTTGAAGAAGTTGACGTTCTCCACAACTACACCTTGCAAACTCAACTCATGAATGGTACAATTCCGTAGAGAGGTGCTTGTGAGAAAGACCCGCTATTTGTATAGCTATTAATTGAGGCATCTTCAAAACCTGGTGATGTGATATTGGATTGTTATGCATTTACAAGTACCTTTCATTAGTCATTACTTTTTATTATTCAAATCATGTATTTTTTACATTGTATGTAATATACTTGGTGCAACTAATGACATCGCATTCAATGAATAAAGGCCTCTATCCATGCATGCTACAACATTGAACGTCATTTGGTAGCCTTGGAGAGCGATAGTGAGATTTTTGAAGGTCTTCTTCAACCTTTGATCATCCTTTCTACTTCAACTGCCACCGTTCAAACTAAGCGGCCTTTACCTATAGTGTTGGATGATTTGATGACGAAGACATTATCAAACCTTCTACAAGGCCTCAAAAAAGACATTGTTGTAAGTAAGTTTATTGATGCTTTTAAACATGTGTTTATTTTCTTTTATTGTGTAATGTCTTTTAATTTATTCAAAGTTTTTAATTATTTAATCATTGCATCTTGTAGAGGCAATCCTCTCAAGCATTTGGTGCTCTCGCCTTCTCCTAATCCAAAGAGTTCACCATGTTATATCAAGACTCTAACGATAGCTCTAGCAAAGGCTTCATCACCCATTTCTATTGCCAAGCATCATTCATAAAATATTGTTGTCAAGAAGTTTTTAGACCTTGAAGCAGATGTTGAGACACCAAGGCTTACATATAGTAATAGTAGTGAAGCTAGTGATCATTCGTCTCCCATATGTGGCATTGGGTCAAATTGATCTTATTCTAAAGACTATTGTTGTTACTTGATTTTCTAATGTCATGTAGTAAGACTAAAAGGGCCACTACATTCTTGCACTTTATCATATTTTTAAGTTATTTTGCATTTTGGTGATCTTTAGAATGGTAGTGAAAAAAGCATTTATTTCAAGAGATAATGGTTATTATTGTCAATTATTAAAAAAATTTGTGGATTGAATCTATTTCTTTCTATTGGCAATATCGTACTTCTCTTTGATAAAAACATGTAATTAGAAATAGTGATGTTGGTGTTAGCATAAAAATAAATTTGGTGAACTTCAAAAATGTTTAAAAAGAATTGTGAATTTTAATAAGAAGTGGTACCTTCACCCTAAAATGGTTTAAAAATACCATATAAGCATAGGTACTTAGTTTTAAAAAATCCATTTAAACCTTGGATTTAAGATACTTGATAAGTGACATTTATTTAAAACAAATGATTTTATAGTCCCAATCATCCATTAATCATCCAAATTCATTTTCATCCAATGTTATAAACAAATGTATTTCATTCAATAAAGTCAACTAAAAAATAATTCATCCAACTTCGTTCAACTCCCATCATCTCCATTCATCTCCATTCATCTCTATTCATCTTCTTTCAGTACATCTATAGCTTTATGCTTTTATAATAAACCATGAACCAAAAAACTTTATGGTAAAAAATTATAGGTTTTTTACAAATTCTTCACAAATTTTTCAATGCTCAGCACTCATTGCTCAATGCCCAACTCTCATTGCTCCTTGCTCATACTTTAGCAATCTTGTCTAGTGGTGTTTTTACATTTAGAAGAAGAATCACTATTGAATTTACAAAAAATTTCAAAGCATGGGTGGTCTAGATGTTGTAGCAAAGAGTCATTGCTTAAAAAAATTCTAGCCAATGAGGTAGAAGCATGTGTTTATGGACAAGCCAAGTCAAAATTGTACCACTTAGTATTAACAAGGTTGGCCCAACCTTTGGGATGAAGAAGAGGTGAGTGGACAATGATGACCCTTGAAATTCTAATGAATTCCCAATGTAGACCATTCCTGACCTTTTTCAATGAGCTACCTAATAATAGATTAGACATGGAACACTACAATCCTCTCCCTTTTTTTAAATTGTGGCCGGTTTATAGGTATGAACAATCATCTCAAATTTATTTTTCCTAATGTGTCTTTCTTGTGTTTCTTCATTTTACCATATTTGATCTTGAATTTTGGCTTCAAATTTGTAACAAATCTTCTATTTCTCTCATAATTTTAAAAATTTAACAATGAAGTAGGTATTATTGCAAGACCATTTTTCCACTCATTTTTGGTCCTAAAAATACAAGACTTGTTTCCATGCATGTCTAACTTGATAACCTTCAGAATGAATGTAGGATGCCAACTTTTTAAAATATTATGTGTCCAAAAGATCCAGTCAAAGCACAATTTCAACTACTCAAAAACATTGATTTCCTTGTAGTGCCCTTCACTTTTATATTAAAATCTTCCAATCCATGACTTAGATTGAAACCAAACTTTGTGCAAATGATGAGGACTTGACTTTCTATAAGATCCTATGGTTAATGTTGCCTAAAAATGACTCATTGTCCTTTGAGCTTCAATCCTTCAAAACTTACAAAATCAAGATCCAAAACACCTTCAAAATGGTCAAAAAATTTAAGGGTCAAGGCAATATAAAATGAAAGAAAAAATAAAATGGAATGTTTAAGATAAAATCTCAATTTTTATCATCCAAAATGAACTTTTCTATCATGGTCCTCAACTGGCAAAAAACTTCTTGATCAAAATCCATCACCAATCTTTCAAAGGTTATAAAAATTGTTTTTTTGAAGTAAAAACACTCAATAATTCATAGAAATTGTATCCAAACTCATCCTACTCGCAAATTGTATCCTTGGATTTTTAGGAAAATTCCACATAAGAAATATTCTTTTGTATACAAGATCAAGCTAAAGTCAATTATAGTAGTTTGAAAAACTAAAAAATTGCACGCACAATAGTAAATTAGGTAAGTTATAGATTACAAAGTCCAAAAAATAAATATGTAAAACAATATATTTAACTAATAACGAATATTCAAATTAAAATGTATAACTGAGAAATGCATGTTTTTTAGAAAAATAGGGATACATTTTGTAATGCTTCAAACCTTAAAGTATCAATTAAAGATCCTAAAAGAATGCTATTTGTATGCTATTTGAATGATGCCAATATATTCAATATACAATTGTTTATACATTTATATGTGTGTGTTGACACTTCAAATTTTCCAAAGAAGCATTTGAATATCATTTTTATTATTGAATTGCCGTAATTTCTATAGGATCTCTCTAACAATTAAAAATGAATTCAAACTAGTATTATTATGTATTATTTAGACAATATATGAATAAATTATGAATTTGAATTGTACAAGTGCATTTAAATCAACCTTTTACTTTTATATTCAAATCATTCACATACTAGACAAAATGTCAATTTTATTAAATTAATTGTATTTGATGACTTTATTACCTTTTGGAATACTTAATTTGAAATATAAATCCATATTTTCTTAGATGTTAAACCTTTACTTACATATGTTACAATTTTGGGTGTTGGAATTACCACTTTAACAAAATTGACATTACAAGAACTTGAATAGGATTACTTTTGGATAATGGAAAAATATAGTAGTAGTTACTTTTAGCTTACATTGACAACCTTAGGATTTGGTAACATTTGAGAAAATTGAGCATTGCAAGAACTTGATCAAATGAATCTATGTAACATGGATAGGTGTTGATGATTATTGTACAACTTGTATGTTCTATACTATGACTGCTACTTACCAATAAATTTTAGTCTACGAATCACCATCAAATTACATTTCTTTCACCCAACTTAAATCAAAGAAATAATTCCCCTAGCTACTTGAGACATTCTAGTATAGAACATTGGATTTGGTTTTCTATTGCCCTTGAATCTTGGTCCACAAATTACTATCAAATTGTATTCTTTTCATCCAACTTTAATTGAAGAGACAATTTCCTCTATATATTTGACAACCCAATAAATTTTGGTTCACCAATCATCATCAAACTACATTCCTTTCACACAACTTTAATTAAAGAAGAAATTTCCCTAACTACTTGAGACATTTTAATAGGGAACATTGGATTTGGTTTTCAATTCCCCTTGAATCTTGGTCCACAAATCACCATCAAACTACATTCCTTTCATCCAACTTTAATCAAAGAAATGATTCCTCTAGCTACTTGACATTTTCGTAGAGGTTGTTGGGGCTTCTTTAGAGCCAATTTTCATTAGGGAGCTAGAGCTCTAAGAATCACAAGAAGCCTAGAAGCAGTTTGGACATCCAGTGATTTCTATTGAGCTTGTCTTTGCAATATATCAGCTATCTATTTCCAACGAGCTATAGTGTAGTGGACATACATGCTATCCATTTCATCATAGATTTTTTTTTTTTTTTTTTTTTCCTTCAAATAACTCCTCTAGGCTCCCCTCCAAGTCTCCAACTCTACAAAGTTCAAATACAAAGGCTAGAAGCTTGCGAGGGTGTTAGAGAGGAAGTTGGAACTCTAAACACAAAGGAAAATGCTTGGATGATCTAAAACTAGAACTTCAATGGGGCAATGGAAATATGCCCATAGTGCACAACCTCAATGCATTCTTCAATAAATTGCTAACTTTTCAATGGTTTATAATTCAAACTTGAATTTTTTTTAATTGTTTGAAATGCATCCCAAAAAACTTTGAATAGGTATAAGAAAAAACTCAAATTTAGAAATTTGAAAATAAAATAAAGTGCTTCAAAAGTTAGCTAAAACACAAATATTTAAGAGGTTTAGCAAATCACACTTACTAAAGCACATTGCACTCCAAATTCGCACTTAAATTGTGGATAGACCAACTGAGCTAGGACAAAATTTGGTAAGTGAAAGTGTTGTCTTTTTGGAATCAGATATTGAATGTCCGTATCAAAGATTCAATTCAATCATGATAAACCATTGGAAAGTTGTCGTATGGAAAATAAGTTTGAAAAGAAAACCGAATTCAAAGATTTCATGCAAATCCCAGCACTAGGATCACAAAATCCTGCTCGTACTCAATAGGATGAAGACTTTTAAATAAATGTGTTCAATCCACAAGCGTGAAAATCAAAGGCATGTCCTCCCCCAACCTAGTGTACATTTCTAATGTTCCTTAGAACTGAAATGGAACCAATAAGGGCAATTCACTATTCACTAAAATGTTACACAATAACCAAATCGAAACCTTACAACTTACAAAGCTGATTGACAGCAATGTCTCCAGTACCTTGTCACTACTCATCAAAAAATCAACTGTACAAGATGTTGAACAAATTGGGACAGGGAATATCCAAAGCGTTCAAACAAACTACCAAAACAGGCCCATGACTAGCCGAGAGCCAACTAAATCACATGACACCTCTTCGTGGCTTGGACGATATAGTCGAAAGAGATCGTTAAAATGAGAAATTCTTCAACTGGTCCATCTCCGTGAAGACAGTTGATGCCCTGCTGCTACTCTTCATCCCAAGGACCGTGGAACACAGTCTCACGATTCTTGAGCCACTGAATGCATTCTTTATTCAGCTTCGTTTTAGAGACAGCTGCATCTAACATCGGACTGCCAAACAGTCCTCTATCACTCTTGAAATTCCATAATTCTGGAGTGAATTTTCGAGTCCACTTTTTTTGTGGTTGAGTCTCCTGCACGTGCATGAAAATTTCATTAGTACATAAACAACGTCATTTAAAATTACCCCCGAGTGTCGAGGTTACAGAATAGAAAGTTCACTTCGGAAACCACTAGGCTATCATAATCACATGACTTTAACATGTATCTTGAAAAAATGTGAAGTATAATTTCTTCTGTCTTTATGCACGTTCCTTGAAGCTTCCGAAATGATTTGTTTCAGCTCCTAAAGATATGGAAGCGGACACATTTTGGCCATTTGCACTTGGGAGTGAACATACGGTAGTGGCAAAGGAGGAACAAGAAAGGTCTAACGCAGAAATGGGGTGCTTCAAAACATCTTTAATCTTGACATGAATGGGCTGAGATAGGGAATCGGATGGCCTACCATGTGCGAGATCATTCTCTTGCGGTCTTTGTTGCTATATCCACAACGGAAGTCATGTTGAATGGTTCTTGCGTAGCAGGACGAAATATCAGGAAGCATGAGGCAACCACGGCGGTCCAGGACCAAACTCGCTCCAGGATCTGCCGATGTTTGTCGAAACCATGTAATCAACTGACCCCAAATATAATTCTTGCTGTAGCTCTTACGAAACATATAAGGTCCAGATCCTGAGTGTTTTGGACCCAAATCGCATGCATATATCAAGATTGGTTGCGATTCAACCATTCCATAATCCTGTCGAGGAGAAAACGGAAAACCGTCAGAAAATAATCGACTCCAGGTTGTTCTACTGATTCAAAACGCACTCCTACATAGGGAACAAAACTTATAATCTTGTAAAGGACAATTCAACTCTTAAGGAAATAACTCACATAGTTAGTGAAGAAGTGCTTGGTGTAAGCGTAGAGGTGTATCAAATCAGCCGCTGCATCATGGCGACCCACACACGTTGCTGGAACTTTGCGAAGAGTGTCCCTCAGCCTGGTTTCAACAACTCTCAGTAATGCATGCAAAGTAAAGCAAAATACAAAACTTCTTGCTTGTATATAAAGGACTAATGAAAGCAAAGGTGGGAACACTACCAGAGTAGAGACTTCCGAAGGTTTTCTTCGATGTCCCCCCCTGGAGGAGGATTGTGCTCTTGAATCTGACGAGTCAAATCTGCCAAACCTTCCGGAGCATGAACAGCCATGCACTGAAGAAGTTCCCCAACCACTGAATCCTTTCCCTTCCATATGAAATCCACCAACTCATGAGGCTCAAGCATTCGTAGAGGAGGAGGTGCCGTGCTCGCATCGTCGGCATACAGCTTGGTCAAAATATGGCGAACCTGAAGAACACAAGGGAGAAGAACTTTAGTATCACTAGCATGTGCACATGCATAGAAAAGCACAGAGCAAATATCTGAGAGACTACTTCCTCCAAAACAACCATCAAATCCATTGATCAGTCACTCGTAATCAATCCCCTAATGCCAAACAAGGTGCTCTCAGGTAGACACAAAGTTAAAGAAAGAGCTCCTGCAAGGACCTTAAATCTTTCAATGTTCATGCACGCATTCACCTTGCAGAAGGAACTGCGTCTTTATTGAGAAACTTACCTTATCCAACGTGATGGCAAGATTCTGAAGCCGCTGATTATAGACTCCCTCAGTCTACAAACCCCCCGAAAGAACACGGATTTAGGCAAGGCCACAAGATCATACAAGAATTCAAAGAACTACACAGTACGATGAGGAAGCACGCGTAAGAAATAGAAGATTCACTAAGAACTAGGAAGTCAAGAAAAGGATATGAGCAAAAACATTCATCACTGATAACCTGGACTTCTATGTCTTGTCTGTCGATCTCTAATCCAGTAAGTTTCTGCAAGTCTGCCTTCATAAGTTCGTCAGGAAGTCGTTGCCGTTCAAAATTCAGGTAAGAAACCTGCACAAGAGCATTTAAATACAAAAATTTACTCAGACTATTCAAATTACTCAATTTATTAGGAACATCATTGAATCTAATGCAAAACCAAGGTTCAATTAATTGGACAGCATTATTGCAGACCAGCATATGGCAGTGATTACTGGAAGTATGCATGCCAACTTTCAAAAGGACCAGTATAGATTGAATGGAGGCTCTTAAAACTAGATCATCTTGAGCCAACTGGATAAGAATCAAACAAATAGCATCCACACTCAGGACCTTAGCAACTGAATTCAAATTGAGAAAAAAGATCACGTATATCCTTACAATTCCTGCAGCATATTTGATGACCCAATGCGGGAGTCCATCCAGCAAACTTGGTCCTAGACCAGCCTGCTTCAGATCTTGTTCTTCTCTGAAAGTTACAGATCCACTCGTGCAAGCTTGCAGTAAGAGATTGTGACGGTCAAGGATGCCATGGTACTCCTTAAGCACCTGCACCATGAACAATATCTCAAATTGTCTTAGAACAAATAACGTTCACAAAAAGAAAGGTAAATAAAATAAAATAAAATTCTCACAAGCCCGCCAAATACATCTACTTCTACAAAAGGTGCAATAATCTGGGAAAATATATTAAAACAGAGCTGATATAGAAAAAACAATTTCACGTTTTCAAAGGACGGACAGAGGAATCAAAGATTAGAAAGATCTAGCAATCCTAATCCTGCATACACAGAAACAGAAACCAGAGCACGCACAGTGAAACAGCTAAAACAAACCATAAAAATTAACTTCCATCCAGCATGAGAACACTAACAAGTATGGCTCAAATTTCTACTGATTCAGATTCACATTCAAAACAGACAGTTACTGCATTTGGAATACTTCAGATCTCAGTTATCAGATCAGAAACACTACTAATGAACAGTAGTGTTCAATTCGGACTTTGTCCAACTCAAGATATCAACAATTCCACAGCGTCTCACTCTCTCACTAACCTCGTCATATGCTCCAGGTCCTGTGTAGCATAAGTAACTGCCTTTGCAACCCTGGCTTCCACAGAGGCAGACGGAAGAATCATGCTCTTCCTTGCTCTACACAATCCAACAGCCCCATATCACGAAGGTAAAAAAACACAATATTCTCACAAATGCATATTATGTTTCACTTCACCACGATAACTAGAAGCACTAGGAAAGGGACAACTTAACCCAAGAAAATTTGATGTTAAATACGTACCTCAGTGACACAACAATAATCAAAGGTAAGTTCCTCTCCAAACTCAATCTTGCGAAGTGTATATACACCAATCATGTATTTTCCATTTACAGCTGTAACCCTGCTCAAAAGGACATCACAAGCCCTTAGTTCTCTAAAAAACATAAATAACATGTATCATTGCTAGATCCGCATTCAGTTGCATCCAGTACGAAGTTCATAATTTCTTGTGCATTTAAATTAGGGGTATTCCAGCCATGTCCAAATATCTTCTACACAGAAATTCACTAATTCGGATTGAAAAAGAAAATGGCGGATAACAGTTGAATACTTACTTTGCCTCACAATTGGGTCGGCACGAGTGACATAGTCGACTTGCAAAATTGGCTTTATGCATTGCATCCACTACAAGTACATCATAACCCAACGAATCACCCTGTATAACAGCTTGCAAGTCAGACCATAGATTAACTGACACGATACAACAGAAAAAGTACCATAGAAGAGTTACTTAGTTCACCGTTGCCATAATTATGCACATTCACAACACACCTTGGGTCGTTCAAACACTATGTTGTAAAATTCTGGTGCAGGATCCTTGTCCTTCTTTTGTAGAGATCTAATCCCATCTTGCTTCTCATACCATCTCCAAGGTGGGTATACCTTTAAAAATGACCAAAAAATCAATATACAAACTAAAGCAGACAATATTTAATTTCAATTAAAGACTGCCTGGCGAAAAAATGCAAACAGCATGTTTGAAACAAAAACAAGCTTGAGATCGAAGTAATCCTGAATTTGCAAACAACAAGAACCATGCTGCCATCAACCATTTATCTACCCTCCTAGTCATTTAGGAGAAACCAATCAACAATTGCAAAAAACTTGCAAACAACAAGTCTTAATATATAACAACTATTCATATAACACCGATAAATATAATACAAGTATTAACATAGTACCTCTCCAAAGAATTCCACAACAAAGTCACCGTCGTCAAATCCTTCCGATTTGTTGCACACGACACCAAGGCCCTGATCACCAGAAGACACAAAAAGAAACTAATCACAAAATCCAGCTCCAACTCAAGAAGACGAGGAAGAAGAAGAGAACAGCAGCGTGAGGCTAAAGAGTAGAAACATTTACCTTTCTATACGCCACATATTTGTCATTGAGATGGTTCTTCATATTCTTCAGTAAACTTCTGCAAAATACTAGCAGGGACTGATCTGTATTCATATCGTTGCATATATGTGTAATGACTTTTTCAAGAGGATACTCCATCGGAGCTTTACCACTTCCTGTAAATGAACTCACTTCTCGATTCAAAGTCCGCAGCAATCTCTGCAACACTTAAACAACGTTAAACATTGAAAGTCCGAGAAAGTTTAGAACTCGAGACATGCTATACGTAACTACGAACACCAATGCTTCAACGAATGCACGCTGCTCCAGTTTCATCAAAGGTACGTTATTGAGAAAAAAATAAGGAATTTTGAAAACTGAATGCTCCAGATGTAACAAATCTATAAAGCATAAAAGAGCGTTAACATCTTTACACTCGTCACTGAAATCAAAACTATCGATAGGGTCCAACTAAATATGAAAATTCGTTACAGCTTGCTAACGTAGTCAACGGATTTAGGGTTAATAGAAGGCAAGTTAATTTAAAATTCAATATAACTATCAGCAAGTCACATACAGAAAACGAACCTCTTCAATAAAAAGTTGTTTCTGCCTGTCTGTAAAAACTTCAGTGTCTGCGGGCATAGTATTGAGCAATAAATTGTATGTGAACGGATCGATTCCATACACCTCTTGCTCCAGAACCTCCTCTCCCAACCGCTTCCGAGGTTTAAATTCCTTCAATTCCGGAACATCCAAGTGAGCATACCGATCCCCACTCTTCTCATTCGCAGCCTGCAACTTCTCTTCATAATCATCTGGCAGTGACACCTTGCAAAAGACGTAAACATTTGTCACCCCACATCAGGTCCTTCTTCAGTACGAGTTATTCACACCAAGATACATACACGCGAATACATAAAAATATCTTTAGAGAGCGATGAGAAAGAGAGAGTTAGGATACCTTCATCTTTGCGGCCACTCTCTCAACATCATCGACAATCCGATACTCCTCAATCACTTCGTACTTGCGAGTCAAAGGAGGAACCATAGCTGCTTTGGTCATCCTAGCCCCCCACCACTCTCGGCTGCTGCCTTCACCGAAGCCAGAATATGCATCATCGCTCTCTGTAGCTTCGTTGTAGTCCTCCATAGCCTCATCTGCTAATCCAGATTTACTAGCAATATCCGACCTATCACATTCGAACATACAAAAGAAGCTCATTACTTACGATTGCCATAGAAAGTTTAAAGAGTTAGAATAAAGAAAAACAGCAAAAGTACTCATAATAATTCAAAATACTTCAATGACATAACAAGAAATAAAACAACCCCCCAAAACTGAACTAAACAAGCAGCAGAGTCACAATTTTCCCAATCAATTCCCCAGAGTCACATTAGACTGAATAAGTGACCGACAGAAGTTTACCCTGATGTCTCTGTGTCCTCCTCCTCTGGTTCGTCATACAGAGCTTCGTCAATGTCCTCTTCGTCAGAACTTTCAGCTTCTGATTCTGTCCAATGACTTCTTCTCATTCTCGCTCGGCGAGATTCTCTTTCGGCGTCTCTATCAAAGGATTCTTGAAGGTCAGACTCCCTACTCACAATATCAACATCGGACCTGCTATTTATACTGCTTAAAACCTTTCTCTTCACAAAACGTCCCCCTCCTGTTCCTGAATCCCAGGATCGCTTTGAACTACGATGTTTCTCAACAGTCAGATCTTTCGAGCCTTTAGACTTCATAAGAGTCCGACTTGAAGTAATACAACTACCAAGACCCTTGCTTTGACCATCAGCAATCTCTCTGTTTTGAGGTTTTGAGAGTAGGTTATCCAATTGTTGTCCAACTTGGTGGACAACTTTGAACAATCTTCCTGCTGTCCTGTACATCAGAGAGTCGTGTTCCAATCTGCACAAACGTGAAAGCACCGCATCATCTTACAAAACCTTCTAGAGTAGAAGCGAAGTTTTTTTTGTGTTATTCCTCATTTCCATGACAGCCATGTAAATAAAACACAAATTTTACTTCACACCAAAGAAACCTAGAACAGAGCACTACTAGAGCTAGACTCCAAGCTTCAAGCGCTAGAAGGGCTGTAATACCTGAAGGCACTACGAAGAGGTTGGAGGAGATCTTCTTTGAATAACTTCACTCCATCCTTTCCTCCATAATGTCCAGTTCTCAGTTTTCTCTGTATGGTGTAAAAGTCTGTTTGAGCTGGCTTGGCAGAGGCTCCTCTACCCTCGGGCACTTGCTCATTCGCCTGCAAACAAAAATATTACTCAATTCAACGGCGAGCATCAAATACTTGGATTCCGTCAAGATAATTCAAACGTTCAGATGTCAAAGATATCTTGGCACCATGATTCACGTCAGGCCACAAATGCTTAACTCCAAAGAGGTGACCTCACAATCCAAAAATTGCCACCTAGATAAGACTTCATAACCAACGCCTCAAATCTTATTAGGTTTGACTACAACTATTCGGTTCCACGATATTAAGAAAATCACAGAACATAATTCTGCCCTGGGCATGAAAATAATAAGAAATGAGAAAAGGGAATTGGAGGTACCAAACGAAAAAAGAGATGGTCGGAATCAGCTTCCATAACGACTTTAAGTGCCCTCGCCAATGCCTTGTCAAGATCCTTCTCCGTATTCTTGAGATTCCATAGCACTTCCTTTCCAGTATAATCAGTTTTCTGACTAGAGACTCCTGCTTTCTTTGAAGACCCAAGTGCACCAGACTGCGTCTTGATAATAAGTTTGCTGTTCAGCTTTCGCTTACTGCTGTGGGCATTCCTCCGTCTTCTGGGAAGCGATTCCTTCTCGTCTACCGTATCGACACTCAGTTGATCATCGTTTCGGCCTGCACTAATGCCAAAGCCGTTGCGTACTCCGTATCCAGGATTCGCTTTCAGCCGCTTAAAATCCCTAGATGGGTATGCCATTTGCAATGCATCCTTCGATAGTGGATCAAGAACGTTGACTCCTCTGCAATCTGTTCCTGGACTTTCGCTTCCCTCTGTACTTTTGTCTCGATAACCAATATCATCTAAGGAGCATGCACTGTGGCCATCATCTCCATGTTCTCGCTTTCCACCACTGCTCTTTGGATTCACCTTGTTATTCAAAATATGTCGTTGAGACTCAAGACCATTAGGAGCTGCCCATGGATTTCCAACAAATTTTACTTGAGGATGTAAATCAACCAATTCTTTCAGCTGGGCACAGCCACTAATTGCAACCTCACGAATGGAAGGGTATGATTTCAGTAAACGTCCGAGACCCTTTGAGCTCACATTCACACAATGATCCAAGGTAATACGTCTCAACTTCCCTCCACCAAAACCCTGTCAATATATCAAACTCTTGTCATAAGCTGTTCAACACGAATAACGAACACAGCAAGAACACCACAGACGAGGGTAGCTACAAAATATCTCGCGCTTCTCCGACATTATCTCGACATTAAAGTAAAAATGATAACAGATAGACGAAAATCGATAAGAAACCAAGGAAAAATTTCACGAGTGCGAAGCCTCCGGTAAGAGACGTACCAACAACCCATCAAGAATGGCATCATTGCAATGCAATCCTAACCCAGACATGTCAGCATGTTTGGTGGAATCTTTGATAAGTTGCCCACAATACTTCCATGGCCGACACGTGGTCATAGCTGCAGCCAAAGATTTAGGATCGCCCCGCAGCAAGCGCATAACTTTTGACAACATCCTACTTGATAACGATTCCCATCCGGTCTGCAATGGACTTGCTCCTGCAACCAAGCTTAAGTGTTGTTCATACACCAAACCTGTTTCAGATATTTCCTGGTCAGAAGGAACTTCCTTAGCCATTGTTCCTGTAGAGGTTGCCATAGTTGCATGAACAGCCACTTGGGATGTTGTGCTACTGTTACTTCCATCCACCTCGACAACAGACATGTGGGGTATGTTCCGCCTGCAGAGCTGCACGTCTTCGACATACCGTCCGCCTTCACTCCAGAAATTATGTTCAGCCATCAGTAGGCTGCCATCCACATTTGACGAGACTGTTTCTGTGAGAAAAGACGAGCGACTGTAAGATACTCACCGTCAACTTGCATGTCTAAAATTAGACCTAGTAAAGCATGAAGCCGTTAGAATTCACTCAATTAGTACATCTACAGAATGCTCGAAGTAAGTTAGATTCAGAACACTACATCAACAAACCATTCAAGGGCATCTACCTGAACCCAGAGGAGCACAATCGAAAGCCTTATCTTTCCTCATTCTGAACGACTTGGCATTGAAAGGGGAAGTAGCATCAAGTGCCAACTGGTCAAGATTAAGCATGACACTTGGAGATTGCAGGGCTGGGCTGGGCACATCCTGGATCTCTTTATCAGCAATCTGTGACCTGAGGAACTCTACATCCTGTCTTTTGTCATTACCAGTCTTTCCACCAAGCCTCTTAAGTCCAATGCTTCGCTTTACTTCTTGCAGGCCTGTTAACGAATCCGTTTCTTCTCCCGATGCAATATCCAGAGGTACGGCTTCCGGCAGCGCGGCCGAACGTTTAGAATTAGACCAGATATCCAATGCATCGTTAAAAAAGCCTGCAAAACTGCCTCTGAAAGACTTCATGACGAGTTCGTGTAGTTTCCCGTCGGTGTACCCAAGAAACTGTGGATGCTCACAATGGAATATTGAGGAACTAACACTTTGCACAGGAGTATCTAAATGTAACTCTTTCAAAGCAATATTTGCAGGGTCTCTCAGAAGACCAGAGAATTTCCTAGGGTAGTTCTGCTCAAGAGAGTGAGACATTGGTGTCGATGTAGAAGCTGGACCATGTGCATCGAAATATTGTATAAGATGAGAGACTGGTACCCAGATATTGTCGCTCTTTCTGAACACACTAGCCCCAGCAGGCAACCCTCCTTCAGCAACAAATTCCTGTAAAGCAGAGAGAAGGAATGGACCCCTCTCGTGACCTGCGGCATCCAAGTAATGCCAAACACCATTTTCCAGCTGCAACTCATGCCTTCTTAATACCGCAGAGGCCAGATCCTTGCTGCACTTGGACGAGACAGCAGGCGCATTACCATAGAACACGGATAGATCTTGGGCGTCACCAACAGACTGCTGATCCGGTTGTAGATAAGAGTACGCCACCTCTACAGAATTACGGACACTATTTCTGCCACTGAGATCAGTTAGCGTTCCATTGTGCAAGTTAATATCAGAAGAAGCCCCTGGATAAGCAACTTGGGCTGTAACAGTGACACCAGTCTGATGTGCAGACGATGCAGTCCTCCATAATGTATTTGCAATTTCAGGCTTCTTTCTTGTGACACGTGTTAGCCCTGACTTCCTCAGAGGATTTATATTTGAGCCAGGTTCTTTCCCCCGAATTCCAGTCATATCGATATGAACATTTACACCAACATTAAATGCTTTTGAGGGTTTAGGAGTAGATGCAGCTCCTTTTGTTGAAAAGCCTTCAGAAGGGCCACCCAGATGAGATAAAGGTCCAACTTTTCCAGTAGTTGATTCAGTAGGATGGGGGTGATGCACTGGCGAACCATCAAGTGAATTTTCCATTTTGTAAGCAGCTGCACAGGCCCAACCTGGAACCTCCAATTTCCTGTGCTGAGGGATCACAACTCCGTGCGTCAGCCTCCGGGGATCTAAAACTCCACCGTTACCAACTTCACAAAGACTGACGCCCATGTTCATGACTTCCTTTCTCCAGCTCATAACTTTGCTTCCAGAGACTCCTGATGCTTCAGCCTTCTCTGTCTGAGTGAGTCTCCAATCCCCCCCTGCCGTAGGATACTTGCAGCAATTCGTGTTGCTAACTTGCGCGGATAACTTAGCTCTCCCTGGAGACTGAACATTAACCGGTGGAGGAGTCACACCAATGTCACACGTAGCAGGAATATCAGCTCTAACGACCATATCCTGCGCCTCCAAGTGATGGCGAGGAACAGTCGAAATTCCTGCAAGAACGTTTCAAGCACCATTGATTAAACTCTTCCTTACAGCCAACAGCCTAAGCCGAGCTAAAGCATTTTGTGCTACTCTTGGTAAAATTATCAAGTGTTTCTATATTCCAACAGCATCCCTCCACACTGCACTTACAACAAAAAATGAACCTCAAAATCAGCTCAGGTTGAACCTGTTGAAGAGACATTGTTCCTTAGCCACGACGTCTCCAACTAAGAGGTTTCAACTTTACACTCTAACACTAATAACCTTCAACTCTACCCACCTTCACTCCCGCCCTCGTAGTCATCTTCAGTAATTCGCTGTGATGCAGCCATCAGGGCATCTGCAGCAACAGAAGACTCCTGATTTATTGTCCTCATGGTAGCCGTGGCCGTCAAATTTTCTCGTGACTAGGCGGGTAAAGGAACACACAAGCACCCCACAGCCAACAAATATCTAAAATAGCAACCGAAGTTGCCTCCCACAGAAAAGGTTCAACACTCTTAAGTACAGCGGGGGGAGACCAGTACTGCACTGATAAAAATCTCTTCACACCATTGACAACCAAATGAAAACCTAACACCAGAATGATATAAGACTCAACTCAAACTCATACATTATCAAACCCTATACTGGACTCAAAAGGGTCTGGCTGAGAACATACCTCAAGCCTTTATCATGCAACATAAAAATTTCAAGGAAAGAAAGGAATCACGTTTACTGCTGCCACGAAGACATACCTGCTACACTGTCTTGTTCTCTTCCTTGAACAAGAGGAAAGTTCAGCATCAGCTTCTCTACTCTTGCATCGATATTGTACTGTTCTCCACATACGGAAGCTTCAGTGTTCACTCTTTCGCTTCCATTCACCACGCTCACGCCACCCTCCGATTGACAAGCTGCACAACTTTGACGAGACTGAGTCCCTCCTACAATATCCATATGCGGACAAAGCTTATGCTCCGCAGATGACCATCCTATCATCTCGTCGTTCCTCGTCATGTGCTCTGGCTGAAATTGCTGTCCTGTCGATTCGGGCATTCCAGAACGCCTTGTGAAGGAACTATTCCGGTCATTACGTAACGACTCTCCGAATCCACCTGAGTCAAACCTAACAGTTTCTGCGCGTTCATTTGGCTGGTGACAATTATTCCAGTCATTTGAATGACGCCATCTCCACCCTGAGCTAATACTGGGATTACGAGCAGGCACAGAAGAGACTAATGCATTAAGAGGCCCTTGTGATTCCCTAGGATTGAAAGCCGGAGGAGTTGAGCTGAGAGCATGGCATGGCATGTTCAAATTCGCCTCACTAGACGTGAAATCAACTTCCGACGCGATAGGATCAGCATTTCTCTTAAAAATGTCACTGGAGGCCGAACGTGCCCCACTGCAGTCACCACGAAGGTTCATCTCACCATCTAGATGACAAACCGCAGAACCAAACACAGGACCTGCAGGGCTCTTATCACTCTGCAAAGCAACTTGGCAGATTGCTCCATTACGAAATTGATAAGCTTCAATACCAGCTGAAAATGATTCAGCACCTTCCTTCCCCTTCCCATTAACTCTCCTTTCCAAGCTAGGATTTACCGCAGTTGCTTTTGTCTTGAAATCGGTCCTCAGACTAGATGAGTTATCTGACCGCGACCACACCTCTCCATCATTGATTGCGTTTCTCACCCTAACATCCTCTAGGTCTGGACTGTGCTCATTCTTTGAAGTAGCTTTTCTTTCCGTGATTGCTCGGCTATTGAGAATTGAGGGAATCGTAGGAGCTTGCTGGAGAACTAATTCATTATTGTCACACTTTGATTTAGAATTGACTATGTCGCTTCCTACCAGGTGATTTCCTGGAGCTGCCCATTGCATACTACCCTCTGATACGAATTCACCATTCTCCAAATCCGAATCTCCCCTCTCCCCTTTCACCGCCTGCGATGCCCTTCCATTTAGTGCGTAAGTACCATAGTCCCTTTCATGACTTCTAGTTTCTGTATTGTTTCCATACAATGCCCTCGTCGCATCATCACAGTCTGCGAAAACACGGACCTGCGAACGTGAACGATCCAAAGCGGATTCCGGACCAATCGCCCTATCTGTCTCACTTTCTGCATGCCAGGTTGTAGCTTTATCTTCGGTAAGGACCCCTTTGCCACCCTCTTCACCAGCAATAGAACTACCATTAGCAACAGCTCGAAAACGACCATCGTTATCCTCCGTGTCCTTCCTCGGTACATCATTTCGCTTGGCTACGGAGCGCCTTGACTGAATCTTTCGATGACTCTCGTCTGAGACCCGTGGGGGCAGAGGTAGATTCGAATGGGCATCGTAATCCGCCCATCCTGAATGTCTCTCTCTCGGCCTGTCACCCAGTCGACTATGCATAAAGGAAACATTCCGATTTCCAGAATCCCGACCAGCACACCCAGGTATGCGAGAATCTGGAAAATCACTTGCAACCTGTTGCTGCCATCCCTGTTGCCCATCGTTCAATAAAAAAGGGGCATCTCTGGGATGTAGATTAAGAGGCCTGATTCCGGGATAAGGCCAGCTCCGCTGCTGAACGCCCCTTTGAAGAAAATTAACAGGCACGCCGATTCCCCTAAGGACTCTGCATTCCCGAGCTAAATGACCTGGTTGCCCACAATTGAAGCAATTGCGGACCGCCCAATCAGGCCGCGGAAACAGATGAGGCTGTCCTTCAAACTGGTGGCCACCAAAACCTCGGCTTCTATCCATGCAGTTCAAATGGTCAGCTGCTGCTGCCTTCCCGCAGTCCCACATCAAATCGCCAACATTCGACAAAACTTCAGAGCCTGCTTGCCACTTTGTACGATACAAATCAATCAGGTCTGTCGAATCTAGTACCACAGAACGGGAAGGAAATAAGAACAAGGGGCAATACTATCACAAACAGCTCTAAGGCAATTCTCACTTCGACAATTTCAGCAGGCTTCTAATAGTTCGACAGGGACCTTGATTGTATGATCAAATAAAATACTAGGAATCGACTAAAGAACAGAGACGGAAGTAGTGATTGAAAGCAATGTCTTCTCATTCTTAGAGGTCAAGTATCTGAAACACACTCAGCTGAAATCCAGTTCACATTTGACTAGCAAGAAAATACGAAACAAGAGTCTAACGGTAGTTCTCGACTAACTGTCCTGCAAGTCCGTTTCTATGGACCCTAAAATCGTGCACCCTAGTCCAAATAATCAAGACGGCATTGATTCTACACGAAGAAAATTCTAAGGACCTTGCGCTACTTGTGAATCTCACAAAATTAAAAGCGAAAGCAAATTAGAGAAGGAGGGGACAGAGATACGCTTCTTAAATCCTATGAAGAAGCAGGAGGGAGTTCGCTACAATGACTGTCATCTCAATGAAGAAGCACCAATTTATCTCATACTATGAATATCTAAACTTCTAAAGACGCATGAGCAGGTAATCTTTAGCATGTCACTACCAAAGGAGCTGTCAATTACCTCCACGCATGCCGCAGGGTAAGACTCTCCAACACAAAAATCAGGCCAGTCAACATTACCCCTGCCTCCATGCACTCTTGTTAAAAAAAAAGCGGAGGAGCAGCTTCAGGGCAGTAGCAACTCTGCACAAGTGCACAAACTCATTTCAGTTCCCAGAAGAAACCTTCACGAAATTGGTCAAGAATCCAAAATCCCTCAAAAACATCCCACGGCCATAACTCAAAACCCTGATTTCTCGCCTCAGGTAGGCAGGCAGCGAACAATACAAATCCACGTACAACAACACCCGAAAAACGCTGAACTGAAGCGCAAAACCACGGCTCCCGAGACAGTAGTACGGCCACGAGGCGAACTTAACGCAGCGCTCGCGCCAAACCAAACCCTAGGAGCTCAGTCCATCCCCGAGCGCTCCCATAGCAAAACTCAAGCAATCCCCCGCACCTCCTCCTAACGCGTAAACCGCGAACACCACCACCATCTCCACGCCACGATCCCCGTCTTAGCGTAAACCTAGGCAGCTAGCCAGACATGAACGGAAAATCATGTCACATGCAAACGACATCCGAAGCGCATGCCACAACTAAGCCCTGCCCTGCCATTCGCAGTGCGAGAACTTCAACTTCCACTGCTGCTCCGTCCTCCGTCGGAAAATGCCACGCGCACCAAAACCCAGGACGACGCCAGACGCAGGGGATCGCACCCAGCGACTGCAACGGGACTGCAACGGAGCATTGAAAGACGGGCCGTGGGAAACAAGAAAGAAAGATTAACGGAGCCCAACCTTCGTGTTCGTCTTCGTCTTGTCCCTCGCTCTCCCTCTCGCTCTCGCTCCCGCCTAGTCTGTGCACACAACCCTAAACAGCCTTCGCTTCCGAAGTGTATGACCTTTTTTCTACACGGGATGCCCCGGCCTCCTACCGCACCGCAGATACCCGGATCCTCGTTCGTCGCCTCGACTATTTATATCCATTTAGCGATTACTACGGCAATACCCAAAGTATTTATGCCATTTTTACACTGTAGACACAAGTGTTAAAAATAGTAAAATATTGAGGTGTTAAAGTCTCTACTATTTATATTTCCTATGCTAAATTTGTATTAATAAAAATCAAAGTATTTATGTGATGTTCACATTATTTATATATTTATAAAAAATAATAAAACTTGATGTGCCACTTTTTCTAGTATTTATATGATATTCAAAGATTTTAATTACTAATAATTAAAGTCTTTATATCCTATATGCATATTTGTTACAAATAATAAAAGTTCAAAGTGCTAGTTTTTCTACTATTTATGTTCCTTTATAAATATCAAATTAAAATTAACCAAAATATGAAAGCTAATTTTACACTCTATATTGTATCTAATGATTGGGTGAGCAAAAAATATTTTTAGAAATAGATTACAGAGATTTTGAAAAATGATTTCATCAAAAAAATGTGGAAAAAAATAAATATTTCTATTTTGAAGCATTTGCCAAAGTACATTTACTAACTTTAACTAATTGTTTCGCAAGGAATGTCAATCATAATTAAATGATATGGTATTTGTTAAAATAATAAAAACTTGAGGTCCTCATTTTTCTACCATTTATTTATCTTTTGAAGAATTTTAATTAAAATATATTCAAAATATGCATGCAAATTTTACACTATAAATGAACTTGTTAAAATAATAAAAATTTGAATTACGAATCTTGCACTATTATAGATTTGTCCTAGTAGTGCATGCAACACCAATTTATCAAAGTAATACTATTTTGAATTAGTGTAGGGATACTATTTTGTACCAATTTTTTCAAAAACAAAAAATTAGTGGCACTAATTTCTAGGTGACATTAATTTATTTTCATTTATTAATAGGACAAATTAGAGTAGTCATGTGCTTGTTAAAAATAATAAAAATAGAAAATATTAATCTTGGACTATTTATATTTTTGTTGCATATGGTCAAATCATATTACACTTTTTGTATACCTATATATCTATTTGTTTCTTAACAAAGAAGTGTTCAAACTTTAATTGAAGAATATGAAAAAAAAATATATTTAAAGCAAATAGAGTCATGGTCTTTTTATCCATCTAAATGTTGGTAGATTCTCTATTGGCTTTTTAACATTTAAATAACATAGATTTTCAATCTTTTTTTTGTCAAAGTACAGTTCAAAGTATACAAGCATGGGTTTATTATAAAAAATAAAATTTTCAATTATTTCATAAATATCTTTTGAATAAATAAGTAATTAAAATTCTTATAAATTCACTATAATTAAGAAATATCACTTTGAATTTGAAAAAAAATTGTGATACAAATATTACAAGTAACCAATCTACAATCAATTTTGAAATCATTATTAGATTATTTTTCTAAATTCTATTTTATAATACATATTTATAAATATTTTTGGAAACTTTATCTATTGGCTATTTCTATATTAGATCCCTTTACATCTAACCAAATTTTGCCATGGTTGTCATAGTGGACGGACATTTGGTTCGCTCGTCCATTAGAGGTCTCGCTCATCCAATACAGTCAACACATAGTTGACTTTCTGATAACGGAAAAATAGGCCACATGGATGCTATGTGGATTAAGGAACATGCTAAGCGCGGACGAGGTGACGTGTCATTCCGCAAAATTGCACAAGTTACAAAATTAAAGCCGTCTGGACCATCCGATGACCCTAACTCGCCCATTATGACAACCATGAATTTTGCAAAGAAACTTCATTCTACCATTTTTATCAAAGTTTTATTTGTAATCTGAAATGCAACCTCAAA
The DNA here is from genome assembly GCA_963969395.1 of Pseudoscleropodium purum. Taxonomy (NCBI): domain Eukaryota; kingdom Viridiplantae; phylum Streptophyta; class Bryopsida; order Hypnales; family Brachytheciaceae; genus Pseudoscleropodium; species Pseudoscleropodium purum. The sequence continues at coordinate 31,557,229 of OZ017795.1, forward strand.
CCAAAATAGTCTTCAAATTAACAAAAAAAATCAAAACAAACTTATTGTAGATATAAGTCATATTGGTAATCAAAATGAATAATTACTTCTTCTTAATTTGAATGTCCTAAATTTATAGTGAAACTAGTAAATGTCATTTGATAGAAGTAGAGGAAAAAGGTTACTAATTGGCATGAATCAACAAATAACTTCTATTGATATCAAGGAGCTCTTTACAATACTTGTAATTAAATAACCAATATCCATACAAGAGATGATCTCTACAGTCAAATTTGTACTAAATCAGACATATTCATTTGTTGATTTTTTAATTTATGTTCTTTATATTGTACCTTATGGTCTAGTTGTCTTTGAATCAGAATGGTCTAAAGCTTACTTAGCATTAAAAATCTGTTTGTTAACCTCTAAAAATTTTTCAGTCAATAATTAGAGAATATTCTTGAAATTGCCAAGAGATAGTACCTTTTGAAAATAGGATTGTAAATCAAAACCTATCTATTATTTAAAATTTGTGATCATAGGATCTTATTATTGACTAGTATAGGGGTCATGTCTAAAAACTTGGGGTCTAAAAGTAATGTATGTATCAAATATGATCAAGCAAAGAGCAACACAATGTTTTGTTCAAGGTTGCCTCAACTTTTGACAATGTGACTTTGTCAATCTTTTGAGCCTCATAACTCAAATTACTCTACTTTGCAAGAAAATCTAAAGCCTTCAAATTTGAGTAAAGCTTTAAATTAGGAAAGAAGTATGCAAATTTTCAAAACAAAAAAATGCTTTCATTAGGGGAGATTCACTTAGTCTAAATGGCTATGAGTTCCTTGGGTTTTTAAGCCTGTTAGAACTCATGATAGTTGCTGCCTAACGTGGCAAAATGACTACCATATCATTCAAAATTTATTTATTTTAAATCAATTTTTTTTTCAATTTTTTTTTCAATTTTAAGAATTAAGTTGTTTTTTTCAAATTGATTTTTCTTTACAACTTGGCATTCTTTAATTGCAAGGGAAATTGTGAAGGAATAGACTTTGAAATGGCCATCCCGCCCCTCCAAAATTCTTCTAATGGTTCCAACTATTAAAATTAGAAGTTGAAACAAAATAAACAACATAATTTTTTAAACTACCATCAGATCATTGTAAAAATTAGATTCCTTAGAAGTTCATTGATTATTATTTAACTTGAAAAGAAATGAGTGAAAAAAACCCAAAAATATGATATTTTTCTTTTGATGCTTCAAACATCTAAAAAACATTTGGGATTTAAGAGAGCTTTTGGGGTTAAATTAAAACTACAAACACATGCAAAGTATCCCACTTCTAAGGAAAAATCACCCTAGTGAAGCCTAATCTTGATATAATAATGTTAAATTAAGTGAAAGACAAATCTTTCCCAAATCTTTTTATTTTTTGAAAGTGATTTTTGCACTTGTTAACATTACAATTATTTTGCATGATTCATTTATTCTCCACAACAAAAACAAAATCCAAATTTTTTCGGCATCTACCATACCCAATGTTGAAGCTTTAACATTCCTTGTTGAATAATTAATTACTATATGGTTGTTGAAAGTGATTTGATAGTTGCCGAAAAATAGAAAAATTTATCACTTTGGTATACAAATTGTTTTGGAAAAAAATAACGTCTCAAAAATTCTTGCATGTATTTTTGGAAATATTCTTTGCCGACCCTAACTTCTGCGAATAATATTTTTAGAATATTTTTTTTGCCAAACCTGTCTTATAGGTAGTTTTTTTTTCATTTATTAAAAGTACTGCAAAAAAGCGATAATCACTGGAAGGAGAAAGCTATTGACATCCTAGCATGAATGAAACTTACAATCTATGGATGAAATTTCATTTATTCATCCAAAATAATGTACAACCATCCAAAATAGAGCAATACAATTACAAAATTTGGTAGCAAATTGGCAATTTCATCCACTGAAAAGCAAGAATATTTTGCTCAAAATTCCCTTCATAAAAAAAAATCATCGCTTTTCAGCAAAAAAAATTGCTCAAAAATACAACAACAAAACCTGCCTACGGGTAGGGTATTCAAATTCTTTAGAGCCACCTAGTGAAAAACGGAAGGCTAGGTCCACAAAGGGAAAAAGCCCAGGCTACTCCCAAGGGCACGAGACGCAAACACTGGATGAGTGGAGCCCCCATCGAACCCAAAGGTTGGCCAACGTCAAAGAAGCGTCGAAGGGCCGCAGGCCAATGATGCGCGACGCATGTGCCTAAGGAGTTAAAACACATCTCTCTCCTAAGCTTAAGAGCTTTTTGCACCCAAACCCGAAGCAATCGCTTGTGAGCTTCCACGATCCAGCCTCCCGCCGGCGATTGCAGCTGCGATTCTTCCGCTAGCTCATCACTAAGTTCGTTACTCCCCGATCGTCAAGCTTTTAGCATTCTTTGTAGCTTTGAAAACTGAAAGCCGTGTCTGCTTTTCGAGCTTTTTCTGTGATTCAATACCCCCCGGCATGACTTAGGGCTTTCTCTCTCGGTTCTGTTCTTCCCCGGGGAGCGGCTGGCCTTTTCTCGGCCCTATCTGGAGCCATGAGGGTGAGTACTTTGGATTTGTTCGTCTCGCTTTTGGTTTCTTGATTTCTTTGTTAATTTTTTCTGTCTCTTATTATTAGTGTTATGTAGTTTGTTTGAGGTTACGGTGCGTTTCTTGATGTTGTTTTGTTTGTTTGTTTGTTGTTGAAGGTTGCGGAGAGGGACGGTGGATCCCGCGACAGTAACGGTGGCCGGGCGTATGCGAAAAGCTCCCCTGTTTCGTCGCTTCCAGCTCTGGGAATTGATGATTTTAAGGTGCGACAAAGGAATGCGTTTAATCTGTGAACAGTGCGTGAAAAGTGCATTGTGATTTTCTGCTGCGGAAGAATAGCTGCGACGCGATGAGCGTTTGTATGCGTTTTTAGTAGTGGATGAGACCAAATCTGATTGGTTATGTGCGTGAGTTTGGTTGTTGTTGAGCTTTCATTGTAGTATTGGTACTCAATTATATGGTACACTGCAACTTTGTATCTGAGGATTTGCCTCGAAAGAACATTCCATCTGAAGTTTCAGTGGTGTGAGGAGGATTTGTGTCAAAAAAACATTTCAGCTGAAGTTTCAGTGGTGTGAGGCTTATGTTAATTGATTGCAGTACGCCTTTGAGTTGAAGGTGTTTTCGGCAGACAATCGTTTGCAGGGGCGATATTTTCTCACTAGCTACATTGTAATGGTCACCAGGGTGCATTCTCCTTTGATGACTTTTTCAAGAGTATTGTAGCGGATGTGGTGCCATCTTTAAGCGAGGATGAATCGAAATTACCTGATGGAAGTCAGGGTTTCGGGAATGGGAGCTTGGAAGATAATGGGGGAAATGGGAGTGGCGTCTTGGTCGGTCAACCATTTGCGGAGGCTGCAGTGCTTCTCCCTCTGTGCAAGGATGCTCGAAGTGAACTTGTTGAGCTTTGCTACAAGGTTAGAAGTCTCTTTAAAAGTTCTGAACTTTTTACGAGCTTAATTCTATTCGTTAGGTTGGTGATTATCTGGTATCTTCTCTACCTCGTTTATGTGCCTGTGGTATAGTCTGTATATACTGGACATAAATAACCTGGAGTATTTAAAGATTCATGTTCACGTTTTGTTAGGTGGATTCGCGGTTGGAGAGACTCAAAGACGAAGTTTCCAATTATGACATGAAGCATGAGGAGAAATTTGTTGAGGTGAGATGCCTGGTCCTGCTAAAGACAACTGCCTCCTTGAGTAGATTATCTACCTATATCTCGCCTTTTTCGCTCCCGACATCTACGCAGACAGGTTCATGTGCTCTAGAGAGCAGACCAAAGATTCGATCACAATTTTAAAGCTTTGGACTTGGAGATGAAAGTTGGAGAGATGATTTTAATAAGCGAGCTGTAGATGATTTTTATATCCAATTCCATTAGTTTCTTTAATTGTGTCTGGTCCTTTCGAATTTAGCGTCTGAAAAGTAACTGGAATTGCAGCTAGACAAGGGAGTTTCAGGCCTATTCGAAAGCTTCAGTCGACTGGATTCACGGATTTCAGGCGTTGGTCAGACTGCTGCCAGAATCGGGGATCATCTTCAGGTACCAATGTCTCTCCTTTTAATTAGATTATTACCTCATATTAGAGTTATTCTAAAAGTCATCCCTTGAATCTTCAATTTAATCAGCCATTGGAGCAAAGAACAGGAGTGATGAAAGTGTGAAAACATGTTCAAAACTCAAATTTGCACATGTGCACCTGTGAGGTCAAAATCTGAGTTCTGCACATGTTCTTAGCATTCAACCTTCATATCTCTTGTTCTATGAGTTCAATACTTGATTTGATTGAAGATTTGAGTTTGTTGGGTGGCAATTGCTTGATGAGGATAGAAACATTTCATGGAACTTTCAAAAGCACACTTTTAGGATGTGAGTGAAAACACAAGGATAGCTCTGTTGTATATTTTCAAGCTTGTGATTTTGTGAATATCTCTGTCCTGATAAGGGTTGAACTGCCTAAATGCAGAATGCAGATGCTCAGAGGGATGCTGCTAGCCATACCATTGATCTGATTAAGGTACATCATGGTTTAAGCGCGCTGTTCTCCTCGGAATATAATTTTCAACTATTTGTTTGTTGCGGGTAGCTCCGCATATAAATAGCCTGGTTGAATAGTTTGGACAAACTTGCATTGTATTGTTTAACCCCCTGGTGCCTGAACTGAAAATAAGAATCCCACTTTGGACGCCTGTAACCACTTATAGTTTCTTGTAAAATGTATATTTTAATTACCTTTCAAAACTACAGGTCATATTTTCTTTGTCTTTTATTAAGAGCTTTCTTGCTTGGAGTTTCCTAACGATTCCATGCAACCCCTATTGATATGGAAGCAGCTAATTTTGGCCGTTAAGTCACCTAGGAGTTAAGATAAGGGATTTCTTCCTTGGTTGAGTGAATACCTGCCGAGGTATGCAAGGCAACTTCAGAATTCGTTTCTTGCTTCATGGACACCGACCAACCCTAAAGCGACTCAGGTTACGTAGTTGCCTGAAATGGTGGCATTGATTTTACTTCTCTTGGCAAACAGTATCTGATGGAGTTTAATGGAAGTCCGGGGGATCTCATGGAGCTATCTGCTCTGTTTACCGATGATGCACGGGTTGCTGAAGCAGCGGCTGTTGCTCAAAAGCTTAGTAAGTTAGAACTTGTTTTTTGTCCCTATATTCTAGACTCAGTTATACTGAAAACAAATTCGCATGATGAATTAATGCCATTTTCCTTTGTGAGCTTAGAAATATACCAGTCAAGTTAGACCTTATACTTTGCAGAATCTGACTTTTTGTCTGACAAGCTCTATTTTATTTTTATTATATTGTAGCAGTGAGTGCAGTAATTTGTCATAGTAGTAGGAAGTAGTTCGTTGTGCGTGGGATACTGAAGGTAGTGACTCCTAGCATGTTCTCGTCTTGCACGAATCGTGATAGGATCTGTCAAGATTGATTACAAAAACAAAAGAGTTGTGAGCTCTCTTTCGATTGAAGGGCTCGCTATTGATGTTTGTCGGACCTGGAAACCCGCACAAGATGGTAGTTTCATGTATTTGTAATGAGTCTGAATATATTTGGGGTGCGCAAGGTTTGGAGTATTCAAGCGACGGAATTTTAACTTATTTGTGGGTGTTCTATTAAAGGGTTGATCGCTGAAGAGGGAACTGGTGTGTACGGTGGATATCAAGGCCAAGCGAAGAATACTACCAGTGTTACTCCTGGCCTGGAAGTGGCGGTGGCAAACCTCCAAGATTATTGCAACGGTATACTGTTATCTGACTCCGATTTGAATGACATTACTGTGAACCTTAAATGTCTTATTGTCCTACCCTTGAAATTTGGGTGGAATGCGCAGATTGACTCTCCTAAATCTGATTGGTCATCTTATGATCGTATGTATTATTTTAGTTATCGCTTTTTGTATCCAGATATAGTTAGGTGTAATGGTTGGCTCACTGGTTGGCGCACTTGCATGTCCAGGACAGAGTAAACGCGTACTAAGTATTGCTTACCCTGTAACAGAGCTGGAAAACCGACTCTTAGTGCGATTTGATGCTGCCTCACAGAAGTGGGACCTTTCCACAATGGCCGAGTGTGCCAAGATTCTAAGTCAGGTGAGTATCTAGATGTTTAGACAGATCGAGTTTGTAACGAAGTGGCCTGGAATCTTATTATATTTTATTGAAGCAGTCCACCTCTTTCGATAATAATTTTTTTGTGTGCTTTTGGCTCTCGCTTCTCTTGTTCTTTGGTTTGTTTTTAAACATGTAAGGTTCTGGATATGCTGTGATACTTTCCTCCCCTCATCATGTTCTAATTTGGTACACGGACGCAGTTCAACAGAGGAACAAGTGCTATGCAGCGCTACGTAGCATCTCGACCAATGTTTATGGATTCGGATATTATGAACTTGGATGCGCGCACTGTACGGAGTGAGTTTGGACCAGGGGGATCGCCCAATCTTACCAAGGGTCTTCAAACCCTTTACAAAGAAATTGCAGGTGTGTACTTTTTCTCTGTAACATGAAATACAGGAACGGTGTGTGAAGCCGTAGCATAATGTTCTTTCTTCTTTCAGAATATATCCGGTATCAACATTTATGATATTGCGTAGCTTTTGGAAAATATCCCGTCGGAAAAGGGAAAAATATCTTCCCTTGTATAATCCTTTTTCATATATGAGTGTGCTTTATCCCTGGCAATTGAATTGGCTAAGTTGCCATTTTGCAGAAACCGTTCGTAAAGAAGCTGCTACTGTAGCTGCCGTGTTTCCTTCTCCAGATGCTGTCATGGGTATTCTTGTTCAGGTTCGTGGCTTAATCGATTACTTACTCATGGGATTGCCTGCTTTGTCCTTATGAAGTGGTGCATTGTGGTTAGCTGATTTACCGTGCATTCTATCTGTCCTAACTTCTCTCGAATTTCCCTGACTCTTTGTTATTTTCTGAGTTATATAATTCTTTTGTTTAGGTGTACATTCGATTGATATATGTTTCAATACTGCAGAGAGTGATGGAACAAAGAGTGGATAATGTGCTTGTTACGTTGCTACCAAAATCACCCCTCATCAATCCGATACCAATGGAGGATGGTGGAAATCAACAGGTGACTTTTTGTGCTCCTCTCTTGAATTAATCCTACTTGAAGTGATGCTCATGAGGTTGTAATATGTCACAAGTTAACAATGTGAGGTGTTGAAGCCATCATCTGATAGTTTATCTCATGATCGCTTCTGCTGTTTGTACAGTACCTACGAGTGCTTGCTGGATCTTACGAGAAGACACAAGAGCTCGCCAAAGAGCTTAATTCTATTGGGTGTGGAGATTTGGATGTAGAGGGTACAATTTTGGCACCTTTTTATGCTTGATTTCGGTTCCTCACCTTGACATTGGATTTTATGAAACTCTAAAGGTCTTAAGGGCGTGAGCGTTAAAATGTTTGGGACAAGAAGAAAATCTATAAAACTTGACCTGTTTTTGTCCTTCTGTGTTCAGGTCTTGCAGAGTCTCTTTTTTCATCACATAGAGAGGACTATGTTGAAATCGAGGAAGCCTCACTCACTCAGCTCTTTCAGTACAAGGTATTTTATTCTCAGTGTGGAAGCCTTCTTTTTGTAAGAGTATATTAGCGTCTTTGCAAGCGTATATGGATCAGACTTGTTTATAGTTGGCATAATGTCAGTGCAAAGTAGAAAATTGCCAAATATTTTGGAGAAATGGAGCACTGCCGAGATGGAGTAATTGTGCAATAGTATGGAGGATTTGCGAGTCATTTTTGTCCTCTCGCTACTGGTATGAGACTACTCTTAACCAAGCATTTTGTGCGGAGTAGTTGGCTGAGTTGAAAGCTGGTGTTGGACAACCGTTTGATGTAACAACTCCAAGAGTGAACTCTCGAAATCCTGGCAATACTTCTATCTCTGTATCTGTAGTTGGGGAATTTGTCCAGTGGAATGAAGAAGCTATTGCTCGCTGCACTATCCTAACTCCCCAGGTTCTCCATCTCCATCTTGTTTATATCTGTATCTTTGTTTCTCTCTTATAATACTTTTTTTGTTTCGATTACAAATTTGGTGGCAGATCTCACTACTTTTAACTTGATTCTGGCACTTATGATGTGTTCTTATATATGTCTGCAGGCTACTTTGTTGGCAGCATATGTGAGGGCTATCTTTCTTTGCTTGCTTGATCAGGTACTGAATGTCTTCAATTGTCTTTGCCGCAAAATATTTTCTGCTTCATGCTGTAATGCTAGGTAATATTTGGACCAATCACTCAGAAAGAATTTGTTGCATGTTTTCAGGTCAGCCAGTATACTACAGAAGGTCTAGAGAGAGCCATGGATGCATTGAATGATGCTGCTCAACAGCGCAACATGTACTCCATTGGCTCCACAGTTAGCCGTCGTGTGGCTGCTGCAGCTGCTACTGCGGTACGCCATTTGGAGTTTTGTTAAGTCTTGCTGTTTCCTTCATATTCGTGGCGCTTATAAGTGCGTATTTGCAATACTAATCTAGGCGCTCCCATCATTGGTCGTCAATGCCGCTCATTTTACGGTTTTAGGTGTAGAATAATAATAGAAAATCGAACTTCCTGCAGAATTAGGACAACACTTTCTTGTTTTTCAGTCAGGGTTTTCGTCAATCCTAAGATTAAGTATTTGTGCCGTCACAACATACATATGAGGTTTTGGTAGTGATCCGTTTGCTCTGTTTCTGTCTTCTCAATCTCTGTGATATATGAGCTTCTGTGTTGAAAGTTTTCATCTTCTCACTGCGCAATCGGACATGACTAGGGCGTTTAGGGTGAATTTAGACACCTTTCAACCAAATGCCCTTTGGAGCACTCAACGAACAATACTCCTGCCACTAAGTGTGTCTGTGATAATCGCAGTTTTAGCTAATCGGAAGCGGTAGTTTTATGGGTATTTTCAATAAAAAAATTTCTCGGAAAAGGACATCCACTTTTGAAATCATCATTGCTTATGTCGCATCTGATTTTTTGGGCATTCTCAATGACTCTTCGGGTCCTATCCGCATTTAGGGTTAAAGCCTTAACGGTAATTGTTAAGAGAGACTTCAACGTGAACCTAATCCAAGTTTGTCCTCATCCTAAATGCGAAGCAGTTTAAATCTCTCATACGGAGTATTTTCTTTCAATGTTTTCGTTGCTTGATGAGTTACAGAGCTGCTCCTTGTTCTTGGGTTTAGTCGGACCACTCATGATACCGATGAACGGAAATTTCACTTCCCTTACTTTGGCAATTTAGTTATGATTGCTTAGAATTTCCTTTGTGGTGTCCCTTTTGATTCCTGCAGGCAGAGGCTGCAGCTGCTGCAGGGGAAAGAGCTGTTCGTGGATTTATGGTGGCTGTTCAGAGAGCAACTTCTAATGTTGCTCTCGTTCAACAAGTAAGCTACTTGTATGCTATTTGTTGATTTTTTGTGAGTTAGTCGTCAATAGTGATCTTTGCATTTGCTCTTGATTGTGAATCATTTTTAGTGAGACTTGGTGGTAAGTGGTTTGCTGCGTTGAATATTTGAGGTGATTAAGCAGTATGCTTACAGCATTTGGAGCTGGGGTTTAGTTTGCTTCAATCTGGGTGGGATGGACCAATTTCAATAGCAGTGGATTTTTTGAAGAAACATCTTAACCAAATGATTTATACCCTCTTCCGATTAGCTGACGTTTATTTGTTTTTGAGCAGCACTTCGTGAATTCAGTTGCTCGGTTGCTACTGCCGGTGGATGGAGCGCATGCTTCATGTTGTGAGGAGATGGCTACAGCAATGGCCAACTCTGAGGCTTCTGCGTTGAAAGGTCTTCAGATTTGCATTGACACGATTATGGCTGAGGTGCGATGAATTTAAGTTGTAAATGTTCTCTTTCTAATTTCTCCTCGTTATTGTTTAGGATCGTTAGTCTGCAGGCGGTGGTATTGGAAGGAAGTACTTTAAAACTTATGACCGATCCATTGTCGTACGGTCTTTTTTTGAGTCTTGGGTCTCTTTTGACTCATAGCTGTATGCTAAGTGGTTTCGAGGGTGCAAGGTCTTGAGCTGTGTGGGAAAATGGGCGTGTAGGTGGAACGTTTACTAGCTGCGGAGCAGAAGGCAATCGACTACAAACCAGCAGACGACGGAAACGCACCTGACCACCGCCCTACGAATGCCTGTACCAAGTCAGTGGCTAGTTTTTCTCTTTTCTTAGATGGGTCTCTTTGATATCACGTTGATAACACTTTCGATATCAGAGTTCTTCGCAGGGGCATTGTGGTGTAGCTTTCATTCAGTCTAGCACCAATCCCAATGGCTATTTGGGCAGAGTTTACATAGTGAACTAAAAGGATTATCTTTTCTCAGAGTCACTGCATATTTGGAACACATGCTTGAAGCTGCCTATGGAGCGCTGGAAGGCCTGAATAAGCAAGCATTCATGACTGAACTGGTAATTTCATTTCATTTAGGCCATGTAGAATAAGTTGATCAAGTTACTGGACATTATGGACGTCATCAATCTTTATTTGATAACTCGCTAATTTGTTTTCAAGGTCCGAACTAAGTGCAGACTATGGTTCTCAAATGGCTGCCAATAGAATGGTCAAGAGCAAAGTTGAGATGAAAGCAATTTTTAATTAGTGGTCAGTAACCAACTACACAATTGTTGATAATTCCGGATGGTGGACTAGTGTTGAGATTGACCTAGCAGCTCTAAGTAAGTGCTTGTTTTGTGGGTGAATGAGTTGCGATCTGTGCCTTACAAACTTCATTTAACATGGCAGGGTAATCGTCTTTACAAGGGCTTACTCGTCCATTGGCAGCGGTTCACCTTTAGTGCCAGGTGCCTATTTATAACTGTTGTCATTGCTATTATATCTGCTTCCGAATGGGGGCATACAAGCTGAATTGCTTCAATTATTGGTACTTCTGTTATTTGTGTGGTGGTGTTGATCTGCCAGAGTACTTTCTCAATATTTTGATTTTAGACTGCATTTTCACTCGTTCTGATTATTGCAATGTTCTTTGCGTGCAGTGGAGGGCTTCGTCTCAAGCGTGATGTATCCGAATATGCGGAGTTTGTACGTAGTTTCAAAGCTCCTGCAGTTGATGAAAAGTTTGAGTTGCTTGGGACGTAAGTATCATATAACTCCCCCATACTTGATTTTCTTTAGAAAATTATTTCTCTGTGCGTTTATAATGAATTTGTTAAAACTCACGCAGTCACGAACTGTGGCTGCAGAGCAAGTAATTGACCACGATGTTAATGAAGTTTATTTTGGATTACGTTACAATTTCCTTGTTATTCTCCATACTAGTTTATCTTTTGAGATGTTTTCGTGTGCATAGATGAGGCAATCGATTTCAGTCTTGGGATTTCAATAGTGATAAGTTCTTCCAAAGATGAAACGGTATCTAATGGACACTTCATGTTTGGTGTGCGGGGCAATCTCTATTAGATTTCTTATTTGCTTATTGCTTGAACTGGTCGCAGGCTGGTCAATGTATTCATCGTGGCGCCTGATAGCTTACCAACTTTGGTTGACAGCAGTTTAAAACAAGCTAGAACAGAAGCAATGAGGTATTTCATTCAACCCTGCAGAATACCATGATTAATCTGCTTCATTTTTGACAGTGTTCAGTGATTTTGCAAGGTGAATCTTACCCTACTGTTCTGTCATTTTTCATCATTCCGTATTCAGTATGTTTCTCACTACTTTCTGAATCCCAATATAGGTTCATTGAGCTGCGGGAGGATTACAGGTCAGCAAAAATTGCAAGTAGACTTACTGCTTTAGCGCATTGAACATTTTCTATTTACATTATGATGATCTACAAAAATATATTTGTACTTTTTGTCTTGGAAATCGTGCCAAATTTCATGTTTCTTGTGCTTGTCGTGGGTTTGCTATATCGTCTGAGAAGACTTGAATCTCTATCGCACTTGCGTTGTGTCATATAGATTGTGGAAAAAGTAGGTTAGGAGGTTTTGCCGTTGCTTCCGTAATATGCTGCCTTCTTAACGGCAAGAATATCAATACATTTTAAGGCAAATAATGTGAACCGAATTTCAGTGGAGGGGGATATCATGAAATTTACAACTGTTTTCATTCAAAGCACTAGCGCGTACACTTCCCTTCACTCTGGTCCTCCTCATTGAACAGTGAAGTTCAAACAGTCAAACGGTCATAACACTATTTTGCTAGTAATACGATGCTTGACACATGAGTGCCCAGGTGACCAAAAGTGTCCTCACATAGTTTGGAAGTCCAATTCAAAGTGTTGTAACTTTTGCATTTGATACTTGAATTTGAGAAAACTTCTTGGGAAATTTGTGCTCTCTTCTACTTTGTGTGGTAAAAGATTGATACAAGATATAGTGATTTTTTGTGAGCCATTCAAGGTTTACATATTCAATTTAAGTTTACCAAACATCATTTTGATGGTTGCAACTTCAAGGGCTTGTATCTCCATGTAATGTCCGTTTTTGATAAATTTTATTAGGTTAGATTTCCCTTGTAGTCTAGTTATTGAGGTAAGAATTTCATATCAATTCATGTTTTTTGAATTCTTGAATGTTTGGGAACCACTTGAAGTTCAAAATCTAGACATTTTAGATTACAATGAATTTTAGGAGCTTGTAACTTTTTCATATGGTACCGAGGGCTTTTTTTTTTTCTGGCTTTTGGGTGCTAGATTGTATAAGAAAAAAATAATTTGGCTAAAAAATTGCAAAAAAACATGAAGTTTTTTACCAAAAAACTTCAAATTACAAAAAAAACTCAAATGTAATTGTGAGATTGTGGATGAAAATAGAATTATGGGCATGTGATATGTTCTAATGTGAAGTTTTCTATCCAATATCTAGATGAATGTTGAAATTTGTAGTGCCATTCTAAAATTTTATATCACTACATTGGCACCCCATAAAAAATAAAAATAAAAACCTTGATGGTGTTCGTTTCTAATAGAATTGTTTTGCAAAAGTTGTGCATATTAGTCTTGTTTATGTGATTAAAATTTCATATCAATCCAAGAAGTTATAAGTGTCTATTTAAGAAGCATTTTAGTTAGAAGAAGATTCAACCTTAGATGGATTTTTTGCAATTTTTTTGCTACCGTTTTTGACATTCCAAAGCCATTTGGAAGACATAGTGTCATTTGAATGGTATTTTCTTTCGTTATTGTATTTGTATGCTAGTTATGAAGCATTTTATCACTCAAAATATTTTCACTCAAATAGTTCTTGAAATTAAATTTCACCTCTAATGTGTAGCCATCAAAATTTCATTATAATTTTGATGGCCAAATAACTCCAAATTTGATTCATGGCATCTACAACACATACACTATAAGTTTGTATATTTGAGATTTCTATTACCTTATTGACATTTAGACCAATATAACTTAAAAGAACAATGATATTTTTAAACCCCAAAATATTAGGGACTCATTATTCATTAGATGAGATTTCAACCCCCAAGAGGGTTGTGAGTTCACTTGCATTCATCTCGGTTCCCAAACTCTACGCACTATCCTGCAACACTGTGCAACATGGCACAACGATTGCCATGTCATTGTTGTTTTTCAAATTTTTTTGCATTAAATTTTGTTTTATAAATTTCAATAAAAATAAAAATAAAATTATAGTAGTAATTGTTCCTACACTGCAAGTGACAAATCCAATGGCCCTCCAAGCCCCCAAAAAAATTAAGGGTAATCCATAAATGATGTTGAAAATGCAAAACGTTCTCTTAAAAACTTCACCTGAGATTGTAGGATGGAAAAACAACATTTTTTTATCTAGTTATTATTTTTTAAAGTTGCTTGAGTACATTTTCAATGAATAGTATTGCCAAAATTCCCTCATTGTAGTATTATTGACTTTTCTAGAGGAGATGTTTATTCTATGAATCAAATTTGTAGTATATTTTGGCCGTTTTTTGCTATTTACTCTTGAGGACCTTCTAGACATTTCAAAGTTATCTTCTTAAAGACCAAACATTCAAAATTTGAACAATGGATGAATACAAATACATTCCAAATTTACAAAAATGCATTTTTTTCATTCATTGAGTTTTCTAAGGTTCTTGTATTAGATCTTTAATATTTCTACAATAGAAATTTTATAAGAATCTTTCATTTGCAACCATTTAAAGGATTTTGGTAGGTTTAGCTAAAAGAATATAACTTTTTGAATTAAAAAAATGACCTTCCAAGTTTTTTTTCAATTATAGAATAAAATAAAATATGAATAAATTACTATAATTAGAACTTAACATTTTGAAATTAGAAAAAAAAATTCTTGTGAAAATCACAAATATTCAATCTACAATAAATTTAAGAAGAAAATTTTCGATTTTCGGCTTTAAATCTTATTGACAATTATTGCTAAAGTGGTTTGTTTACTAGTTGATCTAATCATATAGATATGATCTTTGAATCATAGCTAACTACTATTGTTTGAGAATCATCATTAAGTTTTTATTTTAAATTTTATTTTACAATACATCTTCACAATTTTGAAAATCCGAACTATTCCTTGTCCTCAAGGGATTAATGAGGCACTTTATGTCCCTCCTACCTTACTAACCTTTGTGATGAATGAGCATTAAGAAACTAATTGAAAGAAGAGTTTTGATAAGTTGTTGAAAACCCCCTAGCTATATTGAATGCTTGACTTGTTGTTCCCACTTTGAGAGGCAAAGTTCAATTTATTAATGATAAAAGATACTCCCTTCACAAAATAAACTTTCTATTGGTCTCAAATTTTTAGCCCAAAATGATCTTTGTGTTGTACTTCGTGACATTGCATATTATTTATTTTCAAATTCTAACTGTACATTAGATGCTTAAAAAGTTTGTTTACTAGTGTACATACTAGTTTCAAATGCCAGAATGGTACAAGTATTGTGAGATTTTAATAAAAATATATATTTATTCTATTTGTAATATATTGTCTCTCCCCACAATGTTTGAGAAATTTACATATAAAATTTTTTAGGGATCAAAGGTGGCATGAAGTACAAATTGAATTAGCAAACTAAAATGCATTTCCAAGAATTAATCCTTGAACGCCGAGGCAAACATTTTGTGTCCAATAGATGACAAGGAATCAAACTGTGTAGGATAAAAAAACAACTATTCATCTTCAAAATTTGTTTTGGAAGGAAAGAATATCTATCATAGTTTTGATTTGCAATGACTACTTTTGCAATTTTGGAGGCTAAAAAATTTACACAATAATAGAAAAGGATGATTTTGAGTGTCACCCCTTCAACATTAAAGGGTTAAATTCAAATGAAGACTTATCAAACTCATTACACAATCCACCTTACAATTGCTGAAATACAATTTTTTGGATATTAAGTACAAATTGCAAATGACTCCAAATCAACAATTGCATGTTTAAATTTTCAATAGTAAAAATCATGAAAATAATTCAATCTTTCCATTAGAACCAATTTCAATGCAAATGGAAGTGCAATTTCTTAGATCTCAAATCAAGTGAAATTGACAAGATTTACTCAGTCAAGAAATTAAGTAAAATTGGTAAGCTTTTCTCTTCCACTAATGGTACATATGTACCTTCAAGGACCTCTCAAAATCAGATATTTAAATTCTTCAGTGAAAAATAAAAGCTTCCAATACGTAACCTTCAACATTGCCCATAAAATTTTTAGACCGGTAAAGGGAACTTAACTGCCCACACACAAATGCGCTCTGAAATATTTGGAGAGACCATATGCGGTCACTCACGCAATTAGGGATTAGTCTAGCCTTTTCAAAAGAAACCACAGATTTATTGAGGCAAGAGGGAGTAAAACCGAGACATGATTTGCTTCTGTTGCGATAAAAATGTAATCATTGAACACAAATTATACAGCACATTCCCGAAACTGTCCCATAGCCAAACCATTCCGGGATTAGGTGTCAATCGGCCCATGCCATTTACCCAAAATATTGCAATGCGAATCTGGCTCACAAAGTCAAGTGCATGTGCAAAATGTTCACAAGCCACTTAAAGAATCCTACCTAACATATGATTCCATCCACTGGTTCTAAAACATAAATGCACAAAACTCACAAATAGTCCCAGAGAACTAAACACTCGAAATGAAAGCTGATTGGATTGAGTTGCCCATCCGCGAAGCCAAAGTTGAGGTTGCAAATTGCTGAATCTGTTTCTTCGCGTCTGCTCAACAACAGATCAAACGTCAGTGGAATGTACTCAAAACGGCCCAAATATGGATCCCATCTACTATTGATTAACTTAAATAGCCACATGACAGGCACACTGGGACCAAGGGCAACTAGAAGCATTATGAAGGCATCCACTTTTACTCACTAAGTAGAGGAAAACTACTTAATAGAGTATCGTACCTTTCCGACACTTGGTGAACCCAACAATGTTAGCTGCATTGAGGATTACAGCAACCCCAACGACCAGCAGATAGTCAAAGTTGAACTTGATAAGCGCAACTACTCCAAGCGCCACCCACGCTACAGGCTGCAACAGAAAGTACCATGAAAGAAGTGAGTGGAGTACGTTTGGTAGAGACGTGCACATAGAACTGGAATACTACCTAACCAAAAGGACACTTCACATTATTTCATGTATACATGAGTATCTGGCGGGTAAAAACACACAGATGCCGAAAGAACTAAAACAATTTGAGGAACGTACAGTGAGGTATAAAGTCCACCAGAATAGCCAAGAGTCTTTCTTGTTCAATGTATCCAAGGTCTGCAGACATCATCGAGAGTATTAGGCACCTCAGGGACCTCTTAATCATCTTAATCCAGAGCAACACCGGACCATTCCTTAGCGACTCCAAGCCAGAATTCAAATAACTAAAGATCTGTTGCTGTGTACTGATCCAACATGCATACCGCGAGGAACAAACTGATGACGGTTCAGCGCAATCATCCAAGGTTTCAACATGTTGCTGTAAGTCCAGAGTTCAAACCAGATCTTGAAATGCAACAGCAGGAAGCAAGGAGTGATAACCTAGAAAAATAACACAAAAAATTACGAACCTGCTGGTCCAGAGACTCAAAATGCCACACACTTTGACCTTGCTCGTCCACTTCATTCCACCAACGGAGTCCCACCAAGATCCGACCACTCACATTCTTGACAGTCCAGAAATCCAACGCTATCAAGAATACCGTGACAACGAATTGGATCACGAAGCTTTGAATGAATATGGAGCAGAGGATGTAAAAAGCCAGGGCTGAGAACTGCCAAGCAAACACAAAGCACACACACGGTCACGAAAACCAAAGATCACGGTGGCAATTAGAAACCCCTGATGAACACCACGTTTCAATGAAAAAACTACAAATTAAACTCCTTTGAAGCGATCCTGTGACGTCAGGAAGAGTACAAACCTTAAACAATACTGTGAATAAGCATACCCCAGGATGCGCATACTGCTCTTCTGCCTGCAAAAATCCACACAAAATGAGCTAACCTTTGTAAACATCACATTCAAAACAAAAAACATGGACAACATTCAAAGATCCTCCTACTTATAGCCAAAAAACTGGGCAAACCGGAACTATACCTCAAACTGCCTTATCATAAGCGTCAAACGAAGCAGTGATAAAATCTAGTACTAGCAAAGCAGATAAAATCGATGAATGGACAAGAGGGAATTCAGCAGGCACTAATGATTGCAGGAATTCAGTTTCAAAGTTCACCGAAGCAGCAAGCGGGGGAAAAACACTACTGCAAGTTCAGAGAACGGCATTTCAACACTTTGATTACACCAAGCCCTGTCAAAAGCCTAACGCATTAGATTCTAAAGGCCTAAAGTATTCTCATGCTCAAAACTTATCAAGATATCATTTTAAAAGCTGAAGGATACATAGAGCAACTAAGAAATTTGTCAAAGATACAAACATCTCATTAACCACAACGAAAACGGACAACATTCACACGTAGAAGAAAAGTCGATTCCGCGCATCGGTTCCCTAACGCAATCGATTCCAAAGGTAAAAAGTAATATCATGCTCTAAATCCATCAAAACAATACTTCAAGAGCTGAAGAAAACACAGTGCAACTAAGACGGACAACATTCACAGGTCGTCCTCTTTTACAAACACAAAAAAATTAGGAACACCAGAACTGCACCTAAAAACTATCTTATCATACGCAGCAAACAAAGACGACATAAAACCTATTCCTGGTAAAAAAATTAAAAACTCTCGGACTAGACAAGAGAGAGCTCAACGAACACTAACGATAACAGAAGTGCAATTCAGGCTTCTACAAAAACAGTAGATAGCGGGAAAAGACAACTGCGAGTCCAAGAAACGGAGATTCAACACTTCGATTCCACCCTAACGCATTCTATTCAAAAGCCTAAAGTAACGTCCTGCTCTAAATCAATCCCGAGCTGGAGAAAACATAGTGCAACTAAGAAATTAGGTGCCCGAACCCTAGACTGCATTGCAGAACGAAAGAAGAGTTGCGGCATGAACAAAATGGAAGGATCTAAAAACTGCACATGATCTTCTTCCAAGAAACGGTGATTCAACACTTCAATTCCACCCTAACGCATTCTTTTCCAAATGCCTAAAGTATCTTCGTGCTCTAAATCAATCCCGATCTGGAGAAAGCAGTGCAACTAGGATATTAGGCGCCTGAACCCTAGACCACATTGCAAACAAGAGAAGAGTTGCGGCATGGATAAAATGGAGGGATCTAAAAACTGCAAACGATCTTCTTCAAACGCAGATTAGGTGATCGTGAGAGGAGCGACAAGCATCCGAGGGGGAGGGACTGACCATGGTGGCAGGAGCAGCTCAAATGGTTCGTAAGCGAGATTTTTTGTGACTACGTGCTCGTGTGCGTTCGTGCTTGACAGATAGAGTCTGGATCTGGCGGCAGCGAGCTGCAGAAACAAATTGCGACGGCGCTTCGGCGATGAATTCGACGAGGGGGCGGGCCGGCGAGCGAGGAAGAAGGCTCTTCGCGATCCAACCCTTCCTCTCCGATTTCGCTGAAATCTACCACTCTAGCTAATCATGCGTGTTCCGAACCTCGGAACCGAACCTCGCGCCGAACCACTCCTTTCGGAGAAATGGGGAGTTCGTATACAACAGTCTATACATACGTGTAGTTTCCCGACTTCATGTTCTCCCTCCTTCCCTTTTTTTTTTTTTTTTTTTTCATATATCTCAAATTATTTGTACCCTTTACTTCAGACCTGATTTGGGGGCTGAAGAGGATTTCTTTTGTTTTTGACATTAAATTTAGTTTAGTATCCAATTTACAAATAGAAAAATTCTAAAAACGAAATTTTTATTAGCAATTTGGAGTTGACTAGGTCATAAACTAAAAGACATGAAACTTTTCATTGAATCTATTGAATTCCAAACAACGTTCTTGTGGAGATCTAAATACACACAAGAAGGCAATATAATTGCACACAAAGTCTTCCTTCTCTACAAAGTGGTCTAGTCTTATTTATGTGGCACTTTGTATTTATTGCAACCTCTTATTTTATGATCTCTTCTTAATTGCAATTAATAGCCAAGTCTACTTTTTGTGCACTTGAAAGGACACATTATACATTCACTATAGAATCATTTGATCATAATATGCATTAAAAAAATCATTGCAAAATCCTTCATTACTTTAAAAAAATATTAGTATTTTGAAACATAGGGAATTTAGTACAAGCTTAAGAGTGGTAAATGCATGCAAACCTACAGATGTTTGACACAATTGGGATTCTATTGCACAAAAACTTAGTGAATTTTATTTTTCTTGTCTATTTTTGTAAATGCAAATGCCTAATAAACTACAACAATGCATTCCATACATAATGGAATCAACTAGCCACACTACATTCTACAAAATGGAATGCACTATTATATCACATATAGAAGTTTTTTGATATAAGATGTTGATATTAATATAGAAAAAAATTTGCCCACCCATTTTCATGTGCACTAGCAATGAAATTGTTGCAATACTTGCAACATTGGCCTCTTCATTTTGATTCTAAAAAATAATATCTCAAATAACATGGTATTTTTTTTTCTATAATTTGCAACATATTGTACAACACCAAAAGTTATTTGTTGGAAATAATATGCCAATATGCATGGTTGCTTATGATTCAAAATACTTTTAAAAAGAATAATATTGTATACCTTTTTATAGTTAATATAAAAATGATATTAACATAATGCAAAACATGTGCAAATAAAACCTAGATTCATATTGATGTATAGCATATTAATTATGTAAAGGACAAAAAGAAAATGGTCACTTCAAACTTAATTAGTTGGAAAAATAAAATGTCATATAGAATAATCTATAAATGAGAATTACAAACTTCACAATGAAACTATAATACAAACATCTATTCCTAATTTAGCATTGTAATCCAATCTTGAAGACATATAGATACAAAAAGTCAACAATATAAATTGTATTGTATTATTATTCATAATATTATCAATAAAATCATTGTTGGGTAGTCTATATTATATTCATACTATATCAAATAGTTTGATTACTATCCCACTTTCATATTCCTTCATCTTACGTTTTCTAAATTTCATCCAATTGTTCACTATATTCAAACTATGTTCATCCAAAATTCATTAACTTCTAATGAAGGGATTACTAGAAATTATAACAATATTTTGTAGAAATCATAAGAAATAATATAGGAAAGGGATTTAGTAACATACCTATACCTAAATCATACACTATTATTCAAAACAATAATTCTAAACACATTTCAAGAAAATTATTACATGACAATGTTAACAATTGAAAACAAAAGTGAATACAATCAATTTGAGAATTTCTATAATAGACTACAAATTTTCAAAGTTGAAGACATAGTAAAATTCTATTATTGATGCTAGATTACCCTTAATCCCTAACATTTGGATCCATTTCCAAATTTGACGATTCAGGAAAAAATATTATAAAGTGTTATTTGGAAGAATATTTTGGAATTGATGTACAAGTGAAAGTTGTAGATTTTGAATTGTAGAGTCTATCTATATGGTTAGATTCACTAGTGCTATCACCAATATTTTTCTATAAATTTTGAAAGGAAAATTTCAAAATTCCTTCTAAATTCAATGACAAGCAAACTATTATCATTTTTTGAGTTAAACTTTTTGGAACAAATTTGAAATGAGGTTATCTTGATATAGTGATTTTTTGAAATTTTTGTGTTCATTACATCTAGGACCTCATTTTTGGTAATCTGGTTTTGAACTAGAGTCAATGCAATTTGACCACTTGACATACTTCCACATTTGTAATTTTAGAAAAATTAGTATTCTAGTAACACCAAATCCAACCATTAGATAAGACAAGAACTTAATAGAGTATCACCAAAAATTAGGATGACTTTCATCCAAGCAAGAATGAAACAAAAACAAGAACTTCAATCTATTCATCGTCCAAAAAATGGACGTCAAAGCACTCCAAGGTTAATCATATAAAATGCTTTAACTCTCATTGACTTGCTTCAATTCACTCCTCAACTTCACTTGATTTCTTTTGAAAACTAGTGTTGAGTTTGAACAAATGCTATATCATATGTGAGTCAATGAGTAGTTGTGAAGAACTCTGTTCTAGCTGGAGGCAACAACTGGTATTGAACGAGACATTCGTTTCCCTTAAGAGAAGCCATTTGTACAATAAAATATTAAAAATAAGATATCAAATTGAATTTAAATGTTATGATTCTTATAACGGAATAATTCAGATTCTAAACTTTCAATACCCCTTCCACGGAGTAATATCAATGAATGCGATGCTAGGCTAAGTGATGCTCCTAAGAACAACATACATTCAGAAAATCAAGAGATGAATGAATCTACACAAAGTTCACCAGTGTAACCTAGATGGGCTAAAACACAAGGCATTCAGGGGGGGGGAAGAAAACAACATACAACAGAGCCAGTTCCACATGCAGAATTACATCTTCAATGCACTTGATAAGAAAAACTAAAAAACTATGCCACCCCATACGCAGAAGGAACAGCTTTTAAGAAATTTTCTCCCTATCTACAACTCTTTCCGATTCTTTCAAATTTGACATTATGCTACAGAAGATTTGAATACAAGCATACCATGAAGTTCAATTGTACAGCGACAAACGAACCTGCAACCAGAACAACAAAGAGATTAGAGTTCACGGATACAGTGATATCCTACACAGCTCAATCTCCACTGCATATTCTGAGAACCAAGCATGATACATGAAAACACATACCGTGATATTGAGAAGTTTTACTTCTCAAACAAATCAGCTTCCTCTATAAAATGGATGTTGTCATCAATGATGATGTCTTCAGCTTCGAGGAAGTGCTCGACGGATTCGTCCTCCAATTTCCCAATGCTATTCGGCTCAACTGGCCAGTTTTTAGAAATAAACACCAATTTCTCTAAATGCTCCATACCAAGTCTGCGCCGTTGTTGGGACAATATGACACCTGTTATGCTAAAAATTCTTTCAATTTCAACTTGAGATCCAACTATTCCGAGAATCTGCCGAGCCAAGAATGCCACGTTTCCAAATTCTTTCTCATGCTTTCTCCACCAAGCAAGGGGACTATCATAATCCCCATCAGCAACATGCAGCCTTCTGAATAACGACAGTTCAGATTTCAGCTGTTCTAGAATTACTTCCTCGGCTGAAGCTTGGGCTCCAAATATGGAATTCTCGGACATGGGGGTAATAGGCTCTTGACTCTGAGCTGTTGGATGTAAGCGCTTGTAGCACTGCATTAACAAAGGAAGGAGGACCAGACTATCATACTCGAACACGATACTCACGACTTTCTCCCCTCCAACATAGTCGCGAACAAGGCCTAGCCCCTTAAAACGCGGATCCAACATGAGAGCCAGCATGTTATGTGCACTCTGCCGGGAAAAGGTTCCTGCAAATGATAATAAGGGTTCAAGCACGGCCAACACTTCTTCTTCCATACGTGACTTCAAAACCAACAGTTCACCATCGAAGTCGCCATCGCCATGTGCCGTAGTTACCTCACCAGCAAGGAAGTGACTTCGTCGGAAGTGAATCGACAAAGAAAGAGCGGCAGCAAGCGCCTCAGACAGGAACCAAAACCCATGATTTTGCTTCAGAACACTCTGTTTCACCACAGGAATCAGGGTCTCAGTAGCTGCCCTAGCAACTGCCCACGTCTGCGGAGTTGGAATTGGCAACTGCATATCAGCGTTTTGATTCGACCAGAAGGTGGTGATGGCTTCACTATAATCCAAAGCCTCCTGAAAAAACAGTGCCCTCGATGCAAATCGCGTCTTAACAGGAGGTTTCAACGTCCGCTGCGACAGCTGCTTCTCCGCACAAGTCTTCGCCCACTCTTGCCTTCCTTTTCGAGAGTGTTGAATCCACGTTATGGGTTTCTGTAGGGAAGCTTGTGCATCCTTCAAGCTGACAGTCTTTAACCCAGCACATACCTGAACCAACATCATGTACCCGGAAAAAAATAAGATGCCAGTCTAATGTTCTCAACATTTGGCAGGAAAGATGAACACCAACAGCATAACCAGCACAAGTACGTCAGGCAATCATAAACAAAACCCAGATATCCCGTTTTAAGTGTGTCTAACCTATGCGTTGCATAAATAGCAGAACATTCTATGGCGAAGTAGAAAATACTTGAGCACATATTCAGGAGTGTCTCGTGTATATTTCAGCTCACCTTCGAATCGTCAGTCGCATGATGGCAACATCTTGACAAGGCATGGCCAAAGCAAGTGCCCGAAAATGGCTCCGCTAAATCGAGAAGCTCGCATGAAACTACAGAGGTCAATGCTGTGGTTATGATATCAAGACTAGAACCTTCATCGTTTATATATGCAATTATCCGCGATGTGAGATTGTACCGGCTCAGAATGTCTTGCAACTGCACTGCGATTGGGGCCTCTGACATGCTAGACGTGTCAAGCAGTCCAATAGTGACATTGCAAGGAATCCATGCATCGTTGATGAAGTTGACTACAACGGCATAAATGGCCCCCTCCGAACACGACATCCACAAATCAAAGGACACCGTGGCGGTTGTGCAACCTGCAAGGGAAGGGATCACGTACTTCTCCAATGTCTTCGATACCAACTTCGGAATCACATCATCCAAGAACTCAAGACGTGAAGGAAACAAAATACGGGGACACTGACTGAGCAGCAACCTTCTCAACCAAACATTCTCCACGCTAGAGAGAGGCTGATGCGCTTTTACAATGTACAAAGCCAAGTCCTCAAGGAATTGCTGATGTTGTTCATCCTCCTTCTGTGGATTGGAGCTACCATATACATAAGCCAATGAGCCTGGAAAAGATCCAGATCTTTTCTTGGAAGGCTGACGAGGCGTGATCAAAGACGGTTCAGAAGAACTTCGTAATGCTTTATATCTGTTGAAAGCTTGTGGGTGCTCAGCATGCACATGCCGTTTCATGGCAGACGTGCCGTGCTCTTTGTTGTACAGTACCACACCTTTCCGGCAACGTGTACTGCGGAGACCCATTGTTTCTCTTCGACTCGGATGACAAACAATACATCTCATAAGTTGAGGCTTGACAAGGTCCACAGGGCAGCTATCATTGGTTGTAAAAAATGCCCACGTAGGGGAATTCCGATGGTACACCCTCCAGAATGCCTGCTGGTTTTCCAAAGCAGTTAACTGTTCCATCATGCATTCTTCGGAGTCTTCTCCGCCCCTAGCGGAGAGCACAACAGCGCTGCTTCCATCAATAAGCGCTAATTGAAGTCCTTCTGTCATGGAATTGGAATTAAGAGCAGCCATAGTGCAGGGGCTCGAAGGAGTCAGATTAACCCAAAGCTATCCAGTCACTCAGTGCAGCTCCATATCCTGCACAAGCTATAGAGTACATATAATGTATCAGTAAAATCTGTCGCCACTAGAAGCCAAGAGCCGTAGCATGCATGAACAAAAAGTGAAAGCTTAACCAAATAGTGCGTACCTGATCAAAGAATTTAGAAGAATCATGGTACAGCAGATTCGTCCAAACCAGAACTATCCAAACCATCAATCGCGTACATAGGAGCGGGAGATCCTAGCCTGAGTTGTACACGTCATATCCTGGTGTACGGAAAATTCGAAGCGGAAGTTACTACCAAAGATTAAAACAACCACTTTAGTATACCAACAAACCCTAAAAGATTAACACGCTTGAATAAAATCAATTTCTAGCCTACTCAATTCCACGCACAGAATACTCAAGGTTAAATTCAAAGATTCTACTTCTGTCTCTGTGACAAATAAATTCATTCTATTTGATCTAGGAGAAAATATATATCACGATGGACACTAAAACGAAAGCAAATGCACCCCACAATATATACACAAGAACGTCCAGCTCAAATTCAGTCTATGGCACATGAAATACACTACTTACAAAATCAGGGTGGTTCGCGGCTCCCTCCTGATCACAGAACTCGCTCCTTTCGAGAGTGACCAGTCAAGAGTCAGCCATGTCCAAAGACGGGACAGGCTACCCCACGAACTCCACCGGCTGATGTCCAATACAACCCAAAGATCATTAAAACAAAACGAATCCTCAATGACAGACTTTATTCCCAACATCAACCAACAGTCACCCTGTTCACTCAAAATTCTTCGAACTCGAGTCATGCAGCAAAGTTGACAAATAAAATTGCGAAAACTGCTCCGCTGCTCTACCAGAGACAACAATTCTAATCAAATCAAATCAACTTATCTAAGTGGAAGTCCTTTTTGTAAATATCCATCAAACCACAAAAGCTCGTGCCGATCACAAAATAGAAACGTATGAAAGCCTGGACCTACGCTCATCATCTGGACCTACAACTGCTCCAGAAACGAAAAACTTCCAACATTTCACAGCTTTCAACCCTAAAACCCTGTTCATGCAAACTTAACATCCAACGAAACCAAAAAGCGAATTGTTCTCGTTATTAACAATTAAAACACCAGTCTTACTAAAAAAATGGAAGTAGGACCTTCCATCAAGAACACGGCGCCGGAGACACGGGAACTGGTAAGAGAGAGCAGAGAGGTGAGAGTACTAACCCGGTAATCGGGGCAAGCAGCGTGAATAGGAAATGGCAATAACACGACGACGACCAGCGTCGATTAAATCAAATAGCTGCAACAACGAAAGGAAGATAGCGCCATGAACATGCTCATACCCTTAGAAAGGGAAGGAAAGCAAAAGGACTATGCTAGGGTTTCGTAACCGGAGGTAGCCATCACAGCAACAACCGCACGCACCCGCTTACGATTGCTCCGGAAGGTTCTCGTCCGGGTGTCTGACCCGGTTATCCATCCAGGTCTCAATTCATGACGAAGTATGGCATGGTATCGTATCGTTTGTGACGGAACTATCCCAAGGCGTGGAGAGTGGATGGAAATTTCCGAAGAAATAGACTTCATCCAATATAGAGCTCCACCAATGGAATTGCCCAAAATTTCATCCCAAATTTGGATGGATTTTGAAATTTTTATTTTGAGAGGGAAACTTCAATGATGCTAGTATGTGAGCTTGAAAATGTCAGCATGTGACCTTTGAGCATATGTATAAATAGATATCTTACAACCATTGAAGGTGCTCAAAATATAAACACCTATAATATAGGTATCTATTACGTAAATATACTATAATCATAGTAGTAGTTACGTTATTTATAATTGTAGAAAGTTTCTATAATATAGATACTAATAACACAGGTATATAGTCTTTCAAGCTCATGGCTCACATTTCTAGGCTCACATTATAGCACCCCTCAATGAAATTGTAGAATTGTTACAAAATCTAGGAAGAGTATTGCTCCATTTTGGATGGATGGATGTGCATAGAGATGAATAAATTGTTTGTCACCTACATTTTGTGCATTCCATCTATGTTTGTAGATGTAAAGAGTTTCATAATTCAAGTAAAGGTCATTTTGTATTACTTAAAAAACTTGAAATTAATTTGAAAACTTGAAATTTTTATTACATATGTTGTGAATGAGTTGTCAGATGCTAGAAGTGGGGATGTTTAACACATACACAACACATCTATAAATGACAAATTTTGCAAATGTGTCATATCACATAAATCATGTTTTTTTCTAAACCTTACAAAGACATAAACACTCTTCATCTTTGAGAATTTATAAAGATTTGTTATAAAATGCAATATGAAGAAATATTAAGGAATTAATCTAAAATATCAATTGCAAGTTTTGAATTTTAGATTACATTTCTTTGGGTTAGTCAACAATAGCTACTACCAATATTTTTATATAATATTTAGAACTTATATTCTTAAATTCTTTCTAATTTTGAATCCAAAAAAAGGGGCAATAATTTTTTGAAAGATTTTTTTAAAATGAATTTGAAATGAGATGACTTCAATATAGCAATTCTTTCTTTAACTTTGTACATTAAATCAAAGAACTCATGTGTTTGACTTCAAAATTAAAAATCAACTTAGTCAATGTTTAAAAAAATTACTCTACAATTCTCTTGAAGTATATATTCTATTGAATTGAATGTCAATTCTAATTGCTATATAGAAAATTAATTAATCTTGCCAATCAATTTAAATTAAGACCTTACCAAAATGCTTTTGATAATTAGCAATGAAAATTTGAAAATCATCTTGATGCTTTTTATAAAGCTTCAATATGATTTGTTATAGCCATCTATAATTTTAGTCTTTAAAATTGCTTCTAATTAGGTCTACTTAGGTTGTTTAGTGTCCCAAATTGGATTTTTTTGGGTCAATTTATGTAAATTTTTAATTTACTTTCAATAAAAATACTATCACATATTAATTCCATGTCAATCAATCAATTTAAAAAAAATTCAAGTTGTTTGCTATGACACATTAGTGATGTTCTAATAGATTAAAATATTCCCCCTTGATGTGAATATCCTCTTCACAATATGCAAAAATACAAGATTTGAAAGTCAACTAAATTATTTGCCCATTTGTATGAAGAAGGCATATTTTCACCTTCATCTAATAATGACGCATGTAATGGTGGATGGGCTATATTTTAATTTGTAAGTGTTTGGACATCCCATGGATGATGAACAAATTTGGAACTTCCTAGTGTATGGAAATAAAATTTCATTCATCCAATTTTTCTTCAAGTAGGTAGGTGGCTTCTTGTTTGATTGGAAAAGAGTGTGTAGCCTTCAAAACATTGTATTTTTTTATAGTAATGGCAAGACTACATTAAATATATAAGATTTGAATGATTTTTTTTCTCAAACAATGGAATATAATTACAATTGCTAAAATTTTGAATGGAACACATGGATAGGAAAAGAAATCTTGATGTCTTTATCATTTATTTATTAATTCTATTCATAGGGAGAAATGTAGCACTAGTGTGCAATGGTTCAAAAATTTAAAAGGTAAGTAGGCAAACAAAAGTAAAACAAGCATTAGAAATAATATTGACAGATAGGGGCTCACTATAATTCTTAAGAATTCATTTCTTATGTTTAGTAGAATTGTGACATGTAGAGATTTAGGAAGAGTAACCTTCTCAAATTTTCACATAGGGATTTCTATATGATAATCAAATAGAAAATTGTATTGAAGATCATATGAAAAATGACATGCAAAAGTAATACATATTTGTTTGGGTAAGATACTTGCAATCTTCTTACTTGCTTTGAATGGGACGACATAAAATATGAACAAATATATTAACAAAGAAACTACTTTTTTTAATCTCCACATACAAGTTGTAATTGCTAGCTTGAAATCTTATAGCCAATAGCTAGATAATTCACAATGTAAGGCTTTATAGAAGCTTACCTTTCTAGCTACTTTGTTTATCCTAAATTTTTGAATTCTCCATGCATATTAAATTTGTAGTTTAGAGGTTACCATAGTTTCTTCTTGTGAATGAGGCTAATAGGAGTTAAACTTTTGGATTTTTTAATTTGCATCCATGTAGTTAAAATCTTTAAAATAATTAAATGTTGGAAGAGAATAATGAAGATGTTTAAATTTCACTACAAATGTTAAACCTTTTCATTACCGGTAGTTCCTTACTCACAAATGAACTTGACATTGCATTTTCTCTCTTTGTATGCATTAATGCTCAATTTTAGGACAAGTATTTATCCTGACATGATTTACATTTTTTTACTCTTTTTAACCCTATGAGGCTAAAATTTACATTCTATTTTTCATCACCCTTAGTTTTTTAATGTAAAGTCAAGTCCAATAATCTTATAAAATAATCCATCCAAAGAATTTTACATAATATAGAATACCATTTGAATTTTTGACTTGCATAATTAGCATTCAATTCTTATGCAATCCCAATCCCAACCAAGCATACTAAATTTCAAATATAAAAAAAAGATTTAATTAGATTTTGGCAAAGAAATGGTACCACCAAGCTCAAATATACAAAATTAGTTATAGCACGAGGTTCAAATAGCAAAATCTAATTACAATTAAGAGATATTTGTTTTATAAATTTTAAGCTTTATCACCCCAACATTGAAAATCTCTATAGAGGGAATTTCTTGAACTTTTTTAGAAATACTTCTTGAAAGAAAAATGTATGCATGAATGTTTCCTACTTATCCTTGCAATGAAATTTAAAAAATTCATCACCAATATTTTTCAATCAATTTTCAAGTAAAAATATGAATATTAAATGAACTAACAATTCACCAAAAATAAAATTTTGCTTTTTTGAAATTGAAATTTGGTATGCTTGATTGAGATTGTGGAAGAATGTTAACTATGCAAGACTAAAAATGCCAAATGGATTCTATATTTCTGATATGCCAAATTCTTTGAATGGCACTATAGGTAGTTTGTAAGATCAGTAGACTTGAGTGTACTATGCAAGATGCTAAATCCATCCCATTGAGGGAGAAAATGCAGGATTTTTTACCCCTGGAAAAAACACTGAAATTCTTTATTTTTCTCAAAATTTTTTTTTTGCAAATTTTGATTTCATAATTGCGATCAGACACCCCAAACTAGCTAGGCGAGGTCTAAAGCATACCCTAATTACCGCTCAAAATAGGGGGCTTTTATTTACCGGTGAAACCCCAAATTACCCTGCGAGCCCACTTCGTGGGCTGGATTTATCTGAGTGTCCTGCCTGTACCATAAAGGAGTGAAGAGTTGTGGAAGTCAAGAGATCCCGTTCCCGAAGAGGGAGCTTTGCGAACGAAGTCGTTCCCATTAGGGGTTCTAGGACCTTCTTTCCAGACCCTTCTGCAGTATTCGAATCAGGTTTCCATGTCCGTCTCATAAGTTTTTGCACCAGCGTTCAAATCTTACGTTGGCCGTCGTAGTTCTGCTCTCGAATCTCCTCTGGTGAGAAGACGCTCTTTGGATTTTTTCCTATTGTCGATCCTTTTGATCCCGAGATGGCGATGATTTTTTTGCCCCTTTCGTGACCGATTTTGGTTACCAAATGGTTTCATTTTGCATGAATATATGCCTTTGCTCCGAATTTTTGGGTTGAGTACGTAATCGGTTGCTGTGTTTTCTAGTGTTAGTAACCATTTTTTGCAGCAGGTTTGCGTGCCGTTTTATTGAAGTATTTAGATCTTCTGTGAGTGCGTCTATTGTGGTTCTTCTCGTGGTAAGTGGCGGCGCTTTTGATGCGATTAGGTTTTCGCGATTTTGTGTTGATGATGTCGTCGTTGCGTGTAGAGGGACACTGTTTGAATTTTACGAGCTCGTTGGTTAACTACATGAAATAATGTCGATTTAGGGTTGGTGAAGTTGTGTTTATGATTACGGGACTTGACTGTTGCCAGTGAGAGCTTTTGTTTGGCAGATCATTCTTGGTCTAGACATGAAAGGCTTTAGCTTTTGATTTGATCAAATCGGATTGATATAATTGCTGTCTAGGTCTTTGAGTTTTTAGGGTGTAGAATGTTTTTGAGTGATTTGTGGATTTATCTTCTGTGGAAATCCTTTTTTGCGCATTTTGTGGTTCCGAATGCCATTTAGTGATTTGAATTCTTTTAGTGTGTCAGTATCTCGTGGTCTTCAGCGTTATTTTTGGATATTTGGTCCTATTTCAGGGCATTAAGTGCGAATGCGGTTATTTTGTGCTCACGTATTTGTGGCTGTAGGGTTAGACCTGGAGAATCATGGCGGACGAGGCTAAGGCGAAAGGGAATGCGGCATTCTCGGCAGGCAAGTACGAGGTCGCTATTCAGCATTTTGGGGAAGCGATTGCACTCGCCCCTGACAATCATGTCCTGTACTCCAATCGCTCAGCCGCATTTGCCTCCCTACACAAGTATCAGGAGGCTCTCCGGGATGCCAAGAAGACCGTGGAATTGAAGTCCGAGTGGCCGAAGGGTTACAGCCGGTTGGGTGCCGCCTATATAGGTCTAAGGGAGTATGATGATGCCATCTTAGCCTACGAAAAAGGTCTGAAGTTTGATCCTGTAAACGATGGTCTCAAGTCAGGGTTGTCAGATGCAAAGGCGGCAAAGCCTAGAGCCCGCGGTCCTGCAGGAGATTCTCCCTTCGGAGGAGGTTCTCCTTTTGGGAACATGTTTGGACCGGACGTGTGGGTGAAACTGCAAAACGACCCACGGACTCGACCATACTTGCAGCAGCCTGACTTTGTGGCGATGATCACTGACTCCCAGAAGAATCCCAGCAACGTTTCGCGCTACATTAACGACCCTCGCATGATGCAGGTGTAGTGATGTTATGCATTTTCGAAGTTAACAAAATTACTCAAAACCACAGAGTTTGAAAGTCATTTTTGGTCAAGTATTCTTAATTTTTCAGTAATGATGCACAAACTCTAATGCTTGGTACATTTTTTTGGCTTATTTTGCCTTTTTTGGTAGCGAATTCTAAAGTTCGTTCTAATAGACTCTAAAAATTGGCTCAAGGCAAGAAATTCAAGTTCGTTCAAGAATTTATTTTTGTAGCCATTTGGCTAAGATTAGTGCAATTTCTTTGGCTATGCAGGTTATTGGAGTCTTGCTAGGTGTGAATATCCAGAATGCAGAGTCGGGGGCTGAGTTCCAAGATGATGGCAAGGACGAGGAGGTATCCACTCCTTCGAAGCCGGAGACCCCTTCGGAGCGACCACGGAGTGTGCCGACACCAGAACCGGCGCCGAAGCCTATGGAAGTAGAAACCGAGGATGTGGAGGTGAAAGAGAGGAAGGCCCGGAAGGCTGAAGCATTGAAGGAAAAGGAGGCTGGAAATGCCGAGTATAAGAAGAAGAACTTTGAAGTGGCTGTGGAGCACTACAGCAAGGCAGTGGAACTCGATGGAGAAGATATTTCATTCGTTACCAACCGCGCTGCAGTGTACATGGAGATGGGGAAGGTGCGGTCGTGAAACCTGCAGTATGTGAATCTGTGAACTTGCATGTCGAAGCGATTTATGTTCAAATGACATGTTAAATGGTTTTAGAATTACGTAGATCTAGTTAAAGTTGTATTCATCGAATATGGTGCTTGGATATATTCTCTATGACAATGTCTTTCTTCAAAACAACCCTAGATAGTGGTGGTTGCTGTTTCCAGGACTGCACAGGTGATTGTCGTGTTTGAACTCTATTGGTATATTGTGCATATGCTGTGATTGTATGTCTAACCTACTAATGCCAACTGTGGTGTCCGCAGTTTGAGGATTGCATTGCAGATTGCGAATTGGCTGTGGAGACTGGCAGGTCAGTGCATGCCGATTACAAACTGATTGCAAAAGCTCTCACAAGAAAGGGTACAGCTTTGATGAAGTTGGCCAAAACATCCAAGGACTACGAAGCTGCTATTGAAGTTTTCAACAAAGCCTTGACCGAGCACCGTAATCCAGATACTCTCAAGAAGCTGAATGATGCAGAGCGTATCAAGAAGGAATTAGAGCAGCAAGAATACTTTGACCCGACAGTAGCTGACACAGAAAGGGAGAAAGGTACGAGTCTTACAGAATTCTCCTCATGAGGCCGAAGGTTCTTGGGATCGCTGCTTCAGATACCTTGGGGAAAAAGGATTTCTTTATTATCTTACATGAAGCACTAATGTTTCCAGGTAATCATTATTTAAATTAATGAGTGAAATGTCACAATGGCAGGAAATGAGTTCTTTAAGCAGGACAAGTATCCAGAGGCTGTGAAGCACTACACAGAGGCAATTAAGAGGAATCCCTCAGATCCAAAGGTGAGCACTTTAGCTAGTTTAATAATTGATGGATTTCATGTGAGATCTACAATTTGGTTCTCTATATTAGTGTGTTCACGAAAGACTGGGACCAAGGTTGTGATGTTGTTGAACTTGGCAGGTGTACAGTAATAGGGCAGCTTGCTACACAAAGCTCGGTGCTTTACCGGAGGGTCTGAAAGATGCAAATAAATGCATAGACCTGGACCCGCAATTCGTGAAAGGGTACTCCCGGAAGGGAGCCATCCAATTTTTCATGAAGGAGTACGACAAAGCTCTGGAAACCTACCAGGTAATTCTAAACCTGATAGTGAAATTCTGATTTTATACCTACCGGTTTGATACTAGAGATTTTGTCTGGTTACCTCAGAAACAAGGTTGCAGCAATTGTAGATATGCCTCATTTCATTCTTCGTGCAATATTTGGGCATATGCAGAAGACTAGAAATGCTCTGAAGAAGTTTATTCTGTAACTTTGGATGTCTCTCCTCACTATTCAATGGTTCACAAATGGCACAGCTTGGATTGAAGCACAACGAAGGCAATCAGGAGTTGATGGATGGAGTTCGCAGGTATGTCATGTTCTGTTATATCTGTATTCTGCCTTCACAGTTGTTATCTGGCATTCGTGGAGGTTTTACCTAATTGAAATTGCGTACATATTAGTTGCAAGTTTTGCAGGGCAGCTTTTTGTTTCATTGTGCTGCCTTTTCTGGGTATGACTTGACAGCAACCTTTTCTTTGTCTTTTGGATACCTGACGCTTCATGTATGGTCCTTTTTCTAATTACTGATCACTGTTATTTTATGGGTGTAGATGTGTGGATCAAATTAACAAGATGAACAGAGGTGATATTAGTGCTGATGACTTGAAAGAGAAGCAGGTGAGTTGCTGAGTTTCGGGATGCCTATTGTGAATCTCGAAGTTTTGAAGTGGTACTGATCCTCTGTTCTGCTGAGATGATCACACTTTTCAAACATGTTCATTTAAGTTCACTTTTTGTGTTGATTCTCTCAATTGCAGGCGAGGTCAATGCAAGATCCGGAAATCCAGGGGATATTGTCCGATCCAGTCATGAGACAGGTATGTTACTCTAGGCGGTCTTCTCTTAAGCACGTCTAGTCAGAGTAGATTTGGATACAAGCCTGAATGGGTTTCACCGTACTTATTGCTTCACCCGGGCTGCAGTCATTAGGTCTGGACTGTCGATGGTTTGTCGGTGTCTCAGTGGTTTTCTGTTTTTGCAGGTTGTCTTGGTGTTTGTTGTCCAGTGATAGATTTGTTCATTCCTGACTGCTCAGAGTATTTTGCCATGTCTTCAGTAATATTGCTGTTCTGACATGATTCCTCTGGATTGCAGGTACTGACTGATTTTCAGGAGAACCCCAAGGCTGCACAGGAGCACACGAAGAATCCTATGGTGATGGGTAAAATTCAAAAATTGGTCAATGCTGGCATTGTGCAAGTTCGGTAATAGGGTCTTGTTGTACAGAGGTACAAATATGTTAGCATTTACCTCCTGTAGTCATTTTATCTATAGAAATATGAGTATGTAGCCTGGATGACCTGTGAAAAATGTGTTCTTTCGGTAGACCACTTTTGACCTACAGACAGTTACTTCTGCATCAGGTGTTTTTATTGCATTTTCAATTTCAAATGAGCTGATATACTGTTACCAGTCCATGGAGTCATGCTATGAACGAGTAACAATGGATTCCCTCAAGTGGTATTGGTAGTGTATAATCTTGCAAACACATCTTGATCTATCTTACGTTTTTCCAATTCATTGTAAGGAATACTTCCCCAAATCATTTGTTTTGCTAAAATCATTTTGTTGCATGTTACTGTGGTATTAAACTCTCCTTTGGCGGGATGTCAGAGTGCTCTAATTCTGATCTTTGATTTACTTCTTCGCTGAGTTGTAAGTTGGATGATCCATTTCATACACTTTAACCATTCCGGGCAGCTAGTAATGTGCCCACAACAATCACGCCTTCAGGCAACCTAATTTAGGTGCATACTGTAACCAATTTAGCTGCGTAACTGACCAGACCTGTGGGGGTCTGTGGGATGAGCACCTAATAACTTAGCGACAGTCTCTACGCCGACAATCTTAGTGGTCGAATGACAAAATTGTTTAATGAGATTATTAGCGATGTCAAATGAAATCAATCTCGAGTGGTCTCGTATGCTTACAGTGTTTTAGGGAATTTTGCAAATTTCACCTTTTACTGGCTTGAAAAAATTTGAAAAACCTTTCAATGGAAAATTGGAAACAGTTGTATCTTAGTGACTGGAAATGTATTATATTCCTTGCTGTCGCTTTATGTGGAGAGTAATTATAAAATTTTCAACGACCTCGATGGTTAACCCTGAAACGCCGGCACAGCCATTTTGTGGCTTTTGGATGACTGTGCACGGTCATCTGTACATTGCTTGGAAACATTTTTTCATTCGTTTCTTTTTTTGTTGACCTTCCATGGTGGATTATAAAGAGTGAGTAGTTGAATTTGTAGTCATGCAAGTGTCTATCTTCACATAAATGAGAAGTTATTAAAAAAACCGGATCACAAAATATGCTATTTTAGTGTAATATGGGAAGTTGTTGTTCCTTGCTCTAAAACTAAAATTTCTCCTCGAAAATGATATTTTCTGGGTTTGAGTCCAACTAACAAAATGAAGGTCATCTACTCTAGTTTCTTTTCCAATTTGAATTTTGAAAAAAAATCCTAATATTTAATATTTTATTGCAATTTGCACTTTGGGTGTATTTTCAATGTCTATTATTTTCTAATTATAGAATGATACGGAAATTGAGTTTGCACCATGATGTTTGGCATTGTAATATACACACATGGTGAAATTAGGATTCTATTGACTTTTTGGCCTAAACAAACATGGTGTGTTTGTTTACATGGCATTGTAATATACACACGCATGTTTGGCAATGTAATTTGTTATCTAAATTTTTTTGAAGTAAAGAAGACATGTAATTTCATTTCTGAAAAATAAATATATAATTTTTCATACATATCTAGTTGCAAAATGGCAGCAAATTGAGTGCTAGGCACTGAGGCTTGAATTAAGTGGTTATAGCTCAATCATTTAGGGGTCAAGAGATTTTTTTCTTAATTGAGTTCTATGTACCGAGATGTGTGTCTAGTGTAATAGAAGGTGACTAATTGTGGTTCCATACTATAATTTTTTTGAAATAGTACATCAAAGTATAGAATTTTCCAGTAGTATTTTGGAAAAAATGATAGAAGTATGTTTTAGGAGGTGAAAACAATATCAAATTACTTTGTATTATATGATAGAACCACCCATTACCAACTTGAGATCCGTACCCAATATGTATGGTTGGAAATAGTTGTAACCAAGGTTGGAATAAATTTTCAACCAAAGTGTAAAATGTGTCTCTCCTTTCAAAGTCGGGAATTGACATTGCCTTACATTAGGCTACTGCAAAACATATGTGGAATCCCTAAAGTAGTTGGAAATGGGTGGTTTTACCATAATTGTAAAAATGAGTGAAAAAATTTCAACCTAATTGAACATATTACAAAATGGGGTTAGCAAACATTGAGCCTTCTTTGAATAAAGTTTTTCACTACATTAGCATGTATTACCAACACATCTTATTAAATACATTTATGAAAAATTTGCAAAATAAGAAGAGGCCATTTACCTTATTCTAAATCACCTTGAAATAGGAGGTTATGGGAATTGACAATACACTAGTCATTTTTTAATGATTATTTTGTACATTGAAGAAATTTTCTTTTTGAAATTGAAATGTTGAAACCTTATAGACAAACATTTTTAGTGTGAAAAAAATTCCTTGGATTTTGAAAATGCAATTTTGAAGATAATTGTGCATGTAGTTAGATATAAAAAAAAATTCCTTCTAAATTGGACCAAAAGTCAATAGAATCCTAATTCCTTTTGAAATGAGATTTTCTCTAAAAGTAGTTAAAAAATAATACATATTACATCATATTAGAGACTTTACTTACATATATGCCAAATTTTAGAAGTAGATGAGGAATTTTGCAAAAGATGACCAAACTATCTAAACTTCTCAAACTTCCTTGATTTTTTCTCTAGTCATTTGGTTGGAATTTTTTTCCATTCCTACCAAAGGGATGAATGTCTACTAGCATCTTGTTAAAAACATTCATTCATTTTTTACTTCATCATCACCTATCCAAATTCTAATTGTCTTTAGAATAAACATTTGGTCTTTTAAGGGTTAATAAATTCAATTATTCAAATTGGCAATATTCCATAGATTTTTCCTATGAGTAAACACCAATTGAAATGCAAATCTATACTCATGTTAGTTTTTGGAGTTGTATGAACTTAATTTCAAGGCATGGTTGTCACATTGGACAGATTACTATTCATTTCACGTCCTATAGGACGTGAAATGAATAGTAATCTGTCCAATGTGACAACCATGTTTCAAGGGTCAAAATTGCTTCAATTATATAAAATTAACATTAATAACATCAATAACATAATTTTTTTTTAAATGATATGATTCCTACACCAAAAACTGTGACATATATGTACATAAAGGTCTAAAATGTAAGAC
Organism: Pseudoscleropodium purum; assembly: GCA_963969395.1. NCBI lineage: Eukaryota > Viridiplantae > Streptophyta > Bryopsida > Hypnales > Brachytheciaceae > Pseudoscleropodium > Pseudoscleropodium purum. Next base: position 31,595,067 of record OZ017795.1, read on the forward strand.
ACATATGCATTTATGCTTCAAAATGTCTATTCAAAATAGTATTAAAATATTGATATATCATCAATTTAATGAAATTGACATTGTATGACTTAATGACCATCAAACAATTGCAAGTTCAAAAGCTAATGAGGATTAAGAATTCAATCATTCAAATAAATAAGTCTTGCTAGAAATTAAAGTCCCTTTGTTAAAATTCTTCACTTGAATTGTTTATCCAACAATCCTATATGTAGTACTATATTAACATTGTGAAAATGTAAAAAAATCAATTAATAACTTGAAAAGTTTATTGCACAAGTTGCAAGTTGGTGACATAATCAATGAAGATCTTGAAAAGTTTATTGCATTAGTTACAAGTTAGTGACATACATGTCACTCCAAATATTGTGTTGAAATAAAAAATCAACAAAATCAATAGGTGTTTTTTGCAATCACCTAGGAAATATATTTTGTAGATGAACTTGAAAAGTTTATTGCACAAGTTGGTGACATACATATTGTGTTGTTTCATTTGAATTTTTTTGAGTCATACTAGCTTTTGCTAGTCTATAATTGAAAGTACCTTGTAAACATGTCATTCTCTTAAAGATGTATGCATGAATATTGGAAGATTTGGATGATTATATAAATGATATAATTATTTCATGCCCAAAAGAATACGAAATGTCAAGTTAGTGGATGGTTTCTTCATCAAAAATGAGGTTCTCAATCTTCAACATATCTACGCCATCAATCAAGTCCTTGAATAGGTCCATATCCATTTGGTCTACCCACTCTATGCGTGCACCTCCACTTTGATGAGAAGAGAGGGTCATCATGCAACATGTTTGCAACACAAGAGTGTTTACTAAACCGATAGCTATATGCAAGAGAATAGTGGCAATTTGTTGATGCATATTATAGGCATCATATAGGTTGGTAAGCTCCACAAATAGCGTTTTGGCATCCACATCATATTCCATTCTCCATAGTGAAATCTTTGTCCAACCTTAACGGAGTTGAAGTTCCATTGGCAATGACTCCATGAATGAAGCCAGAATTTGGCTCTCCTTTCCAATCAAATGTCTTTCTAACTCTCCGATTGCAAAGGCATCTATGAAGGTGAATATTTTTCAAATTTCCCCTAAGGTCCTGTCTGCAATCATCCTTGCTATGGTACAATATATCATACGAAGCAAGCTCTCAATATGCATGTAGTTGGCCGCCTGGTCATCACACCCATTTTCTTTTTTAATACCATGATCATTGCTCTAAGCCAACAAGGTTCATAAATTATGAAATGTAGATTGAAAACCCAAAGTGATTGAGTCTCTGTGAAGCACATACTAAGGAGCCAATTACAAAACAGTTGTGCATTCAAAAGAAGAACTTAATCTAGAAGTAGTACTAGCAATAAGATTCATGCACAAGTCAAAACAATCTCCTCTAAAGTATGCCAAAGACAACAAATGTCAAAGAAGGTGAGTGAACATGTGATTGACAAAGAGAAAATTTGGAAGAGCTCCTCCAAACCAAAACCAAAGGTTTACGCTGCAACACAGTCAAGGTAGCTAGTAGCTTTGAAACTCAAATTCATACCATAATTAAGTCGTAGAGATCAACCAACTTCACAAGTTTGGCATTCACAGTTTGCCATTCATTGAAGTCGTCCTCCTCGAGAGCCTCCAACAAGTCCTCATCGTTCGTTGGACTCAGGTTCTTCACACAACACTTGCAGTAATCGAGCACCTGTCTCAAAGTGTCGCTCAACACATTCGGCAATGGAATGGGACTATCAACGCCGACATCCTCAATCACGTTCTTAAGAAATTGGGACTGCGATGCCACAGCCTCGTCGATCAACCTCGAAGATCTCACCACTGGCGCTCCTCAACTTCACAATGCGCTGCAGCTCAGCCATGTTCAATGGATTCAAAGCTCTCTCGATCAGAGTCGGCACATTCGGCAGTGGAACGGGGCTATCAACGTCAACATCCTCAATCACATTCCTTACAAATTGGGACTGCAAATGCAATGCCACAGCCTTGTCCTCCTCAAAGATCTCACCAGCGGCGCTCCTCAACTTCACAATGCGCTGCAGCTCAGCCATGTTCAATGGATTCAAAGCTCAAGCTCTCTCGATCAGAATTACGGAGTAGAGTACTCGATCTCTAGCTAGACAAGAGTGACCACAAAACTATGACTAGTCGGAAGGCTTCGGTGGAGTTATAGAGTCTTGATTCAATCAAAGCCTCGGAAGTAAGGTAGGACTGTAGGAGGTCCATAAACCGACCATTTAAGAGCTAGAACTGATTTTGGGGAAGGTGAAACTTCTTCAAAAAAATTTCAGTAAATTTTCCTTGAAAGACAAGTGGAATTGGCATCTAATCCAAGTTGTTTCATATTTTTTGGAGTTTTGTGGAATTAGTTACAAAAATTGAAGCTGAAGTGGTATTAGGCTCTAATAGCCTCCACCTCCTAAAATGTACACTATTAGTACATGAATGAAGGCTACAAAAAAGAAACATGTACATGTAGTGTACATTTAAGGAGGTGGACGCTTTTAGAGCATGTGCGTTTTTAGAACCTTAGGGTTTTTTTAATTGAAATCATAGCTCAAAGTAATCTTGAAAGTTAGTTTTGTTACATTTTTGTTATTAGTATTTAGAGGGATGAAATAATACCAAATTGCACCAAGAAAAAATAGTTTCATTGAAAAAAAATGGCAACAAATTGTAAAGTTTTTCATTAGAAGACTTCAAATTAAAAAATTATCTTAGATGAAATCCTCAAATTGTGGATGAAAACAAAATTACGGATATGTGTGATATATGCTATATTGTGATGTAATTTTTTATCCAATATGTAGATGAATGTTGAAATTTTGATCACCACTATAATATTTTATATTGCTACTTTGTTACTTTATAAAAATTGAAAAAAAAAACAAAAAAACATGGTTCCTAGTAATATTCATTTTGTGAAATTGATGGAATTCCACAGCTTTGGCCCCTCTAAGGGCGTGCCTCATAAATCATAAATCTATACTAGTCTAGTGTAGTCTTAACCCTTAACTTAGTCTAGCTTAGTGTCCCCCCAGATTCACTACTATGGATAAAGGATCATAGATGTACATCCACACTTACATTGTTGATATTTACATCTAAATTTTGCATTTGTTGTTTATGCAACGAGTGGTGGATGGATGTCATATTGACAACCTCATTGTTGTCATCACTAAGGCCTTCAAGAATGCTGGACAATATGAATCCTACCTATAACAATATTGAAGAGTTTATGTGCTTTGGTGTTGATGGAGTGGATATCTTTTGGGGCTCAATGACTACTGTTACTAGGCAAATCCAATAGAAACCTACCCTTTTATTGCATGGCACACTGCTACAATTTGGCCTTCAAAACCTTGTCTAGCTTGGTCGTCTTTGTCTCAATCAAGCAAGTGCTTCAAAGTGTTCACTTCTACACTTCAACTTTTGAAGAGTTCAAAGAGGCTGTTGGAGTGCTAGAAGTTGCCCATGTTATAGAAATGAAATACTTGAAGCTACAACTGCAAGTAGTTACTTATGAAGGATGTTGCTAGCTAAAATGCAAGGTGCTCTCAACAAATAGATTGCGCAAGAGTGAGTCCTTAACTTAAGGTAAACTAGCCTATGACAATCCAAATGCTAGCCAACCCATCACAGGGAAAAAAATTCGAGTGATGCACATTTCAAGAACTAGAATGTACACCATTAGTACAATTTTGCCTGTGATGGGTTGGCTTCCATTTGGGCTATCATAGGCAGAGTTGCCTTACGTCTGCCTTCGTCATTTCTGGCGTTTTTGCTTAGCTCCACGAACTGTACAGTGCAAAACTATAAATCCAATGGTGTCCTCATATTTGTTCTCAAAGCTCATCACTTCATTCTCTGTTGTGCTTTCCAGAAATGCTTGTTGTTTTTGCAGGATCCACATGCCCTCTTGGATGATATGATATGACTGCATTGACGCCTCGAAGATCGAGAGACAGCCGACGTTCTTGTTACATTAATTTGCACAGAAAAGAGATGTCTTTATCTGTGATTTCATGGCCACACTAAAGATTCGTGAGAGGCAGCTCTTCAATTTGTACATCATTCAAGCCGCTGTGTTCAGTTTAAATAAACTCTGGGCCTTTAATTTGTAATTTACTTGATTGTAGCCATGAACAGATCTACATGAAAGACTTGGCATGGATATCTAATCACAATGACAACTCGTTTGAGCTGTGTGTTCGTTTCAAAAGGGAAGAAGATTTAAGCTCAACATAAAAGCTGTCAAATTAATTAAGAAATCTTCATTGATCTCGTGTCCGCAATGACGCTTGAATGTCCAAGTATGTCACTTCATGCAACTATCTTGACCCACACCTGTTTTGTGTCACACATGTTTGTTGCTCCTAAATTCTAGGAGTCAATCTTACTAGTAAGAGTGTTAGAGTGCTTGTATTTGCTGGTCTTATTAGTTGCATTTACATATAGTGAAGCTTTAGCTAAAATTCAACAATGTTAGTATGTGAGTCTAGAAATGGAAGTCAGTACATGCCTTACAATATAGAAGGTGTCTATAACATAGGCACCTAGTACAGTGTAGGTACTTATAACCATGAAAGGTGCTCATACGATAAGCACCTATAATATAGAGGCTTATGTTCCTAGGCTCATGGGTTCAAGATCCTAGGTTTATATGCTAAAAAACACGAATCTAAATCGCTACCCATAGCAACGCAAAAGTTGATGCTACTTTCAACATCTTTGGTTGTATTTGTGGCTTGGGATATGAACTTTGTATTTTTTACATCAATTAATTTCTACCGCACTATTCAATGATTGTGCCAATTTTAATTCTTTTAGGAATTAAGGTGCCATATGTGGCTTAATTTGTAGGAGATTTGGAGCATACTTATGTAATCCATTTTTTTAATAATGCCAAATATCACTATTAGTATAATGGCATTGGCCATTTCATTTTACTTGACAAGCAGGGCATTTTGGCACATCATACATTAAGTTACTGCCATGTGTTGCCACTTAGTCTTTCACCCCATAAAACTCCCCAAAGGATTTGATTGGTTGTTAATATGGACATCAAATTCTTTACTAATACTATGTAATGATTTTAAGTGGTTACATGATCATTGAGTATACACTTTTTGTTGGTTTTGGAAGGTTCCAATGACACTTTGTAGCTATTTTGGTAATACACTTCTATAATAAATTTGCCCTTCATTGAAGAAATATATTTTAAGCACTATTATCTCTTGTATCATCTTCATTTATGTTTGTTTTATTTGTATTAGAAGAATTAAGATTTCTTCTATTCAAAAGAGCAAAACAATCATTTTCCTTGCAATGGACTCACTTACCTTTACACTCAATTTAGCTCTCGTTTTTAGTTAGAATTTTTCTAGTTACTACAATGTTCTTTGAAAAGAAAGAAATATTCTTTTATCAATTATATATCTGACAAAATATGTAGTAATTTCTTCTTTATTTGTTGGCTCTTAACCAAAGAGGAAGAAGCATTAGATGAGATTCAGCCCCCTAGGAGGGTTGTGAGTTCCCTTGCTAAAATCTACGTTCCCAAATTGAACATATAATTTGATGATGACCAATTTGTATTTCAATCAACGCATGGAAACAAAAGTTATACCATCCTAAATCTAAATTTTAGGTTGTTAGGTAAGACACCTCCCCTAAAATCTTGAAATAAATTTCTAAATTTTTTTCCTTGTAGATTGTATTTTTGTTTGCATGGAAGCTTTGATTTAATCCATTTGGATTAGTGATGTGAAAGTGATGGAGCGGGTTATGGAGCTTCTTGATTTGAAGGCAATCACCAAAATTTGTTTACAAAATATCATATTGGATTTGTTTTTGAACCTAGTATTCAAATTTTTAAAAATTCTACAAGATTTAGTATACTTGCTAAAAACAATTTCATTGTTGGAATTAGTATATTTTAAATCCATCTTAGAGCTATTCCAATGGAATTTATATGATGGTTAGCCCACCAGTTGTATGGTTCATTGGATTATATGGTTGGTCATCATCAAATTATTTTACATAATATAAAATAGTATAAATTCCATTATATTATTAATTTTATTTACAATACTATGACCTTCCACATTAGTATGTTTTTATAATTTGCATGATTCAAAAATTAGCACAAATTAGTGTTGTTATTATTGAGCCGTGCAATGAAATAATATGAATAGCTAAAAATTTGACCATATAACATAGGTTCATTAGAGAGGATTTGAGGCTTGTAAAGGGCTGTTTTGGGCATGTTCCTGTAGATGTTCCCCCCATAGTGAAGGGTACGGCAGCTGTCAAAAGAAAAATAAATAAATAATAAATAAGTTCTTGAAATGCAAAAAAATTGAAAAAAAAATTAATTTTTTTTGGAAAGTGATGTGGCACTCTTACGACCACATTGGACTCCATTGTTGGCAATGTTCTCAATGCATTTACAACATTTTTAGACCATGATAACTCATAGTCTCTTGTTGGCTTCAAAAATCCTCTAATGCAATACTAGAGTTATCTTGAAAATTTTAAAATTTGGTACTATTTCACTTCTTATGGCAAATTGCAATTGAATTCTTATTCAATTTGCATTTCTTTGAAATAACAACACTTGACTACTTGCAATATAAGTGCCACCATTAATCCTTTTTTTTGAAAAATTAGCACAAAATGTTAGTCTACTCTAATTTAAAATCATGTGACTTTGGTAAATTAGTGACACATACTATGAAGATAAATTAGTGTAAAATACCAAGCAATTAAGTGTAAAATACCAAACATCCTATAACTATGCCATAATATTGAATTAAATTGTGATTTGATTTTGTTATTTGATCACTACATAGCTACACTATGACTAGTTTTGTAACTTTGAGCATGATTTTGCTATTTGATCACTATACTATGACTAATTTTGTAACTTTGAGCATGATGGTAGAATTACTTTGCCACAATCTAGGCAATAAAATATTAAAATATCTATTATACAAAATTTGGTCGTACAACACTTCACATTGAACTCTCAATAAAAAGAATTTTAAAAACACTTGTTGAGTAACAAAACATCCCCATTGTACAGTACTGTACAAAACCGTCAAATAGATGTCTGTCCAATTGGGGGTTAGTTCCTTTGTGATGCTTGAGACTTTTGAGGGGGCCAAATTGATATCGAAGCTCAAATGAAAGTATCTAAGCAATGCCAAGTCCACGTGGAATACCCCACCGAGACAAGGAGTTTTCAAAAGGGAGTCAAAGTTTCTTTCGTCTTGACCATGGACAATAGCTTCATACATTCTGATAATTCTAGATTCAATAGGCACTGTTCCAAGTAGGGTGCTGGGTTATGATATTATTCACAAATTAAGCTTAGCATAGCCAATACCAAGTACCTCCATGCAACTTTAAAAAGGATTCAATAAAGACTTCAAGAAAGGCGAACGGGACATGTTTGAAGACCACCAGTAATATGTAAAGCACTGGCATAAACCATTCTTCATGCAAGCTTTCCATATGTGAAGATACTATACGCTTGAGGGGCAGACAAAGTTCCTCTTCTTACACCTGTAATGAATGGATATAACAATCTGGAAATTTCGGCTGCCCCCGAGAAATCCATTTCACGAAATCTGAATACAAAAATTCATGGAGTTATTTAAGTTAGATCCCCAGTGGAGCAGAGAGGGAATAAAAGTCATGTTTGACTGCTACGTGACGAAGCACATGGGAATCACATCCTGAAAACATGCCACAGCTCCATTCTGCAGTGTGACGGGAGTTGGAAAAAGGCTAAGAAAATATCAAACGCGTGGGAAAAGACGGGCACAGTACGCAAGATAGGCTGCCAAGTTGCAAAGGAAATAAAATAAAATAATGTAGGCCTCTGAATTCAGCCATGTACTAAAACATTCTCGCAAATTGTAAGAATGTGCGCAATTTCGAAACAAGAAAAATAACAAATATATGGTACACCTATTGTGGTTACACAAAATGTTGTCCTGAAAATGTTGGACAAAACTCTTTCTCATACAGCTCGCTTACAGTACAGTCGTGTGTTTCCTATATTTTTATTTTTGCAAGCTCTGAACAAAGTGATAATGATTAAGCATTTACCACAATTTGATACTCACAATGTAAAAAGAATACATTTCTTAACAAAATCTTATAACCTTCAGCAAAAATGCTCCGAAATCCAGTGTGATCACACCAGAAAATGAATTTTGTGTAGCATCTGCCTCCCTGTTTTCGTAGTTCCTGGAACGTACACAGAATAAGCTTCAGTTCAACTTACAAGGAGATATGCCATCTACTAGTGGATTGTTCAAACTAGAACGTGTAGAGATCTTGTCATATATTAAGACAACGATCCAGGTCGAAATACTCTTAGAAAATCATACAGAAACTCATATACTCAAGGAAGTACAAGTCAAAGAAGGTGCAAAAATGCTGTGAGCTAGTTCAGAGGCGAAATCTCACCATATAGGGCACACGAGTTTCAATGTTGTCTATGCGTGCGCTTTAACCGGCAAAAGAAGATTCGGCCTTGGATCATGAAGATGAGGAGCGAAAAGCTTGAAGTCCACACAATAAGAATGATAGGTACTCTCTCCGAGTAACCAGGACCTGAATACCCGTTCGATATCCTCATAAAATCTGTCCTCCTCGCCCTATGAATTTAGCCTTACAGTCAAGCTCCTATTGTACTATGTGAGCCATCCCATGCGCTGAAGGTTGGTTTCTTGGGCACTTTCACTTGGACGAGAACAACGGTGTCGTGAAAGCAATCTAAATTTGGTTTTCAACCTTCCATACGCTGGAAAAGTCCGTAGGACCTGCCCGAAAATAACGGCAGTCTCAAAGAATGGTCTATCTAATTCATCCTCGTTTATAGTGAAGGCGCCATAAGCTCTTTCCTAGACTTCAAAATTTCCGTTGGCGAATAATCTCTGTCAATTGAATCTATGTGGTGTTTCAAGGTATTTGTTTCTCGTAAAACATTTTTCATCCACTTTGACTTGTCATTTAACCCAGCTAGGTGAACCATGAAGTCTCCTCTTGCATACACACCTGCAATCATTGCCAAATACCCAAAATGATAAGAGAAGAGTCCTGAAGAGGATAATTACTATTACAACACGTGCAAAGGCCCCGCTGTAAATTATCGTTCCTTTCCAGGTCAATTAAAATGAGCGCAAGAATACTAGAGCAAGAAATCTACCTTGCCAAACAGCCTTAGTGACTGTAATCAAGCGATGGCAGCTCCTCCAAGACGGTCTCCACAAATTTGAATTGAAGAGACACTGCATTTCAGGAATTCGTACATGACGCTTGAATTCATCCTTGTCCATAATGTTGACCAGATGCTTGAGGGCAGTATTGTCTCCACTTTTTGATTGACCGAAGGGTTGGATGAAGTCGGTTTGATCCCACCAACGGTCGAGGAACTGTCGACTCCAGTCTGAGTTCCGGAAAAAGAACATCCCTGCACCATACTCTACATTGTCAACGACTGGAAAAAAAATGACTACATATCACTGCAACAGCTCCTTTCAGCGCAAAGACATCAAGAACAAAGAAATGTAAGCAGAGGAGGAGAGAAAATGCGCATATGTACAAACCTGCATTGACACCAGTGACATCTTCCGTGACAATAAAGTCTGGCATGTCCTCAGGTTTGACATCGCCAACCACAGAGAAAAGGATATCCTCCTGAACAAGAAACAGAAGGCACAGATCAGTCGATGTTTCAAATGTCATACCAAAGCGTAGGGGTTCATCGTCACGTTGAGACAAAAAAACTTAAAAGAGTAAACAGAGTACAATTAACACTTACCAGCTTGATATTTGGATTCGTCACAGCAGAGTCCTGAAACATATCAAACAGAGAGAACACCAAATACGTTAGTCGAGTTTCCTATTTCATGAGCCATGTATCTCCATATGGTCAAGCACTGATTGAATGTCAATGAAAGCATTCAAATTATTGCCCTTAATCCCCAAAGGTCACATGGAAACATGGCAAAGAAAAGCCACTAAAACATCATTCGCAAGTTACATGGCTGCACTAGTCTGCATGTGGAGAAACATACCGCATCATTCCAAAACACCCAATCATACTTAGAGATCTGCTCCTTCACGGCCAGAATCTTGCTCCAGCTGGGAGGTCGACTTGGATCCAATAAATAACTGGCATCGATAAAGTCATATCCATGCTTTTTCACATAAGCTTTTTTATTAGGGGCAACCATTTCCATCACTCCCTCGAAGGATCTTCCGGGAATAGTCGAAGATCCATCCGAACAAGTCACCATGGCGAACTTCAATCGTTGAAAATGAGCTGGTGCACTTCCTCTCCCCGCTGAGCATTGTCGTCCTAAATCGTTGGCCTTCCTAAGAAAGGCTGATGATCCGTAGAATCCCAGAGCAGTTAAGGCCAAAGAGACAAACACTAAAACTATTAAGGCTCGAGAAAACGCCTGCAAGGTCGACATGTACAGCCGAAAACCGACCTCTTTCTTAAACGATTCCCGAGAACGTAAACGAGCGGCATATTCCGAATACATGCCTTTGAATCTCCTCTGCGGAGATGCACCTGAAACTTCGGCCATTGCGATATGTACACTGTCGCTTTGCATACTCACTAAACGCTCTTCCCACCGAAGCAAGATCCTTATCAGCCAAGTGAGTTTGAGAATAGCAAAAGCTCCTTCGCACGAAGCTTAACCCTTGCAGTACTCTGAAACAATAGAAACCTTCAAAAGGCCGCTCTAAGATGAAATTAAAAAAAGCAAGAATATCTCCGGAAGTCTCTTGTTCTCTTGCCAACGGTCTTCAATCGTTCCAAATAGATTAAAAAGCTCCAATATCTTCCCTTCCAACACAACGCCGAACAAATTCCTCCAAGCTATCGACAGCAGCGTCGCAACCGCCACATTGTCTAACGCCGACAGAGCACCACGAACGGCTACACGCCTTATCAACAAAACAAAACCGTCCGTTCGTCGCTTAGAACACTCACCCCCGCCTCCTAAGGCGCCAAAACTCAAACACCCGAGGTCCAAACATCCAAGCGCTTCCAGGAAAAAGCAACACCCTAACGGATCTTAAAAACGCCCTAACAAATAAGCAGAGCCGAGGCCCCGATAGAAGAACTAAAAAGCTTTTAACAAACACGCGTGGCAACCCGCACGACAACGGAACCTAAAGATCTCAATGCCATGCAGGGAGGAAAATCGCTCCGCGTGGACCAAAACCGACTCCCGATCAACCGACTCGTGTACTACGACTAGTGCTGATATTCTTCGCGCTTCCTTCCTCCTGCATCTCCTACCTACCGACTTCTCCCAGTGTGATGAGAGGGAGATGAAGAGAAGCCGGCTGGTTGCAGGATCCCGAACTACTAAGCTTTGAACCAAGCTCCTGAGCGTGCCTCCCACAGATCTCCCCCTTGAAACTAAAAAGTGATCTGTCTGGCACGCAGATGGCCGAGGCGTAGGCGATGGCGATGGCGATGGAGCAGGGAAGGAGCAGCAACCAGCCTCTCCCTCTTCTGGGGCAGCGAGCTCTACGCCAGGTCTAACGGCTCGCCCCCGGCCGCGTCCAAGACCCCCTACCCGGAGTCTTCCCGCGTAGTCTTCGCATCACTTGCCGCGTCGTCTTGGAGTCGTGCCGATGGGTCTTCTTTTGTCTTCCCCTACCGATCCGGAGAGCGCGTCTTGGGTGGGGTCTTGGGTGCAGTGGGGTCTTGAGGTTCATCCTGCGGCCGTAGTTTTTTTTACCGATTTCACTTTCCTTTTTCCTCTTAGGAAATGCAAGTTGGTTCAGTCGTCTGCGGGAAACGTGGATGAAATATATCATTTATTCATCAAAAACAGGCTCGTGCATCCAATTAGGGCTTGGCAGTCCTGTGATTTCAAATAAGATTCTATTGCCAAATATGATTCTCTCCAAAACTATTGTGTTGAATAATGAGTTTCATTTTTTGTTTTAATAACAACTATTGATCGTACTCAATGGTCAGTCGAATTACTATTTTTTCAATGGAAATATTCCGCAAGTTCTGGGTTTTCCCACACCGAGAATATACTTCCTTTGGAATAAATAATTTCCCAATTGTCCATGTGTTTCAAAAATTTAAAAATTTAAAATTTAAAATAACTTCCCGAAAATGGTGTAATCTATTTTTAGAAATATTTACTGTCTAAGTGACCACCGTACTTACAGGGTACCATATCTTAGGCAGGGGGGCAGCGATCCGTGATTTAATTTCAAAAAATAAAGAACCCATTCCCAATTGCGGTAAAATATTTCTAAAATTTAGTGGTAAAATTCCTAAAAACGACAGTATCATTTCCCTTGGGGTGGAACTGACCCCTTGTTCATCCCCTAGGGGAAAACGCTGAAATTTTTTATTTGCCACGCATGATGAAATTTGCAAATTCTAAATTCATATTTGCAATAAAGGCCCCAAATGAACTAGGAGAGAGAGGTGTAGAGGATAAATCAGTTAGGCATAAAATAGGATTCTTTTTACATGCATCAGCAGAATGATTTAAGGTAATTTTGCCTATGCCAGTCTAAATGGAAGTGAGCCCATCATATGCAAAAATATTCTAGTGATACACATTTCAAGAACTGGAATGTACACCATTAGTATAATTTTACCCGTTTGATGGGTTGGCTCCCATTTAGACTGTCTTCGGCAGAATTACCTTAAGGGAGATGAGCAGGGGGGGGGGTCAGTTCACCCCAACCCTTATTTGCTTGTCTCGGGTGGGGTCTTGGGGACAGCCTTGGGCACGGTCCTTCTTGAGTCGGGGTATGGGAGGGTGTCTTGGATGCCGGGGTCTTTGGAGAAGTCTTGTGCGGGAGGGGTCTTGGGAGATGATTATGCACGGGGTCTTGTCCAGGGATCTTTAGATGGGAGGACGGTATTGTGCTGTCTTAGATGGGGGTCTCAAGTGGGGTCTTCAATGGGGGGGGGGGTGTCTTGGGAGGGGTCTTCCGGGGCATGGCAGCCTGGATTTCCGAGGACGATATAAGAAACAATTGATGCACGAGCATACAGATGGAGGAGGGACGGACGACAGGGGAGAACGCCCTATTTCTGAGTTGGCAGCAGTGGGTCCGGAATGTGATGCTAGGCTGTATTTTTGGGTAATAGTGTGAGAGGAAAGCCTAATTTTGAACGTCGGGGTATTAATAACCAATCATAAGATTACACTCTGAAGAATATTATTTTTTAAAATTTTTCATTATTTTACTTTTATTGATTGTTATTATTTTCTATTTTCAAATTGGGGGAGAGAGGAGGGGGTATTGTACGAACTGAAAAGGATTTTTTGGAACTCAACTTGGAAATGAACGTGGTGGTACACATTCTTTTCCTTGACGGACGCGGTGAAACCGACTGAACCGACTGACTGATGGACGGACCGACCGACGGACCGACCGACTGAAATCCAGCCCCAACAACACAAGCCTCGAAACTTCACTTGGCAGGCTTTTTACATATAAGTTTCAATTTCCTAAGTGGTAGGGCAAGGTGGGAGATTCCAACACCCCCCACCGTACGCCCCCCTTTTGTTTGTTGTCACATAGAGGTCTTTTGAAGTGGGACTCGTACGACGGTAGTAGGTCACTTAGGTCTTGGGAAGCGCGATGCGGTGTTTTTTAATGTGTTTCATTGTGAAAGGGGTATGAATTGAAGTATACAAAAGACACGACAAGGGATTGTCCGCATGCAAAAGCATGATTCAATTATTTCACACATGGCACTCTTTCTTTGCCTCTTCCTTGCATGGCTAAGACATTAGAAAAATGGTTGTATATTCAGAACGTGTTTTGTTGTATGTCTAAAATTAAGCATGATACAATTGAAAAGGTGTTAAAATGGACATCCAAAATAAAAGTGGTAGTTGTTAATTTTTCAATCTAATGGGATATGCCTTACTATATTTTAGTACTTGATTGACAATCAAGTAGTTTGTAATAAAACATTGTGTATTCTATTTTCTATTGTCTTGATTTAACCTCTAAAGGAACATTTGTCTCCTTGAGAGACAAAATGGATTTCAAGCAAGTTCCTATGAATTTGATTTTTGGCGATATATTTTTTTTAAATTCAGTTGATGGAAAAAATAATCAATTTTCTAGGAATATAATTTTTATTCTAATCGGTGCCTAGGAGCAAAAGCTATTACCATAATAAGCCCAAAATAGAATTTGGCGAGCAAAGAAAAAATCCTCAAAAACTTGAAATGAAAAATTGAATTTTTTTTTCATAGATTGTATTTTTGTTTACATGGAAAGTTTTAATTTATTATGTTTGGATTTGTGATGTGAAAGTCATGGAGCATCTTATTTTGCAAGTAAACACAACATCTTTGGGGGGATAAAACCCATATGGAATTTGTTTTCAAGTTCAATTTCTACATTTTTTCAAACAAAAAGTTACTTATATTTAACTATAATTGTTAGAACAATCTCACCTTTGGGATTAGTGTATTTTAATTCAATCTTAAACTTAATCATGATTTAGCTTTTTCTTCTATGAAGTACCTTCTTCTACTACAACAATTTTTTAAAGATTGAAAATCAAGCTAGTTTTATAATTCCTATATTTTCAGCTCAATTCTTTGTGATAAAAAGATTAAAATTCAAAATTCGTAGTGCAAAATTTTTAAATTAAGAAGATTTAAAGTCTCATAAACTAGTTTACCATTATGCCATAAAAACATGATTTCTTCACTTTGAAGACATTTATCTTGCAATCTATTTGGTTGACATGTTTGAAAGTTTTACCACACATTCTCATACTAATCTACGAATTCCTAAAACTAGATTTGTAAATTTTTTGCTCTTTGCATTACAAATAACAATTTTGAGTGAATTTTGACTAAAAAGATAGACTTTCAATTGGTTCTTTAGAAGTTAAGGGTTAAATAACCCTTTCATGCTTTACGGGCCAGTTTTCAAGAAGTAATGGATAGAGCAACAAAATCCAAAGCTTTTGTTTTTCATCAATCTAGAATTTCCTTAATTCTTACTTTAGTTGAACAACATTGGAATAATGTAGATCCACAACCTTAAAATAATATTTTTAATATTGAATATAAATATAAATTAGAGGAATGTCCTTTGTAATTCTAAAAGTATTTTTTCATGAATAAGTTTTAGAAGATAAATTATTTTATATTACTACTAACATCCTTACAAAACTTCAAATTGATAAATGAAATAAGGTATTTAGGAGTTAAATTTTCATTGTGTAATGTCTTTAACTTTACTAATGGCTCAACATGACTCTAGAAGGAATAGAACCTTTTATAAATAAGGTTTTGAAGACAAATTGAAGGTGAAATTTATTTGACAATTTAAGATTTTAGCCCCCCAAATGTTGGGCAAATATAAGTAAAGATGCAATCGGGAGAAGGGTCTATAATGTATGCCTTTCTTGCTTTACTAAAGTAGAACCACCAATTCTTGACCAGAGCCCCATACCCAACCTGTAGAGCATAGTTATTTCCAACCACGGCTAGAAGAAATTTTCAACTCAAGCTTGGAATGTTTTTTTTTTCACTTTTTCAAGGATTAAACTAATAAATTTAAGGCACATGTCCAAAACTAGCGAATAGCGAATAATAAAGTAGAAAGTAATGAGCAGGAGAGTAATTCTTGAATGATCAAAATTGTAAGAGTTTAAATATTGGTTGTGGATCCAGAGTACTTTTGCCTCACAAAATTTATAGGAAACTACTTTCAAACAATAAAATTATCAATTTTTTTTGCAATTTCCATCATTTCTATCTTGGCACTTAGGAAAATATTTGCTTTGCTTTGTACTATAGTAGTCTACTCTAAATGTGCCCATGCTCTAAAAGCAATCATGACATAGCGGTACACTTTTCTTTCTTCAATGTACCAATAGTGTACATTTTAGGAGGTGATTGCTTTTAGTGACCATTGCATTTGAACTTCAAAATTTTATAAATAATTTCACAAAGGTCCCAAAAAATACGAATCAACTTAAATTAGATGCCATTTCCATTTTTCTTTCTCTAAAAATTTGCTGAAAATTGTTTCAAGGGGTTTAGCTTGCCCCCGAAGGCAATCAGCTCTTAAATGGTCGCTTTATGAGCAGACAATACACTGAAACTCGCCTGCCACCCCAGTTTTCCATTAGTTCCCCCCCTCCTCTCTCAAAAAATTTGTGAGCCGTTGATTTTTTGGAAAAAAAATGCTTACCCTCAAAATTGACGTTGATTTCTCAAAAAATCACAAGATGTTGATCTTGTGAAAGTTAATCTAAGCTGTTCAAATATAAAATACAAATACTGAATACGAATACGAATACGAATATGGGTACGGGTACTAGATATGGGTATTAAATAGGTGTACTAAATATGAATATTGAATACGGGTATTGGATATGCGTACTAAATACGTGTACTAAATACGGATAATGAATGCGGGTACTGAATACGGGTACTGAATACGGATACAGTATTAGATATGGGATCAATTGTCCCATATTGTTTGTCAAGAACTTTGATTTTGAAGATTACAAGAGGGGTTGGGGGTGAGGGAGGTGAGATAAAAAAATTTAAATCAAATTCTAAATGATAGGTGGGGGTGAGTGGGGGTGGTAAAATAAAAATTGAAGGGGGGAGTGCATAGTGATACAAAGTGTCGCTGTACACCTTGAGTGCCTAATATATATGCCTAATAAAAAAGCATATCTACCTTACTCCAGATCATGTTTACAATTGCTTCAGTAGACGACTATGGGTGGTTTTTTTTACCTGTCAAGCTTGTTGCTGCAACTTCTACAAGTGGCCCTTGGCGTAGAGTAAAATATTGGTTACCATGAGGATAATCCTAACGGTTACTTACCACATTGCTACCCTTGTTTTTTCTTAAAAAGAACAAGTGGACACTTTATGCCACTGCAAACCTTGGAATGTTTTGGGGCTGAGGTGTCTTGTACCTTATGTTATGATACTTCAATTCTGCAATGACCATTTCATTTGTTTTGAAAAAAAAAAGGAATAATTAAAGAAGAGAAAGTAAAGTGAAGAAACAGCAATACCACTGACACCCCTTGTGTGCAATCCTGACACCCACTATTCCACCATCATATCTGTGGGACACTCTGTTGCCCCAATAACATTCCAGCGCCGGGTATCAATCTCAATATCAATCTCAATATCAATCTCAACAAGGAGAACCCAATCCAGTTATCTGGAATGTTAAGCTCTGTGAAACAATGGCCGGGACGAATGTTTCCAGAAAGAGACGTGATTCAATTTCCTGTGGTAAGGGTAGAAGTATCTATTTTGGATAACTTAAAGCATTTCAGCCTGTGTGATGTGGGAAAGTCATGGAGAAATTGAGTTCAATGTGTGCAAAATAAGGATGAAGAGAGAATGCAAAGAATAAAAATAAAAAATAAAAAAATTCTCCTAATATGAATATTTTATTCAAAATAAATGTGGATTTTTCATCTAGTTCCATTCTGGTCTCATAGACTCACCTATTCTGGTTATCTTTGGCACTTCTTCCTAAGTCAAGAAGGAAGAGAGACGAGTGGACGAGAAGGTACAAATAAGGAATCTTTTTCAACGAATGGTACATTCAATTATTGTACAAAGTAGGTGCTTCTACCATAAATTACTTGACAAGCTAGGGTCAAATTCACTAGGCCCCATACAAAATCAGTTCTTTTCCAATCAAATTTTCAATCGATAAGTTGAGATTTAGTAATTAGGAAGTTTGTTTTAATAGGGTTTAGAATATTTTGTGACCTTTGGATGTAGTCACACCTTATTGGTATTCAAGGACTTTACCGGTATTCACAGCTTTAGTTTTATATCTTTTTTTGAAGATGAAGATTGTTTTTCTATACCATTGTCATAGTCAAGATATAAGTAAAAACAATCTTTTAATTTGAAACAACTTGGAAATTCAATAACTTTCATCTTATAGGTCCAAATGCCATGAAACAAAGCTCATACACTTATCCTTGCTAAAAACTTTTTGGTAGCAACAATAACACAAGCAAGGGATGTATGGCCACGGAGATCTCACCTTAACAAACAAAACAAACAACCTAATTTAAAGGTATGGACTAGTGTGCCTTATGTTGTTGCCGCATCCAAAATAAAAATAAAAATAATTTTCTAATTTGTCAAACCTTTTAAAATTCTATATCTTTCTATTCGTGCTATGTCTTGGCACAAAGAGAAAGCTTCATGTATGAAAGAGTGCATGGACTTTGTTTCATGAGTTTGGGACATGCAATGCAAAAGTTATGAATTTTTTTTAAATAAAAAGATAATTGAATTGAATTTTTCAAATCATAAAAACTTTGAAATTCAATAACTTTTGCATTACATGTCTAAACACCATGAAACAAAGTTTGTGCACCCCTTTGCTCAAAGAGCTTTTGAGTAGTATCATGAACATTGCCACGTGCTTTATAGTTTGTTAGATCTCAACGTATTAGACAAACAAAACAAAACAAACAACCTTATTTAAGGGTATTATTAGTTTTCTATACTATTCAATTTTATAGTATTATAATTTTTGAAAACTTCATTACTCAAATGCCATATTTAATTATATTTTGAGTAATTTTTTAACAAATATAACCCTAGCACATGATACATTAAATTAGGTTGTTTGTTTTGTTTGTTATTGTGGGATCTCACACTTTAGTGCATCACAAAGTATATGCAATATAGGACCAAGAGCACGAGCTTGAGAAAAACACATGAAGAAAATTCTTTAGAGCACCAAAATTAGGGTCTCATAGAGTTCAACATTTCTTTTGCACTATCTCAGTTAACCCATAAATGCCTAAATTGCGTTTTTTAGGCAACATAGTGATTTTGGGCAGGTCACTACGAATGCAGTTTTTTTAATTTATTTTTTGCTGAAATTTCCACACAACATGTACCCAAGAAGTAGCTCTAAGGCCCAACAATTTTCATAACTTTTGACTATGTGGTGAAAAAGTTATTGAATGAAATGTGATTTTCATTGCTCAGAGGGCAACTTGAGTAGTTCAAAAAAATTCTTTAAAAATCACTTTTAAAAAAATTAAAAATTAAAATTGGTTCTTTAGGTTTAGATGTATATGGAAAGCTTTGAATCATTCCATTTTGATTAATGAGGTGAAATTATGAGGAATTTTAGTTTGTGGGTAGGTATGATTTTCAAAGACTCCACACCTACCCATAAACTAAATTTCCTCATAACTTTCATCTCATTAATCAAATTGCACCCAAAAAAAATGATGAAAATTTATGAAGTTTTTTGCAAAAAAACTTCAAAACAAGTAAAAATCTTAGGTGAAATCACTAAATTTTAAATGAAAATAGAATTATAGAGATGTGATATATACTAATGTGATGTTTTCTATCCAATATATGGATGAATGTTGAAATTTGGAGCACTACTATGACACTTTACATCGCCACTTTGGCACTTTATAAAAAATGAAAATTTTTTTTTGGTTGAGACCAATTTCGACGTTTTGTCCAATCGCAAGTGAGGATTCTTGACTTTTGCCATAATAAATTGGCCCCACCTGTAGATGTAAAGTGATCCTAAGTTAATCCCTTAACACCTCAATCCTTTTTCAATTTTTTGCACATTTTGACTTGTATCTTTTTACAAAAATATCATTTACTGCAATTTCAAGAAATTTGTTAGAAAGGAAGGTTTTCTCTTCAAAATTCAAGTATTAGATTGGATGAATGAAAAGTTTGCTAAACAATACAACACCTAGAAGTGCTCTGTTCATCATCCATAATATGGACATCGTTGTGCTTCAGGGTTAACCCCTATACATCAAAGTGGCTGATTTTGGGATGTCAAGAAATCAGGATTTGTGGAATACCTTGTTCATCAAATATTATAATCTCAAAATCTGCATGGTGAAATCCCTTATAAATTTCAGATTTGCATTCATGAGTAAGTTGGCTTCAAATCTCAACAATGGAAACTTCAGTAACTAAGGGCCGCTTCACACATGGGCCCAAGGTTGAGAGTCCGTCGGCCTCCACCAATCAAATTTCAAAAAACCCCAACTTTGGCCTCACGACCCTTTACACAAGACGGCACAATCCAAAGTCCATCGCCCTCCAAAGTGCCTACATGGAAGCCCAAGTTCCTATGTGGCAATGGCCTCACGACGGACTCTCGACCAGAGTTTGGGTTGCCACAAAATGGCGACCCAGACTTTGGTCGAGAGTCCGTTGAATTGCCCATTTATTGCCTATTTATTGCCCATTTCTTTGGACTCTCGCCCAAAGTTTGGCCATGAACTCCCACGGCCTCTCGACTTGGTTGGCCCATGTGTGAAGCGCCCCTAAGTAATTTTGAAATTATTCCAAGTTTTCTAGATCCAACAAAAAATGATCTTCACTTATGCTGTTCAGTTATGGAATAACTTATGGCAAAGAAACTGAGAATCGCACTTCTGGAATTGTAATGGGAAATCCTGACAAGAGCTGCTGCAATTTTTGTAATGCTGTGCCAACGTCCCAACTCCCAACTTTCTGCTTTTGCGCAGAACACACACAGACTGAGTGATGAGAACCTGGTGCCCACTTTGAACTGTTCTCACTTCACATCAGTTTTAGTGGGTTTTTTTGCTTTCTGGTGCTAAATTGCACAAAAAAATAGCAACAAAATGTAAAAGTTTTTCAGCCAAAAAACTTCAAATTGAAAAAAAATTCTTGGATGAAATTGCTAGATTGTGGATGAAAATAGAATTATGGACATGTGATATGTAGTACTAATGTGATATTTTCTACCCAATATGTAGATGAATGTTGAAATTTGGAGCACCACTATCAAATTTTATATCAACATTTTGGCACCTCATAAAAAATGAAAAAAAAAGTCATGCTTCACATCTCCTTTTTGAAGATGAATTGAACATCAACAACTTTCAGTTGTAAAATCACAAGGAAATAGCTGAAATGAATGCATGGTGTACATTCTGGGTGCACACACACAAACTCCCAAGTAGAATTTGCTCTAACTTACGATGTCTGAACATCAATATGCAACAAGCAATTCGCATAACATACATTAGAGTTTACCGTAAAGGTGTCCCTAGTTGGAAGAAGGGGTGCCAAAAAAAGGTTTAAGGTAGGTAAGCCTATTATCGTCCTGATTTGCAATCTAAATATTTTAGGGCTGACTTCAAGGAGGGCATACGTTTTCCAAAGGTGTGTGCCTATTTGACTAATCAAACCCAAGTAGAATTATAATTTTCCTATTAAAATTATAATTTATGTGAATTTTTGAATTTAGTCTTCCCTGAAATTATAAAACCACCTATAGAGTGGAGTCATAAATGCCCTATTAACAACTCATAACCACCTTAGAGTGTATATATTAGCACTTAAATATTCACTAATCAAAGATTGACATGCTACCTAAGTTGGAATTAATGCACTACTTTTGTTAGAAAAGTAAATGGATTTAGATGAGTTTTCTCATGGTTATAGGGTCAAAAGTAGGATAGTGGAGATGTTTTGGTCTACCTTAATTAAAAATAGTATAAAAGAAAGACAACACCAAACTCCATCAAACTCAGCTTGGGTCATTAGAGGATTTTTTGGGGTCCAAGAGGGCTACGAGTTCCTAGCCATTTTCAAACCTCGTGAACTAGCCAAAACCTATTGCTTGACGCGGCAGTGTGATTGCCACGTCATTTTCAAAAAAAAATTCAACTTTGTTTTTCATTTTGAGAAATTTAATTTAATTTTCTTTTTTTTCAAATTTTTTTCAATAACATGGCTTTTGCTTCACTATGGGGGGAACCGTGGGGGCCAAATGCTTGAAACAGCCCTTCCAGACCCTAGAAAATCCTCTAATGGCTTCAAGGAGTTTTGTCTTGTGTTTTTTTCAAACCCAAACTCTTCTTCCCTCATTGTATACATTTTACAACTAACTATCTTGTTTACCAATGAGGTAAGGGATTCTTTTGTATTGTTGAAAAGGGGATCCTTTATAGTAGACAAAATTGTCTTATTGATGGCTTCTTAGCCAACCCCAATCCTTGAAGGCTTGAATTATATTAGAAGAAATTTGGGGCTTATAAAGAGCTGCAAGTTTCCAGGCTATTGGGAAACTGGAAACTTTGCTATAAGAATTTGACATGGAAAAATGATTGCCATGTCAGAAAATATTATTTGATTGATTTAAAATGTAAAATTAATTTTTAATAATTTAAATATTCTTGACAATGGTAGTGTTCATTTTGAAAAAAAAAACATGCCTAAAATGGCCATTCCAACTCCTCTAAAAAACTCTAGTGATTGAAAGACTCTTTTCTAAGAATCTAGGGAGGCATAGTAACACCTTTCCAATATGGGAGGGACAAACATTGTTATGCATCAAAGTGAAATGCAAGGTGCAAATCATCTAATTCCAACCTTGGTTAATTTTATCCTAGCTTTTATTTTAGAAATTATGTAATAATCATTTGCAACTATCCTAAATTTTAGTAAATTAGTACAAAATTAATGACACATAAAAATCTTGTGTTTCAATCATTTATTTATTTTTGGAAACTAATATAATATAATAATAATTGAACTTATAGTAAGTTGAAATAGTGTGACTTGGCTTAATGAATGTCACATGCACTAATATATAAGTCAACATTATATTTTCATGATTTTACTCTTGTATCTATTGTTAATCCTTAAATGTTATGGACTATGTTTTACTAAAACTACTCCAAAACTGCCATTTCTAGTGCAAGTACTAAATTTTAGAAAAAATACTTGGTACTTTGGTACTATATATTTTAGACACATGTAATTGTAGGATCTTCTAGTAATCTAATTTGAAAAGACATGGAAATTTTTTTAGAAATTTCCACCTTATTGATTGCAAGATATTAGCAATTGAAGTGACAAAAATCCATTTTTTGCCCTAAGAAAAATTTGGTAGCTATACTTCACAAGGTCACATTTACATGAAAAAATGTCCAAAATGGTGGTTACTCTTTGGATTTATTTTGCAAAGCAAGTTGTCTACATGCATGAAAATTTTAGATCATTTGAAATTGTACAATATACAAGAATAAAATAGTAAGTAGAAAGAAGTAGAGAATGATTCAAAACACTAGATTATTAAGAATTTCATTATGGAATTTTAAAATGTCAGCCTCAACGGTTGTAATGTAGTAATAAACCATCTATATCATATGTTATTATTTTTTTTCAAAAAATATAAAAAATTGAATTAAATAAAAAACTCCAAAGTTCATTTTAGAATAGAAAATCTACAACTACTTGCAAACTAATATACCTCATAACTTCATCTCAAAAGTCAAAATGGAACCATTCAATGCTTTCCACATATATATAAATCTAAAAATCAATTTCAAATTTTTATTTTTGAAAAAAGTGATGTCTTAAAAATAATTGGATTACCCACCGAGTATTGAAAATGACATATCATGTAATAACTTTTTAACTATGTAGTCAAAAGTCATGAAAATTGTTGGGCCTTAAAGCTACTTCGGGGGCACATGTGGTGTGAAAATGTCAAAATAAAAAATAAAAACTCCATTTGTAGTGAGTTGTCCAAAATTACTATATTGTCAAAAAAATGTAGTTTGGTCCTTTAGGTGTTAATTCAAATTTATATTAATTATTTAAGTGCATTAATAAGTGTTTGGCAACTCTAAGAAGGTCACTATACACTGAAACTCGCCTGCCACCCTAGTTTCCCATTAGTTCCCCCCCTCCTCTCTCAAAAAATTTGTGAGCCGTTGATTTTTTTGAAAAAAAATGCTTACCCTCAAAATTGATGTTTTCAAAAAATCACAAGATGTTGATCTTGTGAAATTTAATCTGAGCCATTCAAATATAAAATACAAATATTGAATACGAATACGAATACGGGTACGAGTGCTGGATATGAGTACTAAATACGTGTACTGAATACAAATATTGAATACGGGTACTAGATATGTGTACTGAATATGGATATTGATTACGGGTACTAGATATGTGTACTGAATATGTGTACTAAATACGGGTATTGAATACGGATATGGTATTGGATACGGGATCAATTGTCCCATATTGTTTGTCAAGAACTTTGATTCTGAAGATTACAAGAGGGGGTGGGGGTGAGGGGGGTGAAATAAAAAAAAATTTAATCAAATTCTAAATGATAGGTGGGGGTGGTAAAATAAAAATTGAGGGGGGGAGTGCATAGTGACACAAAGTGTCACTATACACCTTGAGTGCCTAATAACTACACTGTGACAATCCCTATTTGTACCATGTAATTCTTTGTGTGACCTTGTAATCACGACTTATTAGTAGATTACATTTGAAAATGCAAAATATACACTCAATAATACATAGTACCACAAAAAGGGTGTTTTTGAATTATGACACAAATAGAACTCTTTACTTAATTTAACTATCAATAGGGCACATAAATGCTTGTCACTCAGCAAATCGATACAATTTCTTGGGGTAAACTAGTAGAACTAGAAGGATATTTCAATCTGTACCGTTTCAATATGTAGGACACTAAATCCAGCCCATGAAGTAGGCCCAACAAGATAATTTTTGGGTTCTCTAGGGGTTAAAGTAAAAAAAAAAGTCTCTATTTTGAGTTGTGTCCAGGATCTGTTCATGACATTCCCTAGCTAATTTGGGTCTCTAATTACAACTATGAATTCAAAATTTGCAAGAAAAAATTTATGTATAATAAAATAAAAAAATTCAGCATTTTACCCGGGGTAAAGCCTGCTGGGTTTAACTTCCTGCTTTTAATATAGTGTGACTTTGGGAAATTAGTGTCGCAGGCATAATAAAGTGAAGCTCGCGTGAGGATTACCGAATTAGGGCTCCCATCTCGAAACAGCAGAGTGCCACCATTCCGATTGCCGAGCTTCGTCAAATCCGCTCGAAATCGAATGCTGTTGCTGATGAATGATACAGAGCGCAATTTCGGACAGGGATTTTGAATCAATTGTGAGCACCCCACTTGAAATCCACTGGAAGACTAAATGTTAGAGTTCGCAGATTTCCCATTCCCACATTTACATTTGAACTCCGCTTGAAACGGTTGAGTCTTCCGTCTGCTTGGGATTCAGTTCAGATTTCAGAAGCACAAATTTTCTCTGTTTGCCGAACGTCCCGAATCTCCCGTTCCTAGAGCAAAATCATCTGACACAATCTTCCCGAGTAGCGGTTTAGGGTCGGCGATCACTCTGTCGGTGCAAGTAAAGGAGCGCTCAACTACATATGCGGATTAAGTTGGGCCAACAACAGAATTCTGTCCAGCAACAATGCAATCACCGCCAGAATTATTGGGAGTCATCAACCCTAACCCTTTTTTTTTCTTTTTTTCTTTTTTGACACAAATGAAACGGAATTTCATTGCAAAGAAAGAGTACAATCAACCCTAACCTTTGCTTGACAGGAAGAAGAAGGCTCATCTCAAACGCCGAGAACCATCCAGCGCACTTCAACAGGATCATTCAAGCAGCGACTCGCCAGGCGCTTGTGGAAGTACTGTACCTTTCGCACCCGCACATAAATTCCGGAATGGGATGCGAAAGAGATAAAGAGGCTCTGTTCATTAAAGAGCGGGCGGGCGTGGGGGATTGATCGCAGCTGCTTCTTCGACATTGCGACTACGAGATCTTTTCTTGATTTCTATGGCACCAGGGCTACTGTAGTGGACAAGTGTAGAGTTCGGCAGTCTAGACCTACCTGAGCTTGGTCGCAGGAAACTACGCGATCCGCAAGGACGCGCAAGTCCTCGCGTTGAAGTCGTCAACGACAACGTCGTTAGAGCAGCCGCAATTCATCAATTCCTCGGTCCGTCCGCAGGACCGTCGCTTTGTCGAAGTTCGAGCCCATTCGGCATCTGTGGCTCCGACATCTGCGCTCATTCGTGCGAGCGCTCTGTCGACACCGCAGCTTTGGGATGTGTGTCACCGGCATCTGCGCTTGCGAATTTCGTGTGGAAACAACATCATGCAGTGGGTCTGAGACTTCGTATAATGAGGTGCTTGCAAAACCCTTGTTGATAACCAAAGGCAACATCGATCTGTGTGTTCGAGACTTTGTCGAATCAGGTGCTTGCAAACTCCCTGTTGAAACACCAGTGGGTTTCAGACTCTGTGGAATGAGATGCTTGCAAATCCTCTGTTGAAAATGTAGCAAGAATGAATTTGAGACTCTGTGGAATGAAATGCTTGCATTATTAATGTCCTGTTTGAAAATGTAACATTGGTGTGTGTCTGAGAGTTCGTGGATCGAGATGCTTACAAATGAATCCCCTTCGAAAATGTACCACTGGCGAGTTTCAGACTTGTGGAATGAGGGGTTTGCAAAATGCCCCGTCAAAACAACGTCTGAGATGAGATGCTTGCAACTGCCCTTTTGAAAAAGCCAACATTGGTGGGTTTCAGACTCTGGAATGACACGCATTCCACGATGAAGATTTTTCACTGCTGAACGGGGATGTGTAAGCTTACATGGTAGTCCGGGTGTGCGGACACTGAAATATTATCAACCAGTGAAGCGTTCAACATCTTTTTTCATCTCGCCCAGAAGGGATACCGTAATCGTACAAAAATCGAATTCTTGTTCGCTTTCGGCTTGCATTGAGCAAACACTGGCCGGGATAGTCCTCTTGTACTCACTGATTCATCATGGTAAGTTACTCAGACACCAATTGGAGTCTTCAAAAATTTTCTGCTAGAGAATGTTGTGATTGACCACGAATGAGTTCGTCTTGATTATCTCTCATTATCCATTTCTCAAGGTTTGGAACTCGTTTTTGTAATGTTTCTGAAATTGTCTGCGAGCTCATCTTCTTTCTTGCATATCGATTCTTGGATAGAAGACCGCATCATATATAGAGTCTACCTCCTTTAGGAAGTACCGAAGGAAGCACGCACTGTTTACGTCCATGTGACAACTGATAGTAGAACCTTGAGAGATTCTTTCTTACACGTTTGTCTTACTGTTAAGACAATAATTCTTCGTCCTCTGAGATATTTCCAGATTCCATTTTTTCAAGTTGTTCAACAACATCTTACCCTGTCCACAATGCAGTGTCATATGAGCCATCAGCGGAAACTTTTCCACGGGAAGCAGTCGGCATGCTGACTGCTCTTGAATAGTGGAGCCAATTGAGAACCCCCTGGAATTACCGACAAAATCCGGCTCCCAATATAAAAATTGCGGCATGCTCTTGACTATTGGGAGTCCTGGAATCACAGACAAATACCATTGCACCATATAATCTTCACGCGTTTGACTATGGGAGCCATGGAATCGCAGACAAATACCATCCTTATCTTACCATATAGGTGCCCTGAAACTGACTGGGGGAGCCAGCCAAAGATGTTTTTTGGCACATTTTCACCAGCATCATACCTCACTTCGGCACTGGCTATTCCTAACAACATGAAAATTGGGGGAAAGCATGAAATTCCTTCTCCAAAAAAATTATTCAATTTGCCAATATTTGAACGTTCAAAAGCAACTACTAATTAGTAGATCATTTTGTGGACGAATGTACACGTAGGAATGATGACACTGTCCAATTTTCTGCTTGTCAGCATGGATTCCACTGAGATTGCAAGTTGCTCTGCCAACGAAAAAAACAAAGAAATTGCCATTTTTTTTTCCTTGTCAGCTTGGATTCCTCTGAGACTGCAAGTTGCTCTGCCAACGAAATCCCCCCCCCAAAAAAAATTGCCTGATGGGTGCCCTAACTTAGTGGCCTAGTGTTACAGACAAACACCATGACTGTTTAATCATTTTGTTCTGCCATGTTATTCTGCCACGAAGTAAAGCTTCGTTCCAGTTTTGAATGTGGAAAAACTTTCCAAACTGAACAGTAGAAATATATTCCTTCAGTGGCGCCCCTTCGAATCATTCCTGCCACTGGCCAACTTGAAATGACTTCCACGCTCTTCAAACGGCACTGTTAAGTTACAGACAGCATTGCAAACACCCACGTTGCAAAAGAAAACCTGTTGCTCTCTTCACTATCGAAGTCAGATAGCATCTTGTGACAGTAAGGTGGCTGAACTAAAGCCATCCGTATAAGCTTAATAGAGTTCATTGGAAAGTGAACCCTAGTTTGAAACAAGGATGTCAGAGGAAGGTTTAACTAAGAACAAGGTACTCTGCTCAGAAAGTGACCATTTAAGAGCTGATTACCTTCGAGGCAGGTTTGTTTGTTTTGTTTTGTTTTCAGACAAATGGTTATGTGGCCTTTCTTTCAAGAAGGTTTTAAGTTCATGGCTCCTTCATTCTGTGGGGTGGGTGGTGGTGGTGGTGGTGGGTGTTTGAATTGAAATAGGCCAATTTTGAGTATACAATTTTGAGTATGTAATTTTTGTATGCAATTTTTGTATGTGCTAGCTCTACACGATGGATGAAATGAGGTTTTGGAAACATTGTGGCAACAATGTGTTGGGCTATTATTATAGTTTGGCATTTTTTAACACATTTACCCCCTTTTTTTTCTATAGGCTTGAAACTACCATTTTTATGGAGGAAATTGGGCATTTAATTGCTTAAGAAAAAAAAATGCTTTGAGGGGAAGCTAAATTCCTTGAAACAATTTTTAGCAAATTTCTAGAAGAAAATAAATGAAAACCGCATCTTACCCAAGTTGTTTTATATTTTTTGGACCTTTGTGGAATTAGTTACAAATTTTTGAAGTTGAAATTTAGTAGTCACTAAAAGTGACCACCTCCTAAAATGTGCACTATTGGTACATTGAAGAAAGCAAAATGTACCTCTGTGTCATGATTGCTTTAAAGGTTGGGTGCATTTAGAGCAAACTACTATAGTGTAAAAGAAACACAACACCAAACTCCATGTGACCTTAGTTTGGGTGCTCCAAGGAGTTTTGTCCCATGTTTCTTTCAAAGTATGGCTCTTGGTCCCACATTGTACACGTTTTAGAATGAAGTCTATGGTAGAACCACCATTGTCAACCACTTAAGCAATCTACGCATGTTATGGAGCAATATAATGCATGTAAATTTTCTACCATGTAGGAAGATTTAAATCAGGGGTATTACAAATTTTGGATAATTTTATGCCTTGAATTGAAATTACTATAAATTTTGGAAGTTGATAGTTGGCCCAAACCTACAACTTACAACTGACATGTAGTCTCCCAATGTTGATTTTTCAAGAACTACTTTCCACTCACTATTTTGGAACATGTATGATGACTTGATTAGTCTTAACTTTGAAAAGGAGAAAAATCATAGAAAAGCTTGGGTTGAACATTTATTATAGACTTAGTTGGAATTAGTGCACCCTATAGGTTGGAGATGCGTACCTAGTTGGCAATGGGTGGTTCTACCATAATAGAGTTAATTGAAAAGTCAACCCAAGTTTGTAGAAGGGATGTCAAAGGAAGGTTTAACTAATAAAAATAGTACATAAGGAACACATCAACAACTTGAACTAGTTTTTCAAGTATGGAGTCCGGTTATTTTTTTAATTTAAAAAAATTCAAAATAGAAATTTTATAAAGTTTTTTACAAAAAAATTTGTCAATGTTTTTGAATTGCAAAAGTTTTGTTTTTCGAATTCCATTGGCTAACTTTGAACTATCCATCAGTTCTTCTAAACATTGCACAATACTAAACTCCATCAGATTCAAGTTTGGGGGGCTTCAAAGAGTTTTGTCTTGTGTTTTAGTCAAACTCTAGCTCCTCTTGGTCTCTCATTGCACACGCACTTTATGCTTAAGATAGGAGGCTCAAATGTTAGAGGGTCAAATTGAATGGATCCTATAAATGGGCCCTAAACTATACACAACACTTTGGAAATAGGTGATTCTATTGTTGTTAGAAAATGGTAGTGCATGTGCTTCAATTGTGGACAATTATGAGTTCAAAATTGATATTTATGTATTTTATAAGAAATGACATTAAGCAAGTGATTCAATCCAAATGGCTATACTATTGATGGAAGGAAGTTGTAATACATAGCTACAACTACAACCAATGACTAGCCCAAAATTTTAAGAGAATTGTTAAGCTCTAGCCATGGCTATAGCTTTGTATTGCAAAAATTCCTTTAGGCACATGCTAATTTATTCTATTTATATGTATAATAATGATGATACTAATTTATCAAGTCATGGTATTTATAGAATTTTAAGGATGGTTTATGTCATATGATTAATAGGGCATTTTTGTCTAAACCATGAGGGTTTTGTGTTAATGAGTGCAACAACATTTTCTTAAACATTATGAGCAGCAAGACTTTTGAAGCAAAAACTGTTTCATCTTCCATCTATCCTTCGAAGTTTCATAATTTAATAGCCACACAAATTTTTTTGAATTTTGTGTACCTTTAAGTGGCTACTCATCTATGATGTGTTCATGGTATACAACACTTGTTGAACATGCATAGAAACTACAAATTACAAAATCAAACTAAATCTACTCTTTCAATCATAGGACTAAGTTGAAGCTTCTCAAGATTTTAGTTGTCAAAATCTTTGAATCTACTCCATTGAAAATAAAGTTAATAATATGACAATTTGAATTTTTCTTGAAATTATGACATTGTTTGTGATTGTCTACAAAACTAAACTTGAAGATATTCACCTTGTCAACACAAGCTTTTTCTTCTCTTCAAAAATTACTTTCACATGAAGACTAAAACTTGGATGAACTTCAATTGACTACAACTAAGTAGTAAACTTAGTAAATTCTAGAAGAGTCTATGCAAAACCAATAATAGCATCAATGACTTGCAAAAGAACAAATAAAAGTTGGAAATATAGAACAAAGACCTATTCAACTAACAAATTTACCTTATCAACTACGATTGCCAACAATATTGACATCATTCAAATTAATTAGACCCTCTCAAATCAAGATCATTGTCTAATAAAAACAAAATGAAGAAACTACAAACTGATCATCACATTTCCCAAGGCTAGGCTACAAATCCAAGATATTGATAAAATTAAAAAAAACTACAATCATTAGAATAAAAAAGACTGCAAACAATGGATCTTGTGAAGAACTAAAATATTGCTTTATTAGTATAAATGTTGGAGTTTGGTTCTTAGCCACTCTCTTCAAGGTACAATTTTGAACAATTCACCAACCTTAATCTCATATCTATAGTACGCTTTGTGTACTTACACCTCTAAAAATGAGGTTGCTTTTCCCAAAATCAACCATTGCATTACTTTTTTAGACAAATCAATCTCTTCTAGAGTATACTTTCTAAGGGTTTTAGCATCCATAAGGCTAGTGACACAAATACCTTCTTCCTAAGTTTATGCTTCTTCCATACAAATGATGATGTGTAGTGAACGTTTGTTATTTTTATAAAAATTTAGAGTAGGTATAGCTTCAATAAAAGATGCCTTGTAATATCACTTAAAGTTTTTCTACCAATGAGACTCCATCATTAAATCACTTAAGATCTAAAAGACTCATAATTTTAGAGGTAAAAATATGGTGTGAATTAGAATTGTAGAATCAGAAGACTATTGATGCAAAATAAAGATTTGGTATGGAAATAATGCCAACATTGTAATAGTGAGTAAATTTTTCCAAGTTGTTTGCAATGCAACAACAAACAACAATTTTCTAATTCATTTAAAGACATGGCATGAATTTAAAAGAAAAATTGAATTAAATCACTTTGTATTCAATAAGATTCACAAAATATTTAATACAACAACTGAAACAAAACCCGAGAAAAAATACTAACCTCAAAAATTGATCTCCATACATACCTTTGCATAAAGTAGGACTACCTATTCTAAACCCAAAGCCCATGGCTAACGTGTAGGTTGTAGTTATTTCCAACCAAGGTTGAAACAAATTTTCTATTGAAGCTTGGAATGAGTTTTTTTCTCCTTTTTAAGGTTTGAACTAATAAGTTCATGAAAAATGTCCTAAAGTAGTGAAAAAAAAAATAGGAAGTAATGAGTACAAAAGTAATTCTTGAATGATTGGAATTAGAAGAGTTTAGACATTGGCTATGGGTCAAGAGTATTTTTTGCCTTTCAAAATTCATAGTAATTTCAATTCAAGCAATAAAATTACCAAAGTTTTTGCAATACTTGTTGTTACTATCATTGCACCTCCAAAAATATTTGCTTTGCCTTGCCCTACTATTGGTCATATCCAAAATGCTTATTTGATCCATTATGGGTGCCTTCAATATAATTCAATATATTTTTCCACAATTTCCCAACTCCATGCCACTTCTAAGCAAAAAGTTTATTGTACAATAATAAACAAACAATCTATTCAAAAATCAATATATCTTCTTCTCTTTACTATGAGTGAAGACATTGCTCTTTAGAGTCTCTTTGTATATACATGCATTGACAACTTGTGTAATTGCTTCATCATTAGCTAGCTTGGCGTAATAATAGCATGGACTTGTTACAATATTGAATGGAAGGGTTGGTTTTGTCAAAGTTTTGACTTGATGTGACATTGCTCTTCATGAGTTTATTTAATTCTCTTGGTTACATGTTTATAATCCTACATCAACAACAATAAGACTTCATTTGTTGATAAAAAATCAAATCTATGAAGTATATGACTATCTTTTGAACAAATGCATTCTTCTTAACAACAAAAACAATGATTAAGAAAACTTGTGGAGTAACAAATCACAGTCTTTAGACTATGTGGAGTTTCCACTTTCTAAACTTAATATAACAACTATAAAACTAACCAAACAAATAGTCTTGCAAAAATAAAGCAAAATCTTGATAACCAAGTAAATAAATTGGGAAAGATACTCATGAGATAGGAGGATACTTCTCTTCCTTGCGCTTGGCAACAAGGAGCATAATTATCTTGAGCACATCTACCAATAGGACCATAGTTTCTTATTCATAATTTAAGATCCTTAATAGTGCTCACTATTGAATAAAAAGTCATCAAATGCCTTTTGGCAAACTTCTCTACTTGAGAGTTTCAATAGCAACCTTGCCTTTTAGAAGATTGTTGAGTTCATTTTCATTCAACTCTTGAAAGCAATTTAGAAAAAAGGGGACAATACCATCAATTACAAAATTATTTTGCATCATTACATCAAATCATAAGAAACATTTGACAAAGTATAGGCATGATCCAAATCCAAAGCAACACTCAAAATTACATCTAGAATGCTTTAAGCATAACATCATTGCCAATAAAATAAGCATTAGAGAAATAAGGGGCTAAAAGCTATACATCTAGATCAAGCAACATCAACAATAGCTATGACCGAAATAAACCCAGATTCATTAAAATCATTGCAATGAGTGAACGTAAAATTTGCATTGAAAACCTAAAATATCCTACAACCTACAAAAGAAGTATCTTCAATTGAACTAACATGAATAGTTGGAAGAATTTTGCATGGATGATGAAAAACAATGATCCAAATTACAAGACCCCAACAAGAAATAATAAAGTGTGCAAAACATGGAAAGATTAATGAACAAGATTGCAAATGCATGAAGAAAAAGTAGTACATGCAAGC
This sequence comes from Pseudoscleropodium purum, assembly GCA_963969395.1. NCBI lineage: Eukaryota > Viridiplantae > Streptophyta > Bryopsida > Hypnales > Brachytheciaceae > Pseudoscleropodium > Pseudoscleropodium purum. The sequence continues at coordinate 31,628,668 of OZ017795.1, forward strand.
AGCTATGTACTTGCAAAGCTTTTCGAGGTGGACTCTTCACAACGTAAAGTCTAGACCATCTTACAAATCATCAATTCAAATGAGAGCCCAAGCTACTCCTAAATCTTGAAACTCAAACCATTCCAATGAGCTCTCCAAACCAAGATGACAATGAAATTAATAAAAAAAAGTTGACAAATCACCCATCCACAAATAAGATCCTTCTCCTTCAAAACTCCCTTGTTGTGAGGAGGGATGGGGGGCAACCTACGAAGCTTAGGCTTCCACCCTTACTTTTCCAATATGTCCCTCATGCCTATGGAAGCCTTTAGAACCGAAACAAACAAAATCTTGATAGATATTCATTAGAATCTTACCTCATTTGACCCCTACCTACTCTTAAAACCCCTCAAAATGAATGAAAATAAGGATGAAATCTTTCAAATTCTTCACTCAAAAAAACATTCAATCCTCCAATCCTCCAATCTTTGGATGAAAGTGACTAATAATAGATAATTTCGTGGATGAGCTTACAGAGATGGATAATTCTATCCACTTTTTCCCCTTCCCTGCAAAGCTTCCAAAGATGCAATTCGCCCTAACTTAACCAACTCCCCCAAAATGCTTCCGGGCTGCCGTTTGCATCTCATTCGGTCAAGCATGTCGCTCAAAGACAAAGCTCCCTCGAGCCTTTTCCTTTCTCCTTCAGTAGTCGCTGCGTTTGCTGGTCATCACTTCACGTCCGCCGCTTTCGCTTTCGCTTTTGCCGCTGCTGCTTTTGCTGCTGATGCTGCTGGAGCGTCAACAGTAGTGGCGTGATGAGCTTCCGGCGAGCTTCTCCCATTCTCTAACAGGTGCGTTCCGAGTACTTTAGTTTCTGATTTGGAAGTGCCGGAGCTCGTTCTGAGGTTTGTCCGGGTTTTGACTGTTTAGGAGCTTTAGGTTTTGTCAGGATGAGTAGAGTTCGCCTATTTCGGTTGTTCGGGTGCATTACTCTGGATTTAGGTGTTTAGGTGCTTTAGGTTTGACTGGATGAGAAGAACTGGCCTACCTTGATTTTGGTTCGATTTTGGTTCAGTAGTCTGTTTTTTTGATGTTAAGGTGCTTTAGGCTTGACCGGTGGAGGAGGAGCGGATTGGAGTGGTTGGAGTATGTGTGCTTAAGAGGATGGAGGATTGGTTCTCGATTGTTAAGGTGCTTTAGGTTTGACTTGGTGAGGAGTGGCGGGAGTGGGAGGATCTGGTTAAGAGGATTGTTTTCGCTAACAGGCTGCGAGTTTCGTCCGTGCTCGTTGGTTTTAGGTGACATTGTCGGTGAAAGTGTTGTTAGTGTGGTACTTTTTCCCCTAGGTTTACTTATTCTTGTGTTAGTCGCTGCTTCTGAACTGGAAGTGCAAGTCGTGTATGCGACTCATTTTTCTTCCAGGAAATTTTCGTCTTATTACGCACTCTCTGCTTGTGGTCTAAATTCTAGAATGCGGACGGTGTGATCCCTACATTGGTAGAATTTTTGTGGATAATTGTCGGTTAGTCATGGTTTGCTCTTGTTCTTGTGGAGGTTTTGAAATCAGATTCCGTTAGCTTAATATTTCTCTGGCATCAGCTGTTTCATTTTAAGCCTCTTCATGTGTAATGTGGTTTTTGGCCGTGGAGATACCATTGAAAGAGCATGGTGCAACTCGACCTTATTTTGGATCTGCATCTGAAGCTCAATGTAAAGCATTATATGCATTGCCACAGTAGTTTGTTTTGGTCGCGAGGGAGCCATTGATGTATACTGTGACTGTGAGCTCGAATTCGAATGCGAACTCGAGTACGAATTAAAAAGGTGCCGCTGGGTTTTGTTAGCCTGTTCAGTGTACATTTTATCTGTAACTTCTACTGTGGAGCTTCCAACGTGGTATATTATTGAGCAGTGTCATTATGATAGGTGTCCTAGTTTGAGGAGCTTGCTCGACAAATGGCCGTACTATGGATGGAAGGAAATGAGGCATTCGCGGATTTAGAACCCTGATGCCAAATTTTTGTGATGGCTTGGCCACACTTCTGTGTATGAACAGTTTGAGGGATTTAGGGATGCTATTTCATGGTTTTGACAGAAAATCCGTACTTTGGAGTTGGACTGGAAGATCATCAAGCTACAGATACAGAGTGTGAGTCACTTAAAAGAAATCTCAAAATATGCTGGTCTGCATTTGGAGGGAGATTTCGTAGTAGAGTTACCATATTTTCCGAACGAGCTAGACTTTTGACTGGGCTGTGGAAATGCAGTGGGATACCACCGGTCGAGAAAAAATCAGGACAAAGAATCAGGACAATCACAAGCAGTTGCTACTGTGGTGCTCATGGAATTATCGTAAGTGGCGTGTTAAAGTTGGCCATGGAGAGTTGTGTGGTAACTATAGCGCTTTGGGGTCTTGAGCGCATATGGGGAACCGGAAGGCGGGCGACATAATCGATATTGTCGGGTATTGAAATCCCTCCATTCATAATCTCTTCTGTGTCGCTCTTAGCACTAGTAGCATATACTGCATATTGGAATCGAATTTGAAATCAATGCCAAGAGCCCTTGTTGACTTTTTTCACAGGGCACCAGCTATGACTACTTATCCTAGACTGATCTGAAACGTTGGTCCGGATTTTATGAAAGATGAACGAATGTTCTCTTCTTAATCTATGTAATGGGCAGGTGTTAGATAGATTGGGAGGGGAACATTAGTCCATCTCCTTCTCTTGCAGGTCAATTTAGATCCATTTTCTTAATTTTTTATGTAGACTAGGATATGACCCGAGCTTTTCCTGGTGTCTATGAATCTAGGTACTGAGCTGTCACGGAGGAGTTGTCCAAGATGGAGAGGCATGCGCCTGATTGTCCTTATCCGGGCTGCTTTTTTTGTGTGATGAAAGAGACCAACCCCTCCAAGCGGCGAGTAAATGTTGCCAAATTTTTCAAGGAGTTGCCTTCCCAGAATGAAGATGGTCAGGTACGGTTAGCTGATTGTGTCCAGTTATTGCTACATTTTCGTTGAATTTGCTCCCTGTCATTGCATTGGACTTGAGTCTAAAGGTCTTTTTATGATACAAGGAGCCATCTTTCCATCTCTTCTTTTTGTAGAGCTCCATTGCTCGTTTGTTATCAGTCCAGGAACTCTCTAAACTTTCTTAGATTGAATCATTCAGACTTGTGCTTTATGTTGAATTGAAGTTGTGGCATAAGTGTAATGGGATTGAGATTGCTGAGACGATTTCTCACATGATAAAGGATTATCGAAAATTTCTTACAACCGTTATTCCACCTTGCAGGTTCTTGCTATCAGTGGGCTTTGGAATACTGCCATGGCACATCCCAATGACCAAGAGTTCATCGAACTTGGGATTTTTGAATGTATGGCTCAGCTCATCTGGAAGGGTATAGAAGATCGGCATTGGTTAGCACAGGACCAAAATATCTATATTCCCTATTATGCTGCGCACATTATTGGCTCGTATACTATGAACATGGAAGAATTTGCAGGGCAAGCTGTCCGGGCAGGTACCGTCATTACTAGACTTTTAAGGTTCGCTTTATCATGCGAAGTCTTAATGGACTTGGATTTTATCCATATTTTTAGTGACCAGGGTTGCTGAATCTGTAGGCGGATCACTTGTTGTCAGCTTAAGAAGTTGAGGGTGTACGTAAGAGAGGTTGGGTCGTCGTAGGTCTGTAGTACGAATTTCGTTTTCCTTGGGACAAAATCGTTGGTTTCCAATCATTTGTGGCAATCATGATTGGCATATTTTATTTGCGGTTTACACTGTTTGAACGAGTTGCTGGATGCTTTTAGGTGTGATCCCTGCACTCGTGGAGCTTTTAAGGGGGCGACTGACCTGGGTTGAGCAGCGAGTAGCAGTGCGAGCGCTTGGTCACTTGGCCACCTACGATAGCACGTTTCCAGCTGTAGCTGCCCACAGGGATATACTCGAGCTCTCTATTCAACTTGGAATTGATGCTCTTGAGATTGTCTACACACACTTTTTGCAGTTCGTGGACAAGCGAATGAGCTACCACTGTGACCTTTTAACCCGAGGAATGGGTGGACTGGAAATGGAGTCTCGAAAGGCAGAGGAATGGGCTAGCCAATTGCAGTGTTGGTCACTACAACTTATAAACTGTTTTGCCTTCAAGGAAGAGTTTCTACCAACGATTTGTCAGACGGATTTCCTGGGGCAGCTCCCATCTATGTGGGGAGGACTTGTCAATGAGAACTCACCTGCAGGTGTGGGGGTTTTGCGCACAATCTGTCATCAGAGACTGGGGAGGATTCCTGTAGCTGAGTGTTCTGGTATAATTGAGGCTCTTTGTAACATTGCAAGATCATCGGATGATTGGCAATACATGGCTGTTGATTGTCTGGTGTGGCTGCTTCAGGATCCAAACACCCGGCTTAAGGTCAATATCTCACCATCTCTATGCCTTCAGAAGATTTTGCATATTATCTTTTTGTTATGGGACTCATGTAGAATTATTGTAAAAGTTGGTTAACTATCATTCACGTTGGGATATTGACAAATCTTTTCATTGCATCTGTCACTGCCACATGTAGCTAGTGGCGGAACTGGAGTCTTTGGTGCCGGTTTAGGTCTAACTTCACCATTTTGGCTGCTTTTGGTTGAATTCATCTCCAATGTTCTAATCTTTTTCTTCTTTCCCTTCCCTATATCTAGCATGACACTAAAGGCCTTCAGCTGTTCTGATCATACCTCATATTATTTAGTCAATTCATGCAAGGAAATCTTCATGTAATTTTTTTAACACATGTGGTTCTCTAGGTGTTGGACAAGGCTGCAGTTGCGTTGGTGGACTTAGCAGAGCTACCAAGCCTTGGAGATCACAAGCGTTTGGGGGAGGTCTTAACCAATGTACTGCTGGAAGACTACATTCCTCATCCCTCATCGACGGTAGTAGCACACGTTTCTACTAGGACGAGGCATTTGCTGGATGAGTTTGCAGCATTACGGAAGAAAACCAAGTGGGAAAGAACTGTGCCAAAGGAGGATCTACAAATAAAGCAAGCCGCGGCTCTTGTTGTCAAGTTGGAAGGCAATTCTAGATTTTCTGCTGGGGACATTGCTGGTGCTGCCGCCAAGTACAGCGAGGCACTTTTACTGTGTCCCGTGAGAGCTAAGAAGGAGAGGGTTGTGCTGCACAGTAACAGGGCTCAATGTAACTTGCTTCTTCATAATGCAGAAGGAGCTATTAGTGACACCACTCGAGCTCTATCGATTCACAATCCTGTCAACCACCACAGCAAAAGTTTGTGGAGAAGAGCCCAGGTAAATTTGTACTGTATTATTTTCCGACCACTAGTCTTATGGTAGTCCTGCTTTGATTTTGACTTGATTGTGGGATCATGAGCAGGCTGTTGTCAATAGCAATGGGAAGAGAACGGTGATCTGTTTCTACATAACACCGTTTCTAATGTATTACAGGATTGTTTATGGCTTGTTTTTGTTCCCAACATGTCATGTGCTAATCTTATACATCATTTGAGGTGACGCTTTTGAATGATTTGCAGCATCGAAGGATTTTATGTTCTACTGCTCTGGTCGATATCAGATGTTTTGTTTGGAAGGCTGAATGCACCTCTGATGACTGCTTTCTGTCCATTTAGGCATACGAGCTGCTCTCTCTTCACAAGGAGAGCCTTCTGGATGCAATTATGTTCATAAATGAGTGCTCCCAGCAATCTGCAAGCGAATCTGATTCGAAGTCGGGGAATAAAGTACCTGATTATGTGGAGCGTCTTGTTAAGAAGCAGATGCAAGCATCATGGCTATTCAAGGAGGCTGCTTTAAAGCATGGAGACATTCAGTATGACGAGAGTGATGGTGTGGAATCGGAGGAGGAAGTAGAGACTGAAGAGATAGAGGACGAGGGAGATGACGAGTCTGAGTGGGAGACTGCTAGCGAGAGTGAAGAAGCGGAAGTTGATCTCAAGGACAGTGTCTACAACGAGGAGGCAGGGCGGGATTCGAAGACTGGGGAGAAGCGGCTGAGCGCTCGGAACCACCCAGTTTTCAAGGGAATCACTCTACGAGATCTCCTCGGTCCGCAGTACGAAAACGCATCATATTAACCCTACCTTTGTGTTACCCCACTGGACAGATAGATATAGGAATGTATAATTAGCATGACTGGGGGGACTCCTTGTACCATTGAGAGAAGGCAAAAGATAATAATGGAACTACCTGCGTAAGAGTTCCTTACAGCTTGGACCAGACCTTGTACCCCTAGAGACATGTATGTAGTGCCAGCTGCATCTGCTGCTGGTTAGAATCCCAGCCTTCGCCTGAGCACGGAGTGGAAGCCTTCACAGGCAATATCAGGCTTTATCTTATTTTTCCCACTTGTACACCCATCCTATCCTACATTTACAATAGCTTGGAGCAGATTGTAAACGACTACTTCGTGTGTGGGAATCTGTCGCCTAGCGGTCATATTTATATTTGGCGTGGCAGGCACTGTACTGTACTTTAGAACCTTAAATGACGGACACTAATCCATTTGGAACAAACTGTGTGTATTGTGGCTTCACTTGGCGGGACGTCATTTGGCACGTTTGAATGGTAAGAGCATCATCCATTGGGTGCAGTACCCAACCCAGCATCGGCAGAAGTCACCCAGTCGAGCTGGAGGCCAATTCAATGCACATTCGAGGTACCACATTTTTCGATTCTAATTCTTGAATTATGGGATTTGCTTCATACACTTGGGAGATTTCTTGGGTGTACTGTGCCCTCCATTACCCTCAGCAGACCTTGATATCAACCAATGAAGCAGTTATGACAAGTGACTGCAAACAGAAAGAAATGGTCCTTTACAGCTGGCCTTGCATTGGCCTTTAAGGGAGGCAACCCTTTTCTGGCCACTTAAGCAATTGCACGTAGTATCTCTAGGGCACGATTCTTCGGTAGAGAAATTTTCCCATGTGCAGAAATAGAGTTCAGAAGTTTTTATAATTTTCCAGATTTTTTTTCTCAAAACATAATTACTATGAATTTTTTAGTTGAAAATTTTGTTTCTCCCAGACTAGTGATATAGACCTTCCTCTTTCTTACCAAGGGTTAGCTCCAAAATCTACCAAGGGTTAGTTGCAATACTGAGAGTCTTGTTAGCCAATCATGATGCACCACAATTGCACTGAGAATTGTGCTACAATTAATCATTGTTCATCTCTTTTGCAAGGAAAAAGGACAACCTACATTGCTAGAATGGGGCGTTGGTTAGGAATGGGTTGCTTTGAATACTTGCAAGGCCTATATCAATCAAGCAAATGTCATATATTGTTTATTAGTAAGTTGATTATTTGGGGATTGATGAATGATGCTCTAATAGGGTAGTTACACCTTCACTATATGTACATTTTTTAGAAAATGGGGATGTTGTGGCTCCCCATTGGCTTTATGTTGGCAAAATATTCTTTTTCTACAAAATCCTTTCTATGACCATTATTCTCCTCCGGAAGTGAATAATGGATGTGAAGAAGATTTTTTCATAAAAATATATTTAGTTGGTTCCTTGTGCTTCTAAGTTTCACCCTTTCGTTGTTGCCATGTTCCCATTTTTTGTTCTCATCTTCGACATGCCATAAATGGGGTGTTACACCTTTACTTGGAATTGCTCCTTATGGGTTTTTATTTTTCCTCACCAACTTTTCATTCTTCATAGAAATTCACTCAATGACTACCCCTAATGTATTGTGTAAATGATTTGTAATTGTTCATTACCTTGATTTGGCTCCTTAATTGTTGGCTAGGGAGGATTGACACTCATTGCCTCTACCTTAATTGTTGTGTATTTTTGTATTGTATTTAATTGCAAATATGAAATCAAAATATTCAAAATTTATCAAATGTTATGAAGAAATTTTTTTAGTATTTTTCCCAAAGATAGACTATAGGGCAATGCATAGGCCAATTAATCCTATTCATAATTGTTGCCTTCATGCAAGTGTATTGTACATAGTAGAAGTGAGAAGTCTCCTCTTCATTGTTAGCTAGTGGAATTGGAAAAAAAATGGTTGCAATTTGCATTAGAAGGGATTTGACGGCAACATAAGCCCATTTCAAGTAGTTCCCTTCGTTGTTTCCTCCAGAGTAAAGGAACGGTTAGTTGTCAAAAAAATAAATTTTAATTTAAAAGTTATCAAAATAAATAAATAATTGTTATTTTTTTTTCAAAAAAATTTATATGATATAGTAGGATCTCAGCACGTCATATTGCTGTAGTGGTGCAATTTGCTTGTTCCCCACAATTTGAACTCACGGACTTCCATTACCTTCAAATACCTTCTAATGAAAACATTAAGAAAATATCTAATGGAAAAATCTATAAAATTTTTGTTTTGAGTTAAGATAGAGGAAAAAAATGGATTCAATAATTGAAAAATTGGTTGAATATAGAAATTAAAGGAAAATAGTAATTCTCAAAATATATCTTGAATGATGCTCTTTCATTAGAAATTATCGTATACTTCCATGTCTTTGTTCTTGTTGTAAAATAACTATATCTATATGTATCTAAATAAGTAATTGAGTATTGTTTCTATTTTTAACCATTTAAGGATGATCCAAATCATAAAGGTTTGATTGATGAATGGAAAACTCTCTAAAGGATGCACTACAATAAAACTTGAATTTTAAAATTACAAAATATAACTAGAAGTGACTAGTGATTGTTCACAATCATATTTTTGAAAGATAACATCTTGGAAATTCTATCATTGTAAATATGACTGCCAATCATATTTTAGCCTTGTACTTCACAAGCATATAGTATATGTCCATTGGAAACAATTAGATACTTCATAGGGAACAATAAGGAACATATTCAAAGAACGTTTAGTCATATTTTGTAGTCATATCTTTTCGGTAGTGGTATTTTTTATTATTGAGTAGCCTAAGGAAAATTTGGACAGGAAACATATTTATAGAGCACCTAGTCATATTTCTGCTTGAGTCATATTTTGTAGTCATATTTTTTTGGAAGTTATATTTTGCAATTATATTTTTTTCATAGTCAGTTTTATAACTTTTTAGATAGTCCAATCTTAGATGGTTGTCTTGTATTTTGGCCATAGGTCCCATTCCTTCGCAGAGTAGGTGTGACTTTATTTCATGTCTATTAAGAATTTGTTATTGCCATTGTATGTTGTGCCTATTATAGAATTTATATTCAGAAATTTGGGGTGGCATATGTTTGTATTTTAATTAATAAATTTAAATTTCTCAATAAGATTTACACAGGAAGTAGAAAAAAGTGAAATAATGAACAACATGAGACAATATATAGATTCATTTTTGACCATCTTATTGGAAGGAATAGTAAAAGAGTCTCAAAATGCATATTAAATGTGTTTTGGTTCCTTATGGCAGTTTGTTTTTTCAAATTGAAATATATATTTGGTGACAAACATAGTCCTATAAAGTAGGGGGTTCAAACATAGAGATTGTTGATTTCTTAAATTACAGAGAAAGAACACTATTTATCAAATATATTGGGTTATGAAGACATGATCATACATCTAATTTGTACATTAACAAATTGATTGCACTAGAAAATTGACTAATTATGTTGATTGATTGTGGTGACTGATACAAATTGAGAGCTTATTAGATTGGTTGTCACAAAGTGAAATCTAATGCATTCAAATTAGTGAAGTAGACTAAAGGTTTGGGGTTTTTGAAAAAACACTTGAAGTTTGGAAAAAATCTAATTTAAGGAAAAAAAAAAAAAAAATCCATACTTGAATAACTATAGAGCAAGAGCAAGTGAGGAATGCCATATGTATTCAGAGTCCAAGTGTTTGAAGTAGAAGTATAGGTTTCAAATTGCTACTCAAAGCTTTAGGCATAGTTAGGAGATTAAATTGGCCTCCTTATAGAATTTTGATTTTATATTAAATAAATATTGTTAATTTTAATATGCATAGTTGACCAAATGAAATTTTAAAGTCTTCAATATGTACTTATTTAGCACTTATGAGGATTATTTCATTACAATTGTTTGATTTCTAGATTTATTAAAGCTTAATTACTAGTAATACAAATCAAAGATAGCAATTCAAAAATAATCCAAAAAAAAAGAAAAGAAAGTATAAAAAAAATGATTAGTAAAAAGTTAATAGAGGGAAGTAGAAAAGAATAGTTTGAAAGAAAAGAATTTGATCATATAGATAGAATTTGTACACCTTATTGTAGAAGTCATTATTTAATTTGTATACATAGACACAAAAAATACAACAAAAATGAATCTAGTCAAGTTTCATGATACAATTATAATAAATGTGTTGGAAAATGGGAATGATATGGAAACAAATTTTGAGGCATGTTTTTGAATTTGGCACTTTTTTATTTTTTTATTTGTAGAAACCATAGTTATGTTAGAAATTAGAAGTTTAACATTAAATTCTAAGAATTTACTAAAATCCAACTTTGAATTCAAAATCACTTAGGTAATTCCTAAAGGTTTTCAAAAACATATCATACTTTAAAAAATGGATAAGCATTAAAAAAGACAAGGTATAGTGAAATTAGATAGTTTAGATTATTAATTTTGGATAAACAATTTCAAAATTCATTTAAATCAAGCTAGGAAGGAACTTTAAAATGTAGATGACATTTACAATCCAATTAATTTAGACTTAAAAGGCTAGAAGAAAATGTTGGATAAAATCTTAGAAAATGAATTAGAGATAGAACATCCATCCATAATTTTTGCTACAAATATTACATTTTAAATATGTTTATTATTTTTAAATAGGCATACATCACTCTACAACTTAATCTTTCAACTTGTATTACAAGAAATGCATGTTTTTCATGATGGATTTTATGTTATGACTAACATTTTTGTTGATATAAAAACATGGGTTGTTACATTGAATGTCACCTAAAATTTAGGTTTCTGATAGCAATAGTGCTATGTGTGAGCATGTGAGCATGAGCCTATGAGTGTTGAGTCGGGATTATGTGAGCATTGAGCTCAAAAATTTGAAGAGGCCCTAAAAAATTAATAATAATTCGAAAATACATTCCATCCTAAAATTTTGGTCAAAATTTACTATTTTCCAATTAATTTTTGTACCTATTAATATGGACCTATTACCATGGTTATATAAAATTTAGATGAAAATTACAATTTTCAATGTTGTGTCTAAAATATTAGAAGTATATATTATGAAAATGATGAACTCAATTGAAAGATGAATGAAGATGGAAATAAGTTTGCATAAAATATTAGTTAATTAGTATCATATAGCAATGTGGATCTTCTCGGGGTTGATAGAAGGCTACCAATAATTTTTTTTTTATGCACTATTGTTGGACTTGCTTAGATTTTAGAAAAAATGTGTTATTAAGAATTATTTTTATATATGATGATTTTTGTCAGAGTGAATTTTATTTTGGTTGATCATTGATTTTTAGCAACATGGATCTTTTTAAGGTTAATAAATAAGTACTACTACTTATTTTTGATTTGCAAGTTAGTGAACTTGTTTAGATTTTAGAAACTTAAATTTGTTCATAGGAATTCATTACATGTGGAAAGAACTTAGCTACATTGAATTTCGTTTTTGTTAATCACTATCTTGTAATAGCGTGGGTCCTCTTGAGGCTAATAGAGGATACCTATACTTCTGCCTTGATGTATTGGTAATTGGACTTGTTAAGATTTTGAAAGAAATATTTAGTTGATATGGATTATTTTTGTAAGAAATGAGCTTAAATATAGCAAATAGTTGATTAATTGGTCATTTTCTTTCTGTAGGCCCTTCTAGAAGTCCAATTCTTCCATCTTTGATTAGATGGTTGTTTGGTTAATCACTTCTTGTTGCTTGGAACCTCTCGGTGCCAAGAGGAAGATCAAGCACTTGCCATCTTAATGTGCTCTTTATTGAACTTTGCTAGATTTTAAGAAGAAGAAAAATTGGTTATTTACTAAGATTTGTTTGAAATCAACTAAGGTTGTTCCATTTAGATTTAGATTTTTATAATCACTCTCTTCTTGTTGATGGGTAACTCTCTGTGCTAAGAAGAGTCCTTCTAGCTATGGGAAAAAGGAAAAAGGAAAAAAAATTTATGAAAAAAGCTATTGTAAACCTTAATCACCTAAATTACAAACCACACCCAAATCTAAGAAATATGACTCTTACTAATTTGGAATATCACTTGCTTGAGTCATATTTCACAATGTATCTTGGCCAAAATAATGATTGGTTGTAGTTAGATAGTGCTCATAGTTATGCTAGAAATGTGACTCTATACTTTTAAAATATGACTACATTCAATCATTAAATTACAAATAATTCGGAGGGTACACTATATAGTATCTTTAGACATCACATGTGTTTAAGCCCCTATTATAAAGGACCTATGTAGGTAAATTTATTGAATTTATGTAGGGCTATCTTTACCTAAATTTCTAAATTGTGCTTATTTTATATACCCTATCTTTAATTAAATTCTTTTTTCATGTTTTTTTATAGTACCCTATGTTCATTATAAATAAAGAAGAGTTGCACAATTTTCACTAACATTTTTGGGATCAAAAGAGAGTTTATTATTAAAACCTTGGCATACATGTATGATACTCTATATAATGTATAGTAGACAATAAGAAGTGCAATATTTTGAAAGAAAGTCCAAAGCATTCCAAAACAATCAATACATTCTAGTACATTGAAAGTAAAGTCTAAAACAACCAAAACTTTTCAATACATTAATTTAAGTGAAGTCCAAAACAACAATTACAATCTGACATATTGAAACTGGAACTACTTATGATGGCATGGACAAAGTAGTAGATATAGCATCTAGTAAAATATTCTTCTAAAGCATATACACAAAGGGTTTAGGATTTAGGGTGACAAAAAACAATGCCATGTGTAGAAATCAAGTCCTATATTCATAAACACAACATATAGAATGAAGACGGAATCCAAGAATACAATTAAAAACTAAAGGTTGCACAGAAGAAGTTCTAGTGTCATCTTTTGAAAATGAGAAAAGCTAAGGTCTATGAACATGAAAACACAAAGAAAAAACAAAGACTGAACATAAACATAAAGTTAACTTAATGTCATCTATGGCGACTCATGTACTAGTTTTCTACAAAAGCATAGGATCCAACTCCTTGGATACTCATATTCTACTTACTATAGTTTTTAAAAGTTCAAGTTTTAGAAGAATCTTTTTGTCTAGGCTACTTTAGAAACAAAATTGGTAAAATTGTGTATTATCCACAATCCTTCATTATTTATAATGAGAAATAATGCATTTTAGTGATGCTAACTTACTTCTAAATATTGTCTAAAATTTAGGCCAAGGTAATTAGAAGTACCCTTCATTTGATTGCACATTACATCTCAATAAATTAGGAGAGCCTTCCAAATGGAAATTGTCACATTAGCCAAAAATATGGATCTTGTGAGTCATATTTTACATCAAAAAAATATGACTCATATGGATCATATTTCATATTAGTAGAAAATATGATTAACCCCTAAAGTTACATGACTATATTTCAGTAAAAACACTCTAATATTAACATTTTTAGTACAACATCAAATTTTTGAAATTTTTTTTACTCATACAACCATAGGATCTTGTAGTATGCTGACTTGAAAACTTGTGGTAAAAATTTCAAAAATTTCCATAGTATGGATTGTAAAATAGAAGCATTCAAATTCACTAAAATCATTTTCTTGGCCTTGGGAAAAACAAGGCAGATAAACTTCACAAGCACACTTTTCTATGAAAAAATGTCCAAAATGGTAGTGCTTCTTTGGATTATTTTTCTTAAATAACTTGGGCACATACTTGAAACTGTACAACATATAGGAAAAAAATAATAAGTAGATAGTAATGGAGAATGATTCAAGTACTAAATTGTTAAGCATTTTGTAATGGAATTGAAAAATGCCAATTCCATGGTTGCAATGTTATAATAAACAATCTACATCCTATGATTTTATTTTTTCCAAAAATATTTAAAAATGAATAAGATAAAGGACTTTAAAGTTTAATTTAGAGTAGAGAATCCATTAAACTACCCACAAACAAAAATTCCTTATATCTTTGGTTCTTTGAGAAAAATGAAATGACTCAAAGCTTTCCATATATATGTAACTCTAGAAAACCAATTTCAAATTTTTGTTTATGAAAAAAGTAAGTTTTTTCTATCCATTTACAAAAAACACACCATATTAGGCTATAATTTTTTACTCATAATTCCAAATGTCATAAAATTTAGTATGTATGAAAGATATTCCTTGTCCCTACTTTTTGTTAAAATTTGAGTCAAAAATATAGAAATCTCCGATCAAATGTATGTGCCAAAATTGCTTTGTAGCCAAAAAAATGCATGCTGGTTCTTTAGGGGTTATTGAGAGTTCTAATTGACATAAGTAGAGAATATGAATCATAGCGGTCATATGTCACATCAACAAAAAATAAGACTCAAAAGAGTCATTTTCTACATCAATAGAGAATATGATTCACAAGAATCATTTATCACATTAATAGAAAAGATGACTTATAAGAGTCATTTATCACAACAATAGAAAAGGTGACTCTCAAGAGTCATTTATCACATCAATTGAAAATATGACTCACTAGATTCATATTTGACATCAACCAAAAATATGACACATTCTAGTCATATTTTACGTTAACCAAAATATGTCTCACCATAGTCATATTTCTCGTTCGCCAAACATTGACTACACAGTTATATGTCATATAGGATTTTTTTGACTTTGCTCCAACAGCTCAATAGAAAGTCAAGCCTTCAAGGATAGTCAATATATATGCCACTATGGCAAAATATGACATATTATATTTCCAACCGAGATGACTACAAATATGACTAGTTGGTAATGACTAGACCTAGTCATATTGTGTGTCATCTAGATATCTATAGTGATTTCTGGTGAAGTCATATTTTGAGATTTTACGACTCATCGTAGTCATATTTGGCATTCATAAAACACCAATTTTGTTGTAATGATAGTGAACAATTGTTTTTATCCAATTTTTTGATATTCATTGAAAGGAGTCGCAAATATGTGTGAGCATCTAAAACTCAATGAATGATGATAGTAGTATGCTTATTATTAGAAAAATGTTGGAACCCCAATAATGGATTACTATGTATTATATTTTAGCAATTTGTGCTTGATCTCTCAATTTGATTTTAAGCCATAAAAAATATCTATTTTGAATTCAAAATCATCTACTAAAATGAAGCTTATTTAGTCTAATTTCTACACCAGTTTGAAAAAAAATTTAAATTTGAATATTTTATTGCAATTTGAATTTTAAGGTCTATAACCATGAAGTGCTAATTTTCTAAGTTGCAAACGACCTATTAAAAAAAATGAACTTGGTGTTTTATACTATAATAGATATTTGTAGACAAATTTTCAGATTTTTGTAAACATATTTTGTATTTGATATGAATTTTTCACTTTTTAATCAAAAAAGTTCACAACAATTCCAAATTTTTATAAAAAAATCTGAAAATTTTATGACTTGTAGAAGACATATATCATATATTTGAAAAATAAATACAAAAAAATCCATTTGTTGATAGTTGCTTTATAGGAGCTTACAAAAAGAACTTCTAAGTTTGAAAAACTAGTCATAAACTTGTCTTTTCAAGGTTAGATTGCCTAATCTACATTAGTGGATCATAGATTCCTGTCTTAAGCATTTTTTCGTCATTGAAAAATTGAACCATAAATTTTTAAATTGTTGAAAAGAGATGTCTTCAAAAAAACCTCCATGCCCTCATAAATAGAAGCAATTAATTTTAGACAAGAGATATTGGTTTCTAAAAAGGATAAAAATTAAGTGTAGCTACCTTAATTTAGTTTTCTAATACAATCACTACAAGAGAAAGGAATATTTTAAGTTAGTTTTTAATCCCTAAAGGTCACAGACTATGTTTTCACCAAAAACACTCCAAAAGTGCTATTTTTGATACAAGCATCAAATTTTAGATGAAAAACATTTTTGGACATATTTAACTATAGGATCTCGTAGTAAACTAGATTGAAAAGATGTAGAAAAAATTTCAGAATTTTTCACCGTGTAGATTGCAAGATAATAACGTTTGAAGTGACAAAAATCATTTTGGGGGGCTTGTGAAAATATGGGCAGCTGCACTTTGAAGGTCATGTTTATATGAAAAAATGTCCAAAATGGTGGTTACTCTTTTGATTCATTTTTCAAATCAAGTTGGCTACATACTTGAAAAATTTCAGATCATTTGGAATCATACAACATATAAGAAAAAAATAATAAGTAGAAAGGAGTAGAGAATGAATCAAAATATTGAATTGTTAACAATTTATTTATGGAATTGAAAGATGCCAATCCCAATGGTTGTAATGTCGTCATAAACAACCTACATCCAATATTTTTATTTTTTTTTCCAAAAATATTGAAAATTGAGTTAAATAAAGGACTTCAAAGTTTGTTTTAGAGTAGAGATTCAATAACAACCCACAAACTCGCACAAACTAAAATTCCTCATAACTTTTGACTCATTGATCAAAATGGAATGATTTAAAGCTTTCCAAGTATATATAAATCTAGAGAATTAATTTCGAATTTTCATTTTCAAAGAAGTTCTTTTTGTTGCCCAGGTTGCCCGTTGAGCATAGAAAATTACATATCATACAATAACTTCTTAAACATATAGTCAAAAGTTATGAAAATTGTTGGGCCTTAAAGCTACTCCTTGGCCGCATGTTGTGTTAAATTTCAGTGAAAAAAAAACAAAACTCCATTTGTAGTAAACTACCAAAATTTCTATATTGTCAAAAACACAGTTTGGGCATTTAGGGGTTAAGTATAGTTTTAGACATATGATTATGAATAATGAACATTAAGGTGATTTTCAATAGAAATTTATTAAAATTACATATGTTTCTAGTAAAATTTTGTTGAAAATCTCCTTAAAGGTCATTACTTATAATCTTATGTTTAAGACTATACTTAAAAACTCACTCAAAACACCCCTTTCTCTTATAGTGAATGGAAATAAGACTTAGAGGTTTACATCTAGAATAGCTTCATTATATCAAAATTGAATTGGATCCAATAACATATGGTTCTCCCAATGTGGAATACTATTGTACCTCCTACTTGTATAAGAAGCTACAAAATAGTCATGTGCAAGGTGAAATTTTCTTAAGGTATTATATTTCAACATGATAAGGATTAGATGTTAAAATGAAATTTAAATGAAAAAATGATTATTGATGAATTATCTATCCAATGGTATATGATTTTCCATATTTAATATATAATTTGTATCTTAGAAGTCAAATATTGTTATATATATAGTTCCCTACATCCCTTTAAAAGTTAATGGAAGTCAATGAATTAATCCTTATCCCTAAAAGTCAAAGAGACCATCTTTTGGTCTTTTCTTTTCTTTGACAAATTGCCTAAACCAAAAAAATAACTTTTTTTTTCTATGTAGTCTACTAAGTTGTCATTGTATAGACAATTTTTTTTTAGAATTGGACAAAAATTCCACATTGGTTGATTTTTTCAAACTCACAAACTTCTGATAATGCTCACTATTGTTTGTTGTGGAAGAAGGATCTAACAACTAGTGACATGTCACTACTATTTTATGTCCCAATTTTATTCCCTATGAAATGAATTTTTGAATTGTTTTGAAAGATAGAGTCAAATAATTTCTAACTTCCTTCTACACATTGCTCTAACAAATC
The DNA here is from genome assembly GCA_963969395.1 of Pseudoscleropodium purum. Lineage (NCBI taxonomy): Eukaryota > Viridiplantae > Streptophyta > Bryopsida > Hypnales > Brachytheciaceae > Pseudoscleropodium > Pseudoscleropodium purum. The sequence continues at coordinate 31,646,435 of OZ017795.1, forward strand.
TTCAATTGAGATTCAAAAAGAAAAAAACTATTTCTCATTTTGGCTCTTTGCATTAGAAAATGGCAGTTTGGGTGTGTTTAAAAAATAAATTCAATAATAAACTTTAGTAGTTCAAAAAGAATGAAAACAATGTCATATTCAAGATGTCAAGGTTATTTATTATTGAAGTAAGATCACATCAATAATTATTCCAAAAATTTGTTCAACAAATGTACAATGCAACACCACAAGCTAACCCCACTTATAACTAGAATCATCATGTAAGTTGTTGACCTTAGACCATTTTATTTACACATGAGAACTAATAGTATGAAATTTCCAATTTCCAATTACTTTGGGTAGATAGTATGAAATTTCCAATTTTGTTTTTCATTTTACCACCTCCCCTTGCCCCATAGGATGGAATTGGCAATTGATATGGGACATATCTTGTATTCCATATATCCATATTTTTTTACACATATTTTGTACACATATCTGTATATCGTATTCCATATATATATATATATATATATAATGTATTTGTATATGTGCCATATCCATATACAAGATCAATGGCATTGGGGGAGACAAAATTTTAAAAATAAATAAACCAACGACTTTCAAAAATCAATAGCTAGAGGGGAGGGAGGAAATGGAAGAACATGAGGTGTGGCAACCTCTTTTCAATCACAATGAATTTGATTGAGATCTATGGCTCAGGGTGGGGGTGGAATTTTTTTTGAACCAAATCAACAGTTGTGGTTATGTCTTGGAGGCGAGAGGAGGCCAAACTTGTATGTTTGTAATTTCAATAGATAGTATTTGATGAATAACTGTTTCAAGAAAGCTAAAACAAAAAAGTCACTAATTCATCTAGAAATCTAATATTATTTGCTTGACAACCTTGGGAATAGGGTTGTATCCTTCTTGGATTAACTAGTCATATAATTGTTATCATCAACTTTGCAAGTATCTTATAACTAGATGAAAAAGTACTTTCTTATGCAACTTTAAAAATCATTCTTCAACACTTTTTGACCTTCATACCATTACACAATTTAAAAAGCCCACCTTTGGAAAAAGTGATAACCATATTTATGTTCATTTTGTAACAAGCAAAAAAAAAAAGCATAGTCATTATGGACTCCAAGCCAATTTAGATCCATAATCCAAAATCCACATTAGAAGATTTTGGGGGCCTCTGGATGCTTGCGAGTTATCATAGCTTGCAAATGTAGGAAATAGGTTCAACGCAGCGATCTAACGTGGCCAAGACCCTACCACGTCATTGACCAAATTTTAAATTTTAAAATTTTTAAAATTTTTATCTTAATTTTAAAAAAAATTTGCATTTGGAGACTAATTTTTATTTTTATTTTTATTTTTTATTTTTTTATGAAAAAGAAAATTTTGATGGTGGGCCGTTCCCCTCACTATGGGGAATAGTTGTAGGGGATAGGCCTGAAATAGGCTTCTGGACCCCCCCAAACTCTTCTAATGATTTTGTTCTCTTGCATCCTAATGTAGTTAAAATTACACTTAGTGTGGAATTAGATTGAAAAGTCACCATATTCTCAATTCCATAAACACCACCATAAAACTTCTATTTATAACAAAAGATTCATCATTACTTGACAATGTGAAGGAACACTTTTGAATTGCCATTGGAATCATGTAAGGGATTAAGATAATTATATTATCATCCAAAAAAACAAGAATAGTCCCTCATTAGGGTCTACAACAATAGGAAGCTATGAGATTTTTCTTTGATCGCTTATTTTATATCTCTTATTTTTCTTACATGAGTTGACTACAACACATGTAAATTATTTCTTGTTTTCTCATTTTTTGGCTATGTAGCATTTGTGAATCTAATAAGTGCAACTATGCAAAATGACCAACAAACACTCTATATAGGAAGAGGCTCTGAAACCACGCGGGCACTTTAAATTGCCCCTAAAAATGGTGTAGAAATAGTGTAGATGATTTTTTTAGAAGAAGTAGATTTTGAGAGGTGATTGAAACTAATTCCAAGTGTGTGGTTTCAAGACTATTAGCACTTTGCAAGTATGTATGATTTGCGACTCATGAAAACATTATTAAAGAGCCTAGACATAATACAAATGATGGGAGTAAAATTAAATTAAGTATAGGGAGGTTATAAATGACATTGCACTATATTGTGGAATTATCACACCATAACAAATATATGTGGTATTCTATTTTTGGCAACCTTTGGGCACTTTCAAGAACTTCCATGAACATGTTGAGCCTCTTATTAATCATTTTTCACACTCACCTACTACATTTAGAGGGACATTTGAATTGATAATTGTTGAAGCCTAAACACAACAATAGCGCTCTATGCACTTTGTCCTTTGGAAAATTACAATTTATTCAATATGACTCCAAAAATTACTAGAAAAAGGCTTTGAAATTTGAATTGTTTTCCATTTCTCTATCTTAAAAAAAATTGAAATGTTTAGGCAGCCTAGGGCAATTCTTGAACCTCTTATCTTAACCCTTGAACACCCCAGCACCTCAAATATGGCTTCTTAAAATTGAAAGAATTTTCTTCTTTGACCACTATGGCCTATTCAATAGTATGATCAAAGGACGTGTCTCTTTCCCTGTAGCTTCAAGGCTTGTCTCCACTTCCCTGTAGCTTTAATTTATATGGATCTCTTTTTAGGTGATAGTTTCATTGGAAAGAATTGAGAAGGGTCTGGATTTTAGCAAACACGAGCTGGGCACTCAAGGGTTAGTGTCCAACTTCTAGAATGAATCTTTCTGTAGGATGTGTCCCTTTCCCTATAGTTTCAAGGCCTATCTCCACTACCAATCCGTATGGTCAGTTTATATGAAACTCTTTTTTAGGTGATAGTTTGATTGGAAAGAATTGAGAAGGTTCTGAAATTTAGCAAACGTGAGCTGGGCGCTCGGGGGTTTAATGTGCTTCTAGAATGAATCAGTGCAACCTTTTGGGAGGAGGTAATTTACAGCCCTTGTCCAGCAATTTCCCTTAGATCGATCCCTCCATAAATCCTGTGGGCCAGTCAGTGATTCCATGGCTCCCAAAGTCAAGTAGTACTTTGCGTAGAAAAGAATATGGTGGTTTTTAGCATAAAGGGTTTTAGGGTTTGAGATTCTAGGGCTCTAATAGTCAAAGTGTCAAACACATGCACTTCGATCCTCCGGACTGATCGACATTACTTTGGCGGCAATAAATTCCAGGGATTTTTTTTCAATTGGCTTCAATATTCAAGTCGTCATGGCGAGCCGTCTGCTCGTGGCCATATTATTCAGCATTGTGGACAGGAATGCCAACCTTAAGAAAAAAAGACAACATGAAAAAACCCAACTGATTTCTACTTACAAGCAACATTGGGATCAGTTATAATAATTTCAGAAGCATCTCAGAAGAAGACGAATTTTTTTGTCTCGATAACATGAAAAAACCCAACTGATTTCTACTTACAAGCAACATTGGGATCAGTTGTAATTTCAGAAGCATCTCAGAAGAAGACGAATTTTTTTTTTAATCTTGGGATCAATGTGAAGAAATTGCTGAAGGGGAGTTCAATCTACGAGGTCAAGTCACATGGACAGAAATTGTGAATGCTACCTTAATTAGCTTTGGTACCGCCTCAAGGAAATAATTAAATGCGGTCTTCTAGCTATTCAATCATCAATAGCTCACGAAATAGCGCATATCAACATGCGTCCCAATAACGAGTTCCAAATCTTGAGAAATGGACGATGATCAAGACGAACTCATAACGTACATTCTCAAGGGAAAATCACAACATTCTTTAGCAGAAAAAACTCTGAAGACTCGAAATGCATGACGAGTATCATGACAAACTGTCCCAGCCAAAGCTTTGCAATTGCTCAAGGAAAGTGAAACTGACAAGAGTCAATTCAATATTGTGCCATTAGCCCTTGGCGGCGAGGTGAGGAAGAAATTTGAAGTTTGAACGCGCGCATTGAACATGCACTGGTTGTTAGTATTTCAGTGTCCACACACCTAGACTACCATGTACACATCCCCGGTCAGAAGCGAGAATTTGAAGTCTTCATCGTGGATTGCATGCCATTCCACAAAGCCTGGTAACCAAAATGCTACATTTTCAACAGGGCAGTTGCAAGCATCTCATTCCACAAAGTCAGTCTCAAGTCTACTAATGGTACATTTTCAACAGCGAATTTGCGTTCCATAAAGTGTCGAGTCCACTAATGTTCCATAATATCCAACTGGGCATTTGCAAGCATCTCATTCCACAAAGTCTCAAACCGACTGCATGCATGCATGCATGATGTTGTTCCCACAAGAAATTTGTTAGCGCAGATGCCGGAGCCACAGTTGCCGAATGGGCTCGAACTTCGACAAAGTGTCGGACGGAAGGTCCTGCGGACGACCAAGGAATTATCCTAATGAACTGCGACTGCTCTAACGATGTTGTCGTTGACGACTTCAACGCGAGGACCTTATTTGCGCGTCCTTGCGGATCTCGCAGTTTCCTCGCAAGTCGCGACCCAGAGCGCAGGTAGGTCCAGAACTGCCCAACACGACACTTGTCCTCTAAAGTAGCTCTGGTACCATAGAAATCAAGACACGATCTCCGTCGTCGCAATGTCGAAGAAGCAGCTGCGATCAATCTTGGGACTCCCCGCCGCGTTTTCACGAACAGAGCCTTCTCTCAGACTTTCGCATGCCGTTCCGGAATTGAATGTGCCGGAGCAGTAGGTACTTCCACAAGCGCCTGGAGAGTCGCTGCTTGAATGATCCTGTGGAAGTGCACGCACTGGATGGTTCTCAGCAGGCGTTTGTGAAAGATGCCTGAGCCAAAATGCAAAGACCTCCAAAATTACTTCGTTCCTGTCAAAATGCAATCACCTCCAAAATTGCCGGGAGTCATCAACCCTGATCGATCTTTGCTCGCACCGACATAGTGATGGCCGAATTGATATGCCGTTACTCAAGAAAGATTATCAGGTGATTTTACTCTAGGATCGGTGCATTGAGGAATTCTAGCAAGCAAGGAAAATTTGTGCAATTGAACTGAATGTCCTCATCCTATAGTTCAAGCAGTCGGAAGAATCAGCTAAATTGTTTCAACCGCAAGAATCATAACCGCTGGTTGGACTTTTCAACGCTAACGTGACACTGTTCCATTGCCAACTCATCACTATTGCCATTACAAATTGCAATTCATAACCTTCTTTCCTTTCAACTTGCTTCCTACACTCTTGGATCATGAAGAGCAAAGGTCGTGATTGTAAAATGTATAATTGGTTATATACAATAAACTATTCACTGTTAGAATAGCTCACCAAGTCATCAATGAAAATTGCAAATCTAAAAATCCTAACAAGAATTCAAGTCTAAAGTTCATGATTGCATTGACTTTCATTCTAATTTGCACTCCATATCATTCATGAATGTTTGCATTCCATTTTGAGCTACACCCAAATGGTTATTTAGTGTAGTCCATTCTATTTTTCACAAGAACATACTCTTGTTCACTAGAGTTAATCGTAAAGGTCATCCCTAAGTTGTAACAATGGTGCAACAAGAAGAAGGTTTAACTAATTAAGAATAGCATAAACGAAACACAACACCAAACTCCAGCAAACCCCACTTTGAGTGTTCCAAGGAGCTTTGTCGTGTATTTTCCTTAAACCCCAGTTCTTGGTCCCGCCTTGTATACACTTTATGATTAATTTTATTAACTCCTAAATGCCAAAAGAAAGGATATGACTCAAAAACTCTAAAGAAATAGTCATTTTCTTATCATAAGTACAAAAACTTTATAAACGTGTTTAGGGAATCATAACTATATAATCTTGTGTAATCATTTGTGTTGAGTAAACCCTGACCATTTGACTATATCAATCTCCTAGAATTTGCATAGAAGTTCAAATTCAACTCATTTCATTTCTAGATAGCATGTGTTTGAAGTTCAATAGATTTTTTTTTTAAATTTGAAAACCTTGCATTTGAGGGCTAATTAGTCATGTACAAAGTTGAGAACATGCAAAAAATATTGGAGATCAATTCACAAAATCTTCTACTTTTTAAAAGGCTTGCAATTGCTTGTCTTCAAATTTCAATTACAACTAGAAATTTTTTGAAGGCATTGGTCACCCCCCACTCTCTTCTTCCTAGAACAATATTGGTCTTTTTTTGTCTTACCTCCTCCTCCTTTTAATAGTACCCCCCTTGGCCATTGGACTAGGATAATAATAAGTGCCAGTGGCCCTCTCTTTATCTCCATATCCATCTAGTGACTATGGGGCTCCATTGGCTCCTCCTCTAACATGTGGAGCTCCTCTACTTCTTTTGCATAGAGCAAGACTCCCTTGCCACCGAATGGGGCTCTCATATATAGCTTCCACTCCAATGGAGCTCCCTTGCATCCACCCTCCATCACCCAATGGCAGGAGCTTCCTCTGTTCTTCTCTTGTTGCAACTACCGCGCATCTTGCTTGAAAACATGTACAGAATAACTTGTTGCCTCTTCAAAAAATTTGGTTTCATTACCTAAATAAAAATCATATTATGTTAAAAACACACATTGCAAAGCATATGATGTGGACATAAGAATGTGAAAAAATTTAGAAATTCAAATGTCATTGGCATAAATATAGAAGATTGCAAAATAATTGGATCCACATATTGACCCTAGAATATGTAAAAATCTTACATACATTCATCTAGAATATGCTACTAGAGTGGTACATTTTCATGTAACACCTATGTGTGCAGGACATCCACTAAAATAAGCACAATGCACAATAATTATTTGTTCTCCTTCTACACACAATGCAAAAGCAGTGCAATCAATTCTTTTAAGGGCAATGGACTTGGAACATGTTGTCCAATAAAAATAAAATGGTTTCTTTTTATCTCGCCCAACTCCTTGTTAGTGCCTTGAACAAGGCCCCTATAAAGTTGAAATATGACAGTGATTCTTCTTCATATCCTTTTCCTTTCAAAATCTCTTTGTGCAAGATCCACATATTCACGATGTCAATATCAATGAGGAAGTAGAACAAGCAATGCCACCATTTATGGTAAAGCACTTGGCAAGAGTAAGAACTACGGAGTTGATTTGCCATGTCCATACCACACATATAATTCATGTACTCTGAATGCACTAGAGATGTTTTGATTTTATGGATACTCATCCACCAACATGCTACATGACTTATACTACTTCACATAGAAATGACAAGGGCAATGTGCTAGTCAATTACAACAATACAAGTTTTTTGTCCATCCATCGAACTATACACATCTTGTGAAAATCATGCATTACAAACTTCAAACTTCCTTGTATGGACTTTTAAAATTCTTTGTTGTCCTTCACAAAAGATGAAAGTCCAATGCATTTGCTTCAAAGAGTACCCAATGCTTAATTGTACGCTTGTGAGGAAATTATCTATCACCACTATGCCTACTTACCCCTCTAACCTTGCAAGCAATGCCTCCACTACTCTTTGACCCATCTTTGGCTCTCCTTTCTTGGACTTAGGGACCCCTAAGGTTTCCATAGAGTCTCCACAATACACATCAAAGCTGCTAATAGAATGTGTCACAGAATCTATAAGGCACCAAATTTTGAGTCTCCATTTTTCGGGCTTATTGGGCATGTATTGTTGCACATGACTATACACCTTGAGTGCCTGATAGCTACATTCACATTACATTCAATTAGGGCTATACACATCTTTATAACAAACTATCATCTCATCAATGGTGACTTTTTCCCCATTATTTCAAAAGGCCTAGCAACAATCACACATCTCACTCAATAACCACCTCATTTTGTTTATTTTATCATACATTGGCAATGTACAATTCATACATATACTAGATGGGTTTGAGATGTGAAGGCACTTTGATAAAATAAAAAATTGGTTGCATGGTAGAAGTTGGATTATAGAACAATAAAAAAAGTGGTTTTGACCTTTTCTAATATATGCATATATTTAGAAGTTTCTCCAATATCATGTATAATGATATTGTAGAAAATACCTTCAATTTATCTATGTCTACCATTTTCCACCCAATGCCACCACATATGTATGTTTCATAATCACTAATACATGTAAGATTTACAATCCTGCGCTTTGTCTTCCTCGACTTTCTTGTAACATACCTATTTATTTCTAAACATGTATGTCTCAATGTTTGAATAGATCAAAATTGGCCAAATAATTGAAGAAGAGGACCCAATCCCATTCTTTAGTCAAGCCATGTGCTAGGCTACTAAATGATTTTATAAGGGGTTTGAAATTCATATATCTTTTAAATCATGTACTTGGGATACACTCTTCTTTGATTTCCTCTATGTAATTCACTACATCTCTTTGTCCATGTCCTAGCCTCTACCTTAGTCCCTTGCCTTGTCCCTTATCAGGCCCATACCTTGACCTCTACCCCAACCCCTATCACCATGCCCTAGTAAGACGGCTATCATAGGTTGTTGGAGGTCGCTAACCTCTACCATTAGTCATTCCCACCCTACCACTCTTTTTTAACACCCTCATATTCTTCCCCCCATCATTGCTTGCCCATAGTTGCAGCACTCTTAATGTATGTCTTCTTTGTTTGTCTTTTCTTTGCCATAACCCTCATTCATGGACGCTTTTTCAAGTGCACTTGATGTAAAGAAGAAATTGTGGAGGTAAGGCCTTGAGGTTTGAAAGGTGACAACAACTTCAACATGGATTCACAATCATAATTTTTCCCTCTATCGCTGTTGGTAGCTACTTCATTTGGCAGCTATTTTGTCTAAGAGCTCAAATTATTGTGTACATTTAAAAATAAATGAAGCTCCTCCACTCTACAACTGTGTTTATAATTCTTCATGGGAAATCCTATTGAACCACTTGAAGCTAGCTACAAAAAATTTAAATAATTTTTTATTTCATTTTTTCATATTAGGTAGCTCGACCAAGTAAGGCAACAACCAAAAAGTGGTTAATTGAGCACTTAAGGGTTAAGGGGAAAAAAACTTGGATACTCTAATTATTCTTCAAATTTATTTGGCATTGATATTAATTGTTGTAGAGAATATTATTTAACATCCTGATATTTAGGATGGTATAATATTATAAATTAATGAATCGTTACATAATTATATTCTATTATTTTTATCATATTACAATAATTTTACAATAATAATTTTTTATAAAAATATTATTATATAAAAAAAAACCTAATGATCTATTTTGTAAATTTTAAAGTACACTATGCCAATCTACTAGACATCCAATTATTCACCCATACAAAATAATTATTTCACTGTACACAATTTTTAAATGAATGTGAGGTGATTGAAGTCCTCGCTAGGTACTAAAATAGTGTATGATTTGTACAAAAGATTGGAATATTGACATAACCATAATCATTAAAATTAAGCCTCACATGATATCATGTTTAAACTTGGTCAAACTTCATTAGTTTTTTATATTAAAAAACACATTCCAAAAATCACTTTCCAAAAAATACATTTCCAAAGTTTGATATGTTTACAAATAGTAGAATATATAATTTATCTTAAATTTTTTAATAATTTAAAAAAAATCATAGTAATTACAAAAATACTTAAAATTATGTGAAATTTTGAGAAAAACTAGAAGTAATAGTCATAAACATTGTGGTATAATTGATGTACTTGGTGAGTTGACTCCAAGAAAAACTCAATAGAAAAAATTCAAATGTAGTGTGTTTCTTAAACTTTCAAGATGCTATAAAAAAAAAAGGCACAAAAATTATAATTTTAATAATTTTGAGATAAAACTTATATTATTGGAGCTATTTCTTTTAGTAAAGCTCAAACATTTTTTTAATAACTATCTATGAGAAAATTCAAGTTTGACTTTCAAAAATGCCCACTTGGCTTGAAATGTCTATTAATAGGTAAAAAATTATAGAAGTTCTAAGATTTCAAAATTTTAGGATTGTAATGTGAAGAGTTTTTATTTTTTTGGAAACATGAGGACTTATTAGCTCTAGTGTTTTTAGTGATTTGAAGTTTAGACATCATTTATTTATAATGTCATTCATCAATGTAAGGTAAACTACTCCATTTTAAACCATTATGGGCTAAATATGTTAGTGTAGTGTACATTTCAAAACTTGAATATCTACCACTAACATAATTTAGCCCATTTGATTCAGAATATAATAGTTTACCTTATAAAGGATATTTTTGAAAACTATCAATTCTTTAACACTAAAAGGACAAACCCCAAGACAATGATAGTGCAATCAAATTTCAAAATTGTCTTCCACCATGTCAACCATTTTGATGATGCTTACGAGTAATATTTTTGTTATTATTTTTTAGAGATGAAATAGTATGTCTAATATATGTTGTAAAATTTCTATTTTTTATATCAAATTTTCTATTATCATAAATTATTGAAGGCAAACATATCCATTACCACTCTCATAACAATTCCGCTTTTCTATATCTAAGGGATATATTTATGGACAAAAATGTATACTAGAGGTACATAAAAATGGAATTGGAATTTGGGGAAGTAATAGTCATATTCATCTTATTGCTATTTTAGATGGCAATCAAGTATTCTTTGGTGGAATCAAGGTCAAGATAATACAAGTTTAAGCAACAAACTTGGTATAACAAGTAATCATACACCTTGATTATATAGGCTTTTTTTGTAACCTTTATCTTTTTAGTCTCAAGAACCTTGTTTTCTTCAATGTCAGCTTTTAACATATCCAAGTTACAAAGAAGAATCAATTTGAAAAGGTAGTGCTTAGATGACACTTACATTTAAATTATTAAAAATAATACAATAAAATACTACAATTTTGTTTGAATTGAGCAATCTCTAAAAGATCATACATTAAGGTCAAAATTTCATTATAAGTATTCATTTAATCATCTATTGATATTTATATCTATTCATAATCTATTCATAGTTATTCATGTCTATTCATATTTATATCTATTCATATCTATTCCTACTTATTCATGTCTATTCATATTTATATCTATTGATACTTATATCTATTCCTACTTATTCATGTCTATTCATATTTATATCTATTGATACTTATATCTATTCCTACTTATTCATGTCTATTCATATTTATATCTATTGATACTTATATCTATTCATATTTATTTATATCTATTTATATTATTGAATTCATTTGATCAAAACTATAGAATTTTAAAGGGTTTCAATCAAATTTATAGTTCTCTAGTAATACTAAAGTTTTAAAAACTTGCAATAAAAAATGGAATTTAAAATTTAATTTATTAAATTCATAAATAATAAAATAAAAATATAATACCCTTCATTTTATTGTTCAATTATATATTTATATATACATTCATATAAAAAAAAATCGATTCTAATTAATTTTTAAAAATTCATTGGTAGATGAACTAATATTGGATTAAGGATTGATAGTTGCTTTATACATTTAAATAATGTTGTCTTTGATGCAAATTACTTGAAATAACTTGTTATAGTCATATAGGTCAATATGATATCTAGATATTTGAATAATTTTACTTATACTTCAATTGGAATAGCCTAATATTTATATTAAGATCTTCTAACCATCCAACATCCAAACAAGAGCATATATTTTTTAGGCATGAAAAATAAAATGTTCTAAGAAAATTTGACAATGTTAATACCTTTAAATTAAACTTCAAAGGGGTACTGTCCAAAAAGTAGGAATTGTGTGCAATAAAATATAGGATCTAATATATTCAATTTCAATTTCTCGTTTGGGTTCTTTATATTCTTTATAAAGTAATATAGGGTACATATAAAGAACCCAAACGAGAAATTGTAAATGCTATTAGGGTGCCTAAAAATACTAACATATACCATTATTTAAAAAAATTCCATGTATTATAATCCATTCTACTAGATAAATTGCCCCCCATAAAATAGGATGTTATCGTAGACCATCGCCTTTTCTAAGGAGTGCCCCTTTTGAGAATTAAACTTGTGAACCATGGATGGTCAAGCACAACTCTCTATAAAGATAAGAAGTAATGAAGTACAAAATCTTAAGATAATTGATATTATTGATATTTTGATTTGGAAAAAATAGAAAACTAATCAAAAATATAAAATATTATATTTTCATCTATAGCAACTCTATGAAGATGATTAGCTTTAAAAGGATTAACAATTTTTCTTAAGTGTAGAAATTTATGTTTAATACTTGACAACATATAATTATATTTTTTAGAATTCTTTTTTACTATATTCAAAAGAGATATGTACTATCAAAACATCCTTGCAATATGCTCTATTGATATTTATTCCTACAAATGCTAAATTTTGACTAACATTTTGTCTTTTTATTACCTAAATTTTCATTCAAGTATTTACTTTTCATCTTGTTTCAACTACAAAAAAATGTCATTGATTGCCTCTCTTCTAAAGAGAAATGCACCTACTTGGGACCTATCTTTAAACCAAACCTCTACAAATTCTTGCCCATCATGAACAACCTCTATTTAGAATTCCCTACAATCGTAGTTTTTTTTATATAGTCCCAAAAATGTATGGTAAAGGAATTTGGAACTTTATTTTTATTCCTAATAAGATCCAATATTATTATAGGTCATTTGATCTCTAAGTTTTGGAACTAAAGATATCAAGGTAATAAATAATAGAATCTCTTCTATAGAGTCTATATCATTGCTTCATACATAAATCTTTTTGTGTTTTTATTGATATTAAATACTATTTATTTGTAACTTGCACAATGAATATTGATTGGATGACATATGTCTTGAAGTATTCATCATTTACCCAATGTATAATCAACCCTACAACTTCACATCTAGTCATTTGGGCTATTTTTTTTACTATATTTATAAAAATATAGAATTTAAATTTTAAAAGCTAAACATTTAGAGGTTAAGCATCCAAAGATGAAGAATTCCATAATCAACCTCATGATAAATTTAGTTTTTTTAGAGAGTCCTTAAAGACTTTTATTTATCTTCAAATATATCCTTCTTTATTGTTTGAATCTAGCAATATCAAAATCTACTCTACTTGAATTGAACTTTATAATATGATTGATGAACATTTTCATTATTTTTTATCTAATACTCAAAAAATTTCATCTCTAGTTGGAAAAGATAAATAAAATAAAATCTTACATTCCAAAATTTGAAGAAAATATCAACAAATAAGTGGGCTTGATAAATGATCCAATTACTAGATGAAAAGGAACAATTTTTGTTTCTATGAGAATTACAAAAGTCATTCTTAAAAAAAAAATTGAGTTTCTTGTTGACTTCATAATTGGATTTTGATGTTGGAATGGAAAATGGGCCCATCTAAATATCTTTAAAATGTGAAAAAGTTGTAGCAAAAGTCAAAAGGGTCCAATAAAGCTTGAAATTTAGTAAACCAACAAGTCTAGCTCTTTTAGACTCATATAGTCCAATGATTTGACATTTCATGTCTTTTGCAAACCCACCCACTTTTACCCCAATTTGTCCCTTCTTCATCTCTAGGAATTTGCTAGTTAATAGAAATAATAAACTCAATTCTTAAATAAATAGGTGCATTTTTTGTTTCCATGAGAATTATGGAAGTCTTTCATAGCACAATTTGAGGAACTCTAAAAGCTATTCATTGAACAATTGGAGGAATTTTAAAAATCATTCATCAAACAAATTGAAGATCCCTTGAAAACCATTCATAAGACAATTTAAATCCACTCCGCCATTTTAAAGTTAAAAGATTCACTAACAAGGAATATGCTTTTAAATGTTTATTTAGTGACCACTAGTGTGTCATGCATCTCTACCACAGTCAAAATCAAAATATAAGTAATTTTTTAATTCATAAAAACTTTAAAATTTCATATCTTTTACACCATAGGTTGGAATGCCATGAAATTAAGTTCCTCCTTGCTAAGGGCTTTCTGATAGTACTAAGAGTGCAATGGAGGACATCTGAGAGATCTCAATGTAACAAACAAATTATATGAAGCAAAATAAATAGCCTAACTTAAGTTATGAATTTAGGTGCTAAGTTACCACCTTCCCTTTCATTCCAAAACTTCTTTCCAAAGTTTTCCAAAACTTGTACACAGCATAAAATTCGCAGCGAACGAGCGAGTGCGACGAATCACGGCCAAGAGCTTCACGAACGGTGACGTCGAAGTTGCCAAGTACGACGCAGCGGAGCGGAGCAAGCGATGGTCGCAGGAGCTCCGGAAGCTTCCTCCGCATCCAACTAATTCGGTCCAAGCATGTCTCCCAGCACCAGCGCCAGCCTCCCACTTTTCTTTGTTGTCCTTCACTCGTTTTGGCCTTCGCTTGCCGCTCACGCCTCGGGATGCAATTTACTCTGTCGTCATCGTTCGTTAGCGCGCATCTCATCCCGGACGCTTCAACTTCCGCTGCTTTTGCTGCTTCTTTGGGGCCACAACAATTGCGTGCTGAGCATTCCGCTTCTCGTTTCCTCCCCGGGCCTTAACAGGTGCGTCCTCAGTAGTAGTCGGCTTTCGGATTTCGAGGTGCCGCCGGGGTATGAGCTTTCGTCTTTCTGGATTTCTGGATTTTTTCAGTTTCTGGTTTTTAGGTGCCTTAGCTGGTTCCAACAGGTGCAAGAGCGTTCGCTTCTCTCGATTTTCGTTCGTTACTCCGGTTTTTTGGAATTTCCGGTGCTGTAGGTTTGATTGGATGAGGAGAGGTCGCGTACCTCGGTTTTGGTTCATTAGGTTCGACTGGATGAGGAGAGTTCGGATACCTTGATTTTGGTTCTTTAGTCTGGTTTTGGATGGATAGGTGCTTTAGGTTCAATTCGGCGAGGAGCGGATTTGTAGTGGCGGGGGCTGGAGTATCTGGCTAAGAGGATGGAGGATTGGTTCTTGATTATTAGGTTCTTTAGGTTCGACTCGATGAGGAGCGGATTGTAGTGGCGGGGGGTGGAGAATCTGGTTAGGATGATTTCTATACGTTAGTAGGCTGCGGTTTTCTTTCGTATTCTTTATTTTTAGATGATGTTGTCGGTGAAAGTGTTATACGTCGGTGTTTTTTCCCTAAGTTCACTTTTACTCGTACCAGTCGCTGGTTTGTATTTAAAAGCACAAGTATTGTACGCCATTCGTTTTTCTTTTTGCAAAATTTTCCTCTTACGCGCTCTCTGGTTTAATCCAAATTCTAGAATGTGGACAAGGTGATCCTACATTGGTAGAATTTTTGTGCATAATTGTCCGTTAGTCATGGTCTGCTCTTGTTCTTGTGGAACCTCGTGAAATCAGAGTTCATTAGCTTAATATTTCTCCGGCAGGAGCTGCTTTATTTAATCCTCTTCACGGTGACGAGGTTTTTGGTTGTAGAAATGGTAATGAAATAGCACGGACGACTCGACCTTGTTTTGGATCTGCATCTGGAGCGCAGTATAAAGCATTGTTCGCTTTACGACAGTAGTTTGGTTTGGTCGCGAGGGAGCCATTGATCTATAGATCTGACTGTGAGCTCGAATTGAATTCGAGTGTGAACTCGAGTACAGATTAGAATGGAACAGTTTTGTAGGCCTGTTCAGTGTACATTTTTTCTGTAAGTTCTACCTTGTGGAACTTCCATCGTGGTATATTATCGAGCAATGTCGTAGGGTTAGGTGTCCTATTTGCGGAGCTTCCCGAGAAACGGCCGTGCTATGGATGGAAGGGAATGCGTCATTCGTGGATTTGGAACTATGTTGTAGAATTGTAATGATCTGTTTTGAGTTGTTATGTCTTAAGACCTCACTCCAGGCTGGTCTATGTGCCAGATAGATCTTTACAGAATGTCAAGAGTTTACAGAATCGGTATTTATTTGTATGTCGTGAGAATTATCCTCTTTTAATCCCTTCTAGAACCAACTAGATTGAGTAGATGTAGTAATTTGTACTGTTAACCTGGGTGACTATGATTTGGTGAGTTGTATAATCTGTTGCCGTTTAAGCAAGGTGTTGATCAGAGTATTCTGGAATGTGTTCTGCTCTGGAATTCCAAGTATTTTTTCTCTCTCCTTCAGGTCGTGTACGATGCTTCAGGTGTTAAGAGTTGATGGGTCGAGATGTGCGCTTCTTTGTTCATGATGGTGGTTGATGACATCTCCAGCACAGCTCTTTTAATGTAAACAAGAATATCCATTCGAGTTGTCTTAAAGAATTTAATGGGCGTGCCCGTCCTTACTTCAGACGTCCTCCCTCCGTCCTGAAATGATTGTCCACTTTGAATATCATGTTTTTTTAAGGTTGTTTTGAGTAGGTCAAAAAAATACTTGTGGCTAATTTTATTTAGGTTGTAATGAACACGTGCAATGTTCTTCATTGGTTCTAGTGATAGAAAATTTGGAACCTTTCTTAACTATGTTTTTCACAATATGATCTATGAAATTGGCTCAAAAAAATTCCAACAAAATTGTAGACAATCATACGACTGATGATATCACACAACTGAACTATCGGACTTTATCTGCATTCTCGGGTGTTGGAGGACAATGATGTTGATAAGAGCAATATTGGTCTGTTTTTTAGTTGGTGTCTCGTGCTTACATCTTCTCTTGTGTCCTTGCCGATGATTTTTAAGCTGTTTTTTTTAATGAAACTGTACCATTGAGTATTCACATAAAATGTTTTTGGATGAGGTTGCAGTTGTTGAGATTCGTCTTCTGAAGACCGGCGTCTCCTCCTCAGACACGTTGTGTGGTCGATGAGAGCTTTTGGATAGAAAGTCTGTTATTTCACGTATTTCAGCTGAATTAGAGAATGTAATCAATGAGAAGAGGATCACAATGATTTCCATCCCGAAGGGCTAGCATCTTCCCCCATCCATGAATGGGGGCCGAGAGGCAGGGGCCGTTGCCCGAAGTCATTGACAATACTGCGGAACTGGAAACCATACCTTGCGCACCTACGGCGAATCCTTCACCACCAATGGATGCTCCTCAAAGCTCCGGTCCTCCTCCCTTTCTCACCAAGACCTATGAAATGGTCGATGATTCTGCCACGAATCCTATAGTGTCCTGGAGCTCTCCTGGCAACAGCTTCGTCGTCTGGAATCCCCCGGAGTTTGCACAGGACTTGTTGCCCAAGTACTTCAAGCACAACAATTTTTCCAGCTTTGTTCGACAGCTTAATACTTATGTAAGTAAACTACTGCTTTCTGTATTCTAGATGTTGACCCTCAGTCCCCTTCAATAGCAATGACGATGTTTCAAAAGCTTGTATGCACAAAAAGGATTTGGACGAAACTTGTTTCAAATACTTCGCAGTTTGTTCCCCTCAAGTTTTTCCTCTTGATTCAATGTTAGGGTCACAAAGATTTCTTTCCTTCTAGATACAATCTTTACATTCTTCAATATTTGCCTTTTAAGCATGTGCTGCTACTTGGCTTCTTCAGGGTCATTAGATGAGCACTAGAATTTTTGACGCGTATATTGGACAGTGATCTCTTCGTTCTCGTGAAAGTCCTGGTTCTATTCGCTTGCTTCGTTAGTTCCCCCGAAGAAGGATCCCGACGTTTTACAATTTATTTGTGGGAGGTACATGCACTTGGAAGCTTCCTTACGAACTATGTAGGATTTCGGATTATCTCATCTTCATAAATTGAGACTTTGAGGAATTTTCTGCTGGAATGCATCTTCTGGCTTCCAACAGTTTCCTGTCCTTTTTGACTCATTGGCTCGTCCTGTAGCAGGTCTTGAGGTTCTCCAGTGGAGATGAATTTGGTTTGTATACCCAGATAGATCTAGGCAGAAGTCATTCAGGAAGGGTAGCAAGTTGAAGAATATCAGTAAGTTCACTTTTGAATCTTACACGATACCGACAATAAGGAGCCTGGAATTTCCTTTTTGCACCTCAGTTTCTCTGAGTGCTCTCTATTTTAGTGTATTTTGGACTCAATAGTTAGTCGGACTCGATTCTTTTAAATTGACAAGTGTGCACCTAGTTGCTGTTTACTGTTTTTTTTTTTATTATCTCAATTTGCATCCCTGAAAGCAGGTGCTACCATCGTATTCAGGCTCAGATTGACTACTCCGTATAATACAATGTGTATGAGATTGCCATACCACCAATGGTGTTACAGGGAATTACTTAATAGGGGACTTTAGACATAGAGTGTCTTGTTCTCCCAAACAGTTTGCGTTGTTCTTGAAATTTACTGTTGTAACTGTTGCTGGCGTCCTGGACATTAACTTTCATTATTTATATGCAATCTCACGAGTATTAAGTTCTAGAATCTTTTCAGTTTTCCCATGAGTGCAGTTGGTGGCCTGCTGTTACGGTTCTATTATGCAGCATGCTTGTCCTGTACCTGCCTGCCTGCCTGATTGGCGTTGGGTATCTATTTTTGTTGTTTTTCTGCACGAGGGAATAACTTTCGAACTCTACGCTTAGCCTACTTTTTCTGTTTCAGATTTATTTCAATGATCTTTATTCGTGGCAAAGACTTTTTAGCGAGTCCGAAAGATGGACTTGAGTATTTTGTATAGGGTCCTGAAGAAATTGTTTGGTCCTTCAGGGATTTCGGAAGGTGGACCCAGATCGTTGGGAGTTCGCCAACGAAGGGTTTTTGCGTGACAGGCGTGACATGCTCAGAAGCATTCATCGCAGGAAGCCAGCAACGCATGCTCAGCAGCAAGGTGCATGTGTGGAAGTTGGAAAATTTGGATTTGAGGGGGAGATTGAGAGACTGCAGAGGGATAAAAACGCTTTGATGGTTGAGCTGGTCTTATTGCGACAGCAGCAACAGGATACAGAGAGGAATCTTCGGGTACTTGAAATGCTCATTTGTTTATGCTGTGTATGCAACCTTGAGTAAGAAAGATTGTGAATGTCCAGATGTTTTGATTGTATCATTTACAAATCATTTTGCTATTCATTCAAGAGGATGCTTTCATAGTCGGTGTGTGGCTTGACTTTGGCCCTGAGTTTGACTCGTATCGTATTTGAAGCCAACTTGCTGGCTCACTTGCTGCTGTTCGATGGTGCAGGTCACGACAGAACGGTTGCAAGTATCAGAGCTGCGGCAACAGAAAATGATTGGCTTTATTGCCAAAGCTATGCTAAATCCTTCATTCTTTGCTCAGTTTGTGTCGCAGCAAGACCCAAATAACCACGTGGTGCGTAAGAAACGACGACTTCCAATTCACGAGGATGAGGGAGATTTTGATGAGTCTATCAGCTCAGAGTCGTCCATTGAGAATCAGATTGTTACCTTTCAGCGCTCTGGACTTGGAGAGGCCGGGGCACGTGCCATGGTTACGCAGATGCTTTTCCCTTCCGACTCTCCGGCGGATAGCAATGACTTCGAGGGTTCATTTCGAGACTTGGATGTTTCTCATAATGGCGGAGGGACTAATAGTTTGAATCGACAGTCGAGAGTTAACATTGAAGAGATCACTACCAAGTTTCCAGATATTTTGTCGAATGTACCCATCATTACTGATGTCAGCACCAGTGAAGATCAGGAAGCCACCCCCCCATCCGATCCTTTGGAGGTCACAAGGGTGTCAAGTGAGTCATCATTTCTTCCTCTTGTCACATTTTTTCACAAAAAGTCCTAATTCATCTATAGTGTCTACCTATTGATCGACTCTCCATCTCTGATTCTAACTGAAGAACCACAATGTTTTATGTCTCAGGCGGTAATATATCAGAAGGCGGAAGCCCGTACCCACACTCTGAACACCGTGGTAGTAATGATTCCGTCGAGGCGGATTGCAACAAGGGCACTGTCTCTAATGAAGCGGAGGTCCAGAGTGCACGGAAGGATACGCCACCACAAAATAATATTTTCTGGTCGCAATTCCTAACGGAAGACCCACAACCTGTTACCCGCGTTCACCGCGAGGTACAATTAGAAACTCAGGATTTGTTCCAGGATGATAAAAACCCCGTACAAAGTTGCTCTCTTAGGCCACATGTCGATATTTTATCTCACCAATTGGGTCAACTAGCACCTGGATAGATAACGTAATGTTTTGGGGCTACTGTCAGCGATATTTAAACCCAGATAGTTAGGGCTGTGTAGATTTTAATACCTTTACTGTAGTCATTTTGGTTATGAAGCGTCACACTCCCAGTTCTTCTCACTTAAACCAGGATAAACCCCACTGTTTGGATTGACCTCAAGATTTTCACAAACTGAGTTTAAGTAGAAGCATTTGCAATTTAAATGACTTTATCATGTGCTAGATTAATAAGATACAGAAGTTTGAGCGTTTCGAAGTCTAAACCTAGACGGACGGACTACTCGTGGCCGTGGAGATCATTCTGGCCAGACGTCCCATGACCATGGAATCTGACTAGAAGACGGGTCGAAACGACGAACAGTTCATCCAAATGGGCTCCTGATTGTTTTCTGTGATTGATTGAAAATGAGTCTGTTGGCTCCAGAACTGTGACATGTGTAAATAGAGTCATTTGGACTTCGTTCGGCAGCCATCCACTCTACTTTACAACGGCTATGACATGCTGACACGGAAGAAAAAGAGGTATTGGGACAACCGTATCTGTGGAAAAGGAATTGGAAACATGCATAACAATAAGGGTAGAACCTCTCATAGTGCATGTTAATAGGACTATGCACTAAGAGAGGTTTATGAAGTTAAAGAGTAAATAGGAACACATGTCTTTCTAAGAGGGGTCATAGGAACACATGTCTCTATTTGATTGTATGCATAAGCTACCTATTCTTTGTTAATTTCATTGTATTCAAAGCAAGCCTTGGTCTAGGGATTTGGAAGGTCGAAGAATGCTTTCAACTTTTGTAGAGTTGGAGGCTAAAGGTCCAAGCTTTGACCCCTCTAATCCTCCAATGGAAACAAACAAAGGAGAGGTTGGACGGGTCTGGTTCTAAATAATGCCCCATCTTGCCTAATGGAAATTGGATAAGTCGGCCCTTGAAGGACATCAAAGATGAAAAGTGGTTGATAGGTAACTTCATTGTTCATTGTAGAAACAAAGAATGCATCTAATATTCTAATAATTAAAATTGTTTTGATAACTACCTTAGTTTTAGAGGCTACATTTTTTAAAGGTTAACCTTGGATTTAACATTCAATTTCCCTTCTTCCAACAATCTGATGTGGAATATTTCACACCCCATCAATAGTTGTGAAGGCATGTAGCATTAACCCCTAAAGGAACAAACTACATTTTTTTAGCTACATAAATTTTTTGAGTAGGTATGTGTGACTAGAGATTTATATATTTTTGACCAAAATTTTAATAGAAGGTGAGGACAAGGAATATCTTTCATATGCACTAAATTTTATGACATTTTGAAATAGGAATCAAAAGTTATAGCCTAATATGTTCCTTTTTTCTTTTGTAAATAGGTAGTTTGGGCAAATCAAAAAAATCACTTTATTCATAAACAAAAATTTGAAATTGATTTTCTAGAATTTCATATACATTAAAATCTATGAATCATTCCATTTTGATCAATGAGCCAAAAGTTATGAGGATTTTTTGTTTGTAAGCAATTATGAATTTTCTAATCTAAAAGAAACTTTGAAGTCTTTTATCTTATTCAATTTTCAATATTTTTGAAAAAAAAAATCATAAGATGGATATTATTTATTACAACATTCCCACCACTGGAATTGGTATTTTTCAATTTCATAATTTAATTCTTAGCAATTGAGTATTTTCAATCATTTTCTATTATTGTTTACTTACTATTTTTTTCTATATATTGTACAATTTCAAATGATTTGAAAATTTTCAAGCATGTGGACAACTTGTCTAGGAAAAAAATCCAAACAAGCACCACAATTTTGGACATTTTTTCATAGAAAAGTGAGATTGTAAAGTGCAATTGTCTTGTTTTTCACAAGCCCAAAAAAATGATTTTAGCAAATTTGAATGCTTATATCTTGCAATCCATGTAGTTGAAATTTCTGAAATTATTACCACATGTTCTCAAGTTATCATACTATAAGATCCTATAGTTACATGTGTCAAAAAAATTCAAAAATTTGTTACTTATTTAAAAAATGACAGTTTTTGAGCATTTTTGGTGAAAACATATTCATAAGACTTTAGGGGTTAAGGGAGACAATGGTGAATAGTATCAAAAGTAGTCAATAATCAAAGTAGTAATGACAAGTAGTAAGCAAAAGTAGTGAACAATCAAAGCAAGAATAAAATAAAAGTAATCAAAACTAGTCAATAATTAAGCTTGAATATTATTGTCATTTAAATATGGTAGTAGCCATTGCAAGATTATATGTCATTAATCCCTAAAGGACTATGCTACATTTTTTTTGGCAATATAGCAATTTTGGGTAGTTCATTGTAAATAGAGTTTTTTTAAGGACCAACAATTTTTATAACTTTTGACTACATGGTTAAAAAAAATTATTGTATGATATATAGTTTTTTTCACGCTCCAAGCAATTTGGGTGAATAAGAAAAAATCACTTGTATCAGAAATAAAAATTTGAAATTAATTTTCTAGATTTATGTACATGTTAAAAGCTTTGAATCATTTCATTTTGATCAATGAATCAAAAGTTACGAGGAGTTTGAGTTTTGAGGTAGTTATGGATTTTTTACTCTAAAATAAACTTTAAAGTCATTTATTTAACTCAATTTTCAATATTTTTGAAAAAATAAAATCATAGGATGTAAATTTTTTATTACAACTTTTTAACATTATTAAATCATTCTTTACTTTTCACTTACTAGTTTAACTATTGATAAGAGCAATATTGGTCCTTTCTAATTGCACTTAGGGGGTTCAAAACTTGCAGACCTCCCAAAGGTTGAAATTTTTTGTAATAGAAAAGAGAGACACCTAAGAGCATCATTTATGTAAAGTAGCATTTCTTTACCATAGAATTTAATTGTTCTTGAGTTTAGTCCCTATTTTTATTTTCTTGAGTTTTAGTATGTTGAACTAGAGGGGCTTTTTTAAAGTCTTAAGAAGCAAAATATCAACTTGAATCTAAATTTGAATTGTCTTCATCTTAACTACTAAATTGATTTTTTAGCCACTAGGCCTTACTCCACTACAAGAGTGCCTACAAGATTAAGCATTTGATGTTTTTTTGGGGGGGGCTAGGAAGGCCATTTCAAGTCCATTCCTAGCAGTGTTCTCCTAGCAATTAAAGAATGGCCATTCTCAAAAAATTTAATGGAAAAAAAGTTGAAATGAAAAATAATAATAAATAAAATAATGTGGCAATCTCTCTACCACATTAGGTAGCTTTCGTGGCGCAAATCCTAGAGTCTAAGAACCTTAGGGAACTCACAACGCTCTATAGGGGTTGAAAAACTTTTAATGCTAGGCATTGTTGACCACCAAAGTAAGTTTGTTTTAAGCAATGATGACATGGAAATTTCCAATGTGACCTTGTTGGACCTTGGTGATCTTGATGTAGATTGGGTGTATTAAAATAACGTTTAAAGGATGTTTTGAAGGTCTCAATGATGATTAATATTGTTGTATAGTTAGGCCTACTAAAGGGAGTCATGTCTAACAATGTTCATTAGAAGGTCCAATCAATTCTTTGACTAAGGTAGACTGTGCAACTTATATTACAACTATTATTATACACATCCTCAAGTTGTTACAAATGGAGTGATTCTCCTCTTGAAACTCTATTTTTTACAATTAATTCCAAAAAGATTTAAGATTTTGGATTTTTCAAAATGTATTTTCTACTTACATTATGAAAATCTTGTAGATTTCTAGATTTCAAAAATAAATCTTCAAAAATCCTAGATTTCAAAAAACAGTATGCACTATCCAACAACTCAACAAAAAAATGCCAAGAAACTAAAAACATCCTCTTCAAAATCACTCATTCTTAATGATTTAAAAGTGATAGGTTTGTATACAATCTTTTTATTAGTATTACAAAGTATGAGCAACAAACTAGAAGTTGAAATTTCATCATTCCACTTAAAATTGCTACCACAAAGGAAAAAAAGGAAAACTTTGAAGAAAAACTAATGAGGCTTTCTAAGTTTTATCTTTCACTTCTAATCACTCCAACAAACAGTCTAGAATTACTAGAAAACACTTGAAAGCTTTACAAACCTATGCAACATTTAAAAAATCAACCTTGACCTAGAAATTTGTTTTACTACAAATTGTAAAAAAGTGGATACTTTGCTAAGTGATCAGATTTAGAATCTCACACTTATGAAGGCAAGCTATCTCTCACTTCACTAAAGAAAAAATCCAAGAGTTAAATTAAAATAGAGGAAGAGGATTTATAAAATAAAACCATGATTACACCATATTAACAACTCTTTCTTAAATACTCAGAAGACTTGACTTGGCAAAGAATGCAAAGTCAAAGGAACTATCTCCACTATTAACCAAATACTAGTTAGTTCAAAAACCAGGTGCCAACTCAAATGATGTGCCAATGGCTCCAACACTTTCTAATACAAACATCCATCTACGTGAGATGAAACTATATATGATGTAGCATAGCCCCAGATACCACATCACATGACAATGCTTTAAACAATGGTTATACTTAGCTTGAGAAGAAGTTTAGAGTTGTATTAGAGGTGATTAACTTCTAGCTTTAAGCTTGTGATAAATGTAAAGATATATAAATTGAGTGATAGTTTGTGTGTTTATATATGAAAATCCCAATGATTGAGGGATGAATGAAATTCTGAAGGTACTTGGAGATTGGATAATTAAGTATTAAGTTAATAGTTTGAAGGAGTGTAACTAAGGGTTGTGCAAAGGAATCTATATTATTAAGGAATGTATGAATGAATATAAGTATTTGGTATAACCTTGTGTTTGTGAATGCTTAAAGCAATAATATTGTTGAGTATTGTAAACTTAAAAATGTGTAATATAAGCAATGTTTCTTGAAAGACTTTAGATGTGCAATTGTGTTAAGCTTAAAGCAATTGTGTAAATTGAATGTGAACTAAAGAGATGATTTTTGCTGGAACATTTTCTTTAATTGCCTTGAATAAATTAGAGTAGAAATGCTATAAGCAATGGCAAGGTCGTGACTAATTGATAAAGTAGAATGTACTAATAGTGATTGTCCTAGGTACTTTATTGTACCTTGTAATTCATATATACATGCATTAAATTTTTTAATTATGGGCCTAGCTATTCAACTATTATTTCACGATAGATGTGTCACTATCTTTTTTCCTACTTGTACTTTTTGCCCATTTTCCTACATCCTATGGTAGTTCAAACTAAAATTTAAAGCATTTGAATATGTTCCTACAATAATTCAAAAAATTATATGTGGTTTTAAGGTTCATTAATACAACATGTACATGCAAACTATTGTTGAATACAACCCACAAAAACATCACATATCAAACAATTCATACAATGAATCATATATATGAATCATAAATATACAATAGGTAAAAAACTATATAAACTAAAAATCCCACAAGTAGTATTATATTAGCTAAGTTTGACTTATACATTTTGGAATGCAATGGTTTAGGGTTCCAAAATCTTACAAAATGTGTGAGCAAATAGGTTGGTTTTATAGTTTAGGATTTAGAGTATTGTACAATTATAGATTTGAATTGGAGCAAATAAACAAATGGAAACCTAAAACAAGATTTTTGTCTATTTGCAAATGGAAAATGGAAGCTCTTCTTACATGTTCTTATCCGTCTTTTAAACTACCTCTTGTGTAGATTTACAAATTATGTACTATGAATCATTACAATGTATTGTATAGTAGTTGTAATACAATTCTCTTCAAAGAAGTGATGCTATAATAATTTGAATGTTCTTAAAACTATTTGCTTTAGCATTTAAAGATATCTTATAGTAGGTCTCACTTTGTTTCCAAAGTGATAGCTAGTGAAGTATCCAGAGTGGTTGTACAATGAAAAGTGACGCATTAAGCAATGATTATGAGCCTATGCTTTAAGCAAATGCTATAGGAAATGGCTACTACTATGCATTGAGTTATGTATTATGTTTTCTTTTGCTAAAAGCATGCTTTTTTCCTAAGTCAAGACACTAGAATAAGATAGTAACTACATGCTTGTATTATTGCATTTACAAATATTAGATGAAAACTAGTAATAAGATGAGTGAGTGATCCTTATTCTTAAAACCAATGGTTTATCAAACTACATTTTCCATGAGAATCAAAACTGCAAGACATATCTATTTAAAAGGTGACTTTAGACACAAAACGATGGACTTATTGACCTCCCTTGTTATCAAATCCTTAGTTGCATAATTTTGGGAATATGCCAAATTGGACAAAATTGCAACCACATGTAGCATTGATTTATCCATTCCAAGTGAAAGTATCATTGATTTACTTTAAGTTCCACTATTCCAAATCATTGCAAGCTGAAACAATACTATATTGGACTAATTTCAAAATCAAATTAAATTTGTAGTCACAGTAATTTTACATGTGACAATATTTTGCACCACCATTAAAGGAGAGGGGACTAATTCTGATCTTTTTAAGAATTTTTGGATTTTAAAACTAATGAAAAAATTCACATCTTTCAAACAACATACAAAGTTTAAAATGATTGTCTTTCACCTAAATGAATACAAAATATTCATTGTTATAAGCATACTTTAAAAAAATTGAACAACAAAAATGAATAGATACCTATAGCTAATTTTCTCAGATGACCTAGTGGAATGCTTAAATTTGACCCTAAAATGAGAATTTGATTGGGCAACGCATTTGAATTTGGAATGGGAAAAGAAACTCAAAAGGATGGTTTAGTGCAATTTGCAAAGAACAAAATTGAATTGGAGTATGGGATGAAATAAGGTCCTTCATATTGTTAAAAAATAAACAATTTTTTTTATCTTTCATCACACTTGGATGTACTTCATTCGTTTCTTATAGCTCCAACATTTGCAATCCACCAAATAGACTTCAAGACTCTAAAAGCTTAATACTAAACCCCTCAGCGCTCAAAAAAACAAACTTTAAATGATAAGAAAGTACTTTGGGGTGATGTTTTATCCAAACAACTTTTCATTCATCCAATTTAATACGTAAATACTCATTGATGACCAATTTAATGAACTTCACTTGAATCTATTATATATCAAATAGTAACTATATGGAGGGGAATTAGGATTGCATGAATGATAGAATCAACCCGAGATAATTCTACCTAAATTCTCCATCCACGTTCTCTGAAGGAAAATGAATTTATTATTTTATAAAAATAAAACAATACAAAAGTCATTGGCCTTGAACTTCACCAAAGTAGCAATGGAGGATAAAAGATGAAAACATGATATTTTTGTTCTTCTATCTTTTATTGTCAACCATGCATCAAAGTCTAGAACCATTTTATATCTTTTTTAATTCAAATCTAGAAAAGGTTCATTATATATACTAAGGTGTTTATGCCTTTTGTTTTTTATCCCCTAAAGTCCCCTTGAAGGACTTTTGGGATTTTAGATAGGCTATATGACCTCCATTTTTGACATGATTTTCTAAATTGTTTTTAAAATACGGAATAACATTAGCTTTGTGCGGATATGATTTATATTTCAATTGGTGCCTAGGAGCAAAAATTATACTACCTTGTCTAAAAAACAATTTGTTGGGCAATATAAGAGAATAAAGAAAAATTATTTAAAAATTTCAAATTACTTTGTATAAAGATCACATTTTTGTCTACATGTGAAGCTTTACTTCATTCCATTTGGATTAGTGATTAGTTTGAAACTTTTTGTTTTACAAGCAATCATTGCATTGTTATAACAAAATGACTTATAGGATTCATTTCTAAAATCAATCTTTACAAATTTTCAAAAGAAGTTCTACATCGTTGATTTTGCTTTCTAAAACAATCTCATCATTGAGAATAGTGAATTTCAATTCCATCTTAGAACTATTAATTGCTAAAAGACCATTATTCCATGGGCGGACAAATTGGATTTTGGGCATGTACATGTGGGCTGATTTTTTGAATTTTTTCTATATATAAAAAAATTGATTAGCTTTGTGGAAATATAATTTTTTTAATTGGTGCTCAAGAACAAAAGTTATGCCCAAATAAGTTCAAAAAAGGGGAGATTGGGCAACAATAGAAAATTTCAAAAGTTTGAATTTTTTTCTTTAATTTTTTTTTCTTATAGATTTTTTTTTTCTACTTAGAAATCTTTGATTCATTTCATTTGGATAAGTGATGTAAGATTTGTGGACAATCTTGTTTTTGTTGCAATTAGAACATCTTCATGAAAAAAAACCTTATGGAATTCATTTTTGAATGTAATTTTTGCAAATTCCCCCCCCAAAATGTTCCAAATGGTTTGGCTTGCTTGCTAGATCAATCTTACCATTGGAAATAGTACGTTTAAATTCCATCTCAAAGATATGAATAATTTAGATCTTCCTTCTATCTTGTATCTACTTCTTTTTAACAATTTTTTTAAGAATGAAAAATTAAAATTTTTTTGAATTTCTTTTCCTAGCCCCTCAACTTGATTCCTCGCTATAAAGATTTAAAGCTCAAAATCTTTTAGTGCAAGAAGTTTAAGTTAAGAAGGTTCAAAGTCAAAAAATCTAGTCATGCAAGGTGCCAAAAAACTTGTTTTTTTCACTTTGAACACAAACAACTTGCAATTTGTGTGGCCGAAAATTTTGAATTATTTTCCACACACTTCTATACTAGTTAGGTGTAAGATTCTATGGTTAGATGTGCAAAAAAAAGAATTTTCAATTTTTATTACTATTTATGATAGAAATGGCAGTTTTGAGTGTTTTTTTGGCAAATAAAGGCCTCAATCCTTTAGTGGTTTACAATTTTGTTTTTTCTTCTATCTTGGATCCACTATTATTTTAAAAAAATTTAAGAATGAAGTTACATTTTTTTCTAAAGTTATCATGATGCTCAACTTAGTTCTTCACATAAAAAACAGAAAATGCAAAAATAGAAAATACAAAAATTTTAAGCTTAGAAGATTCAAAGTAAAAAATTTATAGTCTAGGAAGTACACTTTACATGCAAATATCTTGCAATCTACATAGTCAAAGTTTCTAAAGTTTCTTCCCCATTCTTATAATAATCTTGTAGAAGGTCTTGTGGTTAGATATGGAAAAAAATAATTTTAAAAGTTTTTGCTTTTTACAGTAGAAATGATATTTTTGAGTAGGTTTTGATGAAGTTAAGGCCTTGGAAATTTTAGGGTTATATTTAAATTTAAATTTCATGAAAAATGAGCTTAACTTCTAAAAGACCAAATGACATTATTTGAAGGCATCATAGCCATTTTGGAGAGCTCACTACGAATGGAATTTTTATTTTTTTCCTTTGAAACTTTCACACAATATGTGCCCAAGGAGTAGCTTTAGGACCCAACAATTTTCATTACTTTTAACTACACGGTTAAAAAGTTACTGTATGATATGTAAATTTCAATACGAATCTTCAATATGATATAAATTCGTGTGGTTAGTTTGGCAGACCCGACCCTGTCCCTCATTTAGGTCTGGTATTCTTTCCCGAGGCTACAGTGTTAGGTTAGGAAGTTGTCTCTCTCTTCGTTACGGTTCACTCTCCCGTCGCAAGTCCCTTTGCCCGCTCGCTCTCCAGCAGCGCGAAAGAGCTTGCTCGCGCCTGCTTTCACTGAAACCCTACTCGCATCGTCGTTTCTCCAGCATGGCGATGGGGCGAACTGTGCTGCACATGCCGTCAGGCCACACTGGCGTCGTCGCCAAGCTCCACCCGACGGTGCTCTTCAACATTTGCGACTCCTTCATCCGCCGGAACGACCAGCAGGAGCGCGTCATCGGCACTTTGCTCGGCTCCGTCTCCGCGGACGGAACCGTAGAGATTCGAAACTCGTATGCCGTGCCTCATAGCGAGCAAGCCGATCAGGTGTGAAGAGAATTCTGGTTTAGTTATTGGAGCCTCTGTTTAGGGTTTGAATTTTGGGGAGAGGTGCTCGTCGTGTGTAGGAGATGTGAAATTTAACATGTCGGAATAGAACTAATTAGGAGGTCGGCACTCTGTTAATGTGAGTACCTGGAAATGCAGTTTCTGTTTTATGGCGTTAGGGTTTTGGAAAATTCGATCTGTGGTCGCTAGATTATTTTTTAGTGATTTGGAGCCAGTTAGGTCACAATTAAGTTACGAATATATTATGAGCTAAATGTGCCGCTCACAATCTGTCAAGCTGAGAGTTTTTTAGAGTTCATTCACATTTCGAAATCTCTGGACTGGTGATTGTCGTAAGGGATTACCATTCTATGGTTTGTGAATTGGTCACACTCTGCGCTTCTGAGATATCAGGCGGTTATGCTCTTAGTTGTCCGGTGAATGCGTACGTCTGTCATTTTTCACTGTATTCATATTTCACTAAATAAATTTTTGTGCGATTTAAAGGTTGCAGTGGATATCGACTATCACCGAACTATGTTCGAATTGCACCAGCGTGTGAATTCGAAAGAAATTATTATTGGTTGGTAAGACCTCGTTCATGTTTCCTAAATTTTTTATCTTGACGAGGTTATGTACAACTTGACAGTTAGCTCATCGATTTTTTCGTTTCATTTTTTTGGTTTTGGCATCAGCACCCGTCTTCTTCTCTGTGCGATCAGCTGGGTTGAGTGCTTTGCAATTCACCTATCTGATACTTGTAGTGGTTCTGCAGGTACTCTACAGGTTCCAGTTTGAGCCCTAGTGACACTCTTATTCATGAGTTTTACGGCCGAGAAGTAGCCAATCCTGTGCTGCTAACTGTGGATACCGCCTTTGCGGAGGAGAAGGCAAATATCAAGGTTTTTGTATCTACTCTTCTTACTCTTGGAGATCGACAGCTGGCAGCTCAATTTCACGAGGTTCAACTGGACTTGCGCCTGATCGAAGCTGAGAGAATAGGATGTAAGTGATTCTTGGTGGAATTTGCCTATCTTGCGGTCTTAATGTATATCTGTTGTTAATGAACGACAATCAATAATCTTGAGGTAGTGGCCTGTTCAAGGATAAATTGGGTATGGTGCTGTCATCTTTTTCGATTATGTAGTTGTCGCTTTGCATTTCGTTATCACAAATCCTGCATTTTCATGTACACTGTTTTTTTCTTTCTTGCAGTTGACGTCTTGAAGAAGACGGTAGTGGAGAAGTTGCCGAACGATCTTGAGGGATTGGAATCAACTGTTGAGAGGCTGCAAGTAATGATTGACTCAGTCTTCAAATATGTCGATGATGTCGTGGTAAAGTGTTCCTATCTATCACTCCGTTATTATTTGTCATGTTCATGGGAGAACTGTGGTAGAGGCGATGTTTTTATGTAGAATAATCCTTCTTTTGTTATGTAACTTCTAATGTTGATACTGTGGCTTTGCTGTCATCCCAGGAAGGACAAATTGAACCTGACAACTCAGTAGGCAGGTTCCTCGCTGATACAATGGCTTCTGTGCCGAGAATCTCGTCTGATGCTTTCGACAAGCTTTTCAATGACAGTGTTCAGGTGAGCTTTCACATCTGTTTTGGGGATTTCGAAGTTGGCACCGGATTTTCTCATATGATCTTATATTCTTTTTCCCGGGAATGAAGTTGAAGCGGTTACAGTACTGGAGATTAAGCAGAACCCTGAAACTCAATATTTTGCTTATATATTATCTTTCTTTGTTGTGTACTTCAACAGGAGGCCTTGCACTATTGAACCTTTCTCCTGACTTTTTGCGCTATGTGCGTCCATGCAGGATCTTTTGTTGGTGTTGTACCTGGCAAACCTTACAAAAACGCAGCTTACGTTAGCAGAGAAACTAAATACTGCCGCTCAAATAGTGTAGATTTTGAACCAATACATGCAGTTTGCGCACCCTGCAATTTTGATCTCTTTATAGTCAAGTTTGCAAGGATTCATGAGTTCGTTGCAACAGTTGTTTTCCACTCACACTGGATACATTCCTTTCTGGAGTTGGTCAGTGCATAAATCAATATATCTCAAGCGATACTCGAGTTGTGTCCAAATACAGGTTTCCACAGCTGATTGTGCATGCGATGTAGGTGACACGACATGCATCGATATTGCTGACATATCACGAATGTCCTTGTCATGAAGAGCACGGCAAACGATCGATTCGTTCCTGCAGTCCCAGGAGCGCCAATGATAATTTCGTTTCCATCCCCAGGCATGCTTCAATGGTACTCTCTTTGAATCCATGCTCTTGAATAACGTATTTAACGTAGACTAGGAGGCAAGCGACAGACTGATAGTGACGTGAACCCTACACCGGATAATGTGACCAATGCAGGTAGTGTAGGGTGTTCCCTTGAAACTGTAAATCTAAATAGTCTAGGTCGACTCGCAGTGCGTCCTTTCACTTTTCAGGAAAAAACGTCCCTCGTCCGGAATCTAAGGGACCTGAGGGGCTTTTACCCTGGAGTTCGTTTCCCACATGGAGGTGACTGATTTAGTCATCCAGTTGTGTTCTTACCAAGCAACATGGTGACTTTTGGGGACCACACCCAACGCCGTTGCGGGTTTTGCCTGGTCTCCACGCCTTGCTATGATTCTTTCAATTGTCCATGTGCCTTTCCAGAATATTCACTCGATCAGAAAACTCCCAACACTTTACGCTGGCCACTGCCAAGGACAAAACGTAGTTTTATCCGTGCCTTGCAGACGAGACTGCATCCGATCATAGTTATCCAAAATTGCATCAATTGCCCAGCTGCCTGCCTTGATCCATTCCTGGACCACTCCCTGATATCCCTCGCTGTCTGTCTGCATGTGGGTTAGAAATTGAACCGGCGCTGGAGGTAGTATTTGAGCCCCCTCCACTGTAGTAGTGTACAAATCCCCACAGCTTGCCCTCCCTTGGAATACACTGAATGCCGCTTACTCGGAAGGAGGAAAAATGGCTCTGTGACGTGCACCGTTTAAGAGCCTTTCAACAACACTGATTTATGATTAATAATTCGGTCCACATTAATATTATCATTTAACGAACCAAACTTTGTTACACTAATTTTATCATTTAACGAACCAAACTTTGTTACAATAATTTTATCATTTACTGAACTAAACTTTGTTTACCAATGAGGCAAAAAGGATCTCTACAGTTTACAAAATTGAATTCATTGGTTTGTTCTTCCCAATATCTAAAAAAGCATAGTACCTTTCTAGCACAGGGAGGACCATTGCCTGGTTATGCAATTTTATGGACTAAGGAGCCTTCTTGGGCTTTCTGAAAACTTGGGTAGGTTCTAGTGACTTCATATTTTGAATTTTTTTGCATGAAACATAAATCACTCCAATTCGTCATATTCCATATATGAAGCTTTGTTGCACATCATTCCAATAATTAAGCATTGCAAAAGTTAAAAATTTTCTTAATTTCAATGTCAAAGTGACTAGCTCAAAATGTATCCTCAAAATACATATTAACTAATTGGATTGGATTGGAGAGATTAATACCAATAGAAAGACCTTGAATCATTCAATTCAAACTATTGATATGAAAGTTATGAAGAGCTTTATATTGTAGGCAATGAAGGCAAAAAAATATAGAAAGTTATTGATTGTACTCAATTTAAAAATAAATAAATTACATAATAAAAGATATGCATTGTTTATTAAAACATTCTTATCATTGGAATTGACAATCTTCCATTTCTTGCCAAAGTTATTAGCAATTTATGTGTTTCTTCCATCAAGTATTGCCTTTCTTTTTATCATTTTTTAAAAGATGAATATGAAAGTTTTTTTTGGCTAAATTTGTTTTTATGTATTATCAAACTATTTTTCAACATATTGAATAGAATTCACAAATTATAGGACATGTATGTTTTTTCTTTAAATGTTGAAAGCCAAAACTTTGCTTAGGTTTTGAAATAGGTACATTGATCTTGCAATCAAAGGGGAGGGGGATAAATCTAGGTTTTTTAAAGAACGCAAGCAAAATTTATTTACCTCATAATCTATGATTTTTATATGAAATTTTTAAGATGGATACTAATCATCCTAATTTACTTGTTAAGCATTGTTTTGCATCATTCAAATAAATTTTGCAAAAATTATAAGTTCTTCTTTTTCTTTCATTGTCAAAATAGTTAGCTAAAATACATTCTAAAAACACATTAATTAATTATATTTGATTGTTTGAAGTGATAGCTAAGCAAAAACATTTGAACCATTTGATTTGGAATAAAAAGGTGAAAGTTACAAATAATTTAATTTTGCAGGCAATGAAGGTAAGAAAACATGTAAAGTTTCTTTTTGAAGTCAATCTTAAAATTTTCCAAATAAACAGAAAAAGGGAGGACATTTATTACTTAGTTACTTAAACATCTCACTATTAGATTGGTAATTTTCAATTTCTTGGAAATAATTATCAGTGGTTTAGTTTGTTCTTGGCATCAAATAACAACTTCTATTTTTTTTCTTAAAGATGAATATGAAAGATTTTTTGGTTGAACTTTTTACCATGTATTCACAACTCATTTTCAATATATTGGCTAAAATGCACAAGTTATGAAACAATTATGGGACACTTGTGATTTTTTCTTGGAGGAAAAAACTTGACCTTAACAAAAGATTAGAAAAAATACCTTTTGAAGTTTAGACACATTGAATATGAATTGATGGATATCTTCACTCAAAAATCTTATGAGGACATACTTGAACAACCTCATGAAGGGATCTTACAGTTGGATTTATCAGAGAATAAATGTAGAAGAAGATTCATTTCCCTTCTTTTGATTATGAGCATTTTGAAGCAGTTCTAAGGCTTAAATTAGAACATAATTAAATAGGATATTCATGAAGAATTCGAGAAACAAGATTTGAGGCCAATAAAAGGGCCCACAAAAGTCTATTAGAACCAACAATTCTATATGAAACTCAAAATTAAACTTATATCCTTCTTAACCCCTCAAAGACCAAGAAGATACAATGTTTCTTCTTTAAATTTTCAATGGTAAATTCTTAATAGGGTGAAAATTTTATTATTGTTATTTATATTTCCAAATTTTGAATTATTGGTGTTGTATTTATATTCTGAAAATGTAATATTTTACAATGGTTGTCAAAAAATTTTATAGAGTTCAAAATTCTTTGATTTAATTTAGGCATTAAAATATTTCAACAAAATTTGGAAAAGTTGTGGTACATGGAGCATTCCATGTATTAAATTGAATTTCAAGAAATGTGAATCACCTTTAGAACTTTTCCTTATTTGATCAATTTGAAAGGTAAAGCAAAACTATTTGTTCAAATATAATTTTTTGTAAGTTTTTTGGTAGAAGACTGAGAATCCATTTTAGAATCACATGGTTAAAAATTTTGAAATTTGAAATTTAATTTTACGAAGGATTACTAAACACAAGATTACCAAAAACATTTACCTTTAATTAATCAATTTGTGCCAAAAATCTAAAAATAACGTTTTTAACATATGAAAACCTTTATGACTAAACTATCCTTATTATATGGATCTTCTTCAATTTTTATTTTATTTGGCTAGTATATATATAGTAACTTTTATTATTTCATATTTGTAAAAAGAACAATGACAACATCACAAGTGAAAGGCAAAGCAAGAGGTAAGACATAGAGTACTCGCTTACTATATATTAATTTTAAAAATATTTGATTCAAGAAATCTCAAGATCAATAATATTTCATTTCTTTTTTTTAACTTTCATAGAATATATATTTTTGAAAAAATAAAAATCTCAAAAATTTTGGCATCCGTTTTTTATATTATTTTTTGCCCCTAGTACAATTAGAATACTACTTTAGTTCATTATTGGTGTTACAATATTTTATACAAGACCTTTTTCACTTTCTTAGTAATACATTGTAAAGTTAAATCATCTAACATGGTTTAGCAATTTCAAGAATAATAAAATCAAAAAATTGTTCATGTTCTATATAACACATTTGTAAAATCAAAATCAAATTTGTAAAATGAATATGAAAATTGACCATGAAGACACAATTTTCTAGTTGGTTTCCAAATTTGGATAGTAGTTTTGGATAGAAAATAAATAAAGATTGAAATTTCTTTTGATTGAAATATTAGCATGATCATTTTGTGTGTTGAGATATTTTCTTTAAACTATAAAATTAAAGAACTATGATTCACCAAGAATTCATCCAAAAACCACTAGTTCTAGTACAAAGAGTGAAGATGAAAAACCTTTGTCTTTTTGTATATACTACTGTAGGATCTTGCGTTATTGCGTTAAACTTGTATTAGAATCTTGGAAAAAAATTCAAAAACTTGACCTCATAGACTATATGAAATTAGTCATTAAGTGAATGTCTTTAATTTTTTGTGTTTCGTTATATTTGGGTTCCAAGTTTGAATCCTCTTAACTTAAAATTTTTGCACAACAAAGCTTCATGGTGTAAATCTACATGTTCAAGAATTGAGTTAAAAATCTAATATTTTTTTTAATTAAAATGGTTTTTTGTTCTTTAAGAAATTGTTAAGTAGGTACATGATGAAAGGAAAATTTAATTTGCTAATAGATTTAATACAGAATTGAATGTTGTCAATTTTAATGGTGAGATGGTTGTAGAAAGCAATCTAACCCTCAAGAACTAATTTTTTTTACAAATTGAGAAAATCCAGTTAAAAAATGAATCTTATGTGTTATTATTTTATAGAAGTACCTTAATTGCCTATAAAACAAGAATCTCTATAACTACACATTACTAATGTATATGAATTGAATTCAAGCTATCCATATAGAATTAAATGTACCCTATTTAAAGATTATTTTACAAAAAGTTACTTTAAATTATTTTGATCTTTATATGTTGCATGGACTCAACTATTATTACTTAGGATAGCATAACTTTTTTACCAAGGCACGGATTGAAATCAAAATTATGTTCATATATAGCTAATTTATTATCCATTCTATAGAAAAATAAATAAATCACGCCCAAAATTGTGATCATAGGTAATTGTTGACTCTCCAAAAAATTCAATTGTAGACACTACTCTTTTAGAGATTATAAGAAATGAATTGATTAAGACAAATTATATTGCTTTGAACATTGAATATTGCAATGTTCAAAGTTGTAATAAAATTAATAAATACATACATAGATGGAGATGTGAAAGAAGTCTTGGCATTGAAATTCCAATGTTAATGTATGTAATATATGATCTATTTGAAGTTGGGTTTATAGAAACATATCTAATACTAAAATACCATTTCATCCCTTCAAAATGTATTTTTATACTTAAAAGTATTAAAAACCTTTCTAGATTAGGTAGCTCCAAGTCTTTTTTGTTTTTAATAGGATGGCTTAAGAAGTTTAATTGAAAGTATCAATTTTAGAAAAAATTTATAACTTTATTTTAGAGGTAATTGTAAATAATATGTTTTTTTTCATAATGAACACCAATTTTTTTTATTGAAATCTAACTAACTAATTTTGTTTTCTTCTTTTACTCTTGAGATTTCTTAGGAAGAAGAATGTAGATTTGCAAATTTTTTAGGCAAAATCAATTGCTGTATGAAAAAAATTTAGCCAAAAGAACTTTGTTATATAAATTTTATTTATTTTCATCTCTATATGAAGGGATTCAGGGCCTTGCTCAATAATCATAATGCATTCATTGACCCAACTACTTACATTATTGAAGAACAGGCAAAAAGCATAAGGGATTTGAGGCAACAAAAGCTTTGTTTCAAGCTTGTTTCCTTTGTTGTTCCCCTCGTAGTGAAGGAACAGTTGGTTGTTAGAAAAAAAATTCTTCAAAATCAAAATCAAAATCAAAAATAGAAAAATGAAAAATGAAAAAAAAGTTGGAAAAAAAATTAATTTAAATAAAAATAATATGATGTGGCAAGGTCTCGGCTACATCATTCTAATATAGTGGTGTAGTTCTCTTGCTTCTTATAGCTTAGGAATTCGTGGCTTCCGTTGCCCTCAAATCCCTTCTAATGGAAAAATTTCTTTTTGAAAATATATGGACATTCTTCATTTATTTTGAATAACTCTAATAGTAATCTCTTGAGAACATACTATAATCCGCCCAATAGATGTAGGATTAAGAATTTTATAGCCTATTGCATTGATTTATCCTATTAATGATTGTAGAGCAAATTTACTAGAGTCACACTATTATAAATGATTGCATATTGGTTTATTGTTGTTCTTAACTTATTTCTATAAATTCTTTTGTATTAGTACCAATTTGATTCCAACACGACTAGGAATTACAATACAAGCAATGTATATTGATTTATCCTATCACCATAAGCAAGGGATAAGATTGACACATTTTAATCAAATATTTGTTTTATCCCAAAATTAAGGTTCAACAAATTTTTTAATAAAAATATTTTCTAAGATTTTTTTTTAACCATACAAAAAAATTTGAAAGAACAAATTTCCTAAAGGTTTTGGAATCTACTTTTATTAGAATGGTTTATAGCCAAGCCTTTCCTTCAATTATAAAAGTGCATGTAATACTAATTTTAATATAGTCACCTTATTTGATTTACATTGGTGTAAGTTACATTATTGCTTTTGAACAAATTTCCACAAATAAAATAAAATTGAATAGAAACTATTTTGCATCCTTGCAAACATGATAAACTAATAGATATATTATCTTTCTCCCTTCACAAAATTAGTCCATCAAAATCATTTTAAAAACTTTCACCCTTATTGAAATTAGTGTCACTCATTTTTTTTTTAATCATTTTGGAGAAGTAGCCAATTAGTTCTTCAATACTCCTTTGATACTTAGGTGATACTTGGTGATATCTTAATATCAAAATTAGATAATACTTAGATAAAATTTGGTTATTAGTTTTGAAAACAATAGGAATCTAGCTTTTGTAATCCAATAAATCTCTTCATAAAAAATAGCCAATATCTTGGTTGTAGCCAACCATTGAAAATTGAATGAAAAATCCCCACTCATTAGTGCAATACAATAATATCTCACCATGCACTAATTAAAAATATTAGGCCTTTTTCTTTACACAAGCGTGTTGAACAACACGTTGCAAGGGGTTTTGTCAAGAAAAAAGTTTGCTTTCCCTTTAGATAAACCACCTATCACTGCTAGATATCGAACTTGCAGTCACACCATTTGGTTTGGGCACCTTTCTGCCATCATCTAGTAGTTTAGGGTCATCTCAGATCAAAATAGTAGGCCTTTTATAAATTAGTGTCCCACCCACTAATAGGACAAATCAATGTCTTTTAATCCAAAAATTAATCAAAAGCAAGCAATATTTTGACCAATTAAGGAATGAGTGGATCTAAAAGACAAAGTTTATGAGTAAATTTATGAATATTTACTCTGTAACAATTAACATTAAATAAATGAAAAAGTTCAAAGGGCTATTAGGGCCTAGATCCTAGGGGTCAAGACTTGGACGGCTCATATGGGGGGTTATGGTAATATTAGAAGAGATTTGAAGGCAATAACAACTTGTTCTTATTGTTGTTCCCCTGCAACGAAGGATACAGTCGATTGTCACAAAAAAAACACTAAAAGAAATTAATCAATTAATTCTTAAAATGCAAAAAAATTGAAATTGAAATAATTTTTTTGGGGGGGAATAATGTGGCACTCTCTTGGCTATGTCAAATTGCATTGCTGGCTGCATTCATAATGTTTTCAGGGCTGGAAAACTCACAATCTTGTTTTGGCTTCAAAAATCTTCTAATGCTTCTCACTTCTGCTGAAGGATACAATTGAAAGGTAAATTAAAAAAAAACAGCTCTAATTTATGGTTGGGATGAACTGGCCCCCCTCACCCGGCTCCTCCAAGTGATTTTAAGGGTGCAAGTAAAATAAAAAGTCTCCTATTTTGTGCTTAATTAATTTACCTAGTACACTTCACTAGTTAATTTGGAGGCTCTGATTGCAAATATGAATTCAAACTTTGCAAAAAAAAATTTATGCATAAAAAATAAATTATTTTAGCATTTTCCCTCGAGGACAAGCAAGGGGATCA
The DNA here is from genome assembly GCA_963969395.1 of Pseudoscleropodium purum. Classification (NCBI taxonomy): domain Eukaryota; kingdom Viridiplantae; phylum Streptophyta; class Bryopsida; order Hypnales; family Brachytheciaceae; genus Pseudoscleropodium; species Pseudoscleropodium purum. Next base: position 31,686,363 of record OZ017795.1, read on the forward strand.
ATTCACCCTAGCTTGATTTATCGGTGAGGGAGGATTGACTCCTCTATTGCCCCATCAAAAGATAAATGTCAAAGCTATCCCCTATTTTGTGTTGCTTATGGTAGCCAACATATTTCTGACCAAAATCCATTCCCATCATATAAGCTACATTCTTTCTAATCAACAGGAGAAAAGTAGGAGATTAATTATGGCACAATTTACAATGTAGTCATGTACATTAAGTTTGATTGCAGTCTTTGTTTATTTTAAAAGCAACCTATAGTTGAAAATAGGAAGGCCTACACGACAAGAATAGGTCAAATAGAGTCTGCAACTAAAATATTTGTAGTAATAAAATTCTGAGAAATAAAATTCTGAAAAAATATGGAATCCTTCGAAACCTTGTTTCTATACATGGGAAAATTCCTGCACTCAAGAAACATATGCCTCAGGTATGCGGAATTGCTTAAGTGGTTGACAATGGGTTGGCTACCATAAATTTTGTATTCCATCTGGCCCCCAACTAGTTTGGAGTCTCAGATTGCAATTATGAATTCAAAATTTGCAATTTTCATCATATGTGGCAAATAAAAAATTTCAGTGTTTTCTAAAAGGGTAAAACACGCGGCAATAGAGGGGTCAATCCTCCCTAGCCTGATTTACCGGCCTAAGACGGAGAATATTGAGGGTAAATTCAAAAAGTTTGGGTCCACCTTAGTCAGGACCACACTGGCTCTGAGTGCGCTGAATACGGTAACTTCCACCAAGCTTCGCTTCGCTTTTTACCCCTGTTACGTGGTCGTCTCCCAAGCCTCCGTTGTTCCAGTCACTGGTCCCCCCTGCTGACTTGGAACTGGAGACTCAGTCTTCACTTGGGGAGAGGGACTTGGACATCGATTGGAAGACTTCGAATCCGTCAGGGGACTTGGGGGAGGAAATCCGTCTCAAACCCTAGCGAGCGAACCTATCTTAATCGTTTCGAAGTTGCTGCTCGCTCATGTCAGTTCGCACCAAGCTTTTTCTTGTATTTTACTCGTTTGTTTGTTATGTTTGTTTTGTTTGTTCTTGTTGTTACAGTAAATTAAGCTGCAGCAGGTCGCACAAGCATATTAAAAACTTAGTTAGCATCAGGTTGATTTTCTGTTGGCTCGCAAAATGTTATGGCTAGCGGAATCAGTAAGAGGAAGTCGAGGGGAGAGACGGACATCGTTCACGAGTGTTTGTTGCAGTAGGAATGCATGCACATTAGGAGCATCACATAATTTCTTTGAACATTACATTACAAGGCGCAAAGGAAGAGGTAAGGTGTAGCAAAATTGACTTTAGTCGTTGATTTCGATCTTGTAATTCGTATACTGATATACCGGTAGCTTGATAAGGAGAATGCGTTGATTTTGGATCGTTGATTGACATTGTTGATGCAATGCTGCAATGCTGGTGAACGGGAGGAATCCAAGTGGTACTTTGACACTTGCAGAAATTAGCAATGCGTTGCAAGATTTGATGTTCCGGCTTGCCTAATGACTTAATTAAGTAGTTGCTTGTCAAATTATTTCCAAAAATATGTCTATTTGTGTTATTGAAGCTTTGCAACGGTGTCGTATGCTCATATTATAAGTATTTTCCGGCACTAATTCTAAAACTGCGGTGCTTTATTTTGCTATATTACTAATTTTCAGCTATTTTAATTCCTATTCTAACAGCTGGGAGAGCAATTAAGTCGTGAAGTGAATCCAGTCGTCTTCGGTATCACTTTCTCTCATATCTCATTCGTCGTTCAAACACGAGATGAACTTTTCTACGTGCGTCCTTTGATGTCTGTAAATGGCGCTACAGTTGGAAACAGGGAAGTTCATACAACTACTGTACAAGGAACCAAGGTCAGACTGCATACGCAAGAAGTACACAAGTAAAGCTATTTTCCTCTTCACATACCAAATCCTAGGAAGCTCAGGTACGGTATCCATTCAAAATTCATTTCGTACCTTGACTTATCACAAGAAGTTGAAAAGGGTCATGGACTACCCCTACTACTCAAGCACTTCTTCATTGTCACTTTTTCATGCAATATGCTAGTGTTATGCAACTCCATATTAACACGTTGACATCAAAGACTCTGAATGTAAAATTCCTTTCCAAAAAATTATATTAATTTTAAAATTAAAATCCACCGACCCTTGAGAAGAGTGAACCCGCAGTCCGTCATATCTGGTAAGGTAACACGGAAATATTAGTTAATACGAACTTGAGTGTAATTCTTCCTTGCGAAGGAGACCCCTAAGGCCTAAGTGTCGTAGAGCTCAGAGTCAAGACGCGAAGACTGATATTGCAATGTGACCGAGAAAGCACCACAAGGTTGAATAGAAATACAGACGAAGTGGTTGCAGCACGAGTAATCAATTTTTTAAAATTTTTAAAATTTTTTTAAATGTCACAGGAAGGATCGTGTCTGACTGAGACCAGCTTGAAAATAGTGTCGCAGTCTGCGTACGAAAACGGTAGTAACTTCCCTATACAGTCAAAATTGATGAAAAGGAATCTGCGTTGTGTCCACACTCAGTGTATAGATCTTCGGATTTGATTCACTTGCGGACTACAACTCGTTCACCTGCTTGCTCGTAAGAATTGGAGGAACTGAATAACTGAAGAGGCATATATTACACTCTGTTTCCCTAAACGTAACGACCTAACACCGTAATTCGAAAGGGGATTAAACGTATTGAAGAAGCAAGAGAACTTTCTAAGTTGTGGTGAAACCAAAAAATTGATGGATGCAAGAATTGGCTTTCGTCGTTGTCTAAATGTCGGCGAATTTCTTCGCCTGGTCGACACCCGTGGTCTTCGGTGTGTCGCAGAAAACGTCCGTGAGAGAGTCGAAGGTCAAATTCGGCAGATCGGGAAGATCAAAAAGAGGTGGCGGCGGGAGGATTGGAATTGAAGCGTCGTCGTCGTCGTCCCAGCAAACGTTCGTGTCAGGCTGTAGATCTGCACACGGCTTCAGAAGGAAGCTTGAAGTCTGGTCTTGGATGCTGTTCCAAAAAAAAGAATCGGACTGTTGAAGCTCCTGCGTTGCGTTGCTGCTGTCCGGCCAGAACGAAGTCGGGGATCCTGCATCACCTCCCAGCATCGTTGACGATGTAATGGACGATACTGACGAAACTTGATCACTAGCTGTCGTTATACTACTCTGAAGCTGTGATTCATGCGGCGTTACCATAGCCTGCAACTCGGACTCGTAAACAAGGCTTCCAAAGTCCGCGGGCTGCACTAGCTCAAAAGAATTCTCAGCAGAGTCCTCAGAGATGGCACCGTACTCCGAAAAGCCTTCAAGACTGCAGTCCTGGCAAGGTTCGGGAGGAGGCCGATGCCGCGTTGTAACGTCGAACATATCTCCAGGCTCGTCACCAGCAAGACTTCCTCCCTTGTGCTGGCCATCAGCGGGAAACTCGTTCAGTTTAAACTGAGCTGGAGCAGCGGCGCTCATCTTCACATCGGGGCGATGTTGCGTAGAACTCGTTGAGTGCAAGCCTCTCCCTATTCTGTTCGCGAATGGACAATCCGCACCAAGCTCACAGGCGATGACAGGCGACCGCAGCCCCAAGCTTCGACCGTAAGTCGTACTGAAAAACACCTCGTGCGGAAGCTGCCGGTCCGGCGCCAGATCACAAGAACTCAATCTCGAGTAATTCGACATCACTTGAGGTGGAAAACGACGATCCGAATCGACATTGCACGACGACGAGCGCATTAGCATACTCCCACGCGCCGGGGCGTGGCTAAAATTCGGAATCGATTGTCCAGTCCGATCACACGAATTATCCGACCACGGAAGATGATGCGAGAAGCTCCCCGTGGGCATCACACCAACTCCAACCGTACGCGACGCGGAACGACGTATCTGCGCTCCATCATCAACTCCCTTCAAGCTGCAACCAAAACTTTCCCCCAGGTTCGCCATTCCGTTTCCAATCTCCTCCGAATTTACATTCATGCCTGTGACAAGACGATGATAATTCGGATGATTATTAAAATTATTATTACTCGCGCTGCTACAAACTCCAGCCATAACCCGTTGCTGCTGCTCCCTCTCATGCGGGAGGTTCAACCTGGCGCCGCTGCCATGATACACGAGCGCTGCCTCATCATAAGCGCGCGCAGCTTCCAACGCCGTCCCGAACGTGCCCAACCACATCCTTGTCCGCAACCGCGGCTCACGAATCTCCGCCACCCAGCGTCCCCACTGTCGCTGCCTCACACCACGGTACTGATGCAATCCATTCTCCGGACCCCCTCGCCGCCTCCTCACCCGCTCCTCGGGCGTGCCATCTCCATCTGCATCTCCATTTCCCGCCTCCCCCGTCGTCGTCGTCGTCTCCCGCTCCCGCTTGGAATTTTTTCTCCCGCGTGCCTTCGACTTGGAGTCCACATCCGAAGCCTCAGAGCTCACATCCACATGAGCTCCGTCGTCAATCACCTCCCCCCCATCGCTGCCAAGCTTCCTCTCCTCCGAATTCACCATAGCTGCAGTCTCCCCTCCTCCAGGTACACACCCACTAACCCAGCCCAGTCCTAACACATTTGAATGCCGAGCGAGTAGCCTCCAACCCCTCCACCCCAAAATTCCTCCGAAACACGACTTGACAAATATCTCGATTGCCTCCCTTTATAAGCCAGAATTTGATCTCGATCGGCCCTGCTAGCTAGCTGCAGTGGACATTTTACACGATCCGCCCACTGTAGTAGCTAGTAGTAGTGGCAATGCGAATTGCCAACTGTTTCCAAGCCAACACTCGCTGTGGAGTTTCAAGAGGCCAGCCAGAGTTAGTAGCTTCGTGGTTCGAGTTGGCAACTAAATCTTGGAATTTTGGAGGAAGTTACTATTCATTTAGCCCTTTCCCTTTTTCGTTGAGGGCAGTTGCCTCGTTTGCTTTGCTTTGCTTGGGGGCGGGTTTGAGTAACTTACCTGGAGTTTGGTGATATGGCTGGGTGCCTGTGGTCCCCCCTCTAAGCCCCGTTGGATAACCTTGTTTTCTCGGTAGCATCAGTCATTCCAATCCAAGCTGCTGAGTCGTTCCTCTTTGTCAGTTCTTGGGTGAAAAAGCAGGGCCGTGTGCCTGCGTGCCTGTGTGAAAATGGGGTGAAATTTCCTTGCTTCGGAATTTGGGTTGCAGTCAGTTTGGGCCCTGGAATGTAGGTGGATGGCGTGTAAGAAAAAGCTATTATTGGTAATTGGCCTTTCCATGAATAGCGTTCCACTTGGTCCGACTTCGGTGACTGTCAAAAGCGGGCAGAAATTTCCTCCGTCTAGATGCAAATTACCCCTGGTTTCTAGTCACTTTTGTAACTTAGTCTGTTTAGTCTGCTGGTTTGCATTCACACGAGTGCTGAGGGAAGTGAGAGACTCAAAATTAGAAAAGACATGTCAAGATGTATATGTATTCCAAGTGACAAATTTTTTTTTTTTTTTTTTTTCTTGCACCATGCTTGAATATCATAATTTTTGGCTTTGAATCTTATTTAACTTCATAATTTTGTGCCACAAAAATCTCTTATACTGAAAAATTGAATTGAGAGTCTAAGAGAAAAAAAATTGAATGTGTAAACACTTGATTTTTACTCTTAAAAAAAACTGTAAACTAGAAGTATTGTGACATGGTGACATTCACTTGCAACAATATGTTGGTATGATGTTCAAAGTGAGGTAAACATGATTTATGGGCATCATGGCAAAACTTGGTTATGAGACTTTTATATCTTCTTAACTTAAAATTTGTGTATTTCAGATTTTGAATTGATAAGAATATTGTGAATAATTGACTTGAGATCCTAAGAAAAAATTTCAAAATATTAACTTGATTTTTATTCATTAAAAAATTGCTCAAGTAAAAATAGTTATGAAATATAAGTTAGCTATTTATCTTTAGCTACCAAATTTAGAATAATTATATATGAGAGAAAAAATTCCAAATTTTTTAGAATCCTTCCAAAACTCTATTTCTGCTTATAGAATAATTTCTGCAATTAAGAAATTTGTGCTCTATATACTCATGATTCCTGAACCACTATAGGACCAAATTGCGTTTTTTGACAACATAGGGATTTTGGGCAACTCACTACAAATAAAACTTTTATTTATTTATATTTGGAATTTTCACACAACATGTGCCCAAGGAATAGCTTTATGGCCCAATAATTTTTATAACTTTTGAACTTTTCATAACATGGTTCAAAAGTTATTGTATGACATGTAATTTTCAATGTTTGGCGAGCAACCCAAAGAATTCTTAAAAAGTAACTTTTTTCAAAAATAAGAATTTGAAATTAGTTTTCTAGATTTATATATACATGGAAAGCTCTGTATAATTCCATTTTGATTCATGAGATGAAAATTACGAGGTATTCTAATTTGAGGGTAGTTATGGATTCCCTACTCTAAAATAAACTTTGGAGCCTTTTATTTAACTCAATTTTAATATTTTTTGAAAAAAATAAAAGCATATGATGTAGATTGTTTATTACTACATTACTATCGTTGGAATTGTCATTTTTCAATTTTATAATTAAATTCTCAACAATTTAGTGTTTTGAATCATTCTCTACTTCTTTCTACTTACTATTTTTTTCTTATATGTTGTGCAATTCCAAATGATCTAAAACTTTTCTAGCATGCAATCAACTTGTCCTGAAGAATGATTCCAAAGATTTACCACCATTTTGGACATTTTTTCATACAAATGTGACCTTGTGGAGTGCAATTGCCTGATTTTAGCATAGCCAAAAAAAGAATTTTTGTCAATTCAAACTCTAATATCTTGCAATTTACAAAGTGTAAAATTTTGAAATTTTTTGCACATATTTTCAAACTAGAATGCTAAAAGATTCCATAATTACATGTGTCCAAAAAAAATTCTTTTAAAATTTGGTACTTGTATTAGAAATAGCAGTTTTGGAGCATTTTTGGTGAAAACATAGTCTCTAACTTTTAGGGATTATGTGGTTGGAAATGGGTCATAAGGGTCGAGTCTATAGTAGTACAAGCCTCTTGTAGAGGCGGTTTTGCCCCCATGTTTTACCCCTAGGAAAAATCTTTCAATTTACTATGCAAATTTTATTTTTTGGCAAATCTAGAGTTTGTAATTGCAATCAGAGGCCCCAAATTAGCTAGACAAGGTGTTTGCAATAAAATTCATACAACAAAAAATAGGCGGTCTTCTTTTTTACTTTTACCTTCAATTGGACCTACACAAGAGGCTTGTTGCAATACTAAAGTAGGAGGTCCATAAATTGACCATTTAAGAACTGAAACTTCCTTAAATATTTTTTTAGTAAAGTTTCTTTGAAAGACAAGTAGAATTGGCATCTAATCCAAGTCGTTTCATATTTTTTGAAGCTTTGTAAAAATTAGTTATGAAATTTTAAAGCTAAAGTGGCATAGGGCTCTAATAGCATCCACCTCCTAAAATGTACACTATTTGTACATGGCTAAAGGCTACAAAAGCAACATGTACATGCAATGTACATTTAAGAAGGTGAATGCTTTTAGAACCTCCTACCTTATAGACTTGATTAGTTATAACCTTCTAACCTACAAAGAAAAGCTCTATGCGTTGTCCCTTGGACCACCTTTAATGTTTTGTTTATTTTAATTTGCAAAACTGAGTTGAACAAAATACTATCCTAGCAATGGTTCGCCATTTGTTAAATTTTCTTTAAAATTAAATAAATCAAAATTAAATCAAAATAAATAAATACTATCCTAAAATTCTTTGACTTTCCATTTGGGTTTTTTTGGGTGGGCCGGTAAACATGTTGTGCCAAATCAGATAAATCTAAATTTGTGCAACAACGAAAGGGACGACATCTGCATGCCGGTACAGTAGTAAGATAAGATGATCTCCTTCAGATCCAGGGTGTCTCAAAGTTGGAAATTTATCCCGTTTCATTTGTTTAAATTTTTATTTATTTTTTAAAGTAAAAGTAAAAAGTTGGGAATTAAAGGGCAGAAGTTTCCTGGGAAACAATCAACTTCGGTTTTCACCTTCAGCTGGTTCGGTTGCCTTGACGTGAAGTTTGCATCCCATGCACAGAAATAGAGTTTGGAAGGATTTTCTATCTTTTTCCAAAATTTTATTACACAAAACGAAATTACTATGAATATTTTAGTGGAAGATTCTCTTTGACCTATGATGGTGATATAGACCTTTCTATTTCTGACCATAGGCTGATTGCAAAATCAACCTAGGGCTGGTTGCAATATTGTGAGTCTTGCAGTCAATAGTAATGTGCTACAATTGCATTGGAAACTATGCCATAATTAATCACTATTCATCTCATGCTGATGAGAAAGAAAATAGTCTATATTAGGAAAATGGAGGGGGGGAGGCAATCAAAAATGGGTTCGCTATTATAATTTAATCCCTAAAGAACCGTAAGACCACTATGTGATTTTTGCAACTACATTTGTAGAAAATTCAATATGCTAACTTCACTAACAACTTTTGAACAACAAAGAGACCCTAGATGATTTTTTTTTCCTACTACATTTGTTGGTACAATCCAATGGAGAAATGATCAAGTATGCAATTTTTGGAGAATCTTTCGAGAATGGAGAAGATTCCATCTGGATTATTACTTCACATCTTCACAACTCAAAATTATTTAAAAAAAATTACACACCAATATCATAATGATATGTACATATGGAAAAAAATTAGGATTTTTGGAGCACTTTTGAGCATTCCAATTTCAACATTCCAATTTCAAGGTATGCACAAAGTAGTGCCTAACCAAACATCTTTTGTCAATCTTGTCAACGGTGGCATTTTCTCAAAAATTGTGCAATTTCGTTGATCTTTTTAACATAAGAAAGCTATATAAGTCTTCTTTCATTTCAACAGTGACAATCATCAAAATTAATCCACACAAATGAGGGATTATGCTTGATATAAGATCTACTCAAGAAAACAAGAACCATGTTCTAACACCCCCAGTCTTTTAGGGATTAATTTAGTTCATTTTGTAGAACTACAGACTTTTCATCACTTTGGTCTATTGTAAAAGTAATTGTACTTAAGGGAGTCAATCCATTTTTCACCAAGGACCCGTTCTTGTTATATAGGCTACAATCTTTCTAATCAGCAAGAAAAAGTAGGAGATTAATTATGGCATAATTCTCAATGCAATGGTAGCACATGATGATTGGCTACAATCTTGGTTGATTTTGAAACCAACTTATGGTTGGAAATAGGAAGATCCACATGACAAAAATAGGTCAAATAGAATCTTTAACTAAAATATTCATAGAAATTATATTTTGACAAATAAAATTTTGAAAAAATACGGAATCCATCTAAGCCCTATTTCTACACATAGAAAAATTTCTTCACTCAAGAAACTTGTGCTCTAAATATGCATAATTGCTTAAGTGGTTGGAAATGAGTTGGCTCCCTTAATTGCAACATGTTCATAACATTGTATAACTAGGCAATGGTCTTTTTCTTATCAGAAAGAAGGAAATAGAATAACTTCTTTCTAAATACTAGTGTGAATGGAGAGGCTATTGGGAATGGCTCAACTATTTAAGGTGGGTACCTTCATAACCGTGACTTTTTGCTTTAGAAATCATAATTATTGGCAAACCAAAAATCCTTATAACTTTCATCTTATGAATCAAAATGGAATGATTCAAAGCTTTCCTTGTATATATAAATTTAGAAAATTAGTTTCAAATTTTTATTTCTTCAAAAAGTGATTTTTAAAGAAGTTTTTTTAATTGCCTAGGCTACTTGTTGAGCAATGATATTTACATATCATGCAAAAAAAATTTTAACCATGTATTCAAAAGTTACAAAAAGAATTTGGGCTTTAAAGCTACTCCTTGAGCACATGTTGTATGAAATTTCCAAAGAAAAAAATTAAAAACTTTATTCATAGTGAGCTACCCAAAAACAATGTGTTTCCAAAAATGAAGTTTTCACCTTTAGGGATTAAATAAGCCTCATAGACTTACATGGTGAATTACATCCTTGATGTTTCTATTAGAAGGTAGACCCTATAATAAAGAATCAACATGTTCCTTCTCACAAGAGACTTTCATGTCCCATATGACAACAAGATAACTATTGCTCTTCCACCACCATAGTTGGATGGACTATGGTAGTAAGCATCCCCGCCAACCTCCCAAGTTGGCAAGTTTGGATCAAGTTTGGACGCATGACCACCTTTTTGGTGTGCCAAAGCCAAAGCCATTGAACCGAGGCCATAGGTTCTCTATATTAAAAAAGAATTTTGCTTTGTTGAATGCCTGGGAAGTGTTTATTTGTTAATTCAAGGTTTGAGGTTGGTTGATCATGAGGAGCAATAGAAATTTTTTTGTTTCTTTGTAGGAGTTCCTTTTTGAAAGATGCTAAATAGAACCTTAATGCATTGGTAAACAATGTTTATGTTTGTACCTAAAGGTGTGAGGGTCCCTTTTGAGTGGATAGTCATTCAAACCTTCATATTTCCTATGAAAAAAAATATTTTTATTACCCCTAGACCCTAGAGGCCGACACCATATATTTTTTTAATTTAACCCCTAAAGATTGTTGACTATGTTTTCACCAAATACATTCAAAAACTGCCATTTCTAGTACTTTTATCAAAATTTAGAAAAAAAATACATTTTTAGGCATATGAAGCTATAGGATCTTGCAGTACATGGTTTGAAAAGATGTGGGAAAAATTTCAAAAATTTCCACCATGTAGATTGCAAGATATTAGAGTTTGAATTGACAAAAAACCTTTGTTTGATCCTACCAAAAATAGGGTGGTTGCACTCCACAAGGCCACATTTGTATGAAAAATGTCCCAAATGGTGGTGCTTCTTTGGATTCTTTCTTCAAGGCAAATTGACTACGTGGTTGAAAAATTTCAGATCTTTTGGAATTGTACAACATATAGGAAAAAAATAGTAAATAAAAAGAAGTACAAAATGATTCAAAATACTAATTTGTTAAGAGTTTGGTTATAGAATTGAAAAAATAACAATTCTAATGGTTCTAATGTTTTAATAAAAAATTTACACCCTATTTTTAAATTTAAAAAAAAATTGAGTTAAATAAAAGACTTCAAAATTTATCTTAGAATAGAGATTCTATAACTACCCACAATCTAAAACTCTTCATAATTTTTATCTCATTAATCAAAATAGAATGATTCAAAGCTTTACATATATAAAAATCTTGAAAACCAATATCAAATTTTTATTTCTTAAAAAATGATTTTTAAAGAATTTTTTTGAATTGCATTGGGTGCCCACAATTCATTGAAATTACATATCATACAATAATTCTTTAACCATGTGGTCAAAAATTATAAAAATTGTCAAGCCCCTAAAGGATTGCAAATTCCTTTGCATTCTACTACATTCCCAAACTCTAGGAATTGCCCCACAACAAAAAAATTGCCATGTCATTTTTTTCCAAAAAAAAAATTGAAATTTCTTAAAACTTTTTTTAAATTCAAAAGAAAATTTTTGACAATGGTCATTTTTAGACTACTAAGGGAACAATGCCTAGAACATGCTTGAAACAGCCCTCCAAGCCCCCCCAAAACATATAGTGCCTTGGGCACATGTTGTGTAATAATTTTAAAGAAGAAAATAAAAATTACATTTGTAGTGAGCTACCTAAAATTGCTATGTTGCCAAAGAAACATCATTTAGTCCTATAAAGGTAAAGACATTTGGGATAACATACAATATGGAATAACAAAATATTATATGTTGTACTTTTGTATCCACTTATATCATTCTACATTTTTGTCTCTTTTCATGTATCAATATATGTAGAATAAATTTTTTAGTTTTTAGGTTACTTTTTAGTTTTTATTGAAAAAGTATGTAGAAAGTAGTCTAAAAAGTAGAAAAAATAGCTTAAAAGTAGATTAAAAACACTAAAAAACAGAAAGTAGCTAAAAATAATTGAAAAAGCAATTTTTAAACTTTATGCAGTGTGAATAGGGCAGTTTGGATGGATGAAGTACGAAATGGATGAAAAATTGCATAGATGGATGAAAGATTCCAAAAGGTGCTAGAAGGGATGAATGGGACTCGATATGGATGAAAATTTGCAAAATGGATGAATGAGGCATGGAATTGGATGAAAAACAAAAAAACAAAAAAACAAAAAACGATTAGAAGAGGGGTAAGCCTTCTTCCTGACGTTTCAAAAGATACAAGAAAAACGAATTTTTTTTTCTCTCTCTCACTGTGCATTCAGGAAGCACATGTCTGTACTTTCTTGCATTTTATAATTTATAAAAAAAAATAAAAAAATTCTTTAGTGTAAATCCATTTTATTTTGTTGCGCTCTGTTTGTATATTCAAGTGTTTGATTTTGTAAACTGTGAATGTGTGTTTTGATAATTATTGCAATTGCGTATTCTAGCCTTTCTGAATTTGCAATCTGTTCATTTTAAAAATTAAAAATTGTGTCGGAGCATTCTGGTGGCGACGAACTGTTGCAGCATAAAGAATTCGGTCTACAAAACAAGATGGATTTTTAGCTGAAAAACACACATGAATTCTTTGAATAGTAATAGTTTTATTAACCCATTGAGATGGAGTTTGAGTTTCAAAGTCTTCATTGTCAAATAAATGTAAAGGTAAGCATCCTTTTTCTTTATCTAATATGAATTCATTTGAATCAAAATCTTTTTCATTAAATAATTTTACAAGATCTTGTAGTGAATAATAATGCTTTATCCTACTTTCAACGGCTTCTTCTCTTGTTATATCACCTGCTTTAGGTTCAAATAAAGCCATGACAATGGGTTCCAAAACATTAATCTTTGAATTTTGAGCCATTTTATTGCATATTAATGTCTATATTGTTTTCTTACAATTCTTTGTCTTCAAAGAATTAATAAATAATCGATATTTCCATTTGGATAATAGCACCTTCTTGAATTGGTTGATGTCATTTTCACCTTGTTTGATCCAACATTGGAGTGCCTTCTTATGAATAAGAAAAATGTGAAATTCATGTATGAGTTTATAAATTATTATTTTTGGGATGATTTCTTACTAATTTTCACCAAAAATTGTTGAAGTTGATTATTTGTGTATATACACATGCAAAAATAGAGGTAAAATGTCATATTAGGGTTTCTTCCATGTAACTTTTAACCTAAAAAATGTAGACATGATCTATGCATTGTAATTAAGTAAGAAGATAAATTAATACAAAATACATGTTAGATTGAATAAGTTATAAATGAAGATATAAAAAACTTTATAGATTAGAAATCAATTGGTATGTTATAAAAATTCGAACATGACTATTTATTGAATATTCATTCTTGAAAATTTTATATTCACAAATTAGGTTCAACAGTTTTTTTTGTATTTTTTCTACTTGATTTTTGAATTTGTCCTAAAATTAATTGTGAGCTAAATAAATTCTAACTAGAAAACTTTAAAAAAATTGAAATCTAAAATTGAAATTTTGACCTCAAAATTTGGATGAATTGATCGAAAACAAAATAAATATCCAAATTTTTCGAGTGGCCCTTGGGCCGTGAACCTCATTTGGAATATCTGTCCTACAACTTCTAAAATAAAACTTGTAATTCATATTTTGAATTTAGAATTGGACGAAATCGTGAGATTATATGTTCTTTGTGGTTGATATATGTTTGTCTATGTAAAGGGACGACTCACTCTGTGGTTTTGGACCTATTGCCCTGAGACTTGTTGCCAATTTTAAAAGAAAGGAGAAAGCTCAATGACCAAGAATCTGGTATTTTGTCTTAAACATTTCATACCTTGCATATTGGACGTATTGCCCACTGAGACTACCACGTGTAGTCATTTTGCATATAGATTCGAAAAGCTCAAAAAGAGCAATTACTGACCCTATTGCCCAACACATAAAAAGGTGTTAATTAAAGAATTATTTGTATATTTTAAAAGTATTATCTTGTATATATATGATTAGGTCATAGGCTGCATCCATGTATAAGACGTGTTGCCTAGCTTGACGTGTTGCCAAAGACATGTTGCCCACTTTAGAATACTATATAGGACCGGGACTCTCAGAGCATTCTGTCTACATTAGTGGTAATGGACTGTCCACCAAATTGAGAGAACTTGGGAATAAAGAAAAAAAAAAAAAGAATAAAAGTATAAGAATAAAGTTTTCAGGTATGATTTATAAAGTTAGTTACACATAACCTAAATCTACTTTAAAAGTGACATTAGATGCACTAACGATAGACTACGTTGGCTTATCCACGGATGAAATCTTATACTACTGGTACTTGACAAAAAGTAAAAGTTAGTGAAAAAGTACCTCATAATATACACCAAAAATCATATTTTTATCCCCATGTGTATATGTATTTGTATCCACCATATACCATATCCATATTATATATCTAATGTGGACTCATATTATTAATTTTTTTCTAAAGATTACAAGACTATGTTAATGAGAGCTTATGGTTATCATGGATTCATTCTTATTCAATATTGTAAAATTCATAGTTTATTCATATTGTGTCTAAAACATGCATTTTAAGATAATTTTAAATTCCCTTTTGACTATCTACAAGTCTTAGCAAAAGCTTTGTAGTTTAATAGTTGGCATCAAAGTTGTGGTTTTATAAAAACCCAATTCTGATTGTCCCTTGATAGCAAGAAGCATGCTACACTTTTATTTGAACAAATTTAGGTGTTGATACCTTAACCCTTCAAGTTCCATGACTATATTTTCACTAAAAATGCTTGAAAATTGTCATTTTTGGTACAAGTACCAAATTTTAAAAAAAACATTTTTTGACACAAGAAATTGTAGAATTTTGTAGTATGCTAACTTGAGAACATGTGATAAAAATTTCAAAAATTTCCACCACGTGAATTGCAAGATAGAAGTATTCAAATTCATTAAAATCATTTTTTTGGCCCTACAAAAAACAGGGTAATTGCACTTTATAAGCTCACATTTCTATGAAAAAATCTTCCAAATAGTGGTGCTTCTTTGGATTCTTTTCCTAGACAAGTTGTCCATGTGCTTGAAAAATTTCAGATCATTTGGAATCTTATAATATATAGGAAAAAATAATAAATAGATAGTGGTAGAGAATGATTCAAAATATTAATTGTTAAGATTTTAATTATGAAATTGAAAAATGCCAATACTAAAGGTTACAATGTTGTAATAAACAATCTACATTCTATGATTTTCTTTTTTTCCAAGAATATTGAAAATTGAATAAGATAAAGAACTTCAAAGTTTATTTTAGAGTAGACAATTCATAACTACCCACAAACAAAAAACCCTCATAACTTTTGACTCATTGATCAAAATGGAATAATTCAAATCTTTCCACATATATATAACTCTAAAAAACTAATTTCAAATTTTTGTTTAAGAAAAAAGTGATTTTTTTTATCTGGACAAACTGCCCATTTACAAAAAAAAAGAGTAATAGACTAGGCCATAACTTTTGATTCATATTTCTAAATGTCATAAAATTTAGTGCATATGAAAAATATTCCTTGTTTCTAGCTTCTATTAAAATTTGGGCAAAAAATATGGGAATCTCCAGTTACACATACTTGCCCAAAATTTCTATGTAGCCAAAAAATGCATGTTGGTCCTTTAGAAGTTCTTTTTGAATTTTTTTTTCAGAAATTGAGAATGTTCTTTTGACTTCAAATCTTGAATTTTTTGTATAATTATTTTTAGGATACCTCCTAATTGTCATGCTTTAATATCTGTAAAGCTTGTTTCATATCATTTTTATATATATTGTCAAAGTTATAAGGACATTAAATGATTTCAATGTCAAAGCATGTAGCTCAAAATATACAATTTTACAAAATTAAAATTTTTGATTTGATTTGATTGACTAATACATACACTAAGAAAATTATACCATCCTATTCTGATTTCTGAGATGAAAGTTATGTGGACTTTATTTTTTAGGCAATAAAGGAAAAACATGATTTTTTTTACACAAGTTGTTTTTTGAACTCAATTATTATCATTTTTAAAATTTCAAAGGTACAATACTAGATGAAAGACTATGGCTTTTTGTTCATTTTTTTGGATGGTTAATTTAGTCAACAGATGGTATTAATAATTCCCTCATAGGGGTACACTAACACTAACTTTCTATAGAAAAAGATATTTATGCCATAAATCATCTTGTAGTATATTTTAACAACTTTAGCTCCTTACTCATTCTTAAATCTTAGCCATAAGTACGATCACTTTTTAATTTAAGCTCATTTCATAAATAAAGTTTGTCAAATGCAGTCTCCATTCCACTTTGATATTTCTAAAAACTCTTATGTTTGAATTTTTTTTTATTGCAATTTGAACTTTAGGCATGTGGCTACTATCTATTGATTTCTAATTGTAGAATGTCAAGGAAATTGAGCCCTTTACACTATGATGTTATTTGATATAATATGCACATTTAATAGATTTTTATTTAAATTTGACTTTTATCAATTATTCATTCACCAAATCTTGTTCAATTCAAGACATCTTTCAAGCATGTAGTTGTTGTATATATGATTAACATCTCTCACATGTTCAATACATTTCGTACCATTCAAAATTTTGACCTTCTACTGTAAAAATATTACAAAGAATTCTTAACCCCTAAAGCACTAAATTGCATTTTTTTTTGGCAACGTAGCGATTTTGAGTAGCTCTTTACAAACAAAATATTTAGTTTTTTCTTTGAAATTTTCGCTCAATTATTGCTTGAGGAGTAGCTTTAAGACGCAACAATTTTTATAGCTTTTGACTACATGGTTCAAAAATTATTATATATTATATAATTTTTAATGCTTGGCGGTAGCTCAAAAAAAGAACTTTTTTAAGATATAAATCTTTACTCTAAAACTTTGAAGTCCTTTATTTAACTCAATTTTCAATATTTTTTGAAAAAAATAAATAATAGGATGTAAATAATTTATTACAACATTACAACCTTAGGGATTGGCATTTTACAATTCCATAACTAAATTCTTAACAATTTCATATTTTGAATCATTCTCTACTTTCTACTTACTATACTTTTCCTATACTATATATTATACAAATCTAAAAGATCTAAATTTTTTCAAGCATGTAGTCAACTTGCCTTGAAGAATGAATCCAAAGAAGCACCACCGTTTTGGACACTTTTCATACAAATGTGACCTTGAGAAGCATAGCTACCTTGTTTTTCCATAGAGAATAAAGGATTTTTGTCAATTCAAACTCTAATATCTTATAATCTATATAGTGGAAATTTCTGAATTTTTTTCCACATCTTTTTAAACCAATTTACTACAAGATCCTCTAGTTACATGTGTTGAAAAACATTTTTTATTTTAGAATTTAATACTTGTACTAGAAATAGTAGTTTTGGAGTGTTTTTTTTGTGAAACATAGTAAAAAAATTTTAGAGATTAATCACATGAAAATGTTGCAATTGGTGAAGTAATATTACAAACAATTTTTTACTAATGATAGAATTATCTCAAAATATGAACAACTTTTCACTTCAATTGGTTGCTTTTACAATGGACAAAAATATATAAATAATTATATTTGAACCTCATTCTTATATGCTATGTTTACACAAGAATTGAAGATGAATAATTTATAAATTAAAACATATAGTTAAAGATGTAAAGGCAAAAATAGTAAATACACTAGGTATGTAAATTTCAACTTGAGGTATAGAAGTCAAATGATGTAGCAATAATATCACTAATTGGATAAGGCTTTACAATTCTCATGTATACGAGTGTATTGTGTTTTTTTTATCACTAGGGATATGCATGTAAATGAAACTATACTATAATGGCATATTAGACAAGTACATCTACAACTACAAAGTGCTAGCAATGTAAGACTAAAAGCCAAACTCAATAGACAACTAAAGACACAATCAAAGACAAGCTTCAATAAGTATGGAAGTAGGAGAGTGAGTTCCACTGATATAAGTGTGGAACACACTATAGAAAGATAATAAAAGTGCTTTCTATAGTTTGGTATCAATGAACACACTTATCCACTAATACATGTAAAGAGGCACTAATAGATTCTCTTAGAATGCATTTCTTAGACAGTACATGAACAAACCATGAATTTTCAAAGCACTGAAAATAGGCACACACCCCAATCATTCTAGGCTCTACGCACCCCTAATCTCCGCAGGATCATGAATAGAAGCTGTACATTTTAGACAACAATTTGTAAGAGTCAATTTTAGAAATTTATGTCACAATTAGGTGTCAGTAATTTTGGATCCTTGATCTTATTTCATCCCTCAGGAGATTAAGATATTCCCCTTCCGAGTGGTACCCTGAGGGCCAATGGTTTTACTCCTTTCGAATTTCACGGTGACGAGTCTTCTCAATGATGCCACTCCACAGTATCCTAACCCACTGCTAATTTGGTCACCGACGTAGTTCCTCAGAAATAAAGGGTTTGTGCGTAAACTACTAGCTGCAAACTATGGTCACCTGAGAATTGACGTGACCTGAGCAAATCGCTGAAGAAGTCTGTTGGCTCCTGATGCACATAAAATGTTTCTGTTTTGGCAGCAGAGTTGGGAAAAAATCTCTAGCCAAAAGAGAAAAAGACGGAAGGGTGAACATGGATAGCCAAAGTATGTGGAATGCAACAACCCACTCTCTCCCCAATTTGCACTCACAGACTCAAATGCCTCTCCAAGCCATGGTCAGCCTTCCACTTCCTGACCTAGTTAGTCAACCCGTTAACAATCGGGACAAATAGAGCATGGCAGCTGGGGACATAGCAAAACGATAGATGAATGTAGTAAGACTTTTATAAAAATGATTAATGACTTATAGAATGAAATGACTTCCATATTCAACAAGAAAACAGATGAGCCAAAGTGTTTTAATTAAGTAAATTGTACAGGAGTATCAGTGTCTGGTGAATGGAACACTCATGGGCTAAAATCTGAAATGAATTCTTCATCAATACAAGAGTCGAGGACTGATGCAGTCGGAAACTCTCCAAAACTGTGGTCAAATAAACGACCAGGATTTAAAGCTCACCGTTTGACTACGATGGCAATGGCGGGGTGGGTTGTTGTGGATGGCACGATCTCAAACGCTCCACCACCTGCCGCATTGGGGGCCTGACAGACATGGACTCCTCTGTGCACTCCACGGCCAAGTACAGCACTTTCAAAAGCTCCCTCTCCGGTCCTGCTTGCCAAAGTCCTGCACTAAAGACTTCCTGTGGGCGATGGTTGTGTATGAGGAGGGTAGCCCATCCCACAATGTTGAATCCGTCTCCATAATTGGAGAACGTTTCGTCGAGTACTCTTTTCCCAGACAGAAGCTCAAGCAGGACCACCCCATAGCTGTAGACATCAGCTTTGTCAGAGAGACGGCATGTCATGGCATACTCGGGCGCAACATAGCCGAAGGTACCCGCCACATCCGTCGTTGCATGTGTCTCGGTGTCTCCTAGCAGACGAGCCAGCCCGAAATCCGAGAGGTGTGCACTGAGGTTGTGATCCAGAAGCACGTTGCTGGGTTTAATATCCCTGTGCAACACGCGAGGGACACACTCGTCATGAAGATAAGCTAGTGCTCGCGCCAGATCCAGAGCAATTTTGTACCGCATGTTCCAATTCATCCGTTTCCCCCTTTCACCTATGTGAATCAAAGTTTCCAGGTTGCCTTCAGGGAAGTAGTTGTAAATGAGAAACATCTCATCCTCGCTTGCGTGATAACCGATTAGAGTCACTAAATTTGGGTGTTTGATCCTTCCAAGAGTACGGATCTCAGTATCAAACTGCTGTACTCCTTGAAACCTGCCAATTGCAAGCCTCTTCACCGCCACCACCAATCCCGGTCGCAACTCCGCTTTATAAGTAGCTCCAAACCCTCCAGTACCAATCAGGTTGTCCAAGCAAAAGTTGCTAGTTGCACGGACCAGTTTCTCGTAAGTCAGCTGAAAGTTAATGTTGGTAAAAGTCACCACCACTTTTCGACCTTCTTGCACACTTTGCAGTCTTGGATACTGCTGCTTGGTGCATTGGAAAAGAAGACCAAGTACAAGAAGCACAACACCAATGGCACATCCAGAGGTAATAGCAGCTACTACAATAGAACTGAAGCGAGGTCCTGAGGAGTCATTTTGAAAGGGTGACATTGAGTTTGGGGGCAGACCATGATCATCGTCCGCGTCTGGGGTAGACATGATTGGCATGGACCTAGGTGCAGTGGCCACTCTGCATGGCTGAAGATAAGGATTTCCCATCACCACTAAACTACTGCATAACCCCCCCCAGTTGCCGAAAATCGGAAACTGGCCGGAAAGATTGTTGAACGAAAGGTTCAACTGCTCCAAAGCGGTAAGCCTAATCAACTCTTTGGGTATGGAGCCTGACAGGCTATTATGATCTAAAAGAAGAGATCGGAGCTGACTCAAGTTCCCAAGCTCCTTCGGAATGCTGCCGTCCAAAGAGTTGAAGGACAGATCCAGCATGACAAGTCTGGACAAATTGCCCAAAGACGGTGGCATGGACTCCGATAAGAAATTGTTTTCAAGAAATAATCCCTCCAAGTTTTCTAGCCCCCCTAACTGCAAGGGAATACGTCCCCGTAGCCGATTTTGAGAGAGGTTCAGAATGACAAGGTTGGTAAGAGTTCCTGTGCTCTCCGGAATGGAGCCACTTAACTGGTTTCCTGCCACGTCCAAATACCACAACGTCTCACATTCGCCAAAGTCCAAAGGAAGCTCCCCAATTAGCCGGTTGTAGCTCAAATTCACTGCAAACTCCTGAAACCCTTTGCATAAACTGAAAAAATTCTCAGGGAAACTACCACTGAGCTCGTTGTTAGAGAGGATGAGCACATACGCAGTCTCCTTTTTCATCAGGGTGCTGCCCACCAATGAAACTGGAACAGGTCCCGAGAGGTCGTTATTACTAAAATCATGTACTACATATACAACTCCAGAATCCGTCGGACTTGCGTATTGCGGCCCCCAAACGGGTACACCATAGCATGTCAAAGGTCTGAAATAAGAGTCTCTGTCGAGGGAAAGCAGCCAAGGGTTGCTACACACGGTATCGGTAGTGGAAATGCTTCCTAACAGCGCATTGGAGCTCACGTTCAAAATGACGAGGCAAGAGATCGGAAGCTCAACAGGAATTGTGCCACTCAATTGGTTCGAGCTAAGGTCGAGTACAACCAGGCTTTTGCAGACGCCTAAACCGACTGGGATCTGCCCGGTGAGCGAATTCTTTCCCAAATTGAGAATCTCCAAGGCTGTACACAACCCCCATTCAGCTGGCAGTGTCCCAGTTAGCCCGCAACCCGGGCCCCAAATGACCTGGATACTCGGAAGCAGGGCGAGTTCTGGAGGAAAGGAGCCGCTAAAGCTGTTCCCTTCACGTCTGTGGACATCAACGAAGTGAGGCATCCCAGAGGCGTTCAGCCCATACGAGCATCCCTGAGAGGCAGAAATTACAAATGTGGAGAGCTCATTGCAGTTACCTAATGCCGGAGGAAGAAAACCTGATAGTTTATTCAAATCCAAGTGGAGGTTTTGTAACCTCTGTAACCTCCTGAACTCCGCCGGTATCGACCCTTCAAGGGAATTAGAGTTCAAATAAAGCGACTGTAGTTGTGTACAATTGGCAAGCTCGTCCGGAATGAAACCCGAAAAGTAATTATTTGACAGATCTAAATGCACAAGGGATTCGCAACTTGCTCCAAGCAGAGCGGGAATTTCACTGTCTAACAAGTTGGAAGAAAGGGACAACCATTCCATTCCCCTGAGAGTCCCAATCGAAGGAGGTATTCCATCTCGAAGTCTATTCCCTGCAAGACTCAAGAAACAAAGCCTGGCGGACCTCGCCAACTCCGGAGGAATGCTTCCTTGCAACACATTGTTCGCAAGGTTCAAAACACGCAGCCGCGGAAGCTCCCCAACTTCCACGGGAATGGGCCCTGAAAATCCATTCGCTTCCAAGTCGAGAGTCTCCAGGTGTTTCAGCTTCCCAATCTCTTTCGGAACCTCCCCAGAAAATCCATTAAACGCTAACGAAAGCACTACAAGCTCCGAGAGGTTCCCAATCTCCCGAGCCAACACGCCGTACAACGCACAAGGCACCTCTTCTCCATCAGACCCCGACGAAGCATAAACAACAGAACCATTCCGAAAACAAGTTGGAGAAACCTCCGGTTCCTCACTCACACAAGTCCCATTAAAAAACTCCTGGCTCTCCAACCTGCATCGCGACATCGCCTGTCGAGCTCCATCGTGAACCTGACTCGTGAAATCACACTTATTACATTCCGACAACCCTAACCCCGGCAACTGCAACGCAACCACACGTCGGGAAGCACTGCACGTCACCCCGCACCACGAACACGGATCGCCGTCCCGCTCGTTCCAGTTCGCGAGCACACGGAAAGGATCCACGCTGACGCTCCGCTTCACCGCCAGCAACGCCACGCCATCGTCACTCAAACCCTCGCCAACCCTAACGCGCTGGAACTGACACAAAACCGACAGCAAACAAACAAACGAATACAGCACATTGCTCACTCGTGGTCCGGAAACACAATCCGTCGAACTCGTCTTGGTCTCCCACGCTGCGCTCACGGCCTTCTTCTTGGGAGACGTGCGCGTCATCTCCCCGACCTCCGAAAAGGGACGCGAGGAACCATTAACTGACGCCCTCGAACACCAGGCCTAACAATAACAACAGGCGCAAGCGCGCACAGAAAAAAGGATCCATGAGAACGGGAGAAACTCCCGAAGAAGGGGCGTGCAGTCCAAGGGAGAAGCGGCGATGGTGAAGGGAAAAAGCTTAAGGTTAATGGAGGCGATAGCGTGAATGTGGAAGGACGAGAGGAGGGAGAGAGAGAGAGATACAGACAAACAATCAAACAGACAAACAGGCAAACAGACAGGACGGGCCTGCAACTGAAACGAGAGAGACGATGGACGCGTTAGACGAGACGGAGAGAGACGACCGCCGTGTGACGGAGACTTCGTCCGTCAACAGAACCGTCCGTCACTCGCTCCATATTGACTCCGTCACTCGCTCCGTCTTAACTCCGTCACTCGTGGTCCTCATATCTTTCTAAGGCCTTTTTCTCCACAAAAGGCCTATTCTCCAAAAGCTTTTTTTCTCCTTTTTTGAAATGCCGTCCCTAGCACTAACTTTTGAACCGGCCCTTAACCCTATGGAGAGATTATGCAATGGTGTGAAAAGTTATGGAAGCCAATGCAAATGAGACACGTGCTAAAAGCAATGATGGCATGTTGGGGGCCATGATTCTAAAATTTGTATTTTGTTTATGCTATGAAATGAGAGTCTCCATTGAAAATTTACGTGTAAGTTTTCCAGTAAATTTGAGTAGATTGTATAGAGACTTTCTCCTTTCTCGAGCCCAATTTTATTTGGAGTTATAATGAAAAATGAATACAATCAGTGCTCTTCATTGATTGTCATGTTATTAAAATTTGAACATGTTTAAAGTATGTATTTTAATTTACAATGATGATGAATGAAATTGGTGTAAAAATATGAGTTTCGAAATTCCAATGTTGATATTTAATTTGGAGTGAAAGAAGTATTTCATGTATTTAGAGTAATTGCAATCATGTGATTGCAAGAATAGTGACATCATGTGAGTCTAAAAATGACAAGGTCAAATGAAAATGAGAGTGTAATCAAACGAAGAGTTGTAACCTAGGTCCAATCATCTTTAAGAATTATATTTTAATTATATTTTAAAAATATATAAATAAATACTTGCAATCACATGCTTGCTATTTGTATTATTTAGGAGAGATAATACTAGGCCTACTTTATATTAAACTTGAGAGCTTGAATTGGAAT
The DNA here is from genome assembly GCA_963969395.1 of Pseudoscleropodium purum. Lineage (NCBI taxonomy): Eukaryota > Viridiplantae > Streptophyta > Bryopsida > Hypnales > Brachytheciaceae > Pseudoscleropodium > Pseudoscleropodium purum. Next base: position 31,710,234 of record OZ017795.1, read on the forward strand.
TGGCTTAATTTATTAGCCATTGGGGCCATTTTTTAGGCTATTTTCAATTGAGAGAAAGTTTTAGAATTGAATCAAGGATTATGGTGATTCAATTTTCTCACTTAGGTACAACTATTTGTCCCTTTAAAAACACCCAAAAGCACCCCATAAGCAACCATATCATCAAAAATGCATCAAATTGATTTGGCTTTAGATACAAACTTTAAACCTGATTGGTAGTTGAATTGAAGGATTTAAATGATCCTATTGTTAATTATAATGGTTTTGAAATGGTGCCAACAATTTGATCCTATAATAAACATTATTTTGCAATGCTTCAAACATTCAAACATTATAACTCAAATGAAATTGAAACATGCATTAACAACAATTATATTGTCATGTTGGGTTTGGTCATTTAAAAAATGTATTACTTGAATGTCAAATTATTGTAATTATAAAATTATAAAATTAAAGTTTAAAAGTTAACGGGTGAACAATGTACAAAAGATTTTATAAATGATGCATACAAGAATTATGAATTCTTCATTTGAGAGCCTTGACATTGAAGTTCATATAGCAATGGTAGCTAGAAATTTTAAGTTTTTTTCTTCTAAATTGGAAAATAATTCAAGTGATGACCAATGAAATTATTTTGAAGTCAAACATGAAATGTGGTTACTTATATTTAGAAAAAAATTAAATGGATGAAAGTTTTGACAATAAAAAGACGATATTTAAATCAAAATTTGGCATTTTTAAGAGAAATTGAAGTATTTTAAAATGTTTATATAGTAAATTTAGTTTTTTTCAAGAAGTTTTTTGTTGATGGATGTTTTTGTAAATGAAATATTAAACCTTGAGGAAAAATTTCTTTTTTGTATTAAATCATATTTTGCAATTTTTATAAATGAACATCAATATACCTTTGTATATTTTAAGAAGCCATTCTATAGTATTCATGAGCAAATTATCCTAGAATTATACAATATAATGACTTAACTAATTATAATACTATAATAAAAAAACTAGAACAAATTCTTCAAATATTTGCATTAAATGTCTTAATTAAATGCCCCCTATATGAAATAAAAAATCATAGTAACTTTTGTAATTCTTTAATTCTTTAAATTTTATACTTTAGTTAGTCTATCTTAGTTTCTAAATTGTTCAAGTATTTGGAAGAGGGAAATTTTTGACATCAATCACTTCAATAGGAAATTTTGAATTTACACTTACATCTTGATACTTTGATTTGAAGAAAAAAAATTCTATTATCACTTATTTGAATAGATCTTGATAGGAACTTCTTTATGAGAATTTTTTTGAGGATGAAGCTTTGTGAGTCACTTTACTAGTTTTCCATTTAGAACTTCTAGATTGATGCTTACATCTTGAATTTAAGAATTTTGAAAAAATCTTGTATCAAATCATTGCTTCATTATATATTTGATAATTGCCGATCGATTAATATTATATAAGTGAGCAAAAATAAGGTAATTGCATCTAATTGTGACATGTATGTAAAACCATTTCATTCAAATTTTTGCTTAAAATGTAAGCTTTTTAAATATGAGTGCCTCATTTAATTTTTGGTACACTTGTCTTATTCATAATTTATTCATATTTTGTTCCAAGAATGCTTGCTAAAAGAATTTCAAATCCCTTCTAAGCTCCCCCAAACAAGTAACAAAACTTTAGACAATTCTAGAATATAAACTATAGTAAAGTTTTTATAGCACAAATTTAAATGTTCTTATACACAATTTTTCAATTACTAATACTAATTGACTGAACCAAATCATAATTTCTTTTTTAAAATGTTGTAAGATACATTTTCAAAAGTTGCTTGAAATGTTTAATAATCTATTTTTGCAAAGATAATTTGTGTGCAATCTATAAAATTGACTTCTATTTATAAGAGAGTAATTTTTAAATTTTAATTAAAACAAAAACAAACCATCATATAGTTTTATTTTTCTATATTAAATATAAAATAGATTATTATATGCGTATAAATAATTGCAAATAATTGAATCACTTGCAATTTTATATGAAGTATTTAACAATTAGAAATAGAATGAACAATTTAAAACTCATAAGCAAACATGTGGTGTAATTTGGAAACTAAGCAAATGATTAATGTAGCTTGATTGAAGAATCGTAAGAAAAAACTAAAGTAGAATATAGGATGCCTAGAAAAATCAAGAAGTATATATAAATAGCATCATTTGGAGGCTATTATTTTTGCAACTGAAACTTAAATGATGTTAAACAATATTCTAAAATATAAAAATATCTTCATTGTTTGAAAAGGGGCATCTAAAATATACGTTGAAAGTGTATAACTAGTGAAACTATTCCAATTTTAAAATACTTGTTTGCTAATTTTTTATTCAATATTTAAAGGCTTTGTTTTTTTTCTAATGATAAGACTTTCTTTCAACTTTATTGAAAAATTTATTTCAATTGTCCTAGGTATAGAAACAACTATTTTGGTGAATTTTTTTTGCTTAAACAAGGAAACTAGCCATTTTAAGGTATTAAAAAATGAACGAAATATTTAAAAATTTACAAGAAAAATTGAATTAAAAATAGATAAAACATCTATAGCAAGCGACAAGTCATTAGATGAGATTTCAAGGCATGGGAGGGCCATTTCAAGCCTATTCTCTAAGTTGTGAATTAGTGCACTGCTAGTGAAAACATAAACTATTCAAATAATTATTAAAAAAATATTTTAAAATAAAATAAAAATAAATTTGTAATAAATTTTCAATAATTAGAATATGAATTAAATAATATTATCTAATGTGACAATCTCTCGACTATGTTAGTAGGTTAGTTTTTTAAATGTGGCAAAGTTCTCGATCATTTGTAGGTAAAGTTTTTTTTCATTAAAAATATATAAATTTTTTTTTGCATGTTATTAAAGTGTTGAGTGCAATTGAAGCCTTGCAATTTGCTGAATTGTTATTTTTTAATTTGGATTTTTCATTTTTATTTTTGGGGCATTGTTCCTAGCTATTTGCAAATTTATAGCTTTATTTAGGACCTCAATCTCATCTAATGAAAGGTACTTTTGATATTTGTTTCCGTATAATTACCTTAATGGTTTTACATAGAATTGCTAAGTTTCTATTATTGTTACCTTTGTATTGTAGTAGGGTTGGTATCTAATGTGGTATATGACCTTGTAAATAATCTATGTGTGTTCTCATGCATAGGACATAAATTCTACTCTTCCAAGGTCAATGTCCAATACAAGTCAAACTAATATTTTGCATTTTTGAATGACAAAAAAATCTTTTGAAAATTACCATTATTAATCTTTAAAATTTATATTCTAATTTTCATAGATTAAATAAAAAATATTGGTATACAAAGTCTAATTTGGGTAGAAGCTAGGTCAAAGTCAATATTAATAGAGTACCATGGGCACATTTATTCTAAATTCTTTGGTCGTCTCCAATATAGAGAACAATTCTTATCAAATTTTACGTCATGAGATATTTGATTCAACCACCATTCAATACAATTTTTTGTTTAACAGTAGAATATATTTCAAAGCAAGAATTGTTTGTGGGTTATTTTGAATTTTTGTGAATTTTTTGTAGTAGTATGTGAGTTTGCTTTGTTTATAGATTTTATTGAAGTTGTATATTACATTTCTATCAACATGTTTTTGTTGTTTATTTTTTAACACAAAGACAATTTTAATTAAAAAGTGGAATAGTATAAAGAACCAAAGGCAAAAACCCTAGTGAATTCAATTTTTTAAATTTTCAGAGAGCTAAAAGTAAACTATCTAGAACAAACCACTAGCAACCAACCATGAATCTATTAACGTATTTGAAGATCCAAGTGGTTTTAGAGATGTTCGTTTCTGTATTGAAATTCATCGTCTATCCATACCTTGAGCATTGGATTAGGGTTTGAGTTTGAAGATATAGAAATTGATACAAGGCTCAATGTGATTATTGGAGAGCAATACAATGATAATTTGGTTATAAGTAAGTAGATCATATAGATTTTGCCCCAAACTCCAATAAGTACTAAAGTTTCTATTTAATGGGACTAGAGTACCAAATGAGAGAAGAAACAAAGAACAAATAACAAACTTGAGTCCAACCTTGAGAGATAGGTTTATTTAATATTTACTATGTATATGTGCATGTATATATGTGTGTGTGTGTGTATATATATATATATATATATATATCATCCCATTTGGAAACAAATGTAAGAAATTTCCACCTACTTTAATTTGGAATATTAATTTTATATTTTTTAACCTCTCCTTCTTCTATTGATAATCTTTGATTCCAAATAGGAAATTTCAAATTTCAAAATTTATCGATGATAATAGTTTCTTTGTTCCCACATTCTTCTTGAGATAAATTATTTGAGCACAACTCAAAGTTTTGCCCTCCAAAAAAGGCTCATAGAACTATAAAGGTAATTACACCAATTGTATCAAATTTTTAACCTATAAAGTTCTTTGATGTTTAGAGGCCCAATAGTGCTTCAAAATACTCAATTTCAAAGTAATACTAATATCTTCTTCTATATTTATTTTTTAATAAATCCAACCAAAGAATCATATAGATTACATGTTCAAGCACATCTACTCCCAAATTTTGAGTGAATATTCCTACCAATTGCAAGTTTCAATGTGCCTAAATTTCAAAAGTTTAGGCTTCTCTTGCCCTTTCTAAAGATAAAGTTTTGTCTTTCAATACCTTTAAATAAAAAACATATGTCCAAATTTTTTGTGATCTAGTCAATATGTGGGAAAATGAATTGAGGATGATGTATGGGAAAAAAATAAACCAGCAATACTTTCATATTCATCTTGAAATAAATTATAAAGTGGAAGGTGGTACTAGATGAAAGGAAAAATAAACTACTAATAGCATGTGCAAAAAATTGAAAATTATTAATTCTAATAATGAGAATGTTCTAGTAAGCAACACATATCCTGTAGTTCTATTTTTCATTTGAAATTTTTTTAAATTGACTTCAAAAACATGACCATATACATTTTTTTTTCTATCTTCATTGCTTGCAAAATAGAACTCTTTATAACATTCACCTAATTATTTCTATTTGAATGATTCAAATGCTTTTGAGTATTTATCAATCTACATAATTGAATTAAATGATTAGTTTTTAGAATATATTTTTAATTGCTCAATTTGACATTGAAATAGAAGAAATTCTTACAACTTTTGAAATATTTATTAAAATGACATAAAACAAAGCTTCTCATAATGAACATCCATCACGACAGTATCATGTAGAAATTCAAAATTATGAAGTTAATAGAGATTGCACAAGTTTTCCAAGAAAACCTAAAGCAACCATCCTAGTCCTTCAAGGGTAAAAATTGCCCCCTACAAATGTTAGGCGAGAAATTTGCAGAGGTCAATTTTTTGACCTTATCCCTAAGCCTCAAGTCATTTTGGATACTCACACTTTCAACAATTTAAAACATTCACAATTTATTTGTACACTATCCAAAAAATAAAAAATAAAAAAATTCTACAAAAATCTTTTGACTTCCAGTAAGATTCAACAAAAAAAACATTAGGAAATTTATTTATAGGAACAATGCTGAATCTCTTATTCGGACCCTTTTAGGGTTTAGAGATTAGCCATTCAAATTTTGAATTGCTAGAAAAAAAAGGAACCAAAATATCAAAGGCCCCTGCAAAACGAGACAAACGAGGGCCCATGAAAGTCGGTGGCTCCAAAATACTTTGGTAATTCTTTTTGGAAGCCCTTTCGGTCTGTCAGCAGTCCAGTAGTTTGTCAGTCTGTTTGTCAGTCTAGTTGTCTGTCTGTCGTTCTCCGTTATATAATGGAATATATTATTGTTGGTGGTGTTGCAGTAGAAGTATTCCATCACCATCTCCAAGTTTAAGGTAACGTACTTGCTTTTGTTTGTTTGTCCCTCTCGTCGGCAGCATCAACAACGCTCGATCGCATCGCTTAGGGTCTGCACAATTAGCAGGTTTGTTCGCTGGATTTCTCGCATGTTTTGGTGCAGAATAGGTCGTCTTCGGGGTGAAGATTCGTGTCCGTTTTCGTCTCTTGGGAGTGCCGTTCGTTTGCGTTCTTTGGTGTTGAATTCCTCTGGATCCGGCGTTTAGTTTCGGAATTTGGTGTTTCTTGTTTCATCGGAGCAGGTTTCTTGTTTCATCTTGGCCTCCGTGATGATGAATTCCGGGGTCGGGCGAGCGGGCGGGCGGGCGGGGGAAGGACAGGGGGTTTGGTGGACGACGCTTTTGTGATTTTGATTGGCCGTGGGAGGTTGCGGAGGGAGTTTAATTTTGTTGCTATTCCTCTTATCTGGTTGTGTACGAGTGGGTGAGTGAGTGAGTAAGAGCCCGTCGTTGGAAGTCGATGGGCTAAGTTAGGTTTTGTGAGAAGATAATTGGTTGTGTAGCTTTTATTTAGCTGAAAAGTAAATTCGCAATTTCGAGTGTTGAGTTTGTTGATTTGTGTGGAGTGCCATTTTTGATAGGTTTTTGTGTTTGCTAGGGTTGTGGATGCGTGAATGGGATGAAAGGAGAAGTTTGCTTCGGGTCTTCGGTGTGGTCTAGGGTTGAGATTTCCATGAACCTTCTTCGAAGAGTGAGAATTAATGCGGATGTAATCCACACACGAAGTAGTTTTCTTTTTTTCTTTTTTCTTTTGGATGTGTGAAGAAGAGTATGACCTAAAACAGGAATTTCTATTTTTGAATAATTGGCAGGTGAGTGAATTTCGGTCTTTGGATGTTTGTGCCAGTTTGACGGTGGAGCTTGCATACGGTATGTCGGTGACAAGAACATGGGCGCAGTAGTCGTAACGGCCTCTTTCTTGTGTTGTGCGCTCTTCAGGGAAAGTCCCTATTGTAAGGGATTCGAGAAATTCTTCAAAGACTTCTGTTTTCTTGTCGGCTGCTGCCAATTTAGTGCTACGGATGTGTATTGATTGGTGATCAAGACAATGACGCGAGTTGTAGTGCAAAGAGGAGGCGTATCGTCGAATCAAACGCAGCAGTCTCGAGCTCCTCCTTCAAATCCGGCTTCTGTACCTCCCTCGTCGACCTCAATTTCGCAAGCGAACGTCATTTCTGATGATGTTTCAGATAGCGAGGCTGCTGATGTTTTGAAAGTGGAGCCTCACTCTTCTGCACTTGCTGCGAGTGGAAGTGGAAAATGTGCACCCTCGGCAGTTAATAACGAGATTGCGTCTCTGGTAGGTCAGAATGAGGAGATTCCGACCGGGCAATTACAGCATGTGTTGACTCAGGAATTAGATGCAACTTCTGAGTTCTGTCCGAGTGGATCTGATTCAAACCCGGTGAGCTTGGATGGAGAGGGGCAGTCAAAGTCTTCTGAAGAGCTTCCAGGATCATCAGAATTAAGCAGCAGACCATCCGGGAGAGCACAATCCAAAGGACCGTCATGTAACCTAACTTCTCACAGTTCGATGCCATTGGCAGCTCCTATTACATCCAATCCTTCAAGTGTACAACCTGTGAGTCCACCTTCGGTTGCATTTAATGACGCAGCTCCCGTGTCGAGAATCACCAGCCATGAAGAGAACGATGTAGGAAGGGCCACAAGCATGGCCTCCGACCCTGTGGTTGGGTGCTCTCCTGCTATCCCTCTAGCCCCTCCTCCACCCTGCACGCCTGTATCGTCACGCAGAAGTGGTTGGGTGGGATGCTCCGCTTTGAATGCCAACCGAGGGCCTACCTCCCGCAGAAAATCAGTAGCAATGAAGGGCACCCGTAGTTCTCCCAATAGCTCTCGGCCAACATCTCCAAGGTCTTACGGAGAAGGAGACGGCTACAATAGTGCTGACGAACAAAGTCCCTGGACTCCTGGTCCCTCCGGCTACAAGGACGGCGTAAGCTACTGACCTGAGCCACCTGAGTCCTTCGTCCATTAAGATCGGGGCCTTTGGTTTGATCTCATGCTCTCTTCTAGGTTGAGGATACTATTTGTGTCACTCAAAGCATTTTAATTAATATGTAGGATTATGCTTTCATTTGAGATCACTATAAAGCTCACTGGAGAGTTCATTTTGGTACTCTATGAGCCGAACTCTCTTGATATCAATTCCTATTACTAACCATTCGAAGTGGGAGGTTGTAGAAAACTATTGAAACCACATTTGAAACTACATTTTCATTCAATTATGAGTGGCCATAGACTTTTAGCCAAGACTCGATATGCTAATTGAAGGTCAACCGAGGTTTTTAGTATTCTCTACCTTCGCCCTAGTTATTTCAGATAGCACAGCCGCATCGCAAATTCTACATTACGATCTGGAATATTTCTAGAATGGTAAGAACCATGTTCGTGATGCAGTTCTTACGGTGGTTGTTGAGCGTTGCACTCATACTCAATGTTTGCTTAGGGATGATTGATTGTGAAGATGAACAACTCATTCATATGAGCTATTGATTTCAGTTCACTTCCAACGGTGATGATGCAGGCAGAGAGAGAACGTCAGTTTGAGATGGAGCTGCGACGTGTGAAAGGGATGGAAGTGAGGCACATGGCGGAGGACGGGAACTGTCTCTTCCGTGCTGTGACAGATCGGGTCTATGGGGACCCTGAGATGTATGATGAGACTCGGCAGATGTGTATCGATTACATGGTTGGTACTCTTTCAGATTGATGTTATTCAATTCGTCCAGTCCTTCTGAACTTCTAGATTCCCAAGTGACTTCATTGTTTTCTGAACTTTTGACTGCTTTAGATGTTTCAATTTGCATATGCACATTATAAGCTTCACCTAAAAATGTTGAAAATGTGCTCGTGAATCCCTTTCACATAGATGGTAACTAAACCTTGCTTGTTTTAGTTGTTAGGCATTTAAGAGTTAAGCCAAATGAAGCACGATGTGAAGGTGGAAACTCTTCATCAGTTCATTGCCCATTTGACCATTCCTTGGGGTGCTATTAGAATGCAGTCACTTACTGAGATTTGGCAAGACAGAAGGATGATTGTTTTGTCCCGTTTTGGAGATGAATGGAATTTGAGTTGTGTTCTGGTTTTGGCAGGAGAAAGAGAGGGATCATTTCTCACAATTTGTGACGGAGAGTTTCACAGCTTATTGCAAAAGGAAGCGCAGGGATAAGGTTTGGCTCTATGTTTCAATGAAACTGATCGGATTTCTAGCCACTCTTTTATTTTTCTCCTTCCTGACTTGCAACGATATTAAACTATTATGCACTATCCTGTTAAGTCTTTGATATTCGTTACTGTTATAGCTAATAACTTTTTTTTCTTATTTTACAAACTGGCTTGTATTATTGAAGGTTTATGGGAATAACTTGGAAATACAAGCAATGGCAGAGATTTATAATCGACCGATTCACATATATTCATATAGTACAGGTACTTTCTGTCTTTGGTCAGTTGCTACAGCCGCATTGGTTCGTATATTGGAAAGAAAATCGTTTTTGCATATCACACATGTTTTATAAAAGGTAATTGGTTTTTAAATTTAATCAGGAGACTTCCGCATTCCAGCACTCAAATCTGTCTGCTGTATTGTCAGAGCCCATAAACATATTTCATGGAAGCTATGAAACCGATTTACCACCTATTCGTTTGAGCTATCATCGAGGGAATCATTACAACTCCATTGTTGACCCATGCAACCCAGCCGTTGGAGTTGGCCTTGGTTTTGGTAGTCTGCGAGGGGTAAGTTAAAATGTTTCTGTTGATACATGTTTGATTGATGTGGATTTACTATTTAAATTTAGTTGCCTTTTTCAACTTTTCGGCAAAGTTTGGAAAGGAGAATTATAGACTCATACTTAACATGTCCGGTGTTGTATGGTGGATGCAGCGAAACATAGAGCCTGAACAGGTGAAGGCAGCGCTCAATGCTCAGCAAGAGCAACAGATAAACAAGGTAGAGTACTTTCTTTTCTTATATGAGATTGTAGACCGGCATATGCACAGTATCTATCCGGTAAGTATTGATGTGGACTTGCTTTTAAACTTCAAACGCAGTCCAATTCACTTGTAAGTCTGGATGATCACCTCTCGCAGTCATTCAGAGGAAGGACGTGGTTACTTAGGGTCACTTTATATTGCACTGGTGAAAGCAGCAAGCTTAAAATTTGAACCAACATCATGTGCAACGAATGGCTGAGATAACAGGCTTAAATTTATCCATTGCTTTTATGACACCATATGATGCAGTTGGTGTAACAAGTGCCCATGCCCCTTAAAGAGGAAGCTTGAAACATATTTTTTTAGCATGCCGTCTAGGAGCCATTTAAGCACCACCTCGTGTTCATTTTTCTTACTTCGACTAGTGTAAAGTGGACATATTTAAACTGAACGACAGAAGGTAGAATGAATAGTTATTTTTGACGCCAATCAAGCTGTTGGATTTCTTATGATCTCAAGCTTGTCGCATCGACCTCTGCAATCTCAAGCGTCCTGTGTGGTGTTGGGAAGTGGTGTTTGGTAACGTGTTCCTTGTTTTACAACGTTTTGTGGGCTTGATTCTTTATCCTTTTTGTATTGGCGAACATGTAGGTTCTACTTGCAGAGGGGCGATACTACTCTGACATGGAATTGACTGAGCAAGAGATAGAACGCATGGTGATGGAGGCGTCTCGTGCAGAGTATTTGGAAGGAGAGAGCCGTCGAGCTCACAATTCCTGGCAAGAGGAGACTTCTACATCAGCAGGCGCAGAGCCGTCCTCTTCCAGGGCTAGTAAGTTTCGCGTTTCCTCAATTGACCTAATTGGTTTGCTCTGGCTACTATTCTGGTGTGATGTTGTTTTTGTATTGGATAATTAACCGAAATTTGTTAAGGTAGGGAACTGATTTCAGCTTGTTTGACTGGTTTCCATTTCCTTTTCCTATTATTTTGGAGAGTCTTGTACTCTTGTCCCCGATTTTGAGGGGATACCATGGACCTATAATATGTATTATTTGGGTTTTTGTATGAATAGGGTATGAATTGTCAAGTTTGAAATAGGAGGGCCCCAATCACGAACCATGAGAATTGCATCTTCTGGGAACTGATGAAAGCATCTTTGACTGCGGTAGAAGTTGACCCCATTTCTTGCAAGTTAGGGTTTTGGATGGCATTTGTGATGAAAATGGGTGACTTTTCAACCCTCGGGAAAGGAACCCCACGGGGGTGGATTCTTTACCTTTTAAAGTGTTTCCAGAGACAATTACATCTACAGATTTTGATGGGTCTTGTTACGACCTTAGAAATTTGGTCTGTGCACTCGTGGCCATCTAATTGGAAGTTTGCTCTCGAGGGTGATTGGGAAGGAAGGAACCTTGTTTGACTCTAGTATGTGTTATCCGTGAAATAATGTGACACCAAAATAGCATGCCATATAGTAAATGAGTTATTAGGTTAAATTATTTTTCTTGGGACCCGTTTTTAGCATTTTTGTTGGGATCCGTTATTCGGTTTGAGAGAGTAGTCACTTAAGCAACAAGTGTCCAACAAAAATTCCAAAGCTCAGCTAGTGGTGTTCATGAGTGAGTACACTAATATGGTGGTCATAGTGAAACAGAGGCGTAAATGATGGGAGAATTATTTAACTCCAATTTCTTTTAACCATAAGTCTGTCGATGCTTGTTGATTGCAGCTGGAAGTCCCAGAAACACCGGCGACGTGATGGACTCTCTTCAGGCTTTCAACCTACGATCCGTCCCACTAACAAATACTCAGAATGAAGATAGCGTGATAACAGAGAATGTCCGGATGCTGCTCTTTATGGGGTTCAGATATTTGCGAGTCATGGAAGCGCACAGCATCTTTGGGGACAACATCAACAACATGCTGTGTTATTTATTAGAGACAGAAGCTCATGGCTCTGGCACTGGGGAAAATATTAGAAGGAAAGGGAAAGCTGCTGAATGAGTGACGGTGGCTGTTTTCTTTTCTCTGAAGTGTCAGTGTTTTCTCTTACTTGTTGGTGCCTTCTAGACTTTATTTGTAATCAAAATGCAATTTAAAATCTTGCACGTCCAATAAGTCCATTTAGTAGAACCTAAAACTAAATGTTCATATTTTTCTACTTTGGACTTTGTGATGTCAAATTCACCTCTACTGTAAATGATTTGCTGACTTCCTGTCACACTGCCACACCCACATTGTTGTCCTTATTTTAGTCTTTCTACTAGCACAATGTTTAGCAATTATTGTTCTATGATTTGAGTGAATTTCATGACAACCATGATTGTGTAAAGAGTGAGGTCTGATTTTTTTAAATTTTAATCTCAGACCTCACTCTTACACAATCATGGCTGTCTTCAAGCTTAGATGAACTATAGAATGATGTTTGAATATTGTATGCAAAAGTTAGATAGGTTAAAGTCCTAGTCTTGGATTTTCCAAACTTGTGTCCTAATTTCAATGTCCTATTTTTGAAATGTCTATTACTATCTATTTATTATTCTATATTTAGATTTTTAGGACATTCTTTTAAATTATCATATTGTAGATGGGTTGTTTGGACCATTACATGTGTGGTTTAGGGTTGTTCAATCCCAATGTCATGTAAGGTCATTTTAGTGATGATTACTTTGAATGTCATAAATGTAGTTTTTTCATAGTTGTGATTTAAAAAAAATTAAGAAATACAATGTATTGAAAGAAAATTGGATGGGATGTTGTAAAATGAAAGTGATTGCAATGAATGATGATTTTTATTGTGACCCATATACTTGCACAAAATTTGATTGAAGTCATCTTTCATGCTTCAATTGTAATAAATATCTTTACATTTATCAAGGCTTTGAATTTATTTTATTTCTTAATGACCAAGGCCTTTTATGAGTTTGGTGGTGTTTATTCAAAAATAAACAAAAATCCCAAATTTTGATAAGTTTTATCAATTTTAATAAAATTATTACTATATGAATTGAAACTAGATACAAAAAAAATTAAAGCTATGTAATGGATACCTATATAAAAAAAATCTTCAAAAGAAAAATCATAACTATTATTTTTAGAATCAAATTTTTTATGCTTAAAATAGACTTTGAATATTATTCAATTAAAAAAAAGAATACTCAAAATAGTCCTTTACTTTGATAAGACTTTAGGTGTTAATTAAATTATTGAATTTATTCTTTCAAATATAACTTAACCCTATAAGGTTGTCGTGAACACTAAGTGTCTGATGGATGATAGAGAATTCTCTTCTATAGAATAGAAGTGGAACTATTCATCCTCGGAATTTTGTTGTGAAAAAAGAACATCTTCTACAATAGTTTGACTTCCAAATTCCAATGAATACTTTTCTATTTTTTTAAGCAATTGATTCCCACGGTTTTAGAAAATGATGATTTCAATAGAGACCAACCCGTCTTTACAGGGTTAAATATAAATCAGATCTTTATAAAGCTCCAATTATATGTTGCATATGTCATTAGTTACTTAGTTTTATATTAATTAGAATGGAGTGTACTACAAGGCAACAATACTAAAAAAAAGGCTTTAATTGAATTGTAGCTTGTAAGGTTTTGTTAGGAAGATGTTGGGAAGTCGTTAGGATTTAGTATGAACAAATGAATAAAAAATTGCACAAATGTGAATGCAATGTACGAAACCATGACATAAATTACATTTCTATAAGAGATGTATAACTATACTTATGCTTCTTGTACAAATAAATATTTTCATTTTATATGACATAAAATTGATTAACCTAGAGAAAGACACTAAAAACTAATGTTCAATGAATGACTTTCAAAGAAACCTTGGTAACAAAAAATGCACCTATTATTCTTGTAAGACTCTTTAGCAACAAAGAATCTTGCATTCAATAATAAATAGTTTATGTCATATGCATGTTTTTTATCTTCAAGAATTTTATTTTTTTGGTAGATAAGAATCTTGCAGATTGTTTCTAAACAAAAGAATGATTTTTCAAATATTTTTTGGCAACTAATTTTAGAATGATTCTCCACCAACCAATCCTATAGATGATCTTCTAGCTAGATGTTTCAAATGGGAGCCTTATATTTTCATTCTATTGACTTTAGACCCAAGTGGCCAAAACTTTTGCATTGACAAAACCTACCACATGTGAGGAAGTTTGAATAGGACCTTCCTCGAACAACAAGTCAATGCAACAAGGAGAGACCCTCCTTGGTTTTATTCAATGCCAAGAAACCTCAGAGAAAAACAAAACAAAACAATTGTTGGATGGTCAAAGAGACACCATTATTCTAAAATATTCCCAGAGTGACACGTGTAACGGTCAGACTATTTGAAACCCACGGATGGATTACATGGGGACACGGTCCCTTACTCCCGTTCCCAAAGCCCAAATAAACTCCCAACCCCAGCTCATCGGGACTTGGTCCGACCTACGGACGGACCCCCTGGAGGTTGGTTCGGACCATCGTCCCCGTCGGTCCTCGCCCCCCCCCCCCCCCCCTCCCCCCGCCCCCGTCGGTCCAGGGCATTCCTCTGTCGCAGTACTCTTATTACGCTCTGTTCTGCACTGTTGCAGAGTTCTCTCTGGCATTGGTGCAATGCCTTTTATTCTAGGTTTAAGTGGAGTTCCTGATGCTGCTTTTCTTCTTCCGTCGTATCTTTTCTCGTTATCTTCTTTTTTGTCTTTTTGTTCTTTTCTTTGGATTTTGTTTTGAGTTAAGTTAGGAAGAAGAAAGCGAGAGTATTCGACCTCGGTGGAGATCGCTCACTTTGTAGTGGAGAGAATAAGGCTGCTGGATCTCTGATATCGGAAGACGTGAGAGTGCGGAATTGAGGCGAAGGCGATGGCGGAAGAAGAGGATATGTGGGAGCGTGGAGTGAGATTGGTGTCGGATTTGCATTCGATTCTTGAATTTGACCCTTACATGTACGTTGTGACTCTCGCTCTCTCTCTCGCTCCCTCTGTTTTTTTTGTCTCTTTCTTGTAAGTGACGTTTCGAACAGTAAATTCGGTGGATTTTCTGTTTAATTCTTTCGTTTCGTGGTTGTGATCTTTAATGATTGACCAGATGTTGGACTCTCTGCATTGAGATTAGTGTGTTGAGGGAGTTCAGGTGTAGCTGTTCCCTCGGTTCTTCGACTAATGCTAGATGATACGTGGATGGCTCATGCTTTGGTTCTGTCGAGAATTTTTTTCGAGAAGAGCGTGTATGCTAACGACTTTTGAGCGTTTGGAAGCTTTCTTTCTTGAGCTGTGCGGAGGGATAGATAAAGACCCTATTGACCTAGATTTTATTGAGTGCTTTCGGTCTGAGTAGTGTATTTCGATTATATTTGAAGCCAGATTTGGATCAATTCTATTATCTGTTAGCTCCTAAATGTTTCATTCCTGGTGCTGTGGATTGCCGCATATGAGCTTTCGGATTTAATCGGGATTCTTATAGTTGGTTCAGCAATTGTAATTGATGCGTGTGTATTTCTTTCTCCAGCTCACTCGGATTTTCTTACAGGATGTTTTTACAACTTATGAGATAACTGCTGGAATAATTTGACTCTTGAGTACAGGTGTGCAAAAGTCAGTGTAATGACAACTGTCATTGCTTTACCGCAATTAAACTCTGGAAAGGACTACTTCTAGCTCTATCTCTAGCTGGCCTGACACTCTATTTCGATGTGTGCTACAGTGATGAGCTCGGGTTTGTGCATCCGTCTCAACTTGAGAGTTTGCATTCTCTCGAAAACTTTGCTTTAGATCAGGAGAGACCCTTTTTTATGAAAACAAGGAGGAAATCTGATGGTCAAGAGGAATCGGATGACTCTACTGAGTATGCGGAGGATTGTTCACAGAGAAGCGAAGGACATGAAGTGGAGGCTGAACCGCCTGGGACCAATCCGGATCAGAGTTATCTGAACAGTGTGCAAGGAGAAGTCATCAACTTTCCTTATGACAAATCAGCATTTTGGTGTTCTCATCACAAGCTCGCCATTGCCGTACCTGCCCTTGCCCCTATTTACGAAGTTGCCAAGAAAGAGTTTCTTGCAAATAGGAAAGTATACACGAAATGGATGGCAGGTGCAAGGAGCGCTAGCACACATGCCACTACCCTCAGCACCCAACTCTCTGATATTAACTTGGAAAATGGACACGCAAATGGTGATTTGAAAGTTGTTGACACGGACACTGGAAATGAGGAGGTCTCAGTGCAGAAGAATCTCATGCTTTACACGAGAGTGTTGGTGATTGTGAACAGTGACTTTGCAAGTGCTTGGAATACCAGGTGAGCTCTTTTTAATGACCACTTAGATCTAATAGAAGGATAAACTGTGATATCGAGGTCAGTGAAGTTGTAAAACATTCTCGAATAGGCGACATTAATTGGCTGCATGCTTAGGTGTTGCAGGCAGTCATCGCAGTTGCTTGAGGTGTGCATGGTTGAAGTATCGCATCCGTGATCTCTTAGTTTACGATCATATATCAGCATCCCTGAAGTTTTCTAGCCATTGCACTTCTTTGTTGTAGAAAGCGCATACTGTCGAGAATTGAGGCAACGGAAGCTTCTCTTTTGGCTGAGCTGCGTTTAGCGGGCATGGTTTTAGCGTATGGGCCCAAGAGCGAGGAGTCGTGGGCTTACAGGTTCGTTTTACTTTTCGAGCTGCTGATTTCTTTTTTGATCGTATCATATTTTTCAATATTTTGGCAGATTCGATTCCTATTTTGTATTCCCAGAAGAATTAGTCAGGGGGGTCCTTCACTAGATTTTTCAAACAGTTTCCTAGGTGTTCAAACAGTCGAGTCATGGTTCCTCCAATTATGGCTTCTGCCTCTTGGAATGTATAGTTTGTGTCTGCAAATTGCAGACTTTACTGTACAGATTCACAATTCTCTGTTTGTAGCATCGTTTTCATGTTAGTGATACTTATAGCCATAGTTGCTCCATTTAGGATTATTTCTCGTGCATGTTTACACAAAAAATTATTCCTTTACTTGTATCTTCCCAAGTACGTAGCAGTTTTCAGCTTCTTAACGTTGCTGGGGACATGCTTTGGCAGGCGGTGGATTATTAACCGGATGATTTCTGGTGGAATGTGTTGGAGGACTCTGGACTCGGTCCTTAAAGGCGATTCAATGCTTGTCGAAGCCATTGCTGGGGTATACTGTTTGACTTTCCATTTAAATTTCTATCACCTGCTGTGCCTTAATCAAATGTTGTTTTCAATTTGTAGAATTAGTTCAACCTTAAAGGGCTTGCCCGATTATGAACAAGGCGACACATCTAAGGTCAAACTGCAGACGATCACTGCCTTAAACTGGAAAATTCCATTAGTTACTTGAGCATCAAGTAGGCAATTTCACTGTACCGAGTAGTCCCAGCTTTTTAGTATTAGGAGCGAACGAATGGTTCTGATAAAAGTTCCAACCTCTTATACCTATGAAGCTTACATGCATTTCGAGAAAGATGCAAACGACGGGTAGCAAGATCATTATCTGACCATTTTGTCCACGTGATTAAATATCTACTGTTCACCTGTGGTGCAGAGGTCTACAATGAACTACCGGGCTTGGCGCCATCGCTATTGGCTAGTCTCACGTATGACACTTAAGCAGGTCTATTTTCTATGATTTTCTAATCCTCCTTTCTTTCTAATAAATTCCTGGCTCTGTACTAAATTATAAGCTCACTAATGCATTGTGTTTCGTTTTGTATACCGCCGCTTTTCTGATTGGTTTGTTTTTGTGACGCAGGCGTCATTGGAATTACAAGATACAAAGAGATGGGCGCAAAAGCATGTAGCTGATAACTGCTGCTTCCACTATAGGCGGGTTGGTTTTTAAAAAAAATTCCGACTTTTGATCATGCCTCGTCTTTGATTTTGGCTGTCTTTTACTGGAGTATTCTTACTGAGTGGGAGACTGTTATTGCAGTGTCTTCTATTAGGTCTTCTTCAGGCTGGATTAACGCCCAATGGAAAGACTGTTAGCGGTCCAACTCTAGCCGATGCCACTGCACAGGCCAACTTATCGTCTGCCTTATCTATGAATCCGCAATTCGTGACTACATTGTGGAAGGTATGTATCTTCTGAGGAACGAGAAGTTAGTAGAAATGAAAGATCAATAATTCCTTGTTGCAGTATCCGAGATTAGTGCTAGTCACTATGACTTAACCTCATAGTCCTCACTGCAGATATCTCAATTTCCAGATATTATTTACAACCTGTAAAATGAGTGTATGGCGTACAGGTTGGGTCACCATTTTGTATCGTTGTAAACTTTACAGTCCTCATTGCAGTTATCTCAATTCCTGATATTATTACAGGCTGTAGGATTAGTGTATGACATATAGGTTAGGGTCATTATTTCGTATCTTAGTATTCGACTCCCTGAAGCAGCTGCAACTTTTCATTTTGATTGCCAAGAAAATGGCTTGCACTCCTTTCTTTTTCATGAAGTCTATGCTGTATGATTTCAAAGTCAATCCTGGAATATTCTGCACTGATACTATCACGTTATTCCAGGAAGAATTCTCCTGGAACAAGGATCTGATTGAACTATATATTGGTCGTGAGGTACATTCTCGTCCTTCCGCCTTAATTTCCTGAGATATCTATCTTTGCAAAGTAAAATGAAAAAAGGAAGCTGCTTAACAAAGGTGCAGGATTTAATTTTTACACTGCATACAAGTTTTGTGAGATTCAGCACTTCTAATTTACGAAGCATTCCGTTTTTACTTCTGTTCTGTAGGCTTTATGGCTACATCGACGGTTTTTAATCTGGGGTTTTAGTAACTACTCCAGGATGTTGGAATCAACCCCACTTTCAGTCGAATCAAATATCAGTGACAGCATACCTTCATTGCTTGAAGAGGAGGAATTTCCTCAAAGAGCAGCCCAGCTTGCTGAGAGAGAGCTTCAATTTGCAGACGCCTGTATTGCGGCCTGTCAGGCAGACCCGCTTGATGATGCTTGCAGGCAGAAAGAATATGCAGCTGCTTACAAGCTTTGGGTCCTTTGGCTGGTGAGTGGAAAGTTGTCACGTCTTGTAAGTGGTTAATGAAGCTATTGTAGAGGCTCGCTTTTCGTCTGTGCCATGTTGTGGATACAGGCTGTATCCTTTGTTGCATTCTGCTTAAGCGTGCCAATAAGGGTTTAGGGAGTCTGTTAATTCTGCGTTTGGATTCCAACTGCAGCATGCCGGAGGGAAGGAAGATGAGAAGCATGGACATTCAATCAGTAGAGTAACGGAGTTAAATAATCTGGAGCTCTTGCTGAAGGACACGAGTCCTCATCGTGAGTGCTTATGGAATGGCCTGGTTCCGAACCTGGTTTAAATTCATAGCGGCACCATAAGAAACGACTCTTACCAGTCTACTTTGAAGGTAAGAAGGATAAGCTAGGTTGACTTTGACTCTCTCTACTCATCGTCAATTAGGGATCTTCATTTTTGGAACCGAAACGTTTCCAGCACACACGCAGAACTAGCTTAAGGCGGAAATAGGCAATATAGCTTCAATGTGTTGAGTGTAGAGCAGTTGCTTCTATGGTTCATTTTCGAAACCTCCAGGATGTCATCGTCTGTTTAGTTTATATCAGCGAAGACCCAATTCCAAGGCAAGAAGGCAGACGCGTAGGCTATGTTGCAGCGACAGTAGACGCAGGGGAAGCAGGGAAGATGGGTTTCTTGCCTGACTGGGCTGTGCCTGAGATGGTGTTGTGGCCCTGCACTTTATGTGATAAATTCGTAGGTCTTATATATTGCGTACATACAACATTTTTGCACATTTTGCATGCATTATCTTTGTAAGTTTATTATATGATCCAAAAGAAAAACAAAACAAAACAATCATGGTCCTGTTTTATGGAGCCTATGACCTTGTAGTCCAACTTCAAAATCATGTACTTTGAATGTTCATTTTATAAGTGCACCTTAAAGGAATTTTTATTTGTTTTTCATAGATGGAGTGTGTCTTTTTGAGGATCTTTTATGAAGATTTGAAATTAATATCAAATACAAGGATGTTGATACAAGGATGTTGGAAAATTTCAAATTTTTTACCATACATGTATATTTTATTGTAATATAGAACATCATTGTGTAAATATAATTTTGTTAACTTTCAATAGGTAAAATATTTTTATAGGCTATCAATTAAGGTTAGTGGTGAAAATATTAGGGGGCTCATTGTGTATAAGTCTTAGAAACTATGTGTTTCCAAACATGAAGTGGCTTAAGAATATTACGGCAAAAAATTTGAAGAATTTTATCTTTATTTTGTGGTATCAAAGAAGGGATTGAAGGTGTTATAATTAACATAGGGTTTAGAGAAATGGTGGATATTTATTGATTTTTGGAAATTACCTAAGATTCTTGGTATTATGGCCGAGAACAATCCAATTACAAAGTTGTTTGAACTTGGCCACATCTTGACTTTAGGTGAAGGGTTCGTTTAATTCATGGCAACTAATGAGATGTCCATGTTTCCCACTTGTGATTTGTTGGCCATAAAAATTTGAATCAAATTTAGAGGTCTTGCTATTGTTGGCACACTCCTACTTCCAATTCTTTCTCAGTTCACTTCTACTTATTGCTCACTTACTCTCTCTTTCTAGGGTCTCTAAAGATGCATAGTTACTTTCATTTGAATGACTATGATTTTGTAGAAGTACTTCTACTTCTATATAGGATTTCAAGAACTTGTATTCTAGATGTTTATGAAGTGCAAGCAATATGGGGTTGGCATCAAAATTGCACTACATGTTTTAGTGTCCACCATCTTGTGAGCATTGTAAGTCCATATGTATTAAGTTTTATTTTATCATATTGAATTTAGCATTTAGGGTTTAGGATTTCAATGATCTACTTCACTTTTTATTGGTTTTTTTTTCATTTGTCTTTGAATTGAGTTAACTTTGATGAACTTCAAAATTTTATGGCTCATTACAAAGTAAAGTTGTTCACCATCAATGATGTCTCTAACACCTTAGTTTATACTTACAAATGCAATTGCAAGGTAAGACTCTAATTTAATTCTAAACCATTGTAGTTATTTACTATGCTATTGATATGTTGCAAGTATCCTACTCCTCTCTCTTAAATGTAGGATTCAATGGGTAAAGCCTAACTTAATTTGCAAGCCATGTTCTCAAGTTTGTATTAGTACTAGACTATGTGTTTAGAGATGTCATTCACATCATGGGTGCTACAAGTAAAGATGTACTTGGAATACCACATCTTAAAATTATCAATAGGAAATGAATAGATGCTTCCTTGTTTGATCATGTAGTCATTCAATACCAATGCAATTAGCACACCTTCAACTAGTACTAATGGAAAATCTTAGCATATGCACCAAAGTACTCTTGACTTCATTCTTTTTGCTACAATGATAGAACTCTCATTTTTGTGGGATGTGATGGAGTTGGCTCACGTGGAGAAGGATGAAGAGGCTAAAGACTTTGTTGATGTAAACGGTGTAGTTTTGTAGCATAGTGCAACATTTGGCTATGATAAATTCATTTAGAGGTTGGATTCAATTTTGAAATACAACAAAAATTTTGTATTCCAGATTAGCTTAGGATTGGTGTTATTGTCATTTTGAGTAGCATAATGTACAAAACCTATGTTGATACAAGCTTCTCTCATCTAATTCATCGTAGTATAAAACATAGATCCTAAACTCTTCATTTTGCAACAATATTGATGAATATTGTATAAGTTTTAAATTTAGATGACAACATTCTTTATTTTGTTGTATTTAAGTCTCTAAATTGATTTAATTATTTAACCTAACCCTTTGCCAAATACTAGATTGTTGTGAACTCCAAGAAGTTGGTCAAGCTTGTATGATGTTTATATGTTTCAATGTCCATGATCTATCTTTATATAATGCTTGTGTATTCATGTTTGGTCATTCTATTCATTGTCATAATATTCATTTGAAGTTCATGTAAAAATCAAAATTACATGTCATTTATTCAATTGCATTTAAAGGTGTAATAATTAATGTCTTTGTTTTCACTTCTATTGTGAACCCAAAATATAAAACTTACAATAAGCATATCTTGTGACAAAAGAACAACAATTTATTTTTGTAATAGTTATAGGCCTACTTTTAATGTGCAATGTTACATTATGTTAGAGTATTACTTTAAATTACCTTAACTTACCTAATTGGGTACATTAAATTACAATAAGGCACAATAGGGACAAGAATGTATCTTAAATTATCTTAAAGCAAAGTAATCCCCCCTCTTGAATTCCCCTTGGACGCAAGTAGTATTAAAAATATACATGTAGTAAGCCCTTCCAAAGGTGAAAATACTCTGATAATAAAGTTGTAAACTAAAAATGAATGAAAATCACCCATTTACAATATAAACAAGAATTATTTGACCATTTAATATTAGTTATTATCTTTTTGGCACTTATAATATCTCAAAGATGTTTTAGAATCACATGGAATATTGCACTTAGGCACAAGAAATGTTTTGGCAATCATAGCAATCACTATTAATGCATGTGGTTTAATTGAGGATTTCAATGAAATAAATAAGAGGATTCTTTGTCAAAAAAAAAAAATTTTATATCATTTTTATTATTGAGAAAGAATTTATTAAGATGATAATGTATTATTAAAATTCTAAATTTTTAATGTTCATTGATACTATAGGCACCTAATGAGCTTAAATAGCTAAAGTAGCTCCAATCATAGATACCTATAAAATTAACATTAAAAATAAGGTTTTTAAGATAACATGAATATTCTTCATTTGAAAAAAATCATATCTAAATCATGGTCTAATTACCTAGATAGAAAGATTAATTTTTTTTAATAAATTTCAATAAAAAGTGAATAATATAGGACAACCAATAAATTTATATGGATATTTAGTGGGTGCATTCTCCGAGGCATCAAAGATATATTTCTTGTCCTAAATAACATCGATCTAAGCCACTAGTCACATAAAAGTTAAATTTTTATTTTTTGTAACCTCAAATGATTTAAATTATCAAAATTATTTATGGAATATGTCTTTGTGATAAGAGAATTCTAAATTCATGAACACTTTGAAATTTTGGAATTTGAATTTAAAAGATAATGTTTGCTTTTGAATTATTCATTTTCATAAATTTAGTCAATTTTTACCATTGGATCATTTTGTAGTGGTGCTTAGTTAATGAATCTTTTTTATCCTATTGTTAGTGGTTGACAAAATAGGAAATTTTCACAAGTTTGTATATTGGAGTTGGTTTTAAGTCATGGCCAAGTGCCTTTGGGCATTCAAGAACTAAAGAATGTCTAATATAATTAGATTTTTGTCTTAAAATTAAAATTTTGATGGTGTATTTTTAATAATTTGATAAAACATATATCATGAAATTCAAATCTTTTAGAAGTTTTAGAAGTATTAAGCTTTCTTTTATTTTCATCAAATGTATTGTAATATACATAATAAATATTTTTTCAAAAGAATAAGGTTGTTTTTATAAATCCTATAATATATAATTAAATTTTTTTTATGACAACAATCACTTAGAAGCATATATATTAGTAAATAATGGCCTTTATTAGTAATATTTATATCGATTGAACAATTTCTTTTATCATATCACTATAATTTATAATTTTCATTTGTCAAAGGATAAAGAACCAATTACAAGCAAATAAAATTTATTTAGTTTCAAAATTCAAAATATTACTATTAGAGTTGTTTATTTATTATTGTGCTATATACAATAATCAATATTTATCATTAATGACCTTATCTACACCATGTAGTTAGGAGCTTTCAATCTTTGGAGACACTACTGAGCTCTACTATTACTCTGATTTTTGTATGCTTTTGAAAAAAATTCTTAGTGGGATATTATTAATCGAAACTTAGGTTCCAATGATATTCAACAATTTCTACAACTATTATGAATTACAATTAATTTAGAAGCTCATACAATCTTTATTCTACAAATTATAGAGCTACAATTATGGAAGTAGTAATCATAATGTATGCTCAAGACAATTAAAATCTTACAAAGATGCAACAATGCCTTCAATCAAGAAGTTTTTTACTAGTTAATTTTTTCAATTAAATAAAATCATTAAAATGATGCAAGATGTTGACTTTTATTAATGAACTAATAAATTTTATGAAAAGTATAAGCCTTGCACAAGCTTTTGAAATTTTGTAAGGTAAGCTTTCTTGTATTAATAAATATTTGCATTATATTTGTACAAATTTACTTGAAATTTGAAGTATAAATTTTGGAATGTAATTAAGATATGTTCATCAATGAAACCTTACACCATACATCAAAAATTCAATAAATTATTCACGTTTAATTTTTAGAATTTGTATTTTTTTTAAATTTAAATTTGAAAAAAAAATATGATTTCATATTATGGCTAATAGAATAACTATATATAAGTGCAAGGATTTTTCATTACTATTATGACTTCAATAATCAATGTGTACCCAATTTCAAATATTCAAATGACCTCAAAAAAATTTAGTATTTCAATTAATTAGTCTTAAATTTTCAAACTCTACAATTACGTATCAATATTGAATTAAAAATAGAAATTTTAATCTTTTGGTTGCTAATTTATTGAATTCAAAAAAACTCATAATAAGTACTAAATTTAAAATCTCTTTATTGCAAAGTCCAAACCTAAATTTTATTTTTAAAATTCACAAAAATAAGGAATAAATTTTAATTACAAAAGAAAATTACAAGAGAATTCTTTAAATATGAAAATCACAAGTTAAAAATTGAAGTTTTCAACCATTAAAACGAAAACTTTTATCTTATATATACTTCATATTATATTTTGCATTCATTTATAAATTTTCTGGAAAATATTGATTATGCATAAGTTTTGTAAAAATGCTCTCATATCTCTATTTATAATTTATAGTGCTATGAGCTTCATATCTCAATCAAATTTTCTTGATGATTATGATATATAATATTGACCCAATCAACAAATGTTATTTTAAACACTTTGAAGACAATTTTGACTCTATGTATTCTATTATAGTATAGAAAGTTTCATCAATGTAAATACATGAAATATATTATCATTGATTGATCAAATGTAAATACATGAAATATATTTGCTGCTAAAAGAAAATATCAAATGGAAAATTTTAAATTTAGATTGGATATTAAATGTAAAACATGTGGAATGAGTAAACATAAAGGACTATGTAAAATACCATGGACAATGCTGAAAGTGTAGCTCAACTAAAATGCAATGACAAGTGTAATATTGACAATGCAAAAGAAGTTGAAAAAAGAACTAGAGCTAAAAAAAATTATCACTAGCTGCTAAAAGAATATATTTGTTGCTAAAAGAAAATATGAAATGGAAAATTTTAAATTTAGATTGGATATTAAATACAAAACATGTGGAATGAGTAAACATAAAGGACTATGTAAAATACCATGGACAATGTTGAAAGTGTAGCTCAACTAAAATGCAATGATAAGTGTAATATTGACAATGCAAAAGAAGTTGAAAAAAGAACTAGAGCTACAAAAAAATTATCACTAGCTGTAGGATTGTGCATTGTTTTCATAATAGGTGAAGTAATAGGTGGAGTGATTTCCAATAGTTTAGCAATTTTAACTGACGCAGCACATCTTCTTTCTGATATTGCTGGTTTTGCCATTGCTTTATTTGCAATCTATGCATCTGGATGGGAGGCCAATCCTCGCAAAACCTTTGGTTATTACCGGCTTGAGATATTAGGGGCATTGATTTCCATTCAAATTATATGGTTGGTCACAGGTGTTTTAGTATATGAAGCAATAGTTCGATTTATCCACCCTCATAAAAATATAAATGGGTTAATCATGTTTTGTGTAGCTTGTGGTGGGTTGGGTATAAATATTATTATAATGTGTACACTAGGTCATGAAGGCCATGGTCATAGTCATTCTCACGACCATGATAGTGAATACCACCACGAACATAACCAACAAAAACATCACCATGGACATGATCACATTGAGAAACATAAGCATGAATACGGGCATCCTGAGTTTAAAAAGGGGATATATGCACAATTGTTACATTGTTTTGGTATGTATCTACTAGCTTACATTAAGCTCCTTCAATATTATCTAAGTGATGTTTATCTAATTTTGTTTTAAATAATGGTAGACAAATACTTCATTATATGATGTAAAAGAAATTTTTCTTAGTTTTATTTCAAATTCAGGAATAAGAAAACACAATCGCCACTTTCCTCACAAGGCAACATCCATAAATGCCAAATCTAAGAAAGGTCCAAAGTCTCACAATGATCACGATGATCATGATCAAGACAATGAAGACGACGACTTTCATGAAATAAGCATAATCGAACATAAGAAAGAAGGTAATCTGAAACATCGGTCGAACAGTATCAAACTCGACAAAGACCTTCATCCTCCCTACAAAAGGACCGAAGAAAGTATCAACGTACGTGCTGCATATTTGCACGCTTTAGGTGATTTTGTGCAAAGCATCGGAGTTATGGTTGCGGGAGCTATTGTATGGATTAAACCGGAGTTATATATTGTTGACCCAATATGTACAATTGTTTTTTCAATCATGGTTTTAGCAACAACGTATAGCATGATTAAAGAGATTGTAGAAATCTTAATGGAAAGTACTCCAAGGGAAATTGATGCAAGTGCCCTTGAAGTGGGTTTGTTGAAATTAGATGGAGTTGTTGAGGTTCATGAACTTCATATTTGGGCCATTACTGTTGGTAGGTCTTTACTTGCATGTCATATTCGGTCGAGTCCGAACTCGGATACAAATGAGGTGCTTCATATTGTAACAGAATATGTTGAAAAAGTGTACAATATTAGCCATGTAACAATACAAGTTGAACAAAAGCCATCTTAGTATTTATGTTTTACATTTGTTTTGCATGACTTTCTTCTTGCCATGGTTTATTAATTGTATTTTAAAAACTAATCTTACAATAGTTTTCTACAAAAGATTATTTAATGTACATACTCCTAAAGTTCCTTGACAATATTTCATCAAAATTTATTCCAATGCTTTCATTTCTAGTGCAAAGAATTGAAAAAAATTATTCTATTGCATATCCAATCATATTGTTAAGTACTAGAACAGTGTGAAGCTATTTGAAAAAGTTTCAAAAACTTTGATAGGGTAGATTGCAAGACAAACTAATCTATAGTCTTTAATTGACAAGTCAAGCGCCTCATATTTGATTTTTGAGAGGTCTTCAAAGTCATACAAAAGCTTGCTAATTTTACTTCATTTCCCAACTTTGAATAAAGTTTGCCAATTTTACTTGATTTGAGATCTAAAAACTTGTATTGTACTTATCCATTTGCTTTGAAAAGCGTTTTTATGATTTTCACCATTTAAAATTTAAATGTGCAAGTATTGATTTTGAGTTATTTGCAATTTATACTTATAAAAAAGTTGCATTTCAACAATTGCAAGGTGGATTGTGTAATGAATTTGATAGCTTTTCATTTGAAATGAATTTTTTTGAAAGTGAATTTTAGTGTACTAATACAAATTTTAGTTGTTCATGTCACCTCCAATCCCAAAAGAAATTTATGTGCAAATTTTTGGAATATTGTGGAGAGGGACAAATTACTAAAAATAGAAAATGTACCAATTTTTCTTGTCATAATCTCACAACTCCTATGCAAGTTTGCACTCAAAATTGGTGTACATACTAATAAGAAAGATATTTAAACATCTATATAGTTAGATTTTTTTTTAATATGCTTCATTAGAATTAACTATAAGCCCATATTCTTTTTGCATAGTCAAAACACACTTGAAAAGGCTTAGGCCTTTAGGGGTTAAGCAAGGAGCAAGATCCATGTCCCACTTCAAGGAGATTTTTTATCCTAGTTTTTTATTCTCTATTGGACTACTCACTAGGGCTCTAATAATGGTTTAACCCCTTCAAGTCCTAAGTGTCCCCTCACGAGACACTTGGATTTTTGGATAAGCTCATTCAATCTTAATATTCAATATGATTTTTTCAAATTTTTGGGGAGCATGTAGTTTCTCACAAGCTTCGCATGCATATAAATTTCATCGAATTCTGACTTATAGTTTAGAAGTTATGAGCATTTTTGTGAAAATTTCAATTCTTTGGGCAACTGCAAGCAAGGGAATTTGCCTTGACTATGGCAGGGCAGCAGCATGGGGCACAAGGGAAGCTTAAGGGGAGGGCAACGGGTTCCATGATGAAGGATTTGTAGATTTAGATAGTTATAGTTCTCCATTGGAAGTTCTAGGTAACTTAAAGCTCCCAATGATTAGAACAGATTGGAAACATATCGCAAACACACCTTGACCCTTTTTCCATGCCATTCCCAAAGCCATATTTCATTATTTATTCACATAGTGCTTCTAAATTCCATAGGTGATAGAGTGTTTTGTTTTGTTTTTCAAATTTCTTTTTTGGAGATTGCAAAGGCATACTATATCTTTCAATCCACCATGTGGATTCTTGAATTTCAAATTTATGTGGTGGAAAATTCGCTCGAAAAATTATGTGAGGCATTGTGAACTTTTGGACATTGTTGCATTGCAATATTTTTATGGATGTGTTCCATGCCATTTTTTGACTTAAAATTTTTTGGAGACATTTCTAATATGATCTAGAATATGATATATTTTTAAATTTAGGCACCCATAGTGAAATTTTTTTCCACAATCAATGGTCAAAGACAACTGAATTGTTAGGCACAATCAAAAAATAAATAAAGAATGACTTCAAATGCTTATATCTTTCAATCCATGCGATCAAATGTCACAAAAATTTACCACTTCTTTTTCTATAAGTCGAATACAAGATCCTATAGTTAGATTTCCAATAAAAACATTTTGTTGAAAATTTTGATAAACGCAGTAGTAGGAGCAATTGTGGGTGGTTTTTGACAAAAAAAATGGCCTTGGGGCTTTAGGGGTTAACTGAAAATAGCTTTTTTGGTACCTTGACATACAAATGCTTTAGATTTTGAATCTTTTTTACTTAAAATCTTTGCTAAAGTGATCTCAAATTCAAATTTTTATATTACAAAACTAAGTTGAGAGTGTACGGAAACAAATTCTAGAAAATAATGTTATTTTCAATATTTCAAGAATCCTTGAATAGAAGTAGGTATTAGATGGAAAGAGAACTAAATCTTCAATAGTTCTAAAATGGAATTGGATTACACCAATTTAAATAACATGGACCATTTATTATTAGAACATTGTCTAAATTGAGTTTAAAATCAAATTCTACATATATTTTCAAGAAGGTGTTTTGATTGCCAAAGTAACAATATTCTTTGTAGCTTTCACATCATTAGACCATATGAAATGAATCAAAGGCTTGCCTTGTCGATATAAAAATAACCTATGAAATTTTTTAAATTTTTAATAGGGTTGCGCTAGTCTCTATCCCACCAATTACGCCAAACTAAAGGTTTGGGGGCTCCATTTTTGGGTTGGGAATCCAAGCAATGAGAATTTTTGTACAAGTATTGGAGACTTG
Organism: Pseudoscleropodium purum; assembly: GCA_963969395.1. Taxonomy (NCBI): domain Eukaryota; kingdom Viridiplantae; phylum Streptophyta; class Bryopsida; order Hypnales; family Brachytheciaceae; genus Pseudoscleropodium; species Pseudoscleropodium purum. The sequence goes on from OZ017795.1 coordinate 31,739,683, forward strand.
GAGTCCAAGAAGCATTAGATTTCTATTGAAAGTCAATGTTTTATTGAACCCTTTAGCTATTAACTTGTATCCCTACTTAAAATATAAAAATGCTAATTTTTTAATTTTAGAATGACTCAGTAAAAAAATGCACCTTGTAGTTCTATACTATATTACAAACATATATAGAGGTCTTTAGACTAATTTGAATATATATTGAACTTGATATGAATTTTTTAATTTTTCTATTAATAAATTCATAAGTGTGAAAAAAATTATGGCTAATAGAAGACATGTAATTTTATCTTTGAAAAATAAATACAAAAATCACATTTATAGATAATTGCAAAATGAAGTTTGAAAAATAGTTATAAGCTCATTTTTTTAGCTTTTAGAGTTATAGGCTTCTAGACTTCATTTGACATAGAAGTTTTAGCAACTCATTTTGTTGAACTTTGAAAGTGTAAGTAGACCAATAGCCAACATTAATTCTTTAATTGTCAATACACAAATCCTAAAGATTTAAGCTCCATGGTTTCAAATCTAGTTGTTTTTGTAAATTATATTGTTTTACTAAAAAAAACTTTCAATCCTCTCATTATTAAAAATAAAAATTTCAATTAATGCAAATTTTTTATGGCCTTTGTTCCAAAAATTAATTGAATTTTAAAGGTTCCTGTTGACTCCTTCAACAAAAACTTTTCAACTCCTACAATTGAAAAGACACTAAAGCCTCTCATGGTTGCAAATTGGTAAACATTCGACCTATTTTTGTAAGTTCCATTAATTGCTTCAAAATCCTTCCAACTCTTATTTTCTTTTGTAGATTCCAAATTTCCTAGCCTTGTTTCCAAAAATTAATTGAACCCCTCAAGTTTTAGGTGGTTCTTTGAAAAGATACTATATTCTTTGTGGGCTTCAATTTTAGTTGTGTAAATTTGAAATCCCTTTATTTTTGTTGTATCCTCAAAATTATGTTATTTTTGTCTCAAGTAGCTTTATTCCACTATTTTAGTCATAGCTTCAATGGATTCCATAGTTGCCAAGTGAACCATATCTTCATGCATACAAAAAATCAAAGATCACTTCAAAAATTGGCTAAACTAGTTCAAATCTAAAGGTCATAATAAAATTCAATATATTTTTGAGTTTTTTGTATTTTTTGTTGCCCAGGATTGGCTATCTTTAATTTGGATAGCATATTTTTTTTGCTGATGTGGACCAATAGGATTAAAAATCATATCCCTACAAAGTCAATAATTCATTATATCTTTATACAACAAGTGGTGCAGCTCCATTTCATCAATAAATCATATATTAGATATCATGAATAGGATAAATTGTAAATGCATTCTCCAACCATTATTTTATTAAAAGATCATGTTTTTCCTTTTTCTTTTAATTAAAGCAATTACTAATGGGAGCTTGAAGAAAATATGGCAAAATCCAGAAAGACTAAATACATCTATTAACCTCTTGATTTGAAGTATTATAAAGATGTATTATATACATCTATATGGAAAAGTGAACATGGTATCTCTTATATTAAAGGTAAATTATGGCACGATTTTATTGTTTATGTTTTCATCTCCACAATTTTTCCTTCATACCTTCTCACTAAACTCTAAAGACATTCAAACATCTTGATGTAACTTGGCATTTCTTTGTCTTTGCATTACAACAAATTATGTTCTAGTTATTTCATAAATAGAAGTTGAGTTTTTTGAATTTTGAATTAAATTTGTACAACTAGATTTCTACTTCCTTTGTCCTACTAAAAACCTCCAAATTTTTTTCCATGAAGGATTATCTGTATTTTTAGTCTTAGTGCCAATAATACATGCATCCTAGAACCAATAACCCATCCCTTAGATCTGTGCCAAATTTTGAGTTGAGGCAATGTTGTTTAAGCACCCAAAATCCATGTATTTTTTTTTTATCATATTTGAACTCAATTTGTAAATGTTGCCCACAATTCATGAACATTCAATTTCTAAGAAACCTAGTCTTTAGCCAAATTGCAAGTCCATCTGCTAGTTTAGATAGAAGAAACTTGGTCCACAACCAAATGACAACTCTATCTTTAAAATTCACAAATTGCCGCTTAGGATCTAAGTGGATCAAAAATTCATGATTTGAGAATAGAGTTGGAGTATGAAAGATCAAGTTTCAACTAAATAATGCTAGTCTTTGAGTAGAGCGTTAAAAAAAAGTTGAACTCATTGTTACGTCCTATTGCCTAAATGTGCATGTTGACACTACTATTTGAGTAGAAGACGTTGACAACTTCATTTAGAGTGTGCAAGACGTACAAAGTATGCAAGATTGATTTGGATTATCGAATTTGTTGCTTAAATTGACCCCACTAGGTTGTTCAAGATGGCCAACATGGCCAACACTTATTGAATGGTCAAAATTAATAAATAGAGTTTTTTAGTGGGACACAAACTATGCTTGATTTGGAATTTTTTAATGAGATAGAAGGAGTAACTGATATTACCGATGTTATTCAATATAAACTTTAACTTAAAATTCTAATTAAATTTATGAATTTCTTTCTATAATTAATGACATCCTAAATATATATAATTTTAGAAAAAATCATAATAAAATATATTCAAAATATGAAAACCAGGACTCTTTTTTTTCTATTCTACAAGTGACAACCAAATGAAGATTATTGAATATGAATATGCTTATATTTCAAATTACTTTATACCAAATCTAGGTTTTAGAAAATAATTCAAAACCTTTTAGGGGGATGGAAAATCTAATGTATTATAGATGAAAGCTATGGAATTTAAAATGGATAAAGACCTAATACATCATTGATGAAAAAAATACAAAAGCACTTGTAAAACTCAAAATTGCCAAAGTTATGAATCCTATAAGAAAAAATAGTAGACAAAGTAATTGTAGCTTTATTCAAGGCTTCACTATTCTACTCCATGGCTTTAATCGTCTTGATTCAAAAAGTGTTGTGAGAGTCAACTCATGGATTATTTTCCCCGAGTTTGTCCAAAAATTAGCAAAAATATCCTACAAATGTCAACACATAAATTGACATTGATCTTAAGTTTGTCACTAGAATGTAAATGTTGCTTTAAAATCAATTGGCAAAATTTCAAAGAAAGTTCTCAATTGACAAATATCATCCATTATTTTCATAGATTAAATAAATTCTAAATTGAAAAAATAGAAAGAATGAGGTGATTCGATCTAGTAGCTTGACTATAATAAATATAAAAATTTCAGAATCTATAAAACATACGCATGTTTATGAGAGAATATGTATAATGTGCAATCATTCTACAATGTTTGGGAGTATTGTTGCTTTGACTATTGTATGTTTTTCAAAGCTTGAATGATAATATTTGTATATATGAAATCATGGTAAAGAACTTATATGATTTAGCCCCTTGCAAAATTTGAAAAAGAACAATTAAATCACATGGCTGTGGCATTACAATGTACACATGGCACCCTTGAAATTGTTTTATTTGTCAAAGATACAACAAAGTAAGATTTAATTTTAGGTAAATGAATATACATTTTATAAGTCAAAAAAATAGAACTCATAAATGTTAATAACAACAACCAACCTAGATTATGTATAAAATATACAGGACTTGTAGGAACTTTTTGGAATTATGTAAGGCAGGTTATTACGATGGTACTACTTTCCATGTACGACTTTTCTTCTAAAATTACTTAAATTGATAATGAATATAATATTTAATATTAATAGGATTTCAATTCAATGTTTTTGTTTTTAATTTTTAAATTGTATTAAAATTTAATTTGCAGAAAATAATTCCACATTTCATGTGTCAAGCTGGCGATCCATCAGGTAAAACCTTGTAGGACTTACATTCCTTAATATATTAACTTACCATATTGACAAGAATTAGATATCATTGAGTAGTAAATAAAATTGAATAAAAAAATTAATTTTTCTCTTACCTAGTCAATTTTTGTAATAATCATTCAACAAAGTCCTGCTTACATCCTTGCATTTGAATTTTGAAAGAGCTAAAAGATGCATTTTTAACATGCATTTCATTAAAAAGTTTGGATTGATATATTTTTTTAATAAAATATCTTATCAATAAAATTATTTTTAAAATTAACAAATTTTTAGCATATGATAATGAGTATTCTCATTTTTCGCTTTGTATATAAATTGCATCCATATATCTTAGGCATTATATGAATAATTTTATAGATAGAAAAGTAATAGTATATGTTGCTATAAAATAATGCCATTCTAATCAAAATGCTTAAAGAATGTCAACTAAAGTCAATTTTTGCATTGCTTTAATTATTATGAAATAGTAAACATTGAATAATCTATTATTGGTTGGTAAGAATCTTGGTGTTAATCAATGATTATATGACACTAGTTGCATATTTCTAAAAGTCATTTGTTGCATGTTTACAATCACTAGGGTTTTAGTAAAACTAAAGTTTTATATAGGTACGGGAAGAAGAGGTGAATCAATTTATGGTACAAAGTTTTGTGACGAAATGAGTGCAAAACATAGCCATGATCGAAAAGGAATTGTTTCAATGGCAAACTTTGGTCGAAATACAAACACCTCACAATTTTTTATATTATTTGAACCAGTTAGTTATACATTGCTATAAACCAAATATCTTAGTTTTCAATTTACAAAATATCGTCAAATTTTTAATTAGAGATTAAAAGAATTGCAAATTTTTCAAAGAATTCAAAATCATAATAATGTCTTATTATTTTTTAATAAGTACATATTTTGTATTCTTTGATTTTGATTTAATATTTCTTAGAATATGATAATATCTCTATTTTGATAGAGTCCGCATTTGGATGGCAAACACACCATATTTGGACAAGTCAAGGAGCATTGCCTCCCAATACTTGATGCAATGCAACAAGTAAAAATCAAGGCAACAAAACCTATTGTTCCAATAAAATTGTATGAAATATGTTGTAGTCTAGTCTTAAAAGAACTCTTACATAATATTAAACAATTGGTCAATTTTTTTAGACTATTATTGTGTTTTTTGCTTATTATTTTTGAAATTATTAAATTATCTTTTCATTAAATTAATAAACATAATATTTTTTTTCTTAAAAATAAAATTTTGGTATTTTCTTAATAGAAAACATTTTCAAACTTTGATAAAATATAAAGTCAAAACAATTACTTACATGTTGCATAAAAAATTGAGCTTGATTATAATGTATATTATAATGTCTATATACAAACTTAAAAATATATTAAAAAAAAAAAAAATCTTAGACATGAAATTACATCAAACTTCCGATTTAAAATAGCATATTGAATGAATGTTTATTTCTTTAAAAAAAACATTAATGCAAAGCCCTTAAAAAAATTGGCAATTACTCTTACTTAGGTTTGTAGCAGAGGTAATAGATGATCCTTGGGAAGGCCAAGATTTGCCCTCTGGAGCAAAAATTCCTACAAAACCATTAGTTGGTGATTGTGGCTTCCATGTTTCACCATGTAGTGTAATGTAACAATTTGATTAAACACTTTACAATGGTTGGAAGTTGAATCTACAACAAACATGCAACCAACGGGTCTTCCTCCAGGAAACCTGAATAACACAATACTATGTCAACCTGCACTAATTTAAAATTTATCTTCATGAAGCCTGACGACACCTGCTGCTTCCATTGCTGAATCATGATGTTATGAAGCTCCAGTCCATGACTTTTTAAGTGTGAAAAATATTTTTGATAAAACAAAACCGTATTGAAACAAATGACTTCAAATTCATTTCAAGGTACAAGAGGAAAAGACAATAAGGTACAAGTTCCAATTCGCTTGTTCAAAAAATCATGAGACATCTCTGACAAACACCTGAAGATCGTCACAGGTGCTTACGGGTTAAGCTTTTTATGGTACAAATCCAGAAGAATATTATAATAGACTCTATGAGCCCTTTCATCAGTTTTACAATTAATCATCCCTCAGGTGCTGTAAACTAGTAAAGCTTACTTGATTGCTAAATCTCAACAGAAAGATCTTCGGCTGCCCATATCATGAGTAAATACCTGGTAACGATGAAGTTTAGATCGGGAGGAGTCTGAGTCGACTTGTGCAAGGTCATTTGCTGTTTTACATCAGAGAGCAGATTTAAAAAAAAAAATAGTATTCATTCTCTTAGGTCCTCTTCTTGGGGATTCCCATTGCTACCATCTGGTCAACTTCTTCATCATTCATGTCCAAACCAACATCTGGCCCATCAACGCTTAACTCGTCTTCATTGAACTCAATCTGGTGATACTCCACGACTTCATGTAAAAACTGGTTCTCCCTTGCATAATTTGCATTCTCTTGCTGCAAACGCTGTTTCTCAGCGAGCAAGGTCTCAAGTTGAAGCCTCACCTACAAGAAAAGAAAAGACCAGTAGAAGATTATGATTCAGGTCAGCTTCAGGCATCCAAGAATGACGTGGGGACTTCAGATACGAATAGAAGATGTACCAGCACAGTCACAGAACCATGTGTCTCAAGAATTGCTTAAAAGGAACCCGATACCACACAATTTGTCTACCACCAGAAGTAAAAATGAACAGAAAATTTTACCAGGTCATCCTCATCTGGTCTTGTTCCCTTAACCACACTCTCACGAAGCCTCCGGTTCTCTTCCTCAAGCTGAGCACAGCGATCTCTCAGAAACGTCAGATCCCCCCTTACAGTCTTCAATTCCCGTAACAACATCTTCGCCTTTGATGCCATAGCCATTGCTACCTGAGACCAATCAGGGACCAGAATTTCAAACATGAGGTTTAGTGATACTGATTTCTGAGTTTAAGCTCAACTCAGTTTGACCTGATATCTGAATTTATGTTCAATTCTCCTGTTAATCCCCAGATGTAGCCATTTGATCCGTCACTGCATCTACAATAAGCATGAATGTAAAATAGAGGACAAACATCCTCGATGACATAATGCACAAGCTTGTGGTCAACCCACTCCCACATCCAAACAAAGACAGATACAACCCAAAATGATTAAACAAACACAGAATTGAGCTTTAACTTCGTTTTCAAAGAACTCCCATCACGGACTAAATACATCGCCCCATAACTCTGTCACCACGTTCTATTTAAACAAGGGCGACCATTTAGACTGAAAGCAGTCAATTTCAGAGAAAGCTAAAAAGTTTAAATGCTCTACATATTGCTAGGAAAGAAATTCATATCATACATCACGAGAAGCTTTCAGTTGAATGTCTCCAGATAGGCCTGTATCGTCTGGTTTACCAGTCCCATCCGGTTTTTCGACTGAGCCTCGCAAAGAAGCAGAGGGACTGATAGAAGGCGACTTCTTCCAAAGAGGCACACTTTTTCGCAAAATACTACTTCGCGGTTCTGGAGTCAGAATTTCAGTGGCTTTTGATTCCACCATATTCAACCCTTCCTGCATCAAGAAAATGGTTGGAATAAATGTTAAAAATTGTAAGAGCACACCACCCGCCAGATAGAGTTGAACTTTGATCCAACACGAAAAGAGATTCATCAGGACTACAGAGATCAGCAACTGCAACTGCAGGCCACCAAATTTCATCTAGTGGACTGGATCCTGGTTCGTATTGTTTTCACGTCAACTGCAAATAGCTCTGTCACTTGCCATTTCAGAATCCAATTACAGGGGTCTGATTACTAGCAGTTATATCTCTCATAATGTTGGACATTTATGCCAATCGTTATTTGACAGCATACCTCGATGGCAGTTCCAAGTGTATCACCTAGAAGACTCAGGGAGGAAGCAATAGCATCCAGGCCTTTCTGCAACGTCGGCCCTTCAGTTCCCTTCACTGCACTGCCTTCTACAGTTTGCTTCACTTCAGGAACCTGCACTTTCCAAGCAGGACTTCTCAGCAACATATTGTCTAATAGTATATCGACAAGCAAAATCAATGCTGTAACAATAAAGCCATCAAAAACAGCATAAAACGAACTCTTGAAAATCAACAAAAACTCTACTTACACTTACCACTGAGTGAGGAATTTCAGTTTATGTGCTATTAATGACAAGTCAAACAACAGTTCCTACCATAAAGTCAGTACAATAACTGAGTATAAGGAGAAGGGGATGAATCGGTGCATGAAGAATCCAACTGAGTGAAAGATTACTAGACAAGAGCTCAAAACACATATGACTACATAAACGCACATTCAGTAGCCGTTTCATATCAATTATCAAGTAACCCAGCTTTGATAAGGACTCTTTGCGTTTTGCCACCCTTGATTCACAACACAGCAACGATACATGAAGACTAAAGTGCAAAACAACGAAAGCGCATGACATTTTCCCAGGACTAAAGCACGATCGAAAGACTAATGAAGATCCCAGATTCCTACCGAAACATAAGAGACCTATGAATTACAAAGAAAAGGATCGGTCTACCTACGGAGATTTAGAAAATTAGCATCTAGACACTACATCCAACTAGCTTGAAGACATTATGCATTTTAAACCACATGAAGGATTTGCATAAAACGAACGGTGTGTTTAGCACGTGAATATTGAGGATCGAGATGACTTCGTTTGAAAGCATAAACATAAAACAATTGACTTGCAAGGTAGTATGAAGAGAGACATGCGAGTGACACCCCCAAAGAACTGATAGTAATGTACTCCGTAACAATTACAAATAAAGCAGAGAAACCAGAAAAAAGTGGACCCGACAAGAAAAGGAACGTAGGTGTGACAAACAGTCGTCTCTCACCAATTCAAGGACAGATACAAGTAGCTTGAGATCAAAGCCTCGGAAATCTATCACCCAACTTACTTTATGTCCTCCATAAACATATTGTCTGTTACAATTCCAGAACCAAGGAAATTCCAAGATGAGAGAGGAATAGCCATAAAAACCCACCCGGAGAAAATCAGAACAGTAATGACAAGAAGATTGATTGATTGAGATTAAGAGCGCTTAAACAACACCTTAAATGGAAAATGTGAACGGTCCAAGAATTACCCTGAAAAAGAATTAACTGACCTAGCTGAGGGAAGACAAAATCACGCTTCGTGTGGTCAAGGATGAATTGTAGCGTTCCAAGCTCATTCATGTGGTACTGGAATTAGCTGATGATCAAGGATTGTCGAAAGAATCTAGTATACAGTATATCATCAGTATCTCATCTCAAAAATCTCTCCACAATTTCATGTATCCGAGATTATGCTGTAATCCCGCTCCTACGAGGGGCAGAGATCGGTTTACAACTAATCCTTGCTAAGCGCGGAAATTCAGAGTATGGGGTGCTGAATCAGCGTACAAATAATCGCTTTACAACTCCACAACCTCCGATAATTACCCAGGCAGGCGTCTCGCTATCGGAAACATTACAACGTTGATCGGCGGAACATTATGCACAATAGTGTTAAACCCATCTCTAAACAGAAAAATCATCTCGCGTCCTCACAGATTGAAACTACTAGTCGTCCTGGAATTTCGGGTTGATGAATCATAGAAATTAGATACAGACGACAGCATAAGCAGCCTCTGAAAGATTCTTTTGAAACCAAGTCTCAGCTGCACCCTCCAAAGCGTATGCTGGAGGGATTAAGATAGAGGTAATGACGTGAAAGTTCACAAACCTGGTCAACACTCGGTGGATTTTCTACAGCTTCTTTCTGAATAAGGACAGGGTCTTTCCTAGATTCGCTGTCATATTCAGAAGTGGGGATCCCATCTTCCAGGAGCACTGCCCTGGCCTTGTTTGTGAATGTAGTCCAGCTCCAAAATTTACCATCGGAAGATGACCTTTCGGGATCCAAAGGACTCCGAGGACTTTGCAATGAACCTCCTTGTACTGATGACTCAGAACTCTATCAAAAACACACAAAGAACCGATCACCCTGTTATGGCAAAAAGATTTCCCATCGTATCGTCACATACTATGACTGCAACTATGCAGTTAACTGCGTCCAGATGCATTGACAGTAAAAATTTACTTGTCACAATCCCAACTTATATTATATCGTATCCCCAAAATAAAAGATGAATGCAAACCGACCCTAAGCTTTTCGTGTCCAGCGTAAGGGGAGAATCTTGAACTCAAGAACTACCTCCGAAAGAAAAGGTTCTTAACTTCCAAACTTCTGCAATAAGAAAGTCGCAAACAAACAAGCAATGGCCAACCATAATCTGAATTCGAATTGAATCATGGAATCCCAGAGGTATAAAACTGTAGCCAAAATGAGTTCAAATCTAATGAGAGTGAAAATGGCAGAGGATGGACTAATCTGCTAGCCTATATTAACCCTGTATCACAACCCGAGGAGGAACTTCAGCCCTGTCAGATTTACACGTTTGCACTGGATGCAACTGGAAAGGAATAAAAATAATAATAATAAGAGGAAACTATAGATGGGAACATATGATAAGAATAAGAACTTCACAAATTGTCAAATCGGTAAGGAGAGACATTTGATGAAGAAATGTACTAAGAAGAAAATTAAGAATGGGAGAACGAATGCACATAAATTGAGAACAGTATCTTCGACTCCAGAAGAACATAAATGAGCTGCGAAGGTGTCGGCAAGCGTAACACAAGCTTTTCAGTACTCGCTATCGTTCCCTCCACCAACGGATATTCTCCGCTAACAAATAGAGACTGCCGCTCAGAATCTAATAAGAATACAGTGCTGTTCCAGCGTCATTATTTGTATTATTCCTTATCGGAGGTACAATACATATAAACTTGAGAACATATGTAAACAGAGATAACGCTGTTATTCTGTCATGAATTAGAGTGCAAACAAATGAAGACAGTAAACAGTGAGTCAGAGGCTAGAAAGTGAATATCAACCGTCCTCGTGAGACCTTAAAGAAGGTCAAACTAATGTGGAAAGCAATCAGACTTCATTAACAATTAATTGGCCGCTTCTGCAAGCCAACAAAGGAAACAGAACCGAGTACAGAGCCTACCACGCTGGAGAACGTTCAGCAATCCGATGTAGGCCTTAACCTACTCCTCCGAAAGATAAATTATCCAAGTTATTGCTCTACTGCAAAGACCATGACTCACTGCACCTGACATCATCCTCTATCCCACAAGCACTCATACTTTAAAAGAGTCTCTGAGCGAGCTCCAAATTGATAAATATCTTCCAAGATAACACTCTCACACAGCAACATCAACTCGACTGTACTTCTCAGTTCTCCGTCCGGAAGGGAGAAAATTTAACATACTTCTAAAATCATAGAAATTACACTTCAGGAACAACACAAGCTTCAAAATTCTAGCCAACACTGATTATCTCAAAACACAAGCCGTAAACCCAGGCACACATCTCCCATCCTATCCCTCCCTTCGGTTACACTCCGCTTACATGTCACAGCATCACACGAAGACTTCCAGCGCATCATAGAAGCTTCCTCTTCTAAGAAGCCTTGATGACTTGCGCGCACAGTCACAAAGAACGGCGTACGAGGACGTCCTCGCTCCAATTTGAACGTCTTTCAATTACATCTAAAACGTAACACCTCAAGATAACAGCATAACCAAAAAGAAGAAAGAAAACTATTAACCAGAAACTCAATCCAAAAACTCAAATCCGATGTAAACGACAATGCAGAGCCACGTAAAAACCAGCTTCCTCGGCACATAACAACAATGCAGCAGCTTGCACACACGGATCCTTAACCGGCATCATAGAAAGAACCAAATCCAAGCCATCACAGAAAGTCTCCTCCCTCCGCGCACCTTCCCTCTTAACATAAGCCAACGAATTTACCTCTTTCGGCCGAAGCTGCTGCTGCTGCTGCTCCGTCGCTGCGGCGGTATCCTCCATAACGATTTGCGACTGCCGTCCTTCACCAATGACCATAAAGAGAATCCGAAGAAAGCGAGGCAAAGGAATCGGAAGAAGGAAGACGCAATGTGATGAGTACTACAGAGCTTCACCGTGCAAAAACAAGAACAGTAGCGTGGCTTCGAGACACAACAGGGAAAACGGGAAGACAGAGAGTTTGAATGCGGAGGGGGGGGCAGCGGCAATAAAGGGCGGTGTGGAAGGGGTCAAACGTGCGCAATGGACAAAAGTGGCAGGAGTTCCAAATCTGGAGCGGACTGAAGTCACGGCGGTTCTCCCGTACGAGGGGTGAGTGGAGCTCTCGTACTCACTTTTTGAAATGTTACCGCTTTTTTCTTTTAATTTTTTCTTACCCAATGCACGCGCTGGGCCAGGGAGGATTGACCCCTCTATTGCCCGTGTTTTACTCTTGTAGAAAACACTGAAATTTTTTTATTTGCCACCTATGATAACATTTGAAAATTTGGAATTCATATTTGCAATCATATATTTTGCAATCAGACACCCCAAATTTAGCTAGTGAACGTGATGAAATACAAAATTTAACCCCTAAAGGATCAAGGTGCATTTTTTTGGCAACATAACTTTTTTGGGCAATTGCATGTAAACAAAGATTTCTATAATTTTGGCCCAAATTTTAATAGAAGGTGTGGACAAGGAATATCTCTTATGCGCACTAAATTTCAAGACATTTGGAAATATGAGTCAAAAGTTATGGCCTAATATGTAGTTTGTTTCTCAACTCGGGTAATCTGAGTATATTTGGAAAAATCCCTTTTTTCAAAAACAAAAATTTAAAATTAATTTTTTAGATTTATATATACACAAAATTTATTTACGGTAAAAGCTTTGAATCATTCTATTTTGATCAATGAGTCTAAAGTTATGAGGTGTTTTAGTTTGCGGGCAATTATGGATTCTGGCTACTCCAAAATAAACTTTGAAGTTATTTTTTGAACTCAATTTTGAATATTTTTGGAAAAAAATAAAAACAATAGGTGAAGATTGTTTATTACAATATTATAGCCATTGGATAGGCATTTTTCAATTCAATAATTAAATTATAAACAATTTAGTATTTTGATTCATTATCTACTTCTTTCTACTTACTATTTTTTTCCTATATGTTGTACATTTTCAAATGATCTGAAAATTTTCAAGCATGTAGTGAATTTGCCTTGAAGAATGAATCCAAAGAGTTGCAACCATTTTGGACATTTTTTCATACAAATCTGACCTTGTGAAGTGCAGCTGCCTAGTTTTTGCAAGGCCCAAAAAAGGCTTTTTGTCAATTGAAACACTAATATCTTGCAATCTACATGGTGGAAATTTCTGAAATTTTTCCACATCTTCTTAAATTATCATAATACAAGATCCTATGGTTGGATGTGTCCAAAATGTTTTAAAATTTTTTTTTGATTCTTGTCTTAAAAATGGCAATTTTGAAGCTTTTTTGGTGAAAGCATAGACAAGGAACTTTAGGGGTTAAGCGGTACAACAATTTTGACATTTACCCTCTATTGCCTCACATTTTGTCCTTGTAGAAAACACTGAAATTTTTTATTTGCCACATGTGATAAAATTTGCAAATTTTGAATTCATATTTGCAATCAAAGATCCCAAATTAGATAGGGGATATGTTGAAATACAAAATTTGACTAGTACAAAATAGGGGGCAATTTTTGTCATTTACCCTCTGACTAGGCAAATAGAGGGGTCAATCTTTCTTGGCTATGCAACACTGTTGGATAAGACGTTAAATCCTCCATTCAAAGTAGGTCCAACAAGGTAAATTTTGGGGTTCTTTAGGGATAAAAGTAAAAAAAAGCCCCCTATTTTGAGCCGTGTCTAGGGTACCTTATAGACCTCACATGGCTAATTTGGGGTCTCTAATTGAAAATATGAATTTAAAATTTACAAAAATAAAATTTATGTGAAATATAAAAAATTCTTGCGTTTTCCCTAGGATAAATTGAGTCTACTAGGCCAACTTCGAATGGAGGATTTAACATCCTTCCACTGTCGGTTCATTTGTTGTTAGAGGAAATGTTTTTTTTCAATTCGGAAACTCATAAATTTGCACTCAATTCTTATTAGAATCCGTTTTCAATATTTTTTTATAAATATTGAAAAGACATTCATATTTTCATACTAGAAATAATTTACACCAAAGGAAGGAAATACATAAAATTGCTAAATAAGGCATGTAGTCTTTGTAAAAACTCACCAAGAAATGTCCCCTAGCTTGAAAAGTTGAGTGGACTATTTCTCATAATCTCTTTCCTAATGAGTGAAATTCACATAATCACTAATTACAAATTTTTCATTCACCAATCACATTTTTCATCCACAACACACGGATGCTAGTATGTGAGCTTCTAAGCGTGAGCTTGTGAGCATGTGAGCATGAGCTTGTGAGCCTACATTTTTTTTGTTCCATTTAGAGTTTGTATAATTCATGAAGAACCTATGACCGTGGAATTAGAAATAAAGATTTTTAGTCTGAATGAACAACAAATGAATATGCTACTATGCAATTTTGTACCAAAAAATTGAACAAATTTATTTCCAAAAATTGAAATATAGTCAAAATAGATAGAATTTGTAAGCAAGTACATGATAAAAATAGATGTAATGGTTTAAGATGTCTCACTACCAAGTTCTTAAATATAAAATTAGAATACATCTTAACAACATCATAGAAATGACATTTATGAAGTCTAAAATAGAAGGACCAACAAGTATGGGTTATAAAGGCTAAATATAATATGGTGATAAGTAAAGGCTCTAAACATTATAAACACTAAATCATAAATAATGCTTTTGAATGATTAAGTGATAAATGTAATCTTTATATAAATTTAAAGGATGAAAATGGTCTACCTATTTTATTTTATTTTATTTTTATTAATATATTTGAAAATAAAAACAAAAATATCTTAAATATTGAATATTTAAAATAAATATAGTAGTCATATGTTATACACCAAATAAATTTACTAACCTTGAATGACCTAAACAATCAGTTTTTTAATCAATCTCTTTCTTTTTTTTAATTGTCTTTTTTTTATTTAATTTTTTCTAAAAATAATAATAATTTCTAAAAAATAGTATATATACATAATTAATTTCAATGGTAGTATTTTGATTTAATTTCAAGTTAAATTTCACTTTGTGGAATTTTATAAAGTTTAGAGATAGAGTGTGATTCAAGGCTCATGATTTCCAAAAGAATGTAGTATCCCACAACAATATGCACATAATCAAAAATAGTAGGCAAATGATCCATACCATCTAGAAGATAGTTAATAGATATAAAATCAACCACAACATTAAAAGGCTTTTTTGTCTCAATAGCCAACTACCATATACAAAATTTAAATTAGAATAATGTAACAATTGAATAAAAAGGTTCAAAATATATTATTGTTTAAATAATATAAATAGACAAGTACTCACTTGAGCCCATCAATCATTTAGCCTTATGAAGTCACTTAGAAAAGTCAATATCATTGAATTTTGCGTTAGAAAATTTGAAAGCGTCATAAAAAGTAGGAGACTTATTCACATCTCTAGCCACTTGATTTTTAAAGAAGTGTTCATTGTTGAAGTTGCCAACATTCAAAGCTTGTTTTAAGTCATCTCTAAACTTTCATCATGAGTTTCATAGTGACACTTCATTTGCTCCAAGAAAATTGTGATATATTTAGGATATGCAATAGAGAGCTATTTCTTTAATTATGAATGAAAAATTACCTTCCCCTTATCAACAACTTTGGAGACCCATTCATCAATTGCACTTGGAGTCTAATTTGATGGATTGTGATACTTTTCACAAAATTTCCTAAATTGTAATAGAAGCGTTCTTCAATTCTTGTTGTAGGAAGTAAATGACATATAAGAATAAACAAAATTGCACATGATAACAAATATTCTAATGTATAATAAAGCAACATAATATCAATTTAAATTAACAACAATAACAAAAGAAAATAGAAAATAGAAGATAAAACTAAAAATCGAAAAAATATATAAAATAGGAAATAAAACTTTAGAAATGAATCTTAAAATATGACTCCATTTAGAGCTTCAAAAGTTAAAGTGAACTAAATTCTTTAATTGGACTTTTGCTTGGCTTCAACTATAGTAAGATCTTCTTTGGAGATAAATTTTTTCAAAATATGAGAATAGTTGCCTAGCGACACTTTGAATACGATGAAGTTTGTGAACGAGATTTATGGAAATATGAAAATTTTGGTTTCTCATAGCAAAACAAGATTTATTGTATTAAAATATGTGAAGTGAACATCAAACAAAACAAAACAAAATAAAGACAATTGTAATGATTCAAACCAAATAAGCTTTAGAGACTACGAAATGAAAAGAAATAAAAAATGATAATGAAATATAAAGAATTACCAATTGACATTATGTAATGCTATCAATATAGTTGCAATGTACCTCTTGACCTTCCAATCAATACTTTCAATAATATAATGCCACATGAAATCATTTACATAATTAGGATTGATAATAGGCAACAATGCTTGCAAACGGTAGTTGCTATCCCACAACATAAATATCTTGCTATAGAAAACTTTGAGATCTTTATCATTTTTCAATTTTTTTATTAAATGCAACATTTACCTGCACCTAGTTAGCACTCCACATTTCAATAATCAATATCATTTGTAACATCTACTATCTTTCCTTTATTATTCTCCAAAGCCATATAAAAAACTCCATTTCCTTCCATATAACTATAAGTAACAAAATATGCAACTAGATTCATGGCATCATTCTTCAAAATAGGCCTAACAACTGGTAAAGAAGTCATATAACATTAAAGAATATTGATTTTTGATTATGTTCTTAGTTTATATCTCAACTCTTCAAGACAAGAAAAAGTGTTCATAGTTTTCTTCTTCAAAAAGTCATGCAACTCTAATTGATCTTTAGAAAGAAGTTGAAATATAACATTTAATCTCTATGCTTGTGGATTTCTTTGTGTCAAAATCTTTAAAATCACAATTAAATCAAGATTGAAAAAAATCTAGATTGTATATATGTATTGTACAACATGTAAATCAATATAGTAGTTGTTAATGGTTGTGCATTAGAAAAGCCCATAATTTTTAGTATTTGACCAAATTCTAGCATATATTGTAAGTAATTTAGAATTCCTAAAACTGTGGCTATTAATGGTTATGCACTAGGAAGAGCAATATGATTTTGGCATTTGATCAAATTCATGCATATGCTACAAGCAAATTTAAATCTTCAAAATTGGGTCATTAACGATTGTGCACTTAGAAGCCCAAAATTTTTTAAGCATTTGACCAAATTCTCACATATGCTACAAGGAAATTTGAATCCTCCAAACCATAGGCTGGTAGGCGTAAATAGTTGTGCACTTGGAAAGCAAATTTTTTGTAACATTTGAACCAAATTTTGGCATATATTGCAAGCAAATTTAAATCCTTGAAATAGTGGCTATTAACAGTTGGAATTTAGGAAGGTCCCAAAAAATTTCAAAATTTGACTAATTTTTGCATATACTAAAAACAAATTTGAATCTTCAAAACCATAGTTGTTAACAGCTAGGGATCTAGAAATGTCTAAAAAATTTCAACATTTGACTAATTTTTGCATATACAATAAACAAATTTGAATTCCTTAATCCATATCTGTTAATAGCTAGGGTCTAGAAAGGCCCCAAATTTTTGAATATACAATAAACAAATTTGAATTCCTTAATCCATATCTGTTAATAGCTAGGGTCTAGAAAGGCCCCAAATTTTTCAACATTTGACTAATTCTTGCATATGGCAAAAACAAATTTGAATCTCTAAAATTGTAGCCATTAATGGTTGGAGGTCTAAGAAGGCCCCAAATTTTTCAACATTTGACTAATTTTTGCATATGCAAAAAACAAATTTGAATCTCCAAAATTGTAGCTATTAATGGCTAGAGGTTTAGGAAGGTTCAAAAAAATTTCAACATTTGACTAATTTTTGCATTTACAATAAATAAATTTGAATCCCCCAAATCGTAGCCGTTAACGGCTAGGATCTAGGAAGGCCCCAAAAATTTCAACATTTGACTAATTTTTGCATACATAAGAAACAAATTTGAATTTCTAAAACCGTAGCCGTTAATGGTTGGAGGTCTAAGAAGGCTCCAAAAATTTCAACATTTGATTAATTTTAGTATACACAACAAACAAATTTGAATCCCAAAAACCATAGCTATTAATGGCTAGGGGTCTCAGAAAACCCCGAAATTTTTAGTATTTAACCAAATTCTTGCATATGCTACAAAAAAATGTGAACCTTCAAAATTATAACCGTTAGCGGTTGGAGGTCTAGAAAGGCCCATAAAATTTTAACATTTGACGAATTTATTTATATTCTGAAAATAAATTTGAATCCCCAAAACCGTAGCCGTTAATGGCTGGGGGTCTAGGAAGGCCCCAAGAATTTCAGCATTTGACTAATTCTTGCATATCCTAGAAACAAATTTGAACCTCCCAAACCGTAGCCGTTAACGGCTGGGGGTCTAGGAAAGCCCAAAAAATTTCAACATTTGACTCATTTTTGCATACATAGGAAACAAATTTGAATCTCCAAAACCGTAGCTGTTAACCGTTGGCGGTCTAAGAAGGCCCTGAGAATTTCAACATTTGACTAATTCTTGTATATTCTGGAAACAAATTTGAAACTCCAAAACCGTAGCCATTAAAAGCTAGAATTTAAGAAGGCCCCAAAAGATTTCAAGTTGTGACTATGTAGATTCAAAAGCTACAATTTTTGAATGACCCTAGGAGAGAAGACAAGCTCTTTATACAAGTGGGATGGTAGGAGGTAAAACAACCCATGTGGGATATGTAAATTAAGATTACTATGAGCTCAACCGCTCATACCTAATTAAGTTAAAAGTAAGAATTGTGTTCAATATAAAACTTTGGACCTCATTTTTTCATAGTAGAATAATTTTTTTCTTAAAACTTTGAACTAATAAAAGTTTGAAAATCACATTAAAATTCATCTCTAAAAATCTGTTTTAGATTTAAAGTCTCTAAAAGAAAGTTATGGACAAAATTCAGAGAGGGGTTGAAAGTGACAATTTTTTGACATTTCCAAACATCCTCTCTAAATTTTGTTCATAAATTTCTTATGAAGATTCAAAATTACAAATAGATTTCTTGAAAAGAAATTGAGCTTGATTTTCAACTTTTATTAGTTCAAAATTTTTTGAAAAAAATCATTCCATTGTGCCAAAATGAGGTCTGAAGTTTTATATTGAACATAATTCCTTCATTTTGACAATAAGTGGTCAAGCTCTCATCTTCAAATTTTTCCATACCCATTAAAGATTCATGAAAGACTTTGGGTTTCATTATAAAAACTATCTCTCAATCCTTCAACTTTATTAAATGTCAATGAAGTAATTCTTTTATTCAAACATCAAAAAAAATTTGGTAGTAAATGGTCAAATGATATTTAATATATAGTTAAATGAATTGTTATCATATTTTTTTATATTTTTGACAAACCATCTTTACAATTTTTTATAAATTCAGATGTTCAGTCCTAGATTGGAAAAAAAAAATTAGCACTTGTTTTGAAGTATAATAAATTCAAACTTGCTATCCGAATATGGTATTTGTTTAAAATGATTGTCAATGGGCTTAGAAGTGGAATTGATTTCATAAGACAGATGCAACCAAGTAATGACTTTGAAAACTACTTTGTCATATATGAACATGTGAAGAGAATGAAATCATAAACAACTATCACTTGTCACATTTATGACTCTACTTATTGCAAAGTCATGACTATTGCCATTTGTAATATGTAGATTGCTTAGGATACTAAAAGTTAACTCATTTTTTGCATTATTATAGGTCATTGTAGAAAATAGGGTGTTGAATCCAACCTTCAAAGGATTCATGTGTGATAATGTGTTGAAGACAACTAACTTTAATACAATTCACATTGTGTATAGGTCAAGGGATTCATTTGTTCCAATAGTAGATTATGAAATGACTTTCTTGTTCCATTGAGCAACAAACATGTACAAGCTCATAAAGAAGCTAATCAACAAAGAATTCTTGAACCAATATATCTAATTCTACATGTAGTATATAACATAAATATTTGAAGCAAACAAGATGTATTTAGAAATAAAAGCTTGGTAGTGTTCTTCTAATGTTGCATTAAAATCGGCAATTCATGAATTTATTGGAGGATTGAATCACATTTTGATACTTTCAATACGTTAGTGGGATGGATTGATATAAACAATATTACCTTTAACATCTTTTTTTTCTTCCTATTTTTTATCTTAAACTCTAAATTATAAACTATTTGAATAATGATTTTATTCATCATCTTTACAAAAATTGAGAATAGAAGAATTAGTAGATATCTTAATGTCCAACCTCAAAGAAACAATGTACTACAAATGGATGCAAACTTCTAAAAAATATAGATCATCTAATATATTAGTTGCCACATGTGATGAGTGGGTTTGGATCTTCATACACATGACCAGCTATATGGCTTATCTTTGTGAGGGCCCTTTTAAAAAAGATCCTTCTAAAAAGGGTTTGAATTGAAGAGAATTATGGCATGTAGAAATGGAAAAAAATTGCAAATGCCCTTAGTGAGATGCTTGAAATAGAAGACATCTACACTCAAATTTCGCATTTAGAAATAAAAGAGGTATTCGAGTCTAGCAAAAAGAAATTGGATCTTTTGATCAATTTTGAAGGTGATTTTCATCAATCCAAGAAGGTTAACTTCTTTCATCTTTGGATTTAAACTAAGTTGGTCATTGCTAGAATGCATCTCTAGATTGTATATTTGAAGAGTTTAATATGGTCATACCATGTATCTGATCTATGGTGGAAACAAATAACAATACATTGAAATGACACATAGTGAGAATTTCATACAACTCAAGGGAACAATATTATACCATTCAAAAGTGTATATATGCCAAATGCAAGATATTGATTGTTAGGCATGAAAAATCCATTGTACCCTATTTACAAAGGGTAGAAGCATGAGAATAAGGACACAACAATTCCAACTAAGTCAATTTGTGGTTTTGCTCAAACCAAATTGTATGATATGTCAAGGAATCTAAGATTTTTCATATTCTTACCCAACTTGAGATCCCCAAGGTTTGGCATATTCTTATTCATACCAATCTTACTTGTACCAAAATCATTAAGTTTCAAAAAATTCGATTTTGCCTACAGTCCATCAATCCAATGTCTTCTTGACATTTAATCACTTTGTCTTGGATATTTGAACTTGTATCGTGGGCTCATTCTTGACTAGAACATACTTAAAGAATCTCCTCCATTTGAAATGGCAAGCAAGTTCGTCAAAGCAATAAGGCACCTATTGAAAATCACCAAAATCAATAGAAAAGTGCAAGGAATGTTACCGCAAATGTGATGAAGGTGAACTTCCTTTTTTGCTTTAGACTTAGTGCTATTATTATGCTTTTGTCTAGGATTGACCTGAACCAAAAGGTCCATAACATCACACTTTGCAATTTTCTATTTCATATTTGTCTTCATTATAGAAGTATGAATGGGACTTCCATTAGAAAGTGTGGCATTTACAAAAACTGAAAATACCTTAATTACATCTTTCATTACTTTTGCAAAGTAGATTATGAAACAAACACATTCATCTACGCTCTTATTTTTAGTTTGGATGAAGTTGAACAAGTGTTTGTTGTTGTTGTTAAAATCATTAAGATGTGCAAATGAACAAATTAATTCACAGTCAAATATTAGCATGATATAAAGTAGATGCATAGTACTAATATATTATCTTCAAAATCTCCAAATTCGAGTAGCAAAATCTTATATTCATATTACAATATGCATTCCTTGCTATCATGTAAGAATATTTTATTATGTACACAATATTTTATATCCTATGATATTTTCATTGAATTTGTCTTTCTCTAATCTTTAAAATTACCTTTAAATTATTTGTACTCTCACTTAATCAACCCACCCTAAAACAATCTTTTGGAACTTGATATAAATTTTGAAACATGTAATAGCACCTTCCCAGGCTTCAAGATCTAAAGTCCAAGGTCATGAGTCCCATGGTAATAGGTCATATTTTCTAAATATAATAAATTTAAATGAAAAAACATTAGTCTTTTAAGTATTGAAACAAAAAAATTTAGAAATTACATTATGTTCTAAATTTCTAAGCTCTAGACTCACACAATCCCTGCTCACCACTCATAGGCTCACGCTCACATGCAAGCGTCATTGATCCACGGCAGATGTCTCAATTTCTAAACAAGCAATATGTTGGGCAATGTTTGAAGTGAAGGAAATTCTAACAAAAAACAAGCATTCTTCATCAAGCTTTGCACTCCTTATTAGCCTTTTTTTTATATCAAAATTTTCTTTGCCTTGGTCATTGCCCTATACAAAACACTATAGAAAGCCAAAAAATATTGGTTCAAAACAAGGGAATTATTTCCAAAGTGAGCCAAGGACTACAATGATCTCAAAACTAGTTCAGGGTTTTTAGCAAAATGTTCATTTTTGGAAGATTTAAAAAAAAATTTACACTGGGGGCATGAAAAATTAAATAGCAAACAAGTGAAATTTAGCTAGTTTTGGGATTGCCGCTGAGGAGGTTCGACCACTTCATGAAATTTTTTAGCTAAATATTTGGCTTTTTCTTCAAGTGAAAGGGAGGAGAGAGTACTAGTGAACAATGCCATGTGTAAAATTGAAGAGGATGGCCACTAAAGTTTCAAATAGCATTTAGGCCTTTGAATTAAACTTTTTGAATTTATTTCTTATTTGGTGGAGGAGGAGATTATGGAAACAAACAAAATTCTAGGTAATTTAATTTTTATGATGAATGAATAGTAAGAAGGAGTATATTTTGGGGAAGACTTAACTTGAATAGTAGAAGTGGAGCATCATTTTGTTTTGAAAAATTACATCACTTTTCCTAACTTGAAGCTCTACTCAATTGAAGTCCCTAGATCTTCTTTTCAAACTAAAGAACTTTAAGTTATGGAGCTCAAAAACCTTGCTATGTCAATTGTTACAAGTTGTGAAAGTCTAGATTGAAAAAAATATTTTATTTCACTTTGCAAGTTTTTGTTTCTACTTATACATTCCCTTTACACTTGAATTTTTTTAATTTATGACCATAAATTATAAGAATTAGATCAATTGTAAGATCTAATTCTAGCACAAATTAACTTAATCATTCTTTGAAGAAAGAGGTCAATTAAAAGGGTTATTAGACAAATGTGTTCAACCATTCATTAACTACAATAATCCAATAAAGACTTGTCACCTAAATCACCTCCTTGAAGCCTATTGAATTGAAATGCAAACCTTAAGAGTGAGTAATTCTTCAAATGCAATAGTTTTTTTATTTGCTTAGATGTAATCATAGAGAGCAAAGGCCAATAAACAAATAGTGGGGTGATTGGTTTGTGTTTAAAACAAAGACTACAGCGAGAGGCCATATTTATTAACTTTTAGATTTAACAATGTGAATATCATATCAAATAAATGGACAAAATCTATGGTTGTAAGATTTAAGGCATCATGGTCCTCAAAATAATATTAGGTCTACCTAAAAATGAAGGAGAAAAAAACATCCCTAAAAACAAATAAAATATTATCTATTTAGGTCGTGGAAGATTCTAAGTCATACTTCTTATTATGAAAAATGTAATGGAACTTGGCCCAAATAAGGGACACTTTATTAAAGGAACCTAGCAAAGAAAATAAACAATTATGAGCACTCTTGATGGTCATAATAAAAAAAATTTACTTTCATTGCTTGCCAATGGAAGTGCTCTTTGTAGAAGGGCATCTCTAGTGGTCCGACTTTAAAGCCTACATTGGTGTTTTTGGGATGAAAAATAGGTAATCAATGTGTAGTCCCCTCAAACTATTTTCTTTAATAGTACAACAAAAAAATTATTTTTGTTGTTGTTTTGCAACTCTGCCAAGTTGTACATTGCATAGACATTATTAGTGGTGAGATTCTTTACACACTTAGAGATTTGTCATTGTTTTGGAAGTTTTAAAAGTAAATTACATGGATGGAAGATTCTATGGCTAGGTGATCCACTATCCAAATTTAGAGCATGTTGTTTTGCCTAGATGAACAATTGATAGATAAGTAAAGATGTTTGAAAGCAATACTTGACCCCTAAAGGACTAGATCCTTTGTAAAATGGTCAAATTTTGTTTCGAGCCCAAAATTAGCTTTTTAAATCATATTCAATCTTCAATAGAATATTCCTCGCTACTTGCAACCATGTGTTATTTATTAATGGGAAGAATCTCTACTGATTTTGTATAAATTATATTTTTATAATTTTCAAAATAATATGTGAAAATAAATTGGTAAAAATAAAAATAATAATTCAATTATCCCCTAAAGGTTTTTGACTGTGTTTTTACTAAAAACACTACAAACCTACAATTTCTAGTACAAGTACCAAATTTTTTTTTTTAAATTCTACACATTTAACCATAAGATCCTGTAATACATTAGTTTGAGAAGATGTGGAATTTTTTTCAAAAATTTTCATTGTAGAGATTGTAAGATATTAGCATTTGAATTGACAAAAATCTTTTTTTAGCCTTGCAAAAAATTGGGCACTTGCTCTTTACAAAGTCACATTTGTATGAAAAATGTCCAAAATGATGGGGCTTCTTCTCAATAATTCTTTTGGGCAAGTTGGTTACATGCTTGAAAAAATTTAAATCATTTGAAATTGCACAACATATAGGAAAAAATAGTTAGTAGAAAGAAATAGAAAATGATTCAAAATACGAAATTGTTAAGAATTTAGTTGTGGAATTGAATAATTCCAATCCCAATGGTTTCAATGTTGTAATAAACAATCTACATGCCATGTTTTTACTTTTTTTCAAAAACATTGAAAATTGAGTTACATAAAGGACTACACAATTTATCTTAGAGTAAAGATTTTATAACTACTTGCAAACTAAAATTCATCATTAATGAATAAATGATCTCATTAATCAAAATGGAATGATTCAAAGCTTTCCACATGCATATAAATCTAGAAAACCAATTTCAAATTTTAATTTAAAAAAAAGTGATTTCAAAAGAATTTTTTGAGTGACTTGGGCTACCCACAAGTAATGAAAATTACACATCTTACAATACCTTTTTAACCATGACATCAAAAGTTATGAAAATTTTTAGGCCTTAAAGCTACTCCTTGTCTCCATATTGTGTGAAAATTTCAAAGAAAAAAAAGAAATTTTTATTTGTAGTAAGCTATCCCAAATCACTATAGTACGAGGAGAACGCCATTTGGTGCTTTAGGGGTTAATTTGAAAGTTTTCTAAGAAATGTAAGAGTCATGAAGAACAATGTGAAATTTTATCAAGTAATTGTTTTTCTTACACTAAAAACACCCTTGATGATGACTTGTATGTCAAACCATTTTTTATAGAGATATAGTGATTTTTTGTAGGGATTGGGGTAGACAGATCAAATGAGTATGATATTTAAAAGTGCAGATTGTACATAAATTTATATCAATAAAAATATACATTAGAAAAATTTGGAATTTTGATTAAAAAAATAATATTTAAAAAAAATGAGAATGATTTAATATTTTGTAATTTAAATTTAAAAATAATTTATAAAGAATTAAAAAAAATATTGTAGAATTTGGATTTAATACATCAATGGAGCTTCCAATTGCAACAACTCATTGAATTTTTAGATTTTTTCAAAGTTCTCAAACGGAGTTGAAAGATAACTTATTAGGCTTTGTTTTCTAAATTTAAACCAAAGCCCAAAATAAATACTTTGAAAGTTACAATCATGTTTATATTCACTTTTAGGTTGTAGTATCTTTAGAAATTAAATACTACATTAATCCAACTTGGACTTCAACCTTCAATATTAATCTCCACTTCTATTGACTAGTTCCCATTTCAATCCCTAAACATTCCAACATCTATATTCTAGATGATGAATTCTATGCATACACCTTCACCTTCATCATCTAGAATTCATTATGAAGCCAATGTTTTGTACATACACCTTCACATTTGTTCAAAATAACCCTTAAATTTCTTAAAAGTAACCTTTTTGAATGACCAATTTGATGAAAGTTATTTGGAAAAGAAGGAAATATTTTTATTCTTAAACATATGCCAAATTACATTTATTATATGCCAATAAATGTTGATCATGACCACCAAATTCAATAGAATCATATATGTGGAAAATTTAAAAAAATAATTTTAAGCTATGAAGGATTTATAAATAAATTTTTGTTATGGGTGTTATATAAATGAGTGTTGGACATGGGTGTCACTCTAATTTGGATATCATTTTTATTCTAAATATTATTATTCCAACTCCAATTTGGTTTCAAATTGATTATACTACCTTTATATAAGTATTGTAGTAATAATATTCAATTGAAGTACCCCGGGTGGTAATTGACCTTGGAGGTTTCAATCTTTTCTTAACTTGACTTCATACCATTACCATCCATGTATGTATTTCAAAATTTTGTAAGAATATCATTAACGTAGTTCAAGAATTTAGAATTTGCTAGTAGCTACCACACTAGTGGTTTTGAGTACAATTATTGCAATTTCATAAAGTCCAATTGGAATGGGAAAATTGTAAGAAACTAAAATTAATTTTTTATAACACTCATGGTTTTAGAAAAGTAGAAGATCATGAAGTTTGTTCTTTTTTGTAGTGTTGAGAGTTGGATTCTTGAACTATATATACAACAACTATAATTTTCGTAGTTTGTTCATGTAATAGCTTAAGTGCCAACGCACATGAATTAAAAATACTCATCAATTATTTACCAATTGGGTAGTCTTGGCTAATATATTTGGACCTACCAATATGGTACACATTTCCAAAAGTTGAAACTCATAACTATACATTGATGTCTATAAGGCATTCCTAATTTTATTGATACCTTTGTTTCTTTGTTTGTTTGTTCAATTACATTCTAGAACCAATATCAATGATGTAAGGTGAATTTTGTGTTCCGCAGGGTAATTGTCAAAAAATCCCCCTATTGTGATAATTCTACATTCTTCACCTCCCATAATTAATTTGGAACCTCTAATTCCTGAATTGTGAATTTTAGAATTAGCAAATTTTTTTTCTCGTGTGGCAAATAAAAAATTCCTGTATTTTTCAAAGGGGTAAATTTATCCCACAGGTCCCACTAAGCTTAGTCGTGGGATGATTTTATTAATTTCCTGCATTAATGATATCCTTTGAAAATGAATATCATTACCCATCTGGTATCTCCAATACTCAATTAACTTAACCCACGGCCCAACCGACACTGGTGTAAGGTAACCCAACCTCGACCGCAGTCAAACTCTAGTTGGTTTCTTCTAGAATTGCCCGTCCTGAAGACTTGAGAGCTTCTCGCCATGATCGCAGCGTCACCCGAGCTTCACGATATTTAGGCATTGTAAGATCTCGCTGGCTTAATTAAGATAGCTCCTCTTGTGTTGATTCTCTCTCGTTCCCTGCATTTTCCGCTTGCAGAGTTGATGAGAATTTCAAAACGTTCGAATCCGAATTGAGCAGGATTGCTGTGACGTGTGAGGGATAGTTTTGCAGGAGCTGGAAATGGCATTGGAAAATTTGATGCTGATTTTCATTGCAGCATAGCCGTTCGTGAGCTTCCTTTATTGGTTAGGGGTTTCGGTTTTCTAGGGCGCATTGAGCTCTTACAGGAGGCTCATCGATGTTTCGTGGATGCTTGAATTATGAAAATTAGGTTTAGGGTTTGTAAATTTGTTGAATCTCTGCTCGAAATAATAATTATGTGAGTCTGCAGCAGATGTTAATCTAACTATTACTGGTCTCATATGTATGGCTTGTTGAATGTTCCTTTCTTTGTAAGTGTTCGCTCTCATATTTTACTGAATACGGTCCGCTTTCAACTTGTAGGATACCTATTTTATAATTAGTTAGTTTTTGGAGTTTTCTAGATGAGCTTCGCAGGAGGATGCTTGGATCAGGAAGAGTAGGTTTAGGGTTTGTATAATTGTAGCGCCTCTTCGCGTATCAATTATATTCAAATTATAACAGGTCTCATATGTATGCGTTTATTATTGATTGCTTTCCTTGTAAGTGTTTGCTCTAGTATTTCACTGCTTACAACCTGTTTTCATTTTGTAAGATTACGCACTGATAAAAGGAAATTTGCTTGTTTGGTATAATGTGGTGATGTATGCCCTAGTCTCTGTTCAGCTTCTTGCTTGTCTTTGTTCGTGTCTTATGAATTTTGTTTTTCTGTGCGTCGCCGGGACATTGTGGGATTTATTTGCAACCTGCACATGACTAGATCGACAGTTGTATGTCCGCTTCAAGGATCGTAAAGTTTGTATATTAGTGCTGGAACACGACTTGGTGATTCTTTCTGTGGCTCTGCGAAATCTTTTGGATAGTGGTTATCAAATTATATGTCTTGGACTATTCAGCAGACTTAAGAAAATCGTAACTTTTCTGTGATTTTCAGATATTCTTCATCAATGGAGTTAACAGATGTTTCAGAGAAACGTTTTGAGCGGGCGATGGAACGCCTCTTTGCAGGAAGTTCTACTCCGGCTGTCAGGTACGGTGAATTTGAGTTACCACAAAATTTAAGCCGTACACTGCTCTGTAATGCAGTCTAATTATGAAAGCTAAATCAGGCACACCAATTTTAAGGATATACTTTTGATATTTCTTTTGTTTCTAAATGGTTGCTTCATTTCAATGAGGCCGTTCGCTCGTGAACGTCGGAAATCTTTTAGTCCACGAATGAGACAGACGATTGCGAGGAAGATCTCTCAGTGTCATGTCATTCGTTAACAAGTTGAAACTGAAAGCGTCCGGAAGGTAGTGTTGTCCAAGCGTATACAGAAATCTGACAGAAGGTTCCTTTGCAGTTCTGCTGGAGGTCCTTCACCAGCCAAAAAGAAGAAATTAGACCAGCAAAATACGAGTGGACGAGCATTTCAAACCCCTGGGGCTGTAGAACCTTCACCAGTATCACACGGTTGCAGACCTTGGGACCGTGGTGATCTCCTCCGTCGTCTGGCTACTTACAAATCCATCAGCTGGTTTGGAAAACCTCAGGTAGAATTGCTAGACAAGGAAGTTAAAAGAATTTCAATCACAAATGGTCCATATGCCCATGTAGATCATATTTTTACTTGTACTTCAGTAGAGTTAAGACTTTTTTCTTCTGCCAAGTTATTTTCTGATTGCGATTTTATATGTACGTGTTAGTAGCTTTTATTATCGTAGGTCAAGTCATATGACACTCTATGATTCTTGCTATGATTCTGAATCCTATTCGAATGCGTTTAACTTAATGTGTAAGGAGGCAATTTCAGGTTGCAGGACCCGTGGCCTGTGCTAGGAGAGGATGGGTGAATGTGGATATCGACCTCCTTGCATGTGAAACCTGTGGTTCCCGGCTCAGCTTCCCTGTTCCCCCGTCCTGGCCTCGTCATCAAGGTGAGCGTTATTCAAAGACTTGAACAATCTCAGGGTAGCCCTGTAGTGTTTGATTCTCCTCAAGGAACATTTTCTCTCGTAGGAAGACTAATTTTTTGATGAACTTGTTTCTATTTGGAACAGTGGAACGTGCTGCACTCGCTTTCTCTGAGCAGCTTGACACTGCACACAAGGGTTTGTGTGCATGGAAAAATAATCCCTGTGCAGACACATTGGCATATTTTCCGCCCACACCTGTGGCAGATCTAAGAGGAGCTTATGCTGACCGATGTGAAACCCTTTTTCAGTTATCTGCACTCCCCGTGATCTCTGATACTGCTAAGTACCAGATGAGATTGTCCCGGGGATCACAATTTGACCAACTTCTCTCTGAGTCCAGCCCTACCGATCCTGGATTTGTGCATGGAAATGGAGGGAATTCTAACCCAAGTGAGAACGAGTTTTTTGCAATGAATAAGGGATTTTATGAGGTAAGCATGGCGGTGGAAGCCTACGTCCTATCTCGTTGGTACTTCTGATTTGCACAATGGGTGCTGTGTACACAGTGCGTATTGTCGAAAGATACTTCTGCAAGAGCTATGTCCGCTGCATCTGTTTGTAGTAAAATGTTTCATTCTGTATGACGATGTTCCTAGTTTCGTTAGGATGGTTCAGCTGACCGCACAACTGGTGCCTCCTGCTTTCCTGAGATTTCTATTGAATTTTGATATGGAACAGTCTCAACGAATGATTGCGCTTTGTGGCTGGGAGCCGCGGCTGTTGCCTTATACTGTGGATTACGAGGACCACTCAGGAACTCAGGACAACGAAAGGACAGGAACTTCGCAGGGACCTGCGCCTAGCGTCACCATACATTTCAAAGGGGACCTTCAAGCTAAGGTTCCTTGGAGTCAAATCCAAGCTGATGCTGACTCTTCCGACCCAGCATCTGCAGTGCTGGATTGCAATCTTTGTGGGGCCAGCGTTGGCCTCTGGAATTTTACTACAGTGAATCGTCCTGCTCCGTTGTTGAACTCTGGATTTGAGGAAATTTTGTCATCCGAAAAGAAACATTTAGAGTCGGGCACTCTAAGATCTGGTGTAAATGAGTTGGTAGATGGACCGGGGTTGGTCATCTCAGAAACAGCAGATGCTCTTCATGCGAAACCTATTGAAGCGGTACCAGTCAATACGTTGGGGAGAGCAGCTACCCAGAAGGGCGTGTTAGATCTGAAACTTACCATTGCAGGTGGGCCTCGTCCTACGAGGCTTAGTGCTCCATTTTTGGTGCCACCTTCCCCTAGCAATCCTGCCTTGCTAAACACTGGAGTGCAGTCTACGAGGAGTGAGGCGGCGGCTTATGCAGCTGCTTCGTACGAATCCCGAAGACCTGAGCACCAAGAAAGAGGGACTGGTTATGGAGGCAGCAACTTAGAAACGGTTCCTGACGACAGTTCTCTTCCAGCAGGTAATATGGAGGGTATATCGGTAAATGTTAGGGAGACAGGTGAATTAGACGGTGGTCTGTTCTCAAGGAATGGGAAGCGCAAGCGTGAAGTAGGTTCACAGTGGCCGGGTCCTCCGATGAAACAGCCTGCGATAGCCCTTCCTCATGCCTCTTCTGTGAATGCCATCGATTCACGCTACCTACCAAAAAAAGAGAACTCAATGGAGAGTGTGGATAATTTGCCCCCAGACAGCGATGGGCAATGCACAAATACGGCAGAGTACCTTGGGCCCATGTCTGGGGTTTTGGCTGAACACAGCAATGGGGCAGTGAAGAGCAAGGGTGATATAGGAGTTGAGGAGGGCGTGCGGACTAATGAAGTCGTTATAATTTCTGGAATAGGGCTTAGCGCAAGAGTAGGGGAGTTGGAAAGGGTAGGCCTTGGTGGTAGTTCTGAAGCTGATATTTATGATTTTGGAGCTCATTTGGATCGCGCAGAGAGCGTTGCAGAGTTTGCAACTGATGATACTGACTTTATGGAAGAATTTGTCTCTGGTCGTGGTTTAATGGATGATTTTGCTCCTGAGGAAGCAGAGGCGGTTGACGTGAAAGATAATCATGGAAGCAGTCAGCAAGCTATACATGGCATCAGTCACACATTTGTTCAAGACACTCTCTCGGTTGGAGTATGCGAAAGACGTGAGGGAAAAGGAAAGCAAAGAGAACCTGACGAGGATGTCAATGCTGGGAGTACTATCGATACGACGAATGCAATCATTCAGGGTCATGATGCGGACACCAGCCTCCAGATCAAAGAAGTAGCAGAAGGATATATGACAGAAGAATCCCCGGTTCAGAGGAACGAAGAAGTCCAGAGTCAATCTTTTTTTCCACCAGGTGAGATACGCGGATTTTCATTTCAAATGAAAAGCCATATGTGTATGTATATACACATCTTATATCTATGTATAACATCTCTCATATCTATTATATTAAGGACGCAGTGTCACGACCCCTGTCATGACTCCCGTCACAAAATCCGTCACGTTTTCATCCTAGAGAAATATCATCCAATTATTTCATCCGAGGTTCACGACGAAAACCTAGAGCGCTCCTGTGATTCGTCATGCACGTTTTTACCGTCTTTTACCCTGTCCCCTATGTATATATATAAATGTTTATGTGTGTTTGTTTGTGAGTTCAGAGTACGTGCATACATGCACAGATTTAGTCTTCATTTTTTTGATTCAAAGTTTCAAGAAGCATGAGCATATTCTAGGGTTACACAATATCTGACAATGCAAAATTGGTATATTCAGGATTACCCTTGGAGGATGTCAGGATACTGGAAATCCAGAAAAGGCAGTTCGATCCCATTCGGCAGCACAGGCACTTTTGTCCGTGGGTGAACGGTCATGTTGCTGCAGCAACAAGCAGCGCAGGACCCGATATTTCCTGTGGATGGCAAATTATGCTGGATGCTTTGCAGACCAAGCGTTCTGGGACTGGTGTTGCTGCATCTGAGGTTGCTGCTTCCAAGCTCAAGGTAATTGTCATCCTTTTAACTTCTGCAGCAATAAAATGTCTTTCAATACGATGGAATATGTAATTGTGATGTTGGATTTCATTGATTGTCGTGTGAGGGTACAAGTTTGTATTATTATCGTCAAGGGTAATAATGCCCCTTTTCCGTCTTTATACTTTCGCGCTATGGTGAAGATTATGTCCTCTGAAACGTCCAAGTGCATGCTACAGCACAAAGCGTTTTTGTATTCTCAATCGATGATATGAAATTTTATTATAATTATTTAAAAACTTGTAAACATATATCAGGCTCCACGCATAGACTTTGTTGGAGTTCTGGGAACCAGTGGACCCTAGAACTCTCCTAGTAATGAACCACACAGGCACTAAGTTTATATTCGTTGAGAAAATTATCGTTATGTTTACTGTTTTAGGTTGCTTTGTCGACTTGTATGGCCTACGTTCTTTAAAATCCTTGTTCACTTCGGTTGTTTGTCCACCTCCCATTTAGCCTGGGCAGTGTTTAGAGCTTGTTTCGTTCTCCAGTTTGCTACATCAGTTTATTTGCCATGATGCAATGGCGTTTTCCTTTTACAATTCTCACAACACACCTCGTGATGATGGATGCAGGGTGATCCTCTTGTTTCAGTTCGAAAGTGCCTGGGCAGTGTTTCTACCAGTCCACCACCAAGAATTTAAGTGGATGCCGAATGCAACAAATTGTTCTGGCTTGAGGCTTAGTATGGGTTCTGAAGGAGATTTACTGGCAAGGTAACGGGTGCACAACATGGGCGTGCGCATGAATTTGCCCTCAGAACGAACTTGTCTGTATCAGTAAACGAACTCTTGATGAAGTTGTGACATTTTGAGGGTCATCCAAGGGCACAATAGTGTATCGACGAGAACAAGTGTGAGAATAGTAATGTTTCATTAAGGATTTTCTTAGATAACAAGAGTATATTGGGATGATTCTCAAAACCATTTTGAAGGAGGCCTATTTTTCATCATGTAGTACTTATTGGTTTACTGGGCAATACTTCATGCATTGTTTGGGGTCAAAAAAGTGTGTTCTGAAGGGAAAAACTGTATTCTTATAGTGTATCATGTACTACCATAATAACTATATACTATATAGTGTCATGTAGATAACAATCAATGCCACTTGAAAAGTTATGTCATCAAATCAACTTCTGTACTATTGATAGCATTGCAATCGTGGAAAGATATGTAAACTAAATTAATTACAATACTTGACAAGTGTATTGACTTTTCAGTAGTGTCAATGACATTTAATCCCTAAATGTCCAAGCCACCAAATTTTGGTGTTGACAATACTTTGAAGTTAAATAAAACCTAACCAAATTGCTATTTTTAGTAGTTTATATTTTTGAAAATTTCTCTCCAAAGTCTAGTTTTAGCATCAAAAATTTGATTTTGATTTTTCTATTCAAGATTATGTGCAAAAGTGTCCATTGTA
Source organism: Pseudoscleropodium purum (assembly GCA_963969395.1). NCBI lineage: Eukaryota > Viridiplantae > Streptophyta > Bryopsida > Hypnales > Brachytheciaceae > Pseudoscleropodium > Pseudoscleropodium purum. The sequence goes on from OZ017795.1 coordinate 31,773,498, forward strand.
ATCTTGACTTTTTGTAGTGTCAAGAGCTCTTAGAAATGAGCCTCAAATACAAGTGATCTTTGAGAGAGATTTGCATTAGAAATTCATTTTGAAAATTGTAGAAGAGATTCTAAGAAGCCTTAAATTGATTGGGGATATGCATGTTATGTCCTTTAACTTCATAATTTTTTGGTGACCAATTTTTTAGATTTGATGTGTGAAGAGGATTGAAAGACTTCAAGTCATTTTCACAATTTTGACACTCTTATGATCAAACATTAAAATCTTTCAATCTGTAAGTGATATTGTTGTGTTTTCTTTTCCTATGCAATCTTTTACAAATCTAGTTTGAATTTTTATGGTTACAATTAATAAAAAATTAATACAATTTATCAAAATGTTGACCTTTTGTTCAATCTAGAGCAAATTCTTAGACACTCAAATAAGACCTTGGGCACACAAGAGTTAAATACAATTTTTTTATTTAGTACTTGCATTGTTTTAATCTTGCAAATTTCCATAAGATTTTGATAAGAATTTAAATACAATTTTCAATTTGGTACTTGTATTGTTTTAATTTTGCAAATTTCCATTAGAGCTTCGTAAGGATTTAATATTGTTCTATAACTATGCCCTATAGAAAGAATTTTGATGCTTGTGAGTAATGTTACAGGAGAATGGAGTTTTGTAGGTAGTTAACTCTAAAAGGACAAGCCTTTAACTAAATAATTGAATTTCCAAATCCTTCATTTTGTTTGTTTTCATTATGATCATTTATAAATGAAAACTTGGATATGGAGTATGGATTTTAGAGATGAAATCACAAGACTTTTTTATTAAAAGAAATAATTTTATTCTTTTAAAATGAAGAGATTTTAAGAAAAAAATTATCTTGAAGTCTTTAATTTTTTTTTAAATGAAAAAATGAAGTCATTGTGGATTTTTGAAGAAAAAAATTCAGATCCATTTAATAAAATCTAAGATTTTTAATCGAAATGTATATTATAGTGAAAATTTGGTGAAATCTTTAATTAAAAAAATCAATAGACAATGGTTGTAGGACCAATGTTCAAATTGCAATAAAATATTAGATTTTCAAGAAATTTCAAATATCTAAAATGGAGTAGAGCCAAGATTTGAAAAGCTTCATTTTATTAATTGAATGCAAAATCAAATAGAGACAATTTTTAGTCTTCAATTCACATTAATACACAAAAAATGTCAATACAATTTTTTGTATATATCTTTGACAATCAGTTGTCTTTATTGACAATAGATTAGGCTTGGTATACATCTTTGACAACTAGTTATCTTCATTAGGTTGCCACACAATACTAGTTATAGCAATCAAAGTCAAACAAAGTAATCATCATGGATCTTAACTTAGAGTAGTTTGTTAGTTTAGTTAGATATGTACAAAGCCTTGGAAAATAAATGGACTAGTTGCTAATGGCTAGTTGTCTTCATTAGGTTGGCACAAGGCACAGGTCATACCTATAGAAATTGAACAATTTAATCATCATGGACCTTAATTTAAAATAGCTGGCAAGCTTAATCAAATAAATACAAGTTAAAGCTTTGGAAACTAATTGCTAATGGCTAGTTGTCTTCATTAGCTTGGCATAGGGCACAAGTCATACCATTAGAAATCGAACAATTTATTCATTATGGACCTTAATCTAAAGTAGCTAGCATGCTTAGTCAAATAAATACAAGTTAAAACATTAGAAACTGAATGGATTGCTTATTGATAGCCACATGTCTTCATTATGCATCATGAACCTTAACTTGAATGAATTGCTTATTGATAGCTATATGTCTTCGTTAGGTTGCTACAATGCACAATTCATAGCAATCAAAGTTCAACAATTTAATCACCAAAGAATAATTTAACCAAGGTGGATCTTAAAATGGTATAAATGTGATTATTTGTAAATGGTTTGGAAAAAAATCCAAGTTGCATACTTGTCATGTAGAGAGAACCAATAGATAGTACAATATTTAGAATTTATTTTTATTATAGATGAAAATTTAGAAATTATATTTAGAATCAAAATGCTACAATTAGCTAAAAGAGCTAGGAAATATAAATAAACCAACTTCAAAATAGGAAGACATTTATTACTTTATGGCCTAATTAAATCTCCAACATTGAATCTATAGATTGAAGATTAACTTTGTTTGTTGATTGATTGGAATTCATTGTACCACCCGGGTTAGTTGCAAAATAAGAGAAAATTGAAAATTTTGGCAACTACTTTCAACATATTCATCTAGGCTTTGAACTTCTTAACTTTCAATTTCTATTGGAGTTTACAAAAAGCTACAAGATCACCTTATGCAATAATTTAGCCTTTTCAAAGGGGTTGACAAGAAGCTACAAGAACTACACATTCCTATGCAAACAAGAGCACCTTCGGCATTAATTCAACCTTTTATGAGAAACCCTAGATGAGTTAAGGATTGGGAATGCCTAGGGAGCTCTAGAAGTCAATTTTGTAGAGGTCCCGCTTCCAAGGATGCAAAAGGGCCCCTTGCCTCATTGGTAAAGAATGTTATGAACCACTTTGAACATTTGTAACTAATTTTTTGTCCCTCCAAAAGTGATGCCTCAAAATGTTGATCATTTTCTCTTGGATCCTAAGCTTTTTTTTTTCATTTTTTATGAAGTGCCAAAATGGCAATATAAAATTTTATAGAAGTGCTCCAAGTTTCAACATTCATTCACATATTGGATAGAAAATTTCACATTAGTATATATCACATGTTCATAATTCTATTTTCATCCACAATCTAGCAATTTCATCAAACATTTTTTTAAGGTGGAAGGCACCAATAACCAATCAAATAAGCAATTTGGGCACAAATTCTGTGTAGTATGAGTTGGTGGATACTTTTCCCATGTAGGGAAATAGGAAATATGAGAATTGCTAAATTTTCAGATTTTTATTCAGATAATTGAAATTACAATGCATTTAGGGAGGCAAAAGAACTCTTGACCCATAAGCAATGTCTAGAGTCTTCTAATTCCAATCATTCCAAACATTACTACAGGTATTGTGTCATAACCTTATTGGTTGCAAACTTGAAAAGGACACAGAAAACAAATTTCAAGCTTCAAAACTGGCAGATCCAGCCTAAGGTTGGAATTACCACCCCTTCCAGGTTGGGTACTGGGCGTGGTTGGTAATTGTTGCCTCCACCTTAGCTAATTCGGACAATTTTAGGCACAATTTTTCCACACATAGGAAGTACGCCATTACAAATTTCAAAGCATCTCATTACAGCTCCAATACATAACCGCAATCCACGACCACACCTGCCTAAAGTAAGGTAAGCTTACAAACAATGTTCACATGCACAGAACACATAAGACGCCTCTGGTCTGCTACCTGACTTGGAATTTAGTATACAATAGCACTGCCCACGTACAAAAGCTAACAACATTGACAGTGCTTGAATTCATTGGAATGAGTTCCTGCCACTACTTAAGCTTACTCACACTTCCTTGGAGATTGGCACAAACTTCAACACCATTTCTAAACATCATTTCTGTCTACCACACCACTAGTATTTTACTGTTAGAGAGGTAAGACAGGCTTTTCTTTTATCAAAATGAAAGCTGCCAGAGTCAGAAGTAATGGTAAAGCTTGTGTTATAGAATTTAGTTCCTCTTTGATTGACAGGGAGTTGATGAGTTAATTTCTACCCTTTTGATTGTCAGACCTCCATGATTCCAGCTTTAGTTCGGCACACACTGTGATTACGACGAGCAACGGAAGTAGAGTTATGAAATTCCAACCGCTAATACAGATCACATCACACGAACTCCAGCATACTGTTGTAAGACAACAGCACTCCTTCCCTGAACCCCTCTTCCTCATCTTCCAGATTCCGTTGCTCGTCGTAGGAGAGCCGTGGCGCAGACGAACTTCGGCTCGTCTTGAACATGCTTTTGCTTTTCTGCTTCATTCCTTTGTGTTTGGAAGACTTGCTTAAGGGAGAAGTCATGGTGCTGTGACTGTTGCTGCTGGTGTCGTCTTGCGAAGGCGATGAAAGCGTTTTCAGCTTCCCGGTGGAGTCGGTGGAGTCCGCTTGCCCAACAGGAGGGTAAGAGGGGAGCTGCTCCGGTGTCATCTTTCTTCCTCCCATGCCAAGACCGTAGAGTGATTCGCCATCCTGTTGTGGATCCAAAATTCTCAACACTTGAGCCATGCGCGGTCGCATTGCGGGGTCTTTCTTGATGCATTGCCTGGCGGCATGCATCATGCAGTGCATCTCGAACAGGTTGTTGTCGGAGCATTCTGTTCCGCGGAGACGTGAATCGACCAATTCCAGGTTGGGTCGGTCCAGCAACTCCCTTGCCTGCAAAAAAAAATTACGAGGGAGATGAGGGGTGAAAACGTGCACTGGGGCACTTATGATCAAGATTTCATGGTTATGAAATGTCCAATTCGATCGATTATATTGTGAACAATATAACTAATAAGGGGTCAAATTTATGTCATCACAACCCCTTGAAACATTGTATGTGTTGATCAAGAGACAAACAGACTTGAACAAAAGAAAGCCCCCATATGACCTACTCAAAAGCGCTAAAAGGTGAGCCTCGTGAGCATCTTTTATCTACTAGAGGCTAAAAGCAACACCCATTACTTCCGCCTATGGTGAAACAGGCAGATAATTCAAAGCCGAGAAGCCACAAAGAACTCATCATAGAACCGGTTTCAAATACGCTTTCTAGGTTTCGATGCACAGACAAGCAGCGCAAATACAAATTCCGAAGCCAGGATGCAAAAAAAGAACAGTGCATTACCCAATCCGTTAGAAGAACGCCATTTTTACCGCCCTGCAGATTTGACAACACTGCTTTACGCCCAGTGATAATCTCCAGCAAGACCACGCCAAACGCGTACACATCTGCCTTCTCCGTAATCTGCCCGGTCTCAGCATACTCCGGCGCAAGATACCTGAACTCATGACCACGAAAAACTGTGAACACTAAGACACAAATTATGATAGTAGGAACTCACTGACATTAAAATGGGATGCACCTGAGCACTGCACTCTGCACGACTAGAGAAATAAAGGCAACGGATGGGTGCTACGAATGATACAGTTTTATTTAGTTTAAGAATGGTTCTAAGGTAGAGGATACTAAAATCCATAGGAACCTGATCCCATCTCCTATCGACTTATCCCTGTTATCAACAGCCAGTCATCTCCTCCGATGCACACGGTTGGCCTTCAATCACCAAATCGGGTGTAAGCGTGACTTGACTAAACGTCAATAGCCCTCATCTTTGAATGGTTGGGGTTGTCTACAAGAGCTGATATTGGTCTACAACCTCCCATTATGATTGATTGCATATAAACCAAACACGTTGATAAAAATTAAATCTCACGAGAGGGTGGGCCTATCCAAAGCGCTCTCTCCAGTGTCTTCTACATTTCTATAGTGACCTCCCAGTAGGTTCTATTATGATCTCTAAACGTGCACAGCGTCACGACCCGCTATTACCATTTCATCCATTTGAAAGTTCACGTACTCACCACCCTCACACATTTTCATCCAAGATTTGGAAGCACTCTTGAGTATAGGGTCTACAATCACTGACAGTGGTCTACAACCTCTTGAATTTGGCTGTACTACGAGTATCGATTAAAATGCACTGAAGTGACATAAGAAGCATCCTCTACCTTAATACCGAGGAGCAGAAAGAGTGTGTTGTAGGAAACAGTTTCACTTACCCCAAAGTCCCAAGCACCCGGGTCTCTTCCGCCATGTCCCCGTGCATCTGCCGCCTGGCGAGCCCAAAATCCCCCACCATGGGCGTAAAATCATGAGTGAGCAGGATGTTATTTGGCCTCATGTCTCGGTGCACAATGCAGCCCACCCGACACTCTTCATGCAAGTATCGAAGGGCTCTTGCGGAGCCCAGAGCAATCTTCTGCCTATACTTCCAAGGCAAGACCTCCCTGTTCTTCGCTGCAGAAGCCATGGTCCGGAAAGGTGGGTGAGGCATACGGAAAACAAAGGCAAACATAATCAAGGCAGCAGGAGTCTCCCATTTAACCTTAAAAGAAAAATCCAAGAATTAGGAAATTCAAGTGTCAGGGAGAATGTGCCTTTAAAAAGACTGAATGATTCTTTCATTGAGCCTATATTTCTTAGGAGCTTGAACCCATGCTTCACTGGTTTAGAATGCTATGACAAATGAATTGAAGTTTCCGAAAAACAAGATGAAACCCTAAAAAGCTCCAAAGAACCTACATACAGGGACAGCATCAAAGAGGTGGAGTTTACTTACCAGAGAGATGTCGATCTAATGAACCATTACACACGTACTCGTACACCAAGAGGCGTTTCCCATTCTCGACGCAATACCCAATCAGTGTAACCAGGTTACGATGCTGTGCACAACTTAGAACCTCCACCTCCGCACAAAACTCTTCATCCCCCTGGTTGCTGGCAATCTTGTGGTGCTTCACCGCAATCAGCTGCCCTTCCGGCAGAATCCCTCGGTACACGGACCCATAGCCCCCTTGCGCCAAATAATTGTGGTGATTGAAATTGTCAGTAGCATACAGCAACTCCGCATAGGAGAATCGCCTCACTGCTTTTCCAAATTCCGGTGTCTTGTGCTTGCAAACAGTACAAAGCGGTGGAGCTAAAGGACCTTGCTTCTTCATGAACGTCCCTCTTTTAATCTGGGAACCTCTGTCACCACTAACCTGCAATGGCACAACAGAATGCTGCACAGGGCTGCGAGCTTTCAGAGGGTTCAACTGAGCTGAAGGCAAAGTGGGGGTCGACTTGGCAGTGGAGAGCTTGGCCACTGGCATAGCCTTAGCTTCCAATTCCTTCAAATTTTCCTGTGGGGATAAATAGCTCCCGTGGTCTCCATTCAACAACCCATTCAAGTTCTGCAAAGTCCAACTGGCATCCACTCGTCGAGGTTGAACGGAGATGGGACCTTGCTGGGCCCTGTTATTGTTTTTGTCATTTCTAGGATTGATAGCTTCTGTGTCCATTGAGGACCAGGCATCAGACAGGCCCAAAGCTGAGGTTTGGGATACCAAAGGATTATTTGCTGCTTGCATGGAATTGTTTGGCACTGTCGGTTCCTGGGTCAATGTGGAGGCTGCAGTAGGAGAGTCGTCTGATACGGGTGACATACAAGAGTTCGCCACGGTCATTTCCTGCTGGGATGGACTACTCATGCTTCCCACCCCATTGTCTTTCCTTGGGAACGCTCTGGGTTCGGCAGAGTCGACCTCTGTCGCAGGAGGACTCACAATGTCTGACCTTGGGGAAGCACTGAGCTGCAAAGAGTCCTCCCGTGAATAGATACCTGCCACGACAGTAATCAGTGCCACAGTTACATCTAGAAACAGACTGCCAGTCCACGGATTCATCGTTACTAAATGACAAATTAAATTGATCATATTGTGAAAATGTATTTCAGATAGGCCAAAATTTCACATCACCAGAAGGTTGCATGTGGTGATCAAAAATTGAAAAAATTGGAAAAAAGAAACTCCCCATATGACCTCAAAACTCCTTTAAAAACAAGAGACCCAGTCTGGCTTCTTGGTCCTTTGGGGGTTAAGTGGGACTGAAGCGAGCACGCAAGTTACTAAAATCAACAAAACAAATGATGTAAACGCAAGCCCTACCCTTTTAACACTAAACTGATTATCCTACTAGTGATAGCGCAAAATTAGTGTCACCAGCAAAATTACTGTCACTACAATACAATTTTTCGGTGGAAATTACTACAATTAACTAATCTTTCCGCTTGAAATAAACTAATCTTAACTTTTGAAATAAACTAATCTTAACTTGACGTCAAGCAGCTAGAGTGACTTTGGTAAATTATTGTCACACGCACTTATAACCAAAATCGACGCTGGGCTCTTAAGAATAGAGTCTGTACATGTTAGGGTAATAATCTGTAGGGGCGGTTTTAGGAAGTGGTCGCAATTAGGTGCAGTTACCTACTATGAATCTAGTAATTGCACTGAAGTGCAGTGAGGATCCAGGTCTTACCAGGCTCCGGACTCCCTTGATCCTCCAGCCACTGTCTCACATCAATAAGTTCCTGCCTCATATTTGGGTTGATACAAGTGGCAATCCCTTGCTCGGATTCCACTTCGGATTCCAGCACTTCCGCTTCGTCCTGAATGCTGTGAAGATCCGTGTCTGCGTTCATAAACATGGCGGCACTCGAACGCCGATGTGAAGGTCGACGATCAAGAGTGGCAGGGATTTGGGGACCAGAAACAGGGCTGATCGGTTGGCTGATCGTCATCATGTCCGGGTGAAGTCCAGGCCGAAGAGGTTGGCACGTGTCATTCGTCTTCACACGAGTCACATAGCATGTGAGATTGTCGATGTAGTATTTTTTGTCTTTCTTCATGCTCCTAATCAATCAATGCAAATTTAGGTCAGACTAAAAAAAAGACTGCATTCTATGATTCTACACGTCAAAATTGCACCGTAAGTTGGAACAAGAGCCTCAGAGATATACTGGAGCTTTGGAGCTGAGAACCCTGTTTATACCAAAGCATAACAGTCTAACAGTCTAATTTACTGAGCAAATCTGGAGCTTTGGTACACACCAGTCTTCCAGAAACAGTCTAATTTGTTGAAGAATACTGTAGCTTTGGTACAAAGAGGGTTTTTCAGTAACATTAGATTGTTTCAGGAACTTTTAGACAGCATTAAAAGAGAGAATCTTCTCCATGGGAGGTGTCTATACGGTCTCAATGATGATTTGGAGTCTTCCCTATGTATCATGGGGAGACTTTTCTATGATCACTCTGACAGTGGGGACCATAGAAACAACAATAAAGTATAAGAGGTTGAGGAAAGTGAACAACAATACACCTGTCCAAGACAACATGGTGCGCTCCGAAATTCTTGGCCACTTCCACGATAAGAGACTTAAGGTCGCGAGCAACTTGAACATCAATATCCAGCGTGATCTACACACGCAACATATGTGGGGACCAAAATTAAGCGCTTGTCGATGAGAATTACAGCAAAAAAGTCAAAATTCACCACTCACAATTTGACGATTACTCTGGTGCTACTCGATATAATTTTGTCCATTCAATTAGAATTATGAATGAATGAACGAATGAATGAATGAGTTAGAAAATTCAGAGGCTGAATTAACAATGAACAACAAGGGTTGGATGGCTGTGTTCGTTTACCCCCAGTTTCTGACACCTCAGATGGAGATCTACATTACTTTGAAGGAGCTGCTTCTTGCTGTGAAGCTCAGAATCCAAAACAGTGCGGTTCACACCATTCCAGCCCTTCTCATCAGTCCAAGATTTGTACCCCACTGCACGAGGTCACAACAGCAGGCTTATTTTAAAAAGCATATACAAGACTTGGATTGCAAGGCCACCCTAACAATACTAAGGCTACAACAATTCAAGGAAAATGCGAAATCCTTCATCAAAAAGAATAAACCCTCACAATGAAAGTAAGCAGAGAATATTATAACAATTAGGGACCTAATCCCGTCTCCAATTGACTGAACCTTGTCACCAACAAACACGTGGTTGGCCTTCCCTCAGCGAGTTGGCATAAGCATGAATTGACTAAATTTCTACCGCCACTCATCTTTGAATGGAAACGGGGTTGTATACTGTTCCTTCAATAGTGGTTTACAAAATCCCACTTTCAAATTGCATAAGAAATTCGCAGTGATAGTAATTTGATCAAAAACAAATTTCACTTTCAAACGCAAAGTGAGCTCAACAGTGACCTCTCAATGAAAGCGCTTTTCTACATATTGGTTGAAATGTTAAAAAGAAACAAATATTATCTTACTTCATAAAAAACACATCAGAAATATTATAAAATTGGATGCATAGCTGGGCAGAGAAAGTCTACCCCACCACCACCACCCTTGAAATCGCCAAGAGATTCACGCATAGCGATACAAAGTGATCCCTCCAGTGATCTCTATACTGATTGCACAATAAAAGCACACTCCTAAAAGTGACACAAACAGCATCCTCTCCCTTCACGCAATTGGGAAAAAAACATTAAAAATAATATAACATTGCAGACATAGCTAAGCTGAGAACATACATAACAAGTGGTAAACAAATACCTGTAGCATCCTCTCCCTTCAGACAATTGCAAAAAACTTAAAAACATAATAAAATTAGACCAAGATTATCATTAAAAGAAAAGGACCCCACTGTAGATCAAACCCTACCCCCAGTGCCGACAGTTCCCAAAGCTTACATTTGCTCAGTCCCGCTTGAAATCCCGCCTTATTCAAGGTCGAAATCTGCGGCAACACCCCCAGCAGCTTCAAACTATCGCCGCTTCGCAGGACATGATCCAGAGTCCAATCCAACGCGGTATACGAAAGCTCCTTCCCCACATCGATGACGACCAATACCCGATGCGCATCCTCACCGCCCCACGGCACGGTACCACCATTGTTATTATTATTATTCACAGGAAACGGCGCTTTAACTGGAACAGACGGATTTCTCCGATTCTCAAACGCCTCCATGACGAATGCTGCTAGAACGAGTATTCTCCAATTCTACAACAAGGGCTCCAATAACAACAGGACTCTCGAGTCTGTGTCACGGAATTTGACGTTCATTCTCCGAATCCAAACACAGAAACCATCATGGCCATTGTGAGTGGAGGCGACGAATAACATGAGGAGGCTCATGCGTTGGTGGGAAGCGAAGGGAAGCCTAATCTAACTACTATTGGGAACGAAATAAGCTTTCACATAAACCCTGATCGTCGCAATGCTCTCCATATGAAGAATTTCACATACGAAATTTCCAACCCTTAGATCTGAAACACCCAGTGTTTCGCAATGCAATCTCACCAGAAGAAAACGACGATTGCATCCCCAAGTCCACTCCGCTTCTTCTTCTATTTCTTCTGCTTAAATCCAAAACCCCAACCAATCCTGTCGCAACAGACTAAACCCTTGAATTCCTACAAAAACTAAACCAGCAGCAATTTCACGCCAATAATCGAAACCCAACAAAATTCGGGACCATTACTCCAAACCCAAGAAAATTTACGGACCAAAAATCCGAGTTCAACACTCCCAAGCCACAATCCGAGCCCGCAATTCAAAGTCCAACAATCCCAGGCAAGAATCTAAGGCAACAATCGAATCCCGAGAGTTGAATCCCGAGATCTCGAAACAAAGGAGCCCGTTGTTCGTTCGTTCGTGCGTGCGTGCGTTCGAGAGGGCTACAGGTACGTGAAAGCTTCAATGAAGCATCAGAAGTAACTTATGGCATCGCTGAATCTGCACGGAAAAAGGAGATCGAAAAGCAGAAGGCAACATTTAGAGATGAAAACAAATGGCAGCAAATGGAAGGGAAACGGAAAGGGATCGGCAAGAGCAATGATGGGCGTTGAGTTGCAAGAGTCAGGGAAGAAGGGAAGGTCTCTGGGCGCCGCAGCTCATTTGGGAAGCCAAAGTGGCGACCACACTTTGGTCGTCGGGTGGGCCAGTGCGGCCTTTCTGAAGAGGAAGAGAAGGATTCCTTCGGAGGAGAAGAACGAAGAACGAAGAACGAAGAAGACTAAGAGAAAAAGAAAAGGAGGAGGAGGAAGAGGAAGCAGAAGAGAAAGTAAAGGAGAAAGAAAAAGAAAAGGAGGAAGAGAGAAGGAAAGAGAAAGTAGAAGAGGAAGAAAGAGGAGAGAATAAGAGCTACCCTACGTGAGGGTCAGATTTGGCATAAATTAAGTCAGTTTTGTAAAAAAGTGTCATATGGCATTCTTTTTTATTAGTGTAAGGTGACTCAAAACCTATGAAAATCTAATATTGAAATTCAATTTTCGATGCATTTTTGCCAAATTAGACACTCACATACAATATTATTATTGAACCTTTCTACAAATCAAGGGCGTTAATAGAAAATGATTTTGTATAAACTACATTAGTGATCACAAACACCTAAGACTCAAATCAATGTCAAATTATTGTGTGTACTAAACTAGCTTTGACTATGTTGGTCAATCACCAACCTAGGTGAAGTAGCATTGAAAGTCATTGTGTCTTGGTCATGAGATTGCAAATGAAAAGTGAGAATATAATTTTATGCAAGCAATGAAGCTTCGTAGGGGATCTTTAAATGTTTTGTATTGGTAAAATTAATGTAAATTAAATTCTTATTAGAACTTTCTTGGGATGTTGCTTCAATGACACATTTTTGTAATGAAAAAGAATGGAGGAAAGAAGACTAAGAGAAAGAGAAAGGGAGAGAAAGAAAGTTAAGAGTGGTTTGTTGAAGGATATCACAATGTTGTCATGGTTTTTTAATTTTTGGCTTCGGATTGAAGGTGGAGAGGCTTTGTATCAACAAAAACTACCATGATAAAATTTGAATGGCTACCTTATTTAAAAACCAAGATAGTGATATTGGGACAAAGCCTCTCTTAAAAGTACAGCTACTTTGTTGTGATGGAGCAACTATGTCATTAAAGGAAATTTGAGGGTTGTAAAGGGCCATTTTGGGCCTGTTCCCTGTAGTGAAGGGGTATGACCAACTATCAAAAAAAAAAATTTCAATTTTTTTTCCAATTAAACCCTTGAAATACCAAAAAAAATTTGAAAAAAATTTGAAAATGATGTGGCACTCTCTGGACCATGTCAAACTACATAATTGGCATCGTTCACTACATTCTCAGGGTTGGATAACTTGTAGTCTCCTTTTGGCCTCAAATTTCCTCTAATGGTGAAATTGTTGCTTTCAATCATAAAGTACTTCAAGTTGAAGTAAATTTTATTGTCTACAAGGTATGGACAACTATCATTTTCCACAATCTTTCCAATCTTAATGTTGGCTTAAGCCCTTTTATACAAGGTTGCGTTGCATTTACAAACAATGTGAGCTTTCGAGCTTCCTGTGATTCAAAAGAGGACACACTTATTAATCCCTTCATATTTGCATTATACTTGATGCTTGTATAGCCACTTAAATTTTATTAATTGTATTAAGATTGATGCCTTTTTCAATTGGATTGAATAGATGCCTTAAAATTAGTAATATGTAGATGTAATTTTATTGATGCAAAGCCTCATCTTGCTTATTCAGAACTAAAAACATTATTTGTCAAATGTCTTAAATGCAATTATCATAAATATCCCTAAATCCTAAAAATACTACACTAAGTTATTCTATTTGTGAAGGCACAAAATATGAGTCACTACAAATTAATATTTTGTGGAAATTAGTACAATACATAATATTTTAGCCAGTATTAATGAAAAATAGTGTGATATTGGTAAATTAGTATCATGGGCTTAAAAATAGTGTAACATATTTGAGTGAGAGACAAATGTGCTACAAGTAATGTTAGTAAGGCATGAAGTCCCATAAAGCAACCATTTACCAACTAATTTACAATTTAGAGGAGTTTGACATCTTAAATTTTTTTTTGCAATAAATTCTTTTGGAAAGTCAAATAGAATAGGCATCTAAACCAAGTCATTTCATATTTTCTAAACCTTTACAAATTTAATTATGAATTTTGAAGTTAAATCTAATAAGGCTCTTAAAGCATCCTCCCTGTCATATGTGCATAGTTGGTACAAGAAAACAATACGTACTTCTATGTTTGAAAATGCTTATGGTAATAGTAAGGGTGGGCTTGGGGCATCAAAAAATAGCGCTAGAAAACAGTGCTCAAGGCACATGTTGGCACTTACTTCGAACCAATGTCAATGAGCCTTTGGTAGCACTTTATACACCTTTTATCTTGGTGCAAATGTGAAGAATATATAATCCCCAAAGTCACTGAAGTAGAGTCAAATTGACCTCTAAACAACAAGCTAAGTGCCCCTTGGGCTTGGTTTTAAAAGAATTGGTTGGTAAAAAGTTTGTTTGTTTTGTTTTGTTAAAATTTAGAATTAGTTTCAATTTGAAAGACCCACTTCAACAATGAATATGGGGCTTTCCAAGCATTTAGATTGCAAAGTCAAAGCATTAATTGTTCACTTTTACATGCCCTAATTGCAAAAACTTTCCACAAGCAACAAAAACTAGCATTCCGGCTACTCCAAGGAAATTTTTGATCATTTTTCAATGGGGTTGCTCAATCTCTAGGCAAGTGAATGTTGTTTAACCTAACTACAACATCACTACAACTACTAAGTGACCAATGGATGACAAATAATCCTTCTATGTAAGACAAAAGTGCAGATGTTCATCCTTGAAAATTTGTGTGAAAAAAGGGAGGTCTTATACAATAGTTTGACCTCAAATGAGTGTTCTTGGGGTTATAGTTCTAAGCAAAAGATTTACATTGTACCCCAAAGGACAATTTCTACGATGACCACAAACCAACATTCCTAGGTCAAGGGTCAAAGAGGATTCAAAATTTCAGCAAATGTACATAAATACAATTCAAACCTTTTTTTTTCTTTTTCTTTTTTTTTCTTTTTTTTCTTTCCTTTTTCTTTCCTTTTTCTTTCCTTTTTCTAAAACTTGGACAGATTGGAAGAACACTGTTGGTTAGGATACCCCGGCATTCGCTCGCAAGTGCCCTGCAAGCTCAGCTGCTCTTGACGACCGAGAATTGGAAAGAAATAAGTTCCTTTTTCTTTTTCTTTTTCTTTTTCATTTTCTTTTTCTTTTCTTTCGTTGGGGGTGACCTTCGTCAAGTCCGTCACGTCCGTCACGTCAGGCAGCTCCGGTCCAAGATTCCGGGCGGACGGACCCTCCTCGACTGCGCTGTCCGTTGGACCCCAGCTACGGTCCAAACCCCCCCCCCGGCGGGCCTTCATTTCACTGGCTGGGGGGTCCCAAGGGTCCATTTAAAAATTTGAAAATAAATTTTAACTTTTTTTATAATTTTTGGGGGCACAAAACAGCATTTAATTATGAACTGGCTGGGTCAGTGGGTCTCCACTCAATTCCGTCTGCAGCAGTCCCTTCCTCTGTTGTTGGAGAGGAATCCCGTCAAAGTCTAATTTTAAGTTTTTGGGGGTCATTTTTAGGGGCAGCTATTTTGGAGATTCCCCACCTGACAAAGTCTGGGCTTGGAATTACTATTATTTTCGACAAGGAGGTGACAAAGAGCATCTCCACCAATGATTTTTTGTTGGAAGACATTTATCATTCGAAAGGACTACAATTTTTTTTCGAGGGAATATTGTTGCTTGGAAGCAATAGAGTTAACTAAACCATAAAGGAACCCCCAGTTTGAAGACGAGGGAGGATTGACCCCTCTATTGCCCCATTTTTACCCTAGTAGAAAACTCTAAATTTTTTTTTTGCCATGTATGATAAAATTTGCAAATTTTGAATTCATATTTGCAATCAAAGACCCCAAATTAGAAACTACAAATTGGTTATGGGCCATGTTGAAATACAAAATTTAAGTGACAAAAAATAGGGGCAATTTTTATAGTTACCCTTTGGTAGGGGCAATAGAGGTGTCAATCCTCCCTCGCCCAGTTTGGAATAGGCCAAGGAAGATTGACCCCTCTATTGTCCCATGTTTTACCTTTGTAGAAAACACTGGAATTTTTTATTTGCCACATATGATAAAGTTTGCAAATTCTGAATTCATATTTGCAATCAAATGACCCCAAACTAGCTATGGGTAATGATGAAATACAAAAGTTAAGCGGCACAAAATAGTGGGCAATTTTGACAATAACTCTCTAGCGAGGCAATAGAGGGGTCAATCTTCCCTAGCCCTTTGAAATAAGGGAGTCAAAGGCAAGTAAAACTAAAAATAGTACAAAAGAAATACAACACCAAACTCCATTGGACCTCAATTTTGGTGCTCCAAGGAATTTCATCTTGAGTTTTTCCAAAGTCCAGCTCCTAGTCCACATTGTGCACACTTTATGATGAACTCTAATGTTCAAGAAGAATTTGAGCTAAAACAATCCCAAAGCTCAAGTTCTGTATGACTACACAATACAATTATCCATTGATATGGTTCAATTATTTCTCAGTTGCATTTCTACACGTAAACTGTCAACAATGCGGTCCCTTGTGATCAAGATAGTCACCAAAATGCTCTAATTATTGAACCGATAGGTGTATTCTTTGTTTCTTTAAGGACCAATGAAATCATCTCTTGACCACTTTTCAACCACCTCATCTTCCTTCAAGGATTAAATTATTAATTTTTTGAAGTATAGATTGTATTGTTTTTGCCTAAAGTTCTCATTATGGATGGTCTATTTGAAAAAATGAATTGGTTCATCTATAGCATTAGAAGAGTTTTGGGGTGTCTAGAAACCTATTTTGGGCATGTTCCCCCATAGTTGTTCCCCGCAGCGAGGGGAACAACTCGCTGTCAGAATTTTCTTTTTCATAAAAAAAATTAAAAAAAAAAAAAAAAAAAAAAAAAAATATATATATATATATATATATATATATATATATATATATATATATATATATATATATATATATATATATATATATATTAGTCTCCAAATGCAAAAAAAATTTAATTTAATTTGGTCATTGACATGGCAGGGTCTCGGCCACATTAGACCATTGTACCGAACTTGTTCCTTGCGTTCGCAGGTTGAGATAACTTGCAGGCATCCAAAGGCCCCAAAAATCTTCTAATGCTAGTTGTAGGTTCTTTTTGTACCTTTCTTGGATATTTCTATCCTTTTGTGTAGAATTCAATATATTTTTGCAAAAAACAGAATGAAGGAAATGTAGATTTCGTAAATATCCTTTGCAAGGTAGTTTTTTTTATCATATCCCAAAAAATTGAATTTTAATATTGATTTTTTGAAGTTGAATCTTCTAGCAATCTACAATAATTAGTGATATATTTATCCCTTTTGTAACATATAGAATCGCTAAATTGGTACTAATCATCAGAGAATATTGCTCCATTTTGGATGGATATATATCCCTTTTAGATAGATGAATGAGTTATCATCGTCAATTTGTGTGGTTTGTTTATAGGTGTAAGAGTGACATGACTCTGGTGGAATTTATTTTGTGCATTGCCAATCGCTTGTAGCTATTGGAGAATTCAACCTTTGTCCAAGGATTTATTATTCATCACCATTTTGGAGGTGACAAAATTTTGTTAATTGTAATAGATTTAGACCTATGGCTTTATGTCCCTCCAAAT
This sequence comes from Pseudoscleropodium purum, assembly GCA_963969395.1. Taxonomy (NCBI): domain Eukaryota; kingdom Viridiplantae; phylum Streptophyta; class Bryopsida; order Hypnales; family Brachytheciaceae; genus Pseudoscleropodium; species Pseudoscleropodium purum. The sequence goes on from OZ017795.1 coordinate 31,790,614, forward strand.
ATTCCCAATCGAGAAGAAGACAACAAAAGGTATATGTTATCCATAAAAAAAATGATATTTACTATAGATGATCAAATTTAGAAAAATCAAATTCATGATTGATATCAAATAGTAGAAAGTAGGTGGAAAAAGTTAGGAATACTAAATTAGCCAACCACACATCAACTTACTAAAAAGTATTGTAAATGATCAATCAATTGTTTCATATTCAAAAACAGATCATTTTCATTCTATTTTGGGTATAACTTTGTCCCTAATATATACACACTATTAAGTCAAATTCAAGTTATATTGGTTAATTTTTAAAAATTTATTAAAGTTTTTATTATCAAAAGAACAACTTGCATGTGTGGTACATTTTTACATTGTTGACTTCATGTTTTAAAAACTTGGTTTTGACATATAAAATGGTCCCTCAAAATTGTAGTGCATACTAACAACTTGAGCATCTTAAGTAGAGCTAAAAAAAATTGATCCTTTAGACTTTGTTGTCTAGAGTTGCAAAGGTAGGACTTAAGCCTCGATTTTGAAGGTAGACATCTCAATATGATTAAATTGCATACAATCACAAATCATTGTCACTTTTAGAAAAAACTACAAGTTAAAAAAGAATTCAATTGCAATTTTGAATAAAAATTGAGAAGGGGACTAAATGAAAGATAACATTTTATGATTTTTAAGATAATTCTAGTATCAAATATTTTGTTTTAAAACTTGCCCAAATTTTAGGTGGTGCAATATTCTAGTCATAACTTTAAAGCATTATCTTCAAACAATGCAAGATAAAGAATATAGGGTCATTTTACACTTTGTATGATTTCTTCATATGTATCCAAAATACTTAAATATATAAAATGATTCCCTAACTTTATGTCTATTTTTGTTGTTAAAGAAGTTTTACTACTATTTTGCTTTTCCAAATGCAAATATATATTTAAAAATGAAATTGAAGTCATCTACAAGGATGACACAAATTATCAAAGTTTTTTCTTAGAATATATATTAAAATCACCTACTTGCACATGTTTTTGAAGTACACTTCTATTACATCAACACAAACATTATAATGACTAATTATTTTTCTTAAAAGGTAATTAGTTGACAAAGAGCCCTTTTAGCATGATAGAAAAATGCTCAATTTTTCTTTGATTTTGTTAATCTAAAAATATAATACATCAAAGTGTAAATGTTCATATAATATTCTAGTAACCTACTTGTATATGCAACATTTGGATATTATATTTATTCTTTGCAATTTTGATAATACAATAATAATGTATCAAATCTTATGCCTTATTTTATTGGATTTCATTTCCACAACCCAATACCCAATAGAGCTAAATCCAATTGATATAAGATTTGTGTTTCTTGCAACTACCATTATACCTTGATTTTTTTACATCTTCCAACCTCTTCATAGAATCTTTACATTAGAAATGGAATCATGGATATCCAAGCTTCATGGCATCACAATCAATGTGGTTAGTTACAAATCTAGCATCAATTATACATAAGAATCAAGCAAAGAACATCATTGAATGGGTTCATGGAGGGGAACTCCAAGACAATTCTGTCAAAGAATCCCCACCAAAGTTCTCTAGAAAAAATAATTAATCAATTTGAAAAAAATTCAAAATTCAAAATTATTTTGGACTTTAACATCCTATAAACAAGAAGTTTATCAAGTGGGTTGTAGGACCATACTATGTAGCCTTTAGTTTCTTCATGCATCATTCATTTTTAAATTTGTCTCCAACAGTAACTAAAGAAAAAGTTCATCCTATATCAATGGCATCTTTAAGGGCCTTGGAGAAACCCTTCCTCTTTTGCTTGATTAAAGTAGGTGCCTTCAAAAGATGCCACGTTTTGCAACTCTACCTAGTTACTATAGTTATTATACTAGTGAAATTTTCACATTTCTTTTATTTTCAAGTGAATGGAGGTTCCAATGCACCAAAGAATGTGACATTCTAGATAACGTAAACAAAAAGTTATGAACGGTCAAGGTTTTTTGGATAGAGTTTCTACAATCACTTCTACTACATAGGTACACATTGATTTTAAAGATGTATCCAAAGTGATGATGGGAATTTTAGGTCAATGGCGCATTTGGAGATGCCCACCTTAGGAATTATTGGTTTGGGTGTCATTTCCTTCCAATAGCTCTAGGATGAACTCTTCTTTATTTCTTAAAACTAAATGTATTTAGTTTTTACAATTTATCATTATTATAGACTTTTCTTTCTAATCAAATGCAATACTAAATAAACTACAAATTTTTTTAATATAATTTGAATTAACTACAATAATTGGCCTTAGCAAAATATATGACAATAATTTTGTTTGTGAATAACTGAATACATGTAGGCTAAAATATTATTGTGTTGTATCAATTTTCACCAAAATATTACTTTGTAAGCAATACTAAATTTCCACCTTTACTAGTAGTATAATTGAGTATAAGTCTTGTAAAAACTTGAAAGATGTGGTTTTCAAAATATTGCTAAAGCATGGTAGAAGAACCTATTTTGGATAGGCCCTTTGTCATAGCTTTGTAGGTTGGCCTAATGTGGACAACAATAGGATGCAATGGGCATTAAAAATGATTCTTTGTTTGTACCTTTTCCTCCATTCAACTTTCTTCCCTCTTGGCCTAGGGAGAAGTGCCAAAGTTAACCACAATAAGTCAATCTATATGACAGAGATGGGTCGAAGTGAAAAATTCACTTTTATATTCAATAAAATATTCACTTTAGGAGAAAAAATTTCCTTTCTTTTTTTTTGCATTCTCTCTCAACTTTATTTTTACACTCATTGAACTCAATTCTTCCACGACCTTCCCACATCAATAGGTTGAAATCTTTAAGTTATTCAAAATAGATTCTTCTACCTTGGAATAACTTGATTCCATTTGTCCCCCAATTTTATCAAGTATCATTTCCTTTATTGGAGTGTTACCAATAGATGTGTAGAACCTTAATCTGTCCTTGTAGAACAATTTTAATTTTACACATGGTAGAACATGGTTGTAAGCTAATAGAGTCTTGACTGAATGATATTTAATTTGGTCTTTTAGAACTTCATTTAATCAAACAATTATACGAGTCTTTGAAATTCCTCAAGTTTTGACTTTGAAAATTCACCACAATTACAAAAATTCTCTCTAAAATGTTTTATTTTTTAATCAAGAAAATTATCATGTCTTACAGATAACAACACACAAATGAAAGTTTCTCTATTTCACAATATCATGTCTCTAGAATAAATCATATTTTTTTAGAAGCTTTGGGAGGTCACTCCTTCTTAAAAAATGTGATGGCATGAGATAACGTCTTATTTTATGGGGGGCTATTTATATAGTAGAATGGATTATCATATATAGTATTTTTTTAAATAATGGTAAATGTTAGTATTTTCAAGCAACCTATTGGTATTTAAAATTTCTCGTTAAAAATCTTTAAATGTATATTATATTTCTAATTAAAAAAATCATGATTATCTTGGAATTGTCAAAGTGCATAACAAATCTATTAGCACTATTTAAAACACATACGCAGAAGAAAGAAACAAGGAAGAAAAACAAACATAATGAATGCTAAAAAAGAATCAAATACTAAGTAAACACTAGGTCTACAATTAATAACACATTTTAGAAGTCACAATTTCATATGAGATCACTATATTTTCCGTCTTGCATCTTCTTAATAGCAATTCAATCTAATAATTAAACCTTAAACTTCGCATATTACACATAGGACGCGAATGTACTTTATTGGATACATACACCAGAGTGAAGTTGAGGTTGTTCATGAAGTACCATGTTTAAAATAGAAAAGCAAATTTTTTGTCCCCGTTCATAATTTTAGAGCCTCTATGACCTATACTCCTTTCTTTTTTCTAGCATCTTTTTTTGTATAATTATGTTATTTTACATGTATTGTTCACATAATTTTGTGATATTATACATAACCCTATATTACATATAATCATGTTTTACACTTTTAAAGCACTCTATGATACATATAGTTTTTTTACAAGTTTTAAATAAAATGAATATATTAGATCCTATATTTTATTGCATGTAGTTCCTACATTTTTTTAATAGTGCTATCCTTGAGCTTAAAAGTTCTATATTATTCTAGATACTTAACATCATTATGTAGACATGAGTGATGTACACAAAATTTTCATAATTGTAGATTTATTGTTACTACTGATATATGGGATCTCATTTAAGAGCATCGCCACCCATTCCCCCTAAATAGGTTTGTCCGCCACCCATCTCTGTCCTCAAGAACACACCAAAGGAAGTCAATTACAAAGCATTAATGATTTGTCATAATAAACAGCCAATCAACATGCAAGTTGATTTTTAAAATTGCAAAAATGACCCACAAACCAACAAGATCAAGCAAAAGTCAAAGCATGGTGGGGAGCAAGGACGCTCTCTTAGCGGTTGGAGAGAAAATTTTGGAGGGACACGTATCCTTCTGTCCTTTACTCGTGAATGGATGACTCAATTTTCTTGACTAGCCCTCCCCTCCCCCCCCCCCCCCCCCCCCTCCCAAGTTCTAGGCTGGGAGTTTGATAATGAATAGGTGGTGATGCTCTAAGTAGTATGTTTTAGTCTTTAGAAGGGCATCAAGATATTGTAGTTTAAATGTTATGGTGCAAGAAGTAGTAATACCCACAAAATTAATTTCTCAACTTTATCAATTATTTGTGATTTTTTTCTGTAGTTTTATTAATAAATCCCATACTTGAATCAAAGTGCACATAATGTATATTATATATTGAAGAGCACAATAGGGTAGGTGGAAGGAGGACCCAAGACAATTCTACCTAGAATTCTACCAAAAGTCTTGAAAAACTTGAACAAATTGAATTGATTTATTCAAGAAATTCAAAAATCTCAAAAAAAAAAGCACCTATTAGATGTATTTTTCATCTTTCCCATACAACAAGCCCTATTTTTGGTAATTAATATTCCTCTCAAAGAAACAAAAATTCAATTCAATTTTTCTTTACAACATTATGAATAATACTCTCTAGTTTAATTTCTAGTTATCTTTGTGGTCATTTTTGTGACTATTGGTATGTGATGTATTTGTAGCCATCACTAGAATTTCAAAAAATTAATCTTTGGGTCTATAATGAAAACTTAGTTTAAGGGGCATTATAAGGAATACCTTTTTTTTTTTTCCTGTCCCCTTGGCCTTGGAGAGGTGTTTTTTCACTCATTACTTTAGGGTCATGTGTTTTTTTTAAATCAAATTTAAAATAAAGATATGTGTAGTAGTTGTAAGCATTGATTATTTTTTTTCAATTCAAAAAAAATAATTTATTATTTTCAATTGTCCCCAATTGAATGGTACCTTGGCCATTGGGGGGGGTGGGGGGGGGGGAGGTAGTACTATTTTTGACCCAAAAATGTAAATTTCAAAATCAAAATTGGGATACAAGGACTTCAAATAAAGTTACACAATCCTACAAAGCAATTTTTTAAAATAGTAAAGTGTCCACCTTCTACATGTGTTCAAAGGCACACATATATAATGAACACAATATTTTTTCCGAAGATGCAATTGGTTGAGAAAGAGCATCTTTAAGTTAGAAAAAATTATAATTTTTTAGTTTAATTTATTTTAATCTTTTTTAAACATCAAACATAAAAGTATCTTTTTTGGTATTATCATTTGCTCTATTTTTGTGCTATTTCATTATATTAAAAGCACATAATATTAGAATTAATTGCAAAGAGAACCCCAATTTGTAAAGAATCACAACACTAAAGTCCATCAAACCAAGTTAGAGTGCTCCAAAGAATTTTGTCCTATGTTTAGTTCAAATTGGTTGACTCTTGGTTCTTCATTGCACACACTTTACTATACCATTAATTCAATTGTCTAACTAGGCAATGATCCTTCCCATCGTGCAAAGGTATTATGTTTGGCTAGATGATGTTATTGGCTTGCTAGATGCTTCAAGAGGGACTTATTAATTACAATAGTAAAAGTAAATGTATGAGTAGTCAATCATTTAAGCAATTTTGGTAGTAGATTGTGAGCAGTTTGAAGTGGTGGAAATTTTTTTCCATCTCGAAAGATAAGAAATATAGGGATTGCAAATTTTTCAGAATTTTATTCTCAAAATTGAAAATACTATGAGTTTTGGGAACCAAAAAATACTTATGACCCATAGCCAATATTTAGATTTTTTTTAACAATTCCGATCATTCAAGAACTACTTTCCCACTCACTACTTCTTATTTTCTAGCTCACTACTTTGGGACAAGTGTCATAACTTTATTAGTCACAACCTTGAAAGGGACAGAATAAAAAACATTCCAAACTTTTGTTAGAAATTTGTTCTAGCCTTCATTGGGAATACTAAGGTAGAAGTACCTATTTCGGATAGCTTAAGCATTTCAAATTGGATGATGTGGAAAAGTCATGGGATATTGAGTTCAATGTGTACATAAATAAGGTTGTGGAAGAATGCCAAAAGAAAAAAATGATTTTCTTCCAAAATGAATATTTTATTGAATATAAAAGTGGATTCTTTACCAGGGCCCATTCCAGTTTCATGATAGACTCACCTATTGTGGTTAGCTTTGACACTTTTCACTCAACCAAGAAGGAAGAGAGATGAGTGGACAAGAAGGTACAAACCAAGAATCTTTTTCAATGACCATAACATCCAGTTGCTGTCTAGAGTAGGTTAGCCTATGAAGCAAGTCCATAGGGTTGTCTGAAATAGGTACTTCTACTTTAGCTGCGCCCTACATGTTGGCTATTGGGTGTGGTTGACAACCAATATGTCTACCTTAATCGGAGGCCTTCGGGGTTGACTCCCGAGAGGCATCAATAAGACAATTTTGTTCACTGTGGGGATCGTGGCCCTCATTTTTTTTTTTTTTTTAACAAATGGGAATACCCAACCGACTCAGGTCTTAGAGCATGGGTCTCTTTTTCAAGGATACAAAAGGGAACCCTGCCTCATGGGGGAAAAAACAATATTATTTTGCAAGTCCTCAAATGATTAGTCAGACTTTTGAGGCAAGCGTTCCCGCGTTTCCTGGCATGCAAAGGGAAATAAAAAGCTCCTTAGATCATACTTCTCAGGCTCTCAGAGACCCCGGCCATCCCCAGAATTTCGAACCCCCCTTCCCAATGAATTGATATTTTTCGCATTTAAAAAGGGGTAAAAAAAAACCAGAGTCCTACCTAGTTGCAGCTCTCGAAGGCTGTATGTTTCAAAAAAAAAAAGGAAAAAAAAGAAAAAAGGACCCAACCATATTGGTGGTGGAGCTCCATAAACATTTGTATAACCAGGCCATAGTCCTCCCCCATCTTAGAAAGGTATTTGTGCGCTTTGTTTGTCTGAACAGACCACTTGTGGCTGGTCGGTGTGTATTTTATTATTTTTGGCAACGAAATCTTGTTTCATTTCTTTACGGGAAAAAAAAGGTATTCGTATACGATATACTTTGTTAGATATTGGAGAGGGACTTTAGTTATCACGTGACCTAAGAAGAAGAGGTGTGTTTTTTCAAGAGAAAGTGTCAAAATTTGTTGCTTTTTTTTAGTGCATGGTCCAAAATGGAAAATCAATATTTTTTTTTTTTTTGGGGGGGGGGGGGGAGAATTTCAATTGTACAAAAGTTTAGTAGATTATTGTAAAAACGTGTTGAAAAAGTTTCAACTCATCTGTGCAGGCACATGGTTTGAAAGACGATTCCCACTTTGAAATGAAAAAAAACAAAAAGACTTTTTTTCATTCCTGTTGAACAGGGTCAGTAGACTTTGAGCCTTCTTAGAGTAATTAAAACGATTGCTCTTCATGAATTTGAGTCTCTAGCCACCATTGAATTCTAAATTTTATAAGGTACACTTGTGCAAAATTTCAAAAGCAAAATTGGAATCTAATTGCAATCTAATTGGGAATACCTCAAGAATAGTACAAAAAAACACCAAACTCCATCAAACCCAAATTTTCATGTTCTAAGGAATTTCATCCTATATTTTTCCCAAACTCCAACTTCTAATTCTACATTGCACTCACTTTTTGATTAAATCTAGTAGGACTTGAAGTTAGATGAAAATGAGTCTTTTTCTCAAAACCACTTCAACACAACTAGCAAAAGTTTGACTCTTCTTTGAATATGATTTGAAAACTAATTTTTTTTGGACAATTCTATGACATATTTTATTAGTTCCATACATGCCAAATTTCAAAAGTCAATGAGGGTTTTAGCAAAAGATGCCCAAATTGCCCAAGCTGACCAATTTTTTTTAACATAAATTTTGATCTAGGCATCTAATCAGAATAACATTATATTCCCACCAAGGCAATATTCATTCACACTTTGTATCAAAATTTCGTAAACATCCAATTATACTCAAGTTATCAATTGTTCATTGAATAAATACTTGCTTCCCTTTAGAGGTTATTTCAAGGATTGAAGTTGGCCATATAAGACAATTTTCTTCACAATAATGGTCCCCTCTTTTAACCCCTTAGCACTCAAGCAACCATTTTTTGGTCATTACCCAACTTCAAACAAAATTTTTGGACCAAAAAGAAAAATTTTCAAAATTCTTTTTTTATTGGTAAAAGATTGGGTTGTCTTTCAATATTTATATTCAAAACTAAGATTACTACAATCAATCAAAAATTATAAGAGAAATTATGCAAAGAATTTAGATTTGCCTAGTGTTGAAAAATTTACTCTTTTAGAAAAGGGTTGGTGTTCTCATTACTAGACCTAGAGCATTTTTTCACAAATCAATAAAAAACACAATTCTGACCAATAAAAAAAATTCAAATGCTAAAAAAATTGTATTTTTGGTGAATTTTGGAAGTTATATCTTCAAAATTCATTTAAAAGGAATCTAAAAGTATTTTTTATAATTCCAACCATATGAATACTTTCTACTTTTTATACTTCACATTATCTTTGTTGATGCAAACTTCAAAAAGGTTATAAACTTATATTTTATATAACACATTTGTGTTTTGTCCAAACCCCTCAAGCTTTTAGGGATTAAGAAGCAAAAAGAATTCTTTGTTTCAACAATTAACAATGCAATCATCCAAACCTTTTAGGTCCACAATATCCTTGTAAGGTTAAAAATGTTATGAACACCTCTGCAACTACACTTTCAAAACCTCAAATTATACAACCATTTCAAACAAAATATGATTCCAAACACCAGTTTGCAAAAATTGGGCGATAAGTAAAATAACAGGAATTAAACAAGTATGTTTTGGCATGTTTTGACGAGTCCAGCACACAAGACAGGATGGTATCTGCACATAGGGCAGATTTCTTTTATTGATTAGTCCAATCAAATCGTTTCAACAAAGTTAAAAAATTAAAATTTTGAAAATATATAAACACAGCAAATAATAACAGACGGGGTAATGAATGATATATTGGCACTTCTGTTACAGCGCTCACCACAAGATCGGTGATCAATCTGACGCACATCTCAATTTTCCAATGCACCTGCCTAAACTCTTCAAGGACTGCAATGGGCAATCACGTGTCAAAAATTCTGCTACAGCTGTAATTCTGCACAAAGGGCTTCCAACCAGACATGTCATGCCCCTGTTATGACGGGCTCGGCGGCGTACCAGGACGGGGAGGAGGAGATGTGTCGAGGCACGGGGGGTTGGCCATCGACGCTGCTTGCAGATACCAAGACTTCACCGCCTCCACGTAATGTGCAAACATGTGACCTAGGGCTGGCCAAACAACACAAGAAGTCAGCGATAAACATAAGGATGCGGATCCATATATGGCAAATAGTGCATTCAGTCTTTAGTCTAAACGAAAGACCAGGTAATGGTAATTAAGGGACATGATTATCCTAAATACTTTGTAAGTTTGTACCTACTGAGTCACATGCACTTTTGATAACAGTGACCTCGATTGTTAGCGACTCCTGATGCCAATGTAAATGGCCCCTGTACCTCACAACCAAAATCTTCAAGATTTGTCCTATCCTACAGATTTCAGCCACTGATCTTAACCCTTGGATGCCCAAGAAACATATTTGTGACTTTCATCCTTGTAAAAAAAATCTTCATCCACGAATTATACTTTCATCTACCTGTTTTTTCAAAACATTTAGTAGGACTCGACAACCACCGATCACATGACACTTGCAACTTTGGGTGGATTATTGCATCGACTTGTATCAAAATTGACCAAAATCTTGTTTACAATGCTGAGTGTTAAAGGGTTAAGTATGATAAAAGATCATCTCAGTCAACAGATTTAGAGTTCGAAATTCAGCACAATACTCAGACCTTGATGGTAGATTGTGCACATTACTCTCGTTGGTTGCATATCTTCTATTTTAGATTCTTTGATGGGTTGAAAGTACAATTAAGGAGGATTAGAATTATGGGTTCGAATCCTCCTCTCAACCATGATCCTGCACTGGCAGTATGTGACTACACTTGTGACACTTCCAAATGACAAGCATGAGACATGTATAAAAGCAACTGGAGACGGTGAAAGGACTCACTCTCATTTTGGTACTGCATGGCAGCGGCGGCTGCAACTCCATTCTCTGGCCTGTGCACCGAACAATCGTTTGCTCGAGATGGGTCCGATCCAGGAAACTGTTCTGGCACAAGGCCTGGTGGTGGGAAAGGGAATCCGGCAGCAGCTAGCTGAGGGTGCATTGGAAAGGGGGGAAAGAAAGGGTTAAATAATGCGCCAGGAGGCCTGTATGAATAGAAAGAATCAAGAGACCCCCTGGATTGACATGTGGGACAGCTTCTCGCTGTAGTCATAGGAATCATAGTCGGAGAGTCCGTTCCTCGGCTCTGACTAGTCACAGGGGTGCATTCACTGCGACTAGGTGTGCTCATGTCAGCTGCATTTGAGGGCCCAGCGTGATCACAACACTGCGCAGAATGGGAAGGGGGGGTGATGGGAACTACGTGGGTTTGGACACCATCACTCCACTCTCTCCAACCTCCTGCCATCAATAACAGGAAAGCATACATTTACTTAGTAAAAATCAATCCTAAATCAATGTAGCACAAAACTCATACAAAGCCGAGTTCATACTGTCGCTACACAGAGAATACTTGTATAATTCAACACTAGGATAAGCATAACAATTTCAAAAAAGCGCTCAGGAGTTGAATAGAATCCTCCAGGTACGCCTTAGTTTGTAAGCCACGACAACGTAATGGATCCTGAAATTTGATACACCTGCATGCACAGAAAGCTGCGGACATTCTTACCAGTTGATCCCAATGCTGCGACGTTAGAAAACGGGGTACTCGGTGGTGCAATTGGAGACTCATCCGGCGCAGCTGCTTTGATTATGGTTTTGGGAACGGAAACAGGAGAGTTGACTTGAGATACACGTGGATACAGCGGCACAGGTTTATTAATTACATCTCTAGAATAAGTACTCATAATGTTCGGGTCTCTTGGCTGCAATGGCTTCAAGGTTGTTCGCTTCATCGAATTGGAATCCACCCTCGGAGCATCCATACCAGCTCGTTTCAAACCTCTATTAGAAAGAGAACTACAAGCAGGACTTGTGGTCACATTCTGGCTTGGGATGTGGCTCCCTGATATCCTCAGGCGGGTAGCTGGACCGACAAGGTCATCCTTTGTGCCTAGCCACCTAAATGCAGGTTTGCGGTTCTCCGCCATGTGTGTCTGCACAGTAGGGACACTCCTTTTCAGTTTCGTGATATGTGGAAGGCAACCAGCTATACATACCAAAAATGTGTGATCGATTCTCAAGACGCATTCTGACAGTTACTAAATCTCACAATGCTTTAGGGAATAGAACCAAAATGGCCAAATGGCCAAAAGTGACTGCTTCCAGATGTTCCGGAGTTGAAAAGAGTCACTTAGGAAGCATCAATGAAGGTAAAGAGAAGGTAACGAGATGTAACAATATAGAGAAGAAACTATACCCTACATTTTCTAATAGAAATATGTAATGAAAGTTACTATAACCAACTATTAGCTTTCGGAAGTAGACTCTCTATTTTAGCTTGGGCACCTAAGTGATAAATAAAAAACTTTCAGCGCCAGAAGACAAAATGCTTATATGCAATGGGAACTAGTAAGTAATAATAAAAGCACCGCTCAGTTCAAACTCGAACAGGTAGTTGAGAACCTACCTTCTCAATGAGTTGTAGGGATGAAAGGATGTTTGCAATATCGTACAATCGCCTCACTTTAGCTGCCATTGGGAAAAAGATTTAAACGTGAATACAAGAATGTCCATGAAAATAAATCAAACGTGGAAATGCACTGCCAACTTCATGTCATGTACGAAAAGCAAGATTTCGAGTACGTACTCTTGAGTTTGGAGGCATCCGTGCAATCACCAAGTAGCAGCCGAGCGGCATCTTCAAGAGTAACAACTTGCGTTTGGGAGACCAGGAAAAGCTGAACAAACTTCTGGCTCAGGAGCCCCAGAGACTTCTCCCGCCGACACTCTGGAAGGGCACATCCCATGTCAATGCAAGCAACTCACACTCATGAATAGTAAGTTGCACAAGAGAGTCAGCAACAGCAACTTTTTGATTAAATTAGGTATTTTAAATGGCTACTGAGAACGAATACTAGAGGAACTGTTACCTGATTTTGCTTTAGGGCCTCCACTTTGTTCAGACTGGAATGATGCTGATTCTTGCGAAGGAAAGGTTCTCCTTTCTTCATCTTCATCATCTGAAGACTCGCAATTCTGCACAGGGTTCGTTCAAACAAAGACAATTGTTTGAACAGCGTCCCAGTCCATGCATGTGATGTGCCAACAAGTATAAGCTATCGAGCTACATATGCGTTGACCTACGAGAGCAGTAGCCATTCTCAGCTGAAAACATTGAACCTCGAATCTTAAAGTCACCATTAAAGTAAATTTCTGACTTACAAGACCCCTTCAAACTACCAAAGACAGTTAACAAACTGTTTCCAACTACAAGCTGGATATATGGAGCATACACTGGTCACATTAGTTGGCCCGCTTTCCTCAATAGTGGTATTGGCATACTCCCCTAATCCATATTCACGTAAAGCCGCTTCCTGCGCAAGTTAGAGTGTTGAAAAGCGTCACGGCAGGCTCTTGGGATTTAAATAAGGTTCCGATGCTTAACCTCTCCAAAGCCGATGCAAAATCCAAACGCATAAAACAGAGCTCATCTCAGGCCTAGATTAAAGCACTCAACACAGCAATCTTCAATGACATTACCGTACCTTCATGATTTGAAGAGCTTGAGGCAGCCTCGTTGCTCCATGCCATGTGTACCGATTCTTAGCTTTTCGAATGAGAATCTACACAAAAACGCTGACAGTGAACGTGAGATTTCGAAAGACAGTAAATTCAGACTCTAAGAAGTAATCCCTCTACAATTTGCGACTCTCAGCTAACTCCATCACAAAAGAGGAAATCAAACATCATATTCACATTCGTGCATCTCTTACAGAATAGGGGCACCCCTAATGTTTGAGCAGTATACAAAATAGGAGCAACGCACCTCTATACTTTCGAGAACATTCACGATATCATAAATACGCCTCCTTTCAACACCTAAACGACTTGCAGCTTCATCCAGACTAATACATTCTCCTTCCTCTGCTCCATACAGATTCAGGAAGCTGCAAGACACCATATGCCCATGTTTAGCAGTGACTTGCGCAAACTCAGCAATCGGAACCTAATCTGAAGTACCTCCATTCAGGTGCTCGGTACCTGATATGTACACCACAGGTACATTCTCTCCATAGAACATACACTGTGTCACATGAGCAGAGCACTCTACCCCCGTTTTACGAAGTTTCAGACACTGAAAGCAGGGCTATTCAATCACGTCAATGTTCACAGCATTCCGTGACAGCCTTAACAGGTTGCCTAAGGAAAATATAGATTAACGTTGAGCACATCTGACATATATGATTTAGCACGGATCCCTTTGATCAGAGGAATAGATCATCTGCCGAGAAAAATCATCTTATCAGCACTAGCACATCCAACATCCAATTTCAAGACGAAAATTGCAGGACCTGATTTTAGTTGCTCGCCATCCAATGTGGTCCACCATTCATTGCGAAGCCCGATCTAAGTGCCATTAGCAAACACCTAATATCACTTGATAATGAAAAGCTTCCCAGATGTTGAGGACTCTTAATTCTATCTGGTGTGGACCGCTTAATTTGAGTGATTTTCTTACTGCACCAATCATCTTGCATCCATATCAAATGATTTCATGCGTGACGATACTATTCACAATTCTATTCTTAAATGACACATAGAGCGCCCACCCTGAGCAGACAAAAGAGTGCAGTCCTTTTAAGCACAGGAGTGTGAATAGTATTGTCACGGACAATAAGTTTACAAAGAGTGCAGTCCTGTAATGCAATGCATTGCGCGGGTGGAGGACTCACTTTTCACAAAGAAGCCCCAACGATTTATCCTTGCGATTGTATGAGGAGTGAGCTCGCGTATCGGCATCGGATAGGAACTGGCTAGACTCACCGTCCACGGACGGCGACATGCTTTGCGTGGACTCATCCAACACGTCGTACTGAAGCAAAACCGAAGTGTTCGCCGGTCTCTTGACCCTGCGTACCCGATTCTCCTTCCCACTGGCGACATTGCCTTGTTGTGATGAATCCAAGGCGCTCCTTCCTTTAGTCGAGTTCACGTCGCGCCCTGTGTTGGGCGTCAAGGGCGGCATTCGATCCCGGTTCGCAACAGCCAGCGGGCTCCGCCGAGGCTGCTGCTGCTGCTGTTTCAGCTTCGTGAGTGGTGTGGACGAATCCATGAAAACGAACTCCTAAAACTCACTGAGACACGCTACCTACTCAGAAAAAGGCTCCACATCACGATCCCTGCACATTGTATCAAACCTTACATTCACACCACCCCTGCACATTCAAATACCCGAGCGCGGGAAAGAGGCCATGCCGAAGACCGATTCTCCACACCAAATCTTCCACGTCCTAGTCGTCACGAAACGCTTGCAATTCCCTAAATGCAATCTCACCTATCCTCCAATCCGACACAAATTCACAGAAAACAATAAATACGGAGAATCAGACTCCCCTCCCAAAAAACTAATCTCACGCCCTGACTCCTCACACACTAAAAAACGATCAGCACAAGGAATCCGAATCCACACCCCACGCCAAAAACGATGGTCACAATAAAAACAACGTTCCCACCCGAATTTTCATTCTATCTTTTCCCCCTCACACTACTCTGCTTCCTCATCAGTCCTCACACTCTGCCCCCTCCAATTCCCAAACCACTTTCCCCCCTTCCCCAAGGCCAGCCAACCAGCAACCTTAACCCCAATCCGAACTGCAACCTCAAACTAAAAAAACTGAAACTCTTCCAGGAGGCTCACACACTCGAGAAAACGTCAAGAGCTGAGTCAAGGCTGGAGCGAGTACTCGGCACTCACGCACTCCCTGTTTCCTTAGCTGTGCGAGAACGAAAGCTAATAACTTAGCTTATAGCTACAGAAGGAAAAAAAAAAGCAAGGGATGGCGGGAAGTCAAGCAGAACTAGAAGACTAAATAAGTCACATTAATATTACTACTACAAATGGACCAAACCAACCCGACCAAAAGCAGAACCAAAGGACCTGAGCAGAAGAAGAAGCAGCAGCAGCAGCAACTGAAGGCATCTGCATCCCCTCCCCCTCAGTCCTGTCGATGAAGCCCGTCCCCATGGCGCTCATTTTGGGCTTCCCATTTCAAATTGGCTCCCACGGAGACGACGACCTCATCCCCGCGCAGGGACGAGGATCATCCTCTGTTCGTCGTCGAATGGACGGACGACGGACGAATGGACGGACGAACGGAGGGGCTCATTCGTTGGAGCGATGACGGGGAGATTCGTGTTTCAGTTCAGTTCAGAGGGGGCATAGCTCTTTAATGTGCCCTGTGTCGGTTCCCTCGTTCTCCGTTCTCGTACCCCGCCCCGTCCCCATGGCGCCATTGGAGATGCTTCGGAGGTTTCTGTATTTGGGGGTGCCGGGATGGCTTTTTGGAGGGAAACTCCGTCTCTGAATTTTGATTTTTGAATTACCAATTGGTGATAATAAGGAATGCCTTTGGCACCCAAAAGAGGGCCGGGGAGGATTGACCCCTCTATTGCCCCATGTTTTACCCCCATGTTTTACCCTTGTAGAAAATTCTGAAATTTTTTTATTTGCTACATATGATAAAATTTGCAAATTTTGAATTCATGTTTGCCATGAGAGACCCCAAATTACCGAAGAGACATGATGTAAAAACAAAATTTAAGCAACACAAAATAGGGGGCAATTTTGACATTTACCCTCTCGTGGGGCAATAGAGGGGGCAATCTTCCCTGGCCCTCAAAGAAGAGGAACTGAATTTGGAGTTGAAGTAGTGAATATTTGGAAATATTAGTTTATTGATTGATAGATGTGTATTAATTTTATCTTACATTTTTGACTTTGAATAATAAGGTAATAATATCTAGAAGCGACACCTAAAAGGTATGCTTTTCATAGTCCACATAAAAAAATTTAAAAATAAAAATTAATTAATTAATTAAAATAATAAGGTAATAAATCTTGAAAAGCAAACTTGAAAGGTATGCTTTTCATAGTCCAAATAACAAAAAAAAAATTGGGTGACATTATTAGAGAAACTGAGAGAAATGCAACTCTAATGGTTTTGGAATTTTACAAATTTAGAAATATTTTACAAATCTTTGAGTTGAGAATATTGAAGAAACTATGTACATAGTATAATGGTAGACTAACCTTGTATGAGCACCCTTGAAGCATGAAACTGTCCCAACTTTCATTGGTTGCTTCTTGAAAAAGTTGTGGTACTAGAGTAAGGAAAATATTGCAATTAGGTGCTTCTAATTTAAAGTAAGTATATAAGAAAGAAATAAACAAATTTGAAATAAGGTACTCTTTTTGTCCTAAAATAAATTTGTGGTTTCTGAACATTGCTTGTCCCAAATTCAATTTGATGGTTCATGGAATCATAGGTCTTAATTGTAGTTCAATAGTGGAAGTTGATGCTTCTCGAATTACAGGTTTTGATGGCAACTAGATCCAAATTTGTTGAAAAAAGTCAATTAATAATTGAACTTAATTATGTTATTCTAGACTTGTGATTACAACTTCTTTAAGTTGAATCACATTAGCTCATTGGATTTGAATGCAAAGCACTTCATTGATCTTCATTACACTAGCGTTGGTAGAAGAATGATCAAAATTATTTGCATTGGTGCTACTACCTAAATAGGAGAAATTTGTCAAATTTTCCACTTGTTTTCAACCGACGGTTTGCTTGAATGTCAACTTGGAAGCCATAGACTTAATAGGAAGTAAGTGCACTTGCAAAGGGGATGGAGTTGCAAGTACTTGAGTGAAGTGTCTCTATAACCTATATATATATATATATATATCATCAATAAATAGGTTTTAGTAGCACTTCATCTTACAATTAAAAATAGTCCGATTGGAAAAAAATAATGTCACTTGTATTAAATCACAAAATCAATGTAGTACAAATATGGTTCATATAGACTAAGGAAATAATTATGGAAATGTCCATAATTTGATTTTTTACAATTTCAGTGGTAGTTATGTGAAAAAAAGGGTTCTATTTGAAAAATATATAAAAATTGCAACCTTCCAAAGATTTTGTAGAAAAATATCCAAATTATCCCCTCATCTTGTAGTATAGATTTATTTTATTTTTGACTCTTTATTGGCATACCAAGTATATCCATTTTTTTATTGTATTAACTATTATTTGAAGCTTAAAATCAACTTCAAGTATAAAGATTCTAAATTTGCAATATTTGGAAGAAAATAGTTGTATTATTCATCAAATCACTACTAGATTCTCAAGAAATTTTTTGCCCAATTTTAAAACAATGTCATTTTAATCAATCATTATTATTTGAGGAGAAAAAAATTTAGAAAAAAAAAATACTAAGGCAAATTCCTCTACTCGGTTATAAATTTGTTATTAGGTGGATGATTTACTTCCATAATCGGGAGGATGGAAGCATTATAAATATTATCTAAGTGCCTTTGGATGGTGGGTGTACACATTAGAGTTTTTAAACAACTCAAACATGTTGGGATGTAAAATTCTTAATTTTTAAATAATTTTTTAAAACTTAAAATATGAATTTCTAAACATGAATAAATGATAAAAATTTTAAAAATTGAATCTTCCTGCTTATATTTGAAACTATCTTTGTACGCAATTATTCTATAAATGTCCATATATTAGAGGATTTATAGGAGTTAGGGATGGCCGTTTCAAGTTGGTGCGCTGCGAACTCCCCCTCTATAGTTTATGGGGAATGGCTATTCCTAAAAAAAAAATTTTAAAAACAACTTAAAATGAACAAAAAAGTAAGAAAATATATTTCTTTTTTTGAAATTTTTTTTTTGGATGTGGCAGTCGTTGTGCCACATCAACGAGCTGCCACAACCTTCTACAAGGTTGTTCCTACAATTTGGAAACTCACAGCCCTCCCAAGGGAGAAAAACTCCTCTAATGGTAGTACGTTTGGTAAGCCCAATTATGGATTAGAAATTCTTTGAGGGGTACATTCTTTATTACTTATTGAATGCTTGAGAAAGTGTGTATTGATTTCTATGAAATCAAAAAGAAGTTTCTATCCTTTTTGTAATTTTCATTTTTTACTCCCTCCATTTCAAAATGATTGTTCACTTTAAATGTCATATTTTTTTAAGTTTGTCCAGAGTAGTTCAAAAAAACCCTCCCTTTTGGCTAATTTTATTTAGGTTGCAATGAATACGTACAATGTTCTTCATTAATTATGGTGATATAAAATTTGGAACAATTCTTAATTACATTTTTTACAATCTAGTCAATGAAATGACTCAAAAAAATATCAAAAAATTGTAGACAATCATTCTAGGATGGAGGGAGTACAATTAAAGTTGACTTTAAACCTAATTGATTATCTATTAAAACTACTGGTATTCTATTTACTACTCTTTGGCTTATACTTTGACATACTCTAATTAATATAAATTAAAAAATATTGAAAAGTCTAAATTTCTTCCATAACCTTTGTTTTTCAGTTTATTTTTCAAACATGTTCTAAAGTGAAATTGAAATATTTTGAAATAGCACGCCATAAAATTTTTTTAATTAGATTACATCCTAGAGTATGTTTATTTGGTTGAATTTTTAATTTTCGAAAATTTCATATCACAAAGAATCAACTTTTCAAATGCATTATATATACAATAAATTTTATTTTGTGATTTATTTTTGAAATATTTAGAAAATATTTAAAGAAGCAAGATATATTTTATATGATTACTTTAAAAAATAATTGATTGCAAATTGTCAATTTTTCCATCAAAAATCTATTATGATTGAAAAAAAAAAGATTTTTTTATATAATTGCATGTTCAGTTTTGATCCAAATATTTTGGCATTTAAAGGCTAAAATTGGTGATAACATGTGCAAGTTTTAAAAAAAAAGATATCCCTATTTATAATTTTTTGCCAAAAATATTGAATATGCACATTTGAGTGTAGGAAAAACAAACTCAAATATGTATAGTAGAAGAATTTTTAAAATAAAAAAATACGTGCTTGACATAAAAAAACAATAAATGCTTGTTATTCATTAAATTAGAAGTATTTAAGGGAGATTTGTAGGGGGCTATAAGTAACATGCTTGAAATATAAAATTAATATTCTAGAATGCACTCAAATATGTAGAAAATATTCGTTCATTTTAGATTTATGGTTTTTGTTGTTACCCAGTAGGAATGGCACCTCATGTTTTGGACTCTTTTCACTTTCTAAGACCACCATTGATGAAAATCCCAAGCCTCCGTGCAACATGTGATAATAATTTTTCTTTTGATCATCTATATATATTTACTTACATTACATGCATCATTGAGAAGGTATTAGCACAAAATTAAAAAAATGAGGTATACAATTTAATGGGTTTATGCAATATAGACGTAACAAAACAAAAGATAATGTATCTCAAAGTGGATTTGATTTTAGTTTTTTTGTAAATAAAACATATACAAATTTGTGTATTTGAATATGGAGCATTGAAGCTTTTTCAATAACATTTGCCATATTACTCCTTCCATTCCATGGTGATCTACTTCGTGGATAAAATATTCTAGACTAAGGTTAGAAATATAATTTTTTTGAATGAGTTTCATGTGGTGAGTAGAGTTCAATGCACTCCTAACATCCTAGAAACTTTGAGTTTCAAAGCCCTTTTCAAAGTGTTGTCTCAGAGTATTGAAAAGTGAAATTTTGGGGGCATTTTCAAGGAGCATTGGTGGGCAATTAATTATTGAGAGTGAGGTCATTATTTTGTAGGTAGGTAGTATAATCTCAAGACCATGTGTTGACCTTTTTTGGGCACAATACCTATTTTTAAGGTACCATACACAATATTTATTGTAAAATAATTGTTTGTTTCAAATTGTGGTTATAGAAACAATGGTGATGGGACTAAACTAATTATACACCAATCTACACCAAAATATTGTATCCACATGCCAAGTTCAGCATTTTCTGAAGAGGAATGCATCAAAGTTCACAAATGTAATCTAGCAAATACTTCAAAATTAGAAAAAAATAAAAAAAATTCATGCAATTTTTTCAAATGTCCTAAAAATTGAGAAATGAAAATTCAAAATTTTGAACATCTATTTGTAGAAGTATGTTTTACCAACCCTGACCACCAAGTACAGTGATGGGATTGGACACATGGTTTGTCCAACTTTCCTAATTTGATCAAGACAGTTTGAAGGAGTCCATCAAATGCCAGCATCAAGACTCCGGGTCTTAAAAAAAATTTAAACTTTTTAATATTTTTTAAATGCCAGCATCAAGACCCCGGTTTTTAAAAAATTCACTATTTTTTAAATATTTTTTTAATGCCAGCATCATTTCCTTACAATGAATGACAAAGACAATGACAGAAGTTCATGTTTCAACCATAAATTGAGAGGGGTTGGTGTTTCAAAATTTTAATGACAGGGAGGGAGGATCTCCTTTTCTGGCTCTGAAATAATTGCTTCATGATTGAGGCTCTTTTTTTTTTATATATTTAAATATTAAAGAAGACACATTTACTTTACTTTACTGGATAGTGGATACAGTTCATCTTTTCCTTGTTGTAAATCGATCCCAGAATTGGCTAAATTTTGCTCGATTTCTACTTAATATTTTCATGCCCTTGGTGGTAATTAAAAAAAAAAAATCTTTCAAAAATGAACATTTAGCTAATTACCTTGAACCCATTATGGGATCGTTGGTTGTGATGGGTGAGTATACTAAAGAAATTGTATTTACTGTCACCCACACTAAGGCCTGTTTAACCCCTAACGTAAGTTAGAACATGACATACAAAGACCATACAAACAAGATGCAGTGAAGAAACCTTGAAAGCGTAGACTACATTCACGTTCCTACTTACATTAGGGGTTAACACCACAACCAAGATTTGTCGGGTGAAGAACTTCAAGCATGAATGAAAAAAATGACATAGTTGCCTATGTGGTAGCATTTTTGGTCAGAGGAAAAGGTCAAGTTTCTTGGGCAGCTTCAAACTCTTGGACAAGAAACTTGGAATTTGTGGAACTCTCACTTCATTTATTGTCTTTTCATCATGGCATATCTCAATGGTGTGATTGAGTTTTTTTAAGAAAATTTCAAATAGCATTAGTTGACACCTTGCTTCTTCTTCCTTAACATTACAAAACTCTCCTCTTGTCTAATGGACTTCGATTTGTGAAGTTGTTCGGAGAACTTCTACATTTGATGTTTACACTATAATTGGTCAAGACTTTTTATGGCATTATTTTCTCGTCTTTTCATCTTTTCCAACATCCCACTAATTGCTTGAAATAATCATGTCTTGGCCAAAACTTCTTGACTCACTATTGCACTTATCCACCGTAGTGAAAAATGACTCTAATTACTTACTTAAGGCTATAATTTTTTTTGGAAAGATGAATACTTTTACCAAGAGCATATGTAGATATCAATACAAACCATTCATAAAGAAGATCTTTAGAAACATATTTGATAAAACTATTCACTAAGATCAAAATTTTATAGCATTTTAAAATCAATTATTGTAGGTGACTATGAATTCAATTTTTAGTGGAGTGAGTTGAATTGGTTAACTTTGAAAGGGCATAGAGGATCAAAATGTTGAATGGATGTGTTGTAGGTTTTTTTCTTTTAAACAAGTAAAGGGATTATTCAATTGAAAAAATAATAAGGTAATAGCATTGAAATCAACATCTATAGATTTAAATTGCCTAAAATATACTCCTACCATTCAAAGAAATTGAGCATCATTTTTTGAAACACATATTTCTAAGCACTTTGAAAATTCAGTTTATTCATATGATGGTGTCCAAAAAATGCATTCTAAAAGAATCTTAAAGTCCCTTTTGACTACTAACAAGACCTTGCAAAAAAAATTCAATCAAATAATGGAACCGTGATAAATTGCTTATTTTGTTGGCTTTAGGTACACTCACCTTAATTGCATAGAATATGACTATAGTGATGGATTTGTTCTTTAAGGATTAACCTTGAAAAGACAAAATCTATTGTATCACCAAGATAGTCACCGAAAAATGATTTAATTTTTAGACTAGCAAGTGCATTCTTCATTTTTGTAGTAATCTTAAAGTCATCCATTGTCTACTTTTTTGCCTTAACCTTTAAAGAACCGAATGACCATTGAATGTACTTAGACGATCTTAGGTAGGTGCGAATGAAGTCATTTTATAATAGATGTTTTTAATTTCTTGACACAAGATGTAAACATGTATTCCCTTAGTAGAAATATGATTTTTTTTTATTGGGTGCTTATATCAAAAGTTATGTTGCCCTAAACTTTTGAGGCATCTTGGGCAATTTTGGGTAGCATGTGCAAAACTACTCCCAAAATTCTGAAATTTGGAAGGTATGTAATTTATATGATACAAGATGAAAATGTCAAAAAACAACAACCATGTATAGAGTAAAAATCTCACTTTAGAATGAGGTAAAGTCTATTGGCCCTATCAAGTAAGGTCGGAAAAAAAACCTCTTCTTCCAACTTCAAATGTTATAATCTTTCAATCCGTGTGATCAAAGTTTCTAAAAATTTTCCACATATTCCTAGATAAGTCTAGTACAAATTTGTACAATTGAATTTTGAAGGAAAAAAATTCATTTTTTTCTTGCTACCCTAGAAACTGACAATTTTTGTCCAAAATGTGCTTTGGTCCTTTAGGGATTAATGTCCATTTTAGAGTTAATTCTAATTCTAGAAGGCCAAAGCCTACCATTGAGGTATTCAAATAAAAACTGTCATTATTCTAAGAGATTGATGAGCACCACTAGGTTCATTTTTCATTTCTAAATACCCTCAAAAAGTCATTTATTGAATATTTTTTGTCCTTTGCAACATTTCAAGGTTGATGTAGGTTATTCTTAATGAGTTTGTTTAGAGATTGATTCAAATTTTCAATGGTATATACACCTAAAAACATTTTTAGTCAAATTTTTTTGAATGACGTATAATAGTTGTATCTATATTATTTTTATTTGTGATTTTGTAGTATTATAGAAATAATTATTAATATTAAAGTTCAAAAGGATGGAATTCCCAAAGCTTTCCTATATCTTCTTTCCAATATATACTAATGTCTACTATGAAGAATCATCAAAGTCAACAATATACTTGTTCACTTATTTTTGTAGCAAACAATATACGTAATTTCACTAGATTTTTTACATGATAATTTATTTGAAAACACCTTATATTTGCTTCATGGTGAGCAAATGGCACATGCATATAAGCATGTGAGAACACCAATTGTCATTTCCTATGAAGAATTTTTTATTCTTGAAATATGGCATTAAAGGACATAAGTTCTATATTGAACATGTTCACAATGTTTTTAATGAGTGTGTTTTAGACCAAGAGCATATAATTTAGTGATTGAATATATGACATTCTCACCTCACATCCTTCCTCATAATCTATCTAGAATATCAATACATTGGCTCTACAGTGAACAATATGGTAGAGTGCACTAAAAACTCCTCCCACCTAAAATGGACAATTTACATTGAAATCATGCTTCTAGGCTTTCATCATTGGATTTCAAGATCTAAAATAGTAATTATTCATGGCTATTTTGTACATTTCTACACATTATGAGGATTCTATTGGGCCTTGAAATCTTTTAAGGCTTAAAGTTTGGCATGTGATGTTAGCATATGCATTAAGTTCTTTAAGTAGCTAATTGTATTAGTATATGCATATGGAGATGTTGCTATATGTTGATATTTTTTAATTGCAAAATCTATTGTTTATGGTAGTATATTAATGCATAACATTTTTAGGGCTTAGAGATGTTTGTAAATAATGTTAATATTAGGGTACAATAATCCTATGAACACCCTATTATGTCATTTAAAGAATTTTGCATAATTTAGAATATTATTGGTATTTTTGTCTTATATAATTAACATTCAATTCTTATGCAATCTCAATTTAGCCTACCAAATTTTTGTTTCAAATACCAAAATTTTTATTTTTGATGAATTATTTCATTTTATATTAAAAAAAAATTGGTAATGAATTTTTAAAATTTGATTACGTAAATATGTAGGAAACATTTGTACACACATATTGTGTTGTATAACCAAAATTTTATACAATAGATATTAATATATTCTAAGTAGATTTTGGCAAAGTAATTGTACTATAATGCTCAAAGGTACAAAATTATTCACTTAGCAAGGGTCTTATAGCAAATTCAAGTTAAAGTATAGAAATATCTACTTTATAAAGTTTGACTTTAAGACAATTCATAATGAATTTTTTATTTTTATTACTTAAAGGGATTAATTTAACATGAAAGAAGATAGTGTGTATGGATGTTTCCTATATATCTAAGCAGTTGAATTAAAAAAAATTCATCAATAGTGTTTTACAATCAATTATCATATAAAACCATGAATATAAAAGAAAATAATTTACCAAAATTAGAGTCTTGTTTTTATAAAATTGAAATTTGTTGGTATACTTGATTGGGATTGAGTAAAAATTGAATGTTAATTATGTGAGATATATAATGCTAATTATATTCTATATTATGCAAAATTCTTTGAATAAATGATATAATAGGTAGGCAATTTGTATGATTATAGGAGCTAATCCATTTTTGATCACCCCCATTCTATCGATGTGTGGTGGTTTATTTCCAATTAGTGACAAGATGAGTAAGTGATAAAAAAATGACACATTATGATCAAGCTAAAAGATTAATGATTTTATAATCAGTCCTTGGTAAAAAAATAGAATGATCTATATGATTAGTATAGGATGAACAAGATCTTTACCTAAAAAATTCATGATAATTTTGTTTTGGGAATTAAAATTGTGAAAAATTGTTCTAGAAATCAATTTTTGCCCATGAGAAAATCATTTCCATTCAACATACCTATGCTTTAAAAGTGAAAACACCCATAACCAATTAAATAAACAATTTTGGACATGATCATAAATATGGCAAGGTAGAGCAAATATTTTTGGAATTGCAATGATAGAAATGATGGGGATTGCAAAAACTTTGATAATTTTTATTACTTGAACTAAAATTGCTATGAATTTTGAAAGGCTTAAAAGTGCTCTACATTCATAACCAATGTTCAAACTCTTCCAATCCTAATCATTCAAGAACTACTTTCTTGCTCATTATGGTAGAACCACCTGTTGTTGGCATTCTGTGCATCTTTTGGAGTAGTAGAAGGCTATGTAAACTCTATAGCATGTAAGAAGATAGAAATCACGGGGATTGCCAAATTTTTGTAATTTTGTTCCTTGAATTCAAATTTCTACGAATTTTGGAAGCTATGAGCTAGTTCAAACCTATTGCCAACATGTAAAATCTTTCAATCCCAATCATTCAAGAAATTCTTTCTGCTCATCACTTTGGGACATGTGTCTTGATTTGATTAGTCTTAACTTTGAAAAGGACAAAAAGAACATTCAAAGCTTTAGTTGAACATTTATTCCAACCTTGGTTGGAAATAGTGCATTCTACAAGTTGGAAATGGATCCTTGATTGTCAATGGGTGGTTCTACAGGATGCCGATCCATTTCTAACCATTGAAGGAATTCAACATAGCTACTGGATGGGTGTATTCATGGAAACATTTTTTTTTGTGCAGAGTAATTGAATTAAGAAGGATTCAAATTTTTTTTTACATTTTTTTGGTCCATAATTGAAATTATTTTGAGTTTGTTTCCTAAAGATTCTCTGCAACCTATTGTTATTGTGTAGGCTGTTGTAGTTTCGACCATAGATTGGTTACAAAATTGATGTAAGTGATAATTATGTACATGCCATGATCATTCTATGCTTTCAATGTAATGTATACTTCTTAAACATTTCTATAGCTCCTACAGGTCTTGCTGTATGTGAGTTGTAATATAAACAAAGCTAAGATTGGAAATAGAGCAGCCTATACTATGAAAATAGAGGGTGGTCAAAAATGGGTTGTCTACTCTACCATAAGTTACTTTGGGACATGTGCCGTGAAAAGGAGGAAAAAACACATTCCAAACTTTGGTTGGAGATCTTGGTTGGAAATAACATAAGTACGCCCTGAAGCAGGGTGGGCATGGGTCTCTGGCCGGGAATGGGTGGTCCTACCCCACTGTACAGTACCGCACTGTACAAACTGGGGAGAGCTTTACTATTGGCTCTGAAGTGCTTCGGAAGGACCAAATGCACGGCAACTTCATCAATGGCCTGGTGTCGTACAGTTGCTGCTCCCTTCCCCCAAATCCCCGTCCGTCGTGTTCCTCACGACAACCCAAAACAGCACCACACGCTTCGCTAACGATTCCTTTTGCATTCAATCCAAATCTCACTCATTTGACTTGCTTCGCAATCTTGCAAAAGAAAGATAAACAAAGAAAGCCAAAGAATAAGAATCAACAACACAGCACGCATAATAAGATTCCTCAATGCTTGTTTCGCGGCTATCTGTGCGTAATCTGCGCGAGCTAGGAATCTCTTAACGTTAGTCGCAGCCTCTCGACGTTCCACAAGCTTGGCATGAGAAGCAGTCGTAGTTTGTTAGAATTACACCAAGCACATGCTCTTTGAGAAATTCGACGGGACAATTGGTGGCATTTTTGTGGGTTTCACATAGAGCTTATCAGGCCTGTTTCCAGCTTATATGGGTTGTTTCCAGCTTATTAGTTGAGGTCGAGACGGTGCTGTTTTCTCTCTCCAATTATTATATTACCGTATTCTGCGAGGTGGGTTTCTGGAACAGGTCCTTCATCGCAATCGCATTGCGAAATCAGGACTCTTTTCGAAGGACGCATCGCCGGTGTTTTCCTCTATTTCATTTTTTGGTATTTTGCACACCGGTTAAGTTATCAGTACTCTTAGGGAAGAAGGTGGGCGTGGGCGATGTGTCCACAAAGCTTCAGCAACCGAACGAGAACTGGTTTGTCTCGCATGAGCAACGATGCGTGAAAGGAGTTCTAGATCAGGGTTTCGAGATTCTGGACGCGGGTTTATTGCAGAATACCCGTCATGAGCCTTTCCGGAATTGGGACTCGAGGGTGAGCCCGTGGACACTTTCGCTTTGCCAAGAATGACATCCGCAGTGGAGAATTGGATACAATGGTATCGATGCCAAGGGAGTCGTTTTCACAAGAGCGAGGTGGGGTCCTTTTAGGGTTTGCCAAGAATGAGATTCACAGTGTCCAATTGGATGCAATAGTGTAGTATCTGTTTTTGGTACTCTCAAAATCAATACCGAGGGATTGTGTTGTGGCAGTTTGTTTTTCCAAGTATGGGTTTCTCATTCGAGAGCTCCCGGCTATGGGTCATGGAGAATTGGAAACTCCACAAAATCGACCTCAAATCCATCGCAGTCGGCCAGCTTCTTAGCATCTTAGTCACCTGCACAGGGTTAACCTCCTCCCTCCTTGTCCGCCACAACATCGACGCCCCCACCACCCAATCCCTCCTCAACTACATTCTCCTGGCCACTATCTACGGCTCTGTGCTTCTCTCTCGCGGGAAAGAGATTCAAATCCCTTGGTACTGGTACCTCCTCCTCGCCCTCTTCGACGTGGAAGGCACTTACTTAGCCGTGAAGGCGTACCAGTACACGTCCATCACGAGTGTGATGCTGCTCGACTGCTGGACCATTCCTTGTGTGATGGTGCTCACGTGGTTGTTTTTGAAGACGAGATACGGAAGGAGCCATTTCGCGGGGGTGGGAGTGTGTGTGGCAGGCTTGGTCACGGTCATCTTCTCGGATGTGCATGCGACGGATCGGGAGAGCATGGGGAGTGATGTGCTCTTGGGGGATGCGCTTGTGGTCGCTGCGAGCATGTTGTATGCGGTGTCGAATGTGAGCGAGGAGTTTGTGGTGAAGAAAGTGGACCAGGTATGTGAAAAGGGGTTTTGAGGTTTGCCAGAATTGCTACCGTTTTGATGTCCGGGTCTGGATTCTGCAATAGTCTTGTAGCAACTTAGTCTCCCCGTCTAGTGTCCATGGAGTTTCTCATGGAATCATTGGACACCGTGCTCATTGATCGTATAACGTTTGATTTCCATATTCTGGATTCTGCAAATAATCTTGTAGCAACTTACTCTCTCCGTCCAGTGTCCACGGTGCTTTTTCAAACCGTTGGACACCAATTTCATTTATCAAATTGTGAGAAGCGTAATTCAGAGGCGTCCAAATTTGTATCACCGGAACATTTCGTGTGTTCGTCAAACGTGAAATAAAGTGGTAAAAAAGAACGTCCCTACGTGATCTTCAGAAAACTACTGAAATAAGAGGAGTCCAATTTGGACACTTGTTTCTGGCTGTAGGGAGTATTATGTTTGATGCATTCTTGGTTCATTTTTCACGTGTTTTAGGTAGCAAGTCCTACACTTTTTGACTGACTGCGTCCAATAGTCTTTTTTAATAGATTTCGCAAAGGATTTTGACTTCTATCACTAGGCTAAGATGAGTGGGATGTTTTCTTCTGCACCAGGTGGAGTTTCTCGCTCACATTGGCTTCTTTGGCGCGATCATCAGTGCCTGCCAGCTCGTGGTGTTGGAATGGGACGAGGTTTCCTCCATTCATTGGAACGCCGGCGCCGTGTTGCCCTTGCTCGGATACTCTCTCTCGTTTTTCAGTTTCGCCAGTCTGGTGCCCTGGCTGTTGCAGATGAACGGCGCCACCATGCTGAACCTCTCCTTGTTGACCTCCGACATGTGGGCCGTGACCATCCGTGCGTTGGGGTTTCACGAGTCCGTGGACGGGTTTTACTTCGTTGCATTTGCTCTCGTGGCGGTGGGACTGCTGGTTTACGCTTCAGGTGGGGAGCCTTCGGGTGCTCACGAAGCTGTTGCAGCGCCAATTGGGCAGCCGTATAAGCAAATCGACCAGGTGGACAGTCCAGGGGATCCGCTCTCGTCTGCTGAGGAGCTTTCTTGCTTGGATTCCAGTGTTGTTAATGTGGAGCCCGACCGCGACTTGAAGAACCTACCCTCATCTCCCAGTTGAAGAGCTCCAATCTCTTTCATGTACTTGTGTGGGTTCGAGTTCCTTTGACTCAAACAAGCAGCCACGCGGACAAGCAAATAGATCTGGTGGGCAGACCAGGGGATCCGCTCTCGTCTGCTGAGGAGCTTTCTCGCTTGGATTCCAGTGTTGTCAATGTGCGGCGCAACTGCGACTTGAAGAAGTTGCCCTCCTTTCCCAGTTGAAGAGCTCCATCCTCTTTCATGTACTTGTATGGGTTTGAGTTCCTTTGATCAAGCCTACTTGACTGAAGCAAGCAGCTACGCCATGAGAGGTTCTGTCCTTGTAGCAATGGCTCGCTTTTTCATAATAAGGTCCTACTCAAACTTCCTCGCTGTAGATTTAGCCTTCGTCAATGCAAAGCCTCCTCCCCTCCTCTCCAGATTCAACAAATTGGGATGCTTCGTTACATTCTCGAACAGACTAGATTAACCAAGTTTAGTCCCTTTCCATTTCACTCAATTCATGAATATGCTTCTGATTTGTCACCCCCAATTTGGCAGAGAATTCAACCCTGTCTAGGGATATTCCTGCTACAGTGGATAGGCTGGAGTGACCTTTCTCTGGACTTCCAGAGTGTTCTGATGTTTCTATAGCTACGATGTAGGAAAATTGGAGGCGACTTGACTATTCTTATTTAGAAATTGTTCATCCATACCTGACCGGCAAGCTCAGGGTGATTTAACCACTTTCGGAGATTTTCATCAAAAGATGACGTACCATTATTCAGAAGGGTGTTTGGGAAACTGTGATGTTTGTTTAGTAGTTACATAGCTTTGTGAGACGTTAATTTTGTTGATATGATGTACTAAATTACATAGTCAGCTGCTAGTTTTCTGATCTCCTTCCCAAGTTTTGTTCTCCTTCTGTTTTTCTTCACTTTTAGAATCAGCAAGAGTAAGTTTTTCTTACCTAGAAAATCTGCTTGTTGAATTATTAGCCATTGATGGAGACATAACATTCTTCCTCTTTTCTGTTAATCTTAGGAACAATTTGACCCATTGAATAATGTTATGGATGCATGGAGGATTGTTTTGTTGACAAAACTTTCCAACTGATGTCTTTGAGGTGTATCTTCTTCCTTCCGAGTTGCGGTTAGATGGGAGGTTGGAGAAATTGTGCAAATTGGAGATGTTTAATATCACTTAAAAGATTTAGTGAAGATTAGTAGTTGTTTTTAACTGTCTTTTCTTCTTGTGAATGCATTGGTAGTTTGTACTGAAATGCAGCTTCTCTTGTACAGAGGTCGCCTTTGGATTTGATACGAAAGTCGCTGCGATTCAGTGCTGTATTCTTTACGAAGTTACTTAACTAACTTTCCAAGTCATTTTATTATTCCCAAGTGTTTGTGTCTGAGTAGAAAATGTACATTTCTCTTGTTATAATCTCACAATATTCATCCTCCAAATTTTCTGTGAAAAGGGAAGGTCTTCTCCAATGGCTTGACTTCTAGTGAGTACTTTGCATTTTTAAAATCTGAACATTTACATGGTACCAAAACAAGTGATTTTGCGGTGACTAATATGTTGTTTAACCCCCAAATATCCAAGCCTTTTCAAGTGTGTTTTGACTATGAAAGAAGAGCATGGACTCATAGTTAACCTTAATGAAGCAAATTGTTTTTTTTTTTTTTCAAAATTTAATTGTATAGATGTTTAAAGAGCTTTCTTATTAGTATGTTCACCAATTTTGAGTGCAAAATTGCATAGGAGTCGTGAAATTATAACAAGAGAAATGTACATTTTCTATTTTTAGTATGTTGTCTAAATCCACAATGTTTCAAAAATTTGCATGTAATTTTTTTTATAATTGGAGGTAATATAAACAATTACAGATTATATTAGCATACTAAAATGCACTTTCAAAAAACTTAATTCACATAAAAAGTTATCAAGTTCATTTTACAATCCACCTTGCAATTGTTGATAGAGATGTATTTTTTTTTTTATAAATTTAAATTGCAAACAACTTCAAATTAACACTTGCATGCTTAAATTTTCAATGGTGGAAATCATAAAAATACTTTATATTCTTTCCATTGGAAAAATTTTCAAAGCAAATTGATAAGTGTAAGTTTTAAGATCTCAAATCAAGTGAAATTGGAAAACTTTGCTCAAAGTTGGAAAATGAAGTAAAATTAGCAAGCTTTACTCTTCCACTAATTGACACATATGGCTTTGAAAACCTCTCAAAAATCAAATGTTTACCTTTTTCACTAGAAAATTAAAGTTTTGAATAGTTAATCCAAAAAATTGCTCAAATTTTTTTATAACAATCAAATGAATTTAAGTGTATATACCAAAATGATCCTAAAATTTCAAATTGACCATATATATTGTCGGTTGGGCATTTAGGGGGTTAAGAACTAACCCCAAAATATCCAAAGGCACCATACTTTGGGGCTAACTAAAGTTTTAATTTAATTAAATCACGTACTATCAAAATACTTTTTTTTGGCATCTTCTTTTTAGTTGAATACTTCCTTGATCAAATGTTATAATCTTTTGATACATAAGTGATATTCTTGTGTTTTCATTTCCTATGTGATTCATAGCATGTCTAATTGAATTTGTACATTTGCAACTTAAAAAAAATTTGATAAAGCTTATCAAAACTCCAAAAATTCCAAGAAGCCCAAAGGAGGCTTTGGGCATTTAGGTGTTAATCCAACAAGAATGTTGAAGACTAAAAGAGTTTGATAGATGTCTCATAAGGAAATTATATATGGATCCAAAAAAGTTTATTATCCTAGAATTTGATAATTTTTGGTTAATTAACTTATTGATGGGGTTGCATCCTTCTATGATTAATTTGAGAATGACCCAACAAAAAAGAACTTAGGGTGCAAGCATATCAAAATGCACAAACATTTAGATGTTATACTCCAAGATTCATTATGTCCATTGAATGGGTTACAAGTGATTTCCAAATCTTTTTGCACGAGTTACAAAAAAATGGATGCACATTCAAGTATGTTGAGAAAACAAATTTTTTTCAATTTTTCAGTAATTTTTCAACATTGCCACTAGCCCATGGGCAATTGATACTATATGATTTTTGAATAAAATTCCAAATCATTTCAAGTAGAGATGGGAAGAAAACAAACCCTTGCAGAAAGTGAATATCTTACACTGAGATTCAATTAAATCAAAATTTATTTTACTTAAAAAAATATCCAGATCTACATTCCGGCCTTCCCCATGAAGTTCAAGAATGTTATGTAAGGGTTAACGCTGAACTTCGGAAAGTACGGCGTTGCCTGACATGGTCCCTGAAACTGGGAGATGTATCATCAAATTGAATCATCAAGGCTACAATAGTACTTGAGAATGGTTAAAAAACTCCGCCCATTACAATTTAATGGCAGCTCAATTTCAAAATTATGCTACAGTTGAAACCTAATTCCCACTTTCGGAACCTTTTCTTTTGAATATTTCACATCCGTAATGAAGCCGGCGACAGAAATGTTCTTGGCAACATCCAGCCAATTCTGCTCAGGAGAAGCATGCTCCATGTTAATACCAGCTCTAATAATGCCTGGCAGATCTATTTTCTATTGGCGCCTGTACTGTTCTGTACAGTACAACGAGGCATTAAGCATGTGAATGTCAGTAACAAACTAGGACATGAAATTCACACCAATTTTGGTTCGCAATCACTAACTCTTACGTTTGAACACTGACTGAATACTCTACATGCATGTCGGTGCAAGAATCTCTCCAATCAAAATTTGGTGATGAGTCCTCAACATATGACGCGTAGCCCACATCTCAAAACTGTTCTGGGAATCAGTGTTCGGTAACCAAAAGAAGGAAAATGAGTGGTTTGCTACATGGCCGCTACCGCAAACTATTTGTGAGGTGGACCTGCATGGAGGTCACATGCACCGTCACAGTCGAAAGCTCCCCACCTGAAGTCCACTTGCTCGCAGGGATATTCTGGTTTTCCCAAACTGATGCAAATTGAACAACATCATATCACGGGAGGTTCGAAGTTAGAATTGATAGAATGATGGCCAGAGAGTTTGTATCGCATCAAAAATGCAAGTGCCGAGTACTGGCTCAATAAAATAGAGAGCACCTCTAAAAGTCTAAATGCCAGAGCAATACATAATGCATAAATCAGAAACTTACTGGATCTAAGATGCAATAGCAAGTATAGAAAACTCATGGAAATGTTCCGTTGACGAATACACTAACCTTTTATTTACAATATTGTGAACTTGACACATCCATTTCGCGAACTCGATACCAGAATTTGTTTTAGGCGGACGCGCTCTGCTTGCAACCATTTCAGAAGGCATTTAGCAACCGAGATTGAAATTTCAATCGTCTGGAAGATGTCAGTTTCTAGTAAAATTCTGCACTATTGCAAAGGGGCATGGAGAGGACATCCAGATAATGCGACCACTGTAACGCATCTTCACGTGATTCACGATGCAAACAAAACTATCATATCAATCACTACCTCCGTAAGGACAAGAGGATCACCCGCTACCAAGGTCTACATGGATTCGTTAGAAGAACTATCCGAAGCAGATTCTTCATTCATGCCGACCCAATGGCCAGAGTTATTCTCCTCCATATCATTAAACAAGCTAGGGTATAAGCTATCACAACTAGAACGAAAACTCAATAAAACAACGCGACTAATTCTGACGAGCGGGCTGAATTTGAAATATGGTAGCTCGGGTTGGGAGCAAAGAATATTATAACAAACTGAACTGCTAAATCAATGTCAACAACAACCAAGACCTGAGTAAAAGAGGGAAACAGAAATGGCTTTCAATATACTTACTTTAGAACTTCCTTGAAATGTTCGGCGCAAGTCTTGCAAGGGTATAGTCTTGAAATTATTGCCATCTGAGCGTGCCCATACAAGCAGACGATAAGTAAGGTCCCCGCTAAGGTCTGAGTTCATTCATCCTTTGAAACGCTGAATAACATTGACAGCAGATCTCTGATCGACTATTGACTCAGAATGAAAGAGAAAGGACGGAGAAAACAATCATAGCTGAAAAACAAGAAAGAGAACACCACGGTTACGCACCAGTTCTTTAGCGTCCCGTTGTTGTTGCTTTGTAGGCTTCCGGGGAAACTGGGCATAGAAAAGAGAAGACGTTAGCCGTGACTGTATGTAATATACCAAGTAAACAACAATAGTCCCTTTCTGGCATTTTCTGACACTTTCAGAAGAACAAGTTTTTACTAACACAAGAATGCAACAACAGAGACTGCTAATAAGTTATAAGGCTAAATTTCTATAATTAAATTGGTAACGGGAACTTCTCCGGTACCGGGTCCTGTACATTGAGAACTCATTTGGCCAGAGTGAAGAATCGAGATGCACCTGAGTTGCTAGTGTATGCAAGAATGTCCAGGTGGACCTACCCAGTTCTTCCTTTGTAACAGTTCCAGTTAATTTCACCTGCAAGTATTCATCACGTAAACGTCAATTTCGCTAAATTGCAATACTTTGAAATCTTTCAGGACACGCGACCTGAAATATAAATCCAAACCTGTCCTAGATTTGAGACCCTTAAGTTTAAAATCTAGGACAAAAACTTAGACGCCGGAATCAAGTCAATTTAAAGAGATTGAGTATATATGGAATATTAAAACAAGTTCAGCTAAGAAACATCAATAGCAATAGTAAGAAGCTAACAAACCTCTCCAAAAGTTCTCTACGAGGAATTCAATGATTTTGCACGCAGCGAGTGCCAGACTAGTGCAACAGAGAAGTTTCTATGTCACAGTAAAGTTGGTCGGACTTCCCAGGTGACAAGCAGGTCAGAAGGTCAGTCCGAGGGCCGTCTTCAACTTATATATGTTCGTCACTCAAATGATGCGTAATTATAGCAGCAAGATACTGATAGATCTCCGCACTAACTTCATCAGATTCAAGCAGTTCTGACTTGGTTTAAAAATGAACAACAAAATCCCGTTCTAAAGCTGCTAAACGGGAATTTAGGAATTGACTCTCTGCGTATAGGAATTTGCACTCAGTGAAGTGGAAACCAAGATGCTCCACAATTAATTAAACATGGTTTACGAACGCTTCACCGTGTCAAATAGAAAATATTCATTTTCAGCAACGTACGACTCCGGGAACTCTCTATCGAAATGGACCTTGTGAATCTAGCAAACAACAGCTTACTTTCTCCGGTTCCTTCAACAACAAGTCGGTCTCTGGCACTACTGGTTCGGATCCTTCACCCTCTCCCTTAATCACTTCATACTCAACCAACAGCACTTTCTGATCAGAGCCGGGCTCCTCTGCCTCCTGTGATGAGTCCAGTCTCGCAGCATTTTGAATGGAACCCTTCCCGTCCGCTCCAGCGCAAGCTCCCACCCTAAATTTCTGAACAAGCAGTCCCCAATGCCTGCCTCCTGCGCCCATGATCTCTATCCCCTCTAAAGTTTGAAAGTCAAGAATCACACACCACCTTCGTACCTCAAGGTCTCACTGGCTGTTTGCCTCCTGGAACTCGTTTCTGTTCCTCTCCCCCCTTTCAATCCTCCTGTAACGATTACGTGTGCGCATTGGGCGAAGTAGTTTGAAATAGTCTCAGCGCATATCCCGAGCCACGAGGCAACCACATTGCCAAGCCATTTGGCACTTTTAAAAAGGTTTCTCTGTCATCTGCAGCATGATTCTAGTAATAAAAGTTTTCCTGTTTGGGCGGAACGTAAAAGCGTTGGCAAGTACAGTAGTTACATCCATAACCTGCTTAATTTGAGGATTTGACTGAGGGCCTCCTGCATCACGTTTCTGATAGTAACAGGCTAACAGCTCCTGGATCTGCTTAATATTGATCCATAATTACCAATCTCATCCCCGTTTAGGGACATGGAAACTGAACGACTGTTAGTAGCTAGGAAACGAGGAATGGAACTTTTTAGGATTGGGCATACCGCATATACCGGTATCATCTCAGTTTACTTAAAGAGATATTGCATTATGAGCTATATTTAGTAAGAAGAAAAGACAAGTTCGGAGAACGCCTTTCCCAAGCCTTCGAAAGGGCTCCAGTCAGACGAAACATCGGATTGATCTTCGCCTACGAGATCGGGGTTGAACTCTTCAAATCAGAAGGCCAGCTCGGGGGCCAGTTAGATACAAAAAGAGACAAAGTATACAGTGCTTCAGTTTACACTCAGGTCCACCTCTCTCAGTTACTGCAGATTTTCAGAGAAAATAAATTCTTTCATCCCACCTTGACCGAATCACTGTACAGGTAGTAAAGAAATTGTTTCTCCAAGAATCACTATTCCAAAAGTAACTTCTGAAATATCCAACTCACCCAGTCACCCACTAATTTGGCTTTGCTTGACAGTTGCCCTCCAGATATTGCTCTGGTTTGATCAAGTAGACAGGGGTGAGTCTTCTTTTACTTGCTCTTTAGGGTGGTCAATCAAGTATACACACCTGTTTGCCCATCCTAAATCTGGATCTCAGCATCAGATACTGATGCTTGGAAACAGATCACGCACAGCACTGTGTAAGCCCCGGTGTAAGTTAATCTCAGAATGTCGGTGGAACTAGAACGCACACAGAACTGTACTCCGATTCAAGTATTTTATTGGTGAAGTCTGATCGAGGGCCAGCCGACCCAGGAGACATGGACAGTTGAGAACTTAAGTTTCTCATTTTGAGCGTCCAATGTGAGGATTGGATTTAAAGCAGGAGTTTCTCGAGATATTTAAAGATTGCTCCAATGGAGTTGAGGGCCCATCATCTCTTGAACGGTTAGAAGGGACGGCCGGTCGCAACTTCTTGTTCTTGGATCGCAAGGCTGGAGCTATTCTTTTTTTATGACGAAACTGTTCCAGGGTCGAAATGTTTCTCTTCGGAGATGTCTTTTGCAATGGAGTCAATCGCAGTTCATCGGTGGCTTCACATCTATAAGTTGAGGGAACTTCCCAGTTAAATGCATCAACTGCATATTCAGCTAAAGGGGGTGACTTGTTCAGGTAGGACCGCGCATTGTACGACTCATTGTTTAGAACTTTGAACGAATCGCAAAAGAGATCGGGTTCTCTTTCCAAGTGCTTCAAATCCTTGCCACCATCCTTACGTCTTCGAATAAATTGTTGTAAAATGCTTTGCACATCAACTGGGTTACCGTCATCACAGTTTTCTTCCAGGCTATTGAGCCGCTCATTGGGACCATTCGTATGATGAGGATGCACAGACGGTTGGTAATCATCGTAAGGCCAGCATACGCCATTCGGAACACCATTCCATGAGGAAATACCTTGCCCTGCTGAATGATATTGAAAACTAGGATCTGGGCAACTAGGTGGACACAAATCTCTATGTCCGTCCTTAGGATACTCACCAGCAGATTCCCGAGCAGGTTCTTCTTCAACTTCGCAATTGCCTATCTCCGATGCAGGTGGGAAATACGAAAAAACATCGTTGACGTGGCTTCCCACTTCAGGTGCAACAATCTCTGACGCCGCTGGCCACGAATTCTGGCTGAAAATTTGTGGATGAGCTAAATTCTCCAACTTCCCGTACAGAGCCTGAGCTTTCAGCAAATTCAAACTCTCAGGTCGTACATCAAAACCTTGGAGAGCGGAATTTTGCTCCTCAGGCGACCACGAAATGAAAGTGGCGATGGGAACACGGAGACACAGTATTGCGTGCGAAGATAGTGGATTTAGTGATGGGAAAGTTGCAAGACAAATTTCACCGTCGGTCAGGTCTTCCGACATGGGTGAATTGAAGGGCCTCTTCGACATCCTCCACATCTTTTTTATGCACCTCAGGACGAGCGAATCTGTGGTAGTTGAATCCGCAGAGACGAAGCCTTGCACACGCATCTCGAATCCAGCGGAGCAAACGTAGATCTTATTCAAGATATTGATGACCGCGGCATTGAATGCCAGTTCTCCTTCGAATATCTGTACAACAAGGAACCAAAAAGTCGATGTCAGCACCAGCATAACTGACCAGAAACACGCATGCTTACCTTGTAACATCACTGACGATTAGGGCTAACCGCTTTCGTAGCTGACCAAGTACCTATATACAATCCCTGAGCAATCAACGAATGTCACAAATTTTTCAAAATAGCTGGCTGTCCCAATTTTGGTGATTCCCACCTAGTGACTTCAATTTCTTCACTACAAATGGTACTTGCGGAAGTTGGATAATTAAGATAGTAACATACCATGAACCACCTCTGAAAAGAGAAGCTAAGGGCCTTCATGTGAGAATCAACTATCGTGTCCATGACACAAGAGAAAAAACCTTCAGAGTTAGAGTTGCATATTTTCGAATGCCCAAGAAGCTTCTCTTTCGTGTAGACTGTCAAGCACGTCGACGGATTTAGTATGAGGTCCACAGGAAGCATCAGTTCTCTTTCAACTACTTGTAAGTCTTCATTCTCGAGTCCAAGAATTTTCTGATAAGAGCTTCGTCTCTGCAAAAATATTGAGCCTTCTGGTTGCAGTATATTTGCAACAAGTACGAGATGAGGTCCAATTCCACTAGAGGACTGAATTAGGTCGTCCACTTCTGATTGGTGCGGGTTCAATTCTTCGAGAGCTATTTGCAAAGTTGGTGCTGATTTGAACCCCATTTGAAGTATCTTTTGGGAGGGACGTGCAAGAGTATCGAGAGGTTCTGGTAATTCTGGTTCAGCATGATTCAAAGTTTGAAATAAGTAACTCGAAGCAGTATCAACACATACAGAGTGCAATGGATTTGGTCTGGGGATCTTAACAGCGGTCGATGCTGACTCCAAGATTTGACAATCCTCCTGGGACAGATCATCGTGAGATTGGCAAATGCCTTGACAAACCTGCGCGAGAGGAATGAACGGGAAGCTCTTAGTTTCAATCCTTCACTATAAGTTGTGTTTGATGACCGCACGCGGATCATAGCACGACGTAAGAAAAGAACATGCAACTTCGAGGAAGCTCTATACATGTGGGATCGACTTGAGAGATGCAATAAGCGCTGAACTGTGATCACTGACCGGAAGAGTTGAACGTACAAACTGGTTGAAAATATTTTTTCTATTACTCCTTGAATTCCCTATGTAAGCGTTAAACTGGAGTTACAGTCAATTTATGGAGGTAAACAGAATATACCTCCTGATGGTATTCATTCTCTGATGCTTGCGTCGATTTGGCTAAAACCCCTTGCCTAGCCTGTTTCATAAGTGAGAGGACAGTATCCATAGACGTGGGAATGGATCCCGCCAATGGAGCTTGACCCCTGGTGGACATCTTCTTTTCATCTGTCAACGCTGATTGATCCGAGTAGTTTTTGTCCTCGATCTTATCAGCTGTGTATGTGAAATTACTAAAATTGAGAACAGAGGGAGATACAGAAGCATGCAGTTTAGCAGCAGGATACTCCATGGTGTCATTACCACACTCTGTTTCGGCAAGATGCCAAGGCAGAAAGTCGTCAGTTAGACCGAGCAGCAGCTGATGATCCGTGATTCTTTTTCCTGAGATCATATCTCTCTGACATGTCACACTGAACTCGTTCTCTAGTAGTCTTCTCTGAAGATGGAAATATCCATAATTGTTGCAGTGTCCAACTTGAGACAAATGCCAATCTAGGTACAACCAATCGCTAGCAGAGGTAGGACTTGGCAGGGCTTTCGTTCGGAACAAATCCTGAAACACATCTTCCGCTATACGAGGTTGACGTTCTTCAATGAAGGTTGGTGCTTGGAGGAAATGAAAGCTAGAGGTTTGTAATGCCAACTCTGGAAGAACTAATAACTTTTCGAAGTATTGGAAAGCAATATCTTGAGAATCCAAGTCCTCAAGTTCCACGGGATTCGGCTTCACCAAGCTGGTAATGATATATGTTCCAAGCTTTATATCTAAGAATCTACCAAGGTATCCGTCCTCCAGAACCTCTGGAAGCTCAAATAAAACCTTCACTGTATTCGTCGCACCGTGTTTGGTAGCAGTTTTTATACCCCAAGTCACTGAGTTTTCGTCCAGCAAACTCAAACAGCCGACAACACATGATGGCGAAATTTCATCCTGGATTTTGTGCTGCACCAAATTCGGCCTGAATTGCAATTTGTCCAGTAGAAAATCGTCGGAGTCAAAGTCAAGCAGTTCTGTTGGCCCCTCAACCTCAGATTCACCGACAGTTCTCGCCAGATTCTGGATATCAATTTTCATTGTATATGGTATGCTTTGACCAGAATGCTGCTCCAATGACGAATCTATATCCCAAGGTTTGAGCTCAAACGCTCTAACAGAATTGTGATGTGTGGATTTCTCAATCTTCAAATTGAAACTCGCATCATCCAGCAGAGTTTGTTGCTCACTACTCCCTTTCTCACACCCTCCGTTGCGTATAAGCGGGGTGGTTGAGGGTCCCGGCTTGATCGCATATTGAACCTGCATTTGCAGAAGCGAAAGAAGAGCTACGGTCATCAGATCCGAACTACAAGTGTATGCTAACGCATTCTCGCATCTTGAGTTTTTAAATATTTTCCTTAGCACTTATCAAGTGATTGTCGAAATCTCACGAAGTAGCTGCTGAGAGCTTCCATACAGCTAGAGACCTCAAAGTACAAAGCTCCAGCAACAACTTGTGGCATGACTGCGTACTATGCACCTACTTCACTTACGTAGGCTCCGCAACGTCAATATAATAGCAGGCACATAGTACATACAAGAATATTTGTCCATCATCAGAACTTGTTGATTTACCTCAAATTACAGCAATGTATGGAAGCACAAAGGTAAGAAAGTCCCGAACCTGCGGTTTGGTGCTGCTTTCTAATGTGACGCATTCGAGTTCCTTGACGAAATTGTAATGTGTTTCCAAAATATCCTCGTTCAAGCACTCATTGAACCGCCAGCAGTCAGAAGGCAGGTCTTGCATCATGTACGCTTCAATTTCTCTCACCACGATGAGAGTGTTTCTTTCCGTGCCTTCTAACCATGTACACGCTTTCATAAGAGAATTGGACTCTGTAAAATCATTGATAACGCAGCTCGGTAATGCGTGAGGAAGTAGTTGACCTAAGAATTGTTCAGCTAACCGGCTCGGGCACATGATATCAATTTCTTCGGACACGTCGACTCTTGTTTCGAGAGCATGAATGTGAGTAGTAAGTATCTCCCGAGCCAATATCTTGTCAAAGGTCTTAAATCCATCGAGACTAAACAGTTCATCACCAAAGAAATCAAGCGCAGGAACAGGTAATAGGCTCCTAACGTATCGGAAGACTTCACAGCCGTCAAGCTTCATTGTCGTCGTCTGTACGAACAGTTCAGAAATGTTCAAATGAGCGGTTCGCTAGCTACATTGCAGCCACTAACTAATAATTATCAACTCCCGCTCGAAACGCCACATTTTCTTGGCGGATAATTGACACTACATACTCGAACCTGCACTCAATCGGGAACTCGATACTGCAGGAAGGCCGCTTTAGAAGTCAAGCATTAGCAGAATTCAAAACAGCCCGAAGACTCAGGCCTACAACACTCACGCCGATCATCGGCTCTGGCCATGGAGCCTTCAAGAAGAGAACCTCTGTTTTCACGCCATTGCTTCTTAAACCTATTCTCAGCTTCCCCCGACACTATTTTGATTTGCACTGGTCAGCTGCACCGCAATGTTCCTCCACAATCACCACAATGAAGTTCTAACTCATGGTCTTTCCGCTACCACTCGGAACTCATGATCTAAAGACACAAAAAACAATTTGCACAGACACCGCAAACGCTCTTCAATTCTAAAGCTTCGTCGATGTTCGATTCGATTTCTACTGGTACCTTCTTTCACCTGGATTTCATTACTTCCAATTCCTACACTGTCTCATCTCCATCGACTTCAGTTGCTCTACAGCATGGAATTCCAATGTCCAGACGCCCAGACACAAGTGATGCGCACCTTATGACGCCCGATTATCAATACATAACCGGTTATACATTTTCAATCATAGCCGTCGATCCTCGTGATCCAAGGGTGTAGGAAGCTAGTTGAAAGACAAGAAGGTTATGGTGGTTTACTCTAGTATGGTTGTGAAGCTTCTTGAATGTAATTAATATGTGTTTAGTTTATGCTTTGGGGCATTTTCAATCAACATATACATGTACTCCACTTATTCCAATAATTATAATTATGCCTTACAATGAATAATTTCAAGGTACAAGGTGTCACTATTGTACTATTGTAGGACTATAAATCCTTAAACATTTAAGTGTAGGCACCTATAATCCTCTTTAATAATAGTTGCTCATTTATATAATTATTAAACAAGGAATTATACTCCAAGATATTTTACCTTGTTGGCAATTAAAAAAGAAGATTCCAATATACTTTGGCATATATTATTTGGACATCATATGAATAAATTATGGATATTTAAACTATGGATTCTAGATGTATCCAAAATCAACAGTAAGCTCTTGTAGACTTTCATGTTTTGACTAGTTTTCTTCAACTTCATGGTTTACAAGAAAAAGAGGTCATAACATAAAAATGTAAATTTAATTTTAATTGACTAGGGTCTTGCATTGTTGCGCACAACCATTGACAATTGTGTTGCAATGAAGGGATATCAATTGTTTCTATTTGCAAAGTCAAAAGTCAAAAGTCAAAAGGAAGACTTAGTATGAAAAATAAACTTTGAGTTATAATAATGGTAGAAATTGCTTTTTATACTTTATAAATACTAACACAATAAAGATTGGTATGCTCCCACTATTTCAAAGGAGACTCTTATTATCTGCTACTTGAAACCAATAATGCATTCCCTCCATGTCAGGGACTTGGTGACTAAAGGCCTTTTATAATTGTGTTTGCATACTACAATATTGGTAATACTTAGTTGGATGAATTCTAGGTACAAATTTAGGTAAACTAGTCACAAGACATTGAAATTGTCAAAAATACAAAGTTTGCAATATTTAAGGAATTTTCAACTTACAATAATGACATCAAATGGAATTTCCACTTCTTGCAAAACTTTTTTTGGTCCCAACATGATATCTCTTAGGAAACAAAAGTTTACTTCATGATACATAATACATGGTCTTATCTTGCAAGGACAAATTTTACCTAGATTTAATTCAATTTTCATGAAAGTTTT
Source organism: Pseudoscleropodium purum (assembly GCA_963969395.1). Classification (NCBI taxonomy): domain Eukaryota; kingdom Viridiplantae; phylum Streptophyta; class Bryopsida; order Hypnales; family Brachytheciaceae; genus Pseudoscleropodium; species Pseudoscleropodium purum. The sequence continues at coordinate 31,834,348 of OZ017795.1, forward strand.
CTAGAAGAAGCTCTTGATATAGATATCTTTGAAAGTAATCTCAATCTATGGGAGAATTTTTGATACTCTTGATGCTTCAGAACTTGCAAATTTGAGTTGTTGATGGTTTGTAGCCCTTTTGCACATCATACACTTGCATAATACAACATTGCATATCATATCTACCTAGACTATGAAGCACTTTAAAGTTGTTGATTCCCTTGGAATTCACAAAAGTCGATTAGCGTATTTCAGACCCTCATTTGTATGAGATTTGTTATTGATGCTTTTGGCACTAGAGTTTGTTTGTTTTATTTCTTATGAGGTGCCAAAGTAGCAATATAGAATTTTATAGTAGCACTCCAAAATTCAACATTCATCCATGTATTGGACAGAAAATATTACATTAGTGCATATCACATGTCCATAATTCTATTTTCATCTAGAATTTGGTGATTTCATCCAAGATTCTTTTTTTAAATTTGAAGTTTTTTGACAAAAAACTTCACATGTTATGTTGCCATTTTTTAGCCAAATTATTTTTTTTTGTAGTGCAATCTAACACTAGAAAGAACCCCTCCCCCTCCCCCAAACCCCCTTGTATGGCACTATATGCATACCTCAATGTGCTCACTCTCATTGTAGATGAATGTAGTCAACTCAACATAGATGGAATCAAGGTCTTTTTTTTTGGCTTTAAAGTGCCAAATTGCACTAGAAAAAATAATTTGGCAAAAAAATGATGACAGTTTATGAAGTTTCTCCCTAGAAAACTTCTAATTGAGAAAAAAAACTTGGATGAAATCACCCAATTGTGGATGAAAATATAATTATGAATATGTAATATATACTAATGTGCTCTTCTCTATCCAATATGTGGATGGATGTTGAAATTTGGAGCACCACTAAAAAGAATTTATATTTCCACTTTGGCACTTCATAAAACAAGAAAAAAAAAAAGCTCTGGATGGAATGAACTAAACTGAATTGGAATTTCATATTGAGCCAAACCCAATTGAAATGCAAATTCACCTGCAGAACCGAAGTGGCGATTTTTGGTGGTGAAAGAGACATGATGATTTTGGTTTGTAAATGAAACAGCAACAAACTTGCACATGTTTACTAAAGTTGACTTTGAATTCATGATGAGTAGAAAAGATGTATCATTGCGATCATCACTGTGCGGGTGTTGCTTGCCTCCACGAGAAGTTGGAGGGCCGTTGTGGTAGCCAAAGTTTGAGTTCGACATCAGTTAAGTTCAAGCAATCCATGCTGTCAGTTTAGGGTTTAGTTTTCAGTAGCCTTTTAGAAGAGTTAGTGATTCCTCTCTTGAAGTTGTCATTCAAGGATGTCAATTGCCATGGAGTCGAGACCTCTCCTTACATCTTTATCCTGCCAGAGAGCATCATTCTCCAACCCACAGAAAATGGACAGTACCCATGTTTAAGCCAAGGAGATGTTGATGAAGCCCAAAACAGCCCTCACCAACTGAAGGCTGCCACAAATTGTCAGGTTTTGGTGGGAGTCGAGCACCAGCGAGGCACGTTGTTGGATGCATTCATGATGCTTGTTTGATGTCCATGCTCAAAATCTTGTCCTCCACAAGAAAGAGACATCAATTTGGATATTTGAATTAAAAGGACCAGATACGAGCAAACTCCAAAATTAGCTTCAATTCTTCCTGAGTACCCAATTTTGTCTCCGGAGGATTTGCGCACACGGGTCTCCTAATCAGAACATGCCCGATACATACGTACATTAACTTGAACAAAACATCTCAATGCCGTGCCGCAAAAGCACTGCATCGAGGAAAAACTGCGCTGAACATCCGGAAGTCTCACTTGGAAGGTCACCAATTCAAATCCTATTTTCAGGATCTACACTACATTGAAAAGCAATCAGCAACATGCGATCAAGATTCCCACAGCTCGAGACCCTAATCGAAATCCGCCTCCCTTCGACTGCCGCAGCGCTCAAATTCCGTCTCCGATCAAGCACGTTCTTTTGGAAATTTCTTGTCTAAGCAACGCGCCTAAGCTCAGATATTCCCTCGCAAGTAGCTGATGTCAAGAGATTGAATATCCAGCACTAATTACCCACAATTTGCTAGTCAACCAGGTGCTTAACTCAAAGTAAATTCCCACCCGGATTTAGCACAATTTTCAGCAAATTGACTATGAAAAAGGTTGGGCATCACTCAGAGATCCTCTCGACCCTATTCGCGCAAGAAACGTTGATACCGAATACTGAATTTTGAGAAATTGACAGTCCAGAAGCCTTCACCGAACCCACTCCATTTTTGAAAGTCTCGTTCTCCGGGTCACTAATTTCCCATGTAAACAGCAAGCACACCATCAGTAGACGTTCGTGATTTCCTGTGCATACTTGTGGAAAGGAATTCAGCCACCCATCACCTTCACAATTTGGAAGTTGCCGAAATGCCCCTAACTTACCGAGAACTCTCTGTGATTTGGATTACAAATGTGATTTAATATGATATGGCCAGGGAGGATTGACGCCTCTATTGTCCCGTGTTTTACCCTTACAGAAAACACTGGAATTTTTTATTTGCCACACGTGATAAAATTTGCATATTCTGAATTCATATTTGCAAACAGAGATCCCAAATTAGCTACTGGATCCGATGAAATACAAAATTTAAGCGGCACAAAATAGGGGGCACTTTTTGACATTTATCCTCAGGTGGGGCAATAGAGGGGTCAATCCTCCCAGGTCTGAAGAACCATAACTTACCATATCATACTGGTTTTATTCAATCTGAAAGGACACGACATTCATCAAGTTCAACACTACCCGAATGATGCCAGACAAAACATCTCAATGCCCTGCGAGCAAAAACAACGCATCGAGAAACCTGCGTTGAACATCCGGAAGTCTCACTTAATTGGAACGTCACCAATTCAATCCTATATTCATGATCTACACTCCATTGAAATGCAATCAGCAACCTGCGATCAAGATTTCCACAGCTCGAGATCACAATTGCAATCCGCCTCCATGCATCCGACTGCCGTCCCTCAAATCCTTCTCCGAACAAGCACGTTCTTTCGCAAATTTCTTGCCTAAGCTACACGTCCACGCTCAGAGATTCCCTTGCAAGTAGCTGATGCCAAGAGATTGGATATACAGCATTCGTTATCACAATTTGCTAGCCAACCAAGCGCTTCACTCAAAGTAATTTCAACGGCAAATTCCCACCCGGATTCTGCACAAATTCCAGCAAATTGACTATATGTAGAAAAGCGTTGTGCATCACTCAACCCTTTTCGTGAAAGAAATTCTGATACCCAACAGTGAATTTTGAGAAATTGACAGTGACGAAGCTTTCACCGAACCCAATCCAATTTTAAAGATCCCGTTCTCCAAGTCACTGATTTACTCTGTAACAAACTAAGTGACTGACTAACAATATAAATTTAATGCATTACTAATGTATTTGATTTGTATTAAAAAAACTTTAAAGTTTTGGATGAAAAGTTGAAGTATTACATCCTCTTCTGGCCTCACTCGAAATCATCCAGAAGCCACCTTCGAGGCACCGTGGGTCCGTGGGTAGGTGCGAAACCCTAGGGTTTCGCACTTCCGGTGTCTCCTTCTCTTTCGTACTTCCGGTGGATTTGGCTCCTTCGAGCTTCCTGTGGCTCCTCCTCTGCCAGTGATGATGAGTGAGTTCCGGAGGAGATTCCAGGAGTAGATCACTTTACTTTGGGGCAGCTGAAGCCGGTGTAACTTCGTCTCCATAGAACCCCCAAGCCGACCCCGGTCAAGACGGTATGTATTGGAACCCTAGCCTTGAGATTTTACTCGGAAGTTTGCATCTGGTGGTGCGTACCTAGCCGAAGGACCTCGGTTATTGTCCTGGAGTATGAACTCGGTGCGTCGCAGTCGATTGCTTGGGTTCTTTGGTCCCGTTTTGTTTTTTGTCACGAGTGTGGACTAGTGATGAGTTTTAGAGATTTGCCGCACTAGATATGTGAAGGCTTGTGAAGGCTTGTGTTTTGCTTGTCTGGCCTTTCCGAGTTCTGTGCATTCACTTGTCGACTACGATCGAACCATCTTTCTTGCGGGGAATGTCAGATAGGATAGGACGTATTTCGGTTCTGTGGTTCGCATACATACACTGTGCATGAAGTTGAGGTATGCTCAGATGCAGTATGGTTGGCTGGGATTTGTGAAATTGCTGGTTTCATTCTGATTGGCCATTGGCCTCTTGCAATAACTTTGTGTCCACGTTTGCAAGGAAGGTGTTGTCAATGGATTCTTCTCGGGATTTCTTCCTTTTCTTCGTTTCGGAGAAGGAGGGAGTCGTCTAGAGTTGGTCTATTCTCTTGGAAGGCTTCGGTAGTGAATACATGAAAGCAGGTGTTGGAACGAGGTCCATGCTTTTGATCTGCATCAAAAAGATGCGGGCTCTATAATGACTCGAAATTTATGCTTTTGAGCATCTAGATTCTGAGTTCCCAATGATCATGCCCTAAGCTGAAATTCAGAATTTGTCAAAGACCGAAATGAATCCAGTATTTTTTTCACTACAATTTTTCAATTTTATGCTAGAGAGGGTCAGGCATTTTAAAATCTTTCTTATTATATTAAACTATGAAACATACGTGGAAAAATATAGTTAGAAATAGTTTAAATTGGCATCTTTACTGACAGACGATCGCTGCATAAGCGACAGGCTGGAGGCAAAAAGTTCACGGTGAGTGGATCCCTCCGGGGCCAAGATGTCCTCCGGTATCAGGGAAGGCACAAGTCAAGAGGACTGAAACCATCGTAAGTCCCAAATCCGAGAGTTGCTGTTGACTTCGTTAATCTGTCGTCGCTGTTCAGTCGTCTGCGGGCCAAGTGCGCGTGACTGAACGCAAACCCTAAGCTAGGCTTTTCCTTTGTGCAAGCCGCTCATCCCATCTTCACTTTAAGAATTCATCAGCTGCTTGATCATTTCGCAGTATGATCTCGTCTGTCGGGTACTATGGCTTACTCCGACGGTTGATCTCACCATCCACGCCCTTCTTTGGCTTGCTCCGAACTGCTATTCATCTCTGGCATGGCGGCCGTCAGTGGTACTTGCAATTTCGAATTCCGTCCTACTTTTATTATTTTGTCCCAACGCCAATCTTCTGTAGCCTTTTGAACCCAAGGAGAATCACGGGTAGCTGAAAAGCTCTTCATCGTGACCTCCCAAATGGTTGGTCCGACGGTGAGCAACCGTAGGTCTTCTCCAAACTCAGAGACCGACTTTGAGCGTGGAAGATATGCGGGAAGACGCGTGGAATTTCTTGACAAGCGGTCGTTTTCTTTTTAGTGGAGCACTTGGTAGCTTTGTGTTTTATTTTTAAAAATCCGTTGGAGGTTTGATAACACCAGCCACGCCCTTGTTCTGGCTTGCTGCCAATTGAAATGCATATTCTGTCATGGCGGCCTTCAGTTGTGCGTGCAATTTCAAATTTCTTCCTGTTTTTTTCTTTTCTCCCAACGCCAAACTTCTCTAGCCCTCGTGATCCAGATGACCACCTGATGAGATTCCAGGAGTAGAGCGCTTTACTGTGGCTTTACCGGTGTAACGTAGTCCCGAAACTGATCCCGGTCAAGACGGTATTTGTTCGAACCCTGGCCTCCAGATTTTCGTTCGGAAGATTCCATCTGATAGGGTGTATCCAGCCGAAGGACCTCGATTTGCTTCGATGGAGGTTTCGATGGAGGCTTCGATCCACCTTTTGTGGGAGTGCTGATGAAAGTCCGAAGCAGACCCTGCTTCTTTCTACCGACATAGTCAGTGGTGGAGAGACGTGTCTCTGAATGAAGAGCTTCTTCAGTCGATAGTCCTCATTCCAGCGGGGTTAGAGAGCGGAGCATTCTGTTTCAATGGGGTTCTTGTCGTGGAGGATGAACTCGTTGTATAACAGTCGATTGCCTAGGGGTTTGGGTCCCGTTTTGGTGCTTGGAATGAGCGTGGACTAGTGGTGAGTTTCAGAGATTTGTCGCACTAGATATTTGAAAGCTTACGAAGACTGGTGTTTCTGCTTGTTCGGCCTTCCCGAGTTCTGGGCCCGAGGGGACTAAAGGGTTAAGGGGGTTAGATTCCGTGTGTCGCGAAATTAGGGTCTCGCCCTTGATTCCAGGGTTGTCCGGTTCTCTCTGCCTACAAACTCTTGTAGTTGGAGTGTCTCCACTTGCTCCTTTTCAGTGAGATCGCGAGGAAGCACGTGTGGGAGGACCACGGGAGCCCACCGGAGCTTGGACTTCCGGAGGCTCCTTCTCTGCGAGCGACGTGAGCACTTGAGGAGATTCAAGGAGTTGGAGCACTTACTGTTATTGTGGATGCAGGCTTGGATCGACTCTTTGTGGGAGTGCTAATGAAATCCGAAGCAGCCCCTGTTTCTTCTTACCGACAAAGTCAGAGGTGGAGACCGTTCGAGAGACGTGTCTCTGAATGAAGAACTTCTTGAGTAAAAAGCCATTTTGACGGTTTTATTTTAGCGGGATTGGAGAGCGGAGCATTCTGTGCTGGGGTGCTTGTCCTGGAGGATGAACTCGGTGCATCGCAGTCGATTGCTTGGGGGTTTGGGTCCTTTTTCGTTGCTTGTCACGAGTGTGGACTAGTGGTGAGTTTTGGAGATTTGTCACACTTGATATGTGAAGGGTTATGAAGGCTGGGGTTTTGCTTCTCTGGACTTTCCGAGTTCTGTGCATCCACTTGTCGGCTTCGATCGAACTATCTTTCTTGCGGGGAATGTCAGGTAGGATAGGACATATTTTGGATCTGTGGTTCGCATGCATACGCTATGCATGAAGTTGAGGTATGCTCAGATGCAGTATGGTTGACTGTGATTTGTGAAATTGCTGGTTTCATTCTGAGTGGCCATTGACCCCTTGCAATAACTTTGTGTCCACGTTTGCAGGGAAGTTGACTGTCGTCAATGGATTCTTCTGGGGATTTCTTCCTTTTATTTGTTTCGGAGAAGGAATGAGCGGTCTACAGTTGGTCAAATCTCTGGGAAGGTTTCGGTAATGCAAACTATAAAAGGGTTTTCGGCGGTGTTTAGAAGTGGTACGTTCATGTTACTGTGTAGCAAGCCATGGACGATCCTTGCAATAGAATGGCTGGGTTGATATTGTTCAGCCGGATTCTTCGGAAGGCTTGAGGAAATTGGCTCTGTTCAGTTGTCCTGCCAATGGGTGGAAAAGATCGAAAATCAGCATGCAGGGAACTCGACATCTTTGTGTGGCCATCTTCATAGAGCCCTAGTGCAATTAAACTCCGGCACCATGAGGGCACTTGCCTTGCTGTTGCCAATATGAAGGACCTACTGAGGGTGATTACGAAGTTTTCTAGATAGGATGCACAATCTAGCTATCCCAGAAACAGTAAAGAGTGATGAAGAGTGATACAGGAGGAAAGAGGAACTTCGAAGAAACCCAGGAGAACAATAAGAACAATTGGCATTGTAATACAAGGGTTTCGATGAGTGCACATGAAACTGTCTACAATTCCTTCGGTTACTATTTCTTTGAGAATGGGTCTCCTTAGCTAGATCTGGCACCTAATTTATTTGGTGAGACCTTATTGAGTTGAGGACGGTCAACTGAAACGTGGGTGAAGAACACCCTCACCCCTACTTCATTTCGGGAGAATTTCACAGCTAGTGGAGACTTCTCAGAATCTCAAGCCGCACAATTTCCGAAGGTCGGACATGCAACTTATTGGGATTCCTTGGACAACCTATTTTCTTAAGCGTGGAATGGTAAATCTTTGACGAAAGATTCATGTCAACCCTCCATTTGTGTGGTGCCTCTTTCAGTAAGTATTCTAGAATGCCTTATTGTACTTGAATATTTTTACAATTTTTCAGTAGGAAAGTATGAAACACAACTCAACTACCGAAGGTGCCAATTTGTGGCGGTCGATCCCCTCTTTTTGCAATGGTGGAATTTGAACCTTTGCTTAGGAAGAAGACAACTTATAGTGATTAGATTGCATGCAAGAATGCCTTGTTGTCATTTGGAGAAATATTCAAATTGGATTGGAATTCAAATGCATTTTAGAATAAGTATGTAAAAGATGTACCATGTAAATGAGGGTTTTATATGACTATATTGATAGTGTAATTTGTAACAATTACTTGGATAGCATCTATGTTATTAAAATAAGTGTACTATGTCACATCCTCCTATCATGCTTTTATCCATTTAGATGGTCATGTATTCATCTTTGTACATTTTCATCTAAAATTTGTGTGTATATTGCAATATCCATTTATAGAAATTTGAAGAATATATTATGTTTTATATGCTATGTTAGTAAGCATGAAGTCCAAAGTGGATTCTAAAGAGCTTATTTTCTTTTTTTGTTCTTTCCAATGTACTTTAACACAATGTTCTCATTTGGCCCAATGTGATTACTACAGGTGTGATTATGTTGTAATTGTTTGATGTGTTGAGTATACAATGGCATATAAAAGCCAAAAGAAACTTTATGATGACAGGGACTTTGTATTCTCTCAACCTAGTAAGTTTTTTCCAAGCCATTTTTACATCTTTAGCTTTGGAGGTTCATTTCATAGTCTCAACTCTTTGTTCACCTTCTACACTTTAAATATAAGTGTATAGTAAGATTTATGAATCTCTTTTTGGGGAGCATAGTTTCATATTGCTCTTGATTTGATTTCATCATCTAGGCTTTTGATGTCATGATTGTTGATGAGAATTAGGTCCAAGTGGCAAGACCTCTATACCGAGTACCAACAATTTTGTTCATGGAAAGCGGGTATGTATTTTCAAATTCTACAATGTGCTATGTATTGAGAACCTTGTATACCATCAAAGAATGCATATGAAAAGTGATGATCTAATTTTCAAGTTCTAATTACTATTTTTTTTGTAGTTGTGTGATGCAGTGTATGCTTTACATGAACCTGAGGAACAAGTGGATGTTGAAATAGTCTTCATTCATGGTCTTGAATTTGATGGGTCTAAGGAAGCATATTGGAAGACTTGGTTGGCTAGGGATGGGATGCAAGACAATTGTTGGCCAAAGACATGGTTGGCAGAGAAATTTCCCCATGCAAGAATTCTTTCCCTTTCTTATGATGCTAATGTTGTGCAAACATCGACATTAGGGAGGATGGACCCTTATTGCTTGGGAGAGAGTTTAATTCAAGAAATGACCTTAGTTGGAATAGGACAACAAGATTGTCCTGTTTTGTTTGTGTGCCATAGTTTTGGAGGCTTGGTAGCTAAGCAAATTGTGGTGACTGCATCTCAAAAATTTCAACGAGACAAAGAGGTTCAGAATTTTCTTCGTAACATACGGGTTTTTTATTTTTATGCTACACCTCATGCTGGAGTACAAGTTGACTTTTCACCATTGAACCCATTTACTTCAAAGGGTCCTTGTATGAGTTATCTTGAAGTGTTCAGTCTAGAAGTTGGTCGACTCAACTTTGAGTTTGAACAAATACAACGAGAAGTCTACAACAACGAGTGGGTGTGTTTTAACGTTGGCGAGATGCATGCTACATTGCATGTGAGTATGCACTCACGTTCATTGCTTTTATCCTTCATTGAAACTAAGTATTGAGTTCATTTTGTTGATTTGTTTTACATTTAAATTTCTTTTGACCATGTTATGTTCTTATGATTCTTTTTTTATTTATCCTTTTCATCATTATTGAATCATTATTGCTTGTTGAACAGGGAAGAGTGGTTGTTCCAGAGTCATCTTCTAGACAAGTTGGAGGTAGATTTTTGCCCTTAAGTGCTAGTCATTTTGACATTTGTAGACCACAAAGCAAAGTAGATTCTAGCTATCTATTCTTGATAGACCACATCTCAAAGGTGATCCATTACAACAAAAATAAGCAACATCACCTATTAGATCTTCCTGATGGTTTGGTGGGAATGAATGACAAGAAAAACTTCATTTGTGAAAAGCTTGGTACAATTTCCATCTTTGGCTTGGTGGGAATGGGTGGAATTGGAAAGACTACAATAAGCAAATTTGTGTTTAATTCACAAGCCAAATTCTATGATAAAACTTGTTTCTTACAAGATGTGAGGTCTAAGGATATGGCATCTATTCAAAAAGAGTTGTTGCTAGAGTTATGTGGTATAACTGTGAATAGCACAGATTATGTGAGTTCAAACCACCTTCAAAGCATCAAGCAATGTATAATGGGAAAGAAAGTATTGATTGTAATTGATGATGTGGGAGACTCTGAAACACTCACTAGTTTGCAAGTGCCTACATTTCAGAGGAGCCTTAGTAGTGGAAGTCGAGTGATTGTTACATGTCGCAATCGTCAAGTATTGCAAAATCATGTAGGTACGAAAGGATTGAAGGATGTGGAAATAATGGACGTGGAATTCTTGAATGATGCTCAAGCCTTGCAATTATTTCGGTACCATGTATTCCATGGAATTGAAAATGAAGATGATGAGATGGAAGACTTTCGGACTTTAGTTATGGCTATAGCCAAGGCATGTTGTGGTCTCCCACTAAGTTTGGAGGTTATTGGGCAACATTTACGGAAGCAACATTCACACTCTATTGGAATGCGGAAGGGGATGTGGAAAGAGGCACTTCAGAAATTGCGAGAAGCCAAGTCTTTTGATGGTGGTGATGAGAATGAAGTTTTGTGGAAGAGGCTAAAGATTAGCTATGATGATTTGTCCATTGACACTAAGAGCATGTTTTTGGACTTTGCTTGTTTTTTTTGTGAAAAAGAAATAGAATATTTGACTGAACAATCAATGGGGTGGATTTGGAATTCCCCTATTGGATTGCAGAATTTACTTGCGAGATCTTTAATCAAAGTTGGTGGAGTTGGTGAATTTGGACGTTCTTTTACCATCCATGACCAATTAAGGGATATGGGTCGAAGAATAGTGAAGGATTTATCCTTGGAGGGATCACGAGCATCATTGAAGAAAGTGACCCGATTATGGGAGACAAAGGAAGTTGTGAGTTTTTTGGAAGAGAACCAGGTGATTCTTTAGTGATGGCATTTTGAAATCTCTTTATGTATATAGGTAATATATAGTAAGTTTGATGTGTTGAAGGATTATTGTATCCTATCTTGTTTAATTAATTTGGTTCTTTATAAGTTGATGGTATAAATCTTTTCTTTATTTGATGGTTTTATCAGGGCTCTGGAATCATTGAAGGGATATCATTACAATATTTCTTGGAATTAGCTACTCTTCAATCACAAGAAGATCCATTGCTAAAGAGAGAAAAGAGAATCCAACGCTTTGATAGATTAAGGTTGCTAGATTTGACAGGTTGTGGAATTGAGGTTGTGGATTTTTTTTTGAAGAAATGTTGGAAGGAGCTATCTTGGCTTTGTTTGGATTGGATCAACAATCTATTTGTGTCTCATGCTATTGAAGCAATTGGATTTTGCACAAGGTTGCGTGTGTTGCAAATGAAATGTTGTTGGGCAATAACAGAGCTTCCCACTTCATTTGGCAACTTGATTCACCTTTTGGAGCTTGATCTTTCATGGTGTGAAAACCTACGAAGTCTTCCACATGAGATTGGGTGCTTGAAACAACTCAAAAGGTTGGATCTTTATGGTTGCAAAGGTTTGAGAGAAATATCTACTATTGTGAGTCAATTGATTGACCTTGAATACCTTGGCCTAGGTTGTTGTTCAAACTTGGCAAGCATGGTTGAGTTTGAAACACAAATGGATCACCTCTATGAACTTGACATGAGTGATTGTTTTAGTCTTCGAATCCCATTCAAATCCTTGGGCAAATTACACCAACTTCGAGTATTGAATATGGAAGGATGTAAATACTTAGTCATAGAGAATCCATCCAAATCATTTGGACATCTATCACGACTTGAGAAGCTCAATTTGTTGGGTTGCGATAGCTTAATTTCTAGGTTTCATCTTAAGAGTTTTGATTGGGAGCTTGCATTGGAGGAGGTTGAAAGATCATGGAACATCATAATTGAAAGTTCTTCTATTCGCCTTCAAGAATTGCAACTTCCTATTATTTCCCAAGCAAGTTTTCCTATGTATCCAAAGCTCAAGTTTCTTGAGGTTCACAATGGATTCCATCTAAAAGAGTTGCCCACATCTTTGGGAGATCTCACTCAACTAGAGAAGCTCAAAGTGGATGACATAAGTTACTTGAAGAAGCTTCCAGACAAACTATGTAGTCTAGAAAAGTTAAGAGAGCTCAGACTTTGTAATATGGGGGCATTGGAAAGCTTGCCTGATAATATAGGTCATTTGTCCTCATTAAAGGTTTTGGAAATTTATGGTATATCTGAAATAGAAGAACTACCTACATCTCTTGGCAAATTGTTCCAACTTGAGCATCTTTATTTGGGCCAATGTATAAATTTGAAGCATCTTCCTGAATCTTCTATGAGCTTGACTCGACTATCTCAATTGACATTAAAAGATTGGACCAAATTGGTGGAACTCCCAACTACTCTTGGCCAATTGTCCCACCTTGAACGTCTTTCATTGGAAGGTTGTGTGAGTTTGAAGTGTATTCCAAAGTCTTCCACAAGCTTGACTCGACTATTAGAATTGGACTTGTGTGGGTGCAATGCTCTTGAAGCAATGGACGCAGACCAAAAATTCCTCTTATGGCAGCTTGAGCAATGTGGTTGCAAAATCATGCTCGATACATAGATTTGATCAAGATTCTTCCAAGATGCCCATGCAACCAAGGTATTTTAGGTGATTGAGATTGTTTGCAATGGCAACAAAGTGTATTGCCCTAAAAACTATATTGCCTTTTATCACATTTAGTTTTGTTCCTTAGATGCATCTTTTGCCAATGCTTATAATCAAAAATATTCTTCTCACTTTATATGAAGAATAAACAAAACAAATGTCATCATTACATATCTTGTCCAAGCTTTCAATCTTTGTCCAAGGACATTCTGAATCTCAACCCAACTTAGCTATAACATTCTCTTGGTACTTCTCCTTCTATGCAATGTTCACTTTTACTTGCATGGTGAAATAGTATTGATCTTTTTAATTTCAAGACATTGATAAGTCATTTGATGGGTGAATTTTTTCTTTGGCAAGTGCACGGCTACCTTTGATTTGGAACAATCAATTTGGAATATTCAAGTAGTATTGTATTGAGTTCGATTCCCTTTTTTGTTTGAACATGTTTAATGCCAAAGCTATTGAAGACATACTTAAAGCAATGGAGTGAGTTGTGACTAGGAAGTGGATAGCTCAATGCAAAATGTTTCCTATAGACTCTAATTGTGATAGAATTTGAAAGTTTGTTGACTTGCTTTATTAGCTATTCTTATCCCAAAATAAATCAGTGCATGGTTTCTAAAAATGGCTAGATTAAGATGCCGACCTATTCTAACAAGAATGCATAGTCTTTGTAGCTTCAAGTCATTCCAAGAGGATGTCAAAGTTTTAAAGTTTGCAAACATGGTAATTATGTTGAAAATTGATACCAACATTGTCAATTTTCCTCTATTCTATGAACAACTCTAGAGCATTGAACTACATTTGATTGAGACGTTTGAGTGTTTGAACTATTAGAAGGATGCAAACCATCTTCTACCACTCTCTTTACTGAAAGTTTTCTAAAACATAGATAATGAGAAGTTGAACAACATTTCCTCTCCCAGATGCATTGCATGGTCTAGATAATTACTACTAGCTCCATATGGGTGAAAACAAAGTGCAACATTGAGGGAAAATGTTGATCACTTTACAATGCTTAGATGACACCATGAATTACTTCCAAAGTTTCATTTCTATAGACCATTAGAATATTGAACTTAGTATGAGACAACCAAACTCGAATTTATTTCAAAATAGAAGGAGGATGTTACTAAAGGTCAAATCATGTATTCTTGTCAACTTCTTTGTTCAACTTTTGTTCTCAAGCAAGGGGTAGTTTGGTTGCCTTACTGTTATTCAATTGCTATGCCAAAGTAACTTCTTAGCTTTTGTTCTCAAAGAAGGGGTAATTTAGTTGCCTTACTATTACTCAATTGTTATACCATAGTGACTTCTATATCGTGCAAGTGTATTATAGTGGAAGAAAGTATATCTTTGTATGCATTTTTCTTAAATCTACTATAACATCGGTAATATGTGTTGTACTGTACATGATTATATATAAAATAGGGTGTTGCATAATTCCTCTATTTTAGTGTATAGTAGAAAATGGGATGCCAAACTTGGAATCCCTCTAAAACATTGTAGTAGATTTAGTTGGATTATTAATGTTTGATGAGGTTTGATGAACAATTTTGTCCATTTTTGTCCATTTTTGAAAGCTAGAAGGAAATTCCTTTTTTATACAAAACATATCCGTACACCTTTTTTTTCAAAAAGCTTTCCAACAATATCAAGAAAGGCATCAAGGACTCATGGTTTCTTAGATCTTAGTGTATCAAACAAAACAAAACTAACAAACAATCCATTTTAAAGTATAGATTAGTGTACCCTATGTTGTTGTCAGTCATAATGAACGTAAAAGTAATTAATTTTCTAGTTTTTTTAATTTATAATATTTATAAAATTCAACAACTTTTACATTATAGGTCCACATGCCACAAAATAAAGTCCCCACATCCATAAAGAACTTTATGACGGTACAAAGAACACAACCTACGAATGCATGGTCCTAGAGATTTCACAATAACAAACAAAATAAAGCAAACAACCTAACTTAAGGTATGGACTAGTATGCTCTATGTTGTTCCTACAACCAAAATAAAAGTAAAAGTAATTTTCTAATTTTTTTAATTCATAACAAATTCAAACTTGAATATCTTTCACATTATAGGTCCAAATACTACAAACAAAGTCCACATACACCTCCTTATAGAGAACTTCCTAACAATACCCAAGATGTAACTAGGATACATATGGTCTAAGAGATCTCACCATGTCAAACAAACAAAACAATCAAACAACCCAATTTAAGGTATAGAAGATAGTCTAGTGTATCCTATGCCATTACCACAATCCTAAATATAAGACAAAATAATTTTCTTATTTTTTAATGGACAAAAGAGTGCAAGGGCTTAGTTACATTGTGAGAAGTTGCGTTTTTGATTTGAATAGAAAGCTTTATACACAAAGGAGTGCAAGGCTCTATTTTGTGGCATTTGGACATGCTAGGTGAATGTTATAATTTTTCTAAAAAAAAAGATGATTTCATTCAATTTCTAATTAAAAAAATATATAACTTTCATGTGCACTATAGATTCAAACACTACTAAACTAGTACAAATAGAAAGTTTTCAACACAAAGGAGTAAAAAGGCTTTGTTTTGTGGTATTTGGATATGCAATACAAAAAGATATGACTTTTCAAAAAGAAAAGATAATTTTATTCAATTTTCTCATTCATAAATAAAGACTTTGAAATTCAATAACTTTGACATCGTAGGTCCAATCACAACAAAACAAAGTTTGTACACCCTTCTTTGCAAAGAGCTCTCTAAAGGTACCAACAACTCCTTGAGACACCTTACAACTTGTTAGATCTCAATATATCAAACAAACAAAACAAACAACCTAATTTAAGGTACAAAGAAACTAATGTTCCCTATATTGTTACTACAATCAAAATCAAAATCATTTTCTAATTTTTAACTAAAAACACTTTGAAATTCAATATTTTTTTGCTATGACTTAGAACAACATGAAACAAAGTCCATGCACCCCGCATGCAACGGGTTTTTTAACAATACCAAAAATGCAACCAACTAATCCATGGTCCAAAAGATATATAATTTTGTATAATTTTGTATAATTTAAGATCCAAAAATAACTCAAAAATCCTTAACTTTCACACTATAGGTCCAAACATTACTAAACAAAGCCTATATGTTCTTCTTTGCAAAGACCTTTCTAATGGTACTAAGAATGCAACTAGGAGACACATAGTTCTAGAGATCTCATTGTAACAAACAAACAAAACAAACAATCTAATTTAATATATGGACTAGTGTGCCCCATGTTGTTGCCATAGTCAAAATAGAAGTAAAAGTTATTTTTTATTTTTTAATTCATAAAAAACTTTGAAATTCAATAACTTTCACATTGTAGGTCTAAGTGCCTCAAAACAAAGCCCGTGCATGAGTGCATCCCTTGTCTCAGAGAGCTTTCCTATGATACCAAAAACACAATCAAAAGACACATGGTCTAGAAGATCTCTCCATAACAAACAAAATAAGCAAATAAGCAAACAAAATAGACAATCCAATTCAAGGGGAGACCAACATAAAAAATGGGTCTAAAATAGCCCTCTTGACTACCTAGAAATCCTCTAATGATAGATTCAGACTATATTACAAGTATTTATATTATAAACACCTTCAATTGTTGTGTAATATCTACTTATATATATGTTCAAACTTACATATTCATATTTTCATACTCATACACTAGCATCATTGTACTTTAATGTATGTTATCATTTATAGAATTTTATCTACATGTTTAAATTATCCTTTTGAATAATGCAAACGCAAGGTATGGTATTTATTTACATTCTTTACCAAGTTCTTGATCAAACTATACTTGGAGTTTGTGATTGGTAGAAAATTCAATATGAACTTGACATGAAATAGTCATTGATAACCTAATGGATATCTCTATTGTATATAAGAAATGTAGGGCTTTACACTAATACAATGCACAATTGCGAATGATTTGTCTTAGAAAGTATGAAGGATTGAACTTGAATCAACTTATTTGAATTTTGGTGTAAATCTTTTAAATTTTTCATCCATCCATACTTATCATACTAAAGTCATTGCATGTGCATATAAGTGATTATGAAGGGGAATGGAATAAGCCTTGATTTACTATTAAAAAGCAATATAATTGTAGACTCATTTTATTAAGTATCCCCTTGTTTATATGTTGCAATTACATCAAACGTAACATCTTGTGTCTATAACTACAAATCCAAAAGTAGAGTTGTTTGTTTTCCTTTGGAAATGATTAGACATCCAACATTGGATCAAAGGAATAGATTTAGGATTAACAAATAAATGAGTATGACTAATACATTTAGAAATAGTATGCATTTCTAAATCTTACATCTAAAAAATGACTTAAATTGTCTTTTCTTTAAGATTTTGAATTACCAAATGCTTTCCAAAATTGGATTGGTTTATAGACTTTCATATATCTTCAATCCAATAATTCTAGGAGAGGCTAAATATTCCGTTGCAATTCTTTTACTATAAACATCACCATCTAATATTCAACAAGGATTTATTATCTACCCTAAAATAGTTAGTACTATAGTACTTCTTCAATTTCGGCAAAAATTAATTATTTTTAAAGATATCGTAATTTCAAAAAAATATAATGATAATTAGCAAAAATCTTGAAAATTTACAATGTTGATTGCCAAAATCAATGGAAATATATGACTATCTACAATTTAGCAATCTTGCTAAAAGTATAAAAAATTAAATAATTAGGTTGTTTTAAAAAAAGAAAGTAACCAATGTTAGTAAGAAGGTACAATATAGAGTCCAATGATCATCAACCATGTGTACAACAAACCATCAATCATCAAGAAATTTTCTGATGGAAACTTCATGGAATTTCATCATTGAAACTAAATGGAAGGAGAAGATGGAGAGGTTGTTTTTATAATGAAATTCATTCTCTTTCATGAATCCTCAAAGGATATGGGGTAACTTGAAGATGATAGCTTGACCTCTCATTGTCAAAAAATAGTACTTGTATTCAAAGTAGACTTTTAGATCTCATTTTGCATAGTAAAATAACATTTTTCAAAAATCTTTGATCTAAGAAAAGTTGAGAAATAAATCCAACTTTCATTTTCAAAGATCCTTTTGTGATTATGAGTGTCTAAACAAAAGTTATAGACAAAGTTCAAAGAGGATGTTTGAAAATGTCAAAGAAAATGTTCCTTCCAACTCCTCCTTGAAATTTGTCCATAACTTTTGATTGGAGGATCAAAAGCTCAAAAGGATTTATAGAGATGAAAGCTAGCTTCATTTTCCACAATAACTTGGTTCAAATTATTTTGAAAAAATTGTTCTACTATACCTAAATGAGGTTTGAAATTCTACATTGAACACATTTCTTATGTTTGACTTCACAATGAGTGGTTGAGCTCCTACTAATCCTAACTATTTACATATCCCATATGGGATGTTTTATCTCTTATCACACAATTTGTATAAAGATTTGGTTTGTAAACACTTTGCTCTTGTTGATGAATTACTTATGAAAGTTGCATGCTGAATTTTTTATTAATTTAGTATCTAGCATGATGAAAATTGCAGTAATTAATTTTTTTCTGCCAAAATAAAAAAATCAAATTTTATTAAATATTCGGCAGAGTGTGCCGAAATTGAAGAGGTATTACATTACTTGGATGGCTGGACCTAAATGTAGAGGAAGTTGTGAAAAATTACTATTGGTTCACAAATCTCACATACAAGATTTTTGATGCCTTCTAAAGAACCTTGTATGTAAGCTCTTAAAATTGGAAAGTATATGAAAATATTGAAGATTACTTGACTCTTCAAGTCCTAAGGTCTTTTTTCCATCGACAACACTTTAAATTGCCATTTCTATTGAATACAAAGAAAAAACCTAAAATTTCATTTTTTGGAAAATTTAACTGAAAGATCTTGCACTAGACAAGTGTAAGAATATGTGTAAGAAATTTCAAAAACAATGTAGATCGCAAAATATTTGCATTTAAGTGAAGAAAACAAGTTATTTTGCACCTTATTTGACTACATTTTTTTACTTTGAATCCTCTTAGCTAAAAATTTTGTATCTCTTTGCTAATTTTGTATTTTTTAATTTTCTATATTGAAAAATTGAAAAATACACACTTAATTTTTACTCATCAACAAATTTATAAATGCAAGTAGGTTCAATATTGAAGGAAAAACTAAATTGTTAATAACTCTAAAATGTAATTGAAACACTCTAATCTCAAAGGTGAGATTCTTTGAGCAAGACATCTTAACCTTGTGACCCTTTATTTTCTAAAAAATTGTGAAAATTGAAATTAGAAATGAACCTTACAACTCAGGGTTGAAAAATCAGTACATCCGCCCCAAAATAGCGTCCGTAACCCGGACGTCCGGACGTCTGTCCTCACGGACGCAGCGTCCTTCCTGTCGTCGGAAGGCAGACGAGCGGGGCGGACCGCCTGAGGCGAACACCCAGATCATGCGGACCACATCAGTTCGCGTGTCAATCAGACGGGCGGACGGGGGGACAAGCGGACGTTGCGTCTGTCGGGACCACGAATGTCAGCGAACGCTACGGACACAACATCCGCGTCTGGACGTCCCGGACGACCGACCGTCCTGTCAACCCTGTTACAACTACTACAACAAGTTTTTTTTAAAGAAGATGCTTTGATTGCTTGAAAAACAAGATTATCCATAACTTTTATGTCACTAATCAAAATGGAATGAATCAAAGTTTCCCATGTAAATAAAAATATACTCTATGAGAAAAAAAAATTGGGTTTTAAAAAAAGTTGTTGTGGGCGTAGATCTAAAATTTAGGCTTATATACTATGCTATATTTTTTACTCCTAGGCACTAATTGAAATAAAAATATAATCCCAAAAGTCAATGTGTTTTTCTAGATTCACAAAAAGTTACAACAAATATGGAGACTGTAAGAACTTGCACAAAATCTTTTTTGTGTCCTAAGGGGACACTAGGAGTTTAGGGGTTGAAGTATCACATCAAGAGTCTTATCATTTTCAAGGAGCATTTCAAACCAAAGCATAATAGATTGTACTAGACAAGGACCATATCTGAATGCCTAAGGGTGCAAGGGTTTGGAACATCTGTATTATAGAATATTAGCTTCAAAACTTTATTGAAGTTTGCATCAATGAAGACAATGTTAAGCATTAAGAATAGAATGTATTTTTATGGTTATAATCTTCAAATTATTTATAGGATTGTTTCAAATGAGTTTTGAAGTTGAAATTCAAAAATCTTATCAAAATTATAATTTCTATTTATACCATCAAAACAATTAAAGGACTAATCAAACTTGCAATTCTAATTGATTTGTGAAAACATGGTAAGATTTGATAATTAATGAGAACATCAACACTTTTCTCCAAATAGTAAATTTTTCAACACTAGGTAAATACTAAACTCTTTGTTCTATTTTCTTTGTTCTACAAATTTTATTTGCTTTGTTTGAGAAGTCGAAAAAAATTATTCAAAAAATAAAAAATTTATTCATTTTTCTATGTAAATTAGTTTAATATGACTTTCTATTTTTATATACAAATTCTACCTAAAGTAAAGTTACAATAATATAATGTTAGATTGCATTCATTTAGATAGTTTTAAAAGAACTTAAAGTCTTAAAAAGAATCTAGAGAAATTTTTTAGCATGGTTCCTATAATCAATCTCTAAAAGACTAAGAGTCTAGTTGGATTTTTTGCACCTTTTAGATAGAGCATCATAAAGCCTAATATCCATATTTTTTAAGCAATAAATTTTCTATTTATAGCTTTCTAGTGCACTTATTTAAGCCCAATTTGTCCAAGTAATTTATAATTATGACATGAAATGTGCTATTCGTCTCAACTTGAGTAGCTACAACAATAATTTATTTTGATGAATATTTTCAATCCAATCATAACATTGTAAAGCTCACCAACTTTCAATTGGAGTACCTTATTATGAAATTCAAAAGAAAAAAAGAACTCATGGATTGTAAGATACTTATCTTGAAATTTTGAGAATTTATTTTTCATTTGACATTGCAAATGTACAATTATCACAATTCCAAGTTTTCTCTAGTAAAAATATTGGTGTCTCACAACTTTTGCAAATTAATAACTTGGTTTGAAGTTCAATAGAAATTCCATGAAAAAAAAATTCACAAAAAAGAAGACCTAAGTACAAAAAGTTTTTTTGGCTTGGTGCCTGACTTGCTAGTCTTGTGAACAAATACACTTACTAAATTGAACATAACTTTGTAACCACTAAGTAGCATCATCCACCAAAGTTCATTGCACACTAAGCTTACTTCCTTTCTAATACGCTCTATCACTTAAATAGGGAGCTCGAAAAGCAACCCTGCTCCAAAAGCGACCCCTAACACAAAGGTACATTTTATTTTCTATAATGTACCAATGTTGTACAATTCAGGAGGGGGATGCTTTCTGTAACCACTGCATTTCAACTTCAAAAATTCATAACTACTTCCATTTAGGTCCTCAAAATATGAAATGACTTGGATTAGATGATGTTTCCATTTTTCTTCCTACGAAAATTTATTGAAACTTGTTTCAAGGAGTTTAGCTTCCTCCAAAATGCAATTAGCTCTTAAAAGCAGTGTTTTTTTTTTCTGGCGATTTGGAGTAGAAAAGCACCAAACAAATTTGTTAGCACCAAGGCTATAGAAAAAAGGGCCTAAAACTACCTAAAGTTGCTTGTAGCCATGTGCAGTTAAGGGTTCCGGTGCAGTTTCTACTCGAAATGGTCACTAAAGTCCCCTCAATGTTACCAACACTGCTTGTCTCCTCCCTTCCCATCACAAAGTCACGTAGTTTGTTCTACATTAACTTTACCTGTGAATTGTGACATGATCGCCACCTTCTCTCCCAAGTGACTACTCTTGATTGCCACCTTCTCTCCCAAGTGACTACTCTTGATTGCCACCTTCTCTCCCAAGTGACTACTCTTGATTGCCACCTTCTCTCCCAAATAATTGCTCGTGAAGGCCACTTATTCTTCCAAATAATTGTGCTTGATTGCCAAGTTGATTGCGTGAACTTTTGCTTAGTAGCCCACTCCATAATGGCCTAGGGTTAGAAGTAGCCACCTCATGATTTTTGTTGCAACATTCAAAGCTAGTCCATTAACTCCATTTCTTGAGAGAGAAGAGGCGCACCGCATTCATGAGGAGTTTGGGAGGAGTGCGACCACATTCCTTTGAATTATAGCTCCCATTGAATCAACCTAGCATTCCTGGGGTCATGGAGGGCAGCTACAAAAAGCGAGATTCAAGAACTCCATTGGCATTAAGATCGGTATCCTTTTTCTCAATTGTCGATCAATTTGTTTTGCGATTTTCTGGAGTTTGGACAAGTTGGGGTGCACTGTTCTTTGGTCGACTTGGGATGTGGGAGTACTTTATTATAGATGATTTGGATTTTGAGAGCTTGGCTTTGCGTCATTGGAAGTTTGTCTTTATGTTGTTTCGGAGTTTGTCTTTGTGGTGCTTTGGAGTTTGGACGAGTTCTAGTACACTCTTATTTTGTCAACTTGGGGTCTAGGAGTACTTTGCTATGGATGATTTTGGTTTTTAGGGTTTGTCTTGGATGTGGAGGAAATATGGCGGACTCCCCTTCTACCTCAGTAGATATTGGTTTTGGAAGTGTTGCAAAAACAACACATGCTACATTGTTGGCAAAGAGGCATAAACGACAACTAATACGATTGAAAGAAGAAGCAAAGGCCATTGAGTGCAAGGCACAAGCATCCAAGCGATTGCTGGAGGAAGAGTTGAGGAAGAAAGCCAAATCTACCACGACAATGTATAGCTACTTCTCGTCAAGTCGGAACTCTCTCAATTGCGGCCTGTTGGAAATTGGTGATGGTCGTAGTGGTGGTGCGGGGTCCTCTGACACACGATTGACGAACACAGAGTTGGGGACCTCCCAATCCATGGATATTGAGATCCTTTTGTCTTGCCTCAACGTTGTCCATGTCTCGGACAAAGAGGAAGTGATGTGCAATTCAAAGGAGGATTTTGATCTAACTGTAGATGAGATAGTCGATTCAAATGATGATGCATTTGTGAATCTTCCAACATGTGGTGGAAAAAAGAGGAAGAGTACAAATATGAGGCTGAAGACATTGCGGGCTGGAGGACCATCTATCGCAAGCATGATGATGAAACTAAAAAAAGATTATGATTTGTAGAGGAGGTTCTACACTGAGTGGGCAGCCAAAGAGCCCTAGAGCAAGGTAGTCCTGGCGGAAGATGGTATATGCACTTGGTGCGTTGTCGGCCTTGCTCTGTGGTGTGAGGGAAGCCTGTCCAAATGGTTCCAAAGTAGGATATTATTTCTAAACATGGTTAGTGTGAGATTCAGAAGAAGTGAATGGTACTTTATGCAGCTTGTGGACTTATGACAGTGGTTGAATAAATCCAGGGGTGTAGCACGGTAGAGTCGCAAAAGAAACATGTTCAATTTGCAACCTTATTTTAGTTGCTATCAAGAGGCAGGCCAATGTTGGAGTTTGAGGCTCGGTTTGAATTCTATGAGTTCCTCAACGTCCGTGAGCTTCCTCAGAAGCACTAGTGTGACAAATGAAGGTGGATTATGGCAGAGCATCTATATGACTTCGTCAAGTAGAAAAACAAATCCTTGATCTCAAGTGCGGCATATTGGGCCCTATCCACTAATGAAACTAGTGCTTGTGACAATAGCAACTGGATTGCAATTGACGGTTACGTACTTGTCAATTGGTGTTGCGTCCCTTTGCTTTTGTCAATCTAGAAAATGGATCCAGATGGTGCCACTGCGAACAAACTAACTGTTGTTATCATGGCAGCTCTCAGTTTAGGTGGAGGTGTCATAGACTCTGATATTGCACAAAAGCTTCTATGCTTTGGCGCTGATGGTATCAATGCATTCCAGGGTTTGAAGATTGGTGTGACTTTTCAAATAAAAGAAAAATTTGCTCTTTTTGCAATAGGAGTACATTGTTGTATTCACCAATTGAACTTAGTGGCCCAATCACTCTCCTAACTAACAATTATGTATGTAGTTGAGGAAGTTCTTCAATCAACGCATGCATATTTTGCACATTCACCAAAAAGGTAGTTGAGTTCCGAGCCCTTTGTTAGTAGCTTGAATCGAAGGGTTTGAAGTTCCTAAAGAATGTGAAAATGCGTTGGATCAATTGCCTCGGGCCAATCCAAAGGTTACTTGTAGAGTACAAGGGCATGATTGCCATTATGCTAGCTAATAAGAGCGACAAGAAATGGGGCTAGAGGGTGTAGGTGAATTTATCTTGTCCATTTCTTTTGCTTTTGCTATAAGCTATTGTTTGTTGAATGACTTTTTTGTTGATGGGTTGTCAAGTTCTTTGTTCTTTTGTTTTTTTTGTTTTTTGTTTTTTTGTTTTAAACATTTTGGACTTTCTTCATAAGCAAGCAAACCTTTCCTTGCTCTTGGACCCATACATCTTACTAGGGACGTTGACACTTCTTCCCATGTTGGAAGCAATAGACACTCTCATTCAATGGGCCTAGAAAAGGGATGCTTTCATCTATGACTTCCTAGGAGGCATTGGGAATGTGCCAAAGCAGTCTATTTACTATGTATTTGAATGCGGATACAACCTTTTGCAAGGATGAGTTCCACACATACAATCAAGTGTTGTAGTGCTCTCACGAGCAAATTCTAATGAAGTGGGAGGCAAATCTAAACTTGACTTATGAATCTCTATGCTTTGTGGTGGGAAGGAGTATCTATACACCTTACATGAAAGATCCATGGTCACACGAGGGGAATACGTGGCAGTTGCTACAATAGTCCAGAATGATTGCCGAGGTAAGTTGAGTCCTTCAGGGATATGCAACAATTCTAAATTGTACTTCTGTAGTTTCATTTGCTATGAATGCTTCTATGGTACCTAAGACCTGGCTTGTAATGGAAATAGGTGCATCTTCATATATCGTGCCTCCACTAACCAAGTTTCTTTGATTGTAACAAAAGCTGCACGCAAGCTTATAGATGAGATGGCATCAAGGTTCCATGATCATAGTCTCATGGATGTGTTGGGTATTGTGTATCCTCAATATTGGTTGCAAGGGGATTGCAGTGTCACCTTCCACAAACATCTCGACATCATCAAAGATTTTATAGTAACCCAAAGTGGATTGGGGAAGGTGACAATAGACGACATGTGCCTGCTATGCTAGATAATTTTGCACTAGAGTCCAAACAAGCACTCTTCAAGATAGCAATGATTTCTAATGTACATGTAGCGATGGAGCTCCCACCGATGAATGCTCTTCCGCATTAGTTGGTGAACCTTCTTATGAAACTTCAAAGGATTCTAGATGCCAACACTTCACTAGGGCATAAATTTGCAAAGTACATCAAACTCACCCAAATTGCTATGTTCCACATTTTAGGGAGTGTAGAAGATGACTGTACCTTCTCCACGTTGTCTTTCTTCAAAGACAAGCTACATAATAGATTGGACCACCACATTGGCGTTGTTATGGGCATGCATTGCCAAAATGTGTATAGTCTGAAAACCTTCCTATATGATGACTGCTTCAAGCAGTGGGTCCTTTCCACTAAATGTTAGCGCTATGCAATGATAGCCTAACCTTATTTTCATGGCGGAATTAGTGCAAGGTAGTTGTATGTGGGCTTCTCTATAGTTTAGTCTAGTGAATAGACTTCTCATAACATTTCAGTGCTTGTTGCAATTTAGTTTTTTTGCAACTTCATAGCTTGTCTACAGTACTTTGTATCCTTTCCATTGAACAAGGCTTTCAATTTTTCCTTTTCGTGAATTTCTATTGTATGCATCTGTTGTTGTGGCAATTTGTAGATGGATAGTGTAGGAGCAGCAAGGCGGGAGGGAACAAATTTGGAACAGCTTGTACATGGATAGTGCGGGACAGGAGGGAGAAAATTTGGAGTGCCTTTGGAGCACTTCAAAGACTTAGGAGACTGCAGGCTTTTTCCCAAGAAAACTTCTCTTCAAAGGTAACGGTTCTTTTTCCCATTCATAGTTAGACTTCTTTACCATTCAATTGTTCTTTTGGCAATTGAATGTACGTTATGTGGAAGTATCTATTGCAATCCCTTTCTAATTTAGGCACTAGAGTTCTCAATTGCATTGTTTATAGGTGATTTCATGGTAGTTCAAGGGCGAAGGACTTGGAAAGCGTATTTGCTACTTTGTGTTTGACTGTGTGGATGTTTAGTACATAATGCAATTATATAATTGCATTTTTCTAACGTGTTGTGCATTAGTATGTTGGTTGCATAGTTACTGACATTGTACAAATGTATAGAAACAAACAACTTCACAAATATGTACTAAATCAAGCATCAGAGTGCTTGTGTTTGTTTTGCAAGTACTATTTTCATACTTGCGAGAGTAGGAGGAAATTCTTGTTCTTGTAGTTGTTATTGTGAATTTTTTCTTTCCCAAAAATGTGTTTCTTCTTCAATTTAAATGAAATTGCCATTTTCATATTGGATGCTTGCATACTATCAAGGAAATGTCTTAAAAAAAAATATACAATCCATTTGTTGCAGCCCAAAAGAATATATATCCACACTTATAGTAGCCCAACCTCCACCAAAATGGAATTTGCAGTCGCCACCTCATGGAATGCACAAATTTAAAAAAAGCCAATATCGTCAAATTGAAAAAAAAATTCACAATGAAGCTAGTCAATTTATGAACAAAATGCCCCCCAAAAGGGTATAAAATGTCACATGGCCTACCTACACTTGCTTTGTGGAGAAAAATAGCACCCACACGTAAATGAAAAAAAAAAAAACACTAGTTAAAAGGTTCCTTTACGAGCAAATTACATACCTTAAGTAGGGTAGCCGAGAAGTCTGGTTTGATCGCATCAATCCCACCTGCATTTCCAAAAGGTAAAAGAGAAGAGCTAAGCCATCATCCAATCTAAACTATACAAGTAGTGTCTTCTAATGCATTCTTGCGTCTTGATAGTTTTAGTTACTTTCCCTAACACAAAGTACTCATCAAGTGATTGTTGAAACTCATGAAGCTACTACTCAAAGCATCCATGAAGCTATTCATGAGACCTCAAAGAATGAAGCTCCAACAACAACAACTTGCAACATGATTGTGCACCTACTTCATTTATGTTGGCTCTATACATCGTCAATACTTTAATGGCAGATGTTTTTGTCCATCAGTTAGTAGAACTTGTTGATTTTCTTCAAATGACAACAATGTATGGAAGCTTAAAATAAAGTAAGACCAAATTGAGGCATTCAAGTTCCTTGATGAAATTGAAATGTGTGGAAGGACAAATTGGTGCTACTTTTAAGTTCCAATGTGAGGCATTTGAGTCCCCCAAAGAAATTGAAATGTATTTCCAAAATACCCTTGTTCAAGGTCTTGATTTAACCACCAGCAGCTAGTCATTAGGTAGGTCTTGCATCATGTACGCTTCAATTTTTCTCACCACGATGAGAGTGTTTCTTTTCGTGCCTTGTAACCATGTACACGCTTTTAGAAGAGAATTGGACTTTGTAAAGTCATTGATAACATAGCTGGGTAATGCACATGAGGAAGGAGTTGACCAATGAACCTTTATGAAACGGAAGTTTGATTCATGATAGAGAGTGGCCTTTCCTCATAAGGATAGGATTCACTTGGATTTGACCCAATTTTCCTGAAAGTTTTGAAGAAGTTCTTGATACAAATATCCTTGAATGTAATCTCACTCTATGGGATAATTTTTTTGTTGCTCTTCTCAATACTTTGGAATTTGCATTATTGAATAGTTGATGGTTTGTAGTCTTATTGGACATGATGCATTGGTGCATAATAACATCGTATGTTATATCTACCTAGACTATAAGCACTGTGAAGTCATTGATCTGTTGCAAAATTTTGTAATGTAAACACAATTCCTGGGTTTTTTCGTAGTACAGTACACTAGTGACGATCGCAGTTAGTTGGTTGAGGATCGATACATAAACCTCACCAACCAAAGAAAATTGCTCAACCTTGTATAGATCCCATGCGTGTCAATCCCTAAATATATGTACCCTCAACTTTGTACCATGCTCAACACATCACCAATTACAAGAATTCCATTATGTGAACTCGAGATCGCAATCTCTTGAATAACCCAAAAACCGATACACTCCTACATGTGATCAAATACATACAAAAGCTGTAAAATTTTTTACCAAGGGGCGACTTGCCTTTGGTTCATTGTACCTTTTCCTCTTATCAATGAAAATTGTCCATGTGTTTCAAGAAAAAAAAAAAAAAAATACATACAAATGCACTACATGGCTTTTAGAAAAATGATTGCTAGGTGATGAGCTAATTTTTTTTTTTAAAAATACTCCAAAGTTACACTTCTGGATGCTAAAACGATCACACCAGACACACCCCGGCCTGCTCTGGCTTCACCCGAATTGAAATTCGTGACTGTCATGGCGGCCTTCAGTTGTGCGTGCAATTTCAAAATTTCGTAGTTCTACGGAATCTTCAAGCCACTTATTGGTAACCTCCCTCAAAGATATTTTGTATGAGTTCGTCAATTCTTCGGGAAGGCTTCGGCAGTGATTACTAGAAAAGGGTTGTTTTCACTGTACGTTTGTGTTACTAGGTAGCGAGCCATGGACGATTCCATTTCCATTTCGAAATGCAAGGAGCTGGGTTGATATTGTTCTTCGGTGTTCTTCGGAAGACTTCGGAGGAAATTGGGTTCTGTTTAGTTGTCCTGCCACTGGGTGGAAAAGAAAGGAAATCAGCATGCAGGGGAGCGATTTGCAGCATAAACCTAGGGGACTCGGCATCTTGGTGTAGCCATCTTCACAGAGTCTTTTAATGCAATCAAAATCCGGCACTTGCCTTAACTTGCCGTTGCCAATATGAAAAGACCTACTGAGGGCGATTAGGAAGTTTTCCAGATTGGATACGCAGTCTAGCTATCCTAGAATCAGTGAAGAGTGATGAAGAAGCATTTGCTGGACTCACCGCAGAAATTGAAAGAGAGAAGATGCAAAAGGGAAGGGAAACTTGGAAGAAACCAAGGAGAACAAGAAGAAAAAACAGTTGGTATTGTAATGCAAGGGTCTCATCAGCCAGATCTGGCACGTAATTTATCCGGCGGGACCTTCTTGAGTTGAGGAGAATGGTCGACTAAAACATGGCTGAAAACCACCCTCACCTCTGATGAAGAATTTCAGAGGAACTTCACAGCTGGTGGAGATTTCGTAGAAGAATTTCAGAAAGAACTTCACTGCTAGTGGAGATTTCGTAGGCTGGACAATTTCTGGAGTTCGGACATGCAACTTCTTGGAATTCTCTGGATAAAATCTATCTTCTTAAAGCGCTGAATGGTAAGTCTTCGAAGTTAGAGAGCTCTGTCCCGTCCCCTCCTTCCCCTCCTTGTATGGTGCCTCTCGTCGTACCGTGCATTGTAGAATGCATTTGAATTCTTACAATATTTTGCAATTTTACAACAAGAAGCAATCAATTGCAAATGAGCAATTCTAGTGGTGTATTTTTGTAGTTGATCCTTTGTTTTTGCAAGGGTGGGATTAGGAAGAAATAGCTTGAAGTGATTAGAGTGCATTCAATTGTGCCTAGTTGTCATTCCAAAATCATTCAATTGGAGTAAGGCATGCTTTTCTGCCATTCCAAGAAATATTCAAATTGGATTAGAATTCAAATGCTTTTTAGAATAAGTATGGGGTTTTTATGACTTTATGATGAACTCTATTGATTTGTAATCCTTTAGTGTTGACAATGCACTCTAATATCTTTTCTAATAATGTCTATGTTTAGGGAACAAGTATTCAATGTCATGTCCCACTATCATGATTTCATTCATTTGGATGGTCATATATTCATCTTTGGACATTTTCATAAAAAAAAATTGAATGTGCACTTTAAAATCTATTTGTAGAAAACTAAAGAAATATAGTATGTTTCTTACACAAGAGGTCTACTGATTCAATTTTTTGCAACAATTGTACTATTAGCAAACATTGAAGTCTAATAGTTGATAAAGAGCTTATTTCCTTTGCTTGTTCTTTTTAAGTGCATTTTGATACAATGTTCTCATTTGGCATGATTTGACTAGTGCAGGTTTTCTTATATTATACTTGTTTCATGTATTAACTATGCAATGGCATATGAAAGCCAAAAGAAACTTTTTGTTGACAAGGACTTTATGTTTGCTCAAACTAGTAAGCTTTGTTGAAATCAATTCAGGTTTTTTTAGTTTTGGAAGTTGATTTCATAGTCTCAATTCTTTATTCATAGCCAATACTTTCAATATAAGTTCAAAATAAGATTTAAGATATTCTTTATTGGGAGCATAGGTTTATATTGTGCTTCATTTGGTTTCATCATCAAGGCTCTTGATGACATGATTGGTGATGAGAATCAGATCTAAATGGCAAGACCTCTTTACATGGTACCAACACTTCTATTCATGGAAAGTAGGTATGTATTTTCTAGTTCTATAGTGTATTATATGTTGAGTGATTTACATACCGTAGGAATGCAAGACAATTATTGGCTAGAGACATGGTTGGTAGAGAAATTTCCCCATGCAAAAATTCTCTCCATTTCTTATCATGCTAATGTTGTGCAAACATCAACTTTAGGAGAGATGGACATGTATAGCTTGGGAGAGAGTCTAATTCAAGAGATGACCTTAGTTGAAATAGGGTAGCATGATTGTCCTATTTTGTTTATATGCCATAGTTTTCAAGGCTTGGTGGCTATGCAAATTGTAGTAACTACATTTCAAAACTTTCAACGAGACAAAAAAGTTGAGAATTTTCTCAATAATGTATGGGCTTTCTATTTTTTTGCCACACCTCATACAAGAGCCCAACTTGAATTTTCACCATTGAATCCATTTACTTCAAAGAGCTTGTGTACAAATTATCTTAAGGAATTTAATCATGAAGTTAGTCGACTCAACTTTGAGTTTGAACAAATACATTGTGAAGTGTACAACAATGAGTGGATGTGTTTTAATATCAATGAGATGTATGCTACATTGCATTTGAGTATTTACTTTTGTTTATACTTTTTGTCCTTTATTAAATCCTAGTATTATATTTAATTCATTAATTTATCTTTCTATTTGAATTTTTTAACCATGTTGTGCTTTTATAAGTGTTTTATGTTTATCCTACTTTATTATTGAATCATTGTTGCTTGTTGTATAGGGAAGAGTGGTTGTTTCAGAATCATCTGCTCGATAAGTTGGAGGTAGATTTTTGCCTTTAAGTGCTAGTCATTTTGATATTTGTAGACCACAAAGCAAAGTAGATTTTGACTATCTATTCTTGATAGATTGCATCTCAAAGGTGATCGAATACAACAAGAAAAGAAATACCACCTATTGGATCTTTCCAATGGTTTGGTGCCCAAAATGGATGACAAGAAAAAATTTTATTTATGAAAAGTTTCATACAATTTCCATCTTTGGCTTGGTGGGAATGGGTGGGATTGAAAAGACTACAATAAACAAATTTGTGTACAATTTGTAAGCCAAGTTCTATGATAAAGCATGCTTTTTACAAGATCTAAGATCCAAGGATGTGGCATCTCTTCAAAAAGAGTTGTTGCTAGAGTTATGTAGTGTAGATTTGGGCAATACAAATTTTGTAAGTTCAAACCACCTTCAAAGCATCAAGCAACGTATAATGGGAAAGAGAGTGTTGATTGTACTTGATGATGTAGGAGATTCTAAAACACTCAAAGGCTTGCAAGTGCCTTCCTTTCAAAAAAGCCTTAGCAGTGGAAGCCAAGTAATTGTAACATGCCACAATCATCAAGTATTGGATAATCATGTAGGTATGGAAGGATTAAAGGACGTGGAAATAATGGATATGGAATTCTTGAATGATGCTCAAGCCTTGAAACTATTTTGCTACCATGTATTCCATGGAATTGAAGATGAAGATGATGAGGTGGAAGACTTCCAAGTTTTTAGATTGTGCATATAGCCAAGGCATGTTGTAGTCTCCCACTAAGTTTGGAGGTCATTGGACAACATTTACGGAAGCAACATGTGCATTCTATTGGAATGTGGAAGGGAATGTAGGAAGCACTTTAGAAATTGCATGAGGTCGAGTCTTTTGATGGTGGTGATGAGAATGAAGTTTTGTAGAAGAGGCTAAAGATTAGCTATGATGATTTGTCCAATGACACCAAGAGTATGTTTTTGGACTTCACTTGTTTCTTTTGTGAGGAATCATCACAAAATTTGAATGAGCAATCAATTGGGTGGATTTGGAATTCACCTATTGGATTGCAAAATTTACTTGCAAGATCTCTAATTAAAGTTGGTGGAATTGATGAACTTGGCCACTCTTTTACGATCCATGACCAATTGAGGGATATGGATCGAAGAATAGTGAAGGATTTATCCTTGGAGGGATCACAAGCATCGTTGAAAAAGTGACCCGATTATAGGAGGCAAAGGAGGTTGTGAGTTTTTTGGAAGAGAATGAGGTGATTCTTTTGTGTTGGCAATTTGAAATCTCTTAACGTATTTTGTTAATAATTAATAAGTTTGATTTGTAAGTTGAAGAATTCTTATTGTATCTTATCTTTTTTAATTAACTTATTTCATTTGAAGATTATGGTATAAATTTTTTTTATTTGATGGTTTGGTAGGGATTCAGAATTATTGAAGGAATTTTAATACGAAAGTATTTAGGATTAGCCATTCTTCATTCACAAGCAAATCCTAGGCTAATGGGAGAAATGACAATTTAGCATTTTGATAGGTTGAGGTTCTTAGATTTGACAAATTGTGGAATTGATGTTGTTGTGGAATTTCTTTTGAGGGAAATGTTGGAAGGAGCTATCTTGACCTTGTTTGGATGGAATGAGGAACATAGTTATGCCTCAATCTATTGAAGCAATTGGATTTTGCACTAGATTGTGAGTGTTGCAAATGAGATATTGTTTTCATATGGAAGAACTTCTTATATCATTTAGCAACTTGGTTCACCTTTTGGAGCTCAATCTTACATATTGTAAAAGCCTATAGAGTCTTACACATGAGATTGGACACTTGAAACAACTCAAAAGATTAGAGCTTTATGGTTGCAAACGTTTGGAAGATGCTCCTCATGTATAAGCCAATTGACTAATCTCGAGTACCTTGGCCTAGGTATGTGCTTAGAATTGGTAAGCATGGTTGAGTTTGAAACACAAATGGATCACTTCTATGAGCTTGACGTGAATGTGTTGTAGCCTTCAAATCCTGTTCAAATCATTAGAAGAGATTTCAGCTTGTGGGAGGACTGTGAGTTTCCAACAGTTCTCAAACTACGAGAACTACCCTGCAACAGCTCGCAAACATGGCAATGCATGTGCTACATTTGGAAAAAAAAATTGAAATTTTTTTCTTCATTTCAAAAATGATTTTTTTTTCTTGAAATTTTTTGTTGGGAACAACCGTTCCCCATAATTGTAGGGGGGGGAACTACAAGGTGTAGTTGCTTGAAACGGCCCTCCCAACCCCCCAAAAATTCTCTAATGCTTTGGGCAAATTACACCAACTCCGAGCATTGAATATGTTTGAATGTAGATACTTGGACATCTATCACGACTTGAAAAGCTCAATTTGCTTGCATGTGATAGCTTAATATCTAGATTTTGTCTTGATAGTTTTGATGGGGAGATTGTGTTCAAGGAGGGTGAAAGATCTTAGAACATTATAATTGAGAGTTTCTCATTTCGCCTTCAGGAGTTGCATCTTCCTATTATTTCCCAAGCAGTTTTTTCTATATATCCCAAGCTCAAGCCCAAGCTCAAGCTTCTTGAAGTTGGCAATGGATTCCATCTAGAGGAATTGCCTACATCTTTGAGAGACCTTACTCAACTAGAGGATCTTGAAGTGTATGACAATGACCCTAATTACTTGAAGAAGTTTCCAAACAAACTGTGTAGTCAAGGAAAGTTAAAAAAGCTCGCACTTTCTAATATAGGAGCATTGAAAAGCTTGCCTAACAATCTAGGTGATTTATCTTCATTAAAGACTTTGGAAATTGAAGGTATGATTGAAGTAGAAGAACTCCCTACATCTCTTGAAAAATGGTTCCAACTTGAGCATCTTTATTTGGGTCAATGTATCAATCTGGCGCATCTTCATAAATCGTGTACCAGCCTAACTTGATTATCTCGATTAACATTAAGGGATTGGAAAAAAATTGGTGGAACTCCCTTCATCTCTCGGCTACTTGTCCCAACTTGAGCATCTTTCATTGAAAAATTGTGTAAGTTTGGAGCATCTTTCGAAGTCTTCTACAAGCTTAATTTGACTATCACAATTAGACTTGTCTAGGTGTGATGTACTTAAAGCAACAAAAATAGATCAAAAATTCCTCTTGCAACAGCTTGAGCAATATGGTTGCAAAATCATATGTAATATATGAAATCTCTAGGGAATCTCCCAAGATGCCCATGCAATCAAGGTATTTAAGGTGATTAAAATTGTTTGCAATGGCAACAAAGCATACCACCCTAAAACCTATTTTGCCTTTAATCTTACTTAGTTTTGTCCCTCACATGCATCTTTTGTTGATGCTTTTAATAAAAAGTATTCCTTTTGTTTTATTTGAAGCAAAAGCAAAACAATTGTCATTGTCACAAATCTTCTCTGAGCTTTCAATCTTTGCCCATGCGCATTCTGAATATAAGTCCAACCTAGCTACATTTTTTCTTGTAGTAATTTTGCCTCCAATCCTTTCATGTGGTATTCACTTTTACTTACATGATGAATGAATCTTGATTTTTTTAATTTCAAGACATTGGAAAGTCAACCAATGAGTGAATTTTTTCCTTGGCAAATGCATAGCTAAGGATCCCTTTGATTTTGGAACAACCAGTTTGGAGGATTCAAATAGTATTGTATAGAATTTGATTTCTTTTTTTGTTTGGACAAGCTCAATGCCAATGCTATTAAAGATATGCTTAAAGAAATGGGGTGAGTTGTGACTAGAGAGTGGATAGCTCAATGGAAAATGTTTTCTATAGACTCTAATTATGATAGAATTTGAAAGTTTGTTGACTTGCTTTATTAGGTATTTCCTTTGTCTTAAAATAAATATGTGTTTTAAAAAAAAAGGCTAGATTAACACATAAGTTGTTCCTATTTTGACAAGAATGCATAGTCATTGTAGCTTCTAGTCATTCCTAGTGGACATCAAAATTTTGAAGTTTGTAGCCATGGTGATTATGTTGAAAATTGATGCTAAAATTGTCAATTTTCTCCTATTCTATGAACAACTCCAAAATATTGAACTACATTTGATTGAAACTTGTAAGTGATTGAATGATTAGAAGGATGCAAACCATCTTCTATTACTCTTCCAAAAGGGCATGAATTCTTTGATTGATGCCCAAAGGATAGCTTTTTTGAATATAGATAAAGAAAATTAAACAACATTTTCTTTTCCTAGATACATTGCATGGTGGAAGCAATCACTACCAATTCCTACACATGGGTAAGGACAAGTTGCAATGTCAAGGGAAAATGCCAATGACTTTGTAGTGTGCAGATGACACCATCAACTGCGCCCAATATTTCAATTCTATCAGCCATTAAAATATTGAATTTAACATAAGTCAAACTAATTTTTTACAATCTCAAATTTATTTTGAAACAAAAAAATATGTCATTGTAGGTCAGATCATGTACATTTGTTGATTTGTTTCAATTTTGTGACTTTTGGGTAAGGTATAGTTTGGTTGCCAAACTATTACTCAATTGCTATGCTCTAGTAACTACCATATTGAACAAGTGTATTGCGATAAAGAAGTTTTGCAAATTTGTGACTAACTAAGGTTACTTGGCCTAAAATTTTTATTCATAATCATATATGCATTTGATCATGTTTTTGAATTGAGCTTTGTTAGATCTTATTGAGAGTCAAAATTGAATTGCAAATTCTCATTGCTTTCATTTTTTAGACACTATGTAACTAATTGTGCTATTTCAAAGTTTTGAAAATATATGTATTCATAGTCAACCATTACATTTTGGTAGACAAGAATATATAGGGATTTGCTTTTGAAATGGATATGACTAGGTGGAGTCCTTTTGTAGGCAACCATCTTGGACCAAATCTTGGACCAAATAGAAATTGATAATGAGATTGGAAAATTGATGTATGGTGGAATTTTCTAGAGAGCTAAAGCTATGAAAATACAAACATTTGTTGTTGTACTTATGGGAGCTCATTTGGAGGAAGCAGAAGTTTCTACCCCATCCTTGTGGCAGAAGATTATAAAATAATATTTAAGTTGGCAATAGATCACCTTACTCACCTTGGACATACTTTTGACCTCCATCTTGACAACAATGTCTTTCTTGTGTAAACATGCATATCCATATTGTCTTTAAAAATTTGTGGGATCAATACTAAAAAATGATGTCCAAGTCAACAAATAATTGACATCTTACCATGTAGGATCTTATACTAGACTAATATATAAATGTGTAAAAGAAATTTCAAAAACTTTGACTTCATAGATTGCAAGATATTTGTATTAAAAGTGAAGAAAAAAGTTTTCTTCACCTTACTTGATTGGATTTTTGGCTTTGAATCATCTTAACTTAAAAATTTTGGAGTAGAGATTTTGAATTTTGAATTTTGAATTTTTATGTTGAAAAATTGAATTAAGAATTTAGGAAAAAATTTACACTTAATTTTCAGTCATTAAAAAACTATTAAGTAGAAGTAGATTCAAGATTGAAGGAAAAACTCAAGGAAAATGAAGTTGTTAATAGCTCTAAGATGGACCTGGAACATGCTAATCTCAATTCTAACAAAAGACTTTAACCTTGAAATTTTTTTTAATTGTAAATTGTACAAATTTTATTCACAGTTGAATGCCAAGTTATTTTTTCAAGAAGATGGTCTAATTGCCTGAAAAGTAAGATTATCTACAACTTTTACATAACAAATACCAAATTACCAATGGAATAAATCAAAGTTTTCCATATGATATAATTTCAATCTATGAGAATTTTTCTTTAAAATATTTTTAAAATTCCTTTGAAGGGAGGGGGGTTTGCTTGCCAAACTACAAAAAAGACTTTTAGTGCCATAACTTTTGCTCATGGGCAACAACTGAAATAAAAAATTATATTCTTGAAAAACAAACATGATTTCTATCTTTACAAAAGCTTCAGAAAATTGTGACAAATGTTGTCTGAGAGTGCAGGAGCCTATTTACAATCAATTTTGTCTCCCTACAAGGACTATAGGACTTTAGAGGTCAAAATGTCCAATAATGTGTAAATTTTTTCAAAAATATTCTATTGACTTCCAACACAATTTGATGAAAACTAATGTCCCCTATGTTGTTTCCATAGCCAAAACAAAAGTAAAAATAAAATTTAATTTTAAGATTTTTTAAATTCTAAATATTTTAAGCACAAAAGAGTGCAAGGGCTTTATTGTTGTGTGATAGGTTGTGTTCTTAATACAAATAGAAAACTTGGTGCATAAAAGAATGAAAGGGCTTGGTTTATTGGCGTTTGATAATTCAATTTAGAATTTATGGTTTCTTAAAAATAGAAGATAATTTAATTCAATTTTTTAATTCATTAAAACTTTGAAATTCAATAACTTTCACATTATAGATCCAAATGCCACACAACAAAATTTGTCCACCTTTTCCTTGCAAAAAGCTTTCCAACATTACCAAAGAAGCCATCAAGGACTTATAGTTTTTTAGATCCTAGTATATCAAACAAAACAAAACTAACAAACAACCCATTTTAAAGTATAGATTAGTATACCTTATGTTGCTACCATAGTCAAAATGAACATAAAAGTAATTAATTTTCTAGTTTTTTAATTCATAAAAAATTTAAAATTCAACAACTTTTACATCGTAGGTCCAAATGCTACAAAATAAAGCCTTTACATCCATAAAGAACTTTATGATGGTACAAAGAATACAACTTGGGGATGCATGGTTCTAGAAATTTCACAATAAGAAACAAAATAAAACAAATAACTTAACTTAAGGTATGGACTAGTGTGCTTTATATTATTCCCACAACCAAAATAAAAGTAAAAGTAATTTTTTAATTTTTTAATTTATAAAAAATTCAAAATTAAATACCTTTCACATTGTAGGTCCAAATACCACAAACAAAGTCCACACACCCTACTTCATAGAGAACTTTCCAACAATACCTAAAATGCAACTAAGGTATGTATGGTCTAAAAGATTTCACCATGTCAAACAAACAAAACAATCAAACAACTCAATTTAAAGTATAGAAGATAGTCTAGTGTGCTCTATGCCATTACCACATTCCTAAATATAAGTGAAAATAATTTTCTAATTTTTTAATGCATGAAGGAGTGCAAGGGCTTGGTTGTAGTGTGAGACATTGCATTTTTGATTTGAATGGAAAGCTCTATATACAAAGGAGTGCAAGGCTCTACTTTGTGGCATTTGGACATACTATATGAAAGTTATGTTTTTTCTAAAATAAAAGATAATTTCATTCAATTTCTAATTTAAAAAAATTCATAACTTTCATGTGTACCATATGTTCAAACACTACTAAACTAGCACAAATAAAAAGCTTTCAATACAAAGGAGTAAAAAGACTTTGTTTTGTGGTGTTTGGACATGCAATCCAAAAAGATATGGTTTTTGAAAAAGGAAAGATAAATTGCTTTAATTTTCTCATTCATAAATAAAGACTTTGAAATTCAATAACTTTAACACTATAGGTCCAATCATGACAAAACAAAGTCCACACACCCTTCTTTGCAAAGAGCTTTCTAGAAATATCAACAACTCTTTGAGACACTTTACAATTTGTTAGATCTCAACTTATCAAACAAACAAAACAAACAATCTAACTTATAGGATAAATAAACCAGTATTCCCTATGTCGTTACTACAATCAAAATCAAAATCAAAATCATTTTTTTAATTTTTAATTCAAAAAACTTTGAAATTCAATAATTATCTTTTTTGCAATGAGTTAGAACAATACAAAACAAAGTCCATGCACCCCTCTTGCAAAGTTTTTTTTTAATAATACCAAAAACACAAGCAACTAGCACATGGTCCAAAAGATATATAATTTAGTATAATTTAGCATAAGTTAAGATCTAAAAATAACTAAAAAATCCTTAACTTTCACACCATAGGTCTAAACACTATAAAACAAAGCTTGTGTACTACTATACTCCTCTTTGCAAAGACCTTTCTAATGGTACTAAAAATGCAATTAGAAGATATATAGTTCCGAAGATTTCATTGCAACAAACAAAAAAAACAAATAGCCTAATTTAATATATGAACTAGTGTACCCAGTGTTATTGCCATAGTCAAAATAGAAGTAAAAGTTATTTTTTATATTTTAATTCATAAAAAACTTTAAAATTCAATAACTTTCACTATACATTGAAACTCGCCTGCCACCCCAGTTTCCCATTAGTTCCCCCTGTCCTCTCTCAAAAAATTTGTGAGCCGTTGATTTTTTTGAAAAAAATGCTTACCCTCAAAATTGACGTTGATTTTTCAAAAAATCACAAGATGTTGATCTTGTGAAATTTAATCTGAACTGTTCAAATATAAAATACAAATATTGAATACAAATACGAATACAGGTACGGGTACTAGATATGCGTACTGAATACATGCATTGAATACGGATATTGAATATGGATACAGTATTGGATACGGGATCAATTGTCCCATATTGTTTGTCAAGAACTTTAATTCTGAAGATTACAAGAGGTGGTTGGAGTGAGGGGGGGGGTGAGATAAAAAAATTTTAACCAAATTCTAAATGATAGGTGGGGGTGAGTGGGGGTGGTAAAATAAAAAATTTTAAATAAAATTTGAGGGGGGGAGTGCATAGTGACACAAAGTGTTACTATACACCTTGAGTGCCTAATAACTACATTACTATACATGACTATATAAATTCAATAACTTTCACATTGTAGATCTAAGCACCATGAAACAAATCTTGTAAGACCTTTGTCTCAGAGAGCTTTCCTATGATATCAAGAACACAATCAAAAGATGCATGGTCTAGGAAATCTCATCGTAACAAACAAAACAAGCAAACAAGCAAAACAAAACAAACAATCTAACTCAAAGTATGGACTAGTGTGCCTTGTACCATTACCACATCCAAAATAAAATGTAAAAGTAATGTTTTAATTTTTTAATTAAATTTTTTTGAATTTCAATGTCTTTCATACCATAAAGCTTTGTTGCAATGCTAAAGATTACATTTTTAGTACAAATAGAAAGCCTTGTGCACAAAAGATTGTAAAGGCTTTGTTTTAAAGCATTTGGACATGCAATGCAAAAAGTTAAATTTTTCCAAAATAAAAGATAATTCAATTTAATTTTTTTAATTAAAAATATCTCTAACTTCTACATTGTAGGTCTAAAGGCCATGAAATTGACACAATTAGAAAGTTCTATGCACTAAAAAGTGCAAGGGCTTCATTTTATAGCATTTGGATATGTGGTGCTAATAAAAATTATGGATTTTTTAATATAAAAGATAATTTCATTCAATTTTCTAATTCATTAAAGCTTTGAAATTTAATAACTTTCACAACTGAGGTTCCAACAAAACAAATCTATACACCCCTTTGTGTGAAGAACTTTTAGGCTATACCAAGAATGACACCATATGCCTCACAATTTGTTAAATCTCAATGTATTGAACAAACAAAACAAACAACCTAAGGATTTTGATCCTTAACTTCTAAATGCCCAAGGCTTGTTTTGAGCTTCTTGGAATTTGCTCTAAATTGAACAAAATGCCAACATTTTGATAAGTTGTATCAATTTAAATAAAATTTTAACTATACAAATTCAAACTAGACATGTTAAAGATTTAATTAGAAAAAAAACTAAAAAAAAAATATCACTTATGGAATGAAAGATTATAATGATTGACTGTGACGGTGTTAAATTTGCAAAAGTGATGTGAAATCTTTCAATCTTCTTTTCACAAGTCAAATCTAAAAAATTAATGACCAAAAAGATATGAGGTGAAAGGGCCTAACATGTATAACCTCAATCAATTTATGTCTTCTTAAAATCTACTCTATAATATGCTTAAATGAATTTTGAATATGATTTTTTCTCCAAGATTTAGTATATTTGAAACTCATTTCCAAGAGCTCTCAACACTACGGGAAGTTAAGATTGCAATGGGTACCCTTGCACAAAATCTTCAATAGAAAAATCACCATCATTTATTTTCAAGACCATATTTTTGATGCTAAAACTAGACTTCAAGAAAAAATTTCCAAAAATATAGACTAATAAAAATAGCAACTTGGTTAGTTTTTATTTAACTTCAAAATTTTGTAAACACTATATTTAGGTGCCTCGGACATTTAGGGTTTTAGGAGTTAGTTGCCTCTTTTGAGGTGATAGTGATAGTGTAAAACCATGTACAAGCCTAATAGTAGGGTAGTTAGTGAATAATTTTTGTACATGTGGTATGTAGCCATTGAACAAAAATCATTTCCAATTCCCTACATTCAAACACTCAATCTCCAAATTCACTTCCTTCCTCCTCAATTGCTTCCTTCGTGCAACAAACCCTAAATTACATTGAAAAATTCAATCTCTCATTTTTTCATTTCATATAAAATTTTTAAATTCAATCCTAAATCCTAATCTCTTCAACATTTTTTTCTTCAATCTCATGCTACTAAAATTTGTCTTTTTCATGTTGCTAAAATTTTCTCAAATGAATTAATTTGAATCCATTCTCTTAAATGAATTCATTTGAATTCATTTTATGAAATGAATTCATTTGAATTTGTTCTATAAAATGCATTGTACAAAAATTTAATTAAATCCTTCAATAAATTTGTTTTAGTTATTTCTCTACAACTAATTACATTTTTCAAAGTCAATCATAATGCATAATTCATAAATCAACGGAATTAATTAATTTGAATATTTGATTTACATATTACATGTTTATATGAAGAAGCATAAACAAAGTCCTATCATCACTACCACATACATATATACACAACCAAATTGCATCATTATTGATTCCAAAAGGAATTATTATTTTTTTTTCGAATCATGCGGCTAGTGTGACTTCAATGACATTTTTTTTTTTCTTAATTCACATTGCACAATAATGGAAGGTGGTCCTAGGTTGTTTTAATTTCATCTGACAGTTGCTATTTTTTCACTTTGGGCGAGGGATAAAAATAGGTTGTTTAACAATTCTCAGGAGATAGTGGAAATCATATGTTTAGATATTGTGTCAATTGTTAAATTAAAAAAATATAAAAGCATTCATTAGAAGTCAAACTATTGTTGAAGACCTCCTCTTTTCACACAAAATTCAAAGAATGGATAGTTATACTTTTGTTGTGCATGGAGAGATTTTTAATCATTCATTGGTTGAAAAACGGCCATGGCATCCTTCAAGGGTTAATAATAGGAACAATGCTCAATTACTTATTTCATACGCAAATGGGTGTAAGCTACTTATCTTATGTGAAGTTCACGTTGAAGTCTTCCATGTGGAAACGTGGGACACAAACTGAATAACGGCGGATTTCTAGGTTTGACTAGGTATAAGAGGGTATCAGCAGGATCTCCGGGTATCGGAGGGTATCGATGGATTGGGTCGTCTCGCACCTCGGGTTGGACGGCTGTGCTGTCGCCCTGTCATAAATTTAGGTCGTGTTTCCTTGATCCTCGCAATGATGAACCTTCTGTCATCCGCCACGAGAATTAGTCTTGCATGTGAGTTGTGAGAGGCTCAGTCGTTGCCAGGTATGGCTCTTTCCAATTTCGTAGATCTGCAGTCTTGGAAATTTTCTTATGAAGTTATTTAAGTAACGATGTTTTTTTCTGGCCGAACGCAGCCGATTGTGTAGGGAATTGAAGGGATAATTATGAAGAGAGCTCGATGATCGAGAGTCTTTTCTTGTTCGGATTGCCTATTCGTGATCGAGCTGATGAATTGTAGATTGAATGATCAGTGAGAATTCTCTCGTTGTGTGTGTTGCTGAGGAAAACTGAGAGCCTGACACCAAGTGTGTTGAGAGGTGAAGGGAATTTCGGTGTTTCTGATGGTTAGAATTTGTACGCATGCAGCGTTCAGGTGTGATTGAAAATAGCTCCACCAAGGGGAGTGATTTGATGACTGCCGATCTTGCTGCTGAATTTTGGAATGCTTGCTGAGGATTGTGGAGTTAATAGTGATCCTTCGATCCCAATTTTTGCAATCGCTATTTTAGCAAAGGACCTTTGTAAGTAGCTTTGTAGAATTGTGACCTAATTGGATTCGATGTGGCGGACTGCTGTTGAGAAGTTGGCGTTGGTGCTATTATTATGATTCATGCGGGAAAATTTGGAAAATATAATTTTTATTCGATTTCTTGATGATCATTTATTGAGTGAAGAGGTGGTATTTGCGCATTATGCATTTTGATCCTCAGTATCGCGCGGCTTGCTTTGGTTTATTCTTCCACAGTAGGTATTGCATTCGTTATTGAGTCGATCCACCTGATGTTTGTGCGGAGCTGTATGTACGTGTTGCATTTGCCTTTGCTGGTATAGGTGAAGTTCAATTGAGTTCTCTTTCCAAGCAATTTTGAGAAGGGAAGGTGCAATTGGTATCGGGAGCTTCCTCAATTCTGCTCTGCACTGCCAAAGCTACAATTATTACAGGGAAAATCTGATATAGGGATTTAGACTGTCAAAGTTCCCAATGTTTTTTAGAATTTTTTTTGTTGATAATTCTCAGAAGTGTTCAGTATTCCAGCTGCTTGAATTCTAGTGGCAACAGTAGCCGTCATGGCTGGGGCGAATAATTTGATTGTCAACCCTTCATTCATATGGGGCTCAGACCATGGCTGGCAGCCCCTGTGCTGCTCGATGTCAATTAGCGATGTTCTCCCTCAATGCGGAGGCCCGCCGAGTGGACATCCATTTTATTGCATTGCGCAAAATCGTACTCAATTGTGGCAGGGTATTGCACAAGATATCACTCGTCGATTGAAGGTTCGAATCTTACACCAAGCGCTGAAATCTAGCTTAAGAATGCATATATGTTTTACATCCACTGCTGTGCTTCGTGATAATACGTCACTATCTGATACCTCGTGCTGTCCGAAAGATGAAATTTCAAATTGTTAAGATGGATTGGATGCGATTAGTCTTGTCACTTATTACGCTCCTCACTCTCCATCTAGGCAGGTGTGGAGTACAAAGTCGAAGCTTGCGTTTCCATTTCTGGTGATGTAGAGCTAGCCGATGTGCGGGCTACAGTAAAGCTTGAGAATGCAGGGGGCCAGGTCACTTACTCTACACTTGCCAGGTGCGTATGCGCTGCTGGACCTTGCAAAGTGAATTGTTCACGAATACCCTGAAGAAGTTGAAGGAAAGTGATTTTGTGGCGGGTTTATTAGAGTTGTTTCGAAGTATAATGGTGCCATTGAATCTGATAGAGGTAGGATGATTGTAGCAGAGAGTGGGTGACTGTTGTTTTTCTGCTAGCTGCATGATGTGAACTCCCTGGTTCTTCGTTTTCGGTTAATCTTGGTGCATTTCATGTTCTCACCATGTGCTTCTCAATATTCTCTAGTGATACTGTCATGTGAAGATAACCAGCATGTCTTATGTAGTACATTTTCTGAATGCAGCGGGCCAGTGTCGAAACGACAATGGGCGTTGTTAAAAGGCAAGATGGAAGTGATTGTGGCACCTGTTAAAGCTTTAGTGTACTTGGAAGGACCTCCCGTGGGGATAGATATACTTGCCAGCTCTTTCTCTATCGTACCATCAAAGCCGGAACCTGTAAGTTCCGCTAGCTCAATGCCATTCACAGTATCTAGGTTTTATTTTGTTTCATGACTTTCATCATTGCGATGGGCAGTCGGTTTCTTCAAGGTCTATATAAAGGATTTTTCGATTTTTTGGTCGACTGTTATCACCAAGTGATGGGAT
This sequence comes from Pseudoscleropodium purum, assembly GCA_963969395.1. Lineage (NCBI taxonomy): Eukaryota > Viridiplantae > Streptophyta > Bryopsida > Hypnales > Brachytheciaceae > Pseudoscleropodium > Pseudoscleropodium purum. Next base: position 31,879,100 of record OZ017795.1, read on the forward strand.
ACTTTTGATTGACATACCAGGATTCTGCCACCATACATTGCAGGAGTTTTCTTTTAAAGAACCTAAGGAGGTGGACGTGGAGGGGAATGTCCTTGTCAACCCAACTTTCAACACTGGAATCCAGGGATGGTCAGGGATCTGCTGCAAAGTCATCCATTCGGGTTTCCATGGATGGAAAGGCATTATGGGGCCAAGGGGAAAACCTTTCGCCTTAGCTCTGGACAGGGCAGAGGGATGGCAGGGTATCGAGCAAGACATCACTGCCCTAGTGCAGTCTGATGAAACCTACCTTGTGGTAGCAATAGTCCGCACTGCTGGGAAACCTCATGAAGGAGCCAATGTGTTGGCCACAGTTCGACTTGAATATAAAGGCTCCATCACACGCTACTTACCTGTTGGAAGGTATGCATCTTCTTCTGTCTCGAAAGTGTTTATTTCTGACTTTGACTACAGTCCCATTTTTTGTTTTATCCAAATGCTGGCGTGACTGTAAGGGTACTTGTTCCTTCTTTATCTATGAATCGAAAGCACTCTAATCTGATGAAGTTGGGTTATTATTAGCATTTTATTCCTGTTCATTATGATCACACCTTTGTGAGTTATGAACTGATTTATTCCTGATGTAATGTTGACAAGCTGCTAGGGTGAAGGCATCAAGCATAGAGTGGGTTATGCTTGAAGGCAAGCTTCATCTGGACGGACACCATCAAAAGGCAGTCTTCTATTTAGAGGGGCCTCCGCATGGTGTAGATTTACTGATATCTACAGTTATTATCAAGCATGCTACTCCTCCGGGGTCTCAGGGTTCTCCTCTCAAGAAACTGGCAAGTACTCTTGTCAGTTGTTTTCAAGTTCGAAGCATGTTTACTCTTGTGTCGCTTTCCATCTTGGGTTGAGCCCTGCAGCTCACTCTAGAAGTTTAGATGTGATGATCTTTGCGTAGAAAATGCGAGTCTTCAGATCTTTTTTCGAAGTATTCATATCCAATTTCCCCTTGTTTCTAGATGTGCACCATGAACTGATTAGATACTAAATTGGCTTCTCTGCTTTTTGCTTCTTATTAGAAGACAGAAGCTTCCGGTACAGGAGTCCGAGTTCTTGAAAACATCGTACGCAATGCAACCTTTACTCATGGGTTAAAATACTGGAAGCTCAGAGGGTGCAGAGGGTTCGTGTGTTATTGTTTAGAGAATCCAGAAGTTCTTCCGTTGGAGGGAAAGTGTTTCGCAATGGCAACTCAACGTACAAACACCTGGTCCGGTATTGAGCAAACTATCACGGATCGGATAGATCTGGAGACTGTGTACGACGTTGTGGCTACTGTTCGCATTTCTGGAACTTGTTCCAAGGCGATTGTGAAGGCCACTCTGTACCTCCTAGAAGGTGACAATACCGAGCGTTACATCACTATGGGAAGGTTGGTGGTTTAGCAAAAATTCATCATCAGGGTGGGTTCTAGTACCATTTGGGATTTGCAGATGTTGTGTTTCATTTTCATTTTCCATTCAGCAGCGTAAGGCTCAGCAAGCTTTCGGAAATCGTTTCGGAAATACGCTTGAATCTTACCTGATATTTATTATCTCTAGTTGTAAGTAGTGTAAATCATGCCACCATTTATTGAGTGTGGGCATGTGCGTTGTCATCCTTCTGATTTTTGTCAGTAAAAGAGTTGTATATGACTATTGGTGCAGCTTAGAAGCAAACGCGACAGAGTGGAAGCATTTGGAGGGGAGGCTGATATTGCAGAATGTACCAGCTAAAGTGTCCGTTTACTTGGAAGGTCCGCCACCAGGAACAGATATTCTGGTAGACAGCTTCGTTATCCAACCTACTGCGAAACCAGAGCCTATCAGACGCCCCATCATTATGGTTGGTATTTCATGAGTTTATGCCGAGTTTGTTTCATTGAAAGCATCCTTAATGTCAGCATCTCCATCTGATAAGCTCTTTTTGATACAAGAGCAGTTTTGCATACTTAGAATGCTAAATACACGTTGAATGCACTCACTACCTTATGAATAGTTTGACCTCAAATTAGGTACATAGACAGGCTAAATATTCTTCGAAATTTTTTAACAAAGAAATCTGATTTTCACAAGCTTTCATTTTCAAATGCGTGCCTTCCAGTACTTTCACTTCGTGACTGTTTTTAGAAATTTTAGAGAGATATTGCAACCATATTTGGCTGTTTCTTCTTGGAACTCCTGTGGGACGCCCCTGCGATCAGGGTTTAGTAGTTCTTCGTAGAAGATATGATTGCTGACTTTGTGCGTATTTGCTAACACTGGCGAACATGGACTTTACGGCAGAATCCAAAATACGGTGTGAATATAGTGGAAAACCACAACTTTCAACATGGTGTAAAACACTGGTTCGGGCAGGGCTCTGCACGACTGTTCATTTCCTCCGGGGCTCCGAATTGCGTCCCTCCAGCTGTTGCTCTGTCTCTACCATGCTCTCCTTGTTTGAGTGGAAATTGTCTTGTTGCTTCCGACCGGACACAGTGGTGGGAAGGTCCTGCCCAAAACATCACCGGCAAATTAGAGCTCTTCGTGGTCTATCAAGTCTCCGCTTGGGTGTGCGTTGGGAAATGCCATGGTAAGACTGGACAAAAGGTAAATGTTGCGCTGAGTTTAGATGGAAAATGGGTGACTGGAGGAGAAGTGGAAGTTGATGAAAATTCGTGGAAAGAGATAATGGGATCATTCCGGCTGGAGAATAAGCCGAATTATGTAATGGTCCACGTCCAAGGACCAGAACCTGGTGTAGATCTTATGCTTTCTGGTAAGGACCTTCTCAAGTGTCCCTCTCGAATAGTGAAGCCTTAACTTTGGCTTCTTAAATTCTGTATCTTTGTTTCCAAGTAGCATTCCAAAAATACATTTTCAGCTTTGTTTAGCTGTCAAAGAAGTAGCTCTTGCCAATGATTGGCCACTATTGTCTAGACTGCATTCTCTTACGTATAGGTTTAGGAGATGTGTGGGTTGATGTTCAAATTTGGTGGCAGGATTGCAAATATTTGCTGTCGACAGGAGTGCTCGAATTCCAATCTTGAAGGCTCAAGCTGACAAGGTACGCCGGTATTGTTAGGATGACGCCAGCATCAGTATAGTGTTCTACTCTGGAAGTTGCTTATTGTTGTTCTCTGTGGCAGTGATGTGTTAACTTTCTCATATGTACAATTTCTCATAAACGTGAACTCTGCAGATTCGGAAGCGAGATGTAATTCTTAAACTACACCGACGAAGCAGCTTGGCTTTTCCGCCTGGCATTTGTGTGAGGATTGAGCAGACGAGTAGGAGTTTCCCACTTGGTTCTTGCATCAACCGTTGGAGTCTGGACAACAGCAGCTACACGCAGTTTTTCCTTCAAAACTTCAACTGGGCAGTTTTTGAGAATGAACTTAAGTGGAGTTGGACTGAGCCCCACCGTGATACTGTGAGTGGTTTTCCTTTTGTTATATGTAGTGTATGGCGCTGTTTCCTAGCGCATGATGTCTACTTCCAGTATTGCCTCTGTCATTATAACTGCTAATAATTTTGTGTATTCTCTAGCTGATGTGGTTGAAAGGAAATTCCTGGTTTCGGGTCTGTTAGGCATGATGCCACTGATGGTTTTGTGCTAAGTAATTACCATAACAAGCATGTTGTACATTGAATTTCCCAGGTACTTTATCAACATTGTTATGTCACATTGTAAGTTTACTTGTGCTCACGATGATAATGTGTGGGCAGTTCAATTATAACGACGCAGATGAGATGGTGAATTTCTGCTCACAACATCACATACCTATGCGAGGCCATTGCATCTTCTGGGAGGACGAGAACAACTGCCAAGATTGGCTCAAAAAGCTCACGTCTTCAGAACTGAGAGACGCTTTGCACATTCGAGTGGTTGATGTCCTGAATCGTTACAAGGGAAAGTTTCAACACTATGATGTAAATAATGAGATGCTTCATGGATGCTTTTATCAAAATCGGTTGAATCCAGACATATTGCCCTATATGTACAAATTAGCTCATCAGTACGACCATGAGGCAATTCTCTTTGTGAATGATTATCATGTTGAAGATGGAGTAGATGGAAACTCCTCTCCCGATAAATACGTTAAACATATTGAGTGGCTCCTGAAAGAAGGTGCACCCGTTGGAGCAATTGGGGTACAGGGTCACGTTGACACCCCAATTGGTCCTATCATTCGAAATTCTTTGGACAAATTGAGCAAGTTGAACCTACCGATATGGATGACTGAAATCGACGTTGCGGCAGCTAATGAGCATATCCGAGCAGACGACCTTGAGGTACAATTTACACCTCATAGCCTCGCTGCATTGGTTTCAATTACTATCTTTTTGTTGCTAAGAGCACAAATATTAGGTGATTAAGTAATCGAGGTTCTGATTGTTTCATATCTTTTTTGTTGTCATACTCGAGGGATTTGTCTTCAGGGTTCAGGTGATGGGATATATTTACCCCTATGTGCCCGAGAATAGAATAGAAAGTCCACTTGATAAGCTAGTAGTTGATAATTGTAGCTTACGAACATGTTTCTATCGTGCAATATTGTAGGTTATGATTTCGTCTTTTATTGGTACGTTTTTGTTACCTACCTCTTAGATTGTTTATCTCAACTCATAGAGATATACAAGCAGCCATTTCTGTCCACTTGGGCACGCGGGGTGAAGTTACAAGGCACGTAGGCTTGTGCTTTTATCGACTGCATTTATAATTTTCATACTGGGTTGTTGCTACACCCAACTAACATCATTCGTATGATATTTTGGTCCTTTTCAAGGTTATGCTGCGAGAGTCCTTTGCTCATCCTAATGTGGAGGGGATCATGCTCTGGGGTTTCTGGGAAGGAGCGTTGTCCAGAGAGAACGGTCATCTTATCGATTCTGACAACCGTGTCAATGCCGCTGGTAAGCGTCTCATCTCTTTGAGGGAGGAGTGGACTACCAGACTTCAAGGAAGAACTGATGAGTCTGGGCAATTCCCTTTTCGGGGTTATTTTGGGCGTTACAAGGCTTTTGTAGACTTGGGGGAACTTGGTGAACATGCCGTAGAGTTTGAGGTTCTGAAAGGGAACAGTCCCCTAGTCATTGAGCTTTCCCTGAATTGAAGATTCTTGATACATAATTCTGTTGTCCTTGCGAGGGATTTTCTAACCGGCTAGTTTAGATGCTCCTGGTGCTTAATCCAAGGAGATTCTAGCTCCATCCTACTTTGGTTATGGAGTGAGCAGCCATCTTAGATTTACAAGGTGATCGAGGTCATGACATTATTAAGTAGGGGCAGAAGGCTCCCCTCAATAAGAGGATACTAAAAGAGGATACTGCTTAATTCCATATTTACGAGCTTGAACTTGTCTTCTAGCATTGAACCCTATTTTCTATAGTTGCAACTCATAGTTTTTCAGAGTGCATTGAGATTTTGCTGCAAGGGTCTTACAAAGTTGTCGAATGGATAAGTAAGAGGCAACAAAAAAGCATCCTGGAGCGCCGGATTCCTTCAAACTGCATCTAAAATCTACTTCAATTCAAACTCTGGGGAATGAGTCAAGGTGTGAACACCTATTTTCGTTACTTTAAGCAATTTGATGTAAGACTTCTTTGATATGAATTGGTAAATTAATTAATTTTTCTTGAAAGACAAATTAAAAAAGAGGGAGAGGTGCAAACAAATTAATCTCATGTGGAAGATATTGTTCTTTATATTAAAAAAAGCATCATTTGTATGTTTATAGATGCTAGAGTCAAATCTACAACTAATAATACTCATGTTATTGGACACCAATTTTCATCATACTATTTGCATGCGAGGTTGTTTTATGATCCTACAAAAAAAATATGAGGTCCTAATTTTTTTGAATTTATCAATCACTATAATATACATTGTACACAAATGCAAAGTCATATTTCAATACATATTGAGAATTTTTTGATTTTGAGCAATATTTACATAAACATTTCCTTTAGCCTTGTAGGGATATAGAGGCCAAACATTGGTCTACTAATGACTTTCAACACCACTTTAGAAATGAAGAATGCATCTATTAGTCTAATAACCAACAAATTTTTGGAGAAATCTTTGTGATGGGTCTCATTGTTTTGAGGATTACCTTTGGAAGGACATAGCTCCCCATGACCTATGTTAGTCAACAAAATATTCCAAATATTGGACCAATAGGTGATCTTTTAGATTCACAACATCTTTACGCACATAAAGGTAAGGAGGGATGTCAATAAAGCTTCCTAAGCACTAATCAAGATTTTTAAAGGGACTACTCACAAACATCTCTTTTATCATGTTTCCTTGAAAGGCAAGTAGAAATAGCATCTAAGCCTCTTATTACCAGAAGTAGTTTTTGGACTCTTATTGAATCAGTTACATGAATCAGATACAAATTTTAGAAGTTGGAATTGGGGTGCTCTAAAAGTATCCACACCGACCTTAGCTGCTGGCACGCCAGTTTTGCTCACCACCGCTCAAGTGCAAGCCCTGTCCATCGCACAAAAAATTCCTGACAGACATCAGAGTCAACACATGCGTTCAAATTGCCTCCGGACTCATGCTAATTCCAACTCCCTTGCTCAAGAGTCCAGGGTTGAAAAGCTACACATACAAGGAGGCATCTTCAATGGGAAGATGACAAATCCTTGATCTACAATAATATCGTTTGGGGCACAAATACATGCACAGAAAAGAATGGAGAATAATTTGCAGGGAGTTTGAGGACTCAGCAACCCCCCTATAAATAAATTAATTAATGAAGAATATCTAAATGTTGGAACTTCCAGATCCTTTTGTGGTTTCCGGGGTCTCTTTCTTCATGTTGGCATAATCAGTCAGCACCGTTGACAGCTTCTTGTCACCTTCGAGCACATCTGCAATGGCGTCCAGTGTTTCCTTCACCATTTTGGTCTTGGCCTCCACCTTGAGCGCCAGATCTTCCGCTTCTTGGGCAGACAGGGCAGCCACGTGCGCCATTTCTTCAATATCGTCGGCCACTTTGACAACCAGCCTCGCGCCCGCCTCAACGAAATCGGCTACTTTGTCAATATCCTCTGCCATCACAGCAATCAGGAAAAATCATTGGTTTGAGCTTCACTTTGGTAAGCAGGTTCGAAGCATATGTTCACACTGTACATCACTAGACGTCACTAGACATCACTCAGGTTTGTTGGTTTTCTAGGATTCCACTGCAAAGTCAGACACACATCCATTCTCAAATACACCTCATTTGGAATCAAATTTGTACCCTGGACACTGGATAAGAAGGTTTGTAGTGAAATTAGGGTATATCACAAACGATTTGACAACATCTTCAGGAGAATACTCTTCATGATTATTCAGGAGGTCTCCCCATAAATCACTCCAGAATCTTACATTGAGAATACATGTCAAAATAGATAGGTACGATTGAAACATACTTTCAGCTTGCTTCACGTAGGGGGTATATCCACCACCGCAAAGCTTGATAATGTAGCTTAGTCTGCACCCAAGAAGAAATAAACGCTGAAAACGCATGTAACATGAATTGTGCATGTGTTCATGCTATGTGCTTGAGCAGGTACATCACAAGCTCCTAATCAAGTGGCTAATGGCAAGTGTCTCTACCCCTACCCCCACCCCCACCCACCCCAAAAAAATATATAATTTGGATTTGACACTTTTTCGTACCACAACACTTTTTTTGCAAAGCTTAGTAAATTTCACAAACCTTAATATTAAAAATGTATGCTACTCTCACATTAGAATTCAGCCATGTGGTGCCTCTATTTCATTAATTTAAGCATTCGTAATCAAATATATAAATCAAATTGAAAAAAGTCCAACTGTCACATATCATTCTTACTGATTGAAAATTTCAGAAACCCTAATCAACGATCTAAGAACACCACTATTCCTACATTTTGGTTACGAGATATCAGATTTTCATTTTCATTCCTAGGCATGATGGACCCCAATAAACTACTATTGCCATTTATACGGCTCATTTTCATCGGACACAAAAACTTTCTTCCTTGTCAAACCATTGCTAAGTCTCTTCCCCTGCTTAGAGACAAGAAAGTAAATTCAATCATGGTCAATTCTGAATTTGGAATGAAATAAGGAAATGAAAAACTCAGATGGACTTACATGGTCGAGAAAATGCCAGCTCCGAATGCGAACACCCCCAGCCTTTGAGAACTCTTTTTCTCTTTCTCTTTTGACCTGCAGCGCCATCGATCGACAAGTAATTCAGGGACAATCAGATAACAGCTGACGACGAGAAAGAGCTGTGGCATAGACAAGACACCTTCAAATGACATACCCACACCGTACTCATCTTGCATTTCATCATCATAATGCTAATTATTATCATCATCATTATACCAGGACTCTTCTTCTGCTTGATGTGCTGATGAATCAGATGTTGATGCAGCTGACTTCAAGTCACGAGACACACCAGATGCCAACCCCTTGAGGCTAACGAGGTTTGGATTTGCATGAGGCGATCCAATGCCGGGTTTTATGCCTGCTCTTGTTACAATGGGACCGTTGGTGCTGGCAGAGGAGTCCATAGCTCTGCAGATGTTGAATGATTTCCAGGAGTTCGCCAAGTTCAATCTTGCAGAGACGAATCTCTTGTGGATGTTGCTGTTGCTACGGGTCAATGCTGGCACAGCTTGAAGTCCTGGACCCAGTTGATGTCTAGAATAGATAGCAGTGCGAGATCCAAATTGTTGAATTCTCTGCAATGCCAATGCTCGAGCGGCTATCACACCCATGCCACCGTCTAGAACACGACCGGAACAGACAATTGAACTACACATCAGAATCGACAAAGAGGGCATGAAATATAAGAACAATGAACCCTTCAATTGAACCAACTGGATCATACCGTGAGCCTAAAGCCAGAGCTTGGAGTGAGCTTAAGGAAACGTTAGGATGTAAACGCTCGAAGATGGAGTAGAGGTAGCCAAAAAATTTAAAATGTGAAGGAGAAGATGTTGCAAACGTAAATCTGAGTACCCGGTTGTCACACTTTCACTTCAAGCTTGATACAAAGGGTGAATTAGAAGTTGAGTCGCACATTAAATGTTCCACTTGACAACTACCAGATTCTAGGTGGAGTGCTGCTCAGGACACACCCAGTGTATGTTCTACAGCGAGAATGAACCACAGATGTACATTTCAAGGGGTGGTGTTCCCTGAGCAGTTAATGGCATACGTAACGTAAAACCTGAGACTCAAAGTGATGACAAACTGATTTATGTGTAACGACAAAAACGTAATGGCATCTGAAATGTCACTCAAACTGAGGGTGCGGTATTTGAATACGGAAAATGGCCATAAACATGAAGATCTTGAGATTCGTATCTCAAAGAAAAGGTTACTAATTGCTAATTTCAGCTCCCAATCATGCTCCATCCGAAATTCATATGCAAACATAGTTGGTTCCTCAATCTCAATCCACAAGCAGAGTATGTAAGGTTGGCATGCACAGAAGGTCAAGTTACTCACTTGGAATTTTTGAACTCCTTGTAATACCCCCTCTTTTCGCAAACGCTTCATACGTCCTCAATGCATCAGCAAACCCAAGTTGCGTAACTTCTAAGAATCATACATGACTTCTGCCAGAAGCATGATTTCTGCGAATTCACATGAATTACAGAGAGAAAGAGTCGTCGCAAACACCTGCTAAGGACGAGCCCACCAATTCAGCTTACACATCAACGCTTCCGAAACGTCTCTTGCGTTGTACGCAAACACATCATACTCTTTCTCCAAGCTCGGCAGCGTCCACCAGGAGCCTCTCCCCATGTCAAACAGATAGAACCGATGCCCATATCCCACTCGCCATTCCTTCTCCGGAAGCTTACTCGCAAACCCTGCCCCTTCCGTAACCAACACCAATCCATTACAAGCATGAATCGCCGTATGCACACCATAGTTCAAATCTAATCTTGAGCCTCGCCTTGTTTGCTTCGGAATTTTAATAACTCTCCGTGAGTCTCTGTACTTCATCCCTTGCAACTCCACGATCTCATGCCCAGCAGGTTCCAACACAAACACTTTCTCCTTCACCGCCGCCGAGAATTGCAACCTCGCAATCTCTTCACAGCAATCCAATCCAGTAAGCAACTTTTTCCTGCAATCGTAAACCCCTAAACTCTCACCACGCGAGGGGTTATGTACATCGAACTGCATTCGGTAATCGACATAGCCAGTGATAAACCCTTGGTTCAGGGTTTCCCATTTCTGGAGATTTGAATCATAAACCTCGGCTCCCAGAAGCTCAGGACCAAGAGCACCAACGAGGGTTAACCTGTAGCTTCGGGCTCCAACAAGAAGTTGGATCATGCGAGGCTTGTGGCGGATGAGAGATGGTAAAGGAAGTGTTCTCCAGTCGTTGGTTAAGGGGTTGCAGACTAGAATGGGAATTTGTGAACTACCGGGGACGAAGCAAACTAGTCCGTTGTCGGAGACGCAGAGCGAGTGACGATAGTCCTTACTGAGAGTATACTCGCAGTTGTGCCAGGTGAAGGAGCGGCTATCGAAGAGCTTAAAGCGGATCTTGCTGCGTTGCGGGTCGGCGCGCATCAGGGCGAAGAGCTTGGGACGAGCTTCAGCGCAGAGACGCTTGAAGTGCGAGTGGGGGGTCATGTTGAAGCGCCAGGATTTGGAAAGGGAGCGGAGAGAGTCGATTTGAGCGACTGGAAGACGGGCGATGATGAGCTCCAGAATCTCGTCGGGAAGCTGGCTCCATAGCCAGGGGCGCATGAACCACGGGCGGAGAATGACAATACTATCATCGTCACAATCGCATGGACATTCAAATGCAACCGCATGGAGCTCTGTTTTGGAGCGTTCCACTTTCTCGTCGGATTGATCCGCGAACTCCATGCGATCCTCCGTTGAGTCCATGATCCTCAAGCGCTACGCAATCCGAAACCCTAACTCACAGCCCCTTCCCCCAAACTATCCTCAAAACTATCCAAACTGTATAAACCCTAAACGCATCAGCACACGCTATTCAAAACTTGCGTTGATCAGCGGACTCTGACTTCCGCACCTATCGATCTCCACAGTTTTCCACAATCCGAAACCACCCTGACTCTCTTCCCAATCAAAACCAACAACCACTGAACTTCAACACCCCCTAAACCAATCATCACGGAACCCTCCAGAAATTCTGTTTCCTGAAAGATTTGTCCATCTGTAATGAAAATAACACCTCTTTTGGGTTTGCTTTATGTTGGGTCAACTATAGTAGAAAACGCATGTTGATGCGCTTGACGAAATCAGTGACGGAGAGCTTATGACGGGAAACAGATCTACATTGATCCGCCAATACTCCCCACACCTCAACACTCAAACCGAAACCAACGCACGCCCGTATGCAAACCCTAAAAAAAACACGAACAATAAGGTAACGAAACCCGAATCCCCTGAATCCCCTAAATCTCTTGCAACTCCACCCACCCTAAAGAGCAGTCACCACCGCCGCAACAACGAACAACGCAGCAACAAGAGCAATCACCTTGGAATTCCGAATCTCCCAACTGAACGTCTCATACCATGATTTCGCAAGCTCTCTCTGTAACAGCAGACTCGTCCACTACGAATTAAATCCCTGAAACCCATGATTCTGGAGCTCTGAGATGGTCATAAAGAGATGAATCGAACGTGAAGAGAATGGAATGGAAACTGAAAACTGAAAACTGGGGAATCTGGGGAAAATGGGGGGTGAAGACGACAGACGTAACCAAATCACAGAGTGATTTGAGCGTTGATTTAGGAATGGAAGTGATGAGAATATTTTTTTTTGTACTGGAGTGGGTTGTGGATCTTGAGGGTATGGTGAGATGGCGGGGATGCCGCCATGAAAGCTAAAATGGGAAGGTCGCCATGCGAGGACTGTCGGGCATCGTGTTCTCCGTCGCGAGTGCAAGGAGAGAGTGCGAGTGTCAAATACTTGAAATGGGAATGGGATTTGTGTGAAGTAGTCGCTGCAAGCCTTAAGTTTCTAGGAAGGAAGGGTGAGAATTTTTTTGGATTTCTTTCCCCATGCTTATCATATCATAGATGTATAAAAAAAACTTGTCTCATATTTTGAGTTGGCAATTTTCTATTTGGTGATCTCTACTATTTTACATTGGGTCTTAGAATTCAAAATATTTAAATTTTATCATTCGTGATAAATAATATGTTCCTTTATTTTTCCCAAGGTAAGAATTTGAAGCAAAGCTCCAAATTTTTACCAATCTTGAGAAGGCTCTTGGCACTGGTGTAGTGGGGTCTACTAAAATGGGCTTGTAATTTTGCCTAATAGTTATTCAAATCTACATGAAATTATTAGAAGAGATTGCAAGCTTTTGGAAGAATGTTTCACTGTTGTTCCCATTGCTAGGAACAGTAATTATGTAGTCAGATTATTTAATAATAATAAAAATAGAAATAAAATTTTAAATATTAAATTTTTTATATAATTTTTTTATTTTATTAATACAATAAAAATATTAATAAAATATCAATATTTGACGTGGTAGGGGCTTGTCCACATCAACAAACAGATTTCCAACTGTTCATAGCATTTCCTCAATGTCCCTATGGTCGAGAACTAGCGATCTTCGAGAGGCCTCAAACATCATCTAATCGGTAGCTATCTCATATTTAAAATTCAAGTAGATTATCAAGGTGGCTATTTAGAGATGTTGCTATTCATTTAAGCACCATTCTACTTTAATAAAAAAATTTGACTCTAACTACAACATCTTTGATTACAATTTGTTAATCTAGTTGAATAAAAAAATTCAAGATATTGCAATCAATGCTTGTCCATTATGAACTCTCAATCCAATTATGCCTCTATCTACACTAGTCTAACATTTCAACTCCAATAATGTTAGCCAACTATAAATAGGGATGCTATTGGGTTGAGGTTTCACTATGGGTATGCATACCTTATTTATGATTTAAGATGCTACTATTCTAGTGCAAAAGTTTTAATGCTCTATCTAGTGGACATGATTGCTAAAAAATGTTCCTAAAAGTAGATGTCAAATTTATTGGAGTAATTATTTTGAAATGTATAAATTATATGGAAAAAAATAAATCTTCATGAAAATTTTAATACTTTAAAATAGAAAATGCTTTTTCCAACTTGAATTAATTATTAGACTAAAAAGGTCAATCCTAACTATGAGGTATAGTAATGTGAGACAACTTCCTTTATTTTAGAATAAATTTGGATGAATGTGATATAATTAGTGTAATTTTTTGAATGAGATTTGAATGAACATTAAATGAAAGGTGGATAAAAATTAGTGTATTTGAGATAGTATAAAAATAGTAAAGACTACATTATATTTAAATTATCTAAAATATTAAAACTAAATGAACTACTACATAAATATGCCTAGCAATTTTGTATAATTTCTAGATGTTGGTGTAAGATAGCATTGTTAGGATAGGGTATGGAATTGAATAACTTGAAATATTTTTATTAACAAGTTACAAAAGGATTATAAAATGCCAAAGAATATACTACACTTTAATTATACTTTGGAGTTGTACATGTCAATGTATGCTTAAAATATGTCATATTGTATATATATCAAGTTTGAGACTTTCACATAAGTATAAACTTGTAGAGAAGTGTATCAACCTTGAAACAATTCAACACCCTATGACCAAAATAGTCACCCAAATACTCCAATTATTGCACCTATAAGTACATTATTTGTTTCTACATTAAAAATGAAGTCATCCATCAAACTTCTTAACCCTAGAAGGATAGTGTGGTTGCTATACAAATCATTCTTACGGATACTATATATATGAATCATTTGCTCCAAAAAAACCAAAAGCATTTATTGAAAGTCAAACTACTATATAAGACCTCCCTTTTTCACACAAATTTCTATGTATGAATTTTTTGACTCATATAGAAGGTTTCTTTGTCATCCATTGGACACTTAGTGTGCACATCAACATTACATACAATTACATCAAAGAAATTTATTTTAAAAATCATATAATATTCAATTCGATGTTTTTAATTATAAAAAAATGAGATTAAATTTTAGACATATCTTACTGCATGGGAAAAATATCAAAATTTAAAAATCTACATTTTAATATAGAAATGTAATGAAGTTGACCAAGCCTGGACATAAAATGCCCTTTCAAGGGTTAACTTAGTACTCCTCCCACCCCATCTAAAATGCATTACACCCTAAAACCCTAAACCTTCTGATGAAACCTTCTGATCGATGAACCTCTGTAGTTACACATGCTCAAAAAATGTCATGTTGAATTGCACGTGTTTTTAAAAGGTCAAGATATAGAACTTTCAAACATCAAGTTATGAACATATGAAAATGTAAATGAATTAAGATAAACTCAAACTTAAATTAGGAGAAGGGTTAGTAAAGTAACTCTAGGTCACAAGTGTACCCAAATTCATTCCCAAGATCCTTGCAAATACCACTTCTAAATGTCGAGTCTGAGTGATCCCACCTTATGCGAATACCCCAGGTTTAGACTCTCATGAGACGCACCGCATGGAGGGCAAAAATATATACAGTTGCTTGATGGAAGCATGTGGTAATCTGCACTTACATGTAAAAGAATGCAGTAAACTTGTAAGTTCTTGTGAACAATAAAAACAATTCAACACTGTCGCCACCATGCAAATCTGGCAACAATACTAACTTAAATAAAGCACTAATCAGCCATAGAAAGATCACATCTGCCTGCCTTATAACATCCATATGTACAGTACCAGCATGCCTCTCAGCCTATACATAGGTCACTGCACATCCTTGAAGACTAAGAGCTGTTGAAAATCACTGGATCTAACTTGCCGGGGTTCAATACATCTTCACGATTGCAAACCACCTCAAGTGAAATACCAGTCCACACAACAACCGAGGTCTTCCCAGTCCGAAAAGCCATTATTTGTCCCATCATTGAGCCACTTTGAGGTTCTCTTCAAAACTCACATTGCCGACGCATGAACTGGCTTCAACTTCTTCTTGATATGCTAAAGCCAGATATCCCATAATATTAGCCAAAGGTGAGAGATTCAAACAATTACTGAAGCTCTTCCTCACTATCGTAGTCATCATCATCGCCAAAGGTGAAGACGGAAGCATCTGCAGCACTGGCTGCAGCAATCGCCTTGAAATCACTTGGAGCCATTGCTCCACTTCTTGGACTCTCGTCGTGCCGGGAGAGCACTGCAGAAGCTTTCCCGTTTGTTGTATTACCTTCAACTTGAGGTGCTTCCACTTTTTTCGCGTCACCAACATTGGCATCCTTTAAGGAATCTCCCGCCTGTTGAACATCAGCACTGGACTCCACAGGAGAAACGACCGTGGATTCCCCTTGTACACTAGAATTATCGGCAGATGGTGTACTACCTGCAAAATATGCAAATCTTTACTAGAGTATCCAATTCAGAGTACTATTCTCACAAGTTACTGAAACCTCAGCAAACATACAATGAAAGTAGACAATAGTAACAGAAATAACCCCTCAGTAGTCAGTTCGGATTATAAATCTGCAGATAGCAAGAGCAGTACAGCGACTAACAAAGGTGACCATCCAAGAGAAGCAGTGTTAGTATCAGACTTCGCCTAAAAATTACGCCTGATTCAGTCAACATGGTAAGAAACAAGCAATAATATAAACAAGCTCAATGCAATCTACACTATAGTCAGAATCTTTACCTTTCAATTGATCAATATTTCTGTCCGTTGGGGCATCTGCAGGTTGAGACCTGCTTCCTTCTTCTGTGCCAGCACTCTCTTGGGGCAGAGGAGTTGACGGTTCTTTCGTAGTCGTTGCAGACTGAGATACTGTTCCTTCCGCTGTTTTCTTCTTTGGGATGGGTGCATCATGGTCTAAAATGACAACTTCAACTTGGAGACCTGGCGATGGAAGTCGTCTCTGCATTAACACCACAGATTTCAGTAGGTACAACCAGACATGTCTTAAATTCTTACACAAAGCAGACTCAATAAAATAAAGAAAAAGATAAAGATTGCACGCTTGCACCTTCTCAAAGCCATCAAGATCGGAAGTTTCCATTATCTGTCTAGTCTCCATCATATTTGTGTTCAACCAGCTGCATTTTACACATCAGCTCCAATTGTCAGTCGAAGGAAAAGAAACACCGATCCTGCATAATTCCAGTCTTGGATTTGGAAGTCCACGTCAGATTAATTTTCACAGTTCCATAATAACAGGCGCAGGCGCAGGCACACTATCGTACGGTATCCACCTTCACTAAAAATCTGACTTTTACATACAGAATTGGCACTTATAAGAGGCTTCCAAACAACATAATAAAATGCAGCAATGAAAAGATGGGTGGATAGGCGTACCAGTAAAAGTCTCCATGTCGATCACTAAACTGAATTTTGAAGTCCCCGTTAATATCTGCCACACAACGCTCTCCAGGAAGGGCGAACACAAGCACACCTTTTCTGGGAGCATTGAACCATATATCTTCTGACTGAATATAATTAACATCATATGTTAGAAGTGCTATAATTGCAGAGATCTCATAGCAGAATTAGGACAAAGAAGCCCCAACTTATCAGCAAAAGCAACATGGATAAGTTCGTTCAGGAACAAACCAGAAGGTCTTTTGTTCGAGGATGCTTCTTGCTTGAAAAGAGCACACCTGAACAAGATAAATTTTCAAAAAGAAGTCTCGTAAATAATCATCCTCAACTATGGAAACAAAAGCTTCCAGCTATTACGAATATATTCATACTCTGTCAATGTACGCGAGTCATGAAACTTGAAGTCGATATTTCTTTTCACGTGAGCTTGTAAGAAATCCTAAAGTGCTTTTTAATCGGGACACAAGCACAAAAATACAAGGTAAACGAGGTGTTAGTACCATTGTGGTCAGAAATGGTGATGCCTGGCCGGACCCAGTAAGGACATTTGTGAAGCCTTATACCCCTCAAAATGCACCTGTGAACAAGAACCGAGAGCAGTCCAAAGATTAGACGTTGATGTCAAGCATATGATTTTTGTAACTGATTGAAACGTACATTGTAGTTAAGCTACAAAAGAGACGTAGAACCCTTACTTTCTGCCCTGCGGTGTCTCCCCGTGAAACTCCTTGAGGACACGCTCAAAGTACTTCACATAACGCTGCAATGAGCACAAAACATATTACTATAATGTATGTGTACCTTCTGGCCCCAAAACTTCAAGATCATAAGTAGAGGTCACGAATACTAAAGAACCCGTACTGTGATGAGGGCTGCCGCTAGAACTAAAAAATATACGAGAAAGAGCTTGCGTTCTAGTGGTAGTAGATTCGAGAATCTTACTATCTGACTTGGTAGGATAAGGCCCTTGCCATCCACACAACGCTTCTGGTTGTAATAGTTGATAGACTCTTCTGCGGTTGGGAAAAACTGCACCACATGAAGTCAGTTTGATGTTACAATAAAGGTAAAATAAACTGATTAAAGATGATCATGCTATATCGTCCCATCATCTAAATCCACTGCATGATTAGGGTTCTGCACAAATAACGAAAACACTCCAGATAGAATTTGATAGCACTATAACCAAAAGGGGCTGCAATCACGAAGTATTCTGTACTTCTTCGATACTACTGTACATGGAGACTTAGATGGAATATATGTATATTGTCAACCATCCCCAATCCAACGCGAGTAGCTTTAGGGACTGGGAAAAATCTATGATAATCAGCACATGATTAAACATCATGTTTATTGTATTCGAGTATATGTCTGTAAAGAAACAACTTCTCAAAACAAGACTGAGACTTCTTTCGACACATACACCGAAGGTTTAGAGAGTACCTTGAGATACATAAGGAGGCAGGTGATCATAAGGCCAGTGCGACCCATACCGGCTTTGCAATGAACAACAACCACATTCTCAAGATCGCCTTTCAGCCATGAATAAGCACTTTGACAAAACGCTGCTACTAATTGTAGCGGAGGACAATTGTGATCATCAAAGGGGAAACAGGCCACCTAAAGCACAATGAAATGGTTTTAGTACTTCCAATGTATCAGCAATCTATATCATCTAGCAGGACAATTCAAGGATTAGTTCGATCTTTCAAAACTTAAATCTGCACACCAGAAAATGAAGGTGAATGTACGAAAACGTGGCCAGATGATCAGTGGTGGAGGTGGAAGCACTACAACGAGGTTCTTTGACCAACCTTTCCTCCGAAAAGTGAAGCGTCGTAAAGCCGCTCAGAACAAAGGTTATACACTTTGTACTTGCCCTGCACAGCAAAGTGAGATTAGTAATTTGAGGCTGAAGTAGTTGAGGACATACCAGTCAGTGATGTATACAGCACAGATTGAAACTCCTCCAGAAGAGTTTTTACAATATGCATACCTTATGGTAAGTCTCAAAAAACTTCAAGACCTCCTCCATGTGATTGCGATAGAACCCCTGTAGCGAAGACAAAGCAACTCTAAAGATAAGTTCAAACGATGACAAAATGACACATTGCGCCTAAGCAAACAAGAAATATGCAGCGCAGATGAAGCCACTCGGCGGCAGTACCTCAACAAAACCCAGAAGGCCAGAACTCTTATCCCCGGCAGGAAAGCCCATGGCGATAATGTTTTCAGTGATGTATGCCATGTCTAAATCGAATCCTCCTTCCTGATCAATAACCAAAGGTACGCATGATGAGAATGACGCCAAGCTTCAAAGCAACTATAAACTATTCAGTCCCCAGATTTAGAAAAAAAAGAGTAGGATAATCCTGTTGCAACTGTTAGGTACCTGATCCCGTCTCCTACACTGACACCTGTTACCAACAGTAACTCATCTATTCATACACTTGATTGCACTCATAAGCAAATGGTGTAAGAAAGACATGGCTGAATGTCAATGGTCACTAATCATTGAATGGAAATCGAGAATTATTCTATAACAACCTCCCACTCTGAAATGGCATAAGTAATGCGCACATAAAGGTAAAAATTTGATCTCAACAAGCTCTCGTACACAAGCATCTCTACACATCAATACAACTCTCCCAAAAATGCCCAAATATTGAGCTACACATGTCCAAATACTTGATAGTGACGCAATTGGTATACTCTCCCTTGTAGAAAAAGGTATACTCAATTCTTCCACAATTGAGAACTGAAATTAGGGCAATTTAACAGAATCTTCAAGACAATCATTCATGTCATAAAGGGAGAGTCGGTATGACTTGGAGAAGAAAGAGGCCGGTACCTGATACCTCCGCTTGTTTTGAGAGACCAGATATCTGGCCTTCAGCTGCACGGTCCGTACAGCATTTCTGGACGAGTCCAGAAACCCCTTGGTAAAGATATCAAAAGCATTACCCTCTTGCACCCCAGCAGACACTGAAGGAACTGTGACCGAAACATCTGTTGACGGGCTCTCCCGTGTGGAATCGGCAGGTGCTTTCGCAGGCACACGCTTGCCAAATCCACTCGTAAGCATACTAAATGGTGAAGCTTTGGGAGTATCTGATGATGATCCCGAAGACGATGTTCCTAGTGACGTTGGCAATCGAAACCCTCTCGCCCACTGAGAAAATCCAGACGCTGGACTGGTTTTCACGGTGTCTTCTTCTGCAGATTTAGGGGAACCACCAAAATTGAACGAAAACGATCGTTGCGTTGCTTTTGGGGCGGCCTCTTGGGAAGGCTTCTGATCCCCCAAATGTGACGTCGATCGTTGAACTACAACAGAGGGCTCACTGGCGGCAGGAACACCCAAAGAGGGCTCTGCCTCCGCTACGTCTGTCATCGTGGCGAGCTTGATTCAACAGTAGTAAACGCAGAGGCCACTGAAAATTGAAACGACACAAAAACAAGTCAAATCCTCTGGATTGTACATTCCTTCTCAATTACAATCCCCTGATTCTATATTTCTGCACCAAAACAATGCTTCTGATAGGAAGAAACATCCAATATCACAATGCCTCACGAAATCTCCAAGGTCCATCTCTCACCTTTGCCAACCGCACAGCTTCTCCTGAGTCCTATCTCGCGGTCACATACACGAACCACCACAATGAATCCTTCTCATCAAAAAACAACCGAGTCCCTTCTACTTGCGTCTGCATCACCACACAGCACATCCGGGGGAAAAAATTAGGTTTTTCGAACCCTCGGCACCAGATGCCTCTCCTGTCCTCCCCGCATTCAATTCCCAATTCCTCCCTCGCAGAGTTAACTCGTCCCCCATACATAAAAGTTACCCCAGGATCTAAATTCACAATTCGCAAATCAATTAAGCAAAATCACACAAGGACAAAACTAAACTAAACTGATCCTTACTAAACAGAAACCTCTAGGGTTTTACGAAGGGGTGAACATTCCATTCCCCATACAGAACAATTCCCCTCAGATCTCTATGATAAGACCTTCTCTAGGATATCCAGTACACTTGTGACACTATCATCGATTTGTCAAACATTCAAACCAAGTCATAGTTTTGGTGACACCAAGCAGACAGAGTAAAGAGAAGAGAGTGCCCTTCCTCGCAGCCCTAACTCATCCCACAAATATCACATCAGGTCTTCCCAATTTTGAGAAAAAGTTCCAGGTAGCACTGCACTTGAAAGAAACAACTCCACAGACGACCTCGAAAGCAAATCGGAGCTGATACATTCGGAAAACGGAGAATCTAGGGTTCGGGGACCAGGTTGGCTTGCCAGGAGAGGATCTCAGAGCACAAGAGACGAAATGTCTCAGTCACAATCTTTGAGACTCCAAGCAGCCAGAGTAAAGAGATGAGAATGTCCTTCCAAGCAGCACTACCTCATCCCTTACAGATCAAAATCACACCAGATCGTCCCAATTTCGGAATAAAACTTCAGGCAGCAGTATAAAAGAGAGGAAAAAAGAAGCGACAACCTCGAAAGAAAATCAGAGCTGACACATTGGAATAACAGAGGCTCTAGGGTTTTGGCTTGCCAATGACGGATCTCAGAGCACAAGTGACGAAATGAGGGGGCGAAAGAAGCAAACAGGAGAGAAATGCGACGTACGTGAAGATGGCGGATCGAGCAGGGGCGGAAGACGCTTGGATCTGGCGAAGATTTTACAGCAACTGGAGTCCCATGATAGAGAAAATCAGTTCCCGAGAGACACGAAGGCACTTAAGTTACTTGGATCCCTTACAACGTCTTTCGCTGCTGATGCTCCTGCTGATACGGCCCCATTCCTCCGCTCCCTCACGGTCTTGGGTGCTCCTTGTCCGAAGTTGGGTGGATACCCATGTGGGACGGGTATGTAATTTTTAGCTAACCCGGTGGGTAAGGGTCTTAACCTCCATCTGGGGTAGTTGAAATCTTCAAAAACGTGAAGACTTATTGAACTCCATAAATTCCATCATATAGGGATCTTTCAAAGTCAAAACCCACATCCTAAAATGTCACTATCAAGATGGGTGTTATTTATTTCTTTTTCTTAACATTTCTGTTTGACATTATTGTATAAAAAAAAACCATTACAGAAAATCTTGGTTTTCAACATTTTAAAATTGGAAAGAGGATCAAACCTCATTTACCTAGAAAATGTTATAGAAAGTACCAAAGAGAGTGTCAAAGAAAATAGTAAATCCCCCCAAAATGCATATGTAGGGAAGTTGCCTTGGTTTTCAACCTCCCTGTCCAATTGAAGTTGTCCAAAAAATTATCTATAAGCCATGGGATTAGAATCCCACACCTAATAGTGGTAGCTAGATGGAGTTTTTAGTATTTGTCCCATGTATGAAATCAAAGATATTTTGATAATTTAAAGAAACTAGTATCAACAAATATAAGATTTATGGTATTGTTGATATTTTTGTTCAAAGGCTTGGACATTTCATAAAAATTTCAATAAAAATTTCCTTAAATGGCAAGAGAAACCGAATCAAATCTAAATCATTTTTTACTTTTGTGAAATTAATTATGAATTTTCAAAGTGAGAAACGAATTTTTTGACAATTCTTTCAACAAACTCTTTTTAACATTCTTTCAGCATTTTTTTATTGCCAACATTCTTTTTAACACCAAAAAGGTTTTAAGAAAATTGATGCATTAATGTCATAAACGTCCAAAAAAATCTTCTCAACACTTTTCGAAAATAGTTTCAATGTTGTGAGTTTAATGACATTTTAATTTTGACACTTTAGTATTCTAAATGGTATCCAAGAAGTGTGAAAAACAATTCCTTTTTTTATTTAATGTATCTTCATTTATTGTACATGGATAGATAAAAACTTTGGTGCTCAAAGAAGGCTAATGTGAATAAAGTGTCTATTTGTAATAACAATGAACCTATGTCCAAGGAATTAAGGGCAATTGATGCAAAACTACTCTTCCCTATCTAGAATAGACACTTTAGTTACAAGTAACCAATTTAAAAGTAACCAAGGTTAAACCCTAAAGGACCAAATGTTGGTTTTGGTTTTGGGCATGTGCATGTGAGTGGAGATTCCCATATTTTTGGCCCAAATTTTAATAGAAGAAGTGGACAAGGAATATCTTTCATGTGCACTAAATTTCAAGACATTTGGAAATATGAGGCAAAAGTTATGGCCTAATATGTAGTTTATTTCTCAACTTGGGCAGTTCGGGCATATCTGAAAAATTCATTTTTTTTTTTTTTTTAATTTGAAATTAATTTCTAGATTTATATACATAGAAAGCTTTGAATCATTCCATTTTGATCAATGAGTCAAAAGTTATGAGGTGTTTTAATTTACGGGTAGTCATTGATTTTCTACTCCAAAATAAACTTTGAAGTTCTTTATTGAACTCAATTTTCAATATTTTTGAAAAAAAAATAAAAATATTAGGTGAACATTGTTTATTACAACTTTACAACCATTGGGACTGGTATTTTTCAATTCCATAACTACATCATTAACAATTTAATATTTGATTCATTCTCTATTTCTTTCTACTTACTATTCTTTTCCTATATGTTGTACAATTCCAAATGATTTGAAAATTTTCAATCATGTAGCCAACTTGCCTTGAAAGATGAATCCAAAAAGTTGCAACCATTTTGGACATTTTTTCATACAAATGCAACCTTATAAAATGTAGTTGCCCAGTTTTTTGCAAGGCCCCAAAAAAGGCTTTTTGTTAATTTAAACGATAATATCTTGCAATCGACATGGTGGAAATTTCTGAAATTTTTTCTACATCTTCTAAAATTACCATACTACAAGATTCTATGGTTGTATGTGTCCAAAAATGTTAAATTTGTTTTGATACTTGTCTTAAAAATGGCATTTTTGGAGCGTTTTTGGTGAAAACATAGACAAGGAACTTTAGGGGTTAAAAAGATAGGTGGGTATACATTGTATCATTTGTATGTGCAATAGAAAGTGATGTTAATACAATATATATTATTCTATTGGGAGTGGTTGGTTATTTCCTGTTTTTCTTTTGTGTAGGATGATAGATTGAGCATATTGTATTGCAATTGTATTACTTGTTTTAAAAATGTATTTCAGAGCAACTTTGATAATTTGAGTTTAATTTCAAGGGTTTTTATTGATTAAGCATATGTTGTTCCTCTAGCTTCTATTATAATGATAATAAATGGTTCAACATTCATTAGAGGATTTTCACCAACTTTGGAGGGCTATAAGTTTCTTGGGCTACTAACATCGAGGGAATAGCCTCACAACTGTTGCTTGATGTGGCATGGCAACTACCATGTCACCAAAAAAATTGCAAATTTTTGTTTGCTTTTTTTTCATTCTAAATTTAAAATTAAAAAAAAAAAAAAAAAAACTAAAAAAAACTAATAGCAAGAACAGTAGAAACAGGGTTGGGGGAACAAGCCTAAAATGGCCCTTCCGACTTCCTAGAAATCCCCTAATGCCATCCTTCAGCTATAATGTTATTGATTAGTTGTTGGTATTTTTGGATTTTAATTGGCACAACAAGGCTTAATTTAATAAGGTTATTGAAAATTATATGTATTGAATGGAAGACCTTCAAAGATAAATGTATTCCTCAAGGAATCTAATTTTGTTTTAGCAAATTACCTCGGTGATAAGTCTTATCTTTATAGGATTAAAGGTAAGAAGGTAAGAGTACCAATAATTGTTGCATTAGAAGATTTTTGAGGCCAATAAGAGATTGTGAGTTATCATGGCCTAAAAACGTTATGAATGCGTTGAGAACGCTGCTAGCAATGCAGTTCAACATGGTTGTGAGAGTGCCACGTCACTTTCCAAAAGAATATTAATTTTTTTTCAACTTTTTTTTGCATTTCAAGAACTTTTCTTTTTTTTTAATTCTTTTTTGACTACCGGCTATATCCTTTGCTGCGGGGGGAACAACGACGGGAATAGGCCCAAAATGGCCCTTTACAAACCTCAAATTTCCTCTAATGATTAAAGATTTGAGCATGGTTCATGAATATTAGTGGGATTCATAATTAATTGTAAAATGTGAGTAATGTTTTCCTTGAACGTGCAAAAACCTAATACACCTTTTGAGCGAAATAAGATATCTTCATCAAAGTTGTTGAACAAAGGTGTCCATTTATAGAGTTCCAAGCTTATAGTTTCATCAATTTTAAAGACATGTTTGGGAAAAAATTCATAAATATCAATCACAATTTGAGTTTTCAATCACAATTTGAACTTTAGTTGTAGTTTTTGCATTAGAAGGTTTGATAAAAAAATTTGAGCATTGGCTTTGAGGTTGCTTGTGGCTTTGAGGAGGGTAGAAATTCATCATTGGTTGTTCATTTGAACAACTGGCTTTGTGATGTCCATTTAAAAAGATTCTAAATTTTGAGTTTGGACAACCAATAAATATCCTTGTAGGATTAACGTTGTCTATAGCCCACACTCAGTGTTTCTTCTATGACACTTGGTCTTCTAACCAAGGTGCATTGTGGTATACAAGAGATGGCTAGATGATGCTTGGAAGCCACCAACATTTCTTATTCCTTGTCAATTGGAGTTGAAATCTTCAACCTACTAACCTACTTGGAAATCTTCAACCTACTTGGAAATGTTTCAACCTACTAATCCACTTTAAGAGTGTATGTGTCTAGCCAAGCACCGCTTTAGGCTACACAGTCAAAGTACTATTCACTATTCACTTTTGCATTCTTTGACAACAAGCAATGAGATCCATGGTCCACCTCTAGGAGAATTATTAGGACCACTTCACACATGGGCCGAAGGTCAAGAATTTGTCAGCCTCCACCAATCAGATTTTAGAAAACCCTAACTTTGGCCTCTCGACCCTTTATACAAGGCAACACAATCCAAAGTCCATCACCGTCCAAATTGCCTACATGGTAGCCCTAACTCCTATGTGGCGATGGCCTTGTGATGGACTCTTGACCAAAGTATGGGTCACCACTTTGTAGCGACCCAAACTCTAGTCAAGAATTCGTCAAATTTACCATTTATTGCCCATTTCTTTGGACTCTCGCCCAAAATTTGGCCATGAACTCCCACGGCTTCTCAACTTGGTCAGCCCATGTGTAAAGCACCCCTTAGTATCAAATGTTTTTGGTCATTTAACCAATGAGATAGTAGAACCATAGAAAATATTGCTTTAGAAAGCACATACCTTAAGTAGAATTTGGAAGTTCTATCTCAATTTTCATTTACAAGTTACACATGATAAGAATACACTTTCAAAGACTTTTAATTGGAATGATGCTTCGTATGAATTAAACCACCCTAATAGAAATGAGAGCTCAATATATTTCTTTTGGACTTGTATTGCATATGGTTGAACTCAAACATACACCTCCATTTGATTCTTTCTTTTTACAAAGGTGGGACTTAAATCTTTATGTCAGAAGACAACTTCATATAAATAGATTGCATGTTGCCTATCTTGTTGTCACTCAAAAACTAAGTAGGGTAAGCCATGTCTTATTGTCATTCCAACAAAATTCAAATTGAATAAGAATTCAAATGCATTCTAGAATGAACATTGAAAGAGCCAATATATAAATAGGGTCTTTACATGAGTTTATAAATAACCCTTAAACACTAGGCCAAGCCCCCTTGAACTTGGGATTGAAGTAATTGTGAACAATTTCAAGTATTTTTTAGATTTATGGGAATGTTTCAACCTACTAGACCCACTTCAAGAATGAATATGGCTTACCAAGCACCACATCTACAATACAAAGTCAAAGACACTATCACTATTCATTTATGAATTCCTTGACTGCACAAACTTTGGGCAAAACAACAAGACCAACACCCCACTTCACGGAAATTTTTTCTTCTCCGTAGAGCTACCCTAGGCAAGTGCATGTTCTTTTAAGGATAATCTCTAATAAGAGGTGCTTATTTTCAAAGTCTTTACTGCGCGCTCAAGCAATAGCAATATGGCAATGAAGCCTCACCTCCGCAAATCGTATAAGAATTGGATGATTGAAATCAAAAACTTATCATCCAGGATCTACTGTGCAGAAATTAGAAACGTTTTGAATCATCAGCACTGCTGCATAGAATGAAAGTGGATGACAAATACTAAATTATTTCGTAATCAAAAGGAACAAAAATATCGCAGAACTCGATCTGCAGGGAAATTCAGCTTCGGCGAAACTTAACAGAAAACGACGCCACACAACCATGACCTGTCAAATCAGAACGATCTTCTGGAGTCTTCAATCACTAATTTCATATGGATAAGTGGGATTCACATCATGAGTTACTTTGACTGCAAGTTCCACTATCTGGTTTTCACAACAGCACCTACTGCCTTCTAACAAAGAGAACAAATTGCTAGATTTCAAAATCCTACTGAACTGTGCTGTGTTGCTAAAAGGTGAAATCCTACACAATTGACAGATTTAAGATGATCACCTCACAAACTCGAAATGGTTGGGGAGAGGATAAAACTTCCAGACAAAACAACCTTGTTTCGCTCCTTCACCTTCAACTTGTAGTCTACCCTGCAATTCCAAAACGATGCAAGAAGTCAAACCTCCAAAAGCACAGCGCCAATTTCGATTTCAGTGTCTGTTGGCAACAAAGTTACAAAGAAGCAATGGAGCATTGCTCCTATTCTTAAATTGCCTAATATTTTGTTGGATTTTGTTAGAAGTTCAAAGAGTACTCTAGTATTCCCTCTTCTTGTGCATTGCTTTGGACACCGTATGAATAAGCTATGAATTTTTAAACTTGTTGGACCCAAAAGTTTCCCTAGGCTCGCGTGAATAGAGGCAGGTCATTTCAAGCAAGAATCTGAAGGGGTCGGTTTTAGCAAGAGATCAGAAGTAGGTGCACTTACCTTGCCCTAGTTTGAACCATGCATTAGGGGATATAATGGCAGACTTGGTCAACCGTCTACTGGACTGTTATCCATGGGCTAAAGAAAAGTACCAATTAATTACAACAACCCAACAAATCAAGGACCAACAAAGGAGAAAATGACCTGTTGTGAGTTTTGTCCGTCCACATTTCTGTAACGAGAGTCTCGCCTGGAAAGACATGGAGCAGGAAACGGCCTTGCACAGATTGCACCATCGTTGGGTCTCCCCCACATAAACGCGTCACCACCGCCCTAGTTGCATAACCAAGCGTACACAAACCATGCAAGATGGGTCGGGGAAACCTGTGCGTTTCATTCCATCAATAAGCACGATGAATTTATAGTTTCATGCCAAATGAACACCGTCACATTGTCCCCACAGAAAGGTCAATCACATATTAGAAAAACAAGGTACATTCTCGTCAGTTCTTTAAAGTCTTGATTTGAAGAGAAGACTGAAAAAGCAGGGTTACGTATTACAAATCCATTCATTGTGACGCAGGAGCTTCTCACAAGATGTTCACAAGAAGTAAAGGTAAGTGGAGTGGAGATTGCACACCCAGCTTTTCCAGCATATGCAGGGTCTGCGTGCAGAGGGTTGTAGTCTCCAGACAACCTGTACAACAAGGCCTGCACCAATTGACCTACACTCAGACTTGAAAATTTCAAAACTGGATGGAATTGGAAAAGTATTAGAATACCACGAGTATAAGATTATTTTGAAAGCGCTTGACATGACACAAAAGGAGATGCAGTGCAATCTTAGGTGAACAGGTGGAATATGGTCTATTTTGGGGCACATTATATAGAAAGACACAAAATTTGCAGCAAAAGCCTTGCCTGTGATTCGTAAGTGCGGTCTTCAAACACAAAATCCGGCTGTTCGTCAGCTATCGAGATGCCCTTCTTGGGAGGGGTCTTAGGAGGTGTGCGATCCGAAAATGAATATGGCTTTCCTGAACTCGAAAACCCACCTGCCCCTCGCAGGAATACTGTGTTTCTGAAAGGAAGACCGAAATCATTCAGTGAAAGATGATCTGCAAGGAAAATCCAGTCAACCAACAAGAGAGAGAAAATAGGAGCAAGATAATTCGAACATGGACCTGTAACAAGCATGTAGCAAAAGCATGAACATGAGCTTTTCACCCCTTAGTGCCGAAGCCCGTAGTCAAAATTGGTAACTTTCAGAACAAATTCAGAAGGAAGAAAACGTAGAGTATGATTACTTCTCTCTATTACTACATTTAGTTACCTTCTTTGAAGCTTCCTAAATGATTTACTTCAACTCCTATAGATTTGAAAGAGGACATTTTGGGTCATTTGGGCACTTGGGAGTTAAAGGACCTGACCTATTCATGCATAGAACGTCTCCGGTGTCCTTGTTGTGACTGAGAGTCTCGAACTCCACAACTGCCGCCTTACCTGCAGTTCTTCCAAATCAACGAGAAATCAATGTCTGCACTGGCATTGCTCTTCAAATTACAGGAACGCAAATATCACATGAACGTAGCATGAAACCTCTCGGTTAAAAGGCTGACCCTTGTCATGAAGACCTGAAATCCGTATACTGCTTTCTATCTGCATTCAAACGAATGGTATAGTTTCAAAATATTGTAAGATATTTCAATTACAAGTCAGTTTTTTAATTTTCACGAATCAGCCAAACCTACGTATGAGGTACTGATCACAATAAGAAATATGAAGTTACACTCGTCTAAATTACAGAAAGGACCTTCCGAACACTTCTGCATATGAACCCCCAAGATAACTCACATTGGCAGTAGTAGGAAGAGGCTTGTAGATTTCAAGATATTGTTCTCCATGCAGCAATAGGCTTGAATCATGGCTGCACCCAAAAGACAGCAGGAACAAGCGATTGACAAATAACAGTTGGAATTATAGCTGTCTTTCATAGGATAATTTTTTTTTACAAGGGCTGCCTTGAACCCTAGTTTCCTCTTTTCTGCAATCAAATGTAACGAACATCCGATACTAAATACAAAAGAAGGTGGGAGGCACGCACTGTAGGCCTGGTACGTTTTGCATAAGCCCAACAAAATTTCTGGGAAACAGCACTGTGAAGGTGGGCAAGACCTGCAAAAAGATAAACCGTCATTTGGATTTGGATTTGGATCGATGTAAGCGAAAGGAAAAAGGGAAAGGAAATTGATTTTTTTCCAAAAACACTCCAAAACCATCCTTTCTAGTGTTATAACGTTTTCCGAAAATTCCACCTTAATGGCAGACTGTCCATCTGGATGATACACGAAAGGAAGCTCAGAAGGGTTGCAAGCATCCGCTCCTGCAGCTCCCACTCCCAATGCGTATAGAGCTACATCCCTGGCAGCAACAATCACATTTTCAAAACCATTCAATAATGGAAAAAAGAATTCGGATGTGGCCAAAAATTCATATCACCACGATCAGTGAAGAACACTGCAAGTATTGGATAAATAATATCTACAATTGGACAAAGAAAGTCCCATTCAGCCTACATTCGGCCTAATCAAAATCGCCCAAAAGAGAGCCCTGATTTGGACAATTAAGGCACTTCGGGGGTAATAACCACAACGTCAACGTCAACGCCCAGTACAAGAGAAACAAGTGGAATTATTAAATTACGGTAAGGAATACCTTTCTGTATACGTGAAGTTCACCTACACCAACCAAAGAAACCAAACCAAAGGTGAGCAGATTCTCTAATCATGAACAGATTCCAACTCGGAAAACTATATTCGCACTACAAAATCTCCAAATGTGCGCAATCGGTAACCAATCCAAGCTACAAAGTATCACCAGAAAACTATTCTACGAAAAATTTGGACCAATTTCTCAAGTTCCTGAATTGTATCAGACCCGATGGAGGGAAGTCTTTATCTTGAGAATTCACATAAACCGACTATCCTACGACTTCTCAACTAAACAATAATGCATTGGGAAACCCTCACGAGGTTTGGAAAAACAAAGTAGCATCCATGATTAACCCAAATTCAGATGACTCCGAGAGATCGACACAGGTGAAAGGATCCGCAACCCTAAACCCTAAATCCTAATCCCACCTGTGGGAAGCGGAAGGCGAGCACTTGTTGAGGATCGATGCGGGGCAGGGACGCCATGGCTGGCTATGGTGATCGGCTGCAATACACAAGCTCAAGAAAACCGAAGTTGAAGAAAGCTGTGAAGGAAGAAGAAACGAAAGAAGGCAGGTTCAGGTTGAAATGGCGGGCGTATACAAATAACGGGAGGGTTGGGGGGCACCGCACAGTACAACGCCCTGTACCGCGATGTATGGCGGCACTGGATAAGTGGAGGATTGACCCCCTGATTGACCCCTGTTTTACCCCCGGAGAAAACAGTAGAATTTTTAATTTTCCGCCCATGATAAATTGAAAATTCTGAATTCATATT
The DNA here is from genome assembly GCA_963969395.1 of Pseudoscleropodium purum. Taxonomy (NCBI): domain Eukaryota; kingdom Viridiplantae; phylum Streptophyta; class Bryopsida; order Hypnales; family Brachytheciaceae; genus Pseudoscleropodium; species Pseudoscleropodium purum. The sequence goes on from OZ017795.1 coordinate 31,909,809, forward strand.
TGCAATCGAAAGACCCAAATTATGAAGGAGAGGTAAAGAAATACAAAATTTACGCAGCACTAAATACTGGAAAATTTTTACATTTACACATTTACACATAGATGGGGCAATAAGGGGGGTAATCTTCCTTGGCTAACCTACAAAAGGAGGCAATTTTTGGAGTTTTCATAATCTATAAGAGCATTATTTGGGTGTTTTTTTTAGTTTTATCAGCTAATATCCTTAAATTCCATATATTGAACATTTTCGAGTATCAATACCGATGTTTTTCCTATTTCTTACTTTTAAATAGGGATGACATTAATTTTCAAATTTTCAAATTTTTTGATATTTTTTGATATTTTTTCCAAGAAAATATTAATTTTTTATGTAGACTTTTCAGGGCCTTCATTCAAAGTGTGGTGACCCTCTTGAGGTTCCAAATTTTTTCTTACAAATAATTTGTAAAGGCAAAGAAACAACCTTTTTTTCTACTATTGGGAGCAAATAGGATATTTCAGCAACTTCTAGCTTCTTCTAACAACTTTTAGGTGGGGGATAAATTGAAAATACAATAAAAAGTTGCCATCCCAAAGTTAGAGTTGACTTCATTTTATAGCTATACATAAATGAAGGTAATTGCACCTAAATTGCATCATAATAAACAATTGAATATCATTCATAATATTAAATTGCCTAAATTTTTATTGTATCTTGTTGGAAGTCAAAGAATATTATAGATTCTTTTTGCATGAACGATTTGGACACTATATGAATAACCAAGAAAATTATAAAGTGCTAACTTAATATAGGTATATTTAGAAGTGCCTCTAAATTTTTATTAATAGATAAGTACATTTTAGGCAAGAATCTAAAGGAGTTGCTTTTAGAAACTACGGGTTCTATAATGAGGGAGATTACCTTTTATTCAAGAAGGATGTTGAGAAGAATGTACGCCCCATGATTCATCTAAAAATTTAATGATTTTTCATTGCTTGCCTTGGTCATAGAACAATGTCCTTCTAGACTTTCACTCAAACAAGTTGTGATGCTATAAGAGAGTTTCTCCCAATAGCACTAGAAACGTCAAACAAGGAAAACAAATGGTGATCAAAAAATATTGTAAGTATGTTTCTTTGTAATTTTTTATCTTCTAAAGTGTCTCACTCACTTTAGTCTTCAAATAAGGAAGATCCTCCATCTTCCTCATTAGTTTAGTACACCTAAAAACAATCAAATATGCAATTCATTATGGTTCTCATTATATATTGATGTTTTTGTGGAGTCTTATTTGCAATCAAAAGGAGATTCTTGATTCTCTTAAAATGCATTTCTTAGAACAATATATGAATAACCTATGAATTTTCAAAGTAAAAATCTAGGTCAACAAAAATAGGTTATTAGGTAGATGATGAATATTGTGGAAAGTAAATTTCATCTAATTCATTTTCATTGAGGAAGCCTCAAGAAACATAATTTAATATATCCATGAAACAAAAAAAGGATGCTCTAAATGAATCAAAGATATAGATAAGATAAAGGAGTTTGAACTATTTGTTAGAACATTTCAAAAGTAATTTTACCATCATATTTTCAAAATTTCAAAATAATTTTTCCATCTTTGGATCAAGCACTATAACTAAAAGTTCAAAGTCATTGCTTCTAGATGATATTCTTTTGTTTAAATAACTTCTCTCATCCAAAATACATAATGCTAGGAATATTAAAAAACAACTTTCATTTGTAACAAATTGATTGAAGGTATAATTTCATATATTTTTGTAAAACTATATCACATAAACAAAGTTTGCATGAATTCTAAAAACTAAAGGATTTTGTGCATTAAGAGAGTTTAATAACCATTATGCACCTATTGCCTAAGATTCAATCATAACTACATATTATGGATCAAAGTGATTACAAGAAACACTTGTCCTATTTCTTATCCCCTTACCTTTAGGTGGGTGATTTTTTGCTTATAATTTTTTGCATTGTTTTTCTCATTTGGCATGAAATTTGGAATGAAGGTATATGTGGTAGTTGTAGACATTGAGTAATTTTTTTAATTTAAAAAAAAAAAATTTATTATTTTTAACCTACCCCCAATTGTGTGTACTTTGGCCATTTGGAAGGAGGGGTAGTCTTATTTTTGACCCAAACATGCAAATTTGAAGCCACAAATTAGATATGTTGGAGGTTTACTAATAAGGATTGATGGTGAATATTTATGAAAATAGCAACATGTCGATTGTGTACATGGGATCAAAGTGATCTTCCTTTGCACAAAGGCTACAAAGAGGGAAAAAAATTCCTACACAAATTCTTTATTGCAATGCCAGCACAATCTTCTTTAGCAAAATACTTTTTTTATGAAACTTATTTTAATTATTTTTAATTACTGAAAACAAAAATGTTCACAAATCCCTTTCATACTATTTTATGCTCCAATGGCTTCCATAATACCCTCCTATAGTTTATAGTATTGCATAATATTACATAGTATAGAATTAATGGTTCAGCTATACATATAGTACTAACACATAGTATTGGTAGTATTGGTAGTCCTAGCGCAAAAACACGAAGTGTTTTTTGCAACCACCTATCCCTAATTTTTTCCTGATAGATAAGTACTTAATACCGTCCACAATACAACACCTACATTTAGAAAAAAAAAAGCACAAAACTCCAAATATTGATTTAGACAAGATTCACACAATTAGAACATAAGAATCTATGACTCTATGAGATTCTAGTGTTCATGGCAAATTTCTGCCCTCATTTTGTAACTTGGTGAATGCAAGAAAAATCGGTTGTTTTTGTTGCATTCACTAGTACTAGCTAATACTAGTTACCTTTTAAAAAAATATATTTAAAAATAAAAAATATGGATAATTAGAATAATATTATAAATATCATGTCACCAAAATTTCAGATCTCAAAAAAATTTGGATCAAAAGTTATTCACAAAATAGAAAAACAAAGTTTTTGAAGAAAATAGATACTTTGACATTTTAATTTGTAAAAAATAGGAAAAATAATTTTCAAAGAAACTAAAATTTGAAAATTTGAAAAGACTTCATGATGAATAGATTTCACTAAATAAATGATCTTGAAACCATTTTCAATGCTCAAAATTGCGTACACAAGGGAGCCTTATTTGCATGAATGTAGAAGACATAAAATAATATATTTTAAAGTTTTTTTTGGTGGGCACATGCCTCTCTAGTGTAGGAATAGAGCACAAAAATTTCAGCTCTAAATCATTAATTTTGGGTAGTCCCTAATACTAAAATCCCCTAAACCGCAAAGTGTGACAAATTAGCTAAATTTAAATTTAAAATAATTTCTGAAATTCCTGAAAAATAATTTCTCTAATTATTGTCTGAATACTGATCTTCACAAAAAAAATTCAAGTACATCGACTAGAATTTGCAAAAGATATGGCCAATCACAACTTAAAAACTACAAGTGTGACGCAAAATAGTACTAGTGTTTCTTGCATTCACCCAACTTCGGCACTTTTATAATTTAGATTATGTGGTCTAGAATCTATACCTATCCTAAATGGTTTAGACTGCATGATTTGAAATCTATAACTGTCCTAGATGTTTTAGACCATGAGGTTTGCAAATGGCATATGGAATTCGCCATGTTCATATTTGGAACACCTTTAGAGAAGCAATGCTTTGAAAATTCACAATTTATTCATACATTGTCCAAACAATGTATGCTAAAGTGCGTTAGAATCCCCTTCCAATTGCCAATAAGACCACATATAATTCATTTATGTTTAATGATGGTAACTGTGCTCAGTTGTCGATCACAGGTGCGATTCCTTTTAATAAGTTATCCTATGAGTGGTGGCTTGAGAGAACTGGTTTCTTTCGCAGACAGACGGAGTGCCCAGTTTGGTAGTGTCCTCTTGCGAAGCCATTTGTGGACTGCCAGGGAGAATTGACCTCTGTAACGCTTCGTCAAACATTACCTGCAATCGATCAAATCGACGCAGTCCAGGTCTCCAGGACTCCTGACGCAAGCAACTCGAGGCCACTCACAGTGAACGAGGTCTGGGCTCCACACGACGGAGACCAACTGAAGAATCTAAACGTCAGCAACAGTTGACAGCCGGAGCTACCGATTTCGTAAAATTGTAAATGAAGTTTTATCACCCTGTCTGCAAGACCCACAAAGGTTCTCGTGGCTGCAGTGACCTGGAAGAAGATCGGGTCGACTGTCGACAAAGTTATGGGCCGGGGTACGTGATGTCTACACTTGGTGGTGAAGATTACCTACAAATTTGGTCCATTTGGGGTCCTCCAGGCTTGTCCATGGTCATTGGCATCGTCATGACTTCAACGATCACCACTACAGTACTAGCTAGACGCTGCCTATTCCAAGCAAGGGTTGTACTTGCACATCACGGTTACGTTACCAAGGTGCCCACTGGCAAATGAATCCGTGCACAGGATTCGCGCGGCATATCCAAGAATGAGTTTGGGGTATTTTTACCCACTGGCGAGAGTCTCTGGCTGGAAGACGGGTGTTTTCGAGAGTCCACGGAACTCAGGTGCGGTGCACAACCAACATTAGATCAGAGAGCAGACATGATCCTCGCGAGTGCTTTGCTTGCTTCTCTGTCCGATCCTCAGCGGTTTGGTACTGTTTACAGTTTGCTGCTCGTTTTGAGACGAGAGTACTTGCCCTCACGAGAGATTTGTTAATAGAACTATGAAGGACTAGTGATTCTTGCAGGGTCGGCAAGCTTAACTTGGCTGCCCCCGTCGATGAGGGTGACCAGTGACATCCTGCTTGAGGATTCGCTTCTTGTCCCTTTGATCATACGGCTGATGCTTTAGAGCACAGCGAGAGTAATCGCTTTATCCTCCTCGCTCATGCTTTGGCTAGAGCGATGAAGCACTTGGTACACAGTGCACACGACCTGTTGTTGCAAGCACGTGATGGCTTGTTGTTGTTAAAAGCAGGAGTGGTCTTTAATTTGGTAGCGACGATTGCAGGTTAGTGATGATGTTGTGTGTAACTTGGGAAGTACGTCGGTGAGGTATTTGGCTTGCACAGCAGGGAGAGGGTTGTTGAGGTTTGGAGGTCCAGAGCTTCCATGGTCTATACTTGGAAAGATTCCTTCCTTCGTTGGCTTCAAAGTCCCACCTCCCATCCTGCCATGGCTTTTCAGGTTTACACGTTTCGATGGCACGAGCATGCAAGCAAGTTGTCGTGAGTTTCTTGAGTCAGTTGGTTCATCAAAATTCTATTCTGTGAAGAAGTGAGCATTCTATTAGAGGAAGCAACTGCCTCTAGAAACTCACAATAACTTGGAAGCATTTAATGATGCACTTTACCAACTTGTAGACAATACCTTTAGAAAAACTTGGTTTTGATTGTGTAAAGAGTGTCCTTCTTGGAAATGTATGAATGTGTTTCTCAGAAATGATACTATTTATGATCTCAAATTCATTTTTTATGGTTCAAAAGAAGAAATGAGTAAAAAGTTAAATGTGAAATTTGTGATCATTATTGTTATGCCTTACAATCTTTAAATCTTCAACTCATTGGAAATAGAAATGTTGAAGTTGAATGGAGATGGAATGAAATAGCTCTTAAAGTTTTTCAAAACTTTCAAGTGTGCTTAAAAAATTGCAATTTTTTTCTTTAACATCAAATGTTTAATTAGAGAGTATATAGGTGGCATACTTGTTACAAGCACATCCTTCAAAACAGTTTCATTCAATAGTGAATGATTCAAAATTGAAAAGACTTTTATATCTATTTGTATTTAAAATTTCATTAACTTGTTTTTAATGACTTATTAATTTTTTATTGTGATTGTGGGGCATAGTAATAATGGCCATAAACTCCTCAGTCAACTTTTTATTTGTATCCTCCTTTAGACCATTTAAAAAAAGTTTGAGATCTTGAATAACATCATTTCCGAGAAGTACATTTATGCACTTTGCAAATGGGATTGTGATTTAAATGAAAAAAAATTTGCCATACATGGGGCTCTTGCAATTAGGATACTTCTAGTAAAGACTTTTTGTATTTGAAGTCTCACTTGTCTGCTTTTAGTGCCTTACTACTTGTTTTTTTTGTAATGGATCCATCATTTGAATCGCGGAAATCCCCCATATTAGGATCTTGCCAAAAATACAATAGTATAGCAATTGCATTGTGTTCCAACCAATTGTCTCTTGAAGCCTTATTTTGCGATACGTCTAGTATATAACATGGAGTTGAAGGTGTTGTTGGATCCATTGATGTCTAAAAAGAATAATCTTCAACATAATACCACCTTTATCCATTTGGGGTTTTAGGGGTCGATTGGAGAGAAAGAAGACATTAAAACTTTAGTTGGCATACTTTGTACCAATATGTCTTTATTAGAATTGGATTTGATGGAGGTAGATGATTTATTTTTGTATATTATAAGGCTTTTTGCCATAATGATAGAAAAAAAACCCTTTAGAATTGTCCAATAGGGAGTGTATGTGACCCTAATCCTAAATACCTTTCAAATAATGAACTCCTAATTAGAATACCATGCCAAAATTCCCCTAGAAATCACAATTAAGGCACTAGAATAGGCCCTAATAGAGCCCTAAGGAGAATTTTAGCACACCTCATTCATACAAAGAACAACATACATAAATTTAACTATCATTTGAATTTACTATGCATTGACATACAATTGGCATCTTCTCTATGACTCAATAGTTCAATCTCTAAGCATATATAAGTTTCTTTAATACCTTAATTTGGACAACATGCCTATAAAATTATTGCCATATATATAAATTTATCTATGAACATTAAACTTTTATTTACACCATTCAACTACTAAAGAGTCTATTTATGTAGAAATATGGACCTTAATTAAGTACTATAAAAATAATTCATTCGTGATAGATATATTTTGGTAACTTATTCATTGTTCACAATTCTATGGCCATGCCTATAAACAATGGCAAAGAAAAGACCTTTTGAGTGGATAGTGAGGAGAGGATACCCATTATCCATCCAAAAGTGACTCCATTTTTGAGCTCATTTTTGGGTTTTAAAGATTTTAAAATTTTCATTTGCAAACCTCCCTTCCCCTCCCCCCTCTTGTAATTTTCAGAATCTAACATAGTGACAATGAATATGGCATAATTCCTCCCAATATTGTATTTGGTATCCGATATCCATATTTACTATTCATTTGTATCCGTATCTAATACTATATCTGTATTTGGTATCCATACTCAATATTCTTCCTATATCCATATCCAATATTGTATTCATATTTGGTATCCATATTTAGTATTCATCCATATCCATATTTGGTATTGTATTTGTATCTAATACACATACTCAATATTCATTTTGTATTTGTATCCGGTATTGTATGTGTATCCGGTATTCATTTTGTATTTCATATTTGGATGCCTCAAATTAAATCTCACAAGATCAATAGCTTATGATTTTTTGAGAAATCAACAGCAATTTCAAAGGTAAGCATTTTTTCTTAAAAAAATCAATTGCTTGTAAATTTTTTGAGAGAGGGGGGCAACTAATGCAAACTAGGTGGGGAGCCATCTTTTGAGTGGATAGTATCTCTACAATTGCCTTAGTGAATATTGTCTTCAATATTTATTTAAAAATTAGATAACAAGGTATTAATAGGTTTAGGGTATCCAAAAGAAAAAAAGGGAGAAGAATATATATGCATTGTTGCTACTATAGCAATTCTCACTAGAATAGCCTCCACCACCTTGTCCAAGCTTCAAATCTTATAATTTTATAAACTTGACTTTTGAATTGAGTTCTATCACCTCCCAAAATTCTAGATTTTAATTTGTTAGGATTGCTCGACTTTTGTCCTCTAAACTTATTCCACTTGAACTACCCTGAACTACAATGCCTTCCAACATCCTTGGACTCAAATGGACACCACCACCTTATTTGATCTTGAAATGTTTTGACCTGATTTATTTAAAGGGTTGACTTCAAGATTAACTTCCTCCCAAAATTTTAGATCTTTAGTTGTTAGGATTGCTTTGATCTACTATTGTCTTCCCAACTTGTTCTGCTTGAGCTACCCTAAATTGCAATAGTTGCCAACATTCTTGGACTCAAATGGCCTATACTATTTATAGTCCTATACTAGTGACAAAATATACTCTTGAGATTATTTATTGTAAGACATAATAGTTGTTGAAATAAATGGAGTACCGGTACATGCATATGTCAATTGAATACACAAAGCATAAACAAATACATAATGTCAATATATGAAAGTTTTGCCATTGTGGCATGTTTTAATTGGTTAAGGAGAGGCAAATTAAGATTGCTAATCCTCACTACTTACCTTGTGCAAATTTTCAATAGGGGAGGTATGAAGTAGAAATTTCATTGGATCTAGCAATGCACTAGATGTTTTTTGGGGGTTCGAGAGGGACATCTAGGCCTATTCCTGGCATTGTTCCCTGAGTAGTTTGAGAATGGCCATTGTTAGAATTAAAATTTTTTTTTTTTTTTTTAAATTTCAAAATGCAAAAAAATGTTGAAAAAAAAATTTTAATTAAAAAAGAAAAAAAGAAAAAAAGTGATGTGGCGGTCACTGTGCCACGTCACGTAGTTGCTGGGGGGTAGTGCACTACAGCAGGGAATGCAGATTCAGGCAAGGGAACTCACAGCCTTCCTAAGGGGCTGAATCTCATCTATTGAAAGAAATCTATATATTAACTTAGAAAGTATGAATCCACCGAATATAATCTAAATATAAGTCAAGATCTAGACTTTCACCATTTGTAGCATGTTTTGATGGGTTAAGCAATCAAAAGAGTCAAACAACTTAGCTCTCCTACATTGACATTATGTCCATTATGTGCATTATGTTCAATAAATGCATAGGAGGCTAAGTCATCAAAAATCATTGTAGGTAAGTACCAACCTTGCGACCTACTGCTAGATAGATCGTCACTAGCAATTATTTTTGATAACCTGGTTTGCTTTGCAATTACTTAGTCCATATTTACATTCAAGAAGCTCCTCAACCGTACTAGGGTAAACCACCACGTTAGTGCCACTGCATTTGGGTCACCATGTGCCATCAATGTACAATTGTCTGGGCATTGGAATTCCAATACTGTAGAGCAACTGAAGTCGATGGTGATGAGGCACTGTAGGAATTGGAAGAAATGAAATCCAGGTGAAAGAAGGTACCAGTTGAAATCGAATCGGAACTTCGACGTAGCTTTAGAATTGAAGAGCGTTTGCGGTGTCTTTGCAAGTTGTTTCGTGTCTCTAGATCATGAGTTCCGAGTGGTAGCGGAAAGACCATGAGTTAGAACTTCATTGTGATGATTGTGGAGGAACATTGCTTTGCAGCTGACCAGTGCAAATCCAAAATAGTGTCGGGGGAAGCTGAGAATAGGTTTAAGAAGCAATGGCGTGAAAACAGAGGGTTCTCTTCTTGAAGGTTCCATGGCCAGAGCCGATGATCGGCGTGAGTGTTGGAGGCCTGAGTCTTCGGGCTGTTCTGAATTCTGCTAATTCTAAAGCGGCCTTCCTGCAGTACTGAGTGCCCGATTGAGTGCGGGTTCGAGTATGTCCGCCAAGAAAATGTGGCATTTCGAGCGGGAGCTGATAATTAGTTCGTGGCTGCAATGTAGCTTCCGAACCGCTCATTTGAACATCTCTGTTCTGTACGTAACTACGTACAGACGACGACAATGAAGCTCGACGACCGTGAAGTCTTCCGATATGTTAGGAGTCTATTTCCTGTTTCTGCGCTTGATTTCTTTAGTTTCGATGGATTTAAGACCTTTGACAAGATATTAGCTCGGGAGATGCTTACTACTTACATTCGTGCTCTCGAAAAAAGAGTCGACGTGTCCGAAGAAATTGATATCATGTGCCCGAGCCGGTTAGCTGAACAATTCTTAGGTCAACTCCTTCCTCACGCATTGCCGAACTGCGTTATCAATGATTTTACAGAGTCCAATTCTCTTATGAAAGCGTGTACATGGTTAGAAGGCACGGAAAGAAACATTCTCATCGTGATGAGAGAATTTGAAGCGTACATGATGCAAGACCTGCCTGATGACTGCTGGCAGTTCAAGAAGAGCTTGAACGAGGATATTTTGGAAGCACATTACAATTTCGTCAAGGAACTCGCCTCACATTGGAGAGCAGCCCTAAAACCGCAGGTTCGGGACTTTCTTACCTTTGTGCTTTCCATATATTGCTGTAATTTGAGGTAAATCAACAAGTTCTGATGATGGACAAAAATAATTGTATGTGCTATGTACCTGCTAGGAAATTGACGATGCGGAGCCTACGTTAATGAAGTAGGTGCATAGTACGCAGTCATGCCACAAGTTGTTTTGGGAGCTTTGTACTTTGAGGTCTCAAGCTTCATGGAAGCTCTCAGCGGCTACTTCGTGAGTTTGGACAATCACTTGACAAGTGCTTCGGGTTAAGGAAATTAACTAAAATTGTCTCAAGATGCGAGAATGCATTAGCATACACTTGTAGTTCGGATCGGATGACCTTAGCTCTTCTTTCGCTTCTGCAAATGCAGGGTCAGAATGCGATCAAGCCGGGACGCTCAGCCACACCTCTTATACGCGACGGAGGGTGTGAGAAAGGGAGTAGTGTGCAACAAACTCTGCTGGATGATGCGAGTTTCAATTTGAAGATTGAGAAATCCACACATCACAATTCTGTTAGAAATTTTTAGCTCAAACCTTGGGATAAAGATTCGTCATTGAAGCAGCATTCTGGTCAAAGCATACCATACACAATGAAAATTGTTATCCAGAATCTGGCGGGAACAGTTGGTGAATCTGAAGGTTGAGGGGCCAACACAACTGCTTGACTTTGACTCCGCCGATTTTCTACTGGGCAAATTGCAATTCAGGTCGAATTTGGTGCAGCACAAAATCCAGGCTGAAATTTTCGCCATCATGTGTTGTCGGGTATTTGAGTTTGTTGGACGAAAACTCAGTGACTCGGGGTATAAAAACTACTACCGAACATGCTGCGATGAATACAGTGAAGGTTTTATTTGAGCTTCCAGAGGTTCTGGAGGACGGATACCTTGGTAGTTTCTTAGATATGAAGCTTGGAACATACACCAGTACCTGCTTGGTGAAGCCGAATCCCGTGGAACGTGAGGACTTGGACTCTCGAGATATTGCTTTTCAATACTTCGTAAAATTATTAGTTCTTCCAGAGTTGGCATTATAAACCTCTAGCTTTCATTTCCTCCAAGCATCAGCCTTCATTGAAGAACGCCAACCTCGTATAACGGAAGATGTCTTTCAGGATTTGTTCCGAACGAAAGTCCTGCCAAGTCCTACCTCTGCTAGTGATTGGTTGTACGTACATTGGCATTTGTCTCAAGTTGCACACTGCAACAATTATGAATGTTTCCTTCTTCAGAGAAGACTAGTACTAGAGAACGAGTTAAGTTCAGTTATGTCAGCCAGTTTACACCTGCAAACAGACTTCATCTATTCTCCAGATGTCCACCGCACAACGACACAAGACATGGCACCTTCACCGGAGATGGCAAGTCCCTTTCCCCGTGACACCGCCAGCTGTACAACACCCGTCACCTCTCCCGCGCTTTCCGCCCGCCACCTTCATATAGCCTTCCGCGCACTCTCCCCACAGGCCCACACCACATCTCCGCTTCCTTTCCTTTCCATACAGACGCTCCGTTCTGTCGATTTCATAGGCTTTTTACAAACGAATTTCCATGATGGCAAGACATTTCTCCCTGTTGTGGTTAAATTAGCTGAGGTGAGCATATATGCACTTGGTCCCTGTTGAATTGCATCTCTTCTTTTGATATTTTGAGCTTCTCAGCGTGTTGTGAGATGGAGAGATTAAGCGGTGACGATTTGGATGGACAGGGTTATCACGGGGACAAGAGGAGCACGTCTTCTAAGGCTACGGGAAACGCGTACACTGCGCATCCAGAACGAGACTTGCTACCAGGGGATCCTAATTTGGTTGGAGGTGCGCCGCCTGAGGCGAAGAAAACAATGGCGGAGAAAGTGAAAGGGTTGTTTAAAGGCCACCAACATGACGACGAGGAGGATACAGATTCTGCAGTTGGTTCTGGTGTTGGACATACACCGGAGGCAAGTCCTTATGGAACAGTTGACACGGGGAATGATTTATCAGAGAAAGCCGTAGATTCTACCACGCCCGGGAAGGAAGACACTGATGTGCAGCCGCAGGGAGAGACGGGCGGGGAAGCGCTCACGGACCATCAAGGTAACCTGAAGCCTGGCCCGCACACGGACAGCGTTAAGAGGGAGACTGTCTTTACCAAGATTAAGGACAAATTGCACGGCTCCAAGTGAATCTTCTAAAACCTGCTGCGTAAAGCTTACGAGCTTTTGTATTATCATTTAGTACAGCTTTTGTTAATGTTACGAGCTTTTGCTCGAAGATTATTTAATACTCTCGTCTGCAAGGGTGCATTGGTGAAAGTCTTTTGTTCTTGCTTTCTGGCTAGCTGTTAGTTTCGACAGGAAGAAGGAAACTGTTGCATTAATACTGAAAGCTCGTACAAGGTGGCGATAGTCTGTTGCTTGTTGCTAAATGTCAATCTGCTGCTTTCCTAGCTTTTGTACTCTAAGTGCTTGGAGATCATTCAGTGCCGTCGCGTCTGCAATTGTGCATTGGTGAACGACTTTTGTTCTAGTTTTCGGAGATTGTTAGCAGTTCGTTTCGACAGGAAAGAAGCAATCTGTTACGTTGGTACTGGAAAACTTTTAGAAGGTGACGATGGTCTCCTGCTTGTTGTAAATTTGTTATACAGGCTGTGTTGCAATTGATTACGAAGCTTTCCAATTTCAAAGAAGATGTGTACCTCATGAATTGATCTCGAAGCTTGCACAACCGTAAATTTCTGACTTTCGTTGGACAATCTTTGAAAGCATACGTCAATGTTTTGTATTTTCATGGAGTACTTCCTGTTGCAGTGACGAAGTTGGAATGGTATCTTGGTCAACGAGAACTGCACGTTACTTCTTGGATTTATGTTCTCGTTGTCCACTAACAAGCAACTTGACCACGAGTCATGCGTACATAGTGGTCCCAAATGTGATTTTCATTACATCTTTAAGTTGTGAAAAACATTGTTAAATGAGCTAACATTCAAATGTAACTCGGGTTTTCACATCTTATGTCGCAATAAACAAATTTTAGTAGAACATTTACTAATTTACATGAATACTTCCAAGAGTATTCACATGAGGATTAGTGTCCTGGAGACTTAACATCAAACGATAATGATGCAAGACTTGCATTCATTAAACCAACTTTCGGAAAATCCCATTAAATCACCAACGGTACAAAGAGTCGCATCGGCTGTCAAATTCTACACTGGATCTTGACTAATCACGTGGTAGTGGCATCATCGCCAACACATGTAAAAATTGTATAAAACAGTTTGATGATCGGATAATGCAAACCCCTCGTCCCAAGCTTCGCAGCTAATAAAATGGAAGTTACAGCATGATGGTTAAACTACACCCCAAAGATCTTGAATCCTGGAGGAGGAAGACAATTCCATTCGTAAATCTTGTTATCCCAACAATACTCCCAAGCAAAATTCGTGGGTACTTCTGCTTCAGTGATGTTTACTAACAGGAGCGTTCACAGGAGCACCCATAAACTGATCCTCCATGGGTGCATTAGGAATACAGGTGCACTCATAGTTATGGGTCCCTCCTTCACCACAAATCCAAGTGCAAGGCACCGGTTTGTGTGCTTTGGCATGAGCAATGGTCGTCTCCTCAACTTCCACAAGTTCGTCCTTCTTCGGGGCATTAGGAATACAGGTGCACTCATAGTTATGGGTCCCTCCTTCGCCACAAATCCAAGTGCAAGGCACGGGTTTGTGTGCTTTGGCATGAGCAACGGTCGTCTCCTCAGCTTCCACAAGTTCGTCCTTCTTCGGTGTATTTGGAATACAGGTGCATTCATAGTTATGGGTCCCTCCTTCACCACACACCCAAGTGCAAGGCACCGGTTTGTGTGCTTTGGCATGAGCAACGGTCTTCTTCTCAGCTTCCACAAGTTCCTCCTTCTTCGGCGCATTTGGAATACAGGTGCACTCGTAGTTATGGGTCCCTCCTTCACCACACACCCAAGTGCAAGGCACGGGTTTTCGTGTTGCCCCATGATGATTCCCCTTCGAGATCGAGACATCAACTGCTTCCATGGATTCCTCACGCTGCAAGTTGACCATATCGTTTGGGAGCACTCGGCCTTCTCCATGGTGGGCAAGCACCAGAAGGAGCCATAAGGACAGCAATACTACTAGCCCCCGCTTCATGTTGATCTGAGCCACAATCCAACACACTTAATGTTAGAATGGTGTCAGAGGATACGAGTAATTAAGTACCAAGAGCAAACAGCTTGACATTCTCAGTTAATTGGGTTAGGGTTCGACAACTTTTAACTTCGCTCGACGAAAAGCAAGCCATCCATGATCCTCGAAAGGGCTGAATTAAGAGAAAGAAAGCAACGCAGAAGCAGAAGAGCCTGTTACGGCCAAACTCTTTAAAAAAAATACGCAACAAACCTCTTAACAGCTACCACATTTCTTCTGCAGAAGCAATCAATGCTAAAAAGTACGAAGAGTGTACAACTCGACAATCTCATAAATTAGGGTTAGGGCTTGATGACAACCCTTAGCTACCCTCGACAAGAAGCAAGCAATCGATGATCCCCGAAAGAGATTAACTAAGAGTAAGAAAGCAACATCGAAACAGAAGGGCCCGTTATGGCCAAACTCATTAGAAAAGTACGCAGCAAGCCTCTGTACAGCTATGACATTTCTTCTGCAGAAGCAATTAAAGCTGAAATGCAAACAAAGGAACTCCGCCAACTCACATTAAGACACCAGTACATCTAAAAGCAGAGAAGTCAAAACTTACAAGCTTCGCACAGAGAAGATATCCTCCGAAATTTTCCAGTCCAAAAGGAGAAGGAAATTGCTGAAACTAAAGCGTAATCAAGAGCTTTGAGAGAACAACCTAGATGGAGAAGATGGAATGGTTAAGACTCTTGGAGGCTCACCTTTTATAGGTCTGGAATTCATGACTACCGAGGCTGCTCTTCTTGGCTTCACAAGGTGAGTGTCCTCTAGCAAGTTCTCGGTAGTCAAGCACAGAAGTATGGGCCTCATACCAAACGCATTATAGAGTCTAAGTTGCACTGCCACCGAGATAAAGAAGGTAGACCTGGATTGCTGTTGGATTCAATCCACCTGTCGAGTTCACAGCAATCCCACATCCATTGGGCAACGGCATGGCTGCATCCGCCTGTTCCTGATTCTTCTGATTCCATTGAGGAATTCCTCTGTCTCCAAGAGTGGTGCTGGTGGTCAAACACAACAGCAGATAAGCAGTGATCAGGTTGCCATGACTAGGTTTGATTCATTAGAGAGTGAATTTATAAGTGACTTCAAAGAATGCTTAACTCGATTTTTATAATTGTAATCATTAGAACTGAAGACGATTGTAGTGCTCCTTTGCGTCATGCATAAACTAAACCCAAAAATCATCACAGGCACCACTGTAACTAGGGTTTTGTGGAGTAAGCAGATAATTCAATGAAACCAAATAGACCTAATTCATTAAAACTCATAGCCTAAGGATGAAGTAAAACTATTTCTGCATCGAAAACTAGAGTGAATGTATAATAGCGACACGGATCATTCGAACACTATACATCACCAAATTAGAGTTCCATCACGAAGTTTCCATCGCCAAGTTTTAGGGTTTTAGGGTTTAGAACTTCCCTCTCTGTTTGAAAGCATAGCTTGACAGCACAACGCAATCCCAATGTTGAGGATTTGAACCCTAACCCTAATTCCCATTGGAAAAAGAAAAACAGCGGCCAGTGGCGCCAACTAAAGTGAATGGCAGAGAGAAGCTGAACCAGTTGCACAGAAAAGATGACCTTGAATTGCACTGACAATTGGAAGAGGAGCTTGAAAAACTTACCAGGCAACACCGATGAC
Source organism: Pseudoscleropodium purum (assembly GCA_963969395.1). Taxonomy (NCBI): domain Eukaryota; kingdom Viridiplantae; phylum Streptophyta; class Bryopsida; order Hypnales; family Brachytheciaceae; genus Pseudoscleropodium; species Pseudoscleropodium purum. Next base: position 31,925,836 of record OZ017795.1, read on the forward strand.
CTTGAGTAGATGGAGTGCAAGTGAAGTGCGCTGGAGCTCATCCTTGATTCCTTCAAATTACGGTAGAACTGAGAATTCAAGGAATCTTGGACTGACCCAATTCTGTGTCAATCTACTTGCAACTGATGCGTCCATACACGCATGGTCCCAGAAAATCATGGCCTTAGGGCCCGACCTGACTAGGGTTTTGTGATATGAAAGAAGCCATAATGGTTGCAATGCAAAACTCTGGCTCCTCGAGTAAACGGTACAAATGCCATTGCCTTAGGACGAGTTAACACCATTAGTGGCAACTGAAAATTACATGACAAAAGTCAGGTTTCATAATCCTAAACCCTAAACCCCAATTTTTCACACTCTGCAAATTTTACATACTTACACGACATTGTTTCAATATCAATCTCTATCATGATTCTCATGAGATCATGATGCATGTGCATTGGCAGCCTAACATCGAACGCTCAAAAACTCAAAAACTGGAAAGCTCAAACACTCTTTGTTTTCAAGCTGGTCATGACTTTCAACCTGCCTCTGAAAGGGTAGCACTCTCTAGTAACAGGATTTTTTCTTCTCCAGGGTGGCTGCATTTTCAAGGGAGAAGAACCTTGAAAAGCCCACCTAGTAGTTATTATTCTCTTCTTCCATCAAATAAGTAATCGAATAAGTAATCGAATAAGTATTAGTAAGGTAGTCAACCCATTTTCAATCTATAGGTTGCCCTCTTTCTCTTTCTTTGAAGCTGTGGTGCAGTTTCCGGAGTAGTTGTGGTGCATTATAATTGGTTGCAAGGCCCTCAATATTGTAGAGAGCCCTTGGTGGATTTGCAATTAGCATGTGGTCACAAATAGAAAGGTCTATATCACCATTATACGTTAAGGAGAATCTTCTACTAAAATTTTTATAGTAGTTATGTTTTGTCTAATAAAATTTTGGAAAAACACTATGTAATCCTTCCAAGCTCTATTTATGTACATGGGAGGGAAAAATTCTGCATTCAAAAAACTTGGGCTCTAACTATGTGTAATTGCTTAAGTGGTTGGAAATGGGTCGGCTATTTTATGTCAATCATTGATTGGAATCAATGGACAACAAGGTTTATAGTAAAAGAAACCAACCACCTTCAAAAGAAAAAGAACAAAAAAAAACACCTTAAAAAATGGTGTAAACCAACCACCTTTAAAAGAAAAGGAACAAAAAAAAACCCTTCAAAAATGGTATAAGGTAGGAGGCTCAAAAGGCATTCCCTTAAGGTTAGCTTTTGGAAAGTGCTTGCATATTTTCAAATGTTTTGGAGTAATTTGTCTTTTAAGGGTAAATGGAAGCTATACCTAAATCACCTATATTTGAGGGGATTTTGTAGAGTTAGTTACGAGTTTTGAAGTAGGAATTACAAAATGCTCTGAAAAGGTCCACTCTTTAACATATTTATTGTTGATACCTTTATTAGTAATGCAATTGGTACATTAAAAAATACAATATGAATCTTTGTGTTAAAGAACATTTTTAAAGTCTTAAGTGCTTTAGAGCCTCTTACATTACATTGTTCTAATGTATATATTTGAAAAGATATAGATTGTCACCTTAAAACCCACTTCACACCACTTTATGTAAGGTAGACTATTCACTCAAAAGATCCACTCACAAAAGTGAGTTGATTACATGCACATATCCATTACAACCCAACATTCAATTTTGCCCTTATAAATAAGTGGTGTACATTCTAAATGCAAATGTATATTAGTTGATATTGTTGAGGGTTGAAAATTGTTAAATGAATGATAAAATCTACATGGTCTACTAGTAGCCATGAACAATCAAAGAATGCCTAAGTTGTGCAAATTTATAGTCTCCATCATTGTAGTTGCATTGCTTTTGGAGCCTATGTCTTAGCTATTGAAAAAAAGTTCCAAATTCTTGAAGAATTGGCTCAATACTAGGGATTTATTTGTGGTTATTTAGGGGGTGGGCTTTGTAAATTATTTTCCAACTTTGAATGAATGAGTTGCCAAAAACCACCTAAATAAGTTTCAAAGTGAGATTCATATTGTCATACTTGGATGAATGATTGATGTTTTGCCAATCATGTATGTAATTTAATGGATGTGGGTAGATTCACTCCAAACAAGATTGCAAGTTACACTACCTTGAAATTTAAAAAAAATTCTTGCTCAATATCTTTAGGATAAGTATATTCATTTACTATTAGTGGTGATTATAGGTGCATTTATTTCATGGCAAATTTCCATGCAAAAGAAATCAGCCCAAGCCAACAAATGAGAGAAGTATAATTCTCAACAACATTTTACTTGGAAGTTTACAACTTACAATTGTTTTTGAAATTGGAAGTGTTGACTCTCATGGATTTTGCCCACACAACTTGTGAAAAGTAGAAGAGGTGAATTTCTAGCAAAGTTTTGGCAAACTATATTTAACATTAGACTTGAACTTTTTGCGGTTGCTTTCAACTTCACAAACTACACTCAATTGGCTAAGGCAAATTCCGACTTTGCCAAATATGAGAATTCACAATAATTTATGATCTTTTTTTTAGCACAAAAGTTCACCCTAAAAATTAAAGCATCTCCTATGGTCCATGAAATTTTGGCCCTTCCAAATTGATTAGCACTTTCAAAAGGCATGTATGAAAACCCCTTTAGTGCAACTCAAGGCCACGAACACCTCATTCTAATAAAGAGAAAAAACATGCAAATCATACATTGAATAAGCGTCAACAGGCATTCATGCAATCATGGCAATCTTTTGCCATGTCTTTTCCTTTTGAAGAGTTCTCCAAAGAGAGCCCAAGCACCGTGTTAGTCACCAAAATTCAACACATCAATGTCCTAAACACTAATCATTCTTGTAGCTATTAACACACAAGAGATCTCATTTCTTGGTAAAAACTCTTAGACCATCAACTACTTATGCTCCACGTACCCGTTTGAAAGAAGGACCATAGAAGATGTTCTTATTAGCCTTTCATATCATTCTTTGAAGACCATAGTTTTTATCTATCTATCTTGCATATCCAAAAGCATTGCTTGTGCTGAATGAAATTTTTGGCCCAAACCCTTCAACTACTCGCGCTCCACATACCCATTTGAAGAAAGGACCATAGAAGATGCTCTTAATAGTCTTGCATATATATATATATATATATATGTATCTTTTTATCTGTCTTGCATATCCAAAAGCACTCCTTATGCGGAATGAAATTGGGCCCAAAATCTTTACAACTTTGCAAAAGCAGTCGGCATTGGGATCACGGAACTATTCACCAATTCTGACTAGTGCAATGTATCCCAGTGGGGTACATGAAATCATGAACCATGACCGAGGACAAGACATAAATCATGTCAAGACACCACGTGGCATTGAGCCATTGGTCGAATTTTGGAGAAAGAAAAAACATGGAATCCAGGTGGTCCAGCTTGGCCATTTGTCACCGAAACCAGTATTTGAGCTTTGCCATGCCCTGGATCCTGCAAAAGACTTGAGAGTTTCAACTGATATTATTTTTGATGTACTGTTGAGGATACTCCGCAGGAGAGAGTTGGGACACTGAGTTGGGATCTCCTGTTACAGTCGCCACCCACTTAATCGACACTAATAGCTGAATTGAGCATATTTTCTACTAATTAGAGATATGAATTAGTTTTGTTGTGTTTGATTGGCAAGTTGGCAAGCGAAAGAGGATTTCAACCCACTTTAGCATGTAGCGTTTGGACCCCGGATGAATAAGTTGTGACATTTCAAAGTATTGTCTCTGAGTGTACATACCCAAACTCAACTTCGAATTCTGTCTGAGAGGCTTCTTATGTCAAAGTTGTGTATAATACATCTTGTGTGATCAAAACCTAGGTTTTAGTGTTGCTTTTTTGGTTCAAATGTAGGTGTTGCATTTTGGGCAATGATGGGCGCACATATTACGTGAATGCCGATTTTGTTATGTAGACAGGATTTTGCACGAGCACCCAAATTGTGACACTTCATTAGTGTTGGTTTAGGTTTCAAGATACCGAATTGAAAAGTGCCCTTGTCATGAAAATCTACCAATAGAAAGAAGGGTCACTGAAAGAAACATTGGCTTGTTTTCTTTTTTTGGCACAATGAGAGTGACTATCTTGTCATTTGCAACAACTTTTGAATTCTGAACCCAATGCCCAAAACAAAAAAACATTATTTCTAGAATTTTTTTTAATTCAAATTGTACCCCTTATCTTTTAGATTTAAAAGAAAAATCATTTTGTATTTGAAAATCAATTTTGTTAATTAGTCACAAAAATGAATTACAAATTTCTTATACAAAATATTGGTTCAAATTAATGATTTTTAGTTGACATTTCTGTGGTATATTCTTGTAGTAGGTAAACATGGCTCATCAAAAAAACATTATTTGATGTCCTCCATGTTCATGTAAATGAGCCTCCCTTGCACGCACATTTCTAAACATCAGAAATGGTCGACCTCATTTTTTTTAGTCAAATCTCATCACCATGAAGTCTTTTCCAATGGCCAATTTTTAGATTTGCTCAGAAACTGATTTTCCTATTCTCTATAAATTAAAATATCCAAGTATGTATATTCTGGGACATATTCTTGGATACAGAATTTTTGGTGAAAAAAAATACTTACTCGGACATTTTAATGGAAATATTTTCCAAGAGGCTGAATTGTGTGAGTGCAATTTTGTAGAAGTGTGTTGGTAAGAAATAGTCGGTGATTGATATTTACAAATTAGGAACACAATCTCCATTCTACCTTATCTTCTAAAATAGGAAACACACTCTTTTGCAGAATGGGAAAAAGTTAAGTATTGGCTCCCCTATCAGAAGCAAGGAATCTCCTGCCGCTGTAAACGGGCAATTAATACTGTTGTTTGCACATCTTTTAAGCTTTTTGGCTGGTGGATCAGATCACGACTCACATCTTAAGATATAAAATTTATTAAAATATGATACTAATATCATTCAAAAAATCAATTAATAAATCTATAATAACAAAACTTATGTGATATGTGGAGGAGAGGGGAATTGGGAAAGCCATCTGATTTTTATAACTTACTGTATAATTATTAATATAAAAAGATAAATATTTCAAAAAATTGTGATATATATGTTGTAATAAGTTACAATAGTGATTGTTTTTAATCTAAGTGACTAAGTGAGATTTAATTTTAATATAAGACACTCCATTTTGGGTTCCATATGGTGTTCAATGAAACCATGGTTGTCATAACAGGTGAGTTAGGGTCATCGGACGGGACGGACAGACGGTCCAGACAGCTTTAATTTTGTAACTTGTGCAATTTTGCGGAATGACACGTCACCTCAGAATGTGAAATCCAAGGCGCAGATGCCTTTAGGGTTTAGGTCAGGGCACAGACTTGTGCAGGTCGGGCGCGAACTTCACTGTGCCCTGACGATCTTGTCCGCGCCCAACATGTTCCTTAATCCACTGGCATCCATGTGGCCTATTTTTTTGTTATCAGAAAGTCAACTATATGTTGACTATATCGGACGGGCGGGACCTCTAACGGACGGGCGAACCGGACGTCCGTTCACTATGACAACCATGAATGAAACATAGTTAATTTCTACCTTCAAACAAAGGACAAAAGAATGGACAGGTGAACTTAGAATAGAATCAATAGACAACATCAACTTCATTGAATTCGTAGAAATTGAAGATTATGGATGGGGAATATATTTTGTTAAAATAGTGTTATTTTATAAACTTTGGCACTTTATGATTCAGACAATACAGTCTGAAATCTATACTTACAAATTCTAGACGGCACTTTTATAGTTTAGATCACATAGTTTGAAATCTATATTTGTCATAGATGGCACTTTTATAGTATGGACTAATCGATTAGAAAATAGTATGTGGAATATTGGTATTTTAATGAAATTTTCTACATGGCAGTACATTAAAAACTATCATTTGCTTCACATTGTCAAGTTCGATTTTTGAGGCAGATTCTTCGCAATTCCATAAGATAATTAGAATATCCTTATATCTCATAATATTGTCCCTCCTTCTCTTGCTCCTTCTACACCCTTAGATTTGCAAAAAGTGTAGATATTGATGTTTGTTAGGAACTTTTAGGACTTGACATTAGAGTTAATCAGAAAGTGTGTGCAATGAAAGACTAGGAGACAAAGTTTTGAAAAAAAGAATAGAAGATAAAACTCCTTGAAACACCAAAACCAGAGATTAATGGAGTTTGGTGTTGTGTTTCTTTTGCACTATTCGTAGTTAAGTCTTCCTCTCTCTCTCTCCTCTTGACCCCTCGCTATTACAAACTGGGAAGACCTTTACGATTAACTCTCTTACATATAACAGATATTTCATTAAAATGGCACCATTTTTTCGCCATTTTTCCATTAATTTTCTAAGAATGATATAAATTTCAGACCCTGAAACCACAAATCTAGGACATGTGAACGCCGTTTGCATGTGGCGGTTGCCGTGTCCCGTTCTTCGGGCGTCCCAAACCAGGTGGACCTGCAAGCCTGGTCGTCCCGCAGAATTCACAAGACTTTTTTTAGTTTTCTGATGTTCCGCATGCGCCTGTGGTATCAAATCTTTCATGATCATACAAAGACATGATGATGGGTTTTAACTTTCAACAAAGGTGTGAGATACACAGTCTGGCAGTCTGCCCAGTTGGAACTGTCGCACATCCCAAGATTGCGGCGCACATATCGCCGCACGGCAAGGGACCTGTGACCACACTCCGTCACAGCAAAACTTTCTCCAAATTGAAGTGGAGTTTGCAAGTAATATGGAATTCAAATTTTCATTTGTGACAAACAAACAAACATACTGTATACATTCTGAAGTTTGACGGAGCCGAAGCTAGCAAGGCTAATAATAACCTTTCGACTGTGCAGTCCAGTTCAAACTTCAAACAGGACTTTGTATGTACAGAGAAACTTATTAACTAGATTACTGATGTGTGGTTTTGCCTAATCAAGAATCTATGACAGACAGTGAAAGGCGCTTGTATATGTGAATTAGACTGCAGGCACCTGAGATCGATGTTGAGTGGATGGAGTGTTTTCAGACCTTAGTGCAATCGAGGTAGTTTGTCTCTGTTAACAACTTTAGAATCATACAACTTACTGCTGTGCCTAGAGTTATGAACGACCCTTTGAATTGAGTAACTCTGGTTGAGCATTTACTGGGGAAATAATATCCCGGAACCTGAGGAATAGTCATTCACTGGGTCTGGGGCGGACCTGCATTTCTTCTAATTAATATTCATTGGGAGTTATACTGATTACTGAAAATGTCTAATTAATGTATCCATGGAAAGAAGAATGAATGCATGATAGAGATATTTTGGAGAAGTTACAATCATTTTCATGACAGTTAATAAATATTTCTGATGCAATCCTTGTCGGTCCTTTTCTTCTTACCTTGCTTCTTGTGAAACTGTGAGCCAGTTCAATGCAAAAGAAGGTAGAAAACTCAATATTGGGAACTTACCCCCGAGAAAATTCAAAAATGCTGCCGAGGATTGCCCTAAATAACGTTTGAGTCGTTGACTGGGTGTGCGGTAGCTACAGGGCCAAGACTGCCGGACCTACCGACCTTATCACCTCCCACTATAAAGTAATGTTAAAAAAACGAAGTGTTACGTTATGGATTGTGAATGTGTGATCTTCCGTTATATCTGGCAGCCCGGCAGGAATTTTCAAGTAACGACTTCCGTATCATTCACACTCATACTTGCAGTGGGCTGCAAAGTCTAATATCATCCTGCTTTCATCGTACTGTAGCCAACCCGAAACCAGACGCACACTCATCACTTTTACTAAAATGCAACCAGAATCTCCATTCTCAAATCGTCAATCACCTCCACAACTTTACACGAGCCCTTACAGACAAAGTCAACAAACTTATTACTGCTTCCCAGTACGTATACTTACCTTATATTTATCAAGCTTTCGAAAATGGAACCATCCCTTTCTTTCTTTTTCTTGAAACACATGGACAAATTCCATTGATAAGGAAAAAGTACATAGAAGCAGAGGAACAAGCCTCGGCGCAAATAGTATGGAACCACCCCTTTCGGTTGCACACCGATCAACAACACTTGACTCAAAATTAGTTTACTCGACATTCAGCAAGCATGTTCCCGGCAGACCCCAGATTCAGGCATACAGTTCCAATATATAATTTGATTCTTGTTGTGGGTATTGCTCACTGGGTATGGCAATTGAACCTCTGTATATGTTACGAATAGGGACTAGAAGGTTTCTAACAGATACAACATTATAACACACGTAACAAATTATTTATATATATATTTAACTTTATCAAATTTTCGACCATTAACAATAATATGAATATTGATTTATCAGTTTTTTGGTTATTCGAAGACATAACAAAGCATATTTGCAAAGAATGTTATGAAGAATTAGTACCGTTTATCTAACATTTCTCTCTGGAAATCTAGGAGAAACTCTAGCTAGGAGAAGGGTGAAATTCAGTAACATATTTAAGATTTTATACACATCGAGGTAACAATTCAAGTATAGAGGTTCGACTTGTAATGCTATTCACTCCTGTCTTGTTCATACAATTGAGATCGACGACTCGAGGTCTCTCCCTTCCTACGGGATCTATGGGCACGTGGCAGAGCGGTTTCATATCACCATACCAAGTGGTCAAGTATTTAACTTAACCCATGGTCATAAATTAATGTAACTGACTTCGTCCTCTGGTTCGTCTTGTCCACTCGTGGATCACGTCTACTCGACTTCCTACCTAGATACTGTAGATAGCGCATTGACATCGTCTTCCCCGGAGTGCCGTCCTCCTATTTCCGAACTCTAGCTTGCTAGCTAGGTGATGAGCTTCACCTGGATGAATTATATTGCTTGTTTCATCTTGACACAGGCTTTGGCCGAGTTTCATGCTAGCTTCGGAACTTGCTGTTGTCGATCTAGCTACCACCAGAACAAAGCCGTTTTGTTCCTGATTGAAATCGATTCTGAAAACAGGTACTAACGCATACAAGGAATTGAACCAGTCGAAAATCCAGTCAGTTCATTCTACATATGTCCACATGCGAAGTTTCATTTTAGCGTCTGGCTAGATCATTCAAGGGTTTGCAATATATCGACCGTCAAGAGATTTCAGCTGCAATCACTTTCTGAAATCAAACAGGACTCATTAGATTTGTATGGCTAGTGAAGAAATGATGACGATGAACTTGATGATTGTTCATATTCGTTAAGTGGTCTATATCGGAGGGCCGAATTGAAACGGCGATGGAAGATCAAGTGCCGAACTCGCACTGGTGTTTGGTGACCGAAACTGCGCCCATTTGACTGCAATCAGAGAGTTCTTTGAATCATGAACGTAGCTCCTGAAATGTAATCTAGGGTGACGTGACTGAGGTCGAGTAGAGTTTGCCGTTGAAATGATCTGTTTCTGAGTGCCAAAATTGCGATTGAAGTTCTAGTGCCAAACCCTCACTGGTGTTTGTTTGGCAACTGCTTCAGTCACTGAAAGTTTCATTTTTTGTCGAATCATGAAACTCCGGAAATGTAATCTAGGATGACGTCATCGTGGTCGTGTAGAGACTGGCGTTGAAATGGTCTGTTTCTGACTGCCGAATTCGTAACTGGTGTACATCTCTGAGGTTCAGTTGAGCTGCTACATCTGGGCCAGATTGACTAGAACTGCGCCAAAGTGACTGAACTCTGTCATTTCTCGGACCATGAGGCTCCTGAACTGTAATCTAGGTTGACATGCTTGTGCTCGTGTAGAGTTTGTCGAAATGGCGACGCTTCAGAGACCCGGAACAGAGACAGAACCTCCGACGACGGCCACCGAGCGGGCGGAAACCGGGGCGGAGACGGCGCGCGTGGAAGGCAAGGGTGTTGGGGGGCAAGTGGCGGAGGCGGCCAAGAACGTAGCCACAGGACGAGACGAGCGAGGACCTGCAGTGGTGGATCGTAGTGGCGTGGTCGAGCCTGGAGTTGCAGCGTCGACGAGTACTGTTTCTCATCACCACCACCACGACAATGGCGTTTGGGGACGGACTGAGGAGGAGTTCGCCAAACTGCGCACAAGGACGCATATCACGCACGAAGGCGAGGCGTATTGTCCAAATCCCAACATCCGAGATATGGTATGCATGACGGGGCACTGGGTCTGCAGCTTTGAATTGTATTAGTTTGCTCTGAACCGAAAGGAAGGAGGCTTTGCATTGACAGGAGCATTGAGGAAGTTCGAGCGTATGAGTATGAGCGAGGAAGTTTGAATACATGTGCCTGATGTGTATTGAACTAAAATTTCCTTAAAATGGCGGTATTCAACAATCTTGGCACTTCTACGTTTAGACCGTGCAGACTGAAATTCATACTAGTCCTACACTTTAGAGCTAAAGAAGGAAATGAATGGGAAAATGGCGTATGAACTACCGCCATTTTAGCGAAATTTCCCATGACTGCATATGCGGGCGTTTGAGTCCGGCCACGGGAGGAAGTGCTACAGGGATATAGACTCTCTCAAGAAACGTAGACTGCGTAGCTGCTTGTTAATCATCTGTGGTTTTGCCGAGGTTCTGCGATACTGAATTGCAACGCTGGGTGTATGGTTGTATATATATATATTCTTTCAAGCGCTGTGTTTGAGAGGGCCGAAATTGAGCCAAGCAAGTTCTGAACATGTATTTGGACTGCGTATGTTGGATTTGAGGTTCGACTCGAATCCGAATTTAACCAGTTTGAGGACTTGATGTGTTAACTATTATATATGCAGCCCCGGGAGTTCGAGACCCGGGTGCAGGTCATCCAGCGCTACCCTGAAATGCGATCCGTCGAGAAGACGGACTTTATTAAAGAAATTCACCATGAGGAACGCACCATCACTGTGCCCAAGACGCGCATCATCATGGACGAAATCGAGCGCATCGACCGGGTTCCGGTCGTGCGGCAGGTGCCCAAGACGAGAATCGAGATTATCCACCGGTAAGTCATCTGAACCACTTTATCGTTAATTTTTTAGGTTCTTAGACACTGCTATATATGTATGTCGAATTGTTGCTGATGGAACATGAGGTTGGAAGGGTCGTGCCACGTCAATTTCGTTAGAGTGGCGACTGGAAGGGTCGTTACAAAACGCTACTGTTGCTGAAATGGGTTCAATAAGAGTAGCTTGGAGAAAGGCCCAAGAACTCATTTGAGTCGCACCCACAGTAGGGTGTGCATGCAGTCGAAGTCACTGGACCGTACGAGAAGTCGAGAACCGTTTTCTTGGTCCGGTTGGAACACAAAACAGATATTTCGTTAAAATGGCGCCATTCTTTTATCAATTTTCCATTGATTTTCTAAGACTGGTATAAATTTCAGACCTTGAAACCCTGAAATCTAGGACAAGTATACAGTTCAGACCGCACGTTCTGAACCTCAAAGTGCCAAGTTTGTGAAATACCGCCATTTTAATGAAATATCCGGTTTCCTGTGGGGCTTCCTGAGCTAGTAGTCTGTTGGTTTTTACTTCTTTCGCCGAGGTGTGATTCATCAAGTTCAGTGTGATGTTTTGATTTTTAGTGGAAGAAAGTGTCTGCTTGTTTCCAGAAAAGAAAAAAAAGAAGAATTGTTATGGGTTCAATACAATGATATTTTAGCATGCACTAGTTTAAAATTGTGTGACTTTGCAAGAATCGGAGTAATTTTTTGTTGTAGTGGTACTGTAGTAGTCTCTGGGACTGGACCCTTTGTCATTGCAGCGTATTCCATAACTCAGATGAAATTGAACTTGAAATTTAGAGCTCCCAATGATTTACTTGATAATCGCCAATTCTGTTCAGTAGGAAGACTGATGCATTCATCATCAATTCGTTAAATTGGCGATAGTCCATTATTTTGCGTGGCTTCACACCAAATCTATACCAGTCCTAGTTCGTGCTCTGAAATTAGACCTTGAGAAGATACATGTCACACTTTTCGGTTTGTGGAATATCGCCAGTTTAACGAAATTGACGTTACTTGAAGTTTCAGACAGGTGACTAGCAGATTTTTCGTTAAAATGGCGCCATTTTCCGCCATTTTTCCATTAATTTTCTAAGACTGCTATAGATTTCAGACCCTGAACTCTAAAATCTAGGACAGATATACAGTTCAGACCGCACGTTTTGAACCTAAAAGTGACAAGTTTGTGGAACACCGCCATTTTAATGAAATATCCGTTGACTGAAATTGCTAACAATTGAACCAGTATTAACGAATTCATACGAGGTCTGCATGCAGGGTTGTGACGGAGGAGCGCGAGGTGACGGACATGGTGGAAGAAGTGGAGTATATCGACGTGCCCCGGATTGAGATGGTGCCCCGTGTCATCACGGAAGACGTGGAGGAGACTGTCATCGTCCCGGTGGTGAGAGAGGTGCCCGTCACGCGCAAGGTGGAAGTGCCCACCGGAAAGTACGTCCCCTACCTCATGCACCACTATTGTAATTCAATCTTGTATGCTTTCATTAATTCATTCCGTACCTTAATTCGCTTACCTCAGATTGAATTGAAACCGAAAAATTAACTAACGTCCGATCCGAGATTTGATCGTTCATTGATGAGGTCACAGGGAGATCGATCATCTCTGGTTCCCGGAGTCTCACTCCCGGGTAACAGTGTTGCCAACAGGAAAAATTTATGGCACTGGTTTACTTTGTTTAATTGCCGGATCCCCCGTTGTTAATGAATCATCGAGGAAACCCTTGATACTCCCAACTTTCACGCTGGGATTCGATATGAGCTGCCTGTGCTCGAAATGGAATCAAGGATAATCTCCCTGTGAGTTTTTGTGGTCTAGTGACGCTGCATGCACATGCGGTCGCATATTTGTCACTAGAAATGGCTTGTTTCAAATTCGCCAATGATCCGTCACTTTAATGAAATCTACGTTATTGTGAGTTTGTGACTTTCAATTTTCCAGAGCTTTAATAACAAGGTCTAGACAGGTAATTGTAGACGTAAGCTTGTAATTGAACAACTGAAACTCGCGCCAATGTCACTGAAACTTTCCATTTTATCAATTATGACTCAAATCAATCGGGAAGTCAATTTAGTTAAACTCGCGGAGTTCCACGACTTTAGCATGTTTGAGGGCGCCTGGCCTGAAAACATAAATCTACACCGATCCTGGTTTGGAGCTTTGTGTAGATGTAAAGGAGAGTCTCCATTAACCGTACAATTCATTGGAGGCATCATTCACCATGCATGTGAGCGTCGATGTGTGTTAAAATTGTGAAAAACGCTCTATTCTATTGACGTTTAGCAGTTATCACTTAATTTTTACCTCAACACGTACTGAAGAAATATTCAAATTTGTAGATGACGCAAGTTTCTAGATTGTCACACGGAAAAGGCTCACAGTTCACCTGTATGCTGCATGAAACCTCTCCCTTGCTATGTGGTGAATGGAGACTTACACTGCGTCCTACTTGACGATTGCGGTCAATCATATTCTAATGGGATTTGATATGCTTAATGCTTTGCTATGGTTGCAGCTACTGCGAGGCCCCCGTGGGCGACTTCATCAACCCTGGCCACTTCAACCTCATCAAAGGTCGCAAGCACCGCAGCCGCAAGTCCAAGACCCACAGCGGCGGCTTGCTTCACAAATCCAAGAGCTCCTCCCCTTCGTCCTCCTCCGACGAGTCCAAGGCCACTGCAGCCCCTGTTGTTGCAGGAGACTCTGTAGCTGCGTCCACTGTCAAGCAACGTGCCGACGGATCCGCAACTGTCAGCCCCTCAGTGTCCAAGCGGAAAAGCTTGTTGCAGAGAATCATTCACCACTAGTACCTGCCTGGGGCCCCAATGGTACCGAGACTGTCGATCTCAGATTCTCAGGTTTCAATATTTCATTTGATTACGGCAAGACTGTCGCTGGTTTCATGACTAGCGCACTTATTTTATCAGAGAGTGACCGAGTGGTTACCACGTTGCTAGATTGAGTTGCGTGTTTAATTTGTTTCCATAGTGTACAATATAATGGTCCGTTGTTTTCGTCCCGGTTCTGCAACTGCAGTCCCTCCCTTTGTTGCAGGAGACTCTGTGGCTGCGTCCACTGTCAAGCTGCACCATGTCGTCGGATCTGCAACTATCAGCCCCTCGTCATCCAAGTGGAAAATCTTATTGCAGAGAGTCATTCACCACTAGTACTCGCCCGGGGATTCAAGTTCACCAGGACTGCCAATCTCTGGTTTCATGAGATTAGAACAATACTGTCGATCACCGCTTTCATGTGATTAGGGCAATACTGTCGACCTCAGGTTTCATATGATTTAGGGCAAGACTGCCGATCTCAGGTTTCATGTGCCAAGGCCGGGCTACTGGCATGCATAGATGGAATTAAATAGCTGGATTGATTAGCGTAGTTAAATTTAACAGAGAATTACCAACTTATCACGTTGCTAGATTCAGTTGCGTGTTCAATTTGTTTCCATAGTGTACAATATAATGGTCCGTTGTTATCGATCGTCTCGGTTCTGGAGTGAACTCTTCGTTGAGCTCTATGGCTCTACACGCACTGTGGTTCCCATTTATTTCAATATATGACTTGTACGTACAACCTTTGCAGCAGTTTCTTGAAGGTTAATTCCAATTGTTTCTGCAAGTTTTGATTCGTTTTGAATCGCTAGTAGTGTTCTGTGCAGCAGCAAGTTCTCGTTACAGCTATTGAGATGGAGTGATGGACTGGTTTCGTACATACCGTTGGTGGAGAATTCCGTTATGTTGGCGGGACACGAATCCGGACTGTTGTCAGTTGTCACTCCACCGCAGAAAGCTCTCGAAGGACGAGCCGGTCACCGTGCAAATCGTCTGTTTTGCTATTGAGTGAATTGTTGGCTTAAGAAAAGGCAAGAGCAGTCCTTGGAAGTCAAACTATTGTAGAAGACTTCCCCTTTCCACACAAACTTTTGAGGATGAATGGTTTTACTTGTGTCCTACATGAAAAGATTTTTTTTATCATTCATTGGCCAAAAAATGTTTGCTATGTCGTATAAGGGTTAAAAGTGTGTCCTTTGGAAGGTCAAATAATTGTTCTTCATATTAGAGAATGGATGATTTTAATCCAATTTCTTTTATAAGTTTATAAAAAAAAATAACAAAATAAAACTTTTGAAGCTTAATTTCTACTCTGCATGGAAATTTTGAAAAAACTCCCCAAAAAATGAACATTTATTTGAAGTTCAAAGTTGAAGACATATAACCACATTTCCACAATTGTTGAATATATAAAGATGCTTATATTGTCTTTTTTCTTTGATTCACTATTTAGGTAGTTGCAAGAAAAGGTGTCTGTTTTTGGTAGTGTTGCAAGATATTAGTGTTTAAAGTGAAAAAATCAGTATTTTTGCATCTTGCTTGACTAGATGATAAGACATTAAATCTCTTTAGCTTAAAGTTTTTGCATCGTAAATGTTAAATTTAAGAAATTTATATTGAAAAAATGAGTTGAAAGTCTAGAAAAGAATTAATTTATAGAATTATTCGAATTTTATTTTAAGTAAATGCAAATATAAGAATTTAGGAGAAACTAAATTGTTATAGTTCTAAGATGGAATTGAGATGCACTAATCTCAACTCTCAAGAGCGGGATTCTTCTAGCAATTATTTTAAACCTTATGGAACAATTTTTTTTGGAATTATCAAAATTGAGTTAAAAAAATATATAATACATTAGTTCTCAAAGGATTTCTATAATAGCTTGCAAGACGAGGAACTCCAAACTTCTACATCACTAATCCAAATGGAATGAATCAAAGCTTTCTATATAGACAAAAACACCATCTATGAGAAATCAAATTTTAAATTTTAAGTTTTCAAAGGTTTATTTCTCTACCTTGTGACTTAAAAATTTGGGCTTAACTTTTGGTATAACTTTTGGCATTAACTTTTTGCTACCAAAAACCAGTTGAAATAAAAATTGTATTCCCTTCAATCTAATGTATTTTTTCCCTTTCTTCAAAAAAAAGTTTGAAAAATTTGCACCAAAAGTTGAGACACTCAAACTTGCTCAAATTTTCATTTGTTTCAAGAGGAGACACTTGGACAGTTTAGGAATTAATTCAATTTGCTTGAGAATTTGAATAGTGCAAGGAAACCTGACATTCATTTAGATACTTTTTGGATGAATGAGTTTTGGTTATTGTAAACCCTTTTGAACAAAATTCTACTGAAATTCAATTGAATAAAAATCAATTTATTTGAGATAGTATTTAATTTGAAATATGGTAGATTGAATTTTTTTTATGTTTTGTGAACTACTCCATACTGTATTGGTTTGCCTTGCAAATTTGTACAATTCCAGAATTAGTAGGACTTAGCATTATTAATGTTTGGTGAGATAATTGAAATGACATAGAAAATTTGATAATAATTATAATTTTTACCATGATATTAAATACAATTGAAATAATTGTCATGAAAATTGTAGGAAAATGGACTAGATAATATTTGAGAGTTAAGAAACTCAAGAGCATTATAGGTCATGATGACAAGTCTAATAGTTCATCATAGATGTCTATATCTATAATTTTCACAAATTTAAAGGTGTAGAAAGAGGGTATATATTACAAATTATAACTCATTTCTTTTCAATGAAATGGTGACAAATTTGCCTTGAAAACTAGACTTCTCATTATAGTGGAAATATTATTGTTGACAGAAGTCCCAAATGTCATAGGAACTTACAATTTTTTTTAAGATTGGATAAATAGGGGTTTTCACCTAATTATTTGATTAATTTTCTACCTTGCAAAACTAGCGATGCTATTTGGTGAGTGTGTGATCATGAATTATGTGAGCATTGAGCTCAAAATTTTCAAGACTTACTAGAAAACTTAATGATATTTTAAAAATAGGTTCCATCTAAAAATTTTGATCAAAATTTTTTATTTTCAATGAATTTACATATCTATTACTATGGACATATTACCATGAACTTATTATCGTGGTTTTGTAGAATTCATATGAAAATTATAATTTTTAGTATTGTTTAAAATATTAAAAGTATACATTATGAAAATGATGAACTCAATTGATGTGAAAAATGAATGGAGATGGAAATACGTTTGTATAAAATATTGATTAATCCTATAGCAATGTGGGTCCTCTCAAGGTTGATGGGAGGGTATTAATAATTTTCTCAAGATGCATTATTGTTGAACTTGTTTAGATTTTAGAAAAAAATTGTTGATAAAAATTGTTTTTATATCAAATAATTTTTTTTACAATGAATTTTATTTTGGTTAATCATTGTCTAGCATCGTGGATTTTTTCAAAATTAATGGAAGGGTATCAACACTTTTGTCTTGATTTGTAAGTCAATGGACTTGTTTAGATTTTAGAATAGAAAATTTGTTAATAGGAGTTCATTATATATGAAAATAGCTTAGTTGCACCTAATTTCATTTTGGTTTATCACTATCTTGTAGCAGTGTGGATCTTTTGGGGGCTAATGGAGGGTATCTATACTTCTATCTTGATTTGCTAGTAATTGGACTTGTTAAGATTTTAGAAGAAAAATATTTGGTCAATAGGGATTGTTTTTGTAAGGAATGAACTTAGTTACACTAAATTGTTGATTAGTTGATCATTGTCTTCTTGTAGGACCTCCTTAGGGTCCAATTCTTTCAGCTTTGATTAGATGAGTGCTTGGTTAATCACTCCCATCTTATTACTTGGGACCTCTTGGCGTAGAGAGGAAGATCGAATAGTTGCCATCTTGATGTGCTACTTATTGAACTTTGCTATATTTTAAGAAAAAAAATTGGTTATTAATTAGGATTCATTTGAAATCGACTAAGGTCATTCCATTGAGATTATGATCACTTCCTTCTTGTAGTTGGACTTCCCTTGGCATCCAAGGGAGCCTCTAGCTAGGGGAAGGGGGGATTTGAAAATAATAATAATTTATTCTCCTTGTAGCTAGGCAACTCTTTTGGTGCCAAGAGGAACCCAACTACAAGAGAGAATTGATTATAAAAATTAAAATCCCAATGGAACAACTTCAATCAATTTCAAATAAATCTTAATTAGGTACTAACTTTTTTTCTTAACCCCTAAAGTTCCAAGGCCATTTTTTTGTCAAAAAACACTCAAAACTGCCTTTTCTACTGCGTTTATCAAAGTTTTCAACAAAATGTTTTTGTTGGAAATCTAACTATAGGATATGGTACTAGACTTATAGAAGAAGAAGTGTTTAAACTTTTGTGACATTTGACCGCACAGATTGAAAGATATAAGCATTTGAAGTCATTTTTTATTTATTTTTTGGTTGTGCCTGACAATTTCAGCTATCTTTGACCATTGATTGTGGAAAAATTTTCTACTATAGGTGCCTAAATTTTAAAATCTATCATATTCTAGATCATGTTAGAAATGTCTCCAAAAAATTTCAAGTCAAAAAATTACATAAAGCAAAACCAAAAAAATATTGCAATGCAATAGTGTCCAAAAGTTTACAATGCTTTACATAATTTTTCAAGCAAGTTTTCCACCACATAAATCTGAAACTCAAGAATCCACACGGTGGATTGAAAGATATAGTATGCCTTTACAATCTCCAAAAAATTTGAAAAAAAACAAAAGGTCTATTACCTATGGAATTCAGAAGACCTATGTGATTAAATAATGGAATATGGCTTTGGCATGGCATGGAATAAGGGTTGAGGTGTGTTCCCAATATGTTCACAGTCTATTCTAATCATTGGGAGCTTTGAGTTACCTAGAACTTCCAATGGGGAACTATAACTATCTAAAACTACGGACCCTTCATTATGGAACTTGTTGCCCCTTCCCTTAGGCTCCCCTTGTGTCCCATGTTGTTGCCCTACCACAATCAAGGTAGATTCCCTTGCCCGCAATTGCCCAACGAATTGAAATTTTCACAAAAATGTTCATAACTTCTAAACTATAAGTCAGAATTCTATGAAATTTCTATGCACGTGAAGCTTGTGAGAAACTACACACTCACAAAATGTTTGAAAAAATCATGTGAAATATTAAGATTGAATGAGCTTATCCAAAAACCCAAGTGAATCCCTAAGGGGACACTTAAGACTTTAGAGGTTAAAATCTAGCAAAAGTCGAATAAGTAGTACATCAAGGTTGTTCAAGGGACCGCGGTTTTAGATTCATGATAATAGGTACTAAAATATACCAAAAATAATAAATTTTGATGAAAATTTTTAGATGAAATTTCTAAAAAATTATATGCTCATATTCTTACGCTCACAAAATAGCAACCTTACTTGCAAAAATACTCATATCTAAAGGTCTGATTTGGCAAAGATGTGCCAATATTGAATTTTCAACGTCACTTCACACCAATCACAAGATGACATGTGTCTCTTTTAACCCCTAAATTCTCAAGGCACCAAATTTTTGTGTCAACAATATTTCAAAATTAAATAAAACCTAATCAAATTATTGTACTTAATAATTTTTATTTTTGAAATCTAGTTTTAGCATCAAAATTCTGGTTTTGAAAATGATTGATCATGATTTTTTTTATTCAAGATTTTGTGCAAGGATGTCCATTGCAATCTTGATTTTTTGTATTATTGTGGGCTCAAGGAAATGAGCCTTAGATCTTGGAGAAAAAATTGCATTAAAATTCATTTAAGAAAATTGTACTATAGATTTTGAGAAACCATAAATTGATTGGGGTTTTGTATGTTAGACCTATCAAGGCCTCATATATTTTTGGTGACCAACTTTTTTAGATTTTACATATGAAAAAAGGATTGTAAGACTTTAAAGACTTCAAATCACTTTTGTAGTTTTTAAACCCTCATGATCAAACATTACAATCTTTCAATCCATAACTAATATTTTACATTTATTTTTTCTATGTGATCCCTAACATATCTAGTTTGATTCGTATAGTTACAAATAAAAAAGAATTATTCTACTTTTCAAAATGTTGGATATTTGTTCAATTTAAGATAATTACACCTAATTTCAACTGTTCATTGAAACCGCATAGTCTCCATTCTTGTCTAAAATGTGCTTCCCCTATTCATGAGAGTCTATGTTCAATTTTAGAAACACCTATTTCCAATACTTTGAAAATCCATTATTTATTCATATGGTGTCCAAAAAATGCATTCTAAAAGAATTTAGAATCCCCTTTTGAGTTCCAACAAGCCTCTATAAAAAAAATTTGAATTCAATGATAGGAACCATGCTAAATTGCCTATTTGTTCAATTTTAGGTGTATAGGAATTGACCTCTTCCCAATCACCCTTCCATTTTAATAGTATAGGGCAATTTAATTCCGTTTAGCTAGAAATGAGCAATGATTAATTATGGCACAATCCTCGATGCAGATGTGGTGCATTATGATTGACTTTAAGACTCTCAATATTACAACCATCTGTTGGCATGAAATAGGGAATTCTATATCACAAGTGTAGAAGATATAGAATATTCAACTAAAATTTGTATAGTAAATATGTTTTGAGAACTAAAATTCTAAAAAAAATGATGGAATCCTTCCAAATTCTATTTTGGTATGTGGTAAAATTTCCACACTCAGAAAATTGGTATACCAAATATGTATAACTCTTTAAGTGGTCAAGAAAAGATTGACTTTCTTAGTTACTTTAGAGCAAATTCCTATATGCTCAAAAAAGACCTTAGACATTTTGGGGTTAAAAAAAACAAACTCATTTTGGTAAAGCAAAAAGTTCCAATACCAGGATTCAGTGGGTGAGGTGGCAGCTGGTGACGGGTCCGTCCCACCATGTCTGTCTACCGGTAACTGTTTGCCAAGTGTCAATCCATCCTTTCCTCATGTCTCACAACGTTGTCCTTTTGGGTCCACCAAATTCCATGGACTTTTTCTACCCAAACGGGGGCTGCAGTCAGATCCGCTTGCCATTGGGCTCCTGAACCTCCAGAAATTCACCCTTGTAGAAAACACTTGAAATTTTTTATTTTTTATTTATGATAAAATTTGCAAATTCTGAATTCATATTCGTATAATTCATATTTGCAATCTGTGACTCCAAACTAGATGGGGGATGTGATGAAATACAAAATTTAAGTGGCACAAAATAGGGGGCAATTTTGACATTTACCCTTTGGTGGAGCAATAGAGGGGTTACTCCTCCTTGGCCCAACAATAATGATCTTAGAATGAGTTCATGGTAATTAGCCAAATGTTCATTTTTGGAAGATTTTTTCAAATTTACATTGAGGGTTGAAAAAATTAAGTAAAAACCGAGCGAAATTTAGCTAGTTTTGAGATCACTACCAAACAACTTGCACATCCAAGAGGGCCCTCTCACATTTTCGTTGGGTTCCCATCAAGGCTTTTTTTCATTTTTTATGAAGTGATGAAGTGGCAATATAAAATGTTGAAGTGGTGTTGGCTCCCAATTTCAACATTCATCCACATATTGGATAGGAAATACTCTGTATCACATTACTTAGCACATATCAAATGTCTTTAATTCTATTTTCATCCACAATCTGGCAATTTCATTCAAGACTTTTTTTAATTCAAAAATTTCTGGTGAAAATCTTCTTGTTTTCTTGCCATTTTTTGACCTGAATTATATTTCTCTGTGGAATTTGGCACCAAAAAGTTGAAAAAAAGAAGCCCTAGTTACCATACTTTACCTTACCACCAAAGTTTAGTAGCTTGCTGCTCCAAATTAGCAATTACCACCTCCAAATCAAGTCTTCCTTTCGCAATTGTGACACACAAATTTGAAAAAGTTACAATTGATTTGTTTTTTCAAGATTCAAATTAATAACCCTCCTTCAAGCCAACATTTAGGCCCTCCAACTTTGCAAAGCCAATTTGCAAGGGTTTGATGGGAATGGAGCTCCAAGCTCAAGTTACAATAGAGAGCGCTTGGACCATCCCTTTTGGGAGGCCTAGGAGCCCAATGGCAATTTACTCTCAATCTAGCGAAAGTAAACGGCTAACTAAGGATAGGTACCCCTTAAACTGATTTTTTTTCTACTTGTGCCTAATATCTATTATTATTACAATGCACTTGTCAAATTTCTATATTTTCTTGTTGGCAAGCAAAAAGAGGTCCCAATGCATCAAAGAATGCAATATTTCGATATTGTATGCAAAGTTATGAAGGAACAAAGTTTAGACAGAAGAGGATGTAAAATTGTTTCTTCCATACATGTTCATGTTTTGATTCTGGAGATGTACACACAATATTGACGGTGGTTTTAGGTAGGGTACAATTTGGGGTATACCCACTTTAAAATAATTTTACACCTTGAAATGAGATTTAAATCATGGTACTCTAAGCAGGTTCAATGACATAGAGCATGTTTTTTCCTACGTGGTAGCAAAAGTCCTCAAATTTTGAGCCCCTGGAATAACAATGAGATTACCTTAAGGAGGTAAATCAAAATCAAATTCCAAAGATCCTTGATGAGAAATGCTATTTTTTCATATTTTCATAATTTTGAATGTTTTTTTTTTTTCATTTCATGCCTTCTTAATAATTTATATCAATCCAAAAATTATAATCTTTAGAAGAGGACTTTCCAATGGCAAATGAAGGGGCTTGGAGAAGAAGACATCTTAACTTTTGGCCCCCTCATTTGTAGTGTAAACTAGGCTTAAGTTAACCAAAAACATTAACATTAAAATTTCGTTATTTAAATCATGAGTAAATTCAATAACAAAGACACTTTAGGCCAATGTGTATAGTTTTATACCTATTGGATGAGGAAATTTTAAAAGTCTATTTGCCCTTATTGTTTGGAATAGAGTTTGTACAATAAATTCAATCCAAAGGTAGAGATACCATATTGGGTGGCTAAGGTTTACAAAATATTTCTTAAAAGAAATGACAAAATATTTCAAAAATTATTTTTTCAAAATTTTTGTATTTAATAAAAATATTGTAGAATATATATAGATAGATATATAGAGAGACATAGAGAGATATCATGTATCAAAACTAATTATTCAAAAAAAATTAATATTTGGCAAAGGTTGTTGAATTTTGAGCACCCAATAATGAAATTCTTCTCTAAAACCTTCACTAGCATCACTCTTAATACCAAGTGAGAACATACTTTAATTGAACAATAATGTGGATTAAAATAAAATACAATTACTGGCTAATATTAAATTAGAATTGCTGCCATTAAAGTAGAATAGTGAATATTTAGTTTTAGTGACTTTAATGAATTTTTTAACATTAAATATCATTACAAATAAATTAGAGTTAACTGAAGAATAATGCATTTTTTCAAAAGATAGATTGAAAAAAATTGTTTTATTTTGAATATCATAAAACTAGCTCATTCTTGACACGTTGAATCTTAGCACTAGACTCCGACATATCCTATTTTGGAGACTCTAAGGAATTTCATCCCCTTTTTA
Source organism: Pseudoscleropodium purum (assembly GCA_963969395.1). NCBI lineage: Eukaryota > Viridiplantae > Streptophyta > Bryopsida > Hypnales > Brachytheciaceae > Pseudoscleropodium > Pseudoscleropodium purum. The sequence continues at coordinate 31,949,239 of OZ017795.1, forward strand.
TTTTAAGTCATTGACACCTAGCTCACTTTTCAACACTATTCCTACAACATGCTATCTTTTTGTCAAACTTTGGCTCTTGGTCTCTAATTATTTTGAGGCACTTTGTAGCAATGTAGCGTTATTTAGCTAGGGGAATGTTGTCAAAAAAATGGAATTTTAGAGGAGAAAGAAAGTTGAGAAGGAAGATAGAACTTAACACAAAGATTTTTTTTATTTGAAATCTCCAATGAAGAAGGCCTTCCCATTTGTAAAAACATTGACAAAAAAATGTTGCAATGAATAAATAATCTTTGTGCTATATCTAGACTATTCACTAACTATGGAAGTGTTTGACAATTTGTCGTCCAAAACCAATATGACCCAAAGATCACCAACAACAATATAAGAAATTTGAATTTTTTGAGTAACTTTCCACAATTCCATTCAAGTCTTCACCAATAAATAGCCAAATCATTCTTATTGTAGAAAATTATATGTCTGAAATGAATCTATAGAGTTAAAATAGCAAAAATAAGCTTCTTTGTCATACATTTGATTGCCATGTGTGCGATATGAAAAAATCTCCCCAAATTATGTTAGTTATTGGCTAAAAATCTACTCTCACAACTTGTGAAAAATTGTTGGTGATGCTTTTCCACAATTGAGGGGGATTGCCTCCTCATTGCCCTTCATTAACATTGTGTTTTGCCCCCAACAAAATTAGAAGGGAAAAAACACTAAAAAATATGATTTGTCATCTACGATCAAATTTAGAAATTTTGAATTCATATGTGCAATCAAAGACTCCAAATGAGGAAAATTAGGAGAGGTGATGAAATACAAAATTAACATGGCACAAAATAGGGGCAATTTTTTACATTTAGGGCCATTTTATAGTTGGAGGTCAAGCCAATTTGCTATGTCAAAGGCCCCAAATCCTCACTTGTAACTGGATAAAAGGTTGGAAATCAGTCCCAATCCCTTCACACCTAGAGGCCGGGTCAATTTTAATAGAATGAATTTTTTTTATTATAAGAAGACATGATTTGATACGGCTTGAGTTTGTTGAATTGGGTGCATGAAAAATGAAAGGCTAGTTCTTGGCCTCAAGGCCAATGCCAAAATTTAATTAATTTTTTAAATATAAAATATTATTCTTTTCAGCACATTGAGATCTATTGAATTTTGTGCAATCAACCTCAAGGGCAATTGACTTGATCTTTAGATGTAAAGTGACTTTGAAAATTTTGGCTACTCTTCTTTTCACCATAGGTTTTATTGAATAGGCCGAACTTCTTGGCCTCAAAGCCTTTATATATATGGAAGAATTGATCCCTTACACACTCTTTATCCGATGAGTACTTGCAAACGGCCCAAAAGGGGCTAAAATTTGGTGCAATCGGCCTCAATGGGAATTGGCCGAGCCTCTAGGTGTTCATGGGCCCTTACTTACCCTTACCCTTGGCAGGGTCAATCCCCCTTGCCCTTTTCCTTTTCCACCGTCAGACCCTCCGTCAGACCCGGCGAATTGCCTCGGTGGGCGAGCCCCTGCCGCCCCGCAGAAAACGAGGATGCCAACACGTACGAGCCAGGTACGAGACGAGTACTGGAATGGATGTACCGGCACAAACGCCAAACCCTAATCGTGACTCAACACCTGAGGATTCGGACATTACGGCACGTAGTGTACAATTCCGGAACAAATGCTTCCCGAAGTGGCTGCAATGTCAACCTTAAGTACTCCAGCTTGCCCATGATTCTCCATCTTCAGTTTAAGTTATTCTCTTCGAATCAATCTTGCTATTCAATCCTCAGTCGAGTTCAAATCCTCAGTTTCGTCACTTCAATTTCCAGGTGAGACCATAATGCTCTGATGTGGGTCAGCAGCATCTGTGGAGTGTTTGGTGAATTTGATTGCAATTGTGATATCTAGTGGTTTCGCAGGAATTTTCTTGTAATTTGTGAATGTAGTTGCGAATTGAAGGAGATTGTACTGAAATTTGGACGTTGTGTTTTTTTTGATGTGTAGGTGCAAAGATTTGATTGTTTGGGGAGTAGTCAGAGATGGCCACAGTAGGAGATCGTGCAGCAATGGGAGCTGAAACAGCCCGCATGGAGGGCAAGGGCGCAGGAGGTCAGGCCGTGGACGCTGCGAAGGCGGCTGCGACGGGACGTGCAGGACGCCCCCGCCATCGGCGCACCAGGTTGCCGGGACATAGCCGGAGTGTTAGTAGGAGTGGTAGCAGCTCCTCGATGAGCAGCTCTGATGAGGAGAGTATTCGTCGCCGAGGCCATGGCCATCATGGCGTCGAGGGCGTGCGGACAGTTGTTAGCAATGAAGGCGAAGCCTACTGCCCCAATCCGAATATGCGCAATCTCGTAAGTAACGTCACATGGGTCTGTTCGTGTGCAATGTGATGCTCGTGTTGGTGGAATGTCTGATTTGGTGTATGTGTGATGACGCTGTGCAGCCTAAGGAGTATGAGACCAGAGTGCAAGTTATCCAGCGGTACCCTGAGATGCGTACCGTGGAGAAGACGGATTACGTGAAGGAGATTGTGAATGAAGAGCGAACGATCATCGTGCCGAGGACGAGGGTGGTCTTGGACGAAGTGCAGCATGTCGATCGCGTGCCTATTATCAGAGAGGTGCCGAAGACAAGGATCGAGATTGTGCACATGTAAGCCCCGTCGCTAAATTCTATAGCCTTTGTCATTTAGCAAGCGATCATGGTTCCATTGATCTCAATCTTGACTGTGTCTTGATACAGAGTTGTACCCGAGGAGCGAGAAGTGACGGACATGGTCCCCGTGATCGAGTACGTCGACACGCCCAGGATTGAGAGGGTGCCCCGCGTTATCGTTGAAGATGTTGAAGAAACAATCAGAGTGCCTGTCGTGAGGGAGGTTCCCGTCACGCGCAAGGTGGAAGTGCCGACCGGAAAGTAAGTTTCAACGATTTCGCATTATTTCTCGCTGCACTTTGGTTGTGGCAGTCTGGCGTATGTTCAGAAAAAGAACGAAGAAGAAACTCGTATTTCAAAGTCATGTGAATTTTTCAACTAAGAAAAGAGTTACTGAATATGCGATTTCTAACGTATCTTGTGATCAATCCGCAGCTACTGCGAGGCACCTGCTGGCGAGTTCGTGAACCCCACCCACTTCAACCTGCTCGGTCACAAGCACGGTCAGAAGACCGGTGGTATTCTCAACAGGACAAGGAGCTCGTCGTCTTCTTCCTCCTCCGACTCAGACGCCGAACACAACGGTGCTATCCATACAACCGGCACTCACGGTCACCATCGCCACAACAAGACCACAGGAATCGGGCACCAACAGAACCTCGACGGCACTACCACGACGACCTCCAACCCGACGACACCAAGAAAGAAGCAGGGATTGCTGGGAAGGATCATTCATCACTAATTTCAGCACAGCGTCCCGCAAACATTCGTCGAACCAGAAAAACTTGAATGACTTGCCGCTCAAGGCGAAAACGATTAGAACTCGGCGAGAACTGTAGTTTAGTTAGGGTTTCAAAGATTAGGTGGAAAAAACTCCTGTTGCGGGGGAATGTCACATTGCTAGATTGAGTTGCGTGTCGTGTTTCATACTGTACATTGGTCGACTGCAGCAGCTTTTGTATACAATTTTCGCGGTGTAAGTTAATAAAAAGTATGTTTCTATTTTCGGCCAACTTCTGTTTTCGGCGTGTTGAATATACCAGAATGCACCCGAATCTTGTCGCTGACAATTGTCACTCCGTGTTCCGAACGATGCAAGGGAAGAGAGAACTGGAATACCGGTAGTTAAAAGCCAATTAAACTCGAACTGTAGTCGACGGAATTAGCTTAAACTAGGTGTGGAACAAGTCTCCTAAACGCTCTCCCCTTTTTCCGCCATGAATGCATAAATTTCGGCAGCCCAGAGTATTTTAATGCCAAAAACATTTTCCCTCCGAAATCAACTTATGAATTGGTTTCGTCAGCTCAAGACTTTGTCACGGCAGAAATGCTTTGCCTTGTAAAGGCACCACGCCAATATAACGTGGTGAGTTCTGAGAAATGCGTACAGGCATTTGTGACACTGACTGATGAGCTTGTTCTAGTCATGTCGTTTTTGTCTTCGTTGCAGTCATGTCATTTTTGGAGATAAGGAGGCAAATTTCCGTAGTCATGTCATTTTCGTTTTCTCTATTTTCATGAAAATTTTCTGGATTAGGCAGGTGGCACTGTAGCAAGTTGGTGTTCCTGAAGAAGCGGTGGCGCGCGAGCGGTTAGCTGACAAACTCGGGAAGCGACAGCCAGAATTCGGCGGAGGCACTTAAGGCATGGCCATGAAGTGGAGGAGCGTTCTTCTCCATGCGAGAACATGGAGGACTATGCGTGGCGAGTAGCATTCGTTGTTGCGAACAATGATGTCGCGTGATACGCCATCTCCGCCTGATCTTCGTGGTGACACCCCTCCAACCTCCAAAACTGGAGTTGTACCTGCTCTTGTCGAACCTTCAACACCGACCTTTGGCCAACCTGCATTGATTGTGGCCGAACTCCGATTCAACGCGGCGAATTCTAGTAACCAGCTCTTGACAGATGGCATGGTAGATGAGCGGACAGAAACTTGCAGAATGAAAAGAGACGACGGATTTTTTGCGTCTAAGACAGGAGTTACGGGCGAACTGATCAATGTGAGGTCGCCGTCGGCTCTAGAGGACCTAGAAAGACGGGCGAGAGCTGCATCGGCTGGACATCTGCATTACAGCAAAAGTTCGGGACGAGAGATGGAGGAGCGCTTACCACCGAGGGTGCGCTTTGATGAGAGCAGAGGCACCGAAGGGAGCAGAGTTGACAATGGTTGGCACGAGAATGATACTCTAGAGAAAGTCAGCTTGTTGAAGGAGGATTCGGTTACGCCGCAGAAGAGGTGGCGGACGAAGAGCTTGGACATGAGCAGTGGAAGACAAGGACCGGATTCTGCCGGAAACTTATGGCGGAAGCAGAATAAAGAAACGACCATCGAAGTGGATCCCGTTTCGTCGTGGTCTTTGAACAAGAAGAGTGGTCTACCTCATCTTCCCGAAACGCAGATTTACTCGCAGTCGGAGTCGGAGATGAGCAAGGACAACTCCGCGTTTAGCTCCTTGCGCCGATTCTCGCAGGTGGACTCCGACTCCACGAATTCCTCCCAACGTTTACCTGCATTGCTCTCTCGTCTCCCATCCTCGGGGGATCATGTCACAAATATTCTTGAGAATCCTGCATTTGACAACAAGTTCGACCGCGGTGAGGAGCTCGGGAGTAGCCTGCGTTTGCGCAAGACGAGCTCTCACAGCAGCCAGCGTCATTCGTTTCGAGATGAGGAGCTTGTTACGAAAGCCTCAGCGATTCCCGCGAGTCATTACAACCGAGCGAAGTCGCGGTTTGCGGAGCCGAGGAAGCCACTCGATCAGAAGAACGGCACTCCACGAAACTCCGGACCAACAAAGTCCGGCATTCTGAAGTCCGGCCCGCAAAGGTCACAGCAGCTCCGCTCGGGGAAGTTATGGTCGGGGCAGCTTCGTTCGCAGCTTATGAAGTCGGGAATGCTGCCTGGCGGAGCATTAGGCCGCCTGGAGGAGGAAGAAGAAGATCCTTTCAAGGATTTGGACCTTCCTGATCGACCGAAGACGCAAAAGAAGTTAACATGGGGAGTTTGTTTCGAGTGGATAGCGCTCATCGTCCTCCTCGGCGCTGTGGTATGCAGCCGAACGCTTCCGCAACTGAAGCGTGTGACGCTCTGGGGGCTTTTACTCTGGAAATGGATTCTTCTTGCGCTCGTCATTGTCTGCGGCCGTTTGGTGTCCGGCTGGGTAGCGCGTACATTAGTTTTCATTTTGGAGATCAACTTCTTAACTCGACGTCGCGTTCTCTACTTCGTCTACGCATTACGACGCAGCGTACGCAATTGCATATGGTTAGCATTGGTGCTCATGGCATGGAATTTCATGTTCAACGCGAAAGCCCGAAGCGCCAGCAAGAATCTCGTCTATGTGACGAAGGTCTTGCAATGCTTTCTTCTCGCAGCGTGCTTGTTCCTTGTCAAAGTGTTTTTAGTGAAGGTGCTGGCTTCCTCTTTTCATGTGGATACCTACTTCGAACGCATCCGCGATTCTTTATTCAACCAGCATGTTTTGGAGGTCCTCTCTGGGCCGCCGGTGGTGGAGCTTCAGCAGATGAAGGATGAAGACGAGAAGCTCATGGACGAAGTGGCTCTGTTGAAGAAAGCGGGTGCGACGGCGCCGGGGTTGGCGGGGTTGCCAGGAATCAGTGAGGGGAATGAAACCCTAAAATCGAATCAAACGTTCAAGAGGAGTAAAACGGGCTTGTCTGGGGAGGTGAAAGGCTCTGGAGGACTTACTGTCGAGCATTTGCACAAGCTGAACCGGAAGAATGTGTCCGCTTTCAACATGAAGCGGCTCATCAATTTGGTGAGATATCAAGGCGTTGCCACTCTTGGTCAAGGGCTTGATACTGATGCGGCGGAGGGTAGCGAGGGAATGGATACCGAGATCAGGAGTGAGTGGCAGGCCAAAGCTGTTGCTAAGGAGATTTTCGACAACGTTCCTCGACCTGGCATGGCGTAAGCACGTCTTCCTTGTTTACGGGCTGCATGTTTTACTGTTGTATCCAAGCATCTTTTACCCTTGTTGCGTAATCTGAATGAAATGCATTCTTGAAGAGTGTTGAACTTATTTCCACTGTAGCACTGAAGGCATATAGATCACTAGAATAATGTAACCCCAAGACCACACCGCTAGAACCATTTGCTTTGTATTCCAAGACTTTCTCCATGATGACTAGATTCATAAGTCTGAAACAAAAATTGAGCTCAGTATGTTAGCAGAATTGTTTGAAAGAAAGTAAATGTCTTAATCTTGGATATCCTAAACCTTCATTGAAAAGTAGATGTGCCCGAAGTTTGAGGATCTGATTTCAAGAATGTTACGGAGTATGTTCCTTTTTACTTCTTTTCTAACGGTAGGAACAATTGGAGTTGTGGACTACAGATATATTACCGAGGATGACCTAATGCGATTTATGCCAGAGGAAGATGCTATCCGTGCACTTGCTCTCTTTGATGGCGCTATGGAGACGGGGAAAATTACAAAGAAGGCTCTGAAGACCTGGGTGGTATGCGCTCCCGCTCCCTGCTTCCCTGACGCGCTTGCTTGTTTTGGTTGCCCTGTGTTTTGTTCTTCTTTGCAAGCTAATCTGGTACTGAACTAATTACTACTTCTCGACCTTCTAGTAATTGATAGTTACTTTACGTTTTCTTTAGGGTTTGGTATATTTTTACAGTTAACTGATGTTTATGTGACACAATTCTAACCAATTCTCCGGTCTCTACAGGTGAATGTGTACCAAGAGAGGCGAGCACTTGCTTTGTCGCTGAGTGACACCAAAAGTGCTGTCAGCAAGCTCCACCGCATGATAGATGTTATTCTGCTTATTGTGGTGGTCGTCCTTTGGCTTCTGATCTTGGACGTTGCTACTACCCAGCTTCTGGTCCTTGTTTCATCTCAATTGCTCATTTTAGTGTTCATTTTCGGGAACACACTGAAGACTGTTTTCGAGGCCATCATCTTCGTCTTTGTTTATCACCCATTCGATGTGGGTGATCGCTGCGTCGTTGATGGGACTATGGTAATCATACTTCCAATGATTGTAACAAATTCTTTAAGCAGGCATTTTGCTTAGCTCTGATTTCCCAAATAGCCTGCTCTTTTCGAAATACAGCGATAGTATTCCTGAGTTGTATGTATTGGGCTTTTAGCAAAATTTTGACTCAGAAAACTGTTGCAATGTTGTGGCAGTATGTGGTTGAGGAGATGAACATTTTGACAACGGTGTTACTTGGAGATTTTAACGCGAAGGTTTGGTATCCGAATTCGGTGCTTGCCACCAAGCCTATAACGAATTACTACCGCAGCCCAGATATGGGTGATATGTTTAAATTCTTCATTGCAGCGACCACCACTGCTAATAAGATCGGACGGCTCAAAGACAGTATTTGCAGGTGAGTTTCAGTTTGTGTCCTCTATATTAGATCATTAACTTCTATGTTGAGTTTAACTGCTGCTCATGGTCAGTTTAGATTTTCTTTGTCCGGTTTTTTTGTTGAAGGCACGAAGCACCTTCTAATCTGCTGTTCTGATATGCTGGCTTTCTTTTGCAGTTATATCACCAGCAAGCCTCAGCACTGGAAAGACACTTTCACTCTCAATTGTATGGATTGTTCACCAGAGACTGGAAGGTTGGAACTCATTTTAGGGGTTACACACACAATGAACTACCATAATTTTGGGGAGAAGGTAATCCGGCGCTCTGAACTGATTTTCGAAATGAAGAGACTGTTTGAGGAACTCAAAATTGATTACCATCTTCCTACTCAAGAAGTACACGTGAAGTCTGTTGATGGAACGATGATCAATCTCAACCGGCAGCTGTGACTTCATTTAGGAAGATAATTGGAGGTGATGCGTCAGTGACGCGATTTGAGTTCTCCAATTTCTCTTTTGGTTTCAGTCGCTTATCCGATGGATTAGTAACTGATATTATTGGGCAGCAACTAGACGCAGACGCTCTTGGAGGTGTATATTGCAATACCAACATTCGCGCTGTGTATCATACTCGAAGACGGGTTGCAGATATTGACCCAATGCAGGATTGACGTTCTCCTGTTATCAGAGGAGAGAGAGATTCAGGGTGGCAATTCTTACCTAGCCTGACTGAGGGCTACCACGTGACGTATGCAGATTGGTAGAGTGCCATCTCAATGTCATAAAATCTTCCAACAGGTCAGTATGACCCAATTCACTTGCGGCATGGCTCATTTTAGTCGGATCGAGAGATATGAGAGACAGATGTAGTACATTATTTAGAATTAGTGAAAATTTTGGTTTGAGCGCACTGTTAGTACTTTATTCAGGAAGTACCGATCCCCCCCGCCTCTTGTGAATTTGAACTTATTACTCGGCATGGCTGCTGGGCAACCTCAACTTGGGACCCGGAATGAGAACCTGCTTGGAAGATTTTGAATTATTTTTTATTAAAATTCTTTGGTTACCAATGTTAGAGATACTCTTTCAGGTACTTATCACTTGGGTACACGTTAACTTACTGACTGGCGAAATAGTCTGTGAATGTGTGTAATGTGGTGAATGCCGATTGGGTGCTTGTCATCTCTGCCAGACTGCAGCTGTTGTCAACCACAGAATTACTGGATGCAAGTGCACCTAACCTTCTCTCTGACTGACTGTACAGTACTGTACTCTGGAATTGAGCATTCCCAAATTATCCTGAGAAGAGTACATGTCAAGTTTTGAACACCACGTGGCTTGTCCCACAAGCCCCAAGGGAGTCGGTCAGTAGCCACATCCTCCTCTACAGAATTTTTTTTTCTTGGAATTTTGTGCAGGAAGGGGAGATCTTACATAATAGTTTGACCTCCAACAAGTACTCTTGGAATTTTGTAAGTAGATGAATCACATTGTACCTGAAAAAAAAAAAAGATGGTTTCTACAGTGACCAGCTTGTCCTTATAGGCGGTAGAAGTAATTGCTTCATAGGCTATCCTATTGTGAACAATTAGATGGAATGGTCATTGAAAAGATTCTTGGTTTGTATCTTCTCCTCCATTCATCTCTCTTTCCTCTTGGCCTAGGGAGAAGTGCCAAAGCTAACCACAATAAGTGAATCTATATATGGGTCAGGCGCCAAATCCACTTTTAAATTCAATAAAACATTCGTTTATGGAGAATTTTTTTTGGTTTCTTTTGACATTCCTCTACAACCTTAGTTTTGCACACACTAAACTCAGTTCCCCATGACTTTCCCACACATCATCCAGTCTGAAATGCTTAAAGTTATATCCGAAATAGGTACTTCTACCTTATGTGCACTTTGTGCAGTAAGATAAGTACGTTAACCTTATCAAACCTTGGCTGTCTAGAGTGGGAGTTTCACCGTCGATTTTTCTCTGCTGGCATCCGTCCCAACGTACTTACCACCTGACTCATTTCTGCCAGCAAGAACGGTCCGTTGCCAACTCCCTGTAAGCTTAATAATAAGACAACTTAAGATAGGTAAGCATAGCGAGTTAGCGACTGATGGTTGACAGCTTGTTTGTCTGTCTGTCAGTCGTCCTGAGTTCAGTTCAGTTAAGTTAGTGCAGAACTGCAGACGGATTGCAAGAGCTGAGCTGAAACTTAACTCGTGTGACAATGGTGTTGGATTGGGTGCCAAGTCAGGTCTGCAGCCAACAACTACAGTACCATAAGCTTATCTTGAGGTAGAAACACCCAAGACCGCACCCGCAACTGTCCCTTGGCCCTGTGCACAGAGTGCCGTAAAAGCGTCCCTAGATTTCCATGAATGTGTCCTCTAAATGTTTGATTCTTATTGGTTGACGCATTTGAAAGACACATTATGAATTTCTGATTTGTTAAGAGCTGATTTTTTGCAGGGTTCAGATTTGGGTGCACCTATCGAACAGATCCACTACTCTGGAGACCCACAGCTTTGAAAAATCATAGAAATTACATATTACATCCAAATAATCTTTAAAAATTTTATTTATTTTTTGAATATTCATGATTTTCACTCGCTAACACTACAAAAATATCATTTCAAAGAAGAAGAAGAAAAATGCCTCCAAATATGCTGAATTCCGTAAAGGGCCGGTTCTGGGTGTTTCTACCTTTAACTCATAAGTTGTATCATACTCTCTGTCAACATTCAAGCGTGAGAATCGTCGTCTGCCATGAGGGAGTCTCTGTCCAGGTCTGTGATCTGCCGCTCCTTCTCGCCACCCGCCTTACGTCGGCCTGGCTGGAGTCCGTGGACCACTCGCCAAAGCATCTGACTGTCAAGAGGCTGGGTGGGTAGAGTGGGTGCCAACCGCTAAGCTTAGAGCATCCCCACCGGGAGCTTCCCTATCCGTAAAACTGAAGTGTTGTAGCGGTCAACTCAAGCTGACTGGATACGGACGAGACCTTAAAATTCTGTATAATTTAGGGATACAGAACTTGGAAGAAGATTGGTGTGAGGGAGTCTCTGCATCTCTATCTGCATTCGAGGTCCTCTCCCTAAAAATTTAGGGATACGGAACTGGTTGGTGGGGATGCTCTTAGGTCTGCATCCCACCAACGTGCACACCAGGCTTTTGATTTTTCGAAGCTGGAACGTAGAGGCATGCAACGGCGTCCATGTGCCTTGTGGTGTTCCTTTCTAGGAAGGGGAGTCATTCTGAAACGCAAATCTAGGTGATTCATACATGGCTTATCATGCTGGTCAAACAATTAAGAAGCTTTGTTTGGTATGTCTACATTTATGTTCTCAAATGACTTCCTCTCGTAAAAAGGGATGCCATTGGGTACAGGGACACTTTCAGGTACCTATACCTTAAGGTCACTAGTACCAGCAATTTTTTTTGGAGGGGGCAAAATATTGCCAAAATTCACCCAATGTCCATATACTACAATTGTAATGTATACTACAATATTGTGTTGTTGCCATGGTGAAAAATAAATAAAAGTAAAAGTGATTTTTTAATTTTTTAATTCATAAAAACTTCAAAATTCAATCACTTTTACACCGAGGTTCAAATGCCAAGAAAACAAAGCTTGTGCACCCCTCTTTGTTGAGGACTTTTTGATGGTACCAGGAATGCAACTTGAAGACGTGTGGTTCCGAAGATCTCACTATAACCCCAAAAAAATCAACCAATCTAACCTTAAGGTGTGGGTGGATGAATTAAAGGCATAGAAATTGTATCTTTCCACTTAGTTGCACTATCCACTAATTGTATCTAGCCATCTAACCTTATGCCAAAAGCTCACATTGCCACTAAATTGGATAAATAATAGGTTGTAATTGCCTGTATTACTCTCATTATGACCATACATTTTGAACAAGGTCACCAAAACTTAGCCATTGGATAAAAACTTTTCACTTGTCCTAATTTTTATTTCAATGTTCAATACACTAAAGCACGTTCTTCAATGCACTTGTGAGTTGCCATATTAGTCTCTTAAACAAATATATTAAGAGCCAAGCCATGATTTCAAAAGTTTCATAAAGATATATTGCCTATTTCCAACAATGTTAATTAAAAGCAAAAAGATTTTTTTGAATTACTAGACTATTAAATTTTTATACTTATTATTTTAATTTTATCTTATTATTTGTGAAAATAAATAAGATCATTTTTATTATTACTTTGTATGTCAAGCTAGTATAAAAAAGAACATGCTTCCAATGAAATTTTGTATTTTATATTCATTTGCAAGTCATTTTTCTTTTATATTTCTATTAAGATATAGATATGGATATAATTTAAATATTTCTATTTTTCTTTTCTATCAATTTTTATTCAAGATATTTTGGTAAGATGTATATTAAGATAATACATTATTTTATAGAATAGTGTATTATTTATCTTAATATACATCTTTTTAAAATTTCTTGCATATAAATTGATAGAAAAAAAAAAACATATATACTTAAGTAATATGATAATGACATCTTGATTGTGAAGAAGAAGAAAAATAAGGCAAACAAGGCAATTTGAGGTGGTTTTTGAAACATGTGTAAAAGACAATCAATTTAGGATGAATTGGGATAGTGTACCATTTGTATAATTAGCACTTATATATTGTAGTTTTTTAATAGTAAAATTTTAAAACAAAAGTAGTCATTTGGTAGTTAGAGAGCTCTTCTTTTTAATGGCAATTTGAATTCTTAGATCAACTTATATTTTTAGAATCTTATATGTAAATATTGGTTGTAATTTGCTACTAAAGTGATAAAAAAAAAATGGTTATTGGTAGGTATTGCTGCATTTTTCATTGTAAACCATATACTAATTTGATACTTTGGCACCCTTTACTTGTTGCGTCTATTGTCACTACTTTCTTTTAGATGTTACCAAACTTCAATAATTCAAAACATATAGAAGCCAAAAATTAACTTGGAAATTTTTAGTTCTCGTCAATATGCATCTACTATGAAGATGGACATATAACCTTCTTACTTTCTTCATTAATATCTATGTATAGCCATAATTCACTAATATTCATCTGCTTAGCAAAATTTACTTTTTCACTAGGATGGACAAAAGTAGACACTTCATTGAAAGTTTATCCCAAATTATTGCCATAGCTAAGAAAAAGTTAAACTGCTAAAAATAACACTTGTCAATATACTCAAAATAATTTAGATAAAATAATTTGTTTTGGTTAGAATTAGAAGTTTGGCCTAATGCCCTAGTTTTATTTACTTTTAAATTCCTACAGAAAGAGAAGTGTAAGACATAGTGAAAGCAATTGAAATTATATTTTTTCAATAAAGTATGAATTTGTCATGAATTCTTGAAGTGTATTGCCCATCATGGCCCAAAAGAATCTCTAGAATACCCTAGAACCAACAAAAATTGTATTCATATTGCTCATTTTACTCACCTAAAGTAATCACAATATATACTGATGTGAAAGGCCTAAAAAAGTCACTTCCTACAATAAATTTGCATTGAAAAATTGAAAGTTCCTAATGATGTCACTAATTATTCCAAACCAATTATTAGCTAAAACATTGATTCTAGTCCAAATCTCATTTTATTATTGAAACCCCACTAAGAATGGGATCATTCCCTAGTTGTCCACTACTATGGGGGCTTTTAACCATAATGGGTTGTTCTACCTCTATGCAAACCAAATTAATAGTACACCCAATACCAACATAGAAAAATAACTCCAACTTCTTATTGGCTTGGTATGAATTAAGAGCATGTTCATCTTTGGTTCCTTTAACCCCTAAAAGCCCAGGGGGTTTGGACAAAACATAAATGTATTATAAAATATAAGTTCTATAATTTTTTTGAAGTTTACATGAACTAAGATAATGTAAAGCACCCAAAGTAGAAAATATCCATATGGTCAAAATTATAATATTATTTTTAGATTTTCTTCAAATAATTTTTGAACATATAACTTCAAAAATTCATCAAAAATACAATTTTTCTCTTTAGCGTTTGAATTTTTTTGATGGGTCAAAATTGTGGTTTCCATAGATTTGTGAAAAAATGCACAAGATTTAGTAATGAGAACACCAATACTTTTTCAAAATAGTAATTTTTTCAACACTAGGCAAATTCTAAATACTTTGTGCTATTTCTCTTATCATTTTTATTGACAATGGCAATCTTAGTTTTGAATACAAATATTGAAAGACAACTCAAAATTTTAATGGAAAAAAAATTAGAATTTTTTTTTTCTACCTACAATATTGCTTGAAGTCAAGCAACAACCAAAAAATGGTTGTTTGAGCACTTAGGGGGTAACTCCTAAATGTCCATTCAAGCCTTTTCAAGTGTATTTTGACTATGAAAAAAAAGTTTGGGCTTATAGTTATCTCCAATCTTATAGTTATTTCAAAATCGAACATATAGATGTTTAAAAATCTTGCTTATTAGTATGTATACCAATTCTGAGTGCAAAATTGCATAAGAGTTGGAAAGATTATAACAAAAAAAAAATATATTTTCTATTTTTTAGTATGTTGCTCCTTACCACAATGTTTCAGAAATTTCCGAATAAAAGTTTTTTGGAATTGGAAGTGACATGAACAACTACAAATTTTGTTAGTACACTAAAATGCACTTTCAAAAAAATTAATTTCACGTAAAAATCCATTAAACTCATTACAGAATCTACCTTGCAATTGTTGAGATGTAAATTTTTTATAAGTATAAATAAAAATTAACTCTCCAAGTCAACACTTGCATGTTTAAATTTTCAATGGTGAAAATCATAAAAATACTTTACTCTTTCCATTGGGACCATGTTCAAAACAAAGTACAAGTACAAGTATGAGGAAAAATTCATCTAGTTTGGAAGGTTGTAAATTCCTTGAGGTTTGAGCTTGTCAGAACTCACGGCAATTGTTGTATGACGTGGTAGAACGACTGCCACATCATTTTTTGAATATTAAAAATTATATATTTTTTTCATTTTAAGAATTAATTTTTTTTATAGCATGGTGTACTTAAACTGCAGAGAAATAGGCCCTAAAATAGCCCTCCCGCCTCTCCAAAAAAATTCTTCTAATATTTTTAGATCTCAAATCAAGTGATTGAATTGGGAAACTTTGCTCAAAGTTGGGAAATGAAGTAAAATTAGTAAGCTTTACTCTTCTACTAATGGACATATATGACTTCGGAGATCTCTCAACAATCAAATAATTACCTTTTTCAGTGAAAAATGAAAATTTTCAATAGTTCATCCTAAAAACTACCCAAATTTTTTATAAATAGTCAAAGCAATTTAACTACCCACACCAAAATGAGTCTAAAATTTCAGATCAATTATATATGGTTACTCAAGTAGTTAGGAGTTGATAACTACAAGTAGCTATAGGAGTTCTACCAATATTACATACCTTAGTTAAATAGGAGTCTCTATAGTAGTATCAATTTTTGTATTTTATTATTTTATAGTAGTCTTTGGTTATTAGACATGTTAGTCCAAATTCCAAAATCACTACTATGTAGTGGTGTTGTACATTTGATGCACCTAAATGTAAGCTGCTATTATATAGTGTATTGGTTTTAGGTGTACTTACCTTGGTAATTGTGATCTTAAGTTGAATAATGAAGCAATTTTGGAGATGCACTTGTAGGTGCATGATTGCATACAATATATTCTATTCTATACATTATAGTTATCTAGACCCACGAGTTTTTATGGCTAATCACAACTCCTCCAACCTTTAGCACACCCGCAAAATACAACAAGCAAATTTATATTCATAAATATGTAAATTGTAGATAAAATATCAATTGTGTAGACTATAGACAATGTGATGATAGGCATTTGAATGTGATGATATCATCCTGCTTTGGAGGAAAAATGGATGAGTTTTGGATATTTAACCAATTCAAAAGGTATGATTCATTTTACAAAACATTGCAAAGTCTATTCCAAAGGAATCTCAAGCTTTTTGTGCAAAGTATTTCTTATCCAAATGTTTGCTGAAAAAGGCAAGGTAGGATAGTATGATTTCAGATTTCTAGATGGCACTTGTCTAGTCCAGACACTTAACCTTTAACCCTTAAATGTTCTAGACTATATTTTCACCAAAAATGCTTGAAAACTGCCATTTCTAGTACAAGTACAAAATTTTAGAAAAAAAAATATTTTGGGATTTATGTAACCTTAGATTATTGCTATAAGACAATTTGAAAAGATTTAGAAAAGATTTCAGAAATTTTCACTATGTAGATTGTAAGATATTAGTGTTTGAAGTGATAGAAATCATTTTTCTTGGCCTTGCAAAAAACTAGGTAGCTACACTTCACAAGTCATAATTGCATGAAAAAATGCATCAAATGGTGGCAATTCTTTGGATCCATTCTTTAAGGCAATTTTGTTGCATGCTTTAAAAATTTTAGATATTTAAAATTGTGCAACTTAATAGGACAAAAGAAAAGTAAACAGAAAGAAGTAGAGAATGATTCAAAATACTAAATTGTTAAAAATTTAGTTATAAAATTGAAAAATGCCAATCCCAATGGTTGTAATATATTGAAAAAAAGAATTACATCCTGCAATATATTTATTTTTCAAAAGATATTGAAAATTGAGTTACATGAAAGACTTCAAAATTCATAACTACCCGCAATCTAATAGTCCTCATAACTTTCATCTCATTGATCAAAATGGAATGATTCAAAGCTTTCCACACACACACACACACACACACACACACACACACACATATATATATATATATATATATATATATATATATATATATATATATATATATAAATTTAGATAATCGATTTCAAATTTGTATTTTTTTAAATAATGATTTTTTTAAGAAACTTTTGGGTTGCTTGTTGAGTATATCATACAATAACTTTTTAACCATGTAGTCAAAAGTTATGAAAATTGTTGGGTGTTAAAGCTACTCTTTGGACACATGTTGTATGAAAATTTCAAAGGAAAAAAATAAAATAATGTTTGTAGTGAGCTACTCAAAATTACTATTTTGCCAAAAAAATGCAGTAGGAGCATTTAGAGGTTAGTGAACATTACAAGCTCTATGCATATGATTTTGAAAGTCAAAACTTGAATTTTCACATTTTAATTTTTTTTAAATGCATTTAAGTTTAATCAAGAAAATATAGCTTTAATAATCTAACTTTTGCTCTATTTAAATTTTTTTCAAAATTGAAAATAATAATAATTTGGAGATACTTTGAATATAGCATCTTGAAAGCTCAAAATACACTACTTTTGAACTTTTTCTACCAAATTTTCAAAAAAATATCATATAACTTAAAGAAATTTTGTAATTACTATGATTTTTGCAAAGACTTTTTTTAATCATATATAATTTGTTTCTAAATTTTTAATTATGAAAAATGAGATTAAATTTTAGACATATAATACCACATTTGAAAAATATCAATTTTTTGAAATGTGTATTTTAATATAAAAATCTAATGAAGTTTGACCAAGCCTAAACATGAAATATTTTTTTAAGGGTTAAGGCCATGTAGGATGAAGAGTGCTCTAAAAACTTCTCTTAATCTTTTAAGGTTGTGAATAGATTTAGATATTCATTAAAAATAATTCTCATAATCTTTTTCAACTCTAAATGAAACTTCACCACTTTAGAATTAGGATTTTCTTTTCATTATTCATGAATGATCTTATTTATGATAAAGAGAAGTTTTCAAGAACTTTTAAATTTGTACAAAGCATCAAGATAGTTTATTACATACTACAACTTGGCATTCTAGAGGGTTATTTGTGATCACTAAAGTAGATCCTTGTGGAAGTTTCTTTGAGCATTGGAAGGTCTTTAGAAAAGCTTTCATAGTTCATTACAAATTTTGTTGGAAACTTTTCAATACCAAAAGTGACCACCGAAGATAATGGTGAAATCTTAGGAAATACATGAGGAAATCTTAAGCCAATTCATTCAATTTTTATATTTCAACCTTCTCATAATTTCAATAGAACTTCACTAGAAAGTATAAATGATTAAGAGAAGAAATTATCTTTTTGTTTATAATCTCATGAACCAATAATTAAGAAGTAAAGAAGTTGTTTACTATTTGAAGTTACAATGGGAGTGATTATTAATGGCTAATTAAACTATAGAAACAATTTCATGGAGTTTTAGAATACCTTCAATTGTTGGTAAGAGACCACTAAAGGTCCAAATTGCGTTTTGGGGCAATATAGTGATTTTGGGCAGCTCACTACAATGGAGTTTTTAGTTTTCTTTGTTGAAATTTTCACACAATATGTACCCAAGGATTAGCTTCAAGGCCCAAAAATTTTCATAACTTTTGACTACATGATTCAAAAGTTATTGCATGATATGTAATTTTCACTGTGTGGCGGGCAGCCCAAAAATTTCTTAAAAAATCACTTTTCTCAAAAATAAAAATTTGAAATTGATTTTCTAGATTTATCTATATGTGAAAAGCTTTGAATCATTTTATTTTGATTTATGAGATGAAAGTTATGAGGTGTTCTAGTTTGCAAGCAGTCATTGATTCCTTACTCAAAAATAAACTTTGGAGTCCTTTATTTAACTCAATTTTTAATATTTTTTCAAAATATTAAAAAGATATGATTTAGATTGTTCATTACTAAATTACCAGCATTGGGATTGCAATTTTTCAATTCCATAATTAAATTCTTAACAATTTAGTGTTTTGAATCACTTTGTACTTTTTTATATTTACTATGTTTTTTCCTATATGTTGTGCAATTCCAAATGATCTAAAATTTTTTAAGCATGTAGCCAACTTGCCTTAAAGAATGAATCAAAAGAGTAACCATCATTTTGGACATTTTTTCATGAAAATGTGACCTTGTGAAGTGCAGCTGCCCATATTTTCACAGGGTCAAAAAAATATTTTTTGTCACTTCAAACGTTTATATCTTGTTATCTACATGGTGGAAAATTCTGAAATTTTTTCCACATCTTTTCAAAATAATTTACTACAAGATCCTATGGTTACATGTGTCCAAAAAAAAATTTCATCTAAAATTTGATGCTTGTATCAAAAATGGCAGTTTTGGAGCATTTTTGATGAAAGCATAGTTTTCGACCTTTAGGGATTAAGCAAAAGCTTGAGTGCTTCAATTGATTTGGAGGATCAAATACCCAAATATAGACTAATAGTTATATAATCAAGATAGATCCTAAAGACAAATATATAAACTGCAACTTAAAAGAATGGTTTAATGATGAGATTCAAACAAAAATTGTACGCTAAAAATAAATTAAAGTCCATATAGTTGGGCATATCTTATTTTTGGAACATATTTCATTATAAAATTTATATGAAGAAAAATAAATTTTTTGAAAATTTTATTTTAACCTCTAATAGTTTTTGATTATGCTTTCACCAAAAACTCTCCAAAACTGCCATTTCTAGTACAAGTACCAAATTTTAGAAAAAGAACATTTTTGGGCACATATAACTATAGTATCTTATTGTGCAGTGGTTTAGAAAGATATAAAAAAAAATTCAGAATTTTCCACGATGTAGATGGCAATATATTTGCATTTGAATCAAACAAAATTCATTTTTTTGGCCTTGCAAAAAAAAGGGCAACTACACTTTACAAGGTCACATTTGTATGAAAAAATGTTCAATTTGGTGGTTATCCTTTAGATTCATTCTTCAAGGCAAGTTGGCTATGTGTTTGAAAATTTTCAAATCTTTTGGAATTGTACTGTACTGTACAACATAAAGGAGAGAAGTAGTAAATAGAAAGAAATAGAAAATGATTTGAAACACAAAATTGATAAGAATTTAATTATGGAATTGAAAAATGCCAATCCAATGGTTGTAATGTTGTAATAAACAATCTACATCCTATGATTTCATTTATTTTTTTAAATATTAAAAATTGAGCACAAAAAAAGACTACAAAGTTTATTTTAGAGTAGAGATTCTATAAACTGCCCACAAACTAAAACTTCCCATAACTTTCATCCCATTAATCAAAATGGAATGATTAAAAACTTTCCGCATATACAAAAATATAGAAAATCAATTTAAAAATTTTATTTCTTAATAATAGTGATTTTTTAATTAATTTTTGGCCAATGAAATGACATGTTATACAATAACTTTCCAACCATATAATCAAAAGTTATAAAAACTGTTGGGTTTTAAAGCTACTCCTTGAGAAAATGATTTGTGAAAATTTCAGCAAAAAGAAATAAAAACAATATTCATAGTGAGCTTTCTAAAATAGCTATATTGTCTAAAAAACAATTTATTGCTTTAAGGGTTAAATCCATTAGAAGAGATTTGAAGGGGGTTGGAGGGCTATTTCAAGCTTGTTTCCCCGATGTTGTTTCCCAAGCAAGATTGGGAACAATTGCCGTCAGCTTTTGTTTTTTTGAACTTTTTTTTTTAATTTAGAATTCAAAAAAAGAAGAAACCAAAATTGAGTTAAATTTTTTTTTGTGACATGGCAATCGCCATGCCACGTCAAGTAGGAGTTGCTAGTTGCTACGAGGTTGTTTGCCTAACGCTGGCAGCCTATGGAATTCATAGCCTTGCAAGGGGATTGAAAATCTTCTAATGTTAAGATAATGATATATATACATATATATATACATATATATATATACATATACATATATATATATATATATATATATATATGAAAATTATAATGAATTTGAAATGTGAAATCCTAAAATTGAAGCATTTACTAGATTTTTATATTACTTAATCATCAAGTTTATTTTGGGAGGATGATTTTTTTAGCTAAGAAAATCGAGGTTTAAAGTAAAATAAATTTATTTGTTACCAATCCTAGTATACATCTGTAAAGTAGTTTTCATAATCCATATTGTAAATTTGAGATTGATAGCAAGCATATGAATTTAGAAGTATTTGGATGGATGAAATATTAAAATTCTAAATTGTTAAAGGACCAAGTGTATGTCCCTTCAAGGGACATTCCAAGGTTTAGGGAGGTTCCTATAATCTTGATTTTTGACTTGCTTTACTAAATTTTTTTTAGAAGATAGGAAAATACATTAGCTTTCTCATAGTATAATTTTAATTTCAATTGGTGACCAAGAGCATAAGTTATACTATACTAAGTTCAAAAAGTAGTTTGTTGGGCATCTCTAAGAATCACAAAAGTAAAAATAAAAATTTTCAATTTTGTTTCTAATAGAAAAATACTTTTGTCTACACGAAAAGATTTGCTTCATTCCATTTGGATTGGTTATGAGAGAGTTATAGAAAGTCTTATTTCTTATAAAATTTGAGCATTTTCTTCAAGAAATAACTTATAGAAGTGGATAGGCATCTATCCAATCCATATTATTAAATTTGGTGTCTTCTTTTGTTCTTCTTCCTTTTATTTTTGGTGGCATTTCAAGGATTTTCAAGACTATCAAGCTAATATATGCTTTTTATTGTCATCAAAAACTCATAGGGAAGGGGTGTGCAATAAGAAAATTTAATAACATTATAGCTTTAAAATTAAAATATTGTATTGAATTTGAGAGGCTTTTATTCTTTCATTCTTTTTAAGTAGCCAAATAAGGGATTTAGCTTTGATTAGACCAATTTGATGGAGATATTGTGGATACAATTAGAAAGATATTTAAAGCTTAATCTTTTAATGTCCAAAATTTTTTTCTTGAATTTTTTTCCAAATTTTTGCTTATAATTTGTACCAATATAGATTTTTTCTTAATTTTTGGAAATTGATCATAAAAGAAGGTTGCATTTTGAATATTTAAGCTTGAAATTGGATGAATGAAAAATTATTTGGACAAAACATCAATTCTAAGTGCTCTATTCATCATCCAAAATATGGCCTCTAAAGTGCTTAAGGTTTAAGAGATAATGTGATTTTGGTCTTAGGGAATTCAACCTATTTACAAGGTTCAAATGATTTCATAATATTTTGTCAAATATAATTAAATAATGAGAAATATTATTATTCATCAATTACTGCAATTTTTTTGATCAGATTTGAAATTTAGTATACAAGAAGTTTTGTGTTCCTTAACCCCTGAAGTCCTAAAGTTCCCTCAAGGGACAAATGGGGATAATTTGCTAAGCTTTTATGATCCTGATTTTTGTTGTGATTTTCTGAATATTTTTTCTCAACTTAGAAAAATATGTTAAGATGGAAATATGATTTCTTTTCAATTGTTCCTTGGCATCAAAATTACATAGCCCTAAAATTCAAAATGAAGTTTTTTTAGCAACAAAAAATATCCTATAAAATTTCGAAATAAAAATAAATTTTTTTTTTTCATAGGTTATATTTTTGTCTACATGTGATGCTTCAATTTGTTCTATTTGGATTAGTGATGTTCAAGATATGGAGCTTCTCATTTTACAAACAATCATTTCATCTTTTTGTATAAAGAACTTCTGGAATTTTTTTTTGAATTTGGATTTCACAATTTTCAAGGAAAAAAGTTCCACAAGATTCAATTTGCTCACCATTGGTATTAGTGTGTTTCAATTCCATCTACAAACTATTAACAATTTTTTTTTTTTTTTTTTTTTTTTGTGTTGTATCTACTTCTACTTAACAAATTCTTAACAAATGAAATGAAGTTGTTGTTATTGAATTTTTCCCTCAAGGTTCTCAATTCTTCAACATAATATTTTGTAATTCAAAATATATACTACAAAAATTTTAAATTAAGAATATTTAAAGTCTTGTAATCTAATTATGCAAGGTGCAAAAAAAATTGTTCTTTTTACTTTGAACACAAATATTTTGTAATATATGTTGTCAAAGTTTCTATAATTTCTCCACACATTCTTAACTTCTAAAGGACCAAGATTTTGTTCAACCTACACAAGGAAATCTTGGGTAGGTTCCAACGAAGTCATTTTGGATCATATGTTCATAGAATTTGGACACAATGTATAAACAAACATCTTCTTGGTGAATTTTTTTTCTAATCAAGTGCTCAAATCAAAAGTTATGCTACCCCCAATTTTTTGGGGTGCTCAGGCATTTTGGAAATCTTTGGAGAGTATTTTGCAAAGAGTTTATCAACTTTTGAAATTTGGCATGTTTGTAACTAATAAAATATGGCATACAATTATCCCTTCCAAAACAAATTTTAGTCCTCAAATCACATTCTAAGAAGAGTCAAATTCTATTAGTTATATTGGGGCAATTTCTAAAAAACGTTTTCTTCAAACTTCAAGTTCTATTATCTTGCAATTTGTGAAGCCAAAATTCTTAAAAAAAGTTTCTACATATTCCAAATGTTTGTCTCTATTTTTTTTACTGTTTGGATATCAAATAAAAAATTTCCTCATTGCACAAGAAATCATCAAAAAATGACTAGTATATTGCCAATTCACTTAACTTCCATGCATTGCAAGGTGATTTAGTGTAAGTTAAACATCTCAATTGCTTCTAAATTTTTTCAAAAATGAAATTGACATCATATACTTATGAATGGTTAAAATCTTCATTTTTGTATAGTGCAAAATTTTATTCAAAGAGGGCCCAAAGTCTACTAACCTTGTTTTGTATGAATAAATTTTTTTTCTCACTTCAAATGTTATAATCTTTTGATCCACTTAGTCAAATGAATTGAAACTTTTTCCACACTTTAATAAAATACTTTACTTCAATTTTTCACAATTGAAGTTTCTAAAAATAATTTCAATTTTCATTTTTGAATAACATACCCTAAATTTGCAGTTTTTGACAATATTACCCCAAAAAATACCTCGGTCGTTTAAAAGTCAACCCCTAGACAACATGGCGAACATTTTTTGGCCAATGAATGACAAAGATTCTCTCCATGCAAGACAAAAGTGCAACTATTCATCCTCCAAATTTTTGTAGGAGAAGAGATGATTATCTACAATAGCTTGACTTCCAATGAGTGCTTTTGCATTTTTCTTAAGCCAAAAATGCACACTCTACCAATACAGATGATTTCCACGGTGATTGATTTGGTGTTCAAGGGTTCAACTAGTCCAGTGCAAAATCCTACAGTTCAATATGCGAAGTGAACAATTTTTAAACTATTTTGCTCTTTGCAATAGAAATGACAGTTTTGAGTGATTTTTTTTTTTATGGAATAAAAAACCTCAGGACATAGGTCTTACACTATTTAATCATAGCCAAAGAGTTAAATATATATAATTTGTTATATGTTTTGATTCTGTATTTGAAAGAAATATTCTACCAGTTCTACTCTCTCCTTTGTAACATTTATAGAGGTTCGACTGTACCTTTACTTCCAGTTCAATGATTTCGAAGCATCTTGGCATATTCATCCCCTGAGGAGCATCTTCCGCCGTTCATTCCTCGGGACCGCGTGATTTTCCTGCGAGGAATTTTCGAACGTCGTCCCTTGCGGGTCACTCATCGTCCCTGCGCGTCCGCCATTTTTTCAATTCTCTTCAAGCTTGCCGGCCTCGCGGTTGCCGACTTCAATTTCGTGGCCGGCCTCCCAAGTCCAGAATCCACTCCGGATTCAAACAGACTTTGGGTTTCTTAGGGTTGGGTTGGGTTGCGTTGCGTTGCGTTGAGGTGGGTTCGTTTATTGGAACCCAGTGCTTGCATCGAAAGCGTAGAATTAGCTTTTCCTCCCTCGAATCGGAGATTTCGCCTGATGCCCACAAACGTGACGATGAGCAGTGCAGCGGAGGCCGTCCCTTCCGATGGCACCCGCGACAGGAAAGCCGCGAAGGGGAGACGCCGAAGAGCGGCCGCGGAGCAGCGTCGAATCGAGCAACAGCGGTGGGGGAAGTACCTGGATGAGGACGAGGACGACGATTACGCCGTGGTGATTGCGCCCATCCCTCCGGGCTCTCGTCGCCGCGCGAGACGACGGAGCGATCGGGAAATATTGCTCCACACCAGCTTCGATCACGCGCTTGAGGAAGATCTCGATCCTGACTTGGCTCTGTCGTTGGCTTTGGCTTTATCTTTGTCTTCAACAACTGCGACGGAGGACACTGAGCCCGCTCCAATTGCTTCGATTGGAACCCTCGCCGACATGACGTACGAGAGTCTGGTGCAGCTCGAGAATGTGACGTGCGTGGCATCGGCTGCAATGATTGAGAGTTTACCTGTGTGCAATTTCGTCAAGGAGCAAGCCGGGGGGTCCGAAGTGTGCGTGATTTGTCAAGGGGAATATGGTCATGGGGATTTGCAAGTGAAGCTGCCTTGTTTGCATGCTTTTCATCAGGCTTGTGGCGCGGAATGGCTACGCAAATACTCCAAGCTCTGTCCTGTATGCAAACATGATATCACCGAGGTTGCGTCTGAGGTGCCCGAGGTACCTGAGGCATCTGTGTAGTTAGTTCGTTGCTTCGACCATGTTTATATATTCTTGGATTCTCGTAGTCTCTTTCCTTGCAGCCACATTGGCTGGATTACGTTGCCCATCATCGGAGCCATCCACATTCAGGATTGTAGCTTGTACATAATGATGTAGTGGTATGGGGGTGAGTAGAGGTGACTAGCTTCGTTCGTTTTCGTGGTTGGGGTCGAGAGCCAGTACCTGAAGCTGAGACACCAACAACGAAGTGATTAGGGTACGGTTGAGAAGAGGGCCAGTGCCATTCGTTCGTGCTAATTGAGCGGATGCAAATATCTTCGGATTGTAAGTTAGAGTGAAGGAATTTTGAAAAAATTGTACAGATTTCTTCTCTGCGAGTGTCTTGCATATCTTGTGAAAGCCAAGAGGCTGGGCGGGGGCGCGAGGCCCCTTCACATAAACGGTCTTGCATATCTTGATCTCTGAATTTCTCAAGTTCTGGTAGTACCCTAATTGCACTGCCTTTCAAGGGACATATGGGTTTCTGAATGCACGCTGAACTTGTGTTCACAACTTAACATTTGGAATTTGTATAATCATGTGCTTGCTGTACATTCAGCTCTGCCTTGGGGTGACAAATGTTCTCTGACAAATGGACTCCTTGCTCAGGAGCTTTGAACTTGACATGTGGACACTGTCCAATCACCTGTGGACAGCACATCTTTGCAGTCCTTTCCGGGGAATGTGCAACTGAGGTGGGGTATCGTAAAACTACAGCTCCGGGACTCAAAAAGTGTCCTCTCTGCACATGGTACATATGAGAGTCTTAAATCTACCAAAAAGAACGTTTCTGGGTAGGGACACTCCATAACATTGTTCACCAATGAGGTAGGGGTCCCTTTTGCATCCTTGAAAAGGGAACCCACAAAATTGTCTTATGTGGCTCCTATGCGACTCCAACCCCAATCCTTGAATTAACTGATAACTTCCTCCAACCCGAATCCTTCAACCCGAATCCTTGAATTAACTCATAAGTCCCTCCAAGGCATCTAGCAAAGCATGATAACTGGGGAGGACCATTGCCTGGTTAGACAATGATTATGTCAGACACCCAGATTTCAGCTTCAATAATCCCTGCGGCTTCTGTTTGCATTCCAAGGATTTCTTATGGATATCCCACCTTACAAGAGTCATCAGAGAGGTTGGCTGTACACGCCAAGAGAATCTTGAGATATTGTGTGAATGTGCAATTACAAAATGTGCAATTAGAGAGGGTTGAGTGTAATATGGAGTACTAACTGATTTGGATGATGACTTTCGCGGTTCATTCATAGATGGGGGTGACGCGCGAAGGCAATGCAATAGCCTCGGAACAATGTGATCAGGCATTCTCAACTTCTCTTTACTAGCTTGCTCATCCATCTTTGAATACTTACAAGGTGAATACCCATTTGGTAAACAAGTGTGAATGGTCTATATCAATAATTTGAAATGATTCATTTCAATGGGAAGATTCGGCAGTTTTTCAATGAGCAACATTGTGTTTTAATAACTACCGAACTCACAAGCTGTGTCACTCACGAAGCATTGGGCAGCAAAACAACTGCTTTGTAGTCACTTGTGCAAGGTAGTGGCAGGATACGGCAGAGTGATTCTTTCATTGACTCGTTGTTTGTCTCTGCTCTGACTTCTTCACGTAGCTCATCTTGGGCCTGCAGCCACGTTAACAAAAAATCAACAAAATGATGGCAACTTCTTCTCTAATAATCTAAAGCACTGCGGAGTGGTACGCCATTTAGCCTCCCAGCACATCATTAATCACTAAACAGGGTTGCCAGAGATCCTTACCTGCAATGAACTTGCCAAGCCCCCTGTGAAGTTTCTCGATTGGTAGGCTCGCCTCAAGCGGTTGACCCAATAGTCGTTATCCTGAACACCAGAAAATGTCGACATTATCATAAAATAGATTCGAAAATGCAATGTACCCAATGCTCCCGTAATTTGTACATCTGAATACTGGTAAGCTACTAAATAATACATCCAGAAACATTCACAGCCCGTGAGTGCAGGAAGGCTGATTTGAAGTCTGATCCACATTTGAAGTCAAATTTCAGGCTACATTCGTGTACCTCTTGAAAGATTTCATACTCCCGTTGTTCAATCTCCAAAACGGTTTCCACATCGTCATTGACTGCTGTCTTTTCTTCTTGCAGTTGCCTGATTTCCTCCAAGGTGATATCAACCTGAATTTGACCATAGACACAGTAATGAACTCTACCACCAAGGAGGCAATGAAAACGATTGGGGGAGTCCATAAAGAGCCATGATTTGGATATGTAATATGAGAGCGACTGGTCCAAGTGTTCATCACTAGTCCAAAAATTATGACGATGCAGAAGCAAATTCGAATGGAAAAATGTAATCTCCGTATCTTCAACATTATCAAGAACTTCGGCGTCATATTTTAGGCTGGTTTTCAGAATCAAGAGTATGAATTAATGCAAGTCGTATGATTAAAAATATTTGTGCTATACGGAGTAGAATTGTATTTACCAACTCCCATGCAATGTCAGGATCACAAGAAAAACTGACAGCAACATGCCCAAACATCTCCTCATACAAGAACGGATTGCTGCCTCCCATGTATGCAGACACAGTTGCACCGTACACCTGTCAGGATGGGCAACAGTTTGACGGTCAGCTGCTTGACAAGACTCATTCGAGTGTCTTCGGAAGAAACTGTAGAGGAACCCTAAACCCTATACCCTACCTTTCCATGCTTGAATCGGAGAACTTGCACAATTTTTGTTTCCAGAAACTTGCACATGAATTCTGTCTTCTCCACGTCAAGACCCTGAATGAAAAGAAAATTCTATCGATTTAGTTGGAAATTCTGTCAAATTAGTAATGAACACAACCCTGTGCACGATAAGAAAATTGTGATGAATGTTATCTGGAGTTTTCAACTTGGGGCATAAGATCTCACCACCTGGGGACCTTGTAAATGGATAGGAAAAGCGAGATAAACTTCACACTGAGATTCGACCATGTCCATCCAAACTTCTTCCCTGATAAAATCAACTCAAAAATTACTCGTAAGGTATAAATTAAGACACGCATATCATTTGATCTGCCTGTAAAGAAGAGATCTATTCATTTCTGGAAGAGTAAGGCTAGTACAGTACCTTATAATCTCTGAAGTAGGAGTCACGGGCACAATTGCCAAATTTTTGCGGTCGAAGAGCATCACAGGCTTCTCTGGCTTAGGAATACCCCCCTTAATGAATTCAAAGCATTGTATTAGGACAAGGGTCCCTAAGCGAAAATTAACCATACTTCGTATGAGCAGAGGAATTCATGGGTATAGAACGCTTTAATAGAGCAAAAAATATACTGAAATGTAATATAATATCTGTTCAAGTATCGCAGACCCCCGCACAGACCTCAACAGATGGACAGGGATTTGAAATTTTCCAGGAAAAGTAGATGATGAGCATCGTATTACCAGGTATTGCAATATAAGTGGCAAGGCCTCCTTAGTGTCGATAGCTCCAACGATTATCACTGTAAACGTGGAAGGGTCTATGTAACAATCATTAAAATATTGGCAGCCTTTTTTTGGATCCACTTTGGTGAGAGTTGCTGTTGTCCACGGCTACCAGTGCACATCAACCAGTCAAAAGCACGAGTTTAGGATCAGAATATCAGTCATTTGTTGCCAAGAATGAACGGGGTGGACAAACGAACACATAAATATGTAGTCAACAACACCTAGCCTTGAACTAACCTTGTAGAAAAAAGAATCGCCGAGGTTGACAGCACTAATTCTGTCGTAAAATGCACTCTGCGGATCTCGATCTAGGGCCTTCAAATGCTCGATATATCTTTCCATCACCAGTTTCACTTCCGCATCGGCAGCCTCCACTTTCGTCACAAACAATTGGTGCCCAAGCTGGAGCAAAATCCAGTAATCTCAGTAAACAGTTACTCCACTATCCTCTCCCGGTATGCATGTGCACTTGCAAGTGCATCTTTCTACAAATAAACCCCGTATACTGCTAATTTATTATTGGAGAAAGCATAGGCAAGGGTAATCGTAGATCAGTACTATAATCTGAATGTATCTGCTAAGATAGCGACATTTAGAATTTGGGCGCATTCTTCTCGCAGCTCCATAGAAGAAGATCGCAAACAGGTACAGTTTGAGGAGATACTGTTACATTTGATAGTGACAAGTGCTTGTGTGGGCAGTCAGAATTGGATGAGCCCTGCTAACAGCCATAGTGAAG
This sequence comes from Pseudoscleropodium purum, assembly GCA_963969395.1. Taxonomy (NCBI): domain Eukaryota; kingdom Viridiplantae; phylum Streptophyta; class Bryopsida; order Hypnales; family Brachytheciaceae; genus Pseudoscleropodium; species Pseudoscleropodium purum. The sequence goes on from OZ017795.1 coordinate 31,978,864, forward strand.
CAAGGAAGATTATATTACCTGCAGAGCTGTTTCCAAGTCCGCTTTCGAACAATCTACGGCAAAAGCCCGCGTGTAATATCCAAGAGATACGCTTGGATCAATTATTTTGCCTGCAAGCAGTTCATTCAGTATAGGAGGTTTATGGCCGTAAATGCCCACTTCATGAGCAAAGGGTCTTCCCATTTTGCATGTATAGTGGTCACTTTCATCTATTTCAGATATTCCTCCATATGCGAATCCACGCACGAGAATCTGCAATGACAAGTGGAACCCAAGAGATGATTTAAAAATTTCTCAAGCATAAATTAGTAATTAAATAGGTCTGCCCTTCTGCGCAGGCAATAGACCAGCTCACAAATCGAGATACATCGAAGTAAATTACAGAGAACACAAACAACATGCAGTAAAGTGAATCGATAGATAAAAGGGAATTTTAACCTCATCATCATTGAAGTCTGTGCATTTATAGCACACGCGCATCCCATTGCTTAGAGTTATCTCTGTTGCTTCAAATTCGAGACATTCCTTGGTCTCGGTAATTACTCTATACATCCCAGAAAACATCGTCATGCACCCGTCATGTCCACAGACCATAACTCAGTCAGCCAAAAGCTCTCTACAGCCCTAACACCATCTCAGGAACTAAAGAAGGTCACGCTGAAGCAATTGACCTCATTTGAGGTCTACAAACAGAATAGAAATCTAATTAGCATTCCTCGGAGCACACAGCGATCTCCTTACCCTGGTGCGGGGAGATCCATAACAATGACTTCTGGGAGATTTTCTTCATCCCAAGTGGCGATATCACCCTGTATTTCCATCTCTGCTACTTTCGCAACAACAGCCTTCAATTTCTCCTCGTCCGCAATCGCATGAGGTTCGGTAGTTTTAATTACACAGCTATGTGTTGTGTAAAAGTGCTCTGCAACCTTCGACACCTCGGTAGCAGAGATGTCTGATATTTGGATTAAGAATGTGTCAGAACTCCCACTGTTGTTGCGTCGATGTTGAGATTCACTTCAAGCTCTAGCTATGTTCCATAGAGCTAGCCCTCTCAGCGAGATTTTTAGACAAGAATAAATCCGTAAAAATGAACGCACCTTCTACGAGAGTCTTCCGAAGCTGCGTTGAATATTCGATTGATGGTAATGCATTTCCCCGCAGGAAGTGCTAAAACACGAATCACATTTGGTTAGAGTCAGTTGTCACTGAAGTCTCGTTGCCTTCGAAAATGGTGCATATGCTGTTCTTATAACGCGAAACAGAACCCGAAAAAGTACCATTCTTTGAGCACAGATTTGTACGTCTGTGAAACTCTTATATAAGCAGTAAGATAAAATTCAATGCTTCCTATCTGCAAAAGCCCCTCTCGTTACCTTGAAATTGCATTGCACTCGATTCAAGAGAACCTCGATAAAAAATGAAAGTCTCAATGATTAATAAAACTCTTCACACCATCTTAAATCTCAGAGAACTGTTTCTGAAATCGATCTCACCAAAGCCAGCTGCCTCACCTCAACGTAAATGTCACGCAAGTCTTTGGACTGACGTTGGTCTCGCTGTAGATAATTCGATTTAAGGAACACCAGATGCTCTGCACGCGCAACTGCTATTTCCCTCTCTGAAAACCCGTATAATCGTACTCGTGCAACCTTCACATTTAACACAGTATCCTAGCAAATTAGAACAATGCCTTCGCGCTAATGCACGAATTACTAATTAAAACATGATGAGAGCATAAGAGCCTCACCTCTGTGAGCAATTGCTCCAGTGCTCGACATGTTCCTCCTTCGGAGCATAGTGCACGAAGGGTGTAAACCATCACTGGGTTGCTTACGACCAAACTTGTCCCGTCGCCGGAATAAAACGGCCGATCTGTCTGCTTTGAAATCCTGTAGAGCCTACTATCTAAAGCACTGAAGAACATCGTTCTAGCCAGTTCCAAACGGATATCTTTAACTGTATTTTTTGATGGTCTTGGTGCCATGCAGGCTAGGTCGACTCCTGACTGAATATATCAAAATGAAGATTTTGATGTTAGGTCTTCTGGCAATCAATGATGCTTGAAAATATATGGTCGTTCAACACAAAGAAGACTACCGTCATCCCAGTCAGAATAAATAAATGGACTGGAAGCTTCTTTGACGAAAGAGGAACATACTTTGTTATAATCAAGAACCACTTCGTAATAACCATCTCAATTTAGAAAGTCGAAACCGAAGCGGAAGTGGAAGTGCAAAAGGTAGATGAGATGAATACTTACTCCTTCTGCCTCTGGATCCACAAAACATAAGAAGCGTGGTTCATCATGTGGAGGCACTGGGAATGTCGGGGTTGTGAGAGAACGGTTTGTGTCTTGAACATGACTTCGCTTAGCGGCGAACTCAAGTTTGATGAGTTTGACAACATCCTAGAGTAAACATGAAAAAATTAAAAACTTTTGACAAGCATTCCAACGAAGAAAAGAGCACCAAAGGAATCCAATCAGAAAGGATTTTCGGCGTATGCAACAATTGGATTGGATTCTGATTCGGCGTATGCAACAATTTAGATTCTGTTCAAAGCTATTCTAAGACTTCAAGAAGCATACCATTGTTACAACAACATTCAACTTACTACAAAACAAAGGCTACTGAGCACCTGAAAAGGTCCTGGAGGTTTGAGCAAGCCAGATTCGTGCCACAAAGTGGAATACCTCAGAGTTGTCAAAGTCTCCAACCGCAACAACTGCCATGTTTTCTGGTCGATACCAAGTGCGGTAGAAATCTCGCACACGTTGCCCAGGCACGCTTTTTATAACTTCCTCTTCTCCAATTGGTAGACGATCACCATACTGCAAGCAATCGGAGAGTTTAGCAAAGTTCATTAAGGAAAAATTACTGCTTGTCGGTACACAAACCGATGAGTAGTTCTGGAGCTCTAACTTGCAAGGAATCACATGACCTTGCTTGACTACCATCATTAACAGAGGTGATCGATTTAATTTCCTTGCTCTGACCAGTAAAAGTTGTCCCTAAAACAAGTACGCGAACCTCTCTTAAACTACCCTAAAATTGAAACAAGATGAGGTATGACACCTTAGAACCTTCCAACAAGACTTTCGTGTATGCTGTCCTTGATCGCCCGGCGGAATTCCTTCCCTGTCTCCATTCCTCCAGTACAGCACCTCTCTCTTTCTCCAAATCCTCGTCAGATGCCCGAATCTGAAAATTCATTTCACAACATGAGCTTTGCATGAACTCCCCCAGTAGATTGCTTCAACATATGAAACACATTAGAGGTCAGAGAAATTAGAATTTGCTAAAGAAACGTTTATCTTGTAAGCTGCATCATACCTCCGTGCTGTATTCAGCCAAAACATGGAGAGCTTTGGACAAGATTTCGGGTCTATCAACAGGAACCAATATCTCATAGACGGTCTCATCAAAATATGTGTAAGCATTGTTGCAAGGTCCAAACTGCGAGCCAATAGTCTCCAAGAAATGAACCAAATCATGGTTTGAATAATCCTTAGTAGCACTGAAAGCCAAGTGCTCCACGATATGTGCGACACCTTGCTCGCCGTCCTCCTCGAAAACAGACCTGCCACTCAACATTCATTTGAAGAGATCAGGGTTTGATTTCACATCCTAAAGTACAATTTGAAATAATTCCTGCACCTGATGAGGTTCTAATTGCCAGTACGTCTTAAGAAGATTCAGACATTCCTGAAGACTCGCAGGCGTCATTTGTCGCAAACAGAAACCGCCTAATGGGAGCCCTAGCTTGGCTATCACTGAAACAAAGATACTCAAGAAATGGTGTGCATCAGCAGGATATTAACAAAATGAAAGAAACAAGACTCTGTTCCATCGAAGCTTACCCTACTGGCACCACAAGTGCAAGAGCTGCTCGATCTCGTGGCTTCACGTTTTTGCGGACATAGTACCGCATCCCATTCTCCAACATTCCGTACAAAGCTCCCGCCGGACCTGCAGGAAGAAGATCCTCAGATTTGACGTTCAGAGGCTTCAGCCCCTCGAAACCAAGCACGAGTGGCTCCGCGGGCGCCGGTGGAGCGATGGCCACTTCCTCGGACTTCGACACCATCGACATCGACCGCACGAACTTTCCAGGCTCCAGAATGGACTTCTGTCTCTCAAGCTGCCTCCCAGACGGCTGCCGTTGCATGCCTCCGCTCGCCATCGGCTTCACTTCGCTTCCCTCCATAATTCACACTATCAATCCTCAACGCTTCAAAATCGAACAAACTACCGAAGCCGAAGTGTAGCGCAAATCTTAAATCCCTCACACACGAACTCCGATCCGATTGCCTCAATTTCCCCAGCAAACTCGTTCCAGAGCTAATACTTAACAAGAAAATTCTCCGAGAGCCTCTTTATCCTCAACCAGAGTGGACTAATTCAAATACTCAGCGGTCAAATTTCGGCGCTAGGAATCGAAGCACGTGCTTCCAATTCAGAACCTGCAGCACATTTCGAAGAGCATTACATACAGTAATTAAAGCTGACTATCAATTGCGAAAACCTTGAGAACTTCCGGCAAATTCGAATGCCGTTGCAGACCAATTTCTACAGAAATTCCCGATCAAAATCCGTAGCACTTATTTAATCCACGGTTGTTCTAATCAGGAGAAAAAGATCAATTTCACTCCTGAAGTACTACAAGAGAATGCATCAATTCTGCTGCAAAGTAACTGCAAATACTGTTCGAGTTGCACGACATTCGTATCGAATGCTTTGATGCACTTGGAGGTATTCTGGAATATGGCACATAAAATAATAAATCTAGCACCAATTTGACTCCTTCCGTCTCTCCTGCAAGACGGTGCTTGAAATCTGGAGAGGATCGTAAGCTTCGTTTGGGATTCGGCGACTTGAAAGGAATCGGCACAGCACCTCGACAATAGCACGAGCTACCTAAGCCTATGAAGACTTAGGTAGACTTACGTAGGAGAACTATCTCCGACAATCCAACACACTTTTCATTCACATTGGTCACAGGATCATAGTTACACTAGAATTAGTCTTCTAGACAATCTACACTGTCCAATGTTGAATCCATACTATAAAGTGGGGTCGAGCAAGGTGAAAACCCAAGATTTTTATCCTAGGGGAAAATGTAAGAATTTTTTTATTTCTAACACATGAAAAATCTGCAAATTTCTAATTCATATTTGCAATCAAAGGTCCCAAAACACCTTTGGGGGTTAGGGGGTTAGAGGAGGGAATAGGATTAACCCCGGAGCGCTCCGACATCCATTTTTTGGACGATGAATAGATTAAAGTTCTTGTTTCCATCTTGTTCTTGCTTGGATGAAAGTCATCCTAATTTTTGGTGATACTTTATTAAGTTCTTGTCTTATCTAATGGTTGGATTTGGTATTACTAGAATAAAAAAATTTCTAAAATTACAAATGCGGAAGTGTGTCAAGTGGTCAAATTGCATTGATTCTAGTTCAAAACTACATTAGCAAAAATGAAGTCCAAGATGTAAAGAACACAAAAATTTCAAAAAATCACCATGTCAAGAGAACCTCATTTTGAATCCATTCCAATAAGTTTTGCTCAAAAAATGATAATATTTTGCTTGTAATCAAATTTTGAAGAAATTTTGAAATTTTCCTTTCCAAATTTATAGAAAAATATTGGTGATAGTATTGGTGCATCTAACCATACAAATGGAATCTAAAATTCAAAATCTACAACTTTCTTTTGTATATCACTTCTAAAATATTCTTTCAAGTAGCACTTTATAATGATTTTCTCCAAATCGTCAAATCTGGAGAAGAGTCTAGATGCTCCAGAGTTAATACGACACAAAATAGGGGCTTTTTTTTACATTTATCCCAAAAAACTACGTTTTCACCCTACTAGACCTACTTTAGTATCCCGCATTTAGGATATCTAAAGGGACAAAGACCTTTTTCTAATCCTTGTAAGGATTATTATTGGCAATCTAAATTTATTTCAATAAACTGGAAAATTTTACTGAGTGTGAGATTATGAATGCATTTGGATTATAAACGAGCACCTAATTGTAATGTGCAATTTGTGTTTGCATGCCTCTTTCATACATGCTTTAGTGCAATCTTATTTATAAATGTTTTAAATCCTTTATCAATTAAAATGCCTCACTAAAAATAAGGGATTACTATACATCTTAGGAATGATGGCTTCAATATGCTACTATATATTTTTACACATGTTTCAATTTTTTTTTGTCCTTGTAGTCATTAGAAGATTTTTGGGGCCTCTGGATGCCTACGAGTTATCACAACCTGCGAACACAGGAAACAGGTTTGGCGCAGCGGTCTAACGTGGCCGAGCCCTTGCCACGTCATTGATCAATTTTATTTTTATTTATTTTATGAAAACAAAAATTCTGACAACAGCTGTTCCCCTCACTGCAGGAAACAATTGCAGGGAAACAAGCCCGAAATAGGCTTCTGGACACCCCAAAACTCTTCTAATGAGATGACTTTCATATGGCTATTTTTACAACCACATGGTTACAACTCTACTATACATACTATGAACATTTTTTTGATGACATGTCCAATATGCCATTTAAATCACTTTTAACAAGTGTCTCATTTTGTTTGATTTTTTGTGTTGTAACAATAATCTATGAACCCTTATGAACATGTAAATTTCAATATTCTTTTAAAATTTATAATATTTTGACATTAAATTCTAAAGATTGCACATTAAATTCAAATAGTTTGAAGTATTTTGAAAAAGATCTATTTGCAAAATTTAATTATTAGATTTTATTTTACATTCAAAATTTGCAATTGAATCAATACAAAATGTCATCCAAAGGCCTCATAGGCTCTTAACTTTTAAAGACTAGACACTCAAATTTTGAATATCAAATTGACTCAAACATGTTCCAAACATATAAAATCTTGATATTTTCATTCATCTAAATATTTGTAGATTTTGATACTAATTCTCTTACATTTCTACCCTATAAATTTCTAAAACTATTCTTTCCAAATATTCTAAAGTTCAAAGGGCATAAATATGTTTGATATCAAAAAGAAATTTGGTATAGAAAATAACCCTTGTAAAATCACTTAAATAAGTACGTAAAATAAAAATCATGATAAATCACCATAATTAGCACTTCAAAGTTTGAACCTAAAGAAAAATTTAGTAAAACTTATAAATATTTAGTCTATAATCATTTAGAAGGAATTTTCAATATTAAATTTCAAATATTATTGAAAAATATTAGATAGTGCAAGTATTGATTTGGTCTATAAATCATATTTTTTAAATTTTTGCTCAAAAGCGATTATTAAATTATCAATCCAAATTGTAATTTACAATACATCTTTATAATTTTGGACTTCTAGACTATTTCATAATCCTTAATTAACCATTAATGACCTAAAGGGGATGTACTTCAAAATAGACCAAGTTTGCCAAGAACTTGAAGAATTTGTTTCCTCTTTTTTTCTTGAGATTAGATAGAATATAATCCTAGGATCTTATAGTTCACATTGAGAATGAGAACCTCAAATAATTCAGATTATTTGACGATGTAGTTTAGTAGATATTTAAGTTTGAAGTTTTATTTGGGTTAATGGAAAAACAAGGTAGTATACTTCGAAAAAGCATATCTTGGTGAGAATATTTTAAAATGATGACCTTTCCTACTTGGTGAAAGACATGAAAGTTAAGAATGTGGCTCATCTAAAATTTCACAACATTCTAAGCATTTTTCAATTCATGGTGGAGCTTTTAATGCACTCAGATTATTGAAATGAGAGTACAAGTAGTGTTTAGGAGAAAAATAAAAATGGAACACTTGTATTCTCCTTAAATTCTTTAGATTTGCCCTTTTTGAGGTGGATTTGCCTTTTTTGAAGTGGGCAACAATCGCACTAGTTGGATGACTTTTCAATCTATGCCCAAACTGAACCCCTATGTAAACTATACTACACCACTCAACTTTAAAAAATTCCACAAAGTGGAGTTAACTTGGAATTTGTTGAAACTATCACCCTTGGATTTATAACATAGTCTATTTTCTAAAAATATTTTTTATTTTAAAAAAAACTCAAAATTTGAAAACGAGGAGCTCAAAAAAGAGGAATAGCATTCAAAAAATGGTCGTTTGGGTCATTAGGATTTATACGGTTCAAAGTTAGCATAAAAGCTTTTCCTTTGTTTCATCTCTTCAAACTTTGCAAATTCCTCTCATACAAAGCATCATATTATTTATCTATTTATTTTCTAATTTTATTGCTTGAATATTTTTTGGAATGTTAAATTGTATTTCTAATTGAGAGACAAACTAAAAGAAGAAAAAATATTACAAGGCCATTGTACCCAAAGCCACAATATGAACAACAATATGCTAGTTTTAAGCCATACTTGTTGGATTTTGTAATGTCATCAAATTGCAGATGGAATTATATAGCGTTGTCACAAAATGTAAAATTAACCCTTAACAACATATTGAGCAATTCTTATCTAACCTTTGTTGATCTTAAAAAAATAATTCTAGATGCAACATGATATTTTTGTGTATTTGTTGTAGAAGGTGCATGAATTGAGGCATACAATAATGACAAATTTTGTATATATGTTGAATTAAATTCAATGGCACATGATACTTCTTATATGTCTCAACATTTGCAAAATAGTCACATATTCTATGTGTATAATGCTATATTTGAGCATGGTAAGGTATAGATGCTAAAATGACATCCAATTGGAAGTTGCTAATCGTTGAATTATGAATTTAATGGTGTATATTGCCATATTTTAGTATATAATTTGACATGTGTTCTATAGGAGTCAAATACAATTCGGTACATATAACTTTCCACAAATCTTTAATCCTAAAACAACACAAAAGACCCATATTGTTCAATAGATGACTTTCTCTATTCCTGTAGAAATAGAAAGTGCACCTAATGGTCCAAAATCGGAATCATATTTGAATGAGTACCCATCATTGTATCACCATCCCTCTAGGTTTTAAGAGTGACCTTGTAAGGATGCTATTTAAGGCCCCAAAGTGTCAAATGGATGACTCTCGAAGATCAAGGTTAATCCTTGAAGGACATTGAAGACCCAAAGTGTCCAATGAATGACTTCACTATTCACTGTAGAAACATAAAATGTGCCTATTGATTCAATAATTAAGGTAGTTTGCTCTTAAAGCAACTTACCATTTAAGCCTATCCAACTCATCATTGACAATGATAGATATTTCAAGCAATATGTCACTCATTCTTAGATAGGGGGTCATGTTTAGAACATAGACAAGACTACTTTAGAGCAACATTTTGGTGACTACCTTGGTCAAGGGTTAACCTTCTAAGGATGCTAAGGTCAAAGTCCTTTAAGGATAAAGTGAAATTCTATGTGCTCGGATGCAACCACATGGGAAGATTGTTGGAACAACACTTCTAAACTTCGTGGTTAGGAATTTGCTCGGTCCCTCTCTTTGATCAAATTTCTCAATGGTACCTAATGTAAAGGCACCCAATGGTGTCCCCATATTCAATGGCAGTCCTTTCTAGGAAAGGGAGTCATTTTGAAACGCAAATCTAGGTGAAGAATACATGGCTTATCATGTTGGTCAACAATTAATAAGCTTTGCTTGGTATGTCTACATTTATGTACTGAAATGACTCCCCTTCTTAGAAAGAGACGCCATTGGGTACAGGGATGCTTTCAAGTGCCTGTACCTGTACCTTAATGTGTGAAATTCACTCTTGGGTTGAACATAGTACATCAGGTACAATCTCTTGCTTTCAGATACAGTCAAACTACTGTACTTGTTACGCAAATGGACAGCAATTCTTGTTGACATTAAGAGCCTCGGTGTCTGATTTGGTGCATTTGAAGGCACCAGTAGGAAGCAGAATGTGCTGCTGCAGGAGTGTGACCGATTATGGAGCAGAATCAGCAGGTGTGGCTGATTCTGACGTTCCCCTCACCTCTTCACGTAAGGCGCGTTCTCTAGTACAAATCAAACTGAGTATGAGAGTTTCTACAATTGAGAGTTTCTACAATTGCGCAGGAAGAGAAGAGAAAAAGAGTGGCCACATTCGGAGCCTCTGTGTGGCAAAGCATCGATACAATGGACACTGGTAAGAGTTTTCTACATTTCAAATGATATGAAATCAGTACAGGAAACATCTGCAGTGTTGAATTCATCACTATCTATCAACAACAAGGTAATTGCTTCGTTTCTCACACCATAATGTAATGCTTTCCCTTGAAGATCCAGATTGATGGTGGGTACGTAACAGTTGTCGCAACACCGATGCTGTGTCTCGATCCGAGACTTGCAAAATAGTTGAGGCAGGCAACCATTTGCAGGAGCATCACCATCAGTATTCCGGGCACGCTTGCAGGATCGGAGAGACTGCCTCTGTAAAAAGCTGAAGCGGAGCCAAGATCGTTGTAAGCATTATTACCACCGTACCTGCGGGTCGTGGAGGATGCTCTAGCTATGGAGCCATTCGTATTGCAGTTACAGGCCTTGGAGAAGTAGGAACGAAAATCCTTGGCATGCTATTCCAATTTAGTTGAATGTGATTCGTATCAAAAGCTAATTAAACACTAGGTTTCAATCAAATTAGAGTACTTCGTGAACTGTTAGAGAGAACATAAAGAAAGATTTCTTCGCCATAATTCATGAAGAGATCTCCCTGTGGTCACAGTAATCGTCAAAAGATGTCCTTATGTATCATCGGGAGGGCTGTGTATGATCACTGCAACCAAAAGGAGACTTCCCCGTGCATCATAAGAAAGATTCTCTTCTAATGTCGTCTAAAAGTTCCTCAAAGAATCTAAAACATTGTTACCGAAAACGTTGTTTTAACACGAGTGATGCAAGGTCATACACGAGAGCAACAGCCCTATACTAATTCACCTGTCCTTCGATCATTGGAACTTGATTGCTCACATAGGAAAAAGGCATACGGAGGAAATGCTCCATTCTACACAGTCCGCTTGTTTCGTTAGTGAATTACAGCAACCCGAAACCCGAAACCCTGAACGGAAGATGATGAAGATTAAACAGTAAACAACACAAGCTGCTGATCCGTGGTGCAAGTTTGTCAGAATCCTTAGCACCATAACAAACTGTAAAAATAGTCTCTAACCTTGAATTGAACTCCTGGCAAACTTGCTGCAGAGTGCTTCACTTGATTACTTACCCTAATCTTGTCAGAAGAATGCTTCCGTAGACGCCATCTCCAAAGCTTCAATACGATCACCCGTCAACTCCTCCATCGCTCGAGTTCTTTCCCCCCTCACCCTACCTCAGACAACGAATCCAACTCCCCAACTCTGGTGAAAGAGTTTCGTAGCACCAGCAATTGCACTCACTGCAATGCTTCAAATGCTGGCACATAGATCATCGACCTGGTGTGTTAGACTACTGCACACAAAGGCCAACGGAAAGGGAGAAATGCCAACTGAAGGGACCCAAATCCTAAGCCCTAAGCCTACAGTCACTAACAAAAGTGCCCAGACTGATAGGCACATCAATCATCGTCACGCTCTACTTCTTCTACACAGTTTGGATGGGACTATTGCTACAATAATCTTTCAAGCTGCAGCTCGGGATTGCTTCAACATGAGGTGCTAATTCGGGATTAGGAGGAATGGGAGCTCTCAAAATTCTGCAGTGAGCGGCATTGCCTAACTCACGCATCATGAACGCAAGCTCGAACGCGGCACAGGCACAGCGGGCGACTTGCACAGGAGTGAGAACCAAAAACAGTTGGTGGAGGGTTGTTAAACGGAGTTGGTCCGCTTGAATGAGCAGTTTCTTTAAGCGTGACATCCGAGGCTTGAGAACGGTTCTTAAATCATGAGTCCTCGTCTTATAGGACGACGACGACGAAGAAGAAGAATCTGAAGATCTAGTAGCAGTAATAGTTCCTGACGTGGATTCAAACTCTACCTGCGTTTTTACGGCTGCAAGGACATCTTGGTCGCTTATAAGCATCTGCACGTGTTAGCAACACTTTCCTTTAGCTCTCTAAGTAAACCCTAAACCATCACCTCCATCGATCAACCACTCAAGCTAGCTAACTAGGGCATTGTTTAGGTTATAATGTTTTGATTGATTCTCTAGTACCTGAATGTACGCAAGCTTCTTGGACAGCTTCCTCTCCACGTCGCGTGTGGTCTTCTGGACTTTCGTGAGGTTAGTGATCTGTCGATGCGAAAGCACGGCCGACGTGTTAGTCAAGTCGCGGAGTCCGTAGCCGAAGTTGCGAATCTCATCCTCGAGTTGCACGCCCATGAGCGAGTAGACGAGCAGGATGGCGGACGAAGGGCGCCAGCCTCCCAGCCACGTGAATGTCGCCTCCATAGCTGTAATCCGCCCACCTGCGGCATGCAAGCAATCACATGAATCAAATGAACACCCCCAAGAAATTCCGACGATTTTGACGAAGAAATTTAGGAGCGATCTAACTGGACTACGTCGCAAAAACTATTGCAATAAGCATTGGAAACATGAGCATTGTGAAACCATAGCAAAACCATTCCAAAATACTGTTGGAGAATGTTTAAAAAAACAAACAGGAAAACTACTCAAAAGAACAGTGGAAATGGGTGGGAGTTAGCGATTATGTACCTGAAAGAGCGATGTAAATCTTCTCGTCTTCCAGCGACGAGTTGTGATGAATGGCCGCCATGTAGAGCGAGACGCACTTCTGCAAGAGAATCTCGACATCGCGGTTGGCTGTGGCTGAGTGCATTGCCTCCCGGAGAGCGCGGATGTGGGATTGGCATCCCATCCACCAGCGTGCATCTCGATCACCTCTTAAGCTGCGCTCCGACTCCGCCATATTGCTCGCTCCCACTGTGATTTCGATCAATTCTTTCTCCACGCGAAGTTAGCAATCCGATTGTAGTCGAATTCTTGCGCTTCGTGATGACTGCTTCGAAGACTACTGTAATGTACTGTGAACGCCCACAATTCCCAAGACTCTACTGTGATCATTATTCTTGGGATCCCAGCTCCCACTCCGATCAAATTCGCAGTCGGAATGCTTCGATCTGCGCGCTTGGTACCAATTGTGTCTATCTAGCGAAGTAGCCGAAGTGGTGATACCAAAGAAATTTCGGAATTGTAACCTCGGAGCAGCGAAATTCGCAATGACCCCAAAACGACACCGATTCAACATTCGATTGCTTTCAACCGAATCGTCTTCAAAGATTAAATGCCACTACGAGCCCCCAATTCGACCTCAACCACACTGTTAGATGTCAAGGAAGAAGAAAAAACTCATCGCAAGAGCTGATCGACGCCTCCGATCACTTTGACACCAAATACCGACAGCAACACTTGAATTCGACTTCGCAACTGCTGCAACGTCCGACCCTCACATCCACGCACTGACACCCAGAATCCAAACCTTCAGTTCCACCATGCAACTTCGAGAATCTCACGCAATTCCCGAAATCAACTTCGAGAATCTTACGTACTTCCATACACTTCAAAAATCTCGAACTCTAAAGCATTAAGCCTCGATCGCACCAACACATCCATGACAACGTACTAATCCAATCAATCAATTCGCTCACTGACCCCGATTCCGCAATCCTCACAACCTCCGAAAGCTCTCACCCGATCAATCACAGCTACAGGATCGAATCCCGAATTGAAACCTTCAACAAATTCAAATCCCTTCTGTCAACCCACCACGCAGCCACGAATCTCACACTACCATGAACGATCCAACTTGCCACTCGTGTATCATTCAAATGTGTTCAAACTCGAGTAACGGGACACCCGTGGCACAAGCTCGATCGAATCAATCAATTAATGAACTTGATTGATTGAACAAGCTGCATCCCATTGATCAGACAACCCAACACCCACGAATCTCCCACTACCATGAAAGACACAGCTTCCAACTTCTGTATCAAATGTAATCCAATTCCAGAAACGAGACACACACACAAGTCAGATCGAATCACTCGGTGGACTTGATTGAGCCAAGCTGCATCCCATCTGTCAAACCAACACCCACGAACCGATCTCCCACTACCATGAAAGACACAACTTCCAAATTGTGTAACAAATGTATTCCAATTCCACAAACGGGACACGCACACACAAGATCGATTCCCTCAATGAACTTGATTGACTCGACCAAAGCTGCATCCCATCTGTCAATTGCAACCCAACACCCACGAATCTCCCACTACCATTAAAGACACACAACTTCCAAATTATGTAACAAACGTATTCCAATTCCACAAACGGGACACACACACACACACACAAGTCGGATCGAATCACTCACTGGATTTGATTGATCGAGCAAAGCTGCATCCCATCCGCGTGATCGATGCAGCGTAAACTCCGTTACTTCCAGTCAGTCATCAGGTGTAACGTTGCCTTCATTACTCAGACCCACCATTGTCGCCTGAGCTTCGAGTTCCATGGATTCGAGATCGGACAACTTCGAGGCCAACTGTCGAATGTTGGCATATGGAATTTCATACTGGCAATCGGAGGGCACTCCGAGCAGTACTACAAGCTAGCTGTCAGGGAGTGTGTGCGTGCCTGTTTTTATTGAGGGAACGTGACGAGGAGTTCAGCTACGAGGAAGCAGGGGGGAGGTGGAACAGAGGGAGTGGCAGCAGGACTACGTGTTGGGCGGTGGAAGCCGTCCAGGCCTCCAGGGGGGGTGGAGTGGGGGTACGTGGCGTCTGGGAAGGCTTTCTGGTGCTTGAAAGTGACGCAAAAGGGAGCCGCCTTGGGGAGATATTTTGGTGCCGGTCGGTTTGCCGGGCCCGGTAAGATAAAAAGGGGAAATCAGTTTCAGTTTGATTCCTGAATTGGGGCTGTGTTTTGTCAGAGGAAGGAGTTTGGCGGTTCAGTTTGTCCAGAGACTCGTGAAAGTGGAGCGCACTGGAATGAAATGACTGGATGATGAACAAGGAGGATTGACCCCTCTATTGTCCCATGTTTTACCCTTGTAGAAAACCCTGAATTTTTTTTTTTTTTTTTTGCCACATATGATCAAATTTGAAAATCCTGAATTGATATTTGTTATCAAAGACCCCAAATTCGCTGTGGGACAGAATGAAACCCTATTTTTAAGCAACAAAAAATAGGGGGCAATTTTGACATTTATCCTCTAGCAAGACAATATGGGGATCAATCCTCCTTGGCCCTTGATGATGAACAAGCTTCTATTTTGTTTGAGCAAATTTTCACTAAAAGGTGATGCAAAATTTGTTGCAGGGAATTTTTGACAAGATATTCTTTGTTTTTTAGTGGATGAAATTGTAAGAATGCTATCAAATCTTCAGACAATATCACTCTCTTTTGGGTAAATGTACATTCTTCTAAGTGAATAAATAAATTTTCATCCATATATTTCAGTTTCCATCCATTTTCCATGGACATAAATAGCTTCATCACTCCAACGAAGGTCAATTTTGCAATGCCTAAAATAAATAAATAAATAAATAAATAAAACTATTGATGAGTGCGCTTTTTTTTCAAGGTGATTAGCAATAGCAGTGTTTTGAACTCCTGAGGTTTTGCTGGGAAGTGTGAACTACGGATACGGATACTTTGGTCTGAACTCCCAAGCAGTTGGGGGCAAAATATCTTTGAATCTTCTACAGTACAGTAGAACAGGAGACTGAATTATACAGGCGAACCTCTAAGGGAGGAAGTCCACAAACGGCACCCATTTGAGGTCTGAAAATTAATCTGGAGGAGGTTGTTGTACTTCTCAAAAAATATTTTTCTAGTGAATTTTTCTTGAAAGACAAATGGAATTGGCATCTAACCCATGTAGTTTCGTATTTTTTGGAGCTTCATACAATTAGTTATGAATTTTTGAAATTGAAACTAGTGGTCATGCTCAAGTTTTGGAAATGCACACTTTTTGAAATGTACACTATTTGTACATTTTCGGTGCAATGAGAAAAGCAAAATCGCTTTACATTAGAAGGTAGTGCTTTTGGAGCTTGAGTTGGGGTGAATATCATTGAATATTCTACAATAGAATATGAGACTAACATTACAGGAAATTTAAGGGCTATAAAGGGCCGTTTCGGGTCTGTTCCCATTTTTGTTCCCCCACAACGAATGGATACGGTCAACTGTCAAAAAAATTTTAATTTTAACTCTTGAAATACCAAAAAAAGTTGAAAAAAAATTTGGAAATGATGTGGTACTCTCTCAACCAAGTCAAACTACACTACTAGCAATGTTTACTACGTTATCAGGGCTTGATAATTGGTAGTCTCCTTTTAGCTTCAAATTTCCCCTAATGTGGAGTTGAAGATGCTTTTAGAGCTTAACAGAGCACTTTATGGAACTCCTACCTTGCATACATTACACGTAGGGAGTAGGAAATTTCTAACACATACTTCATAGAATATTATAATAACATGTGGCAAATAATATATATTGAACTTTTTGGCTATTAATCTTGTGACGCCATTAATACAAGCCAGAAAATGGTCGATGGATGACTTTTGAAGACCAATGTAGAAATGAAGAATATACCTATTGGTTCAAAAATTGAATCATTTTGGGTCAAGTACCTTGGTGAAAGGTTTTTTTTTTTAGAATTAATAAATAATGTATATTTTATTTATCAATTTTTGGGCTATTAACAATATGTATTCTAATTTATCATCATTTGGTTATCTAACACATACTAGCAAGGTATATTTACAATGGATGTTTAAAGAAATAGTAACATTTAATATCTAACATTTATTTGTGAAGATCTCAAAAGAGATAAAATTCTATATTATATGAGATTTTAAAGCTTATTGAGGTAACAGGTATAGAGGTTCAATTATAATAGGTAATTGGGCATGTATGGTGCACCTTGAACCTATAAAAATCTATAACAAGCAAACCCCCTAAAAATCCTCATATAACTTAATCCTTAAAAGACAAGGCATTCAAATTTGAACAAAGGATGAATAAAAACAAATCCCAAGGTCATAGAAATGCATTTTTTCATCCACTAATTTTTTGAAGATTCTCATATTAATTCTTTGACATTTGTACGATAACACTTTGAAGACTTTACTTTGCAAACATTCTATAATTCAAAGGGTACTAGTAGGTCCAACTTCAAAAAAGTAACTTCTCAATTGTAAAAATAATCCTTCAAAAATGACTTGGATAAAAAATTAAACAAAAATCTTTCAAAGTCACTATAACTAAAATTTAGTATTTGAACATAAAGGAAATAAATTATTGTAAAATCACAAATATTGAATCTACTATTGATCTTAAAAGGAATTTTTAATTTTTGGCTTCAAATTTTATTATAAAATATTGGTCTATATACTAATTAATCTACATAAATTGTATAGATATGATCTATAGATTGTATCTTACAACTTTTCATCGAAAGTCATCATTAAATTAATATTCTAAGTTGTATTTTAAAATACATCTTTACAATTTTTTATATCTAGACTACTCCTAGTCCTTATCCTTGTAACAAAGTAGTGGCCTAAAAGTGTTTGATGGATGATAGATAATCCCTCTATATAAAACAAAAGTACAAATGTTCATCCTTAAAATATTTAGTATGAAAAGAAGTCAAGAAGAGGTCTTGCACAATACTGTAGTTTAACTTCCAATGAGCTCTTCGATTTTCTTAAGCAAATGAGAAAGGATGATTTCTATGGTGGGCAATTGAGCATTCTAAAGTTGAGGGGTAGAACCTAAAACACCTAATTAAAATTGATTGGGCTTAAAGGGAAGGTTGTTTTGAAAAGATTCAATATTTTTAGAGGTAAATGAAAAATTATCTGTAGAAAACATTACCCCAAAGCACTCCAATTCATTTATAGAAATTTCATAACCAAGTCATATGTAGACAATGGAGTTCAAATCCAAAATTCATTGGTGGTTCATTTTGCTTAAGTTGAGTTTTATGCAAGTTTCATATATTAATTGGAGTTTGTATGACACATTGAGTTTGTATGACATGTCGAGTTTGAATGAATTAGACTTTAAAAGTGGAATGATGACTCAAAACTCATTATGTAAGGTAGAAGTACCTATTTTAGACAAGCCCTCTATAATGGCTTCATAGGTTGACCTATTTTAGACAACAATTAGATGCACTATTCAGTGAGAAAGGTTCTTTGTTTATTCTTTCTTGTCCACTTGTATCTCTTTCCTCCTAGCTTTGAAAGAAGTAAATATTCATTTTGTGAGAAAAAAATTCGGTTTTTTTACATTCATTTACAACCTTTTTTTTGCATACAACAAACTCAATTCCACATGACTTCCCCACATCATCCAATTTGAAATCTTTGAGTCATCCAAAATAGGTACTTCTATCTTATCTTATTTAGACAACTTTTCAAATTCAACTCTAGTTTTTACAAAACTCAAAAACTTGTACCTACATCAATACATGTAAGATGAGTTTACTGAACTCAACCAAAATTCCCAATTAAATTGCCGAACATGGGGCATTGCCCCCTTCATTGCCCCTATGTTTTACTTTTAGGAAAAATATGAAAAATTTTAATTTACCACCCATGATGAAATTTGGAAATTTGGAATTCACATTTGGAATCAAAGATTCCTAATTAGCTAATGAAATGTAAAATTAATGTAACACAAAATAGGGGGGAAATTTTTTTACATTTATCCTTGGGATGGACAACAAGGAGGTCAATCCCCCGAGCCCTAAATTGCCTCTCAAAGAGGTCCAATATTCAAGGACAAAAATTCTCTATTGTAGGAAATGCGTATACTCTACATAAAGGCCAAATTCTTCACAAATTAAGTCATTTAAAATTATATGAAAAAGTGCCATATGTCATCTTGAGGTGACGTGGACCCCTAAAAATCTGATGTGGAAATTCAATTTCGGTACCTGAGTGCTGAATCAGACCTTCACATACGGGGTAGAGTTACTATATAATATAGTATCATACGGTACAGTATCATGCAGTAACTTACTAGTAAAACTCTGTGGTAAAAATTAGTAAATAATTCACCTATCTTTGAGCACCCAGAAAGGTACCCTTTGTCAGCGGGGAAACTGAACTTTCAAATACCCTCCTTAAAAAAATGACACGTGGAAGTAAATGAAAGGCTACTGTTCCCGCTTCCTCAGTCATGCAACCCTAAATTCCTTTCTTCTCCCGGTAACTTAGTTTTCTGACACGTGGCACGCGGTTTACTATCTTACTAGTAAGTTAACATGCCAGTAAAGGGGTGCCATCCGTCTTTCACACTAGAGGTACCGACTGAGACAGGTGTCCGGCAGCCGGGTCTACTAAGCAATTATCAGAATTAATAAGTTGGGAACTTTCATTTTTAACCCTCTCTCATAATTTTTGAGGGTTTGGGAGAAAAAAATAAAGATGTGTTATTGTACTCCCACCGCCCCAAAATGGTCTTTGGAATGGGGTTCTAATAACATTATTTTGAATGTTAAGTTCAAACATTTTGTGCAACTAGAAGCGATCATTTGGGGATGGAGGGAATATAATAATATATGACATTCTTAATTCTAAGAGGACAGGTTGATCACCATGGAAATCATTCCTTAGGATATTGTATGAATCATTTTTTTTTATTAGCCCCCAAAGGGCAGGTTGGTCATCGTGGAAATCATTCTTTTGGTTATCATATGAGTCATTTGTTAAAAAATCCTCAAGAGCTTAACACTCATTAGAGATCAAACTATTGTGCAAGACTTTCCCTTTTCACACAAAATTCCAAAGATGAACATCTTCACTTTCGACTTGCATAGAACGATTAATTGTCATCCATTGGACACTTAGAGTCCATTACATTCTTTAAGGGTTAATTTTTTAAAATTTGCGTGAAGTAGAGGTGCTAAATGTTAATTTTAGAAATCATCTCTCGAAATGTTGTAAATATTGATAGATCTTTGTCAAATCAATTTAGAAAAATTGAACTTCTAAAATTCACCAAAAATATGATTTCTATTATATGAAATTGGATTTTGGTATGATGGATTAAATGGTTATGAGTTTCTTGACATGACATGATAGGAACATCGATTAATTTATTGGTTGTACTCAACGTACTATAATTTTTAGTGTGTAGGAAATTTTATGTTTTCTAATAAATTATAGTATGTACCCATAATATATAAACCATTAACGTTTTATAATAGGTGACATTTTTGTGCATCCAATAATGTCCACTACCAATTTCTACAAGCTTTTTAGAATTGGGATAAAAACTCACATTGAAAAGAATGATTACTACAAATATGTAGCACCTTGCATTCTAAAGTTAAATTGATGTGCATGGATAGAGTTAAATTTACAAATTTTTGTTCCTGAAAGCAAATGAAAATAAAAAAATATCAAAACAAAAAATATTTTATGGAGAATATTTTATAGTTTTGGGGAATTTTCAAAGTCAAGAAATGATGAAACTTGTTTCACAAGAGAATCTTTAAATCACCTTTAGAAAGACTCAAAAATTTCACCTAAAAGCTTGATTACTTTATAGTATGTTGTGCATAGTTTTGTACCATGTAAAAAGTTGGAGGCATTTCACAATGGTGGTTTGATATCATGAATATTAATATTAATAGCACTTCAAAAGAACCCTTTATTATAGAATTGGAAACAAACCATTTTAACTATTTGTATTTTAGCTTATAAAGAACAAAACATTTGATGAATGGACAATTGAAAATTTAGATAGGTTTCTACAAAGTCAATTTCAAATTTTTGTCACCAGATATAAACATATACTTCCATTGGAAGAATATTATTTTTTTCCTAGATTGGTTGCCCATTTCAAAGGTTCTACTACCACGATGAGTAGAGGCAGTAAGTTTTGGCATCATGTATAAAACTCTTCTTCTTCTAAAATTTGGTAAGTATGCAATTAATATGATATGGAATGAAACCAAAAATTTAATATATGTAGTACAAAATTTTCATTTGAGGAAGAATTACAATCTATTAATCATCTCTAGATTTGTTTTTTCTACCTTCAATTATTCAAGGTTTCTAAAAAGAATTCACACATTGGAATACAGTTTCATATAGATGGATTTTGAAAAAGATATTTTGTTTTCAGTTTCTTGAATAGAGACAATTTTTGATCATTTACATTGAATTCAATAGTGCAAGTCTTCCTAACACTAGTTTGGATAATTTAGGGTGAATGTGGTCTAATTAGAGTGAATGTTTGCCAATGAAGTTTATATGCACACTGGATGGAAATCAAAATATTCGAGATAGCATGAAAGTTGTGTTGACTATTCTATGTTGAATTTATCTAAAATATTTTTGACTACCCTTATAGTAAATGTTGCTCTTAAATACAAATTTTGTATAATTCCAAAATTTATGCTAGTTAGCATTATTTATGTAGGATATAGTAATTAATTGAGCTTATTTAGTATACTTATGTATCTAATAATGGCCCTTGAAGTACAATAATTTAAGTTTATAAAATGGTATAGATGTGTTGTAAGGAAAAATTAATTTAAAAGACCAATTCAATAATGAATTTCAAACCTATTGATCATGTCCATACAATTGGATCAAATATTGTATAAATAAATATGGATTGTATAATCAATCAAATCAAATATTGTATAAGAGGTTGAATACAAATGTTAAATTTGGTGGTTTACATGAAAATTAAAATGACACAAGACCATCTTCAAAAGCCCTCCATGAGTACTTCATCATTGTTTCTTCTTCAAAGTCACTTTAATCCCTAAAGGACCATTATTCCTTTGGAGGACAATTAGAATTTTGGATAGGCACCTATGGGCTGAAATCTTTTCCAAATTTTTTTAAACTTTTTCGAAGATAGAAAAATTTATTAGCTTCATTGGAATATAATTTTTTTTCAATCAGTATGAAGGAACAAAAGTTATGTTTAAATAAGCTCAAAATAGGAGAGGAGGGGGGGCAACAAAAAAACCTTTAGAAATATTAATTTAAAATTTTTTAATTTTTTTCCCTCATAGATTATATTTTTGTGTACATGGAAAGCTTCGATTCATTGCATATTTATTTTTTATTAGAAGGTTACCGACAATCTTATTTTTTGGGCAATTAGATTATTTTTTTTGAAAAAATAACTTGTGCAATTCATTTTTGAATGTAATTATTACAGTTTTTCCCCAAAAAAGTTCCAAATGGTTTATCTTGCTTGCTAAAAAAATCTTACCATTGGATTTAGTGCATTTCAATTCCATTTTAAAGATATTAATAATTTAGGTTTTCTTTCTATTTCATACCTACTTCTACTTAATACTTTTTTAGAGAATAAAAATTAAGTTTTTTTGAATTATTATTTTTTCCCTAGATTTTCAATTCAATTCTATACTATAAAGATTTAAAGCTCAAAACTCTAAAGTGCAAAAAATTAAAGTAAAAAATGTTCAAAGTTCAAAAATTTAGTTCCTCAATGTGTTGAAAAACTTGTTTTTTCTACTTTAAATGCAAATATCTTGCAATCTATGCAATCAAAAACTCTGAAATTTTTTTCATGCATTTTCATATAGTTAGGTATAAGATCCTATGGTTGGATGTAGGAGAAAAAAAATCTATTTTAAAATTTTTTTACCTTTTGCTATAGAAATGGCAGTTTTGAGTGTTTTTTGGCAAGATAAAAGGCCTTGGTCTTTTAGGGATTCATATAAAACATTACACTATTAAGTTATTTTAGACACCCAACTAATGAAGTCTACGAATTTCTTTTGAGATGCCATAAATGATTCAACAATATTCTTAGCTGCTAGGAATAGTCCTAATAGCACATATTAGCTGCTAAAGTTCCTTGACTATGTTTTCACCAAGATTGCTCCAAAATTGCCATTTCTAGTACAAGTAAAAAAAAACTAAAATATTTTTGAACACATCTAATTGTAGGATCTTGAAAAAATATGGAAAAATTTCAAAAATTTCCACCTTTATAGATTGCAAAATATTATTGCTTAAATTGACCAAAAGCTTTTTTTGGCCTTACAAAAAAATAGGCAATTGCACTTCACAAGGTCACATTTGTATGAAAAAATGTCCAAAATGGTTGCAATTCTTTGAGTTCATTTTGTAAGTCAAGTTGGCTACATGCTTGAAAAATTTCAGATCATTTAGAATTGTATAACATACAAAAAAAATAGTAAGTAGAAAGAAGTAGAGGATGAATCAAAATACCAAATTGTTACTAATTTAGTTATGAAATTGAAAAATGACAATCTCAATGGTTGCAATGTTATAATAAGGAATTTACATCCTATAGTTTTATATTTTCCAAAAATATTGAAAATTGAGTTAAACAAAGGACTTCAAAGTTAATTTTAGAGTAGGGAATCCATAATTGCCCGCAAACTAAAACTCCTCATATTTTTCATCTTATTAATCAAAATGGAATGATTTAAAGCTTTTCATCTATATATCAATCTAGAAATCCACTTTCAAATTTTTATTTCTGAAAAAAGGTAATTTTTTTAGCTACTTGAGTTGCCCAAGTTGAAAAACAAACAACATTTTGCATCATAACTTCTCACTTGTATACTCAAATGAAATAAAATTTAGTATTCATGGAAAATATTCCTCGTCCACACCTTGTAAAAAAATTTCAGCCTAAATAAGTTAAATCTTTGCTTACATATACCTGAGCATGCACCTACTCAAAAAATTATGTTGCTAAATACACAAGGCTGGTTCTTTAGGGGTTAAGCATGTGAAAATGATTGTTTTAAACAAGAAGAACAAATTCCAATCTTTTCTTGATTTTAAATTACTTCTTCAAGAGGAAAATTGCCACATAAGATATATAGGTCGGTTTGATATTAAGTCTTATCCAATTATATGCATTTTAGAGACCTATACTATGACATTTCATGAGTCTAAATATACTTGTTGAGGCTGCAAAAATAGCTCAATTGCATATAAGATTTTAGTTGAATGTTTATACAAATTCTTCATAGATACCTTAATATTCTTTCAAAATCAAATTTTACTACAAATTTTACTACAAAATGGAAGGAGTGTGAGAGGACAACTCTCAAGGGACATCCTCAATAATAGAGCATATCTTAAATTATCTATACTACAATAGTTGATTGAGATTAAAGGTAAGTGATGCAAGTTTAATTTGTTCAACAAAGCTTTGAAAAGTTTGTTGCCTTTCATTTAGCAAGCATTTTATAATATGTAAGACCTTCAAAATAAACAAAGATTTTGCTTCAAATAATTGATGCATGGAAGACCCAATATACACAAATTTTAAATGTGGTATTAGTCTTATGAGCCACTCAAAGAGCTTTACACTTGGAGAGCCCACCTCTCCCTCTTTGTTTGGACTCCTCTATGTCTTTAGTTAGCACCCACAATGTGCTCAAAAGAGGTAGTGCCTTTCACAATAACACAATAATTTCACATTTGTTGAGGTCGTCCATCACCATTGGTATTGAACTTTTTAAGTGCATGAAGGTTTTCTTTAACCCCTCACCACCTAAGGGGACTAGGTTTGTCCACATAGAATCAAGCAATGGCTTCCATGCACTAGTGAAGGAAGAATTCCAAGGTCACAATTATGACAAGGGCATTATACAATAGTCCTGAACACCATAGTGTAATTGCCAATGCATGATGAGGTATAGTTTGTGAGTTGGAGGGCTCCAATTCAATAGATGTAATTAAAAAAAATCAGATATGGTGGTTTATCCTTGTATTTTGGAAATTGATTGGAGTGTGGCAGCTAGGATCGTTGGGCTTTGGATGCATCTAACTACAAGGCTATAGAGTATTGTGTGCAAGCGCTCTATGGCTCTTGTTGCCATTGCTTTAGAGCCATGTTGTGGTCATCCTTGCTAGGGTAGTTTAAGAGAAGGAATGGAGATATGTGGCAACACCATTATGTTTTACGGAGTTTGGCCAACAATAGCTCGCAAGGCGGATTGCATGAACTACAATTTGGGCTTAGGATTCACAATTTTGTCTTTAGACTTATTCTTTACGATTCACAATTCAAACTTTAGACTCATAGTAGAAGAATTGCATCCACAATCTTGTGTTTCATGGATGACCTTCCTAGATTGTGAGATTGTGAGGCTCATTTTATAAAAAATTTGAAGACATTAATTCAACTTTGGCTAAATTATATTGTGCTTGTCAACAATATTTACCAGATAAGGTTTGTAGTGCACAAATGCCTACATGTACCTCATGTTCTAGGGGTCTTTGGAAGAAGGATTTGTTTTTTGTTAATATACGTTCATGACTTTTGTTGACCCCCCCCCCCCCCCTCTCATGGACAACAAGTACAATGCTAGTCAACACTAATGTGGTGGTAAGTCACTACCAATATTCCAAGCAAGAAGAAGGCATTTTTTAAATTTGTGTAGTGAAAACAATTCAGTTCCACCCTCAATCTCATGGTTGGGTCCAATTTATGTATTGGTCTACAAAAGGTATAGAGATCAAGGCTATTTTTGTATATTTTATAAAGTGGCAAAGTGGCAATATAAAATTAGTTATAGTGATACTCCAAATTTCAACATTCATTCATAGATTGGATAGAAAAGATGACATTCATACATATCACATGTCTATAATTCTATTTTCATCCACAATTAGGCAATTTCATCGAAGAGATTTTTATAATTCAAAGTTTTTTGGCAAAAAACTTCAAGATTTGTTGCCATTTTCAGCCAAATTACTTTTTTTTGGTGCAATTTGGCACAATAAAGTAAAAAAAGGTCTTATTAGTAATAGTGTATCAAACCATGGGCGGTAACTAAAGAATTAATCCTTCATTGATTATCATGGATTATCATGGAGGCATTGGGTATTCACAAGACTATGCACAACTCAGTAATGAAGTGTGACATGGATATCTTTGAGGATTTTTACATGAACATCAATCACAAAATGAAAGGGAGTCGTTCAAAGCTCTTTCTAATGCCACTTATTTCAAAGGAGTTACTTTGTCCCTCTCAAAGGTCAATCTTTGAAGAATGACATGGTTTTGCAAAATTCATTGTAAATAATTTTACATACACTATAGTGGATGAAGGAGTGTTCTTTTTCATCCAATGTTTCTTTTGAGAGTTCTTTGCATGTAGTTGCTAAGGTTAGTAGTAGAAAATATTTCATTGAGGTACAATTGACTTTTCTTCAAAAGAAGGTTCTTTAGAACTAGATTAAAAATGATGCCTTCTGAATGTGTTTCGGCAACTTATACATCCATGCTCTAAATTTTGATTTTTTACCATAAAAATGAACTCTTTTGAATTTAAGTCCAACAGATAAATCGAAGTTTAAGAAGTCTAGTTTAAACTCCAATTTTTAATTTTTTTAATTCTATATTTTATTGCATTTTGAATTGTGGATCTATTTTTACAATCAGTTGATTTCTAATAAATGAATGACATAGAATTTTGTCACACAATGATGTCCTTAGGATGTTCTTCAACATAATTTATGCTTGTGGTGAAGTTTTGAGTTCATTCTAAACATATATTTTATTTTATATTAATTTTTTTAACAACATATTAATTATATTTGAGATTTTTATTACTTGTCGAAATGTGATTTCATTTCCAATAAATAATATTCTCTTTGATAAGAAAATAAGTGTTTATAGCATTGTTAAAACATTTGATACAAATTTCATTGATCATAATTTGAAAAGCATAGATTCAAGAGGTTTGAAATTTTATACCAACAAAATTAATGAATAACATTGCATGTGTTGATATACCTAAATAAGCTTTTGATATAAGAAAACATGCATATGACCTACTCAAAATAACCTTAAAAACATGAAGCTTAATTCAAATACTTATTGTTGTACCGATAGAGTACATGATCATTTTCCATTCATATTTAGTTGCAAAATAGAACATACAAATCAAACAATACTCACTTCATTTCACAATAAAAAATCTTGTCTTTTGACTAAGTAAAGATTCTTAGGACCAAAGTATTCAATGACTTTCAAAGAAGTTGTAGAATTGAACTAAATGAACTTATTTATTTTAGAATTTTATTTATTTTTGGTTTAATATTTCGATAATAGGGCTACCTCTTTCTAGAGTGAAGAGTCGAGGTTAATCTTAAAGTCCAACATCAATTTTAGGTGTTTGGATGACTTCACCTAATAGCAATAGGTGGACAAAATAAAAATGCATTTTTCATTGAATCCTTCTTTAAGAAATTCGAAATTACTTCTTTTAGGACTTTGTGACTTTTTATTTAAGATGATCTTTAAAACCAAATCACAAATTGTTCTTTTAGTGTATTTTGGACAACTTATAGTTCTTTGTTTTGAAATTGAATTTTTTCCAAAAAAATTATATTTCCAAAATTCGAATCCTACTAGAAAAATAAAGGCCATAAACTATAGATTTTATTCAAGTATGAAAATTTGGAAAATTTGGAAAATTAAACATTTTATTTCCTTTGGAAGTTTGAACCTATGTCTATAATCTATTGACTTTCTCATTATAGCATTACACAGAAATTTAGTTTACACCTTAATATTCTACATTCTAATATAAATCCATTATCAAATTTTAGATTTTTTAAAGCTAATCTATATTCTATGAAGAATTTATTGTTTTATATTTGATCTCTAAAATATGAATTATGTACTAAACTATGGTAAGATGTATACATTTGGATACATAATTTAGTAATTAGCATCTTTTGTTTGAATGTTATTTTATCATCCAAACCTTGTTATGCTCAAATATTGCACTTTATACCTACAATATGTGCCTAATTTGGAGCTTTTGAAATATATAGAAGGTACAATAATGATCCAAATTAGATGTAATTCTACATAAATACAAACTTTGTCACTATTCATGAGCTATGTCAAATACATAAAAAATCCATATCTAATCCAAAATTGATCTTCCCAAACCTTTAACTCTACAAAGACACACTCAACCCAAAGGTCTTGGTTTAAAAAAAAATGAATGTTAAGTTTTTGGGTTCAAAACACAATTTGAATGTGTAATATAATTCTTGCATTGGGAAGTTTGTTAGAATTTTGAACAAGAACTTTGAGGAACTTGCGCATTCCCTTGCTCAAGAGGGAAAAAGTTCATCATTTATTGACCATTTCAATAAGCTTCATGATATTTATATAAGAAACTCTAAAATTCAAATTTGAATTGTTGTCCAAGACTCAAAATAATTTTGAACCCCTAAATCCAAGGATTTTGGACAAAACATGAATGGATTATAAAATATAAGTTCCATAATTTTTTTGAAGATGTATTTGAGAGGTTAATATTAAGCATCAAGAGTGAAAATATTTGTGTTGTCAAATTTTCAAAACTATTTCTAGGCTTACTTCAAATGAAGTTTAAAGATTTAACTTCAAAAATTCATCAAAAATTCATTTTCTAACTATAGGATTTAATTTCTTTTTATCATTGGTCAAAATTATAGTTTCAATTGATTTGCAAAAAAAGAATTAACTCAACTATGTGAACATCAATACTATCTCCAAATAATCAACTTTACAACACTAGACAAATACTAAATACTTTGCACTATCTTCCTTATAGTTTTAGAATAACCTTAATGATCTTGGTGAAAATATAAATAAAATGAAAACCTGATTTAGTTTGCACTAAAGAAAAAAAAATTTAGAAAAAATTTTCACTGGAAAATGTTATCCAAAGACGACAACCCAAAATTGGTTGATTGGACCTTTAGGGATTGAAGTTCCTCATCCTTTTGAAAGACTATTTGTTTGCCACCAGCTATAATAGAGTTTTCTTATGTACTCATTGACCTCAAACAAGAAAAAACAAGAAAACCCAAACATCATGAAATTAATCTAATATAGTATGCTACTATTTTGCCCTCATCACTACACAAATCCATTCAACTTGTGCACAAAATTGAACACTGACCTAAAAATAAATAAATAAATCATTATTTCCAACTAAACTATTAGCTTTATCATATGTATTGTAGAACAACCCATTATCAACCAAAGTCCCATCTCCAACCTATAGGGGGTATTATTTCCAACCAAGTTTAGAATAAATGTTCAACCCAAGCTTTGAATGTTCTTTTTTTTCTTTTTCAAAGTTAAGACTAATTAAATGAGGACCCATGTCTCAAAGTAGTGAGTGGAAAGAGGTTCTTGAATGATCAGGATTGGAAGACTCTAAATATTGACTTTAGGTTTGGACGAGCTGTCAGCTTCCCAAATTCATAGTAATTTGAAAATTATGGAATAAAATCACAAAAATTTGGCAATCCCCATGATTGTTGTCTTCCTACATGCCAAAAAATGTGTATTGCCTTTTACTACTCCAGAATATACATAGATTGCTTAAGTGGCCAACAATGGGTGGTTCTACCATACATACATGCATTTTCCAAAGCCTGATCACACTCTTGACACCTGTACGGCCAGGGTTCATCCTCCAACAACCAGATTCCCACCAGATGATACCACAGTGAGTCTCTCACCTCACATATCGACGAATGAAACCTAATCCTGATGGATGATACTCATTCATCCATTTCCAAATCGTCCTTGGTTACAGTCCAGTTCTCTACTGATCTCTTTGGGAACCAGCCTCGTGGTCGCGGAGGTGACGCAGCGGTGGCGACGACATCAAATGGCGTGGTGAATTTGTAAGGGAGTTCGTCGCTGCAGTGCGAGAAGCGATTAGGAAGTCAACAGGAATCTCTTTTTTTTCTGAGAATTTCGGGATTGCGGATGTTCGGGTGGTGAAGGCGCATCTTGTGATGGACTCGGCCCGTGTGAGCGAAGGTCTCCTTGCGCGCAGCTTGACATTCTTGTAGAATTGAGGTATTTCCAACCTTCCTGATTGCGTGAAGCGGTGCATTTTTATTCCATTTACCAAATTAGGGTTTCGTGTAATTGGAGTAGGGAATGCGTATGATATCGGAGTTCAGTTGGCCTCTAGGAGCTCTTCACGTGACGGTCAATTCGTATTTCTAGACTACTCGTACACGCAGAGATCGGATTCAATCCTTTTTGTGTCGAAATTCAAACTCCACATCATATTTCATGAGGATACGACCAATTACATGACGGCTTGTATCACTCTTTTTGGCCGAATCTGACCTGCATGTAGGGTTGTGGCGTGAATTGTCGTTGGTTTTCGTCGCACCTTGCGGAGACGTTGATCAGGGGAATGCTGGTTCCTCACTTGACTTTGATTGGTGTGCGTATTGGTGTAATGCCGTGAATTTCTTAGTTTGGTTCTTGAAGTCCTTCATTTTTCGAAGTTCGAAAGAGGTGCGTCACGCTTTCGGGATCTTATGAACTTTTAGGATCCCATTGGCGACTCGTCTTCCAACCCTAATTATGTGGTATTGAGGATACTGAGACAGATAACGATTCGCCGGGAACTTGTTGGACTTACTTATCCGTCTGGCACTTAAATTGACATTCCTCTTGAAAGTTAGAAGTATATGCAGGTGCTGTTTATCCGGGAAATCTCTTTTTTAACGCGTTCTACGTTGTTTCAGTATTCAATAAACTTTTCCCAGTATCTCTGTCCCAGATGAATTAATCTCTGCATCAGCACATTGAGGAGTTCGAGAATTGGGTTCGAGAGGACGAAGGTGTTTTTTGAGTGAATTGTTCGGTGTTTCGAGGTCGTGTCTTCCAGTTTGTAAGAGTTTTACTATCGTTTTTAGGGTTATGGATTGACGAGAGGCGTTTATTGTTTTGTAGAATTGATTTTTGTTAATTTTCTGCAGAGTTCGAATTGTGGAAGTAGGCGTGTGCAATTGGCAGTGAGTAGCCATCAGCAATGGCAGATGGCGAATTCACTTCTGTGGAAGATCGCGTACGAACTGCACAGGTTGAAGCCCGCGCCCGCCACATCTCTCACAACGTGCGTTGCCTCGAGTGCGGTCACCAGTCCATCGAGGAATCGGCCGCCGATATTGCCGTACGCCTTCGCAAGGTCGACCTTCATCCCGTTTCTAACTTTCTTCTTATCCACCCTCTCCTGCGCTTCAGTCGCTCAATTGTTGCTACTGGTGGTGTGCAGGTCATTCGAGACGATATACGAGCTGGCAGCAGCGACAAGGAAATTTACGAAAAGCTCACCACGGAGTATGGCGAATCGATTCTCTACTCTCCGGCTTTTGATGCTCAAACGGCGATTCTGTGGTTAGGTCCTGTAAGTTGAGCCAGACTCTTTCTTGGTCCTCCAAATCAAGGACAAATGCAAACTCGTACTTTGAACTTGTGTAAGGAATTTTTACATAGTGGTAAATATTTGACCCAACGGATTTGGCACGAAAGATCTATCCACAACTATGTAATTCGGAAACAAAGGAGCTTATATATGTTAAATTGACAGAATTAGTATCCTCTACCTTGCACTGGAACTGAAGTAGGTTGATTGGAATGGGTCAGGTGGCTGTGATTGGAGTGATAGCTGGAACGACGTTTTATCGGGGAAGGGCGAAGCAACGAGATGTGGGAAGGATGGCAGACGCTTTGTTGGAAGGGATTCCGCTCTCCCCAAGTGAACACCGAATGCTCAAATCACTCGTATTGCCCCCTTCTCAGAGGAGAGCTTGGACATGGCCCCATCTTTGGAAGCTTTAGAAGGTGGCCTCTGATATTGGTGCGCAGGAGATGCTCACATTCTACAGCCTTATTCCTGTGGGGCATTTGCGCATATTCTCTCTTGAATTATATTTCTTACAAGTCGAATGCCGAAATTTCTCAAACTACAATATCCAGGAGCCCTTAGAGAGTGACCCTGATTCATCTGTGGCAAAGGGCAAGTACTACTTGGACAAACTGAACCTATTGTGCCATTTTAGGGTTTAGGGCTTAGGATTCTGATTAAGGCTCAACGAGTATCTGGCTTCCACGATACCTGGTCGCAGCGTAGGTGAATTTAGCTTGTTAGTGTAACATGTACACTGGGCAAATCTAATTTTCTGAGTTGAGTATGGAACCTGACCATTTCAACCATTGAATTTTTAGCAATCACCATGTGGATTGAGCTATCTTAATTTTTCCTAGGTAGGCGGTGCAGAATGTTGTTCTTCATACGTCCTTTCCATTTGCTTCGTGGAGATCGAAGGGTATGCGATGTTCATTTTTGAGATTCAATGTTGTTTGATTGTTTGGTGCAATTTTGTGCAGCTTGTGAAGTTGGTGGCGGGGACGAATGAAACTATAGAGTGATAGATGGAGAATGGCTTGTTGAATCACCTTGGGCCACTGAAATTTATCAGTTGAATCTCTATTACAGGCCAGTGAATTTTCTAAGATGTTTTTGTTGATTTTTGAAATGGTACTGTGCTGTACACTATAATCGAGTCATTTCTCGACTCTGCTGCGTATGTTTGCTAAATATTCATTCAAAGCAAGCATAATACTAAATCCTTTTTCTTCTGTTCTTTGCTCTTGTTTTGCAAGATTTAACCCTTAAGTGCTTGAACTACAGATACTAAAATCATTAAGAAATATCATTATGAATATTTGTAACTCCAAATATCTATATCAATGGTTCATGTAGAACATTCTTTCTTCTTCCCATTTATATGTTCCATGATTTTCTTTGAAGTTAGTTGACTATGAATTGGATTAGTTCCACTTTTAAAAATATTCATCAACCATCCATCCAATGAGCATTTATGGGTTAACACATTTTGAATTAAGTAATAAATTAAAGTTATGAGTGTTAAGTCGTAAAAAACATGGTATTACATTCTTCATTTTATTTAGTGTTGCTTCTAAATGACAATTATTTTATGCTATACCTTTTCATTGAAGGAATGTTTGTTTTATTTTTTACTTTATAATAGCTTTATAGCTTATTTATTGCTTGAGCTATCTTTGTTAGTAAAAAATTATAACTTTAAGAGAAATAGGTATGTATAATAATTTCACTAATAAAGTATTGAATCATCTATTGTAACATCTAAAAACCAGCTTCAATGAGCACTTGTTGAGCCTAAATCAAAATCCTAAACCCTAAAATGGCACAATAGGGATTTCAGCATTCGACTTGTAAAAAGTATATTTCAAAAGAAATTATGTGCAAATGCCCTATAGGGATAAGGTTGTAAAATGTGAGCATCTCTTGCGCACCAATATTAGAGGCCACCTACTAAAGCTTCTAAAGATGGGGCCAAGTCCAAGCTCTCCTCTAAGAAGATGCCATCTTTCCTTCACAGCCACCTAACCCATTCCAATCAACCTACTTCAGTTCTAGTGCAAGGTAGAGGATACTAATTCTCTCAATTTAACATATATAGGCTCCTTTGTTTCCAAATTACATAGTTGTGGATAGATCTTTCATGCCAAATCCCTATACATCTTTTTCCATCCGTGTTGCTTGCAGTAGGGAACCCCACTCGCACTGGGCATTCCCTAAAATTCCCAACCTCAAAGTTACTCCTCGCAGATGGGAGACATCAATTACACTTCACTTTATTACACACCTGTTTCACTGAACTGAGCTGTTAGGGTAAAAGGACGCCAATTTTTTCTATTTTCAGAATACAGGTTACCAGTACCCTCTTCCCCAAACGCGAGCCAATTTATAGGATTGGGACCCCCTCTCCCCAAAATTTTACGGATACAGCACTCCAATGGGGAGGGTCTCTTCCCTATCTGGATGATAGGGATACAGCAGCCCCCGAGTGGGGATACTCTAAGAGCATCCCCACAAGTGTGTCCCTATCCCCATCCCCATTGGGATGAAGAGGGAGCAAAGTTGGGGATAGGGAATGGCAAGCTCCACCAAAGTGTCCGTATCCCCATCAGATCTCAGTAATTAGTAAAGTGCTCTAACCACACAAGTAGGGCGCAGTGGTGGTGGTGTTCTTCCCTATCCGGATGTAATTCATCCGGACAGGGATACGGGAGCCCACTGGTGGGGATGCTCTAACCACAGAATCGCCGTTTGAGCATCAAAAATCCGGAGAGTAGAGAATCGATTCGCCATACTCCGTGGTGAGCTTTTCGTAAATCTCCTTGTCGCTGCGGCCAGCTCGTATATATCGTCTCGAGTGACCTGCACACCACCAGTAGCAACAATTGAGCGACTGAAGCGCAAGAGAGAGAGAGGAGTGGATAAGAAGAAAGTTAGAAACGGGATGAAGGTCGACCTTGCGAAGGCGTACGGCAATATCGGCGGCCGATTCCTCGATGGACTGGTGACCGCACTCGAGGTAACGCACGTTGTGAGAGATGTGGCGGGCGCGGTTCCTCACTTGACTTTGATTGGTGTGCGTATTGGTGTAATGCCGTGAATTTCTTAGTTTGGTTCTTGAAATCCTTCGTTTTTCCGAAGTTCGAAAGAGGTGCGTCACGCTTTCGGGATCTTATGAAGCTTTTAGGATCCCATTGGCGACTCGTCTTCCAACTCTAATTATGTGGTATTGAGGATACAGAGACAGATAACGATTCGCCGGGAACTTATTGGACTTACTTATCCGTCTGGCACTGAAATTGACATTCCTCTTGAAAGTTAGAAGTATATGCAGGTGCTGTTTATCCGGGAAATCTCTTTTTTAACGCGTTCTACGTTGTCTCAGTATTCAATAAACATTTCCCAGTATCTCTGTCCCAGATGAATTAATCTCTGCATCAGCCCATTGAGGAGTTCGAGAATTGGGTTCGAGAGGACGAAGGTGTTTTTTTGAGTGTGAATTTTTCGGTGTTTCGAGGTCGTGTGTTCTAGTTTGGAAGAGTTGTATGGTTTTTTACTATCGTTTTTAGGGTTATGGATTGACGAGAGGCGTTTATTGTTTTGTAGAATTGATTTTTGTTAATTTTCTGCAGAGTTCGAATTGTGGAAGTAGGCGTGTGCAATTGGCAGTGAGTAGTTCGGCGAGTTAGTCATGGCTGTGCTGACCAGAGGAAAGAGTATGCTTGATTCATTGATTACGGGGGCACTACTTTGAAGAGCTAACACAAGAATCTGTGATTGCAATGCAGGGTTTTAGCGAGGTTTAGCGGGGTTGCAACCACCATCCCCACACCTCGAGTAACCTCCCCAAGTTGGCCTTTACAGAAACAACAATGGAGGGTCTGCACGCCTGCTATCACAAATTGATCTCTCCCCTATCCATCCCTGCCCCTTGCTGCCCGCGTAATGTTTCC
This sequence comes from Pseudoscleropodium purum, assembly GCA_963969395.1. Lineage (NCBI taxonomy): Eukaryota > Viridiplantae > Streptophyta > Bryopsida > Hypnales > Brachytheciaceae > Pseudoscleropodium > Pseudoscleropodium purum. Next base: position 32,013,979 of record OZ017795.1, read on the forward strand.
AATTCATCTCAATGGCGTTGTGTTGCTACTGCTTCTTTTTCTTCCTCTTCTTCCTCATCATCCACACAAGTTGGTGTGAAAAGAGAGGGCGCCAGGAGTATTAAAGGAAACCCGCCGCGCAGAGTTGGAAAGAAAGTCGTGAAGAACGAGGAGAGGACCGGTAGTGAGGATTTTGGTCATGGAGGGGCGGTTTCTGTGGTTGCCTTGGAACCGAGAGAAGAATACTCGGCTTTTCTGGAGAGTGGTGCGAGATTGAAAGATTTGAAGAAAGGAGGGGAGGTACGAACGCAGGTGGCTTTTGAATTTCCTGGATTGAATCTCTCGCATTTTAGGGTTTTTTTAGTGACATTTTTTAACGCTTGAATCCTGTTATGCTTGTGCGCTCTCTTCAGTTTAAGAATTGGGAGCAGCATCGTATTATGAGCTAAAATGCGCAGGGTTTATCACGTTGAATTTATGACGCACTCTTGTATCCCTGTTGAGGTTCTGTGGGCTCTTTGCTAGAATATTAGTAGGAAGATTAGAAGTGAACGTGCAAGATTAGAAGGTCAACATTCCTAGGATTAGAATTGCAACGATGACTTTGGTTTCTTGAGTGCAGCACAGGGGTTTTATTGAGTGTTATAATGCCGTCTTGTTTCGTGAAATGACATTCTCGCAATTTTCTGTGGCAGGACGATACTTTAGGTTCTGTTATGGTAGCTGCTGATAGGTTAAGCGATGGGGAAGAATTGAGGGAGCACCGAGGACGGGAGGACGAGGACGTTGGCGACGACATCAGACCAGATGCCAGGACAAACATCAAATTCGGCACTGCCATTGAGGGGTACGAAGATGAGGATTCCCTAATGGCCGTCTACAACAAATCCCTTACCACTGAATCCACTCCGATCAGGCATTTCAAACCAGAGGATGACGAAGAGATGGAGAGTATCTGGGTTGAAGGAGGCGCCCCCAAGCGTAGAGGGATGGAAACAGAAGAATTCGAAGACATTGAAAGAGTTACAGACAAAGAAAAGCGTGGCGTCCCAGCAGTAATGCGCTGCTTTGATCGTGCGAAGGTTTATGTCAAAGCCGGCGACGGTGGCAACGGCGTGGTGGCCTTCCGACGTGAGAAGTTCGTCCCCTTCGGTGGTCCGTCTGGTGGGAGTGGCGGCAATGGTGGCGATGTTTTCCTCGAAGCCGACACGGCTATGAACTCCCTCCTCCCCTTTCGCAGACAAGTGCACTTCCGAGCCAGTCGAGGAGCGCATGGGAAAGGCTCCAGTCGAGAAGGGGCGAATGGGGTGGAGTGTGTAGTGAGGGTGCCTGTGGGGACGGTGGTGAGAGCGTCGGAAGGGCAGGAGGTGGGAGGAGGAGGGCAAGTGCTGATGGAGCTGACGAAGCCAGGGCAGAAGGAGTTGTTGCTGCCGGGAGGAAGAGGAGGGAGGGGGAATTGTGCGTTTAAGACGGGATCGAATAAGGCACCGCAGTTGGCGGAGTATGGGGAAGTGGGAGCGGAAATGTGAGTGACTTCCGAACAATCGTTCATTTGTGATTGTTGTTTTCGTGAATCTTAAACAATTTTCTGCAGGTTTCTTATCCCTAAAGCACCAATGCGTGTGGTCATTGCAACCTAAACTAAATTGGACTCAAGAAAGCCTCCACATGTCTTGAAAGAGTCATGAAAGACAGGAGGTCCAGTTAGGACACTCATTTTTGGAAGGGAGGAGCATAATTTTGCCTCATGTGAATTATGCTTTCATGCAGGTGGATAGAGTTGGAGCTGAAGTTAGTGGCCGATGTGGGTATTGTGGGTGTACCGAACGCTGGGAAGAGCACACTTCTGAGTGCAATTAGTGCTGCACGGCCTGAAGTTGCCAACTACCCTTTCACAACACTGTTGCCAAACTTGGGGGTTGTTCCTATTGGCTATGATGCTTCCATGGTCGTTGCTGATCTGCCTGGGCTTATGGAAGGTGCTCATCAAGGTATCGGCTTGGGGCATGAATTCTTGCGCCATACGGAACGCTGCAGTGTGCTTGTAAGTTGCTTTGGAAATTGCACTTGTGGAGCTATATTTCGGTCTCATTGGATTTTACTGAACTGGTGAACTGGTGAACTGGTCAATTGCTCATTGGCTTAACTTAAATATGATGACTGAGTCATGAACAACATTTCTGACTGAGAAGCATGATGGCACATGCATTCATTTTTCAAGATTGAAGAATGTGGACTCAAACAAGATTTGGATGCTGGATCTGGTAAAGAAGCATTTACTTTTAGCAAGAATAATAGACATGATTCAGATCATAATAAAAGGATCATCTGAAGGAAAAGGAACCTCTGAGGTGTGTTGCGGTCTTTCAAAGATTTGAGATTTTTGTGACATGCAGATGGCAGCAAGACGGTAGCTTGTGTTTGCGTCCAGTTTCCCAATAAAACCTATTGGGGACTGTCCACCATTTCTATTCGACCACACATCTCGGGGAGTGACGCAGGTGGTGAAGAAGATAGGGGTCTAGATGTCGTTGAACACATGGTGATACTTTTAGCAATATATTCATGAATTTTGAATGCAATGGTTACAGGTCCAAGTGGTGGACGGCACATGTGCACAAGCTATTGAGGAGTACGAAGCAGTACGGTTAGAGCTACAATTATTCAATCCTGAGTTGTCTGAGAAACCATTTGTCGTTGCTTTCAACAAAATGGATACACAGGAGGCAGCCGATCGATGGCCATCGTTTCAAGAGGCCTTGGAAAAGAAAGGGGTAAAGGCCTTCTGCATGAGTGCTGCTACACAACAGGGAACTATGCCAGTAGTTTGGGCTGCCTTTGAACTTCTGCAGAGTCAGAAAAAGGCAACTCTTGAAGGTTTGATCTCCTTGATTTCAAATTTACCGCCAGTCTTTTCTGTTGATCCTATTTCATAGAGGAGGGTCCTCTATGCTATTCCTATTGCGAATTGGCGAATTTCTTTCTCAATGCTTTGTTACCTTGCTCATGTTTGTTGGACAAGGCAAGCTTTAGCATTGGAATTAAGTGCACATACTCCGTCAGGGGAGCGGGTATTGATGGCATGCAATGACTGTGATTGGTTTTTAGTCACTTGTTCCAGTAGATTCGTCAGCAATGCTCTTGTTCTCTTTTATATGTGCCTTCTGCAAATATGTATTTTGAGGATTCTAAACTGAAATCCATCTAAATTTCAGAAGAGGAGATCCCCGAGGATGCATTTCAAGTAGGAGAAGTTGTCAAGAAATTACGCGATGCACCAATTGAGGAATACGAGATCATAAACGATAAGCACACTCGGACATGGGAAGTCAAAGGAGCTGGTTTAGATCGGTTCACACAAATGACAAACTGGGAGTAAGTCCTTTTTTATCAATTGCTATGAATTTGACTATTATTACCGCTTCTAGAATCGTGAGAATTCATTTTTTCCAAGGTAATACTTTTTGTTTACATGTGAAAGCTTCTTATATTTTTTCCGTTTGCTCCTGGAGGACAGCTTGTGACTTGTTCTGGGTCTATTACGGGTAGCCTTCAACTGTTGGAGACTACTGGAACTTGAAATTAGGTTCTGTTTAGGGAAGAGGATACTCTTTGAATCACTTCAAGTATTTGATATGTGTAGGGAGTGTAATTTTTGAGAGATTTATGCAGCTATGGAGAGATCTTTGGTACTAGAGCCGAATCTGCGGAAATCTAATTTGTATCTGTATGAATTGCGTATGCAATTTCCAAGCGGGATCATGGACACTAAAAGTGACAGTAGACATTTCGCTTTCTATCACATTAGCGTCTTAAAGATATTACTGTCCTCTGCTGACCTCTTGCATTGCAGGTACTTCGAGTCAGTACGTCGGTTCCAGCACGTTTTGCTTGCTAGTGGCGTCAATAGATCACTGCGAGAACAAGGAGTGAAAGAAGGAGATACTGTAATTGTTGGTCAAGTAAGTTCATTTCTTTCTTTGACTGAAATTTCTGTTATTTGTTTCTTGCATGATTTTATTGCGTAATGATCACAGACAATACGGAGCAATGTCTCTTGTTCATTGTGATTTGCTCAACTCAAAAGAATGTTCCCGATGATTGGGTTTTGAAATTTTGAATCAATGAGAATAACACATAAGATTTTACCTTTGGATAGAGATATGAAAAATTATGCATTTCTATTTGTGGTAGAAACTCGAGATTATTCGCATGTTACATAAGCTCTTAACGTGTGACTATCATGTCATTCATTGCAGATGGAGTTCCAGTGGAAAGACTCGGATGATGTGCAAAATCTTGGTGACTGGAAAAGGAGCCCTCGAGGTTCAAAGGTGTGGCCTCATTAATGGCTAAATTTCCACCTATGGTTTCCTCGCCTTGATTCAAAACATTTCTTTGTCTCTTTACCTTGGAGCTGAAGGAGACAGTGACGTAGCAGTAGTTTAAAATTGATTTTTTTAGGAAAGTTGTACCATCATCAATACTCCATATATTTGAAGGTAAGTACATGTAATTGTGACCTAGCTGCAAAACTAACTCATTCAAGTGTACACTTTCTGAATTTAGGAGCTTTTAGTCACTATTTTGAAAATTCATAGATTATTATTTTTATGCTTAAAATCGTGAATCTTCTTTCAATTGCCAACAAGACAAAAAAAAATTAAGATAGTTTAATGCTTAGATGCTTATTTGCATGTGTAAGGTGTGGTTTCCTTATGCCAAGTGCATAGACCTTCAACTACATGTAGTTCTTATGAAATGTAGTTTTGGACACCTTTAGTTTCTTTCTAGCATTTATAAAATGTTTGCTTTTAGGTGTAGTCTCCTTTTAGTAATTACTCCGAGTACAAAATTATCTCTTGGTCATTTATTAGTTAAATTATTAAATTTAATTAGGCTTTTGCATGTTTGAAGGTAAAGGTAAAGTAACATTAAAATTCCATGCAATAAGCTAGGAATCAAATTCACTAGCATATTAGATATTCAATTTTATCCCCTTAATCAATCTTTGTCATTCAACAATCAAAATTCCATTGATGTTTGGTGAAACTTTATTGATTCAATGTTTATTATTGATTCTTTTCCTTTGAGACATTGCCTCATCAATTAGGAGGCTTCAAAAGCATCTAAAGGTGTATAATTTGTTATATTTTGTATATTTAGCTATCTTTTTGATGAAAATCAATTTGGACATAGAAGATGCTTCTATTGGATTCAATTTTTTTAGACCATAAATATGCAAGAGATTGTTTGATGATTAGCATTCAAAACAATTTTTAGGAAAAAATTTATCTTTTTATGAATAATAAATTGGGTTGTTTTTTCAATGGTATATTTCAAATTTAAATGTAGCTTCTATCAAATTTTTAATGTAGCAAATTACATGCATTGTTTAATATGAAAGTCATTAGTATAGAATGGTTGTTTGAAGAAAATAATAATGTTTTTACTATTGATTTTTTTTTTTATTTCTTCCAAGATAGATTATAGAATATAATTTAATCCCTAAAATTCTATGACTATGTTTTCACTGAAAATGCTCAAAAACTGCCATTTTTAATACAAGTAATAAATTTTTGAAAAAAAAAACTTTTTTTGACACATGTAACCATAGGATATTGTAGAATGATAATTTGAGAACAAGTGGTAGAAATTTCAGAAATTTCCACCATGTGGATTGTAAGATACAAGCATTCAAATTCACTGGAATCATTTTTTTGGCCCTGTGAAAAATAGGGTAGTTGCACTTCACAAGCTCACAAAAAAATGTTCAAAATGGTGGTTCTTCTTTGCATTCTTTTTCCTAAACAAGTTGTCCACATACTCGAAAATTCTCAAATCATTTGGAAATGTACAACATATGGGAAAAAAATAGTAAATAGAAAGGAGCAGAGAATGATTCTAAATACTAAATTGTTAACAATTTATTATGGAATTGAAAAATGTCAATTCCAATGGTTATAATTTTGTAATAAACAATCTACACCTAATGTTTTTATTTTTTTACAAAAATATTAAAATTGAGTAAGATAAAGGACTTCAAAGTTTCTTTTAGAGTAGAAAATCCATAATTGCCCACAAACAAAAATTCTCATAACTTTTGACTCATCGATCAAAATGGAATTATTCAAAAGTTTTTCATGTATATATAACTCTAGAAAATCAATTTCAAATTTTTGTTTATGAAAAATGTAATTTATTCTAATATGTCTGAACAACCTAGTTACAAAAAGACAAATTACATTAAGCTATACTTTTGACTCTTATTTCCAAATGTCATAAAATTTAGTGCATATGAAAGATATTCCTCATCCTCATGTTCTATTAAAATTAGGTTACAAATATGAAAATCTCTAGTCACACGCACATGCCCAAAAATTTTATGTAGCTAAAAAACATAGCTTGGTCCTTAAGGAGTTAAGGTGATCAAAAAATTGGACTCTTAAAAAATTAGATATTTTGATGAATATGCCAATTTAAATGCTTTTAAATCAAATTCATAAATTTTAATTGAATGCATTAGTGATTTATAGTTGTTAATCAAATGTATCATAATTTTTAATAAAAACTTCAAAAGAATTGACAAATTTGACTTTTATAACACATTTAGGTATTGTTGGATATCCTTTGAGCATGTAGGAATTATTGCAATTTATATGTCAAGGAAGTTAGATATGAATTTGTGGGACTATAAATTTGCTTTTAATGTCAAATTAAGTAGCAATTTTAAAATTTGATTTAGCACTTTTAAAAAAGAAGATCAAAACGAAATTTAGAATGTTGCAAACATTGAGATTCATTAACATTGAAAGTATGATTGCATTTTGCCTCACATTTATGTAGATTTAGGCAATATCTCACATACCAAAATTCTTTTGTTTACACTTTTATAATTTTTTAACTCATTCTTGTACTATAGATTTTAGAATTAAAATGTTCCAAATTTAGGTTCAATAGAGTCAATCCGCAAAACTCTTCTTTCATTAAGATGTAAAAGCTTCATTCTATTCCTAACTTGCATTTAGAATTTCTCTAAGTGTCCTAAATGCCTCCCCCAAATCAATCAAATTGATGATTAGACATCTTAATTCAACTTGTACCACACTTTGAATACTATAAGCTCCCTTGCACTAATATGGATAATATTGGATGAATGAGATCTATTTAGGACGAACCTCACAAAGAAAATAAAATGAAAGTTGAATGAAAATCATAGGGTATGTAGTATAAAAATAGTTCTTTGAGATATTATGAAAATAGAGTGGTCTACAATATATTGATTTCTTAGCTAAAATACTATTATCTTTATTTCTGAATAATAACCGTATTTTCTTTGTATTTTATAAAAGAGACACAAGTATCATTTAGAAATAGAGGATGTATGTAATATTAATTAGTATACCTTGAAAATTCTCTTAGTTCCAAAATTAGTGGAAATTAACATTATTGGTGAAGGATGAACTGTTAGCTCCACGTGCATCTTCCACAACGATCACACTTTTGACACCTGTACGGCCAGGATTCATCCTCCAACCAGATGGCGTCACAGGCTCTCACCTCACATATCGACGAATGAAATCCAATCCCGATGGATTCATCCATTTTCAAGTCGTCCTTGCCAGTGTTTGGTTTCGCCGGCGCTTCTAGGAACCGGTCTCGTCGTCGCGGAGGTGACACAGCGGTGGCGACGAACTCAACTGGTGTGGTGAATTTGTAAGGGAGTTCTTCGCTACAGTGCGAGAAGTGATTAGGACGTTAACAGGAATCTCTTGTTCTCTGAGAATGGCGGAATTGCGGTCGTTCGGGTGGTGAAGGCAAATCGTGTGATGGAAGTCGATGGACTCGACCCGTGTGAGCGAAGGTCTCCTTGCGCGCAGCTTGACATCCTTGTAGAATTTCGAGGTATTTCCAACCGTCCTGATTGCGTGAAGCGGTGCAGTTTTATTCCATTTACTAAATTAGGGTTTCGTGTAATTGGAGTAGGGAGTGCGAGTGATATCGGAGTTCAGTTGGCCTTTAGAAGCTCTTCACGTGACGATCGATTCTTATTTCTAGACTACTCGTACGCAGAGATCGGATTCAATCTTTTTTGTGTCGAAATTCAAACTCCACATCATATTTCAAGAGGATACAACCAATTACATGACGACACGTGTCACTCTTTTTGGCCGAATCTGACCCGCGTGTAGGGTTAACTGGCGTGACTTGTCGTTAATTTTCGTTGCACCTTGCGGAGACGTTGATCGGGGGAATGGCGGTTCCTCACTTGACTTTGGTTCTTCGGGTGAGCGCGTTGGTGTAATGCCGTGAATTTCTTAGTTTGGTTCTTGAAATCCTTCGTTTTTTCGAAGTTTGAAAGAGGTGCGTCACGCTTTCGGGATCTTATGAAACTTTTAGGATCCCATCGGCGAATCGTCTTTCACCCCTATTAATGTGGTATTGAGGATATCGAGACAGATAACGATTCGCCGGGAACTTATTGGACTTATCCGTCTGGCATTTGGATTGATATTCTTTTTGAAAGTTAGAAGTATATGCAGGTGCTGTTTATCCGGGAAATCTCTCTTTTAACGCGTTCTACGTTGTCCCAGAATTCAATAAACTTTTCCCAGTATCTCTGTCCCAGATGAATTAATCTCTGCATCAGCCCATTGAGGAGTTCGAGAATTGGGTTCGTGAGGACGAAGGTGTTTTATTGAGTGTGAATTTTTCGGTGTTTCGAGGTCGTGTGTTCTAGTTTGTAAGAGTTGTATGGTTTTTTACTATCGTTTTTAGGGTTATGGATTGACGAGAGGCGTTTATTGTTTTGTAGGATTGATTTTTGTTAATTTTCTGCAGAGTTCGAATTGTGGAAGTAGGCGTGCGCAATTGGCAGCGAGTAGTTCGGGGAGGTAGTCATGGCTGTGCTGACCAGAGGAAAGAGTATGCTTGATTCACTGATTACCGGGGACACCACTTTGAAGGACATATTTGGCGGCAGATTTGGCGCTATTGAGAAGGATCAGGGGCTTGAGCGAACACCGTCGGGCACTCGAAAATGGATTAAAGAGCTGTCTGCACTTGCCAACGTTGTGGTTGGACATTGTGCAAGGTAGGAGATTCTGAATCTGTTTTACATTTTGCTCATGAAACTCATTAGTTTTTTTGAGATCTGTTTTTTGTCTACACTGTAGCAATGTTTTTAATCCCTTCATTTGTAGCTTAGTTCTACTACGATGGAACTAGGATAACCTGGTGTTATCATTCTTAGTGCTATCCAAGTTAAGAGTTGTCGGAATATAAATCTTTTTGTGGCTCAATAATTTGTGTTCGTTCTCTGGCTTTTCAGGATATTAGGTTTTTCTCCAGAGGAATTACAGAGGCATTTTGAAGAGGAGGCTCCCTTGTCAGCGAAGCAACCTTCCAAATATGCTCTCCACCTTCTTGAGTATAGCTGTTTCAGAGCCCTTTCTGTGCAAGCTCAAGTGACGGACCACTTGAGTGACAAGGAATTTCGTCGGTTATCTTTTGATATGATGCTTGCTTGGGAGGCTCCCGGAGCAAGCGACAGGCGTGTTTTGAAGGTACTGATATATGTCATTTGAAGTATCTCAAGGCATATATGTTTGGAATTTTATATTTTACAATTTATTTGAATTCGGATTTAGCCCTGCTGTCGAAGGAGCCCAACCTCTCGCCATTTGATTTCAGTAGTCCTCGTTAGTTCTGACAGAGTTGTTACAAAGAAGCCACTTGTTAATCTCGGACTTAGTATGTAAACTTAATGATAGCAAGGAGGTGTAACCATTTGTGGATTTCTCTGTTCACATATATGGCAGAATGAAACCTATCCCCATCCTCGTGTTTCGGTTGCATGACAGAATGAACCTGATGCATCGACTAACGCGTCTCGGATGGACGATGAGGAAGATGCGGCATTATTCTATTCTGACTTGATGCCTCTGATGGTCCAAATGCTCTTTCCAGACCCGCATTAAGTCTGTTACTGCTAGCCTTTGAGGAGGAAAGATATTATAGTAAACTGCCGCCAACCCTTTGCAAGTTTGCAGTTTGTATACATACCGATTCTAAATATGTTATTCAACGATACGATGGTACGTGCAGGTTGACGTGGAGAGCACTATTGGACCTGATGCTTTTGCACGGTTAGCACCTGCTATTCCTTCTGTTGCAGATGCAATTACTGTGCACAGCCAATTCGAAGCTCTTACTGCAAGCACAGCAGGCCGTCTTCCTTTCCCCACCTACGATAAATTTATTGCTGAGCTGGATAAGTAATTCCCTTATATAACCCTCTTCATTCTTTTTCTCGTTTATGATTATACCTGTCAGTAATGAAAGCGATAGTTTAAACTTTAAATACTGCTCCTGCAGTTCCTGGTTTTTTTATAATCCTTGCAAACGTATTCAAAAAAATTCTTGAAGTGGATATCTTCCAGGAATGATGAATTATTCTTATAGCATCAAAACTTCAGTTGTACCTAGCTTTGCATTATTTAATTGCTTATGTTTTTACGAATTGATGGACAAGGGGTTTGACTATTGATCCTGTCTTGAACCTTTTCGCACAGATCAATCAAGGCTATAAAAAATCAAGTAACACCGGGTCTGTTAAAAGCATTGCAATTAGGAAAGAATGAAACACTTATTGATATAGACGGGACTGCTACAACTCAGCCTGTGCTGCAGCACGTTGGTGTTTCTACCTGGCCTGGTATGATTTAGATTCTGACAACTGCCCTTGCTAACGACGTTAGCTCTTTTCTCAAGAGAATGCGGAGATGTATTATTAAATTAATATCGCTTAGGAGCTTGATTTTTGTGCATTTCGATTCCTTATTTTGTGCAGGACGATTAACTCTGACGGATCATGCATTCTTCTTTGAAGCCACTGGGGTTGTGTCATATGACAAACCAAAGAAATTTGATCTTTCGGCAGATCTAAAACAAACGGTGAAGCCAGATTTAACTGGACCTTGGGGTGCCCGTCTTTTTGACAAAGCTGTTATGTATAAATCAACCGCCACGTAAGTTGTTTGATCTATATGTAGACTATTTGCACTACCATTGATCTTTTTTGTTTTTTCCTCCCTTGTACCTCATTAGCGTCTGCGGAGTTTTTGTCTAACGTTGAACTGGATCCATGTAGAATTTTCGCTTGAGAACTTGTTCTGTTTACTCCTGACTTCTGAGAGGATGATATTATGAAGAGCCTTTACTTCGCAGACTAAGACATCCTTCTTAGAGCCTGAATCTGCTTGTTGGATGATTGGTTGCAGAGTGGACCCGGTTGTGCTAGAGTTTCCAGAGCTGACAGGGTGTACACGCCGTGATTATTGGTTGGCAATTATTCGGGAAGTAATGTCAGCCCACCATTTCATTTTAACTTATCAACTAGAAGGTGTAGGCAAAGCTGAAGCTTTAGCGAAGGCCGTTTTGGGAATCGCTAGATTAAGAGCTACGAAAGAAACTTTTCACGTCTTGCCACCGAAACCCGAGAGCTTACTTACGTATTCACTGGGAGCGGAGATGCCCGGTGGAGATTTGATTTTGGCAGAACTGGCTAACTCACTGCGTAGCAAAGGTCGTGGCGAAAGGCAAGCGAATGAAGAAAGTGCTCATGAGAAACACCAGGCTAACAGGATCTATGGTATCTCAGCCGCATCTGTTGTGGCCAGCTTTCGTCCTTCAACTCCTAAGGGAGCGGAAAAGATAAAGGAAACACCTCTGCCTATTGGAGAGATTCTCATTGGTGAAACCACGCCCTTGGAGAAAGCAATTTTACAGTCCCGAGATAATACCAAGAAAGTCCTCCTGGCACAGGCTACCATAGAGGGTGTAAAGGTTGAAGGTATCGGCACAAATGCTGCCGTTATGAAGGTATAATTTCCATCTGAACATGGATGTAAGCTTTGTGTTTATTTTGATTAAGATCTCAATTATCACGTGGCAGTCTGACGAGCTTGGTTGTTTGGTTGTAGGAGCTGCTGCTTCCTGTTGCGGCAGTCAGTACCTGGCTTCAAGCTCTTTACCTCTGGGAGGAGCCTGTAAAGTCACTTACATTCTGTGTCTTCGGCTGCTACATCATTTTCAAGTGAGTACGAAGCGCATGCTCAATACACAATAGTGACTATGTATGGAGTTTTTGTTGAGTCTCATTGAGGCTACTGTTTCAGATGATTAGATTGAGTACGAATTTTGACTAGTGTGACCCAGAATAATCGACTTATTTGTATCCATAAATTTTACTACAGAGGTTGGCTTCCCTTCATGCTGCCACTATTGCTGGTGATGATGGCTGCCTACATGGCTTCTGTGCGAAATATGCGTAATGGATCGGCAATCAAAGAAATTGTGGTTTCCACACCGCCTGATCAGAACACTGTTGAGCAGCTGCTAGCCCTTCAACAAGCATTGCTGCAATTGGAGGGACAGATTCAGGCTGGAAACATATTTCTGCTCAAGACACGTGCTTTGTTTTTATCAGCTCTTCCTGAGGTCTCTACTCTATACACCTCCATTGTGGAATTGATTTTTGGTACATTGGGCCTCGCCCATGGACTTTGTTACTACCTCTGCCTGTTTGACTTGGATAATTGCAGGACATTGAATCATCAATACTATTAAGAGCGGGGTTTGTTTTTTTTGTTTCGTTTCGTTTTGTTTGCCGTGTCATGATGTGACAAGCAGCGAGGCGCATGGGGCATGTGAGCACGTGAGGTACCGTTGGAAAGCACTTGGCACGGAGGAGTTATTTGAAAGTTGCTTTGCATGGGCGGCCGCCATAGTTGTGCGCAGGCTATTCAAGTATTTGTTAATATTTTGAACAACTTATCTTAATGCTGACATTAATTCTGTCCGGTTCATTGTTCACGCAGGCCACGAATCAGATCATATACCTTCTTCTCGTAGCAGCAGCAATCTTAATTATTTTGCCAACGCGATGGTTGATACTCATCACCTTCCTGAACGTGTTTACAAGTGAAATGCCCGCCAGGTCAGAATCTACTCGCAGAATTATTCGACGAATCAGTGAATGGTGGTACGGTATACCCGTTGTTCCAGTCCGGTTTCTCAAGTTGGAATCGGATAGTGGGAACAAATAAGGGCGTCACTGGCAGTTTCTTTCTCTTGTTGAGCATGTGCATATATTCTTGTAAATCTCGTGGAGAGAGAGGGAGTTAAATCATTGTAGGATATGGACAAGTGTACATTTCATGTTAGTAATAGCAGGTGAGATTTAGATTTACACCACCTCAGTTTGAAAAGAAGCTCCTCTTTATGATTACCTCTGAAGCGCATTACCTCTGGATTCATTTTCGAAGTGCTGGAAGAGGTAGAGGACGTTGAGCATAGTGAGCAGTGATGAATATCAGCTTAGTTTTGTAATGTATATGGGTGCAAAATGACATTATGCATAACTAGTGTATAAATTTTTTTCCTCCAATCGCTATTTTGTGTCTCAATTGAAACTTAACTTTTTCTAAGTGAATAGTTAAGAGTCCGTCCTTCACCCCATTCACTTGAAAGGTGAATTTTGCAACTTTAAAGTCACAAAGGAAAAAAATTCTCAAAGTTTCAAGGTAAGTATATCTAATATCAATGGGGTCTATTACTTTGAAATTTTTACCACAATACGAGGTAAGTATATCATATTGCAATTTCTACTTTATTGCATTCCAATGCATATTTCATTGTCATTTGAGAACCAAAATCTATAGTTGTCATTATTCTTTTATTCATGTGGTACAAATTCTTTTAAGATAAGAGTGATTATTTTAGATTTTGGTTTGTCAAATAAAGAGATGTACATGGTAGTGCAATTAGATAGGGGTTGCAATTATTGTATTTATGAATGTTGGGTAGGTATCTACTAAGAATGACCTTGAAATGAACATTTCAAAAATAATTGTTATTGTGACTGTACATTTTGAGATATCCATAGAACATTGATATTTACTTTACTTTGATGAGTTAGTTATATGATGTTATAGTTATATTTAGAAATTAATCAAAACAAAATATCCTTTTAGTTACCTATATTGAAACTAAAATCACATGCCTTCCCATAATTCTACAATTATGTAGTTGAATTGTGCAATAGAAATTTAGTAATTGAAACTAATATCACATGCCTTCTCATAATTCTATCATTGCTTAGTTGAATTGTGTATAAACCAATGTTGTATGATGTTATAGTTATATTTAAGAATTAATCAAAACAAAATATCCTTTTAGTTACCTACGTTGAAACTAAAATCACATACCTTCTCATAGTTCTATAATTACTTAGTTGAATTGTGCAATAGAAATTTGAATATGGCACTCATTCCCCTAAAAGTAACTTCAAAAAGTAATTTATTTTGACTCTAAAATGGCTTGTCCAAAAAATGCAAAAGCTTCAAATAGACTTCTACTTTAGGAATTAAGAACTATGAAAATAAGTAGTTGAAGGTAAAACTTAATTAGACCTTTGGTTTTCAATTTTATTTTTATATAGTGTAATAACATCTATAAGAATCCATCAACAATTCATATTGGATAATACTTAATTAGAACCTTGGTTGTTGTTTTTATTTTTTTATTGAATATAGTAACATCTATTAATAGTTTATACTAGATAAAATTTAATTAGATATGTTTTATTTATTTATTAATAGAATATTAATAGTAATATTTGTTAGAGTCCATCAAAATTTCATATTAGATAATTCTATTGTATATTCAACAACATCCATCTCTAGCTTTTAAGAAGTTTATAATTGCACCAAGTGAACATAAGCTATACTAAATTCACCTTTTAATGAGGGCATGGGATCACCTACAAAATTAGTTACCATATTTTATTTTATTATTCAAAATTCTTATAAAAATTCTAATAATTTTTTTTTTTTTATCTTATTTTTAAAATATGGCAAATATTGTAAGTTTGGTAAATTAATAATACACACTACAAATTTAGAATGAATTAGTATATTTCCAAGTAGCCCCTAGAACTAAAGTTACATTCACATCAAAGGTGAAAAATGAAGATAATTTTAACTTTATGGAATTAATAAGTATTTAAGATATATTTCATGTAAGGATAAATATTCTTTGTAAGATTGAAAAATAGTTTTCATAAAGGATGAATAAGGAACAAAAAGAATCCCCTTTCTTTATAATGTTGAAATACCCAAATTATTACCTTCAAACATCTATTTATTTTGAAGATTATAATTCAATAGCCATATCATTTAGAACATTGGATTCATGGGTGAAGGTTTATCCCCTTGATGAAATTAGGTGAAGATTTGCTCTCTCAATCACATTGGTTGAGTTTGAAATCCTAGTTGTCTTGTGTTTTACATTTCCCCTTTGGTGTGAAATGTACCCCACAAACACCACCCTATGTTGTGTTTTATGCTTCCCTTTTTGATGTGAATGCACCTCTAAGGGCACTTCATTATCTTGCGTTTTATACTTCTTCTTTTGATGTGAATTTGTTGTAAAGAGACCTCCTTATTCTCTAAATTTTATTTAGACTTAAATAGAGAAGTATGTAATACATGTATGTATATTTGTATATGTAACAAATACAATTCCGTATGGAAATGGTTGTATATATAAGAATCTCTTAAACACTTATCATAATAAAAATGAGTAAAATGATAACATCAACAGAAAATAATTAAAGGATATTGATTAGTAAATATTAATTAAAATAAGGGATGATCATAGATCATACATTGATTGTTTTTAGTTGATTATAATAATGAAATATAGAAATAAAACGATAAATATTTACCATTACTAAAATATTTATCATAATAAAAATGAAAAAATATAATATTGATTTTTCTTTTAAATCTTAGATTTGTAAGAAATGATTAATAATAAAATTAATTCTAAATCATTAAAATGTTTAAATCAACTATGAACTAAGACTTAATTACTCCCAACAATATTGGTGACACCCAACTAAAGTTTTTTAGATTCAATTATTAGATTGAGAGATCTTGATGGTAGGAACTTGCACATAAATATCTTGAGTATTGAAAGTATGGTTGGTAATATCATCTTTGGAGAATTGTATGAACCTCCTTGTATTAATGAATGAGTATCAATGCATTTTATAATCTTGCCTTTGTAGTTTAACATAGTTTACTTCCCGTGAAGATCATTAGATGTTTTAGAGGGGTCTAGAGGGTCGTTTGGGCCTATTCCAGGCATTGTTCCTCGAGTAGTCCAGGAATGGCCATTGTCAAAATTTATTTTTAATTTTAAAATGAAAAAAAAAAATTGAAGTTTTTTTTAAATAAAAAAAGTGATGTGGTAGTTGTTGTATCATGTCATGCAATTGTTGTGGAGGAGTGGAAACTTAGATGAGTACATGGGAACTCACAACCCTCTTGGAGGTTGACATCTCATCTAATGTATAACCTTTGGGTCTACCTCATGACTATAGGGAACATTTGAAGCTACAATTAACTTTATAATTAACTGAAGCTAGGACTAAAATAACATAAATTTGAAGCCACAACTAAAATAATGGGATTTTAAAATCAAGACAAAAATAATGGAATTTGAAGCCATAGCTAAAATATTGGAAGGACAAACCTTATCACCAAGGAAGTTTACAAATATTATCACATTCATAGAAAAATAGATGCATGCATTCGTGATTAATAGAATTTCTCAAAAAAATCATTCATCCAATACATAACCTCAATGGACTACATTTAAATCTAGATGACATCCTCTCATTGGATGGGGAGAGGTTCTTTCTACTAAACCCTTGATTGAGCATAGTTGGCCAAGATGTAATCATTCAACCATTGATCTTATCTTCGGTAATATGAAAGCATAATTTCTTTATGAGAAATAGCATCCTTCGCCACTCCTATCACTTAACAAATTATTTCTCATAATGACCTTGCCTTCACATTATCTAATTCTTTTTGTCTTGCAACATTAATTTTAGAGTACATTACCCCTAGAAGGATGAAACTTTGTCACCAAAGGTACTCAATTAATAATTATGCGTACAAATTCATGCATTTCTCATTTCCAAAGACTCATTGAAAATCATTCATTCAACACTTTAACCATGGAAGGACCGTGTGATTGAAAATCAAGTGATGGATGACAAAGAATCCTAAATTCCCAAGGCCAAATTTTTCTATAAAAAACACACTCGTAATTGACATTTACAATGCATTAAAATTATCTTTATTTTGCATATTCAACTGTAGGATCTTGCACTAGATTAGTACTAGAATGTGTGGAAAATATTTTAGAAACTTTGACTATATCATTTATAAAATAATAGCATTTTCTTAAAGTTTTTTTTAATTCCTAGCTTGACTAGATTGTAAGGCTTTGAATCCTCTTCACTTAAATTTTTTCTACTACAAAATATTAAATTAAATTTCTTTTATTGAGTTGAGAGTTGAGGAAAAAAATTCCCCTCCCTATGATTTTCATTCTTTAAGAAATTTTTAAGTTGAAATAGGTACAAGGTAGACAAAAAAAACGAAATTGTTGATAGCTCTAAGATGGAATTGAAGCCACACTAATCCTAATAGTGGGATTATTCTAGAAAGCAAAAGAAATTATGTGCAATTCTTTCTTTTTTGGAAAAAAAAATTGTCAAATATGAATCCAATACATTATTTTTTTAAACAAAAATTTGCTAAAATTGCTTGCAAAACAAGAAGCTTCATAACTTCTACATCACTCACCCAAATGGAATGAATAAAATCTTTCCACGTAGACAAAAATATAATCTATAATCAAGACATACAATAAATTTCAAAATTATTTCAAGTTTTTGTAGATTGTTTTTGTTGCCCGCCCTTGCCTGTTTTAGGCATTACTTTTGTTCCTCGGCACCAATTGAAATGGCCTGCAACTGGTGGGATACTAAAAACTCCACGGGCACACCACACCATTTGCAGAGGCTGTGTGGCGCGCCCGGTGGAGATGCTCTTAGCACAAACCGAAGCAACTCCGAAGCCAGAAGCTGTTTCCAAAGCACAACACACATCTGACGGCCTTTTTCTAACTGCCAGACTTCGTCGTGGTCATCCTCTCTACTTTCGCCCTTCAATTATTAGGAGACGCTCAACTTCCCAATCCAATCCACCTCAACTTTGTCAGTAGTCCCTCCAACAAGAAAACCATCAAGCTTTCCCAATTCACGATTTCCCTCTGATTTCTTTAATTACAACTCCCAATTTTTTGTTTGCACAATTGGGATGCGTCGCCAATTCGCAAAGACATCGCCAGTCAATTCGCCATACAACATCGCCAATTGAAGCTTCACAATCATCAAGCTTTCGTGCGTAAGTTAATATAGTGTCTTTCCGAATTCTAATGCTTGGCTTTGTAATACGAATTCACGCTGGAAACTGAGCACTCCAGGCAGGGAAAGGGGGAGGGCGGGGTACCACGAATTTTGAAAATGTGTCCTTGCGTTTCGTCTTGGGGACGGGTTTTTTCTTTTTCTTTTTCTTTTTGTGAAGCTTTGTTAATGTGGATTGGACGTGAAGCAGGCGTGGGTTTTGTTTCTGGGTTGTTTGGATTTGCTTTCAGAAATTGCGTTTGTTTGGAAACGAGTTTCGTAATTTTTTTTTGCTTTTGTTTCGGTGTTTTTGTGGTGAGTTCGTTTCCTCTTGAGTTCTCTGGAAAGCGTTTTGAACTGGAAGCGTTATGGGAATTTGGGTTTGAGATTTTTAGGGTTCTGTGGGGAACGGAGAGTGCGAGGTAGAGCGTACTCTTTGCGTCGGTTTAAACGGGGTTTTTTAGATTATGTAGGAGTGTGATTTGGGGGAGATGAATGGAGAGATCAGTTTGTGTACAAGAGCCTTTCTGGCCGTAGCCATTTGGCCAAGTCATGCTTATTATACTCAACTTGCTAATTGAAAGGCCACCAAGCGTATGAATATAAGAGTTGCTGTTGATAATAGGGTTAATCAATAGGAGACTGGAATTAGATACGTAACTGTTCTATTATTGAAGCAGAAACCAAAGCTCCTTGAAAATCACTCCATATTGATATATTGTAATACAATCAACAGCTTATAATGTCTATTTGTTGATTCTTTATGAGTATCTGCTTATTTCTTCCTGTTGTAATTCTGTCTTGCAGACAAGGTGTAGGAGAGACGGTAAATCAGAGACCCTTGCAACTCTTTACCAGCACCCCTAAATCGACTGATTTCAGTAAGAGTGTTTCAAATGGCGAACGAAAGAGTGACTCGTGCTGCATCGAGACATGTGACAGCCCTCCTCCTTATGTTTCTTTTTCTCACTCTATTCGCTGCTGCAGGTATGGTTTTTTATACTTTTGGGGGGTGCAGCATAAATTTACTTGAGCCGGAATTCTTTGATATGGTTTGAAGTGGTTTTCTGTATTGCCAGCAACTCATGAAGAAGGAATACGTATCTTTGTCTGCATTTCCGTCCTTGCAAAATTCAAGTTAGGGCCGCCAGAACTTGCGATTCCTGTGATTTGCAAGTTGTTCCATTGTTGGATACAACACGATTCTTGTTTCCTTCCAAGTTCCAGCCGTCTTGTAGAGTTTTGGAATGCCTGTTTCCTGGAGATTATGAATGCCAAATCTGCACCGTGTGCACCTTTGCTGTCGACTTGGTTTTCATTTTTGGATCTATGCGTATTGCAGCTGGTGAATCCAACTCAGAAGCTGTGCAACATGGGCGTGAACATTATTATCCAGGTAGCAGATTCTTCTCTAATCCTGTCTATTCATTCGTACATTTCCTAGCAATGGTTGAAATTGTTTCTTTGTTTTACAAGATTCTAGTGAGGTAGACTCTGCACCTTTGAGTGACCATGAACTTAGTGAATGGAAGCGCTCACTGGGAATTAGATATGAAATTTCAAAGGAATTATCTAGAATGGTCGTAATTAAGACTTTAAGAGTGACAAGGTTTTCAAAATAGATAATAAGAATCTTCAACTTAGTTTCCTTAAATGCTCATGACTGTTTTACACCCTTAGCAGCGGAGGAATGTCTAATACTAATCTTGGTTTAGATGGGCTATATATGCCCCACTTTTGCCATGTGGAAAGGACTTGAATTAGTACTAGTCTAGAAACGTATTTTCTCCAATTAGTTTCTTGCTTTCAAAATTAGGACGAAGTACCCTAATTGGTATGACTTCGAGGTATTCGTCTTTTGATAAAAATCTCTCTGAAGCAGAAATGATTCTGACTTCTGAAAGTGTTTCCATGTAGACGAAAATTTGCACGTGTATCCCACATTTCAGAGGAGCACCCCAGCTCTTGTTGAAGCCGAAGACCCCGAGGCCACCAATGAACCCCACCCAGCTGATGAGCTTCTGCAATCTCAGGACGCTGATGGTAGTCAATCCTATATTTTGGGAGGGTACTAGGATTTTTTAGGTTTAGGGTTTAGGGTTTAGGGTTTTCTTATAGCCTAGTCATGTGCAAGCACTGTTGAAAATGTGCCATCAGATATTCATTTGACATGAATAAGGGTGACTGGGATCTTCTTGTGTTGATAGACTGCAACAGGTTCAGCAGAAGATGTATTGATAGTTCAATTGTGAGCAGTAGTTTTGCTTTGTAAGATTAAGATTTGGTGCATGACTTCATGCTTGATGTGGAGAATTTTAAGCACAAGCTTTTGGGGAGAGCTTGAGGACAAAAGGAAGGATACATTTTTTTAGTTTTGTATATGCGCATTGTGGAATCTTCATAACATTATTGAATGAATGTGCAATGTGGGTGTCTTTGGATTTGGATTTGGATTTGGATTGTGGAAATCATCCTTTTGGGTACTATGTGAATCATTTGCTTAAAAAAAAGTGCATTTCTTTAGAAGTCAAACTACTATGCAAGACCTCCCCTTTTTACACTATTTCAAAAATGAACATTTTCACTTTTGGCATACATAGAAGGATTGTTTGTCATCCATTAGACATTTAATGTTTGCAACATCCTTCTAGGGTTATGTGAGTTGGGGGGAAGGTTTTACTTGTCCCAAAGACAAAAGATTATCTCATAATATATAATTTTATCTCACATGTACTAGTCTTAACCCTTAAAAGATGCAGCCCCATGCCATGACCAAGGTAGTCAACCAAAACTGCTCTGACTATCAGATCAATAGGTGCATTCTTTGTTTCTGAAGTGAACAATGAAGTCATTCATTGACTACTTTTTGGACTCAGTCAGCATGATTCTTCTTCTTTGAGGAAATTAGAGTAAGAAACTTTGTATAAAATCTTCTGCAATTGATGCATGAGTGCAAACATGAAAATGTACCTACATGAAAGAAGAAGCGAAAAAAATCCAGGAATGTTCATCAGCAAAAAACCTGCTTCAAAGACTTCTTGTACGCTTCAAAACATCCATTTTAGCTGTAGACAGAATCATGTCAATACCATGATACACAACATCAATTTAAAGTCCGTGATCAAATAGAGAAGTTCATCAACAAATGAAAACGTGGTCTAAACGTACTAATAAAATACTTGATGCAGTATATCAGAAATGAAAACAATACCATCAACTGAAACAGTACCTTCTTCCTGCACGACTAAACCCTAAAAAATATGGTAGCTGAACAGGGACCCATTCCCATCATATAGGCTACACTCTTTCCAATCAACACGAGAAAGTAGGAGATTATTTTACAATGCAGTTGTGGCAAATTATGATTGGTGGCAGTCTTGGTTGATTTTGCAACTAACCTGTGGTTGGAAATAGGAAGACCTATATGACAAGAATAGGTCAAACACAATCTTCAACTAAAAAAATTTAGTAATTAAATTATGAGAAATAAAATTCTGAAAAAATATGAAATCCTACTAAACCCCATTTCTACAAATGGGAAAATTTTTGCACTCAAAAAACCTTTGCTCTAGATATGTGTAATTGCTTAAGTGGTCAAAAATGGGTTAGCTACCATAGTTGATATATGTGCATACATGTCCACTGTTAAAAACTTTGAAGTACAAATTATATTGGGCAATAGCATAGTTTAGAGTTGCATAAACTCAAAAAAAAGAATAGTGTGACAGCAAGGCTCTCTTTTTACTCTAAGCAAACCCTAACTAATGACATTGTGTAATGTAAATGTGGTTTGTAGATAGGATTTGGAAACTCAAATTTCAAATGGGAGAGGCGATGCCATAGTCTTTGTCTAAAGGACACAACCAATAAAAGGTATCTTGATCATCACTAGCTACCTTGTGCAAAAAGTAGCTCCAAAGTATTTTTTTAAATCTTTGTCTTAAAACTCAATTGTAAATGGGGTTCAAAACTACAATTAAAATTCAAGTGAAGCTCTACTCCTCCTAGCTTTGGCTCTCACAACTTGCAAACAATGAGAAAGGAAAGAGGAATGGCAACCTAAGAGTCTATAAAACCCGAGCACAACAAGCCATGAGCTTCTAACTTGTACATGAACTCAATGATACCTCACAACATAGACTAACTTGGTACCACTCACCTTTTTCAACCCATGTTCATCATCTTTTAAGGTTATTTACCCCACAATCAACATTGCCCCAAATGTGACACCTACATTTGGACCCTAAAGCATCACTTTTTTCCTAGATATTAATTAATATAAAATATGTACATAATCAAAACACAAAAATATGTGAGAGCTTTTCACAATTGGTTTTAGATATACTTTAACCTCTACAGGACCAATCTTGTGTTTTAGGCAACATAACTTTTAGGGGCAGGTGCATGTGAGTAGAGAATTGACTTATTTAGGCTGAATTTTTTTTACAAAGTGTAGACGAGGAATATCTTCCATGAGTACTAAATTTAATTTAATTTAAGCATACAAGTGAAAAGTTATGATACAAAATGTTGTTTGTTTCTCAACTTGGGCAATCCAAATAGATAAAAAAAAAAAATTCAAAAAAAAAATTTGTAATTGTTTCTCTAGATGTATATATATATATGTGTGTGTGTGTGTGTGTGTGTGTGTGTAGAAAACTTTGAATCATTCCATTTTATCAATGAGATGAAAGTTATGAGTCTTAGTTTTGTAGGAAGTTATGCATTCTCTACTTTAAAATAAACTTTGAAGTCCTTTATTTAACTCAATTTTCAATATTTTAAAACATAAATAAAACCATAGGATGTAGATTTCTTATTACAACATTGCAACCATTGGGATTGGCATTTTCCAATTCCATACCTAAATTATTAACAATTCATTATTTTGAATTGTTCTCTACTTCTTTCTACTTACTATTTTTTTCCTATATGTTGTAGAATTCAAAATGATCTTAAATTTTTTTAAGCATGTAGCCAACTTGCCTTCAAGAATGAATCCAAAGAGTTGCAACCATTTTGGACATTGTTTCATACAAATAAGACCTTATAAAGTGCAGCTAACTGATTTTTGTACGGCCCAAAAAAGGCATTTTGTCAATTCAAACACTAATATCATGCAATCTAGATGGTGGAAATTTTTGAAATTTATTCCACGTCTATTAAAATTAGAGTACCGCAAGATAATATGATTGAACATGTTAAAATTTATTTATTTATTTTTAAACATGTATTAGAAATAGTAGTTTTGGAACATCTTTGGTGAAAACACAACCAAGGAACTTTAGGGGTTAAAATAATACTTTAAAAATTCATAACTCATTTTTACACAATGCTCAAATAATGCATGCTAAAGTATGTTAACCCCTAAAGTTCCTTGACTATGTTTTTGCTAAAAATGCTCCCAAACTACCATTTCTTATACAAGTTTCAAAATTTAGAATAAAATAAAATTGGACACATGTAACCATAGGATCTTGTGGTAAACTAGTTTGAAAAGATATGGTAAAAATTTCAGAAATTTCCACCGTGTAGATTGCAAGATATTAGCATTTGAAGTGACAAAAATCATTTTTTTGTCCCTGCGAAAAACCGGGCAGCTGAACTTCACAAGGTCACATTTGTATGAAAAAATGTTCAAAATGATTTCAACTCTTTGGATTCATTTTTCAAATCATGTTGGCTACATGCTTGAAATTTTTTAGATCATTTGAAGTTGTACAACATATAGGAAAAAAATAGTAAGTAGAAAAATGTAAAGAATGGTTCAAAATACTAAATTATTAACAATTTATTTATGGAAATAAAAAATGCCAATCCAATGGTTGTAATGTTGTAATAAAAAATCTTCACCTAATATTTTTAATTTTTTTTCAAAAATATTGAAAATTGAGTTCAATGAAGGACTTGAAAGTTTATTTTGGGATAGAGAATCCATAACTGCCCGCAAACTAAAACACCTCATAACTTTTGACTCATTGATCAAAATGGAATGATTCAAAGCTTTTAATGTTTAGATAAATCTAGAAAATCAATTTCAAATCTTTTTTTGGAAAAAAATGATTTTTTCAAATCTGCCCGGACTGCTAGAGTTGAAAAACAAACTACATATTAGGCTATAACTTTTGACTCATATTTTCAAATGTCTTGAAATTTAGTGCACATAAAAGATATTCCTCGTCTACACCTTTTATCAAAAATTTGGGCCAAAATATGGAAATCTCTAGTCACATGCACCTGCCTAAAATTTATATATTGCCAAAAAACGCAATTTGGTCCTTTAGGGGTTAATCTACCTCTCTTTTATGTCTAAAAATAGTACTAATTAAATATGCTCTATTGTAATTAGTGACAATAATAGATTGTCAATATACTTTATAATTGATATGAATGTTCCATGCAAAGGAATCACTACAAAAGAACCCTTTTATGGTTACCATAGAGTGAATGAATGCTCTAATCATCAACTGTATTTGGATTATTTTAACAAAGCACTATTGCTACTCTAAGTGTGTGACTGTCAACTATAATTCACAAATTCATTTTTATATTATAACCAAAATTATGCCACTTCTAAAATGTGATATTAGTAATATAATTTTGAAAAGAAGTTCGACCAATTGTTAAAAGAAATTCTCTCATTGTTGCATTTATAAATATTTACTGCAAAAGAATTTTAAAGGGTTCTCACCACCATAATGAAACTTTTAAAAGCAAGATCCCACTAGGGTAATGTGGGCACCCCTAAAACCTCGACTTTTTGTTTTTGTACCTGTAGTAATTAATGTTACTAATGGATATTTTGTTAAAATAGTGGTATTTCACAAACTTGACCTTTTTTTGTTTACACTACAAGGTCTAAAATGTATACTGGTCCTAGACTTTAGACTTTATAATCTAGAATCTATACCAATCCTAAAAAATGTATGAAAAAAAGCATATAGAATATGCCATTTTAATGAAATATTTTTATTATTATTAAACTAGTCCAGTTTTCATAGTTTATTGTTGGCAAGTGGAAGGAGGTTCTAACACACCAAAGAATGTGATATTTGGATACAATATGCAGAAGTTATGAAACTTGGTCTAAGTTTGTTTTATAGAGTTTCTAAAATCATTTCTTCAACATACATACATATTGATTTTAGAGATGTACACAAAAGTGGTGATAGTGGTTTTAAAACAAGATGTGATTTGGAGTGCATCCACCTCAATGCTCCTAGTTTTCCTCATGAGGTGAAAGTTGCAAATTTTTTCTTTTTATCTACCATTCATGATCAAATTTAGAACATTTGAATTTATATTGGGGATCTAATATTCCCAACAAACGAACTACGTGAGAGAGAGGGCAAGGAATACAAAATTATTGAACCAACTTCAAAAATAGAGGACCATAGGATTTTTAATTTATTCCAAATTTGGTTTTGTGAAAATAAAATTCCAACAAGAAAAGCTAGACCATTACAGTTATCATACGTGAAGGTCTGATTGGGCACTTGAGTGTCAAAATTGAATTTCCACATCAGATTCTTAGGGGGGGTCACATCAACTCAGGCCATCCACAAGATGACATGTGGCACTTTTTTATTTTACAAAAATGACTTAATTTCTACCAAATCTGACCTTCGAATAGGGTAGCTTAGTACTCCTGTAAACTACTCTCCCAAATCCCCTGAAAACACCTGGTTCAATGAACCTTGTTCAGTTGACATTTATTTTTGTCTTATCATAAGTATTTTAAAAAGATGTTTTGGGTCCGAAGGTGGCATAATTTGATACTATTAGAAATGTTTTTGTTTTTTGTTTTCTTTAAACTGGAATACTGTTAGAAATGTTCAGTTTTATAAAAAGCAGATAGTATCATTCCTCACAAGTCAAGATCCACAGTTGAATTTGATGATAAGTTATGTGATAGCTGGTGATTCCAGTTCCACTCAATGTACTTTTGTTTATCAAAATCAGAAAGTTTAAGTTAAGTTCTTATAAGTTATGTTCAATTTTAGGAATTTTGGAAGCAACCTAACATTTCTAGTATGGTAGCCAACCCATTTTTGACCACTTAAGCAATTTTGCATATCTGGAGTAGAGGTTTCTTGAGTGCAGGAATTTTCCCATGTGTAGAATCAGGGTTTAGAAGAATTTCGTATTTTTTTCAGAATTTTATTTCTTAGAATTTTATTATTACAAAGTTTTTAGTTGAAGATTTTGTTCAACCTATTCTCGTCATGTAGGCCTTCCTATTTCCAACCATAGGTTGATTTTAAAATAAGCAAAGACTACAACAAATCATAATGCACCATGGCTGCATTGTAAATTGTGCCATAAATAATCTCATGTTTTTCTCCTGCTAATTGGAAAGAGTGTCGCCTATATGACAAGAATGGGTCCCTGGTTGAAAATGGGTCAGCTACCATAGGTATGATTCTGTTGCTGGGATGCCATTACTTGAGTTATATAACAATGCCTGCATCATGTTGCGACAGATAATAACTATGGTGAAAACACCCCTTTAAGTTCCCTCACCCCACCCCCCCAAACCCATCAAAAAAACAATTTATTATAACTGAAGGCACCTTTTTCAAGGAATTTTTTTTATAATATTAGTAATTGAAAATCATACATTCTAAAAATTATTATTATTTTTGGATAAGACATGTAATTACTATGAATTTTCAAAGGAGAAGCTCCCTAGCTAGGCCATTGAATTTATTACATAGTTTAGTCATAAAATTGAAATCTAAAGATTCATTGATCAATCAATTGTAGTTCAATATGGAAATGGTTTAATTGCACTTTAGGGGGCACTTTCAGTTGAGGTCTATTTGTCAAGAATGGGCATTTTTGGATGTTTTCACCTTAAATTACAAAATATGAAAGGGAGGAGAGGAAAATGTTTTTAGTCCCTTGAAACTTATGTCACTTGGACTAAACAGACCCATGACTGTAGTTGAATTTCAAAACTTTTGTTGTATATGTTTTATTTCTCCAATGTCTAGGATGTAATTTTTTAATTTTAATTTTCAGAATATGTCTTCTAATATTCATAAACTTTTCAAACAGTTTTGCCTAAAATTGAAATTGTTGTGAATTGTTGAAGAAAAAGTAAATAAAATTCATATTCAATAGAAATTCAACATAGATGTAAAGTGTAGTCTTAAATATTGTAGTGTAAGTCCAAATGTTGTACCATTCTATATTTAGAAATGTGGAAATAGAAATTCAACTAAAAATCTCATAAGATATTATTTTATAGATTTTTTCAAGATTTTAAAGTGAAGTAGAAACTAAACTTGGAAATCTTCATTTTGTTAGGTTTGTTTTAAAGTAAAATGAACCATTTTGAAAATAAAAATCAAGTTTGAAGAAAAAACAAACAAAAATGCTAAAACATTTTATGTAACTTCCAATTTTTTTAATAATATACTATAAAAGATTTTTTTTTAAACAATATAACTAGATCTATGATATGCATATTCTAATAATAAAGTTGTGTACAAAATCTAGATGAAAACTTGCATTTCTTTAGTACCGTACTAATGTAACTTACTAGCAATCTCCAAACTTAGGTGCAATTTTGACATTATCTCCAATGAATAAAAAGAACATTGCCAAAAGTTATCCTACAAACTAAATGTAACATGCAAAAATATAGATATTCATAATCTAAAAACTCATTGTGATACTTCCTATAATTGTGTCTTTTCTAACATTGTTGGAAAAACAATTCTTAGATGATTAATTGAGGAGTGCTTTACAATTAAGGCCAAGCCAAAAGTAATAATAATATCTCAACACTCTTGTTTCCTAAGAGCTTAGAAGTGGGCATAAGAGCTTTACCCTATAGTTTAAGAATAAGAGAGTTATAAATGACTTAGCAGTTCCTTGGCATATATAAGTAGGAAAATATTGGTGGCCACAAATTCATTAATTAATATCTTTAGTCTAATCATCAAAGAATTGATGTTGGACCTAAGAGCATAGTTACTACTAAAATGTAATCTCATTGTAGCAATTAATTGTTGAAGTATGAATTATTATATTGCAAATTCTTTTTTCTTGTTCTACTAGACCTTTACTTTAAGGTTTGAGACCAACTTGTAAATCATTATTTCAACCCTTTAAAGATAATAAGATCCAATCTAGACTTCATTGTTTATTTTAGCAATTTTGAAGAGTTAATATTAAAAAAATTATTTTTTCAAGGAGATTTTATTTTAAACCGAGGCATGAATTGCTCTTCATTCAACCTAATGATATTGATTTTTTTCCTTTCTGATTATGTTTTTCAAAATATGCTAAAACAGAATGGTTTATATATAGCATTTAAATTATGCTTTCTACAATATGATCAATTAAATTTATTTATTTTCATAATTGCGAATCTTTCATCCTTGAAGGGCTAATTGTGTCTTAGACTAGAGTTTAAATCCAATTTGCATTATTGGAGACTCCAACATCCTACAAACTCAGACCAACTATTTGGCCTACCCTAAACCTCATCACTTAGGCTTAAGGCTTAGTTAGATTAAGTAATCAACTCATAATCAATTGTTTAGTGTCACAAAGGTGCATCTTGACTAAAGTAAGCCTACCTAATCTCGTGTAGCATCCAAAGATGTCACCTAGATGGTATTTCCATTACAACAATCTTAGCAACCTTTTAACATTATGACAATGCATTTGGAAAGGAAACACGTCAACTTGTGATTTAGCATGGTGTCACCTTCAAGGTATTCCCAACAAACTTTGAAAAAATCACAAAAATTCATTTCATGTTGAAATGCCTTGATTCTACTTACAAATGGCTTCTCTCAACCTTCTTAATACCTGAAAAATACATGAGTTCACAAATAGCTTCTCCAAGGTACCTAGATAGCAAATTTGCTTGGTAATAGATATGTTTGAACCCTAACATCCTACAAACTTAGACCAACTATTTGGCATCCCTAAGCCTCACCACTAATCATTAAGTGTAAGACTCGGTTAGCGAGTAATCAACCAATAATCAATTGTTTAGTATTTAGGACATGCACATTAAATAAGATAAGCATGCTTAATTCCATCTCCCATCTAATCACATCACCTATAAAATATTGCCATTACCACAATCTTAGTAATCCTTTAGTATCGTGACAATGCACATGTAGAGCGGCCACATGACTCTGTGGTTTACCACATGTCTATCCATGCTTTACCAATCTAATTTAGTCCCAACAAATTTTGAAAATTCATACTGTAGAGAATCCATTTCTTATCAGAATGTCTTGATTCCACTTGCTAATTATGGCTCCTTTCAACCTTCTCAATCTTTTGAAAAATGCATGAATTGACAAATAGCTTCTCCGCAGTACCCAAATAGAAAATTTGCTTGACAATAGACACATTATTGTTGAAATGAATACCACGTGTACATTTCATGTCGTAATTTTGGGTGCACAAACGGCTTTGGTCATTGCCACTGACTTCAAAATGGGTTCAGGATAATTCAACAAATATTAATTTTAGGACAATTTTTGTTGAATTCACACTAAGGGCATGGAAAAAACTTAAGTAGAAACCAAGCAAAATTTAGCCAGTTTTGGGATCGCTGGTCATGGTTGGCTTGTGGTTTGTATGATTGGCGACAAATATGAGCTCAACTGTTTGTATGATTTCGTTGTGATTGTGTTTCTTATGGCAATCATTTAAGTTAAGTTATTAGTGCAGTCCATTTGTCGTAATTACGACGGAAAGCAAATTAAAGTCATGATAAGCTTAATAATAAGAAGAGAGAATGAAACCTGAGTTCACAAGAGGTTCATAAGTAGACATTCAAGACACTCTCCAAAGTTCAGGAGCTTCGAAATCTCAACTTACTTTAAGTTATTGGGGTGTAAGCTTAAGTTAAGTTAAAGTTAAAAGTTTATAGCATGAAATCCAACATCAGTCAGCAGCCAATTTGGTGAGTCAAAGTTTCAAACTGACCAGCGCCATAATTAAGCTTTTGTGCGTGAATTTACTGCTAAATTCACATCCACATCATTCTGCCGGTCGAAAGGAGATGAACATCGCAGTCTAATAATTATTGGAGGCATGTCAGCACCTATGGCAACTTATGTGACAAATCATCAATTAACTTATTATACCCTATCCTCACTGTTGGATGAAATTAGTCATGAAATGCATCCGACCATGGGTTTTATGTCTTTAATATTGTTAACCTTTGATGACTCAAGTGATCATTTTTTGGTTGCTGCTCCTCATTTTGGAGCTGCCCACACTTAAGATTTGAGGGTCTTTTTTTTTCTATGAAAATTGTTTTTACGAAATAGACTTTGTTAAGAATCTTATGGCGGTAGTTTCGTTGAATTATGAATTAAACTCCACCTTGTGGAATTTTTTTAAGGTTGAGATGTGCAATGGAGTTTACAACTCATTTTTTTTTTTTTTTTTCTTTTTTTGGAGGGGGGGCATTTTTGAGCGTGGATTGGAAAATTAGCCAACCAATGCCATTGTTGCTTGTCTCAAAAAGGGTAGATCCAAGGAGCTTAAGGAGAAGACAAGTGTGCCCATTCTTGTTTTTCTTACAAATACTACTTTTATTTCAATGCCTGACGTGGGTTATAGGCTCCACCCCAAATTGCAAAATGACTAAGAATGTTGTGAACTTTTAAATCAACATTCCCAAGTAACTCATCTTTCATTGAGCAAAAAAAAGTCATCATTTCAAAATATTCTCACTTAGATATGCTCCATTAAAGTGTGTTGTCCTATTTTTCCATTGACCCAAACAAAACTTCAAACTTAAATATCTACTACATTGTGCAACCAAATAATCCAAATTTTTTTTTAATTGCTTGCTCTCACTTTCATTATGAACTACAAGATCCTACAAGTTACATTCTATTGGATCTTAAGAAAAAATGAACAAATAAATTGCTCAAGTGTGTGGTAGTTTTTGCCCATTTTAAAAGTACACATTCCTTAGGCCATTAAGGGACAACTAATGCATGGGCCCTTTTGTTCTCCTAGAATGTGGGAGCCTCCAATGTTGCAACTTTCCAATCCACTGAAATTACTGACATGGCACTTGTATTCAATGAGTTTGTATATAGTATTCTAAACAATATTATTGACTTTATGTGTTCATAAATCTAAACACCCACTAGTTTGTTTACAAACTTCGCTAGCAATATACAACTAGGCAAGTAGTTTACAATTGGATAAACAGTGTCTTCTTTCAGATTAAACTATATTGACTTTGATGCATCTAGAGAGGGACAACCAATACTTTGATGCAAGAGAAAATGATTTAGGCTAGTTAATAATGTTATGTAGATACCCCTTACATACATTTTGATAAATATGAGCTTTTGTTTTGTTCATATTCAATATTAAATCTTAATTGTATAGTCTTAACCCCTAAAGGTCCAAGACTATGTTTTCACCAAAAATACTCCAAAACTACTATTTCTAACACAAGTACCAAGTTTTAGAAAGGAAATATTTTTGGACATATGTAACCATGAGATCATGTAGTGAGCTAGTTTGAAAAGATGTCGAAAAAATTTCAAAAATTTCCACCTTGTAGATTACAAGATATTAGCGTTTGAATTGACAAGAATCCTTTGGGAGGCCCTACTAAAAACCACGCAACTGCACTTCATTAGATCACATTTGTATGAAAAAATGTGCAAAATGGTGGTAATTCTTTGGATTCATTCTTCAAAGCAATTTGGCTACATGCTTAAAATTTTTTAGAACATTTGGAATTGCACAACTTAATAGGAAAAAATAGTAAGTAGAAAGAAGTAGAGAATGAATAAAAACACTAAATTGTTAAGATTTAATTATGGAATTGAAAAATGACAACCCTAATGATTGTAATATATTAATAAGAAATCTACATCACATGCTTTTATTTTTTTCAAAAAATATTTAAAATTAAGTTAAATAAAAAACTCCAAAGTTTATTTTATAGTAGGAAATCCATAACTACCCGCAAACTAGAACACCTCATAACTTTCATCTCATAAATCAAAATGGAATGATTCAAAGCTTTCCATGTATATATAAATCTATAAATTCAATTTTAAAATTTTAATTTAAAAGAAATTCTGGGTTGCTTGTTGAACATTGCAAATTACATATCATGCAATAGATTTTTGACCATATAATCAAAAGTTATGAAAATTTTGGGGCCTTAAAGCTACTCTTTGAGAACATATTGTGTGAAAATTTCAAATTAAATAAATAAATATTCCATTTGTAGGGAGCTGCCCCAAATCTCTATGTTGCCAAAAAAAATGCAATTTGACCTATAGGGGTTAAAAGATGAATGAACAACTCTACATCATAGTGACATGGTCATCATTTTCCATTTAATATTTATTAAAGTGTATAAAATGAAAAACATTCCTAGTAATAGACATTTCTTCCCTTCATTAAAATCAAATATGTTTTAAAAATTGAAAGTTATGTAGATACATGTTGGAAGTCTTTATTTTTTTTCAAAGACGTTCTTAAATTCTAGTGATAACTTTAAGGTCAAATCTCATTTAGATCATATTTTTTGTATATTGACAATTTTTTTTTCTTGTGATGACAAATGTAGAATTCAATTGATGTGCCACCACTAAAGTATCATAATTTTCATAAGATATTACTAAAGTGGTATGATTGAATCATTTATGTCTACCTTGCCATCTACATTTGGGGCTATAATAGTTGCCTATTTGCCTATACAAGAGAAAAGGCCACGTGTTTTCAAGACCAAGGAATAAGACTTAAAAAGTTTGTTTGGACCCAAAATTATAATTAAACTTATTCAAAATTTTCAAATTATTACAAATTTCAATAAATTTCAAAAACAACTAAAATATAGTAATGAATTGGGTAACAATCATACTTGGTAAAAAAATGTAGAATTTCACTATAGGAAAGTATATTTATTGAAGAGGTTGAAGGAGGTGCCTTTATAGGTGAAATTTGTCTAGTGAAATTTGTTAAATTGCATCCTAAGTTCAAAACCTTCATCCAATCAATATGATAGGGTAGAGAGACCTAATTAATAATTCAAAATATATTAAAAATTTAGTTTGAAACCTTTGATTAGTCAACATGAATTGTGCAAAAAGCACCAAAGTTATCATTTTTTTAATTAGTTTCATGGGCAATCTTTCAAATCCGAGTAATGACCTTTGAGATACGATTGGTGTAGCTCATATTTTTATATAATGAAAATTCCTTTTGTAGTGCTATGGCTAAAATATTCTAACACTCAAGTATCATAATTGAAGCCACACCTACTTGGGAGTCATTTACTACTCATAATTTTTTGGGAAAATTTCATTTCCCAAACCTCTAAAGTCTCAAGCCTTTGGTCAATTGTCACCAATAGTTAATAGAATATTTGTGTCATTAGAAGAGTTTTGGGGGGTCTAGAAGCCTGTTTTGGGCTTGTTCCCCCGATGTTGTTTCTTGCAGCGAGGGGAACGGCCCGCTGTCAGAATTTGTTTTTCCTAAAAAAAAAAAAAATTCAATGATGTGGTAGGGGCTCGGCCACGTCAGATCACTATGCCAAACTTGTGTCTTACGTTCACAAGCTGTAATAACTCACAAGCATCCAGAGGCCTTAAAAATCTTCTAATGTATAGTCATCATTTATAACACATTTTTCCTATTCATTTTGAGACAAAAGTGTCTTAGAAACAATGGTTTTATTTTACAATATTTATTTGTATATACAATAAAATTTTAGAACCTACAAATGCATTTACTTGTACAATAATAAAGTGTAGAACAACCCAAGCCTACGAAAAACAATTTGAGCATGTTTCCTATTATTATAATATTTAGGACTTTTATTGGATGTAGTTTACTTATTAAAAAGGATTCAAAACACATACTAGCATGTATATTTTTGTCACTATAATAAGTTGATTGCCTTTGAGAACAATTTATAAAGTCATGACAATTTAGCATAATATAAAATTTTTGGAAAAAATAAAGGCAACTTCTTCTTATGTTGACAAATACTAACATCTCCTTGGTACTTCCTTTTGTAGTTTAAAATTTTATACATGAAGTAGGTGTTTGGAATGATCCATTTTTTTTTAAGTGAATCATATTGTAAACTTTGAGTTTAAATGTTGTAATAGAAGTTGAAAAATAAACCACTCAATTGAAAAATATACAATGGATAGATGTGATGTGTGAACTGATTACACAATTTATTTAATACTACGGACTTGTCTAATACATTATGTATAAGATAAACATGATATAATTTTTTTTTAATAAACCAATGAAGGCAAATCAAGTGTGAAATCTTTAACTAATATAATAAATTTCTTGAATTTTTTTGGAAATACTATACAAGTTAATTTACTTAATGCAACAAGTTGAATAGTGTGAGACTTCCCTCACAATAAATTTATATTGAAATTGAATGAATGTGATCTAATGAGTCCAAGCATCCAAATGAAATTTAGATGTGAAAATTTGATACGGTACATAGAGGTTGCACAAATGTTGTTGAAATTTTGGATAACAACCAAAAAATACAATTTGAAATGCATTTACCCTTAAAAAATACACCAAAGCCAAAAAGTGTCTAATGGATGATTTGATTGGAGAAACAAAGAATGCACCTATTGATTCAATAATCCAAGCATTTAGTAACTACCTTGGTCATGGGGACTGCGTCCTCTAAGGGGTCACTTCCTTTGATCATCAATCTTTGTACTCCATTTGGCAAATCTGCATGATTTCCAAATTAACCCTGTAAGGATGGGTTGGTCTCCGAAGAATCATCATATTCTAATACCCTGGGAATCAATTGCTTGAGAAAATGGAAAGTATTCATTGGAGGTCAAATTATTATAGAAGATGTTCCCTTTTCACAACAAAACTCTGAGGATGAATAGTTGCACTTCTGTTTCATACAGGAGAATTCTCTGTCATCCATCGGACACTTAGTGTCGATGGCAGCATTACAGTATTGAGGTGAACTAACCCATTGCCACTTCCCCCTACTCATGTACCTGTGCTTTACATTTCCGCTTCGTCGTGTGTTAGTTACTGATACTACTCAGGGGGGGCAGTAACAGAATACTCTACACTTGTGTGGCATTTTTTTCATCAAAGCCAATGTACTTAATGAGGATCTGACCCATCTGCGGCAAAGTCCACCAGAATTAAAATTGACCCAATTAATCAGATGAAGCATTATACCGGCCTTACCCAGTGACAGGGCCACCGGAATGCTCCCAATAAATACCGCGTGCAAAATACTACAACAAGAAGCGCCAAATCACACGGCAGGCCGGAAAAAGGGAAAACAACACTGGCTACGAATGAAAAACAAGTCATCCAAAGAACGAATGAAACACACTCAACAGAATCCTCAAATGAAATCCAGTCCCGTCCCAGTCGCAACAACAGATAAATCTATCCAAAACACTAAATTGGATGAATGACATCCAAATTCGGGGACCTTCCAGTTGATGAGGAACAGAGTTCATCCATCCAAAGTCTCGAAACCCGAATCCCGAGATGCTAATGTCCGGAGCCGAGATCGGCGCACCGGCCGGGCAGCACCAGAGCCCGCCGACTGACCGACATGAAAAATCTCCGGGTATCTAACACATCCGGGTATCTACCTACTAGGAGGACGTCGTTGTCCGCCCTCCCTCCCTCCCGCTCTGCCTGCCCCGAGGTTAGATACGAAAGTGGGGCGAGGCCATCGAACGCCAGAACTGCGATTGTCGCCCAAAGCCCGCCCAATTGTGCGCTGCGAGGCCTGTTTTGTGACTTCGGTTGCGCTCTCGCAGTCCCTGCGGATCAGAGTCCACCATCGCCAGACTCTCCCAATCGCTCGCTTTCATCTGCTCCCAACAATCATCATCACAAGCCACTCGCCGAACCAACGTCCACAACGACCCGGACTCTTCCGACATCCGGGGACATAAACATTCGCTATCATTGCCCGCACGCAGCATCTCATCTCATCTCATCTCTCTCGGTGACGTTCGACTGCGAGGAAGAAGAAGAAAAAGAAGGAGGAGGAGGAGGAGGAGGAGGAGAAGAAGAAAAAGAAGGAGAAGAAGAAGAAGAACAATAACATCAATAACAACAAGTCTGAGTGCGTTTGAACTTTCCTCTTTGGATGAGTCGCAGGTTTTCCTGGTAGGAGTGCGGGTTGGGCACCCGAGATTGGGAAGTGGTAGTGGATGGTAGGGTTGTATGATTCGGAGACGATCGAGGTCACAAGGGTTCTTGGTGGAAACGGGATTACGAATCGCGAGGGATTTGCTTTTCTGTAATTTTTGGGGTTTGGGTGAAGCTGGAAGTGTAGAATTTTTTGGGGGATATCGTGGGCTTCTGGGTATGTATGATAGCGGGGAGCGTGTGGTGTGTCTTTGTCGAGGAGTGCATTTTTTTTGTGGTTTGGCTTCGGTTGTGCGAGGGTCTTCTTGGTACCCCTTTGTTTTTGATTCTGATTTGCAGTGGGTCTGTGCGCGCCGGGCATGGTTGGGTTGGTAATTTGTACAGGGGAATTTGTGCGAGCGGGTTGAGATTTTTTAGGATTGGGATTGATCCTTGATGTGTGAGGATTGTTATCTCGCATGTGCCTCCCGCGGCACATGTTGTACACATGGTGGTGCTTTCGGCATCCGGTGCTCTGTTCGGGTCGTGTTTTGGTCTTTTACCGTGTGCTCTGCTCCGGTTGCGAGTCTTCCCGCGTGTGCCCTACTGTCTTCGAGTTTGCAGTGATGTCCAATTTGAGCATCGTGTGTTTGAATGTCTCGCTTCCTTGTTTTCGTGATTGGAATTGCTGCGTGTGGAGGACCTGCACGAAGAGTGTGTGTTGTTCTTGAATCGTGTCGGTTCTGCTGGGTCGACTGTGTCCGTGCTGTCCCAAAGGCCGTCGTCTCAGCGCACTGAAATTTGCGTGGTCTTCAGGGTCGAGGAGCAATGTAACGATGCCCAATCCACAGGCCATGCCCACATGGAAGGCCCTGCACTCCGGAAAGCCCAAGATTGAGCCCAACGAGATCAACGACCTTTTGTACGCGAATGTAGGTCCCTCACTTCTTGCATGGTCATTCGCATGGGCGTCATCCTCACATGCTTTGGATCCCCTTTCTTAACAGTGACTTAACGTCTGAGGAGGAATTTGAGGTCCAGGATTGGCCTCTTTCTTGGCATTTGTTCGTATCTTGGTGTTTCGTGGGGTTTCTGAGAACCCCACCTAGTTCTGCAGCTGTTGAGCTTGGTCTGCTGTGAGCACTGACCTCCAGCGAGTGTGTCAGTTGCCTGTGGAATAAGCTGTGAATCCCGAGCATTTCCATTGGGTGGCATGTGCGAGGGAGCCCATTGTTGACCTAAATCTCTGTTTTGTGAATGGTATGTCAGATGAAACGGAGGAATGATGCGGAAGACAGACGTGACGTCGAGATGAATGGTTGCAATGGTTTCGCGAAATCGGATCTCAGTCCTGCACCCGCGCCTTCCGCTCCAAGAATGCGACCTAGCCGTCCCAAGACGGTGAAGCCTCCGAAGAGCAGCTGCCCATTGACCCCCGGACCTTCTGGCATTGGTAGGTTATCCATTTTTCCGGGTTGTATTGTCAGTGCTGGACGTATCCAGAGCCCGTTTTCTCATTGCAGGCCTTCAAGCTTGAAATCCCACCACTTGACCTGAAATTAGCTTCTTCTGAATTTATGATTTTCGTTTCCTGAACAATAATTTTTGGAGGGTTTTTAGCCGGAGTCGTGGCCACTGAAAGGGAGGTTGGGATGGTGTCGTTGTGTGAAGTTAGTATTGCTCGCCGGAGAGGCAGTATGCAGTCAGTTTTGCATTCGTTAATGGGCACTTATGATGGGTGTATTACTGAAGCACCTGCTGTCCATAGAATGAGGCTACACGCCTTGTAGGCCGAGCTGGGTCAGAAGCAGTCCATGGTGGCCACACATTGGTATTGATGAAGCAATCGCTGTCTCATGTTGGACCCAGATGACGTGTAGGAGTTCTATGCATGACTTTGTGTCAGTCGGCTCTTGCCTGGCGATGACATCCTTGTTTCTTTAGTCTTTTGGTTGCCACAGTTTTGTGATGTGTGCGTAGAGTGAACATACCCATGTTTTTAAGCCTCTGCACCAATAATTGTTGACTAAACCATCTGGATCCTGTCTCCTTCTGTTCGAGGACGAAGTGGTAGCTCGAATACGTTTAGATTTGGGGAGTTGTGCATACATGGATGCATCACACTGTGTAGGGTCGACCATTTGGGAGTGCACCAATAGTCCGGCACAGTCCTGGGAAATCGTTTT
Source organism: Pseudoscleropodium purum (assembly GCA_963969395.1). Classification (NCBI taxonomy): domain Eukaryota; kingdom Viridiplantae; phylum Streptophyta; class Bryopsida; order Hypnales; family Brachytheciaceae; genus Pseudoscleropodium; species Pseudoscleropodium purum. Next base: position 32,052,601 of record OZ017795.1, read on the forward strand.
GGAGCTTCTGGTGGCCTTGATGTGCTTGATTCGAACTCCATTTGCGTTCCATTGATGAACGGGTGATTGTCGCTTTAACCCCTTCTGACTCCGTTTTTTCGAATTGCAGGCTCTCCTACAAGTAGTGCACCGACTCCAACCAGCACCTGTCGCTACGACAGCTCACTGGGTACTCCAGTTCCTTCCAATGTATCATAATTGTGGAATGTCGCTCCGCTTACTAGATCTTTTGTGTAGGTTTCGGCTATGTGAAGCGGAGAGGTTCGACTCTTTGTTCGTGACTGTCTGAAGAGAGGAGCGTGTTGATGCCATGTTCCTCACTGTCTGTTATGGTGACTCAGGTCTGTTGACGAAGAAGTTTATCGACCTTATTAAGCAGGCCGACGACGGTGTGTTGGACCTGAACAAGGCTGCCGACACTTTGCATGTTCGTACTCTGGCCAGTCCTTGTCACTGCAGAAGCGTTCCTTGGGAGACGACTATGTTTTGAGTTTTGTTTGCAGTCCGCTTGTTGCGCAAGTATTGCGGTCAGTGGTCGTGAGTGCCATGTATCAGCGAAGTCGATGTTTTTAGAGTGAATGCGCGTCTTGCGGTTCTGGCTTGTGATGGTCTTTCCTCACGGTTCATCAGGTACAAAAGAGACGAATCTATGATATCACCAATGTTTTGGAGGGAATCGGTTTAATCGAGAAGAAGCTAAAGAATCGGATTCGATGGAAGTGAGTGCGCCATTTCCTGATGGACCGGTTTTTACACGAGTCCACTCCTGCTATTTTTATGGTTGCAGGACTATGAATTGAGTAGCAATCCATGCCCGGTGTTTAGTCAGGAATTGGTTGGAGGCATTACCTGTATGAAGTGCTTTTGAGGAGTATGTGTGAACAAGTTGTCCTGAATGTGGGTGCAGGGGTATGGGAATGGCACGAACTGCTGATGTGAAGGATGACGCTGCAGAGCTCCAGGTACATGTTTTGGCGATTTTTTTCTGTTATTTTATTCTGAGAGATGCCACAGTATCCCTGAGATCAGAGAGCAGGATACGAGGCGAGTCGTTGGGGTGGCGTAAGAATTCAACATAGGCCTCGTTTTCAAGCATCTTGAGACTGAACTTGATCGGATTTGGATGGTTATTTTGAATTGGTGGACTTTGATGTTCTTGCACGTTCTGGAAGGAAAATGTGATGAGCGTAGTTTCGATGTTCGTGCTTGACTTCAGCCTTCAAGGCATTGAGGGTAGTGGATCTATTCTGTCAGACACTGACCGACTCCGTTGGTTCAGTCGTGACTTGCTGGGCCCTGAGGTTGGTAGTGTGAAGTAGTACTGCCTGATATGTAACGTTCACCAAGCTTGATCTCGTCCACCTTCGAAGTGTTGATTTTTAATCTTCTGCTTTTGGTGCAGGCTGAGGTGGAGGACCTGCGCATTCAAGAGAAGAAACTCGATGAGAATATTAGGTCTTTTATTCTGTTTCATGTGCCGTTTCTTCCAAGCGATGTTGTGCAGTGGCATCTGATCTCGTTGGACCTTGGTTAGGAGTGTTTTCTGATTGTAGGCGAACTGTGTTTTGTGCTTTTGCAGTGAAATGAGGGAGCGGTTAAGGAGCTTAAGTGAAGATGAACAAAACAAACAGTGAGTCTTTTTTCCGTGTCCTAAGTGTGATCAGCATTATGCGTCACGGCGTTGTCTAATCTATTTCTATGCATCTGTGGGAAAGTGCCTAGTAGCAGCTGCATCCATCTGGTGCAATTGAACCATGTGATGTAGAGAGCTTTCTTTTTGGTGCAGATGGCTCTACGTTACTGAAGAAGACATCAAAAATCTGCCTTGTTTTCAGGTTCGCCCGTTTTTCTTGATTTTCTGATTCTTTGGAATCTTTTTTCGTGGTTGAACAAGCATTCCATGTTGATTTTTCATTCCTAAGGTCTGTTGAGTGCGTGATTTTTTGTTCGTCCTGCGATCTGTGAAGAATTTTTCGCTTGTTGCCCCTCTCTCTGCAGTCATTGACTTGAGCGGAGGTTGTTGATTCCTCTGGTTCCACTGGTGTGTGCAGAATGAGACGCTTATTGCTATCAAGGCTCCTCTCGGGACCACTTTGGAAGTGCCGGATCCGGATGAGGTATTTCTTCGTGAGTGAATAAACGATGGGACCGGTTGTGACTGTTATTTATGGCTGTCTCGAAATGGATGGTCGTGGTAGGCTGTGCCAGTCGATGTCATGTGCGAGAGTTCCCTTCTTTCAATTTTTCTGCATTTGTTCAAAATGGTTTTGGGAATCGCTGGACCATTTCTGTGTTTCATGGTGTCGTGTTGATCCTTGAATTTCGCTTTGTCAGGCCGTGGAGTACCCTCACCGTCGGTTTCAGATTCTGCTTCGCAGTTCGATGGGTCCCATTGACTTGTACCTTGTCAGGTTGGCTCTGTTCCTGTTTGGTGCACTTTCCTGCTTACGAAGGCTTGTATGCCTCCCCCGAATCATTGTAGCCAAGATGAGATCATGAAAATTGTAGAACCTGATTGCGTGCCCTGTGTGTGTGAACTTGTGTGCAACAGCCGTTTTGAAGCGAAGTTCGATGATATGAACTCCACTGAGGTGCCTATGGAAGTTGGTCACCACGTGCATGACGTTGCGGGTCCGCCCTCGTCTGCGACTGCGATGGACCATCCCGGAAGCATGGGCATGGAGTCCGGCTATAGCTTGCCGGATTTGGGCCCCCCGATGAGCCATGATTCCGCATCCCCGAGTGGCGAGCCGAGCCATTCTGAGCAGACTCATCCCGACTTCGGTGGGGGCATTATGAGAATAGCGCCTGCGGAAGTGAATGTAAGTTGCTTATTATCATTTATTTAAGCTACGACTGTCGAGTTGTCAAGGTACTGACCTGATAAGCCAGTCAATAACGACTTCATTAGTTTGATGGTTGTTGAAGTCCTGCTTGTATGTTTTTTTTTCATGTTTGGTTCTTGAAAACTTCAAAATGTTCTCCTGGTTCCTTGTAGGTTTCCTGCCTCTGGCGTCAGCTCGGTGCAGTGCTTTTTATGTCGACTCTCTTCTGTTGGCTGATGTTTGTGATCCTATTGCAGACGGACACAGACTACTGGTTGCTCTCGGATGCGGGTGTTGGCATCTCCGATATGTGGAGAAGTGATCGTATCCTTTTTGGAAGCGAGTCGTTTCTTCCTTTCTTTCTCATGACATTGAAACATGTCTTGTTCCGTATTCTGCGTGGCCGTGCCCTTGGTGTGCGTGCCTTTGCGTTTTGCGAGGCGTGGGTGTATTTGTGTTCGTTGAGTGTTTTTTCCGGTTGATTCTGTGTGCGTCTTCCTTGACTTTTTGTCGTTTCTGCAGCTTCCAATGCCATGTGGGATGAAGTGGTGAGACTGAATGCAGAATTTGGAATCGAGAACATGGGATCCCCTCGACCTCACACTCCGCCATCCAGCAATGCCCTTGAAGTGGATCCCGTGAGCTGAGCATTTGTGGTTTTTTCACGTTCTCGGCTCCAGCTTCCTGCTCGAGGGATTACGTCGCCGGCAGTGTTGTTGCTTGACGCTGCACTCCACGTGCACAGCTTCGACACTCGTGGTGCGTCCCCCCCTCGAGAAGGGACGAACCAATCTTTCGAGGAGCAGTGTCGGTCCATGTGCCAGAGATTTTTCATCGCTTGGATTTTCGGTTGTGCACGTGTTTGCGAGCTGGCTGCGTAAACCTTTGTTTTCCTGCTCTGCCGCGTTTATTCTTGCGGTGCTTGTAGAGATTCATTGGTCTGGGCCCTTTTTCCTTGATTTGGAATAAGTATGTGGCCCTGTTTAGAGTGCAATGACTGACGTGCGTTCTCTTTGGTAAAAGTGAAGAAGAGTTTCCTTCTGTGTGGGGTGTTCCCTACCAATTGCAGGGAGATGGAAGAAGCAGCGATTTGCTTCTTGATTCTTTGGTAAAGGTCCGTGTGCCTTTTCATTGCCTTTGATGGCAGGTTGGACGTTGAGTTTCCAGATTTTCTTGTGCGTTCAGATCTGCGGCAGTTATGTGGGAACCACAGCTCTCACAATGGTCGCTGTTTCTGTTCGTTTTGGGTGTTTTTTCGTGTCTATTGCACGTTTGAGGTACGAGAGATGAGCATTTTTTCATGTACTTTCCATGTGATTGAATCTGCCATTGTGGTACTGGGAGTACGGGTCTAAACAACCAAAATTCGGGGTAGTTTAGGATGCATTGTGTGTAGAGGGAGTATTGAGAATGTAGAGTTGCTCAGGTTGGAATAAATTGATGCTTTTGTGCGGTTATTTTTTCTTGGCTGTTAGTTTTTTGTATCCATAGCAGTTTAGCTGGGCTCCGGATCGGCAGGGAGGAGCCCTTGCTCTTAGCGAAGCTACAGACAGAATAAGTTTGATTGTGGACTTGCCTCTTTACTGTAATTGCTTGTACCAGTACGATGAGGACATTTTTGGGCCTATTGAAGTTTGATTTGGGGAATTCAATTGTGGCTCGAAGATTGTGGGCAGGATTTTTTGGTGGCATATGTTGATTCAATTTACTCCCTTCTTGCACAAATGATTGCCCACTACAAATTTAACTCGAATGTGGCGGATGTCTTTGGTTGATGAATGAAAAAATATGCAGGACAGAAGTGCTTATTTACATGAAATGGTTAGTACTCCCTCTCTGTCTCACTAATAACCTCCAAAAACCTTTCTTGTGAGGGATTAATTATTTTTTTAGTGTTTGTGCCAATGAAAGATGCATTCAAGAAACAGTAACCCATCTCCTAGATCTATGCAAAATCTCCATCTTCTAGGGAGTTGTTCAAGCATCCAAAATGAATGTAGAAAACGACATTTGACCATCATTAGTAAATGTTGCTAGCTCATCATTTTTGATGATTTATAGGTTGATGGTAGTAATGGGATTTTAGAAATATTTGCTCCCAATTGAAATATCTGCTAAAGAGGAAATAGTCCCCTTAACAAACAATTTTAATAGTGCCAAAGTGATCACTAGATCCATTGTCAACATGATTGTTTGAAGAAGTAAAAAAAACAAAATGCATCATATGGGCATGGGCAAGGTTCTGACTTCTGCCCATGAGATCATTGAATACAGTCAACACTACTTGTTGAATTAGAAAATGAAGCCTTCTTGAGAGAAAAAAATGAAGTTTGATATAATTTATGGAATTCCCAATGGCAATTTTGTAAAATCTTAATCCCTAAATGCTTGAGGTACCAATTTGTGTTGACAAATCTTATCAATTTACTATGTTTAGTAGTTTATATTTATAAAAATTTATTTTTGAAGTTTGGTTTTAGTATCAAAAATCCAATATTGAAAAAGAAAGCTTAGAATTTTTTGTTTTGGACTATTGTGAATTTTCATTTTTTAGTGTTTAGGTGTTTAGAAATGAGCCTTGAATACACTACAAGTTGGAGAAAAAATTACATTAGAAATTTATTTAAAAAACAATTATAGATTAGATTATAAAAGTTGTGAATTGCTTTTAGTTAAAAAAAATTGATAAAGTCCATTGAAATTTAGGCTATTTGTTCAACTAAAAACAAAATCTAAGAAGTTAAAAAAAGGCCTTGGATATTTGGGAGTTAATTCATGAAAGAATTAGTTTGAATTACACAAGTTGCCTATTAGGAATCTAATTCTAAGCTATCTTTACAAAACCTTCACATGTTATAAAAAAAAGATGGAAAACCAATGTTTTGCTATCTTCATGTGGTACAAAGATAAGATAGAAAACTAATGTATTGTTATGTGTTGTGCACATTCATGGTGGCAATTTTGAAATAAATGGGTGATTTTTCATGTAAAGTTGTAGCCTCAACTTTCTTGCTTGAAGTAGTTTATGCTTCAAATGTGATATTTCCATTTTTGCTAACCACCAAGTAAATCAAAAGTTATTCTATTTGTTTGCATTTATTACTTTACCAAATTCTCAAGTTTTGCCTTCATCTTGAAAATATATTGTCATTGGACAATCAATTTGGGACAAAGGAAGTATTTTGGAAGAATAGTGCCTATAATATGTAGTGAAATCTCAAGACTATTTACTATCCCATTAGAATCACAAGCCATAGGCTACTTTGAAGCTATGGGCTAGTTGGGAGCGAAATAAATTTAAAATGAGGGTTTTAGCTAGGCAAGTTTGTTGTATTTTAGTACAAATGTGGATATACGTGTACAATAGGATACAATAATTATTATGAATTTTTCTTCCTAAGCAAATTCAACAAAAGTCCATAGTGCTATATTCCAATCTCCTATCCAATGTAAGTATAAGCAAGCAAATGCTCATGTCCTTGCTCTATGTTCTACATTGAAATAGCATTGTTTTGGAACAATGCAATTTTCCTAATAAAATCCAAAGTGTTGTGTGTTTTTGAATCGTACACAAATGTATTTGTTATAATAATCAAATTTACTTTACTATGATTTCAACACAATTTGTGTCTCGAAAATCATAGCATTTTCAAGCATGTAAGCACCTTGAAGGTAATGAACTTTTTGTTGAACCTCCTTAGAAATAAATAAATTGTAAAATTATTGTATACTATTGTACACAATAATGGATGTAAATATAGTTATTAATACATGTGCAAATTATTTTATATCATTTATTAATAACTTGAGTTGATACCAATATTTTTATTCTAGGTCTTTGAAAAATAAAATAAGAAAATTGTAAAAAGATACTTGGCTTTAAATTCATTGAGTTTTTGGAACAATAATTAACTGTCCTACAAAAAAAATTGACTTCAAAAGCTCCATATTCCCAATATGTTTGAATGTGATATTTTAATTTCATTTTCATGTGTATTGTTGACAAGGGATTTAGGTGGGCTTGCTTCCTTATAAAGTTTAACCCCTAAAGGACTAAGGTCTTTTTCCTACCAAAAAACATTCAAAACTACCATTTCTATAGTAAATAGTAAAAAAATTCAATTTTTTTTCTTTTCACATCTAACCATAGGATCTTATACTTATGTAATATGAGAATGTGCAAATTTTTTTTTAAATTTTTGACTACACAAGTTGCAAGATATTTGCATTTAAAGTGAAGAAAACAAGTTTTTCAGCACATTGCAAGACTAGGTTTTAAAACTTTGAACATTTTTAACTTAAATTTTTTGCACCATAGAGTTTTGAGCTTTAAATCTTTATAGTGTATAATTGAGTTTGAAGGTCTAGAAAATAAAATAAAATTCAAGAAAACTTAATTTTTATCTTTTAAAAAATTGTTAAATAGAAGTAGGTACGAGATAGAAGGAAAATCTAAATTATTAATATCTCTAAAATGAAATTAAAATGCACTAATTTCAATTGTGAGATTTTTAGAGCAAGAAAATCAAACCATGTGGAATTTTCTTTTTTTTAAAACTATAAAAATTGCATTGAGAAATAAATCCTATAAGTTATTTTTTCAAAAAGATGCTCTAATTTTCCAGAAAACAAGATTGTTGATAACTTTCTCATAACAAATCCAAATGAAATGAATCAAAGTTTTCCATGTAGACAAAAGATAATATATGAGAGAAATAAATTTTAAAATTTTAATTCTTTTTGTTGCCCCTTGTCCCCCATTTTGAGCTTATTTGGGCATAACTTTTGTTCCTAGGCATTGATTGAAAAAACAATTATATTACTACAAAGCTAATCAATTTTTTTATCTTCAGAAAAAGTTTCAAGAAATCACGAAATAATTTCAGCCCAAATGCCCTATAGGTACTTGCCCAAATTCCCATTTGTCGCCTGAAGGACAATGGTCCTTTAGGGATTAATTAGGATCATTGAATTTTATTTCTATTTTTATTCTAGTCTTCATTTCTTGGAAAAGGATTTATAATATATTGTTTATTTATTTATTTGTTTAAAAAAATCAAGCTAAAAATATGATATCTTAAACTTTAGAGCGCTCCGATGTCCAAAAATTGGACGATGAATAGAAATGATTCTTCCTAGATGATGAAGAATGTGATATTTTCATCCATCCATTTTTCTGTGAGATGTGTGACGAGTTCTAAGTATGTTGGTGATAACAACATGTGAAATAGTGGGAGATCACGAAAGATATAAATTTTAGAAGTGTTACATGTGATGATTTAGAGCAAATTTTTCGATGCCCAAAGAGGTTATTGTGATGAAAACAAAATTTTAAGACTGAAAAAGTTTTAATGGGCTGCATAGTTTGGGCACTATTGTAGGCTTTGTCACGATTTTTTGAAAGTAATGCATTTGAATTTAAAAAGGCTTCTTTGGAGATTGTATATCAACTTGGTCCATGCGCACAATTACTGCAATGAATAGAGGAATGGTACTTGTCATCATCCTATAAGCCTATTCTATGAAAATACTAGAAAAAAAGAATGGTTTCTCAACATGACCACATTCCACCTGTACATTCCTTTTCTGTCTTCTACAACATAAAGTTAATTTATTTGTGTATAAACAACTACACAAAATGAAAGAATGCCGGTTGTTATACCTAGAAGTGTTGTCTAATTGTCATAAAATAGTGAAACTGAAGCAGCACAAACAATGCTCAATAAATATAACTTCAAGGAGTAACCACCAATTCTAATGGGTGGAACACACACAAAATTTTGAAGATGGTGACCAATGCCGCCATGAACATTACCTAAACTTGTTCTTCAAGCATATTGAGGGTCTCTAATTGTTGCTTCTTGTATAAGTGCAATTCTTCTTAAATTTGATGTCACGACTTATTCATTCTCATAGAAGCTCACCACATATGCTATCCCATCTTCTATAATCTTGTTTACTGCCTCCTTGCCATGTTTAGTCTTCTCTATAGTTTTAGCAGTCATACAAACTAGAAATCATACACTCATTCCCTGCTACCATAACGAGCTTCTTAGTCAGTGCATAGAGAGAGAGGATTCTAAAATAGAATTGTAGATGTTGAATAAGTTGTGCAAGCTCTAGTTATTTGAGAATTTACCGTTTTAGCAACTCCAAATTACCAGGGTTGACACGACGTCCGGACGCGGACGCTGTGTCCGCAGCGTCCGTTGACATTCGCGTCTTGGCGGACGCAGCGTTCGCCTGTCCCCCATCCGCCCGATTACGACCGTCCGATTGACGCGCGGACTGATCTGGTCCGCACGATCTGGGCATCCACCCCGTCCGTCCGTCCGTCCGCCCGATTACGGCCGTCCGATCGACGTGCGGACTGATTTGGTCCGCACGATCTGGGCGTCCGCCCTGCCCGTCCGCTTTCCGACGGCGGTCGGGACGTTGCGTCCGCTAGCATCCGTGCGTCCGGACGTCCGGACGTCCGGAAAACGGACGCTATTCTGGGGCGGACGTTGACATTTGTCAACCCTGCAAATTACTTCCCTAGATCCTCCAATTTGGTAATATTACTTTCATTTTCACAAAGTCAATCTTATCTAGCTTAATAACGTTCCTTCACAGCACCTATCGTGAGCTCTTTCACATAGCGCTTTCACTGCAACTCACCAACATCCAATTCATTGCTAGTATCTCCAAAGCTGTAGAATCTAGAGCGACATTGAGTCTACCACGAGCATCTTGGAAGTTGCAAAATCCCCATGTAAGTTGCACAAACCAATATCCATTCTCATTAGGAGCGTCAATGTGCAATTTCACTGTACTTTTTTATGGATGACGATGCTTCATTGGCTCTTCTAACCTACTAAAGAAAAATCTTGGAGTGGACAACTAATATCGAGGCATTTGACCTCCAAGCACGTTGCATTGTTCGACTATTGGATAAAATATTCTTGTTGCGAAAGCCTATAGGAAAAGGTGTCTGTCAACTCAACATTCTACGAGATCTTTGTTTTCTTTTCAGATACCATTCAACTTGAATTCTTGACTAGAAAGACATAGCTCCTGAAGGACATCTACAGGGCTTGAGTACAAATGTTAATTACACACTGCGCTATTTACTCTGGTCAAATGGAGAAGCTGCACGACCTTAGTGATGACTTCACAAACTAAACCAATGACTTCTCAGTGTTATTAAGTCCACATGCTTTGACAACAAATGACATCATGAACGACATGTTCATGACATCTCATAGTGCCTTTGAAATGGAGCGTTGTCTTTCACAAGAAATGACACCTTCTAACTTACAAGACGTCCTTCAATCCATAGAGCAAGCTAGCCCATCTGCAACCATGGCAATTAAACGGAAAGGATTGGAAACTCTTATTGCTGTCAAGTTGGAGAAGAGTCGGTTGAGGACAACAGTTGAGGTACAACCCAATAGTGATGATAACCTACATTGTAGTCGCCACGATGTTGCCAATAGAAAAGACGTAGAAGGTACTCACATGATGCGTTTTCTCAAACCATGTGGACCAATGCGCACTTTGCTTTGGAGAGGTGAAAAATACAAATTTATTGAAGGGAACAACGTACATTTCGGTAACAACATTGCAGAGCTGGTCCCTATCAAATTCCTTACAAGTACCACTAAACACCTTCTTCATTGAGCATCCTACAACAAAAAAGCCGAATGGATTTTAAGTTTGGTGATTTGTTTCTACAAGCAAGGACGTTGTGAACTCATGTATGTCATATTGCTAGAAGATGGGCAAGAAATTCATTTGCCTTAGGGGGCCATTCAACAAGTTTTCTTTACAACAGTGGACAAAAGACACAATAAGCACTTGCTTGACCAATCTCTATGTGCAAGTATACCAAGTCACATGTCGTCTTTCTTTGAAGAAAATGACTCCAATTGCATGTCAAATGCCGCCGTGACGATGTACTGCAAAAACCATCTTTCTGGCCTCCTTGCTTATTCCACAAATGTGTCAATGAACTACCCATCTTTTGCATTGTACAATAAGCTCATGAATGCGAATAGGCCCTTTCCAGCAAACCCTAAGATGGAACTTCAAAGCGATTGCTACTTTCACTAGAAGGAACTAGTATTTTGAGTAGATGGGCATGTTTTGAAGAACATCAATAGTGGAATCTGGTGGAGGCCTTGGAAATCAAAATTTTGGAAGACATTTTTAAGAACATGTAGACGTCACATGTATTGTAGAATGACTGAATGTTATCGTGGACAGGAATGTTACGGGAGACATTGTCGAAAACATGAACGCGTTTTCAAAAACGTCCTAGAAAACACAAAGTTGCCACGTTAGTTGGAAGATTGCTTTTCACAGGTGGCTTGGTTTGAGGAAGTTGTTGGAGGTCAGTAGGGAAGCTGACCGGCTCTAGAACATGCAAAAGATGGGTAGTTCCTTCCTATTTCTGGAAAACAAAGTAGCATGGGTTTGTAGTAGTTGAAGTTGAAATTTTTGAACTTTTTTATGATGAATTTCTATAAACCTTAAATAACTAAAAAAGAATAAAAAGTAGTAGAGGGAAGTTGAGGACCTTGTTTTGTCCATTAGCTTTTTATATTGTTATCATTTTATTAAAATAAGCTCTTTGTTTGTTACTTTGTTTGTTTGTTGTGTGCATCACGTTGAGATCTTGAGGACCGTGCGTCTTTCGTTTGCGTGTTTGGTATTGATGGGAAGTCGTTGACATTGAAGCAATACTTTAAAATTTTATTGCAATTCACTACTTCGATACTGCCTTGGTTGAAAAATAAAATTAAAAGAGAAACATGAAGCATAGTATGTATATATGTTTCGAAGAAATGAAAGAAAGCTTAGAACATGTTCCATGACTGGAAATGAAGATATATAATGAAAATATTTTCATGGAAGTTTGCATTCATGTTCACTTTCATATTATTTTGGAATATTGAAGCTAAAAATAGTTATAATGATTATGTTTCTTTATGAGACATAAGTCACATTAGAAGTGACGTCAATTGAAATGCTTAAGAAACGTACAAATAGTGTTATCCATGAAGAACATGTACATAGAACTATGTGTATATAGTGCACTAAGCTGTATTTCATTGTTTGTTTTGTACGGGCAAATTGTTCACCACAGTGATATTGGTGTTACCAAGTTATATATTAATATCATAATCAATCACTCTATGGTGCTGAAGATGAGCTTGGCAGCTACTTTTTCATTGGTTGCGTACGTTGAGTGATATGTGGTCTGTATAGTCTTGTATTATGTACACAATGTATGAAGATATGTGGGAGAGCATTGCATTACATGTTGACATGTGCAAAAATTTAGTATGTGACACAGTTGGTCATTGCGTTTCACTTTGAGAACTATTGCTTCAAACATCACTGTTGACATGGATGTTGCAACAACTGTTCAGTAAAGAAAGTACTTCCAAGACACTGGAGCTTCATAATTGTCAAAAATTGATGTGATTATTGCAATTGAAAGCTCCATGTGTTTGTATCCAAATAGTATAATATTGTACGTTTTTCATTTGTACATTATATTTTAATATTTGTTGAAGATATAAGTTATAAAATTATATTTTTCATTCTATCCTTTACTTATGGTAAAAATTATAGATTATTTAAATATATATTCTAAGTGATATAATTAGATTTTCACCTATAGCTTTAAAAAATTACAATAATTTGATTTTCCATCCAAATTATTGAAAAAATCAACTTACATAAAAAAAAGTGAAATTTTACACTAATAAAAAATATCAAAATTTTATACATCTATTAAATAAAAAGATAAATTTATAGTAGAATTTGACTTCAAGGATTTTGTAGTGATTGTTTTGGTTATAAAAAAATAAAATCTAACCAATTGAAATTTTTTTACACTAATCGTACAAATTTTTACACCATTTCTACTTGTACCATTTTTTTGCTCAAGGGAATAATGGGATGTCAAGGATTAGTTTTTGGTGAATTTGACAATTTTTCTTGTTCATTTTATTTTATTTTTGGATTCTGAAAAGTAACTTTTTTGCCAACTCTAACAAAGCAATATGGTATAAAGGCACCTTTTTCAAATTATAAAAGAAACTTTTAACATTATACAAGCAACCTTTTGTATATATAAAACAACCTTTCATATTATAAAAATCATATTTCACATATGCACCAAGGTACAACAATTTGATAATGTAAAGAAGCTAGAAGCTCAGGGTTGACGAATCTCAACGTCCGCCCCAAAATAGCGTCCGTTTTCCGGACGTCCGGACGTCCGGACGCTAGCGGACGCAACGTCCCGACCGCCGTCGGAAAGCGGACGGGCGGGGCGGACGGCCCGACCGCCCAGATCGTGCGGACCAGATCAGTCCGCGCGTCGATCGGACGGCTGTAATCGGGCGGACGGACGGGGCGGACGCTACGTCCGCCGGGACCGCGAATGTTAGCGGACATTGCGGACACAGCGTCCGCGTCCGGACGTCCTATCAACCCTGTAGAAGCTTAGCTATTTTCTAAGGATGTTTTTGGATGTTTTCCTAGTGTAATTATTGTTTATATCTTCTTCCGAACAACAAAGAAAATTAAAAACAAAACAATGATTTTTCACTCACTTCTATTGTATGTTGCACTTATTTCATTTTCCATTAAAGGCTTTAAAATAATTGGATTGCAAATAGATTAAAAGACGTTATACTTTTCATATCATAGCAATGTTCAGTATTTTAGCACAAATTCTTCTTTACATGTTTAGAAACAATTTTGTTATCATCTTGAAATTCTATGAGGCATTTTTTTCCTATAAATGAAAATTCTATCCAATTTCATTATTTCATTAATAAAAATTGATCTTTAAAATGTAGGTAAAGTAATAGTATTATAAAAGTATATATCACCTTTTGCTATTACGTCAATGACCTGTAAATCCAAAATGCAAAGGCACCACTTTTTGGTGTTGATTAGACTTTAAAGTAAAAGAAATCCTAAAATACTCAATATTTTAATTAGTTATTTCTAAGAGTGATGTCTTCTTTAAGTGTAGCTTCAACATTGAACATTTGATTTTCATGATGAATGATTATAATTTTTCTATTCAACATTTTGTGTAAGGGTGTTCACTTCAAATCTTCATTTTTTATTGTTGAAGGCTCTTTTAAATCAACGTGATGTGAAATACATTTTGCAAGGAAAATCACAAAAGATCTTCGATTTCATAAGATATATAATACATTTAAGGAAATTGAGAGAATTCTTAAAGCTTATAGTTTTTGTTGGGACTAACATTTTGGATTTAATTTGGGACAAGAGGAATGATAGAAAGACTACAAATGACTCGCATACATTAGCAGGGGCTTCAAATTTGATTGCAAGTAAATTTCTAGAAAATCTTGGAGGCTAAGGTAAAACAGTGACCACATGTGAAAAAATAGGTGAAAGCAAATTACATAGCATTTTCCTTTTTTCCGAAAAAGGTCACTTGCATTGGCATTTGAGTAATATGGCAGTCAAAGAGCATGAAGTGCCATGCCATGTCAACATGCTTTAATGCCATTTTAGAATTCTAACATTGTCATAGTACATGCCAGCAAAGATGTCTTTTGTCGCAGATAGATGTTCTTTGTGATGTCAATAGAGATGTCTACTATGACATTTAGATGTTTTTTGCGATGTCAATTAAGATGTCTTCTGTAAAGTCTACATGTTTTCTACAACACAACATTGTGTTCATCATAATATTTAGATTTGAAATTCCGTTTTTATAATAAAAAAATTACATTTTAGATGTCCCATATAGTTTGTCTTCCCTCTTGCCACCCCTCTTGTATAAATAACTTGCCTTCTCATGTTAAAATATTGACAATAAAGCTTTTCAAGTCATTCAATATTATTGCCAATACAATGTATGGTGTATTTTATATAGTGTATTGTGTATGTTATATAATGTATGACATATTGTGTATGATGTATAATATATTGTGTATAATGTATTGTATATGGTATATGTCTTACCTAACAGTGGTGAGCAAGACACTAGTACTGTGGATGCAGTCATTAGTTGTGAAGAACGCTACAACCACCAATATACAAGCAATAATAGCTACTGATTCATCGTTGTTAGCCACCACCCCCAATTGACCTACTTCTACGCGTCACGAAGCGTGCTACCACAACAAGGTAGCAAAAGCAAGCTTAGTAGAGTCGTATGGAAGGTAAGAGGATGTCAACATTGCCTAAGAGGGTTTGAGTTGGTGCGTTCAGAGAAGACAAACGGTTCCTCCTGACATGTTTCGGGACTTTAGCATCAAAGCTCAATAGGTGTCTACAATGTTAAGCAGCCATTAGCTTAGCAAAGCCTTGGAAGTAGCAGCTTTTGCATTCTTCTTTCAAAAAGAGGAGTGAACAACAACAAATACAACTTATGTACATGACCCTGTCCATTTCAATGGGCCTTTACCTGGTCCTACTTTTCCTACTTAGCGCATGCCTAGTATGTTGTCATTGCTTGCCAGGTTCTAGAGCGAAGAAAATTTAGGACAAATTTGTCATGAAACAAATTGGTATGCTAGCAAGCTTAACTCAGAGACTCACTTGCCGATGGGTGGTGCCTACTGGTGGGGACTATGTCCTATGGAATTGCGGGCATTCTTGGGAATTTCACTCATAATGGGCATTAAGAAGCTTTCAAATCACAGGGTATACTGGAATCAACAGTTCCTTTTTTTGTTTTGCCAAATAATTGCCACTACAATGTTGAAGTCGGGATTCAAGGATATAACTCCATGTCTTCATGTGGTTGATGACAAAGCTGTGGACAAAAAAGGTCATTTGAATCGTGGGGAGCAGCTCGCCAAGTTGGGGTGGTTGCTCACGGAGATTAAGGGAAGGTGCAAATCAAATTGGAACCTTCACAGGGGGTGACGACGAACGAATCCATGATTTGATACAAGAAAAAGTACTGCCTAATCCGGCAGTACTTGCCCAAAAATCCCATAAAATGGGGCATTAAAGTCTGGAGCTTGGCCAATGCAAGGAAGAAATATGTTTATGACTTTGATTTCTATGTAGGGTCGCTACACCGAGCTTCAATGCAAGAGAGTACGGCAGCTAGGGCAATAAATGACTATGAGGTCGTGATGCTCTTCATAGAAGGATTACATGGCAAAGGACATGTAGTTGTAACTAATAATTACTTTAGTTCAGTGAAGTTGTACATGGACTTAGCGGTAGTGGGGACATATGCAACGGGCACAATAGTAAGTAACTAAGTCGATTTGTTGTAGGCCCTCTCACGGCGGCAATTGTTTCAAGGGACTATTACCTAGCACATGCACTCTTCTCAGAAGCTCAGTTGTGTGGTGTGGATAGACAGGAAACATGTACTCTTGTTGTCCTCGTTTTTTCCTCCTCTTCCTTGTTTGGGGTAAGATTGGCCTATAGTGCCACGTTGGGTGCGCGGTGAAGAGGCGCAGATTGTAACGTCACCCATTCACAAAGGATATATCAAGTTCATGCGAAATGTAGACGTTGCAAACCATATAAGAGGTGTGTATTTGTCACAAATGCGGAGCCAAAAATGGTGGCATTGCCTTTTCTTTTACCTATTGGACACTTGCGTTGTAAATTCATCTGTATTGTACAAGGCCATTTATAAGCGACTAGTTTAAGAACCAATGCAATGGATTAATTTTTAGCTTCTATTGGCAGAGTTTTTGTGCAAACCTTGGCAGCTAAAAAAAAGATGCATGTTACAATTCCGTCTTGGAACACCAAGAGTTCACTCTTTAGTAAAGACCAATAGTAGATGGGAGTGTAGATTTTGCTTTGACAGGACTCGAACAAACCTCAGTTGTTTGCAGTGTGGAGGGGTATACCTGCATTCGGAGGAGTGTTTCCGTTGCAGCCACTACCCACTTTGATAGTAACTAGCAAGACTTTGTAGTTGCCGACCTTAGAGGCATGTAGATCAAGTTGGTACCTATTTGGATTTACCCAACTAATAGTTATGTTCGTTCCAAGGGAGGTCTTTTAAATAGGATTGTTTCTAATTTAATCAAATCTAATCCCAATAGGACATTGCAACATAAGCATAAGGACAAAAGAAATAAGATTCCTTTATCATTTATCACTAAGTTATTCTCACAAGGTAGTCTAATTACACAATTTAACACTCCACTTAAATAAACACAAAGGAATATAGTAGTTCCCAATTAATATTTGATCTTCAAATCTTCAAGCTTTTCCAAATCAGCTCAGCAACACCACAACTTGGCAAAGCACTTGTCTTCCAAATTGGTCTTTTTAGCTTCCACCAACTCAACAAGATCTTTTCTCACCTACTCGGGATTTACTACTTTTGCTTTATAGACCTCCACTTCTTCTCACATTATCTCAAATCATGCAACTAATCAGTTTCTTTATCAACTCGAAAATTGATATTAAATATCACTGCCTTCAATCATCAACACCTAATAGGAAGAAATTGACACTGCAAATAGGTTCATCAATTACTCCAATTTGGATTCTAAAATAACACCACAGGTCATGACACTAGCTTCCGACTTGGAAATTAATTAGACTTTAGTTTTAATAAAATATTCCAAATTGAACAAAATAAATCACATGTGTTACACAGATTTCATTCCCGATTTGTAACACAAAATAATCTCCCACACATTGAACACCAATTTGACAAATAATTCTCTTCACATTATGTCGAATTGGTGAAAATATCACTGTTATTATAACTTGAGCTTAACAGCTTAATTATCCATTTTTCAACTTTTCAAATTGATTCTAATTTAATAAGTCCATTTTTCTGATTTCCAACTAGGACTTCTCCTTCTTAACCATCATACGATATTCTTCTAATTTCTAATAATTCTAATTGCTTCAACTTCCATCCAACTACTCTTTATCACCATTAACATCCTAATTTCTAATTAGAACTACTCTAATTTCCACTACATCACTCCAATTTATCTACTTCTCTCTCCTTGGGTAATCTCTTCAATTTCCTGCACAACTTGTCACCCACAGCACAACCATACTTCTCCGACTTGGACTCAAACAATTCCACTTCCAACTCCAATTAGACCACAAACAATCTTCTTTTCCAATTACTTAACGATAGATTTTTCAATTAGCACACTCATCTCCAAATGTGACACACAAACATTCACCACAAACATTCACACACAAGAAACAAGAAAATCATATATACATAAACACAAGAAAAATACGTAGCTTCACTAGCTGGGACTCCGACTGGCACATCAACAGCGGGTAAGTAAAAATAAACACAAAATCAGCCTAAATAGGAAATTCCAAACCAAACGGTTACCCATTCGGTGAGGATGACTGAACTGCCAACAACCCATTTGAAACTGCACAAATCCAAAATACACATAACTGACCTCACTTGTCTAACTGCAGCCTAACTAAACAACTGCAACCATCCTAATTGGAATTTCTACCTACCAACTCTTCACTAACTACTGACTTGGAACTCTTTTCTCCAACTAGTCAATAACCACCTACTTGGAAATCTCCTCACTAGCATACATCACATCCAACTTGGATCTTTTCCATCTTTTCCAATTAGGATTCCAATTCAACTTTAATGAACTGGACTGAACATTCAAACTCCAAGTTGGTTTACAGACCAAAAAATATACTTAAACTCCCTTCCAATTTGGTTTAAATGTACACAAAAACACCCAAATTGGCAAACCAACATACAAAATCATAACAAAAAACTCAAAATATTCACCAAAAAATCAAAAATTAATTCCAACTAGAACATCTACAAGGCACATAGAGGCTGGGATGGGACGAGGAGGCAACATGAGTGCATCTAGTGCTTCAATTCTACATTACATAATAACATCTGCTGTTGGAAAGCTTGTTGTATATGTTTTATATAGAATACTTATCCTATAAGTTTGTACTATGTTCATGAGGCAGTGGTTTTTTGTTTACCTTTACTGATTACATACTACAAGCTTCCCTCTCTTGTTTGTACTTCTTGTAGCTTCTCAGAAATGAAGATTGTAAAGTTGGAGATATGCATCATGTACAACAAGTTAAGGATACACCAAGCCACTCACATTGAACAAGAGGAAGTTTGTATCATTTTGTCTTTTGTTTTTTTCTTTTTTAGTAGTGTGTAGTGCAATTTTAAAATAGGATGTGACAAACTGGTCTTCAGAGCGACCTCTTCCTAACTTGTGTTGCGTTTGGACTTCTTACAGCTTGCAGCAAGTGAACTTGAAGAAGTAATGAGAATTCCTTGTTTGTAGTATTGGTAGTAGCCAATGGGCACTTGTATAGGTAGTTGATGTGTTTACATAGGATTTGGTTTGTTGCAAAGACTGAGTTTCAATTTTGAAGTGAAGAACACGTCGATGGACTTGGGTTGCCTATAAAAGGTGAACATAAAGAAGCAAAGTAGAAGGTCTGTAGTTTGGTTAGTAGTGTTCAATCTTTATAGACTTTAGTGTTGAATTGTAGGTTGAAGATGTCCATTGTCTCGTTCATGTGAATACCTGGGGGTGTAGGCATCATAAAGACTGCCTTTTTTAATATGAAAGTATATTTCACCTGTAATCACATTTATTGAGCTTCTTCTTGTATGCTCAAATTACTTATTAGTAACTTGCAATGTTCCTCACTATCGTTCGGAGCTGTGTGCAGCGGAGATTTGCCAACAGAATTGGAAGGTAGTTGGTAGACCCCCTAGGAATGTAAGCAAATCGATGGTTTGGCAACATAGAGGTTTCTGTGATGCCAACACATAAGATGTTAGGGTTGACAAATCAGTACGTCCGCCCCAAAATAGCATCCGTAACCCGGACGTCTGTCCTCACGGACGCCAGTGGACGCAACGTCCTTCCCGCCGTCGGAAGGCAGACGGGCGGGGCGGGACGGGGCGGATGGGCGGACAGGCGGACCGCGAATGTCAGCGGACGCTGCGGACACAGCGTCCGCGTCCGGACGTCCGACCGTCCTGTCAACCTTGTAAGATGTAGAATTATAAAATGCAAGAAGTATGATTGTATATCATGAAATAATTTTTTCTTATGTCCTTCCTTGCATAAAGTATTGCACTTTATCTTGTTTCTGTTTTGTTTACTAGTTTTTCATGTACGGTCATGATTGGTACAAAGAAAAGTACGTAGAGCATGCAAAATGTGGGCATGTTAGTAAAAATATTGCAATCTGCATTGTTTCGCAAAGTCATTAAGATTGCAAGGTCCTAGTTGTCCATAGCAATGCTTGTTTTCACCAGTAAATTACGTGAACTCTTACCTAAAATGCAACATGTCTCAATGTCATTGTTGCCTTATTTTTCCAATCATTTTTCCAATTTTTGGAACAGCTTATATGCAATAAAGCTCACCTGCCCAAGACAGTCAATGTCTCTTCAAACTTGGTCAAAGCTATTGATCTTTGTCAATGTTTCATGAAATGGAATCTACATTTCCGGAGCTCATTTCATCTTCCGATTACTTCTACATTCTACAATTACTTTTGAAAATTACATTAATTGTTTCTCCACAATTGTTGTTCAAATTTGGGCTCTTTCCAACTTTCTGTGCCTCCTTGCTCTTTGCTAGTGAGTCTAGAGGTACTAGGGTTAACCCTCAATATGAAAATATAACTATTCAACTTTAGATTATTTTCATTTTGAATATTTGGATGCATCCTAATATAAAATATTATAGAGTAACTATTAGTGCAATACCCATAACTATGGAATTGTGTTTCTTACTAATTTTAACCCCTGAAGGTCGGAGACTATGTTTTCACCAAAAACGCTCCAAAACTGCCATTTTTGATACAAGCACCAAATTTTAGAAGAAAAACATTTTTGGACACATTTAACCATAGGATCTTATAGTGAACTAGTTTGAATAGATGTGGAAAAAATTTCAGAATTTTTTATTATGTAGACTGCAAGATATTAACGTTTGAAGTGATAAAAATCAATTTTTTGGCCCTGCAAAAAAACAGGCGGTTGCACTTCACAAGGTCACATTTGCATGAAAAAATGTACAAAATGGTGGTGCTTCTTTGGATTCATTCTTCAAGGAAATTTGGCTACATGCTTGAAAATTTTTAAATCATTTGGAATTGTACAACATATAGGAAAAAAATAGTAAATAGAAAGAAGTAGAAAATGATTCAAAACACTAAATTGTTAATTATTTAATTATGGAATTGAATAATTACAATCTCAAAGGTTGTAATGTATTAATAAAAAATCTGCATCATATCTTTTTTTTTTTCAAAAAATATTAAAAATTGAATTAAATAAAGGACTCTAAAGTTTATTTTAGAGTAGGTAATCCATAATTGCCCACAAACTAGAGCACCTCATAACTTTCATCTTGTAAATTAAAATGGAATGATTCAAAGCTTTCTATGCATACGTAAGTCTAGAAAATCAATTTCAGATTTTTATTTTTGAGAAAAATGATTTTTTAAGAAATTTTTGGACTACCTATCGAGCATTGAAAATGACATATCATAGAATAACTTTTGAACCATGTAGTAAAATTTATGAAAGTTGTTGGGCCTTAAAGATACTCTTTGGGCACATGTTGTGTGAAAATTTCAGCATAAAAGAGTAAAAACTCCATTTGTAGTGAGCTGCCTAAAATCGCTATGTTGCCAAAAAATGCAGTTTTGACCTTTAGGGGTTAATGACATAGATGATTTAAAATCCACAATGATGATTTTCATTGAAAGATTTAGCTTTGGTAAAATAATTGGATGTAATAAATTTTATAATTGATATGAATTTTTGTAGCAATTGCTTCAAAGAATTGTAGTAAATTTGAAATGGCACCAAAATTTATAAGAATTTAATGACTTATAATAGAGGTATGTGCCTTTGTCTACTAAAATGTTAGATTGAAAATTTTAATCTAAATTTAGAAAGTAAAAAATGAGTATAAACATGAAGCTTGATTCTATGGTAATCAAGGCAACATTTTAAGGTTAAGAATTTCTAAAATTTCATCATAATAATGTTTATATAATGTCTTTGAATAGAATAATTTATTATAATTCATAAAATTGCAATAGAAAATTAGAAACACATAGACTCTCAATTTCAAACTATATTGAAATACTCTTTTTCCAAATTCTACAATTAGAAAAGATATTTGACTTGGGAGTGTCATTCCTTTAATTAGCATAGAAACAAAAATAATCATTTTGAATGGTGAAATCAAATTTGTATTGCCCAAAGTACTAAAACATGCTATACAAACAAAACATTTTTTAACACAATTTCCTATAAAAAAAAATTAGTGTATAACTAATATGAGCATAACTTAGCCTTGTCAAGATAGAGCCTATGACTAAAGTCAAACATCAAAATTTTGCATGTTTTTATTTTGGTACTAGTTGTGAATGAAAATTTTGTAGTTTTGCTATATATTTATGAAATCAGATTTTTTCTTTGAGTTATTAAATGAAAATTTTTAAATAACAATTTTTTAGGTTTAAAATTTCATTTCTCATTAACCTTTGAAAGACCAAGGCTACATTTCATCAAAAAAGCATCCCAAACTACCAATTCTATTTGCAAAGTGAAAAAACTTTCATTTTTATTTTTTTTGCATATTCTCATCTCAGAATCTTGCACAAAACTAGTATAAAATTATGTGGAAGAGATTTCAAAAACTTTCACTAGGTAAATTGCAAGATATTTTGCATTTAAAGTGAAAAAAATAAGTTTTTTCTTGTAGCTTGTATGACAAATTATTAGGCTTTGAATCTTCTTAACTCCAAATTTTTACTATTTAGATTTTGAATTAAATTTATTTTATATTGGAGGATTGAGTTGAGGTTTGAGAAAATAAAGTCATAAAATAGACACTTGATTTTTATTATTTAAGAACTTGTTAGGCAGAAGAAAAACAAAATGGTTCATAGTTTTAATATGAAATTGAAATACACTAATCTTAATGGTAAGATTGTTCTAACAAGCAAACTAAACTAATAAAAAACTTTTTCTTAAATCTATATGTATCTCTTTTTTTTGGTTGTTGATGATCAATTGGTTGTAGCAACCTATATGTATCATATCCTTCTATATTGTTTGGAAGAACTTCTAGTATATCTTCAGTAATTGATTTATAATTGTCCAATCCAAAACTTTCATTTGTTAATATAACCCTTGTAGTCTATTCGATGGGTATATCATCACCTTCTCTCTTGAAGTCTATAGTATCTTTACGTGAGTCTAAAGGTTTGGTTGTATGATTTAAGGGCATGTATAGTGGGGTACCAATCAAAATGTCGTTTTCGAATTCGCAGTGAGAAAAATTTCAGTATTGCCAACTTTGAAAGCCTCCTGAGAGCTCAAAAATTGGTATTTTACCACGAAATTTTTACCAAAGAATTATCTTTAAGTTAATTATATTTATAAAAAATTTCAAGGCCAAAAAATTCACCTAAAAAAAGTTATTCAAAATCTACCAACATTGGTAGCTGTGGAAATGTTTTCACTGCTACCAACTTTGACAACCTTCCAAAGATTGAATTATTTTTCTTTTGCCATGAATTCTTGGAACAAAAACCTCTATATGTTAATAACATATGATAAAAATTTCAAGGCCAAAAGATTAATACAAAAAAAGATATTAACAATCTACCAACATGTGTCGTTTTGAGAAACAATTGTGAAAATTGTTTCACTACTTCAACTTTGACACCCTCCCAAGGGCTAAAAAATTGCTTATTTACCATGAATATTTTGGCACAACATGTTTTTTACGATAAAAACATTCATGCCAAATTTCAAGGTCAAAAAATTTATATAAAAAAAAATATTTACAATTTACCAATGTGTGTAGTTGTGAGATACCTTTTATTAAAGACATTGAAATTGTTGAAGTATGTTAGACAATCATGCTTCTAGATTGAAATTCTCCAGATGATGCAATCTCTAATCATAAATGCTTCTCAAAAAAATCAAGGATAGCCAAATTTAGTTGTGTGCACTTGTCACATCTTAAAGACTACACTTGTTTAAAAATTGGAGACCATACATGCGTGAAGAAGCTTTTTCTTCTCAATAAAAATGCTTGCATTTACAATAGAGCATTATAGGAGGTGGGATGTGGGATGATGAGAGAAACAAGTGATGGGTGATTATTTTCTAAGCACAGGGTTGAAACTTTGTGAACATGAGTGATTGAGTGCATGAAAGATGAGTTAACTAAGTAAGTCTAGGCTATGTGATAACTGAGTGGATGAGGCATGGGATGAGTGTCTGAGGATATATGGAGGTATGTGAGATTTTCTTTAAGAGTGAATGAGGTTATAACTTACATGTGGTGACTGGTGAGGTCTAGTGAATGAGTGAAGACTGTGAGGCAAAATGATGGTGAGTGATTGAGGGTATGTGAGATTTTTTTCTAATGACTAAGTGAGGTTATACCATGGTTGTCATAACGGGCAAGTTAGGGTCATCGGACGGGACGGACGGACGAGCAAATCGGACCGGACGGACGGTCCGGACGGCTTTAATTTTGTAACTTGTGCAATTTTGCGGAATGACACGTCACCTCGGAATGCGAAATCCAGGGCGTGGACGATCTCGTCCGTCCGTTCCTTAATCCACATGGCATCCACGTGGCCTATTTTTCCGTTATCAGAAAGTCAACTATGTGTTGACTATATCGGATGGGCGGGACTTCTAACGGACGAGCGAATTGGACGGACGGGCGAACCGGACGTCCGTCCACTATGACAACCATAGGTTATACATGTGCTCAGTGAGTGAGGCTGGATCATGGTGATTAAGTGAAGGCTAGGTCATGGTCACTGAGTGATGGCTATTTTAGATGAAATTCGTGCTCGCATAGTAGGTTTGAGTGAGGCAGGGAAGACAGGAGTTGACATTGCAACTATTGTTGGAGTCCATGTTAGAAAAGTTTAGAGGGTAGTGAAGAAATTTCGAGAAGATAGAACCTATAAGTGCAAACCTTGTGGTGAAAGTCATGCTAAAAAACTTAGTGATAAAGATGTCCGTGCTATTATACGTGTCTCAAAAACTCATTGTCGCTCGACACTCTCTGAGATCACTAATATATGTTCTACTCAAGTGTCTAGATTGACTATTCGAAGGGCCTTACATGAGACTGGCATTTTCAGTCGAATTGCTGTTAAAAAACCTTTTTTGACACATCGTCACATGTCTCAACGATTGGCATTTGCTCAAAAGTATTGTGGGTGGACTATAAAAGAATGGAAGAGAGTTGTTTGGACAGATGAGTCTACCTTTGAAGTTGAAAAAAATTCTAGACAAGTTCATGTTTGGAAAAATGCATATGAGTGCTATTCATTAAGTTGTATAGTTCCAACTTTTAAGAGTGGGAGAACTTCTTTGATGATTTGGGGTGCATTTGCTGGAGGGCAAAAGTCACAACATGTTTTTATGCCCAAACATAGACGTTCTGCTAAGGATTTTGTTGAAGTGGTCTACAATGTCGAGTTGCTTCATTTTATGAGTAGAGTGCCACATAGATTGCTCATGGAAGATGGCACACCTTTCCATTGTAGCAAAGTATGTGAAGAATGGAGACAAATACACCTTTTGAAGAAGCTCAATTAGCTTGCAAATTCTCTCGATCTCAATCCAATTGAGAACCTTTGGAAGATTTTGAAAGATGTTGTGCAACATGGCCCAATATGTCCAAAAAATTTAGATGACTTGAAGGTAGTTATTGAATGAGAGTGGGGGTTAATCAATGGTACAAAGCTCCTTCAACTATGTCATTCTATGTCCTCTAGGTTACAAGTAGTGATTGAGGCAAATGGAGGACATACACGTTGGTAGATTGTAAATATTTTTTTTTGTATAAATTTTTTGACCTTGAAATTTGGCATGAATGTTTTTATCATAAACAACATGTTGTGCCCAAAATTTCATGGTGAATAAGCAATTTTTCAGTCCTTGGGAGGGTGTCAAAGTTGAAGTAGTGAATCGGTTTTCACAATTGTTTCTCAAAACGACACATATTGGTAGATTGTTAATATCTTTTTTTGTATTAATCTTTTGGCCTTGAAATTTTTATCATATGTTATTAACATATAGAGGTTTTTGTTCCAAGAATTTCATGGCAAAAGAAAAATAATTCAATCTTTGGAAGGTTGGAAGGTGTATTTTAAGTGAATTTTTAAGTATAGTTTTAGACATAAGATTATAAATAATGACTTTAAAGGAGATTTTTAGCAAAAATAGCTAGAGATGCATGTATAGGATTCTTAACACCTCCAAATTATGTGGCAAATGTAGGGAGCCATGACCAATATGGTTAGGATTATTTTGACCTTTTTGAACTTTGTAGCTTTACTGGTTTCAACAATCCCACTTACCTATGATACAATTGGTGTTGTGCTTGGATTTTGGCCTATTCTTTTGATAATTCAAGGCAATATTAATCTTCTGGAATGTACATTGCATTTTCCACCTTGAAAACTGCATATAAGCCTAGGGACACAAGTATTGTGTTTAAGTTACTTCCAAATGATCTTACCCATCATGACAACAAGTATTTTGCTAATATAGTAAGATGCAACTTTCAGTCAATGTGATCATGATTCATGGACTAACTTTGAGAATCTAGCTTACACATCTTTTATGGATGGAGGGCAAGAAAAGAGTTCCAATAGATCCATCTATATTCATTGTAGTGATTTTGTCAAGGTCCTCTTCATTCAATTCATAAAAGACAACAAAATTGGAAAAGAGGTAGACAATATTGGCATTCTCACAATACAACACATGTAGTTGTGACTCCCTTACAATCCCTTGTCTTCTTCTAGAGATGGTCAATGTATTATGTAGGGATTCAATGGCAATATCTTCAATCTAGATTTTTTTACGCTATCCATATCCTACTCCCAATTGCGTTGGTAATTCAAATCTTGCAATATTGGTCAATCATTTTCATGTAGGCCTTGTTTTGCTTTTGCTATGGGTCTTATTTTATAAAATTGGGTCAAATTAGATGATAGTGGACAATATATGGGCACACCAGAAGTGTTAGTACTTCCATTGTTATAAGTGAATCTTGAGCCAGTAGTAATTGCATGATTTGGTTTCAAAGCACCAACTGTAGAACACTAAAGAAGAATAGAGGGTTGAAAATTGTCCATTGTTTTGGAACCTTTTTTTTTATGTGGCCACCTATTCAACAACTCTTGGTGCTATAGATTAGAGATGTACAACATATGTTCCTAGCAAGACTCTACTATCAACATTTGTTATCTCATCAAGTTTTGAGCTCTAGAGCTAGCATTTTTTTCCAAGCTAGGATAGGATATGAATCTTTTTTACTTGCTATTTTGAGCTTTATTTGTATTGCATGTGCCTTCACTTTCTTTTATGGTTTTGCTGGTGACTACAATCCAACGGAGTTTGCACCATATGCACATGCAAGTGGAAATTAGTATCCATATCCATCACCACACCTAAACAAGAGGGTCAACCCCAATATATTCCCCTTGAGGTTGTTATTTGTTGTTAAAATAGTTCTAGTAGTATAGACAATGGTAAATCATTGGTAGTAGCCTTCTACTTCTCTATAGTTAGGAAGGTCAGAATGTATATGGTACTTGATGATGGCTTATATAAACGCGTGAATCAGATGTTTGTCATACCAACCAATCATTACAAAATTTCTAAAGCTTGAAGAGCACTAATAAGCTTTTATTTTCAACACCCCAATAATGCAAATACAAAAAGAATAACTTTTTATTAAAAAAATTATTATTTTTAAATAAAAATAAAAATAACATGAAAAAATAGTCAATCCTACTTGTCAGTGACATGGCACCAATAGTGCCATATTAGACTCTAAATTTAAAAGAACAAAAAATAAAAATTATATATTTTCCTCTATAATTGCACCATAGGGGTTAGGGTTGACGAATCTCAATGTCCGCCCCAAAATAGCGTCCGTTTTTCGGACGTCCGGATGCACGGACGCTAGCGGACGCAGCGTCCCTCCCGCCGTCGGAAGGCGGAAGCGCGGGGCGGGGCGGATGGCCGGGGCGGTCGGGCGTACAGACCAAACGGGGCGGACGGGGCGGACTTCGCATTGCCATTAGTCATTAGAAAATTTTATATTGTTATGTAATTTGAATGTTACACAATCAAAAATGAATGCATCTACGTAAAAGAAGATGTACATATAAAAATATTTTTATACGCAAATGAAAATATAGCATCTTTATATATAAATATATATGTATAAACAAAATACATGAAAACATAGTTCCAATATCACTATTGAATCTTATACGATCTTTTTAAGATCTAAATCTTTCACATTCTTTTTTGTTTTTAAACAATGAAAGGACCATTGTTTTTAAAAAACAAAATTCTCCTCAAATCCTACTTTCCACCGGATGGACCACTACCTTCTCCCAAAACAAAAGGAAAATTTGCTGTACCGAGGAGTTTAGCAGATGATTGACGAGTTGACCGTTGTTGACTTGGACGGACTATTCGCCCTCTAGATTGAACTTCAATGTCCACCTTATGAAATTGTTTTTTGGTTTCCGGAGAGAAGTCATCGTCCTCTTCATGCTTCTTTTTTTGTTTTCTTTTCGGTGATAAATCGACTTCGTCTGCCTTCAAGGTTCTCAAGTTGCTCTCCACACGATCTACCATCGCTTGAACAACTTCATCATCTCCTTTCCCTTGCCATACTGTGAGGCAGTCTCCATCCAATAGGAAAGCCTTCCAATGCCCTATAATATCGCCAATGCGCCTATCAAATGCTGCTGCCACATCTACAGACGAATGTCCTGTGCTTGTTAGTCCATTTGTATCGTAGACAGCACGAACTTTTGTAGCCTCTTCCAACTTCGACAATAGAAGGGCCCTACCTACGAGGGTGTGGTCGTATGCCTTATACTGCTCATCGAACTCTTTTCCATGGTTCACCTCCACCCAATTGTCTTCTGGTCCTCTCTCCACTTTTTTATCTGGAAAACGAAAGAACTTTTCGTGTTGCAAGCTCCAATGTCCCCCCATGTTGCGACAAAACATTTCACAGGCCGCGTCATCTACGATTCCTCGAGCCCGCAATTCCATGTCTCTATTGTGAGTCATCTACACATCCAAATCCAATGGTTGCTGAGATTCCTCGTACAAATCATGCCTCTGTTCATTTACATTCCACCGGATTGGCTTCCCCCAATGTTGATAATTTTGAAATTTGTACGACGCTTGATCAAGAGGAAGATTCCAACGATTGTACTCGTGGCCTAGAGGCATAGCTTCCAAGATACCAAACATTTCGTAGAACCTAGCACTCAATGGACTACGACACTCGGCACACACCGAACGAATGAGTGATGCTTTCACAATGTAAGTGATATGGAAAGTGTGGCGACATTGGCCCATGGTTACCGCACCTTCCGGTCCGAAGAGGCCTTGGCAAAGGCTACAACAACCATCCAAGATTGGAGAGGCTGGATCACAAGCATGCACCACTCGCTTGTCTTTCACATTGATGTGTGTTGTAAGGGATCCATCCTTCCTCTACTTCCAAGGCCCAATTGATGGGTGGAGCTTGGTCCTTCTTTGTGTGGTTTAACCGCTCAAACATGGCATCCATGTCTCCCCAACATGTGATCTCCGTATATCCCTTTGAAGGATGTTGGTCAAACATAGTCTTGAACCAACTCAAAGAGCTTTGAATGGCATCGCAATTTTCATTCGACTCCATTGCCAATGTTTGAAGACCTGCCATTGCTCGAGATACTACAGAGGGTCTGTCTTGGAGTCTTTGTATCCATGCTAACCATCAAGACTCCAAGCCGCTAGATGGCATAAACTTCTTCAAATTCAAGCACAATTGCAATCGATTCAACTTGGATTCAACGATTCCTTTTGCTTCAATTGCCTCCTCTAATTTATGCTTCAACTCTTCAAAGTCACAACTCTCCGTTTGCGTCTCCGCATTCACGTAAACGGATAAAAGCTTTTCCATTGATGGTTGTTGTATCGCTTTTAACATGCTCATATCGTGACTTTCTTGTATATTCACAATGACAGGGTTGTCGCTTGCGTCGGCCTTATCAAAAGGAAGAGAGAGCTTATCTTCACTCTCTTGAGTCTCTTGACTGTCTCCGAATACAATCACTGGTGAGATTGCAACCTCACTTGGATTTTTGGAGGTCCCTTGCAATTCTGCAATCCGTTTACGCATCTTCATCAACTCCTCCATTTGCCTCGATGATTGTTGATTTAAATGTTCAACCTCACTTTCCGAAGTCTTTAATTTCAACTCCAACACTTTGCACCTTGCTTCCACTCCTTCAAGGTCAACAATTTTCTTCTCATATTCCACCAATTGTAATATGTGAACATCTCTTTCTTCGAAAAGTGGTCTGAAAGTCTTTGTGAGATTCTGAAATGCTATAGCACCTTTCAACATCTCTGGTGCCATGAAAGAAAACTCCTTGGCCAAATTCATAAAAGTCGGAGCAACTTTCGCTAAAAATTCAGTTGACATCGTCATCTTGAAAGTTGTATCAAGTATATGTGCAACATTCTTTGAATCTGCAAGTGGACTCATTGGAACAACAGTAGTACCATCATTGGGGTTAGACGATCAGCCTATTTTTTCATGAAGGTTAGCAAATTGAACCGAGAGCTTCAAAAGATTTTCCAATTGTTTTGGATTGGACATGTCTTGCAAGGTTCGATGTAGAGGACTTAGCAATGCCGCTGTAAACGGAAACTCCTCCGCCCGCCTTTTACGCTCGGAACTCCATAATGAGGATATATTATTAATCGTCACGCCTTGTCCACGAGGCGTATGTACTTTGTCTTCTAAACTTAACGCTGGACTAGATTCAACGCCTTGATGCACAGGCGGAGATTTGTAGACCAAACTATCAAAACAATTGTTGGCTATCAGACTATCAATTGTAGCATTAGCCTTTGCCACTTTCTCTGCCAAGACTTCGTCTACTTTACTTTTTGAAGTTTCCCCATATTCCGTACAAACCTTGCCTTTGTTTACAAACTTCGTTTGCGTTTGTGCCGCAACATTTGGTGTAAAGGTCAAACGCGTTGGAGCTGTGGAAAAGACTTCACCCTCCTGCGCCTCTACATCTTTCTCCACATCTTTCTCCACATCTTTCCCCATATTTTTCGAAGAGCTTTCATTGATTGCTTTTGTTGAAGATTGTACAGACCGTAATTCTTCAACATTTGAGGCTTTCTCCACACCATCCGTTTTCACCTCAATAGTATTTTTTAATACTTTTTTTGTTTCTTCCTCTGAATTGTACAAGTCGGGAATGTCCTTTTGATTGGCTTCAAGTAGAAGTGGGCAAGCTGTTGTCGTCGGAAACGTGCTCCAATCGATCTTGAGCTCTAATATAAGTTTCGCGTAAACCATACACGCCACGCTATAATTAATATAGCCTTTACTTCTGCGCTTGTTTTCGAATAGAACACGCCACACCTCCTCAGATCGATGGACAAAATGTTTGTTGTTGCAAGTCCATGGTTTACAACAAAAATTCCGTGTATGACTCCTGTGCGACTCCTAAGGCCACAACTTGTCAATGTGGTACATTTTAACATAGGTCCTGCACATTTTTTATGTCCAATACTCCGCATCTTCATCTTCCCACCCGCTCTCTGCTTTAATTGTAGGGTCATTTAAAATGTCAAGCCGAAGGTCATACGTAGCCCCCTTCACTTTGCTCTTTTTCTTCGCTTCGCTTCCCGGAGTCACCTCATCCATATTTCGATCACCTTCGCCGTTCATGATTGTCAATTGGATTCAATAACCAATTGAAGTGAATAAAAAAATCTCACGTGATAGTCAAAAGTGATGGCATCAACCGCAACACAGTAACACAAGATAGAGGACCCCAACTCTCTACCCCGTAGGAGCAACTAGCGCATAAAGCAATAGTAGCACATCCAACTTGGCACCGAAGGAGAATTGAAGTGAGAAGAAATGAAAGTCACTCCACCCTTATAGCCGTCCGCCGCCGGACCTGCCCCAGACCGCGCGGACCGACGACGTCCGCTTCGGTAGCGGATGCGCCGTCCGCCCGTCGCCCCGTCCGACCGCCCCAACCGACCGACCCGTCCACTTGGACTGTCCGCACTGTCCGCCTTCCGACGCCGTCCGCGCTTTGGACACGCCGACGCCCCACTTAAACATTGATCGCTGACGGCGTCCGCCCAGCTGTCCATTGGTGCATCCTATGAGGCCATTATTATTCAAAAA
Source organism: Pseudoscleropodium purum (assembly GCA_963969395.1). Lineage (NCBI taxonomy): Eukaryota > Viridiplantae > Streptophyta > Bryopsida > Hypnales > Brachytheciaceae > Pseudoscleropodium > Pseudoscleropodium purum. The sequence goes on from OZ017795.1 coordinate 32,084,711, forward strand.
GAGCGATAACATTTCAAAAATAAAACAGCCTAATAATCACTGCTAAATAAGGATCAATGTAATTGGTTTGTCATTTTTTTTTTTTTTTAAATGTAAACCCTAAACCTTATACCCTAATTACCCTAAACCTTTTCTTTTCTCCCCTAAATTGTTTTACGAATGAGGGGAATGTGGTTAAGTTGAATATGTTTGAATTATTTACTGATATTATTCCTCTAAATAGGTTTTGAGAAGATCTGAAGATGGTGGGGATTTTTTTAAAGTTCATTAGGAAATCAAATGTTTTGCAAAAATAATCAATTCCATTTTCATTGTAAGCAAATGAAATTTTAAAAAAAGGCCCCAATACATAATTAGAATAACAGTTAAATGGATTTCAACCTCATGATATTTAATGAAAGGTTGTGATTTCTCATTAAAAGTGCATCACGATCTTCAAATGAACATCGAGTCTTTCATATTTTTTAATGAAATTTTGATTAGATTTGAAAACAAAGAAAAAGAATCAATGTTTTAACTTTCAAATCATGTATGGCTATATTTTTCCTTAAAAACATAGAAAAATTCGTTACTTGAGTTGGTGGAGTAGAATACATTATACACTTATACATGTGCTATATTTATTTTGAAGGGTAATTCCAATATTCTTATTTCAGATGTTTTTAAATATTAATTTTAAAAAAGAGGGTTCATTGTTTAAAGATCTAAAAAATTGACAAATATAATTTCTATTATAAATAGGAATTGAATTCGGAATTCGATTTTTGAAATGATTCAAATGAACAAGATATTGATTATAAAATATTTCTTTGTTTGAGTTTTTAAAATGAATTCACGAAACAATTGCAAACTTTTGAACTTAGGTATATGGTATTGTTTTTGGTTTCTACTTTGTAGAGTATAATACTTCAATTTTAATCCTAAATAAATGAAAAACTCCACATAAATGAAATGTTTCTATGTATTGCACAAAGATTTCTACCAATTACTATGATAATTAAATACATTGTTACATTTCATAAAATATTCTACATAGAAAAAAAAAATCATTTCAATTTTCAATCATGATAAACGATGTCTTCTACTCTTTCTGTTATATGTTCATTTTGTATAACGTGTACATTGTACAATCTTTGAGAGCAAGGTAGTTCATTTTTGGCTCTCATTGAAATAGAAAATATATTTGTGTTTGGATTTTGAAATCATTATGTATTCTATGGTCTTGCAAGAATGCATCTTGTTTCTTCCTTTGAATCCTTTTGATATTTTCTTTATTTTCCTTTGTTTTCTGTCTCGTAGGGCTCTTATTATCTTGTTCTCTTCATTTGACCAGCCTATTTGGCTTGGCTCTTAGTTTTTGTTTTTTTTAATGTAATGGTTTATGCATATGTTATAAAAAATATATATTATTTATCTAAAATTAATATATTGATGAACAAACGCATAAAGGCATTGAATGCTTTCACATTTAAAGTTATAAATCTATCATAAATCACTCTTGCAAATTTGAATGATTGAATTGAAAATTTGAAAATGTAATTACAAGAGCTTTCAATTCAATCAATTGCATAAATCATAAATGTTGAAATGCAACTCGTATAAGTTTAGCATCTATGAAGATTAATTCATGCCATCCACATGCAATTTTCCAATTTAATAAAATGCAATTAAGTACTTCAATTTCTTTCTTTTCAATTCTCTAAGTAACATTCACTTCATATCTTTCTCTATTTGTTTATCTATTTTTTGGCAACAAATGGAGAAACCATCTTTGTCTATATTTGCACATGCACTCTTATTTGATTGATGAAGAATAGATCTATGAAATATATAATCATTGATTTGTTCATGTTGATTTATCTAATATATATATATATATATATATCATTAAAGGAGTATGAAAGACAAGATTGACAGATTGTGTTTGAATGTTGTTGATTTTGAAATGATTTAGTACTATATCATTTATAAGAATATTATAATAGTGTTATGTTATAATATTCCTAAAACAATTGCAACAAATATTAAAATACATGCTAAGTTAGGTTTGTTAGCCTACCAATTGTTCATTAATAGACATAATTGAGTAGCCCCCTTAAATGAAACATTCAATATCTAATATCTTACAATCAAAATGGTGGATTTTTCTAAAAAAATTTCCACATTTTTTCCAACTAATTTACTACAAGATCCTATGGTTACATATGCCCCAAAGTATTTTTCTTTTAAGACTTGATATTTGCACTACTATTGGCAGTTTTGAAGTGTTTTTAGTGAAAAGAACTTTAGGGGTTAAACATCTATACCGTGAGATTTTGAAAAAAGAACAATTTGCTTCATTAGGTTTAGGGTTTACGATGAGCCGTTCGCCCTGTCCGCCCGTCCTCCGTCCGCCTGGTCCGCCCGATCCGGCGTCCGCCCCGATACCTGCTCGCCCCTTCCGCTTTGAGTGAACGATTGTTGTGGCATTGTTACAAATTTTCACAAAGTTCACGCTTGTAAAATTTTAATTAATTAATTAAATCAAAATTTTGGTTCTTAACCTTTCTAATTGTTCCATTCTCTTTGCTTCGGCTTCATCATGCCGAAAGATAAAACATCCAAAAAAAGTAGTTGAAAGGGAAGACCCCAATTGTTCGATTGGGATGCTTGGGCCGATCCATTGTGCGTGGGTGAACCGGGATGGGAAGAAGAACCAACAAGAGTGTGGGATTGCTCAATGTGCAAGAAGTATGTGAAAATGACTCACATTCAAAAACTTTGGCCACGTGAATGTGTAGAGCACCAAGCGCCACTTTGGAAAGGACAAATATCTACGTGCCAAAGTGAGCACTTCAAACAACGATACATACAAGTGCATCGAGTTCTTGGCATTAAAAGCGCCAAACCAAATATAATGAATTATAATGTTATGGCAATGGTTTGGGCAGAGATTGTACTCCACAAGGACGTGGACTGGCGTACCGCTACAGGTTGCAATGTGGAGAACTATACGCGCACGGATGCCGTTATAGATACACAGTGGAGGGGCGCAAGCAATTGCATGCCAGAGTGGTCTAATCGAGGTTATCTACAACAACCTTCAGTTGTTCTACGAGATGCTGAAGATGCGTGGACAGATGACAATGATGACGATGATATGCAAGCGCCTGTCACATTTGGAGTTAGGCACGAGCGGGTAGAAGAACGAGAACGAATTGAATTCGAACAACAAATGCAAGAGGCAACACGCAGAAGCCTTCAAGATCGTGGACGGCAAGATAGGCATGGTGGGTCCTATGGACGTGAACATGGAACGCGAGAATCTGAACAAGGAAGAGGTGGTTCATACTCTGGTTACGATCCTCAAAATAGATATGAAGGTGGAAGAGGGAGCTATGGATCCACGCATTATGGTGGTTCAAGTGCAGTTGGTTCTCGTTATGGCACTCCCCCTGAAATTGGCTCTCTAGGTGGAACATGTAGCTTTGGCAACACGCACTATGGTAGGTCTATTGAATCTGGTTCATATTATACGACGCCCACTCAAGTGGGCTCAGAAGGTAGTGGAGGAAGCCATGTAACCCCACAGTATAGTTGCTCTCTTCACGGAAGCGCCCAATACTATCCGGGATCAACTAGAACTGATTCATACGGGCATCATGGGGCCTCTTATTACGGGGCTTCAAATGAAAGAGGATCAGAGCCTACTACTCCGGTTCCTCCTCCCACTTTTAGAGGTTCAAATTATGAACAAGGAGGTGCACCGAGTGGATATCACGGAAACTACGGAGGTGGTCCGTTCATTGGAGTACAAAGAAGAGGCAGCGGTCAACAATTTGAGTCTGATTCAGATTCCGAATAAAAAAACATGCAAGTATATAGTGAGCATGTATTTGCTCGATTTTCTCATTTTTACTCTCATGACAAGTATAGAGCACTAGATTGGTAGAAGTAGTACAAAATTTTAAATGAATAGAACAATTTTGAACAACAATTTTGTTCACTTTTTCAAAAAGTGTTGTGTAATAGTGTACACCAAGTATGTATGTAGGCAAGCATATTGTTGAAGACATCATTGTATTATTTTATAATAGCGTTGATGTATAAGGCTATAAGCGACTTTGATAAATAATAAAAATATGAAGAAGAAATGTAATTTTGTAAGAGCCATATTATGTCTATTTTTGAATTTAGCATTCGAGGTTAAATATGTACTAGCATGGTGTGTATTTTGAAATTATTGTTGTGTGTTTATTACATTTAGAAACTCGTAAATGATATAAATGTATTTCTAATTAATTTATGAAAGATTGAATTATTTGAATATTTGAAATCTTTTAATTTTTCATTCAACGATTGCTAAAAACTAAAATGATTTCTTATTTGTATGAAGAAATGCCCAAATTAGACAATTAGTGGTTCTTCTTTAGATTCTATTTTCAAATATGAAAAATAAATCGGATCGGGCGGACGCTTGATTTGTCCGCCCGTGGCCATCCGATCGGGCGGACGGGGCTCGAGGGTTTCGGGGAGGTAGACAGCCGATGCGTCTGCCACCCGCGGCCCGTCCGATCGGGCGGACGGTTTGGGGCCGTCCGCCGCGACCCGTCGGATCAAGCGAACGGTTTGGGGCCGTTCGTGGCCGTCCGATCGGGCGGACACAGCTGTAGGGTTTCGGGGAGGCGGACGGCTGATGCGTTCGCCAGCCGCGGCCCGTCCGATCAAGCGAACAGTTTGGGGCCGTCCGCCACTGCCCGTCGGATCGGACAGACGAAAGATTTGTCCGCCCGTAGCCGTCCGATCAGGCGGACGGGGCTCGAGGGTTTCGAGGAGGCGGACGGCCGATGCGTTGGCCACCCCCGGCCCGTCCGATCAAGTGGACGGTTTGGGGCCGTCCGCGCCCCAATAAGATGGGCGGACGGGCTGTCCGCATTGTCACTTTTGCTTTGCCCCTTGTGAATGCAAGGTGGAACGGAGAGCTTGGTGGTTCATCCTCCATTGGCTCCTTTCCGAGGCAAGGCAAGAGTGGTTTATTGGGGCCCCCTTGTTGCTAATTTTTTAGACACTTGCACGTGAATTCAATTTCAAATTAAAAAATTTGATCTATATCAATTTCATTTGTTACGATGCCGAAAAGGAAGAAGAAGGTTGCGAAGCTAAAACATGGAGAGGGACCATCGAACTTGGAAGTAGCTCGCCAAAGTCCTTCGGAAGAATGCAAGAAATTCATGATTGAGCGCATCATTCAATTTTATGAATCGGAAACAACATTGTCTTTAGACAATAAGTACATCAGATATCAAGAGGAGTGCGTGTCTAAATTCAAAGTAGACATGACACAGATGTTGTTGAATGCATTGAATTTGGCGAAGTGGCATGACGAAATGCATAAAACGTACTTCACCAAATGTTTGAAGAACAAGGTTCATGATACTTTGTGCAATTCCAAAGTCATTTTGGTTAAATATGGCAAGGAATATCGACCCAATGACGCCCAGTTTGAAGAAGTGATTCTGAAAGCGGACTTGTTTAGGGGGCGATGTGCTCCATTCGCCAAAAAGCACAATCGAGTTGGTTCAATTGGTTGGTGGAAAAGCAATGATGGAGTTACTGAAGCGAAAAGGACCAAACGACACCTCATAGCACTTCCAAATACAACACGCGTGATTGTTGTTGATGATAGAACGATGAGAGGTGGATATGCAACGATTCGAAAGGTTCGTATTGAAGGATGTCCAAGAATACTTCCTTATTAGAAGTTTGCGGCAAAGAAATCCATTCACCACCAAACTCGACCCGATCTTGCAAAGTTGAAACATCAAAACGAATCAATGGCTGTTCGAATTCCACATGCGGGTGTGATACGGTTTGCTGCAGTGCACGAAACGACATGTGAAGGTTATGCGTATTGGTGGAATGGTGGAACTCTTCGACAAATGTTGAATATGGATAAGGACTATCCATACAACATTCAAATCCGTTTGATGTATACAAATCCAATCGAAGAGGAGGTTGTAAAAGCTCACCGTTTAGGGTGATATCGGAAGAAGCGCACGGAGTTGACATGGGCGTTTATGCATATAATGTATGCAGTGCATCTTGTTGGACATTTGTACAATGATCTTTCTCCGGACAACATCTTGTTGCATTTTCCAGAGGATGAGTCACGTGTGTATATTGGAGTTTGCAATTGGGGCATGACCACCTTAGCTTCTCAGCCAATGAAGTCTTTGTACACATTCATATCAGCAGATGAGATGAAACAAACTTTGCAGAGGAGATGGTGGGTGGATCCACGTATTGCATATTTACATAAAGTAGGTGCAGATGTGGAAGTCATTCCGATGTATTCACGTAAATCGGAAGAGTATGCCATTCGAAAAATTGCTCGGCGGATGAATGGAAACAACATGTCAGAGGCGTATTTCAACGTGCTACGAAAAACACCTGGTGCGACACAATTTGCCTTTTATGACTTTGCAAAAGTGTTTTATGCTTACTTGAAGCGCATTTCTTCGAAGACTGACGATGAAAATACTAGTTTGGCCCATGTGATTACGTGATTTTCTAATACATATCGTTGGCTGATGCCAGATGAACATTTCCACCATTTATATTAGATTGGTAGTGCAGAAGTAGTAGTTGAATACTTGAATAGGTTATATAGGCATTAAAAATTAGTTTAGAAATATAGAGTTGGAATGAAAAAAATTATATATGCAATTAGCCAAATGTGCACAATATATGGTATTCTACATTAAATTGAATACATTTTGCCCATATTGATTATGTTTGTATTTGTGTTGATCTTGATTTTTTAAATAGTATATATATATATATATATTTGAAGTCACAAATTTTTTTAGTTTGCCTTTTGAAAATGAATTGGAATTTTTTCATAGTTTCAAGACTATCATGGACTCGTGGTCAAACTTTATAATCTTTCAACTTATAAGAGACATTGGTTTAATAACAAATCGCGAACCATTGCACTTCATTTAACATTTAATTGTTTAAAGATTAAGGGAGTGACCGCGGGGCAGTTTGGGTAGGGCGGTCGGGGGAAATAGGGCCGTCTGGGCGGACGGGGCAGACGGGCGGGGCAGTCCCGGTGGACGCTACGTCTGCCAGGACCGCGAATGTCAGCGGACGCTGCGGACACAGCGTCCGCGTCCGGACATCGTGTCAACCCTGATAGGGGTGCAAAACTCGCAACCCTTTAGAGGTCTAAATTTTTTTTTAATGAGCTCTGACTACTTGCTACTACCAAACATAGCAAAGATTCTCCTAATTGTTGAAAATGCTACAATAGTAGTTGCAAGTTGGTTTTGGATGCTCCATCAAGAAGCTTGTTGTCAAGCAAGAAACCAAATTGTTGGTTGAAGTTGATGAGGCTCTTGTCCCTATAGCCCTTTTTCATATAATGTTTCTACATACTTACAAGTTCAATTGTGCTTCAAAAGTCATGAAAGGTTGCAAATATATGGAAGAGTAACATGTGGAAATGAAGGAGTAGATAGATGAATAGATGATGTGTTTGCTTAAAAAGAAGACACATATGGAAATTTGAAATGCATGGGCAAAATAAAAGAAGTAATTGAAATGCCATGACAAAGATTCTTGAATGAAGTCATAAATGAAAACTCAATTGGATGACATTGCTAAAAGAGGTCTAATCACCTAGATCCACAAGACCAAACAAAAATCCAACATCGCAATCATGTAAAAAAAAATAGATATACCCATGACTATAAAATATTACATTATTTAAAAAAGTCAAATCTATATTGAGTTTATTACACATCAACAAAGTACAAGATTGGATAGTAGGGAGATCTTGAAAAATAGGAGGCACATGATTGAAAATTCTTAGGTGAAAAAATTAGTACTATGTTGCAAAAAGTAATAGTGTGTTTCAAAATACTCAATTCTATAAATATAGTATAAACAAATCTAATAATGAAAGAAAAAATAAAGCAACAATAATGACAAAAAAAACATACTCCTATAGAATATAGTGGTTTCCACTCACTATAGATTTACATGTTTGTAGTCTATTTTAGTAGAGAAGGAGATTGAGCAAAAACATAAGACGCAGCTCATATACATAATGGTCTAGATGAAAGAAGTGGTAAATCACTTAGATGAATGGGAGAAGGTAATGAGAGGAGAATAGATTGTTTATTAGAGAAGAGCACATGAGGAAAGTAGGTTAAAGAAAAGAAGTGAACTCAACAATGGTAACGGTGACCTCATACAAATAGGAAAAGTAGGCACAAAAGGTTGGGGCAAAGTTTCAACTTTAAAATAGTAGAAACCTAGAGAGGGACAAAATTAGAATTAGTGAGAGAATTGAATTTAGGGAATGAAGGAGTGAGTGCAAGTGCAAGATTTGAAATGAGACTAGTGCTAGGGTAGCAGAGAAGAAGACTTTAGTGACAAGGTAGAAAATTGCAACTAAAAAATGTGAAGAAAATGAAGCAATTCTCATTTGCCTATATATATGTAGAGAGAGAGAGAGGGAGAGAGAGAACATTGACAATTTTAATCAATGAGATGAAAACCACTCCACTAAAGTAGGGATGGATACAATATTTGGAAGCCAAAGCAATGGCATGGGTCATATAAAATAAATTCTACAATCCAAAATTGTGCAACATTTGCAATTCATTATTCTACACTCAAAAGAAGAAAAGCAGTAGATAAGAAAGTGCAGAAGTGGAAAAGAAGTGAAGAAGAAATTTGAACTTGTAAAGTAGGGCAAGGTGAGGTAGGAGTTGTAGTTGTGCAAGGACCTGGCATGCTGTAAAACATTGTCCCAATAGCATATGAAATTCAAGAGATTTAAAAAATAAAAGGTAATAGAGACACCCATATCATTAAAGAGTGTAGTTCCTATACGCAAAATGATGGTAATTTATAATGACGTGTCATCATGAGTATGTACTGAAACAAGATGAATTGCTTTGATAAGGTGCTCTAATTGGTTCCATTGCAATCTTCATCAATGATGTTGCAAGCTTTTCTTGGTTTCATCCCATTCTATTGAAAGCATTTGGAGAATTACAAAAAGAGTGCAATTTTGCCTCCACCTTGAGGATGAAGAGCAATTATAATTGCCATTTAAACAATGAAAAATAAAAAAATTGCACATTCAAAGTATAATTTGCACTACAATTTGGAATAAAGTAATGCTAAACTCTAATCTAACAAATCTAGTAAAGGAAGGCTAGAAGGGGAACACTAGGAATTTGAAAGTGAAGAGAAGCTCAAGTAGACAAGAAAGTAGGCTATATCCATCAAGGTCTTACCCTAAAGTAACAACAATTGTCTAGACATATCCAGTTATGTAGATTGGCCAAAATGTACCTTTGCACATTTAGGTATTGAACTATTATTACATTATGCGACCTAAAGTATATAGAAAGCTATTTGGAGATGCTTACATAATCTTAGGAAAATAGGTATTAGGAAAATAGGTAGGAATTTTTTCACCTAAATATCCAAGCCATTGGTGCTCACAATTTTTTAGATGCAAATTTTATCAAGTATATAGCCAAACAATATGCATTTCCTTTTTTGAAAGTTCTGGTGGACATAATAACTATGCATAGGACCTTTTAGGAATTAAGGTGAATGCCCTATTTCAATTACTTTCAAAAAAATCAACATATATTGTTTTTAGAATATTAACATGGATATGAGTCTTGGAGATGGAATCTCCTCTATTCTTCAATAAAGACTATTTATTTTTCTTTATTCTTTTCTTCCAAAAATTCCTATTTTATTAATACTACACAAACCTTCTATAACGACTACCTAATTGTATATTCCTTGCACAACTTGAGAACCTCTCCTAATTTATACACATCTAATTGGACAAGGTCTATATGTGAAGTAGATGAATACCATTAGATGAGTCATAAATTCCATGTGTTTTCCTAAAGTAATGTCATAAAGGACGATTTAAATGTACAATTGTAAAATAAGCATTAAAGAAATTGAAACATCACCATTATAAACCAAAGTTGTCACAATAGGTGGACATCCAATTCGCCAGTCCAGTAGAGGTCCCACCCATGTGTAGATTGTCCGATACAATCAATACATAAGGTTGCCATGTAGTATGGGTAGGATGCTAGGCATAGACAAATTTGTAGGGGCGCGGACATGGTACATGGCGCAAATAGAATTGTTCCCACCCGCTCCCACTCCTGTCCCCACCCTACCCGGTCACCGTAAGGATGTCTGCGCCTTGAAATTGTTGTCCCCATCCTGGTGTAATGATGTCCACGCCTTGTCCACAATGGCATTTGTGCCCTAACGTTGTTGTCCACGCCTTATCCGCGATGGCATCTATGCCATGACGTTGTTGTCCATGCCCTATCCACGATGGCGTCTGTACCTTGACGTTGTTGTTTGTGCCCTATCCACAATGGTGTCTGCGCCTTGACCTTTCGTTTGTGCCTTGATGTCCTTGATTCAAGTGTGTGCCTTGAAGTTCCTCATCCTAGTTGAATTGTCACTCCTCGCGTCTACGCCTTGCGTTTGCACCCTAATGACCCTAATTTAGGACCGTCAGCTACTGTTCAACCAAAAGATTTTCATGACAATGCATTTTGGTCTCTCTAGAAATAACATGAATCCATGAACATTTTAGATGAATCTATAAAAATATACTTTACACATGCATCCAAAAGAATATAACTTCTAGGTTGAATTAAAAAACAATACATTCTAGAAATTATCTAAAAAAATACACCCTTGAACATGAATCCAAAAGAATATAACTTCTAGGTTGAATTAAAAAACAATACGTTCTAGAAATTATCTAAAAAAATACACCCTTGAACATGAATCCAAAAGAATACAACTTGTAACTTGAATTAAAAAATAATGCCTTGAAGCAATTATCCCCCAAAATTTGCCCTTGAACATGAATTACAAAAAGATAAAACTTGTAGGTTGAATTAAAAAAGAATCCCTTGTAGCAATTATTTCAAAAAATTCACCCTTGAACATAATCCAAATAAATATAACTTGTAACGTGAATTAAAAAACAATATCTTAAAGCAATTATCCACAAAAATTCACCCTTGAATATGAATCCAAAAGAAAACAACTGATAACTTTAATTAAAAATAATAATATCTTGTAGCAATTATCCTCCAAAATTCACCCTTGAACATGAATCCAAAAGTATATAACTTGTAACTTGAATTAATAAATAATGCCTTGTAGCAATTATCCCCCAAAATTCTCCCTTGAACATGAATCCAACAAAAGCAAAATTATACAAACAAAGCCTACACAAAAAATAACCATTTGCTATAGTAGAGGAAAAATATGAACATCACAGAATTTTGTGTCCCAAGTTTCCATCATTCAATATGTTATAAGGAATGAACTTCCTAAATTTTTTTTTATTTTTTTATTTGGACTAGTTCACATATGTTTGAAGAAGTAAAGAATGAGAAGTTCTACCACAAAAAAGAAGACATGTTGTTCAATGAAGTCACTTCCAAATCCTTGTCAATAAAGCTCTTATTTCAAGCATTTAACTTTCATGTACTTAAAGATATTCTTTGAATTGAAAATAAGAGCTAGTGACAATCAATGGTTTCCCCCTCTCCATGAAAAGGAGGAATCCCATGCCCAAATGCATTTGAAATGCCTGCCTACTTTGTTGTATGGCTAACGTCTACGCCCTGACATTCACACCCTAAATTGTTGAAGCGCCATGACTTCTTGTATGTACCCTGATGTCCCCGATTCAAGTGCACACCTTGAAGTTCCTTCTCTTGGATGAATTGGCACTCCTTGCGTCCAAGCTCTCACTATTCGCGTCTGCACCTTGAAGGTGACGTCCGTGCCCTTCTGCATCCATGCCTTGATGGTGACGCCATGACATCCACGCCCACATACTAGTGTTTCCGCCCAACCTCAATGTCTGCACTCTAGTTCCAACATTATGACACACCATGAAGTGATGTGTCATTTAGAAAAATTCCACAACTTATAAAATGAAAGCCTTCTAGACCGTCTGGATGTCCGATCTCGTTTGCCCGTCCATCCATCCCATTCAATGACCTTGACCCATCTGTTATGACTACCCTGTCACAAACCTTCAGACATAAAAAAAAATCAAATATATTCCTACAAAATTAGAATTTAAAAATGTTATCATTAGAAGCACATTAAAAAATCTCATGAAGTAAGGACAACAATACCTAAATTTGGATGTTAGGTTCATGAAACACCCCTAAACATTGCCCAATTGCAAAGTAAAGGAGAATAGTAGCAACTTCAAAATTTGTTGACATGTGTTGGCTCAACAAACTTACATGATTTGCTTAGTCAACAAAAAAAATTTGAAGGGGAAATCACTTTTTATTACCTTGCAATGGAGATATTTAGGGATGTTTTGAATCCCTAAAGGATGAAGACACATTTTGGGCATAATTGTCAAAAATTACCTCTTTTGGAGGCAATGAGAGAAAACTTGAAAAAACAAATTCAAATGTACAAATTTATATAATAGACTAGAAGAATGAGTGGAAAACTTTTAGGAACTTTGACTAGACAAAATAAAAGCTTATAGCATTTGAAGTTAGAAAACAATGTTTTTTTCTAACTATGCCCAACAATATCAATAAACTTCAATTACTCTTAAAGTGAGATTTTTGCACTATTCATGGAAATTTTTTTGATAGTTGCATCGTATATTATGTTAGGCACAGACCTACAAAATTTCAATAGGTAGAAGAGGAATTTCATACAAGATGCCTTAAACTATTGACCTTGGTTCAAAAGATTTTGGGTAGCAAAACTTTGATTTGGGTCCTTACTCAGAATAGAAATATTATTTCCAACAAGGTAATAATGTCCACACTTTGTGTCAAAATTTCAAAAAATATTCATTTAGAATTGATTTCATAGATCCCTAATCAAATTTTCATATGGTCTTTTAGGGACTAATGTCCAAATATACATTTTATTGTGTCTATTTCTTGTAATTCCCTAATAAGCTTCCAATGCTAATATTCTCAAGTTCCACCCCCTAAAAACTTGAATCCTTTCAAATTTTTGTATTTTCATTACAAGAAAAGAAGGGTATAAATAACTTATCTACAATGACTATACTAGTTATTTTTGTCCACAATGATTATAAAATAGTTGTTTTATAATCATAGTTTAGTTAAGAATCATTGTAGACAAGTTGTTTCTACCCTTGTTTTTTTGTAGTATTTTATGCTAACATCATTATATACTTATATTATTTACGTCAATTTCATCAAATTTGTTGGTAAAAAATCATCTTTTAATCTCTAAAGAGTTCGGAGAACTAATAAAGTCTTTTAAAAGTTTTAAAATGCCAAAAAGTGCAAGTAAATTGACCATATTAGAATTCCTATACAAACTAAGAATATTTGCATAAAGAAATGATGCAAATATCAAGTACAAAGTAGAAGCACCCCAAAGTGTTTGAGTTCACAAATAATTTCAAAATATTTTGAGCTTCGTCTCCCATTCAAATACAACTTTGTATCCTATAACATACCTTCTACGCTTAGGAGCCAAATGTATTCATGCTCTTTTTAGAGATTAAAAATTCAAGAATTATTTAGAATGAATGAGAAGGTTCTTGGACAAAACATTAGCTGAAAGCACCCTATCCTTTCCGTTGACAATTGACAATGTTCTTCAAGGCTAGAGTATTAAGGGGCAAAAGTGGACCACTACCAAAAAATAAAAATTTACTTCCAATATTTTCATGATTTTTGAGGCACCAATGATACATACATGTAAAGTTTGGGGGGTGCACTCCTTATATTTTGCATACACCTGCAATAATGACCTATTTCATGGAGGGCTATTAACCTTGTAAAATAGAATATAAAACATGGTATTTTTTAAAATAAAGGTGAATCTATGTACTTTAGGGTGCCCTATTAGGTACTTATAATTTGTTGGGCTAATCATTTTAAAGTACTCTATATTACTTACACCCTATTTTTTCCCTTGTATCCTATCGTTGTGAAACTGTGCAATATTGTGAGCCATGCTAAAATGACATGAAGAATAAAAGAGTAAACTAAACACAAAGAAAGAGCAACATATATGCATAGTGTATTGTGTGAAAACGGAAACAAACAACGAACAGATACACTGTTTGTATTCAAGAACACAATGGAGTATGAGAAAGTCTTTAGAAGTTCTATGATAAATTGATTTGACACTTCCGTATACTCAGTATACTTCATAAAATTGTATAAGAAGTTGTAGCTTTCTAACATCCTAAAATGAACCAACGCTAGTACGGACCATTCCAAAGCAACAAGGACTCTAAACTAGTTCTAAACAAGCCAATGAAGAGCTCATTGCATTTTACCTCTTGTGTCTTGTCAACAGAAATTCAAATTGATTTATTTAATAATGCACTTGGAATACCTTACTCTAGATACTACATTGGATACATACCCTATACTGAAATTTAGGCTATTTTGTAAAGTATTGGATCCAAAACACATCTATAACTTGTTAGAAAGCAAAATTCGCATCTCCAATCACAATTTTAGAGCCTACATAGCCTACTATTTCATTTAGTATATGCTATTTTATCTATAGTGTTCACATAATTTTATGGTATTATACCCAACCCTATACTACATATAATCATGGTTTATACTTTCAAGGTTACCGTATAATACATGTAATTCATTTACAAAATTTACCTACAATGAATATATTAGATCCTATATTTTTATTGCATGAAGTTCCTACATTTTTTGCATGTGCCCCCCCCCCCCCCCCCTTTCCTTGAGATGTAAGGTGGGTACCTTCAAAACCGCCACTTTTTGCTATTACACCTAGTTACTATTATTAGACTAGTCCAATTTCCATTGATATTCTTGTTGGCAAGTAAGTACAAGAGGTTCCAATACACATGCAAAGAAGCCACACTGAACTCATTTGGATCTACCATATGCCATAGTTTACAAAGGGTTCGTAACATATTGATTTTAGAGATGTACACAGAGTGATGATGGCAGGATAACCACACTTTAAGTTAACCCTGGTCACAGCAGAATGATGTGGCTGAACTCATGATTCGATTCATGAGTTCAGAGTTAACAATTTCCAAACCGTACCAAGTTCTTCTGGCAGAAGTTTTGACCCTAAAAACAAACCACATACAACAACACTAGTTATACAATGTCGGTGATCCTGCTTATACCATGTCAGAAACACTGGGTCACAGGTTTCGTGACATCATGGCAGCAACACTCAAACTTCTATTTAATTAAATTTTACCCTGCCTAGAGGACAATCATGTGTACTTTGGGGGACAGAAATTGTCTAAAAATTGGTATTCTGCTCTATCTAGGATTGCAGGATGCCAAAAACTAACGAAAATGGAAATTCATTTTTGGAAATCAACTACGCAAAATTGGACTAAATTCAAATACGAGAAGTAGTAGAGTTAACCCCTAAAAGATTTTGACTATGTTTTCACCCAAACCGCTTCCAAATTGCCATTTCTAGTACATGTACCAAATTTTAGAAAAAAACATTTTTGGACACATGTAACCATAGGATCTTGTAGTAATCTTGTTTGAGAATATGCGGAAAAAATTTCAGAAACTTCCACTGTGTAGATTGCAAAATATTAGCATTTGAAGTGACAAAAATCCTTTTTTTGGCCTTGCAAAAAATCGGGCAACTGCACTTCAAAAGGTCACATTTGTATGAAAAAATGTCCAAAATGGTTGCAACTTTTTGTATTCATTTTTCAAGTCAAGTTGGCTACATGCGTGAAAAATTTTAGATCATTTGGAATCATACAACATATAGGAAAAAAATAGTAAGTAGAAAAGAATAGAGAATGATTCAAAAAACTAAATTGTTAATAATTTATTTATGGAATTGAAAAATGCCAATCCCAATGGATTAATGTTTTTATAAACAATCTACACCCAATGTTTGTTTGTTTTTTCAAAAATATTGAAAATCGAGTTAAGTTTAGGACTTCAAAGTTTATCTTAGAGTAGAAATTCAATAACAATCTCCAAACTCCCACAAACTAAAGTCCCTCATATCTTTTGACTCATTGATCAAAATGGAATGTGTAGATCGGAGTTTAATTATTACCCATGGGCAATTCACCCCTAGTATAAAAGATTCATTCCCTAGGAGAATTCAAAATAGGAATCCAACAAATAGTTTCTTTTTAATCCTACTGGTAAGGACAACCAATTGATTTTGCATCAAAATCCTTCCACTAGGCCTAATTGCAACTACGCTACCCTCTTAAAGGTCACAAGGATTAAAATGATCTCCCAATTTGGTTCTTCTTTATTCTTTTAATGCTCTTTAAATTCCTTTATCTCTTACCTTCATAAAATTCTTTTTGTCTTTATCTTTTTATTAATTTTAATCTTTCTTCTCCAACTTAGAATTAATGCTTTTATTCCTGAATTGTATATTGTTGTTGCCATGGTACTATAGCATGATACTCCTGCTTCTAAATTAGACTTGAAATGGAATCAATTGATGAAGCCTTGCACTATCAAATTGGGTTGGATCTTATTGATTTGATCTTTGTCTCCAAATAGGGTACCATAGCATTTGATTTCTCCAGCTTGTTTCCTCAAATTATTACTTCATACACATTGAACTTACACTCCTATTTGGTAGACACTATGCACACTCACAGACATCATTCGGACCCAATCACAGACGTTTCCCAATTTGATTTCAACACATGATTTCCTTCACAGATCATAAACCAAATTAGAATTCACAAGAACAACATTCAAGCTTTATTAACTCCAATTTGTATTAGCATAAATTACCACATATAATATTCCTATTTGGTTCAATTATAATACTACAACGACATAGATATAAAAATCCCACTCGCTTTCTTTTAATAAACGCATGTAGGCAAACACCAACTTTGGCTACATCAACACACATGACCACTCATAAATTTCTCATTTAGATCACACAATCTTCCCTCATCAACATTCAATTTCTAACTCAATTCCACAATTTGGTTTCACAATCCTCAATCTTCACATCACATTGGACTAGTCACTCAAATTATACTCTTATAAACTTTTTCCAATTAGGTACACAAAACAATCCAGAATAACATAGAAATCTCATAACATTCACACAATTAGGATTCAACTTTCAACACTCCACATGCATTCAAGTTTGCCATCCATTACACATATTATAATCAACACCAATTCGGCTAAAAATACAATTTCATATAAATTCCAAATTGATAATTAAATCATCGTTATAAAATTCACAGTTAAGCTCACAATCAAAATTCACGATCTATCTATTAAGCTTTGATCATCTTTTCCAATTAATACATTCTATTCTCATCACTTTGTAAATTCCAATTAGGACTTTGCAAATCTTCATAGCTTCAACTAAGTTCTATTTTCACTTCTCCCCTAACACCACAAACTGTTCAACTTCCATGTACTTCCGACTTGGCCATCCCTCCATCTCAAAACCACATACATAGACGTCACTTTCAACCAACAATTAGCACATATACGAAAACATTCCAACTTGAACAACACACACGCTTTCACTCAATCACACACACACACAAACACATAAAACAATGAAATTACGCAACACAATTCGGCTTGGACTAGCTCTAGACTTTCATACAACAGTAGGTGAAGAAATTGAAACCAAAATTGAACTTCACAACTCTATCTACAAAATGATTCAAAGCTTTCCAAGTATATATAATCTAGAGAACCAATTTCAAATTTTAATTTCTTAAAAATGATTATTAAAGAAGTTATTTTTGCTACTCGGTTGTCCGTTGAGCAATGAAAAGTACATATCATACAAAAACTTTTTAACCATGTAGCTAAAAGTTATGTAAATTGTTGGGTTTTAAAGCTACTCCTTGGACACATGTTATGTTAAAATTTCAAAGAAAATAAATAAAAATTCCATTTGTAATGAGCTGCCTAAAATTTCTATGTTGCCAAAAAAATGCAATTTGGGCATTTAGGGATTAATTGTAAAGTGTATACAGGTTAGATCCAATAAACTTACAACTGCCTTTTTAAGTCATCTATTTTTTTGTAGAATGGGGATTTTGATTGGTATACTTTGGTAAAAATAATTATCATTGCATCCTTATACATTCCCAATCTCATATACCAAACTTCTATTTCCATTTTTGGTGAATTTTTAAAGTCCATTTTTATGGTTTTACATGATATTTTATTAAAAAAATATATGTGATGAATTTTTGAAATTTGATTGTGGAATTATGTAGGGAGCATCCATATGTACATCTTTCCCTCTAACAAAGATCTCCAAAAAAGCTTCAAAATTCCATCTATAGAGATTTCAATGTTGAGGAGACCATATCCAAATTTTGTAAAATAGATCTCTTTATTGTAATTAGATTTTTCTATTTCCTCTTCACATGGTAACTAATTTCTTACATTTGAGCATGATGGTACAATTACTTTGCTAAAATCAAGTTAAAATATAGAGATATCCATTTTTTTCAAAGTTTGGTCATATAACACTTTTCATTGAACTCTTCATTGATCATATTTTTGTTACTTAAAGGAGTTGTTTATTGATATGAAAGATGTTCATATAGATATTTCCTACGTATCCATGCAATTGAACTAAAAAAATTCATCACCAATTGTTTTCAATAAAATATTAAAGAAAATCACAAAAATTGACTTTAAAAATTTCACCAAAAATGGAATTTATCCTTTTTCAATTTGAAATTTGGTATGCTACATTGGGATTGGGTAAGAATTGGGCATTAATTATGCAAGGCAAAAAAAATCAATTTTAGTTTATACAAGGACAAATCTTTGAAAGACTCAAAAAGGCAATTTATAAATTTATTGGATCTGACCTATACAATGCGGGACTAGGGGCTAGACTTTGGAAAAAACACAAGATGTAACTCCTTAAAGCACCACAACTAAGGTCTAATGGAGTTTGGTGCTATGTTTCTTTTATACTATTCTTAGTTATACCTTCCTTTGACACTCCTATTTCAAATAGGGGATTCATTTACGATTAATTCTAATGTGTAGAAAATTTTGGATATCCTTTCATAGATTATGAGATTATATAGCATATAACCCTTTAAAGACAATCATGTGTCCTTTTGAGGGGGCTGAAATTGGTCCAAAATTGGCATTATCTATCAATTATAGTCAAGGCAAGAATAATGAAAATGGAAATTCATTCTTGGAATTCAACTATACAAAATTTGACTAAATTCGACTACAAGAATTATTGTGTAGAAAATTTTGGGTTATCCTTTCACAAATTGCAAGATTGTAGCTGATTTAATCCCTAGAAGGCAATTATGTGTACTTTTGGGGGCAAAAATTGGTCCAACATTGGCATTTTCTACCTATTGCAAGAGGCCAAAATAATGAAAATGGAAATTCGTTTTTGGAATTCAACTATACAAAACTAGATTAAATTCAACTACAAGAATTATTGTGTATATAAAAAGTTTTAGGTATCATATTGTAAATTGCAAAATTATAGCATTTGACAACTATTTGTGGACAATTTTTTTCTTCATGTTTACTTATTATTTAGTCCCAAGCAACAAACATGTAGAAATGAATAATGCTTTGAGGCAATTTTTGCAGAAAGACAAAATTTTGGTAAGATTAGAAGATTATAGCATACCATTTGAAAAAAAAGAGTAGTGCTTTCATTTTATTCCATTTGAACAAGAATATTCATTTGATGATTCTAAAGGATAAAACCTTCAAGATTTGGTGAGAACCATATATACAATCTTGTATTTTACTCTTGAAATATGAAGTATGTACTAAAATATAGCAAGGCATATGTTGTTGAATTGAAAATTAAACAATTAAACATATTTCATTTGAAGGTTATTTAAATATCAAAATCTTATCATATTAAAATATGGCACCATATATGTAGAATCAATGTGTTCCATTTGCAACTTATATGTCAAATATTTTAAAAGGCATATTACAATCCAAATTGGGCTTTTCAAACCTTAAAGGATTAAAATTATACATGTAGACAATAGAAAATATTCTTAGGATATGTAAGAAATGTGCAATTAGAATATTACTAGAAAAAATTGGTGTACTGTAAATATAGTATTATTTAAATGAAATTTTAAAATAAATAAAAATGAGTTGTCTTTATCAAAATGAGGAGCTTCCCTTTCTCAAACTCAAACATACAAGTCACTTTTTTGAGAACCAAGAAAAGTGAGCCCATTGTAGGCAAAATTATATTAGTAGTGTTCATTTAAGTTTTGAAATGTGTACCACTACCTTTTGTGAAGGTCAAATTCGGCATAAATTAAGTCATTTTGTGAAAAAAATGCTACATGTCATCTTGTGATTGTTGTGATGTGGACCCTTAAAAATTTGACATGGATATTCAATTTCAATACATCTTTGCCAAATTATTAGACCTTCACTTATAATAATATAATTTTGCTCACAATAGGCTCACCCCTATTTGACCTACAATGGGCTTACTTACCTTAATTCCTTTAAGGTAGATAAATCTACTCCACATTATGCATGTAGAACAATTTTTTTTCCAAATGTATAATCTAAGATTTTGTGACTCAAAAATTTACTTGTATATAGTACTCTAACAAAAATGTCACTAGGCCCTCTAATCTTTTTTTCATACAAGAAAGTATGGAAAAGACTAGACAAGTGTTCTATTAGGGCATTGCTTATGATTGCTAGTGTTGATTTAAGGATATATATATATATATATATATATATATATATATATATATATATATATATATATATATATATATATATACATATTAAATTAGAGGAAATTCTTTAAAACTTCAAATCCATTGATTTATTTTGGAAAAAATCATTATTTCCATTTGCCAATCTACTAAATATATGCACCTATAAAATTTGTTGTCCAATCAACCTCATTTTATGAAAATGCTTCTACTTTGTAGGACTCAATAGCTTTTGTGATAAAAAAAAAAGAACATTGTTCAAAAGACAGTGTATACTTTGGACAACATGAAATGATTCAATTTTTCATATGCAATGAATTCAATAAAGTGTCAACAATGAAGGAAAGCTCTAAAGTCAATGACAATGTATGTATTGATATGCAAGTCATAATTATAGTTGTAGTAACAATTTTATCCACCCATATAAAAGTTCTAAAAGAATGTTTTTATAACAAGGGATTTGAAAACAAGGCAAATAGATTTTGAATTTGTAGGAAGGCTCATTTACACATGCATATGGTGATCTTGTGTAGTATAACAACCTTTCATTGTATATAAAGAAATATATTATGAAGCATGCCATTTATTTTCTTTGATGTGACATTCATCCTTCCATACAATACAAAGACCAACCTTCATATAAGAAAATGAATAGATGAAGAAATTATATTGATTTTTATAGTAATTTCTACCTAAATACAAATTATATTGGTTTGTACTCTAAATTGTTATAGTTTCATATTATATCAAAACACAACTACACAATGGACTATAGAATGCACTAAACTCTTTGTCATTTTCTCAAAAAGTTAAATAATTTGTATCAATATTCTATGCAAATACTCATAGTACATATAATCCTAATAAAATCATTTTACTTGTATTTTTTGACACTTCTAACTTTTCAAGAATTCCATTAATCCTCTAAACCTTTACAAATTAGAAGTTGGATTTTTATTTCAACTAGGTTAATGAAATTGACATAAAAAACAAAACATGTGTACATTACATTTGCATACATCATCAATACGTATTCATGTAGAAACATGCAACATATACTATAGTAAATTAGTGTATAATTAACATATTACAATCAACAAACACTTTCAATCTTTAGCACATTTATCAATTTGCCCTTAATCCTTACAAGCCCAACTTCCTGAAATTTATTCTAAAAATAAATATTTACATTCATATGAGTTCTATCAAAAAGATTAAAATTGTAACTCTACAAATTCACACATTACATGCTATGGATCACATTCAAAAAAGACCACAACACTAAATAATCAAGTTTTGCAATGGGCAACCTTGCACAAATTCTTCAATAGAAATACTGTAAACAAGTTTTTACAATCCAAATCTTAGATTCTTCAAAAATAACTTTTAAAGGTATATAGCTAGAAAACGTACCAAAAATAGTTCTTTGGTGTGAATTTCAATGTTCAGTCAACACCAAATATGGTGCCATGGGCATTTAGGGCATCATTTAAGTTCTAGAGCCCCAAGTCAATCACAGAAATCATCCCTTCTTTCAAAATCCAACCACCAAATATGTACTTTCTTCCATATCACTATCTAAAATTAGTATGTTTCTTCCAAAATTTGAAAAACTTCATACTCCCTGGAGATGTTTTTGGCAGACACGAGATGAGACCAGGATATTGTTAGACGGAGCACTCTAGAACTATTAATTTTGTCTGCTCATCGATTCCCTGCCTGAGGTTTCGGCCAGACAGTACCGTCCTATGACTTCCTCTTTAGCCATTTACTTCGCATAATTCCCTCTTCGTCAGCCAATGCCCAACACCCTTAGAACTTGCAATAAAGATAGAATACCTCTACAACTACCCTGGACAAGAGCAATTTAACGTGGTCAAGATAAGTTCAAAAATACAATTTCCTCCTCATTTACCCCTCATTCTCATTGTGTAGACCCGTATTCCCATCAAGGCAAATTCAATCACATGGAAAGTACATGAAAAAATGCTCATCTCTCGTACCTCAAACGTGCAATAGACACGAAAAAACACCCAAAACGAACAGAAACAGCGACCATTGTGAGAGCTGTGGTTCCCACATAACTGCCGCAGATCTGAACGCACAAGAAAATCTGGAAACTCAACGTCCAACCTGCCATCAAAGGCAATGAAAAGGCACACGGACCTTTACCAAAGAATCAAGAAGCAAATCGCTGCTTCTTCCATCTCCCTGCAATTGGTAGGGAACACCCCACACAGAAGGAAACTCTTCTTCACTTTTACCAAAGAGAACGCACGTCAGTCATTGCACTCTAAACAGGGCCACATACTTATTCCAAATCAAGGAAAAAGGGCCCAGACCAATGAATCTCTACAAGCACCGCAAGAATAAACGCGGCAGAGCAGGAAAACAAAGGTTTACGCAGCCAGCTCGCAAACACGTGCACAACCGAAAATCCAAGCGATGAAAAATCTCTGGCACATGGACCGACACTGCTCCTCGAAAGATTGGTTCGTCCCTTCTCGAGGGGGGGACGCACCACGAGTGTCGAAGCTGTGCACGTGGAGTGCAGCGTCAAGCAACAACACTGCCGGCGACGTAATCCCTCGAGCAGGAAGCTGGAGCCGAGAACGTGAAAAAACCACAAATGCTCAGCTCACGGGATCCACTTCAAGGGCATTGCTGGATGGCGGAGTGTGAGGTCGAGGGGATCCCATGTTCTCGATTCCAAATTCTGCATTCAGTCTCACCACTTCATCCCACATGGCATTGGAAGCTGCAGAAACGACAAAAAGTCAAGGAAGACGCACACAGAATCAACCGGAAAAAACACTCAACGAACACAAATACACCCACGCCTCGCAAAACGCAAAGGCACGCACACCAAGGGCACGGCCACGCAGAATACGGAACAAGACATGTTTCAATGTCATGAGAAAGAAAGGAAGAAACGACTCGCTTCCAAAAAGGATACGATCACTTCTCCACATATCGGAGATGCCAACACCCGCATCCGAGAGCAACCAGTAGTCTGTGTCCGTCTGCAATAGGATCACAAACATCAGCCAACAGAAGAGAGCCGACATAAAAAGCACTGCACCGAGCTGACGCCAGAGGCAGGAAACCTACAAGGAACCAGGAGAACATTTTGAAGTTTTCAAGAACCAAACATGAAAAAAAAACATACAAGCAGGACTTCAACAACCATCAAACTAATGAAGTCGTTATTGACTGGCTTATCAGGTCAGTACCTTGACAACTCGACAGTCGTAGCTTAAATAAATGATAATAAGCAACTTACATTCACTTCCGCAGGCGCTATTCTCATAATGCCCCCACCGAAGTCGGGATGAGTCTGCTCAGAATGGCTCGGCTCGCCACTCGGGGATGCGGAATCATGGCTCATCGGGGGGCCCAAATCCGGCAAGCTATAGCCGGACTCCATGCCCATGCTTCCGGGATGGTCCATCGCAGTCGCAGACGAGGGCGGACCCGCAACGTCATGCACGTGGTGACCAACTTCCATAGGCACCTCAGTGGAGTTCATATCATCGAACTTCGCTTCAAAACGGCTGTTGCACACAAGTTCACACACACAGGGCACGCAATCAGGTTCTACAATTTTCATGATCTCATCTTGGCTACAATGATTCGGGGGAGGCATAAAAGCCTTCCTAAGCAGGAAAGTGCACCAAACAGGAACAGAGCCAACCTGACAAGGTACAAGTCAATGGGACCCATCGAACTGCGAAGCAGAATCTGAAACCGACGGTGAGGGTACTCCACGGCCTGACAAAGCGAAATTCAAGGATCAACACGACACCATGAAACACAGAAATGGTCCAGCGATTCCCAAAACCATTTTGAACAAATGCAGAAAAATTGAAAGAAGGGAACTCTCGCACATGACATCGACTGGCACAGCCTACCACGACCATCCATTTCGAGACAGCCATAAATAACAGTCACAACCGGTCCCATCGTTTATTCACTCACGAAGAAATACCTCATCCGGATCCGGCACTTCCAAAGTGGTCCCGAGAGGAGCCTTGATAGCAATAAGCGTCTCATTCTGCACACACCAGTGGAACCAGAGGAATCAACAACCTCCGCTCAAGTCAATGACTGCAGAGAGAGGGGCAACAAGCGAAAAATTCTTCACAGATCGCAGGACGAACAAAAAATCACGCACTCAACAGACCTTAGGAATGAAAAATCAACATGGAATGCTTGTTCAACCAAGAAAAAAGATTCCAAAGAATCAGAAAATCAAGAAAAACGGGCGAACCTGAAAACAAGGCAGATTTTTGATGTCTTCTTCAGTAACGTAGAGCCATCTGCACCAAAAAGAAAGCTCTCTACATCACATGGTTCAATTGCACCAGATGGATGCAGCTGCTACTAGGCACTTTCCCACAGATGCATAGAAATAGATTAGACAACGCCATCACGCATAATGCAGAGCACACTTAGGACACGGAAAAAAGACTCACTGTTTGTTTTGTTCATCTTCACTTAAGCTCCTTAACCGCTCCCTCATTTCACTGCAAAAGCACAAAACACAGTTCGCCTACAATCAGAAAACACTCCTAACCAAGGTCCAACGAGATCAGATGCCACTGCACAACATCGCTTGGAAGAAACGGCACATGAAACAGAATAAAAGACCTAATATTCTCATCGAGTTTCTTCTCTTGAATGCGCAGGTCCTCCACCTCAGCCTGCACCAAAAGCAGAAGATTAAAAATCAACACTTCGAAGGTGGACGAGATCAAGCTTGGTGAACGTTACATATCAGGCAGTACTACTTCACACTACCAACCTCAGGGCCCAGCAAGTCACGACTGAACCAACGGAGTCGGTCAGTGTCTGACAGAATAGATCCACTACCCTCAATGCCTTGAAGGCTGAAGTCAAGCACGAACATCGAAACTACGCTCATCACATTTTCCTTCCAGAACGTGCAAGAACATCAAAGTCCACCAATTCAAAATAACCATCCAAATCCGATCAAGTTCAGTCTCAAGATGCTTGAAAACGAGGCCTATGTTGAATTCTTACGCCACCCCAACGACTCGCCTCGTATCCTGCTCTCTGATCTCAGGGATACTGTGGCATCTCTCAGAATAAAATAACAGAAAAAAATCGCCAAAACATGTACCTGGAGCTCTGCAGCGTCATCCTTCACATCAGCAGTTCGTGCCATTCCCATACCCCTGCACCCACATTCAGGACAACTTGTTCACACATACTCCTCAAAAGCACTTCATACAGGTAATGCCTCCAACCAATTCCTGACTAAACACCGGGCATGGATTGCTACTCAATTCATAGTCCTGCAACCATAAAAATAGCAGGAGTGGACTCGTGTAAAAACCGGTCCATCAGGAAATGGCGCACTCACTTCCATCGAATCCGATTCTTTAGCTTCTTCTCGATTAAACCGATTCCCTCCAAAACATTGGTGATATCATAGATTCGTCTCTTTTGTACCTGATGAACCGTGAGGAAAGACCATCACAAGCCAGAACCGCAAGACGCGCATTCACTCTAAAAACATCGACTTCGCTGATACATGGCACTCACGACCACTGACCGCAATACTTGCGCAACAAGCGGACTGCAAACAAAACTCAAAACATAGTCGTCTCCCAAGGAACGCTTCTGCAGTGACAAGGACTGGCCAGAGTACGAACATGCAAAGTGTCGGCAGCCTTGTTCAGGTCCAACACACCGTCGTCGGCCTGCTTAATAAGGTCGATAAACTTCTTCGTCAACAGACCTGAGTCACCATAACAGACAGTGAGGAACATGGCATCAACACGCTCCTCTCTTCAGACAGTCACGAACAAAGAGTCGAACCTCTCCGCTTCACATAGCCGAAACCTACACAAAAGATCTAGTAAGCGGAGCGACATTCCACAATTATGATACATTGGAAGGAACTGGAGTACCCAGTGAGCTGTCGTAGCGACAGGTGCTGGTTGGAGTCGGTGCACTACTTGTAGGAGAGCCTGCAATTCGAAAAAACGGAGTCAGAAGGGGTTAAAGCGACAATCACCCGTTCATCAATGGAACGCAAATGGAGTTCGAATCAAGCACATCAAGGCCACCAGAAGCTCCAAAACGATTTCCCAGGACTGTGCCGGACTATTGGTGCACTCCCAAATGGTCGACCCTACACAGTGTGATGCATCCATGTATGCACAACTCCCCAAATCTAAACGTATTCGAGCTACCACTTCGTCCTCGAACAGAAGGAGACAGGATCCAGATGGTTTAGTCAACAATTATTGGTGCAGAGGCTTAAAAACATGGGTATGTTCACTCTACGCACACATCACAAAACTGTGGCAACCAAAAGACTAAAGAAACAAGGATGTCATCGCCAGGCAAGAGCCGACTGACACAAAGTCATGCATAGAACTCCTACACGTCATCTGGGTCCAACATGAGACAGCGATTGCTTCATCAATACCAATGTGTGGCCACCATGGACTGCTTCTGACCCAGCTCGGCCTACAAGGCGTGTAGCCTCATTCTATGGACAGCAGGTGCTTCAGTAATACACCCATCATAAGTGCCCATTAACGAATGCAAAACTGACTGCATACTGCCTCTCCGGCGAGCAATACTAACTTCACACAACGACACCATCCCAACCTCCCTTTCAGTGGCCACGACTCCGGCTAAAAACCCTCCAAAAATTATTGTTCAGGAAACGAAAATCATAAATTCAGAAGAAGCTAATTTCAGGTCAAGTGGTGGGATTTCAAGCTTGAAGGCCTGCAATGAGAAAACGGGCTCTGGATACGTCCAGCACTGACAATACAACCCGGAAAAATGGATAACCTACCAATGCCAGAAGGTCCGGGGGTCAATGGGCAGCTGCTCTTCGGAGGCTTCACCGTCTTGGGACGGCTAGGTCGCATTCTTGGAGCGGAAGGCGCGGGTGCAGGACTGAGATCCGATTTCGCGAAACCATTGCAACCATTCATCTCGACGTCACGTCTGTCTTCCGCATCATTCCTCCGTTTCATCTGACATACCATTCACAAAACAGAGATTTAGGTCAACAATGGGCTCCCTCGCACATGCCACCCAATGGAAATGCTCGGGATTCACAGCTTATTCCACAGGCAACTGACACACTCGCTGGAGGTCAGTGCTCACAGCAGACCAAGCTCAACAGCTGCAGAACTAGGTGGGGTTCTCAGAAACCCCACGAAACACCAAGATACGAACAAATGCCAAGAAAGAGGCCAATCCTGGACCTCAAATTCCTCCTCAGACGTTAAGTCACTGTTAAGAAAGGGGATCCAAAGCATGTGAGGATGACGCCCATGCGAATGACCATGCAAGAAGTGAGGGACCTACATTCGCGTACAAAAGGTCGTTGATCTCGTTGGGCTCAATCTTGGGCTTTCCGGAGTGCAGGGCCTTCCATGTGGGCATGGCCTGTGGATTGGGCATCGTTACATTGCTCCTCGACCCTGAAGACCACGCAAATTTCAGTGCGCTGAGACGACGGCCTTTGGGACAGCACGGACACAGTCGACCCAGCAGAACCGACACGATTCAAGAACAACACACACTCTTCGTGCAGGTCCTCCACACGCAGCAATTCCAATCACGAAAACAAGGAAGCGAGACATTCAAACACACGATGCTCAAATTGGACATCACTGCAAACTCGAAGACAGTAGGGCACACGCGGGAAGACTCGCAACCGGAGCAGAGCACACGGTAAAAGACCAAAACACGACCCGAACAGAGCACCGGATGCCGAAAGCACCACCATGTGTACAACATGTGCCGCGGGAGGCACATGCGAGATAACAATCCTCACACATCAAGGATCAATCCCAATCCTAAAAAATCTCAACCCGCTCGCACAAATTCCCCTGTACAAATTACCAACCCAACCATGCCCGGTGCGCACAGACCCACTGCAAATCAGAATCAAAAACAAAGGGGTACCAAGAAGACCCTCGCACAACCGAAGCCAAACCACAAAAAAAATGCACTCCTCGACAAAGACACACCACACGCTCCCCGCTATCATACATACCCAGAAGCCCACGATATCCCCCAAAAAATTCTACACTTCCAGCTTCACCCAAACCCCAAAAATTACAGAAAAGCAAATCCCTCGCGATTCGTAATCCCGTTTCCACCAAGAACCCTTGTGACCTCGATCGTCTCCGAATCATACAACCCTACCATCCACTACCACTTCCCAATCTCGGGTGCCCAACCCGCACTCCTACCAGGAAAACCTGCGACTCATCCAAAGAGGAAAGTTCAAACGCACTCAGACTTGCTCTGCTGCTGCTTCTTCTCCGTCTTCTCCTTCACTGAGCGAGATGAGACGAGACGAGAAGAGACGAGATGAGATGCTGCCTGCGGGCAATGATGGGCGAATGTTTTTGTCCCCGGATGTCGGAAGAGTCCGGGTCGTTGTGGACGTTGGTTCGGCGAGTGGCTTGTGATGATTGTTGGGAGTAGATGAAAGCGAGCGATTGGGAGAGTCTGGCGATGGTGGACTCTGACGCGGAGGAACTGCGAGAGCGCAACTGAAGTCCCAAAAACAGTCCTCGTGGCGCACAATTGGGCGGGCTTTGGGCGACAATCGCAGTTCTGGCGTTCAATGGCCTCGCCCCACTTTCGTATCTAACCTCGGGGCAGGCAGAGCGGGAGGGAGAGAGGGCGGACAACGACGACCTCCCAGTGGGTAGATACCCGGATGTGTTAGATACCCGGAGGTTTTTCATGTCGGTCAGTCGGCGGGCTCTGGTGCTGCCCGGCCGGTGCGCCGATCTCGTCTCGTATCTCGGGATTCGGGTTTCGGAACTTTGGATGGATGACCTCCGTTCCTTACCAAATGAAGGGTCCCCGAATTTGGATGTCATTCATCCAATTGAGTGTTTTGGATAGATTTATCTGTCGATGCGACTGGGACTGGATTGGATTTCATTTGCAATGGACTTGGATTCGGTTGATTGAGTGGGTATCATTCGTGTGCGTTCATTCTTTAAATGTTTTCTATAGCAGGGAGTAGAGTTAAGGTGGAGGCACTATTAACCAACCATGCCACGTACCCAACCTAGAGAGTATGCTATTTTCAACCTTAGTCAGATCTCAAGCTTGAAATTTATTTTTTCTAATGTTCTTTTCAAGGTTAGAACTAGTGAGTCACATTACCTAAAGTAGTGAGCAAGAAAGTACAATTTTGAACTGATCGGAATTGGAAGACTTCAAACATTGCTTACAGGTCAAGAGTTCTACTACCCACCAAAATGCACTGAAATTTCAATTTTCTGAACATAAATCTGAAAATATAGCAATCTCTATATTTCCTATCTTCCTGCATGGGAAAAATATCCACCAACTCGTACTATGCAGATCTGCTCCCAATTTGCTTATTTGATTGGCTATTGGTGCCTCCACCTTCATCATGAAGTGTGTGTATGCCACGAGGGACCAAGAGTCAGAGTTCAAGAAAAACACATGACGCAACTCCCCATTGAAGCACCTAAACTAAGTTAAGTCTGATGTTGTGTTTTTTTTTTCTATTATTCTTAGTTAAACCTTCGTCTGACACTCTTTCTTCAAACTGGGGAGGCCTTTACAATTAAGATATAAGTTTTAACTCCAGTGTGCTGGCCTGCTGCTGGGACTTGTTTTCCATTGCCTGGGATGATTTGGCGCTTCTTGTTGTAACTTAGTATTTTGCACGCGGTAGTTATTGAGGGCCCTGCACCCTGCCATTCCGGTGGCCCTGACACTGGGTAAATGCCGGTATGCCTGCCTCCTCTGATTACTTATCCTAATTGGGTCAATGTTTAATTCTGGTGGACTTTGCCTCAGATGGTGGGTCAGACCTTCATTAATAATCAGTACATTAGCTTTGATAAATAAAAAAATTGCTCCAAGTTTCCAAGGAATTCCAGAAGGAATAAAAATTGAAAGGACCGACAGGAAGGGGTGGTCATGGTTCAGTGTTCCCTAATTTGGGTTGTGAACCCCTTAATGCCCAAGGGTTTTTTTGAGCTTCTAGGAATGTGCTCTAAATTGAACAAAAAGTCAACATTGCGATAAGTTGTATCAATCTTTTGTGAATTGCAAGCTCGCAAATTCAAACTAGGTATGTTAGAGATCTCATAAAAAAAATAATACATTACAATGTGACTTGTGGATTGAAAGATTATAATATTTGATCATGAGGGTGTTAAAACTATGAAAATAATTTGAAGTCTTTTATTTAGTCCTCTTTTTACATATTAAATCTTTGAATATTGGTAACCGAAAAAATATGAGGTTAAAGGACACAATATGCATAATCTTAATCAATTTATGGGTTTTCAAAATCTCTTCTATATATTTTTTCAAATGAATTTCTAATGTGAATTTTTCTTCAAGATCTAGTGTATTTGAGGCTCATGTCCAAGAGCTCTCAACACTTGCACAAAATATTGAGTAGAAAAATCATAATCAATCATTTTCAAAATCAGATTTTTAATGCTGAAACTAGACTTTAAAAATAATTTTTTCTAAAATTTATACTATTCAAAATAGCAACTTGTTTAGGTTTTATTTATCTTGAAAGTATTGTCAACACTAAAATTGGTGCCTTGGGGCATTTTGGGGTAAAAGAGTTGCATAGTTTCTTTTGGCCTTCTCTCCTATAGAATATAATTTTTGTAACTAGTGTAAGTATTATTATTTGGGGAATTAGTTGGAAAGTATGTATTGGATTTATATATGATATAATGTCATTTGACAAATCTCATGCAATTTGGGTAGTGGGTTTTGAATTTTAACCCTTGATTGAGACACAAGTATCTCTTATGAGCTCATTGTCATCATGACAAACTGTCACAATGAGCTCAAGATTTTGTTTTCTTTTTTTAATTTTGTTTCCATAATTTACCTCCCCAAATCAAAGATAATATAAATTAAATCCCCCCCCCCCCCCCCCGCCCCCTTCTCCTCCCCCTTTTTATAATTTGACCAATCAAGAAAACTTGACAATGAATATGGGATATATATCCCAATACATATCTCAATATGTATATGTATCCATATAAGTATCTATATACTTGTATATCCATATTTTGGGAGATCAACGGTTGGAGGGGTTCATAATTTTTATTTAAAAAATGAACAGCTCTCATTTAGGGGGACTAATGGGGGGTGGTTAATTAATTGCCCAATTTTGTTTCTCTCTTTTCAGTTCATTGTAGGACCATGAGGTCACCAAATGACTTTTTGCAATTGCATTTATAGAGAATTCAAAATGTTGGAACCCCTCTAGTAGTTTCTAAACAACAAAGAGATCCTAGATGATCTTTTCTACTAAGATTTGCCAATGCAATCTAATTAAGAAATGATTGAATATGTGATTTGTGGTAATTTTTTTGAGAATGGAGAAGCAATTTGGAGTTGTTACTTCACATCTTCATATCCTTTTTTCCAAACCTCAAAGTGATTTCCAGAAAAAATTATATATCAATATCATGATGATATATACCCATGGGAAAAAAATCAATCCAATTTGAGCAAAGTATCGCCTAACCAAACAATCTTTCATACAAATTTTGCATCTTTGAATTGAAACAAGCATGGGACCATTTTATGACCTCTTCATGTAGAATAGACAAAATAACATGTGCCACAATAGATGCAGAAAGGTAATATATACCTCTTATTATTTGTAAAAAATTACACAATGTCAATCAATCATGTTTATTTATTTATTTTTATTAAATAAATACCTTAAAGAAGGTTGCCTTTTTAAAATTGATATATATTACTAGTCTCTACTTGTTTTTTCAAACCATACTACTCAAACATCTTCTAAATACTTATGTGCTATTTGGTGGTTCTACTACAAAACAAAACGCAATAGGCCAAAATTATAAATGCTAACGAATTGTAATCAATGGTACAATTTATGATTCATAATACTTATTTTTAGCCAATAATAATTATTTCTATTCACATCGACATAATGCATGCACTTGTAAATTTGGAATATTGCCTTGTTGTATATCAAAAGGAATATTGTAAAATAAAATCAGTAGTCTAAAAACATCTAATCAAAGTAAATGAGAAGTACATGTCTTGTAAAATACTCATAGAAGTAAATGAGAAGTATATGTCTTGCAAAATACTCATAGATATTTAAGCACTTTATGGCATAAAATTTTTAGTCACATGCTTCAGCCATGTGTTCTATAAATCATATGGCATGATTTATTTATTTATTTATGCTATATATTATCACTAATATAATAAATGCATCCTAACTACAAACAAACTAAAAATCTTCAAGACTCATGTACATAACTTTCAATTTCTTTCAATACATTTGATATTATCAAAGGGTTGAAATATCTTTGAATAAAGATTTTCTTTGTTCTTCACAATTGATCTTGTAGTGAAGATTCCATTAACCATGAAGGACCAAGCTCTTGATTTAGGCAACATAGCAATTTGGGGCACCTTGGTGTAATTGTTTGATTAAGAAATCTTTGGCCCAAACTTCGATAGAAAGTATAGGGCATGTTTGTTTATCATGTGAGCAAAATTTTATGATATTTGAGTACAATAGTCAAAAGTTATGGCCTAAAATGTTATTTTTTTATTAAAGGCAGTCCTGGCAGATAAAAAATCACTTTTTTCATTAAAAAATTTGAAATTGTTTTTTTAGAATTACATATAAGTGAAAAGCTTTAAATCATTCCATTTAGATCAATGAGTCAAAAGTTATGAGGGTTTTTTGTTTGTGGGCAATTATGGATTCTCTACTCTAAAAAAACTTTGAAGTGGTTTATATCTTACTCAATTTTTAAGATTTTTGGAAAAAAATTAATCATAGGATGTAGATTGTTTATTACAACATTGCAACTTTTGGGATTGGCATTTTTCAATTCCACAATTAAATAGTTAACAATTTAGTATTTTGAATCATTCTCTACTATCTACTTATTATTTTTTTCCTATATGTTGCATTATTTTAAATGATATGAAAATTTTCAAGCATGTGACCAACTTGTCTAGAAATTAAAATCCAAAGAAGCACCACCATTTTCGACATTTTTTCTTAGAAAAGTGAGCTTGTGAAGTGCAACTGCCTTGTTTTTTGCATGGCCAAAAAATGATTTTTGTGAATTAAATTATTAATATATGCCAATCCACATAATGGAATTCTTTGAAAAAATTTCCACGTCTTTTCAAACCATTCTACTAAAAGATCCTACAATTACATGTGTCAAAAGAGTTAATTTAAAAAAATTGGTACTTATCCTAGAAATGTCAGTTTTGGGGCTTTTTTGGTTAAAACATGGTCAAAAAACTTAAGGGATTAAATGAAAGACACATTGACAAAAACATAGTAAAGGAATATTTGTAGAAGCCAAATCAATAGCTTTGCTAAACATCATGATCATTGAATCCATTGCAAAAAATGAATATTTTCATAAAATTGAATTCACCTCTTTTGAATATTTTTTGAATGTTTGAAATGATATCCTAACATTGCATGATAATTTTCACTTAAATCTTACACAACTAAGTGTCCATTGAACATACATAAGAAATCTAAAGTAAAATTCCTACAAAGTCAATTTTGGTTGAATGTTCACAAAATTTGACACAAGGTGTGAACATGTACCTTCTTAGTAGGAATATAATCTTTTTTCAATTATGTGTTTAGATCAAATTTCATGTTGCCCTAAACTTTTGGGGGAACTTGAACAACTTCAAGTAGCATGTGCAAAATTCCTCCTATAATTTTGAAATCTTTCAAGTATGTAATGTACATGATTTAAGATAAAAATGTCAAAAAAAATCCATGAGTAGTGTAAAAATCTTACTCCAAGAGGAGTTTGGCCTTGCCTCAAGTATGGTCAAAAAAGAAAACATTTCTTTTACACTTCAAATGTTATAATCTTTCAATCCCTGTGGTCAATGTTTCTGAATTTTTTTTCCACACGTTCCCATAGTAGTCTAGTACAACTTTGTACAATTGATTTTTGGGAAAGAGAAAAAGAAATCATTTAATTTTCCTTATTACCCTAGAAATTGGCAATTTTTCACAATTTTGGCCCAGAAATGTGCCTTCTTCTTCTGAGGGGTCTTATTTTATTTTTTTAATATTTCCAAATTGATTTCAAATCCTTGTCCTAGAAATAATTTTTTGACAAGCCTTTTCATTCATTCTCTACCATATATATCAATACATTTATGACTAATTTCATCCAAGCATGAAGATAGGGTATAAATGATCCATCAAGTAAGGTGCTGACATGTTTCAGATAACTAGACTGCTAATTTCATTGTCCTTGAGATTCAGCAGAATATATGATGTGAGTTAAGAAATAGTAAATTTTACTTCCCATGGAAAACTTTGCATTCACTTGATGGTCAGTTAAAACCTGCTGCAATGATTTAAGGTAAGTTAGTCTGCTCTTAAAGCAAGCTTCTAATAAGAGCTGATTGCGTTTGGGGAAAAGTTATTAAAAGTCCTTGAATACCACATGTAAAAAAAAAGGGGCCTTGAATCAATTTTCAGTCAATTTTTGCAGTAAGAAAAAATGGAATTTGCATCTACCCCAAGGCCTTTCATAATTTGGGGGAACTTGGATTGAAGTTGAAAATAACACAGCGGTTACTAAAAGTGACTACCTCCTAAAATGTTCCCTGTAAATACATTGAAGAAGCCAAAATGTTCCTTAGTGTTTGTGGTTGCTTTTAGAGTAGAGTTGCTTATAGAGCAAGGTCACTTTGAGAGACTTCCAGAAGCTTCCTATTTTAGATTTCAACTAGTGTAGCCTTGTGTTGTTAGTCCTAAGTTAAAAAATGATTTAATTCAATTTTTAATTCAAAAAGAATTCAAAATTTCATAACCTTCACATTGGATATGCAAATGCCATGAAACAAAATTTGTGCACCCTTTCCCTCTAGATACAGTGAACATTATCCAAGAATGTGCGGTTTCAAAAGTCTCACCATAAGAAACAAAACAAAACATGATACCTAAATCTAGTGAAAAAAAATCAAGCTCATTTCATCCTTTAATGCCTCAATCCTTTTCTGATTTTTTGATTTTCTGCACATTTTGGTTTATATCTTTTTACAGAAATACCATTTACTGCAATTTCATGAATTTGGTCATTAAGAAAAGTTGTCTTTTTAAGATTCAAGTATTATATTGGATGAATGAAAAAATTGTTGAATTACACAATTCCTGGAAAGCGCTTTATTCATCATCTAGAATATGGACATCGAAGCGCTTCAGGGTTAAGGTATTTAGATAGATTTATGCCCTAACTTAGGGGCGCTTCACACACGGGCTAACCAAGTCGAGAGGCCGTGGGAGTTCATGGCCAAACTTTGGGCGAGAGTCCAAATAAATGGGCAATAAATGGACAATTCGACGGACTCTCGACCAAAGTTTGGGTCGCCACTTTGTAGCGACCCAAACTTCGGTCAAGAGTCTGTCCTGAGGCCATTGCCACATAGGAGCTTGGGCTTCCATGTAAGCACTTTGGAAGGCGATAGATTTTCGATTGTGCCGCCTTGTGTGAAGGGTCGAGAGGTCAAAGTCGGGGTTTTCTGAAATTTGATTGGTGGAGGCCGACGGACTCTCAACCTTAGGCCCATGTGTGAAGCAGCCCTTAATACCCATACCCCACTTAAGCCATGACATGGTTCTAGCAATTGTGTGACACACTTGAGGCCATTCCAACCACTAAGAATGCCTTGAATGTCCACTTAAGTTTAATTATCTTCATTCAAGAAACTGGTTACCTGCAGGGGGGATGGGCTCTCTTAATATTATCAAGACTTTAATTTTGCTTTCCGTCCTAATTACGACAAATGGACTGCACTAAGCTTAACTTAATGATTGCCATAAGAAAAACAATCACAACCAAATCATGTAAGCAGTTGAGCTCATATTTGTCACCAATCATACAAAGCACAAGGTGATAACTACACTGAAAAGCTGATCATGGATCGATTAGGAACTAATTAAAAAGGCTGGTGGTTAACTTACGTTAGTTAGTGGTGAGTGGCTATGGGGCTTAAAGTGGGTATGGTAGCTGACCCATTTTCGACCACTTAAGCAATTACACATCATATCTGGAGCATAGGTTTCTTGAGTGCAGAAATTTTTCCATTTATAGAAATAGGGGTTAGAAGGATTCCATATTTTTTCATAATTTTATTTCTCAAAATTTAATTATTATAAATTTTTTAGTTGAAGATTTTGTTTGACCTATTGTTCTCATAAAGGTCTTCTTATTTCCAACCACGGGTTGATTACAAAATCAACCAAGATTTCAACTAATCGTAATGTGCCATGACTATATATTAGAAATTGTGCCAAAATTAAAATCGTTTTTTCTTTTACTGATTGGAAAGAGTGTAGCCTATATGACGGGAAGTTGGAAATGGGTCTCTGGTTAGAAATGGGTTGGCTACCGTATGGTACCCTAGCAAACCACTTTTTGTTCATATGCCTAGTTACTACTATTAGATTGGTAGTATGAATGTCCTCTTCAATTGAAAATGCCATGAATTTTTGTTGGTGAGGGGAAAAAGGAGGTTCTAATGCACTAAAGAACACAACATTTAGATACCATTTGCAAAAGTACTTCCAACACACTAAAGAATGTGGCATTTGGATATTGTTTGCAAAAGTTATAAAGGAGCCTCGGAAGGAACAAAGTTTGGTTCAAAAATAGTTTTTTCTATATAGGTACATAATTGATTTTGGAGATGTATACATAATGAAGATGATGGTTTAGGGTAAATGGTATACACGAGGTACACCTTATTACACTTGCACCAAGCCCAAAGATTAATTATTGGAGGTCAAATTGGTGTAAATTTGACCCTAATCTTCAATTGAAGAGGACATTAGCCCCTACTTAAAAGTTCTTTGCTTGTTTTTGAGCAAAACTATCATAAAACAACACAATTTCAAAATAAGGTGGAGTAGTTCAAAATTTGTGTGAATTACTTTGTAATTTCTAATTATAGGATTTTGTAGTTAACTTAGTTACATGTTTGATTCTCCAACAATTTTCAGAGACTAATTATTTAGCATCTTGAAGATGATAATGTTCAAAGTAGTAGAATATATATTTTTTTTTTAAACCACTCCAAAAGGTGAAGTTCCAACTTTGAAACTTGTAAAGAAAAAATCCTTGTCTTCCACAACATAAAGAATTTGATAGTATGTTAAAAAATTGAGCTAGATATCTACAAAAAAAATTCACAAGAATAAAAAATTCATTTTAATCCTTTGAATAATGATTGTGAAGAAGGATGTATAAGGTAATAAAAAAAAATTGCAAACAAATCTAGCATGGAATTGAAACATGCTAATTTCAATTGTAATTTTTTTGTAGAAAACCATCTAATCATATGCACTTTTTGTTTTCAAATATTATGGAGATTGAATTAAGAAACAAACTTATAGATATTTTGGAGTTTCATTTATTTATGCTCACACAACATAATTTTTCATCTCTTTTAACTCATTCAGTAGAATAGAATTGAATGAATAAAAGTTTTCCTTGTACACATGGATCTATTCAACAAGAGAATAAATCTTTGACCACAAAATCTATTCTTTTGCAAATTGGCTTGTTGAAAATCTAGACAAATTTTGCACTCTACATAAAAGTTTCAAAAAATACTATCGAAATTGCATTTCCAAAAAAGTTCCCAAAAAATAAAAGATTAATTTTAATCAATGAAAGTTTTTATGGATTGAATGATGATTTATAAGTTGGGTGTGGAGCTTGTAAGAGTCTTTAGACCAATTCAATGCATCATGTTGAAGAAAAAAAAATTATAAATAAATATATATTTTTTCAACTCAAAATGCTTCATACAATTATACTTGATTTGTATGCATCTTTTAGCAAAGTTCAAATGTTTAATCACTAGCATATTCAAAGGTAGGAATCATCAAAATTTCTTCCATATTTATGTCAAAGAGAATCCAAGGTCATTTTTAACTCTTTTGATCCTAAATCATATGGAAATCTATTTAACTAACTTCAAGCTCTTAACAAATGAGTAATGAGATTTCTCAAATCATAGGTTTGGTTGTCAATACAAAAGACCCTAAATGAAAAGTTAATCTTTTTGATAATATTAGAGAAGACACAACTGTATGGAGTGTCTCAATGAATTACTTACAACTCTCATTAGTTTGTAAACTAACCTATGGCATATTTGTGTTTTTCCATTAATGACAACATCAATTACTACTAAAATTTAGTGATTACTGGTGTCTACCTATCTAGACAAGACACTAGTGGTCTTTAATCTTTTAAATATGTTTTTGAGGTTCTTTCCATGTAAAATGCTTTTGTAAATGCTACAATGTTATCCAAAAAATACTAGAAATAATTGTTAAGCAACTACACATCAATAGCATAAAAAACATATTCATTAAATAAAAAAGTTCTTTGTGGTTGCTTGGTATTAGATTGCTATAATTTCCTTAAGATGAAAATTTTAGAATTGTCCTTTTTTTGCAATTGATGCAAGGTTAAGATATAGAATTGGTGGGGTATTATAAGTGATTCTACCTTAATCCTTAATCTCCAAAGGACAAGGGTTCATTTGAGGCAAAACTTGTCAAAAACTATCACTGTGGGGGATAGCAAAAAAAGTTTAAAAAAAATTCAATTGCACAAAAGTATACTAGATTTCTATAGGAAGGTGTATACATTTTTAAAAATTATTTATGGTTATACAAATTACAAGATTATAGTGGTTGAAGTTAGAAGAAAAAGTTTTTTTCAACCCTATTCAACAAGATTATAAAACTTTAACTCCTCCTAGAGTGAGATTTTTGCGCTACCCTTCATTTTTTTTCTCCAATTCATCCTATACTATGTTAGTAAAATTTCAAAAGTAAGAGATAATTTTTTATAAAATATTGAAACTACCAAACTACCCAAAAAGTTATAGGCAATATATCTTTTGATTTGGTTATCCAATTAGAAATAAAATTACACTTTTAAGAAGTTAGTACATGTCCATACCTTGTGTCAAATTTTTAGACAAATCTATTCAAAATTGATTTTATAAGAGCTTGTATGAATTTTCAATTGGTTGTCCACAACCACTAAGTCCTTTTTATTAGAAGTTAAACACTTCAAAGTTCCTATAGATGAGGAATATTAATAGCAAAAGGATGGTGGGGTTTAGAAGAGGAAAAGTCTAAAACTACCAATTTTCAATGCATTGTCCAAAATAAAAAATTTTAATGTTTATTTTGAATTCCATTTGTATAAAAAAGTATTAAACAAATAAGGCAATGTGTGGAAATTTTTAGCCCATTTTTTCATGTCAATTGAAAAATTATAATGTTCAAAGTGAAAAATGAGGCCAATAGACTTTGAACTCCCTTGGAGTAAACTTTTTACCGTATATAGAATGTGAATTTTCACAATTTAGAAGAATAAGATGTTAGATTTACTCATGAAAATTTTCAAAAGCAAATATGAAATTTAGCTTTTGCTAAACCATGTTGCAATGCAAGGAGGTTAAGTGAATTGGCAATACACTATTCATTTTTTTTTATTGTTTCTTGTACAATAAAGAATTTTTTTAATTTGAAATCTAAATGGTAAAAAATAAGAGACAAATATTAGAAATATGTGGATTTTGACTCTACAAATTGCAAGATAA
The DNA here is from genome assembly GCA_963969395.1 of Pseudoscleropodium purum. Lineage (NCBI taxonomy): Eukaryota > Viridiplantae > Streptophyta > Bryopsida > Hypnales > Brachytheciaceae > Pseudoscleropodium > Pseudoscleropodium purum. The sequence goes on from OZ017795.1 coordinate 32,125,203, forward strand.
CAAGGCTTGAAGTGAAAAGAAGATGTTTTTTTTAAACCAACCTTACATATTTAATAAAGTTTGACCTTTTTATAATGTGATTTGAGAACTAAATTTTTTGGGACAAAAATTTTATGCTGTATTTTACTAGTTATAAGCATGCCAAATTTCAAAAATCAACAAGGGTTTTAGCCATTACAAGAAGAATGAGTCTTGAAGAAGGCCCCTAAATTTGGACAAATAATGATGTCATAATTTCCTAAAAAGATAAAAAATTCACAATCCTAATTGGTTAAATTTTGGCCAAAATAGACTATAATTGTTAATTTATTAAATTAATTGTTATTATTATTATGAAAAAAAATCCAACTTTTTTCAACAAATGATGTCATTATTGGTCGAATTTCATAACCTTCTTGAGGTCCTATTTTTCTTGTAATGAAAAGATGTCCAAAGATGTGCAAATTATCTAGACTACCCCAATACTTTAGGGCAGTATAACTTTTGATTCAAACATTGAATCAAAAAAATAATAATAATCCCACTAAAGGGATATATGTTCACACCTTGTATCAAAATTTTGTGATTTTGTACCCAAATTGACCTTGTAGGAACCTACCTAAATTTTTGATTGTGCATTCAACTAACATTTATTCTTTATGGGGTAACATAATACTTTGGGATTATTTTTTCTCCAAATAACTTCTTGTTTGTCCAAAATAATGATGAAAGGCAACTTCATTTTTCAATCAAGTTTCTGAAATTTACAAAAAAGGAATGAAAAAGGAAAAAAGTATATGATATTCTTAATTAAATGAACTTAGGTTCCATTTTTCAACTTCAAATCTGCAATTCACTAAGGTAGGAGGTCCATAAAGCAATCATCTAAGCACTAAAATTGAATTTCGGGAGGTAAAACATCTTAAAATATTTATCAGTAAATTTTCCTTGAAAGACAAGAGGAAATGGCATCTAACTTAAGTTGTTTCATATTTTTTGGAGCTTTAGGGAATTAGTTATGAAAATTTGAAGTTAAAGTCCATAGGGCTGTAAAAGCAACCACCTCCTAGAATGTATACCATTTGTACATTTTGGTACATTAAAAAAATCAAAATGTACCTTTGTTTCATGTTCGGTTCAAAATGCCTACTCGTAGTTTGAGCCTCCTATCTTAGTCCATGTTGACATTGTTACCAACTTTCAAGGTATTTTTTGTGTTTTGCTAACTATTTTCCTTTGATTCCTATTATGAACCATTTTTCCGAGTACTCATACCCAATTTTTTCCTCTGTTTTTCCTCTAAATAGAAATTCATGGATTTTTTCCCCAATGTCTTCAATAAATGCAACCGTTTTTTCCCCCAATTCTAGAAGCTAGAAATGAACTAACCAGGGCATTCTCCTCCAACATTGATTGTAAACAACTCATGTACTGTAGTGATGGCATCAATAGAAACATCCATAACCTAAGTTAGATTATTTGTTTTGTTTGTTATATTGAGATCTCCCAAACCGTGCGTCTTATGGTCATATTCTTGGTTCCGTTGGAAATCGGTGAGGAGGGGTGCACATGCCTTATTTTGTGGCATTCCAACATGCGGCATAAAAGTTATTGAAATTTCTAAGTTTTTAAGTATTAGAAAATTTAGAAAATTATGCTTACTTTTGTTTTGACCATAGTACACTAAGGTAGGAGGCGCATATGTTGGAGGGTCATTTTGAACTGCCCATGTAGACTCACCTACAATAGATTTGAGGTGTTCTTTAAATGGACCTTCTACAATCATTGAATGGATCAATTAAAAAATATTATTTATTGCAAGAGCCAATCATTCTCTTTGCTCTCCCCATTTTTCTTTAGTGAATGATTTATGGAAGACCTAAGGTAAGAAATAGGGACCTATGACTCATCTTGTTTGAAAATTCATAAGTAATTCTAAAATGTTTCAAAAAAATACAAAACAAATTGGGTTACAATCAAAATCTATTCCTCTTTGTCTGAAAAATGAACTAAAAATAATCCCACCCAAGAAACCACATGAAAAAAGGAGACCAACCCTTAACCCTAGAACGCCCAGGGAGCCATTTTGTGGCTTCTGGATGATTTCAAGTGGTCATAAGAAGACCTCAACAATAGATTTTTCATCCATTCTTTTTTTTTAATGACCTTGCATGTTGAGTTACAAAGAGTGTCCAATGAATTTTTTGGTCTATTTGATGTTTATTTCCATATAATTGAGAAGTAATGAAAAAAAATGGATGGCAAAATTTGCCATTTTAGTGTATTTTGGGAAATTGAGTAAACTTCTCCTTCAAAATGACTTTTTTTGAGTTTGAGTCCAACTAATGAAATGAAGGTCTTCTACTCTTGTTTCTCCTTCAATTCGAATTTTGGAAAAATTCGTAAAATTGAATATTTTATTTTAATTTGAACTTCGATTGTATTTTTAATGAGAATTAAATGAGAATTATATAATGACACGGAAACTGAATTTACACCATGATGTTTTTCACTGTAATGTATACACATGGTGAAATTTTCATATTTTTTGAGATAATTTTTTATTTGATATGATTTTTTTTTTCACTTTTTCTTCGAAATTTTGCCAAAAAAGAAAATTTCTCATAAAAATTAAAAATTTTCATGACGTATAGAAAACATGTAGCTTCATCTCTCAAAAATAAAAATAAAATTTTCCTGCACATCCACATACAAAGTGGCATCAAACTAAGTGAGGACAATGCCGTGTGAAACCAGTGGCCATAGGCCCAGGTGTTTCAGGGTTAAATGCATGCTTGAGGAGCCTCCTACCTTAATAATTGACAACAAACGTTGGTTTGGTTCCCAAACTCCTAAAATTGTACATAGAAAGCTTCCTAACTTTCTGAATTTGATTACCAAAAGTACATAAAAGCCTGGAACACCAGTCATCACAATGGAAGTGTACATCTTTGACCTATGAGAGACTCCGAGAAGAATAAGCTTACTATGGCCACTTTTTATGAAACATTTCTAACAGTATCAAATGCCAAGTTTGGACCACAAAAACATCTTTTTCTATTCTAAGTGATATCTATCATAAGACAATTCAAAATGTTAACTGAACTCAAGGTTCATTGAATGCTGCTAACGTATCAGTCAATCAGTTTTAGATATAATAAAGAAAACAAATTTCGAATTACAAATTTGAAACTCTATAAATAGAATATGAATATGCATGACATTATATTTTTCATGTTTTATTGCTAGGAAATATTCAATGTATCTATTGGCATCTTGCCACATGGGAACCACTTGTAAGTAGGCTGAACATAAGAAAAGCAATTTGGTCGAGTCTTCCTTGAAGGCCACTTTACACTATGGTTTGTTTAAGTTGAGAGGCCATGGGATTGAGTGGCCAAACTTTGTTGAGAGTTAAGAAAAAACGGATAGTAAATAGGCAATAAAATATAGGAATTGAAGTTTTGGGTTGCAACTCTTTGGATTCATTCTTCAAAGCAAGTTGGCTACATGCTTGAAAAATTTCTGATCATTTGGAATTGTACAATCTATAGGAAAAAAATAGTAAGTAGAAAAAAGTGGAGAATGAGTCAAAATACTAAATTGTTAATAATTTAGTGATGGAATTGAAAAATGTCAATCCAAATGGTTGTAATATTGTAATAAATAATCTACACCTAATATTTTTATTTTTTTCCAAAAATATTGAAAATTGAGTTCAATAAAGAACTTCAAAGTTTATTTTGGAGTAGAAAATCCATAACTACTCGCAAACTGAAACACCTCATAAAGTTTTGACTCACTCATCCAAATGGAATGATTCAAAGCTTTCTATGTATATATAAATCTAAAAAATTAATTTCAAATTTTTATTTTTGAAAAAAGTGATTTTTTCAGATCTACTTGGATTGCCCGAGTTGAGAAACAAACTACATATTAGGCTATAATTTTTTACTCATATTTCCAAATGTCCTAAAATTTAGTGCACATAAAGATATTCCTTGTCCACACCTTTTGTGAAAATTTGGGCCCAAAATATGAAAATCTCCGCTCACATGCACGTGCCTCAAAAAGTTATATTGCCAAAAAACACACCTTGGTCCTTTAGGGGTTAAAACAATTACATAAAATATGATTACTAAGCATTTTTCATCCAATATTTATTTTAGGAGTTGTTTGAATGGAAGTTGCATTGAATTATATTGCAAGCCACCTAATTGAAGTATTTAAGGTAGAACAACCCACTATGGACAAAAGATTCATTCTAGACACTTGGAGAATGATCCATTATAATCTTTTTTTAATAAATGAGATTTTGGCTAACATTGGATTGAAATAGTGGCCACAATCAATGTCTTTGGTGGTAATAATAATGGAGTGATTAGTGACTACAATAGGGATGTCTACCTTTTTGAGTATGAATATACTACAAGAAGTGACTTTTTTATAAGTCTTTATGTTGTGACCATGTTAAAAAATATTGAGTGCATTAGATGAGTAAGATGACCATTATGGATTCATTTCTTCTATTGGTTTAAGAATATTCTAAAGACTCTTTTGGACCATGATGGGTAGTACATTTAAAAAATTCATACTTTGTCAAAAAAATATAATTTCAATTGTTCTCACCATTTCTTCCACTTTTCTTTATATGGATTTTTAAAAATTTAGCAAGCCCATGGGGCAAAATCCTAAATCTGCCCTAATGGATAGTTCTATCTTATGACCTTTCAACACATGAAGATGCAACAAAAGCAAATTACGAATTATAAAGATCAATTTCAACACTAGAATTGGGATGTGATCAAAGTTTCATAGACATTGGAGATATAACAAAGTAACAATTTTATTAAGAGCTCACCACAAAGATAGAGCCTCAAATACAAATCCCATTGGGTAGTGTATGTCTTGCATTTGGCCAAAATTTGTGTGTTGCATTGGTCTTAATTGTTAAAATCTAAAAATCTAAATCAACTAGTGATACAACTATTGCAACTACTATTTAATAATATTTCTAGCAATTATTATTATACTAAAATCAAATTTTCTACCAATAGAATTGCAATATGTAATTAACATTGCAACAAAACTCACTACAATTAGTTTGTATCAATTCCATAGGATCAACTTCAAGAAGACTAAGAATTGATGGACACTCTTACATTTCAAAACTTACATGTACACCACTAATATACTTTTGTCTACAATGGGTAAGCTCCCATTTGGCTTGCAATGGGCTCACAAACCTTACTAATGATAGTACCTAGTCTTATTGTAGTGCACTATTTTTTTGCTAGCAAATTTGAATTTTGAATTTTTTCTCCTTTGCTTGCAAAGACAAAATAGCATTTAGAACTTGTACATTATTCTCTTCTTGTGAAGTTAAAGCTTTAATTTCCCAACTTCATGGCTTTGTTGGAGCAAGGGCATTATTTGGCCACAGTTCATTAATAAATCCATTCCAAGTGCATGGAAAAAATTTGATGGCTTCCTTGTTGTGACCATTGATGCTTGCTACATGTTCATAGAAGAGCCATTGGAGATGAGAATTGGTACATCTTGTCTAAAATGGAAAACAAATTTGTTTGGTGGCTAAAACTTCAGGGTTTAGGTAGGCCAAATATCGTGCAATTTTCTTGTCAAGCAACAATGGCATCTCCTTCTTCTTCTCCCCCTTCATCTTCTCTTCCTGTTGCCAAGCTTTGATGATTTGGAATCCCCACTTAAGTATATGTGGTGGGGTTGTGTTTACCAATTTGGCATGATCTAAGTTAAACGCCATTTTTTTAACTTGCTTTTCTAATGATATGTAGTTGGTGAAACTTATCTAATAATGTGACATCAACTTTATCCAATAGTTCATGAAATATAATGAGTAAGAAAATTCAACAAAGAAAGGTAAAAAAGGACAGAGTAAATCGTATTTTTAATATTAGATTTATTTCTTATATATACATGATACTTGGTAACAATGTTTTACTTTAGAACAATACTTTCGCTTGTAAATTAGGACCTTTTGTGTTTACGATGCTTTCATTTTCATTGTGCTTTTACATTCATTGCAAGTTTATGATCATTATACTCCTACAATTTTATACTCTCACTTGAATCACAAAATACGATACTTTAATATTTTGAAATTTCTTATACTATGGGGCTCCACTTTGAATGTGTCACTTTTAAGAATTTTCAAACAGTTTCAATGACAAATTGTAATTCTTACAACTTTGAAAAACTTTTAAAAATAAGTAAAACTAATATCTATAATGAGAAAATTCTAGAGTGAGGAAGAACCTGGCTGGGAGATGTCATGGTGTATTGATTGTTCCAATTTGAGCTTCAGTTGTTTGCTGGAAGACTCTGATGGTAAGTTATTGAATTCCTGGTGCTGTGTAGGTTGAAATTTGTAAGCAATGATAGAAATCCTCACATCCACCACGCATCTTGCACATACACTTCTTAGGAATGGAGTGCTGATTAGTGATCCCTAAATTGGCTTAAATTGGCTAAAATTAGTTGAGTTTCTACCAAAAAAATCCTTGTGCTACTACTTTGTACATTGTAAAAAAAGGGTCTTTAATGGAGACGTTTAAGCAAAAACAATAGAAACAATAGAATTTGATGGCCAATTTGCTACATCCTCCACATTTGAATTAGCATCTACTTGTTCAGTTTTGTGTTACAGTACTCTCAATAATCTTTCACAACTTGCAAAATCCTACCTTCTCTATCTTTTTCTTTCCTACTACTCACTCTCTCAAGATAGCCAAAGTTGATGTTGGTTTGTTTTGAAGGTAGCATATTGCACTAAAATCCATAAACTAGTTCTATGGTCACTAGTGCTAATGCCTCGCCTCGGATTAGGGACGTTGAGGGCCACAAATGAGGCAGTGTGGACAACCATACTTCGTACTTTCCAACGTGGTTATAAGTCCTCACATTGGCAAGCTTTCTATTCCATTCGGTAGATGATACAATTTGCTTCACTACAAGTATTTTTCATGTATGTAAGAGTGTGATTTGGGGGAGAGACATTTGTGTACAAATTCGAAATCTATTGAGATCAAATTTTTATCACAATGTATGAAATTCTTAAGCAATTTCAACGTAGGAGGGTTGTAGGCCTCTTCTGAAGGAATAGTAGACAACTCCATTTTTATTCAAAGATCAATAGGCACAAACATTTAGCCAAGTCATGCTCACACAAACTTCCTAATTGAAGGCCAACCAATTGTATTGGAAGAGATGGATTGATGTTATATTGATAAAAAGGTCAACATGAGGGACAAGATTAGGTTGCTAATTAGGGTGCTAATAATGTTTTAGTAACCTTAGCAATTGTGTTTGTCCTTAGGCATTTGTTCATTGACTTTCTAGCTACAAATTATCAGAGATCAATTTGAACAAAGGCCAAAGGACTGATTCAATAGTAAAAGAGTGTCATTGTGTAATCATGACAAAATTTTGCCTTGTCTTTTTCCTTTTGAGGGGCTCGCCAAAGAGAGCCCATATAGCATAACAATCATCAAAATTCACCAAGTTGACAAAAGCGGCCCCTAATAAGGCAAGGTGTATCATTTCTTATCCAAACCTATTGAACCTTCAAATCATTGCTCCAAGTAACCATTTGACGGGCCATAGGGGATGCTCTAATACCCTATTATTACATGTTAACCAATTTAACAAAACCATACTATCTTAGATAGTGAATGTTGAAGTATTATTGTACAATAGAAATTTTCACATATAATAATTTTGTATGGATACTAATTTTACACCTTGGCTAGTATGATAAATCAACAATGGAGATTTTATCTATATACACCTAAGGGGACTTGATTATTCCCTAAACGCCCAAATTGTGTTTTTTGGCAACATAGAAATTTTAGGCAACTTACTATAAATGAATTTTTTATTTATTTTCTTTGAAATTTTAACATGACATGTGCCTACACAAATAGCTATAAGGCCTAACAATTTTCATAACTTTTGACTACATGGTTAAAAAGTTATAGTATGATATGTACTTTTCATTACTCAACAAGCAACTCGGATAGCCAAAAAAACTTCTTTAAAAATCATTTTTTTAAGAAATTAAAATTTGAAAATGGTTCTCTAGATTTACATATACTTGGAAAGCTTTGAATCATTCCATTTTGATCAATGAGTCAAAAGTTATGAGGAATTTTGGATTATGGGAGTTTTTGAGTCGTTATTGAATCTCTACTCTAAGACAAACTTTGAAGTCTTTTATTTAACTCAATTTTCAATATTTTTGGAAAAAAAATTAAAACATTGGATGTAGATTGTTTATTACAACATTACAACCATTAGATTGGCATTTTTCAGTTCCATAAATAAATTGTTAACAATTTAGTTTTTGATATCATTCTCTACTTCTTTCTACTTACTATTTTTTTTTCCTATATGTTGTATGATTCCAAATGATCTGAGATTTTATAAGTATGTAGCCAACTTGACTTGAAAAATGAGTCCACAGAGTTGCAACCATTTTGTACATTTTTTCATACAAATGTGACCTTTTGAAGTGCAGCTACCCGGATTTTTGCAAGGCCCTGAAAAGGAAATTTATCACTTCCAATGCTAATATCTTACAATCTATATGGTGGTATTTTTTTTAAAAAATTCTACATATTTACAAATAAGCTTACTACAAGATCCTACAATTACATGTGTCCAAAAATATTCTTTTTCTAAAATTTGGTACATGTACTAGAAATGGCAATTTGGAAGCGGTTTTGGTAAAAACATAGTCAAAATCATTTAGGGGTTAAAATTTGGATATGGAAAAATATTTTCTTTTCAAATAAAATCAAAGATTAGTTTAAAAAAATGTTCACATCCTCATGAAAGTGTTAATGGGGAATCAATTAGTGCGTTTGGGGGATACTACTTACAATATCCAAATATTTATTGGAAGGATGTTATGTAAATAATTAAGGTTTTATATGGGTTGAGATTAATATATGCAACTAAACTTCTAAAGGTTTCAAGTTTTCTCAATATTTTGTAATACTCAAAAATTAATTATAAAAAAGCCCTTAGTAGGTAAATTTATTAACAAAAATTGAATAAAATTTATCTATTAGTAACCATTGGTTACATCTAAACCCTTAGATATGCCCAAATTATCATCAATGATTATACTTTATACAAATAAACTAGAAATCAAAATTTTTTTACTAATTCTTTTTATTATGGGCAAAGTTTTGACAATTTTCTTAAAACATTTTTCTATCAAGCTTAAAATATAAACTTCTAACTATGATACATTATCAAATTTTCAATTATACAAAGAAAATTTTCTCTAATATTTTCTTTAAAGCAAGAAAGTCATAGAGTACTTCAATACAAAAATTCATAGAATATTTATACATATGAGTTATCTAAAATTGTACAAATGAAAATATTGAATAATTAGCACACTCTATGTAAAATATTGTAAGAATGAAATAAAAACTTCAAGTAGATGAAATTTTTTTCTTTCCATCCATCATCTCCTTTAAGGACATTTCAACCTTTAGGGGGTAAAACTAATACTAGATTTATAATAATTGGTTACTTTTCCATTTTTTTAGGAGATTATATTATTTATATATCAAGGTGTAAAAGTCTACATGCCATTTAATGTATGGAAACTACTTTAAACCAACAAGAAAATAATAAAGAACATTCAAACTACTTGAAATCTTTGAACAACAATTGAAGACATAAAGTACAATGCTCAAAAAGACCAACCTTTACCATAGTGATAATTTTATTGAAAAATCTAGTGCAAAAATTCCACAAAGGCAAACTAGAGTCCAAATTACAATTGATCTATCTACTTAAAAGAGGCAGTCCTCCCTTCCTTCCACTCTAAAAATCTTGAGCCATTGTTCTTACAAAAATAAATCCTGCCCCCCCCCCTCCTCCCTCCCTTTCTATCACCAATCATTTAGTACATAATACAAATACAAAGTAGGGTACAAATATTGATATTGAATATGGATACATATGCAAATACAAATACTAAATATATCCCATATCAATTGAGAACTTGTTTGGTCCATGGGAATTACAAATGGGTGGGTGGGTGGATTAGGGCTAGGTTTGGTTTTGGGATTGGAATGGAAAAGAGAATTTAAAAAAAATATTTAAATTGGGAGATTTGGGTGGGGTAATGTGACTATCTATTAAAAAGAGACAAGTGTATTATTTGATGTATATTAAGGGATTTAAGTCATCGTCATTATATTATTCATTTAAACTTGTCAAAACAATCTTCTATTTTGTAGGCCAACTCAACTTTTCTAAATTGATTTTTATATTTTTCTAAAAGACCCTCTTATTTGAAACCTTTATCTTTTAGAGTTTAAATATATTATATCATATTTATATTGTCTTTAAAAAAATATCACTTACTCTATTGTATTTTTTTGCAATTATTATTTGTAGATTTGAAACAGAAAATGCAACATAGATTGTCTCCCACATGGTTTCTAAATCATACTCTTGTAATCTTTTAAAGATTTTTGTAAATAATTTGTATTCTAGGGATCATATACAATGCCGTATATAGTTTCCTATACTCTTTTGAAGGCCAATTTCTTTTAGACTATGTATTTATGTTTGCAAAATTCTTTTTTTTAAATTTGTTTTGTTTGACTGTATTATCATACCTAAGTACAATTTCATACTAAAGTATTCAATAAATATTAGAGACAAATTGTATTTTGCAACATAATATAAATTTTATGGGACTATGTATCCAAAGTGGAAGTACAATTGGTGGTGGTATGGTACATCCAATTTGGTACATATCCATTAAGACACTTTTCAATAGATTTTTGTGTATTGTAAGGCAATCGATTGAAATGTTTGTGGATTATTTCGTGACTTCTTTGTATTCATATCTATGCAAAAATCAAAGAAAAGTAAAATTTAGTGAGGTAGATTTGGACATAAAATTAGGCATTCTAACCTTTTCAATGACACTTAGTAAGGGTGTAATTTTTTTATTAAATTTATGATGAATTCAAATGTTAGAAAATAAAATATTTATATATTTTGGTGTATAGGCTAATATATACCTCTAACATTGACTCACATACTTATTATAAGATCATAAGGCCAATTATACTTATCAAACACAACCAATTTATGATCTTCAATAAGAAATTCCATCCAAACTACATTTACATCTGGTATTAATATGCAATAATATATTGTTATATATTATCATATATTGAGTTATATTCGTATATTATAAATATATTACTAATGTATTTCATAATATTTGGAGATAGTTCATAGCTTAAATTGCATCCATTTTTATTCCATTTGATGCAATGCAAGATTTCAATCATCCATCTAGTTTTCACAAGCTTACCAATTTGGACCGATTTCAACTTATTCTAAATTACTTGCTTAGAGTCACTACTTTTGGTTTCTTTAGAATTGAAAGGATTAACTACTTGCCTTCCCACCTAACAATTAATTTCTCACAAATTAGATGTTGCATGAGAATATAAGAGCATCTCATATGGTCCTCCCAATTGATGAAATGTGTCTTTTCAACCAAAACTCCATCCACCAAGAGTTTTTGAACACTTGGTATCAAAATGGAGTCTTTTATTTTGGTACTTGGCATAAGCTTGATTGGCATCTCTCTCTCAACCTTCCTTTTAGGTTGAATACTCTACCTTAGGCAATTGTTATTCCTTACTTTTGGTTTTCAATGATCACCATTCTTTTTAAAAAAAAAGTGTCACTCTAAGATGATTGATGTTTGAGGCATTGCTTTCATTGCTTTGTTCTTCCTTATGGAAGGGCTCACCAAACAGAGACTACATAGCACAACAATTGTCAAAATTCATTGGGCATGTAATAGTGGGGCATCTAGCAGTGAGAGGCAAGGGATCTCATTTGTTGTCCAAACCTATCAAACAAGTGTTGTAGGCAACCATTTGAAGGATCATAAGGGATGCTCTAAGACCTTCAAGATATTTCTAAATTTTGGGAACAAAGAGAGGCGAACTTGAGCTACTTGAGTTTAAAAGAATACAAGTACCTACACTAATTAGTGAAATTAGATTGCCCTTCACTAAATAATTTCTTGACATTTGACATTGTATAGATATTTCAATTTTTACTATATAAGAATGTACCACTTTTCTTTTTCTTTTGGAATAGGACAGTGTCAATTATGAAGCAAAAAAGAAACAATCAATATGGCTCATATGGACAATGCAACCTAGGAAGAAGACTCAAAGATAAGTGCCATTCAAGTTTGTGAAAGAATGTACTACTTTTGAATTAGGTGTTGTTGTAATTGGACTCATAAATCTCTATGTGTACAAAATTCACTATTTAGTATAAAGAGGTGACATCCTAAAATACGCTCACTACCCCCTCTCCCCATAAGAATTTATGATGTCCATAGCTTCTCATAGTCAATAAACTTTTGAGATATTAGAGTTCGTCATAAAGTATGTGCAATGCTAGACAAAAATTCGAAGTTTCAGAAAAACATAGGACAAAACTCCTTAACTTAGAGCACCAAAACTCAAGTCCATCAAATGGAGTTTGGGTGTTGTGTTTCTTTTGACCTATTTTTAATTTAAATCTTCCCCTTCAAACACCACTTAGTTACAATTGAAGATGACCTTTACAATTAACCATATTCAATCCAAAAAATTGCCAAATTTGGACTAGGGTTCAATTTTTCCATTTTTACAAAGTGCCAAACTAATAATATGAAATGTTATAGTGGTGTTTGAAATTTCAACATTCATCCATATATTGGATAGAAAATACCACATTAGCACGTATCACATATCCATAGTTTTGTTTTCATTCATTCTTTGACGATTTCATCCAATAAATTTTTATAATTTGGGCAATTTCATTCAAAACTTTATTGTTTATGTTCTAAGGGCTTGATGTAGGGTCAATTATTTTGGTGCAATTTGACAACAAATCAACCAAAAGAAACCCACTAATTTGTACCAAGACCAAAAAATGGTCACAACTTTTGTTTTGTGTCATTCTAAGTTACCAGTGTGCAGGAACTGAACTTTACATGTGGTGGAACATTTTGAAATTGCAAAGCTTCTATAAAGAGTACCATAACACATACCACCACCGGGAACATGATGACGAGGCTACTCTTGGATGGACATAGAGTACGAGGCTGGTCTAGCGAACCGAAGAAGTCGTGTTAAACTTATTATTATTACGGTACCTTAGTGCTCTTGCTTCTGCAGTCCATTGATTTGACAAAAGGCTTTGTAAGTAAAGCTTATGTCACCCTTGCAGTAAATAAACTTACAGCTCCATCAATTCCTTTGTCCTCTGGAGTCCTCTCGCACTGGCAGAGAGACTCTGTTAAAATTGAACTGTACAAGGACCGACAACAAGCCAGTGGCTGCGAGGGAATTGAGTCTCAACAAATGGGTCATGAAATTAAAAATAAATAAAAATGGGAGTCAGTCAGGTTGTCGTAACACATCCAAAAGCAAAGGAAAGAAAAACAGGCATTAATTAAGTTAGGAACTTCAGGACATGCCAATATGGTGTGTTGAAAACATTGTGAAGATGTCAAAAACAAAAACGAAAAAAATGTTGTCAATGTAATTGAAGGTAGGAGGTTCTGAAAGCGCACAGGTTCTGAAAGCGTCCACCTCCTTAAATGTACATTGCATGTGCATGTTGCTTTTTTTTTTTGGTAGCCTTCAGCCATGTACAAACAATGTACGTTTTAGGAGGTGGATGCTATTAGAGCCCTATACCACTTCAACTTCAAAAATTTATAACTCATTCTACAAAGCTTCAAAAAATATGAAACGACTGGGGTTAGATACCAATTCTACTTGTCTTTCAAGGAAAATTTAGTGAAAAATTGATTTGAAAAAGCTTCACCTCCCCATAAATCAATTCCAACTCTTAAGTGGTTGGTTTATGAACCTCTTACTTAGTGTCAACTTCCGTGCCAACTCAATATCAAAGTGATTGGAAGAATTACACTAAAATGGCCTCTATTGTCAAAATGGCATCAAATGGGCCGTTGTCCAACTTTTCTAATGGGGGTTGACTGATTCATGTGAAAGACAAGTGAGTTGGCTTAATTTTTCTAGATCTACAAAAAGATTGGGCAAAGTTTTGTTGTAGTTTGAGTGGTTTTTAGGTAAGCACACTTTAAGAAGCAAGTGGGGTCTGTTTGTGAAATTATAGTATAAAAAACGGGGAAAATTGTGACATGGAATTGAGAAGGTGAGGGATCATAGGGGAGAATAATGGAAAACACAATAGACGCAATGTATTGAGAGAAATGAGGGTAGAGATATGAGAAGACCTTAACCCTTAAATGACATTCCCTTGCTTGGAGGAATGTCCAAGGGAGAATCAAAATTCTTCTTGGAAAGGGGAATGGGTCTTTTTACTAATGCAAAATTTATTTAGTAAGGGCATGTAAAAAGTGAAATAGTGAATATTGCTTTGACTTTGTAGCCTAAATGTGGTGTTTGGCAAGTCATATACATTGTAGAAGTGGATTCAACAAGTTAAAAAACATTTTTTAATTTTTTTTCTTTTAAAACCTGCTTTTCATCAATGATTCTCTCAAAACAAAGCCTAGGCTTGTTTTGTCGTTGAAGGGTTAAATTGTTTGTGTACCTCACAACCTTTCACTAGGTAGCATGGCCAAAACTACCGAGTCATTGCCCAGCCAATAACTAAAATGAACAATAAATTATGGTTTGAAAATTGTATTCTAGTTGTAGATGGGTTGTAGAAGGTTTGTTACAATTTGGTAATAAAGTTGGTTAGATTTGCAAGATTTGCAAGTAGGAGACACAACATTGGTGCCTAAGATTGGACATCTAATAGGTAGAGTTGCATTAATTGCAATAAATACCCTAAAATATGAAGGTGTTTTTCCAATTGCTAATTCCATGGTTGAAGAGGGAAGGTATGGTTTGCAAGAGGCAAGAAGCTACAATGTACAAGGAGGTGGTAGCAAGGAGCCAATTGCTTTGTGGCTTTCTTTGGTCTAACAGTGCAATTGCTCTTAACAACCACATTTGAAAATTAAAAAATCCAAAAATCTAGTGAGTCAATTACAAATTTGTCATTTAACAAACTATCATCCAAAAAGAATTTGAAAGCAAATGAAGCAATTGCTTTATTGACATTTGTAGGAATGGAAGGAATAAAGGTCATTTTTATAATCAAATCCATTGTTTGTTATAAATCCTCAAAGAGTATGGGACAATTTGTAGATGAGAGCTTGAAAGCTCATTGTCGAAATATAGGAATTGTGTTCAAAGTAGAATTTTAGACCTCATTTAGGCAAAGTAGAACAACTTTAACAAAAAAATTGAACTAATTTTTTAGATATATCAAGATAACTTTCATCTCCCAAAACTTGTTTGTAAATTTTAGCCTCCAAAATAAAGGTATAAACAAAATTTAGAGAGGATGTTTGAAAATGTCAAAGAAAATGTTTATTCCAACCCTTATCTAAAAATTGTCTATAACTTTTGATTGAAGACTATAAATTGCAAATGTTTTTTTAGAGATGAAAGTTTGCTTGATTTATCAACTTTCTTAATTCAAAATTTATTACCAAAATTATTCTACTTTGCCAACATGAGGCCTAAAATTATAATTTGAATACAATTCCTACTTTTTACTTAACTATGAGCAATTGAGCTTTAATTCATTCTTATTTACATATCCCACATGGTTTGTTTTATCTCATACCACCCCACTTGTATAAAACTTTTCTACTCATACTAGAGTCTACAAAATAAGTGGATTTAAAATCTTTAGAAGAGAGCTATCAAATATTTTTAAAATCTTTGAAATTTAATATTGGATATCCTAAAATTATAGTTCATGAAGCAAGAAACATCTTCAAAATCATGGGAAAGGGGAACATCTTCAGAATCAAAGAGAATGCAATCCAATGTTACTGATTCAAGATGGGTTGGGCTTAATTGACCCTAGTCTAGCCTCCTTTCATCCTAGCCCAATATGCCTAGTTGTCCTTTCCTTTAGTTTGGATATAGATTGATCAAGCTTGCCAAAGTTTTGATATTTTGAGCAATTTAAAAAAATTATTTTTCTCTTCTAGGTTTAGCTAAAATTTTGAATTCTATTGTTTACATTTTGAAGAAACTAGTGTATGTGCAAGCCATAAACTATTGACAAAGGGCTTAAAATTTATAGGAGACTTTTCTTGAAGCTAGTTCCCTATTAGAAGTTTTTGGGTACATGTTCCCCAATTTAAAACATTGGGATATTTTTTGAAGATCTAGACAACTTTGTCATAAACAGAAAAAAAATTGAAGCAAGAAAGTAAAATTAACTTGTGCAAAAGTCTTCTTAAATTAGAGTTGCCTTGAATTTGGATGCCTCTAAAAAATGTATTTTTTAACTTCAAAAGCAATAATCTGCCAATCATGAGAAGAATTTTTTTGGGGGGTGGGAGGGCCATTTTAGGGCTTGTTCCCTTGCAGCTTCCCTCGCAATTAAAGAACGCTAGGCTGTAAAAATAAAAAAATTTGAATTTTTTTCTTAAATTCTTAAAATGAAAAAGAAGTTAGATTTTTTTTAATTTATTTTTTAAAATGATGTAGCAATCGTTCCACCATGTCAAGCAACAATTGCCATGATTTCAGATGGCTTGAGAACTCTAGGAAACTCACAACCCTCTAGAGTAGGTGATTTTCCTCTAATGCTTTGTAGGCAAAAACTCCTATTTTCTTGCTACAACATAATGAAGTAGTTCACCACTAGATCTTGTAGTAAGATGCAATAAGATTTCATTTGTTGTTTTGGGGGGCCTTTGACATCAAAATGGGCCATTTTGAATGTTTTTTGACAAAACATAGTCAAAGAACTTTAGGGATAATTTGGCATTTGGATTTTAGAGGCCTAAAAATTGTTTGTGATATGGTATAAAAACACATACATTCAACATTAACCCTTGAAAAGGCTAATTATGGTTGAAGCATAAAAGCTTGATTATGATCACAAGCTAATTGTTATAATTGTGTATTTGACAAGTGAATTCTATGGATTGAGTTTTGCAATAGTACAAAAGTTTGTCTTTAGAGCCATATCCAATGCCACATGATTGACACTTTCAATTTGGATCATTATTGCACCTTCCACTTGCTAGAGAAACAAAAAAAAGATCACTCTTAGGGCATAATCACATGTGAGCCTTATCTTGTTACTTTCCACAAATCTTACCTTAATGACCGGCCAATACAATCATATAAGAGATTAGGTGGATTAGTCATATGTGCTCACCAACAAGACCAAATACAAATGAAAACTCTCTATATTTTCAATATTTTAAGAGCTTTTCAAGGAAGAAGCTAGAAAGGAGAGAGAGACAATTTGTTATTGTTATTCAATTTGTTTTTTAGGAAAAAAACCCCTTGAAGTTGGAAGACCTTGCCTATACTCTTGAGAATCCTATATTTTTTAGAAGACTAGTCTTAAAGATGCTAAAAGTGGTAATATAAAAAGTGAACATGTGAGTGATCTTGTCTTTGTAGACATAGAGTTAGAACATCCTAATTCCAACATGATAAATAGTTTAAAAAAAAAAATGGATGAGAACAAATTTAATATAGCCTCTTTGAAAAGGAGCTTCAAATTTGTACATCACATTTGTAGAGTATGCAAAGCTCTTCAAACTATCCTTTGGGACTAGGTTTTGATGGATTCTTGTACTTGATTGGAACTTGTGATGGAATCTTGTCTTACATTCTAAACAAGATAATTTATGATTGGTCCACTAATTATAATATGGACACAAAGAAAGTTTAGACAATACGATTGAATCCCTTGAATTTTCAAGGTGGGATGAACGTATGGCACCATTTTTTTTTGGTGGTAGAGTGGCTTTCACTATGGAATGTGTATGCAAGTAAAAAAAATGGATAAAATCATCTATATGTGTATGATCATCTACAAAATTATCAAAATATTGGTGAATTTAGTATTTTTTTGAAAAGGATTTGGTGGTTTCATCTATTTTTCAAACATTTTTCTTCATGATAAAGGATTGATTAAGTAAGATTTTCACAAAAATTTGACAAATTTTTTTGGCTTGATTAACATGTACTTTGAAGGACAAATACAGAGGCCTAGATTGAGGCGCTCTTACATAGAAATGGACTATTAGAAAAGTTAACCTTGTTTGGATGTAATGAACCTAAAAGGTCCAATGTAAAATTTCATTGTTAACTACAAAAATGAAGAATGTACATAATGGTTCAACAATTGGACTATTTTAATAACTACTAATACTTTGGTCATGGGAGCTATGTCTTTTCAAATTTAAATCCTAATGGATGTTGTAGAGGTTTTTTGTCCTTCAAATGACTTTGGATAGAAAAAAATAATTTTTCATCCCATTTTGTTTGGAAGTTGCATGAGTATATTTTCAATGAACAATGCTACAAATTTTGTCATTATAGTATTATTGACTTTTCTAGAGAAGAAGATGCTTATATACTCTTGGTGTGAATTTTAGCCATAAAAATGGTATATTCTAAATTTGAATCCAACTTGTGAAATGAAGATTATCAATTGTAGTTTCTACTCCAATTGGAAAATTTGAAATTTCAATATTTTATAGCAATATGAACTTTTGGCCTATAGCCATAGTTGGCTGATTGACTAAATTTTAGAGTAACATGGTAAGTTTGGTTTATATTGTGATGTTATACACTATAATGTACATCTATAGTAAAATTTTTAGATTTTTGAGTATATTCTACATTTGATATGAATTTTCTTCATTTTTCCTTTAAGAAATTCATAAGAATTTCAAATATCCCCCCCTTCTCCAAATTGAAAATTTTATGACTTATAGTAGACATATGGCTTCATCTTGGAAAAATAAATATAAGATATTTTCTCTTATATCTAGTTGTAAAATGGTAGCAAACAAAATGATTTTCAAACTATTGATAGTATTCAATTAATGATGACATCCTTCTCTCTTAGATGTTACGACTAGTCAAAAATTAGCAACAAACTTATTGTACATTGTACAAACACTTTATTCATGCTTGCCTTCTTTGAAGACCGGAGTTTTTATCTATCTTTTATCTATAGTGGGCTACAATTCTTTTACGGATTTTTCAAATTATTTTTTATTATAGAGTTCAACAAGTTTAGGTGGTTCTAGCATGCTAAAAAACAAACCAATTTTGAAACAACAAATTGCATTGAAATCTCAATGAAGTGCACTTCAAGTTTATAACAAGTGAAAAATGTGAAATCCAAAATCATACAACAGTTTGGATCTCTTTTATACACTTTCTACCATCCTTTGAAAGATAGTCAAATTTTTTTTGCTATAGGCTAAAGAATAAGCAAGAAATCATACAAGCAATTCAAGTGGTATGCAATTTTTCTAGCAACTGGTGGTAGTACTAGATGATGGATAGTGTAAAAAAACATCCAAAACGTTGTATGATTTTGAATTTTACACATATACATTTATTATGGTCATAAAGTACTCTTCTCTACAATTGCAGCACAACTTGCATTTTGGAAATTGATTGATTTTTGAGCATGATACGGCTCTTTGAAGTTCAGGAACTTGCTAAAGAAAACTGCCTGGGAGCAAAAATTCGTAAACGAACTGTAGCCCACTCTACACCAAGCGATCAGGAGGAACAAAAGCCACTGTAGTGATATAAAGAATGTGTACTCAAATCAACTGTAGACGGTAGTCAACACATGCTTAAGCACACGTTGAGAGATCTTGATACTGATATTTAGTCCTAGGATTCTGAATTCTGATACTGATACTTAGTCCCAAGACCCTGCAGGTGCTGGATCATCAAACAAAAGATTTTGAATTCTATAAGTTTCGAAATCACCAATTCGTCATGCTAGCATTGGAGGTTACCGTAATCAGGATAGAAGTACAAAAATTCAGTATGATATGGGAGTGATCAAGTCTGAAGTATTGCAGAGCCTAATGTTTCCTCTTCTTGTTGGGACGTCCATCCTTATCGCCACGCCCAGAGCTTCTGTTCCTGCTAAACTTGTCTTGGCCTTCACCTTTCTGATGACCCGACCGTGATTTCCCCCTAAAATTATCTTTCTTCTCCCCAGATTTCTTGCCAAAAGATTTACCAAAATTTCCACCAGGTTTCCTGTCGGATTTCTGTGTACTTCTCTCAGGCCTCTTCTCTCCGCTGCCTCGCTTATTGGCAAAATGAGAATTATACTTGTTGGGCGGTCTTCTGCTACTAGATTGGCCAGCCAAGAAACCTGCAAATATAGAAGGTCAGATCTTGTGAATTCAGGCTTTGAGATGTCTATAGACGCCTGGAAGGTACCTCCTGGATCAATCCTAAGTGACTCAACTCCTCAAAACTTCGTGAAATATATCGATGATCATTCAGAAGAAATGAGAAAATAAGGAACTCGAGAACCTCATTAAATGCACAATTTCACACGAAAGAAAGAAATTCCAACATATTATCAGGGCATAAGGTTTCTTACAAATCTGACAAGGGGTCATTAGAACTGTATTAGCGGTAAGGTTAATTAAACAGGGGACTGAGCCACAAACATAAAAAGGTAATTAAAACACACCTTCATCAGGTTCTTCCCCAACTTCCTGCCTGTACCAATCGGCATCCTCCATGTCATCCTTATCCACTCCGCCAGCCCCAATTGGACCTTCATCAGGACTCATTTCGGCTTCATCGTCTGCTACGACATCGTAGTCTTCTTCCGGCTTCTCCTCCACAAATTTCCTCTTCTTCTTGCTGTTCCGATCTTCTTCCTTTCTCTTGACGTTCGCTTCTTGTTCTGCCCTTCGTTGCTTTCGAAGTGCTTCCCGTTGCTCTTTGGAGTTTCGCAAAGCCAAAATCTCTTCTGGAGTTTTCTTCACAAATTCGTGGAACATAACCGCCCCGTCACAAAGACCTTCTTCAACTTTCACAAGCTGCAGAGTCATCCGTGGTCCAATTTCATGCAGTTTCACGGCACTTCGCTGTGAAGCATGATTACCTTTCCCGAACTCATCAGCAAGCTCCACCTTCGCTGCCTCATCTTCCGCTTCACTTTCCGATCCATAACCCGTTCTGCAGATTGGGCACAATCGAACAATTCAACAAAATTGGCCTACAGATCCCTTATACCTTTCTCAATCGCAAAGTAGAGAACGCCTTAGGGTCCAGTTTAAATTCAAATTTGCTTAAGAACAACATATACAATATTTTTCAGTGGTTCTAGTGATATAATATTTGACTCCATCTGAATTATACTTTTCACAATAAAAGCAATTGAATTTGTTATTTTAGAACCATGAATCCTTGGTCTTTCAGTGGCTTAGAAACACAGTATAGTCGGTTAAATACTTACTTATTCACAAACTCGCTAACATCGCTCAATTTGCTGAGATCAGGAAGCTTCTTGCGTTGCACAAGCTTTCGAATATTCCGTGACACGCCAACTGGTTGCGCTGAAACGGAGTAGTGTCGGAAGTCGATGCACTTGGTTGTCTTATCGTAATTAAGAAGCAGCACCCTCTGACAGGTACTCAATTTAACCTGTCACAAATCACAAACTGCTTCAGACTAGTTGCAAGGTCTCAAATATACTCCGTATGAGATAACAATAATGAAGGCGATGCAAGTCGGCAAGCAAGGCGAAGGCCAAGTATGAAGACAGCACGGGAAATTACCGTGTTAACATTGATAGGAGGAACTATGTTCTGGAAAATAACAGCAATCAGCTTCAGATGCTCTTCACCTGTGGTCAACCCATTCATCACAACCTACATCCACATGATTCTGCAGTCAGTACACCACTGACTTAACGCAAGTCCGATGATAAATTCCAAGGCCTACTATGATGTCTCTGATGTTCCTTTCAAAACAAAAAATCACAGTATTGGAGGAACATGACCCCAAGAGCACCGAGGATTCATGGTTTGGAAACGACCAATCGAGATAATCAAACTGTCAAGTATATATTTCAAATGGGGACAGATTCTAGATTACAAGAATCAGAGAGGAACATTGCATGTGTTGGTAAATATATGAACAAAATAGGAAGAAGGAAAACCCCCGTATGATCTACTCGAATCTGCTAAAAGTACATGAGAATTGATTTGAGATTCTTAGTTCTTAACAGGTCAAGAGTTATTTACTTTAAAACTATCGTTTAGATAAAAATCGCAACAAATCATTCCCAGTATATTTTCTTTCTCAGGGTACTAAAGCAAGTCAAAACTCACCAGGGGAGGACTCTTGAATATTGCTGGTGGTGCTCGAGGCCGGCTTTGCGTCCTGGCAATGTCGGCAGCCAACGAGTAGGCGTGTATTTTGAACGTGAGCGTAGGCCCATGCGGACTCCGCGCCAGTCGTAGATATGGAGATGTCTTCGTATTGGACATAATCATGAAATGTGTCACTCCAAGAGGTGCAGCCACATGCACAAAATCTTTCAACGAATTCCTCTTCGACTCCTGTTCGAAAACACAATCCCAAGTATATCATTAGAATTTCGTCCTTTTCGTCCTTCACCGGAAATATACTGCTTCAAAACCCTTCCTACCTACACAACTTAACAGCCAGGAGGAAAATGGCGAGACACCTTTGGTTTCAAATTAGGGTTTTTCTTCGAACACCGGGTGTCTGTCTCGTAAGGCAAAAAGATAAAACTCAGATTGTATAGAAATGATCCATACCCGGAGATTGAGAGCTGTGTGCGGCATCATAACCTTGCGCAAATCCTTTTCCAAATTCCGCAAGAGTGCCGGCAATTTCCCTCGCGAAAACACGAAGCTCTTGGGCACTTTCTCGCCTGGAAGAGTGGCCGCATTTTCCTGCGTCGTGTCTTGCGTTCTCTTCTTCTTCTGCAAGAACCAAAATCACATAACCCCCATGACATCTTGTCCTTGAAACCCTAATCGTCAAAACCTGTAATCTCAATGCAAAAAGCCCGAAAAAACCCTGTCAGTCGAGTAAAACCCGCAAAGAAAACACGAACTCACCCTCCTAGTACGACCCATGATGCGCAGCAACCGTCTACGATCACCCGAACCTCAAGAAACTTCTGTGGCCAAACCAACCAAACGCTGCTAAACCCTAAACCCCTAAAACCCCGAACTGTTAGCAAAGACGAAAGGAGGAAGGAAAACCAGGATAGACTCTCACCGTCGGATGAACACGTGATTAGATCGACGGCGAGGAAGCTCTGAAACGGGGAACGTGTCAAGCTGGGATGCGCACGTGAGGGAACGATGGTGAACAGAATGACGAATGAAATTGTCAAAGTGAACACGTGGAATCACTGAGTCGCCTGCTCACGGTAACGGGACCAACACGGCTTTAGGGTTCACAACCACAAAGTCTTCGTCGGGACCACCAAGTGGTGGGGCTCACGGAAGTCGCGCCTTCGCGGTGACGCTCATCGCGTCTGGCGATGATCTTCTTCCCGCAGTCGATTCAAAAGTTTCCTCATGTAAGCGATCCAACTTCTGTTTCCAGCTGCTCTTAAATTCCAAGTTCTTCGAAATTCGCACGAATTCAGCGATAGAGATCCGAATTCGGGAGTTAAATTCCGTCGTGGGGAGTGGCTGCATCGCTCAACCCTAAGGGATCAGCAGCAGGCATTCATGGCAGCTCAAGTGTGAAGCGCGAGAAATGAGTCGAGGAATGGCAGGGAGAATGGGCTCCCATCGTGAATTGATTAGGATTTTGGTGATTTTGGTATTGAGTGTTGCATATGGTGGATCACGTGGTGCTGTAGTAGCGTTTCCGAACCCTAGGAGTAATAATGGTACCGCCATTACTAGGGTTCAGTCGGTGCGTGGGTCCGCGCTCGTGCTGCCGCTCATGGGATCCCAACGACGTGGCGGTCGTGTTGTGGATCGTCGACGTCTGGGAGAGGACGCGCGCATGACTCTTCACGACGATCTGCTCACGAAAGGGTTCGGATTTTTGTGCCCTGGGAACTAAAAGATTTGAATTGAGCGCCGTTGTTTCTGGATTGTGAATTTTGCATTGGTTGGGGGTTTTGGTTTACTGAAATTCGAATTTGATGGCCGCATTTTGCATTTCTTGGCAGTGTCTGATGGGTGTTTTGAGTGTAATCCTTGTATTTGAAGTCTGAATCTCTGCTTTGGGGTTGTTCATTTAGGTTGGCGATCAAGTTAATGTCTTCAGGAGTTCCGATAATGTGAGTGTTTTGGGACTTGACTTGTCTGGTGAGAGTAAGCATTACCCGCATATGCTTAGAAGAACGAAGAAAGAGATCGTTCTAATTGCAGAGCATCAGTTTCTAGAGAAATTGAACATATCAATGAATGAAGGAAACAGTTTTTTTCAGTTCTCGTTCACATGAAAGTGATTCTTCAGGAGTGGGACAATGTAATGGATGACAGGGTTAATGGATGGCATCGTACTGGCGTTAAATTTGTCCACCTTTATACTCTTTTTTCTAACTTTTTCTAAGATATATATATTTTTTGAACATTTTTGAGTTTGAAGGTGGGATAGGAAGTTGGATTTGAAGTTGGACCCCTAGCGGACTAAGGATTGATAGTTTGAAAATGATTATATTGTGGAAATATAATTCAGAATCAGGGAAGAGCATTGCATGTGTTGGTTGATAAATTCATAAAAATTGGAGTCCCATTTGACCGACTCGAAACTGCTCAAAATGCATAGAGATCCAATGTGGGCCTCTTGGTCCTTAAGGGGTTGATGTTCAAAGGTAATTGTTGGACCTGGAATACCGGTGTAAGAGAGTATTTGATTCTTCGTTTTAAGGTGGTGTTACTTATATCGAAAGAATGGCTGATCACACATAAGGCTTCTGTTTGGTTCCTGTTCTCCCTGCTACTTGTGATGACTGAAATTTTTCTAGAGATTAAGCTGTGGCTTGAATGGGGGTTGTCAAATAACTAACCTGTGGAGTTTGAATGCAGATACTATACGAGCAGAGTTTTTATTGGCACTCCTCCTCAGGAATTTGCTCTTATAGTTGACACAGGAAGTACCGTGACATATGTCCCCTGCTCCAGCTGCACTCATTGTGGCCATCACCAGGCATGTTCGCCTCTCGTACCCGTCTGTTTTTTGCTTTAATGTTTGAGAACTTGAGGTGACCAAATAGCGAATAGGTCTCAATCAAAGAGTACCGGAATTAGGGCGTTAATACACTACAGCAGAGGCAGGCAACATCAATACCCGTCCAAATGGCATGGATAAGAAATTGAAGTTCTTCCTATTCCTCATTTTATTGGCTTCCAAGAAATAGTGCCCGGAAAAAATACACTGGCTTCTTAATTGTAATGTCATCTGTAATATGCTACTTAGGATGTGCAAGGGATTCCTCAATCTATCTTTCTTACATTTGTGGTAGGCACTTGCACTAATGACATGTCGATGACATGCTTCCACTTCATTGCTTTTCTTCTAGTAACGTGGTACTCTCCTTATTCAAGAATTGCCCTTCCGAAGCACTGGACTTAGAGTAGAACGGTTGTTTAATTTAGAGTCTTAATCAAAGCAGGAGGATGGCATTTCGTGTGATTACATAGCCTGTACACGGGCTCTTTGTGTAACACAATTGGTGGATTGCGTTTGTTACAGGATCCTCGATTTAAGCCCGACAATTCAAGCTCGTATCAGGTGGTTGGGTGTCGATCACCAGACTGCATGTCTAGTATGTGCGATGCTAGGAATCACCAATGCAAATATGAACGAATGTACGCCGAGATGAGTTCCAGCAAAGGAGTGCTTGGGAAGGACTTACTAGGGTTTGGCCCAACCAGCCGGCTGCAACCCCAGCCCCTTGTGTTTGGCTGTGAAACTGCGGAAACTGGAGACCTTTATCTTCAGCATGCTGATGGCATTATGGGGCTGGGGCGTGGTCCACTTAGTATTGTGGACCAGCTCGTAAAGAGGGAAGCCATGGAGGATGCTTTTTCACTTTGTTACGGTGGCATGGCCGAGGGTGGGGGTGCTATGGTATTGGGGGCCATTCCAGCCCCTACAGGCATGGTGTTTGTAAAATCGGATACACGTCGTAGGTAAGCCCATTGCTCGTGGATTCTCTCGGCTCAGATATCGGTCGTATTTGATCATCTATGGAAGTAGAGCATTGCGAAATTATTTAGAATGAGATTGCTTACAACGTTCTTGTTGATATGAAAGCACCCTCGTTCATCGGATATCTCCTTAGCTTGGAATAAGGTAGAGGATACGAATTGCGTCATGTTAAGTGTTTTAACAGATGTTGGAGTGTGATTTTTGTGAGAAGCAAGGAGCCAAGTTTAGATCAAATCTGTAACATTGTTTATGAATTTCTTAGGCAATTTCAAAGAGGTAGGTTGTAGACTACTATAATTGGTAGTAGACAGCTCCGTTCAACGATCAGTAGTCATTCACATTTAGCCAAGTCATGCTTAGCTGCTTGCTAATTAGTCCAATCAAGTGTATGAATAGATGAGTTGCTGTTGGTAACTGGGATCAGTACAAGAGACTGTTGGTAAAACAGTTTGAGGGTTCTCTACCCTATGACGTTCCTGTTGGCATGAAAACACTCTCATTTATTCGATTTCTCTTTCGCTTCTTGTCATACATCCTGTGACTGACTGGAAGATTTTGGATGCAGTAATTACTACAACCTTGGGTTATCTGAGATTCAGGTGCAAGGGGTCAGCTTGGATTTGGATAGTAGTATTTTCGATAAGAAGTTTGGCACAGTCCTAGACAGCGGGACAACGTACGCGTATCTCCCAGGCCGAGCTTTCGATACTTTCAAAGATGCTGTAAGTAAACCACATATCTACATCTCTTGATGTGCTGAATCTAGGTGAAATGGGCCTTTGGAACTGAAATTTACTTTGTGTCCTAATTGTGGATTTTGAACTGGTGATTGAGAGCTCAGGTTATTCAGCAGCTTGGTTCATTGCAAGCCGTCGACGGTCCTGACCCAAATTATCCTGACATCTGTTATGCGGGTGCAGGAAGGTGAGTGTTTCCGAGTCCTCTGTAATGTGTCAGTTTGGTTCGTCTCACTGTGGCGTAGCTTTTAAGGGTATAAGTCTTTTTGGACACTTTGTAGATTTCTTTCCCTAAATGTGTAGTCTTTTATTGTACCACCATCAGAGCAACATCTTTTGTAAGGTAGGGGGTACAATGACTGTTGGGGACCTGATCCCGTCTCCTATGCTGACGGGATCAGGTCTACCAACAGCAACTCAACCATTCATACATTCAATTGAACTTAGTAGCAAATGGTGTAAACTTGACATGGCTGAATGTCATGGCCACTGATCTTTGAATGAACACGGGTTGTCTACTGGCACTTATAGTGGTCTACAACCTGTCACTTTGAATTTGCAAAAGAAAGTCATTCACTAATAATAATTTGGATCCTATCTGATTTTGCTCTTGGATTTTCTCCCTTAATCACACTTCTAAACATGTTAAAATGCATAAAGTGATGCAAATAGTATTTCTCTACATTATTCGGTGTGGATTAGCCGAATTTTGAACATGCTGCGCTTTTTGCCGGTTATGCTATGCGTGGTTCCTGGTAAGTATCGTGGTATGATCTGTACTGATGGTTTTGTTGTTATGTAACAGTGACGTAAATGAGCTGGGCAAGCATTTTCCTACTGTAGACTTCGTGTTTGCAGAAAACAAAAAAGTTTCTTTGGCGCCAGAAAACTACCTATTCAAGGTTGGTCATTCAACTAGAAGTGATAAAAAAATTCTTAATATTCGCTTGCTTTCGCAACGGAAGTCCTGAATTTCTGGATGCTTAATCTCGCGACAAGATATATATGGACTTTGAGTTGAATAGTTCCAGACAAATGTTTGATTCACCTGTGATTTGCTGGAAATTGAAGTCTTTCCTATCACTTGTTAGAAGCAGCTATTTGATGGAATAGGATATTTTGGTCACATCTCTTTATGATCAACTCCTCAGACATTTAGATGTTACATTTCTCTCTAAGTATTGCGTTGTTGCTTTCTGATGTTCCCTTTTGACTACAGCACACAAGAGTGGAAGGGGCGTATTGTTTGGGTTTCTTCAAGAACCAAGACGCTACCACCCTGCTTGGAGGTAATTTTTTTTTTTGGTCCTTTCCATTATTGTTTTGAAACATTTGTGATGGATTTCTCTAAATTTTTTGGGACTGTCATTGAGATCTTGTATTAACATAGAAGCCTTCAACGTTTAGCACAAAATGCAGTAATAGTTAAAGCCTTCTCTGTGTAGGTCCAGAGAACTTGGTTGTCGATTTTTGTTAGTCATGCGGGCACATATCAGCCATTTGAATGAGTACTAATATACGCTCGTTAGGCTGCATCCTGTTCTTATACTTGTACTGTACTTGGGGATTGTGCAGGAATTGTTGTGCGAAACATGCTCGTGACGTATGATAGAAGTAATCATCAAATTGGTTTTCTCAAGACGAATTGCCAAGATTTGTGGAGCATATTGCCACCTGAAACCTCAGTTGCATCGCCTTCAGCATCTCCTCCACCTCCTGTGAATGCCCCTCCTCCATCGTCAGCACAATCACCGGCACCGCTGTCAGAGGGTATGTGAAATACTAGGAAGGCCTTAATATTGACTTGATGATATAGCACTTTGAGAGAACTTTTTGGAAATGAATCGGTATTGCTTAAACCAATTCTAATTTTCATGTCGCTGATGAAGATTTGTGTTTTCCTTTACAGCTGAACAAGAGTTTGGGAGCATTGAACTTTTAATATCACTAGATGTAAATCTTACGACCTTCTCGAGCGAGATCCCCTTGTTTCTGTCAAGCATCTCTTCTGCGCTTGAAGTTTCACTGTCACAGGTTAGAATTTAACCACATTCTTAACGATTGCGTTTTGAGCTGATGTAAACCTTGTAACCGAATTTTTATTGGTTGTTTTATGCTTACGTGGTTGAATTATATACTTACATACGGTCCAAAATGTTGTGTAGATAAGTATTGAGGAGGTTATAGAAGAAGAGGGGCAAGTCGTTGTACGATGTATCATATCTGCAGGATCTTCACATCATTTTTCAGCTTCTTCTGCCAAGGTTCGTTTTCTCAACTTGCGTTTCCATTTTAAATTGAGCTGTTTATGTCTGATGAATAGTCAAAGCTCATGTGGTCACTCTTGTTGCTGTTGCTGTAATTATTGGTACTCTCTTTCTGATGTATAGTGCGACTTTGGCAGGCGTTGGTCTCACGATTAGAAAGGCACACTGTGCAACTGCCAGTAATTTTCGGTGCATATCACCTGAGAAGCTGGAAGGGTCTGCCTCCTTCAAAATGGTAAGGCAGTTGTTCATATTGTCAAACTATAAAGGGCTAGATATACTGCACTTTAGAATTCATTAAACTTCATTGTCTCTACTCCAAGGCGAGAGACTTACCAACGGTTCAAAAATGCAGAAAGTTCAATGAAATCAGACGTATTGAAAGCAATATTAGAATGTTGGACCTCATCATTCCAAGGAATTAATTTCTTATGTCTAGTCAAATTGTGGCATTTAGTTATAAGGAATAGTGACATTGTAAGATTGTCAAGTATGGTTTTTCAAGTTTTCAATTAGTGCGGATTATACTGAACGATCATATAGTGAGAATGTTGAGGATTGCATTGAATCACTTGAATATTACACATTACTATTTGGGGTAGAGATTTGGTGCTTGATAATTGACAGAAATGTTGCTGTCATATTCTCCATCATGGGTCAAGCTCTACACCAAGTTGCTGAATTGATGTTGACCCTAATAATCCTTTGTTGCGTTTTGGGACAGGAGTTGGCTGCAATCCAAAAAGGTCAAGGTGGGTGCCATCGTTGCAGTATTGGTGGGACTGGTGGTAATGCTCGCAGGCATTGCAAGTTTAGCTTACTGGTACTTCTCCAAATATCGACACAGAGACCAAGTCAAGTACAACAACTTGAATCAGGTAGAGTCAATTGAACAGGAAAATTTGATTGGTGACCAACAATTGTAGTTAGTCACCCGCATACTCTGTACAGTGCACCGACAGGGCGACACAAGCCTGGGGTTCCTGTCTGTATTGACAAGTGATTAACCCTTTTAAGGACACTGAACCTAAAAAGGTCCAATGGATGACTTCACTGTTAACTGTAGAAACAAAAAATGCTTCAATAATCGAATTATTTTGGTATCTACTTTGATAATGGGATCCGTGTCCTTTTAGGGTTAAGCTGGACTTTTTCCATTCCAGTTTATTGTAGAGTAGGTTTTGAAACCATCATTGGACACTTCTGTGTAACTTGCAGATTTGACTAGTGATTCTAAAGAAGCAGGAGTGATTTTCCCACGTTGCCTCTCAAAGTTTACTGGTGTTTCTGAATTGTTTTGTAGTTTTATGTAGCTTATCACCTTTCATTGCTTCGGGGTTGCTCGCTGAGTTGAGCCAACATCATGGTTTCAGCTTCTCCACTTAATTCTGACCCCTTCTAGAAATCAACTCCTACAAATTCTTTTCTAAAATGTGTTGCCTCTATTCATGAGAGTCTAGGGTTGCTTTTTGATATACCTATTTTCAGCAGTTTGGAATTTCATAGTTTATTCTTATGGTGTCCAAAAAATGCATTAGAAGGGAATTTAGAATACTCTCTTGACTTCTCACAAGATTCAACAAATAATTGGATAATTTTATAAAAGACCAATGCTTAATTGCTTATTACACATTTACCTTATAGAAGTTTTCAAATGTTGTCAACGATTGAATAGGTTTGTAATGTAAGTACCTTTGGGAAGTTTCAATAATCATGAAGTATAGTACTATAATTTGTCATGAATTGACAAATGGTTCATATTGGATGAGATGTTGATATAAGAATAGAAATTTGGACCTACTTTTACTCTTGAAAGACAACTTGGTCATACAACGAATTAGAGGCTAAGTTGGGCTTTACAAAGCCAATATTGAATGGATCTTCTAAAATTTTGACATAGGGAGTAGATATGTAGTGTTGACATGCACTCCTTTCATGTGAAAATAATTTATTCTTCCAATTGTGATTCCAAATCATAAATCATCTTAGTTGCAATTTTTTTAATAGCATGTGCAAAGCTCTTTTTCTACTTTTGAAATTTATCAAATATGCAGTTAACATGATTATATAAGATGCAACTTTTAAAAAAAAACTTTGTATAGTGCAAAAATCTTATTCTTGGAGGATTTAAAGTCTATTTACCTTATTGAATAAGGGTGAGAAAAATCTTGAACTTCTACAGTTAAATTCTATTTTTAATATCTTAATTTATTTGGTCAAATTTTTCATATTTTTTCCTAGACATTTCCATTCCATAGTAGTTTAGTACAATTGTATTGGATGAATTTCTAAGAAAACTTTAGTTTTTTTCCTCTATCGTAAATAATTAATTTTATTACCCAAAATTCTAAAAAAAACATTATATAACTTTGGTCTTTGAGGGGTGAAGACAAAATCAAACTCAATCCAAATATGTGACAAATTACAAAACCAACTAGACAATAGTTGTATCTAGGTGGGACACTATATTAAATTTTAACCCTATTCATGTGTCTCCAAAGGATATTTTCTTTGGGGGTTTTACTTTGCCTTCCTGCCTTTATGGTCCCCTAGTGTTACATAACTCTCTAATACTATGCATTTAAATAGGGATCTTTAATGTGATAAAGAATAGTACAATTCATTCTTGGTGAGTTACATTTGTTTCAAATTTTTTTATCTCCATGTGCACTACAACATACAAGAATTTAGTTCATTACTTTTATTATGCAATGTGCAAAATGTGATGACTTTCACAATTAAAAAAATTCTTTGACAAAATATGCAACTTCAATGTCACATTGTCTAGCTATGACATAAATTCCAACAAAGCTAAATTGAAATACTAAATACAAAAATGTACAAGCATTGTTAATGGCTTTGAAAATCCTTACAAACAAATTTTAAAAGATATTGTATCAGCCTACAACTTCACATAACCAAATTTCATAAAGTATTCCTTACATTTGATGATTAGGATTCAAAACTTCACCTATAGCATTGAGCAACACCTCAATAGCCATCATCTTCATTTATAGGAACTCTAAAGAACCTACACTCTAAACAAAATCAAATGACAAATAGAACAAACACATATTGAATTAAACAAGATGAAAAATGCTACAATATCTTTATTTAAAGTTGACCCAACAAAAAATTGTATACTAAAGTGTCTTAGTTGCAAAAACATGCCTCCATACAAGTTTAGGTTTTGCCTTTGCACATGTCTAGTGCCCCCCCTAAGTATGTCATAGTGCTACCACCTACTAGGATCCAACATGCCTAAAGTTATCTTTAGGGGTGATAATGATAGTTATCATCATTGTCAAACAATTTTAGCTTGTTTTGATTAATTCTTCTATAAAGCCAATAATAAAATAATTAAGGGCATGCAAGCTTCTACTATTCCACCCTTCTACATAGTCAATCGTCATAGGAATGTAGTAGAAAAGCCTGTGTAGAAGTAGTTTGTAATTTGAGATTCTAAGTCCAAAGTAGTTTCAAGCCTAAATTTTCTTTTAAATGTATGCTATTCTTTTATAGTATTAGAAATAATAAGGTTATAGTTATGTTACTTACAACCTATATTACTTACAACTATATTAACTTTATCAAGACATTCTATGATATATAAGTAAAAAATTTCAAATTTTTGGCTCTTTGATTCTATATAAATCCTATTTTTAGACTCACTTATATTTATAAGACTAATAGTACTAAGTGATCCCTTCAAAGCAATGACACTAGTTAGTGTGTGTGAACCATGTGAAATGCAACCCTACTAATACAAGAGAAATGGGTGTTTTAAGTATAGTCCTATAAATAATGAGCTCTTAAAGAAATTTCTAGTAAAATTTTACTAGAACTACATGTGTTTTTAGTAAAATTTTACTAGAAATCTCCTTAAAATCTCAATACTCATAGGACTATATTTAAAACATTCATTTCTTTTGAATAATTGGACAAGTCTTAGGACTAGATATAAATAGGTACACTATAACAATGGAAGGTACCTATAATATAGATGCTTAGGCTTCTAGGTTCATGGACTCAACATCTTATACTCACGTACTAGCAATCCCTCTCATAACATTGTATATATTAGAAATCTTCTCTTCCCTACTTATATTTTATATATATACATACATACATACATGTTCAATTGTACAAGCCAAGCATTTGAACCTGTTTATAAAATGTCTTTTGAATTGTAGTTGTTGTCCTTTTCCACCTTCTATGTAGAACCCTAGGAAAAAAGGTTAGAACCTATCTATTCAACCTATAGGTCTAAAGATAGAATCTATCTACATTTGTGGTTTTGTAGAGGTTCTATTGTATCTGGCTTTGCTTAATGAAATTCATTCCTTAGGGTAGCTATATGTGGCTCCTACCATGTGTGTGGCTCTTCACTAAACTAGTTTCAGCATGTTAGAGGTGCCAACTTGATTGTGGCACTTAAGAAATTTTTGGAAGTTTGGTGTAGTATTTTTTTATGCACGATTTTTTGCTAGTTAGTTACATCTAGAAGATGTTGGGCATTTTTTGTAAATAAAATATTCATTTTTTGGTCAAAATAGCTAAATTACTATTGTATGTTGATAACATAGCCAAATTTTACTCAGGTAATATTTGTTTCAATATAGATATCACCAAGTATTATATGAGTATTGAAGAAACAATTAGTTTTTTCTCCAAAATGATAAAAAAAAAATATTAGATTGGTAGGACATTTAGCCATTGGTGTGCCTATACTAGGGTTTAAAGCATTGCCGTTACAAGGTAGTGAAATCCCTATAGGAACTTGGTTTTAACATGTAAGGGCCTCTCTTGCATTGGTTAGCCAAAAAAGCCTTGCTCCATCCTTGCAATGCTTTCACACTAGGTCCATGTAGTCATTGCAATGCTTTAGTACGTCGGAAGTGTAATCTTTTTTTAAATTTTTACACTGATGAAACTACAATTCTTCATGCAATTCCAATGACTGGCCTCCAAAAATAATGCCAAAACAATGAAACTCGAGCATGATCAAATTTCCACTGTGCACCAAAAGATGAAGGAAAAACAACAAAACCTTAATACACTTGGTGTATTGGAAACATTGCCCAAAGCCACAATAGAGGGTTGTTTTGGATCTTTTCCCTGGCCTTGTTGATGGAGTCGTGTTAGAGTACAATGAGGCATGCTGGCGATGCTCGAAGAGCATCACCGTTGCAAAATGGAAACGTGATAATATTACAAAAAGGCGACATTTGGGGGCTCTACTACATCAAGGCAAAGAAGCTTTCTGATTTTCTTGGGCAACACTGCAAGGCTCCATCTACGCCATTTTCAGGGGCTAAAAGAGTTGACCCATTTTCGACCAGCTACATAGTGGGTGACACTCATGGACAATAGTAACAGTAGAAATATTTGGGAGGTATACATTGAAAGTATAAAATGATCACAACATGTACATTGAAAGCGACAATGATCACCTACATTGGTTTTGTAACAAGTCTATGGTTAGAAATTGGTTTGCCTACAGATCAAGACTAGAACAAATAGAATCTTCACAAAAAAAAATTTATTGTAATTTTGTATTTGAGGGAAAATTTTTAAAAGATTATGAAATACTTCTTCACTCTATTTCTTTCCATAGGAAAATTTTTTCCTCAAGTTTCCCCATGCTGCAAACAAGCTAAACTGCTTAAGTGGTTGGAAATAGGTCATCATCTTGATATTTTGTGCACGCAAGTGCACATGCAATGGCTCAGCCCTTTGTCTATGGAGG
Source organism: Pseudoscleropodium purum (assembly GCA_963969395.1). Classification (NCBI taxonomy): domain Eukaryota; kingdom Viridiplantae; phylum Streptophyta; class Bryopsida; order Hypnales; family Brachytheciaceae; genus Pseudoscleropodium; species Pseudoscleropodium purum. The sequence goes on from OZ017795.1 coordinate 32,160,049, forward strand.
AATCATTCTCTTTCATGACATCATTCATGATGTAAAATGACTTAGATAAGACTTTACCGAGGGATGAAGCGTGGATTGCGGTGGGACTCTTCCTTCAAGAACGGCAACTGGCCCGCGAGGTCGCTCTATGAAAACCATTTCACGTCCCTTTGTACGTTGATGCGGTGGAGATGCTCGTAAGGGTTTTTCCAGCCCCGGCCCGGCAAGACCCCATCGGCGAGCCGCCTTGTGGATGCTCTGAACTGTCTGAAGTTGAATGTTTTCTAAATTTCGTGAGAGGCAATGCAAAGGCGCCGACGGACTCCCACGAATTGGGCTTCGATTCCTTGACAATTATCACTCTACAGTAGCTCAGTCGGTTTTTTCCAGCTTTAACTTCCACAAGAAAGCTATTAATGTGCATCTGTCACACGAGCTATAAATGTGCAGCAACTAGGCGGGATGTTTGCTTCATTCATTCCCTCGTGCTTGACGTAATTAACAGCCAAGCCTCTGCAATTGGTAATTTGGTAGTTTCCTATGTGGTTCATTTGGCAGCTGCTTCGAGCTTTACACGAGAGTTTTGTTTTTCTCGTTCTCGCCAGTTGAATTGCTGGGTTCAATCTTGGTGTCTTCTGCATTGGGAGCTTCAGGTATGAGTCCCCCGATTATTGCGGTGGCGTCTTCTTCTCGTCTGTGGAGCAATGGTATCTGGAGCATTAGCCTCTTGGTGATTTAAGTTCGCGCCATGGGTGCGGACATGCTTGGGTTTTTTTGGAAACCGCGAGATTAGGGTTTGGAATGAACGGACTAAGAGATTGAAAAGCATAGAGCAGAAACAGGGAGCGTCTCTTGGATCATGGTTGTGGATACTAGAGAGAGAAGGGGAGGTTGAATGATGTGCTCAGTGCGGAGAAAAGCATCTTCGTTGCAAAGTCGTGTGTGACAAGAGAAGGGTTTAAAGCATGGGTGTCGAGAGTGCTGGAGCACGAGAGAAAGGGGCATGGCTGCAGCAGTCAGTGCAACCGAGTCCAGGCTTCGCGAAGCTTCTGGCTGCACGAAGTGCCCTGTGCCAATCCCTGGAGAAGTCTCGAGCTTTAGGCTCATTGTTAGATCAATCGGACAAACGGTTGCAAACAGTGCAAGAGCGACTTTCCCCTGTGAGGAGGGCGCTGGCGCCTCTGGAAGTGCAGGCCAAGGTGGCAGACGGGCTCACGCAGCGAATCGACACAACGCTGGAGCCCGCCATGTCCGTGCTCAGCATGTTTGATGTGGTGAGCAAGATTAGGATTCGCCTGGTGCGGGATCCTCGGGATGACTTCGATGGCTATATGGCGGCCGTGATACAGCTGGAGGATGCTGTCGATTACTTGAAGCAGAATTCGATTGTTGCCATCCAGTGGTTGCAGGAAGCTGTGACGTTTCTGAATGAGGCAGGCTCCACGGATATTGTGCGCATCAAGCGGCTCAATGCGTCCCTGGAAACTCTCAAGTCTCAGCAGGCAGGTATGTGCCGGCATAGTTCCGTGCTTTTCATGGAGATTTTGCTACTGTTCTACGCCGCATTTTCACGTCACTTACAGCAAACTTACATGTGTAGGAGTGTGATTTTTGGGAGTTTTTTTGGTACTCCATTCACGGCGTTATGAGGGCATGTTTCTCTAACAGCAGAGTAATCTCTTAAAAAGTCCAGCACTATTTCAGATTTTGTTTTTGAACCACTGAGAAAAGCTTACCAATACAAGTTTCATTAGATTAACCCCTACTTTTTCACTGAAACAAAGGTTAGCAACCCCCACTTTGAATGACTTGAATAACTCTTGTTTTAGTGAAGTTGAGACAGGAATTTATGATCCATTTGTCTCTTCCTCGCTGCATAATTCCTTGCTTGGAGCTTTCTACATATTGCTGGAGAGTTTCTTGAAGGCCCCTCCTGGACCATGCGTTTAAGAATAAAATAATTGAGAATAGTGTCTGTTTATCATCGTGTCCATGATAGCGGATTAGGCTGTTAGTTAACGTAGGAAACCCATTCCCGTGGCTTAGTGGTTTATCTTATTATAATGGAGTTTATTTAACGTAGGATTTTGTTCCAATTTCGTGAGGATTCCAATGCATTAAAATACTTGGATATCGGATGATTTCGTTATTGAATTTCGAAGTGTGAGTGAACTGTGGTAAACAATGACTCTTCAGCTGTTGTACATTGGCATCTTCCTAGATTCTAAACATGTACTTGTCATAATCACTTGCTCCACTCATGTACTATTCGTGGCCTAAGATCTCCTAGGAGAAAGGGTTCTTTGCCTTTTATTGTGTCAATATACTGAGGGAAGAGGTTTTACTCTTTTACAGGCGGGGCTGTTAGTCTTGATGGTGGGCTTTTAGTTGCTGCTCTTAGCAAGCTTGAAAAAGAATTTAAGCGTCTCTTAGAGAAGAACAGTCGCCCTATTGATTTACCCCATCAGATGGAGCCTCAAGAAGGGGATAGCAACTCAGAAGAAGAGTTGGACTATTTGGTCAGTTTCCCACAGGAGGTCCAGGAGCGTTTGCAAGCTATTATTGGAAAACTAGTGGGCAATCCCAATTATCAAAGATGCATTGATGCGTACCAAGAGTGCCGAGGTGCACTCTGTGAAGAAAGCTTGCAAGTAAGTTCGTCGTTTCTCTCGTATGGTTGACCATTGATAATATATAATAACTTGTACTGTTTATCATACTTTCTAACATTGAAGTAGAATGCATCTTGATTATCTGAATTTAATGATTCAGTGTCCTACCGATGAATGCTGTTGAGGACGGAGGTGTACCACTTTTATTGTAGCTCCTGATGAGAGTATTCCCTCGTTGAAGTCTAACTTGCTACCAACGATTTCAACAGGACTTTGTGACAAATTCCATCCTGTTCACCTCTTCAGTATATTGATCTCAATCGGGCCTCGCTGACCATTTTTCTTTCACCTACTGGTTTTGCAGATTTTGGATGTGAGTTATTTGAACGGCATTACTCCAAAATCAGTGAGTGAAATCACATGGGATGACCTACAGAATATGATACATATTTGGACCCATCACCTCGAGGTTACTGTGAAGGTCCTATATGCTGGTGAAAGGCGCCTTGCCCGTCAAGTGTTCAAATACCTGGGGGATCTAGTGTGGGTGGAATGTCTACGTCACTTGGCTGAGCCTGAGATGAATGCATTTATTCAATTTGGAGAAAGCGTTGCAGCAAGCCAGCGTTCTCCTGAAAAGCTTTGCAAGCTGCTTGAAATGTTTGTGTGTCTGGAGAAGTGTGAACCAAGTGTTACTCGAGTATTTGACGGACAAGCTTGTGCTGAGATCCGATCACGTTATCGAGAGCTTCTGAAGCAGGTGATGAGACTACATCATGCCTTGTGATATAAATTCATGCTATTTACTGCACATGCAAAGAGATTAGCTAACGATTGGGCTTCATTCAAGTTTTCACAAGTCATTATAAGGGACTTGTTGTTATCTGTTGGAGATTTGACTGCATGTTCAATTACTACGGCTTGAATTGAAGATTCCTCTGGGGAACTGGGTCTGCTGAGTTCAAATAGCATCGATTTGCTTCTCTCAATATGTGTATGGCTGTGCTTGACACTGCATTTAGCCCTGAAGCGCTCCGACGTCCATATTCTGGACGATGAACAGAGCGCTTCCAGGCGTTGTATTGTCACATCGGGAACTGCACCCCACCCCCCATCCCCCACCCCCACCCCCACCCCTCTCAGTGTTACAATACTGTTTCAATGGTTTCACTCCTTTCACAGTATAGTATTGAAAGTGAATTGTTGCAGTACAAAAGCAGTACTGCAACAGTGTAGTTTCAATGGAAATGCACTATTCCCACTGAAGTTCTATTGTTGCAGTACTGCTTTTATACTGCAACAATATACTTTCAATACTATACTGTTAACCCTTTGTAGCAGTATTGTTTCAATAGGGGGTACTTTCCTGATGGGCTTGTCTAGTAAACTTTGCATTCATCTAATCTCATACTTGAATCTTGAAGTGAAAATTTTCCTTTACGACAAATTTCTTGAAATTGCAGTAAATGATATTTCTGTAAAAATATATAAGCCAAAATGTGCAAATAATCGAAAAAGGATTGAGGCGTTTAGGGGTTAATTTGAGAAAATTGCCGTTCTTATCGCTAGTGTTTGTAGAGACCAACATGCTTACCTGCTGTATGTTTTATGACAATGGCAGGTTGTCTATGCCTCTGGGAAGACATTTTGGGACATTGATGACTGGGTGAGGGAGCAAAGGGAAGGTGCGTCACAGGACGGCAAGGTCATGCAGCTCTGCAGCTGGGTGGTCAATTATCTAAAATATGTACTTGCCTTATTTCCTGAAGCGCTAAGCAAGGTACTCCGAATTGCCGGGAGTTGGGAGGTTGGTCCGGGTGAAGAGAAGGGACTCTCTCAGGGGATTGCGCAAATCTTGCAAACTCTGGAGGAACTAGTCGAAAAACGGGCCAAAGAGTTGCAAGACCCAGCCCTACGCCACATATTCCTGATGAATAACATGTACTATATTCGCAACCGTGTGAAGAACAGTGATCTCGGGCCTCTTTTGGGCGAAGACTTGATGTCAGAAGTTGGCCGCAAGGTAAATTTTCTCTCATACTAGAGGCTGGAACTTGGGGACTGTTAAAATTTGTCTGGGTTTAGGAAAGACATTTCAACTCTACCTTAAGAAATCCAGCTATGTATCCGTTTCATCATTTTCTGGAGTGTTCCAAATGCAACCGGGCTACAAAATAGTCAAGCGGACAAGACCGCTTAATCCCAACTTCGGCTAATTATTACTTTTAAATGTCTTGCTATCGTGTGCTGTGGGGTCCCAGATAGATAGCTATATCTTGGCCTCAACTTCTTGCTTTTTCTCATGAATTGTCTTGCCCTAGGTAGAGGAATTTCAACATTGATTGAAATACTTGCACTTCACCTGTATTAGTTGGAGCATAAATCTGCCGATTGTTGACGTAATGTTTCACTTAAAATCGAAGGTAATATTGACTGGTATGTGCAGGTGTCGCAAAATGCATTGAAATACCAACGAGAAGGCTGGCAAACAGTGCTGCAACACCTGAACCGGGAGGGACTGCAGGGCTCGTCCTCCGGCAAGTATTCTCGTGAGTTGGTGCGTCAAAGGTTGAGGGCGTTCAACGCAGCCTTCGATGCGACGATTGAAACGCACGCCAAGTGGATCATTCCTGAACAGAATCTGAGAGATGGGACCATTGCAGCTATCACCCAGATGGTGGTTCCTGCTTACCGGAGCTTTCTCGGCACCTTTGGTTCTTTCCTGGAGGGTCGCATGCGTGACACAGATAAGTACATAAAATACTCTCCTGAAATCATGGAGACTATTCTAGGGGATTTGTTTACAGGCAGTGGTTAGGCTTTATAGTGCACATTTTTTTTTATTGATTTTTGACCCATCCTCAGGGTTGAGTTGTATTCACATTATTTCCCCCCTTGACCCTTTGTGCTTGGGTTCCATTCAAATGCATTTCGTGTGCTCTTTCTGATGTGGTTATCATTTCTTCACTTTGACAGTTTGACTCTAATGAACCAAAAACATTGGAAACTGCTTTGGTACAGGCTTACTAGCTTACTGCTAAGGGACTGACTTGCTAAGGACATTATGTCAAATTACCAAAATGTATGTGTATGCAACGAACCACCAGATCACAAGTACTTCTACATGTGTACTTTCTATGCAAGTTGTATGTGTAAATGGTTTTGCCAGTTGCCACATGTAAGGTTGAGGCAGTACTAGTCAATCATTTAAGCAATTTTGGAGCAGATTGTGTGCAGTAAGAGGTGCTAGAGAATTTTCTCATATAGGAAGATAGGAAACATGGGGATAGCAAAATTTTCAGAATTTTATTCCCAAAATTGAAATTACTGTGAATTTTGGGAGCCAAAAAGTGCATTTGACTAGTAGCCAATGTCTAAAGTCTTCCAATTCTGAACATTCAAGAATTATTTTCTCACTCATTGCTTCATACTTTCTTGCTCACTATTTTATAAACATGTGTCATAACTTTATTAGTCCCAACCTTGAAAAGGATTAAAAAAGGCATTCCAAGCTTGAGTTCTAGCCTAAGCATTTGAAGATTTTCAATTGCTTTGGAGGGTTGTGAATTCCCTGAGGTTTTCAGACTTGGGGAACTAGCCACACAAGTTGCATGATGTGGCATAATGATTGCCACATCTAAAAAAAAATTTCAACTTTTCTTTTCAATTTGAAATTTAAAAAAAATCTGATAGCAATTGTTCTCAAGTTGCTAGGGGAATAGCAATGGGAATGGCCCTTTTAACCCCTTGAAAATCCTCTAATGGGTGAAAAACACAACAATATTACTTATGGAGTGAAAGATTATAATGTTTGACCATGAAAGTGTTAAAATTGCAAAAGTGTTGTGAAGTCTTTCAATCCTCTTTTTACAAGTCAAATCTAAAAGGTTGGTGATCAAAAAAATTTGAGGTTAAAGGACCTAATATGTATAACCCCAATCAATTTATAGCTTTTAAAAATCTAAAATATAATTTTTCTAAATAAATTTTGAATGTGATTTTTCTCCAAAATCTAGTGTATTTGAGGCTCATTTCCAAGAGCTCTCAATACTACTAGAAGTCAAGATTACAATAAGTACCTTTGTACAAAATCTTAAATAGAAAAATCACTATCATTTATTTTCAAGATTGGATTTTTGATGCTAAAACTAAACTTCAAGAAAAACTTTTTAAAAATAAAAACTACTAAAATAGAAATTTAATTAGGTTTTATTTAACTTCAAAGTTTTGCAAACAACAAATTTAGGTGCCTTGGGCATTTTAGGATTCTTTTTATATATATATTGACACATCAACAAAAAAGTCGACTTTGAATCAAAACTCAAACTTATGTGCACCACTACTTTTGTACTTTAAATGAAGTCTACCCCTTATGAATACTTGTTGTGTTTTGACAATGATACATTGACAAAATCATCAAAGTTAGACACTTGCTACAACCTAAGAAAGTATAATTTCAAAGGGATAATAAATGATTCACAAGTCTCCATCACTAAATACTACAAGTTTTCCTATGAAATTAGTATTACTACTATAAAAGAACTATCTACAAGACATAGCTAAGGAAGTAAAAAAAAATACAATCTTGTAATAACAAAGAACAACATCAAGAGACAATAACAACTAAGTCTTTAGCAATCAAAACATGTAAATTAAGGAGAGTAGCAAAGTTATATAAAGAGCAACAATGGTAGTAAAAGACAAGTCAAGAAGAAAAGTCTACATAAAGTGTTTGCACTTGGAAGGTGGCTTAGGATTCCTCTAATTTAGAATAAGAGAAAGGAATCTTCACTAACCATTTTTTTTTATGTTAGTATAGATCAAATGAGAAAATGCCTTGTTGCAAACCTTAGAATAAAGTAGTTTATGATTGTTGTGTGACTATACTACTTTTCATTTGTGATTAGTCAATGACTAGTCTACACCTACTTTGTGATTGAATTGCATAGATTAGCAAATCCTACTTTAGCCACTACAATGGATACTGAGGGACACCCTAATTTTTTCCTAAACAAAGATGAAGTTTCAAGCATTCATCTTGAATAAGTACAAATGAAATCTAAAGGTGACATGTCATAAATACTAACAACTCATTATAATAAGATTATTAATTCAATTTTTCTTCCCACCTAATTAGGTGGAAATTCAAATATAGAAATATGAAAATTTCCATGACACTTTTTTGAGGATATACAACCATAAATTGTTTAGAAGTTGATTTCCAATTGTTCCTTTCATGTCGTGTAATCGTTTATCATTCCACTATTGAATGACTTTAGGATCATTCTTTTACGTTCACATTAGTTGATAGAGCTTTTGGTGGATGATAAGGTAGTCATGAAATCAACCTACATTTTCTTTCTCGTTGATTTATCATTCACTAGTCATTTCTTCAACTATCATATAACTCCTACATTTTATACATTGGCCTTAGTGCTAATAAGCTCAGCCAATGTTGCAAACGAGTTGTTTAGGAGACCTTGTCATTGTTTAGGTACGTTGCAAAGTATGCTATTTTATTCTAGTGAATAGGGATAGGAGAGATGAACAATGGAGTGAAACCAATATTTGAACATAAAATAAATCTATAATATATCCCTTCCTTAACTTAATATCGATATTGTGTTCTATAACTTACTTGCATACACTTCCATCTCATTGATTTGACCTCTTCAAATGACATTCTAAAACATTTTGCAAATTTATCATACTATCATTGATTATATAATATAATTGTCTTACGTTTCCATCAATTTAATCTTGAATATGACTATCTTCTAAGCATATGAAAGAGATTAGAGTGAAAGGTAGATTTAACCTCATTATGAACCTTCTTCCTAATTACGTCCCTATCTACATTTGTCCAACATTTCATCATATCCCTTCCCAATGAATACAATAGATGGCAAGAAAATCATCTTTAATACAGTTGTCAATCCAAAGCCCATTAAACTACACAGTCATACTTCAATACTTTTCATTAAACATATCACAACCATACATATATGATATATTACTCCAACAATATTCACAAAATTATCATTTATAATATAAATACACTTTCTTTACCATTCAAATTTATTCTAAACATGGAATATTATAAATCTAAATTTAACCAATCCAATAGAGCCTCTTCCTTAACTCCTAAAGTTCCATAACTATGTTTTCACTTAAAACACTCAAAAATTGCCAAATTTAGTACAAGTACCAAATTTTTGAAAAAATATTTTTTTTGATGCATGTAACCATACAATCTTTTATTATGCTGACTTGAGAATATGTGGTAAAGATTTCAAGAATTTCTACTGTGTGGATTGCAAGATATTAGCATTGAAATTCATTGAAATCATTTTTTAGGCAATGCAAAAAACAAGGCAGCTACACTTGACAATCTCACTTATCTATGAAAAAATGACTAGAATGGAGGCAGGGTTGACGAATCTCAACGTCCGCCCCAAAATAGCGTCCGTTTTCTAGACGCAGCGTCCCTCCCGCCGTCGGAAGGCGGACGCGCGGGGCGGGGCGGACGGGCGGGGCAGACGGCCAGGGCGGGCGTACAGACCAGACGGGGCGGACGGATAGGGCGGACGGGGTGGACTTCGCATTGCCATTAGTCATTAGAAAATTTTATATTGTTATGTAATTTGAATGTTACACAATCAAAAATGAATGCATCCACGTAAAATAAGATGTACATATAAAAATATTTTTATACGCAAATGAAAATATAGCATCTTTATATATAAATATATATGTATAAACAAAATACATGAAAACATAGTTCCAATATCACTATTGAATCCTATACGATCTTTTTAAGATCTAAATCTTTCACATTCTTTTTTGTTTTTAAATAATGAAAGGACCATTGTTTTTAAAAAACAAAATTCTCTTCAAATCCTACTTTCCACCGGATGGACCACTACCTTCTCCCAAAACAAAAAGAAAATCTGTTGTACCGAGGAGTTTAGCAGATGATTGACAAGTTGACCGTTGTTGACTTGGACGGACTATTTGCCCTCCAGATTAAACTTCGATGTCCACCTTATGAAATTGTTTCTTGGTTTCTGGAGAGAAGTCATTGTTCTCTTTACGCAGGGTTGACGAATCTCTACATCCACCCCAAAATAGCGTCCGTTTTCCGGACGTCCGGACGCACGGACGCTAGCGGACGCAGCGTCCCTCCCGCCGTTGGAAGGCGGACGCGCGGGGCGGGGCGGACGGATGGGGCGGCTTAGAAAACCCGTTTTGGGTTTTTTGTTTTGATTGTTTTCACCAATGAGAGATTGAGAGTGAAGTCATTTTGATTTTGATTTTTCTTATATTGCAATTGCGATTCAATAGAGTTGTATATCACTATTTATGTAAAAGCTAAAATATGAAATATATTTTTAATTTTTTTTGTTGAATTTCATTTTGATTTAAAAACAAAATCACTTTAAAATCCAGCGAGATGTATATCATCAATAAACAAACAATTTTATAATAAAATGATTGAAGAAACCATTGTCATTTGTCAATATGAGCTCCATATATCATGAGCAACTAAACAATCAAACATCTAAATTCACATCTCCATAATTCCTATGGACGCCAATCCACATCTCCTCTAACCTCAGCCCCACTACTCTCTCTTGCAGCTCTCCGTTCAAAATCTTCATTATCGGAGTCATCTTCATTGTCGGAGTCATCTTCATTGTTGGAATCAAGTATTGTTGTCTCCTTCAAGTCTTCTCTCGAAGTAGGTTTACTCCCTTCTTTCGAATTTAATTTTTCTTTTTTTACTTTGACAGAACGATTAAAGGCTTTTTGAATAGGAACCTTTCTTTTCTTTCTATTTGACAAAGTAGAAACATTTTCATCAAGAGGGGTCCTATTCTTCACTGGAGAGATAGCAAAAAGTTGCATTTCTCTTTTCGCTTTCACGTTACTCGATTCTTGAACCATCAATCTCGATGTAGGGTCGACATGTCCATGAACGGTTATCTCCACTTTGGCTTTCTTTTGAAGTAATAGAGTGCCGTTTGTTGATTTGATCGGTTCTTGTGCCATTCCTTTTGCTAAAATGCGAGTACGCAAAGATGCCAATGGCATCCGATCACTATCCGTATCACTTAGGCTTGTAGGTGATGACGCTACTTTCCGTAGATTACCGCCTGTAGAAATTTCTTTGGAAATGTTCATTAGGCCCAAACCCTAATACCTCAATTTCAAAAGAAACCAATAAAATGTTTTAAATTTGAAACCCACAACGTGACAATGTATACAATATCAATGAAATTAGTCACACAAAGCTTTGAAAATCAAAGCCCCCCCGTCTACCGAACTATGCATTACCAAGCAAGAGACTCAATAAATTGAAGCTCATAGCCCTTGGAAATCTTAGCGTTCGGTTTTTCGAGAGTGAATACCAAAGCTTCTCTTCTAACATTTATAGTCCCCTCTAGAAAATTAAAGGTTCATTTTTAGGGTTTCCATTCAAAAACAAGAAACGGCCCGGATGGGGCTGAAGCGGACGGGCGGACGGGGGTGGGTGGACGGGGCGGACGGGGCGGTCGAACGGGACTGTCCGCACTGTCCGCCTTCCAACGCCGTCCGCGCTTTGGACACGCCGACTGCCCCACTCAAACATTGACCGCCGCCGGCGTCCGCCCAGTTGTCCATTGGAGCATCCTAAGAGGTCGATATTACTCAAAAAGAGCGGTAACATTTCAAAAAAAAAACAGCCTAATAATCACTGCTAAATGAGGATCAATGTAATTGATTTATCATTTTATTTAAAAAAAAAATGTAAACCCTAAACCCTATACCCTAATTACCCTAAACCTTTTCTTTTCTCCCCTAAATTGTTTTACGAATGAGGGGAATGTAGTTAAGTTGAATATGTTTGGATTATTTACTCATATTATCCTTCTAAATAGGTTTTGAGAAGATCTAAAGATGGTGGGGATTTTCTTAAAGTTCATTAGGATATCAAATGTTTTGCAGAAATAATCAATTCCTTTTTCATCATAAGTAAATGAAAATTTAAAAAAAGGCCCCAATACATAATTAGAATAATAGTTTAATGGATTTCAACCTCATGATATTTAATGAAAGGTTGTGTTTTCTAATTAGAAGTACATCACGATCTTCACATGAACATCGAGTCTTTCATATTTCTTAATGAAATTTTGATTAGATTTGAAAACAAAGAAAAAGAATCAATGTTTTAACTTTCAAATCATATATGGCTATATTTTTCCTTAAAAACATAGAAAAATTTGTTACTTGAGTTGATTGAGTAGAATACATTATACACTTATACATGTGCTATATTTATTTTGAAGGGTAATTCCAATATTCTTATTTCAAATGTTTTTAAATATTAATTTAAAAAAAAAGAGGGTTCATTGTTTAAAGATCTAAAAAATTGACAAACATAATTTCTATTATAAATAGGAATTGAATTCAGAATTCGATTTTTGAAATAATTCAAATGAACAAGATATTGATTATAAAATATTTCTTTGTTTGAGTTTTTAAAATGAATTCACGAAACAATTGCAAACTTTTGAACTTAGGTATATGATATTGTTTTCGGTTTGTACTTTGTAGAGTATAATACTTCAATTTTAATCCTAAATAAATGAAAAACTTCCACATGAATGAAAAGTTTCTATGTATTGCACAAAGATTTCTACCAATTACTATGATAATTAAATACATTGTTACATTTCATAAAATATTCTACATAGAAAGAAAAAATCATTTCAGTTTTCAATCATGATAAACGATGTCTTCTACTCTTTCTGTTATATGTTCGTTTTGTATAACGTGTACATTGTACAATCTTTGAGAGCAAGGTAGTTCATTTTTGGCTCTCATTGAAATAGAAAATATATTTGTGTTTGGATTTTGAAATCATTATGTATTCTACGGTCTTGCAAGAATGCATCTTGTTTCTTCCTTTGAATCCTTTTGATATTTTCTTTATTTTCCTTTGTTTTCTGTCTCGTAGGGCTCTTATTATCTTGTTCTCTTCATTTGACCAGCCTATTTGGCTTGGCTCTTAGTTTAGTTTTTTTTTAATGTAATGGTTTATGCATATGTTATAAAAAATATATATTATTTATCTAAAATTAATATATTGATGAACAAACGCATAAAGGCATTGAATGCTTTCACATTTAAAGTTATAAATCTATCATAAATCACTCTTGCAAATTTGAATGATTGAATCGAAAATTTGAAAATGTAATTACAAGAGCTTTCAATTCAATCAATTGCATAAATCATAAATGTTGAAATGCAACTCGTATGAGTTTAGCATCTATGAAGATTAATTCATGCCATCCACATGCAATTTTCCAATTTAATAAAATGCAATTGAGTACTTCAATTTTTTTCGTTTCAATTCTCCAAGTAACATTCACTTCATATCTTTCTCTATTTGTTTATCTATTTTTTGGCAACAAATGGAGAAACCATCTTTGTCTATATTTGAACATGCACTCTTATTTGATTGATGAAGAATAGATCTATGAAATATATGATCATTGATTTGTTCATGTTGATTTATCTGATATATTTTATGTATGTATATTTATTTATTTATATATATATCATTAAATGAGTATGAAAGACAAGATTGACAGATTGTGTTCGAATGTTGTTGATTTTGAAATGATTTAGTACTATATCATTTATAAGAATATTATAATAGTGTTATGTTATAATATTCCTAAAACAATTGCAACAAATATTAAAATACATGCTAAGTTAGGTTTGTTAGCCTACCAATTGTTCATTAATAGACATAATTGAGTAGCCCCCTTAAATAAAACATTCAATATCTAATATCTTACAATCTAAATGGTGGATTTGTCTAAAATTTTTTCCACATTTTTTCCAACTAATTTACTACAAGATCCTACGGTTACATATGCCCCAAAGTATTTTTCTTTTAAGACTTGATATTTGCACTACTATTGGCAATTTTGAAGTGTTTTTAGTGAAAAGAACTTTAGGGGCTAAACATCTATACCATTAGATTTTGAAAAAAGAACAATTTGCTTCATTGGAGATAACTATAAGTCCATGCTCTTTTTCGATAGCCAAAACACACTTGCAAGGACTTGGACATTTAGCGGTTTACTAAGTGATTAGACGTCAACTAATTCAATTTAATAGTAGAATTTTTATTCAACTACCTTCTTACAATTGCTTTATGCACAATGCAACGTGAATATTTGGATACATATATTAAACGTCGCAATCCTTTCGTGAATTTTTGCACATTTTAGCTCATATCTTTGTACAAAAATATCATTTACCAAGAATTCATCAATTTGGTCATAAAGGAAGGCTACCTTTTTTAATTTCAAATTTTACATTGAATGAATGAAAAGTTAGTTGAACTATATAGTGCCATGAAGACCTCTGTTTATCGTGCAAAATATGGGTTTAAGGTCGCTTTAGGGTCAAACCGCCCCGTTCGCCCTCCTACCCGTCCTCCCCATCCGCCCAGACCCCCATCCGCCCAGACCCCGTCTGCCCTCGAGCTCGTCCGCCTTCATACCCGTCCGTCCCATCCGCCCAGACCGCGTCTGCCGTCCGCCCCGTCCGCCCCAAGGTTGACACGACGTCCGGACGCGGACACTGTGTCCACAGCGTCCGCCGCGACCGCCCTGTCCACCCTGCCCGTCTGGCCCGTCTACCCAGACGGCCCTATTTCCCCCGACCGCCCTACCCAAACTGCCCCGCGGTCACTCCCTTAATCTTTAAACAATTAAATGTTAAATGAAGTGCAATGGTTCGCGATTTGTTATTAAAACAATGTCTCTCATAAGTTGAAAGATTATAAAGTTTGACCACGAGTCCATGATAGTCTTGAAAGTATGAAAAAATTCCAATTCATTTTCAAAAGGCAAACTAAAAAAATTTGTGACTTCAAATATATATATATACTATTTAAAAAATCGAGATCAACACAAATACAAACATAATCAATATGGGCAAAATGTATTCAATTTAATGTAGAATACCATACATTGTGCACATTTGGCTAATTGCACATATAATTTTTTTCATTCCAACTCTATATTTCTAAACTAATTTTTAATGCCTATATAACCTATTCAACTACTACTTCTGCACTACCAATCTAATATAAATGGCGGAAATGTTCATCTAGCATCGGCCAACGATATGTATTAGAAAATCGCGTAATCACATGGGCCAAACTAGTATTTTCATCGTCAGTCTTCGAAGAAATGTACTTCAAGTAAACATAAAATACTTTTGCAAAGTCATGAAAGACAAATTGTGTCGCACTAGGTGTTTTAAGTAGCACGTTGAAATACGCCTCTGACATGTTATTTCCATTCATCCGCCGAGCAATTTTTCGAACGGCATACTCTTCCGACTTACGTGAATACATCGGAATGACTTCCACATCTGCACCTGCTTTATGCAAATATGTAATACGTGGATCCACCCACCATCTCCTCTGCAAAGTTTGTTTCATCTCATTTGCTGATGTAAATGTGTACAAAGATTTCATTGGCTGAGAAGCTAAGGTGGTCATGCCCCAATCGCAAACTCCAATGTACACACGTGACTCATCTTCTGGAAAATGCAACAAGATGTTGTCCGGAGAAAGATCATTGTGCAAATGTCCAGCAAGATGCACTGCATACATTATATGCATAAACGCCCATATCAACTCCGTGCGCTTTTTCCGATATCGCCCTAAACGGTGAGCTTTTACAACCTCCTCTTTGGTTGGATTTGTATACATCAAACGGATTTGAATGTTGTCTGAATAGTCCTTATCCATATTTAACATTTGTCGAAGAGTTCCACCATTCCACCAATACGCATAACCTTCACACGTCGTTCCGTGCACTGCAGCAAATCATATTACACCCGCGTGTGGAATTCGAACAGCCATTGATTCGTTTTGATGTTCTAACTTTGCAAGATCGGGTCGAGTTTGGTGGTGAATGGATTTCTTTGCCGCAAACTCCCAGTGAAGAAGTATTCCTGGACATCCTTCAATACGAACCTTTCGAATCGTTGCATATCCACCTCTCATCGTTCTATCATCAACAGCAATCACGCGTGCTGTATCTGGAAGTGCTATGAGGTGCCGTTTGTTCCTTTCCGCTTCAGCAACTCCATCATTGCTTTTCCACCAACCAATTGAACCAACTCGATTGTGCTTTTTGGCGAATGGAGCACATCGCCTCCTAAACAAGTCCGCTTTCAGAATCACTTCTTCAAACTGGGTGTCATTGGGTCGATATTCTTTGCCATATTTAACCAAAATGACTTTGTAATTCCACAAAGCATTATGAACCTTGTTCTCCAAACATTTGGTGAAGTACGTTTTATGCATTTCGTCATGCCACTTTGCCACATTCAATGCATCCAACAACATCTGTGTCATGTCTACCTTGAATTTAGACAAGCACTCCACTTGATATCTGATGTACTTATTGTCTAAAGACAATGTTGTTTTCGATTCATAAAATTGAACGATGCGCTCAATGATGAATTTTTGCATTCCTTTGAAGGACTTTGGCGAGCTACCTCCAAGTTTGATGGTCCCTCTCCATGTTTTAGCTTCGCAACCTTCTTCTTCCCCATCGTCATTGTGACAAATGAAATTGATATAGATCAAATTTTTTAATTTGAGTTGAATTCACACACAAGTGTCCAAAAAATTGGCAACAAGGAGGCCCCAATAAATCACTCTTGTCTTGCCTCGGAAAGGAGCCAATGGAGGATGAACCACCAAGCTCTCCGCTCCACCTTGCATTCACAAGGGGCAAAGCAAAAGTGACAATGCGGACGGGCCGGGGGTGGCGTACGGATCGGCCGTCCGCCTTCCCGAAACCCTCGAGCCCCGTCCGCCCGATCGGACGGGCCGGTGGTGGCGGACGGATCGGCCGTCCGCCTTCTCGAAACCCTAGAGCCCCGTCCGCCCGATCGGACGGCCACGGGTGGACAAATCTGGCGTCCGCCCGATCGGATGGTCCGGGGGGGCGGACGCATCGCCGTAACGGGGCGGACGGGTATCGGGGCGGACCAGGGTTGACGAATCTCAACATCTGTCCCAAAATAGCGTCCGTTTTCCGGACGTCCGGACGCACGGACGCTAGCGGACGCAGCGTCCCTCCCGCCGTCGGAAGGCGGACGCGCGGGGCAGGGCGAACGGGAGGCGGACGGCCAGGGCGGTCGGGCGTACAGAGCAGACGGGACGGGCGGACAGGGCGGACTTCGCAATGCCATTAGGCATTAGAAAATTTTATATTGTTATGTAATTTGAATGTTATACAATCACAAATGAATGCATCCACGTAAAATAAGATGTACATATAAAAATATTTTTATACGCAAATGAAAATATAACATCTTTATATATAAATATAAATATAAATATAAATATAAATATAAATATAAATATAAATATAAATATAAATATAAATATAAATATAAATATAAATATAAATATATATATAAATATAAATATATATATAAACAAAATACATGAAAACCTAGTTCCAATATCATCACTGAATCCTATACGATCTTTTTAAGATCTAAATCTTTCACATTCTTTTTTGTTTTTAAACAATGAAAGGACCATTGTTTTTAAAAAACAAAATTCTCCTCAAATCCTACTTTCCACCGGATGGACTACTACCTTCTCCCAAAACAAAAGGAAAATTTGCTGTACTGAGGAGTTTAGCAGATGATTGACGAGTTGACCGTTGTTGACTTGGACGGACTATTCGCCCTCCAGATTGAACTTCGATGTTCACCTTATGAAATTGTTTCTTGGTTTCTAGAGAGAAGTCATCGTCCTCTTTACGCTTCCTTTTTTGTTTTCTTTTCGGTGATAAATCGACTTCGTCTGCCTTCAAGGTTCTCAAGTTGCTCTCCACACGATCTACCATCGCTTGAACAACTTCATCATCTCCTTTCCCTTGCCATACTGTGAGGCAGTCTCCATCCAATAGGAAAGCCTTCCAATGCCCTATAATATCGCCAATGCGCCTATCAAATACTGCTACCACATCTACAGATGAATGTCTTGTGCTTGTTTGTTCATTTGTATCGTAGACAGCACGAACTTTTGCAGCCTCTTCCAACTTCGACAATAGAAGGGCCCTACCTACGAGGGTGTGGTTGTATGCCTTATACTGCTCATCGAACTCTTTTCCATGGTTCACCTCCACCCAACTGTCTTCTGGTCCTCTCTCCACTTTTTTATCTGGAAAACGAAAGAACTTTTCGTGTTGCAAGCTCCAATGTCCCCCCATGTTGCGACAAAACATTTCACAGGCCGCGTCATCTACGATTCCTCGAGCCCGCAATTCCACCTCTCTATTGTGAGTCATCCACACATCCAAATCCAATGGTTGCTGAGATTCCTCGTACAAATCATGCCTCTGTTCATTTGCATTCCACCGGATTGGCTTCCCCCAATGTTGATAATTTTGAAATTTGTACGGCGCTTGATCAAGAGGAAGATTCCAACGATTGTACTCGTGGCTTGGAAGCATAGCTTCCAAAATACCAAACATTTCGTAGAATCTAGCACTCAATGGACTACGACAATCGGCACACACCGAACGAATGAGTGATGCTTTCACAATGCAAGTGACATGGAAAGTGTGGCGACATTGGCCCATGGTTACCGCACCTTCCGGTCCGAAGAGGCCTTGGCAAAGGCTACAACAACCATCCAAGATTGGAGAGGCTGAATCACAAGCATGCACCACTCGCTTGTCTTTCACATTGATGTGTGCTGAAAGTGTGTTGTAAGGGACCCATCCTTCCTCTACTTCCAAAGCCCAATTGATGGGTGGAGCTTGGTCCTTCTTTGTATGGTTTAACAGCTCAAACATGGCATCCATGTCTCCCCAACATGTGATCTCCGTATATCCCTTTGAAGGATGTTGGTCAAACATAGTCTTGAACCAACTCAAAGAGTTTTGAATGGCATCGCAATTTTCATTCGACTCCATTGCCAATGTTTGAAGACCTGCCATTGCTCGAGATACTACAGAGGGTCTGTCTTGGAGTCTTTGTACCCATGTTAACCATCGAGACTCCAAGCCGCTAGATGGCATAAACTTCTTCAAATCCAAGGACAATTGCAATCGATTCAACTTAGATTCAACGATTCCTTTTGCTTCAATTGCCTCCTCCAATTTATGCTTCAACTCTTCAAAGTCACAACTCTCCGTTTGCGTCTCCGCATTCACGTAAACGGATGAAAGCTTTTCCATTCATGGTTGTTGTGTCGCTTTTAACATGCTCATGTCGTGACTTTCTTGTACATTCACAATGACAGGGTTGTCGCTTGCTTCGGCTTTATCAAAAGGAAGAGAGAGCTTATCTTCACTCTCTTGAGTCTCTTGACTGTCTCTGAGTACAATCACTGGTGAGATTGCAACTTCACTTGGATTTTTGGAGGTCCCTTGCAATTCTGCAATCCGTTTACGCATCTTCATCAACTCTTCTATTTGCCTCGATGATTGTTGATTTAAATGTTCAACCTCACTTTCCGAAGTCTTTAATTTCAACTCCAACACTTTGCACCTTGCTTCCACTCCTCCAAGGTCAGCAATTTTCTTCTCATATTCCACCAATTGTAATATGTGAACATCTCTTTCTTCGAAAAGTGGTCCGAAAGTCTTCGTGAGATTCTGAAATGCTATAGCACCTTTCAACATCTCTGGTGCCATTAAAGAAAACTCCTTGGCCAAATTCATAAAAGTCGGAGCAACTTTCGCTAAAAATTCAGCTGACATCGTCATCTTGAAAGCTGTATCAAGTATATGTCCAACATCCTTTGGATCTGCAAGTAGACTCATTGGAATAGTAGTAGCACCATCATCGGGGTTCGACGATCCGCCTATTTCTTCATGAAGGTTAGTAAACTGAACCAAGAGCTTCAAAAGATTTTCCAATTGTTTTGGATTGGACATGTCTTGCAAGGTTCGATGTAGAAGACTTGGCAATGCCGCTGTAAACGGAAACTCCTCCACCCGCCTTTTATGCTCAGAACTCCATAATGAGGATATATTATCAATCGTCACGCCTTGTCCACGAGGCGTATGTACTTTGTCTTCTAAACTTAACGCTGGACTAGATTCAACGCCTTGATGCACAGGCGGAGATTTGTAGACCAAACTATCAAAACAATTGTTGGCTATTAGACTATTAATTGTAGCATTAGCCTTTGCCACTTTCTCCGCCAAGACTTCGTCTACTTTACTTTTTGAAGTTTCCCCGCGTTCCGTGCAAACCTTGCCTTTGTTTACAAACTCCGTTTCCGTTTGTGCCGCAACATTTGGTGTAAAGGTCAAACGCGTTGGAGTTGTGGAAAAGACTTCACCCTCCTACGCCTCTACATCTTTCTCCACATCTTTCCCCACATTTTTCGAAGAGCTTTAATTGATTGCTTTTGTTGGAGATTGTACAGACCGTAATTCTTCAACATTTGAGGCTTTCTCCACACCATCCGTTTTCACCTCAATAGTATTTTTTAATACTTTTTCTGTTTCTCCCTCTGAATTGTACAAGTCGGGAATGTCCTTTTGATTGGCTTCAAGTAGAAGTGGGCAAGTTATTGTTGTCGGAAACGTGCTCCAATCGATCTTGCGTTCTAATATAAGTTCCGCGTAAACCATACACGCCACGCTATAATTAATATAGCCTTTACTTCTGCGCTTATTTCCGAATAGAATACGCCACACCTCCTTAGATCGATGGACAAAATGTTTGTTGTTGCAAGTCCATGGTTTACAACAAAAATCCCATATATGACTCTTGTGCGACTCCTGAGGCCACAACTTGTCAATGTGGTACATTTTAACATAGGTCTTGTACATTTTTTATGTCCAATACTCCGCATCTTCATCTTCCCACCCGCTCTCTGCTTTAATTGTAGGGTCATTTAAAATGTCAAGCCGAAGGTCCTGCGTAGCCCCTTTCACTTTGCTCTTTTTCTTGGCTTCGCTTCCCGGAGTTACCCCATCCATATTTCGATCACCTTCGCCGTTCATGATCGTCAATTGGATTCAATAACCAATTGAAGTGAATAAAAAAATCTCATGTGATAGTCAAAAGTGATGGCATCAACCGCAACACAGTAACACAAGATAGAGGACCCCAACTCTCTACCCCGTAGGAGCAACTAGCGCATAAAGCAATAGTAGCACATCCAACTTAGCACCGAAGGAGAATTGAAGTGAGAAGAAATGAAAGTCACTCCACCCTTATAGCCGTCCGCCACTGGACCTGCCCCAGACCGCGCGAAGCGGCCCCGAACCTCGCGTCCACCGCGCGGACCGACGACGTCCGCTTTGGCAGCGGACGCGCCGTCCGCCCATCGCCCCGTTCGACCGCCCCGACCGACCGCCCTGATCAACCGCCCGTCCGCCCGGACTGTCCGCACTAACCGCCTTCCGACACCGTCCGCGCTTTGAACACGCCGACCGCCCCACTTAAACACTGGCCGCCGACGGTGTCCGCCCAGCTGTCAATTGGTGCATCCTATGAAGCCATTATTATTCAAAAAGAGCGGTAACATTTCAAAAATAAAATAGCCTAATAATCATTGGTAAATGAAGATCAATGTAATTGGTTTGTCATTTTCTTTTTTTCTAAATGTAAACCCTAAACCTTATACCCTAATTACCCTAAACCTTTTTTTTTCTCCCCTAAATTGTTTTACGAATGAGGGGAATGTAGTTAAGTTGAATATGTTTGGATTATTTACTCATATTATTCCTCTAAATAGGTTTTGAGAAGATCTAAAGATGGTGGGGATTTTTTTAAAGTTCATTAGGAAATCAAATGTTTTGCAAAAATAATCAATTCCATTTTCATTGTAAGCAAATGAAATTTTAAAAAAAGGCCCCAATACATAATTAGAATAACAGTTAAATGGATTTCAACCTCATGATATTTAATGAAAGGTTGTGATTTCTCATTAAAAGTGCATCACGATCTTCAAATGAACATCGAGTCTTTCATATTTCTTAATGAAATTTTGATTAGATTTGAAAACAAAGAAAAAGAAACAATGTTTTAACTTTCAAATCATGTATGGCTATATTTTTTCTTAAAAACATAGAAAAATTCGTTACTTGAGTTGGTGGAGTAGAATACATTATACATGTGCTATATTTATTTTGAAGGGTAATTCCAATATTCTTATTTCAGATGTTTTTAAATATTAATTTTAAAA
This sequence comes from Pseudoscleropodium purum, assembly GCA_963969395.1. Lineage (NCBI taxonomy): Eukaryota > Viridiplantae > Streptophyta > Bryopsida > Hypnales > Brachytheciaceae > Pseudoscleropodium > Pseudoscleropodium purum. Next base: position 32,181,892 of record OZ017795.1, read on the forward strand.
AAGAGGGTTCATTGTTTAAAGATCTAAAAAATTGACAAATATAATTTCTATTATAAATAGGAATTGAATTCAGAATTCGATTTTTGAAATAATTCAAATGAACAAGATATTGATTATAAAATATTTCTTTGTTTGAGTTTTCAAAATGAATTCACGAAACAATTGCAAACTTTTGAACTTAGGTATATGGTATTGTTTTCGGTTTGTACTTTGTAGAGTATAATACTTCAATTTTAATCCTAAATAAATGAAAAACTTCCACATGAATGAAATGTTTCTATGTATTGCACAAAGATTTCTACCAATTACTATGATAATTAAATACATTGTTACATTTCATAAAATATTCTACATAGAAAGAAAAAATCATTTCAGTTTTCAATCATGATAAACGATGTCTTCTACTCTTTCTGTTATATGTTCGTTTTGTATAACGTGTACATTGTACAATCTTTGAGAGCAAGGTAGTTCATTTTTGGCTCTCATTGAAATAGAAAATATATTTGTGTTTGGATTTTGAAATCATTATGTATTCTACGGTCTTGCAAGAATGCATCTTGTTTCTTCCTTTGAATCCTTTTGATATTTTCTTTATTTTCCTTTGTTTTCTGTCTCGTAGGGCTCTTATTATCTTGTTCTCTTCATTTGACCAGCCTATTTGGCTTGGCTCTTAGTTTAGTTTTTTTTTAATGTAATGGTTTATGCATATGTTATAAAAAATATATATTATTTATCTAAAATTAATATATTGATGAACAAACGCATAAAGGCATTGAATGCTTTCACATTTAAAGTTATAAATCTATCATAAATCACTCTTGCAAATTTGAATGATTGAATCGAAAATTTGAAAATGTAATTACAAGAGCTTTCAATTCAATCAATTGCATAAATCATAAATGTTGAAATGCAACTCGTATGAGTTTAGCATCTATGAAGATTAATTCATGCCATCCACATGCAATTTTCCAATTTAATAAAATGCAATTGAGTACTTCAATTTTTTTCGTTTCAATTCTCCAAGTAACATTCACTTCATATCTTTCTCTATTTGTTTATCTATTTTTTGGCAACAAATGGAGAAACCATCTTTGTCTATATTTGAACATGCACTCTTATTTGATTGATGAAGAATAGATCTATGAAATATATGATCATTGATTTGTTCATGTTGATTTATCTGATATATTTTATGTATGTATATTTATTTATTTATATATATATCATTAAATGAGTATGAAAGACAAGATTGACAGATTGTGTTCGAATGTTGTTGATTTTGAAATGATTTAGTACTATATCATTTATAAGAATATTATAATAGTGTTATGTTATAATATTCCTAAAACAATTGCAACAAATATTAAAATACATGCTAAGTTAGGTTTGTTAGCCTACCAATTGTTCATTAATAGACATAATTGAGTAGCCCCCTTAAATAAAACATTCAATATCTAATATCTTACAATCTAAATGGTGGATTTGTCTAAAATTTTTTCCACATTTTTTCCAACTAATTTACTACAAGATCCTACGGTTACATATGCCCCAAAGTATTTTTCTTTTAAGACTTGATATTTGCACTACTATTGGCAGTTTTGAAGTGTTTTTAGTGAAAAGAACTTTACGGGTTAAACATCTCTATTGTGAGATTTTGAAAAAAGAACAATTTCCTTCATTAGGTTTAGGGTTTAAGATGAGCCGTCCGCCCTGTCCGCCCGATCCGACGTCCGCCTTGTCCGCCCCGTCCGCCCTGTCTACCCCGTCCACCGCGATATCTGTCCACCCATCCTTCGTCCGCCCTGTTCGCCCGATCCAGAGTCCGCCTTGTCCGGCCCGACGGCCCCGATACCCGTCCGCCCCGGTACGGCCGTCCGATTGACACGCGGACTGATGTGGTCCGCATGATCTGGACGTCCGCCTCGGGGTGTCCGCATATATATATGGGGAGGCGGACGGCTCATTTCGAACAATCGTTCTCTTTTGGAGTGGGTGGACCAGTGCATTGGAAGCTCTGCGCGCCCCTTCTGCTTTGAGTGAATGATTGTTGTGAGATTGTTACAAATTTTCACAAAGTTCATGCTTGTAAAATTTTAATTAATTAGTTAAATCAAAATTTTGGTTCTTAAGCTTTCTAATTGTTTTATTCTCTTTGCTTCAGCTTCATCATGCCGAAAGATAGAACACCCAAAAAAAATAGTCGAAAGGGAAGACCCCAATTGTTCGATTGGGATGCTTGGGCCGATCCATTGTGCGTGGGTGAACCGGGATGGGAAGAAGAACCAACAAGAGTGTGGGATTGCTCAATGTGCAAGAAGTATGTGAAAATGACTCACATTTAAAAACTTTGGCCACGTGAACGTGTAGAGCACCAAGCGCCACGTTGGGAAGGACAAATGTCTACGTGCCAAAGTGAGCACTTCAAACAACGATACACACAAGTGCATCGAGTTCTTGGCATTAAAAGCGCCAAACCAAATATAATGAATTATAATGTTATGGCAATGGTTTGGGTAGAGATTGTACTCCACAAGGACGTGGACTGGCGTACTGCTACAAGTCGCAATGTAGAGAACTATACGCGCACGGATGCCGTTATAGATACACAGTGGAGGGGTGCAAGCGATTACATGCCAGAGTGGTCTAATCGAGGTTATCTACAACAACCTTCAGTTGTTCTACGAGATGCTGAAGATGCGTGGACAAATGACGATGATGACGATGATATGCAAGCGCCTGTCACATTTGGAGTTAGGCACGAGCGGGTAGAAGAACGAGAACGAATTGAATTCGAACAACAAATGCAAGAGGCAATACGCAGAAGCCTTCAAGATCGTGGACGGCAGGATAGGCATGGTGGGTCCTACGGACATGAATATGGAACGCGAGAATCTGAACAAGGAAGAGGTGGTTCATACTCTGGTTACGATCCTCAAAATAGATATGAAGGTGGAAGAGGGAGCTATGGATCCACGCATTATGGTGGTTCAAGTGCAGTTGGTTCTCGTTATGGCACTCCCCCTGAAATTGGCTCTCTAGGTGGGACAGGTAGCTATGGCAACACGCACTATGGTAGGTCTACTGAATCTGGTTTATATTATACGACGCCCACTCAAGTGGGCTCCGAAGGTAGTAGAGGAAGCCATGTAACCGCGTAGTATAGTTGCTCTCTTCACGGAAGCGCCCAATACTATCCGGGATCAACTAGAAGTGATTCATACGGGCATCATGGGGCCTCTTATTACGGGACTTCAAATGAAAGAGGATCAAAGCCTACTACTCCGGTTCTTCCTCCCATTTTTGGAGGTTCAAATTATGGACAAGGAGGTGCACCAAGTGGATATCACGGAAACTACGGAGGTGGTTCGTTCATTGGAGTACAAAGAAGAGGCAGCGGTCAACAATTTGAGTCTGATTCAGATTCCGAATAAAAAAACATGCAAGTATATAGTGAGCATGTATTTGCTCTATTTTCTCATTTTTATTCTCACGACAAGTATAGAGCACTAGATTGGTAGAAGTAGTACAAAATTTTAAATGAATAGAACAATTTTGAACAACAATTTTGTTCACTTTTTCAAAAAGTGTTGTGTAATAGTGTACACCAAGTATGTATGTAGGCAAGCATATTGTTGAAGACATCATTGTATTATTTTATAATAGCGTTGATGTATAAGGCTATAAGCGACTTTGATAAATAATAAAAATATGAAGAAGAAATGTAATTTGTAAGAGCCATATTATGTCTATTTTTGAATTTAGCATTCGAGGTTAAATATGTACTAGCATGGTGTGTATTTTGAAATTATTGTTGTTTGTTTATTACATTTAGAAACTCGTAAATGATATAAATGTATTTCTAATTAATTTATGAAAGATTAAATTATTTGAATATTTGAAATTTTTTTATTTTTCATTCAACGATTGCTAAAAACTAAAATGATTTCTTATTCGTATGAAGAAATGCCCAAATTAGACAATTAGTAGTTCTTCTTTAGATTCTATTTTCAAATATGAAAAATAAATCGGATCGGGCGGACACTTGATTTGTCCGCCCGTGCCCGTCCGATCGGGTGGACGGGGCTCGAGGGTTTCGGGGAGGCGAACGGCCTATGCATCTACCACCCGCGGCCCGTCCGATCGGGCGGATGGTTTGGGGCCGTCCAATGGGGCGGACGGGCTGTCCGCATTATCACTTTTGCTTTGCTCCTTGTGAATGCAAGGTGGAGCGGAGAGCTTGGTGGTTCATCCTCCATTGGCTCCTTTCCGAGGCAAGACAAGAGTGATTTATTGGGGCCTCCTTGTTGCCAATTTTTTGGACACTTGTGTGTGAATTCAACTCAAATTAAAAAATTTGATCTATATCAATTTCATTTGTCACAATGACGATGGGGAAGAAGAAGGTTGCGAAGCTAAAACATGGAGAGGGACCATCAAACTTGGAGGTAGCTCGCCAAAGTCCTTCAAAGGAATGCAAAAATTCATCATTGAGCGCATCGTTCAATTTTATGAATCGAAAACAACATTGTCTTTAGACAATAAGTACATCAGATATCAAGTGGAGTGCTTGTCTAAATTCAAGGTAGACATGACACAGATGTTGTTGGATGCATTGAATGTGGCAAAGTGGCATGACGAAATGCATAAAACGTACTTCACCAAATGTTTGGAGAACAAGGTTCATAATGCTTTGTGGAATTACAAAGTCATTTTGGTTAAATATGGCAAAGAATATCGACCCAATGACACCCAGTTTGAAGAAGTGATTCTGAAAGCGGACTTGTTTAGGGGGCGATGTGCTCCATTCGCCAAAAAGCACAATCGAGTTGGTTCAATTGGTTGGTGGAAAAGCAATGATGGAGTTGCTGAAGCGGAAAGGAACAAACGGCACCTCATAGCACTTCCAGATACAGCACGCGTGATTGCTGTTGATGATAGAACGATGAGAGGTGGATATGCAACGATTCGAAAGGTTCGTATTGAAGGATGTCCAGGAATACTTCTTCACTGGGAGTTTGCGGCAAAGAAATCCATTCACCACCAAACTCGACCCGATCTTGCAAAGTTAGAACATCAAAACGAATCAATGGCTGTTCGAATTCCACACGCGGGTGTAATATGATTTGCTGCAGTGCACGGAACGACGTGTGAAGGTTATGCGTATTGGTGGAATGGTGGAACTCTTCGACAAATGTTAAATATGGATAAGGACTATTCAGACAACATTCAAATCCGTTTGATGTATACAAATCCAACCAAAGAGGAGGTTGTAAAAGCTCACCGTTTAGGGCGATATCGGAAAAAGCGCACGGAGTTGATATGGGCGTTTATGCATATAATGTATGCAGTGCATCTTGCTGGACATTTGCACAATGATCTTTCTCCGGACAACATCTTGTTGCATTTTCCAGAAGATGAGTCACGTGTGTACATTGGAGTTTGCGATTGGGGCATGACCACCTTAGCTTCTCAGCCAATGAAATCTTTGTACACATTTACATCAGCAAATGAGATGAAACAAACTTTGCAGAGGAGATGGTGGGTGGATCCACGTATTACATATTTGCATAAAGCAGGTGCAGATGTGGAAGTCATTCCGATGTATTCACGTAAGTCGGAAGAGTATGCCGTTCGAAAAATTGCTCGGCGGATGAATGGAAATAACATGTCAGAGGCGTATTTCAACGTGCTACTTAAAACACCTAGTGCGACACAATTTGTCTTTCATGACTTTGCAAAAGTATTTTATGTTTACTTGAAGTACATTTCTTCGAAGACTGACGATGAAAATACTAGTTTGGCCCATGTGATTACGCGATTTTCTAATACATATCGTTGGCCGATGCTAGATGAACATTTCCGCCATTTATATTAGATTGGTAGTGCAGAAGTAGTAGTTGAATAGGTTATATAGGCATTAAAAATTAGTTTAGAAATATAGAGTTGGAATGAAAAAAATTATATGTGCAATTAGCCAAATGTGCACAATGTATGGTATTCTACATTAAATTGAATACATTTTGCCCATATTGATTATGTTTGTATTTGTGTTGATCTCGATTTTTTAAATAGTATATATATATATTTGAAGTCACAAATTTTTTTAGTTTGCCTTTTGAAAATGAATTGGAATTTTTTCATACTTTCAAGACTATCATGGACTCGTGGTCAAACTTTATAATCTTTCAACTTATGAGAGACATTGTTTTAATAACAAATCGCGAACCATTGCACTTCATTTAACATTTAATTGTTTAAAGATTAAGGGAGTGACCGCGGGGCAGTTTGGGAAGGGCGGTCGGGGGAAATAGGGTGGACGGGGCGGACTAGGCGGACGGACGGGGCGGACGAGGCGGTCCCGGCGGATGCTGTGGGTACAGTGTCCGCGTCCGAACGTCGTGTCAACCCTGAATGGAGGTGGTGCTTCTTTGGATTATATTTCCCAAAAAATTTGGCCACATGGATAATTATTTTCAAATCACTTGGAATTGTACAACATGTAGGAAAAAAATAGTAAGTAGGTAGTAGTAGAGAATGATTCAAAATACTAAATTGTTAAGAATTTAATTATGGGATTGAAAAATGCCAATCCCAATTGTTGAAATGTTGTAATAAACAATCAACATCCTATAATTTTATTTTATTCCAATAATATTGAAAATTTTGTAAGATAAAGAATTTCAAAGTTTATTTTAGAGTGGGGAATCCATGACTATCGCAAACAAAAAATCCTCATAACTTTTGACTCATTGATCAAAATGGAATGATTCAAAGTTTTCCATGTATATATAACTCTAGAAAACCAATTTCAAATTTTTATAAGTAAAAAAAGTAATTTTTTTATCTGCCCAATCTGCCTAATAACAAAAAAAATAACATATCAAGTTGTAATTTTTTACTGATATTTCCAAATGTCATGAAATTAAGTACATATGAAAGATATTCCTCATTGCCACCTACTAAAATTTGGGCCAAAAATATGGAAATCTCTAGTCACACGCACCTACCCAAATATTTCTATGTAGCCAAAAAATGCAGTTTGGTCTTTTAGGGGTTAATAGAGATGTGTAATTTTAGAATTACTCATCCACTCTTCACATTGCATATGTGACCCAAAATATACAAGCTTGTCAAAATGAAGGCATTCAAAATAAATAATTAGAGTGTTTTTTTCTCTTTATACAATGAATTTGGTATAAATTTCAAAGAAGAAGGTTGTAGAAGGTCATAATTGTAACTAAAGTACAAAATTAATCTAATGCATGTGTATAAAGAAAACATATTTATGATATTCAAACACTACCCAAAAGGTTCAATTGAAATAAGCTTCACTCCAAACCATCCTTCTAACTCCAAAAATTCTAAGGGAGAGGTGGATGTAGATTTTGAATGGTTTTGGCAAAATAAATTATGATATGAATAGAATCTCAACATAAAATCTTCATTTTTGCAAGTTTTAATTTCCTTCCCATTTCATACATGAACTCATTCACAACCTTGCACAATAACTATAAAGTACAAAGCAATTATGCTAATTGCATTGTTTACAAATAAATATAACTTGCTTTCAAATATACTTGAATGTACTTTATCCTTTTCCTTTGTCTTCAATTCCAAGTTTTTGTTTCTTCAATTCCAAGTTTTTGTTGTCCATCAAATATTCACCAATGAAAACTTTGGAATGTTGTGCCTAAATCTCCACACCGTTCACTTCAATCATACAAATTTCACTTGACTTCTTGCCCAGATTTTTTTTTCATTAGGATACATTGATTTAGAAAGTATTTTCGTTGGAGTGATGAAGCTATTTCCATCCACAATTACAAGTGACACATTCAAATTTGTGAACAAGAATGCATCAACTTGTCCAAAAGTTGCACAATCATCAAAGAGCAGAACATACAAAAGCAATTCAACAATTACATCCAATACAAATATAGACTCATTTTGTTACCTTCCTTGAAAAAGCTTCCTCAACGATTTATTTCAGGCACTTCGAGTTTGAACAAGAAAATACTTGAAAGGAATAACATGTTTGGTAGAACATGAGCGCAAAAGAAAGATGCTGATCATCTTCAAAAGCCATAATTCTTCCTTAAATTAGCAGTCGGTCCTCACAGCACATTGGGTCTCATCCAGCTCCCATCACAGAGAAACAGGAGGTGTGAAAGAAAACAATAGTTTCTCGTTCCACAAACTTAATTTCCTGACGCCAAACTATCATTGCAGGCACAAGAGCTGAAGTGAGAAAATCCAAGAACCTCATGCTTATGTTAATTCTGCATAGTTCATCATCAAAGATTTCAAATTTCAGGAAACAGATGACATTATTGCTTGGGTACTGCAACTCTCTAATTACCGGTGAAATTAAAACTCTTGTTAAAGATAGCCCTTGATAATTCACCTTCTCACGACATAATGATATTATATTTCCGGGTAAATCATATCACCAGAAAGTCACCATATATATTCACATAGCTCCTTATCCTTGCCCATTCAACTTTTCCATTGAGTTTCCTACTTCTGCAAAGCCATTTCACAGTTCAGAAGCAAGAAAACAACAAACTGATTCCAGTTGTAAGGATATGACTTCCCAGCGAAATCAAAATTCATAAGCTGCCAACGCAGTCAGGTAATTGTCGATTCCATTCAAGAGTGAATACCGGTAACACTGTAAGAGGTCTAGCAGCTAATTACGCACTTACAACAAGTCTACGGGGGATTTTGGACAACTGATCACAATTGGCGCCCACTGGAAGAAGCTTATTGGAAGTGGCCAGAGAGAGAGAGAGAGAGAGACCTGAATTATGATATTAATCAGTCCATTTGGCAGAATGGTTTGATTGTACCTGGATGGGGAACAAAAACATCTACTAGCGTATATATTCTTCAGCGGAACAACAAAAACTCCTTTTGACACTGTACAGTTGCATGTACAAGATAGAAAAAAAAGTCAATTCTTTCCCCCTTCCCAATTTCACTGGCTTCAATTCTCACTGGATTGCTCCTCAGCAATCGGCGTTTTGTCGTCGCTGGACTCGGTTGCTGGGACCTCCTCACTCTTTGGGGCGCCTGGCTTGACAGTCCCCACCTTCACATACTTGCTCATGAACTTGTACTCCCAGTCGGTCAGTGCTTCGGATTCGTATGCGCTCAATCCCTCGACGTCACCCGTCAAATCCTTCTCCTCGAAAGACATCTTCGCCAGCGCCCTGCTGGCGTCTTTTCCGGCAAAAAGGGCATAGGGTCCACCAGGCCCATAAAACGCCCTGTCACCAAGGTCCACGGACAGTCCAAGAAATAGAGTAATTGTGAGTGGTTTACCTTGACAAAATTAGTTTACTGCTATTAGGTTTGGAAATCAGAGGCATGACAACCCTAAACACAGTTGCCACAGGAGTTTCATAACCATGTTCCAGCGTTTCTCTTACGAAGCTTCAAATCTCACTAGAAACCACCTCACTAAGGAGATCTTCAATTGTATGCAGTGCTACATTACAATAAAAACCTTCGTTCAGACTTTCCACCCCGGATGAAACAAGGCAGGGGGTCCCTTTGAAAAGTTACTCAATTCTCAATGCAAGTGTCACTTGTAAGAAATGATATCAACTTCTAGGTTCTATTACACTAGAAACTACTTCCATGAGATAGATCGTACAAGCATTACTCCTGGTTTTAAAGTAGTCTACGCCCAAGATTGGAACCTTACTATTTCACCATTTCACAGCTACTTTGTACAGTATCCAAATAATACATATTCTAGTGCATTGGAATCCTCTGAAAAAAAGAAAGAGGACAAGGCCTACCAGAAAATATACTTTAATAATGGAAGCCATTCAAAGCAAGCACACAAAGGACAACCCACTGATTCAGGGAGAGCACACTCGTTGTGGAATGACAAAGAAAAGCAATTTCAAGTACTACAACAACAAAAGCAAACGCCAGACTCGAATAAAACCGCTTGCCCTCGTCCACATCCCAACCAAGCTTCGTCGAGTACGCTCCGACATCACCACTTGAGCCAGAAGTTTTGCTTTTGATGCTGTAGCACTCGAAATTGACAATTCTCGCAACATCCCCAATAAATCCTTTCCCTACGGAAAGCCTTATTCACATATATTTCTTTGATATTTGCGCACAACTACGAAGAGCATATTCACATACCTTGATTGAGAAACATCATAGATTTGACCCTTGATAGCCATCAAAAGAGGTTTGTTGACGTCGTTTCCATCGAAGGTCTGAAGCTCCTCGGCCGTAATCTCCCCCAGTTGAGTAGGAGCAGGCAGTGGCGGCGCCGGTACATACTTGATTTGTGCTGGGGCCAATAGACCCGAGAGCAGGAAGTAGATCCCTAATACCAGTGCCACGATCGTGAAGAACGTCCCAGTGGACAACCCTGTGTACTCAGGGATCAACGCCAATGTGGCGTTCACCGTATCCATCCCCACCATCCTCGCAGCTTCAACGATTCCTGCAAAATATCCAACACCACCCACTCGTCAAACACAGAACTCGCTAACCAATTCACCACTAATTTACACTCCAATTCACCACCAGATTCGGTCTTATTCAGCGAATTGCTACATAAATAAGAATCACGGAGTATCGCGCCGACATCTGACAATTATACTCAAACCTCTTTATCATCGTCTTCTCTGAAACAACATTCTACAATATCTTGCATACTTGCCATACTATCCTTGACAGTAGCACACACTCGTCACACATACAAACTGCGTCATGGCGCAAAATCTGGGATTCCAATTGGTACCTAAGGAAGTAGGAGTGCATCCCCATAGACATTCAATCTCAAGTATGCAAATCCATATATCATTCTAACATACTAATCCAACAGCACCACAAACTCCATAACATCCACATCATCATTAGAAACTCTACCCCGTAACGGACACCACCACCCTAGAAACCCGAGCGTTTCCTACAAATTGCACCAAATTAGGGTACAAACATCGCCACCTCCGATAACACAACCAAACCAAACCCACAACCGAAAAAAACAAGATAGTAAACGCCCACGCGAGAGAGAACCACAACACCACAAACTCCATAGCATCCACATCATGATTCGAAACTCTACTCCGTAACGGACATCACCACGCTAGAAACCCAAAAGTCTCCATAACCTCGTACCGAATTAGGGTGACAATACCGCACTACACCTCGGATGCGACCACCAAACCAAACCAAACCCACAACCAAAAGAACAAGCGAGACACGAGAATCAATCCTCACTTCACTTCAAACAACCATACACACAAGGGTTAAGGCTTAAGGCTTAAGGCTTACAACCCCACAACTAGCCGATAGAACAAACCACGCATCCGACTAAAAACGCAAACCCAACTAAACACCGACTCGGCTTCCCAACCCCACCAACAGAACCCGACTGAGCGTTCCAAGTGCGGATGCGACAGGGCCAGCTAGCACATGGTGCCATGAAAGCCCTAGATGGTGCCCTCACCGGAGAGGAGTGACAGCGCGAAGGTGACTGGGATTGGGACTGGGAGAGTGTCCGAGGAAGGTGGCGAGACTTGAAGAGTGGCGCAGGCAAGGCAGATGCGTGACGGAGGAGGGGGAAGGAGGAACTGAGGGAGGGAGGGTGGCTATGGTGGAGAAGCTGCGACCGCGACCACGACTGCGCTGGGGCTCGGGTCTTCTCCGGCTCCTTCGGCTGCTTCCGTCATTGGGCGTACGTACGGAGGGAGAGACGTAAGCGTGGGGAACGTTTAGAGTTGTTTATACGGGTGGAAGGGGAAAGAAGGGTGGGTGGAAATCATCCCTTTTTGTACCGTGTGAATCATTGGTTTTAAAAAAAAAATTCAAAAGCACTCGTTTGAAGTCAAACTAATGTAAAAGACCTCCCCTTTTAACATAGAATTCTTAAGATGAATAGTTTTACTTTTATCCTATATAGAAGGATTCACAGTCATTCTGAAAAAATGACTATGGTGTCCTTAAAGGGTTAAAATAAGCATGCCTATGAGCATCACCAATGGTTTAACACTACATGGCCACGTTATGCACCCTTGAGGGGCTTGTGGCCTTTAAGGGCTCGCATATATAGGCCCTTTCCAAAGTGTTGTTGTTTTTGAGGGCTGGGCCACTTCAAAAGTCAGCCTATGTTTGTCATTCTAAAAGTGACATTGTAGCAAACATCAATGCCTCATTATTGGCAAGAATTTGGAACAACAACCGAGGGGAGGGGGGAGGGGAGTTTCTCTCAAATTATATTGATGGATGTTGACCAAACAAATGCAAAAAAGCTTGGTGAAGGCTACATCACATTTTGCAAATGTAGCATATGAGAGGAGAAATATGAAGGGTCTCTAATGATTTTTTACATGGTATGTGACTGTGGGAACAATTGTTGGATCTTCTTTTTAGTCTTCTTGCCAATAATATTGAAAATAGACCCCCGAATGTGAGCCATTGGCTATGCTCTAAGAGCATCCTCACTCTAGACTTCTACATTAGCCCTTCAAAGTACATTGTTCATTCAACATTCAAAAGAATCACACTCTCTATATGTGCCAAATATATAGCTAATGGCCCAATCATGAATTAGTCTTATTTAAAATGTAAAATAAGATTCCATTACAAGTTGCAATAAGTACAAGAATCCATATAAACTTTGTCTTAGAAGGTCATTTGAAGTGTTCAACACACTCACTAAATGTGAACTTTGAATTTGAAGGTGATTCTAAAAGAAGATATCTTAGAATTGTTCTCACCTAGTAAATTGTTTTTCTAGGTGAGTCAAGCTATTTGGAGTGCTAGGCTAACAATGCTCTAATTGCATCCATTTGAATAAACAAATTAATCAAGCATTGTTAAATTGTCTAATGCTTTTGTATGATGTTTGGGGAGTCAAAAGAGGATTTTCAATTTGCTTCTAATCACTTTTTTGGACTCTATATGAATAAACCATGAATTATTCAAAAACTTACTTCAAAATATATGTATCTATAACAAAGCTAGACTCTTACAAATAGAGCATGTACATTTTAGGTAAGAATTTGTAGGTTGAAAAGGGATCACAATTAGATGCAATTACTATGATGTAACTGCATCTTAATACTAATCTTTTGCAAAATCAATGTCCACAAAGTCTTATCAAATATGTATTCTATATGAACAAGAGAGTCTAGGGTTGATTGTGGGTATATAAATATTTTCAATACTTTGAAATTTGACATAGTTTTCCATATAGTAGCCAAAAACTACATGCCAAATGAAGAGTGATTCACTTGGAGTTATTTCTCCTTCTATTTAGACTTGGTAGATTTTATCTTTGTTGATCATGAAAATGTTTTTTGAATGAGTAAATTTACCCCCTTAAGTATTACAATAGATGTTTAAATTTTGAACAACAAACGAATCTCTATATGTAGCATACAAAATTTTAGTTTCTTCATCCATCTAAATACTTGTGAATTCTTATAGTAGCTCTTTTTCATTTTGATGGTACAGATTCTTACAACTTTTGTTTGCAAATATTCTATAGCTCAAGAGATACAATTATGTTTGATCCCCTAAAGTAACTTTTCCAATTCAAATAATGATCCTTGAAAAATCAACTAGAATAAATATATCAATTAAAAATCGTAAAAAGTCAACATAATTCTTATTTTACATTTTGAACTTACTGAAATAAAATTCTTATAAAAATTATAATATTCAGTCTTTAATCAATTTTAGAAAGAATCTTCAATTTTAAGTTTCAAATTTTATTGACAAATGTAAATTAGTGTAGCGATAGATCTAACTATATGAATATAATCTATAAATAATACTTTACAATTTTTGTTTAATATTCATTATTTAGTCATCCTTCTGAGTTGTATTTTATAACACAACTTTATAATTTTGAAAATCTAAACTTAGCTTAGGTTTTAAGAGGTTAAGCAAGATGGAATAATATAAGTCAAGATTAGAATACAAGTTTAAAATAAGAGAACCTACAAATCATCATGGCAATTAAAGTTGCCTTTACAAGGTAAAACCCTAAAGGCTCTTGATAATATTTCACCAAAAGCACTTCAAAACTACCATTTCTAGTGCAAAGAGCTACAATGAAAAAGCTACATTTTTGCAAATTCAAAGTACAAACTCTTGTACTAGACTTGTTTGAAAATGTGTGGAAATAATTACAAACACTTTGACTTAGTAGATTGTTAGATATTGGAGTTCAAAGTGAAATGAAAAGTTTTTTTTGGTACCTCATTGTGCAAGATTTCCAAACTTTGAATTCTTTAACTTATTCCCCAAAGAACTAAAGATCCCACTTTGGATTTTTTTGAATGGGAAGATAAATAAAGGATATAAAAAAGATGAATTAATTTGACTAGGTTGTATAAATTGATACCTACTCAAAAACATTTGAACTATTCAATTTTGAATAATGAAGTGAAAGTTATATGGAGTTTGATTTTCTAAGGAATGAAGGTAGAAAAAACATATAAAGTCATTTCTTCAACTCCTATTTGAAAAATACCAAATAAAAACTAAACTAAAAATTACAATACTAGAACATTACCACCATTGAATTAACAATTCTCAATTTCTTGTAAAAGTTATTAGTGATTTAGTTTTTTCTTTCATCCAAAACCACCTTCTTTTTTAATTTTCTTTAAAGATGAATATGAAAGGTTTTTTTGGTTAAATTTTTCTATAGGCATTTTCAACCCATTTTCCAAAATATTGAATAAAATGTACAAGTTATGGGGGCATTCATGTTTTTTTCTTAAAATGTTGGAAGATAAAACTTTACCTTTTGGAAGGGCTAGAAAAGCCTACATTTTGAAGTTTAGCCACTTTGAAATTGCAATCAATGGGGATATTCACTTTAAAATTTTGGGGATATGTATTTGAACAAGTTAAATAATAGATCATATTGTTGGATTTGTCAAAAAAATAAATATAGATGATTGAAGTCTTCAAATTTGCTTTGGGAATGAGTATTTTGAAGTTGTTTTGAGCCTTTGAACATCAAAGAACTTTAGGGGTTAAACTTTTTGTATTACAAAAGTGTTTAGCTTTAAATCATCATCTTGGAGTATTGGATTTATCATATTGGAAAAAAATATGAGAATGAAAAAATTGTTAAGCAAAAGAAGTTCTAAGATGTAAGGAAAAATTGAATCATTATTAGTTCTAAAATTGATTTGAAACATGTCAATCCTAATGGTGAGATTGTTGTAGAAAGTAATCTATCATGGGAGTTTTTGTTTTGAAAAATTGTAAAAATTGAGTTCAAAAACTAATCAAATATACAATTTTTTTAAAATTACTTGATAGCCCCTAAAACAAGAGTCTTTACAAATTTTACTTCACTTATCTAAATGGAATAATAAAAGTTTCTTTCTATAGACATAAATATATTCTATGAGGGAAAAATATTGGAATTTTTTTATTTTGAATTTTTTTCCATATAGGCTTAAGCATTTTGTACAATTGTGCCTAGGAGGGCAAAATTTTTTCTCCCATACACCAAATGAAATAAGAAATATAATCCCTCAAAGTTAATACATTCCCTTACCTCCAAAAAAAAATTCAAAAAATTACAATAAGATTTGACTTCATACAAACTTGCTTAAATTCTATAAAATCTACTATAGGACTTTGAACCTTTAGGAATTAATCATATGCATGTCAAATCCTATTTTCACCAGGATTGAGTATTTTGTACTCAATCATTATCTACTTAGTGGGACTTAATACACATATTTATTTTATTTGCATATTCACATGATCACCTTCTTTGTTGGGCTTTGGTTTGTATAAAAGAAGATAGCTTTTAAGTTTTAAGTGTCTTTTAACCATATATAAGCTTTGAAGAAAAAGCTCTAAATTTGGATCTATTGAGAACTCCCTCAAAGTGTAAATAGCATGACTTGTCTAGGGAGACATGTTGCATTGCACATGTAGTGGTTGCCTCACTAACATTGGCCTTAATACGTGCAAGTCAACCTTCCACTATCGCATCCTCCAACTAAAGAAACAATGTTGCTCACATATATTGCCACTTTTGTTGATTGCTAGTTTGGAAAGGTTATTGTGACTAGAAATTCAAGTTGCAAGTTTAGTTGTTGCTATATCATACAAGCTGATGACTTCCTTTAATGTCAACAATGCTTTAGTTAGAGAAAGGTATATTACATAGCTACACGAGGATTCACCACCCTCTACATTTGATCTTTGCTATGACTTGCAAAATGTTGTCAACATTGCAAGTACCAAACAACTTAACTTAAAAAAAAAGAAGCAACAACAATTTGGTTGCCAATTTGACCTTACACCTTCAAATTCTTCAAGTATGCCTAGAGATTTGAAGTTCCAAAATTCACATAGGACAATTCTTATTTTTTGTAGTTTCATCAGGTTTCTTTTAATTTTACGAATAGACTTCATTAATTATTCCCCCCTAATACTTGCAAAGTTTTCACTTGATTTGGTATATACTATGATTTTGTCATGGCATGCATTTCTATGCATTTAGGACTACTATTGAAATATTTACTTGCTTATATTTTGATTGTTGTGGTGATCGTCCATTCACTGCAACCACGTTGCTTCTAAGGGCTTTAAAAGGCATGTTGTGGTACTCTTTTTTAAGGGTGTTCAGTTTTTTTTCTAGGCTAACATTTTCTCTATTATAAACTTGTAATAAGGGTAGTCACACCTTCTCCACTCTCAGTTCAATTAACAAAGAACTAAGACGTGGCACTTCTCCATTGGTCATCGTATCTTGCAGAGTTCCCATTCTCCGTTCATTGTAAACGACTCATTCTATGCCTTCAAAGCTAAAGAAATGGGTGTCCAAAAGATTTCACAAATAAATTTTGATTTTGCAATGAGCATTTTCACCCCTGCTTTGCTGATTTCATCGTCATTTTTTACTTCATCATCGTCATTGTGGCTCAAGCATGTAAACCCATTCTCCAATTTCCATTCTTGATGCTTCACATTAAAAAGGGATTTCACACCTTCATGCACAACATTAGCCCATTGGCTCCTTTTTTCTCTCACCAACTTCTCATTCTTGAAGAATTTTTGCTTTTCAGAGAAGGTGTGACTCCCCTTAATGTTTATATTGTTTCTTCATTATTCTTCTGTGTAGTGCAATTTGATTGAACTCATGGGCATTTTTTTAAATACCCAGATGTTGCATTGCGAAATGTAGTAGTGGCCTTGTAATTAATGCATCTACTCCTCAAGCACAACCAAAATCAAAGACAAATTCAAGGCAATGCATCATCACAGCATTCTAGCTCAGGGTTCAAAATTAAAAAAATAAAACCCTGAACTCCCAAGTGCAACAACCATGAGCTGAAGGAAATGTCATAACTCAGGCCTTCACGTATGGTACTAATAAGAATGGCAGTTACACTGCTAAAAAAAAGTGATCCCGTTGAATGCTTAGAACTCCCTTTGTACACTAACAAGCCTGTAACGGTAGTACCATCAAAATTCTCGCAACTGCTTGAAGAAAGACCTATTGCTCAAGAGCCCAGATCATGGTAGTTCTACGGCTGCAATACTAATCAAGAATTCCTAAAGTATAGAGGAGCTTGCAATAGCGAACTTCTCTCTGTCAAAGTTGTCAATCTCAGAGCAAAACCACTGATAATAATCTTGGAACGCCTAGATGGTCATCAAAGCTGAAATAACAATCACAGAACTCCTGTTTTTGCAAGCCAAACAAGAGCTCGCTTTGGCATTGGAATGGGCGTTGATGGTGGGTAAGCTGCAAACCAGTCCTTCCACCACAAACCAGGCTGCATCTTCGCAAACTGAAGCATGTGTATTAGCAATCAATAGAAACCTGTTGCGTTTTAAATATCCGGCGAGGACACCAAATTGCCAACACACATGTAGAAGATCTTCAGTTCCAGGTGACGGTAAACAGCCAATAACATCCTGTCGCTTTTGGTATGTAATGAGGATGCCAAATTGCCATGAAGAAAACCACCTGTGCCCAAACAAGAAAAAGTTTTCTCTGGATAGTATTGGAGTGAACGGCAAAAGCAGTTACGCCGCGAACCAATCCCTCCACCAGAATTTTGGCTGCATCTCCGGAGACTGAAGCACCTGCGTAAACAACCGATAAAAACCTGTCGCTGGCGTTGCGGATGTTTCGCAAGGTGTCGCTTTCTAATATATGATGAGGATGTCATATTGCCATGAAGTAAATCATGTACTCCATCACTTCCAGGTGTCGCATACCAGGCTTTGATTCTTCACAAACTGAAGGACGAAGCAAAACAATCTCTGACAATATCCTGAAACTCTTCCGTAAGTAACTCGGATGCCAAGTTGCCATGACAAAAATCATACACTCCACCGATACAAACCGCAGCACCAAGTCCAAGGAAGGCATGTCCCAGAGTCATACATTCTGCGTCGTCAAACATCACCAGCACAGAGCGCAACCCTTCTCCACCCCAGCAGTGCCATCAAATGCATTTCCATCAAAGCCAACTTCCTTGCAGACACCCCAACACACGTAGCCACCTCACAAACCTCCGGCACACCAACTTGCGCTTCGTCGATCCCCGCAGACACCCGCAGACACGCCGCCAGCGTGACGCGCACATTGGAGAGCCCCACAGCACGCGACACCTTGCGAAACATCCGCAACGCCAGTGGCACAGTCGCTGGGCTGCTCAGGTGCAACTCCCAATGCCACTTCGCCAACATTCGCATTTGTTTCCGTGTGGACATGGAGACTCGCTGCCGCTTTGAAGGAAAGGACACGCGATGGGAGCCCACCAGGTAAGGTCTCAAGCATTCCCTACATGTGGGTTGGGCTTGGGGTCGCGACTCTCGTCTTCGAACAGTCGCACAGTCGCACTGCAATTAACAGAGTAGGTTGTGTTAGTAACAGGGCAATGCAAGCAAATGAGGGTTACAATTGGGGTGTTCATGACAAGCAGCTACTCTACAAGAGGCTTCGTTCCTGTAACACTGAGCTGCACGCTCACACTGCAATTTACAGCGTAAGTTGTGTTAGCATCAGGAGCAATGCAAGCAAATGGCGTTTAGATTTAGGATTGTGGTGGTCATAACAAGGAGCAGCTACAGTGTGAGAGGCTCTGCTTCTGTAGCACTGGCTCCCCACTCTCGCACTGCAATTTACATCGACTATATGGTAGTATCAGGAGCAATGCCCGCTAATGGCGTTTTGGATTGTGTAGTTGACAACAAGAAGCAGCTATAGTGTGAGAGCCTCTGTTCCCCTAGCACTGGCTTGGATTTCGAGTAAGGGAGCTACGCAAACTTCCTTCCTCAGCATAAGTTCTCTCGATGCTCACGCTCCTCTCACCTTTGGGCAAGAGCCAACGAAATGCGCAAAAGAGGTGAGGGGTGAATCAAGAAGTGCAGGACGGTTTCGATTAGTTATGGATGGACATTCTCGTGATCGGTTTCGTATTTGGATTTGGAGAGGGAAGGGAAGAGCAGAAGGAGAGAGTTGAGAGAAAGGGGAAAAATACCTGTGCACGAGCTCCAGTTTGGTTGACATCTTGGAACGCCGTCGTTGCCACCTGCTTGCTGGTTGTGAGCATGGTGTCGAGATCTCGTTGTGAGTAAGGGTTTGAGCTCGTTATGAGCTTTGATGGGGCAATTCGTGAGTTCAAAATCGCAGGGACGGTATTCACGATTGGTGGCGAAAGATTCTCGGTAGGGTTCAAGTTGCTGTCTTCAGTACTATCGAGCAGCTCAGCAGCGTTGCTGGACGAGCACGCAGAGGAATTCGCGACGCGGGGGATGAGGTTGTGGTTGTGAGTTTCGTCGTCGTTGTGCGTGGCGCATTCGCCCTGGGACTCCCCCTGCGAGCAGTTGGCGCACAGGCCCGTCCGCGGCGTGGGGTTGGCGCCGGAGGTACGCCACGGGGTAGGCGTGGCGCACGTCGTGCACAGCACAGAGCGCGTGTGACGGGCGACTAAGAAGTTGGCGCTGTGCACCTTCGCATCGCACGTCCAGCAGAGGTGGGCTTTGTCCGCGGGGCAGTAGAGCGCAGCCACGCCATCGCAGAGCTCGCATCCCCGTTGCATCTTGGCGCAGGTCAGGGTGACACTCACATGCTCGGTGGCAGGCGTAGCTTAAGATTCTAATTCACTGACACCCTTGCCGATTCTCTTGTAATCCCCCCACCACCCCAAAAAACCCGGAACGGAACCCGTCGTGTGATCAAGAACGCCTTGCAATGTGGCTGAAAACGAAACCTGTACTCCGATGGAGTATTTCTTCACCACCACGCCTGCACAGGTTTGTAACTGGAAACCAGACGAAGCATAGAAGGAAACACGAACGCACACGCTCTCGATCACCGCGTAACCACGAAACCAGAAACGTAATCCTGCCGCGTCTCGATTCTCCCACAAAAATCTCGTAACAAAAATTTGGAGAGTCTTTCGTTTGATCAACTGCACCTCTACAATGTGATTCGAAACGGAAACTAGTCCGCGAAGGACTAATTCTTCACCACCATGGAAGTGAGAGGTCGTAATCTCAGGAAAAGAATGAAAAACACCCAAGAAAACTAAAACCACAATCTCTAGATCACGTTAAAAAAAAACTCGTCCCTTCCCGATGCCAGACCGCAAAACTGCAAACAACACAAACCACAGGAGAGAACAGCAAAGCACAAAGCTCTCGATCATCAATCACCGAGTTAGCAAGTAAGTGCAAGAGCTGCGGCGTTTCTTCACGCGCTTTGTTCTGAGAAAGGTCAAGAGGAACCTTTCCTAACTGTAGGAATCATGGGACTGCTTTGTGGTCGTGGATGGGGGCGATGCATGGAGGCGTAGTAGTGGAAGCGAGGTTGTGGAGCAGGCGTCGCGGCGGACGCCCGGACAAGTTTCCAACTTGGAGGCCGAAATCAGGGGACGACGACGACGACAACAACAGGCGGACGATCATGAACGGCGACGACTGAAGACGAAGTGACGACGAAGAGGCGAAAACAGCAACGACGATCGTCGGGGAGTGAACGAAGAGGAGACGAGAGTGAGTCGGCACCACGCGAATGAGCACGCATTCTGGCCACGAGAAGTGGTTCGGCACTAGCTTCGGTGTTTTCGAAGCTATATTTTGAGGTTCGGTCACTGGCTTTGGAGCCAATGGCGTGGCAGTATAATATCTGACCGTGGCTAAGCCTGGTCACCCTTCCTTTTTTTTAATTTTATTTTTCCGTGGCCATTTGCAAGCCTGAGTCCTGGGAGTTTTTTTTATGAAAATTAAATGGAATTTTGTTGTGGGTACTCACTGTATTAATACTAAAATTAAACCAGAGATGATTGCTGAGCCCACGTTATAAAAAAAGAAATCGCCAAAATAGTGTGGACTGAATCATCCACATCCACACGATTGGATTAATTCTCTCATGCATGCATTGGTAGCCACTTGAAAATCTTTGAACGGGCCTGACCAGACATTCTCATACGAGTTCCCGCTTGCTTCCAATACAGTGATTTTTTTTAATTTGAGGGGAAGTAGCCCCAGTTATTTCCTCAATATGCATCTGATACTGGGGTGATACTCATGTGATATTGGGGTGATACTTGGATGGTACTCATGTGATATTTGGATGATATTCATGTGATACTTGGGTAGAACTCATGTGATATTTGGGTGATATTCATGTGATACTTGGGTAGAACTCATGTGATATTTGGGTGATATTCATGTGATACTTAGTGACATCTAGCAAAAGTAAGTGATACCTAGGTAAAAAAAAGAGCAAATATTTTGATCCCCCCAAAATGAAAAATTTCCTTTACAAAAGTAGCCATTGTCTTTTGGTTGTAGGCAATTGGTGAAAAATTGTGCATTAAGAAAACACTACTTTGATGTACCAATGGTCTTTTCTTTGAGTGTCACATTTGAAACTATTTTAGATCAAAATGTTATTTTCATTTCAATTTTGCTATTGGATGTTTTCTTGTCCCCTGGAAACAATATGACAAATTTTTAAGTTCTAAAATAAGATTTTTAACCCTAAGCAATTCACCATCCACGTGTCAAACAATTGTGATGACTATTGTGAAAAGCATTGACTTAATCCAAGTAATATTCATTAAGGAAAGTTTGAAAAAACCTATCTAATATATTAATGGAAAGAACAAAGAGTGCTATATACGAATCAATGAACTTGATAGACTAGAGAAATTTCAATTATTCATTATAATTTTCTAAAGTAATCTTATTATCTTTATTTTGAGTATATTACAAAAAATTTCAGGCCTTCAAAAGGCCTCGAGTTTTGAACTGCCCACAACTACCCTAGTGCAATTAGAAAGGAATTCCAATGTTTTTTTTATTTTTTAATGAAAGTTGCTGATGTGGCATTATTTGTGCCACATTAGGTTTTCATACTTTTTTATATTTCTTTTTTTTAATTTTCTTGTAATTGCACTGCAAGGCACCAAAAATTTAATCCTTAATGGCCTTCTATAGGGCTCAGATTTTTTCTCATGACTTAAGATGAAAACATCCTAAATCGTATGTACCCATTCTTAACAAGCAAACTTCTACTGAAAGTGTCCCCCAAAGTACAATTAAACCATTCCTATGTTTAACTACAAATAATTGATTGTTGATTTTTTATATTTCTGTATCAGGACCAAGGACTAGGTGGCATTTTCAATAGCTTATGGAAATTCCACTCGAAAATTCACAATAATTGCATGTCTTCTATAAAAATCCTAATTTTTTTTTATTGAAAATTAATAATTTTCAATTTCAAGTACTATCAAAATGTTTTTTTTCATAGAAAAAGGTGCCTCTAATGATGATGAATTGTTTATATTGATAGTTTTGGGATGTTTTCACCTTAGGGGTTAAAACTTTTATAGGATAATTCCTTTCAAGATGTTTTTGTAGAGCAAATTATTTCTAAAAATAAAATGTAATTCTATTAAAGGGAATATTTGGCGAGCTATTTTTCTATTTTCAATGGATGAAATCACTAAATTGCTACCAAATCTTGGAATGATGGTGTCACTCTAATTTAGATGAATGTATCCTTATTTGGATGAATAAATGAATTTTCATCCATATATTGCAAAATTCATCTATTTTCATAGATGAAAATAACTTCAAGCACCCCTCTCTAATTTTTTTTATCAAAATTTTGCTCAAAAGCTGTTAGTTTTTTTTTCTCACGAAGTATTTGGCAAAATATTCTCGTTTTTCAATGGATGGAATTGCTAATTTGCTACCAAATTTTGGGATAGTAAATCGCTCAATTTTTTATGAATGTACATAATTTTGGATGAATAAATAAAATTTTGTCTATAGATTGCAAGTTTCATCTATTTCCATGGATGTCAATAGTTTCATCCTTTCTGTAGATTATTGCCTTCTGCACTATCTAAAATAAATGAAAAAAAAACCTACACCTCTAATGAAGATCAAGGCTTTTATTTTACTTTATAATGCTAGATTGCACCCAAAAAAATCATTTGGTTAAAAAATGGAAACAAAACATGAACTTTTTCACCAAAAAACTCTAAGTAAATATTTTATATTGTCACTTTGGTACCTCATAGGAAATGAAAAAAAAGCCCTAGTAAAGATCAAGGACTTTGTAAGGGAGCCGACCCATTTCCAACCACTTAAGCAATTATGAGGTACGTTGAGTGCAAATTTCCTAAGTGTAGAAATTTTTCCTAATGTAAAAATAGAGTTTGTGAGGATAATATAATTTTTCAAAAAATTTTAACTCAAAATATAATTATCATAAATTTTTTAGCTGAACTGTACTGATCATATAGACTTTTTTTGTTTCTAACCATGGGCTGGTTGCAATTTTGAGAACTTGACAACCAATGATAATGCGATGCAACTACTTTGAAACCACACCACAATTTCACAAAAGAGATTTGTGTAAAGGTTGGAAATGAGTCCGCTTCTTCTATACACTGCCCCAAAATAAATGAAAACAAAAACAAAAACGAAACAGAGAAATGGGGGGAGGTGGTCAACGGTCAACGGTCATGGCTCGAAAGCCCCACGTGGCCTGGGTACAGTCCTCACCAGCTGAATGGAGACGGACGCGAGAGACGGCCGGAGAGACGGCTCCATTGAAACCGTTGATTTCAAGCCACAAGAAGCGTTTGTGGAAGGGAAGACTTCATTTCAGTTGTCTCCCAACTGGCAGGAAGGTGGAGCAGTCAGCGTTGGACACGTGTGTGCAGGGGAGGGGGGTCATGACAACGTGGAGCCAACTGAACAAGCGGCCTCTGTGGGTAAGCCTTTCAGCCTCGAAATAAAATAAGGTAGAAAGAAATTAAAGGGCCAGGATAATCTTGGGTTTGCAAGGGGGGGGGAGGGGGACGTGGCTCATGGGCTTGGGGGTGGTGGTCCATCTATCGACTTACTCCGTATTATTTATTATTAAGGTGTTTTTTAAATGTGTCTCCTATTTAGGACTAAAAGACATGTTCCTTGAAATATCTATTTCTATTACAATCATCGCTGAGTCGGGTAGGCTTAAATGGTCACTTGGAGAAGAGACTACGTTAAAGTAGAGGTACCCATTTTTAACTAGTGATCCATATGCAACTTGTAGAGTGTAGTTATTTTCAATGTAAGATTAGAACAAATTTTTCTAACGGAAGCTAGGAATGTTTTTGTTTTTTTCCTTTTCAAGATTTAGACAAATAAGTTGATGACACATGTCCTGAAGTAGTGAGCAAGAAAGTAGTCCTTGAATGATTAGAATTGGAAGAGTGGCTAGACATTGGCTATTGGTCCGGAATACTTGTTGCCTTTCAAAATTCATGGTAATTTCAATTCAAGAGATAAAATTACCAAAGTTTTTTGCAATCCTTGTCATTTCTACTGTTGCACTTCTGAAAATATTGGATTTGCTTTGTTCTACCCTAGATCATGTCCAAAATTGCTTATTTGACCGGTTATGGGTCCCTCTACCTCAGTTGATTTTGAGTGAATCACAATCAATATTTGGAATAGTTTTAGAGTTTTATTGCCTATTTTTTTTTATTCCTATATTGAATTGATTTTTTCCAAGTTCTAAGTGTGATTTGAACACTCTCATTTTAGACAACTAAAAAATGCCATTGGGCTGTGGAGACCTCTCTCTTGGAAGCAAGGCGTTTTCCTTGGATTGGATACCAAGGAAATTCCATGCACTTTGTAGAATTTGGGTGGTCATTAGCATCATCATCTTTGGGTTCTTATAGATTGAGCGTAATGATGTAGCCTTCTACATCATCAAATGGCAACCGGAAAAACTCTTACAATGCATCTAGTTGAGCATTATTGATTAAAGTAGGAGGTTCTAAAAGCACACAAGTTCTAAAAGTGTCCATCTCCTTAACCCCTAAAGTTCCTTGACTATATTTTTGTCCAAAACGCTCCAAAACTGCCATTTCTTATGTAAGTTTCAAAATTAGAAAAAAAAAACATTTTTGGACACATGTAACCGTAGGATCCTATATTACACTATTTTGAAAAGATGTAGTAAAAATTTCAGAAATTTCCATCGTGTAGATTGCAAGATATTAGCATTTGAAATGACAAAAATCATTTTTATGTCCCTGCGAAAAACTAGGTAGCTGAACTTCACAAGGTCACATTTGTAAAAAAAAATGTTCAAAATGATTGACATTCTTTGGATTCATTCTTCAAGACATGTTAGCTACATGCTTAAAAATTTTTAGATCATTTGAAATTGTACAACATATAGGAAAAAATAGTAAGTAGAAAGATGTGGAGAATGGTTCAAAATACTAAATTATTAACAATTTATTTATGGAAACAAAAAAGGTCAATCCCAATGGTTGTAATGTTGCAATAAACAATCTTCACCTAATGTTTTAATATAGGACTTCAAAGTTTATTTTGGAGTACAGAATCCATAACTGCCCACAAACTAAAACACCTCATAGCTTTTGACTCATTGATCAAAATGGAGAGAGAGAGAGAGAGAGAGAGATTCAAATTTGAATTTTTGAAAAAAATGATTTTTTCAGATTTGCTTGGATTGCCCGAGTTGAGAAACAAACTATATATTAGGCTATAACTTTTCTATTTCTATTTCTAAATGTCTTGAAATTTAGTGCACATGAAAGATATTCCTCGTCCACACCTTCCATCAAAGTTTGGGCCTAAAATATGAAAATCTTTAGTTACATGCACATACACAAAATTTCTATGTTGCCAAAAAATGCATTTTGGTCCTTTAGGGGTTAAATGTGCATTGGATGTACATGTTGCTTTTTTGTAGCCTTCAGCCATGTACAAACAATGTACATTTTAGGAAGTGGACGCTATTAGAGCCCTATGCTACTTCAACTTCAAAATTTCATAATTAATTCTACAAATCTCCAAAAAATATGAAACAACTTGGGTTAGATGCCAATTCTACTTGTCTTTCAAGGAAAATTTACTAAAAAATATTTGAAGAAGTTTCACCTCCCCAAAATCAATTATAAACTCTTAAATGGTCGATTTATGGACCTCCTACCTTACAGGTGTTTGGAGTGGGATTTTGCTTGTTGGCTATTGTGGTGATGTCCTCAACAAGGTGAGGATGCTATGTTGTATTTTCATTAGAAGGTGTATGTGTAATTATTTCTTCATTGTAATGGTCAGTAGCTCTCCGCCATGGGTAGGTCTCCACGACGAATGCACTCCGACTTACAAGCTAGGTTCATCTTAGCTTTACTATGCATTGGTGAGGGTGGTTCCTATCCCACTAGGCTTCCACCCAATTTGTATTTTAGTTTTGTCGTTGCTTCTAGTTATGGTAGAACCACCCATTGTTGACTGGCCACTTTAGCAATTTTGCACATATTCTAGAGTTGTTTAAGGCAATGTAAATTTTTTGCCATGTAGAAAGATAGAAATCATGGAGATTGCAATTTTCTGGGTAATTTTATGCCTTGGAATCGAAATTACTATGAATTTTGAAAGTCAACAACTATTCAAAACCTATAGCCAATATGGAGAGTCTTTTAATTTTGATCATTCAAGTACTACTTTCCACTCACTACTTTGGAACATGTGTCATGACTTGATTAGTCTTAACTTTGAAAAGGAGAAAAAACACATTCAAAGCTTTGGTTGAAAATTTATTTCAGCCTTGGTTGGAGATAGTGCATCCTACAACTTGGAGATGGGTCTCTAGTTGGTATGGGTGGTTTTACCATACTTGCCTTCCTACATCACTTATAGTTGGGTTTCTATCTTTTTTTCTTTCTAGAGTAAAGTTTTCTTTGCATATGTCAAAAAGATACTAAGTGTAATTTTTTCTCTATTTTTTTTTCTAAATATAAATTTTGGTAGAATTTTTTCATAGTTATTTTTCTAATGTTTTCAAATTACAATTAGTTCATTTAAAATCCACTAGCTAACAACAAGCTAACCAACAAATCTCCCTAAACATTAATCACAATTATAAGTTTTGGATTGACCCACATGTAGCAAGAACCCTCACTATGATGAACTAGTTTCATCCTTCAATAATGTACATAGGTCTTAAAACTAATTATAGTAGTTGAGATAAAAGTCCCTAGTTGTGCGACAATTCAAAAGCCACTATGTTTACACAACTATTTTTTATGTCCTACTAGTATATAGAGGCCATGAAATGATGCAAATAGTCATATGGCACAAATAGAATTTCCTACCTTAAGTCAAGCTGCTCCTACAAACATTGCTAAATTGGATAATTATTGAAGCTCAGCCCTAAGTACATGAATTAGATTGAACTTCCATGTGGCTGTAATAAAAAAAACCTTCAATAAGACAAATCACTTGAAAAGTGGGTGGAACAAGTTTCCTACTTCCAAAGAATGATACTTTAATAATAGACTTGAATTTTGGGGTTGCTTTTAGTTCAACAAGACAAATCTACACCTACAATGTAGTTTTTTCCTATTTACAAGAGAGAGTTACTACTAAAATGTAGTTTTTCTCTACCTGCATGCACTACTAGAAAATTCATTTTTTTGTTGATTTTTTTGTGCTGATTTTTATTTAAATCAACATGACCAAATCAACAAAAAATGAATTTCTAGTAGTGATGGAAGCGTAAACATCATAGAAGTTGCCCAAAGCAATTTTGATTGTGAAAAACTTGAAATTTGTTTTCCTATTCCAACCCCACATGCTAGTCTGACCATAGAGACAAGAAGAGCATTTACATTCTAGAGCCAAAAGTGTCGATAAGTATTTGAAGTTCCTCACAATATTCTCTTGACACTAAATCTTAGTGAGTCAAGCATTGAACCTTGAAATCACTATTCATCCTAAGTTTAGTTTGTTTTATCCTTTATTCTACTTGATAATTGGTTACTTGATTGTTTATAGGTTACATTTAACAAAGAAGGATTTTGACGGCTCTTAAAAAAATAAATGTTAAATTTGAGCATATAAATAATCTATTTGCTACTAGTGCAGCTCATTGGTTATCAAATACATAATGGTGAGTACAAAAGTTCAATGAGTTCATTGAACCCATTGTGACTCCCAATATGGTTATGACAAATTCTTCATATATTTTTTTTGAAGAAAAACCCATGAATGGATCGACATAGGCAAATTGGGGAACGGAAAGATCCAATGGCTCCCCAAGCGAAGTGGAGACGGTGCAGGACTCGTGAACCAATGAGCAACGCCGAAGAGATTATGGCTAGCAACACTGCACCAGCCCACGTGAAGCCCTCCCCTCGCCATCCTTGCAGTTGATACTCCTGTGATACCCTGAACCGGCAAGCAGAT
Source organism: Pseudoscleropodium purum (assembly GCA_963969395.1). NCBI lineage: Eukaryota > Viridiplantae > Streptophyta > Bryopsida > Hypnales > Brachytheciaceae > Pseudoscleropodium > Pseudoscleropodium purum. The sequence goes on from OZ017795.1 coordinate 32,210,668, forward strand.
ACTTACCCACGTGCTGACACGCCTCCTCTCCTTCCTTCCCAACCAGCCCTTTTTTTTTCTACTTTCTGGCGATCACTTCAAATTTCGTATAGCATTGTCTTTCTACATTCATCCATCTTTTGGACCAAAATACACTTTTCAATTGTATTCATTTCCATTTTCATCTACATTTAGCAACTTTATCCAATAGAATTGAAAATTTTATGGCAAAAAAATATTATTTTTATTTGGCTCAAAGTAAACATTTATTTGAAGCGGTGCAACTTTTCTTTTGGATGCCTCCCTCCTCCCCCAAAAGGATGTTTCCAACACACCTTCCTAAGATAAACCAATGAACAAACCACTAACTAACTATCACGATGATAGAAACTCATTATAGGTAGTTTTGGATTTTGTTTTTTTTCCTTTCGCTCCACGTAGCTTTTTTTTCCCTTGCTCATCGTAAGTTAACCTAATCTTTGAACAATTGATTGGTCACCATGGAAATCATCTCTTTTGATATAGTGTGCATTTTTGGATTAAAAAAATGAATAAAAAAACACTCATTGGAAATCAAGTTCCTTTTCCCACATACAGAGTAATTTGGAGGATGCAATTTGGAGTAATTTACAGACTTGCACTTCTGTCTTACATGAAGAGATTCATTGTCATCCATCGACCAAAAAATGTCCGCCCGAGCATCATTTATGGGTTCAGTTAACTCGGGAAACACTCTCTTACAACCGGTGCTCCCTCTGTGGTATGGTAAGTTACTAAGTAAGTTACTTATTATTATTCTCTGGGCTTGTCCACTTGCTGTTCCAAAGTCATCATCATCATCACATGGCCTTCATGACCCCCCATGGCCCCCCATCCAGTGATGCACTCTTTGTTGTATGGAAGGAATTTCTGGGCAGGACCACTGAGGTAATAATAACTCGGCACGTTGCAAGCCAGGGACCCAAATTATTATGATGGTCTGTCACAAAATTATTACCCCCTCTGTCTCAAAATTATACCCATGTTTCCTTTGTATTTTTATAAAGGAAATACCTATATTATTTTGGGACAGAGGGAGTAACTTCTGTACTTGAGAACAGGCTGCGCAGGGCACATTCTATCTTATCCTGCACAGCCTATTCCTTGGGCATTGAAAGCATTTGAGGCATGGCATTTAAAATTGGCAGAATCAGCCTTGAAATGCAAAATCTGCAGGCATGGTTGATTCTGCATTCCATGGGGAATTCTGCCCATTCTAAGGTAGGAGGTTTATAAACCGACCATTAGAAAGCTGGAACTCATTTTGGGGGAGGTGGAACTTCTTCAAACATTTTTCAATTGATTTTCCTTGAAAGGCAAGTAGAATTGGCATCTAACCCAAGTCGTTTCGTATTTTTTGGAGCTTTGTGGAATTAGTTATGAAATTTTGAAGCTAAAGTGGCATAGGGCTTTACTAGCATCCACCTCCTTAAATGTGCATTGTTTGTACATGGCTGAAGGCTACAAAGAAGCAACATGTACATGCAATGGACACTTAAGAAAATGGATGCTTTTAGAACCTCCTACCTTAAGTGACTTACCAAAGGGATGAATATGCCTGAAGTGCTTTTAACCCTAGAGTTTTATGACTATGTTTTCTTTGAAAACATTTGAAAAGTGTCATTTTTAGTACATGTAGCAATTTTTTGAATTTTATTTTTGACACATGTAACCGTAGGATCTTGTAGTATGCTTACTTGAGAACATGTGATAAAAATTTAAGGAATTTTCATATCGTGGTATCAATTGCAAGATATAAGCATTCAAATTCATTGAAATCATTTTTTTGGCCCCTACAAAAAACAAGGTAACTACACTTTATAAGCTCACTTTTCTATAAAAAAATCTCTAAATTTGTGTTTTTTCTCTAGATTCTTTTTCCCAAACAAATTTGCCACATGCTTAAAAATTTTCAAATCACTTGGGAATTGTACAACATATAGGAAAAAAAATAGTAAGTTGACATTAGTAGAAAATTATTCGAAATACCTAGTTGTTAAGAATTTAAATATGAAATTGAATATTGCCAGTTCCAATGGTTGCAATATTGTAATAAACAATCTACATCCTATGATTTTACTTTTTTTCAAAAATATTGAAAATTGAGTGAGATCAAGGACTTCAATGTTTATTTAAAAGAAAAGAATCCATGACTGCCAACAAATAAGAAATCCTCAAAACTTTTGACTCATTGATCAAAATGGAATGTTTCAAAGTTTTCCACGTACATATAACTCTTGAAAACCAATTACAATTTTTTTGGTTTTAATTTTTTTGTTCTAATTTGGCCAAACTACTCATTTATGAAAAAAAGTAACATGTTAGGCCATAACTTTTGACTTATATTTCTAAATGTCATGAAATTTAGTGCATATGCAAGATATTTCTTGTTCCCACCTTCTATTAAAATTTGGGCTTAGAATATAGAAATCTCCAATCATATGTACTTGTCCAATTGCTATGTAGCCCCAAAATGCATGTTGGTCTTTTAGAGGTTAACAACTTAATTTAGGGTGGATTTCCACAGGGAGTTGTAATGGAAAAACAAATTTCAGATTTTTCAGAATTGCTTTTGGGGAATGTCATGATGTTAACACTTTCAAAAAACTACATGAAGCATATGTTTAAATTCCGTTATGGATAATACATGCGTTATACAAGAAAACATCTTTTGGGGCCTACACCAAGGTAAACTATCCCATTCTAGGTCAAATGGAAACAAGTCCATTGTGGGTAAAATTATATTAGTGGTGTATGCTTGAAAATTTGAATGTACACCACTAATATAATTTTGTCCACGATAGACTTGCTCCCATTTGACCTTTGAATCAATACATTAGAAGAGATTTGAGGGCTCTATAAGATTGTGAATTCTCCAACTATGAAAGCGCTAGAGTTGTGTAGTCTGACATGGTCAAGGAAATGCCATGTCATTTATAAAAAAATTCAATTTTTTTTTCAATTTTTTGTTGCATTTAAAAATAGTTTTCAATAAATTTTTTTTTGACAATGGTACATTTTTTCATTGCTGAGGGAACAAGAAGCGGAACAGGCCTAAAACAACCCTCCCTTGCCCCCAAATTTCATGTAATGGTTTATCTTGTATCCATCCATCTTATTACTCTTTTTGTAATCAATACCCAACCAACACATAGATGCATGTGCTCCTTTGATGTATAGAACCACACATCAAAGTATTATGCATTAAACGGCAAACAAAATTGTATAACAAATATCTAAAAATTAATACTCTTTCATCCTAATTTTCTTTGGACTCATGTATAAGGGGGGACACCCAAAATTGTTCTCCACCTGAATTTGTGATGATCTTTGCATACATCTCAAAAATATATATATATGTATATTGAAGAAACGATTATAGAACATCTACCCAAAATAAACTTTGATCCTTTGTAACTTTTGCATATGGTACTCAAATGTTGTATTCTTTTGTGCATTAAAACCTCCTTTTGTTATCCAACAAGAAAATATGAAAATTTGACCAATCTAATAATAGCATTTATAAATTATTTGAAAAAATAGCACTTTTGGATGTCTTTCTAGACTAACATCCAGTGCTCCTGTGATTTTCAAATTGTAACAATTGATAATGAATCTTAATGATAGTTGACAATTTGAGATGTACTTAAAAATTGCTTAAGATTTTCATGTTCAAATCATATACAATGTAGCCAAAACACTTTAAAATTGGTTTTGGATAAAAGTCTCAATCAAGTGCAATAGCTACCTTTTATGAATTATTTTTTTGTTGAATTCCAAGCTAAAAAATTCTAAATATTGTGAAGTGGAAAAATACTCGAAGGGGTGTTGAATGATGTGAAGAGACAATTCTAATTCAATACAATACTTTGTTACATCCACTTTGAAACACACTATTAATCATTTCTAGAGAATTTGGATAAGTTTAATGACAATTACATTAAGTATATGATTTTTTACAATCATGAAATTTGTTTGAAAAATAGACTTCATTCACATAATACAACCTAGATGCTATTATATTTATGTGATTTAAACTTCAAGGCTCTTAGGATTTGAGTAAAGTCCATGAAATATAAATTATATTGAATCTTTACATCAATATTATTAATTGGTTACATTATAAATTTTGTCAAAGATTGTCAAAAGTGATAGCTTTTGATAGATTATAAAGATCTAATTTTTTTACTTTAATTAAAGAAAATAAAAATATTTTATATTACTTTTCAATATTGGTGTGGATTCAAAGCATATTTTTTCAGTCAATAAGAAAGAATATATTTAGATTGCAAATGAAGAAAAAAAATCTACATGTTCTTCAAATAAATCTTTTTAGAAAGTGCAATGAAATAGGACTTTCTTTTATTTATTGTATTAATTTATGAAGATTTCTTGACCTTTAAAGAAGAAAGATGTTATTTTCTTTGCCATTTAAAAAAATATTATTACTTTAAAAAGTATCTAGATGTTTGTCATTTTATATTCAAAAGATTTATCAAAAATCTTTCAATTAAATTTTCAACCTTCAAAATTGTAAAGTAATTGAAAGACAAATTAAGATTGGTGATTCTATAATGGATTTTTAGTTTTAAGAGCTTCACATCTTTTCAACTATTATAGGTTGTCTATTTACATAAAGTGAATTGTAAAAACTTTTTGGATTCAAAAGAAGAAAAAATAGATAAAATTTAGTTAAAATTTTCATACAAAAACAATTAATTTTTTCATACAGACCCCCCACAATAGACTATCTTTCTTAAAAAAAAAGTTTGTGAAATTTGTATTATGGCAAGAAAAAGAGTATAGGTTTAATGATATCTCATGATATATCAAACATTGTAAGTAATGAGAATATCAATTTAGTAGTCATAATTTCGTGTATATTATGTGGTATCAAGTAAAGCAATAGTTCATTTATTTATATTGGGACATAATATAAAATAAAATATTGGAACAATGTAAGGATCCAAAATTGTTACAGGCTTATGCAATGGCACCCCAAAAGGTAGTTAAGACACTGGCATATCATCCATCAAATTGCAAAGGAGGAAAAAAACTTGGCAAAGAAGAGGAATTACAGAAAAAATTACAACTTGAAGTAGTAGCTTGCAAGCCTCCACTAGGGTAGACATATAAGCACCAAAGCTCATTCTTTACCTCAATTCAAACTCATTGAAGTTTTTATGTGCATTGAAAATTTTTTATTAAAAAAAAAGAAATAATAATAATAAAGATTATAAGCATCACCTCAATTTAAGTAAATCATATAGATGAAGCAACAAGACACATGCATTGATATAAAGAACATGATTGTATTTTAAAATCTTGTTTTTGTTGTTATTAAAAATTGAAAGATCTAATTTAGATGTTTGTATGTTTCAATGAGTGTTGTACATAATAACAAAAAATATCTTAAGTTTCATCCCTTTTAATGTATGAGATATTATGACTTTATTTTTGGATATTTCAAATCTGAATTTTTTTAAGATTTAGATATCCAATACAATCCAAATTCTATCATTACAATGAAAGAACTATACTATTTTGTCTATTTAATTTGGCTTTATGAAATAAGGTGGGACAAAATTTCTTAATGAAACTTAGAAATATTAAATAGTATTGTCATCAAGTCATTAAATTCTAAACAATATGACATAATATGATTGGTAAAATAAAAGAATTTTTCTAATTGAAGTAGCCTCTACTTGATAGGTATGAAAGAATATCATGTTCTAGCTTTGAATTTCCATCCCTATATTATTCATAGTCTAAAATTTCAAATTTAAATTGTATTAAATTTATTTTTAATTCACCAAACCAAGAATGAATCATTTCCACTTTAAAACATAAATGCACAACTACTATTACTAAGAGAATATTTGTTAAGTGGAGCACAAATATGAATTTAAATTCAATTAATCAAATCAAAATCAAATGATGTTAATTTTTAATTGTGAGTTTTGTAGGAATAAGTTCAATGATAAATTAATAATAAAGCTTGGGGATCCAAAATATGAAAATTTTAAAGACCCAATGAAAGAGTCATTGGATGTCAAAAAGATACCAGGAATGTCAACACCTAGTAGTTGTGGAGAAAGCCCTAGTGGTCTTTCTTCAAGCGTAGGACCAAATGGTCTTCTATTTAGTCCAAGGGAGGATCCCAACAACAAGGGAGTGCAAGCCCTAGCTCCACAATGTGTTCCAAAAGGTGAGGCTTCCATTTGTGCTCAAAGAAAATGTGAAAGAATGAAAAGGCTTGTAATGTTAGGCCTTGCAGGATTTTTGTTTCTACTCTTGTTTTGGTGGATGTTCAAGAGATCTATTTATATATTTTTGGGATATCCAGATAAGGGAGTTGATAGATATAGAGCTCAAGGGTATGGAGTTCAAGAATATGGAGCTCAAGGGTATAGAACCAATGGGTACAAGACTAATGGGAATGAAGCCAATGGGTGTGGAAGCACTAAATTTGAGTCTGATGAGTCTAATAGTATTAGAAGTGCTCAAAAGAATAGGAAGAAAGGTCAAATATATTGGTTCAACTTGCCTTGTACTTATGATTCTAAAAGGGGATATAAACAATCTAAAGAGAAGTCTAATAAGAAACCAAAATTATTAGCATAATAAAGAAATGCAATGTAATTAATTAATTTTGACATATATTGTAGTAGCAAGTGCTATCAAATTGTCTCATTTTGAGAGCAAGGAAAATATAAGAAGCTATAAAGGTATATTTGTACAAAAAGAAAAATCATTTAGGATTTAAGACCTAAATTCTTTTGTTCCTAGAAAAGTGTACACTAGAAATCTTACACTATACAATGTCAACACTAGTTTGAGCAAAATGAAAAATTGATTGATCACAAGTCAAATGTAAGATAAAGCTATTTAAACTTATATTTTGACAATAAAACAAAGACTTTGGAAAGTATTAAGGGGTCCAAGAGCACTTTTCATTTACAATGTCCATATATTAAACCATCCCAATGCATGGGTGTGAATGCTCTTAGAATTTACAAAAATTGAATTATACTACACAATAACCCCACAAGTGGTAGAACAAGAATCACAAGGATTAATAACCCCTAATAATTTTTTCTTATTACAACTATTGAAGCAACTAGACACCCATCTTTTTGAGAGAAACCACATATAGGCTTATATGGAGCTCTAAAAAAAATGTGCAAATGGTTAGGAGAGAAAAGAAACTTCAAGAGACCCCCAAAAGTATATATGTGCACAAAAAGACATTCATCAAGAGCTTCAGTTTATGTGAATGTGGTGCAATATCAACATCAAAACCTCAGATTCGTAAGTTAATGTGCGGATTAATGTCAAAGTGATGATAACATCTTTTAAAGGGATGGTAACATTGAACCTCCAGAAAGAAAACGCTCTGAACTTCAAGGGAACAAAAAAAAGTGTTGCTAGCCTTGACTACCTTCAAAAATATGAACGATTTGAATGAAACAGAACTAGAGATAAGTCTGCTTATAACTTTGTTATGCTCAATCTCGCCAAATTGAAGTTGCACTAGGAATTGGTGTAAATATTAATGTACCTCGTCAAGGGTATTGGAAATACAACAGGGTTCATGTAAAGCCCCAAAGGAAAAATTCTTCGCACTAGTCCTTGGCAACAGCAATAAGCTGCTTCCCAATTTTCGACCCATTCATGAGCCTGCACATGGCATTGGGGGCGTAGTCCAACCCAGGAGCAAAATCTTCGAAATACACCACCTTGTTCTCTTTCAGGTACCCAGCCATGAGATCCATAAACTGGGGCATAAAGTGAGCATAATCCGACTGCAAGAATCCTTGCATTGTGATCCGCTTGCTGATTATTTTGCTGAGACTATACAAGCCATCTTTTGTAGCAGTGTCATACTGCGAAATCATCCCGCTCACTGCAATTCGCCCAAAGGAATTCATATTCTCGAGCACGGCGTCCAGCATCTTGCCTCCCACGTTGTCGAAGTACATATCAATGCCACGAGGGCAGCACCTGCATCAGGAGATCTTAATTCAGGTAACCTCTTTTAATACAAACACAAAAAAAGGAAATCGAATTACATTCAAAGGGTTGTGATAATGTTCATACTTTCTGAGAGCAGCAACAAGGTCCTCTTCCTCTTTGTAGTTGAATGCTCCATCGTAACCCAGCTTGCTCAGGAGCAGGTCAATCTGATGCCATTCTCAATGGTCAGATCAGATGCATATGAATCCTGAGATATGAATCATGGAAAGGAAAATCTCTACATCTAAAGACAGTGTTCGGTCTCGGATATTGAGCGGGAAAAAGTAAGGTACGTAAGGTAGAGGATACTAAAACCGTTAAGGACCTAATTCCCTCTCCTGTTAACTGACCCCTGTTCGCAACCTGAACTCATCTCTTTCAATACACATGGTTGCCCTTCAAATAGCAAATTTGGGAGTAAGAAATAATGATTTGGCTAAATCGGTTATGGCCACTGATCTTTGAATGGACATGCAGTGTCTAATGGCCCTTCAATAGTGGTCTATAACCTCCCACTTAGAATAACTGCATACAAATAATCATACATTGAGTAATAAAACAAAATGATCTCAAGAGAGTTTGGTTATTGTCCCTAAAGAGATCCCCCCACACCTCTAGACCGATCTCCCAAAATCATACCCCTGCATATCGGTTAAAATGCTTAGAGTGACACAAGTGGAACCCATTACCTTTTACATTCCAAAGGGACCGACAACAGAGAAGCAAAGATCCGATATATTTCCTGCATACCTTGCCCTGAGAGCCAGTGCTGCCAACTACATACAGGCCTGCTTCCTTTGCAAGCTGTCCCACCATCTGGCCGACTGCTCCTGAAGCAGCTGAGACAAAGATCGTCTCTCCTCTCTTGGGCTTCAAGACTTCGTATAATCCAGCATAAGCTGTAAAGCCAGGCATCCCTGCACAATACCGACTACCTCCACTCAATCAGCACCTCAACACGGTATTAAGTTGGTCAAGTAAAATCAGCACTCCAATTACTGCAGCATTAGAGTCGAAGTCTGGTTGAAACTTCAGATCAATGGAAACAGTCGAAGAATGGGGAATGACATTAATAATACAGGAATGTGATGTTTACCCAGAGCGCCCAAGTAATAAGAGAGAGGGACGAAGGAAGGATCCACCACTTGCAAACGCTCTCCCCCAGCAATGACGCTGTACTCTTCCCACTTCGTCCACGATGTTACATAGTCACCCACATTAAAATTGGGGTTCCTCGATAATACCACTTTGCTAACCCCAAAACCTTCTAAAGTCTACACATCCAGACCACAAAAAAATAAAAATAAAAATAAAAATTGTAAAGGTACAATAGTAAATGGAAGAATATTACTGGAGAACAAATATTGCCATCAGTGATATTGACCATGGTGGGAGAATAAGAGAGTTCACTCACCTGTCCAGTTTTGAAAGGAGGAGAGTGACAAATGTCTAGACCACTCATGAGAATGCGCATGTACGGGTCGCATGACAAGTAGAGATTCTTTACAAGGACATCGTCCACATTGTCCTCTTTCAGCTCCAGTGTGAAATCACTCGACACAACCTCCAGGTCCGTTTCTTTGAGTGCTGCCAATACATACTGCTTCAGCTTGACTTGCTTGTTCCGCACCAGCTGGCCTGGCATTGGTACTGCACTGTCTGCTTGCACACGCCATGTCAGTCCTAATTTCCTCGAATTCATCTCATGCAGGCTCAATGCTCTTTATCATTGGGGATTCCCATAAATTACATAACAATTAATGATTTTTATTATGTATGCAAAGCATTAAAAGGGTATGACGTTGAAATTCAGGTTGGCATTGTTCGAAGCTCTAAGTACGAAAGAGAATAAGGTGTGTGAATAGGTACTCACATGAAGAGGTCCGCTGGAAATACATAGCCTTGGTGGATGCTTGTCTTAACCTGTTCAATCTAAAACCTACAATCCAGCCAAAAATATACTATAAAAAAATTCTGTTCTTATATGAAATAAATACCCAAGTGACCCAACCCTTCTCAACAAACTCCGAGACAAGGAAAACTCGAAGATATGAATAGATGATATCGAAGTTGCGAACACGTATATTTAGCCATCTGGTCAGCTTGATACACTTCGGTACAACGTACAATCTACAGAACGTAACCAATCCTGCCCATAACAGAACATAGCCAGTATTAGTTTTAAGAGTTTGGCAGAATACCTTCAAACTTAAAGTGAGTGCGGATACAAGGCACAGAAGAAGAAGATGAAGAGCATCTGCCTCTGCAATTTAGGAAATGAACGCCTATTGGTGGGTCAGAAGCGTTGCCTACGTGCTGGGCATCATTAGTGAACCACCTTTCCACACACAGGCTGGTGACAGGAAAATCATGGCAACTCAAACAACGGTTTACCTGTACGAACCTCCACAAAGAGACTCATGCAAACAATATGTGCGAGTAGTTGCCTTGTACCTGTCCATATAACGCAGCCTCCTTTTCACCGGGCATCTCTTGGGTCAATAGTAACTGAAAAGTAAGAACAGTAACAGAATTGACATCTACTAAGCTCAACTTTCACATGATTGTGCATCGTAGAACTAAATCAGAGATATGGACAATTCAATGCTGTTCCAAAGCAAGCAAAATGCCTTTGTCATGTCCTCAGAAATCATGACAACAGATTGACGCAAACTTGAGGCCCAGAGTGGCAACTAGTGCAGCATCTGGTGATAAAGGCTGGTTCTTTATTGTACAGTCGAAATGATTCAACCCAATGAAAGTGTTCAAATCTCTACGCTTGATTTGGTGTCCTACAGGGAGAGTCAGACGTAAAACAACAACTACACTGGAAATAGGAATAGTCTATGGTAAATCGAGAGGCCTACCAAGGGGATTTCTATCTCGATATATTAATCTTGATAATAAAAAATGATTAAATAGTCATTGTTCGATCCCCGAACTCGACAAACTTGGACCTCGGCTCATATAATCGACATCCCACTCTTGTGTGGACGATGCTAATGTCATTAACTGCACTACAGCAAACCTCATTGTCGGTCTCAATTCGGGATCTTGTTGGGTGCACCGTCTCGCCAGTTGCGCCATCTACATAGTAGATAAAACATTACTTTGGTATTCAATGAACGGGAACTCAAAACACGTAAAGATATCACAAACGAAATTCAAAGTGGGAAAAATAATCAACAGTGAATAACGGAAATTAATATTAGAGAAATCAAATTTGAGTTTCATTCAATCTTCCTCATTTGGATCACAAAATGGATTGGGGAGCCTTAGGAGCCTTTTTAGAGGTCCAAATTGAAGGTACATTTGCATTTCCAAGGTTGCAATTAGTTCAGTGAAATGTGTTTCATTTGGTTTCCTTAAAAACTTTATGAATTCATTATCAGCTTCTGACCTTTGAATCTCTTAATTTTTCTCCAACATTTGATCTTTAAGAATACGTGATTCCCTACCTTCCAAACAGCGTCTAGTGGATAGTCATCATCAAGGGCAGGGTCAACAAATTTCGGTAATTGCGTTTTTCCATCTGGGTCTTTCAGCATAGGCTCAAACTGCATCAATCAACAAGGAAATGTTGAGGCCTTTCAGTTTCTGACTCTTGATTAACAAAAAATATTTAGAAGAATCTCCTCAAAATGTAAGCTGATAAAAAAGCGCATGCATAATGATAAGTCAATGAACCCACAAGGATATAATGAGGAAGAAAATACAAACCAAAGCTGAGAGTGTTCTGCCTTCTCGACTTGCTGTTGGAGTCGAATCGCCAAAATTTGAAGGAACTGCACCCGAAATGGCGACTCGACCAGAGATAATCTCATACAAAACCACCCCGAAAGCAAACACATCCAGCTTGGGAGACACTTCACCATAGAGCGCATACCTGAAAACCAATGTAATGCTTAGTATAAGAAATTCTTAAAATGTAAATGAGACTCATATATTCTTTACCAACACAATCGGTTCCCTCTTGAAATCTGACAAACCCGGATAAAAAATGTGAAAAGTAACACGTCAAACTATTTTCCAAGATCCCTTACAAATATCTTCCTTCCAAGTATCCACCTAGGTAAAGTTGAAGGATTGTTACGAGAATGGAAATTTGTCATGTTGCTCTTTTAAGTGCTTATGCATGCTTCGTAAAAGAATTGTAATTTTATATATAAGACTAGGATGGCAGGTTTCTTTGAAACAATGACGACAACCCAACACAATCAAATCTCATTTTTTTGGCCGCTCTACTTATTCTTGTAATAATCTTGATGATAACCAAAATATTTTACTTGCAAGAATATTAGTCTTAACTACCCAGAGAAGTGACATACTCGGGTGACATGTAGCCAAACGTGCCAACGATACCAGTACCAGCTCCATCCTCTGTCAGCTTCGCCAATCCAAAGTCTGCAACCTGCAGAGGACAAACACCACTCGGTTACTTTGAGAATGAAAGGCTTTTTGCAGTACAGGAAACCTTGGATACTAGCACCTAAGAAGTTATAAGAGGATTTGGTCCCACCTTGGCATGGAAATTACTGTCAATGAGGATATTAGCAGACTTGATATCACGGTGTATGTACGTTGGTTTGGTGTGCTCATGAATGTATTCCAACCCACGAGCAGCATATAAAGAGATTTGAACTCTTTGTGTCCACGACAGGGGAGGTATATCTATCACAACAGAAGTCCAAAACAAAGTTCAGAATTCAATGTGCGGTCACTGAAAACACATCATCCCAACTAATCTTTGGATAGAGAAATTATTTACAACATTGAAATTCAATTGTTATTTTATAAGCCTCAAGTGAAAATGGCCAAAAGTGGCCGCTTCCATATCTATTGAAGTGGAAATAAATCAGTTAGAAAGTTTCAAGGACGAAAGCGAAGTGTATAAATAGAAAGAATAGACCATGCCCTATATTTTGAACTATGTAATATGTTTTAAAAGTTACTACACGTGACTATTAGATTCTTAAGTGAATTTTCTATTTTGAGTTTGGGCGCTTCGGGCATAAGATTGGTGGCTAGCAAGATTCAGCTTTTACGAGATTGAATACACCGAAAGAGTTTCGTTTCAGAAACCATTCCTCCTAAACCTCTCTGAAAACGTAACAGACACTCTTATCCCCACTAATTACCATAAGAATGTCTGCGGCGAAGATGATGGTCCAAAGTTCCATTCTCAATGTACTCATACACAAGAAACAAACTATTCGTGGTGCAGTAGCCAATCAATTGTACCTGAATGCACATCCACATGCCAACAAATGGTCCTCCATCAGAAATCCATCATGAGAAATTATATGAGGTGACATGGCGATGAGATCCTTGCAGTCCTTCAAACGAATGAAGTCACGCGTGAATGGAAAAAACTGGAACCAAGCAATTATGCATGGCGACCAGCTTCTAGAGGCAGCTGAAAGAAGAAATGGCGTCCCAGCAGGCAACCTAAAATAAGCTTACAAATGATGGGAATAACTGCAGGATGAGGTAATGTTTAACCTGGTTCCCAAGAATCACAACACTCAACTGCAGGTCATGAGAGTGAACCACCTACCAAATTAGTGTGATGGACATTAGTTAGCACTTGCAGCTCAGCCAAGAACTCCTTAGTCGCTTTCAAATTCATCTTCTTAATCGCCAACTTCTGCATTTTGTTGTTGCCCACAAAGTTTAGACTTCATTTCACAAGAAAATCTTGAACCGATCGGTATTCTTTTCTTTAAAGGGGCTCATTAATCCCAAAGTGTCCAACTAATATAGAAAGTCCACTTTGGAGGCCATTATTCAAATATAGTAACTTTCAAAGAAGATTCTCATTTTTTTGAAATATAGGGCATAGTTTCTTCTTTCTATTGGAACATTTTTTGAATTCCTTGAAGAATCATAAAGAACCGAATCATTTCAACTCGTATAGATACGGCAGCAGCCACTTTGGGCCGTTGGCGCACGAAGGATTAATTGATATGGTACTCTAAAGAAGTACTATGTAGATCTAATTTCAGTAACAGAACTCTTGCAGGTCAGTTGCGTTCACATGCACCATAAAAACAGGTGCGGAAAAGAAAAAGCTTAACATGCTACAATGGAGAACGGGACAACCCAATACGACATAAATAATCTGAGACCCCTTTTCTATCAAAGATGGAAGAGATGAGACCTGATTACGAATGACGCCATAGTAAACAGAGGCAAAGCCTCCCTGTCCAATCTTGCAAGACAGGTTGAAGTCATCAGTGGCTCCGGCTAACTCTTCATATGTGAACTCAACTGATCTGAGATCTGCCAGCAAATTGGACGCCGACCTTGAGGCCTTGCTTTCGGCCAGATTTGAAGAAGGCAGCAAAGCTGTATCTTTGAAACAGTCACATTACAAAAACACATCAGGTACAGTTTGTCAACACTGGACCATCAAAGGCTTGACAAATAATCAATATAAACAGAAAATCAAATACGTTAAGGTCATCTACGATGACTTCAATCAGCAAGTTGGGTGTAGCATGACATGGATAATTGTGTAAGGTCACTGATCTTTTTGAACTGAAAAGGCATGATCTACTGTCCCTTCAATGGTGCTCTACAACCACTCACTTTGAAATTGCATAAGAAATTCATAGACAATAATAAAAATTTGCTCTCACTGCTGTACTCATCTCCCCAAAATCACTCCTCCACATGTTAAAATGCTTGAAGCGACGCAAATAGTATCCTCTACCTTATATCACAAGAAGTTCTATCAATTTGTCCAACAACACTTTCTGACAATGAGGAACATCCGGTAGATAGAAATAAAAAAAATTTAGTGTCTAATTAGTACCTGACTGCTGTTTCCTCTGCGTCTTTGCTAACTTTTTCCTACGGAGCCTTCTGTGTCCATAAATTACCGCAGCCAATGTGAAGATGGCAAGAAAAAACACTCCCACTACAACCCCAACAATGACAGCAGTGTTTGATTCTGCAAACCAAGAAACACAAAGCATGGTCAGCATAACAAAGAAATGAAGAGAAGATTTTCCTATAAAAGAAGCACAAGAGAATCGTCAAAAATATCACTTGTTCAGTTACTTCCATGCCCAATAAAAGTACAGAAACTTGGGTCCATGGAAGCACTTACTGCTTGAGCCGCCACCGCTGCTAGTGCTGTACATCATCAACACATGTCAAACACAGAAAAAGTCAGGATTAATCGATTGCAATGCAACACATGTATGGTAGAACCACCCATAGTCAACAACTTAAGCAATTTTGTGTATGTTCTGGAGCAGTATAAGGCAATGTAAATTTTCTGCCATGTAGGATGATAGAAATCACAGGGATTGCAAATTTTGTTGGTAATTTTATGCCTTGAATTGAATTTACTATGAATTTTAGAAGCCATCAGTTGGTCTAAACCCATACTCAATATATAGAGTATTCCAATTCCAATCATTCAAGAACTACTTTCCTACTCTCTACTTTGGGAACATATGTCATGACCTTATTAGTCCCCACCTTGAAAAGGAGAAACACACACATTTTAAGCTTTGGTTGGAAATTTGTTCCAACCTTGGTTGAAAATAGTTGCACCCAATAGGTTGGGTATGGCTCCCTGCTTAAAAATGGGTGGTTCTACCATATGACCCCCTTTAGACTCGTTTAAAGCAATGTGTTTGGTATGTACTCTTATTCTGCAATGGAATTCTCGTTTCATTTGTGCCAAAAAAAAGAAAGAAAAAGTGGACCATCATTTCGGGACGGAGGTAGTACAAAAGAAACAAATCCTAGAAGACCTACCTTCGATTCCCAGAGTCATAAATTCTAGACTAATGGGCACATCAATCAATCAATAGAAGACTGAGGTAGAGACGTACTCGTTAAAAGGAGGAAAAACTCCGTTCCCAGCTGCAGCGTAACGCGAAAGGAAAATTTCGTCAGTACTGCATTTGGACCAAGTTATCTCTAAACAACAGATGCTCTGATTCAAGAAGTATGCATACAATGCACTTTAACGTTTTAGACACTTTCAATAAATAAGAGCCGGCATTATTACTCTTCTCTGGACAAGTGAAAAGTTGAGGCCAAGGCGAGCTGCTCGAGACCACAGACAATATGGTAAGAAGTTAAAATTAATTAGGCTCAGTGGTCTTGTCAGTTTGACTACTTTGAGGGCTGATAGTATTTGAAGCACTCCACAAAATGCTCGAATAGACAAAACCATTCACAAAAGGCGTTACTTTCTAAGCATCCATGTCATTTCCTCATCCACTGCGAACATTCTTTCTCCATGGCTGTCCGGAAAAAGGGTAGACCCCTTAAGGACAGCTATCCAACTTTGACCAATCACGTTACTACATTTCTTCAATATAGTTAAGATGTCTTGAAACGTGTAAACCTAAAGACTTTCCCGGACAAATGTAAACCGGTCTTAAAGGAGACGTACGAGAAACTGTTCACCAGTTCCACTCTTCAACCTTCTCAAGCCTAATCCTTTAACATAAAATTGCCCTAAAACCGCATGAAACCGCATGAAATAGATGAAGAATGCAATTAGTTCGAGGTATCCCTCAACTAGAAATCGAGAAGTTCCACTGTTTACATTAGCTATTTAGACGTGAGATACGAGAGGCTGGAATCACAGAGTCATCTAGACACAAAATGTTGTAGCATACCTCTTGATGGTATGAAAATGATTGAATTCGGCGTTAGAACTTGGACGTCCGAATTGAACCTTGATATGTAGTCTGCTGGAACACTAAACGCTGTTGCAACCCCTGTCAGGCTGTCGGTATCTCGCACCACATACGTAGTGAAGAGGCCATAGGCAGGGCTCACACTTGGATCGCCACAAAAGCACCTCACAGGAATAGAGAGAGTATTTCCAGGATCAATCCTTGCCGAACTGTCCAGATTAGAAGAATTGGAAACAGCAGCTATCGTGGTCAGGTTCTGGTACTTTCCACTCACAATCAAGTATACGGTATCGCCGCTTTGAACCTGCTTAAAACGAGTTTCGTAAGAGTCTTTTCGTATCATAGATCCAATTGACCTAAAGACTGGCAATACCACATTGTCACAAAGGGCATCGTACTAAAATTTGTTGAAAATGCAGGAGCTTCAAAAGATGCACATTAAGCGTAATTAATTCTTATCACGCGTTAACTATGCACAAAAATGATCATGAAAGGTATTGAGACCAGTCTCTACCTTTAATTACCATGTTTGAGGCACAAATAGGTGTAATAGTGATCGCAGTATAGGTGGAATGGGATAATAATGTGCACTTTTAAAATTTCGGAGAACAAAGTTATTATTAAAAAGAATTTTTACCGTGTATGCAAACATGTGAATCAGTCGACCGTTGGTACACGAGCAGTCAAACGGAAGATAAAGGTTGGTACCAGCTTGGATCGAGTTCAGGTCAGTGACGTTGTTGTTATAGCCCTGCAATTGATTACCATTAATCTGAAACCTGCTAATTAACTGATCAACAGTTTCGCCGGATTGTACTGTGTAATATGCCAGGCCTTGACATCCAGTCGGAGGGATGCAATCGGCTCGGACACCAGTCTCTCTCCGAATGATCATAACACAGAGCCATACTATGAGCCAAAACTCAATAAGTACGCCCTTCATTTAAAATAATTTGGCGGATGAAGGCCCTAGAATGTAAATGCTTCACGTCTTCACCACATGTATCCCAGGATCAAGGGTCGCAAGCTGTTGTCCCTTTGCATCCATTTGATATTCAAGTTCAGTCAAATCCACACAGTTGTAGTACTCTTGGTCTTTTCTGAAACTGCGCTCCACAAATGCAACTTAACACGGTTCACTGCACCAAATTTCCAATTCCATATAAGTCCTTGGACTATCATTATACAACACAATTGAATTGCAGATGTAGCGAATCCTCTCAGTGCAAAACGATTTTTCGTAGAGATTCGTAACTTCAATCTGAAGCTCAAGAATGATCAAACACTGGATAAAAAGTTCAAAGACTTATTTTGAGCACAAAAATATGCTTCTGTCTCTGGAAATTCTAACGTAGAAATGGCGGGATATCACTAAATTGGCCGGCAGGCATAGTAAAGGGAGAGTGCTGAGGGACTGGAATCATCTTTCTGACTCAAAATGGAGCCATTTAGTTTACCACACTCAAAACTGGAATCCAAAACTGAACTTCTTATTAGTACTTGCCCTGCGTTGAACTTCTAACTCTCATCATACAGCTGTATAATACTCAAGACAGAATTCCGCACCCGAGCTCAAGAAACCAAAAAAAAGAAAATGCCAAAGAAACAAAAAAATACGTCCTCAAAGCTGCAAAAACAAAGCAATCATTCTCCATGGCCACACAATCTTTCATAGACGGACGTCGTACCTAGCAACCAGATCTTGACCTAGCAGAACCTTAACAACTCATCACCTACACATAAAGCGCGGGAAATCTCCCCAAATGGCGCGCACCATGAGCACCTCCACGCAATTTAAAAACCACTCCACTAACATACGCGCCAGAACGACGGACTCCAGAAAATAACCAACGAATACAAGAAGAGCTTACAGAGAGCTTGAATCCCTACCTGAGCTGAAAGACGCCGACCAAGGACGCGATCATCATTCAATTCGCAACCAAAGTCGCCATCCGCACTGCCCTGCACCATTTTCGCCACTGACGGAGCCGCGGAAGCCGCGTTGCGAGAGAAGCTTACGGGAAGGAGCGATCGGGGAAATGCCGTGGGGCAATGGGGGGCAATTGAAGCTGTAGTGGTGTCAGAAGAAAGGGGCGGAGTCAGGACTCAGCAGGTCAGTAGTAAGATAGAGTGGTGTTTGATTCGTGAGCTTGGTGGGTGCAGCTGCAGTTGTGAAGGGAAATGAAGCTGCGACACGGTGCGCGACAGCGTCAGAGCACGTTGGATTTGCATTGGAAGACGACAATGCTTTAGTGTCACAAGGGAAAACACCGAGAAAGGGGAAGAACCGAAGAAGGCTGGAACTGCAGTCTCGGTTAGCAGTCCACGGTCGTCGGTCCAACTGGTCGCATTTCCGTGGTCCGACTACGCGGTACCGTCAGGAACTGCGACTGCAGTACCTAAACTGTTGACATGGCTTTTCAATTAATGCAATGGTTCTATCCATTTGTTAAAAATAATTTCAAAAAATGCAAAATGAAAACTAAATTTCAAAAAAACTGTTTGTATGGCATTGAATCAAAAAATACTATGTGGCTTGTGGTTCTATATTTTTACCCCTCTTGCAATGAAATTATGTTTTTTTTTGTGTCAAAATAAAATAAAATAAATAAAATACTAAGAAATAATCACCATACTTTTAGTTTATACCCAAAGAATGGAATGTGCATTCAAACGGGCCGAGGTAAACTGACCCCTCACTTGTCCCCGAGGGAAAAACCTGAAATTTTTTATTTGCCACACATGGTAAAATTTGCAAATTCTAAATTCATATTTGCAATTAGAGGCCCCAAATGGACATCTTTTGGAAGAATGGCAACCTTGACTTGTTTGTATATAGTCATGTCTTAGTATTTGGATGTACGTCTACCTTATTTCATGTGTTTATCTATTGAATACATCTTACAATTCCTTTCCCCCCCTCAAATTAGACAATTTGCATCAATCTATGGTATAACTATTTTTAGATCATGTTGATATCCAATATGGTTGTTTCTCTTGTCAAATATGATTTTCTACACTTTTTGAGGACTACATTGATTTTTCATTTCCTATAGGGTTCAAATGGAAGAAAGTAGGAAGCCACCAATTGGTTGCATGGTAAGTTCATACTCATATTAGATCAATGGAACAAAGAGCATCATAACTAACTCCCAAAGCCACCCCCTTATGCATTCTTGAATGATATTATAAAAATCCTCATATTTTTGAAGATTAGTACAAATCTACTACAAAATACAACATAAGGAATTATTTTGAAACCAATATATGAACAAAAAATTTCAATATTGGATTTTGAAATAAAATACAATTAAAATTAAATATAATATTGCTATCATCGATGTTATATATATAGGCATTATTTTGAAAATCCAAATTTGAATGCAACAATGTACCCAAAAGAGGTGTGTGAAATGATTTAGAAATATAGCAAACTCTTTGTATTAAAATTCTAAAAATTTCCTCTTGTCATAAACTAGTTTTTTTAAGGCCAATTCTATAACCAAAATGCAACTTCCTTGAGTTTTCACATAGTTACTTCCATTTCCATATTGTTGTAATATATATTTTAATGTGAAATCTTAAGGAAGTTGCCTTATTGACCTTCCCCGAATAAAAGACTCTACTAAAAGCTCTTTGCATTGTGAATATTAGAAATTTAAAAACATTCAGCGATCCATAAATTGGTTTGGCCTTTATGAATCTCAATTTATTAAAAATAATTGTACCTTCAAAGTGAATTAAGGCTAATGAAATCATAAATTGTCAATAAAATCCACATTTGAATTGAAAGAAAAGTAAATATTGTTGATTTTTTTCACATCCAACACCAAATCAATGGATACAGAGTAAGCCATTAGCACATTCATCTACCTATAGTTTACTCTTAAGGAAGACACTTGAATTTTTTTATTTGGCACTCAAGATAAAATTTGAAAATTTTGGATTCATATTTGGAATCAAAGGCCCTACAGTAGACAAGATAGGTAAAAAAATATAAAATTAATACAACACAAAATAGGGAGAATTTTTTTACAGTTATTCTTAGTTGGGGAATGAAAGGGTCAATTTTTCCTAGTCATCAATCACAAACCCATTATACATTACATATCATGCAATGGCCTATGACTGTCCCCTAGCTTATTAGATTGTAGTCAAGATTTTAGGACTAAAGTTGACATTGGAAGAAAACTACCAAACTTTGTATAACCAAGCAATGATTGATTCCCAAAAGATATTATGCTTTTGAGTCTCCAAGGCTTCCTTCTACACTTGTACCCTAGGTTTTGGTGCTCTTATATATCTAATGTTTATTGTGTCTATCCCTATATATATCTATTGTTTTTGTTCCCCAAGAGACCACTTGTAGTTGGCGATTGTTGTTTTCTTCTCCTGCCTTTGCAATCAGAAATCCCATTTCATTTGTTTAAAAAAAAAGAAATTATGCTTTGCTATATACCTAGGAGAGACTTATTATCAATTAATTCAAAGATTAGGGTTGACTGCGCAGCCGTATAAAACAAGTTTTGTGCATTCTAAAGGTCCGCTTTCCAAGGATGCAAAACAGATCCTGGCCTCACTGATAACCAATGTTATGCTGTTGTTAACGTTCAAAATTATTAAATAGTTGCAATGAAATTCCGTTTCATCAGTGTAAAAAAAATTTATTAAATAGAAAAATATTTAAATTTTAAAATTATAAAAAGGAATCCACAAGTCCCCTCACTCCAGCAGTCCAGCCCCCTTCCCAAGGCGAGGTCTGATATTATCCAATTTTAAAGTAGCAAATCCAAAGATAATCCTCCACGTGGAATCACAAGCGGGAAAGTAGGATATGATCATTTATTAGAATCAAGGAGTTGGAGGTACGGAGTAGTTGCATGGATTTAAAGTCTACTTTCAAAAGATAAATGTAACTAGTCAAAGTCAAATTAAATCAATTAGTGCGAGACACACACTTTTTTAATTGTTTTAAAAACCGACAATTGTATTCTGTATTAGAATTTTTTTTAAATTTTTATTTCAGTTGACCCTAAAGCCGGCGGCAGGGAGAGGGATGTTTTTCAAGAGAACAGTCAAAAGAAAAGCTGCCATTTTCAGTTTGTGCATTGTCCAAAATTGAAAATGAAAACCTTTTCTTGAACTTCAAAAGAGTTTAGTAGACTACAGTTTCAAAGGCTTGTAAGTTAAAGCCATGTGCTTTTATGCCTTCCAACTTTTGAGGTTTAGTTAACAATCTTGTTAATAGTATATATAAAAATTTTCAGCTAGTTTGACCACATGGATTTAAAGATTTTAACATTTGAAGTGATGTTCTTTCTTTTTTTGAAATAAATAGTAAACGATAATAACAAATGGAGAGTGATAATTTTTCTTTTCATCTATGCTGAAAGTAGTTAGTAGACTTGGGACCTTTTGGGAATAATTTTTTTGCCATAAGAAGAGATTTGAGGGCTTTAGAAGATTGTGAGTTCTTGGATTATGGGAACTCTAGGAACTTTACCACATTTATAGTTTGACATAGCTGAGCCCTTGCTACATCAGATATTAATATTTAATTATAATTTAAAAATTAAAAAAAACATTTTTTAATTTTTTAATGAAATATTCTTACAATAGTACTGCAGTTCTTAATAAAAAGAACAAGCCTAAAACAACTTTCCTTTGTCCTCAAATTTCTTGTGATGTATTGATGAATTTAATTTTCTCCTCTATTGAGTTTTGAAATCTAGCTACTAGATGCATTGATGAAAAATTTGACAAGCAAATGTGGAGTTTAGCTTATTTTATACCTCCAACTACAATACAAGGGAAGTTAATTGAATTGGCAATACACTAGTTATTTTTTGATAATTTATTGTTTAGTGAGGAAATTTTATTATTTGAATTCCAAAGAGTGAGAAGTGAGAGACCAATGTTTGGAATATGTACAAAAAATTCAGAAACTTTGACTTCATTGATTGCAAGATAATAGGGCTTGAAGCTAAAAAATGTTTTTCCTTGAAACCGCCCTGATATAGTTGACAAAGTTTGACTTCTCTTAGAGTGTGATTTGAGAACTTTATTTATTTTTTATGATTTTATGACATATTTTATTAGTTACGTACATGCCAAATTTCAAAAGTTGATGAAGGATTTAGCAAGAGATGCCTCCAAAGATCTCCAAATTGCCTAAAATTTTCCAAATTTTTTTAGGCAATGTAACTATTGGTCAAAAATTGACTTCGTAAGAAACTATTTGACATTTTTTATATATGTTGAATAGAAACTTGGTTCATATGGGATTAAGTGGCTATGATTACTAGGAAAATAATGAAGTATTTCCTTTAAATTTGATTTTAGTAGAAAAATGTGATTTAAAACAATTAGGATGGCTTGCACTAAGTGAATTAACATGAGTATCAATTTTGCTTGGAAATATGAAACTATTTACACCCAAAGATATATAAATTATAAATGATAATTCATACATCATTTTTTATCCAACTTTGTATACATGTATCCAATTTGGGTGTTGTCTTTCCGCTATCCACTATAAAAACACCATTGACAAGTTGCTCAAAAGTTAAGGGCTAAGCAAGAGAGATGAAAATGAAAATGTAGGATTTAACTAGGCAAGTTTGCCATATATAAGTATAAATGTGGATACAAATACACATACAAGTATGTATGTGGATATACAAAGATGAATATACATTCTTATATAAATATGGACAAACATACATAGTATACAACACAATTAAGTGTAGATACAATTGTTGATACAAGTGTAAATTGTCCCATATCGTTTGATAAAAACCTTAGTTGATATCAATATTTTAATTTTTGGATTTTAATAAAGAAAAGAATTTGCTAAGGATATTTGGCTTTAAATTTGATAATTAATTGGCTTTGGCATATGATTGACTATCCATTAAAAAATCAATAATTCATCAACAAGACTAATCCAATAATCCATCAATATTGAATTCAAAATTATAGAAGATATTTGATTCTCTTTACTAAATGCCATTGTAGAATAATCGTCACAAATAAAATTCAAATCTAGCTCTAGCTGAAGTAAGTTGGAAAATTTTAAATATTTGAATTCAATAATGAAACAATATTTGTTGGCACGAAGATTGGAATTGGTTATGGTTTGAAATGTTAGTTTAGATACATATCACTGTCTAGCATGAAATACCAAAATTGATGCTTAAACACTCTAAAAGGCTAAATTATAAAACAATAAAAAAGAATGGTTGGAAGTAGAAAAATGATAGATTCAAGAAAAAACAGTTTATCTATAGATTAATAGGCTAAAAACTTTAGAATTTTTTTATTTTTGATCTCTAGCCATTTTTTCTTGAGATCTTGATTTGGTTATAAATGATATTGTAAGACCATTAGATTTCTTATGTTGGATAAGGTATTAAGTTTAAACCCCCATAATATACATATTTGTAATTCTTTCAAATAATATTTACATTCAAAGAGATTTTTGTGTAAGCTTGAATGAACTTCATTGTTGTTGTGATTCCTCTATAGTAGATATAGGGGATTCACAAAATAAAAGCATGGCTTTGACTTTTAAGTAGAAAAATCTACACATTGAATTAGAAACAGATAAACAAATTTAAAGAATACTTGAATGTAAATAGATCAACTTCAATTCTAAACTATGAAGGCCAATTATACTTGGCTCAAAATGGATTAATTGCATATTAGTTATATAAATGAATCTAATTGAAATTTATTATTTCTTTTAAATTAATTTATCTTCTTCAATATTCTAGTCAATTTCTTAAAGAAGTGTTTTTTTTGTACTTACAAATGCCAATTAGATTAGTTGGAGTTTGAACTAGAAAACTGAACCGAAGTTATTTGAAGACCTTGACAACAATTTTACAACATTGCCTTCTCTTTAGTTTACAAAAATGTATTTTGCCTCATGAATAGTTAAACCCAATAGCCAATGTAGCCCAAACATGATTCTACATCTAACAATTTATTATTATATATATAATATTCATAAAAATAAATAATAGATTAATAATTTTTTTAAAAGGCTCTTCTACTTTGTATATTACTACCAAAAAGAAGCATAATGATGATACAATGCAACAAATTGCAATCATATGCCTAATTGAATTAAAATTTTTGTTCTTCTCAATAGAACAAAACAATAAAAACAAACCCAATGATAGTTCACCTTTCATTGGAGATCCTTTTCAAAATCTCTATTCTTTGTACTAAAAAAACTATTGCATAGTGATTTATTCTGATTTTTTGGCAACATGACATGAATCCTTCAACAATAAGATTTATTAAACTCACAAGGACTTTGCACCTAATACAATCTCATCAAGAACTACATCATTCTACAAAATTGGAAGACACAACATCAACTTCTTCCTTCCAAAAGATCCTCTACCAAGAATGAACCTCCTTATACACTTATTTTAAATCACCAAGGTTGGCAACCTCTACAAGCAATTCAAACAATGGTTGAAAGTACACTTTTGACAAATCAACCTAATCAACTCCTTATAAAAGTATGAGATTACTAAAAAGTTAGGTTTGCAAGTCCATATTCTACATTATCCCATTCCTTTGCTAATATCATAGTGTCACATAAGTTTTCATGTTCATAATACATAATTCCTTATAATTGTTTACACTTTGATCACCAAAGAGTGATGGCAATGAATTCCAAAATGGATGCAAGTTGGCAAAAGTTGGCAAATAAGCTTTTGAAATCTTGGTCTCCAACATAACATGAGGTGCATGAATCAAAAAAGCAACTAATAGGTCTTCAAATTCAAACTCACCAATGTGTGAATTGTGTGATTTGTAATTCACCAAGCTTGACATTCATTTGTAGAATAAACATAAAAAATCCACAGATGTAAGAAAAGTCTAATCCTAAATTGTTTCCAGTTTTCTACAGTTGATCTTAAGGTAGGAGAATCCTATTCCAAGAAATGTCCTAATTTCAACACCCTCAAAAATTCAATAGATGAGCACACATTGATTAAGGATGCACAACAACTGAAAATCAAATCTTGTATTGGTTTCGGGTCATCTATCATAACTATTGCATACAGTATCCAAATAACACATGTTTAAGTACATTGGAATCCCCTTCCATTTGCTAACAAGAAAACTCAATTATCCTAATAATAGGAATTGTGCTCAGTGCAAAATGTGTTGGTTTTAGGTTTTCCTACCTCAGTGAGTTGCCACCTACGTGGTCCTTACCAAGAGCCACTTCACGGAGCAGAGGTACAACACCCTCGCAGCCCAACTGATACAAATTGACGCCGAAATGATCGAAAACACAATCGAATCCCTCATGCCCACTCTAGCTTCCATTTCCCGCACTTCGGATGGCGTAATTGCCTCACCTGACTCCTGCCAGGGCACACAGGCAAGTGAGTTGGACTAGCAGAAAGTAAAGAGGAAAAGTTATTTTTGCATATTGGGGATAAAAAACTGTGCACTGGGTTACGTAAACATTGATTGCCTAAACATAACCTCTCCACTACTAATTTATTTAGAATGCAATATCAATTTGGTTGCAAAAAGTCAAACATATCTATTAACCAAAGGTACCACAAGGTCTCACCTGTTGAACACCAGCTTATAGTAGAATGGAATGCAATACCAGTTTGGTTGCAAAATTCAAACAGAACTATGAACTAAATCCGTCACTTCTTGTTTTTTAAGGCCTCACCTGTTGAATGCCAGTTTGTGGTGGACCAAGAGCTGCCAGTTTGGATTGCAATACAGTTTGGCTGCAAAAATCAAAAGATCACTGTTTTTTCCAAGGTCTCACCTGTGGAACGCCACTTGGAGTCTGTGTGACTAAGCCTTGTGCACCAAATCTCCAATTTGCATACACCGAAATCGCCAAGAAAGCTCCGAAAGCAGCAGCTTGAAGAACAGGCTCCGAGATGGCCACAAAAGTGACGGTCGCAGGCATGAACACCGTGACCAGATCTGCTTTCTGGATGAGCTTGGCGAAGGCCGTGAGCATGAGTAAGCAAAGGAGCACAGCCTCCGGGGGAATGTATTCCAGGACCCCAGCTAATCCGATGGCTGTGGCGATCCCCACCAAGCGTGATCGAGATCCTTTAATCTTGCATGACGTGGCGTCTCCGATGCTGAGAACCGCAAGAGAGAGGAGCAGGCAGTAGAAGAGAGACTTCACAGGGGCACCGTCGACAATTAGGGTGTAGACGTCTCTGACGACCATCATGGCCCAGCTTAAAATTGAGATTAGAAAGGCGATCGGCTCCGCTAAGATGTTGGTCAGTTTGCCAAGCCCAATCTGCACATGAAACCCATCATCAAGAATTTGACATGGATACATCGATGCATTGATACGTTGATACATGGAACAAGGATGCATCGCAACAGGGCTGCATAGGGTTTGACCTTCTTGTGCACCCAGTCATCAACTGTAGAACTGCAAGAGACTTTATAGTATGAGCAACTTTAAGCAAATGAAAGTAGCTATGTGTGACGAAGGGGAAGCACTAGTTTTTAATGAAATTTTGGATGTTTATCACTATATGCATAAAAAATACAAGATAAACATGATTCTTGAACAATATAGCTTGTGGAAAGTCAAAGACACAATCGTCAATAGTTCTCAGAAGTTTGAAATCAAAAATCAGAATCAGATTCTAAATTTTAGGCTTTAGAGCTTAGGACATTCTCTAAGTCATTTGCTAACATGCAGTCAATGGCATGCAGAAATTGATGCACAGTCGTTATTTTCAATAACAGGTGGCGCAAAATTCAATGCTACTCACCGCTACACCTTCTGCAACATACAATGCGATTTGACCGAAGTTGATTCCCCAACCAGCGAGCTCTCGAAGGATAACGTCGCGCATCAACACGATTACGAAAAACCCTAATTGCCATAAACAGAGTCACAATTCAAAATCAAGTTCCATCAACAGATTCCACCAAAAGAATATTTTCAAATCGTGGCTGCCGAGGTTTGAAAATCAATAGAAAATGAATAAGAGAATGGGTTCATAAAATTCTCATCACCTGCGTACAGAAACAAATTGCGGCGATGCACTGTCCAATCCTGGGAGCTGCTATTCTCCTCTGAAGGCTCGCGAATTCTCTCTGGTACAACATCCGATTCTCTTATCTCGCCTTCACCAGCTCCAGTTGAAACAGTAACAGCAGGTGGTCTATCGTCCAATCCCCAAACCTTAAACCCTAAACCAAATCCAAACCCTCGTCTCTGAATCGAATTTTCACCCAATGACATAAACCCATTTCGCAATTTCGCTGTTGGAACTAAAGTCCTCTGTCCACGGATTGTACGAGACGTTACGGAACTCAAGCTCCAGGGGATTGAGCTTGACGGCTTGAGCTGCAGGAAAGGGGAAGCCATGGCCATGGAATTTCAGTCACCAAGGAGCTCTCGATTTGTCGAATATGCCCTGCATTGCAAATTGGAAGCAATGCAACATGTCTTCGATGATGACAACGACGATGATGATAATAGCTTGGTAATTAGTTACTACACGATTGAAGATTCAAGGAATGTCTCTTCAAACTTGAGAAGAAAGTGGCTCGCAGGGTTTTAGGATTCGAGGGGACGAAGTGAAGTGAAGGAGGTTTATCCATTGTGATATCTGCATTGACACCCGGATGGTCTCTTCACGCTAATTGATACCCGTTGTTGGGAACGGTTCGTGCATGTACCACTATCCTATTCTCAAATGTTAACAAGAATATTTGGCAAATAGGAGCACGGGTCTAACCCTTAAAGGACGCCACAGCTAGGGTTTTTTCAATGAATATGAAAGAATCCTTCTATATACGACACAAGTGTAACTATTCATCCTCAAAATTTTGTGTAAAAAAGGGAGGTCTTGCACAATAGTGTGACTTTTAATGAACGATTTTGCATTTTTTAAGCTAGTGATTCATACTATAGCAAAAGGGATGATTTCCATGGTCACTAGCTTGTCCTTCAACCCTTAACCGATGAAGGAGTGACTTTGAACATCATCCCTTTTTATTACCATTTGAATCATTGGCTTAAAATATTGTAAAAGTATTCATTGGAAGTCAAGCTATTGTAGAAGATCTTTCCATTTCCTACAAAATTTGGAAGATGAATAGTTGCACTTTTGTCCTACACAACAAGATTCTTTGTAATTCATTGACCAAAAAATGGTTTCTAGATTAAAAGATTAAGCATGAGCAATTAGTGCATATAGGATTAATTAGCCAAATTTGCACTATTTTTGAATCAATAGTGCAAGTGTAAATACTACTACATTATTGTGTAAATTTTCAAAATAAAATAAATTATAGTGACACTATTTTTGCTTGTGACACTCATTTTGTATCTTCACTAAAAGGATTAAGTTATATAATTGATTATCCTAGTAAGGGCCATAAGGCTCAAAAGTGGCCAATGGTTAATTTTCATAGTTATAATAGAAATGTAGAATAGTGTATTGCAAGTTAATTTAGAGTAAGCTAGTCTCTACATTTGTTTCTAAAATTTTTTCATGAGTGAACCTAATATCATATACTTATGAATGGTCAAAATTCTCATTTTCATATGAGCAAAAATTCTACTTCAAAAGGGCCAAAATTCTGCTAATTGTATTTAAAGTCAAATGAGTTGAAATTTTTTTCATAGTGTAGTAAAATACAGTGACAAACGAAACCGAATACTAATGCAAAATGTTTTCATTCAAACAACCATACCATAAGCATCGATGAACAAAGTCCAATAGTTTACATACGAAAGTTGTAGTGTACAACATATTGCATGTTACCATAGAAGTTTGAAGAAAAAATTAGTTTTGAGTTGAAAGAAAATCAATTTCAAAGTTAGCCATGTCAAAAACTTAATTTTGTTCAATATGATTTGGATTTACTTTATTTTTGTCAATTTTTTCTTAGAACTTTGAATTTTTTTTTGTGGCTTGGCATGTTGGTATACATCATTTTAGATTGTTGTACATAAAAATTGAAGGAAATTGACATTTATAGAAATTAAAATATAAACAATTCAACAATCATGCAAATGATGGTTCTCACTATATCTGAATTTTTTTTTGGAATTGAGAACATGGGATAGCATCATCTATTGTAGAGGGAGTATAGGTTGCAACATGGACCATTGTTACATCTTAATGCCTTTGTATTTGAAATATTTGTTGAATTAGACAATGCATTGAATTTATATTTCACAATTGTATAATGCATTTCTAAATTCAATTTCTTTGTCCAAAGACTAGTGTTCATGATGCACACAATTGATCCAACAAATTCCAAAAAAGATATTTTATCAATGTCAATATCATACTAAAACTGCCAATTTGATGAAGATCAAATTTGATGAATATCAATTTTATGATATTGACAATGATAAATTTATTTTTGACAATGTCTCCTTGAAAAAACCCCGGTCCTCCGTGTAAGGTCAACCAGCTCCCCTACTCCTACAGCTCCAGCAGAACCAAGCAACGGAATCTCACTTACTTTAGGGCTTTACGGGGATCACAAGTGAGTTTAGGTTGTCACGGAAGGTGATGCATGCCTGTAGATATTCTGATTATGTGTTTCGGTGATAACCACCAGAAGTTGAAAAACTGTTTCTAACTTGCAAAATTGATTTTATATCTCCTCAAGGACAAAAAACTACGGGACAAGGAAGAGCCAAGGACACAAATGTACAGCATATCGTTTACCATGTGGAACCAGGAAGAGGACTACTGTACTGCAGCCAAATTAGTTAACCCCAACATCTTGCTGTTTGCGACCACTCCAGTCACCTGGGCATAACTTTGTAAACCCCAATTCACTCCCAGAAATCCCAAAACAAAGGATTTAGCAAGATGAACTTGTAGAAAAACACACACATACCGTGCTGTGAGCAAACACATCGTATTCATCAAGTGCATAAGCACTGATATAGACATACTCGAACTAAAAACTCCAGGCTATGATATACAATTTGAATACTTGTGTTCACATTTGCATCCACTACCAAAAGGTCAAATCGAATGCAAGATAATGCTTCAAACTTCACCCCACTTCGGCATTCATTCACCTCACCTTCCCCAACTTCGCCTTGACTTGTTTGTTACCATAGTATAGAAAAGCATCGATGATACCAGCCACAGTAAAAACACCTGAAGTGAACCACGTTTCAACACTGTCAACACTTAATCCAGTTGACGTTAAACGAGATTTCAGACGCTCGTACAAGATACTAGATATAAAGGAATCTACTGAGCAACCTACAGCTCTTCCTTGACGTATTAGTTTGATATTTCTACATATCCATAGCAGTAAGCAACTGACATCACGAGGATCCAACTAATTAGGAAGATTGAATGCAGATTCTTACCTCCAACTATAGCACACACGTTAGTGAGGAAGTGGAAAAGAGACATCGACTTCTCCGTGAATTTCACCTGTTGAGCATGGCAAGCAAATACTCTAAGTATCACCGTGTGTGCTTCTTATCTATCATTCGTCATTTAGCTTTAGCAAAGGAAACAAATTGCATTTGACTAAAAACACATTCCCAACTTGGGGAACACAATGCTTGAGATGGATATTATACAGAGAAAAATGCATACAGACTTACAGTACTCCAATAACTTAAAATTTTGAGATGACGAAGAATGGAACAGACCTTTATAGGCGACAGGTCATAAAAGAAGAAGACGCCCGGTAATGAGTGGCCCTCTCCAGGCCCACCTCCCTTGAAGTGATCAGTAACAGCAAACTGCATAACCAGATCGGATTATTACCATCATGAGCAAGTTTTGAAGTCCCTATACAGATGAAGACCCACGATCCCGGCTTCAGGACGCCCTTTGAAGACCCTCATAAATACAAAAATCCTACAGGGCGGAGCGAGCAGGGTTTCTTATAAAGCCGGAACGGTCGCTAGGTCGTGCAGCTTAGGCCATGCCGCTTAGGCTCTAACAAAAAAATTATGAAAATGGAGGTCCCCAAAGGCTGATCTCATTGCCCTTTGGGTTTTACAAATACACTTGGGTCCTCAATACTTCAGATAGGATCATAGGACTTTGTAGCATTCCATACCCTACAGAACGCCAGGTCAGGCCAGGCCAGTGGGGCCTCTATACTACTCCTGTCCCCTGTATGAAAAGGAGGATTTAACATACGAGCGCAAAACGCACCTGATTAGTTACAATCTTACGGCCTCTTACGTCTGTGTAAACCGTAGGTACCACCTGGTCACGATCACAACCAACTCACTGATGAGCAACACATCGCATTTACTCAATAAGATCGGAATCAACAAGCACATACTGAGAAAAAGCTCACCTTAATGAAATACTGATACATTCCATGAAGGAGTACTTGTGTCCGCTCCACTCTGCAATGAAACCAAATCAGTATCCACGTACTTGGAGGGGTCTCTTGACATAACCAGTCAGGGAGATCAAAAGAGAAGACCTCCTAGCTCTCTGCAAATTCAGCACCAATGATACATTGGAAGGTAAAATGGGAGAAAAAAGGGTCGTACTTGTCCAAGGGATTCACCACACCCGGAAAATGGACACCAAAGCTTATTTCATTGATTTTGTGACTGACGTTAAAGCTGTCTTTACCAAAAGCCATTAGATCGTGAACGTGCATATTTGCTTGTTGAAAGGACTTGCCAGGAGCAAAATGGAAATTGCCTGCCACCTTATTGGCTTCCAACGTGCCGTACACATTACACCCCTCTCCATCTTCATCCTTTATTTTTTGAAGAAAGCCCTCCCTCTTGCACTGTCATGTTGCAACCGCATCCCAACATAGGGGAATCATCAGGCCCCCCAAATGTGTCGAAACAACATTAAGGAGCTTATAATTCGTGTAATCCGTCTCTAGACCATTGTCTCAAATCACATACTTTAAATCTAATGAAATAACTTCACAGGCTTCTTGAAAATCAACTCAAAAGAATCAGTAAATGTCTACCTGATCAACGAGGTCAGGATTACTCAATGCCCAGCCCTTCTTCCGATAGGCTTCTCTAACCTCTTCGCAATTGTTACAACAATGGTCCTCTTCCTGCACATGATCAACAAAATTAATGACTGTATATAGCAAACACAGCATCGCAATTACAGTCAAACGAAAAAAGGTGATAAATGGTAACAGTTTACCAGAATCAGATTGGACCAGTTCATGTTCACAAGGAAAACTTAGATTTATCAAACTTACGGTTTCAGCGCCAAAGCAAGATCCACAGTACGTCTCATTATGCTCAAGTCTGCCTCCATGCTTCTGCAATGGCTTGTCTAGCTGAATCAACAAGCAATGGACAGTCAGTGATTCAGATCCATTCGAACAAACCCAGATTTACTTCAAAGCAACTCCACTATCAAAAAGAACTCATTTGAAGAACCTCTATGTGGATGCTGCAACCAAAAAGAAGATGTTAAAGCTCTTCCATCTTAAAGAAAAAACATAATCCGTGAAAAAGAAACAACAAAACTAAAAAAGAAAACACTCATATCACGAGCTCATAGATATGAATTACCGTGGGTTGGTTAATGGACTCTTGCTTTGCGGGCTCGATAACCTTGCCATTAGCGTCTAACCTCTTCTTGAAGATGTTGTGTTTCTGACAAGATAAACATAAGCAAACCCCAGTAATGGTTTAGCTATCAATCATGCATAAGTACAACTGAGCTCCCAGAAACAACCTTAATGTTTTCCAAAAGAAACTAAATGTAACGTCGACACTTGCGCAACATCTTCCTTAGCTAGAGTAAGAGTCATCAAAAAGCTTGTTTCCAAAATCAGATTCCTCAGCTGGATTCATCAACAAGCCCCTTCAGCATCCAAATCAGATTCTCATAAGGCTAAATATCGTTTCTCCTTTTTTAAACACAATGGAATTGCACATGAACGGTCACACTAGAATCCTACACTAGTAATACGTGAAACCATCCTCAGAACAATATATAACCCTCTGAAGATGGAAAATAATACTAACCACGTCAAGGTGTTGCTCCCCGCTGATGTCCATGGCATCTAAACTGACTACGGAGCACGCCAAAGCTGGAAAAGTGACATCCAACTGCATCCCCGTTGTAATCAACAATTAATACAGAGGCACGCCCCACTGAACACCGACATCAGTACTACCAAATCACAGACAAAGTATTCGTACTCACCAAAAGGAACATCAATTCTCAGTAGAAAGGGGGGCAGTCACCACCATACAAAAAACAAAGTCACGCTACTCACATTGATTTGTATAGTCCCTCCACGTTCAGTGTCAACGACTAATTCATTAGCTTTTGTGGAGCTCATGTACAACCCTGCAATCAAGCCAAAATCTCGTCTGTTCATCCCACTCTCCAAAACTAACATATAAATAATTAAACGCAAACACAAATCCATAACCAAACGGAAGTCCAATTAGGTCAGAGAAGGTCACAGTAAACCCTAAATACTTAATCGCAGCAACTAGGCAAATTTCCGCGTTACGGTGACAGCTTACAGTGACAGAGTGGAAACAAAATGTCATCCTACTACAGATAAATTACTAAACCACGATAACGTCGAATTGCAAAATTTCAACTTGAAATTTCTCCACAAAAGCGATTGTTCTGCACTTGCCTTAAAAACGTTTTTGAGCAGGACAACAACACCGAAGTAAAGCACCTCGACAAGGCAAACACTAACCTAATTCCGAAAAGAAGAGCAGCACCATAATCGTGGCGGAAATGATGGTGAGAATCCCGCCCGACAGCGTCCGACTGTAAAAATCCTCATTGATCTTCGGATACGCGTCCAGCTGCTTCAACTTCTGCAGCACCTGCGACCCCGCCATTGCAAGCAAACCTCGCGAAACACAACAGGCTCCACGACTGCCCCAAAATCTCAAATCAGAAGCACATGTTCTAATCGCTCATTCCATTCGCTTTCATTACCAAATTTCCACGAAAGAATTCCTAGCTCTTCGCTAACAAAAAATCTCCGAGCCCTAAAATCCACCTCACCAAATCAAAACAAGCCGAAGATCAAACTCGAAACGCGAAGAATCCGGCCAAATATTTTATAAAGTTTAGCGAATTTGAACAAAACCCTGCGCGTCCGCACTCCGCAGAAAACGAAGCCCAGCGTCGTCATTGTTGACTAGGGAGATGGGCCAGCTGACATCTGGATGAATGATAGTACCCCTCATCCAAAATCCCACGAATTCATCCCAGAGACTTTTTCGGACGAGGTGACGAAGAACGATGACGTGGAAAGTCCTCATTGGTGATTCTTGTGTTTTCACTGTAATTAGTATGAGGACTTTACTATTTGACAGAAGTCAACTCAATTACCCGAAATTGCACAAATAAGCAATTCAGCATGGTTCCCTTATTAGAGTTAATCGTAAAGGAAATCCCAATTTGAAATAGAGTAGTTAAGAGGAACGTACAACTAAGAATAGTATAAAAGAAATATAGCACCAAACTTCATCAAACCTCAATTTTGGTACTCTAAGGAGTTTCATCCGATATTTTTTTGAAAGTTGGGTTCCTAGTCTTGCATTGTGCACACTTTACAATTAACTCTATTATATTGAAAAACTTTTTTTCAATTCTAGAGATTCTAGATTCTGTTAAAATGCATTTTTTGAACTAACTACATAAATAAACTAAGAATTTCTAAAGTACCAAAAATAGGATTTTGATTAACCAGTTGTAGACTCTCATAAAGAAGGGAAGTGTAATTTAAATAAGAATTTAGATTGTGCAATTTTTGAAAGCAATCGAAATTAGATGTAGTTAATTACCTTAATCCAAGAATTTGAATATTGCAGTGCAAGATTGCACTAATTTGAAAACCACATTTTTGTGAATGATGAGCAAAAAGCTTTAGAACAATATTTTTTTAAATTACTTCCCATTCATCCAAAGTAATGCTTCAATCTTAAAAGATAAGTTTTTGTGTGATTGAATTGATGAAATTAAGATAAATTATATATAGACACATACATCACCTCCTTGCCAATTGACATGCTTTCAATCTAAGTTCATTTATGAGTCCTCAAATCATCAAACCCATTTTTTAAGGTCACAAAATGACTCATTGAATTCAAGAGAACATTATGATTGAGTAGTTTAATATGAAAGAAAATTATCTCACAAATATGAAATGATGTACTTATATCAAAACTAAAAATCCAAAGACAAATGGGCTTATATCTAAAGTGCTCCATTGTCCAATTTATGGACGATGAACAATTGAAAATCACTTTTTCTTTCATTACTGATTGGATGAAAGTCATCCTAATTTGTGAAGATACTTTATCAAGTTGTTGCCCTATCTAATGGTTGGATTTGGTGTTACTAGAGTACATATCTTTTTTAATTTACAAATGTGAAAGTATATCAAGTGATTAACCAAGCCAAAATTGCATTCATTCTAGTTCAAAATTGAATTATAAAAATGAGGTTAAGAGTCAAATAACAAAAAGAATTCAAAAAACCACCATATTGAATGAACCTCATTTCAAATCCATTCCAACCAATTTTACTCAAAAAATGACAATATTGTGCTTGTAATTGAATTTAGAAGAAATTTTGAAATTTCCCTTTCAAAATTTAGAAAAAAATATTGGTGATAGCATTAATAAATCTAATTGCATAGATAGAATCTAAAATTCAAAGATACAACTTTTATTCCTGTATCAATTCCAAAATATTCCTCCAAAGAATACTTTATGATGATTTTTCTCAAATCATCAATTTTGGAGAAGACTTTGAACAATTAGGAATTATTCACAATTCACCAATCTAACACACTAACAATAATTTTTTGTAAAGTGAGTGCTTTCCATTCAAATTTATTATAATAATAAAAATAAATAGTAATAGTAATAGTAATAGTAATAAATAGTAATAATAGTAATAATAAAATAGTAATAATAGTAATAGCGCTCAAATGTTTTTTCGGACGATAGTTACCTAAACCCTTGGTCAGTTAGGGGTTAGTCAATTAGTAAGAAGATTAAGTTAGTCGTTTGACTAGTCTGGAAGAAGTACGAAGCAAGCAGGTCCCACGACAGTTCCACGCGGGAACACGTGCAAGGCACAGAGCTAGGGTTAGCTCGGGACCCCTTGTGCGCCTTTCTCTTTGACGAGCGAGCCACTGCTGGCCACGACCTTGTGATCCTTCCGTCGTCGATCCACTTCCAGTCCGACGAACAACAGCACCAGCCCTTTCTGTTGTTTTCTGTTGCACTGGATTGCGCCTTGGGAAGTTGTGGTGGAGTTTTCAAATTTTTTCTGGCACTTTTTTCAGGACCATTATCGAGTCCAGGAGCTTGTTCTGAATGAGCTCTGCGGGTTTGTGGTTTCAACGTGCGCAATTAGATCGGGACGCGGCCATTTAAATCTTCGGGGAGGACATTTGTGGGAATCTGTGCAATTGTGGAGCGTTTTAGGATTTTGGTGAAGTTTTCTTCTGTGAGCCGGAATTCTGGTTGGCGGCGTTGGAATTGGTAGCATGGCGTCGATTTTGCCCTTGCAATCTCACGCCGTTTCCACGTGTTCGAAACCGCAGGTTAGTAGCGTGTGATTTTGAGAATTTCGGCGTTATTTGAAGTTTTCTGTTTTTTAGTTTTTGAATATTTGGTTAGTTTGTGAATAAAATTTGCCACGGGACGGGGGAGAGCACTCTTGGCGATGTGTGGTTGGCGCTTTGGCTTGCAATTGGCGATTATTTGGGTTCTTGACGTGTCATTTGTTGACGAATTGGAGACTCCTAGGGTTTGTTGGAATTCAGGGGTTTAATGAAGAAATTATTCATGACTTGCAGGCGCTGGTGTCTAGTAGAGATACTGTGTCGTGTTCGAGTTTAGTTCCGGCCACGAGCTCTTCGTTTTCACATGTATCACCCTCACTGCGTAGTAGTGCTGGGAACTGTGCATGCGTGCGTCCCAGTGAGAGCGTATCATGGACTTCAAGGCTAGGCCTGGGAAAGGACTGTATTGAGCTTGTGACCGTGAAGTCGGGAACCAGCAACAACCGTCGGAAACGCTTCATAGCTAGAACCGGGGACTTGGGTGTTGTAGGGGCTGCTGTAGTGGCTTCAGCAGAAGAGGAAACGAAAGTGATAGCACCAGAGGATGTGCTGATTGATGGCAATAAGCAAAAACAAGATCAAGAAAGAGTAGGAGTGCTGCTGCTGAATCTAGGTGGACCGGACACACTTGAAGACGTCCAACCCTTTCTGTACAACCTCTTTGCCGACCCGGTACACTCTCTGGGCCTTGTATGAAATTTATTGCTGCGCTGTACTACTGAGGCTTTACGGGTTTCAAAAATAAATCGTTATCTGTGGACCTGCGAATTAATCCAATTGCCAGAATGGCACAAATATGATTGCGTAAACTGAAAGTAGATTAATAGTACAGCCTTAGGGGATTAACCATCTGTTTTTCAACGGAGCGCAATTGGATATCAAGTTTATGTAGGAGAGAATGCTCCAGATTGCGGCTCCTAATTTCCTGAAGCGTATGTCTTTGTGATTACAGGATATCATACGGCTGCCTCGGTTGTTTAGGTTCTTACAAAGACCACTAGCGACATTCATATCCACGTTACGAGCTCCTAAAAGTGCCGAGGGGTACGCAGCGATAGGAGGAGGGTCACCTTTGCGGCAAATTACCAATGAGCAGGTTGTGATGTTCTTGTCTGAAGCCGGGTATTGCTGATTGCTTTTTGATTGAATTTTACGTGAGGAGGTATACCTATGTCGCTTTTGCACATTCAAATCAATTTCTCGTCGAGATTCTGAATTACAACATTGAACTTTAAAATTTGTTATGATATATAAAAATGGGAAGTTTCTGACTGATGCGTTGTGTTGGATATGGATTAGGCTGAAGCTCTAAAGGCCGCACTGCAGAGTAAGGATCTACCAGCTAAAGTTTACGTGGGGATGAGATATTGGCATCCTTTTACAGAAGAAGCCATTTCTCAGGTATTACTGGAAACGCAACTGTGTCCATAGGACATGTCCTATGTTTTGGCAAAGTGACTGCAATTGGCAGCACTTTGGATGGCTTCCTAAAGCTGTTGCGCAAGTGTCTGATGGTCGCTTCTTGGGTATTTATTCTTTTGTTCCTAAAGATGTGACGGAATGTGCAGATCAAGGAGGATGGAATTACTCGTCTGGTGGTTCTCCCGTTATATCCTCAATTTTCAATATCAACTAGTGGGTCCAGTCTTCGCCTTCTTGAGAGCATCTTCAGGTATCAACTTGACATTTTTATAATCAAATATGTAGAATTTTTGTCGGTCATTACTGTTGCAAATGCATGTTCCAACCACAATTACCGAACTCTAACAATCTTCTTTCCTACTGTATTTGGCAGGGAGGATGAATACCTTGTTAACATGCAACATACAGTGATTCCGTCATGGTACAATCGCAATGGATATGTGCAGTCAATGGCTACACTTATTGAGAAGGAAGTAGCAAAGTTTGAGAAGCCTGAAGAGGTAGGATTCAGCTTATATTCTTCTGCACTCATGGCTTCCAATGATTTTTAGTGTTGCAGGTAGAGAATCATCTGTGATGCTAGTTCATTTTCTGTATACAGGCTGCTTATGAAAATTGTAAAGTCTAATTTTGTTTGGGGGGACAGGTGCACATTTTTTTCAGTGCCCATGGTGTGCCAGTGGCCTACGTCGAAGAAGCAGGGGACCCGTACAAGGCTGAAATGGAGGAATGTGTACAACTTATCATGTCAGCAGTAAAAATTCGTGGTATCCGTTGTGCACACACACTAGCGTATCAGGTAAATTGTTCTGCCCCGGATGTCATTTGAAAGTCTTACTGGAACTAGATACAGATTGATGTGATCACGATTATATTGTAATCAATATGCAATTGACGATGAGCTGTGTTTGCTTGATCGCTCTTGTACGAAAGATTTGGGGAGATTTCTTTTAATTGAGATTCTTTTTTTGCATGAGCAATCGGTTCACAATGGCTCTTCAGGTGTTACGATAATCATATGGTACTGTTTGCGTGGGTTGAGTATGTTCAGCTTTTGTGCATAGACTGGTATTGTCTAGAGAGAATGAGGATTCCTGCTACCTGAGACAGACTTGCATGTCTGTCAATCTCTTGAAGCTATTTAGTGATTGCTCACTGTTTTATGATACTGATTTGGTATCCCAAACAGAGTCGTGTGGGACCGGTTGAATGGCTCAAACCGTATACTGATGTCACGATCAGAGAGCTTGGGAAAAGTGGGGTGAAGAGCCTCTTGGCCGTGCCTGTCAGGTTTGTCTTCTGGCTGGTGGATTTTTCGTTATGTTTTTTTTTTGTCTCACTCATGATTTTTCTGTATGCGACCTTCTATTCATGAGCGACTTGAATTCTGCGATACGAGAATAATGTTCGTCCTAGTGCGAGTAAATTCTACAATTTGTAGATGTAGGATTGGTTTCCTTTTCTCTGCACGGAGTGTGTTGCACCAACATCTAGAGACAGTTTCATTTGAGCATGGGGACGTGCACTGTGATGGTGCAGCTTTGTTAGTGAGCACATTGAGACTTTGGAGGAGATCGACATGGAGTACAGAGAATTGGCTCTAGAATCAGGCATTAGGAACTGGGGTCGGGTACCTGCATTGGGGGTTGAGCCTGATTTCATCGCAGACTTAGCAGATGCTATCATTGAAGCGCTGCCGTATGTCGGTGCAATGGCTGTTTCCAACCTTGAAGCTCGTCAGGTATGAGACCTTCATAAAAATAGTTATTCCCCTCTTTCTTTTGGTTAGGTGCCATATTTCCTGTACCAACCTTATGACTATCTTCAGGTAATGAGGGGTTCTTTCGTTAGTTATGATAACTTGTTCTACTAAGCAGCAGTTGGGTTATTCAGTGCAACCATTCATCAGCATATGACTTATATTCTTCCTAAGTACCAAGATGCTTTGCCTTGTGCAGTCACTTGTGCCCTTGGGAAGTGTGGAGCAGCTGCTAGCCACGTACGATACACTTCGTCGAGAGTTACCGGCACCGGTGGCAATGTGGGAGTGGGGGTGGACAAAAAGTGCCGAGACATGGAATGGCCGCGCCGCTATGTTGGCTGTTTTGACACTACTTGTTCTGGAAGTTACGAGTGGACAAGGTGTTCTTCATCAAATTGGTTTACTACCTCTGTTTCACTAATGTTTGTAGCGTAGACGAAGCTGGCATCTCAATATTCAATACACGTCAAATTACCGGGTTGAAGAGGAGTGAAATCTCGTACTCGTCCCTGCAAACCCTACGGCTGGTTGCTCAGGAATGCGGCAATCGATGAGTGAGAAGATTGGTACAACCTATTGTCATAACTTCTATGCATCCATACATCTTATGTCTGGGAGGCGTTGAATGTAAGGGCGATTTTCTAAGGTTGTCATGCCAGAGTCGAAGAACTGTTTATGGTTAAATCGAGGCACAAAAATTCCCCAAACTTGCCGTCCATATTCACCCCATTTGATGCAACAACTTCTTCCCGTTGCCCCAATTGTGGGGTGCTTCTGAGTCAACTTATAATGTGAATGTAGAGAGAGCAACAATCGGCCTTCCATAGCCATTGTAGCAATTCAACTTTATTATTGCTTTTGTAGCTGTCTAGTGAAGCTACTGATTGCACTGGAGAAACATGGCATCCAGTGCAGTATGGCAAACTAAGTTGTATGTAGTTTTTTGCTAAGCGGTGTTCTTGACAACCTAACAAGATTGTTCTGTAGTTACTACTCCTAGGATATAACGTAGCCTTAGGTAGAATCAACTCCTGACAACAGTGTTGAGCCGCAGTTTTATTCTTCAGTGACCACTGCAATATTATATATCAAGTGCCAGTATTATCGGGAAGAATAGTATTAGGTGGCAGGCAGGCAGGGAATTGCTTCGCAGGATTTACTGTGACTAGTCTGGTTCACTGAACGCACTCTTAACTATGTGCAGCCCACCTCTGTTGTGCAGGATTCTGATTATATTACTAGAGCACATAAAACACTTTTGGTGTTATGTGATCTTTTTAGTTTGATGCAAATATTGAACTTTACCCCCGGTGCATTACAGTTTTTTCTTTGTCTAACTAATCTCAAAGTTGACACTAACGTTATTGATTGGCTCCCTGAGTTCAGGCTCTTGATCATTTGATGATTATGTTGATTTGGAAGGACCCAACATGCCACCCAGTGGCAAAGCGTTGGTTCTGCGGCGTCCCTTCTTCTACTGCTAATTTAAGCTTATGAGAGTCAGCTTTATAAGAGGTGGCAGAAAGCGTCATATGTATTGTGACAGGGATGCAGAGCAGCATTCAATTCGTGTGTATCATATGGAGCGGAGGATCTATTGACCAAGTTTGTGAAGCTCTGGTGGTCAGTGGCTCAGTGCCTTGAGGTACTGGCAGTTGGATGTATTTAGTCAAAATCTCTGCAGAGGACAGAGTAAT
Source organism: Pseudoscleropodium purum (assembly GCA_963969395.1). NCBI lineage: Eukaryota > Viridiplantae > Streptophyta > Bryopsida > Hypnales > Brachytheciaceae > Pseudoscleropodium > Pseudoscleropodium purum. Next base: position 32,252,847 of record OZ017795.1, read on the forward strand.
CAGAATTATTGACACGTTGTGTACTTTGTGTCTTGGGATGCAAACTAAGTTAACTTACTAAGCTTACAGTGAAGTCAGAGACCCACTCAGTGGCTCAGCCGTTCCTATTTCGTTTTTGGCTGAGGTACAGTGGCTCTACGAATTTTGTTGAGAGTACCAATTCTGGCGAATTTTGCAGAATAATTTATTTAGTAACAGTATATTGGTATGTGTACATACCATTTCTAGCGTTTCACAACTATTTTCGGGTTGAAGTCTTATTGAAAAATTGGATGAAGGACTATGATTTTTCATCCTTTTTTGTTTTGAGAGTTGCTTGAAATTTGTTTACCACATGTGCTATTGAAAATTCCCTCATTGGGGGTATTATTGCCAAAGATTATAGTCTATGTATTATTTCTTACATTATATGCAAATTGTGATAATTTCATTTGTCAATTGCACAATTTTTTGTTCATTTGTTAGTGATATTCAAAGATTTTTTCAAAAAATTCTAGCAATTTGATTGGAATTCATGCACAACTAACACTATTGATATCAAATTTTAGTTTCCAATATGATGTTCTACCTGTGATCATCACCTAAAATAAAAATTGGTATGGTAATACTCTTGTCTTCTACAATAGAATTTTGTAACACCACATATCCTGGCTTATTTTGATACCAATTCTATTAAACCCATACAACCCATACATTAGAAGGGAAATAGGAAACCCTTTCAAGGAATCCTATGCCCTACAAATTCTTTGTATTCATCACAATACATCTCTTGATAGCAATATTATAATTGCAAACATCCCAAGATCTACCATAGAACTGTAATTTTTAAAGTTGTTTCTACAAATTATTCCACACAAACACCCAATATTGTGGTGGAAAAAAAAATGGTAAAAAGGTGTCATCCCAATCAACACAACCTTCACATCCATTTCTACAAAGCATAACATCCCTACCTAACTACAACACACCCACATCCACACACCTATATGCTTACAACATAGTTGGGTCATTCGTACCACCCTAAAAAGAATCTCCTAGTTCAAACATTGACTATCCAAAATAGCAATAATAAAGTTGGCATTGCATAATATTTGCATTCATAACCTTGTTGTAAAAAAAGAATGCCCAACTTTTTGGACTCCAAATATCTTGAATGAAAAAATGATCATGATTTATACATTCCTTCTCTAGTTTTCTTTCTAAATACAAATAATCCTCATGAACTTGTTTTTATGTTTTTATATTTATAGATAGCCTCAAATTCATCTATCTTATCTATACACACCTCAAATATCCAACTACTCACACAAATTACCAATCAAAACTATACTAAGCTCTATTATGAAAGTACTACAATCCCACACATTCCTAGTTACTATACACAAAATATGTACCCATGCTAACATACAAGGAAGCAACAGAGCCAATTGCATAGCTAATGCAAGTAATATGAAAGAAGGCTACTTTTTGGAATATATGTATGTCTATAACCACACCACCCTATCCCATATTTTCTACACAAAGACAATTGGTCATCACCACAAAGGACACCATATGAAGGATCCATTTGCTTTATCTAGTCTTGTATAAAATGGAAATTCCTTCAAATGCATTTTGAAGACAAAAATTTTCAAGCACTAAAAAATGAATTGATGATCCGACCATCAATAATTCTCTATCAAATAAAATTTCGACCAATTCTTCTATTTCAAATGCCCCAATCACACACCTATTTAAATCCCATTGCAAATAATACATTAGGCAAGCCCACAAATGCCTATTTTGGCTAGAAAATTTCCCATCTTTGCTCTACACACTTTGCAATCTACAACAAATTGATCAACATATAGATACACTTACTCTTATATTGCACCTACTTATTGAAACATCAAAACATTAAGCATTCAATGACATAATAAAGTAGTGTACAAATCATGTAAGTTCTTTCTTTCATAAAGCATCAAGATGTTTGTACTCATAAATGTCAAAATCTTCAAAGTCAAGCATCCTAAACACATTGCTTCCCTCCACAGTTATCCCCTTATTAGTGCTCCAATCCAACACACTCTACTTGTGATGCACACTAATGCCCTAACATGTTATGCCTACAAACAACACCTTTCTTACATGATTTTACCAACAATCCCTTTACAACAACAAAACAATATTCAATTAATCAAATTTACATATTATAAAGATAGATTTTCCCTAGAAAATGTGGCATAAAAGATAAATAGATATAATTCACTCGTTACCAACACTTGTAACCTTAGCACTGTGTTGTCTACAAGTGTATCAAAAATCAGTATTAGGATCTCTTCTCATGATCTAATTCATCAATGTCAATGTTTTAGTGTTGTTTTTTGTCCATTTTAGAACCTTGACATCAATCATTTTAAAAGAATATTGTAGTCATTTTAGGTGTGTAAGATGAACATTATGGGTTCATTTTTTGGTTGTTATTGGGATGACCTAGCAAAAAGGACTTCATGACAAATTCATCACTACATCATTGGTTGTAGGACTCAAGAGGAATAAAAGTTTGATGTTAAGGTAAGCATGCATTAAAGTACTCTGGCTTTCAAAGCATCCTCTAACACAAAGGTATATTTTGCTTTTGCATTGCACCAACAATATATAAATAATGTACATTTTAGGAGGTAGAGTGATGCTTTTAGTGGCCATTGCATTTTAACTTTAATAATTCATAACTTAATTTCCAAAGCCCCCCAAAATATGAAACAACTTCGGTTTGGTGCAAAATCTATTTTGTCTTTCAAAGAAAATTTTCTTCAAAAATATTTCAAGAAATTTAACTCCTCAAATTTATTTTTAGATCTTTAAAGACCTCCATCTACCTAATATCAACCTAAAAAGGTTGGAGTTTCTTCTTCATCACCAACATTAGAAGACATTCAAGGCTTCCAGAAGACTGCAAGTTCCCAAGCTTTGAAAATTGTCTCGACCACATAGGAACACTACTAGCCATGTAGTCCGATGTGGTCAAGACAATGCCACGCTCTTTTCTAGATAAGGACGCATTTAAAACCGTGTTAATTTATGGACCTCCTACTTTACACCACGAAGTGGCATATTAACTACAACTACACCTCCTTTGCTTTCTTTCTATAAAAAAAGATTTATTTGTTTTCAAATGTTTTAATCATTGAAACCAATGCTTTCAATCTATAAAAAAAGATCTATTTGTTTTCAAATGCTTTAATCATTGAAACCAATGCTTTCAATCGGTAAACTGGATAACTTTAGATTTTGTTGATATTTCAATCTTGTCAACACAAACTCTCTTGTGCAAATTTAAATGAAAATTGTATGATCATACAATCTATAACAATTGAACATACTAGTATCCTTTAAATTTTAGAATATTTGCAAAGCAAAATCTTCAAAATCTATATCATATAAATGTTAAAGAATTTACATAAGAATTTCCATAAAAGTGGATGGATGAAAAATGCATTGTTATGTATTTGGAATGTGTTTTTGTTCATCTATTGTTCCAAATTTGAGCACCTGGTCCTTTAGGAGATAAGGTAATTGTCTTACAATAAGTAGACAAGAAAGTCAATTGAATCTAATCTTTGGTATTGGCAAAGTTGTAGAGTGTACCATTGGCACATCAATGAAAATGAGAGAATTGTACTGAACTAATGTTCAATCAATTTCAAACTCAAATCAAAACTAAATTTCTCATACTATAGGTGGACAATAAGGTTAGCAAAAACTAATTCTTGAAATATGTATTGAAGGTTTTGAAAATATTTTATTAAAAAAATGCATTGAGGAAAAGAAGAATCTTAAATATTTTTATGTTGAACATCCACTGAATTTTTAAAAAAACTAATGATTATTCAAAGTAGATGTGTTGACTCTATTGTTTATCTTAGGTATATAAGCTTAGGTGAAGATTGCAAGTGATTGAGAAATCAACTTACAAATGCAAATGAATTGGTTTTGGAAAACCTTCTATTTAAGCCCTTAATGTAGTGGAGAGCTAGCATCCATTAGGTTGATTATAAATATTTTCAAGAGATATCACATACTACACACTAGAGCTACACAAATAGGGGGGAGTACATCTAAATATGTTGAGAAAAAAAGATAGTTCATTTATTTTTGTACGATTTGACTAGCTTAGTCACTAGAAGCTTCTTAATTTTGGGATAAGGTTTTGAATTGGTTTACATAAAATAGGAAGAGAAGTCACTAGCACAAATGCATGTTGAAAATAACACGTACCTATGAGATAGTTTGATGTTAAATTTGCACTGAAATGAGCTCAATTGTATTAAAAATAATATAGACTTAACCCAAAAATGTTTTTTCCAACATGCATTTGTACCACTGAGTAAAAGTTGAAAAAATAAAAATCTTATGTCTAAAGTCTTCTCAAAGCATAATTTATTATATCTTTACTATTAAAAATCTACATTTTATTTCCTTTAAAGCTCTCTTTAGAGTTAACCCCTAAAGACTAAATCCATTACAAAATGGTCGAGCATCATGTCGAAATTGAATTTAGACTTTCAATTGTATTCAAATATCAATCATATAATTATTTTTTATTTTACACCCAAAACACCCTTGCTAATGACCTTAAAGTCAAATGCTACTATTAAGCTAAATTCATCATTTTATACAATTGATATGGAATTTAATTTTTGTGAACTTGTGAATAAGTGTATTTTCTATTGTGATTATTTTGAAATAGAAATAAAACAATTATTTGAATTCTAATATACAACATGGCTCCATTGCTTGTTGTGATACCCATGACACCTATTGATGATTTAAGGTTCTAGGCCCCATTTGCATAGCCCCTAGTAGTGGAAATTCCAAAATTTAACCCTCACGTGGATGTAGGAACCCCAAAAGAGTGGTCCTCATTCCTCAAGACAATTGAATGTTTAATAGGTTTGGTTCCTATGATTTCAATTTTTGACATGATTTTTTGGATTAAAAAAAAAAGAAACCAAATAAACTTTTGGAAATATAATTTCTATTTAAATAAAAAATTATGCCATATGAAGCTTTAAATAGTCAAGCTTGGGCAACAACAAAATATAATTTTCAAAATTAAAATTTATTTCTTATATAGATTATATTTTGTATATATATATATATATATATATATATATATATATATATATATATATATATATATATATATATATATATATATATATATATATAAAGATTGATGCAATCCATTTTGAATAGTATTTTGAAAGTTATAGAGCATCTTTTTTCTAGGTATTCATAACATCTTTAGTGAAAATAATTTATTGAATCTATTTTTTCATTAAATTTTTACAAATTCCTAGAAAGAATAAATCGTACAAGATTACATTTTCTTGTAAAAACAATTTGGCCACTAGGACTATTATCTTCAAGTCCTTAAAATTAATATTGATTTAATTTTTTCTTCAATCAAATACCTACCTCTATTTGAATGATTTTTCAAAGAATGGAAGTTAAGTTTTTCTTTGGGAATTTTTTTCTTAAATTCTCCATTCAATTTTTAAAATATTTTTAAAATATCAATAAATTGTAGTACAAAAGTTGTAAGTCAAAGATGATTCTAAGTCTCATAATCTAGTGTAGCAAGGTGCAAAAAAAGAAGATTCAATCATTTTTAAGCAAATATCTTGCAATTCACTAAGTCAAATTTTCTAAAGTTTCTTCTACACATTTTCATACAAGTCTATGAAAGATCTACAATCAAATTTGAAAAAAATCAAATGTTTAAAAATTTTGTTCTTGAAAATGACAATTTTGAATGTTTTTGACAAAAAAATGGCCTTGAGATTTTGGAGGTTAAAGACATGGAGATATTTCCTTAAAAATTGAATATAGGTTGAATATTTGTAATTTTTCACACAAAAATGTTGAATATTTGTAGCATTATTTGATAAATTTCACACCATAACATTTTCAACTATAAATTAAAACCTTTAATTGGGCATCATTCATAGTACAAGGAACAATGGAGTCCTATCAACTCTCAAAGGTCAATTTTTTTAAATAATTAAAAAAATACAATTGTGGATGAAAGGATATACAAATTATCTAAGTATCTAGAATAAATGATAAATAAATTTGCACCTCAAAATAGTTCTTCAACCTTGAAAGGACTAATTTATTTTTATTAATATATTTTAATAAAAATAATATAATTGTGGGACATTCTACTTGAAACAATAGTCATGGTTTCACTTGTGTGCGTTCATTTCATGGCTTTAGTTATGTAACATTGTGATTCTATTTTGATTTCATATTCATGATTCATAGCTTCAATTGTTTAGCTTCAAAATTTTGTAGTCATTGTGGTTTCATTTCATGATTTTAGTTGTGTGGCTTTATAATTCTATGGCCAAATATCTATTGGTTTCTTCACACCTCATACATCCCTTGTTCATCAATACAAAAATATATATATATGACCATATATTGGCTAAACAAGTTCCAACCTAAAGGTTTTCACTATAATTAAAATAATTCTAAATTTTAAATTAAGGTTAGAATCAATAATATAATATCTAGATTTTAATTATTTTAAAATTTTAAAATTTTAAAATGAAGTATTCATAAAATAAATGATATTCATAATATTGCAATTTGATTGTAACACATAAAGCTTGCAATTACAATAATTCCTTTTATTTGGGGATTTAAAAAAATTAAATTAAATGGAGTAGTAACAAAACTTGTCAATCTTCCTTTATGTAGTTTAAAAATCAAATACCTAGAATAATTACTTTAAAATTTACAATCAAAGTTTACCAAGTCACATCCAATTTTGGAATGTGCAAACCTTTTATTAGAAGTTAAAAAACAAAGTTTATACAAGCACTTGCATTTTTCTTTATAAACATTTGCCAATGTAAAAAAATTTACTATCATTTTCACTTGTATGTCCATAATTCCACAAAGCTTATAAGTCAAATTTTCAATAGATTTATATTAAATGCAAAATTTGTATTAAGTTTGGGACAACATCTACAATATATTGAAGCTTGGTATGACTTTTGTATTCTTTATCCTTTCTTGTCATTGTAAAGGAATTTTTGTATAATTTTTTTTCTTCAAGTGTCTATGACTCCTACATGTTCAAAGATTTTTAAGGAAATTTGTAGTATTCCACAATAATAGATAATGAAAGGGTTTGACAATAAATTTGTGTCTATGAAGCAACAATCCAACAAATTGTTAAAGTGCCAATAATAATAAACTATTCCTTGAAATGCATGAGAACCTTTCAACACTTTTTATAAATAAAATTTGGAAATTTCTTTTTTTTTTCATTAATGATTCCACAATTGAGACTTGATATATTTTCAGCAACTTTGAGAGGTGATTGAGAACAAATTAGGTTGCAATCACTGTTGAATGAAAGCTTCCTTTGTGTCAAAAGGAAGAACATATTCCCAAATATTTCTTCAAAAAATATTCTATTGCTTTGATTGATAAGGTAGGGACCATCTAAATGTGCCAAATACCTATAAGTACCACATAAATAAATGTTCTCATCATATACATCTCTTCCATCAATATGTACCTATTGTTGGTAAAAAAAAGATTGATTTTAGAATATTGACCAAAAACTTTGTAATCTCTTAACTTTCATATTTAATTAGTATCTAAATTAAATAATGCATTCTTTGATGCATTGAAATTTCCTTTGGTTTTCCAATTAGAATATTATTTTTTATAATTGGTCTAATAATTAAAAAATGCATAGTAGAAAAAGTGTTGCTTTTAGGTGTCCATACTTTACAAAATCACTCAAAAAAAACATGATTGGGACCTTGTCCCCCAAATTGAGGGGTGGTTTTGTAAATTGGGGCCCTACCCCAGCATCTCTACACTTGTCTTCCCCTTAGAATACACTTGTATTCCCCTCATAATAGATGCCTTCACTCAGTCTCTGTCGTCATCTCGGATCCCATTTCCATTCATTGTCACTGTTCCATTTGTCTCCCTTTCTCTCAAGCAAATATCTTGCAATCTAGGTGGTCTAATACAAGATCCTATGGTTAGAAATGAAGAAAAAAATTAAAGTTTTTTGCTCTTTACAAGAGAATTGGCAATTTTGAGTGTTCTTCGATGGAAAAAGGCCTTTGGACTTTAGGGATTGAATCAAATACTAAAAATAATTATTTTGAATGTTATAATCTAAAAGATTGATATTTAGGGGTTAAAAAACAAAATTTATACAAGCACTTGCATTTTGCTTCATAAACATTTGTCAATGTGCAAAACTTTATCATCATTTGCATTTGCATATCTATAGTTCTACTATACTTATAGGTTGAGTTTTCAATATATTTTTTCTTAAATGCAATATTTGTATCAAGTTTGTGTGGGCATCTACGATATATTGAAGATTTACATGGCTTTTGGATTCTTTATATTTTCTTGTCATCATTAGGAATCTTTTGCTCAAATTTTTTCTCTTCAAGAACCTTTGACTATTATGTACTGAAATTTTCTCAAGGATTGTGCATTATTCTACAATAATAGATAATAAAAAGGTCCTTAAAATAATTTTGACCATAAAACTTGGATTCATGAAGCAATAATTCCAAAACTTGGTGAAGTCCTAATAGCAATAAACCATTTATTGTAAACTTACAAATGCATGAGAACCTTTGAACACTTTTCATCAATAAAATTTGGAAATTTCTTCTCTCTTTCCATTAATAATTCCACAAACGAGGCTTAATGTACTTTCAACAATTTTTGAGGAGGTCTTGAGAATGAATTAGGTTGAAATCACCATTTAATGAAATGTTCCCCTATGCAACTTTTGAAAAGCTTTATAATTTTCCATCCTCATGAGTAATCAAAATTAGAAAAGATAGATGAAGAAAGGTCTCTTGGATACTCTAGAAAATGAAAACTTGTTGAAAACTTTTATTCAAACTTAACCTATTAATACTTTCAAAAGAACTCCACCAATTTAGTTAAATTAGTAAAATCCTTTTTAATTTTCATTTATAATTCTATGACTACCAATTATAGATATAAGACGCACTTTCAACAACTATTAATGTTAATCTACACTTATTTGTCCTTTCAATGATAGTCCACAATTAGTACTATGCACAAAATTATTGTGAAAATTATAATTTAAATTTTATAGAAATTGGTCAAAATATGGAGGATAATTCATTTATTAATCCAATGGACATACATTCATCCAAAGTAGAACAATATTCTTCAATGATTTTGTAACGATCTTGAGATTTAACTCCTATAGTATTGGAATGATTTGAGGTCCAAAATCACTTGAAAATACTCATACCTAAAGCCACACTTTGATATTCATCCATATTTATTTTCTAATAATCAAATTGTAAGATCATTTAGTGAACTTATTGAAATACATCTTCCCCAAAATTATACATTGACCCTCACTACCAATTGCAAGATTATATACCTAAATTTCAAAAAGCATTTTTTCAAGAACTTTCTAAAGGTGAAATTTTGTCTTTCAACATTCAAAAAAATTCATATATATCCTATAACTTGTGCAATTTAGCCAATATATTGCAAAGATGAATTGAAAATATATATAAAAAGAAATTAATTAGAAAGACTTTCATATTCATCTTGAAAGAAACTATAAAGTGGAAGGTAGTGCTCAATGAAAGAAAAAATAAATTGTTAACAACTTTGACAAGAATCTAATAATTGTCAATTCCAATGGTATATTTAAGAATGTTTTAGTAAGCAACTTCTATGCCATGTTGTTCTTGTTTATTTAAATTTAAATTTAAACTATAAATGAATTCATTTTTTTAATCTTCGTTGTCCACAAAATAAAATTCCTTGTAATTTCAATCATAAGTCAAAATTGAATGAATCAAAGGTTTTTGTGTAGGTAACAATCTATCCAATCAATTGAAATTGATCAATCTATTTTTAGTTAATTAATTTGATATTGAAATTTTAAAAAAACTTATAACTTGTGCAATATTCATCAAAATGACTTGCAACAAAGATATTTAAAAAATTTCATGCACAAAATTCAAAATATGAAGTCAATAGAGCTTGTTTGAGATCTTTAAAAGTCCAAAATAGAATCCTTTAGCTTTAAGGGGTCAAATCAATGTCAAAGGAAAAATTATATCCTTAGATATTCCCTCTTAAAAATTGTAATACTTTTGAGTCATAAAATCCCTTTAAAAATCCCCTAGTCAAAAACATGTTCTCATATTGAACGAAAGGTGATTGTGTAAGTTAAAAAATAAATACTCCTCAAAAGATTTTGAAGCAATTTTGTGATTTCACCCATTGCAAAAGGAGGAACATATTTCCAAATATTTCCTCAAAAAAATCTATTGCTTTGACCAATTAAGGTAGGGACCATCCAAATGCACTAGGTGCCTAAAAGTGTCACCTTAATATATAAATATTACATCAATATGTACCTACCAAAAAAAATTTAAACCCCTTATAATTTTTCATATTTATTTAGTATCCAAATTAAATTATACATTCTTTGATGCATTAAAATCTCCTTTAGTATTCCAATTAGAATATTATTACAATTGGTTTAATAATTTAAAAAGTGCATAGTGGAAAAAGTGGCGGTTTTGGATGTCCATACCTTACAAACTCCGTCAAAAAGAAAATCACGATTGGGACCATGTCCCCCAAATTGAGGGGCGGTTTTGTAAGTTAGGGCCCCACCCCAACCTCCCTACACTCGTGTTCCCCTCTGAGTAGCCGCCTTCACAACCTGACAGGTGTCCAAACCCAGCCCCTTCACTCTCTCTCCGCCGTTGCCGTCGTCGCGGACCCCATTCCCGTCCGCCGTCGCCGTCGCCGTCGCCGTCCCCATTCGTCTCTCTCGAGCGCAACACCCGCACGCACGCCACCATAGTGGACTCTTCGCAGACCTCCTTCAAAGCCCTGTCTGCCTATTATTGATTCTGCCGGTATTCACTGAACGATTGCAGCTTGCTCCGTGTCCCCCAATTTCCCAACTTCGCACCATCTCCGCCTTACAGTGATCACTTTACAGTAGTCGCTTACCGTCGTTCCTTACAGTGATCACCTAACAGTAGTCGCATCTCTGCTCTCACCATCGCCATCTTGTAGCTTAATTGGGACGTTTGGGAACCAGACAGACACACACACACACACACACACACACAGGTAGTCGAGATTGCGAGCTTTGAGTGGTGTACGCGCTTTGCTTGTTCTCTGGTTTTACTCGCCATGTTTTCCATTTCGCTTTTGCTAGATTAGAATAGTTCGGAACTATCTTTCTGGCAATTGTGTGCATTTTTGTGGAAGGTGCAGGGGTTAGTCGAACGGAGAGCGAGTTTCATTTGTTTGCTTTCTGTTGTTTTGGGTTTGTTGGATGGTTTGGAAAGGTTCCCAATTCTCGGTAGTTTATGGTTTTTCTTTTGGTATGGGGTTTGGGTGGAGGTGTTGTCGGATTCACCGAATTGGTGCGACACTGGTAATTCCTCATGTGGTTGGAGAGGCGTGGGTGGAAGGGTAGAATTTGGAGGTGATTGGGGAGTTTAGAAATTGGGGTTTCGAAAGTGGCAGTGGTTTGGGTTTCAATACGCTCTTTCGTTCGGGAGGTTGCTGTCTTAGTTTCGGGTTTTCTGTGGGGGTTGTTCGTCTTTGTGTTCTCTTTTTCTGAAACCTAATTCGCAGAAAATTTCGCCATTTGGTAGAGAATTATGCGTATGAAGCTACTCTTGATCCGGGTTTCCTCTTTGGGTTTGGTTAACAATCTTGTCTTTAAGGGGTTAGTATGCTTTTTGCAGTTTACGAGATAAGTTTCGGGCTCTCTGTTTTGGTTTCTTTTATAGGGTATTGTGTCGGTATAGGTCGTTGCTTTGACTGGAGGTCTTGAAATGTTGGTCTAAAGTCTTCCACAACTGTCTCTCAACTTTTGCCTCTGAGGTTATTGAAACAGCTGGATTATTGCTCCAACACGATAAGCTTACACTGAGACTAAGCTAAGCTTGACTGTTGCTCACTCTTCCTGACAGTACTACTATTCTCTCTTTTTAGTAGTTACAGGGCCTTACATGTTTTGGGACACTATGCGTGCAGGCCAAGATTGGAATTAATTCAGGGCTTTCTGCAAAATTCAACCTGACATCGGGATACAGTTGGAGTAAACGATCATGGATTCCGATTCGGAATCAATTGATTCTAGAGAAGGTGACTGATGACTACCTTTTCTGCCATTTCCTTCACATTTCACATCTTCAAGTTAATTAATGAGCTTCCCTTTTCTTGAGCTAATGGATGACTTTAATTGTGAGCCCTTGTGTAGATTCTGTCTCTTTTAATATGACGTACTTTTAATGCCTTGCAAGGGCCTAACCTAAGATGTCAAAGGGACCTGTATTACATCAGATTCTCATTCAGTAACTCACGGTTTCTTTTCTAGGAGTTTAACTTCTGATAGTGTGCTATGTAGAACTACATTTGGATGTTATAAGTTGTCAACGAGATCATAAATTCCAGTTTATAGTTGGTTACCGTCTTGTAACTGGAAACAAGAACACGGATAATAAAATCTGGTTTTCCTAGCTGTGCACCTTGTCAATAAGTTATTCAGTAATGCCCACTTTCTTCCCTAGGAGTTTACCTTCTGATAGTGAGCTATGTAGAAGTACATTTCAATGTTGTAAATTGTCTAGTTTGGAGTTTGGTTGCCGTTGTGGAGTAACTGGAAACGAGATGACGAGAAAAACTTTCGGTTGCCTGCCTAGAAGCTGTGCACCTTGTCAATGGATCATCTATTAATTAATGCCCATTTTCTTCTCTACGAGTTTGCCTTTTGATAGTGTGCTATGTAGAAGTACACACTTTAATGTTGTAAATTGTCTAGTTTGTAGTTTGGTTGTCGTTTGGAGTATCTTGAGACGAGATCACGGTAAAAAAACAGCTTTTGATTTTCCTGACTAGAAGCTGTGCATTTGACAATAGGTCAACTACTGGACATGCGAGATTTAACCGACTATGGTTCCGATCGAAGAACTTGTGAAGAACGACATCAATCCAATTTGCAATTAGCTGAGAAAGTGGAAAGACCCGTCCATGATTCCTCCCTGCTATCCCAATTTTTCTGGGGCCCAGACGACGAGGAAATGGAATCCCGACCTCCAGAGAGGAAACGGAGATGGAAACGGTATGCGAAGATGCGAGGTGCAGCTGGTGCCAAACTTGGTGCCGGTGAAACGTCGGATAAGTGTAATACCACCCATTGGCACGACCTTCCAATGGAGCTTCTGGTGCGAGTCCTCACGTTGGTGGATAACCGAACGGTGGTAACTGCGTCAGGAGTTTGTCGTGGGTGGCGAGACTCGGTTGGACAGGGCATCCATGACCTTTCGTTCTCATGGTGAGTTTTTGCATATCCTCAGTTGAAGCATGATTGTGGGGTTGAAGATACTATTTGCATCACTTTAAGCATTTTAACATAAGTATTTAAGTGTGATATTTGTAGAACGGAGACGATGATACTCTTAATCACTTCAACGTATGTAGGAACGGGATTGTTGAATAAGGTGGAGCACACTATTTGTATCACTTTTTAAGCATTTTAACATATGTAGGAGTGTGATATTTGTAGAACTTAAGGTATGTTCTCACTTAGTGTTAAAGAGTGTTGTTACTGAGGGTCTGAGGAACGAATTTAGATGCGCTTCTGGACCGGATTCACATCGCAAACATCACCCCTAACACCAAGTGCGAACAGACTTTTAGGCGAGCACTATTGAGTCACCTTAAGTGCTCTGAAGTCCATAATTTGGCGCTACGTTCCGTGTAACATGGTGTATTAGAAGAGAGGAGTTGTTGTCAATAGGAGACGGGATCAAGTCCTAACGAACCTTATTATAATCAAGCTATGAGATCATCTAATTCTAAGAGTGGTGTGTCAAGCAGGTGTGGACACAGTGTGAGCAAGTTGGTTCAATCCGTAGCCCCCAAATTTCCTCGCCTCCAGCTCTGTAGACTGAAGAGGTGTATCTACTTGAATGACGCAGCAATGCAGACCGCTTCCCAAAATTGGCCTGGACTAAAAACCCTAGAACTCAGTGACGGCCTCAGATTGACTGACGCCGCGTTGTTCGCCTTAGCAAATGGATGTCCAATGTTGGAGAAATTAGATTTAAGTGGCTGTGTGGGCATTTCAGAAGCCGGACTTCTGGCTATCGTGCAGAAGTGCAACAATTTGCGGCATCTGAATCTCTGGGGATGCAATAATGCTGGGACCGATAAAGTATTGCAGGTACATACATGGGCTTACTACACTAAAAACTGCATTTTAGTGTCACCCATACTGAATACGCACTCAAAGGCTATAATGTTTTACTCTTGATGAATATTCTTACGAAGAGCATAGATATCAATGATATTAGAGGAAGATCTCTACAAAAATAGTTGGTGAAAGTATGCATCAAGAGTAAAGATTTATAGCATTTTTCAAGGAATTAGTGTAGGTGACACTTGATGCAGTTTTCAGTGTAGATCTCCACTAATCACTTGTTTCTGTCCTACTTTATTTGGAGCTCTAGTGTGAAAAGGGGTGTGTAATGTTGTCCAGTTGACTGACCTTGTGAGTTTTCTGCTATTTGTAGGCGCTGGCTAGGCATTGCAAAGCGCTTCAGTCGCTCAACTTGGGGTGGTGTGGACAAGTCACCGACAAAGGAATCTTAGCGTTTACACGTGGATGCTCAGACTTGAGAGTAATCGACTTATGTCGCTGCAATAGTATTACGGGTAGAATAAAAAACTTTTCATCATGTTGTGATTGAAGCCATATGACTGATACACCAAAGCTTTTAAAGCAGGGATAACATAAAGGGTGTTTGATGTTTCTGGGTGAGGTGGTGTGCAACTGCAAATATAATTGCGCACCTTTGATCAAACCTTTGTGATGCTGTAGAAGGGAAAGGATACTAAAACCGTTAGAGCCAGCATTTGTTCTCTAGTTTTGATTATTAATCGATATTTTGTAGGGATATCTTTTCTAAGACCTGATGGTGGTGGCTGCAGGTCAAAGTATTGTTGCCATTATTTAATCATCAGTTTTAACAATAACTTGCTCTTCAGTAGTGCTATCTGTTCTAAAACCCTGCGGTGGTGGTGGTTGCATGTCATAGTGTGATTGCCATTATTTAATCGTCTGTTTCGACAATTACTTGGTTCTTTAGTAGCGCTATCTGTTCTAAAACCCTGTGGTGTTTGTTCTTGCAGATCAAAGTGTAATATACTTGGCAGACAACTGCCACTACTTGTGCGCCTTGGGCCTCTCCACTTGCCCCAACCTAACAGACATCTCCATGTACGCCCTGATCGAGAGCAAGCAGAAGTCCGTGACCTCCCAGAAGTCCAAAGGCAAGCGCCAGCGCTTCTCCGTGAAGCACCTGGACCACCTGTCGTCCGACTTCCGAGTGCCCCTGCGCCACAACAAGATCCACACCACCAGCAGCTGCAGCAGCAGTGGCAGCACCTGCAGCGACGCCAGCAAGCTCCCCATCAAGCGCGAGGGCTTGGACACTCTCTTAGAGGAGAATCCCAACCAACATGGCTTGGTGTGTCTCAACGTCAGCCACTGCGACACGTTGTCCGCCAAGGCCGTGCAGTCGGTGTGTGACGCCTTTCCGGATCTGCACACTTGTGCCGAGCAGCAGTCGCTCGTGACCAGTGGATGCTTGAACCTGTCTTCGGTGAATTGTGTCTGTGCTATTGAAGCGCGCAGGGATAAGTCCAAACGGGAGAGACGTATGCTGTTTGCTTTGTAAGACATCCTTTGTAAAACTCCCTCAAATACTCCCTCATACATAAAAATTTATTGACCAGTAGTAGAAGGTCCATTCTGACTTGAATAGAGTCCATATATTAGCAAAAAGAATGTTCTCCCAATCGATGTGGTGCCACTGACTTGACTTCCCCTGGTTGGCTCACACAAAAGGAGGAGCTCATTCTGCGGGTTTGATTGCACATTCCTGGGTCACAACAAAGGATGAGCTCATTCTTGGCTTTGAGCTCATATTCCTGAGTCATTAACAGTTTATGGGGATCCTTGCGAGCTGGTATACAATGTTATACCCTAAACCCTAAACCCTGGAGAGTTTTTCATTAGCCATGAGTCTCGATGAGCAGCTGAGAGTTCTTCAAAGGAATTTTCGACCTGTAGACTTGATCTCCGGTGTGATCCTGGAGCGTTTTTTAGGTTTTAGGGTTTAAGGTTTAAAATTCCTTGAGGTACCGGTATTGAGGTTGGAGTGAACCCTCTTCACTCCTCTTCTTCGAGATCTGCCGACTTGCCTGCATCGACTGGGGAAAGGCGAGGATTTTGTTAATATTGGACACTGTAGATTTATGTACCATTCATTTTCTTCAATTGGAAAAATGACAACTGCGTGATGAGAAACGATGGGTTTGGTATCCCTTTGTTCTCTCTTTAATCTAAAGTCTGACTGAGAGGTCACTACTTTCAATTCATTTTGCAAAATTGATCGCAAAATACCAACCTTGTATGGTGGAAGCAGAACTGATTTCATCATAAAACTGTCATGTTTCTCCCCCAAATAATGAAAATTTATGGAATGTATTGATTTTGCCTATTCTTTCTTATCAACTGAAGAGTAAACTGTGTAATCCAGATAGGTTAGAATTGCACAGTAGGCTACTTATTGTTGTACTGGTGAGAGAGATTAACTCCAAATCATGTTTTATGATCAGCGGACATTGAGAGTGTTGATTTAACCCCTAAGGTAGGAGGTCCATAAAGCAATCGTCCAAGCGCTGAAACTGAATTTTGGGGAGGTAAAACATCTTGAAATATTTTTCAGTAAATTTCTCTTGAAAGACAAGAGGAAATGGCATCTAACCCACATTGTTTCATATTTTTTGGAGCTTTATGGAATTAGTTATGAAGTTGAAATGCTATAGGGCTCTAAAAGCAACCACCTCTTAGAATGTACACCTTTTGTACATTTTGGTAAATTGAAGAAATCAAAATGTACCTCTCTCTCATGTTTGGTTCAAAATGCCTGGTTGGAGTTCAAGCCTCCTACCTTAAATGTCTAGAGTCTTATCCAAAATTGACAATTTGAAAAAAATTATCATAAAGTACTATTTGAAAGAATATTTTGGAATTCATATACAAATAAAAATTGTATGCTTTGAATTTTAGATTCAACCTCTATACGGTCAAATTTACTAATGCTATCACCAATTTTTTTCTACAAATTTTGAAAGGGAAATTTCAAAATTCCTTTGAAATTTAATTACAAGAGAAATATTGTCATTTTTTGAGTAAAATTTGTTCGAATGGATTTGAAATGAGGTTCTCTTGATGCGGTGATTTTTTGCAAATCCAGTTTTAAATTCATGTCAATGTAATTTTGGCTTCGTCAACCACTTGATACACCTCCACATTAGAAAAATACATACTTTACTAACACCAAATCCAACTATGAGATAGGACAACAACTCAATAAAGTATCTTCACAAATTAGGATGACTTTCATCCAAGAAATAATGAGAAGGAAAAGTGATATTCAATTTGTGTGTTGTCCAAAAATTGGATGTTGGAATGCTTTACATTTAAGAGTTTTTTCATTTAAGGTCCCACGAGTGATTATGAGAAGACACTTGTTGTACTTGACTTAGTATTGACCAAATAAGCATTTGAATTTTGTTCCCCTCATTCAATTATTGAAATGAATTTTGGATTGGAGTGTTGAAAATAGGTGTCTCTTGAATGGATTCTAGGGTCCTATATTCATAAGACATACATTTTTGGCAAGAATTTGCATGGGATAGTTTTGCAAACATTCCTCAATTAAGTGGATTGAACTATTTCTTTTTTAAATACTTTGATGGGCATTGTATTGGTTTATCTTTTACTCATGAACAATTCCCTAATTAGTACTATTACATAATATTAGTTGTTGGCTCTAAGTGACAATCTATAAATTTTTTCACCTAAACTTCTCTCTTGACACTCTCTCCTAAGTTTCAATGTCAAAATGTAACTATCCGCCCAAAAAATGAATGCCAAAACTACTGAATTTAAAAAATTTAATTAGAGTTTTCAGCGCATTCACCTCTAAACAAATTTGTTGACAAATTTTGAGTTTCCACAAATGTTTGGTTCCATTTCAGATTTCTAATTACATACCAAAAGAATCAAAAAAATATCATACCCAGCTAACAAGACCAATACTTCATACTAAGTATTTAATTAATTGAAGTTAGGAAAATAAATTCAATAGATGTTTTAAATAAACCTATTTTTTTGAAATTCACATTTTTTCCATACAATTTTATATAAAAAATTAAATTTCCTGACATTTGAGAATCTATATTAGAATGATTTTTTTGTTAACCTAATAGCTAAGTACATAATTATAGTTTGCAAATAAAACATTTGTAAAGGTATATCAATTTTGATTTCACCATGCATCTAGAAAAAATAAAAAATCTACTGAATGGTTCATTTAGTAAACTTTTTGAATGATCTACTGAATGACTTCATTTAGTAAACTTTTTGAATGATAAAAATTGAATGGTAAAGTGTTTTTGAGTAGATATCAATCTATACATTCCAATAAAGAAGAATTTAGAATACATTTTTAGCTATTAGATCTGACATTGAAATTAAGAAGAACTTCTAACTTTTGCAATATTTATCAAATGACCTTAACCCATAAACAACTTAGTGGACATTTTTCAGTTGATGAATCACAAAGAATCTCTCCATGCAAAACAAAAGTGCAACTATTCATCCTCCAATTTTTTGGAAAAAGGGAAGGTCTTCTACAATAGTTTGACTTCCAATGAGTGTGTTTTCATTTTTTTTTAATCCAAAAATGCACATGGTGCCAAGACAAATGATTTTCAATGTGACCAATCTATCGTTCAAGGGTTAACATAACTTCACATATAGATTAGGGTGATTAACATACATCTTAAAAATCTCATGCAAAATTTTTAAGTTATGAATTCAATAGAGCCTTGCAAAATTCTCAAAAAACTCACACTGGGCTTCTTAGTCTTTTAGAAGCAAAGAATATTATGTATAGAGCACCACTCTCCGAATAACATTATCATCTAAACTACATATTTGTCATAGTAAGTATGAATACTAGACAAGTCAAGTGGTGCTTACATTGAGGCCAAATTTACATCTAATCCAAAGTTGAGAGGGCCAAATTTTTGAAGTTCTTGATTAGTTGAAATAAAAAAGTCTTTAGAAAATGGATTCACATAATGAAATGAGAGGTCGAGGGTCTTAAAGAAGGCCCAATGATAGGAAGTGCATTTTTTTTCCCATATAGCAACAAAAGTCTTCAAATTTTGAGACCTTGACATTACAGGATTTAGGGTCCTCATTGAACAAGTCTATTTAATTTTTTTAAATTAAATGCTTTTTTTCCATTTCATGCCTTCTTGATTGTTTACACCAATTCAAAGATCATGACCTCAAAATGAGGATTTTTCAATGGCAATTGAGGAGGCTTCGAGATGGAGACTTCTCAATTTTTTAGACCCCCTTGTTTTTTGGTATAAATCAGGCCTAAATGGATAGCTAGTCAAACTTTGTCACAAAATAGCTTCAAAGGCAAGAGGTTAAAGTGGTCATTTAAAGTTTGCATCTTGTATTAATCTTCTAACCAAGCCGAGTAAATGTAAAAAATGGTCTCTATTTTGTGATTGCTTGGTATCTTCCATTGTTTACCTCTCTCATCTCATTTAGAGCTTTTGATTTCAAATTTGAATTCCACATTTCCATATTTTCTCCAAGGATAAAAATGCAAACTTCAAATGACCACTTTCATGTCCTATGCTTCAAAGCCACCTCTCCTTCGTTTTTTTGCATTGTTTTAGCATAATTGAGAGATTTTATTGCAAGATTCAATAACAAAGCGATGCCTCATCCTTCCTCCTCTCCTTTGGTCCAAAGTAAATTAACCCTTAACCTATAAATGACACTACTAAATGACACAAAATTTCTCTATGCAGGATAGAAGTGTAACTATTCATCTTCCAAATTTTGTGTAAAAAGAGGAGATCTTCTATAGTAGTTTGACTTCTAATGAGTGCTTTGAATTTTTTTATAGCAATGATATACATGGTACTAAAAAGGATGATTTTTACAGGCACAAATCCATCATTTAACCCTTGAATGACAAATTGGTTACCACAAAAATCATCTATTTTGGTACAATATGAAGTTTTAGATTTTAAAAAAATGCAAAAGTACACACTGCCAGTCAAGCTCTTATAGAAGACCTTTCCTTTTTACACAAATTTTGGAGGTTGAATAATTACACTTTTGTCTTACATAGAGAGATTCTTTGTCATTCATCAACCGAAAAATGTCTGCCGCATTGTTTATTGGTTAACTCCTAGAGGGCAAAACTACTTTTTTTTATAACATAGCAATTTTAGGCAAATCACTATGAATGGAGTTTTATTTTTTTTTGCTCAAATTTTCACACAACATGTGCCCATGGAGTAGGTTTGAGGTTCAATAATTTTCATAACTTTTGACTACATGGGTCAAAAATTATTGCATGATATGTAATTTTCAATGTTCGACGAGCAACCCAATAATTTCTTAAAAATCACTTTTTCCAAAAATAAAAATTTAAAATTGGTTTTCTAGATTTATATATATGTGTAAAGCTTTGAAACATTCCATTTTGATTTACGAGATGAAAGTTATGAGGTGTTCTAGTTTGCGGGTAGTTATGGATTCCCTACTTGAAAATAAACTTTGGAGTCCTTTATTTAACTCAATTTTTAATATTTTTTGAAAAAAATGAAAATATATGATATAGATTGTTTTTTACAACATTACCACATTTGGAATTGGAATTTTTCAATTTTATAATTAAACTCTTGACAATTTAGTGTCTTGAATCACTTTGTACTTCTTTCTACTTTCCTATTTTTTTCCTATATGTTGTGCAATTCTAAATAATCTAAAAACTTTTTAGCATGTAGCCAACTTGCCTTAAAGAATGAATCCAAAGAATAACCACCATTTTGGACATTTTTTCATACAAATGTGACCTTGTGAAGTGCAGCTGCCCATGTTTTCACAAGGTCAAAAAAATGATTTTTGTCACTTCAAATGTTAATATTTTGCAATCTACATGGTGGAAAATTTTGAAATTTTTTTTACATATTTTCAAACTATTTTATTACAAAATCCTATAGTTAAATGTGCCTAAAAATGTTTTTCATCTAAAATTTGGTGCTTGTATCAAAATTGGCAGTTTAGAGTATTTTGTTGAAAACAAAGTCTCCAATCTTTAGGGATTAACCTTGTAAGGATGGGGCCCCCTTGACCAAGGTAGTCACCCAAATTCTCTGATTGTTGAACCACTAGGTGCATTATCTTTTTCTATAGTTAATAGTGAAGTCATCCATCAAACCATTTTGGTCCACAATGTCCTTACAAAATTAAGGGTTAAATGACGCTAAAGCCAATATATGATATTTGGAGGGAAGAGGGGTCTATTTCACGTTCATTCTCCTCATTGTTTCCCCAGCTAGGAAAACATGTAGCACTATCAAAACTTTCTTTTTTAATGAATTTTTTTTTTTAAATGAAAAAAAAGAATTTTTTTATAGAAATGACATGGGACTCTCTCGACCATATTAGACTGTGTCATTGGCAACGTTCCCAATGTTTTCAAAGCTGAGAAACACACAATCTTGTAAAGCCTTCAAATCTAATATAAGGTAAAAATGAAACAAAGAATACACCAATTGCTCAAATACTCAAAGCATTTTGATGACTAAGGTAACAAGCTCTGAATTTGCATAGGCTCTGAAATTGTCCACCCTATCCAAATCTACACAGCTTTTACATGTCACTATTTCATAGCCCTCAGCAATGTAGAAACAATGTACATTTTAAGGGGTGGACGATTTTAGAGCCCTATGCCACTTCAACTTCAAATTTTCGTAACTAATTTTAGAAAGCTCCAAAAAATATGAAACAGCTTGGGTTAGATGCAAATTCCTCTTGTCTTTCAATGAAAATTTTCTTAAAAATATTTCAAGACGTTTCACCTCTCCAAAATTTAGTTTCAGCTCGTAGGTGGGCAATTTCTGAACCTGTTACCTTACCTTACCTTGGTCAGGGGGCCGCTTCCCTCACAGGGGTTTAAAAAACCCTCTAGTGGTCCGAACTGTCAAAACCTGTCAGTCAGACCAACGTCTTGAATGACGTATTACGTGACTAGACATACATTCATGTTTGCGTAATGAGTAACTTACGGAATGGGTTGCCATGGAAAAGCCCCTTCGCAGAAAGCCCCTTTCACACAGGCAGCAGCAGCCACTCCCAAAGTCCCAGTGCACGTTGTCTGTCTTTGGACAGAGTGCCTGTCTGGATTTATTTGCTGGGGGTGAGTCAGCACACTACATCTAAAATCGCACAAATAAGGGGCACTTACTTTACACCTAGAGGTTGGGCCAATTTGTTGTGGAAGAGGCATGGAATCTTAACTTGTGATTGGATAAAAGGCTAAACTTTGTGCAATTGGCTTCAAGGAGAATGACATGGCTTTTAGGTGTAAAGCATTCCTAAGCTTTGTAGCAAAACTGATATACTCTAGAAAACACTAGAAAAACCCCTGTGTAACTATCAACAAAAGTTGGGTGACATTTTCTATGAACTTTGTTGTAGTCAACGTAAAAAAAAGAAAATGTCAGCTAGCTTTTGTTGACAGTTACACATTTTTCTTCAAGTAAAATGAACAAATTTTTTGCACATTGGTGAATCAGGCTACTATGAATCCAAATGCAAGTGGTTCCATAGAGTTGGGAAGCATTATGAATTAGTTATAAATTTTCAAGGAATGATGCAAGGTGTAGGAGGCTGAAAGTGTTATGTAATGTAGGTGATGCCCAAATCTATTTGATGTACATTTAAGAAATTATATTAGTATGGAGTAGTATCAAAACATATCATAGCAAGGAAGCTAAAATAAAAAAGTGTATCCAAAATCAACCACTTGTAAAGGCACTAGCTCCATAGGAAATAAAGATGCTTACTACCCAAAATAGCCCCCAACTCCACCTTACACTTGTCCTTTTAATGCTATTGTATTGCATATTAGTAAATTTTCAATTAACATAGACAAGAACCTTTTTAGAATCTTTAGATGTCAACTTTTTAAATGTATTGGTGGCTAGTAAGGTAGTATTTGTTTTATGCAAAAATAAATATTCCATTCACAAATATAAAAAGACAAATTTGTAGAACTTGGAAGGAACTTTGTATTTAATTTAAGAAGTAGATGTGTCTATTTATCTTAAACTAAAAGCAACCAAAAAATTTAGGTTTTTACTATCAAAAATAGTTTTCTAGAAGTGGAAAAGTTGCCTACTTCAAAAAATTGTTGGCTAAGAATTTTAGTTCCCTTCTTTCAAACTTCTATACTTCCATACAAAACTCCAATTTTCTTAACAAAAGGGTTATGCTAACCCTCGTAGCATTGGCAGATTTATGCAAAGATTGCTTATGACAACTTGAAATTGTTTGACAATGGAGACAAATCACCTGTAAAAACTATAGTGCTCACTATAATGGCCAAAATCTATATGTCAAAGTAGTAATATTAGAAGATTTTCAGCAAGTGCAGAGGGCTGTGAGTTCTCTGAATTGCCAACGTTGGGGGAACAACCTTGCAACTACTACTTGATGTGGCATGGCGACTGCCACATCACCAAATAAATTTATAAAATAAATTCTGCTTTTTTTTCCATTAAAATTTTTAAATTTAGAAAATAAAATTTCCAAAAAGACAAAACTAACAATGGGAACATCGGGAACAAGGTTAGGGAAATAGGCCTGAAACAACCCTCCCAACTCCCCCAAAATCCTCTAATGATCACCTCTCTTCTCAAAAAAAATTGTATCTTCAGACCTATCTCATTTTCTAAGTAAGGTCCTACTCAAATTTCTCCATAGTAGCTTTCAAAGCTAAATGCAAGGCTTCCTCCCTTCAGTTCAAAACAAACCAAAAAATATAGACTGGGATCAAGGAATTTTTTTTTAAAATTTTTTGCAAAGAAGCAATGCAAATTTTTACAGGAAATATATGATGAGATTCTCTTCTTTTTTTCATTGGACGAAATTGCTACATTACTATCACTATCAACTTTTGGGATAGTAGATCATACTATTTTGGGATGAATCAATGATTTTCATCCATATATTGCACGTTTCATCCATTTCCATAGGTGTAAATACTCCGGTGAAGCTTGCTTTCTGCACTGCCAAAAATAGGTGAAAAAAAAATCCCTGATCTGGATGTCAGAATTGCACTGTTGACTTTTTGAGCCGCAGCAACCGTTCTTCTCAAAACGCGGCTTCTGCGTCAAAACATGACTGAAAGCGTTCACCTGATCCTTTGCTATCGGAATTGAAGGCGAGAAGCTGATCATATACTTGAAGTGCAAGTAGGGTATCGAAGATGCTCGCAAAAGCTTCGCCTTGGAGGTGAGAGCAGTGAAGGTAGAGCAGTGAAGGTAGAGCAGTTCGCCGCGTTTTTAGCGTGTAAATCCTTGTACCGCAAAATGCGAAATGCGAAAACGAGACACAATGCAAGTAATAAGCTTATCGAAATTTGTGACGACCATCGTTGTGATGGTACACATCAAAAGCGTAAAATCTCAACCATTTACAGAAATACATCACATATCTCGATCTCGTAAATCTCTACGAGGCAGCTAGCTTGTGTAACATAGTACTACAACAAACGAGTCCATCGCCACAGCAGACAAACACTTCGTTTCTGTCGTAGCGGATGCGTAGCAACTCGGAACATGATCTCGACGCGGGGATCACCTATCTATACTAACGATCGATCGACGGAGCGAGATCGTTCTGGAGTACAACTGCACAGACTAGGCCAACATTTTTCAGCAAGTTGTCTGATTAAGAAGAGAGGGAGCTTCACGCCTTGGTGAGAGCAGTGAAGTAGAGCTTTGCCGCGTTTCCAGCTCCGTCGACCTCCAGCGTGTAATCCTTGTACTGCAAAAACATCTCCGCGACGAACGCCCTCGACATCATAACCACCAAGTCCTTCCCCGGGCACTGCTTGTTGTGCACGGTGGGCTTCGAAGTCTCTGGCCCGTTCGACCAGAAGACGTACTTGATCAGCTTCTCGCCTTCAGGGCCTAGGAAGCGTCGGGGGAGGAATTGATCCGGGTTGTCGAAGATCTTCGGGTCGTGCATCACAATCGGTTGGTATCCATAGAGCATCTCGCCTTCCTTGACTTGGAACGAGTTCTCGTGATTTTCGATCAAAAAATCGGTTTTCGCTCGGGCGTATTGGTACGGCACGGGCGGCTTGAAGCGGAAGCTCTCGTACACCACTGAATTCAGCAAGGGCATATTCTCAATGGCGCTGAGCGTGACTTTCCCGTCGGTGTCGGCCACGGCGGCTAGCACCTCCTCGTGAAGATCGTGCATGAGGTCCTTCCCCGCGGCGCTGATGAAGGCAGTGAGCTCCGGGAAGAAGATGTTGAAGCCGCCGTAGCCGTTGAAGGACAAGAAGAAGACCAGGTTGGCTATGGCGTCGTTGCGTTCGATTCCGCTTGCCTCCGCGAGGTCCAGCGCTTCCGTGGCGTACGTTTTCACGAATTTGTAAATCGCGTCGTATTTCCCTTTCACGAGAATGGAAGGAATTGGGACCGTGTGAAACACGAGCTCCTCCACCGGGTGCGGGAGGCCTGTTTGTCCAGCTATGGGCGCCAGCTGCGGCAACGCCCAGAGGCTCGCCCCCGGGCCGCCGCCATCGCGCCCCAAGCTCGCCGGCCCTGGCGCGGCCGGATCGTGGTGACAAATTGCGCGGAACAAGAAATTGAAGCCAAATTGCTTAACCTCCCCCGACACGTCGGCTTTCTTCCCATCCGCGATGTCTTTCTCCCACAACACCATGGACTCGCCAATCGCCTTGTGAAACTCGGGTAAGAAGTTGCGCCCGTTCTTCGCGACGATGTCGAAGCACCATTGCTTGAGCTTCGTGTGCCGGTCCTCGCTGGGGTCTAAGTATGAGCAGACACGGTAGCCGCTGGTGAAGCTGAGATCCGGCATGTAAGTCCCCGTGAAGAGGTCCTTCTTCTCGCACTTCTCCACGTCGAAGAGAATCGGGAAGCTCTTCTGGTCCAGCACGCAGATGACGCGGGAGTCTTTGGCGATTGTTGGGCCTGGAGGCATGTTGACGCGGAACACCGTGCTCTTGTACTTCTCAATCCGGCTCTCATAAAACTTCTGCTCGCCTTGGAACCAGAAGTAGTCCAGGCGATCCTTCACGGCGCCGTAATAGGGAACGCCATAGTCGCCCGGAATCGCACGCAACGGTAGCTTCGAAGGTGGCGTCGCTGCCATTGCGCCTCCTGCAGCTGCTCCCGACGGCGTGGCCATGATCCCCCACAATTTCACAAGAGAAATTCCTCCTCCCCAATGCAAAGAAAAATCCCGCAATTCAAATTTCTAACAAATAAAGCCCCCAGCTAGCTAGCTACCCAATGCAGGAAACCAGATCCCGCAATTCGAGTGCTTCCCGCAACCAATCAATCCTTCTCCCCCCAATGCAGAAAAATAGTCTCGCAATTCGAGTTTCCCCCCTGCAGCACACACCCGTCTCCTCCCTCCCAACACACACAATCGAGTGTGTATCTCCCGATTCGAAAACCCCCTCCCCAGTGCAGTGGAAAAAAAAAACCTCCCCTATGCAGCTGAAAACCCCCTTCCCCAATGCAACTGATTTCCTGATTCACAATCACGCACTTCCTAGGAACAAACAAGCTCCAGGTGATGCAACACTACTAGTAGTGCCAGATTATTGCCAGAGTAAAAAAACGCGTTAGCTGTGTTATTAGAACGACCGAGACCCGGCGGCTACAACCAATCCAGCGAAGTCGGAAATGGGGGAGTTGCTATGGCACACGTTTTCCAGGCGCACAAGCAACAGCACAAACGTCACGAAAAATTCAATTGCCTGGCATGTGCTTGCCACAGTCAGTAGTGCGGCATTCCGTAGGTTCATGGCGTAAATGACGCAGTGATTTCCACACTTTACGATTACGGTGAACCTATCCTGTGCTTGCCACTGTCGGAGCGCTCTTTTGTCTGTAGATAGCGTAATGACTCTGTGGTTTCCGAGTGCTATACAGTCTACCTAGTCTGTCGTAGCCACTGTCAATCACAGCGGGACATTTTCTCTCATTTGCTTTAAAAAAAGTAAAAAATAAAAATCACAGCGGGACTCCGTATGTTCATGGTCTACTGGCACCGTCAACTACGAGCCCTGCGGTATTTCGTATGCCTACCCAGTAATTCTACAAACAGAAATACGATACACTAGAAAAAGTAGCTGCTTTTGCAACATTACAACCCCCCTTCCAAAACAAAACTTGGTATTTACTTCAGTTTCCTTGTTGGAACTAGATTTTAAACTCAATAGAGTTAACCCTTAAACAATGGATTGGTCACTGCGGAAATTATTTTGTTTTGGTATTGTGTGAATTTTAGGAATTAAAAAAAAAATGCAAAAGCACTCATTGGAAATCAAGCTACTATAGAAGACCTTTCCTTTTCACACAAAATTTGGAGGATGGATATTTTCACTCTTGTCTTGCATAAAGAGATTCTTTGTCATTCATCAACTGAAAAACATGTGTTATGTCGTTTATGGGTCAATCATAGAGTGAACCCCAGTTTATAAAAGGAGTTCTCAAAGGAAGGTTTAACTTAGAATAGTACAAAAGAAAACACACTCCAAACTCCAGTAGACTACTGTTGACCAAGGAGGTGCTTCAAGGAATTTCATCCTCTACGTTTTCTCAAACTTTAGCTCTTGGTCCTCCTGTTATGGTAGAACCATCCATTGCCAACCAAGGAAACCATCTCCAACCTACAAGGTGCACTATTTTCAACCAAGGCTCCAAAGTGAATGACTCTACATTTTGCAAACCGAAAATTCACCGCATTTTGCAAGACAAGTGGTGATGCTCTTCAAGATATGGATGGATTGGTACAAAGTGAAGGCACGTGCTGGAGTGGGTACTTACCAGTTGCAGCTTTCGAGCAGTTATTGGCAGTGCTCCCTGAGAACGTAATCATGTCGTAATTGCACGGACAGCTTTCAATGGCTCGTGAATCCTGGGACTGGACTACGCGCGGCTTGTACTTCATGCTATTGATATCGAACCTGCCTGCTGTCCGGCAAGTGGAGGGGGCGAAAGTCAGAGTTGCGCAGGCACTGTAATGTAATGTGTTTTTTGAGAGCATCTCCACCGGGGCACAAGAGACTGTATTCTCCACGGCAAGAGGTTTGTCACAGCCGGGCTTCTCCTTTCTTTTACGGTCTCCTGCTATGTATGTGAGACTGGTGGGCAAAGTTCGCAAGGGGAGCTAGAACATTCAAGTGGGCAATTGCATTGACTTGTCGACCTGGTGGGTAGGGGAGAGATTGAGGAGGAATAGCACGTGTAATGATTCCCTTCAAAATAGACTAATTTTCATCAACAGGGTTGTTCATTGGTTTTAGTGAAACATGGAATCCTTCTTTTCTATTTACAAAGGTTGGCAAAATAATTGGTGTTCAGTTCTTGTCTTCTACTGCTTTTTGGCCCACCGATCTCACATGGCAGGAGGCCCTTAGTTCCATCACTTGGAGGCTTCAGGTTTTCCCAATGCAAGATTGTCTAAAATTTGTTCGTCACACTTGAAGTTGCAGGGTTCCTTCATGTTTGACTTGCCCCCATACAAAGCCCTCACAATTTAGAGACCGACTGGCCTATGGAGGACCAAGAGTTGCTAGATATTTGGTGGGAATTCTAGAAAGGAGAGGAGGCTCTTGGTAAATGGGAAGAGGCAAGTTTTTGACTCTAGGAATATTAATTTTAACATTGGGGATGTGAACTTTTGGGTTGCATTTAGTTTGACAACAACTTCCAAAAATACAAGTCTTCCCTACTCACATAAAAAGTGAAAACATCATAGAACTCCATGAAGGCAATTTCGATTTTGGAAAACTCAAAAATTCATTTTTGATGAAGAAAAAATATGGAAGTTTGCAACTTTTATGTAGAGTTAAAATCAAAATAATTAATTTGAAGTTT
Organism: Pseudoscleropodium purum; assembly: GCA_963969395.1. NCBI lineage: Eukaryota > Viridiplantae > Streptophyta > Bryopsida > Hypnales > Brachytheciaceae > Pseudoscleropodium > Pseudoscleropodium purum. The sequence continues at coordinate 32,282,019 of OZ017795.1, forward strand.
TACTCTGAGATCACAATTGTTTTCAACAACTTCCATGATACTCTCACTTCTATGTGATTAGGAAGAAACTACATTTTAGGCTTAGCTTTGTCTTGTTGTCAAACTAAAAGCAACCAAAAAGATTTTGATTTTGGTTGATTTTTGGGGTGAATAAGATTTTGGGCAGGTTTCTATGACCTCAATTTTTGATGAATTGTTTTGAAACTTTCCCGTAAGATAGAAAAACTGATTATCTACATGGGAACATAATTTTTATTTCAATTGGTGCCCAGGAGCAAAGTTATATCACAAAAAGCTTGAAACTAAACTTAGTGGGCAACACAAAAAAAATCGCAAAAAATCTAAAAAAATTTTAATTTTTTTTTCCTCTAAAATGTTTCATTTTTGTTTATATGTGAAGCTTTGATTTGTTCTATTTGGACTAATAATGAGAAAGTTAAAGACAATCTTGTTTTTCGGGCAATTTCAACATCTTGAAAAAATAACTTTTAGGATTTATTTCTAAATGCAATTTGCACAATTTTCTACAATTTTTTATTTGAGAATTTTGTGTTTGCTTGCTAAAACAATCTCACTGTTGGAATTATTGTCTTTCAATTCCATCTTGGAGTTATTAATGATTTAGTTTTTTTCCCCAATCTTGGAGCTACTTCTACTTAGTATTTTTTTAGAGAATGAAAATCAAGTGTATTTTTTTTTTAAAAATTTCCCAAACTTTCAACTCAATTCTTCAACATAAATTCTTTTTAATTCAAAGTCTGTAGTGCAAAAACATTCTACAATTTGCAGTCAAAGTCATCTCAAATTACAAGTCAACGTTAAAAAAAAACTCTTTTTCAACTTTGAATGCTAATATCTTCCAATCTATATGGTCAAACTTCATGAAATTTTTAACACATGAGCTAAGACAAGTGAAGTACAAGATCCTACTGTTAAATTCTAAAAGAATTATTATTTTTTTTTTTCTTGGGTGAACGTAGCAAAAACAACAGTTTTGAGTGGTTTTTGACAAAAAATTGGCCTTGGAAATTTAGGGGTTAATGAAATTATTTTTCCTCTTGTAGTCAAAAAAGTGCCCTGACCACTTTTCTTAGGCCTTTTTTATGATTTAGATTGATGATAATTTTGATTCTCTTTTTGCAAATCTCTTGTAATTCTACTCACTTCCGTACAGAATTTCAAAAAAATCTTTTTGTTTTTTCCATCAAATTTGACCCATGCTTTTTGTACATGGAAGTCTATCCTTACTTTAGTAAAACAAAGCCTTCTAGCTCTTGCCCATTTTCATAAATTCATGTACCTAATTTGAAGTCTTCTTCAAATTGAATTCATATTCGGCCATCTATTGGTAACACTATATTTCTTGAAAATTTTGACTTGTCTTTGGAGGGGGATGTATGGAGGGGGGACAATATTTTGGAAAAACTAGTGGCTATTTCAAATTTCACCGGTGAAATTGGGAAAGAAATTCAGTTACAATTTGAAAACATTGGCAAGAAATTGGTATAAAAATATTTTAAAACCATTTAGAATTTAAAAAAATAGAAAAAAGAACCGAACGTGATATTTGAAAATTCAGTTCAAAAAATGTGGATTATAGTAGGCACCCCAAAATGTGCCACTAATTCTAAACCACCATCTTCACTCTATGTACATTTCCAAAATCAATCATGTACCTATGTGGAAGAAACGCTATTGAACCAAACTTTGTTCCTTCATAACCATTAGAGGATTTTTTGAGGTTCGTGAGGGTTGTTTCAAGCAGTTGCCCCTTGCAGTTCCCCCCACAATGAAAAGAATGCCATGTTGTTAGAAAAAAAAATGAAAAAAAAATGAATTAATTTTTTTAAATGAAAAATAAAGTTGATTTTTTTTTTTGAAAACAACATGGTAATCGCTTTGCCTCGTCAGGCAGCAGGCTTCAGCCACCTTGTAGGGACAGAGAACGTCCAGAAACTCGCAGCCCTCCTTGACCCCTAAAAATCCTCTAATGCTTTTGCATACAATATCCAAATGTCACAATCTTTAGTGTTTACGTTGAAACCTCCTTTCACTTGCCAGTAAGAAAATATAAAAATTCGATTAGTAGTGATAATAGTAATTACACACAGTGGCGGTTTGGGGTACCTACCGTAGAGGAATCTAGCTGGTAAAGCCCTAAAAATATCCCCAAGTGAACGTGTGTGTTTGTCAAAGGGGGACGTACCACCACTCCCCCCTGGCACCGACTGTTCAGTCCGTGTCGGAAGATTCTCGAGTGGTTTGTGCAACTATTAGGTCATAGGTTATTCTCATACTGTCAGTATATGTTTGTTTTACTGAATTTAACAAGTGAAAATGAAAGATTGAAGCCCGAATCATGTTAAGAAAAAAAAAAAAGAAAAGCCCAAAAATTGAGAAATGAAAAAAAAAGGATCATTTTTTTATATTTATATCAGCTTATTTTATTATTCTTTCTGACTGAGAAAAGAAGGGTTTATTACGAAATCCACGTAAGTTAAGTTACAGAGCAGGGTCAGAACAGGATTGGTCTTATCTGCTTTTGGAATGGGACGAATTGCCTGGTGAATTTCTTGGCAGGTTATTTAGCGTAATTGAGTTAGAGCCCCATGCACACCCATACTCAAGAGAAGTGGCCCTCAATTTATGACGTAAGGTTATGACATCTAAAATTGACCACTTTTGAAAACGGACCCCTACTATTGAAGGGAAATTGTAACACAAAAAAGATATGGTACCCCAAATGGTGAGCATTAGAAGGACTAGTGCAAGGTGGAGTTGGTGAGGGTATGCATTTTGGGTAGTGAGGAACTATATTTCAATAGTACTTTGGAGGTGGTGACCTTATAAGTGGGCGATTTTGGGTATATAGTTCTTTTATTTTATCTTCTTGATGAAATATTTTGATTCTATAAGTGTTATTTATGAATGTGCATCAAATGGATTTTGGCATCATTCACCTACCTTATATTTTGAGCTTCCTACACCTTCTATCTTTGAAAATTTGTAACTAATTCACAATGGTTCCAAAAATTATGGAACCACTTGCATTTTGATTCATAATCCCTTCTCTAGTGTATGAAAATTGTTGTTCATTTTCTAAAGCATATTGGTTGTACCACAACTTATTCGTGCAATTCTAAGTTTAGTTACCTTAGAGACTCCATGCTAGACTTGTTTTTGAGGTCTATAAGTAAGTTGCCCACCCTTGTTTACACTTACAACTCCAAGAAAACATATGGCGTCTTCCCAATAGCTTACAATGCTCTAAAATAGTGAACCAACCTCTTATAAGACCAAATATTGTCAAAGATATGTTGAATCTGCGATATGCATTAGATGTTCTTTTAGGGGTCGGGAGGGTTGTTTGGGCTTGTTCCCTGAGTAGTCCGGGAACAACAACTGTCAAATTTTTATTTTTTAAAAATGCAAAAATGCAAAAAAAAGTTGAATTCTTTTTATAAATTAAAAAAAAGTGACGTGGTAGTTGTTGTGCCACGTCACACAATTGCTGCTGGGTAGTGAACTAAGCCTAGGAACACAAATTTAGGCAAGGGAACTCACAACCATCCGAAGGGGGTGAATCTCATTTAATGGTGTGGTTGCACAAGCCCTTAACTGTTATAGTCTCTAACTTGTTTATATAGAGTCCATTCAAATTCTACATATTGCTAGGGTAGAGGTGGAGGATGATTTTGCATATAGGCCCTTAGAGAGTAATCGAGGTCACCTATTTGGAGCATGATTATAGATGTTCTCAAGATTTCTAACCCAATAATGCAAGCTTGCTCGCGTAATTGGTCATAACCCATTTTTCATCTACCTTCATCTTAGTTTGTCAAAACAAATCTTTTTTCATTCCATATGGATCTTTATTTCTTTATCATTCATTCTCTATCAATCTATTTTCTTTTTATCTTTCATTGTCTATCATTGTCTGTAATTGTCTATTTGCTTGATCAATTAAATCGACGAATTAGGGGAAGGGTTACATTATAGAAGACCTAATAGTGGGCCATTTGACTACATGTAAATGTGCATATACAAAAGAAATTAAAAAATTAAAAAATATATTTTTTAATTTTTTTAATTTTTTAATTTTCATGTGATTATAGTGTGTGCCAGATAAGATTGGAGACTGGATTTTTTTAATAATAAAAAAAACTATTTGATTTCCTTGGATTTGCACAATTCGAAAAAGTCAAACAGCCCAGGGTTGACAAATCAGTACGTCCGCCCCAAAATAGTATCCGTAACCCGGACGCCAACGGACGCAGCATCCCTCCCGCCGTCGGAAGCGGACGGGGGGGGGGGGGGGCGGACGGCCCAAGGCGGACGCCCAGATCATGCGGACCACATCAGTCCGCATGTCGATCAGATGGCTGTAACCGGGTGGACGGGGGACAAGCGAACGGGGCGGTCCCGGCGGACGCTGCGTCCGCCGGGACCGCGAATGTCAGCGGACGCTGCGGACACAGCGTCCGCGTCCGGACGTCCTGTCAACCTTGAAACAGCCGTTGTTGGGTCCAGATTTTTTATAATGGAAATACATTACTATCTTTGCTACTACTATTACATAGTTAATTTGCTTGCCAATTAGTTGTAAAATGATTTATAAATAAATGCCAAAATTTTAGAATTTTAGAATTTAATCTACTATGTTTTATAAGGAACTACCTAATGAATTGGATTGAGTTTACTTTTTATAAAGAACTTAATTTACAACCTTATAGTTTTATCGTCCTTGTTCAAAAATGAAAAAATTGTATAGTTAAAAGAAACTCTACAAAATATTCATAACAATTGACATTAGAGTAGATGCATGGTTGAGTGACTCAATTTTTTGTCATATTCTTGAAAATTGCAAACAACTCATTTTCAAATTGATCTATAGGGCACTTATATTTTTTTTTCTATAAAATAACTTATTTTAGGTAAATTAATTTGATATTCAATATCCCTATGATTTAAAAAAAAATTGTATATAGTATGTGAGCACTAGGGACTTTTAAATAAAAGTGGATGTGACAAATCTTGTTGTCAAAAAAATTGAAAAGGACCTTTTTTTTAAACTCCTTTGCAATAATTAAATGAATTCTAGGTACTATGTTTCTAATAGAATTTGAACTAATGTTTCTAAAAAACAATGGCTTGTAATGTAGATCTTCTTTTATGTGTTTGCAAGGGACTTTTTAATGACTTTTCAAACATTAAATTTCATAAAGTCCTTCTCTTTTAGCCAATATTTTTTTTTTTAAAATGATTTTTCTAAATTATAATAATTTTCAAGGTCTATAAGTGCTTGAAAAGTTAGGTACTTTTAGAATTTGTTTGGAATTTGTTTCTTATAGAATTTGCTCCCAAACATTTCACTCTCAATATTTTACTCATTAAAAAAGACTTTTTGGACTTAGACTTTTGCCAAAAATGAGCCACTCAACCATGCATCCATCCATTATATATATGGGTATATATATAATGGGAATATAGTTGTTGCTAAAGTAGAATAATTATCCTCTCGGGAATTTCTCCTTTGATATAATAAATTTGATCCTAGGGCGACTAATAAGCATTATCAACAAGCTAATAGGTTTGTTTCCCAATTTGAATAGCACAACCTAAAAACAAAGAGATTTGAATTTGACAATAATTTATAGATGTAGGTATAATACATCCAATTGGATCACACATTGACACATTCAAAGAATCAACAATAGATTCCAACTAAAACCAAAGAATCTCACAATATTCCTCAATTATCTTCATAAACAAATTTTATTTTCATTCTTGAAATAGTCATTCACACCAAACTACAATGACAACAATCAATTGAAACATACAACTCACGATTTCAATAATTCTAATTAGGCTCATATAACACAATACAAACTTCATCATCTGGATCACACGTACAATCATGCATATAGTACACTACTTCAACAATTCCAAAATTGTACAACAATACACACAACACCATTTAGCACGAAAACTTCTCACATTAATCACTAAAAAATACAAATACAAAACCCTTAGGCTGGAACTTGCACGCTCATGTTTGGCAATGGATAACAATTTGAACTTGGAAAAAAGCTAAATACTTAGCATTGACATTGTTTCAATATAATTTCTTTTTAATAACTATAATAATATTAACGTTGACAACAAAGTTTATTATATGTGGAGGTGAAAACAACAAATACCATTATTTACAAAAAAATTGAGATGATTACAATAATTTTGGATTAAAAAGTATGAGGTCACATATCTTGATGATTATAGTATGCATCAAATAGATTTTCATGTCATGCACATAAAAATATTGGAAAAAAAGATTTTCATAATTCTTAACCCCTAAAGTTCTTTCACTATATTTTTGCCTAAAACTGCTTTAAAACAACCATTTCTTATACAAGTTTCAAAATTTAGAAAAAAAATTTAGACACATGTAACCATAGGATCTTGTAGTACATTGGTTTGAAAAGATGTAGTAAAAATTTCAGAAATTTCCACCATGTAGATTGCAAGGTATTAGCATTTGAAGTGACAAAAATCATTTTTTTGTCCCAACGAAAAAATGGGCAGCTGAACTTCACAAGGTCCAAAGTTGACAAATCTCTACGTCCACCCGAAAAAGGCGTCCGTAACCCGGACATCCGGACGGTCGGACAGGGCGGGGCGGGGCGGACGGGGCGGATGGCGTCCGCGAATGTCAGCGGACGCTGCGGACACAACGTCTGCGTCCGGACGTCCCGGGCGTCCGACCGTCCTGTCAACCCTGACAAGGTCAAATTTGTATGAAATTTTTTTCAAAATGATTGCAACTCTTTGGATTCATTCTTCAAGGCATGTTGGATACATGCTTGAAAATTTTTAGATCATTTGAAATTGTTCAACATATAGGAAAAAAATAGTAAATATGAAGATGTAGTGAATGGTTTAAAATACTAAATTGAAAAATGCCACATTAGAGGATTTCTGGGCTCAAGGAGGGCCGCTTTAAGCAGGTGCGTCGGGAACTGCTCTCCCCTATAGTTTCAAGAAATGGTTGTTCCTGACAAAAAAAAAAATTTTAATTAAAAAAAATTAACTCTGGAATTGCAAAAGAAAAATAGAAAAAATTTCATTTTTATTTTTGAAAAAGAAATTATTTTTTTCAGACATGGTAGTTGCTATACCATGTCAGCAAGCTACCGCAGCCCTTTGTGGCTTATAGCTCACTTCAAGCATAAGCCAACTTGGTTTGGAGAATGAATCCAAAAAATCACTACCATTTTGTACATTTTTCATACAAATGTGAACTTGAGAAGTGCAATTGCTTGGTTTTTTGTAGGGCCCCTAAAAGGATTTTTTTCAATTTAAACATTAATATCTTACAATATACACTGTGGAATTTCTGAAATCTTCTCCACATCTTTCCAAATCAATTTCAAAAAAGAGTCTATGGTTACATGTGTTCAAAAATGTTTTTTTTTCTAAAATCTGGTACTTCTATAAATGGCAATTTTGGAGTGTTTTTGGTGAAAACATAGTCAAGGAAGTTTAGGAGTTAAAAAATACGAACAAGGTAGTTTTTATTTATAATGAGAGATTAAATTTCACTTCCACGTTCAATTGTAATTATTCATCTTTTGCTTACAACTTCCACTTCAAATTGAATTGCTACATTTCTAATAGCATTCATTTGTCATTGCAGTCAATAAACTAAAGAACTTGAACATAATAACTAACAAAATAATAAAATTCAAGAAATTCATTTAAAAAAATGGTACCTATTTGTAAAACAAAGAAATTTCATATTCAATGAAAGATAAATAAAATACTTGGCAAAATATCATGAAAATGTGTAAATTACAAAAGATCCTTTATTAAGCATGTTTGCAAGGTCTTAACTAATATTCCTACTCAATAGTGAAAAATCATATGCTCAACTTAATTTTCACTCAATTATTGAAGACACAAATAATTTCAAGGTTAAAAAATAAAAAAATTCTATTTCTACAAAAATGATTACATAATTGTTTTCAATAGATTTTATGTCATAAAGACATTTTTTAATATAAATTATAATTTCATATAGTTTATTTCTAATATTATATGTATATATGTATATATATATATATATATATATAAATACTTCCAATGACCAAAAGTGGCAATAGAAGTATTCCAAGCAAAAATCAACATTTTTGAAGGATAATCTTCAGTGGTTGAATAATTTTAAAGAATTTTCTTTTATTTTCATAAATTGAAATTCAAGTGACAAGGCATGAAATGAAAAGTTATTAGAACCCTAAGTTAAGCAAAATTGATTAGATTATAGAGGTTCTCACTACAAAAAAAATGGACAAAAATGCAATTGCAAAAAAATGATTGGCTATCCAGAATTACTACAAAATGACTTCTTCTACCTAATTGCACCACTTTTTCAATCTCTATAGCATCAAAGTCATTGTGTAGTTGTTGGCACAGCTTTAAGATGAGGAATTTAATCCCTAAACACCCAAATTGCATTTTTTGGCAACATAGAAATTCTAGGCAGCTCACTATGAATGGAGTTTTTATTTATTTTCTTTGAAATTTGAACATGACATGTGCCCTAAGAGTAGCTTTAAGGCCCAACAATTTTCATAACTTTTGATTACATGGTTAAACAGTTTATTGTATGATATGTACTTTTCATTGCTCAATGGGTTGCCTGGGTAGCAAAAAATCTTCCTTAAAAATCATTTTTTTAAGAAATTAAATTTTGAAATTGGTTCTCTAGATTTATATGTAGTTGGAAAGCTTTGAATCATTTCATTTTGATCAATGAGTCAAAAGTTATGAGGAGTTTTAGTTTGTGGGAGTTTGCGGGTCGTTTTTGAATCTCTACTCTAAGACAAACTTTGTAGTCCTTTATTTAATTCAATTTTCAATATTTTGGGAAAAAATAAAAATATTTGGTGTAGATTGTTTATTACAACATTAAAACCATTGGAATTGGCATTTTTCAATTCCATAAATAAATTGTCAACAATTAAGTATTTTGAATCATTCTCTATTCTTTTCTACTTACTATTTTCTTTATATATGTTGTATAAATCCAAATGATCTGAAATTTTTCAAGCATCTAGCCAAATTGACTTAAAAAATGAATTCAAGGAGTAACCACCATTTCAGGGTTGATAGGACGGTCGGATGTCCGGGACATCTGACCGCAGACGTCCGGACGCGGACGCTGTGTCTGCAGCGTCCGCTGACATTCGCAAGTCTAGCGGATGCAGCGTCCGCCTGAACCGTCCGTCGCGCCCGACGTCGCCGTCTGCCTTGACCGTCCGCCTCGACCGCTTGACTACTCTGACCGCTGACCATCTCCCCCGTTCGCTTCCCTGACTGCCCTATTCCAACTGTCCCGTGGTCGCCCGTTTGCCCCGCCCGTCCGCCCATCCCGTCCGCCCATCTCGTCCGCCCCGCCCATCTGCCGCGGCTGAGGCGTCCGCTTTCCGACTGCGGAAAGGACGCTGCGTCCGTGCGGACGGACGTCCGGGTTACAGACGCCTTTTTCGAGCGGACGTAGAGATTCGTCAACCTTGCACCATTTTGAACATTTTTTCATACAAATGTGACCTTCTGAAGTGTAGCTACACAAATTTTCATGGAGCCAAGAAAAGAAATTGTCACTTCAAATGCTAATATCTTGTAATCTACATAGTGCAAATTTCTGAAATTTTTCTTACATCTTTTCAAACAAGTTCACTACAAGATCCTATGGTTACATGTGTCCAAAGTTTTTTTTATTCTAAAATTTTGTACATGTACTAGAAATGGCAATTTGGAAGCGGTTTTGGTGTAAATATAGTCAAATCATTTAAGGGTTAAGTGGTTGATGCTTCATTTGTTGTATTTCATTCACAATGTTGTCAAACTTTTGATATGGATACAAAGTTTTTTGTAATGAAGGTGTGAGTGCCCATTTTGTCACCTCAGACTCACTATTTTTTTGTTAGTATTTTCCACATTTGATTCTAGGGCTAGAACTACTCCTAAACCATTAAATCAACATTCATACACCTAGTTAGATTCTAAAACTAGGTGTTTAATGAACTTCTAGGATTTTTGGAACATTAATCTATAAGCATGGGGGTTCTTTCCAAATATTCTCTAATCCCACTTTTCTAGTCACTTTGACCATAATTACCGATAAAAATGAGCAAAAAGTGAAAAAAAGAAAATCTGGAGATCCAAGTGACATCCACGGGGCTCACTCTACCATAGTTGACCAAAGGATCTTGCCTGCACTTATAATGAGAAATTGGTGTGGTCAACTACAATTCCTCATGACAAGCAGTAGAGGTATTGTGAAATGGGAAGACATGGGGTGCACTTAACAAAAAGAGAGGGTCCGAGTAAGAGGTTGAAGATTGTGGAGAGTCTGAATTTGCTTGCAAAATTGGAGAAGGCATAGATTTCATAAGAGCAGCATTGCCATGTGACTTTCTAGAGCATTTACAAGATGAATCACAAGTGATTGATGAGTGACTCCTGGAGTACAAGTGTACTCAACAATAGAAGAAGAAAATTCTAACTTCCTTAGATGTTGATTACTTGAGGCGACTTCTTGTGGTTGAAAAGAGTCAACCTTGACCAATGAATCCTACCAATAGGAATTATTGCTACTACTTTCGAGCACAAGTGAGTCGCGTCTTTTGTTGGAGGGAACGAACTACATTTCCGGAGCATATATGCGCCGTAATTTGGAGAGTGTAGCCAGACAATGTCATCCTAGCTAGGTGTGAAGGAGGCTGGAAGGGTAGCAGCAATGGCCAGAGTTGCATTATGTAGCCTAATGATCCAGTGGTGGATGAAGAGAAAATTGTAGGACCTGGCAAGAAGAAACGTAGCCAAATTAGAAGATCTGCAAATACCACCAACGAATGCAAAGGCGGGGCTGACCATGCCAATGAAGGCCATGTCATTTCAAGGGAGCCTAATATTGAAGCTACCATAGTCAAGACCACTGAAAAAACAGACAATGGACTACAATTGTCCAACTACAAAAAGTAGCGCTGGTACACCATGTTTAGCATTGATGAATTAGACCATTCCACTACTAGAATTAGGGGAGGTGGTGGGAGTATCCAACAAGATCATGAATCTTGGTTTGAAATTGGCAGGGAATTCACCAACAGGGAGGAGGTAGGGACAAGTAGGAAGGGGTTGTGTAGGAAACACACATTCTCTCCCTGTGAATGAAGTAGTTTGTAGTGATTTTGAAGGAGGGAGCTTACGAGGCCACAAAAGGGCCTAGGGCAATGTTGGTTGAGATGGAAATGGACTGAAGAAAACACAAGGGAAGGACAAAGTGAAGTTGAAGAAGATGCTTGACATTTTGATTACACCACTTGGTTGGGTTGTGTCAACCATCGGCTTAGAGAACCGTGATTCTCCACCAATTTTGAGGCTCCATAACGCAAAAGGGATGAGTTGTGCAAAACTTGATGGATGTTGTAGATGCTGCAACACTTTTTCATGGTGCGCATTGTCTCACTAACTTTGAAGGTGGTACAAGTGATAATTCCAGGTCAAAGCACCATCAATCGCCCTTGGCTATACAACTAGGGCAAGTGTCACTCAATTCACATGACTGTAAAAAAGCACCTCAAAAATTCAAATGTAACAGAAGCAAAAATGGCAAGGATTTATTTTGCAGCAATGACTCAAGAGGTTGGTACACTTCTTGCGATATTGAGGATTGTTTCCATGATCGACATTGTGTTTTGGAGCTTAACAGTCTAATAGTCTTAGTGAATGGGAAGAGGTGCCTAAACAATTTGTGTTGGTCCAACCAACAATTCTAGGGCTTAGTCCTTCCTCGAATAGGGGCAAAGTCATGAGTGGGGAGATTATCCAAGAGTTCTTTTATGCCATCACAGGAGAGGAAATATTGGTAGTATATTTTTTTACCGTCATTGGTGAACAAGCAGTGCCAAAAAAGATTTACTAGGATAAATGAGTTGATGGCAGCCAACCATTGAAACAATGTGGTATGTAGAAATGGTAGTTGTGATCTTCATCTCCGACTGGCTTTGGAGCCACACATCAATGACTACTTCTTCAATTCCAATCAATGTCTACCATTGACAAAGGGCTCATTCCTTTCTTGGTTGCCAAAAATTTGGAGTTGCTTCCTGTCACACCAAAAGACATGCTAGTAGTGCAATCGTATTCCCCAACTAGTTGTTGCTGCTTATATCAAGCCAAACCGATGGCCCTTTGGAAGATGGGGAGACGAAAGATCTAGATTGGTCTACGCAATACTCCGATTTTGCATGTGACTCGAATACAAATAACTTGGATTGGGAATTGGATGAACCTAATGTCTTTGATGAAGTGGATTCCTTATTTGATGTCAATTTAGATGAATGTTTGTTTGAATCGCATTATGCACATGGCAATTGGGACTCTCTTGAAACTACCCTAATTGGAGATAGGGAGACATTTATAGGGCCTTACCCTGGCCCAACCCGTAGACAAAGCTATTGTAGGGTGGAGGTTCATAAATTCTTTGAACAATTTTGGCCAAAGTATGTGATTTGGTAACCATTTATAGAGAGACTAATGCCTATGCACTGCAAGAAAGTGTCAAACATCTAGAGGTCTTGAATGATTGTGGGAAATGGAAGTGCCTAATTGTATAGGGTTGACGAATCTCTATGTCCGCCCCAAAATAGCATCCGGACGTCCGGACGCCAGCGGACGCAGCGTCCCTCCCGTCGTCGGAAGGCGGATGGGCGGGGCGAACGGGCGGGGGCGGACGGGGCGGGGCGGACGGGGCAGACGACGTCCACAAATGTCAGCGGACGCTGTGGACACAGCGTCCGCGTCCGGACGTCCCGGACGTCCGACCGTCCTGTCAACCCTGTAATTGTAGATGAATTGAGAATATGGATGGGTGTCTGCATTTTCATGGGACTCAAATAACAACCCAACATTAGATCATATTGGTCAAAAAACAAATTTTACAGTTGTCCAGTACTGAAGCACATCAAGAAATGACCTCAATTTGAGCAAGTTCTCTCTTGCATTCACCTAGTAGATAATGCATCGCAAGTTTAGGATGAAATAGACCGAAGCTATGACAAGATAGGAAAGTGTTGATGGTTGGTGGAGGATTTTGTAGGTTGTTCTAAAGCTACCTACAATTATGAGAAACACCTTGCTTGTGATGAAATAATAGTAGCGTACAAGGGTAGAAGATGTGACATCAAGCAGTATTTGAAAGACAAGCTTGTCAAATATGGAATCAAAATTTGGTGTTGTGCTAGTAGCAAGTCCTACTATGTATATAACCTAATAGTATATGAGGGACAAAAGAACCAAAAATCTAAGAAGGACCTTGGAGCAAAAGTTGTATTCAAATTATTATCCGACCTTACAAGTTTAGGACATGTAGTTACGGATCATTTCTTTAGCTCTTTTTTTTATCCGATGCTTTGTTGTTTGTTGGAACTTGGTTTACGGGAATAATGGAATCAAATTGCATAGGGATGCCCTCTCACCCCTCTCACCTTGCGCAATATGCGAAGGAAGACCTTTTAGAGGCACGTTAGTTGTGGCCATGCACATGTCATGGTGCATGGCCACTTGTGTGTGGTTTGACGGTTGCCATGTATACTTTCTTAGTACGTCATCCAACCCTATAGCTACTGGATGCACAATGCTCAGGTGGGTTAGTAGCTCTCATTCTAAATATCCAACATCACCCATTCAAAAAGAATATCAAGATATGATGAGAGGCGTGGACATAGTCGACCAATGTCGTGTTGAATATAGCACATTGATCATGACCCATAAGTGGTGGCATTGTCTGTTGTTTTTAATTTTTGATAGCTCTTTAGAGAAAGCATATGTGCTATACAAAGCATATTAGCAAGGGAGGCATGACAAAGGTTTCTCCAGATTAGGGTTGACGAATCTCTACATCCGCCCCAAAATAGCGTCCGTAACCCGGACGTCCGGACGCCAATGGACGCAACATCCCTCCCGCTGTCGGAAGGCGGACGGGTGGGGCGGACGGCCCGAGGCAGACGTCCAGATCATGCGGACTACATCAATCCGCGTGTCGATCGGACGGCCGTAACCGGGCAGACGGATATCAGGGCGGACGCTGGACGGGGCAGACGGGCGGATAGGCAGACGGGGTGGACAGGCGGATGCGAATGTCAGCAGACGCTGCGGGCACAGCGTCCGCGTCCGGACGTCCGACCGTCCTGTCAACCCTGCCCCAGATGCCCAATTTCAAGAGTTGACTTCAACTACTAAGTAGCATACTAACTAAGTGGCCCAGTGTTTCAATTAGGCCAAATGGGAGGAAGCTTCAATATTGTAGACCGTGGCATCCTTGAGTGTAAATCTATTGGAATGCAAAGGAGAAAGTGTCGACTTTATGGTCTTAAACAGAATAAGTTTTGTCTAAGTTGCGCATGAGCTTTTTTACATGCTCAAGTTTACTATGGCCGAGTTCATAGTGATGCAAAGTATGCTACAAAAATTTGGCTTTGATGCGAGGCGACAAATTTCAAGTTAGGGTGGCTTGTGCAAGAGAATGGCATCCAATGAATCTCTATGTTTAGTCAACACCCGATTGGGAGAAGCGTGGTATGTCACAGGGCGCGCATCTAGAGGGTCACTTCAATTCCAAATTAGTTACTTATCTAGCTTGGTTAGTGTTGGATTGAGTACTTCATCACAAAGTTTAGATCCTACAATTCATCAACAACTATCATGTGGTTATCATTGTTTCATGGGTTTGTACATTAATTACAATTTATCTCATCATTTCAATGCATTACTTTGCATCGCTATCTCATCGTTGCAATGCATTACTTGCGATTGCACTGTAACAATGCGAAGTAATGCATTGTAATGATGCAATAAATTATAATTAATGTGCGAACCCATGAAACAATGATAACCACATGATAATTGTTGACAAACTGTAGGGTCTAAAGTTTGTGATGTTGTGTAGCTTTCATATGACTTTTTGAAGTGCATGAGGCAAGATTTGCATCTATTTTCCATTAGTACTTGGCAGAGGTGTAGGAACAACCAAGCCAATTTTGTTGAATCAAGGCATTTTCTTTTTTCATAGTTGCTTACTATGTAGTGTGCACATTTTTATAAGTATCTAAATATTTTGTAATTTCATCCAGGCAATATATTGTGGAATTTTAGAACCCTATGCGTGTACTATAATGAGATTGACTATGACTTGTTGAAACTGCCACAGTTGCTTTTCAATTCACCGTGACAGGACAAGTAGGCGACCTATAGTCACCATTTCCAACTAGTGGTTATTCATCATTTTCCCATAGAGCATGTTGTCTCCTTTGTATTGTCACATGCATGTCATTGCCTACCCGGCAGCATTAACCCATGGCAACCCATAGATATGCTAGGTTTTCGAAGAAGATGCAAGAAATTGCCATTTGTTGTTTCCAAAGTAGAAATTGCGGTGGTCAATTTTCTTGGGGTTTTTTTGGTTGTTGCTTAGTGACAAAGGCTCTGAATTCACGAAAGTGATTGTATGAAAAGTTTATTTTCATTTTGTGGGCAATTTCCTCCGCATTTTGCCAAGAAATCCACCACTTTGACATGGCTCTAGAACCTCCCTTGATGACCATAACACAATCAAGCTTTTGCAATTTTTCTAAGTTGGGAATTGAGAATATGTCAGTGTGCACCTTTTATTAGTTCAATTTCAATGCCCATTTCTAGTGATGGATGGATCAATTGCCCCTTGAAGTAATTTTACTCCAAATTTTAGTTTGATTTTGCAAAATTGTACCAAGTTTGCAAGGGAAGAAAAAGGCATCATTTACAAAGAATCAATAGTTGGATTTTTTTAAAGTAGACATAGTGAAGCTCGCTTGTAGATTATATGGTTGGATGTATGCATACTTCTTTAGATGTCTTGGAAATAGTCTACATATTCAGACAACTTTCAAGCAATTTCTGACAACCCAAAAATTGAATGTCGCTTTGGGATTAAGCAGTTTATCCAACCTGGGAATTTGAAGTATGATTTTTTAGAGATCACTATTGAATTGTGGAAGGATCACATTAATTTATTTAGTTTCGTCCAAGAGACAAATTTTTCTTGAGACCTAATTCTTCTCACTCAATGTATGATGATTTGTCATGCAATCATTCAATTGGGGGGTTGTAGACAAATCCATTTTTATTCAATCTAAATACATTATTGAATCTAATTTTTTAGTAATTTTTTTCAAAACTGATTAAGGCATGAACATCATGTAATTGAATGAATGTTGCTTAAAACATATTGAATTAGTGCATGAATAATGTTGAATCAATGTTACTAAAGAATGGTGATTTAACATAGAAATAGAGTTGATACAATGTTATATCTTGAACACTTGTTTATAAAGCATTGAAACGGTTTTAATAAACTTAGTATTGATTTAGAAATGGAAGAAAAATCACACTATTTTCATAGTCACAATGCCAATTGTTTGATAAGTGCAAAGACAAGCCATTGCATCATTTGGTATTGAATTATTGTTGGTTGAATGGATATTGCCTAAGCAATGATTTATTGCCAAAAGTACATTAAATTAGCATTGAACTTGATTTTAACTAAATCAACAATAAACAAGTGTTAATTCTATAGAAGGTCAAAATCTAGGTGCATCAATGTAAATAGATCTATACCTCCAATGAAAATTACTTTCTTCACTCCCCAAAATAAATGAAACAAATATAACTACACTACAAAAGGTTGTTTTGTTCTAGCCATCAAATTTTTTTGAACATTGAACCTTGCATTGGCCTCACTGCCATACGTTGCTTTTTTTAACCCTTAAAGGACAAATTGGTTATCATATAAAACATTTGTTTTGGTGTCATATGCATTGTTGGTTTAAAAAAAAATGCAAAAGCACTCATTAGAAGTCAAAGTCATGTAGAAGACCTCCCCTTTCCATGCAAAATTCTGAGGATGAATAGCTACATTTCTATCTTGCATGGAGAGATTCTTTGTCATTCATTGGACAAAAAATGTTTTAAGCGTAGTTTATAGGGTAACACAGGTGGCTTGTGCACCCTCAATGCGCTGGTGGATTTATGCTGAAATTGCCTGACACTGGCGAAAAATTACCCCTAAAACCCAGTGCTCACTGCAGTGGCCAAACGGAAGAGGCCAAAATCTATTTGTCAAAGCTAAATCCAAAAAACCAAACCTGGATGGTATCCTATTCAACCGCAACAACATTTCTTCTCAAATCGCGGCTTCTGCGGCAAACATGACTGAAGCAAATGATCAGCTTAATTTTCGCCTTCAGCTGACCATTTGATATCGAAGTTAAAGGCGAGAAGCTGGTCATTTGCTTGAAGTGCAAGTCGGGTACGAAGATGCTCGCAAAAGCTTAACCTTGGAGGTGAGAGCAGTGAAGAAGAGCTTCGCCGCCTTTCTAGCGTGTAAATCCTTGTGCCGCAAAATGCGAAATGCGAAAACGAGACACAATGCAAGTAAAAAAGTTATGCAAATTTGCATGTGACGACCATCGTCGTCATGGTGTACATCATGCCACAAGCTAAAAATCTCAACTACTTACAGAAATACATCACAAATCTCAATGTCGTAAATCTCAATCTCAATCTCGCTACGAGGCAGCTGGCTTACTGTATGTAACGCGGTACATAATACAACAAACCAGTCCTCCGCCACAGCAGACAAACTCTTCGTTTCCGTCATAGCGGATTCGTAGCAACTCGGAACACAATCTCGACGCGGAGATCACCTATCTATACTAACGATCGATCGACGGAGCGAGATCGTGCTGGAAAACAAATACACAGACTAGCTAGGCAACATTATACAAGAAGTTGTCTTAGCTTACTAAGAAAAGAGAGAGCTTCAGGCCTGGGTGAAAGCAGTGAAGAAGAGCTTCGCCGTTCTTCCAGATCCATGGACTTCCAGCGTGTAATCCTTGTACCGCAAAAACATCTCCGCGAGGAACGCCCTCGACATCGTCACCGCCAAGTCCTTCCCCGCGCACTGCTTGTTGTGCACCGTGGACTTCGAAGTCTCTGGCCCGTTCGACCAGAAGACGTACTTGATCAGCTTCTCGCCTTCGGGGCCTAGGAAGCGTCGGGGGAGGAACTGATTCGGGTTGTCGAAGACCTTCGGGTCGTGCATCATGATCGGTTGGAATCTATAGAGCATCTCGCCTTTCTTCACTTGGAACGAGTTTTCGTGATTCTCGATCACGAAGTCGGTTTTCGCTCGGGCGTATTGGTACGCAACGGGCGGCTTGAAGCGGAAGCTCTCGTACACGACCGATTTCACCAAGGGTATATTCTCAATGGCGCTGAGCGTGACGGTCCCGTCGGTGTCGGCCACGGCGGCTAGCACCTCCTCGTGAAGATTGTGCATGAGGTCCTTCCCCGCGGTGCTGATGAAGGTGATGAGCTCTGTGAAGAAGACGTTGAAGCCGCCGAAGGAGTTGAAGGACAAGAAGAAGACCAAGTTGGCTGGGCGTCGTCGCGTTCGATCCCGCTCGCCTCCACAAGATCCAGCGCTTCCGTGGCGTACGTTTTCAAGAATTTGTAAATCCCATCGTATTTCCCCTTCACGAGAATGGAAGGAATCCGGACCGTGTGAAGTGCAAGCTCCGCCGCGTGCGGGAGGCCTGGTTGTCCAATTATGGGCGCCAACTGCGCCCCCGTCCACAGGATCACCCCATGGCCGCCATCACGCCCCCAGCTCGCCGGCCCTGGCGCGACCGGATCATGGTGACAAATCGCGCGGAACATGAAATTGAAGGCGAATTGCTGAACCTCCCCCGAGAAATCGGCTTTCTTCCCATCCGCGACGTCTTTCTCCCACAACACCATGGACTCGCCAATCGCCTTGTGAAACTCGGGTAAGAAGTTGCGCCCGTTCTTTGCGACGATGTCGAAGCACCATTGCTTGAGCTTCGCGTGCCGGTCCTCGCTGGGGTCTAAGTACGCGCAGACACGAAAGCCGCTGGTGAAGCTGAGACCGGTATGTAAGTCCCCGTGAAGAGGTCCTTTTTCTCGCACTTCTCCACGTCGAAGAGAATTGGGAAGCTCTTCTGGTCCAGCAAGCAGATGACGCGGGAGTCTTTTGCGATAATTGGGCCTGGAGGCATGTTGATGCGGAACACTGTGCTCTTGTACTTCTCAATGCGACTGTGGAAAAACTTCTGCTCGCCTTCGATCCAGAAGTAGTCCATGCGATCCTTCACGGCGCCGTAATAGGGAATGCCATAGTCGCCCGGAATCTCACGCAACGGCAGATTCAAAAGTGGCATCGCTGCCATGATTCCCCACAATTTCACAAAAGAAATCCCTCCTCCCCAATGCAAAGAAAATTCCCACAGTTAGAAAATCAGAACAAACAAAGCCCTCCTTACTTAGTTAGCTATCCAATGCAGCAAAAGAGGTTCCGCAGCTCGATCGAATGCTTCCCGCAACAAATCCTCCTCTCTCCAATGCAGGACAGAAAACACCGCAATTCGAATTCCGCCCTACAGCACACACACCTCCACCCAACCCTCAATCGAGAATGTATCTCCCGATTCGAGAATCCACCTTCCCCAATACAGCTGATCTAAAACTCCCTCCCCCACTGCGCAGCTGGTCTCCTGATTCACAAGCGCGCACTTGCTTGGAAAAAACAAGCTAGCTACTGGTGATCGATGCAACTGATTGCCTGGTGATGCCAGATTTGCAGAGTAATATATATATGCATTGGCTGTGTTGACCGATCGATCGAGACCAGGCGAAGTTGACTTACCTGCTCTTTCAGTCGAAGCAGGACATAATTCGTAAATTCATGCATGGTGTAATGGCACAGTAGACTACGAGCACGGTGCACCTAGCCTGGCAGGATTTCGAATGCCGAGGCCGTAACTCTGCAAACAGAAATACTGTATGATTATCTAGAAGTAGCATTTGCAATAGTAAACACCGCCTAGCATAACATTCAGTAGCCTTCAGGGAGGCTGCCTTCGGGTCCCTGGAGGCATCATTCACGAAATTCATCAACGCTTCGTTAAATCTAAGCTGCAAGCTGCAGTTCTGGGATAGTGGCAGTAAATTTATGGCGTGCTCCATTTTCTTTTGCTAATTCTAGGACAAAATATACAAATCAACATGACTTGCAAAGAAAAATGGTTTGCCTAAAATCCCAAGCTAGAAGCCCTTGGGTTGTATATCATTGCAATCTACCATGTGGCCATTGTAATAACTTATGTTAAAATTTCAAATGAGGAGAAAAGCTTTTTATATACCTATGGGGTGGTAAGAAGTAGAACAACCCATGTGGGATTTATAAATGAGGATTTGTAGTTTTTCAACCACTTATAGTTAAAATCAAAAGTAGGAATTGTCATTAAAGTAGAATTTCAAAGCTCATTTAGGTGTAGTATAATAACTTTTTCCAAACAAACTTTACCTATGAAAAGTTGGTAAATTGAGATCAATTTCATCTCCAAAAATCCTTATGACATTCAAATCCTTCAATCAAAAGGTATGGACAAATTTCAAAAAGGATGTTAAAAAAAAAATTCCCTTCCAACCCCTCTTTGAAATTTGTCTATAACTTTTGAGTGGAGGATCTAAATCTCAAAAGGATTTTTGGAGAAAAAACTCAACTTCATTTCCCAACTTTTCTTAGTTCAAAGTTTTTTAAATATTTTTTTATACTATGTCTAAATGAGGTCTGAAATTTTACTTTAATCACAATTCGTTTCTTTAATTTGACTCAACTATGAGCAATTGAAAAACTACAAATTGCAATTTACATATCCCACATTGTTTATTATATCAATTACTACCCCATAGGTATATAAAGAATTATGTTCTCAATTTGGAATCAATGAATACAAGTGGCTAACAATGCATTATGATGAAATTTGAATATTGAAATTGATTTCTTCAATAATTTGGTAGTCATTTTGTAATAACCTTTTATTTTTTGCACTACTTGAATTGAATGTATTTAAGTCTTGAGTACCTCGAGTTTATAGACTTTGTGCATTGTATTAACCCTTAAAGTTTTTTGACTATGTTTTCACCAAAAATGCTACAAAATTGTCATTTTCAGGATATATACCAAAAATAATTTAAAAACATCTTTGGACACATCCAACTATAGGATCTTGTATTATGATAATTCAAAAAGATGTGGAAAAAAATTCAGAAATTTCCACTGTGTAGATTGCAAGATATTAGCGTTTGAATTGATAATAATCCTTTTTTTAGTGTTGTGAAAAACCAGGCAGCTGAACTTTACAAGGTCACATTTGTATGAAAAAAATTTCCAAAATGGTTGCAACTCTTTGAATCCATTCTTCAAGGCAAGTTGGCCACATGCTTGAAAATTTTCAAATCATTTGGAATTGTATGACATATAGGAAAAAAATAGTAAGTAGAAAGAAGTAGAAAATGAATTAAAATACTAAATTGTTAATAATTTAGTTATAGAATTAAAAAAAATGTCAATCCCAATATTTGTAATTGTGTAATAAACAATCTTCATCTAATATTTTTATTTTTTTCCAAAAATATTGAAAACTGAGTTCAATAAAGAACTTCAAAGTTTATTTGGGAATAGAGAATCCATAATTGCCCACAAACTAAAACACCTCATAACCAGTTGTTGTTTTTAAAATGCTTATGTGGCACCATTTCATTGGCAACCCATCATCATTGCCATTAGAAGTTGCAACTCATAACCTTTTTTCCTTTCAACTTGCTTTCTACACCCTTGAATCAAAAAGATCAAAGGTTGTGATTGGAAAATGTACAATCAGTTATGTCTAATAATAGATTTGCTGCTAGTACAGCTCATCTATTATCTAATACATAACTTTTGACTCATTGAGCAAAATGGAATGGTTCAAAACTTTCTATGTATATGTAAATGTAGAATAGTAATTTTCAATTTTTATTTTTGAAAAAAGTGATTTTTTCAAATTTGCCTAGATTGCCCAAGTTAAGAAACAAACTACTTATTAGGCCACAATTCTTGACTAGTATTTCCAAATGTCCTGAAATTTAGTGCACATTAAAGATATTCTTTGTCCACACCTCTTATTAAAAATTAAGCCAAAAATATGAAAATTTCCGGTTGCATACACCTATCCAAAAAAATTAGGTTGCCAGAAAATGCACCTTGGTCCTTTAGGGGTTAAATGAAAGTAATTGTTTTCTTAAGTACCCCAAGTCAACAATCACAACCTCATAATCAATCTAGACTCTAACAAATATCAATACATGGTTATTAGCTACTGACTTAGTGCCAAATATTTGGCACCATTTTGTCAAAGGGAAGGCAGCCCTTCCCTCTACTAGTGAATATCATTAGAGAATTTCTAGAGGGTCAAGAGGGCCGTTTCAAGCTGGTACTTCCAATAGTTCCCCTTGCAATTCTAGTAAACGGTTGTTCCCAAAAAAAGAAACAATAATTCTTTAAATGTAGAAAAAAGTTTTTAAAATTTTCATTTCTTTTTTTGAAATTTTTTTTTTAGACATAGCAATCACTATGCCACATCATCGAGTTGTCATGGCCTTCTGCTAGGCAGTTCTTATAGTTTGAGAACTCACAACCTTCTAAAGGGTTGAAAACTCCTTTAATGTATGAACAAGTTTGGATTTTGATAAATATCAAAACGTTGTTATTAGCTACTAATGGTGCCAAATATTCAACACCATTTGTCAAGGGTAAAACAGTCCTTCCCTCTGTTACTGAATATTATGGGTTGTCATGGGATTTTTTTCATGAATATTATAGGTTGTCATGGTTTTCTTAGGTTTTCAAACGAGTAGTTATGTGGCTTTTTTGTTGTTTTTGTTTTTGTTGGATACAAATGAACCTATGTGGGTTTTGGGGGTGTCTTTTTTAACAGATGAAATAAATTTCATTAAAAGGGGAAAAAATACACATGTGGCCTTTTTCTCAAAGAATTTTTGGGCTCTTCATTTTGAGGGGCTTAAATTGAAGGTGGCCAATTTTGAGTATGCAATTTTTGTATGTGCTAGTTCTACATGATGGATGAAATGAGGTTTCGGAAATCTTGTAGCAACAATGTGTAGGGTCATAATTTAAGTCTAGCATGTTAAAACACATTACCCACTTTTTTTCCCATAGGGTTGAAGTTGCCTACTTTTGAGGCAATTGGATATTAAAATCCCTAAAAGAAAATATTCCCTGGCACTAATTCACGTATTGTTTGTACTTCATGTTGTTGATGTTGAATGTACTTTCTAGCAAGTGGAGGGACAAAAATAAAAGTTGGGTAGTGTTTTCACAACTTCTGAAGTTCAAGGCCTTTTTTTAATCAAAAATCACTCAAAAATGCCATTTTCTGTAGAAAGAGAAAAACATTTAAAATGATATTCTTTTGTGTATTTAATTGTAGGATCTTAACCCCTAAATGTCCAAACTATGTTTTTTGGCAATATAGAAATTTTGTGCAACTCACAGTTTTTATTTATTTTTCTTTGAAATTTTAACACAACATGTGCCCAAGGAGTAGCTTTAAGGTTCAACAATTTTCATAACTTTTGACTACATGGTTAAAAAGTTATTGTATGATATGTACTCTTCATTACTCAACAGGGAAAAAAAACTTCTTCAAAAATCATTATTTTAAGAAATTAAAATTTGAAATTAGTTCTCTAGATTTACATTAGAGGACATTTACCTAGTCTGGAGGGCTATGAGTTCCGCAAGGTTCTCAACCCGTTGGAACTCACAGCAGTTGCTGCTTGACGTGGTAGAACAATTGCCACATCATTTTTTAAATATTTTTTTTTTTCACCTTTTTTTACATTTCAAGAATTTTCAGGTTTTTGGTTTTTGGTTTCTTTCAAAGAAAAATTTGACAACTTAGCATTCTTTAACTGTGAGGGAATTGCAAGGGAACAAGCCTTGAAATGGCCATCCCGCCCTTCCAAAACTCTTCTAATGATATATACTTGGAAAGCGTTGAATCATTCCATTTTGATCAATGAATCAAAAGTTACAAGGAATTTTAGTTTGCGGGAGTTTGTAGGTTGTTATTGAAACTGTACTTTAAGACAAACTTTGAAGTCCTTTATTTAACTTAATTTTCAATATTTTTGAAAAAAAAAATCTAAGTGTAGATTGTTTATTATAACATTACAACCATTTGATTGGCATTTTTCAATTCCATAAATAAATTGTTAACAATTTAGTATTTTAAATTATTCTCTCTTTCCTTCTACAAACTATTTTTTGCCTATATATTGTATAATTCCAAATGATCTAATATTTTTCAAGCATGTAGCCAACTTGACTTGAAGAATAAATTAAAAGAGTAACCACCATTTTGGACATTTTTTCATATATATGTGACCTTATAAAGTGCACCTGTTTGATTTTTTACAAGGCCCAAAAAAGGATTTTTGTTACTTCAAATGTTAATATCTTGCAATCTACATGGTGAAAATTTCTAAAAAATTTTGCACATCTTTTCAAACTAGCGTACTACAAGATTCTATAGTTATATGTTTTCAAAAATTTGGTACTTGTATTAATAATGGCAGCTTTGGAGTGGATTTGATAAAAACATAGTCAAATTTTTTTAGGAGTTAAAGTAAAGTAGTATAAAAAATGTGTTGAAAAAATTTCAGAAACTTTGACGACATAGATCCTATGGTAAATGCATTCAAAGCAAGAAATCATGTTTTTTTGGCACTATGGCAAACTAATTTATGAGACTTTGAATCTTCTTAATTCCAAATTTTTGCTCTAAAAATTTTGAATTAAAAAAAATTCATCATGAAGAATTGATTTTAGGATATGAAAAAAATTAAAATTAAAAAAATAATGTGAAAATATTAAAAATAATGTGATTTTTATTCTTTAAAATTATTAAGTAGATGAAGGTATATCATAGAAAGAAAAACTAAATCATTAATATTGCTAAAAGGGAATTAAAGTACACCAATTCCAATTTATTTTGTCCTTTGAGGGAACAATGGAATTTTAGGGGTTCTATCATTTTATTTCTTTAATACTTATGGGATACTTGGTTAGTGATACTTGCTAGTATTTATATCAAAATTAGGTAATACCTAGGTAGAATTTGACTATTGGATTATCAATACATTAGTAATTTTATAAATTTGGTTATTTGGGCTTAAAAAATGAAAATTTCCTTTACAAAAAGTAGCCAATATTATTTGGATGTACCCAACTAGTGAAAAATTGTGCATAAAATTGGCATTAGTGATGGGATATCTATTTAGTATGTTTATGAAGCTTACTTCTTTTTTTCTATTTTGAAGCAAATTGAAAGAAAAAGTCAATTGCAAAAAACGTCACTATTAGTATATAACAATCCATCTATACAAAGAAACTTAACACTCTTTGATGTGCTACTATGTGCAAAAATAGGCCAGATTTTCTAGAAGGATTGAAAAAAGTATGGAATTCTAAATGAAAGTGTACAATAGTTTCAATGAAGAATAAAAATTGTTAGCAAGCAAGATTTTGGGACACTCTTGAAAAGTGGGGGAGGCAAGTTTTTGACTTCCAAAAAACTAATTTTAGCATAGAACTTGAACTTTGGGTTGCATTTAGTTTGACAATAGCTCCTAAAATATACCTTCCTTCTACTCACATAAAAGTGTCAACAAAGCTTTGAAGTTAAATAAAACCTTAGAAAATTATTTTTTAGTAGTTTATATTTTTGAAAAATTATTTTTGAAGTCTAGTTTCAGGACCAAAAATTTGATTTTGATTATAAATGATTATGATTTTTTTATTCAAAATTTTTGTGCAAGGGTGTTGATTGCAAATCTTAGTTTTAGTGTTGATGGCTCTAGAAAATGAGTCTCAAGTACACTAGAATTTGGAGAAAAAATCACTTCAAAATTTCATTTAAAAAATTGTAAATTAGATTTTGAAACTTGATAAATTGATTGGATTTACGCATGTTATGTCCTTTAACCTCGCATTTTTTTGGTGATGAATTTCTTAGAATTGAAATAGAAAAAGAAGATTTAAAGACTTCAATTTTATAATTTTAATACCTTTATGATCAAATATTATAATCTTTCAATTTGTAAGTAATATTATTGTGTTTTCTTTTCTCATGATCACTAGGACTCTTATATGTCTAGTTTGAATTTGTATGGTTACAATTTTTATAAATGATCAAACTTATCAAAATATTGACATTTTGTTTAATTTAAAGAAAATTCCAGTAATCTCATAAAAAGCCTTTGGTATTTAGGGGTTAACCCTTTGAGGATGTTGCAAACTTAAGAGTTTTGATGGATGACTTCACTCTTAAGTGTTGAAACAAAGAATGCACCTATTAGTCCAACTATAGGTTACAATCCAAGGTTAATTCCTAGAGGACAAAGCTATATTTTTTTCAACATCGCATGATTTAATTTTTGTACGAAGTTTTAATTTTTTTTCTTTGAAATTTTCACACAATATGTGGTTAAAGATTAGATTCAAGGTGCAACAATTTCCATAATTTTTAGGCTACATGGTTAAAAAATTATTGTAGGATATGTAATTTCTTTTGGAATCTAAGTAGTACATGCAAATTAAAAAAATCACTTTTTTTAAGAAATAAAAATTCAGTATTGTTTTTTTAGATTTGTTTGTATATGAAAAAATTTGAATTTCTTTATTTTAATTAATAAAATGAAATTTATGAAGGGTTTTTGTTTGAGGGCAATTACGAAATCTCTACTCCAAATTAAACTTTGAAGTTCTTTACTTAACTCAATTTTTTTTTAAAACAAAATAGAATCATTGAAAGCAAATTATTTATTATACCATCACAACCATTACAATTAGCTTTTTATAATTCTATAATTAAATTCTTAACAATTTAGTATTTTATTTCATTCTCTACTTTTGAGAATTGCTATCATGTGAGCCTAGAAGTGTGAGCACATGAGCCTAGAAGACTATACACCTACGTTATAAGTGCATATATTATAGGAAACCTTCCATGATTATAATATAACCATAATATAAGTATCTATATAAAAATATTTATATTGTAAGCACCTTCAATGGTGGTAGTATATCTATTTTTATATATGCTCAAAGCTCACATACTCACATACTAGCACCGTTGCTCTATTGTTTTCTTTTTAGTTATTATGTTTCCTAAGTATGAATATGAAATAGTTTTTCTTGATATTTTTTATATACATTCCCAATTTATACTTTGAATATATTATGGAGTTGTAAGTTGTAGGATCTAGAAATTTTTGGATGAAAACTTTGAAAGATGAAACCTAACCATTTGGGAAGAATTGAAAATACTTCTTTTGAAATCCAAACATCATGAACTTGCAATTTGTAAGATTTCCGAATTTAGGAAATCTTTTGAAATTTTAGGAGGGTGTACTCTAACAAACTAACTAAAATATGCTATGGTTAGATTTGTTAAAAAGAAATATAGATGAAGGTTTTAGCCTTGCTTTGGAGACTAGTATTTTGAAGTAGTTTTGGGCCTTTAAACATGAAAGAACTTTAGGGGTTAACAAGCAACTAAGGAAATCTCATGAATTATTATGTTTAGAGATAGACTAGATGCTTAGAATAGATTAGCTTCCATGTACTTGGATCTACAAAACTTTCCATGTAAAACAAAAGACATTAGAATTCATACATAGAAGTATAGAAGTGTGGTAGAAGAGAATCAAAATTGTTGGGTGGCAAAATTTTCAAAAGAGGCAAATTTTCGATTTCCAAAAAACTATTTTTGACTATAAACTAAAAGTTTTTGGTTTCTTTTAGTTTGATAAAAGCCACATTTACTTCTTAACCCTATTTTGCCATTGCAAACACTACATACTGAATGGATGACAAAAATCCTTTATATAAGACAAAAGTTTAGATGACCATCTTTGGAATTTTGTGCAAAAAACAAAGGTCTAGCATAGGATTTTAACCTCCAATATATACTTTTGGTTTTCTTTGAGTATATTCATATCTTACTGAAAAGAATAATTTCCACAGTGACCAACCCGTCCTTATAAAAATATGGTTCCTTCCAAACTCTACAAAGTTTACCTTTTTATATTCATGAATGAGATATTTATCTTTTCATAAAGCAAATAGTATCTTATTAGCACTATAAAAAAAATAGTGTTTTTTGTACATAATTTTTGTGTGTTGATGTCTTGAGTGATGTCTTAAAATGTCTAAGTAGATGTCTAAAATTTTATATTGCTTGAGATATGCCCAAAACATTGAAAATATTGGCAAACATCCATATATTTTATAACAAATGTCCAAAAAAACATGGGTGAATAGGGTTCTCTAAATTTACTATGTGGCTACTATCTAAATGTGATACAAACACAGGTAGCCACATAGTATTTTTTCATCCATCTCCATCCATGTATTAGAAGAAAATTGTATTGAGGTTAACAAAACCAATTTGATGTGTTTTTGTTTCCAACACAAAATTCTTTACTAGAAATAGAAAAATATCAAATTGGTTTTGTTGACCACAACACAGTTTTCTTCTAGTGATGACATGGCATCTAACAAGGTTGACATGGCATGCCACATCAACATAGTTCTCTATTGTATGAGTACATTCATATTGTTTTTAAAATGTTAATATAGACATCCAAATGTCTTTTAAGATGTCTTTTGAGAAGTCAACATAGACTTCCAAACATTTTCGAGGATGTCTTCTAAGACATCAACTTCAATCACTAGATGCTTTTCAACCTTTTTGAGATGTTAGATTCAATGTTCACATATTTTGTTACATCATATTAAATATCCACAATTCACTATGCATACTTTCTAGAATATCCAAAGTGATATAGGTGAACAAAATGATGTCACTTTGACATCCATGTATTAAAAAAAATAATCCACTATTCAACATAATGTCTATAAAAACAATCACATATCTTACCTAATATACATATCATGATGTCCAATGCAAACATAATGTCCTATATAGCATGTTATAAATAATATACCATACATCATATATAATATAAATATACTATATTTGACAATTACATTGCATAGCTTCAAAAGCAACTTAATGTGATTGTGAAGATTGGAGAAGAGGAGATATTTATACAAGGGATGTAGTGGGAGGTAATAGTAGGTATAACAAACAGTATGGGATATATAAAACACAAATTTTTTATCAAAATACAATTTCAAACTTCATTTAGGCATAGTAGACTAACTTTTTCTGAAAAATTTGAACTAAAAAAAGTTGAGAAAACAAATAAGGTTTCATCTCTAAAAATTCGTTTGAGATTTCAAGCTTTGGATTAAGAGTTATAGACAAATTTTCAAACAGGGATTAGAATGGGCATCTTTTTTGACATTTTTTAATATCCTCTCTAAATTTTGTTCATCCTCATTGTATATGGCATTCATGAAAATATTTTATAAAAAAACGGTTATTTTGAAGTGGATTAAATGTTGATTTCATTGTTTGATTTCATTTTTTCAATGTCTCTAGAAACATCATTACAAGATTCATGATAAGACATTTGTATCATGAAATTATGTGTAATATGATTTCAAGTGTTGTGCGCTGAAACAAGATGTGAGAAATCCCCTAATCGTCAAGTATGATCATGAGAAAAGTAGAGCACTTTACTTCTACCAAATGCACTAGTTTATGTTCCTTTGTAGCTTCTTTTAGTGGCAGAGGAGGTCACTTTGAGAGTTTGAGACAAGTAGAAAACCACATGAGTTAAAGTATAGGATGCATTTTATTCATTGAAAGAAAAATTTATAAATGATTTGTATCTATTTTAGCCTAGATTCAATTCTTGAAATATAGTTATATAAAATAAGGTATTCAAAAATCTATTGATTTTTAAAAAATAGATACAAATTAATATAAATAAAATCAGAGAAGATAAAAAATTAATTTTAGGATGAATATAATCTTTGGTCCTTATAATAGAGAAATGAAAAATAATATGTTTTTGACCATTTAACACTTAAGATATTGTAGCTAGATGCATTGGATTTCAAACACTTTTCTATCAAGATTGATACCAACAAAATAAAATGGATTAAAGTAGAAATTAACTATATAATTATATCCTCAATTGGAGTAGGGGTATTTTGTCAAAATTAGAGGATCATTCAAAGGTGGAATTGGAAGATTATAGTGTGTATTTGAATTGAATTATGCACATTCAAAAATGAGATTTTTGAGAATATGTACCTTTAGAGTTAAATAGAATTTTGGTTAAAATTCAAGAACAAAAGTAAAAAATTCATTAGTTTTTGATATCATCACCTTTCCATTGCAACCATTTATATCAAGAATAATAGACTCACATGTAATTATTGTGAAGTTTATGAGTGAGAATGACTTTTGAACTAAATAGAAATTTGGTCAAATTTTATAAATAAAAGTAAAGAGACTTAGTAATATTCAATATATCATGTCTCTATTGCAAACATAATTTCAAACAAACAAATTTAGATAACAAACTTTCAAATATAAAAACTTACAATATAGTAGACTAATTATATTTGTAAGTATTTATTGTGTTTTCAAATATGTGTAGTATTTTTGTGTTTTGTTCACAAGTATTTCGATAGTTAAAGAATTCTCAATTGATTGTTAGATTATTAAACAACTTGTTATAAATTTGATTGTATACAAGTTTGGAGTTCATAGTAATAAATTTCGTAATTTTAGGGCCTATAAAATGTAAGATAATGACTTTGACATAATGACATACCAACATCTTCAAATTAGATATTTTAGTGAGTGAAATATAAAATTCCAATTAGATAATAATCTAATAAGAATTCCAAGCAATAGGAAACAATTGATCAAAAGAGAAGTCTAAAAGGTGTAATGTGAAAATTTTATTATTAAAAAAGTGAATATTATATTAAAGATGTGCATTTAAGGGTCAAAACACTATCTACAAGCTAGGTTTATCCTTTCATGTGCTAAGCTTTCATTGGCCAAATCCTCCCAACCTATTGATTTTTTTTGTCCAAGCATCCAAACAACAACTCGGGCAACAACCACCTATATTTTGAGTTTAGTTAAAACCCCAATAGCTTTTTATGTAAATCTAACTGCACATAAAGATAGCCAACTTGATTCCTCAAAAGATCACTTCAAATGTAACTTCATATAAATATTTTTATAATAGAAAATACACTTAAAAAACTACAGTGACCATATTCTAGTTGTTTAGGAAGTTAAAGGTTAAATGCATTGGCTAATCAATTAATGTTTGTTTCATGTTGCATTTGAGTCTAATCCTAATTTTTCTTATATATGTTGTATGTTTTCATGCTAAACATTCATCCAAAATCCTTCATTATTGAACAAAACAAACTTCCTATAGTTTATAAGTACTATAGTGTGCCAAAAATTAAGTTAGATTTTTTTTATAGTTATTTATAATATGCTTTAAATTAAAATCAAGTATCTTTTAAGAAAAAATTAAAAGTGTCCCTTAATATAATAATTACTAAGTAAATAACCCCAAACAAACATTTGGTTAACACACATGGTTATAAAATTTATAGAGAAGTGAGCTCCTTGAGTTCAATAGTTGTTAGTAACATCTTGAACTAGATTATGCACCTAGCTATTATAGAAATGGACAAAGTCTTTCAAAGACTAAGCAAAAAAGAAATCAAAGAAGCTGATATCTAATATGGTCATAGATGATGAAGTCAATATGGCAATAGCTATGCCTTTGCTTGCCATCATTGTAAGAAGATGCTTTTAGTTTCTTGTTTAGGCTATGCACTCTTGAATGTAGCAATTAAACATATGAGGGAAAGGGAACATTCAAATGCAAAAGGTCTTCAATTCTATGTCAAATTGACATCCCTCAAAATGCTTTTATGTCATTAAAAACATTTCTTAAAATATTATGCCATTTGTAACTAAGTATTCAGGATCGTCATAACGTTGCAATAAATGTCTTAGAAAATATTGTAACATCCATTCAAATGTCTCAAAAAATGTTTACATGTTCCATTAGATATTTCCGAAACAACTACAAAAAACATAAAGAAGTACATTGTCTATGTTGACATGGTGAGCCATGTCAGCAAAAATTATTGCCATATCAATTAATTTCCAAGTGGCTAGCTATGTCATCTTGTCATATACCATATTATTGTCCTCTAGAGTTTTTTTTGCCTGGGGATTGGCCATCTTTTTTTTAATCTAGGGCAAATTTTTTATCCAAGACCAAAAAAATATTTGCAAAATTACTTCCAGTAAAAATGGGTCAACAAACCTAACATGGCAGTTTGTATTTTTTTGGATGACTTTCAAAACACACGCATGTCTACTGCCATGTCTAAAGAAATCTTTACATTAATAGTAATACCAATTTGTGTTCATTGCAATTTTACAGTGTCCACTCCAAGAGCTACTGAGATCTCTCCAAAATTGAAATTTGTCTTACAGACATTTGGATATCCCTATAGACATAGTATGTTCAACCGTAGACATTCTATGTTTAGGGCTCAATGTCAAAAAAATATTGTTTTCTTATAGTGTAGCTACCATTGTTAAATAGAATTATGTTAAGGAAGTTATAATCTAGAAATCCTAGAAAGGTACCAATTATATACACTTGATGACTTTGAAATGTCTATATTAATTGAAAATTTGCTAAAATGTGATGCTTAAATGAAATACGTAAATGTGTCATGGAAACAAAGATCGTAACACACAATAGATCAAGTGCCACAACCAACATCAAATATGCAATCAGAACTAGGTAGAAATGCATAATAAACATACCATCAAAATAAAACTTAACAATCTACAAACAAAATCAAGCAGCTCTCACTCTACAATGAAAAAATCCAAAAGTGCAAGTGTGAGAGAAGAATGATAAGTTATCATCTCCAAGCAAAGTGAATAGACTATTCTCTAAAAATACTTACAAAACTTGACTTGACAAGAATGCCACTAAAGGATTTTTCTCCACCTAAATACTCAAATTTCAAAATGGATGAACTTTGAAATTTAGATGAAACTCATCCAAAAATATAATTAACCTCCATTAGAGTCCATTGAACAATGTAATTTGATGTGGAATGGTCTCAATGCTCTTCACATGATAGTTGCCATGTAAACAAAGATCATAGCATACAGTAGATCAAGTGCCACAACCAATATCAAATCAAAACTAAGGAAAAATGCATAAACAACACCTTTGAATATTCCCTCTAGTAGATAAAGAGTCCCTCCAATCAATTAGGAACAAATACACATATATACAGGGATGACCTTTGATAATGTTGTTATAACAACTATATACATTGAAATTAATGTAGTGATACATAAATAGCCCAACCAAATTGGTGAGGAAGCGCCTAAAGGATTGTAGGCTAGGTGCAATGTAAGCCCCATCATGAATTGTTTTAAAAAAAATTTGGAGTTGAATTCTCTAGTCAATCTCATCATAATTAGATATTGTGAACCCATGACTAGTACCTATTAACCCCTAGTATAGTGAATAGTGACTAAATAGTAAATTATTATTTGATATGATAAGTTTGAACAAAAGAAAATATTTAAGTAGGAAGACAAATTAGAAATTCTAAATTTATCCATTTTCAAACCAATATTATATTTTCAATCAATATACTCATTAGTTCATTTTTATATTTCAGCTTGGATGTACAAATACAAAACACTCAAGCAATCAAGGAAATTGGGGTCTCGTAATTAGTGCCATTTTATAGTGCATAGTAATAAATCATGTCAAAACCAGTGAAAATCCAAACATCCATTTAAAACAAGTATACATGTCATTTTTTCATTTGAAGGAAAACATTACCAAAAGAATATACTAGTCCTTTTTTTCAAAACTTCAATTTTTTTTAAAAATTATACACTTAGAAGAACAACTGCATGGTAATGGTGACAATCTTCCTAAACCTCAAATCCTAAAAACCAATTCATTTGCATGGCACTCAATATCTGCAAATCACATGGTCTAAGGTAAGACTCCAATCAACCATAGGGTCACATGTAAAATCCTAAAAAATAGGCAATTGAACAAGCCACAAGAATTGGATTTCTTGACCAAATACACACCAAACCCAGAGCGCCACAACATTCCACTTCTAGATCTCAAAATACTTTAGATGCTTAGAGATGGCACTAGAGCTCACATCGATGTTGGAACCCTCACGAGTACGGGCCTTCTCTAATAAAAAATTTCTCTAATCTCTAATCTACTCAGAGCATCATGATTCATTTTTTCAATTCTTGAAGGCCATAAAGAACTCAAATTAAGACAATGTAGCAACAATTGTAGCAACCTTAAATTTCACAGATAGAACAACAGTGAGCTTTACACATTCCTCAACTAGTTAGAGAATCATGATTCATTCTTTTGATTCTTTAAAGTTACAAAAAATTCAAAAGAACTGAATGTTGCATCTAATTGCTACAAAAAGCATTACATTTCATGGATATAATAGCAAAATTTCACACACTCCTAAACTAGTAAGGCAATATTTACACCACATACAATGCCAATCAACAAAAGCTTGCAGCACGGTGTTGGTGTTGCTTATAGAATGCAATAGTAAGTGCAACCACATGGACATACCCATTGCAATCATTGCCATTACCACCCTTTGCCATTGCTTCTGCTACTCCATATGTGTCATTTTTCACCTCCAATCCTCACAATCTATAAACCATACCCTCCACCATCTCCACCATTCACAAAATGGAAACCCTAAGTCTTGAGTATTCACTTTAAAGTCTACGAGTGTCTTCAACCTTGATAATCTAAAATCCTGGAGCTCGCAGTTGAAGATCAACACCTTCGACGCATCAAACCCTAATTCAACAAACTCTAACCCAAAATCACAAATCCATCCAATAGTTCTCCTTTTTCCAAAACCAACGGTCCATCCACAGCTCACAAAAGCCTCAAATTTCATTCAATCTTGATGAATGGCCCCAATCCACCGCCTTTTCTAGAAGGAGATCAAGGGTGTCCTTTTTTCCACCAATAAAATCTATGGCCCATGTTATTTGGCGGAGGGTGCGGGGCACACAAGGCTAGTACGCTTCTTTTTAGTAGATAGTTAGACTCAAATTTGGACTACAAAATCTACAATATTCATCATTTATTATCAAACAATCTATAATCATTATAATCTGTAATCTTCTGGACTCTACACAATTTGCCCTAGCACATGCACATACATCACATAGTGAGACCAATTAGGCTAAGAACTTATGGGTGATTGTAAAAAAGATCGGTACTATTTGGCGTCACATTTGAAGTGACGGAGTTGTTTTTTGCGAGAACTTTTGAAGGTAGAAAACAATGAACACAAAATTTTTAAAGGAGATATTTAACTTGATTGCAATCATATCTTTTATTTTATAGAAATTAAAAAAAATCATTTTATACTTAAAAGGCAATTTTGCTAATTTGTCACACTTTGAGGTTTAGAGGTTTTTAATATTGGGGAGTATCCAAAATTAATGATTTAAAGTTGAAATTTTGTGGTCTACTTTTGTAGTAAGGAGACATTTGCCTACGAAAGGAAATCTTAAAATACCTTATTTTATGGCCTCTATATTCATAAAAATAAGGCTCCCTTGTGCATTCACTTTTGAACATTGAATATGATTTGACTTCATTTTCTTGTTGAAATCTAATCATCATCAAATCTTCACAAATTGTCAATTTTTAAGGGGTTTTATTCAAAAATTTCTATTTATTATGAATTTATACCTTATTGTATTTATTTTTGTGACAAACTGTCTTTTTATTCAAATAGTATTATTTTAGTACTTGCAAATAATCATAGGACTCACAATAGTATTTTAAGCCATTGATTTTTCATTTAAATGGTTCAAATTGTTCTATTTTATAGTACTCTTTCTATTCGTAGTATTGAACATAGAAGTTGCAATTTTTGCAAAATGCTACAAAAACTGAACAATCTTTTTTGCAACTACCTTTACATTACTCCAATTGGTACCTACACCACCAAATTACGTTAATAAGATACTTACTTAATAGTTGAATCACTAAACTTAAATATCTTGCCCAATTCATGTTTCCTATTGCTCCATCACCACCTCTCATCTCCTAAACTCCTAAAATAAAAAATACACAACCTCTTCAAGCTAGGACTTACATGTGACTCTCTTGCAATGGGTGAAAGAAAAATAAATTCATTTCCCTCCTAATAGGTGTTGTCTCACCAAAATCAATTTCCAACCAATTCCAAGTTGATTCTTTCTATCTCCAACTACCAACTCCTCCCACTTGTCTAGCTAATACAATTCACACTTGTGAATTCCCTTCTTGAAAAACTAATGTCTCTTCACATGATTAAGCACCTATTCGGCTTATTACTGATTCAAGAGCTCAGAAAAAGCTAAATTTTGTAGATTATTGAATAGAAAACCTAACAAAATTCTATCTATAACGTCTAAAGGCCCGAGGATGTTTTTCTACCCAAAACCAATGAAAATTGCTATTTTTACTTTGTTTGTTTTAAAAAACCAAAAAAATACTTTTGGAAGACTTAAGTATAGGATCTTATACTTTACCTTTATGAAATCATGTGGTAAAAATTTCATCAAGTTTGACCATACGGATTGAAACTTTGAAAGATATGAGCATTCAAAGTTAGGGAAAAAGTTTTTTGGAATGATGCTTTATAATTTTAGTTGACTTTGACGGCCATTTTTGGATTTTTTTGCACTAAAGACTTTGAATTTAAAATTTGAAAACAATTGAAATAATATTATATATATTTCCACCAAATTTCACTTCAAAAATACTTATGAAACACATCCAAAAAATCTTGCAATGACACAATGCTTGGTGAATTAACAATATATTAGCCTTTTTTGTGAACATGTTTTCTACCTTATAATTCGAATACTCAAAAATCCCAATGGTGTATTGCAAAATTCATTTGTCTTTGACACACTCCAAAAAAAATTTGAAAAAAAAAAAAAAAATCTAATTTACACTAAAATTAGAAGGCTTCAAGGTCCTCCAAAGAGCCAAGTCTTGTGGGTAATGGAAAAAACAGGAACTCGCTTTGTTTTTATATGTTCCCAATATATTCCTTATAGTGTTTCTATGAAGGGAAACACTAATTCAATAGCATATATTGAGTCATACAATTAGTATGAACTAAAGAAAAGAAACTTGACTTTTGGACTTATAGTTCCAAAACTTATGAAGACAACTCTGCACATAGAAAGTTGTGTAGTCAATTTGACCCTTTTCAAATCCTACCAACTTCACTCTTTTAAATCCTAAGAAACCACCATTTCAATTTTACAATTCTAATTGACTTAATAATGTAAATGGAACAAGTTGGTGGCCCTATTTACACATAGACAGTCAAATCGACAATAAAATAAAAAATTAGAGTACAACAATGTCAAATCTTTTTTATTTTTGAGTTAAAAAATAAACCAATCAAAAAATGATAAAAAAAAATCTAAAAGTGTCCAATGCTCCTGCAAATTGGCATTAATATGTCTTCTCTAGCATAGAACTTATATAAAAATTCTCTAAAGATTTGAACTTGCCTTTTAGAAGTTGTGAAAGATCTCCACAACTGTTGCCCATTGTGATTAATGCTCTGAAGGAGTATTCATCATATTAATCATAGTTATCTTTATCTTCCACAATACTTGCCTTTTATCTTTGAAAATAGTGCAAGACATATCCAATAGTTGCAGGAAGTCCTAAGTAGGCATCTCAATATATAAAATTTGACATGTCAATGCCACATTCTATTTGTTTTGGGTTAGGAAATAAATCAATCAAAAAATGGTGAGAAAATCTAAAAATATCCAATGTTCCTACAAGTTAGCTTTGGACTCTCTAAAATAGCATAGTTCATAGATATAAATTTTCAAAAGCTTTGAACCTAACACTCCAATGTTGTAGAAAATTTCTATAACCATTGACTAATGTGACTATCACTCTAAAGGGGTATTATTCACATTTGTCACAATTCACAAAACCTCCCACAATTCTTTCCTATTGCACATTTGAAAATTTTGCAACACATCCCACATAATTGCAATAAGTTTTAAGCACAAATTTCAACATATAAAATTCAACTAGTCAACACCAAATCTTTTTTAATTTTGGATTAGGAAATAAACCAATGAAGACATTGTAAAAAAATTTAAAAGTGGCCAATGATCCTACAAAGTTGCCAAGAGGTGTCTTTAAAAATATGTAACATATAACCAAATTTTCAAAAGCTTTGAATCCACTAATCAAGAGTTGTGGAAGATTTTTGCAGCCTTATGACTAATGTGACTAATGCCCCAAAAGAGGCATTAGTCACATTAGTAACAATTGACCAAATCTCCCACAATATTTGCCTTTTGTGTTTGAAAATTGTAAAACATATCCCAAATTGTTGCAATAAGTCCTAGAAAAGCACCTCAAAATATGAAATTTGACATGTAAATGCCAAATCTTATTTATTTTTGGACTAGAAAAAAGACCAATTAAAAAATTGAGAAAAAATCTAAAAGTGTCCAATGCTACTTTGAATTGGCATGAAGATGTCTTGTATAGCATGGGACATGTATATAAATTCCCAAAACCTCTAAGCCCACCACTCTAAAGTTGTAAAAGATTTTTGCTCCAAGAGGGCATTATTACATTAGTCACAAATATCCCACAAATTTTGCCTTTTGTCTTTAGAAGTTGTGTTGGACCTCTCTAATGGTTGCAATAAGTCCTAAGCAAGCATTTCAAAATATGAAATTTGACAAGTCAACCCCAAACCTTTTTTAATTTTGGAGTTAAGAAATAAACCAATGAAGAAATTGTGAAAAAAATCTAAGAGTGTCCAATGCTCTTACAAATTGGCCTAGAGATGTCTTGAATAGCATGTAATATATGAAAAAATTCCCAAATAATTTGAACCTTCCACTCAAGAGGGTAGATTCATGGTTTGATGTTTCAATAACCATGTCACATGAATTGGTTGATTTTAGGGAGGGTTATGTATTCCAAAGTGAATATCACACAAAGTATTATAGTTTCCTATGTTATTTTTTGGTAAAAAAATATATAAGAACTTAATTAAGAAGAAATCTATATTTCTTTTTGAAAACCAATGTCTATCAATATTGATTTAGAGACACTTAAAGTTAAAGATAAAAGTATGGATTGTGACAACAAATAATTTTTACACATGTGAAATTTTTTTAAACATAAATACATAAAAATGATTTGTAGTAACTAATGTTTTTAGTAAATACATTCTTTACCTAAAAATGAATTCTTTGTTGCCAACATCATTGTATCTCATATGGTTAAGGACTTTTATAGAGTGAAAATTAGGTTGAGTCTTTAGAAGTCATTTTCTTATAGATTGAATCTTAAAAAAATTCCTCTCCTTGGCATACTATATTTGAAGTTCTAAGTGGGCATGTTTTGATTGTTTTCAAGAAAAAAAGAAAAATTTGTATGAAGGCTTTCATTAGATGATTGATTAGTATTTAATTAATGAATCAACTAGTGAGAATATTGAGATACCAAACCATGCATCCATCCAAAAGTTGTGTAAGATTTCTACTATTGTAAATAATGCTCCATAAAAGCATTAGTTATGGTTGACCAAACCTCCTTCAATATTTACTTTTTGTGTTTGAAAATTATGCAGTGCATCCCCAATTGTTGCAATAACTCCTAAGCAAACATCTCAACATATGGGATTTGACATGTCAATGTAAAATCTTATTTATTTTGAGGTTAGGAAATA
This sequence comes from Pseudoscleropodium purum, assembly GCA_963969395.1. Classification (NCBI taxonomy): domain Eukaryota; kingdom Viridiplantae; phylum Streptophyta; class Bryopsida; order Hypnales; family Brachytheciaceae; genus Pseudoscleropodium; species Pseudoscleropodium purum. Next base: position 32,321,845 of record OZ017795.1, read on the forward strand.
AACCATTAAAAACATGTGAAAATAATGTCAAGGTGCCCCATGCTCTTGTAAATTAGCATGTAGGTGTCTTGTATATAATATAGAACTTAGTGACAAAATTTTTAATTTTTTGAACCCACCAATCAAAAGTTATGATAAATTTTTGCAATTGTGACTAATGTGACTAATGCCCTTTTGGAGCATTAGTCACAATAGTCAAGGTTGACCAAACCTCCCACAATATTTGCCCTTTGTCTTTGGAAACTATCCAAAACATTCTATAAGCTTGCAATAAGTCCTAACCAAGCATCTCAACATATGGAATTTGACATATCATTGTCATATTTAATTTTTTAGGGGTAAGGAAATAAATAAATCAAAAAGTGGTGAAAAAAATCTAAAAGTGTCCAATGCTCCTAGAAATTGGCATGAAAATGTTGTGTCTAGCATAGAACTTACAAATTCTCAAAAGATTTGAACTCGCCATTCAAAATTTGTGAAAGATTTATGCAACCACTCTCCAATGTGATCAGGGTTGACGAATCTCTACATCCGCCCCAAAATAGCGTCCGTTTTCCGGACGTCCGGACGGGGCGGCTTAGAAAACCCGTTTTGGGTTTTTTGTTTTGATTGTTTTCACCAATGAGAGATTGAGAGTGAAGTCATTTTGATTTAGATTTTTCTTATATTGCAATTGCGATTCAATAGAGTTGTATATCACTATTTATGTAAAAGCTAAAATATGAAATATATTTTTAATTTTTTTTGTTGAATTTCATTTTGATTTAGAAACAAAATCACTTTAAAATCCAGCGAGATGTATATCATCAGTAAACAAACAATTTTATAATAAAATGATTGAAGAAACCATTGTCATTTGTCAACATGAGCTCCATATATCATAAGCAACTAAACAATCAAACATCTAAATTCACATCTCCACAATTCCTATGGACGCCAATCCACATCTCCTCTAACCTTAGCCCCACTACTCTCTCTTGCAGCTCTCCATTCAAAATCTTCATTATCGGAGTCATCTTCATTGTTGGAATCAAGTATCGTTGTCTCCTTCAAGTCTTCTCTCGAAGTAGGTTTACTCCCTTCTTTCGAATTTAATTTTTCTTTTTTTACTTTGACAGAACGATTAAAGGCTTTTTGAATAGGAACCTTTCTTTTCTTCCTATTTGACAAAGTAGCAACATTTTCATCAAGAGGGGTCCTATTCTTCACTGGAGAGATAGCAAAAGGTTGCATTTCTCTTTTCGCTTTCACGTTACTCGATTCTTGAACCATCAATCTCGATGTAGGGTCGACATGTCCATGAACGGTTATCTCCACTTTGGCTTTCTTTTGAAGTAATAGAGTGCCGTTTGTTGATTTGATCGGTTCTTGCGCCATTTCTTTTGCTAAAATGCGAGCACGCAAAGATGCCAATGGCATCCGATCACTATCCGTATCACTTAGGCTTGTAGGTGATGACGCTACTTTCCGTAGATTACCGCCTGTAGAAATTTCTTTGGAAATGTTCATTAGGCGTTTTTCATATCCAAAGCTCTGAGAATCATTCAATCGTGTGCTAACAAACTTCAACGGTATTGGTGGAAGAGCACTAGATCTCGGTACTTCAAAAATTGACTTCATTGGCTCCTTTCCTTTATCACTCTTCACAATTGCCGAATTTGTGACTGCCATCCCAAGTGAATCATTATTTTTTTGTACCGCAATATTTGGTTCCCCCTCATCACCACTATTGTTGCCCACATCTTTTGGAACATCCACCTCCATGACTGCATCTTCTCTTTTGTCGTTTCCTTGCACTACATTTAATGCCACAGATGGAGATTGAGAAATTAAAACTTCTTCATTTCTCTCATCATCACCAATAGCATTCTCATTGATTTTCACCTCTTTGACAATAGCGTTTGCCTTTTCCGATAGAATGTTTTCGCTATTCAAGTATCCCGTTCTATTGCAATATGCAGCTAAAGAAGGTAGATTCTCCTCTCCCCCTACATTGTCCTCGTCTTCACAAAAGGTATATGCATCGTTTGCATTGTCGGGAACGACATCCTTGCGGTTTAGATGATAATCATGCGTATCATTCACCAAATCGGGAAAGTCTTGCATAACGTCTTCATCTCCCCATGCTGTCGCACGATTGAAGTCATCTCCGCCATCTACAGCTGAAAAGGCCCTTTCCAAATCCTCGTCATCATCGTCATCATCGTCTTCTAACGTCGGCCTATCTGAATCCTCTGATTCCATCGGATCCACATTATCATTATACCATTTTTTTTCATCTTTCTCCTTCGATGCATTTAATACTTTGGAATTGGTATACGTACACCAAATCCGCTGCTCTCTCCGGCTTCAATTTATTTCGAGATTTGTTGTGAACAAAAGAATAGTTGCTCCAATTCCGTTCACATGAAGATGATGACACCGGTTGAGCCAATATCCTCTTCGCTAATAGAGCTCTAAACTTGCCACATGCACCTTCAAAATCCCACCAAGCATGTGTGGACAACATTTGATCTCCCGGATTCAACATATTGTGGAATGGAGGTTCCTTGTGTCGAAAAGCTACAAATTCCTTCACCACTGCTGCATATTCATCCGGTTTACATATTCTCTCTAAAACTTTCTTACATCTTGACATTGCATCTACGTCATCCGCTAGCTCTTTGTCATGAAGAAGGTATGGATTCAAAAGAGCTGCGGCTGATTGGAGATCGTTGTTCACCATTCTTCTTCGGGCATAAAAAGACTGTACCAATGGAATTGCAAGTTCTTCTAGCAAACAAAATGGTGGACTTTGTAATCCATTCACTTGCTTCTCTAACTTCCTCATGATATGCAACACCTTCCCCATGCATGGTGATTTTGAATCCAAATCGTGGAGTGCACATATGATTGGTTCAACCATCTCCACATAATTGATGGACCGATTCCAAAAATGGTCATCAAAAACAATTTTCTTCACCGCTAAGGCCAAGTCTTTTGGTTGGACTTTAGCTCCACGTTTCTTCTTGAGAGTATGTACATACTCAACCCATTGCGGATCTACCACCGTTTGTTCCAATGCTCCTCTCAATTTTGTCAAACGCTCCATCATGATAAATTTAGAGGTGAACCTTGTATCCCCAGGCATCAAGAGACCAAGATTTGGCGAATACTTTCGCAATAGAGCTAGCGGCATATGTCTCTTCCTGATAAATTTAGCTACAAGAATTCCTTTATCCAATTTGGAAGCAATCCATTTCTGTGCAGCCCAATCCTTCAACAACAAATTCAATGCATGTACCACGCACCCTTGGTAAAAAAATATGAGGATATTTTGCAGATATTACATCCCATGCGGACGGATTCACGGGAGCATTATCCGTAGTTATTAATACGACGTTCTTGGACCCCACTTGTTCAATGAACTTTTCCAACACAGTTGCCAAGTACTCCGCATTTTTTTCACAACCACTTGTATCTACAGATCCAAGAAATTCTTCACCTGCGGATGATACAAGCATGGCATTGATGAGAGGTCGATTAGTCACGGAGCTCCATCCATCAATGGACAATGTTGCTCCAAATTTTCGAATGCTATCTTCAGTCCGTGCATTCAACTGTGTCTGAATGTTGGTCTTCGCCTCATTCAACAATTTGTACCGAAGGTTGTGGTATGAGGGAGGAATGTATGGCCTACCAAACGCAGCCGTGTTCTTCACTACTTCTTTAAAAGCTGGATTTCGAGCCACGGAAAATGGTATGTTCGCCGAATAAAAAAAATTTGCCCATACTGAATGTAATTTGCGTCCATGACCTTCTTCAAACCCATTCACTAAGCTACCTTGCCTCTGAGGCCTAGAACTTGATGCCCTCGGGGTTTCACGTTCACCAGAAGCTTCCGTACTCAAAGTCATTTTAGTTGTAGCACATACCATTGATACCAATTCTTTGGATGCTGGACAAGAATCTTCGTGGTCAGAATGCGACACAGCCTTTCCGGCCAAAAACTCTTGAACATCTGAAGGGCCAAGGTTGCCATCCACATTGTCCATTACAACGCGTTTTGGAAAAACTCCTTCGCAATGCCGAAATAAATCTCGAACTGCCATTGGTAATCGTGGACAAAGGCTCACCCCTTTATCACGTACACCTTCAGGCCCAGAATAGCCTAAGTGGATGAACATACGGCTGAGCTTCCTTGACATGCTCGCTTTGCAAAGCCTACATTTTACTTCACCACCCTCTTGCACACTAAACCAAGGAGAAAAATCCCCCGTCGGTTTGTCCACCATACTGACAAGTGTATATTTTACCTCAATTTCAAAAGAAACCAATAAAATGTTTTCAATTTGAAACCCACAACGTGACAATGTATACAATATCAATGAAATTAGTCACACAAAGCTTTGAAAATCAAAGCCCCCCCGTCCACCGAACTATGCATTACCAAGCAAGAGACTCAATAAATTGAAGCTCATAGCCCTTGGAAATCTTAGCGTTCGGTTTTTCGAGAGTGAATACCAAAGCTTCTCTTCTAACATTTATAGTCCCCTCCAGAAAATTAAAGGTTCGTTTTTAGGGTTTCCATTCAAAAACAAGAAACGGCCCGGATGGGGCTGAAGCGGACGGGCGGATGGACCGGTCGGACAAGGCGGGCGGGCGGACGGACGGGGCGGTCGGGCGGACAGGCTAGACGGGTCGGACGGGCGGTCGGACGGGGCGGGCGGACGGGACTGTCCGCACTGTCCGCCTTCCGACGCCGTCCGCGCTTTGGACATGCCGACCGCCCCACTTAAACACTGACCGCCGACGGCGTCCGCCCAATTGTCCATTGGAGCATCCTAAGAGGTCGATATTACTCAAAAAAAACGGTAACATTTAAAAAAAAAAAAGCCTAATAATCACTGCTAAATGAGGATCAATGTAATTGATTTATCATTTTTTTTTTTTTAAATGTAAACCCTAAACCCTATACCCTAATTACCATAAACCTTTTCTTTTCTCCCCTAAATTGTTTTACGAATGAGGGGAATGTGGTTAAGTTGAATATGTTTGAATTATTTACTCATATTATCCTTCTAAATAGGTTTTGAGAAGATCTGAAGATGGTGGGGATTTTTTTAAAGTTCATTAAGAAATCAAATGTTTTGCAAAAATAATCAATTCCTTTTTCATCATAAGCAAATGAAATTTTAAAAAAAGACCCCAATACATAATTAGAATAACAGTTTAATGGATTTCAACCTCATGATATTTAATGAAAGATTGTGTTTTCTAATTAGAAGTGCATCACGATCTTCAAATGAACATCGAGTCTTTCATATTTTTTAATGAAATTTTGATTAGATTTGAAAATAAAAAAAAAGAATCAATGTTTTAACTTTCAAATCATATATGGCTATATTTTTCCTTAAAAACATAGAAAAATTCGTTACTTGAGTTGATTGAGTAGAATACATTATACACTTATACATGTGCTATATTTATTTTGAAGGGTAATTCCAATATTCTTATTTCAGATGTTTTTAAATATTAATTTAAAAAAAAAGAGGGTTCATTGTTTAAAGATCTAAAAAATTGACAAACATAATTTCTATTATAAATAGGAATTGAATTCGGAATTCAAATTTTGAAATGATTCAAATGAACAAGATATTGATTATAAAATATTTCTTTGTTTGAGTTTTCAAAATGAATTCACGAAACAATTGCAAACTTTTGAACTTAGGTATATGATATTGTTTTCGGTTTGTACTTTGTAGAGTATAATACTTCAATTTTAATCCTAAATAAATGAAAAAATTCCACATGAATGAAATGTTTCTATGTATTGCACAAAGATTTCTACCAATTACTATGATAATTAAATACATTGTTACATTTCATAAAATATTCTACATAGAAAGAAAAAATCATTTCAGTTTTCAATCATGATAAACGATGTCTTCTACTCTTTCTGTTATATGTTCGTTTTGTATAACGTGTACATTGTACAATCTTTGAGAGCAAGGGAGTTCATTTTTGACTCTCATTGAAATAGAAAATATATTTGTGTTTGGATTTTGAAATCATTATCTCATTATGTATTCTACGGTCTTGCAAGAATGCATCTTGCTCCTTTCTTTGAATCCTTTTGATATTTTTTTTTTCCTTTGCTTTCTCGTAGGGCTCTTGTTCTCTTCATTTGACCAGCCTATTTGGCTTGGCTCTTAGTTTTTGTTTTTTTTAATGCAATGGTTTATGCATATGTTATAAAAAATATGTATTATTTATTTAAAATTAATATATTGATGAACAAACGCATAAAGGCATTCAATGCTTTCACATTTAAAGTTATAAATCTATCATAAATCACTCTTGCAAATTTGAATGATTGAATCGAAAATTTGAAAATGTAATTACAAGAGCTTTCAATTCAATCAATTGTATAAATTATAAATGTTGAAATGCAACTCGTATGAGTTTAGTATCTATGAAGATTAATTCATGTCATCCACATGCAATTTTCCAATTTAATAAAATGCAATTGAGTACTTCAATTTCTTTCCCTTCAATTCTCCAAGTAACATTCACTTCATATCTTTCTTTATTTGTTTATTTAATTTTTGGGAACAAATGTAGAAACCATCTTTGTCTATATTTGCACATGCACTCTTATTTGATTGATGAAGAATAGATCTATGAAATATATAATCATTGATTTGTTCATGTTGATTTATCTAATATATTTTATATATGTATATATATATCATTAAAGGAGTATGGAAGACAAGATTGACAGATTGTGTTCAAATGTTGTTGATTTTGAAATGATTTAGTACTATATCATTTATAAGAATATTATAATGGTATTATGTTATAATATTCCTAAAACAATTGCAACAAATATTAAAATACATGCTAAGTTAGGTTTGTTAGCCTACCAATTGTTCATTAATAGACATAATTGAGTAGCCCCCTTAAATGAAACACTCAATATCTAATATCTTACAATCCAAATGGTGGATTTGTCTAAAATTTTTTCCACATCTTTTTCCAACTAATTTACTACAAGATCCTACAGTTACATATGCCCAAAAGTATTTTTCTTCCAAGACTTGGTATTTGCACTACTACTGGCAGTTTTGAAGTGTTTTTAGTGAAAAGAACTTTAGGGGCTAAACATCTCTACCATGAGATTTTGAAAAAAGAACAATTTGCTTCATTGGGGATAACTATAAGTCCATGCTCTTTTTCGATAGCCAAAACACACTTGCAAGGACTTGGACATTTAGCGGTTTACTAAGTGATTAGACGTCAATTAATTCAATTTAATAGTAGAATTTTTATTCAACTACCTTCTTACAATTGCTTTATACACAATGCAACGTGAATATTTGGATACATATATTAAACGTCGCAATCCTTTTGTGAATTTTTGCACATTTTAGCTCATATCTTTGTACAAAAATATCATTTACCAAGAATTCATAAATTTGGTCATAAAGGAAGGCTACCTTTTTTAATTTCAAATTTTACATTGAATGAATGAAAAGTTAGTTGAACTATACAGTGCCATGAAGACCTCTGTTTATCGTGCAAAATATAGATTTAGGGTCGCTTCAGGGTCAAACCGCCCCGTCCGCCCTCGTACCCGTCTGCCCCATCCGCCCAGACCCTGTCCGCCCCGATACCTGTCCGCCGTCCGCCCCGTCCGCCCAGACCCCGTCCGCCCCGATACCCGTTCGCCGTGTCCTCCGTCCGCCCTGTCCGTCGGATCCGCCGTCCGCCTTGTCCGCCCCGTCCGCCCCGTCCGTCGAATCCGGCGTCCGCCCTGACCGCCCCGTCCGCCCCGTTACGGCGATGCGTCCACCCCCCCGGACCGTCCGATTGGGCGGATGGGGCTCTAGGGTTTCGGGGAGGCGGACGGCCGATCCATCCGCCACCCCCGGCCCGTCCGATCGGGCGGACGGTTTAGGGCCGTCCGATGGGGTGGACGGGCCGTCCGCATTGTCACTTTTGCTTTGCCCCTTGTGAATGCAAGGTGGAGCGGAGAGCTTGGTGGTTTATCCTCCATTGGCTCCTTTCCGAGGCAAGGCAAGAGTGATTTATTGGGGCCTCCTTGTTGCCAATTTTTTGGACACTTGCGCGTGAATTCAATTTCAAATTAAAAAATTTGATCTATATCAATTTCATTTGTCACAATGACGAAGGGGAAGAAGAAGGTTGCGAAGCTAAAACATGGAGAGGGACCATCAAACTTGGAGGTAGCTCACCAAAGTCCTTCGGAGGAATGCAAAAAATTCATGATTGAGCGCATCGTTCAATTTTATGAATCGGAAACAACATTGTCTTTAGACAATAAGTACATCAGATATCAAGAGGAGTGCGTGTCTAAATTCAAGGTAGACATGACACAGATGTTGTTGGATGCATTGAATGTGGCGAAGTGGCATGACGAAATGCATAAAACGTACTTCACCAAATGTTTGGAGAACAAGGTTCATGACGCTTTGTAGAATTCCAAAGTCATTTTGGTTAAATATGGCAAGGAATATCGACCCAATGACGCCCAGTTTGAAGAAGTGATTCTAAAAGCGGACTTATTTAGGGGGCGATGTGCTCCATTCGCCAAAACGCACAATCGAGTTGGTTCAATTGGTTGGTGGAAAAGCAATGATGGAGTTGCTGAAGCGGAAAGGACTAGACGGCACCTCATAGCACTTCTAGATACAGCACGCGTGATTGCTGTTGATGATAGAACGATGAGAGGTGGATATGCAACGATTCGAAAGGTTCGTATTGAAGGATGTTCAGGAATACTTCCTCATTGGGAGTTTGCGGCAAAGAAATCCATTCACCACCAAAATCGATCTGATCTTGCAAAGTTAGAACATCAAAACGAATCAATGGCTGTTCGAATTCCACACGCGGGTGTGATACGGTTTGCTGCGGTGCACGGAACAACGTGTGAAGGTTATGCGTATTGGTGGAATGGTGGAACTCTTCGACAAATGTTGAATATGGATAAGGACTTTCCAAACAACATTCAAATCCGTTTGATGTATACGAATCCAACCGAAGAGGAGGTTGTAAAAGCTCACCATTTAGGACGATATCGGAAGAAGCGCACGGAGTTGACATGGGCGTTTATGCATATAATGTATGCAGTGCATCTTGTTGGACATTTGCACAATGATCTTTTTCCGGACAACATCTTGTTGCATTTTCCAAAGGATGAGTTACGTGTATACATTGGAGTTTGCGATTGAGGCATGACCACCTTAGCTTCTCAGCCAATGAAGTCTTTGTACACATTTACATCAGCAAATGAGATGAAACAGACTTTGCAGAGGAGATGGTGGGTGGATCCACGTATTGCATATTTGCATAATGCAGGTGCAGATGTGGAAGTCATTCCGATGTATTCACGTAAGTCGGAAGAGTATGCCATTCGAAAAATTGCTCGGCGGATGAATGGAAACAACATGTCAGAGGCGTATTTCAACGTGCTACGAAAAACACCTAGTGCGACGCAATTTGCGTTTCATGACTTTGCAAAAGTGTTTTATGCTTACTTGAAGCGCATTTCTTCGAAGACTGACGATGAAAATACTAGTTTGGCCCATGTGATTACGCGATTTTCTAATACATATCGTTGGTCGATGCCAGATGAACATTTCCGCCATTTATATTAGATTGGTAGTGCAAAAGTAGTAGTTGAATAGGTTATATAGGCATTAAAAATTAGTTTAGAAATATAGAGTTGGAATGAAAAAAATTATATGTGCAATTAGCCAAATGTGCACAATGTATGGTATTCTACATTAAATTGAATACATTTTGCCCATATTGATTATGTTTGTATTTGTGTTGATCTCGATTTTTTAAATAGTATATATATATATTTGAAGTCACAAATTTTTTTAGTTTGCCTTCTGAAAATGAATTGGAATTTTTTCATAGTTTCAAGACTATCATGGACTCATGGTCAAACTTTATAATCTTTTAAATTGTTTAAAGATTAAGGGAGTGACCGCGGGGCAGTTTGGGTAGGGCGGTCGGGGGAAATAGGGCCGTCAAAGCGGACGGGGCAGACGGGCGGGGCGACAGGCGGACGGGGCGGTCCTGGCGGACGTTGCGTCCGCGGGAATCGCGAATGTCAGCGGACACTGCGGACACAGCGTCCGCGTCCGGACGTCGTGTCAACCCTGAATGTGATTAATGCTCCAAAGGCATATATTGGTCACATTAATCACAATTAATGAAATTTCCTACAATTTGGCTTTTGTATTTAAAAATTGACCATCACATCGCCAATAGTTGCAAGGATTCCTAAACAAGCATTTCAATATATGAAATTCGACATGCTAATGCCAAATCCTATTTCTTTTTGGTTTGAGAAATAGAACAATTAAAATTTTTTGGAAAAATCTAAAAGTGTCAAATTCTCATACAAATTAGCATGGAAAAATCTAGAATAGTTTAGAATATATATAGAGATTCTTAAAAAATTTGATTGCTCTACTCAATAATTGCAGAAGATTTGGTCAATTAAGACTAATGTGAATAACGCTTGAAACAAGCATTAGTCATAATAGACAAAGTTGACCAAATCTCCCTCCTTACTTGCCTTTTGTGCTTGAAATTTGTGCAAGACATTTGCAATGTTTGCAATAAGTACTAAACAAGCATCTCAACATAAGAGATTCAACTTTTTTAAGCCAAATTTCATTTATTTGTTGGTCAAGAAATAAACCATCAAAAAATTATAAAAAAGGCCTTAAAGTGATCTATTCTCCTACAAATTGGTATGCAAGTGTTTGGTATTTTATAAAACTTATATACAAATTCTGAAAAGCCTTAAGACCGCTAATGAATAATTGTAGAAGATTTCAACAATTAGTTACAATCAATCATTGAAACTAGGCACTCAATTCAATATTTCAACACCAAATCTTATTTGTTTTTGGACCAAGAAATAAAACCATCAAGAAATTGTAAAAGAATCTAAAAGTGTACAAATGTACAATGTCCTACAAATTAGCATGGACCTATCTTGTATAGCATAAAACATCTAAACAAATTCTCAAAAACTTTGAACCCACTACTCCAACGTTGTGGAAGAATTCCGCACCTCTAACTAATGTGACTAATGCTACAAAGGGGCATTAGTTACAATCGACCAAATCTTTTGCAATATTTAATTTTTTTCTTTAGAAATTGTGTAGCACATCCCCAATTTCTGTAGTAACTCCTAAGTAAGTATCTCAACATATGAAATTCAACATATCAATGCCCAATCATTTTATTTTGAGGTTAGGAAATAAACCAATCAATTAATTGTGTAAAAATCTTAAAGTGTTCAATACTTGTACAAATTGGCATGAAGGTGTCTTATATAGCATAACACATATAAACAAGTTCTCAAAAAAATTTGAAGCCGCTACTCCAAAGATGTGGAAGATTTTTGCAATTGTAACTAACGTGACTATTTCTCTAGAGGGGCATTAGTTACATTAGTTGTACAATCTCCCACAATACTTGACTTTTGTGTTTGAAAAGTATGCAAAAGATCCTCAAAAGTTGCAATAAGTCCCAAGCAAGCATCTCATCATACGAAATTCAACATGACAATGTTGAAGCTTATTTATTTTGGGGGTATATTAGTTTGAATCTGTTTTTAACCCATAAACGTCAACATGGACGTTTGGTATTTGATGGATGACAAAGAATTCTTCCAGTAGGACAAAACTTCAACTATTTCGTTGTGAAAAGGAGAGTTCTTGTACAGTAGTTTGACTTCCAATGATTGCATGAGCAATTTTTCAAGTCAAAGATTCACACAGTAATGAAAAGGGATGATTTTTCCAAGGTCACCCGTTGCTCCTTTAAGGGTTAAGGAGCAAATTGAAAAACGCAGCGTGGATGACGGTCTTGATCACCGAATGTTGCAATATTATAAAAAAATTACCGACATGGACATCTCTCGGGACCCCTCTTAGTGCCGACAGGTGCCGTAGGGGGGTCCACGGATTGGAGAAATCATACAAACACCGCATTCGATCAAACGCGTTGCTCGAGAGCACTGCACAACAATACCGATTTCGAATTGATCACGAATCCCAGTCTTCCGTGGGACACTACCCCATCCTCGACGTGTGCAAGTCACACGCTTCCAACGTCGACCTAGCTTGAAGATCTAGGCCTCAACACATGCTGGATTTCTCGAATTGACAATGCGCAAGCTAAACCAGAGAATCTTCCACCACACGATTCTACACTAGTGCAGAACACAAGTTTTAATGACATGTTGAAATGACATAATTTAAAAAATGTCATTTCAACCACCCTTGTTCAAATGACATTTTGATACTTTGGTAGATTTCGAGTTGCCAGTTCAAAACAAACTAAAAGTTTGGTAGATCTTGAGAGCAAGATGAAGACACGATTCACAATATTTTCAGAATTCAGTAGTCTTTAGATTATCACTTCATTAGAAGTTTCTTGCATGTACATTACAAGTAGATTTTTCGTAATCTATGCATTTCTAAATCTATACGCAAGTACTCTGGACATCGCTGCATGGCCCTCCTTGACTGCCACCTGCTGTGCACCACACTCAGCTGCCACCACGCTGTGCTTTCCATTTATAGGGCCTCACGCATCGTGAGGTGGCATACTCTATATTAGAGGAGGATCCCTCCCTTTCAAGCTACCCCACCACGTTCCTTTTTGAACCTTAGGCCCGTTTCCAAGCCTTTACCCTATTGCCCTGAAGACAAGTGTCAGCCTGAGGGCAAGAAGTGTTTGCCGGAAACCCTATTTGTGACGGCTGCAGGGATGGCATGCTCTTCCAGCATTTTGCATCGACATACAAAGACTCTTTCTACCGTGTGGCTCAACCAAGCTTCGTTCTCCTTCGACATACCAAGACTAAGGGCAAGTTGTCCCAAGTACCAACTCTCGGACCTTCACTCATCATCCTTCTACGCTCACTCTCACTCTCATCATTCCTGGAGTTTCGTCTCTCCTTCTTTAGCGCCTCATTTAGCTTTGAAGTTCTCGATGTAGTTCTCGGTTTCACAACAATTTTGCTCACATATGGTACACTTTGGCTTTGCTTCACAGCTGGTGGGATGCCGTGTTTGGAACTCCCAGCCTTGTGAGGAATGACGCATCGCTACTGAAGCTTCACTGATGAATGCTAATGATTGTCTATGCGGTTCGATGGCGCCTTGAGACCGATTTGAGGAGTTCTGGAAGAAATGTTGCTCTATTGTGACCCATCGAAAGCCTTGGCACACTGGGATCCGAGTAACTTTTGAGCACCTTGGGAAGGAAAAGACGGCAGTTTGTTGCAGCTGCAAGGAGCACGGCCGTGAGGACGAGAAGACTTCTGATGCTCCAGGACAACGAAGTGCTACCCATCTTGAGGAATAAAACGTGAACAGGAACGAGAGTGTCCACATCTTTCAGTGGTGGCATGGCACCAAAGTTGTAGTGATTTGCAGTTGTTGATTTGCAAAGTTATTCTTCAGGGAGTGATCAACGGTTTGTGTTTTGGTAGTAGTGGTGGAGAGGTGGTGAATCCCGCATTCATCGTGAGAAATTGTTGACAAATCTTATCAAGTTGGTTGTTTCCAAACTGTGGATCTGTCTTGTTGCGAATTTGTGAATCTTTGGATCTGCAGATTGGTCATTGTTGGGAGTCTTTTAGGGGTTTAATGTATACTCACACTGAAATTTTTGGGACACACTAGGGTTTATTGTGTACTCACACTAAAAATTTATCAGTTGTTGTGAGTCACCTTAGGATTTATTACTTGCACTATGGGTGCTGGAGTGGAGAATTTCCTTGGAACCCTGTCGAAGGTAGCAAATGATGGAAATGTAGAATTATGTTTGAAGACAATGACAGCAGTGGCAATGCAAGCATTGAATTTCAGGTATGAAAACTAATCTGCAAAATGTTTGCAAGCCTTTTTTTTGTTGGTAATGAAGACATTGCAATAACTTCCAATATTTAAGAAGTTGGAAGTAACTTGTAATGTGAGTGATTGATAAAAATTTTGTTGTTGAGATGTGCAGTATTAAAGATTTTTGGAGAGATTACAAGTGTTATATGATGGCAGCCTATGGGGAGTTGCAGAGTCATTTCGAACAATTCAATGACTCAAAAATGGGTAAAATAGTAGCAACTTTTGTCTTGGATATATGGAAATCATATACCTGTATATAGTTGTTTGTTCATGAATTTGAGAAGTTTGAGTTTATGAAATGCAAATGTGATGGTAGGGAAAATTGTGGAAGTGTATGCCAAAATCTATGGGAAGGAGGTGTATTATGCCGCTGTTGTACAAGATGTTTTGATGTACATTGAACAATTTTTTGTTTCAGAGTATGGAGTTGATGTGTCCAATCTGAACGGCCTTCTTAGCAAATTCAAAGACATTGAAACATTTAGGAAGGATCCATTTGGCAAGCTAGTTTGCGACATCATTGAGGCATCCTCTTTGAATCCTTGGTGTTTTTTTTCATTATCATTTTTGCAATGTTTTTGATGATTCTAAAGTGAATTATCTGAATGTGATGGTAGAATTGGTAATGAAATGAATGTTGTGTTGTTGTTGGTGTATAGGGAGAGGAAAAGCAAGTGGGCATGGTAGAAAAATGCCTTTGAAAGTAACAACCTATATTGTAAATGACGATGTAGTTATTGTGAAATCTGTTGCAAAGCCAGAAGAAGGATTGACCACAAATATTGGTGCGGAAGAATCACCCATCAGTTTTAAAGATGAAGGAACAATACCTCCTCCAAGTAATGATAGAGACCTGCCAAGCCAGGTAAAAATGTTGATTTGATGAGTGTAACATGTTGATGCTCAATGTAAAATGTATCTACATTTGGTAGTTTGCATATTGTCAATTTTGAGTGCTGAAGTTTAAAGTACTTATGAATTTTAAGAATGCAATCATTTTTTTCATTTGGACATTTTTAGAATAGATTGTAGGCATGAAATATTGATGCTCATTGCATATACGAAGTTGTGGTGATTCTTTGTTATCTAATACCTTGTTTGTTTCATTGTAGTTTATTGCACTAGATCAAGAGGAAAGACATGAAAAACTGAAGTTTAGAGCAAATTATTTGAGACAACTTAGAAAAGCTGGAAAACCACAAAAAGATGAAAATAACAAGCTTGTTGTGGAAACAGATGTCTTTGGGAATCCGAATGGTGAATGGTTGAGGGTATCGAGAATTACTGCATATGTTATCATGCAAAGCACGAAACTCTTTTCATCTTGGCATTGAAATTCCACAAGTGCTAGGAAAAGCATTTGAATTAATCATTGATGCAGCTCGGAAAACATTCTCTGGGGACTGGACAAATGATTGGGCAAAGGTGAAATTGAATCAAATTATAAGAACAAGGAAGTATAGAGTAGTGAGCATGGTTAAATGTGAAAGCAAAGCCTTAACAGCTACAGAGAAGAAAGATGTCAAGAAAATGATGAAAAGTCCTAAGTTTATAGAGAAATCAAATAGACTAACAGAAACAAGAGAGAAGGTGGAGACAGAAAGCCATGCTAGGCATGGAGGATTTGTCCAAATCAAGCATCGATATGTGAGTTCCTTTGCGATAGTGTAATGATTGTCATGCAGCTTCATTATAATGTTGACAATGTTGATTATCTATGCATTAACAAAGATGTGGTGTTCTTGATAGAAAGAGAAACATGGCATCTTTCCTACTAATGAAAAAGTGAAGGAAATAGCGCAAACTCTAGTAGAAAGGAAAAATGAAGTGGAATGAGGTGTTCTCATGGAGGTAACTAGCAGTATTGATATTATTCATGTTGCTTGTAAACTTTGCTTAGATTGATAATTTGTATAATTTTTCCCATATCCTAAACCCTAATCTTTGTTGTGTACAATGAATTATGTGCAAGTGTAGTTGTTGGTGATGATTGGAGAGCAATTTGAAGAAGGGGAAGACATTTGTGGGTTAGTGGTGACTATAAGAAGGGCTGAAGATAGGATTTCTATCTGGACGAAGAGGACATCCACTAGAAAGATTGGCTATGCTGTCCATGTAAGTTGCTCTTTCATGTGCTCCCATTTGCAAAGACTTGCATTTGTTTCGAGTCCCAGTTTTATGTGTATATAGTGTACTCAGTCGAAGCATTTTTTGTCCATCATTGGCAATCTTTATTTTGAGTAGGTTTTGGATACATTCAGGTCTCTCCATCATTGATTTGTAGCTTTTGCAGACAAGACTTGTTTCAGAATGCTTGAAGAGTGGACAATTGACTCTTTATTTGTGGTGGGAGATAGGCTTATTGAAGCATCGTTGTTGATGTTGCGACACCAAGTCTCTGTCAACAACGTTCACCAGTCTTCCAACAGGTTTGTGGCAGATCATATCCTTGTGCTTCACAGTATTGCTATTGATTGTTTAGAAAAACTTGGTTATTATGAATGGTATTTCATATATACGTTTGGCATAACCTGATTTTATGTTGAAATAACTGTAGTAGAGAGTTGGTGCGAGTGATAAGATATTTCAGCTCTATCGATGATGACCTCTGACCGTTAGTGTTCCTTTCAGCTACTGAAGACTTCCTCCGAAGTAGGTTTGATGGTGGATTCCTAGCTGAGAGAGTGTAGGATGTTAGGAGGCGTAAGATACCATCTTCACACACTTGAAGGTTTAAATAGAAGAATCATGATCATTGTCATTATTTCAGTAGTTTCATGGTAGCATCTGTCTAAGGTTGAAGGCTGCAGTCTTGTAAGCAAGCGATTTTACTGTAGAATTCATGGCACTTGCATAGCTCATTCCAAAACTGTCAATATGAACGATTATGTCCATAAGACCAATTAATTTGTCCGAATTGGATGTGGACATGCGAGATGAGTAGAAAGGCTAAAGAATTTTAGCATCATTCAGAGTGCTAGAGCTACTTACAGTAGGTAGTCATCATGTAGATGTAGGATTCAAGTTTTTGTAGATGGATGCAATTAAGGGTTTTGGATACATTGTATATTCAATGCAGAATTATAGATGTGGAATGCCTTTTTTTCACTCCCTGAGATAATGAAATGTAACGTATTTCTTCATTTGAAATTCAATTTCTTTGTGGAACAAAAATAATCTACATTTTTTGAAGATTTCAGAATTGTAATTCGAAATCCTGTGAAGATTTTTTGATACCAGCATGCACATCTTCAGAAGGCTTCTTTAGTTGAAATCTACGTCGTTGTTTCATTTTGAATTTTTTATTGCAAATTTTTGTAACATTTTTAGAAATTAAAATGTACATGCTGCAAAGATTTTGGAATTATAAGATCTATGTTTTGAAGAACATTTGAAACTTCAAATGTACATTATTTGCATAATTCTTGAACAAGAGTTATATGTTGAACTGAATTTGAACTACCGAAAATCTTCATTTCACATTGATTATTCTCAATGAAGATGTACAGCATAGAAATGTTGAAATGACATTTTTAAATGTCATTTGAACAGGGATGCTTAAATGACATCAAAAAAATGACATTTTAAATGACATTTGGATGTCATTTCAACCACCTTTGCAGGTGGCTAAAATGACATCCAAATGTCATTTAAAATGTCATTAAAACCTGTGCTCTGCACTAGTGCCACCGTTGACCCCACATTCCCGCAGTTTCTCATCGATCAATGAGATCGATCAAGTCCGGGGTGCAAGTGCAGACGGCGAAACGAAGCTGAATTAATCGAGCGGTTGTGGCCTTGTGGGTATATATATATATATATATCAGACATTGCTACGTACGAATTTGAATGATTACTGCAGCCCAATTGTAAGTTTATTGCAACGATAGTTATGAGGAAATCGAGACAGAAGAGTACTCATCACGTACAAGCGGCATTCCAACTGACGAAATGGTCTTCGTACCATCGAATCCCTCTCGCAGGTCTGCTTGTGAGTATCGTCCCATGCCAATGCAATCCCCTACCTCCGCAAGAGGCCTCTCGGTACCGAGAGGGGTCCCTCGGCGTGTCGGAGTCGGGACTGGAAATCACTTGTATCCTTACTAGATCTCGAAATCGATCTCCAATATCCTTTCGCAGGAGGGTGCTTGCTTCCGTCGTCCTCACTTCGAAAATTTTCCAAGTGATCCATGAGCTCCGAGATTTGAGATGCAGCACCGACTTATAGGCTGTGACTACATTTGTGGTGAGTCAGAAGCTCAGGGATCTGGCTGATGTCCATGAAGATGTCGATGGTGGCGATCTCTTTGAAAGGCCCGGAGCTCGTGTTGCCAACGACGAGCTTCACCTGGTCGCGCTTCGAGTTCAAGAATTTAATTGGAGTTAGTGCGTAACTCCCAAAGCTGGCGATGCTCACCTTTATAGTCACTTCAAAAACTGAGTGTATTTTGTATTCAGTTTCACTCCATGGGTCATATGTTGGAAATAAGTGGACGAAATTCAAACAAGCAAACACAAATGTTGTAGTATCCTTTATGCACTATAATAAATAAAAAAATTGAAGTGAAAAGTAATTATGATTTGGAAGTAAATGAATCCCAAAGCTGAGCACCCCATAGACTCAGTTATTGAGGTGGGTTTCATAATCACTCCAAAAATCACCTACACTTCTTCTTTTGAGCCTTAATTACTTGAATATTTAACTCCATGATTGTCATTGTACACCATTGAAGACCCACTCCCATTGGTATTGTAAAAAGCTGACATACGTATGCGTCAAAAAAATTACATGTTCTAAAAAAATATAGATAATTTTAATGTGATTGAAATTTAAAGATTCTTAATGAATTAAAGACTTGAGATGTCACTTACAATCATAGATGATTTGTAGCCTTGTAGGTTGCAATTGAAACTATTGTTGCGTGTATTTTCAATAGATTTGAAGACATTTGTCCTTATATACAATTAATAGAAATCATTATAATTTGTATTTAGCAACCAAAACAATTATTTTCACCACAATCTTTTTTGGATATCGGTTTACTCCCAAACCGTAATTACTTCTCACTTCAATTTTTTTTTGGATTGTAGTGCACAAAGGATATTACAACATTTGTGTTTCCTCGTTTGAATTCCGTCCACTCATTTCCTACATATGACGCATGGAGTGAAACTAAACACAACTTACACTCGTTTTTGAAGTGCCTGTATATGTGATGCAAATTGGTTTCTGGTTCTAATTTTAGCTTGACATCACAATTTGCAAACACACAGTGCAGATGATATCTAGAAAATACTAACAAACTGAAGACTGAGCATAACCCTCAATCAGACTCATGTTTTGCAAACTAAAAAATATCTTTGTAATTCATGCATTATCATAAAAATTTGATCCCAACAGATGGACTCTTGTCCGCAGAGGGATTTTTTTTCACAGCTCTATTCATCTACCCAGCGTCACACGCCTATACATCACTTAAAGTGACTCAAATAGTATCCGCAAATAACAGCACTCTTGTTCAACAAACAATCTTTAGCTGCGACGAAGGACCGGAATGAAATGGTTTTGAGGCAGTGCGCATGCAGAAATGTAAGGCACAGACCTGATGGGGGACGCAATGCGAGCAAGATGAACAGGACACACAAAAGTGATGGTGCTGCGCGCCCGTATCCACAATCAGAGCAATTAAAGGCCTGTGGTTCACCGTGGTTGTGTAATAGCTGCGGGGACGGTCAAAACCCTAAGCCCACAGTTAGCGCTACATTGTGAATCCAATTTTCATGAGAGTTTCATTATCAAATGATCGTAATCTGAAAGCGATCTTCAAACTGAAGTGAAAGCGCACTGGGAGCACAGAAGCGTTACCCATGACGAGGCAAGGTCGTCTGGCAATGTGGTGCGCTCATTGTTCGATGTGGAAAGGCTCCTGTTCTGGCAGTAATACCAAAGACATTTGTATTGTCGAATGTGGCTGGGTTCTAGTGATTTCAAAAAGGCTTGATACTACTGTAACGGTCTGTATGCTAAATGGAAAAGAAGTTGAGACTTGCAAGGTGACTGCATAATTCACTCGCTGCACTCCAACAAAGCCACTTCCTGAAGTTTGTGTGACCTCCTACAATTGCTCAATCAAACTTTTCAAGGAGTTTGATTTGAGTAAGTTAGAAAACAATTTCTAGCAATTCACAACAAAATTTGCAACAAAGTTCATGTAGGCTTAAAGCTAGGTATCTGTTCATATGTGTTGATATCTAGTGACATTCAACCCAAAGAAGAATGGGTGTGTCCAGGAGTCCAACCAACTTGGCTGGTTTGGGTCATTGCCCCACCCGAGTGCCAATTAACACTGGATGGAATGGGCCATGTTTTGTACGGATGCCCTAGTTTTACATAATGTAGGACAATCTGGATTCACAGTCTTCAGCTGCGGAGGAAAAATGCGTGTATGGTGTCCACCTCTTAGGGTATGTTCCCACTTGGCCTTAGTAGGGTTCTTACGATGTGGTATTAGCTAAAAAATTTAAGGTACATTCCAACCTACGTTCGTTGGTATCCTCTGATCCTACGTGGCAAGTGATGTGGCATTAAAGTAAGAAGGATATTATGAGTATTTAATCACAAGCTTTCTTTGACCAACTACTATGAATGTCGTACACATTTAAAGTTCCTTTATCTTCTGAAAATGTGATTTTCTGAAGTGTCAAGCCACTCTTAGCTAAAGTGGCTTCAAATGATTGATTAGCAAAGAACAACACCTCTCAATTAGGAGAGGTCATGTCTAAGATTTAAGTGGAACTCCTAGGTCATGTCCTAAATTGGGAAGAGAGGCCTTTTATATGCATATGGGGTGGTAGCAAGTGAAACAATTCATGTGGGATTATAAAAGAGAATTTGTAGGAACTCAATGACTCATGATTAAGTTCAAAATGTAGGAATAATGTTTGAAGGAGAATTTCAAACCTCATTTAGGCATAGTAGAATAACATTTCAAAAAAAAAATTGAACTAAAAAAAAGTTGTTAGATGAAGTTCAATTTCATCTTCAAAAAATCTAATTGAGATTTTGAGTTTCCAACCAAAAGTTATGAGCAAATTTCAATAAAAGAACATTTTTTTGGACATTTTCAAACATCCTCTTTGAAATTTGTTCATAACTTTTGATTGAAAGCTCAAAATGTCAAAAGGATTTTTGAAGATGAAAGTTAACTTGATTTAACAACTTTTTTTAATTCAATTTTTTTTTTTAAATGTTATTCTATTATCCTAAATGAGGTTTGAAATTTTACTTCAAACATTATTCCTACGTTTTGACAATGAGTGGTCAAGTTCTCTTCTTTGAAATATTCCATCACTTTGAAAGATTCATAATAAACAATTGATTTCAATATAAAAATGACACCTTCATCCTTTCATCCCTCAAGTGTCAATGAAGCAATTCCTTCACTATGTCATCAAATTTTTAGTTATAATAGATGGTCAAATGACTTAAACATTGACAGATACCTTAATTATCCATAATTTTTGGATGAATTGTATGAATAAGGACTCTATAGAGGAAAAAGTAGCCTCAATGAAGGCTAATAAATTCCATGTTTGTATATGTAAACACCTAATAACTTTTAATGACTCAATTTTTGCCAAACCACTCCAATAAATGCTTCTTTATTAAATAAGGCCTCTTCATCTTTGTACATAAGTATTATGTTTTAAAAACCACTATTACCAAACACCAGGTAGGAACTTATTCTTATGCATATCCACTTTAAACTTTCTTTCTCTTTTCTTTTTCTTTGACTAGACTTTTCAAAGATATTTGGTCAAGCACATTCTATCCTCAGAATTTGCATGAAAAGACTGATTCATATCTCTAATTAGACAATTATTTGGGAGGATTTCAGCATACCATATTTAAAACTATGCATCATGAAAGGAAACGAATGCTTTTAGGCTAAATTCAGCCACCGAAAGTCTGGAACGACGTATCATTACGGATAAGTGTCTCTCATGTGTGCAAAATTTGGTTTTCTCAAGCTTTCACTTCCCACCTAAAAATGTCCTTTTGTATATGCTTCTAAAATACATCTCCCTTATCCAATCAAGCACAAAATTCAAGTCAATTCTCACAATGCAGTTCTGTCTAAAACCAACAAAATCTATTATCCACATAGCCTTGGTGAGAGCCGTGAAGGATAGCTTCGCCGCCTTTCTAGCGTGTAAACTACATCATGCGAAAAGCGAAAACGAGACACAGTGCAAGTAAGGTGACCGAAATTTGCGACGAGGTACCATCGTCGTCATGAACACATCATGTCACAAGCTAAAAATCTCAACCATTTACAGAAATACATCACAAATCTCGATCTCCTCGTGAATCTCTGCGAAGCAGCTGGCTTATGTAACACGGTACTGTACATAATACGACAAACGAGTACACCGCCACAGCAGACAAACTCTTCGTTTCCGTCGCGGCGGATTCGTAGCAACTCGGAACACAATCTCGACGCGGAGATCGCCTATCTAAATTAATGATCGACCGACGGAGCGAGATCGTGCTGGAAAACAAATACACAGACTAGCTAGACAACATTTTACAAGAAGTTGTCTTAACTTATTAAGAAGAGAGAGAGCTTCAGGCCTGGGTGAGAGCAGTGAAGAAGAGCTTCGCCATTTTTCCAGAGCCCTGGACTTCCATCGTGTAATCCTTGTACCGCAAAAACAACTCCGCGAGGAACGCCCTCGACATCGTCACCGCCAAGTCCTTCCCCGCGCACTGCTTGTTGTGCACCGTGGACTTCGAAGTCTCTGGCCCGTTCGACCAGAAGACGTACTTGATCAGTTTCTCGCCTTCGGGGCCTAGGAAGCGTCGGGGGAGGAACTGATTCGGGTTGTCGAAGACCTTCGGGTCGTGCATCACGATCGGTTGGTATCCATAGAGCATCTCGCCTTTCTTTACTTGGAACGAGTTTTCGTGATTCTCGATCACGAAGTCGGTTTTCGCTCGGGCGTATTGGTACGCAACGGGCGGCTTGAAGCGGAAGCTCTCGTACACGACCGATTTCACCAAGGGCATATTCTCAATGGCGCTGAGCGTGACGGTCCCGTCGGTGTCGGCCACGGCGGCTAGCACCTCCTCGTGAAGATCGTGCATAAGGTCCTTCCCCGCGGAGCTGATGAAGATGATGAGCTCCGTGAAGAAGATGTTGAAGCCGCCGAAGGAGTTGAAGGACAAGAAGAAGACCAGGTTGGTTAAGGCGTCGTTGCGTTCAATCCCGCTTGCCTCCGCAAGATCCAGCGCTTCCGTGGCGTACGTTTTCAAGAATTTGTAAATCGCGTCATATTTCCTATTCACTATAATGGAAGGAACCGGGATCGTGTGAAATGCGAGCTCCGCCACTTGCGGGAGGCCTGTTTGTGCCATTATGGGCGCCAGCTGCGCCCCCGCCCACATGACCGCCCCAGGGCCGCCATCACGCCCCAAGCTCGCCGGCCCTGGCGCGGCCGGATCATGGTGACAAATCGCGCGGAACAAGAAATTGAAGGGAAATTGCTGAACCTCCCCCGAGAAATCGGCTTTCTTCCCATCCGCGACATCTTTTTCCCACAACACCATGGACTCGCCAATCGCCTTGTGAAACTCGGGTAAGAAGTTGCGCCCGTTCTTCGCGAGGATGTCGAAGCACCATTGCTTGAGCTTCGTGTGCCGGTCCTCGCTGGGATCTAAGTACGCGCAGACACGGAAGCCGCTGGTGAAGCTGAGATCCGGCATGTAAGTCCCCGTGAAGAGGTCCTTCTTCTCGCACTTCTGCACGTCGAAGAGAATCGGGAAGCTCTTCTGGTCCAGCAAGCAGATGACGCGGGAGTCTTTTGCGATAATTGGGCCTGGAGGCATGTTGACGCGGAACACCGTGCTCTTGTACTTCTCAATGCGGCTCTGGTAAAACTTCTGCTCGCCTTCGATATAGAAGTAGTCCATGCGATCCTTCACGGCGCCGTAATAGGGAATGCCATAGTCGCCCGGAATCTCACGCAACGGCAGTTTCGATGATCGCGTCTCCGCCATGATTCCCCACAAAATTACAAGAGAAATCCCTCCTCCCCAATGCAAAGAAAATTCCCACAGTTAGAAAATCAGAACAAACAAAGCCCCCCTTAATTAATTAGCTACCTAATGCAGCAAAAGAGGTTCCGCAGCTGGATCGAATGCTTCCCGCAACAAATCCTCCTCTCCCCAATGCAGGATCGACAGAAAATACAGCAATTCGAATTCCGCCCCTGCAGCACACACAGCTCCACCCCAACTCCACCCCAACCCAACCCCAACCCTCAGTCGAGAATATATCTCCCGATTCGAGAATCCTCCTTCCCCAATACAGCTGATCTAAAACTCCCTCCCCCAATGCAGCTGGTTTCCTGATTACAATCACGCACTTCCTTGGAATATTCAAGCTCCTGGTGATGCCAGATTTCCAGAGAAATATATACGCATTGGCGTGTGTTGATCGATCGAGACCCGGCAGATAATTAAAAGAGCGAAGTCGGAAGTGGATTGGGGGGGCCATGGCACGGGTTTTTCATGGGCACAAGCCACAGCAGGAAACGCGCTCTGCATGGGAGTACTCGGTATTGCTCCCATGCAACAAGCGTCTGCGGTCTCTACCAGTATTTTAAGGAAATCTGGATGTGCCGCTTCAGGTGAGAAGTAAGTGGCTGAGGTTAGGCAATTTCAAATTTTTTTTTGGTGCAAAATTTGGCTTCAAGTAAGGAATTATTGTGAGTTAGTATGGCCTCAGAACAAAAATTGAAAAAACATCTTTGGCAATTTCAGCTCTTGGGCTGGTGCAAAATAAGACAACCAGATTTCAAAGAGTGATGCAAAATGGGAGATAACCAAATTTTGACTCAAAAAACTTGCTATAGATAATGCATAATCGTTGAATCAACATTTGGAGGATGCTTAAAAGTCCTTACTTATTAAACAACCATGGCACACTTGTGTCAAAACACATCAACAAACAAGCAAATGCATCAAGAGCCTCTCTGGACACCTGGACACACTTATCAAAGTCTTAATCACATCATCTATAGCAATAAGTGGGACAACAATTACTTTAGTAGTGGTGCAACCTTAATGTTTTATGATTACAACACCTACCGAAACGATGAAGGTACCTATATATATATGGCTACAATCTATACCCATATTTCTAACTTTGGTTATATTTTAGGCAATTGCAAATGAAAAGTTGTTGAATCAACATTTAGAAAGGTGGCAACAAAGTGGCAAACCCTAGTATTCATGGTCAAGGTAATAGCTACTAGGATGTCATCTAAGATTTAGACTTGGCTTTCTAACCTTTTCTATCTTAAAATTTTTCCAAAGGCTTGGTATATAGAAGATAATTTTTGGTGCTTTTAATCTTTCTAAACCTCTAAAAAAATCACTAGTTTGCACTTCTTTGGTCTCATAAGTTAAGAGTTGAAGGAATGCAATGGGAACATAGTAGGAACTCAATGTGAATGTCAGAATTGGCCACCCCTATCAATTCGGTGGCAGAATTGACCACACTTCTTCATGTGTAGGATATTTTGTTTCCCAATTGTGCCTTGAAATGGGCCAAATCAAACACCAAGACTCTTAATATCTCCTAAGGAACAAGTTGTATTTTATGGCAACATAGCAATTTTAGGCAACTCACTACGAATGGAGTTTTTATTTTTTTACTTTGAAATTTTCACATTACATGAGACAAGGTTTTTCTCTAAAGCTACTCGGGGAAAATTTTTAAAAATTCTTTTTTTCAAAAAAAACTTGAAATTAGTTTTATAGATGGATGGATGGGGGGGGGGGGGGGGTGCGCATGCGCACGCATTGAAAGCTTTGAATCACTCCATTTTGATTAATGACATGAAAGTTATGAGGAGTTTTAGTTCGTGGGTAGTTATGGAATCTCTACTCTAAAATAAACTTTGAAGTTCTTTATTTAATTCAATTTTCAATATTTATAAAATAAAATAAAATCATAAGATACAAATTATCTATTACAACATTACAAGTATTGGAATTGGCATTTTCAATTCTATAACTAAATTCTGAACAATTTAGTATTTTGAATCATCCTCTACTTCTTTTAACTTCCTATTTTTTTCCTATATGTTGTACAATTCCAAATGTTTTGAAATTTTCCAAACATGTAGCCAATTTTATTTGAAGAGTGAATCCAAAGAAGCAATATCATTTTGAACATTTTTTCATACAAATGTGTCCTTGTAAAGTGTAGCTCAACTATGTTTTGCATAACCAAAAAAAGGGATTTTGTCATTTCAAGTGCTAATATCTTGCAATCTACACTATGAAAATTTCTGAACTTTTTTCCACACCTTTTCAAACTATTGTACTACTATAAAATTTGAAACTTATACAAAAAAAAATGGCAATTTTGGAGTGTTTTGGGTGAAAACATATTCACAAAACTTTAGGGGTTAATGTCCTAAAAATTCAATTGCTTTCTATGTGCTTGCCATGTGCTTGCCATAGTCATTAAAAGCCTTAGTGGCAATTTAGCACATTTCAAGGAACAATTAGGAAGCAAAATGCACCGCAATTGAAGTGTAGCTTATTCGATAGTAGAATCAGTACAAGTGGCTGATTTTGGCTTTCCCTCGCCTCTTATTGTATGAGAATCTGCTTATAGAGAGGTGAGGGAAAG
Organism: Pseudoscleropodium purum; assembly: GCA_963969395.1. NCBI lineage: Eukaryota > Viridiplantae > Streptophyta > Bryopsida > Hypnales > Brachytheciaceae > Pseudoscleropodium > Pseudoscleropodium purum. The sequence continues at coordinate 32,348,495 of OZ017795.1, forward strand.
ACAAAATTGGTTGCCCCTACACAAGAGCTTGTTCTACCAAGCTCCCCCTTATGACTTGTTCCCATGCAAAATAAGCATTGACAAGCATGTTTTCTAGTACAATGCGGTATTTTGTAGATTGATGGCATAACTAACACCATCATGGCCATAGTTTATGATAGTGGTGAACCTATCCTACACTTGCCACAATTAGAGCAATCCTTTGTGTAGGGCAATGCCCACAATCGAAGGAATTGCATCCCAAAATCAGTAGTGATGAGAAAGGCAAAACTTGACAAAGAGGCACAATTTTTTGACACAATTCCTAACAAAAAGGGCTATTGCACCAATATAAATTACCATCTAAGAGATTAGTCAAAAAAGAATTATTTTTGGAAAGACCATCCTAGGCAAGGGCCACTAATCACTACAACCTTAAACTAGGCTATTTGTTGGGAAAGACAAAATGGCCACTACATATATTAAACCTGATATCAAATTTGGCATACAAAATTGGATTTGAATATACTATAGTTTAATGAATATAGTGGTAAAAAATGATGGATGAAAAAGAATTGTTCAAATGATAAAGGGGGTCATGAATATATCAAATGAAAAATCAATAATCACTTATTATATGGAATTTTCCACATATTAATCTATAAATCACAAAAAATAATCTGTCTTGTATTTGGCCAAGCAATTTCTTTGCAGTGGTTTATGTCTATTGATGGTGTAATAACTCCATAGTTTATAAGTTATATGATCTACCTACTCTACCAATCGAAGTAAAACTCCATAAGTTCATGATATAGTGGCACCATAGACTATGAGCACATTGCACCTAGCCTTATAGTACTTCATATGCCAAGGCCCGGTAATTCTACAAATAGAAATATAATACACAAGAAGTAGCATTTGCAATAGAGGGAAAAAAAACCTTGCAAAAGAAAATTTGGTGTTTTCTGTGGTTTGCTTGAAGCCTTGAACTAGATTGTTAGGAAAACTCAATAAACACATTTGTGAAATTTGGATGGAAGTTTGTCAAAATGAAAATGTGACCATCTATTTGGATGAATAAAAACATGACATAGAGTCATTATGAGCAATGCATTCTGTACGCATAGGTCAATTTTGGCACCTTGCTAACAAAACAATTTATTTTAGGGAGTTCAACATTTGGACTTCTTTGCTTTCAAAACTTTGCTTTTTCAAAATTTTCTAACACTACTAGTTTTGGATTGATTTTTTCTATTCATCATAAATGCATTCCTTTTTTCAAAAAAATTTCAAGAATGATTTTTGGATATTTAGAATTTTCAACAATGAAAATTTTCAGATTTTCAGAAATATTTATACAGTTTTTAAAATTTTAGGCACGATCCATAATTTCCCAAAAATTTCCGAAATTGACCTACACATACGATAGCAGACTGTAGGTACTTCGAAACCCTTTTTTCTTTTCTTTTTTTTAAACAAATGAAAGTGAACTTTGAAACCCTTTCAAGAGTGGAACTTTACCATTTAATTAGTTGGAACCAATTAATGGAGCATGCTTGCCTGCTACCCCAGCAGTTCAAAATTCCGTATGCGTGGCGTAATGACACCGTAGTGTACGATTATAGTATCGATACCCAAGAGGAAACTACGATCTCCGTATCCTGAGTGCGTCTTCTTTTTCTTTTTTTTTATCAAATGAAATGAATTTCATTGCAAAAGAGCAAAACTGAGTGTATGTACAAAATCAGCCATTGAGGCATTTAATGTCCCAAATATTCAATTGCCTGGCTGGCATGTGCTTGCCATAAGGTAGGAGGTTCTAAAAGTGCACACGCTCTAAAAGCACCCACCCCCTCAAATGTTCAAATGTATGTACATGTTGCTTTCTTGTAGCCTTTAGCAATGTACGAATAGTGTACGTTTTAGGAGGTGGACGCTTGTTGAGCCCTATGCCATTTCAACTTCTAGATTTCATAAGTAATTCTATAAAGCTCTAAAAAAATATAAAACGACTTGTATTAAATGCCAAGTCCACTTGTCTTTCAAGGAAAATTTATTGAAAAATTTATTTCAAAAAGTTTCACTTCCCCCCAAATCAATTCTATTTCTTAAAAGATTCACTTATGAACCTCCTACCTTGATCAATGAAATATTTCATATGTTAAGGAGATTGTGCCAAAAAAATTGGTGGCAACACAAAGGGCAGAGCTTGACAAAGAAGACATGATTTTTCAATGCAATTCTTGACAAAAAAAAACTCTTGCTCAGTATAAACTGCCTACTATGAATTTAGTCTAAGAAGAATTCTTTTCAGAAAGACCATCCTAGGCAAGGGCCTCTAGTCACCACCAAGGTCACCACAATTCTTGACTAGCTATTTGTTAGAATAGACAAAATGGCAACCATAATAAAGTCAATATCAATTATGGCATACAATGTGGGATTTTAGCATGCTATATTTTAGTGAACATAAAGATTGAAAAAATGATGGATGAAAATGAATTGTTTGAATGATAAAGAGGGTCATAAATATAACAAATGAAAATCCATAATTACTTGGTACTTGGTATTTCTCACATAATCTCCAAATTACAAGAAATAATTTGTCATGTATTTGACCGGACAATTTCCCGGAAATGTTTTATGTCTCTTGATGGCTTAATAACTTTGTAGTTTATGAGTATTAGATAATCTACTTGCACTATCAATTGAAGCATGACTCCGCAAGTTCATGGTATATTGGCATCATAATCACTATACTTAATACCAAGAAGATGTTTGCATCTTCTAGGTACATAGTGATAAACTATTACAATGAGTTCCAAAAAATTACATTAATTTAAGTTCATTTCATTTAGTCTCCTTCCCTAAATGCCCAAACTTAGGAGTTAACCCCTAGATGTCCAAACTTTGTTTTTTTGGCAACATAGCAATTGTAGGCAACTCACTACAAATGGAATTTTTATTTATTTTTCTTTGAAATTCTAACACAACATGTGCCTAAGGAATAGCTTTAAGGCCCAATAATTTTCATAAATTATGACTACATATTAAAAAGTTGTGAATGATATGTACTTTTCATTGCTTAGTGAGCAGCCAAGGCAACAAAAAAAGCTTCTTTAAAACTCACTTTTTTTCAAAATTAAAAATTAAAAATTGGTTATGTGTATGTGTATATATATATAAAGCTTTTAATCATTCTATTTTGATCAGTGAGATGAAAGTTATGAGGAGTTTTAGTTTGTAGGTAGTTATCAATTTTCTATTCTAAAATAAATTTTGAAGTCTTTGATTTTATCTCGATTTTCAATATTTTTGGAAAAAATTTAACCATAGGATGTAAATTTCTTATTATAACATTGCAACCACTAGGATTGGCATTTTTCAATTTCATAACTAAATTATTAACAATTTAGTATTTTAATTCATTCTCTATTTCTTTCTACTTTATTACTATTTTTTTCATATATGTTGTACAATTCCAAATGATATTATACATGTAGCCAACTTGCCTTGAAAAATGAATCCATAGAGTTGCAACCATTTAGGACATTTTTTCACACAAATGTGACCTTGTAAAGTGCAATTGCGTGTTTTTTTGTAGAGCCAAAAAAGGCTTTTTGTCAATTCAAATGCTAATATCTTGCGATCTACAAGGTGGAAATTTCTAAATTTTTTTCCACATCTTTTCAAATTAGTGTACTACAAGACCCTGAGGTTGGACATGTTCAAAAAGATATTTTCTTCTTTATTTGTTTTGAAATGGTAGTTTTGGAGTGTTTTTAGTGAAAACATACTTGATGAACTTTGGGGGTTGAAATATCAATGGCCCAAATTTTTTGGCAATGCAAGGGTAAATTTTTACCAAAACTAGGCCCTATTACATCTTTCCGGAATACAATGGTACCATAGACTATAAACATTGTGCATGTAGCCTTCTAGTATTTCATATGCCAAGGCCCGGTAACTCTACAAATAGAAATATGATACCGTAGTACTTCTTCAATTTTGGCAAAAATTAATTGTTTTTTAACAATATCATAATTTCAGAAAATTATAATGATTATTGCCAAAAATCTTGAAAATTTGCAACAATGATTGCTAAAATCAATGGAAATATATGAGTTTCTAAGGTTTAGGAATCCTACCAAAATCATCAAGAATTAAATGACCAATTTGTTTTAAGAGAAAAAAATATCCAATGTTAGTAAGAAGATTAATATAAATTTCAAAGATTATTTACCATCAAAGATTTTCTAGTAGGAACATTAAGAAATTTCTTCATTGAAACTAAATGAGGATGGGAGATGGAGAGATTTTTTTTATAATGAAATTCATTGTCTCTTATGAACCCTCAAAAGATATGAGATAATTTGAAGATGAGAGCTTGACCTCTCAATTGTCAAAAAGTAGTAATTGTGTTCAAATTAGAATTTTAGACCTCATTTTGGCATAGTAAAATAACATATTCCACATTGGTTATTTTACCCCTTACCATCCAATTTGTATAAACAGCTTATGTTTCTCAACTCCACACACATCAATAATATTGCTTACAGAACTACATGATGAATATTTTATTGATTCAATATCCAAGATGACGAAAATTGCAATAATTATTTTTTTTCTACCTAAATGAAAATTTTAAAGTCCATTAAATATTTGGTAGAGTGTGCCGAAATTGAAGAGATACTATGGTATACACTAGAAGTAGCATTTGCAACAGAGAAAGGAAACTCTTGCAAAAGAAAAATTGGGTGTTTTCTGTGGTTTGCTTGAAGCCTGCCTGCCTTTGAACTAGATTCTCAGGTAAACTCAATAAATAAAATACATCCGTGAAATTTGGATGGAAGTTTGTGAGGATGTAAATTTGACCATCCGTTTGGATGAATGAAAACATGACACGGAGTCATTATGAGCAATGGATAGCATCCTGTAGATATTTTATGCCTGCCTGGAGGTAGCTCCAATTAATGGCACGTGCTCGCCTGCTGCCCCATCAGCTCGGAATAATCCCGTATGCTGGTGGCGTAATGACACCGTAGTGTATGACTATAGTATCGATACCCAGGAGGAAACTACGATCACTGTATCAATACCCAAGAAGAAACTACGGTCGCAGTATCCTGTATGCGTGTTTGTAATCATGCTACATACATATAGAATACGCTTTTCTACGTATTAGTGCACGTGTTAATTGCCAGTCGCTTTCGAGACGTATAGAAAGTGCTCCTCAAGGGACGACGTGATCATATCCTTTTGTACGACAGAATGTCAATAGGTCGTGAATCCTGGGACTGATTCCAAGGACTCGGAGCACATGTTTCATGCTACTCCCGCCGTCCTCAAATGATTTTGTACACAATTTTGTTGTTGATATTTTTTTTGAACCAATTTCATTGGCTATATCATAAAAAAACATAATTGAGAAAGGTTGCATATTTTATATCACTAGAATCGATCACAAACATTGCACGTGTTCATCGCAACCTAAATTGAAAATTAGACAAACGAAAGTATAGTTTTTTGACCTGAGGTAGAAGCACCAATTGTCAACCTTGCCCAATACTTAATCCTTAGGGTGCTCTATTTCCAACCTTAGGTTAGAACTGAAGCTTAGAATGTGTCTTTTCGTCCTTTTCAAGATTGGAACTAATAAGATTATGACATGTGTCTTAAAATAGTGAGCAAGAAAGTATGAAGTAATGAGCACGAAGGTAATTCTTGAATGATCAAAATTAGAAGACTTTTAAACATTGGTTATAGGTCAAGGTTACTTTTTGTCTCCCAAAATTCACAATATTTTCAATTTTGGAAATAAAGTTTTGAAAATTTTTCTATTCCTATATTTCCTATCTTCCTACATAGGAAAAATTTCCACCACCTCATACTTGTACGTGATCTACTCCAAAACTCCTTACATGATTGACTACTAGTGCTTCAACTTTACTCAAAACAACCCTAAACAAAATGACATTCAAAATGGACAATCAAATTGGACCAAAGAGGGAGTTTCTGATAAAGTAATCACACCTATAATCCACCATTTTTTAAATCCAAATCCCACTTTTGAACAGAAATTGAATAGGGAGGATATCCAAAATGGTGAGCATTAGAAGGGCATGTGGAAGGTACACTTGGGTAGTGATTAGCTCTATTTATAGTATAATGTTGTGGAGGTAGAGACCTTATAAGTGGTAGACTTTGGGTACACTCTATCTTTTGTTTTAATCCCTAATGATTCGAACGACCATTTTTTTAGTTGTTGCATGCTTTTTTGAGCTTCTTGTTCAGAAATTTTGAGTTTCTAAAAAATAAAAAATAAATGTAGACAATAGGCTATGTCATTAATCCAAATGGCGGTAGTTTTATCAAAATCCAATTTAAACTCCACCTTGTGGAATTTTTCAAAATTAAGTGGTGTAATGTAGTTTTTAATCTCATGTTTAGGGATCGGTTTGGGCATGGACTAAAAAAAATTCCAACGAATTTGATTTTTGTCCACTTCAAAAAGGGCACAAATCTAAGGAGTTCAAGGAAAAGACAAGTGTCCCATTGGCATTTTTCTTCTTACAAACATGACTCTCAATTTAACAACCATTGTACATTTGCAAGCTCTATTATGAATTGATAAATACTTAGAATGCTGCAAAATTGTATATATATACATTTTCAACTCTTTTATCTTTCATTGAGAACAAAAAATTCATAATTTTAAATATTCTCAAAAAGATATGCTCCTTCAAAGTGCGATGCCTTTTATTTCCATTGACCCGAATAAATCTTCAAACTTAAATATCTCCTAAACCATACGGTCAAATAATTTGAAATTTTTGAAATGCTTACTCTCAATGTAAACTCCAAGATCCTATGGTTACATTCTATCCAATTTTAATAAAATTGAGCAAAAAAATGCTCAAGTTCTTTGCAGTTTTGGCCCATTTTGAAAGTGCACCCCTTTAAGTCATCAAGCGTTAACTTCTTCTCTATGACATATTTTGATACTACTAGTGTCATTTTTCAATGTGCATCAAATGGATTTGGGGATCACGTACATTACACTTTTAGCCTCTACTATACCTTGCATCTTTGAAAATTTGTAACAAATTCACAATGTTTCTAAAAATTATGGAGACACTTGCATTTGGATTCATAATCCTTCACCAATGTGCATTGTTGTTTATTATCTAGACCATATCAGTTATGCCACAAAGCTTATTCATACTATTGTAGGTGTAATAACTCAACTAAACTTGCTTTTTGGCAAGTAGAGAGGCAAAAGTTAGAGATGGGTAGTGTTTATTTTAGAGCATCTCAACCACGATAAAGAATAATATTTGTCCCCTCTTGTTATGGCTAGGCTTCTTCTATAATAAAACTAGTGAAAGGCTTTAGGTCTTTTCAATCCAATTCCTTCTAAAATTTGCTCAAAATACATGGTCTTAATATACAATAGTAATTTAGTTATTTTTTTAAATGAACATTTTTTTACAAAAAATAGCCAACATCTTTTGCTAGTAGCTAATTGGCAAAAAAATTGTGCATAAAACACACACTAAAGATGGAGTAGTTGTTTAGTACATTCACAAAGCTTCTACTTTTTTATTTTGATGAAAATTGAAAGAGAAATTACATTACAAAAAAGGTCATTATTGGTGTACAACAACCCCCCAACCTGCATGAAATAACTCTACATTTTAGAAGATATTCTTGAAAAGACTAAAGAAATTTTGGAATTTTCAATGGAAGTATACAATAGTTTCAAAAGGTGAATAAAAATTGTCAACAAGCAAGATTTTCAAAGGAGGCTCTTAGAAAACAAGGAAGGGCAAACTTTTGACTCTAGGATAATTAATTGTAACATTAGACTTAAAAATTCTGGTTGCATTTAGTTTGACAACAATTTCTAAAATGCAGGTTCCTTCTACTTGCGTAAAAGTGAAAGCATTATAGAACTCTATGAAGGCAAATTTGACTTGGTCAATTCAATAATTCATTTTTGATTCAAACAAAATATGGAAGTTTGTATCTTCCAAGTACAATCAACTTCCACAATGCTTTCACTTCAATATAATTAAAGAAACTACATTTTAGGTTAAGGTTTGTCTTTTTGTCAAACCAAAACCAACCCAAAAGTTCAAGTCCAATATTAAAATTAGTTTCAGTCTAAAGTTGAAAATGTGCCTAGAACACTTAAAGTTCGTTGATTCTCTTCCTAAGATTTTGACTATTGACAATTTTGATTCTGCACTAGAAAATATTGCACACTTATGAGTAGAATTCCACAAAATCTTTTTGTCTTTTCTTCAAGGTTCGTTCATTTTTTTACATGAAAGTCCACCTTATTTCCATTAAAAAAAACCTCCTACCTCCAACCCATCTTCTTTCATTAAGCAAATTTTTTTATAAATTAGGGTAGCTAATTTGAAGTCTTTTCCAAACTAAATTCATATTTGACCATTTGTTGAAAAATAATACTTTCCTTGAAATTTTGGCAAAAAAACGGTGAAAAAATCTAAAATTTTTCACTTAAGTATTTTGGCTTGTATAATATGGGAAAGTTGTAGAGAAACTAAGTTCAATGTGTGCAAAAATAAGAATGAGGAAGAATGCACTAAAAAAATGGATTTTTTTCCTCCAAGAATGAATATTTTATTGAATATAGATGTAGATTTTTCATCCGTACCTATTCTAGTTTTATAGACTCACCTATTATAGTTATCTTTAGCACTTTTTTCTAAGTCAAGAAGGAAGGCATAACATTAAATCCTGCATTTGAAGTGGGCCCAATAGCTTGGATTTATCCCAAAGAAAAATGTTGAAATTTTTTATTTTTCACAAAATTTATTTTTTGCAAATTTTGAATTCATATAGATGAAATCAAAGCCCTAAATTAATCATGAGAGGTCTAGAATATACCCTAGATATGGCTCAAAATAAGATAATTGTTTTGCTTTTATCCCTAAAGAACCCAAAAATTACCTTATTGAGCCTACTTTGAATGTAGGATTTAACATCGTACAAAAGGAAGAGAGATGAATGGACGAGAAGGTACAAACAATGAATCTTTTTCAATAAATAGTGCATTCATCTGTTATCTAAAACATGTTAGCCTATAAAACCATTGCAGGGGGCCTATTCAAAATAGATACTTCTATACCATACTAAGAATTTCACACATATCCATTCCTTCAAGACAGATCAATCTTCACCTATGGGATTGTCCACTATTCTTGGTAAACAATGAAACTCTTGCTTTTCTGCTTACCCACCCTAAATCTCCAAGCAAAAAAAACAAGCAATGGAACTCTTCCCATTAGTGTCTTCTAAGGTGGAGGCACCAATAACTGATCATTTAAGCAATTTGGGAGTAGGTTATGTGTAGTATGAATTGGTGGATATTTTCCTAATGTAGGAAGATAAGAAATATAGGGATTGCTAAATTTTCAAATTTATATTCAGAAATTTGAAATTAGAGTGCATTTCAAGAGGCAAAAGAACTCTTAACCCCTAAGCACCCAAGGCAAATTCAATGAAATCCAGACCTTTTCGACTTCAATTCACTCAAGCTTTTTCCTAAGAAGAGATCTATATAATTCAACCATACCAATTGGTAGTCAAGAGAGACCCAAAGGTGTGGAGAAAAGGACACATCCTTTGATTGTATAGCTTAAAAGATTATAGTAGTCAAACAAGAATGTTTTTTAAAATGAAGAGGCTAGATTTTGGCCTTTGGGGTGCTCAAGGGTTAATCTATAAGCAATTTTTAAACATTAGAGGAGATTTGAGGGCATTAAGAGTCCGTTTTATTTTTGTTCTCAATTGTGTTTCCCCGCAGCGAAGGGTATGATTGGTTGTCAAAAAAATTGTTTTTAAAAAAAAAAAAATTCTTAAAATGCAAAAAAAATTGAAATTGAAAAAAAAATTCTAAGAAATGATGTGGCATTCTCTTGGCCATGTTTGACTACATTGCTAGTTGTGTTCACAACGTTTTTAGGGCTAGGGAATTTGCAATCTCTTACTACCTTCAAAAATCCTCTAATAGTCTTCGAATTTTGATTGTACTAGATAATACTTTCTTACTCACTACTTCAGGTAATGTTGCATGACCTTATTAGTTCCAATCTTGGAAAGGACAAAAAAATCAAATTTCAAGCTTGAGAATCAACTAAGGTTGGAAATAGTACACCTTCTTGGTTGCGTACCGGACGAGGTTGGTTATTGATGCCTCCATGGCTAGGGAGGATTGACCCTTCTATTGCCTTGCTAGAGGTAAATGTCAAAATTGCCTCCTATTTTGTGCCGCTTAAATTTTGTATTTCATAGTATCCCCTTAGATAAATTAGGGTCTTTGGTTGCAAATGTGAATTTAGAATTTGCAAACTTGATCATATTTGGCAAATAAAAAAAATTTAGAATGTTCTATAAGGGTAAAACATGAGGCGATAGAAGAGACAATCCTCCCTGGCCATGCCTCCACCTTAGTGCTTTTTCTGCCCACCAATGAAGCATGGCAAGAGGCCCTCACCTAAAAAGTGAAACTATGGTAGGGAGGTCCTGAAATGGAGTATCTAAGGGGAAAATCAAGTCTGTAAAGTAGAGGATCTAACCAATGATTTTTTTTGGTAGATAGATAAGTGGAATAGAAATGAATAGCAACTAAAATTGTAATTTTCCGACTTAAAATGAATTAGTTATGATTTTTCTAAGCGAACAATGCATAGGTGGCTATTTTTGGTCATAGACCTCAGCAAGGATGAATTGACATGAAGCTTTGAAAAGAGCAGAGTAGTCCCAAAACAGACCAGCAGAGCTTCAAAATGCATGCACAGAGTTTCTTAAATGGAGCAAGGTAAGTGTAAGTGAGCATTTGAAGTCACACTTCAGTAAATGAAAAAACGTAGTCCATTTAAGCAACCAAATGCTCATTTTATGCATGGCTCTATGTGCGGTTCTTAAGGACCGCTCCATTTTGGGACCTCCTACCATAAGGTACAGTATGTTGGTAAAGCTCAAGGACCACCAGACTAAGAGCCTCCTTACATGTATCGGTTGGTGGGAGGAGTCAATAGTGTCAAAATATAGAAAGCACTTTTATGCTACTTGTACAGTGTGGAATACACCAGGATCGGTAGAACTCTCTCTCCTACTTCTACACTACACTTGCTGATCATTGGTGGCACTATTCTTGTCTTTTAGTTGCTTTCTTTGCCCACCGGGCTCACATGTAAGCTGGCCCTAAGTTACCCCAGCACTGACTGTTAAGTCCAGGTCAGAAGATGCTCAAAAATGCCTGAGTGAGTTGTTCGTGCAGCTGTTCGGTCTTAATGGAAGCTATTCTCATCAATGATATCTGGGTTTTTTTTTGTTTTTTTTGTTTTTTTTAAAATTTACTTCAACAACTGAACTGCAAATTGATGAGAGAAATTGAAGGGTTTTTAATTTTATACTTTACTTTTTATTATTATTTCTGACAGAGAAGTAGGGTTCATTACAGTACGAAATGCACAGAAGTGGGGCCAGAATGGGATTGGCCTGGCCAAGTCTAAAGTAAGTGCAAGGAGACTCTTGTGGAGGTGGTTTTGCCAAATGTTTTATCCATGGGGTAAGGTGCAGGCACCAATAACCAACCATGCCCAGTACCCAATCAGGAGGGTGTGCTATTTTCAACCTTAGCTAGTTTTCAAGCTTGAAATTTGATTTTTTTTTTTGTCCTTTCCAAGATTGGAACTAATAAGGTCATGCCACATTACTTGAAGTAGTGAATAAGAAAGTGTTGTCTTCTATGACCAGAATTGAAAGACTCTAGACATTGCTTATATGTCAAGAGTTCTTTTGCCTCCCAAAATGCACTATAATTTCAAATTTTGTAATATAAATCTGAAAATTTCGCAATCCCTATATTCTTATCTTCCTACAGGGGAGAAATATCCACCAATTTATACTACACAGAATTTGCTCCCAAATTGCTTAAATGATCGGTTTTTGGTGCCTTCACCTTAAACACGTAGGAACCTTTTATTTGCTACGCAATTTTTATTTATTTTTTCAAATTTTGAATCCATATTTGCAATCAAAGGCCCCTAATCAGCAAAGAGAGGTGTTAACATTTAAATTTATATGGCACAAAGTAGGAGGTTCTTTTTTTACATTCACCCTCGGTTGGACCTCTACAAGAGGCTTGTTGTTCTACTTTAGACTTGATCAATTGGCCGTGTTTGCTCTAGAATCAACCTTAGTGGCAAGGATCATGGAAGATTGACCCCCTTATTGCTCCATCCAAGGATAAATGTAAAAATTGGCTTCTATAGGGATAAAACATGGGGCAATAAGAGGGTCCATCCTCCCTAGTCAATGGCAAGGATTAGAAATAAGTAATCCTTCCAACGCTAGGAAATTGTCTATTCAATTTCTAGGCATGTTATTTAGCTTAATTAGAATACATACACCCATATGAACGAAAAGTATGATCCTCAATTTATGACATAGAGGCTTTGTCCTAAATTTTGTTTTTGTGGTCTTCAATGAGTTGCCCATCTTTGCCCACACTTTCAACTCTAGACAACTACACGATGTCTCCCCAACATCTAAGTTAATACTCTGAAACAAGGAACCAATCTCTCATAGGACTAAACAATGTCAAAGAAATGTTGAAGGTATGCTCTAGAGGAGTGGGGTGTGGACATTTGATTGAACATTACATGTCCTAACTTGTTTTTATGGAGCTCATTCAAATTCTACATGTTGCAAGGACTTGAGTAGAGACCCTTTTCTCATGTAGGCCCTCATAGAGTTGTCAAGGCCACCTATTAGGGGGAGTGTAGATGCTCTTAGGATTTCTTGCATGATAATGCAAGCTTGCCTATATAATCAATCATTACCTATTTTTCTAATCTTCATCTTAATTTGTCAAGGTAAATCTCTTTGTCTTTGTTTCCATATAGATCTTCATTTCTTTATCATTCATTTTCTATCAATCCATTTATTTTTATCATTCATTGTCTAGTATTGCCTTTATCAATTTGCTTTATCAAATGGATCAATGAATTAAAGGCAAGGGTTAGAAGTACACTACTATCTTTGCTACTTGTCAACTAGCTTGTTTATTAGTTGTAAATGATTTATAAAGTAAATGCCAAAATTATGTGAACTACCTAATGATTCCAATTTTTTGAAAGTTCACTTTTTACAAAGGACTTAATTCACAATACAAGAGGATGTTGCACCACACTTCTTTCCTTCCATTGGGATAGAGTCTTGTGGTTTTATTGTCCTTGTTCCAAAATGAAAAAAATTGTATTTGAAAAAGAAATCTTACAAAATCTTTATAAAAATTGAGTTTTTTTATAAAAATATTTAATATAGCAAATGAATATAGAATTTTCTAGTACACTACAATATATGGGGTTATTGGACAACAATATCATTAGTAGTTTGACTATCTTGAAAAGAAACATCCCCTCCCTACCTGCTCCCCCCAATTAATTTTTAAGAAAATCTGATATGCCAATCCACCCACCCAAAAACCAAAACCAAAAATTTGATATGAATGCAATATATGGAATACATTCAAATAAAATATATGGAATACTAGTATAGTTGTTAATCCCATATTGATTTCAGTCTAACATGTTCATAAAAATATAGACATGGAGATAATGAAAATTCAAATATGTGAGGTAATGAAAATTTATTCACTCATTAAATGAGTGGGTGACATTCTATCACTACCCTCTCAAAAGAAATAGACCTCCAAATCTCATCAAGCCTAGCAATATCAAATTGTTACATAGCAATCACACACTTAGTTGACTATTTGAATCTCATTCCTTTACAATGTCATTTTTCCTACAAGCATATAGACATGCCCTATATCAAACATTGACAATAGACACTGGAATCACTCCTAAAGTCCCAAGGCCTTTTTTTTCATCAAAAGTCACTTAAAAATTGACATTTCTATTGCAAAGAGCAAGAAACTTTAAAATTTATTTTTTAGCATATCCAAACAAAAGATCTTTTACTTAAATAGTGTTAAAATGTGTGGAAGAGATTTCAAAAGCTTTGACTTCATAGATTGTAAGATATTTACATTCAAAGTGAAAAAACAAATTTTTTTGTGCCTTACTCTATTAGATTTTTTGGCTTTGAATCTTCTTGATATAAATTTTTTTTACTATTAATTTAGAATTTCTAATTTCTAATATTGAATAATTGAGTTGAGAATCTAATATTTAAAAAAACAAATCAAACCAAAAACAAAACTAACTTAATTTTGACTCAATAAAATATTGTTAAGTAGAAGTAGGTTCAAGGTTGAAAAGAATATTCAACCATCAATAGAACTAACTAAAGATGAAATTGAAGCACACTAATCTCAATGGTGAGATTTTTTGAACAAGAGATCTTAACCTTGTGAAACATTTATTTTTGAAAAATAGAAAAAATAGATTTTAGAAATGAATCCTACAAGTTAAATTTTTTCAAGAAGATGCTTTGATTGCTTAAAAAACAAGATTGTCCATAATTTTTACCTAATAAATCCAAATTAAATGAATCAAAGCTTTCCATGTACTAGATACAAATGCAATCTATGAAGAAAAAATACTAAATAAAAATAAAAACTTGAGGTGTTTTTTTTGCCCCTCAAGTTAAAATTTAGACTATTGTACTATAACATTTACTCCCAAGCATTGATTGAAATAAAATTTATACTCTTGGAAAGCTAATGAATTTTTCTAATTTTACAAAAAAATTTAAAAAATCATATCAAATATTAATAGTGTAGAAACTTGTTTGAAATCCATTTTGTCCTTGAGGGGACACTGGGACTTTAGAAGATAATTTACAAGGTTGTGCAAAATTCATCTTACTTCTAGATTTTGTGTAGTGAGGGATTTGGAAAGTAAGATCCACCTTCCTAGGAACTTAACCCTAAAACAATATTGATAACATTTAGTGTCCTTTGGATGATTCCAAGAGGAGTTGTAGGACAAAAAGAATTTCATCCAATTTTTTGGGGAGAGTTTCTTCAATGCATTTTTTGTAAATAGTATTGAATATTCCTTACTATTTCATTATTATTTTATCAAAAGAAGAATAAAAATTAATTGTCAATCTCCCCAATAGAGTGTATTTTGGCCACTTCTTGCTTTATACTTTTAATGTGAATTTTAGCTATAAAAATAAAAAATTTTAATTTGTGCCATTAGAGGAGTTTTCAACCCTCTGTCCGAGGGCTATGAATTCCTGGCACTTCCTAAATTGCAAGAATTGCCCTACAATAGCTCATTGATGGGGTACACCGACTGCCATATTTGAAAAAAAAAAAAATTCAACTTTTTTCTTCATTTCAAGAATGAGTTTCTTTTTTTTGAATTTTTTTTGGGAACAACCGTTTGCTATAACTAATGGAGGGGGGAAATTGTAGGGAGCACTAGTTTGAAACAACCCTACCGACCTCCAAAAATCTTCTAATGCCAATTAATGAAATAAATTTTATTAGATTCAAACTCTGCTCCAATTGGAATTTTTCAAAATTTTTAAAATTCAAAATTTTATTGCATTTTGAACTTTAGATTTATAACCATGGTTTGTTGGTTTTATAATTTTTTAATGACACAATAACTTTTTGTGTATAACATAATCCAAAGCAAACTATACAAATAGAACTATGGTGAATTTTGAGATTTTTTGAGCATATTTTGGATTTGATATGAATTTTTCTTTGATTTTTCCTTAAAGACTTTACAATAATTTGAAAATTTATGCCATAGAATAGTGTCTCATAAAAGACATGTGATTTAATCTTTGAAAAATAAAATAAAAATGTTTAATTCATATGTAGTTGTAAAACGGTGGCAAACAAAGTGAAGGATTGGGAAGTATGAATCCATGGTCAATGGCTATTTCTTTTATGGTTAAATGTTGGATTAGAGCAAATGCCCTAATAGTCATTGGGCTTGAGACTTAGCTTTGGTACTATAAGAAAGTGGGCCTATTACCAAAGTGATATGAAAAAAATTATTAGACTCATGCATGAAGAGGTGCATTTTTCATTTATGCATACTCATAGAGAGCTTTTATCAAACACTTTTAGTCTATTGCATCTTTATTGGGTTTAATAGTTGGTATTTAGGACAAACTTCTGCGATGTAACAAAATCTGGAAAATAATTGGGTTTTCTAAAGTTAGAATTGCCTTCACTAAGTTGTATGTGTACTTTCATTTTCATGCGAGTAGGAAGAAACTACATTTTGTATTGTTGTCAAATTGAAAAGCAATTCTAAAATTCAAGCACAATGCTAAAAACAAGTATTTGAAAGTCAAAAACTTGTCCTTCCCTTGATTTTCACAAGCCTCTCCCAATATTTTGCTAATCAATAATTTAGAGTCTTGTCTTACAAATGTTGCTCACATCCAAGTAGAATTTAGAATTCCTTTTGTCTTTTC
Organism: Pseudoscleropodium purum; assembly: GCA_963969395.1. Taxonomy (NCBI): domain Eukaryota; kingdom Viridiplantae; phylum Streptophyta; class Bryopsida; order Hypnales; family Brachytheciaceae; genus Pseudoscleropodium; species Pseudoscleropodium purum. Next base: position 32,364,926 of record OZ017795.1, read on the forward strand.
TAAAAAGTGTGTTCTATTTTGTGCATGGAAGTATATCCATATAATTGTTTGATGGATTGGAACAAGTGCTCGCTAGACATGTTGTGATCAAAATTGCAATTGGTTGTTAATTTTCAAAAACAATACCACTATAAGAAACCCATTTTTTTTACCCAAGACATTGGTGTTTTTTTAAACATCAAGTTGTTAGAGTGAGCATGCCCTTAAAAGGTAAATTCTATAAAAATAAGTTGATGCTATCATTGATGTTGATGTTTTATTTGATATGAATACAAACACAATGATGTTTTGGGGAACATCCAAAAAAACATAGAAGTGCCATGTCAACAAGCAAATGTGTTTGACTACAGGTAAGTCTATGAGAGTTATTGTGGGCTGTGATAAAACACTAACTAGAAGTAAAAAATTTAGGAGTTAAGGTAGCAATGTGGTATGCTTTGCAAAAAAAGAAAATGAATGGATGTATATTATAGATGAAAAGATAATCTCTTATACAAATGGTGTGGTAGAAAGTGAAACAAACCATATAGAATATATAAAGAAAGAATTAATTGTGTTCAAAGTGAAATTTTTTAACAACATCCATATGTTTAACCCCTAAAGTTCTTTGACTATGTTCTCACCTAAAACGCTCTAAAATTGCCATTTTTTGGACAAGTAGGAAAAAAAAATGAAACTTTTTTTGGACACATCCAACCATAGGATTTTGTATTATGATGGTTTGAGAAGACTTGGAAAAAAATTTCAAAAATTTCCATCATGTAAATTGCAAGATATTAGCGTTTGAATTGACAAAAAGCCTTTTTTGGCCCTACAAAAACCCGGGCAGCTGCATTTCACAAGGTCACATTTGTATGAAAAAATGTGCAAAATGGTTGCAATTCTTTGGATTCATTTTTCAAGGCAATTTGGCTACATGCTTAAAAAATTTCAGATCATTTGGAATTGTACAACATGTAGGAAAAAAATAGTAAGTAGAAAGAAGTAGAAAGTGATTCAAAATACTAAATTGTAAATAATTTAGTTATGGAATGGAAAAATGCCAATCCCAAAGGTTGTAATGTTGTAATAAAAAATTTTCACCTAATATTTTTATTTTTTTTCCAAAAATATTGAAAATTGAGTTCAATAAAGAACTTCAAAGTTTATTTTGGAGTAGAGAATCTATAACCACCCACAAACTAAAACACCTCATAAATTTTGACTCATTGATCAAAATGGAATGATTCAAAGCTTTCTATGTATATATAAATCTAAAAAATTAATTTCAAATTTTCGTTTTTGAAAAAAGTGATTTTTTCATTTCTACCCGAACTACCCGAGTTGAAAAATAAACTATGTATTAGGCCATAACTTTTGACTCATATTTCCAAATGTCTTGAAGTTTAGTGCACATGAAAGATATTTTTTGTCCACACCTTCTATTAAAATTTGGGCCAAAAATATAGAAATATCTGCTCACATACACCTGCCTAAAAAAGTTATGTTGCCAAAAAACGCACCTTGGTCCTTTAGGGGTTAAATAAATGTTGAGATGTCTAAAACAACATCCAAATGTCCATTGGTCGAACTCTTGTCTTCAAATTATCCCATATTCTTTATTTGAACATGGATAAACAATGGATTTCATCATAAAAATGTTCTCCCTATTCTTTATTCTCACTAAATTTCATTGAAGTAATTCTTTCATTTTGCCATCAAAAATTCTCTTGATAGTAGATAATAACTAATAAATTTTCTTTAATTCTTGTTGAAATTCAATAAATTTTCTTATTTATTTTATTTTATTAATATATTTTTTAAACAATTATTTTTTGCTAAATTAACCATAAGTATATATAAGTGCTTATTTATCCCCCCTTCGCAAATATGCCTGCACAACTAGGTTTTTGTATTTGAGCTTTTGTCTTAATGGGTGCATAGTGTTGGTTCATTTGTTCAATTTAGGAGATGTGAATTGTTGTGGCTTGTATTAGGTTAAGGAACTCTTGAACATCATAAAAATAGTAGAGAACAAAATTTGCTCTCAAGTCTTGATCACTTCAGTTCTCCTTGATCTTGCAAGTTAATGCAACATTTATTGAACACCATGTAGAGGGTCTTGAACTTAGTAGGATTATTATATGCAAGAAAGTGTTAGTCTACTTGTTTCAAACATGGTATGGAACATCTAGCACTCTTATATAGTTATTACTCTTAAAAGATGGAATAGCCAACAAGTTGAATGGTAATATGAATGGTTTGATATTGATTTCCTTTTGTTTTAATGAAATCTATAGGTGGAAGAAACAAAACAATTACAAATTACTTTGCGAGCGTTGTGAGCCCTTAAGTTGGTACTTGGAACTTTGGATATATTTTTCATGAATGTTTTACAACATTTAGCAAATATTTATGCAAATATGCATAAATTAATGTATTTGAGTGAAATTTGTAGCAGTCCTTGTCAATGGAGTTAGAAGTCTGTTTAAAAACTAGAAAGATGCTTTTCAACATGTTTCTACATTTCCAAGTATTAGTAGAGAGATTGCAAGGCTAGAATAGTATATTTGAGTGAAAAGTGAGGATATGAGAGTTAGTTAGACCTAGTGTCTTATCCATGACCATTAGGGTGCATGTGACAATCTAGCTAAGTATAGTAGTCTAATATTAGGTTTAGAGAATCTAAAAGTCTGTAGAGTCCAATTCGTAGAGAATTTGGATTTTTTGTGTCGATCTTGTAGGAACTGTTAAATATCAACCAAAATCAAGAGTAGATGGTGAAGACAGAGATTGGAGCTTACAGAGAAGTGCTTTTAGAATAAAAGCATGCTAGGAGATCAATAGAGGAACTAGTCATCCACGACAAATCCCGATACGAGAATAATTTTCCCTTCAGGTAGAAATTATTAAAGAGTTATTAATTTTAGCAACTTCATGGATAGTGCAATTGGAAGTTTGGTTTTGCTCTAAGGTTTTTGGAATTTCCTAAAGGTTGCTCAAAAAGTTTCAAGATTTTATAAGCTTCCATGATGACTTTATAGGAAGTCAATCGCATTTGAAGCTGTTTGTAAATTCATAAAAATTACCTAGAGTGTGGTAAAATCTCACTAAAAATTAAATTAGTGTTTTGTATGTTGAATAAGTGCCCTGTCAAGTTTGAAGACTTTTGATAGGCAGAAGTACTAGAATCGGCAATGACATCGAATTTTACAATAATTTGCAACATAGCGGTAGATTGACCAATGAACCAAGAGCTAATGGTGTCCGATTTGTGCAAACAAGGGGTCTTTCCTTACTTTCTTCAACCTTCTGAACAACCTTAGACACTCATATTCTTCAAAAACCACAAATTCCAAAAGTTAGTGTTTTCACTTTTCTTTGGAATTACCATGAGTGGTTTTTCCACTGAAGAATGGCTTAGGAAAAAGGGGCAAAGGGTCCTACCATCTAATTTGGGTCTTCTAAACACGATGGTGCAATATGTTTTGTATTTGGAGTTGTTTACTAAAAGATAGTGAGGGTCAGTTCATAGTTTGATTTTTTTAGTGTAAGTTGTGGTAAGTTAGGGTAGATTTCTAGAAGACTTGAGGAAGAAACAAGAGTTAGATTTGATTAGATCCTCAAATCTTGCCTTAAAAAGTCAATTTTAGGAGTTGACCTTAGATTAAACACTAAATATCTAGAGTAAGTTAGGATTTGATTTCCAAATCTTTCAAAAGTCAATGAATATTATTTAGGCAATATTCCTAGGAATAATTGAGGCTTTTAAAGAACTTGCTTGAGAACCATTCCATTGACTAAAGAAAGTTCTATGGAAAAAACATCTTAGGGTAATTTAGGTTAATTAGGAAGTTACTTAGGTAGGAAAAACCAAAATATCTCGTGGTAAGTGAGGAGGTGGGCCCTTTCCCATGAGTATATAAGGGCCCTTCCTACTTGTTTCTCACAACTCATTCTCGCATCTCATTTTCTTGTACCGACATTTTGTTGGACAAACTTGCTCTTGTGTACCGATACTTTGTTAGACATAAATTCATTTTTGGTACACCACCATTATTGGGGTGACCAAATTTTTGCTCAATTGTTGTTCTTGTGTTAGTAGAGGAAGTTTTAAGGACTTTGGGTTCCCTTAAAACTAACAATCCTTGCTAACAAACTTATGAGGCTCTTAAATTTGCTTGATTTGTTGTTGTTTTTTAGAGTATTGAGAGTTGGTTTTCCAAACTCATCAGTTGCATCACTTGTATCACTTGTAATATATACTTTAATTTAAAATTCTTAAGGCAGCGAAGCTAATCTTTGCCAAAAGATTTCAAATTAAACTTTTGATCAACTCACATTGTATAATGGAGTTGGTTTGATTTTGATTCTTAATGTTCGATTTAAATGCTGTTATGTGTACTTCCTTTAAGAATTGAAAACTTGGTTTGGTTTGACTTGATTTCTAAAGTTTGGTTTAAACGTTGTTATGCGTACCTCCTTTAGAAATTAACATTTCAAACTTGTATTGTCAAGTCTTAGCCTAGGGTTGCTTCCACATGGCAAAGCTTTAGCCTTGAATCTTTTGGAATTATGGTGGAACCCCAAAATAGGAAAGTTATAATTTTGAGAGATATACTTTAGGTCAAGATCTTTGCTGAAGTTAGCCTGGGATTGTTCCCACATGGTGAAGCTTTGACTTTATACTCAAAATCTTGAAAAAAGTAATATTTAATAAGTTCTGACTTGTTAGAAGCTATCTAATTTCAAATACCACTAATTTCCTTCTTTTTCTTCTTTGAACTCTCTTTTGATATCCCTTCCTTTTCAAAACCTTTGTCTTAGAATTTGCTAGGAACTTTAGTTTAGAACCTACTTGGTAGATTAGTTAAGAAAATATCCCTAAACATTAGCTAGTTAATTTTGCTTTATTTTGATTGATTGGTTAGTTAGTTTAGACTAGAATTCCAACCTCCAACCCATTAATTAGAATGACTTAGTTAAGTTTATATTCTAAAAATCCATAAAAATTAGATTAGATTTAGTTTGTCCTTCATAGTTTGGAAGTATCCAAATTTGATTAGGAAACATAAAAAGAGTCCATTGTTTGGAAGACTAGAAACTGGACTAGATCTAACACCCTCTTTAGATATTTATTTGAATCCACGCTAGAACCCATTGTGTACATTTTGACTCTAGAGGGTGGAGTTAAAAACACTCACAAGCATCTAAGTTAGAACTTTAGACCTCTATAAATTGGTTTCAAACTGTTTAGTTGCCATGGTCATGAAGTTGGGGATGTCAATCTTAGGATGGTTGATCTTACTATTAGGGTCTAGATTGTGAGAGATCTCTTCGCAAACAATGATACCTCATGAATTATGCAAGAACACTGTTTTATGCATTGCATTGTTGGTTGCTAGATTTATTTGTCAATATGTCTTGTTTGCTACAAGAATGGTTTAGGTTGGTGTCATTATGTTAATTCTTATAGAAAATTGATCAACAAAAGTAAGGTGTACACACGGGAATAGTTCTTCCCAATCTTTTCATGCACAAGATAGTGTTCTTGAGAGAATAAAGAGACAGTTAGGGTTGGTGTAGCCATATGATTATCAAAATAGGTCAACCCAACTCAATCGGCACAATAATGGTGGTCATTATAGAGGATTGAAAAATAGTCAAAGTTTAGCAAATCTAATGGAGCACTTGTTGCTTACAATGGGTGCTCCGTCTTTCCTTATTAGTACATGATTTGCCTTGAAACATTTTTTTACTTTCTAAATTTTGCTTAATTTCGGATTAAGTTGAAGACAAGTATCTTTATCTACATATATTGAAAGAGGAGATATTCTTTGGTAGAACTTCTAGTAGAGTTACAAGATGTATACCAACAATTATGGTGGCTATTAACGGTCACAGGTGCTTATGTTTATATTGAAGCATTTTATTTTTGGAAATAGCTAAAAGAACACATTGTGATAGTGATGCACATACAATGCTTTTTTTGTTGAGCCCGAGTATAATTATATCATTGTTTGAACTAATAAAGAAAGTGGTGTTCATATGTGATAGCAAGAGTCTCAATAAGTTGCACGCTAATAAGAGACTTGTACGCTGTAGGAAAAAAAGATGTATAATATTCTAGTGTTGGAATATCTACAACAATATGAAACAAGATTTGTCAAAATTCTAAAAGGGATACACTTGCCTCTTGTTTAATATGTGACAAGAATTGGTGGTGAGGCCATCAGAGGAGGAAGCAAATTTAAGTGTCTTAAAAGGTTGTCTTGTGGAACCTTCAGTGAAGGTTCTCTTGTTCACATAAATGTTTTTCTTTGATTATTATTTATGATTATCAATTGCAAAGGCTTTGTTTCTCCTCAAGTTGATAAAGGATCTTTCTTATAATTGTAAGCATTCATTATGGAAATTATAAGTTGTTTGTTGTAAGTGCTACAAAGATAGAATTAATGACTTGACTTCTTGACAATCGCCTTGCTCAAGTGTCTATCTCTTACTTGATTACTTATCTATCATGTTTTATCACTCAAGTAGGTTCTTTTTGGTAAAAAAAAGCATGTGGTCTTCAAAAAATTATCTTACTTGTTCTGCTTAACCTAATTATACTCTTTGATCTTCATATGGAAAAATTAGATTCACAAGATACCTAAATCTCGATTTGTGAATGGTATGTTAGATGAAACAAAAGAATGATGTGGAAGACAAATGCCACATCAAGATTAATGGTTGCAATGGTTTTACAAAATCAAATCTCCATTCCTGCACCTATGCCTTCTACTCTAAGGATGCGATGGAACTGTCCCAAGACAATGAAGCCTTTGAAGAACAACTACCCAGTGAACCTCCAAATCTTTTGGTATTGGTAGGATATCCATTCTTCGAAGTTGCTCTAAACATATCTCAATAGTACCAAAGCATGTTTTCTCATTTAATTGTTGGCATTGAAGCTTGAAATTCCACCAATTCACATGAGATTAGCTTCTTCTAAATTTGTGGTTTTCATTTCTTGAACAATACTTTCTGTAGGGATTTTGCTAGAGTTGTGGCCACTCAAGGGAAGGCTAGAATGGTGACGTTGTGTGAAGTTAGTAGTACTTGTAAGAGGGTAGTATGTACTCAATTTTGTATTCGTAAATGGGCACATATGATGGTTGTATTATTGAAGCACTTGCTCTATATAGATCGAGACTATACAGGTTGTAGGTTGATCTAGGTCAAAAGCATTCTATGATGATCACAAATTGGTATCGATTTAGCAATCATTGTCTTATATTGGACCTAGATGACATGTAGGAGTTTCATATGTGACTTTATATCATAAGGTTCTTCCTTAACAATGACATCTTTATTTCTTTGGTCATTTGGTTGCCACATTTTTGTAGTGTGCTTAGGGTGAACATACCTATGTTTTTCAACCTCTAGTTTAGTAATTTTAGATGGTACCTTCTAGATCCAATTTCTTGTTTGAGGACAAAGTGATCTAGCTTGAATCTATTTAAATTTGGGGAGTTCTACATGCATAGATGCATCACACCATACATGGTAGATCATTTGGGAGTGTACAATTTAGTCTTGTATAACGTTGGAAAATAGTTTTGGAGCTTTTGGTGGCCTCGATGTACTTGATTCAAACTTTGTTTGAGTTACATTGATGGTTGCTTTAACCCCTTCTAACTCTGTTTTTTCAAATTGCAAGCTCTCCTACAAGTCTTACACCAATTTGATTTGAACTCCATTTGAATTATATTGATGGTCGCTTTAATCCCTTTTGAGTTTGTTTTTTTCAAATTGCAAGCTCTCCTACAAGTATTGTACTGACTCCAATTAGTACTTGTTGCTACAACAACTCATTAGGTATTTTGATTCCTTTTAATGTATTGTAATTGTGGAATGTCGCTTTGCACACTAGTTCTTTTGTGTAGGTTTTGCCTTTATAAAGTTGAGACGTTAGATTCTTTGTTTGTGAGTGTTTGAAGAGAATAGCGTTAAATCAATATCTCATAGTCAATATTGAATTGGTGATTTGTATAGGTAATCACAAATATGAATGAATTCTAAAATGATTTGTTTGACAAAGTATGATATTCCTTGGTTGCACCATTAGTGGCAGAATAGTAGAACATTTTGGTTCTAGTTTCCTTATATGTACAATATTATAGTAGTGTATTAGAATTGAGAAGGTTGAGAATGCAAAATTTATAAGTATCAGCATTGTGGAGGATGTACTATAGCTAGTATTTGTAGGGTTTTCCTAGCTAGTATTTGTAGGGTTTTCCTAGCTAGTGCTCTACGGCATGTTGTTTTTGTAGGAATGATGGTAGAAGGAAGCATCTCTTACATGGAATTTTATATTGTGAAAGGTCAGTTATAACATTTTCATTTCATACGTTTACAATTTTGGTATGCTAGTTGTTCTATGTGAATGTGGAAGAATGTGACATGCACAAAAAAGAAATCATTTTTGAAAGAAAAGTGGAATTTGAAGTTTGCCATATACCTTAATTTTGAGATTTCAAGACCAAAATTCTTTGCATGCCATATCACTACATACTTACAACAAATTCTTTTCCAAATAAATGGAGACAACAATAATATGTTGTTCACTAGGATACAAAAAAACAAACATAGTAACACATATGAGAGAAAACAAGTTGATAGAAATTTTGTCAAAATTGACAAATGAGTTAACAAAATTTTGTCAACTACTTGGCGGAATCAATACATCCCCTCTGACAAAAGAGTTGATAGTTTTTTTTGTCAATTTCTTGTCAATTTGGACATATAATCCCTTGTAGTGTAAGCCATTTATTCTACTACCAAGTCAAGTGCTAGTGTGCTACATCATGGATGAATTGGATGAAAAATTCCTACATGGCTCCTCGCACATGTGGCACTCATATGGCACCATTGTGGCATCCACATGTTGCATTGTCAAGAACTTGAAAGACCATGTTTTTGGTAATGATTGAATAAAACATGTTCAAATTGAGCATGTTTGTTTAGATTTGGGGACATTTTTTGCCCATTCATTATAATAGATTTTAGGTGATGTCTATATTTGAGTAGATTAATGTATAAAACCAGCTCTAACGAGTTTTTTCAAAAATCACCCAAAATGCAAGTTTATTATAGTGCAAGTAACAAATTGCAATTGGTTCTTTAAGCCTTTGAATTGTTATGACCAATCTTAACCTTGTAACATTGCTTTAGACGCTAAGCGTTTGTTTGAATGACTTCACTTGAGAGTGTAGGATTAAAAAAAAAAAAAAACATTTCTTGATTCAATATTTTTGTTACCTATTTTGTCACAGACATCTGAAGGAAGTGTAAATTTTGCATTGGCAAGACAAAGACCAAGTATTTTTAATGCTTGTACATATATACATACATACACACACACAGATATATATATATATATATATATATATATATATATATATATATATATATATAAATTCCATGGAAGAATGCATTGAGCGTTCAACTTCCAATAAAATTGAAAGACATAGCTACTAGAGCTAACTTGGGGGACAATTTTCTAGACTACTATGCAATTTATCATAAAGCCTACAAGGAGTATCCCTAAATTTGAAACTTACTCTCAACAAAGTTTTAAAGTCCTAATTTGTTTGCACTCATGTCTCCACCTAAAAATCTTGTTTTTATAAAGGTGAGTTTAAGTTTGTTTAGGATACAAGATGTTTGACATTGATTGCTTGCAATGTTGCAATGGGAGGAGGATTAGTAACAAAAATACAAAAAGTGTTCTATCAAGGATTAAATTTTGAGCAAGGTTCTTCTTCAATTGTTTCAATTTTTCTAGTCTACTTGACAATTAAACAAAGATATTACGTTTTCTTGGCATGACTAAACTATGTATTTTTACAATGATGATTATAGGATTGCCCCAAATCGCCTCCAAATTCTCACATTAAAACATTTTAAGCACAGTTATTTAGGTGTTAATTTTACAAGTGTTACCAACTTTGTAGAGATGGGCAATAACTTGCACTATTAGAAGAGTAGCATTAGAGGAGTTTTCAATCCTCAAGAGGATTGTGAGTTCCCGGTAGTTCTCAAATTGCAAGAATTGCCTTGTAACAGCTCACTAATTTGGCAAAGCGACTACTACATTTGAAAATAATTAAAAAAAAATTTAAATGAATTTTTTTTCAATTCTTTTCTACATTTCAAGAATGATTTAAAAAAATTTGGAAATGGCCATTCGCTAGAACTATCGAGGGGGAACTACAGGGAGCATTAGCTTAAAACACCCTTCCCAACCCCCTAGAAATCCTTTAATGTTAATGCCAAATGGAAGCCTTTGCATAGCTAGTTTTGTCCCATGATGACAAACCAACAACAACAAAACTCACTACTTTGAAACCCACCTAAATGTGAAATTGAATTGACCTTTGTAAGAGCATTTGTAGTATTGCATTCAACATCAAAATTTTAATTGTTAGAAATTGTCAACACTTCCAAAATTTTCAAATGCATTGAATAAAAATTTAAAATATAATTAGTTCATTTTAAAATTTAAAACATTCAAAATCTTACTAAATAGTATAGGAATGTTTGGAAAAACATATAGAAACCTTCATCAGGTAGGTTACAAGATTATAGCACCTAAAGTTAGAAAAAAAAATTTTAATAGCTTTTAGAAGGGCAGTTAATCTTGATAAGTTCAATTTACTACAATTCTTTTACAGTAAGATTTTGAAACCACACAAAGTTCCTTTTTTTACCATTACTTACTATATCATTGTATCAATTTTGGGGAATTTTTTTTGATAAATATATTTATTATTTTTTCGTTTAATTTACTATATTTTTTTCCTAAATCTAGAAAAAGAATTTCTTGATTTGAATTTTTTTGTGGAGAGTGGTAAATCTCCATATATAATATGGTTTTCAACCATATATAGTAAGTATCCCACCTTTCCCTCATTGATGACTACGTTTGTTCTAGCCTCTATTACATAGAGGTCATGTAGGTAGATTTTGTGGATTACTATAGGACTATCTTTACCTACATTTCTAAATTCTTCTGATTTCATGTACTCTATTTTTGATATAAAAAAATTTCTTGCACTACTTATGGATACCCTAAATTCGTTATATATAAAAATATGAGTATGTTTCTAAGAATCTATACACAAGCATTTGATGGAGAAAATCTGAGAAATATAGCATTAGAAACTATGCATACATACAATGACATAGATTACAAGAAGAAAAACATTCTAAAAATAGTCTGAAATACAAATCATACAAAAACCATACATAAACTAATACATGTATGAGCTTGGAATCTAAAGGCAACATGCAAAAATAAATTGTGTCTTAACAAAAGGTATTGGAGTTTTTTATAATTCATCTTGTGAACAAAAGAAAAAAATTGATTAGGGAATTGAAAACTCTAAAATTAAGCCATAAAAATTTAGATTGAAGATGCATAATGCAAAAATAGAAACAATTGAAGAAGAATATGGCACAATTGAAAAGGCATGTTCTAGCAATGAAATATGTCATGGAAGCATGTAGATGCCTTCATTAATCTCTGTTATTGTGTTCTAATCATTCTACATTCATCTATTGTGGTCTTCTTTGAAAATTTGCTATTTGCTTAGCAATGACTTTTTTTCATGTCTCATTCTACATACAAATTTTTATTGAAGTATTTTTTGACCCAAGGCAATTTTGGGGGGTGTTTGTTCCCTTGCATTCTCCATTACTATAAATGGCATACATGATAGACTAAGTGAACAAGTGAGGTTGATTCTTGTTTTGGGAAATTTTCTTGCTTAAGTAATGGCTTAGAGTTATCAATGAGACTAACTTTCACCATCCAAGCCTAGGGTAATGGTGAATTCTCTCTTCCTTTTTAAAAGCTTGTATAGTAGTGTAACAATATTTAGATGGATGAAAAGTGACGAGGTTACTAAATATATAGCTTGAATAAAACCCATTTAGACTTGGTTGATTGGGGCCATGATCAAGGATTAAGAGTCTCTAGGGCATCTCCACTAGGCAAGAAGACTTCACCAATACCAAGAACTAAGAACATTTCTTACCACATTGCCTATACATCAACTTTGTGGTTTCAATGAGGCTTGGGTTTTGTGAAAATTGCATTGTGAAGCAAATCATCTCTAACTATCTAATGAAAAGATGCAAACAACATATTTTTTATTAATCCCCTCTATTTTCAATTTTTGAAAACTATAGACCATTGATTTGCTGATAGAAAAAAATTGAAACCAATCCTAAGCCATTGGTTTGGGATATGGATACAGGTACGAATACAAATATGGGATATGAATATAAATACAAAGGGTATACACTAATACATAATATAGATATGGGGAATAAAAATCCCATATCAATTGTAGATCCCATTTTCATTTTGGAATTATAAATAGGGTGGGATGGATGGATTTGAATTGGATTTGGATTTGGTTCGGGTTTGGATTGGGAATTAAAAAAAATTATATTCTAGTAGGGAGTTAGGGGGTAATAAAATACAAAATCCATTGAATTAAACTAATTGTTTGAAAATTGCATGGACAGGTGAAACAAGTCATCCCTAACATACTCCAATGTTTTCATATTTGTGGTTGCTCAAGAATGCAAGGATGGTGGAAATGTAGAGTAACAATCTTCACTTCATCTTTTTTTGTCTTTTTTTATGACAAAATATGGATATATAGCATAACAAGTTGGTGAAAATGTAGAGCGGCAATCTTCTCTCTTGTCTTTTTTATAACATTAGGTAAAAGTACCTATTTTGGATAACTTAAGCATTTCAACTTGTATGATATGAAAAAGTCATGGACAAACTCAGTTGAATGTGTGCAAAAATAGGAATGAGGAAGATTGCAAAGAAATATGATTTTTTTTCCTAGAATGAATATTTTATTCAATATAAATGAGAATTCTTCATCCAGACCCATCTATCACATAGATTCACCTATAATGGCTAGCTTTGGAACTTGTTCCTAATCAAGTTGGATAATAGTTGATATTAAGCGGCATATTTAGAAATGGTTAGTTCCTACAACCTATTGGGACTCATATGTGAGCTTGATCTTGTCACAATAGGTACCCTCAACCGGTACCTCTTTTGCCTCATTTAAATTTGTTGCACCTGAGAAACTGATTCAGCAAAGTCTAATGATGCCACATGTTAGCTTGCTAATGTTACATGTTAACTTACCTGAAAACTTCCTGCCTCTACCAACATGGCAACCTCTAAGCCTTCAAAAAGATGGTTTGTTTCCTTTGTTCCTCATTTGGACAATACAATGCCCTAATGTGGTTAATTTTTGTATTGAATGCAAACTTGTTGTGCATCATTAATAATTACATCAACCTAAGCAAACCACTAGCTTGCATTGACATTTTCAAGTAATTGAGGTTACTTTTATGAAACAACTATTTGACAGTATTTTCAATTCATTCAAAACCAAAGGAGGTGAACTACCAAATTTAACCCCTAAAGTTCCTTGACTATGATTTCATTAAAAATGCTCTCAAATTGCCATTTTTAGGACAAGTACCAAATTTTTGAAAAAAAATATTTTTGAATGCATTTAACCGTAGGATCTTGTAGTATAGTAGTTTAAAAAGATGTGGAAAAAATTTCAAAAGAATCCACCTTGTGGATTGCAAGATCTTAGTGTTTGAACTTGCAAAAGTGCCATTTTTTGACCCTGCTGAAATCCGGGCAGCTGCAGTTCAGTAGGTCAGATTTGCATGAAAATAAAGACAAAATGATTGTAACTTTGGACTTTCTTTGTTCATGACAAGTTGGCTACATGCTTGAAAATTTTCAAATCATTTGGAATTGTTTAACATATTGAAAAAAATTAGTAAGTAGAATGAAATAGGGAATGATGCAAAATACTAAATTGTTAATAATTTGTTTATAAAATTGAAAAACGCCAATCCCAATGGTTGAAATGTTGTAATAAACAATCTACATTCTACCATTTTATTTTTTTCCAAAAATATTGAAAATTAAATAAAATATAGGACTTCAAAGTTTATTTTAGAATAGAAAGTCCAAAACTGCCCGCAAACTAAAAATCCTCATAGCTTTTGGCTCACTGATTGAAATGAAATCATTCAAAGATTTCCATGCATACACAAATATAATAAACCAATTTCAAATTTTAAATTTTGAAAAAAGTGATTTTTTCAGAGCTGCCCGAGTTGACATGTAAACAACATATTGCTTAATAACATTTGATTTGTAGTTCCAAATGTCTTGGAATTTGACACACTAAAAGATATTCCTTGCTCACACCTCGTGAAAAATTTTGGGCCAAAATAAATCTAATCTCCGCTTATAGGTGCCTACCCAAAAAATTTATAATGCCGAAATCACAAGGCCGGTCCTTTAAGGGTTAAGGGTAGAAATACCTATTTTGGATAACATAAGCATTTCAACATATATGATGTGAAAAATTCATAGAGAAACTAAGTTCAAAATGTGCATAAATAAGGATGAAGGAGAATGCAAAAAAAAAAAGAATTCTTTCTTCAAAAATGAATATTTTATTCAATATAAATGTGAATTTTTCATCTAAATTATTCCACTCTTCTAGATTAAGTTAGCTTTGATACTTCTCCCTAAGCTAAGAAGAAAAGAGATGAGTAAATGAAAAGGTACAAACAATGAATCTTTTTCAATGAATAGTGCATTCAACTCTTATCCACAGTAAGGGCCTGTGGATGAAAGGTACTTCTACCATAGTGATGCCCCATTGTGGCCAATCAAAACCTTTTCTAATCCAGATGTTGTCCACAATAATATAGGGTACATTATAAAGCCATCAAAGGGGCCTGTCTGAAATAAGTACTTCTACCATAAGACAGGCATATAGATATGACATCACATCACCTGGCATGTTGGGTTAAGGTGCAATGAAGGAAGAAACTTTAAATAGTACAGTATGAATTGCAGGGGATGCACGTGAGTACAGATGGAGATTCTCTTACTTGTTGAATTCATAAGGTGGACCACTTCTTTATTCCAGCCGCAGAAAATTGTGGAATATCGTCCTGGGACACACATTATGGACCACCCTCACCCAATTGCATCGTTTCCCTCTCCCACATTAAGCTATCAACCCCAAAGCCAATTTCAGACGAGGTGGGTGAGGGCAAAGACAATTCAAGAGTGGTTCACACTTGAATTGCACACTTCTTCATTCAAAGGTTAGAAAAAATGACAATTTCTCTTGACCTGCTGCAGATGTTCTAAGCTCTTTAAATTGCATATTTTAGATGACGAATAGGTTAATTCGAGGCTTTGAATCTTTAGATGCCAACCTCTCTTTTCAAACCTTCCTCTTCATGAAATTGACGTAAATAATGATATGTTCATAGAAAGATATATACACCAAAATATGCAAAAATTCAGAAAAAGATTTCGGCGGGAACATAATTGATGGTCACCGACGAGGATCTTAGGATTAATTATTTAGAGTTGGCCATCCCCCACAATCAAACTTATAGATTCAGGTCCCAGACACTCGATCAATTACCCAAACTTCAATAGACTGATGGGAACGACATTAGAAGTTCACCGTAACATGTACTCCGTAGTTCACAGTAGCATAGCTCTTTCGTAGCAGTTCTGTACAACATTCCCAACTTCGAAAGACTCACCATGCTAAAGCGAAGGCTTGATAATTAAGTGACGGCACCCGGAGGACTGAACTCGAACTAAGCAACAGCAACCAGCAGTCCAAATCAAGCACAAGTCGATGCCAGGAACAATTGCAAGAATTGATACAAAGGTGTCTCTGAACACAAGATACATGACCAAATGAGGACTTTAATGACCAATTGCATACAAATGTAGCGAGCCACACGAATTGAGACCAAAGCCCCATGTCGCACCTATGCTCACTCAGGCGTAGCTGTCTATAAGCACAAAGTGGCAGGCATCACATTCTGTCTATTCCTCATCCTCACCATTGATGGCGTTGAGACGTTTAACCAAAGCCGCCTGGCGCTCATCATAGGTCAACTTCTGAATCTTCCATCTGTTCATGACAAGTCATCCGAGCAGCTCAGTAAAATTAACAACTTCTGCAGCAGCAGACATTACAAGCATGCTAGTCAATAGCAAAGCATTTATCACGCAAATTAGTGTAGCAGAAGAAATAAACTCACGTTCTCTTCTTTGCAGGGGCTTTCTTCTCTGTCTTTTGTTGGGCAGGGTCTGCACGAATAGCAGCATGCACCTTCGTGTACATATCTGCAAGATCATCAGCCTCCACACCTTCCTTGATAAAGCCACTAAAGTGAGATTGGAATTTCTCAGGTTCATCGTCCTTCAAGAGCTGCAAATCAACCGCAAGGACGAATTAGCGCTCTCAAACAGTAGTGGAGAAGGTAGGGAATAAACGAACAGGTGTAGCTTATAAGCACGGTAAATGGGACACACGAGCTTGAAAGAAGATTTAGAAACTGTCCATGATAGACATTAAGGATCTCAAATCAAACTGAATCTAAACAGGTCAAAATCCCAGCAGCCAAGGTTCATTATGCACGATACCCTCATGTAGTCTGCAATGTGACCACCCAAAATGTACTTGCGATGGGTCTCGGCATTCAATGACTTGTCTTCCTTACTGAATCCGGGAAAACGCTTCTCACTATGGGGGATATCCAATCCTCCATCCAATGCACCCTAGACCACAAAAAATATCGAGTTGGTGAGTTGCCTATCCAATAAGCCAAAAACTCTAATTTCTATACAACTTCTCAGCAACTAGGAATTATGTTAGATAGAATTACGACAAATATCACAGACAAAAACTAAGATTCATACACGCGTAAAAGTTTACGTAAAGTAAGCAAATGACCACCTAAGACAGTGCACAAGAGATAAGAACTCCCAAGTAGGAGAGAATCGCGATACCTTCAAAGCACCGAAAACCCTGTTGCCAGTGGTGGTCCTCACCAAACCCACATCCAAAAGTGCCCTGAATGGTCTCTTTCCTTCACCTTCTTCTACGTTGTAGTCCTCTCCAGTAGCCTACACATGATCGGCTTTCATTACTTTCAAAACATATAAAAAGTAACTTTCCCAAAGGATAGTACAGAAAATATTTGAGTTTTTCAAGACAATACTATGCAGTGTCACTAAGGCGTGCTTCAAAAAATTATTGGCTCAGCATTGACCTACCGTTTCGTTGCCAACATACTCCTCGTCCAATTCGAAGTTCTTCAAGTGGCGGCGAGCCAAAAGAAGACCCGTGCAATAGGCTGTGCAGAACAGAGCAGACATCATCATCGAGCAATAAATGTACGAACAATAAGAAAATCCACAGATCAATAACCAGGAATGAAGCACGTATACATACCAGCAGCATAGTTGGTAAGACCACCCTTCAGCCCATAACGAGGGAGCTCATGGGCGTACGCAGAGGTGAGAACGATATCACCAGCGAGAGTGGCGTAAGAAATTTGCGCAACAATATCCTTGTTGGTCTGGGCAGTATCATTCAGGGTATATCAGCAAAAAAATCCCATAACCGTTTCGTAACCTAACCCTAAAAGCACAGAACCATGACCATAAGTCCCTCCCGTACACAAAATCGGCCTCAAAACACTTTCGTACCCTAAACAGAGAAATCCTAACATCATTCTAAACGCAGTTCTTCACCGGTACCCTACATTTGACAGATAAGCATGCAGTCGTAAAATAAATGACTTTACACGAAAGAAACCTCTTTCGACATCCGGAGTTCTGGTTCTTACAAATCGCACGACAAAACGGTACTTCGGCGTGTTGTATTTGTTCTTATCCTGGGTCGTCAAGCGGATCCTCGCCCGGTAGTCAGTCTTTCCGGCTACAAAACGGAAACCACAAATTCTTTCTCAAAAACCAAACCCTAATCTCGAATTCCCGCTAAAACAGAAATACCGCTATCCAGTAGAAAACCAAACTGCGCGTAAACCAAAATTGTACTAAAACCAAACCAAACCAAAGGCGAAAGGCTCACCTCTCCTGCGTTTATACTTGACCTGGAATCTCTTGAAGTAGGCCTTCGTCTTGTTAGGTTTGATGAAAGCCTGAAAAAATAGCACAACGAGCGTTACATTTCGAACTAGAGAATTTCAAGTGCCATATGTTCAATTGGTGGGAGAGGTGAGAGAAGCGCGACGAACCATTGCGACAGCAGAGGAAGGCGAGCACCGAGAGCAGAGGAACCTGAAAGAGAGACAAATGTTGCTTGAGCAAACCCTTACACTCAAATTTGCGGCGTTTCTGGGCCGTCCGATGATAAAACCCTAACATCTGTTCGCGAAGGCGTTCCTTGCGTTCCCCATCAGTTCGGATGAAAGTTCTTGAAGTAATGAACGAACGTTGACAACTGCGATCCATCCAATAACTCATATCGAGAGGTTATGATAGGAGGTCCTAAAATGGAGCGGTCAATAAGAACCGCACATAGAGCCATGCATAAAATGAGCATTTGTTTGCTTAAATGGATTGCGTTTTTCTATTTATTGAAGTGTGACTCTAAATGCTCACTTTTATGATACACAACAATGATTTTAAAGGACTATTATGTACACTTTCAAGAATTAGGAATGTATATTTCTAATGTGTAATTAAAATCTTAAATAAAAATAGATTGCAACTATAATTACTAAGGTAGGAGGCAAATACTTACTTTGTTCTATTTAAGAAACTATGTGCATGTATTTTGAAGCTCTGTTGGTCTGTTTCAGGACTACTCTGCTCTTTTCAAAGCTATATGTCAATTCATCCTTGCTGAGGTCTATGACCAGAAATAGGCACCTATGCATTGCTCGCTTTGAAAAATCATAACTAATTCATTTTAAGTTGGAAAATTATAATTTTAGTTGCTATTCATTTGTATTCCACTTGTCTATCTACCCAAAAATCATTGGTTAGATCCTCTACTCTACAGACCTAATTTTCTCCTTAAATGCTCCATTTTAGGACCTCCTACTATAAGGAAAGATTGTATGGAGAGAAGGCAAGTGGAGGTACCATACGCCCAGGTCAATTTCAGCACCTCGTTGCCAAAACTAACAATGTGCCAAAAAGAGGCACACAACCTTGTGCATGCCACCTCTTACAAGTTGAACCGTCGATTATTTTATGAAAAAATTAAAACCTTTCTAGTTGCCATTGATGTGATTTTACAAATACATTGTGAATGCCGATGAATGTGGTCCATGGATCCTTCTAAAAAAATCATTGATGGAGTGCCAAATGCCATTGATCTAGATCCGAATGTAGATACATATATAGATATGGGATATGGTTACAAAATACGGGTACATATACAAAATATAGATATTGATACGAGATATAAATATTATATGATATATAAATACAATATAGTATATATAGATATTGTATGGTATACAAATACTATATTGGATACGGTATGGGGATTTATCCCAAATCAAATGTCACCCCCACCCTCACTTCAAAATTACAAAGTGGAGGGATGGAGGTCGTTTCTTAGCAAAAATTATATTAATTTTTAATTACCTTCATATTTGAAGGGTTTTAATAATGAAAAATTGGATTTTGAGCTCATTGAGACAATTTTGAGCTCAAAGAGATAGAGTTGCCTCAACACAAAGCCTACATTTACTTTTTGGAGTTCCATAATTTGGCAACTTGATTTGGATTCCTTGGCTATCAATACTTTGCTTTTTCTAATTTTTTGACACCTCTAATTTTAGATTGATTTTTTCTATTTATGCGTAAATGTATTCTTTTTTCTAAAATTTCTCTAGAACAATTTTTGAACATTCAGAATTAGCAACCAAAAAAGATTTCAAAATTTTTATAATAAGTTGTATAATTTTTTTGATTTTTAGATATGATCCAGAATTTTCCTAATTATTTTTAAAACTAGCCTACACGTATGGTAGTCACACCTTCTTCACCTCAATCTCAATTCTTGGAGAATGGGGGTGTGGTGTTTTCTTGTTGCCTACTTGTGGCTTGTAGAGCTTCCATTTTTTTTAAATTGTGAATGTCATTCTTTGGCTTGCAAAGCTCTCATTTTTCAAGAATTGTAAATGTCATTTTTTTCTTTTGGAGGTAAAAAAATGGGCATCAAGAAGTTCTTTTGAAGAATTTTTCATTTTGATTTTCTTCTTAGTGTGTTGCTTTTAGCATGTAAGATGGTGCAAAGAATCATCTTTAATCAATGGTAACCTTGAAGGGGTGCAATTTTCCCATTATTCGTGTCCATATGACTTTGAAGGAAGTGTCACACCTTTATGTAGAAAGGCTTTTGATTGGCTACTCTTTTCACTCTTGGCTTTTTCATTCTTTATAGAAATTTGAGATTTGGAAAAGGTGTGAAAACCCTTAATGTTATGGAAGAATTTCTTGTTAGTTCATTGTTATCTAGTGCATTGCAAAAAAAATTGATTGGAATGTGAAAATGGAAGATCCAAAATTAGATTAAAAAATTGGTAGGATTAGAAATTAATAGGTTTGCAAAATGAAAGGTAGATTTGTAGTCATCAATTCTATGAAGTAGTCAAATGTAGGGCTTTTTTTGGCTTTAAAGTGCTAGATTGAAGCAGAAAATAATAATTTGGCTAAAAATCAATGACAAATTATGAAGTTTTTGCTAGAAAACTTCAAATTTAGAAAATAAAAAAACTTTGATGAAATTACCAGATTATGGATGAAAACAAAATTATAGATATGTCATATATACTAATGTGATATTTTCTGTTCAATATGTGGATGAATGTTGAAATTTAGAGCACCACTATAACATTTTATATCACCACCTTGGCACTTCATAAAAAATTTAAAAAGCCCTGGTCAAATGTTAGTTACTTGCCATTTTGCTAATACCTAGGTTAGTAGAGGTAGTTATGTTCGTGAACAATATGGATATCAATTTATTTTTGGCTGTTGAAAGGCTTGGAGTGCTTGGACAATGTTATGGTGGGTATAATTTCTTTAGAGTTGATATTGGTGGCCAACTCTTACTCCATTGTATGAGTTTGCATAATGTAATGAAATTTGGAGTTTAGTTTCAAAATTGGCATGCCTTTAAATTAAAAGAAAAGATCGTAGCATTTACCATTTTGAAGTTGAAAGAAAGTGGTCTTGTGAAAATTTGAAAGCAAAAGAAATGAACTATTGACTTTTGATAAAAAAAAAAAATTTTAAAAAGAGGATGCAACCAATGGTGCCCTTGGAAAAAACCTAGCTCCTTCTACAAATAGAAAGCTAATTACCAAGGCAATTCCAAAAACTTCCCAAACATTGGAAGAAAGCTACAAGTGAGGAGCTTTGAGTAGCTATTTTACTAAAAAAGCAAGTTTTTTTTAATTAAAAAATAAGAAAAGACATTCTTCTTTCTTTGAATCCCAATTCATTTTCCCATGGATTTGCCCATTTCTTGCTTGATCTTTAGATTAGATAAATGATTAAAAATTATTTTTTATATGAGCTCTAGTTGAGACCAAAAAGACATTCTACTTCATCATTGAACTATAACCCTTTCATAGAATTAGGGAGATGATAATGTACAAAAATAGAAAGTCATGGGGTTTTGAAGGTTGATAAGTATTCCAATCTCTTGGTCACTAAATGAAAAGTCATAGTTTTTGAAAGTTGGTAGGTATTGCACTTTCCTTGTCGTTTGAATGAATAGTCATAGGCTTTTAAAAGTTGATAGGTATTGCATTCTTCCGATGGAAGTTGTGAGGTTTAAAGATTGATAGGTGTTCTATAGTACATCAATTTTTGTACAAGTACAAAAAATAATTCAAAAAAATTTAAATCCTTTCATAGTTTTCATATTTTAAAACCATATGTCACTACAAAAAAATGGGCATAAACGTGACTACAAAAAAATGTTTGGTTGTCCAAAACAACTAAAAAATGACTATTGCTCTCTAATTGCATCAATGTTGGAGGATTTTCAGCATTACAATCGGCACACAGTTGCATTTGCAATTGTGGGATGAAGAGGTCATGAGGTTGATGCTTCATCCATGATATTTTAGCCACAGTGTTGTCAACTTTCTAACGTAGACATGGGTATTTTTATTTGACAAACCTTAGTCATTTTGCAATGAACTGCAATATTGTTTTATTACTACATGTGACTTCAAAGCAACTACTAAATGACATATAGCCTCTCCGCATTAGATGGTAGAGAAGTTTTTCTTTGTGGAATGATAAAGAAAAAAACCTAGCCATAGTCATTATGAAGGTGGTTTCAAAATATCTCCAATGAGCCAAGATTCACTATCTAGTCACTTTAGAATGATTGATTTGTAACTACATTACACTCTAAAACTTGGCATCAATTGGGATTTTTTTTAGGGTAGTTCCATGTGACACCTTCTCAATAATGCACATAGTTTTCAAAAGATGGTATGTGTGCTATAAATAGATTAGTAAAGGACGATCTTTAGAATTGTCTAAGTGAATATTGAGTTGTGATAAGCCTTTGCATAAATAATTGATTAATTTTAGATTTTAGCGAGGGCAATTCATAGTTTAGGTGGCAATTAGGGTGTGATTCCCGTTGACTGCTGAGAGCAAAGAAGGCCAATGCATTCATTGTGGCCATAACTCTTCTATTTTGGATATTATTTCTAATTTTAAAAAAAATTTAAAGAAAAAACTTGTTTTTTCTTTTCTTTGATATATATTGTTGATCCTTGTTTTTCTTTTTTCAATTTGTTTTTCCTTTCAAATTTTTGGAATTCTTGTTGATTTAATTCCTTCAAAGCTTCCATTAGAGGATTTTTTGGGGTCCAAGAGGGTTGCGAGTTCCCAACCGTTTTCAGACCCTGTGAATTGGCTAAAATTTGTTGAAACCTACTACTAAACATAGCAGTGCGACTGCCATGTTGTTTTTGAAAAAAATTTAACTTTGTTTTTCATTCTAAGAAATTTAAACTTTTTTTTCAAATTTTTTTTCTAATAGCTTGGCTTTTGCTTCGCTACCGGGGGAATTGCGACGGCCAATTGCTTGGAATAGCCATCTTGGACCCCAAAAAATCTTCTAATGTTTTATTTTTTTTATTTTCATGAATTTTTTTATTTTTATTTCTCTCTCTCTTTTTCCTTTTACGTCTTTTTTATTTCTCTACTTGTTCCATATCTATTTGATTGTTTCATTA
This sequence comes from Pseudoscleropodium purum, assembly GCA_963969395.1. Lineage (NCBI taxonomy): Eukaryota > Viridiplantae > Streptophyta > Bryopsida > Hypnales > Brachytheciaceae > Pseudoscleropodium > Pseudoscleropodium purum. Next base: position 32,388,092 of record OZ017795.1, read on the forward strand.
CTTTTAATTTATTTATTTCAAATTTAAAAATTATTATTTGTATTCTTTCTTATTTATGTCTTGAGCCTCTCTTTTATTTTTTATTTTATTTGATTCTTTTCTTCTAGAGTTTTTGAATTTTCTTTTGTTTTTTCAATTTTTTCAATATATTTTGAATTTTTTTGAATTTTTTGAATTTTTTTCATCTTTCTTTTTGTAATAATTTTTCTCTTGAAACAAATATTCAACAAGCTTTGGATTACTCATATGATTCAAAATTGACATTTTCAAGGTTCAAATATAGATACACAAAGGTATTTTTATGCTACTAGAAGCAATTGTCAAGGCCCATTTCTTCCTTACATGGATGACAACGTTGTTTCTCTAGTGCCACTATAGAATGACTTCCTAAGACTACAAAATGATTTGGAAATGTTTTGGACTACTATGCATTTATTCTACTATTGCTTCAATGCCCTATGTATTATGATGCATTGTGCAATTTCCAAACATCTTACGTACCTTTCATCACACTTTCCTTATGTCTATAGCACATTTTTCATATACGCCATATACAACAAGGATGGACAATCATTCAAAAAAGATGTTAGAAAATACCAAAGAAAATAACCTCTCCAATTTATTTTTCTCAAATTTGTCCATAAGTCTATAACTTTTGATTTGAGGCTCAAAATCTAAAACGTTTTTTTAGAGATGAAAGTGAGATTGATTTTCCAACTTTATTTAGTTTAATATTATTGAAAAAAAAAAATCTAATATGCCTAAATGAGGTCTAAAATATTACTTGTAATTCGATTTTTGCATTTTACATATACCATGTGGTTTGTTTTACCTCCCACCACTTAACTTGTATAAAGGGCTTGTCATTTCATCTCTCCAAAGACATGTAGTCAGTGACTTTTTAAGCCATGTAACACATATGCTAAGTATAGTGTGTGGTATATTAAATATATTGTATTGTATTATGTGCTTAGCATATTGTATGTGGTGTATTGTAGTGGAAATTTGAATGCATTGATATGTAACTATAGAATGACTTTTCCCTATGCAATACCCATTACACTCTTCTTGTTGCACATGTTGCTACAACTTGAAAATGACTATGGAATGACATGCCACGTGGCAACCCACCAAAATGGTGCAAAAACTCAATCACAACTTCTAAATGACTTTGAAATGACAATTGACTTGGCTATCCATGTTAGATGTGTAATGAGTCTACTAAAACTACAAAATGACTTCCATATGATTGGCCACATGGATGTCCATGTTGGACGCAAGGAAGACACACTTTCCAAATGGCAATTGAGGAGCCATTTTGTTAACTTGAATTTTCTTATTACTTAAATGAAAACAACGAGTCATCTACTTATACATCCAAGGTACTTATACTTCATCATTAGTGATAATACATTTGCAGTCATTGACCAAAATGATGACCAAAACAACTTTAGGGCCTCAATTCATTTTCTAGTCGAATGTGACTTCAACAACTCTTTTGCATTTATTTTTCCCAATCATTTTCTTGTAGTGTGTATTCTTTCCAATACATAAATATTTTATATGTTTGTTAAAATGAGAAAAGCCATGAATTCAATTTTAAATTGTCAAATCTTGTAAAACATACTAAAAAATAATTTTCTATGTTCAATTTAAAAAAAATTAGACATTCAATTTGGGTGGATAAGAAAAAAGTCAACAAATAAGACCAAGAGGACCAAAATTTGTATCATTGAAATACTTTAATCATATCTTATAATGCTGTTTTTTTTATTGTCTTTGATTTAAAATAAAATTTAGTTTATTCTAAATTAGATCTTTAGTTTTTATTTATTATTATTATATTCATATATTGGAGGCATGATCTAATTGCTTGAATCATAATTTATGAAGATGTTTGACTTATGCCAAATTTAAACCTTTTAAGTTTGTCTTTTATATGACTATTTAATCTCATTGTATAAATATAAGTAGGATTAAATTAATTCATTCCTATTAAATTTAGATTCTTAATTTTTCATTCACATTGTCTATATCATCTTATTTAGTCAACACTATGTATTGTGCTTCTTATTTTGTCATTCATACATTTTGGTAGTTCTTCATTGTCTCTCTTCTACTCTCTTTGTCACACTTGAATGTTTTGCTTCCAATGAACTCTTGAATTGAAGGCTTTCAAAGAGTTTTCAAGCATGTGCATAGTAATCAAGAGTTATTGAATGGTGAGTTCTATGTTTTTATTGAAAAGTGAATGCTTTGTTTTTACTATTGTCATGGAAGTTCTTGAAGCAACAAAAATAAGAGTAGTAGTGAGTGTTGATGATCTTGATTACATACTGATGTTCTTCACTATGATATACACATTTGGTGAAATTTTCTGATTTATAAGATTTTTCTTCACTATTTCTTCAAAAAATTTCAAAAGAAAACAATTTTTCACAAAAAAATCTAAAATTTTTGTGAAATAAAAAGACATGTAATTTCATCTCTGAAAAAGAAAAAGAAAAGTTTTCGTTAACATGTAACTTAGTTAACCTGAGTTAACCCCCGGTCAGTCTTCTTGGCAGAATGGGCTACCCTTTTGCGTGTAAAAGGTTCCTGCGGTCCTTTGGACGACCTGGTGCTTGCGTTGCGCTGTCTGCAGGTGGTGGAGTCTTTGCTTAAATGGATTTGCTGTGGAGTGAAGCGCATCCGTTTGTTTAACAACACAGGTTCTGATTGTCGTTGTGTTGAAGAAATCAGCATAGAACGAACGGGTCTGCTGACATTGGCTGCAGCGAAGGACTCCTCTTCTCACGTGAAGAACGCAGCGATTTCTTGGTACCAATTTGTTCCTTCTCTCTCATGTGGTAGTACATTTCGGGACCTAGCGATAACATGCGCATTTGGGAGATGTTATTTTCTGATTGCAAAAGATTACAATTTGGGCAGGTTCACCAGAGGTAGAAATCACTAGGGTGCGGGATAGTGTGAAAAGTCTCAAGTAAGAACAGTTGATACCCAGATCTAATAGCCGGAATTAGCCGGGAATAGCCACAAAGTCGGGTCTCAGGGCGTGGAGGTTTTGCAAGAGCTTCTGATATTTTAGGGTTTGGGTCACTGGAGCTCTGTGGCGGGGACGATGAAGAAGACGATGCATGTGGCAATGTCTTTGCAATTCTCCAAGAAGAGAATGACGAAGTAGAGTAGGATTGATTAGTTCCAATTCAATCCATCGAACTCCCTCATTACGCACAAGATGGAGAAGGCGTCGTATGAAGGCGTGGTGAAGATTCGGAGCTCTTTGGAGGACTTGATGGCGCGCATGTTGGCCTTGAAGCGCGATGGCCAGGCCAACGCCAAGGGCTCTCTCCCCATGCGGGAAATCGTCACGGAGGCGTCTGTTTTATTTATTGACCTTCGGCGGGTAAGTATTCGATTGAATGACCACTTTTGTTGCCATTGAACTCGATTGTGCTGCTGCTTCTGTTTGAATTCGAATATCGGTGAAGGAGATTCTCAGCTTGAAGCTTTTTTTTAGTGGATGTTCCGTGTGATTAGCTTTTCTTCATAGAGAGGGTTTTGCATTGCTTTGGATGCAGGAGAACCGAGAGATACTTCAAGAGGAAGATAAAATTAAGTTGGAGACAGAGGGTGCGAAAGCGCCTATTGATCACATCACGTTGCAGCTCCATAATTTACTGTACGAAAAAAATCACTACGTAAAGGCCATTAAAACTTGCAAGGATTTTAGGTCTAAATATTCCGACATTGAACTAGTTTCTGAAGAGGCATTTTTCCAAGATGCACCACCGGAGCTTCAGTCTGATCCTGCATTACGTGATGATCCTCATAAACTCATGATTCAGCGTCTCAAATTCGAGCTTCATCAGGTGCCTGCCTCTCGAACACGTTTTTGTGGCTCAGAATGGATTTTGGTTGATGACAACCTAGTTACTAGGTGTAAATATGGAGCGTATGAAATGAGAATTATCTCTTAATCTTCTGTGTCGACTTGCTCGTTGCACAGATTTGCCACTTCGTTTCAACCATGAATGGTTTTAAAACAGTATTTTTTTCCTGATCCATTTATTTCTATAGTGCTAGTTTTAATTACAAGTGTAGGAGTTCTCGTTATGATTTTTAGTGGTAGCTATATGCCCAATGATCATGAGGATGCAAGTTTTTTGGCATATGTAAGTCTGTTCATTTCAAGAGACTACCACTTTCTCTTCTTATTCTCCATAGGTGGCCACCAAGGACTCATTATTTGGTATTGTATGATTACAGCGAAAGGAATTGCTTAAGCAGCGGGAGATCGTAGAAACCCGCAAGAAGTTGCTGTTAGAGAACATCGCCAACCGGCGAAAGTTCCTCGGAGGTCTTGCTTCGCACCTTAAAACCTTGAAGAAAGCCACTTTACCTGTTCAGCAGCAGTTGAACATCTTACACACGAAGCGGAGCAAACAGGACTCTCTTGCAGAGATTCTTCCCGCTCCGCTGTATATTTTTTATACGGAGTTGTTGTCCCACAAGGAAGTCTTTGGCGAAGCTGTGGAGTTGGAAATTGTCGGGAGTGGAAAGGATGCTCTTACAATATCGAAACAGCTTGCAATGAAGGAGGCGGGTAATGATGCTTAAGGCCTTGTGGGGGTGTTTCAATTCCGTCAAGCTTCATGTGGAATGTGCTAGGTTCTCTGGGGTCCTATTCTTTTAGACTCCTTAAGGGGTTAAGGAACTAAGGATCAGACGTTCAAATTTTGAACAATCGATGAAATAGATGAACACAAACACATCTCAAGCACTCTAAAATGCTTTTTTTCAACCATGAATTTTTTTGTAGATTCTTGTTTTAGTTCTTTAACATTTGTATGGTATAGATTTTTAAGACTTTATTTTGCAAACATTCTACAATTCAAAGGGTACTAGGTCTGGACCTCAAAAAGTAATTTTTTTAGTTCAAAAAATGACCCTTCAAAAACTGCTTGAATAAAATGTAAAATAAAAATCTTTAAAAATCATTATGATTAGAACTTAACATTTTGAACTTAAAAGAAAAAAAATTCTTGTGAAAATCACAAATATTCAATTGACGATTGATTTTAGAAGGAATTTTCAATTTTTGGCTTCAAAATATTGGTTAGTGTAGCAGTTGATCTAACCATATGAAAATGATCTATGAATCATGTTTTACAACTATTGTTTGAGAGTCATCATTAAATTATTATTCTAAGTTAAATTTATAATGTATCTTTACCAGTTTTGGAAATCTCGACTACCCCTGCCCTTAAGGGTTAATGTGCACCGAATATTTAAAAGTTACGTTAAAAGTTTGCATCAATTCATGAGAGCTCTTATGTATTTGATATTCGCTGTCGCCTTCATATTCCCGATGAAGCAGACATTCTGAGCAGTCTCTAGATGAACGACTGCAAAGTTGCCTCCTGTTGTGCCCAGGATGATGAACTGGATTTTCAATATGTCTGTTTATTTCGGATTGAAGTAACAGCAGGTGTTTGTAGATGTGTTAACTCTTCGTTCGGTTGATTACTACACAATCTTAAACTTGGTGACTTTTGATTCCTCTATAGGTAGGAGGTCGGCGGGCAGTACCGGAGGAAGACGTGATCAAGAAGACGACGATGACACGCAAAGGCAGAGAAAGCGAGCCAAGAAGCCTCATGACAAGGATGCTCCTGAGAAGGATAACTTGAGCCAGTCTCATCCACTAACTGTTACAGTTCAAATATATGATGAGAAGCAAAAGGGATCCAAGCTTCTTACCCTGAAGGTTGAGTACCTCATGACACTGGATGTGTTGTGTGCGGGGGAGGAAAGCACACCTCCAGCAGGTGTTTCCCCTGTCTTCTCGTTGGCCAACTTGTTCCCCAACGACTCGGGTCTAGAGTTGCCAACTAAGGTAAAAGAAACTGATATTGTTGGTCATGTTTGCACCAGTTGTTATCTGTGGAGAGAGAGAGTCATCTCCTAGTAAGTTTAATTCTCGTTCTAACTCTTTGCTGTTATGGTTTTCAGTCGTCAAGGCTACGAGCGGGTCCTGGGTTTGTATTTGATACAAAGAGAACTTTGAGGCCTTATAAGTGGGTTCAGCATCTTGGTGGAAAAGACGATCTCCCAGTCTCTCCCCCAATTTTACACGGAAAAGAATCACAAACGTATCGGCAACAACACCCTCTTCAGAATGTTCTACAGCATCTTCGAGCTAGAAGAAAAGTGCAACTCGCATTGAAGTGAGTAATCCTGGACCATGTAGAGGATACCGAAGCTAAGTTGAACAATTGTGGACTTTCGTAGAAATATTGCTTATATCACACAAAAAATGAAGCGTTTCTAGTGAAATGACACCAGCGTGCAGGATTTACTTGTGGAATGAACACCAGTTTATCAATGATGCGCTATGTAAACATAGTTTCTTGGCTAGATTGTTTTACCAAATCATGATTTAGTGTATTGGAAGGCAAGTATAGCAGTCCAGGAGGTGTTGGTTTGTTGCGTATCAAACTGGAGATATCACCTGACTGGTCATTTTTGCTGATAACAGAGACCTCCTCGATTCTCTTGGAAAGTTAAGACGTCCTTCCGTGAAATCCGATTCCTCTCTGTCTTGGACTTCAAATAATCCAAAGGCCACCCTGCAAGCTTGGGCTCCTCTTGACAGCAAAAACGGAAAGCTCTCGTCATCTGTACTTTCACCCACTACTGGAAGACCATCAAGTGCAAATACGCTGCAGACCGAGAATGACACTGGAAAAGAGGATGGAGAACTCCCGTCTACAGGTGCCACCGATATGGATGTTGCAATGATCAGCGCTAAACCTGAAGTTGACACATCTGATATTAGGAGGGACGCTGCCGGAGGTGCGGAGAGTATGGCTGTGGCAGATGGTGAGGAGACACGAAGTGCAGCTGATGAGGGGGAGATTAGACAACAAGACGTCGAGATGGGAGAAACCGCTGGAGAGGATCAGATAGTACTGCCTTCACTGGGAATTGCTCCAGGGTCTCGCACATTCAGGGCTGTGCTACGCAGAGAGAATGGTACCTCTGGCAAGCGTGTCGAGTTGGAAGCACAGGTACATACACTTTTCAAGTGAAGGCTGCAAGAAAAGTCGGAGTCTGGCTAGCGATGTTGTGCGTTCAATCTAATATCTCTCGTGTTCATCACTGGCTTGCTTGATGATTATTGAGACGTCGCTGCTTTTTGCAGGTAGTAATTGGTGCGGACTATCCTACCCGCGCACCTGAGTTTCGAATTAGATTTCTATCAGGAATTTCTGAGAAGAAACCGCAACCAGTTTCGGATGGCGGTGGAAACTCGCCAGTAGTACAGAGTGATATTCGCCTTATGGAGACAGAGGTGAGTATTTTCTCTTAGTTATCCCTCTTTGACGCTGTGAAGAATACTCACATCTATTCACAGATCAGAAGTCCAATCTACTGGGTGATTGTCGTGTATTACTTTACCTCCATTGTTAGCTCTCGAGTACTTCGCTATTTTTTGCTATTCTTGAGTCCGTTTCTCGAGTACCTATTTAACTCCTCCCTCACCATGTAAGCTTTCTTGGCGGTTTCAGGTTAACAATGTCGTACCCAAGAAACTCCCAGCAAGAGAACGCAGCAACGTGTTGGCTCACCAAATTTTGGCCTTGATGGTGCTATTCGACAAGTTTTGAAATGGAAAATATTGACTGCAGTCTATATTTGAGCTTGTGAAGGAGTCTCGATATTGGGTCTACAATATGTCTGACGGAGAAGGTTGAATGTGCTCCCGTTACTCTACCGATGGCAATTCCAGCGCTGATGGACCAATTGAGGTTTGAAAGACATCCATTCACGTAACATCGAATTCATGCGCTTGAATACTGCTTGTGGCAACGTAGTAGTATTTTCTTGCACAGTGCTTATCACTTGTTGCGGCTTCAAGTGTAATCAAGATGAGAGAAATGGCAAGTGAAATAGCTGAGGCGATTTGCGAAGGTGCCAGATTTGAGACCATTAGGCATGGAATTCGCTTTGTACTGTACAGTAGGTGCTGGAAGGTTTGGATTTTATCTCAAACTTTCATGGGTGCAACCCGTGGCGATCTACAATGACTTCCCAACATTCAGGGAGAGGCTGTTCGAATGCTCTGCGATATTTCATGCTATGGTCGATTCTTGAGATATTGGAACACAAAACTCTGCTTCTTCATTCCAAAGTACAAATTGGTTGTTGCTGCTGCCAGAACCGGTACTCCTGAAACCCCATTCAGTTGGCTTCCCACCAAATTCGTTTGTGATTGTGTTGCATGTATAACCTAGAAATGGTCAAGTTCCTTGTCAAGAAGGTTTTGGTCTCTAAGTGACTACGAGAAAGTCTTTCCCAGCATCAGCATGTCCATGATTATGTACTCTCCACAACAATGTGTGCGTCATTCTCAGCCGAAAGTAAGAGACAAATAGTAGGGGTGGCAATATATAGTCTACACTCAAACATGGATTAGTACATTCAGCACTTGATCCCTGCCTTCCAGCAGGGCATTTGATATCAGTATTCATCCATTTGACTCAAGAAAAGAACAGAATGGTCAAGGAATGTCATTTAGTTTTTGAAGTTTAGAACAACTGGACGAACTGGTTGACAGCCAAGGGTTCATTGCATCCATGCCTTTGGTATTGACAAAGGAAAGCATCCTACAGACTTAAGTTATGTAGTTTTGATCAACATAAGTTTGACTTCATGGATACCCAATTACTCTGGAATTGATTCACATGTGGATTAATAATTGGTTTTAATAGGGTTGTGCTGATTTATTCTATTTGTGTGTGTGACACTAAGGTGGAGGCACCAATAACCGATCAAATAAACAATTTGGAAGCAGATTCTGTGTAGTATGAGTTGGTGGATATTTTTCTCATATAGGAAGATAGGAAATATGGAGATTGCTAAATTTTCAGATTTATATTCAGAAAATTGAAATTTCAGTGCATTTCAGGAGGCAAAAAGAACTCTTGACTTGTTAGCAATGTCTAGAGTCTTCTAATTCTGATCAATTCAAGATTGTACTTTCTTGTTTACTACATTAGATAATGTGTCTTAACCTTGTTAGTCCCAACCTTGAAAAGGACATACAAAAAAAATTCCAAGCTTCAAATCTAGCTAAGGTTGGAAATAGCACACCCTCCAAGTTGGGTATTGGGTGTAGTTGATTATTGGTGCCTCCACCTTAAATTCAAGTTTAATCACAATCACAATATTTTAGATAGTTTGACTATAATGTAGACCATATTATGTTACTTTTGTATAAAATATTATGAACTATTATATGTAGTGTGCTTTGCAAATCCTTGCAATTCCAAAATAGGATGTATTTTAAGGTCCCCTCAATTGTGGACTTGTATATATACATGCCTTGCATTGAACAAAATGGGCTAATTTATAAAACCTAGTTTGGTGTCTAAATTGAACTCCTATGTTGAAATAGTAAAATCAAGTTGTTTTATCAACTAGGTTGCCTTACATCAAGAAAATTACTTTACAAGCCATCAGAGTCAACAAATATTTTTACATATATTTCCATTTGTATGCATGGAGGTTTGTGAGTCCTAATTACAACACCACCTAATTCTAAAGTAGTGCATTCTTGTCCAATAACAATAGATATTTATATAGTGTCAAATATCAAGAAATTAGAGTAGAGCAACCTAATTTCACTTTTAGTGTAGTGTACCACATATCATTGGCATAGCCTTATAATAGTTCCATCGAGGACACCCTTAGTGTTTATTACTACAAGGTGCACTAATTGAATTACCTTGATTATTCATTTGAAGCAATGAAAGTCATATTGGCAAGAAGGTAAAGTGGTCATTTAAAGTTTGCATCCTACACCTATCTTCCCCCAACCACAAATAAAATATACAAAAATTTACGTCTATTTTGAGGTTTACTCAATGTCTTCCATTCTTCACCTCTACTCACTAATTTGAGGTCCCTGAATCCAAATTTGAATTCAAAATTTTCTAATTCTATCATGAGCGACAAATTTATTTATTTTTAAATCTAGTGTTTCCTGCAAAAATAAAACCACAAACTTCCAATGACCACCATTGAACCCTTGAACACCAAGGCAACAAACATTTTGTGTCCAATGGATGACACAAAATCAAACCATATAGGACAGAAGTGCAACTATTCATCCTCAAAATTTGTTTTGAAAAGAGAAGATCTTCTACACTAGTTTGACTTGTAATGACTACTTTTGCAATTTTGGAGGCTAGTGATTCACACGGTAATACAAGAGGGATGATTTCGAGGGCCACCCCTTCGGCGTTTAAAGGTTAACATCCTGCATAACATTGCTGCAATAAGTTTAAGTTACAGCATTTCAGTTGGCAATTTTCAATTGTCTGCACCGTCACTCTGAAGTTGTCGGAGTGGCCGACTCATCAGTGTTTCATCTATTTATCAAGAAAATCAGCAGATTTCGATTTCGATTTCGACCGCCGGAGATTTGATTCCGCCCAACGGAAAACGCTCCGCCAGTCTCAATGCACTGCTTCAGTTCAGTCTCCCCCTCCCTCCGCAATTCTTTTCTTATTCTTATTATGTTTTTTTACTTCATTGAAGAACTCATCCTGCAACTTCCCTGGGAACTCTATTTTATCATCTGCTACCGACGTTTTCAGAACGGAAGTATGAATGCAATCAATCCTGTAATAAGTAGTCTATTAATGCTGGGCAACAGGGAGGGAAGAGAGAGAGAGACCCACTTGCAGGCAGCCCATGACGATGATATTTTATCTTCAACTTCAATTTCTTCATGCAGTGAATGAGTGAGTGTGAGCGCCCTATGCTGGCATTCATCAACCCGAGCGGTCTCTCACTCATTCACTCAAGCCGGCAGTCCATTGAAGTTGTGAAAACTTACACACTCTATGATAACTTTCCTTCCTTCAGTTCTGCCAGAGCTAGCGCGACGGAATGATGATCCCACTTTGCGTCATGGGCACTGACTGACACACACTGGAAGTCTCAGCCAACACTAAGTAAAGTTTAGACAAGCCTATACTATTACCTTGCAAACGAACTTAGCAATGGCCGAATATCTTTAGGTCCAACTCCAAGAGAGGCACATATTTTTCACAAATCAAACCCAAGAGGAATTTCCGTTTTCTGATTGAAGTTGTAATTTATGTGAGTTTTTGAAGTGGTGTACCTTGGATTTATAAAACCAGTCATGGAGTGGAGGAGTTATGAACATCCTATAATTTAGACAACCCATAACCGCTCTCCCATGTATCCAATGGTACTCCATACTTCAGTATTCGCTATTGAAAGGATTGACACATTACCCTTTATTAGCATCAATGCAACAATTTTGTCTGAAAAGAACGGATTGGGATGATTTTTTGGATGGAATTGGAACCAAAAGTAGGATGATGGAATTGGGCAACAAACAAGAAGTGGACTAGTGGACTTTGATTAATAAATCAAGTAAATAGTCTAAACCATGGTATCAAGTAAGAGTTGATCATCAATCTCCAAATGGTATCCAAGCACAATTCTATCAATGTTGATTCAAGGAGGGCCTCTTTAGGGCATTTTTAGTGCACTCGACGATCTAGCCAAGAAAAGAAAACAATAGAAATTATAGACGCCATGGCAAATCATGCCTAAGAATGTTATCAATGTTAATTTGGAATTGGGAGTCAATACTAGTACCTTGGTAACTAAGTTGCATCACACTTTTTGATGTAGGCACTTCAATGGGGTCCATACAAAGAAACCCACTAAATGATCATCCGAAATTGAACCTTTGTCCATTTTGTTATTGCAGAGGGCATTTTAGGGTCTTGACCAATTTGGACCATGCTTACCTCTCCATCAACTCTATCTTTAATAATTCAAAAGGTCATTAGGTCTCATCTTTTTGTAAACCATTTCTAAGTTGTGCATAAGGTAAACTAATCCATTTATGTCTACTACTTAATTCCATCATTCTACTTTTACCTTCAATTTCATCTAGCCCATCATGGCCAAATTCATTCATTTTCTAACAAAAGCACTATGTGCATAATTAAAGCCAATAAGGAGTAATGTACCAATCTTTTAATTATGGTGAACACTTAAGTACCATTGGATACGTGGGAGAACAATTATGAGTTGTTTATAGGATGTGAATGATTCCATTCAATGAGTGATTTTGTAACTTCAAAGCAAACCACTTCAAAAATTCACAAAAATAACAATTTTAATCAAAAAATTATAATTCCACTTGGATTTGACTCTTGAAACAAGCCCGTGCCTCTCAAAAATCAATGTACCTCTCTTGGAGCTAGCCCAAAGACATTTAGATTGTTGACATTATAAGAGATTTGATAACTCGGGAAGGCTATGAGTTCTTGGACTATGGGAACCCTACTACATCCACAGTTTGATACAGCCAAGTCCCTACCATGTCACATATTAATATTTTATTAGTTTTTGAATGTTTTAAATTTTATTTTATTTTATTTTAATTATGAAATATTCTAATATTATATCTATTATATATTGTAGTTTTTAACAAGGGCAATAGGTTTGAAATGGCCCTCTTTTGACCTTAAATTTTATCTAATGTGATCAAGGTGGTGATAGGCTTGTCTCCCTTATGCTATGCAAAAGCATGCCCCACCTAGCTAATTTTTAGTGTTTTACTTGAACGTTGGCCAACTCTCTTAGAAGTTAGTCAAGTTACGGAGTTATAATGAGGGAAGAACTAGCCGCTAGGGTAACCATGCCAATTACCGCACAAAGCAAATTTGAATGTTTCTCTACAACAAAATATGAGCATATCAACTCTCAAATTTTACACATTTGTTGTATGTTGTGTCAAGATTAATTTACAAAAAATAATACCTAAAAAAGTTTCTTCTTGCAAATTTGGTTGCATACTCTTTTGTAGTGAGCTCACTGGCACCCTTGAGAACCGAGTCATCACTGATTCCATGATTCTCGTGAACACCGCAAGCACATTGGGATCTGCATCCAACGGTGACTGACCTGCTGCTGCTCACTGAACTGAACCCCAGTACCCAGCACCCACTCACGCCAAGGCCGCGATTCCATGGATAAGCGATCGAGCGCCTGGACGCCTGCGCGCATGGGGACTCGCTCCCGAGCATCATCCCACCGGAATCTAATCAATCGGTGGCCACAACCCTAATTAATGAAACGCCGGTGGCGCAACTGAAAGAAAAGCCCTCCGGACTCCGTCTCCATGCATGTTCCTGACCCAAAATGGAATGCCATGATTCTCTCACAAGCCACTTGCTGACAAAAAGCAAACCAACCAAGCAGGGCGGGATGGATCCATCAACAGTTCAGTTGCGGATATCGATCGATCAGTTGAGGATCAGACGCTAGCTAGCTGCACACTCACAGCAAGTCGATCTGGCTTAAAATCATCATAATCATCAGCATCATCTGACTTCAGTTTTTAATTATTCTAAGCTTCATTATATAACTTATTGCCATGGGAATCAAGTTCAGTTTTAGTAAACTTGTACTAGAACCGGCCTGCGGACCTGCCCACAGAATTAAAGAAAAATTGAATGAACTTTTTTTTTTTTTAATAAAACAAAGATTTAACTCCGGTCTCTCCTCATCAATCTGCACGCCGGCACGGGATGGATCTTAAGGTAAATTTAGCGACAAGTCTGCCTTCTTCGACGTCAGCTGCACAGGACGCCGATGCAGCGCACGCAGTAACGTACGTACGTAATCCTCTCTCCGAGAACCTCCAGATCGTCGAAGGGACGGATGGATTTTCTTACTTCTCAAATCGGAAGGATATTCTGCATTCAGTCATGCGACCTGTGTCAAAATTTCACGAAGTGGTCAGGAATAACCTCTGTAAGGTAGAATGTCCATAAACCGACCATTTAAGAGCTGGAACTGATTTTTTTTGGGGGGGGGAGGTGAAGCTTCTTCAAATATTTTTCAGTAAACTTTCCTTGAAAGACATGTAGAATTGGCAGCTAATTCAAGTCATTTCATATTTTTTGGAGCTTTGTAGAATTAGTTATGAAATTTTGAAGTTGAAATAGCATAGGGTTCTAATAGCGTCTACCTCCTAATATGTACATTGTTTATACATGGCTGAAGGCTAAAAAAAAGCAACAAGCAACATATACATGCGCTTTTAGAACTTGTGTGCTTTTAGAAACTCCTACCTTAGTATTGGGAAAATTAATTGGAGAGTGTTTTGCAAAATTAGCTTGGGTTTGTGTTCTTCTCGTATCATATCTTTTAAGGTGGAAACACCTAAAATTGTCAATATAAGCAATTCAACCAATAGTTCTTGGTACATTAGGAGAAAATTGAATCCCAAAATAGGTTGTTTTGTGATGCCAAAGTTGGGGTGGGAAGAGCCTTCTTAACTCACTAATTGAGCCAAAAATTGCAAAAATTTGTCATCATTATTCAATTCATCTCCATGATCTCATAAAGTTGAGTAGGAAGAGCCTTTTCAACTCACTAATTAGGCCATGAATTGCATGATGAATTAAAAAATTTGTCATCATTACACAATCCATCTCCATGATCTCATAAATCTCATGATGGTTCCATCATAAAAGATGGAGCATATGCCTAGTGGTGGTTCTAATGAAGATGTCACCATACTCATATTCATTCCATTAGTATTAAAATTAGTAAGAAAACTCAAAGTCTCTTTGAGGGTTCAATTTATTCTTAATGACCTTCTCTAGAAAAATATATATTTTTGGAGTATTAGCAATTGAAATCATTAATTTTTTAAATTAGAATTTTCAGTTATGACGTGAAATTTCTATGAATTTTCAAAATGGAAGCTCTCTAGGCCACTAAAACCATCATATAGTTTGGTTTTAAAACTGAAATCTAAAAAAATTAGCAATGAATTAATGGTATTTAAGTATGGGAATGGTTTAATGAAACTTTAGAGGGGGGCACAATTTAATAATAGTCTACTTGTCATGAGTGGGTACAAGGACAGTTTGGGATGTTTTCACCTTAATATTGTTTACCAATGAGGCAAAGGTTCCTTTTGCATGCTTGAAAAAGGGGACCTCTAGAGTGAACAAAATCATTTTTTTATGGCTTTTTAGCTAATCCCAACCTTTGAATTACTTAATAAGTCCTTCCAAAGTATCTAGGGAGGCATCATACTTTTCCAACATGGAGAGGATCATTGCCTAGTTATACAATGTTATGTGAAGTCACCTCTAATGTTAGGGCATCCACTCTCTTCATGTCCAAATTTGACATGCTATAATTTTCCATGCATATTTGACAAGCCCTCAATTTAACTTCCTATTTCCTATTCCTACTTTGACAAAGCAAATGTGTCCCATGAGTAACGAATCAACCAATTACAAGTAGAACTCATAAAAAATTGACTAAACTTTCATTTTGTGTTGGTTGTGTGTAAGATCCTTAGTCTACAAGAGGAACAATGTTGTAACCAAAAACTAGTACAAAAACCTATAATACTAGCTTGAATTTATAACTTTCTAAACTAAGGCATTTTTTTAAAGCGTTTCTATTGTCAAAAATCTCCTTTTCTTTTATCCAAAGCTAATAAAATGCCTATAAGAGAATCGAGAAAGTTATTGGACATAATGATAATTTTTCCTATCAAATCATCAATTAAATTATATTTTAGCTTGCCTTTATTCAAATATTTTACAAATAGTGTGATGTAGGTAAACTCAACTAATTTGTCGTATTAGTGAGAGTGAAAAAATTTGCATCACAAAGAAAATTTGAGCCACTACGTTTTTTTAAATTTTTTTAGAGATTAAAACAATGTATTGGTATTTCAACCTCTCGGCTACTTCAAAATTAACATAACTTTGGCAACTTAATGTCACATTTGCTATTAAAACAAATCTAACAAATAAAATAAAATAATACATATATATATATATATATATATATATATATATATATATATATATATATATATATATATATATATCATGCTCAATAAATTGGGATAATCATTGTAATATACGTCCTTTGACGTTATGACTTTAATTGTGTCACGGATTGGATGGATGACTTCCCTTATTGTTCATCCATTTTTGTGGCGGTGGTCCCTTCCCCATGAAGCATTTACTGCGAAACCTTTTCACGGGACCGGCAAAATCTGACGTAAAATCACCGGGGCTTCTAGATTAGCAAACGGCGGCAGGTGAGGGAGGCATGCGAGGGACAACGACAGTCAGTCGGGGATTGAGAACCGCCCCGCCCGGGCCGCTCAGGCGGACCGATGGAGGTTCTCATCCATCCAGTTCGTTCGCACCGACCAAGGATGATACTTACTTACGTTCATCCTGTCTGTCCCCTTGCGAGCTCCTTCCGTCGTTGACTTGGGTTCGTTTTTTTTTTTTCTATCGTTGGGTGGTTCTATTGATGGGCGCCGCGTGCATGCACCTCGTGTTGGATTGGCTGGCTGGCTGGCGTGTGGGTGTGGCATCGTTGATTGAATTATTCCCTTGCGTACTCCCTGCAGGGAGAATGGTATGGCCAGGTGTTTCGTTACATTTATTGTTTTGGCTGTTGCGGAAAGCCCTGAGGAAGAAGCTGTTCACATACATAGGGTAGCCAACCCATTTCCAACCACTTAAGCAATTATACACATATTTGGAGTGTGGGTTTTTTGAATTCGTAATTTTTCCCATATAAAAAATAGAGTGTGGAAGGATTTTGGAATTTTTTTCAGAATTTTATTACACTAAACGTAATTACTATGAATTTTTTAGTGGAAGATTTTCTTTTTGGTGATATAGACCTATCTATTTCTGAACATAGGGTGATTGCAAAATCAAATGAGGGTTGGTTGCAATATTGTGAGTCTTGCAATCCCAATAATGCACCACAATTGCATTGGAAACTATGCCATAATTAATCATTGCTCATTTCTCGTTAATTAGAAATAGAATAGTCTATATCACGAGAAGGGGAGGTTGATCAGAAATGGGTCAGTTAGTGTAGGCATGGATGAAAAATGCAACATTGATATGGTGGAAAAGAGACGGTTTACACCAAGGCCAAACCAAAGGACCCCTTGAAGTATCAAAGTAGTGATTGGTGGAGAGACAAGCATGGTCCAAGTTGGGTTTAACCCTTAAGCACTTCGACGTCCATATTCTGAAGGAAGAACATAGGGCAAACTAACTTCTCTTTCATCCAATGTAATACTTTCATGTTGAAATGACAACCTTTTTTAATGACACATTTTTTGAAATTGCAAGAAATGATATTTTTGTTCAAAGATACAAGCCAAAATGTGTAAAAATTCTAAAAAGGATTGAGGCATTTAAGGATTAAGGTAGTTTGCTTTCAACAGCAACCTTTCAAGAGTTGATTGCTTTGAGGGGGAATTTAATCTCCTTGAAAACAAATTTAGTGAATTTTCATAGGAATAGAAGTAAATACTTCGCATCTAATACAAGTCGTTTCATAATTTTTAGACCTTTGTAAAGTTAATTACAAATTTTTTATCTTGAAATGTAGTGGTCATCAAAAGCATCTACCTCTTGAAATGTACACTTTTGGTACACTAAAGAAAACAAAATGCACTTGTGTTTTAGTGATAGCTTTTAGAGCTTACCCAAACTTTGTAATGTAGCCAAGGCCCATGCTATTTTTCATGGATGAAAAGTCTGCTTTGAATCCTATGTACGTGGCCAATGTAGATAATGTCACTTGTTTGCTGTTTATAGGAGTTTTTTTCTCTACCACCTCTTTAAGGTAAGCTTAATGAATTTCTATGAGACAATGACAAGCTAAAATCTCACAACTATAGAATTTGACTATTTAATCGATTATGTGTTTGACTCAATGTGGGATCTAATAATAATTAGATATAGTAAACTCATTGTGATTGTGACAAAATTGTCACAATGAGCTCAAATCAAGTCCAATTCACTTTTTTATTAATCCCCTGGTACTCCCATGGATACAATTTAAATTTATTTATTTATTTAGAAACACCCCTTCATCCACTACTTTGTAAATTTCAGAGGAGGGTGGGGTGGCATTTGATATGGGATAAATCCCATATTGTATCCATATCCCCATACAATATATGTATTCTTGTATCGTATCCATACCCCATATTATATATGTATTTTTATTCTATATTGGTATCATATCCCATATTGTATCCAAATCAACGGCATCTAGGGGGGAGGAAATTTTTAAAATTTTAAATCAACATCTCTCAATTTCTTGTTGAGGGGAGGGGGGAGGAAATGGCATGTCTGCCTCTTTTCAATACGTTGTCAGGCTATGGTCTCTCTTGGATTTATACAAAGACAAAGCAAAGTGTCATTATTATTTTTAGTCTTAGACTCTTATTTCCCGTGGTCACTCATCTAACAAAGTGGGGTACCTTGAAATGATAAGTTTTAGTTCCTTGATCTACCCCTAGTGTAAACTACTCCTTAATTAGATAACATGTCCAAAGTGTAAATAAATGTAAAAAGAAGAGTGATACTATTCAAATTTTTGGTAGTAATTTTGTGATTTTATCCATTGAAGAAAGTAGAATATGTCATTAAATATTAGAGATATCCGTCAAGTACTCTAGGAGTTTCAAACCATAGAATTCATGCAAGGTTTTCTTCCAACTAAAAGCTTTGAGCACAATTTTGGTCAAAAGGTTGGTTTATAGCTTGGAATCTTATACCTTCCTTGTAATATGTTTCCATTACTTAATGGACAAGTCTCTTTTTTCTTCTTGAACTTTTCACTTACTATTAGGAAAATTCTAAGGCCTGCATAGGTATGCTAGTTTACACTATTGTAGTGCAATTATGGAAAAAAAATTATTTTTTATATTTATATATTTTTTAATTTGTAATTTGATATGGCACTATTGGTGACACATCAAAGTCATATCAAAATGACCACTTTTTAATATTTTAATATTTTTAAAATATTTTTTTTCTAAAAAATTATATTTTCTATATTTTCTATAATTGCACCATAGGGGTGCCAAAAATTTAAAAAACTTGCAGCCCTCTATAGGCCTCAAAATTTTCCTAGTGTATGTAGATGAATATTGAAATTTGGAGCAATATTCTATATCACCACTTTGGCACTTCTTGACCCATGAATAACACTGAAGATATTTTTTGGTTGATGAATGACAAAGAATCTCTCTATGTACAACAAAAATGCAACTATTTATCTTCCAAATTTTGTATAAAAAGGGAAGGTCGTCTACAATAGTTTGACTTCCAATGAGTGCTTTTGCATTTTTTTTAAGCCAACAATTCACATGGTATCAAAACAAATGATTCCCACAGCAACCAATCCATTGTCTAAACCCTAAATACCCAAGGCATTCAAATCTAGTGTTTGCAAAAACTTTGAAGTTAAATAAAACCTAACCAAATTGGTATTTTGAATATTTTATAATTTTGAAAAGTTCTTTTTGAAGTTTAGTTTTAGCATCAAAAATTTGATCTTGAAAATTGATTGGGATTATAGATGTTAGGCCCTTTAACCTTGTATGTTTTTGGTCACCAACATTTTAGATTTGACTTGTGAATAAAGGATTGAAAGACTTCACATTACTTTTGCAATTCTAACACCTTCATGGTCAAACATTACAATCTTTCGCTCCATAAGGTTATTGTTGTGTTTTCTTTTCTTATGAGATCTGTAACATATCTAGTTGGAATTTGTACGGTTACAATTAAAAGAAATTGATACAATTTATCAAAATGTTGGCATTTTGTTCAATTTAGAACAAATTCCAAGAAGCTCATTACATGCCTTGGGCATTTAGAGGTTAAGGGTTAAAAAATGAAAACAAACAAACAATGGTGAATGATGAGCTTGACGTTCCAGAGTTAACCTTGGAGTGCTACAACGTTCATTTTTTGGATGATGAACAAATTGAAGTTCTTGTTTCTATTTCATTCCTACTAGGATGAAAGTCATCCTAATTTTTTATGATACTTTATTAAGTTCTTGTCTTATCTAATGGTTGGATTTGGTGTTATTAGAATACAATTTTTTTTCTAAAATTACAAATGCAGAAGTGTATCAAGTGGTCAAATTGCATTGACTCTAGTTCAAAACTAGATTTGCAAAAATGAGGTCCTAGATTTAAAGAACACAAAAATTTCAAAAAATCACCATGTCAAGAGAACCTCATTTTGAATCCATTCCAATAAGTTTTACTGAAAAAATGATAATATTTTGCTTGTAATCAAATTTTGAAAGAATTTTGAAATTTTCCTTTTCAAATTTATAGAAAAATATTGGTGATAGTATTGGTGAAATCTATCCATGCAGATGGTATCTAAAATTCAAATTCTACAACTTTCCTTTGTACATCACTTCTAAAATATTCTTCCAAATTGCACTTTATATAATGATTTTCTCCAAATCGTCAATTCTGGAGAAGAGTCCAGACACTCCAAGGTTAAGATATTTCACAACAAGGACAAGCACCCAAATTTGATGAGTTATTATTATCCACCAGGCAAAACTCCCGTGCAAAGGCACTCGAAGCCAGCCGAACATGATTTTTTTTTTCTCCAACTTCAATTTTGTAAACTCATTACTGACTCCCCCCCTCCTGCAAAAATTCAATGTACCCTCTCGCTGCTGCCCCCCACCCCTATCAACGCATTCCAGCGGAGTTGAAAAGTACAGTACAACCAAGTCGAGGATACCAAGGAAGCCATGCGCAGAGCCCAGATGGACATGAATGAAAACAAAAACAAAAAAATGGAGTTCAAAACTGGGACCCTGCCCGTGGCCCCCAATCAACCCACACATGCAAATCAATGAGTATAATGTGTTGGGGTTTTAGTCCCAATCAAAACCCACACATGCAAATGGACATGCAAAATGTGTTGTGGCTTTAGTAGTCACAATCCACCTGCAAGTGCTATTCAACGTGTGTGAAAAGTGTCGTCTTTACTTAAAGTTGTACTTAACACAAAAATAAAAAAAATCCAAAGTGATGAGGTTATGAAATGGTAAGGTAATTACACTTTTAATCACAGAAATAAACAATTTAACACGGGTCTCTTTTTTATCAATTGAAAAAGCTTTTCTTAGAATCTTGCTGGTACATTAAATAGTGAAATTGGATTGCCTTAATAATTAGGTTGCCTTACCTAGAAAAATTATCCCATTGCTTGTCTATATGAATTGTTTTTAAAAATGAATCTTTTATTAGAATAAAGATTAATATTGCACAAAAATGAAAAACAAATGAAAAATAATATATGTTAATATATGTAATCAAACATGAAGTAATAATAAAATATTATTTATTCAATAATAAAATTATACATAAAAATTACATATTATACTACAGTAAATTATTTCTAATGTTTTTTTGGACCCTAGAGCAATTATTTTTTCTAGTTCTTCTAATAGTTTTTTTTGAGGACTTAAAAGACATAGATCTTGGATGTTCTCATTGGTAGTTTTGATATTATGTTGGACACTTGATTAGTAGCACCTATTAAGATTAATGACCTATAGTTGGGCATATAATTCTTAATGAGGGATACAATAGTTGCTTTTTCTTGTTGTAAGATGTCTATGTCTTCATCATCATAAATAAATCAAAGTTTAAGATCAACATCACTTGAAAAATTTGGTTCAAAATTAGTATATTTGATTGAAGATTAAATTACAAAAATTATTTCACCCATTGTTTCAATGGTAATTTTTAATTGGTTACTACAATCAATTGTTATTTGTCTCTTTATATGTTGTGAAATAAATATGCAATAGAATCAAATAAACAGTCTCCTACATTATATTTGTAATATGTATTGCATTGAAGATTGTAACATTTCAATATCTCATCTAATTTTGTCATATTAACAAATGTCAAATACAAAAAATTTCACAAATTGTACAAACCTATATGAAGTTTCTACAATACAAATATACAAATGAGTCTACAAAAGTAATAAAGAAGCATTAGTTTTATAAAAGTCAAATGCAAATAAAATTATATATATATATATATAATCACTTCTTATTTGTTTTATTACTTGCATCACTCAATTTTTGCTTCACACTCTTCTAACGAGAGTGTAATGGAGATGGAGTGCTATTTAGAAGATCCATGGAAGAAACAATGACATTCTGTACTAAAATTGGAGTTCTATGTAAAAAATTTATAGAAGATGAAATGACATTCTATATTGAAATTGGAGTCACGTTTTCCACACAAGATGGAATAGAAGAAAAAATAGGTGTGCATTGAGAAGAAACAAAATTTAAACTATTGTACCCTAAAATTAATTCACTAGATGGTTTATCTTTGTGGTGCTCTTCAAAACCAACAAGACGCGAAGTTGGTGTCAATTGAAACTTTCTAGTGATGTGAATCTTCAATAGGATTTTAATTTGTATTTTTCTCATTTCTTTTAAAAAATCTTGATTAGATATGTGAATAATAGATGTCAACTATGATCCTTCAAAGGATACTTCAATGTCTCCTACATTTTGTGTATTGATTTTACCTTGAAGAAAAGGTTGTTGTTTTGTCACTTGATTGCGCTGGTAGTTTTTACAGAAGTATTCATCAACAGCTATAATTGTTACATTTGCCAACTAACAGATTGAGCAAATGTGTTTGAAAGGTAGAACAATTGGATTAAAGATTGATAATTCACCAATGATTTGCAACATGTTTAGAAGTAAAATTTTAAAAACAAAAAATAAAATGTAAATAGAAAACATTCACAACACATCACATACTTTTCTAAGATTTTTGGATGAGGTCTTCGAGTCTGTTAATTGGTGATAAACAGTGGTCAATCATTTATGTTCTTCTTCATCAATTATAGGAGTAACAATTGTATAGGCTTTAGTTTTAAAAAAACAATCATATTTTGACGGCACACTTAAGTGCTTGAATATGACAAACACACATTCTCCTACGTTATAATTCTTCTAAATCTTCAAATATTCCTTTTGAAATGCATGCATAAAAACAATTATATCATGATCACCATGAGTGAGTCTATCGGCAATAATTATTTGAAACATATCTTGATAATGACCTTTAATTGCTATTACAACAACAACAAATGTCACCATTGGAAAGTTTTCGTGGCAACGTTTTTTGAAATTTCTGATAGAATCTTCCCTGTAAAAAATAAGAAGGAATCTTGGTACAAAGGAAGGAAGAATTGTGATACACGTAGTAGATTGGACATAAATAATACAAGGCATGTCTCTCTTCTGGAATCTACTACCACTTTTGGGTTTGATTGCAAAATTCTTTACTCTTACATAGTTCCCTCGTTGTAATTTAATTTGATGATGCTCAATTAATAGTGTACAAATAGATAATGTAATTGTTGTTAAATATTCTTTATCTATGACATCACAATGTAAATATGCAAGTCTTTTGACTGATATAGCTATAAGTATCGTAGCGGTTCAAAATCTATCTTTCAAACACTACATTTCAAATGTTTTCGTCTATCTTGACAATTGACAATACCATCTTACTACTAGCCATAGCAAATGCAAAAATAAACAAACTTACAAACAACTAAACAAAAGTTGAAAGTTGTACAAGAAAAAAGAAAAAAACATAGGAAACGCTAAAGCTTGTAAACACTGAAACTTGAAGCATTGCTATGTAAACTACTCTTTTTTACCATGTTAAACCGCTATTACTATCATCACCACCTAAATCATACAAAAAATCTCAGCCAACTTGATAACTTAGCATCTCCATTAGATTCTTAAAAAAACAACTTATTAGATTTAATGATAGGGATCCCAAGTTGAATATCTAAATCTACCTAGGTCTGGTCTAAAGTCTAAGACTTATCTAAATCTAACCTACTTAAGTCTAAGCCACCTAACTCTAATCTAATTTGATGACTCAGTAAGCAAAAATTAGTAAAGTAAGAAAGTAAGAAATTTAAAAGTTTAAAATAACAAAATTTAAATTTAAACATTTAAAATCTTTAAATCTAAGAATCTAAAATTAAAAAAATTAAAAAAACTAAAAACTAAAAACTAAAAGTGGGGCTCCCAAGGGCCACCCAGCTGGGGGTCTCCCAGCTTGGGGTTCGCCAAGGTAGAGGGCTCTTAGCTTGGGCTGCCTAGGTGGAGGCTCCTAGCCCAAGGGTTTTCCCAGTCCAAGGTTGGCCCTAGGCAACGGCTTTTGACTCGCCATGTAGGCCTAGTGTTAGGTAAAAATCAAACCACAATAGTTGAGTGTGAATAGGGTTGGAGATAAAATTTGAAAACTCAGAGTCAATGCGGAGTCATTGCCGTAGGCTTTGTCTAAAGGATAGAGCCAATAAATTGCTACAAAAATATTCAACTCCATTTTGGATGAATGTATATGCATTTCAATTAATAAATAGTTATCATCCACATTGTACATGCTTCATAAGGTATGCATATAAATGGATGCTTCGTGCCTCAGAAGAAGATCCAAAAATGGAATAAAAAACACCTCGTACCCACCAACACTGTACTACCTTTACCCAGATACTCACCAACCATTCAAAACGAAACCCTGATCTCAACGAATGAAATTTTTGGATGAGAAGCTGAACGACTCCGTCCGTCCCAGCGGATGTGTTTCATTCAAGGGAGCACCCCTCCCTCCTTCCCCGCGTCTTGCGCTCCAGTAGCCTTCCCCATATCACGACGTCTACAACTTCACTTTCACGAATCCTCACCACTTCCATACTCTCTTCCCGATCCCCTCATCGCTTCTTCCACATTTCTAGTGTTTGCAATTCCCACGCCCTTTTTGGTGGACTTGAGTATTTCCAGGGAGCTTGGAATCAGAGAAAGCCGTGGAGAATGCGATAAACGGCTTTTGATGCACAGCGGAAGCAACCGAGAGTTCGCCATTTTCTTGTAGGGTTTTTTTATGTTGAGAAATCCAACTTTGAGTGTGTGTGTGTGAGTGAGAGAGATAGCGTTGTTCATGATGATCGAGTTATTGTGTTTGTGATGGCAATGGCGGTAGTGGAGCCTAGTTTGTTGCGGACGAGGGCTTGAAGAAAATTAGTTCCGTAGGGGTGTAGGTTTCGGGGTTGCTCTGGCCATGGGCTGCACATCGTCTTCCCCTGGTATGCGCCTTCGTTTTCTTTTGCGTTTCGTACTTGTATTCCGAGTATTCGAGTTTAGATCTCGGAGGTTGTGTGTTAGTAGTTAGTTGAAGGTTGTTTTCAAGTGGTAATGTGGTGAAGTTTGATGTGCGGCATTGTGTATGTATGTATGTGTGTGAGTGTTTAATGTGCATTTTGGTTGTGTGTGATAGCGGCTGTGCAAGGCTCGGGGCGCATTCAGACGCACTCGCAGTCCGAGGTTTTGGATTCTAAGAATCTGCGTATTAAGGTATAATGAATTTAGTTTTCTATGGGATGGTAGTTGGAAAGCGATGTTGATTGTTGGTTTAAAATTTAATGGTTTTTGGTTTGTAAGTGTGCGGGTTTGAATGAACTACCGATTCCCCATGTGGCTTTTGCTGTTTTGGATTAGTGTGGGAATTCAATGGCTTCCTTGAGGTGGATGCTGAGTGATTGTTGATTTCATTTTGCAGCTTGTTCTATTAGGCGATTCCGGAGTCGGCAAGAGTTGCATTGTGTTGCGATTTGTGCGCGGCCAATTCGACGCTTCGTCTAAGGTTCGCTTCCATCTGAACTGGTTACTGGTCTTTGATAGCACTTGGTTAATTGGTTTGAAGACTTTGGCAAGCACTAGGGGAGAAGTCTATTTATTATTATGCATTTTCACATGAAGAGGCTGTTTGACGGTATTCGTGCTCTGTTTGTTCAGGTGACGGTAGGCGCGTCATTTCTCTCTCAAACTATATCCCTCCAAGACTCTACCAGTGTAAAATTTGAAATATGGGACACGGCAGGCCAGGAACGGTACGCCTTATTTTCTGACAGTACTTCATGAAACTTGCTGTGCTGATTAATTAGGGGATGAATTGTATCGTAATGCTACAGTTGCCAGTGTATCGTTTAGGGTGATTGAGGAAGGAATGTTGATTCTCACCGTTTCCGACCTGCGTTTTTGAAATTTGACAGATATGCCTCATTAGCGCCCTTATACTACAGGGGTGCGTCAGCGGCGGTCGTAGTTTACGACATCACCAACCCGGAGACTTTTCTGAAAGCTCAGTTTTGGGTCAAGGTCAGTTCCCTTGGTATAATTTTGTGATCCGGAGACTACATGGAAGTCATTGAAGGCCGTTACGAATATTTTCTCTTCTATGACTTGAACCTCTTCTCAGAGTTCTCTTGCAGTGATCTATTTTGAAATGTAGCACTGATTCATCTTTTTAATGGATAACAACAGGAGTTGCAGAAGCACGGTAGTCCTGTCATCGTAATGGCTTTGGTTGGAAACAAGGCCGACCTTGAAAGTCAACGTCAAGTTTCTCGCGAAGTAAGCATTGTACTGTTGCCTTCCATGTGGTTTTTTTGTTTGGTCTATTCTTTTTTTTACAGTGCATGGAGACCTCGTTTCTCTAGAGATACGGTACGCTGTTATGGATGGTGTTCATGAAATAATCGCTGATGTACAGGGTGCCTGTGGTTGAACCTGCAGGAAGCACAGGATTATGCGGAAAGCAATGGCATGTTTTTTATCGAAACGTCAGCGAAGACTTCTGACAATGTGAACGAATTATTTGAGGTAATTATTTCATTCATTCCGCGAGCATGGCGTCCATTAGTGTCGTTGATTCACTCATCATTGATTCAATTCTGGGGTAGAGTGCTGCTCAGGTGACACTGAATGTATGTTCTATGGAGAGAATGTACCAGAGGTGTGTATTGGGGTGGCGGGTGGGTCAGCTGAGCATCACTCGTCCCTGTCACTCTTAATTAATGTCTTAAATACTGTGGTCTGTTTGGAGCTTTTCATCGACTAGTCTCAGTCCTCAGTCCTCACGCATCGTTATGCTGAAATTGATGATAGTCTTTATAATGAGCTTGAATCATTTAACTTGAATCTGAGCCCACATTCTGACACTGCTCCCTGGCAGCAATGCACTGAGGGCGACATTGCCAGGAAGCCCAAGCATCCAAGTCTATACAACGGGTCGAGAAATACATCTGTGTCCAAGGTTCATCAGTCTCGCAGAATACACCCCGCATGCCGGGCCTGAAATGGTTGTGTTATCGTTATTTTGACAGGAGATTGCCAAGAGGTTACCTCGGGGACAATCAAGCTTGTCGAGGAAATGAACATTCTCTTCTCTAGAGCATTTTTCCCATTACCACTGAATGCCAGAGTTTGGTGATTGTTGGTACACATTGTCAATAGTCAACAGTGCTGCTATTTGGCTGCTTTTTGTTTTGTATATACATATAATAAATTGCTTCTCCCTTTGGTTGGATTCCCCTGCATCAAGCCGCAGAGACCAACAACGGGGTTAACAACTGTTCTTACTGGTTTATTTCTATGTTTCTCTTACACATTTTCAATTGTCGTCTCTTTGCATATACTTGGGAATCTTGTTCTATTCGCAATGACCTGCTTGATCTAAAAGTTTAGGAAGGTATTTTACCGAGTTCAGGCATTTTCTACACGTAACGAGGAAACTGTCGATTTCACTCTCATGGACCCAGTTCCATAAATACGTGTTCTGTGTTTTCTAGCTTCCGGACGGTGTACTCTCATCGGACCTTCAATTGTATGAGACTAGGATCCATGTAATCAGAAATGAAAACATTTCAGATCAACTTGAGATGATTCTCCCTTCAATCTGCCTACATATGAACTCTTGTAGTATGAGCATGATTGAGGGAAGCCATCGCGAAATGTAGCCACTGAGAAATTAAGTGTAATAGAAGCTTGAAAAAGCTCATATTTTTTTACAAACGCATTGAAGATCATTTTGACAATCACTATCAAGTTACTGGCCAAAAACGCTGAAGTACAAGTCTCGTCGTGGAGTTCTTTTAATGCGAGTTCCCTTGCGAAATTAAAAAAAATTGGTATCATCTGATCAAAATTATCAAAATCTATATTATAGAAATGGTAACCTGTAAGAGACGTTTTCTGGCTGATGAATGACAGAATCTCTCCATGCCGGATAGAAGTGCAACTAATTATTCTCGAAGATTTGTGTAAGAAGGGAAGGTCACCTACCATAGTATTTTTCAATGAGTGCTTTTGCATTTTTTTAAGTCAACAATTCACACAATACCCAAATAGATGATTTCCATGGTGATCAGCTCATCGTCCAAGGGTTGAAGAACTTACACAATAATCTACGAACATGTAGATGGATGAATAAAATGAGATTATGTTTGCTTGGGACATGTTTGCACGTTCATCTGTTGATCAAAATTTTGTCTACAAGATGCACTAATTGTTTTGTATCACATTTTTCTACTCCCATTTTTCTAACAAAATTTCAATTACTTTATACTCCCATCTTCTCATAGTAATCACTAAACATAAAAAAACAGAAATATTTATTGTTGAAAAATGTAGTAGAAAACAATTAGTGTCTTGTAGACAAAATTTGAAACTCTTTCATTCGAGACAGTGAAGGTCAAATAATACTATTTGAGGTTACAGACATACGTTTCATGTATGCAATGTTGCAGTGCACACAACTTAGCATCCGACTTAGCACACTCCCAACTATGAAGAAATAGGACATTCATTCCCTGCCAGAACCGCATTTAAAATTCTGAGAAAACCATACTGGGAACAATTAGATAGCAATAGCACAATCGTGGCTATTAAAATTAGTACAACTCATGGGGGCTATATGTCGATTTGTTGCTATAAAACCTAGTGTCAAATCAATGTAGTGATTCATCACATGGCGCATAACTATGAGCCTCAAATTAACACCTGGAAATATGCAACCCAAATCCAAATTGAAATTCGTGCATGTCTGATCATCTAGCTATGCCTAATCTTTCTCTGCAAAAGTATTGAATCCATTGAGGTCTTGCAAAATCATGACACCTGTTCTTCTCCAAGAACAGCAATATATTTCGGAATCAAGCTCATAGCATATGAGAATCTCCGCTTCAACGTCTACATCTACCGCTCGCTGAAGGGAGCTTGCATCAAGTCAAAAGCCTTGTCCAGCAGCTGTTTTAGGCAGTCAAATACAATCGTTAGGCACACCCCAAAACTTCTTCACTGATGAAGCGTTCATCAAGTGAGACATGCGAGTTGTGCAGCATGTCTCAGACACTCAGTTATTTCACGTAAAAGACTAGACTAAAGGTGCTTATAGATTACACATAGGGTCAATATATGATCAATAACTGCTTGCAAAATCAACCATTCTGACAGAGGAAAATTTACTTGAAATCGGTCCTTGGCAAACAGAAATGCTGTAAATGCGAAGGGATAGAGAAATTACCTTCCCCACTGTTTTCAACTCACGACCAATTGGATCTAGAGCTTTTAAGTTGACCTGACATTTAAATGGGACCGGCCAGACCTACAAAACAACCTCATCAAGTTTAGTATCAGTTGTTGAGTAGTAATATGCATATTCATGACTACCATTATAACTTGGTTCATCTGGTATAGTTTCACATAAACAATTGACAGGGACCAGAAAACAAGCAACTTTCATTTCGAAAGTAACAATCAAGGAGGAGGATCTCACTTGAAGCCCAAGAACCCTAACAGGCTTTTGTAAACCAGGAATAATGCAATCAGGTCCAGCTGGCTCCACATAAGCCTCACGAGCAAGACCATAACCAATTGGATCTGGATGCTGTACTCATCAACATAAGACCACTAATTCATTACCATGTCTTTTAAAAACTCCAATAGGAATAAGAGCTTCTGTCAATCTAAGAATTCCAAATAGTTTGTCCGATCCACAAGTATCCGAAACAACTCAGAAATTCAAGTCTACCACTAGAAAGTTATACTTTAACCATCCCATACCAAAGCAATATGAAAGGTTCGATCAGACACCAACGCTACCATATTCGAATAGAGCATATCTGATCAGACAAGGAAATGTAACAACTACAACTCAGAGCTCCTCCCTTCAGGAATGAGCTCGATAAGTACGCAAGTTCACTTTTTAAGTGGTAGCTATTAGGCAACTGGAAATTCTGCCGCAATCGTCCCCTAAACTTCTTCGGTAAAGAGGACCCAAGTTTACAAACGAAAGACAAATACAATCAGGCCGTACCTTCATAATGCTAAGGGCATACTGGAAATTAGGTCCTTGCCGAACAGCGACAATACCCCCCTTGCTAATTCGAGGCACAGGTTTCTCTCCCTTGTATGCCCTCCAGGGTGCATCATCAGCAAATTTCGATCCTTTTCCAGTCTTCTTAGGAGCCATACCTAATTGCCTAAATTAAAAAGCCTCAATGCCCTTTCAAGTCTCAAGGAATCTCCTTCAATTCCTGAACCTTGCCTTCACCTCATACTCCAGCGTCGTTCTCCGATCCTCTCATCAACCAATACACACAAAATTTCTCAAAATACCTGCATGAAACCCGATAAACCCTCAATTAGGGTTTTAACTCTGTTTCGCAACCACAACACGAATTTTGCACATTTGTCAAGATAATTGATGCAGATCAATTTCCGATGCAGTAAGATAATCTCTTCAGATACCTAAAAGATTTCCTACACCTCTATCACTCCGAATCCATATCCATAATTTTTCAAAGAAAATTCTCATCCACTTGAAAAAGTCAGACATCGATAATTCAAACGTCACAGCAATCAACACTCAAACGTCTCCTTGATTCCGAATACATGAAAGGTGAATCAATATGAAACTCTAACAGAAGAATTCCGTTTACACAGAGAATCTCGTAAAAACGCTACAGAAACTCAATGCTGGAACAGATTTCCACTGGATTTTTTTGGACAGAAAGCTCCCAAGGCAGGGATTTCAACGGCGTGCAGTATGCGAGGGTTTACCGATTCAAACGCACTTCGGTGATGAAGAATCGCAGCAGCACCAGCTTTTGGATTTGTGGGAGCAGTGAATGAGAGAGCGAGCTGTAAACGTGAGAGCAAGCTGTGAATGAGGTCTTGTGGCTTGGAGGTTCGGGGTCGTTTTACCGTGAAGATTATGTGGTCCAACTGTTTGGAACTCGGCTTTCTAGAGTCGTGTGGATAGATATGGATGACATTCATCCATTTGTATAAATTCAAAGAACAAAGGGTGTACAGTATTTCTACCATACATGTAAGGTGTGATTTGGCACTGAGATGCCAAAATTGAATTCCATGTCAGATTTTTAGGGATCTATGTCACCTCACACCATTTACAAGATGATATGTGGCACTTTTTAAATACAAAAATGATTGAATTTGACCTTCATGTAGGGCAGTAGATATCATATTGTAACCTTGTAATGTTGCTACAAACACTAAGTGTCCAATGGAAGATAGAGGATCTTCTTATGTAAGATATAAGTGCAAGTGTTCATCTTTGGAATTTGGTGCGAAAAAAGGAGTTTTTGTATAGACATTGATTTCCAATGTATGCTTTTGAATTTTTTTTTAAAGTAAATGATTTTCATGGTAATAAAAGAAAGACGATTTCCATGGTGATCAATTGATCATTTCATGATTAATTTGACAAAGATGGTACAAACTTGAGGACCTAAATGATTTGATGAATGACTTTAGAAACAAAGAATGCACCTATTGATCTAGTAGTTAGAGTATTTTGGTAAAATACCTTCATCATGAAAGCCAAGTTTTTCTAGGATTAATGTATGCAACCATAACAAAATGAAATGTTGATGGAACTAGAAAGTGGTTGATGCATAGTCAAACAAACATTTAATTAACTAAGAAATAGATGATTTTCATCTAAAAATCATTTAGGAGAGTTCTTTGTATGAGTGCGCATTAGATCTTGGGGAAAAGCCTCTAATTGAAGAATTACAAACTTTTTTAAAGAAAAGATGCTAAATCCATAAATCACAAAATGCCTTTCTAGCCTATTTAACAATGCCTACCTCCTATGCTCTTAATCTAAATTTTAGTTCTTAAATTGATATTGTTTTGAATTTGAGTCCAACTAATAAAATATATATTATTAAGTCTAATTTCTATTCTAATTATTTTTTGTAGAATCCCTAAAATTGTGTATTTTATAGCCATTTGAATTTTTGGCTTAATATCATGATCTATTACATTTCTAATTGTAGAATGAAACTAAAATTGGATTTATACAATGCTGTTCTACCCAATAATATGCACCTATGGAGAAATTTTCATATTTTTTGAGCTTATTTTGTATTTTATATGAATTTGATTTTCTCTTTTTTTCAAAAATTCATAATAATTTTGAATTTTCACAAAAAATTTTGAATTTTTTTATGTGTAGACAATATTTGACTTAATCTCAAAAAAATAAAATAATAATTCCATTCATTTTTAATGGAAAAATAAAGTATCCATGATTGACTTGAGGAATAAATTCAAGTGATTTTAAAATTATATGGATGCACCTATTCATCTTGGAATTATATAATTTTTGGTTGACTACTTGGATACCATACACATTACAAATATTTCACATCGAAGAAAAATTACTTTATGATAAAGAACTTAGGATACTAAATATTGGTTGTTTTGGCTCAAAATCTTTCTATAATGTGATGCTACCAATATCTAGTTTAGTCATAAAGTGTTGAATGCCCTTTTGGTTTTAAATTGCTATTGAATTTCTATTTAAATTATGCTCTTTTGAGATTGGCAGCAACCTATAGATGTATGGCAATCTAATCTCAAGGAGTTGACTTGCATTTCCAAGCTTCAATATAGAAAAATAAAACTCAATGTCATTAGATTGCAAGCAATTATGCCTTGTTGTCATTCCAATTTTCAAGTTTGATCAATAATCAAGTGCAATTTAATAAAAAGATTTAAAATTGAAGTTAAATAAAAGGCAACATTTTATGACTTTACAATTTTACATACTTTCAGATTATTTTTGTATATTATTGTGACAAAGTAGTTATAAATATTAAATGTCATTTAACTAGTAAAAGAATCCAAATCATTTTGGATGATGCTTGTGCACTTTTGTATGCATAAGCAAATATAGGTAGAAAGAGTAAATTTTTTGTGGAGCTCTTTAATTAAGTGCATGAGGATAATTGAAAACATTTCCACTAAACCAAAATGATTATTTAGTATGGTCTAAATTATTCATTACAATTATTCAACATTAGTTGTAGTAGCTTATTCGGTTGTAGTGTGTATGGATGACATTGTTAGATTGGTCATACTAGTTTTCATACTAACCAATGATTCAACTATACTTAAAGACTTTTCATGTTGGCTTCATCAAAAACTCCCTCCAACAAGATAAAGATTTTAGAAAAAACAAACCATATAGGGAAATTTTCCTAATCTATCCAAGATTTGGATGGAAATTTAACAAAAGACCTTTACATTGGATGAAAATTATTTTCTTGGCACTTCACACCTCCAGATGAAACATTTTTCATCCTAAATACTAAATAATTAATCATTTGGGTGTAGATAATTTGAGTAAACAAGGAACCGCCAGTGCAAGCTCCGGATGAGAACCGGAGACACCCTGCCCCGCTACAGAACAAGTTGCTACGGAGAGGTTGTGACACTTGGCAGCGAGGATCTTGAGGTAAGCTTAGTTTGCAATGGCTTCCTCTTCCAGTTTCACCATTCCGTCTTGCCTTTGCCTGCGCAGATCGATCCGTTGCCTTCTAATTTTGATCCCATTTGCATTAGGTAGATAATTTTGCGATCCTTGATTCCTTTCATGCTCACTTCCATGCAATCAGTTGGCATCTCGAAAACCGATCACTTCGCTCACAGGTTGCGCCAGTCGGGAGTGATCTCGCTTTCTAGAATAGCCATGGCTTCATTATTAATTTTATTAGAGATTTTTGTTGTAGGAGTTATGCGGGTTGGGCAGAGGATTATGTGGAGCTTGGCATTGCTTGTTGGAATTCGAGTGTGATGTTCGCAGTCAATGTGAGAGTTCGAGTTTATGCGATTAGGGATTTTTGTTGTAGGAGTTATGGGGGTTGGGTAGAGGATTATGTGAGCTTGACATTGCATGTTGGAAGGATTTGCATTCGAGTGTGATGTTCGCAGTCAATGTGAAAGTTCGAGTTTATGCGATTTGGGATCCGCTTCCAGTTCGAGTGTGATGCTGGTTTCTGGAATAAGCACTGAGTTTCGTTTTTGAATTTCATTAGTGATTTTCGTGTTAAGAGTTATTAGGGTTGGGTGCAGAACATGTGCATTTGGCATTGCATGGTGGGAGGAGATGTAGTGACGTGTATTCGGATGCAATGCTTTTAGCCGATGTGAGAGTTCGAGTTTACGCAATTTGTAATCCACGATCCGCTTCCTATTCAAGTGTGATGTTGGTCTTTGGAATAGGCATCGAGTTTATCAGGGATTATCATGTTAGGAGTTATTAGGGTTGTGGGACGGATATATGAATTTGGCATTGCATGGTGGGAGGAGATGTTGTGACATGCATTCGGGTGTGATGTTCGCCGCTAATATGAGAGTTCGAGTTTATACAGTTGGGAATCCGCTTCCTATTCAAGTGTGATGTTGGTCTCTGGAACGGGGATTGGTTTTGTTAGTGATTTTTGTCAGGGATTATCATATTTGGAGTTATTAGGGTTAGGTGCAGGATATGTGCATGTGGCATTGCATGGTGGACGGAGATGTAGTGACATGCATTCGGGCTTGATGTTCGCAACCAATGTAGAGGTCGAGTTTAGGCAATGCAGTTCGGAATCTGCTTCCATTTGGAGTGTGATGCTGGTTTCTGGATCAGGGATCGGGTTCGTTAGTAATTTTTTTCAGGATTTTGTGTCACTCGGGAGTTATTTGGATTAGGTGCAGGATATGTGCATTTGGCATTGCATGGTGGGAGGATATGCAGTAAGTGTGCTATTCGCAGCCAATGCCAGACTTCATCTTTCTCATGGTTTTGTTCTTCGCAGATTTGAAGAGAGCCCTATGTCATGATGGCCGAGGAAAGAATCCCCAACGGTGTCGGCGACGAGAACCGAGAGCCGGACAAGAAAGAGCTTGCGAAGGACCGGAAGAGCTTGACGGGCATGTCGGAGAAGGTGAAGGTGACGTCAGCCCCTCTCCTCGGCGGGATCAAGCATCACCCTGAGGTGGAAGTGGATTTAGGGCGCGAGTTAGGAGCCGCGACGTACGAAACGGTGCCTATAGGATCCACTCCCATGAGCCGCTACAGCACCGTCGCCGAAGCCACGATGGACCCAAACCCTAATCTGCTCGCTCCCTTTCAAGATGTCGGGCTAGAGTATAGTAGCAATGTGGTAAGAGAATCGGGTAGGGGCAGGCCGGGGCACAAACCGAACGAAGACCAATTTGTCTTAGATGGAAACAGTGATCCAGTTCATCAGTTTCGAAGCACAACCCCGACTTCCGAAGGTGAGAATCCCTTCAATGGTTGAAGAATCAGGGTGGCAGCACCGTCCCCGATCGGCTGCGGCTACAACCGAAAGGTCATTGTAGATGATGAAAAAATCTAGATTGCAAAGTACCAATTACAATGGAATTCAGACCTGGTGATAGCAGGGAGGTCAGTGTGTTCGAATGATACTCTCTAGGTTTGTACTGATTTTTTGTTTTTTGTAATGTCTTATGATTCGCTGGATTCCGTGTTCTGGCAATCTGTTGACACTGTTCCAAGCAGCAGAGAAGATTCAAGAGTATCATACAAGGATGAAATCGTAGACGAAAAGTGGCAGGGGCCTAATTGAAACAAGCTAGGGACCACGGCGACTGTTTGTATTTCCTCAACACAATTACAGCATTACAGACTGACGAGTATCCCAGTTGTAGTATTGCTGTAGCTGCTGCAAGCTCCTTAAGGTTGCATAATGTGGAGGTTTCGCAGAATAAAGGTGCAAAGAATCGTCTTGTCGTTTCCTCCATGCATTCTCGTAGAGTACAAGTGTAGGTCTTGAAAGAGACCCACCTAATCTGGCGACGAGCTAATCGTATAGATGCGCTTCCTGTGTCTCCTCGATTTGAACTTAGCTTAGCATCATATGATGATGGTTTTGAACGTGTGCCTGGGCTGCAGCTGTTCAATCGAGGTTCACGGGAATCGACCAAGGAAGGGGACGAGTGAGCTTGAGTCGTCTCTTCAATGGCAATTGAAAATGGAATTTCTCGCACTGGTTGGTCTGTTGAAAGCCTTCGGCTCCGCTATTTTCCACATGCATTCTGTGTTGTACTTGTCTCCAAGCGATGGATCCACCACAGCTTTCAGGTCCTCTTTTGCCAGCAAGGGCCTCATCTGCAAGGAGAAGAATCAGCAATTTGGTGCTACAGCCATTGCAGTCATGCACTGAAGAGAGCTGGAGCACATACCCATTCTATCAAGTTAGGATTTAGACACTTGCTCATTGATTGCTTCCTGCCCTGATACCAGCTCCAATAACACCACATAAAAGCCATAAACGTCGCTCTTCTCTGTCAAGTGCTTGCTCGACATGCACCTGTGTAGAAGAGAAAATATTTTCATACATAGTTTGAATCCCAAATCTGGAAGTATGGACACTGCCTAAAAACAACTCCAACAATCCATACAAAAGGTGATGCAATAGGACTCAAGTAACACTCTTTCCTCGTCTCAGACGGGTTCACCACTCTACCGATCTATCTATTATAATAAATAAATACTGCGTTAAGATTTCTGTCACATCACATTACTGTCACAAATGTTACATTTTCATCTGCAAGTTTTTTCATTCATTTGTTTCTTACTAAAACCTAATTAATGAATCCCCACAACTTTTCAATGAACTCCTGAAGCTTGAAGCTTGATGCACACTCTAGCAATTGTTGAATGATGCAATGAGGGAATTGTTGCACACCTTAAAAAATAACTAGTACTAAGAAATTCTCAATCACATTTCACAAGTTAATTCAATTATTGCTCATTCTAATAATGGTACCTTGCACTATCTTTGAAATTATGTGATTTCTTTAAACAATTTTTGCAACATAGAAGTTGGGCCTTAAAGCCGAGTGGGACATTGAAAAGGCTATTTTGTAGATGTGAGGGACAAAAGACTAGGCCAACCAAGGGGAAAGAGAGAGAAAGAACTCCAATATCTTTTAACACTAGAGATTAGTTATGACTCAGTTGACATAATGGAATGAAGATGCCCTAAGTGCAAGCAAACTGAGTGCAAGTAGAGGGCAAGGATGAAAAAGTTTCCAAAAATTGCTAGTTTACATCCTTGTGAGCCCACCTTGTTTGTCATGTTGCTTCATTTTGGTTGGAGTTGTGTAGAGTAGTGCTACAAGTACTTCATGGCACATGAAGAATTTACTTTTAATCCAATACATGAAAATAATCATAAAATCTACCCACTAGAGTAGGTTGAAGTGTCTAATTTTCTTATTTCTTAGCCCTCCTACTATCTAATGCAAGGTAATGATCCTAACTATGAATTAAAATCTCCCAAATTTGCTTGTCTTTGGTGAACAATAATTGCCTGCATTTTCCTCGAGGTTGACATTTGCTCCTCGAGGTTGACATTTGGAGCAAAGCTCCAATTATTTTCCTCTTCAGTTGAAGGAATTCCTCCAGAGGGATCCCTTTGGTTGGGGCCCAAGTTGAGAGTACTCCATCCAGGCAAAGGATTTTGAAACAGTTGCTGTGTCCTGGTTTGTGATCTATGTTTCGTGATCCACGTTTTGTGATCAGTGTTTTGTGATCCAGCAACAAATGCAGTCTGGTGCAAGACTATGAAAACCGTGGTCAAGAGCATGTTGTTAAACTCACGAGCTATTTCCATCAACTTAGAAGTAGGGCTTTAAATTTGTGATTGCAAAATCACCGTGCTCGTGATGCGATAGAAGTGAATCCTGCCAAGACGACAATGTACGCTTTTCGTCGAAGTGCATCGTCATTGAAGATGGGTCATGACGCCTCCTTCGACCAGAGTGCCCAAATTGGACATGTCTTCATAGAATTTTGACACGCCACTACCCCCTTCGTACTGCATTTGACATAGCGTCCCGAATGTGTTGGGTGCTTGAGAAGCTTGAGCACTTGTAGTTGGGCTCGCCAGCGTCCAGAATTTGCTGGGTGCTTGAGAGACTTGAGCAGCTCGAGCTGGGCTCGCCGGCGTCCAGAATGTGTTGGGTATTTGAGAGGCTTGAGCACCTGGAGCTGGGCTCGCCGGCGTCCTGAATGTGTTGGGTGCTTGAGAGGCTTGAGCACCTGGAGCTGGGGTTGGCTGCGTAGCTGCTTTATGTCGCGGTTGATTAGCAGAATACGTAGCTTTTGGTGGCTCTTGTTTTCGTGGCTCTGGTTGTGGTTGCGGATTCACCCTGGGCTTACCACCCCGCTTTACATCTCGCTGTTGCGGTTGATGAGTAGAATACGTAGGTTTCGGTGATTCCTTAGACGTGGGCTTTTCACCTTGCTTCGAATCGTGCTGAAACCTCGTTTTCTTGTCCGAAAGAACTCTAAAAGCCTCCCCAATCAACTTGAATGCAGCCTCCGCTTCGTCCTTCATTGACTCTTTGTTCTTGTCAGGATGCACCAACTTGGAGAGATTCCGATACTGCTTCTTGATTGTGCTATCATCCGACAGTGGCTTCACCTGAGACAAAGTGCAAAGTGTCAGGACCGACCCTAAAACCTTCGTTAATTGTCGTCCCACCCAAATTTGATGTGATCGATGAAAGTGACGATACAGGCAAATTTAGTCATTGTAATTATGTCAAACTAGTAGTACAGCCGTTGCAACATTTGCAACAGCACACCTCTAACTTGCATCATTCATCTATTTCTACATTGCACAACATGCAACTCCAAGGTTTCATTGAGTAGCTGCAAGGATGTCATTAGGATTTAGCAAGAAAAAATGAATGAAATTTTTGTATGAATGAAAACGAATGAATGAAAACAATTACTTCTTTTCAACTTTCGTTAATTGTGACAGATGAAAGCCTGACTCAATTTGCATTTAATATAACATTGGCAACAACGCCCCATTGCATCATCTAGCTACCTACAGTACTTACCCAGAATGAATGAAAAATTTTCCGGATGAGAACGTGACAAAAATCATGACGAAATTCTGAAATACTAGAATAGATATAGATAGACAAAGACAATAGATGACATTTTAGGTCAAGGAGTTCTCTATTCTCACCCTCGTGAGAACAACTCTTCGCCAAAAGCAACGAACAAAAAGAAAATCACTGCAAAACTCTCCGGAACTAGTCCGAAGAGAAAGCAAACAAGAAATATTTTAAGGTTTCAGAAGGTACCTGAAGAATGCCGTAGTAATCGGGCTCGGGCTCATTGATCCCAACTTTCACCAGAGCTGCGATATGGACATCCAAGACTGCCGACAATTGAATCGCACCATCCAGACAAGGATACAGCCGTAGAGCTTTCAAAATGAACTTCTTCGCACCCGCAAGATCCTTCTTTGCAAACTTCAGTTCCGCAATGTCTGTCACCCGAATTGCTTCATCTTTGTTGCACTCCATCGCCAAGCTTCAATTAAGCTTGAGGCGACAAATACCCCCACATACACACACACTCACTCTCAATTTGTGCTCTCTTTTGGACCTCGGATTCCAACGATACTATACAAAAGGTGATGCAATTCAATAGGACTCAAGATCCACACTCCTTCGAGAATTTTCCCTTGTCAAACAAGTTCACCACTCCGATTCAGCGATAAGCAACCAGTACCAACATTTACATTCCTAGCCCTACCGACACGTACCTCGCCACCCCATGTCCTATTCTCAAAGCCATCTCTCCAATTTAGTACCTCTACAAGTACCCCTGCCATGATCCTCCCCTGCCTGCACGTACGAAATTGCTGATGCTCACCGTGACCTCCAATTCCAATTCCCGAAATGAAAGATCGCACACGCGCGCTTCCAAAAATCGTCGGTAACTCCCCAAATCAAGCCCTCATATGACACCCAAACATGAAACCCCCATCCCGATCCCGTAACTCGATCGTCTCCTCTAATTCAAATCGTCCGCCACCACACTGATCAACCAAACCGTAACAAACACCAAAATTCTGCCCTTGCAACCTGAAAGCCCATTCGTCCATGGCTCGATGCATCACTAAGGACTAGCGTCAACAATTACTCGATCACAGGAAGGGGATTTTGGAGATTACATACTCACGCGAAGGAAGGAGATGGCAGCGTACCCAATCGATCGAAGGCGATGGTGTCGGCGAAGCATTGAAGCAGCAATGACGAGTGCTTGCAGAGCGTCCTTCGTGCAGGAAATGTTGGACATTTCTGTCTGTATTATCCCTTGAAGGACGCTGTCGTCGTGAGGCTGGAAAGTGGTGGATGGATGATTTCATTGTGCACTGTAGAAATAAAGAATGCACCTATTAGTCCGATAATGGAAGCAGGTTTTGGGTGGCTATGAGCAAGTCTATTGTAGTGCAAGAAGTCTCAAACCAGGGGTGAATGTAAAAAAAAAAGACAGGCCCCTATTTTGTGCTAAATTAATGTTATCACTTTCCCTAGTTCATTTGGAGCCTTTGATTGCAAATATGAACTCAAAATTTGCAAAAAAAATTTGTATAGCAAATAAAAGGTTCTTGTATGTTCTTCAAGGGTAAAATTGGGGGGCAAAACCGCCTTTGCAGGAGGCTTGTTGAATTACTATAGAGTTGAGTAATAGCTACCTTGATCATAGAGGGCCATGTCTTTTAAGGATCGATGACACCAAACGAAGCTTCTCACCCAAGTAATTGCAGTAAGAGATGGAGTTAGTGCAATTTTTATTGACCAAACAAAAATCTTGCATGATTTTTGAGTAGGCTCTCTTTACACTAAAAGAAAAAGAGAATAGAATTAGATGCAATTGCCAATATCATCTCTAAGAATATGAGATTAGTCAACATTTGGATGAAGTTTACTATTTTAGGGAAGGTGGACACCCCAAAACCACCATCTTTTGCTATTGAGCAAGTTACTAATATTAGATTGGTCAAATTTTCATATTTTCATGTTGGCAAGTTAAAGGAGGTTTCAATGCACTAAAGAATGTGACATTTAAATAATGTGTCTGAAAGTTATAAAGGATCAAATTGGTTTTTTGGTAGGTGCTCTAAAGTCATTTTTCCCTCATAAGTACTTATTAATTTTGGAGATGTATTCAAAGGGATGATGTTGGTTTGAGATTAGTGAAGCATTTGGAGGTGCTCAGCTTAATCCTACAATGAAATATAGATATTGAGTACCCAATAGGTGACAAAGAATCCTTCATGATGTAAGACAAAAGTACCTATATATATTCATCTTTGGAATTTTGTACAAAAAAGAGCGGTCTTGTATAGTAATTTGACCTCCAATGAGTGCTTTTGTTTTGTAAAGTAAATGATTCACATTGTAATTCAAAGGATGATATCCATAGTAACCAACTTGTCCTTATAGGGTTAATTTTGTAGATGAAGGAAGAATGGATAATCAAAATTGGATGATTCCTCTTACTTGTTTGTTTTCTCGAGTGCGAGCACAATTCCACCAAAAAAAACAAAAAAGTTCATTAGGTGGGGCGTATAAGGATTATTCCACTTATAGGTTGACACCCATACAACGGGAACTATTCTCACCTATTGGGAAGGGCTCAAATATGTCAGCCATGAACATATGGCACAATGTGAGTGTAATGAGGTGTATGTGTAGTGTCCAATACTACATAACATTGTATAACCATGCAGTGGTCTTCTCCATGCTAGGAAGGTATTTTACCTCCTTCAATATAGTGACTCACAAAAGATTGTCAATGTTTGCTCAAACTTAGTGTAAGTTGAAATATCCACTACCTTAATGAGAATTTAGAATTGCCATCAAAAAATAGATGATAGGTATCCAAGTGTCTATTAGTGTATGAAAATTTTAATGAAAAATCTGCAAAGGTGGTTGAAATATTTAATTTTAAAAGAAAGTCTCTCACTAGCTCATTTTTGGTCTAGCATACATTAGAGGATTTTTGGGCCCCCAGGAAGGTTGTAAGTTCCCAAACTATGGGAACTGCCTTGTAGGGGGGCACGATAGCTCGATGACATGGCACAATGACTACCACATCTGAAAAAAATGATTTTTTTTTCAATTTTTTTCTTCATTTCAAGACTAAAATTTTATTTATTTTAATTTTTTTTGAAATTTTTTGGATGGGAACAATGTTCCCCAAAAACTGCAAAGGGGACAATTTTTGACATAGTTGCTTGAAATGGCCCTCTTGAGGGTTCATAAATCCTCTAACGTCTACACCTCCATTTCTTCTATATATTGACAATGTAGTAGAGAGTTTTATATCAACAATGATGTTGTAAGTAAGCAAAAGTATCCCTTTTCCTTTTCAAGTAGTACATTGCATTTTTAGTTGTTCCATACTATAATAAGGCCATTGTCTTAAATGAAAACCAAGATATTTAAGTATCATTGCTACAAAAGGGATGGAGCACATGGAAAATAGCCAAATGGACTACTATTAGTCAATTAAGTTTTGTGAGAATATAAAAAAGACGTCTTCTGGATGCTAAACTATGTGTAGGAAGAAGACCAAAAGTGATTTCAAACTACTTCAAGAGGGCATGTGTGAGAACAATGACAATTGGATGATTTAGTATTGTTATGGAGGCATGCAAATTTGTTAGGTAGGAATTTGCCAATGAGATTAGTGTCAAGACAATGTGATGAGCATTAAATTTGGTAGGTATGGAGGTTTAATATATGAAGAAAAAAGCATCTTTTCCCATAAGAATAGTGAAGTCCATTTAGATTTTGTCAAATTTTAGTAGAATTGGACCATTGTGGATTGGAGGTGAGTAGTTTTTTTAGATGAGACAAAGGTCAATTATTTTTGCTTAGGTGATGGTTATTGGTGTTGGAATCAAGCCAGAGAAAGTCTTATAGATTGAAGATTGAGAAAAACAATAAAATACAAAGGAGGTTCACTAAGGTTTAGAGTTGTATGAGTGCAATTGGACCTAGTTTGATTTACAAGATAGAAGGTAGAATGAATCAATATATTTATTGTAAAATATTAGAAGCCAATTTTTATGGCACTTTTTTAGTATGGCATAAATACATCTAGTCAAGAGTCATTTTTCAACATGAAAATGATCCTAAGCATATAGCAAAACAATAAAAGAG
The DNA here is from genome assembly GCA_963969395.1 of Pseudoscleropodium purum. Taxonomy (NCBI): domain Eukaryota; kingdom Viridiplantae; phylum Streptophyta; class Bryopsida; order Hypnales; family Brachytheciaceae; genus Pseudoscleropodium; species Pseudoscleropodium purum. The sequence continues at coordinate 32,431,280 of OZ017795.1, forward strand.
TGGTTATCTAAATAACCTTTTAATGTTTTGAAGGGGTCCACTCAATCATCCAACCTAAACCCTATAGAATACCTATAGGTAACACTAAAATAGAAGCTCAATTGTTATCCAATACCTCTATAGGGCCTTTTAAAATTATGGGAGAATGTGTTTGAGACTTTTCATTCTATTACTTCTATAGTGTGAAAAGCTCTTGTGAGCATGCCATAAAGAATGTAGGCAATTATTTATGCACAAGGCAAGTGTACTCATTTTTTAGGGTATTTAGACTTACAATTCCAAAATTGAGTTAGTGAGGGGTTTGATTTCAAAATTTGAGTGCTTCCATATATCGTGTGTATTTTGTTTTCAATTCCCATATAAGTAATCAATAAAATTTCTACTCTCTAAAGTAATTTTATATTTTTTAAAATTATTTACTCCATGTGTTGGCATTGTTTATTTATCAAAAAGCTTTTAGACACGTACTTGGTTTTAATATGCATCATTGTACTTAGAAAAGACTAATCAATTGATTCAATGATTGGGATTGACTAAGGAGCCACATAGAACAATTTTTGTACATTGTAGGATTCTCCTTTTTTAAGGATATAAAAAGGCCCCCTTCTTCATATGTAAATAATGTTATGGGTCACTCAACTTCTAGCTCTTGGTTGGCTTTGTTACACACAATAATTAAGAAAAATAAGAAAAATAAATTCATTATGAATCTTTTGGTCATTACTTATATTAGAATTTTTTAGATTTTAGATTTTTTGGAAAATAACTGCAAATCATTGAATATTTCACATGTATTTTGGTCAATTATTATTTTTTTAAATAGATATATTATAGGTGGTCAAAGCAAAAATTTATTGGTGGTTATTGGATTGGCAATTACGGCCACTTTTCAATGCATTGTTACTCCAATGCATTGAGATTTTAAAATTTAGGATTTTAAAATTTTAATTTCCAACCCCGTGCCCCTTCTTGTAATTTTCAAAAAACAACTTGTTTGACAATCAATATGGGATAATTCATCCCATATCCGTACCTGGTATTGTATCTATATTTGATATCCGTATTCAATATTTAGTACATATTCATATATGCTACTGTATCCATACCCATATTCAATATTTAGTACATATTCATATATGCTACTGTATCCATACCCATATTCAATATCTATATTCAATATTTAGTACATATTTGTATACAATATTATATCCATATCCAATATCCATATTTAGTACATATTTATATATGGTACTGTATTTGTATCCAATACCCATATTCAATACATATTCATATGTGGTACCTTATCCATATCCAATATTTCATACTTAGATGGCTCAGATTAAATCTCACAAGATCAATGGCTTGTAATTTTTTGAGAAGTCAATGGCAATTTCTAGGGTAAGCAATTAAAAAAAAATCAACGGCTTGTAAAAACTTTGAATAAGGAGGGGGGGGGGGGGGGGGGGCAACTAATGCAAACTAGGGTGGTATGCCTCTTTTTAGTGCATTGTTAGCCTTTGGAGGGACTATTCTTGTCCTTTCGGATGCTAGTGTGGTTCTTGAAAATACTAAAAGTGTCACTTTTAGATGCTCAAATCCCATCTCATACATTAATTTGTCCAAATGATATACTATTAATATACAAGTTGCAAATAGATACACAAATTTTTTCAATTAGTGATGGTGAAAAGTTTGTGTTCCCTCCAAAATTTCCATAAGTAAAAATATTGTATTAATAAAAAAAATTTGTTGGTAGAAATATTTGAGGATATTAGTCCCTTAACCCTTTAAAGACTAGGGGGTAGTTTAATTTTCAAAATTCTAAAGATATATTATAAAATGCAACTTAGAATAACAATTTAATGATGACTCTCAAACAATAATTTTAAAATATATATGATCCATAAATAATATATAGATCAACTAGTACAAAAATTAATATTTTTCAATAGGAATAGAAGTCAAACTTTAAAATTCCTTCTAAAATTGATTATAGATTGAATATTTGTAATTTTCACAAGAATTTTTTTCTTTAAATTAAAAATATTGAGTTCCAATTATACTAGTTTTGAAAAAACTAGTGTCAGACTATTGTAAAACACTAACTAATAGAATAAATTATGTATAGGTACAATGACCCTTCCCTCAAAGCGTATCCAAATAAGCATTTGGACATCATTCTAATTATTCACTTGATTTAATTCTTTTTCTTTAATCTTCCTACTAATAAAAAGAAAATTTCAAAGCATTCTAAAGTGTATTTTTTGACAATTTATGAATAAATTAAATAGATTTTCAAAATATAAATCTTCTTAATGTTTTGTTTTAAAATTCTATTGATAAATGTTAGTTTCCATGATAGTTAATACAACTATGTAGAAATGACCTTTAGATCATAATCTACAGTTTTTGTTTAAAAGTTTCTATTGATTATTCTTCAAAATTGCATTTCATAACATATAGTTTCACAATTTCAAAAATTTTGACTACCATAAATCCTTTCATCAATGTAATTCATAGAAACTAATGGCTTTACTATTGTATTTTTTTGAGGATTTATTTCTAGTAGACCCACTTGAACTAAATCATGGAATTTTTTATTTCTTCTCTTTTCTATTTTCAATTAACCTCTAAGCTTCCAAGGCGTGTTTTTTTAATCAAAACCACTCAAAACCACCATTTCTATTACAAAGTGCAAAAAACTTTAGAATTTGTTTTTTTCACATATCTAACAATAGGAAAGGCTTTGAATCTTCTTACCTTAGCTTTTTTGCACTATGAAATTTGAATTTCTAATTTTTAATGTTCAAAATAGAGTTGAAAGTCGAGGGATTTTTCTTAAATGCTTGATTCCTTAAAAAATTGTTAAGTAGAAGTAAATACAAGATTGAAGGAAAAAACAAATCTCTAATAGCTTTAAGATGGAATTGAAGTTACTAATTCCAATAGTGAGATTGTTTTAGCAAGCTAACTAAACTTGTTTGAATTTTTTTTTAAATTGTGAAAATTGATTTTTAAAATGAATTTTGCAAGTCATTTTTTTAGGAGATGCTATAGTTCTCCGAATACAAGATTGTCTATAAATTTTTCCATCACTAATCTAAATGGAATGAATCAAATCTTTTCTTTGTAGACAAAATACTTTCTGTAAGAAATAATATTTTGGAAATTTAATTTTGAGTTTCTATGATTTTTTGGTGGTGCTTGACAAACTCCATTTCAGATTTAGGGTGACACAATTTTGCTCTTAGGCATTGATTGAAATGAAAATTAAATTTTCAAGAAACTAATGTATTTTTCTATCTTTTGAAAATGTTTTAAGAATTAAAAACAAAAATTGAAACTGTAGGAACCTATCCAAAATCCATATGGTCCCTTGAAGAGACAATGGAAGTTAATGATTAAACTCTATGACCCTAGGGAGATGTATTTTCAAAATGAGCAAAATTGCCAAGAACTTGAGCAATTTTTTTGCTCATTTTTTCTTGAGATTGGATATGATGTAACCATAGGACCTTGAAGTTCACATTGAAAATGAGCACTTTAAGAATTCTAGATTATTTGATTGCATAATTTAGGAAACAATTACATTTGAAGTTTAATTTGGGTCAATGGAAATACAAGAGCAACACACTTTGAAGAAGCATGTCTTTGTGAGAATATTTTGAAATGATGCTTTTTTATTCTTACTAAAAACTAAGAGAGTTGAAAATGTATTTGTAAAATTTCACAACATTCTAAGTATTTTTCAATTCATTGTGGAGCTTGCAAAGCTTAGTGCTCATTGAAATGAGAGTAGTGTTTGTAAGAAAAACAAGAATGGGACTCTTGTCTTCTCCTTGACCTCCTTAGATTTGCCTTTTTCAAGGTTGATCAAATGTCTATAAAGTGGGCATAAATCTGCGCATGTTATGTCCTTTAACTTCATATTTTTTTGGTCACCATTTTTTTAGATTTGACTCATAATAAAAAGATAGAAAGGCTTCAAATCACTTTCATAGTTTTAACACCCTCATGATCAAACATAATAATCTTTCAATCCATAAGTGATATATTGATATTGTTGTGTTTTCTTATCCTATGTGATCTTTAACATATCTAGTTTGAATTTTAATGATAAGAATTTCAAAAAATTGATACAACTTATCAAATTGTTGGGTTTTTTTTCAACTTGTAGCAAATTGCTACAAGCTTAAAAAAAGCCTTCAGTTGGGCATTTATGGATTAATCCTGAATTCTTTGAAATTAAATTTTAAAGTGTTGACTCTACTTTTCAGAACTTAAATTAATTTTTTGGCATCAATGTGCCGACCCAGCCCTTCAGCTATGGTATCTAATTTAGGGTCATGAACTCATGATCCTAAATTTGAATTAAAATCTTCCAAATTTGCTCACCCGTGGTAAATAATAAAGTGCCTGCATTTTTTCCTCGAGGTTCTGAACATTGGAGCAAAGCTTGAAGGGATTTTGAAACAGTTGCTGTGTCCTCGTTCGTGATCAGTGTTTTGTGATCCAGCAACAAATGCAGAGTCTGGTGCAAGACTATGAAAACCGTGGTGAACAGCATGGTATCGTTAAATTATAGCTATTCCTATCAACCCACAAGCCAGGCTTCAAAATTTTTGACTGCAAAATCACCGAACTTCGGTCTGATGCAAATAGAAGTGAATCCTGCCAAGACGACAATGTACGCTTTCCATCGAAGTGCATTGTCATTGAAAATAGGTCCTAAATTGGACATGTCTTCATAGAATTTGGACACGCCACAACTCCATTGCTCATGGCATTGGTTGCCTAAAGCCTAAACAATCAATTCAGTTAAACAGATGCGAATAATGTTGGTGACACTCGATCTAGTATTCAGTGTAATGAGGACTCAGTTTTCAGTGTCAGGAAGTCCTCATCTTGTATCCGCAATAACATGAAGTTTGACATCACGTATTAGAAGAACAAGACAAGCTGCAAAGGCAATACCTGCTTCCCAAGGTAGAGAAGAGAGCAAGATGTACCGACACATAAAACGCGGACGGTCCACCCAAGGTCGGTGGCGGAAAGGTCCGATACCGACCGTGGAAATTAAAGACTTATGAAAGGTTCATGGCAGATAGCAGCATGCTGAGCAAAAACTACGCTGGTAGTGGATTGTTTCCATAGTCTCCACTCGGGTTTGCACCACTAAAGATAGAAAGAAGATCGTTCCAAGAGGTGCCACTCGTGGAGGCACCATAAGTTGGTGCTAGATGGTTTGGGAACATTTCGTACCAATTCGTACCAACCAGGAATGGATTGTTGTTCCCCAAAGGCGCAGGAGGCCACGCGAACTCACTCGCCCCGTTTGCAGGCAGGAATGGATTGTTGTTCCCCGAAGGCGCAGGAGGCCACACGAACGCACTCGCCCCGTTCGTAGGCAGGAATGGATTGTTGTTCCCTGAAGGCGCAGAAGGCCACACGAATGCACTCGCCCCGTTTGCAAGCACGAATGGGTTGTTGTTCCCCGAAGGCCCAGGAGGCCACATGAACGCACTCATCCCATTTGCAGGGTGGACATTGATGTCATGTGCAGGGAATGAAGAGTGGCATTTCTGGCAAACAATTTGATAGTTTAAGAAGGTACTCATGCATTGGTACTGCATTCGACAAAAGGGACAAGCCGTCCAGAATGTGCTGGGTGTTTGAGAGGCTTGAGCACTTGGAGCTGGGCTCGACGGCGTCTAGAATGTGTTGGGTGCTTGAGAGGCTTGAACACCTGCAGCTGGGGTTGGCTCCGCAGCTCCTTGATGTCGCGGTTGATTAGCAGAATATATAGCTTTTGGTGACCCTTGTTTTCGTGGCTCCGGCTGTGGTTGCGGATTCGCCCTGGGCATACCACCCCACTTCACATCTCGTTGTTGCGGTTGATGAGTAGAATACGTAGGTTTCGGCGACTCCTTCGCCGAGGGCTTTCCACCTCGCTTCGAATCGTGCTGAAACCTCGTTTCCTCATCTGAAAGAACTTCAAAAGCCTTTGAAATCAACTTGAATGCAGCCTCCGATTCCTCCTTCATTGATTTTTTGTTCTTGTCAGGATGCACCAACTTAGAGAGATTCCGATACTACTACTTGATTGTGCTATCATCCGACAGTAGCTTCACCTAAGACAAAGTGCAAAGTTTGAAGACTAACCCTAAGTCCCTAACCCTGCGCTAATTGTCGTCCCACCGAAATTTGATATGACCAATCAAAGTGGCGATACAGACAAATTAAGTCAGTATAACCACACTGTTTTAAACTAGTACCGTCGTTGCAACATTTGCAACAAGACACCGCTTGCATCATTCAACTATTCCTATGTTGCGCAACACGCAACCCCAAGGTTTCATTGAGAAAATGAATGAAATATTTGTGTGAATGAAAACGAGAAAACAATCGTGATGGATTAAACTGTAACACAATTTGCATTTAATGTAACTATAGAGTAAGGACGTTGCAACATTTGCAATAACGACCCCATTGCATCAGCTAGCTACAATGCTCAGCAAAAATGAATGAATAACTTAGATAGACGAAGACAATAGATGACATCCTAGGTCAAGGAGTTCTCTGTTCTCACCCCCCATGAGAACTACTCCCCGCCATCAACAACGTACAAAAAGAAAATCCCCGCAACACTCTCCTGGAACTAGTACAAAGAGAAAGCTAACAAGAAGCATTTAAGGTTTCAGAAGGTACCTGAAGAATGCCGTAGTAATCGGGCTGGGGCTTATTGATCCCGACTTCCACCTGAGCTGCGATATGGACATCCAAGACTGCCGACAATTAAATCGCACCATCCAGACAAGAATACAGCCGTAGAGCTTTCAGAATGAACTTCTTTGCACCCACAAGATCCCCTTTTTTATACTTCAGTTCCGCAATGTCTGTCACCCGAATTGCTTCATCTTTGTTGCACTCCATCGCCAAGCCTCAAGCCTTATACAATAAATACCACCTACCCACCCACCCACACTCTCAATTTGTGCTCTCTTTTGGACCTCGGATTCCAACGATACTATACAAAAGGTGATGCAATTCAATAGGACTCAAGATCCACACTCCTTCAAGAATTTTCCCTTGTCAAACAGGTTCACCACTCCGATCCAGCGATAAGCAACCAGTACCGACATTTACATTCCTAGCCCTACCGACACGTACCTCGCCACCCCATGTCCTATTCTAAAAGCCATCTCTCCAATTCAGTACCTCTACAAGTGCCCCTGCCATGATCCTCCCCTGCCTGCACGTACGAAATTGCTGACGCTCACCATGATCTCAAATTCCAGTTCCCTTAATTCAAATTAAAGATCGCACATGCGCGCTTCTAAAAATCGTCGCTAGCTCCCAAAATGAAGAACTCACATAACATTAAACAAGAACTCCCATCCCAATCCCCTAGCTCGATCGTTTCCTCTGGAATGCGTTCGCCACCACATTGATCAAACCGTCGCAAACACCAAAACTTCTGCCCCTGTCCATGGCTCGATGCATCACTGGGACTAGCGCCAAAAATGACTCGATTACCAGAAGGGGATTTTGGAGATTATACACTTACGAGAAGGAAGGAGAGGGCAGGATCGGATTGGCAGCGCATCCGATTGCGATGGAACGGTCGAAGACACAACAATCGCACCACACTAGTAGGCAAAAAGAATGATTAAAAACAAGATTAGTTCTACCAATCATCGATAAGCATGGAAGTAGGAAAAGAGGTTCCACTTATATCAATGTAAGGTAAACTAACCCATTCTAGACCAAATGGGAGGGTATCCATTGTGGGCTAAATTTTGTTAGAGGTGTACGTTTTAGAACTTAAATGTACATCACTACCAAAATTTAACCCATAGTGGGCAAGCTCCCATTTGGTTTGGAATGGGATATTTACCTTATTCCACATTGTAAAAGGGACATAAAAGTGCTTTCTATATTTTGATATTGGTGAATGCACCCACTTATCTATTGATACATGTAAGGACACCCTAAAGTAGTTTGCTCTACAAGCACCCGTTTTGCTTTCTACAATGTACCAATAGTATACATTTCAGGAGGTGGATGCTTTTCGTGACCATTGCATTTCAACTTCAACAATTCATACTAACAAACTCCATGAACGTTCAAAAAATATGAAAAGACTTGGATTAGGTGCCAATTCCATTTTTCTTCCTTTAAAAATTTACTAAAAGTTGTTTTAGGGAGTTTAACTTCCTCCCAAAGACAATTAGTTCTTAAATGGTCACTTTAAGAATTAGCATTGCAATTTTTTTAACCATGATCCAACAATTCTCTATAGAATATAACTAATTTTTTCCTAGGCATTTAGGAAAGCATTATTCATCCTTCTTCTATGGGAGAATGATTTAGGTTTGTTAACAATGTTATAAGTATTTGGAAATTTTTGGGAATTCCTCCAATTGATTTCCTCCTTCCACAAAAATCGACAAGTTTCACAGGGGTCTAGTGGTCACATATTGTATCTTCTCAATCACAAAAGTATTATTTTATTTCCTACAATAGCAATTTTTTGCTAGCCAATTTCCTCCAAATTGAAATTGGCACCAACAAAATTGCTACATTCCTATAATGTAATAATAAAAAAATCCAAATTGAAAATATTAATCAATATTGCATCTTTGGCAAGAATTGAACTTTGTGTAGCCCTTCATCATTTGAAGGCCAAGGATCCTCTCAACTCATCCAAGATGGAGTTGAAAATAGTAATGAATTTTTTTCATAAAATCAAAAGGGCTTAGAAATTAAAGTTTTTGCCTTCTTAAAATTTTCCTTTTTGTGCCCTTATAAGGTACTGTTGAGATTGGTATTGATAAATAAAAATGTTTATAGAGGAAATGCTTATGAACATTGGGAGGCAATAGACAACTAACTTTGTCTAACGTCCAAAGGAAAAAATATTTATTATTTGAAAACAACCAATTTAACTCATCATAATTTGAAAATTATAATTTAGTTGAGGTTGTATTTTTACCATTGGAATCAATTAAGGATATTGTATGTGTAGCCTTTGGCTTGTTGGTTTGTTTTTCAAGGATTTAGAGGTTGAAGTTGAGATTTTAAGTAGTATTTCTACAAAAGCTCAAATAGATTGTCACAACATGAATTGAATGTATTATAAAAGTTGTAGAACAGAATCATGGAATTGTACAAGCATTTTCATTATGCATTTTATCATGATACCCAAATTCATTAAAACCACCTAAGTTGTTGATCTCGTAGTTCAATCCCCTATTTGACAAGGCAGATACTTGGATATGACCTTGCCTTGCTTGACTATAAGCTATTAAATATTATCCTATGGTAGGTGAAATTTTCTAGGTATTGGAAGGATGTAGGTAAAATATCCTCCAATTTTTTTGGCCTATCATTGATTTCTAGCCCTACTAATTTCTTCTTGATTTTGCATCATTGTTGTTAAAATGTACCTATTTTTTTTCCACTTCCATTGGCTAACTTTAAACTAGTTGGATTTTTGTCTTATCAGTGGACTATTTTTGTCCATTTGGATGTTAATGTGCTAGAAATATACTATTAATATACAAGGTGTAAATAGATGCACTAATTTGTCCTATTAATTAGGTTGAGAAATTAGTGTCCCTTCCAAACAAATTTAAGGAAAAAATGATATTAAATTAAAAAAAAACTCTAAACATAAGCCTTTTAATTCCTTAAAGACTAAAGGATAGTCCAAATTTTTTAAATTGTGAAGATGTATTATAAAATTCAACTTGGAAGAATATTTTACTAATGAATCTCAAACAATAATTATTAAATATAATCCATACATTATATCTATAGAATTAACTCCTAAAGGACCAAACAATATTTTTTGGCAATATAGAAATTTTAGACAGCTTACTAAGAATGGAATATTCATTTCTTTCTTTGAAATTTTTATATTATATGTAATCAAGGAATAAATTCAAGGGACAACAATTTTCATAAATTTTGACTTCATGGTTAAAAAGTTATTGTATGAGATATCATTTCTTTTTAGCCTAGGCAACTCGGAAAAAACTTATTTTACTATAACTAAATGAAGTCTAAAATTCCATTTTGAACACAATTCCTACTTTTAATTTAAATATGAGCATTTGAGCTCGTACTAATCCTAATTGCTTATATATCCCACATGGAAGTTGTTTTAATTACCTCCTACCACCCCATTTGTATAAACACCTTGTCTTCATGTCATTTCCACCAAGTTAGTGACTTTTAAAGTTATATACTACACAAGCCAAATACTTTAATATAAGTTCAAATTTAATGTCAAATTTTTGAAATTAAATTTGAACCCCTAAAGGACCAAGGCCATTTTTCTTTCAAAACCCATTCAAAATTGCTATTTTTGCTATGTTCATCCAATAAAACTAATAAAAAGCTTCTTAGAATCTAACTATAGGATCTTGTACTTCACTTGTCTCAAATCATGTAATAAAAATTTCATGAAGTTTGACAATACAAATTGAAAGATATTAGAATTAAGAGTTTTTAAATTAAAATTTGAATACTAACTTGCAATTTCAAATGACTTTAATTGCCATTTGTGGAAATATTTTGAACTATAAAATTTGAATTTAAAAAAAACTTTTATTGAAGGATTGAATTGAAAATTTAGGAAAAAAAATTTCCCCCAAAATGCTTAATTATCATTCTTTAAAATATTGTTAATTAGAAGAAGGTTCAAGATTGGAAGAAAAACTTAACCGTTAATAGGTTTAAGATAGGATTGAAACATAATAATTCCAATGATGAGATTATTTTAGAAAACAAATTAAACCTATTCAAACAATTTTTTTTGAAAAAATTGTAAAAATTGCATTAAATAATTAATCCTATAAGTTATTTTTCAAGAAGAACCTTAGATTGCCTAAAAAACAAGATTGTTCATAACTTTCACATCACTAATCCAAATGGGATGAATCAAAGCGTCACATGTCAAAAAAATAATCTATTAGAGAATTTTCAAAAAATTAATAAATTTCAAGTTTTTGTCGATTTCCTTTAAATTTTTGCTTGACAACATGAAAATTATGTTTAGGATGGCATAATTTTTTATCTTGGATTCTAATTGAAATAAAAATTATATTCCCATGAAGTTAAGAAGTTTTTCAATATTTTGAAAAAGTTTCAAAAAGCTTTACAAAAAATTGAGGTCATAGAAACATGCCCAAAGTCTAATTTTGTCCCATGAGGGGACACTTGTCCTTTAGGGGTTAAAGTGCCGACTCTATTATTTGAACTTTAATTGATTTTTTGGCATCAATTACCCTGCTACCCTGCTGGCCCTACCCTTGAGCTACAATAGTTAATTTAGGGTCATGAACTCATGGTCCTAAATTTGAATTCAAATCTTCCAAATTTGCTCACCCATGGTAAATAATAAGTGCCTGCATTTTTTCCTCGCGGTTCTGAACATTGGTCAAATAATTTTTCCCTTGAAGGAACTCTTCTAGAGGGATCCCTTTGGCTGAGGCCCAAGTTGAGGGTACTCCATCCAGGCAAGGTATTTTGAAACAGTCATGAGATCTGTGTTTTGGGATCCAACAACAAATGCAGAGTCTAGAGCAAGACTATGAAAACCGTGGTGAACAGCATGGTATCGTTAAATTATAGCTATTCCTATCAACCCACAAGCAGGGCTTCAAAATTTGTGACTGCAAAATCACAGTGCTCGTCTGATGCAAATAGAAGTGAATCTTGTCAAGACGACAACGTACACTTCCGATTCCATCGAAGTGCATCGTCATTGACGATATGTCATGTCGTCTCCTTCGACCAGAGAGACCTAAAATTGGACGAGTTTTCATAGAATTTCGACACTCCACATGCAACCCCATTACTCATGGCATTAATTGGTTGCATGCCTAAAGCCTAAACAATCAAAGCTTTCAACGGCAGACACAAACCAAACCAAATCGACAGTCAACATGGTGGTCTAATCACAGAGAGAGACGAAGTCTTCACGATGTTAATAGATACAAATAGTACGTGTTGGTGACACTAGATCCAGTTTTCAGTGTAATGAGGACTCAATTGCTACCAAGCCTTCATCTGGCATCCGCAATAACATGAAGTTTGACTATCATATACTACAAATCATACCACTATCTAGACTCCCATCACCCAAATAGACAAGAAGTAGAATAAGAAAAAACAACCCATCCATGCTAAAAGAACTTTAACATGATCATTCTACTTTACACAAAGTAGGCTTGCTGATGAAATTACCCGTGAAATTCTCTTAACATTCCAACATGTTTCAAAGGCTAAAAGAACATGACAAGCAGCAAAGGCAGTTCTTACTAGAGAAGAGCAAGACGTACCAGCACATAAAATGCGGACAGTCTACCTAAGGTCGGTGGCAGAAAGGTCCGATACCGACCGTGGAGAGACTTATGAAGGGTTCATGGCTAATAGCAACATGCTGAGTGAAAACAACACTGTTCAGAGATTGTTTCCATAGCCTCCATACGGCTTCGCACCACTAAAGATAGACATTAGAGAAATTCTCAGCCCTCGAAACGAAAGGGTCGCTTTAGAGTGATCAAACCGGTTTATTAATTGCCTGAAAATTAGTAGGGGCATGTAGTTATAGTGCATGGCAGAGTGTGTGAATTTTGCAAAAGATGTCAGAACTCAAAGTATTGAGGGTGTAGTAGAAGCCTATTAAAAAGCGGGATATACAAAATTAGGATTAATGGGAGCACAACTATGCATAGTTAAGTCAAAAGCAGAAATTGTATTCAAAATTGCATTTCAAACCCCATTTAGATATAGTAGAATGGTTTTTTAAAAAAAAGATTTGAACTAAAAAAAGTTTGATTATCAAGTTATTTTTCATCTCCAAATATCTGTTTGAGGTTTAGAGCCTTCAATAAAAAGTTATGGACAAAATTCGGAAAGGGTGTTTGAAAATGTCAAAAAAAAAATTCCCTTTCAATGCCTTTTAGAATTTTATCCATAAATTTTTATTGGAGGCTCTAAACCTCAAACGGATTTTTGAAGATGAAAACTAGCTTGATTCTACAACTTTGTTTAGTTCAAAGTTTTTTGAAAAAAAATCATTTTACTATGCCTAAATGGGGTTTGAAATTTGTCTTTGAAAACATTTCTTGCATTTGACAATAAGTGATTTATCTTCTAAATATCCCATACCTTTTAAAGATTCATCATAAACAATTGATTTCTTTACAAAAACAAACTTTTCACCCTTCTCATATACCAATTATCAATGAAATAAATCTTTCATGATGTTATTAAAAAAAAACTTTAGATAATAGATGTCGTTGTATTATTTTTGACAATTGCTCTTTTTTTTATACCTTGATTAGAGAACAAAGTATGCAATAATTACGATTAAGGTGCATTACAATATATACACTATGATAGTTTAACTACTTATACTTGGGTTTCAAGCCATTGAAAGTCATTGAACATTGTGACTTGAGATGAGTGACGACAAGGGGGAAAAAAATCATTAAGCAAATTTAAATGTAATTGTGGGGTCCTTTCAGGATCTGTGAAGCGGCCTGTGAAGCGGCCCCGCCCCCAAGGGCTGATAATTTTTGTAATGAACTTGCACGATTGTTCCGAGAAGCGCCATTTGTGGAGGCACCATTAGCCGGTGCTCGATAGTTTCGGCTCATTTGCCTGTCGGCCCATGAGCCAGCCGGGACATTCGTGGAGGCACCATTAGCCGGTGCTCGATAGTTTCGGTTCATTTGACTGTTGACCCATGAGCCAGCCGAAGATAGATTGTTGTTCCCTGAAGGCCCAGGAGGCCACACGAACGCACTTGCCCAATTTGCAGGGTGGACACTGATGTCATTTGCAGGGAATGAAGAGCGGCAATTCTGGCAAACAACTTGAAGGTTCAAGAAGATGCGCATGCACTGGGACTGCATTCGACAAAAGGGACAAGCCGTCCAGAATGTGTTGGGTGCTTGAAAGGCTTGAGTACCTGTAGTTGGGCTCGCCTGCACCGAGAATGTGTTGGGTGCTTGAGAGGCTTGAGCACGTGGATCTGGGGTTGACCATGGCCAGTATGTGCTGGAGGCTTGAGCACCTGGAGCTGGGGTTGGCCATGACCAGAATGGGCTGGATGCTTGAGAGGCTTGAGCACCTGGAGCTGGGGTTGGCCGCAGCCAAAATGGGCTGGATGCTTGTGAGGCTTGAGCACCTGGAGCTGGGGTTGATTGCGCCCAGAATGTGTTGGGTGGCTCCTCCGCTGCGGGCTCTTCAACTCGCTTCGAATCGTGCTGAAACCTTGTTTCCGCATCCGAAAGAACTTCTAAAGCCTTCGAAATCAAATTGAATGCAACCTCCGATTCCTCCTTCATTGACCCTTTGTTCTTGTCAGGATGCACCAATAAAGCTAGTTTCAGATACTGCTTCTTGATTGTGCTATCATCCGACAGTGGCTTCACCTGAGACAAAGTGCAAAGTTTGAGGACTAACCCTAACCCTGCGCTAACTGTCGTCCCACCCAAATTTGATATGACTGATCAAAGTGGCGGTACATACAAATTTAGTCATTGCAGCTATGTTGTTAACTAGGAGTACAATCGTTGCAACCCTTGCAACATGATACCTCTTGCATCATTCATCTATTGCTACATTGCGCAAAAAGCAATCCCAAGTTTCCATTGAGAAACTGCCAGGATGTCATTAGGATTCACCAAGAATAAATGAATGAAATTTTTGTGTGAATGAAAACAAGAAAACAATCGTGACACAATTTGCATTTATACCTCCCAGAGTATGAACGTTGCAACATTTGCAATAACGACCCCATTGCATCAGCTAGCTACAATGCTTAGCAAAAATGAATGAACAGATAGACGAAGACAATAGATGACATTCTAGGTCAAGGAGTTCTCTGTTCTCACCCCATAAGAACTACTCCCCACCATCAACAACAAACAAAAAGGAAATCACCGCAATACTCTCCTGGAACTAGTACAAAGAGAAAGCTAACAAGAAGCATTTAAGGTTTCAGAAGGTACCTGAAGAATGCCGTAGTAATCGGGTTGGGGCTCATTGATCCCGACTTCCACCTGAGCTGCGATATGGACATCCAAGACTGCTGACAATTGAATCGCACCATCCAGACAAGAATACAACCGTAGAGCTTTCAGAATGAGCTTCTTTGCACCCACAAGATCCCCTTTTTTAAACTTCAGTTCCGCAATGTCTGTCACCCGAATTGCTTCATCTTTGTTGCACTCCATCGCCAAACCTCAATTAAGCCTGAGGCGACAAATACCACCTATCCACCCACCCAGACTCTCAATTTGTGCTCTTTTGTACCTCGGACTCCAACGATACCATACAAAAGGTCATAGAATAGGACCCAAGATCCACATTCCTTCGAAAATTTTCCATGTCAAGCAGGGCCACCACTCCAGCGACAACTAACCAGTACCGATACTTACAATCCTACAACTGCCGTCACGTACCCCGCCACTCCATGTCCTGTTCTAAAAGCCATCTTTCCATTTCAGTACCTCAGCAAGTGCCCCTGTCATGATCCTCCCGGCCCTACCTGCACGAAATTGCTGATGCCCACTATGACCTCCAATTCCAATTCCAATTCGATTCCCCTAATCAAAGATCGCACACGCGCGCTTCCAAAAATCGACGCTAGCTCCCCCAACCAAGCCCTCATATAACACGCAAACACGACCCCCTCTCCATACCCTAGCTCGATTGTCTCCTCGAAATCATCCGCAGCCACACTGACGAAATCGTAACAAACAAACAGACTTTGATCTGCCCCTACAACCCGAAAAGCCCATTCGCCCATGGCCCGATGCATCACTAGGACTAGCGTCAACAATTACTAGATCACAGGAAAGGGATTTGAGAGTACGTTACTTTCTTACCAGGAGGATGTAGATGGCGGCGTATCTGATCGATTCGAAGGCGATGGTGTCGGCGAAGTATTGAAGCTGCAACGAGGACAGGTGCCTGCAGTGCGTCCTACGAGCAGGAAATATGAGTACATGGACAGAAGTACAGACAAAAGTTTTCTATGTAAAGGAAGCTTCTTAAGCAGGTAGCTGCAGCTGCCAAAATCATCTCTTAGAAATCAATGAGTTTTGTCAATATTCGGATGAAGTCTACTCCCTCCATCTCCAAATAAATCCAGGGTTTCTTAGAAATGGCTAGATTTATGCATAAGTTGTTCCTATTTTCAAGGGATTGCATAGTTATTGTAGCTTCTACTACACCCTACTATATGTGAAAGAATAGAAGTCAATAGTGAAGCAGTGCATGTTGAAAAAAAGTGACAAAATTGACAAATTTTTGCCCTTTTTGAAATTGTTTTTGTTAGTGGTTTTAAATTTGATCAATTTGTGAGCAACATTGGTCCAATGATGTCCATTGACATTCCCTATATTCAATTCCAACAATGTCTTGTGATTCAACTCTTAGAATTTTTCAACAAGAGATTTATGAGTAGTAGTTTTTGTATAGTTTGGGTTGAATTCTTTGCCTTTGGTTGGCTAAAGGTTGTATTTTGATTCTCTTTGCACAAATTGAATTGCTATATAGTTTCTAGACCATGGTATATATGGATTTTTTTGCTTCAAGGTATTTGAACAAGCTTCAATTTTTGTCTATAAAGTTGTAGAGAGTCAATTTCAAATTTAATTTGAGACAAGTATATTCAGAAACCTTGGATTTAAAAAAAAAAAAAAGGGATTAGTACTTTTAAATAACATTGTAGATGACTGAAGGATGGAAATTGGACTATGGTAGAACCCATTCCCAATCACGGAATCATACCCAACCTGTAAGGGACAACTATTTCCAACCAAGGCTGGAACAAATTTTCAACCAAAGCTTAAAATGTACTTTTTCTTCTTTTCAAACTTGAGACTACTTAAGTCATAACTCATGTCTCAAAGTAGTGAGCAAGAAAGTAGTTCTTGAATGATCATAATTAGAAAACTTTTCATATTAGGTATGGGTTTAGGCTAGTTGTCAACTTTCAAAATTCATAATAATTTCAATTCTAAGCATAAAATTACCAAGAAAATTGCAATTCCTGTAATTTCTATCTTCTGAAATGGTAGAAAGTTTACATTGCCTTGAACTATTTGAGAATATATGTGGAATCGCTACAGTGGTTGACTATGAGTGTTTCTGCCACACTTATCTAACTTCAATAGCTTGCTTTCGAAGCTGTGGATCGTGCTTGGACCACCAAGGAAAAAAAAGTAGACTGCATGGGGATTAGTCCACTCGATGCAAGATGCTGGTTGGTAGGCACATTAGCCATGAACACATGGTGCAATTTCAGTGCAGAGGCACGTGTGTTGACCAACATTCATTGGAATGGGAGGACCACCCATAGTCAACCATTTAGAGTAAACTTGTCATTTATGGTAGAACCATCCATTCTCAATCATTTTAGGAATCCCACATATATTCAAGAGTATTATAAAGTAATGTCAATTTTCATGACTTGATTAATCTTAACTCTGGAAAGGAGAAAAAACTCATTCTAAGCTTTGGTTGGAAATTTGCTTCGGCCTTGGTTGCAACCATTTTCAGCCATGTAGGTAGGGAATGGGTGGTTCTACAATACCGCACATTGAAAAAATGGACAACAATAGTTGACATTTAAGGTAACTACAACTGAAATGAACCTCTCTTCAAATTTAACCCCTATCATTGAAGGGAATATAAATAGGGAAGATTCCTAAATTAGTGCCCATGACAAGGACAAATGTTAAATGAATCTTAAGTAGTGTGTATCTCTATTATAGAACTGTGGAGGTGGCAACTCTACAAGTGGTCATTTTTGGTAGGAACTTTGAGTTGTTTTAACTTCTCTTTATTGTCATTTCTTCATAAAGCATCAAATTTATTTTGGCATCACCTACATGACACTTTTAGCACCCTACACCTTGAGTCTCTGAAAATTTGTAACTAATTCACAATACATTCAAAACTTGTGGAACCACTTTCAGTTTGATTCATAGTCCTTCAACAATGTGCAAAAAATGTTTTTCATTTTCTATAGCACATTAGTTATGCTACATAGCTTATTCGGTCCATTTTAGATGTATATACCATATCGTATAGTAACCACATGATTCAACTACCAATGGAATGAAGATGGGAACAAAATTTGTATCACCACCTAATGACCATATACTGTGTGGTGAAGGAATGCAAGGAATTTTTAAACTAGATTTCACATTCATCACCTATAAATTGCTATAAAATTTGTAGGAAGAAATCTTTTTGCATTTTGTTTTTGGAAGGTGAATCTTAACATGACATTTTGTAATCAAACCAAGTTTCAAAGCTTGTAAGTCTCTCTATTTATGTAGAGAAGAATTTGAATTTTGTCTATGCAGTGACTGGCAAGTTTACTATAGTGATTCTATATATGGTTTAGAGTAGTAAGGTAGCCAATCCATTTCCAACCAGCTACAATGACGAATGAAACTAAGTACAAATTGGAAACATTTTCATTTTAACAACCATACCATAAACATCAATGGACAAAGTCAAAAAGTATACACACAAAAGTTATAGTGTGCAGCATACTACATGTCATAATGGAAGTTTGAGGATAAAATTAGTTGTGATTTGAAAGAAAATCAATTTCAAAGTTAGCTATGTCTAAAACTCAATTTTGTTCAATATGATTAGAATTACTTTATCTTTTGTCAAATTTTTAACCAAATTCCAAAAAAACTTTTTGTACCTTTGCATATTGAAATATATCATTTCAAATTGTTGTATACAAAAATTGAAGAAAATTGACATTTAGAGAATTTAAAATACCAACAATTTGACAAACATGCAAATGATATTGGTTCTTACAATATTTGAATTTTTTTTGGAATTGAGAGCATTGAATAGAATTAGATATAGTAGAGAGAGTATAGGTTGCAATACAAACTATTGTCACATCTTAACCCCTAAATGTAAAAATTGCATTTTTTAGAATGATTCAAAGCTTCACACACACACACACACACATGTATATATATATATATATATATATATGTATATATGTATACAAATTTTAATTTCTTAAAAGAGTGATCTTTAAAGAAGTTTTTTGAGCTATTCCAGTTACTCGTTGAGCAATGAAAATCAAATATCATGCAATAACTTTTGAACCATGTAGTAAAAAATTCTGAAAATTGTTGGATCTTAAAGTTACTCCTCATACACGTGTTGTGTAAAAATTTCAGAAAAAACACCCAAAACTCCATTTACAATGAATTGCCTAAAATTGCTATGTTGCCAAAAAATACAGTTTGGGCATTTAGGGGTTAATGCCCTTGCATTTGAAATATTTTTTGAATTGAACAATGCATTTAATTTATATTTTGCAATACTATAATGTGTTTTTTTTAATACAATTTCATTATCCAAAGACCAGAGTTCATGCCATACATAATTGATCCATCAAATCCCCCCAAAATTAAAATTATCATTGTCAATATTGTGAGTAGACTGAATTTTTTTTGTGAAGGGCAGTGTAATTTTTGAAAAAAAAATAGCTGCATTATAAAATAGCTAAAATTGAAATTGCTAAAATCAAGTTGGACACTTTAGAGTTTCGTATACCTACCAGTGTGAACGCAATCCAGTTTTAATCCATGTTACCGGCCGTGCCAGTTACCTCAGGCCAGTTACTTTGCAATTCACTTCGAATTTCTGAAAGTGCCGGAGCTAGAGTGACGATCTTCACGGCAGCTCCGTGTTTGTTGAATGTCAAAGACAGTCTTGGATTTTTCAGTTGCCTTCGCAAGCTTAGAGACATACTCAAGGAATTTGCGGTGTGGAAGAGTGTACGTAAATTAATTCGCATCAGGCTATGGAGGCGATGAGACCGCAGGCGATGGTGATATATTCAGGGAGTTTTGTGCATCATCTTGATGTGCTCGTTGCACGGATTGATGCTTGTGGCAGGCCTCCCGACTTGCTCATTTCCTGCTGATTACACTTTCGGTGACTCTCTGACTTTCAGTGAATGGCGTTTTGGCGCCTCTTAATCCCGCCGGTCGTTACTTCGACGGGGAGGGCTTCGATCTCAGAGACTCCATAAGGTATCAAGATCGATATTCCTTTTAAGTTTGAAGGCCAGAGAAGGAAATTTTGCGGCACTTTAAGTAAGATGACTGGATTCCGTTTTGGAAAGTCTGACAATGCTACAGTATATTTTCGATACTGTTTGAAGTCTCTGTTTAAAAAGACTCTGTTCTTAGGCAGCAAGTACACATCCAAGGATTGAAAATCGTTAAAGAAAACGTTCTAATTGTTGCTCAATTAGATTCGTCAGATCTCTCCAGTAGGAATAGAATCGCCAAAACAACTCTGCACCTGGTGCTTTTGGTAAAATTAATTATAATTTTGAAATTCTCCTCACAGTTAGCAATTAAGCAGTTGCCAACGGTAGATTCCCTCCATTCGTCCCTGTAACGTGATGAATGCCGGATTTCAAGACTACATCTCCTGATTGAGCAACCAAACGTGGACTCCGTCGGAAGCGCGCGACCAGGCGCTTGAAATTGTACCTTCTGTCTTCAACTGTCCTTGAAGCTCTCCTTGTCATCCTTAATCCTCGTGCCCCTTTCGCTTTAAACTACAGTAACTTTGAATATGGAATCGTAACGCACTCTGCAAAACCATATTCAGGCATTGCGAATCCTCACGTCGGAACCTTCAACGGTATCACATTCAACTTGAGAAGACCCTGCCTTTCCACGACTGACGACGGAATTTCAGTTGGTAAGCTTGCGACTGGTTACGTGTAGCGTGACTAAATAATACCACTTGAATCGAAAAAAATTGAGACGCGAAAAGCTTTAGAAACTGATACATAGTGTGACCACACGATTGACGTAGTTGGCGAATAATGTGAACCCAAAGCATTTCACATTTCAGTGCTGAAGATTAGTTGGGTTGCAGATCATCCTAACAACCACATAATGTGATAAATTCATCTTGATGAGCGACTCTTATGATATTTCAATCGGAATATATTGTATTAGTTGATGACTGTTTCTATGCATTTTTGCTCCTCATTCAATTTCAGGGAAAGGACACTGGAGCGAGCTAGAACTAAAGGGGGCGGTAACGTTTTTTCACGACGTCTGGTCATTGCACTAAGAGTAGCAACGTTTGCACAAAAATGAACCCGCAAAGACGTTCTGGACCTAAAAGGTCCGAAGGATGACTTCACTTGCCACCAGTAGAAACAAAGAATGCAGCTCTTGGTCCAAATAACCGGAAAATTTTGGTTTGGTGTATTTCGGTGACTACCTTGGTCATGGGGCCACATCCTTCCAAAGTTAAGCAACGTCCTGGACTGGCAGGACTTTGGGACAAGGAAGGCATATTTGTGAGCAACGTTTATGCTGAGCGCATGAGGGTGGGTCAATTCTGGGTTCCCTTCGAAGTTCTCCACCTGAGATTACTAAGTACAGTAATAGACACAGGGCACACTAGTGATAACTAATTAACATATTGTTATAATGAGTCATCGTTACTATTGTTCCTAACTTTGAACGTTATAATATCGATAATTATTTAAAATATTATATTTGTCCTACAGTGATGCTAATTTAACCCTGCAAGGATGGGCCAATCTCCAAAGAAATCATCATTTTCTAATACCACGGGAATCAATCGCTTAAAAAATGGAAAAGTATTCATTGGAAGTCAAACTATTGTAGAAGATGTTCCATTTCCACAACAAAACTTTGAGGATGAATAGTTCCACTTGTGTCCTATAAAGAAGAGTTCTCTGTCATCTATTGGACACTTAGTGTACATAGCGACATTAAAGGATTAAGTTGTTACTTACAATGATTTTTCAATGATATTTAATGTTGTTATCAATATGTTATATCCTAGTGTTAATTAATCATAAGTATTATATAACATGTACGATGATTAATAGCCTAATTAATTTTATAACCAGTCACAAATTTACATGTCAAGATATCATAGCTATCATATTGAGTATATGCTATTTTATTACTAATACTATGCTTTACTAATATATACAAAACAATGATAATGGACTCTAATGGGTCACAATATACATAGAGAGACCTAATTGTGACCACTTTCTAAAACTGACCCCTACAAATTTCCTACAAATTTTTGCCTCAAATGGACAACCTCTAAACCTCTACTCATGAGAATAGAGCCACATTTGAGTACACCTATTTTCAGCACTTCGAAAATTCATAGTATATCCATATGAAGTCCAAAAAATGCATAAGAAAAGGATCTAGAATCTTTGTTGACTCCCAATAACAGCCAACAAAACATTACGCAATTTACAAATCAGAACAATGCTCAATTGCTTATTCCAGACGCATATAGATGTCCTTACCTTACAAGAATGAAATATTGAAGCTATAGTCAACAAATGCACTTCCTATTAATTTTGCTTCAAGAGCTTCTTCTTCTCAGCTCTCTTCAACAAGTACGGAATCGATGGATATCCAATTGCCAGAGTCTGCCAAAGCCAACCTCTGGCATTCTTCCGATCCACCTTTCTGGCTACCATCCAAGCATAAACACCCTCCACAAGGTGAACGAATAAGGCCAGGTAGAGAACGATGCGCATAACCTCATGGGAACGAAAAATGAAGAGCCCAAGCCCGCGCACACACTCTAACGGACCCATGAACGGAGCTGGCACAAACACGCTTGCAAACAAGAGGCCGAAGCCGCTCAATACCAATACCCAGATCAGCAATGGGGGCCCGTCCAGCTCCTGAGCATGCCGTTCCTTCCAGTACGTAACAGTCCGGTCCAAGGCATCCTTTTGGTCCACGATCGCAGTGTAACCGATTTCCTGCCTGGCTTTCCATGTCGAGCAGTAATGGGTGACACCAACCTGCAATTGCGTGCATTGGCTACGTCAGAACTCTACCATTCTCTTCACTGAAAATCGGAATTTTATTTCCTTTAGGAGAAAACCATGTGGCTGGTAATAATCAGATGGTCATGGGTGCAATTCCATGCATTGGCCAAGTCAAAACTCCACCATTCTTTCCACTGACAATCATAAAATTGTTTCCTGGACATACTTTGAAAATCAATGAATTATTCATACAGTTTCCAAATAATCCATGCTCAAGTGCCTTGGAATACTCTTTCAGTTGCCCGTAAGATCTAATAAAAAATAATTTATGTTACAAATACGCTATAACAAGTAATGTTCATTTTCCTAGGAGCAATACTTGTCGAGATATTTCAACAAAGAGGGTCTCAAAGAAGTGGTTCACGAGACCGTACCTTCAACACTTCTGCAGGCAGAAGAAATGGTTCGGGAATCCAAGATATTCGAAGCCAGGGGTACAGCAGGCCATAAAATGCATATATACACCACGCCAAAGTCATTGCTGACTTCACAGAGATTTCCCGTTCAGGCATTGTGTAGCCAACCCCCTCTAGGATTGGTCTTAACAACTCAAAAGAATTGACAGGTGCTCCTATCAAACACGCATAGATATTCCATGTTAGCTCATAGTACCGACAGCAAGCGTTAGTGAAGAACCGGCTATGTGAAAATTAACTTGCAAACATCAGATTCTCACATGCGCACTGCCACTGTGGGTGATTGTAAACCAAATAAGCAGACACTAGGGCTCTATCATTATGGACTTTACGTGTCCTAGCCTGACAAATGCATAACTCTATTTAAGCGGCGCACTTACCCTGGGAGTGATATCGACTCTTCCAACATAACATTTGAGACGAAACCTAAGCAGAATGCCGTAAATTGCATAAATATTAGCAGCAGTATGCCCCATGGTCAATACACCACCATAAAATTATGATCAAATTGATAATGCTCCACGAGATCAAATTATGGGTACTCACACTACCTTTAGCCTTCAGCACATTCTTGATTTGTATAGAAAAATTCATCACCGAGGACGGGGATCAAGAACGTACCATCTGAGATGAAGTAAGCTTGGCCTGCAGCAGGGGGAAGTCCCGACCTTCCAGGTAAATCATCAATAAGAGCCATGCTCGCCAGCAGATGGGCATGAACCAGATTCTCGGCATACACCCAGTCAGTCAGAACGTTTGGACCCCCGATGCGGAACTTCAATAACCCCATTCTTGCCATCTCTAGGATCCGAGGCAAGTGACGTTCCTCTCCTGGACCATAAATGGCACCTGGCCTAATGGCACAAGTATATAACTTTTTCCCTTTTCTATTCCTGCATATGATTCCGGGAAAATAAGCAGCATAAATTCCAACAATGGCGCAAGGATCTACAGAAGTTCGTCGAATACGGAAAAAATCACAACCTTGTGAAGTCAGAAAAATTCAATTACGATGTTAAGTGAAAAGCATCATATTCAAGCTCAGAGGAAGTATGTGAATCAAAGTAACAGAGATTGTGAATGATTCAGGTCAAGCTTGACACTAATTTCGTAGTAAACTCGCAAACACCTTGTTGAATCTGTGTGGTCCAAAGAGGGGAGATGTAACAAAGCAACAAACATTTGACTCTACCAGGAGTAATAAGGAGGAACTCACGTAAGAGGCCGCCCGTTGCTTCGGATCACAAATTGCTCTGCAAGGGCCTTGCTTCGACCGTACGGATCAACGTGCTTCTCAACTGGAAAATAAGGTAGATTTTCTGTTCCATTGCGAATTTCTTGCCCGCCGTACACAACATTGTAAGTGCTTGTGTACACCAGCCTTCCCACGCCGCTCTTTACACAGCAGTCCAGAACATGGCAAGTGCCGTCCAAATTCACTTCATCAATATGACGGGATTGAAGCATCTCTTTGCCGGACATTCCAAACGAGGCCATGTGAAAAACACAATCGGCGTTTCTGATCACCTTCTCCACATCCTTTTTGCGCCTCACATCGCCTGCTCTCGTTATGGCAAAGAAGCACCTCCACGAATTTAGAAGCAGTTTGTGGTCCTTTGGAAGCCTCTCGCAGGATGGAGAGAGAGAGAGTGAGAGACAGACAACCATGTACACAACAAAGAGTCCCCTAGAGACAAAAGACGGGATGTCCAGAAAAATCATTTACCCTACGGTCGAGAACCAAGGCAAACGAAATCTCTGTAGTTAGGTCAAACATATTCCTCGATACCGGCAAGTCTTCTAGATATCGAAGAACTAGGTTAGTGTTCCAAATTTGGACTCTAACATCACTTTCAGCTCTGTACATACTAGTGAGCAGCACTTCCGACATGAAAGCATGAGCAAAGCACTAGGCTTGCAGCCTTGACTACGTGACAGTCTGATTGCAGTTTCCTTGATCTCATCAATGCGATGATAGAGTATTCCGAACTAGCGGCAAAATTGATGTCCGAATCCTCATGGTCCAGAAATTGCTACTATCCTTCTAGCTATGGTTTCAGTGGCTACATAGAGTAAGTCATTCAAACAGTAAATTGAGTAATGGATAGAGCACATGAATCCGCAGTAACAGATGGAAGTGACGCATGTTGAGGGAAGATCCTCCCTGGTAAAAATGGAAAAACACAGGACGAACTCGAAACACACGAAACCCTAAATCGAAATTTGAATGACTTCTAAGCTTAGCTACCATTCCGCACCTTTAATGCATTTGACACCGTGCGATGTCAGCATCGCTAAGCGCTCCCTCGAATTGCTAAGATCGAAGGACCGAACCTCGGCTGCACCTCGCCGTGCGAGCTCCAGGCACAGCAACGATCCGACATGCCCTGCGCCACCCGTGACCACAAATGTACGGCCCTCGATGCCTTCATTCTCTGACAATTGAACCATCCTTTCCAATCTCTCCCCCGCAACAACAATCCAGAGGGAATCAGAGCTCACAACAATCACCGCCAAGTGATCAGATCAATCCCCTGTTTGACACGCCTGAACAAAAGAGAACAGCGATGCCGCGGGCTTGCCAATGCATTTGCAACAACTAATCCTCAATCACAACTAATCCTTCTAAAGCGCCTTCAATTACATCAGCACCAGGTTAGACATGATTCGCATCTTCCGCACTTATGAAGGCTTCCAACGCCAGACCCTAAACCCTAAAACCCTGGAATCGCCCGATCAGTGAATCATGTTCAAACAAAAATGCATTTTCGCAGAACTTGAATATGTCAATTCCCATTACAATTTCGCCCACAATGGGCTTGCACCCATTTAGCCCACAATTGGTTCACTTGCTTTCCTATGAACAGAAACGTTCAAACGTCAGCATTGTCTTCCCAGACAATGCCATGACCTACCAAGACTCATTCATCCAAGACTCATTCATCCACCTATTCTACCATAGAAGGCAACATTGTCTGTGAAGGGTTGATTTGACACTCGAGTGTAAAATTGAATTTCCACATCAGATTCTCAGGGGGTCATGTCACCTCAAACCATTCACAAGATGACATATGGCACTTTATTTACAAAAATGACTTTAACCCCTAATGATTTTGTATATGTTTTCACTAAAACAGCTTCCAAATTGCCATTTTTAGTACATGTACCAAATTTTAGAAAAAAAAACATTCTAGAAAAAAAAAAGTTATAGAATCTTTTTTGTTGCTCAGGCTACCCATTAAGTAGTGAAAAGTACATATCGTATAATAACTTTTTTAACCATGTAGTCTAAAGTTATTAAAATTGTTGGGCCTTAAAGCTATTCCTTGGGCACATGTTGTGTTAAAATTTCAAAGAAAAAAATAAAAAGTCCACTCGTAGTGAGCTGCCCAAATTTTCTATATTGCCAAAAAAATGTAGTTTGGATGTTTTAGGGGTTAATTTATGCCAAATTTGACATTCATGTAGAATATGTGCTTTAAGTAAAGTCCTATGGTTTTCACCATAGTCTTATATCATAGTTATATACTCCATTACATACAAATACAAATGGAATGAAACAATGAAAAGTTTAACTCCTAAAAGACCAAGTGTTCATTCAACAAACATTTAAAAACTTAGATAGGGTCCTACTTCAAAGTCAATTTTAGAAAATTGTTCACAAAATTTTGACACAAAGTGAGAAAAAATCCCCCTTTAATGAAAATATAATTTTTTTTTTTCCTAATTGGGTGCCCAAATAAAAAATTATGCTATCCAAAAGAATTCAATTAGCTCAAGAAATTTGGACATATTCACAGCATCTTTTGCAAAAAACCTCATCAACTTTGGCCTACCAAGTCAAGCACATTTATAGGATTTCAAATGGTATTTTGGATATGGAACTATTAGTGGCAATAAAAAATAAAGTTTATATTCATAAGTATATGATGTTAGGTTCACTCATGAAATGTTTCAAAAGCAATTGGGATGTTTAGCTTACAATAAATCACCTTGCAATGCAAGGATGGTAAGTGAATTGGCACTATACTAGTTCTTTTTTTTATTATTTCTTGTGCAGTGAGGAAATTTTTTATTTGAAATCTAAATGGTGAAAAGTTAGATGCAAACATTTGAAACATATGAGAAATTTTTTTAAGACTAACTTTGACTTCATAGATTGCAAGAGAATAAGGCTTGAAGTTTGAAGAAAATATTTTTTCTTGAAACTGCCCCAACACAATTCATAAAGTTTGACTCCTTTTAGAATGTGATTTGAGAACTAATTTTTTCTTGACAATTGTGTTCCATATTTTATTAGTTACATACGCAATGGATTGACATTGGAGATTTGTCAAGGGAACATCAAAACTTATACTAAAGACAAGGGGTTATTTTGGTCATCACCATGTTCTCTAGCTTGATATCATATAAACTTTATTTTCTATTACCAATAACAATCCTATATCCAAAACACCATTTATTTTTCTAAATGCACTTTGCTTGATGGGCCAAATTTATAATACTAGTAATAGATTTTATCCTAGATTTTTAATAAGTCAATTATATATATAATAGACTATAACAGCTTCTTGACATTAAAATGGGTCTATCTTTGTATTTTAGTGTTATTATGATAAAAAATAATCAAGACATGTGTTTTAGTCTAGGTATGAAATCTTGCAGTTTTTGAAAGATAGTGGAATGGTAGGCATGGAGGTTTTGCTACAAAATAATAAAACATCTTGTTCACATTACTTCAAAGAAACATACTATTTTTCAAAGTAATCAATCTCCAACCTCACAATTTGAACTTGTTTTATCAACAATTTCTAATTCTCCCAACACAAACATGCATCATATTTGTATGAAGACAATGCACTGAAAAAAGGCATACCACCCTAGTTTGCATTAGTTGCCCCCCCCCCCCCCCCCCTCTCTCAAAAAGTTTATACACCATTGAGTTTTTTTTAAATGCTTACCCTCAAAATTGCCGTTGATTTCTCAAAAAATCACAAGTTGTTGATCTTCTGAGATTTAATCTAAGTTGTTCAAATATGAAATACTAGATATAGATATAGTATCACATACAAATATGTACTGAAGACTAAATATGGGTATTGGATACGGATACAATATCACATAAAAATATGTACTAAATACAAATACCAAATATGAATATAATAGTGGATATGGGATGAATTGTCCCATATTGACTATCAAACAAGTTGATTTCTTAAAATTACAAGAGGAGGGAGGGGCATTAGAAATAAAAATTTCAAAATCCTAAATTTCAAAATCTTAGTGTATTGTGACACAATGCACTAAAAAGTTGTAGTAACTGCGAGACTACATTTGCATGAAGACTATGCCAATGAGACCAATTTATACATTTTCAAATGAAAAATGCAATAGATCTAATATATACTAGTTTGAAAGGTTCAAATGGAGCAATTGACATTGGCACTAGCATTAAAGACCAATGTAGAAAAGATGAGACTATGAAAGATGGTGGAGTATTAGTTCCAAATGGAGTTGTGGTAATTAGCCTTCAATTGTTGAGTTCTAGGGGTGGATTTATTTGTCCACTAAAAGTCCTAAATTTGTAGTGAAATCTCTAAATAATCAAGAAAATCAAGAAAATAAGGAAAAACATTTTCAAATTGAAACAAAAACATGCAAATTCAAGTGCTTGTTTTGTACCCTTTGGCCTATTTTGTTTATTTTATCTTTTGAAAGAATCATTGTATAAGATGATTTGATTTGGGTTGTTTGATATGTATCTATGAACATTGCTCCTATGAATTTTTAGCATCCTTTGATTATAAATAATGCCATGGTTAATTAAAACTTTAAGAATCTACAAAAGTAATTTTAATTTTTGATTGGTTCTAATAAAATATTGTTTACAAAAGTAAGCAAAGGCATATCAAAATGACCAATGTATGAAATAGTGCATGTAGAGAAAACATCATCATTAACATCAATTCTAACCAAGTAAGAGAAAAAGGCAACCATTAGTGAATCTTACGGCTCGTAAGACTAAATGTGGGACCTAATATGAGCATGCTTTGTAGTCATGCCAATCTAATTAGCTTTATGGGACATATTTCTCCTTGGGCTTCTCATGGGTTTTATGGAACTTTGAAACATGAACAAATATGATTACTTTCACATTAATCAAAATTGTCTCCACATTAAGAAGGATCTCTTAGTCCTAAGACTATCAGTATGAGAATGTGGAGTATTAGAAGGAAGGATAACTCCAGTTTGAAAAATTAAAGTGAATGAAGTGTTTGTTAGAAATGAGCAATGAATAAAGTGAATAAAGCGTTTGTTAGAAATGAGTAGTAAATAAAGTGGTTGTTGGGAATCCCAAAACTAGTTTTTGGAATTTAGTGCAATATACTACCTTCAAGACAAACAAGCATCAACTTTGGCTACCTTGAGAGTGAGTAGTATCAAAGAAAAAAAATAGAAAAGAAAGGATTTTGCAAGTTGTGAAGGATTATTGGGAGTACTATAACACAAAATTGTCTAAATAGATGCTATTCAAATGTGGAGGAAGTTGCAAATAGGCTATCAAATTCTATTGTTTGTTGTAGTTTTGGCTAAAATGTCTCCATTAAAGACCCTTTTTTTTACAATGTACTAGTAGCACAAGGATTTTTTTGGTAGAAACTCAGCTCATTTTAGCCAATTTAGGAATTATTAAGAGCCTCAATGTCTGATTCGGTGCATTTGAAGGCACCATTAGGAAGCAAAATGTGCTGCTGCAGGAGTGTTACCGATTATGGGTCAGGAGGGGTTGATTTTGACGTTCTGCTCCCATGCAGAATGCGCCTCCAAAGGCGCGTTCTCTAGTACGTTGATGAGCAGTGAATGATTGTCGGTTGGGAATGGCTCAGTGGACTGTCACATTTCGTGGTGATTGCATCGTGATCAAGGCTAGCGGCGGCTTCGAAACGGCTTCGAGAAACTGGACATGTCAATTAGCTAGGCCCAGCAATCTGAGACTTACGATTTCCTCAAGTGAAAAAATTCACATGTGTGCAAACCCAAATAGATTTAATATCTCAAGCAAAACAGTAATGCTTTTCTTCCGGAAGCACTTTCAAAGAGACTTGACAATTAAGCACAGCGGTCTCAAGTGGTAAATTCTCACGTAAGCAGCCACACTACAATGACACTTCTCGTACCGATACTACCATAGATTGTATGCGTCTCGGATCTAAACCGAATAATATTGGGGAGTCAGAATTTCTGGGTTTATGCTCACCCAATGCTGATGGCATTGCTTGGAATTCGCTTTAACTTACATCCTTGCCATCCGTGAAAAAAACATCAAAACTTTGAACACCAACAAGTCTAATATGCCCTGGTCATTGATCTCAAGAAACAAAGTCCTAGTAGTAGAGAGCTATGAGTTGTATATATTTTTACATACTTTTACAGAATGCAAAATTTGCAAGGTTAGCACTAGCCGTGAAAAGGAGTGAGAATTTTGCAGTGTTGCGATTTCAGGCTGTACTTGATCATCACCATCAAGTCCTTGCAGGGAACAGCTGCGATTTGCTTACTGCCTCTACGTGTGATATATGTACAAAATTAAGCAGGAGATATCGGTGCAAAAACTGACCCCTTCCAAGTACCGTTATCATGAATTGGAACTACTGATAATGCTACGAGCAGGGTGTCCCAAGGAATTTCAGTTGAGTGCAATTTGAATCTTCAAACCTCCAGTTGCCATACAATCTGAATACTATGACTTGTACCGAAGTTCTTGGAGGCTTATGATAGGTTACGACGGGAATGGGCTAATATCATGCTGTGTACAACTTTGGGATTGCGCGACATCTCCTGCAGAAAACTTGCAGATTGGACAACTTTGTCGTAGTTTTCCAGGATGTAATTAGAACAGGTCTGATAGCAACTCTGTATATAAGCTCCATCAGATTTGGACTCCCCTATTTCCTTGGA
Source organism: Pseudoscleropodium purum (assembly GCA_963969395.1). Classification (NCBI taxonomy): domain Eukaryota; kingdom Viridiplantae; phylum Streptophyta; class Bryopsida; order Hypnales; family Brachytheciaceae; genus Pseudoscleropodium; species Pseudoscleropodium purum. The sequence continues at coordinate 32,462,600 of OZ017795.1, forward strand.
ATAGTTGAGGTAGTACCAGCAGTTTTCAGGCTTCAAGTGTTCCAGCAATGCCTTGGAATAGTTGAGGTAGTCCCAGCAGTTTTCAGGCTTCAAGTGTTCCAGCAATGCCGACCGTAACACACAACCCAGACGCCTCCCCACCTGGTACTTATGAGTTGCTTCAATAATCTCAAAAAAATACTTACCGATGGCGTCATTGAAGTGCATTCTCTGTGGCCTTGTGTCTTCTTCATTTGTTGTATAAAGCAGAAGCAAAAACAGTTGCAAAGCATCAATGGACATATCAACGATGTCCACACTGGATGTGAGCTTCTCCTTCATATTGTTGTGGAACATTGCGTAGAAGACGGGTGAGACGCTAGCCAACACACTCCTGTGGGCTTTTACAGAGCCCCGCTTTGCTATGAGTGTAATATCCGCAAGGAGGCCTTCCTCCAGCATCTTCAAGAGGACGGGATCAGAACAACTCTCGCGCAACTTGACGCCCGTTGGCAGGAACTTTGAACCGTCAACATTAACCGATGCCATAGCTCACAAGTTTTGTTGGGCATACAACGAACCTGACTCACAGACTAGTTCTCACTACATTCTACACTTGATCTCCTGCAACAAGTGTCCCAGCAAGGAGTCAGCATTGGGATTCAATTCAAAGAACGTGAGTTGTGAGCAATTTTTTCTGCGCATCACTTGCATACAAAAACACTTCGAAGGAAATTAAGGTGCACTGACACAGAAGAATCTACTAGCGGCCATGCACAATCACTTACCAAATCAAGAGTGCCTCGGAATTCCTCTTCAAGGTTCAGCTCGGCCAAGATGATATCTGCACACTTGCCATTCGAAATACTTGCACTTCCAGAGTGCTTCCGCGATAGAAATACCTGCACAATCAACTCACGTCGCATTAGAAAATGTGATGGTGATCTCAAAACTTGCAATGATTCTCCTTCAGTAATTTGCAACTTTTTCACAATACTTCTGTCGTCAATTCTTCTAAAGTATTCTTCACCAATCACAAAAAAAGCCGTCACCTAATTGTGAGAAACCATGACAAGAGTCGTTCTGTACTTGACACCATTCCTAGGCGTGTGGCATTTCAATGTTCCAATAGATTGAATGAAAACAATTACCTTGAAACTCGGAAGGAAACTTGTACTCAGAGAGCGAGAGAGACGAGCCCTGAACCCTAATCTCTCAACGGCCCAGATATTCTCTCAACGCGGCGCTGATCGACGGTGATGGATTTTTGTAACATTGACGATCTGAGGGGGATCAGTTTTTTTTATGAGCTGATCAAAGATGGGGAATTATTTTAACCCTGAAATGATGCGGTGGACATTTTTTCGGCCGATGAATGACAAAGAATCTCTTCATGCAAGACAAAAGTGCACCTATCATCATCCAAATTTTGTAGGAAAAGGGAAGGTCTTCTACAATAGCTTGACTTCCCATGAATGCTTTTTCATTTTTTAAGTCCAAAATGCATATGGTACTAAATAGATAAATTCCACAATGACGAGTTTGTCGTTCAAAGGTTGAGATTGGGCGTGTTTGCCAATTGAGGTGGGGGAGATAGTTTGGAGATAGTAATATTGGCGGAAATCCATGACATGAGCACTTTCAAAGGCTTATGCCATGAAACCTCCCAACCCTAAGGTAGCTGACCCATTTCCAACTACTTAATGATGTAAGGACACTACAAACGAAAGTGGTATTTTGGATTACTTTACTATTAACTGCAGAAAAAAGGAATGCACCCATTGGTCCAATAATCAAATAATTTTGGTGACTACCTTGGTCATGGAGGCCACATCCTCACAGGGTTAAGCAATTACATGTATTTAGAGTGCAATTTTTTTTTGAATGGGGAAATCTTCCCATATACAAAAATAGAGTTAGGGAAGGATTACATGATTTTTCAGAATTTTATTTCTCAAAATGTAATTACTATGAATTTTTTAGTTGAAGATTTTGTTCGCCCTATGCAAGTCTTCCTATTTCCAACAATGGTCTAGTTGCAGAATTGACCAAAGGTAGGTTGCAATATTGAGAATCTTGCAACCAAACAGAATGCCCGACAACTTGTATCAAGATCTGTACCATAATTTATCACATACTTATCTCTACTTGATCAGAAAGAGAACAACCTATACAACCAAAATGGAGGATTAGAAATGGGTTGGCTACTATAGTTTTAAACACAATTTAGGCACAATAAACTGCACCACCATATAATCAACGTCAAGATTGATCACAGGATCCTTTTTCCAAGCATTGCAAGCATTCCACAGCCTTTTTCACAAAAACCATCAGTCTCAACTAGTTTCACCATGTTGGCTGTGTACTCGTTCAAGGTTATGCCTCATTTCATCTCAAGTACTTCTGCATTTTGTATAGGGCAATGCCCAACGTAAACTATTGCAAGAAATCAACAAATTTGGATGAAGAGTCAGGATGAAAATTTGACGTTGGATGTAAAATCTGTAATGCCCAATTACGGGGACAACACTGCATAATTGGACATTATGGTGTAGAACCCACCCAATAAATACACTGGACATTTCCTGCAAGTGGTTTATGGACTTTGTTTGTTTTTTGTTTTTTTGAAACCAAAGGAAATTCATTGCAAAACCAACAAGATCAAGCCCCGAGGCTGGACACCAAGGGACAACATTTTGAACTAATTTTGACGTCTCCACCTGCAGTGGTAAGCTTAAGGTATGTTTGCACTAGATGTTAGGGATGATGTTTGCAATGTGAATTTGGTCCACCAGTAGGTCTAAATTTGTTCCTAAATTTTCAGTACCAACACTCTTGAACACCAAGTGCAAACATACCTTTACTTGTTGAGTGTTTCATACAACTCAATGAAATGCTTCCAAATGACAGACCGAAACAGGATCATTTCCAGTGCACATCGATGGAGTTTAGTAAGTGCGTTTTAGGTCATATCAGGGACTGATGGTTAGTCGGGAGGTCAGATTTATTCAAAGGGAGTAAATCTCAATGATAAATAGAATCTGTCACCATTAATGTATCCATTTACTGTAATATATCAACAAACAAATTTGCAATCAAAGTACCCACCAAATCTAATATAGCTATTCATGAAAAAACTACCAACTCACCAATACATCATCTAGTTCTAAGGGAGCTGACCCATTTTTGACCACTTAAGCAATTACGCATATTTGGAGCACAAATTTCTTGAGTGGAGAAATTTTCCCATGTACAAAAATAGAGTTTAAGAAGGAATCCATATTGTTCCAGAATTTTAATTTTCAAAACATAAATATTCTTAATTTTTTAGTTGAATATTCTGTTCAACTTATTCTTATCATATAGGGCTTCCTATTTCCAACCATAGGTTGGTTGTAAAATCAATCAAGATTGAAGCCACTCATAATGCGCCACAATTGCATTAGAAATTATGCCATAATTAATCTCCTGCATTCTCATGTTCATTGGAAGGAATATAGCCTATATAAAGGGGATGGTTCCTTGGTCAAAAATGGATTGGCTCCCTTAGTTATCTTGAATGAATGAAAGTCCACGTCACATTCTTCTCATTCATGAAAATAGATCCCTCTATGTTACACAAATGGGGCCTTAGATAGAAACAAGTCACATATCTTATATACCTCACCTTAGTGATGATATGATGGATAAGTATAGATATAAGGGTCAAAAGACAATTATCAATTTGCTTGTCTTCTTAAATTTTTATTTAGCACTTTTGAAATGAAGTAGCCAACCTATTTCCAACCACTTAATCCATAAATGACACAACAAACATTTTTTGGTTGATGAATGACAAAGAATCTCTCCATGCAAGATAGAAGTGCAACTATCCATCCTCCAAATTCTGTGAGAAAAGGAAAGGTCTTCTAAAGTACCTTAACTTCCAGTGAGTGCTTTTTCATTTTTTTAATCCAAAAATGCACATGATACCAAAACAGATGATTTCCAGTGACTGGTCCATCATTCAAGGGTTAACCAATTACACATATTTTGAACACTGGATTTGTGATCACACGTGCAAAGTTCCCTTTTCCTTTCCATTTTTTTTAAAAAAGAATTAGTGTCTCAAAAGCAAAGAAAAGAATACAACTCATCCAATTCCTGGAAACACTACCAATGTTCTACACTAATCCTGTACATATAAGAAAATTCTTTCTTCGTTCAAAATCTTAGTTGCGAAGAGAAACATTCATTTATGGATAGAAGGCGCATCGTGACAACGTTCCCAGAAAACACCCGGGCAAAGGAAAATCAATAACTAACAAGGACAGCAAGTTCCAAGCAACTAGGCCTGAAATTCAATCGGAGAAGAAGACAAAAAAAGTCCTTTCAGATTAATCTTTCATTGCATTTATCGAGAAGATATTGTCATCTAACAAACGGAGCACTGCGGTCCTGAGCAGTGATCAGCCAGCGACACACTGCTCTTACTGGATCCCCTTCTGTACACTCACTCAAAACTGAAAGCTACATCAACATAAAGCTAAGGCTGGGATCGCAAAATCGATCAGAGAATTCAAGATTAGTAATACAAAATCAACCACCGTCAACCAAGTGGATTATCAGCCTTACCAATCACATAGTGAAGACTGTATCAAGGAGTGGTCAATACGAAGGGAGTCGATCCTAGTGGCCTCTTAAGCTATACTGAATCGACTACTAGGAAAACACTTACTCAAACCACCGTTTCAAATCTGCGTCACTTTTTGACTTCGATCCAGTAGGGGTGTTGAAGTACTTCGTGCGGTACTCAGCAACCAGCTTGTCCAGCTTATCCACAACCTCAGGCTGCTTCTTCCCTCGCCTACTCTTTTCTGCCGAGGCCTTATCTTGTGGTATCCCAGATGAGGGCTTCCTAGATTGCAGCCCCTTTTCACTCTGCCAAAATTTGCATGGAATGATAATTAGGCACAACTGTCAGGGTAGCAACTTGAAATGAGAATCTTATTATAATGGTGGTGAGTTGATTGCTCATATCGAGCTCTTACTCAGTACTCAAAACTTCACCACTTGAAGCTCAAGCAAGGTACATCAGCAGAATTAGAGAAAACGGTTATACAAATACCTGGGGCGTTACTAGTTGAGCCTTGTTTGGAGTCGTTTTACTGCTCTTAGTTTGAGCATTGCTGGCTCTCTCACTCGTGGTTCTGTCCTGCTTCACAAAATTGCCCTCTTCAAGTTTCTGGCGTTTCTTACTAGGCTTCTTCCCTTCTTTAGCAAAGCCTTTGAACTCTGTACCTGTTTCCTGTTTGGACATGACAGCCTCTGTTTTCTGATCTGCGTTCTTTTTATTTTTGCCTTTCTTCTCCCATTTTCTTTTTCCCGGTTGATCAACCTCATGTGCTTCACTACTTTCATTAGCAGATCTCCCCATGTCTTTCACAGACAATTCCGTACCATTCTTAGATTCCCACTTCTTAGCCTTCTTGTTGGATCCATCCCTTTGCCCCTCAGCACCATCCTTCGCAGTCCTAGCTTGCCTACCCTTGGCTAGTGCTTCCCGCGTTGCTCTCAACTTTAGTTTCTGGGAGTTTTCAATAGCAAATTCAATGATAGGACGGTGCTCTGGTCCAAATGTCTCTGAACAAGCGTTACCAAAATAACAGTCAGAATTTGGCCATAATTGGAAATTTTAAAATTAAAATCTAAGAAAATTTCATCAATCCAAGTCAGATTACTTCAGTACCAAAAATGAACAGAGTAAGGTTTACGAGGAATATCTCCATCATTACAGTGCTGAAAACCACACTCAGCAAAAAAAATTGCATTTTACACGGGAAACATACCTGGATTGTTGTTGAGAACCCGCAAACCCACAAGTGCATGCTGATGCTCAGTAAATTCTACAAAAGCAGACCCTCGAGACTTCCCACCGCTACCTGGCATTCCCTTTACCTCATCCCGCAAGATTTTCACCTACAAGCCAGGAATCAGGCTTTCTATGTGAGATTCAAAATATACTGTACAGTTCAGACCATAAGATGAGAGTGACCTAAAGACACAGATTACTACAAAAGATCATCTGCAGCACATAATACAGTTACCTGGGAGTTCTATCACATTCAATAACCCGTATAAGAACACAGCTCAAAAGTGCCACTTAATTACCGAGGTAACTTCACAGCAGCAAAAGAGAACGAACCTGCTTCAACACAGGTTGCTGTTTTGATGCTCTGGATTTAACTGCTTCGATGAACAGCCGCTTGAGTTCCTTTTCAGTCATATCTTTTGGAACGTTATGTACAGCAAGTCTAGTTGTAGAAACATGAAAATTTGGACTTCGTAATTTAGTTGCTTTCTCATGCTCAATCCTGACATAGCACCAAAACGGATCAGAAAACCTCTCTAATTTGTCCAAAGAGAAAGCAGCACTCCAAACCCCAAATATAGTTGACGAGCATTCAACAGCAATTTGGCGCTTCTCCACCACACATTTCAAAAACTTAAAATATTAACGTACTGTTTGCGTTTCATAAGGTCCCCCTTGGATAAACCACGAGCAGCAGGCGTCCCTTCCTCTATTAAGCCTTCCTGCAGTAATAGATAATTCAAAGTAAGCAGCTGACAATATGTCAGAATTCAACACATTGACTTCGAGTCTACAACTGCTCTTCGACTGTCACAAGAATTGGAATGATTGTTCACTCGTTGACATATCTGTCCAGAACGCTTGAACTGTCCAATTTATTTACCGAAGCGTCCAGCTGCTCCTATGTTCTCATAGTGACTCTTTCAGACCGAGGCAGAAGTTGAAAGCGAAAAATGAAAACCCACAAGCGATGCAGATAGCAACAAGAATATTATCTTGCAAGTACTTCGGATGGGGGATGAAAAGTAAAATCTACACCTTTGCAAGTTTCAAATGTCGTCGATCGTGATCGTCCTGCTCTTTAGACATTTGCCTCGCCACTTGTTTAGCTTGATCACGGTCCAACGCCAAATTCATGGTTATCTTTCGCCCTCCAACAACAAGTCCACCATCTGCCTCAGACCGACTTGCAGCAGAAGTTGCTTCTTGGGCTCCCACAGCGGTAACAAATTCCACAAAAGCAGTTCCTTTGGGTCTCCTGTAAAGGAAAAAGAAAATACTGGGTGAGAATCAGCAGAAGATGCCGAAATAAGAGTAGTCGGCAAACTAAATTTATAATAGACAAGTTATAATATACCAACCCCAAATCATGAGTACCATCAAAGCTTACTTTGTGATTGGGTGGAGCACCAGTCGAAATGATTTCACTTCACCAAACTCAGAAAATTGACGACGCAAGTCCTGTAATTTTGCCTCCAGCGGCAAGTTCCTGACAAAAACTGTCCTGTTCAAACTATCTTCCTGTGAGGTTTCTGCGACAGGTTCGCTCTTCTTGGTCTTCTTAGACGGCTCCGCTAATTCTGGTTTCTTGATTTCCTTTACTGAGGCTTTTATTTCAGAAGTTCTGGATTCCTTTACAGGAACTTTAGTGTCCTTGGCGGAAACCTTTTTTGGGGCTATTTTCTTCACTTCTATTTCAGCGTCATCATCAGACGGTGCTTCATCTAGCTCTTGTGCCTTGCTTGAGGCTACCACTCTCTCATAAACCCTATTTGCTAACTCTTTTTCTCTTGAATAATCAACGACTTTCGCTTCAGTTAAATCCTCGTCCTCATCACCTTCGTCTTCATCATCGTCATCTTCCTCGTCATCATCATCCTCGTCATCACTGCTTGCCATATCTAGATCCGCGATTTGCTTTTCTGGCTTCAGAACATTGACTTTTAATTTCTTCGTAGCCTTCACTGCGAACTCGGTATGATCATCAGATTCACTTCCGTCTCCTTCCTCTCTCCCCTGACTGCCTTCGTCACTTTCATCCTCACTTGCAGTGTCGTCATCGTCATCACGAGTTTCTTCTGTCAAGGCAGCATACAGATGAGAATCGAGATACTGCATGATCACAATGTCAGAAATCTCCAAAAGCACCACTACAAAGTGCAGAATGGCCAGGGAAGGAAAAAGAAAAGGGGCAAACCTAGAGGGGAAGCTTTAGCTGCAACAGCTTCAAACTCTCGTTTTGCCATTGCCCAATCTACCGCAATAGGTCTCTTGCTGACCAATGTCCCGTTAACTGCTTTGATTGCCTGCAAATTTTCTTAAGCTGAGTAGAAGACTAAACTGTTCACCTCGTCTATTGACACACACCGACTTAAAGATCATGAAAGTATTTACATCAAGCTAATTCCACGATACTTAGAGACTTAGTAGGAAGAAAAATTGTTGCCCTGATAGAATTCACCAGGGCAACAATTAACATAAGAGCTCTACTGTAAGAGTAGTTTACCTTCTCGGCGTCTGCCTTGCAGGTGAAACCAACAAATGCAAATCCTTTCGATCTGTATGGGTTCACAAGAGACAGCCAATTAAATACTTCTGTGTGCAACTGTCCAAAAGAACCGATCTACGTCGGATGCTTTCTGAAAAGTCAAAACTTTGACTACAGATGGGCTCCACAGAAGTGCTAACACAGTCAGGTCTTGGAAGCTTTACTGTCCGATTGCAGGATTCCCAGTTCACAGAGGAACTTAAGAGTAAAAAAATAAGGAGGAAGAGAAACGTACGAGTTATCCGGTTTCCTAGGAATGGTGATTTCCCAAACGAATCCTGACGACGAGAATAGCTGACGCAAGGTCTGTTCTTTGAGCTGTGAACACATTACGTCACTTAGAATTTGCAACATAAGCATCCGTACCACCGACTACACAACTGAGATCATGAGAGGATTTACTTACCATAAAAGGAAGATTTCGAACAATGAGTCGCCATTTTTTCAGCTTCGCGCCCTGCAGCCAAGACACTAGAGTTTAATTCACGAACCACTACTAAGGGCAAGTCACTCAGGTGCTAAGACAGCAAACTAAGTTAATAATTCTTCTGATAGAGCGGGTTACCATTTCCGTTCTTTCCAAGACGAAACGTTCATGACCAGGGCGACATCTCCAGAAACCTAACAAAACGATCACTCAGTTGAGGATGAGCACAAGTCAGAAAAGGGTTTTCTAGGCCCGTAGCATCTCGCTCAAGAACACAAGCTTAGCTTGTGCCACTCGGTGCCCAGTGCGTTTCATCATTCTTGAACTTCAACCTAGTTCTATACTGTCGACAACATTCAATGACACCTGTGATGTCAAGCGAAACGCTTCGAGCTCAAAGGAAATTTTTCAGAAGTCGAAGCATAACACAAACTGGAATAGTGATCAACTATATAACGCATTACCCACAGCATTAAATGCATCATCTAGTCGGATCTTTACTAATCTTGGAAAAGAATTGCCAACTAGGATACACGACTACAAGACACGTATGCAGTACGGACAAGTCAGAAAAGGGTTTTCTAGGCCCGTTGCATCACTCTCATGAACACAGTTTTGTGTCACTCGGTGCCCAGTGCATTTCATCCTACTTGTACACACCCAATAGAGACAAAAGTAGTTTGTCTAAGCTATGCTGACACAAAAAACAGAAAAACAAAAATAAACAATAAGCACAAGTCAGAAAAGGGTTTTCTAGGCCCGTAGCATCTCTCTCATGAACACAAGCTTTGCGCTTGAGCCACTCGGTGCCCAGTGCATTTCATCCTCCTCGTACGTACAAATCAGAGACAAACGGCACAACATGTCCCAGCTATAGTAACATGTGAGAACAGTAAAAGAATGAACCAGAGTCAGAAAAGGGTTTTCTAGGCCCGTAGCATCTCTCTCACGAACACAAGCATGCTTGTGCCACTCGGTGCCCAGTGCGTTTCATCCTCCTCAACATCCATACCCAATGTCTCAACTGATGCAATCCATCATACAGAAATAACAGGCGACACAGTTACCACAATCGAGGTACACATGTCAGAAAAGGGTTTTCTAGGCCCGTAGCATCTCACTCATGAACACGAACTTTGCTCGTGATAATCAGTGCCCAGTGCGTTTCATCCTCCATGAGTAAAACTGGATATTGAGAAGACGACAATAAATGTCGAAAATAAACCAGCGATAGAAGCCCTAGCAGAGAACACTTATCTGATTTCACTCTGAACTATTCATAGCCAAAAACATTCCAGAGCCCTTGACAATTTCTCCCAACACTACGAAAAACCAATTGACAATAGGATCACGAGGTCTAAAGGATAGTCAGGAGCTGTGCACTAGCCAGTCCAGGTTTTCAAGGTCAAAAGCAAGTCTCTGAGTATGGCAACCGCAACTCTTGACACTCAGAAACATAAATGATGATCAAGAGCTAAACTGCAACATGATAATCTAGTTGCACAAGTCAGAAAAGGGTTTTCTAGGCCCAAAGCATCTCGCTCACAGTCACAAGCTTTGCTCATGCTACTCAGTGCCCAGTGCATTTCATCCTTCTTGAGCTACAGACCATATAGACAGCCAATCGATCTACTTCATGACAACAAGCACGACAACGACAAGTCAGAAAGGGATTTCTAAGCCCGTAGCATCTCTCTCATTGGCACAACCTTTGCTTGTGCCACTCAGTGCCCAGTGCATTTCATCCTCCTTGTTCTCCTACTTGGCTCATTCTAAATGAAATTTTACACCCCAGTCAAAGTCCTCGACCATCACACGATTAGACTGAAAACTTCTCATGACCTTGACACCCTACAGGTAAAACATTTTATCAAACCGACTTTCATCTACTCTTCCAAGAAAATTACCAAAATTAAACACGCTTAGATTCAAAGCACAAATTAAGTCCTGAAATCACCTCGTGAAGAAAGCGCTTGCTGTTCGTTTTGACGCTTAGGGACTACCAGAAACCTTAACAGGATTGGTCAAATGATATCTATCTCAACCTTAATCTTTTTGTCAAACAAACGAGTATTTCGTCATTATTAATTCAAGAGATACTTACAAATTACTGAGATGCATATACGTAAAAAGGCATGGCAGCTTGAAGGTTCAACCATTTATTTGTATTACTGCTAAACAGCAAACTTAGTACCCACAAATGAAAATTGTCTGAAAGAATTACCTCTCCGCCAAGTTGGCGAGCCCAAATAGCACCTCCTCCTCCAACATTCTGCCTGTGAAGAGCCGCTACAGCTTGACATGCTGCTTTCACTGAAGAGTATACGATGTCTACGGCCTCTCCCCTGCACCCATCCTTCGCCAAACCTGCCAACGGCACGACAGACAAGCAAAATAAGCTACAATACATGATGCATCCTGTACCAAATATGGGAAACAAGTCCTGACAATCTCCACGCAACTAATGATTAAAGTGTAGTTGACAGAGTAAGTTTCGGTGGTCAATTTAAGAGTAGATTTTCATAGAAACTAGTACCATCGCAGAGTCACACTACCGGTAGCGCAGGTTCAAAATCTTTCTTAGCAATGACATCATGAAATGTAGAACAATACCCCGACTGATGAGTTCAGCCTCCGTAACAGGACGACGGACATCTTCCACTGCGCCTAGTTTCTTGGCCTTCGCAATCGCGGCCTCTACCATTTTGGGATTTTCCAGACAGCCTATAACAACTGTCCGTGCAGTTCTGCATTAGCAAACAGCGCACCTCTCAATGAATGCAAAGAGTAAAGACATTGTGCACTTATGAGCTAGTACTCATTCTCAGTTCCAAGAGGACAAGCAAACTGCACATTCAATGCCTTCATGATACCTAGCAAGAAGTTGAAATGATATACTTGGGAATGCTGAGACTTGTTCAAAGTGCAACAATGCAAGATCAAAAAGATGAAATTTGAAAACTTTGTAACCCAGTTGCGAGTTACATTCGATATCAACTAAAGACTGTAAGACAACATGCCCACCTCTGAAGATCGGAAGCTTTGCCCTCTTCTCGCGGACGCTTCTTCGTATCTTTTGGCAATCCCTTCACTGCTGGAATTTTAGCTGTCGTCCAACAAACAGAAATCTAGTTACTAACCCAGCACAGTTATTTCGTGATCATTTTCCAGTAAGCCCAATTCTTGAGGATCATCCTCTTCAATCTGGTCATGCAAAAAATCAGATTGCTATTCCACAAATCAGGTGCACTCGATATACCATCTTTAATTTTCCGATCAACAACTGCTCCCCGCGAAAGCTCTGCGTTGGGGTGCTTATTTTCACTATCAACAGCTTTTCGCTTCTTCGCTTCCTTGTCCTTGGGTACAAACACGACTGCTTCATTCGTCTCCACAGCTCCATCTTCCACTCCGGTTTCCTCTAAATCTGTTGAGAAAATGCCAAATTGAGGGTTCCTACGGTTCTGAAATAAACGATGAAGACAAAAAAACGTTACTTTACACGAAAATTAAATTAACAGTCAAGTTCCAGTAAGAAAACTTACCTTTACGCTTGCCTTTAGGATGCCTCGTATCCAGCGGAGCCCGACGCTTTGCAAGCTCGACCTTAATCTTGCGACCTTGCAGAGAGGCACCATTCTTTATTTCCACTGCTCGAATTGCATCCTCCTTTACTGCACTGTACATTCCCAAAGGTTGACGTCCACATCCAAGCAGCAGTATACATAACAGGCATTATCAATGCATCGAGCTACAAAGAATTCAACGAAGGAAATCCCCAGTTGAAAACTCAACACATACAAGAAATTCATACATATTATGCTTCCTCAACTCAAATCCAACAGGAAGGTAAATTAGAGGTGATCGCACTAATAGAAATATCATTTAAGAACTTGGAAGCTGAAAAAACTTACAAATGCACAAATCCGAATCCTCGATGTTGCTCGACACCTACATTATCAAAAAGAAAGATACAGGTCTCAAATACCACACAATAAATCGCATATCCGGAAAGCAAATTCATCTTCAATCCGCACCAGGTCTAATCACGTTCTGACAATGCTTGAGTATGTCTATAAAAGCCCCAAAACTCTGAACAAAAAACGCAATGCTAAACCCTGTCGCAAAACCTAATAAACACGCACCTTTCTGTTTCACCGTGAAGCAATTCCGAACAGGACCAACTTCACTGAAGTAGTCCTCGAGCTGTCAACCAAAGAACGCTATCAGCGAACCGAGAACCACACCAACACCAACATGGTGCAGAATAAGCCAATCGGAAAACACAAGCGAAAAACCTTGAAAGCTGAAAGTTAATTAAGAAACTTACCTGCGCGTCGGTAACGGTGTAAGGCAAACTGCGAACAAAGATAGTGCGCTCATCAACATCGTCGCTAACAGTGCCTGAAGTAGGAACCGCAGCAGTGCCGACCTTTGTGCCTCCCTCCATTGTACCAGTGCAGCAGTTCTACGGCTTCTGCGCGGCTTTGTATTCTTAAGGTTTCCCTAGGGTTTAAGGCTCAAGGGACGGAGACGATCATCAGAATCACGATCGCTGCTCAAGCTTTAGGGTTTCTCTAGGGTTCAAAGCCCAAGGACGGAAGTCACATTCGCAGCCCACTACATGAGGTTCTGCTAGGGTTTAAGGCTTACGCACCAAAATCAAATTCTCCTCTCACGTGTAGTCAATAAAATGAGGGCCTGCTACCTACCATTACTCATCGAGGCCTATGTCAGCCCATTGTGAAACAGGATAAGGAGATACAGTCTTCGCTTGAAGCAATTCTACAGCAATGTCCCCCATCTGCATGCACTTGCCTCGCTTGAAACATGAAACTATACCTGCAGGTACTAACCACTCCCATTCAACGCGCATCCTCAAACTGCTTCCTTAAATCATACACAGGAGCATCAGTATCAAACTTCGCCTCTCAGTACACCGAACTTTAGCCACCGCTACGCCATGGTGAGTCCCAAGGATTCGAAAGACAGAGAGCCGCACGGTGATCGGGCCTCCACAAGCTCCCCAGTTCGGGCTATAAACCCTAATTCCCTGAATAGATGAATGAAAATCGTTAGTACGTCCGTCCACTATTCATACGATCCCACGTGTCCATATGATCCAATGGTTAGGGTAGAAGGCTCAAAGAATGGTTCGTATAAAAGGAAAACAGCTCTCTGTGGAGAAATGAGCGAATCACAATATTTTCTATCTTTTTTAGGTAGCAAGAGAAATAAGAGACACAGGTGTTCTTATTTTAATTGCAAATTTCTGAACCAAAATGAATCAATGACAATTTGAGGAAGTGGAATGCTAATAGGTCACTATTCATGTTTATAGGGTATAAAATTCATGGGATAGAAGAGGTCAATAAATAAAATAAGTAACAATAAAAATGGATAATTAAGATGCTTTCAATATACAATTCAATTCTTAAAGCGTCCAGTTCATATCCAAAATGATGCCATGGTTACGTGCAAAATCTGTACTATAAGTATGATGAGTCTTTACATTAGTTCAATAAAGGTCCATTGTAAAACTATTTGTTTCTGCATGTTAAAGACCACCCATTTAGACCACAGGCATTGGTAAATTGCATAGACAATAATCTTAAATAAAACATGGGAAATTGTAAAATCGCCTATCTGAGTGTATAAATGAAGCAATCATTAGTTTAACTCTTGAACGATTTGAAGGAGTTGTTGGCTACCTACAAGCGAAACACAAAGCCATTGAGCTTACATTGAGTTTGTTTTTTATATAAGTCGATTGGCGTCTATGGACCACGAGTTTGAATCGTAGTCCATTGCCTAAATGGCAGTAGCTACTTCTCCACCTTTTGTTAATGTAACTAAGTTCCCTACTTACCATTGATATAGCTCCCTGTCTTCTACCAATCAACCTCCTTGCCTATTGTTGATCTGCCTACCTACCTTCTTCTAATTAGTCTCCCAACCTATCACTTATCAATGTACCAACTTGCCTTGTATTGATGTACCAACCCGTCAATTATCAATGTACCTCCCTACCTTGTATCGATGTGTCTTCCTACCTTCACAAAGCTATGATCTCCTAAAGTCCTTAATTATTCCAATGCTTTGCAAACTCTAAACCTCAATTTAGCACTTTAGCGTTGCATGTTCTTCATCTAGGTAATAGACTTCCTCTCATGCAACACTTTACAAGTACTAGAATGTATAGCCTATACTAAAGCACTTTTTTTGATGATGTCGCTAGAGTACATAAACTCAATTCCATCCTTCCTTTTGCTTGATGCTTCTCTTATTCACTATTAATCTTAATTATCCTAACTTATCAAAGTGCATGCTACTTACTACACGTGAACCTCACTATCGTAGCCACACCTTTGTATTTCCTGACACATTAAAACCTTCCTTCTTCCTTCTATGATGAATATTCCCTTTATATTATCTTCTGGTAGCTTGTAACAACAGTTGACAGGAACATGAATGGTAAGCACAGATTCTCCATCTGCTACAATATCGCACTTGTAGGTGCTTAAAGTGTCAATGCACTCCTGGAGTCTCGTCCGATTACAAGACACATGCACATCACCAAACACTTGAGTGTTATCTATCACAATCATCTTGATCAAGTTAGCAATATCCAGCATCATGATATCATACAACTTGATGATACCTGCATCCATTCCCATATGCTCTATAAACGCCACAAGATTCATCTCTTATTGTATGATTGGGCAGTGTACTAAAGCGTTGTAAGAGGCATAGCTCAGGTTCATAGCCAACTTCAATTATCTGATTTCTTATATGGGTAGTGGTGGGCTGTTTGTCAAGTATCACCATGACTAGTCAGCTAAAGACAATATCCTTTTCGTTTTACTCCGACGAGGAGATCGCTAGGATCTCCTCAATACAAGTTGTTGGTAAGGATGACATAACCTCTCCCGCCCTAGGAACAGGGCCTTTAGCATACTACTCTGTATGTACAAATCCCACAAGCTGTCTAGGGCATATGGGATTCATAAAGCTTAGAGAGCCAATATTTAATCCTTTGTGTATAAAGGACATAATGAGTGTTATGGAGATGATCTGTCTTGGGTGTCAGTTGTTCGACTCTCTGCAAAAAATCGGAGGGAGAAGGACATGCTCGAGTTGTAAAGAGCATGCAAGGTCGTACGCGTTTGACCATAGGAAAGTGCGTCTATTCGACAAGAAGAATCAAGGCTACACAATAACTCCCTTCCAGGTGAAGAGTATGTTCAACACTCTGTCGTCTGATCAAGTGGGTAGCATGGGCTATGAACTGTCGAACCCTCGAGACTTTATAATGGATTCCATACCTGTTATTCTTAATTGCATTCGACTGTCATCGGGTCCTGATGACATTCTTGCTAGATTGTATGAGTCAATCCTAAAGAATGTCAACAATATAGATTTTTGTTAATCTATTTGAGGTTCAACTGTACTTCTATGGATATGGGGAGATAAATACATGCAGCAACTTCAAAAACTCTATAAAACTATTATTTATGTTATTTTAGTATACCTTCATTGGTCCTGCATCTTCTCGCATAGCCATTCATTACTGCCTTTATTGCATTTATCCTCCACTATTTTTTTGCATTTCAACTATTTCATCATTATCATCCCTACTTCCCTAAATTTACAATTCCCTCTACTGATTTACTTTCTTCATCTTCTTCACCATTTATATTAACATGATTTTATGTATTATTGGATAGATCCATTGAAGTCTCTTAAAAAAATTTCTTCAAATTTTCCATTGCTCCAATTGGGCTACTAATTGAAATGAATTTAGGCTACCTCCACTATATATTAGACTTGATTGTTCTTCATTTGTATTATACAATTTACTAGAATCCATCTTTGGATTTATGATAGCTACATTAATAAAGTAGATTGTAGTAGTTATAAAACCCTTTCTTCTATTTTCAATCATTAAAAGGAATTTGAGGGCAACAAAAGCCCATTTAGGCCTATTTTCTTTGTTGTTTCCCTTACAACTAAGAAACGGCTAGCTATTAGAGTTTTTATTCAAAAAATATTAATGCTTAAAATGCCAAAAAAAATTTGAAAAAAATTATAATGATTTTTTTTTGAAGAAATGATGTAGTAGGATCTTTGACACATAAAACTATTGTAGTGTTGCTACAGCAGTACAGTTCGCTTGTTCCCACTACTTAATAACTTGCAATCTTCTTTACCCCTCAAATTTTATCTAATGGAATAATGTTCTCTTCAAACCTTGTAAAATCCATTAGGCTAGGTCTCCTTTCAGTAGCATTTGATCTTTGTGAGTTACTAACCATTTGAATTTTTATCTCTATAAGCTTTAAATGCCAATTAAAAAATCTTAAAATATATTACACCAATTAAAGGCTATATAGCATAGGATGTGTGAGACAGAAATGTGAATAAGTCTATACTTTTAGCTATAGCTATTTTTATAACTTCCAAAGTTGCATGGAACTTATGCCTATCTAAAATCAACAATTACCTATTTTGTGGAGAGATGCTACACAACTTTAAGACAATGAAAAGAAATTGGTTCATCCTAGATTTGAACAATAAATTGGTCATCCATGCCTTTCCTTGCATTGCTAAGACAACTCTTTCTTCTCTTGTTTTTCTAAGAAAGTTTTTAATCTTCCTTTTTTCTTCGAAAATGTAGAAGTTAGATATATTTTCTCTTTTTGCATTGATGCAAGGCAAGACAATTAACCATTCTCTATGGTCAAAGAGTGATCATATGAATTTTTTTTATCCTCTTCTAGCTATAACAAACCCTCCTCCCTCCTTTTTTATCTAGGTGCTACTCTCATCAAATTTTCAAACTTCCTGAAATTCATAATTGTTGTATTATAGAACCTTTGTAGATTGCCATAGAAAATAGCTACTAATTCTAAACATAGATTTCTAACTCATTTTTGTTGTAAGGCTTGTGCTTTTTTAATTGCTAATTTTGGATGTCTTATTCAACTAGTGTCCAACATCTTTTCTTTGAAAGAGATCACTTTAGATTAAGTGAATATCCCATCTATTCTCTTAATTGTCCTATGGTTCAAGAAAAACTTAATTTTTTCATCTTCATCAAGTATTCAACAAATTTAGTCATTAGATGATGTTTAAGGCTTTTAGAAGTCTACAAGCTCTCAATTGTAGGAACGCTTTGGGAATATTGTGAATAGTCAAAAACTTGTTTGCTAACACGGCCAAGACCCTATGACATTAGATATTAATATTTTATTGAAAAAAAATAAAAACAAGCTAATGTTTTATTTTTATTTTTATAAATTAAAAAAATATTATTATAAAATAATTTGACTATGTCATTGTTGTTTCCAATAACATGAATAATAGTGAAATAATCTTTCAAAGGTCTTGCAACCTCTTCTAATGTTTTTCTTCATATATTAGAACCCCCATTTTCCCTCTTTTTCTTTGCGTTGTTGTTCCTTATATATGCCCTTTTAAAGTGAACATAAGGATGCCATTTTCTTTAGTAGTAGCTTGAATAGGTATGCCTTCATGAACAACTATTTTGGTAAATTTGAATTCCTCACATGACTAGTTGTCATTTTTTCACTCTTGTGATTTTTGTCCTATCAGTAAGTTCACTAAATTTTTGTTGATTCCAAAGTCTAGGATGAATAATATCTAGTTGAGTGATGGATCCATCCAATACATCAAGAAAGACAAGTTGCTCCCTCATTGCTAGTGTTAGTATTACTCTTAGCCCTACTTTTGGCTTTGCAATGTTTCCATCCGGCATCTCTAATGTACAAGTGATGCCATGGCCACCTTGTCTCTCTTCACATGCACCTCCAATGAGCCCTGCCTAAGTTCTTCCTCCTAATGCAACCTATGATGGTTGTTTACAAATTATATGCTAGCTCTCTTGTCTTTAAAGTAGAGAAGATTCAAAGTTTACCTCTTTTTTAAAAGCCTCCTTTTCAAAACCTCTATTTGCTAAAGCCAATCTTTGTCCTTTTCATGTTTTGCCTATGCAAATAATTCCTCATTTTTGTTGTCTCTAAATTCATCATCATCTTTAAAAAAATTTGTCTAGCTACTTTCCTAACTCCAAACCTTCTTCCAACTCCTTCTATATATCCCTAATTTCTTTCTTCCTTCAAAGTTGATGTTCTCATTCATGATGTAAAGACAAAGCTCAATTGAATGAACTTCAATTCCACATGATCACTATTGTCCAAACAAAAAATTTGCAATCTATAAATATTGAAACCACCTAACTTCTTGAAATTTTGTCATGTATTGTAGTATAAGCTCAAAATTCTACACCTTCTCTAAGCACATATTATGGAGATGCAATTCCAATGATCATCTCATGGGATGCATTTTTGAATTTTTTTAATGTAAAATTCATTTTTTTACTAAATTTATATACTACACTTTTTTAAATTAAGAGTTTAATCATATATAAAAAAGCACACGTCCATTATTTGAGATATGTCTATAATACTTACTTCATTAAATTCTTCTAACTTCCAAATAGATCCCTCAATTTCATACCTTTTAAAACATACCTTCACTTAGTTTACTCCCAACTATGAAAATAAAATTCTTGCACCCCATTAAGTGCACTTCAGTTTATATTTAAGGTATTTAAAATTTCATTCATTAGCAAAAAACACACATTCCATGTACCCTTTTCATCCAAGAATTACTCTAAAATGACTCACATGGGACTACTAGTTCTAAACATATAGAATGTGGTTTACAATAACCCCTAAAGTTTCTTAACTATATTTTTACCAAAAACGTTCTAAAATTGCCATTTTTAGGACAAGTACCAAAAAAAATTTAATATTTTTTTAGACACATTCAACCATAAGATCTTGTATTATGATAATTTGAAAATATGTAAAAAAAATTTCAAAAATTTCCAAATTTTTGCAACTCTTTAAATTCATTCTTCAAGGCAAGTAGGCTACATGCTTGAAAAATTTCAAATCATTTGAAATTGTACAATGTATAGGAAAAAATAGTAAATAGAAAGAAGTAGAGAATGAATCAAAATACTAAATTGTTAATAATTTAGTTATGGAATTGATAAATGCCAATCCCAATGGTTATAATGTTATAATAAATAATCTTCACCTAATGTTTTTATTTTTTTTTTAAAATATTGAAAATTGAATTCAATAAAGAATTTCAAAGTTTATTTCAGAGTAGAGAAACTATAACTGCCTTCAAACTAAAACACTTCATAATTTTTAACTCATTGATCAAAATAGAATGATTCAAAGCTTTCTATGGATATGTAAATTAAAAAAATTAATTTCAAATTTTTGTTTTCAAAAAAAGTGATTTTTTCACATCTGCCTAAATTGCCCGAATTGAAAAACAAAATACATTTTAGACCATAATTTTTTATTCATATTCTCAATTGTCTTGAAATTTAGTGTATATGAAAGATATTCTTATTTACACCAGGTGTTTTTTTTAACAATTGTCCTTTCTCCTAGTCTTATGATAGAGGTCAGTTTTTGGAAGGATAAAGCTACAGAGGTTACAAACCTGATAGATTTGGCAAAGTTTCGCTAAAAAAGAAGCCCTATTTCACACCTTCCATTAAAATTTAGGCCAAAAAATATTCCTTGGTCCTTTAGGGATTAACAACCTTGTACATTGTTTTATACACTTTTGTAAAGTGATTCTTAAAACCCAAACCATTTTTGAGTCTTTTTCTATACGGCATCCTACTCAAAGCATTTCCACTCTTGCCTTGGAACTAGTTCAAATCATTGTATAATGAGCTCAAGTAGTTTTAATATCCCCACTATGAAATTTCTTATTTGACCTTGTTACTCCAATCACAACAAAATATGCAGTTTAAATGCCATCTTCTAGAGTCTACTTTTTTCTCATGATGCCCAAATTATCACTAAAGAATTTTTGTCATGATTCATATAGCACAATTGATTGCGTTTAGAAAGTCAATTAGGGAATAATGGTTGGGTGCGGTTGTGATTTGAGGGTTCAAGAAGGTGATGAAGAGCATGGAGAAAAATAAGAATTTAATAATTTTATTGAAAACAAACAAGAGGATTTCTTATTAGTAAAACTTGGAAATACGGTAGAGCATGATGGAGTAGGAGGATTTCCGACTCGGTGGAGTGTAGTGAAACTTGAAAGCAAAAAAGATTTAAGATTTATAATTTTTATTATATTAGAAGCTTTTAAATGAGGTGTAGACAAGATTTTAAATTTAAAATAGCAAATTTAGATTATTAGGAGCCATTAGGGGCCCCTTATGGCCTTATTAGATAAAAGTAGAAAAAACTTTTAAAATAAAATAAATTTATATGTTATAGTATGAATAGAATTTAATTAATTAATTAAAAATAAAAATTGAAAATTATAAAAGTAAAAATTAGAAAGACATATCTTTTGGGAGGGGGTGCCAAAAAAACTATAAATAGATATTAAAAACAATTAAAAAATTGGCATTCATTATATGACCCATGTAAGTATTCTTAATATATATTTGAGTTTCAATACTTGTCTTGTGTAATTTATATGTTTGAAAATAGGAGATTATTTCCTTATGAGTGTGTTGTACTGTTGATTGTATCGTTTTCAAAGTTTAGGGATTTGCATACTGTGAAAATTTGGGTTATGGTAATCCTGATCGATTTGGGAAGTCTGGTTCACAAATCCTTTGTGGAAATTGAAGAAGTGCGAGGACAAGAGATGAAATCAAAATTGAAACGTTGATTTGTGAAACGGAATACTAGTGTTGGAATTTTTGAATGTTCTGGTTGTGGAGTAGGGGCGTAGAACAACGAGAAGACATAACAAAAGATTCCAAATTTCAAAAGTTTTAATCCGATTCATGAAATTCGTTAAGCATGATCGTCCGATCATTCCCTATCTGCAATCATTAGGTTTGAGAAATCTAAAATTGAATCGATCCTTCAAGAATTGACTTGGGAGGCATAGACAGAAGCTTGCAGTCGATGGAAAACGAAAATTTCAATTCTTTGTGAAATTTCAACAATTTGAGTGCCTTTGAGTTGTGTTGATTGATATGAATTTGTTTTGAAGACAAGAACGAGAAATTGAAAACAATTGGTGCGAATTTGGGTAGAAATATATTCACAAGCAGCAGTACCTTCGTGAAAATTGGATCCCAATTACGATATTCATCAGATTGATGGCTTTGGTATCATCCAGAGATCCCAACAAGCTATAAATTCGCGAAGAATCTGAGGAACGTTGAAAATTCCAACCCCAGAAGACGGGAGAATCGGTCAAGCTGTAGCACAATGGAGTTGCTCAACAATTGCGGAAATCAGTTCAAGATTGGAGCGTGTATGTGAGTCTTGGAGGAGGGTGCGATAGCAAGAATGAAACTGCCTGGAAAAATTTAGTTGAAATTCGTGCAAATTCAATCACAATTCGTAACGATGCGGCAATTTTTGGCCGCCTTCAGATTTTAATTCTTTCATAAAAAATTTGAGTGCCATTGAGTCACGACAATCAATTTAGCCTGCTTGGAATGCGTGTGATACGAAATTGGAATAAAAAATATCAAATTCTATTGAAATTGGTGAAGCATTCGACATCGTAGGTTGCAAACAAGAGCTTCGGAAAAAATTAGGGTTTGGGGTTGTGGAGAGGAGGTAGCACGATAATAGGGTGCGCCGCACGATTATAGGGTCTACAGTCCGCGGTTGTAGGCCATTTGATTATTAAATTGTAAATTTCAGCGTTTTTAGCGCCTGTTTTTGGATTTCGAGTTTATTTTCGTGGTTTTGGGTCCATTGCATAGCCATAGGGTTGATATATTTAGCCTTAGGTCTATAGATTACGATTTTAAGTTGTTTTATTATTATTTTATAAATAATATGTATTTGATTTTAGGTTTCCTAAATTTGGTTCATGTTGTGAATTGTTTCAATATTTTTTTTGTATATTAATAGTGGTTTGGACAAATTGTCAATTGATTAATTGCCCTAAAAGTTGGAGAAAAGCTTAAGAAAAAGACAAAACTTTGGTAAAACACCTAAACTCTCATTCTTTGTATTAACTGGATAAATTGTCCTACAGGGACAAACATAGATATTTTGCATTAGGATTTGCTCATGGCGAGCACTTACTAGATTAATTGCCCTAAATATAAAAAGGACTAATTAAAGAATTACATATATTATTTTCAAAATATTATCTTGTATGATTAGGTTTAGTGCATGCATTGCATAAGACAAATTATCCAACCTGACTTATTGCCCAAACTCATTGCCCACCTTTAAGATACTATATAGGACTGTGACATCATTCATTGTATTTGTATACATCTATAAAGGATTGTTAACAAAATTTAAATCCTTGTGAATACGAGTGAAAAACCTAACTTTACAAATTAAACAATTTATACATATACATATATACATATTTCCTTAAATCTAATATACATGTGATTTTAGCCACAAAACAATAGATGATTTGACCATTCCTTTAGAAATTTGGAACCCCTATACTTAGTCCTAGGTTTTTGGTAAACTAAACAAAACCTAAACTACATGAAGTGTGCATAAGAGCAATGGCATGAACGTGACATCTATAACCAATGCCAATTAAAAGCTTCTCAACTTTAATCATAGTCTCAAAGTTCAACTTATCTACAAGCAAAAGGTAAAAAAATTTATATTGATGAAGAAAAACAATTCATATAAGATAAATCAACTTATTACCTCCCTAATTAGTAATTTGATTATATTGGAGCCAGCTCAAACATGGATACTTATTTTTTTAAAGTATGTGCATGTTTCATAAATTAAATTCAAATAGAATTATAATTTTTTTTTCATTGTAATTTTTATGGATTTTTGAAATTGATTATTTTGAAATTATAAGACCACTTATGAATTAAGTCATAAAAATCAAATCAACAATCTATTACTGCCATAAAGTGTATTTATTAATACATGGATATTTACCAATTAAAGATTGATACGTTAATCAAATTCGACTTAATGCTTTGATTTTGTGAATAAAGCAAGTGGGATTAGAAAAGTTTTGTGAAAGTAATGGGGCCAAAAATTAGGTGGCAGTAATAGAAAAATGACGGCAATAAGTTGGTTCACTATAGAATGTTCTTATAGTATCATAAGATTCAATTCTTAATAACCAAATATTAAATATTTTTTGGGGCATTAGAGGGTTGTTTCAAGCTGATTTTTTATAGTGTAAACCATCTATTACTAGCCAAAATGAGGAATAATAATAAAATAATTTTAATTTTTTTTCCATTTTAAAAAAAAAAAATTAAAATTTTTTATTTTATTTTATTAATATATAACATGACAATTATTATGCCACAACAGAATACTATTGTAACCAAGTTCCTATAATTTGAAAATATTGAAGAACTTGTAGTTTTGTTAAGCAAGTGAATTTCATTTAATGAAAAGCACAATGCTTTTAAAAAGAGGATTTTTGAACATTACAAAAGACGAACTCTTAAGAGCTATAAGATAGCTAAATTGTTTGAAAAAAAAAAAGATAAAATAAAATATGATATTGTAGAATTCACAAGTTATAACAATCTAATTGAAAAGTTGAATAAATCATTAGAAGGATTTGTATAGAAAATAAAAAATTACAGAAAAATCTCATCTTGGTCTCGTTGAAACAAATGTAATTTTTTTCTAGTGAAATGAAAACAACGACCAATAGTATTATTTGTATGGCTAAAGTGTTGTTCAAATAAAAAATGTAAAAATTTTGATTTTACTTTTGAACATTGTTAATTAAATTTTTGTAAACGATTTTCCACAATGAACTAAAAGATGAGGAACAATGAAGCAAACAACTCCTATTTGAGGCCTCTTATCATGTATTAAGCTATAAAAGTTGAGTGGGCAAGTTGATAAAAGAAGCTATAATATTCAAATGAGTAATTACACTTTTATACATGCCCAATGAGTGAAGAAAAATTGAGTAGGAATAGTACACATAATAATTTCTTTTTAAATAAATCAAATATTCACTAAAAGGATTGTTCATTGATTTTGGGAAAACACAAATCTTTTCAGTTCAATAAGATTGGCAAGACAATCCGTATTTATTTTTTGTCTTTTAGTATTTTTTTGCCCACCCAATTTATATATCATAAGGCTCAAAAAATAAAGTTGTTTCATGTAATTATGATTCTCATTAAATAATTTTAAAGGCAAATAGTGAAATGTCATAAAATACTAAATCTGATAGAAATATGATTCTTAACTTAAAACAACCATAAAAAACAAAAGCTAATAAAAAAATTCATAGGATTAAGAAAGTTTAAAAAGGCACCATGCTTGTACAAGTAAAAGCAATGATAGTTTTAAATAAAGTAATTTTATGCAAAAATGATTTGGTAAATGAACAAAAAAAATTTATTTTAATAACAACATTAAATTTGTAAGCTATAACTTTTACAACTTAATGTTTTATTAAATTAAGGCAACAAAAAAGCTTGATAATTTTGAAAAACATATAGCAAATAATCAAGTTAAAAAAATAAACAATGTGCAAATGATAAAATGGCTAAAATGAAAGTTGTAAGAGTTAATGAAATAAAGCAATTGTAAAAAAAAGGTGAATTAAATTAAATTAAAAGACAAATGCAAGAACAAAAAAGAGCCTTTAAAAATAAATATGTCATGAATTTTTATTAAAAAATGAAGATTATAATTATAATACGTAAAAAAAATTTGAATAAAGTAGTGATGTATCTACAAATCGAAAATAAAAAAAGTTTAAAGGAACTATTAATCCTAATGTCATTTTTGAAATTAAAAAGAAAATTCATTCAATCAACAATACTTATTAAGATAATGTGTTATTTTATAAAAACAATTATTAAAAGATGGTAAAGTAGAAGAATTGATTAATGAGCTTATATGGCAAGGGTGTAACTAATATATGATGATTATGAACAAGATTTTTATGGTATTAAGATTAAAAACTTATCAAATTTTTAATATAACGTATGTTAAATAATGAAATAGGTGATTAAAATGGTGGCAAAAGATGTGAGCACTTAGCAAAAGAAAAAATTGTACATTCAACATCAATCAAAATTCCATCCCATGTTATCAAATGACATATACTATATCTTGTAGGAGCTAAAAATTAAAAATTAAATACTGAAAGTTCTTAGAAGAATGAAGAACTTCATGACTAGTATTAGAATCTAATATAATACTCTTTTTAATTAAAAATAATCTTTCTATTAGCTTAAAATTTTATTCAAAAATGATTTTTTTATAGTGAGGTAAAAAATTTGCAAAATATAAGTATATAAAAGCTATTATAAAATCTCTTTTTTATAAAAAATTTGCACATTTATTTTTTGTATACCATTAGTAAACTATTTATTACGAATTTTTTATAACTCAATCACTTAAATTTTCACAAGCAATTTACACCATAATGACTTCCTGATATATACATCTTCATATCTTAAACGAATAGTTTGAAGCCACGAATTGTTTTTAGTATATAATGCTTCAACTTTGTTTACAACAATTTTAATATTCTTTATTTACACCAATAAGATATACGTGCTTCAAACACTCTCAAACACGGATATTAACAATCAATTAAAAATTGTTAAAAGTACAATTTAAAGCTAAAATTATTTTATTGAAATAATAGCTTTAAGCTTATACAAAATTACATTCTATTTCAAATTAAAACAAATGCGATGATTTAATTAAATCTCATATAACCGAAAAATAGCTTTAAACATAACAAAAAAATAATTTCTCACATAGTGAAAATTTCAAACAATATGCATTATAAAAATTTAATCAAATTTAATCAAATAAGTTCATAAATAAAGAAAAATACATTTGTATATATATAATATTAAAAAAAAATCAATAAGAATAAAATCAATAATTTAAATTTTATCAAATTTTTTCTATTTTCATTATAATCTGTTGAACCTCAAGCACATTCGCATTTGTTTTTTTAATACAATCTTCTTCCTCGATTAGTTTTCATAACTTAAAAACTAACTGACAACTAATTTCAAGTAAACTACCCAACCGAGTGCATGCATCAAAACATTTGAATTTTATATTACTATGAAAATTCTTTTTCTTCTTTATATAATCTTCACAATATCCTCATGCACATCGAAATCCACATTGATTTTATAAGTGAATATTACAATTTGTTTTCTTTTGCATGTAAAATCATAATCATTTTTTACAATAGCAAACTCACCGATTTCAATAATCAAGAGAATTCAAATATCATAACTATATATATGATAATCCTTATTTAAATGAAATGAATTTGAAAAATTATTAAGAATATATATTAAATTACTTGCAAATATACCTTTTTTTTTGCTTCAAATCGGTAAACTTTGTTTGCCAAAAAATTTAATACTTCAACCCTAATCACTTGCTTTGATGCATTATCAAAAAAATTTGATGCTATGTTCAAAAATTATTTTCAATATAAGTTACTTATTCACACCACTATCTTCTTTTAATCTTCTTGTCATTTTTTTAAAGCACTTATAAATTTTTGAGTTGAAGAAGAAAGCATGTATCTTCCAAAAGATAAATCACTATTATATCCAGCTCTCCATCTTAATGCGTATATCGAACCACTTTCACCTTTATGACTTACATTTTTCAACACTTTATTACTTCTTTATGATAAATCCACCAATGTAGTTGTTAAATTCTAAATTTTATTTTATTTTTTAACTTTTATACTACTAAAAGAAGAAAATTCAAGTATAAAAACAATTTCTCAACTGTCTTTATCTTGCACCGCTACTTTTCCATGAAAAATTCGAGTATAATCTTCATGAAACATTTTTTGAAATTATCACTCACTTGTTTCTTCTCATAAATAAAAGTGAGATTTTCATTGCCAATGCTTTTTATAACATTTTAAATATTCTCAATTTTTCGTAGTTTCTTTGTTTTTTTGGTATGTTTGCTTTGTACACCTTTTCCTCTACGTAGTCTTTCTTTTTTTCTTATTTAAAAAGAACTTGTAGAAATCCAAAACATCATTTCTTTAAAAATCGAAAAGTAATTAAATTTTAAATTTTATTAATCTTTTATATTTTAAGGGGGATTTTTTTATTATATTTTGATATTTTTATTTTGAAATAGAATTAAATTGAAACAATGACATTGAAAAAAAATTTAAACTAAAGAAAAACTTTAAATGAATTAAATTGTCAAACTAGAAAGTGACAAATTAGAAGCTTGAAATGTTCTCCTACAACACTATGTTGTGATGTTAACACAAAATCAATAAGTTCAATGAAATAAAATCAATGAAAAGATAAAAAAAATGAACAATTGAGAATCTTTTATAATAAATTTTTTTTTCTCAAATTTGATGGTAATCTCTTTAATCTATACAAGAAATTTCATTTCCAAACTATAAGAATATATGATCAAGATCAAAACAAAAATGATAGTATAAAAAACAAAAATAACAAAAAAAAATTTTATCATACAAATTATTAATACGTTTTTTTTGGTACCTCATTACAACCTCATTATAATCTCATTACAACAATAAAAAACAAATGTGTATGAGGACAAAATTTTAAAGTACCGAATACATCAAATCATAAAATTATAAAATAAAATTTTCACACAAATGAACTACATACTGCCTTTTAAATTTGTAAAGTTATTTGATTTGAGATACAAAGTATTAATTAGTTGAAAAAATGTTTTTTCATCGTCTGCATACTTTGATTTTTAATAGTTGATGAGTTATTTTTTTATATGATAGTAAATATCATTATTTAATACTTTAAGTGGCTAATTAAAGTGTATACAATGTTTATTGCAAGTAATTAAATTTGATAAAATCATTGATCACAAAATTAAATTTTTTTATTAAATCTTATTAAAAAGTAGCTAACAAACATTACATTTGTTAAACGATATTATAGTGTAGTCGATTTGCTAGTTGCCTATTTCTTATTACAAGAAAATAAATTTTCATTTAACATTGTTCAACTACATCTGTGATTTCATATAGCACCTAAGATATTATTTTTATTGTTACAATTATCAAAGTTGCAAGAGAACTATTTTGCAAAAGTTTATTGAAAACTCAACAATATTTAGTAAGTTATTTTGTCGTTTAAAAGACTTATCACTTTTCAAATTTTGAAAAATAAATTTGAGGTATATTATAATTGTTGAAAAAAGAATTTAACAAATTTTGAAAGTATAGTAAAAGACACGCAAATACCGAATAGAATATTAATGTAAAGAGTTATATTACAATTTTAACGTGGCTTTTATTAGCATAGAAATTGTAAATAGTTGTAATGAGAATATAGACAAATTACAGAGACAATATAAGAACTCACAAAGTGATTAGCTACCCGTGTTTTTAAGAAATGCCGCTAAAATTTCATTTCTAAGTATTTTAAAATCATATTTTCAAAAAAAATTTAAAACTCAAATTTGCAAGAACATAAGAATGCATCAAACTCTATATAGAATTCAAATTCTTTTATGAATTTTTTTTTCTAATTTAATTTAAAACATTTTATTTAACAAGAAGGTCATTTGAAAATAGAAGTAAAAGTATGGCATACGTAATGTTAAAATATCTTGATTTTTGGTATCATTGAGAATTAAGTGCTACAAGAAACAATTTAGATGAATTTAAAGTAATAAATATCATTAAAAAACATAACAAAATCCCACCTATCTATTTTGAATCCAACTGTACTTTAATTAAGGTTGTTTTTTAGGTATTAAAGAACAATTCTTCTAATATTTGAGTGTTTCTACTTTAAAGTTCAACAAATGTAATAATGAAAGTAATCAACAATGTCAATAATATTAAATAATCAATACTGTGAAAAAATTAATTGTATAATAAAAAATTGAGAATAAATATAGATAATTGATAATTTTGGTAAACTTAAAAGTGAATATGATTGAAAAAGTTAAACAATGCAAACTACCTTTATATTTCAAAAACTTGTTGTAAGTAATTTTTCATGTTAATTTTGAGGGCACAAGAGAGAGATGCTTTAAAAAGCCTTTTTTTAAATAAAATGTCTCAAATTTACAATAGAACATGACGATAATAAATACCTTATTTTCAAAAAATTTGAAAGTATATTGCCTGATACAATATAAAAGCCTTTACAATATACTCTTAATAAATAATTATTTTATTTGTAAATTTATAAAATATATGTCATATTTAATATGAATATTTTACACATTTCATACAAAATTTTATGATAATTTCAATTTTTTGGAAAAGAATTGAAAAACATCTAATTTTGTATTAAAAAATGTTGATAATTTTTATTCCAGTTTACAACTAATTTAAATGATATATGTAATTATATGTGTGTTTTTCTTTCTCTCTAACTTGAATATAGTGAAATTTTCTTAAGTAAATCACAAACAATATTGTAATTGTATATGTAAATAATAAAAATAGACAGTATAGGCTATTTATATTTGTTAGTCATAAAGAGATTCATATTGTAAATATATTTTTAACCAATTAAATGTAAACTTCGAATGAAGTTATATTATGATATTATGGATATATATGGACATTGAAATGCGATTATTTGAAACTCAAACCAAGTATAAATGCTCAACTTTATAAAATAGATATTATGACAAAACAAGTGAGCTAATTCAATTTGACATTTCACTAGCGAAAAACTAATCTTCATTGTAAGCTATTAAAATATCTAATAACAACATCTTTTTGATTATAAGGTTTTGTTACAATAATACAAAACTGTTGTCCTGATGGAAATTCTTTCATCATATAAATATATCTAGTGAGCTTTGTATGCTTGAGTTTTAATAAACAAAGAGTTGAGATAAAAGGAGTTGGTTGTAGTGAGAACCACGGTTTGAGGCAACGGAGCGCCCGTTAACATACGGGTGTTACACCGTTGTTGGGTTGAGATGAATGTGCTTTGGGAATACACAGCGTATCTGGCTGCAATTGGAATTAATTAACCAAGGACTTCAAACAATTTTCAGATCTTCAATCTTCAGTTTTTCTCTGACTTATCCTATATTGGCTCTGAACGGAGAAGGGTTTGATCAGGTAGGTGATAAGAGACCACAGGCCTCGGATGGGTAAAACGGGATAGCATAACACGAGATGCCGTCCGGATGATGGGCTCCTAAACTTCAAACCCACGGTGACTAGCAATCGTGCCTCACCGGTGGGAACAATAAAATATGACCATGTGGGTGATCAATCCCACTTCGTCACCACAAACAGAAAATGGGGCTACTCTTGGATACCCACAGAGCCCGCAACAAGTTTATAATGTAGAAAGGAAAAACAACTAGCCTCCAAAACCGGCTGGGAATATCAAATAAAACAAATCGGGCCACACACCACAACACACAAGAGGGTTCCAAAGATCTTCACTCCTTCATTTCTTCATTCCTCTATGTCTTGTATTCTTGAAGTGTTCAAAAACACAACAAGAAAATTGAAAACTAACCTCAAACTACTTCTGAACTTCAAACTAACACTACATAGGTTTCACAACTTCAAATATTAAGTATCTTAGCTCTCTAGAAAGCTAACAAAATACACTAAAACTCCTCCAAATTTGATCTCATTCTAAGTTATTATCTAAACATTATGGACAAACAAGTCTTGGCCTTTCTTTTCTAAAGGCAGCAGACCTCTTCACCTTTGAATCTTCATATCTCGTTCAAAAATACTCCAATTGTATTGTATAATAAGTCTCTAAAAAGCTAATAAAATACACTAATACTCCTCTAAATTTGAGATTATTGTAAATTATTGTCCAGACATTATGAACAAAGCAAGCCTCGGTCCTCCTTCTCTAAAGGCAACAGATCTTTCTACCTTCGAATCTCCATTTCTCACTCAAAAATATTCCAATTGTGAAGTGTAATATGTCTATAGAAAGCTAACAAAATACACTAATATTCCTCTAAATTTGAGCTCATTCCAAACTACTGTCCAGACATCAAAGGCCTCGAAAGTCTCGGCTCTTCTTAATTGGGTAACCGCAAACTTCCTACCTTCAAACTATCACAACTCCTTCAATAATCCTTCAAATCAAGTTTACAAACTCATTTTGGAAAGCTAATTTTATAAGGAATACACTCGCCAATTTCTATTTCAAAATAGATCATACATACCAAGATATCTCCCTCCGAAATTCGGTTTTTAGCCACCTCTACACACCCACACTTCTCTCTTCTTCCACACACTAATTAAGCATCTTTTCCCTCCTTTCCTCTCTATCTCAAGTGAGGGATGGAGGCACATCAGCCCATGCCCTTACCAAAACCCTCCACCTAAGATGCCAAACTAAATCCCCATTCACACTCTCTTTTTACTCTAAAACCCTAGCTAACTTTTAATTACTAACTTCTCATTATACGTTTATAATCACACACTGTGATTCTAATAAAATACTTAAAGTATAAAATTAGTAACTAACATTTAATAAATGCTCAGTAGAGATAAAAAACTAGAGTTCCAATCACAACTTCACTTCATCTGCAGAAAGTTGAGAATGCGTTTCATGGTGGCAGCAACGTAATTTGTACGCTCAGACTTCATCAATGGGTTGACTGGACCTTGCAACCAACGTTAGTGGCCACGACTACCCTCCACCGGCCAAACCATACAATAATAATGATTGATGTTTTTGCCCTCATAACTCGCTTCAAAAGTCACTTCCCGAGTGCTTGGCTCAATACACCCAATTTGGAGCAAGATTACCAAAATACGAGCATTGGTATCAAGATTACCGTGTCATCGCCGCTCCACGCGAGGTTACTTCGGCGGTCTAGAAGGCCCAGCTTCATCTCGAGGATGCTTAAGTGGCAATGCAAGATCCTATATCAAAAGGGGTTGATTTGGTAGCTGTGACAATGAAAGCTCGAATTCAGCCTCTACTTGAAGCTCTTCATCTTGAGACTCAGAAAAAACCCTCCAATTCAATATTCTAACTCTAAAGTAGAAAATAAAATCCACTACTCGAATGTAATGAAGTTCTAAGGCAAACTACCTTCTTAAATAGATGTTAGAGGGGCGTTACCTTGAAGCTACTCAATATAACATATTATAATATGTTTTTACCTAATATACAAATCTACAACATGATACCATTTTATCACAGGCACAGCTCAGGGGGAATAGGTGGCGGGTTGGCTGGTCCAACTTTTTGCCTCATTTGTTTGCTAAGCCGTAGGCCACCCAAGTCGCTCGATGGGTCCAATTGAATTCGAACCCGAACCGGCGGGCGGCCAAAGACCACCGCTTCTTTAGCCAATCAAGTCCGCAACTTGGCGACTGGAGGATGATTTTCAATGTTTTTATGCCCATGAAGACACGTGGCTACTCTATAATGATATTTTTATTAGGTTTATTTATTTAATTTTACTTATCTAGTTGATTGAAAGGCTCATGTGTTTTTGCCTTTCCATTAAATAAAATTGCTAAGGGATTATGTGGATTTGAAAAATATGAAAGGAGAAAGAAAGGGACATTTTTGGTAGGGCTTAAAAAGAGAGAAGTATAGGCTGATGTGCCTCACCTTCTTGCCTTCGAAAGGGTCGAAAAGTAGTTTGGTGATCCCGAAGTATGTATGGAGGTGTGGGGGGTGGGGTGGGGGGGAGAATAAATAGTGAAATTTTGGTATGAAAGAAATCCGAAACTTCAAGGAGTGATATCTCTCATTGTATGAGGCCTTTGGTAATGAAATTCGTTGAAATTGTTCCTTGTAAAATTACCTTTCTAAAATGAGTTTGTAAGTTTGATTTGGAGTTAGGATGAAAAAGTTATGAGCATTTGAATTTGAGGAGTTTTAGTGCCTTTTATGAAGAAAGGCTGAGACTTTGTCAAACCATAGCTGACGTTCAGTCTATCAATTTGCAAAGGGACTTTGGAAGTGTATTCATCTTAGTCTTAAATTTTCAAAAAGTCATTAAACTCAAGATTTGAAGCTTGGAAGAAGAAGTTATGGAAGTGTGAAGACTTGAAGGTTGGCTACCACTTGTGAAGAGCAAGGCCGAAACTTTGGAGGGCTATGACCTTCGGTCAGTAAAAGGATTTCTTTTGAAAATTTTATGAGTATTAGTTTGTTTATTTAGCTCTCTAAATAGCTATCACACGAGTTATTTGGAGTTTTATTGAAGAAGTTATAGAGTGTAAAAGTTTAGAAGTTGAATGGGTCTTCAAAATAGGAGACTGAGACTTTGTTGTGTTGTAACTTATAGACAGAGTTTTAGATTTTAGTGAAATTTTCACATATTGTAGCCGGATGTGTCAACTTTTCAAATTGCTATTATACTTGTGTTTAGGGTTTGTACATCAAAAGTTATAAAAGTTTGAAGAGGCAATGGTTGGTTGGTAAGGAGGAGAAAAGTCACTACTTTATTTGCCTATAACTTTTGGACAGTAGTTTAAAATGAAGTGAAATTTGGAGAGGTGTTATGTTATTGGGTTAGTTTTTCAAACTGCTATTGCACTTAGCATTGAGAATTGTGAGCCATCTGTAGCACTAGATAAAAGGTCACAATTACTTTAGGATTTACTGCTTTGAGGATTTCTCATTACTT
This sequence comes from Pseudoscleropodium purum, assembly GCA_963969395.1. Lineage (NCBI taxonomy): Eukaryota > Viridiplantae > Streptophyta > Bryopsida > Hypnales > Brachytheciaceae > Pseudoscleropodium > Pseudoscleropodium purum. Next base: position 32,497,033 of record OZ017795.1, read on the forward strand.
TTATTAAAATATGAAGATTTGAAGAGTCCAAGACTTGAAGAAGAATGTTTTAGGGTTTTTTTTATATGTATGTGTGGAATGTGGCTTTATTATTCCTAGCTTGATTTGGAGGCTCGTTGTCTTTTATTTCTTTTTGCTTTGTAAACCTTGTTGTAGGCGATTTAGATAAAACTCAAGACTCAATTCCATTTATTGTCGTGGTGACAAAGTGAGGTTAATGGCCTACATGGTCGAGACTTACTTGTTCTCACGGTTTGAAGTTTTGGCTAACAGATCGTGAATTTGAGGTTTAGGATCCCACCATTCGGGCGGTAGCTCGTGTCTACTGTCCCGTTTTACCCGTCTCGTATCCCGTGGTTTCTTATCCCTTCTCTGACCCTATACCTATCTAGAGCCCCATAGGATAAGCTAACGGGCACCGTTTGAAGACTCAAGATTGAAGATTGAAGATTAAAAAAGACATCGAATATACAACATATAGTTGCAACCAAACACCCCGTGTGTTCTCAAAGTGTGCTCCTCTCTACTCGACACCATAAAGTTTTTGCCCTTCAAGAAATGTTGACATTGTACAATCGGTTTACTTTCAACAAACTACAGTTATATATATGATCATATGAGTATTATTATTAAGTGTATTTAAAAAGTGAGGACTATTGTGACAATAATTCATATTTTAGTATATGAAGCACCATCAAAATTTTTTTTTAATTATTTCTCATATGTTTTAATATATGATTCTGATAACAACATGTAGTCATGTTTAAAACACTTTGTGTACATTCACTAATATAAGATTAATTTTATAATAAGTATGCGTACAAGTGAGGTATGACTTCTTTATATTCAAGCATATAAAGTTACTTACAATTGATAGTATTTAATTCTATGAATTATATATATATCACTATAATTTAAGGTTATATATATTTGAATTAATGTACAATACAATTAATAAATAAAATTTCACACTATTATAACTAAATACTAAGTGGAAGTGCTTATTGTAATTGTTAATTCTTAAAGGACCAACTTGTGTTTTTTGGCTATAAAGTAATTTTGGACAAGTATATGTTACTAAAGTTTTCTATATTTTTAAACCAAATGGTAGATGGGAACAAAAAATATCTTTCAAATGCATTAAATTTCATGACATTTGAAAATATGAGTCAAAAATTATGGCCTAATATGTAAATACTCTTTTTTGTAAATGGATGGTTTAAGCAAATTTAAAAAATTTTAAACTGATTTTTTTAAGTTATAAGTTTATGAAAAACTTTGAATCATTCTATTTTTATCAATGAGTCAAAAGCTATGAGAATTTTTTGTTTACGAACAATTATAGATTCTCTACTTTAAAATAAACTTTGAAGTCCTTCATCTTATTGGGATGTAAATTGTTTATTACAACATTACAACCATTGGAATTGGCATTTTCCAATTCTATAATTAAATTCTTAACAATTTTATATTTTAAATCATTTTTTACTACTTTTTTTTATATGTTGTACAATTCCAAATGACCTAAAATCTTTTTAAATATTTGACCAACTTGTATAGAAAAAGAAAATCCAAAGAAGCGCTGTCGGGTAGAGAGCGATCTGCCTCAGGAAATCACGGGGATTCTGGCTGCAGTTAGAATTGGCGCAGGAATGATCGTAACACTGTCTGAACAAAACGCTGTCGCAGTGAAACACTGTCGTAAATGTTCGTGAATTTGGTCATTGAATCTTCTTTGCCGTCTCGGAACTGCTCCCCGTTGGCCTATCCTGTGATGGCTCTAAACGGGTCAGAGATTAGGGAATGTGATAAGAAACCACGGCTTCGGACGGGAAAAACGGAACAGCCAGACCACGAGCTGAGCTGTCCGGGGGAAAGGATCCTAAACTTCAAACCCACGGTGACCAAGAAGCGCCTTTCACCAGTGGGAACAACAAATAAGATCGACCATGTGGGCCATTAACCCCACTTCGCCGCCACAAACACAAAATGGAGCGCTTATTGGATAACCACGGCTCGCAACAGGTTTACAATGCAAATTTGAAAACAACAAGCCTCCAAATCCGGCTAGGAATAACAATAAATGACAACAAGCCTCCAAAACCGGCTAGGAATGACAAGCCACAAGCCACAACACACGATTCTTCTATCTTCAAATCTTCAGTGTTTTGGCTGAACTTCGATCATGCACCACCGTCACTCCAAAGGTCCGAATCAGGTGAGTGATAGCTTTTTGGAAAGCTAACACAAACTTCTACTCTCCCTCCAAATTTCAATTCAATCTAACACTCTGTCCAACTTCCATGAACTCCCGAAGTTTTGGCCCTTAAAATCAAGGGCAGCAGACCCTTCCTCACTTCGACACTCACAACTCACTCATAAATGCTCCAAATAACTCAAATGATAGCTTTTTAGAAAGCTAACAAACTCTTCTACACTTCCTCAAAATCTCAAAGCAAACAAGAGACCTGTCCGTCTTCTTTGGTCGATCGAAGTCTTTGCCCCTTCAAATGGGAGGCAGCAGACCCTCTTCCACTCAAACAAGCACAACTCTCAAATGCATACTTCAAATCAATCAAGCAAGGACTTTTCGGAAACATCACAACATGATACACAAAAGCTCCAAATTTCATTACAAAATTCTCCACACACCATGAGATCTCCCCCTCCCAAACATTCGGTTCCCCATTCTCCTCCAAAACTCCAACTCCACACTACCCAACTGACTTCAGGAAACTTCCCAAGTCTTTTTCTAGATGCCAAAGTCCCACATGGACCAGTCCATACCACTTTCACATGGGTGGACCTCCAAACCTTAGCCAAATGGCTTGGTTTTTATTTTTCTAACTAGAAGTAAAACTTAAGAAAGAAGGTGAAACAGTATTCACCTTCCAACTATGTAACAAGGCCAAATCAACTCAAATACTTAGTAAAATTCTAATAAGGGTAAAATAAGTAACGGAACTAGTTAGATGGAAAAATAAACGCCAAATGGTGAAGTGACAGGTCGATGGAGGTAACAAAACCGTTCGATAGTCGAAACCAGTCGCCAAGTCGTGGACTTGGTCGGCTGGTTAAAGTCGTCAATGGTTAACCGACCGGTCCGGGTTTCGATCCCCGTCGGGCTCGTCGCGCGGATCAGACGAAGGTTTGAACACAGAAAATTTCACTCAAATTCGTCAATATTCGAAAAAACAGCAAGCAATGATTAGGCGGTGCAGTACTGGTAGTCACACTACCCCATGCGAGCAGTTTATTAATCCCAACTTGCTAATTTCCTAAACCAGATGAAAAAATTTAAAGAATTTTCCTTCTCAATGAATCTGTATGATTTTTTCTTTTTAAATTTCGCTTGCTTAGGGGAAATGAACCATTTGCTTCAGTTGATGCAGTTGGATGCCCTACAGGCACTGTACTGCACCTTGTCGCGTTTGGGTGCGATAACCATAAAAAGAATATTAAAATCAATACAAAAGTTGTGAGCAAGAACATACAACGTATATACAATACAAAAGTTATGAGCAAGAACACGATGTACAATTTACAGAACAAGTAAAAATATTTACATTTGAATCGGCAAGTAAATGGATGCCACCACTTCCCGCAGGTGGGCGGCTCTGCACTATTTTTTCACCTTGCCGTGTACCTTACCTTTGGCCGTTGTCGCATATTGTAAGTTGACTTCATCTCTGTCGTCAGAGGTGTCTCGCTGAGGAATTTTACTTCAGGCATAGGACTTTCAGATTTTAGGCTCTCACGATTCGAACTTCTCCGAATGGTGACGTTCTCTGGAACTCTCTCCCTTCTTCTATACTTCTGGACCGCCTTACTCTCCTCTAAGTTGACCTCTGACACCTGCTGCAACTTCAGCTCCTCCTCTTGGTGCTTGTCTTCGAGCTGCTGTCCCTCCTGGTCCTCTTCTGCCTCGAAGTGTAGCTTCAGCTCCTCCTCTTGGTGCTTGTCTTCGAGCTGCTGCCCCTCCTGGTCCTCTCCGTGCGGCCGGGTAACCCGCGGCTTGGCACTGCTAGTGAGGCAGGAAAATACAACCGACCCGCTACCCTACCCCTGAGCTATAGTGACAAGATGCAGGCACCCAAGATCGTTAACAAGCTCCCGCATTGACCCCAAAACCGTGGTTCTCACCACGACCCCACCTTTTACTTGGTCATTTAAATTTCTAAACAACTAACCGCTAATTCAAATCCAATCAAATCTAAATAAACACGCATTTTTACATAATGCAGTGTTTCGCAGCACGACAGCGCCACCATTTAAGACATTTTTTTATAGAAAAGTGAGCTTGTGAAGTAAAGCTGCTTGATTTTTTACAAGGCCTAAAATTGATTTTAGTAAATTTCAATGCTTATATCTTTCAATCCACATAGTGAAAAATTTTATCAAATGTTTTCAAGTCAGTATACTATATAATCCTATAATTATTTGTGTAAAAAAATATTATTTTTCAAAAATTTGGTATTTGTATTGAAAATGGCAAATTTCAAATGTATTTGATGAAAATATAGTCATGAAACTTTAAGCATTAAATAATTTTATTGATTAATTTTTGTGATGATATTGGGGCAAATGCACAACTTAATCTATAGGGGAAGTAACATGCAAAAAATCAATAAAATCACAACAAATTCATTGTGTTTTGATGAATTGATGTTTAATGAATGTGAATTGTTTTACCATACTAAAATCAATGAGAATCTTATCCTCCCTTTCAACCATGTGAAGAATATTGTTGCACTTCAATAAAATAAATTAACTGACATAATCATGAGTGATTTAAAATAATGCAACTTTAGTTCACATGATCAATAATATAGGTCCTAATTGATAGATTGTATTTGTTAAGTACAATAAAAAAAACATGTATAAATCAAATAAGTCATATTCTGATTTTTAAAGCTTGTTTAAAAATGAGATGACATGTGAAAAATCTTCTTTCTATATATGTTTCTCTATTGATTAATATAGGGGCACTAGGTATGAATAAACATGCCCAAATTCATGAAATAAAAATCATGGCAAAATAAACTAGTGGCAAATGAAGTCATAATTTCATATAATTTGTGTGACCTTTTATACAATGCATAACTTTTTTGCATATGTATTCGTTTACAATTGTATTATTTATATATACAAGAGTTGATGAAGAGTTTTTTGGGGCACATATTTAGTTTAACTTCTTTTTCTTTTACTACAATAATAAAAACTTCTACTATCAAAAAGAAATTATATCCTATGATAAGAATATTTAGTAGAAAAAATTCATATCTAATGAAAAAAATTTTATGATTTTTTTTTTCACGTAATAAAGTTAAGGAAATTTTTTTATTGTCTCAAGACTATATTACATCTAAAAACCAAGTCACTTCCCTTAAAGTTGATTGCACAAAACTTTAACTCTTTTTACACTTGAAAGATCATCCTCAGCTATTCAGTAGAATAAAATTAAAAACGGGGGCCAATTCTTTTATATGTGAAGACTTTGAGGCCCAAAAGCCAAACTGATTCAATGAAATTTAAAAATTTCAGCCTTTTCTTATTCTCGAGGCTATTTTATGATGTTAGAAATCGGGTCAATTCCCCTTGAGGCCAATTGTACAAAATCCAATAGATTTGATTTATTGAAAAATAATAATAGTTTATAAAACTTAAAAAAATTTATTAAAATTTGATATTGGCTTCAAAGCCAAGATTGGCCTTCTATTCTAAATGCACATAATTCATCAAGCTTGGGCCATATCAAATCATGTCTTTTTTGAATAAAAATTCATTCTTTTAAATTGGCCTAAACTCTAGTTGTAAAGGCATAAAGAATAATTTTAGCCTTTTGTCCAATGATAGTGATGATTTTGGCCTTTTGACACAACAAATTAATTGATTTCTTTACTCTACAATTAGGATTTTTTGAAGGGCTTAGGTTTGGGTTTTAAGATTTTAAGAGGATTTCATTACATGTGATTTTTTTAGTAGTCATTCTCTAGTATTTGATTGAAAATCCACAATTTTTAAATCTACCTTAGTCTCTTTTCTTTACTTTCAATTTTGTTCTACAAATGCTTCACTATAAGTTGATTTTCTTCATTTCTCGCAATGAGTGACCCTACCTACTTGAAGTGGTGCTTTCTTTCATAGGCAATTTTATTCAATTTCCACCCATTTTTGACACTTTGTATTCCTTAAACATCCAATTTCGATATTTATTCATCTAAAAGTCACAAAAAAATTATCAAGAAAAATCTTTGAAGAATCATGTATCTAAAACCATCATACTTATAAAACAAATGTAGTAAGCAGAAAAGTTGGAAAAAAAATTAAATTTTTAATATGACGTGGCAATCACTATGCAACGTCAAATAGCTATTGCAGTGAGCTCCCATAATCTTGAAACCTTGGGGAACTCATAGCCTTTTAGAGTCACTAAATCTCTTCTAATAATACACTACGTGCACAAGACCAAAGAATACAACTGCCACAAGACAAGACATTTAAAGTAAAGAAGTTTCAATTGTCTTTGATTTCAACCTTTTGCCTCAGCAATTACAAAGGCTAAGGCTAAATATATGACCACTTGATCATTGACTTACAAATCCTATTGGACAAACACCCTTTTAGCATGCACAATGTCTCCATCACCCTCATTACAAAAAATTTCATCCTTTCATAAGGCTGCAAGTTTTGAATCCTTGAAACTCGTTTCCAATACAATTAGAAAGGAATTCAAATTGTTTTTTGTTTTTTTATTATTTTTTAATGAAAACATCTGATGTGGCACTACTTATGCCACATCAATGCCACATCAAATTTTAATATTTATTAAAATTAATATTTAAATTTTATTTTTATTTTTTTGTACTTGCAATGTGGCGTGCCAAAAAACCAAACCTTAACGGCCTTCCCAAGGTTCAAATTTTTCTTAGTGCTTGTGACTCCAATCTTTCATTGGTTTTGTCATCCTTTGAGACATCACGTACCAACACAAAGAAATACAACTTTAAAAGGGTTAGAATTATAGAAAATATGATTATTTCCAATTCTATGCAATTATGTTTGACACCTCTTTTAGGTCCTCTTGACAATCCTTTGAAGGCAAATGAGGAATACGAATGCAATGTCTACTGAAGCTCAATGTCCATAGCATTAAGAAAATGAGTTGATCAACTCTGTCCCCCTTCTAATGCCACCATTCCATTTTGAAACAATGGCATGTTGCATTAGAAAGAGGACATGTTGCTCTTTAAAGAAGATGAATGAGATTTGATGCAAAAGAAAAGTGGTTTGACTTCCAATTCTCAAACGCCACATTCAAGATGTTGTATGATACTAAATTGCAAAAGCAAGATTATGAGATGCATTGGTACTTGATAGACTTTGCCACATGCTACATGTTCGAAATTTTATATATGTAATTCATCAACATCTACACCACCCACTAGATCCTTGTCCGTATTGCTCTTGAGAATGAATGTAGGTCATATACCATCTACAACTCATTGATGCCACATACGAGGCATTTGATTCTTGAGGTTCAGACTTGACTAGAGGACTTATTGTCAAGTCATGAAAGTCTTCAATACCAATATAGCAACATCATGCAATAACCCAAAGGATCCTTGTGCACACTCTTCACAATAGTGTATACTGTAGAAATTACATTCTACATCTCATTTGAGATGTAAGTTTACATCATCTCCGTGATGAAAGCACATGTGCAGAAGTGCCTTGATGATGACAATCTCACCTTGTTTTCTAAAATCAATACCAACGACATTTGTTTCAAATTTCACAAAATAAAGATAAATAAATAAATATCATTTTTTTAAACCAAATTTCTAATATTTTCTATAATAAAATTTTGAAAGCTTCAATGGTCATTATTGGTAGTGTAGAGAGCAAAGAAGGCCTTGTAATTATTATATTAAAATAATTGCAAAAATAGATAATAGAAAATGAAGGATTTTGAAGTTATAATATGTGGTCATATACCATCATTTCAAGTTTAATCCTTGAAAGACATTACAAGCCTAAAAGGCAATTTCAAAGTTGAGCCTAAGTTTTTATATAGCCACTAATCATAAAAAAAAATTAAAGTTCAACTAAGAAAATTTAGATCCGGGAATAATTGTTTAAGAAATGTTGCAATAAAATATTTAAATTTGATTGAGCAAACAACAAAAGGCAAGGAAGATGAACTCAACACATTTGGACTCATTGCATAATATTCATTTGATAATAGTCATTTCTTTTTTCAACTAAATTTAAATAAAATACAATAACATAATTTTTTAAGAAAACATTTGGTAATGTTTCGTTCTTAGTTAGAAGATGAAATTCTTAAATTGCCACAAAATCTTGGAATGATATCACTCAATAATGGATGAATGTGCATTTTTAGATGAATTAATAAAATTTTCATTCATATATTTCAGATTTCATCCATATCATGAATGTGATAGCATCAACTATCAATGCAGATTGCTCAATATACTATTTGAAATAAATAAACTAGAAAATCATTATGCTTACTCCATGATCTAACTATGAAATCTAGGGATTTCTATTCTATTGTAGAAGAGTATAAAGGATCATTTTCTTCAATAGAGTACTTCAAGCATTCACTGGTGTCTGAGTATGGGTGGGTAGGGTACTATAGAGCATTGCTTCAAACAATGTACTAATCTTTGGAGACAACACAAGACCTTTTTATTTGCCATGGTTATTGTTTACCATAGATGATAAAATTTAGAAACTTTGAATTCCAAATTGGACTTTGCAATGAATCCCTACGAGCTCAAAGGGCACAGGGACGACAAAATAAAGATATGATTTGAAATATTAAACATTAAATACACACACCGATAGAGCCTTTACATCGACGCATTCTCCAGCATTAGTTGCCAAGTCCTGATACTGATACCTCATTTTCTTAAGAACTGCCACATCACGGAAGCCTGCCCGAAAGAGTTCAGCATACCTCTCAAATCCAAGAGGTTTTACAGAAGTCAACATTTTGTGTTTTGTTGGACTTCGCCTGCACATCATCTTGAAGTAATTGTTACGAACAACTCTAGTCTCTGAAACAGATCCTGAGATCGCCAATTTGACCACTTTCATGCTCTACTCTTGATAGCTGCTGTTCTCTTAACCTACACCAGCGTGGGTAAGCCAAACTTCCCACAACGTAATCTTTTCTAAGAAAACGATCTTCAAGTCAGCTCACCGTGATGCTTAGCAGATGAGGGTTTGTCCATATTCAACAAACTCCCCCTAGAACCTGCGATAAGGGAGAACCGTTGAGGTGCTACGAATTGGCATGCTTCCGTTTTCTCCGTTCGCCAGCACCTGCCCTTGTAGATCCTTCGGGCTTCGTAGGTGCTGCGGCCACTACAGGTGTGGGAGCTGGAGGAGGAGGAGGTGGAGCAGGCACTTCGGGCAAGGGACGAGGCAGTATTTGCTTCAACCGGTTGTTCCTGTAGTGTTTCCAGAAATAATACTGCTGACGATGAGCAATCTCCTGCAATAGTAACATTGCCATGAAACAAACTTTAGAGACTTGAGTTTGATCTGATTGCATACATCTCTATTCAATGTATGTGAGAATAGAGTAACAAAATTCAAAGGTCTATCTGTACCTATCATCACGGAACATTCATTGGACCCAGAAGTTCATATGGGCTAACAAAACAGAATAAGACTCGAGCAAAAGAAACAATTTCAGCAGATCCCAATGTCGTCTTCATCAACCTCTGCCGGATGTTCAAATCTATCGATTTATGATTAAGAGATGTTCGTCACATGATGTTCACAAAAGAGTATTCTGCGGTCAGCTGGAAAAGAGCAAGTCTGATTCAGTTGAAGTGATGTGCATTACTTCGGATAATCTTTCCAGAACACTCGTTAGTTGCATAGTGTTTCCTCTACATAATGCTTGCGCCTTGGGTAGACTTTCCAAGATGATGAGCAGAGGGTTCCAGAGACTTGATATGCGATTAAATTAAATGCAATTCAATTATTTAACATAAATCACTACTTCGAAAATACTGAGCATCAAAATGTACAATACCTATAAGAAGATACAAAAATACTCGAAATTGAAAAACTTAATAAACTGCACCTATGAAGATAACAGAAATGCAGCCTCACTTTGTTTGCAGGATGGGCCATGGCTGCACGAAAATTTGCACTTTGAAGCATATCCAAGAAAAAAAACGCGTGTGGATACCTGTAACAAAAAGGAAAGAAATTCCAAAAAGGAACAAATGAAACCTCCACGACGGTGATTCCCAGTTACAACCGAAACAAGGTCTTGATGTCAGGAACAGCAATCTGAAGTCACTCACATTGAAAACTTCATAGACCCGAAACAAAGGAATTTTGAAAAACCACTGAACAGAATAACACAGATTCCCAGAAGGCAAGCATTGAGGTTAGATTAAGACTCACATGACGTATTTGGCATACTCGGGCCGTTTCCAATACAAGAGGTACTTGAGGTACCCTACAAACGCCTCATCATCGAAGTAGCGATTCTGTGCCAAATCTGTGAATACAGTGGGTCCAAAATAAGAAAACGAGACGTGCTAATAGTGGGGAAATCAAGTATGAGAAAAGAAAAAAGACGGTTATAGGACTCACGATGGATATATGTAGGATTCGCCAGAAGCTGTACAAATTCAAGTTCGAGCAGAAAACGCTGTCGGCCATCGTCAGGGTCTTCAAATTTGTGATGCCAAGGAAGAGAGGGAGGAGGATCTAACAAATAAGAGTCACGAGACAGGCACGGTGTGACTATAATGACAATTCCCAAAGATGATAACAAACTTTTTCAAAATCAGAATCGAGGCAAACACAGAGACTAAGCTCAGGGAGAGAAAAGTGCCGGATACACCCTCACGACACTGGTAGAAACAACAAAACACACCACTGCAAAGATTACGACAAAAGCGAATCTAACGCACTTGTTTCTCTAAAAGACTCAGTTGCCCAGTTAGGCCCTACGAGACTGGCAACATCAACAGGTGGTATTTCGACAAGCTCTCGTTTGAAATATAGCCCAATAAAGTACACAGGAGAAAGGTGGAGGAAAACCAGAACTCATACCATTTAGTGGTTGGGACTCGTAACCGCCAGTGGCATCACCATTGGCGACCATTGCGCTCAAGCGTCCTCCAAGTGGAAGCTGCCTAATCACCACGACTGATCGTTAGATGACGAAGGTGACACTCACCTGGCGAGCTAATTTCGAATATTAAACGAGAGAACTTAGATGAGTGAGTTCTAGACGCCGGTTGTATGTACGCACACAATAGGTTAGGAGGGTCCGACATACAAAGCGCTGAATATTCGTTATCTCATATACTCTTCCAGCATATCAAAGCACTCCCACTTTCGAACCCTCAGACCTGTAGCGTCGACTTCCTTACTACGAAGGCATAGCTATTACAACCGTAATCCTCCGGCATTTCAATTTCAATAATTCAAGAGTCTAATTCTTCTCTTCAATCATGGATGCCGATAGACACAAAATGGCATAGCTTCAAAAGCGATCGTGCGACACCCAAATATTTTTTTACCCTTGATTCATGCTACCCACAAAATTATTCTCTCGTGAACAAGTCCATGACCTCTCAGCAGAGATTGTAAGTATTCGAAGGGCATTTCCCTAACTGAGTATCAAAGCTCTCAACAGAATTTACAATCTTTCCATGCACTTAACAGATCACGCAGTGTGACAGTCCGTCAGCCTCTGGAGGTTGACTCATGGAAACTAGTCAGGCATTAACAAAATCCAGAGAATGTTCTCATTCAAGTGAACTAACTCTCCACTAACTACCGCGAGGTGAGTGAGAGGAACTTTGTCTCAGGGATACAGCCAAGATAAGCGATCACCAAATAATAATTCAACGTACAAACTGCGTTCCACAAGCTTGTGGAATTCACGAACCAAACCCTAACACACGATCTGATACAGATAATGTGTGATCTTTTGTATATACCCCGGAAATTGAACTCCACACCAATAACCACCAAACCCTATTCCCATCAAAAGAACTAAATCCCAACCCTCCAACTCTCCAATTCAAGACCTCCCACTCTCCAACGCTCCAACTCTTCCACAGTCCAGAACCTTAAACCCTTACTCAAACCCTAATTATTGACATGAGACAAATTTGAGTACCAAAATCGGAGACGAACACGAAAGGGGGTCGATGTGATTCAAAGCTCACCTGTCAACGCATTCGCCGGTGACGCCAGGCAGAAGACTGCGTCCCTACTTGCACCAACAGCAAGACAGAAGCAGAATCAACAGAAGAAGAAACATTCACCGCAGCAAGACACCCGGATAAGTTAGCTGCAAGAAAACCATGCACACGAGCACTCGCGGAAGACACAGCTCATAGGGATGCTTTGGATTTAGATCAACCTTCGATGCTTTTTGTGGTAGCGGCGTTGAGAATGTGATTATCACGAAATGAATGCCTTGAACACACGATCCAAACCCTAACACACGATTTGATACACATAATGTGCTCCCAACATAGAGTGCAATATCTGGGATTGAACCTTCAACTACATGAGTCAAAGAAATGATTCCACTTGCGACTGTGAACCACAGATGATCGAAGCCAGGACAGAGTTAGAAAATGAAACCCTAAAACCCTAAACCGATTGCAAATTCAAGGATTACTATCAAAACACAGAAAACTTAATCGGATGAACAGTGATGCCTTGTCCTAAGTGAGCTCCCAATTCTTCACTTGGGACTTATAGTGGGGTTTTTTTCGTTTTTACAGTTTGCATCAAGTTTATTATGAAAAAATTTCGTTAAATCTAAATAGTTGCGTGTTACATGGCAATATAGTATTTAGTTCAAAATAGAATGGTACACCTAAAATAACCTAAATCCCATACACGAATAGGTTAGAAAATTAGAAGTTGTTAAAGTTGTTAAAATTATGTGAATAATGTCTCAAATGCATAAACTTATCATGCATATGACTCATTTTAGTAAAAATAGTCTACGGGAACCCGATAAGCTTCCTAAGACAATTCCCAAAGATAGATTTCAATTTCCTAAATGATTTAAGAAATGATAGAATCACAATTGTTAGCCTACAAATGATACAAACTTAAAACAAACCAATAGAGTGCATTTATAGTGGAAATATTTTGTTTTGAGGTTAAAATCACATTAGGATTACAATGGCAAAAATGATTTTATCAAGATTCCTCTCTTTCTAAAAAATTCCTTGGTTATTAATAAGAAATAGCGGGATTTTATTCTCCTTCTTCAAATGTGTAGGGTAAAAATATGAGCCTACACATCTTTTATGGGATTCCAAAATAGATTTCATAAAAAGTTTTAGAATTTTTTTACTTTCACAAGATCCTCTTCCAAACAATCAACCGCCAAAATCTATGATGAAAAATTCCTAAAACTACTCGGGTTGCAATAAAATCTCACTAAAAATTAGTAGAGCTTTTTTATGCTAGGAAAACACTCCAAAAAGTTTTATGACATTTCAACATTCAAAAGTATTTAAACCAATAAGATTCTTCAAAATTGGCAAATTAAAGATAATTTATGGAGTTGACAAGCATTCCAAGAGCATACAAGATTGGAATGAGGTCAAAGTAGAAGCTTTTAATACTCCCTCACAACTTCTATAGTGTCTAGGCCAGTTACTTTCTTCAAAAAAGATAAATTTCAAAAATTGGGTTTTTACCTCTTTTTGGTTTTTAAATTGGCACTAATTTTTTATGACTTTTCTGCAATGGAAAAGGAAATGGAAAACTTTCCAAATTAGAAATGGCCTTTAGAAGCCAATGGCTAAATCTTGTTTTTTATTTGGAGTCTTTCGACTAATGTAAAAAATAGAAAATTCAAAAGATCATGATGAAAATTCTATGTGATAGGATTACCATTAGGAAGAATAGAGGGGGGATGCCCTTAGGAAAGTATTTAAAGGTGGCCTATCCCTTCTTAAAATACCCCTTTGATTACATCATTGACACTCCAACTATATTGAATCCATTTTAGTGGATTTTTGGCCATTTGAGCCAAACTTGTCTAATGGTTGTTTTAGGAGCCTTTGTTCAATCCCTTCAAAGTTTGTATTCTCATGCACTTGTTATTGTAGTTTTTAATATTAATTAATTATTTTTGAAGTTGTTTTATTTATCTATACTAATTCTAGATATTAGCCCCTTATGTACCTTGGTGATGCCACTCAGGGGCACTTGTGTCTAATTGTGAGTTTACATACTACTAAGTAGGGAATCCTTAAGTAAGAATTCCCTTAAAAATTGTGAATTTGTTGAATTAACAAGCCTTATTTATGTTGATATTTATGTATTTGTACTAACTTGCGTTTGAACTAATATATTGATTTATTACTTTCCCTTGGCCAAACCTTGTCCCTTACTACCCTTGTTTTTCCTAGTACAACAAAGCTTTGACTTGCCAAACTCTTTGGTTTGTGGTATAACTTGTTTTAGTCCTTTAGAAGACAAAACTTTAACTTGGCTAGATACCAATTCTTACTTTTTTCCATGTTATTGCAAAGCTTTGAGTTTTCTTGTGTTCAAGTCTTTTGTTCATCCTATACACAACAAAGCTTTGAACCTCAAGGCCCTGCTCAAGGCTCTCCTTTAGAGATAAAATTTCAATTTAGCAACCCTTACAAATCGCTTTGCATTTTCTTTCTTTGAAAACAATCAAATCAAAATAAGCCTTTCCTTGTTCATTTTGACTTATGCATAATAGTTATAGAACCAACTCTTTATTCAAGTTTGTGACATTTCCATACTAATTTCAAATTACCACAACCAATTTCATTTGAAAAGCCTATCCAATTTCAAAGCCATAGAGTCCATTCAATTCAAATCCATTAGCTTTAGAGTACTATTTAGCCTTTGAGAAAATTAGAGGAAAATTTCAAAGAAAGTCAATCAAACTTGTGAACAGGCCCAATCCTTTAGATTTTAATTTTGGTCTAGTGAAAGATTTGAAAACAAAACAAAAACAAGAGTCTTATCCAATTTGTAAAGTAATCAACCCTTGAGAGTTTTATCTAGTCCATGTGAGAGCTGTAAGCCCATATTACTTCTACGTAATGAATCCTCCAAATCTTAATCCTTAACCCTGTAAGGACGGGCTAGTGTCCAAAAAAATCATCATTTTCTAAAATCATGGGAATTAATCGCTTAAAAAAAAGAAAAAGTATTCATTGGAAGTCAAACTATTGTAGAAGATGTTTCCTTTTCATAATAAAACTCCAAGGATGAATAGTTGTACTTTTGTTGTATACATGAGAATTCTCTATCATCCATCAAAAACTTAGTATCCATGGTAGCATTATAGGGTTAAACAATGAACTAATCAACATTATAAAAATCAACTATTTTGGTACTGTATGAATTATTAGCTTAAAAGAATGCAATAACAATCATTGGAGAATAAACTACTATAGAAAACCTTCCTTTTTACATGCAAAATTTAGAGAATGAATAGTTGCACTTTTGTCCTATACAAAGAGATTCTTTGTCATTCATTGGCCAAAATACGTCCTTTGCATTTTTTTTATGGGTTAACTATTAGTATTATTGTAATCCTAAATCATATTTCTTAGTGAGTCTTAATATAAGCCAAACCAAGGATGGTTTAAGTGGTTCACACTTTTTTTCAACTCATGCCCATCTTCTT
Organism: Pseudoscleropodium purum; assembly: GCA_963969395.1. Lineage (NCBI taxonomy): Eukaryota > Viridiplantae > Streptophyta > Bryopsida > Hypnales > Brachytheciaceae > Pseudoscleropodium > Pseudoscleropodium purum. Next base: position 32,512,751 of record OZ017795.1, read on the forward strand.
GCTTTTCATGGAGCAATAACATTTTTAATCAAAGAGGATAGATTAGATAAATTCATGTACACGTGATTGCCAACTCATTAGTCAAAGTAGACAAGTAATGGAGGTTGGATCTTCAAATTCTCAATGAAAAGCAAAATACAATTGCAAGGCAGTAGCTATCTTGACATATGGTAGAAGGCTCTTCAATCGCCCATCTAAAGAGAAATACAACTTTGTAGGAAAATTTGTCCATCAAAAAATTTTCTTTCATATATTTGGTAGAAAGATAAATGAAAAAAATTGAGTGGTAATTTTAATTCAAAATTTCATAGCTAGAATGAATTAAATATAATTTTCAAAGTGAAAGATGTGTAGGTCCCCATTTATGCTCACAAATTGAAGTAATAATGAATTCTAAAATGGGTTTAAATAGAGCAAGTTAATTCAAAAGTTGATAAATACTAGTGTTTGGGAAATATTTGAAAAATTTAGACTAGAAGCTAGGTGGTTAAGAGTATGTTCGGCCAAGCCTTGATTTTTTTTGTTCTTGTCTTTTTCCATCTCATAAAAGTAGTTATTTTCCTGTGGTAGTGAATTTGAACCAGCTAATTTTTCCCTCATTTTATACATGAATCATTTTATTTTCCTCTTATATGGCATATAAATCGGTTGAATTTCCTTTCACAATTGATTAGAACCAGCTAATATCCAAAATTTCTTTTCTACAAAAATTTATACAAGTACATATAAAAACCTATCCAAAATGAAATGTTTTTGGTAGGACTTGACCTGGAAACTTGTCAACTAATTGAGGACCAAAGACTTAGCCTTATTAAAATACAAAGCTCACATTCTTAAAAGAAATATGGCTTTGTATTTTTGAAGGGCTTCTATCTACTACGTGCATTTTTATTATCAAAATTGAAAATCACCAACATCAATATTACCTTTTGAGGCCTCACCTTCACTTACACCAACAAGATACAATTCTAGTTTTGAATATAAGTGCCTAAATTTTTGTGAATTTTTCCATACAACAATGGCCTCAAATAAAATTGGATTAGCACTATTACTATTTGAATCTTCTAAAGCAATATGTATAATACTTTCAAGATGTTTTGTTTTCAAATTATTCCTTATCTTAGATTTGATAGCATTTTGTACTGAAAAAACCCTCTCACATGTGGTAGTGCTAACACATTGAATTCTAGTAATTTCACTAAAAATAAGAAGCTTAGAATACTTTAGTTGGAGTGAAGGATTCCAAAATATGTGGCTTCATAAGTCACCAAAACCCTTGTCCAACCATTCAGTGGTTGCTTGAAGTTTAAAAGCAAAAAAACTCCCTCTTTGCTACTAAAGGATTATTTAAAGCTTCAAATTTCTTCCCATGAAGTACTAAATCCTGCCCAAAATGACTACATAACATACCCAACTCCTAAACACCTCAACTAGCTAAACCTACTTGTCTAGTAGGCATATTAGAAAGATTCAGAATTTTAAAAGCTCCTATAATTCCATTATTAGCAAAACGACTTTCTAAAGCAATACAAACATTTTGAGCATAAGATTTTTGAAAGGCAAGGGCATATTCTAAATCTTCCCCTGTCCTCTCTTTGCTCATTTCCACATCATGATACATAAATCTATGAATTTCAAATTGTAAACTTCTCATAAAACCTCCACGTGGTTCAAAGTCATGAAGAATGTGATAACCAGTACTCTTGTTAAAGGTGGCAACACTCAAATTAGTAGAATCATAAACAAATAACATTTGAATTTGTGCAATTTCAATTGTAATAAGAGACTCAATACAAGAAACATAAAAAATTTATGTTGAAAAACTCTACAAAAGAGAGAAAAATTGTGCAAAATATCAACCAAAAACTATAAAATATAAATCATTTTGAAAGATCTTAATTTATTGAACAAGATGGGGCTGTGCCATCATCCTTTAATTTTGGTTTGTTATAGAAGTAAATCAAAACACTCTCCAAACTATTACATAGGGTTGTACTTGCTTGCCACCTAAACAACCACCGGATTTTATGAAACCTTTTTGTAGACTTTTTAAAATGTGTAGCTAGTGAATTTATGAGGTTATCAATTTCATTAGATAATAAAGAACATCTACTTCTTTTAGTTGCTTCTAAAAAAGCCAAATTTGTCTTATGGGCAATACAATGTACAATACAACAATTAGATGAAAATTTACCTTGTTTTTCAGTTGTGTCGCAACTCCAGCTCTAGATCCCACCATCATAGATACTCCATTTAACCCAAAACCTAGGAATTTGTTGAAATCCAATCCCCAATCTTTCAAAGTGGATATTAAAGTATCATACATGAAAGTAGCATTTTTTCCACATACACATTCTATCAGCCCTAAGAACACATATGTAGGCATTCCCCCTTCAATAAAAGTTGCAAAGACAACCATATGACTTGTGCCAAAAATATCAACAAACTCATCTATTATAATTCCAAAGTATTTAAAGTCTTTATTTCTATCAATTATATTTTTTGAATCACACTTGATATCAAAAAGATTAAGTTTGAACAAGATTTTTCATCATGGTATAACTCTTTAGTGATACATGTATTTAAAGACACAAGTTGTTTACACAAACTAGAAAATTTACAATAAAATGATGTTTCCTTACCTATAAAGTAAGCTCCTTTAAAAAAGGCAAGAATTGCTTTATCACATGTCCTATTGGACTCTAAGATGACCTTTTCCATAGCTTTTTAACTAGATTGGGTTGCCCAAGTCAACCTCCTATGCTCATCTAACTTAGCATGATCTTGGAAGACTGAAACTTTTATATTTATTGAGCCTTGTTTTGCAAAAACAAACCTACTATCCTTTTCTTTACATGTCTTATAGAAAACCTTACCAAGTGAAGAATTAAACTCAATCCAATCAAATTGTGTGTACCATAAATCTTTCCATACACTACAAGAAAATTGGGTCTTTTGTGACATTAGGAAAAACATGTCATCACATTGCTTGAGACACAAAATGAATCAAAACAGACATCACCTAAAATCCATCATAATTGACAAGCAAAAGACATGTTGAAATTTTACGAAATATGGCAAAAATAAGCTTGTTTTTTTCTAAAATTACATATGACGTAGTCTATAGAGTTGCTTAAATGTGACATGTGGAAGATAGGTCACCTCCACGTTAGTACCAAGCAGTTGAATAATGCCACATAGGAAAAAATTTCATCCGGTTTGTTGCTAACGTGGCACTAAACATATTGGCGGGAAAAGTAATGAGGCATGTCTAGTTAGCAAACTTTCATGATGTTTAAAAATTTTAATTTTTTTTTTGAAATGTCAACTAAGATGTTGAGACATTTTTTGAGACATCAAGTGACGCATACCATACTTGTAGGGCAAGGTCAATAAAAAATAATTAGTTAAAATAAAACATAAAATAAACAAGAATTTTTTTTTAATTCAACAAGAATTAAAAAAAACCTACCATCTACCATCAAAATAATTTTTGATGGCCAAATGAGGGAAACACTTCATTTAAAGTTAGTGAAAATGAAGGGCAGAGAAATTGTATTTATATTGAAATCTTTTGTTTGTTCACGATGAAACAAAAGATATGGGCTAATTTGAATGTGGGAGTTTGACTACTAGACATATGGATGTTGTTTTAGACATTGAGACGTTTTGGACATTGGGACATTATTTCAAACATTGTACATTCAACATATTTTTTGTTTTACATATCCCATATAGATTGTCAATCTCCCTACCACCCCACTTGTACAAAGAGCTTCATTTTTCATCCATGGTGCACATTCATCCCTTTCCCTTTTTTTACAAAGTATATCATGTGGTTGCCTTTCTTCTAAAATTTTCACATTTGGTCAATATTCTACCATCAACAACAATATTTTCATTGATTTTCCTATAATCAAAATAGCTTTACTTGTTCACGTGGCAATCTATGTTTTTTCAAACGATTCAAAAAACATTAGTATGTCTTTAGTGATGTCAAATAAAGCATCAATGTCAATGATAGCATCAACTTGTTTTTATAATAATGTGTGGGCGTTTTCTACAACATCTACAAAAATCTACCTTACTGGACTTTTTGCACTTTGACATCTCATGTTTTTTTAGACATCACATGTTAATGATAAAACATATTCAAAAACATGAGTTTTTTATAGTCATAATTTTGATGCTAACTCAATAGGATTCAAGGTTTTATTGTTGTTAGATGAAGTAGATTGTAATGCTTCAATTAAGGCTGCATCATTTTCTTTTTGATTGAATTGCAACATGTTTTTAATGGTACTTTGACGTTTAGCCATAATTTAAATTTTGAATTGATAAACAAGATTAAACCCTTTTCAACTTAAGGCACTCAACCTTGCTACACCTCCTAAAATATGTCAAATGCAAACTAAACCTGCAAAGACAAAACCCTTTTTAGTTGGAGGCACCCAAAGCTCTTACACCCACAAAGATATGAAGTTTTAGCCACACAAACTAAACTAATATGCACAACTTTTACAAAAAAAAAATGATTGGAGAAAGACATTAAATGAAGAAGAAACAAGCCACCAAAGTTCACTATAATCCAAAAATGTTCAAATTTTGAACTTTGAATTGCTCTCAATCATTCAAAACAACTTGGATTGACATGAAAATTTTACCACAACAACTAGACTTTAAGAAGAACATAATTCAACAAGTTTTATTAAAAACAAACATTGAATGAAGGAGATGCAACCACCAAAATACAATTTGGTAAACTCAAACTGAACCTATGAAATTTGAATGGCTTCCACATGATCATTATGTCTTGGATTGATTTGAAAATTTTACCACACAAACGAAAAATGGAAACTCAAATTCTCCATCAAGTTTTATTGAAATCAAACATTGGATGCAAAAGTTACAACATCTTGAATTAGACTTACAAACTTTGTGAGGATATTATGGCTCCTTTAGGGGATGAGGGATCTTGATATTTTGAGTGGAAGTGAAGCACCCAAGACAACATTGCATAATTAGTAAGAAATCACCCAATTGAAGTTAACATTTACAATTTCACCAAGTTCCTCACAGTAATCAAATGAAGGAAGTTCCAGCGTCAATAAGCTCTTCACAAGCAAGCATAAACACTCACAACCTAGTTTCACAAGAATTCGACTAAAATGCAAGAAGGCAGGGAGCAAACTAATGAGAAGATAGGAAGGCAAAGAAGGAGAAAGGTAGGGTAGTGGGGGAGGTGGGAAGCTGTTGGTGGCAGAAAACCCTAAAACCAACGTTTGAAACTTTGAACTGATCTTACTACCTTGAATTGGCCATCTTTGGATCCTCTAATTACAAACTAGCTATACTCTCGGGATACCCTTCGGACACCCTCAAATATCCATTTTTCCTTAAATCTAAACAACCAATTTCTAGCTCATTGTGAAGTATAGGAGGTAAATTTCCTACCTAAAATTTTATTACCTAGCCAATTTTTGCCTTGTTTTGATTGCATTCAATTTTACTGCCTAATGCTTTCAATTTCAACCGATCAACTTACAATTTCAATTGGCTCATCTTACACTAACTACCGGTTCTTCCCGGACATTGGATAAATACAAAGCCAAAGATGCTCATAAAGGTCCTTAATGCGTACAATGCATATCAAAAATCTGAATCATGTTTTCATTCAAGTCTTTGACATCAAAAATTGAATTTTAGCTAAATACCCATACATGAATGTATATTTTACCTTAATTGAATTAAAACCACAATGATTAGCAAGAATAAAAAATTATACTAAACCCCATTACTTGCACCTAATTCTAAAAGTACTCACATGTGATAGCATTCTGTGACCTCAAAAAAATTTAATTCATTTATAAATCTTTATGCACTATTTCTGCAATTGTTATAGGGGCAATTGAAAAATGCCCAATCAATTCATGAGCCTCCTCCTAGATATGATGGAAAAATTTTATATTTAATTTTCAAAGATAAAGCCACATGTCCACCACAAGTTTTAAAATTGAAATAGAAAGTGAATATATATATATATATATATATATATATAATAAGCTTCATTATTGTAGTTGGATTAAAATTCAAAAAACATCAATTTTATGGTTAAAATTCACATCAAGAGTAAATAGCAAGAAATTGCCAAAATACATAGAAAGGTCATCCATGGATTAGGCATCTTTTTCTTTACAAAATTCAATAGTATTATATTAAGGTGATCTACAATACTACCATACGCATAGGTTAGTCTTGGCACCTTGTTGACAAAATAGTTTATTTTTTTAGTTCAACAATTTAGTAACTTGATTTGGATTTCTTGACTTTTGGCACTTTGCTTTTTTTAATTTTTCAACTTTTCTAATTTTAAATTTATTTTTTCTATTCTTGTGTAAGTGCATTCTTTTTTCTAAATTTTTTCAAGAATAATTTTTTAATATTCAGAATTAGCAATAATGAAATTTTTTTAGATTATCAAAGATAGTTGTACAATTGATAAAATCTTAGACACAATCCAAAACTTCCCTACTTATTTCTAAAATTGACCTACATGTACAATATTCACTTAAAATTTACTCAAGTGCCTTCAACCAAAAAAAAAATTGGATGAAAAATCATTTTTCCCGTCCTACAATATAAAGTGAAGTAATCCATTAGACATTTAATGTCCATAGCAACGTTATAGGGCTAATGTACCAGTAAATGAGAATGCCCCATTGTTTCCCCTTTGATTGTTGCACAAACAAAGTGGTTTTCAAAAGGTTTTGTACTATTACAAAAATGTTATAATTATTTGAGGGATTAGAATTTTTTTTTTTTTAAATTAGACATATTGTGGTACAAATAACACACTTACATAAAAAATTTTAATTTTTAAATAGATTCTAATGTTTTAAAATTTAATCAAATTTATTTGTAAAAGAAAACTCTAAATTCAAGTAATTTTTTTCAAGATTCTATTGTAAGTGGAATGAGAATTATTTTAGAAAAATTGCAATAAGAATTTTATAAATTTATAAATTTTATTAGGTGAAATATTATTGAATAAAATATGATTCCAAATATTTATGTTTTTTATAATTTATTCCAAAAAAACTCAAAAATATGAGGAAAATTTGAAGAATGTATTAAATATTTTATTTATTCTTTTCCAAGATGTTTTTAGAAATTTTAGTGTGAATTATAAAAATATAAACATTTAGGGTCATATTGTATTTCATTCAATAAAGATTTAATGTTAGTGAAATTCTTACCTTAAATTTTCAAAAAGAATTTTACTCCAATTACTAAAGAATCTTGAAAAACAATTGTATGAAGAGTATTTTTTATCAATAAATTGAATTGTATTTTTTAAAATAAATAAATATTTAAAAATAAAAAATAAAAACCTTTTGTACAAGTGTGTTTCTTGTGCATCAACATGACCAAGATTTGTTGGAAAAACATCCAATTTCTCAATTAGTTATGACAATTTTTGTAGTGTATGAAAATTTATAAGAGACATTGTATTTAGATTTAGATTGATTGTATTCACAAATGTGATTTTTTTGCAGTGAAGGTATCTACACCACATATTCTTGCCTACCATGTATTCCTACTAAGTTTATTCATGAAAGTCTAAGATTGATTTTAGAAATACTTATTTTTAGCACTTTGCTAATTCATAAGCATATATTCTTGAAGTGTAGTAAACGCATAAGAAGAGAATCTAAAATAACCTTTTAACTTTCAACAAGATTCAATAAAAAATTACTAGCAAAAAATAGAGCCTAATCAAAACATCCAAACCAACACAACTATGTTCAAAATGTCCACATTAAATAGGTAATTTAACAAAAAGAACATTGCCCAATTGCGTAATGGGACACATTTAGGTGCAATAATCTTTAGTAGAGCAAGAAATTCATCCAATAATTGTTCACATGTAATTCAATCAACTCAATTTTTAGAACAAAAACAAGCATGTTATAGATAGTCAAAGCAAAACATGTAAAGTCTGATTATTATCTTTGCAGATGGACTATCCTTTTCCACTTGAATTCTAATGTGACTCATTAAATTTCCTAGAAAATCATTTCTAAAGTACATTCCCTTAAGAAAGGTTGAACAAAGAAGGCTAGTCATTTGAAATTTGGCAAAAGAAATAAATCAATTGTACTCATTTTATGTCAAAAATATAGCTATGTAAGTGTGTGTGTGTATGTGCAACATTTTATTATAATTTCCAAATTTATAATTTTATCTTGGACAGATATGACAATGTGCCTTCAAGATACCAAATAAATTCTTCAACATTATAAGGTAAAGAAGTCTATATATGATAGGCAAACCATGCAATGCATATACCTAGGAGTGATCCATTACAATCTTGCATCAATTCATGATAAAAGAATTTGTAATAAATGAGATTTAAACTAATTAGGTCAAATTAGTGTTTACAATCAATGTCTTGGATGATGGTGAAGAAGTTATTAGTGACTGCAATAGGAACTTCCACCTTTTTAATGTAAATTCATCACAAAAGTAACTTTTTTATTCCACCTTCATGTCACGGCCATGTTAGAAATATTGTCATTGCTTTATGTCATAAGATGACCATTGTAGGTACACTTTGGAGTAATTTTGGGGTAGTCTAAAAACTATTTTAGACCAATTAGATAGTACACTTCAAAAATTCATAACAAATCTATATTTTGCCAAAAAAAATTTAATTGCTCTCTCTATTTCTCACATAATTTGTCTTCTCATGGAATTTTTTTAAGAAATTAAATAATGTCAAAAGATAAACCAATCTTTTTGCATGTTATAGGGCCAATTGGTTTACCTTATATCACTAGTGAGGTAGGAAGTCTATAAATGAACCATTTAAGACGTGGAGTTGATTTTAACGGAAGTGAAACTTCTTGAAACATTTTTAATAAATTTTTTATAAAAGACAAGTGGAATTGGCATCTAATCTAAGTCATTTCATATATATTGAAACTTTGTGGAATTAGTCATGAAAAATTGAAGTTGAAATGGCATAAGGCTCTAAATTTATCCACCTCCTAAAATGTACATGGTTTGTACATTGCTAAAAGCTATAAAAAAGAAACATGTACATATTTTATACATTTGAACCTCCTACCTTACATTTAATATGTCTTTTTGAGACCCAAACACTAGTCCAACCTAAAAGTTGGGTCTTCAAGCCAATTGTTTCTTCCCAAGAATTGGGTGCCTCTTGAGGATAGTGGCTAATGTAAACCAGCCTATGACAGGCACAATGCCTAATGTGTTATGAAAATAGAGGTAAATCAGCAAGGTGTTAATTTTCAAAGCTGTAGAATACTAAAGAAACACTAAGTATCATTTAATTTAATTTTTTTAATAATCACATCAATTTCATTTTAATTAATGAAGCAATTTGTCGTGAAGATCTAAAACAACCCGTAGGTTGGGTCATAGCCTTCAGATTTAAAGCTATCTTAGGACAGCCATGTGCCCATAATTGCCCTGAGACATGTCTAATTCAGTCACTAATAATGCCAATGTGGACTTACAGGTCATTAAAATCAGCTTGTTTTTAACCTACACCGACTCTTTTCAAACATTGAGTAGCCAATTTCAGACTGCAATGTGGCCGTTCTTAGTTTCATGAACTGCCTTGTCTTTATGTATTCTTGTCAGATCTGACAATCCACTAATCAAGAAGCAACGGGCCACAAGACATTTTCTCTAACTTAACCGTTTTACAAGTGAATCCCCAATTTTTTTGGCCTTGCTCAATTTCAATTTGCACGCCAATCTGTCGCCATGGATGCTTGGTTCTTCTTCGAAGGAAACTTTCACTCGGACGCTGGTGGAACAGTGCCTTCAGGATGCCGCGAGATTAAAGCGAAAGTAGCAAGCAATCGACATTTCTAGGCAAAGGTTGATGTTGTAAATGCTCATCTCTACCCCGGAATTTGGCCTGCTTTAGATCGTTTTTGGCGAGGATCAGGAGCTTCAGCGCATTTGAGTTTTTGGGGGTCAACCTGTTTGCAGAGTTCGCTCGCATCTACGAGAATTTGAGCACCATTGGTGACACAGGTATTCATGCTCGTTGTTGTGGCGGTTTGATTGATGGAGTGGGGTATGGAGTTTAGCTCGGAATTTGTAGTTTCCGTGTGCATTCTTGTAGGTTGGATTTGTGGTGCCGCGGTTGGCTTTGGGTGTGTGTGGTTTCTATGTAATGGCTCTATGGTGTGTGTGTGTGTTGATTTGTGGTGCCGCGGTTGGCTCTGCGGGGTGTGTGGTTTTTGTGGAATGGCTCTATGAGGGGGGGTTTGATTTGTAGTGCCGCGGTTGGCTCTGGGGTGTATGTGGTTTCCGTGGAATGGCTTTGTAGGGGGGGGGATCTGTGGTGCCGCGGTTGGCTCTGGGGTGTGTGTGGTTTCCGTGAAATGGCTCTGTGGGGGGGGATTGATCTGTGGTGCCGCGGTTGATAGACATTTTGACAGGCATTTTTTTTTGTCTCGTGATCAACAGATACTTGAGCAACAATTTGTTTACAGGAACCATTCCGAAGGGAATGTGGAGTTCCTTGACAGATCTGAAAGAGTTGTAAGTTAATATCTGCATATACAATTTTTGAGATTTCTTTTTATTGGGAGTTTCAAGAGTGAGCTTTTTTTTCCTTTCTTATTCATTGTTTAACTAAATGTGAGCGTTGTTAGGATGCTCTGGGGTAATCAACTCACTTGTGTCAGTGTATGGGAAGGCGTTGAATGTTTATCGGGCAATGTCATCCTTCTGTGAGTTCATGTATCACCAAATCTAACTTGCATAACATTCTTGAGAAGCTTACATAACATTCTTGAGCTAGAGCTGGTAAACTTTGAATTAGAGTTTGCTAGGATTCCTGAATGATATGTTTGTGATAAGAGGATATTAGAATCGGGCCAACTTTCAAAGGTTGAGTCAAAATGATATGTACAACATAGCACTTTTACAAGAGGGTTGATAAAACCCTAAAAACTAAAAGTTTATATAAGGACTTTTGGTGCCAGCCATTACGCCAATTGAATGAAATTGACCATGTGGAACGTGTACTTGCCTAAAGAATGTTATGTTGGTGCAGAATAACAGGAATTTGACACATGTGGGGTTACAAGGACTAGTGCCAGAGGCATTGGGAAGACTCATAACACTGACTGTTCTAGACATGGGAAACAACAAAGTTTGTAAGAACTGCTCCGCATGGAACCAAGTGACGGGTGACCTTGCTCCCATGGCAAATCTGGTGAACCTGAAGTTTCTGTGAGTGAGCCTTTTTTGAATGTTTCCCAGTGCCAGCCATTTAATTGCAAGCCATTTAATTGCCAGCCATTTAATTATTTTATTTCTTCCAGAAGTGAATTTAGAACAGTACACATATTTTCATGCTTGCTTCCATTGACTTGATTCATTGCTTGTGACTGAGTCCAAATCTTTAACATCAAATGAGGTGCTTATTTCTACTTTCCCCAGAGCCATATTTCAGCTCAAGAATCTTGTGGAATTATAAGTAATGTGGTCTGTAATGTTACCACAAACTCATAATTGGTTGTCCTGAGGTATCCATTTTTGAATTTTTAGGTATGAAAGGGCTATATGACATAATGTTGCTATGTGTTGTGGGACCCTATAATCTATTAGAAAGTGAGATCTCAATGTCCACTATTTACATGGCTGCCAATGTCCAATTTATGTCTTGAGCCTCTTGGCTCTTGACTGGTTTCCATCTAGTTCATTTTAGGGTCTGGTGCTCCTAAGATCGATGCTCTTTAGAGTTTCGACTTTGACATGTCTATATCCTTGTGTTGACAGGAGGGTTGACAACACTGAGATCAGAGGAAAATTCCCTATGGAGCTTTCCACTCTCCACAACCTTCAATATTTGTACGTCCACCACACTTTGAATGATTTTCTACTCTTTCTAGTTCTTGTCATGTTCCGGATTTGCTTTTGAATTCATTTTCTTCCCAATGGATCATTTGTTTTCAGAGATCTGCTGCTTTTTCCAATGGTGGCCATGAAAGGGTCGGTTTTGACAGACATTTTTTTTTTGTCCCGTGATCACCAAATACTTGGGCAACAATTCGTTTACAAAGAACCATTCCGAAGGAAATGTGGAGTTCCTTGACAGATCTGAAGGAGCTGTAAGTTAATATTTGCATATACAATTTTTGAGATTTCTTTTTATTGGGAGTTTCAAGAGTGAGCTTTTTTTTCCTTTCTTATTCATTGTTTAACTAAATGTGAGCATTGTCAAGACGCACTAGGGTAATCAGCTCACCGGTGTAATTCCACTTGAGCTCGGAATTCTTGTCAATCTTACCTATTTGTAAGTCTATCTTTTCACTCCAAAATTTGACAGTCTTGATTTACATTTAACATTTTCGTGTCACAATCCACTGACGCAATCACGTATCATTCTTGACACATTTTCATCCAAACATTTTGGAAACACTCTTGAGTTTAAACTCCTGTTTTAGAAAGTAAAGAAAATGCTATGTTTCTTATGCAACGAGGTGTTGTCGCAAATGTTGTAATGGTTGTACAACTAGATTTTATGAATTGCTGATAGCCTCTACTTTGCAGGAACTTGAATAAGAATTCGCTCTACAGTGGTCTTCTGCCAGAGCTTGGAAATCTAATTCACTTAGAGAGACTGTAAGCGAAACAGCTCATCTCGACTTCTTCAGAAATTTCCCTTTTTCAAGCGTTGGATATGAATGTAATTGTTTCTATTTGTTCACCAGTAATTGCTGGCCATGTCACATTACATAGTGTAAATTAATTGGCGAGCTTGAACCTAAAGTTGTTTGTTTTGTGTGTGCTGGTGTTGAATTTCTGAAGCCTTCTGTACAAGAACAAATTCACAGGACCTCTTCCTGACACATGGCATGGATTGACCAGCCTTCGAGAATTGTAAGATGCCTCAAATCTCACCTGCTTGCAAGGACATTATTCAAATACAAGCAATAGAGCATACTTGTTGTTAAAATAATAGCTAAATTTTATGCCTTTTTTGTAGCTTACAGTGTTCAACATGCTTTATAGTCAAAAAAGAACTATAGCATAGAAAAAACTAGTTGTAAATGATAAATTCCTTGCAAATCATTTTCATCATCATGAATCTCAAAATGACATAAACAAAATGTACATGTGTAGTTAGAAAAGCCTTTGGAATAGTTAAATAATCAACTAAGTACAAAAGAGTAACTTCAAGAATACTAATGCTAGGTGCAAATGGAGGAACCTAAGGATTTCTTGCCAATTCAATCAATGTTTGCATGTGTTGCTAAGCTTTCTCTAGCTCTTCTTCGTCAAGTTGTCCTTTCACATATTCAATTTTGACCTGTTCTAAATCTATCCTTGCTTGTGCTTTGCAGTTTTGGCTTTAAGGAGATTGTCCAACCCATTTAGATCCGTGATATACTATCTTCTTCCTAGTTGCTCAAAGCTATATATTCCTTTCCCTATTCCAAAGTCTTCTCTATTTTCAATTTTTTAAGTGTAAGAACTTTCACTATTGTAGTAAAGTTATAAAGGGGTTTGCCCTTTGCACAGGTTGTTGTTGGCCTGAAACTACAAAACTTTGGGGCATTCCAAAGGTTCTGCCTATTACATGCATTGGAACTTGTGGAGTTTGACCTTGTTGGTTCCATATCCATGATGTACTTGACCATGGCAACTCTACAATAAGAAGAAAAGTTGCTAGAGGTGTTCCATTTTCTTTCCTCTTTCTTTTGGCTCTAAGTCTCTCTATAGCAATTTTTTGATTTGATTTGCATTGAGTTGGTTGAAATCCACAGTATGGAGATAATCTTGGATTTCCCCCTACCCCTGCTTTAATAGCCCTACGAAGTCTCTCACCTGCTTCTTTGACAGCTTTATTTGTCCATTGTACCTTGTATAATTTGCTTGCTCTTCTTTCAACTTGTTTTGCAGACTTGATGACATCTTGTTGAGCCTTCTCCTCCCTTCTCTTCACTTTTGTAAGCTCCCTTTCTTCTTTCCTCCTCTTTGTTTCTTCCACAGCCTTAGCTTTCTTGCTTGCCAATGCCTCCACATTCTGAATATGTTGGCTGCTAGTTAGTATATGAGATTTTGAATAATCAACCCTGGGATCCTCTATGCTTCTTCTTGGTTTGATGACTTGTTGTGGTAACCTTAGAAATCTGCTGAAATGTCCTTCATTTGTAGGATCAACACCAGCATTAGTCTCTTCGTCTTCAAATGGGCAATCACCTTCTTCATCAACATAATAGTGGACAACATCTTCTTGGGTACCAAGTACATCCTCCTCCAAAATCTCTTGAATTTGTACCTCTAATGGCTTGGTAATAAATCCTTCACTAGGTCTCATTTTCATGTCCAATTTGTGTGGATTTAGTGGCCATATTCCTGTAGCCCTAAATCCAGCCTTGATGTTGCTTGTTGTCATGGCTTTGTGAAGTGCTAAACTAACCCATTGTGCTAAATCTTCCTTTCCAATTTTTTTTCCTTTGTTTTGCAATGTCCAAATGTCCCTGTAGGCCCTAAATGCAGTTTTAAAAGGTTTGAAAACTGCCACATCTAGGGGCTGAAGTGCATGAGAGGTATGTGATGGTAAAGAGCATACATCTAACCCTGCATCTCTTGCTTTTGTTATGACATCCAAAGTAACATGGGAATTAAGGTTGTCTAGAATCATCAAGTGTCTATTGGTTGTGCTCATCCCTCCTTTTTTGCAATGTTAGCTATAAAATGGTCAATCCACTTAGAGAACAAAAATGAATTCATCCAACCATTAGGTTGCATTCCTATAGTGGAATTAGCCTCACATAAGGCTAGGTAATCTCTTGTTCTATGAGTCTCTTTGAAGATGTAGAAGTTGGGAATGGTTTTATCTCCAGCATTTATAGAACTTAAAACTGTCAATGATTCTCTTTCATTTGCAATCAATGAATGGACCACTCTTGTTACTCTACGTACTAATACTCTAGCTCCTCCCTTTCGAGCCTGAGCTCCACTTTCATCTACATTCCAAATGTGATGTAGAGGATACTGGTTCAATGCATACAAAGATGCTAGGTTGTCATAAAATGTTTTGACATTGGTTGGACATAAGCCAATGGCCCTGTTGACTTCTAACCCTTGGGCTACTCTTAAGGTGAAGGTAGGGTGTCTTTTTTTAAACCATTTAACCCAACTATCTCCTGGAATTCCATTTGTAAAGGGATTAGGTCTCCCTTCTACCATTTCAACAACCTTTCCTTTCAAATCATGGATAGTTAAAGGATGTCCTAATGCTAACATATTGTCCAAATATTCTACTAGTCCAGCCTCTTCTTCAATGTTAAGAACTCCTTTTCTTCCTAGTTTTCTTGTTTTTCTTTTGCCATTAACATGCTCCATGATGCTTGTTCTTGGATGTTGTAAAAATCACTTACAACCTTTAGTTTGTGTCCATCTTCTATAGCTAAGATTGCTTTTTGAAGAGATTCATTTGACCATGATCCATGGGACTGTTTTTTTGGCTTCTTTGATCCACTTGAGTG
Source organism: Pseudoscleropodium purum (assembly GCA_963969395.1). Lineage (NCBI taxonomy): Eukaryota > Viridiplantae > Streptophyta > Bryopsida > Hypnales > Brachytheciaceae > Pseudoscleropodium > Pseudoscleropodium purum. The sequence continues at coordinate 32,528,302 of OZ017795.1, forward strand.
CTTAGGAGGCAAAGGCATTGTGTCCCTAATGTCTACTGCTGGTTTTAGAAAAGATGTAGGGACAATTACCTTTGCCTTTTTTGTGCTTTCTCTAACATTGTGTGGATGTTGATTGCCTTGCCTTGCAGCTGAAGAGGGCTCCTTCTTTGTAAGTGAACCTTCTCCTTGTCTCCATAATCCTCTTTGGCTTTTGTCCTCTTTCTTTTGATTTTCATCAAGTTCTGAATTGCTCCAAGTATCTGAATCAATTGTAGGAGATTGTTGATTGCCTCCATTCTCCTCAATATAGCATCTTCTTTCTTCATTGCCTTTATCATTGTTGGATCTGCTCCTTTTCTTGTTTACATCATTGTTGAATCTTCCCCTTGTCTTGCTTGCATCAGTCTTGGATCTACCCCTTCTTCTACCTTCATCACCATTAGATCTGCCTTTGCTCTTTCCTTCATCACTACTAGATGTGCCCATACTCTTGCCTTCTTCATTGCTAACTATTCTCCTTCTCTTCTCCATCTTGTTGTTGGATTTGTTGCCTTCATAGGAATTCTTCACAATATAATCCCTATTCATCTCATCCCCACTTCCACCAAGGTACATCTTTTGCTTACCTTTTGATATTTTGCAGATGTGTCCCATTCTTCTTGCTCAGTTTGTTGTTGACCCCTCCACTGCTCTCCACTGCCACAGCTCTTCTTCAAATTTGGTATCTCTTTTTTATAGGTCTCTCCTTGCATCATTGATACTCCTTGTTTCTCCTTCAATGTCCTGAGTGTTGTAATTTTAGCCTCAATCTTGATTCTAGTTCCTCCTAGTTTTGTGGCCCTCCTCCCTTACACTGTGGCTCCTTTCTGCTGCAACACTCTTTCTGAATCCTCATGACCAAAAATTGAATCAATGAGGTCTTCATATTGGCCTTCTTCTTGGTCATCTGAAGCATCATCCTCCTCATTCTCTGATCTGCTATTGCTATAATATTCAACACTTGAATCTGCCCTGTCATATAAATCAACATTCTCTCTCATAGTTGAATGCAAGACTAGTGTCCTTCTAGTGGTGCTTTAGCTACTCAAATGGTGCATTAGACCTTTACACATATGTAAAAAAACACTTGCAAATGAAAATTGTAATGTTCTAGAGTTTGCTTTGTAATCTAAATCAACTGCCTCTTTTGTATACTACTTCATTGCTTTGCAGTCTTTGATTTCTGTAAGGCCGTCGTTTTTCAATTTAAAGAGAGGCTCTTATTATATCCAATTTAGTGACATTATTGCATTAATCAGCCTTTTTGCAATGTCAGAACCGTCCCTCTACTTCTCAATACAACATTGTTAAATTCTATGATAGAGAACTAATTATCAATTACAAGCCAACTACTTCCTAAAGTAGTCTGAAGATTTGAAATGCAAATAATTTGTAATCCACCCAATTACTCCTGAATTGAGTTGTTTTATAGATGTTTGCATTAGGTGATTCACCTGTCATAGGCTAGTTTACCTTATCTTCAAGACAGGGTTGACACGATGTCCGGACGTGGACGCTGCGTCCGCAGCATCCACTGACATTTGCAGTCCCGGCGGACGCAGCGTCCGCCTGTCCCCCGTCCGTCCGTCCGCCCGATTACAGCCGTTCGATCGACACGCAGACTGATGTGGTCTGCACGATCTGGGCGTCCGCCTCGGGCTGTCTGCCCCGTCCGTCCACCCCGCCCGTCTGCTTTCTGACGGCGGTCGGGACGTTGCGTCCGCCAGCGTCCGGACGTCCGGGTTACGGACGCTTTTTTCAGGCGGACGTAGAGATTCGTCAACCCTGCTTCAAGAGGAGCTGCCCATATTAATCCTTAACCGCTAATCAAAGCCAAAAATGGCCTATGATGTTTTATACAATACAATATGCATGGCCTTAATGGAATCCATTGTTCAATTTTTTGCTTGTCATCGACTATACAATACAAAAACTCTTATTTTTGGAGTATGGTTTGAGTTGGACAATTGTGAATGGATGGCTTGCTTGTGTGAGGGTCCAAAATTCTCTTCATTATTGCATGCTATTGGGATGCAAGGTAAAATCACAATATTGTGGATACAAATAATACTCAATTGATTTAGGATACACACAAATATCAATTGCAATTTTGTAGTGTCAGACTTTTAGTTATTGCTATGCATATTGTATTGTACTCTAAAGTCATCAAAAATTGTAGGCAATTTTTAGGTGTTAAAAGATTAATGTGGGTATCTCCAAAACACCACTAATTGCTATTGAGCCTAATTAGTATTATTAAGATTGTTCAAATTTTTACATTTTCTTATTGGCAAGTGAAAGGAGATTCTAACACACCAAAGAAAGAAACATTTGGATACTCTATGCAGAAGTTATGAAGGAACAAAGTTTGGTTCTAAAAGCATTTCTTCCACCAATGTAGATTCATAATTGATTTGGGAGATCTACACAGAGTGAAGACAATAGTTAAGGGTCAATGGTACATTTTTGGGTGGCCATTTGAACAACCATTTTTTCCATTTGCTTCCAACTATCACCTTGTTTTCCACCTTTTAATTAGCTAGTAAACATGGTAAATACATAACATTGTATAATTTGACAATGATCCTCCCCTTTGATGGGAAGGTATTATTCCCTTGAATGTATTACTCCATTTGTTTTTGAACAATATAAATGTTTCCTTTATAAAATACAAAGAAAATTCATTAGTTTTATGAAATTGAGGGAACAAATAGAAGGAATATGTTTTATGAAATATTGGTATGTGAGAGGAGGGACTTCTTCATGAATACAAGCATTTAGGGTTGGCTAAGGAGCAACATCAAACGATTTTGTTCAATGTAGGGATCTCCGTTTCAAGGATGCAAAAGCAAGACTCCTACCTCATTGGTAAACAATGCTAAATACAACCCAGTCTTTCCTAATCCAAATGCTCTTATGACTAGTTTTACAAAGGCTTGACCAATAAACCATTCAAAAGGATATTTTCTCATAGCAACTAGGAATATTATGTCATAAGTTTTTTTTATTGATAAAAAAACTTGCCCCCGAAATGCTTCAGTAAACCCATCTCAATCATAGCTTTGTTAGTCAATTAATTTAACCCCTAAATGCCCAAGGCACTAAAATTTGGTGTTTGCAAAACTTTAAAGTTAAATAAAATAAAACCAAATTTCTATTTTAAGTAATTTGTATTTTTGAAAGATTCTTCTTGAAGTCTAGTTTTAGCTTCAAAAATCTGATCTTGAAGATAAATGATAGTGATTTTTCTATTCAAGATTTTGTGCAAGGGTACCCATTGCAATCTTGACTTCCCATAGTGTTGAAAGCTCTTGTAAATGAGCCTCAAATACACTAGGACTTGAAGAAAAAATCACATTCAAAACTCATTTAAAAAAATTGTATACTAGATTTTGAGAATCCATAAATTGATTGGGGTTATTCATGTTAGGCCCTTAAACCACATATTTTTTCAGTCACCAACTTTTTAGGTTTGACTTGTGAAAAGTGAATTGAAAATTTTTCATAGTTTTAACACCCTCATGGTCAAATGTTATAATCTTCCAACTTATAAATGATATTGTTGTGTTTTTTCTTCCTATGTGATCTCTAACATGTCTAGATTGAATTCGTATTGTTACAATTCAAAAAAAATTGATACAACTTATCAAAATGTTGGCCTGTTGTTCAATTTAGAGCAAATTTCTAGAGGCTCAAAACAGGCCTTGGGCATTTAAGGGTTAAAGTATGAACACTTTGCATATCACAGGTGGATATTCCTTCCTCTGGTGACTAAAATTACCACCAATTCAAGACTTTAATTGTCTGTTTCAGTTCACTCATTCTTGTAGGTGGCATTTTTTTTTGAAACTGGGGTGGCCGATTTCCGGGACCCAGGTTGTTTGCCAGCAGTGGGTTGCCTGTAAAGGGAGAACAGTAGAACACAGGCATGAGATTGTCATCATACAGTATCTATGAGTCTATAAAATGGTAACACTAATTGACATACTTGGAAAAGAATGCCCATGACGAACTCATGACTTTGGAAGTTGGCTGGGGACCGGGTTTTTTTTGTGGGTGAATTTTTGCTGAAATTTTTTCATTGGCAAGATATGTTTTTTTTTAAGATGATGAAATCGTTAAATTGCTATCAAATCATTCGATGGTTTTGATCTATTTTGGATGAATGTGCAATTTATTATGAGATGAATAAATGGATTTTCATCTATATATTGTAAGTTTTGTCCATTTCCATGAATGTAAATCATGGCTTCATCATTCCATGCATATTTTGAGCGAGGATTGTTTGTTTGTTACATTGAGATCTCCCGGACCATGAATCCCATGATTGTGTTCTTGGGACTGTTGGACCAAGACGGGTATACGGGCTTTGTTTGTGGTGTTTTGACCTACACTGTGAACGTTATAGAATTTCAAAAAAATTTATTAATTTGAAAATTTGAAAATTACCTTTACTTTTGTTTTGACTGTGACAATGGCATGGGCACACTAGTCTATACCTTAAGTTAGGTTGTTTGTTTTGTTTGTTTATTACGTTGAGATCCCATGAACCATACATCCTCTGGTAGGGTTCTTGGTATTGTTGAAAACTAATCTTGACGAGGAGGGGTGCATAGACTTTGTTTCATCACATTTGAACCTTTGGCTTGAAAGTTATTGAATTTTGAAGTTTAGATGAATTTTAAAAAATTAAAAAAAAGTATTTTTATTTTGACTGTGATAACGGCAAAAGGCATGCTAGTATACCTTAGATTATATTGTTTGTTTGTTTAATTGTAATAGTGAGATCTCTTGGACTATTCATCTCCTCATAGTGTTCTTATTATCATTGGAATGTCCTTGGCAAGGAGAGATGCACACACTTTATTTCATGGTGTTCAAACCCACGATGTAAAAATTATAGATTTTTGAGTTTTTTTTTTTAATCTTAACCCCTAAATTTCCATGATTATGTTTTCACCAAAAAAGCTCAAAAAACTGCCATTTTTAGAACAAGTAGCAAATTTTGAATTTTTTTTTTTTGACATATGTAATTGTAGGATCTTGTACTATATAGTATAAAAAACATATGGTAAGAATTTCAGATATTTCCACCTCGTGGATTGCAAGATATAAGCATTCAAATTCACTAAAATCATTTTTTTTGGCTTGCAAAAAGCCAGGCAGCTACACTTCACAAGCTCACTTTTCTATGAAAAAATGACCAAATTGATGGTGCTTCTTTGCATTTTTTTCCTAGACAAGTTGTCCACATGCTAGAAAAATTTCAGATCATTTGGAATTCTACAACACATAGGAAAAAAATAGTAAGAAGGTAGTAGTAGACAATGATTCAAAATACTAAATTATTAAGAATTAAATTATGGAATTGAAAAATGACAATCCCAATGGTTGAAATGTTGTAATAAAAAATTTACATCCTAGGAATTTTGTTTTTTTTCAAAAATATTGAAAATTGGGTAAGATAAAGGATTTCAAAGTTTATTTTAAAGTAGGGGATTTATAATTGCCCACAAACAAAAAAATCCTCATAACTTTTGAGTTGTTGATCAAAATGGAATGATTCAAAGCTTTCCTTGTATATATAAGTCTAGAAAACTAATTTCAAATTTTGATTTACAAAAAAAGTGATTTTTTCTAATCTGCCCAAACTGCCCAATTATGAAAAAAAGTAACATATTAGGCTATAACTTCTGACTCCTATTTCCAAATGTCATGAAATTTGTTGCATATAAAAGATAGTCCTCATGCACACCTTGTATTAAAATCTCAGCCTAAAATGTGCAAAATTCTGGTCACAATGACCTGCCCAAAAAATCTATACAACCAAAAAACGCAGGTCGGTCCCTTAGGGGTTAAATTATGCTAAATTATGTATCTATTGGATTGGGCATCCCCCAGTTGCGTTTTTGGTATTGTTACAAAGCTCTTTGTGAGGAGGGAGCACAGGCTTTGTTTATGAGACGTTTTCTGACTAGGTGCAGAAAAAATATTGAATTTGGAAGTTTGAACGAGTTTAAAATTTTTTTTAAAAATAACTCTTTTACCTCTATTTTGACTGTGGGAACGGCACAGGGCACACTATAGGTTAGGTTAGTTCTAGTGATGATCTCTTTTTTTTCTGCACTCCTCAAAATAAATGGAAAAAACAAAAACTGTCATGATCCCCCGGAGAATGTGATGCAGTGGATAGGTCTAATTTACAGGGCTCAGGTGCTGTCCTGTACAATACAGTATCTCAGTCAATACTATTTTTTGACAGTTCGCTAATTACAGGGGCTTCACTGTTGATGGCACTGTGCAGAATACGGGACCTGTAACTCTCTTTCAAATAGAGTGGTTGGTGGAGGGCCTTGGTCTGTTGGTCAGCTCCAGCTGTGCTCACTTGCTTAGGAGAAAATGGGAAATCTACAAAAAACAATGATTCAGGTACTTCGAGGAAACGCCAAATCAACCAAATCTTAACCTCTGAATATTGGAACTTCCAATACCGGTATTTAAGGTTATGTTCTCATTTGGTGGTAGGGGTGGTGTTTGCAATGTGAATTTTATCTGAAAGTAGGTCTAAATTCATTCCTAAGACCCTCACGAACAACACTTTTTTAACCCCTAAAGTTCTTTGACTATGTTTTCTTTAAACACGCTCCAAAACTGCCATTTTTAGTACAAGTACCAAATTTTGAAAAAAAAACCATTTTTGAATGAGTTTGACCGTAGGATCTTGTACTATAGTAGTTTAAAAAGACGTGGAAAAAATTTCAAAAGAATTCACCTTGTGGATTGCAAGATCTTAGTGTTTGAACTTGCAAAAGTGCCATTTTTTGACCCTGCTGAAATCCGGGCAGCTGCAGTTTAGTAGGTCGGATTTGCATGAAATAAAAGACAAAATGATTGTAACTTCAGACTTTCTTTGTTAATGACAAGTTGGCTACATACTAGAAAATTTTCAAAACATTTGGAATTGTTTAAAATATAGCAAAAAATTAGTAAATAGAATGAAGTAGTGAATGATGCAAAATACTAAACTATTAATAATTTATTTATAAAATTGAAAAACACCAATCTCAATGGTGAAAATTTTGTAATAAACAATCTACATTCTATCATTTTATTTTTTCCAAAAATATAGAAAATTGAATAAAATATAGGACCATAAAGTTTATTTTAGTGTACAAAGTCCAAGAATGCCCGCAAACTAAAAATCCTCATAACTTTTGACTCACTGATCGAAATAGAATGATTCAAAGCTTTCCATGCATACATAAATATAATTAAACAATTTCAAATTTTAACTTTTGAAAAAAGTGATTTTTTTAGAGCTGCCCGAGCTGCCCAAGTTGACATCTAAACAACATATTGCTTAATAACTTTTGACTCATATTTCCAAATGTCTTGAAATTTGACTCACTAAAAGATATTCCTTGCCCACACCTTGTGAAAAACTTTGGGCTAGAATAAATCAAATCTCTACTCACAAGTACCTACCCCAAAAATTTATAATGCCAAAAACACCATGCCGGTCCTTTAGGGATTATTACCATATGAGAACAAACCTTAAATTTGGCCAAATAAGTTCTATATGGAGATATTTAGAGTGTTGTGAGGAGCTTTATATGAAGAAGGGTCTTTTAATGGCTCTAGATCGAGAGAGAGATAAATTGCTTCTTAGGGACTCTAGTTTTATTTCCTTGGCATAGTGAAAAATGTCCCATTCAAATTCATTTACATATACCTTTCATTTTAGTTAGTCAATTTTGTATTTCATGACCTTTGACAACTTCTTCAATATAACATTGTATAATTAGGAAATGGTCTTTCCCAATGTTGGGAAGGTATTATGCTTTGCTAGATGCTTAGAAAGTACTTATTAGTTAATCCCAAAATTAGGTATGGTCAAAGAGCTACGTGTAGTAAGACAATTTTGTTCAATGTAGGTCCCTTTTTCAAGGATGCAAAATTATAACATGTGCCTCATTGGTAAATAATGCTGTCATGGTCCCTTAATTCCATCTATAAATTCAAAACTTTGAAATTTGATCATCCTTGGTCAAAAATATCATCCTTCACCATCCCTATGGTAAAAAAATTGTGCCATTGCTCCCCCTTTCCTTTGAAAAAAGTTTGGAGTTTGGCTTAAAGTTCTCTACTTTCGTCATAAAATATAAATAAACTACCTTTAATACAAAAATAGTTAAAATCTTGAATTCCAAAATGTTTAACAACAATATTAAATTTTTATAAATAAATTTATAGACTTTCAAGCATATAGGGCTTCAAACATTCTATGTAAATGTAGAATATGTGAATATTTGGCCTTATTGATCTTGTAGATAACTGACTTGGACTGTAAAGCTGCCAATTTTTGTTCTTATTTTTGAAGTAAAGTGAGGGTCTTTTTGATGTGAATGGTGAGTTTGGGAACCAATTTGGGTGTTTTTGCGTGTTGTTGTGTCCAAGTTGTCTAGGTTTGGAGTATGTCTTGTCAATGGCTGGTTGTATGTGTGAATCCAAATTGGAGGTGGTTGAATCAATTGAATGTGATTTGTTTTACCAAGTTGGAAGTCAAGTCAGTGAGTGTTTTAAAAGTAGTTCAAAATTCCAATTAGGAGAATGGTTGATTGGTGAATTGTTAGGTGTATCAGCTGAGTTGGATGAAAGCAAGTGAGTGATATTGTCCTTGGGATGTGATCCAAATCGGTGACTGTTTTCAGTTGGCCTTCTCTACCGAATTGGTAATTGTCTGTAGGCTATCAAGGAGTTTCTCTTAAGTCCAATTTGGAGTTCATTTCTTTTACCCATTGTCGAGAGAGAGTCCAATGCGAGTCCCAGTCGATGAAGGCTGCGTGTGTTTTCGTTTTCTTGTGTTTGTGTGTATGTTTTCTTTTGTGTTTGTTTTCCCAGTTGGAAATTGTGTGTGCGTAATCTAGGGTCAGGTCAGTTTGAGAATTAGATTCCAATTAGGAAGAGAATGAGAGCATAAAGAGAAAATTTACAATGTTATTTGTGAAAAGAGTAGTAGGAAGTAGTGTTGTGAGAAAGAATTCTATGTGCAACAGTGATTTTATTCGCCAATTTGGTTAATATATGTTATAAATTCAAACCGAGTTGGTTGTTGCCTGATTGTGTTTGAATGTCTTATGTATGTTTTATTTGACCGAGATGTATGTTAGACTACATGGCCTTGTTGTTGTTTGAGTTATACAAAGTACCATGCCGTGAGTCCAAATGGGAATTTTTGAGCATGTTGCGATTGTGATAATCAACTATTTAGTATGAGTTCCAAGTTGGATTGATTGTTGGAGTGAATCAGGTTGTGTCTTGTTGGTCTGTGCATGATTGGAGTGGAGCAACATGGAAGTTATACAATTGATGTATGCTTGAAAGTTTGAGTGTTAATAGTCAAATCAGAGAGAATCACTTTAGCAATTGTGAGGATATTTATCAAGATTGTCTTGGATAATATCTTGTCTAAAAGGGAGTATCATGGAGGGTAAGAAAGTTAATTCCAAGTTGGCATGTAAGAGTTGCAAATATTGTAGTATGCAAAGTTATGAGAAGATAGAATGTGATGTGAAGGACACAAATTCCAAATTAGTGGAGAAAACATTGGTCGTTTCTTTGAAAGAAGACAAAGTGCAAAAGTGACAAGTGACCAAGCCAAGTAGGAAGTTTAAGAGGCCGTCAAGTTGTACATGTAGCACCTCATTTGGATAAAGATTAAAGTGCAAGACAATTAAAGACTAAAAGATAAAAGCTTCCAATTTGGGCAATTCACTTCACCCTTGTCGCCATTAAGAGTGTAGTGACAAATTATGCAATTAGATTTACTTGTGAGGATAACAATATTGCATGTGGTTAAGGAATTTCTTTTACAAATCTTGGTTGCAATGACCTATTAGGCATGGAATTAGAGTCAAGTCCTATTTAATTAGCCTCCTCCGGAACGAACTATACTAGTTGGGTAAATCCGAATTAGGTTCCAACATCCTTCTACAGATCTATTACTTCATTTTAAGATTTTAGTACAAAAGTCATAAATAAATCTCTTGGCTTGTATTTTGTACCAAATCTTAAAATGTCACATAGCATATCATTAGAAGATTTTTGGAGCCTCCAGATGCTTACGAGTTATCATAGCCTACAAACGTAGGGAACAAGTTCGAGGCAATGGTTTGACTTGGTCGAGACCCTACCACGTCATTGACCAAATTTTTAAAATTAAATTCTTTTTTTGCATTTGGAGACTGAAAAAAAAAATTTGTAATTTTTTTTATGAAAAAGAAAATTCTGGCAACAAGTTGTTCCCCTCGCTGTGGAGAACAGGCCCAAAACAAGCTTCTAGACCCCCCAAAACTCTTCTAATGGGTCATGTTAGAATCAACCATGGTTTTTAAAACTATGTCTTATAACAATATTTAGATTTACAATTCCATGGAAATAGGATTGGAACTTGTTTATTAATTAACTCCTAAAATAATGTAGTGTTTTCAGATCCAAAACTATTCCAAAATACTCATCCGTTTCAATGCTAAAATCTTCATCTATATTTATTATCTAACAAATTCAACCAAAAGATCCTTTAGTTAATTTGTTCAAAGTACATCCTTCCAAAATTTTAGAGTGAAATTATCCCCACTAATTGCAAGTTCAATCTGCCTCAATTTCAAAATGTAGGCTTTTTTAGCCTAATCAAAAGGTGAAAATTTCCCTCTCTATATTTTTTAGTTAAAAAAATTCATATGCAACACAACTTTTGCATGGTAGTCAATATATTTTTTATCTATCTAATTTGCAATCAAAATGAATGAATAACTTATAACTATAAAAATATATATCAGAATGATGAGAAACAAAGCTTCACATATATATTAGGATGATTAGAATTTAGACATATAAAAAATCTCATTCAAAGATTCCAAATTATAAAGTAAAAAGTCTATCCAAGTTTTCACCTCTCCCAAAGTGGGCTTTTTAATTCTTTGGAGGTTAATATCCAAAATCCAAAGTATTCCCAACTAATGTATTAGATTCTAATCACTAAACACCAATCAAAAATCACACAAGGTGCCAATTCATGACAAAGTGATGAGTTTTTTTACCATAGTCTAAACAATCATTTTAAAAATGCTACTTTTTTCTATCTACAATTAACAAATTGTCATGATAAATAACATTTCACTTTTCTACACTAATATAAACAATGAGATACAAAGGTGAAACAAAAATGTGGTCTCCTTTTAATGTGGAGGCTCCCATTCCCCAATCTTATGCCCTACCATGAAAACATAATCATCCAAATTTTGCAAAATATATAGGACATGTACATGGATGAAGAAAATGGTTTAATCTTATAATTTTGTTGCACACATTAAGTGTCTAATGGATGACAAAATCCCTATAACACAAAAATGTGGATGTTTATCTTTGGAATTTTGTGCAAAGAAGGGAAGGTTTTATATAATAGTTTGACCTCCAATGATTATTTTCATTTTCATTTTTAAAGAGATGATTCACAATGTACCAAAAGGGATGATTTACACGATGACTAGCTTGTCTTTGTGCGGTTAAAGAACTCACTAGAATTTCATTTCAATAATTTATATCTTTCTCTTGTTACCTTGATTTTTTTTTCTTTTGCAACCATTTCTAATTGTATTTGCCGAAAATCAAACCAAAAACAAAGACTTAAACTTTGCCTCTTAAACTAATGAAAATATATATTTGCACTTTAATATAATTTGGTAATAAACAAGCTCTCTTGGTACAAATGCTCCTACCATAGTTCCCATGATGATCCATTCTTGTATAGAACTACAAAACATTGTATAACAAAGCAATGGTTGTCCCCATGTTGGAAAGGTATCATGGCTTTCTAAATGCTCTAGAAGGACTTATCAAATAATGCAAAGATTAACATTAGCTAAGGAGCCATATGAGACAATTTTGTTTACTATTGGGGGCCCCTTTTCAAAGATGCAAAACAACCCCCTACCTCATTGGTAAACAATTTTAATAAAGCATACTCATTTTATTAAGGGTTGCTATACCTTCTAAGAGAATGATAAGGTGTGGGGTGAAAAAAAGAACCAATAGGAGCCTTTTTCCATAAAGAAGGTATGACTCTCTTTTTCATTTTGAATAATGAGAATGGATACAATATGTTAACTTCCTAACTTTCCAATTGGCCATATATGGTTGATTTGAAAATTTAGGCCCATTTTGGTGTAGGCAGTTAAATTTATTTGACCGTTTTAAAATTTTGAGTAGGCACTTTTGAAGGTCAACTGTTGAAGGTAAATATTTGATTTTTGAGAGGTCTTCAAAGGCATATATAACCATTAGTGTAAGAACAAAGCTTGCTAATTTTTCTTCATTTTTCGACTTTGAACAAAGTTTGCCAATTTCACTTGAGATCTAAAAATTTGAACTTATCCATTTGCTTTGAAAATTGTCCCAGTGGAAAGTGCAAAGTGTTTTCATGATTTTCACCATTGAAAATTTAAACATGCAAGTGTTGATTTGGAGTTATTTGCAATTTATACTTAAATGTAATTAATAAAATAATTACATTTCAACAATTGCAAGGTGAATTGTGTAATGATTTTGATAGTTTTTCATTTGAACTTAAGGTTTTTGGAAGTGCATTTTAGTATGCTAACAGGATTTTTAGTTGTTCATATCACCTCCAATCTCAAAAAACTCTTGTATTCAAATTTCTCAAACATTGTAGGGAAGGGTAGCATACTAAAAATTATATATATATATATATATATATATATATATATATATATATACACACACATACACACACACACACATACATTTCTCTTGTTATAATCTCACAAATCCTATGCAATTTCACACTCAAAATTGGAAAGCACACTAATAAGCAAGCTCTTTAAACATCTATATGGTTAGATTTTGAAAGAAAAACAATTTACTTCATTGGAAACAACTACAAGTCTTTTTTCTTAGGAAAAACACACTTGAAAAGGCTTGGACATTTAGGGGTTAAGTTAACCCCTAAATGTTAACCCTTCTCTTAAGAGTCTTCTCCATGGCTTCTCAATCTTCACAATTCTTCACCTTCCAAAAAAAAAAAAAAAAAACTTCTCGATCTTCAAAAAATGGGCCCTCTACAATTCAAGGAGAGTCCCATATCCTCATTCTTTGGAGATTGAGAATGGACATGAAAAGGTGTGACGACCCCTATTAGGAATATGAGGTCGTCACACTTTCTTCAATACACACCTGTCCTTCAAAGAATGGGACATTGCAACTCCCCACTAGCTTCTATTGGCAAAATATTCTTCTCATGTGAAATCTTCTCGATGTCCTTTATTGTCCTCCGAAGGTAAATAATGGACATGAAGAAGATTTCTTCATAAAAATATATTCTTTAGGCTCCTAGTCTTGGCTCCTAGTATTGGCTCCTAAGCTTCACTTTCTTTGCTACCATGACATCCCTATTTCTTCATTCTCATCTTCCACATGCCACACTAAAAGAGTGTCACACCTTCTTCATCCGAAACTGCTCCCCCATTGGCTCCAATTTTCTCTCTCCAACTCCTCATTCTTCATAGAACTGATTTTTTCTTGGTGAAGAAGGTGTGACTACCCGTAATGATTGTTGGTTTCAACGGTCCAGATCAGAACCTCTTTCCATTCCAGGACCTCATTGACATTGGCTCCTACTTCTTTAAGTTATTTATGGTATTCAGGTGCTGAACTATTCCTTCCCCAGCTCATCATCTACAGGAGTTTCCCAAGCCCCAGGCAGACACCAAATGCCAGCACGATCCGGCAAATAGCAAATGACAAAAGCCACAACCAAACCAGCTTTTTTTTTAAGGATTTTTTTTTCAGTTTTATAAACTATTTTCCTTTAATTTCCACGTCGATCGATTTTTCAAGTACCAAGTTTATTATTTTCTCTATTTTTTTTACTTTGAATAGATTTTTTTTTTATAGATTTTATCACTGGATTTTCCCAATGTTTTCAATTTGCAACTGGTTTTTATCCTCAATTCCACTAGCTAACAATGAACTAATTCGTGGTTCTCCCCAAACATTGAACCAAGCCAAAGATATAAGTTTGTTTTTTAAAGAGTGGTAGTTGACCTTGGAAGGATGTGGTGCTTATGACCAAGGTAGTCATTGAAATGATTTGATTATTGGACCGATAGGTGCATTCTTTGTTTCTATAGTATATAGTGAATAGTGAAGTCATCTATTAGATACTTTTGGTCCTTTGTGTTGTTCCTTTCCTGGGTTAAATATCAAGACCACAATAAGGGACCGCTCAAATTCAATTTAGAGGGGTCATCTATTTTATTGGTTACAACTTTGGAAAGTGGAGGCTTAGAGGTTAAATAGACAAAATCTATAGTTGTCTAAGCTCTAAAATGCAACCTAATATGTGTTGGAAAAAAGATTTCAATTTTAGTTTTTCATCCCATTAGAGAAATGTGGAAAATTGTCCCTTTTTAGTAGGTTGTTACAAAGTGTGTATATTCTACATCCCAAGCAAAGTTAGGGCTTTGAACTCAAATGCAAGTTCAAAATTTTCAAATTTGACAATCTAGAGGTAAATAATCATCTGTTTTATTTTCCCCAAAGATGAAATTTTTATAATAGCCCTTGACCTTTTACCAAGGTAATTATACTACAAGAAGCTCTATACCAACTAGTTCACTTTTTGAATAAGATAGCCACTCAAACTTCCTTAAGGTGGCCCTAACAATATAAAGCTTCTTCTATTTTCATATGGGGTCAATAAATATTATATTGTGGTTCAAAGTTCAAGCCTAGATGAAGAAACCACCCTACAACAAACAAAAATTCCTCATTGTACCGTAGCATTTATTGCAAGGGCGGGTTGTACCCTAATATTTCCATCTTATCAAGTACACGTATAAATTTGCCCCCTATTCTATGGTTGGCTAATTTAGAGTTGTTTGCCTACTCTATCCACATGTAGGGGCTTTGAAGTCCAAATATGAATTCAAATTTGCCATCTTTAATCATATAATTGTATATATTATAATTATTGGATAGGTAAACAAAAAAATAATTCTAAAATATATACCAATTTTTTGGGCAATTGGGCAATTGTTTTTTTCAAAAATAAATTTTTCCATGATAAAAAATATTTTGTAGGATATTTCTCTTTTTAGCATCTATCAAACTTAATTTCAAAAAATAGCTAATTTTGCATAAAGTTTTGTCAATCTTGAGCTTCATTTATTATAATAAAAGCAAATATTGTTGGAATTGGAATTGAATTTTTGAGTTTTCCATAGCCCAAATTGCCTTGGTCAAGTTCCATAATGCTTTTACTTCTATGTGAGTAAGAAAAAATTTACATAGAAAAAAGAACTTTGAGTTGAAAAAATCTTACTTTGATGCAAGATTTGATTAATTTGAGGTGCAGGGAAGTCCCCCCTTGCAACTTTATGACTTACTCCAAAACTAATTTCAACATTTGACTTGAACTTTAGAATTGCTTTTAATTTGACAACATTGCAAAGTCACTCCTAAGATGTAGTCTCTCCATACTCACATAGAAGTAACAACATCTCCAATAGTATG
Organism: Pseudoscleropodium purum; assembly: GCA_963969395.1. Taxonomy (NCBI): domain Eukaryota; kingdom Viridiplantae; phylum Streptophyta; class Bryopsida; order Hypnales; family Brachytheciaceae; genus Pseudoscleropodium; species Pseudoscleropodium purum. Next base: position 32,543,911 of record OZ017795.1, read on the forward strand.
GTAAAACATCATTTTATGGAAATACAAAGACACTATTTTGTTGCAACAAATTCTTCTTTGTCCCACCAATGCAACTTGCTATTTTGTCTTCCAACCAACCACTACAAGGCTTCTAGTGTCCAAAAGCAAAAATAATCTCCATCGTTATTTAGCCAATGAACTATTTATAGAAGAAGAATAGATTTGGTGGAATTGTTGCCCCCAACTTGATTGCAATTTTGCCATGCCCAAGTGAATATTTGGATAGGATTAAGCACTATTGTATAGTGTTCATCCCCCCAATACCGGTTTGGGCTTATTTGGCAATACTCTAAAAGCATCATGCCCAATTTATACTAGAAACAAGAGTGTCAAAAAATTGAGTAGTTTGCTTTTCCAAGTTCCTTCATTTGCCATGGAGAAGTCTTCTTTCAAAGATCATGACCTTTAAATTTGTGTAAGCCATCAAGAAGGCATGAAATGAAAAAAAATGAAAAAAAACAAAAAAAAAACAATTTTCTACGAGGACCTCTAGAGTTTTAGATAGACCTATTTCTAGAAGGTGGATCAAACTATAATTCCAAAATGCTGATATTCTCCTTTCTAATGGAGATATATACTATTGAAGTTATTCATAAAAAGATTTTAAAAGATTTCTAAATTTTTAATATGAATAAATTCTTAATTTTTGCCAATCCAATTAATAGATTCAAGTTCTTTTTTCTCTCTTTGTCTTATAGACAATGAGGCAAAAAGAGTCGTCCTATCCTATGCCAAACATCCCCCCTCCTAGCAAATAAGCCCAACTATAAGATCTGAAACAAATATTAAAAAAACACTCCAACCATTGTTGATTATTTTGTCGTAATATGTGTTGAATCCAGACCGTAGATCTTCTTGAAAAAAGTTGAGAGGCCTCTCAAAGTCGTCAATGGAGCGCAATATGTCTGAAAAATAGAAGTTGTTGATGCAATTCCCAATAGGGTTTGAAGACCAATCAAGACCTGAGTATTGGGATATTGGGATATATATCCCATATTCATTGTCAAGTTTTCTTGACTTGTCAAATTATAAAGAAGGGGAGGGAAAGGGGGGGGGGGGGGGGGGGGATAAAATTTAATTTATATTATTTCTGATTGGGGGAGAAAAACAAAATAAAAAAACGGAAACCAAATCTTGAGCTCATTGTGATAGTTTGCACAATGAGCTCAAAAGAGACACTTGCGTCACATAGTCAAGAGGCTCAAAATTTGGAGACTTTTTTCTACATAAGAAAAAAGTGCACTTCATGTCATTGAACCTCCTTGGAGACCCATGACCTCACACTTTATGATATAAATCTATTCTTCAGAGACTTTATAATTTCATCTAATCAAAACCTTTGAAACATTTCCTCCATTTGGAATGATTGGATCAAAAATAAATCATTGTATGATAGGTGAACCGTCCAGTGCAAACACTTAGGAAATGATCTATTACAATCTTACATCAACTCATGATAGAATTTTGGCAATAAATGAGATTTGGGCTAATTAGGTTGAGTAAGTAGCCACAATCTATGCCTTGGGTGATGGTGAGATCTAAGTTATTAATGATTGCAACAAAAACTTCCACCATTCTAATTAAAATTCGTCACAAGAAATAACTTTTTATTCCTTTATATCTTCGCCATGCTAGGAAATATTGTGATTGCTTTTGATAGTGAGATGACCATCATGGGCACAATTTTTGGGTGGTTTGGGATATTCTTAAGACTTTTTTGGACCAAATAGGCAGCACACTTCAAAAATTCGTATTAAACTCATACTTTTTTTTTGATAATAAATGGTGAGCCATTGCATTAAAACAACAACAACAAACAACCAAGCCAAAAGGCTAGACAAATGAAGTGGAAAGAGCAAGAAAAGAAGAAATCGGACAAACTCAAAAGAAAGAGCAAAAAGGAGGGCCTCTAGCAGTCCAACTAATGGAATGCCCTTCCCTACTAGCTAACAAATTAGTATGAAGCCAAGAACTATTGAATTGGCGCCAAATCCTCTCGAAGTTATGAGGTCGTGTCCTAACAACCTGTTGGGTCTTTAGAAAGGCAACTTGTCCGAAGTCAATGAAAGCCTCCTAGAGTGAGGTTTGAATGAAGGGAAGAGGCTATCTAATTGACTTGTGCAAAGACCACTTGATTATGGGCAATCCATCAAAGCCAAAGTGCCGCACTTCTAATGGGAGACCAAAGAGTTTTGATCTGTTTGTATTTCTGATAAAGTGTTGAACTAAAAATACAATGGATGGCGTTCAATTTCCTATAGGGATCCATCATTGGAGTATAGCCAAGTAAATGATGTCCAATTGATTGGACATAATTCCAAATGTCATGAGATTTCAAATAGGAAAAAAAACAATGTAAGGGAGTTTCTATCTCACCGGTTGCAGAATATGTACAAGAAGCATCCAACCCTAGGACGATTTGTGCCCACTAAGAATTGACCGCAATTGCCCTATGGCAAATTGACCAGATGAACACAATATCTTTTGAAGGTTGAACTTGAACTCATACTTTGTCAATTTTTTTTCCAATTGCTCTTTCCATCTCAAATGATTAGTCTTTACATAGAAAAATATTGAATTTTTTTTCAATAATGTCAACAATGCAAAATTGCAAACCAATCATTTAACTTGTCATAGGTTGGTTTACCTTGGTGTACCTTGAGCCTAATGGTGAGGGAGGATTGACCCCTCTATTTCCCTGCCAGAGGGTAAATGTCAAAATTGCCCCTATTTTGTGCCGCTTAAATTTTGACTTTCATCACCATCCCTAGCTGATTTGGGGCCTCCGATTGGAAGTATGAATTCTCAACTTGCAAATTTTATCGTATGTGGCAAATAAAAAATTCCAGTGTTTTTCTACACAGGGCAATGGAGGGGTCAATCCTCCCTGGCCGGGCCTGGTGAGCATGCAAGTTCGCTCAAAGCCGGCCCCGCCTGCGTTTCACCCAAGGTGGAACTGAAATTCTGGAGTACGGACCCACGCTTGCAATCAATGCTACCATGAGTGCGACATCATATCAATCACTGGGGCAAAACCATTGAATACGAAACACCAAAAGGGACCTGAAGCGAACCTCACAGACAAGCGACAGCGATTGCAAAGCAAACATGCTATTTACGTCGCCCCGGCCCGTCGTCCCTGAACGGCGAGGAAGTTCCCGTCGTCCCGGCCAGGCGCAATCCCAAGCGGGGGGCGCCTGAAATGGCGGAGAGAGCCCCGCCGCGATTAGCAATTGGCCTTCCTGGCAGCGCCACCGAGGCACATGTCGCCGTGGGCGACATCACAACCCACTGCTCGCCTGATTGCAGCTGGAGCTTCGTCCTGTTCAGGTAGCTGAGCTGTGCCGGGGTGGAATGAGCGCGGCAACGCGGTTACCTGAACAACGGGACCTGAACTTAACTTAGCTTGGTTGCTGCAATCTCTCGCCATCGCAACTCACTCGCTCACATCTAAGTGAGCTTACTTAGATCGACGTCCAAGCGTCGACCAGATCTTACTTCGGGACACACGACGCACCCAAGATTCGGATTTTTGGATTCGGATTTGAGCTGGGTTTGGAGTCGGATTTGGAGTCGGATTGGAGTTGGGTTTGGGTTTGTTTGCAGATCTCGAGGTGGTGTGAGGGATAGGGTGGCTTAAACCCTTGAGATGAGGGTTTGAGGGCTTCGAATGTGTGGCGCAGGTGGGGATTGATGTAAGGGTGGAATGTATGTAGCCAGGCGGGGAGTTGGTGGGGTGAGCCGCGCTCGACTGCTGCCGACGTGGGTTTTTGATTTGCGCGTGGAATTTTGTGATTTGGGGTTGTGGATTGAATGACTTCGGCGTTGCGGTATTTGTGTTGTGGGGCGAAATGTTGCCTCGGGAAGTCGGGGACGGGGAAGGAGGGCGCCTCGGTTTCGACGACGACGAAAAAGAAGGCCGTCGCGGGGTCAAAGTCGAAGCGAAGGGCCGCCGCGCAGAAGCCCGTCCAGGACACGACGTTCTACGGTCCCCGAATCTTCACCTACAAGGAGCTTTTGGTGGCGACGAAGCAATTCTCGGCCGATGAGTTACTTGGACGGGGCGCCTTCGGAAGCGTCTTCAAAGGGACGCTCTCGGATGGATCAATCGTCGCCGTGAAGCAGATCGCGCACGATTCGAATCAAGGCGAGCGCGAGTTTCTAGCCGAGGTCAGCATCATCAGCCGCATCCGTCACCGCAACCTGGTGCAGCTCCAAGGGTGGTGCCACGAGAAGGGAAACCTACTTCTCGTCTATGACTACATGCCTAATGGCAGCCTCGACAAGCTTCTCGAGGGCGGCAATGCGACCGAAAAGAATCCCGGGTGGGACATGCGTCACGCGGTGCTCCGTGGCGTCGCCTGCGCATTATCCTATCTCCATGAGGAATGCCAGCAATGTGTGCTCCACCGTGACGTGAAGCCGAGCAACGTCCTCCTTGACGAGAATTTCAACCCACATCTGGCGGATTTCGGCCTCGCGCGCTTGATTCACCACACCACTGATAACGTCCAGACGACCATCATCGCCGGCACGCGCGGCTACCTCGCTCCCGAGCTTTCGCAAGTGGGCAAAGCCTCCACGAAATCGGATGTATTTTCCTTCGGCGTGCTGGCGCTGGAAGTCGCGACGGGGCGAAAAGCGCTCGACAAGTCGCAGTCGGAGAATCCGAGCGCGAATTTGGTGGACAAGGTGTGGCGAGCGCACGAGCAGCATGCCCTTCTGTCCATGGCGGATCCCAAGCTTTCCGGTGCGCATGACCCCGAGAGAATGACGACTCTTCTCCAGATGGGGCTCTTCTGTTGTCACCCGGATCCCGAAGCGAGACCGCCTATGAGCTTCATACGACAGTGGTTCATTCAAGAGGTGCCGTTGCCGTTGCTCCCGCTAGTGAAGCCGCGCGTCAATTACGTCCTCGCGTTGCCCGCATCACCGCCCAAGCTCGCGTTGCCGGCACCGGAGCCGAAGCTTGCTATTGAAGGTCCGCCGGCGAAGAACCTAGCCATTGAAGGGCCGAAAGGCGCAACTGCGAATGGTACCACAAATCCTAACGGGACGAGTTCCACTGCAAGCCCTGCAACGCGAAGTCCAGCTACACGAACCCCGGCGCTGCGAAGCCCAGTCACGTCACGAGAGCATGAAACCACCACCACCACCAACGACAACAACAACAACAACAACAACAACAACAACAACACAAGCTCCAGCTCGCAATCGAGCTCGCAATCCACGACGACAGCGGAGCAGCCATCGCCTGCAGCCACGGAAACGGTAAATAGATTGTCGAAAATCGAGTAAGGGCATTGCATTGGAATTTGCTGCATTGCGTGCGACTGAGACAATTTGCTTGAGGTTCACTATTAGGTCATCCAGGGTTTAGGCTTTTTATTTTTGTATCTACCAGGATTCAATTGAGTACATAGCTGAGTGGGATTAATCGGTCGTTGAGGTTGCCTGCCTTCGTGGCCCACCCCTTTCCGTGGGTGTGCCCTATTTTTTGTAATTCATATATGTCTTCCCCCCCTCCCAAAAGGTGGCTTCTTGCAGCAGCTTCCATTGCTACCATTTTATGATCAGGGACAAAGGTGAAATCTCTTCGATTCATTGTTGCATTTAGGGTTTGCTCGGTGATCCATTTCCTTCCGTCTGTCTGCTGGTGAATTCCAAACCCTAGCCATTGTGATGGGAGATGGGTAGAGTAGGGTTTGTGAGAGTTTTTGCGATTTCAGATGTGCAATTCTGATCTTTGATTCCAAATTCGGACATTGAGATTTCGAATTTTGTCTCACATTGTTTTCATAGCCCCTCGTAATGAATTCGACTTGCTTCATCCAAATCGCTTCCTTCCATGCAGATCAATTTGCCATGATGAATTAGGCCGTTGGCATTGATGTTTTTTCTCCGGAATCCAAATATAAATCATTGAGTTGAAACAGCTATTGTACTATATAGCGAAATAGTCGGTGAGGGAAACCATTTGTAACCAGTGTCAGTTGCTCCTTCATTGCAGATGTGCATTTGACATGCTCCTTAACTGCATGATGCTTGTTTATGTACGTTCAAAATACTTTGCCTCTTAGCTTTTTGATTTTGAATTGAAAGAAGTGTTTTTTGCCTTGCCTTTTTGGATAACGTTGTGTTCATTGATAAAACTTGCAATAGTCGAAATTTCGAAATGTATGTTTACTGCTCACTAGGAGCACGGCAAATATACGTCTACATTGAAGGGAGCAATTGACACTGGTTACTAGACAGTGTGCTTATGTGAGATACTGAGATTCTCACGAGAGTCGCAACCTTCGTACGGATCAAGGCATGGCACAAGGAGATTCTAGTTTTTGGCAACAGCAATTGACTTCAAGACGCTGGTTCATAGAAAATCAAGTAGGATTCCTTTCCAATCCAAGAGGAGGTGGAGGCACCAATAACTGATCATTTAACCAATTTGGGAGCAAATTCTGTGTAGTATGAATTGGTGGATATTTTTCCCGTGTAGGAAGATAAGAAATATGAGAATTGCTAAATTTTCAGATTTATATTTTGGAAATTTGAAATTATAGTGCATTTTGGGAGGCAAAAGAACTCTTGACCTAATGTCTAGAGTCTTCCAATTCTAATCATACAAGATAGTACTTTCTTGCTTAGTACTATAGGTAATGTGGCATGACCTTATTAGTTCTAACCTTGGAAAGGACAAAAAAAATCAAATTTCAAGCTTGAGAACTGGCTAAGGTTGGAAATAGTACACCCTCCTGGTTGAATACTAGGCGTGGTTGGTTATTAGTGCCTCCACCTTATTGCTCAAAAGAAACATTGGTACAATTCTACACCTCTTTGAAGTGGTGAGAGTGAAGAGCATTCCTAAGCCACAATTTCATCAAAGCTATTTAGAAATGAACTTGGTTATTAACTTACTGCATAGCAATGATAACACACACAATGGTTTTTGAACAATTGAATTGGTTCACTTAGAGGAATGTGCATTCTACCATAAATAATTCTCATGAAGGTATGTACAGTACATCCATAATAAATTGTTCTGCTGAAGGTATGTACATATAAAATCAACATTGTCTACATGTCCAAAATGCAACATCTACACTTGGACCAAAAAATGTCACTAAAATCTAGATATTGATTGTACAAGATGTTCACAATCTAAATATGAGAGTTTAGAGAGCTTACGTTGGATTTTAGTACTTTTAGAGATATTATTTTGAAAATTCATCTTATTTATACGGTGTCCAAATATTGTATTTAGAAAGCAAGTTCAACTGAAATCAATTAAAAATAAAAGTGGTGAATTTTCTACTATTTCAAAGACAAAACAATCAAATGTCCAAATATGTAAAAAACTTTGGAATAAAAAAAGTTGTGAAATCAAGCTAAATTTCATTTCAAAAAATCCATTTGTGATCTTGAAACTTCAATCAAGAATTATGAACTAAATTTAGAGAAGATGTTTGAAAATGTCAAAGAAAATGTCCCTTCCAACCCTTCTTTGAAATTTGTTCATAACTTTTGATTAGAGGCTCAAAATCTTAAACAAATTTTTGAAGATAAAATTTAACTTGATTTAACTTACTAATTTTAGCTTAAAGTTTAAAAAAAGGAGTTATTCTTCTATACCCAAATGAGGTCTAAAATTCTACTTCAAATACAATTCTTGCTTTTGATTTAATTATGAGTGGTTGAGTTCCTACTAATCCTAATTTATATATCCCATATGAGTTGATTTATCTCCTACCACTAGCGATTAGTAGCTTGTCACTTCATTTTGATCCACTCACAATAAGTATTTTTTGAAGCTATGTGAGGGGATTGTTGCATTTTTAAAAATCTTTTGGATCATAATGCTGAAAGTTTAAATATGTATTTTTTAAAGTGCCAAAGTTTATTTTGAACTAAAATTAAATATTCAGTATCAAAGTGCGGAACCTGCTACTTGTCAGGGTTTTTTTTTTGCATGGAGCAGTACACCATGCAGGAAATGGGGGGACAGTTCCTCCAAATTTAAACCACTATGTCTCTGCCATGACAGTGCAGTCTGGCAACAAATCGCCAGAAAAAAAAAGAAAAAAAACACCTGCTACCTGAATACAATAGTGCATGCCTAAATGATCTCAAATCACCAACACCAAAGTCCTCATGTTTGCACATGCATATATTTCGGATGCTCATAGACATAATTATCTGGTGGTTGAATTTCTATGCTTCAAGACTAAAACTCTGTTGTTTCTTCCAATACAAGTCCAGGAAATTAATGACATTATGATTGCTCCTTTCTCAAAAGCTTGCGTTGAATGAAGTTGCATGCATGAAGGCATGATTCAGTCCATGAAATGGGTCCAAAAAACTTCACTTCAAAGTATGGAAGACATGCTAGGCAGTGCATTCGATGTGAGTATATTGATTGATGGACTGCTTGATCTCGCTCGTTCAGATGTATGCAATGTGTGAGTGCATAACCTCACATCACGATAGTTTCCATTAATTTCGCCAGACGAACTCAAATCCTCTCTAGCTCTTATCGTAATGTACGCATGATTGCTTCTAGAATGTCGAGATGAAGCCGCCGTCAATTCGGCAAGAGGAAGAGAGCCTTGCAGGAATGTCAGTTGTGTGGTCAAGGTTCCACCCGCTTCTCTGTCTTGTCACTATTGGGTACGATGGTCAAAATTCTAAGTCTATTGGAGCTCAATTCTGAAGATCTAGTGGTGATGATGTGAAAGACTAAGTTCCGTCCCTAGTTGACATCTTTGAATGCTGTTTTGAATGAAGCGCCAGTTTAAATAATCTTTGGCCACACAGCCGACAATTTGGCCATGATTGTTAGTTACATTGCTGCTCATGAAGCATTCTACCGGAACACTTCGATCATCTTTCTTCTGTCACGGGTGAAGTTGTTGCTGATTCTACACCTTGTTAAGCTGGATGATCCCACTTCCCTTAACTACATGGATAGTTGCAAGAAAGGGGGTCCATTATTTGTAGCGTTTTGCTAAAAACAGACTTTTTGCGGTGTACTACTATGAATAGTACTACGAAATAGAATAATCTCAACTGTTGATAAAAAACTAATCAACGGTTAAGAGTATTGTTTTGAATACTATGAGTACTTGTAAATATTGAAAGAACATTATTTAAAAATTAAAAAAAAATTGTCATAGAAAATGAATATAATGAGGTATAAATTAATAATAAATAATAAATCATGAACAAAAAAAATCTAAAAATTGTCCATTTGTGAGGACTTCATGGTAATCATATTTCATCAAAAAAATTAAACCAAAACCATCTTCACTCTTCAGAAGTACGCGCGCAAGGGATCCCTATTTGCATGCATGTGGATACTATAAAATAATGTTTTTTTAAGTTTTTTTTGGTGGGCACATGAATCTCTAATGTGGGAATATCCCACACAAATTTTAGCTTTACATCATTAATTATGGGTACTCCACAATACTAAAAAACCCTAAACTGCAAAGTGTGACAAATAAGTTAAATTATAATTTAATTAATAATTTTTTTTGGGAAATTTCTGAAAAATAAGATTTCTCTTCATCAACAATTGGTTATCTTCAATAAAAAAAAATTCAAGTACATAGGCTTTATTCTCCAAAAGTTATGGCCAAACTAAACTATGCAACTCGAAGTGTGACAGAAAATAGGACCACCCTTTCTTGCAACTACCCACATTGTCTATTGTTGAAAGATTAGTTGAATGAGATAGGAACTCCATCCCATTGGAGGTTATAGGTTGGAACTTTGGAGGAAATGAAGAGAATGTCCATTGATACTCATGCTACATACCTTCATTAGAAGGAAGACCGTCTTTTCTAATGTCTTATTAAGTTTGGCATTTAGGGGTAGTGAGGAGAGGAAGGGTAGGTTTATGTGTTGGTGAGAGATTGGTTCAAATGAATTTTGGCAATGGGGGATGTTTTTTAGTTAAGGCTAAGTGGAGGTGGTAGTATTTGGTGGTTGTTTTTTTATTTTATGTTTGTAGAGCAAAATGTATGTAGTATAGTTGATGACAATGTTGTTTATGTTAGAGAAAGTTTTAGATACATGTGATTTAGGATGTTTCAGTCTTGATGGAGAGTGAGGAAGGAAGTTGAATGTATTGTACCTTTGGACTGCTACAAAGATGACATTGAGAAGTTTTGTATTCCATCTGAATGTGATGAGCTTCATATAACCAAGTAATCGAACTTCAAAGTCCTTCAATGTATGTGTTCTTTATGCTACAATATAATAATAAAATACTTGAAAGCCTTATTATTGAAAGATGCAATTACGTGTAGACCTTCTACGAGGGTGTCAATCCTCCCTGGCCGGAAAAGGCAGCCTCTCTGAATGTTATGCAAGGGTGCCTTTACCTCTAGGGCTACCAGGAAACTGTTGCTGAAGCTTCAATATACGAAACTATGGAGTATTTATTTACATATAAACTGTAGTAGTTGTCGGTACAGACTCTCAATCATTAAAAATTAGAGTTTAGAGTTCATGCCGGTATAACATGGTTGAATCCCGTGAAAAATCTGTGTTTCTAAAGAACGCCCAAAGAATGGATTTGCATTCCCACATTCCATAGTATGCACGCCATTCCCCGACGAGTCATGTCCTGCTTACAGTTAACGCTCGTTGCAAAACCAGCGTGATTGACAATTAAGCTTTAATTTGATAAAGTCTTTATAGTGTTTATAGTTGTCGTTCAGATTTGCAATTCCAAAGCATTCCAGTCCTCATAGGAATTCTCTCGATCATTCTCGATTGAACTTTCTGGAATTTTCGACCTTGCATAACACTATACGTGCGCGCTTGATGGAGTTCTCATATAAATCTTGTCACCCGTCTAAGAGTCCAGTTTTGCTCGTGGCTTAGAAAATCTCGGCACTTCATCCAAATCTTCAGTCCAATTGTATTGTAAGCTTGAGAAATCGATCTAGAGTCCACGTTTGCTTGCAGTCAGCTGGGGAACTGCATTAATGTCTCCTCAAAGCTGGCGCTCCTCAGGACATCTGCAGCTCCAGACGCAATTCAGGCGATGATGGCGGAAAATGGTGGAAAGAGCACGGGCCCAAAGCAACTGCAGCTGGACCGCGGGTTGTTATTTCAAAGCTTGTTGCTTGTTGCTTGCTTTGGTAGCGTATCTCGAGCTCCTGGAATTTATCATTATGATATCAATGTATTCCGTATTATCGATCTTCACTTTTGAACGTTACGGCAAGAAATGTTGTGACAAATGGCTCCTCATGCACATGTCGATCGACGTCCGACCAGCGGAGGACAATTTGGATAAGTTGGAAGCCGTTTGCTCCTTGACGTCAAGAGACGTATACTGGAACACCTTGATTACGAAGATATATTGAAGCTGAAGTCTCTCTGCAAGAGATGGAAAGTTTTGATCGAGAGCGTGGAGTTCATTCATACATGCGCTCTCACTGAGGCGAAGCCTGACGTACTGTGCTGACGATGTGTTCTTCATCGACAAGGGAGTTCGGCAGTGGGCGGCGTTGAATTTGATCCAAACTGGAATTCAACAAGCGGCCATGAAGGCAAGTGGCGAAAATTACTTCGCCTGACATTCCTTCCTCCCAATTCTAACCCTGACCCGGATTGGTTCCAGCAATTTCTCTTTTGAGCCAACGATGGGCGGGTGTGCATGAATTTCTCGAAGTCGCCTCATGAGGAGCGGTTCATTGTCTTCATTTCTCTAAAGAATGGAAGGGGCTTCCTCTGTTGCTCCATCGGCGTAACCCTGTTTTAATGCACATGTCTGTTCAGATCAGTCCTCAAAATCATACCGCATACTTGTAGCTGGCAGGTCTGCATGAGGTGAAGAGAGTTTGTCAAGAACCACGGAATATATATATATGATTCTGGAACTGGGCAGTGGGAGAGGAAGGGGGATTTTCCTGAGCCAGCTTTCGCATTGAATACATATCAATCTGGTGTATTCATTTTCAAAAGGGCAACATTTTCTGCATTGGATTTCTGGAGCTAGGTGATCAAACAGTGAAGGGCATCTTGGGGTACAACGTGGAAGAAGGAATTTGGTCAACGAAATGGACTGCTGAAGCTTTGCCGAACTCTACCATTCTTCAACGGGTAGAAAACAATGGCGAACCGTTTTTTCTCAGAGCGAGATAATGGGCCAGTTACCGAGCACTGAGTTGATAGAATCGAGTGGATTCAAAGTGAAGGAGACTATGAGGCGAAGACTGATACTTTCAAGCTGGTTAATGCTTTGAAGAAAAATAAGAGTGGTGGTCGGAGTTTGGAAGCGTGTCCAGAATTTGCATTGGTTACATTTAGTGAATGGCAATTGCATCTCTACAACAGATTTGATCACACTGAGGAGGCTTTTGATATTGAAGATGAAGAGAGGTGTGAAGCTCTTCCGACCTTTCATTTAGGATTTAGAGGCGAATTGGGATTATTTTGTTTGAATCTTATATCATTTGTATAGAGCTTTGGTTTAGTAGCAAGGTTTAGCATCAATTACAACCAAATGAAACATAGTATTTGTCAAGGTTGTCATCTCTAGAAGCCCTCTACACAAGGTGCGCGAGAATGCACAAGTTATGATTCATCATAGAAATTGACAAGCCTGTTGATTTCAATGCCTAGGGATGTATGTGTTGTTCATACTAGTGCAAAGAGCACATACAATTGCAAGGATTTTAAAGTTTTATTGCATGGTCATATGCTCATCAAATCCAAATGGAATACAAAACCTCTCAATGTCATCATTGTAGTAGCCCAAAGGTACAACACACTCAACCTCTTCCCATACTCTACATCAAGATTTAAACATCCCCAAATCACACATATCCAAAACTTTCTCTAACATAAAACAATATTGCCATCAAATATGCCACGTACATCTTGCTCTACAAATGTAAAATAGAAAACAACCACTTACTACTAAGTCTACTTGGCCTAAACTAAGAACATCCTCCTATTGCCAAAAATGATATAACCCCTTTCACCAACACAAGCACTTGTCCCCTCTTCCTCTTCCTAACCCTAAATAGAAAACTTAGGAAGACACTAGAGAGAGTCTTTCTTTTAGTGAAGGTATGTAGCATAAGTGTCAATGGAGATTCTATTCATTTCCTCCAATGCATAACCCCAAATAGGATGGAGTTCTTCTCTCTCATTGCCTTAATCCTTCAAAGATAGATAGACCTAGTGTAGCTAAGGGAACTAGGATCATCTGAGTTAACGTGGTGTAGAATCAACAACGTCATCCATGTGAGAAGGAGGATGATCAAAGTGCTTCCATAGAATGCTTCAAGAGTAGTACAACGAACAATCATGACCAACATCGACAACCTTTCTCAACTGGCACTTCATTCAACAGCCTGCAAAAGTTAATGACATAACTTAGTCTTTCACTTTGTCATCAACAAATCTTTAGAATTAAGCTCCAATATTAGAATTTTACAATCCTACCCAAAAGTGACATGACAGAGAAGGGGATGGAACATTGGCCACACACCCGACATTCTTGCGAGACCATGATCAACTTACTTCCTCTTGCTGGGAACGCGGAACGTCCATTTCAACAGGCCGCACAAGGGCTCCTCTTGTGGCATCTCCAGTGGCCTGGGCCTTGAGGGCTGCAACCTATTTGCAAACATTAGAAGCTCAACGACCTACCGCAGTTCGCCGACATATATAACCTGACTTAATATGTTTCGTAAATGAATGAAGCATAGTCAAGCGATTTCAGAGTAAAATAGTCTTATAAAACTAACTCAACAATCTGTGGTTTGGACATTTGCCGATCAAATCTCTTGAACAGCATGAATCTTAGTAAATTCATAAAAGTTAGAAATGTGGATCATGTGACTCCATGGATAGCAATGGTGGAAGACCACGGAAATGACGTACGGGTCACAGCAAATTTGATTACAGGAGTATGGGCCTCTTGATCCCTGCAATCTCATACATTAAATACTGGATTCAAATTAATTTGTCTTCGTTCTAATCCTGTGTAATGATGACATGAATCTAGAATGAATGCACCAAGTGAAGTGAGCGGTATAACTACAGGTGCACGCCATGAGGATGTTACGTTCCGAAAGAAGCCACTCCCAACTGGAAACAGATCAAATGATCAAGTTCTAAGTCCATTCTCGGGGGGAGGATGTTCAAATTCAGCACATTCGACCCCAAATGCTTTTCAATAACAGAGTCTATACACAAAGAAATGATCCCCGTTCAGCACAGAGAGAGGTCAAGTTATAGTCCGTGCAAGACTTCTCACCTTCGCCGCCTTCCACAATTTCCAGGTCCAATTCAGGCTCAGCTATGGACTGTCGACCTGCGCATCAAAACAAGAAGAAGTCAAGCAATTCCGCCGGAAGCGAATGGAAAAACTTGAACAATCTTGAGCGTCACATACTCCATCACTCTTTTCCAGGTTTGTTTCCTCAGTGTTGATCTTCCCCTGTTTCACAAGTAGTATTAGTGAAGTTATCAATTTCCCAGGAGCAAGAACAAATCTCACCTTCAGCGGGGCCATAGCCGTTCCCCATTTCCAAATCAGGCACACCATTTGCATGAGCAGCAGCTTCACTATCAGGTAGGGGCTGATCGTAAGCACTTTCCTGAACTGAGTAAATAGAAAGATGAACATGTTATCAGTTTGCACAGCGAAAGACAGAGTAGCCATGTTTTCCATGTCTTTAATCTTTCAAGTTAAGTGTACTAGAGAGAAGCACTTGGACGGAAACTCCGAGCACTACGCTAATAGCAATTCTAGGATTTGAGGAAGAGTTGAAATCAAGAGAGGAAGCAGCAGACTGCTGTCTGTGGCGTGAGCTGCCTAATGAAGCAATTCCAAAGCCGAACGCTCAGGAAACCGAGAAAAATGACTGCAATTTGAATGGCAAGGCCGAGCAACAGCGGCAGCCACACTTGATCCCACAAACTGGCTCCCATCGCGCCTGCCAACCAGTTCACAATATTCTACGGACCAGCTCGATCGATCTGAAACGGATTAAATCAAGTTTTGCAGTCAGAATCAGCACGCAAATTAAGCAGTGGCATTAACGTTAACTAGAATGTGACACATAAAAAAGGCCAAAATTCATGTATGGCAGAGATGAAAGAGTGGGTTTTCCCACTTATGAATTTTGTCCCTAAATTGTGTCCCCCTAACAAGAAAATGATCATTTTTCATATGTGGAATTGGGGTGCTCGTAAGCCTTTATCCATTCATGAATTCTGAGCATTTTGTAGGCATGAATAATGATCAATATGTGTAGTTGAAATTTTAGCATTTTCAAGGTATGAAAATTGGAACATTTGTATCCATCATAATAGATAAATTTCTTTACAACAAATTGCACAATTTTTGTGGGTAAATTTGGGCATTTTCATTGCATGAAAAGAGTACAAAAATTGTAAGATAATCCCATACATATCTATATATCTACATAATCTACCTAATGCATGTATCTACCAAAGCTTTCCTCATTCCCATTTCAGTCCCATTTCCTTTAGCTCCTTAGACCACTTTCTTCAGCTCTTCAAGGTCATTAGTTGCCATAACTCATCTTCTGCAAAAAACATCAAGTAAGAATTGAATCTAAAAGCACACTTTCTGAAAGTCATCTAAAATCAAGCCACTTGAGAATTGCTTTACAATCTCTTTCTCCTGAAAGTTGTGATATCACAACTTAGACACAACATGGCTTTTGAATAAAATTGGATTGTCTCATGAGCATTACATAGCTAGCATAGTGAAGAAAATCTTGCTGTCTCTTTCTGTTTCAAAGATTATTATACACCAGCTTCCCTATAAATCATGATGAAGCTTCTTTTGATTATGCCGTCTAAAAGTTCATGAAACAATCTAGTTCACTCAAAACACTCTGATGACTGATGCTTCCTGATGAACTTGAGAGATCCATTGCAAAGCAGGTTTGTCTTTCTAGAATGCAAGAAAAAAAGAAATGGGGCTCTAACTTGTGCATACAACAGTTAGTTGGCACACAAAAAATTAGAGTACCTTAGGAATAGAAAGCTGCAGACGAAACTTGGGTCCATCATAATGGTGAAGTATAGGCCTGAATGAATCCTCTTCCCAGGTTTTGCATTGCTTGCGAACGCGGATCCGCACCTAATCGAACCATTGCAAAAACAAGAGATTAAAATCAAAATTACTTCAAAAAACAGTAAATGAATTGTATTTATGAGAGGTCTCAATACCCTTGGAAAGGAATCCATATTCTATTTGTGTACAATAGTCAAGTAAGAGCTAGGTACGAAAAGCAACATGCATGTATGCCCTCTACACTGAATTTTAGACTTTTCAATCTGTTTTCTTGGTTGGCATCTGGAGAGCGGAAGAATAAAATCTCACACCTCCTCAAGATGTATATGGACAAAGACATATGTTCAAAGACAAAGCACAAGCTCGCAGTTCATCACTTCAATGATGTAGTCCTAGACAATCGGTAGGAGACTCAGAGTTCAGTGAACCACTGTAATAAATTGCTCTTTTTCACCGACATCATTTCCAATATAATACGTCAAAAGATGAGTATTCGATCTCCACCTGTGCAGGGAATCTTGATTCCCCACGACATTTTTTGTCTTCCCAAGTTGTTGGATCTATATTGGAACCTCCAAAGCTTGTAGCCTATATGCACGGTGCACTAGATTTGATAAGTTTCGTAATCATTCCTCTACCTCACAACTAACTACAAGAGAGAAAAACTGCAAAAGGACGTATTTCATCAGATAACAAATGAAACTCTTTTCTTGAATTTCACCTCATAAATGCCATGAAGTTGATGCGTAGTATAGTTGTACAGAAAAAGGGGAAGCCCAGGATGGATAGTGCGAACAGAATCATAGTAACGTTGAGGCAACCCTACAAAAAAATCGACCTCTTCATATTATCAGTTCAAGTATGCTGACTTTAAAGCGATTAAATAATTCCTTGGTTTCATTTCTTGTCTCCATCAAATAGAACAAGAATAGGACACCACTAAAATTGCAAATCCTCAAAACAGATATGCTGGAATGTCAATCCGAGTTCCTTGAACAAGAATTGAAAACTCAATACCCGGAATCGATCCATCTTGTCAATAATCTCCTGACATTGAACATCAGAGAAAATCTTTCCTTTTGCAGCTGCCCTTGCCTCTTGATATCTTCACAAGTAGCTTCTCTGTCACCACAATAATACGTATCAACTCTACTACAATTTGATTTCTATACATCTCCAATTGCTAGTCCTTTGAAGTTGTCGTTACAAACCATTGAAGAACCTTGTTTAGAAAGTAAGTCACTGATGAGATTCCAGTGCACAAACTCATCGTTCCAATCAATGCTAGATTTACTAGTTTATTCAAGGGCAGTGGTGAATTTTGAAGTCTAAAACATAGACTATTATGATCTTTAGTACCACTTGATTTTGCAGATTAGGTACCAAAACTAAATCATTTTGTAAGAACTGGATTTTTTTGTGAGTTAAAATTTCAAATTGCATTTGCATTTTGTCAATAATGGTCTTCATCAAGGTTACTAATAAAAACTTAATTAAGCCCAACTAGGCACTAACTTGCAAATTATTTCTGATAAACATGTCATTGATCATTGCAATTACCAAATCCATTTAATCCACATATTGCAAATATACTACTCCAAAACAATCGCAAAATTCTACTGCACTTCTCAACTACCAAAATCCATCAAAAACCCTAATTCTTCACAATCGAAAAAATCCCTCTTAACCGTTTCCGATTTGACTTCAACTTGAAGTTTAGGTTCCACCTCTTCAAGCTAAAAAACTTCACAATTGTGAATAATCAATTGGAAACATAAAAAGGCAAAGAATATGCCATGCTCACATAGCAAAGAGTTGCCTCTTGAACTCAGAGTTTGTCATCTCCTCCCTTGTTGAGGAAGTGTCCTAATTCTCGTCTTTGACTTCTCTTTCTTTTTCTTCTTCATTGTGTTTATGTTTGTGTTTGGTTTTCTGTTTCTATTTCTGTTTGTCTTTGTCTTCGTCTTTCTGTCCCCTCCGAAACTTCAAACTGCCTCCCCTGCAAACCAATAATGTGCTCTAGGACAACTATACTACTTGTTAAAGAGATGTTTGGCAGCACTTGCAACTCAAAATTTCAAATGTCTCTCCAAGAAGAAACAACGAATTACAAGAAATATGCCTCAGGGGTGCCTCAAGGTATGCACTCTCACCGTGAAAAGCTTGATTTCCAGAGGTTTGAGACCCGTGAGAAACTCCCGAGCAAACTCGTAACTAAAATCCCGTGAACCCTAATTCCAAACCTCCTAAACTCTAGGGATACAACCACCGGCAGAAAAAATTGGAAGCTCGACGAGGAACTACAAAAGGCCACTTGAAGCTCCTCCAATTGCGAAAGGCCACTTGGAGGTCTTCCTATATGCCAAGCCTCCATCGTCCAAAAAATCTTTCAAGAAGAAAGGATGTTTCTTCGCAAACTTCCTACCACTACTAAGGTCATTCTTTACACAAATGCCAACCAAGTAAAAAACCTTATAAATCAATCAAAATAGCACTTCTAAATCACAAACTCATATTGCTTCACCAATTCTCTCTTGCAATCATGGAATTCCTTTCGAATTTGAGTGTAGAGGATCTCGCCAAGGTTGTTGCCGTTCTAAAGGAATTGCAACCAAAAAACCACTGCTACTGTCCCCCTCCACCGCACCTCCAATCTCTGTACCCTCCGTGGTCCCTTCTCCTTCATTTGTCCCTTCTCCTCCGTCTGCTTCTCATCCCTCTGCTACTTCTCACGCTTGTCCTCTTCACTCTCTCAGCCCTCTATCTCTATGTGCCGACCGTCTCCCTCTCCCTCAACTTGTAGTCTACCTCTTTTCTCAGGACCTACTCAACCCCCTCTTCCTGTTCATCCCATTCGTCCCCAGTCGCAGCCCCTGGCTTCTGCTGCGCCCCATCACGGTGCACTTGCCCGACCCGAAGTCAACACACCTACTTCAACACTGACCAAGCCATTTGCAAGAAGGAGGACAAAAGGTGCTACATCTTCAAATGTCGGAGTTGGCATGACGGTTATGGAGGCAGATCCAAGACCTAGTCGTGAATGCATATTTCATATGAAGGCCCCCAAATACTCCCAAAATGCAAGTGGTGACAAATTTTATGGCAAGAAGTATCTTCACACATACCATTATTCTGCATATTTAGATTATCTTGATGCTCAAGCCAAAATCAATTGGTGGTTTACAAATCCTGTTGATGAAGAAGTTTATGATGTTTTGTTTTCAAACTATAAAAACAACATAGATGCTAGAAAAAATGCAACAAATTCATTGAGCAGAGGATTGATGGTTTGGGAGCACTTCAGTTTGTTATCAATGGTTTATCGTCACAATTGCGGTGGGAGGTAGATGATGTCTACCTCTATTTTATGGACCACAAACAAAACTATCAAAAAATATACAATGAGCATGTAGGGAAACAGAAGGAGGATGGAAGAACCATTGAAGATGTGGAAGGTGAGGATGATGGTTTAGCCCTTACTACTCTCAACGTTGACAACATTGTAGAAGATGCAGACATTGATGCTTATGGAGAAGACATGGTTGTGAATGAAGAAGGTCTTGTCCCAAAACAAGTACCTGATATTGGGATTGAAGAGGACGAAGGAATTTCTCGAAGTAGTAAGTGGATAAGAAAGGGGGGTCCTTCAACATCCAAAAAAAACAAGAAAGTCTCCGATGTATCTAGAGATGCATCCATAGAAGATCTTCAATGGGAAGAACTCACATTTTTTGACAAGACAACTCTAGTACAGAAGCTAATGGGTGTTGACTCTCGGTTTGATGTAGAGAAATTTGTTCGGACATGGATTGGAGATAGGAAGAAACTTCATGAGTCATATCCCAAAATAAAGAATGTAAGGTCTATGGAAGATTCTTCAGTCATTGAAGCGGTAGCAGAATGGGCCTTCAAAACCAAGAAAGTGGTGTTTATTGGCACCAAAGGTTTTGAAGGTATTAGTTTGGAGGATTGGAAAGTTATTTAGAAATGACTAATGTTTTGAATGACATTCATTATACAATTAAATTTATCTTCCTTGAGAAATATCAAGTCTCTTTGGTTTCCAATTTCAAATATTAATTTTAATTTAAAACTCCAAAGTCATGTGAACATTAATCCCTAATTATGATTTTTTGAAACTTTTTGTGAAGCTAGAAAAACACACATGCTTTTTGGACATATAATATTCTTTTAGATTGGTGCTGAGAGCAAAAATTATGGCATAACAAGTAAAAAACAAAGGTAGGCAAGTAGCCCAAAAAATTCACAAAAAGTCAAAATTAATTTGGATTAATTTTTTTTTTTAAATGCTGTTTTTTTTTGACAAAATGTGAAGCTTTGATTCATTCTATTTAGACTTGTGATGAAAAAGTTATGATCAATCTTGTTTTTAAAGCACTGTAAAAATCTTTTTGAAAAAATAACTTGTAGCATTTATTTTTTAATGCAATTTTCACAATTTTTCTAAAAACATTGTTTGGCAAAGTTCAACATGATTGTTAGAACAATGTCACCATTGGAATTATTGTATTTCAATTCCATCTTAGAGCTACTAACAATTTAGCTTTTTTGTTAAATCTTAGACCTAATTTTATTTAACAATTTTAAAAAGAATTAAAGTCAAGTACATTTTCATTGAAATTTTTTTCCTAGAGTTTCAACGCAACTCTTCAACATAAAAAATTTAAAATTTAAAGTATGTAGTGCAAAAAATTTACACAAATCATGGTCAAAGTTGATTTGAAATTGCATCCTAGCATTCAAAAAAACTTTTTTTCCAACTTGAATGCTAATATCTTTCATTCTATACAATCAAATTTCATGAAATTTTCACCACATGATTAGAAACAAGTGAAATAAAAAATCTTACAATTAGTTTTTTTTTAAACATTTTTTCTATAATTTGAGGCAAATGTAGCAGAAATGATAGTTTTGAGTGGTTATTGACAACAGATTGGTCTTGAGACTTCAAGGATGTAGGATACATTTTCAAAACTTATATTTTGGATTTTAAAAAAACATGTAAGATGTTATACAACACATACATTTCTCAATTCACAACCTTGATTTTGACTACATTCAAAATTTATGCTTCACTTCACAACACTATTGTACACTTGATTTTTATTCTAGAAAGACAATTTTCCTTACTCTCTTTAATTTTATATATTTATTAAGGAAATTTTTAATGTAAAATTCACTAAATAATTGAATAATAAATTAAAAGTAATGGAAATCAGAACTTCAAAGTTCAAACGTAATATTTGTTGATATTAACCCCTAAATGCCCAAGTCATTACATATCAAAAAACAATCAAAACTACCCTTCTTGTTGCATTCATCCAAGGAAACCAAAAATATATATATAGTGATATATTTATATTATATTATTTTTTATTATTTTTTATTTTTTATTTTATTTTATTTTTATTTTTTTAGAATCTAACTGAGTGATTTTCCACTTAACTTGTCTCAAATCTTGTGGTAAAAAAAAATACACTAGATACTTTGAGTTTCAATTTTCTTATGTTGAAAAATTGAGTTGAGAATCTAGGAAATGGGGTTGTTTACTTTCACACATAGAATAAATTGCATGAATATTCACTCTCTATATAGTGCCATGTCTTAGGAAAATTATATATTGATTTGATTTTATGCTTCAACAATTATATCAAAAATGTCAAAATATAAAATTGTAGTTCTGAAATTCCAGGGTTGACAAATTAGTACATCCGCCCCCAAATAGCGTCCGTAACCCGGACGTCCGTCCTCACGGACGCAGCGTCCTTCCCGCCGTCGGAAGGCGGACGGGCAGGGCAGGGCAGGGCAGACGCCCAGATCATGCGGACCACATCAATCCACGTGTCGATTGAACGGCCGTAACCGGGCGGACAGGCCGACGGGGTGGTCCCGGCGAACGCTGCGTCCGCCGGGACTGCGAATGTCAACGGACACTGCAAACATAGCGTCCGCGTCCGGACGTCCCGAACATCCGACCGTCCTGTCAATCCTGTGAAATTTTTATAATGTGAACTTCATTGATTTTCGTATTCCAAAAACATTATATTATGTAGTCTTCACATTGTCCTCATCAAACATTTCATATGTACTACTTTGTAATGAAACAATAAAAATCTACTATATCATATAAATGTAATAAATATAGTAGTAAACTAAGGATAATAATTTTCAAATTTTTTTGTAACACTGATAGAAGACATGACTTTAGTTCAAAGAATTCAAATTTTTCCTAAATTTGTACCACTAATGTTGATTGATGAGTGTCCAAAAGTTTTTAAGAAATACAAAATCATACATTATGACCAAGAAGTAGTGACCTTCAAACGTGCATGTACTTTTATACAACAAAGTTTACATGAAAGGGAGAAAATTTTGTTTTTATATTTTAAGTAGAGCATGCAAGGAGCTACATAGACCATTGTTCCCACTTATTTTAGATAAAATATTGGTTTTCACCAAGTTTTTAATTTCAAATGAAACCAATCCAAAGAAAAATTGTATAGGGTTCTACCTTCTCTTTCTAAGTAAAGTGTGCAATTCTTAGAAATTGCTAAAATTGCATATACTACAACACTTTAAAGCCTAAAACCATGGAATTCCCATTTAAATTGCTTTAGAAAAAATCAATTGCTTCTCCAATTAGATAAGTTCAAGAAATATGCCACCTACACCTTCTTGATCATTATTTATTATCATTTATGTAGTCACTAAATTTTTAAATGATTCCCAAAAATTATTGTGATTTCATGTAACAATATCATGTGTACTAAATCCATCAAATATATGCAATATTTTATACATTGTGAGATTTTAGTGAGGATTAAGTGGATAAAAATAAAATGGACACTTAACAATTAAGAACAACTCATGGAATAACATGTTTTAACATAACAAATTCAAAATCAAAGCAAAGATACAACAATTAAAAAGAAAGAAAAGGAATAAAGGTGATGTATATTTAAAAAAAATACAAAATACAAAATATAAATAATAAAATAATATTTCATATAATATAATCAATGAAATACTTGAATATATTCCTATATAGTACCACTAATAGTAATTGATTATTAAAGATACCTAGGTGTTGTGTCCTCTAATTCATAAGCAATTTGAATGTTATTTTGCTCCAAATCTTGATTACCTAGAGCAGACAATAAAATGAATTTATGTAGAATTGAAGAGACCGAATGAACAATCAATTGCAAACGTTGTCTTATTGTCTTCTCCAAAAATGTCATATTCATAATAGGATGAAGCAATGGATTATTATCACTATCACATAACATTTCAAAATGTTGTGAAGCAAAGAATACATTGAGCTCTACATCAACTTCATGCACAAAAAATGATTTTATAACTACCTTCGAAGGATGAATTGGATTGGAGTTTACAACCACGGTATCCCCTAATTGATATAATTGACCTTTTAATACAATTGCTCGAAAAAGATAAATCCAATTGTTCAATTTGTCCACATCACCATAGAAAGCATGGTCCTCAGTATAATGAGTTTTCAATGAATCATGTACTCCAAGGGTCTGTGGTGTGACTCTATTCTTCCGTTTAGGTCCGATTAAAATTCCTTTTTGTTGTATCACATTTTTGCATGAGCAATCAGAGGGGAGCACTAGAAATTGATTTTTCCACATGAGTAAAGCTTCTGCTTGAGAAGAAACCTTTAAAATACATTGGTTATGCTATTCCGGGCATACTTTTGGATTTGTGATGGGATAGAGATACATTGAAGACTCTTGTATCTTATTGTGAATTTGAAGCAATGCTCGATCTTCAAGATATAGTCCATCATTATCATGGTTCATTTGAGAGGTCGTATTTGTAAATAAAATTCGAGTGTAATATAATGCAAAACTTACATCATACAAGTAATGATTTGTATTTCTACTTGTTCGCATATAAGCACTAACCTCCCATTTGAATTTGTAGCACCAATAAACATCTTGAGGACCATGTCGTAATATATCATTCATAAAATGCCCAGCGCCTACTACATGCTCTAGAATTGATTGTCTTTGTCCTCCATGTTCAATGCAAAGTTTTCTCCAAACTTTGAATAGCTCTCGTGCTATGTTGATGTCATGCATTGACCATCCATAAGTACGAGTGTAAGAATAATATAGTCTTCCAATATTCACTAGAACCAATCCAATATGAATGAATTTTGATCTAAAATCAACTCGAATGTGAGTCATGGTGTAATGAAGGCACCACATTATATATAATTGATATTCTTTTGCCTTGAAGAATTTGAGACGTGAGGTAGGAGCTTGAGGTCATCTTCCTACCATAGTCTTCAAATGAGCAACATGCACTATTGCTAGTGCTTTTTCTATATTTGACTTCTCACTAGCTGTTTTACCATATGTATTGATAAATTCTTCAATGTATTTTTTAAAGATATTTAAAGATATACAATGCATTCCATCAAATACTAAATCTAAGGATAAATCAAATCCATATAATGCATGTAAACGCCATAACGGAGATTTTCCAGTGATTCCTGCATGGGAAAAAATTGCAACAAGAGAGAAGATTGAATGTTATTGTAGAATAAATTGCAATTGCACTGAATTCTAAAATTAAATAACAATATATTTTTGAATGAAGTAGGAAATTTCAACTAAAAAACTCTCAATGTTATTAAGTTTCAAAACATTATAACAAAAATGAAACAAGTTGGTTACCTAAAGTATTCGACAATGTTGCACGTTGTTCAAGTGTTGAGACTTTCATCCACGAAGTCATTCCTGTGTTTAAATCATCAATTGATTTTGGTGAAGCCATACGTAAATCAGGATCAAAGTCTTCTTTGAAGACTAATTTGTTTTGATCATCAAGTTCTTGTGGAACATAACAACGACGGCAAGAACTATATCCACCATCTTTTAAATTTCTTGCTTTAGATTGAGCAGGGTGGTCACCTATGAAGATGAATAAGGCGGCACAAATCCTAAGGTCCAAATATATAATATTACACATGATTAGTGAAAAGTGTGTGAATAATTTCAAAATGTAAATAATGTGTAAAAAATAATATTGTGTTGAATTTTAAAATTTTAAAGTAAATGAATTTACTTTATAAAATAAAAATTAAATATATTGATAAAAGATTAGAAACACTAATTTTGAATAATTTAAAATAGTAATCTATAAATTTCAAGAAAATTAATAATAAAGAACAAATACAAAATAAAATAACATTCTAGATATAAAAAAGTACCTGCATTCTAAATGAACAAGGCTTTCATGAATTTTTTTTGGATCATATGAATACTGAACTTGGAATCCTTCAATATAAGCTTTTTCCATTTCATCAATAAAGGGGATCATGAAATAATTCATGACATTGAATTCTGTAGACTTATACAACTTCGTAGATGACAAAGGAATGAATACTATAGGCAATGGCCCAATGGATGATGTTTTACTACTATTAAGTATAGTAATTTCCAATGTCCAACAATTCTTGTATGTTGTTCTTGTTGGTTGGAACCCATCCCAATGCACCAAAATGCTAAAATTATGTGGATCCCCCTACACTTGCATATATTCAATTGTCAAAATGTCTTTTAATATGTTAGAAATAGTACATCATTTATATCTTGGCATCAAGTAAAGAAAAGAGTTTTAGTAAAATTTTAAAAAGAAATATACATTGAAAATCCCTATAAAAATCAAGAGTATTAAAGTCCACATGAAATAATTACCTTCACCGTAAGTGGAGAAGCTTTGATGCGGTGTGAACAAGTTGTACAAATGAATATGGACATATTGGTATTTGCACACCATCCTTTTTCTAACTCTAGTGCCCGATTACTTTGTGGAAAAGTACAATACATTGTATTGCATTTAGTACATATAATAGGCAACTCGTATAATTTTGTTGGATTCCAAAAATCACTCTAGAGTCTCACTTTACTACCATCCCAGAAGTTTTGTATAGATGCTGGGAAATCATCTAATCCTTTATCTAGCCATCTATCTTTAGCTTTCCACATAGTTAAAAACTCACTACAAAAAGTCCTAGAGTTGCATAATAGTGATATTTGCTCTATCACTGGTAAATAATCAAAAGATAAAATGTCTTTTCTCATTTTACCACACTCAGTGCAACTTTGGATGTCATCTTCTCTTCTAGTAAGTGGTTTCATTAAAATTGGCTCATATTTATTACTAGCACTCCCTGTGCATAGATTATAACGAGAGGGTTTGAACATTCCCATAGTTTTATACAATTCGTTCATATCTCTAAAAGATGTTGGTAAAGGAGCCCCCTTTAGAGTGCCATCCCAAGGATGAGGGAGCATTCTAATTAATGTTCCTATACTATAGTTTTGGAAATTAGTAGGAGAAGGAACATTAGTAATATTAATGTCTTGAATGTTTTGGAAAAGAAGTGTAAATAGTTTGGTTTGGTTTGTTAGAGATGTATTACCAGAATCCAGAAGTGACTGCAATTCTAAAAGCTTTAGTTTTAGAGTTTTCTCTAATGATCCCTAAAGGTTTTGATGATGATGTGTAGTTGGTTGATTAGTATGTATGGTTTGGAAGGCATCCTGAACTTGGTCACCTTCTTCATCATGGACATCATCTTGGAGGTCTTCTAGGTTTAAGTGAGGGTCTGCCCTATTTTTTATAATGATATGTGGATGGGAAGTAGGTAGTGGAGCATGTGCTTGCCTTTCAAGATCATCTTGTAAATGACGATTAATGGTTCGCCAGATCAATACAATGTTTTTTCCTATACATCGAGTACAAAAACAAGGTTCTGAATCTTCAATTGTTGTAGTAGTTCGTTGCTTTTTTTGCCCAATAACATCATAATTGGCATGCCTCTTCTTTGTCTTTGGATGTACTAATTTGACTCCACCTTCTCTATCTTTGCAGGAATAATTACAAGAACAAGGAACTAGTACTGGTGTCCTGCAACATGATCAATGAATTGAAGTTAAGGCTTTTATTCAGTATAGCATGATAAAAAGCTGATGGATTAAAAAGAATATAACAAAATAATGTATTGAGAAATAGTTACCAATTATAGGACATACCTTGGTTTTTCTGATGTTGTAGCCATGATTGCTTAATGCGAATGATATAATGTAGCTAGAACCACTTCCAGAGGAAATCTTATGATGAAGATTTGAATTTAAAATTTGTATATCTTTTGAATTATAGATGATTATATATTTTTTCAAAAATTGTGGAGTGAATTTGATTGCAATGTTGTAGCTTTATGTATTCCATGGTACTCTTTTACTTGAAACCTCTTATTTTAGAATCCTATTTTTAGCTTTTTGTTTTCAACTTTTTCTTTCAATATTTAAATTAAATTTTTTTTGGAATCTTTTATTTTTAGCCTTATATAATAAGCATTTTTTTGAAGTGAAAGTAATTATTTGTGAACAAATTCATGGTATTATAGAATCTTTTAAATCATTTTATACTTCATTCAAATGTGAAGTATAGAAACTCAAAGTGACCAAACAACCACAATTATAGTTGCTATGCTTTTTGAAGGCTTAGTGGAAATGGAAAACTGTATATTTTAAAAAAGTTGAAATTTATGAATAAGAACTAGAATGAATTTGAACTTGAAAATGTGAATCAAAGTAAATCATTTGATTATGTGTTGAATGTGAAAAAGAAATTTTTACCAAAAAATACCTCTCTCTAGTCCTACTACTATATGAAATATACTATTTGAGGATATTACTTGGAAAATAATAATTTGTCTCTTTTGTCCTCCAAGAGGGAGTCACATATTACAATACATCTACTTTTTGGCAATACTGCTTTGTTATGTAGTAGTTAGATTTTTTTTCAAATGAAGACCTTTTTGAAGGTTTTCATTTTGCATTGTAGTGTTTTTGATAAAAACTATTCCTAACAATGAACTTGATTAAAATATTCAATGAAGTTCATACAAACATATATACAAATGTCACATTCAACATTTATGGTTGTAGATAATAAATATGCCATCAAATTTGACTCACATTGAAAAAAATGATGTATCACAGATGAAGTCTTTATTGTGTTCCCAAAAAATCAATTTTGAAGTAAAATATTTTTAGTGTTAATAAAAAAAGAGTTATAATTAATCTTAAATTTTAAAAAAAGATCACAAATTTCAAGACATCAAGGATTTAGATTTATTTGAACCAAAGAACGTGCAAGACAACATGAAGAATAAAGAAGTAACAAATTGTCTCAAGAAACTCATTTAGTATATCCCCTTGAACCACATGTTTAAAAAAAATTTGACCCCCTAATTACTCTTTAAAATGAACTGTAATTCCAGCCTATAATTTTGAGCTTTGATTAATAATGACTGTAAGTTTCTATTGCCAAAAATTGTCAATCTAAATAACATATAAAATTAAAACTAAAGTAGTTTGAAAAATGAACTAAAATTTCATATTCTTCAACTCAAACATTTATAGAAAATACATTAACATTTCTATTGCATCAATATTAATGGAAATTGAACTTTCAATAGAGAGCTATTTTTAGGTATTTTTTGTTCATTTTTTAGACTCGTTTTTAAAGAGTAAATAGGGGGTGAAAAATTATTTTCAACTTTACAATGTATCTTTTTTTTTAAAACTTTGTAACTAATTACTATCAACATATAAAAATATCAATAATTCAAAATATGAACTTTCAAAATAGAAAATTCTATAAATTAAAATTTTATTGATTTCAATTAAATTTTAAAAAGAAAATAGGGGGTCAAAAATTAGGATGCACACGGTTTAAATAGATGCACTAAGTGACTCCCCCAGGCAAATCGTAATACATCTTGTTGAATGATCATTTTTTGTTGAGGGTTAGTGATCTCACTTTAATAAATACACAATTACAACTAAGGTGATTATATTGTACTTCATATTCATATATTGAATGCTAATATTCAATTTTCATAATTTAGTTGGTCAATGTCTTCTTTGTGTATGCAATCCTTAACTTAATTCAAATTTTAAACAATCACTTAGTTGAATCATACAGGCTAGTACCAAGTGTCGAACCATTTGCTTTAGCTCTAGGCATAACCATTGTAAAAGCCATGAGCTTATTTACAATCAATGTTACAAAAATTTTGTTTTATTTTGGAATTTGATACAATGCATTTACATTCTATTGTATCCTAATCACAAATTATGTGACTTATGTGAATTAGGAATGAATCATAAAGTCTTTCTATAATACATATGGAGTAGTTGGAGGTAAAGCATTCTATGTGGAAATCAAGCTACAGTATTAGTAGGAACTCAACTACTTGTAGTTAAGTGAAAAGTGGAAATTGTATTCAAAATAGAATTTGAGAACTTGTTTTAAGCATAGTAAAATAATATTTAAAAAAAATTGAACTAAATTAATGTATGAAGTCAAGGTCTATGATTTTGAAGACTCAAAATCACAAATAGTTTTTTGAAGATGAAAGGTAGTTTGAATCCCCAACTTTTGTTAGTTCACATTTTTCTGAAATAATTACTATACTATGCCAGAGTGAAGTCTGAAATTCTACTTTGAATTCAATTCCAACATTAAATATCATGTACAACCCTGAAAATTCACTTTGAAAATTCACTTAAAATGGAGTTGTTTTTTTTAAACTAAAATTTGGGGAACTTCATTGGGATTCTGTAGTGTTTCAATGATAATTATGTAAGATAACAAATTCTAATCTTTTTCCATGCTATCAATGGGTTTTTTTTCCAATAGTTTTGTGCAAAATTGCACCATATTTTTGTGCCTAGCACCACACTTATAGAAAAAAAAATGCAAAAAAACAACAATAAATTGCTAGGAAACTTCAAATGAAAAAAAATTGAATGAAATCGTCAAGTTGTGGATGAAAACAAAATTATGGACATGTGATGTGTACTAAGGTGAAATTTTCTATCCAATATGTGGATGAATTTTGAAATTTGGAGCACCACTATACCATTTAATATCGCCACTTTGGCACTTCATAGAAATTGAAAAAGAAACCCTCCTTGCTATGCCAAACAACTTTGAACGGTAAAAATCGGCAATTCGTAAACTCTCTGAACTCGACTATAGAAAGCCAGAAAGTCAATAGAGCCACAGGAACCACAGGAGTCCCTGACACGAATTTCTGCTGAAATCCTGCTACGACTTTGCCACTAGTCAAATCCCAGGTATGAATAGAGCTCATGTATGAATACCAGCCCTAAACCGGTTATGAATAGTTGCTTGCCTGCTGCATTTCAGCTGCATTTCTATAATTAACTAGATCGATCACCCAGGATAACTTAATTAAGAAAACATTTGAAGTGGCAGTGACGAAGCTGTAAACACAGATTTCCAACTGTCACCGACAGCACCTTCCCTTCTCGATTTTAGCTATGATACGTCGGCCTCAATCTACTCCAATTAATTAATATGCTTCCTCTTCCTCTGATCCACGAAAGTGTAAGTGCCTTAAGCATCATTCTAGATCGAATGCTGAGTTTTACCATCCAGACCACTACTTGAAAAGGCTATTAATCAAAGAGCAACGAGCAATTGCACACCGATTCTCAACAGTCTGAATGCAAGATCGATTCGGAAGGGAAAGGAAACCATACAGAGCAGCGCAAATTGTAGAGCATTTGCGGAAGGGAATGAAACCAACATTGAAATGAAAGCCGGAAACTTAATTACTGATGGGTGCGATCGATCGAAGCATGAAAGCTCGGCCTTGAGTTCGCAGTTCCTGGTTCACTAGCTACTTCCGTTGCTGAAGGGCAAGCATGTGCAGTTGTGCACTAACTGAACAACGGAGCTGCTACACAAGGATGAAAACAATCATGAAACTCAGGGACGGACTCCAGTAAGCTCTGAGGACTCATTTCTGTCCACTTAACTACTAAATGCCTTAGTCACCAAATTTTGGTGTCGACAACACTTTCAAGTTAAATAAAACCTAATTAAGTTGCGATTTTTGACTATTTTATATTTTATAAAAATTCCTCTTGAAGTCTAGTTTTAGCATCAAAAATCCAATTTTGAAAATGATTGATTATGATTTTTCTATTCAAGATTTTGTGCAAGGGTGTCCATCGCAATCTTGACTTTCTATAGTGTTTAAAGCTCTTGTAAATGAGCCTCAAATACACTAAATCTTGAAGAAAAATTCATGTTAGAGATTTGTTTAAAAAAGATTGTAGAGTAGATTTTGAGAAGCCATAAATTAATTGGGGTGTTGAATGGAGGGCCTTTTATTCTCATGTTTTTCTGGTGATCAACTTTTTAGATTTGACATGTGAAGAAGATGAAAAGATTGAATAAAAAAATTCCGCAAGTGTGCGGCCTCTAGTTTTGTGTACCTTTTCTTTTTATCAATGGAAATTGTCCATGTGTGTCAAGAAAAAAAAAAAAAAGATGAAGATTGAAAGACTTCAAATCACTTTTATAATTTTGACACCTTCATGATGAAACATTATAATCTTTCTATCTATAAGTGATATTTTTGTGTTTTCTTTTCTTATATAATCTTTAACATTTCTGCTTTGAAATTTATAATGTTAAAATTTTAAAAAAATAATACAACTTATCAAAATATTGGCTTTTTGTTTGATTTAGAGCAAATTCTTAGTAGCTCAAAAAAGATCTTTGACATTTAGGGGTTAAAATTTTCAAATCAACACTATAAGAGAAAGATGTGTTTTAAGTATAGTCCTAGTAATATAGTCTTTTAAGTAATGACCTTTAAGGCGTTTTTTTAATAAAATTTTATTGAAAATACATGCAAAGGCATCTTAAAGGTCATTACTTATAATCTTATGTTTAGGACTATACTTAAAAAGTCACTTAAAACACCCCTTTCTCTTGTAGTGAAAATGAAGAACTTTAGAATCCTTTTCTATGTGTACTTTGATTTGTGCAACTATAAAGGAATGAAATTTATTATACTTAAGGACATTGAAATCTTTTTCTTTGTAATAATATTTGATTTTGCAACTATTTGTGAATTAAAGTTTTTATCTTTATTTTTTACAGACTTAATTAGATGTCTATTAATACAACAAATATCAAATATTCTTATAAAAATTTTAAATTACATGGAAGTTTTCAATATAAATTGAAAAAATTCATATCAAATACAAACTATTCAAAGTTCTGGGATTTTTTTGCCCACATAAACAAGCATATACTAATAACTAGTACATCTAATAACTATCAGTTCTAAAAGCACCTTAAATCCTATTCCACAAAGATTGATCTTTTGTGTTTCTAAAGAATTTTTAATGCTAAGCCTATATCTTAGATCACCTTGTAATCCAACCATATGTTTATTTATCCTCCCTAAATTTTGAAACTCATTTGATTACTTTTGTTGCTTGCCTAATCATTAGAAGATTTTGGGGGCCTCTGGATGCTTGCAAGTTATCACAACCTACGAATGCAGGAAATAGGTTCGGTGCAGCGGTCTGACGTGCCCAAGACCCTGCTACGTCATTGACCAAATTTAATTTAATTTAATTTAATTTAATTTAATTTAATTTAATTTAATTTAATTTAATTTAATTTAATTTAATTTAATTTAATTTAATTTAATTTAATTTTTTTTTTTTTGCATTTGGAGACTAAAAACATTTTTTTTTTTGTGAAAAAAAATTTCTAACGGCGGACCATTCCCCTCATTGCGTGGAATAGTTGTGGGGGAACAAGCCCAAAATAGGCTTTTGGACCCCCCCCAAACTCTTCTAATGGAAATAAAGAGGTTCAAACTCCACAACATTGAAATGATTGCAATACAAGAGGAAGGGGTGTTTTAAGTGAGTTTTTAAGTGTAATCCTAGACATAAGATTATAAATAATGACCTTTAAGGAGACTTTTAGTAAAAATTTATGAAAAATACGTGTATTTTTTACTAAAAATCTCTTTAAAGGTCATTACTTATAATCTTATGCCTAGCTAGGATTGAACTGAAAAACTCACTTAACCCCTAAAGGACCAAACTGCATTTTTTTTGACAACATAGCAATTTTGAGCAACTCACTACAAATGAAATTTTTAATTTTTTTCTTTGGAATTTTCAAACAACATGTGCCCAAAGAGTAGCTTTAAGGTCCAATAATTTTTATAACTTTTGACTACATGGTTCAAAAGTTATTGCATATTATGTAATTTTCAATGCTCAACGGGTAGTCTAAAAAATTCTTGAAAAATCAATTTTTTCAAAAAAAAAAATTTGAAATTGATTTTCTAGATTTATATATAAACAAAAAGCTTTGAATCATTCCATTTTGATTTATGAGATGAAAGTTATTAGGTGCTTTAGTTCGTGGATAGTTATGGATTTTCTACTTTAAAATAAACTTTAGAGTCCTTTATTTAACTCTATTTTTTATATTTTTTTGAAAAGAATAAAAACATATGATGTAGATTTTTTATCAAAACATTACAACCATTGGAATTGGAATTTTTCAATTTCATAGCTAAATTATTACCAAATTAGTGTTTTGAATCATTTTCTACCTTTTTCTACTTAATATTTCTTTCCTAGATGTTGTACAATTCCAAATGATCTAAAATTTTTCAATCATGTAGTCAACTTTTTTTTGAAGAATGAATTCAAAGAAGCACCACCATTTTGGACATTCTTTCATAGAAATGTGAACTTGTGAAGTGTAGCTACTTGGTTTTTTACATGGCCCAAAATAGGATTTTTGTCACTTCAAACACTATTATCTTGCAATCTATAAAGTGAAAAATTCTGAAAATTTTTCTATATCTTCTCAAAACAAATTACTACAAGATCCTATTGTTACATGTGTCCAAAAAAGTATTTATTTTTAAAATTCCGTACTTGCACTAGAAATGGGAGTTTTGGAGCGTTTTTGGTGAAAACATAGTCCAAAACATTTAGGGGTTAAAACACCCCTTTCTATTGTAGTCTTAGGGATCTTACAAGGGATGCTATTTTGTAGGTTGTCTTAACAATTGAAAAAATTTATACTAAGATGATTTATATGGCTTTAGAGTCTAGGTTTGAAGATTAAAATGTCATCAATGCTATTAAAGTCTTTAATTTGAATTATATGCCTCATGGGCAAATTAGAGTAGCATGAGAGTGTGTTGTAGAATTTGATCTTATTTTGCAACAATATAAACATGGAAAAATCCAAGGAAGAAAGACCTACCTTTCCTTGGTAGACACAACAACTTGTAAGCATGAAAGAAGCATTGAATGAATAGACAATTGTTTATTGGTTTTGTGGGCTTCAATTAGTTGGAGTCCATTTTTAAATTGAAGTACCCTAATTTTCTAATCCTTATTGAAATTGCAAAGTGTCAATAAGTGAGCAACATGACATGTTAAAAGGGCTTTTTTTTGTTTAGAATACCATTAAGTAGAATCTTCAAAATTGTATGTCAAAGACAAATTTTGATAGTGTCACGTAATTGACTTTTGAAGGACTAGATAAAGACTCTCAACATTATACTAGTGGATGCCATTGTCTTATGGAAGAATTTCACTAAATCTTGACAATTACATACCAATCTTGAGCAATAACTTACAAGGGGCAATGAAAGAACCATTTGAACAGGGTGAAATCCTAAACTCTTTTGATTTCATGCAAACTCTCCATTACTATTCTCAACTCCACTTTGGATGAGTTGAGAGAATCCTTGACCTTTCAAATGATGAAGGACTACACTAGGTTCAATTCCTGCAAAGGATGCACTATTACTAAGTACTTTCAATTTGGAGTTTGGAATTTTTATTTTTATTTTTTCCTACTTCATAAGAATCTAGCAATCTAGCCAATGCCAATTTCAATTTGGAGGACATTGGCCCGTGAGAAATTATATTGCAGGAAATAAACAAGTACTTTTTGTCACTGTTTTTGTGACTGAGAAGATGCAACTGGGTGACCAATGATGACAACCGGTCGGTTTTCGTGGAAGGAAGAATGAGCTGGAGTTTTTGTCACTGTTTTTGTGACTGAGAAGATGCAACTGGGTGACCAATGATGACAACCGGTCGGTTTTCGTGGAAGGAAGAATGAGCTGGAGGAGCTTCATGTTGTGGCTTAATGGCTTTCCTTCGTTTTGCCTTTTGCAGGAGGCGAGTCAGTGGGACCACTAAAACCGCAATGCTGTGTGCCCAACTACATGGTCGGCATGTCGGCAAGTAAAAGATTCTTCGCAGAGGCCCTACCGTGAAAGAGTATCATATTGCTTGCAACATTGTCGTACAAGGTGGTTCACGCCTCTTTTGATAACATTGTAATATATTGTTATAATATGAACAATTGTCAATGTGAAAGGATGTGAGAAATTGCACATCCCACCTCCCCCATTTTTAATTTTCAAGTGGCCTCTATGTGCCATTCAATATGGGATATATCAAGTATATTTCAAGTGCATAGCCATAGTCGTAGCCGTATTCCAATATATATCTTAGTACAGTATTTGTATTTGTATTCATAGTCATATATCAAATACATAGCCATAATCATATTTCAGTATGTATCCGTATATCAGTACCATATTTGTATCGTATCAATATCCATATTCATTGTTTTTGATTAGGGGGCAGAGATTTTTTCTTAATACAGATCAACGACTCTCATTTTTTTCCAAGGGAGGGAGGGTGCTAATTAATTGCATAGGTGTGTTTCGTCTGTTTTGGGCACATTGTCCACGAAGGAGCATTTAGTTAGTCCACGAATCTCATGCATTTTAAAGGCCTTTTGATTCCTTGCTGTTTTCCTTGATTGGTCTTTACTGAAAGAATTTTTTGGAAATTTCGATAAAAATGGGGGATGGGCTATTGGCAGGTGGTTTTGAAGACATTGACTGTGCGTGCCGGGCGTGCGTGCTCAGGTGCGCACCTGACTCCCGATCACGACATTGACTGTGCGTGCGTGCCTGACTAATTACGGACGCCTCCCGGTCACGCTCTCCGACCGTTTGACGCCGACCTCTCATGCCTCGCACCCATGAGTACATGAGTACTGGTAGTTACCACTTTCAATTCGGTGTTGGTTTCTTTCCCTTCCGCAAATGCACTAGAATTTGCACTGCTCTGCATGGTTTACCCGAGAGGTTCACCGTCTTCAATTCGTGGTGACACTTTTCGTAACTACAGCTTCAATGTTCTCTCAATGAAGTTGTCCTATGTGATGCATCTAGCTAATGCCACTTCTTGATTGATCTGCGTGCTGGTTTTGACAGCAAGCCTTGATTTCTTGTGTGCAGATCGAGCAGGTACGGTTCGTGTTTATTGTGCACTAGCTGGTTGATAGACTCAATGGGAGCCAGCTTGTGGGATAAATTGGGTCTGCCGCTGTTGATTGGCGTTGGTAGTCCAATTCTAGTCGCTGCTATCTGTTTCCTGAGCATTCGACTTTGGAATTGCTTGATGAAACTGATCAAGACACGGTCAGCAGGTCTGATGCCTCCTCTCTGAATTTCAATTCTTCCTCGAATCCTAGAATGGCTATTAGCGTACCGCTCTGCGTTTCGGAGTAAGTGTTTCTCTCGAGTGGACTTGAAAGATTGAAGACTCGGAAACTACGAGCATCTAAATCTGGCTGCTCTGTCTTTCTCTGTGCAAAATGATGACATGCTTATCTTCCTTCTTGATCAGTTGGGGTGAGTGCTCACGATCAGCCCCTCCCTGACAATGATGCTGCTGCCCACGCAAATGGTGTGTCTAATTTGGAAATGGGAAACAACTATGGCCCTGCTGATGGTGAGATTTGTTCTTGCTCCTAGCTTGTGGGTCTAGGATTTTTGAACCTCTTATCAATTCTGTGAACTTGAATATTGTGATAATAAGGTAGTCACTCAGGGACATTTGGGATTTGCTGTTGTACGTTGTTTCCTTGTTACTGATGCTGGTGAAAGCAAATATGTATCAGTTGGTGATTTGATGTCTCAGTGCTCGTCTCTAAGAGAGGGGAACCTTAAATCCACTGTTTCTTTCTCGTGGACTGTGAAAAATTGATTATTTTACTATTACTATCGAAACAGGGGAAGATCAACACTCAGGAGACAAACCTGGAGAAGAGTGTTGGAGTGTGTGAGGCTTAAGATTGTTTGGGTTCTTCCATTCGCATCCTGGCGGAATTGCTTGACTTCTTCATTTTTTCATGCGTAGGTGGCGAGTCCATAGCTGAACCTGAATCGGAACTGAGAATTGTGAATGGCGGTGAAGGTGAGAAATCTTGCTCGGACTATAAACTTTACCTCTCTCCGTTGTGCACAACGATCATTTCTTTGTGAATAGACTCTGTTATTGAAAAGCATTTGGTAGATGATTGTGCAGAACTTGAACATCCTCCACTCGTCAATGGATTTAGAACTTCGGGACGTTTGATTTCTTCGGGTTGGAATTTGCTTCGTTCTAAACGTAATATCTTACTCGTGTGTACCTTCGAACACCCACTTCACTTTGTGCATTCAGTCTAGACTCATGTCATCCTTACACAGGAATAGAATGAAGAAGACTTCATTTGAATCCAGTATTGAATATAATTATGAGATTGCAGAGATGGAACATGTCAGCGATCAAGAGGCCCATCCTCCAGTCATCAAATCTTCTGTAAGCAGTACGTGCCTTCCCACCAGTGCTATCCGTGGAGTCACATCCACATTAATTTCTTAACTTTTTATGAATTACTAAGATTCATGTTGTTCAAGATATTTTACAATGAAATCGCTTTGGTATGCTGTATTCATTTACTTAAGATACATACTAAGGCTATATATGTTGGCGAACTGCAGGCTATTTAGTTTTTAATGTTTGCACATGGATTGCAGACCCCAAAACCCAGGTCACGAGCGACGCAGCAAGAGGAGCTCTTGTGTCTGTCGAGATGGACGTTCCTCATTCCCAGCAAGAGGAAGTAAGTTGATCATGGTCTTGCAGGAATGTCAGCGGTGTCAGGCCAATGTTCTATCGCCTTGTCTGTCTTGTCACTTTGGGGTAGGATGGTAAAATTCTACTGTTGGAGCTCAATTATGAGGATTTGTTGACGATGATGTGAAAGACTAAGTTACATCGTCATTGACAATTTTGCAGGCAAGCACCTGTTGAGAAAGCTTGTCGGTGTTGGCCATGATTGTTACACCACCGGCTCCTAAAGCATTCTATGGAAGCACTTCGATTGCCTTCCTATTCAAGGGTGCTGATTCTACACTACGCTCACTTGGATGATCCTACTTCCTTTAGCGACAATGTATCTATCCTTGAAGTGAGTAACTAAGTGAATAAGGATGGAGCTTATAAGTGAGAAAGAAGAACCCCATCCCATTAGGGGATATGGACTCGAAGAATTGAAGAGGATGTCCAGAGACACTTATCTTGTTGATATCTTCACTAGAAGGGAGACTCTTCATTAATTTCTTAGTAAGTTTCACATTTAGGAGTGGGGAGGGGGTAATTTGTATGTGTTGTTAAGAGGGGTTTATGATTCTATTGCATTGGGGGGATGCTCTTAGTTGAGGGTAGGTAGGGGTGGTAATACTTGGTTGTTTTTTATTTTATATTTGTAGAGCAAATGAAATGTAGGTAGCATAGTTGTTGGCAATGTTGATTGTATTAGAGAGAGTTTTGGGTATGTGTGATTTGGGGGATATTTAAATCTTAAAGAAAAGTGTGGGAGGAGGTTGAATTTGTTGTATCTAAGGCTCCCATTGTAATGATGTTGAAAGGTTTTGTATTCCATTTGGATCTACAAAACTTATGATCACATAATCAAACTTCACAATCCTTCAATGTATATGTTTTTAATACCAACATTCATTAATGAAATTCTTAAAGCCTCATTATTCCAAGAATAGATGCAATTGTAAGTCATTGATAAGCCTTAAAATCATCAATTCTTCTCAATGACTTGTATAAGTTCTACAAATTTAGAAAGTTTTTATGTAGTTTGAAAAGATTGAACTATCTTTGAAGGTTTGAAGAGAAAATAAAGTAAATGCATACCAAACATTGAATATGTTTAAGAATCAAAACCTTTTACCATGAGTGTAAATAATTGTAGTGTAGAACATGAAAATGAAAACCAAATTATTGTACCATTCTAATTTTAGAAATGCAATTATAATCTTAGAACTTTAGACTAGGACAAAATCGACATTTTTTTGGACGTTTTTTTTAATGTTTTCCAAATAGAATTCAGGCCTTTGAGAGTTTATATTATTACTTATGCTTTTAAGCAAGGAAAATCATTGAGAGATGCTAAAGTCAAGCTTTGTAACTTTAAAGCGTGAAGAGCAAGGCTATACTATGCATGTATGAAGATTTTGAGAAAGAACATTCTAAGTATCTAATTTTTTTAAGTGATACAAATGTAATACACTTCAATGATTTGTAGAAAATATATATACAAGCTATGCATAAAACATCCAAAAAAAATCACTTATTTTAAAAAGTAACAAGAATAGTTTGGCCATTAAAAAGCTAGCTTTAATTTTGCTATGATAAGCTTCCAAATAGAAGGTATACATCTTTATTCAAAAGGGTAGAATTCATTAAGTCTATTCCCATACTAGGTAGACATATGTTTACCAAGGGGCATCTAAAAATAAATTATTTTATGTCTCCTACATCCACAAAAATAGGGGCCCCTTGCACAAGCACTTATGAACATTGAAGATGGTTTTAAGATCATTCTTTTGTGAAATCTCATTACTATAAAGCCTTCTTCCAAATGGTTAATTTTTAGTTTCTTTGTAAATTAATTTTCTTTGTTTCTTACAAATTAAAATGTCAAAGTGTCTATTTTCTTTAAAATAAAATTGTTATTCCATTTCATGAATAACTTTTGACCTACATTTTTTTAGGTTTGAAATTTTGGTAATGTGTTATCTCTAGTGATATACTAATTATCCAGATTTTATTTTATTTTATGTTTAAATATTTTTTTCCAAAAAGTCATAGTGCAACATATACTATGACAAATGCTATAGAAATTACGTGATGTTTCTTGCAATGACACCTAAGAATAAACTTATAGTTTGAAAAATTCTTCCACATACAATGTTTACAAAAGTAATTAATACACTTAGGATATTGCCATCACTATTGGAAAACTTAAATTTTTTCAATAAAATTGAACAACTTGTGATACCAAAAGAGCACTATGTATAGAATTGGGTTTTAAATTTCATTAATGAAGGATTCACTTTCTAGTAACTTAATCAATTTTGTAGTATGAAGGATAAGCCTTTGGGGAACAAATTTAATGGCTTTCCTAGTATAATTGAATGAAGTATTTTTGATTGAAATATGATCCATATATATATATTTATGTGTGTGTGTATGTAAAGTACTCTTTAAAATTTTCCAAGAAATATACATCTTCCAAAAGGCAAGAAATTACTACCATAAAATTTATAAAATAGATAAAATAATCTCATTTCATATACCTTCAAGAAAATATAATTTTGAAGTTGTAGACAAATTGATCTTCTACAAGATATTTGATTTAATTTAAAATGCTTGTAAAATTAATTTTATTGATGAAAAATTGAAGTTTAGAGTTCATGCCTAGTATGTCATTTGTTGTCAATGAGTCCAAATTCCATTCAATTTTTAAAAGTTGTCAATTATTTATAGAAAATTTTAAATACTTGAAGGATGATGAAGTTATCCAAACTTCTTAAAAATGTGGAAATGTATTGTAAAGTACAAATTAGAAGAATGATTTAGCAATGACTTTCAAACAATTGAAAGTTATAAACCACAACTCATTGATCATATGCATGTGGTTGGATCTACTATTGGACTAACCAATATTTAGTGATTAAAGATAAAACAAAGATACCAAAATTATTTGGAAAAACAATTGTGAGTTGAATGACTATATTTCTTACAAATTAAAAACCTTTTCACAATGAGCTTATAATCTAAATTTATAAGTACAATCAAATTTTAATATTAATTAGTTTCTAAATTCATATTTTAATGACCCTATTCTAAAATTTGGAAAGTATTCTTGGAGATGCACTTCTATGAATCATATTTTTACTACTTGAATTACACAAAAAAGAATATTAAAAATACATTACATACAAATAATCTTTATAATAATGGACAAATGAAATTGCACCTTATCAAACAATATTGTAGTGGTATCTAGAAATTAAGATGAGAATCATCAAATTGGATTACACGGCAATCTACAGCAAAGGCCTGGCACTGAAAACTTGAGAGATATAAAAGGCCAATCATTGTAGTGTAGTATTTAAGGTGTTTTCTAAACCTTTTAGTTAGTAGGTAGTAGATACATGCATATGTAGGAAAAAAAATCATGTCTTTTAACCCCTAAAGGACCGGCATGGTGTTTTTGGCATTATAAATTTTTTGGGCACATACCTATGAGCGAAGATTTGATTTATTTTAGCCTAAAGTTTTTCACAAGGTGTAGACAAGGAATATCTTTTAGTGTGTCAAATTTCAAGATATTTGGAAATATGAGTCATAAGTTGTTAAGCAATATGTTGTTTAGATATCAACTTGGGCAGCTCGGGCAGCTCTAAAAAAATCACTTTTTTCAAAAGTTAAAATTTGAAAGTGGTTTATTATATTTATGTATGCATGGAAAGATTTGATTCATTCCATTTTGATCAATGAGTCAAAAGTTATGAGGATTTTTAGTTTGCGGGCAGTTTTGGACTTTCTACTCTAAAATAAACTTTGAAGTCCTATATTTAATTCAATTTTCTATATTTTTGGAAATAAATATATGGATAGAATGTGGATTGTTTATTACAACATTTCAACCATTGGGATTGGCTTTTTTCAATTTTATAAATAAATTATTAACAATTTAGTATTTTGCATCATTCCCTACTTCATCTCTACTTACTAATTTTTTTTCTATATGTTAAGCAATTCCAAATGATTTGAAAATTTTTAAGCATGTAGCCAACTTGTCATTAACAAAGGAAGTCCGAAGGTACAATCATTTTGTGTTTTATTTCATGCAAATCTGACCTACTGAACTGTAGCTGCCCAGATTTCAGCAGGGTCAAAAAATGGCACTTTTGCAAGTCAAGTACTAAGATCTTGCAATCCACACGGTGGATTCTTTTGAAATTTTTTCCACATCTTTTGAAACTACTATAATACAAGATCCTACGGTAAAATGCATTCAAAAATGGGTTTTTTCAAAAATTTGGTACTTGTGCTAAAATTGGCAGTTTTAGAGCGTTTTTATTGAAAACATAGTCAAGGAACTTTAGGGGTTAAGCATAGCTTATATTTTGATATGAATTTTTTTTCAATTTTTTTCAAAACTTGGTCATATTTCAATTTTGAACAAGAAACATTTACCTTCTTCTACTAATAGAAGACATGTGATTATATCTCTAAGAAATAAATATGAAAACTTGCATTCATAAATTGTTTTAAAATCAAAGTATAGAGAAAAGAGGATTCTAAAGTCCTTCATTCTATATGCTCCCATTTTGCAACTAAGTGATTGCAAGAAAGATTGGTTCTTCTTTGTGTCACATTTAAAGTGACAAAGCTGACATCCGCTATAATTTTTGAAGTATGAACCAAGTGAATTTGAAATTTTTATTCAAGATGCCTATTGTAATTTGATTGTAATCATATCCTTACTATAATTTGAGAAATTTAAGAAAATCATTTTATATTTAAAAGTCAATTCTACTAATTTGTCACACTTTGTGGTTTAGGAATTTTAAGTACTATAGAATACCCAAAATTAATGATTTAGAGCTAAAATCTACTCCCACAGTAGGCCAAGCATCTAAAAATACATTATTTTATATGCCCCATGATTTTACAAATACCACTCCCTAGCACAAGCACTTTTGAACATTGAAGATGGTTTTGACTTCATTCTTTTGGTGGAATCTAATCACCATCAAGTCCTTACCAATGGACAATTTTTAGTTTTTTTTATTCATAATTTTCTATTCATTTTTATTTATACGTTGTTGTATGTATTTTCTATGACAATTTGTCTTTTTTTTTCACATAATACTATCTTAGTACTCACAAGTAGTGTATAGTACTTGCAACTTTACTTTTAGCCACTGTTTTTTCTAATCAATGTTTGAGGTTGTTCTTTTATAAAGTTCTCATAGTAATCAACGTCTGAAATTCAATTTTTAGTAAAACACTACAAATATAACCGGTCTTTCTTGCAACCTCCTAACTACATATGGATAACTTCATATTTATTTTTAGAGATATATTCACAAGTCTTTTATAATTCTTAAGAAAATATAGATTTTCTGTGAAAATCACAAACAAAACAAAACATTTTTTGGAAATGATTTCAAACAACTCCCAACAATGAAATTTGATCAAAAATGATTTTTTGTGGGGCGGCTTCATGAAAATGTTATGTAAAGAAGAAAATTGTCTTAAAATGTTTGTTTTTTTAATTAAAATCATGATTATGTTTATGACAATGTTTTAAGTTTATTTTCCAAAAAATGAGAAATCCTATAAACTTTTTAATCCTCTAAAATCCTTAATTAGATGCAACTAAGTTTTTTTAGAGGACCAAGTAGCTTCAAGGATTTCTAAGGTGTTTCAAAGTATGTAAATGACTTTAAATATATGCAAGCTCAATTTCTCTCTCTATGAGACAAAACCCAAAGCTACGTGCTAGTATACGGGTTCTTTGATGGAAAAGATCAATTTGTTTAATGTTTAACTGTTTAGGATCAATTTTAAAGTAGATGTATTGCTTAGTTTGCTTTTCATAGAAAATAAAGGTAAATTAGCCGATTGGGTATAGAAATAAGGGGCACTTTATATCCTATTCCTTCCTATTACCCACCTTCTTGACTAATGCTTTAGAAATAAAAGTCATCATCCAATCACTTTAATCCCAACCAAAAAGACATTATATGCTCTTTTCTATTCAAAATTCATTAGTTTTCTATATTAAAACATCCCTTTCAAAATTTTATATTTTCCTCATATATATATATATATATATATATATATATATATATATATATATATATATATACACACACACACACACACACACACACACACAATATTTCAACTTCAATTTTTTACAATTAAAAAATATTTAAATGAAGTTTATAATATTTTTTTCAGAAATTTCTTTAACAAAACCATAGCATTTAACATCATGGTGTAACTAAAGTACTCCTGAGAACACACCAAGAGAATCTTGATAGAAAACTTCAAAAGTGGGGTATTTTAAGTTTACAAGATACCACCTTCAAAGTATTACAAAAATTACAAATTTAGCAAATTTGGAAAAATTATTAAGAAAAAAGAAGATTCTTAGAAATACATTTTTTTTGATGAAGCTCCAAGATATTTAAAATCAAGAACTATGTAAAATTC
The DNA here is from genome assembly GCA_963969395.1 of Pseudoscleropodium purum. NCBI lineage: Eukaryota > Viridiplantae > Streptophyta > Bryopsida > Hypnales > Brachytheciaceae > Pseudoscleropodium > Pseudoscleropodium purum. Next base: position 32,588,392 of record OZ017795.1, read on the forward strand.
AATTTTGATCCTAAAACCTTGCCCCTCATAAAATAGAGAGCAAATACTACAATTAGATAGACAAATAATCTACCTAGATGCTAAAAATTTTGATACTTCAAAATTCACTAGAAGTGCTCAATGTGACAAAAACACGAGCAACATGTATGTTGTTAACAATAATTTTAGAAATTGAGGAAGATTGAAATTCTCATAGGAACAAGTGTCTTGATTTGTTTCGCTCTTTCATCAACCCCGTCTAGAGTTGGACACTCAAGAAACAGTTGGGGTGAATTGACCCCTTGCTCGTCCCTCCAAAGTCATTCTTGGGGTGCATGTAAATAAAAGCCCTTATTTTGTGTCTAATTAATTTATCTTCTACACCTCTCCTTGCTAATTTTGGACCTCTGATTGGAAATATGAATTCAAAATTTGCAAAGTTTATGATGCATGGCAAATAAAAAAATTTAGTGTTTTCCCTTGGGGACGAGCGAGGGGGACATTTCACCCCGGCACAAGAAACAAAGAGTAATAACTATAGTTTGACTCGCAAGACCAAGCAGCAACAACAACACTTGATCCTACAAGCTAACTCTCATCGCGTCTACCAACCAATTTGCAATATATGGTGGGCACCCCCAAATGTGCCACTAACCTCAAAATTGCCATCTTCATTTTGTATGCATCTCCAAATCAATTATGTATCTAACTATGTAGAAGAAACGCTTTCAAAATCAAACTTTGTTCTTTCATAATTTCTGCATACAATATCCAAATGTTGCATTCTTTGATGCAACATTTCACTTGTCATTTTGTAACTATTAACATTTGAATAGTCTATTAATAATAATTAGTTGCAATAAAAATAAATGACGGTTATAGGAATACCTACTTTAATATGAACTAGCTTGACACACAATTTAATCAAAATTGTTGTCAGAAACTTGCAAATTTGGTGAATGTGGGAAAATCGATTGTACATTTTTTACCTACAATATTGATTAAAGTAACAATAGGTGAATCCTAAATTGATGAAGTTTAAAATTCAAATTTATATATAGTCTTTTCATACCACAATTTGTCCAATTTTATTGAAAAAATTATCAATGAAGGCAATTATTCAAGTGTTTTGAGCCACCACATTGGTTTGCAATTTAGATGCAAGGAAAAAATAGGCAATTTGAATGAAATTATGAATTATGAATTATCTAAAACAAATAGTCCATAATCATGAATTGATGAGTTTTCTTGATAGGTAGTAATGGGAATTCTAGGACAATGTTGTGAAGTTAAGAAAATTTGATTTTGCGAAAATGATGGAGAAAATCTAAAAGAAACTTGTATTTGGAGATGGAAAAAACATTAAGTAAAAAACTAGGCACTACAAGCAAATTTGGCCAAGGGTGAAATTGGTAGAAATCAAAAACAGATACCACAAGTAGGAATTTGCATCAGAAGTGAACTGCAAGTCAAAAATGCAAATAAGAAAAATTGGTTATTAGGGTTAGAATAATTATTAGACACTAACATAGTGGTAGACAATCTAAAGTAGGAGAAAAAATAGTAAATTAGTGCACATTGCAAGAAATTAGACTAGGGATGAAATTTATGGATGAAGATTAGAAGGCTAATAGTATTTGGAGTAGGAAATTTGGGTTTTCTCACACTCTCTCTTGTTGCTTCTATTTGTATGTATGTGCGTTTGGAGAGTAGTTTTGTTTCAATGGCCCTTGATTCAGTGGACAGTGGCTCATTGTCATTACGAATAAACACTTTATTCAAGCTGGCCTTCGAAGAGGGCCGGAGTTTCTTATATTATATATGTGTTTTCTCTTGGAGGTTTTCATGAAAAGGAATTTTTTTCAATGTTGAGAGGTTATAAGGAATAAGTGAGAGTTATGACTTAAATTTTCTCTTGAATAGGTTTTTACACTAGGTGAAAAAGGAATAGAAGAAATGAAAAGGAGGCTTTGAAACTTTATTTCTCTTTGTCTTTCTCTCCGTGTTTTGCCTAATGTTAGAGAAAGATTATTTATGGGAAATCTTTAAGTAAAAAGATAGCTCTAAGATGCTAAGATTTTGAGGGATTGTAGGTCTTTCTATAGGCTTTCCATAATGAAAAGTTTGCCTAAAATAAAGCAAAGACAAAAATGGGGAGGCCTTTTTAGTGGAAGGAGGCTGGTCAATTGTCAACTCTAATTGAAACTTCCAACTTTGACAAATGAAATCTTGAGGAGCTGTAAAACAAGAAGAGTTTAATTTCTAGAAAAAGTTAGATTTGCAATTCAACTAACTAAGGGTTCTTGAAATTGGAGCAAGGATATAGATGGGGTGACCATTTTGGTGTGAGGAAGTCAAATGCCATCTCTTAATGAAACTACCAACTCTAACAAACAAGATCAAAAGAATAATGAAGCAAAAGGAGCTAAATTTTTGTAAAGACATGGACTTTCAAGCATTAGAGAAAATCTAGGTTTTGTGGAGGGCCATTTGAATTTTGGTTGTGGTGCAAATATAGCGGAAAAAAATTTGAAAAAAATTTGAAAAAAATAAAAAAATTTAATCAACAATCTAATGGGGTATACAAGTTGACACAAGCTAGCTATATTTTTTCTTATGGAATTTGGGCTGATTTTTTCTTTATTTGTAGATTTGCATGCAGTCAAATGATCCTCTAAAAGATTTAATTTTTTCTAATGTTGGCCTTTCTAAAATGCTAAATTCACTTAAATTGAAGCAAAGACAAAGATGGAATTGCCATTTTTGGATGAGAGGATCAATTGCCCTCTTGATTGTGAATTGAATGTGTTTTCAACTTACAAAAAGCATTTTTTGTTGATGTATTGAAGATTTAGAGCTAAGTATTTATGACCACTATTTGGAATTTGAAACTTGGATTTTGTAATATATACAATGTAGGGGAGCTTACCCATTTCCAAACACTTAAGCAATTACAAACATGTGGAGGGCGGGTTTCCTAAGTACAAAAACTTTCTCTTATATAAAAATAGAGTTTGGAAGGATTAGATAATTTTTCAAATTTTTTTAACTCAAAATATAATAATTATAAATTTTTTAGCCAAATTGTACTATATGACCTATATTAGTCATATAGACTTTTTTATTTCCAACCATAGGCTAGTTGCAAATCAATCAAAGGCTGATTGCAATATTGAGAGCGTTGTAACCAACCATCATGCACCACTATGGCTTTGGGAACCATGCCACTTCACATAAATAGACCAACTTACAAGTTGGAAATAGAGGGGTGATCAAAATGGGTCGGCTCCTATATGGTTGTAAGTTCATTTATTTCATGCACTGTGTTAGAGAAGAATAATGACCTATTTGAAAATTATCCTATTAATATAATAAGTTTGTTCCAAGAAGGCTTGTCAATGGAGATTTATTATCAAAAGGAAAATGATCTTTGACTTCTAGTTCTAATTAGGGATCTATTTCCAATTCAATTTCTCAACACTCCAAACTGACTTTTTACACAACATCAACAAATTTTATTTGTTCCAATTACTCACATGATATACAATCAAAATTTTATAGACCCAACAACATTCAAAATTCACTTCCAATTTAAAACAATCATTTCCCGACTTGGTCATTATCCTTGCACTACACGTTAAACCAATCACAATTTTTCAATTTCCTCCACTCAACAAAGACATTCCAAATATTCCACATTAAAGACAACATTCCAATTTGGAAAATAATGACAATCAACACTACAATGACACTTCAAACTCAAACTTGGACTTTTACTCCAAATTTCACCATTCCACATACACTTTTCATGTACACACTTATTCCAACTTGAATTCACTCACACACATTGTAACCAATTAGGCCTAAAATTTTATCATATTGATCTAGATGGTGAGCACATCAACATTTACAAATTTTTAAGATTTTAAATAATTTTCAATCATATTTCAATCTTTGCATTAAATTAGTCTTTTACTCAATTCATCATTAAATTTCTCAACCACTTAGCATATTCAATCTTCCTACTAGCTTCCATCACTAACTTCATAATACTATCTCACCTACACATCCATCATACAAAAAACTAAAAATACGTAGCCAACTTGGGGCTGGGACTCGCACTAGTACTTTCAATAGTGGGTAAAAGAAAATGAAAGAAAATTAGGACCTAATAAGATTTGCATTGACGGTTATCAATTTGGAGAGACAACCAACTAAAGCCACTACCAAATTGGATTTTAAAATACACAACTAAATTCAAAATATCAACTGACATCGGTGAAATCACAAGGCATCATATTTGGCTAGAATCACCTTACCACACATTCATTACATACCAAATTAGAATTCACTACCTATCCCACAACTAAGCACGCTTATTGAACTACCAACTTAGAATCTTGACAGAAACATCAACTGACTAGGTGGCAAAAGGACTCCAACTCGGATCAAAATAATCAGCCAAAACCACCCAATTGGACAACAAAATAGACCATTCACTATAAAAAAAATACCATCTGATTAGTTCCAAAAATTTACAAATTTTAATCCTAATCGGTTATCTACACACTAGTTGTGAGATTGGCTAGTAGTTTGTCATCTTGGTTGCATAATCTATAGGAAAAAGTCTAGAAACAATAATGTATAGTGCTTAAGAAATCAATTGCTTAAAAGGTCTAAGTTGTCACACTCCCTACCTAGCTCTTCTAGATTTTTTTTGACCATCATGGTTAAAAACTGTCATAAGACTTGCATCAATAGCCTTTGATAACCATTGCGGTATGTAAAAGAATTCCCAAAACTATAAATATGTTATTGGTCATAATCATCGTTATAATTATAGACATAAAAAATTCTTTTGAATTGATATGTATATATTCTACTTGGATGCTTATTACTTATTAGAGCCAAAAATTGATTTATTAATGACCAAACCATTCTTGTTACATTAAAAACAAATGATTTTCTTCTAATGTTTTGTACATAATTTGTATGTATGATCTCTACAAATCATTGACTTATACTAAAGTCATATTATATTATTTTTTTCTTAATAGCTTTGACTATTCAATCTATAAAAAAATTCTTAATATAAGCATAGTCTAATCTAGTTCTTTGACTTTGAGGTTATAAAACTTGACTATGGTACCTCTAAATGTATTTCTTTACTTTAGAGCATAACTAGTAAAAATAAGCTTTCCAACAATAAACTCAAATTGCAAAACATTGCAAAACTTCCTGAAATGACAATTTTGTCGTAGTCTAATGTTAAGAGCTTATAAGTAAATTTTTAAATTTAGAATGTCACGCTAAATTGGTTTGCACTCTTATGTTCTAGACTACAATGTACACTTATGATGAAAGTTCTAGATATTTAAATATATTCAGTCTTTGTTATGAATTTTTTTTTCACTTTACCTTCAAACCATTAAGGTCATTTCAAACCTCTATTAAGAATTTGTAACTTGAGGGACTTATAGAAATTTTGAAGACTTGAAAATTTTATGTTTTATAAAAGACATGCAACTACATCTTTGAATAATAACACTTTCAAGAATTTCAATAATATATCATGACAAAAAAAATACTTGTACAATGAAGGACTTTTGAAATTTGATTATTTGTCAATCATAAACTTTGTAAATTTGAATGGAATACAAAACCTTTTACCAATAGCAAAACAAGAGCTCCAAGTACAATACATTCAATCTCCATCTACACTCTATATAAAGACTTACAACATCCCCAAATCACACTTATTCAAAACTCTTTCTAATATAAGCAACATTGTCTTCAAATATGCCACATATGTTTTGTTTTACAAAACATAAAATAAAAAACAATCAAGAATTATCACCCCCACCAGACCTCAACTCAGATCATACCCGTCACCCATGCTCTCATACTCATTACCAAACATCATTCACCCCCTCTCTGTATGTAGTGTAAACGTCAGTGTCTCTTCATTTCCTCCCAACCCATAACCCGTAATGGGATGGAGTTCTTCTCTCTCATAAGCTCCATCCTTGCTTAATCCTTCGAGGACAATCACAGAGTGGCTAAGGAAAGTGCGATCATTTGGGTTACTATGGCGCAAAATTAGCAACAACTTCACACACGTGAAAAGAAAGATGATCAAAGTGCTTCCATAGACTGCTTCATCGGCACTTGCAACGATCCTGGACAACATCAACCACCTTCTCCACTATTGTTTCACTCAGCAACCTGCAAAGACGTCAACGACATAACTTAGCCTTCACTTCATCTTCAACAGATCAACAGATCAACAGATCTTCAGAATTGAGCTCCAGTAGTAGAATTTTACCATCGTATGCAAAATTGACAAGACAGAGATTGAAGAGGATGGAACATTGGCCACACCGCTGACATTCCTGCGTGACCATCAACTTCTTCTTGCCGGGAATGAGGAACGTCCATTTCGACAGGTACAAGGGCTCCAGTTGCTGCGTCTCTCTTGACCTGGGCCATCGGGGCTGCAACCCATGTGCAAACATCAAAAGCTGAACAACCTACGGCAGTTCGACGACATACATAGCCTGACTTAGTACGTATCTGAAATCCAACTCAAAGGAATCAAACGTCCGGAGGATGTTCAAATTCAGCACATTTGACCCCCAAATGCTTTCCAGTAACAGAGTCTATTCACAAAGAAATGATCGCTGTGCAGAACGGAGAGAGGTAAAGTTCATAGTCCGTGCAAGATTTCTCACCTTCACCGCCATTCACAATTCCCAGTTCCAATTCAGGCTCAGGCATGGACTCGCCTCCTGTGTATCAAAAAATGAAGAAGTCAAAGCAAATCCACCAGGATGCGAATGGAAAAACACGAAAGATCTTAAGCCTCACACTCCAACACTCTTCTCCTGGTTTGTCTCCTGAGTGTTGATCTTCCCCTGTTTCGCTAGTAGTAATAGTAAAATAATCAAATTTTCAGAGTCCACGAGAAAGAAACAGTGGATTTAAGCTGGTTCCCTATTTTTAATCCTACACCCAATTAAAAAAGTTCACAAATCCTGGACCGAAAAGGAGCAAGAATAAAGTTCACCTTCAACACGGCCATAGCCGCTCCCCATTTCCATATTACGCATGGCATTTGCATGAGCAACACCATCACCATCAGAGATGGGCTGATCGTAAGCACTTTCCTCAACTGAGCAAAACAGAAGATACACATGTTATCAGTTTGCACAGCGAAGGACAGAGCAGCCGTATTTTTCAAGTCTTTAATCTTTCAAGTTTACTAGAGAGAAGCACTTGGACGAAATCACCGAGCAGTACGCTAATAGCAATTCCAGGATCTGAGGAAGAGCGAGTTAAAATTAAGAAAGGAGGCAATAGACCTGCTGTCTGTGGCTTCAGCTGCTTCATGAAGCAGTTCCAAAGTCGAACGCTCAGGAAACAGAGAGCAGCGACTAGAATTGGACTGGCAACGCCAATCAACAGCGGCAGCCCCAATTTATCCCACAAGCTGACTCCCATCGCGAATGTCAACCCGTGCACAAAATACTACGAACCAGCTCGGTCGATCTGCAACGCAATAAATGAAGGTTTGCAGTCAGAGTCAACACGCAAATTTAGCAGTGGCATTAGACTGATCACCCACGATAAATTAATTGAGAAAACATATATTGAAGCGGTAATTAATTACGAATATGCCATCACAGCTAGCACGAATTCCAGCGTCGCCGACAGCACCTTCCCTTCTTTTAATTAGCTTTTGGTACGTCGGCCTTAATCTACTCCAATTCATAAATGTGCTTCCTCTAACTTCCTCGATCTGATGAACGAAGTGTTCCTAAGTGCCTCATCATTCTAGATCAAATGCTGAGTTTCATTACCACGATCACTCCTTGAAATGGTTATTGATCAAAGTGCAATTGCACACCGACACTGAACACGACTTCAATTGCTGCCACAAGCTCTGTATTAATTAGAACATTCAAAATGCAAAAGTCGGAACTCAAGAGAAAGAACACCATATATACAAAGCAGTGCAAATTCTAAAGCATTTGCGGAAGGGAAAGAAACCAACACCAACAGCGGGAAACTGCAGGCACTGACGGGTGCGAATATGACAGCAATGGGCCGGGGAGAGTTGTGTCTGGGAAGCGGAGAGCTCGATGCGAAATGTCTCCTAGATCAAAGTCCGACCTTCCCCGGTTCGCAATTCCCGGTTCACTAGCTACTTCAGCTGTTGAAGGGCAACCATATGGACTAACTGAACAACGGATCTGTTACTGAAGGATCGATGGAAGCATGAAACGCAACGACGGACTCTAGCAACCTCCGAGGACGATGAGCAATTGCAGCCGGCTGCTCGTATTTATATGATTCCAAAGCATTATAATAAGATAGTCTGCTCTGGGGCCCTCCTGTACGCGAACACAAAAATTGTCTGTGGGATAAATTCGGGCTCACCACACTCCCAATAGCGGGCGGACACATCACAACTTGAGAAGTTGAGGTGAAGCTGCCCTTAGTAGAAGTGCCGCGTTTTCGTGAAAGCGGCACGGCCCCTCCTATAAGGTAGAACTACCCAATTCCGTCATTTGCTCAATTCCTCGACCTCCGCCACCTCTGCTTTGGCCCCAATTCCATTGACTGCAAAATCCATCTCCATTCACTTTCCTGACAATTTCAGTGCATTAATGTCCAAAAAGGTAACGTTGTCATTACTTCATTGGTGGGAACTTAAGTGCCAATAAATACATGTTAAGATGAAAATGGATTGTTCATGAGACATTTTGACCCCACTCTATAGACAGTTTTGTAATTTTAGGGCAGCCTACTTTAAAAATTCACAGAAATTACAATTTTGATCGGGAAATTATAATTCCACTTAGGTTAGATTTGTGAAACAAGCACACATCTCTAAAAAATATGTACCTCTCTTAAAGTTTGCCCCAAGATAGTCAGATTGCAAATTAAGATGGTAATAGGCTATTTTATCTTAGTAGCTTTATAGGCTGACAATTGGATGTATTGTTCATTGAAAGATTTTGTAGATGGACTATTCATTAAAAAAGATTCTCTATTAGTCTACCTGGATCTCTCTTCCCTATTGGCTTCTGGAAAAAAACCAAAGCTAACCATAATAGGTGAGTCTATGAGATTGGAATGGATCTCTTTCCTATTGGCTTCTATTGACTAGATAAAAAATACCACATTTATATTAATAAAATAATCATTCTTAAAAAAAAAATTCCTTTTTTTGGGCATTCTTCCTCATCTTTATATTTGCAAACAGTGACATGCTCAAATGCTTAAGTTATCACAAATAGGTACTTCTACCTTGATATTGTAACAAAATCCAAGAAGTTGCTCAAGCAAACCATTGAGTGATCTAGTTTGTTTTTATATGGTAGTTTTCTATTGTAATTTGTTCAAAATGAAATTATGGTGAATCTCATTAAAATGGTGGTATTTCATGTGTCATTTATACACCTTGACATTTAAGACAGGTATACATTGCTAACATTTAGGTTAATTGTAGATTTCACAAATCCAAAACTAATATAGATATTAGACTGTATAGTCTGAAAAAGGCAAAAAGCTAGGATTGGTAAAGATTTTAGGTATCTAAGAGAAATGTAGATTTCAAAAATCTAATTCTTATATAGATTCTAGTGCAAAAAAAACACTTCAAGCCATGTAGTCTGAATTGCTAAATTGCCAAATTAGCAAAATATTGCCATTTTAATGAAATTGGTCATAGTTTTTCTTTGAAGTACATACAATTATCTTTTCAAATTCTTGTCATTGTTAACTATTCTAATCCTATTAATTATAAATTGTTGGAAAATTTTCCAAAAAATTCAATGGACAATTGTAATTGGTATTAAAATCCATATTATACAATAGCATGTCTAACTTCATTTAATAGTTTTTTTGTCATTCAAGAATATTTAAAAAATAATTCTTCATTATAATTTGTTCTCAATGGAATTTGAATTTTTAAAATAAAATTCCTAGATGATTATAATTATATTCTAATTTGTATAATTTGTTAATACAATAAACTTTTACAAACCTACCATAATTTCATTTTCCAGCACAATTTTTGATATGACTAGCATCTAGAGAAAAAAACATTTTTTCACAATTCAAAAAACATCAAAATTATATGTTTGTATTTAATTTGATAATGGAAATTTCAGATGTTTAAACCATTTGCAATATTCCATTTGTGTGCTATGTTGTTTTTCTTATTTTATTTTTTTAGCCCCCAATACTGTATGGCACACACTATGATCACATGAAATAAATTTATTATTATTATTATTATTATTATTATTTTCTATACATGCACATTTATATGCAGTCAAATAGCCTGCTATTGGGTTTAGATTTTTTGTAATGTGTTTTCTGTACATATAGTTTATATCCTTGCTATTGAATCAATGAGAATTTGAATAAGGTAACTGCACCTATAGCTAATCATGTAAGCCATTTTGGACCAAATGGTGAGCAATATGAGGTGGTGAAATTTTTTCACATATAGGAAGATAGCAAATATGGGAATAGCAAAATTTTCAGAATTTTACTCCTAAAATTGAAATTTCTATAAATTTTGGGAGTCAAAAACTTGTGCACTTCACTAATAGCCAATGTCTAGAATCTTCCAATTTTGATTATAGGTGAATTACTATCCTACTCACTACTTCCTACTTTTTTGCTCACTATTTTGGAACACATGTCATAACATTATTAATTGTTTCAACATTGAAAAAGACCAAAAAAAATATTTCCAAACTTTAGTTGGAAATTTGTTCCAATCTTAGTTGGAAATAGCTACACCCTATAGGTTGGTTACCGGGCATGGTTGAAAACTGGTGCTTCTACTTTATTGTGATATCATCTATTCTAAGCCTTCTAGCAATACATGCCCTTGCAATTCTATAAAAGGACCAGATTCACAAATATAATTTAACCCTTTAGCACTTCAACGTCCACTTTCTAGGCAACAAACAAATTGAACCTTATTTTAATTTCTTTCTCATTACTTAGATGAAAGTCATCCTAAAGATACTTTGTAAAGATACTTTGTCAAGTTGTTGTTCTATCTAATGGTTGGATTTGGTGTGACGAAAATACATATTTTCTAAAATTACAAATGTGGAAGTATGTCAACTGGTTGATTAAGCCAAAATTGCATTGACTCTAGTTCAAAATTGGATTTACAAAAATGATAGGTCATAGATTTAAAGAATACAAAAATTTTAAAAAATCACTATCAATGTGAAGAGAAAGACTTCATAAGATTTAATGTAATTATAAATTTATAACCATCATAATACTTATAGAGAGATAAATAATTTTGCCCTTGTAAATAAGCATATATGCCTTCAATTTATAAACTTGTTGTGAGAGCCAAAAAATAACTTACAAGTCAAAAATGATCAAACAATTTTTGTTAAATTGAAAAAAGAATGTTTTTCATCAAAGCTTTTTGTATACAACTTTATATTTGGTCTATACTTCCCATTATATTAATACAAGATTCATATATGTTTTATTTAATTTAATATAATTAATATATATTATATTTTAAAAATGGTGTATTCAAACTCTAATGGCTTTTAAATTGTAGAATCTGATTTTGTCCTTTAAAATGGTTTTTCTTTGACTTTTGTACAAATCTATTTAAATGAAGTTTTTAGGACCTAGTTTCTATCTTGATAGAAAACTTTGCAAATTTCCTATATGTGAAGATTCCATTGTAATTGTAATTACCATGATGTTTTTTTAATATAGAATGGCACGATATTTGGTTTATAAAGTTCAATCATGGTAAAATTTTGAGATTCTTAAAGTAAATGTTGTTTTAGATGTGAATTTCCTACAAAACATGTCTCTCACAAACAATAAATCCTAACGCAAAAAGTAAAGAATTTATGATTTGAAGGTCAAGACAAAGATTTACGTAAATACAATTGCCTTAAATGAAAATAGCAACAACCATCCAAAAAGTGTAAGAACAACTTGGATGAATGCCTAACTTATTCAAATAATTTGAAACTATTCAATTTTAATATAATATTTTTTGGACTACCTCCAAAAATATTGGCTTATTTTTTGCACTTTAATTAATTATCTAACAGGAAGTTGCCCAAGCTGGTAGGAACTTGTGGTAGTGACAAATAGATCATATACAATGAAAGATTTTGAAGTTTGGTAGCATGGTCATAAGCCTCGTCCTTACATGGTTAATCATTTAGGAAGGATTTGCTACACCACTTTGAGGTCTAAAAACTTCTTCACATACACAAGTATAAATAGGCCTCTTCAATGTACCCACAGTGAACATTTCACAACGAGGACCAACACTTTCACACATACATGCCATTCCATCTTCAAAAATTCATAACTAATCCCACAATTATCCAAAATGTATGTTTCAAAGTGAACTATGTATGACTTCCATTTATCTTGGAAGGAAAATTTTCTGAAAAATAATTGGAGATGCACAATAATACATAAAGGCTAGATAAGCGCATTTGAAATCAGCAACAACATCATCTGAGAAGAACGATGAACTGCTACATAGAATATATGCTGAGCAACGGAAGTGCGGAACAGCATGGTCAGCATCGACAACCTTCTCAACTGGCGCTTCATTCATCAACCTGCAAAGACGTCGAAGACATAACTTAGACTTTCTCTTCATCGTCAACAAATCTTCAGACTTAAGCTCCAGTAGTAGAATTTTATCGTCCTTGCTACACAAATTGACAAGACAGAGAAGGGGATGGAACATTGGCCACACACAGCTGACATTCCTGACTAGCTACGAACTTACTTTCCTTTGCTGAGGAGCGGCCACTTCAGCAACCACATTCGCTCCTCTTGTTGCAGTTTTTGTGACCTGGGCTTTGGGGCCTGCAACGCATGTCCAAACACCATTGATGAAAACATCCAACGCCCATTTACCGAACTAGCCTATCTTAGTATCATAAATTAATGCCACATAATTAGTGCTTTCATTCTAACTTAGTCGTATGAAATTCAAACCCCAAACTGTGGTCTGGATGTTTGTAGATCAACTCTCTTGAACAGCATGGAACTTAGTATTTCATAATGAGTTTCTAATTCGGATGTGAATTAAGAACTCAGTGGGTAGCACTGGTGTCAGGCAACGGAAATTATGTACTGGTCAGAAGAGACTTGATAACTTGAGAGCACTTGGGCCTCTTGATCCATCACTCTCTCACTGCTGGGATGTTCTATCCTTGTAATCTCGTGTTTAATACTTAATTGAAATTAATTCATCTAAATTCTTTTCACGTCAATTTCGATATTCTACAAACCGAAAATTGTGACATACATTTTCAGAAAGGGCTAATTTCAGGCCACACACTAGGGCAGGTATACATTGAGGGTTCAGGCAGGCCAAAGAAATGGAATATGGACAATTTAACGAAATTGATGTTTTTTCCTGTGTTTGAGTGATATGAGTCTAGAATGGATGAACAATGTTAATGCAGGCGCTAGCTACACACAAACATGATGATAGGTTCCAGAACGAAGCAAATTGGATCCTCCGTGAAGAATGATTGAATGTCCCGAATTTTTTGATCCATTTACGAGTGGAAGATGCTCCAACTAGCTCATTCAACCAGTAAATGCTTCTTTAATACAAAAGAAAGGAAAGCAGCAGAACGCAAAGAGGTGGAATACAGTGCAATCTCACGTTCACCGCCATTTTCCGTTGCCATTTCCAAATCAGGCTGAGCTACGGACTCTCCACCTGTGCATCAGGAACGGAAGAATTGAAGTGAAGTAATGCATCGGCCAGTCAAAGGGGCAAGGAAAACGGCAGAAATAAGTACCAGCCGACTACCAGATTCTCTTACCTTAAACAAAGGGCGGAGAACAGAGTCATCAGATCACCACTATATATAGAGAGAGAGAGAGATATTCATCAGCACCAGTGATACGGGAAAAAGCAACAACAAATGAATCAATCAAAATTCATCTCGATTTCGTTTTCAACTTGTCTGATTTCGAAGGTCACAAGTCCTGGACAACAAATTGGGCCACAACAAATCCTCACCTTCAGGAGAGCCAAAGGTGTTCTCCAAGTCAGTCCCAGCCGCATTTGCATCAGCAGTAGCAGTAGCACCAAGTTCAGGGAGGGCATGGTCTTGAGCTCCATCACCAGCTGACGAAGAAGGGAGACGAATTGAACCTGCCATCATTTTGCACAGCGAAAGTCGGAACTGATAGTACTTACGTTAGACTAGCTTGGATACCCACAGTTAGCTAGATACCCAGAGTTCTCATAAGGAAGCCGCAAGATGACGAAAATATAGAATTGTGAAGTGAATGTACAGATAGGATATATAATTTGAGGAAAAGTTGAAATTCATGCAGAAATTAAGCTAGGATCGGAGGCAACAGACCTGCTGTCTGTGTCTTTCGCCGTTTCACCAAGCACTTCCAAAGTCGAGCGCTCAGGAAACAGAGAGCAGTCACTATGATTTGAATGGCCACGCCAATCAACAGCGGCAGCCACAGTTGATCCCACAAACTGGCTCCCATCGCGTCGATCGATCTATCAACCAGCTAGTGCACAATATGATCGATACGAACCAGCTCGCTCGCTTGCTCGCTCGATCTGCACACTGGAAATCAACAATCAAAAGAGAGTGGCATGAGACCGACAGTGCGCGCAGTACTTCATGAACTCTGTACTACCTCGTGCAGTGCACTCTGTAAGGACGCTGCGGACCCGGGCCACAACAGTGCGATGGATACTGTAGTCATTTCAGTCTTGACTGCTTTTTGGATGTGTTTTAAATAAACGTCACATCCTGGATTTTTCCTGGTCTCTTCGTCGGCAAGCTACAGTGAAATGCAATAGGAATAGGAAATAGATAGGAAACAGAGCTGGGTCCACACAGTACTTTGGCCCTGTGTTTTCTCCTTGTAAAAATCACTGAAGTTTTTTATTTGCCACATATGATAAAATTTGCAAATTCATATTTGCAATGACTTACACCAAAAATTCTAAAATAATGAACATCCATAGAGAAAGAAATTATTCACAATATAAAAATATTGACATTATAGGAATCAATTATTTGTTAGTCTACAATTAATGCAATACTCAAAAATTGAAAATAAAAGTTGGAGTATAAAAAATGAAACAAAAATTAGGGTTTTTGTAACTCTATTCTTCAATGCCATAGTTGTGTTGGGATGAAACTTCAAATTCATTGGATGATTTTCATTATAATTAGCAATTCAATTCCACTTTATGCAATGAAAATTACAAGAACGGCATTCTTTCATCAAACCAACAAAAGAATTTATATTGGTAGGTAAAGCATATTTTAATATACAAAAAAGATAAAGTTGAAAACCAAATGTTTTCAAAGAATATAAATTCATCTAAGAAATGATTTTTGGTGATGTGGTAATGAAATTGTTTTTTTTTATGGACTATTCTTGGATTGCCTCAAAAGACATAAAATAATTTCAATGGTCTTTTTCCTATCATCCTAAACCACATAGTTTCACAACCTGAAATTTCATCCATTGATTTTTTGAAAGATTCTAGATATTTGATTCCAAACCTCTGTGCTTTTTTCTTTTTTTTTTTAATTTGAAACCATGACCATTCTAATTTTCAAGAATCAATAAATAAGTAGTATAAAAATAGTTCAAAATCACCTAAGTTAGTCAAATAATTTTCTTAAAATTACAAATGGATGATTTCCATCCATTTTTATATTCAACTTTATTTATGGTTAATAGACAATCATCATTTAGTCATATTAAAGTGATTTTAATCTCAAATTTTTTGTATCATCAAGATTAATGACAATGAAAACAATACACCTGTATTGTATTCTAGCTCTTTCAAACTAGGTCATGAAACTTTATTTTTTGACAAAGTGTGACTTAGGGAAGTGATTTCAATCAACCGGATTATTAATGTGGTGCAGAATCATCAACAACATAATTTGTGACAAGAAAAATGAATTGTTTCCATACATTAGAAGAATTTTGGGGGGTCCAAAAGCTTGTTTTGGGCCTGTTCCTCCACAGCTGTTCCTTGTAGCAAGGGGAACAGCCTACTGTCAAAAAAAAAATTTCATAAAACATAAAAACAAAAAAACTTTTATTTGGTCGATGACATGGCAAGATCTCGGCCATGTCAAACTGCTACGTCGAACCTGTTTCCTACGTTCACGGGTTGTGATAACTCACAGGCATCCAGAAGCCCCCCAAATCTTCTAATGTTTGATTACTAAGGAGCAGATGAGTTTTCTATATTAAAACACAAGTTTCAAATCTTTGATATTTAATTTCCTCTTGAAGTAATATATATCTAAAATTTAACTTCCTTTTTTTATAATTAAAAAAACATTCAAATGAAGTTTATATGATTTTTGAAAAGTAATTCCTTTGAAAAGATTATTGCAAGAATTTCAAAAATGTTTTAAATAGTATGAATTTTTTTATGGAAATTGGAGATGATACTTAGTCATAAACATCAAGGAATCACTTAAACAATGTTGTTTTTGAGATTACTTTAAGAGAAATTTGATAGAAAAGGTCAAAAGTGATGTATTTTAAACTTTCAAGATGCTACCTTTAAGGTATCGCCAAAAAAATTATATTTTTTGACAATTTTGGAGAAACATAAAAAGGAGTGAAAAATAGATTATTGAAACTATATTTTCTTCGTGAAACTCCAAGACATTAACCCTAGAAGGCCCCAAGTCGTTTTGGATTCAAAGACATCATTGCTTTTGAAGTGCTATAAATCTAAATGTCACTAAGTTATAGAAGTCTCAACTATATAGTATTGTAGTGAACATGTTCTAAATAACAAAGGTCAAATTTGGATTCCTTTGCCCCCATGGATTGCAAGATTATAATGTTTTAATGTTAAAAAAAATGCTGAAATTTTCCTAGCAACACATTTGGAGGTCAAATTTGATTTCTAAACCCACTCAAATGAATAAACCATGTGTCTCCTAGTCACATTCTTCATACTATCAAAAAGCTCTCTACAAAAAGGAATTTGTAGGCTTTGTTTTGCGGCATTTACACCTACAATGTGAAACATATGAATTTTTGAGTTATTTTTTAATTTTAAAAATGCAAAAAAATATTTTTATTTTTATTTTGAGGTATTTCTAGTTTGAGGTAGTTCTATCATGAAGTACTTTCATTATGTTGGCCCCAATATATTCTTGCCTAAAATGTAGAATTGCTTGTATAAAAGTTTGTGATTGATTTTAGGTCACATATTTTCATCACTTTGAAAATTCATAGTAAATTCATGAGATGTCCCAAAAATGAAATAAAATAAAATTTGTAATCCTCTTTTGACTTTCAACAAGATTCATTAAAAAAATTATAATAGGAATCATGCTCATTCAAACAATTAATTTTAGGTGTAATTACCTTAGCTATTCATTATACAAATACACTTGCAATCAACTTTGACCAAAAATCATCAAATTTTAATATTTTCCAAGGATGATGACAAAGTGAATTCAACCAATTGTAATAATTTTGTTCTTCAATACCTAAGAATAGATTTGAATGAGCACTTCCAAGATTCAAAACTACAACAACTTTTCAAAAGCAACCAATGAGAAGTCTGCGAAGTTTTTGAAAGTAACCAATAAAAGTTGAGACATTTTGTACTTCAAAGGGTGTCCACTCAAGGTGAGTCTAGTGTTATGTATAGGATATCCTATGTTCACAACTTTAAGAAATTATAAAATATTGCTAAAAAAATATAAAGCCACTCAAAATGCATTTTTCTTGAATTTGCTAATAATCTCATAAATTCTTTTGAGTGATTCGACCAATAATATAATAAGACCAAAAAAATAGCAAGACTACAAAAAAAGTTGCAATTAGGTGTTTTCTACCTTATAACTTTTGAGGGTGGATAATTCTTTATCACTAAAACCTTGTATCCATGTATAATACTCTTATATTTAGCACATTAAAAATTCATATCTTATTCACTTGACGTCTAAATAATGCATACTAACATGCAATGAAATCTTCTTTTTCTTCCCAATAAGACCAATAGAAATAAGCTTTTTCATACAATAGCAACCTTGCTCATCTATACCTTAGATTAGATTGTCTGTTTTGTTGAATGGTTTGTTATGGTGAGATCTATGGAATTGTACATCTGCCACCTACATTCTTGGTACCACTAGAAAGCCTTTAGCGAGGAGGGATACATAGGCTTTGAATTTCGAAGTTTTATGAATTAAAAATTAAAAAATTACTTTTATTTTCATATTTTATTCTATTGTCGCAATGGAATAGGACACACTTGTAATAATTATGTTGAAGTTAAGATTAACGCACCCATTCCTATCCATGTACCCCATTCTATCATCATGTACCAATAGAGTGTATTCTAGACCCAAAATGTGCACCATTGATACATGATGTCAAAATGGGGTACCTGGATGGGAATGGGTGTCTACGTTAATGGCGATTATAGGTGCACATAACTTTCAAGACGGGAAAAACATCCTTTGCAAACTGTCACCAGTCAACAGGAACAGAGTCCATTCCGAGGGCACCACGTGGCGATCACCACAGAAGAGGAAGCCGGCGAGGAAACTAAAGAGGCTGATAAGAAATAACGCAAACGGTAAAGAAATGGCCACCAAGACGCGATAGGCAAAACTATGAGACCCTACGTCCGCCGAAACCCTAACCTTCTCACCTTGTACACCGTCCGATCCATTCACCGATCAATCTCGACCGTCGAAAGCGGCTCTACAGAACCCAAACTCGCATATACTGGCGAGGCGGTCCTATGCGAGTCCTCTTTCCCAACTAGAGAAGAGCGGCCCTGCTCTCTCTGTTCCATTCTATCTCCCTCAGTGTTTTGGTAGTTTCCGCTCTCTGAATCTCGTTGCCCGGTGGGCGTGGACATCGCAAGCTCGCCAAGATGGTATGTCGCATTTCCTTCTGTTTTTTTTCTTCGTTTTTGGTGAAGAATTGGTGTAGTTCTCGACGTTGCGAGATCTTCTCGGGCGCTTGAGCTTTGTTGTGAGAGAGAGAGAGAGAGAGGGTAGCGTGTTGCTTGTTTTGGGGGCTTTGCGACGGTGGAAGTTCGGGTGGCAGTCATGGTGAAGAGATTTGGGTTCTGGAATTGGCGGCTGCTGATTGGTTTTCGTTCGTTCTGGTACCTGGGGTTTGGATGCCGTTGTTGATATCCTGACGGTGAGATTACGTTTTTGTGCTACAGGTGAAGTTTTCAGCGGATGAGCTGCGCTCTATCATGGACAAGAAGCACAACATCAGGAATATGTCCGTTATTGCCCATGTGGATCACGGTATGTGAATCTTTTTTTTGTAGCATTAGCATGCGAGTGTTTTGTATACGAGTGTCGAGTTCGTACGATTCTCTGAAACGCTTCTGGATTTTTAGCACTAAAAGTAAACCGATTGTCTCCTTCAAGCATTACCCAATAATATTATGAACACACTTTCTCGGTTCACAAATCTTAGGTCGCAAGGTCTCTGAACGCACCGTATGCTTTCTGTTGTTAAGTTAATGTGTTGAAGGTTCACTATCGTACCAGCTCACAGTTCTAATGATGATTTTTCTTCATTACACTGGATCAACGCCGGCATCAATTTTTGGAAAGATAACTCAATTTTCTCTAATTTCTGGCGTGTTTTTGTGTCGTTGTCGGAGAGTTTTTGTCTTTCTTGGGTGTCTGATCTATTTAATATATTTTTTACGAGCAATTCACTATTTCGTTGGTTAGGGTTCCTCGGGTTTCATGTTTTCGTGAAAAGAAAGGTGGAAAATGACTTCATAGAGCTCAAATCTGATCTAAATTAGTCAATTACGTCAAGAACATCTTCTGGTTTCTGCTTGTTCCAGTTTAATCCCTGACCTTTGAGGATGAGGGATTCATTATTTTAAAGAGACCACAATTTTACTGAAGAGTAATGTAAATGGGGATATTATTTATATCATTAGATAGAGTGAAAATCATTGCTTGCACTGTCCCGAATAGAATAATTACTTGATCATCTTAAATCTCCATGTAAATACTCATTAAAAATGCTAAAAAAAGAATCTCGTTATTGGTATATTTTACTTTTAAAGGGTTCAAGTATTTTCAGAGATGAAAATTTTTATAAACACCTGAATTCCCTGTTTACACTGGAAATGGTACACACCATATTCTGGTACGGTTGTAAACTGCGAATTCTAGAGCCTGTTACGATTGTAGCTGCTTTAGGTCTGCGTTGAGAATCTTGATGACCACCAGAGACTAAAAAGACTTGACTTGTGACGTTTGTGTTTCACAGGAAAGTCGACCTTGACGGATTCTCTTGTAGCTGCTGCGGGAATTATCGCTCAGGAGACTGCCGGAGATGTCCGTCTTACCGACACCCGTACCGATGAGGCCGAGCGTGGTATCACCATCAAGTCCACTGGTATCTCGCTCTACTACGAGATGACCCATGAGTCTCTCAAGGATTACCACGGTGAGAAGGACGGTCATGACTACTTGATCAATCTGATCGATTCCCCCGGGCACGTCGATTTCTCTTCGGAGGTGACTGCTGCTCTGCGTATCACCGATGGTGCGTTGGTGGTGGTGGACTGCGTGGAGGGAGTGTGCGTGCAGACCGAGACTGTGCTCCGTCAGGCTTTGGGAGAGAGAATCCGGCCCGTGCTGACTGTGAACAAGATGGACAGGTGCTTTCTGGAGCTGCAAGTGGACGGTGAGGAGGCCTACCAGACCTTCCAGCGTGTGATCGAGAGCGCTAACGTGATCATGGCGACGTACGAGGACGAGCTATTGGGAGACGTGCAGGTGTACCCCGAGAAGGGTACCGTTGCTTTCTCCGCCGGTCTTCACGGATGGGCTTTCACTCTGACGAACTTCGCCAAGATGTACGCTGGCAGGTTCGGCGTGGACGAGAAGAAGATGATGGAGAGGCTGTGGGGCGAGAACTTCTTCGACCCTGCCACGAGGAAGTGGACGACGAAGGCCACTGGGTCTCCGACTTGCCTGCGTGGATTCGTGCAGTTCGTGTACAACCCGATCAAGCAGATTATCAACATTTGCATGAATGACCAGAAGGACAAGCTGTGGCCCATGTTGGCGAAGCTGAACTGCGGGCTGAAGGGTGACGAGAAGGAGCTGATCGGAAAGGCTTTGATGAAGAGGACCATGCAGGCGTGGTTGCCCGCTGCGAGCGCTTTGTTGGAGATGATGATCTTCCACCTGCCCTCGCCAGCTACGGCCCAGAGGTACAGGGTGGAGAACTTGTACGAGGGTCCTTTGGATGACCAGTACGCGAACGCCATCCGGAACTGTGACCCCAACGGTCCTCTGATGCTGTACGTGTCGAAGATGATTCCGGCTTCCGACAAGGGTCGTTTCTTCGCTTTCGGTCGTGTGTTCGCCGGCAAGGTGTCGACGGGAATGAAGGTTCGTATCATGGGTCCGAACTACGTTCCCGGAGGCAAGAAGGATCTGTACACGAAGTCCGTGCAGAGGACTGTGATCTGGATGGGAAGGAGGCAGGAGTCTGTCGAGGACGTGCCTTGCGGTAACACGGTGGCCATGGTTGGGCTGGACCAGTTCATCACGAAGAACGCTACGTTGACTGGAGAGAAGGAGGTGGACGCCCACCCCATCCGGGCGATGAAGTTCTCGGTGTCTCCCGTGGTGCGTGTGGCCGTGCAGTGCAAGCACGCGTCAGATCTGCCGAAGCTGGTGGAGGGTCTGAAGCGTCTGGCGAAGTCTGATCCCATGGTGTTGTGTATGATCGAAGAGAGCGGTGAGCACATCATTGCCGGAGCCGGAGAGTTGCATCTAGAGATCTGTCTCAAGGATCTGCAGGACGATTTCATGGGAGGTGCCGAGATTGTGGTGTCGGACCCCGTGGTGTCGTTTCGTGAGACAGTGCTGGACAAGTCCGTGCGAACGGTGATGAGCAAGTCCCCCAACAAGCACAACAGGCTGTACTTCGAGGCCCGACCCCTGGAGGAGGGTCTTCCCGAGGCCATCGATGATGGTCGCATCGGCCCCAGGGACGACCCGAAGGCGAGGAGTCAGATTTTGGCCCAGGAGTTCGGTTGGGACAAGGACTTGGCGAAGAAGATCTGGTGTTTCGGTCCTGAGACGACGGGCCCCAACATGGTGGTGGACATGTGTAAGGGAGTGCAGTACTTGAACGAGATCAAGGACTCCGTGGTGGCTGCTTTCCAGTGGGCGACGAAGGAGGGTGCGTTGGCCGAGGAGAACATGCGCGGCATTGCCTTCGAGGTGTGCGACGTGGTGCTTCACACAGACGCCATCCATCGCGGAGGAGGTCAGATCATCCCGACGGCGAGGCGTGTGATGTACGCCGCCCAGCTGACGGCCAAGCCCCGTCTGCTGGAGCCTGTGTACTTGGTGGAAATCCAGGCGCCCGAGGGAGCATTGGGTGGCATCTACGGAGTGCTGAACCAGAAGCGTGGTCACGTGTTCGAGGAGGTGCAGAGGCCCGGAACGCCGCTGTACAACATCAAGGCGTACTTGCCCGTCATCGAGTCTTTTGGATTCTCCGGCACCTTGCGTGCGGCCACTTCCGGACAGGCGTTCCCCCAGTGTGTGTTCGATCACTGGGAGATGTTGAACAGCGACCCCATGGACCCTTCGTCCCAGTCTGCCACCATCGTGACGGACATCAGGAAGCGCAAGGGACTGAAGGAGCAGATGACCCCGTTGTCGGAGTTCGAGGACAAGTTGTAAGGATGCGGTAGTTTTGGAAAATTTTACTGTTTTCTAGATGCGGCATTTAGATAGTGTTAAGATCTGTATTGAGATGCATGGGCTTTAGACCATGGCAGGTGGGACGTGGTTGGGTGTGGAAGCACCTGTTTTCGTGCCTTCGAAGAGTGCTCCACGAGGAAGTGGAGGACAAGAGTATTCCGGACTTTTGTGTTAGATTGACCAGGTGGCTATTATCATGAGCTTTCTAGTGCAGGTGACCTGAATCTGATGTTGTCGGCTTCCTTTTGCCATTGAATTGATTGAGATTGGATGCTACATTTTGTGCCACTACCTTTGACAACTTTAGGGTGATCGATTCAATTTTTGGCGATCCAATTTTTTAATATATGTCTTCGGCAATTCTCTAGATTTGGGTGTAGTTTTCCTGCCATTAAATCTCTCTTTGTTACGCTCCCACTAGTCACCGTTAATCTTGTTTGTGCCATCAATGTCTTAGTTTGTTGATTTTTGTAGCATCTGTCTGTTCAGGGATATGTATTTGATTGCTTTTCTTGCTTGCGTGATTGGGTTTATGGTAACAGTCCCAAGTACCAAGGTGGAACTACCCAATACCACCATTTACCCAATTCTGTCACCTACCTGTTCTTCCCATTTCCGTCACTGGCCCATCTATTACCATAATCTTACTAATCCATTATCATGATGGCAATATACTGGGGAGTGAACACATCAGCCCATGCTTCAACAATGGTTTGATCATGCCTCAACAAGGGTCTACTCACAGTTTACATTTCAGCTTTGAAAAATCACAAAAAATTCAATTCTTGTTGGAAAGCCTTCATTCATTTTGCAATTGACTTCTCTCAAACAATTCAATCTCTGAAAAATATGAGAGCTCAAAAATAGCTTTTCCAAAGTATCTAGATTGCAAGTCTAAATGGTAATGGGTAGTTGTACCTACAATGCCTTGATAAAAAGATTTGCACCTCCATTTGTTTCACAATGTGAAGACTCCATTTTCAAACACAATCTTTTGCAGTTCCTATGCAATTCTTACATAATTGCCTTCTTACTTAGCTCTGATCATGTAAACCAAATTTCATTTTTTTAAAAGGACTCACTTTTTGGTGAATTTTAAACATATAAATGCATGACATTACATGGTAACTGATTGTGAGCTGTCATTGATGAATTTTCAGAATTCAATTGCACATGCTTGCTGAAAACGTCAGTAAGCATGTTTGTCCTTCTCAAAAATATTGCAAGAAAGTTTTAAAATTCACATAAAAAGATTAATTATATTTTATAAAATTTAATGTTAAAAATTCATCAAAAATTAGTTTGTTTTTTCTTAGAATGAAAATTTGGAATGCATGATCTAGAAGGCAATGATGCATGAATTGCAAAAGATTGTATTTGAAAATGGAGTATTTGTATAGGAAACAAAGGGAAGTTTAAATCTTTTTGTTTGGGCAATGTACATGCACATGATGTCTCAACCTTGAATAAACTTGGAGTAATCCCCAAAGGACAAAATCCATCATGATATAGTTAAATTTGAAACTGTCCCTCACTCTATGTCCTCCATTTCTTCCCTACTAATAACTGAAATATTTTTATTTTATTTTTCATAGATGAAACATATCTTATATTTGTCTTGAAACATTCAAATTTTTTGTGAAAAATTCAAATTATTGTGTATTTTTGAAGAAAAAATTTTAAAAATTCATATCAAATACAAATCATGTTCCAAAATCTAAAACTTTCAAAACAGAATTAGACTATTAGTATAGAAGATTTTATTATAAAGAAAATTTTCACATCACTCCATATTTTAAAATGTGATTATAGATTCTCAACTTCAAAGTTCACTAAATGTTTTTTTTAGGGAATTTTAAAGATTGCCAAGTAGAGTAGTAAGTATACTTGATAAGCTTCATTTTGTTATTTTTCCTCAAAAGCAAAAAAAAATCAGTCAAAATCAAATTTTTAGTGAAAAAATCTCTAAGTACTAAAATACACTAGATAGTGTATCAATTTTTGATAAACCACCCTATATAAAATTAAAATAAACAATTAAAATGTCTTGAACTTAACGCAATGATGTGGATATAGCATCAATAAAGTTGCACAAAAAATCAAATGAAAATCATCCATTCTTCAATAGACTCATAGCCTAGTTGACTATCCAAAGGATATAAACCATCTTTGGTGTCTTTCTAGAGTTAAGCTACATGAGCATGGCAAAATGCTCTAATCTAGGAAGGACAAAGCTTTGGTGACATGTAGTCAACCAAAAATAATTTGACATTTGGATGAATAGGTGCATTTTTGTTTCTATTTCAGGGTATAAAATCATTTATTAAAGAAAACTTTTTGTTTGTCTTTTCTAAGACCTATCACCAAGTGAAGCATTCCATAAGTGATCTAATGGCTCATTGTTTCATTAAAAATCTTGAAAGTCATTTATTGGATTTTTTAATTTGTCTTTTAAAAAATACAAAATCTTGTCCTCTATTTGGAGTTGTTAATTTTGTATTTAATGACCTCTCTTCACTAACTGGGGATATTTGATTGTACATGTAAAATCATAATTTTTCAAATTATTTGTCATAAATGGTTTGTTCCTTTGTGGCCTAAAATTTGGATTGAATCTCCAAATTCTTGCCCTACAAAATACATTTATAGGATTCTATTGTATGGAGTCTATTTACATTATTAATTGTAGTTCATGTAACTTCGATTTTCTTTTCTAGGGGCAATAATATGAACATTGTTGGGAGGGTGGGCAAAAAATTGTTCAAATGTGATACTATAATTATTTTAGGGGATGATTTGCGATATGTTGATTGAGTTGTTTTTTATATATTTGATTTATTATCATGTGTTTTTTCATTTATTTCACTTTTATATTTTAAGGAAAAATAAAACATCTTATTTTTCTTCTACATCTCAATTTGGATTCAAATATAACTACATTAGAGAATTTGGCATGCATCATCCAATATTATTGAACCTTTTTTTTTCTTACTTGGAAGATATACGTCTAGTTGTTTCCTACATATCTCAACACTTGAATCATGATAGGCAATTTTGTTAAAATGGCGGTATTCTAGATGTCATTTGTATGATTTCAATGTATTCTAAATGCCATTTGTATAGTGGCAAAAGAGAGTTTTCTACCACATGGGGCCACAAAACACTGCCCTATGTGAGCATGGAAGGCCTAGGCGTGCCAAACTGCTCATAAAACCAACAAAATTCACAACTCTGTCCCAAAAACAATCCCATTTTTTATTGAGATTTTTAGCCTTTTGCCAAAATAGTTTCCCGCCATTTCAACAAAATACCGCCGTTTTAACGAAATTTCCTATCATGAAAATTTAGCACCTTTGATTTTTAAACAATTATCATGTCAAACCCATGAAATACATTGAAAAAAATTCACCTAAAATATAATTTTTGATTCCCAAAGTTGAAATTTGGGTATATTTGATTGAGATCAAATAAAAATACAACACTGATTTTCATTGACCTAAAATGCCAGTTGCATAGAACATCATTTATGATATTCTCTTTGAATGGTACAAATATAGGTAGTTTTTACAAATATTGTACCACACTATACATCACCAATATATAGTCACTACCAGCCCAAATAAAATGGATGCCCTAAATAGGATCCTTTAAATTTACATCATCAATTCATTATTTCAATGGACTAGAGTGGTTGGCTCAATTAGATAAGAATCAACTCATAAATATAATTTTTGAACTTTCAATTAAATATTCAATTATATTGAAGTGGATACAGTCTCATCTTTTCCTTCAAGAAGTAGCTATCAACTATGAGAGGCTCTATCTTTGTAATACTGGCTCACTTTTTGAGA
Source organism: Pseudoscleropodium purum (assembly GCA_963969395.1). Lineage (NCBI taxonomy): Eukaryota > Viridiplantae > Streptophyta > Bryopsida > Hypnales > Brachytheciaceae > Pseudoscleropodium > Pseudoscleropodium purum. The sequence continues at coordinate 32,615,030 of OZ017795.1, forward strand.
TTTATTCCTATCACACTAGTTCACTTTTTGGACTCTATACTAATAGAATTGTCTTGCTTTTTGAATAAGATAACTATTCAAACTTACTTAGGGTAGCTTTTTTCTACTACCTTGTTGGTTCAAGCTACTCAAACTTGCTAAGAGAAGGAAAGCCATCCTTCCCTTCGATCCACAACAAACAAAATTAGCATTGCCATACTCAACATTGGATCAAAAAAAATTATTTTTAAAAACCAATGTCGAAATAGACAAGATATGATTTTTTACTTTATGGGAATAAAAACTATCTTTCCATTTTAGGCATCTTCCACTTCGCATTTGCCTACTTTAATTAATTATTCAACAAGGAATGCAGACCTTGACCATGGATATCTCAAAATCATGCTAAGGATAGCACTTGCTACCACAATTCACATAACACATACCCTTGCAAGGAAGCAAAATCAATCTCAAAATAGACTCTTCATTCATGTTGTTCTAAGATAGGAGTTCTTTTCCTTGAAAAATCATCACATGCACATTTGCTTTGATATCTCCTATGAGACACCCAAATTTGTGCAATAACTCATTCACTCTACTAAAATTTTGCATTAGCTAAAATGGTTGTAACCGCACTAATAATGAAATTTAGTGGTGCAACAATTAATTTCAAATTCTAACTCTAAATGGCAACAATGCTCCTAATGTTACCAAACACTAATTGTCAACGTGAACACTAATTAGTGTCAAATAAATTTCCATCCAAAAAACAAAATTGAGACAAGGATAGTAGTCACCCTACACGAAATGAGTATCTAATGCATATACTAATTGTCAACTAAATGAGAATTAGAATGAGTTACATGGTAGGATAAATAACACTATAGAAGCTTAACACTAAAATTCACTATTAGTATGGTGTTATTATTAGTGTCTCTTTACAACTACTTTGATGGTAGAGCCCATGTGCGCTTCCCTTTGGCAAATAAGCTCCCGAGAATGAGCTCATTCCACGCATCTGGCACTCCGGGCAAGCAAAAATGGCTGCAGTCTTGCCGATTGCGCGGCTTGAGGCCAAACTTCTTGGTGTCCCACGTGTATAAGGCCCCATGACCGTCCGGTCGGTAATTCGTGGCCGTCGTGATGTCTAAGTAGGTCACGGAATCTAGCTTCTGTTTTATGTTGGGCATGAGCTTGGCCTTCACAATTTGGTTCATCCACGGGGTTTGCCACTCGTTCCGGGCTTCTTCCTCCGTGAGCGGGCGCCGCTCTTGGTGACAATGGCCGCCGCGGTTCCATGTGCCACCCCTAAAATAATAATCATACAATTTTCAGGGTTTAAAAATGATCATGTAGTGACATAGCAATTGGGAACCCACCCCCCCACCCACCCGCCCCCAAGTCTTACACGAGTGAGGATTACTTACAATAATTTATCCTAAATCTTAAAACCCTAAACCCGAACCGTAACTCTTTGTTTCTATGTAAAGAGATTTTGAATCTAAAAGGAATTCAAATGTTTTCATGAATATAGAGCTCCTCAAGAATGTTCTATGCAATGCAATTTGACTAATCATGTTATTTTTGATAAATATAATCAAAAGGGGGTCGTATTTTTAGTCACTGTGATTAGTCCCGTAATTAATGAAGAACATCTCAAAAACTAAATAAATTGGACACAAGAAAATCATAAGACTTATTCTTGCTAAGAATAAATAATATGACAACTAATTTGGGCTTTCATATAGTCCTGTAATTTGCATCTCTTTATTATGTAGTGTGCTGTGTCTTAAATTTGAAGCAATGTCATACAAATGAAACCAAATTCAGAGTGATTAGATACACAAAGTTCTTTCAAAAATAGGGATGTGTCGCAAAAGTAATCTACTAGAAATGTAATTCGATGAATGTAATTATCAAAGTGTAGTGGCAAAAAGAATTACCAAAACTAATATTGAATTGAATTTCAAATTGCTTGAGTTTGTTTTTTCAAAACTTTTGTTTATTTTGAGCAAAGAGCATTACAAACTCAAAAAACACCTAATTTAATTTGAGATGGTTAGGACTCTTTTCAATTTAGTTTGGTTGTTGTACTCTAAGCATAGAAATAGAGTTAGGGCAAATAATTCCAATAGCAAGTCTAGAGAGAATTGCTAAGGAGGTTAGAATTAATTACCTGAAGTGTACGGTAGGAAAGCTAAGCCAAAAGACTTCAGTTTTTTCAGAGTCCAAATGCTTTTCTAGATATTTTGCCCATGTTTGCAAAGCTTTACCTAACCCAGTTAGGAGATCATAATCCTGTACTTTTCCATTCTCTTCGAACCTACAACCCCTGTAATCACATATCAAAATCACATCTTCAGTGTTAAATCTTGATAACAAAACATTGACCAAAAATAAGACTAAAAACTATTACAATTCATTTCAAACTTTAACATACCATACACTCTTGGAAAGGTATCAGAAATGTCTTTCAACCACTTAAAATAAAGCAAACTTATTGTCGTTATTCAAGCTTAGTTTGTTTTTTTATCAACTTTGAAACCTTCATTTGGTATAAAACTTGCTGCATACAAAAGAACCTTTGAATTTCCACAATGTGGCTATAAAATGTTACTTACTGGCGAAAGATTTTGTGCTCCGTCCACCAGTGACCTGCGTTGAAAATAATAATATCAGCGTCAATCCATTTCTCTGTACTCCAGCTCACATGGTCCACTTTGAGAACATAAGACACATTGGCAGGGGCGTTCTTTGGAGGTCGCGTCTGAGGCACCAGAAATGGATCCCGGTAATACTCCACAGTGCAATTGTAGTCCTTAAACCTGCATTCAAAAAATCCAAAAAATTAACACTTACAAGTCTATAAGGTACGTAGGTCCATAAACTGATCATTTAAGAGCTGGAACTGATTTTTGGGGAGGTGAAACTTCCTCAAATATTTTTTCAGTAAATGTTCCTTGAAAGACAAGTAGAATTGGCATCTAACCCAAGTCGTTTCATATTTTTTGGAGCTTTGTCGAATTAGTTATGAAATTTTGAAGCTCAAATGGCATAGGACTCTAATAGCATCCACCTCCTAAAATGTACATTGTTTGTACATGATTGAAGGCTACAAAAAAGCAAAATGTACATGCAATGTATATTTAAGAAGGTGGATGCTTTTAGAACCTGTACGCTTTTAGAACCTCCTACCTTATTCAAATTTCATCTTGAATGTCCGTATTATGTTGATTTGCTAACTATGGTTTATGTCAGACAATGACTCTTGTCGTCATGCATTATGCGATAAAAAGGGCCTTCTTGTTGGGCTCTACCCTCCTCATCAACCCTTTTTTTTTTTTTTTATCATTCAATGCCCTCCCTCCTCCTTGGACATTACCCTATACATAAGGCCCTTTTTTTTAATTCAATTTCATTACTTCTTCACCAATGCATGCAAAGTTCCTCTTTGATTATGGTGATGCTATAAAATTGGACCCACCCTACACCAATTGAATTCTCTCTTTTTATTAAACTCGGTGTTTCTACGAGTTGAAGCAAATCACGGAATCCACAAACCTGTAGATCAATTTTCCAGTGTGTTTGGTTATCGGCTCCCCATTAACTTCATAGATCCTTGTCTTGTCAGACACCCCTTCAGCTAACATGCACAGCATCGACTCCCAGTTGTTCCGTCCCAAGGAGTCACCAACAAATACCATCCTCTGGCCACGAAGCCTCTCCAGAACATCAGTCGCATTGAACCTGTTTTTGCACCAAAAAAAAGAAGCTGAAAATAATCAAAACCTCCGTCTGTAAATCCTACACTAATCAGTCGCATTGAACCTGTTTTTGCACCAAAAAAAGAAGCTGAAAAATAATCAAAACCTCCGTCTATAAATCCTACACTAATCAGTCGCATCGAACCTGCTTTTGCACAAAAAAAAGAAGCTGAAAATAATCAAAACCTCCGTTTATAAATCCTACACTAATCAGTCGCATCGAACCTGCTTTTGCACAAAAAAAAGAAGCTGAAAATAATCAAAACCTCCGTTTATAAATCCTACACTAATCAGTCGCATTGAACCTGTTTTTGCACCAAAAAAAGGAAGCTGAAAATAATCAAAACCTCTACAATCCTACACTACTTGAAAAACGTACACCCATAGGAGTAACAATGTCGATTCCAAACAAGTAACAACACTGACTCCTGCCATTCATTCAAGCCGCAGTTGTTGATCGAAAACGTGATTTTCATGAATAGTTCAAGGTGCTACATGTGTTGAAAGACTTCTAATTGAACTGAAACGTATAAAGGTTTAACATTCTGGTATTCACACATTCTTTGCCGCTGACAAAAATGGCAGAAGTTTTGGCAAAAAATTTAGCCACATGATGCCAAATATCTGACTCTCTCTCCAGCTTGTAAATCAGCTTGTATCCTGCTGTACGTCTCTCTCCAATCCAAAATGCTCCCAAATTTTTGCTACTGGAAAGAGGTCGAGTTTTGGACAATTTCATTTGAAAATCTTTCCAACAAACACAACAAACTCTAGTGGCTCAAAAGTGAAGGAGTGGAGGCTAATTGCCTATCAATTGACCCAAGCCACATCTACAATGACGTGAGAAAGTTAAAGTACGTTTTTATGCCACGATTATTGCTACTCACAAACCAAGTCATACACCCTCCAACAACGTGTACAGCCTCTTTGTAACTTTTGTAGTTTGTGAAAGAGACAGAGGCTCTTGTAGTGTGGGCTTTAGTGGTTTGGTTAGGACTTTTTCGATATTATTGCAGGGAAGTGTGGGCTCTAGACGTACATTGAACATGGGAAAACTCTAGAACATCCATTACCATGCACCAGTGGACTCGTGTACCCACTTGATAAGAATCAAACAAAATTTGTCAATTGCAATTGACATGCTCAACTTGTTTCAGACCCCACACTGGTCACTAATTTACCAAAAAGTTGCGGCATATGTAACGTACTTAAATTACTAGTCAAAGGACTCTTCAGGAAGTCACGCATCCTTAAAATTCATCAAAATGGGACTATAGGAGAATTGACAATTAAGTTAGTTGTCCAACCGAGACGAAGTTATTGAATGATTGTTCAAGCCATGTTGAATAATCACACAACAGTCTGCTTGGGTTCTAGCATAAGGTAGGAGGTTCATGAAGCAACTGAGTTCAAAAAGCATTCTCTAACACAGAGGTACATTTTGCTTTCTTCAATGCACCAATTGCATTTGTCAGTGTATCAAAGGTGTGAACATATCATGGGGTACATTAGACGCTTTCAATGAACTATGTGGTTCTAACTACAAAATTTCATAATTAATTCCCACAAAGATCCCCAAAATATGAAACGACTTGGGTTAGATGCCAATTCCATTCGTCTTTCAAGAAAAATTTACTGAAAAATATTTCAAGGAGTTTAGCTTCGCCCAAAATGCAATCAGCTCTTGAAGGCTCTTTCTGGACCTCCTACCTTCCACAACCTCCAACAATTCCAAACCTAACTCACTCTAAGTTACCAAAGAGTGCAACAAAAGTCAGAAACACTCGTAACACTCAAAAACACACAAAAACTCAATAACTTGGAAAAAATAGAAAAAATGGGGTGAAGAGAGAGTAGTCTCTATCTCACCTGGGCAGGTCACAAGCATGCGGTTGCCAGTGATAGCTCATGAACTCCTTGTCCGGTCGCCCATTCTCCTCGCACCGAAACCCTGGATCTGCAAACGGGCAGTTCCTGGTGCGGTACAAAGGATAGGAAACATTGTCATACACCCACCGCCCTTGCGTAATATCACACCCTTTCAATTCCCTGGCCAACACGATTTTTGAATTTGCATCCACCATCTCCTCCTCACCTTCGGGCTCCTCAGCGAAAACCTCAACCGGAATTTCAGCATCGTCGCCACCAGCAAGACCACCTCTGTCTACGCCTGTGCCTGTGCTTCTGTCTACGCTTGCGTCTGCATCTCTGCCTGTGCTTCTGTCTATGCCTGTGTCTGCATCTCTGTCGATGCCAGGGTCTGTGCTTCTATCTATGCTCGTGTCTGTGTCTGTGCTTGTGCTTGTGCTTCTGTATGTGTCTGTACTTGTGTCTGTGTTTGAGGCTGTGTCCGTGGCTATGACTGTGTCCCCGTTTGAGATGATTGGTGTGATTGTGGAATTCGGGGTGGAGGATGTGAGCCCTTGTGAGAGAATCTGGTCATCAGCTGGTTGTGGGGCTGCCATGCTCGACTTGCGGTAGAGAACCTCCATGTTTAGGAAGAGGAGGGAGCATAACAATACTACGAGGAAGCAAGTGAATATGAGTGCCGATGGCGAGCCTAATTGGTAGCCCAAGAATCTTCGACTCCGGGAGTGATCTAGCTGCTTCCTTTGCGGGATTTTTGGTGATGGTGCTGCCATCTTGAAGGCGGAGTGGTATCACAAATTGACTCCACGACCCACCTTGATGGAATTGGAAAATCACCGGAAAAGAATCGCCAAATCCTCGTGTGAGGAGTATCGGACACGGCTTACAGGATTCTGCCAAAAAAATCTAGAGAAACTGGAACCTCATGGCGAAGAGCTCATCCTACACAAATCCTGAATCCAACTAGGAAACTATGAGTGCAACTATCTTGACACAACTTAAAACTTGTCGCTGGTACTGTAAGAATCGAAAAGGATGCTACTTCATCCTACACAATTTGGTTCAGAAAACCTGGCTCCTCATGAGCTACTACACCATGAGTGCAACCACCTTTACCCAACTCAAAAACTCGTCACTGGACGTGTAAGAGACAAAAAAACCCAAAAGGGTGCTAAATTTGCATCCAATACTGAGATGCCTTCGGCACACCAGAGTTGGCTCTTTTGACTGTCGAAATGATTTCTCATACTTTACTGATGAATCAAGTACAACGCGCGTTGTCCAGCCCGAAACCTGGAAATCTAAAGCACTGAAAGTGAATCCGTCCCTCTCGCTCGCTCGCTAGCTAGCCAGCCAACTTTCTGGAGACGGTGGTTGTAACGTCAAGGTGTGCGTGTGTTTGCTGAACTCTCCAACTCAAAATCACGCACCTTTCTATAAACCAAGTTAAAGAAAGATGATGAGCGCGCGCAGGAGCTAATCAATCCACGGAAGCTCAATCCGTGTGTCACTCTGAATCCAAAAGAACCGTTAGTACGTCTCCGAGATATCGATATCTATCTACAAGTTTACACTTTCAAAACCTTTTGAGCACTCACAGTGCAAATCCTAAAGAGACGACGAACTAACTTGAATTGGCACTGTAACATCGAATGAATTGCTTACGATCATGGAGCTAATACAAACAGTCTGAGATCATAAGCTCATGAAGAAACACTGCTTACTACTTTTGTTATCAACGGTTCCACAGGCTTCCAAGTTATGGTTTCAATCAAAACTAGCATAAACCGATGAAGGATCTAAGTGCTTTGGCGATGCTCTCTAAATTTAGACGCGGTGTGTGTATGATTACTAGAAGCCTGCCCTGGAATGACCCCGACCAGGAAATCTTGCGGTTCCAAGGGTGCACCAACGACGAAGGACACGAGTAGGAAGGGAGGTCTGGACAACTGGCCAGGGTTACTAGCCGAAAAGAAAAGTGAAAAGGGGATGTATCGATGATTACCGGAATATATTGCAAGCCTTTGGGACTAGTCTTAGGGCACTAATTGTATTGAGTATTAGAGTGGCTTAGCAGTTGAGAAAATAATTCAAATTTTAGAAGTAAAATACGGGCATTCAAATATTTTAAGTGTATTGTGGAATATGTCTACTTCAAGCATGTTATTTGTACCCTTTAAAACTATCACTTAGATGCTCTTAAATACTAAAGTATTGATAAACAATCAAAGAGGTTAAGAAGCATAGGCTCGACAAGTATGCTTGTACAACATGGGCTAAGTAGACTAAGTATCTTTAGTTATTTAGAAGCGACCAAGACTTCTCTAATAAACATCTACCTAGGTTTCACTAAGAAGTTAAATTAAACCAAAAAAAATGTTCAACTAAGACCAAAAATTACATTCTATAACAATCTATATAAAAACTACAACAAAATTATCACTTTACTAGGCCACCACTTCTTTAGTACTATAATAGATCCATTCACAATGAAAAATAGCCACCACCGCATCATTATAGTTGTCTCTCTATTACTTCCAATATTTTGCTTTTGTTCAAGAATAGGCAATTTCATTAACCCCTAAGGGACCATCGTTCCTTTGGGGGACAAATGGGATTTCAGGCAAGTACCTACGGGCTGAATTTTTGTCATGATTTTTTAATATTTTTTTTTGAAGATAGAAAAACTGATAAGCTTTATGAGAGTATCATTTTTTTCATAGTTGGTGCCCGGGAACAATAGTTATGACCAAATAAGCTCAAACAAGGGGACGGAGGGCAGTCCGGGCAGCAAAAAAAAAATTTAAAATTTTGAATTTTAAAAAAAAAAATCCACATATTTTATATTTTTGTCTATCCAAAAAACTTTGATTCATTTCGTTTGGATTTGTTATGAGAAAGTTATGGACATTCTTGTTTTTTGGGTAGTTAGAGTATCTTCTTGAAAAAAATAACTTATAGGATTCATTTTTGAATGCTATTTTTCAAATTTTTCAAATTTTTTTATTTTGCATGGTTTAATTTACTTGCTAGAACAATCTCACCATTGGGATTAGTGCATTTTAATTCCATCTAAACTATATGAATATTTTAGATTTTCCTTCTATCTTGTACCTACTTCTACTTAACAATTTTTTTAAGAATGAAAATAAAGTTTGAATTTTGAATTTTTTTTTTCCCCCCAGACTCTCAACTCAATTCTCCATTGTAAAGATTTCAAGCTCAAAACTCTGTAGTGCAAAAAAATTCAGTTAAAAATGTTCAAAGTCAAAAAATCTAGTCCCGCAATGTGTACTAAAAAACTTCTTTTTTCTACTTTAAACACAAATATCTTGCAATTTATTTGGTGAAAAATTCTGAAATTTTTTTCACACTTCTTTTGTATTAGTGAGGTGTAAGATCCTATGGTTATATGTGGAAAAAAATTAAATTTTTTTACTCTTTGCTATAGAAATGGTAGTATTTAGTGTTTTTGGCAAAAAAAAAAAAAAGGCCTCGGTCCTTTAAGGGTTAAAATGGCAGTATTCCGGATGCCATTTGTACAATGGTGGCTTATTCCAAATGCCATTTGTACAATGATTTCTATTGCACAAGGCCACGAAACACTACCGTATGTGTGCATAGAAGGCATAGGTGTGCCAAACCACCCACAAAACCAACAAAATTCACAACTCCGCTACTTTTTTTTTCCAAAAACAATCCCATTTTTGCTTGAGATTTTCAGCCTTCCACCAAAATAGTTTCCCACCATTTTACCAGAATACCACCATTTCAACGAAATTCCCTATAAGGATCATTTACATATACTAATAAAAAAGAGCCACTGCAAGACACAATCATTTGTATTTTAGTATATTACATTTATGGCTATCATGTTAGGGAGGCCAAGATCATGGTGAAGAATCATTGGGCAAGTCACAAGCAAGGCTACAACAATAAACTTAGAAAAAATGTCTACAAACTATCTGTTTGAAGAATCTTCTAATGCATAGAACATCACCATGTGACAAGGTCTTGCAAGGTTCATGCAATCTACAGATATTTCTATAGATTAGCTTGATTTTATAGTATATACAAATGATAAAAACAATAATGAATTCAGTTGACTACCAGTCCATCAGTCGCGTAAATTGAGACTTGGGTCTCCATCCGAAAGCCTCAAGTTCACTTTAATTTCCACGAGGGGCTATAGATCTACGGCGTGGTTACCTTTCTCCATTGCCATCGAGTTTCCACCTACAAATGCAACAGTACATGAGCTATCAATGGTGGGTTTTCTTTAATTTATTTTTTATTTTTTAATCTCATTCATTGCCCCCTCTTGCTTTCTCCCACCCACCAAAGTTGAAGCTTGGTTTTCAACTTGAATAAATCCACACGCTTGCAACTGCACAGATGGGCACGATGGACTTTTGCAGGAAAAAAAAACTCCTCCGCATAAACCCTAAACCCATGCAAGCACAGCACAGAATACCAAATTTGCTTTGGAGTGCTGGTTGATGATGGTGGACCAGCGCAGTGGCGGAACTCCTAAACCCTTACCTGGATTTCATTGGGAACTCGAGGGCATAACCGAGAGTATGATATGGTGCATTGAAACACAATCGAGGATAATTTGGTGTCAACTTCTGTACCAACTCGGTATCAAAGTGATTGAAAAAATGACACTGAAATAGCCTGTGTTGTCAAAAAAAAAAGGCATAAAAATAATCGAGCTCAGTTATACTGATGTTAATGTTGCTGGTCAAGAAGATGGATGTGGTTCAGGGCTTTTTGGTGTCAAATTGCACGAGGAGAAAAATAGTTTGGCTAAAAGATGGCAACAAAATGTGAAGTTTTTGCCAAAAAGCTTCAAATTTTTTTTTTAAACTTGAATGAAATCATCAAATTGTAGATGAAACAAAAATGATAGACATGTGATATGTTCTCAAGTATTAATGTGATATTTTCTATCCAATATGTGGATGAATGTTGAAATTTGGAGCATTGCTACAAAATTTTATATTGCCACTTTGACACCCGATAAAAAAAGGATTAAAAAAAAAAAAAGCCTTGGTGTGGTTCTTGATTTGTGCAGTTGGTAAACGAGCATCAAGGTTTTGTGACTCGAATTGGACTAAGGTAAGCAGGCCATAAATCGCCCGTTTAAGAGCTGGAACCGATTATGAGAGAGGTAAAACTTCTTGAAATATTTTTCAATAAGTCATCCTCGAAAGAAAAAGTGAAACTGACATCTAGTCCAAATTGTTTCATAATTTTTGGAGTTTTGGGGAATAAGTTATGAATTTTTGAAGTTCTAATGCAGTGGGCTCTAAAATCGCTCACCTCTTGAAATGTACACTATTTGTAAATTGCTGATACAATGAAAAAGCAGCATGTTCAAATAGCATACATTTCAGGAGGTGGGTGATTTTGGAGCCTGAGTGCTTTATGGACCTGTTACCTTACTAATTAATTCATTGAATCAATGTTGTGTGCTTTTGACCAACTCCATTGGGTTTTGCGAAGGAGCATGTTCCACATGAATTACTGTACAAGTTGGTGTAGGATGACGCAGTCAACGTAGGTGGTCAAGCACTCATGCTGTCATGCCACAGAGGATGTGTGCATGGGGCCGAAGGGAATCTCTAGCTTTAATTTGTGTGCGCAAGTAGATGAATAGTCAATGGAACCTTTATTGTTGGAGGCTTGTTTTATGGGTAGCCTTATTTCTGGGTTTATTTGTTGAGTGCCTTGGCCATTGGGAAGGGTCTCTATTGCCTGAAGATTCAAAATCCACTTTATATAACTTTGTTGACCAAGCCTAGGGTTCTTTTTGTGCTTTTTTATGAAATTAATGGGAGCCCCCATAGTGTTGCAACTTCTTCAAATGAATGAAACATTAAATGTAAAATTCCATCACTTGCTCCATGAACTCTACATTAGAAGAGTTTTGGGATGGGTAGGAAGACCATTTCGAGGATGTTTCTTCTATAGTTAAAGAATGTGAGGTTGTTAAAAAAATTTTGAAGAAAAAATGAAAATGAAAATTCTTAAAATGAAAAAAAAGTTGAAACAAAAAAATTGAATTTGAAAAATAAATAAAAATGACGTGACGGTTGTTGTGCCACATCAGATAGCAGCTACTATGAGTTCCAACAGACTAAGAACCCTGGAGAAATTCACAGCCCTCCAAACTAGGTAAATCTCTACTAATGGTACATGTGTTGATAAAGAATAGTTCTAATCTAATTTTGTGTACTTAGAGATGGGTATATTGATGAAACCTGTCTCCCAGCATTGACAAACCAACAAGGATTTACATTTGCCCAACCAATTTGATCTTTGGGATTATAATTGAATTTCCTCCCAGATATCTAGGGGCAAATAATACCTCCCCTTAGGAGGAGACGATTTAACTAGTTACAAATGTTATGTAGTTGCAATTATATCCTACGTGAAGGTCAAATTCAAACCTAAATTAAGTATTTTGGAGATGTCTGAATATTTGGAATATTAAAATTGAAATGTCCAAAATATTGCAAGATTTTTTCATCTATATAGTCTATATTTTTGAATATTTTTGAAACCTACATCACACCTTGAGCTCCACATGACAAGCTTCCTAAAACAAAACAAACTACAAATTGTTGAAATAAAAAAAAATTGGGTCACCAAAATGCTGAAACCCTAATATCAATAATTCTAGTAGTTGAACCTTTTTGCACACGGAAAAAAAGTATCTCAACACTTGGGTGTCAAATTAGACTTTCATGTATGGTAATGCAAAGTTTCACCAATTTCACACTAGCACAAAAGAATTTACTTGGACTTGTAAAATAAATACAAAATTCCTTATTTATAAGGTTGTTTGTTGAATCTCACCTACTTTGGGCATAGGTCTCTATTGCCTAGAGGTTCAAAATCAACTTTAGTTGCAATTCCAATGCAAAGTTTCACACTAGCACAAAATTTTTTACTTGTCCTTGTAAAGTAAGTACAATATCATCATTGATCAAAAACCTTACCAATTTGATCCAATAGAATTCATTTAGCAATTCGATTCAATAGAAATAAATCTTGCTATTTTATAGTAACTATATGCTTAGTTGCAAGTTGTGATGATTAGAAGTGCACATGTCATCAATCATAAGCATTCATCACAATGTTTTTTGTGGTGTCATGTTCGCATTCCTAATTCTAAAGAGTTGCTTTCCCTTTAATTTGTTCCATACCATTTGTTTTCTTTTACCTTAGTGGTTGTGTAAATTGAGTATGTGGGAATTGACGTTTTTTCGTAATGTTGTTGTAATGTTGTTGTTTTGAATTTGGTCCAACCATTCTAACATGTTCTAAAAATGGTGAGTTTGTTAGGTGGTTATGAAATTAATTTTTAGAGGATAGCAAATTGAGGTTGAAGAAGATTGCAAACAAAACACTTTTTCATTTTGTCTAAAATATAGTGCACTTTTGTTATGGTGTAATAACATGTAAATTTTAAATACCCCCAAACACCATACATCAAACAAATTTTAAAGGATTTCAAAGGAAAAACTCTAGGCAAGTACCTTCATATTGTATCCAATTATATTTTATTCATGTGGTATTTGGGGTCTGTGATCTACTTAAATTGACAAGGAATTAACTACAATACCTTAGAATATGATGGACTCACTTATACTAGTCCTTGAAGCCATATTGAAAGAACAAAAATTTGAAGGGGGAAATTGTGAGGTAAACATAGGAACTAATTATTTACCACGGATGATCAAATTTTGAAATTTTGAAATCATATTAAGAATCAATGATCCAAATTAGGATAAAAAGGTTATAAAATACAAAACCAACCACCCTAATTAGGGGAATACATTGCAACAAGTTAACTAAAAGATTTTAAAGTTGAATCCATCCAAAATATAATGAAAACAAAGAATGTAGCATTGTTTTAGGAAAGAGAGCTTTACACTATATTTTGACTCAAAATTTTCAATTCAATGAACTTGAGGCATTAAAGAGTTAACATTAAGGCCATGCTCTTAAAGAAGGTAGATGCTTTATATTTAATTAGCATCTAATAGAAAGTGAGGAGTTCTTTGAAGCAACCAATGGTAGTTGAAACATTTTGTATTTCAAAGGTGTCTATTTAAGGAGAGTAGTAGATGAATAGACATCCTATGCTTTCAACTTTGAAAATTTGTAAAATATTGTGTGATTGTCAAAAAACTATGAAACTACTTGGGTTGTTTTTCACTTGAGGAAGCTCACAATGTAACCCTAATAAGCATCAACATTTAGCCCACCCATTTAGAAGGGGCAAAAGATGAATGGCGGTTTTGAATTCATTTACTTTAATCCCTTAAGAACCAAGGAGTAGTCCAAATTTCAAAAATTGTAAAGATGTATTTAAAAATGAAAATTAGAATAATAATTTAATGATGGCTCTCAAACAATAGTTTCAAAATATGATTTATGGATCATATCTATACCGTTAGATTAACTAGGATACAAATCAATATTTTCAATAGAATTTTAAGCCAAAAAATAAATTATCCTTCTCTAATCGATTGTAGATTGAATATTTTCTATTCACATGAATTTTTTTCTTAAAATTCAAAGTTTTAAGTTCTAATCATAGAGATCAAATTTTTTTTTAATTAAGTTGTTTTTGAGACCAAACCTATACATAATCTTTGAATTATAGAATAGTCAAAAAATAAAGTCTTTGAATTTATACTCTACAAATATTAAAGAACTAATATTTGAATCTTTAAAATAATTCATGATGAAAAAAATCATTTTTAAGTGCTTGGTATGAGTTTATATTCATTCATTGTTTGAAATTCAAACATCTCGTTCTTAAGGGATCAATAGTATGGTAAAACCTATTCGTAGTCTTTGAGCCATTTTTTAGTGTTCTAATATTAAATCTCTATCATTTTTAGAAATGTCTTCAAAAAAGAATCAATTGAATACTTAAGAAATTCATAAAATTATGAGCAACAATGGATGCCTGCAAAAATTTTGTGTTTTCAGTGTTTGATTTACATGTTTGGATTATATTGTTTGGATTCTTTACTTGAATAGGTTTTTGATTTACTTTAATTCCTAAAGTCCCAAGACTTTTTACCATCAAATTCAACTCAACATTGTCATTTTTATTGCAAAGTGCAAAAATCTTTAGAAACTATTTCTTTGCAAATTTGACTATAGGATCTTGTACTAAACTAGTATAAGAATGTGTAGAAGAATTTTCAAGAAACTTTAATTGCATGAATTGCAAGATACCTAGGTTTGAATTGAAGAATTTTTTTTTTTTGCATCTTGCCTACCTAGATTTTAAGGCTTTGAATCTTCTTAGCTTAAAATTTTTGCACTTACAATATTGAATTTCTAATTTTTTATGTTGAAGGATTGCATTGAAAGTCTAAGAAAAAATTCAAAAAAACCATAGTTGATTTTCATTCTTTAAAAAATTATTAAGTAAAAGCAAGTATGAGATTGAAAGAAAAACTAAATTGTTAATAGGTCTAAGGTGGAATTGAAACACGCAAATTCCAACAGTGAGATTTTTTTAGCAAGTAGACAAAGTTTTTTCGACCTTTTTTTTATATTATAAAAATTGCATTCAAAAATGAATTCTATAAGTCATTTTTCTAAGAAGATGCTTAGATTGCACAAAAAACAAGATTGTCCACTACTTTATCATCACTAGTCTAGACAAAAAGAATCAACTCTTTCCATATAGATATAAATTCTTTCTACGAAAAACAAAATTTAACAAAATTTATTCTGACTTATTTTTATCTTTCTATAGTGCCTAATATTCTTTCTTTGGGGCTTAGGATGACATAAATTTTGCTCCCATACCCTAATTGAAATGAATAATTATACCTTCCTAAAGTTAAAGAGTTTTTCTATATATCTTTTAAA
This sequence comes from Pseudoscleropodium purum, assembly GCA_963969395.1. NCBI lineage: Eukaryota > Viridiplantae > Streptophyta > Bryopsida > Hypnales > Brachytheciaceae > Pseudoscleropodium > Pseudoscleropodium purum. The sequence continues at coordinate 32,630,551 of OZ017795.1, forward strand.
AAAAATTCAAAAATCATGACAAAAATTGAGATTGAAGGATTCTACTTGAAATCTATTTTATGCCATGAAGTGATAATGGAACTTTAGGGGTTAGCCTTGGAAGGGTGCTGAGGATGTTTTGTGTCCTTTGGATGGTCAAACAAGCTTTGTGCATATTGAAGAATGGATAATTTTCATCCAATTTTTGTGTGCAACTTTATTAATGTTATATCCATATCATTGCATTAAGTTCAAGACATTTGAGTTGTTTTTTAATTTTATATGGGATAGTTTATCAAAAATTAGAATGGTACACTATCTGAAGGATTTCAAGACTTTAAGCTATTTTTCCCTTAAAACTTGATTTTTCCATTCAAAAAATTTTCTTTTTCTTTTGCAAAAAGATAAGAAAATGAAGTATATGAAGTATATTTTCTATTTTTACTCCACTTGGAAATTTTGAAAAATTCCTAAAAATGAGCAATTTAGTGAAGTTTGAAGTTGAGAATTTTTATCATGCTTTAAAATATGGAGTGACATGGAAATTTTCTTTACACCACTATGTCCTATACAAAAATGTATTTCTATTTTGAAATTTTAGATTCTTTTAATAGGATTTGTATTTTATATGAATTTTCTTCATTTTTTCCTTTAAAAATTAATGGTAATTTGAAATTGAAAATTTTATGTGAAAATCTCCTAAAAACTCATTTAGAATAGCAAAAACTTGTAAGACACAATCAAAGCCAAAGACTTTCAAATTTGACTATATGGTCACAAGCTCTATCCATCAAGGGATGAAAACAAGCGCCTACACTACAAAAAGCTTTGTAGCACTAGCTCACTTCTCAAATTCACTTTTGTGGATTTTTGCCTCCTCCTCCCATTCATATAACATTCTTAAACAATGGAAAGACATAAAAATCCTTCCACAACAAGAGTGCAACAAGAATATATTTATGCATTAGAGAATTTTCTAGGGGTTAGGAGGGCCATTTCAAGGTTGTTCCAATCGTTGTTCCCCAAGCAACTAGGGAATGGCCGTTGTCAAATTTTTTTATTTATTTTAAAATGAAAAAAAAAAAAAATTGAATTTCTTTTTATGGAAATCATGCTTTCCATGAATAATAATTTAAAAATAAAATGAAAAAAAATTCATGAACTCAGCCAGAATCATGCCCTTCCCAGGTTGTTGGCTCAGATGGTCCCCCAAAGAGCGCTTCTCCCGGACCCTTTTCCTTCGAGTCAATGACGTGTGGTGTTTGCATTGGTTACAAACCAAATGACGTGGCATTTGCCGTCCCTCCCTGTCATGCCACGTCGCGCGTGGGCCACCCTGGGGGCCTGGACGCTGTGCGGTGGCGGTGATTCAGCACCCCATCATTGGAATATGATTTTGATTTCTTCAGAGAGTGAGTCAGCGAGGGTACAAAAAGAAAAAGATAAAAGCAAAAATTAAAGTGAAAAAGAAAGGTTGTTGCCTCTTTGAACACATTTACATTGAATGCTTTACATATAAGGTAACCTATCGCATTACGGATAAAAATGGGAGAAAGTCTATCGTGGACAAAATTGTAATGGTGGTGTACATTACATAATTTGAATGTACACCACCTTTACTATTTTGTCTGCAATGGGCTTGCTCCCATTTTATCTACAGTGGAGTAGTTTACCTTACGGTAATCTTCTTGTTGTTGGGAATTTTGAAAATAAATAAGTTGAGGAGGAGGACAAAGTCCATTGAGGAATGCTTAAATATTCTTAGAATTTCAAACAAGAAGAATTTCCAATATAAATGCCCATCTTCAAATGGATTAAATATGTGATTGATGAATGAAAAATTTGTATTCAACATTTTCATAGATTTCTCACACCAAGAGGAGATTAGGAGAAATAATCCTCTTGTAAAATGAGCGGGATGTTTTTTGGCAAGGGGATACAGTATTAGGGTAACGATATTTGGATGCATATGTATGAATAAGAAATTCAACACGGTTCCCATTTTTATTTTGGAAATGTTTTTATGAGGTTTTGTTGGTAATCAAATGGGGATTTTAGATTCTTGTAGAATGCATTTTTTGAACATTGCATTAAAAAAATATGGATTTTCAAAGTACTAAAAATAGGTGTATCTAAATACAAACCTAAGCTTTTATAAATAGAAGCGTACATTTTAGGCAAAAATTTGTAGGGGTTGGTTTTAGAAAGGAGTAGGTCACAATAATCAGGTGTTGTTACCTTATACAAAGTACAATTAGTGAAGCAATTTATTTATTTATTTCAAAATAATCATAAAAAAATAGAAGGGTCTTCAAATCAACTAAGTGTATTGCTCCTTCAAATTGTCAAGAACTAAGTTCAATATTCATTTGTGAAATTTGTCCAATGTTTGAGCAATAGGCCTAATCAATCAATATCTCATTGTGATTACCATAAAATACAAACAAACTATCTTCCCAGAAACATCTCCATTTCTATAAGTCAAATACATTTCCATTTGTCTATAATGATGTGGAAATAGTTTTCTCTATGAATTATTAACATCCTCATTTGTTTTTAATAATGTAGAAATAGAAATAATATTAAAATTGCACATCCACTTGCTTATTTTCTACATGGATAGACCATAATCTCCATCTTATAACTCTATTGATTTTATACAAAGCAAGTCAATGTTAGTAGAAGGAATCTTAAAGAAGACAAGAAGAAAAAGAGTCCAAAAAAACACTTTTGATACCTAAACTATAAGATCTAATGTTTAGTCTTGAATTAAACTGTAATGATATAACTTTCAAGCAATGAAGTCTCGTAGTGAGATCAATTCTTCTATTAATTAGTATGCATTTGACATGGGGTGGAGATTATTTAAAAAAATTCAACATATTAATTTCCAATAAGTAGATGATTTAATACAAAAATCTTTGAGACCAATCTACCAGATGATTGGACTATGATTTTATGATTTTATGATTTATTTTTTTGTCAATGACAACTATATATTGAATAATAAATAAATTGTAGGAAAACCTTTAGACATGCTAAACATAAACTATTTTAGAAGATTTGCACATAATGAAGATAGACCATGGGTCACATGTAGTTGTATCAAAAATTACGTAATTAAAAAAATTTATAGACATAGATAAATCTGAAGGAAAATGAGTGTGGGCACTTTATAAACAAAATTTTCAAGTAATTACAACCTTTAAAAGAGAGTTTCCAAAAAAACCCATTAAATGTAAGGTAACTACTACTCACGCAAACAACATCATGAAAAAATACAATTACACAATTACACAACATAATTGAGGAAATGTAATAGGGTGGATTTGGGATTTCATACAAAAAAGTTAAATTATTTAATAACTTTCAAAAAATAACTAATGCAATTTGTGTTAGGTGCCCTTTCACTATAGATACTTGTCTATAATTTCATTGATTATATGACAATATTCTACAATTAAGTGCATTTCAACTCTTAAATACCAGCATTGAAGATCAAAGTCGAATTGTTTTCCTCCTCCATGTCCTCATGATGTTTTATTTATATCTAGGTAAAATTGTCATATTTCTCATTAATAACATGAAATGTATGGATGTATTTGCCTAATCATTCTTATTAAAAAAAATAATTCCACTCGAGTAGATGAATATATTTAAATATGAAATTATATAAATAGAGGTTTTAAGAATATATTTTTATATGAGCAATTTGACAAGACTACAAAAAATTACTCCATACATATGTTTAATTGGTAGTACATTGTTACCAATCTAGTATGTTTGTCCAATATGTTTTTTTGGCACCACATGGCTAGAAAGCACAAAGCAAAAAAAGAGGGGCGAAAAAGCAATAAGGGAAAAAAATTATAAATTATAAAAAGATCTAGACGCTTGCTGCTTGAAAGCTTCTATGGCACCCCCTTTCACCGCCAGACTTGAGCATGGCACGGTTCTCGTTCTTCAGATTGTTGTGCCAGATTCATCCACTCCTGATACCTTCTTTGCTAGGATGGTGCTTGCAAGCAATGCATTTGTCACTTGTCGAGCACCAAGACAAAAATCATTTGTTGCCGGAGTTCAATGGTGGCATTCAAGCGAAAGCCAAAATGTTCCCACTTCATTCTTCTCTGTCACCAGTTAACTCCACCCCTCCAACAATTAGTGCCACTCTTTTTCCGTAGTAGTATTGGAATTCCACTCCTTCTTTTGTAATCACACTTTTATTTCCATTCTCATTTGTCACTAGTGCATTTGCTACTACTTTGTAGAGTCGTTGTCATGCACAGCCACCTGGACACAATGGAGATTGGTTTAGGATGCTTGGATGTTGCAGGTGCTTTACAATGGAGATTGGAGAGGGTTATGCACAACTTGCTTCACTGTATGTTGCTATGGTGGAAACATTAGGGGTATGAGTCTCCTTCTTCAATGGCCGTGCTTCAAAGTTGTAGTATTTGTGTTTAGTGTTGTGTTTGCTCATTGAGTTGTGCTTTTGGGTTTACATTTTTGCTAGTGCACCATGGTTTGAACAACAATTGCCAATGGTGGTTTTGAATGTTGTAGTCTTGCTTGTTTAGAGATGCCATGGTTTGATTTTTGCTTGCCAAAGGTTGTTCCTAATCAACTCAAGTTATGGCTAGTCTTCTATCTCACTGTATTTTTCATCTTTCTGTCTCTATTTGTGTATAGCATTCCTACAAGTCATTGTCGATGGAGGATACTATTGCGAGTCCAAACTTTGAGGAACCCATTACGAGCCCCAATTCTGAAGATCGGAGGGAGACTGTAGAAGAGGTGGCCATGTGGGACGCCAACAAGTGATTCCACAAGTTGACTGCAATTGTTGATGCAAGGGCTAAACGTGTGGCAAACTACAAAGTTGTAAAGAAGGTTGCTCAACAGCAACATGAAATCAAAGGCAAGGCGGTTTGCGAAGAAGATTCCAAAGCGCGCCAAAGTGCTAGAGAGGTTGTCTCCATCTCATGATTCTTCAACAATTCCCGCGATGCCAATAATCTAAGGCCTCACTATAACTTCAACTCCACAAATTCTCAATTTGTGGGTAGACAAATCTCCTCCAACATCATGTCTATGGACATAATGATGCTGGAGTCCCCTAGTCCTCCCAGTCGATGAAAGACAACATCAGTTCAACATGGTCCCCTATTATAGAACCTCACAATGATGCTCGCCGCCAATTGCAAACTGATTTGGTTGAGATTTCCAATGGAGAGGATGATTTGGAGTCAGACGATGACTTTCAAGAAACTCCTCTTTCCAAGAAGCCAAAAGTGAACTGTGATCACACTAGGCGCTTTGAGAACGAGTGGGTTGCAAAGCTCGTTTGGGTAGAGCAAATATGGGGAAATGATGGTCAAATGCACCTCGTGAAGTGCAAGGTTTGTTCTATACTTAAAAAAAAGCCCAAAATTTTAGGATCGAAGTGGGATATGCTCACGAAGCATGAGGGCAAAAGAAAGGTTGCTTTTGACATGCCCAAGTATAAAGTGAAGGCTTGGGAGTGATATATCTCGAAGACTTGTCGCCATTAGATGAACTTGCACCAATTCGTAGCAAAGTAACTTGTCAACAATCTTCAATAGGTGAATGTGACCACTTCTATATTGAAGTCCAAAAATATGGTACAACTCAGTATGATTTTTCAAATTCTCTCCTTTGGCCAACCTATAACGGAATATGAAGAGAGAGGGGCTCTACACCTTTCTCAACGTCCCGAATCTGCCCCGTATCTATTGGTCAAATAGCTCTGGCTAAAAAATGGTAGACTTCATGTATTTGCAGGTGAAGGAGTCCATTAAGAAGAAGATATCCATTGCTCACTTTGTAGCTATTACTTGTGATGAAGTGACATTTGTAGATAATAGCAACTGGCTTTGCATTCACGCTTATATAGTTGAGAGCTATGTGAGGGTTCCTCATTTGATTTCTCTCTAGCGCTTAGTAGATGGCGCCACTATAGACACTCTTACTTTGTTGATTATAAAAGCATTGTAATGTAGAGGGGATCAAACATTTGACCAGATTTCGAGGAGATTACTTTATTTTGGTGTTGATGGAGTGAGTACTTTTGAAGGCACTCGAACTCGTGTTACAACACAACTGCAAACAAAATTTGCTATTTTTTGTGCAGGAATGCATTGCATGGCGTACCGCTACAACCTTGCTGCAAAATCATTGTTTGCCTTATCAATTTTTGGAATGGTGGAGCAAATCATTTAGAAGACTCATGCTTATTTTAGCAAAAGTCCAAAGTGCTTGTGCAAGTACCAGAAGTTGGCAGAAGTGATGGAGACTAAAAGGTTGAAATCCCTTCTTTAGGTGACCACGAGGTGGGTATCAATCTTGGAGCCATTGTGTAGGCTATTGGTGGACTACTACACACTCTCGACCAAGATGAAAGTTGACAGTGTTGAGAATGATGCAAATGTATGAGAAGTGGGAGGTTTTCGTCTTTTGTCCTTGAAGTGTGAGCTCTTAGTCTGTGAGGTTTAGCTTGAAGGAAATGCATACCTTGATTTGAAATGCAAAACTTTGGTGTGTTTGAAACTCTGATTTTCATACCTAGTAATTGTGAGACTCATCTTTACCCTAAACCAACAACCAAGAAATATTTGCTCTAATTGAGAGAAGATGGGATTTCAAAGGATCTAGCCCTCTTGGGCCTTTCTATTGGTACTCGCAACCAGTCCCTCAACATTGAGCATTTGCTTGTAATACTACACTATGATCATTGCTCTAAAATCCACTCCTGATAGTCGTAAGCCCTCAAAATCAAAGAGAGCACATAGCTTACCACATTGCTAAACTTCAAACACACTAGAGTTTCGAGAGAAATGCACTAGTCTATTTCACATATTCGCTAGCCACCATGTTCAAAGAATCTGGAACCTTCAATTCAATTCAATCGTAGTGTCTCAAACCATCAAGAACAACAGATTAGAGATGGAAGTGTGACGATTTAATTATCATTCATCCTTGAATGTCAGTTATTCTTGATGAGTGGGAGAATTCATGGAAGAAATCTATCGAAGGAAATCATGGTTGGTTGTAGAATGATGCAGAGGAGACCTTCCCAAAGCACCTTGACATTTTGATGTCATTTTACTGTGAGCCCAAATTGGTTGAGGTTGACAAAGTGAGAAATTTGATCCCACTTATCTTGGATCAGTACAACCTAGAGGTTCAGCTGGGATTGTTCAAATTAGCAATGTTTAACAATTCCGAGCAACACATGGAGCCTTCCTTTAACTTGAACCCACTAACACGTCTTTGGTACTATTTAGACTCTTGCACGGTTCTAAGGGTGAAAGCATTTCCTGAATTCTATAAGTTGGCAGAAGTTGTTATTGTATAGTTGTTGGGATTTATGGAAGATGAGAGGTGCTTCAACTTCCTAGCCTTCTTAAAGAATAAGTTGTGTAATACCTTGAACTATCATTTGGAGTGTGTAGTGGGTGTGTATTCTCAAAAAAAAAATTCTCTAGAGACTTTCCCCTATGATGATGCTTATTACCAATGGGTGGCTAGAGTAGATTCTCATTATAGGCTGTGAGTTAGTCTACTAGTGAATGCACTATACATGCTCACTCTAGAATTGACCTTTGCATCTTGTATGGATGGACCTTTGCATGTCCTATTGTGTACACCAAGGGAAACAATACATGAACTTTATATTTACTTTCTTTTTATGCATTCATTTTGACTTAAGATTGCCATTTTTTGTATTACACATTTACAATGTGCTATTTTCTGTTTTGTGTGGATTTGCTTTTTTTTTTCAAGTTGGTTCACTTCCTTTATGCTTTGTCGCCAGTTTAGCATGACTTCTTTTTTTCTTTAGCACCAGAAATTGAATGTATTTCAATGAAAATTCGCCATCTGAGCACCAACACAAATTTCCGACGGTGACAGAAACTGTCACATATGTCCATTGAATGGAGCTAACTCTACCTTATGTGGTTTCCCTTGTTGCCACCTTGTTTCACTGAGAAATGTTTAGGACTCGCCAGATGGACTCTGCGAGGATAGACATGTGCCGCCAATCTGGCTTTGTCCGAAAAACGAAAAAAAAAAAAGGGCTGATTGCTTCACATGGACTTCATAAAATTTTAAAAAAAAAGGATCCTATACTAAAGTAGTTTGCTCTTAAAGCAACCTTCTAAGAGTTGATTGCCTTTGTACTAAGGTAGTTTGCTCTTGAAGCAATCTTCTAAGAGTTGATTGCCTTTTGGGGTAGAGCTAAACTCCTCAAAACAATTTTTAGTCAATTTTTGTGGGGATTTTTTTTTTCATATTTTTTGGGCCATAGTAGAATTAGTTACAAATTCTTGAAGTTGAAAGATAGTAGTCACTAAAAGCACCCCATTTTGAAATCAATACACCTTTGTTACATTGAAGAAAGTGAAATGTAGCTCTGTGTTGTGTCATTGGTTGCTTTAAGAGCAGGGTCACTTTTAGAGCACCCTACCTTAGGACTCTTGTGTGTGATGTCAAGTACAGCTCTGTACTTGACAGTCAAAGTACAGTCAAAGTGTTCTGCCTAGAGACACAAAAGTTGACACACAAAACAGACATGGAGTCATGGATACAAACAATGAAGATATTCACTGCATGACTGAGATTGAATGGTATGAGTGGTATCATTGGTGTACTCCAAATTCAAATGAAGGCATCACATACAGCCAAGAAAGTGCAGAGACTCCTTGATTAAATTTTACTGGTCTTTCAAAGTAGAGGCATGGGCTTTTCTTAATTAATTTTAGGTCATGGTCCATCTATGCGTGTACATTACATCTCAATACACTAGATCTCATTACATTAGATTTCAACAATTTGTACACCAAACTTCAACAATGGCTACTGCCAGGGTGGGAAGAAAATGTTTCAAGAATGGTTGGTAGAAAGAGGTGAAGCACTCATTCTACAGGTATGTCTGTAACTGAATTTCGATAGGACTGCAACACCAACATATGTAAACAAGGTATGAGCACAAGCAACCAATAAATGTGCAACATCTACATGGTCCAGTCAAATGCAAGCATGGGCTGTTTTAAGAATTTGTGGAAATTATAGGGATCCAACCACCAACTACCATCAATCTATCACTAACTAAGACCAAATTTCACCAGTGGCTAGTGACAGGCAAGGGAGAGGGAAAGTCGGTGCAACGCCATCTGAGGAAACAACGCTACGGCAATCACCATATGGGCATAAGAAAACCGAATATATTGCGATCAGCAATTATTTTCATGCACTAGCAGAAATAAACCGCGACAATCTGTTAAAAATCATGCAATAAATTCACAGCACAGCCGCAAGTACAACTTAAAAAAGAATGTGGAGATCATAAGAATGTTAAATTATGAGGATACACGAGTCCAGAACGGCCCTACTAAAACAAGACCCCATATGAGTAAAAGCGTTTCGCACTCTTCTACTATATCTAAAACAACCACTTCAGGTGTTGCATAAGCCTAATTCTATCCGACCAAACACCCCCTCACCCTAATATACAAACTAAGCCGATCGACCAAATGACCAAGACCCAGATTGCTATATTACCGTTACAACAATTTATACGTAAGGAGGTGTCAGAGTTGGCCCAAAGAAGAAGACAATTTTCAGAAGTGAGTTCCAAAACTATACGAGAGAGTTAGTACTTTAGGAAAGAAGAACCACGTCGTGCCCAATTTGGTCACAAACCTGCAAATTACAGTGCAGGAATCGCAAGGTTTGACACCCCTGTGCAGTGACAAGCAGTGAGAAACAAATCTACAATGCACACCCCACATTTGTGAATGATGGGAAGAATGGATACTTACACCAAAAAAAGACCATTGCATTCTCAAGTCAAGCAATTGCAACCTTGAGCTCGAGTTCAGATCTCTTCAATTCGATGTTCTTCAATTCCAGTATGCCTCTAATAGAATTACAAGAATTCATGCATAGATTCTCCATTCTTTTGCATCCACGAGCTTGAAGGGGTTTAGGGTTTCGGCAAAAGGACAGTCTCGGCAAACGAAGAGGAGCCATTGTTCGGTGCACCCGAGATTCCCAAAATAGACGTCATCACATTATACAGCTGCACATTCTCAAACGACGGTACCTTCCTCCCTCTCGCAAACTGCGGCCCACGTCCAAAGAAAATTGTCCTCATCGAAAGATACGTATTGTCATAACCATGAGCACCCCCACACATCGACCGGCTCGTCCTCTTCTCCGCCAATCGGTACCCCTCCGCCACCATGCCAATAATCGGCTGAATCCTCTCACTCCCGGAGAAATGCAACCTCGCAGGCAAATCCTCTTTCAAATACATCTTCACAAACTCTGCATTCTTCACTTTCCCGGACTCAAACCCCTTCGTGATGTTCTTAAACACTTCCCCGACATCCACACCCGGTGATGGCCGAATGGCCAACACGGGATAGAAAGAATCAATCCACTCTGTCGGAACCTTAATCCAGGGCGCAAGGTCTTCAAGGTATATCATCTTATCAGGACAGTTCCCCACCATGCCGTGATCTCCAACCATGATAATCGTGACATCATCAAGAATCCCGCGCTTCTCCAACCCGTCCATCAACCTCCCAATCATGCGATCAATTCGCACAACTTGGTCTGTGATTTGCGGTGCATCAGGTCCGTAGACATGTCCTTCCTCATCAGGCTCCTCGAAGTAGAGCGTGACCAAACTAGGTCGAAGGTTTTCAGGCAAATCGGTGTACTCTAAGACACGATCAACACGATTCTCGAACGGAACGGAGCCGTTGTAATGCGGGCAAAACGGCTGCGGACATGTCCACGGCCCTTTCACAACTTCACTCCCCGGCCAGAAGAAAGTTGCGGCAGGGAGACCGTTCTTCAGCACCGTCTCCCAGATCGGCTCCCCAAGCCACCACTTAGGGTTATGGTTCTGCATCGTGAACTTCTCCGTGCTATTCGGGTCAGGGTCGCTGAAGTAGTTCCCGATCACACCGTGCCAGGCGGGGTACAGCCCCGTGACGATGGAGTAGTGATTCGGAAACGTCAAAGAAGGATAGACCGGAATCATGCCCGTCTCGGTTTCCGTCCCGTTCAGTCGTAGTCTATCGATGTTCGGCGTCGGCGCCTTGAAGTGGTAACCCCAGCGAAAGCCATCGGAGGAGATCAAGATGACCATCGGCCGGCTCAGCTTCTCCAAAGTGCGCGCCGTTCCCCATTCGGGAGTGCAGGAACCGCCGCTGGCGCCATTGCTGAAGCTCGAGAGCACCAGCCACACGACTAAGCCATTGAGAAGCGGAAATGCGGTTGCCCAGAGGAGCCAATTCTTGCGCAGGGAGCTGTCGACGGGGGACTGCGGAGCGACGTGGGGGGGAAGGAGAGGCGCGTCGAGAGGGGCCGCGAGGTGCGCGTCCTTCAAACGGAACTTCTGTTTCTGGTCCGCCATTGCTAAACCCTTGCTCTGCAATTGAGAATGGGAAACAAGCAACACTGAACCAGAACTTGCTGGGATTCTAGAAGATGGCGTTCAAAAGACTCACGGCCTTCTACGTTGCCACTTTGGCCAGGGTTCAAACTCCATCAGAATAGCTCGGTTCCTTAACACGCAAATCTCGTGCTAGACGCATTAAATCCGAGGGAACAGAGTCCGTGAGGAAGACGATCGGAAACAAAAACCCTAACGAATGGCCCAAGGTTTATCAAACGTGTGGCAGGAAATACCTGTTGCTCCCGGACCTCTGTAATGTCACAGCAGAGTTGCCCATATTTTTGCATCTGATTTTATGAAGTTTTTGTAAAATTAGTGGGGTTAAAATGCATGACTTCAAACTGCAACAAGAGTATTTTCTTTCTTTTTGAGCCTCAAACTCTTGTCATAATCTTGGTTAGCTCTGATGTACAATTTTAAAATCTTGGTTGAAGATTGTCTCTTAGTACAAACTAAACGCCTTTTATACTATTGGGATTCTTTGTACTTGTGATAATCCCTAAAGTCCCGAGGCCATTTTCCTGTCAAAAATTTCTCAAAACTGCCATTTTTGCTGCCTTCACCTAACAAAACAAAACAAACATTTTTTTTCAGAATTTAAATGTAGGATCTTGTACTTCACTTGTCTTAACTCATGTGGTAAAAATTTCATGAAGTTTGAACATATAGATTAAAAGATATTAGCATTCAAAGTTGAAAGAGAGTTTTTTTTAGCATTGGCCTACAATTTCAAATGACTTTGATTGCCATTTGTGGAATTTTTTGGCACTACAGACTTTGAATTTAAAATTTTTTATGTTGAACAATTGAGTTGAAAGTCTAGAAATTTTAAAAACACACACTTTATTTTCATTCTTTAAAAAATTGTTATGTAGAAGTAGGTCCAGGATTGGAAAAAAAAACTAAATCGTTAATAGCTATAAGATGGGATTGAAAAACAATAATCCCAATGGTAAGATCATTTTAGCAAAGAAACACAACATTTCTAAAAAAATTGTGAAAAATTGTGAAAATTGCATTCAGAAATGAATCCTACAAGTTATTTTTTTAAAAGATGCCTAAATTGCCTCCAAAACAAGATTGTTAATAACGCTGTCGGGTTGAGATGAATGCGCTTTGGGAATACACAGGGTATCTGGCTGCAACTGGAATTAATTAACCAGGGACTTCAAACAATCTTCAGGTCTTCAATCTTCGGTCTTCAATCTTCAATCTTCAATCTTCAATCTTCCTCTGACCTATCCTGTGTTGGCTCTAAACGGGTAAGGGTTTGATCAAGTAGGTGATAAGAAACCACAGGCCTTGGACGGGTAAAATAGGACAACATAACATGAGATGCCGTCCGGATGATGGGCTCCTAAACTTCAAACCCACGGTGACCAGCAATCGTGCCTCACCGGTAGGAACAACAAAATATGACCATGTGGGTGATCAATTCCACTTCGTCACCACAAATACAAAATGGAGCTACTCTTGGATACCCACAGAGCCCACAACAAGTTTACAATGCAGAAAAGAAAAACAACTAGCCTCCAAAACCGGTTGGGAATAACAAATAAAACAAATCAGGCTACAAACCACAACACACAAGAGGGTTCCAAAGATCTTCACTCCTTCATTTCTTCATTCCTCTATGTCTTATATTCTTGAAGTGTTCAAAAATACAACAAGAAAATTGAAAACTAACCCCAAACTACTTCTGAACTTCAAAGTAACACTACATAGGTTTCACAACTTCAAATATTAAGTATCTTAGCTCTCTGGAAAGCTAACAAAATACACTAATACTCCTCCAAATTTGAGCTCATTGTAAACTACTGTCCAGACATTATGAATAAAGCAAGCCTCGGCCTTCCTTCTCTAAAGGTAGCAGACCTTTCTACCTTTGAATCTTCATATCTCACTCAAAAATACTCCAATTGTGAAGTGTAACATGTCTACAGGAAGATAACAAATTACACTAATACTCCTCCAAATTTGAGATCATTCCAAGCTACTGTCCAGACATCAAAGGCCTCGAAAGTCTCGGCTCCTCTTAATTGGGTAACCGCAAACTTCCTACCTTCAAACTATCACAACTCCTTCAATAATCCTTCAAATCAAGCTTGCAAACTCATTTTGAAAAGCTAATTTCACAAGGAACAAACTCACCAATTTTTATTTCAAAAGAGCTCATACATACCGAGATATCTCTCTCCGAAATTCGGTTTCAAGACCTCTCTATACACCCACACTTCTCTCTCCTTCCACACACTAACTAAGCATCTTTTCCCTCTTTTCCTCCCTATCTCAAGTGAGAGGTGGGGGCACATCAGCCCATGCCCCTACCAAGACCCCACCTAAGATGCCAAACTAAATCCCCATTCACACTCTCCCTTTACTCTAAAACCTTAGCTAACTTTTAATCACTAACTTCTCATTAAACGTTTATAATCACACACTGTGATTTTAATAAAATACTCAAAGTATAAAATTAGTAACTAAAATTTAATAAATGCTCACTAGAGATAAAAAAACTAGAGTTTCAATCACAGCTTCACTTCATCTGCAGAAAGTTGAGAATGCGTTTGATGGTGGCAGCAACGTAATTTGTACGCTCGGACTTCATCAATGGGTTGACTGGACCTTCCAACCAACGTTGGTGGCCACGACTACCCTCCACCGGCCGAACCATACAATAATAATGATCGATGTTTTTGCCCTCATAATTCACTTCAAAAGTCACTTCCCGAGTGCCTGGCTCAACACACCCAACTTAGAGCAAGATTACCAAAACACGAGCATTCGTATTAAGATTACCGTGCCATCGCCGCTCCACGCGAGGTTGCTTCGACGGTCTAGAAGGCCCAGCTTCATCTTGAGGATGCCTAAGTGGCAATGCAAGATCCCGGTCCAAAAGGGGTTGATTTGGTAGCTGTGACAATGAAAGCTCAAATTCAGCCTCTAGTTGAAGCTCTTCATCTTGAGACTCAGAAAAAACCCTCCAGTTCGACATTCTAACTCTAAAGTAGAAAACAAAATCCACTACTCGAATGAAACGAAGTTCTAAGGCAAACTACCCTCTTAAATAGATGTCAGAGCGGCGTCACCTTGAAGCTACTCAATATAACATATTATAATATGTTTTTACCTAATATACAAATCTACAACAGGACAACGCTCTCATTATTAGTCCAAATAGAAAAAATCAAAGCTTCACATGTAGACAAAAATATAAAAATTTAGGAAAAAAAATAGAATTTATTTTGGATTTTTGTGATTTTTTTTGTACTGCCCACAAAGTTCAGTTTCAAGCTTTTTGTGGTATAACTTTTGCTCCCATGCACCAATTAAAATAAAACTTATATTCCCACAAAGCTAATCAATTTTTCTATATTGTGGGAAAGTTTTAAAAAATTCACCAAAAATTGAGGTTACAATGACCTACTTGAAATCTAATTTGTTCCCTGAGGGGACAATGGGAATGTAGGGGATAACATAATAAGGAGGTATCCTATGTGATGCAATATACATTATGTTTTTTGTTTTTTTTCAAGAAGTACCTTTTGTTATCTTGTCATTGGTTTAACCCATTATGGACTGCGGTCGATTCTAGGGTGGGCAGTACGTTTTCCAAGTTTCAAGTTGAATATGGAAAAAATACCAAACTATAATGGATTCTGGAGATTTGACTATAACAATGGAATCGGTTTGAATGCTCACGGCTCCAGAATAAATGCATGAAAAATTCTACATTGATTTCTATACCAATTTCTGTATTTTCAACCAATATTTTATTTATTTTTTCAACCTCCAAACAAAATGCCAACACAAATTGTCTTGATTCTTGTCATAATGCATTCAATTCCCAATTTTCCAATTTTCCACACATAACTCCTTTTAATAGAATCCAAAATTGTAACAAACTCTAGCTACCAATGAAAAAGTGTCAACTTCAATCCAAAAGTGGTCAATTGGTCCTTAATGGATTAAGGTAATGTAGTAAATCTAACATAGAAATTCAATTTTGGCACTCTTGCCACATTGTCCCTCACTTATGGTAAAAGTGGCATTAATAAGTAATTGTAGGTAGAAAAATAAGAATAGTGGTCTCAAGCCCTTTTCACATTTGTGAAATTCTTCATCATTACATTTGTATACAATTTCTTGTAATATAATATAAAACGTGAGTAATAATATTAAGTGAGTTTTGAATTAGGTACATCCATTGTTTAAGATTTGGTATTAATTCTTAAATAAACACAATTTCCTTGCCTGATGAATAGTCTAAGGTAGAATCACAAATCTCTTCAAAGTTGGATATAGATCTTGCTCCTTGCCTAAAGTTAGTATGGTTAGAGCAAAATTGACTACTGAACATTGCTTTGATTCTACATCCTAAATGTAGTACTTGACAATCCATACATACATTGCTAATGTGCCTTGTGTTGTTGCTACAATACAAAAAAACAAAAATAAAAGTAATTTTTAATTTTTAATTTTTTTTTAATTCATTGAGAACTTTCACATCATACAAATAGAAAGCTTTGTGTTTGACAAAGTGCAAGGGCTTTGTTGTAGTGAGAGAATTTTTATATTAATAGAAAACTTTATGCATGAAGGAGTGCAAGGGATTTGTTCTATGGTATTTGGACATGTGATGTGAAAGTTATGTTTTCTCAAAATAAAAGATAATATCATTCAATTTTTAATTTCAAAATAATCCAAAAATCCATAACTTTCACACCATAGGTCCAAAAGTTTAAAAAAAAAGGTTTGCGTACCCCTCCTTACAGAGAGATTTCCAATAGTACTAAGAATGTAGTTTAGGACTGATGGTTTTTTAAATCTCTCCATATCAAACAAACAAACAACCTAATTTAAGGTATGGACTAGCATCCCTCGTGTACCTTTGCTACATCCAAAATAAAAGTAACAATAACTTTTATATTATTTAATTTGTAAGAATTTTAAAATTCAATATCTTCTATACACAAAGGAGTGCAAGGATTTTTACAGTGACCAACTTGTCTTTTAAGGGCTAAATTGTAAAAATCAATTGACTTATCCAAATAAGTTACTCTAAAGTCATCAAATTCAACAAGTATTTTTGAAGATGTATCCATTTGTACACATGGAGGTTCATGAGTTCCAATTACAACAATACCTAATTAAAAAGTAGCGCATGTTAAGAAATTAAAATGGGACAGTCTAATTTTATTATTTAATATAGCTAAATGAGACTTTTTAACCTCTAAAGTTTCATTGTCATCTTACAAAACAAAATGGATTTTGAATTAGCTTCTATAATCTCAATATTTGTCAATATTTTCTAAATTTTTTTTCAATGATAGAAAAATACATTAGTTTTTCAAGGCTATAATTTTTTTTTATTTCAATCAACATTCAAGAGCAAAAGTTATGGCACAATAAGCCCAAATTTTTGTTTGGCAAGCACCCCCTCCAAAAGGAAAAAATTTTAATAATTAAAAATTTATTTTATTGATTGTATTTTTATCTACATATGAAACTTTGATTCATTCCATTTAGATTAGTGATGTAAAAATTATGGACAATGTTGTTTTTTAGGTAATCAAAGCCTCTTCTTGAAAAAGATAACTTGTAGGATTCATTTCTGAATTCAATTTTCAGAATTTTGAAAAGAAAAGTTTTACAAGGTTAAAATCTCTTGCTTCACCATTTGAATTAGTTTGTTTCAATTCCATTTGAGAGCTATTAACGGTTTAGTTTTCCCTTCAATCTTGAATTTGCTTTTGCTTAAGAATTTTTGAATGAGTGAAAATTCAGGTTTTTTTTAATTAAATTCCTAGACTCTTAAATCAATCTTTCAACATTAAAAAAATTCAAATTTCAAAATGTATAGTATAAAAATTTTAAGCCAAGAAGATTCAAAGTCAAAAAATATAATCAAGTAAAGGTACCAAAAAACCTTTTAATTATCACTTTAAATGCAGATATCTTGCAATTTGCTTGGCCAAAGTTTTTGAAATTTCTTCCATACAATTTTACACTAGTCTAGTGCAAGATGTATGGTTAGTTATGCAAAAAATCATTCTAAAAGTTTTTTGCTTTTAGTGATAGAAATGACACTTTTGAATGGAATTTGATGAAAAAAAGCTTTGGAACTAGGAATTAATGTCATATTTTCTATGCTCCGTTTACTCGCACTAAAGTAATGGCTAGGAAGAAATTTGAGCCAAACCAACCAAAATCTTAAATCCCTAAAGGTCTACACATCCAAAAACTGGATACATCTTTCTCCACCTTGAAACTTTCAAAATATCCATATATGTATATGATTAAATTCCTATTCTTCCATGGTACCTTTAAATAAAATGGATTTAGATAGGCTCCTATGGATTCAATTTTTGTTGTCATTTTTTTTTAAATTTTGAAGATACTTAGAAAATACATTAGTTTTCTAGGAATATAGTTTTTATTTCAATTGGTGCATGATAGCAAAAGTTTTGCCACCCTAAGTCTAAAATAGAATTCATTAAGCAACATAAAAAAAATTCATAGAAACTAAAAATAAGATTTTTGAAATTTTATTTTTCAAAGAAAGTATTTTTGTCTATATAAAATGATTTGATTCATACTTTTTGGTTTAGTGATGAGAAAATAAGCATAGACAATCTTATTTTTCAAGCAACCTAAACATTATCTTGAAAAAATAACTTATAGGATTCATTTTTGAATGCAATTTTCACAATTCTTCCAAAAATGAAATTCAACAAGGTTTAATTAGCTTGCTAGAACAATCTCAACATTGAAAATTAGTAATTTTTAATTCTATCTTAGAGCTATTGATGATTTAGTTTTTCCTTCAATCTTGTACCTACTTCTACTTAATAATTTTTTAACCCCTAAAAGACCATCATCCTTTTAGGGGACATTTTTTTATTTTGGATAGGTACCTACGGTTTCATTTTTTTCATGATTTTTTGAAACTTTTTTGTAGATATGAAAATTGATTAGCTTTGTGGAAATATAATTTTTTGGCAATTGGTGCTGGGAACAAAAGTTATGCCCAAATAAGCTTAAAATAGGGGAAACCAAGTAATAAAAAATATTCAATTTTTTTTCCATAGATTATATTTTGTCTACATAAAAAGACCTGATTTGTTTTATTTGAATAAGGTGATGCAAAGTTATGGACAATCTTGTTTTGGAGGCAATTAAAGAATCTTCCTAAAAAAATAATTTATAGGATTCATTTTTGAATGCAATATTTACAATTTTTCAAAAAAAATTCTACATGGTTGAGTTTGCTTTACAAAACAATCTCATCATTGGGATTAATGCATTTATATTTCATCTTAGAGATATTAATAATTTAGATTTCCTTCTATCTTATACCTACTTCTACTTAACAATTTTCTTAAGGATGAAAATTAGATTTTTTGAACTTTTTCCCTAGACCCTCAATTCAATTCTCTGCCTTACAAGTTTAATTTTCAAAACTATGTAATGCAAAAAGTAGTTTAAGTTAAAAAGGTTCAAAGACAAATCATTCAGTCTTGTATTGTGCAAAAAAACTTCCTTTTTTCACTTTAACCCCTAAAGGACTAAGGCCTTTGTGTTGCCAAAAAAACACTCAAAACTACCATTTCTATAGCAAAAAGTAAAAAAATTGAAAAAAAAATTTCACATCTAATCATGGGATCTGATACTTAACTATTTTGAGAATGTGTGGAAAAAATTTCAAAATTTTTGATTGCACAGATTGAAAGATATCTGAATTTAAAGTGAAAAAAAACAAATTTTTCAACACATTGTAGGACTAGATTTTCGACTTTTAACATTTTTACCTTAAAATATTTGCACTAAAGAGTATTGAGCTTTAAATCTTTATAGTGAAGAATTGATTTAAGAATCTAATCAAAAAATATTCACAAAAAACTTAATTTTTATCCTTTAAAAAATTATTAAGTCGAAAAAGATATAAGATAGAAAGAAAATCTAAATTATTTATATCTCTAAAATGGAATTAAAATGCAATAATCTCACTGGTGAGATTGTTCTAGCAAGCACGATAGAACTTTTTTTTGGAAAAATTGTAAGAATTGCATTTAGAAATGAATCCTACGAGTTATTTTTTTCAAGAAGATGCTCTAATTGCCTGTAAAACAAGATTGTTGATAACTTTCTCATTAAAAATCCAAATGGAATGAATCAAAGCTTTACATGTACACAAAATTGTAATCTATGAAGAAAAACAATTAATTTTAAATTTTAGGTTTTTGAAAAAAAAATTGCTGCCTCCATCCCCTATTTTGAGCTTATTTAGGCATAACTTTTGTTCCCGGGTACTAATTGAAAAAAAAAAACTATATTCCCACAAGGCTAATTAATTTTTCTATCTTCAAAAAAATTTCAAAAAATAAGGAAAAAATTTCAGCCCATAAGTACTTGCCCGAATCCCATTTGTCCCCCAAAGGGAGAATGGTCCTTTAAGGATTAAGAATTAAAGAACATTAGATGTTTCCCATAATGACCTGCTTGACCATTTTTTTGGAAAGCATTCTACAGAAGAAAAACTCTTTTATTTAAATTTATTTTTATTTTCATACATTTTTAAATGAATGATTTTTGAACAATTGTATAATAAATTGAAGTTTCTATTTTTCATAATTTTTATGAAGAAATGACCGCAAAGTATAAATATTATTGAAGAGTTAAAAAAATTTTATTAGAAGAAAATGATGATGTTCTTATGATCAAATCTATGACAATTTTGCATTATTCAATGTAAATTGAAACTTTTGGGCAATCATTATAAATTTCACAAACTAAAGTATAAATCATGTTTTTGGTGAATCAAAGAGAAAAGCATTGAATTGATTTTAAAGTTTTTTATAATTTTTCTTCAAATTTGGCAATTTGGATGACTTTTGTGCATAATGCATAATAAGTTCTTTTTTTTTATGAAAATCTTGAATAATAATTGATAATGACATACTTTATAATACATTTAAGTTGAACATTCAATTAAACTCCTAAAGGACCATTGTTCATATGGAGACAAAATGAATTCTTGCAAGCTTTTACAATCTCAATTCCATCTTGATTATTTGAAGTTTTTTATTATCTTAAATAAACACATTGACTTTTTGGGATTATAATTTTTTATTTCAATTAGTGTCCATAGGAGTAAAAGTTATGCCATCTTAAGCACAATTTTCACCTTCTTGAATGGTAAAATAAATCTATAAACTTGAAATAAAAATTTTAAACATTTATTTTTTATATATTACATTTTGTCTATGCAATAGACTTTGATTCATTCCATTTGAATTGGTAATGTAAATTATATGGAGCGTCTTGTTTCTTAGGCAATTTTAGAAACTTCTTGAAAAATAAAGTATTGGATTAATTTTTTAGCTCAATTTTACAATGTCTCCTCTTCTAAAAAATGTTATATAGAGTTCAATTTGCTTTTTAGAACAATACTAGTATTGAGATTAGTGTGTTTCAAATTTCAATCCCATTTTAAAGGTATTGATTGAATTTTGTATTTCCTTCTATTTCATACATAACAATTCTTTAAGTATAAAAATCAACTTTTTTTTACCTTTTTTTCCTAGACTCTAAATTCAATTCTTCATGATAGAATTTTTTTTAATTAAAACTATATTGTGCATAAAATTTAAATTAAGAAGATTCAGAGTCTTGTTATCTAGTCACACAAGATGCAAACAAACTTGTTTTGTTTGCATTAATTGCAAATATCTTACAATCCATGAGGTTGAAGTTTTGAAAAAAATTGTCATTCATTCATCTACTATTTATGTGTAAAATCCTATCTTTAGATATGCAAGAAAAACAATTTTCAAAGTCTTTTTCTCTTTGCAATAGAAATGGCAGTTTTGAGTGTTTTTTAACAAGGAAAAGGCCTCAATCCTTCAAGGGTTAAAAATACTAAAAAGAATTTAGACGTCCCCTAGGTTTTAATGCAAGGTTTGGGGAGAACTAATAGCTAGTTACAAATGAGTAGAACCGCTTTCAAATAGATGACTAATAATGGGAACCCTAGACAAAATATCAATATAACTTGAAAAAACAAGCAAAGCATATGAATGGATAATTACATAATTCTATAAAGTTTTTAGGCTACAAAATCAAAGAGTTCTTTATTGATCAATATTACATGTCTTAATCATATAGCCTTTGGTCAAGGATTATGATCCATTCTTTATTTCAAGGGGATTATTTTATTCCCCTTGGACTACCTACTAGGACAAAAAATGTTCTATACATTACAAAAAATCTGAACCCTCTGGAGGGCCATTAAGGATTCATTTTTTGGTGCCCCACAATGCAAGTACAATTTATTTTTTTAAATTGAAAAAAAATTAAATTAAAAAATAAAAATTATATATATATATATATATCTGTATGTGTGTATATGTATGTATATATAGAGTATGAAAACTTGATATGGCATTAATGTGGCACAAGTAGTGCCACATTGGCTGCTTACATTAAAAAAATATAAAAATAAAAAATAGTATGAGTTCTTCTCTAATTGCACTTGGGGGGGTTCAAAACTTGTAGACCTCCTAACGGCTGAAATTTTTTTTAATGAGAGATGAACCTTCAAGAACTAGGTTTGTTGCAAATCATTTTGGCAAGTGAGTGCAAAGACATGAGCCTAAAAGCCTAGAACCTAGTTGCAAGTATGTACCTACAACCATATGAAGGTGATTATAACTTATGTATCTATAACATAGGAACACTATAACAGAAAAAGAATCTATCACACAAGTACCTAAAATATAGACACACTTATAACTATAGAACATGTCTATAATGTAAACCCTTAGGCTCATGGGCTCATATAATATATGCTCAACTACCTAGCACTCCACAATCCATTGCATATCAAACATTATATTTGAGCTAAATTTAGACTTTTAAATTGTATTCAAATGTCTATTGATTCTATATTTTATTACATGACATGAAGAATTGTCTATCAATATGAAAAATTGTAATTTTCATAATTTTGTAGCAAGAAGTAGAAATCAATCAACAAATATAGCCAAAACATTCCATACTAATTGGTGTGACAATGCAAAGTGGTGTGAAGATTTATGAAAATAATTAATTTTTTTTACATCCTAATCACCCTTACTAATGACTTTTGAAGTCAATTTTACTATTATACTAATTTTATCCTTTTATATGATTGATATATAAAATTTTGATATTTTTTTAGGATAAGGCAACCTAATTATTCAAGCAACTAAATTTCAGTGTTTAGTATAGGGCATGCTTTCAATAAGGTAAATCAACCCATGACGGTCAAATGATCCATGATGGACACAAAGGGAATGCCTCCTTTATAATTTTGTTGAGTTTGTAAGATTAGGACCACCATCACTGTCTTATATGACAATATTAGATTGACTAGTAATCTCATTAGGAACCACCAACTTTTTAGTATAAATTCTTTATAAGATTCAACTTTTCAGGCCTTCCACGGTAGAAAATATTATGGCTGTTTTTGTTTGTTCTAGGATAGTCTACAAACTCTTTTGGATGATGATGCACTAAACACTTCAAAAATTTATAGCAAATTCTATTCTTCTATGTCTATGGTCCTTGTTTGCTGCCAGGCCATAAGTGGTTGGCGTTTTCTTGTATTCTTCTCTTTTGCAATGAAATTTTGTTTCATTTTCAACCGAAGTAGGGCTCCTTTGCTTGAGAGGCGTACCACCTCTTTGCACTTTTGCTACATAGTGTTTATGTCCTTATTTTGATGGTCTTTTCCTTTGTGTTTGCTATTTGAAAAGAAAAAGAGAGAAAAAGCATAGTTACAGACAGTGAAGTGAAAAAGATCTTAGAAAATCCCCTAAATATTTCCACCAAGTGCTCGCGTACTAGTCTCTATATTGTTTCCTCCTATCAATGGAAATTCTCCATGTTTCAAATTAAAAAAATTGATACCCAAATTCATACTTTATTGGAAAAATATAATTTCAATTGCTCTTGTTGTTTCTCTCACTCGACTTTACGTGGGAAAAGTTTTTGAAAATTTCCAGCAACAGCATGAGACCAAACTCTTAATTATGACCATCATGGGGCTGTTTTCCCTTCTTACGCACACGAAGATTACTGCGATACCTTTTATGTCTAAATGTGGACCAAAGTTGTGGGTGCTCCGCGTCAGTCTGCTGACATTCGAGAATCTGATCCACAATCACAAATCACAACAGTTCAGGGAAGATTCGTGGTTCCTCAGAATAGCATGCAACTGCAGAAACACGAGCATTTCATGGTGTGAGCCAGTTCGTGTCTGCAAACTCTGAAGCATATCAAAATAGGAACTGCAGTATAGCAGTCAGAAAATTTTTACAGTTTGAACTACAGTACTGATGATACTCTACGATGGACTTCTAGTATTTCCTTATGGACTTTCACAGAATTTTGAATCACTCCAAGGAGTCAAGAGCATTACAAACAACGGTGAGGAATACGTCGACATTTCTCAAAATTATATGCTATTCGGAAAGTTCATACAGATTCTAGAGCATGCTGCAAATTCCAAGCAAAAGTGTCGAGACCAAATCAGACACAACGATACCGAAAAAACCCAGCTGGGTACAAAAGATTATCAATCCGTAGCAGAGCGTTCAAACACCGCCACTTTGCATATGGTTACATAACCGGTTGTTGTTTTTTAAATGCTAATGTGGCACCATTCCATTGGCAACCCATCACCATTGCCATTACAAGTTGCAATTCATAACCTTCTTTTCTTTCAACTTACTTCCTACATTCTTGGATCAAGAAGATCAAAATCAAAGGTTGTGATTGAAAAATGTACAACCAGTTATGTCCAATAACCAATTTGTTGCTAGTGCGGTTCATCGGTTATCTAATACTTATGATGTGATGTACGATACTTGGTAGCTAAGATCCGAATAGCCACAATTTTTTGATCTCCAACCTTGTAAAGATTGAAATTCAAATTGCTGTCAAACATTCAAAATTTCATGAAATTGAGAATTGTTATGTGCAACGGAAAGTTTAGAGAAATTAATATTAACATTATACAATGTTTTCACACAAAAAGTACATAAGATACATCAATTTGGATTATTTTGACATGATGTATACCATATAGTAGTATCACCTCAAAGCATCAATAATAGCCTTCATTCTATTGAGGCATTGTGAAAATAAGAACATCAAGCACAACTTTGGAGACTCCTTGTGCATATTGAATTGTAGCATCCATTTTCTCCATGCCATTCCATGGCCGATACTCATTTTTAAACATGGTCTTTCTAAAATTTTCTATAGATATTCTAAGGGTCCAAATATTAGAAGTTAGGTAGTCAATTTAATTTTGTAATGCCATGAGCTTCTTTCTACCTATTAGGTACACAACTGCAATGCTTTGGAGCACTGTCCTTCATAATAATCATATCATTTACATAATTATAGGGAATAAAAACCAAATAATGATCCTTTTTATATAATGTTGACAAAATTAGTAAGTATTTTCCTACCTCCGGGATGTTGACTATTGGAGACTTATCATAGCAATTAAAAGCAACACATATTATGATTGTTGTTTTTGACATACTTGGTTGAAGCCAAGAGCCTACATATATTTTCACAACATGCACATGTAAACTTCTATTGTCATTTGGACCCAAATTGCAACAAGAGGTGCATATCTATTAGCTAATATAAGTAGTGCCAATTGTTGAGCTTACATCTTCTACCCAAAGGCTTTAAAGAAATAACAACCATTTTGTATCCAAAGTAGATACCACACTAAAAGAGAAAGGGGTGTTTTAAGTGAGTTTTAAAATATACTCTTAGACATAAGATTTTAAGTAATGACCTTTAAAGAGATTTTTAGCAAAATTTTACTAAAAACGCATGTATTTCTAGTAAATTTTGTGCTAAAAATCTCCTTAAAGGTCATTACTTAAAATCTTATGCTACCCCTTTCTCTTGTAGTGCCACTTCATAAGATGAACTTACATCTTCTACCCAAAACTAAGCTTTTGAAAAAATGATAGGCATCTTCTACCCAAAATAAATATTGCTTCATAAGATTAGAAACAATTTGGCATACTATATCCAATGACAACCATTCAAGCCTTCTATTTTGTTGTGGGAGATCCAATAGCTTCGTTGTGAACACAAGAATTGGCAAAAAGATACTTGCTTGACTTGTCACAACTCTTTTTTGAAATGCATGTCAACTTTCCAATTTGAATTTGTTTCTCCCTCCATAATCACAACTCCAATATGTTTATACATCAATTTATACAAGTTGGAATGCACACATTTGTATTGGCATTGTGTGGGCATTAATGTTTGAGATGAGATCACCGAAACAATGCATGTATTGCCTTAAATAATGAAGGTAACTTTCCACACCTAATCGATGATTTGACATAAAGATGTTGGGATTGATGTAATGTAACTGCTTGAGCCAAGTGCAATTTTTTTGAGAATTTATTACTGTGCATTCACGTGAAGTTCATCACAATACTGGTTCAGTAAAGGTCCGAAAGAAGTGTCCGTAACTTAGCTGCCGGAAACTGTACAACGCACCATATCACCGCACCACATCATCGAACCATAAGCCCGGGTACAATGCACTCAAAACTTCAACAAGTCTATATAACGCAGCGAAACCCCAAGCTCTCCGAAGCTGGTGAGTTTCATCAACAGGACCAACTATAGAAATACAAAGCCGCACTCCAGAGTTTAGCTAGCAACTTCTCATTGCAAAACTATATATCTCTAGCTCAGAAGATCAAATACTAATGATGATTTGTTTAGCAGTTTCTCTACACTATGAAAAGCTTGCACTTGATGATGATAAAGCACAGCTTCATCGTAGTCTTACCCTCGAGAACGGCTTCCAACTTTCGATCGAATGCTGTCGCACAATCGACTCGCTGTGACTTAGTAATTAGGGTTTAAACACTTGTGTTTAGAACTATTCGGCATACACATAGCTCCATGTCCGACGTCGAACCTTCTCGCCCTCGCCCAACTATTGACCGGCTTTGATGCTTTTGTCGTTCTACTATAATATTGTCAAAACTTTAGTTTTTTTCGGTATTCTTTGAATCAGAGTCCTGATTACAGGTTACTCTGAGATCATTCCGTTGTACATAAACGAGAAGCACAAGTAAAAAGACGAGATCAGTGCTCCTCCAGAGACATAACATCCGTGATACCAAGAGTGCACCGCAAATTCTGATGGCCCATCCCGCCGTGGCCCTTGCGCATCACGGACACGAACATCTTGTAGTCGATGCAGCCGTTGGCGTCAGTGCTCACGTCATGAAGAAGATCCTCCAAGCGAACATCCTCCATGTGAAACTCAAAGCAGACATTCAGAAGCTGATCGGTAGTAATATGCCCATTGCCGTTTTTATCGAGGTACTGAAAAGCCGCCATGAGATTCTCCTCCAACTCGATGTGATTCAAGCTCAACGTCGCAGCGAGAAACTCACCGTAATCGATCATACCATCGTGGTCGACATCAGCAGCGTCCATGAGGTCAAAAATCTCGGCCTCTTTAAGCGAAGTCCCAGCCTTCAGAAGTCCCGTTTTAAGCTCCTCGAAGTTGATGGCGCCGTCGTTGTCGCTGTCGAGCTCGCTGAATATCTCCTTCAAATTCGCAATCTCCTCCTCCGAGAGCGTCTCCGCAATAATCCGAATTGCCAGTTTCTTCAGCTTGTTCAGCGCCGCAAACTGTTTCATCCGGAACTGGACTAAGGCAGCGATAGGCTTACAGGGCGCCACTCCGTCCTCGCGAATCCATGGGTGCTTCAGAACCTCATGCGCTTTCAGCCGCTTCTCCGGATCAGGGTTTAGCATCTTCCGGATCAAGTCTTTGGCGCCCTCGGAAATATTTGGCCACGGGTCGGAGCTGAAGCTTGGCGGTTCTGCATTCATCACTTTCTCGAAGATCCCCTGCACGGTCTCAGCCCAATATGGAGGCGCACCGCAAAGAAAAACGTACAACATCACGCCCGCGCTCCAAATATCAACCTCCGGCCCGTAGTGACGATCCAAAACCTCAGGCGCAACGTAATACGGACTTCCGACGATCTCCGTGAACACATCCCCAGGTTCGTAAAACCGCGCGGAGCCGAAATCGGCAACCTTCAAAACGGAGTCGTTGTCCTTCGTTTTGAACAAGAAATTCTCGGGCTTCAAGTCGCGATGCACGACGCCTGATTTGTGGCAAACTTCCACGACACGCACAATCGTCCTCGTCAAATGCGCAGCCTCCGCTTCGGTGTATGTCCCCCGCTCGATAATGCGGTCGAAAAGCTCCCCGCCCTCGCAAAGCTCCATGACGAGATAAACTGTGGCAGCGTCTTCGTATGTCCCCTTGAGCGTGACAATGTTGGGATGGCCGGAGAGATGGCACATCACCTCGACCTCGCGCCCGACGTCCTCGATTTCCTCGGAGGAGATGAGCTTCCGCTTGGGAATGCATTTGCATGCGTATTGCAATCCTGTCGCGCGCTCGGTGCAGACGTAAGTTGTGCCAAATTGGCCCTCGCCGAGTTTCTTCCCGAGAGAGTAGCTCTTTTCCAGATCCTCAAATGTATTTTCTAACAGCACGGGGCTGGTAAGCTGCTCCTGAGAGCCGATGAAAAGCTCCACATCTGCCATAGTCGCTACTTCGAAAACCGAACGACCTCTCAAATCTCGGCGCGGAGCGATCAAACGCGAACCTGGGAACATGACGTTCCTTGTCACATACGTGAATGAACCAAACCTAAGGCCGGCATTGAAACAATAAGAGAAAAGTAAAAGTATCAAGGACAGACAGAAGACATACAATTTGCGTTGAATTTAAGCGAGATAGTTTGCCGTCGAATCTGCAGCTCTCACGGATCGCCGGCGTTCGACATCCACACAGACATCACTGGAATGATTAACCCCGTCGCAACCTCCGCAGAAGCTCTCTCTCCACCCAGATTATTCACTTCTTTTATAGGCGGCGATGCTCATCCCACCACCGAGACGGCTGCTTGGACTTCAGCGTCACGCTTTCGTTCTGAATTTCTCCAAAACCAGATACTACCGAAAGCTTCTCCTCCAAGGCTCCTCAAGGTCCAAAGTCTTCTCCAGAGAGCTTAAGAAACTTATTCATTCTTAAAGATTCAGCAAGTATACCTTCTAACAAGAAACTAAAAAAAGGCAACCGCACAACTTGACTTCACTTCAACCTTAGAACTCTCCACACAACAACACTGAAACAGAGCAGCCAATGCTTCACAGACAATGAGTTCACTCTCTCCCACTCCTAACTGCATCAAGACTAAACCCTGACACAAAAGCTTCACTCCACTATCACAAGTTCACAACCACCACACAACTACAGCACTTAGTTTGATCTTCCTCTATTTTGGTCACTCAAGCTTCACTAACCAGCACAAAAATAGACCAAACACAACGTCCAAATTGAAAATCTGAAATTCAGCACAAGAACAGAAGCCGATACTCCAGATCTGGACTGTCCACCCTAGCTCGAGCTATTTCGGACCTCGCCAGTGAGACTTCCCAAGACCAGCACTACTGCTGTCGATAAGGAATCTCTGTCGATGAGCTTCGGCAGAAAACGAAGACAATGAACGAGCCGTGCAAACTGAAGCTAACACACAGAAGCCAGTGGCAATTAGAGGTGCAAGCTTTAGTGAACTACTAGTAGCTGGAAGACGAAGGGCCTGGAAGTCGGATTGCTCGAGGGAAGGCGGTAATCTTAGACTCTTGGCCCCATGCCCGCCGCACTTGTATTGGTCATGAGGGGATGGGTCCGATCACCGTGGGAATAAACTCTGTGGACCACGGAATTTTAAATTAAGCATGTTCTACTCCAATATTTTTTACTTATTTGGGGGAAGAGTCTCCAGTGCGGCTTTGGAGGTGTTGCCCCAGTTGGACCGAAAGTCAAAACTGACGATGATTGAAGAAAGGAGAATGTGAGTCACTTTTAGGGGTCAAGCATGAATTAAAAATTTGTACTTTTTTTTTTATATTAGGGCTCAATCGAAGGGGAGGAGGGCTTGTATCAAACAAAAAGTTACATATGAAGATGTTTTAGTAGGATCCTACTTGAAAACCCAACCACCCTATAGGAAGAGAGACAACTTTTGTAGCTTAGATGTTGCTTTCATTTAGTGAACATAGTGGTAGGGAGGAAAGAAGTGCATTCTTTTTTCAAAATAGATTTGCCATTGAAAATTATAGAAAAATAAAGGCCAATTTGACTCTTAGAATTAGATAGGTTATGGATGGATGAAGGTATATAATTGACCCCTAAATTCCCATCAATATTTTATTTTTTTATTCTAAGATAAAATATTTTATTTTTTGGATCAATTACATGCATCATGAATTATAGTCTTTGTACACAAAAGTGGATTCTAAAAATGCATTATATGGCTATAAAATATAAAAGTGAACGCATTGTATGTTTCAACAAATATTTCGAATGCAAAGATACTAAGATATAAAAATGGTCTATATTGCAACCAATACTCTCTTAGCAATGGCTAATGCTATCCCATGCTCTCAAATACAAAAAAAAATTCAAATATTGTGAGGACCAATATCATTTGCATGTTTATCAAATTGTTGATTTTTTATTTCTATAAATGTCAATTTCCTTTAATTTTTGTGTATAAAATGATGTATACCAATATGCTAAAGCACAAAAAGTTTTTTGTTATGAGAAAAAATTGATGAAAGATAGAGTAATTCCAAATCTAAACAAAATTGAATTTTAGACATGGCTAACTTTGAAGTTAGTTTTCTTTCAAATCACAAATAATTATTTCTTTAAATTCCTATAGTAATATGTGGTATGTTACACACTACATCTCCAATATTTCTAATTTCAAACTTTATGCATTGTTGGTTATGGTATGGTGGTTTGAATGGAACCATTTCAAATTTGTACACAATTTTGTTAGTTATCATACTTGTAGCACTTACATATTTTCTAAAATTGAGTGGTTTCAATATTTAAAAGACCTTTAATATACTAAGAAGAAATTGAAAATCAAAAGGAGATGAAGTTGAAAATATATCATCCTACAATGAATTTTAAAAAAAGGCAAAAGTATGCATATAATTCTTTGAAGAATGAGCATTTTTTTTTAAACTCACAAATACATAGAATATATAATGTCATATTATATATATATATATACACACACATTTTGAAGTTTGATATATTTGCATTTTGTGTTTGTATTTTGATATTATTTTGGTATTTGGTATTTTCTTCACATTTGTATTTATGTTTATTTTTCTTTATATTTAAAAGGTACAAAATCAACCAATATTTTTTTTCCTATTTTATCTTTCTGCTAAAGACATTCAAATTCAAATTTCAAATTCTTATTTTATGCTTTCTATACTTTGCAACTACATATGTCAATCTTTTTTTTTTTTTAATCAATAATCCACTTTAAATATCAATTGGCCATAATTTAGCCCATACACATGTGCACCTAAAACTCTATTTAGACTTGAAAAATTCAACTATATAATAACTAAATTTTTTTATCATATTCCAATTTTTTTGTTAAGTGCAATTTGAGATTATTATAACCCCGTGTCAATGATATGTTTGATTAAAGCCAATGGTAGCTAACATATTAGTTATTAAATATCTTTAATTCTTCAATGTCTAATCTCTTTTCATCAATTTGAACTCAAACATCAAATCAATATAAATTGTAAATTTTCCCAACACTTTTACTAGGAACTATAGTTATATAATATGCAATTTTGCCAATACATAGCATTATTGATTCTATTGATCCCTCCCCCTCATCCTTATGGATCCTAAGGAATGAGATATATATATATATATATACTTTTAATCTCATGATAATTAGAAAAGAAAGGGTCTTCAATTAAACTTTTATTGTTGTTGTCAAAAGCTTGATTGATGTTTAGGAGGAGCCATTCTACATTTCAAGAAACACAATAGGTGTCCCTTCCCTCCAACTTTGGTTGATAATATTGTATACATGGAAATTTCATCTTAAAGCATTGCTTGCCAATTACCAAAAAATTTAGAAAATGAAAAACATAGTGGTCCTAAAGTAGTGATTCCACCACTCGAAAGTCCTTTCCCCATCATTTGAGGTAAATTTTGTAGGCTTGTCAAACAACCTATGCTAAAAGAATCTTGTACATTTTTATCTATTTTGGATTCAAATTTTAACAAATAGATAAAGGTCTTCCCCTCTTAGTCAAAACATGGGTGATAATTTCATCCTACTTTGTTTTTTAGCAATACATTACTACAAACTACAACCTTGACCAAAGTCTAACAATTTTTTCAAAAGTTAGCATCATTTATTGCAATACCTTGTATCGTCCCCCCCTCTCCCCTCCTTCTAAGAAAACCTTCTTTATTTCATCTCAAGGGCAAAAACACTCATCCAATTTCATTATCAATGTAACCATTCAATTTCAAAATTGCTTGTGGCAAAGCTTTTTACTTTGAAGGATGCTTTAGAGTGTAAATTATACATAACATTGTGACAATTTGAGAGAAACCATGCATGATTTCCAAAAGGGATACACGCAGCATTATCCCATTGGATGTGAAGCTTTTACAAATTCTTTAAAAGGGATACGCATATAATTTTCCTATTGGTTGTAAGACTTTTGAGCATACCCATTGTGTGAAATGAAATCATGAATTCTAATTGCAAATTTCACCCCAAGCACCTATCCTTGTACTCATGGGAAGTTGTGGAACTTGCAAACCATATGGGATATATTTGTATTTTTTTTCTTGTGAATATGTATATCTTCCATATCCATATTTAGTATTTATAGTATGTGAGCATATATATATATATATATATATAATTTTTATTTATTTATTTATTTTTGTAGTATGAAACCATATTCGTATTTTGTAATTGTATCCATATTTTGTATCCAAATTTTTTACAGCCCAAATCGTTTGCTCCATACATCAACAACTTTATTTTCTTTCAAAAATTGATAACATTTAGGGGAGAGGAGAATTTTTCCTAAACTTTAATCAACGGCCCTTGAGTTTTCCAAGGGAAAGAAAGTAGAATTGAAACATAAACATGATGTTCACAACTTCTTAGTACATAGTTCCACTCTCAACTACTTGCTAGGGCACCCTTAATTAGCAAACAACCGCCCTAAGCAACAGTCAAGAGTATTATCCCGTCCAACAATCAGAAACTTCACAAAACAAGAACCACATTCAATCAGCTTGTATGCAGGGAGGAGGAGAGAAGCGCTACTCACAACTTTTGAAAAGAGACTTTCAGGGGAGCTCCCTCAATTCCAATTCAATTCCTTTGGACAGAAGGCCTAACTCCAAGGAGCATGCCAAATGTCCTTTCAAAGGTTAACCCTTAACGTTGAAGGGGGGACCCTCAAAATTGTCCTTTTCTATTACCTTGCGAAAGTAGCCTCCAAAATTGTAAAAGTGGTCATTGCAAGTCAAATTACAGGAGATCTTTCTTTTCCAAAACAAATTTTGAAGATGAATGGTTGCACTTCTATCCTATACAATTTGATTCCTTGTCATCCATTGGACACAAAATGTCCACAAAATATTCCTTCCTCAATATTCAAGGATTAAATGGTTCCTCAGGCCACTCCAATCCTTGCCTTGAATTAACTGGAAGTCTAAATCCCGGATATCTAAGGAGACATAAGGTAGAACATCCTATTACCATCCAAATTTGCGATCTGACTATCTTGGGGTCAACTTCAAGAGAGGTACATATTTTTCAAAGTTGTGTGCTTGTTCCACAAATCAAACCCAAGTGGAATTATAATTTTCCGGTCAAAATTGTAATTTCTGTGAATTTTTAAAGTAAAATACTCTAAAATTACAAAACAATTCATAGAGTGGGGTCAAAAATGTCTCATGAATAACCCATTGCCGTCTTAACATGTATCTATTGGCACTTAAGTTCCCACTAATGAAGGATTGACAAGTTATCCCTTTGGGGATTAATGCACTGAAATTGTTGGGAAAGTGAATGGATATGGGTTTTGCAGTTAATGGAATTGGGGCCAAAGTGTAGGTAACGGAATTAGGCAAATGACGGAATTGGGATGTTCTACCTTAATGCCGAAGGACCATTGCCTTGTTAGAGCATCCCCACTCGGGGGCTGTTGTATCCCTATCCGGATGTATTTCATCCGGATAGGGAAGGGACCCCCCCCACTGGAGTGCTGTATCCGTAAAATTTTGGGGAGAGGGGGTCCCAATCCTGTAAACTGGCTTGCGTTTGGGGAAGAGGGTACTGGTAACTTGTATTTTGAAAATAGAAAAAATTGGCGTCCTTTTAGTAACTTTGAGGTTAATATTATACAGAAAGTGGGAATTTTAGTAACTTCGAGGTTAATATTATATAGAAAGTGGGAATTTTAGGGAATGCCCAGTGCGAGTGGGGTTCCCTACTGCAAGCAACACGGATGGAAAAAGATGTATAGGGATACAGATAGGGAAGCTGGAGTGGGGATGCTCTTACAATGCTATTTTTCAATTTAGTATTTTTTATTTTTCAATTTATCACTGGTTCTTTTTTCTTATTTTACACATCATATGATTACCTCAGCAGCAATCCAGCCGGCATATGCTCCAGGAATTCTTCAGTTATACTGAATATTGAATTGTCCCCAAGTGGGATTGACAGATGCATGTCTGACATCTGTCCGGCAACTGAATGGTGGACTGACCGAGGGACTAATCCCCATAAGCTTACCTTAATTTCAGGATTGATATTTTCCAGACTCAGTAAGTTATTGATGCCCATGTCAGGAGTGGACATATGCTAGAAAATCAGGACTAAGGTAAGTTGGAACCACCCATACCCAACCGGGCTCCGGTACCCAACTTGTAGTGTGCATTTACTTTCAACCCAAGCTTGGAATGTGTGTTTTTCCTTTTTCAAAATTGGGACCAATAAGGTCATGACACATGTCCCAAATTAGTGAGTAGGAAAGTAGGAAGTAGTGAGCGGAATGTAGTTCTTGAATGATCAGAATTGCAAGACTCTAAACTTTGGTTATGGGTTCTACCTAAGCTTTGCCTTCCAAAAAACATAGTAATTTCAATTTTGACAATAAGATTACAGAAAAATTGGAGACATTGTATTCCTTATCTTTCTACAAAGGAAAAATATGCATCCCCTCATACTCCTTGTTGTGTGTCGTTAATTGCTTAAATGATGAGGTATGGGTGGTTCTACTTTAAACTCTATGCTTTCTACTAGTGAGCATATGATTAGTAGAGCAATCGCAATGAACCCAGCTTCCAAGTCCATAACGGTATAATGAGGGCGACTTCACAGTAAGGAAACCAACCCATTTCCATCCATTTAAGCAATGTATGGGTATGTGGAGAATCTAGCTAACGCAATTTATCCCATACATAGAAATAAAGTTTGGAAGGATTGTAGAAATTTTCAGAATTTTTTAATTCAAAATATAAATATTATGAATTTTTTTAGGAAAAATGCATTGTACAATATGTTCTTGTCCTATAGATCGGCTTTGTGTTTTCAATTTTGGGCTAGTTGCAAAATCGACCAAAGTCTAGTTGCAATATTGAGAATCTTGAAGCCGTGTTACAACTACTCCGAGAACTATATTGTGGAAATGGAGGATTGATCAAATATGGATTGAGTTCTTCATGACCAAAGGTCGAGAGGCCACAAGTTTCTATCAATCTCATTTCACTAAAAACCAAGAATTTGGCCCCTTAACCCTTCACACTAGAAGGGACAATCCAAAAGTTGTCACCTTTCAAATTGCTTGCATGGCAAGAACTATGCCTACAAAGTGATAGACTCTTAAAGGAAGTTTGGGCGGCCAAATTATGGAGTCTCAAACTATATTTGAGAGGCCATCAAGTTTGCCTATTTATTACTCATTTCTTGGAACTCTCAACAATATTTGGCCACATAATTTCACAACCTCTTGACTTAGACAATTATAGTGTAAAGTGACCCTTAGATTAAAGGGACAACTCCCAAAAACACTCTCTAGTGCAATCAATAAGGTAGGTACCTAATTACTATTATTAGACTATTAAATTTTGTATTTTCTTATTGGCAAGTGAAAGGGGATTCCTACCATTAGAAGATTTTTGGGGCCTTTGGATGCTTGCAAGTTATCACAGCCTGCGAATATAGGAAACAGGTTCGGCGCAGTGGTCTGACATGGCCGAGCCCCTGCCACGTCATTGACCAAATTTTGATTTTAATTTTTTTTTGCATTTGGAGACTAAATTATTTTAATTCTTTTTATAAAAAAAAATTCTAACAACGGGGCGTTCCCCTCGCTGCAGGGAATAGTTGTGGGGGAACATGCTCGAAACAGGCATTTGGACCCCCCAAAACTCTTCTAATGCTCTAAAGAACGCAACATTTGAATATTCTACATAGAAGTTATAAATGAGCAAAGTATTGTTCTAAAAGTGTTTCTTCAACTACATAGGTACATAATTGATTTTGGAGATGTATACTGAGTGAAGATGGTGGTTTAAGGTCAATGGCACATTTGGAGGTGCCCTCTGTATTGTATTGGGCTTCCTTTGGTCCTAGGCTTGTCATTCTCCATTCCAAATCCAACAAGTTGGTGAAATAAAAAGGGCCTTCAATTTGGCTCATAATGGGAAGATTTACTATTGTCATATCTTTGGAAGCATTGTTATAGTCACGAACAAACCTAAGTGTGGATCTTGAACTTCTTCATTCAAACAATCATACCATTAGCATCAATAGACAAATTCTAAAAATTGATTTGCAAAAGTTGTAGTATGCAACATGTAACACATTACTATGTGAAGTTTGAAGAAAAAATAGTTGTGATGTAAAAGAAAATTAATTTCAAAATTAGCCGTGTTCAAACTCGAATTTATATGCCATAATTTGGAATTACTTTGTCAATTTCTTTTATAAAACTTCAATTTTGGTGTTTTTTTAGCATATTGGTTTATATCATTTTACATTCTTGTACACCAAAATTGAATGAAATTGACACTTAAAGAATATAAATATTCACAATTTGACAAATATGCAAATGGTGTTGGTTCTTACGATATTTGAATTTTTTTGGAATTGAGGGTATGGAATTGCATTAGCCATTGTAGAGGGAGTATAGGTTGCAATATGAACCATTGTTACATTTTAATGCCCTTGTAGTTGAAATATTTGTTAAAAAAGATAATGTGTTAGACTTTTTTATTAGATCCGAGTAATGCATTTTGAGGTTCAGATTCTTTGTACATAGACTAGAGTTTATAATGCACATAATTAATTCAACCAATTCCAATTTTTTTAAATTTTGATGTCATTAGAAAGTTTGGAATTATTATGATGCATATTTAGGTTTGGATTTTTTTTACAAAGATAAGAGTTCATGAAGCACATAATTGTTTCAACCAATCCAAAAATTTCAAATGTAGTATTTTGTATTAGAATTTTATGAGAATATGTGAATTTTTTTTTAGACACTTTGATCATGTACATTGTAAAATATAAGTGCTCAAAGTCAAAAGAAAAATGATTTTTTGTACCTTGCTATACTAGGATTTGTGACGTTGAATCTCCTCAACTTAAATTATTTGTATGAAAAAAATTTGAGTTTTAAAGCTTCATGATGGTGTATTGAATTGAAAATCCAGGATTTCAAAATAATAATAATTAGTAATTTTTTACTTTAAAAAAAAGATAAAAGGTATAAGATGAAAGGAAAAAATTAAATTGTTAATAGTGGAATTGAAAAATGTCAAATCTAATGGTATGATTGTTATAGCAAGCAATCTACATCCTATGGACATTTCTATCGGTTTTAAAGATTTGTGAAATTTGAGTTTAAATCAGCTATGTTGAAATGCTTATTTTGACATTTTTGGGTGTTTTTAGCTTATAAAATCAAGGATTCCTAATCAGTGTGTATGACCTCAACATACAAAATAAACCACTCTAAAATATGGACATGTCTTTTTTGCCATTCATGACTCTTTTTTTTTTTGTGTGTGTGTGTGTGTGTGTGTGTGTGTGGTGTGTGGGGGGCGGGGGGGCTTTACAATGCCAAATTACACTAGTGAAAAAATAATTTGACTAATAAATGACAAAATTATACCGTGAGGTTTTATACCCAACAACTTCAAATAAGAACAAAATCTTGAATGAAAATTGCCAAATTATGGATGAAAACATAATTACGGATAAGTATGTTATATGTGCTAATGTGATATTTTCTATCTAATGTGGGCATGAATGTTGAAATTTGGAGCACCATTCAATATAACATTTTACTTTTGATTTGATTATGTATTATGTATTATTTATTATTTTTTTACTCACTATAACATTTTACATAGCCACTTTGGCACTACATAAAAAAATTGAAAATAAAATGCACTGCTGGCTGCTATCCCTTGATGCCTGGTAGAGACCAAAAGTTTGTCTGGATGGACAATGTCATTGCCAGCTATCATTTTGAGGGGTCCATCCCCCCAATAGCTGGCAAAATCCTTATCCAAACTATAAAATCTGGTGTTGCACATGTGCATGTGTTCTACTGTCCACCAATCTGTGTCTTCACAACGCTGAAAGATGCCCCCATGAACTTCACTTGTGTTGCCCTAAGAATTTTTTTGAATTTTTTTGAAACATATGCCCTTCAAGGGCCACAGCTGAAATGACACAACACAACATCCAAGGCAACCCAGCTTGAGAGCCGTGAGAATTTTGCTCGACAGTAAACTTAAGTTATTATTATTCACAGTCACTCAGATGCGCCATCCATGTGTATAAAGAATATGCTGCTCAATTGGACTCCTTAGTACAAGTACTGGAGTGTTTTGTTTGTGGACCAGGGCTTCTTTTTTTTTTTTTTTTCATTTTTTTTATGAAGTGTCAAAGTGGTGATATAAAATGTTTTAGTGGTGCTCCAAATTTCAACATTTGTCCACATATTGGATAGAAAAAATCATATTCATACATGTCACATATTTATAGTTTTATTTTCATCCACAATCAAGCAATTTCATTTAAGATTTTTTTTTTTAATTCGAAGTTTTCTGGCAAAAAATTTCAAGATTTGCTGCCATTTTGTAGCCAAATTATTGTTTTGTGGTGCAATCTCATACCAGAAAGCCAAAAAAAAGCCCTAATACAAACCATCATTGGAAGTATGATGTAATTTTTTTTTTTCAGATGAATGGTTATGTGATCTTTCTTTTGAGAATCTTATGAAGTTTCATGGCTCCTTTATTTTGAGGGCTTGAATTGAAAAAGGTTGATTTTTGAGTATACAATTTTGACTATATAATTTTGTATGTGATACCTCTACACAGCGGATGAATTGAATGAGGTTTTGGAAATATTGTGATAGCTGTGTGCAAGGCCATGATTATAGTCTGACATCTTCAAAACAATTTTTTTTAATAGACTTGAAGTTGCCTAATTTTTCTGGAGGCAATTGGACATCAAATTGCCTAAAAAAACCCACTGATGTGATGGATTTGAATGAAAAAAAAAAAAAAAAATCCTTCAACGTTGCCTTGGATTTGCATATCCTGGTAAGGTATTTTTATTATTCAAATAAGCAATTAAACTGATAAGTCCCTCTCATGTATCAAGGGAGGTATATAATTATTACTGTTGCAGCATGGAGAGGACCATTGTTTGGGTATTCAGTGGTATGGATGTTTTAGGTAAAAACATGTATGGTTCAATTTGAGAAAGGGACCACTATTCAATGTGGACAAAATTGATCTTCTATATTTTTTCAGCCAATCCTAATACTTGAATTAATTGATAAGTCCCTCTCATGCAACTAGGGATGCATATAGAAGTTGATCTATTTCTAATCACCCCCCATTTCCAGCTTATAGGTTGTTTCATTTCTGTGAAGTTGTGGCATGGTTCCCGAAATAGTTGTGGTGCATGATGATTGGTTGCGAGGCTTTCAATATTGCAATCAGCCCTTGGTTGATTTGCAACTAGCCTATGGTTGGAAATAGAAAAGTCTATATGACTAGTATATGTCGTGTAGTATAGTTTGGCTAAAAAATTCATAATAATTATACTTTGAGTTAAAAAATTTTGAAAAATTACGTAATCTTTCCAAATTCTATTTCTATATAAGGGAAAACTTCTTGCAGTCAAGAAATCTACCCTCCACATGTCCGTAATTGCTTAAGTGGTTGAAAATGGGTTGGCTTTTCTATACAATATTTCCATTTGTAGAATCAGGAGGACCATTGCCAAGTTATACATTGGTAGTGATGTTTTAGGCAAGAACGAGTAAAGTTACTGCACCTAAAATTGGACAAATAATCAATTAAGCATGGTTCCCATTATTACATTGAACACCTTTCTGTGGAATCTTGTCGAAAGTCAAAAAACAATTGTAGAAATTCTCTTAGAATGCATTTTTTGGACACCATATGAGTAAACTATAAATTTTCAAAGTGCTGAAAATAGGTATTTCTACAACCGCACATAGACTCTTTCATGAATAGTGGAAGTGCATTTTAGACAAGAATCTAAACTGTGCAATTTCAGAGAGTGGTTGAAATTAGGTGTAATTACCTTATGGGTCAGTTTTTAGGAAGGGACCACAATTAGGTGCAGATACTCCCCACGGAGGCATTCTGCTCCACTCCATTCCATGGTGTTGTCATCCACAGGCTCGCAAGTTGGATGCTGACGAGAACTGATTCAAATGGTGAGTTGAGTTAGCTGTCGGCCTACGCGCACGATATTGTTTGGCGTGTTCGTGTGTTTATTTTGCATAGCCGGGCAGCCAACCCAGACCTTTCTTTCAAAGAGGCAATTGGGAGACATCACGAAGCTATGCAATAACATAAGCTTAAAGTGTAAGGCTTGCCAATAGACTTTTGAGTTGGGAAGAGGACGAAGAATATGTAAAAGTTAATTTTTGTCCGTCATGCTTTGGGTCATGTTTTGGGGATATTGCAAAATGGGAAGTCAACTACCAATTCAACAATATAACCAACTGCATTTATACTGAGCAAAGGACCATTTCATCGACTCCCCTTCATTGGGTTCAAAAAATCATGACTACCATATGGTATACTGGTACTTTGAACATGTGGAGAAGGTACGACAACAATCAGGGTTATTGGAATTTTGTGGCAACTATTGCAGTGGGTATTCTAGAATGTTGGTTTAGGAAAAAATCATAGGAAAATAAAAATTGACCCATTTTGTACTCGGTCACGAAGTGAATGAGAAGATTGTTCACACCAATCAATTCTAGAAGATACCAATTCAAGCATCAAGCAAGATCAAAAGGAAGGAGCTGAGTATCTCATTGTATCATGAAGTACATTCGTCCTGCTCAAGAATGTGTTTTTTAAATTACAAAAGTCTCAAGTTTCCAAATCTTGGAAGTGTGTCACTTCACAAAGCACCTAGCAAATTACAAGAAAAAGTTGTTCACCCAGCAATCAAAATGAATTTGTTTTCTTGCTAGTTTTGTCCTTTGCTTGAATTCTCTCATTCCTTAATTTCAGGGTTACTGAATATAAAAAGTAAGTTAGTTAGTGTATGATTCAGCCTGATGTTTGACAAACAACCCCAAAGAGTAGAAAATTGATTCCCACTGATGTGTGTCCATCACATGTAAAATTTTCTTTAGGTAGCTTCATCAGAATTTCAGGCCAAGATTCAAAAGAATTTTAAATTTCAGGGTTTATTCTCCCCAATTTCCAACTTCATAGTCTTAAAAGATCCCTGACCCAAGAACAAGACCCATTAAAAATAAGTTAGAAAAAGTGTGTACCCCCCATCCCACTCGACCCGACTCCCGAGATGTCTGAAAAGGACAACAACTGCCATCGTGCTTTCCATCCTTGCAATAAAAGTAGCATAAGATACAGTTGCGACTTGCCAGTGTGGTGAGGCGGCATTAGAAAGACTTGCGTGGTCTTCCAACTTCTCCTGTCAAGTACCCTCGAAGTCCCTTTAGAAAGGACACTCAAAGGTAGTTAGTTATTTGCATTTGAAGTTGCATTCCGCGCTTGGCTTGCGGTGTGCGCATTTGGTTCCGTGCAGCCCGGTTGCGTATGCACAAGGGTTTCTCCATGCAACATAATAAGCACGGAAGAAGAGTTAGAGGAGCCCGGCTCTTGAGGTGGGTAGGGTTAGGTTGGTCACCGAGAATCGCCACTTTGGTACTGAGCATGAGTATCGTACTTGTGTGTTCATTTTGCAACTAGAGTCATCCAATTGTTGATACGTGACTGGTGAAGAATATAAAATATGAAAGAAGGTTCCAATTCATAAAAAATTGCATTTATAGGGGTTGGAATTGTAAGTGCATACAGTGAACAATCCAATGCCCTTAG
Organism: Pseudoscleropodium purum; assembly: GCA_963969395.1. Taxonomy (NCBI): domain Eukaryota; kingdom Viridiplantae; phylum Streptophyta; class Bryopsida; order Hypnales; family Brachytheciaceae; genus Pseudoscleropodium; species Pseudoscleropodium purum. The sequence continues at coordinate 32,672,439 of OZ017795.1, forward strand.
TCATCCAATTCTGAACAATCTAATATCCTTAGTCATCGAATTTTCAACAATCTAATACCCTTAGTCATTTCATTCCAAACAATCTAGTATCTTTAGTCACCCAATTCCAAACAATTCAATATCTTTATTCACCCAATTTCGAACAATCCAATGCCCTTAGTCACCCAATTCTAACACATCTATTAGACATTTTCATTAGCATCATTCATCCATCCATTTTAGCAATATGATGTATATCATTTTATGTGGGGTAAGCAATTGGGTGCTAGTGTTAGAGAATGATATTAAATTTATATGGCTATATATATTGTTGCACCAAATGTGTTTCAAAATTCATATCAATTTCAATTTTGATTGAATTAATATGATTCCACTTGTATTTGAGTTCACCAAATGACTAGGTCTTTCTTTGAAAACAATATAGGCAACAATAAGCACATTTAACATAAAATATCTAAATCAAATTGCAAATCTAGGTGGTAATAGGGCTTGTTGACCAATTACTGTCCCCAATGCATTGGACTTATGTACTAGGCTTGTTCATTCCCATGGCCAATTACAACTTCTACAAAACCTATCTCACTCACTCACAAAAGTGATAGTTTTTCCATTTTTTCAAACAATGTATGCAAGTATTAATAGTAACAAAGGTATACATTTTGATTAGTAGATGACATATAGCTAACACTTGAACAAATGATCAGGTGATAAATAGTTAGTTACAAACCCTCCAAATTGTTGTGTACATTATCCAAAACCTCCCTAGAAAATTAGAAAAAAACAAGGAATCTTTTGTCTATGGTTGGAGGTCAAACTTGCAAGAAAGCAAAACTATTCAGTGCCTGTAGATCATGAGTGTATAATTAAATAAATAAAATACTTATATGCACCTATGTCTTACAATATCTATGGAAAGTATGTTTGCAAGGACCTTCTTCATATTTAAATGGAAACTCATATTTAAAAAATTTAAAGTTTTAAATGATGAATCATGTGTAGAATGTAGAAGGTTCTATGGATATTTGAAACATAAAATCGTATGACATGTAGAAGGTGCTCTACAACATGCAATTGCACTAGGTTGTAAAAGTCTTTAAAACCAACTCTACAAATTTTTGTTTATTAATAATGTAGCGTCACAATTCACGATTACCTAGGGTTGATTTTGGGTCGACATGGCTTGTTTGTAGTACTGAGAAAGAATTCAAAGTTAATTCATATGGTGTTTGAAAATTGCATGCTAAGAGAATGTAGAATTCCATTTTTGACTTTTAATAAGATCCAACAAAAGATTTAACAATTTTATAATAGGAGTCATGCTCAATTACTTAGGTAGATTAAGGAAATGTAACCAAATTCAAGTATGTTGGGTAGTAAGGTGCAAAATTGTTCATAACATGATTTCCCATATCTTGAAATCAAGTTTTTAGACCTTACCATGGACTAACTTGCAAATAGTCAAATGATGTTTACAAGATAAAGTAAGTACAATATTAAAAGTTAATAACAATGATTGAACATAGTTGCTATGATTGAACATACATTATTTTTATTGAGTCTTATCAGTAAGTAAGTGAGGATTTCAATGCATTTTAACATGCATTATTTGGACACCACATTAATACTTTATGAATTTTCAAAATATTTTCTAATATAGTTGTATTCAAAATTGACTATATGTTCTCATACTTGTGTTTGGGAAATTTTTGGAGGTGCCCTTGTAATTTCCCTCTTCTTTGTAGAAGGATTGGAATTACTTTCCAAAAGCATTAGTTGTATGGATCTTCCCTTGTTAAAATCTCCTAGTTCATTTATTTTAGTTTATATCATATTCTCATTGGCTACTTTCCATCAATTTTAAATTTGTAAAAATTACAACCTTTTTTTCTTCCAAAGATAGGTTGATTCAAAATTAAATTCCAAATTTCATTACACAAGGTAAATATAGACAATGGAATAGGATTTGGTTGCCATGACCAACCATTAGAAAGCAATACCTACTCCTGCACTTTCCAAGTACTCTAAGCCCCTCATTGGCCAATCCTAAAGTGACACCCACCTTGTCTGAGAATATATATGCGTTTGGTGATCCAAGTATTAGCATTGGATTCCAAATGGAGAGTGGCTAAAATTTGGCAATTTTATGAAAGTAACAACTACATATCTACTTTTTTTAATTTTTGTACACTAGTTGGTTGTTATTCCTACCAATTTTTTGTCTAATTTTGGATCCTCTAGTTTAAAGGAGGCAACCCATTCCTAACCACTTAGGTAGTTTCTACTATTTGCAGGCAAATTTCTTCATAGAGTAAATTTTCACATGTGTAGAAATAGGTAGTAGAAGGTATTTATAATATTTCAGATTTTTTTCCAGAACAAAATATTACTAAGAATTCTTTAGTAGAAGATGGACTTTCTTCCATATTGGTAATATAGACCTTCTTTCCAACCAAGGGTTGATTGCAAAATCCACCAAGGGTGGTTGCAATATTGAGAGTTTTGTTAGCTCATCATAATGTGCAACAATTGCATTGGGAATTGCACCATAATTAATCACTACCAATGTCTTCTGGACAAAAAGAAAATAGCCTACATTGCTACTACACGGAAAGAGAATAGCCTACATTCTAAAATGAGATGTTTGTCATGAATGGATTGCCTCCTATAGTGATTTTCCATGATTTTCCATGAGGCACTAACTAACAATGAACTAATCAACAATTCTTCCCAAACATTGTCTCTTAGATTCTCATGTTCTAATTGTATATGCCTTGCATAATCAAGACACTTAGACATCTTTTATTTGCCCAACTCTTCAATGACATTCTAGAATATCTTACATACTTGTCACATTATCATTGCATGTACCACACTTGTCTCTAACTATTTGCTTTTTTTTACAAATGTCGGTGTTGTTCTTGGGGCAGTAATGATTATGCAAGCATGTAACGTAACTTCATTGTAACTCAATTACACAAATGTTATTTTCATGATGCATACTGTACGTCAAATGCTGAAGTTTCCACAGATATTCGAAATGATAAATCGCACAAAATGCAAGAGGGTCCATCATACAGTAAACAAAAAATGTAACACACGAGTAACGTGCTGTTACTCAATATCTTTTTGAATTTAGAAATATAAATGAAGAAAGGTGGATCCTGTTGTTACATTCCATGGCGACCTTTGGGCCCCATGAAAAAAACATAATACAAAAGTAATGTATCTGCTATCATTGAAAAAAGTAGAAAGCAGGTCTCTAAAAAGAAAAAGAACGTACTGTAAATCATCCCCACCAGTCTCTGAATCCCCTTGAAGTGGATGGGTCGTTGGGTTTCTTGGGCTCTTCCTCATACTCCTCAAGTCCCTTCAACTCCACTACACAAGCTGCAACAGCTCCTCTTGCTTGGCCGTAGTTGGGGTCCAGACGAAGCGCTTCCTGAAAAATCTCCTTCGCCTGACCCAGTATCCTTTGTCGCTCTTTGCTCCCCAGAGGTCGAAGGCGAGATCGGTCTCGCATTGCTAACCCCCAGTTTAACAAAGCTGCGAAAATATTACATCCATCAGAAGTAATTCCATCTACATAGTCCATTGGGCCCTCGGGTTAGCAAAAGAGGATTGCAACACGCCAAAGAGCGTAATATTTGGATAGTAGATGGAATAGCTATAAGGCTTCAAAGTCTTACCGCTAATTGGTCTAAAACAACACAACACAAGAAGAAATTCCGTTTTCCGTAGTCCTTTGGGACTCGTGTTAGCGAAGAGGATTGCAACAGGGCAAAGAATATATTATTTGGATACGAGATGGAATAGCAATAAGGCTTTAAAGTCTTATTGGTGGATGGCCTAAAACCAACACAACTTCTGATGTTAAGGTGATGTACATTCACACTATAAAGAGTTCATAACATATTTTACCAGGTAGCATTGGTCCCCAATTCACTGTTGAAGGCTAGGAAGATATATCAATTTGTGTGACCTAAGGAGGTTGGGCCTCGTCTGTTGGAAGAACATGCATTCCTAGATGCCTGGTCTCCCTTCAATTGCCTGAACTCTCTTCAATTTAGCTGAGAGCCTCCTACAACTCGTGAATAATGCTATGGTACTCAGTGCAAAATGAGTGTATTTAGGTCACAAAAAGATGTGGTTTCCTTAAAGGAGCATATAACTTTTGCCACTCTCTTCATAACCATTAGATTGCTCCATATTAATCAACATATCTACACGCGCTCAAGATCACCGAGTGGGGCAACCTAGTGACTGTATAGAGTGCATATAAAATTTTGCTCGTGGGGTGAGGTCTGGAATACATTTGGAAACAAAATTACTGCTAATGCAAAAGATTTGGTCTGCTGTATCTGGTGAAACCGACATAGCAGCATGTGATGTATGTGCGAACCTAATGTCTGTAGTAGGTCACTGTTAAGCTCATGCGATGATTTAGTTACTTACCTCCTGCGGCGTACGAGTCACTCAGTCCAATCATTGCTTCGAATTTGTCTATGGCAGCGAGGAAGACTTTGTCTGCATCTTGAGCTGCTGTCTGAAAGTACAAACACCAAAAAATCAAAGAAGTTCATGAGTTTACAAAGTTCATGAAATGAAATCATCTTCTAAGGACGTGACAAAGAAGTCCTAGCGAGGGATTTTAATCAAAATGGAAAGATTCTCATGTTCACAGGAGGCAAAGAGACTCCAGTAGAACTAGTTCACAATTTGAAGTATAAAATGCGCTGCTAGTTACTTAGCCAACAAACAAAGATTGCGAATGCTAAATGATATGAAAACTACAAGGACAAACTTCTGCAGGGTACTCACGTACACTAGATCTTTTTCATAAGAACTTCTCTAAAAAGACATTTCGGAATATCCAGAACCCTTGCCACACTATCATTGACTGTAGCACACTTGTCACACATTCAAATGATGTCTCAGTTCTTAGTTTGGAACCCTGGGCAGTCAGATTAAAGGGGTCAGGGTGTGTTCTGAGTTCTGAAAGTAAAGAAAATATAAGCTTATCAACCGTACATACAGCTTAGAAAAGCTTATGAATCTCCGCGTTGACAATGAATAGATTAATTTTGACGATTATGGTAACGAACCTCTCCACCCTCCTCAGCAATGAGCTGGCCCCGGTAGCAGAGCGCCAGCCCCCAGTTGTACAGGGCGCGCATGTCGTTTCGGTCCATAGACAGTGCTAGACGATATTTTCGACCGGCTTCCACAAGCAATTGCTCACATTCCTCGCCAACATCTTGCAAGGTCGACTCCAAACTCTGTCACATGAGCCCACATTTGATCACCTTTTAGATGAGTAGGTGAGTAAGGGCGTTACTACCCCAAAACAAAGGTAGGCAATCACTTCCGCTTGGCCTAGAAGAACACCTGCTTTTTCATTGTCATGTCATCTTTCATGTGCCATTAAAAATGCCTGAGGCATGACCAAAAGTAAAGGCAACTTGCTGGTTCTCTAGTGTGGTAGCCTATTGTTCTAAAAGTACAATAACAAGCGTCCGCTTGTTACCATTCCTTAGTGTAGTTTTCCTCTAGTGTAGTAAGCCTCAGGGTGGATTGAGTGTGTGTGACTCAACAATGCTTTGTACATTTCCATAGTATGCCAATAAAGAATACAACTGCAATCCTCCAAGAGAGCCTAGAATCCTGGGATTGTTCAAATACTTAGAGATTTCTCCTCCACCATCTTACAAAGAAAACATACACTTGCGAATGCATGAAAGAAATGAATAAAGCTAAAAAGGAATACGTCAATTACAGACCAGCTTTTCCTCCTCAGCCTCCTTGAACGCTTGCCTATTCAAAGATTTCGAGGACGGCTCTGGCAGCATGCTTCGAAGATTCTGACTGAGTCGCAACTTGAGCTCTCCGTGTAGCAAGAGAGTATTGCCCCACAAGCCAACCGCTACAAGACTTGATGGCCTGAGGACGGATTCCATGCATGTTAAAACTGGATTATTTCCACGAAATTCGTCTATGGTTTATCACATCTTTGCAGGTAAAACAAAAGCGTTTTGCGACTGTTCAAGTAGGGCATTAGAATGACTTTCCAAGATGTACAATACATTTGAAAGTAAGTACTTGAGAGTCCTGAGAAATACCTGTTCTACTTCACGTTTACAAGGACTCATATAATGGCTTTTAAACTTACCGGCTTTCGCATATTATTGACAAACACGTGCAATTTTCTTCACTGATTCAGGTGATAAAAAATTCGGCCTCATTTGAATTATGCATTTCAAATTACGGTCACTTGAATTGTTCATTTTCAAACCACGAATCCCTGATCCTTTAGGGGTCAACATCCAAATCTCATAAACAATTCCAAAGTCACAGATATACATACCGAACTTCAACAGCCTTTTCACAGAGTTCGTCAGCTTCATACAACATGCGTTCTGCTACACCCACTTCAATACGACCTTCGAGGCCCTCCCTTCCCTCCTTCAACAAAGCCTCCACTTCATCAAGTATCTTCTGGAATCCTTCATCATCTGACTTCGGTTCAGGAAGATTGCGAAAAGTTTCGGTTCGCTCTGAAGGATATGAAGGACTTCCACGAGATGGTCTTCTATCTTGAGACGAACGTGGCTCAACCTCTCTGTCCGAATTATTTACGGTACCTGAGCTTCCAGAGGATCCCTGCCGTCTCTTGCTACCGTTCCCCCCTGCAAGAATAAACTTAAAGTCAAATCGAGCAGATTCTTGTTATGCTTTACAGCTCATCTGAAATACTCATGTTCTCTCAAACCATGAAGAGAGATAGTAAGCAGATACTGTTCACAAGTTGTCAGGCACCGCAATTTAGCTTGAGAAGCGTTTACTAGTTGCTAAAAGGTACCTACACCTGCAATTAGGTGTAGCTTCCTATTATTATACTGTCTTCATTTTCGTTGAGTTTGTTGTAAGAGGATTCCAACGCATCTTACCTCGTAATTTTTGGACACCACTTAAATAAATTACGAGCTTTCAAAGCGCTGGTTATAAGTGTATCCGAGTCGACCATAGACTCTCAATGTTCAGATCATGAACAATTTTAGGTAAGAACCTAGAGGGGTTGCCATTGGGTAAGAGCTGCAATTAGGTGTAGTTCCTTAACATTTCTTGCTCAAAGTTTGGTACAGGACTTCTACTAACATGTTCATAAGAACTAGTACCTTCGTTAGTGTCACTGGAACTGCCATTCCCACCAAAGTCTGCATCTGAAGCATCAGAAGAACCTTCACGCCCCCACCTTTGGCCATAATCTGCTTTGCTGGAAGACTTGATTCCTTCACTACCTTCAGGGCGAGGTTCGCCTCTAGGACTTCGCTCTTGTCCATCATATGATAACACGTCCTGCACACCTTGTGGCCGAGCTGCTCCTCTGCTGACATTAACAGCTGGTCATTACATAATGAAAACGGGAACAAGAACAGTATAGGAAACCTGCAAGACCAACGTCTATAGGGAACGGAAGGCAACGAAGTCCTATCCAAAGTATAGAGAACCCTAATGCATTTATAAAACCAAGGTCAATGAGGCCAACCCTATTACACAAAAAAAAATATTAGACCCACAGTGGGACAGCCTACGCAGCTATTCTGGCATCATCACAAACCCTACTTGCTCCGTTCCGTAGAGGTTTGTGATATACGAGGGTCTTCAAAGAGCACTCTGAAGCAAGGATCAGGGTTCTTCATCCGTGGGTTCTTCAAAGCCTCAGGTTTGGAGGAAGAAACCCAATAGTTTGCTCCTCCGGGTCCTCGATGCCGGGTTTCCTCCTCCAGGTGCACTAAAGTACAAACTAGCCATAACGAAGACATACCGTTCATATGAAATCAAAGGACTTCAAATAACTCTCTTCCAGAACCAAAACCTCACGTAAGATTACCCAAAAGCATAGCATTTGTGAAGGAGAACCAACCTGCCAACAGCCACACGGTCACTCACTCCTCCATACTCATCTGACCTACTGTTGTTTCCTACTGATCCAGAGACACCATACTTCTCTTTGCACAAGACGTTTGAAGGACTCATCTCAGAAACATTCGTTTCATTTTGAGTCCAAGAATTCGGTTGTGTAGCTTCATCAGAAAAGGCAGCGGACGTCTCTGTGCCACTCATAATCCTTTTCAACCTAAGCGCATCCGGTTTAAAAGCAATCCCAAGAGTTTTAGGAACCACTCGGAAACCCTCCGAACCGTCCAATTCATTTGAACTGCCTATAGCTTCCCAGGATCCTCTTGAAGTCTGTTCCCCTGGAGCATCAGCCTCATTGTAAATTTTCCCTCTTCTCGGTGCCACCTTGTTCCTCAAAACATCATCATCTTGAGCTCCACTAGGTACAGGAGAAGCCTGGGCAACATTTTCCACGGGGTTCCTTGCAGTTGGGACTGCTACAGTCTTCTTTGAATGCAATACATATTTGCTATCTGCTTCTGGAGCCCTGAACCCTGCATCTTGAGATAACAATTCCACAGCTGCATTATCCTGCTTTGACTGAATTTGATCTTTAGTTTCAGATACGCCATCTTCTTGTGGAGCCCTAGTTCCCACATCTTGGAAAAAAAGCTCCATGGGACTATCTCCAGTCTGCGCTTTCGAGAATTTTGAGCGTGCGGATTGACGATTCTCCCTGATGCTTCCAACTTCAAATGTGACGTCCGCAGGTCTACTATCAAGCAACAAAACTCGATCCCCTCTACTGTCATAGAGGATAGTAGAGGGTAGTGCTTTACTATCATACACTGACGTTGAAAATGCATCCACTCTGTTTGATGTCCGAGAATCCTCCGAAGGTTCACATCCTGAAATTGCAAGTGTATACGTTAGCCTAACATAACAAGGACTCGAATATTCACACGTCTTAAAATTCCTAAGCTCATCATATACACAGATTAGAAACGCTATTACGTTTATTACCAAACGCAAAACCACAATCTCACCTTGCGGTTTAACTTCATTTGCACGTCTGTCCTTAACAAAAGCCTCCTCCCACTTCAACTGTGTTCCGCTTTCATTTGAATTCCGAATCCTATAGGTTCCACTGTGTCTTTCCTCCACATCAGTAAATGCAGAGATGAGCGTAACATCTTTTTCCACGATCTTGTTATTTTGAGAAACTTCAGATGTGGGGGTTCTAAAACTAGAAACGTTACTAGAGGTCTCCTTTTCAAGAGATGATATCTTATTATCTAGGTTTGCAACCACCATAGTCAAGTGCGCTACAGATTTAGCAATGTGAGACAAGGCTGCCTCTATCTCTGCAGAGGATAACACTTTTGATCCCGCAGAGGAATTAACCTCATCCTGCCTGTTTTCTTGTAGTCCAGCAAACGAAGCTGATTCAATGGGAACCGTTGGACTGCTCAAAGTAGCTTCATTCCTTGTTCCCTACAAAACAAGCTACACAATCAGAAAACCTAGTGGTGATATGCAACTTCATTGCCTTCCACATCTCATCTGCAAAATTTAGAGTCTAATCCTGAATTACATCATATTCATCACCAGTAAAAAACTCCCAGTACAGGTATTCTGAAGAACAAAAACGCGTTAAACCATGACAATTGTAACCCCATCTCAGGCAATTCCTAACTTACATGATGCCAATTGTAAAGTTGCTAGGTCTTCTACCTCTAAGGGGTGAGTAATCTGTCAATCAAAAATGTCCAAAAAAACCAACTTGAAGTTCTAAAGCGAAAAAAGAACAAGGAAACATACAGCAAAGTCGCATTAATGATTCTATACAACATTCTGATGCACGTCTGGACTCCAAACCTCAGTCTAGCCACAAAGCACGTCAGGTTCTCAAATTCGTAAACAAATACCAAACAATTAGAAAAAACTAATGGTGATATGTGATCTCAACCCTTCGAAGTGTCGCTCACAGCTAATCTCCAAAACATCTTATCACTGGTAGAGAATCCCCTCCACAGGTATTCTATAATACCAAGCAATCTTTAAGGGCACTTTCCAGTAAAACAATGACAATTGTACCACAGTTAGGTTTCCTAGGTTACCTCTTGGGACGAGTTTCTAGAAGAAAATGTACAAGAATGTCAAAACACATCCAGAAGCTCATAACAAAGGGCTCAGACCTAGAAATCCTTCTGGATAACCAATTCTAATGCACATCCAGACCCTAGAATCCAAACGCTAGAATCTAGTCACAGAACACTCGACTGTTGGTTAGAAGTAGAATCGGAAACCCCTTGTACAGTATACAGTCACCCCTCGGTGTCTCCTGTTCAAAATCACTCTATTAGGGACGTCTTGCAGGGGAGGTTTCCGATTCTACATCTGTCTCCTAGATGTTCTCAAATTGGAAAAAACCATAACATTCTTGAATTTCAAGGCAGGAGACCCTACGCTTTCCATGAAAGCAAACTTGCCCATGGGCCACTGTAACACGAATATTTTCTTGTAACAGTGACACTGTCGAAGGACACCCTGCCTTCCCATTCAAAAATGTTATGAACGATCCCGAACAATCAGAAAACCCTAATGATGATCTGCAACTTCAGCATCTAGAATTCTCCTCCACATCTCATTTCCAGAACCTAGATTCTAACCCTAAAGCCCTTCAAATTTCTACCAGTATCGATGCATACCCAGACTATGACATTCTTGCGAATGCTGGAAAGCTGCACCGCCATTGTCGCTTGCACGGCGTTAAACTGCGCCACCAACATTCGAATCACTCCGGCGAGTTGTTGCCGCAACGTGACCGTGGTCGCCGTGAGAATCGCAAGCGACAGAATCCCCACCGAAACCCCTGCAACAGCAGCACCACTCCCCTGCTTGGCAAATGCCACCGCAACAGATACCACAACCCCGACTCCCATAGCCAGAGCCTCAACTCCTCCTTCCTGCTCCAAAACCCCACGACTGGGAGGCAAATCCTGCTGGTCTTTGCCTGGTGCCCAGCTCTCGTAAGGCCATGATACCGACGCCGAGCACAGGCGGCCAATTCGCCGTGTAGAGTACTCCCGTCGAATCTTACCAAAGGAATGCGAATACAATCGCCAATTCTTACCAAAGGTCTGCGAATACAAAACCTTGCGAGTACTGAAACGAGAGACTCGCGTGAACTGGGGTTGGGATTGGGGTTGTAAAAATACTAGTCGTGGTAAACCGAGGGCTACTGTGAACGCGCCCATCGCAAGCAATCCACAATCGTGAAAACCCAAGATTCTCTTGACTAAAAAAGCCTCCAAACGAACGTGACTAGCAACATGGTTGAAATTGTTGACAAACTAATAGCGAAAATCAAACTACGGCGCGGGTGCAGTGAAACTCAGAGAAAAATGAAGTGCGCTTGATTGTGGACGGGAATTGGGGATTGCGGGGTCAAAAGATGTTGCAGGAAGAGTTGTGGGATTAAGATTTACGTGCTGGGATTGAAATGGGGAGGTGAGGAAGTGATGGAGGAGCGAGAGATTGTTGGAGTGCGATCGAGAGGGAGGGAGGGGTAGGAATTGGTGGACACAGCGGCGCTGCGATAGCGAACGTGAAATCCAGAAGGGAAAAACAAGTGGAAGTGGAGAGACTCACTTTATGTTAGGGGAGCAGGCATTTGGTGCATCGTGGCCCTGTGGTTGAGCATCAGCACCATTGCACGGTAGAATTTGACACGGTAAGGTACGAGGGTCCGCAGTCCAAGACTCTATATTGGCCCTCCAAAATAAGGTAACCACACCTAAAACCGCAATTCTGCATGGTTCCCAATACCGTATTGAACTATTTATTCTGAGGTAATGTTGGCAGTCTATAGGGGATTCTAGATTTGCTTAGAATGAATTTTTTGGACATTGTATGAATGAACTATGAAATTTCAAAGTGTTGAAAATAAGTGTTTTTTAAAATCAACCCTAGATTTTTATGAATAGTGGGAGTTAATTTCAAGCAAGAATCTGTAGGCATCAATTTTGAAAGGGGTCAATTTTAGGTGTAGTTACCTTACAGGTTCATCTAACCTTCAAATTCAAGTGATCCAAGTCACATTCTTTATATGTGTCATATATGTAGTTAGTTGACTAATCACAAATTATCTCATTTAGAATGAAAAATAAAATTCCATTATAAGTTGCAATCAAGTGCAAGAATTTGTGTGAACTAAGTCTTAGAAGGTGGTTTGAGGGGCTTGCCACTCTCATCAAATGTAATGTGTGAACTTGAAGGTGCTTCTAAAAGAAAATATTTTTAAATTATTTACATCCAAATTGTTGGGTGATAGGATGTTTGGAGTGTAAGATAGAGGACACTCTCATTGTACCTAAATGCTTCTAAATAATAAACAATTGAATTTGTTATTCCTATTTGTGTAAGGGTCCTACCATTCCATTGGCTAGTTCATTTCATTGACAAAATTGTGCCAATTAATTCCTAAAGGCTCAAATAACATTTTTTGGCAATATAGATATTTTGAGCAACTCACTATGACTGGAATTTTCATTTTTTTCTTTGAAATTTTCAAAGAACATATGGTCAAGGAGTATCTTTAAAGCCCAACAATTTTTATAACTTTTAACTACATGGTTAAAAAGTGATTGCATGATATGTCATTTCATTGCTTAACAGGCAACTCAAAATATTAAAAAAATCTTTTTTTTAAGAAATAAAAATTTGAAATTATTTTTTTAAATTTATCTATATATGGAAAGCTTTATATCATTCCATTTGGATTAATAAGGTGAAAGTTACGAGGAGTTTTAGCTTACGGGCAATTATGGATTCTCTACTCTAAAATAAACTTTGAAATCCTTTATTTAACTTTATTTAACTCAATATTTTTGAAAAAAATAAAATCTTCGGATGAAGATTGTTTACTACAACATGACAACCATTGGATTGGCATTTTTCAATTCCATAACTAAATTCTTAATAATTTTGTATTTTGAATTATTTTCTACTTATTATATTTTTTCTATATGTTGTACAATTCCAAATGATCTAAAAAATTTTGGGCATGTAGATAGCTTGCCTTGAAAAATATCAAAGAGGCACAACCATTTTAGACATATTTTCATACAAATGTGACCTTGTGAAGTGTAGCTACTTGTATTCTCACAAGGCCAAAAAATGATAATTGTCAATTCAAATGCTAATATCTTGCAATCTACATTGTAGAAATTTTGAAAATTTTTTCCCATCTTTTCAAACTAATATACTACAAGATCCTACAATTACAAGTTTCCAGAGAGTGTTTTTTTTTCTAAAATTTGTTACTTGGATTAGAAATGACAATTTTGGAGTGTTTTTGGTGAGAATATAGCATTGGTTAGGGGTTAAGGCAACAATGCTATTTTGTGAGCATGCAAGTGTGAGTAGGGATTATGTGAGCATTGAGCTCAAAAATTTGAGGAAGCCTTAAGAAACTTAATAATATTTCTAAAATACATTCCATCTTAAAATTTTGGTCAAAATTTATTATTTTTAATAAATTTTTGTACCTATTACTATAAACCTATTACCTTAATTATGTAGAATTTAAATGAAAACTATAATTTTTAGTGTTGTGTCTAAAATATGCAAGTGAATGGACTTGTTTAGATTTTAGAAACAAAAATTTGTTCATAGAAATTCATTACCTGTGGAAAGAGTTTAGCCACATTGAATTTCATTTTTGTTAATCACTATCTTGTAATAGTGTGGGTTCTCTTGAGGCCAATGGGGGATATCTATACTTCTGTCTTGATGTGTTGGTAATTGAACTTGTTAAGATTTGGGAAGAAAATTTTTGTTGATATGGATTATTTTTGTAAGAAAATGAGCTTAATTACACCAAAGTATTGATTAGTTGATCATTGTCTTTTTGTGGGCCTTTATAGGAGTCCAATTCTTCCATCTTTGATCAAATGGTCGTTTGGTTAATCACTTTTTGTTGCTTGGGACCTCTAGGCACCAAAAGGAGGATAGAACACTTACCATCTTAATACGCTCTTTATTGAACTTTGCTAGATTTTAAGAAGAAAAAAATTCATTTGGTTACTAATTAAAATTTATTTTAAATCAACTAAGGTTGTTCCATTTAGATTTAGATTTTTATAATCAATTCCCTGTTATTGTTGGGTACCTCTCAGCGCCAAAAAGAGTCCCATTAGCTATGGAAAAAAAAAATTTGTAATTAAAACTTTTGAAATTTTCTTTGCTACCTCCCATCCCTAGTTTTGAGCTTATTTGGGCATAATTTTTGCTCTTGAGCACCAATTGAAAAAAAAATTATATTCCCATGAAGCTAATCAATTTTTCTATCTTCAAGTAATGAAAGTATTAAAGATTTGGCAATGAAATTTTCAATGCATGTTATGACTAAATGAATCTATAGTGAATGTACAGTGTATAATCTAAAGTACAAACAAGTGGACATGGCTATTAATTGCAATCAAAGAAAGATAAAAAAAAATAGAAGGTTCCAATAGATAAAAAACACTATACATTAATATAGATAGACTTTATAGAGAAAGAAGACTTCTTGTGCAACTACCTTGTCTTCTCCATGTGTTTTTCCTTGTAGTGAAGGAATGGCTGGCTGTCAAAAAAAATTCTTTCAAAAAAAAAAAATTGAATTGAATTTTTTCAAAAAAGTAATAATTTTATGTGACATGGCAAGGGCTTGGTCATGTCATACTATTGCAATGGTGTAATTTTCTTATTCCCCGCAACTTGGGAACTTGCGGGCTTCCATTGCCCTGAAATTCCTTCTAATGTCTTTAATTCAATCAACTTCAAATTGCCATAAAAATTTCAATTTTGTAAATTTAAAAAGTAATTTATAAACTACATTTTTAATACTTCATTTCATTATTTAATGTCAAATACAAAAGAAATCATCTTCAATCCCTAAACAAGTAATTTAGGGCAAAAAACAACAACCAAAAGGGACTAATATTATTGAAAAAATGGAATATAAGGCAACATGCATTATGACAAATTCCAAAAACATTATTTAGATGTATACAAGGTGAATACATCTTTTAGTGCATGTTGTCAAGACTATGCACTAAGAGACATTTATGCAGTTAGAAAGTTCTTAGAAACACATGTCTTTCTTAGAGGGCCACAAAACACATGTTTCTCCATTTTGACCACATACACAAGACTACCTACTCTTTGCTAACTCTTGTATTACATATCATTAGTACAAAATATTGTAGTTTGAGAGGTTCTACCTATATTTTCATTCAATGAGGATAAGAATTTTAATTTTTATTGATTTTTGCAAGCCATTAACCATGTCATGCTCCCACGGACATTAAGTGTGAAGTACCATTGTTCATCCTGGGAATTTTGTGCAAAAAGGAAAGACCTTCTACAATAGCTTATTTTCAAATGAGTGCTTTTGGTTTTCTTCACCCCTAAATGCTCAAATTACGTTTTTTGGCAATATAGAAATTTTGGGCAACTTACTACAAATGGAGTTTTTATTTTATTTTTTCTTTAAAATTTTAACACAACATATGCTTAAGGAGAAGCTTTAAGACCCAAAAAATTTCATAGCTTTTGAATATATGGTTAAAAAGTTATTGTATAATATATACTTTTACTACTTGTCGGGCAGCTTGGACAACTGAAATTTTGTTTTTTGAAAATCACTTTTTTAAGAAATTAAAATTTCAAATTAGTTCTTAAGATTTATATATTTGGAAAGCTTTGAATTATTCCATTTTGATCAATGAGTAAAAAATTATGAGGAGTTTTAGTTTTTGGGAGTTTGTAGGTCATTATAGAATCTCTACTCTAAGACAAGCTTTGAAGTCCTTTATTTAACTCAATTTTCAATATTTTTGAAAAAAAAATAAAAACATTAGGTGTAGATTGTTTATTACAACATCACAACCATTGGAATTTGCATTTTTCAATTTCATAACTAAATTGTTAACAATTTAGTATTTTGAATCATTCTCCCTTTCTTTTTACTTGCTATTTTTTTTCAAGCTTCTAGCAAACTTGAATTGAAGAATGAATTCAAAGAGTAACCACCACTTTGGACATTTTTTCATACAAATGTGACCTTATGAAGTGAAGCTGCCCAGATTTTTGTCAATTCAAATGCTAATATCTTACAATCTACATGGTGAAAATTTCTGAAATTTTTTGCACACCTTTTCAAACTAATATACTATAAGATCCTATAGTCACATGTGTCCAAAAATGTTTCTTTTTCAAAAATTTGGTACTTGTTCTAGAAACAACAATTTTGGAGCGATTTTGGTGAAAACATTGTCAAATTTATTTAGGGGTTAAAGTAGATGATGCACACTGTGTCAAAAACGATGATTTTCTCAAAGACCAGTCCATCCTTACAGGGTTAAAATGCTACTATGCAATGCAAATTTGAACTAAAATTTTGGTGGTGTCTAATTGCAAAGGTCCCAAAAAAAATTCTAGTTTCATATTTGAATCTGAATCTTTTGATATTTTTCCAAAAAATTACGATTTCCATAATGCTGGAACTTTGGATCAAGACCTTTGTCCACTAAAACATTATATCTCACTTAATTGAGTATGAAACGGGCCTAAATTTCGTCCACTGCTTATACTTGCAGAGTTAAATTCAAAAATTGAGTTCTGTGTGGTCTTGTTGGTTTAGAAGTGATTCCCAAGTTGTCACAGAGAGCATCAAACATTCATGACTTTTTGAGCCCAGAACTTCACTACGAAATACTCCAAGTTTGCAACTCATGGCTTGCAAAGAACTTTCATATGGACATAGTTGTGAATAGCTTCATCACTCATGTGTAGAACGGCTTGTTATTTCTACTTTTCATATTATCTATGTTAGTCCCTAACGCCTGCCCCACAACATGTGCACATCATGCCAGCAATTCAGAATTCAAAAATTCAAAAAATTCAAAATTTTTGAAAATCAGGGGAGGCAAAACAATGATTGATTTAAACTTGATAGACGACGAAAATGCACGAGCAGAAGTCTACCATCCAGGATAACTTCTAAAGCGGGTTATACTTGGAAACCAAAAAGAGAACCTGCTCAACTACAATAGTTTACGATTTCTGATTCAGCTCTGGGCTCCAAGGTCGGGACAGGAAGTTTAACTTAGCACGTGAAACCCATGCCGAGGTTACTTATCATCACATGACAGTCGATTGCACTCAACAATTTTAGAGTTTGCATTACCGATAAATAAACAGTCCTGCTCATAATATCTGAAGATTTGGGTAAATTACCCTGATTTTCTACTGGAATCACACCCGACTCCTAATCTAAGGTCCGCAGATCTTTGGACTTATTTCATTTGGGCT
Source organism: Pseudoscleropodium purum (assembly GCA_963969395.1). Lineage (NCBI taxonomy): Eukaryota > Viridiplantae > Streptophyta > Bryopsida > Hypnales > Brachytheciaceae > Pseudoscleropodium > Pseudoscleropodium purum. Next base: position 32,689,698 of record OZ017795.1, read on the forward strand.
TCTTTTCAGTCCACAGTGAAAGCGAAGACCCCCCACTCATCAGAGATATTTGATTGAATCTAGTCGCCTATTACATAGCACAAGATTAAGTAGAACTTCACCTTAAAAACAAGCCACTCTGAGAGATCATCAAAGATTCTTCGTAAAATTGCTCAAAGGTCCTTCAGTCGATCTGCATAAACACAACCAAAACAAGAGGATTCAAGATTTAAGTCTAAGGTTTCATGATCTTCAGTCGGCATAGCTATATCAATAGATAGAATAGGACAGAGAAGCAAAGTACTCATGTAAGCTGAGCCAAAAGCAAACTTTGAAGGGATGCAAACGTCAGAGGAACATTACTGTCCCAAGGACCTTTACCGAATACTGATCCAAGGGCAATATTACTGATTCTGCATTACTTGGAAAACGACAATACCGAAGTCAACTGCTAGGCTCGCCAGTTTCTGAGGCTCCAACTGAACGACGTGATGCCTCTGCCCTAGCTGAGCGGGTCCAACAGTCATTCAATGCACTGGGAGGCACAGTGGAACACCTGCAAGAAGCCTGAGATCGACAGACATTTCTGCCGTGCAGCTGCATCAAAACGTAGTACACATGATCCTTGTTAACATATCTTGATGGTAATATTACAAGAGTAATTTGTGTCAAGTTCCCAACTCAATTTGTCCACAAAGCTAATTTGTTTGAGTAGCGTGTATTGGATCAACGCCAGAAGTATACATTGAAGTTGGCTATATAAAAGGCCGACAGATCATGATGTCGAGTGCTGGCTCTAAATTGAGGATGTCATGCACTACGTGCAAATTTTCTCTTTTCTCACGGTTTAACGCAACAAAATACGGCAGACTGAATTCTACTATCTCCCTGCAACTACTGTTTCCCACCATGATGAGGAGCTCTCATCTTGATCATCTCTACAAAGCAGCAGTGCTTCTGAATACAGAAATGGGTCACATTAAGGGCTTTACCACACTAAAGCAGCACCACGTCCGCCAGGCCCAGTCCACATGGCATGAATAATAATTAAAGGTTCTTCTTTTTCCACATTTCATGGACTTCCAAGCAATAACACCCAGAAGGACTCCGACCTTTCTTGCCGGTCGTCTAATGTGGTAGCCACTTGCTCGAATATGCCAATGGCATTCGTCGACTTCATCCCCTTTCCTCTAGAGTGGCAAGCCTTTAAAGCATGTATCACCCAGCTCGAGACAACCTTACTTGGTTGCATCTCAAATACGAACACCATTTCACAATCTCAGGATATCTCAGATTGCCAAATTCAATGCAACATGAGTGCCTACATGTCTCCCTACTCCTTCTTTACTCGTTTAACCGCCTTGCGTCGTGACGAATCCAATATGGACTTACGCAAACGGACTACTTTTGGTGTCACTTCAATAATTTCGTCACCCTGGACGTAGCCAATTGCTTCCTCCAAGTTGATAAGCCGCGGAGGTGATAACTTCACATTTTCATCTTTGCCAGCCGACCGGATGTTATTCAACTCTTTCGTTCGCACTGGATTGATCTCAAGATCAGTCTCCCGAGTGTGTTCACCGACGATCATACCATCATATGTCTCCATTCCGGGCTTCACAAATAAAATACCCCTCGCTTCAAGCCCCATAAGGGCATGAGCAGTAATGGTACCTGGCGCCATTGACACCAAAACACCCTTCCTCACATTCCCAAGTGGACCCCGGTACTTCCCATAGGCGAGAAAAGCCCTATGCATAAACCCAGTACCATGAGTATCGGTTGAAAAGACACTTCGATAGCCAACAAGTCCCCTGGAGGGGCAAGTGAAAGTCAGCCGTGTGCGACCAACACTCTCCGGGCACGGGCCCATGTCCAGCATCTCAGCACGGCGATGCGAAAGCGCTTCAATGACGAGCCCCGAATGCTCATCATTCACTTCAATCACCACTTCCTCAATAGGCTCCAGTTTCTTTCCATTCTCCGTCTTGTAAAGCACAGCAGGTGGCGACACTGAAAGCTCGAATCCCTCACGCCGCATATTCTCCAGCAAAATGCCGAGCTGAAGCTCCCCACGACCTTGCACTTCGTATGCGTCTTGTCTAGGAGTTGGTATCACTGCAATTGACAAATTACTCCGCGACTCAAACATCAACCGGTCACCAATTTTGGGACCCGTGAGCTGGTTTCCATCACGACCTCCTAACGGGGAGTCATTCACACTGAACGTCATGGATAGTGTAGGCGGGTCCATGGCAGCTGCTGGGAGTGCTTCCAGGACTTCCACATTCGCAATAGTGTGACCAATTGACGGCTCAGACAGGCCAGCTATTGACACGATGTCTCCCGCCCCTGCATTGTTCACAACAACAGTCACCATTCCGTTCTTCTTCATGAGCTTGATCACTTTCCCTTGATCGAACGCCACTGAGGTGTTACCCTCCACGTTACGAAGGCCGTGAATCCGGTCACCCACACGAACAACACCTGAGGAGATTCGTCCAGTGACAAGACGACCCATAAAAGCATCATGGTCCATCATGGAGATCAACATCTTGAACGGCGAAGACAAATCTCCTTTCGGTGGAGGAATGTGGCTCGCAATTGTGTCCATAAGAGGTGCCACGCTACGAACAAAGCCAGGATCCTCACCCTTCGTGTAGGTCCTCGACACCCAGCCTACTTTAGCAGAAGCGTAAAGAACAGGAAAGTCTAATTGGGAATCGGTTGCACCAAGATTAGCAAAGAGATCAAAGATCATACTCTCAACCTCACCACATCGTTGCTCAGTAACAGCAGGACGGTCCACTTTGTTGAGAAGTAAAATAGGTCGAATCCCGAGGTTGAGAGCTTTGGCAACCACGAATTTAGTCTGCGCAAGAGGACCTTCGCCAGCATCCACAACAAGAACCGCACCTTCCACCATCCCCACAACACGCTCCACCTCGCCTCCGAAATCAGCGTGGCCGGGCGTGTCGACGACGTTCATTTGCATTCCTTTCCAAAAAATGGACGTGTACTTGGACGCGATCGTGATGCCGCGTTCTCGCTCCAGGGTGATGGAGTCCATGGCTCGCTCTTGCGGGACGTTGGCGCCGCATTCACGAAGAATGCGGTCCATGAGAGTGGTCTTCCCATGGTCGACGTGCGCGATTATGGCCACGTTGCGGATTTGCGAAGGCTCAAGCACGTCGTCGGCTTTCTCAATCTCCGGGGCGGCAGCCACGGAGGAAAATTGCCGGGGATTGAGTCGCAAATTGCTCTGGAAAGCCAAACGGACGGCCTGCCAGTTTGCCCGGCAGCTCAGGCGTCGGAGCATTGTTGCGAGCCGACCGAAGGCTTACGAAAATCAAATTTTCAAACCTGTTGCACAATTTCTCCCCAAATCAGAAGAGTAAGCTAATGGATTCAGCTAAACTAAACTTGACAGATGATTGCTTCAAAACGTTTCTTCTTGAGGTGATAGCCCTAACCATTGTAATCGCTCTGATCCTCACGTTATCAGTAATGTGCACTGAGAATGCGGTTCTGCGAAATGCGAAAACAAAACCTAAAATGCTACAAAGCGAAAATAATGCCAAATCAGAAGAGGGACCTAATGGATCCAGCTGAGCTAAACATTACAGATGATTGCTTCAACGACCAAAACCAGGAGAAGGATACAGAAGTAGATATTGAATGTCTCTTCTTGAGGTGAAACCCTAACCATTGCAATCGCTCTGATCTTCACGTTAACGGAATTGTGTACTGAGAATGCGATTCTGCGGGATGGGAAAAAAAACACTAGACTGCTACAAAGCAGACATAATAATTTACATAACAACAGAAATATTCCGAATGTCACTAAACTGTTACGAATTGCGAACCACGACAAGCAAAGAACCTACAGAAATTTCATCCTGTGATGGTGAATTTCCATCGCAGTGTACCCAGGGTTTTGAAAAAAATGGACTTCAATGGAGTGTGACGAAAGCAATTAGGTTCAATTCGAAAACAAAATCTCAAATAAATTGGAGAATGCGCTAATAGAGACTGCGAAGACATTACCGCAATCGGTATCAGGGACATCTTCACTGCGGAATCCTGCCGGAGGAGTGTCAACGACGGAGGAATTCAGTAGGGTTTAGGGTTTTGGCTCCAGGGAGCATAAACCCTAAACCTAACAAGGTCGGTGTTGGACCAGAAGGTGTCACCCAGAATTCTTCAGTTTTGCATCTCCTTCTTTGAGTTTTCCATAACCCTTGATAGTCCTTCATGAAATATAGAAATTTAATCCTTTAATGAAATTTTGCGCATTGTTGCTTATATCTTTGAATAATTATGTCATTTACCTCAATTTTCATCATTTTCAACATTTTCATGAGGAATGTTTTTCTATCAAAAATTCAAACATTACTATAGATGAATGAAAAATTATTTGGACAAGTTATTTTCCTAAACTACTATAATCATCATCATTCAGAATATAAACTTACTTTAAAGTTCTCAGGGGTTAATATAACAACACCTAATTGTGTTGAATTGTTTTTGAATAAGCACTTGAATTTTGTTCCTATTTTTAAATTGCTTAATTCTTTATTGAATCTTGTTGGAACTCAGGAGAGTTTTCTACATTCTTTTCACAAATTTTTTGGATACCATATGAAAAACTATGAGTTTTCAAAATGTTGAAAACAAGTGAACTTAAAAATGTCCTTAGGCTCTCATAAATAGATGTAGTACATTTTAGGCAAGAATTTGTAATAGTTAGTTTTAGAAAGGGGGCACAATTACCTTAATGAAAATTCTACAAATAGTTGTCCTCAATTAAAGAAGAAGTTTTATTACTTACATTACTTAGATAGTAGGTTCAACGAAAATGGCATTGAATGTCTAAGGACCACTTTACACTATGATGGAGAAGTGCATTAGTCAATTAAGAAGTTTTGGCCAAGACATAGTTATTTTGAGGCAACTAATGGAATGATGGATAAGATGAAAAGGCAATAAAAATAAAATAATGCCTTATGAAGTCTTTCTAGTGTAAACACCAATTGAAGAAGTCTTCCAAACAACTTCACAAATTGAAGTTCACTAGTGAACTTGAAAAAGAGGAGAGTTTTGGCAAGCCATAATAGAACCCATAATCCCTAATGGTCCCCATGGACATATTTTATATGTTTTGTGGCTACAATGAACTCTAAGAAGTTGTAAATTTTGCATCAGGTGCCAAAATTCAATAAAACTTTGTTGGAAAAAATGCATCTACTTGTCTAGTTTGTGTGGTAGAATTTTCAAACCAATCCAATATGTGTTGAATTTTTTGAAATCATTTAAGTACACGAGGTTCAATTATAGTTCACCAAATTAAAGAGTGCATGTTGATGGTGACAACTTTAAGGCTTGATTCTCCTTCATTCAATGTTTATTTGCAATATGAATTATAGGATTAAATTTCCCTCAAAGTTCACTTATTGAAGTAAGATTTTCATTTCAATTTAAGTTCAAATTTGGAGTGTTTTTGGAAAAAATAGTCATGGTCTTGTAGTCATCAAAATGGACGTTGGTGAATTCAAACAAAATTCCATGCACTAAAATGATTTTCAAAAATTCAATTCATTATGAAATCATTTAAAAAATTTACCACAAAAACTAGAAGACATAAAGCAAAATTTCCAACAAGTCTAATTTAATATAGACTCTAGATTAAAAAAAATTAAAGCTCTTCAAAGTTGACAATAGTTTCAAAACATCACATTGTCATAGGAAATAATATTTTAATGAAGTTTGAGTTCTCTAGAAGCCAAGCCATTTCTTGTCCAAGGGGATGAGGTTACCTTAGAAACATGACTTTTGGAGAACTCCCCTTACAAAAAATGTTGCCACATAGACAACCGTGTCATTTTTCCATCCATGTTTGAAGTTGTACAATTCAAAGTTCATTTGTTAATAATTTGTAGATTCGCGATTCAAAGTTCATCCAGTGAGTGATCTTAATTCCTTAACAACAAGATCTATAGCCATATTTATATATCTTGGACCTCTTATTACCTCACTTGCATAAAACATATGTAATTTCTTCCTATGTTTCTAAATTTGACTCACTTGTGAAGCTATGTAATGTAAACACAACAATCTTGTTCATTTGATACAAAACTCTTTGTCCACAATCTTTAATTGTCCTACATTGTAATTCAGTTGATAAGACAAACCCTATATAGTGTCTTTATAGTCTTTTCACACTAATTTTATACTTTATTTTTAAAGGCTCATATCTTCTTTAATATTAGTTGAATGGTTTGATCTTTTACATTGACATTATTGATTAAATGGAGTTGTGGTGTCATTTGAGTTCATGTTGAAAATAACAATGTTAACCCCTAAAGTTCCATGACTATGTTTTCAACAAAAACGCTCAAAAATTGTCATTTTTATTTGTACAAGTACCAAAAATTTTGAAAAAAAAACTTTTTTTGACATATGTAACGATAGGATATTTTAGTATGCTAACTTGAAAACATGTAGTAAAAATTTCAGAAATTTCCACCACTTAGATTGCAAGATATAAGCATTCAAATTCATTGAAATCATTTTTTTGACCTTGTGAAAACATGGTAGCTATACTTCACAAGCTTACTTTTCTATAAAAAAAAAAAATGTCCCAAATGATAGTGCTTCTTTGGACTTTTTTTTGTAGATAAGTTGGCCATATGCTTGAAAATTTTCAAATCATTTGGAATTGTACAATATATAGGAAAAGCAGTAAGTAGGTAGTAGTAGAGAATGATTCAAAATACTAATTTGTTAAGAATTTAATTATGGAATTGAAAAACTAAAATTCCAATAGTTGCAATGTTGTAATAAACAATCTACATTCTATGATTTTATTTTTTTCCTAAAATATTGAAAATTGAGTAAGATAAAAGACTTTATAATTCATTTTAGAGTAAAAACCATAATTGCCCGTAAACAAAAGATCCTCATAACTTTTGACTCATTGATCAAAATGGAATGATTGAAAGCTTTTCACAAATATTTAAATTTGAAAAACCAATTTCAATTCTTTTTTCAAAAAAAGGTGATTGTTCTAATCTATTCATTTATGGGAAAAAAAAATAACATATTAGGCCATAACTTTTGACTCGTATTTTCAAATGTCATAAAATTTCGTGCATATGAAAGATATACATGCCTCATCCCCACTTCTATTAAAATTTGGGCCAAAAATATGTAAGTGTCCAATCAGACATATTTGCCCCAAATTACTATGTAGCTAAAAAACACATGCTAGTCCTTTAGGGGTTAAGTTAATCTAAAAGTCTAATATGGTTTGAATTTTATTATGATTCTTCTAATTTATATTAACTTCTCAACAACAATCTCTTTTGCATTTGTGATTCGTTCATTGAATTTTCAATATTGAACAACAACAAAACATTTGGCCTTTTAGATTGTAATAAAAAAAACTTCTCACATAGAATGATGTTACGAAATTTCTAAATTTTTTTGACAAGGCTATAAAACATGTCCTTCACTTGCTTCATTTTAACAAGGTTTAAACAATGTATGACAATTTTAGCTATGAAATTAACCAACATAAAGTTTCTATTACAAATTCTAATTTCAAATATATCTCATATCTCAAACCTTTTAACAAAGTAATATTAAGAGTACAAAGTGCATAACATTCTTGAACTTCAAGGTCAAGGACCCTTCATATTCCACAAATCAAGGTTCCTTTCACTACCGATGAATTGTGGACAACTATATACAAGCAATAGTTCTTGATAAAGTCACATTTTAGAGGGACCTCCAACCTCCTTAAGGTAGTGGCATCCTAAACTACCAACTATCAAAAATTGAACTCCTACTTTTTTTTGCCTAAAATAGCAAACCAAATGTGCATGTGAAACCACTAGTTTTCTATTTAGAATTAGAGTAAATAATCAAAATGCTTGTTTACAAATGTAGCCATTTAAGTATTACTCTTTGTTGCTTCATGGTTCTAAATATGTCCCAACTAAGTTAATGATTCATTGTAGAAACCTATAATGTATTGCTTTTGAAAATTTATAATATATGGTCTCTAAGTAGTAGAAAATTCAAATTGTACTTGCCTACATCTTTCACTACAATTTTCTAATGTAGTTGAATAAAAAATTCATAATGTGGCCTTATGGAAGACACTCAAACACTTACATTGATGATTTAACCTTATTCAAGAATGTCATGTGAATTTTGGGTTGTGTATTTTTATTTACAAGGGTTTAGTGAGTACTACCTATCTAGGAATTTGATATCAAGATGAAAACATCCATGTACTAACAACTAAACTTCTATTGAAAGTGTCTCCAGAAGTGCAATTAAACTATCTTTATACTTAAAAGTGATTGATTGACTACTGAATTCCTTAGATTTTCGTATTGTAATTAAGCTAAGTGATGGTTTTAATGGCCTAAGGTATTCTACTTTGAAAGTTTATAATAATTACAAGTCTTGTCCAAAATTTATAATTTAAAAAAAAAAATTCATGATTTTCAATTGCTAGTTCTTTAGGATTTTTTTTCCTAGAAAAATGTGCCTCCGACTATGCTGAATTATTTATTTTGACGATTTTAGGTGTTTTCACCTTGGAAGGGGTGATTTTAGAGAGGCCCGACTCCACCTCCTTTTTTACAAAATGAAACGATAGATATGTCGATTCATAATCTAGATTTACCTTAGATTCAAGTACCAAGACCAAACGACGTGAATCACGAGGCGGAAGTCCCAATGCTTCGGAGAAGCGTGTCCCACCTCCAAAGCTCTTCCGCTTCGAATGCACTGACACTTGTCCCTCACGCTAACACAATCCGTCGCCATTTCTGCCCAATCCTTCAGAAATTTTTGCAACAAGTTGAACTTAACTCAGTGGGAAGCATAGATAGAATTTTTTCCATTTTTTTTTATCACAGCCGCTGCGAAATTGGCTCTTTCACGACAGCACATTGCTGCTCACATTGCATTCAGTTGCCCTCGTACCTTCACAGCATTCTGTCTTCCCAATCCTCAATAAGCTGAATTTTAGTTGGCTTGCTAAAAAAAACTCTCCAAGTCTTGAATTACTTTGATTTTGATTTTGATTTGGGGGAAGCATTGGGTTGCGTGAGCTTTAGCTGGGGCTGGAGCTTCCATCGCCACAGCCATAGCCATGACTTCGGTTCCAGCATTCTGCTCTTCGTCCTGGTCCTTCTTTGGCACTAGTGGTACCAATCCCGTCCATTCGTCTGAAGCTCGCAGAGCGGCGGTGGGCGCAGTGGGAGTTGGGGTTGGGGTTGCCGGTGGCCTGGGTTGGGCGTTATCGACACCCAAACTTGCTCCTCGGAGGAAAGGGCTGGCTGAGGAGGTTTTGAGGGTGTGGAAGGGCAATGTGTCGCAGTTTGCGTCCATGTCCCTGGCGGGGCCAGTGGAGGAGGTATGTTGGAGTGCTTGAGTTTGTGAGTTTGATTGTGTCGTTGTTTAGAAAATTTGTTGAACATGCAGAATGGTGGTGTGGACTAGGGAATGCGATGGTTTGTAGGTCTGGATGAGTCGTTGTTTAGGAAGGTCGGAATGTGCAGGATGTGCTTATGGACTTGGTAATCCAACTGTTTGCGATTTCGAATGAGTCATTGTTTAGAAAACCATTGAATGTGCAGAATTTTCGTATGGACTAGGGAATCCAAAAATTTATCATTCGAATGAGTCTTTGGGTAGAAAAGCCTTGAGTATGCAGCAGTATGTGCATATGAACCAGGGAATCCAGTAGTTTTGTGGTTTTTGTGGAGTCGATGTTTAGAAGACGGTAAATATGCAGAATGTGCTTATGGACTAGGGAATCCAATAATTTGTGAATTGGATGAGTCTTTATTTAGAAACATTGAATATGCAGAATGTGCTTATGAACTAGGGAATCCACTACTTTGTGATTTTGGATGAGTCGATGTTTAGAAAACATTGAATATGTAGAATGTGCTTACTTTCGTGTCACCTAATCCATAGCACACTCTGCATATTCAATGTTTTTCTAAACAATGCCTCATCCGTAATCGCAACTATTGGATTATCATTGAATAACGTCCCTCACCACTCAGCCCATCAGGTCATTTCTCATAGCGAGGCTCTACTTTTCACGTATTAGACATAGCCTCAATGTTTGAACCTTGATCAAGCATGCTCAATCAAGGGTTTCAAAATGCCAAGTCCTGCGTTCGTGGAAATCGTGTCTCTGTGTCATCGTCTCATTTTAACTCTGAACCCTTTTGTTCATTCTAAGTCTGATTTAGATCAACTAAAAGTTATAGATCTAGACTTTTTTGATTGAGTAGGACGAGATGGCGAAATGTGACTTAGGTCTCTTGTTTGTTTATGATTATCTAATGCATAACCTTCAAAAGATGGACAAGATTGTGAGATGTAACCGTGCTCTACCCAATGCTTGGTTGCCACTTCTATGCAACTGGGCTCCATTGAGATTATGTACAAAAGCTGGTTCAATCATTCTCCATTAACCATGAAAAGGACGAGGCCTATCACCAAGGTAGTTTGCAAAGAATGATCCGATTTTGGACCCATAGGTACATTCTTCATTTCTACAGTAAAGTCACCCGTCGGACACTTTTTGGCCTCAGCGTCGTTACTGGGTCATTGGGTTTAAAAGAAGGACACCGTAACATTAACGAAAGAGAACTTTATGAGATATAATCCAATGCCTGCTTGCCACCTCTACGGAATGGGCTCCATTGCAATTTTGTTTCTGTACTTAATCATGTAGTTTCAGGCATCTGAACTCTCAATGAAGATTTTGCTGCTTCTGACGCTTCACATTGTACCTGAGTTCATGCCATTCTCATATTTAAGGAATAATTGTGATAGGGCATGTGAACTCTGAGTTCTTAAGACTCAGGAGTAGTTTAATACTTTAATGTAGGACAATCTAGCATCCAGATAGTATGTAAGCAGTGCAGCAATCAGCTACGGCTCATTGCGCACACTCGACCGAACACGAATTTTGATGTTATAATATAAAGTGGATGGTCTTGTAAAAGAGTTATTTTTTAACGACTCTTAGGCATAGTATGCCTCTCAGAGGTTTTATTATGAGACCCTGGATGGCTTCCTAGAAGGATCCGTCAATTTTAGTGCTTGTGTCTTAGATTTTGTAGCTGGTGGATGTGAGGAAATGGTCATGGATCGGTATTATCAGTGGTTCACGTGCGCAGCTTTAGCTGCTCAATGTGTCCTAACCGTTAAGTTTGCAAGTTTGCTTCTCTCATTTAATGTGTAGTTGATCAACCTCAGTACAGTATGTAGGTCATGTGGACAACCCGAACTGTACTTCATGATTATGGATTACTACATTAGTTGTCGTGAGGGAATGAAGCTGCTAACGGCTTTCTGCTTGGAAATTTGGGTTGGTCAGGTTGTGGAGCCAACCACAGGGATGACGTTCCCAGGTGCTTTGGAGGAAGGTCGGTTATTCACTGGCGCCGGATTACGAAAGAAAAGCATATTTGGGTTGAAGAAAATCAACGTTTACACATATGGTAACTGCTTTCAGAGTGCTGATGATTTGCTATGGTTTCCGTGGAGGGAAGTTACGTTGTACTATTTGATTTGTTATAACTTGATACTCAAAAGTATCTGTAAGAAAAACCCTAAAGGGTTCACCTTGTTTCGGTATTGTCAAAAAAAATTTCCAAGCCCACTTTGGCCTTCTGGAACTTTATATTTTTATGATATGAGGTCACATGTTTTCTATGAGTATAGTAAATTTTCAAATGATTTCGTGAAAGATTGTAACTATTTCAATTTTTAGTCATTCATGAAGAAAATATGATACCCTAGGTGCTTCATATTCAATGAATTTATAAGTTTTGCATTAGGTGTACTCAGATGACAGAGTCATAACTAGCGAAGATTTTTTTTTGCACCTTACAAATTTTGCAGTTAGGGAATAACGTAGCTGTTTTGGAAGATGATTGGAATGAGTATGTGCATGGGCGACACTTTAATTTTGGGTCCAGAATGTTATATACTTCAATAGAAGCGTCATTTGTAGTCTATGAAAACGTCGGAATCTAATGTTATGTGTCGTGTATATGATCCCACAGGTGTCTATGTAGACCCAGCAAGTCTGAAATCCGAGCTCGGTAGTAAGTACAGCAGTGTAGACCCTGAAGAGCTTCAGAAGGATGAAGCGTTTTTTAACGACATGATGGAGAGTGAGGTGGGTCTCACAGTCAGGCTCGTCATTGTGTACGGGAGTTTGAAGATAGGAAGCGTGCGCAGTGCATTTGAAGAGTCCGTTGGCAGTCGAATCAAGAAATTTGGAGGCGCTGAGAATCGTGAACTTCTGAACAGGTCCCTTTTTCTCTCTTTCTCTCTGTCAGCCTGATCAAATATTGAATTATCTTTTTTATTAAAGAACGTAAGCACACCTAATTACACTTCTCTAAGCACTGAGCATAGTTACTATTATTAGAATGACTATAATATAATACTCTTGTTGGCAAATTAATGAGTATTCCAAGAGTGACGCATTTAGATAGGTGTCCCAATTAGGTGTAGCTACCTCATTCAAGTAAGTAATTTTTGAGTTTCTCTGGTATTGTATGAACATTTCACACAATCGTATGTAAGTCATCTTAATCGTCTCCAGCATATTTAACCATCACATATTACCTCCGCATGGGAATACTGAAATTTATTACTTATTAGTCATAATTCACTTGCATTCGCTTCAAGGAAACTTGTGGAGACTGTTCAGTATTAATGTACCAAGGGTTGACGGTCTGGAAATGACCGATTAGATTTCTCATATTGTGAAAAATATAATTCAGACGGAGCCAAATTTTATGTCTTTAGAATCAGTGAAGAACATTGCATGTGTTGAAAAATGAAAAAACTTGGACCATATGACCTCATATGACCTACTCAACCCTTCTTTACATAATATACCAGCAATTGGGCCTTCAGTTGTTAAGCATTAATGAGCCTACATTGCCGTCGAAATCCTTCGGCAAAGACACAGAACCTATCTCCGAGCGTTTCTCTGATTTCTTTATTAGAATTGCCTGCATGATTGCTTTTCTATACAATCAAATTAATGGGACAGGTGTGATCTACTTCGCAGTTTCACTGGCGCTTTCACTGATGATATTAAGCTGCCAAAGGGGACAACTATCGACCTCACTCGACTTCCAGGAAACATTCTCCAGACCAAAAGTAAGTTTTTTCTTAGAAAAAAAATTGCCTGCTCGGCTCTAAAATGCTTACGATAAAATTGAGCCTTACATGAACAACATGGAAGATGTGCTGCCATGATCTCATTTTTATCCTATGAATCTAGTGGTTTTCAGCTATTCTATATTTTACAAATCATATTTCGAACCAAATTTTTTATTATGTCGTGCTGAATGCTTCTCACGATGCAGCTTAAGATTTGAAAATAATAGTCATGTAGAGGATACTGTTTGCGTCGCTTTAATCATTTTTACATACGTGATAGTGTGATCTTCGGAGATCACCTAGGGGTACTAGAGCCAAATCTTTTGGGATCATATTTTTGTGACTATGCGTGAATTTCTTTTACAATTTCAAAGTGGGAGGCTGTAGAGTGTAGACCACTATTGAAGGGACAGTACACAATCCCATTTCCATTCAAAGGTCAGAGGCCATGGACATTTAGCCAAGTCGACCTTACACCAGCTGACAACGGAAAGGCCAACCACGTATAAGACTAGAAGAGTGACTGTTGGTAATAGCGTCAAAAACAGTAGGTGGAGTCGAAACTTTGGAGGTTAACTTTTCAGCAAAAAATCATTGGACTTGCTACTAGACTAGTATATTCTAATCCTGACCACATTGTTTCTTTTTGGTAAGTTTTTGCTAATTAGCTCCTAAACAATCACATATCTGTAGAATGATGAAAGTTCATAACGGTTTATTATCCTCCATCTTATATTCATCTAACTTCTCGTTTTCATGTCGTGTGCCAACAGTTGATGGGACCCAAGTTGGAAGCGTCGAAAGTGCCTTAGTGTGCCGGTCGCTTTTTGATCTCTACATTGGTGATGACCCTTTTGATAAGGACGCAAAGAAGGCGATCGGCCTCAACTTGGCTTCCTTACTTTGCTCACAATGAATAATAGCGATGTAAAGGTTCAGGTCAGATGAAACTCAGTTTCAATCGCAGGAATATTTAGATAGCGAGTGGAATACTCTCTTGGGTGCAAATTGTTTGAATAGTTTGCAACCAAATCCGACTTGATATAAAGCTACACTTACGAATTGTCGAGGACTGACCTTAACTCTCTTCCCAAGCTTAAGATCTATTTTTTTGCTCCTTAAGTGAGTTCTCTGCAGAAATCAGTCCGCTTGCTAACTTGTATTTGAGAATTTGTATTTCTTTTCTTGGCAAGACCCTGCTCCATGTGCGCCGTTCAGGTTGATTGGCTAGATTCACATGAAAATCGATTGACCTTCTTGAATTGATGCAGGAAACTTGGGCACAAAAAAGCATCACCACAAAACTTGAGAGAGGGGGTTATTCGTTAGTTACTGTATCACTGTATCCCTCCAGCTTCTGAGAACCGACTTTTCTATTTTGAACCTTGGATTCCCACGCATGATCTAAGTCGGGAATTTACCTTGTAGGTGCTGATCTCAATACCAATTTCGATAGAAACATTAGTTAACTAGAACTAGAACTAGAACCTGAAGGGGCTAACCATTAAACCATCAAACCAGTCTAGATACAGGTTTTAGCGAGTTGTCCTGTATCAAGTTTTGGTTGCATTGTTGTCCTGAATGTAGACCGATTTTTGATCCAATTCTCGGGCAGGTCCTCGGGAGAGGAACAAAGCATAAAGAGGATTGTTTCAACGATTTGACACTGGCCTTTGGAGGTAAGACCCTGACTATTCTGTTGTCCAGTGAATGAGGAGGAGGAGGAGGAGGAGGAGGAGGATCTAGACCTAGCCTATATTCTGCAAGCATCCCTTGCTTTTGATTCGATTGCCGAGACGTCGCTGACATTGCTGTAGGGGAAGAGAATGATGTCTCTTCGTTAAAATATATGGTGCTTAAAAAGGCGCAATGTGTTTGTCTTTGGCTGCATTGTAACGGAATCTGGAAATGGGTGGACTGACAGAGCAAGTGAATGCCTCGTCATTCTTTTATTTTTTCGTCTTTAACGTTTTCTGTAGTTGGGAGTTTCAATAGCTTTTTGAAGATCTGGAAGCTGGAAACAGTAACCGGCCATGTGGGTGGCCGTCTTGGACTTCGTGTGGAAGCTTGTCGTGACGGGTTACCTGGCTTGTCGTAGATCGCCACAGGAACTACTCGGCAATGTTGTTATGCATGAAAGAAATTAGAAATGCTGTAATAATGGAAAAAGAATTATGTTATTTTGTTCAAAATAGCACTAATACTATTATTGGAACAGGAGGGAGTTGCAACTTGCAAGATGCTCTCACACCGTCCTCTGATGTTGGGCAAAGAGATTATTAGTCAAGAATTTGCTTCTAGTTGATGGGTTTTGTCTTTGGAGAGGCTTTCCTCCCCCTATGCGGCATTTGACCTTCGATCTCTCCACCACTCTCCAAATTTAAGGATTGGTCCGGCTTTATCATCCGTTTCCTTGGATGGGAATATTTTCAGCTCATTTTTCATACAAAGAGAAATAGATGTGGAATGTGACATAAGTGGTTTCATATTTTTTGAAGCTTTATTGAATTATTTATGAATTTTCAAATGAATTCTATCTTAGGCACCTATTCATAATCCTAAGTCTTTCATGAACTATTCTTCTGCAAAAATATCAGCAAAAAATCATATTTTTATTTTCATTTTTATTCTAAAAAAAATGGGAAAAGCAAGAAGAATGATTGGCTCTTGTAATAAATAATGTTTTTGTAGTTGATCCATTCAATGACTACAGAAGTTCCTGCCTTATTCCATTTCTTTGTTTTTATAACATTGTTACTTTTCAAGAAATTTTTAAATGAAGGATTTGTTGAGGATAGTTCAATTGTTAGAAAAATTGAGGTCATATAGAAAACCAAGGAAAAAGAAATACAAGAGGATTTTTAAATTTAAATTTTTCTTAAAAATAAGAAGGAGCCTTATTTACAACAAAACTATCTAAAGGAATGTTCTTACTTGGTGTTAATATATAAAAGACTAAATGTTCAAATTTTCAATAAATGAAAGCCAACATGTTTAAAGAACTTCATTTTTCATCTACCTAAATAAATGTAGATTCTTGTGATAGTTCTCTTAAATTTGTATGGTATAAATTTTTCACAATTTTTATAAAAAATCTTCTATAGTTTAAGAGATATAAGTATATTCAAATTCAAAAACTAATTTTTTAAGTCCAAAAAGTTATCCTTTAAAAGTGACTTCAATAAATAAATAAAATAAGGATTTAAAAATTATCATAATTAGAATTTAGCATTACGAGTTTAAAGAAAAAAAATCTTATAGAAATTACAAATTTTCAATTATAATCAACTTTTAAAAGAATTGAAAAATTCTGGTTTCAAATTTTATTGAAAAACATTGGTTTGTATAGCAATTGATCTAACTACCTAGATATGATCTATAGTTGGTATTTTACTTTTGTTTGAAATCATCATTAAATCACAATTTTAAGTTGCATTTTGTGATATATTTTAGAAATCTAGATTGCCTTAGTTTTAAGGGATTAGAATGGTATTGGAGAAGACATTTAGAATATGATTATATATCTAAATTAGTAATTTAAAGTAGTATCAATGAAGACTTTACAAACTTGATACACCATAGAATTGAATTCACATACCCAACACACTCCTAGTACCAAGTCTAAATATTCCTTAATCCAATCCCTTCAAGTTTAGCAAGGTACCACTACATTAGTTGCTCTACTTGTCTAATAAAATAAAATAAGAGACCCTTTTGTTATTGACAATTATTTATCAACATTCCTTAAAAATATTATTAGATGGAATGAGCTCTCATTCCAAAATTATTCTTGAATATAAGGCTACACATTGTAAATTTCAATGTATCTACAATGAATGTTTAATAGCTAATAGGAACACTTTTCAAGCAATCACACCTAATTACAACTTCAAATAATCATTACAAATTCAATAAGTATCCAAAAATATGAATCAAATTGAGAAAGATGCAACTATTTATCTTTGAAAAAAATTTAATTGAAAACTATTTTGAGGTGTAAGCCCCTTTTAAAGATTTAAATCATCACTCAAATGAGACTTTAAAGTTATTCCTCTATACTCAATTAGAACCTTGTTTGATATGCAAGCGCCTTACAAATTGATGATAATTATCCCATGGTGGACAATTTACATTACATTATTGTTTTAAATCACATATTTTGAACAAAATCTATAGCAATTGCTTTGCAACAAGGTTGCATTTGAATGGAGTTACCTTACATTAACCACATGTAACATTGGAAATGATTGCATTCCTATCTAATAGAAAATATAGTGTGTTTTTTACTTTGAAAAATTTATATTGTTTTTATATCATCTTAACCTCTAAAAATCCATGGTATTTTTTAGCAATAAATTTTATTCAAAGAAAAATCCAAGAATATTTTTAATTTTGTTTAAAGAATTGATTATAGATATGTAACTAATGTGAAGTAAAACAAAATCATTCAAATTAAGACTTTGTTTTACTAAACAATCAAAATCATGGTAAATGTAGGTGAACTATATTAGAATGCATTTACAATGAAAACCTTTGGTCAGTCTTGAAATAATATACAAATAATATTCTTAAACTCGTGTTGGAAAATGAAATCTAAGAAAAATAGTATTTTGCATTTTGTAGAAAATGCAAAATGAAACCATGCTAGGCATGCCAATTGGTAACTCACAAACCACTATTTGGTTTTAACATTTACATCTTTTAAATCAACTTGTTTTGTTTGCATATCATGGCTTTTTATCTAGGCATATCAAATGTATGTTTCATATATGTAAGTATCATTTTAATTCAAATTTTCATAAAAAAAAATATGAACATTGACATCTAACTTTGAAATTTTGGAAAAATTCAAAGACCTAATAAATTGAAGGAAATCCTAGGTTTTAAGTGCTTTTTTAACATGAATTATAATGTCTATAAATTACATAGTTATATAATTATAGTATATTTGCAAAGCAAAATCTTTATAGTGTATATCATACAAATGTTGAAGGACTAATACAAGAATCTTCAAAAAAATCGATGGATGGAAAATCCATTTGCTTGCTTAGGTTGAATTTGCATTCATTTGTTGTTTAAAATTCAAGTTCATGGTGATTTAGGGGGTAAAATCCTACAATCTAAAAGCCCCTTCAAAAAGCATTTGATATTTTAGATAAGCTCATGTGACCTCAATTTTTTACATGATTTTCTAGGTTTTTTTTCTTAAAGATTGAAAAACACATTAGCTTCATAGAAATATAATTTTAATATAAATTCATATCAAAGAGAGAAAGTTACGCTATTATAAGCCCTACAAGTACTTAGCAAGGTAGAAAATGAGATGGTTGAGAGCTTTGAATTCTTCGTGGTTTCTGAGATTTGTAGAAAACTAAAAGAGTTGAGAGAAAATAATGGTGCCCAGGGACTTAAGTGGGGTGCATTTGTGCAAGCATTAAAAGAAGAATTTTTATAGAGGATTCTCAAAGAAAAAACAAGAAGACTTTTATAGAGTAGGTTGCATGCTTGAACAAGGGTTTATCAACAAAAAAGCTATTGAAAGAGTTTGAGCACCATTACATGTAGCTAATAAGGATGGAAAGAGCAATTTTGGATGTAGAAAGATAGAAATGTTTATACAATCAACCAATCCATTATTACAAGAAAAGCTTAAATCCCTTTAGGAGGATCAAAATGAAGAGCATGGTTTAAAAATTGATTGGAGGGAGGTTGAAGAAGTCATGTCATTACTTACAAAAAGACAACAAAGGGGTAAAAGTATTGTATGTATTGCTAAACTGTAGGCAACTCCAAATGTACATTTTGGTAGTATGTCAGCTTATGGTAAGCCACATATGCCTTCAAAGTTTAATGATTTAGGAAACTCAAATACGGATGAATTAATCAAGGGATATATGAGAATTAAAGTTGAAAATGGCCATTGTCATCTTTCAACTTATCGTCCTTCAACTTCTTAGATGAAATATATGGTTGCTGAAAAATGATAAGATATGAAGAAGAGTCTTGTACATAGAAATTTTGTTCATCATTCACATCCTCAATCATCACTTTTATATTTGAACAAACTCCTGATAACTTCCCTATGAATTGTTTGGAGAGAAATGATTTGAAACTTGAATCTCTCCATTTCTAACAAGCTCTAGATGAGAAACACTTCAATAAGCATGCTCATTTTTATTGTCTTCACCTTCATCTTCCATCCCTCGTTTACCTTGTATATTTGAAGCCATGGTATCACTCATAGTTTTTTTTTTAGCTTAATAATGTCAATAATAACCTCATGAAACTCATGCTTTGCAATTCGAAAAACTTCATCTAGACAACATAAATCATTAGAGGATTTCTGGTGATCGAGAGGGCCACTTCAAGCAACTATGTTGCAAACTTCCTCCTTGCAATTTTTGGGGAACGATTGTTCCTAACAAAAAAAAATTTTTAATAAAATTAATCTTGAAATGAAGAAAAAAACTAAAAAAAATTTCAAACATGACAATCACTATGCCACATCACCAAGCTGCCACGGCCTCTTATAGGGCAGTTCTTGCATCTAGGAACTCACAGCCCTTTTGGGGGTGAAACTCTTCTAATGTCTACATTCCCATTCAAAATGTGCTCTTCCAATACCCTCTTCAAATCCATGGAAATCTTAATATTAGATTGTAACTTATAAGTGGGAGTCTTTTCTTTCTCCTTTATTGGTACATACTTCAAGTCCCGACATTGCTTATTGTGAATTTATTGCTTTGTTAGTTTTCTTCAAAGAACTTTCTCAAGCTTCATCTTTTTCCACTCTACTATTATTGTTTCATACCGATTAAGAGTGAAAGAGATAGTGTTTCTTAATCAAGCTAGGCAATGGTACTAGGAGATAGATTAGATCATAATTGTTGCCTCAAAAGAAAGCGCTTGGCATGTATAGCCTT
Organism: Pseudoscleropodium purum; assembly: GCA_963969395.1. Taxonomy (NCBI): domain Eukaryota; kingdom Viridiplantae; phylum Streptophyta; class Bryopsida; order Hypnales; family Brachytheciaceae; genus Pseudoscleropodium; species Pseudoscleropodium purum. The sequence goes on from OZ017795.1 coordinate 32,709,827, forward strand.
TGAGAATTTACCCCAAGCGGATTGTCCATGTTGTAATTGCCCCCATATTAGAGAACTTCTAGGTATTACTACATTGCTAATCAACTTAGAGAGGGTAACATAACTACTAGTTGTTGAATAGCTAGATTTCGAGCATTCACTCTAACAAAAAATGATAGGAAAATTACACTCAAAATTGAGTGAAGTTCTTTTATCTTTTGTTTCATGCTATTCCAACATAATTGTTAAATTTTCTTTTTGGATTTCCAACTATAACTTTTGGAATTTTTAGATATGTAATATTCCATTGGAAAGCACTACAAGAAATTGGAGGTAAATGTGACTACAAAATGCAACTACAAAACAATCATTTCGGACAAAAGTAACTAAAACGTTACTAGAGGCCCTACAGTCATTCTAGACAAATCATTGAATGTGACTACAACATTGTAATATCACCATCTAGTTTGGAGGACGAAACTAAATAAATGAGGATGAAAAAAGACCACTAACATGGAGGAGGAAATTTTGGAAAAAGCATGGGCAGTTGCCCCTTTTTTGAGTGAATTTTGTTGATGTCATCCAACGTTAGCAATCAAGTTTCAATCACATTTTAGTCACATCCTTATCTTATTCCAGCTGACATGGGCCTCCACATTAGCAATCATGTTTTAGTCATGTTTTAGTCACGACCTTATATTATTCTGGATGACATGGACCTCCACTTCAATGAAATATTGAAGTCATCATTCTTCAATCGTGGAATTTGGAAAGCAGAGTTACTATGTAGTTGCGTGCAAGTGATGATTGAGTCATTTCAGAGTTATGTGTTTGTCACCATCTTAGTTTAGCCCCACACAAAATAGACCACATATAGTACATCATACAAAATACACTATATATCATACAAAATACACCACATATTATACATCATATAAATACACTATATATCATACAAAATACACCGTATTTGACAACTATATTATATAGCTTCAAAGGCCACTTAATGTGAATATTATGCCTTGAGAAGACAAGATATTTATACAAGTGGGGTGGTAGGAGGTATGGCAAATGATATGGGATATGTTAAACATAGGAATTATATTAAAATAAAATTTTAAACCACATTTAGGCATGGTTCATTGCCTTTTTAAAAAACTTGAAATTAAGAAAAGTTGGAAGAACAACTTTCATTTCCAAAAATTTGTTTGAAATTTCAAGCCTTAGATCTAAAGTTATAAAGCCAATGTTGTCCAATTAACGTAAAGTGCAAAGGTCAAGGAGATCCTACTGATATCTGCTTGTATAGTAGTATCTAAGTCATAGTAGAGTTGCATGTTAGTCTTTTTTAAGTCCATTTCTTATTGTATGACTTCAATGTGAATAAAATGCAATGATGCCAAAGTCTTTCTTGTAGGATGCATGTGCATTCCATCTCCTGAGAGTTGTTTGTAGGCGTACACATATATTAAGTGTACGCTTCTATTGATAATTATGTCCAATAAATAATTCAAATCTAAATAAATAGCCCTACTTTGATTATTTTGAAAAATAATGTTGAATTATTCAAATGGTATACTACAATAACTTACTAATGTAACAATTTATCAAATAAATAACGTGATGGATATGTCAATATAAATTTGAAAACTAAACTAGTAGATATTCAAATCATTACAAGGATTTATCCTATTACTATAAGTGACACTAATGTTTCTAAATCATTATACTTTTAATTATTACAGGTTAAAATATTTTTATAATGCACTACTTTCTACAAAAATTTATTTTTGGAGGGTGATAGTAAAGTATTATGAAGTAATTTCCTAAATTTAAATTTAAAATTTAAAAAAATCTAAATAATTAAAGTCTTAAATGGTTCTAGGATTCCTTGACTTCTACATTTGTTATACAATCCATACTTTGAAAGTTTCATAAAGTCAAATACATTTATTTTGAATAATACAGAGATAAATATTTTAAGAAGGCAACTTTAAGATCCTTTAATTATTTTTCTAATTTTTCATATTTTGGGATTTCGGTAAAAAAATATTTCTACAACTATGATGAAGCAATTGCTTTTCTAATATTTCATATTTTAAAGTTTTAGTAAAAATGGTTCTACAACTATCATAAAGATTGCACAATTTTATCAAAATATACCACCTTTTTCCCTCCATTAAATTGCAATCCTTTGTTTGTGACAAATATATCAATCATGCTTTAGTCAACAGTACAATATAGTCTTGCTCGTCTGGGTAGAAGCAAATACTAAAAAAATTTCATGAACCGCGCATGATCCTAGTACAAGTAACAATTGAGTTATATTCTTGTCGCGTCCTAGTGCCCTAGCTCAACCTGCGTGAGTTTGTATTCCTGCAACATAACTGCGGGAAGTTTGCAACCCTAAACTACAACAAGGCCAAGGCTACGTCATCACACCACTTTCCAAATCAACCAGTCGATGACATAATACTTAGTCATGCATTAGTCAACATGAGTCATATTTGGATGACATATCAGTGATGGAAAATCAGTTTGCCTGACTAAGTCTTCCATATTGTATACAAAAGCCTCCTACATTGTTTTGTCAACGGCACTGTCAATGGAAAAGTGTAGATGAAAAACAGAGGTCATCACTAGTTCATCTCGCAATCATAGAGATGACTGCAGAATGACTAGGATGTTGGAGATTGCAAAATTTTGGTGCAATTATGGAAGGACCAGTCGCGTTCCAATCATTCCGGACAAGCAATCACATGTGCCCAGTCACATGTACCCCCGATTTCTTGTAGTGAAGTATTGAAAACTTGTTGTCAAAAATTGAAAAAATATATATTCTGGTCATTTCAGGCCTATGTTTCTTTTACCAGCTTTTATTATTGTGAAACAAAGATGTGGTCTTACGTTCCTACACTATCTAATTATGTCTCAAGGTGGTGGTGGGATCTACTCTAATAAGGCAAATGGATGTATTGCAATACCCTAGCCTACTTACAATCTAGGCAAAGCCCACACTCTAATAAGGTAGATTATAATCCCACAATCTACTTGCATCTATCCCAATCTTTACTAATCTATTCTATTTTAACTAGATCAAATCCTCACTCAAACTAGACTCACAATTGTAAAATCCTAGGGTACTTACACTTAAACCAAATTGAAATCTACTTGTAGTTAAAGTCATGCCCTCATACTAATTAAGTTGCTTGTAGCAACCTACTCACAAACAGAGTAAAACCACAACTTATGATGAAATAGAATCGACAAGTATTAGAATTATGTGTTACTATATTGTTTTATAATTTTTTGACTTTTAAGTCTAAGCAATTAGAATTACTAGCATCCTCTCTTTGGTACAATCTAATATTCTAACAACATGAGAGAACCTGAATCAAACTTCCACAACATTAGTTTGCTCAAAAGCCTACTTCTAGGTTTCATAGATCATCCTCTTCAAGCCTCCTCGCTTGCCTATCACAAATGTGCAAGTACTTTCACATGCACGCTTTCAAGAACTTACTCATTGTTCATATTTAACAATGCTTTATTAAATTCTTTATATCAATGCAAGATTTATTGGATGGTTCTATATAATGAATTTTTGACATGGTACTAACATAATATTCAATGGAATAGAGATGGTATTATGTGATTGGCCTTTTCCATACATTATGAATAAATTTTATGGTAGTGTAATAAAGTATTCTTACTTCCTTTCACATATCAGGAGCAAAAAATTTAAAATACAATTATTAAATATAGTCTCTCAATTGGTAATTTGAAGAGATATCAAATACAATATTATTTGAATGATTTTACACAATGAAGCATGACTTATTTTTTTATGTAGAGTACTTAACATGGCCATGTGCCCTTTTTACAAAACTAGTTTTATAAGCATATAAGCTCCCACCTTATTTTTCTATATCCTTTGAAGATTGGATATAGACAATGCACTTCACAACTCACCCAATGAATGTATCGTTGACCTCTCCCCCCTACCTCTTTACATTTGATCTTAAATAAAAGAAGACAATGCATGTGGTAAATTGATTTTTGGTTCAACATTATTAAAATTTCAATAATTGTTTTACTTCAATTTCACTTGATTTTGGCTACTATAATAATGAATTTTCAAAAATATTTGCTTTAATTTTTTGGATTTTTTAGACATGCTACTTCACTTATTACTTAGTTGTGGTAATAATAAACAATTAGACTACAATAAGAGTCTTGAAAACCACATGACCAACAAATTGTTTTAGTGTGATACCAACAATCATATTTTAAGATTTAAATCCTTATAAAGCTTTATCCAATATATAAAGTGCATTTTAGTATAGTTGCTTCTTTAAAACAAAAAGAATGTTAATTAAGGGGGCAATTGTAATTGGTTGGTCTTGAAACTACTCTAAAATTGTGATTAAGGGGAAAATTGTGATTTTGGGTGGTTCTAGGTGGCCATTCAAGACCCAAAAATAAATGGCATAATTTATGAAAAAGGCATTATTGGATGTAACTACCTTAAATAAGAAACCTGAAATTATCATCCCATATATTAGCCTAAAGTTGCCTTCCATACATTTTTGATGAATAATTATTTAAAATTAGAAGGATTAGTTCAACAATTTATTTTTATTAACAAATTATTTGGCAATTATTAAACAATTTTTTTTTAACTTTCAACAATCCTTCAATTAATAATGGAAATTAAAAAAATTTAGTCATTGCACAAGATAGTGAAAGTCATGGCTTTCAATGAATTCATTACTTTTTGTAATGTCCCTACTTTCATTAAAAGAATTTGGTGGGTGGGTGTGGGGGGGGTAGGAGGGCCATTGTAGGGCCTATTCTTCTACAATTCCTCTGTAATTAAAGAATGCCATATTTTCAAAAAAAGTTGAAAAATAATAATAATGAAAATTCTTAAAATGAAAAAAAAAAGTTGAAAAAAAAAAATTTAAATGACATGGTAGTCATTATGCCATATCAAGCAACAACTACCATGAGTTCCAGTGGGTTTAGAACCCCGAGAAACTCACAACCCTCCAAACTAGATGAATCTCCTCTACTAGCTATAAAATTAGAGAGGAACTATGGGAATCTTAATTTTGGGTTTTCTAGTAGATATGTCATAGAATCAAGTTGTACAAGTATCTTTTTCAACATATTCTACATTTTTTAGAAGACATGGTGTGGGGTTAAGGTTGAATAGGTCTCTTTTCCAACATTTTGACTTTCTTGCATGTTTAATTTTCTTTAGATTCAATGAATTGGCTTTGTTATTTCCAAAACCAAAATTCAATTTTAAAAAAATTTCATTCTTTTCCGTCAATGATGTCATTCAAGACTAGTGTTGTTTGAAAGAAGCAATGTAGACAAAAGAATCACTATGCCATCCAATGTCCACAAAGCAGATACGTTATAGAATGGTTTTCCTAAAGGAAAATTACATTAGCAACTTCTTGAGATGGTTTTGTATTAATCTAAAGTAAACTATCCCATTTCAAGTCAAATGGGAACAAGCCCATTATGGACTAAATTATGTTAGTTGTGTGCATTCAAATTCAAAAAAATACACCACTAACATAATTTAGCCTACAATAGGCGGCTTCCATTTGTTTTAGAATGTAATAGTTTACCTTGATACACAAGTAACTTACCAATAAAACTTAGAAGTTGATTGAATATCATCTTCAGTTATGGATGGACGAAGTTGTAATTCTAGATGTCCATTTCCTTAGAATTATTTGTTTGAAAAAATCCCCCTTGTTGATAAGATATATGGACTTCAAATTTTAACCCCTAAAAGATTGAAGCACATTTTAGGTACAAATTGTGAAAATTGCCTTTTTAAGGATAGTGAAAAAATAATAAATTAAAAAAAAATGAACTATATAAATTTGTATTAGACTACTATGGGAGTGTGTGGAAAAAAAATTTATAAACTTTCATCACACAAATTGAAAGATTATAATGTTGAAATTAAAAGAAAAAGTGTTTTTTTTAATCTTACTAGATAAAGCCAACAAACTTTAACTCCTTCTAAAGTGAGATTTTTATGCTATACATGTTGTTTTAAAAATTTTATCTCGTATCATGTAAATTACCTACATACCTGCCAAATTTTGGAATTATTAGAGGAGTTTTGCACATGTTGTGTGAAGCTTTTTGGTTTACCCCAAAATTTCAAGGCAACATAACTTTTGATTTAGGCATCCAATTAGAAAAAAAAATTATATTTCCTCTATGGGGGTACATATTCACACCTTGCATCAAAATTTTAAAAATATTTATTAAAAAATGACTTCAAATGCACCTACTCAAAAACTCTTGCTTATTTTCAATGGTCATTTGGTCTTTTAGGGGATAAATTAACCCATAAAAGGATAACAAGGTCTGCACGTTGTAATGTGTATTAGAAATCTTCTACTTTCTATTTGTAATAAATATAAAATGAACCAACCTATGACAAGAAAACCACTCATGACATACATTGAGGAAATGACTGATAATAATCTTATTTTTTGAAAAGTGACTAGTCATTACAATCTTGTATCAATCCATGCATATTTTTTTCAATGAATGAGAAGTGGGTTACATTAGGTTGCATTAGTGACCACAATCAATGTTTTTGGTTGATGGTGATGTAATGAGTAGTGATTGCAATAGTAAAAACTTCAACCTTTTGAGTATCCAAGAAGTGACTGCTTTAGTAAGCCTTCATGTTGTGACCATGTTAGGAAATATTGTGACTACTTTAGGTGAGTAGGATGACTGTCATGAATATACACTTTTTGTTGGTTTGGAAATAGTTTAGAGACAATCTTTTTGATCAATTGGGTAGCCTTCTTAAAAAATTCATAACAAATTCTCACTTTGTCCAAAAAATATAATTTCAATTGCTCTGACTCCCCATTTCTCATATTTGTCTGTATGTGAATTTAAGAAAAAATTAGTCTGGTTTACTTTAGTCTGGGGGTTTGTCTGCGTGTTGGAATTCTGAATACCACAGATTCTTCAAATCTAAAATGCTATGTGATCGTGCACGATATTTTGCAAATCATATTCGAGTTTGCTACCCAAAATTAATCCTTTGCGAATACTTTTTTTCTGTTTTACAGAAATAGACAGAATTCTAATACAAGTTCTGATATTCTGCCAGAGCCACTTTTTAAGCTTATTCGGTACCTTAGATTCCTGATCCTTTTTAAATGGGGACTTCTTTGGTTCAAGCTTGCACAAGAAATTTGGGGACTTGCACATTGCCAACCACTCCAAAGATGCCACTTACTTCGGCTTACAATAGGTAGTCAGCAATGATGCCCCTCATTCATAACAGTAGTTCGGTAGGAGAAAATTTAATAAATTATTGTTAATAATAATAATAATAATAATAATAATAATAATGTTTGTTCAAAGAGCCTTCCACTTTACAATTTTTTTTAAATGAATATGAAAGCTTTTTTGGTTAAATTTTGTTTATATATATTCTCAACCCATTTTCCAACTTATTGACTAAAATGCACAAGTTATAGGACACATATATTTCTTTCTAAAAATGTTGAAAGATAGAACCTCACCTTTTAAAAGGGCTATTATAGTTGACCCATTTCCGACCAGGAACCCATTCTTGTCATATAGGTTACACTCTTTCCAATCAGCAAGAGAAAAACAAGAGATTAATTATGGCACAGTTTACAATGCAATCATAGCGCATTAAGATTGGTTGCAGTCTTTGTTTATTTTTAAACCAACCTATAGTTGGAAACATGAATAGAATCTTCAACTAAATTTTTTGTAGTAATAAAATTTTGAGAAATAAAATTCTGAAAAAATATGGAATCTTTCTAAACTCTATTTCTATACATGGAAAAATTCCTGCACTCAAGAAATGTATGTTCCAGATACATGGAATTGCTTAAGTGGTCGAAAATGGGTCAGCTACCATAAACTGAAAGCTTACATTTTGAAGTTTTAGGTACATTGAACTTGCAATTAGTGGAGATGTATTTACTCTAAAATTCTGGGACAATGTACTTGAACAAGTTAATTAAAGGATACTACGTTTGGATTTGTTAAAAAATAAATATTGATGATGATTTTGACCTTGCTTTGAAGACAAGTATGTTGAAGTAGTTTTGGGCCTCTAACATGAAAATATTTTAGGGGTTAAAATCATTAAAATAAAATTTTCACTTTAGCATGTCAATCTTGACCTAATTTAGTGCACTTTAAAAATTCCTCAATTGATTTTTTTAATTCCACAATCTTAATGTATACATTATTACCTAAAGCATCAAGTTGTATTTGGGGGCAACATAGCAATTTTGGGTAGGTCACTATGAATGGAATTTTTTTTTTTTTAAATTTTCACACAACATGTGAAACAAGTTTTCTTTAAGGCCAAAAATTTTCATAACTTTTGACTACATGGTTAAAAATTTATTATATAATATGTAATTTTCATTATATGGTGGGTAGCTTGGGCAACTCAAAAACTTCTTTAAAATCACTTTTTTAACCCCTAAGCAATAAAGCAACCATTTTTTAATTGATGCCCAATTTTAGGCAACAATTTTGGGAGGAAATTTTTTTTTCAAATTTTGGGTTTTCTTTTAATATTTTCATTCAAATCTAAGATTGCTACAATCAAACACAGTTATAAGAGAAATAGCACAAAGTATATAGAATTTGTGTAGTGTTGAAAAACTTACTATTTGAAAGAAGTGTTGGTGTTGTCATTACTAGATCTCATGCATTTTTTTCACAAATCAATAGAAACCACAATTTTGACCAATAAAAAGAATTCAAATGCTAAAGAGAAAAATTGCATTTCTGGTGATTTTTTTGAAGTTATATAGTATCTTCAAAATTCATGTGAAGAGAATTTTAAAATAACTTTATAATTTCAATCATACAAATACTTCCTATTTTTTTATTTTTTTTTATATTATTTTTGTTGATGCAAACTTCAAAAAAGTTGTAGAACTTATATTTTATAACACATTTGTGTTTTGTGCGATCCATTGGGGTCTTAGGGGTTAAAAAATAAAAATTTGAAATTGGTTTTATAGACTTATATATATGAAGAAAGCTTTGAATCATTCCATTTTGATAAATGAGATGAAAGAGTTACAAAGAGTTTTAGCTTGTAGGTAGTTATGGAATCTTTATTCTACAATATACTTTGAAGTCCTTTATTTCACTCAATTTTCAATATTTTTGGAAACAAATAAAATCATAGGATGTAGATTGTTTATTACAACATTAGGGGTAGTCACACCTTCTCAGAGAAACAAATTTCTATAAGTCAAAGAAGTTACTCAGAGAAAAGAGGAACCAATGGGGAGCCTTTATGCATGAAGAAGGTGTGAGACCCTTTAATCATTGTGTGGAGTATGAAGATTGAAAACAAGAGAATGCATTTACCTACAAAGAAAAACTTGAAAAAGGATTTCTAAACGAAGATTTTGCAAGCTAATTCCCAGAGCGTATATCACATAAGAAGATTTTTGGGGCCTTTGGATGCCTGCGAGTTATCATAGCCTGCGAACGCAGGAAATAGGTTCGATGTAGTGGTCTGACATGGTTGAGCCCCTACCACGTCATTGACCAAAATTTACTTATTTATTTTAAATTTTTTAAATTTTTCTTTTTTGCATTTAGAGACTAAATTTTTATTTATTTTGAAAAAAAAAATTTTGACAGCGGGCCGTTCCCCTCGCTGTGGGGAACAGGCCTGAAACAGGCTTTTAGACCCCCAAAAACTCTTCTAATGACATTGATGCTCCGGATGATTGTTGTGGAGGGCTCCAGTAGCATTCATGTTAGGGAGGCCAATGTTGTTGATGTTGAGGGAGGCCAATTGTTGAGGAGAGCTGATGGTTGTGGGACAGATGTCGATTAAGGCATCAATGCTACCGGCACAATTGGGTTAAAGTGGCACAAGAGAGAGTGAATGCAAGATCAAATATTCTCCAAGGACTTTTCTTCAAGCTCATTTCTTTATCTTTGGAGGAGAAGAAATGACACTTTGCATCCTCAAAGAATGAGAGCTCTGCAATATACGGACACTCAATCAAAAAAATCACGTTCCAAATCTTTAAGAATTGCACTTAGGTTGAAGAAGGTGTGACTACCCCTATTACAACCATTTGGATTGGCATTTTTCATTTCTATAACTAAATATTTAACAATTTAGTGTTTTGAATAATTTTCTACTTCTTTCTATTTATTGTTTTTTCCTATATGTTGAACAATTCCAATTGATCTAAATTTTTTCAAGCATGTAGCCAACTTGCCTTGAAGAATGAATCCAAATAATAACCACCATTCTGAAGATTTTTTCATACAAATGTGACTTGTGAAGTGCAAGTGTCTAATTTTTTGTAGGGCCAAAAAAAAGAATTTCTAACAATTCAAATGCTAATATCTTGCAATCTAGATGGTGAAAATTTCTAAAAAATCTCCACATCTTTTCAAACCAAAGTTCTACAAGATCCTATAGTTACATGTATCTAAAATTTAAGAAAAAATTTGATATTTGTACTAAAATATGAGTTTGGAGCATTTTAGATGAAAGCATGATAAGAAACCCTTTGAAGGTTAATATCAATGTTGTTTTGTATCATCTATAACTATTTTTATTTAACAATGAAAGCCTATGGGGGCTCAAATTAAAATAAAATATACTATATAATGTTACTTTTCAAAATATTCTATTAAATCATTGAAAGAAATCTTACACATGTGTGTTTTATCTTTAATATATTAGAATTCAAAATCTTAAAGCCAAATGATATCTATGAATCCCTAAAGGACTCAATCCATAGCAAAATAGTCAAAATATCACATGTGAGATACTTTTGTCTTTTAAATTGATTTGAAATACCTATATTAAATTTTTAGAATATGATGTTATAAATTTTCTATTATGGTATATCAATAATTTGTTCAATAAAAAATTGCTATAGCTATAATTTTTGTAGCAAAAAATGAAAAATAAATTAATAAATATAGTAGAAAAAATATAATTTATTCAATTTTTTTCACAAAATAGAAATAGAAATTAGTATAACGATTCATAAGTAAATTATTTATATTTTATATCCAAAATACCTTTGCCAATGACCTTCAAATCAAATGCCACTATTAAATTAAATTAATCCTATCTCATAATTGATTGATAAAAATTTGATATTTTCACTTGTCAAACAAAGTATTTTCAACCAATATTAAGTTTTAAAGAATTTTTTAATAAAAAGTATAGTTATTGTACCTTTTTAAGTAAACAATAAAATTAAAATTATATCAATTTTCATAAGAATTAGAATAATGTGAAATTTTTACTATAAATGACGGTTAGAAAAATTTTATTTTTTATTTCTATCCAACAAAATTTTAAATGAAATATATACAATATTGAAAAATTTGGGTTTTTATACATAGAGCATACAATTGGAATAAATCTTTAAATTTTAGAACTTTTACAAAATTCTAAAATGAAGTAGAAACAAAAATTGTCAAGTTTTATTTTTTTAGTTTATATTAAAAAAAAAAAAATGGTTAGCAATCAAGTCACAATCAAGATTGACTATGGTGTATTTTATTTGGAAATGCAGAAACCTTTAGGGGTTAAATCACTTAAAATAACCCTTGCACATTAGCATGCCTTGCTTTGACAAAATTTACTGATTTGGCAATGATTTAACCCCTAAATGTTTTGGACTATGTTTTCACCAAAATTGCTCCAAAACTGCCATTGGTAGTACAAGTACCAAATTTTTCTTCAAATTTTTTTTGGGGCACACGTAACCATAGGATCTTGTATTAAACTTGTTTTAGAACATGCGGAAAAAATTTCAGAAATTTTCACCGTGTAGATTGCAAGATATTAGCACTTGCAGTGACAAGTTTCCTTTTTTTGACCCTGCGAAAATCCGGGCAGCTGCTCTTTAGAAGGTCACATTTATATGAAAAAATGTCCAAAATGGTTGCAATTCTTTGGACTCATTTTTCAAATCAAGTTGGCTACATGCTTGAAAATTTTCAGATCATTTGGAATTGTACAACACATAGAAAAAAAAAGTAAGTAGAAAAGAGTAGAGAATGATTCAAAATACTAAATTGTTAACAATTTATTTATAGAATTGAAAAATGCCAATCCCAATGGTTGTAATGTTGTAATGAACAATCTAAACACTATTTTTTTAATTTTTTCCCAAAAATATTGGAAATTGAGTTAGATAAAGGACTTCAAAGTTTTTCTAAGGGTAGAGATTCAATAACAATTTGGAAACTCCCACAAACTAAAACTCCTCATAACTTTTGACTCATTGATCAAATTGGAATGATTCAAAGCTTTCCAAATATACATAAATTTAAAGAACAAATTTAAAATTTTAATTTCTTAAAAAAATGATTTTTTAAGAAGTTTTTCTTTTCTGCCCAAGCTGCCCGCCGAGCAATGAAAAGTACATATCATACAATAACTTTTTAACCATGTAGTCAAAAGTTATGAAAACTATTGGGCCTTAAAGCTACTCCTTGGGCACATGTCATGTTAGAATTTCAGCAAAAAAATTGAAAACTCCATTCATGGTGAGCTGCCCAAATTTTCTATAATGCCAAAAAATTGCAGTTTGGGTGTTTAAGGGTTAAAATTTAGGATGAAGGATCCATTGATTTTTCTACTCTGATACAAAAGGAATGATTTCAAATTGCTTACAATAAATAATACTTTTGGTTTTAAAGGTCAACATATATGAAAAGAAACTTGAGATGCAATGATGCTAGCATGGAGCCTAGAAATGAAACCCTACGAGCCTTGAGCCTTGGTGTAAGTAGGTACTCTATAAACACTGAAGGTGCATATAATACATGTGTCTTATAACCATAGAAGGTGTTTATAACAAAAGTACTTATAACATAAGTATCTATATAAAAAAAGGCACCAACAACGTAGGTACCTATAATATAATTATTCTACAACCATAGAAGGTGTCGATAATATATATGTATATATATATATATACACACATGTAATATAGGTGCCTAGGCTTCTATACTCATGGATTCAAGATTTTAGGCTCACATAATAGCACCCTTTAATGGAGGTGTAATGAAAAAACACAATTCACTCATAGATATGTTAATCAATTAAATAATGAGTTATCCCTTACTATCTCATGTGATGATTCATCCCCTTTCTAGGTTACGATTAACACACCTCCCTTCTTTGTGAAAATTGAAAGCCATTGATCTCATAAACAAGACACACGCACACACACCTCCAACACTGTTTTTCTTCAAAAATAAATAATGTGGATATTGTAGGATACATATACACACACACACACACACACACACACACACAGATATATATATATATATATATATATATGTGAACATATACAAATAGAAAGATAGATACAAAATACATGTGGAAATCTCACTAATGTACCCCATATTGATTACTACCGAAACTACTCCTAAAAAATACCAATATTTGTGGGTAGGTGGGTATTTACTAATTGATAATATAAACTTACCAATTCACTTTCAGAGGGGCAAGGTGTAATACAACAAACAATCATTTGAAACTAATTGAATTGTCCCTAGTAAGTAACTATTCACTCAAAAGATTGAGTTGATCCCTTACTACTCACTCATAATAATAAACAAAGATAGTAACATTGCATTAACATTATTAGAGGGATGGTGAAGGAATATAAGAACATCATTAATAGAAAAGCAATACCTAGAATAAAAAAAGACAATAACATTGCATTAACATTATTGGAGGGAAGGTGAAGGAATATAAGAACATCATTAATAGAAAAGCAACACCTAAATGCAACATGTTATATGTTTTATTCCTAGGAGGGGACTTCAAATCATGCTATGCCTTATAATGAACAAATTAATCCATTTTGGTTGTGACACTTGAAATAGTAAAATGGATCACATCTTTACCTTGACAAAAGATAAAAAAATATGGTGTCTCTATTTTACCATTATTCTTAGGAAAAAAATTTATTGGTACATATGTAAGAAATATTTTTGCAAGCGTGTCAATATATTGCACCCAACAATAATATTTGTAATGTCCTTGTGTTGAATCATTCATTAGCCTAATTTTATGGTTGGCACAAAATTTGTAGTAATCTTTTGAAGATGGTCTAAGGAAGAAACTAAAGTTATATCAATTTGTCCTATTAGTGTGTATGACACTAATAATCAAAGTCATACTATTTTTAACCCCAAAATAACAATTGTTCGTTGAACATACAATTGAAAGTTTGGGTAGGTTCCTACAAAGTCAATTTTAGTTGGATATTCACAAAATTTTGACAAAAGGTATTAATATGCTACCCCACAATGGGAATATGATATTTTTTCCAATTAGGCTAGTGTTCAAATCAAAAAGTTATTATGCCTTGAACTTTGTAGGGAGCCTTAATAATTTGGGCATCTTTTGCTAAAATCCTCATTGACTTTTGAAATTTAGCATGTATGTAATTAATAAAATATGGCATACAATTGTCCACATCTAGAAAAAATTTCGTTTCTCAAATCACAGTCACAAATTTTGGGAGGAGTCAAACTTTGTTAGTTAGGTCAAGGTGGTTTCGAGAAAAAAATGTTTCCTTTAAACTTCAAGCCCTATTATCTTGCAATATGTGATGTCAAAGTTCTTGAAATTCTTCCCACATATTCCAATTGTTTGTCTCTAACTTTTTAGTATTTGGAGTTCAAATAAAAAATTTCCTCACTACACAAGAAATCACCAAAAAATGACTAGTGTATTGTCAATTCACTAAACCTCTTTGCATTGTATGGTGATTTACAGTAAGCTAGACTCCTTATTTGATTTTGAAAATTTTCACTAGTGAACCTACCATTGTACGTTTATGAATAGTGAAAATCTAAATTTTTTCATAGAGTAAAAAAATTATTTGAAGAGGGCTCAAAGTTTGATGACCATGTTTCATAGGAATGAAAAAATAAAAAATTCTCAAGTCAAACATTATAAACTTTCAATCCATGCAGTCAAATGGACTGAAATTTTTTCCACACATTGCCTACTTGTTTCATACATTGTTTTATGGTTGGAATTCAAAAATAAAGTTTCAATTTTTTGATTTTGGACAATGCATTGAAAAATTGGCAATTTTGAACTTTTTCTCTTCCAAAACACCTTCAAATCTATTCTTGACAAAGGGTTAAGTTAAACTAGTAGGGACTTAATTTTTTTTATATAGAATTCAGTGTTACATTCTTTTTTTTTTAAGTGGAATATTTTGAGGGACACCAATTTGGCGCCGCCACTGAATTTGAGAAGGATGGAGGTGCACTCACCTGGAGTACAACAGTCAAGTGGCTTCAAAGTGTGAGCGGTGATCAGGTACCGGTGGGCTACAAATCTCGAGAAGAACAATCATGCTCTAACAATAAATTCCTAAAAAATTTCCACCTCTTAACCTATCTCAACAAATCTTTCCCATCTTAAAATGATTCTATTTCAATCTACTCCTTAAAGTTTTTTCTCAATTTTATTTGGTGTTTTCTTATTTTCTTAGAAACAATTGGACAAAAACAGTTTTTTAAAAATTTAAAAAATTAGTTTGCTTGTGAGTGGATAGATTGAACTGAAGGTGAGGCTTTGCAGCATGCAACAGTACAATGATTTGTCCAATTTGGGGATGGGGGTAAGCTTAACCTCTACAGGACCAGGTGTGTTTTTCAAGAGAAACTGTCAAAAAAATTGCTATTGCTATTTTTATGTCAACATTAACTCAAATTGAAATTTTTTTTTTTTTTTTAACTCCAACCATGCAAAAGCATTGCAAAACAAATTTCAGACTATTTGTGCACATGGAAAGATTGAAAGATTATATATAACATTTATTAGTAAGATTGAAGTCAGTGAGAAAAAAGCTTCTTTTCATTCTTAAGAGACAAGGTCAATAGACTTTGAGCCCTCTTAGAGTAAATATTTTGCTTTTGATGAATTTGTGTCTCTCTACTGTTGAATTCTAAGCCTTGGTGGGTAAAGTCATTCACAATTTCAAAAGCAAATATAGAGTTTAGATTATTTGAAATCACCCCAAACTCCGTTAGATATGACCTTCAAGTAAAATAATTGCTATGTTGATAAATTTAGTCTTTAGATTATATCATTATTGCATTGCTTGCCAAGGGTTACTTTCATAAGTGTTGTCTTCTTCAGAGGTAGTTGTCCTTGCAAGTATAAGGTATTCTCATCCAATGGATCTAAGTGATCTCAAATTCTTAGATTACACAAATGTGCCAATGCAACATATATATCAAAAAAACTATTAACACAAAACAATGCCAAATTCCAACTATAATTGATTTTGACTAGTTCTTAAAACTCTTAAATTGTATACAAACTTTTCATATTTTTTATACAATTCTTTAACCACTAAACATTCAAATCCTTCTCTAGAATTGGCAATTTTTTAAAAATCGTTTTTAAAGTACTATTTGGAAGAATTTTTGAAGATGATGTTCAAATAAAAGTTGTAGATTTTGAGTTTTTGAATTCCATCCATATGGTTAGATTAACCAATGCTATCACCAATATTTTTTTTAAATTCAATTATAAAATTCAATAAATTTTGGAAGGGAAAATTCAAAATTCCTTCTAAATTCAGTTTCAAGCAAAATATTATCATTCTGGAGTAAAACTTATTCAAATGGATTTGAAAATAAGCTCTCTTGATATGGTGATTTTTTGAATTTTTTTAGTTCTTTACATCTATAACCTCATTTTTGCAAATTTGATATTGAACTAAAATGAATGTAGTTTTTGATTTGACACACTTCCACGTTTGTAATTTTAGATAAATATGAACTCTAGTAACACCAAATCCAACCATTAGATAGGACAATAACTTGATAAAGTATCTCCACAAATTAGATGACTTTCATCCAAGTAGTAATGAAAAAGAAAACTTTTTTTCAATTGGTCAATTTGTTTGTTGTCTAGAAATTGGATGTTAGAGCACTCTAAGGTGAGCACTATAATTCCATGGGAAGGCATTGATGGTGGATTAGGAACTTTTCAAGACAAAATACCTCATAGCCTAAGAAAAAAAATGTCTAGATATCAAATCTTCATTTTTGTAGTTTTTCCTTTTCCTCCCATCCCTCTATGAAATGATTTAAAACCTTGCACAAAAATCATGGGGCAACAAATAACCATGCTAGTTGAATAATAGACAAAAAAAAATGTTTTCTTCAACATTTGTGGATGTACTATTCATTTATTTCATAAAGTTCCATAGAAAACTCTTGAAAACAAACTTTCATAGTCCACCCATTGAACTACTAGATTCTTTGGGATTAATTCATACAAGTGTTTCATCTTTTCACAAAGAAATCCAAAGCAACTCAATTTTTTGTTGGATTTTTATAGTTTGATCTCTCTGATGCCAACAATCAAGTGCAAGTTGAAGACACCTATCTATGTTATTTTTAATTATATAATAATAATAATAATAATAATAATAATAATTTTTATTTTGCATCATTTACTTACTATAGTATGAAAGGTGTGGCGAATCCTTGACCCTAGCTTGGAGAGATTGGTGAAATTCTACCCACACCCCCTCTTCAAAATCAAAATCCATCAATACCTATGCTACACCTTAGGTCACGTGGGACGTCGGTGATAAATCACCCCACAAAAGTTTTGTTCTGCAGAGCAAGTGTCTAGGTGATTTTTTGTACTTATTCACTGAGGAATTGTCTTGTCTTGGTGTTTCAATTCAACTTTCAGAAATGGCGACTTGGACGTTATCAATTGGTACATTATTTCCCCAGTTTCTTATTGTCTGTAGCCCTTGTTCACATTTTTATTTTATTTTTTCCTATCCGAATTCAACATTGCAGTTGTTGAATTGGTGATTGTTTGGGGCTATTTCTCAAGTTCTTTGGGTGGCAACTAGATGCACAAGATTCCATTACAAGAGGATAGTCCAACAAGCCCGGAGTTTTACCCAAAGACTGAGGAGATCGAGGTGGTTTTCCTGAAACTCCTGTCGCCCTTTATTCGTCTCCTACTTCACCAAGACAAACACGAAATCACTGACTGGAGTGACTCTCGAAATCAAGAGTCTTTAGAGGGAGCAAGCGTGCATGCCGTGCATGGCCCTACCTTAGTGATACTCAAAATTTATTTATTTATTTAAATTAAAAAATTATTCAAAACACTTGAACTGAAGGCGGACTCTATAAGTAGATTTAAGAAAAAAAATGAAAATCACTCATTCTTTTCCCCTGGAACAGAACAAGTGTGCGGTACAGTGCTTGATTCAGGAGCACTGGACCCAGTTGGGTTGGGATGGATTTGGCAAACAAGGTTGTCCAAATGCTGAATTGGAATCCGTCCAATGCTCGAAGTAGAATGAAAGGTCTTCAGCAGCTGTAAGTTAGGTAATGTATCATTTGTAATCAATGAACCAATGAATTATTATTGGTATGTACGTATATTGTTCTTCTTGAGATGTTGTACTCCAGATGATTGACTGAGAAAGTTCAGAACAATAAAATTATTATTCCGTTTGTTAAAATGAAAATGAAAATGCTAGCTTCAGTTTCCCTACCTCATTCTGACAGAAATAAAGATTTGGCAAGTTTTTCGGAACTTAAATTACTGAGCATTTGAATCCAGATTAGATATTGCAATGAAAGATATTGAATGTGTATACAGTAGTTTAGTTTTTGCAACCTTAGTAAATTTCAAGTGGTACATACGTACGTCCATACAAGCAGCCACAACGTACAGTAACGTCGGTTCAAATACGAGACCATTATTAATGTTCTTCAGGTTTTGACACTTGGCTTGGCTGCACACCATCTACTCGGGTATGGCTTGGGAAAAAGAAAAAGAAAGGAAAAAGAGAAGAGTAGCATGTCACATATGATTGCATGCAAACTTGGAACTCAACAAACTTATTCCACTCTTCTGGGAAAAAGAAAGAAAAAAAGAGTGAAATAAATTTGTTGAATTCCAAGTTTGCAATTACGGGGAAAAAAACACCCTTAAAAAAACCATATTATAATAGATTACAAATTTAGAAATCAACAAACTTACTTCATTCTTTGGAGGAAAAAAGAAAGAAAAAGAAGAGGAAAATGTCACAAGTGATTGCAAATTTGGAACTCAACAAACTTACTTCACTCTTTGGGGGAAAAAGAAAAGAAAATAGAAGAGGAACATATCACAATTATAGATTGCAAACTTGAAATCCAACAAACTTACTTCATTCTTTTGGAAAAAAGAAAGAAAAAAAAGAGGAAAATGTCACAAATCATTGCAAACTTTGAACTCAACAAACTTACTTCACTCTTTTGAGGAAAAAAAAGAAAAAAAGAAGATTGAAGTGAAAGGGCAATGTTTGAGAAGATATAGGGCCTATTTACATACTTAGCTAGTGGCAAAGTGCCATAAGAGGTGTTATAGGCAAAACCACCAATTCCACTTTTATGTAGACTTAGATAGTGGGGGAGGGATACAATTAAGGTAGAACTACCTATTACCACCTTGATTTGCAATCTGAACATATTGGAGCCAATTCCAAGAGGGGTGCATTTTTCAGAGGTGTGAGCATCTTTCACAAATCAAACCCAAGTGGAATTATAATTTTCTGATTAATATTGTAATTTCTATGTTTTTTGAAGTATTTAGCCCTAAAATTATTAAACGGCTCATAGACTAGAGGCATAAATGTCTCAAACCAAACTTATAACCACCAAGTCAAGTACTAAATATTCACCATTAAAGGGATGACACATTATCCTTGGTTGTCATACAATTTCTGACTTTGTTATAAAATGCTCTGATTTTGTCATTAAAAGAGCAAATTTGAATGTTTTTTAGTTGGAATTGGGCCCAAAGTTAGGTGACAAAATTATGTGGGTCTACTAATGGAATTAAGTGAATGGCGGTAATGAGTAGTTTTACTATAGAAGTGGTTATGTATTAGATTATCACATGATTCACTATACAAAATAGTAAAATTAAGTTGCCTTAACAATTAGGTTGCCTTACATTAAGAAAGTTACTTTACAAGTCATGAAAGTCAAAAAATATTTCAATTTTTTTTTCCATTTGTATACATGGAGATTTATGAGTCCCAATTACAACAATATCTAATTCAAAAGTAAAGCATTCTTGCACAATAATTGAAAATATTTATATAGTGTCAAAAGTCAAGAAATTAGTGTGGGGCAACCTAACTTCACTATTTTTTGTAGTTTTCATCAATGGGATTGTTCACCAATATTGATTGAAAATTGAGCTCCTCCTCATCCATTGCCCACCCTAACAAGACAATCGGTAGAGGCAATTTTGTCTTTGTGCTTGTTTTAGGATCAAGTTC
The DNA here is from genome assembly GCA_963969395.1 of Pseudoscleropodium purum. Taxonomy (NCBI): domain Eukaryota; kingdom Viridiplantae; phylum Streptophyta; class Bryopsida; order Hypnales; family Brachytheciaceae; genus Pseudoscleropodium; species Pseudoscleropodium purum. The sequence goes on from OZ017795.1 coordinate 32,730,223, forward strand.
ACCCACCGGGTAAACAAGCCCTTAGTCACCTTGTTGTATTAATTTAGCTTGGGATTCTAATTTGGCTATTCCACATTATCATAGTAAGATACAATCTAATGTTTTCAGATCATTTTCTCGGTTCAATTTTTACTGAATTCCTAAATTCCCATTGTTCCCTCAGGAGACAAATCAGATTTTGGGCAGGTTCTTGTGATCTCAATTTTTGGTGAATTGTTTTGAAACTTTCCCGTGAGATAGAAAAACTGATTATCTATGTGGGAATATAATTTTTATTTCAATTGGTGCTCGGGAGCAAAAGTTATACCACAAAGAGCCTGAAACTAAACTTCGTGGGCAACACAAAAAAAATTGCAAAAAATTAAAAAAAATTAAAAAAAAATCTCCCCTGAAAATTTTTCTTTTTGGCTCCATGTGAAGTTTTGATTCATTCTATTTGGACTAATAATGAGAAAGTTATAGACAATTTTGTTTTTTGGGTAATTTCAGCATCTTTTTGAAAAATTAACTTGAAGGGTTCATTTCTGAATGCAATTTTCACAATTTTTCACAATTTTTTTTTGAGAATGTTGTGTTTGATTGCTAAAGCAATTTCACTACTGGGATTATTGTCTTCAATCCTAGCTTGGAGTTATTAACGATTTAGTTTTTTTTTCCAATCTTGAACCTACTTCTACTTAGCATTTTTTTAAAGAATGAAAATCAAGTGTTTTTAAAAAAAAAAAAATTCCGAGACTTTCAACTCAATTATTCAACATAAATTTTTTTAAATTCAAAGTCTTTAGTGCAAAAAAATTTTACAGTTGGCGGTCAAAGTCATCTCTAATTGTAGGCCAATGTTCAAAAAAACTTTCTTTTTCAACTTTGAATGCTAATATCTTTCAATTTATATGGTCAAACTTCATGAAAATTTTACCATGTGAGCTAAGACAATTAAAGTACAAGATCCTACGATTAGATTCTACAAAAATGATTTTTTTTTGTATTCTTGGATGAACGCAGCAAAATCAACAGTTTTGAGTGTTTTTTGACAGAATAATGGCCTCGGGAATTTAGGGGTTAATTTCGATTTTTTTGCTAAAAGTAACGTTCAGTGTAAGAGCGACAGTCAGTTTCGACTGTGATATTGCTCACTATTTGAAATTTAACGTAGAGTTTCTAGGAATCGTGAATTGTGTAAAGCTATCGACAACCTGAAGTTGAGGCCGGGCCTGGACTTCGTCAACTGCCTGCAGGGCAAGATTAGACAGGACTGCAGAGCATGATCTCACTGATCGAACCCCCGGAATTCCAGAAAAAAACACCCATTTGCTTTGGCTATCTTTGAACACTAGTGATTGCACGGAAGTTGCTCCGCTTTACAAAACATTTGCAACGCATGATCGTGCAGAAGAGACAAAGCCAGGCTTACTTAGGACCCCTTTTTTCCAACTTGTATTTTATTCTCTCATCAGTCCACTCGGTTCCAGTTTCAAAAAGAAAGAAGGGAAGCAAACAGAGACTGACAAAGTCACCAGTATCACACTCGGATCGGAGTCCTCGACCTGCCTGCCTGCCCCTCCCTCCAAAGAACGGACCTGACCCATCGTATTTTGACATGTCTATTTTTAGAATTGCTTCCCGCCGCATCTGCTCTACAGTAGTGCAGTACAGTCATCGATTGCAGTTCATCGATTCGCCATGGAAAGGAAAGGCATTTCTGAAATGATTTCATTTTTTCCAACTCTACTGTAATCTAGACAGGTCACAGATGGAAATGCAATGCAATGCAATCCGGAGTCACCAATATATACGTTATTTTTATTTTTACTCTGCAACTGAACGACCCTTTCGGTCTCAGTTGCACTCACTAGATTCGGAGCTCCAATGGCTGTAACGGCTTCTCGAAAATGTGTGACCAGTATTAAGCGCAGCCTTCGAGCTGCCCACACGGCTGGTTGGACCATGCGCTAACCATCGGAGTTCGCCAGAGCCGAAAAGCGGCTTGTTACGGAACGGTCAAAACTTTTCCGGCCTCTTCTTCTTCATGGTGAAAGTGAAAGTGGATGAAGTTCTGTGTGGATTGCCTTGAATTTGTTGAAAACCTAGAGTAATGTGGTAAGGAAGGAGGCTCTTGAATGGTGCACTTAAGGAGAGACAAGCGTCTCCAGACAAATCATCTTAACCACAAGTGTTGAATTTTTTGGGGCAAAGGAAGCAGCAGAAAAGCATTGTATCCCGAATTTTTCATAATTTTTGAAGTCGAATTGAAATAAATATGGATAATCGAAGGCATATGACCATATGTTGCTATTCTTGTTTGTAGGTATAGTATTAACAAATCCAAACATGCCTTTGAATACAATAGCGGAATTCAATAATAAATGGAAACAATGCTTTGAATGGTTTAGTTTTTGCTAGAAAAAATAGTTCAAAACAAACAAAAAGTGAAGCATTTAATATAGTCCCCCATTGTGATTAAGTAATCAATATAGTGAGTATACTTCATGAAGAGCTTTAGTTTTTACATTGTGTCAAATCAAAACTCCATTACTAGCAAATAATGCTCATTGTCCAAATATCAATTTTGAACTCATAATTGTCCTCAAGTGAAGCACATGCACTACCATTTTCTGACAACAAAAAGAATCACCCACTTCTAAAACATTGTGCACGGTTTAGGGCCCATTTATAGGGTCCATTCAAAATGACCCTCCAACATTCGAGCCTCCTACCTTAAAAATACCTATTTTGGATAGGCCCCTTATAATGGCTTTATAGGCTGACTTATTGTGAACAACAATTGGATGCTTTATTCATTGAAAAAGATTTGTTATTTGTACCTTCTCATTCACTCATCTCTCTTCCTTCTTGGCTCAATGAAAAGTGCCTAAGCTAACATGTTAGATAAGTTTATAAGACCAAAATGAATCTGGATGAAAAAATCTGCATTTATATTGAATTAAATATTTATTATTGGAATTTTTTTTGCATTTTTAGCTTCCTCATCCTTGTGTTTGTACACATTAACTTCAATTTCTTAACAAATTTTCCATATCCTACACGTTGAAATGCTTAAATTATCACAAACAAGTACTTCTACCTTATGGCAGTTATGGTTATCCCATTGGACAGATTACTATTCATTTCACGTCCTATAGGACAAGTTACTATTCATCAGATGTATGTCTTACGTACATCTGATGAATAGTAACTTGTCCTATAGGACGTGAAATGAATAGTAATCTGACCAATGTGACAACCATGATGGCAGTGAGAAGTAGCATTTCAAAATTGTGAAAATTGCAAAAACTTTAATATGATAACATATTAAAAATAAAATAAAATAATTCTTTTTCAACTTGAATATTAAATATCTTTTAATCTACTTGGTCAAAGTTTTTGGATGATTGCAATTTGCAAGAAAGATTGGTAATATTTTTCATCACATTTGAAGTGATGGAGTTGTCATCTGCTATAACTTTTAAAAGTATGCATGAACCTAGTCAACTTTATATTTTGATTGTAGATGAATTTATTGATTATAATCACATCCCTTTTTTTTCTAAAATTTCCAAAATATTTTATATATAAAAGTCAATTTTGCTAATTTGTCTCACTTTAAATTTAGTTTTTTGGGGTGGATGGGTGGGGTGTTGAGAAGTATTCTAAATTAATAATCTAGAATTGAAGTCAAACTTTGCAAAAAATGCAAAAGTAATTTGGAATTCTACATTGAAGTTTGCAATATTTGCGAAAGAAGAATTAGAATTGTTGGCATCCAAAATGTTAAAGAGAGTCTCATGAAAAAGAAGGAAGAAAAGATTTTGACTTCTTCATCAACATTGCACTTTGCATTGAACTTTTTGATTGCAATTTAGTATAACATGAAGGCAAAACTATTCCTCAAATGCAATTTTTCCCCATGTACATGGACATGAAAGCATCTTTAAACTCAACAAGGGCAATTTTGAGTTTGGAAAACTTCATGTAATTTTTATTTTATTTTGATTTGCTATAAAAATTCTCTCTTATTTACTAATGTCCCAAAGTCCATGTGAAGGACTCTTAGGATTTTAGATAGGCTCATGTGGCCTCAATTTTTGATATGATTTTTTAAAACCTTTTTTCTAAGATAAGAAATGAGATTCACTTTTGGAGAAGTATCATTTTTATTTCAATCAATGCCTAGGAGTAAAATCCACGCCACATTTAAGGGCTACTTTACACATGGGCCTAAGGTTGAGAGTCCATTAACCTCCACCAATCAAATTTTAGAAAACCCTGACTTTGGCCTTTCAACCCTTCACATAAGGCCGCACAATCCAAAGTCCATCACCTTCCAAAGTGCCTATATGGAAGCCCAAGCTCCTATGGCAATGGCCTCACGATGGACTCTTGACCAAAGTTTGGGTCACTACTTTGTTGCGACCCAAATTTTGGTCGAGAGTCCGTCGAATTGCCCATTTATTGCCCATTTTTTTGGACTCTTGCCCAAAGTTTGGCCATGAACTCCCACGGCTTCTTCACTTGGTCAGCCCATGTGTGAAGCACCCCTAAGTTCTATAAGCAACTTGAGGGGCAACCCAGAAAAAATAACGCAAGAAATCGAATTTTTTAGTTTTTTAGTTTTACAAAGATTATTATTTTTTTAATTTACATCTAAAGCTTCAATTCATTCTATTTGCCCTGGTGATGAGAATGTTTTGGACAACTTCTTGTTTTTTAGGTTATGGACAATTTCTATTTTTCAAAAAGAAGAAGAAAACAGAGACAAAGTCACTCCACTTCAATCCAAAGGACGGAGTTCACACTCGAAGGTCCCTGACCATCATATTTTGATATCTATTTAGAGAATTATTTTCCACCACACCTACCTTTGTAGTAGTACAATAGTTACTGTAGTTCATCGATTCTACTATACATGTGAAGGCATTTTTTTAAAAAAATGATGTCATTTTCCATCTCTAAAATCTAGGCAGGTCATAGATTGAAATGCAATCAGTTGCCACCAACTGTACATATATTATTTTTTTTACCATTTCTGTTTCCACTCACTCTACATTCTGGTCTCAACTCTCAAGTGATAAGATATATGCTGAGCACTTCAGCTCCAATGGCTGTCACGCCTTCTACAAAGTGTCACCCATGACATCATACACGGAAACGGATGAAACTGGCAATCTATGGGTGAAAGTTTGTTTATTCATCCAAAGGAATGTATATACATTCATCCATAATAGAGCAATATTGTCTCAAGTTTTTGTAGGATTTTGCAATTGCATCCATTGGAAAAGGAAGAATATCTCATTGAATATTCCCTATAAAAAAATTTCATCACTTTTTAGTGAAAATTCACTCAACCCTTGTAAGTCGTTGGAGCCAAAAAGTAGCTTATGATGGAATGGTCCTAAAAACTCATTTCTTGTTCATGGGGAAAGTGGATGAATTTTTGTGCGGATTGGATATATTGAAAACCTACAATAATATGGCAATGTAATGTTTAAGGAGCATTTCAAAACTATGAAAACTTAATTAGATAATGCATAAAAAAAATTCTTCTTCACCTTGAACACTAATATCTTTCAATCTACTTGGTCTAACTTTCTGAATTTTTTTTCTATAGATTCTCATACAAGTCTAATGCACAATTTTGTTGTTGAATATGCAAAAGTAGTTTATTTAACCATAATATTCCTTATTTCCTTTGCATTGGAAATAAAAGTTATGGATTGTTTTTTGGTGGAAGAAGTCTTGAAACTTTAGGAATTAAATTGAGGTAGAAATAATGGAGGTAGTGCTACCATTCAAAGTACCATTTATTGCCCTAGAATTGGTATTTTAGAGCAAAATTCCATGTACAAAAGCTAGCCAAACTTTGTAGCAAAGACAAAAGCAATTTGGAATTCTGCATAAAAGTTTGTAATGTTTGTGAAAAGAGAATTGGAATTGTTGGTAACCAAAATTTTAGAGAGAGGCTCATAAATAGAGGGATGGGAGGGAAGATTCTAACTTCTTGGATATTGGACTTTGCATTGGACTTTTTGATTGCAATTTAGTTTGACAACAAGGCAAAGCTACTCCTAATATGCAGTTTCTTCCTACTCACATGGACTTGAAAGCATCATGAAGCTCAGCAAAAGCAATTCCTGAGTTTGAAAAACTTGAAATTTTTTTCCCCAATTTTGACTTAGCACTAAAATTCTCTCATAATACCTTCAATTGTCCTTTGCTATGGATTGAAGGTTAAAACATGATCCAAATTCACAGGGTGAGCAATACACTCATCTAAAATCACGGCAAATACAAACTACATACTTTTAAATTGCTTTCTAGTGTTTTGTTATGTTGATCTTTCTGTTTTCATTGTTGAAAATCCAAAAAAACTTTGCTGAGGATGAGATCCTCTGGTTCTATGTACTGTTTCCCCTTTCAATAGAAATTTTCCATTTGTTTAAAAAAAAGAAAGTTTGCTTTTGAGCTACTCGTCCGCTAACCACTCTTATCTGCAATCATAATTGGTATCCAAATTATAAAAGTCCATGCAGACAAGAGGCATCAAATGAGCACTTGCTACCTACATCCATGTGGCGTAGTTATTAGAGCATGTTCATGAGTAATTACTCTGAAAACTTTCACTACTTGGAGGTTCAATTAATCCCCAAATGAACCTTGAGGCTAAAACAGGGGTCAAATCCCACACCAACTGTCTCAATGCCTCAACCTCACATTAATTCTTGGCCTTATAAATTGGTTTCCCTTACAGTTGAAACGATTGTCGACTTGTTTGAATAAAAAATGATAGACTATTTATGACTTGCTCTCCATCTAGAGTGTAACAAGTAGCTTCCTCAAACCAAAATCTCAGTCTAAAATGGAATCAAAAAGAGATGTGAAAATTGTGAATTTCCTCTTTTAGTCCAACTCTCTACATTTGGTCCAGATTCAGTGCCATCCCATCTTCCAGTTTCATGGGAAACCTTTCGGCAAAGCGACCACTGCTTGGTGGTTGTGTAGTTGTGTCGTCAACTGGTGTTTCCGGTGCAGCAGCAGTTGGCTGTTGCACTTCACTGTAGAGGTTGAGGCTCCTAGCCACGGATCTTTGGAAGTTGAAATAGCATCATTTACGTGTTGTAGGAGGAGGCTCACTTTTGGAATTGAAGTGAGCTCAACTTATGAAAATAAGAAGTTAAGAATATTCTTCCAAACTACCTATCTGGCTATCTTTGTACAATTGAGATGTATTTGTTTGTATTTTTGGATCTTCAATATTGTTTTAGGGACCAATGTTATTTGGTATGAAACCTGGTTATAGATTCTTTATTGGCTCTAGATAAAAGGAGACTAAGGAGGGTTTCATATTAAGCTTAGTAAACTACAATAGGTATTTGTGAAGAAGTTTAAGTAGGACCTTACTTGAACAACAAGCCAATGTAAGTTGTGGCGAGGTTTTAGTGTCTTGTATGTAAGACTTTGTTTATGATAGTTACAAACTTTTTTGTCTTTTGCAGTGAAGGTGCAAAATTTCTTATAGTTACTTTAAAGCTATACAAAGTGAGTGTACAACACTAGTACAAAAGGGATCCTAGAAGCACCATTTTCAAAGTAGGTTCCAAAGACCAATATAGGCACCAAGCTTGTAGTTCATTTCAGCCTTTAAAACGATGACCTCATGTTGTAGCTTGGTTTTCTAGGACCTCCTTTGGTTACTAGTTTTGAGTTTGTGATTATACCTATTTCTAATTTTAATTTTGATTCTAATTGCATATAAAAAGTTAAAAACAAACAAACAAACTTGTAAATGAAGAGAACATTGGGGTTTCACCAAAGAAGGATGACAAAGTTAATCCCTAAATGATAGGCCATACTTCTTAGGCTTGATTTCAAATAAATCTTTGATAGAAAGTAGCTTTAGAATTTTTGGGGAATGCTTCAACCTATTGAATTTACTTCAATAGTGAATAATATCTATCAACCATAGCATTAGGTTGCAAAGTCAAAGCTATGTTGATTGATCAATTTTAAATGCCCTAATTGCACAGACTTTGCACAAAGACTTAAACCGCATGATGAATCATGTCACCGCATGCAACTATCAAACTATCAGCAAATTCAAGCAAATTGAAAGGAAGAACGAGAATTTCATCGTGAAGAAAACGAACTTCGATCCATGCCTCTGGTGATCGACCCTAAAACTACATGCACCTTTTTGGTTCGAGTCTTTCGATCCATTGTTCGGGAAGAACTGCCGGTTAGTTCATTGCTATCCGGCGGAATTGGGAAATAAACCCGCTTGCAATCTCCATGTGGATTTAAAGGTAGAGATAAAACGGACTCGTTACTTTGAAAACCCGTTCAGTATGGGAATTAATGGAATATAGTTGGTAAACCTCAAAAAAAAATTCCCGCAGTCTGCTTCGACCTTTGCAGGTACTAATCTGGTTATCAATTCCCCCCGAAAGGAAGAAATAGTAAAAGAGCGGTTGAGAACTTGTGCCAGGTGTAAAAGGAATCCAATAATAGGAACCTCCTGAATTAGAAGGGAATAGAAAACACTCCATGAGCTCAGACCCGGACACAAACTTCGAAATGTTCTCCGAGCTCCGATCTCAGGAGTTCGCGCGCTGCAGACAAGCGAACAAACTGAATGCTTGTTCAAAACAGCTGGGAGCCACATCCATGAAAATTTCACAGCAGATAGTCATTAACTTACAAACGCCGTTGGTGGACGACTCACTCGCCTACTCCACGCTATGAGTGTACCACAGTCACAGGCAGCTCATCTTGAATCCACGGTGGGAAAAGTGTACATTATTCCACGATTGGTGAGGGGCCATCTACCGTGTGTGCACATTTTACTGAGATTCCTATGAGTGAAGAACTAACGACATCGTCACAGTGTCATACACTCATAAAAGCTTCTCGATCTAGGACTGCTTGGAATAAGATCCGGTTACTTCAGTTCCCTTTCCAGACTTAAATAAAACAAGACCAATCAACCACTCTTGACTCTTCGTCAATCAAGCGCCAAATTGAATCATAACATTGTTCACCAACGAGGCGGTGGCAGGGGTCCCTTTTGCATCCCTGAACAGTGAACCTAATTGTCTTATATGACTCCCCAGCCAACCCCAATCTTTGAATTAACTGATAATTAAGTCCTTCCCAGGTATCTATATCTAGCAATGAGAGCTTCGTACCTTCTCAGCATGGCGAGGACCATTGCCTGGTTATGATGAGGGCATGAGGGTCTAAAATCAGATGCCCCCATGACAGCTAGATGTCAGGGATGGTAATTACTACGGAGCAACGACGATCCGTAAGTTCGCAGGCAAGTGCTCCGACTCTGCGAACGTTCCACAAGTCCACCTCCTGAAGTTTTTGACTTCAAGTCCACTTGTTATATTCGTGATTTGGGAATCAAATCTACCCAGATATCTGTAATGTTCCGGATGCCTTTTTTCAGGACCCTGAGAGGCCTGAGATCTACGCCTGTCCTAGTTATTAGAGTCTGTGAGAGTCGCGCCGATGGTCGTAACGAACATCACTACAGTACTGTGCTATCAAGTTAAACGTACCCTGGGGAGGGGTTGGGTTCAGTTGTAATTTCGCAGCGTGGGAGCCTTTTGTAAGTAAAAAGACCAGAGCGTTGCTGCTGGTGACTGTTTTGAGGTTAGTATTTGGCTATTTTCGATCCAAATCGTGTATTATGGGCCGGAAAACTCGTGTTTGTACTAGGCTGTCCATGTTGGCGGAGGGTGCATGCTCTGCACTGTTCAATCAAAATCCAAGGCCCACCCTCGACATTCTAAAAGTGACAAAGGGGGAGGATTTGGCTGCTAGCGCGCAGACCATTTCTTCCGATCACTGTTTCACCAGGATGGTAGTTTCGGTGACAGAATGTTCGCGAGTCGTCTATAAGTTCGGGATTTTTTGGTTCGTACTACAGTACGACTGCGATGTAATCTCACACACAGAACAGTCGAACTGAACGGATCCTCCCTGCACCGGTGACCCAGTTCATGTCTTCCAGAATCTAGGTGTGAGCTCAGTAGCTCATGCGCTCAGGTTGTGGTACTTATACTACAAAACTCACTACATGCGATCGATTCCTTCGAGGATTTGGCAATCTTGTGGATTCCTGCAAGTGTTACATTACATTATATTATTATACTCCGCGTCGGCTGTACACACACGGCATTTAAGTTGCAGTGAGTCGGAGATCTTCGATTTCAGGCAGCTCCTGTCAACAGTACTCAGTCCACGCCCAGTGCTTTATGTACCAGGGAGATTATCTGTTTCCTGCATCTCTCAATCCATCTTTCTCAATCCCTGCTGCAGGGCGAAGCTCTCTGCTTGGAGAAGTGCATTTGTAGTTTCGTTCATACTACTGAAGCGAGCATTGACCCGTGGATCACAAAATCTACTGGAGTTTGAAGGTTAGCTCGCGGACTCGAATACCAATTCATGGTTGGAAGTTTTCTTGGCTGCTTGTGTCTCTAGTTATCGATTAAACTTTCGGTGTTCATGCAGTGCATGAAAGGTGCATTGCGACTTGCGATACACAAGCACTTGCGATACACAAGCCTTGTGTGCCGAGTGGAGTAGTCTTTTGCAAGTATTATCATGTCTTTGATATTTCCAACACATTTTTCTTGGGAGGGGCGTCGTTCTGAAGTCTCGTGACTCATGGACATGAAGTCTTTATGTCACTGAAATTCGCTTTCTGGCGCGAGTTGTTTCAGGACGTTTTAGAGTGCCATACTCAACTTGTGAAATGTGGGCAGTCTTCATTGGTGCTAGCTAGCTTGACCCTGGTCCTGACCGCTCCCCTTGGCCTTGGCTCCTACACTAACCCACACTTTCCTGTTAGTAAACTGAAAACTAGTACAACTGGCATACGTAAGCAATTTAGAGCAGATTGGCTTGCGGATTGAGACGTGTGGATGTTCTAGATTTTATGAGTTTCTTTTCTGATCGAAGACGTGAGAATTCTTGAACTCATTGTGTAGATAGCAAATGGATGGCCGCAAAAAAAAGGTTGTAAAGAGACAGAGAGAAAAAGTGAGTTGAAGGTCGTTTTTAGTTGTTGACAGACATCTATTTTTTTGGCTCCTAGTTGCAACCGCTTGCTAGACACAGCACAATTCTTCAGATTCACTATGTCGACCGAAGGTTGTGCCAATGTTCCAGTCTTCATTGTCATCTTGTTAGAATGGAGCCAAAATTGTGGCATTCAAATACATGCACAGTGCTCTGAAAACTAGGACGGTCTAGATCTAACGTTCTGGACAGGCAACTCAAAATTGCCAATTTCTTGATATTCTGTCACTTCAACGAATACGATAAATTTCTGTTCGGTACGATCCTCTGCTTGTTGAAATCGTCGAGGTAATGATTTTCTTGAAAAGGAAATTGGCAGTCTACTAACAGTGCCTGTGCCGTTCGATCACTCAGGTCCAAGAAGGCGACTGTAAATAGTAGAGCGGGAGTCTTGAATTCGTCAGTCGACCATCAACTCGGGAGACTGTTCAGAGACCTGTTCAAATTCTTAACTACGACCGGACAAGATGACCTCCGGTTTGATGCACAACTGTACTTTCACTGGGACAAATATAGCTTCCCAGGACTACCTCCGAGGCCAACCTCTTCGGCTTCCAACCGCTTCGTTTCCTGTTGTCCTGCAGAAGCAATACTTACAAGCTGTTGAAGCGGTCCTCCAACGCTCTCCAGGTAACTAATCCTCAATTCCTCATGAAACAATACGTAATTACGAAGTCAAGTGATTTATAAATGTGTAGTGAACTGATCCATAGTGCTGGCTTTCTTTGACAGGTAACAGCTCGTATAGCCGAGTGCCAGGAACACAGTCTAACAACAGTGCTACAAACATACACTTGCACTCAGCCCCTCCGATTCAGAAGGCCCCAGGTAAGGTCAATCTTATGGGAAGAAAGTACGTAACTGTCCTGTCTTCACCTGTTTCAAATCTCTCAAGGGATCCAAGAGACTTAATTTTGAGTAGCAGCTGTGTCAAGTATTTCCATTAAGAGTCCAGGAGTAAACATCAAGTCTCATTGTCTCAAGAGTGACACAAGTTTTTTCTGCAAACCGTTAAGTCTCTACTGTAGATATAGATTTTCCGATGAAATTTGTAGAACAAACGGCCCAATGTATTCTCCCTAGCTAGATGGAATAAGTCCCGGCTGTCAGAATTTGACTCGAGACTCTTACTGTAACAGAATCCAAACAGAAATATCACAACGAAATCCAGACTTCCAATTTGAACGCATCGGACTTGTGGCTGGAGACTTTACAGAGGGCCGAGCGCTTCTCCCAGGTACGCAATGAGTCCATTTTCCGAAGTATCAGTAATCGTTCTAGTAGTTCAAACTTTGCACCAACTTCGTCGGATTGGCCTGTTTCAAAGTGCGAAACTTGTAAGTTTGAAGTTCTCGAGTACTCGAGCAGACCTGAGTTTTCAGTTTGGATTTCACTGAAGATCGAATGTGAGATTTATAAATATCCACGATCTGAGGTTTCAGCCGGTTTCTGAAGATCCGAAGTTGTGTGTGAATTTGTCAGAAGCCGACTGAGAATGAGCAAATGAATGGGTGGATCGAGGAGATCAGAGACTATTTCAGGAACATGAGTTTGGGCAAAATCTCCGTGTCTGCGTACGACACAGCGTGGGTGGCAAGAGTCCCTGCGTTGGATGGATCCCCAGGGCCACAGTTTCCGAAGTGTCTGCAGTGGATTATAGATCACCAGCTTCCGGATGGTGATTGGGGGGAGCCGGCCTTGTTTCTGGGATTCGATCGGGCGTGCTGCACGCTGGCGTGCACCATCGCCTTGCGAATCTGGGGTGTTGGAGCTCAAAACGTCGAACTTGGTAAGTACAAGGATAAAAGTTTGATAATTCGGAAGAAATGGAGTCTACAAATGTAGTTTTGAGAAAAATGGAGTCCATTTCTTGTAAATTTCACGTTGTGATCTCTCTCCTTTTCTCTTTTACCTTCTCTTTCTGTGTTCTTTTAGTTCTTGCTGTTGGGAAACTAAATGGGGTTCATTGCTGGAGGTAATTCGGATGAGCTTGTTGCTTTCCCGGCCAAGAGTAGAAGTTAGTACTCTCGTGAGTTTAATGCCTGAGAGGCGAACTAACTGTTTTATATCACTTGTTTCTACTGGAGCTTAGTATATTTTCGAAAGTTTGATGACATTCGGGACAAAGAAGGTTCCTCTCCTCTCCCTATGACCAGTGAGGAAACAAGAACGGTGTAACCGTGAGGCCCTGCCATAGGTTAATTTATTGACTAGTCGGACCCCACATCCTCACTCCGACAGAACCCTATCCGCGTTGTGCATTGTACTGTGTGAATGCGGTTGGAGATAGGATTTGGAAACTCAGATTCTGAAACCAGAGTCGGTGCCGTAGTCTCTGTCCTTTGGACAGACCCAATAAACATATAACGATTTCTAATAGAAAAATTAGAAATCAATATGGTGTGTTTAGCAGTGATCGAATTAACTTTCAAGAGTATTTAGATTCGCAAAGTGAGAAGTTACCAAGTGAAGAGGAAGAGGAAGCGAAAGCTAATCTGGTTCTATGGAACTCCGTACTAGTCTTCTCTTTGTTCTGCAACATTCACTAAAAGGATCAATTAGATTAGTCTATGTGTTGTAACTGCTTGAGCGGGGACCTACCTAACCAAGTTTTGTGAGAATTAAAAAAACAGCGGATTAAAATAGCCCACGGTTACTGTACTACAAAAGAGGATAAAATTTGAACCACTTTACTTGCCTAGACTCAACGGAGCCCGATCTAATTGACGTCAATTTCGTTAATTGGCGGTGTTCTACTAATAAGGCACTTCCATGAATCGCGGCCTCAAACGTAAATCTACACTCACTGTATTATATTTCTAAAAGCTTTGTGTACCTTTGTGTCAGAATTTGACGAGATTGACAATTGCTTAAACACTTCAATATTTTCCCAATGGTTGCAGAAATTGTCCTCTAGTTGAATCTGCTTTACCGCCTGGACGGAATTAATTAAGACAGGGATGGAATTAATTAATCTTATTTCTGATTTGTGTGTGGGTTTGGATGCATCCAGGAGTGAAGTTCCTGCAATCGAACATCCAGAAAATGGAAGACGACGACGAATCTCACATGCCGATTGGATTTGAGATTGTGTTTCCTGCTATGCTCGACGATGCCAAGACCCTAGGACTGGATTTACCCTACAATGCACCAATTCTCCAGCAGATCTCGGCCGAAAGAGAGAAGAAAATGAACAAGTGAGTACTTTCATTGAAGAATCACTTTCTCGCCGATGTCTGTAATTTCTGAAACACTTGTAAAATTTTCTAGTATGGTCTAGACGTCTAGTTTGGGCAATATTGCAAGACATAGGAATATTGCAAAGTGATTGATCTGCACTTGGTTCATACTCCAGTGGAATTTGCCATGCACGTCACCTAATACTGCACTAGATGTTCGCTTGACGTGGCATGTTGCCCAAATTTGTTAAATATGGCAGTGTTTTAGAGCGTCGAAATTAGGACATTCAAATTCTCAGAACTTGGAAACAAGGACTAGTGTAGATCTAAGTTTGCAGAAAGTGCCAATCTCTTGAAATTTCGCCATTTTAACGAATTTGGACTTGAAGATGCTGGTATCTTGGAAGTCAATTTCGTTAAACTGGCAGAAATTCACGACTTTAGCTCTTCCTGAAATGTAGTATCTACAACATTTCTAGCTTTTAGAGCTTTGTGTAGTTTAATGTCACAATCTCGGTACCAAAAAACACGCCGTTACAAATTCACAATGAAATTCAAAGTCAGTTTCATTAAATTCCACGACTTTATTATTTTTCAGGGAAGCCCCGGCCTAAATCTTAAATCTGCATCAGTCTTATTTTTTAGAGCTTCGTATAGAAAAGCCATGGAGATCGTCTAACATTGGGATATATCTTCACACTCACTATCTGCAAAAACTGAAATTTAGACACCAGTCCTAGTTTCTAGAGTTTCTAGAGCTCTATGTCGATGAATCCCACAACAGATCTTTGGCTCCCCCAATCGCTCCAGTTTAACGAAATTTGCCAATATTGACACTACTGAAATGTATCGTACGTGGGTAATTATCTATGTGATTAGAATCCCCATGGAGATTGTGCACAAGTACCCGACGACTCTGCTGCACTCCCTGGAAGGTCTCCACAAGGACGTGGACTGGATCAAGCTCCTGAAGCTGCAGTCGGCGAATGGCTCCTTCCTGTGCTCACCGGCTTCCACGGCGTGCGCGCTCATGTACACCCAAGACCCCAAGTGCCTGCACTACTTGGAAGATATTCTGGCCAAGTTCAACAACGCGGTGCCCAACGTGTACCCCGTGGACTTGTTCGAGCGTCTCTGGATTGTGGACCGTCTGGAACGACTGGGCATATCGCGCTTCTTCCAGCGAGAAATCAGAGACTGCCTCCAATATGTGTACAAGTATGTTTCAATCAGTTCAATCACTATTTGATGTTTTACGTTGTGTCTCAGAGAGGTATTTTCAGCGATAGGTTGTCGCTGTATTGCTGTCATTTCTTTGCACACCTTAGGTCATTAATAATTGCACTTTCTCTCAAGTAAAATTCAACTAAGATATTGGCAGCAGTAGGATCAGGAAAATGAGAAGAAGAATGCACAGAAGGAATCCATTATGGAAATTGGACACATGTCCTTTTGTGTCCAAATTCAATTTCTTGTATATGCATGCAGTGTATCTTATTCTATCATCACTGGACATGCACTATGAAATTATTCAGAAATGCCATAGATGGACATACAGTATCTGATTTCTCCTGAGATGTCTTTGGTCGTAACACCACCGTGAATGATGACCCCGCTGGGGGTGGTTTGATCTACTAACTTGTGAATGATCAGTCTGTTGAGTAGAGCTACTAACTATATGCCTTTGAGACACATTCTAATGTCATATTAGTTTAAAAATGGCGAAATTTTAGGAGATCGACACTTTTCTAGTTGCTCATTTGGAACCTCAGATCTCTACCTCTCCTAGATTTTAGTGCTCTATCCAATTGAATGTCACAATTTTTGGCACTCTGATACAAGTACAGTCACCGTTATAACGAATCTGACCATGAAAAATAGTGCAAAGGCAACGAAGCAAAGCTTGAAAATATTATCTTTTTTAGAATATTGAACGTCAAGCTGATTGAAGCGAAGAATTCATGTGCTAAGTTTCCTTGTGAGTTGCTGCAGATATTGGAAGGACTACGGCATCGGCTGGGCCAGCAACTCCACGGTGCAAGATGTGGACGACACGGCCATGGGGTTCCGTCTGCTGCGCACGCACGGCTTCGACGTGAACGAAGACTGCTTCCGCCAATTCTACAAGGACGGCGAGTTCTTCTGCTTCGCCGGACAGTCCGGCCAAGCGGTGACGGGCATGTTCAACCTCGCTCGAGCCGCGCATACCATGTTCCCCGGAGAAACTCTGCTTCACAAGGCCCGCCGCTTCACCCGCCAGTTCCTCCATGCCAAGCACGAGAAGCAAGAATGCCATGACAAGTGGATCATCACCAAGGATCTCGCCGGCGAGGTACGTGGGCAGACACGTTGCCTAATAATTTCACTTTGCTTAATAATTTCACTTCGCGATTTTTAGGGAAAGAACAGTAATTATCCATAAAGTGCCACGAACAAGCCTAATCCGGGTCCCAGTAATTGAATTACTTCACTGTCAGAGAATTTAACAAGACCCAATTCCATACTCAAGCTAGCTGTGAAACTGCATGGACTTTGCAGTGTGGATTGGATCTATGAACTTTTTAAATTTCTTTGGTGCTTGCGGACATGATCACGCTTCTTCAAAGATTTTGATTGTTTACGATCTCAGGTTCAAGGCAGCCAATTTCATGAGTTTTCGCCAATTTAACGAATGTGACCATGAGCTCCATATTCGTTAAAATGTCGGATTTTCAGTCACATAATTCGCCTGAATCGAAAAATTGGAGAGCAGCTGAAACTTGTGTTTACAGGTTTTGATGTCAAAGTTCCAGTTTGCCACCTCAAAATTCATCTTAGCACTTGAAAATGGCGGATTTTGAAATTTCATAACTGTGACATTCAAGTACTCACTATCCGCACCCCAAGATTATCTGCATACTCTTTCCAGTATGTGATATTAGTGAAATTGGCGCAATTTCAGGGAAACCGATTGACAGAAAATCCCGTCCTAGCATGTAGTGCTTGAAAATCCTTGTGATCAGACAGCTCCGGTTATTTGCACGATACAATTGCACATGGCCCTCAGAAACATTCCATGTGTAACCATATGTATGTATTTCTAACGATAGCCTGTGCAACAAATCTTGGTGCAGGATTGGTGCAGAATACAATATATCTAACGAAAGATCGATTGTGACTGCAGGTGGAGTACGCTTTGACCTTCCCCTGGACAGCCTCCCTCCCTCGCCTGGAGCACCGCACCTACTTAGACCAATATTGCCCAGACGACATTTGGATTGGCAAGTCCCTGTACCGCATGCCCTACGTCACCAACTCCGTCTTCCTCCACCTTGCCCAGGCCGACTTCAACATGTGTCAGACCCTCCACAAGCGAGAGCTCGAGCAGGTCATCCGCTGGAACGCCAGCTGCCAGTTCCGCGACCTGGATTTCGCACGGCAGAAGTCCGTGGAGTGCTTCTTCTCCGGCGCAGCCACCATGTTCGAGCCCGAGATGGCGCCCGCGAGGATGGTGTGGGCGCGCTGCTGCGTGCTCACCACGGTGCTGGATGATTACTTCGACGACGGGAGTGCGACGCTGGGGGAGCTGCGGTCGTTTCTGGAAGCCGTGCGGAGGTGGGATCCGAGATTGGTCGCGGAGCTTCCGGATCGGGCTAAAATCTTGTTTAGTGGGCTGTACACGACTGTGAACGCTATTGCCAATGAGGCCCATATTGCGCAGAATCGAGACGTCTCGCACCATCTCCGGCATTATGTAAGAGAATCGCATTTGATCTCTGGTTTCCGGATTGCCGTGAATTCAATCGACGTGATGTGATGTGTTTAGGATTCTAAGTCAGCCAGCCAGCCAGTACTTACATGTGGAATGGCTGTGTGTTTCGGCAGTGGGACCGATGGCTCACGTCGTGCTTGACAGAAGCCGAATGGGCATCTGCAGGCTACACCCCGAGCTTCGGCGAGTACATGGACGTGGCCAATGTGTCCATCGCACTGGAACCCATTGTGCGCACCACACTCTTCTTCGCCGGTCACAATCTGGACGAGGCCGTGCTCGACAGCCGCGACTACCACAACGTCATGCATCTCGTCAATCACGTTGGCCGCATCCTCAACGACATCCAAGGAATGAAGGTTTGCAAAATCCCCCTAAACCTCCCATGTTATATAATTGATCATTCCATGGTTATCACTGACTTACATTTGCCAATTGATATGGTCATATACTTCGTTAATAAGGCGTGTGTCGGAAACGCCAATTTCGTTTTATTAAAGGAATTCCAGGACTTTGGCACTTTTCAAGACATTGGAGTGAATCGTTAATCAATCCCTGTCGGTCACAGTTTACAGAGTGCCAAGATCGTCGGGCATTCAAGTGGAAAAGCTCTAAAAACTAGGACCTGTATAGATCTTCAGGAGGCTCGCTGGAAGAGGGTCAATCTGTTGAAATGTAACCATTGTAACTATCATAACAATTGGTAGCTGATTTGAAGATCCTGTTGTGTGCAGCGAGAATTAAGCCAAGGAAAGAAGTCTTCCGTGCAAATCTACATGCTTGAGCATCCCGAAGTCCCCACCGAGGCGGAGGCCATCACTCACCTCCAAGAGTCCGTGGACAGCACCATGCAGCAACTCACGTTCGAAGTCCTTCGCTTCACTGCATTACCCTCGGCTTGCAAGAGAATCCACTTCAACATGGCTCGCATTATGCACGCGTTCTACCGAGACTGCGACGGCTTCTCATCCGCTACCGCCATGGCGGGGCTCGTGAAGAAGGTGCTGTTCGAGCCAGTGCCGGAATCATCATAATAAAGAATAGTCCAACTCGATCTGCTACTACTAGCTAGCTAACCAGCTAGTTTGTGTATATGTAATTTTGTACATTTTTCGATCTAGCTGCAGCAAATGCAAGGGGAGGATTGACACACATTAGGTATTTCGATCCTTGCGGATGTTGATGAGCTGGTCGCATAGCTGAAACAGCACAACGAAATCAAAAGTTGACAGAATTGTTGGAAGTTCAGTCTTTGTTTCAGTGGAGTAGATATGGAGGGCGTGACTGACTGAACCAGAATTTCTGTTGCGGCTGTTGATTTGTACATAGTAACTCTCGAAATATTGTAATTGCGGTGTTGTAATTGCAATATAGTAGCTGCGATACTGGTTATAGATTCATATTCGTTAAAATAGGGGGTGCAGTCCAATTGAGGGGAGTTCTAGTCGCCCCACTGCAACCTCAAAGGTTTATTTTTTCTAATTTTAGGGTTTGAAAGTTACAAGATTTATACTCTGAGATACTTCATTTTATTGAATATGAGTATTGATATGATTCCCATTGCAGAAGTCTCAGATCCGAATGTTTGGAATGCAAGGGAAGGGATAGACAGAAATTGAGGAAAGCTTCAAGGTTTGGTTTAGAATCCTATGCTTGACTTACATAGCCTGAAATTACATACAACCAAAGATAAAACACTGAAACAACAGAAGATGATGTCTTACATCTAAGGTTAAGGATAATAATTAGGGACCTAATCCTGTCTCCAATACTGGCCTCCTGTTTTAAACAACTCGTCTATTCATAACACCGTATCCGTGAAAACGTCACATGGCACATGAGAATGAATCCATTCTAACAAGAAAAATCATTCAGAACGGCTCAAGCGAAAGGAACGGGTTCCCACATTAAGTGCGAGGGTTAGATTGTGTAAGTGAGACCTTATCTATGTCATATGACTATTTGTGCCACTAAGTATCAAAAGTGTACATTTCAAATTTTCAAATGTACACTATTGATATTGATACATAGTGGCACAAATTGGGTGGCTTCTGAATTGTGGCACAAATAGAGTCTCCTGCCATGGATTCTTCTTATGGTGTGCAAGCAATGCCAGAATTGAGATGATTCTAGAGACATCAAACTAACCGTAATTGGATGGATGTTGTAGCCTCTCGGAGAAGAAATCATAAAAGTGAGCTTGGACAATTGTCAACCGTGGCAAGAACTGCTGCATTTGGCTGAGCGCTCCTTTCATGGCCTCATTGTGTCCAGCTGCCATTGCTGAAATGGGTGCCGAGCAGCTGCCTGTCTCCTCCAAAGCTCGGAGAGCAGGCAGGCAACCCATGGGGCCCAGCCCAAACACCACAATCTTTCTGGCCCCTGAGCTGTACAAGACCTGCAAACAGTCCAAACTCATTAACCCTAAAGGCTTGAGGGCTGCGATGGCCAATTTGATTCATCATATTGTGAAAATTATTGTGAAAATAGAGACATTTTTCATGTCATCAGAATCAGTGAAAAGCATTCATTTGCAAGTGTTGGTCAACAGAAAACAAGTAGGAACTCTACGAAAGGCTATATCCATGTAGTATTCGCTTGATTCTCGGGTAAGGACGTACTCAAACTTCCTCACATAGCTTTTTTCGATGCAAAAAACCTTCTCCCCTTCGTTCCAGAGCCAATAAAGAAAACCTAAATGACCCACTTAAAGTACTAAAAAAACATCAGGTTCAATTTGAGTCTCTGGTCTGTTAGGATTAAGGTTATCATTCTATAGAGTTGAAAAATACAGAAAGAGCCCAAAAGTCGTTAAGCTCTTGTAATGCTTCAGAGCAAAGGGTGATTACCTTGATGCCTTCTACAACGCCTGTCACAATGGCATGAACAAACTGCTCCGGAGTGAATTTCTCCCGTTGCTGAGGGTTTCCAAAGTAGCCTCCCAGGTAATCATTACTGCCAATGCTGATGAGGTAAACTGCATCAGCAAACTTCTCCTCGGCGTACGCTTGTCCATGCTTTTCTGTCACTGCCGCTCTGTGGTGCAGAAATTGGTACAGCTGTTTCTGCAAGTCCATCACCTGGTGGTACCAAAAAAACAAAAAAGAAACATAGTTCACGTTCAGCTAACTCCAGATTAATGTAAAGTGTATCACTAATAGAGCTCAACCCCTTTAGCAACGTTTCGTAGCAAAATTTGGACGTTGCTAATAAAAATCAGATTGGATTCCAAAGTTGACATTCAACGTTTCTACTAACATTCTCCAACGTTCTGCACCAAATATTGCACGTTTGCTTAGGCATGTTTCAAAATTTGCATATTTGCTGAAAAAAATTGCTCAAGCGTGTACCAAAACGATGCATGCAGCTAAAAACGTTGCTGAAAATCGATACCAAACCCTTCAAATTCTAGCAGGTGTAGTGAGCTCATTAACCCCCAAAGAAATATCCACAATTAGAACAAGATGGAAACTAACCTCTACAGGACCAAGATTTCATGGTTATTAAATGACCAATTCGATTGCGAGAAAAACAATTCAGATAGAGTCAAATTTTAAATCACCAGAGTCAGCAAAGAACATTGCAAGTGTTGGCCAGGAACTAAATAAAATTGGACAAAGAAAGACCGTACTAAAAAACATGCGGCACAAATGAGCTTCTTGGCTCATGAAAGGTTAAATCCTAAAAGACGAAGGATTCCAGTTTGAATAGAGTCAATTCAATTAATCCTATTGTGAAGAAAATAATTCAGATGAGCCCATATTTATTACAGGTTTTGGTCCAAAAATAAACCAAATTGCATAGAAAAAAAGTTCATAAATGACCTACTCAAAACTGGCTTAAAAAACATGAGCAAAAATTGGACGTCTTGGTCCTTTAGGGGTTAAGATGTGTACCAAGCCTTGGTGGGTTTCCACCAAGACACCTGCTCCTCCTGACCCAAAATTAGCGCCATGGGAGTGATCCGCATTTGGTTCCAGATAGGGCGAAATCAAAGGCTTTCCTGCATACTCAGCTGCAAAACCAAAAAACTCAAGTGATGAGCTCAGATGTCCGTCTAATAATCTAAACAGAAAAGAGGTATTCAATGGGTTGATTATCCTCACCAATGAAGTCCACAATGACGCGGCCGTTTGAGAATCGGCCTGTAGGCCTGTGAAAGAAATCTTGCCCATAGGGCGGGAAGTTGCCTCTGAAATTTTGTGTTGTGTTGATATAGTTGTTGGTCCCGCAATCCACAGTGGAGTCTCCGAAAACATACAAAGCTGGCACAGTGGATGCATCGGCTCTAGCACCAATGATAAGAACAATCACAACTGCCGATGAAAGCCAACTCAGTTTCGCCATTGAAGCCATGAAAGCTTTTCTCTGCAAATTCACAAAGCCACTTTGATGATCAAAGAAAGGGTATACGTACTTTTGGTGAAACCTGTACACTTCACCTTTTCCAAAAGTTTTAGAATTCCAAAAAATACTCTGACGTAACCTAAATCACAGCTCAAATGCATAGACCTAAAGCAGACGTAATCCACTTGGAATGCATTACACTCTGCAATTATCTGATGATTTCTTGAGAAAGAAAAGAGTGTCAAAAGCAGCCTCTCCGATTGTTCTACAAAAACCTTAGATTCAGTCCATGACCTCCCACTCGGCATAAGCTAAACGAACTCGCCAGTTTCTTGCCAACTCCGATGTATCAAGAAACTATAGTGGCAAGAAGAACTTCAAACATGGAAGACTCGGCTTCATCCTCATCTGAAAAATAACATGCAACGAAAAAATATCCCAGAGGAGAGCTCTTACCAGATGAAATCCTGAAAATCACTGAAAGTGTCAAATTCACAACAGCTTCACGATAGCTCTTCAGGAGCACCGCATGGCATTCCAGAGATCTGCAATTGTAAGGCAGTGTACCAGAGTATCCGTGATAGACTCGCCATCACAAGACTCCTGCGCAATTCCAAATCACTGAGCTTCACATCAACTGCCAAGTGTCACGTAAGTTATCATCTCTTACAAATAAAAATTTAGTTGCTACGTTATTGATGGAGCAAGCAGCATCTCCACCCCGTTACTACAGCCAAAATTCACAACAGTCACAGCTATTCTCTGAGCTTGGATAAGCAACATCAAGGAACCCTAAACCTCAGTAAAGTTTCCAGAAAATTGGTAAGAGCTCTCAGTTTATTGGTCCAGCACCCCAATCGTGGATCTGACAATCTCCACAACCTTGCTAATCTTAGAAACCAATGCATGTTTTGATAATATCAAATATCCAATTTTTGTTAATCATAATCAGGCTCCGTGTTGTGACAATGAAAGCCCTGTGGTGTTGTCAACAGCGGGTGCACGCATTTCAATGCTCCAGGCTAACGGGAGGATATCCACTGCGGGTACAAGGAACCGCTAGGTCATTTTCCTTTTCCGTGTTTTCCTCACAATTTTGCAATACGATCGATTGAGAACTGCCAATCGGCAACACCTCAACCCATCGTGTCCATTTGTGGGATCCACAAACACTGAAAACCTTCTCAACCACCAAGAACGCTCACACACACTTTTAGGTCACTTTTTAAACAAAAAGAACAGAGCCAGGTGGCAATGATGAATTCAAGCCTTACAATCAGCCCAAATTTCAATCATGATCCCTTCCTGCATTTGAAATTTCACCAACTAAACAACAACCGCAACCTCACACCACTCCAGATCATTGCAAACTGCTGCAGAGAACCACGTAGAGCAAGAATTTAGAGAAGAGAATAGTGCGATGCAGGCCATAGTCGCGTTGCCGTGCGTTACGGCCTCGCAGTTGGGCTATGGCCATTACAAAACCTTTAAATGCAAAGACTTGAGAAGAAAAGTAACGCCGAGGTTGGGATTCAATGTGGTGAGGAGCCAGCGACCGGATGTGGAGCAGCAGAAGGAGGAATTGCGAGGCTTCGACATGCCGAAGCGAGTTGAGATTCAGAAATTGGATGCAATTGATGAGCGTGGTGGTGGTGATGGAGGTCGGCGAGTGGAGCGCATATTCTCCAATTTGAATGAAGTTTCGCTCAAGCATGAGCCCGGTATGCTCTCACATTCTCTGGAATTTTGTGCAATATTCCCCGTCTGTTAAAATCCATAGAAACTTTGCAACAGTTTCTTGTATAAGCTGGGATGTATTGCATCCGCTCTCCGCATCGCAGAGAATTTGCTTTCGAGACACTATGAGGTTACACTGGGATTACAATCATAACACAGCATTACAAAGAGGGATTTCAATCCCACGAGGAATCAAAGTATTGTATTATGTGCACCCCCACCCACCCCCGGTCTGTTAAAATTCACAGAAAAATTGCTTCATTTTCTTGTATATCGTAAGCTGGGATGTATTGCTTCCGTTTTCTGAATCCCAACGATGAGGTTACACAGGGATTACAATCACACACAGCATTACAATTAGGGACTTCAAGTCCACAGGGAACCCAACTTTTGCATTGTCTGCAAAAAAACTCTTCTCTTAAAATCCAGAAAATATTTGCAACATTTTCTTGCATGACTGGGATGTTTTGCTTCCACTTTCAGAGTTCCAACTTGTTTTCTGAATCCCATCTATGAGATTACGCAGGGATTACAATCATACACAGCATTAAAATTAGGGATTTCATTCCCACTGGGAATTAAACATTATATTGTTTCCTCTGGACTTCTGAATAACCTCCTTGTGAGCCAATTTGCTGAAGTTTTGGGTGTATCTAGTGTTGAATTTGAGCTGGGTGGGAATGAATGTTGACAGGAAGTTTGGTGAGTGCGGTGCTTTTGATTGCGGGCACCACTGTCGGAGCTGGCATTTTGGCCATTCCTTCTGTAACACAAGAATCAGGGTTCCTGGCTTCCTCCGTTGCTTGTATCGGATGCTGGCTTTACATGGTACGTCGTCATTTCTTCTCATCTACAACAGCTGGCTCTTAAAATTGCTCCATTCTTTTGAAAAGTCGTCATAAAGGTGTTGTAAATATGTCGATATGAGGGACATGTGTTAATTTGAGAGCCGTGTGTTGTAGCGACCGGGAGATGTCTTCATATGGTAGAAGTCTAAGAACATAATATTGAAGCTCAATTTGTGAAAATTTCTAATCGAAAAAGAGTATCTACGATTTAAATGACCCCAGTGCTTGGAGACACACTTTAGTCAAAGAATTTTGCTCTGTTTCTTCAGTGGGGAGAAGTTGGAGAACGTGATGTTGAAGCTAATATTCCAGAAATTTGTGCAAAAGGGTAACCACGATTTTAATGAATTTTTCTCTGCCTGGAGTAATAATGAAAGCAACCCCATGGATTTGAATAAATTTGTAGATTCTTCAACGTGTTTATTCTCCTCTACAACACTTGCTCAATCTACTTCTTAAATTTCTTCCATAATCTCTTTCATATGCTGTGAGTCACTGTAGACATCCTCATATGAGAAAGATCTAAGAACACAATGCTGAAGCTCAATTGGTAAAAGTTCCCAGAAGGCTCCAGAACCCTAAAATACCAAGCGAAGAGTCGTCAAGGTTTTGAGCAATAATCGACTTTGACGCCATGCACTGACTCATGACAAGCTTGTTGTGGAACAGAACAGGCCGGATCAGGGTTACTTGTAGCAGAGGTCAATGTCAACACCATGTGCGAACTTGGATCTGGCGGCGTCTCTCTCGTAAGCTACCAACCTTCACATTCTTAATTTTTGCTTAACAGAATCCTGCATGTGATTTACAAAAAAACATTTGCTCTTGTTTCTCATTGAAATGGGTGCACAGGTTTCCATGGCAGAGCGCACACTCGGCGTCACGGGAGTGCGAGTAGCCTGGTAAGGTGGGCAAGCGTCCAACCAACCTTCATGCCCAAATTTCTTCTTCCATTTCCAGTAACATCTGAGTTGAAGGGAAAAGTTTGAGTGAAGGGAAAAAATTGTATCAATAGAACTATTGAAAGAAGAATTCATGTGCTTTATTCTAGGTCTTGATATGTTTTGGTTTCATTATGGTGTTTTTTATTTGTAACCCCTTTTTGTATCTCCTTTTTGTAATCCCTCTGTGGCTGACATTGAACACATAACAATTCTTTTCTAGATTGCATTTGAATTCTTGTTCAAGTTTTTTCATTTTTATATGCAATCTAGTTGCCTCCTCTAAGTTGGAATATTGGTCCTACCCTTGCAACTCCAAGCCCAAACAAGGGACCATTCTAGGGACCATCGGACTTTTTGCACATCAAAGGTTGCTAAAATATGTTTGGTCCTTAGTTTGTTGCCATTGGTTGCTTTTTGTCCAAATGAAACACTTGGACTGTAACTTCAATTCTATTAAATGCATGCGCCAAAAAATGGGTTAAAAAACATCATACTGTACCAAGACTTTTCGAATACCTTTATCATAATCAATTATTATCTTCCAAAGTGAACTTTCTAGTTTGTTTGTTTTTTTGGACACTTAGTGTTGAATCTTTCGACCCTAAATGCGGCAAAGAATCTTAGAATTGGTAACAGTGGTGTGGTTTGGGGTCGATCCTTGACGGTGGGGACCATCACAGTGGTGCTTATCTATTCATCCACTACGCATTGCTGGTGGCATACATAGCGCGCTCCTCTGACATCGTCACCAACGCCATCGGCTCTCCTCTGTGAGTTCCCTTCATAATCATAAATTTTACTTTTGCTGGTAATATTTCTTAACCAACTTGTAAAATTTCTTAAAATTTTTTGGTGTAATGTACTCATTTGTGGTGATCAATGCAGGTGGCTAAGTGCTGCTCTGTTCTCAGGCAGCCTCGGAGGATTGTGCTACTTCGGGAGGTGAATGTCATTCTCTCTTTGCTTTTCTTCTTTTTCTATGTCATAGCCATAGGTTCTTTCGTCTGCAAGGGATCTTCAATGCATCAGGCCAAGAGAAAGAAATCCTATTCTATGCCAGGTTTCCTCTTATGCTACAAATTAGCCCAGATGAAGGATTTGAGAGAATTTCTGATTTTATGCTTTCCGTTTGTGCTTGGGTGGACACAGCCAGCGAGTGATAGGTGTAGTAAATGGAGGCCTGGTGGTCGGCATCCTCGGCAGCTTTGGCCTGCTTGTGGTAATACTAAACTCATTTGATACCATCTCCTTCATTCTCTCCTAGCCATCTGATTCTTCCACTTCAGTCATCTGCAACTTCAAGTTATCTGCATTTTTCATATTTAGTTGGTTTTCAATCTTCTGAAAGATCTTCATGATGATCTATTGAAACAGGCTGTTGGATCAGCAGGGCTGGACTTTAACTCACTCCTCCAGGCCAACTGGGTAGCTGTCCCACATAGCATTCCAGTCATTGCCTTGGCTTTTGTTTACCAGGTATGACTCAAACCATCCGGAACAAATTTAAACCTCTCTCAATGTTAAGGGTGATGGTTCCAGCGTCTTATTCAAGCTTTTTGCATGCAGAATGTTGTTCCTGTGGTGACAACGAGCTTAGAAGGAGACCTACCCAAAATCAGGTCACTCTTATTTTTTCCCCATATTACTTCTTCACACCAAATTTCTCAAGAGTGTATAAGACCTTTGAAAGAGTTTGAATTCTTCTTATGTGGTTTATGCAAAAGAAACTGTCTTTGAAAATAGGGTGGATGATTGACTGTCCCCTATAGCTTTCATTACTATGTTAGAAACATGGCGGATGTAATATTGAAGGATATATCTTGGTAATTCACCAGCATATATGCCACTTTATAGCAGCGATATTGGGTCCCTCACTTTAGGTGATAATAAGGTAGAAAGAGTGCACTTGACCTTGTGCACTTTTTACAAATTGTGGCTTTGCAACAAACAAACATGTCGACGAAACTGGACTTTTGTTTTAATGGACTTGTTTTCTGGCAACAGGACTGCTGTGGTTCTGGGAACGGGCATACCACTGGTGTTGTTTCTGATCTGGAACGCAGTCATTCTGGGAACTTCGTCGTCCTTAGTGGATTCCACCGGAGCTGTGCACTCCATATCGGATCCCTTGCTCAGACTCCGATCTGCCAGTGGCATTGTCGGTGTAAGTCTCATTCCAAATCTTTACAAAACCAAGATAGTAAAGGACGTTTCCTTGCTCGTCAAAGACCCTACACTATTAAGAGTTCCTTCAAATTTCAGGAACAACAGAGAAGAAATGAGCCAAGACTTCCCATGTTGTTGATAACAACGGTTTTAGTAAACTTATTTTGTTTCAAGAATGTTCAGATAGAACCGCATGAAATCTTTCGCATGATTCATGGGAGGCCTACTTATGGTCTCGCAGTGATCATACAAAGGTTTTCTCTTATGATAATTATTCACAACCTTGTCTGCTAATTCTTAGGGTCCCTGAGTTTCCATCTTGACAATAAATAGGCTTTTGTGGTCATGTTTCACCAGCCAACTGTGGAGCTGTTCTCCTTCCTCGCCGTGGCTACCTCCTTCATTGGCTTTGTCCTTGGCCTCTCCGACTTCCTCGGTGACTGTAGGCCCTCTCAACTTCCCAAGCATTGCCATCTCGGCAGTTTCGTTATATATATACACACACACACACACACACGTATTATGTTCTCTTTGATTAGTTTCTTATTTGGTTCTTTTGAGTTTTGTTCAGTACTCAAGCTTCCTGGAGGAGGCCGCCGATCACCAGTCCCATACGTCCTCACGCTCGTTCCGCCATTTTTTCTGGCTCTGACATCGCCGGAGATATTCTACCAAGCTTTAGACTTCGCAGGCACATACGGAGGTATAATTCTACGCTCATTCCAAGGGGTAGATTGTTTTTTCGAGCATTCTAACCCGTGATTTTAACTGCAAATTGACCGCACCACTAGAAATTGAAGAATGTTATATTATCAGATACTATTGTTTGCTATAGAACCATGTATTCAAGTGAGCTTTCTGAATCAGGGTAAGAATGTC
This sequence comes from Pseudoscleropodium purum, assembly GCA_963969395.1. Taxonomy (NCBI): domain Eukaryota; kingdom Viridiplantae; phylum Streptophyta; class Bryopsida; order Hypnales; family Brachytheciaceae; genus Pseudoscleropodium; species Pseudoscleropodium purum. The sequence continues at coordinate 32,759,156 of OZ017795.1, forward strand.
ATGAACCTTTGATCTTCACTGATTTCTCAAAACTTGGTGGAACAGAACTGCTGAATTCAACTGTAGTTTGTGGTGGCTCATCTTTGTTTTGGTTTTGCTGGCAGTGCTGGTCCTGTTCGGAATCCTGCCAGCAGCGATGGCGTGGTCGGAGCGGTACTCAGGCACCGGTGTTCCTCCAGCTACCAAGCCCCTTGTTCCCGGTGGGCGTGTAACTTTAGCCTTCTACATGGGCGCTGCTGGTTTGGTTATCACGTCGGAGGCCATCTCCAAGCTCTTGCCGTAGCTGCACAGTACTGACAGTTAAGACAAGGCCCTTTTTTCTAGCTCCCTTGTTGCCGCTGAATTTAGCTTAATTCTTGTATATTTTTATACTTTTCAATGTGCTAATGCATCTTAACTTGAATGAATATTGAATTAGCTGTCTACTTCACTTTACTGCTCTTATTTATTAAGACGCTGAGGCAGAAAAGTGGCCGACCGTTCACTGTAGGAAGAAAGAATGCAAGTATTGGTCCAATAATCCAAACATTTTGGTGACCACCTTGGTGACGGGGTCGCATCCTTTTAGTTGATGGATTTTGAGCCTGTTGCAGCAATTTTGAAATTTCATATTCTTTTATGTTGATGAATTCACCTCTGTAGACTCCGCACTTGCAAATTTTGAGTCAAAAAGGAGCACGGATTCTTACAAAATGCTTGCAGTGGCAAAATTCTGCAAGGGAAGATGATGTCATGACTGCTGATGTCGTATCTGTGCTGATGTCATGACTCCCTCGAGTTGAACTGCCTTTCCAGCGAACTAATTGCAATTTGTCAAGTACTCAATGGAAGATGACATCATAACTGCTGATGTCATAACAGTGCTGATGTCATGACTCCCTCGATTTGAACATGGAAAATGTCATTAATTAGAGAGTATGATTACATTTAGTAAAATGTAGTGTCAGGAGTTTAGAAATGGATCTTTGACTATTGAGTTCCTTGAGTCACTTGTGAGTTGTGATACTTCTAAAACAATTGTTTATTGTGCTTCATTACTTAGAGGTTCAAAGAGTGCTAACATCAAATTTCATTGTTACACTCTAATGAGCAATATTATGAAGAGTTAGCTTGTATAGAAGAGAATTGTTGATGTTGGCCTTGTAGGACTCTAACTATTCTATTGTCACAAGATCAATTGCCAAACTCTTAAAAAATAATATTAAGCAATATGATATATAGAATGTTGAATAATTAAGAGAAAAGTCGTATTGTGGGGATGTGTGAGGGTGGGATGAATTGCAAGGACAATGGAGTAGTCATGAATGTTCCATGCTTTTATTTTGACAAATTAGAAGGTATATAGAAGTACAAAGTCCTTAAAAAATCAATATAGTATGCATCGAATAATCTTTGATAGTGGTGTTAGGATATTGTGTTTTGTTTTAGAAAATAGAGGACAACTATTGTTAGAAACATCAAACCACTCAAACATATATCATAATACAACACACTCTTACCTATGTAAGATGGGATTCAAATTTGAATTTGATGAATTTTAGGGCTAGGACATACAAAAGTTTTTTTAAATTCATTGTTTTTATTCTAATTCACCCTTGGGAGGAAAAATTCAAATTATTTTTGGATCCTACTATATGTTTCAAACTTTCAAATATATTCAACTTATCTATAGTGATCAAAAAATACTGCACAAAATAGTCACATGACACAAATAGGGTCTGCAGTTGTATGTTAAGGTTAACCGTAGCCCGTGCTCCATGACAAGAATTTCTTGTCATGGGTCTACCATTCCAAAGGAATGACATCAGAAATTCCAAGTCTAAACCAGTGTTAACATTCCAGTTCTGCCGTCACTCTGAAACGCCATTGAGCTGATTTTCAGACAAGGTTCACATACCTTGTGAAATTTAATTTTTAGCAAAAAAAAAGTTGAGCAGGTCAGTTCTGACCCTGGGTCAAGAAGACCTGAGTCAAATCAGGAAAAACTGGTCAAAGATTTCTCACCTTTAAGCTCAAAAAAATTTTAATTTTTTAATTTTTAATTTTTTCAAAAACATTTTAACACATGGAGCTTATCCAATATTTTGTTGATGATAGAAGAGTACTGATAAGGTCAACTCTTGAACAGAGTTTTCAGGACATTTCACTGCAGAATGGAGTACCTGGTCGTCCTGGGTTGGAGAAGCACACAGCACTTTTATATTCAGGTGAACTAGCCTATTACCACCCAAATTACAATTCCATTCTCATGTAGACTACATGAGGTGTACATTTTCATTCTGAAATGTACCCCATGCATGAGTTTATCCATCAATACTTTCAGTTAGGTTGTTTGTTTGTTTGTTTGTTCCATTGAGATCTCCTAGACCACGAGTCCCCTAGTAAGGTTCTTGATACCATTGGAAAGCCTTCATCAAAGAGGGGTGCATAGGCTTTGTTTCCTAACATTTCAACCTACGTTGTGAAAGTTATTCAATTTCAAATTTTTTATGAATTAAAAAATTACTTTGATTTTGATTTTGATTGTGGCAACAACACAAGGTACGTTAGTAAGGATGGAATTGCAATTGGGGTGGTAACAAGGCTCATTTACCTTAGATTCACATGGTCATGTGATCCTATCAAGCATTTCACACTAAAAAGCATCCTCACTTCAACTTGGCAATTTGCTCGGCAATGGATGTGAGATGTGAGTCATAGAAACCTAATCCCAATGCATTCATAACACACTCCACTTTCACAAGCTTAGGGTTCAATTCTCTTGCACTTCAATTCAATGCAATGCAATTTTATTCAATTTTATTATAAAGAATTGAGTTGAAAATATAGGAAAAATATTAAAATGAAAATTAAATAAATTACATGATTTTCATTCTTTAAAAAAATGTTAACATGGTAGAAAAAAAATATGTGATAGAGAAAAAACTAAATCACTAGTAGTCTAAGATGGAATTAAAACACACTAATTCCAATAGTGAGATTTTTTAACAATAAAATCTAAGCTTGTGAACTTTTTATTTTGGAAAAAATGTGAAAATTGAGCTCAAAAACGAATCCTTTATGTTGTTTTTTCTAGAAGATGCTCTAATTGCCGTAAAACAAGATGCTCCATAACTTTCACATTACAATTTCAAATGGAATGAATCAAAGTTTTCCATACAAGAAAAAACCCAATCTATAAGAAAAAAAATTAATTTTTATATAATTATCAAGTTTTTGTAGACTTTTTTCTAATGGTGAGTTCAATTTTAGGTTTATAATTGTAGTATGATTTTTACTCCCAAGCACCAATTGAAATAAAAAATTGTATTCCTCAAAAGCTAATAAGTTTTCCTATCTTATGAAATTTTTTAAAAAAGTCTCACAAAAAATTAAGCTCATAGAAACTTGCTCCACATCCATTTTGTCCCTCAAAGAGAAAATGGTCCTTTAGGGGTTAAGAAAACGTCTACATTTACCATTAGAATACTCAAAAACTAGCACATGACTAAGGATGTTCTAAGGTATATGTATTCAAAATGAATTCCTATCGTAGGAGTGCAATTGTGCCTTCTTTGCATTCTAATGTAGTCAAAACTACATATGAGTCAAATTGGAGTTGAAAGGGGCTGAATTAGATTGATTTTGGTCTTATAATCACTATTTTATAACTTTTGGAAACACCCCTGTGCAATTCACATATATGGGCAAAGGTTTCTTCATTATTCCACCATTTGAAGGAATACTTTTGGATTACCATTACAACCATGTTGGGAGTCCAAAGAAACACAATAGACTTCAAAAGGACAAAAATAGTCCTTTTTAGGGTCAACAATAGAAAATTATATGATTTCATTTTAACCAGCTATAACGTGTGTTTTATTGACAAATGAGTTTATCAAAATACATGTGTAAAACTCTCAAATTTACTATTATATTGCAAAAAAATGTGAAACCAATCAATCTAAATATGTACAATGACGAAAGGATCTACAATGGGTATACATGCATTATGTGCCAAGTCTACTTCAATTCAAAGCCAAATCCCAACTTTCTTAGATTGTAGAGGGTGAATAAAATATAAAAAATGTGGGACCTTGGACTTCACAATGTGAAGATCAAAGTCCCAACTCTAAATCCCAACTTTTCTTTTGTATGATACTTTATGGCAATTAAGTCCCCGAAAAGTGCATAAAAATTTCAAAATCTCATTTGAGGGGCAATTTTAGAATCAAATGTACTTGGACATATTTAGACAAAATTTCAATCAATGATAATGTTTTTTATGGTGATTTTCTTCTAATTTCATATTCAAAACAATAGCTTAGACTTGGGGAATGAGTTGATTCTCTACTTTTTTTTAAACTCAATTCAGCCTTTAAGTTCCCCTTTCTTGGTGCCAAAACTCCTCCAAAGTGTTGCCTAGTAGGCGTTTTCGAGTGATATGCAACTTGGGATATAGTATGAAGCCCAAAGTCCCAATCTTAACTCTCTCCTAATCAAATTTTTAGAATTTACATTACAGAAAATCTAGACCTAGTAGTGGGCCATTTGATTGCATGTAAATGTGCATGTACAAAAAATTAATTAATTAAACTTTTTTTTTTAAATAGATCTTTTATTTATTTCACATGATCATGGTATGTGCCATATAGGACTAGGGTCTAAAAACAATTTCAAAAACTAAAAAAAAAAAAAAAGTTTACTTTCCTTCCCTAGATTTGTACAATTTCTAAAGTCAAACAGCCTATTGGTAGGTCCAAATTTTTTTGTAATGATGAGATTTGGGACTTGAGATATAGTGTGAAATGGCTCTAAGTTCTTTATACAATAGTTAAGAAGTGTTTTTCCGGACCAATAGTTGGCCTAATACTTATAAGTTGAGGAGTTTCAAAAACTTGTAAATCTAAGAGTTTCTATATACTTCAATAATTATCATACTAGAAATACAATTTGGGAATAGAATATGATGCAGTACAAGTTGTACACTACTGTGGCTCTCAAAAGTTTGTAGAAAACATGCATGCGTGGACTAAATTTTAAAACCCACACTTGGTTTAATTCATCATAAATTGACAAGTTAAACCAAGTATGAGTCTTAAAGCTTAGTCTATACAAGCATATTTTTTACTTCATTGATTCATTTTAATAGTACATGTGACACTAGTTTATCAAAGTCACACTACCTTATGCAAAGGTGAGATTCAACAAAAATTAAGTCTTTTTTGTGAAAAAGTGTTGCATGTCATCTCGTGAATGGTTTGAGGTGACATAGATCCTTGAAAATCTAACATAGAAATTCAATTTTAGCACTTAAGTGCCAAATTAGACCTTCACATATGTTATTTTGAATTAATGTAGATTGAAATATTTTAATATTTTATCAATTTCTGTAAAACTAAAATTTGTAGTAACACTAATTTTCTAGATGATGCTAAATTTCTCCCCTTCACTAATGCAAAAAAACTATTGTAGTGTTATTCAAAAATTGGCATAATTAATTGAATAATTCAAAATTAGGCCTTTATCAATTTAATCAAATTATGAAATCATAATATACTTTTTGTACAAAAATAAAATCTATAGGACTCTACTAATAGGGGAAATGATAATCATTCTTAATAAAAAAATTTCATAAGCATTTACATAAATCTTAATTTAATTAATTTAAATTCTAAAGGTCCATTTGTTCCCTTAGTAGACAACATGGATTTTGGGCAAGTTCCTTTAAGGTTAATTTTTACTGAAATTTTTTGAAATTTTTTTATAAAATAATTTTTCTTTTAACCTTCTAGGAATATAATTTTTATTTCAACTAGTCCTTAGAAGCAAAATTCATACCACAAAAAATAAAATTAAACCTTGAATTGAATTTGGTGGATACAAGAAAAATCCATAAAAGAATTGAAATTAATATATTTCCTTTTTCATAGATTGCATTTTGTCTATATGAAAAGCTTTGATTCATTGCATTTGGATTTGTAATGTAAAAATTATGGAGTATCTTGTTTTGCTATCAATTAAAGCATTTAAAAAAAAAATAACATATAGGATTTGTTTTTGAGCTCAATCATCTCATTTTTTTCAAAATGAAAAGTTCCAAAAAGTTAACTTTGATTGTTAGAATAATCTCACCATTAGAATTAGTGTGTTTTAATTCCACTTAGAGTTATTAATGATTTAGATTTCTATAATGTACTCCATACTTTTTTCTATTTAACGATTTTTTAAAGAATCAAAATTATGTAATTTTTTTAATTTTAATTTTTTCTATATTTTCAATTCAATTATTAATGATAGAAATTTTTTTAATTTAGAATCTATAGTGCAAAAAATTAATATTAAGAAGATTCAAAGTCTCATTAACTAGTTTGCCATAGTCCCCCCCCCCCAAATATGATTTATTTATTTTGAATGCATTTATCTTGCAATCTATGCAATCAAAGTGTTTAAAATTTTTACTGCATATTTTCAAACTAGTCTACTACAAGGCCCTATGGCTAGATGTGCAAAAAATATTGTTTTAAATTTTTTTGCTCTTTGCACTAGAAATGGCAATTTTGACAGTTTGTTGAAGAAAAAACAAGCCTTCATCTTTTAAAGGTTAAATATTACTTTTTTAAATGTTAATTTTTATGTTAATTTTTTATATAATAATATTCATTCAATAATTTTTGTACTATAACTTTTAGTAAAGAATCTTCTAAAGTTTGTGCTTGTACTAAATGCTCATTTCGTCATTTTAAAGATTAAATTTGATTAGGTTTTAAAAAGGTCTACACTTTTGAAATTAAACTTTATGGATATTAAGCTAAATATATCACAACATGCACCAATTTTGTTGAAAATTTTTAATTCCTCAAGTATGCATTAATAATTTGTCCAATATTAGTGAAGGTGCAAAATTAGTACCTCTTAAAAACTTATTGTCATTGCACAAAAAAATATTGAAGAAATTGGTTTGATACAACAATATTTCAATCTACAGTAATTTTATTATGTTTTAAAATATATGACTATAGCAAATTAGTACCACATAAACTTAAAGAACAAACCAAATTTGGCTAGGATTTTTAATTTAAACAATATTTTACTCATAAGCCATACAAAATGATCTCAATCAAACATTTGGCAAGACGTTCCTTCTTTCTTAATCCCATAAAATTCTTTCATCTTTAGAGGTCGAAAATTACTTCAAAATACTTGTCTCCAAATCAAGGTCAAAATCTTCATTGACATTTATTTTTAAACAAATTCAACTGTAGGATTCTTTAGTAAATTTTTTCAAGTATACAGTCCCAAAATTTTAGACTTAATATCCCCACCAATTGCAAGTTTAATGCAACATTCACAAAAGTGGCTAAATTTCGCTCCATTGCTACTAAAAATTTTCAGCATCTAAATCTCTATAGAAAAAAATCTTCAAAAAAATTAGATTTTAGCCAAGATTTTAACAACCAATAGAATTTGATAGCAAATTTCTTATTTCCTCTACATTGGAATTAGCATCTTTGTATTTAGTTTGGGGTTTTAGTACCCCCCATCATCCTTTACAACTTGCAGATCTTTTCTTTTCTAATTTTTTTTAATACTACTAACTCTCAAGATAGCCAAAGTTGATGCTTGTTTGTCTTGAAGGTAGCAAATTGCACTAAATTCCCTAAACTAGGTAGCATATTGTACTAAATTCTATAAACTAGTTCTAAGATCATTGGTTCAATGTGCCTAAACTTCAAAATGTAGGATTTTCTAGCCCTTCCAAAAGGTGAAGTTTTGTCTTTCAACATTTTTAGGAAAAAACATGTATGTCTCATAACTTTCAGATTTTCCTAATATGTTGGAAAATGGGTTCAAAACATATGTAAAAAAATTAAACAAAAAAAAAGTTCACATTCATTTTTATTTAAATTGTAAACTAAATGGAAGGTGTTACTAAATGAAAGATAAAACAAATATGCTAATAACTTTGGAAGAATTTGAAAATTTTTAATCCCAATAGTTAGAATATTCTAATAAATAAATCTTATTCATATTTTTTTTATTTGAAAATTTTGAAAATTGAGAACAAGAAATGGCTTTATATGGGGTTGTTTTTTTACCTTCATTGCCGATAAAATAAAACTCTTCCTAATTCTTACCTCATTATTTGGAATTAAATGGTTCAGATGTTTTTTGAGTAGGTATCAATCTATGCAATCTCCAAAAAATTATTAATATTTTTTGGAATATATTTTGTGCTACCTACTTTGACATGGAAATAAAAAAAACTTTTAACTTTTGCAATAATTATTGGAATGAAATGAAACAAAACTTCATTGATAGATTATGATGAATAGCATTCATTCTAATAAATTCATCCAAAAATTCCAAATTATGAAGTCAATAGAGCATGCCCAACTCCTCAAAAAGCCCCAAATAGGCACCTTGGTCTTTTAGGAGTTAGAAAATGAAATTGTTTGAATTATTATCCAATTCAATAAAATGATATTTATCTTTGGAGGACAAATGTACTTATTTATACACAAATAGTTGATTTCCATCTATACTTTTTCATATTTCATTTATGGTAGACAGGAATAAGAATGACTTCATCACTCAATCTAATAAAGTTTACTTCATGCTCTTCCCCTAAATAAATGAAATTAAAAAAACAAAACTAAAGTATGATTGAGGTCAATAAAGCGCTCATTGATGAGCTGGAACTTAATGTGGGAAGGTTAAACGACCTGAATTTTTTTTCAGTACATTTTCTACAGAAGACAAATGGAATTAACATCAAACCCAAGTCGTTTCATATTTTTTGAAGCTATGTAGAATTAGTTACGAATTTCTGAAATTCAAACACAATGGTCAGTAAAAGTGTCTACTTCCTGAAATGTACAGAACTTGTACATTGTTGATCCAACAAAAATGAAACATGTACAAATAGTGTACATTTAAGGGGGTGCACGCTTTTTTTTAGCCCAAGCGCGTTACAGACTTCCTATCTTACCTTTTCAACCAAGACAATTTTTTCAAGTCGGCCTCAGTGTCCCAAAACTTTTGAGAGCCACTCACCGCACGTTTAAACTACCATCCAGTACGGTGAGTGTCTCTCAAAAGTTTTGGGACACCACATCCGACCTGTCATGCCAAGTCAGCCAGCGCACAAGCGCCCTCAACACTTTGTTCATTCATCCGCCCCACATCCGCCCCACATCCGCCCCACATCCGCCCTACATCCGCCCCACAGCACGTGTGTGTTTTCGGATGTAGGTGTAAACGGAACTGTTTGGCAGCAGGGGTGGGTTCCGCCGTTTCCACTGTTCCGCTGCTCCAGTGAGAGTGAGTCCTGAAACAGAATTTGCCCAAGTCGGTATTTGATGGACGGGAATGTGTGTCCCTGCCCTGAAGTCAATCGAGGCCGTCCGTCCACCAACTGAAAAAAACCCAAGAATTGCAACCATATGAAAACGGAGTTTGAATTCCATTCCCAAGTCAATTGAGGGACTGTTGAACTTGAAGAATAGTCGGTCCCGCATTGCGGTGCGAATGGATTGGCTTTCATGACGGAGTCCACGCCGAGGGCACGAACTTAACGAGGAGAAAACTAGCTAGGAGGCCTTTGAATTGACTCGGGTGTCCAAGTGCCTGATCCAGACAAATCTAGCGGGTTGCAGACTTGCAGTGATGGAACTGAACCTCCATTCCGTAACCTGCTTCCGAGGTGCTAACTGAGGCGGAATCGTGCGACCTGTTTTCAAATTTGAGGAGCCTCCATGCCGGGAGAAACATGCGTCAGCCTGCTTCTTTTTTGAAATAGTAGTCACTGGGAATTTGATGTCCCGGTTTCAGTTCAATCATTCGAGATCTCGTCTTTGAGTGCTCAATCAATCATTCAACCAGTCAACCAAATTTTAAATGAATACATGTATGGTAATGTTCACCACCTAAGTAAATTGGCGGAGTCTAATTAAGAAAGGTTTGAGCATGGTTCATGTTGTATTGAACTGGAGGACACTTGTAGTAGTGGTGCCCTTGGTTGCCATTGTTGGAGGAATGGTTGGGTGAGTGCCTTTGCACTTGACTTCTTTGTCCAATGCACAAAGGACATCCAACTCACCCACTCGTCTAATGTTCAACATTTTTATTTTTTAAAACAAAACAAAACAAAACAACATAATTAATAAAACCCTAAACCCCTCTTGTATGTACCCTACACAATACTACACACTCGACTTCTATGGCTATGCTTCTAATGGTGTTGTGCTACAAGCCTAAATCCTACTTGCTTTGCTACATAGATTTTAGGTGTTCCATCCTATTCATTATATTGTTTGTTATCTTGATGAACTTCATCTTATCAGGCAAGGGTCACTTGACAATTCTTTTGGCACCATTGATAAAGTTGTCACTGCTACAGACTACCCTTCAACTGGAAATGCAACTAATTGTTGGATCTTGTTCATAGTGAAAAGAGGATTCTAGATTCTCTGAAGGCAATCTTTCCATTGGAGTCAAAATCACAATAATGTTAGTGTGTGAGCATGGAGACATGAGCCTATCTCCAAAAGAAAATGAGGTATTTTGCAACTGCAATGTGCAACTCATTTTGTAGTTGCATAGCATGTTTGCAACTAGTTGACAATGTAAAGCCCATAGTTGAAATAAACAAGTTGCATTAGTTGCAATCTATATATAGGTTTTTTTGTCATCCAATAGCATGCAAAGAACTTCATCAACATTTGTAACTCATAAAATTGTAGATTTTAAAATATTAATCTCAAATCTCAATGATTTGTAGATTTCAAAATTTCATATCTACCTTCTTCTTAGATTTTAGGATTTTGAAACTATACTTTTTTTAAATTTTGAATTCCAAATCTACCTTTTTCTAGATTTCAAAATTTCAATTCTACCTTCTTCTTAGATTTTAAAAATTCAATTTTGTAGATTTGAAAATTTCTTGAATTTTAATTCTTATTTTTATTTCTACAAATTAGAAAAATCTTAGAATTCTATCAAAAAAATTCTTTGTATAAGACTACAACAACTTACGAGTCTTATATGTTCAATCTAATGGTACTCTTTACAATTGATATAAGTCAGATGCGAATGAATTTTGAAAGCAATTAGAAAACAACTAATGTGCAACTAAGAAACAAATTAGTGTGCAATTAAGAAACAACTAGTGAACAACTAGAAAGCAATTAGGAAACAACTATGGTCATTTTATAGTTGTATAGGACACTAGTTGTTTTTTAGTTGTTTTTTGCAACTATAGAATGATTGCTTTGCAACTAAAACAATGGATGAATGTTGTAAAACAACAACATAAAACAATTACATTAGATTTAGTGTTAATAGAGAGGAAATTAGTTGTATAATAGTTGTATAAGATATTAGTTACATAGTAGTCAGTTGTGCCGGACATGTTTTTCTTTTAATGTATGAGCCTTGAATCTAATTGTAGCTACATACTTGCAATCCATTTGAAAGTGTTTATAATATATATATATATATATATATATATATATATATATATATATATATATATATATATATATATATATATATATATATATATATATATATATATATATATATATATATATATATATATATATATATATATATATATATAAGATAGGAATACTATAACATAGAAACAAACTCTATAAAATTGATATCTATGACAAAGACACCTATAACCATAAGAGCTTTTGATAATATAGATTCCTAGGTTTATGGACTCATACATTCCATATTGACATGCTAGCACTCCTCATGTGAGTAGAGAAAAACTACATTTTGGGAGTGGCTAGCCTTGTCTTGGTGTTGAACTAAAAATAATCCAAAATTTCAAGTCTCATGCTAAAATTGGTTTTTTAGAAGTAGAAAACTTCAATCTTCCCTCTACTTTTCATAGACTTTTCAATATAATTTTACTAGCAAACTATTTTGATTCCTCCCTTGCAAATACTACACACTTCCATATTGAGTTCCGGAATACTTTTTGTTTCTTATTGAAAGTTTAGTCAATTTTGGTATATGGAAGTCTAACCTTAAAATGTGTTCTTTGGACTCTGTAGATGAATAAAGTATGAATTTTTAATGTATTGTAAATAGGTTCCCAAAGTGCTCAAACTACTAAGACTATTTTTTGAAATGCCAAGGCCTATAAATCCTTTTATCTATTTTCTTTGGGTTTCAAACTAAAAAATGGCTAAACTCACATTGACTAATTTGAATTTGTCATAATGTTCTATAATCAAGGATGGTGTGAAAAGTGTGAGAGATTTCAAAATGTTACTTCACAGGAGGTTGTAATAAAGAGGTTTAGGGGTAAAATGACTTTAATAGTTTAAGATGCTTAGTGTTCTACAGTCTAGCCTTTAAAAGTAGCCAAAAAATACACATTGAATTTGTTATTATATTATATTTTATTTCTATCCAATTTTCATATTAAAGTTGATTTTTGGTATATCAATAAGAATTTTATTTACATATGTATTACTATGTTCATATGTTTGGAATAATTCATCTCATAATTTTTTTTTATATCAATTTATTTTTTTGAAAATAATGGCAATCAAATTCATTGCAAACAAACGACAAAAATACATTCTATTGTTTGAACCAAGTAACATGGTTGCTGGCTTGATTGCTAGTAAAGAATTTTTCATTTAATATCTTATTTGTAACTGTTTTAAAAAGTAAGAAAATATACCAAATTTTGGGGAGTATAATCAGAGCTCAAAAGAAAAATTTATGTCCTCTACAGTAAACGTAAAACACCCTCCTAAACACATTTCTTCAGAATTCTACTTAAGCTCAAAATAATTGTTTCTATTTCTTTCTTCCCATAAAGCATATTTATGTAGAAAGTTTTGATTCATTCCACTTGGACAAGTGATGTTAGAGTTACAAAAAATCTTGTTTTGGGCGGGTAAATCAGTGTGGGATTTAGATCATCTTCCTAAGAAAATAACATATAGAGTCCTTTATTGAACTCAATTTCTATAATTTTCAAAATAAAAAGGTCTATAGGATGTAGATTACTTGCTAATACAATCTCATGAGCAAGATTGACATTTTAAAATTCCAATTAGAATTGATAAAAATATAATCTATTCTTCCAAATTGAATCATTCTACTTCTATTTAACAAATTTTTGAAGAATGAAAATCAACTTTTTCTTTCCATAAAAAATTTCCTACATTTTCAATATAATTCCCATTTTGAAAATGTTAACCTTGAAATTTTGTAGTACTAAGATTTCAAGTTAAGAGGATTTTTAGTGTGAAAACTTAGTATGATAATGTACAAAAAATCCTTATTTTAATCATTTGAATACTAATATTTTACAATCTACTTGGTTGAAACTTTTTGAAACTTTTTTCAAACATTCTAATATAAATCAACTTTGAGATCCTAAATTGGGATATGAGAGAATGAAAAAATAATTATAATCATATTCTTTTGTACTAAAAATTGCAATTTAAAGGTTTAGGGTGGTGAAACTTAGTCATGATGACAATTAGGGGTTAAATGCCACATTACACTAACTATAAAACCACTCTAAAATTATTCTAGTGCTAAAAGCATTTTTTTGCCAATCCAACATAAGACTAGTATGAAAGTGAGTGGAAGAAGTTTTAGAAAATGTAACTACTCAAATTGCAAAATATTAGTGTTTGCCATTGAAAAGACTAGATCTATTGTAAAATAGATCTAATATCATGTTTGATCTAAATTTAGACTTCTAAACTGTAGTCAAATATCAATAATATGTGCATAGTAGGTAATATTATAGATTATCTATTGTTGTAAAAAATTCAATTTTTTTCTTGAAAAATTGTCATTTTTACTTATTTTTGGATCATGATGTGAAAATAAACTAAAAAATTACAGCAATGACAATTCAATTCAATTGATTTTTCTCAAGACTTACAAAGAATAATAGAGATTGATGTGAAGATTTATCAATTAATTATTTTATATTTTACACCCAAAACACCCTTGCCTTTGACCTTCAAATCAAATGCGATTATTAATATAAATTCATCTTTTTATATAATTTATATGCAAATTTTTTCTATCTTTAATTTGTAATAAAATATATTTTCTAGTAATATTGATTTTTTAGAACTATTGATGAAACAATGAAGCTATTGTGATTTTCTAAGGTAAAAAATAAAATTTAAAATACATCAATAATGATATATATTAGAAATTTTAGAAATTTTTACCATAAATAAATGTTAAAATGGAAAATATAATTTTGTGGTTTTTATTCTAAAATCATTTGGAAGAAAAACAAACAAATATAATGCTTGCATATTGTATAATTTAGAATCTAGCACTTTGAGCTCACAATTGCAATAATTCTTTCAATTTTTAGATATTTTCAAAATTTCAAAATTTAGTGGTAAATTTTTTCTTAATTCTAAATAAAATATCGAAAATGATTATTTTGAAAGTTACAATTAACGTTGACTGTAATCAACATCCATTCTTTGGGAGTATAGATCTTTAGGAGTGAAGTAGAGGGGGAGATACCACTTTTCAATATACCATATTTAAAAAAGTTACAAGACTTCAAATCCTTTTAACTTAATACTTTTGCTTTGTATATTCTAAATTTTAATTTGAATATGTTGGAGAATCAAGTTGAAACTTGAAAGTCAAAGAAAGTTCAAAAAATTAAACTTGAATTTCATTCTTTAAAATCTTCTTGAAATAAAATTGTGTGCAAAGATGGAAAATTCTAAATTGTTGATGGGACTAATTTGGAATCAATACATGTCGATCCTAATAGTGAGATTTTATTGAAAAGGATGAAAATTGAGTTAAAAAAAAAAGTTTTACAACTTTAATCTAGCTATCAATCAAAATTGAATAAATCAAGTCCTTCTATGTAGATAAATGTATTCTAAGTGGCAAACAAATCCAATTTTCATTTTGAGTTTTTTTATTTTATCATAGTTTCAAGTGTTGGATTGTTGGTAAATATTGAGTTCTATCATGGCTATGCTTAGGGTAAGATAATTATTTCTCATAGACATCAAGTAAAGTAAGAAATAAAAATCTAGTATCTTCTTTAATTTAAATTTATTGGAAAAACATGCCAAAAATTAACATAATAGGAAGTTGCCCTAACTTTTATTAGACCCCTAATGAAATCTTGGTCTTTTGAAGCCTTGAAGGTTAACTAATAAGTAATTACGAGAAAGACTTGTACTATCTTTCAACACTCTTCAAATGACATGGTAATTATAAGCAAGTTAGTGATAATAATAATCCAATCTGGGTTGAAATTTTACAAGGAAGTTTCAATTTTCATTAAGATTTTACATTCTTTTAGTGTTTCTATTAAGAATTATTAAATGCTTGTTCTATCCATGATGGAATCTTATCAAAGGTCTATATATTGTTTGTATTATATATATATATATATATATATATATATATATATATATAAATTTAATTTTTTTTTCTCATTTAAACTTCTAAACTTCTTTTGTAGTTTGAATACCTAAAAAAATATTCATTTTTCGATTGAGATTCTATGATAAAAAAGATGAAAACATTGATAACTATAATTGCAAGATCTTCATTTGACCTTTACATTGACTATATATATACAAAAATTCAAATTCAAAATTCTTTACCACATGTGAGATTTACATTATCAACAAAGATATTTTTTTCCATTGCATACATGTGGGTGTATCATTCTTAGCTTCAAAATTCAACTAGTATTAGAGGATGTAGAGCTTGATTTTTGTATGTTGTGTATTTTTGGATTGAAAATTGAAGATGTAGAGCCTCATTTTTGTATGTTGTGCATACTTGGATTGAAAATTGACTTGCCAAAAATTAGAACTTGAATCCACTTTGTAATACTTTTACATCTTATAAATCTTGTACAAGGCTTCTACGTCTTATAATACTATAATTACTTCTAAGGAATATGACACCCTGGGACAGTAATAAATTTGAACAATAAATTTTTAAAAATAACTTCTTCTATAGTTGAAATGCTGGATTCGGTTGTATTAGAGTAATACACAATAAAGGAAAAAATTGAAAAAAATTCTAATATACAGTTTATGTAGTCTAAAAAGATGAATTTGTTTGCCTTTACTCTCAAAGTTCAATTGCACTATTGTTGTTTCTAATGCCAAAAGAATTATTGATTGATAATTCCTTACTAGTCCTTCAATAATTTCAAAAATTGAATTTTCAAAGCCAAATCACTTGAAAATGCATTTGCACTCATACATGTGTAGACATTATATATTTAGATTTGAATTGGCATCAAAGTACATAATTTCCATGAAAAATGGTCCAAAGTCAAAAAATAGCAATTGACCTAAATTTTAAACATCCCAATTTGATTGCAATTTTTTTTAGGAATTAAGATACCTTTAAAAAAACCATCAACATTGGAGCAAATGCAATATTTGTCTAGTAAAAATTAGTGATTCTTGCAATCATCTTCTTTGCCATTAGTACAACATTTGAGAATGAATTTGGTCTTTCTTCCACAATTTCAATTACTTTTTCATTGAGGTTTGTAGAAGTCAATAGATGATACATAAACTGTCATGCTATGAACTATGAAGGTCTTCTCCTTAGTAAGTACTTAGGATTTGTTGCCTTCTCTTTTGATTTGTATAATCCATTAAGCTTGACTCTTATTTTCTTCTTCTCTCTCACCATTTATTCTAATCCTCTCTTTGTTTGCTCTTTAACAATCCTTTGATTGTTTTGTGTATTCCTTTTGCCAAAATTTGAGCTTCTACCAATATTAACCCTTTATAAGGTTCCAATTTACTTCTAATTCCACGTTTTTGAAGACTATCAAAATGCAGAATTAGACAAGATCATATACTTGTGTATATAAGTATATAGAGGGAAGGATGGTATATTTGTCTTTAAAACGCATAGTGAAGTAGAGGTTATAAGGTCTTTTGAACCCAATTTAGATATTTTATTTATATTTTAGCCCCCAAACCCATTTCAACCCCCCCAAATCCAAATCCTAACCAATTCCTCTATTCGTAATTTCAAATTTAATATCTCAAATGCAATTGAAATGGGATATTGCCAAATTGTCGTATACATCTGTCTTTTATATCTGTACTTATATCCATCGCATGTATTTGTACTGATATTTGTCCGTGATATCTGTAGTTTTATTTGTTATTTATATTCATACTATATTTGTATTCCAGATCAATAGCTTGAATCTTCATCTACATGCCCCTTTCTAAATCCAGTGGCCCTCCTTCAACAAGTGTTAGAATGGGTAATTTTATTGCTTTGAACAACATTGAACGCCAAGGGATTTTGAAGGTGGTGAGGGTTGTTTGGCAAATGCGTCGCATCTTTTCAAGAGATAATTGTTTACAAGTAAACTAAAGAACTCCATAGCAAAGAAACTAAGCTTTATTGTTTAGTCGCAAATACTTTAATAAGTCATGTCTAGAATGATTCAACAAAGATATCATAATACAAGAATGATGCTAATACAAAAAATTAAAGAGAATTAACACCCTAACTGCCATTAAACTTGCTAAAAAAATAAAATGAAAGATTCATCTAATTACAAAGTTACATCCAAAAGATAGGGCACTTTTTTTTGTTCAAACAATGATCATTAACAAAGATGAACAATTTTGTCATCTATCACTAATTCATCTACCAATAAAGGATCGGTATTGTTATTCTAAATAAGAACTATGTATATATAGTCTATAATTGTACTATGTATAGTAATTCTCCAATTCATACATTTTACAATCTCATCTCTGATCCTTTCTACTCATAAATATCATTCATTATATTTTTCTATTTTTGCATTTCCACTATATAAAATTAGGGCCAAACAATTTAACTTCTAGTTTGTCAAAATGGAATAATGGTCTGAAATGAATTTCTCATAGCTTTGAGCTTTGAACAAAATATTCTTTGTAAAGAATCTACTTATATTAAATTTAGGCTGTCTTTAGGCTAGAGGTTGAAAGTTGTGTAGAAAATTTTCTAAAGGTCTATGACTTATCTTTAAAGTTTGGTATTTAGAGGTCATATCTTTTGGTCTTTTGGTAGTAGTCTTAAGTTAGAAAGTGCAACAAGAAAGTCTAATCTATTAGGGTTACCAAAAGATGGAAGACTTAAAATTTTACCAATTTTTGGCCTCAGAATACAAAAAATTTGTTTCTAGGAATGCATTGTTTTTTCCCTTGGATTAAAAAATCACAAATGTGAAATTCAAGTTGTTGGTCTTCTCAATTGTTAAAGCCTCCACTAGTTCAAAATTTGCATTCATATAATCACATCTCATAGCATCTCCTATAGTCCTTTTTTTATCTTTCAAACTTATGAAAAGTGGTCCTTCAAAGTCCAAATTGATTGACATTTGAGGCATGTATGGGAAATTTTGCAACATATAAGTGTAGCTCAAGATTGCAACATCTCACTCTACAAAAAGGAGATGGATAAAGGGAGGAGTCCAGACCAATTCAATAAGAAAAGAGAGTTAATATACAATTATAAGAATATTTTGTTTTGTCTTTTTTTTGAAGGGCTTGGCAAAAAGGGCTCTCATAACTAGTGCAACACTTATCAAAATTTATTAGGCTAGTGGTAGTGATGTGCTTGTAAGTGGTAGGTAGGAAATCTCATTTTTTGGCAAAACTTGTAAGACCTTCAAAATGGCAATCTAAGTAGGTTTGACGAAATGATACATTCAAAAGAAGTTTATGTCAAAAAACTAGACATCTGGATGTCTGGATACATTGGACGTATCATTCAAAACTTGGGAGATATAGTCCGTGAAAAAAATAAGGATATATGTGCAAATACCTACTAATTTATAGGGAGGTATTATTTTTCGTCTACAATTGTTTTGGCACTCTATGATTATATAGTTTTCTAATTTGGGTCATTAAAAAGGGGGCGTACATTAATTTTGATTTCCAAATGCCATGAATATATCATATACGGAGTACTATCTTATTATAAATTTTTCTTTCTATTGCATTTTTTTTTGCCCCATTTTTTTTAACCTCATTTTTTTCCAGCCCCATTGAAATTCAACACTTTTTTAATTGAAATTAATAAATGGGATTTGTAATTTAAACTAGAACCCTAAAACACTATAAATGCACTTATGTAGTGTCATTTTGAGAGTTTCTAGTACAAAATCTATATAAGTAAATGTATTGGGTAAATATGCTGCTTACAAGGCAACAACATTGAATACTTTTAGCAAAAAAAAAAGAATAAAAAAAGAGATATCCTAGGTCTAATTTTTTTCTAATTGAACATATTTTTCTATAGCCTACAATAGTTTGAAGACATAACATGACATTTATGTACCCTATAGTATAAAAAAAAAATTATAACTTTTATCTCAAATATTTTTTAAGCACCCTATCATTTGTTCACATGTAGTTTTCTATTGCTACCACTCACTACACCCCCACAGGTTCAAAAATTTATTAGAAGGCAAACAAGGCGGACGAAGCGGCCACCCAAGCAACTAGGGCGAATGGACATTCAATTGTCTACTACATTCAGGATGTCCGATCATGTGGACATGGTCCGATTGTCGAACACGGCTTGTTGGATTTGGTGGACAATGTGGTGGACATTCTCGCATAGATACTAGCGGACAGCCTGGCAAATAGTGTTGTGGATCCCATGTCTATAGATGTTTGCACATATTGATAACCTTGAATCTAGGTGACCATTTGAAGGACATGAAGAGATGCTCTTATACCACTAATTTATAGAAAGCCTTAATAAATTATGATCATGTAAAGATTATGGAGATTGGAGAGAGCTTGGGTACATCTAATTGAAGAATAGATAGAACAGTAAAACTACACTTGGAAATGTGGATGTAAGGTAGATATCCCTCAAAATTGCTACTTCTTTGCTATTGGGCCTAGTTATTATTATTATTATTATTATTATTATTAAACTAATCAAATTTTTGTATTTTTTCATTGGCAAGTAAAAAGAGGTTTCGATGCATCAAAGAATGCAATTTTTGGATACTATATAGAAAAGTTATTATAGAATAAAGTTTGATTTTAAAATAGTTTTTTCCACACAAGCACATAATTGATTTTAAAGATGTACATAAAGTGAAGTTAGGAGTATTGGGATGGCTAGCATATTTGGAGGTGCATATAATCAAGTCTGTAATAGTTGAATGAGCTTAATGTCAAGATGGTTTTGCCTTTGGAAAAAATGCAAGAACCTTATATTTACCATACAAATTCATTTTTTCTAATTTTGAGTTCATATTTGCAACTAGAGGTTACAAATTAGCTAGAAAAGTTGTTAATAGGAAAATTCATACTGCACAAAAATAGTGTTTTTTTTTTTTTTTTTTTTCCTCATTCACACTTAGATGGACTTCTACATCATGTTTGTTGCACACTTGTACTCGTCATTAGGAAAAATTTCAGCCCTCAAAAGGGTTGTGAGTTTTGAACCCCCCGGTGCAATTAGAGAGGAATTCAATAGTTTTTTATTTTTTAATGAACACTGCTGATGTGACACTACTTGTGCCACATTAGCACCACATCAGATTATTATTATTTTATTATTTTATATTTTAAATTATATTTTAAATTATATTTTAAATTATATAAAAAAAAATATAAAATATATATTAATTTTTTTATTTTTAATTTATAGTGCAGGATGCCGAAAAAGGAATTCTTAACGGCCTTCCACATGGCTTAGATTTTTCCTAATGATAGATTCAACCAATGCCCACCTTCAAGTTGAGAGGTCCCTTGTCATCATCCCAACCCACTATAACTCATGCATGAACAAGTTTAGAGCATCTCCAATGGTGCACGCTAAAAGCAACACACTAAAACAATTTTGGAGTATGAAATATGTATTAGATAACCAGTTGTACATTTTTCAATCACAACCTTTGATCTTCTTAATCCAAGGATGTAAGAAACAAGTTGAAAGGAAAGAAGGTTATGAATTACAATTACTAATGGCAATGACCAATGGAACCCTTCCACATTAGCATTTAGGAAACAACAACCGGTTATATCACACAAAGTGCATTGGCTTCCCGGCCCCCACAAGAAATGGGTTGTTAATGAATTGTATTAGGAAAGCAATGCAAACCATAAATGGAGGCCATCTGGCCTATCGTATGGCTTGCCCTGTGGTCCAAAAATGTTTTGCACTAGAAATGAAGACTTGGCAATTATAGTTTTGTGCATACTGGGGCCACAGTCAAATGCACCATACACGGCAACTTGAAGTGTGGCCATCGATATTTGCTGGGGCCTGCGTTGACATTATCTGAAATCTGCAACTGGTGGGACATTAAAAAGCAACCGGGCACGGCAAACCATTTGCCGGGGCAGTATGGCGTGCCCCGGTGGACATGCTCTTAGGATTCAAGATTTCTCCCTAACCGCCAACGCAGCCACTGTCGGGAATCAATCCATGCGCAGTAACTGTCAAGTGGTGTCACTGCCCGTCACGGTACTTGCACGAACCTGTCAGACAGAGTGAGTACTCGAAAACAGAAACGCTGGATTTGCTTCCTTGTACTGTTTCCTCTATCGATGGAAATTGTTCATGTGTTTCAAGAAGAAGAAAAACAAAAAACAAAACAAAACAAACAAACAAAACAGAAACGCTGCACTTGCTGCCCCCAATAAGTTATGCTAATAAATTTTACGCGACTACACCGCCCTGACTTGCTTGCCGCTCATATCTTAACACTGGCTCCACTCAACAACGCATATATCTTACTTTACTTCCTCTGAACTGAAGGCAATTTCTCCTCCCCTTCCTCAATCCAGCCAACCCAGGTGTTGACATTAGGTCCCAAAAGGTTCAGGACCTGACTCCTGAACGAGGAATATGACAATTCTGCCAGGTGGAAACCTCCAAAACGGAAGTCCACGTTAAAAGGTTCCATCAATCCCAGTGTCCGACTCTTCCGCCACCTCAACCGGAACCAACGATCAGGGCTTTTCACACATGTGACATTCCCGGAGTACCCCACGAGTTTTTCGAACTTCGGCCCAGTTTGAATGTTAGAATTCTCCTCGGCGAAAATCTCGGTATACTGTATGATATAAGTAACTGGCGACTGCATCTAGATGCTCTGCACAGCGCTGGAACGAACTGATTAGCAGTCGATCCCAAATTGATCGAAGTGAAGTGCAGTGCTGTGCAGTGCAGTCAAGTCCAGTCAAGGTATATGTAGTTTAGTGTAGCTGCCAAAGTGCAGCGGGTACGTTTATTATCGATTAATGCATTTGCTGTGCAAGTTACTTAAGTAAGCAGCACCACGGTTTTGTGATATATTTCCTTGTAGTGCAAGTTTGTCCTTTCGAGTGAAGGTCCGGTAGAGGTTACTGTAAACTAGCTAGTGCAAGTGGCTTCAACGTTCTAGGGACACTTGGAGCTTAATTAGTCGTGAGGATCATCGTTAGGTCTGCTTGGGAGCCTTCGAACTCGAATGCAATGGGTCGTAAATGAAAGCCACCCCACGAATATATAACGGGCTTGCAAATTCGAATTTACTGCCTAGCTTAGGATTTTTGAATTGGTTTGTTCTAGATTCTTCGAATTAGTTCGTGTGTCCGCAGTGGAGATAAATATTTAGACCCGAGTTTTGAGAACCAGGTCAGTTTTTCTCGATTGTTGCTCGTGCGGTTTAAATTTCTGTTGAGCCCGAGCTTGTGGTGTACGTTAAAGAAGTTGATCATCACCCTAGGAATACATAATCGGCTGCTTCTGAATGGCTGCTTCTGAGCGATGGTCATGTGGTCGGCTCCGAAGACGCGTCTCGGGATTATTGCAGTGCTAGTTCTGTCATTGTCCCTCGCATTGAGTTTCATTGAGTGGAATTCTGGAAAGTAGTGTGGGTGTGGACTCTCAAAAGGAAAGGGATTTAGGTTTTGCTAGTGATTGGTAAATCTTCAGTGTACAGTTTAGGAATTGATATTTCTGATTCATATACACAGTTCCAAGCGGGAATTGAAGAATTTGGGACCAGAGGTCGAATTTAGGTTTCCGTAAGGGTTTAGTTGGACACGACCCGGTCACCCTAGAATTTCAGGAGCCTGTCCTGATTGGTTCGAGTGAAGCTGGATTCGTTTGGTCTTTGGAGTCGAAATAATCTGGGCATGATTCAATCGCTGCCGGATTACGCCGTTCAGCTGGCGGAAATGGAGAGCTCCCTCCAGGCGCTCAAAAAATTAGTGAACTGGGGATGGACTTATGCTGTAATCTGGAAGATTGGACCAGACCACAGGTAGGCTAGCTGCCTTCAAATTTCTGGAACCATTAGCTCCAAAGTTGCAGTTATGTGTGTTTGCAGGACCTTGTGAAGACGTTAACCCTCAAATTGGATATCTAGTCAATATCGGGAACTAATTAATCCCTTGGATATATAATATGTTCAAAGTTTGAAAATTTGCAGAAGCCCATTAATCCAACTCAAATTAGGCACGTTGTTTATGCGACTGGTACGGTGAAACAGATAGCTGCAATGTTCCAGGGTCACTCATTCGATTTTTGTGTTTACAGGACACCTGTTTGGTACCAGAGTTATTTCAATGAAAATCTAGCAGGAGCAGCGGTTGGCACGGCGCAGCGATTTGAAAGCATTTACAGACAGTGTCAATTCACAGCTGCCAGGCCAGGGTACATAGGTCTAACTCGCTCGAATTTGAACGTACATATGCTTTCTGTTGAACCTAGGGATAACATTGTCCTCATTGGCTAATGTTTTCTTCATGGAGAAATTGAAGCTAAATCGAGTTTATTAGAGAATGAAATGAATTATTTCAGTTTGTGGTACTTTACAGGTATGCGTACGTGGCTTGGATGAGGCAATCTCCGTTCTGGTGGACTCGACTCATGGAGCCAATTCTTACGGACAATAGCAAAGAGTCGTTCTTAGCGGTATGTCTGAATTTCGCCTCTTGCAAACTATCACGGAGCCCAGTATATGCAGGATATCAGACAGAGGATTTTGTCAATTATAGGTTAAGGTTTTGGAAGTTCCTTTGGGGCCACGGTCTAACTTTTCTTGGCTGTGGTGTGTGTTTCCTTGGCAAATGACATCCAGGAAGTTCGAATCCAGGTAATTTATCACTCTCCAAGCTTGCTCACTTTCACTTCATATCATAATGCATACTATATTTGCCACGTTGTAAGTTCAGTAGGGATAGTTTAAGAATCACATTCTACTACCCTAACACTCCTAACAGAGCTCTACGAGAGAAATTGAGAGAGAATAGAGAGATAAGTCTAGTTCTTTAGAGAAACCTGCGTACCTAAAGGGTCTTTTCGTGCCCTACATGGGGTTTGGAACTTTGGAGAAAGAAGACTTGTGTCCAATTTAGCAAACTTGCAAACGTGGGCCTGGCATAAACTGCAAGGTTTGACATCCTCTAATAGGAGTCCTCAGAGTGCAAATAGGAAGTCACATCCCTTAATCAGATGGGATTCACAAATGCGAATTCAAACTCCATGCCAAGCCCAGTATTTCTGCTGAGAACTTGGGGGAATATATAGAGATCCCCAGGGCTCAAATCGATAGAAAAATGTTCAGCTTGTGCACGCTGGCCTCCTAGTCTAACTTTTAGGCACTCACACCTTTGAGACGCTTACAGATTTGAGTTGAGGACTATTTTCTGTTGCGATTTTGCAGACACTGGTGTGCTTTCCTCGTCGAGCGACCTCTGATGGCACTGGTTACTGCGTGGAACTGGCTTGCACTGCACTGGTACCATTCCATACCCCAATCCAGCTGATTTTTTCTTCCATCTTTAACCTCAGACTCCGTCTCCGAATCTTATCTTTCAGTAGCCCACCCCAAATAATGCTCCCTCCAATTAGGGTTTCCTACCTATAATTACTTGCGATTCCTTGAATTAATTACATAGAGTACTTACTTGCGTTTCTTTAAAGCAAGACAGTATTTTTTTCCCAGAATCTTTCGAATCCTTCCATTCCTTCGAGACCTTGTCGGCATGCTCGGAAGCGTCGTCAGAAATTCCGCAGCCCCTTTCGTAGGTTGCCCCACAGTAGGCTCGAAAATTTTGAACTGTGGGGCAACCTAATTCCTGTCAGATAGTGCAGATTGCAACAGGTGTACAGCGCTTGAATAGTACATCGTCCATGATCAAGGGAGAACTGACAGGTGTAACCTTATTTTATTTCAGGGATGTAGCTAGCTACAGGTGTTGCTTCTGTCTCTAGTCTCTCGTCGTTTTCTCTTTGTCCTGAGTCCTCTCTTTTTCAGCTTTTTAATGGACGAAAAGTAGATCCATCATGAAGGAGGGACGACCTGGTCTTTGTCTATTCTCCTGGAATTGAAAAGCTTCCTGAGTCCCGGAAGCGTCGTAGCCACTTACGGCGAACCCAGTTTCTTTTTATATACTCCGTAATAATCTGTAGTGGTAGGCACAAGGCCTATTACAATCTACCTCCAGCTATATTAGCACATGGACTTATTCATAGCTTTAAGTACTTCATCACGAACTCTGTCAACCGTCACATTCTGTCGGTATTAGTGTATTCTAATCTTACAGAAAACATCGACTGACCTTTAATTTTCTTTTTCTTATTAATGAAAACACTATGGAGAGGTGCAGTAATAGTACCAGAATTATCTATAATTTTGAATATTGGAAATCTACAACAGAGTAATTTCTAAGTTTCGTTCGAAATTCCGGTTTCCGTTAGTTTCGGTCAGTCAATGGCGGTTTCACAGTTAGCGACTGCCGGCGCTAGATGATTGGGGGTCTATATTTATTAGTCTCTTTCTCGGCGTTCAGTTCAACTGGGGTTAGTTCCAGAAAACGAGTTGACTCGGAACTGAGTTCCGATTATCGCTGTGTAGCTTCGAAAGCATCCCCTCTCCGGGCACTGCTTTGACTCTCAAGACTCTCATAGTCCCTCAGCCTGGGCTGTACGTATATAGCTGACTCGAATTCTGCATTACCGTGTCATAACTAAGGTCCAACTATTTGTCAGACTGCATCGAAGTGAAGGTCCACCACTTCTCAGTTGGAGGGAATCAAATACTACGGTAGAGCGCTCGTCGAAGAAGATATTTTTTAGGGTCCAATTCGGAGTGTTGACTCATTAGCGCTCTGGGGTTGTGAATAAAAGGGCGGGGATTAACACGGAAGAGAGACTAATTGAGAGAATCTAGTGAATTCGACTCTGTTTCGTTCAATCAAAGATTTGAAAGAGGGCAGGCAGTGTTATGTAGGGATGTTTTCCAAAAATTCAGTGAATTTGACTGAAGTTCCCGTTCGGACCTGTTTGCTTCTATCGTAGCTTTGAAAGAGGGCAGGTAGTATTCTAATGATAAGTTCACAGATTTCAGTGAATTCGACTGAAGTTCTCGCTCCACTCTGTTTCATTCTAATACAGCTTTGAGAGACAAGGTAGTACCCTAGAGAGAAGTTGACAGAATTCAGTGAAATCGACTGAAGTTCTCGGTCGGCTCTGTTTCATTCCAAGTATTTGAAAGAGGGCAGGTAGTTTTCTAGAGAGAAGTTTTCCAAAAATCCAGTGCATTCGAATGAAGTTCACGTTCGGCCCAATTTCATTCACAACTTTGAGAGAATAGGTTGTAACCTCGATAGGACTGGACAAAGTTCAGTGAATTCGCCTGAAGTTCGCGCTCGGCCCCGTTTCGTTCTACCACAGCTTGAAACGAGAGCTGCAGGTGGTACCCTCGAGCGAAGTCTGTAAGAGTCCCGATGATTGAATTTCAAGCGCAACCCTCTGTCATTGAGTGGTGAAATAGATACTAGACCTCCACCTCCGTGAACAGTAGAATATCGACTATGGAACTCGCTCACGAAAGTTGTTGTTCGGGAATTGGCAACCAGGTCTCCGAAAACGACGCCCTGCGTATCTCCATCCAGGACTTTCTGAACACATCTATCGACCCCTACATCTCTTCCCCACCCCTGCTTCTCCCGGGCGCTTCCGCCTCTCTCGACATGGACAGTCGGGGACTGTCCTCCACTTCGTCCACCATGGCCGCACTAGCTCATCAAACCTCGGCCATTCTCACAGACATCACCAGCCAAGCTTCCATGGGGGAAGATGAAGCGCTGGAAGGCTTCGGCAACATCTTGCGGCGGGACGAGCCATACTCCTCCTGGACGATGTCGAGCTCCCATTACGTCAGTGCTGGGCTACCCAACTTCCAGGCGTTCGAGGGCTACCAAGACCTGAGTTTCAGTTACGAGCCTTTTGAGGGAGGGTCGAATATTCAATCCAAACCGAGTACTGCAACGGATTGGGCGTCCTCCAGGAAAGAGAAAGAGCTTCTAGTCGAAGAGGCGGATCTAGTTTTAGCGACGGGGAAAGAGCTAGCCCCGTCACCGAACTTGAATTTGTTGCACCAGGAGCTTTTCGAAAAATTAAGGTCGCCACCAGGGGTACTACCTGGGAGTCCGAAAACGTTGTCGCCGGGGTACGGAAGTATGAGACCCATGGGGAAAATGCTACCAGGGCACATTTCAAGTTCGCGTTTTCGACCGCATAATAGACATCTGCAGATTCCGAGAGTCGGCATGAAGAAGAAGAGGTCGCTGATTTACAAGTGGGCCACTATCGTGGCGCCCAGGATTAAGAGGATGAGAGACGAGATGGTAGGAGCAGGTGGGAGTAGCTTTGATGGATTGAGTCCTGGTACTGATGTGTTTGATCCAAGGAGTCCTAATAGTGTGGCCCATGACCAGCAAGCAGCTGTGGCTCACAAGATTGCCGAACGGAACCGGCGCATGAAGTTCAGTCACAAGTTGCAGACATTGATCTCCATCGTCCCCATGGTCAACAAGGTACGTGTGATGGCACTCACCCCAGACGTTTTTTAGACAATTTTGCAGGGATTACATTTGAACCTGCCTTCGATGGCGTAAATATTTGGCAGGAATTCAATTGGTTATGTTCTCTAGCATTCGAGTTTTCTAGCACTACAATTTGCCAGGGATTCAAGTTCTCTTGTATAGCTTTGGGGGATTTTCGACTCGTGCTGGATCTACATGGAGGATTTGCTTTTCTTTTTCTGTTCTTAAAAAGTTAGTTCTGTTACTCTATATCTTTGGTAGTAGAAAATCCACTTTCTAGAAAACTTAGCCAGGTTACAAACTTACAATCGGCAGAGTATACCTTAGAAACTGCAGAAATGGCATTCCAATTGCCAAGGGTTATCACAGCTAAGTTATGATTTCATCAAATGTTCCTCACTCAGTTGAATTCTAGACAGAACTCGATTTTGAGTACGGGCACGTCAAATTCGATATGAACCCTCTGCTAATGTTGTGGACGAATTCAGAAGAAAGACAAGGTGTCGGTTCTGACCAGCACAATCGACTACATCCGCCAACTGAATTTACGAATCTCAACCCTAAAGAAGGTGGAAGAGGAAGCAAAGGTCCCAGCAACGTCAAGACTGGAAGCCGAAGTGGGGTCTGCAAGCGTGGACAGGGAGGAGGAGCTGTCAATGTTCAGTGACGCGGACCGTCCTTCCTCTTCTTCTCCAATTGGGGGAGCGCCTGCAGTGGAGGTGGTGGAGGGAGCACCAGGAGATGACACGTGGGTGATTAAAGTGGAGGCCAATAACCGATCCCGGTCGTTAATTCAGTTGTTGAATGTCTTACTGGAGCACGAGTTTGGGGTTGTCACTTTGGATTATGGGAGTTTGAATGGACGGTTTCATGCTAATATCTGCGTTAAGGTACGCTTCCTGTACTTGCTTTGAAATTAGTGATTGCAAGAAAAGTTCATTGTAGTGTCGTTTTTGTAAACGATGAGGGTTTTGATTTGATGGCAGGAATCAATATGATTTTAAACTTGTAACTTGTGCTTAGTTCAGTGTTTTGATAGCTTCAATTGTAATGAATGAAAGTGATTAAGGTAGCCTGCTGTAACTCAGAAATCATATCCTATACATAAGTTAGTGGCATTGATGTTGATGATACAGACAAGTTAAGGTAGCCTGCTGTAAAATGGACGTAAACATTTGTATACCTTGGGGTACATTCTAGAGCCAAAACTTTTCCTTCGGTACAAACCTTCAGATTCATAGGAGGGCAAGTTAATGTATTGCACTGAAGGTTAATTTATAGGCTCTCGAATGATCTCAAAGGTTTACAAAAGGTTTACGTGAATTCTTCTCAAGGCTACCTTAACGTGGCAAAGTCTACATCATCAATGTCAATATATGCCACTGTCTAGAGGATATCAGTTCTGAGCGATATTAGGGAATGACACAGATCATTGAGTTCCTGTCGTGAGCGTTACGGTGTCTTCAAATCCTGGCGGGTTTAGCAGATTGATTGTTTGCAGTATCATATAGATCCCATTTTATCACTTCGAATTCGTCCGTAATTAATGGTAACTCCTAGATGTTGAAAGTTGGAAGTGCTAACACGTCCTGGTTTGGCGTGCAGAATTCGAAGATTTCGAGTA
This sequence comes from Pseudoscleropodium purum, assembly GCA_963969395.1. Lineage (NCBI taxonomy): Eukaryota > Viridiplantae > Streptophyta > Bryopsida > Hypnales > Brachytheciaceae > Pseudoscleropodium > Pseudoscleropodium purum. The sequence continues at coordinate 32,788,634 of OZ017795.1, forward strand.
CGAGCAGTAGTGAGCTCCAAGCGAAGCTATATAGAGTGCTAGAAGCACGTGATAGCTCAGTTACTGGCTCCGACTAGCAGAACCTCAATTGTATTTTTGGAGAGCCCTCGTTAACCCCAGAAGGACGGGCTGGACACCGTGGAAATCAGCCTTTCCGGTAATGTGTGAATCATTTGCTTAAAAAAACGCAAGAGCGCTCACTGGTGGTCAAACTACTGTGCCAGACCTTCCCTTTTCACACAAAAAGTTCCAAGGATGAACATCTGCACTTGTGTCCTACATAGAAGGATTCTCTAGTACTATCTGTCTGTCGTCGCACACGTAGTGTCCGCGACGTCCTTCTAGGGTTAATGTATACCAGCTGCATTTCCAAACATTAGAAAGAAAACAGTTGCAGGTTCACGCTGGGCCACTGAGAGCTTATGCTCATCCATACCGATTCTTTGTAGTTTAATTTTTGGAAAGCGAAAAGCAAGTAAGTTTTTCCAGCCAAGTCAACTAGCCCAGGCCATTGTATAAAAGTTGGGCCATTTATACTGAACTGATTGCGTTTCAGTCAGAGAACAAGAATAAACTCCGGTCCGAAGACCGCAATGAAGAGTCTACTGGGGTAGTAGTTCTCCTAAATCTGCCACTAAGGGAGTGAGTGCCACCCTTACTGGCTTAAACTAACTCTATGTACCCGTTTTTCATTCAATAGAAAAACATTTACACCATTTGCATCGATCGTTTGCATTTTCAGATTGTTAAGTTTCCAGATCATGAATTGTTATACAAGTTCCTGATGCACACAACCCAGAATATGTGGATCTGTACACGTGGCAAGAAGTGCCCATAAACTCAAAAAGTCCTAGGGATTCGATCCCGTTGCGACTGTCCATGTGTTCAGATCATGCGTAAAGATCCCAAGCGTAAGGTAGAGGATACCAGTATTTTTCATTTATAATAAGAGCTGTGAGGGTCACGGATCAGACAAATGAGAGTCCCAAAGCCCATGTGGATCTGTGCATTTCAGTGCGATGGAGTGCCCGTACAGGAACTTAGAAAAAGTCCCCACATAGTGATTTCATCTCTCGTGCTTGGTCAAATGTCATACAGATCATGGATGCGTAGTTGCAGTTGCGTACTGTGTCAATCTGTATAGATCATGAATGCGTAAGGTCTCATTTTTACAGACAAGAATGCGTAAGCTTGAGGACACTGGAGTTGTTGGGGGGATGAATCCCATCATTCTTGGTACTTATTGGAATTTCTCAAAATTGCTTGGAAGTTGGATAAAGGAGCAATCAAGTACTGCAGAAGAGGGTGTTCTAGTTGGAGCACTGCCTCACTTTTCAAGTAAGGTACTCCTCACACTTCCTCATGATGAGGGGCTGGCTTTTCAGAGTATGGTTCTCCTCGAACCTCCTCACAAGTGGCATGCTTTTCTAGTACGGTCCTACCTGAACGACATCCTCACATTTAGCTTTTGTTTAGGTCCAAAGTTGCCTCTCCTTTGGTGTGGAGTCATGAAAGGGAATTTCTTCGCAAGAAGAAATGAAGGCTTGTTGATGACTTGATGTAGAACAGTACAACACTTTGTCTTAAAAATAGAATTCAGATATTCCCTTCTAAAATTCACTTGATAGTAGGGTTATGTACAAAATCAAAGACAACATGATTAAAAAAATGAAATGAGCACCAAAATGATGGATTCTTAGAATGACACTTGTTCAATGAGTTGATTGAGTTCCCTCAATGATTTCCACTATTGATGGTTTATAACAGGGTCGACAAAATGGTACATCCAAGGGATATTTACGTCAAAAAATTGAACATTTGAACATAGCATCCAAAATGCCTTTGAAAGGCGAGCAGGCAAACAAGACGGATGGGGCAAACTCAACAAACAGGGCACATCCAATGGTTTGCCACATTCAAGCCACCCAATCAAGCAGACATGGATCGTCTGATTTAGCAGATAGTGTTGTGACGGACATTGACAATCGTGGTAGATGGGGTGGACAACATTTTTTTCCAAATGTCATCGGACATTGTAGACTTCATATCCATGGACATTGGATGTTTGTGGATGCGTCCAGATGTCCGCATGTCTTGGTAACCCTAGTTTATAGTGACCTTCTTTGAACATTCATGATGGTCTACTTTCAGGTGGTGATAAGAGAATAGTGTTGATAATGGGTTTTCAAATCTTAATCTTAGGTGGTCTTACTTTAGTTACTTCCAATTGACAATTAAAAGTATATGCACCTAAAATCGTCCTCTAGAATGTATACAAAGCATTCATTTAAGTCTTTAAATTCTAAAAGACATCAATTGTACAAAACTTTTAAGTCTAGAGCCTCCCATTATATTATTGTATAAAAAATTGATGTCTTTTAGAATTTAATAACATTCAATGGTAGAGAGGGATGTCATTTGAGTCTATGAAATAAAAAATAGTTTCAACAAAGAAAAAATTGTAATTATTGAAACCTCTATTTGTGAGACAACTTGATTCAATTTTTTCTCAAGCCCGATGTTAATTTCTCATTTATTGGCTTTAGACAAAACTAGAGACTTTGCATTGACAAAGTTAGACATGAAAAAGTGTGATTGGACGTTCCTCAAAGAACGAGCTAATAAGCTTTTATCAGAGACTTTTATAGCTTAATTGATTATTTTTTTTCAATTATATCATCATGTTGATGACTCATTGTTGATTTCTTGGTTTATGAGTTTGTCCTATGTACTTGACTTTTTAGTTGAATTTAGAACATTTAAAAAAGGCAAAGTATTTTGTATTCTTAAGTTAAATGTGAAGAACAGTTAGAGCTATAGAATAACATTTTGATTGGTGACAAATTGATCTCCAAAAATTTGAGTAACAACTTCTAAATAAGGTCCAAATATCAAGTCACAAAAAGAATTTAAATTCTATATGAGTAATATCATACTACTAAAATCATAACTCCCTCTGTAATATCACAAATGCTACCATTAATTCTAAGGGGCTCATGCTTGCTGTGCTGCGCATTCATTGTATCACATATTAGTAAAATTTTGATATATTTGAATAGAATGCATAATAATGATTTCAATAAGTCTTTAAAATAATTATTTTTAAATAATTTGTAAAAATTTTCAATCATGCATACATAGAAATTGTATTTTCACACAATGTAATATTATAGAAATAGAGTAGCAGTTTGCAATCACTTTTGTAATATCACTTTTTACAAAGGGTGATATTATAGAAATAATATAGTTGTTGGAACTAAGATGATATTAAAGAGGATCCATAGGATGAAATTATAGAGGTAGCAAATCCATTGCTTCTCTTGGCTTTACATTTCTTTGCACTTCTATGATTTTATGCTTTTGTAAGTTTTGAGCTTTCATGATTTCAATTTCTATTGCTACTACCAAATTTTTTATGTGTATCTTTTATAGTATTAACCATTGCATATGTCTCATTCATCATTCAATAAATTTCTATTGCACGTTTCAATATATGCTTACTTATAAAAGAATCATACAAAAAATTTAGTCATTTTTATTTGAAGATTTGTTGAAATTTTTGTTCTGCATTCTATCTAATACATTAAAATTCTTATAAAATTCTAATGATGAATGCATAGCATAGCAAGTGCCAATCGCTAGTTATAATATAAAATAATATCCTTTGGGAAATTGAAAGTTGTAAGGTGGGACCAATACTTCAATTTAAAAGCCACCAATTCAATATGATTAGATTGCATGCAACTATGCCTTGTTGTGATGTTGTCATTCCAAAAAGAATATAATTTAAATAAAAATTCAATAGCAACCTTCAATATAAATTGAAGTTATTAAGACCAAATGAATAACAATATTTCATAACTCATATTGTTGTTCATTTGGTCATTTGGTCATTTGGTCTTAATATTTCATAACTCTTTGAAAACTTGTACACTTTGAAAACTTGTGCATTTTTTGAATATCATATAGATTAATTGTAAATTTTTCAAAGGTCTACTTAGTAAATTCCATTATCCATGTCCTAATCTTATGCAATGTCTATCATGGTTGTCATAGTGGATGGACGTCCGGTTCGCCCGTCCATTAGAGGTCCCACCCGTCCGATACAGTCAACACATAGTTGACTTTTTGATAATGGAAAAATAGGCCACGTGGATGCCATGTGGATTAAAGAACATGTTGGACGCGGACGAGATCGTTAGGGCGCAGAAGAGGTGACGTGTCATTCCGCAAAATTGCACAAGTTACAAAATTAAAGCCGTCTGGACCGTCTGTCCGTCTGGTCCGATGACCCTAACTCGCCCATTATGACAACCATGATGTTTATGTCTTGAAATTAGTATCTAATTATTTTAAAGAATTTATAAAGTATGTCTTTGGGTGAAGCTTGAATGGATATGTCTTCTTGAAAAAGAGATTATTTCAAACATCATCATGGGCATACTTGTTTTTATATTGAAACACAATAAATCACTTCTTCAAATGATCAAAACCTACAACATTGTTAATAGTCCTTTTGTAACAAATCTCTTACAAATGATAGTAAACCTTGTGGATATACCACATTTAGTGATTTAAAAAAAAAAATTCAAATTTGAACAATCATAATGCATTACAACATTTACAATTCTAATGGAAGCCTTAGAGCACCAATCAACAATATGAGGTTTATTACAAAGGCATGATTCCATAGACATTAGATGTTTTTCACCAAGTACTCAACAAGACCGCAAGTTCCCTAATTTCCCTTGGGTTTCTAAACTATGGAAACTTAGCCACAACAATAGTTTGACGAGGGTGAGCAATTGCCATGTCAGATGATAATAAAAGTTAAGTTTTTTGTATTTTCTGAAATATTTTTTTTGAAATTTTGAAATTTAAAAAAAATTATTCTTTACTTAGACCAATAGTGTTTGGTTCACAGCATGGGGAATATGCCTAAAATGGTCTACAAATGCCCTTCAAAACCATCTAATGCATGGTTGTCATAGTAGACGGATGTCCGGTTCGCCCGTCCGTTAGAGGTCCCACCCGTCCGATACAGTCAACACATAGTTGACTTTCTGATAATGGAAAAATAGGCCACGTGGATGCCATGTGGATTAAGGAACATGCTGGGCGCAGACGAGATTGTCAGGGCGCGGACGAGGTGACGTGTCATTCCACAAAATTGCACAAGTTGCAAAATTAAAGCCATCCGGACCGTCCGTCCATCCGTCCCATCCGATGACCCTAACTCGCCTGTTATGACAACCATGATCTAATGTCCATATAGACACCAAACAAAACAACCTCATATGGGTGTTGGAAACCATTTCCTTATGTAGTAGTTTGTTGTGTTGGTTGCTATTTTTGAACCTCTTTTCTTCTAATGATGATCACCTATTACATTAAGTACACAATGTTACAACTCTGGTCACAAAGTCCATGTTTTCATCCTAGAAAAACATCATCCAATTATTTCATCCAATGTTTACAATAAAAACCTAAAACACAAAAAGAACTGATCTTTTCAAGATTGAACACCAATGTTCAAAATGCTATGAACTTGAGTACATGTCACTGTTACCTGCAAAGGGACTACAATGTCACTGTTGTAGCTAGTATTCTTTAAGTTGACTGGAGTGTCTTATAGTGACAAAATTGTGATCTTGAAGTGCTTGTTCAGAACTATAAAAACTAGGATAGATGTGAGGTTCCATTCGGTCTCTTGAAAAAAAGTGCATAAACTTTGCATAAATTTTTTAATAAACTTTGCCATTCTCAGCGTACTGTGTGATGATGAAATGCTTCCATATATGAAAACTGAAACAATATAGTAATGTGGATGTGTCCTGAAATGGAGGGCTTAGCGTTCTTTGGACCACAAACTCATGCCAATCCGGCTTGGCAGGAAGGAGTAGGTAGAATGTATTTTTTTAAACTGAAGAGACAATGAAATTATTGCAACGTTGAATATAAGATCGTAGAGTATTTACCGTTTAAACAGATATTTCGATAAAATGGTGGCATTCCTTAGGCATTTTTCCATGAATTTTCTAGGACCAGTATAGATTTCAGACCCTGAAACCCTGAAACCCTGAAATCTAAGACAAGTATACAGTTTAGAACGCACGTCCTGAACCGAAAAGTGCCAAGTTTGAGGAATACCGCCATTTTAATGAAATATCCGTTTTTAATTCTGAAATTTTAGTTTCTTTTTTGTTCAAACCACTGTTCCTTGAATGGTTGGTTACTCGTGTGGCTTTGGCAAGACACAAGATGATTGACTCATCTCAGGTTCGAGGATTCATGACCAATCCCGGTTTACAGTGTTGCCTGCAGGGAAAATTGTGCCATTTTCTTTACCCAAATTCCCGTTTCTTAGTGCAAAATCATCTTAGAAACTTATGATATTCCGGTATTAAAAACAAGAATTATCGATCTCCCTGTGTAAGAAAGGACTGACTTCCAGTTCAAGAAATTGATTACCACTTTGAAGAAACTCAAATACTTCAAATTTTTAGTTATTTTCAGTACTAGCATTCGTTAACTGAACTGATGAGACAGGGTCTTGAGCTTGTGCATCGTCCAATCGTCCGTAAACCACGTGGTCCTATAACTCCTATTCGATGAAATGGCGTGCTTCAAAGCACCAAAATTTCGACATTCAAAAAGACTGAGTATAGAGCTCTAAAACTGATCTAGAAACTGGCATAGATCCGAGGTTGCACAAGGGCATCTGGAAAATTGTCAGTTTATTGAATTGACGCCATTTTATCGAATATGACCACGTGGAACGGTGGGTATTCCCTGATCCACGGATTCAGGGAATATTCAAGACCGCAAACTTAAGCCAGAAAATGCAAATTTGCATCGATCTTGTTGGGCAGCTTCCATGTGCATATAACGAACATTACTACAATTATATGTGCATCATTCATCTCTCCTGGACCTCAAATGCAGCTCCTTCGATCCTTGTTGTGCAAAAACTTATTTCTAGATGATTGAAAAACTTATCAAGATCTTCATTTTCTGGTTAAAATGATGATTTTTCTCGTGAGTGACTTCTCCAGCCGTTTGTCTGGAACCTTGGATCTATACCGGTCCTAGTTTTTAAAGTACTCAGTGCACTTGAAAGTCACTAGTTTATCTCTTTGAAACACGTCGACGTTTCAAGGAATATGACCATTAAATCTGGTGATTGAATACAATGAAATTAAAGAATTGCAGGATCTTGTCAGCTACTCCCTCCGTCCAGAACGAAGTGCACGCAGTTTTCGTTGAAGAATTATTCCAATTTCATTGATCATATAGTGAAAACATTAATTTGGAAGGGTTCCAAATTTTATATTATGAATGAATGAAGAACATTGCAAGTGTTCATCGCAACCTAAGCAAAATTGGACACAAGAAAACCTCCATATGACCTAACTTTAAACAACCTTAAAAACCATGAGCTCCAAATTGAACACTTATTTCTGGACGGGGGGGAGTATTAATCAGTATCTTCATACGTTGATAAGCACGTTTCCAATGTGGACCGGGTCACTGAGTTCATGAATGGAAGAGATGCCTTAAATTAATTTTAAAGTGGCATGGGCGGCAGACTGGAAGCCGGGAGGGGAGAGATTATGGGAATCTCCACTGTTAGCTCTTCTACACAGCATACAAGATTAAATTTTCTATTTCATTTCTGGATTCGAGTGAAGCACATGCGCATATTCGAAACAATGATTTGAGCTTTAAATATATCAAATTTCGTGTATGCTACACTCTCTCATGAATCAATTGCACAAAGTTCTGAAAACGAGGAGATATTAAATCTAAAATGCCTTTTCCTTGAAATTTTCGATTCTAATGAAAATACCCATCTGTGCGAGTCTGTTAGGAAACTTGAATTGATATGCTTGGTGCAAATTAACTGCATATTAATAACTAATGTCGATCGGAGGTGTACTCACTCCAGACTACTGATCGTGGTCCTGAAGTTTCAACTTCAACCACATATTTTGGCGATATACTGTAGTGACTGAAACTTCATATCTATTCCAGTCTTAAATTTTAGAGGTCTGTACACTTGCATGTCACGATTTTGGCACTCTGAAACACACCATTTACATGAATATGGCCGTCCTCGCAATGTTATTTCAACTGAATATCGGATTTGCATGTACTAACTTAGAGGCTTTCAAATTATTAGAAAACCCAAACTCCTGCATCTGTCCGGAAACAATTGTCCGGAAATAATTGGGCCTCATGTATTTCAAGAAGTGTTGCGAAGGTCATATGCAGGCTTTCTTTAATCCAATTTCATTTTCTGTTTTGATGAACACATACTATATATGTTCCGGCCCATGATACAAAATCTGGATCCATATGAAATAATGAATTTCACAATATGATCAATAAAATTGGTGCCAGACGCTTCTAACAGCACTGCGGACACTTAGTTTCCGGAAAAGCATGTAAAACTGAGAAGCAGAACAATCAGCAAGACATCCTAGCAGGACTGGCCATAAAAATTACTCCGTATTTCCTTTTCTGCTAAAGGGAAGAATAAGAGGGGATCATCATCTCCAGCTCCAAATGACAACTCATCTAATGATCTGCTAGAGCTCTGAGGAGAATTTGCATTTCCAATCATCAATTTTGTTAAATTGACAAAGTTCTGCTTGATGTCAATATGGGCCTTGGGCACTATGCTTCGATACTACTAACAGTATTCATTGGTGCCCTAACACCTTTTTTTTTAAAGTAGTGACAACTCAAAACATATATCTATATCTTTCCAAAATACTCTAAAGAGCATTATGTTGATGTGTGTCACTTTCTTTTCCACCGGAATAGCGTCAATTTAACAAGGTTGACGATTGTAACAATCTAACAAAAAAACTGCGTTCATTGATTAAGATACCTCGGAGTGTCAAATTTGTAAAGATGGCGAAATCTAAAGAGATTGGCACTTTCAGCATGCCGGTTTGGAACTGCAGATCTATACTGGCCCCATTATTTATAGCTTTGAGCACTTGAATGTAACAGTTTAGGCAGTCTGAAGTCTGAACCGTGTCAATTCAGGTGCCAATTTAACCAATATCATGGCTTTTGTACGCGATGCTCCTGTTTAGGTGTACAAGCAATGTTAATGCCAGCTTGAACCAGATTTCTGAAGTTGGTGCGCGGGCCCTTACTGATTACACAGTCCAGCTTTCTGCACTGAGAGAATCGCCACTGTGGATCAGTCACTATGCCACACCAGAGGTTGTTTGGCCAGGCTCAAGAGCTGCTCAAGAGCTGCTCATCTCTGGCCGTCTGGACCATCCGCACCATCTCCATCGTCTCCTTACTTGAAACTTCTTAAATTGATTAAAACGGAGGCTCTAAGTACTTGCCCATGTTGCTGGAAATAATGTCATTGATTGAATAGTGTTCAATCATCTCCAGTTAATGGTCTAAAATGAAGATCGCCATAACACTTATCAAATATTGAAACACTAAAATAAGTTACTGAAACATTGAAAACATGTTATGGAAAACAAAGTGCTTCTCCTTTTCCAATGAGTGATTCTTATGTGTACAGAAATGGATTGCATTTGAGGTGATGTGCATGTATTTGATCAATCCATATTGTCATACAAGAAATGTGAGCATTTCTAAATAACAGTATGAGGTGATTCGATGTAACAAGACAAGTTATATTAAGTATGGGTCTTGAAAGCTTGGTCTGCATAGCCATGGTGTCTATTAAAGAAGGATTGATTGATAATGGTAGAGCTAATGTTATAGAATGTTATAGAATGTGTGTATCATGAGTTTAATTGCACATTAAGTGTTAGACAATCATTTCTACATTAATTACTTAGATGTCATCTTAGTTAAAATGACGACAAATCAAGATACCAACTATTATCCTTTTGGAACACCAAATCAATACCAAGCTAGTTCTAGTTTTATCAACCACTTGTTTTTCTAAGGTTCTCTATTCTTAATTGTAAATCTAAAACAAGACAATGTAAATAATACTCCTTCCATCCCAAAATGATCTTTGAAGTTCCTATAATAATGTTTTTGTCTCAAAATGATCTTCAAGTTGCTCAAAAATGATCATTTTTGTTCTTAAAGATTTAGTGAATGGATAACAACTTCCTTGAAATACTTGGAAACAAGTTGAAATGATTTTATATTTAGCCTTAACTTTAGACATTTTGTCCAACTAGATTTTGGGACGGAGGGAGTATAAGTATATGAGTCTAGAAAATCATCATATTGAGCCACATGAATTTTGTAAATGACTAAAACCAATGAAAGATCAATCTATGGAAGTATGCAACAACATGAAGCCCTAATTAGGATACAAAAACTAATACAAAGTACTTCCAAGTCCCAAAACCGATCCCAAATGCTACAAATCAAGGCAATAAAATTGGTGAGTATTTCTTGCATTTGTTATTTAATCTTAAACTTACAAGGCCAAAGTTATGCACTGGAATATCTTTTCTCTCTTTACGTACTTACCTTCTCTACTGATTCATTACATAACCTGGGATGTACAGATCATGGAACGTTTCACAGGAGATAACTTTCAGACAAGCAGACAAATGGTCATGTCAAACAAGGTGGTGAAGGAATTACTTACATGGACTTATTGCCATTCCTAGCATGTAGAAACATTGAAAGACATGGCCTCTTGGAGGATTTTAAAGTCTGTCTTAATTTGACCTATCCCATGTTGTTTTGATTTATATCTCTTTCCCCTTGCAATAGATATATACTTGTTTGAGTTGTTTCTGATGTGCAAAATGAAACGAAATCAAAAAAATCCTGTATGCAAAGCTTTACATATAAGAAGCTGCCCAAACAGCTCGACTCCCAAGTATGATCGAGAGCTGGCTAGCTATACGTTGTTTCCATCGATGCTGTGACGTCGTGACTCATATGAAACTCCAGGCTCAATCCTAGCCTTAGAGGGATGAAATTGTCAGAGAGGGGCAAGGCACAAAGAAGTTAGCTTGCAGTCATTAAGCTTAGACTGCACCAGAAGACCACTTCCCTTGTTGAATATATTTGAGCGCTTATACATATTAGCAGCGTGACGCTCTTCTATGTACCTCGCCTCGTCCTTTTTGCAATTGCAAGTGAAGGCACTCAAATCACCTTCCCATACTTGGCAGAAGACAATCTCATGACATTCGGAGATGCTGCCTACAACATTACAAGAGAATGTAGAGTTTGCAATACTTTTTGCAATGATTTTGCTATGCCCACGAATTTTGTTTCAATGACTTTGCAAATGGTCTAATATGAAGCATTGCACTGTTTTTGCAATGGTTTAGAATTTGCAACAATTTAGAAATATAATAGCATGGATTCAATGTCCAATACTTTAATATTGAATTAATCACAACTTAGCAACGGTTTCGCAACAATTTCGCAACGCATTGTTTGTTTTTCGAGATCCAAACTAAGTTCCGTTACACTACATTGTTCCATTGCAAAACCATTGCAAACGCCTTGCTACGGTGTTGCAGTCACTGCTTTCTGTTGTAGTGCAATTACACCAACCGTTCCTTCATCATCAACACTGGCGATTTGTCGTCCAGAGGGTCATGTGGAGCGCTGATGTATGCGCACAAGGTTCGCATTCAGGATGATGCAGCCTCTAGGAGATCTGCTTCAACTCGTTCAGCACAACTTTCTCATTCGCAGTCGTCAATGTACTGCAACTGTTGACAACCCCTGTGACAACTGGGTACACCTTGGGATGACCTTAATTAGGAGTCCCAGGAACCGAAGCGTATTCACCATCGCCTTTCTGAAGAGCGTGCACTTCCCGACAATGGGCAGCTTCACCTCCGAACTGGGACAGTTACTAGCTAGATCGCTGCAAAAGCTACCGACCTGTCCTCAACACCTCGCTCATTCCTATCAGCTTTGATGTCACTTTTGGCACGGAGTACAAATCCAACCACAACATGACCAGCAGCAATTCAAGTACATCAGGATCGGCAAAAATTATGATGATGCATACGATGTCTCAGCCTACACTCACAACCTCTGCGACAGTGATTCCGATTGCGATTACTTCTCCAAAGGTGTCCTTTTCACGGCTTGGATTGATTTTTTATTTATTTTAAACCGATGCTTACTCCAGAAATAAGATAAGAACAAACGGTGGTAAGCCGAAGGCCTCGCCCTGGAGATAAAAGTCACAGGACACTAAACGAACAGAGCCATGAAGGACTCGCAGTTGGGTTTCTTCAGGCTCCAGGAGACCGTCAGTTGGCCAATCCTGTTGCCAACAAATGATTTGGATTGATTTCAATAGCTCATCACACGTACAGTGACTCACAAAAATGCTAGGCCACGCAACAGAATTACATTTGGCATGCAGCCTGAGAGAGCAGATTGCAAATTAGCCGTCAAATTAATTATGGTTAATTAGGCATCATTAATGCAGTATTAGTTGGCTGCCTATGGGTAATCCAAGTGGTACATTTTTGTGGAAGTGGTTGAAAGAAGCTAAAAGGTGATCAACTACTTATGTTGATTTTAGTGACTTCTTCTTTCACTTGTCTTTTTTATGTGCTTAGAGATCTTTGAGAACTTCCAAAAGTCATAAGTTGAGACTCTTCATGTTTTATAGTAGTCAAGATGAGAAAAACAACTTTGCATGAGTGTTCCCAAATTGTAGCATTAAGTGAGCAAGGATTGTCACAACGCTTCATAGTAGGTCATATGCACCTTCCCCATAGCACAGTTGGAAACATTTTAGTATGATTCTAGAAAGATTGAGAGGTGCTAGATCATCCTAGATCAGGAAGTCCACATTTGTTAAGCATCTGCAGTGAGAGACTTGTTGTGAGAATGTTGAATGGGCAAAAAATCAAGTAATGCCTCCGCAGGTGGTCATGGGTTACAGGCTCAGTGTCTCTGCATGAGTGACAAGACTATCCATTACAATTTTTGACAGTAGGGGCTTAGAGCCAGAGTATAGAAAAAGAAGCCATTGTTGACAAAGAGACATCGTCAAAGGCGTTATTGATGGGCAAAGGCTTCACATGGTTGTGGTATAGAAGACTAGAGTCACATCATTTGGTTAGATGAGTCCAAATTTAACGTTTTTGGTTTTGATGGCCGTCAATGGTATTGGAAAAGTCCTACTGAGCCTCTTTGTGATTGTCATGTGCAACCTACAATTAAACATGGTGGTGGTAGCATTATGGTTTGGGGATGTATGAGTTGGATCAGTGTTGGGAACCTCTACCGCATTGATGGCAATATAAATTTGGAAGTTTATCTTGACATTTTGGATTCACAATTGCTAAATACCATTGAGAAACAAGGTCTTGATGAGGCAGAAGTAATCTTCCAACATGATAATAATCCAAAGCATACATTTGCTCTTGGACAATGATGGCTAGGCCAACAAGACTTTTCTATGATGGAGTGGCCGCCTCAATCTCTTGATTTAAATCCCATTGAACACTTGTGGAATGAAGTAAATAAACACTTAAGGTTGTTTGATAGTTCACCTACAAGTAGACATGACTTGTGGGAGAAGATCCAAGTTGTTTGGTAGGGCATTGAAATAGAATTTGTCTAGAAATTCATCCTTACAATGCTAGAAAGGGTGGTTGATCTTCTTGCAGCAAAGGGTGGATACACATGTCAGTAGACTTATAGTACTTGTACAGGATGTATTATTTTCTACTTTTTGACTTTTTGTTTCAAGTTTAGTTTGTATTATTATGATTTCCTTTCAAATCAACATAAGTTCTTGGCCATGGTTGTTGTACACTTCTTTTATTTTTTGATTACATTGTAATTTTCTTTGCATGAAATTTTGACCACATGTTCTTAACAACAAATGTCATATCTACGGTTAATCTTACCAATTAATCTTCATTAGTTCAAAAGATATTGTTGAATCTTCATGTTCAAAAAGAGTGGCCAAGTACTTTTGTGAGTCACTATATACTCTAGAAGTGGGACTTGTAAATGAGTCCAATTCCAACTTGACAAAGAAGCCTCTACTACTCATTCCCCATTACAAAGTTGCCATGGAAATAGGGGATGACGCCTACATCACATCACCTTCAAGGAATTGTCATTTAGATAGAGAATCTCATAGAATTTGCTTATAGGTTTTCAAAAGTGTATTACACTTAGAAATCAAAGTCAAAATGAGAGAGATATTAGTGAATGAAGTCTATGAATCATATTGGGTAAAAATTAGTTGATTTCATTCTAGATTAGTACAAACTTCATCCACTCATAACTTTCACTAGGAGAGTCTAAACTTAAAGTTCTTTAGCAATCTAAATAGTAAATTTTAGATTCTACAAGGATCAAAACTCAAAATTTTGAAAAATCTACTCATAAATTTCACTAAGAGAGTCCAAACTTAGAGTTTTTTAGCAATCTAAATAGTAAATCTTAGATTCTACAAGGAACAAAACTCAAAATTTTGAAAAATCTACTCGTAACTTTTACTAAGAGAGTCCAAACTTAGAGTTTTTTTAGCAATCTCCATAGCTTCTTAACTCCTAAAGGCCGAGGTGTGTTTTTTCACAACATAACTTTTTTGGATACGTGCAAGTGAAAAGAGATTTCCATATTTTTGGCCCAAAATTTAATAGGAGGTGTAGACAAGGAATATCTTTCATATGCACTAAATTTTAGGATAGTTGGAAATACGAGTCAAAAGTTATGGCCTAATATGTAGTTTAGGGCTCAACTTGGGCAGTCCAAGTAGATCTAAAAAAATCTCTATTTAAAAAAAAAATTGAAATTAAATTTCTAGATTTATGTATACATAGAAAACTTTGAATTATTCTGTTTTGATCAATGAGTCAAAAGTTATGAGGTGTTTTAGTTTGCGGGTGGTCATAGATTCTCTACTCCAAAATAAACTTTGAAGTTTGAACTCAATTTTCAATATTTTTGAAAAAAAATAAAAATGTTATGTGAAGATTTTTTATTACAACATTACAACTATTGGAATTGTCATTTTTCAATTCCATAACTAAACTATCAACAATTTAGTATTTTGATTCATTTTCTATTTTTTTCTAATTACTATTTTTTTCCTATATGTTCTACAATTTTAAATGATCTGAAAATTTTCAAGCATGTAGCCAACTTGCCTTGAAGAATAAATCCGAAGAATTGCAACCATTTTGGACATTTTTTCATACAAATGTGACCTTGTAAAGTGCAACTGCCTGAGTTTTTGCAAGGCTAGAAAAAGGCTTTTTATTGATTGAAATGCTACTATCTTGCAATCTACACAATGAAAATTTCTGAAATTTTCTCTGCATCTTCTAAAATTATCATACTATAAGATCCTATGGTTAGATGTGTCCAAAAATGTTAAATTTTTTTTTGATACTTGTCCTAAAAATGGTTGTTTTGGAGTATTTTTGGTAAAAACATAGTCAAGGAACTTTAGGGGTTAAAGGCTCCAACTTCATCTAATTATAACTTCTTGTAGGAAAATCCAAATTTTAAAAACCTTAGGTTTTTGAAAATAGCATGAGCTAAAATACCACATAGGTGAGTTAAATTTAAATCATATAGATGCTTTTATTAGAAAACCATAGCAATTCAAAGACATATTGTTGTTTAAGATAAATCTTTACAGTTATTAGTGATTTCTTTGAATTTTAAAAAACTTAAAAAGATTCATAGCTTAGAAAACACAATGAACCGATGCTAGGCATCCATTAGATTTAAATTCAAAATACTAAAATGTGGTTGTGCATACATATTTACCAAGAATAGGTAAATAAATGCTTACAATATCTTTTGCATGACATTGTAGGTTAAACAAACAAAAATTATTACACCTAAAATGATCCAAATAAGTATAATTTCATTTTGATTCTAGTTATTGAAGTGTACAATTATTTGTTGGATCTTATTTTATGTGTTTCTATTATGAAAATTTTAGATTTTCTGAGCATGGTATGTATTTGGTATGAATATCAATCATTTTTCCTTCAAAAATTCATTGTAATTTGATATTTACACAAAAAAAATCTAAAAATTATGACATGTATTAGACATATAATCTTATTTATGAAAAATAAAACTAAGAGAGTGATTCACTCATAAATAACAACAAAATAGAGGATATATATAGAGGATATATATAGTGGATAATTTCAAGGGTTTAATTTAAATTCTTGGACTTCATTTTTTTCTAGATAGGTCATCTTCGAGTGTGGTTCGACTATTGAGGATTTGCATGCACATACAAGGGGTGGGTGCAATGACAAAAATTTCAATTGAATCCATCAACTTTGAAGAAGTTTGGTGAACTAGTGTTTTGTAAAGGTAAATGCTTTTAGGATTGATATGTGTGGATTGATTTTTGCTTCTCATATTGAGTGCAAATCTATATTCTTGTATAGATCTTATATTGGTACTTCTCAAGCAAATAAGTATTTTAAGGTTGTCATTTTAGAAAACCATAAATGTAATCTTTAAAGGACAATTGTATGTTGAATAAACAATTGAATGCTTGGTAGGTTCCTACGAAGTCAATTTTGAATGAATGTTTTTGAAAAATTGACACAATGTGCATACACTAAATACCTTTGCACAAAAGATTTTTTTAGGAATGGAAGTCCGAGTAAAAAATTTGTTGCCTAAAATAATTTGAACAATTCAAGCAATTCCAAAATCTTTTGGACATCCTTTTCTAAATCCCTCATTGACTTTTGAAATTTTGCATGTATGTCACTAATATGATATAGAATGAAATCATTAAAAAAAAATACTAATTTTAATTCTACAATCATGTTCCAAGAACAAACTAACTTTGCTAACTATGTTTGGAAAATTTTGAATAAAATACAATTTCTTCTAACTTTAAAAGTTACTATCTTGCAATATTTGAAGTCGAAGATTTTTGAGTTTTTTCCCTATATTTTAAATAATTGGCTTTATGTTTTTACCATTTCTATTTTCAATAGACAAATTCTATACTGCACTTATCAAATAATGGTTGGTGCATTGTAAGGTTATTTAACCTCTTCATATTGTACAATGATTTAGAGTAAGGTAGACCCATTATTTGCTTTTGATATTTTTGCATCAATGTATCTAACATGATAAAAATTTGGACCTTGTGCAGGGTTGTTTGAGTGCATGAAAATGTACAATTATAGAAAAAATAAAAAGATAATAATATATATATATATATATATTTGACCTACATGATCACTTGGTGTGCCATCTAAAACTAGGGACTAAAAAATTCTTTTTGAAAAAACAAACCTTTTTTTTCTTCTTGAATTTACACATTTGCAAAAAGTCTAAAAGCCTATTCCACGGGCCAGATTTTTTTTAATAAATGATGCAAATCCTCTTTTTGGATGTAGAATTTTTTTCTAATCCAAGAGGATTCAAAGTTTGTTGTACTTATTTGGTAGGGTTAAAAAAATACTAGTTTTTCAAACTTCATATGTTATAATTTTGCAATCCACAAGGTCAAATGTATTGAAATGTTTTCCATACATTGATATAATAGTACTCTATTGCAATTTTGTGTAGATGGAATTTAAAGGTAACCTCAAGCAACAATATTTTCCAAACATTTCATAAAGGTGATGAGTTTACACACATGTTCTCTACATTGCCCAAAACAATAATATAAGAACTATAGATCCAGTTAGAGTTTTCTACACTTTCTATCATACATGAACCACTAAAAGACTAAATGACTGTTGAATATATATAATTAGATGATCTCAAGTAGGTGTGTATGAAATCATTATTAACCCTTAAAGGACTAGCATGCGATTTTTTGCTACATAGCAATTTTGGGCAGGTATGTAAAACTAGAGATTTCCATATTTTTGACCCAACTTTTAATAGAAAGTGGGGATGAGGAATATCTTTCATATGTGCTAAATTTCATGATATTTGGTAATAGGAGTAAAAACTTATGGCCTAATATGTTATTTTTTTCATAAATAGGCAATCTAGGTAGATTATAAAAATCAATTTTTTCAAAAATAAAATTTGAAATTGGTTTAGAATTATACATTAGTGGAAAACTTTGAATCATTCCATTTTGATCAATGAGTCAAAAGTTATGAAGATTTTTTGTTTCTAGGTAGTTATGGATTTTCTTCTATATAATAAACTTTGAAGTCCTTTATCTTATTCAATTTCAATATTTTTTCAAAAAACTAAATTATAAGATGTAGATTATTTATTACAACATTGCAACCATTGGGATTGCCATTTTTCAATTTCATAATTAAATTCTTAACAGTTTTGTATTTTTAGCATCCTCTACTACTTTCTACTTATTATTTTTTTCCTATATGTTGTACAATTCCAAATGATATGAAAATTTTCAAGCATGTGGCCAATTTGTGTAGGAAAAGGAATCCAAAGAAATATTTTGGACATTTTTTTTGTAGAAAATTGAGCTTGTGAAGTGAAGCAACCCTTTTTTTTTGCACAACCAAAAAAATGTTTCCATAAATTTGAATGCTTATATGATCTTGCAATCTATGTGGTGGAAATTTCTGAAATTTTCACCACATGTTTTCAAGTCAGTATACTACAAGAATACAAGATCCTATAGCTACATGTGTAAAAAAAAGTTGTTTTTCAAAGAATTGGTACTTGTATTAAAAATGGCAGTTTTTGAGCATTTTTGGCAAAAGCATAATCATGGAACTTTATGGTGGGTTCACGTGTGCTCTTCAAATTTTGACACAAGGTGTGAATGTGTACCTCCTCAATGGAAATATAATTTTTTTTTTTGATTGGGTGTTTGAATTAAGATTTCCATGTGTGCATTCAAAGTTTCTAAAAAATTTTCCACACATTCCCATAGTAGTCTCGTACAAATTTGTACAAGTGGTTGAATTTTGAAAAACAAAGATTTACAATTTTTTACTCATTGTCTTCAAAAGTGGTAGTTTTTCAGTTTTTTCACAATTTGTGCCCAAAATGTGCTTCAGTCCTGTAGGAGTTACTGTGAGATTGGTTTTGGCAAAGAAATGCCGAAATTGAATTTCCATGAGAGATTTCAGAAGATTCGCTTCACCCCTCACGGCCCTCAGAAATCACTTACAAGATGACATGTATCATTTTCCACCAAAGAATCTTAGCATGAAGTCCTGCTGAATCCTACTAGCCCATCAGTTCTGACCCTCCCTCATGTCGAGTTCCTCAGTCAGTTTTGTTTTTAGAGAAAACAACATTGAAGTTAATATGGCAACGGAGGACAAGGAAACCGCCACTGGGCCTCACTCACCGCCCTCACGAACTCCAGAGATTCGCCTGTCTCCCAAAATTCATTGAGACTCGTCTATTTATAGACCAGGTTGGACATGATTCACCTACTAATAAAACCTGTCAACACAATTTGTATGCCGCGGGACTCTCGAAAGCTCTGCAAGGGCTTGACTCCATGTTCGAACGAGCCAGTGCATTCCGCACAGTTGTCCAGATGAGTCAAGACCCACGTGTCGATCAGTTGACATACCACCCTCCCTCCAGGGAAAAGTCGAATTTTAACAATGAAATTTCATCTCCACGTTTCTCTGTTTGCGGAGAAAAAACAGTGATCAGCTAGCTCCCGGCAGAAGTCATGCTCAGTGGTTTCGCATTCCCACGGCACTCACACGAAGAGATCTGTCCAAAACGTCGCACAGGCAGGCCGAGTGACCGACATGCACAAATGGCGGTGACAACAGCACTGATCGATCGATCGATCGGGAGTTTACAGTAAAAAACTTCCAAATTTCTGTCATTCAAGCTTTCCTTCAAAGACTAATGGGGTATGCACACTTCTAGCTGTAATCATCGCAAATTACCACTGTTTATAGTTTCTATTATAAAATATAAGTTACTTTGTTGAATCTTAATGACAACTGACTGAATGAGTGAGGATTTCAACGCACTTTAGAAAGCATTATTAGGACACCATCTGAATAGGTTATGAGTTTTTGAAGTCAATGTAGTCTTTAGGTGTACTCAAAACCAACACTAGGCTCTCATATTGTTAGTAGACTCCTGTTTTAGTTGTGTACATCTTGTATATCTTGTATAGTGGGGTCCTATTTGAATCTCCTCAAAATGGTCAAGTCAATAGTAGTGCAATGAGCCTCTTGTGGAGGTCCAATCAAAGGTGAATGTAAGAAAAACAAAAAAAACACTACTTTGTACCGTACTAAATATATTGTTAACTCTTAAAGGACCATTGTCTCTTCAGGGGACAAATAGGATTTGGGGCAGGTATTTACCGGCTGAATTTTTGTCATGATTTTTTTATACTTTTTTTTGAAGATAGAAAAATTGATAAGCTTTATGAGAATATAATTTTTTTCACAATCGGTGCCCGGGAACAATACTTATGATCAAATAAGCTCAAATGAGGGGATGGGGGGTAGTCTGGGCAGCAAAAAAAAATTTGAAAAAATTTGAATTTAAAAAAAAAATATTTTTTTCCTCATAGATTATATTTCTGCCTATCCGAAAAGCTGTGATTCATTTCATTTAGATTTGTTATGAGAAAGTTATTGACATTCTTGTTTTTCGGGTAGTTAGAGCATCTTCTTGAAAAAAAATAACTTGTAGGATTTATTTTTTAATGCAATTTTTCAAATTTTTCATGGTTTTGTTTACTTGCTAGAACAATCTCACCATTGGGATTAGTGCATTTTAATTCCGTCTAAAATATATGAATATTTTAGATTTTCCTTCTATCTCGTACCTACTTCTACTTAACAATTTTTTTAAGAATGAAAATTACGTTTTTTGAATTTATTTTTTTTACCCAGAATCTCAATTCAATTCTCCACTGTAAGGATTTAAAGCTCTAAACTCTATAGTGCAAAAATTTTCAGTTAAAAATGTTCAAAGTCAAAAAATCCAGTCCTGCAATGTGCTGAAAAACTTGTTTTTTCCACTTTAAATGTAAATATCTTGCAATTTGGGCAGTGAAAAATTCTGAAATTTTTTCCACACTTTTTTATACTAGTGAGGTGTAAGATCCTCCGGTTAGATGTGGAAAAAAAACAATTAAAATTTCTTTTTTACTCTTTGCTATAGAAATGACAGTTTTCAGTGTTTTTTGGCAGAAAAAAGGCCCTGGTCCTGTAGGGATTAATAGAGGATGCTAAATTTGTCCCACTAAGGATGAAAACTTATGATATTTTACCCTCGAGAAAAATGCTGGATTTTCTTTTTACATAATTTTTTTTTTGAAAATTTTGAATTCATATTTGCAATTAGAGACCCCAAATTAGCTTGTAGGGGTCTAGAGCATATCTTAGATACAATTCAAAATAGGGGTCTTTTTTTACTTTTACCCCCGGTGAACCCCAAAATTACCCTCTTCAGCCCATTTCATGGACTGGGTTTAATGTCCTGCATTGTTAAAACCTCTCCTACCAAATTTGGAGCCTCTAATTGCAAATATGAACTCAAAATTTGATAAAAGAAAGAAGCAAACACAAGGTTTGACCTGCGTTTCCTCCAGGGGTAAAACACGGGGGCATAACCGCCTCCACAAGTGACTCGTTGCACTTAAGTTACTATAGCCACGGTCCCCTCCCTGCGGAGACTGGATCTCAGTTGTGAAGAACTCACTGGGAGCTTTCCGCAGGAGGACGAAGACGAAGTCGCGGTTCCGCAGCTTTGTCACTTTGGCAGCCAACTGAAGGATATGCCTGGCCTTCAAACTCTTTGCTTGGTTTCTCAGCAGATGGTTCGGTACCGGGAGACAATTCTTCAATCTCCTTGAGCTTCTCCTGAATTTGTCGCTTAAACTTCCAGTATTGCCAAGCTAGCAACTGGCATGACCTAGCTTGCCTGGTGGTTAATTTGCTAGCTTCTCCAGCTTTCTGCGCGCTAGTTTAATTTGTGGTTGCATGTTATCAAAGATGAATACTCTCAGAGATTCCAAAGGGTCACTAAGATAGGAGCAATTCTAGTTCTGCGGCAGGTGTAGCACAGGGAGAGAATCCTTGTTTCAGTTAATGGAAAATCAGAAGTTTTGGGATCGGAGCATTAGCTAGGAACTTGGGGATCAGGCAAAAGCAGAAAACAGGAAAAAATAGAAGTCAAAGTTTTCTCTGTTGGCAAACCAGGAATCAGAGATACAATCAGAGAAATAACCAGAGATTTTCAACAGTTAGATTATTTCATCAATGTGGTTTTTGACGGAACAGGTTCCAGGCCGGGGTTTAAGAATGAAAAATACCACAGAGAGGTGTCAAGCTGGCCATGATTTCTAGCTTAGTTTGGACATAGATCGACAGGTTAACTTTGCATTTGCCGTGTTGAAATTAATAGCGTGAAGCTGACCAGGATCGAGTTTCTATATCGTAAAAGTAACGCCTGGTGTCAGTGGAGGTTTAGGGTGAAGGTTGTTCAAGGGGTTTGCAGGTTGGACATTGACTTCATATTACACTCGGTGGGAACTTTAATCAGCATTTGCGAGAACCGGGCATTAGAGTTCAGATTTGTTCCTCTACTTTGACGCTTCTGATACCTTTGTCCGCAAGGTTTGTTAAAGTCTACTGGGTAGCAGACTCAATTGCATTGGGAGGCTTTCTCCACCTGGAGCTCACTGAACAGCTTCGAGATTTCATCAAATATTTTTCACCATGAGCTTACTAATGGGTGACGACTTAAATGAAGAACTGCTGCTGCAAGAAAGGCTGCAAATTTTATTGCATCGTCTGAGGTGGTCTTATGTCAATTTGTGGACGCTCAACCCTCGAACAAGGTATGTTCTATCATTCAAACATTCTCCTTCAACTCAATCTCTGTTGTTTACTGTTTTAATTAATACTGCTCAGATCTAAACCATGCATTACAGGCTTTTAATTTAGAGCTGACAAATCTAAGCACATGAACATGAGGTCGTTACTCATGATACTGATTTCATGTACTTGCACGCATTATTTTTCGTTAATTAGTTGATAGAACATCGTCAATCTCTGCAAGTCTAGCATTGTGCTCAAAGCTAGCTCTGAGAGTTATGGTTCCAATTGAAACTGCGCCAGGTTCACTTAAATCCACCATTGTAGACATGAGGTTTATTTAATGATGGTCATGAATTGAAATGAAGCCTTGTGACTTACATATAATTAACGCCGTATGTATTCATACGCAATTACAATTATACATATACATGTTCAGATTCATATACACTTAGCCATTTTAAAATTACGAATTAATATATATCATGCATGAAATTCAATCCATTCGTCGCTAGCTAGCTGCTGTAGCGCACGTGAATACATTGTTCAGATCTAGATCGCAAAACTAGAAAAACTTCCCATCAGAAGGGCACGTGCATTCAACCTCATCTAGGAGATGCCTGGACCCTGCTTAAGAGCTCTGCTTCCCAATCAGCAGCGGCCAGCGGCTTTCTCTTTCATTGTATTGTTTTCATTTGTACTGACGATGTCAAGCTCCATCTCTATTCCCTCAACAAGACTTTTGTGGCTGTAGCGCAAATGCACCTAACCAACTAATTGGAATGGAAACTTTCAATCGATAAAAAAGTAAAAGCCGGGTGTCAAAGGGCCGTAATTTAAACATCCAGTTAGGTGCGCAGGGCTTCAAAAACTAGAACCGCTGTGGATTTGAGACTGAGGAAAATCCTCGATTATATGCTTAGAATTGAGAGTGATTGAGTTAAATGATCATCGATCAAGTCTGTTGATTTGTTGACTCAGAGATTATTAATCAAATTGGATCATGTCAATGACATACTAGGGTGCTAGAATGGAAGAGGGGGCACTTCGAAGTTGTAAATGCCAAGGCAGGGGCGAGGGAATATGCGCAGCTCTTCTACACAACATACAAGCCTTGCTGTTTCACTCCTGGGGTTGGGTAAGCAGCTCTAGATTGTGCATTCATATTAATTCGAATCATCATGCACGTCAATTTCGTTAAATGGGCGGTATTCCGCAGCTTGAAACGTTTAAACTATACTTGACACAAATTTTTTCCAAGCTTTGTGTAGATGTATGTCACAAATTTTGTCGCCGGATTAGCGCAAATTTGACGAAATTAACGCCATATATGTCCAGACATTATCACTCTATGGAGACATATATGCATATACACTCGTGGTTAATCCACTTTGATTAATCGAATATCCTGAATTCTATCTCTGAGTAAGCTCACACACATATATGTATCCTGACCAGATCTTCATTCGGATGATCATGAATTATTCTGCAGAGCTGTTGGAAGGGCTAATCTAGAAGGGAAACACATCTGGTTAACTGGTGATGCTGTCTGTCAACATGCTGGCTCAGGAGAGCAATCGCAGTTTCTACAATGTGCCGAAATCAAGGTCAGTGCTGAAATTCAGTACTTTAAAGTTCGATACATCCTTGCACCAACTTTGCAAATTGCTTAAGGTAGAATTGAATGATTTTGAAGTTTAAGGTATACAAGTTTCTTATTCATAATGGAGGTCGATCAAAAAGTTGCTTGAGGTGTGTAAGAGAATTCGAAGATACAGAACTTCTTTGCAATGAAATCTCTTCATCGATCTGCGTTCCAAAAATACATGAAAAAAAGTTCCTTCAACGTGAGGAACCTGCTTAGATTAACTTAAATATATGTGCTGAAATAAATTACTCACAGTGTTGATTCCCTGCGGCTGCATATGTGGGCAGACAACAGTGTGCATTCCTTGGGCTGACAGTGTCCTCGAAATCGGCACCATCAATGTCGTAAGTAACTGAACTTGTGATTATCATGTGGTTCATTCAAGTACAATTCCGGACAGTTTTTGTATTTGAAATTGGATATACGCCCTGAACGACCATATTTGAAATACACGTTCAAATACATAGAGTCGGACACACACGGTTCGTCCTTTCAGTGCAGTTGACAGCAGTACGTCCTTCGGCCTCGGACTAACTTAATTCTCAACCAACGAATTTCTGCTAATTTGGGAGCCACTATTGATACAGTGATAATCTAAATTTAAAACAAATTCAGCGGGAAAGCTTCTCTTTTTCCAACATTCCTATTTTTAGTTGAAGAACGTGTTGAACTGTAGAGAAAGTATTACATGTGCGTTGTATGTGATTAGAAAGTGGTTATTTTAATCTGATTGCAATAAAAGTTGATTCGTTATTCTCGCATAAAAGATTAAAGAGCAATTGATTTTCACAAAACCTGACAAACACCACAGGTGCTTGCGTTGCCTGATGTCATAATTACAAGGGCTAAATTACAGTACTGCAGAGTGCCGCTGGTAAAATGTCAAAAAATTACGAAAAATTACCAATTACAGTGCTGTAATCGTTTCAAATTCTGGTATTATTGAGTTACGATAATATTCAGCGCCACTCATATTAAGGTAATACTGGCAAGTGGACACAGTGTTCCTTCGTGTCTTCATCATGTCCATATATACTATTATACTTATCTTCAATTCTTCCTGCGAATGCTCTTGTTGCTCAGTGGACCACTTGATGCTCTTACTATTAAAATACTAATTTTCCTTGACCTGGGTGACTGGTCAGCTAAGATGTGCCGAGATTTGTTCCCTGGGCACGTGCTTGTCTTTCTCGTTGCATTTTTCTTCATTTGCTTTCTTTGTATTGGATCACTGCAAATGAGTCAGATTTATTGCATTCTGCTTTAGTGTCTATTCTTTGCATTTGGAGCAGTCTAGGGATTTGTCGTTTCTTACTTCCAAAATATGAATGCTCGTTCTCAGTGCTTATGGAAACGTGACATAACTTAGTGCAAAGTTTAGGGTTTGGGCTACTATTGATCACTTTGAGAAGCTTGAAAATGACGATACGGGCCCTTAGCCAAAATGCGATCACTAGGACTAGATTTTGAATGCTGCTCCATCTGCAACCAAAGACTCGTATAAGATTACTAGTTCTGAGTCTGCAAACAAGCTCCTTTGCACCTGAGAGATGACTTGAGGTGGGTTACTTGCGAGGTTTCAGTAGTAGATTAAGGTAATGATCAAGCTAGTTGAAGCCGCAAAGACTGACTTTTAGGGATGTAATGAGACCTAATGTAATTCAAAATATGAAAGAAATATTTTAGAACAGATTCCTTGAGACTATCTCTGAATAGGCTGTGCAAGCAAAATAATGTTTTCTAGACTAGTTCTAATGCATCGATTCCCGGTGGTGTCATTCAGCAGCTGTCGGTACACAAGTTCTGTTAGTTCTTTGCAGCACGTCTCCACTAGCTTCAAGTTTTGCTAACCTAATATTTTCCGTTTACAGTACCTGTTGGCTAGTACAAGTCCTAAATATCACAGGGAGATTATCTCTAGTTCCCTGATTCACAGTTCCCGGTTCTCAGTGTTGCCAAAAGGGAAACCTTCGTGCCACTGATTTTCCCTGTTTGCCGCTATTCCCTGACCCCGCCGTTTCGAGTGCAAATGAGGTAGAGATGGCGGTTCCCGGTGGTGTCATAACTGTTCGTCATGCAAATTGAACAAATTATATTCCTAGTGTCTCCTAGTGTCTCCTACTCTTCAAAAGTGGATATTTTGGATTTCTTTTCGTGTCATAACCAGTACTGATAGTTTCTAGTACTGCCAGTTTCTAGGATACTTTTTGGGTTAGTCAATACAAACCATGAAAACTTGAATTGACGGAAGCTATGATCTTCATTTGATTCCACTAGGTGGCGGAGAATTTGGGGCTAACGGATCGAATCCAGCAAGTGTTAGCCAACGACCTTCTGTCTGTACGGCCGGCGGACTTTGAGCATGCGTCGACGCAAACTGGGCCTGCAGCTGCTGCCATGTTCCCCGGTTTCCACCAGGACGCCGCACCTCGTGTAGACCACCCCACGAACTTGACCTTGCAACAAGTATGGAGGTACATGTCTAAACAACCTTCCAGTGAAACTAGATTGAATGGAAACACTAAGGCAGGGACACTTCTTCTGTTGAGTATGTTTCTTGTTGAGATATGACTATTAAAGGGATCCCTACGCATATTTAAAATGCGTCGTTTGTGTACCGGATGCCAAAGTTACGAAGCGGCAAAATTCTGGTGGCAAATTTAAGCTGCGACTTTTTCTAAAGTGAAGATATATACCTATTTTTTTCGATTTTAGGGAAGTTCTTATAGGCTATTGGCAATTTTAGATGTATATATTAGAATTTCGTCTTTGAAAAACATGTAATGTGAAGCAATGGCCATTGTTGCTTTTTAGGGGCTTCTTTGGTACCTTTGTGGTTGGGGTAATGGTGTTGCTTCTCATCACACATTGTTGTGATAGAATGGTAAAAAGTAGTTGAGAATTGTTTATAAGCAATGAGTTTGGTTATACAATCTAAAACTCCATCCACTTGCCATTGAAAAAGTTATATGACCTAAAATTTCTCACTTTTGTTGCTTGTGAGAAGCAACTCCTTTGTTCCTAGTATATAGTCTTCTTGTTTGCTTTATTTTGTGCAAGTACAAACCATAGAACTTTGGTTGCTATTTTTATTGGAGGCTATGCTAGAGATTGTTTTGCAAGTAGTGTGCCATGGCTTGTGGTAGGTACATGTTACTACCTCCTTCATTTGGTGTGTGGTGTCATATGTACTCACTATTAGGCATAGTAATCAACATGCAATATGCTAACTACTATTGTACTACACTTCTACTTTATGACTCAAAGGAAAAGTAATCTTGAACAACTTTTAACATATGTATAATTTGATTTAGTTGTTAAAAAAATATAATTAATGTTGATTTCATTGAATTGATGAAAATTCGTATCATTGACACTCTTTGAATTGGGTGTCTTGTTCATGTCTAACTAATGTAACACGCTAGCTTCATCGTTGAAGCGTGACATTCATAGTCAGACCCTTTCCATTACTGTTCACAAATGTAGCTAAATTTAGCGATGCTTCTACCAAAAATTTTGACTGCCACAGTGTTAAGTTTGAAAACCTAGCACATTTAACATTGTGTTTTTAGAAATTTGTGCTAACTTAGAAAATCACATTAGGAACCACTGATTTTCCACTAGGGTATAACTAAGCAGTTCATGAAGAAGTACTTGGATCAGGTCCAGTGTTCACAAATATGGCTAAACTTCTACCCTAAAAGACTCGTGACTGGAAAGAACAGAAATCAGATTGTTAAATTTGAAATTTTTAGCACATTTACGACCGTTTCTAGCAACATGAGCTACTTCTGAAAATTGCATTTGGGACTACTATCAGGTCAGCAAACAACCTCAGTTTAAGCCGGAGCTCGGACGTTTCAGAACTGCAACCGAATGCTCAAACTGACACTGACATGGTGGAGGAGAATCTGGCCTTTGGACAAGAAGCAGGTGCTGCTGGGAGGCCAGCTCCAGAGATTATGATAAACCAGGCTGTGAATCAGAGCCGTGGATTAATGACTGATCAGTACAGGTCTCCAGTCTCTTCTTTTTCTGCGTCATTTTATGTTTTTCACTAGGGTGGATCCAAAAATCTAACCAGTGCAGGCTCTCAATTCTGGTGAATTTTGCAAACCATTTCTGTTACTTCTGTAACTTCAATAGGATTTCTAACAATACTCAATCAGATTTTCAACGAAAGCGCTGTAATGTCTGTCTAAATAATCACATCTTCTCCTTGAATTTCCCACAGGCTTGTAGCCAGACACATATATTTATAGAAATCTGGGGATTGATAGTCTACAATGGAATGGTTGCAGGTCCCTATGGTCCGGTGGAGGAGAGGGTGAGGGCTCGTCTGCAAGGACTTACAGTGTCTCCCCAGAACTGCAGCAGCAGATTCATGCTAATCCAGGTTTCTCTGCAGATGACAGGTACTGCCGTAAAACTGTGCTGGTTTCTTGCAATTTTTTTGATTGGTTTTGAATGTTGTTGGAAGAATTTTGAGGGGGGCAGTAACTTAACTTAATAGTTAAACTTTACGCTAAAGCTCTGTGAAGTAGTCCTGTCCCTTCCCGTTGTGCATAGTTAGTGCTTTGTAAGTTAAACTAGTGGGCTTCTCATTCTATGTTCAATTTTTACATTAGCTGCTCTGACATCCTACTGTCAGATGGAATTCATCAGGTAGAATGTCTGATCAAGTATTGTCCCCTCAGTGTTTGTCATTCACGAGAGTTCTCATTTGAAATTGCTCAATGCGTGCTAGCTAATGTGTTTCAACCTCTGAAGTGTCGCCAATAGCGACTGAAGGGTAAACGGTTTACTATACAACTATTCGAATCTGAGAAAATTTGGTGATATAGAATTCGCCATTTTTAAACAAATGTTTCCAGAGTCCATAACATTCTAGAGAATTCTGATTGAACAACCCTTGGATTGTCATGAAAAGGGAGCCCTAAACCCTAAACCCTTGAGTCCATCAGCCATTGTCTTCACATGTGAAACATGTCAAAAGCTTTGATTTTAGTTGTTTTGCTCTGATCTGCCATGATTTTGCTTTAAACAAACTCTTATTTGGCACTATCCCTAGATTCCCTACTACTCAAGAATGTTATGTCTGATTTATACAGTAGGGTACAAGTTGGTGAATTGCTCCAATGTACGAAGTCTTGTTATTGGCGTTGTTACTAAGTCTTATTATTGGCTATGACATGCAATCTCAGAACGTCAACCTCAGGCACACTCCACAGCCAGTTCCCAGGCCCCCGAAACCTCAACCAAATAAGACGAACGAATTCCTGCGGCGACCAATACGAAATCCAAAAATACCACACCTTAGATGAAGCTCAAGAGATGCACCACCAGTGGCGACAGCAACTGAACTCGACATCCGAACTGGCTGACAACAACACGGACGCCACCGACGCCACCCATCTGCCAGCCGGACAGAATTTGCCATTTCAGGGATCGTGGCAACGTGATATTATTACTTCACCAAATTGGCAGATACCAAACCCAACCGAGCTTTCAAAGAGACCAACTGGTGCCCGCAGCAATGTGAAACTCGTGAACCAGGTGTCTAAATTTGCTGGGCCGTTGCTGAGAGGACAGTCGATGTCTGCCCTGGAGTTGCTGAAAGATGTGGATAAGTATCAAAAAGAGGCTGCGGAGGTTTTCAATGTGCCGTACGACGTGAAGCCTGGTCATGCTATGCGGGAGCCTCCGGGGCCAACTCATGTGCAGGTAACATACTGCAATTCTCCTGTGGATTTAGAGGTTGTCGTCTCTGGAATTTAGTCAGTACCTGCCGTTGAAATATTTGGTAGGAGGCCACCGTTGTATTCCGTAATTGAATGAGACCTGATTCTACTGCACCAAAGAATGCAGTACTTGGGTAGGGTATGGAAAATTTGTGAAGGTTCAAAGTTTATTGGTAGATAGCCTAAACCAATGTAAATTTTAGTGTTGAGTTGATGTACATTTTCAACTTAGTCTATATGTCTTCATTGTGTAAGATTTTGAGTGTCGTATTTAGGTGTATCCCCAATAGGTATCCTTACCGTTAGTTTTGTTGTTTTGTGTGATTTCAAGCGCCAGAATTGTGACATTCAAGTGCTCAAAGCTCTGGAAACTAGGATTTCTATTGACCTAAGTTCCCAGACAAATATCTAGAATCTAGTTAAGTCAGTTTACAAACTAGAAACTAAAAAGTTGTGAAGATACAAAGTTTATTGATAGAAGACTTATACCAACACAAGTCCTTAACATATCAGTTTGATGTGCATTCTCAAAACCAGTATGTACTCATTGTGCAAGCTTTTAGGGTGTCACATTTTGCTGTGAAATTCAATTAGGTACCTTTCAACTTCAATTTCATCAGATTAGTTGGTGCAATTAGAGCACCAAAATCGTGACATTCAAGTGCACAAAGCTCTGGAAACTCAGAAACTTGGACTGGCATGAATCTAAGTTTCTCCACATGCGTCTTGCAATGTGCTAATATCGTGACTTTCTCGCAGTAACGAAATAGCGAAGTTGACATTCTCTACCTTACTTTATCTCCTCCAGTCCTCACACATTTGAGACTTCACATGGAGATTTGGACATACTTCTTTACTTTGGCAGCTTTTTGACGTGCCAGTGTGGTATAATTCACATGGTTTCCGATTCTTCACTTCACTAGAGACCATAGTCAGGAGCCTTGTTGAAAATGTGAAACTTTTCATTGCCTACAGATCACTAGACCCAGCCCCAAGGGTCATCGAAGGAGTTTGGGAGTGGAGCTGGCCACCTCCAGTGGACCAGTCCATGCTGGGCATGACGAAGCCGCTGCCAACCATATGCTGGCGGAACGGCGCCGTAGAAAGAAGCAGAAGGAGAATTTCTCTGCCTTGAGAAAATTGGTCCCCATCATCTCCAAGGTAAGGGAAATCCGAAACTCTAAAACCCTAAACCCTACACTGGAAGTAA
This sequence comes from Pseudoscleropodium purum, assembly GCA_963969395.1. Taxonomy (NCBI): domain Eukaryota; kingdom Viridiplantae; phylum Streptophyta; class Bryopsida; order Hypnales; family Brachytheciaceae; genus Pseudoscleropodium; species Pseudoscleropodium purum. The sequence continues at coordinate 32,819,951 of OZ017795.1, forward strand.
GTGCTCAAATTAAAGTTTAACAACATCAGCTGCGAGAGCCTGCCATGTAGATGAAATTTTTAACTTAATCCCTCTCAAGGTATCCAGGGAAGGATGATGCCTGCTGTCAAGGATCCAAGGAGGGGAACACAACCAATCTCAAGTTATGCAATGTTATGTCTTCTTCAAAATTTGTGCTTCTATCAAGGATTCTTGTAAAGATTTCTTTCTTCTTTCCAATGATGTTTAATTACACCATCTTCTTGGAAATTTCTTCAACGAATTTTAGTTGGATGTAGTGCTAGAGCTTTCAAAAAATTCCACAACCATCGGGTGGATGGTTGAGCATTTAGTGCTTAATTTGTTTTGCAACTGTGCAAGTTAGGGTGCACAGTGAGTACTTATTGAATTTTTGAGAATACACACCATAGCGACGTTTGAACTCATGTAAATTTGAGGCTATCTACAAACTTGAACCCTTGTAACTTTCGATATGACATCCGAATTATACATTCTCAGGTGTGTTGGGATCCTCTTTGTTAACAAGGATATTCTGAAATTTAAATTTGTTTTATTGATGTTTAGTGCATGAACTGCCGCTTTTAATCGGTTCCTGAATGCTGGTTATGACTTCCTCAATGTAAGGAACATAAATTTGAACGTCAATTTTATTAAATTGAAAGAAATTCACGACTTCGGCACGCACTTTTCAAGATAGGTGTCCTAAACACAAATCTCAACACTTTGCTCTCGTCTTTGAAGCTTTATCATCAACATTGTTAACCGGACACAATTATGAGCCCCCAAAATTGTGGCATTCATCTCCACAAAGCTCTGAAAACTAGGACTGGTGAGGAAAATCGCCAATTTAACAAAATTGCTGCTCTGAATGCACTAGAGCGTCACAATTTTGACGCTCTGAATCACGCTTACTTAACCAAGTTGACCTTTTCTTTTCTTTTGTTGGTTGGTTGCAGGCGGACAAGGCTTCCACTTTGATCGACGCAATAACATACCTCACATTACTGCAAACCCAAATCCAAGAATTGGAGGCCAGCAAGGAGGACATTGATAAGCGGTGTGCAATTCTGGAGGACAGATGCAAGGGACTGAGAGAACGGAACCAGGAGCTTGTCGAAATGCTTGCCAAGGACCAGCCACCAGGCAGCGCAATCCACCTGAACCTCGTCCATTTGAACCTCAAATCGATGAATTCCAGTTAAGAATCTAGAATTCTGATAGATCTGTGCTCTACTACCCAACTTTGATTTGTTGTCAATTAGTGCGAGCTGTGCCTTGTGCACCTGATGTGAGGGTCAAATTTGGATAATTTTTTTGTCAAAAGTGCCACATGTCATCTTGTGATTGGTTTAGGGTGACATGGACCTTCACAATGTGATATGGATGACCCTTGTGGATGTTAGTTTGGTTTTGGTATCTTAGAAAAGTTGTTTCGAGCACTTAGGGATTGAAGTTGCACACATCTTGGTCATGAATTGAAGAGACATTTTTGATTGATGTGCACATTTGCATATACAGTTGGCATTTACATACGGATGCCATCTTTGCATGTAGGCTTTGGTTTTTAGTGGTGAATGCTAGTTTGAAACAATGGATGTGGACCCTAAACAAAGAGACTCTCCAAAGACACCAACTACTTGGAGTAGTTGGAATTATTTCTCTATTTTTCTTATCCATGAAATGACATGATAGTGCTTCATATAGGAATGACAACTTTTGAATGTGAGAGTCACCAGCAATGAATGTTGTGGTCAACTATTGTTTTAGCATTAGAGAAACATTAATTCCCTTTGTCTCAAAATAAATTTGTGATCTCTATTAGGAAACTAGGGGAATACCACATGATTTATTTTGATACAAAGGGATTAGTCCACTGCCCATTGTGAGCTAAAAAGGCTAATGAAGTTATGTCTAAATTTGAGAGCTAGTCAAATTTCCATATGGTAAGGTTGAGGAACTTAGTTTGGTTTCTTTGAGGTGGAAGTGCTAGAGATCCAATTGCTACTTGCATTCAAAAAGGATTGTATGTGTATTCACCATATAAAGTCCTATTACATCCCCATTGTATACTGAAATTTAACCTTGTATTCATATTGTTATTACTATGGTATGAATTTGTAATTAAATAGAATAGTGTAGTCAAATATAATAAGGATGCAAGGATGCCAAAATGACCCATGCCTCATTGGTAAACAATGTTATGTAATGGGTTAGTCATAGCACCAACAATGTAAACACTTCTTGGTTGGACAACAGTATTAAGACATTGTAGAGTTTGATTCCTAACAATGTTTGAAGTGAACCATAAGTTAGCTCATTGTTAGCTAGTGCATTTAGAAAAATAATCAGTTGGAGTGTAAAAAGGGAGGATCCAAAACTAGACCCAAAATTGGTAGGACAAGCAACCAACTAATGTGCAAAAATGAAAGGTGGATATGTAGACACTACTACTATGACATTATCAAATTTTAACCGCTTGCCCTTTTAAATCCAAGGCTAATACTTGGGATATTATAGGTGGGTATATTCTCAAACAAGGTGGGTATTACTTTAGGTTAGCTATTGAAGGACTTGGAGTGTTTGAACAAAGTGGATGTGGGTATTGCTTTAGGAGTTGATGGTGGTTGCCAACCCCTCTTTTGGCATTCGTGTTTATTGAATGTAATGAAATTTGGAGTTTAGGTTCAATATTAGTGTATATTTGAAAAAAGAGGATTGTAGCCTTTGCAAATTTGAAGTCGATAGAAAGTAGCTAGTGAGAATTTGATATTAGAAGAAATAAACTAGAAGATTTGATGAGGAGAAGATGCAACCATTGCCCTTTGAAAAGGACCTAGAGGCAAATTACTGGGGTAGCTCCTCAAACTTCCTGAACACTAATCACTAGCGTACCATTGAGAATTACAAGCTTTGCAATTATGACTCTTCCTATCAAAGTCTCTTTATATGTATTTGTGGGTAGGTGCATTAACTAATATTGAAATATAGAAAGCACTTTTATGTTTTTCCTACGTCATGGAATGCGCTTATATCAATGAAACTCATTCTCCTACTTCCATTCTCACCAATGACCAATGAAACTATTTTTGTCTTTTAGTGCTTTTTTTTCTCACCAGTCTTCACAATCTGAGCCCACGCTTCTTCCATCCTTTGACTAAGCCCACACTTATTCCCTCCTTTGAATGAGCCCAGTGCTCGGACTTCATCTCACCAAAAACTGGCCTCTTGAGTGAGGGCAGCAAGGGGACACTGGTCCAATAAAAAAGCCCTGTCATACCACCCTTATTCCCTCCTTTGATTGGAGGTGCCCGTGCGAACCCCCCAAAGCGTCCCACCTTTATAACTCCAGGTCCCAAGCGCTTCCAACGCTCGTCACTTGTCTCCACGCCGCGCGTCCTCCTTCTCTCAGTTGTCTCTGTTTCATCTGGCGCCGTTGCCGTTGCGCCATTGCGAGCCATTCGTACACTTCACGACTGATCCTTCTCTTCGCAATGGCCACCGCGACTCTCGCCGCTTGTACTTGCGCCAAAATCACCAGCACCAGCGACACCTCCTCCACCACCCCCAAAACTGTATTGCAACAACACGTTCGCATTCGCAGTGGCACCCCACTGCCATGGAACCAGAGAACGGGACCTTTGCGTGTAGCGCAGCAACGGACGGAACCCGAGCTGTACGACGGCATCGCCCACTTCTACGATGAGTCGTCCGGTGTGTGGGAAGACATTTGGGGCGAGCACATGCACCATGGATACTACGACCTCGACGAAATCGAAACGACCACGGCCACCATGGGGCCTGGTGATGGAGAACCGGATCATCGTCGTGCGCAACTGAACATGATCGAGAAGTCGCTCGCGTACGCTGGGGTCCCGGGTAGAATTCCAGTTCCAAGCAACCCAATTTTTCTTTTCTGTTTTCCGAGTTCTAGTTCCCAGGTATGGTTGCAATTTTTGAAACGGAGACGATTGGGTCAGGTCTGGGAATTGGGGTCGCATTCGATTCTCGCTGATGGACTGGATCTTTTGTATTCTCCTTGTATTCTCTGTTTCCCCTGTTTTTGTTAGCAGCTATGGCATGCAATATTTGAAATGTGGACGATTGGGTGTTGGGCTATGGCAATTGGGGATACATTCGATTCTCACTGAACCGTGGTTTGTGATTTGAATCTTTTGTATATCTCGCGCGCTGGGGAATTTGCCTCGTTCGTGTATGTGCGTGATCGCCACCAAGAGGGTTCCAATTGGAATTTGAAGTGCGACGGTTGCCGTTTCTTGCTTCATGAATCGCATCTTTTCAATGCCGTTTGTCGTAGTTCTTGGGATCGCTTCGTTGTGGTAGCTGTTCGCTACGGCAATTTCTTGAATGTCTTTTATGTGATTTTGAAGGTTTTTCATCACATTGTCGAACCCTATGCGTTGGAGAGCACTTCCAACTATTTCAGGATTGGTAGTAGTTTCGTTTGTTAGTTTGGTGTCGTGTGTCCATGTCGAGCAAATTGGGTAATCGTTGGCTTATGGACGAATTTGGGGATTTGGAGGTTTCGAGGATTGGTGAAATTTGGAAACAGTCATGCTAATGGTGGGGTTTATGTCGTGCGCAGATAGTAAGGAGGCCAGGCCAAAGTCGATAGTGGACGTGGGGTGCGGCATTGGAGGCAGCTCCCGCTACTTGGCTCGCAAGTACGAGGCGAAGGTGAGCTCCATCACGCTCAGCCCCGTGCAAGTGGAGAGGGCCGTGGACATCACTGCCAAGCAGGACTTGTCGGACCTTGTCAACTTCCAAGTGGCCAATGCACTGAAGCAGCCCTTTCAAGATAACTCTTTTGATCTGGTGTGGTCCATGGAGAGCGGCGAGCATATGCCGGACAAGAAACAGGTGACTCCTTGTTCTCCTCCTTGCTCACTGATTATCTCCGTTCTTTTCTAGTTCTTGGTTGAGTAAATCTAATCTTTTTGCAGTTTGCATTCATGGTATCATTCTTTGGTAGTTGTGAGAATTCAACCTTCTCTGTTGTTGATGGGAACCATAATCATTTTGCAGTTTGCGTGCATAACATTCTCCAGTATTTGTGAGAATTCAAACTCCTTTGTTGTTAATGGCAACCAGACATTTGACAAGCATTGCAAAGAGCGTGCATGAATGGTTAACACTTGTTTTCTTTCTGTAACTTTTGGTCCGTCCCACCGAGAATGAGCTCGAGATTGTGCACAAAAAAAATGTGTATTTCTTTTCCTAGGGTGTTTAGGGAGACGTTCAAGAATTTCATGTGATGTGGATGTCTTCTGCTAAGTCTTGTGGTATTCTGCATTGCTTTTGGGTTGAAGTTTGTGGGGGAGCTTGCGCGAGTGGCAGCGCCAGGCGGTCGCATCATTTTGGTGACGTGGTGTCACCGTGATTTGAAGCCCGGTGAAAAATCTCTGAAACCGGATGAGCAGGTACAATACTAATATTTGCACAATACAAAGCAATTGCAATTCTGATGCATCAGAAGAAATTCCAGTCATTTGTCCCCAAGGCGCTTAGTTCCCTGCATTCACAAAGTTATTGCTCAAGATTTGGGTTTTGGTTGATGACAGACATGCTTCTTGACAAAAATAACCTTGTTGGCACAGACTTTAAACCTCTGATGCATGGATGGGCAGATATTTGGAATGATAAAATCTGTTAAGTTTTCTCTTAATTTATTTTTCTTTTGTAGCACTCATTCATTTTTGGGTGATGAGATTCAGGAGCTTTTGAACAAGATTTGTGATGTGTACTTCTTGCCAGCTTGGTGCTCACCTTCTGATTACGTCAGCATAGCCATGGATTTGGGTCTCCAGGTCAGTATAGTTTTATTTACTTCAATGTGCATTTCCATTTCCATTTGCATCTATCTTTATAACCTAATTTGCTTCATTTACTTTTAAAATTAGTAGAATGTTGGCAAAATGTGGTGACGTGTATACTATGACAATAGAATAGAGGAAATGCACTGTCGTGGCCATGATATTGTGAGCATGAGAACTAAGAACAAATGCATTTGATTTATCAATATTGAGGTTCTTTTGTGGTTACAGGACATCAAAAGTGAAGATTGGTCCAAGTACGTGACCCCCTTCTGGCCAGCAGTGATGAAAACTGCCTTGAGTGTGCAAGGCCTGATGGGATTGGCCAAGTCAGGTTGGACTACGGTGAAGGGAGCTTTTGCTATGACACTAATGATCCAAGGATACCAGAAAGGACTCATCAAATTTGCCGCCATCACTGCAAGGAAGCCTGAGTGATAAATCTTATGCCTGTGAAGAAAAGTGTCATCTTTTCTGTGGGTGTTAGTGCTCTCCCATAGAATGTTTTGAGTCAAACTAATTAATTGTACATGATTGATTATCTCTATTCAATCTCATGTAATATAAACCATTATACTGACTTTGTTGGATTCTCTGGGAATGTTTTCGGTTTTCCCTGAAGGGATTCTTGATTTGGTGAATTGGGAAGTTGAGTTTATGCTTGAGGAGATTGTGGTGTTGACTGGTCCTGAGGCATCTATTGAGCTGGACCAAATTGGAAATGATATCGATTTGACCCAAAGAGCATTTGATTGACTTTGCTACATAACATAGTTAACCCTAGACCGCCCAGCCCCCGTTTGCGTTACAGACACGCTCCAGAAGGCCACAGTAGAGAATGAACCTGCCGAGGCAATGCCTCGAATTGTGTAAATCCACCGTTCGAGGAACTAGTGAGGTTAGGGGCGATGCTAAAATCCGCTAGAAGATGCCGTAGAAGTCGGATACATGCGTAGATTATAGTACTTGATCAACTTCGAGGGCGGAAAGCCAGACGATGTTTTCAAGGGCTGAGGGAAGATTTCCTCAAATTGCCACGATCTCGAGATTGCTTCCGTAACAAACTTACGGGGGTTCAGATGACACCCCAGTAGTGAGACGTGACTGCAAGAAATGGCTCAAAATCTGTGAAAGCAGTCAAATGCAAAGGTCCGAAAGCCACGCATTGGGACAAAGTCAGAGAAAGGTGACCGGAACTGACCGGAAGATGAACGCACCTCACACAAGCTACTCCCGGTTTTTCCTGTGTCTGCATGCAGGTGCGCCTCAGTGCGTTGTCGAAGGAATGAAGCCAGTTCACCGCAAATGCCCCTCATACAAATACGTAGCAAACAATCTCGCAAGCACGCAAAACTGATTGACATAAGTATCGCATTTTGGATTGAAATGAATTGTCATCAGGACTCGTCAACTGGATCCGAGATGCAACGGTCTTCCACCGGCTCCTTCCGATCAGTTTTAGGACATTCTCCTTAAACTACCGAGTTCCGTGTTCTGCTATTGCTCAATCCGCCCTCCGCTTGTGGACAATGCAATCGCCTCTGCTCAAAGAAGCTCGTCCAATCAACGCAACCCTAATGCGTCTCAAGGACCTTCACTTTGTACTGTACTGTACAACCCCATCAGATTTCATCACGAGTGCACCAGGACTCTTTTCAATTTCGAGTGGATAGAATACGTCCCCTTGAGTGGTCTAGTGTTAAGGTAGGAGTACCTAAATGTAACACTTATTCGAGATGTGATGATCTTGAGGGTCTCTGCAGAATAGTATGGCTTGTGCTAGTTAGGAAATGAGCATAGATGCCAAGAAAATTGGTTTTGTAATTTTTTTAGTTGATATGAATAAAGTAGAAATTTTCAAAAGAACCCCCGTAGATGCACCTACTCTAAATAGTATACCTCTATTGAAGTGCACATGGATAACCACAAAAATAACATCAAGGATATTGTATTACACATAGGATTTTATAAAAATAAAGGTTTGCATTGTAATCTCCACTAGTTGTAGATTGTGTTCCCGCCACATTCTTACCAAAATACCCCTTTTATAACTGGGCCAACTTCTCATAACCATACATCTCTACTTTGCCTCCACCTCCACCTCACTTTAAAGTATTTTTAAGGTGTCCTCAAACAACTAGTATTATTTTTAGGTACTCCTACTTTACCTAGTCTAAACCATTCTTCCATAATGCCTCTTTAGATAAATAGGAGCAAATTTGATTATAACCTCAAGGACATTGATTGGCTAGATGTAACTTTTGGCTAGGTTGCAAGTGTTGTTGGATGGATTTGGAAATCAGGAAGGAGGGATGGGCCTAGGCACACAAAATCAACAGAGTTGAGCCTTTAGTCTTCTTCATACCAAATAAAAGCCTAAAGATGCACCAAAGTTTACGAAGTGGGTGGGTAGAATTACCAAGAATAATTTTAGTGGTTTCAAAAAGTTATAGCGCTAGGGGGCTCCCACTTTAAAGAGAAGCAAAAGGTTCCCCCCTAACACTTGTTAACAATATTAAATAAGTCTTTACTTCCCAATATCAAAATAACTCAATAAGATGAGATTCCACTTTACACATTCCATTTGATTTGATGATAACATGCAACCAATGTTTAGGGCGATATCAGAGGGATGGTGGTAATTGTCTTTCAATTCTCAAGTGGATAGAAGTTATTTTCTCTGGTTTCCATTTTGTTTTTTTAATTAGAATTGGAATTTTTAGATGGCAATTATTGTTGTAGTTGAAATCTAAACTAATTATTTTGATTATTAGCCCTATAATGTCCAATTCTATTTTTTTTGTAAATTATATATTTTTACTCATATATTTGTACAAAATAGTACATCATTTATCTCAATTTCAGCAAATTGGTCAAAAATCAAGTTAGATTTCTTTTTTTTAAATGCAAGCAATAGTTTGAATGAAGAAGTTACTTGGATAAAACATCATACACAATTAAACAACCCATTCACATCAGTGACAAAAATATAGCAATTGTAAGGTAGTAACTATTTGATCTTAAAAGAGCTAAAAGTAATCAATCTAAGCATGTATTTTTAAATAATTTGAAATTGATCCATAACTAATAATTCATACTTACTAGTTAGATGTCATAAATCTTGCACTAGATCAAATAGTATAAGAGGTGTTGCATTTACCCTTTGATTGTTTTTTACAAAAAGTGTCTAAAATTTCAAATGCATTGAAAATAACTGAAATTATATAGAATCATTTATCAAATTTTCACTTTCATATGTACAAATTTGTACTATACTATTGTAGGAATTTGTGGAAAAAATTTAGACCATTTAACTATGGAGATTGAAAGTTTATAACATTTGAAGTTAAGAGAAAATAAATTTTGGGCCCTATCCAATTAGGTCAAAACTATTTGACTCAACCTTGTGGTAAAAGAGGCATTATTCAACTTTAGGAACTTTGACCATTAGATAGGTAGTTATGTAAATTACTTGCATGCCAATTCTCAAAACTAATGGAGGTATGTACCATATCCCAAAACATTTTGTATTGAGAGGATGCCCCAAAAGAAACAATTCATGAGCAAAATTTTAATTTTTTCTAGAGAACTCATTTTTTGGAAGAATCAAAATTCCAACCATCAATACAAATCTTTCTTCCCTTAATTAGATCAAATAAAAATATAAATAAATGAATCTTACAAATTTACACTTGAATTTATGCAAAAGGATTGTTTCCTCTTGCTTTGATGAAGTGGTGTTAGGTGAGTATCTAATTCTGAAGTTTAATGGGTATTTCTACTTGAATCCATAACTAATCACCTAGCCTAGTTGACAAGTTGGTGTAGAAGATAACAATAATTTTAGCAAGTAAAAGTACAATCAACTCTAAAAACATATTACATTCCTTACTAAAAATTTTGTAGCCTAAAATTAAGGAAAACACAAATTTGAGATTGCTAAAAATGGTTATATATAATATTGGCCACTAGGTAGTTGTAACTAAAATCAATTGGTTGCTATAGTGTTGAAACTACACAAACTTAAAAGAGCAATAATCAAAATCTAAAATGCAAGAATGCATATGTGAAAAGCAAGAACATGAATCTTGAACTAAAGAACACAAATTTGGAACGCAAAATATGAATGTAGAAGTGCAAGATCAAAAAACCTAACCGCAAGAATTCAAACCTAAAAATGCAACAACAAAATTAGATCTTGAATTCCATGGCCCCTACATGATATAATGAGGAATTAACTCCAAAGAAGAAGCTAGCAAAAGCTACTACCTTTTGAGTAAAACTAGACCAAATAAATTAATTGCAAGGAGCACAAAACCTATTCCAAATCAAACTCTCTTCTCCAACACTCCTAGTTTATAGGGATGAATTTGCAAATTTGGTAGCGTGTTCCGTGTGACCAAGTAAATTCATGTTGGACAAAATCTTCCACAATAAATTTCCATTGAGCAAACAAACATTGCTAAGTCAACAATACTTGCATTAAAAATTAAAAATTGAACAACCCAAATCACAAACACAGTAACAAAAAAATCACATACAAAAGCAATGGCTCATGGTAGTTGACATGACTACCACTTCACTACTCAATGTAGAAAATTTGTCATCTTTATCCTTGCATTTTGAAATCCTAGTGACTACACTTTTAAATTAGGTCTATTGAGACACTAAGGTAAACTACCCCATTCTAGACCAAATGGAGCAAGTTCATTGTAAACCAAATTATATTAGCAATGTATATTTAAAAACTTAAATATACATCACTAATATAATTTAGCCCACAATGGGCTTATTCCCATTTGGTCTCAAATGGAATAGTTTACCTCACATATACTAAGTCCAAACTTACACCCCAACCTCACCTCTCTTTGGCAACATGCATATAATAAAAAATATTTGCAAGTATTGCAATAGAAGGTAGCAAAGAGACAAAGATAGCTTACAACAATGATATGCATTACCCTAAATCTTAAGTGTAGATGTGAACACCCAAATAATAGCCTCACAACACAAGGCATTGAATTCTTGAAACTATTACAAGTAGAAATTTTTGTCATGGAAGACTTTTGCAAGTCCTTGTGACAATTATCAATACCCTCTATTATGTGAACAAGACCTCCATTAATCATCTTAGTGGGTTTGACCAAAAAAATAATATTTTCTACAAGTTTATAAAAATATGTACAAGCTTGGATAAGGTTTTCACTTTCATTCACTCAAAATTGACTTCATAGTAACCTACCCAAGTTTCCAATTAATTGTCTACTTAAAGGACTATTTTCTTTTGAAGGTTCAATTGATTTGTCAAAGGCCTTCAAAATAGTACTAAAAGTATTGCAATTCAAATTGTGGAAAATTATCAAATTAATACATTAATAGACACAAATATATATATCCTAATCATATGCAAATATATTGCAATATACGTTGATATATCATAACATATTACTATATATTTACATCATATACAATGGGATTTATAAACCTTCTTAACCCCTAATGCAGGTTGTCAGGGAAGATACGTGCAGTGTACAGATCCAACAAATGAATACATTGGGTCATAAGTTCCTCCCAAAATGTAGCATGAAGTTGAGAATTTTAGTGAACATACAATGGAGAGAGAGGGTGAAGGTCTAAAATTTTGACAACCTTTGGAGCTATCAGGGTACTGGGGTCATTTCTGGTATAATTTCAGTATTTCAAACACTGAAACAGTACAAGTAGCTATAAGTTCGCCAGATGGGGTGTAGGATATTTGGCCAGGTTGCTTTAACTACGAGATTGCAAGGGTGCCATACATGGCAGGTTGTGTTTGTTGTGCAGGGATTGCAATGCTCATCCAGTCCCCCGGTCACATATTGGGAGATTCAACCGGTCTGGTTTAGGGTGGTATACAAAGGACGCTCCGTGTGATTGGTAGGGTGGGCTAGTCGGGACTCTGAGAACTATTTCAGAAACCGGAGAGTTGCACAACCTTCCGGAGTCTAAACCCTTGACTCCGATACACCATGCTGCTGAAACCAACATTCTCGAATGCCCTTGTCTTCGAGGTTGTGTTGCTCTTCGGCAGTCTTTGGATTCAAACTCGCCATGAACAAATCTAGAACCCTCAGAATAGTAGTGGTGCACAATAATCTAGAAATTAGTGATGCACGCCATGAAGACTACAACTTGCTCTATATATACTTAGCTTCATTGCATCCTAATATAAACCGCCTACAGATTACTCTAGAAATCCCCGTCCCTACAACATCACAATCTCCTGGCAAGCGCAGCTGCCAATTCTTTATTGATCCCCTTGCTTCAATAATGAATAATAAACTCTATCATCTTCTTTGCCAACCAATTGAAGTCTAAGCAGTTGCTCCATGATCCAAGAAAAAGTCTCCATTGTCCTATAACCAATGAAAGTACCACAACTTTTAGACCACCGGCTGGGCCAGTTCCACATAACATGGTGGAAATACGTAACCACCCCACCGTCCTTTTATGTAGAAGTCCTAGTACAATGCCCTGTATCGGCTAAAATACACCAAAATGCATGTTCCCCCAGGTTGGAATTGTTCATTTTGACACATTATTTTTTTTCCCTCCTCCTAAAAATTCTCCAGCATTATGCCCCCAATTTAGTAGTTCAACTCAATGACAATAGACATCAAATAGGAACCCAAAATTTGAACCTTTCCTGAACCGTAGGCCAGAATAGGCCAAGAAGTGCAAAAAGGGTTAATAGAGGTTATGAATTTCAAGTTTGTTATAAGAAACGCTTGTTGGCGTTTTCACTTCAAAATGGTCAATTTTAGTGAATATTGTCACTTTTGGAACAAATTTTTTTAAAATAAAATAAAACTTGAATAATTTATAAAGCATTTCTAAAAAAGACATGCATGAAAATTCAAGTTTATAGATTTATCTCTAAAATTTATATACAAAAAAAATGATAAAAATATCAAAAAATAAATACTTTGAGGTTTGAAATTTAGAAATTAGTCAAAAAATTAAAAAAGAATAATAATAAAATTTATTTTTCCTAATATGAAGATGCTCCTTCTCAACCATTTGCATTTTGGGGAAAAAAAATTGTGTTCTATACACTTAGGCAGAGGTAGTGCACTTTGAGCACATGTGAAAGGTATATAATATATTATTCTTAGAAAATCTTTTAGTAGTCTTGTATAACTTTAGTGGAAGTCCTTATCTTCCAATTTTGACCTTCCAATTTGCATTTTTAGGGTGACAATAGTACTCCTCCTCCAAATGGCAAGGTAGACATCCTATCAAGAGATGTTTATAAAGAGTAAATTAGTTTTTTTTAATTGAAAAAAATTATTCAATGTCTACAACTACCATATGTAGCTTCATTTCAAATTTTAGACAAAATTGACATATGTTGCAAAATTTATGAGTAAAAAGCACCTGCAAAAAAGAAAGGCAAATGTTTTTTGCAATCACCTTTGATGTTTTGCTATTAGAATTGACCTCCCAATTTAATACAAGCACATGAGTTGGTACAAAAGGTGTGAGTTTGAAATTCAAAATTAATGAGAATTGTATGTATCCTTACAATATAATATTAGAAAGGTTAGAATGACTAGTTTTATTTTTAGACTTGCTATATAATTAATCGGATTGCTTTGATGTTTGTATGGATATGAATACAAAGAGTACTACACAAAAATTCTTACCACATGCTTTACAATAGACAAAATTTGTTGTTAAGAGCACCATTGGATGCAAAGGAAATTAAAAGTAACCTTACACCACCAATTATACTCCTGCTTTATATCTAGTTGGAATCTACATGTAATATAAATTTCTATTTGTTTGTAAACAAGAATTATTTTTTATAAATAATCAAGTTCTTTAAAATAATATTATAATAGTATAATGCTTCATGAATATAGGTGTAATGTACATGACAACAAATCATTGGTGAATCGAGAGATTCAATCCTAAACCTCTGAAACAACAAATAAAAATAAAAAATAAAAAATAAAAATGAGAGGTGTAAATTTGATGTCGGTCATCCCTAAGGATTTTTGCATTTGTAGGAATGCTTTGCATGGTTGCACAAAGCACATAATTATTGTTCCATATATTGGAGTTGTGTAGGCCTATCAATTTCTATGACCAATCAACAATCCTCTACACCTACAAAAGCTAACCTCCTCCTTTAGCTTAATAGAAGTGCTATTTTTGTAAGAAAGCATATATGGATGAGACATTCTAAAGAGAGATGATTGTCATGCTTATGTAAGCCCTCTCATTATGAATCCTTTGCCCACCATGTCAAAGAACTCTACTCCTAAAAAAAAACTAAAAAAACATAGATTCAAAGTTCACAAGATTTTTAGACACCTTAAAGCTTACAAGATTTGCACATATATAACTAAACCTCATAAAGATGCTTCATGCAGAATCTTATAAACATCCCTTTGAGGTAAAATCCAACCTTCATGAAATCAATTTTGCATTTAAATAAACTTGCATTTATCACAAATGACTCATATCTTCATCCGCCAATATCTTTGTCAGTTTATATCGGAATTCTAAGGGTATTATAGTTTTGGAAACCTCTAGACCCAATCTATGCTAAAAACCACCTGACTTTAGGAAAAAAACTAATCTTGGAACTCTTACTTGGTTTTGACTTCCCGGTTATGTAATAAAACGACCTATCTTTGGAAATTCAAAGGAAAAGGAGAAATTAACTACTTACCTTGAGAGTGGGGTCATCATTGAGGTTTAGGGTGTAGTCCTTGATATTCTTCTACCTCTGCCATCTTCTTCCTTCCTTTGGTATTCTTGCCTACGACTTAAAAGTGGAGTAAAATTACAAGGTCCAAGTTTGTTCCAAGACTACTCTATTCTTTTCCTGAACCTTTATTTCTTTCCCTTAGATACTATTTAAACTCCATTATTGTATTCCAGAAGTTGACTTTGAAATTTGTACAATAATGTTTGGTACAATTATTGCTTCCCTTCACTCTTATCCTCTAATTCAACTATAATCTTGTTTCCTCTAAGGTTTGGTGGTTCCAATTGTCCTCCCAAGATTTCCCTTTCAATCCACAATGCTCACTCAAAGCCTAATCCGCATTCCTCCTTCAAGTATTGTTGCAAGTGTATGTTGCTCCTCAAAATCTTTCCACCAATTGCATGTGATTCTTATGTCAAACTTTTCCCTTCTCAATGTACAATTTCACTTAGCTTCCTTGAGCTTGATTAGGTTTGGCTTTCTTTTAAATTTGAGTTGAGTTTTGATCCTCCCACTTTCTAGACCCTCACTGAAGTGACCCATTCTTTGGACCCTCACAAGGTGATTCTCTCTGGTCCCTTATTGGTGCCCCAATCTAGTCCTTTACTAAGGTGACCCACTCTCTGGATCCTCACTGGCCTTACCTGCTGGTTCTAAAGCCTTATCTAGCCCTTTTTTATATGTTGGCGGCCCTTGCGGCCTCCCTAGTATGCTAGATAGCTCTTTACGCCTTCCCTAGCAAGTATCAAGTCTTATTGGCAGGTATCGGGGTCTTATTGGTGGGTCTCTAGTCCCATAGCCCCCCTTCATATGCTAGCAACCCTTGTGTGGCCCCCTCATATGTTTGGACAACCCTTGTGTGATCCCCTCGTATGCTTGGACAACCTTGCGGCCTCACCCGGTAGGTATTAGGCCTTACTAGCAGGTCTCTGGTCCGATAGCCCTCTTTCATATGTTGGCAGCCCTGTGGCCCTCTTGTATGTTGGACAACCCTTGTATGGCTCCCCTTAAGGCTCAAGCCTTCATTAGTCTAGCTTAATAAATTTTACAATTCATGGAAACAATCCTAACTTATAAAGAGGGAGTATTCCCTTTCTTCCCCCTTTTCTACCAAATTACTGTTTTATCAAGTCCTACTTGAGATTTATCTATGGAGTGGAGGCATCTAAGCCAAAGCTTCGCCGTGGTATAAGAAACTTGTTAAATTCTAATAAAAACTAATAACCCAAAGTCAAAGCTATGTTGTGGTATGAGAAACTTGTTAAATTCTAAACAATGTCAATGTAAGTCACTTCGTGGCATACTCAAGAATTCAAAACACAATTAGAGCACTAGAGGTCCCCCTAAGCGGCATTGCCAAGGTACTGAGGGGAATTCTCTAGGATTAGTATAAACTTCCACCAAGACTCAACAACATAGACATAAGGACTTGAAATACATAAACTCAAGGCAATGCTTGAAGGGATCCCAATGTCCTTCAAAAGAGCTTGAAAAGTAACAACAAAGGGCTTAAAATGCCCAAAAGACACAAGAATTTGGCAATGTGGCCCAAATTGGCCAATAATCCAATTAAATGGATCCAAATGAGAAAAAGGCGGTTCGAAATGAACCTAAAAGGTGATTTGGAAGAGAAATGAGAGCCCTTAAATACTTTTCCAAGGGCCTCACTCTCCCCCCAATTCCTACTTGGTAACCTTATCACATAAGATTTTCAACCTAATCTTTTTAAATTTGACTTCTACATTGGATCTAATTTCTAATTTTTGGAGAAATATCCCAAATGGCAAACGGATTGTGCCAATGATTTCAAAATGCTATATCTTTTCAAAATTACCTTCTACCCCTTTTTTCAACCTCAAAAACCCAAAGAATCTTAACGGTAACTGGAAACTCAAAATAGGTAAAAACCTAAGTTTTGGGATTTTCACTATTCGACAAAAGTAACTAGCCTAGGTTCCTAGGTTCCTAGGTAGGTTCAAGGGATTAAGAAAAGACTCTAAGTTTGTCTTATTTCGATGTCATGTGCTCCCAATACGTCGATCAATTTTGCACTTGATCCTTGAATTTGCTGGTTTTAGAGGATCTTGCCAGTTTTAGCATATCCCGCTATCAGAATGTCACAAAACTTGTCAAAGCACTTTATAAACATAAAAGAAGTTTTACTATTTTTTAGTGAGATTTTACTACACTCATGGTAATTTCTACAATTTTACCACGTTGGATTCAAGTGGTTGACTACTTTAAAAAAATTTAAGATGATCAGAAAAAATCGAGAATTTTTAGGGGACCTCTCATGGAATTCTTCAAGAATTGTGCAAGCTTATAATCTTACCTTGCACACATGGAAAAGAAGTACAAATCCCGCTACCTTCTTTAATTTCTAGTGAATAGAAAATCTTTCATGAAAAGGGGAATCTTGGCAAAGCAATTGTGCCGTCGGACTCTTGGCATTATTCTTGCTTCAAATCACTGTATTTAGGTCATAGATGCCCTTTGATGCTCCAATTTGAGTTTCTTCATTTGTAGGCTAGCAATTGGAGTTTCTACTATTTCATCAGTGGGATGGGGAAACTGAAACCTATCACAGGAAATCTACACTAGGGTTCTCACAAGATTCTCTCATAACAGTTTTAGCCAATTTGTGTCTCATTGCACAAGTGGGTGTAGATAATCAGGCAATTTCTACTTATATACTTACTATCTACAAAATGTAGGTTTCTACCCTATTTACATGCGGGTTTGGGTTGTATATGTATAAAACTAGGCGTAAAGTGACTAGGGGGCATATTGGTATGTACAATATAGGTTTTGGTCCAACACGTGTTTCTAGTCTTTTCTCACCTAAAACCATACTAAAAAATTCTAGGAAATCAAAAAAATAAAGATTGAGTCCTAGGTGACGAAACCAAGATTCTCAGGTTGTTACATCAAAACTCATGTGATGATAGCACCCTCTTTGTAGGGCCTCCCATTATAAGAGGCCTTCTATATTGTCTCTTCCAACTACATTTATGAAGAACCTGTTGACCATAAGCTTTAGAACAAGAGGAGGGTATGATATGACTATTGACTCACATGTTGTTACATTAAAATAGAAGTTAATTATACAATTGTATTCTCAATTGGAAGGGGAGGGGGTATTTTGTCAAAATTAGAGAATCATTTCAATGGTGGAATTAGAAGATTATAAAGTGTATTTGAACTAGATGATGCTCATTCAAAAATGAAATTTTTGAGGATGTGTGCTTTTGGAATGAAATAGAATTTTCATTTAATTTTCAAAAATAATAGTAGAGTGATGAATATAGAAACTAAACAATGTTGCAACCTTTTATATTAAGAATAGACTCACACATAATTATTGTGAAGTGTATAACTGAAAGTGACTTTTGAGTTAAAATAGGAGTGCCCATTACCATTCAAATTTGCAATTTGACTATGTTGGGGTCAATTCCAAGAAGGGCACACATTTTTTAGAGGTGTAGGTTTGTTTCAAGAGTCAAACCTAGTAGAATTATAATTTTCCAATCAAAATTGTAATTTCTATGAATTTTTGAAGTGGCTAGCCTTGAAATTATTGAACTACCTTTAGACTAAAGTCATAAATAACCCATAAACAACTTATAACCGCCTAATCAAATACTAGATATTTTCTATTAATAGAATGACATGTTATTCCTTGTTGTCATAAAATCCTTGATTTTGTCATAGAATTCTAAAATTTTGTCATGATAGAAAGGAAATTTTTTTTTTGGAGGGGAGGGATTTTAGAGGGTTATCAGGCCAAAAGTAGATGATGGAATTAAGTTTCTAAAAGCCGATTTTTTTTTCAAAGAGACGGTGGCATTAAAAAGACAAAAGAGAGTATAAATCAATTTAGTTCAAGTGGCTAGGTAATTTGGGTATGAGATTAAGGGTGAGGTGCTACTCTATCCTATGGAAACTACAAGAACAAAAAATAAAAGGCAAAAATGAGTCAATGGATAATTCAAGAGTCTATGCTCTTTTTGGCAAGTGGATGGTTTTCATTCAAGTTATTTTTAAGCTTCCTTGAATTTGTATACAACAAATGGTGGCAGAATTTTTCTAATTGAAGTGATCTTAATTTTTTTTACCAAAAAATGTGTTAAAAATGAATCATCAAAGACACTTTATTAAATTTTTTTGGTACCTTCTAGCTTCTTGTTTTGGAATTTGGATCTCAAATTTAGCCATAAAAATAGTCTTTTTTGAACTTACATCCAACTAATGAAATGAAATTTACTAGATCTAGTTTCTACTAAATTTTGAAAATTTGAAAAATTCTTAATATTGAGTATTTTATCACAATGTGAAGTCCATGAATATAACCATAGTTTACTAATTTTTTAATTATAGATCGAATGGCACAAAAATTTGTGAGGCATTCAATATGCAATTGACTTTGGTGGTAGTATATTGGATGTTTCTGACTAAATTTGTAATGAATGTTTTGTGTTTATAAACACTTTCTTTAGTTATAAACTTATAATGTATTTTGATTGTTGCACATATCGAATTTGATGTCAATTCCAATTGTTGATTGAAATATATATGATGAGATGTAAGAAAGATTTTATTGTTTACAAAGTTATTATTAAAAGTTCCTACTTTAATTGCCTTCAAGTAAAGTGAAAAATTGTAGAAAGTTAGCAACTTGTTATAAATTAGAGTGCTTACAAGTTGGGAGTTCATACTTCATAGTAACAAATTTCATAATTTGGGGACCTATTAAATGTAAGATGATGACTTGACACACCAACATCTTCAAATTAAATAATTTAGTGAGTGTAATATGAAATGTCAATAGACAATAATGTGATGAAAATTCCAACAATAGAAAACAACTAATCAAAAGGGAAGTACAAAAGACATAATGTGGAAAAAATAATTTATTAAAAGAAAGAAGATTGTATTAAAGATATGCATTTCAAAGGTCAAAACATTATCTACAAGTTAGGCTCATCATTTCATGTGTTATGCTTTTATTGACCGAATCCTCCCAAACTATTGATTTTTTTGTCCAAGTACCCAACCATCTATGCTTTAGAATTTTTTTTAAAAGCACAATATCTTGTTATATAAATCTAGTTGCACTCAACGATGACCAACTTGATTCTTCAAAGGATCACTTAAAGTACAACTTCATCTAAATATTTTTAATAATAGAAAAAGCACTTCAAAAATCAAAGTGACCACATTTTGGTCGTTTAGAAAGTTAAGAATTAAATAATTAATCAATTATTGTTTGTTTTATATTGCTTTCAAGTTTGATTCTAAATTTTTTTTTATAAATTGCATGTTTTCATGCCAAACATTCATCTTAAAATCCTTCATTAGCAAACAAAACAAAATTCTTAAAGTTTATAGTACTGTAGTGTGCTATGAATTAAGCTAGATTTTCATTTGTAATTACCTATAGGGTACTTAAAATTAAGATTAAGTAGCTTTTTTTCTACTAGAAGGATCCCTTTAAATCATAATTATTAAGTAAATAGCCTCCAAACAAATACATGGTTTCAATGCATGTGGTTACAAACAGAGCATAAAGGGAAGTGACCTCCTAGAATTGCATTTCCTAAAGTATTGTCAATACTAAAATACCTCTTTTAAGGTGATAGAGTATAAAACCATGTACAAGCCTAACAGTAGGGCAATTAGGAAATGATTTTTGTACACATGGCATGTAGCCATTAAACAAAAATCATTTCTAATTTCCTACATTGAAACACTCAATCTCTGAATTCACTTCCTTCTTCCTCAATTGCTTTCTTCGTGTAACAAACCCTAAATTATATTGAAAAAATCAATTTTTCATTTTTTCATTTCATGTAAAACTTTTACATTCAATCCTAAACCCTAATCTCTTCAACATTTTTTTCTTCAATCTCATGCTACTAAAATTTGTCTTTTTCATGTTGCTAAAATTCTCTCAAATGAATTAATTTGAATTCATTCTTTGAAGTAAATTAATTTGAATTTGTCCTATGAAATGAATTAATTTGAATTCATTCTCTCAAATGAATTAAATCAAATTCATTCTATGAAATAAATTAATTTGAATTTATTCTACAAAATGAATTGTACAAAAATTTAATTAAATCCTTCAATATATTTAGTTTTAGTTATTTTTCTACAACCAATTACATTTTTCAAAGTCAATCATAATGCATAATTTATAAATAAAAAAATAATTAATTTGAATATTTGATTTACATATTATATGTTTATATGAAGAAGAATAAACAAAGTCTTGTTGTCACTATTACATACATATATCACATGACCAAATCGAACCATTGTTAACTTTTCAAAAAGAATTATTTTTCTCTTTTTGAATCATGTGACTAGTGTCACTTCAACAACATTTTTTTTCTTATTTCACATTGCACGGCAATGGAGGGTGGTCTTCGGTTTTTTAATCTCATCTGACGATTGCTATTTTTCACTTTGGGGGGGGGGGGGGGGGGTAAAAATAAGTTGCCTAACAATTCTTAGGAGATAGTCAATGTAGGTTTTAGTAGAGGCAATTACTGCTTCTTTTGAGGTGATAGTGACCTCCTAGAATTACATTTCTTGGCAACATAGTAATTTTAAGCAGCTCACTATGAACATGATTTTTATTTATTTTTCTTTGAAACTTTTACACATGTGCTAAAGAGTACTAGCTTTAAGGCCTGACAATTTTCATAATTTTTGACTAGCTATATGGTTAAAAAGATATTGCATAACATATAATTTCTAATGCTTGGCGAATAACTTGGGCAAAATCACTTTTTTAAGAAGTAAAAATTTGAATTTGGTTTCCTAGATTTTGTAAATATGAGGGAAGCTTTGACTCATTCCATTGTGATTAATGAGATGAGGGTTATGAAGAGTTTTACTTTGTGGATAGTTATGGAATCTCTACTTGAAAAGAAACTTTGAGGTCCTTTATTTGACTGAATTTTCAGTATTTTTGAAAAAAAATAAAAATATAGGATGTAGATTGTTTATTACAACCATTGGGATTGGCATTTTTCAATTTCATAACTAAATTCTTAACACTTTAGTATTTTGAATCATTCTCTACTTCTTTCTACTTACTAGTTACTACCTTTGTCTCCAATGGTCTTCTTATTACACAAAATGATTCACATTAAGGTTAAAAATAATATTTTTTTAACCCCTAAAGTTCCTTGACTATGTTTTTGCCAGAAACGCTCCAAAACTGCCATTTCTTGGACAAGTTTCAAAATTTAGAAAAAAAACATTTTTGGACACATGTAACCATAGGATCTTGTAGTAAACTAATTTGAGAAGATGTGAAAAAAATTTCAGAAATTTCCACCATGTAGATTGCAAGATATTAGCATTTGAAGTGACAAAATTCATTTTTTTGTCCTTGCAAAAAACCGGGCAGTTGAACTTCACAAGGTCAAATTTGTATGAAAAAATGTTCAAAATGATTGCAACTCTTTGGATTCATTCTTTAAGGCATGTTGGATACATGTTGGATACATGCTAGAAAAATCTCAAATCATTTGGAATTGTACAACATATTAGAAAAAAATAGTAAGTAGGTAGTAGTAGAGAATGATTCAAAATACTAAATTATTAAGAATTTAAATATGGAACTTAAAAATATCAATCCCAATGGTTGATATGTTGTAATAAGCAATTTACATCTTAGATTTTATTTTTTTTCAAAAATATTGAAAATTGGATAAGAAAAGGGATTTCAAAGTTTATTTTAGAGTAGAGAATCCATAATTGCCCGCAAACAAAAAATCCTCATAATTTTTGACTTGTTGATCAAAAGGGAATGATTCAAAGCTTTTCTTGTATATATAGGTCTAGAAAACGAATTTCAAATTTTGATTGTTGAAAAAAGTGATTTTTTCAGATCTGCCTGGACTGCCCGAGTTGAGAAACAAACTGCATATTAGGCTATAACTTTTGACTCTTATTTCCAAATGTCATGAAATTTGTTGCATATGAAAGATATTCCTTGTTTACACCTTCTACTACAATTTCAGCCTTAAATATGCAAATTTCTGGTCACAATGGCTTGCCCAAAATTTCTATAGAGCCAAAAGAAGCAGTCCAGTCCTTTGGGGGTTATAACTTGTTTTGCATTGTAAGTAGAGTTTGGTACACTCCTAGCATCCTAGAAGCTTTGGGGTTTCAAATGCCTTTTTAAAGTGCAATTTGGGAGTATGGAAACTTAAAATATTTGGGGCATTTTCAAGTACCATTGGGCAATTAATTGTTGAGTGTAAGATTGTCATTTTACAAACAATTAATATGGGTCCAAGACTATATGTGGAACTTTGTTACACCTCCTAGAGCTTCGTCTCTTTCAATCAAGCAACAATAAAAGAGATGCAAAAAATAAGAACAAATAATGTATATTAACTTCTTCAATCATTTCGTGTATCTTTTAATTGATAATTGCATGAATGGAGGGGAACTACTACTTGGAGTTGTTTGTTGGTCCTAAATAGTAATCAAAAGTTGAATTTGACTAATTTGCAACATCAAAAAGTGCAATATGAAGATAATTTTAGAACAAAAAATTATAGCCAATAAGAAGATCATTTTAGGAAAGAATGTGTATTTTTTCAAGCATGAATATGAAACATTTTTTGTTTGAAAATTTTTATATGTATTTCCAATTTATTTTTTCTACATATAGAGAGTATCAAGTTGTAAGATCTACATATGTGTGTTAAAAAAATTTGAAAGCTAAAATCTAACCATTTGGGAAGAATTGAAAACACTTCTTTTTGAAATTCAAGCAACTCAATCTTGTAATTGGTAAGGTTTTTTATTTTGAAATTTTAAGAGGGTGTACTCTAACAAGTTAACTAAAAGATCCTATGGTTGGATTTGTTAATGAATAAAGAAAGATGAAGATTTTATCTTTGTTTTGGAATGAAATACTTTGAAAAAATTTTGGACCTAAAACACCTTCCATTCTTTAGGGGTAGTGCTCTGAAATATTGAACATTTAAAGTAAATTAATGCAATTAGGAAATAATTGAAAATGAATATGTAGAATTTACAATGCTAGCCTAGTTTAATATGCATGCTCTTCACAACTGATATTATTTATTGCAATCCTTGTGCTTAGTGACAATTTTAGAAAAAAAAAAAACTATAATATTTTGCAAAATATTTTTCAACTTCAAATAAATGAAATAGCTAAAGACTTCCTACAAAATTCAAAGTAGAAAGATAACACCACACTTGAATGAAATGTATATAAAATTGGATGAAAAGATGATTTTTCATCCATAATTATCTTTTAAACTTGCTAGTGTAAGGTCTTGAATAAACAAACTTTAAATTTGCACTTGATTAGTTAGACTAAAGTCCTTTTTCTTTTTTTTGCTATTAGTAGTAGTAGAGAAAGTTTTGCATTGATAGAAGCTACCTTGAAGAAGTTCTAGTAGCTACCCATAGAATTTTTTCTTGGGAAGAGGAATCCCTTTGTTGTCTTCACCTCATTCAAAAATATTTGGAGGATGTTACAATGTATCGAAAGAGTGAACCAGTAAGTTTGGCCATTAATTAACACCCCCCCTCCCTCCTAAAAAATGAGAGCCGTTGATTTCTTAGAAAAAAAAATTACAAACTCCCCTCAACCATTGATCTCAAAAAAACCTCTAATATGGATACGGATACGCTGATATAAATATAAATATGCACTCCAATATGGATACAGATATGTTGATACGGGTACAAATATCTAGATACAAATACAGATATAGATACTAATGACATGTATGTATTGAGATATGTCCTTTAGAAACAGATAGATAGATAGATAAAACTTTGGTCTTCAAAGAAGGCCGGCGTGAATAAAGTGTTTGTTTGTAATGACAATGAACCTATGTTCAACGGATTAAAGGCTATTGATGCAAAACTACTCTTCCCTTTCGAGAATAGACACTCTAGTTCCAAGTTTACCAGGTTTAAAGTAACCAAGTTCAAGAAAGAAAGTTGGGTATGCATTGTATGTGCAATGGTAAGTGACAATAAAACAAATATTATTCTATTGGAAGTGGTTGATTGTTTTCTATTTTTCTTTTGTGTAGGATGATAGATCCAACATATTGTATGGCAATTGTATTGATTGTTTTAAAAGTGTGTTTCAAAGCAGTTTTGGGTGGTTTGAGTTTAGTTTCAAGGATTTTCATTGACGGAGTATGAGTTGTTTCTCTAGCACCTGCTGTAATGACAATGAGTGGGTCAACATTCCATCCTTGAGCTAGGATGTTATTTATTAGTGGTTGATAATTTTGGATTTTTTGGTCTATTGTTATTTGTGAGAATCTATCATTAGTGTATGTAAATTCTATGAATTGTATAGTGAGATTGTTATCTAGAGTAGTTGGTAGATTATTTTGGTAGGGGAGTCCTTTGACATATAGGATGTCTGGTTTTAATCTAGCATTACATTGACATCTTTGCCTTAAGCAAGAGCAAGATAAGAGCCATGAGAGTACAATATCTTCTTATGGATTGTTGTTGAATGTACCTACATTTATTAGAATATAATATCTAGTATTTTTATTGGATAGAATAAGTTTTTGTAGTTCCCATATTGCTTTGTTATGTCTTTTGATTCTAAGAGCATGGATATGCTGTTGATTGCATTTTAGAAGTACATGAAGCTATGTATCTATATCATGTGATCTTTATATAGAGCATGTTATTGATGGAAATCTTTCTATGCCAAAAAATAGTTGTTTTCTAGCATTTCCCATATATTGGCCAATGCGAACTTTTAACAAGCTTCTTTTTTGTGAATTTGTTATTTCAAGGTTGGACCAGAATTCATTAGAGAAGATTTTATCTATGTCAAGATTGAGAATCCATTTGCTAATATTAGGAAATCTTTGTGCCAATATTTCTAAATTTTTATCATGATTGTATTTGTTGAGGTATGTTTGAAGGCATCTAACTAGGCCTTTGTCATGTCAAAAGGTTGGGCTTGGCATTTTTTTGGTAATAGAATGGTGTAGTATGCGCAAATTCATATGATTTTGAGGCAAATTTGTATTATTTTGTTTTACCTTTTTTAGCAAGTCTATTTGCATGTTCATTACCTGTAATATTAATATGGGCTTTGATTTTGGAAATTGTTGTGATTTGTGTTCTACTCTGAAGTATTACTACAATAGATTCTAATATAATTTTATCTGCATGGTTGAAGTGTAATGTAAGGTGTTTAAGTTGTGTGTTAAGTACATATATACAATTTAGGCAATTAGTGAATATGTGTGTGGGTTTGTGTAGATATTTTGTAGTGATTATTTGTAATGTTTTATGTATGGCCATTAATTTAGCTCTAAAACAAGTTTGTAGCCCGGGTTCATTCTTTTGAAGGATTATATATCCCATATCTTGCTTTTTCACGTATCCAATGTCCATCTGCATGTTGTTTAGGTGGTATAAATGATCCATCAGTGTAATAGCTATATTGTATTGAGAATTTTAATTGAAGGTTAGTTGTATATGGTAGTAATGGTGGTATATATATTTGTTGGGTTGTGGTTGGTTTTATATGTGAGTTTGTTCTAATTTTTGTTTTTGTTCACAATTATATTATTAGGTGTGGAAGGAGAAATCTATATGTGGTATTGTGATATTTGCATATTTTGGAGGATTGATGTGAGAGAGGTTATTTGGTTTGAAGGGCCAACATTACGGTTTTGATGGTGTATACAAAAAATATGTATTGCAAGGAATTTAGTAAGTAGTCTTTTATTTATCTCGGGGGGGATTGTTGGATCTTCATAAGTAATTATGTCTGCAGTAAAATGGACAATAACGTTGTCGTAGAGAGAGAATTTGGCTTGGGAAAATGTGTAGTTTTTAGTTGCAACTAGAATTAGTTCAAGACATGAAGGAACCCATAACCAAATAGAAGTGAAATTCAAACAATATACGTCAAATATGGCCTCTCCATACAAATAAAATACATATGAACAATATGTGTATTGTTATATATACTTGTATAGTATTTGAAGTCGTATAAATATCCATAGAATTCTCTAAGTTGTATAAAAATTTGTATAAGTATTTGCATAAATATTCATATAAGTATTCATATTGATATTTGTATAATACTCCAAATCGCATAGATATTGTATATACTCTGTAGAAGATAATATAATCCAAGTATACTACCATAAGTTGTAAAGAAGTTGAATGTCTTGAAAATAAAACTTGTAAAATGCTTCAAAGAAGTATCCAACACTCAAATGAGTACTATGATCGCTCTAAAACTCCAAATGAAGAGTGTGATAGCTTTTTGGAAAGCTAATATAGATATCTACAACCTCTCTAATTCTAAGTCAAAATAAAATACTGTCCATCTTTTATGATTGTCCAAAGTTTCTTCTTTTCAAATCAAAGGCAGCTTGACACTACTCCACTTTCAAACCTATATCTCTCACTATATAACTTCAGACTGAGTGTGTGATAGCTTTTTGAAAATCTAACAAAAGTATCTACTATCTCTCTAAAATTAGACTCAAAATAAGTTATTGTTCATGTTTTATAGTGTGTTGAAGTTGATATTTTTATTTTCAGCAGCAACTCTAAACCCTTATATTTTTAGTGCCATAACTTCTACTGTATAACTCCAAATGAAGTATGTAATAACTTTTTAGAAAGATAACACAAGAATCTACATTTCCTTCTAAGACTCAACTTAAATAAAAATACTATCTATAAGTTGTAGGTGGTCAAAGTTCTCTATTTTCAATTCAAAGGCAACTCATCACTACTTTGCTTCCAAGTGCATAACTTTCACTCTACAACTCTAAATCAAGTGTGTGTGATAACTTTTTGGAAAGCTAACATAAGTATCTACAATAATCTTAAAACTCAACTAAGACAAAGGTACTATTCATAACTTGTAGGCTCTCAAAAATTCTATCCTCAAACTCCATGGCAAATAAACCCCTTTCACTCCCTCAAGCATAACTTTCATATAGAAATTCTAAATTAAGCAAGTGATAGGAAGTTGAAATAACAAAAGAAGAAGAATATTCTCTCAAAACTTCATTACAAAATTTATAAAACTCCACATGCTATGTCTCTCTAAACTCATGGCTCTCCTAAATATACTATGAGGAAGAAGAAGAAGACTCCTCCACTTCATCTTCCACCTCATCCTCCACCTCTTTCACCTAAGTAAGTGGATTTCTTCAAACAAGCCACATGGATCACATTTCATTTATTGGCTAATTCTTTTTTATTCCATAACTCTATTTACATCCCTATATGAAATTAAAATCAATTAAAAGAAAGGTAAAACAAACTTCACCTTTCATTTTAATCATTTTCAACATATGAAGTAATTTTCAAAATATTTTTTAAAATAAAAATAAAAGAACTATGATCAAATAAATGTTTAATAGAGGTAAAAAATAGAATATCAAGAGGAATATCAATCCAATTGCCTCTTAATACTTCAAAACCCCCCTCTGATTTGACATATCATTATACATTTTTATATAATAAAAGCATTCATAATGCGATAACATGTGTATTTTTAAATGGTCCAATGTATGGGGAAAATTTTTGGTACCAATTTATATTTGGTGTGACTAAAATGGTTGA
Organism: Pseudoscleropodium purum; assembly: GCA_963969395.1. NCBI lineage: Eukaryota > Viridiplantae > Streptophyta > Bryopsida > Hypnales > Brachytheciaceae > Pseudoscleropodium > Pseudoscleropodium purum. The sequence goes on from OZ017795.1 coordinate 32,848,178, forward strand.
TGTCTCTTGATCATATTTTGCTACTAATCTTACCCAATGTAATGCTTGTTGGGTTGCTTTTTCATTGTGTAGATGTACAAAACCTATACTTTTCCATTTATAATCAAAGGCTTTGTCAAGTGAGTCAAATATTTTGTCTCTTTCAAATTGAGAGTAAAATTGTGTGATTTGTATAGAACAGGTGATTAGTGAAGAGAAATATGAATGTGATATGTTGAATGTTGTTATAGAATTTAGGATATTTTGAAGGAAGATATATTGTGATGTCCTAAATGAATTTTTGTTGGATTTTTTATATTTGTATCTTTGGTAGAGCTATATGATTTTGGTTTCAAATGGTTGTGTAGGTGGTATCAAGCTATGTGTGTTATTTATGGCAGTGTGATATTGTTTCTATAGCCATTTTAATCTAGTAGTTGGAATAGTTATGAAGTATTTTTTAGTATCTAGGTATAAATGTGTTTGTTCATTTTGTACTATTATGGTGTGTGTATTTGTTAGTATGTCTTTTTCTGAATTACATTCGATAGTAGAGATAGATGTAAGTGGAATTATTGTTTGGGGTGGAATGAATCATGTATCTTTTGATTGCTTATGATTAAAGTTCAATGTGATGATGTCACTATAGTACTTGTATTGTTGTTGGATGTAATATTGTGTTAATAAACTAATGTTATGTGCAATTACTGTTGGTTGATTGAAAGGAAAAAGCTCTCTTTGTGGCAGGGTTGACAGGACGTCCGGACGCGGACGCTGTGTCCGCAGCATTCGTTGACATTCGCGGTCCCGACGGACGCAGCATCCGCCTGTCCGCTCGTCCGCCCCACCCGTCTGCCTTCCGACAGTGGGAGGGACGCTGCGTCCGCTGGCGTCCGTGAGGACGGACGTCTGGACGTCCGGGTTACGGACGCTATTTTGGGGCGGACGTACTGATTTGTCAACCCTGCTTTGTGGTATCCATTTAGTATAAGTTGTGTTATCTTGCAATGTCCAATGACATAGACATGTATTATATCTTTTTGGAATTTTGTATGTGTCTTTTGTTTCTTTTTCTTATGGTTTGTTATTATATGTATGGGAAGTGTAGTTAAGTTGGTTTAGATGTTTGAAGGTAAGTTTTCTTGACGTATTATTTGTAGTGGTTCTAAGTGTGAGGGATTTTCTAAGGTTCTTGAATTTAGATCTTGATTGTCTGCTATGTATTGTGCTTTGAGAGTATGTGGTGATGGGTGTCTTTGACAAGGGTTTGAACATTCAAGGGTATATTGAGGATAACAAAAAAGTTGTTCTGCTATGTGTAAAGTGTTTTTTTCTATTTTGGTTGGGATTTTATAGTATATTTTGAAATCTTCTTGTGACATGAGATTTGTGCAATTAGGGAGTGTAATGTGTTTGATTTTGTCTATATTGTGTAATAAGAAGTTATGTATCATTTTAAGAGTGAGATTTTGATTTATATGAGGTAAGATGATAGTAGCTTGTGACATCCATTCTTTTTCAAGTTTTGTCATATGAAGTTGGAAGCTTTTTTTTATGCTTTTGAGGTGGATTCATACTTCATGTTTTAGTAGAAACAAAGTTCTTATTATAGGTGATCAAATACAATCATGGTTGTCACATTGGACAGATTACTATTCATTTCACGTCCTATAGGACGTGAAATGAATAGTAATCTGTCCAATGTGACAACCATAGATACAATCTTGTGCTTTAATTCTGGAGATATTTTCCGCGCCTCCATATTTGGCTAAAATATGGTGGATGAGTCCTTTAAATATTATACCTAGTCTTCTTGGATCATTTAGGGCATTTTTTAGTTGTTTGCTAATGCAATGTAGATATGCATTTTTTAATGAGAAGGCCTCTAGGCCAAAAAATTCATGTGGGAGTTGTGCTATTACATTTGTAGTGCATTTTGATAATCCACATATTGTTTTTTGGATTCCAATGATCTTTTCATCTATTTTTTTTATTATTGGTAGAGAATATGGGACTACATGGTAGCTATAGGCTATACTAGCTCTTATTACGGTGTCGACCATGTTGATTTTTTGTTTTATTGTGGCTGGACAATTTATGAATTGTGTGCATTGGGTTGTTACTTTTTTGGTGGTAATATGGGTTTGTATTTTCTATTTTAGTGATGGTACTAGTTGTACACCTAAGTATGTGTAGGTTTCATTTTGGTGTAAAATTGGTATTAGTTGATTTTGCTAGCTAATATTCATGATTTGTATTTGGATCTTAAAAGTATTAGATTTTATTTTTGATTTATTTGGGCATCCTGTGATTGTGCATTTGGGTACACCTGAGTCCATTCTAGACCATTTACAAAATTTATCTAGTTTGTTATGTTGATTTTGAAGTTATGTGAGTTTGTTTGATATAGCTACTAAGTCATTTGTATATGTTGTAGAGCTGATAGTTATTTTGGATGTACCAAATGTATAACCATTATTGCCCTATTGGAGCCATCTGAGTAGTGGTTCTAAAAAGATAAGAAAAAGGTAGGGGCTTAAGGTGTCTCTTTGAATGGTACCTCTTTGTATTTGTATTGGTTTAGTGTTTCCAAAGTGTTCACCTGTAAATACCATGTTGGAATTTGAGTAGATATTTCCTATTAATGCTACAACATCTTTTGGAAAACCAAGATCTATCATTATAGCAAGGAGTCTTGCGTGGTCTATGGATCCAAATGCGTTTTTGAAGTCTATGTATAGTATGTAGATGTCTTGGTTTGTAAATTGTGCTTCTTCCAGAGCTACTATGAAAAGTTGGAGTTGTCATAAAGTACTTCTTTTTGCTCTAAATCCCTCTTGGCTATCATGAAGGATTTGGTGTTTTTCACCGTATTCTGAGAGGATTAGTTTTATAGTACTAATAAAGAATTTATATATAATATTTGCAAGTGCTATAGGTCTATGATTTTGATAGTTGGGAAGGATTTCTTTTTTTAAAGAGTAATATAGTTGTACTAGTTTTCCATGATGTTGAAATTTGTTTTTGTTTATAGCATTATTTAAAAAATAGGAAAAGTAAATTATGAAAGCATTGAGGCATATTTTTTAGGATTATATTGGGGATTATGTCTGGGCTTGGTGTTTTGTTATTGGCTAGGTTTTTTAAGCAAATGTCGTATGTTTTTTTGTTGAGGTAGCTATGTAAAGGGGTTTTAGGGGTCCCTCTTTTATCTATGATGAAACCATTTAAGTCATGCCATGGATATTGCCTTACTCCACACGTACATTGTTGTGGATGTTCTGGTAAATGATGGCATGCTGGGACTGTGGATTTGTTACTAATTGATTATTGAATGTGTATTTTATTGGCTATGTCATTTGGGTTTGTTAGTAGGTTATTGTGTTTGTCCATGATGCAATCTAGTGGAGGTGTATTCAAATTTTTGAATGCTTTTTTATTTATTTTTTGGGGGCTTTTTTCATATAAGTGTCTATATTTTGAGATTGCTTTTTTGATACAACTTTGTGTATATTATGTAGTAATCTTGTAGGCTTGTATATTTGGGTTTTTGGCTAAGTTGGCTATTGTTTTGATCCATTCTTGATGGCTGGATTCTTGTAATGGAGGTGGTGGGATGTATATATAGATGTAATTTTGGAGTTCTTCTATTATTGGATGAGTTGTCTAATTTGTGTTATTTTTTGTTATATATATTGCTTTTCTAATTAAGTGGTATGTAGAGAGGTGAATTTTCCATTTTTTTTTGTAGTTTTCTTGGTAAGAAACCTCCTTGTTGTGATGTAAAGTTTGTTAGTTGAGGAAGTGGAAGTGCGCTACAATTTTTGAGTATTTTATTAGATATACTCTATGTGAGGTGATCAAAAGTGGTGCATGCTCTGTGCCATTGACAATCTATTATATGTTCATTATTGAGAATATTAGTGAGTTTGTTTATTTGTAATATATGTTCTTCGAAAAATTTTGTTTAAAATTTTTCTATATTTTCTTGTAGGATGGGATTTAAAATTCTTAGGGATTTATTTTGTATTGGTATTATTGGGCATGCTAGTAGTAAGTTTGATGGTATATGCAATGTTAGAGGTGAATGGTCTGAGTTGAAATTGTGATTATGATTTGGGATTGATGTCTATACAGTCAAATTAGATACTTTTATGTAGAAACCATCTATTAGACTGGTTTGGGTATAGTTATTACCTCCTTGTCTAGAGTATGGACTATTTGTGGGTATGTATGTAAGTTGAAGGTCATCTATAAATGTACGCCATTTTATATCTTCTACTTGTGGCGGGGTTATATTTGATTCATTATGTCTTTTGATAAGGGCAATGTTTCTATTAAAGTCCCCGCACATAATGTAAATACGTTGTAGGTGTAGGGAGATTTGATGAGTGATGTGATGTTGAATTTTTGGAATCAATTGTAGATCATCTATATGTGAGGGTATATACATGTGGAGAAGGAGCCATGGTTGTAGTGGATGATTGTTTATTTTTATTATTTGCAAGTATGTAGAGAATTCAACGACGGTTGGGATTTTGGTGATATTACATGGGTATGTATATTTTTTATTTATAAGGGTAAGGAGCCCCCCTCTTCTTGGTGCATATGGTCTTCTTTGTTGTGTACATTTTCTTAGTGCATGTGTATTGTTAAATATTAGTTTGTATTGGGGGAATAGATTTTGAATGTATTTTGTAGATTTTGTTGCAATAATTTTGGTTTCTTGGATTGTTATTATAGTAGGAGTATTTGGTGTGAGTGATATTAATTGGTGTAGTCTTGGTAAAGCTGTATTAATTGATGAGGCATTCCATGTGGTGATACATATATTATGGTTTAATGTTTGTGTCGTAGTATGTAATTGAGGTGGATCTGATATTGGCAAATGGTGGGAGTATTTTTCTAAGGGGTCTTTGCATTTTAATGCTTTTATGAGTAAATTTTTGGGTAAAAGTGGGAATTTGTTAAGTATAAGTTGTAAGTTTATTGGTTTGGTTGTATGTTTGATAAATTCATAAAGTTCTTTATGAATTGAATTGGTGGGTTCAATGATTTTTTGTTTTTTATCTTTGAATTGTGTGTATGGGTGTGGTGTTATGATGTGGCATTCTGGTGGATTTTGTAGTGAAGCCATTTTCTCTAATAGAGACGTGGTTCAATCTGGAAATGGTATTTGTATTAAGTGTTGATCACATATTTCTAAATGTGGGCTAATTGTGATAATAAGTGCAAATAAAAGCCTTGGTAGTGGGTGTTGTTGGTTTTGATAAATATACCATAATAAGTGTGGGTAGTCTATAATTGTGTTGTTGTGTTGAGTGTATATAGTGTTTATTGTAGGTGCAAACGTTTTTGCTAGGTGTTGGTATTTGGATTGTAGTTTTATTGTATATGGTATAAAATATATTTTACATCTTTGTTTATGTGTATATGGATATGGTGTAAGTATATTAGGCATGGGCCCTAGGTTAGTTTCTATATCTCCACAAAGAAGGATTAGTAGATGTAATGGAAGTTTTTGATGTTTTGAAGTTAGATTAATAGTTTGTGATTTGATTTGGTTATAGTAGTGAGTTTGTATAGGTTTATTAATGTAATTGTGAGTATGTAAAGTATGTTTGATTGTTTGTATGTATAATATTTTAAATTATGGATAATTAGTTTGTATATTTGGCATTGTGTAAAGAAAGAAGGGTGAGAAAATGGAGAAGATATGAGACAAAGAAGAATGTATATATAATATTGCCAATACTTGGCAGTGTACAAAAGTATAATGCAAATAAGGGATGTTTTAGTACTAAGGTATATGACTAAAGCACTCTATTTTTGGGTGATGATGTTGTCAAATTGCACTAGTTTGGCAGTGAAGAGGATCCTGGTGCATTGTTAGCTGGGCAAGCTAAATTCTTGACGATTGCCATGTTCTAAAGCAAAATGTCTTCCAAGTTTGTGATAGTACCTCTCAGGTGCTGGTCTACTTTGTTTGCATAGCTTTGTGCCTCTGTTTGAAATTCTTCTTTCATCTAGTTCATGTTAAATTTGATTTTGATCCATAGCTTCGAATTTTCTTTAGAAACTACTTTTCCTATCAAAGCTAATAGTTCTTCTCAATTGAGTGATTGCTTTGGTGTAGAGGTTGATGCTGTATTTTGCATTGCTTCAATTGCACTAGCTAGAGTAGTGTTGATATCCAAAAAAAACCACTTTTGAAGTGTCACATTAGTGGGTTTTGCAAATTCGTCAAGAGAGTTGGGGTGGGGCTAAAACTCTACTGATTTGTGATGAAGGTGTGTTGATTTCTTCACATGTTGTTTATACACCGTTGCATTGAGACATTCGATGTTGGCACTGCCTCTATGAGCATCTCCTTTGTGTCTTGGATAGAAGATAGACTTGATGTTCTTGAAACCAATGTGGTTATGTAGTCCCTAAGAAACTTCAATAATGAATTTGGTAAGGTTTATGTTTTTGATAATCAAAACCAAGTAATTTCTCTTGTTTACCTCCTCACAAGTGAGTTGGTTTAGGTCAAGGTTGACTTGTTGAAGGAGCTCTCCTTATACTACAATCCATTTTTTCTTGATCTTCATGAGTTAATCTGGTGATGTTGTTGTCGACTAGTCATAGGGTTTGACTGTAGGTTTTTGAACCTGGATTAGTTCAAATTCAAAGCCCCTACGAAAACTCTCCTCTAGTGTTTGTTTAAGGAGATTGTGGGGTTCCACATTTCTAATAGTTTCATTGTTGATCTTAATGGAGAGTAAGGTATTGGAAGCTATTGCATCAAAGGATTTAGCCTCTTTGGTAATTGTAAGAGTTTCATTGTAAAGGTGTAATAGAAACACTCTGATACCACAAAGTAAAGCTTTACCATTGATTTAGGGGTTCTGTAAGTGAACCCTAACCATTCTTGACTATACTTTGGATTTTTTTTGCACCATGACAAAGGATTGCTACGGGGTCAGCAGTGCTATCTCCTATGTATATGTTCATCTCTTGAAAGCAAAGCAAGACTTTTGCCATGGCTTCTTTCTAGGACAATGGGACCATAGGTTTTTCAAAATGCAACAAGATGTGATAATCAAGGGCAAGTTGGGTGTTCATGTTTACCTCGACATCAAAAGGGATTTGTGTCAAGTTGAAGTGTTGACCTACAATGTTGTGAGGTCAAGATGTTGGCCACAACTTTTCTTGTACGTGAGGAAATGACATTTGAACTTTGGTGTATTCAGCTACTTCTTTTGCATTATGTCCCTGGGCAATGAGCTTTAATATCAATGCTTTGTTGATAAGTGGCGGCATGCCTACTTCGTAGGTAAGGATTTCCATAGTAGGAAAACCATACCAAAATTCGTATGATATTGGGTCTTTGAGTAGAGTCATTGAGGTCATGGTGCCTTTGGATTTCTTTTATTTGGACTTGTCAACTTCTAGAGTAGTGCATTTGTGTGCGCCCAAAGCATCTTCCATCTCAATTTCATCTAAATAAGGTATACACCTTTGCACCTTGTTGTTGTGTGACGGGTCTGACATTGTACTTGTATTGTGATTTATTTGATTAGGTAAGCATAGGTAAAAGAGTAGAATATTTTGAGTAATTTTAAGTTAAAAAGGTCTATTGTTTTTGAAAGGGACTAAAGATTTGAGAGGTTGCTCTTTTTTTGAGTAGTTGGTTGTTGTGTTGAATATTATATTGAGAGTTTGATCTTTTTTAAATAATTTGTTGTAATGATTAGTATACATTGGAATTTTCTATGTATTGCAATGGATTTGTTGTGGTTTTTTATTTGCTTAGGCTATAGTGTAGGAACCCCTCAAGAGCAAGAGACTCCCATGCATGAATGGGTTTACAATATACACATAAGGTAAAGATATTTATATAGGTATATATGTGAAATAAAATAAGGCAAAGGAAGTATAAGAAAAAGGGTGTACCTCTGGTAGTAGTTTGTACCGTGTGTAAACATGGAGGTGGAAGTGTGGTAATAGTTGAGTGTCTTTGAATTTGGAATTTTGTATCTATTGCTACAATTGGTGGAGTAGTGGCTGTTGTGTTACCTAAGGAGCCTCTAATCTGTGTTCTTGAATTTTTTTCGTTGTTTTTGTGCACTCACTATAACCTTGGACGTTGGGCGCACTCTAATCTTCTTTTCACTCTGTTTGGGGTTTACCGACTTGTCTTGAGGCTTGGATTTCATGCAGCTGCGATTGATGTAGGAACTCAAGTGTTTGTCGAGGCAGGTGGGTAGCAGACAAAGTGTAGTACAATCAAATCATTAGCATGGTGTAGCGGTAAATATGCAAGTTGATGAGGGAAAGAAGTAGATAAGTAAAATGGTAAGCAAAGTGATAAAAAAAAATAATAAGTAGATTGATGTGAAGATTATATAAACAAGACGGTAAGCAAAATGATAAAACAATTTGTATGAGGAAGATGAATAAACGAAATGATAAAACAATTTGAATGAGTGAGGTGAATAAACAAGATATGGTATTTGATGGACATGTAAGCAAGTATATAGGTTAATGTACAAGATAAAGAGATGTGTTCTGTACAAGCATGGCAATGAGATAGAACCAGGTCTTGAGATGTGTTTGGGTAGATTTCTATAGTATGATAAGTAAAATATTGGTGATATTTGTATTGAAGCAAAGTGTGGTTCATTGTGGGTGAAGTTAGAGCGATATGAGAGAGAGTCTATTGTGCTAATTGATTTCTTCACCACAATTCCAAGCCCGTGTGGACTAGTCATGTGGACCTCATACTTTGGGCTGTGCTTTGGAAATCTCATTGAGATACATGGCATCTACTACTCCAGGGTAGTTCTCTGGAGTGCTCTCGCTTCTCTAGGTTCTGATATGAGTTGATATGATTCTATACAGTGTACTTGTTCCTCTGCAGTACTCTTAATACTCAAAGTTATTGCTTCAAAGCGCGTCTGACTTCCGAAGTGAGCTTGATTGCTTCGAGTTGAGAACTTTACAGAAATTGATCTTGTGTTGGAGTTGTTGCGGTGAGGCAAAGTAGTTTGACAAATGTGCTGCTTGGGTTCTTAATTAAGTTGTGGTGGGCTTGTTACAATAATCTGGTTGCTTTGGTGGAACTAGCAGTTGGAGATCTTGTATGTGAAGATTTGGTTGCTTCGGTAGAACTAGCAGTTGGAGATGGAAAAATTGGATGAAAATAGAATTATAGATGACAGTAGGAAAAGTGTTAGATGAAAGTAGATGGAAATGTTGGATGAAATTCATTAAATATTTGGATGAACCAAAGGTAAGAATTTTGTTGACAATAGAAAAAATATTAGCTTAAGGTTTAAAGAAAAAATTAACAAAATTATTTTCAACCATGATTTTGCATTTGATGATAAAAAAAATGAATGAGAACTTCTTTAAAATCATAGGGCAAACTTGTACATTTCCGGCCTACAACTAAAATTACAACTTGCGAGTCCTATAACCACTTTAGATGTAAATTAGGGTTGTTTTTTCCATGTCACGGGTTTAGGGTCCTATACCTATTACCGTGGTTGATATGGGTTAGTAAAACAAAACTATTATTTTAATCTTAGAAGGATGGCATAGTAGTTTAGAACCTTGTTAGCATATTCACATATGGGCCTATTGAATTTAGATTGCAGACAATAATGGGATTTTATTGTGTCTGTGGTTGCAAGTAAAAGAAAGAAAAAATTTAAATGGCCCAAAAAAGTCACATGGTTTAGACACTTCAAATTCAAACCATCATGCATATAGTACAAAAGACATCACTGTTTTGTAGTTTTCAAAGAGGTGAATTTAATGTAATGCAAATAGTGGCCCTTTTAGTCTCACTACATCTTCATTTATGAGTACATAGTAGACTTGTAAAAACAAGGAAAAATCATTTCTAGCTAAAAATAAAATCTAATTAGATCCCAAATGATTTAGGATCCCACTAAGTAAAATTTGCTTCACTTCATTGAAGCTGAAACTAGTAGCATGGATGAAGACATCTACTGTACACTGTAAATTACAAATTATAGTGAAGGTGTAATAAAGATATTTATAGTTTGCCCAACTTCCACACTTACCCAAACTATTCAACTTCATCTCTTTGAAATTCGAGTAGGTGCACTCTAGGAAAGACAAAATTGTTAGCATGTAATCTTCATTTCAAGGTTGTATCACTAAATTCAAAGAAACAATGCAACTAAAGCCTGGATAGGGAACCATTGTAATTTTTTGAATGCGGGCATTCAAAGTGAGGGCCAAAGCGCAATTGTTTTGTTGCTTTGTTGTTGGTGTTTTGGAGTTCCTACGAACAATTTTACCCACTCGGAACTTTGGATGCTCATCTAGTGACAATAGAGTAGCATAGGTACAAACAAGTTCTACACCTTCTTCTCCGCCAAAGAGTTATCGAGGTGAAATAATTTGTTGTTGTGGAAGTATAAAACCAACAGATTCAAGAGTTAAGATTTTAGCCTTTGAAAGTTTTGTGCCTATTTTGACCGGCCAAATGGCGGGCATAGGTGGCATGGATAATACCCACTTGCGCCGTGTTCCCTTCATACAACATTCAATGTCGTCATTGTAGAAGTAAAATTGCTTGCACTCATGTGAATTCTTCTTGTAATTTACTATTATACCTATATATGTCAGCGCAATTGTTGCAAAGTTGTGTTGGATGATTTTGGCTTTGCACTTCTTCTTCATAATTATTTGAAGTGCAAAATATGCTTTTGCAAATGTTTTTGCCAATCAGACAATGTACCATTGTGCCTCATTACACACTTTCTTGAACTCATTAGACACATGAGTTCACTTACAAGGACCAAGTTGTCCAAGATTCTCAGCAATTGACATTGAATCATGAACTTCTATATCCACAGGTGTAGCAACTTCTTTTAAAATTGAATTAAGTTCATCTTGACTTGTTGTAGCTTGGAAGGTCATTGTTTGAACATGTGGATGAGAAAAATTCATCTTATTAAGTCTATGTGAATCAAACTCACAACCAAGAGGCATGTTGGCCTCCTCTTTTGCAATCCAAACACTTCTTGACCTTCAAGATGGGGTTCCTATTGATAAATTCTTCAATTCTTGGAATATTAGAAATAGCTATGGTGAAAGACTTTGGATTTCGAGTTCTTTGTACCGAGCGTTGTGCAACTTGTAGGAGGAGTTCTTCTTTCTCCGATCTAGTCCCCGCTTGATTTCCTTTTAAGTACTGGTAATACTTTACCATTTGCATAAACGTTCTCATAAAATCATCAACAGTGGCTATATATAAATCATTTCTACGATTTCCAGATTGTTAAAGCCACTTGTTGTAGACTGTCTCTATTAGGTTGTATGATGGCATTTCAGCTTTTTGAAATGCAGTAAGATCCTACAATCATAGAAATACAATACCTACATTACATCTTTGTAAGCTCCATGCTATTCCATCTTACAAAATCATAAAAAAAAAAAGACTATAATTGCAACAAGTGTATTCAGTATTACAATGTAGAATGCAATACATACTAAGAGGAAAAGAAACAGAATGTCATACACCCTAACAATAGAAAAATCCCTCTCAATCTCAAAAAAGCCTTGATAAGTGCCTTAACCATGAGTCATGAGACAATGCCCAATATTGACAACATTTTATACTAGTGCCGAGCTAATTATAAAACTTTTGAGTTAATTCTTGAAGAAGAAAAGATCAATTCAATTTGCCAATAAAGAATCTAACATGATTACAAATGATAATAAATGAAGCAAAAAACTTACAAGTTGATTAAACCCTCTCCATTGTCGATATCAAAAATGCCAAAATGAAAGTCACAACTCTAAGAAACACAACCCTTCCTCCGTAGTAGCACCTGATGACAACCACCATGCCCTAATGGCTAGGTAACACTCTTCAAACTAGGTAGTTGATGAAACATTTTTATATTGTTTGCATAACAAACGGTGTTGATCTTGTAAATTGCTTCGAATGTCCCCCTTTGTTTGTTTTTCCATGGATTGAATCAAATGGAAAAGGCAAGTCCTTTCTCGATTGGGCATAGGTTCAGCAATGTCCCCTAAACCATATACGATCCTCACAACATTCCAATTGGCTTGCGTATTATCTGCCATGAAGCCCTTGAATTGAGTCTGTACTACACCATGTCATTTTAAAACTGAATTCAAGATCTTCCCAAGAAAAACTTGTACTACACAATCCTCAAATTGCACGTCGCAACATGCAATTGTCATAACACAACAATAAGTTGAGTCATAGACGTGGCATGCCATGGTTGTCCAATCTTTTACACGCTTAACATGATTAAACATCAACCAAGTTTCTTGAAGATCTTCACCTCTTTGCATATGCTTCACCAAATCAACTCTACTTTTTGGACCTACTTTGGACATTCTAAAAATGAATATCTTATCTATATTTGTCCCTTGAATAGGAAATTTACTTTCTTCCATAAATGCCTATGTGCTAGACCCCCTCAACTTGGTTATGTTATCAATAACTCCAAATTTTTTCAAATACTTGAAAGAAGTTACCTCGTTCCGTATACTTGGAGAATTTAAGTACTTGCATTTTTTCAAGATTGGCATCAGATCATCAAAGTCCATGGCCTTTGGTTGCTCTTCGTCCGGACACAAAAGTAAGTCTCCTAAAAATTCCTTCATAGCTTCTATGATAATTGAAGAATTCGTTGTCGAAGGCGTTCGTTCCAATTGCTCTCCAATTAGAGTTTAGGTTCTCTCTTGCATGTCTTGAAGTTTTTTGTCCTTTACTGGATGTGCATAACTCCCAAGATGAACAAACATCTTAGTCATTGTGTAATTTCCTATTACATAATGTACTTGCACAGTACACCATGCAATACATGTCGGAGGCTCTTTGCAAATCTTGCATACCAAAGTTGAACTTGGTGGATGCATTTGTCCAACATCAAGTGTTGTTGGTAAAAACCCTTCCCATTCTAACTCATTGACTTGTTGAATTCGGTGTATATGATTCAGAAATTTGTAGTTAGAATTCACACAACGAAGGTGTCCTAAGCAATTAGACTTCCGGAAAGATAAACTCATTTGATTGACTATATTTGTTGTCACTGTCTTTGACTAGACATGGCCATTATATTGCTTATCCATGCCGTCTATTTGTATTGCTTGGAATGAGGTGTCACTAGTATCAACTGCAAGCAATTCAAATATAACATTGCCATTAAAAGACGGAGGTAACATTGTCACTTTTTGAATTTGAATACTATCATAGTCTAGTTTGGATAAAAGATTCCTACATCCCTTCAAATTACACAATCCTCTCAAGCAATCAATTACAGACGTTGCTAATTCACTAGAGACACCTAGATTAGGCATTACTACTGATATAAATAAAGGATCTGTAGACAAAACTGCAGCGGAAGAAGGAATCCCCAAGTTCATTCTAGGTTCAAAAAAATTTGCTTCGGAATCTAAACTAAAAATGGTGACAAGGTGCATTCGAGGTTCAACCTTGACATGGTTCAAAAGTGGAGTTTGAAAGGAAGCCGAAGAGGACAAAGGGATGGATTGTGCACCTTTAGAGTTGGACTCAACTATACTAGTAACTCCGTAAGCCCTATATCTTCTTGACTTCAAGATTCACATTGTATTTTCTCCAATTAAAGTTGGTAGTTGTCCGATGGTGTGATTAAGGTTTTGAGAGTCAGAATTAAAAATGTCTTCATCTAGATGAATAGAATCAGTTTGAAGTTTAAAACTAAGACTTAATCTCAATGTCAATACAAAAGTAAGCCCATCTATTCCTACTGGAAAAATTACAGGTACACCTTTACTGTTTTCTCTCATGACCACCATATCCGTGAATTGCATCATCAGATGGCACCCCAATGTGGTGGAAAAATGTCTAGACTTTGAATGGTTGGGTATTATCTTGAGATGGGGATCTACATGAACTCATTTTGGAAGTATACTGTAAAACACTATATTGACATGACATATGAAAAACAATAAAGACAAACAACATAGAATATCATATACAATGCAATTATTTTTTACTTCTATTGTGCAACATTGTGGTTGAAATAATTGCTTGTATCTTTAAGGCTGGAGAGATGTTGTAGAACAATAATAGAATGAATAAATATTGCTCTCTAAGAGAATCGCACTATAAGAAAATAAATTGAAAAGAAAGGTATTTTATTAGAAACAAACATATAGAAAAGTAGTTGGATGATGACCTAGTTTTCTCTAGTATGTTTGGATAGAAAATGGTAAGAAAAGTATAACAATGAGGGACTCTGACAAGAATTTAGGAAGTAAGATGAATTTGAATTGGTCGAAGGAGACCTCATTAGAATAAATACTTAGGTAAATTACAAGCACATGATGATTATAAAGTAGAAAGAAAGGTGTACAATCATATCTGTAAAGATTAGGAAAAATTTAAATAAAGTTGTTAGATATTTAATAATTGATAACGTAAGTAGGTATATTTATTATGAATTAATTTAGAAATTATCTTTAAAAAAAAGGTATAGATCCAAAGTACTATATATGTTAGGACCTCTATTAATAATGGCAAACATTTCAATAAGTGTTCATATGCATCAATTTGAAACCTTAAATGTAATACGAAATTTGAACATGATTGTTAAAAAAATCTGGAGTATCACTAAGTTATATTTTGAATACTTCCCATTTTATTTAGATATTTAGTGACATGAATGAAAGGAGCGCCCAATGAACCTTAATGTATACGTTGTAGTAAAATGGTGATGGTAGTGTATTTATGCTAGAAGTGTCATTTATAACAATAGATCTGTTAGATTTAATAATTTTGATTTGCTTGAAAATTGTGTAATTATCAGAGATTCAAAACACTTACCCTAAATGGCCTTTTATTTACTACCTTCATCAAAATCAAAGGACCTTATAGTCTCACTTTCTATGTCCTCTTTGCAATTAGAGTTTGTTTCATGTTAATTAGTGTGGTGGATAGTTGTTCTCTATTACTGGAAGGGAGATTGTAAGAGATTATTGCACATGACATGTGTTGTTGTTGAAGACTTTGAATAGCTAAGCATGTTTTCATTTCGGTAGAGTTAATGTCAATAGGAACATTATGTAAAGGTAGAAAGGGTGAACGATAAATAGTGCAGAGGTAATAGAAAAGTATTGAGATGCTCATTGTTTTGAGATATATGTGTGGTAATTCAAATGCTTGAATTTATTACGGTTCCAAAGTTCCAAGTTGAAAGTAGGCAAACAAAGAAGAAAAGAAAAAACAAATTATATTACAATATTCCAAAAAAAAGGTTGAGATCTAAGATGAGAGGGGCCACGGAAATTTTAAACTCTTGTAGAATAGTCTGACTTCAGAAAAAATTAAACACCTGTGGTGAAATGTCAAAAGCACTTGATTTTAGAGGCCAAGAGGTGGACGACATTGTTGGCGATGGTTCCTTGAGCTTAGATATTGAAGAGCTGGTGCTTATGATAGAAAGAGAAGAAGGCAACAAAGATGATGCAGTGGAGGATGAGAACGAGGAGGGTAGTGAAGGTAGAGATGATTTGGTAAGCGTATTCCAATATGGTCATTTGCAATGAATGTTTTTAATAAGCATCTTGAAGAAGTCAAGGAAATAGAAATATAATCCATAAGTAATTCTTTACAAGCTTAGTGCATATCAATGTAAGTAGAAGGTTGTAAGTGTAGGAAGAAGGCTATCAAATTTACAAGATAGTGTATTGAATTAATATTAGTTATTTTATTAGTAGAAGTGCTTTGTATAGAAATGACAAGATCGTGTAGCTTGAGAATACAATTCCAACGATATATAACATGCTCCAAACGAACACTTATTGAATATTTTACGGCCTAGAAACCAAAATACAAAGTTGGAATGTGGTCTGGAATGTGGCCTGGAATGTAGCCTGGAATCTTCAAAATCAGAAGTTTTTGGCCAAATCTTGCCCGTGGAGTTTTTAGTGGGCTATGCTGATTTAAAAAAAATCACAGACTTGTTCAAAAATTAAAAAAAAATTGAGGTGAATTGTAAGGTTATAATGTATAAGCAAAGAAAAATTTGACTTGAAATCTTCACAATAGAAAAAATTATTAAGAAGATTGTCTTACCCTACATCTACCAATTTTATATCTTCTTTTTTTTTTTTTTTTTAAATTTTTTCAACAGACACTTCATGTACTATATATACTGTAGTGTGGATAGTTAAATTATTTTGTGTACTAGTTGGTGAGGAGTCTTTGCACTCACGGTTTAGGTGTTTTGTTCATTGGAAATCATGGAAGAGGATGGGGAATGTGCAGCGCTTAGAAGAGAGGCAAACATCCAACTGAACATTGAGGTAAAATTTGCAACCTCTTTGTCCATTATTTTCTTGTTTGGGGTTTAAAAAAAGTGGTCCAAAATTTGCAGTTTTTTACATTGCGGTGATTTAAGGGTCTTCTTCCTTTCGTGCTTTCAGATTACAATTTTTAGTTTTTTTTAGTGCTAATTTTTTCAAGCTCCCTCGTTTACGAGGATACTTCTTTAGTGCTTGCGGCTTAGGGTTTTTAGTTCTTTAGAGTGCTAATATTTTCAAGCTTCCTCATTCATGAGGATACTTTTTTAGCGCTTGTTGTTTAAGGTTTTTAGTTTTCTAAAGTGCTAATTTTTTCAAGCTTCCTCATTCACAAGGATACTTCTTTAAGGCTTATAATTTAGGATTTTTAGTTCTTTAGAGTATTGATTTTTTCAAGCTTCCTCGTTCACAAGAATACTTCTTTAGTACTTGTAGTTTATTGTTTTTAGTTCTTTAGAGTGCTAATATTTTCAAGCTTCCTCGTTCATGAGGATACTTTTTTAGTGCTTGCTGTTTAGGATTTTTAATTTTTTAAAGTGATGATTTTTTCAAGCTTCCTCATTCACAAGGATACTTCTTTGGTACTTGCGGTTTATTGTATTTAGTTCTTTAGAGTGCTGATTTTTTCAAGCTTCTTCATTCACGAGGATACTTCTTTAGCACTTGCGGTTTATTGTTTTTAATTCTTTAGAATGCTGTTTTTTTTAAGCTCCCTCGTTCACAAAGATACTTTCTTTATAGTTCAAAGTTTAGGGTTTACTAGTTACTGATTTTTTTAGGGTCCTTTGTTCATAAGGATGCTTCTTTAGAGGCTTATAGTGTAGGATTTTCTGTTCACAAGTGTGCTAAATTTTTTAGAATTACTTGTTTCTATAGATCATCACTCACATTTAATTTTTGAATGTATACATTAATTAGATGGATGAGGAGGATGAAGAAGATGAGAAGGTTGTTATTGTTGCTTCATATACTGAGAATGAGGACGAGACAATCAATGTCACCAATGTTACTAAAGAAAAGGGTGACATTGAAAACAATGCCACTAAGGCTATTACAGGAGAAATGGGCACAATTGCAACATCTCCAATTATGCTTACTGGAGATTTGTCAACACTACCAGTCGAGGTACATATTAGTTCTAAGCATTATTCAATTCATCTACTTTGTATTCATGCAATGTCATCTACTCATATTTTTAATATCTACTTTTATTTTTTTAAATGTCCATTTAGGCTATGCAGATCAAGCTTGCAAATCTAGCACATGAGGTGATTGACCTTAGCAATCTTGAAAGCGTTCAAACGATGAACTACCACTACAAGTCTAGTGTTGTAGGGAGTACATCTTTAGCATCCAAGGAGGCTAGGTCTTCTTTACCCGATACTTTGACATCAACACTTAGGCCTCCACATATAGTGACTTCACTAGTATATGTGCCAACATCGCCTTGGCTCCATCCATAGATTACATCCCTAAGTCTCCAATGTCCATATTTAAATCGTGTTCTTCTGTGGCTTCTACACGTACTAGAGATGTTAGGATTTTATCACTTACCTCTATCCATTTGAAGGCATGAGTAGCAAGGCAAATGACATTGGAGTTTTATCGTCACACTTCTTGTCGCTCAAAGCAAATTGCACATCTCAATCTACTTTGAGATATTTTTAATATCAAAGTCACAATATTTGATGTGAACTTGCTTCTGCTTTACATCTTTGAGCCATATTTTTCATTGTACTATACTCATGATTGTTTGGAAATTGTGTATTTGAAGGTTGTTTGAATTGATCTTGAAGAAGACGATGAACCCATATGCGAGTGTCCATCTTATGTAACAAGCATGGTAGAAAGTGAGCAACTCCACTGCAAACAGCTAAAGGTCGATTCTACAAGTCTCATCAACTCGCTACGTATATAGCCAAGTACAAAGTCATGCCTCCAAATTCCTCTTTGCAGAATTATTGTAATGGACGAGATTCGACCAGTTGGCAAAGTGGACGTCCGAAGATTGAAGAGTGAGTTTGTAACTAACTATCGTGAAGGTGACCATGTTTTATACATTTCTTTATACAACAATTTTGAAAAAAATGTAGATGTGAGCAAAGAAGAAATTGCAAAGTGAAATCCTCTTTAGCAACTTGTTAATGAAGAATTCGAGAAAAAATTGATGGCAGATGATGACCTTGCCTAGTTGAAAGGTAAGATGTTTTATGTTTGGAATGGAAATCACTATTTGACAGCATGGATGCACCATATCATCAATAGTCATTCTCAAAAGTTATATTAGCACTAGCTAGTACATTACATTGTATTGGATCCAAGAGGCCAAGTGACAAACTTACTAAATGCCACGAGCAACGTTAATTGGTATGTTTTCTATTTCATTTGAATAAATTTATATGATTTCAATATGAATTTATTGTAATTGAATTCAATATTTTTATCCCTATTTAAATGCATTGTATAGGTCTATCGAGCATGATCATGTCAAAAGCACAATTCCAACCAAATTGCGCTGAATTAGGAATTTTGGAGTTCTACCCCTCGTTGATTTCAAAGACCCCATTTCCCCTGAAGAGTACTAATATTGTGAGAAGGTCAAGGCAATGAGACCAAGTTGATTTTCCTTAACAGTCAACGTCTTCATCTTCTTCTTATATAAGGTACAATTGTCTTTTTAATTGTTTTTTTCCATATAGTTTGTATAATTTATATAATCCTCTTGACATTTTTTTTTCCAATTATAGCGGGAGATTGCAGTGGCCACCAATGAAGCAGCTTGAGAGTATACAATGCAAATACCATTCCAAGAAAGAACTACTCCAAGCATTTGGAAAGCAATGAAGAATACCTCAGACAAGTTTGTGAAGGCCATTCATACCAAAGACTTTGACAAGTATCTTGTAGTGGGAAATCCAAAGAATGAAAATGATTTTTTGAAAGAGGTATAAATTCATTTTTACTCCATTTATAATTGAAATCTCAAAATATTTCATTATATTTGTTCTGTTCTAACATAAATCTTATCACATATTTAGATTGATTGCCACTTTAGTAAAAATTCAACTCCCGAAATGATAATAAAGAAACTGCAAAAAATAGCTACTGCTAAAGTTGAATCAAAACACAAGGCGCAATGGTTAAGATGGTGGAATGCATCGTCAACTGTTTGACAATCTTATCGTTTTCCAGGGTCTAAAAATAAAGATGTCTTTTAGGATTCTTAGATCAATAAAGCATCTTTTGTGGCTGAGGTATTGTTCTCACATTACAAATGAACTCTTCAATTACAATTATTATAGTTTTGTACTTTATTTTCTTAACATTATCTATTTCATTTGAATAGTTGGAGAAGGCAGTTGTAAAGATGGTTACAAACATTTGTAAAGGTGAAAAAATCATTGTGGATTGGACCATTCAAGGAGTTCAAAAGCCCTCTAATTATGTTGAAAGTTAGTGCATCCTTTTGTGGGACAAAGCATTCACTTTTTTCTTTAGAAACAAATATCAAAAACTCTACATGAAGAAGTTTGTATTTAAAGAGTTCCCTAAAACTAAAAGTGCAATGAGACGTGTTGTATATAGGTACTATAATACTATTCAAATTGATGGCATTTATAATTGTTTAGATTTTCATTGTCTTTTAATTTTGGATCCCTATTTGTTATTGTTGCTTATATGATAGATGAAAATGCTTCATTTGCTATTCATAAAAGATGTTTCATGAATTGATTGCTCATCATGCCATTTGTATCTTCAACTTCAAGTACATGCGAGTTCTACCTTCAAAGAACACAATTTCAAGAGAGGTTGTACCATCATTTTTTGTGTATTGGCTATAGAAAGACTCTAATCTCTGTATGTACACTTTTGAGCAATTGAAGAAATTCAAACCTCCACACTTAGAAGCAGGAAGGTGGTACCTTGATTGTCATTGAAACTACACTCCAAACTCAAGGGTGGTAGATAGAACAACTTTTGATGGTGGTAAGCTTATTCCTATTGACCCTGATGATGCATAAGAAGATAACTCCAAAGAAATTTGGCCACAAGAGAAGGTACCGAAGAAGAAGTGGCTCACAAAGAAAGAGAAAGTGGAGATAGAAAAGGCGGCAAAAGAGGAGGAGACAAAAAGGTGGCAAAAGAAAAGGTGGAGAAGGAAAAGGCAAAGAAGGAAAAGGCAGAGAAAGAAGAGGTAGAGAATGAGCTTATGGCCTTGCCCTCAGAGAGTTATGAGACAATGCCTATATCAAACCAAGGTCCTGATGACAACTATGCACCTATTGCTCCAGATTCTTTTTTATCAAATGTTGTTCATGCCACTACTCATCAAATTCAGAAAAAACAAAAACAATTGTTGTTTCCTTTAGTCAGCTCTTCTATAATAGAGCCACACTCTCTTCATGCCTTTGTAGAATGCACTTCTATCACTACTCCCTAGAATAGTTTATAAAAGCCCACTGGCCCTAATCTTTAATGGATAAAATTGCATAATACCATCGTTAAGGTATTGTACTTTAAAACTTAAATCTAGCATTTTTTTTATACCATTGTTTTTGAAGATTCCAATTCTAACTTGAGATGTATGAAATGTACAGATTACTGCTACTCTCAATCATACTATCACCTCTAACTTTTGTAAAAAGTACAAGCATACGGGGATTGATTTGATTATTGCAGATATTCTTGAGAATCTCATGGTTCCAAGTATTTCAACTTCAATACCAGAATGGAATTCATGCTCAGAAAACTACGTTGAGAGTCTCTTTGAGATGGCTGACATGTATTTGCACGACAATGGCACCTTACTACTCATACATTGTGATGACCGTAGTTTACTAAAAGAAGTTGATGAGTTGACTAACCAATATGACATGAAGTTGGCTAAAGATTGATGAGGAATCAATGACCTACATCTTACAGCTGCGCATGATCTATCAATGACGGTAAGTAGAAGGTTTGCAATTTACATCTTTATTATTTTTAAAGATTTAGGAGAATGGTTGAATTCAATTTTTATATATGCTTGGATTGTAGAAATGGGTATGGTGAATACAATTTCTCTTCTAATATTTAACTTTTGAATGCTCCAATCTGTTAGGTTCTGGATTCAATTGTTCATTTGGTGGGACATTCCTTCATGATTTTCATTCCCAGAGAATCACGACTCTTCTTATAATGGTGAACCAATAGAAAAAAAATGATGTAGAGAGGGCCCTGTGAGAAGAACTTACCCTTCATTTGAGATCTCATTCTACAATTTTGCAAGCCTGGAAAAATTGTCCTTGATTGCAAAGCTACAACATGTATTTCTTTATTTTCTACAATTTTAAATTGTTTTCATTATTGCATGTAATTGAATCTTTGAATTTCAATCATATATCTTTTATTTTCCATTAGGATCATTCATTGAAGCTTGTTTGGAGATTGGGTGACACATCTTGGCCTTAGAAGATGATCCTCTCATCTTCAAAGCCAAAATTTCCCCATTTGCCCCTATGGCAATGTCTACTTCTAAAGGCAAGGGGAGGGTCACCACACCACCACCTAATCAACTACCGACAAAAAAACCAAAGAGGAATCGATTCATCTCTTGTGCATAAATTGGGGTTCACTTGTTTTTTTATAAACACCTATTATATGAATATATTCTATTCTTCTTGAATGATTTTTGCATTGTATTTTACTTATTGCAACTTTTCTTTTTTATCTTGTAGAAGCAACGTGGTAGAACGAGTGCAAGATGCAAATGAACAAAGTCTACTTTTCAATTTAAATCTCTCAATTTATATAGAAAAGATTGTTCAAGCATATGTTGAAGCCCCCTCTCCTATATTGAATCGACGGAAATGTCGATATAATCCGAAGGTCAAAGAATTTTCAGATATAGAAGTAGAGCAAAGAGGGGAATGGGAGATTGAAGGTGATGCCTTGAGTGATTGCAACTCTAGTGATGGTTTTTGAATGGTTTTCATTTTTCAATGGAGTTGACTATTGTAGTCTAGATTGCCCTATAGTTTTGTGGTATGTTCTTTATTTTTGTTATAATATGCAAATATTAAGTTATGTACACTCTCAATTTTAAATGATATATACAAGTGGATCAAACAAATTAAACTATTCCATCTTCTTTTCTACATGAAAATTGGTCTTTTAAGCCTATTTCCAAGACTTGATTTGTTTGTAAATGTTTCACAAATGCCTATAATTTTAATAGTTTCAAAACATGCCATTGCTATAAGTATCATTTTTTGGTGGTATTGTACAATTATAGTTTATCATTTATTTTATTTTAAACTAATTAATTTTTTCATCCTCAATCTTGTTGATGGTTATAGATCTCCTCCCACTTTCACCTAAACAATAAACCATCATTTTATATGTTAACCTCATTTTTTAAGCCCACCATTTTACATACTCTTTTACTCCATTAATTAAATTCTAATGAAAAATATACAATAATAGGGTCTTTATATTTCATAAAGGAAACTTCAATATCCAATTCTTTACTCTCTCATCTTTGTTTTCAGCTCTCATATAAGTGTATAAGACTTCAAATGTCTAAAATTAAAGGATCATAATGCTTACATCTAGGCATGGCTGTAGATTTGAGCTTCCAAAATTCCACGACTTCAAGTTAAGTTTAGATTTATAAAATCAATCTTAATTATTTAATAAATTGAATCCACGGTTTTCAGTACTTCTCTTCACAAATATAGGATTTTGAATAATTTTTTAATGAAATACCTATTCTTCACTTGCTTTTCTTACTCCCTACATCACACTCTCATACCTGAATCGATACTCTTTCTTACCTTCCCTAATCCTTCAACCATTTTTACCAACCTTTTTCATTTATTTTTACCATACATTGTAATTAGATTTCATCCAAATCTTCCATCTAACTTTTTCATCTTTAGATTTCATCCATTTCCCCCCCCTTTTTATTCAAGTAATCTAACTACTTTCATCCATTCCATCCATTTACTTTCAACCATTTTTTCGAACTTTTCAACCTTTGTAAAAAAAAATTTAATGAAACTTCATCCATTTTTTCATCCATTGTCTCCTAAAACTTCATCCATTTTTCCATACTTTTTCTTTTATTAAAAAAGAAATTCAAATATTGCAAATTCCCGCTCACCAATCCCTGCTCACCGCTCCTTGCTTACTATTCACCGCTTGCATACTAGCATTCCCAGAGAATGGAATCCAACTTGCCACATGCAGATACCTGTTATAGTGTAGATCCTAAAAAATTGGATATGAAATTTTTTTGAACTAGCTAAGCTTGTTTGCAACTGTTGTACACTTCTTGTTTTGTTCAAGTTCGTGAGTGCACAACCTCTGTTGCAACAAGCTCAAGTGTTAGGAGCAATCAAGCATCGACATCACCCAGCGCAACTCCGACCTAGTTAGCTACAGTTTGTCATGAAAGCAACTTCAATACCCTTGCTATTGACCCTTGAAGGATGCATCCTCATGACCAAGATAGTCATCAAAATGCTCTGATCATGGGAAACAGATATCCCATATTTATTGTGAGAGTACCTGATTTTGAAAATTACAAAGTGGGGAGGGGAGGGGGGAGGTTTTGAAAAAAATTTAATTTCAAATATTTTTGAGGGTTGGAGGGGTAAATAAGAAGAAAAAAATTAATTAAAGGAGTTTTGAGCTCATTGTGACAATTTGTCACAATGAGCTCCAAAGAGTCAGTAACTGACTATAAGGTAACAATGATGTCATATCGGAGGTTGCTTTCTGTGGCAGTTGACAAAATTTTGTTAGAAGGAAAAACATTAACTACTTTGCTTGAAAACCAATCAATTCTATAGGAACAAAGCCACACATAGTCAAGTCAATTATTTTATCTATACCCTCTAAATTTTTAAGAGTAAAAGAATGTCATTATGATCAATCAAAGGTTGCAATTTTTTCTCAACAAGAATAAATTGAACCTTCATGACCTCATGATAAATTTAAAAAATTTTAATTCATATTTGCAATCAGAAGCCCCAAATTAGGTAGAAGACGTGAAAAAAAACCCCAAAAAACGCAGCACAAAATAGGGGGCGATTTTTTACAGTTACCCTTCGCTGGGGCAATGAGGGTCAATCCTCCGCTCCCCACCAAAGGATCTGCAGGTGAACTAAAAGCTTCTTTAAAGTAGCTCTTTTCCCACTTTAAAGTAAAAGCTTCCCGTCGCCAAGCCCCCGGAAGCCCCCTCCTTCCTTCCTCAGCCGCTTCACTCGGCGTGGAGTCATCCCCACGATTCCTCACCTATCGCCACAACCGACAATCATTTCAATCCATCGCACCGTCACAAGTAGCATCGCCATAGCTCTTCATCGCCAATTGCTCATCACAGCATTTCCGGATTTTTCACAGATGGGTTCCGTCTCTTAGGGTTTCAAGCTCTCGAGATTTCCCTGTCAGGTTTTGAGTTTGGGTGCTTCTGGGTTGCGCTTACGAGTCTCTTTCTAGCTTTTTTGAGTTTGGGGATTTGTGGATTCGGTAAAGATAGGAGGGGGCGAGTACCTGATGCTGGTAGACAAGATGGACTATCAGAAGCAGCAAGGAGGAGGCGGAGGAGGGTTGCAGGACGATGCGTTCTATGATTTGCTGTCCAGCACGGCTATGGCGAATGCCAACAAACACCAACAGCAGCAGCAGTCGCAGGAGCAGCAGCAGCATCACCCGCAGTTTGAGCAGCAGGCGTTTGATTCCAGGAACGAGGAGCCGCTGCTTCCGAGTTACGACTTTCAGCAGAATAGTTCGAGCTCCTATGGTGGGAGCGTCGTGAGCAATGGCGAGGAGAAATCGCCAGGGATGGCGCCCGTGGTGTCGTCGTATTCCTCCGGTTCTCCATTCCAGGTAATTGGCGGTTGGGCTTTAATTCTTTGTGGGGTTTCGAATTGTCGGTGTAACCCTAATTTGGTTGGGTTTTGAGTGGACTCCGAATTCTGGTGGATCGCGAGAGATTTCTTGCGGTAGAACCCTAGAAAGTGAACATGTTTATGTATTCGTTTGGATCGTGTTCTTTCCGTGAATTTTTGTGGTGTCGGGGGATTGTTTGATGAGGATTGTCATGATCTGTTGTTTTTGATGATGTAACGCAGGGCTCACGGCAACATCTGCCGATTCCGTCGTTTGTAGAGAACCCTCCTGCTCGACAGGAGCGTGGGAATAGCAGTAGTGCCGAAGCTGCGACTGTTGCCGCAGTGGAGCAGACCATGAAGAAGTATATGGATTCGATGATGATTGTGATGGAGTCTGTGACGGGGCGCATCGGTCAGTTGGAGTCGTCGACTCGTCGGTTGGAGCAGATGGTGACGGACTTCAGGGGCGGAGCGGAGAAGAATCAAGGGGCCACAGGGGGGAAGCTTTTGCTCATTGAGACTATGCTCTCCGAGGTATGTAGTATGCAATAATCTGGTGTTTCTGTGAATCTGATGTTTCTGTGCAATCTTATGCTTCTGTGAATCTTATTTTCCGATGTAATCTGATGTTTCTGTGTAATTTTGTGCTTCTGAGAATCTTTTGTTCCCATCAATCTGATATTGCTTGTGTTATATGGTGCTTCTTTTGAATCTAATGCCTTTTTGTATGAATTCTGTGTTAAAAACATCTGAGAAACTTGAAAGAGCGCTTGGAGTGTTAGAACTTAAAGTTTGAGTACTGTTGTATTTTTGGCAGGTTCAACGTGGTATACAGGACTTGCGAACGAAGCAGGAGGTTGTGGAAACACAGGCGAACATGAGGAAGCTTCTCTTAAGTGAGGAGGGCAATTCGGCATCTGCAGGTCACACTCAACCATCTCTGGAGCCACCACCACCACCGTCGCCACGCGCACCTCAACTGCCAGAGACTCCATCTTATGCCCCTCATCATCCCCACCACCCTCACCACCCTCCTCCACCTCCTTACATGGTGCCTCCCCAGTTGGTAGGACTTGCTCCACCACCACCACCTCCTCCTGCTGGCCATCCAGAGTCGCATTATCCGCCTCCGCAACAAGTTGGCCCACCTCCTCCTCAACAAGGAGGTCCTCCTCCTCCACAGCAGTTCTATGGCCAGCAGCAGCAGCAGCAACAACAACAACAACAACAGCAGGGTCCACCTCCTCCTCCACCCCTGCCTCCACATTCTCATGCCTTTGCTCACCCAAATGAGCTTGCTCTCTACGGAGGATCTCCGCAGGGGCCATATAAGGGACAATCTGGTCAATTTGGTCAAGAGGTCCCGCCACCTTATGGAAATCGACCACAACAGGGGCCTCCTCCACCTACAGGGCCGCCAATGTATGACCAGTCCGGGTTGCTGCCTTCTTATCAATCTCAAGGTCGTCCTCAAGCGCCTGTTTATGAGCAGCGGCAGGAGCAGCAGATGGGAGGGCCACCACCTGGCTACTCAAACCCAGGGTACCGAACTGGGCAGCAAGCTCCATCAGCTCCAAGCAGTGGAGCAGGAGGCTACCCGCGGTTACCGTCCTCACAACCTGTACAGCACGCCATGCCAACCGGAAGGGAGCGTGAAGGACAAGCTGCACCCTCCGGTGGTACCCCTCTGTCAACCAACCGTCTCTCTGTTGATGAAGTGATTGACAAAGTGGCAGTGATGGGATTCTCCAAGGACCAAGTCAGGGCAGTGGTGCGGAGACTCACCGAGAACGGTCAGTCGGTGGATCTGAACATTGTGCTGGACAAGTTGATGAACGGGGAAGCGGGACCGAATCAGCCCAAAAGCTGGTTCCAAAGGGGTTGAGCTCTTCCTGTTTGCAGTACAGGTTTGTCTGCTTGGGGACTCACTCGTAACAGTAGATTCCTTCGATTTCCTGTTGCCTTTAGAAGTTTATATTTGTTATGTGTATATAAGAGGTATGCCTGCTGGATGCTTCGGCCTGCCGGAACTCCTGGGTGATGCCATCACTTGGTTGGATGTTTAACCTCCTGTAACACTTGCTGCTATACGAGAGGTGCTGGTTCTCTGTAAACAATAACCAGTTTTCTCCACACCGACGGAATGTTGCAGATTCGCTGAGTTTTATGCTTATGTAGGTGGTAGTAGCAGCAGCAGATGAAGAAGGCAACCATCATGTGATTTGCATTCTGACTACTAAGTGAATCAGTGATTTTTCATGGCTATGTGTACTTGTTGAATTCTCATTGATTTCTGTAATCATGTATGGGGTCGATGACTGGAATGCTCCTCTTTAGGGACTTGTGCATGGGGGAGGATGATATGAATATTATTATGACATTATCCCAAACAAGATATTTTGCAATTTTGAAGCAATTGTGTAGCGTAGAATTAGTTACGGAAATATTTTCAAGGTAGAAATATATTTCAGTAGGCATCTATTTGTTGGACCTAGGCAAAGCATGGATCATCGTGCTTAAAACTGTTGCTGCTGTAATTGCCACGAGAGAGTGGTCTTAGAACGAAAGCCACTTCAGTAGCTAAATATTGATCGCATTTCACCTCTGACTAGCTGGAATAATTTCGAAGTTTGGCACATCATTGCCAAAATTGATGGATAGTCTTCAACTAATCAACTAAGTTAGAAGAGTTATTACAACCCTGATTAGCAGTCTGAGTATTTTGGGGCCAAATCTAAGGGGTGCAAATTTTCCAGAGGTGTCTTTGGTTCATGGAATTATAATTTTTAAATTAAAATTGTAATTTTTGTGAATTTTTGAAGTGGTTTGCCCTGAAATTACAAAACTGCTCATAGAATGAAGTCATGAGCATCTCACAAACAACTCATAATCACCCTCTTGTGTATCCAATGGTACTTAAGTGTTCACCATTAAAGAATTAATACATTACCCCTTGTTGGCATTGATGCAATGATTTTGTTAGAAAATGAATGAATTTAAGGGAGCTAACCCATTTCTAGCCACTTAAGCAATTTTGTGTATTTGGAGCATTATTTTCTTAAGTAGAGAAATTTTCCCATCTACAAAAATAGAGTTTAGAAGGATTCCATATTTTTCAAGAATTTAATTACTACAAATTTTTTTGTTGAAGATTCTATTTCACACATTCTTGTCATGTAGGCCTTCCTATTTCCAACCATAGGTTTCTTATAAAATAAACAAAGCTTGCAACCAATTGTAATGGTCCATAATTGCATTAGAAATTGTGCCCTCACTAATCTCCTCTTGATTGGAAAGAGTGTAGTCTATTGGTTAGGAATGGGTCTATGGTCAGAAATGGGTCGGCTTCCTTAGATGAGTTTTTGGATGGAATTGGAGCCAAAAAAAGGATGAAGGAATTAGGCAACTAGTGGAAATGGGATGGCTTACTTTACGCATACCATAATTGTTGTAAGCATCTCCCATTGTAAACCACCAACAAATATCTAATTTACTTTGAAGATATTAACCTTGTGATAAGGTTCTTTTATGAGTAATACATCATATAGGAGGACCATTGTATAGTGTTGTATGAGAGCAATTATCTTTAAGAAGGAATCTCCAAAAAAAAACTTCTTTTTGATATTGTAATCCTTAGCCTTAAAATTCTTAGCCTATGACTATAGGGTGGAGCTTAAAATTCCTTAATTAATTCTATATGCTTTGATTTTTGGACAACATATGAATGTTTTATTTATTTTTCTCAATGATGAACCTACATATTTACTATATGTCAAAAAAATTCTGATTTTTAGGAAAAATTTGAAATTATGAAGAATTTTTGAAGTAAATTTTTTGTATATCAAGTATAAAATAAGCTTAAAAATTGTAAACATTTCACCATGGATTTGTATTATGATGTAGAACCTCAAGGTGAATCAAATTTTTGCATCCTCTCATAATTTGAAAGCCAATGGACCATTGTTATGTTTCCAAAATTCAAATTGCAATAAAATGTTTAGTTTTTGGAATTTTCTAAAATTACAAATTGGAGTAGAAATTAGAATTGATGACCTTCATTCTAGTAGTTGGACTCAAATTCAAAAATGTCATTTCATGAATAAAATTCGAATCAAGAGCAAAGAACAACAAGTTGCTAAAATTCACTAGGAAGGCAATTTGTTGAGATCTATTTTTAAGCATCTTTTATGTAGAGAAATCATAAAGTTCTCAATGAGGCAATCTCTAAGACCTTTCAAGCAACTTTCACTCAAGCAACTCCCCAATAAAGGATTGGATGAGAAATATACTTTCCTCTTAGTCAACTAATGATTTGAAGTCATCCAAATGCCAATTTTTGTCACCAACAATAGTTTAGTGGACTAAGGACAAAGGAATGGTCTAGATTTCCAAATGTGTGTAGATATGTTATAAAAGAAGATTTGAGGTACATTTACACCTATTTTAAAAAGACATTTTTAGAAGACTTGTTAGCAAAGGACATGAACAATTCTTATGAATTAAAAAATCGCTACTTTCTTTGCATTGCTAGTTGACATGTACCTTTTCCGATGTAGAGAATCCTTTCATTTCCTATGTATTTCAACTTTAAGAGTAGTTTTGATTAATGTGATGGGAATGAGGCTATTAATGTAATAACACAAGTTTTACTTGCAAGTTGGAATGGTTGGAAGCCACTACAAGGAATTTCATAATTGCTCATACAATAGCATGCACAACTTGAGGATTAGGTCTCACACTCATAATCTTCATGTTATAACGACGTTGAGTCCTAAAAGTGTCTACTAGACGATAGAAAATCCTTCTAAATAAGATAGAAGCCCAAATGTTCATCCTTGGAATTTTATATGGAAAGGGGAGGTCTTGTATAGTGTTTTGACTTCCATTGAGTGCTCTTGGTTTCTTTTAAGCAAACAATTAACACTTAATTAATCCCCCATACAAATAAAAAATAAATTAAATACTTGACTTGTCGTCCAACCCACCCCCAAAACCAAAACTAATTTTTTTTTATATGGATATGATATATGGAATATAAATGTGTTGTAAGAAATATTGATATAGTACAATATAAGTGAGTGGGGTACATGGTATAGTTGCAAATCCCATATGGATTGTAATCTAGCATGTTTAGAAAAAAATATACATATGGGGGGGTAATGAAAAATTCATTTCTTGTACTCATTACAAAATATTTCAGCCCTCAAGAAGTTTGTGAGTTTTGAACCCCCCAGTGCAATTAAAAAGGAATTAAAATTATTTTTTTATTTTTTACTATTTTTTAATGAAAGCATTTGATGTGGCACTAATTTTGCCACATCAGCACCACATCAATATATATTTTTTAATTTTTTAATTTTTTTAATTTTTAATTTATTATTATTATTATTTTTTTCTATACTTGCATTGTAGGGTGTCGAAAAATGAAACCTTAACGACCCTCCTAGGGTTTCAGATTTTTCCTATTGATTCATTTACTTATTATGAGAGGTTGAGTGAAGTGAATTCACTCTCTATTTCCTAAAAAAAGGCTGTCATGCAATAAAATGTTATATCCAAAGATAAAATCATATATATGAGCACGTAGTAGTTTGAGTAATCTACAAATTACAGTTGTCATTGTGGTTTGTCAATGTCATGTAAAAAAGGTTTGTAGTTGTTTAACCCCTAAAGGTTCAAAATCTTGAAATGGATATTTTAAGATTTGGGGTGGGTTTCTATAATTTCAAATTTTACTACAATTTTTTGAAATTTTCTTTGGATGTCAAAAAATGTACTATCTTTTGGGAAATATAATTTCTTTTTATTATATATTGTGAATGGGAAAGAAAGTTATGCCTTCATAAGTACAAATGTTCAACATAGTGCAACCAAAATTTTAAAAATAGTCAAAATTTTCTTTTCTTATAGAATATGTATATATATATATATATATATATATATAATTTTATTCATATGGTTTTGATAAGTTATGTGAAAGTTATAAAGTATCTTAAATTGCAGCCAATTAAGAAATCTTCTTGAAAAAATAATGTGTGGGATTTGTTTCCAAATTCAATTTTCATAGTTTTTCAAAACCCAAACATTTCTAGGGTGTATATTACTTTTACGGCCACTTTGGCTCACCAAAACACCATTTGGGAGTAAAGAATGAAACCTCCCCTACTTATAATATTCTCTT
The DNA here is from genome assembly GCA_963969395.1 of Pseudoscleropodium purum. Lineage (NCBI taxonomy): Eukaryota > Viridiplantae > Streptophyta > Bryopsida > Hypnales > Brachytheciaceae > Pseudoscleropodium > Pseudoscleropodium purum. The sequence continues at coordinate 32,879,564 of OZ017795.1, forward strand.
TAAAATTTAGCATACGCCTTAGTGCTATAGGTAATTGAGACATCCAAGATACATTTCTCTTTTCGGAGAAGGTATTCAATCTCATGCTTTAGTCTCAAAACCAAGATCTAAAATACTTTTGATACTTCCATTGGTTAACTTTTAGCTCTAAGCTCTAAATCCAAAGTGTAATCCCATTTTTGTAATCTATTCTTTGTGTATATTGTCATTGATTACTCATTTTTTCAAATACAATAATTATTGAGCAAATTATGGCCCATCAAAGTTATGAGTCTTCAATGACATGTAGTTCTTTAGGACTCTAGTCCCATTTATTTGCCCATAATTTCTAAATCAATTAATCTCCTTATGAGCAATAGGATTTTGGAATCTTTGTTATTTTAGCTTTCCAACAATATATGGCATGTCTTATTTTGATGCAGGATTCCACATCTTGGTTCATGGTCAAGACACTAGCTACCAACTTTAAGGAGAAATATCTTTTAACTCAAAAGTTGGATTCACGCATTTTTTGGCCCCATGGGCATGTGCTCTTACCAACTTCATCCTGAATAGAGTGCAAAGGCACCTCGTTTATTTGGGACTCCTTTTTTTTACTCACCTCCACTTTTGCAAAGTTTTGGAGGTCCCCCTAAAGTCCCCCTTGCTCATCAAGGTGTTATAAGAGTGTTGTAATAAGGTAATTATTTTATATCCCACCTTTTCATCATCTTTACTTGATGTAACTCAATACCCTCTAATATAATTTGAAGCAAAATCATAGCCTTTCTATCATACTTTAATTTTTATTTTGAATAATTTATTAATTATAAAGCTATACTTTAACTACAATGTACTTTCCAAACCCCATTATTATATACTAGAAAAAATTTCAGGCTATGAGAAGGTTGCGAGTTTAGCAACCCCATGGTGCAATTATAAAAAAAATGAAAATTTTATTCATTTATTATTATTATTATTATTATTATTATTATTATTATTATTATTATTGTATTTTTGAAAAAAAAATTGGAATCTCACATGATACTATTAATGCTATGCCAACGACATGTCTAATTGACTATTTTTTATTTTTATTTTTTAAAAATTCAAAAAAAATATGAAAAAAAATCATTTTAGAAATTTTCTTGTACTTGCACTATGGAGGGTCGAAAAATGAAAGCCTAATGGCCTCCTAGGGTTGAGATTATTTTTAATGATTTACACCCCGACTTTTCATCCTTTGACATTTTACCATGTAAGGACATTGAGGCCAAAATGAGTTTGATGGATGGCTTTCCAAATTATTGTAGAATTAAAGATTGTATCCATTGGTTCAAAAATCAAATCATTTTGGGCAAAGTGCCATAGTGATAGGTCTCACCCTTTCAAATATAAAACAAAATTCTTGCCCTTCAAAACCATATTGTTCCTTTTGTACTAAGTACAAACCAAATGACAATGAAATGTCTCATTAGGCTACATATACCAATGTACCTTGAGGTAGGAGGTCTGTGAACTAAGTACTTGGGCTCTAAAAATGTCTTCTAACATAGCAATACATTTTACTTTCTTTTTGCACTAGCAATGTACATATAGTGTACATTGTAGGAGGCGGGTGTTCCTAATGACCATTGCATATCAACTTCATAAATTTATAACTAATTCCACGAAGCTCAAAAAAATATGAAACAACTTGGGTTAGATACCAATTCCATTTATCTTGCAAGGAAAGTTTTCTGAACAATATTTCAAGAAGCCTAACCTCCCTAAATTAATTTACCAGCTCTTTATCGACCTCCTACCTTATCCATTCTTAATCTATGCCATGTGGAAAACAAAAAAAGACACATGGCAGACCTTCATGCTTCCTCCCTGGGACAGCCTTGGCATGCATCATCTCCGAACACCTCCTTGCGGTCCTTTCGACCTTCAGAACTCCCTGTAGATCCCAACTACAACCCCAGAATTTCAGAATCTTTAGAAAATGATTAATCTGCTTTTGCAGCACCGTCGTTTGCTCATTCAAATCTGGTCATTCAGGAAATAGAAAAATAAACTACAGTGCAATGTGTCCAGTCCGTGCCTCCATCTCTCCAGTCTTGAGAGTCGTCTCTCCCATTCTTGAGAATCTGAGCTCCAAGGGTTTGAAATCAGTTTGATGTATTCGGAAGCTCGTTCCAAGGAAATCATTGCTCGAATTCTCCTTTGAATTGACTTTGAATTGGGTCGAATTGGATTGACTGGTTAGATTGGGGTTCTATGTCTTTGCAAGCTGTTTCGATCGCAGGGTCGGCTGGGATTCCGAGTGTTGTTTTAGCCAGGAAGGTTTCCTCATTGAGGAGGTTGAGGGACCACTGCAGTGGTGGTCAATCCCTAAGACGTGCTTTCGTTTTAGGTTGTCCTAGCCATTCGCATTCGTTCCGTTGTTGTGCACAAGCGCCGCACGTTTCGAGTGAAAGAAACGAATCCGACGTCACTGGGAGTCGAATTTCAGGTGAATGTGGACGCTTTGATTGATTGATTGATTGTTTCGGAATTGATTGATTAGCATGGCGAGGATTTCTGACCGTTTATGGAAACAGAGGAAGGAGGGTCCGCGATGGGAAGTCTTCCGGGTGTGAGACGGCGAGATTGGGAAGATCCGATGACGGTGGAGTGGAACAAACGACACGCTCATGTGCCCTTGCATTGTCACAACTCCGTCGAAGGTGAGAACTTCTTCTGCAAATATGCATTCAGCGTTGATTTGCATGGTCAAGATTAATTATTTTCCAATCTTTGCCAATCCATGTCAGATTTGCATTTAGGACCATTGTCTACAGGACTCAAACCCTGAACCATGAAACGTCTTCAATTGGGAAGCTGTTCCCTCAGATTTTGAGGTTAGGTAGGGCTTTCAGCAGAGATGAGGTTCAGTATTGCAGTGCAAGCATTCTTGGCAAGCTTGATTCTGCTGCGTGGTGGAGAACTATGTGAATGCTGGGAATTGACTGCAGAGGCTTTGAGGTTTTGTCAGGTTAGATTTTGAATTTAGATAGGACTTGCGGCAGAGAGGAGGTTGAGTTTTCCATTGCAAGCATTCGTAGCAAGATTGATTCTGCTGCGTGGTCAGAAACTATGTGAATGCTGAGGTTTAGGATTGGGGGTTTTGGTGCAGGGGCTCTGAGGTTTTGGCAGGAACGCAGTAAGGCTGACTTTCGAGCGGCCGAGGAGGCGGTGTGGGGGGACGAGGCGGTGGATGCGGCAAGGCAAAGTGCCGATGCATGGGTGCAGGGGTTGCCATTTGTGAGCTCCTTGGCGGGGCTGTGGAAGTTTCATCTTGCAAGCTGCCCGGAGCAAGTGCCGGACCAGTTCTTCTCGCTAGAGTTTGATGATGGCAGCTGGGGCTCTTTACCAGGTGCAAATTAAGGGTTTGCAGAGGTTTTTGTTCTTTGTCAACCTTACTCTTTGTAGCATTCTCGAGGAGCTTCCTGAACACCTTGATATGAATGAACAATGAGCCAAGAAAGAGAGTCAGGTTCCTTTCGTGCACAATCTTGAGCTCATGTCATTCGGAAGGCTTTTCAGAGGGTTTTGTTTCTCGTAAATCTTTGTTCTTCAAAACATTAGCTGTCTAAACACAGTTCGAATTAATGTAGTAGGTTTCTCAAATATGGAGCCAGTTGAGGAAAATAGTACATGCTAGTACCGCGCAAGTGGCCAAGGGTGTACTTTCTCCAAATCTGGGTTGTAGACCTGAGCTTCCTAGCATAATCTCAATGAGGACGGTATGACCTTGGATGATGCAATGGGCGAGAAATGAGCGAGAAATACATCCAGACTCCTTGTGTGCACAATACTGAGCTCATGTTATTTTTGCAAAGGCAAGTGTGGTTTAAAATAGAATTGTTTGTTCCTTTCATCTAGTCCTTAGTCGGCAATGTGGACTTATCAGATAGTAATTGCATGCCTGACAATGGAATGAATTTTTTTTGTAATCAAATGTTCGCTACTTATTCAAAATTTCAGTGCCCATAATTCTTTTGTGCTACAGTTTAAGAGGTGCAATAACACCCTAGAATGTTTTGAGCTGAGCATTTTGTTGTGTGAATCTCATTCATATATATATATTTTTTGGTGCAGTGCCGTCAAACTGGCAGGTGCACGGTCACGACCGCCCTATTTACACCAACATTGTGTATCCTTTTCCCATAAACCCGCCCTTTGTGCCTTCGGAGAATCCCACTGGCTGCTACCGGACATCTTTCACGGTTCCCTCGGAATGGACTGGTAAGGAACATGATTTGTACTGAAATCGGTAATGCTTTGCCCTGAAGTCTGTTGCATATTAATTCTCTCTAACTACCACATATTTTTACAGGAATATTCTCCCTACGTATGAATGTGTCTTCAGAGACTGCAGAATGTGCCTTTCATAATATTCTTTACTGAGTATGAAATGTCCCTGACTGCGCTTTTAAGCCTAGATTTGCAACTTTACCTCAATTTTACATTGGCGGACTTTTGAAAGTGAAAGGATCTTAGAAAAAAGCCTGACATTTTTCTACCTTTTCACATTTATTTTCTCAATGTGCACCATATTTCAAAACGATCCCCAGTTGTGTTGGTAAAGATTGTTATGTTCCTTGTAGGCCGCAGGCTGTTTCTAAACTTCGAAGCTGTAGACTCTGCTTTCTATGTCTGGATTAACGGAGTTCGAATGGGTTACAGGTATGGTATAAACTTTCTTGTTAGCCTACTTTGGCCTCGCAGTTCACGGTTTTAATTCAGATTTATATGAACTACACCTCTAAGCATGGGTTCTGATGCATTGTGGTTTGCTACACATCTCGACCTTTGATGACGCATGTTTCGCGCCCCGCCTGAACTTTTGTGGTGACTTGCAGTCAGGACAGTCGATTGCCATCGGAGTTTGACATCACCGACCAGTGCCACCCTGGTATGGAGAACGTGCTTGCAGTGCAGGTGATGAGGTGGAGTGACGGGTCATACTTAGAGGATCAAGACCACTGGTGGCTCTCTGGAATCCACCGGAGTGTGTCGATATATTCTAAGCCGCAGGTTTGTGTGTTTCTATTGAGTGACTTTTAGAATAGCGAATTTAGGGATGGGCTACCACGATACTCATATAGTCAGGGATGCTTGGTCATGCATGCAGGTTATGATAGCAGATTATTTTGTGAAGACAGGTGTTGAAAGTGACTTTCAGTCTGCGACTGTGAAGGTTAGTACAAATTGTCATTCTTCTATCAAGTGCTCCATTCTGCTGGTGCTATTATTGATGCGTTTCATGTTCTCTGTTGCGGATACGTTCTAAACTATCAATCTACTGCAGGTTGAGGTTGCTGTGGAAGGACCTAGAGAGATGATAGCAAATAATAAGTTATCCCAGTATACAACAGAGGCTATTCTCTTTGAAACATTTGACACTGATGGAGACTTCAAAATGCCGTCCGAGGCAGCTCACCTGAAGCCTCAGGGACTGGATTCAGCGATGATTGGCTGCCGTGCGCACACAACTGTGATAGCTCAACTAGAGCGCCCAAAGCTTTGGTCTGCTGAGCACGTAATAGTCGCCCTCATATCTATAACGGCATACTTCGTTAGCATTTTTCTGTGTGCAATATCCACATCGAGTACAGAAAACTAGAACTGTTTAATTGATTGTTTTGGGTAGGATTGTCGGCACTCACTGCCGTGCATAGCTAATCTGTTTTATTCTTTCCGGATTAGCCGATAGTCCAGTTTGGGAAAGTCTGCTGACTTTTAGGGAACTACCTTGCTTTTTTACTTCCGTGGATGAACATGAAGCTTTGCAGATTATTTTATCTTTCTTCAAGCTTCGAGCATCACTGAGACCTTCCAGCTCTGATGCTTTCGATGGAGTTATTAATTAGGTTACAAAGTGGAATTTTGCGGTGAGATGAGAACGATTCTAAGTACTTTATTGTTCGTTCTTTGCAGCCAACCCTGTACACAGTGGTTGTACTGCTTAAGGATCCATCTGGAGCAGTCGTGGACTGTGAAGCGTGCAGAGTGGGTGTCCGGCAAATTTCAACGCGTCCCAAGGAGCTCCTTGTCAACGGGGAGCCAGTGGTGATCCGTGGTGTCAATCGCCATGAGCACCATCCTCGCCTTGGGAAAACCAATATTGAAGCGTGTATGATTAAGGTATTTGACTTAGCAAGCAAAGTGTTGATATGTAAACATTAAACATGACTTATCACTCATTTGACTGAGTGACCTTGGGAGGTTCTAATACAAACCTTTAAACTGTGCATTCAGGATGTCACATTAATGAAGCAGTACAATATTAACGCAGTGCGCAATAGTCATTATCCCATGCACCCTCGCTGGTACGAGTTGTGTGATCTTTTCGGACTGTATATGGTGGATGAAGCCAATTTGGAAACCCATGGCTTTGATCCCGAGCCTTGGACATGGCCAGAACGCCAATTGACTTTTGACCCGAAGTGGGCGAACGCATATCTTCAGCGGATGATCAATATGGTTGAAAGGGACAAGAACCATGCCAGCATCATCTTCTGGTCGCTTGGAAATGAAGCTGGTTACGGGCCCAACCACCAGGCCATGGCAGGTAATAACGCTGCTTTCAGTCTGAACGCGCCTAGCCTGTTTGATGATTACTTATTTTACTCAGAAATGTGTGCAAAAATGTAGATGGTTGCAAAAGTAGGGTAATTTTCGCTTTACATATCAACATGTTGCTTTCTTGTGGTCTGTCATTTTTCAAGGGGCATGTGGATAGCTTGATCTCATGAATTTTTCTTTTTCAATATTAAACACCACTTTTGTGTTAATTAATTGAAGAGTGCAACTTGTTCATCAGGATGGACGAGAGCCAGAGATCCAACTCGGCTTTTGCATTACGAGGGTGGCGGGGCTCGCTCAGTTTCTACAGATGTGGTCTGCCCCATGTACACCAGAGTCTGGGATATTGTGAAAATTGCTCAAGATCCTAGTGAAACACGCCCAGTTATACTCTGCGAGTAAGCTCTTGCCTTTTTCTTGTTCCCACATGTTCCTTGCACTGCAGTGAAGAATTTCCTCTTGAACCATGCACTCTTATTAGTATTATGAGATTTTAGATTAAAACCAATTCAATCCCTTTTAAATTTGGTGTCTTTCCTTTCACCGCTAAGAAATGAGTGCTATTGATAACTCAATAGAGTGACTCCTATTCTCCTAGATCAATTGCACACCTTTAACCCTTTAAGGATGAAGGAGACCACTTCTGACCTCATGTTTTATTAGCAGTTTTGAAGTGTTAATATGAGAATTTCTATTCAAATAATCATTTTTTTAAGCCAGCACTCAACCTACTTTTATGAAGAGTTTTTACATGTAATTTATACTTTTCACAATGTGACCAATCAAAATAAGCAATTTAAAATCATGAATCTGTCGTCCTTACAGGATTGAACTCAAATCTTTAACCAAAATAAAAATAGAAGTTATAGAACAAGAGATAAGAATGTCGAAAGTTGTACAAAAATCAAATTTGGTCTTCAAAGGTGCAACTTTGAATTTCACATCTTTCAACCTTTTTCAACCATTTTTCAATTACTTTCCATCTCACAACCTTCATATCTCTCGTGTATCTCTTATTTTGTATCGCTTATTGTGTAACTCCAGTAATTGATTTGCTTGAAGATTTGAGTTTGTAGGGGTTTAATTGATCGTTGTGATAGAAATATTTCATTAAATTTTCAAATGTGCACACTTTTTGGATGTGAAAGTGACAGCACAAGATGAAAAACTAGGAATGACTTTTCTGATAAGCCTATTATCTATTTATGTTCGTCACGGGCTAGTTAAGTATTTTCAAGTCGAACTGTAAGAGGTGCTAGGAGCATAGTTTGGGCAAAGCTATTGCCTTGTGCCAATTATTATAACTTGGGACTGATCATCATTGTGGCTGGCGCTTGCAGGTATTCTCATGCCATGGGCAACAGCAATGGAAATATTCAAGCATATTGGAACGCAATTGATGGGATTCATGGGTTACAGGGAGGTTTCGTCTGGGACTGGGCTGACCAGGTGCGTTTGACAAGAGATTGTCTGCCTTCTACATTTTAGTGAAACATCTGGAGCTTAGTTACTTGAGTTCCTAATGGTCTCACATGCCTATCAGTATGCTGTGCCTATTTTATGTTGAATCTTTGTGATTTCTTTCTGACGATTTAGGCTTCGCGTACTCAGGGTCTTTTAAGAGAAGGTAAAGATGGAGTGAAACACTGGGCGTACGGTGGCGACTTTGGCGACGTTCCACATGACTTAAATTTCTGTTTGAATGGACTAATTTGGCCTGACCGCAATCCTCACCCGGCTCTCCAAGGTATCTAATAGCCTCCCACTCACAGAACAGGTTTTAGGTTTTTTCTTTGTGTGATAATTTGAAAATTATATATGAGACGTATTTCAGGTTTATCTAATTCATTGTTATATTCTTTCTTAGTCCGTCTTTGATGCTAGTTGGTTGTTTCGATAACGTCTTTATCACTTTGCAGAGGTTAAACATGCGTATCAGCCAATCGGAATCTTCTTGGAAGATGACGCTATTGAGGTAATCCTGATTCACGTTCTTTTTTAAAAAACCTATGCACATTCCATAACTCAATATAAGCACATTGGTCACCACTCTGGATTTAATATACTTGACCCTGAAAGGACCTAGGATTCATGGTTTTGTATTGATCACATTGTGAAAAACATAATTCAGATGAAGCCAAATTTTCTATTCCCAGAACCAGTGAAGAACACTGCATGTGTTGGTAAAAATTAAATAAATTTGAACTAAAAGAAGTCTCCATATGTCGTACTCAAAACTTTCCTATAAGAATATGAGGCCCAAGTTGGTCCTCTTGGTCCTTTAGGGTTTTGAGCCTTGCTAACTGATTACTCAGATATTATCCTTTCTTTTCTGTATTGCAAACCTTTATGGATTGCCTCTCGTAGTTTGAAAGTAAGAAAGGCGTTTGTGTTTCCAGATTGCTGAACTGTCAGATTCTTTTGTTTTGCGGCGAACTGCTGTCTGTTCTAATCGATCATTTGACTCAACCTTGATGCAGATATGGAACAAAAACTTCTTTACATCACTTGACTGCGTAAAATTCACGTGGTCCCTCTCTGCCGATGGTGCTATGCTTGAAACTGGGACCTTGGATTTGCCGGCAATTGAACCAAGTAAGAAGCACAGCATAAAGCTGAAATCTGGACCATGGGCTTCAAGGTGGCAAGAAATAGAAGCCAGCGAAGTGTTTTTGGACATTGAAGCCAGCCTCTCTGCGCCTACAAGATGGGCAGATGCAGGACATTTACTAGCATCTGAACAGATGGAGTTACCAGTTTGCAAGCCTACACAACGACAGGTACCTATTCTTGTTTCTATATTCTTAATGTAGGTGTCGGCATGTTCACTGCCTTTTGGAGTGTTATGCTTGATTTGATTGACTTGTCCGCGAATATCTGAACTGCTAAACTCGGTCATACTACTCTTTGGTCGCTCCTTGGAGTTTGCAACTGAAGGCCTCTGTTGTTTGGTGCGTGCCAACAGGTTCTGAGCTCATCAAGAATGCCTGCTTTATCTTTGGAGGAATCAGCAGGGCTGCTCAAGGTAAAGCCAACAGGAGATGAAGACTGGGAAATACAGTTCGATAAGAAGAGAGGTCTTCTGAGCTCGTGGCAGGTAAATCATTCACCTCTTTCGAAGTATCGTTTTTCTTTATTGCAGTGAGGATGGGGGTTTACTGGTATCTTTTGAAGCTTGACGTATTTAGGCTGTACTTCTGAGGTACAGGTGAACGGAACTTGTGTTCTCGCGACTGGTCCACTTCCTTGCTTTTGGAGGGCACCAACGGATAATGACAAGGGAGGCTCAGTACTGAGTTATCTATCACAATGGAAGGCTTGTGGGCTGGACACGCTCACACTCACAGCCTGTGACGGTTTTGAGATAAAGAAAATCTCCGAGAACATCATTCTGGTGAATGCAATTCTTTCTATCGAATCCAAGGGACAGGAACCTCCCCCTCCAGAAGTCTCTGAGAGTCAAACTGGCGACGTTGACAAAGACACCAAAGAGTCCATCAAGGCTCAAGTTGCCGAGATGACGGAAGAAAGGGCTCAAAAGGAAACGCTGACTGGTTTTAAGATTAAGGTGCAATACAAAGTCTTTGGCGACGGCAACATTATCACAAGCTACGATGTTGAACCGTGTTCCAGGCTTTCAACCCTGCCAAGGGTAGGAGTCCAGTTCAACGTTGATAAAAAGTTCAGTGAAGTGGAATGGTACGGTCGAGGCCCATTTGAGTGCTACCCAGACAGAAACTCGGCTGCACGGATTGGCACTTACAGCAAGGATGTAAAGGATCTACATGTGCCATACATTGTACCAGGGGAGAATGGAGGTCGTGCAGATGTGCGCTGGGTAACCTTCAAGAGCAAGACCGAAGGTGTTGGAATTCTCGCAATGAGCGGCGAAAACTGTCCACCGATGCAGATAAGTGCCAGCTTTTACACAAGCCAAGAGCTTGACCGGGCCACGCATGAGGAGAAACTCCAACCGGGAGAGAATATTGAGGTATGTCTCCACTATTGCATAATAGCTTGTGATAAGGTAAGCATTCCTAATTGCAACCCCTACCTAATCACATCATAATGTATATCCCATCTTCGTTTCAGAACCTAAATCTGTGACTGTCATTTGTCTTTTATTCATGTGACACAAATCTCGTGGCACAAATTTCTCAAGTATAACTATCTCAGGCTTAGGTTCTGAAATATAGATGAGGTTACATTGTGACGTAATTAGGTGGGGATCGCAGTTATTTTGCATCAGACGCAATTAAAAGCATTCCCAAAACATCTAAAGTTCCCTTGGTTGTAATCTTCAAGTCAAATTCGACCTAGAACAATTTGTGGCTTTGACATGTAGATCTTGAAATTTATTTAGTCATCCAATATTTTAAAAAATTGAATGTATAAAATGGAGAAAGAAGTGACTTGATAAGCTTCTATTCAAAAACTTGAATCAGTGGATTTGTACTTTAGATAAGAAAGCTATGACTCGTCAAAGTTGGACTGTGAACCTTTCAAATTTTGCAGTTTTGTACTTTGAGTGGCTAGTATCAGCAACTGTGTTGTTTGCTTTTCATTTGCAGCTCAAGCATGTAAAGATGAAATGTGTACGAATGGAGTACTTGTCTGACTCCTACAGATTCTTAGGGATCAGGAACTCTGTTGTTAGCTTTTCATTTGCAGCTCAAGCATGTAAAGATGAAATGTGTACGAAAGCAGTACTTGTCTGACTCCTTCAGTTCCTTAAGAAATCTGGTTATCTTCTTCCCTTGCTCAGGTTCATTTGGATCACAAGCACATGGGGATTGGAGGAGACGATAGCTGGACACCCTGTGTCCATCCCCAGTACCTTGTGCCTCCGCAGCCTTACCAATTCTCTATACGGTTCTGCCCTCTCACGCGACATTGCTCTCCACTGAAAATATTTCAAACTCAGCTCGAGAATCATTCGTAAATGCTATGTCTCTGCTCCTCACTAGATTCTTGTCCTGTAATCTACCCAATGTGAGGGAAGGCTAATTCATTGATGTTACTTCACATACCTTCAACCAAGGTGTATGAGTCTTCTCCATTTCTGAGTGCATGCTGGTTTCTGTCTGATGCTCCTCTTGTACAAGCTAAATTTTTTCATGCAGTTGCAGTACTGTACTCTTTCAAGTTATTTGGATACACTTCAAAGTCATGCAAAACTGATTAGTGACCATAAACTCAAGATGAAATGGACATTAAATCTGGAAGGATGCTGCGGATCAGAGTGGTCCACAGCATGACAAAGAATCCTATTTTGTCTTTATGTAAGACAAAAGTGAATATGTTCATCTTTGTAATTTTGTGTGAAAAGGGGAGGTCTTGCATAGTAGTTTGACCTTTAGTGAGTGCTTTTGGGTTTTCTTAAGTAGATGATTCATATTTTACTAGAAAGTATGATTTCCACAATGATTATCCTTTCCTTAGATGGTTAACTCTTGAAGGATGTTGAGGCTGAAAAGTGGTCAATGGATGAATTCATTGACTATTGAAACAAAGAATGTGCATATTGGTCCTATAATTAAAGCAGTTTTAATGACTACCTTGGTCATGGGGGTTGTGTCCTTCAAAGGTTAAAGGAATATTGTTAAATGCCACCCCTTTCCTAATTGAGCTACAATGTACATCTCCTATTTTAAGGTTGCCATTCTTCCTTTATTCATGTGGCAAAAAACTTCATAATACAATTGTGACTTATTATTAATCTCAATTTTGGAATAAAGAGAAGGTGTACATTGTAATGCAAGTAGGTGTACTTACCTAACATAGTTCTTATACTAGCATGCACAACCTATGTACTTTGGTGCATGTCACACTCTACATCCTAAACCTTTGAAAACTTTGAACAAATGGACTTTGAAGAAAATGCTTGTCTTCAAAAACAAATTGTAGTTCTTATCTTCATCAAACATTTGATATTTCAATGAATCTTACAATCCAAATCCATCTAACCTAAACAATATATTGTCCTCAACCTCTTTATTATCTCTCCCCTATAGAAAGAGATACAACAATGGTGTGCAATGGTTTGAAAGTAAAAAACTTATGTAGGCCATAACTTATGTAAGTAAAACACGTGTTGGAAGCAATAGTGGCATGTTGGGTCCCATCATTGTCAAAAATTCATTTATTATGTATATAGTAGAATTGTGACATGTGCAATTGTCATGTAGAGATTTTTATATCATAATCAATTAGAAAATTGTATTAAAAAAAGAATTGTACAAAAGTAACATATTTATTTGGGTAGAGATACTTATGATTCACCACTTGTTCACATTAGTCTATAGATTGAATGTATTTCTTTTCAACATTTCTTATTTTTTTATAATTATTTTCAAAGGTGAACCACATTACATTCTATATAAATGTAAGTATTGAGAATTCACCTAAATTTAGACCCAAATTAAAGAAAGAATCAACAATTTGAATTTATCTTCATAGAAAACATGTACAATAGGGGTACATGTTTCGCATTTTTACATTCTAGTAAAAAGAAAATCAAGTTTGGAATCTTAGAAATGGTGCCAAAAGCACACATATTATCTTCCATTGGCCAAATTTGGAATATAATTCTTTATGAGTTGATTACTTGTTTATCAAGTTTCTTGGCCTAGAGATTTATCAAACTGGATTTATTACTAGTTTACCAATTGGTAAGTTTTTCAAGATGATTTACAAGGTACATTGTGAGTGTTGAAGAAAAATAGATCCCCCATGTTTCTAAAATAAAAACTTTGATCATGCACACGCTTTTAACATAGATACTTCTCAAAAATATCATCCACTTGTCAATTAGAATATTTCTACGTGTCCTATAAACATTTGATGTTCAAGTTTAGAAATGTCAATATTTTGGTTACATTAGTAACATTGTCATTGTATTTTAGAGTACAACAAATATCAATTCATTGGCATGAATTGAAGAGGAGATATGAGGAAATTCAAGAGTATTATTGTATAAATGGTGACTTTAGTGTGTGTTTTGTGAGGTGGTGAAGGTAGCAAGGATTTCAGTAATCAAAGATGTTGCAGTGAATTTGATTGAAGAAAATAGATTGAATAGTGTGTTGAGTACAATGAGTTAAGCATATTTGTTCATTGTTTTTGTTGTGAAAGTGGTAGCAAGTTGACTAGTCATTGTTTGCACTTCAAAATCATGATAGTTTCAAATGAAATTCGTGCTTGCATTGTGGGAATGAGTGAGGGGGGAATAAGAAGCAACGATAAAGTAAGAGGCAGTAATTGCCTCTTTTCAATAGATAGGATAGTGATAAACTGTGATAAATTGTCAAAAATAGTAAAAATCCAATATGAATTTAAAAACAAGCACATGCACATGTGTCATTTTTTCATATGATGAAAGACATTTGAATCAAGTATCTCAAAAGTTAAAGGTATTGTGGATGGAAGTGCCAAAGATTGGGAGTGTGTTTGTTGGATAGATGAATCTACCTTCAAAATTGGCAAAAATTCAAGACAAGTTTATGCATGTTTGGAGAATGATATATAAGTGATATTCATTAAGGTACATAGTTCCTAGTCTTTAAAGTGGAAGGACATCTCTTATTATTTAGGGTAGCTTTGAAGGAGATAAAAAAATCAAAAGTTGTTTTCATCAATGCAAAGCTATTGATTTTGTTAAATTAGTCCATGATAGCCAATTGCTTCAATTTATGGGCAAAGTTCACGTGTGACATATGGAAGATAGTGCACCAATGCATCAAAGTAGAGCACCTAAAAAATGGAGAGAATTATGCCTTATACAAAAGCTTTAATGGCCTACAAATAATCCTAATCTCAATCCACTAGAGAACATTGTTTGGAAGTTTTTCAAAGAACCAATCCAACATGGCCAATCATGCCTCCAAAACCTTAGAGAAGTTGAAGGTAACTTTAGAAAGAAAGTGGACATTAGTTCATAGCACGAAGCTTCATATTTTATAACCATTCCATTCCTACTAGGTTATAGTCAATGATTGAGGTTAATAGAGGGCATAAACATTGGTAAATTTAGAAGAAATCTTTTTTAATTCATCTTCATGCTACGAAATTTGTCATACATATAATTAACTCATAAATGAATATATTTTTCAAATTTAAGGATTCAAAGGACAATTTATTTGGCTTTGAGAGACTTTCAAATGTCAAGTGTTATTTTTGCAATTGACTATGTTTGGAATCTTTTCTAAATTGTCATTTAGATGGTGCTAAATGATTCATGAAGTCAAACAAGTTGAGGATAATATTAGAAACATTAAAAAAGTTCAAATATTTGTATCGTATTTCTTAGTTTTTGTCAATCTATGTTAGTTAGGTTTAAATTAGTGATTGAAGATTAAAAAAAAACATACTAATTACTTAATTATTAATAACTCCATTTCTACATACTTGTAGGCCACAAAACTTAGTAGACAATTAATCAAATCATGAAAGAACCTATATTCCAAATTTGATAGGTGAGGGACCATTTATATGCCTTTGGCACCACAATAGAACCTTTATAAAGTGGGAGTAGGGCTAAGACCACTTCACACTATTACTTTATAGAGGTTCATTAATCCTATAAAGATAGGCTAGTCTCTACTAAAATCATCATTTTCCAATATCGTGGGAATCAATTGCTTAAAAAAATGAAAAAACACTCATTGGAAGTCAAACTAATGTAGAAGATGTTTCATTTTTTACAACAAAATTTTCAAGATGAATAATTACACTTCTATCTGATACAAAAGAATTATCTATCATCTATTGGACACTTAGTATCCGTGGCAACCTTGTAGGGCTAAGTAAAAGAGGGCTTGCACTATAAAGAAAGTTGCTATATTGATATACATGTCACATCTCTAAGTAAGGGACCTCACTCACCGTAACCAAAATGCTTATTCAAAAGAATATTTTATTTTTTTCTTGATAAGGTTTAGGTCCACCACTAATTTCTTTGACTGACTTTCATTTAGTGCAACCACCTATTTTATTCCCTAAATGAGGACTCCACAATTCTATTCTAGAATACTTTATAGAAGTTTATTGGCTTATAGAGGGCCAATTTAGAGAGGTTCTACCACATTTCAAAGTTCATAAGGTGGAGGCACCAATTACCAACCACGCCCAATATCCAACATAGAAGGGGTGTTAATTCCAACCTTACACTGGATCTCGTGGTTCTAAAACTTGAAATTTGTTTTTTCTATCCTTTTCAAGTTTGCAACCAATAAAATTATGACACGTCACCTATAGTAATGAGCAAGTAAGTACTCTCTGGAATGATTGGAATTAAAAAAAACTCTAGACATTGCTTATGGGTCAAGAGTTCTCTTGCCTCCCAAAATGCATTGTAATTTCAATTTTTTGAATAAAAATCTGAAAATTTAGCAATCCTCATATTTCCTATCTTGCAACATGGGAAGAAAAAACCACCAATTCATACTGCACAGAATCTGCTCCCAAATTTCTTATTTGATTGGTTATTGGTGCTACCACCTTAGGCTGAATTTTTTTCCTTGTTAGAATATAAAAACTCCAAATATTTTGTCCACCTACTGTATAGTGCTAGTCACCTACCTACTGCTAACTACCTACCTAGTGCCTGTCGTCTTCTACAGAGCTTCTGATACCTGCTCCTTCAGATGAATTGAAGATTAGAACCAAGAAAAAGGAGTCAGAAATTAAAGGATGCAAGTCATGCAACATTCTTTGTATTAAAGATCAGCCAAAGGAACAACCAAAGACACTCATTTACGTCAGAAAAAGATGCTGGTTGACATGAAAATTCATGAGGAATACAAGATCCCTAATTCCCAATCAATGTTCAGGAAGAATCGCCAGTTTCATTCATTGTTAAGCTACTGTAAGGTAGCAGGTCCATTAACCGACCATTTAAGAGCTGGAACTGACTTTTCGGAAGGTGAAACTTCTTGAAATTTTTTTCAGTAAATTTTTTCTTAAAAAGACAAGTAGAATTGGCATCTAACCTAATTAGCTTCATATTTTTTGGAGCTTTGTGAAATTAGTCATGAAATTTTGAATCTGAAGTGGCATAGGGCTCTAAAAGCGTCCACCTCCTAAAATGTACACTGTACATTTGTACATGGCTGAAGGCTAAAAAAAAGCAACATGTACATGTGATGCACATTTAAGGAGGTGGGTGCTTTTAGAGCATGTGCACTTTTTGAACATCCTACCTTGGTGCAATCATAGTTTGTTTGTTTTTTCATTTTTTATGAAGTGACTAAGTGGCGATATAAAATGTTACTGTGGTGTTCCAAATTTCAACATTCATTCACATATTGGATAGAAAATATCACATATTCATATTGTGTTTTCATTTACAATGTGGCGATTTCATCCAACATTTTTTTTAATTTGGAGTTTTTTGGTGAATAAATTTATGGTCTATAATCATTTTTTAGCCAAATTAATTTTTTTTTAGTGCAACCTAGCATTAGAAAGCCAAAAATAAAAAAACTCAGTTGAAATTTTAAATCCCTTAAGTTCCTTGACTATGTTTTTGCCAAAGACCCTCCAAAAACTGTCATTTCTTGTACAAGTTTCAAATTTTAGAAAAGAAACATTTTTTGACACATGTAATTATAGGATTTTCTAGTAAACTATTTTGAAATGATGTGGAAAAAATTTCAAAAATTTCCACTGTTTAGATTGCAAGATATTAGCATTTGAAGTGACAAAAATCATTTTTTTGTCCGTGCGAAAAATAGGCAACTACACTTCACTAGGTCATTGTTGTATTAAAAAATGTTCAAAATGGTGGATTTTTTCTTCAAGGTATGTTGGCTACGTGCTTGAAATTTTTTAGATCATCTGAAATTGCACAACATATAGGAAAAAAATAGTATAGAAAGATGTAGAGAATGATTCAAAATACAAAAATGTTAATGATTTATTTATGGAAATGAAAAATGCCAATCCCAATGGTTGTAATGTTTTAGTAAACAATCTTCACCTAAAGTTTTTATTTTTTTTCCAAAAATATTGAAAATTGAGTTCAATAAAAGTCTTCAAAGTTTATTTTGGAATAGAGAAGCCATAACTACTTGCAAACTAAAAATACCTCATAACTTTTGACTTATTGAACAAAATGGAATGATTCAAATCTTTCTATGTATATATAAATCTAGAAAATCAATTTCAAATTTGGATTTTCAATTAAAATGATTTTTTCAGATCTACCCAGACTAGCTAGTTATTAAAAAAAAATACATATTATGCCATAACTTTTGACGCATATTTTCAAATGTCTTGAAATTTAGTGCACTTGAAAGACATTCCTTGTCCACACCTTCTATTAAAAATTGGTCCAAAAACATAGAAATCTCTAGTCATACACACTTGCCCAAATTTTCTATGATAAAAACATCTTACATAAAAAAATCTGCGTTTTATAAAATTTCTATTTAGAGTAAGAAATAGAGGGCAGAAAGAAAAATAAAACAAACTCCGTAGTTGCAAAAATGGTTCAGAATAGGAATTAAAGTAAAATAGCTTGTAAAACTCAAAAAAATCCCAAAGCAATACAGGTAATCCCAATTTCTTTGAAATCTACATTACAGGTTGATCAATTTTTGAACTCACTTTGCATTTGTGCATTCTATGCTAACATTCTTGTATTTTGCATCTGAACATTTTGCATTTGTGCATGATCTTGTGGAAGCTCTCTGGGGAAAAAACCCGTAGAATTATCTAAACCAAATGCCTTATTATTTTTTTCAGTAAGGCCTGCAAACACATATAGGATTATAGGTATTGAATACTAACTTCCACAGTACGTGATTACACAGAGAGGTGTCACCCTGGGAAACCACTAATGTAGAACTGTCATTCTATGACTTGAGGGATAGCCACGGAATGTGACCCTGTCCTTTTGGCCCTGCGAAAACCACGCCACTGCTCTGATGAACCATACTTTTGTACAGCCAGATTGACGCGTTGTTGTTGCGACAGATCTCCGAAACTGACTTCATTCAGAGCTGATATAAGTTATCAGTTTCAAACAGAACAATTGCAGAGGGGTCCATATCACCTCAAAACTAAGATCGCCCCCATCTTCACTTAAGGTAAAGCAGCCCACGATGGTCAGAATTAGGAGTTTGACCTTACATGGTTGCTGAAATTTTTCAATTTTTTTTCCACAGTAGTGGCAAGTACGAGAAACAGTGAGAGCAATTGAAATTATGCTTTATAGACGAAACACGAATTTGCTATGAATTTTTGAAATGTTCAATGTATCTTTGCTCAAAAGAGTCTGTAGGTTACCTTAGAACCAACAAAATCTGAATTCATTGTGCTCATTTTGTTCACCTAAAGCAATCATCGTATTTTTTAACATGGTAGAACTAGAAAGTCAATTCTTACAATGATTTCTCACTGAAAAATTCAAAGTTCCTAATGAAGTCACTAATCACTCCATTAATATTATTGTCATGTAAGACATACATAGAAAATCAAAATCTCACAAATTGAAAAAAAACCCACATATTGGGGTCATTCCCTAGGTATCCATTATGGGGCATTTGATTGTCATGGGTTCATTTACCTTACTAGCTAAATTTTTTCCAATTGTGGAAGACATATTATAGACTAGGTAAATAAAGAAGTAAAAGTTGGCAGTGAAAAGACAACAACGGAAGGAGATGAATCCTCGCAATGTGAGATCAAAAGACCTCCAACAATTGAAATTTGAGCACATTTATTCACCTCTGAAGGAAAAGATTCGGCAAACTCCAAGGTCAAATATTGGCGTTACCACAAGCCACGAACAACCAACTACGACACGCCATGTATCAATTCTTGGAGAACTAGATCAAGGTTGAAGAAGGTGTGACTACCCTTAATGTGAAAGCAAAGCCTCATTATTCATAAGAAATAACATGATGAGACAATAACATGACAAACCACGTACTTGCAGCCTTGGCTCAATGGCTTTGGCCTAGAGTCATGAGTTCAAACTTAGGCATTGGCGGGAGGTTTACCACTAGTCTACCCAACTACGGTGGATCACATAATGACCTTATTGTCATATGAGGACCTAAGAATTTCTCAGGAGGATGAACATGTTGATTCTTTATTGAGGGTCTATCTCTTGATGAAGGCATCAAAGAATGGAATTCGCCATCTAAATCCATGAGGCTTAGTTGATCCACTATTTGACCCTTCAAGAAATACCTCTTTGAAGATACCCCTTCAAAAAGATATGCTAAATAAAAAATGAAGGCCTTGGTTGAAAGGCTTAATAAAAAATGCACGTAAAAAATATTCATCCAAACTATTCATTCATCCACTAATTTAAATATGTTTGGGGTTTAGTGCTTGGTGGCTAGCTACCTTTGTTGAGATAGTTGCTTTCATTTAGGGTTGGTTGTCTTGCTCTTGTTGTATTATCTACTTCACTAGTTGGTAATTGTCAACACTCTTGTTTTGGTGTCACTTTGATGTTTTAGGTTTAGGAGTATTCAACCCTTTGAGCATTGCCTCACTTATAAGTATCACTTCAACTTATTAATTGTTATGTTATTATTCAACTTATCAAATATAATTCAACTTTGTTAATTGCTATGCTTCGACACTTTAACTTATTAATTGTTAACTTTTATGCCAAAAACTTTTGAACTTGTTAATTGTTATGCTACAACACTTCAAGTTGTTAATTGTTATGTGGAAAACCATTCAACTTGCTAGTTGTTATGTTTCAACAATTAAACTTGCTGATCAACGGCCTCAAGTTGAAGTGTTGAAGCATTCCATTGTATGCAACTCCACTAATGATCATCAGATTTCTCATGTTGCTTGATTGCTAAGAGTTGAATCATTGAACACCTAATCCTACCCCATGTTCAAGGACCAATTCCACCAAGTTGGAATTCCTCATAAGCTTCACACTTCATCACTACAACAATTAGACTATCAAGAGCCTTAAACCAATACGACCAATGACGACCAATCTTTTACTTAATATTGAATTTTTGTAACAAAATTTTAGGTGTGTTTTTACTTTGTGGTTTATAACAATCAACTATTGCTACATTATATTGTGCAATGCAATATTCACATGCTTCTCTCAACTCCAAACATGTTTACTAGCGTAGAATATTCTTCTTACACAAATGTTACAACAACAATGGATTTTTTGGATGTGATATTCCAACATCTATGTTCTAACCTTGCCAATGATGTCAAATTGAGCCCTAGGTGTTCAATATTGATTGATGAATCAACCGATCAGATGTGTAAGCCTCATTTAATTGTGTATATTTGCTACCTAATGGGAAGGTTTTTTAGTTTATTGTGTGTTCAGTTTGTGGAACTCAAGGCCTCTCTCTCGAAGGATGGGGGAGGTTATGTTTGAGTCCATCAAAGAATTGTTGATCAACCTTGGGTTGGATTTGAAAAAGCTAGTGGCTATTGCTAGTGATGGTGCAACTTGTATCACTGGGGTGCACCAAGGTGTAGTGACCCAATGTAGTACCTCATCTTGTAGGAACACATTGTATTACTGATTGTCAAGCTTTAGCTCCAAAGGATGCAAATGATGCATTTCTCTATTTGGATTCTATTGATCAAACAACCAAGAAGGTGTATGAATGGTTGGAGAGATTGGTAATTTGTCGAGGTGTCTCGGAGAAATTGTTACTTGCCTTTTGTGAAAAAACTCGTGTAGTTTTACAAATCCATTTGGTGAGATGGCTATCTTGAGGCATGGTCATGGAGAGATTGGTCTTACATATGCCCGCAATTCTAGAGTCATGGGAGATTGAAGAATCCAAATAGTATAGAAATCTTACGTTTCTTCAGTTCCAATTCTTTATTCATTTGCTAACCAATATACTCTTTGAGTTGAACAAGCTCAATTGTAAGTTCTAGTATGATTATATAGATATTATAGGCATAGCCTCTACAATTGATGTTACAATTAACTTGTTGCGTAGGCACTATCTTGGTGTAACTTTTGGTAGGACATCTAAACACTTGGTCAAGTTTCTCTGCAAAGTGGTGCCTATTGGAAAGATCATGTATGTTGACATGTTTGGTTGTGAAAAGGTGCACACTTTGCACAATGGTTCCATATCCAAGTGTGATGTAGGAAGATCTTTAGATGAGTGCATCACTTTGGAAAGGCAATACATTCAAAAGATTATTGATTCATTCAAAGATTGCTTCCCTAACTTGCCAATTTTCAGCACAACCAAGCTTTTTAGCCCAAAGCATTATCCCATAGATGAAATGGACAAAGGCACATTAATAGAGCAATGATTGAATTAGTTGGCCATAGTTGTTCAAATTTATAGAGATGTTATCTTCTATTTGCTCAAATTGAGATATGTACAAAGCTTGGGGTTTTTCGTGGCATTGATTGAAAGTTTATGATTAATAGGCCAATCCTAATGTCACTATGGCAAGCTTTATTTGTGATACCAACTAGCATTTCTATTTGTGAGCATGACTCTTCAAAACAGAATTGGGTTAAGAGTGAAAGGAAAACTAGACTCAACCTTGACACACTTGATGCATTAATGAGAGTTAGTTTAAACAGTTCAGGTATTAAATCTATGGATTAGAATGACATATAATTTGATGTTTGTAAAATAGGCACAAAGACCAACAAGCTTAGGGCATTGTCACTACAAAAAGTAGAGTTAAATGATTGACTCGTCATCTTCTTTTATTGTAATGAGAAGCATGTATTATATAAATCATGCTTAATTTTGTATTTCAAAGAAAATTCACCATTGACATCTTACATTGGTACTTATCTTTCACTAAAGGGATGAAATTTCAAAGCCCTTAAATATGAAATTTATATGAGGACTTCAATTTTGAACATTGTTTGACAGGCATAATATGTAAGACTTCAATTTGGAATAATGTTCATTTGGACCCAAAAGTGTCATTTAAAAAAAAAATTGATTACACAACATATACAATCAAATTATCAAAATATGAAAGTTTATGAGAACTTAAGTTATTGTTGTTTTTGAGTACACTATTTTTAAAATTTATAATTGATTCATGCAATGTCTAAATAATCTATGCTAAATTATGTTGAATTTCAATTCAGTTTCCAATAAGATATAATTAAATTATTTATAAATAGCAATAATAACTATAGTCAATTTTAATTATTGACAATTATAGGTGAGTGTTTTTTTATAGAAAGAAGGTCATCCAAGTTACAATATAAAGTATATGCTACTCTAGGACCTCCTCTCTATTAGTATACAAATTTAACTTAAATAATCATGGAAAATGTCTTCAACTTCATAAGTGGCACAACTTGGTTGTAAAGTAATAGAGTTTCTATAGAATATGTATACATAGTCATCACTTATTGCAATAAAACAAAAATTATTGGAATTTGTAAGGAATGTTGTGGGTTTGTTTGAAGAAGATACTACATTAGAAGAAGGTAAGGATTTATGTTTTTCATTTGCTTGCAAGTAAAATTTGACCTTTGTTCTAATTTAACTATGTATATGCAAACTAGATTGAAGTGACTTGTTGTTTACTATCTTGTATCTATTTTGGCCACTTTTAGGGCCACTAAAGAGATGGTTCCATTATGACCAAGCAAAAAGCCTAAGTGTGTCTTTTTTGTATTAACCTCTAAAATGCTTTCTTGTTTAAAGGCACAAAATTGTTTTAAGATACTAGTCTCCAAAGCAAGGCTAAAATTCTCATCTATATTTATTTTTTAACAAATCTAACCGTATAATATTTTCAATTCTTTCCAAATGGTTAGGTTTCATCTTTCAAATATTTTATTCCAAAATGTGCTAATCCTACAACTTGCAACTCTCTAAAATATGTTGACAAATAAGTTGGAAATATATAAAAATATATATATGTTTTTAAAAATTTTATTCATGCTTGAAAAAAATAGCAAGTAGAAAGAAGTAGAGAATGATTGAAAATACTAAATTGTTAAGAATTTAGTTATAGAATTGAAAAATGCCAATTTTTAGTGGTTCTAATGTCGTAATAAACAATTTACATCCTATAATTTTATTTTATTTTCCAAAAATATAAAAAAAATTCACTTAAATAAAAAGACCTCAATGTTTATTTTAGAATAGAGATTCAACAAAACAAACAAACAAAAATTCCTCATAACTTTCATCTCATTAATCAAAATGGAATGATTCAAATTTTTCCATGTATAATAAATCTAGAGAACAAATTTCACTTTTTTGAGTTACCTAAGCTACCTGCTAAGCATTGAAAATTACATATTATACAATAATTTTTTAAACATGTAGTCAAAAATTATGAAAATTGTTGGACCTTAAAGCTACACTTTGGGCACATGTTTTTTGAAAATTTTAGAAAAAAAAAAAAAAAAAAAAATTTCATTCATAGTAAGTTGCTAAAAATTGCTATTTTGCCCCAAGAAATTAGTTTTTACATTTAGGAGTTAATGGTTGCAAAGGATAATGTATCAATCCCTTAATGATAATGATAAGTATTTAAGTACCATTGGATACTTGGAAAAGTAGTTATGGTTGTTTATAGGATGTTCATGACTCCTCTCTATAAATAGTATAGTAATTTCAAAGCAAACCACTTCAAAAATTCACAGAAATTACAATTTTAATTGTAAAATTATAATTCCACTTGGGTTTGATTGGTGAATCAAGCACACACCTCTGAAAAATTTGCCCTTCTTGAAGTTGTCCAAAAAATATTCAGATTGCTAGTTTGCATAGTAATAGGCTTGTTTACCTCATGCTAGTGGCATGGTGGTTGTTGGTAGGTTGAATTTGAGCTTGCTCTTATCCAACTGTCTAAAGAGTTGTCAAGATTCATTCCTTATAGCCTTCAAGTGTTTTATTCTTGTTAATATTTTTTGATTTATTTTTGAAGTTTTTGAAGAAAAAAACTAATAGACCTAGCTTTAAAAGCTAATTAGAGTAAAAACCAAGTCAATTAGACATACCAATGTAGAAAGGACCATTAGACAACCGGATGAGAGGAGTTAGGGTTAGTAGGTAATTGGAGCAATTAGGCAAATGGACAATCAGTTAGCTAAGAGTTAGTTACACCCAAGAAGTATAAGACTAATTGACTTTCACTTAGTTTGCTCTTTCTTGGCAATTGCAGTGAATTACATGTCTTATTTTTGTTCATCTAGTGATTGACTTTTGTCAATTTGTTTGAGCAGTTGCTAGTGATTTGCACTATCTCTTTTATTTTTGCATTGGTCTAATTGTCTTGCTGTGAAAGCATGGATGAGTGAGTTGTGAGCTCGTCAAATTGTCTGAGTCTATGTTTGGAGTTGGGTATCTTGTCAGTGAGTCAAGTGGTCAAGATCTATAAGTGCACAATTGAGTATTTAAGAGAGGGTCAAATTGTCAAGTAAAATAGTGATTGGCAATTTTTAATGTGTTAGACAATTAGCTAGAGAGTGGCATTGTCTCTTATTTTGTTGACAAGTCTACTAGCCCTGTTGTGAGAGCATGGTGGAGTGAAAACTGCGAGTATAACAACTTTTTAAGTCAAGCCAAAGATTGACATATTTGTATGTGACAATTAGTCGAGTGGTGAAAAGGCTATATACAACTTCTCTTGGAATTATTAATGTTGATGTCAAATAAATTGATCAACTATAGTGAGGAAGCAATTCTTGAACTAAGTAGATGAAAGCATTATTTAGAGTCAATTAGTCAGGAAGTGTTGATGGAGAAGTTAAGCCAACAATTGGCTATATTTGTATTATAATATCTTGTCTACTTGTGTGTGTGTCAAGTAGTCAAAATTACTAGTGACTTGTGTTATTTTAAATTGGACCTTGAGACAATTAAACAAATGAAGATGTGAGCTGGGTAAGGTTGAAGTTGTTTCAATATTATCAAAGTCAATTAGACAATTAAGAGAGCTATAGAAGACAAATACTCTAAGAAATTTTATAATTATTAACACAATTAGAGATTGGTTGATAAGTATGACAATTTAACAAAGTATGTACATGTAGGCAGTTTTAGCCTATAGAAACAACAATGTATACGATGATTTAAGAAGTTGATTGGATAGTAAATATAATTGGAGTTAGTAGGCCAATGACTGGTACTAATTTTTGGAATTATTCAGTTTAATAGTCCAATAGTGATAGCTGTGGTCATTGTTAATTCAAGCATACAATTGATAAATGCAACATCTTGTCTAATTGTCTAGTTATGAGGTCACAATGAGCAATTACCCAATATAAGTCCAAACAATTAGTGAAATCCTTTGTCCAATTGTCTGTGTACATGAGTGTGTTGATTGTAGTTGTATTCTAATTGTCTCAATGGTTGAGAAGAGCATTAGGTGAAAAAAATGATAGTTATTGGCAAAAGAATTAAATATGTAATTAATGTGGTTCTATTTGTAAGAAAACAAACAAATTGACAAACAAATGAAGAGTCAAGCAACTTGTTGGCGATCATGACAAATTGACCAAGCGTACTTGGAAGATTACCTTGGTTGGTATTGGTAGTTGAGTTGTCAATTAATTAGTTTATATAATGCAAATAATATAATTATATTAAGTTGTGATTAGTAATTTAGAATTAGAGTAAAATTGGCTAATTGACAAGTGAATTATATAGGAGCCAAAGTGCTTGACAAATTGACCTTATTGTTGATCAAGTAGTGATTGTTTATAAATTTAGTTAAGAAATAAAATTAGCCATAGTTTAGAGTAGCAAGTCCAATTGACCATACAACAATTATGTATTTAGACTCAGAGTCTAAGCTATAGAACATGGACCAATTGACTTGCTGAAGCAGATGGAGTAGAAGCAAGGAAGAACAAACTTGAGACAAACTGACTAGAGCGTGATTAATAGGTAAGTTTATTTACTTTTGCATACTTTGCATACTAGGACAATTTGACAATTACATACTTGTGAATTTGCATCCTTGCATAGTAGTAATTAGCCTTAGTTAATTAGCCTACAAGACCAATTGCCCACTGCTATGAATTAAAGTGAAGAAGTATTTAAGGAAAATGGCATATGTATATATAATATGTGGCTATTTGATTAAGTCGATAGGATGCATTACAGGGCATAAGACTATTTGACCAACTTGGACTATTTGACATACTCAACAATTTGACATTAGAACACTAGTATAAGATTGTACAACATTTCATGGAGTTTGCATACATTGGAAAATGGATGGCCTATAAACACAAGCTAATGAAATACATCACACATACCCATTTGTATGTAATTTAATCAATTTTTATTCTTTAAATCACTAAATTGAGCAAATTCCTACAATAAAAGTGACCTTAGAAACAAAACAATAGACTATTTGACCTTTTCCGAATGAAAGAACCACCACTAGGGAACTCCTTGGTTTTGGTTCCCAAATTTTTCCCACATTATATTTATTACAATGATTGAGACTAAACATGCTATGTGTTTAACCCTAAAGTGCTTTAACATCCAATTTTTGAACAAGGAATAGGTTGAAAATCATTTCCTTCTCATTACTACTTGGATGAAAGTCATCCTAATTTGTGGAGATACTCTATCAAGTTATTTTCCTATCTAATAGTTAGATTTGGTATTATTATAAATATATATTTTTCTAAAATTACAAATATTAAAGTGTGTCAAGTGGTTGACCAAGCCAAACTTGCATTGACTTTAGTTCAAAACTAGATTTGCAAAAATGACGTCATAGATTTTAAGAAAAAAAAGATTTCAAAAAATCATTATATCTAGAGAACCTCATTTCAAATCCATTCCAACAAAATTTACTCAAAAAATGACAATATTTTACTTGTAATTGAATTCAAAAGGAATTTTGAAATTTTCCTTTCAAAATTTATAGAAAAATATTGGTGATGACATGGGTGAATTTAACCATATGGATGGAATCTAAAACTCACAATCTACAACTTTTATTTGTATATCAATTCCAAAATATTCATCCAAATAGTACATTATAATGATTTTTTTCAAATCCTCAAATCTAGAAAAGACTCTAGATGTTTAGGAGTTATTCTGTAAATGCCCAAGCCTTTTCAAGTGTGTTTTTCATATGAAAGAACATGGGCTTATAGTTAACCCCAATAAAGCACATTATTATTTTTTTTTCCAAAATCTAACCCATAGATGTTTAAAGAGTTTGCTTATTAGAGTGCATACCAATTTTGAGCGTGAAATTGCGTAGGAGTTGTGAGACAATAACAAGAAAAATGTACATATTCTATTTTTAATATAATGCCCCTCCCTACAATGTTTGAGAGATTTTCATATAAGAGTTTTTTGGAATTGGAGGAGACAAGAACAACCAAAAACTGTGTTAGTACACTAGAATGCACTTCCAAAAACCTGAAGTTCAAATGAAGAGCTATCAAACTCATTACACAATCCACCTTGCAATTGTTGAAATGTGATTTTTTTTAATAAGTAAAAATTGAAAATCAACACTTGCATGTTTAAATTTACAATGGTGAAATCCATTAAAACATTTTACTCTTTCCATTGGGACCATTTTAAAAAGAAAATGGGTAAGTAAAAATTATTAGATCTCAAATCAAATCAAGTGAAGTTGGCAAACTTTGATCCAAATTAGGAAATGAAGTAAAATGAGCAAGCTTTACTCTTTCACTAATGGACATTTATACCTTTGAAGACCCCTCAAAAATCAAATATTTACCTTTTTTAGTAAAATAATATATTTTTTGAATAGTTAATATTTAAAACTACCCGTAGAATTATTTTAAACATTCAAAGGAATTTAACTGTCTATACCAAAATGAGCCTCAAATTTCAGATTAGGTAGGAGGTCCATAAATGGACCATCTAAGGGTTGGAACTGAATTTTGGGGAGGCCAAACATCTTGAAAATTTTCTTAGTAAATTTTCCTTGAAAGAAAAGTAGAATTGACATCTATCAAAAGTTATTTCATATTTTTTGAACCTTTGTGGAATTAGTTACAAATTTTTGAAGTTGGAAAAAAGTAGTCATTTGTAGTCATCATAAGCGACCACCTCTTGAAATGTGTGTAATTGGTACATTGAAGAAAGAAAAATGTACCTCTGAGTCATGATTGCTTTTGATGCCCTGTTGGAGTTCAAACCTCCAACCTTCTTATGGTTGATTGGGTGGTCGGGGTGAATTGACCACCTTGATTGTCCCCCTAGAGCCATTCCAGATGTGCATGTAAAAACTGGAAAAAGACCCCTCATTCTGTGTCTAATTAATTTGTCCTCGACACCTTTCCTGGCTACTTTGGGACCTCTGATTGCAAATATGAATTCAGTCAGAATTTGCAAATTTTATCAGACGTAGAGGGGGTTGGTCAGTTCACCCCAACCGTTTGTTGGGCAGTCAGGGGTTAAAACCTCTGCCATTATTTTATTTACTGACAGACCAATATGCTAAAGCCCAGGCAGCCTTGACCGAGGTCGATCAGTTGGGGATGAAATGATGCCAATGCACAATCAGTGCACATTGCATTGAAAGCTCACCGTGAGGAGAGAAAGATGGAACTGAACCTTGGTCAGACTCTTGATATAAATGAAGGCAAGAACATGCGATGCGCCAAGGCTGTATAATGCCACTCTATCATATTGTGGGGTACAATCGTGACATGAGAAGGTTTTCCAATCATTCACGCTTGGTTTCCGTATAGAGTAAAGTGTCCACTTGTTTGTTTGAAATGGAGAAAAAAAAATGAAAAAAAAATGAGTCAAATCAATTAAAAGTGTACGAGATACACCAACCTACAACCACTCTCATTTCTAGTTTGCCCTTATACATTCAAGGGATACATTTTAAAAAAAAAAAAAAAAAAATCTTGTGAAGGTGGAATTATAATTTGGATGGTGATAGCCACGGTGGTTCACCTTATTAATGCAACAAATTCATAAGAGATATATACGGAATAAGAAGTTATAGAATGTCATTATGACTAGGGTGTAATTTAGAATGTTAACTTAGATTTATACAAGGTATATTAACCTATTACTACTCTCATCTCTAATTTGCCCCTTAAATATTGAAGGGAAACATTTCAAAATAAAAATAAACATAGTGAGGGTGGAATTTGAATTTGGATGGTAATAGCCACAATGGTTTAGCCCCTAAATGCTCAAACTGCGTTTTTTGGCAACATAGAAATTTTGAGCAGCTCATCATGAATAGAGACTTTATTTTTTTTTTCTTTGAAATTTTAAGACAACATGTGCCCAAGGAGTAGCTTTAACTCCTAAAGTTCCTTGACTATGTTTTCACCCAAAATGCTCCCACACTGCCATTTTTAGGACAAGTATAAAAAAAATTTAAAACATTTTTGGACACATCCAGCTGTAGGATCTTGTAGTATGATAATTTCAAAAGATGTGAAAAAAATTTCAAAAATTTTTCACCATGTAGATTGCAAGATATTAGCGTTTGAATTGACAAAAAGCCCTTTTTTGGCCCTGCAAAAAATCGGGCAGCTGCACTTCACAAGGTCACATTTGTATGAAATAATGTCCAAAATGGTTGCAACTCTTTGGATTCATTCTCCAAGGCAATTTGTCCACATGCTTAAAATTTTTTAAATCAGTTGGAATTGCACAACATGTAGAAAAAAATGGTAAGTAGAAAGAAGTAGAAAATGAATTAAAATACTAAATTGTTAATAATTTAGTTATGGAATTGAAAAATTCCAATCCCAATGGTTGTAATGTTCTAGTAAAAAATATTCACCTAATGTTTTTATTTTTTTTTCAAAAATATTGAAAATTGAGTTCAATAAAAGTCTTCAAAGTTTATTTCGGAGTAGAGAATCCATAACTACTTGCAAACTAAAACACCTCATAACTTTTGACTCATTCATCAAAATGGAATTATTCAAAGCTTTTTAAATATATATAATCTAGAAAATTAATTTCAAATTTTTGTTTTTGAGAAAAGTTATTTTTTCAGATCTGCCCGAACTGCCCAAGTTGAGAAATAAACTACATATTAGGTGATAATTTTTT
The DNA here is from genome assembly GCA_963969395.1 of Pseudoscleropodium purum. Classification (NCBI taxonomy): domain Eukaryota; kingdom Viridiplantae; phylum Streptophyta; class Bryopsida; order Hypnales; family Brachytheciaceae; genus Pseudoscleropodium; species Pseudoscleropodium purum. The sequence continues at coordinate 32,910,154 of OZ017795.1, forward strand.
ACTCATATTTATCAAATGTCCTGAAAATTAGTGCACATGAAGATATTCCTTGTCCACACCTTCTATAAAAATTTGGACCAAAAATATGGAAATCTCCGCTCACATGCACTTGCCCAAAAAAGTTATGTTGTCAAAAAATGCACTTTGGTCCTTTAGGGGTTTATGCCCAAGAATTTTGACTACATGGTTATAAGTTATTGTATGATATGTATTTTCATTATTCATAGGGCAGTTTGGGGCAACAAAAAAAACTTCTTTAAAAATCACTTTTTTAAGAAATTAAAATTTGAAATTGATTTTGAAGATTAATATTTATTTAGAAAACTTTGAATCATTCCATTTTGATCAATGAGTCAAAAGTTGCGAGGAGTTGGAGTTTGTTGGAGTTTGTGGGTTGTTATTGAATCTCTACTCAAAGACAAAACTTCAAAGTCCTTTATTTAGCTCAATTTTCAATATTTTGGGAAAAAAATAAAAATGCTAAGTGTAGATTGTTTATTACAACACTACAACCATTGGGAGTGGAATTTTTCAATTCCAAAAATAAGTTGTTAACAATTTAGTATTTCGAATCATTCTCTCTTTCTTTCTAGTTACTATTTTTTTTCTATATGTTGTACAATTCCAAATGATTTGAAAATTTTCAAGCGTGTACCAAACTTGATTTGAAGAATTAATTTAAGGAGTAATCACTGTTTTGGACATTTTTTCATAAAAATGTGACCTTATTTTAGCAAGGCCAAAAAAAGGGTTTTTGTCACTTCAAATGCTAATATCTTACAATCGACTTGGTGGAAATTTCTGAAATTTTTGAACATATTTTCAAACTAGCATAATACATGATCCTATAGTTGCATATGTTCAAAAATGTTTTTTTTCAAAAATTTGGTACTTGTAATAGAAATGACAATTTTAGAGTAGTTTTGGTGAAAACATAGTCAAATTCATTCAGGGGTTAACTTATAATATGATAGATTTATAGGACATACATAGGATTTTGAGGAATTATAGAATGTCATTATCTAGGGTATAATTTATAATATTAATAGTTAGATATATCTTGGAAGTGAGTCTTAAAGTAGATTTATGAGTAGATCATGCTTAAGATTGGAAATAATGAACAAAGTATCTAGCATGTAGATGTATGACATGAACTAAAGTAAGTGAGGCTCATTTAATACAAATATTCTAGTAATAATCTTTGCTTCTCAATTACTAATTTGTGGAATCGGAAATTTGAAAAGATGCAAAATCTTACAAACCTTCATGATTTTTTCCTAAAAATCAAGATTGTGAACTTGAGCCAAGAAACTACATGCCTTGCCATCATATTTTCAAGCACTTTTATGTGAAGCTACTTATATTCAATGTTTTTTTTCAACAAGTGATGAGATTCTTCAAAATTATTAGATAAACTTGATGCATTGTTTTCATCCAAATAAGTAATTACCTTGTCACTAAAGTCATTAACTCTAGTCTTTGCTATAGTCAAATACTTAGTCATGTCCCAATATTTCAATTAACAAACTTGAAGTCAAGTGCCCTTGTCTAATTTATTTTATTTTCCAAAATCTAGGAATTGAAATACTATTATCAACTCAAGTTGTTATTAAAAGATATGGGATAATTTACACTTGTATCAACAACTATATTCACATTTGTATTTATATATATATATACCAATGTACCTATATCCATATATGTGTACATATTTGTATCCACATTTATACCTATATACAACAAACTTGGTTAGATTGCAATGTCAAAGATGTGAAACTCCAAAGTTTTAATAGTTTTATCATTTTTTCAAATATCAAGAGCATCACCTCCAATCGGATAGAAAATGACATCAATCTAAACACACAATGTAGAGTCTTAACAATGTTAAAGGCAACCACTTCATTATTTAATTGTCTAGTCAAAAAGGAGATTATAACCTTGGACTCAACCTTGAGAAGCTTAAATCAACTAGTGTTGCAAACCCAATAATTTTTATTGAGTAAAGTAGGAGGTCCATACAACAAGCATTTAAGAGTTGACAATTAATTTGGGGAGGTTCAATTTCTTGAAATACTATTCAATAAAATTTCCTTGAAAGGCAAATGGAACTTGCATCTAATCCAAGCCATTTCGTTATTTTTTGGAACTTCATGGAATTCATTAGCCATGTTTGAAGTTGAAACGCAATGGTCACTCAAAAAGCGTCACCACCTATGCTCTTGCAATGCACACTACAATTGATACATTGCTTAGTGCAATGAAAAAAAACAAAATGTACCTCTACATTTGAAGATGCTTTCTTAAGGCCCAAGCTCACGGCTTTATAGACCTCCTTGTCTCTTTATACCTTTGTACGATTTGACATAACTCCCAAGTCTCCCATCACGAAAGCAAGAGTTGAAGAAGAACTAACTCCAATCCTTTTTTTGTGTCCTTTCCATGTGAACTGAAATGATCAAAAAGCATTTGTTCATTTGAGGTCCCACATCAAAGTCCCCATGGATGACACGACGGAGGGCAGCATCACGACAAGCATTGCATTGCATAAGCTTAAAACACTCACCGAACAGCTTTTCTGCTCTCGTTCAAGCACTGGAAATGGCACACGCAAAGACATGCAAAGGAGCACATGGATTCATCACGGCAGTCCAAGACACATACTCCGATCATCTCGGGGTGCACACCTTGGTACCTGCCTTGGTATCCACCAGGTTGCCCACCTCAGTACGCACCTCCTCCAGTGTTTTTTTTGCCTTATAAGTTATACTCTGTCAATGTGGTCCTACCCCAGATCCTAGCTAAGGGTAGAAGTACCTATTTCAGATAAGTTCACCCAGTGGTTGAGAGTGGTCGATTTTTGGGTCTGGCAATACGTTCTCTAGGGCCAAGGAGGATTGACCCCTCTATTGTCCTGTGTTTTACTCTTATAGAAAACATTGAAATTTTTTATTTGTAAATTTGGAATTCATATTTGTCATTAGAGACCCCAAATTTTCTAGGGTGTGTGATGAAATACAAAATTTAAGCAACACAGAATAGGGGGCAATTTTGATATTTACCCTTTGGTGGGCAATAGAGGGGTCAATCTTCGTTGACCATTTTTTAGTCCTAAGTTGAACATGCAAAAATCAACCAAACTGTGATGCATTCCATAGATTTGACCATACCCATGAAATTGGTTTGAATGCTTCGGGGCTTCATAGTAAATGCATGATAATTTTTACATACTAATTTTTTTGCATTGATTTCCATACTAATTTTTATATTTTCAGCCAATATTTTTTATTTTTTTCAATCCCGAAACCACATGCCAACACACATTGTCCTTATTCTTATTGGAACGCATTTAATTCCCAATTTCCCACACTCATCCCTTTTTGTTTGAATCCAAATTCATTCTAACACTCTGGCTACCAATGAAATAGTGTCAATTTCAACCCAAAAGTGTCAACTAGACCTTGATGGATTAAGCATTTTAGCTTGTATGATGTGGAAAAGTCATGGAAAAATTGAGTTCAACATGTGCAAAAATAAGGATGAAGAAGAGTGTAAAAAAATGAATTTTTTCTTCAAGAATGAATATTTTATTCAATATAAATGTGGATTTTTCATATAGACCCATTTCAGTCTTATAGATTCATCTATTATGGTCAGCTTTGATACTTCTCCTTAATTCAAGAAGGAAAAGAGATGAGTGGACTCGAAGGTACAAGTAAAGAATCTTTTTCAAGGAACAATGCATTCAACTATTGTCTACAATCGGTCGACCTATGAAGCCATTCTATTACAAAAAGGCTATTTGAAGTAGGTACTTCTACCATACCTACATTATTAGTGTTAATTTGAGGATCCAACCAAATTACTCATGTGGCGATCAAGTACGACATTAACTCCTAAATGCCAAAGGTCTTTTTTGAGCTTTTAGGAATTTCTCTAAATTGAACAAAAAAAAACGCCAACATTTGGATAAGTTGTATCAAATTTTTTTAATTGTAAGTGCACAAATTCAAACTAGACATGTTAGAAATCGCATAGAAAAAGAAATACACAACAATATCACTTACAGATTGAAATATTATAATATTTGATCATCAAGGTGTTAAAAGTGCAAAAGTAATTCAAAGTCTCTCATTCTTCTTTTCACATGTCAAATCTAAAAAGTTGGTCACCAAAAAAAATGAGGATAAAGGGCCTAAAATGCCTAACCCCAATCACCTTATGACTTCTCAAAACCTATTCTATAATTTTTTTAAATGAATTTTTGATGTCATTTTTTCACTAAGATTTAGTGTATGTGAGGCTCATTTCCCAAAGCTCTCAATACTATAGAAAGTCAAGGTTGCAATAAATATCCTTCCTCTAATCATAATCAATCATTTTCAAAATTGGATTTTTGATGCTAAAACTAGACTTTGAAGAGGCTTTTTCAAAAATATAAACTACTCAAAATAGCAATTTAGTTAGGTTTATTCAACTTCAAAGTATTGTTGACACCAAAATTTGATGCCTTGAGCATCTAGGGGTTAACCTTGAAATAAATGAGACAATCAAATACAACAATAATCCTAAAATACATAAGAGGATCGACGTTTTGTATTCTATGAATAATTTCAAGGATTGCAAAAAAGTGTTTTTCATCTAATTTTATTTTGAAGAGGGGAATTTCTTGAATTCAAATATAGCCCTTGAACTCCAAAGGCATTTTTTCCCTCAAGAATCACTAAAAATTGTCATTTCTATTGCAAAGTGCAAAATAAATTAAATTTTTTTTTCACAAATCTAAACGTGGTATCTTGTGCTAGACTAATATAAGAATGTGTAGTAATTTAAAAAAAAATTGAGTGGATTGCAAGATATTTGCATTTGAAGTGAATAAATCTATGTTTTTTTTGCACCTTGCATGACTAGATTTTAACCCTTCACGGCCTAACAACTTTTTGACAATGGCAATGGAGGTTTTCAACAAATTGTCCCACTTTGATTTTTTTTTTGCACATGGATGTGCTTGAATTTTTTAATTTTACACATACCAAAGTAAAGACTACTTGTTTAGTATTCATGGAATTAATTTTGGAAAATATTGATTGTTGAATTTTTAGATTATATCAATTAGGATGATCTATTTTTTTTTTGGCAAAAAACTCAATTTTGGGGGAAGAGAAATTATTAGAAGGTAAATTAATGCTTTTTTATCCTCCAAAAAAATTGTTTTGGAATCTTAGGCAAATGTAGTCTTTTTCAGTTTTAAAAAATAAAAATAAAAATCCCTCTAAAATGTGTAGGAAATTTTCAAACAAAAAGAGTAAAAAGCCAAAATTGACCAAATTGAATCCTACAAAAATTTTAAAAATTTATATAGGCATAAATTTTTTAATTTTTTAATTTATATTATTAGCATATATTTCCAAACATTTTGAATAAATTTGAAATCATTCTAATTATTTTGTGTTTATAATCACACGAGATTGAACCTTGTATTTCTAAAATTGATAAACATACAAATTTGAAAAAAGAATCTCTAGACCCAATTCATCTGTATAGAGTAAAAACTATAAGTGTACATCCAAGAATTTTTTTTCCATCCTTATTATTCTTTTCATTGGATTATGGTTGCTCCCTTTTTTTCATTCAACTACATCTCCAAAATTAAATTATAAATACTTCTCACCTTGAAATTTTGAAAATTAGAAATTGCAATTAGTGTGTCAATTTTTGATTCTACAAGATCCTATTTTACAAAACATTGGAATTTGTTTCACCCTACTAAGAATTTGTCATTGAAAATTTGAAAAAGGTATATTTTGTCTTTTCAGCCCTTGAGGGATTAAGGATTTTTAGCTTAAAATTTGTGAACTACATATTTTGAATTTATAATTTTCTATGTTGAATAATTGAGTTGGAAGTCTTGAAAAAATATTTAAAAAAACAAAATCTTGATTTTCTTTCTATAATAAATTGTTAAATAGTAAAATTGAAGGAAAAATTAAATTACAAATAGCTTTAAGATGGAATTGAAAATCTCTAATTCCAATGGTAAGATTGTTTTAGCAAGCTAACTAAGCCTTCTTGATTTTATTATTAATTGTAAAAACTGCATCCAAAATGAATCCAACAAGTTATTTTTTCAAGAAAGATGCTTTTTAAAAGAAAGAAAAGTTTGTCCATAACTAATTACTAATCACTAATCAAAATAGATTGAATAAAATCTTCCCTTCTTGACAAAAATATTCTCTATGAATAACAAAATTTAGAAAATTTGGTTTTGACTACCTTTGATTTTTTTTGCTTCTTGACAAACTCTATTTGGACCTAGGATGGCATAACTTTTATTTTCAAATATTGATTAAAATAAAATCCATATTCCTAGAAAGCTAAAGTGTTTTCCTATCTTCAAATAAAGTTTAGAAAAATCATAACAAAAATTTAAACAATAGGAGCCTATTCAAAATCTATATTGTACCCAAAGGGACAATGGGAGTTTAGTGGTTAATGAAAGATTTTGTATTTTCTCTCCTTAAGATACTCTTTTAGTCCCCAAATGATTGTCCAATGACAAACTTTTATCAAGATCAAGGCAAAATTTAAGAATTCAATAAAGTAATGAATACAAATAAGTAGATCAATTCGTGATTTGCTTAGTGGTTAGCAAAAATGGCAATTTCATGTTTGAAGTGTGAACTACTTAAAGCAAGAAAGTTAAGATTGCAACATCATACAATAAATCACCCGATAGTTCACTATTTCTCACCAAAATGAGCACTGAGCACATCAACACATTGGTTTTCCATCTTGTCTTTCTATCATGCAAAGATTTTGTGAAGGTAGTTTAGAATTAGATTCCTCATGAGCAACTTATATGCAAGTTGTTGTGAGCAACTTGTATAATTGAAATAGGCTATTCCATGATTTTTATCATCGTAGAATTGACATTGACAATTTCATAAATTGTGTCTTTGTATACCTAAAATTCTTATTGTGACATGCTGACTATTTTATGAATTGTGTTTTTGTATAACTAAATTTGAAGTAGTGGACAATCATTTCTTGATGGTGTGTGTTTTTTTTTTTCTTTTCTATACAAAAAAATACCAAATCCATGGATCACCGTATACAGATCATTGCATAGTGTATTTTGGCAATTTCTCCTTCTTTTTTATTATCTAATTTTAAACCATATAAAGGATCTTTTTTGAAGTTGACACTAATCATGAAATGAAGATTATCAAGTCTAGTTTCTACTCTAAATGAAAATTAAAACCTTAAATTGGATTATTTGTTTGAAACGCTAAGACCTAAGAAACTATAAGTTCATGTTGCATTTTGGGTTCTGCTAGAAAGCTCTCCATAGGTAGAGGTGCACAAACTTTGTTTTGTGGCATTTGGATCTATAGTGTGAAAGTTATGGATTTTTAAAATTATTTTAAAATTAAATTATCTTTTATTTTGAAAAATCCATAACTTTCACATTACATGTCCAAACACTCAAAACAAAGCCCCTGCCCTCTTTTGTGCATAAAAAATTCTATTCATATCAAGAATGCAAACTCTCATATTGCAATAGAGTCCTTGCATTCCTTTGTGCATAAAAGATATTGAATTTCAAAGTTTTTTAAAATTAGAAAATTGTTTTACTTTTATTTTGGTTGTGGCAATGATAGAAGGCACTTTAGTTACCATAGAGTGTTAATTTACTCATTTTGAATAATATAGTAAAAGAATTTGCACAAGTAGTTTTCTTTGGGGATTCTATACTATATTAAATACCTATAGAGAACTTTCCAAATTTTTGAAGTGTATTATGAATTTGATATACATTTTTTTTACTTTCTATTCAAAATTCACAAAAATCTAAAACTTTTGTAAATTTTTTTGAAAGTTTTACAAATTATATATGAAATGTAATTACATCTTTGAAAAATTTCAAAGATATATATATATAATTTCATTGATGTGTAGTTGTAAAATAAAAGTATGCAAAGAGAAGAACTTCAAGGTTTAAAAAAGTAGTCATATTCTAGTCTTTTCAAAATTAACCTTTATAGTCCCAAGGCCTTTTTTTTCATCAAAAAACATTCAAAAGTAACATTTCTATTGCAAAGAGAAAAAAAAATTAATAATTACTTTTTTAATATCTAATCATAAGACCTTGTACCAAACTATTATAAAAATGTGAGAAAAAAATTTCAAAAACTTTAATAGCCTAGATTGTGAGATATTTGCATTTAAAGTGAAGAAAATAAGGTTTTCTTTGCACCTTGCTAGAGTTGATTTTTGGCTTTGAATCTTCACAACCTAGATTTTTTAGACTACTGATTATAATTTTATAATTTTTTATATTAAAAAATTGAGTTAAAAGGAGGGGGGATTTTGAAGAACACATTGATTTTCATTCTTAAAAATATTGTTAGGTAAAAGTAGATATGAGACAGAAGAAAATACTAAATCATTGATAGTTTTTAGATGAAATTGAAATAATCCTAACCTCAATGGTGAGATTGTTCTAGCAAGCAGAGTCAACCACGCAAAACTTTTGAAAAATTATAAAAATTGAGTTTAGAAATGAAAAGTATGAATTATTTTTTGTAGATGATGCAATGATTGCCCATTAAAGAAAAGTTTTATAACTTTCACATCACTAATCCAAATAGAATGAATATAAGCTTTACATGTAGACAAAAATATAACCTCGTGTACCTTACTAGTAGTGACTTTAGAAATAATGTGAAACCTACTGTAGTGTTTATTTTAAATTTTGGAGTTAAATAATTTAAAAATATTCAAGTTGCTATAACATCACTTTTTTGAAGCACCTTGTATTACAACTACTATACAATACATAGTAATGATCCATATTACATAGTTTGAAAAATCTACACAAGTGATAGTCTAAAAAGAAGGGGATGAACTTGCATGAGGAGCTTTCATTTTCCATATGCAAATAGACAAATTAATGAACAACATCTCATTTTGGGTTGTTATTTATTTGTTCGCTCTAATTCATATATATAGTAAGTGGTTTTCAAAGACGCGCGTTGCATGAGTCAATTTTAGCCAATATAATATTTCTTGTAGGATTTTCAATTTTAATGGTCTTTTTTATACTATACATATATGATTGATTTGTATGAATTGTTTGATACATGATGTCTACGTATATGTACTATTTGTGTAGGTTGTATTCAATAATAGTTGGAGTAATCAATCTTGAAATTTCTTATAAATTTTTAAATTATATTAAAGACATGTTTAAATGCCTCAAATTTTAATTACCATATTGGGTAGGAAAATGGGCAAAAAGTAGAAATTAAAAAAAGAAATTGGAACATGGTTATTATAAAATAATAGCTAAATAGCCTTCAATATAAAAAAATTTGACGCACATATATATATATATATATATGTATTACAAAGGGTAGTGAAATACTTGGGAATATAACCTTTGAAAAAAAATAAAAAAATAAAAAATTCAATTTTTGGGGATATTTTTTGTATTGCTAATGAATTGATTTTTGGACTTAGGGTGGCATAAAATTGCTCTTAGGCACTAATTGAAATAAAAATTATATTCTCAAAAAGCTAATCATTATAAAAAAAACTAGAGTTTTTTGACATTTAAGTAAATGGATTTTAGATGACATTGAAAAACAACAACATGTTTTTATGTCAATAATGATGTCCATTGATGTTACATTGGACATCATTGTTGACATGAAAACAATTTTTTTCCAATGTCACCTAAAATCCATTAATTTAGATATTGATTGTCATATTGAATGTCACCTGAAACAAGTTTCCTTAATAGTGAATGTTCCAAGAGTGTCCCAAAGGACTTTTAGGGGGGTAATTGAAGCATCATTTTTTAATTGATGAGAAGTTTGAATATCATTAGGTTTTAGCAAGCACAATGAAATTAAAACATGACACAATTTGCATTTGAAGAGATAGACACCACTAAAGTAGGAGGTTCATAATGCACCTATTTAAAAGATGAAAATTAATTTGGAAAGGTTCCACTTCTTGAAACATTTTCTTGGAAATTTTTCTTGAAAGACAAATGGAATTGGCATTTAACCCAAGTCATTTCATAAGCTTTTTAAAGCTACAAGGAATTAGTTGAGAATTTTTGAAGTTAAAATGCAATGGTCACTAACAAGTATCCATCTTCTAGAATGTACACTATTTGTATATAATTGTTGGTGCATTACAAACAAGAAATGTACAAATAGTATACATTTTAGGATGTGGATTCTTTTAGAACCTGAGCACTTTACAACCTCCTATCTTAAAGTATTGCCACCGTAGGACCGCCAATTCTCTACAATACATGGTGTTGGCTTGCTTAGTTTACCAAGTGGGCATAGTGACTCCCAACCCCCCTTTAGTATGACATGTCATATCAACTTGGTTTGTGACACACATATTGTATGAAGTTTGAACATTTATTGAAAGTCATCAAAGAAAACACAAAAATCAAAGAAAAAATAGTCAACTCCAAGCTCTTTGCACATTTCACCACGCATCAAAAGCTATGGGAAAAATAATCACATTGTGGTTGTACCACATTCAATGGCAATTTTTTTTTCCATTCATTTAACCCCTAAATGCCTAAGCTACATTTTTTTGGCAATATAGAAATTTTGGGTAGTTCACCATGAATGGAGGTCTTTTTTTTTGCTGAAATTTTAACACAACATGTACCCAAGGAGTAGCTTTAAGGCCCAACAATTTTCATAACTTTTGACTACATGGTTAAGAAGTTATTGTATGATATGTACTTTTCTATGCTCAATGGGTAGTCAGACAACAAAAAAATCTTCTTAAATTTTTTTTTTCAAGAAATCAAAATTTGAAATTGATTCTGTAGATTTTTATATACTTGGGAAGTTTTGAATCATTCCATTTTGATCAATGAGTCAAAAGTTGTGAGGAGTTTTAGTTTTGGAGAGTTTGCGGGTTGTTATTGAAAATCTACTCTAAAACAAACTTTGAAGTCCTTTATTTAACTCAATTTTCAATATTTTTGGAAAATAAAATAAAATTGGGTGTAGATTGTTTATTACAACATTGCAACCATTGGAATTGGTATTTTTCAATTCCATAAATAAATTGTTAACGATTTAGTATTTTGAATCATTCTCTACTCCTTTCTATTTACTATTTTTTTCCTATATGTTGTATAATTCCAAATGATCTGAATTTTTCAAGCATGTAGCCAACTTGACTTGAAAAATGAATCCAAAGAGTAACCACCATTTTGGACATTTTTTCATATAAATGTGACCTTCTAAAGTGCAGCTACTTGGATTTTGCAAGGCCAAAAAAGAGAAACTTGTCACTTCAAATGCTATATCTTGCAATCTACACGGTGGAAATTTCTGAAATTTTTCCCACATATTCTCAAACAATATTACTACAAGATCCTATGGTTACATGTATCCAAAAATGTTTTTTTTTCTAAAATTTGATACTTGTACTACAAATGACAGTTTTTGGAGTGATCTTGGTGAAAACATAGTCTTTGACCTTTAGGGGTTAAAGTAGTGTAGAAAGCGATAATCATTGTAAGGAAGAATCTATTTACAACTACGGAAATGAATGAAACTTGCAATCTATGAATGAAATTTCATTTATTCATCCAAAATAGAGTGATACCATCCTGATTGGGTAGCAAATTGGTGATTTCATCCACTGAAAAGCAAGAATATTTTGCCCAAAATTCCCTTAAAAAAAGCATCACTTTCCAGTGAAAATTCGTGCGAAAACAACAATCCTGCATAATGGGTGGGTGGTTTGTGGCCCTTGGGTCCAGCCTATGGCGTCCCAGCAATGTATGTTGAGCCACGGTGGGGATGCTATCTCAAACAATCAATTCAAACCCTCCTCCCACTCTCCCAGAGCCATAAAGTAGTTGGTACAGTCAATAAGATACCAGCACTGAGTAGAACATATAATTTGAAACCCAATGTACTCAATTCAAACCTTTTGTTCGTCAGCTTACCTCACCACTTCACCAGCCGCCCCTACCCCGCACTCAACTCCAACAAAAGATTAAAATAAAATGAAATACAATAAAATACAATAAAATAATCCCCCCTCACCCAGACTATTTTCCTCACACACCAATTCGACCACTGTACAACCCAAGCAAGCGTGACCAAATATCTTCTTGGCCCACCCCATCCCACCTCGACAACCGCCTGCCTGCATTCCCCCCCGCGACCCCCGCGTCCCCCACGTCTCTCCGCGTCGGCGTCCGTCCCCTCCAACAGACGGTAGCGGCAGATGATGCAGGTCTCTGACACCTCCAGCTAGCCCAGGCTCTCGAAGTTCCGTCCGCCCCTACAACCCAGCCAGCCAGATCCCCCTCGCGGCTGCATGAATCGCTCAAATCGCCCCAATCTCTCGCACTTGGGAGCCTTCGTCGCTCTCGCCGCACGGATGCATGGAATGGACGCCCCGCATTGACACCGCGCGGCTGGCGAATTCTTCATTCTTCCCGTGAAGAAGACGAAGCAGAAGCAGAAGTCCAAGCACACGAAGAAGGAGAAGGAGAAGGAGGAGGAGGAGGAGAAGAAGAAGAAGAAGACGACGACGAGAGGAGCTTTGGGTTGGGATTGCAACGGACCCGAGATATGGCGTCCGCTTTGGAAAAAGGATGGTTGGTGAGTGCTGGGTTGCGAAGTGCACAATGCATTGGCGATCCCGCACTTGGGATATCGGGTTTCATGAGTCTCGCTCTGTGTGTGTGTGTGTGTGTGTGTGTGTGTGTGTGTGTGTGTGTGAGTGAGTGTTTGTGATAATGGTGATTGTTTGTGTGGTTGCGCTTCTTTTGGGGTTTGAGGTTTTGAGGATTGAGTTTGGGTGATGGATGCTGAATAGTATGGTATGAGGTGGAGTGTGTGGAGAGTTTTGTGTTGGGGAGTGTTGTGGTGTCTAATCTTGGTGAGAATCTTGTTTCTTGGTGGGTTGGGAAAAGATTGGTATCCTTCTTGGGCACGATGCGCATTTTGCGTTCGAATTTTGTCCCTTTGGGTTTGGGCCGCATTTGGCGTGAGATCTTGGCGGGGGGCGGCATTGGCTCGAGCGATTAGATCAGAGGTTTGGTGTTGCTGTTGGGTCTTGTGATTCTTTTGGATAGGGATTTTCGGGTTTCATGGTTTTTGTTGTGCATGGTTTGGACACTGTTGGTATGTCGGTGTTTTTTCAAGATTGTCTTGAAGTAGGTCGTACACATCGCTCATGTGACGTCTTAAACCGTTGGAGATTGGAGAAGTGCACTGCGTTTCTGTTCTTGTTAGAACTTGAGAGGCAGTTTTAGCCCTAATCCTGAGTTGGGTACTTTGGGAGGCTTCTTGGTTATGTAGGGTATGGATATGATGATTAAGTGTGATGGGCATTGGTAATGTCAAGCAAATTGTGAACAGTAGTATTGCATAGAGCGTGGCTTTATCCTAAGGAACAAAGATAGAGGATAGTGTTTTAACATATGTGGGAGTATGGTTTTGGGGAGATCACTGTAGAGTTGTGGAGAGATGGTTTTGGGTCCAAGAGCCAAAATCTCTTTGGATCGACTTTTTTGTAACTGTGTATGATTTTTTCCCGCAATTCCACAGTGAGAGGTTGTAGGCCATTATAATCCCGTTTCTGTTTAAATGTTAAATATCAGTTGTCATAGACATTAGCCAAGTTTTTTCTACACCCAAATTAGATATCAGGGGTCAGTACATTAGACGAGATCAGGTTCCTAACGGTTTTAGTAACCTTTCCTTGGTCCTTTGTGCGTGAAGAATGTGAGATAGTACCAGTGATCATTAAGGATTTGTATATTCCGAAAGGCTTAGCATGAAATGTACTAGGGGGAAGCTACACTGTGACCTAACTACTTTTCTCCACTTATGGACTGTTTGCTGTAGCTTAAGTTAATTTGGGGGCTTACTGTTGATAGGCTTAGAGCTGCACGTTCTGCTATGTGTTAAATTTGGTGAGGATTGTCTAACTCGTTGGTGGTGGTCTGGATGCTTTGGTTCTGGTTAATTTGCGTCACTGATTGATTGCGTAGTCCATAATTGTGTTTCTGTTGTCACTGCACGATTATTTTAACGTTGTAAGTTTGTTTGTGGACGCAGTACCTGATCAACAACTTCACTGACTTCCAGCTGGCGTCCATTGGAAGCTTCATCATCCATGAGAGCGTTTTCTTTCTTTCCGGGCTTCCTTTTATTGTTATGGAGAGGTTGGGTTACCAGCGGAAGTACAAGATACAGGTACAATGGGTACATTGGCTACAACATTGTATTTGTGGATGATGCTGGTTTTCTGTTATCCTTCTACAATCTTCCTTTTATATTTTCTCTGAACCATATCAACTACAGGGAAAGGTAAACTCTGTAGAAGCACAGGAGAGGTGTGTTATGAAGCTTCTGCTGTACCACATCTGCGTGAATCTGCCCCTCATGATCGTATCGTTTCCGATCTTCAAGTACATGGGCTTCACCAGTGCTTTGCCTCTACCTTCTTGGTAAGCCTTGCAAAGTGGAAACCGCTTTAAATCATACGTCATTGCGAACTGGAATTAGTTTCTTTTGTGTGAGTTTCAATTCATGTTTGCAGGATGTTCTATTTCTGTGTGGTGTCTATATGTGCATTATTACTGATATGAGTAAAGATTTTGGTTTGTAGGAACGTGGTTTGCTTTCAGATCTTGTCTTACTTCATCTTAGAGGATTTCATCTTCTACTGGGGTCACCGTATTCTGCACACCAAGTGGCTCTACAAGCACGTGCACAGCGTCCATCATGAGTGTGTACCCTCTACTCTGAACTTGAATATTTAACCGACTTTCTATGTTTCTCAATGCTGTGGAATGCCTGACTAGTGGGATTTGGGTAGAGGGATCTCTCATATATTGTAATATGTTTTGTTTCACATACACTTAGAAATTCAGTTGTTGTGATGGATTAAATAATCTATACACGGATTGAATAATCACCTGGTTTTATTTCGTGTGTGTTTGATGCAGATATGCCACTCCTTTTGGATTGACATCTGAGTACGCCCATCCTGCAGAGATTCTATTTCTTGGCTTTGCTACCATCTTTGGACCTGCCATCACTGGTCCTCACCTTCTGACACTCTGGCTGTGGATGAGCTTGCGAGTCATTGAAACCGTGGAAGCCCATTGCGGTTATGATTTTCCATGGAGTCTTTCTAGATACTTGCCAATCTATGGAGGGTACGTTCTACTGGACATTAGCTTGACTGTACGTTTTTTTCTTGACTGTTCTGGGATCTCATGCATCTTGTCATTTTAGTCCGCCTCTGTAAACAGTGCTTACTCACCATTCTACACATGGTTGTGAAACAGTGCGGACTTTCACGATTATCACCATCGGCTTCTGTACACGAAGTCCGGAAACTACTCATCGACATTCACTTACATGGACTGGTGAGTACCGTAATTTTTTTTTAATCCTATCTCCTTTTATTTCACACGATTTTTCGTTTTGTAAGTCACGTATGTTCTTTGTGGAGCCAAGCGGGATAGCTTGGTTATTAAGACGATATAATCCATATTTCTACACAAATGCTTGTGCATTATTTTCCTTTCTTTTCTTTTCTCTTCCAATTTTTTTTCCTGTATGCCGTATGAAACCGTGATTTGTGATCTTCAGATTGTCCTTAGTATAATAGTCATGTTGGAAGAACCCCTTGGGAATATGTTTCCCTGCTCATCATCTGGTTTTCGCTGTTAGCAACGTTTAACAGGGCAGACAAGTGATTTTCTTATGGAAGTGAGTTTCCGGCTTCTAACCGATTGGTATGCCTTTTTCAGGATTTTCGGAACAGACAAGGGATACAGAAAGCTGAAGGCTTTGAAGGCCGCTGAACATCAATATGAGTATGTGGAGGAGAAGGTACCAAAGACGGACTGAAAGGAAGCGTGGATGTAGTTAATGAATCTGTCCCTGTAACTCTTTGAATTAGCAGTGGAGATATGGTGAGACCTAGGTGGAATTTCCAGAACCTGGTTTTCTGCTGCCTGTGCTTGACCATCCGTGCCTTGCCGTTTGTTGCGGTCACGGGTCGTCTGTATATGGGAGTGTAGAAGCAGCAGCAGCAGCAGCAGCAGCGATTTATGGTGCAAATGTTCGACCCACTGAGTGGCTGTTGGTGTTACGAAGACCATTGTAGAGTAGAAGAGATGGGAAATACATTACAAGTCATTTTTTGAAATCGATAATCTCTGCTAGTCGTGGAAAGATTAACAGGAACCCAAAATTTCCCGTTTAACATGTTTGTATCGATAACTAGGACTCGCTCAAAGGAATTGGTTCTGAATTTCTGATAGGAATAAATATGTTAATTAATCTGTTGCGCATCTGTGTCAGTTCATTTTGTCTTTGATGTTGGCTTGCATATCTCTTTTCTACAGGTTCCCTGCAACCTCAAATCATCAATCATGTCAGCTAGTTTCAGGGTTTTCCAGAAGGCAGGATTCCTCACTCTGCAGAGTTCTCTTACGCAGAGTATCCTGCTTTATGTTCACACGTGTGACCTCCTGACCAGCAGCTTTTGAATTGTCTCGAGAGTCCAGATTTGGGTTGCTGGTGATAAATATGTAACTTCCCCCACCTGTTTCAATTGCATGAAAGTTTTGTTTAACCCTAGAACGTTAGAGGAGCCTGAATGTAGCTTTGGGATGACAGAACAAGCTTGATGAGAATGCGATACAGCAAGTTTTGTTTTGGGTTGGTAGAGAAGATTCTCCTAGTCACAGCACACAAGAATCGCCTCGTGATGGTCTCATGGGGTGTCCAGAATTTGCTAAAAATGAGAAAGTGTGTCATGGATCTCAAAAGATGCTGTTTTAGTGTATTTTGGCAACTCCTACCTCCTGTCCTTATGTGAATTTGAGTCATGTAAATGATCTTTCTTGAATTCAAGCCCAATTAATGAAATGAAGTTTATTGAATCTAGTTTCTACTCCAATTGAAACTATCAAAAATTCCTAAAATTGAAAAATGTATAGCAATTTGAACATTGGGCCTTATTACCTCAAGTTTGCTAATTTTCTATTTTTAGAAAGACATGAACATTTTTTACTAGAATTCACAAGTGAAGAAGTTTTCAATTTTTTTGAATTGATTGTGAATTAGATATGAATTGTCTTCAATTTTTCTTCCAAAAATTGTGGTAATTTGAAATCATCACTAATATTAAGTTGAAAATTTTGTGATTCATAGGACATGTGATTTTATTTCTGAAAAATAAAATGAAATAATTATCACTCCAATTTTGTTGCAATATAAAATAAACAAATCAAAGGATATTGACAAAGATTACATACATGATCATAGGCTCCATCCTTTTAAGGTAAAAATGTATAGTATTACTTTTATTAGAAAGATAACTAAAGTATATTTTCTTTATACATTTGATATGTTAAAAAGAATGTCAATTATTCTAAATTCTATTGATTGAGAAGAATGTTGAATTTTTTTTCTCTAAAATCATGTTTATAAGTATTTGGTTTAGATATTAGATTTATTGGAGACCTTGATTGTCAATTAATTATGATTCTAGGCATGATGTTTTGAATTGGTAAAATATTTAACCTTGAAAGGACTTGACCCCTATAACCAAGGTAGCCACCAAATTACTCCGATTATGAAATCAACAAGTGCATTATTTGTTTCTATACTTAAGTTTAACCCTAAAGAACACAATCTATTGCTGTATAGTCAAACATAAAACTCCCTCATTTTGTATCCTCCATTTCTTTGCTATTTATGATTGAATTCTTGTGGTTTTATTTTGAAGAAATGAAATCACATGTCTAATATATAATAAAATATTCAAATTTTTTTGTGAAAAATTCAAATTACCATTAATTTGTGTAGAAAAAATGACGAAAATTCATATCAAATACAAATCGTGCTAAAAAAATCTAAAATTTTCAGAATAAAAGTATATTATTCTATTATAGAACATTGCATTGAAAATCCATATTAATTTGAAGTTTTTTGTTACAAGAACAAACAAGAAACAACAAACATTATCTAAATTGTGTTGACTACAATAAGGTTTTCTTCTAGTGACACAAGCTTTAAGTTATAATTAGCTTACTAAATTTCTAATATAATATGTTCTATATCAAAGTCTATATCTTAAACCCTAGTACTCTTTTAATTCCAAAATGGTTGAGATGTTTTGGGCATCCAAAGTCAAGTATCAAATTTTTTTTTTGTTTCTTCAATTTTCTTAAGATTCAAAAATAAAAAAATCATCTAGGGAATTTAATTTTTACAATGATTCAATGGTTGTTAAAAAATTATGTTTTTTATTGTGTTTTTTAATTTCAATTTGTTTAGTGGTATTTTACTTTGAAAATTTGCATACTTCTTCCTAATTGGAGGGTCTATTCAAATCCAAAGTTTGTAGATATTTTAGCAAAGGAAATTTTGAGTTAGGACATTGAAAGCTCAACAAAACATGCATCATCAAAAGCTTGGGTATCACGGTGCTCTTTACTCGATCATTCCTACACATGCATTGCTTTTAGATCCCAAATTTTATATGCGAGGTTGTAGTATCAATCAATAATAAGATACTATGGTTGCAAATTCTAAAAAATAGATAAAATTTTCTTTTTGAAATTCTTCTTTTGGGCAATTTTAGTAGTAGTTTCAAAATTTTGCCGTAACAAACTTTAGGGGTTAAATTAATATACGTACATTTTGATTTTTCATCATTTAGAAAAGTATGTAGTGGAAGTTGTATTTGTATTAGCTAGTTTGATTTAGGTTTTCAGATGCCATATAGAATTATTTAGCACCTTTCAAAAGATACAAACAACATTCCAAGCAATAGGCAAATATATGTATTAGGCAATTAGGAGTTTGTGTTTTAATATAAACAAATTTAGTATCTTGTGTTGAATAATCGAATAATATTTGAATTTGAATCTCTTATCATTTAAACATCTAAAGAATATTAGATTTTCTTTTAAACAATCAATTGTAAATCATTTTGGATCAAGCTTTGGTATACAAATCAAAAGGTTTAAGCAATCATTTTAGAACACACTTTAGTATATGAATTGCATAAGGTGTAAACAATCACTGTAGAACAACTATGTTATATGAACTTTATGGTTTAAATAATCATTGTAGAACAACTAGCATATGAACCATAGGTTCAAATAATAATTATAAAACAACAATCATTGGTGAACAATGAAGTACACTGCATTTCAAGTTTTTGTTTATAAATATTAATGTTTGTAATGGATAGAAACTTTCAAATTATTGTATGTAATTGAAAAGATGCCTTTCATATCCAACATGTTACATGTGACTAAATTTTTCACTCTTCAATTTTTAATCATTGCCAAATGTAAGTTTGGCCTTAAATTTTTGAACATTAACATATTTTAAACAAGTTTCTAGGTTTGAGAATTGTCAAGGATTATTTAGGTCTAGAGAGCGTATTATTTCTAATAAATGGTTTGGCCCTATTCATCCATAGATCACTTTGTTTGATATCATTGTGAATTGGCTACATTGCAAATGTGCACTTCAAGTGGTTTACATTTTGGTTGAGCAATCATGCTTTTTAAGCCATTTTTTTTAAGTGTTTTTTTTTAGATTTAAGTCTGCAATGCCATGATAGCATTTTTCTATACGGTATTTTTTGGATTAAAGCTAGAAGGATCGATGATATGGGTCTCAAATTAATAATAGTGTGGCCAAATAGGGCTATATTTTCTCCACTGTTGCGGACGACAACTCTTGAACGGAACCAAGATAAAATTTGAGGGGATACCTCAAACAGAGACAAGAACAAACTAGAAGTGAGGGGATTCCTCACACATGACTCAGAACGTGCTTCAAGATGAAAAAACTAAAAGATGTATTGATAACATGAAGTCAAAGAATGACTGGGTACAACTGGTGTTGAAGAGAGTGAGGGACAATGGCCCTCGACTCTCTATTTATACTAGACTAAGGAACCTTCCGGAATAAGGCCTTGGAAACCTTTGGAAATATCCGTAGGTCTTTCCGGAAGCTTGTGGAAGCTTCCGGAAACAAGGAGGATCTAGTGGAACCTTCTGGAAGCTTGTAGAAGCTTCCGGAAACTAGTAGAACCAAATGGAACCTTCCGGAAGCTTGTGGAAGCTTCCGAAAAACTAGTAGAACTAAGTAGAACCTTCCGGAAGCTTATGGAAGCTTCCGGAAACAAATAGAAACTAATGAAGACTATTGGAATCTACTAGAATCATTAGAAACAACTTGTACACTAGGCCACCGCTTTTGAGAAGGTTCTTAAGAGGCATCCTTGTTGCAAAGGCGGTGGAGACTCTATTAGGGACGAAACTACTGAATAAGGTCTGGTATGGCATGTCCGTGACATCACCCCCCCTTCAAGGAACGAGTTCCACGAGTTTACCTGTGGGCCAATAGCATGAATAGAAAAGAGAATGTTTACGTGGGACTTCACGTGATTGCGACAAAAAAAAAGAATGTTCGGTGTACAGAATACCGTTAGACGAAATGTTGGCGGCAAAAAGGCGGCGAATGGCGGCGAGTCCGATGGCGGTAAGAAATAGTAGCGCTGCTAAACTGAAGTATAAGGCCATGTGAATGACAACATGAGACATCGACGAGGTGGTAATTACAATGTTATCGACTTTTTCGGCTGACGTGAATTCGAAGGCCTGTCCCCTCAAAATTGAGTTAGTATATTGTTACCTCGTCGATACCACCACCGTTTTAGTTCAAAGTCTCTGCATCTGCACGAGTACCAAGAAAAATCTTGCAAAACTTGGTGTTGGTGTTGGTCCAGATGCATTAAACTCAAACGCTCCTTGGTTTTTGCGGATACTACCGATGAAATTCTTGAATCATTTCAGGGGCGTTGTCGAGATTAGAGGCAAGCTCCCATGTTCTTTCGCTGACTTCGTAGCCTTGCCAATGCACAAGATATTCAAGTCGTCGTCAATGGATGCGGGAGTTAAGAATCTCTGAAACTTCAAATTCCTCTTCACCTTCGATTTCAATTGGAGGCGGAGATTCTTGAATCCTTCCTGGCAGTATTGATTCTTTGTAGGGCTCGAGGAAAGAGATGTGAAATACGGGATGAATCTTCATAGAAGGAGGTAGCTCCAATCGATAAGCCACCTTATTGATTTGTTTGGTGACTTAAAACGGCCCTAGGCGGCGGTAGTCAAGTTTGTCAGATGGCCGTCGAGTCTTTAAATTTTGACGGAGCAGCCAAACCTTATATCCAATAGAAATCAAAGGATGTTGCTTGCGAGACTTATCTGCATTGGTTTTCTGATGCTCCTGGGCTTCAAGAAGTTTTTCCTTCATCTGCTTTTGGATATCAGATAATCGGGTAGCAAGGTCTGTAGCAGCTGGATTCTCTAAGATGTTGAGATTGAATTGATCAAACTTTGGATGATGGCCGTAATTTGCAAAGAAAGGCGTCTGTCGGGTAGACCCTTGCAATGTATTGTTGTATGCAAACTCCGCTAGTAGCAACAAGTCCGCCCAATTATCTTGATGGTAATTGATGGTGCAGCGCAAGTACTGCTCCAACACTTGGTTGACGCGCTCGGTTTGTCCATCGGTCTGAGGATGGTATGTTGAAGACAATTTGATTTCCACCCCTAGGATTTTGAACAAGGATTGCCAAAATTTGGATGTGAATTGCGTCCCACGATCAAAGATAATATCGGCGGGTAAGCCATGGATTCTGTAGACATTGTCTAGAAAGAGTTTTGCCGTTTCTTCGCCGGTAACTGTCTTGTGATACGGAATAAAGTGCGCCATCTTGGTGAGCCGGTCGACAACAACAAAAATAGAATCAAAGGTTTTGGACGGTGGAAGATCCACTATGAAGTCCATGGATATGGATGTCCATGGCTTCTCAGGAATTGGCAATGGTTGAAGTAGTCCGTATGGCCGATGACGAGGAATCTTGGACCTTGAACAAGTGTCACATGTCGTGACGTATTCTTTAACGGCCTTCCACATTTGGGGCCACTAGAAATCCCGAGATACGAGCTCCATGGTCTTGTTATAACCAAAATGTCCCGCCGATGGAAAATCGTGTCGGGATTTGAGCACTCGGAGCCGACATGGGCCTTCAGGGATATAAAGCAATATTTTATAATATAGCAGCCCATCTTGGAACTGGAATCTCGGATCATAATCATCTTGGAGTGTCTCACCTCCATATGATCTACGGATCTGCGGACTGGACGTAGGTTGGTTCGGAGATTCCAAATCTACAACCTCTGAATTAGGAATTTGAGAGTCCATTCTTGGGATTTCTCCAAGGCTGGAATTACCAACATTGTTCTTGAGTTTCAAGGCCAAAGGATTAGATTGCAAACTCACTCGGATTTCTTGAAGAAACGATGTATCTACCGAAGTTGTGGCACGCATAGCCTTGAGCTGGAGTTGTTCGGGCTTGATTAGAGTAGATCGTTGCTGATCGTAAGCTGCGTCTCCTTTTTTGGGTGCAAGATACGCTCGTCGAGAAAGAGCGTCAGACCGAATTTGCTGGGAACCGGGGCGGTAGGTGATGACAAAGTTGAAGCGCGAAAGCGATATACTCCAACGGGCTTGTCGTCGATTCAACACCTTAGCAGACATGAAATACTCGAGGTTCTTGTGGTCGTGTAATCGGATGTTGAGCTCCTTTGAGGAAATGTTGCCACTCTTGGAATGAATCAACAATAGCTAAGAGTTCCTTGTCATGGATTTCGTAATTGATCTCCGTGGCAGTGAACTTTCGTGAATGGAATGCGACAGGATGGAGGCGTCCATCTTTGCTAGATTGCGAGAGGACCGCTCCAAGGGCAAAATCAGAAGCATCCGTTTCTAGGAAGAACGACTTTTGAAAGTCAGGATGTGTCAAGATAAGCGCTGTTGTAAATGCCTTCTTCAGAGTTTCAAATGCTTGGCTTGCTTCCGTACTCCACTCAAACTTGTCTTTGCAAGTCAATCGAGTCAACGGAGCAGCAATCTTGAAATAGTTCTGGATGAAGATTCGATAGAAGTTTGCGAATCCCAGGAAGCATTGAAAGTCTCGAATGGTTGCCGGTCTCTTCCACTCGGTCACCGTCTGGATCTTCTTTGGATCCATGGACAGACCCTCTCCAGAAACAATGTAGCCCAAGAACTCGACTTGGGGTTGGTGGAAAACGCACTTCTCGAACTTGGTGTATAGTCCAGTGTTGCGCAGCTTTTCCAACACTAATTGAACGTGTTTTTTGTGGTCCTCTTCATTCTTCGAGTAGATGAGAATATCATCAAGGTAGTAAACTACAAAATCGTCCAAAAATTCACGGAAGATATCGTTCATCAAATGTTGAAAGATAGCAGGTGCATTGGTAAGACCGAATGGCATGACATTGTATTCAAAATGTCCATACCTTGTTCGGAACGCAGTCTTCCATTCGTCACCTTCCTTGATGTGTACTAAGTTGTACACTCCGCGAAGATCAATCTTGGTATAGATTTTTGCCTGGCCAAGCTGATCGAGAAGTTCGGAGATGAGCGGTAATGGATACCGATTCTTGATTGTGACTTTGTTCAGTCCACGATAATCCATGCACATTCGAAGGGACCCATCTTTTTTCTTCACAAATAAGATAGGAGCTCTTGCCGGTGATTTGGAGTGCTGAATAAAATTCTTTGCAAGATTTTCGTCTAGGTAATCTCACAACGCAACAAGTTTATTTTGGGAGAGACCGTAGATTGGGCCAAATGGCGGTTGCGCACCTTCTTGTAGTTCGATGCCGCAATCGTACGGTCGATGTTGAGGAAGTGTATTGGCGTTCTTCTTCTCAAATACGTCCCGATATTGCTCATATTGTGTTGGTAACTCGGTTGATCCTTGAAAGGGTTGAAGAGTCGGAATTGTATACACTACAAACATATTCCCCTTCTTTGCAGCTCTCATAAAAGCTCGGGCTCTGACCATCAATGGTGTTTTAGCCTTGGTCCCTTGTACTTGATGTGAATGAAGTTTTGGGGCAACTACAGGATATCTAGGTGTAGTTTAGAACGTTAGCTTTCGCTTATTCCAATCTATATTAGGATTATTTCTATCTAGCCAAGAAAGGCCTGAAATGAGAGGATTAGAAGGGGAACTGATGACGTTGAAAACAACGGTGCTTTGATGTCCTTCTAGGCTGATGTCTAAGGGTTTAGTCTCGTGTGTGACATCTCCCGAGATCAAGGGTCTACCATCGATAACTTCTACTGCAACAGGATATTTTTTAGGAATTACGGGAAGGTTATGTTGTTCTATAAAGTCTTTATCAATAAAACAGGCAGAGGCTCCGGAATCTAGCAGGGCTTTGACTTTTATGATATGCGGATAAAAATCTATTTTAAGTGGAATATCAAAATATGGAGAGGCTTCAGAGGATAGGATAGGACCTGATGACTTGACAATATCTGCCAGCCGCACGGTCCCTACTGTGGCTGGCTGATGTCATTTCCCGAGTCCATTTCTTCGCATCTCGGCTCGAAAGTGCTTGAGGTGTATTGAAATTTGTGCAGCTTTGGAACTGCAACCTTCGCAGGACAGTTGTATGTGTGGTGGTTCTTTCCTCCACAATACATGTACAAGTCTTCCTTTCGACGTCGATCTTTTTCTTCTTGAGTCAATCTCTTGACTCTTGAGGCGTCAATTTGCATGGGCTCTGGCATTGACATACTTGAAGATGTTTGGGGGGTTGGAGCTGCATACTCTGTTCGATAGAATCTAGGTATTGATTGTCGTTCTTGTCGGCGCTCAAACAGTCGATTATCGCAATTAATTGCTTGAGTCACGGCCTCAGATAGAGTGGTCGGTCTGGGCAAGTTCAATAGCAAGTCTTTTACATCGTCACGTAGTCCCCATCGAAACGCGCTAATGAGAGCGTTGTCGTCCCACTCTACGTCGCAAGCGAATTGTCAAAATTCTGCAACGTATGTTGAGGCTGCACGCGATCGTTGTTGCAAAGTTCGAAGTTTTGTTGTTGCTATAAAGGCTTGATCATTTTCTCCAAAAGTATTATTGAATTCTTCTAAGAATTGATCGAGGTTTGCCAAAAGTGAAGAATTTTTTTCCAACAATGGTGAGAACCACGATAACGCAGTTCCGGTAAGCAAGGTTCCAATGAGCCCAACTTGTATTTCTGCGGTTGGATATCTTTGGGGTTGAAGGTGGAAAACAAGTCGAATTTGATTTACAAAGTCTCGAAATTTTGCTCGGTTCCCATCGAATTTGTCTGGCAAACTTACTCGAGGCTCCTTTGGCACCGGCGGAATTGGATTTGCTGTTGGTGCTGAAATATGGACTGGAGCGTGGGCAACTTGAAGTTGTTCCAAAATATTTCGCAGATTGGCGTTTTCTTGCTGCAATTGCTGCAGCATGGCTAAGACATCGTTCATCTGGATAGCAGGAACGTCACCCATCTTGGATAAAGTACTTCTTGAAGGCTTACAAGTAGATGAAGTAACAAATCCTTGCGTCGTGTACTCTTGGGATGACTATAGGAAGTGAAAATCTCAAAAAATTCAAGTAGAATTCTTCGCTTCGCTCTCAAATGATGATATCTCTTAGTTTGACCTTTGACCTGAATAGAAAACGTACTTCTAAAGTAATTGGAGTTGTAGAAATAGGAGGACGATTCAAGTCCATGTACTAACTCTCATGAAGACTGACTAAAAGGAAAATATCAGTTTAGAAGTGGGTAATCCACAACCTCTAAGGCGTCACAACTCCTTGAAGAAGAGGGGTAATCCACGCTCTATCTTGCAAGAGTAGACTTTGATATCAAAAAGAACTAGAGAAAGATGCACTTTCTTCAAACTATTGCGGACGGCAACTCTTGAACGGAACCAAGATAAAATTTGAGGGGATACCTCAAACAGAGACAAGAACAAACTAGAAGTGAGGGGATTCCTCACACATGACTCAGAACGTGCTTCAAGATGAAAAAACTAAAAGATGTATTGATAACATGAAGTCAAAGAATGACTGGGTACAACTGGTGTTGAAGAGAGTGAGGGACAATGGCCCTCGACTCTCTATTTATACTAGACTAAGGAACCTTCCGGAATAAGGCCTTGGAAACCTTTGGAAATATCCGTAGGTCTTTCCGGAAGCTTGTGGAAGCTTCCGGAAACAAGGAGGATCTAGTGGAACCTTCTGGAAGCTTGTAGAAGCTTCCGGAAACTAGTAGAACCAAATGGAACCTTCCGGAAGCTTGTGGAAGCTTCCGAAAAACTAGTAGAACTAAGTAGAACCTTCCGGAAGCTTATGGAAGCTTCCGGAAACAAATAGAAACTAATGAAGACTATTGGAATCTACTAGAATCATTGGAAACAACTTGTACACTAGGCCACCGCTTTTGAGAAGGTTCTTAAGAGGCATCCTTGTTGCAAAGGCGGTGGAGACTCTATTAGGGACGAAACTACTGGATAAGGCTCAGTATGGCACATCCGTGATACCCACATGGCACCAATGTAGTGTCTAGTTTTTTTTGCCAATTAATTTTAGAACCAAATGTTTTTTGGTTCAACGTTAAAGCCTTATTCATAGGTAGGACTCATGTACCTCAATAGAGTCCATTCTAAAAAACATTAGATACGGAGATCATGCATACATTAGAGAAATTCTCAACCCTCAGGAGGACTGCTCTAGGGTGACCAAACCAATCTATTAATCGCTTGAGAATTAGTAGAGTCATATAGGCATAGTGTATTGTCAAAGTGTGAATTTCGTGAAGACGTCCAGACTCTAGTAATGAGGGTGTAGTAGAAGTCTATTTAATAGTCACCCTCATGAGCATGTAAGATGATTAATTGACAAATTAGACAAATTTAATGAAATTAAACAAAATGAAGTGGATTTCCAAGCTAGCTACTAAAAACATCAAAGAAATCTTACATTATCCAACTAGTTTTGAAAGCCACTTTGATCAAAGTTTTTTAGAATAAGAAGGGAAGATATTTATATAAGTAGGATAGTAGTACGTAAAACAATGCATATGGGATTAATAGGAGCAAAACTGCTCATAGTTAGGTCAAAAGCAGAAATCATGTTCAAAGTCAAATTTCAGACCCCATTTAGGCATAGTAGAATGATTTTTTTTCAAAAAACTTTGGCTGAATAAACTTGAAAATCAAGATAGTTTTCATCTCTAAAAATCCATTTGAGGCTTAAAGCCTCTAATAAAAATTTATGGACAAAATTTGGAGAGGGTGTTTAAAAATGTCAAAGAAAATTTTCCTTTCAACCCCTTTTAGGATTTTATCTTTAACTTCTTATTGGAGGTTCTAAACCTCAAATGGATTTTTGGAGATGAAAACTGTCTTGAATCTCTAATTATATTTAGTTTAAAGTTTTTTGAAAAAAATCATTCCACTATGCCTAAATGGGGTTTGAAATTCGACATTGAATTCAATTCTTACATTGGACAATGAGTGATTTATCTTCTAAATATCCCATACTCTTTGAAGATTCACCATGGACAATTGATTTCTTTCTAAAAACAAACTCTTCATCCCTCTTTTTCACCAATTGCCAATGAATTAAGTATTCTCATGGTGCCACTAAGAGAACCTTGATGGTAGATGTCATTGGACTAGTTTTGACATTTGCTTTTCTTTATCATAATTTGATTAGAGCACAAGGTATGCAATAATCATGGTGCATTACAATATGTGAACCTTAATTATTTTACTCCTTGAATTTGGAGTTTGAACCATTGATAGTCATTGGACATTATGACTTCAAATGAGTGACTATAAGGGAAAAACAAATCCATAAGCAAAGTTAAATGTAATTGTAGAGTCCTTTCAACTGCAATAGAGTGGCCTTCTAAAGGACTAAGAATTTCTCTCATAGTTATATTTAATCCCTAAACTCCTTTGTGTTTTGAGCCACCCAAATGTTGAAAATGGTAACCTTGGGATTGAGACTTTTGGTTGGAAGACTTTTATTATAGCCATATCTCCTTAAGTTAGCATGATTTGTCTTACATGCTATAAATACTTTCAATAATGACAAGGATCTTCTTTCATGGCCTATGTGTTTGATTTGTCCTTAAGAAATGGCTTCCAAAAGTACTTGCTCCAAATGGGATGCATCTATTATATTAATCCTTAGGGACAAAGGCCTTTTTTCATCACAAAATTCAAAATTGCCATTTCTATTGCAAAGGGAAAAAAACTTTGAAATTATTTACACATCTAACTATAGAATTTTATACTAGACTAGTATAAGATTGTGTAGAAGAAATTTCAAAACTTTGCCTTCATAGATTGTGAGATATTTGCACCTTATTCAATTGAATTTTTTTGCTTTAAATCTTCTTAACTTAAATGTTTTGTACTACAAAATTTGAGTTTCTAAATTTTTATGCTGAGGAATTGAGTTGCAAGTTTAAGAAAAAAAATTCAAAAATAAAAAAGGTGATTTTCATTCTTTAAAAAAATATTAAGTAGAAGTAGGTACAAGATAGATTAAGGAAAAAATAAGTCATTAATAACTCTAAGATGGAGTTAAAAGACAATAATTCCAATGGTGAGATTTTTCAAACAATCAAATGTAACCTTGTGAAATTTTTTTTTTTTTAAATGTAAAAATTGAGACCAAAAGAAATCCCATGGGATATTATTTTCAAGAAGATGCTTTGATTGCCTACAAAACAAGATACTCCATAACTTTCTCATTACTTATCTAAATGAAACGAATCAAACCTTTCCATATACTTAGACAAAAATATTATCTATTAAAAACAAATTCATAAAATTTTTGTCTCAAGTTTCCATGGTCTTGTTTTTCTACTTCAAAGAGCTTACTGGTGTAAGTTGTATAATTTTTGCTGTGAGAACCAGTTGAAATAAAAATAACTATTCCTCAAAGACCAATTTATTTTTCTATCTTAAGAAAAAAAAGTTAAAAGAAATCAGGTCAAAAATTGAGATCATAAGAACCTACCTGAAACTTCCTTTCCCCCCAAAACGACGAAGTCACATTAATCCGCAAGTTCATTTCGGGAATGCTCTCATGAAATGCTAACATAGCAGTATGAAATCCCTTGCAAGCACTTGCTTGGGCAGCTCAATTACATGTTGAATTCAATGTTCCGCATTCTTGCAACTTCATCATTCAATCTGCTGTCGCCCAACACTTTCGATCCTTTTCTTCAGATATCTTTGACGCAATCCGGTAGGGGAATCCGAAGCAATCTCGGTTTGTTTGGAGCATGGATAGGAACCGTGAAGAATTATGTTGCATTACGGATGATGAAGCTTAAGTATCTTCAGATCGAAGTTGGGCATTTAGCTCGCATCTTTGTATCACATCACCCAACGGCCGAATTCTTCATTACTTATTTAACCAACAATCGGTAACTGCCAACAAGCCAATACAGATTTCGGTTACCAATGATTGAGTATGTTATATAAAAACACGCATCACAATGCCCCAAGTATGAGAACAAGTCTAGAACTGAAGCGAGAGCATCAGCAATTTCTATCGTGTAGAAAGACCTCTTCTTTCACAGGTGACGCCTCATCTTGAGGATGACTACGGTACCTCTTCCTTGCTAGCTCCCAACTCTGCAGTTGATCGACACTTCTTGTCCTACCCAAACTCGCGACCAATTTCCTGTGACACATTAAGCGATCCCATAAAATCCAAAAATGCAGTGAAGAGGCAACTGGGCCATCTAACAACCTCAACCTTCAAATCAAAGGAAATATACAGAGCTGGCACACTGAGGAATAATTGGAGAGAGTCGTCAAGTCACATTGATCTCATCCTAAGTTACAGCCATATAGAAACTAATAGAAAGATTCTCCGAAAAGGGAAGTCAAAAGATTTGGACCGTAAGTATAAACATCTTCTCTTTACGTCCACCAATTGTGATGACAAGAATCAGCATGATCTCTTGCAGAAGACACACTCTCTCTTGCACCTTTTCCTTGAACTTCTGCTAAAAATACAAGCTGCAGAGCTAGTGTGACACAGTTGTGCACAACACAGAACTTCGGTGAATACCTGGATCGATGATAGATGCTAACCAACAGGAGATTGAACCTACAAGTACCAACTTGGAAAAGTTCTCAATTTTTTGAGCTTCGAAACATTTAGGCACACACGAATCACAAGAGATTAATTAACATTCAACCTGGAAAACCTCAGAATTAATTGGTGGCATCTCATTGGTGTCATTTTCCAAATCTTCACGTCCAGAGTTGCAGCCAGCCTTGAAGAACATACACTGTCCTAGTTCTCTCCGACTGAAACTAACATCTCGTAATCCAAATTCATGAAAGAGCAAAGCCTGCGACGGAGGTTCACACAAATGGAGAAACATTAGAAGTCTGTATTCTGCAGTAGCACCCGTGAATTGCACTGTTAATTGGATTACATGTCTCATTGGGATATGCTCTAGAAAATTCTCAAGCGGACATGGCCTCGTCAAGCTTCAACTGGGCGGATGATCTTCGCAAGTTCGCTTCAGAATTTGGACCTAGAAGCGTCGTGGGAACATCGTTTCCTCCATAATCTTGGGAGCTGCGAGTTACAGCGTCTTCAGATCAAATTTTAAAGCACATCTTTATTGTATACTTGGGTGCAACAATCTTACAACCTGCCTATTGTGTGCCATTCAAAGGATTTTGTATGATATTGAATACAATTGGCATTTTTTGTATTGCAGAATTAACATTCAATGCTTATGCAATCTCAATCAAGCACACAAAATTTCAGTTTCAAATAAGGAAGTTTTTTGAATGTTAATTATGCAAGCCTAAAAACGCCAATTGCATTCAATATTATGCAAAATTCTTTGGATGGTACAATAGGCACGTTGTAAGATTATTGGACGTGACTGTACATTGTGAGGCGTGTATATCAAATCATGTGTATGTTGCACAATCTACGGAACTTAAGAAACCAAATTTTGCTTGACTTTCTCTGTTTTCACAAATAACACAAAACATTTACAATTCTCCTAGTTAGCAAATCAAAACTAAAGTTATAATTATAGTTTTGATTCCTTTCATAGAAACAAATCTGAAACTGGATTAGATATATCAAACCATGAAGGTCTGGTTTTCAAAATGGACTTTGAAGAGATCATTTAAACCTTGAGTCAGAAAATTGCTTGGAAAATGGTCATTGTGAAGTTACAAAATTTAATAATTAGAAATCTGATACAAAGCAAAGTTAAGCATGTCCAAAAATAAAATAATTCCATCTTGCTATTGATTTTTGGATTTCATACCAATTGCAACATCACCTTATGTACAATTTTTTTTGCAATATAAGGCTATTCCTGTGGTCAATGTATGATGCTAGGTTTTGGAAGGACAATCAAACTGTAGCAACAGTTACAGTTGTGTAATGAAAAAAAGAAACGATGTTTGTAAGAATCTATTGATTCTTTTAATAGAAAATTAATTACTTATAACTTAACAAACTTGTCCTTGTGATCACAATTTTTTTTTAATTATTTTCTTTGGAGTTTTTTCATATATATATATTTGCATGAGTTTTTCCTCAAAATTAAAGTCGAAAATATACATGTTTTATGTAATGTTGGAAATTATTACATGCAAAAACGTAGGGCTTAGAATATGCTTATTAAATCAAGAAATAGACTTCAAAAATTAAAGAAGTCTTGATAAGATTTACATTTCTGTCTTCATACTTTTATGTTTTCAACAAAATTCAAAAAGACATAATTTTTAGATTGAATTCTAGATTGACCCAATCAATTCTTTTCTGCCTCCTAACAAGTTTGCTTTTAATACTTAGAGAATTAGCGTTGCTATTTTGTGAGCATGTGAGCATGAGCCTATGAGCACTAAGTGGGGATTATGCATGCATTGAACTCAAAATTTTGAAGAAGCACTAGAAAACTTAAGAATATCTCTATAAATAGATTTCATTAAAAAAATTGGTCAAAATTTACTATTTTTAGTAAAATTTAATATCTCTTACCATGGTCATATAGAATTTAGATGAAAATTACAATTTTTAGTGTTAGTTAACCCTTTAGTGACCATGGTTGTTTTTGGGGGCGAGTAAAGTTTTTGAATACAAATTTGGAAAAGAGAAATTTCATCACTACCCCAAGGAAGTAATCCTAGATTACACCATAGGAATTGATTTTGTAGGCTTTATTTGTGAAAAAAACAAAAAAATGAACATGATTTGATAGTGCAATTTGTTGTGAGTGATCTTCAAAGGGCGATGCAATGAAGTAGCCTACAATTGAAGCAACAGAATATATTATTGCTCATAACTTTTGAAATATCCCTCTACAATTTATGGGATTGCTAGGCAACATTTCTATTGTTTTTAGGTGTCAATTTCAAATAGAATCACATGAGCTGTTGAATATATATTAGAAAATATGACTCAAGTCAACCCTCTTGTCTTTGGACAAGGACAACTACCTTGTTACTACACAGAATTCTCAAAAATTGGATTTATTTGAAGTGCATGCCAAAGCTCTATTTGTGTTACCCTTTGAGTTTTTTCAAATACCATGTATTGAGGGCAATGTAAGACAAAGAATCCAAAATTCAACCAAAAAGTGGTCAATTGGTCATTAAAGAATTAACCCCGAAAGTCTTCAAGCCATTTTTTTTGTCAAAAACCACTCAAAATTGCCATTTTTGTTGCATTCATCCAAGAAAACAAAAATATCATTTTCTTAGAATCTAATCATAGGATCTTATACTTCGCTTATCTTAGTTTATGTGGTAAAAATTTCATGAAGTTTGACTACATAGATAAAAAAATATTAGCATTCAAAATTGAATAAAAAAGTTATGTTGAACACTGGCCTGCAATTTTAGATGACTTTGACCGCCATTTGTGGAAATTTTTTGCACTATAGACTTTGAATTAAAAAAGAAAAGAATGTTGAAGAATTGAGTTGAAAGTCTAGGAATTTTTATTTTTTTTAAAAACACTTGAATTTCATTCTTTAAAAAATTGTTAAGTAGAAGTAGGTTTAAGATTGAAAAAAAAATTAAATCGTCATTAGCTCCAAGATGGGATTGAAAGACAATAATCCCAATGGTGAATTGTTTTAGTAAGAAAACACAAAATTCTCAAAAAAAAAATTGTGAAAGATTATGAAAATTGCATTAAGAAATGAATCCTATAAGTTATTTTTTCAAGAAGATGCTTAAATTGCCCAAAAAACAAGATTGTCCTTAACTTTCTTATTATTAGTCCAAATAGATCAAATCAAAGCTTCACATGTAGACAAAAATATAAAATTTTAGGGAAAAAAAAAGAATTTATTTTGATTTATTGCAATGTTTTTTTATGTTGCCTACCGAGTTTAGTTTTAGGCTTTTTGTGGTATCACTTTTGCTCCCAGGCACCAATTGAAATAAAAATTATATTACCACATAGCTAATCAATTTTTCTATCTTATGGAAAAGTTTTTTTTTTAAAATCACCAAAAATTGAGGTCACAAGAACTTGCCCAAAATCTGATTTGTCCCTCGGTGGGACAATGGGACTTTAGGGGTTAAAATATTAGAAGTATACATTATGAACATGATGAGCTCAATTGATTTAAAAGATAAATGGAGATGGATATAAGTTTATATGGAATATTGGTTGATCATTATTTTATAGTAGTGTGGGTCCTCTTGAGGTTGATGGAAGGGTACCAATAATTTTTCAAAATGCACTATTGTTGGACTTGTTTAGATTTTAGAAAAAGAATTGTTGGTAAGAATTTTTTTTATATCTAATGATCCTTACTATAATAAATTTATTTTGGTCGATCATTGTCTTGTAGAATCATGAATCTTCTCAAGGTCAATGGGAAGGTACCAACACTTCTTTCTTAATTTGCAGGTGGCATGGATGGACTTGTTTAGATTTAGATAAGAAAATTTGTTAATAGAAATTCATTATATGTAGAAAGAGCTTAGTTGCACGAAATTTCATTACGTTGATCACTATCTTATAGTAGTGTGGGTCCTCCTGGTGTTGATGGAGGTTACCTACATTTCTATCTTAATGTATTGGTAATCAAAATTGTTAGGATTTTAGAAGAAAGTATTTGGCTAGTAGGGATTATTTTTAAAATAAGGAGCTTAGTTACACCAAATTGTTCACAAGTTGATCATTGTCTTCTTGTGGGACCTTAGAAATCCAACTCTTCCATCTTTGATTAGATGGTCATTTGGTTAATCACTTCCCTCTTGTTGCTTGGGACCTCTTGGGACCAAAAAGAGAATCTAGCACTTTCCATCTTGATGTGCTACTTATTAAACTTTGCTAGATTTTAAGAAGAAAAAAAATTAAGTATTAACTAGGATTTGTTTGAAATCAATTGAAGTTGTTCTATTGAGATTACGATCACTCCCTTCTTGTTGTTGGATATCTCTTGGTGCTAAGAAGATCCTCCTAATTGCCATTAAAAAAAATTCTTTTTTCCACAACTAAGAGGCTCTTCACGGTGCCGAGAGGTACCTATCAACAAGAAGAGAGTGATTATAAAAATGAACATCTCAATGGAATAACTTCAAGCAATTTCAAGCAAATCTTTACTACAGAATTGGTCAAAACTAAGACAAAACCAATAGAAGTCTATTGGAACCAACATAAAAATGAGTTCTCATAGTGAAATGCATTTTTTTGAACCGCATCAACAAATTTTTTATTGGTTCACTGAAAATCAACAATCTTCTTGTTGTTTTGGACACTAGTAATTACAACTTAATCAATATAACAAAAAATTTAGAATCTTTTAGAAACCTAATAGAATTTTTGAAAATCTATTGAAATTTGTAAAATCCTTAGAAAGTCTTAGACAATCTTTTGGATTCTTCTTCAATGTTTCAATATCATTTAGATTCTTTTATAGCATATAAAATTAGAGGTTGAAGTTTCATTAATTTTTTAATAAATATAATTTGATTTAGATTCCAATAATACCTAATATCTACATTTCAACTATAAAATTTAATGAAAATTTTAATCAATTTCAACTCTAAATCCAATTTTGAATAAAATAACTTAAGGAAAATTAAAACTTTGATTCAACTTTGATCAATTCAAATCTAATTTGAATTCAAATTCTATTGCAATTTTTATTTAGTATCCTATAGAGTATAATTTGGTTAAAGTTCTAAATTATATGTTGAAGTGAAATATAACAACTATATGTAGAAGGTTTTGAAGATTCCTTAGTTGTTTTATTTTATATATAATTTTACTTTTTTAGAAGCACTTTGAACTACTTTAATTCAAATTCTCATTTGATTTGAATTCTAAGTTTTGAAAAAGAAAAGTTCAAATTATGAATTATTCACAATTCAATTCATTGCAAGCTTTAATCAAAATATTCAAATTTGGGCTCTTCAAGCCCTAAATTACCAAGGCCATTTGTCTATCAAAAACATACTCAAAAAAGCTATTTCTACAATCTTCATTGAAGACAACAAAATAATTTTGAAGTGCTTTGGTAGCTTGAAAAAAAAAAATTTCCCAATTTAATTTCTAGAATCTTATTGACATAACCAAAAAAAATGTGTTAGTAGGTGGGTTGAACCAAGATTTCCTAACCAACAAGAAAAAAAATACAATTTCTATTGATTATGTCTTCATTTGGAGTGAATTCTTCTAGTAGTGAATTCTAATTAATCACTAATTTTTTTTCCTTAAGATTTAGTGAAGTCCAATAAGTAGCACATCAAAGTTGTTCAAGGGACCACAGTAATAGGTCCATGGGAATCTCTAAAAATTATATGCTCACAAGTTCACATGGTCATGCTCACATATATGCTCATAGAGTAGCAATCATGGTTGGAAAATATTGAATAATTTGTGCTTTTTACCTTATAAAGAATGATTGGATGTACAAATCTTAATTTAGAATATGCATATATGTAGGTGACTCCTATAACAAAACTACATATGAAACAATTTTAAAATCATTCAAAATGTTGTCCAAATTTGAATAGTGATAAAAAATGCTTAGTTGAATCTTTAAATGTTCAATTCTAAAGGCCCATGCAACCATTTTATGGTTACTACTAGATTTTGGATAGCATTTCTAGATGGAAAAAAAACATTTTTTTCCAAAAATTTATTTATTTAAATAAAAACTAGATTTGGTTGTTTTTTCTAATTTTACATTCAAAACTATGATCACTACATTCAAAAAATAATTATAAAGAAAATAATGGAAAGTGACTAGTATTTATCTAGTATTATAAAGTTTACTATTTGAAAAAAGTATTGATGATCTCATTATTAAATTTTAAAACTATTTTCATAAAAGAATTGAAACTATAGTTTTGATCAATCATAAAAATATTAAAATGCTAAAGATAGAATTGGTTTGTTTAGCAAAATTTGAAGTTAAATCTTCAAAATTCTTTTGAAGCAAATCTAAAAATACTTTTGAAAATTTGACCATATTTATGCTTCCTACTTTTGATGCCTAACATTATTTCATTTGATGCAAACTTCAAAAAGGTTATGAAATTTATATTCTATAATACATTTGTATATTTTTTAAATCCTTGGACTTTTAGGAGTTAAAGGGATAAATCATTCAAGAGGTTGTTCTAAATCTAATAATGAACATAGTTCATTTTCAAGTTCTTCCTTCTATCGAATCTAAGGTAAATGCACCTAAAAATCTAAAATCATTCCAATAGGCATTTTACATGGGTCTTATTATTCTCCAAAATGTCTAAGTTTCTATTGAACTTGTTGGAAGTCCAAGGGGGATTCAATGTTCTCAATGTATATATTTTTGGATACAACAATATATAAAGAACTCATAATTTTCAAAGTATTATTAATGAAAACCTAATTTTCAAAGTGTTGAGAAAAAGATATATCTAAAAGTGACATTATGCGCTTATGAACACAAATTGAACATTTTAGGCAAGAATGTATGGGGTCTAGTGTAATGAACAAGTTACATTTAGGTGTAATTACCTTCACATTTAACTTATTTGATTCACAATAATTTTTTCCTCAAACATCTTTGATAATTTCTTTTTTTTCCGCTCATTTTATCTTTTCCAAACTTCATGCCTAGGGAGAATTCAAACCTTTGAAAACTTCTCAAGGATCATCTCTTCCTCTTTTTGTCTAAGGTAGTTTAACAATCTATTGTAGGCATCAAAAGTAGAAATCTATTGAAGCATCAAGTCAAAATAGTCCAAAAAATACTAAGGTGGGAATTTTTAATGGCAAGATGAAGAATTTTACAACAATAAAGAAGTAAAATTGGAAGGTAGAGAGTAATACAAAATTTTAGTTAAAATTTGAAAAAACTTAGGAGAGGTCTTCCTTCATGAGTAGTAGATGTATCCATGAGCAATCTCAACCCCCCTACTAAAATTACTATAGGTTTTATAGCTTTCTACTACCAAATATGTTGTATCTTTAGAAAATTCTAATGCACCTACTACTATGCCATATCCATCTAATCTAGCCTAATATGTAGTCTATTATAGTCATAATATTTTCTTTGTCCAAATATTTGCATAGCTTTTGCTTAATGGCACCATTAACTTTCAAAAAGGATCCAACCCCACTCTAATATCAATTTAGGGATTTTGAACCAAAATTTGACAAGATAACAACTTTTACATTGTATTGGATAGCCTAGATTCCCAAGTGGGGGGTAGTTTGCAAGGGAGTAGACTCAAGTGGATTCTTTCACCTTGGCACTTCACATCCTCAATGCTTCTTACATCCCCTTCTTGCATTATGGAGGCTAGAACATCTCTCTAGATCTCATTTGTGCCTCTTGCCTCACCATTTTGTACCCCTTTATTGGTGGCATTGTTGAATACCACTTCTTCTTGCTATCTTCATATTTTGTTGTCTCCATTCCCTAGTTTGTTCTTTTATTGTTCATGTACTTCACTCCTATTTTGCTTTATTTGCGATGTCTATTTGTTCTTGCCATGGTTTTGGGGTAGCCACTACTAGCTTATTGTTCATTTTTTAGTTGCTTTAAAGGAGTTGTCTACAATTGGGGATTGAGCTTACTTCTAAAGTAGGACCAACTTCAAGGATTGTTGTAGTCATTTACAAGTCTTGTGACTAGACATGGCCATTGCTACATTGCACTTGTCTAAGATCTTTCTTTGCTTTGTTACTATATATATATTTCAAAGATCATTGTCTTGTAAGTGGCCTACAATATAGGCCTACATTGTAAGATACTCCTCTCTTTAGATTTCATTAAGAAAATCCTTTTATAACTCTATCCTTCTATTGAGATTGCATTATAGTGAGGAGTCCCTAGCCATGATGAAATTAGTTCATGGTCAAACTTCTATTGTGTCCTTTGGGGCCCTTGCACCTAGCTTGTAGTTGTGCCTTCATTAGGAACATCTTATCACCTTTGATGCCACTTTTCAAACTACCTCAGTGATTGCCAAAAGTTGAAGAACAAGCTTTGCCTTCTCTAACTTCTTGTTGTAAGAGACCCACTATTTGAGTTTGCCTTGCTTACTCTGACATCAATATTGCTCATGCTTAAGGCGGCATTCTAGAATGGCCATTTTTCTTTTCTAGTATGGTCCCCTCTAACTTAAGCCACTTCTACATTGCATATACCAAAGGTAATTTTTTGATACAAGAAAATATTGGAAGAGGGATCTCATACTCTTGCCTTTTTTTTGTTGTACCTTGAATATGTGAATTGCAATTTTTTTGTTTGACTTACATTGCAAGTTGCATAGTGGTGGTTGATAACTATAATAGGGAGCTCATGGGACATTTGTATTTTTGTTTTCTTTAATTTCTCAATTTATGTAACCTTTCACTTGTCAACTTTGAGCTCTATTTGATATAATTCATTAGGAGAAAATTGAATTCCAAAAGAAGCCGCTTTGAAATGCAAAGTTTGGGTTGAAAGAGCCTTCTCAACTCACTAATTAGGCCAAGAATTGCATGATGAAATCATAAATTCATCATCATTATTCAATTCATCTCCATGACCTCATAAATTTAGGTGGAAACAACCTTTGCAACTCACTAGTTGGATTATGAATCACAGTTGCTAAAGTATGAGCAAGGAGCAATGAGTGTTGAGTATTGAGCAATGAGCAATGAACATTGAGCTCTTTTAATTTTAGAAAAAGGCTTAGGAAAATTGTAATCCATTCATCATAAATATCTAATGTCCCTGTCTTAAAATAAAAACATATGGATTGAAATGCATATAGAGAGGATGACTAGAGATGAATGGGGATGAATGGATTTGAATGTACTTTAGAAGAACTTCAACCTTTTGGATGAAATACATCTATTGTTTCTTACAATTGATGGAAATAGGATTGTGTAATTGTTGGATGGGACTAAAAACACAATTATATGCCATTTAGAAGGTATTGCTCACTATATTAATTTTAAGTACCTTCTATACTTTTAAAAGTTTAAAAGTGCAATAAAATTAAAATATTAATTGGAAATTACTAATCAATTCATATTGTTTGCCCCAAAATGAAATTGAAGATTTTATTACATTGTAGCTCTCTAGAAGATGAATATTTTGGTTTGAGAATTTTATCCCTAAATTTTTTTCTTCTAATAAGGCATATTTAAAGATACTTTTTTAAATTTATAAGTATAATATTATTTACAACAATAATCATGAAGCCTTTCATTGATGGTAGATGCAAACTTTTAAATCTATAGTAATTTGAGCTCTCAAAAGTATCTTTATCCAACAAAAAGATATGTTTGGAATTCTAATGTGTAATTCTAGTGTCATATATATATATTTTTTTAATTTTTAATTTTTTTTAATTTTTAATTTTTAATTTGAATACATTTATATTACAAATATTTCAAATGATACTATTTGGCTAAAAATTTTCAAATGACACCCAAACAAAATTAAAAGGCACTCCTTTGAAGTTGGCACTAAGAAACGGCTTCTTGAATTTGATGAGTTTTCTTATGGTTTTAAAGAACCTTCATTGAAATCAAAAGTCTTTGATACCAAAGTATGGTTCTTCAAAATTGAAGAGCCTTTCTTGAGTTCTGAGAAGTATTTTTTTGACTCAGAAGGAGCATCACATAGAAAAGAAAAAAAAGACCTCTCTAGAAGAAATTTAGCAAAGTACATTAGGACCAAAATTAAGCTCTTCATAACCGAAGAGCCTTTTTGAGTTATGAAGAGACTTCATTAGGCTTCAAATGTTCTCAAAGCATTTTCTTGACTCAAAGGGAGCATCATAGAAATCTCCCAAAAAATTGACCCCTCCTTAAGAAATTATGTAGAAAACTTTGGCACCAACAATTATAAGGTACTTCATCTTAAGATGCAATGAGATACTTTATTTGGAGTCTTATAGTATTAGTTTAAGCTAAAAAAAGAAGCATTATTGCCATCTTTAGTTTTGAGGATGTTAATTCCATTGCTTGTACTAAAACAAGGTAGACTTTACATACAGTCTTCTTGAATTGAAGGCATTTATGATACACTATAGACATAATCCACAAGTGTAGAAATTCTTTATTTAGATTTTATATATAAAGACCAATTTGAAGGATCGATACAGTACATATATTCAACCTTAATTCAAATCAACCACATCTGCAGCAAAAAATGCACCACTATTATAGTCTTCCTCACTGTTGCTCTTATAACTATCCTATACAACCTCTACGTCCATATACTTCAAGGCCTTAAGACATGACCTCTCTCTCTTTGGTGCTAGCATCAGTGAAACTTCTTGTGTAGTAGCCATAGCAATTGCCTTAGTATAAGGAGGTAGTGACCACGACATTGGTGGATTGTCAAACAATCTCACCAACTTATATAGTTACTTGATGCATTAGTACAAAAGAAATGAACCACTATAAAAAATTGAGGAAATGACAATCAAACATAAAAATCATGTTGAGAAAAAGGTTTGAACTTACAAACCAAAGTGGTTTTGTGCAATTGACATTGGACTTTTAGTACCCTTGCACAAAAGGCTATTATCATTGTCATCGCTGAATGATTCATGATACTTCCTCTTTGATTGAACAAATTTTGTTTTAGCCTTAAGGATAATGAAGGGGAAATAACCTCTTGAAAAATAGTTGCCTCTGCCTCAATTGCAACAATATGCTAACCATCCCTTTTATATGCATGAAGGCTTGTTCCTAATGGAGATAGAAACTGAGTTAGATAGATTTGAGCATTTCAATGGCATAAGCATTTGAATGACTATAACAACAATTGAACTTAAATATGCAAAAGTAAAGACAATAGAACCTATAGACTTTAAAGTTGAAGTTAGAGACAAACCTGTAGATACATTGTAATCCAATACTACGTCACTAGGTTTCAAAAAAATCTCAATTAGAATTTGAAGCAATACAAGATCCTTCGCACGAGCACTTCTCCATAGAATCCCATCTTTTTGAAGTTGACTATTGATTGTCATGAAGTTATGCAACAATCCTTCTCCTATTATAAAAACCAATGACAAAATCAAATAATCACTTAATTTGAATAGCATTGGAAGTCCAAAGTACATTGAAGACAACAATTCATAACCTATGAGATTCTATTTTGCCAAGACCAAGTCAATGAGATTAAAATTGGCACATTTTTTTAAGATCTTAGGACAATATTGGTTTGACATTAAGAATAAAATGTCTAGACAATACTATCAATATACAATTACATTGATAAATCAAAATCAAAATCATTTGGACTTTCTATACATGAATATTTAAATAAAACTTTAGGTGGATAAGATAGATTTTGCTTACAAACCTCAACAAATCTAAGAAAGTCTAATCTAGAGAAATACTAAGTGTAGATTATCAAATTCTTTAACGATTGATATGATAATTGAGACTTTTTAAATAAATAAATGAAAGAACTAATTGATAAAGCTAGTTTAGGCTATATTAATTGAAAGAACAAATCCATGTAAAAAAATAGATACCCATTAGGTTTGTGCCATGCTTACTCTGTTTCTAGTTCTTGTCAATTGAGAAAGCTAAATTCACTTCTTTTCCCTTGTACAAAATTCAAACGTACAATACAATCTAGAATCGCTTCATCTACAAAACAACAAAACACAAATTTACAAAATAGAAGAAACCAATGTAATTCATATTTGCACATTGAAATGAATTACAAATCTAAACACCCAAATCACCAAATGTAAATTACCGTGCTGTTGATGTTTTTGTAAGAAGTCAAATGGAACTCATTGATTCCCTATCAATCATAAGTATACTCAAAGCCATAAGTTTTTGCAAGTTTATCGACAACACATTGAGTTTGGGGATTATCAAGAAGACAGAACATTACCGCCCCATCATTTTGAAGTGTACTAGAAGCAAATTCAGAGATCAATTGGATAAAGTCTAGAGTATAAATGTTCCAAGATGGAATAAGTAGAAGTTTAGATACATTAGTAAGGATAAAATCAAAACATGCTCTTGTTTGTTGACTCCAATTGAACAATGTCGACT
Source organism: Pseudoscleropodium purum (assembly GCA_963969395.1). Classification (NCBI taxonomy): domain Eukaryota; kingdom Viridiplantae; phylum Streptophyta; class Bryopsida; order Hypnales; family Brachytheciaceae; genus Pseudoscleropodium; species Pseudoscleropodium purum. The sequence goes on from OZ017795.1 coordinate 32,952,676, forward strand.
TCTTCCTACTTGTGGAAATCAAAACACCTTTGTTAATAAAAGTATGTTTAATATTAAAAATATAAACATACCAATTACTTAATAGGTATGTAGTTAGATGGTTACCTTTCTAGCAAAATCTAGTATCTAAATTTGCTACAGAGACTAAAAGTTGTTCTTGACTATGTATTCAATAGCATCACAGATGGAATATTGAAGGACAAGGCAAGAAACTTGTACAATTGCAGTGACAGAGCGAAGAGTACTTACAATTTGCCATTGTGAAGGTGCAAAAATTATGGTTGATGAAGATTGGAGGATAAGTGGACCTTGTGATCAAGCAACTAGGACTACCTTTGCCTCTGCAAGTACGATTTCATCTTGATGCCCAGATGTAGCCCTAGATGCTTTCTCCTTCCATACCTTCTTTGCAATTGGCTGTACCTTTGGAACTTGCTTGTACTTTGCCTTCAGACAAATCTTGAACCTTTATCTTTGTAGCCATTGCTTGCTTTGATTGCTCTTCTACAAGTGCATACAATCTTTTGTATTCCAAATACCATAAATAAGTAGCTGGTTCTTTAGTACTAAAAGCCGGATTTGTATGGTTGTGAATATACAAGTAGGCAAGGTTTTGTCAACCCATACTCCAAATAGTTTAGGCATTGCCCTTTTGGCATGTAGTCTTGCAACTTTTTGGTTTTTCAGTCAATTTGCCTTTTATAGTGTAAACAGAGACAATTTGTAAGTACAGTTTCACATTATGTAGAAAAAGATAGACAAATTGACTTTAGATTTTGAAGGATGTAAATAGGCAAGATATGAAGTAGGACAATTTGTCTTGGCAGCGATTCCAATTTGTGGTTTGGTACTGCTTGAGATAGTATAGCCTTAGACAATTTGTCTTTCTTTCCCCCCACTCTCTCGGTCTTCAATAGCGTACTTTTATAAACAATTTGTCTGTTTCAGCACAGGATGTGCTTTGTTAATATAATTTTGTAAACATTTGTCTTTGTGCTCATTCACTTGAGTCTCTTGTATTTCCAGTGATTGGAATACTGTTGTGGAGATTGTGAATTTTGAGTTAGACAATTTGTTGTTGGAAGGAAAGTCTAGGTGGACTACTTTGTGAGAGTTTGAATTGGGCATTACATTATTGTGTAAAATTTGTATCCAATGATTGGATTTCTTGATTGTAAACTTGTGAATGAATGGTGTAATTGTAATTGTGAGTTAATTTGTTTCTAGTGATTGGAATGACTGAGTTGTTTTAGACAAATTGTTTGAGGTTCAATGGTAGCAGTGGGGGTAAATTGTGTTTCTTGTATGTGTGATCTTAAAACAATTTGTCAAGTTGTTGAGTGAATTCTCAGTGAGTGGATTTAAGTCTTCATATCGATAATCCAATGAGAATTTAGAGAACAATTTGCCTGAGCGAATATGTGAGTGAATTTACAATGATGTAGTCAGAGAAAGAATCGCAAGACAATTTGTTCGAAGGCAGCAACGATGGCAAGTGAATGGAGCGGCAATTCAGATCAAATAAGAGGCAACTTGTTCATCGAGACTTTTGTTTGGTAATGTAGATTCCAACAAATTGTCTGTAAATTGATTGAATATGCAGTGATCAATTTGTTTGTTAATTGAAATTAGTAGAATGATTTAAATTAATTTATTATAATTACTGGAGCGAGGAAATTAAGAATCGCTTTAATTAATAATTATTATATTTCTGATTATGAATTATGAATTTAAAAATTCCTAAACAACAATTTGTATGATACAATGTAATTGAATAATTTATCCAAAACTGTTTTGATAATGTAATATGTCAATGTAAAACAAATTGTTGAATGTTTGTTTTGATGCGAAATAATTTTATCTTTGACGAATTGTCGATAAAATTAAATTGATGTTGGAATATGAATGAAAATTAAAATTATTATGAATAAATGAACTATTGAATTGAATATGAACTGTCTTTTTGAAGTATGTAGAAAAATTATACAAGTTGATATGAAAGAGCTTTGTTGTGTTGTGATGAGACAATTTGTTCACTACTTGTGTTGATATTGTAAATTAATAAAAAAATATAAATTGGAATTTACAGCCTATTGATAAACTAATTGCCAAAAGCTGCAAGAGGTTGAGTAGGGTAGTGACAATTTGTTTGATCGAAATCTGACATTGAAGACAATTTGCCTTGACTGTGGAATGAAGGACAACTATGGACCAGTAATCTCATGGAAATTAGTCAGAGATGAATTGTTTGGTTTTGACAAGTTGTGATAATGTGCAGAGAAGTTGGAAGCTGAAATTGCATTACACACTCATTCCCCCTACATTAGTGTAGGGACAATTTATTGTAGAGGACTGGGACTGTTTTGATATTCATATAAAATTAGTAATTTGGCTAGCTAAGTAGTGACTGGACAAATTGTTATGGTAAAAAAATTCATGGTAATTAAAGAATCTCTCTCTCTCTCTCTCTCTCTTTATATATATATATATATATATATATTATATATGCGAATTGTTGCACTTAAGAGTCTAGATCATGCATGACAAATTGTCTTTGAAATACCCTGAGAACACTAGGCAGGACTGAGACAGCAATCATGTGTCTAATAGCATTATTTAATGGACTGACCAACAAATTATTCCTTTGGGTATAAGAGTGTATAAGATAAATTGTTTATTAAGAATTGACTGATAATTCATATTAAATACCTTTTTATTCTAGAAAACAAGTGACTTTAGCTACAATACGTTAGACTATTTGACCATTCCCAAGATTTTAATAACCTCTATACTATTTCCCTAGGTTTTGTGAGATGGCGAAATCTAGACAACATGGCAATGCTTTCTTTTGGAGCTAATTCTTAAACAAAGTATATGAATAGAAATTGAACCTTAAAAATGAGTACAATACAGTTTTAAAACCAATATTTAAAATGTAATACAGAATCAAAAGAGAAATCAAATTAAAGGCTAGTGAAAATACTAGTATATGCTTTGTAGCGTGATGTGCTCCATTCCTTCTTGTTCAATGAATGGAACAATGCATCAATACTTGGAATTCTTACCAAAGAATATATTAAAGGTATGATCTCATAGAATGATTCAATATTATTCAACTTAATCACCAATGCAAGCAAAAGAATCATTAGCATTCCAATTGATAATAATGCACTTAGAAGCTATTGTTGCATTGAACCATGTAGTAGTAGCTTCTTCTAATTGCAAGATTTTTGGAAGAAGTATTAGTTTGGTAAATCAATAAAATATTACAAGATCAAAGTATTTGACAATCATGCAACAAATCTAAAAGTGCTGTGAAGCTAAAAATTTTAAAGCATAAACTGAATTAGTTACTTTGGCCTAAAAGTAGACTTTGGGCAATCAATTCTTTAGCTTCTTTTTGGTTACCACAAGAATTGTAAATCAAAGAGTTGCTCGATCCATATCGCTGGAATTCCACCACAAAAGCCAACAACTTTTATAAACAAATAAGACCATGATTGTAGCCAAATATTGGAGCTTATCTAAAGTCATCTCTAGATGTTTGTGTTTGCTCCAATGCAAGTTAATCTGGAAAAATAAAGATCAAAATTATGAATTTATAAGCTGAAATTATAATGACAAACATATTCAACTTAAAAACAAATAAGTTAATAAAAAAAGGCTTACCTCTTTCAATGAACGTGTCCTATGTTTTGGGTTTCCAACTGCATTGAGCTTATCAAATTCAAACCGAAGGGACTTTACTTTAGCATTTGCTGCTGTTTTCATAGCATCATGCAAAGTTCTAGCATTCCAACCTTCAAGAGTTCACTTTTTGTATAAGCCAGCAACCTCATCTACAACAGTTGATACTTTTTATTGCAAAAAATGATGAAAAGAAATCAAAATGTATGTACTTTAAATGTACCTCCTATAGAAATCAAGTATTATTGAGCAATTATCTTACCCAATAAAAGAACCTGATGAAGATATTAGAAGTAAGTGGATACTACTGATAAGATTTAATCCTCACCTCACATATTTAGTATTCTTCTTCAATGAAAAGGTCTTTGAAGTCTTTTAGCTTCAATGATCTGTATGTGTTCACTTGATGAAGGTGGTGAACTACATAGGTCTTCAGTCTTCATGTGTATATTCTCAATAAATCTGTTAAAATTGCATGCTAATTTAGTATAAACTACAAAAACTTGATTTGGACATTTTATATAATGTCATTATAATATGCAAAACATAATCAAACATAACAATTTAATAAAATATATTATGAGAAGAAATAATAGATTTTACCTATTGATGTCATTCATAGCATTCATCCAAAACCTTATGAAGCCTTTAGTTTCAAGCAAAATAGAATCACAAGCATGCCACTCCCATCATTAAAACTCATTTTGTTGATGTAAGCAATCTATGCCATATGCCGATGATTATTGTTCCAAACAAAAAAACATAAATCTAGGTAAGTAAGAACAATTTGCATGGCATTGCAGTTGCTCTTTTTACAAGTACATTCTTTGTAATCCAATTAACATCCCGTTCGCTTGAAATCTCCTCATGGACCTTTTGGATAAGCCCTTTATCATTTGTGATTGAAACATACATCACTCTATCACCTTCTCAATATCCATGCACAAATTTGGATCAAAGTCAATATACATCCGTATAGAAAATTGGCCTCACCATTGGAAGTGATATCATGCGGCACAAAAGAATTTTAAAACAATATGACTTATGTGACTTAAATTTGCAACTCTTATATGCAGGGTTGACGAATCTCTACGTTCGCCCCAAAATAGCGTTCGTTTTCCGGACGTCTGGACGCTAGCGGACGCAGTGTCCCTCTCGCCGTCGGAAGGCAGCCGGGCAGCCGGATGGGGCGGCTTAGAAAACCCGTTTTGGGTTTTTTGTTTTGATTGTTTTCACCAATGAGAGATTGAGAGTAAAGTCATTTTGATTTTGATTTTTCTTATATTGCAATTGCGATTCAATAGAGTTGTATATCACTATTTATGTAAAAGCTAAAATATGAAATATATTTTTAATTTTTTTTGTTGAATTTCATTTTGATTTAGAAACAAAATCACTTTAAAATCCAGCGAGATGTATATCATCAATAAACAAACAATTTTATAATAAAATGATTGAAGAAACCATTGTCATTTGTCAACATGAGCTCCATATATCATGAGCAACTAAACAATCAAACATCTAAATTCACATCTCCACAATTCCTATGAACGCCAATCCACATCTCCTTTAACCTCAGCCCCACTACTCTCTCCTGCAGCTCTCCGTTCAAAATCTTCATTATCGGAGTCATCTTCATTGTTGGAATCAAGTATCGTTGTCTCCTTCAAGTCTTCTCTCGAAGTAGGTTTACTCCCTTCTTTCGAATTTAATTTTTCTTTTTTTACTTTGACAGAACGATTAAAGGCTTTTTGAATAGGAACCTTTCTTTTCTTTCTATTTGACAAAGTAGCAACATTTTCATCAAGAGGGGTCCTATTCTTCACTAGAGAGATAGCAAAAGGTTGCATTTCTCTTTTCGCTTTCACCTTACTCGATTTTTGAACCATTAATCTCGATGTAGGGTCGACATGTCCATGAACGGTTATCTCCACTTTGGCTTTTTTTTGAAGTAATAGAGTGCCGTTTGTTGATTTGATGGGTTCTTGCGTCATTCCTTTTCCTAAAATGCGATCACGTAAAGATGCCAATGGCATCTGATCACTATCCGTATTACTTAGGCTTGTAGGTGATGACGCTACTTTTCGTAGATTACCGCTTGTATAAAATTTCTTTGGAAATGTTCACTAGGCGTTTTCCATATCCAAAGCTCTGAGAATCATCCAATCCGACCAATCGTGTGCTAACAGACTTCAACGGTATTGGTGGAAGAGCACTAGATCTCGGTACTTCAAAAATTGACTTCATTGGCTCTTTTCCTTTATCACTCTTTACAATTGCCGAATTTGTGACTGCCATCCCAAGTGTAGGGTTGACACGACATCCGGACGCGGATGCTGTATCCGCAGCGTCCGCTGACATTTGCGTTCCGGCGGACGCAGCGTCCGCCTGTCCCCCGTCCGCTTGTCCGCCCATCTGTCCGTCCGCCCGATTACGGCCGTCCAGTCGATGCGCGGACTGATCTGGTCCGCACGATCTGGGCGTCCGCCTCGGGCCGTCCGCCCCGCCCCGCCCGTCCGCTTTCCGACGGCGGTCGGGACGCTGCGTCCACTAGCGTCCGTGTGTCCGGATGTCTGGACGTTCGGAAAACGGACGCTATTTTGGGGCGAATGTTGACATTCGTCAACCCTGCCCAAGTGAATCACTATTTTTCTGTACCGCAATATTTGGTTCCCCCTCATCACCACTATTGTTGCCCACATCTTTTGGAACGTCCACCTCTATGACTGCATCTTCTCTTCTGTCGTTTCCTTGCACTACATTTAATGCCACAGATGGAGATTGAGAAATTAGAACTTCTTCATTTCTCCCATCATCATCAATAGCATTCTCATTGATTTTCACCTCTTTGGCAATAGCGTTTGCCTTTTCTGATAGAATGTTTTCGCTATTCAAGAATCCCATTCCATTGCAATATGCAATTAAAGAAGATAGATTCTCCTGTACCCCTACATTGTCCTCGTCTTCATAAAAGGTATATGCATCGTTTGCATTGTCGGGAACGACATCCTTGCGGTTTAGATGATAATCATGCGTATCATTCACCAAATCGGGAAAGCCTTCTATAACGTCTTCATCTCCCCATGCTGTCGCACGATTGAAGTCATCCCCGCCATCTATAGCTGAAAGGGCCCTTTCCAAATCCTCGTCATCATCGTCATCATCGTCTTCTAACATCGACCTATCTGAATCCTCTGATTCCATCGGATCCACATTATCATTATACCATTTTTTTTCATCTTTTTCCTTCAATGCGTTTAATACTTTGGAATTGGTATACATGTACACCAAATCCGCTGCTCTCTCTGGCTTCAATTTATTTCGAGATTTGTTGTAAACAAAAGAATAGTTGCTCCAATTCCGTTCACATGAAGATGATGACACCGGTTGAGCCAATATCCTCTTCGCTAATGGAGCTATAAACTTGCCACATGCACCTTCAAAATTCCACCAAGCATGTGCGGACAACATTTAATCTCCCGGATTCAACATATTGTGGAATGGAGGTTCCTTGTGTCGAAAAGCTACAAATTCTTTCACCACTGCTACATATTCATCCGGTTTACATATTCTCTCCAAAACTGTCTTACATCCTAACATTGCATCTGCGTCATCCGCTAGCTTTTTGTCATAAAGAAAGTATGGATTCAAAAGAGCTGCGGCTGATTGGAGATCGTTGTCCACCATTCTTTTTCGGGCACAAAAAGACTGTACCAATGGAATTGTAAGTTCTTCTAGCAAACAAAATGGTGGACTTTCTAATCCGTTCACGTGCTTCTCTAACTTCCTCATGATATGCAACACCTTCCTCATGCATGGTGATTTTGAATCCAAATCGCGGAGTGCACATATGATTGGTTCAACCATCTCCACATAATTGATGGACCGATTCCAAAAATGGTCATCAAGAACAATTTTCTTCACCGCTAAGGCCAAGTCTTTTGGTTGGACTTTGACTCCACGTTTCTTCTTGAGAGTATGTACATACTCAACCCATTGCGGATCTACCACTGTTTGTTCCAATGCTCCTCTCAATTTTGTCAAATGCTCCATCATGATAAATTTAGAGGCGAACCTTGTATCCCCAAGCATCAAGAGACCAAAATTTGGCGAATACTTTCGCAATAGAGCTAGCGGCATATGTCTCTTCTTGATAAATTTAGCTACAAGAACTCCTTTATCCAATTTGGAAGCAATCCATTTCTGTGCAGCCCAATCCTTCAACAACAAATTCAATGCATGTACCACGCACCCTTGGTAAAAAATATGAGGATATTTTGCAGATATTACATCCCATGCGGACGGATTCACGGGAGCATTATCCGTAGTTATTAACACGACATTCTTGGACCCCACTTGTTCAATGAACTTTTCCAACACAGCTGCCAAGTACTTCGCATTTTTTTCACAACCACTTGTATCTACAAATCCAAGAAATTCTTCACTTGCGGATGATACAAGCATGGCATTGATGAGAGGTCGATTAATCACTGAGCTCCATTCATCAATGGACAATGTTGCTCCAAATTTTCGAATGCTATCTTCGGTCCGTGCATTCAACTGTGTCTGAATGTTGGTCTTCGCCTCATTCAACAATTTGTACTGAAGATCGTGGTATGAGGGAGGAATGTATGGCCAACCGAACGCAGCCGTTTTCTTCACTGCTTCTTTAAAAGCTGGATTTCGAGCCACGGAAAATGGTATGTTCACCGAATAAAAAAAATTTGCCCACACTGAATGTAATTTGCGTCTATGACCTTCTTCAAACCCATTCACTAAATTGCCTTGCCTCTGAGGCCTAGAACTTGATGCCCTCGGGGTTCAATGTTCACTAGAAGCTTCCGTACTCAAAGTCATTTCAGTTGTGGCACATACCATTGATACCAATTCTTTGGACGCTGGACAAGAGTCTTCGTGGTCAGAATGCGACACAGCCTTTCCGGCCGAAAACTCTTGGACATCTGAAGGGCTAGGGTTGCCATCCACATTATCCATTACAACGCGTTTTAGAAAAACTCCTTCGCAATGCCGAAATAAATCTCGAACTGCCATTGGTAATCGTAGACAAAGGCTCACCTCTTTATCACGTATACCTCTAGGCCCAGAATAGCCTAAGTGGCTGAACATACGGCTGAGCCTCCTTGACATGATCGCTTTGCAAAGCCTACATTTTACTTTACCATCCTCTTGCACACTATACCAAGGAGAAAAATCCCCCATCGGTTTGGCCACCATATTGACAAGTGTATGTTTTACCTCAATTTCAAAAGAAACCAATAGAATGTTTTAAATCTGAAACCCACAACGTGACAATGTATACAATATCAATGAAATTAGTCACACAAAACTTTGAAAACCAAAGCCCCCCCGTCCACCGAACTATGCATTACTAAGCAAGAGACACAATAAATTGAAGCTCATAGCCTTTGGAAATCTTAGCGTTTGGTTTTTCAAGAGTGAATACAAAAGCTTCTCTTCTAACATTTATAGTCCCCTCCAGAAAATTTAAGGTTCATTTTTAGGGTTTACATTCAAAAACAAGCAACGGCCCGGACAGGGCTGAAACGGGCGGGCGGACGGGGTGGTCGGGCGAACAAGCCAGACGGGCGGTCGGACGCGGCGAACGGGGCGGTCGGATAGGACTGTCCGCACTGTCCGCCTTCCGACGCCGTCTGCGCTTTGGACACGCCGACCGCCCCACTTAAACATTGACCGCCGCCGGCGTCCGCCCAACTGTCCATTGGAGCATCCTATGAGGCCGATATTACTTAAAAAGAGCGGTAACATTTCCAAAAAAAAAACAACTAATAATCATTGCTAAATGAGGATCAATGTAATTGATTTATCATTTTATTTTAAAAAAAAATGTAAATCCTAAACCCTATACCCTAATTACCCTAAACCTTTTCTTTTCTCCCCTAAATTGTTTTACGAATGAGGGGAATGTGGTTAAGTTGAATATGTTTGAATTATTTACTGATATTATTCCTCTAAATAGGTTTTGAGAAGATCTGAAGATGGTAGGGATTTTTTTAAAGTTCATTAGGAAATCAAATGTTTTACAGAAATAATCAATTCCTTTTTCATTGTAAGCAAATGAAATTTTAAAAAAAGGCTCCAATACATAATTAGAATAACAGTTTAATGGATTTCAACCTCATGATATTTAATGAAAGGTTGTGATTTCTCTTTAAAAGTGCATCACGATCTTCAAATGAACATCGAGTCTTTCATATTTTTTAATGAAATTTTGATTAGATTTGAAAACAAAGAAAAAGAATCAATGTTTTAACTTTCAAATCATGTATGGCTATATTTTTCCTTAAAAACATAGAAAAATTCGTTACTTGAGTTGGTGGAGTAGAATACATTATACATGTGCTATATTTATTTTGAAGGGTAATTCCAATATTCTTATTTCAGATGTTTTTAAATATTAATTTTAAAAAAGAGGGTTCATTGTTTAAAGATCTAAAAAATTGACAAATATAATTTCTATTATAAATAGGAATTGAATTCGGAATTCGATTTTTGAAATGATTCAAATGAACAAGATATTGATTATAAATTATTTCTTTGTTTGAGTTTTCAAAATGAATTCACGAAACAATTGCAAACTTTTGAACTTAGGTATATGGTATTGTTTTCGGTTTGTACTTTGTAGAGTATAATACTTCAATTTTAATCCTAAATAAATGAAAAAATTCCACATGAATGAAATGTTTCTATGTATTGCACAAAGATTTCTACCAATTACTATGATAATTAAATACATTGTTACATTTCATAAAATATTCTACATAGAAAGAAAAAATCATTTCAATTTTCAATCATGATAAATGATGTCTTCTACTCTTTCTGTAATATGTTCATTTTGTATAACGTGTACATTGTACAATCTTTGAGAGCAGGGTAGTTCATTTTTGACTCTCATTGAAATAGAAAATATATTTGTGTTTGAATTTTGAAATCATTATGTATTCTACGGTCTTGCAAGAATGCATCTTGCTCCTTCCTTTGAATCCTTTTGATATTTTCTTTTTCTTCCTTTGCTTTCTTGTAGGGCTCTTGTTCTCTTGTTCTCATCATTTGACCAGCCTATTTGGCTTGGCTCTTAGTTTTTTGGTTTTTTTAATGCAATGGTTTATGCATATGTTATAAAAAAAAATATTATTTATTTAAAATTAATATATTGATGAACAAACGCATAAAGGCATTGAATGCTTTCACATTTAAAGTTATAAATCTATCATAAATCACTCTTGCAAATTTGAATGATTGAATCGAAAATTTGAAAATGTAATTACAAGAGCTTTCAATTCAATCAATTGCATAAATCATAAATGTTGAAATGCAACTGGTATGAGTTTAGCATCTATGAAGATTAATTCATGCCATCCACATGCAATTTTCCAATTTAATAAAATGCAATTGAGTACTTCAATTTCTTTCCCTCCATTCCTCCAATTCTCCAAGTAACATTGACTTCATATCTTTCTCTATTTGTTTATCTATTTTTTGGGAACAAATGGAGAAACCATCTTTGTCTATATTTGAACATGCACTCTTATTTGATTGATGAAGAATAGATCTATGAAATATATAATCATTGATTTGTTCATGTTGATTTATCTAATATATTTTATGTATGTATATATATATATATATCATTAAAGGAATATGGAAGACAAGATTGACAAATTGTGTTCAAATGTTCTTGATTTTGAAATGATTTAGTACTATATCATTTATAAGAATATTATAATAGTATTATGTTATAATATTCCTAAAACAATTGCAACAAATATTAAAATACATGCTAAGTTAGGTTTGTTAGCCTACCAATTGTTCATTAATAGACATAATTGAGTAGCCCCCTTAAATGAAACATTCAATATCTAATATCTTACAATCCAAATGGTGGATTTGTTTAAAATTTTTTCCACGTCTTTTCCAACTAATTTATTACAAGATCCTACGGTTACATATGCCCAAAAGTATTTTTCTTCTAAGATTTGGTATTTGCACTACTAATGGCAGTTTTGAAGTGTTTTTAGTGAAAAGAACTTTAGAGGTTAAACATCTATACCGTTAGATTTTGAAAAAAGAACAATTTTCTTCATTGGGGATAACTATAAGTCCATACTCTTTTTCGATAGCCAAAACACACTTGCAAAGACTTGAACATTTAGTGGTTTACTAAGTGATTAGACGTCAACTAATTCAATTTAATAGTAAAATTTTTATTCAACTACCTTCTTACAATTGCTTTATACACAATGCAACGTGAATATTTGGGTACATATATTAAACGTCGCAATCTTTTCGTGAATTTTTGTGCATTTTAGCTCATATCTTTGTACAAAAATATCATTTACCAAGAATTCATAAATTTGGTCATAAAGGAAGGCTACCTTTTTTAATTTCAAATTTTACATTGAATGAATGAAAAGTTAGTTGGACTATACAATGCCATGAAGACCTCTATTTATTGTGCAAAATATGGACGTCGGAGCGCTTCAAGGTCAAACCGCCCCGTCCGCCCTCATACCTGTCCACCCCGATACTCGTTCGCCCTGTTACAGCCGATGCGCCCCCCCCCCCGGACCGTCCGATCGGGCGGACGGGGCTCTAGAGTTTCAGGGAGGCGAACGGCCGATCCGTCCGCCACCCCGGCCCGTCCGATCGAGCGGATGGGGCTCTAGGGTTTTGGGGAGGCGGACGGCCGATCCGTCTGCCACCCCCGGCCCGTCCGCCCTTATAAGAGGGGCGGTCGGGCCGTCCGCATTGTCACTTTTGCTTTGCCCCTTGTGAATGCAAGGTGGAGCGGAGAGCTTGGTGGTTCATCTTCCATTGGCTCCTTTCCGAGGCAAGGCAAGAGTGGTTTATTGGGGCCCCCTTGTTGCCAATTTTTTTAACATTTGTCTGTGGAATTCACATTTAAATTAGAAAATTTCATCTATATCAGTTTCATTTGTCACGATGACGAAGGGGAAGAAGAAGGTTGTGAAGCTTAAACATGGAGAGGGACCATCCAACTTGGAGGTAGCTCGCCAAAGTCCTTCGGAAGAATGCAAGAAATTCATGATCGAGCGCATCATTCAATTTTATGAATCGGAAACAACATTGTCTTTAGACAATAAGTACATCAGATATCAAGAAGAGTGCGTGTCTAAATTCAAGGTAGACATGACACAGATGTTGTTGGATGCATTGAATGTGGCGAAGTGGCATGACAAAATGCATAAAACGCACTTTACCAAATGTTTGGAGAACAAGGTTCATGACGCTTTGTGGAATTCCAAAGTCATTTGGGTTAAATATGGCAAGGATTATCGACCCAATGACGCCCAATTTGAAGAAGTGATTCTGAAAGCGGACTTGTTTAAGGGGCGATGTGCTCCATTCGCCAAAAGGTACAATCGACTTGGTTCGATTGCTTGGTGGAAAAGCAATGATGGAGTTGCTGAAGCGGAAAGGACCAAACGTCACCTAATAACACTTCCAGATACAGCATGCGTGATTGCTGTTGATGATAGAATGATGAGAGGTGGATATGCAACGATTCGAAAGGTCCGTATTGAAGGATGTCCAAGAGTACTTCCTTATTGGGAGTTTGCGACAAAGAAATCCATTCACCACCAAACTCGACCTGATCTTGCAAAGTTAGAACATCAAAACGAATCAATGGCTGTTCGAATTCTACACGCGGGTGTGATACGGTTTGCTGCGGTGCACGGAACGACGTGTGAAGGTTATGCGTATTGGTGGAATGGTGGAATTCTTTGACAAATGTTGAATATGGATAAGGACTTTCCAGACAACATTCAAATCCGTTTGATGTATACGAATCCAACCGAAGAGGAGGTTGTAAAAACTCACCGTTTAGGACGATATCGGAAGAAGCGCACGGAGTTGACATGGGCGTTTATGCATATAATGTATGCAGTGCATCTTGCTGGACATTTGCACAATGATCTTTCTCCGGACAACATCTTGTTGCATTTTCCAGAGGATGAGTCACGTATATACATTGGAGTTTGCGATTGGGGCATGACCACCTTAGCTTCTCAACCAATGAAGTCTTTGTACACATTCACATCAGCAGATGAGATGAAACAAACTTTGCAGAGGAGATGGTGGGTGGATCTACGTATTGCATATTTGCATAAAGCAGGTGTAGATGTGGAAGTCATTCCGATGTATTCACGTAAGTCGGAAAAGTATACCATTCGAAAAATTGCTCGGCGGATGAATGGAAACAACATGTTAGAGGCGTATTTCAACTTGCTACGAAAAACACCTAGTGCGACACAATTTGCCTTTTATGACTTTGCAAAAGTGTTTTATGCTTACTTGAAGCACATTTCTTCGAAGACTGACGATGAAAATACTAGTTTGGCCCATGTGATTACGCGATTTTCTAATACATATCGTTGGCCGATGCCAGATGAACATTTCCGCCATTTATATTAGATTGGTAATACAGAAGTACTAGTTGAATAGGTTATATAGGCATTAAAAATTAGTTTAAAAATATAGAGTTGGAATGAAAAAAATTCTATGTGCAATTAGCCAAATGTGCACAATGTATGGTATTCTATATTAAATTGAATACATTTTGCCCATATTGATTATGTTTGTATTTGTGTTGATCTTGATTTTTTAAATAGTATATATATATATTTGAAGTCACAAATTTTTTTTGTTTGCTTTTTGAAAATGAATTGGAATTTTTTCATAGTTTCAAGACTATCATGGACTCGTGGTCAAACTTTATAATCTTTCAACTTATAAGAGACATTGTTTTAATGACAAATTGTGAACCATTGCACTTCATTTAACATTTAATTGTTTAAAGATTAAGGGAATGACCGCGGGGCAGTTTGGGTAGGGCGGTCGGGGGAAATAGGGCCATCAAAGCGGACGGGGCGGATGGACAGGGCGGACGGGGTGACAGGCAAACGGGGTGGTCCCGGCGGACGCTGCTTCCGCGAGGACCGCGAATGTCAGCGGAGGCTGCGGACACAGCGTCCGCGTCCGGACGTCGTGTCAACCCTGCTTGTATGATTGAGTTGGAATCTCCTTCATCCAAAAAACATCTCTAGTTTCCTCATATGCCAGCATAAGTGGATTCTAAAAATTTCCAATCACAATTTCCAAATAAGTTATACATTAATTCAAGAAAGCTAAACAATCATGAAACCAAGTAAATATAATAAAAAATAAATGAGCCTGTGATCCTCTTCAATTTCAAGGAGCGCTAGGCCATACAACTTTTAATTTAAAAACATCACCATCATTTGAATGTACAAGCAAATTTTTAAGTATTAATGCTATGCTTTCGGACAATAGTCATGAAGGTTGTCATTTTAATAGATACTTGTGACTAAATCAACATCCTTTCTTGATTTTAAAAAAGCATTAAGTCATGCAACATTGAACTTGAATATGTACCATAATATAAAAGTAAAAATGAATTTTAGAACAATAGTGATTTTGCTTCAGCAAATGGCTATCAAATTTGACAGTCAAGTAATCAAGTAGATGCTTGTAGATTGACCTATATTTTTCTTCAATTTCAAATAGCATAAGCACATACAATATGAAACCTAAACATATATTTTTTTTATGTATGTGAGCATTAGATTTTATTCTGTATATTCATTTATATTTTTCTTTTGTGTTGTAGCATTTTAGGAATAAATTTAAGAGCAAATTAGGTGTATTTAGGCCTTCTATTGTTAGATAGGTGGTAGTTCTAAAAATCAATAATGGCCTTGAGCCAAATATATATAAATTTTATAAATATATATATATATATATATTTAAAGGTAGGTTAGGAAAGTAAAAGTCCTAATTTAAGAATTTTTGGAAAAATTAAGGGATTAAAGTCCAAAATTTTTTATAATGTATAAGATGTAATAGGAATATAAATTTATAGAAGAAGATGAGTAAAAGTTGAGGGATTTAAAGTCTAAAAGCTCTTACAATGTAAGATGTAAAAAATAGTTGAACATTGTGTAGATCTGTAGGATATAAGACGTAAGATGAATACAATTATATGGAAGTAAATGAATGGAGGTTTAAAGAGTCAAAGTAAAAAACTCTTACAATTTAGGGTGTAAGAAATTGTTGGTCGATATGAAAGTGAAAAAATGCGACAAAGAAGTAGAATTTAATGTGGACACCCAAAAAACAAAAGTTGAAATCAAAGATGAAAGACCTTTAAAGAAAAAGAAAAGAGATTATAGAAAAAAAGATGGAGATTTGCAAAACTATAAAAAAGAGCCATAAGAAGCAATAAATGTCCAATTCATCTACAACAACAACAAAGTCTTCTACAACACATTTTTCACTTATATTTAAATTTAGTTCTTCATTCTGTTTTTCATTTCCTCTCACTTTTTTAAATTACTTGACAATAATTACATAAATTAAAGTAGAGGAGCATCTTCATCACCTACTCTTAACTCCTTTCATCTGTAGTATGTAGAATTATTTATTTTAAAGATTGAAACTTTAAGAAAACCTTTTTCTCACTAATAATTTTTTAGAAAGTTAAAATTTGTTCAATTAAGAGTATATATGTAAAATTTATTGATAGTTGAGTGAAAGAGATCAATTGCCGTAGCATATAATCGGCCAAGATTTTAGAGGGTCATAACTTTTTGTCAACAATTTTTATTGAATTAAAACTTATTGAAGAGGATAAATGTTATTGTTGTGTTTTTAATCAAATTTAGTTTATATTATTTGAATTTTTTAAGCAAAAATTGTAGGTATTTAAGTGATTAGAGGTCTAGGTTCATCTCTTTGAATTGCATTTAGTTTTTTCTCTTTTCTTAAGCCTTGATTTATTAAATATATCTTTTTATCTATCTTATGCTTTAGAAATAGAAGAAAAATTCCACCAAGAATTTGTATATTAATCTCACTTTTAGTTTTAAAATAGTGAAGAAAATTGGAGTTGACATTATGAAAAAACAATAGATACATATATTGTAGTATGATTTTTGAGATCTTATCTCATTCTCTAAATCCAAGTTCGAACACCAGGGAATGAACTATGTAAGGCTAGCATAGTATATTCAAAGGTCACAATGTACTAGTTTATTAGATTAAAAATTTTATTTACTCTTATTCCCACAAAAATCCAAGATACAATTCATGTTGTCCATTAATAGATGTTATTGACAGATGTATGACGTCTCAATCTTATCTAATGTGCTAATGGCTCATGACAATAGTTCTGGGACAATAGTTCAATGTGGATTGACTTGTAATGAATGCATGTGCAATGTAGGACTTATAGACTAAATAAATAATAGTATTATTATTCTTTAGTATTTAGCACAAGAATAAGAGTTAACGTTTTAGAATAACTCACAATAAGCCCGTGCACACACAACCAAGGACAATATGGCGAAACACGTACAAATCAGTATGCTCTATCTAAAACCTACACAAAACTCCCATTTACAACATGCATATGCAATTTCAAAATTGACACTTTAAACCTATGTTAGGACCTATATCCAAACTAAAGATACGGCCCTTTGGGTCGTTCAAAAAATCTGAGCCTTATTTTAATTTGCTTTATCCGTCACTATCCTATGGCCGTGCAGAACCCGGTTGATATCCGGATTGATACCCGGATTATTCCAATACCCATATCTCGAGCCACCAAGACCTTTACCCGGCCTATGTCCGCATTGGCTTCTTCACGGGTCTCAACCGTCCGACCGTCGGGTTCCAATTAGCTAGGTCAATTTGTCCCCCGGCTGATGCACCTCGCCGACCTACTACCGCCTAGCTTCGGTGTCACGGCTGTCTACTCCTTGCGCTGTGCCGATCTTCAAGGCCTCCGATTAGGGTCGAATTGTTACAATTTTTGAAATCTTTCTCTGAATTCTACCTCGCTTCCTCAATTCCTTCGTCACTAGAAATCTACCAATCAAAAATTTGAAAAACTTTGAGGGATTGAGGATGCAACTTCAATCGGCGCTGAATGTCATAAATTTACAAAATTTGATTCAATTTGTCAAATTTCTCGAAACTGTTTGCAAATCCGTGCTCATTTGATTGATGAGGTCCTCACCAAGCCTCAATTGATCACAATTCTGCCAAATTTGTCAAAGTTGTCAACATTTGATTCTACAGACATGAACTGTGGCAACCGCATTTGTAAGTGCCGGCTGCGACGAATCCTCTTGATCTTTGCAATCTCAGATTCGATTAAGCCCAATCTTCCCTTCCATTATAGATCCGATCTCAGGAGAATTTTATCACCTAGCACATCTACAATTTTAAATTTCAATCTTTCCGATTTTTTGCACAGGTCGCAGTCAACTCAGGGCTTCTATGTTTCATTCCTCACTACTCAAAATTCCAGACCATTTTTACATCCTAATTCATCTTCACAAGTAACAAGTCTCTCACAGTACTCAAGTCTCTCAATTGATTCAAAGTCACACACACTAACAATATACAGAAATTCAACCAGAGAATATGCATAAAAGCTCCAAATCTCACAGCTAGCAAGGTTAGTCCACAAATTCATTAATTAATCATCCTGCAAACATAATCCAACAGTGCAACCTAACGATTTATATGACACCAAACAACCAACACCAGCATGAAGTACAGCAACTCCAAAAACAAGAACACATAGATTGTACAGATTCAATTTTTATTGTAAAAGGCAAGATTACATGCACAAGAATTACAGCACGAAGAAAATTTCTACAATCTGTACTTTAGGGGGGGGGGGAATGAGAGGAAGGAGAGGGAATTTAAGTCAAGGAAGGGGGGAGATCAGAAGTATCAAACAATTGCAATGTTTTCAGCAAAACTCCCCAAATCTTTATTTCCTTTTTTTTTCCTTTTTCTTTTTCTTTATCTTTATCTTTTACTTTTATTTTGTATTTACAAATTAACTACTTTCCTCAATAGTTTTGAATCCTTTTCACACTTGGAAGATAAAATAAGCTTAT
Organism: Pseudoscleropodium purum; assembly: GCA_963969395.1. Classification (NCBI taxonomy): domain Eukaryota; kingdom Viridiplantae; phylum Streptophyta; class Bryopsida; order Hypnales; family Brachytheciaceae; genus Pseudoscleropodium; species Pseudoscleropodium purum. The sequence continues at coordinate 32,971,359 of OZ017795.1, forward strand.
TTTTACACTAGATACTAGAAATAGAGTAGAATATTTATAAAGTTCTTAAAAAAACAAAAAAAATAGTAATAAAAGTCAAAAAGCTAGACTACATATATCATCAATTTTTGCTAGCTAGACATTGGCAACTACAGTGAGCATTTAAATATGTGCTTGTGAATAGCCCAAACAAATAAAAAATCCCTCAAAATCAAAGAAGATCTTAAATAAATAAGGCCATATACATGATCAATCATTTACACCTCCAATAATGGCAATTAAGGGAAGCATTGTAATAAGTGTTTTTGCTCAAGCGAGGATTCTTTTTGATTTTGAGTATAAATGCATAGAAAAAAAAAGTCTCAAGAAATTATTATTTTCTAAATTGATAAAATGTGGAAAAAATATACCATTTAATCCAAAATTGGGACAAAGTCAACTTTATCTAATTCCATCTCAGGGTTGACAAATCAATACGTCCGCCCCAAAATAGTGTCCGTAACCCAGACGTCCGTCCTCACGGACGCCAATGGACACAACATCCCTCTCGCCGTCAGAAGGTGGAAGGGCGGGGTGGAGCGGATGGACGCGAACGGGGCGGATAGGGCAGGCGGGGTAGGGCGGACGGGGTGGACAGGGTGGGCAAGGCGGATGGGCGGGGCGGATAGGCGGACGGCATCTGCAAGTGTCAGCGGACTCTGCGGACACAACGTTCGCGTCCGGACGTCCCGGATGTTCGACCGTCCTGTCAACCCTGTTCCATCTAATAACAAAATAGACAGATTAAGACCCCTCCTTAATTTTGAGGAAGACCAAAGCACTCTTTACCAAAACATGATTGTTTAAGCAAAGTTGAAAAATCAGTTTTTATTGTTTGAAAAAGATCCTAAACTTTTGGTTTTTTATGGTTCCAAACAACCTCCTTTGGTCTAAAAAGGCTCCTCTTGTTTAAAAAGGGTACTAAAATCTTGAGGCTTTTATAGTTTTGAAGAGCCTCTTGTGATTCTAGAAGTCTTCTATGGTTCAAGAAGGGTCCATTAGTCCTGACTTGCGAGGCTTTTGTAGTTCCAAAGAGTCTTATGCAATTCCAAAGAGCCTCCTATAAATCCAAAAGGCTCATATACTTTTGGAAGAGTTTTAAAGGCACTAGGCTCCTATGGTCTAAGGAACCTTTTGTTAATCTAAGAGGTTTCTATAGTCCTAAAAGGGTCTTAACAACACAAGACTAGTGTAGTTCTAAAAAGTCTCTTATGAATTCATAAGGCCCCTATAGTTCTAGAAGGGTTCTAATGGCCAGAGCTTCTTGTGGTCCACGAAAGGTCCTAAAATGCTAAGACTTTTGTGGTTTTGAAGAGCATTCTATAAATCAAAGAGGCTTCTATGGTCTAAGAGGGGTCCTCAAGTTTTGAGGTTCATGTTTTCTAGAAGCCTCTTGGGGTCCGAAGAGGCTAATGTTGTACTAAATGTAGTTTGAAAAACTTTAATATAAATATTTTCTACAAATACTTATGCATGTATAGTCGGGTACAATAACCTTGCAAATTTTTGCCTCCCTATGTTTCCGTATAAGTCCAAGACGCACCTTCCCTAGCCAATATTATGAAATTTATGATGCTTCTAATTAGAAAATTTTCATTTAGCATTTTTCTTGAAGTTTATAACCTTTCTATTGCCTTACTTTACTTTGTACCCCTCCAATAATTACTTTGGAAACTTTAAAAAAAATACCGTATAGTTTTGCCGGCAAGTACTATTATTGTCAATTTATTTTAGCGTTGTCATGTTGAGAGTGTTTGCCTCGAGAAACCATAGAGATTTTGGCTACAACCAAAAATGACTTAGAAATAAAAGAAGTCGTAAAATGATAAAAAATAGAAAACTTGTCACTCGCAGATTCACCCTACTTCAAATTTGAACGTTGAATCTTCTAAACTACCGTTGAATTACTATCCGTTAACCTATTCTATATTGGTTGGTTTTAAATGAATTTAAGGTTAAAGTGTGTGATAAGATCCTATAGCTTCAGACAAGTAAAATAGGACGACCAGACTATGAGCTGAACCGTTCAAAAAATTAACTCTTAAACTCCCGGTGACTAGCTTTAAGAACCAAGTTTCATTGTGAGAACAAACAAGTCTCAACTATGTGGGCCATTAATCCCATTTTGTCACCCAATCTCGACTATGTGAGCAATTAATTCTACTTCATCATTCATAATATAAAATGAGGCTAATGTTGATGTAACCCAAGCCACCTGCAATAACAAATTTTACAAAGCCACAAGCCACATACACATACAGGTTTTCAAAACTTCCTTCAATCCCTAACTTCAACCTTCAATTCTCAAGTTAAACTTTGGATGAGTGCCGTCATTGTTTCACAACTTCAAATGAGGTGAGTGATAACTTTTTGAAAAGCTAACACAAACTTCTACTTTTCCTTCAAATTTCAAATAATACTAAAACTTTGTTCAACTTCTATGGCCATCCAAAGTTTTAGCCTTGAGAAAATAAAGGCAACAGACCCTCCTTTACTTTCACACTTACAATTCACTCATACAAACTTCAAATAGAATGAATGATATTTTTATGAAAAGCTAATACAATTTCTTACACTCCCTCCAAATCTCATTGCAAACCAAGAACCTTTCCGTCTTTTACGTCCGGTCGAAATTTTTGCCTTTTAATTTTGAAGGCAACAAGTGAACAAACTTCCCTCTACTTAAATAAAAACAACTTTTGATTTACAACTTCAAATCAAGCAAGTGAGATCAATTTAAAAACTGCACATCATGATACATAACTCTTGAAAATTTCATTTCAAACTTCTTCAAATTCACAATACAATGGGCCTTCAAACATTCAAATCTTTCCTAAATTTATAACGGGAAAGAAGATGAATAATGTCCATTTTTTTCTTCACCTTCTTTCCACTCTAACTACACAAATAGGTGAGTTCAAACCCTAACTCACTCTCAAAACTACAACATCAATAATTGAGTACTTATTTAGCCCATAACTATCTCTTTATCTTTATCTTTGAAGGAAATTCACTTCAAATTCACCTAGATGACAAACTATTTAAATATTTCCTTCATACAACTTTACAAATACAAAATTATTGTAAGAAATCACTCTAACTATAGAATGAAGAACTAAAAACCCAACACATATTTAATAAAGGTAAAAAAACTAAAGCTTCAATCAAAATATCACTCTATCTGCAAGAATTTGAGGATGTGTTTGACAGTAGCAGCTACATAATTGGCTTGATCTACCTTAATTAAAGAATTGACTGACCCCTCTAACCATCATTGGTGACCACGACTCCCTTCGATATGCCTCACCATGCAATAATATTGCTCATTGTTTAAACCTTCAAAACATCTTTCAAATGTGACTTTCCGACTACCAAGTTTAACACATCCAACTTGCAACCAAATCACCAATGTCCGAGCATCACGTTCAAGATGATTGTGCCATTGTTTTTCCACACGAGGTTGTTTCGTTGGTCAAAATGGCTCAGCTTCATCTTCTAATCGCCAATGTAGCAATGGAAAATTTAATGGTAATAATGACTAATCCGGCAGTTGTGATAAAAAAAATTCAAACTCATACTCTGGTTAAGATTTTTCACCTTAAGACTTAGAAAAAAAACCCTCCAATTTGCCATAATATAATCTAAATAAAAAACAAAGAAAAAAAATACCAAATAAAATGAAGCTTTCAAGTGAATCTTTCTTTATATAATTGCTTATAATGGCAGAGAAAAGACGTCACTTTGAAGCCACCTCAAATGACGTTATTTTTTTTATAATGTTTTACAAACATTCAAACCTATTTAAAAGATGTAAATATACATATTCTATATAATGTCTACATTTGCAACATGACAAGGTTAGTTGCGCCTGACGGTGAAAGGGCTAATTTTGTTGCGGAGGGTTCTAGAATTCTTGTCCTCACCTCTAATTCATCAGAATTTTTACTTTAGTACTTTCAGATTCACACATTAACACTTGTATTGGCAATGCGCTTCATACACTATCTAGTTTCTTCCTACGTTCCTTGTTTCAACATTTTTTTTTGGAGGGAGGGGTTTATACCGCCTTGAGTGCCTGCAAGCTTCCCAAGAAGTACAAAGTTTATGATTTAATGTAATTCTTCGATTTTTGTAACATCTCTACATTCCTACAATGCAATTTTAGTAGATAGTGGAGTAACTTAAAGGAGGTACAATTTCCTCAAAAACACTCTAATTTCAAAACGACAACTTGTATTAAAACCATGCAAACAAGGACTACATGCTTACATAAAAAAATTTATATAAAGTCAAAATTTTTTTACATAGAGTCAAAAAAAATTCAGACATTTTTACGTATATACCATCTAATACTTCCTTCACCAAAATGACCACATGTATTTGTTGGGGCATATTTGCGATCAGTTTTTGCAATTGCACCATTGATAACTTGTCCCACACTACTTGAATTATGCAAATTATAACTTCTTTGTTCTTTGGCCGGTTGTGACGATGCAACAAGTCTTTTAGAATCTTCCACAAATTCTTAATTGGATTCAAATCTGGCGAATTGGCCAACCAATCCATCTTCTTTATCCCATGAGCCTTACACCACTCATCTGGAAGCTTGTCATGGTGCACTAGTGCTCCATCCTCCATAAGTGTGAGTTACTCCGGCCAATCATGCATGAAGTAAAATCTACTTAAAGTACCTTCATATACGTTGTGTACACAATCCTTCGTTGTTCTTTCACTTGTTGACATAATTACTATAGGACTTTTGTCGAAACCACTAAAAGTCCTCAAACCATAACTAAAGTTCTCCCAGATTTGAATGTTGGCTCTAATCAACATGATGCGTACTCTTCTCGAACCTTGCACCAAACTCAAATTTGGTAAAAAGTTTTGCCAAATTCAAAAGAAGACTTATTAGTCCAAATAACATTCTTCCAATCTTCTACTGTCCAATGACAATGTCTACGAGCAATTGTTAATCTCCTTGCTTGTTGATGTATATTAAGGTATGGTTTTTTACGTGCTATTTGGTTATTAAAACTAAGTCTATGGATGTATGAACGTATAGTGTTTTGGTAGATCTAGAAATTGTCCACAAGCACTGCAAGAGTTTGGTGCTAATCAATATTTACAAATCGAGTTAGATCTCGCTATGTACATATAGACAACTTAAGAGGCCGTTGACCAAGTTTTTGAGATTCTATAGATCTAGATTTCTTCCATTTCATAAGAATAACCAGGGTTGACAAGACGTCCGGACGCGGACGCTGTGTCCGCAACATCCGCTGACATTCGCGGTCTCGGCGGACGCAGCGTCCGCCTGTCCGCTCCGTCCGTCCGCTCGATTATGGCTGTCCGATCGACGCGCAGACTGATATGGTCCGCACGATCTGGGCGTCCGCCCCGCCCGTCTGCTTTCCGACGGTGGTCGGGACGCTGCGTCCGCTAGCATCCGGACGTCCGGACGTCCGGAAAACGGACGCTATTTTGGGGCGGACGTTGAGATTCGTCAACCCTGAGAATAACTGACACAATAAATTGAAGCATGTTTAAAAGCTTAGCAATGTCCTTACTTTTCATTTCCTATTGGTGCATTGTAACTATAAGAGTTCTTTGTTGAGTAGTTAATGTGGGACCCCATATTGTAAGAAATTTGTGGAAAAAACTATTTAGCCTAGAATTTTTTAGAATAAGTATACTTATACTAACAACTACAGCTACAACAGAATAAAGCAATTAAAATGTTTTAAACCAGATATATAAATATGTAGTCCTTATTTGCATGGTTCCAATGCAAGTTGTCGTTTTGAAATCGGAATGTTTTTGAGGAAGTCATACCTCCTTGAAGTTGCTGCACTATCTACTAAAATTGTACTTTGGGAATGCAAGGATGTTATAGAAATTGCAAAATCACATAAAACCATAAGCTTTGTACTTCCTAGGAAGCTTGCCAACGCTTGGGGCGGTATAAGGCCCTCTTCCCCTTCATTTCAAAAAAAAATGTCAGATTAAGAAACATAGGAAGAAACTAGATGGCATGCAAAGCGTGTTGCTAATGCAAGCGCCAATGTGCAGATCTGAAAGTGCCAAAGTAATCATTCCGATGAGTTGAAGGTTAGGACAAGAATTCTAGAGCCCTCCGCAGCAAAATTAGCCCTAAAGCCGCCAAACGTAACCAACGCTAAAATGAATTGGCGATGATGGTGTCTACCAGCAAAACCGAAAGGCCTTTTCTTTTTAAGTTGGCAAAGTAATTGTTGGGGGGGTACAAGTCAAGGCAAATCAATGGAAAGGCTATAGACTTCAAGGGAAACACTTGTTGAAATTTTTTTAATTAGAAGCGCTGTAAATTTCATGATATTGGCTAAGGAAGGTGCATCCTAGACTTACATGGAAACACAAGGAAGCAAAAATTCACAAGGTTACTGTACCTAACTATACTTCTTGATGTCTACAAAGATTATCAATGCAACACACAATTCATTTCTATTCTATAAAATTAATGATAGACAAATTTCAACTTTGGTCATTTGGAAGTAAAATGACTCATTCAAGTTTATATTTGAGCATATCAAAGAGAATATGATTGAATACAATATCAATGTCTTTATTATAAATTTAAATAGCAAAACAACTATCTTTTTCATTGATTATATAAAAAAATTTACAAAGGTAAAAGAAGAATGAAAACTTTATCTATAAAGAACTTATCCTATTTCAAATCAATTGGATTTATTACATCATTGTCCATAACTAAGATTCATTATGATCATCAAAAAAGATGAATTGGCTTTGTTGTTTTCCCAAAGTTGAAGTTCTTGTAGTTCGAAGAAGGCCCAAAGATCTATAACTAAGTTTTGAATTGGCTCTTAGTGACAAAGACATCATTACATGATTGGTGGTGAAATTTATATACAGAAAGCTACTTTGATTCTTTGTGCATTAACATGCATTGTAGCCAATTTGTCTTTGTGAAATCACTATTCTATTGTACATCTTATGAAGTTATGATCAAATTTTTCTCATATACATGGAGAAGCTATACTCCCAACCAAAGTTTTATTAGATCATCTATATAAAAACTACTTTATGAGTTGATGGTGGTTGAAGAAGTATAAATGAATATTTAGGGCAAGCTTATCAAAATATGTGAAAGTGTCAAATTGATTGTGGATACAAATTTTACTTAGAGAATTAATTTATAAAGAAAAAGTCATCATTCAATAATGAAAAAATAAAATACTAAAATTACTATCTTATATTTTTTAAGGAGGAGGTATAGAGTGTTTTGTGAATTGAAGAGCATTTGGTGATGTTAATTATGACAGTGATATATAAAACTTCATGAATTATTTGTGTTTAATTTTTCAATCATTCAAATCCTTGAGCATTAACTTCAATATTTAATCGGTATTCTATTTTTTAAACAATTAACTTAACAAACTTCAAGACAATTTCAATAATTAGTTCTTGTACTTGACGCATGAATCTAAAATACATCCCTTTTCTATCTTCTTTAGGATAATGCTTTCAACAATGAATCTAGTGAGTAATACTAGAGTGTAACAAAATAGAATATAGTAGAAATAAGTATTGTATGATAAATTAGAGCTTTATTAACTTGTTTAGAGATTTTTCAACATATGTTGGACTGATAGAATTGGTTCCTATTTAAAAGTAGAAAACTTGTTAATTCAACAAACAACAATTATGGTGAAAGTAGTAGGGTGAATTCGAAGTTGGATTGGACCATGACTTGTTGATTTGCCTATCTAAGCTTTGCATTTATAACATTTGCATCCTTACTGCTTCCACAATTTCCTTGTACAAAGGATTGAGTTGGATTGGATCCTCCGCCACATGATATTGCTTCCATATCCTACAAAAAACATTGCAATATCAAATTTTAAAGGTTCTAAGTTGATCTCTAAGATTTCTTTTCAATCCTTATCAACTCTTCGAACTCTTCGAACTAGCTTCCTATTCTTCTATTTGCCATTTGTGTATGAGAGGTTTTTTTAATTCATATTATAGATAAGTTTTTAGTTCTTCCTTCTCTTATATAATAGATTTGAAGAGTCTACGAGAGTTAAGAGGTTTCTTGCTAGTTGTCTATTCTTCTACTTTATTTTGCAAATTTTATTATAATTGAAAATGGTTCAATATTAGTTTCTACTTCTATATTCTACTCTTCTATTTTATTTTTATTTCTAATTTTATATCTTTTTTCTATTTCCTTCTTTTTAAATTTTTCTCTATGTCTTCCTACTAAACTAATAAATTTTTTTAAAAAGGACAACCAATGTTTTGATTAAGGGAGAGAAGTTAATTCCCCCTCCTTTTCTCCTCCTACTTAGCCAACAGCTGGTAGGGTTGAGTTGCATTGGAGCTTAATCATTCAGTCTCTACTGCTATTAGAAGGGTCGGGGTTTGACCTCCCAGTGTCGTGTAGAGAGTGTTTGCTTTGGGAAATCACAGAGATTCTGGTTGCAACTAGAAATGGCTTGGAAATGAAGGAAGTCGTAAGATGATAAAAACAAATGAACTCGTCACTCACTAATTTACCTTCCTAACAACCAACAAAGTAATAAACAGGATGAATAAAAGTGAGCTCGTTACAACAAATTCACCTACTATATCAATATGGTTCAAAACTTCCTAACAACCAACAAAGTAATAAACAGGATGAATAAGAGTGAGCTTGTTACAACAAATTCACCTACTATATCAATATCGTAGTCATGTCGACCCTTCAATCTTGAACGTCAAATATTCAAAAACACCATCAAACTATTACTCATTGATCTATTATGTATTGGCTAGCTCTAAATGGATTTAACGGTTAAGGTGTGTGATAAGATCCCATGGCCTCGGATGGGTAAAATAGTACAGTCAAAGCACGAATTGACCATTCGAAAATAAGCTTCTAAACTTCAAACCCATGATGACCGGCAATCGTACCTCATCAATAGAAACAACATAAAAGTTTGACCATGTAGGTGATCAATCCCACTTTGTCACTACAAACTGAAAATGAAACTAATTCTGAATTATCGCATAATCCACAATGAAGTTTACAATGCAAAAACGAAAAACAATGAGCCTCCAAAATCAAATAGGAATAAAAATTAGAAGACAACGAGCCTTCAAATCAAGCTAGGAATAAAAATTAGAAGACAACGAGCCTCCAAATCAAGCTAGGAATAACAAACTACAAGTCACAACACATGAATCTTTAATCTTCTTGTCTTCAAAGTCTTTTGCAGCTCTTCAAATTTCAACTTTAAAATTTCAACTTTAAAATTCTAACGTCAAAATCCCAACTCCAAAGTTTTGACTCCAAACTTCAACTTCAATCACCTAACTTCAACTCCACTCACGTAATTTCATCTCCAAATACCTAACTTCAATTCCAAACAACTAACTTCAACTCTTACTTCATTGTTGAACTTTGAATTGGTATTTCTGTTTCATCCAAAGTTCAAATGATATGTACGGTAACTTTTTAGAAAGATAATATAATTTTTTACTTCTCCTCCAAATTTCAATTCATTCTAAAACTTTGTTCAACTTCTGTGACCATTCAAAGTTTCAACCTTGAAAAAAAAAGGGGCAACAGATCCTTCTTTATTTCATCACTTATAACTTATTCATAAAAACTTCAAATACAACAAGTGATAACTTTATGAAAAGCCAATACAATTTGCTAAACCCTCTTCAAAATTCATTGCAAATAAAAAAAAATTCCGTCTTTTATATTCAATCAAAATCTTTGTTCTTTTACATTAAAAACAACAAACTTTCTTTCATTCAAACTAGCACAACTTTTAATTGACAACTTCAAATCAAGCAAGTGACATGAATTTGAAAACTTCACACCCAGATACACAACTTCCTCAAATTTTATTTTCAAAAACTCAAAATATAACACACACCCTAATTTCTCAAACTTTCGGGCCTTATTAACAACAATGAGAGAAACAATCCAAAACTGACCTTTTTTCCCTCTATCTTATCTTCTACTTAAATCACACAAGTTAAATGAGAGTTTAAACGCACTTTAATCATGTGACTCCTCTAACATCTATTAGTCATGAAAATTGACCATAAGACTAATTTCATACTTCTACGGAGAAGATAAATCATTTCAATGTTATTAGAAGGCAAACTATTTGAATATTTTCCTTATACTACTTCACAAACACAAAAAACATTCTAAATATAGAATGAATAACTAAAAATTAATATATGACTAATTAGATGTAAAAAATAGAGTTTTAATCAAAATGTCACTCTATCATGGTTAGATTGAGATTCTTCATCTTGAAACTTAGAAAAAACCTTCTAATTCGATATAATATATAAATATTGAAATCCATCTAAATAAAACAAATATACATATTTTTACATAATTTATGCATTTGCAATAGGACACTAGTCTCTATTTGTTGATCTTGATGGAGCTGGCTCCAAAATATAACCAAAAAAATCATAATTTTTGTGCTAATCTTCAAGACAATTGTCGGAAAATATTCAAACTTAGAGTTTCTAGAGGATTTCTAGAGAATTTCTAGAGGGACAACTTGGTACAAAATTGGAAGAAAAGTTTTAATAACAAATGAAAGAAGAGGTTTAGAGTTTCTCCATTGTTTTGGAAACACTCTAAAATTCTATATCTTCCTATTTTCTCAAAGTCAAAGCTTTGCCTTTTTCTCTAAAATATTCTAAAATTCTATATCTTCTAATTCTCTCAAAGTCAAGCTTCGCCGTCGTTTCTAAAATACTCTAAAATTCTATATATTCTAATTTTCTCAAAGTCAAAGCATCACCGTTAAAGCCAAATCAAGGCCAAAGCCACGCAACTAACACAATTTTTATAATACCAACTAAAATCTCAAAACTTAGATTACTAAAGTTTCTCCCAAAGCGGCATTGCTAAGGTACAGTGAAGGAAGGCTTTAGGATTAGTGACTAAAAAACCTCTTAGTTGCAATTCTAGCAAGGTATACAAAACAATATTAAACTAACAAAGCAAAGGCAAGGTTTGAAGAAACCCCTCAAGTATTAAAGCTTAAAAATAAGCAACAATGAAGCTCAAAAACAACACGTATACCATTTTGGAACCAAAAAAATGGCCTAATAGTTCAACTGATGGACCGATGTGTTCAAATTGCCAAAATAATGGCTATCAAGTAGTAACAAGGGGTGAGTTGAGAGGAAAATGAGTGACCTTTTATATTCTCCTAAGGGCACAGGGTTGATGAATCTCTACGTCCGCCTGAAAAAGGTGTCCGTAACCCAGACGTCCGTCCTCACGGACGCCAGTGGATGCAGCGTCCCTCCAGCCGTCGGAAGGCGGACGGGCGGGGCAGATGGCCCGAGGCGGACGCCTAGATCATGCGGACCAGATCAGTCCACGTGTCGATCGGACGGCCGTAACCGGGTGGACGGCCGTACCGGGGCGGACGGGTATTGAGGCGGACGGGGCGGACGGCGTCTGCAAATGTCAGCGGACGTTGCGGACACAGTGTCCGCGTCCGGATGTCCCGGACGTCCGACCGTCCTGTCAACCCTGTAAGGGCATCCACCTCCGTTCATTTCCTTGTAATAATCTTATCATTTGGGATTCTAATCCCAAATGACTAGGGTTGACAAATCAGTACGTCCGCCCCAAAATAGCGTCCATAACCTGAACGTCCATCCTCACGGACTCCAGCGAACGCAACGTCCCTCCCACCGTCGGAAGGCGGACAGACAGGGCGGACGGGCGGACAAGCAGATGGGGACCGCGAATGTCAGCGGACGCTGCGAACATAGCGTCCGCGTCCGGACGTCTGACCATCCTGTCAACCCTACAAATTACCAACTTTGACTTTCTATATTGAATCAATTTTCAACTTTTGAAGATTAACTCTAAATCACAAATGGATTGCTCCATTGGCTTTACAAGATCATTTTTAGATAGTAGAAATCCCCCACCCCTTTTCTTACACTAAAATTGCAACAAATCCTAATACTAATTTAATTGCCTAAAAAAGTAAAAATTCAACTTTGGGAATTTGAATTTTTTATGAAAAGTGACTAGCCTAGGACCTTAAGTAGGTGTAGGGGAGTAAAAAAACACCTAATCTTGACTCCATTCCAATTTTTTACACTCCCCAAACGCCAATCAAATTCTTTCGTATTCTTAAATTATGTCAGTATTAGGGTTGTCTTGTCAAATAAAATTTTGGGTTTTGGTGTCTAATAGACATTGCATGTTGCATGTCATGTATGACAAGTGTCAAGAGTGTGTGACATTTTTGTCTAATAAGGCCATATTCAACAACCAAAGCAATTGGAAATCTCACTTTAATTATGAACTTTTATTTAGAATATAACAAGTGTTTATCAAACTGAATCACTTTAATAAAATGAAACACAAATATATCAAAATAATAACTACTGAGTCTTTTTTGCAATAGCCAAATTTAGAGTTGACTTCATTAGATGGACGGGGAGGTTTACTAGACATCCGACAGGTTTTGTCCGTCATATTGTTCATTTGTCAAGGAAGACAATTAGGGCCAGTACTTGGAGAATCTTGTCAATTTAAGCACTTTTAGCTATCAAAATGTGTCAAAACTTTTTGGAGAGTCTTACCAGCATAAAAAAATTTAATCTAATTTTTAGTGAGATTTTATCGGACTCTAGATAATTTCCATGAATTGTTCATTATAAAATTTGGCGATTGACCATTCAAAAAAATATCTTTTGACTACTAGAAAATTCCATAAATTTTTGTAAAACCTCTCATGGAAATTTGTAAAGTATGTGCAAGCTTATATTTCTATGTTTCACATTCAAGGAAAGGAAAATCAAATCCTACTATCTTCTTCAATTTTCAATAAACATGGAGTCTTTCATTAGCAAACCAACTTTGTCATTGAACTTCTAGCTTGATTGCCACCTAGAAACACCAAACTTATATCGTAGATGCCCTCCTCTAATCCATCTTGAGTTTTTTTCACTTGTAGGCTAATAATTAAAATTTCTACTACTTCGTCAATACGATGTGGAAATTGAAACTTCTCGTTGGAATTGATTTAGGGTCCTCACATAGATGTCCTCAGACCAATTTAGCCATGTTTTAACACATGTAAAGCATGATTAGGCAATTTGGACAATTCCACTCAAATACTATAATATGTACAACTTTTGGGTTTCTACCCTATTTATATGCAAGATTTTAGGTCAAGTTTAGAGAAAATAAGTTGATTAGGACCAAATACTATACTAGCATGGGACATACCTATTTTGGCTTTATACTTTTTTGTGGTTTTTTGTATAATAATTCACACTCAAAATACTAATAACCAAAAAATAAAAAATAAAGAGTCCCAAGTGACAAACTAGGCACTCACACATTGTAACATTGTAATTTTGTTATAGAATTACCAATCAAAATGTACTATTGTGATATTCTATACTTTTGGAAGTAGAATTTTATCTTACTTATACAAAAGAGAACAATTGGGACCTCAATTTTAATATTTATATTCATGTCCAAACTGCCTTTTCACATAAAGAAGAAGGATTTTAGTCACATGACAACTCCAAATTGTTATTTTGTTATTCTAATGAATGAAGGTAATGAATGCTCTATGGAATTAGAGATACTATAACCCAATTGATTTTTATCCCCCAATTTGTTGATACTTGTAATGGATGTTTTGTTCACAATAGGTTGTTTTATCTTATGCACTTTCTTCTTTAGTACTCAATTTTGTCTTTCAATTGTGATTAACAACACTAATGTAGAAATAAGTGCAAGTTCTAGTAAAACATATATACCCATGATCAAAATTGCCTAAAATGCAACATCTATACTTAAAACAAAAAGATTCATTTTTCTTAGATATTGACTACTTAAGATGTATACAATCAAAGCATAGAAGTCTATGATATTCAACTATTAGTTTTAAGTAAACCTAGAGATAGTAAATACTTTGAAAATTCATAACTCATTTTTATTGTGTCCAAATAATGCATTCTAAAGTGCTTTTTAATCTTCTTTCAATTGCCAAAAATATCTTAAATAAATTGTGTATATTTAACAACAATAAACATACTCACTTGAATTAATGTCATTATACTTCAACAAAATGGGTATTTTATAACTACAAATATACTTGGAGTTAGTTGTAAAATCTCAAAATATGACACACAAAAATCACTATAGATGACATGCAATATGATTAAATCCAATCATTACTGACTAGTTGCTTCAGACATAAGTCATATTGTAATCACATTTATTTGGGGACATAATTAACCATATTTAACCATATTTTGCCAATGTAGTGTACATGTTGACTATGCTTGGAGGCTTGACTTTCTCTTGACCTACCCAAGCAAAGAAAAAATATTATATGGCATGTGATTCTATATAGTTATATTTTCAACTAATGCGGAATATGACTATAGTAAGTAATATTTGGGCTGACAAAGAATATGACTATAGTGAGTCATATTTTTATTGATGTGGCATATGACTTCATGCAATCATATTTTTGTTGATGTAGCATATGACTCTTATGAGTCATATTTTTGTTTGAAGTGAGATGTGACTTTTGTGAAGGAAAAAAAAGGCACTACTATGGAGATATGACTGCAAAATATGACTCAAAGTTCTCCAAACATATTCCTTGTCATTCCCTATGAAGTGCTTTGGAGATCCCAACAAGCGCAAATTATATACTCATAAAATACAAGGCCAAAATATAATTGCCAATCATATTTGTAGTTATATTTCTCCATAAAGTATCTACCTTCAAGAGTATAACTATGAGCAATCACTAGTCATCTCCAATCATATTTTCACTCATAAAACATCCATTTTGTTGTAGTAATGATAGGTGTGCATACCTTACAACATTCAAATTGAAGTACATTGGTAAGACATTGTGATGTACTAGGATTGCATGTTTCTATCATCAAGTTTTTTCTATACAAAGTATGTAGCCTCTCACAATAGGCTAAAGGTGTTCTTGTAGAGTGTTCATTGTCCTCTTCATGATTTTTTATCACTTTGAAATTGGAAAAATGAAATAGAAAAAACTTGGAATATAAAATGAAGTGAAGCAAGGTGCTTTAGAATTATCCCATATCTACAAAATTGCCCTTAACTAACCCTAAAATTTGATGATTGTGTCTTACCAAAACCACACCTAAACTATCATTTCTAGTATAAAGTGTAAATTTGATTTTTTTTCTTAAATTTGTATATCTATCTATTAATATTTAAAACAATAATCCCATAAAGTTAATATGTTATTCTATTTTCTTAAGTTTCAAAACATCATGCCCAAAATTGAGATTGTAGGGACATATTTGAACTTTCATTTATCTATGAGTAGCCAATGATCCTATAGGAGTCAACAATCTCATTTTAATAAAGATGCAATAGCATTTGATTGTATTAAATGGCCTCCCTTAGGAAGCTGAAAATGCATATCTTTATAGTTGAAGCTTAATTAGCACTGACTGCTAAAAGACAATAAGCTCTTATGGAGCTTTTTTTCAAGGCTTTGGTAGGTTATACAAAGTCATTTTGAACAAATGAAATTGAAATCTTTACCAAAGATGTGCACTTGTATTAGCTTTGCAAAAACATGATTTCATTTTGAATCAAATGCTTGAATCAAAAGTTATAGGGATAGCTCAAGCACCATGCTAATAGAGAGGGCAAGCAATCATACAAATTATGAATTTTTTCATTAACTTTGAACACTCATATCTTGCAATCTATGAAGCTAAATGGGTTGAAAATTCTTCTACACATTTTTACAATAGGATGTGAAAATAGTTTGTGGTCTAAAATGAAAAAAAAAAAATTCCCTAATTTTTCACACTCAATGCACTAAAACTACAGATTTTTGAATTGAACAATTTTTTAACCATTAGCTTAAATTATAGTTTAAATTCAAGAAAATTTCCCAAAATTTTTGTTTATATCTTGAAAAAAAAATTATTATGTTGACAATTGGAATTTTTATTTTTCAAAAAAATAAATCTTCTAAAAGTAATTGAAATCTTGCTCGTATAGTTACTTTTTTTTACATCCTCTTAATGCAAGATGATTTTGGGTGCATTAAACTTCTCCATTATCTTTGAAAATTGGCATGCAAGTAACTAATATAACCACCTATCCAATGGTTCTAATTTTCAAAGTTAGATAATGCCTCTTTTTCCACAAAGTTGAGTTCAAACTATAGTGACCAAGGCCCAAATTTTATTTTCTTCTAATTTGAAACATTGTAATCTCACAATCTATAACCTAGTCAAATGTTTTGAAATTTTTTCCACACATATGTAGGAAATTCTAATATAAATTAGAATGGTTAAGAATTTGAAAAATATTTTTATATTTCAACTGTGCTTAAAGCATTAGAAAGTGGTAGTTTGGGATACTTTTTGTAAAAAACACTCTTGATCCTTTAAGGGTTAAGACATTAAAACCTTGAAACTTCATATTTGAACTATAATTTTTGAATATTATTTTGTTGAAGGGGCATTGCTATATTTATTGGCACAATCTTACAAGGACAGAGACTCACAATGATTCCAATTTTGTAATTGCAATCCCCATAGAAACTTTCATTCATACTACAAAAACATGAAACTTCTATTTTCTTTTCTTCTAGTGACTCCCACTAGAACATATTTAGCCTTAAGGTGAACTGGTGAATGCATAGGTGGGTGGGTCACTTTTGTATCACTATGCTATTTTCAGGAAGTGCTTCGTATTCAAAGATGAATTAGACATAGTAAACTTGTGCCATTGAATGAAAAAAAATGTACATACATAGAGAATTTTATTGTGTTAAAGATTGTGGTCAATTTTTAAATTTCATCTTAAAGTATAGGGATTAGGGACTTTTGAAGGTGAAAATATGGACTATGACAAACCAAATAGCAAACTAGAAATGTCATTTTCTTTGGAGGTTTTCATGAAGAAAATAAACACACTTTTGAAATACCAACTTATTTTATGTTGTATTTTAGGTTTAGAGGCCTATAATTCGTTTCCTATTAAGTAAAATAATTTCTAGAAGTATAGTTATGAACTTTTAAAGGGTTTGATTTGAGCCCTTTTTTCCAAAGTCCATATAAAGGTCAAAAAAAGGTGTTCTATTTTTTTTCTTAAAAAGTGTATCATAAGAAAATCTTTAAGTAGGCTTGATGTTGAAAATCCAATGGATCATTAGAAGATTTTTGAGGGGATTGGCAGCCTGTGAGTTCCCTAGCCTTGAAAAAACTATGAAGACAACCAACAATGTAGTCTAACGTGGCCAAGACCGTGCAACATCATTTAAAAAAAAATATTAAATGAATTCAAATTTTTTTGCATTTTAAAAATTAAATAATTAATTGTTTGATTTTTTAATTATTTTCTAACAACCAGTTGTTCCCTTTATTGCAAGGGATAGTGAGGGGAACAAAGTTGAAATAGGCTTCCTATGCCCTCAAATCTCCCCTTGTGGAACATCCATTAACTCATCCAATGTATCAAAAACTCATCAATATATGAACTTAAACTAAAAGAAAATGAGAGATTTTGCAACTATAATGTGCATCTTGTTTTGTAGTTGGCTAGTTGCATAGGACATTTACAACTAAGTGACAATCTAGAGTCCATAGTTGTAGTGGACAAGTTGCATCAGTTGTAATCTAGTCATGGGGTTTTTTGTCATCTAATAGCATGCAAAGAACTTCATCAATATTTGCAACTTGTTTGCAATTTATAGATTTGTAGATTTCACAATATCCATATCTCCTTTCTTTCTAGATTTTAGGATTTTAGAACTATATTTTTTTTAGAATTTAGAATTTCAAATCTACCTTTTCTGGATTTCATAATTTTGGATGCACCTTCTTTTTAGATTTTAGAAGTTCAATTTCATAGATTTAAAGATTTTTGAATTTGAATTTTTCTTTACTTCTACAAATTATAGATTTCTTAGAATTCTATCAAAAAAATTCATTATACAAGACTACAACAAACTTATGAGTCTTATGTGTAATATGTCCAATCTAATGGTATTCTTTACAATTGATATAAAAGAAATGGGAATGAACTTTGAAAGCAACTAAGAAACAATTGATGTGCCACTAGAAAGCAACTAGGAAACAACTATGGTCATTTTAAAGTTGCATGATAGTTGTAAAGGACACTAGTTGTTTCCTAGTCATTTTTTGCAACTATAGAATGATTGCTTTGCAAGTAAAACAATGTATCAATATTGTAAAACAATGACATAAAACAATTACATTAGATTTGGTACTAATAAAGAGGATTAAAGTCGCATGATAATTGTATAGGACACTAGTTGCATAGAAGTCAATTGTGCCAGACATGCTTTTCTTCTAGTATTATATGGTGTCGACTATAAGCCACCTAATCATGCATCTCCTCCTCATGGTTTTACAAAAAAATTGTCTTGTTTAGTCTCCATTGCTCATATATTTTTGAAGTAGCACACTTGCAATGAATCAAATTTTGTAAGAACAAGGCAAGAATGCTAGCACGTGAGCACAAATATGAGAGTTTATGGGTCTTAAATCTAGTTATAGGTATGTACCTACAACCATTTGAAAGTGTTTATAATTTATGTACCTATAATATAGGCTCTCTTTAACATAAAAAGAGTTTAAAACATAGGTACCTATAACATAGACACCTATAACAGTAGAAAGTGTCTATAATGTAGACAATTAGGTTGATGGGTTCATAATTAGATTCTATACTTGTATGCTAGCAATCCCCAAGAATAGGGACCACCATGATCAAAGTAGTCACCAAAATACCTTAATTATTGGACCAATAGGTGCATTCTCTTTTTTTATAGTTAATATTGAAGTCATCTATCAACATTACAAAAAATTTGGATTCAACAATAGGTTGCTTTACTTTTTAGGATTGTGCAAATCTAGGGAAATAAAAAAGTTTTTTTCCTTTGAAAATAGCTTTTTAGTCTACAATCTTATAAAGTATACAACGTGATCACATGGGGAAAAAAATTAATTTTAATTTTTTTATGTATTTGCACATTTACATGCAATCAAACGGCCTACTACTGGGTCTAGATTTGCTCTAATGACCACTCTTGTTCTATGCATCCTTCTATAATTAATTAGAATCAATTGAGAGGGTGTTTTGTGTATGTTGGATGATTTGAAGGAAGGTGGAAATCAATCTTTTGCTTGAATTCATTTTCAATGAGTGGTATTAGATTTTCCCTCTTTGTAATATTTTTGACTTTCTTACATATGAAAATACGAATCCAAAGATCATCATGCAACATATTTTGACAATTTTCTCTTTTCTATTAATCTAAATCATAATCATAAAAATAATTGTTTTGAATTTGAACCCACCAAATGAAATGAAGCTTATCAACTCTAAATTTCATTACAAGTTGATGGTTTGAAAAATTTCTAAAATTGATTTTTTTTTTTATTGCAATTTGAACTTTGGACCTATTACTAAAGAGTGCTAATTTTTTAATTTTAGAATGACATGATAAATTGATTTGCACCACAATTTTTAAAACTTTTATATCCACATAAAGATGATATTTTAGTTTATAATTAAAAATCACAATAATTTTGGAATTTTTCAAACAAATTTGAAATTTTATAACTTAAAGAAGATATGTCATTATATTTCTAAAATATAAATCCAAGGAAGCCCATTTACATATAGTAGAAACATATAGAAAGAGGAACTTTGAAGTTTAAAAATGTGGTTAGAGACATGTCTTCTCAAAGTTAACCCCTAAAGGACCAAGGTGTGTTTTTAGGCAACATAACTTTTTTGGGAAGGTACATGTGAGTAGAGATTTCCATATTTTTGACTCGAATTCTAATAGGTGTAGACAAGGAATATCTTTTATATACACTAAATTTCATGACATTTGGAAATATGAGTCAAAAGTTATGGCCTAATATGTAGTTTATTTCTCAACTCGGGCAATGTGGGTGGGTCTGAAAAAATCTTTTTTTCAAATATAAAAATTTCAAATTAATTTTTTAAATTTATATATATATAGAAAGCTTTGAATCATTCTACTTTGATCAATGAGTCTAAAGTCATGAGGTGTTTTAGTTTGTGGGCGGTTATGGATTCTCTACTCCAAAATAAAATTTGAAGTTCTTTATTGAACTCAATTTTTAATATTATTGGAAAAAAATAAAAATATTATGTGGAAATTTTTTATTACAACATTACAAGTATTGAGATTGGCATTTTTCAATTCCATAACAAAATTATTAACAATTTAGTATTTTGATTCATTTTCTACTTTTTTCTACTTACTATTTTTTTCCTATATGTTGTACAATTCCAAATGATTTGAAAATTTTCAAGAATGTAGCCAACTTGCCTTCAAAAATGAATCCAAATAATTGCAACCATTTTGGACATTTTTCATACAAATGTGACCTTGTGAAGTGCAACTGCTTGATTTTTTGCAGGGCCAAAAAAAGGCTTTTTGTCAATTCACACTAATATCTTGCAATCTACATGGTGTCACAATGGAAATTTCTGAAATGTTTTCCACATATTCTAAAATTATCATACTAAAAGATCTTACGGTTGGATGTGTTTGAAGATGTTTTAAATTTTTTTTTGATACTTGTCCTAAAAATGGCAGTTTTGGAGCATTTTTGGTAAAAACATAGTTAAGGAATTTTAGGGGTTAAAAAGCAGATGCAATGTTTGTTTTGTGTTTGAAATAGTAGTACATACATTGAATTTATCTTATAGTAATCTCCATCACACACACTTGTGGAATATCTCCATCTACTTTGTGACTAAAACTTGCAATTGCAATATTTTTGGAAGTCTTGGTTATATTGTTATAAGGACATTGACACATTATAAGCACAATAATAACTGAGGTAGACAAATCCATTATGGACTTATGCCCAATTCATACCCTTAATCTTGGAACCTAATTTTTCTTTTTTGCATCCTAAAGTCTTAATGTCATAGAAGTTGCACCAAGTGTGCAATTTGGATTCAAAGGGTAGAAATTAGAGCTCAAAAGATTGGAATTGGCTTAAAACTTGAAAAGTTGCCATTTTATGAATTCAATGAATAACACCATGCCACTTCTTCACATGTCAAATGATTCCTACATTATTCCTCAAATGTGAAGGGACACTTTAGGTTGTCATTGGAACCTTCTAGAAATTAAAAGAGGCATATCAACAAGGCAAGAATATTTCTCCTCTACATCCACAATGCGAAGCTACATGATATTATTGCTTTGATTGCCTAAATGATGTATCTTCTTTTTTCAAAAATAGGTTGAGCAAAATACTCATGGAATATTATGTGGTATGTCATTTTCTTTTTACCTTTGATGATGTGAAAGGGGACCTTATTTGGAAATAGCATTTGTCACTACTTTCATATTTTAATACTCTGTATATTATTATTTTTTACTCTCACATTACAAAGTCCATTATCAAACATAGCTCTTGGATTGAAAAACTTTTATGCATTTAAGTAAGACTTTTTCTTAACACCCTACATATGCCACTCCTTTCTACTACAATTTTGTTGTTTTCAATGGCATGAAAGTTCTTTGCATTTTTTATCTTTTATTAAAAGAACAAATCTACAACCTTGAAAAATTCTTTGTAGTTCAAACCTTATTGTAACATACTAACATCCAACATATCCATTTATTATTGTATAATTTTTTAAGAAGAAGACAATTGGTGTTAACAGGGTTGACACGAAATCCGGACGTTCGGGACGTCCGGACGCGGACACTATGTTCGCAGCGTCCGCTGACATTCGCGGTCCCGGCGGACGCAGCGTCCGCCAGGACCACCCCGTCCGCCTTGCCCGTCTGCCCCGTCCGCCCAGACGGCCCTATTTCCCCCGACCGCCCTACCCAAACTGCCCCGCGGTCACTCCCTTAATCTTTAAACAATTAAATGTTAAATGAAGTGCAATGGTTCGCGATTTGTTATTAAAACAATGTCTCTTATAAGTTGAAAGATTATAAAGTTTGACCACGAGTCCATGATAGTCTTGAAACTATGAAAAAATTCCAATTCATTTTCAAAAAGCAAACAAAAAAAATTTGTGACTTCAAATATATATATATATATATATATATACTATTTAAAAAATCAAGATCAACACAAATACAAACATAATCAATATGGGCAAAATGTATTCAATTTAATATAGAATACCATACATTGTGCACATTTGGCTAATTGCACATAGAATTTTTTTCATTCCAACTCTATATTTTTAAACTAATTTTTAATGCCTATATAACCTATTCAACTAGTACTTCTGTATTACCAATCTAATATAAATGGCGGAAATGTTCATCTGGCATCAGCCAACGATATGTATTAGAAAATCACGTAATCACATGGGCCAAACTAGTATTTTCATCGTCAGTCTTTGAAGAAATGTGCTTCAAGTAAGCATAAAACACTTTTGCAAAGTCATAAAAGGCAAATTGTGTCGCATTAGGTGTTTTTCGTAGCAAGTTGAAATACGCCTCTAACATGTTGTTTCCATTCATCCGCCGAGCAATTTTTCGAATGGCATACTTTTCCGACTTACGTGAATACATCGGAATGACTTCCACATCTGCACCTGCTTTATGCAAATATGCAATACGTGGATCCACCCACCATCTCCTCTGCAAAGTTTGTTTCATCTCATCTACTGATGTGAATGTGTACAAAGACTTCATTGGCTGAGAAGCTAAGGTGGTCATATCCCAATCGCAAACTCCAATATACACACGTGACTCATCCTCTGGAAAATGCAACAAGATGTTGTCCGGAGAAAGATCATTGTGCAAATGTCCAGCAAGATGCAGGATAAATGCATGGATGGGTGGACCAAAACCGGCAGATGCTGTTTCCTAGGGAGTCCATGTACTCTCAAATTTTGGAAATAAGCTGGTAGGGTCGGATACAAGCCCTGTCCACGTGTCAAAGGCTAAGTGGCCGAATAGTTAGTGGGGCAGGACGTCCAGGCAGGCCACGTTCTGCGTCGCACGCGCGGTGAAGCAGGTTTTTGAACGTTGGGAGGATTTTGGGCGGGGGAATGGATTGGCCGTCGATTTGGATTGACTCTGAGGATCTATGGTCGTGGCTGTCAAATTGTGTCAGTTGTCTCTCTCGCAAAGTTCAGTTCCAGAGCGATTACACGCTTCCGTAGAACTTGTCGCATTTCTGAACTTTGAGTCCACTGCAAAATGATTAGGTTGTATGCTTAGACAAACTATTCATTTTCAGTGGGGGTTAAGGAAGAAATGGCCACGATGAATGATATTGAGGACTTGCAGATTTTAGAAGCAGGTGGGGAGGAAATGTGTAGAGGAAAGGGTGTTAAAGTTGAAGCTGGAGATCCTGCATCTTACGTAGACCCGTATTATGCAGAGCAACCACTAATAGTGTTTGATAGGATAAACCCAGTCTCACGCAAGGTATTCGCAGAGAAGTATGGTCTGTGCAATGAGGGAATCAGTCCCAAACGTTTGAAGATAGGGTTGCACTTATCTGAGGATGATGTAGAATTGTATTTCGGGCCTTGTATCAATAGGAACGGTTACAGGTATTCCTATACCGAGAATGAGGAATTCATAAAAGAGGTGGAGCTCAGGTGGATGATCTGCCACCAACGGACATGTGTGCCTAACTCTCGCATTATCAACAAGTCCGAGGCACGCGTTTGGGCTTTCGAAAAAGTGAAGGCCAGGAAGGTGAACTGGGCTGTCTTTGCAGAGTGGACGTGCCGAGACCAACTGTCCAGAGTCCAGCGTGTAAGCGAGAAGGACAACGTGGGGTCCGGGAGTTTGCTTGAGGCAAAAAGGAAGGTGCGCAAGAAAGAAGAAGGTCTCTTCCGGGCGATCCAAAACCAAGACCTTCATTCACCACATGAGACGTTACGGAGATAATGCCGGAGAGTAGCAACCAGCGCTTGAGCGACTTTCGTGAGAACAAATCTGTAGGTGAATGGCAGGAATACTTGGCTACATTAGAGAGAGAGTTGCCTTGCTCTGAAGATGTGGTGACAGCTTTATTCAAGAAGAAAGAGGCAGCAATCTTGGAGAAGGTGCGTGTGGTGAACGAGGTTGATTATGGGAGCAGATTGTTGATAAGCGCTGAAGAGAAGTTGCAACAGCTGAGGAGCCAACTTGATGAGAAAACAAAGTCAGAAACTGGATTTGAAGGGGACGATTCATCGAATCTTGAGATTAGCAATCTTATGAAGCAAATCGACTCTCAAGTTGGCGTCGTAGCTACATTTCGGCAAGTGAGTGGGCCTGGAAATGCCGATCAACATTCAATTTTGCTAAAATGTAAGCAGGCGGAGGAGACTTGGATAAACACATTGGAGAAGCTGGAAGTGTGGAGGATGCACAAGGTTGAACTCCAGTAGCAGTTGAAGAATATGAAATTGGGGCTTCAGCGCCCTGGACTATTTCCAACCCCGATGCCTTTTGTCGTGCTAGATCCAGAGGAGTGCAAGGTTCAACCAGTTGAGGTCTCCATTTCAGAGTGTCCGTTTTGTCGCAGGGGTTTTGAGCCAGCTTGGGATTGTAAGCTCGCAAGTTGCAAGCACGGTTACCATTCTTGGTGTGCATACACACACTTCTCAAAGTCCACAAGGTGTTTTCTAAAAACTTGTAATCAAGAAATGCATTCTGATTGGTGGATAATGGCTGGGGTAGTAAATCCTACAAGTTTGGGAGTTGAGGCGTCTATGTGGAATGCTAAGGAGGCTATAGGAGGAGCAAGTGGCGCTGAAGGTATGATCCGCCTCTCAAAACTGTAGAAAATCTTGATTTATTTTGCATGAGTGGAGTTCTTGTTCACAAGTGACTCTGTAGGACTGTTATTGTTTTTAGGGTACTAAATTTTGCTTCACTAGAACTATGGTGTATTCAGGTGATAGTCACTATTTACTGTTAAAAAAAGAGTATGCATGTGTTCAGTCTTAGATTGTCACAGTTGAGTCCCAAACTACCTCCTCATTGTTTAGAGACTGTTGTATACTTACCGAAACACTTTGACATTTGCAATGGTTGTGTACGCATAGTTCCTCAATGTCTACGTGTTCCCTTCAATAGTCCATATTACTAGTAGTAGAGTCAATGTAATTGAGATACGACCTTCAATGGCCTCTGAATTCAAAATATAAACCCCTAGGTAGTCCATGTTATATTGAAGTAGTTTGTGTTATCTCCAAGTAGTCCATGTTATACTCATTGAAGTCCATGTTACCAACAAAAAATCCCTAGGCCTTGCAAGTAGTCACCATTGTCGTCAAGTAGTCCCTACGAGACCCTAAAACCTCTTTAGACGTCTAGATTCTTCAAGAATTTTGATAGCAGTTGTCTTGACAACAATTTATTTTGAGAACCAATGATTACTGATAGCATTTGATGGAGTGCTCTACAGATTTCGGAAGAGCATCAGTCTCATACTCCACCCAGACCGGAAGACTCTCCATTCAACGCCGCTCCAGAATGGTTAGCCCCTCAGTAGGGAGTATCAAGCTTGCGAATACTCGCA
Source organism: Pseudoscleropodium purum (assembly GCA_963969395.1). Taxonomy (NCBI): domain Eukaryota; kingdom Viridiplantae; phylum Streptophyta; class Bryopsida; order Hypnales; family Brachytheciaceae; genus Pseudoscleropodium; species Pseudoscleropodium purum. The sequence goes on from OZ017795.1 coordinate 32,996,979, forward strand.
TGCAATCGACATTGCCAGTAACAGAACTGGAGGCCACGGTTCTTGCATTGCCTGAAGAGGAGCCTATGATGGAGACTCCGGCCACGGCATCACGCCCGCTACCAAGTAATGAAGTTGTTTCTGGTGATAAAAGAAGAAGAGGTGTGAAGAAAAATACGATCCAAGCTACAATGGAATTAGTTGCGGAGCCCAGTTCTAAAGAACAACATTGCTTCGAAGAAGACGAGGATCAAGCTACAGCAAACTTAGGCCGAAGCAAATCAGAAGACGGAGGGCATGAGGAAGGTGATGACGAGGCAGAGAATGTCTCTGCTGCAAAAAGAAGAAGGTCAGGTGGAAAAGAGAAGAAAACTCCTATTGAGAAAAGAGTATCCCAAGCAAGAATTACTCGTGCAGCTCAAAACAGGGGAAAATAAAGGTAAATTTTCAAAGCCATTCAATGATTGTACCTCTACTTTGAAGGAATTCTTATTGTTTTAAGTGCTGGTGATTGGGTCTTGTTGAGATTGCTTACATGCGGTTGGAATCTTTTGGGTAAAACCAGGACACGTATGTAAAGACCACCAAGACCATTGGCATCAGCTTCATCCATTTTGGCATCAGCTGCCCTGAAGCACGATGACCATGAGCCTCACTTGAGAGATGCAACCATGAACATTGACGGGAGCTGAGAACAAGGAATGCACTATCGGTGCATAGCTTTTTTATTTGTAGTGCAAAACATATACAGTAGTAGTTCTTCAGCTATACAAATTTTTGAAATTTTGTATTAGAGCTCAAAACATCAACCTTTGTTCTAGAGCTCAAAACATCAGCCTTTGTTCTAGACCTCAAAACATCAGCCTTTGTTCTAGACCTCAAAACATCAGCCTTTGAATTTGAGGCAATATCTTTAAGTGTTGGGTGCACTTTCTCTAAATATTGAATGCAACATTTTCTCAAAGTATTTGGGTGCATATTCCCTAAGTGTTGGGTGCATTTTTCCTAAGTGTTGGATGCATTTTTTATAAGTGTTGAGTACAACTTTTGTAATTGTGCCTAAGTGCTATGAAGTAAGCACAGGAAGTAAGCATACACATTTGCAATGATTATTCCATAATATTCAAAGAGAAGTAGTGAAGTATAACATATATCATTAAAAATGGTAGCATTTTGAATTTTTTTTTCCATATAGAATACTGGGCATACTATCTGAACTCCAGAATATCAAGAATTCGCTCATGGACTGCTCCATCTAATTTGTACATAGGATCATTTCTTGACACTCTATGGTCAACTGGCACCATGGGAAATTTAACAGCTCTAATGTCCCCCAAATGGACATGAGCTATCTTTGACTTCTTCAAAAAAACGTATGTGTCAATCCCTGTTCCATACTTCTGATAATACCTTGCTTGGACCACCATATCTCCAACTGCAAAATGCTCACCCTAAGGGCATATGAATGCATCTTGAACTACGTAGGGCTTTGTGCAACAAGCGAGGAGGTAGAAACTAACACCTTCCTCACTGTCTTCATCTGCAGGAGTAGCAAAGTTATCTCCCAGCTCAAGACAAGCACCCAGAAGCTCACCATTAGTACCAAAACCGTCCCATAACTCAAAATTGAATGCATCCTTCATTGTATCTTGGACATAAGCTACAGATTCTGGCCTCAACATCTCCATCTCCCAATCACCACACCAAGGCGTATTAATACATTCTCCCCATTTTTCATCAATACATGCAAAACAGAAGCATGCAAGATTCCTTTTTAGTAGTTTATTCACCTCCATTTTATTAACTGATTGCACAGAATGCAAATCCCTTGTGCCCTCTATGGTATCATTACATACTCATGCTCCCTGTCAACATCGTCAATGTCAACCAACCAAAAGGTCTTGTGCACTGGTCGGCGATCTCCTCTATTGTAGCTCGTCTCTGGCCTTTCACTCAAATTCTCACGCAACAAATTGACAATGTTAGCTGCACATTGCAACTTCGGACCTTGTACATCTAGTTGCTTTTGTCGGATGAATCGCTTTAGTACAGCCCCAGCTCCATCATGGGGCCCCTTTCCATGACCAGATCCAAAGAAACTCCACAAGCACTTGCAACCGTCAGTAATTTCTGGGTATCTATTGACAAAATACCAAGGAACTTTACTTTTAAACTGACTGCTGCAACCATCAGACCACACCCAATGTCTTCTAGGCTTGAAACCCGAAAGCACAAGATCCTCATAATGCAATGTGAGACAATGCTGGACAAAATAACTATCATGTGTTTTATCATCAGATACATAGAAGTGGTATTTACACAAAGTCTTTGAGCTTTCATCAGATGGATCAGGGTGAGGGTTTCTTATCCATGAAATTTGAACAAGAATAGTAACCTGATAATTATGCCAATGCATTGACTGAACTTTGTTTTGAACCTCAAAACTATAATTCTCTGCGAAATCAATTACAGAAACAATTGTGTCTTGAGGGAAGTTAGCTAAACACTCCCTGAATTGCCGATCTTCCCACTTCGCCACGAAACTATGTTTCACAAAAAACTGCAGCTTTGGTATGAAGTACTCTAAGAATTCAGCCGAAGTGGTATTCTTGTAAATTAACTGAAGCTTCTTCCGTACCTCCCCTTTCTTCGTAGTAACATCCTGCATTGCAAAGTGCTTCCACTGGACAAGTGCGTCAGAGTGGCCATCTTTTTCACGAGGGCAGATGGGTAAAAAGTCAATACCGCACTGGTCACATTCGCCAAAGACACAGTTTCTAGCGTGCCATTCACAGAATTCCTCACGAGGGCACAAAATAGCTTCTTGAAGCTCAGTTGTTCCACCATATATCAACTCTGATCCTTTGCAACAAGTATCATCACCCTGTAAACACGGCTGTTTGCAAAGACAACGTGCATGACCTTCTTGCCGACACAACTCTTCACAATCACATTCACAAACCTTTGAATTGTGCAAACTTGTTTTTTGCCTCATATAGTTGAAACCTAGCCGAAGTTCTTCCATCTCAACATGGTAGATGCAACAGTAGACATTTCGTTCTTTCAACTTCCTCACAAAAAAAGGTCGCAAAGAGTCAAACTTTCTTTTTCCAATAATGATGTTCGGGTGGCCGCCTTGAACCTTAAGAAAAACGCCATCTGCATTCACAAACAACCAATACAGCTTTATCAGAAAATACCTCTGAGGATCTCCATGAAAGACTCCCTAAATCCCATGTCATATTTAAAAAATTACTTTGAACTCCAACGAACTCACATGACTGACCACAATGTCCAAAGGAATTCATCAAATCTGAATACATTCCTTCAATACTCAATGGAAGTCTGATTCTTCATACTATCTCCCCGAATTTTCCAAATTGTCCTCATCTGTCTATAAGGAGGCCTACATGCCTCGATATAGTCCTCATGGGCTCACTTCAACTCCAGTAAACTCATCAAAGATTCTGAAAATGACCAGCCACTGAACTGCATTTCGAACATGTCTGAAGGAGTTCATCGATTTTCAATTACAGTTGTAAGAGTTACAAGACTGTCACTGCACGCTTGTCACTGCTTGTCACTGCAGGTTCTACTAAACCCTCAGAAACTCCTAGAACCAAACAATAGGTACTCCTTTCACTCCTCAACATCTCTGTACATTCCCACTAGACCTCTGAAGTACCAATGCAATACTCTCTCTAACTCCTCAAATACCCTGAACAATACAGAAAGACAGTACTTGTTCATCACACATTGAAGCGCTCTTAAACATTACTAAAAACAAATTGTGAACGATAGAGAAGCAAACCTGAGATTCCAACAAATATTGCGCAGGCTTTTCATCCCTAACCCCAACCTCCAAGCGTTTGGAAACAACATCTTTACGATTTGGACTCATCCTAGTCTCTGAAATCCACCAGTCAGTCACAATAGCCTTTGTTCTAGAGCTCAAAACATCAACCCTAACTTTCCTCACTGAGAGGTTCCAAGAGAACCGGTCAGCCGCATCCATCCTTTGTCGACGTTGTATTGCAGCTGCAATGTTTCGATGGTGAACTCTAAGTATCCTAGCCCTTTTTCTCAATGAGGTGGATCCACCGCCACTTACTGCAGCAGTGAGAAGTGCATGTTTCGTTGCAAGTTTTGCTGCAGTGCGAGGTTGCTTAACCTCTTCCAACGACAGCACCAACCCCGACATGATGGAGTGCTCCACAGTTGAAAGCCTACGAGCATCCTCCGGTAATGTGTCATTTGAGATCGGATGCTCCCATACCTTGCGCAATATTGTCTCCCTTGCCTTCGCACTCGGAAATGCACCAAGGGCCTTAGACATTGTCCCCACAATCGTGGAAACAACCCTCCTGATCGATCTGGAATCTACTTCGCCTTCGTCACTACGTTTTCGGGAACTAAGCAACGGTACAGTACATTTTCGAGCCTCTCTAATCGACTCTTCTTTGTCCCGAAGTTCTTGTGCCCTCTTCCGACTACGGCAAAGCCTCTGCCTCTCTCTTGCGGCGACTCTCTTGATCTCTACTACCCTCTCCCGCTCACAAGGTCCCTCCCTAATTCTTCCTTGGCGCCTCTCTCTTGCTTGAGTTGAACCCATTGAAACTCTTTCTCGTCAACTCTAAGGAGAATACAGTATACTACAACTTAGGGTGCACGAGTAGCAGGAAATTTTTTGAGCAAAAGTTGTCCATGCGCTTAGAGAGCAGAAACTCCATAAAATTGTTGCAGGACTCTGAATGAATTGCACACCTTCCCAGCCGCATCCGGCGAACCCAAAACCCTAAATTAGAGACGATGACCAGGAACCATTGATCTTAGGGCTTGCAAAGTCAATCGTTCGATTTGTGCCACGTGTCAGTAGGACAGTGTGGGCCAGTCTGCCATGGCCCATCAGTGAACTCAGACAAGCTTCTTATTCCAGATTGCAACATTTTTGAGAAACACCTCTATTCCTATGAAATTTCTTATTCATTGACTTGCCATTGTAGAGAGTGTAAAATAAAACGGAATAGAAGAAAAAAAATTTAAAAAAATTGAAGAGAAGGTTAGGAAAATGAGTCTTGAAAATAGTCACTATTCCAAAGTGCTATAAAGTCCCTAGCACACAAATGAAGTTACTCTTTTTGAATTGAAAAAAGTAGTATAGAATCCTTATAATGTCATCTATCCAATATTCAGTTCCTACATACACAATAAACAACTCTTATATTCCAAATTCATTCAAATTTAACAATCTGTCATACTGTGACAGTCCCTATGTTCCTACTTCAAAAGTCCCTTATTTCAATTATAGTATCATTAGTTAAAAATAAATAACAGAGTCCTTTATATGACCAAGTATGAAACAAATTCTCTTCGTTTTTTACTTAAATGCTCAATGCCTACCATGAGCAATAGGCCTTGCAATGACAAGGAGTCCCTGAAAACTGTTTTGTGACACTAATTTTGGTCCACCCATCCATGCATCAACCCTGCACTGCATACATTATATGCATAAACACCCATGTCAACTCCGTGCGCTTCTTCCGATATCGCCCTAAACGGTGAGCTTTTACAACCTCCTCTTCGGTTGGATTCGTATACATCAAGCGGATTTGAATGTTGTCTGGATAGTCCTTATCCATATTCAACATTTGTCGAAGAGTTCCACCATTCCACCAATACGCATAATCTTCACACGTCGATCCGTACACTGCAGCAAACCGTATCACACCCACGTGTGGAATTTGAACATCCATTGATTCGTTTTGATGTTCTAACTTTGCAAGATCGGGTCGAGTTTGGTGGTAAATGATTTCTTTGTCGCAAACTCCCAATAAGGAAGTATTCCTGGACATCCTTCAATACGAACCTTTCGAATCGTTGCATATCCACCTCTCATCGTTCTATCATCAACAACAATCACACGTACTATATCTGAAAGTGCTATGAGGTGCCGTTTGGTCCTTTCCGCTTCAGCAACTCCATCATTGCTTTTCCACCAACCAATTGAACCAACTCGATTGTGCTTTTTGGCGAATGGAGCACATCGCCCCCTAAACAAGTCCGCTTTCAGAATCACTTCTTCAAACTGGGCGTCATTGGGTCGATATTCTTTGCCATGTTTAACCAAAATGACTTTGGAATTCCACAAAGCGTCATGAACCTTGTTCTCCAAACATTTGGTGAAGTACGTTTTATGCATTTCGTCATGCCACTTCGCCACATTCAATGCATCCAACAACATCTGTATCATGTCTACCTTGAATTTAGACACGCACTCCTCTTGATATCTAATGTACTTATTGTCTAAAGACAATGTTGTTTCCAATTCATAAAATTGAACGATGCGCTCAATCATGAATTTCTTGCATTCTTCCGAAGGACTTTGGCGAGCTATTTCCAAGTTCGATGGTCCCTCTCCATGTTTAAGCTTCGCAACCTTCTTCTTCCCCTTCGACATCGTGACAAATGAAATTAATATAGATCAAATTTTTTAATTTGAAATTGAATTCACGCGCAAGTGTCCAAAAAATTGGCAACAAGGGGGCCCCAAGAAATCACTCTTGCCTTGCCTCGGAAAAGAGCCAATGGAGGATGAACCACCAAGCTCTCCGCTCCACCTTGCATTCACAAGGGGCAAAGCAAAAGTGACAATGCGGATGGCCCGTCCGCCCATCTTATTGGGGCGCGGACGGCCCCAAACCGTCCGCCCGATTGGATGGGCTGGGGGTGGCGGACGCATCGGCCATCCACCTCCCCGAAACCCTCGAGCCCCGTCCGCCCGATCCGACGGGCAGCGGCGAACGGACCCAAACCGTCCGCTTGATCGAACGGGCCGTGGCTGGCGGACGCATCAGCCGTCTGCCTCCCCAGAACCCTACAGCCGCGTCCGCCCGATCGGACGGCCACGGGCGGACAAATCTGGTGTCCGCCCAATCCGACAGGTCGCGGTGGACGGCCCCAAACCGTCCGCCCGATCCGATTTATTTTCCATATTTGAAAATAGAATCTGAAGAAGAACCACTAATTGTCTAATTTGGGCATTTCTTCATACCAATAAGAAATCATTTTAGTTTTTAGCAATCGTTGAATGAAAAATAAAAAAATTTCAAATATTCAAATAATTCAATCTTTCATAAATTAATTAGAAATACATTTATACCATTTAGGAGTTTCCAAATGTAATAAACACACAACAATAATTTCAAAATACACACCATGCTAGTACATATTTAACCTCGAATGCTGAATTCAAAAATAAACATAATATGGCTCTTATAAAGTTACATTTCTTCTTCATATTTTTATTATTTATCAAAGTCGCTTATAGCCGTATACATCAACGCTATTATAAAATAATACAATGATGTCTTCAACAATATGCTTGCCTACATACATACTTGGTGTACACTATTATACAACACTTTTTGAAAAAGTGAACAAAATTGTTGTTCAAAATTGTTCTATTCATTTAAAATTTTGTACTACTTCTACCAATCTAGTGCTCTATACTTGTCGTGAGAGTAAAAATGAGAAAATCGAGCAAACACATGCTCACTATATACTTGTATGTTTTTTTATTCGGAATCTGAATCGGACTCAAATTGTTGACCACTGCCTCTTCTTTGTACTCCAATGAACGGACCACCTCTGTAGTTTCCGTGATATCCACTCGGTGCACCTCCTTGTCCATAATTTGAACCTCCAAAAGTGGAAGGAGGAACCGGAGTAGTAGGCTCTGATCCTCTTTCATTTGAAGCCCCGTAATAAGAGGCCCCATGATGCCCGTATGAATCACTTCTAGTTGATCCCGAATAGTATTGGGCGCTTCCGTGAAGAGAGCAACTATATTGCGGGGTTACATGGCTTCCTCCACTACCTTCGGAGTCCACTTGAGTGGGCATCGTATAATATGAACCAGATTCAGTAGACCTACTATAGTGCGTGTTGCCATAGCTACCTGTTCGACCTAGAGAGCCAATTTCAGGGGGAGTGCCATAACGAGAACTAACTGCACTTGAACCACCATAATGCGTGGATCCATAGCTCCCTCTTCCACCTTCATATCTATTTTGAGGATCGTAACCAGAGTATGAACCACCTCTTCCATGTTCAGATTCTCGCGTTCCATGTTCATGTCCGTAGGACCCACCATGCCTATCTTGCCATCCACGATCTTGAAGGCTTCTGAGTGTTGCCTCTTGCATTTGTTGCTCGAATTCAATTCATTCTCGTTCTTCTACCCGCTCATGTCTAACTCCAAATGTGACAGGCGCTTGCATATCATCGTCATCTATCCACGCATCTTCAGCATCTCGTAGAACAACTGAAGGTTGTTGTAGATAACCTCGATTAGACCATTCTGGCATGCAATCGCTTGCGCCCCTCCATTGTGTATCTATAACGGCATCCGTGCACGTATAGTTCTCCACATTGCGACCTGTAGCAATACGCCAGTCCACGTCCTTGTGAAGTACAATCTCTGCTCAAACCATTGCCATAACATTATAATTCATTATATTTGGTTTGGCGCTTTTAATGCCAAGAATTCGATGCACTTGTGTGTATCGTTGTTTGAAGTGCTCACTTTGGCACGTAGACATTTGTCCTTCCCAACGTGGCGCTTGGTGCTCTATACGTTCACGTCGCCAAAGTTTTTAAATGTGAGTCATTTTTACATACTTCTTGCACATTGAGCAATCCCACACTCTTGTTGGTTCTTCTTCCCATCCCGGTTCACCCACGCACAATGGATCGGCCCAAGCATCCCAATCGAACAATTGGGGTCTTCCCTTTCGACTACTTTTTTTGGGTGTTCTATCTTTCGGCATGATGAAGCTGAAGCAAAGAGAATGAAACAATTAGAAAGCTTAAGAACCAAAATTTTGATTTAATTAATTAATTAAAATTTTACAAGTGTGAACTTTGTGAAAATTTGTAACAATGCCACAACAATCGTTCACTCAAAGCGGAAGGGGCGCGTAGAGCTTCCAATGCACTGGTCCGCCCACTCCAAAAGAGAACGATTGTTCGGAATGAGCCGTCCGCCTCCCCATATATATATGCGGACGCCCCGAGGCGGACGTCCAGATCATGCGGACCACATCAGTCCGCGTATCAATCAGACGGCCGTAACCGGGCGGACGGTGTCCTATTGTAGATTTGTATATTAGGTAAAAACATATTATAATATGTTATAGTGAGTAGCTTCAAGGTGATGCCGCTCTGACATCTATTTAAGAGAGTAGTTTGCCTTAGAACTTCATTACATTCGAGTAGTGGATTTTGTTTTCTACTTTAGAGTTAGAATGTCGAACTGGAGGGTTTTTTCTGAGTCTCAAGATGAAGAGCTTCAACCAGAGACTGAATTCAAGCTTTCATTGTCACAACTACCAGATCAACCCCTTTTGGTACGGGATCTTGCATTGCCACTTAGACATCCTCAAGATGAAGCTAGGCCTTCTAGACCGCCGAAGCAACCTCGCGTGGAGCGGCGATGGCACGGTAATCTTGATACCAATGCTCGTGTTTTGGTAATCTTGCTCCAAGTTGGGTGTGTTGAGCCAGGTACTCGGGAAGTGACTTTTGAAACGAGTTATGAGGGCAAAAACATCGACCATTATTATTGTATGGTACTGCCGGTGGAGGGTAGTCGTGGCCACCAACGTTGGTTGGAAGGTCCAGTCAACCCATTGATGAAGTCCAAGCGTACAAATTACATTGCTGCCACTATCAAACGCATTCTCAACTTTCTACAGATGAAGTGAAGCTGTGATTGGAACTCTAGTTTTTTATCTCTAGTGAGCATTTATTAAATGTTAGTTACTAATTTTATACTTTGAGTATTTTATTAAAATCACAGTGTGTGATTATAAACGTATAATGAAAAGTTAGTGATAAAAAGTTAGTTATGGTTTTAGAGTAAAGGGAGTGTGAATGGGGATTTAGTTTGGGATCTTAGGTGGGGTGTTAGTAGGGGCATGGGCTGATGTGCCCCACCCCTTACTTTAGATAGGAAGGAAAAGAGGGAAAAGATGCTTAGTTAGTGTGTGGAAGAAGAGAGAAGTATGTGTGTAGGAGGGAATAGAGAAAGTTGAGTGTGAAAGAAAATTCGAAACTTCGAAGAGTGATATCTCCCATTTTATAAGGCCTTTGATAATGAAATTTGGTGAAATTGCCTTTTCAAAATGAGTTTGCAAATTTGATTTGAAGTTAGGATGAAAAAGTTATGAGCGTTTGAATCTGAGAAATTTTAGTGCCTTTCATGAAGAAAGGCTGAGACTTTGTCAAGCCATAGCTGACGTTCAGTCCATCAATTTGCAAAGGGACTTTAGAAGCGTGTTCATCTTAATTTTAACTTCCCAAAGAGTCATTAAACTTAAGATTTGGAGTTTGGAAGAAGAAGTTATGGAGGTGTGATGACTTGGAGGTTGGTTGCCACTTGTGAAGAGCAAGGCCGAAACTTTGGAGGGCCATAACCTTCGGTCAGTATAAGGATTTCTTTTGAAAATTTTAGGAGTGTTAATTTGTTTATTTATCTCTCTAAATAGCTATTACACGAGCTATTTGGAGTTTTATTGAAGAAATTATAGAGTGTAGAAGTGCAGAGGTTGAGTGGGTTCTCAAAATAGGAGACCGAGACTTTGTTGAGCTGTAACTTATGGACAGAGTTTTAGTTCTTAGTGAAATTTTTACATGTTGTAGCCGGACGTGTTAGCTTTCCAAACTGCTATCACACTTGTGTTCAAAGTTTGTGAATCAAAAGTTATAAGAATTTTGAAGAGATAGTGGTTGGTTGACAAGGAGAAGAGCCGCCACTTTGTTTGCCTATAACTTTTGGACAGTAGTTTAGAATAAAGTAAAATTTGGAGAGGTGTTATTTTACTGAGTTAGCTTTTCAAAATGCTATTGCACTTAGCATTTGGAGTTGTGAGACATCTGTGGCACTAGATAAAAGGTCGCAGCTACTTTAGGGTACGGCTTTGAAGATTTCTCATTGTTTTTATCAAAACATGAAGACTTGAAGATTGAAGACTTGAAGATTGAAGAATTGAAGAATTGAAGAATTGAAGAGGAATGTTTTGGGTTTTTTTTTATATGTATGTGTGGGATGTGGCTTTGTTATTCCTAGCCTGATTTGGAGGCTCGTTGTCTTTTATTTCCTTTTGCTTTGTAACCCTGGTTGCAGGCGGTCTGGGTAAAACCAAGACTCAACCCCATTTATTATCGTAGTAACGAAGTGGGGTTAATGGCCCACATGGTCGAGACTTGCTTGTTCTCACGGTCTGGAGTTTTGGCTAGCAGACCGTGAATTTGAAGTTTAGAATCCCATCATTCGGACGGTAGCTCGTGTCTACTGTCCCGTTTTACCCGTCCCGTATCCCGTGGTTTCTTATCCCTTCTTTAACCCTTATACCTAACTAGAACCTACACAGGATAGGCCAACGGGCACCATTTGAAGACTGAAGATTGAAGAAGACACCCAGTATACAACAAACAATAGTAGCCAAACACCCCATGTGTTTCTAAAGCGCGCTCCTCTCTACCCGACAACAGGTATTGGGGCGGACGGGGCGGACATGGCGGACAAGGCGGACGGGTATCGGGACGAACGGGGCGGTCGGGGCGAACAAGGCGGACAACTCATCTTAAACCCTAAACCTAATGAAGCAAATTGTTCTTTTTTCAGAATCTAACGGTATAGATGTTTAACTTCTAAAGTTCTTTTCACTAAAAACACTTCAAAACTGCCAATAATAGTGCAAATATCATGTCTTAGAAGAAAAATACTTTGGGGCATATGTAACCGTAGGATCTTGTAGTAAATTAGTTGAAAAAAATGTGGAAAAAATTTTAGACAAATCCACCATTTGGATTGTAAGATATTAGATATTGAATGTTTCATTTAAGGGGGCTACTCAATTATGTCTATTAATGAACAATTGGTAGGCTAACAAACCTAACTTAGCATGTATTTTAATATTTGTTGCAATTGTTTTAGGAATATTATAACATAACACTATTATAATATTCTTATAAATGATATAGTACTAAATCATTTCAAAATCAAGAACATTTGAACACAATTTGTCAATCTTGTCTTCCATATTCCTTTAATGATATATATATATATATATATACATATATAAAATATATTAGATAAATCAACATGAACAAATCAATGATTATATATTTCATAGATCTATTCTTCATCAATCAAATAAGAGTGCATGTTCAAATATAGACAAAGATGGTTTCTCCATTTGTTCCCAAAAAATAGATAAACAAATAGAGAAAGATATGAAGTCAATGTTACTTGGAGAATTGGAGGAATGGAGGGAAAGAAATTGAAGTACTCAATTGCATTTTATTAAATTGGAAAATTGCATGTGGATGGCATGAATTAATCTTCATAGATGCTAAACTCATACCAGTTGCATTTCAACATTTATGATTTATGCAATTGATTGAATTGAAAGCTCTTGTAATTACATTTTCAAATTTTCGATTCAATCATTCAAATTTGCAAGAGTGATTTATGATAGATTTATAACTTTAAATGTGAAAGCATTCAATGCCTTTATGCGTTTGTTCATCAATATATTAATTTTAAATAAATAATTTTTTTTTTTATAATATATGCATAAACCATTACATTAAAAATAAAAAATAAATAAAAGCCAAGCCAAATAGGCTGGTCAAATGAAGAGAACAAAAGAATAAGAGCCCTACGAGACAGAAAACAAAGGAAAAAAAAGAAAATATCAAAAGGATTCAAAGGAAGGAACAAGATGCATTCTTGTAAGACCGTAGAATACATAATGATTTCAAAATTCAAACACAAATATATTTTCTATTTCAATGAGAGTCAAAAATGAACTATCTTGCTCTCAAAGATTGTACAATGTACACGTTATACAAAATGAACATATAACAGAAAGAGTAGAAGACATCGTTTATCATGATTGAAAATTGAAATGATTTTTTCTTTCTATGTAGAATATTTTATGAAATGTAACAATGTATTTAATTATCATAGTAATTGGTAGAAATCTTTGTGCAATACATAGAAACATTTCATTCATGTGGAATTTTTTCATTTATTTAGGATTAAAATTGAAGTATTATACTCTACAAAGTACAAACCGAAAACAATACCATATACCTAAGTTCAAAAGTTTGCAATTGTTTCGTGAATTCATTTTGAAAACTCAAACGAAGAAATATTTTATAATCAATATCTTGTTCATTTGAATCATTTCAAAAATCGAATTCCGAATTCAATTCCTATTTATAATAGAAATTATATTTGTCAATTTTTTAGATCTTTAAACAATGAACCCTCTTTTTTAAAATTAATATTTAAAAACATCTGAAATAAGAATATTGGAATTACCCTTCAAAATAAATATAGCACATGTATAATGTATTCTACTCCACCAACTCAAGTAACGAATTTTTCTATGTTTTTAAGGAAAAATATAGCCATACATGATTTGAAAGTTAAAACATTGATTCTTTTTCTTTGTTTTCAAATCTAATCAAAATTTCATTAAAAAATATGAAAGACTCGATGTTCATTTGAAGATCGTGATGCACTTTTAAAGAGAAATCACAACCTTTCATTAAATATCATGAGGCTGAAATCCATTAAACTGTTATTCTAATTATGTATTGGAGCCTTTTTTTAAAATTTCATTTGCTTACAATGAAAAAGGAATTGATTATTTCTGCAAAACATTTGATTTCCTAATGAACTTTAAAAAAATCCCTACCATTTTCAGATCTTCTCAAAACCTATTTAGAGGAATAATATCAGTAAATAATTCAAATATATTCAACTTAACCACATTCCCTTCATTCGTAAAACAATTTAGGAGAGAAAAGAAAAGGTTTAGGGTAATTAGGGTATAAGGTTTAGGATTTACATTTTTTTTTAAAATAAAATGATAAATCAATTACATTGATCCTCATGTAGTAGTGATTATTAGGTTTTTTTTTTTTAGAAATGTTACCGTTCTTTTTAAGTAATATCGACCTCATAGGATGCTCCAATGGACAACTAGGCGGACGCCGGCGGCGGTTAGTGTTTAAGTGGGGCGGTCGGCGTGTCCAAAGCACAGACGGCGTCGGAAGGCGGACAATGCGGACAGTCCGGGCGGACGCGCCAATCGGACGGGGCGACAAGCGGACGGCGCGTTCGCTGCCGAAGCAGACGTCGTCGGTCCACGCGGCGGACGCGAGGTTCAGGGCCGCTTCGCGCGGTTCGGGGCAGGTCCGGCGGCGGACAGCTATAAGGGTGGAGTGACTTTCATTTCTTCTCACTTCAATTCTCCTTCGGTGCCAAGTTGGATGTACTACTATTGCTTTATGCGCTAGTTGCTCCTACGGGGTGGAGAGTTGGGGTCCTCTATCTTTTGTTACTGTGTTGCGGTTGATGCCATCACTTTTGACTATCACGTGAGATTTTTTTATTCACTTCAATTGGTTATTGAATCCAATTGACAATCATGAACGGCGAAGGTGATCAAAATATGGATGGGGTGACTCCGAAAAGCGAAGTGAAAAAAAAAAGCAAAGTGAAGGAGGCTACGCACGACCTTCGGCTTGACATTTTAAATGACCCTACAATTAAAGCAGAGAGCGGGTGGGAAGATGAAGATGCGGAGTATTGGACATCAAAAATGTGCAGGACCTATGTTAAAATGTACCACATTGACAAGTTGTGGCCTCAGGAGTCGCACAAGAGTCATACATGGGATTTTTGTTGTAAACCATGGACTTGCAACAACAAACATTTTGTCCATCGATCTGAGGATGTGTAGCGTGTTCTATTCGGAAACAAGCGCAGAAGTAAAGGCTATATTAATTATAGCGTGGCGTGTATGGTTTATGCGGAACTTATATTAGAGCGCAAGATCGATTGGAGCACGTTTCCGACGACAACAGCTTGCCCACTTCTACTTGAAGCCAATCAAAAGGACATTCCCGACTTGTACAATTCAGAGGGAGAAACAGAAAAAGTATTAAAAAATAATATTGAGGTGAAAATGGATGGTGTGGAGAAAGCCTCAAATGTTGAAGAATTACGGTCTGTACAATCTCCAACAAAAGCAATCAATGAAAGCTCTTTGAAAAATGTGGGGAAAGATGTGGAGAAAGATGTAGAGGCGCAGGAGGATGAAGTCTTTTCCACAGCTCCAACGCGTTTGACCTTTACACCAAATGTTGCGGCACAAACGCAAACGGAGTTTGTAAACAAAGGCAAGGTTTGTACAGAACGCGGGGAAACTTCAAAAAGTAAAGTAGACGAAGTCTTGGCGGAGAAAGTGGCAAAGGCTAATGCTACAATTGATAGTCTGATAGCCAACAATTGTTTTGATAGTTTGGTCTACAAATCTCCGCCTGTGCATCAAGGCGTTGAATCTAGTCCAGCTTTAAGTTTAGAAGACAAAGTACATACGCCTCGTGGACAAGGCGTGACGATTGATAATATATCGTCATTATGGAGTTCCGAGCGTAAAAGGCAGGCGGAGGAGTTTCCGTTTACAGCGGTATTGCCAAGTCCTCTACATCGAACCTTGCAAGACATGTCCAATCCAAAACAATTGGAAAATCTTTTGAAGCTCTCGGTTCAGTTTGCTAACCTTCATGAAGAAATAGGCAGATCGTCTAACCCCGATGATGGTGCTACTGTTGTTCCAATGAGTCCACTTGCAGATCCAAAGGATGTTGCACATATACTTGATACAACTTTCAAGATGACGATGTCAGTTGAATTTTTAGCGCAAGTTGCTCCGACTTTTATGAATTTGGCCAAGGAGTTTTCTTTCATGGCACCAGAGATGTTGAAAGGTGCTATAGCATTTCAGAATCTCACGAAGACTTTCGGACCACTTTTCGAAGAAAGAGATGTTCACATACTACAATTGGTGGAATATGAGAAGAAAATTGTTGACCTTAGAGGAGTGGAAGCAAGGTGCAAAGTGTTGGAGTTGAAATTAAAGACTTCGGAGAGTG
This sequence comes from Pseudoscleropodium purum, assembly GCA_963969395.1. Taxonomy (NCBI): domain Eukaryota; kingdom Viridiplantae; phylum Streptophyta; class Bryopsida; order Hypnales; family Brachytheciaceae; genus Pseudoscleropodium; species Pseudoscleropodium purum. The sequence goes on from OZ017795.1 coordinate 33,012,975, forward strand.
AGGTTGAACATTTAAATCAACAATCATCGAGGCAAATGGAAGAGTTGATGAAGATGCGTAAATAGATTGCAGAATTGCAAGAGACCTCCAAAAATCCAAGTGAGGTTGCAGTCTCACCAATGATTGTACTCGAAGACAGTCAAGAGACTCAAGAGAGTGAAGATAAGCTCTCTCTTCCTTTCGATAAGGCCGAAGCAAGCGACAACCCTGCCATTGTGAATGTACAAGAAAGTCATGATATGAGCATGTTAAAAGCGACACAACAACCATCAATGGAAAAGCTTTCATCCGTTTACGTGAATGCGGAGACGCAAACGGAGAGTTGTGACTTTGAAGAGTTGAAGCATAAATTGGAGGAGGCAATTGAAGCAAAAGGAATCGTTCAATCCAAGTTGAATCGATTGCAATTGTGCTTGGATTTGAAGAAGTTTATGCCATCTAGCGGCTTGGAGTCTCGATGGTTAGCATGGATACAAAGACTCCAAGATAGACCCTCTGTAGTATCTCGAGCAATGGCAGGTCTTCAAACATTGGCAATGGAGTCGAATGAAAATTGCGATGCCATTCAAAGCTCTTTGAGTTGGTTCAAGACTATGTTTGACCAACATCCTTCAAAAGGATGTACAGAGATCACATGTTAGGGAGACATGGATGCCATGTTTGAGCGGTTAAACCACACAAAGAAGGACCAAGCTCCACCCATCAATTGGGCCTTAGAAGTAGAGGAAGGATGGGTCCCTTACAATACACTTTCAGCACACATCAATGTGAAAGACAAGCGAGTGGTGTATACTTGTGATCCAGCCTCTCCAATCTTGGATGGTTGTTGTAGCCTTTGCCAAGGCCTCTTCAGACCGGAAGGTGCGGTAACCATGGGCCAATGTCGCCACACTTTCCATGTCACTTGCATTATGAAAGCATCACTCATTCGTTCGGTATGTGCCGAGTGTCGTAGTCCATTGAGTGCTAGGTTCTACGAAATGTTTGGTATCTTGGAAGCTATGCCTCCAAGCCACGAGTACAATCGTTGAAATCTTCCTCTTGATCAAGCGCCGTACAAATTTCAAAATTATCAACATTGGGGGAAGCCAATCCGATGGAATGCAAATGAACAGAGGCATGATTTCTACGAGGAATCTCAGCGACCATTGGATTTGGATGTGTGGATGACTCACAATAGAGAAGTAGAATTGCAGGCTCGAGGAATCGTAGATGACGCTGCCCGTGAAATGTTTTGTCGCAACATGGGGGGACATTGGAGCTTGCAACACCAAAAGTTCTTTCGTTTTCTAGATAAAAAAGTGGAGAGAGGACCAGAAGACAGTTGGATAGAGGTGAACCATGGAAAAGAGTTCGATGAGCAGTATAAGGCATAAGACCACACCCTCGTAGGTAGGGCCCTTCTATTGTCGAAGTTGGAAAAGGCTGCAAAAGTTCGTGCTGTCTACGATACAAATGGACTAACAAGCACAGGACATTCATTTGTAGATGTGGCAGCAGCATTTGATAGGCGCATTGGCGATATTATAGGGCATTGGAAGGCTTTCCTATTGGATGGAGACTGCCTCACAGTATGGCAAGGGAAAGGAGATGATGAAGTTGTTCAAGCGATGGTAGATCGTGTGGAGAGCAACTTGAGAACCTTGAAGGCAGACGAAGTCGATTTATCACCGAAAAGAAAACAAAAAAGGAAGCGTGAAGAGGACAATGACTTCTCTCTGGAAACCAAGAAACAATTTCATAAGGTGAACATCGAAGTTCAATCTGGAGGGCGAATAGTCCGTCCAAGTCAACAACGGTCAACTCGTCAATCATCTGCTAAACTCCTCGGTATAGCAGATTTTCCTTTTGTTTTGGAAGAAGGTAGTGGTCCATCCGGTGGAAAGTAGGATTTGAGGAGAATTTTGTTTTTTAAAAACAATGGTCCTTTCATTGTTTAAAAACAAAAAAGAATGTGAAAGATTTAGATCTTAAAAAGATCGTATAGGATTCAATAGTGATATTGGAACTATGTTTTCATGTATTTTGTTTATACATATATATTTATATATAAAGATGCTATATTTTCATTTGCGTATAAAAATATTTTTATATGTACATCTTATTTTATGTGGATGCATTCATTTTTGATTGTGTAACATTCAAATTACATAACAATATAAAATTTTCTAATGACTAATGGCAATGCGAAGTCCGCCCCGTCTGCCCTGTCCGTCCGCCCCGTCTGGTCTGTACGCTCGACCACCCTGGCCGTCCGCCCCGCACGTAACCCTTCCGACGGCGAGAGGGACGCTGCGTCCGCTAGTGTCCGGACGTCCGGAAAACGGACGCTATTTTGGGGCGGACGTTGAGATTCGTCAACCCTGGGTATTAAGATGATTGTTAGCACAAAAGTAAATCAATTTTTTAGAGCATGATTAGGATATATTATTAGAAAAAGGATGGATATTAGTCAATACAACCCTTTCAATAAGTTTGTTATTTATATTAGTTTTTATATTAAAATTAAATTATACCTAATATGACACATGATTGGACTAGTGAAAGTTGGTAAAGCTAACAATAAGCTAATGTACAAAAATTAAAAACAATTTATAAAATGAGAATGTAAAGATGAACATTGATGGTTGTTTGCCTAGTCCAATTACAAAAGGTAATAGCCCCTTCATTACATTCAATAGTTTGCAATTCTATTGCCTTTTTTTTCCTAGAATATTCTAAAATATTTCATATTCTATCAATAGCTATGGGAGCACGTTGCATTAAGTAGGAGAATGGTGAATAGTAATCAAAAGTCACGACTCAATAGGGTTGTAAAATATTTTAGCTCACAAATATACCCCATTCAAATCCCAAATTTTTTGCTTGCCAATTGTACCTAACATCATTAGTCTTCATTAGCCACCTATGGCACTCAAATAATGTGTTGTACATTCATATGTACATCAATCCTTTAAAATAACTAAATCAAATTAAATTGAATGTGTCATTGAAAATGTACTATTAATAAATTCCTTGTCACTTTGGCTAATTAATTTATTGACCGACTACTATCTTGGCTCCTAAACACCATGGATGCTTGGAATGAACTCCATGGATGCTTGGAATGAACTCCATGGATGAGGACCATGAAGAAAAAGGCAATCTCTCTAAAGGCTATTGAATGTTATATCTACTTCAAGTTCTTCAAAGAAATACAAAACAAAATTCAATTAAATCTTAGTATCACCTACTATGACATAAAATGGTATTAGGTCATTGAAATGGTTACCATTTTTTGATAAATTATCTCATATAAAATTTTTAAACAACTCAAATGCCTTGAACTTACTCAATGCTGTGGATATAGTATTAATAAAGTTGCACACAAAAAATAGGATAAAAATTATCCATTTTTCAATATGTACAAAGTCAAGTTGACCATTTAAAAAACATAAAATGTTCTTGGCATCCTCCTACAACAATGTTCTTTAGGCAATGTAATGCCCAATTGTCCTAAGGATAAGTAGGAACCTTCAAGTCTATTGAAAAAAAAATAGGTAACTATGTTTAACTCTAGAAGAACAAGCTCATGACCATTGATTTTACCCCCCTTGTCCATCACTCTATTTACTTCCATTTTGCAACTACATTGAATAGGGATATTAAGGGAACTAAGAAATTAAAGGGACCTGTCTTGAGAAATTGTAGATGTTTGAAACATGATGTACAACTCCTTGATACTTCAATGATAGACTAGTATGTCCTCTGCTATTGCCACGGTCAAAACAAATGAAAAAATAATTTTCTAATTTTTTTTATTCATAAAAACTTCAAATTTCAATAACTTTCACATTGTAGGTCGGAATGCCTCAAAACCAAGCATGTGCACCCCTCCTTGCCAAGGGCTTTCCAACAATACAAAACACACTAATGGGAGACCCACGATTTCGAAGATCTCAACGTAACAAATAAACTAACTAAACTAATTAACTAACTAACTAATTTAATAGAAGGACTAGTGTGCCATGTGCCGTTGCCACAGGCAAAACAAAAGAAAAAATAATTTTCTAACTTTTTTAGTTCATAAAAACTTCAAAATTCAATAACTTTTATACTTTAGGTTGGAATGCCACGAAACCAAGCCTATGCACCCTTTCTCGCCAAGGGCTTTTCGACAATACCAAGAACGTGAATATGAGATGCACAGTCTTGGATATTCTCAACGTAAGGTAAACCAACCTATGACAGTTCAATTGCCAAACAACTCATCATATGCAAAAAAATTCTAATGATGCATAGTTCAAGAATTGGAATGTACATCATTGGTATAATTTTGCTTGTAATAGGTTGGCTTCCATTTAGGTTGCCATTAATAGAATTACCTTAACAAAAACAAAAACAAACAAACAAACAAATAACCTAACTTAATAGGAGGATATTTATATAGTGCGTTGTATTGATTAATTAGTATGGATCCCCTCAATATTCCTATTTAGTGAAGATATGAGTGAAAATAATTATATTTATTTTTAAGAGGTGAAATAATATGTCTAATACAACTCATAAATTAAAATTTTCAAACTTTTTAGAAAAAATGTGAAATTATTGTGAATTTTTTTAAATGAAAAAAATCCTTATCAAATATACAATGTACTCAAAAAAATCTTAAATTTTCACCATAGATATATATTATAACAAACACCATCATAATATAAATCAAAGTTACCTTATCACTCTAAAATTGAAAACCAATAAATCATTGACGGTTATAGGCCCAAAGTTCATATTGCTATAAAACATTGAAATTTATGATTTTTTTTCAAAATTTCCAATTGGAACAAAAACTAGATAATAAATTTCATTTCATTAATTTGACTAATGAAAATGAATAAATTCAAAAAAGTCTTTTTGTTCACTAAAATTCACATCAAGATTCAAGAGTAAATAGCAAGAAATGGACCAAATATTGTACAAGGGTGATCTAAGGATTGACCCTTAAAGTTCCTTAATTATATTTTCACCAAAAACGCTCCAAAACTGGCATTTTTAGGATAAGTATCAAAAAAAAAATTTTAACATCTTTAGACACATGCAACCATAAGATCTTTTAGTATGATAATTTTAGAGTATGTGGAAAACATTTCAGAAATTTCCACCATGTTGATAGTAAGATATTAGTGTTTGAACTGACAAAAAGCCTTATTTTTTGGCCTTGCAAAAACTTGAGCAATTGCACTTCACAAGGTCACATTTGTATGAAAAAATGTCCAAAATGGTTGCAACTCTATGGATTCATTCTTGAAGGCAAATTGGCAACATACTTGAAAATTTTCAAATCATTTGGATTTGTTTAGTATATAGGAAAAAAATAGCAAGTAGAAAGAAGTAGAAAATGAGTCAAAATACTAAATTGTTACTAATTTAGTTATGGAATTGGAAAATTCCAATCCCAAGAGTTGTAATGTTGTAATAAACAATCTTCGCCTAATATTTTTTTTAATTTTTTTTCAAAAATATTGAAAATTGAATTCAACAAAGAACTTCAAAAAAATTTTGGAGTAGAGAATCCATGATTGCCTGCAAACTAAAACACCTCATAACCTTTGACTCATTCATCAAAATGGAATTATTCAAAGCTTTCTATGTACATATAAATGTAGAAAATTAATTTCAAATTTTTGTTTTTGAAAAAAGTGATTTTTTTAGATTTGCCCAGACTGCCCAAATTAAAAAATAAACTACATATTAGGCCATAATTTTTTATACATATTTCCAAATGTCATGAAATTTAGTGTATATGAAAAATATTCCTTGTCTACACCTTCTATTAAAATTTGGGTCAAAAATGTGGAAATCTCTGCTCACATATACTTGCCCCAAAAAACTATGTTGTCTAAAAATGCACCTTGGTCCTTTAGGGGTTAAACATCTTCTTATTTAGAAAAGTCAATAATACCATAAAGAGGGATTTGCAATACTATTCAATGAAAATGTACTCAAGCATCTAGAAAAATAACATTGGATGTAAAATGTTTTTATCCATCCTATAGTCTTAGGTGAAGTCATCCAAACAAACACTTAGTATGTGCAATAACATTACAAGGTTAAAAATGATGGACTAGGATCATGGCCTTACACACCACTACCACAATGTTTCCCAAAACCTCATTTCATTCGTCATGTAGAGCCAACATGTACAAACTTGCATATTCAAAATTGTAGGCATGGTAAAATTAATTGTAAAGTAGTCTTAATTGGGCTTAGAGTTTCAAGCTAAGGTTAAATTATGGTCTCCAACAATAAATGCATTGTGTTCTACTACTTCATCTTGAGTTTAGCTCTAAACTCATGGTTCTCATCCTAAGTTACAATCCGTGGTCCAACACGAACATTGTATGCTCTTGAGTTCTCATTGGTGGAAGCAATGAGAATTCAAGAGCAACTTCAAAGCAACCTTCTAAGAACTGATTGCCTTTTGAAAGAAGCAAAACTCCTCGAAACAATTTTCAATAAATTTTTGTAGGAAGAAAAATGAAATTGGCATTTAATCCAAGTCGTTTCCTAATTCTTGGACCTTCCAAGAATTAGTTACAAATTTTTGGATTTGAAACACAATGGTCACTGAAAGTAACAACCTCCTCAAATGTACATTGTCGGTATATTGAAGAAAGAAAAATGTACCTATGTATCAAAATCCCTATTAGGGCATGGGTACTTTTAAGGTAGACTATTGTAGGGATGAAAATCCATCAAAAGAACTCCTTTCTGAACCCAATTGAAGGAGTTTGATCCCCAGTTCTCTGGTTTTTGCTATTCGAAGGGGAAGAAAACCCTAGTTTCCTCTCACTTTACGGTACCATTAACTCTAACAACCACTTTCAATTCCAACCCCCAAAGTGAAGGAGCCATAAAGATAGGTTCTGAAAATTGGGAAAAAAGAACACCACCGACTATTCCACGGGTACTAACTTATACTGTAAGGACGGTCTGTGCTGTCTGTGCTGTGCAGTGCGTGCTTCGATAATGTCTGTGCTTTCATTTCTAAATGGACAAGAGTCAGATAATCAGATGCATCGTGCAGACGTTGTAACACGCTCGACCCATCGTGGAACGCACGTGCAACATGTGTCGGCATAAAACTATATTATCTCACTGTAATGCATCAGTTTTGACTCCTGCTTGGAGGCTCATATTCTAATAAAAAAATATTCGCAGATGCAGTGTTGACAGACACACGGCAGGGAGGTTTGGTTGGAATTCGGTGGGTGGGGTGGGGTGGGGTGGGGGGGTCGTTTGACTTGCTTCGCATGACAGAGGCCTTGCTTTGACCTAAAGGATCAAAGCAATAGAATGTTCAGGAGGTATACATTGAAACCATAAAATGATCACAATATGTACATCAAAAACCATAATGGTCACCTATATTGCTTTTGTAGCTGGTCTATGGTTGGAAATTAGTTTGCCTACCAATTGGAAATGGGTCAAAGAGAATCTTCACAAAAAATATTTATAATAATTTCATTCTTGAGCAAAAAAATGTCAAAAATTATGAAATTCTTCTTAAGTCTATTTCTTCACATGGAGAAATTTATTCTTCAACCTCCCCATGTTGTAGATAGGCTAAACTACTTAAGTGATCGGAAATGGGTGATCATCCTGATATTGAGGACGGCATAATCACTCAAGCACTCATACCCCAGACGACGTGAAGGTCATAAAGAATTTGGCATCAATGAAGTCACTTTTGTAAATTTGATTAAAAAAAAAGAATTGCAGCATGTCATCTTGTGAATGGTGTAAAGTGACATGGACCCTGAGAATCTAACATGGAAATTCAATTTTAGCACTTGGGTGTCAAATCAAATCTTTGCATAAAATATATAATACAAGACTACTACTAGTCCAAAAATTGAATAGTTAATTCTTGACCCTCAGAGGACATTCATTTTTCGTTCCTTAGGCAATGTACAACTTGAAGAATTCATTAAAGGATTTTTGAGGCTGAAGCAAGACTATGAGTTCCCTTCCCCCAAAAACACTATGAATGCCACTAGCAATTTGACAAGGCCAAGAGAGTGTCACATCATTTTAAAAAATTCAACTTTTTTTCACATTTTAAGAATTAATTCTTTTTTTGAAATTTTTTCTTGACAACTTGCTATAGCCTTTGCTACGAGGCAACAAGCCCAAAACGGTCTATTATTGCCCTCATATCTTCCATAATGTGCCATGGTGTTTTCAAAGTGGGCAAATATGAGAACCAAATTTTGTAGTGAGTGCGAAAATGGCTCTAAGCACATTATTTGTTGCTTTGAACTCAACCCCTTTTTGTCTCTTGGGCAACCTTGCAAAGAAACGTCTTCCAATTAAACACCTCCCAATCCACAATGATTTCCTAGAGGCAATAAAAATTTTAGAGCAATTCAATGCTTATGGGAAGGAGGGGAAAAATCAACAATTTAAAAAAAAAGTTGTTTATGGTAGCTTCTGCAATTCTCATTATTATTCCTTGGACAAAAGGCCTATAGGGCATGTAATGTCTTTTTAGGGTTAAAGGACAAACTTGCCTAAGGGATTTAGTTTTAGGGTCAAATGTAAATTTCACATAGTTCTTGATTTTAGATGTCTTGGAGTTTCATTCAAAAAGTCAATTTCAATAATCTATTTTTTAAATTTATTTATCTTTATTTTTCTAATAATTATAAAATTGTAATTTGTGGCACTTTGAAAGTAACATCTTGAGAGCTTAAAATAAACTACCTTCAAACTTTTCTATCAAATTTCTCTTAATGTGAAACCAAGGATTACACCAATTGCACCATGGTATTAATCACTATCATCTACAATTTTGCTAAAATCTTCATATTATTTAGGGCATTTTGTAATTATTGTGATTTCTTTGAAGAAACTGCTTCAAAAAATAATTTAATTTAATTTAAAAAATTTTAATTATGAAAAAATGAAAAAAAAATGAAAAAAAATAAATAATAAATAATATATATATATATGAAAAAATATATGAGATTTTAGAAATTTATATTTTAATATAGAAAACCAAAGAAGTTTGACCAAATAAAAACATAGATGACCTTTCAGGTGTAACCTCTAAAGGACCAAGGTGTGTTTTTTGCCAATATAACTTTTTTGGGTAGGTGCATGCGAGCAAAGATTTCTATATTTTTGGCCCAAATTTTAATAGAAGGTGTGGACGAGGAATATCTTTCATGTACACTAAATTTCATGACATTTAGAAATATTAGTCAAAAGTTATGGCTTAATATGTAGTTTATTTCTCAACTCAAGCAATCTAGGCAGATCTAAAAAACACTTTTTTCAAAAACAAAAACTTGAAATTAATTTTTAAAATTTATATACATATGTAAAGCTTTGAATCATTCCACTTTGATCAATGAGTCAAAAGTTATGAGGTGTTTTGGTTTGCGGGTGGTTATGGATTCTCTACTCCAAAATAAAATTTGAAGTTCTGTATTGAACTCAATTTTCAATATTTTTGGTAAAAAAAATAAAAAAATAATGTGAATATTTTTTATTTCAACATTACAACCATTGGAATTGGAATTTTCCAATTCCATAACAAAATTATTAACAATTTAGTATTTAACTCATTCTCTACTTCTTTCTACTTACTATTTTTTTCCTATATCTTGTACAATTCCAAATGTTTTGAAATTTTTCAAGCATGTTGCCAACTTGCCTTGAAGAATGAATCCAAAGAGTTGAAACCATTTTGGACATTTTTTCATACAAATGTGACCTTGTGAAGTGTAGCTGCCCAATTTTTTGCAGGGCCAAAAAAGGCTTTTTGTCAATTGAAACACTAATATTTTGCAATCTACATGGTAGAAAGTTCTGAAATTTTTTCCACATCTTCTCAGATTATCATAATACAAGATCCTATGGTTGAATGTGTCCAAAAATGTTTTTAAATTTTTTTTCGTACTTGTCCTAAAAATAGCAATTTTGGAGCGTTTTTGTTAAAAACATAGTCAAGGAACTTTAGGGGTTAATATATGTTGATTAACCCCTAGGGTAACCACACCTAAAATCAATTCCTATGAATTCTTGCCTAAACTATACTTCCCCTTTTCATGAGAGGCTAAGACCAATTTTGCAAATACTAATTTATAGTTATTTAAAAATTCATAGTTTATTCATTCAATGTTCATAAAATACATTCTAAAACAATCAATAGAATCCCTTTTTGACTACCAATAAGGCCTTACAATTATTTTTTCAAAATAATAATGGAAATTAAGTTGAATTGCTTATTTGGTTTGTTTCAGATGTGGTTACTTTAAAGTTTTTTTATGTTTAGAGACCCAAAACAACTTTAATATACTTGTACCCCAAGCAAGGCTAAAATCTTCATCTATATTTATATTTTAATAGATTCAACCATACAATCCTTTGATTAACTTGTTCAAGTATATCGTCCCAAAACTTTAGAATAAACATCCACAATAATTGCAAATTCAATGAGTACCTAAGCTTCAAAAGGTACTATTCTAGACCTTCCAAAAGGTGAAGTTCTATCTTTCAATGTTTAAAAAAAAACCATGTATGGCCTATAATTTAAGCATTTTAGTCAATAAAATACAATAAGTCACAACTATATTTTATGCAAGAAATCCTACAACTTACATGATTACTATGTGTTTGTGATTGTGGACAAAGAGGAAGAAGAAGACATAAGGTATATACATCCAAAATGGCCCTTGCTCAATTTGGACAGCTTATCGTTGGAGTCCAATTGCACCCCTTTTGCATTCTAATATAATTAAAATTATATATGGAGTCAAATTGGACTTGAAAAGGGTAGAATTTGGTTGAATAGTCACTACTGTATAACTTCTAGGAACCCTCCTATCTTGTTTACACACATTGGCAAGGGTCCTCCATTATTCCACCATTTACAAGATGTTTTTGAATTACCATTACAAGTATGTAGGGAGTCCAAAGAACCAAAATAGAATCCCAAAGGACAAGAAAAATCACACTAGGGACAACAATAGAAAACTATATGTTTTTTATGTGACCACCTATAATGTGCGTGTTTTTTAATTGAAAAATGAGTTCACCTAAATATGTGCAAAATCTCTCAAATTTGTCATTCTTATGCAATAAAAAATTGTAAAATCAATCAGATTAAATATATATAGTGACTAAAGGGCATGCAATGGGTATACATATTTGGATGCATCTATTACAAATTTTAGCACTCTAATAAAGTCTTCTTTAACCTAATACTACCACTAGCACCATTTTATGGCATTAAGATGATTGAGATTGAAACAATATAGATCATACATAAGAAACCATCTCTCTTCCAATTCTTTTTGGAGGTTGCTTGAACACTTTTGGAAGGTAATGATGATGGAAATTCACTCTATTATTTACTTTTCTAGAGAAGAAGATGCTTCAAAAACTAATCACCAAAAATTGCCTTTTAGTGTATTTTGGAGACTTGTTCCTTGCTCTAGATCTAGATTTTCTCCACAAAACTAACATTTAAAAAAATTTGAGCCTAACTAGTAAAGTGAAGGTTATCAACCCTAGATTCTAATCAAATTTCAGATTTTGAAAAATCCTAAAATTGAATGTTTTATTGCACTTTGCACTTTGGATTTATTATTCAATGTCTACTAAATTCTATTTATAGAATGACACAAGATTTTATTTACACTATGATGCTCTTCACTGTAATACATACCTATAGTGAAAATTTAGATTTTTGAGGCAATTTTCTATTTGATTGATTTTTCTTCACTTTATATTTAAAAATTCTCAAATTTTTTAATTCAACATGAAAAAATCTAAAAAATGTGTAATGTAAAGAAGATATATGATTTCATCTCTTAAAAATATACATAAGAAAATTCATTTATACATAGTGACCAAATGGGAACATACAAAGTAAATGAAAAGTTGATGATGAGTTCTAGTTTGAGCAAGTAACAAAATTGTTGAAGATTTTAGGTTTAACCTCTATACGTTTGGATCCTTTTTCAAAAGTGACAATTTGGAGAAAATCACTATAAAGTACTATTTGGAAGAATATTTTGGAATTGACATACAAATAGAAGTTGTAGATTCCATCCGTATGGTTAGATTTACTATTGCTATCATCAATGTTTTTTTTTATAAATTTTGAAAGGGAAATTTCTAAATTCCTTCTAAATTCAATTACAAGTAAAATATTATCATTTTTTGAGTAAAACTTGTTGGAATGAATTTGAAACAAGATTCTCTTGATGTAGTGATTTTTTGAAGTTTTTCTAATTCTTTTAATCTATGACCTCAGTTTTGCAAATCCAATTTTGAATTAAAATCAATGCAATTTTTGGCCCGTCACACTTCCACATTTGTAATTTTGGAAAAATATGAAGTCTAGTAACACCAAATCCAACCATTGGATAGGACAACAACTTGATAAAGAATCTCCACAAATTAGATGACTTTCATCCAAGTAGTAACGAGAAAGAAAACTGAATTTTTATCTGCTCATTGTCCAAATTTTGGACGTTGAAGTGCTCCAAGGTTAACCCCTATAGGTCCCACCACTATTTTTTGGCAATATATCAATTTTAGACAACTCCCTACAAACAAATTTTTCATTTTTTTCTTTGAAATTTTCACTCAATATGGGTCCAAGGAGTAGTTTTAACTTTAAAGGTAAAACAATTTTCATAACCTTTGACTACATGGTTAAAAAATTATTGCATGATATGTAATTTTCATTATTTGATGGGCAATTTGGACAAGTCATAAAAAATCACTTATTTAAGGAACAATCATTTAAATTTTTTCTAGATTTATGTATGACTAAAAAGCTTTAAAACAATCCATTTTCATTATTGAGATGAAAATTATGAAGAGTTTTAGTTTGTAAGTACCATACATTGAGGTCAGATTCATTAAACCCTATACAAAATCATTTATTCTTGGATTGAATTATCTTTTCATTCACTAGATTTTGAATTTTTGAAATTTCATTTTACAAGATGTGGAATATTTCATGACCTTTCACATTTATGTTGGGTCTCAAGACTTCACCAAATCTTTTGTAGTTGAATTCACACAACTTAGTACACTGGCAAAAGGAATGGTTAAGTTTCAATTCCTTTAAATGAACATGATCTCTCTTCAAGGAGGGGGAAAAGAACAAAGCTTAGTAAGCTTATGTATTCTATGAATTTTTTACATTATACGGCAACCACCTTTGTATGTATATTATTTTTCATTTTTAATAGTTTTTTTTTGAGAATTCACTTTATTTTCATTGACAATTTCTTCACTATTCAATTATGCCCTGTTTTAATTTCTGAAAATTTCATTATATATTATATTTCATTATTTTTGAATTTTTTTAAACAAATCTAGCCCAAGCATAAGGTAGTTATAGAATCTCTATTCTAAGATAAAATTTGAAGTTCTTTATTTAATTCAATTTTCAATATTTTTGAAAAATTAATAATATTGAGTGTAGATTGTTTATTACAACATTACAACCATTGGATTGGAATTTTTCAATTCAATAAATAAATTCTTAACAATTTAGTATTTTGAATCATACTATACTTCTTTCTATTTACTATTTTTTCAAGAATGAATCTGAAATATTTTTTGTTTGAAATTTTTTATATGTATTTTCAACTTATTTCCTCAATATATTATATAGAATAACAAATTGTAGGATCTACATAAGTTTGTGTGAAAGGTTTGAAAGATGAAATCAAATCATTTGGAGAGAGTTGAAAGTATATCTTTTTTAAATTCAAGCAACTTGATCTTACAATTGGTAAAGTTTTTTATTCTGAAATTTTAGGAAGGTGTACTCTAATAAGTTAACTAAAGTTCCTATGATTGGACTTGTTATTGAATAAACATAAATGAAGATTTAGGGTTTCCTTTGGATTTAAGTACTTTAAAGTAGTTTTGAGCCCAAAAATATCAAATACTTTTAGAAGTTAAAAGTGCATAAAAAATTGAGCATACAAATGTATGATTGTAACTTCTTTGAATGATTTGTCAAGCAACATAGAGCTTTCTTTTTTAAAAATTCACATGTGTGCACCTCTAGATGTGCTTCTTAATTGATTTGTTTGATTTGGTAATTTTGCACAAAGAGCCTTTGCTTTGGTCTCATTTAGTCATTATGCACTCAAAACATATATATATATATATATATATGTGTGTGTGTGTGTGTGTGTGTGTGTCTCCAAACTAGGAGATAAAATAAACAAAATAACTATAGAATGTGTAATAAGTGTGACAAGCCATTGACATGATTTTTCTTCCTAAATATGATCTGCAATGGCCTCAATATATATTGTTTTTGAATTTTGAAAATGTGTATTTTAAGAGATCTTTTAATATGCTTTCTAAATGATAATGGTTTTATTTTTTTAATTCTACGTAAGTTAGAAATTGATATTTTTTACCCAATTGTTTAGTAGGGTATAATGCAATGCTCGTTCACAAGTTAGTCAATGACTACACACTATGTAGCTAAGGAGCAAATTTGATTGAAAGTAACTAAAAAATGATCATTTATTTTCTTTGAAATTAATGATTACATTTAGTTGAAATTAAGTGAAATTTAAATCACATAATGTCAAAATTATAAATATTGACTAAAGTTTTACATACACCATCAAATATTGACATAGTTTTGTATGCTAATGTGAAGAGCTAATTCCATTTATATATTGTAAGAAGGAAGGGTGGAGAGGTCTTTCTTGCAATGAAGTTCATTGTTTTTTTAGTTCTCAAAGAGATTGGGATGATTTGAAGCAAGGTGAGACTTTGGGAGCTTAATCATTCAAAGGCAAAATGCAATAATTGTGTTTATAGTAAAACTTCAAACATCATTTAAGCAGTATAAACCAACTTCTAATATCATCAACTAAGAAAGTGTGGAAATTCAAGTTAACTTCAATTTTAGAAATTGTTTTGTGATTTGAAATCTCTAATCAAAAGTTATGCACATGTTAAGGGACAACACATGTAACCTTTTCTTCCCTATCCTCCTCTTAAAATTTAATTGTCTATAAGAATTAATTAGAGGCTCTAAGTAACAAATGTATAATTGGAACTAAAATTAGTCTTGATTACCTTTATTTCCATAGTTGATCAAAGTTGATTTATAATATGTAAATGAGTTACAAAGTGTTGTTGTGTAAAGAACGAGTGCATTTGACTTGACTACAAGTGATTGAGCTCTTTCATGTCTTAATTTACATATCCCACATAGATTGTTGTACCTCCTACCATCCTACTTTTATAAAAGCATTTGCCTTTTCCTTATATTTGGAGAGAATTTCTTGACAATTACAATATAAATTGAATAATAATATGTCAAAATCTTAGTAAATTGATTGTATGTTGAGCCTGCTTTTTTTATATTTAAATAATTATTTGGCAAGGAGGTGTTGAAGTTGTTCTTTAGCTTGTGATATTCACCCCTTCCATAAGCTAATTTAGATATTGTTTTTGTCATGCAGATGCTCTATATCCTATGTCAAACTTCATGGATGGCAAACAAACTGGATAGATTGTGCTAAATTAGAAAGTTCATGAAGCACCCATTTAAGAGCTTATTATAGTATTTGAAAAGCTAAATTCCTTGAAATAAAATTTAATAAATTTTTATAGGAAAAAAATAGAATTGGCATCTATTACAAGTAGTTTCATATTTTTTGAACCTTCATGGGATTAGTCAAAAGTTTTTGAAGTTGGAACGCAATGGTTACTAAAAACATCTACTCCTCAAATGTACACTACCGATACTTATAAATTGGAGGAAACAAAATATACCTTTGTATTAGAGGATGCTTTTAGAATGAGGAGTTAAACAATAAATCATTATATTATTAGATAATTGCATCTTATATTCTTATATCAAATTAGTTTTGTACTTGTCAAATTTCAAAAGTAGTGGAGGAATTCTGCAAATGCTACTTGAAGTTACCAACCTTACACAAAAAAATTCAACAATACAGTTTTTGATTTGGGCACTTGACTAAAAAAATTTACTCTTGCTATCAAAATTTAATTTCCACACCTTATATCAAAATTTTAAAAGGTCCATTCAAAAGTGACTTCGGAAGAATCCATTTAAATTCTCAATTTATTCATCAAAATGGACATTTAGTTCTTTGTATTATTTTCAATTTTCTATAATGTACAATCTTGATAAGAGTGATGAAGTTATTTACATTTATAAATACTAAGACCTTAGATGATATCACAGTTCTTCATCCAAATGCAATGATATCATCATATCTTATCATCATTAGGCAAATTTTAGCAATTTCATCCATTCAATAGTAGATGATTGTTCACAAAAAAATTCCAAAATTTCTCCCCAAATGGCAACTTAGTAAATATTTGCTACTAATAAAATTTTTAATTTGTGTGTTCCATAACCAACTCAGAGCTTCTCCAATAGTGCCATGATGGTTTAGGTACACCAAGTGAGTAGGGACTAGTTTGATTATGAGAAGTGATTTTGATAGTCCAAAGTTTTGTAGCCCACAATGACTTAGCCAATTTCAAATCTCCAATGGTAAGTTGAGATAGTCTATAAAATCATGAAATATTTGTTTTGGAGACCATGTGAATTAACGACAACTCTAATTTCATTCAATTAGATAGTCTCCACAAAGCATGACAAATGTATATAGATTCTATTGGTCAATATGTGGTACCTTGGTAATTGCACACTATGATATACATGGTCAAATTATGCACTTTGGGTGCACATTAATGTTTGATTTGCACTAATTTTGCATTCAAATTGCAATATATGTTCCTGAAATTGCATTAGGATATTTGCCCCTTTTTTCTAGACATAATTCATGATCAATATAAAATTCAAGACAAATCTACCCTAAGAATTTGTATAACATAAACATTGAAAGAAGAAAAATGTAAAAAGCATACTTTGAAAATCCTAAAAAATCTAATCTAAAGTTTTTAACTTCAACGATAAATATAAAAAATTGCTAAAAATCCTAAAAGTGGTATTTGAAATGAGTTTGAATTTTTTTTTCAATGGAAAAATCTATATTGAAAATTTTGGAAATTACCTCAATGAGATTTTAAATTTTAATATATTCAATGCACTTTTATATTACATTCTTTCAGTGTAAATTTTTCAATTTCAAGCATTTGAAGATCTTTAAACTTTGGGAGGGGGGGGGGTGTCAAGTTTCCTAGGTGGCCTTTTTCCTCTAAAATTGTTCTCTACCTCAACTTCAATGTAAATTTATTGTGGACATTTTTCAAGTTTTTTGAAACTCTACCTTTTAGTAGATTGTATTAAAAAAAAAACTTGTGCATTGTAGCATGCAAACACCCAACTCAAGTACTTGCAATTGTTGATAGTGAAGTGGAAGTCTCTAGCTTCCTTAGTGAGCATGTTTTGGACCAAGGGGGAACAATCATGAACGTTGAGGTCATTTTTAAACCTAAACTCTCTTTAAAATATGCCAAATAAGCAAATCCTCTCATGCAAATGACTTCTAAGATAGTTAATTTTCTCCTAGAGCAATCACTATAATCTCCACTTCTAATCCATAAAGTTCTAAAATACTACTAGAAAAATAGGAAAATAGTGTTCAAGTCCACAAAAAATTACAATTTTTTATTGATTGGGATACTACACCAACCGTCTTAACAATTTTTTGTTGATTTGTTACAAAATGGTAGTTAAATTCTTCTTGATTCAGATAATACAACGTCCTAATCAATAAAAAAAAGTCGACACTTTTTTGATCATTTTGAATTCCAAACATTTCAAATAAGTTTTCATTATTTGGACAATTTTTCAATCACCATAGATGAAATTATATATCAAATAAAATTTACTTAGAAAAAATAAGACCTAACTTACATTTGTTAATGATAGAAAAAAGATGACTTTTGTGATTTAGGAGAGAGGAAAAAACAAACTCTTTATACAAATGGGGTGGTAGAAGATATAACAAATCATATCGGATACATGAACCACTCATAGTCTTAATTCATATATCCCATATGGTTTGTTCTACCTTTTAACACTCCTATCTATGTGGCAATTTTTGCTTGTGTAGCATTCTCTGTAAGGTTGGCTTTTGGCCTGCCATGTGGTGGTCATTTGTTGAGCAAGTTTATAAATGAATTATTAATTTTTTTGACTTGACTTGACCACCATAACAAAATGGACAACAGTTTTTTTTTGTCAAGTATTGTTTAAGACAACGTGATTGAAGATGCAAATGACATCAATTTTTTTTTGTTGACAACAAATTATGTTGGTCACTGTTTTTCTACTAGTGAAAGGCAAGCAAACCAAGGACTCTTCAATCAACATTAATCATCAATTGTTTGTCAAAAATCCTTCCATGTAGGGCGCCTCAATTAGTATTCATCAAACTAACTACCTAACAAAATTTCTTCAAGAGTTTGTTATATTTTAACTCTGTTGTGAGCATTTTGTCTCCACTCTTGGGATAAAGTGGAGACAATTGAATTTTAGATATTTTTTCTTGAAAATAAAATAAAACTTAGTTTAATAGGGTGTAATTAGGTGTTCAATTCTCCTTCCAAGCAATTGACAATTTTTTCTGAAATATCAATCCTAACAATATATCATATTCAAACTTCTTAAATTCCATTTTTAAAGGTTGACGTTCAATCTAGGCCAAAACTCTAGATCTCAAAATTCAAATTATTAGGTTTTTAATTTTAGCTAGTCTAAATTGTAGAAGATTACATATATATTCCAAAAATCAAACTTTCCTATCAAAATTTATGATTGGATGAAGTTCAAAATGTTTTTCATCCTATTTCACTTTGTCCATCATTTTCCAATCAACTTCTACTTTTTTGTATTTGTTTTCATACATGGTTAAATTGTAAGTTTCCATTTTTTCCATTGATTGGATGAACCTTTAAATTTTCTATACAAAACTTCATCCATCTATAATTTTTATTCAAGTCTAAAGTTTTTTAAGGTTTTCGAACCGGATTCTTAGATCTATATGAATCTTGAACAAAGTATGAACTTTATTATCTTTGTTGATTTATGATGCAACTCTCAATTCCAGTTTATAAATATTTCAAAAATATCAACAAAACTTCACAAATACACTCAAAATCTCTAGAATCAAAAGGAACAACAAAACTATTCTTTTTTTTTAATGCAGTTCTCAAGTAGTTCCGAAGTAGTGGCATAGCTAGTCTTTGATGGAACCCACAAAATTAAACAAATTTATGTATGAACAATACTATACGGAACAAAACAAACATGTTAGAAGCCACAATTTTTAAAACCAAGGTTTTTGGGGATTTTATGATAAAATGCTAATGTGCAAAGGTAGTAGGCAATGCCCTAACTTCTAGGTTGATCATTGGGAAATTTTTGAAGTGAACCTTTTGTTAAAGCTTTTATAGCACCTATAGAAGTTCAACTTTGGAAACGTAAAGATTCAATAGAACCAATTTCCATAGAAATCCAACTAAAAGAACTTAGAAGATTTAATTAATAATAATAAAACTACAATGTGAAATGAAGATGAGAGTGTATTAAGACACTTGGAAAAGCTCCTTATATATTATCAACTAGAAAAGTGTCAAAAACTAACACCAAATGGATTTTAGAAGGGCCAAATTAGATAAAAGAGTCCTTTTTTTCCTTAGTCAATTTAGACTTATAAAGTGTGTGGAAGGGAATTGTTAACTCTTGAAAAATTGAAAAATTTGGAATCTTTGCATTCCAAAGAATATGACCTTTTTAAGGTGTCCAAAGGGGTTGCAAAAGCAAAGAAAGACTTCTAAAGTTTTTTGATTTGAACCTCCAATGACTCTAGGATGTTGTTGACCTAAATCCTAAGGATCTAAGTATATTATTGGTAGAATTTGAGATTTTTGGTTTGGGTCCTTGCCACTTTAAAACCTCTTGAAACTTTGCGGGGCCTCTTCAAAAAACCTAAGACTTTAAAATTCTATTGGTAATATTTTTATAGGGAGGGTTTATCTAGATTGAAATATGAAATTTTAGTCACTAGCTTCTTCAAAAAAATTTAATTTTTCTCCCAAAAATTTCAAATAAATAAAAATTGATATCTCTTCTTGCAAAGCCAAAAATAAGAAATAACCATGGCAACATAATCATCTATGGTTGTACATAACAACATAAAGTTCTCATTATTTTTATTACAATTTTCTTACTACTTGGTGAATTTCCTAAGATTTCTAGTTAATGGTTGATTAAATTGACCCTCCAAAAAGACTTACTTTTGCAACTTCAAAAAATCTTGCAAATTTAAAAGCTATCTATTTATTAGTCATAGACATTCAAAATATAGTGCAAATTCATAGGACTTCAATTTCACTTGTATTAGTGTTTTTTTTGTCAAAATTACTATTAGAAGTTTTAAGTGAAAAAGAACATCTTCTAATTAGAAAAGAATCCTTTGAAATGGATTGTATTATTAGATTCCTTTGATGTTTTCTAGCATTAAATATTCTCTTTTGCCATTTGGCTTGAATTCTTAGTTCTGTAGACACATATCTACTTGTTTATTTTTTTTCCATAGAATCACTAGTAAACTTCACCAAATCCATTAAAAAAGCATGGAATATGATATTTAAGTCTTAGAAATGACTTTGTGTCACTTGAGACTCTATATTTCCTATTTTATTTAACATAGTCACATACTTGGTCTATTTGATCATTTTCTACTAATGATACAATTATCTTATTTTATTATCTTGGATTTGGCTTATATTGCATTTAGATAAGCTAATCTCCCTCAAGTTATTGAAATATATATTTTTTAAATACTCAAAGCTATTGAAGACCACACTCAAGATTATTAGGCACATTTTGTTATTTGCAAAATAATTTTTTATGTTTTTTTGTACTATAAATAAAGCTCATAAGTGCATGTTAAACATAATAAAAAAATTTAAGTCTAAAGCTCGGTCCAAAATGACAACTTAGGAACTTACACTTGAATGGCAATATTCATTTGTAGCATCTACCTATAAACCATAAGAGAGCATATAAAGGGCCACTTTGATTCTTTGATGAACAAATAAGAATCAAAAGCATCCCACTTTTGTACAAAATAGTTATTAAAAGCACACACTAAAAAAACCCGTTGTTTTTTATGATGCATTTTTGTAACGTTTACTTGTTTTTATGTTAAATTGGATTTACAACTAATGTTATGATGTCATGTCTTGATGTCATTGTTGGCATAAAATCAAATGGACATTACAAAAATGCTTCATAAAAAACATAATTTTCATCTAATGACGCTCTCTATATTGTCATAAATAAAAAGTGGTTCATTCTAAAGCTTCGCTAAAATAATCCTAGTCCAAACAAAGGAGTATCAAAGAAGTAATCGTAGATCACTTGATAGGGTATGCTTATCAACATTATCAAATTTTCATAAACTAGAATCACCGCAAATCCTAGATGAAGGAAAGTCATTTAAAGAGTCAAAACCTAAATCAAAGACTATATTAAAATCATTTTTTCATCATCATTGTCAAAGAATAATTCTTGTATGACAAGAAGCCATGACCTCCAAGCTTCCATAATGTGTTCAATCAGTTACTGACTCTTTTGAGCTCATTGTGTAACAAACTGTTACAATAAGCTCAATTAATTTCCTTAGTTAATTTTATCCCCTCCCTACTTCAGAATTAATTTATATTAAATTTGTTTTAATACCCCTCCTCCCTTCCCCCTCCTTATAATTTTGAAACTCTGAAAAACTTGGTAATGAATATGGGATAATGTGTTTTCCAAGTATGTTTATGTATCCATATCCCAATATGTATGCCAATATGTATCCCTGTATGTATATGTAGTACAAATATGTATCTGTATCAATATCTCTCAAGTTTTTTTGGAGATCAATGGTTGTAGGGGGGGGGGTTGTAATTTATTTATTTTAAATCAATGGCTCTCGTTTTTTTAGAAAGAATGGGGCTGGTTAATTAATGGAAATTGTCCAATTCACTTTTTCCGCCTCATTGTGAGTAGGTTACCAAAAAAATAATGTAAATGCACAAAGATCTTAAACTGAAGTCCAAAAAAGAGAGAATAAACAACTTCCTAGGTGCTCCTAGATGCTCCTAGCTAAAACTTTCACTTCTA
The DNA here is from genome assembly GCA_963969395.1 of Pseudoscleropodium purum. Taxonomy (NCBI): domain Eukaryota; kingdom Viridiplantae; phylum Streptophyta; class Bryopsida; order Hypnales; family Brachytheciaceae; genus Pseudoscleropodium; species Pseudoscleropodium purum. Next base: position 33,035,137 of record OZ017795.1, read on the forward strand.
TCTTCTTTATTTGTGTACAAAAGTTTTTTATAATAGGTCTCATTCTTGAATTGGATTCTTCTTTAATTAATACCTAAGAGAACCAACATCCATTGGATGAATTATGAATGTTCTTAAGACTTTATTCTAGGAACTAGAGAAACAACAAACCTACATCTTAATCTTTTGGTTTGTTCTTCAACATGTCCAAGTTGATGACTTCATACTTCATGATTGTAGTTAAAAATTCTAAATCAATTCATATAGGAATGGAAGAACAATAGAAACTTACAAAAACAAAGATCTTATATCTAAATTATTTTCAATTTATAATTTTTTTGCCTAAAAACTTTAAATCTACATTTTTTCTATTGCCAAACCTTTAGAAATAATTTTTTTATCATTATATACCACATAAATCCTATAAATAATTAGTTGATCAATCACAAAAAATATAGGATAAAATTGATCAAACTGAAATTAAAATTTTTAATTTCATACAATTTTCCACTTAATGTTTTTGAATAATTTTTGGAAAAAAAAATGAACTGTTTTAAGCATAATTTTTAATTGATATAAATTCTTTGATCTATAAACTTTTAAAATTCACAAATCATTTTAATTTCTTTAAGACTTGAAAAAAGTCGATGTGTGGAAAATATACGGTTTTATCTTTGGAATATGCAAAATTTGAATTGTATTCAATAATAATGGTAAATGTTTTTTTAAATTGGAAATCAAAATTTGATCACTTCATTATTTGGCTAGGACTTTAGAGGTTTAACTTCTGCATGATTGAAATAAAGAACAATGTAGCCACTTTAATGTCTTACGCATTAGAGAATTTTTGAATTTATAACAAGATTGCAGATTTTGTAGCCTTAAGAACGTTGTGAACACAACCAACAATGCAATCTCACATGGCCTAGAGAGTGCTATGTCATTTTCCCAAAAAAATATTTTTTTTTCAACTTTTTTTTGCATTTTAAGAATTGAATTGATTGAATTGAATTTTTTTTGGAAAGTTGGCCATTCCCTTTGTTGTGGGGAAACAACGATAGAAAGAGGCCTGAAACGGCCCTTAGTTGCCCTCAAATCTCCCCTAATGCTTTTAATGTTCTATTTTAGTGTTATCAATGAACGAATGAATTTCTAAAGTTTGTAAATGCAATCACACATCTTCTATAATTCTTCAAATTTCTAGATTCATGTATAAAGATTAATTTGAACTTGTTCTAAAAAATTGAAGTGAAAAGAATTTGGGTTAAATTCAAATACATTAGAAAAATCTACCAATTTTATCATTGGCATGTATTATAATATACATCATCATGATGTGATCCAAATATTCACTTCATTGAATACTAAAAAAACTTAACACCTAAAGGACTAAGTGGTCCGCTAAGTGGTTGGTGAACAATCAATTTGAAATTCAAATAGATACCTTTGAAGTCAATTTAGCATGAATGATATTAAAATTTTGACATAAGATAGTGTTTAGCATAATCTTCATAGGAAAAAATTCATCCTGATGAGGTGTTTGGATCAAAAGTTTTGGGCCTCCAAAAGTGACTAGTTTAACAAATAACAATTGCCCCATGGAATGAAGAGGGAATTCAACAAAAATAAAAGAAAGGTGAACTTTGTTGGAATCAACAATGGATCTTAATTAAATAGTGTCTTTAGGAGTAGTTAAGTACTACAACATTTCTGTCTTAATTTTCTAAAGTCAAGAGTTCCTAGTAGAAAAGGGAAAATACATCTTGAAGATTTTAAGACAAAATAGATAGCTAGAAAAGAATCTTGACATAAGATTTTTTATGCTTGCAAGTTTATCTTTAGCCTACATGAACTAATTTAATTACAACCTTACACAAAAATAATGAAGGAACTATTGGTCACATCATTGAAGAATAGACAAATACTTACTTTTCCAACATATATGGACCTACTTCATCTACTTCCTATAGCTCCTACGAAAATCCTATTGAAATCATTTATACTTCACTTGGTGGATGCCATCATGACTCTTAGAAATTAAGTTGAAAAGTCTCATCAAATATAAGGTAGGAGGCTGTAATTGCAACCCTCTCCTTGCAACCGCCCCATAGTTGGTTGTAAAATGGATGGGAGTTGATCTTTAAATGGACTATTGTTGCTATTGAATGAATCAAGAAAAAATTATTAATTTTATTCTAAGAGCCAATCATTTCCTCAAATTGCTCTAGAAGTTGCAAGGGGACAGATTTTGGGAGACCATATGAAATCTTTGAAAATTCATAACTGAGTCAAAAATGCTTCAAAAAAATATGAAACCACTTGTGTTACATTTGGCATCCATTTTTCCTTCTCTGAAAAATGAGCTAAAAATATTTCTGCTCATGAAAATCTATGAAAAAGGTTGCTTTTACAGCCATTCTACCTTATGTGTGAAATCTGAGTTTGTGAGATGACTGACACTCTATGGATAGACTTTTGTGTGCTTCCAGTAATCTATTATTACCATTGCACTTGAACTTTAGGGTTGCTCTTAGATTGCTTTCAAGTTGATTTCAAAGCAAAGCAGCTCCTCAAAATGTAGTTTCTCCCTACACAGGGACGTGAAATCACCATATAAACTCTGACTCTCCACAACTCGAAAATTCATTTCCAAATCCAACACAGCATAGGAATTAATTCGCTCCTAATTCCCGGTCGTGAGAAGCGGCCGCGGATCGGGGACGGGTCCGGTTCCCGGCCTCTTGATGCGGTAAGAAACCCACGCCTTTTCCTAAAAGTAGTTGGTCCCTACGAAAGTGGCTTTTGTGCGTCTGCGTTTGCAACCGGTTTTACAACTGCGAGACGACAGGAGCGAGCTCGCGCTGCTATGGCGAACACGCCCAACCGCCTCTAAACCTTTTGCGCCTCTTGTCACAGCCGCCTTCTCCCCAAACACGGACAAAGGTAACAAACCGTCGCTTGCTACTTTTCCATTCCATCCCTCATCCCGGCTCCACGACCCACAATTTTTCTCTCTCTTTATGATCCTCCTCTAGATTCCTTTCCGTTTACCTCTTTCTGTCAAGGTCTGAGGTTTCTTATTTGTTAGTGATGCTTGTTGCAAGCCGGTTGATTGCTGGGGCAGAGGACGTGAAGAAAGAGCTTTCCCTGTGAATGATTCGGTGTAGAATGGGCGGAATGTCTTCTATCTCCCCCGGCAAGGAAAACGAGCTCCACTCGCGACAAGGATTCGGGATCGTCCACCAGAACATGGACGTCGACGTGCCGGAAGAAACGTCCGCAGCTGGTTGTGTGAATTCACGGGGATTCAAAAGATTGCGATGCTAGTAAGGGCGACAATGGTGCCCAGAGTGGTGTGAGGAATCTGGGAGTGAAGAGGAGGTCATGGCGGGGATGGATAGTTGAGGGGAGCTTTCAGGGATTGAGTTCGATTGGGAGTGGTTTGGTGGACGGACGTTGTGTGGGAAGAATTAAATGGCAGACGGTGATTTGTCCTCGATTTTTCGGCATCACCAGCAATACCAGCCCCCAGTAGTGGATCAATGGGGTTCGGCTATGGCGATGCCGATGTCGATGCCGATGCCGCCGCAGCAGCATGGGGTTGCGCCGCATTCGACAGCGCTGTCGCAAGACTCCGACGTGCGCTGGGATTACCCGAATTCGTTGTCGCCGCAGTCGCCGTTCGAGTACGTGGATCACCAGTACCAGCGCGCGATGCAGCAATCCAAGTCGTATTCGTCGCTGCGTCCGCCGACGCTCTCGGGGGGACCTGGGGGCCATGGGGGTCCGTTTCCAGCGTCGATTCCGGACGCAACCATGAGTCGCAAGCGTGACTACCAGGGCTCGAATTTTCAGTTGCGGGAGAAACTGGTGCCGTCGGGTAGCAGCTACAGTAGCGATGTGGGGGGAGTGGTGCTGGGGAGTGAGAATTTAGGGAGCAATTTTGCAGTGGCGGGGGGGAATGGGGGTAGCCATGGCGGGGCGATGGCCGGAGTGAGCCCTTCCTGGACGAGCGCGACAGATTGCAAGGTGGACGAGCTCGCCATCGAGCTCGAGAGCGAGATTTTGGGCGATTTGAGGCCCGGCCCTGGATACTTGGCGGATCATTACCCGGGGCGGTTGCTGGATCCCGCCATGGCGGCGGGTGCAGCTATGGCGATGCAGGGGCAGCCGACAGGGAATTTGGCGGCGGGAAGCGACGACGGGACGATGATCAAGGTTTTGAACACGACAGCGAGTAGCGTCAAGGGCGGGTTGTACGAGCCGACGAAAAACTCAGCAACGGGGTTGCAATTGGTGCATTTGTTGCTGGCTTGTGCGGAGGCCGTGGCGAATGAGCAGATGGATCTAGCGCAGGTGGTGTTGGCGCGGCTCAGTGCGATGCTAGTCCCTCGGACGACCACAATGCAGCGCCTCGGTGCGGTGTTTGTCGACGCGCTCCACGCGCGGATCACCAGGACCGCGACCTCGGGGCGGTACAAGGGCCTTGAGAATAACAGCGACGTAGCGATTCTCGACATGCTGCAATCGTTCAGTGTGATCTACGAGTTCACTCCCTTCATCAAGCTCCCTCACTTGACTCTGAACCAGATCATTCTCGACGCGGTGGAAGGGGAGGCGCATGTGCACGTGATCGACCTCAACACGGCCTGGCGTGGGATGCAGTGGCCGGCGTTCATTCAAGCGCTTGCGCTTCGTCCTGGGGGACCACCGAAGCTGCGCATTACGTCCATCGGGCGAACCGAAGATCTGGAACACTCACGCGAGAAGTTACAGGACTACGCGCGGAATTTGAATGTGCCGTTTGAGTATTGCCCCATCGTGGTGGAGCTTCATTCGTTCGACGTGCGCATGCTGGATATTCGAGACTGGGAGGTCGTGTGCATCAACGCCGTGAACCAGTTCCACACGCTTCTCGGCTGGGGCCCTGATTTCTTCCACAGGTTTTTGTGCGGGTTGCGGTCATTGCAACCACGCATCCTCGCGTTCACGGAGAATGACGCGGATCATAACAGTCCCACATTTCTGCACCGATTCTTCGAGTGCTTGCGTTACTACTCCGCCGTGTTTGATGCGCTGGACGCGTCGCTGCCACCGGGCTCCCCTGCGCTGCAGCAAGTGGAGCATCTTTTCACTGGCCAGAAAATTCGCAATATTGTGGCGTGCGAGGGTGAGGATCGCATCACCCGCCATGAGAATCTTTCGAATTGGTCTCGTAGGATGGAAATGGCGGGGTTTAGGGCCACTCCCATCAGCACCCGCGCCATCAGTCAAGCGCGCTTGCTGCTCCATCTCTACTTCTCCCAGAGTGGCTACACCCTCCGAACAGAAAATGGCGCCGTGGTGCTGGGATGGGACAACATGTCACTTCTTGGGGCCACTGCATGGCGTTCCTAAACCCTAATTTTCTGTACATACCAATCGAATGTCCCCAGTCTCCATCGTTGGTGTCACCACCGCCAGGTCCAGATTTCAAATTGCTGGAAACGCAGAGTTCCCGCCATCATCGTCACGACACGGCCGCCCTTTCAACAAATTCAATCTGTACAGTGTACATTGCTGCAACTGTGCGTACTGGGAAGACTTTTGATGCCTTCCTTGCTCTCCTTCGTTGCTTCCCAGCAATCGACGACGACACCATCAACGCGGGTCCATGTGTAGTAGCTAGAGACGACCTGTGTTGTGAGGATCATCGAAGCTCTTCTTAGTTGGTTCAGAGTTTTCTGTTGCAGATATCACACGTTGTATTAGTCCACTTGTTAGATCAGTCGACATGATGTTCCGCTTTCCAAAGTGGTGATGATTGATGAATAAATGTTCAACATTACCGCACTTGACCTGACCGGACCTGACTTTACCATCACCTGACCGCCGTTTGTTTTCATGTCTGAACGGGATGTCCGTTTGCCTCTGACATGCTTACCTGTCCTCACATGTTGGACTGATGTCATTTTCTACAATATAGCTGCTGCGCTCCAGATTTCCGTGCCAAGCTGCGAACCAGGGTATCGTCCTGAGCAGATCCATGGTTCTCCGGGATTGCCAACACTGCACTGCCCGATCATTCAGGGCTTGCCCCCGGAAAATGATGGATCTCGAGCAAATCTGACACAAACGGCCATGCACAGGCAGGACCGTGAGGTCACCCCCAACGCGAGGCTCATCATGGCAACCATATCCTCAAATGCCTGAAGCGCTCGCTCCGAGGTAGGCCCACTCCATGGCCATGGAAGAAGCCAGCCATCATTGCCATGAAGAAGATCTCCGTCATGCTCTGGGCTGGCTGTCTAGCTGGCTGGCATCCCTCCTTCCTCATGATCATCATCTGGTCAGTGTTTCCGTGCACTTCCCTTTGGTCGTCGATCTTCTCCTTCCTTTGGCTCCGTGCCTCCGTCCTTGGGCCTGGAACAGTGGCCTTCACGTGCACAGAGACGGAAGAAGCGCCGATCAGACTCAAGGGCGTACAGTACAGCTGTGATGCACCTCCCCTTTTTTTAATTTCTTTCCGCAGATACCTACTACAGTAGCACACAGGGTTCGGCGTTTTGTCTCCCAAGTTGCCACTGAGATTGCCATTATATTTTCTATTCGTTGCCTGTTACTTGGGAAGGCTTGCAAGCGGGCCCCTCCTGCGTACTCGAACTACCGGTTCTCTCACTTCTCTGCATCCCAACAAAGGAATCTTCAGAAAGATGGAAAGGAAAAGAAATCAAGGCAATCAACATGGAGTGCTGTTTGCAAGTGGGGTGATCAAAATCCAACCAGATTCCAGAGATTCCCCCACCACATTCCTGTTTACCGCTGCACTTGTAATAAGTTTACAAGTGCTACGAGACAAACAGGAGTCTGGCCGTCCATTATCGCCAACGCTTTGAAGGACACTTGAAGGCGTTTGGTTGGATAGTTGGATTTGGAGCGGACCCTGCTGACATTTCGACTATCTTTAGCGAAAACAGGTATCCCTCACCGAGCGCAGATCCAAGAATTGCTTTAATAAGCTTGCGAAAGGGTTTTTGGTTGCTGGAGTGGGGCCAATAGCACGGTCGTGGGATGCGGTTCTGGACTTCTGGTGGCTTATTGCTGGAGATAGACCGTTATTTTACAACCGTCAGGGCCGGGGAGCATGCTAGGTATGCAAAAATCGCCACACGCCATGTCCGAAAATTTTGTTTGCTTAACAAAACAATCAGAACAAAGCAGAATACTATTCTGTTGACTGCGAGTGTGGAAGAGATGCTATAGGAAATTGATATGTAATGAATGTATGTGGGGTCAAGCTTCGGGAGAGACGATGACATGCCGGCCTCTACATTGGTAGATTTGTTCGTGGGGCTGATTTTTAACCTTTTCTAGATTAGTTCGTGGGGCTGATTGACTGTGTTTAGGGTGTTGGACTGTTGGTTTGTGAGGCTGCACTTAGTCATGTAAAACTGAGTGGGTGGGTTTATTCGAGTCCCGAAGATTCGGAGGGATGTGGCCAGGAGTTTTAGTACTAGATTTGAAGCTCTTGGCATACAATTTGAAGGGATTTTCCAATATGATTTAGTTATCTTCCATTCCCGTTTGTCCTGACGTTATTCTCAAACCCTGACTCACCGTCTTCAGAGCCCTTGATTTTCATGTAAATCCCGGAGCCGCAATTTGTTCAATGAGTTGCTGACGGACGCGTATGTTGGCACTCGTTGACATTGCAGACCTGGATTGCCGGAGAATGAATCTGAGATCTGATGCAATAATTTAAGTGGCGTTCACCTTGATGGATCGGCATCGCCCGTATTGTAAAAAGATCATCGTTTCAAATCTGCTAAGAGGGATTCATTTACAGTCCATCAACCCTAAATAATGAGCTAGGTCGGGAAGATGTTGCAGTTCCCCTAATTTTCTTTACTGATTTTTCGTTTTTGTTTAAGAGGAGTTTCTAGGGTTAGCGAGTGGCATGCTTGTACAGGTGTACTTGACTCTCAGAACCACTGGATGAGGCCTGGAATTATGTGGTGGTACAAGAGGTGCCTGCATTTCGACAGGGGAGGGCCTGGGTGAGGCCGAGGGGGTGGGGGCCATGGCCTCTGAGGCAACCTCTGAGTTGTTAACGTACATTGCACCATGGTGGGGAGATGCAAGCCGGCGTGGCAGAGAAACCCGTATCTTCGGTCACATGTCGTGATGTGGCACGAGGTGAATGTGCTGAATGATGTTTCTTTCGAAGAGGCAACTGAAGAGGTTCGTAATTTTGCAAACTCAACACGATTTTCTTCTCAAAAGCAGGCAGGTGGTTATGCAGGGATTACAAATTGACTGGCTTGTGTATGTTTGCCATTTGTTCTCTTGCAGCATCGAAGAGATGCAGGTAGAAGTAAGGAGGAGATCGAGAGGCTAACTGTGGATGAGGATTTGGGTGATCTTGAAAGAGCATGTCTCTTCCTCGCTTCAAGCGCACATCCAGTAAGTAAGATTACAGTCTTGAAAGTTTGAAATGTGAAAGTTTTTCCCAAAGCAACAGTGCTTTGATTCGACATTTCCGATTCTGAATCGACAATTGGATTTGAGACTGCTGTTTACAATCGATTTTTCCGCGTATCTTGACTTTCTAGAGGATAATTTTGGAAACATTCCGGGCCATCAGTCTATCCTAAACCGAGACATTGTTTTTTTCTGCAGCTTCAACAGAGCTGTGCAATTGGAAAGTTACATTCTCTTTTGAAGGAATATGGAGCGAAGGCACATGAAACCGTATTTCCAATTTTCACAGCATCTCTTGATGGATATAGTGAATCTTGTCAGATTCAGGCTGCAGAGGCCCTTACTTCAATGTTGCAAGATACGTCCTTGTCAAAAGAGGTGAGCACCAACTCTGCTGCTGTGCTGTGGTATACTTTTGCACGATAATGTGCAGTAGATGTATTTTGATCAGTAGTTTCCACATGATTCGTTGACAGTAGTGGGTGACGAGTGGTGATTGTAAAAGTAGTTAAATCAATATAAAGATGGACTGACTTGGTGGGAGTGACGCATGGAGGAATCGGGAGCATAGGCGCCAGAATGGATTTTTCCCACAGTTTGTCATATGATGAAGAGCCCTCGCAGCCCTGATGTCATGCATTCCTGGCTAGGAGCCATGCGCGCTCTGGTGCCACTGGTACCACAACAGGTACATTATTTCATTTCTCAGGAAACATTTTTTTTTACTCATTTTTTTCACATATTCACAAACGGAACTCTGTTTGATGCACTTCGTACAGATGCTCACTGAAGACCTGCTGCAACTGGCCTTGGCGAAAGCTCAGGGAGAAGAGACTGCGCAGGCACACTCTGTCAGCTGCAGCATATTTGGAGCTATTGCATCCTTGCTTGACGGAAAACTTATCATGCAAACGTATTTGCACAAAGCGATGGCTCTTTGTCAGGTTGGAACTGAAATGTGTTTGCCTTATAATTGTTGCGTTCTGCATTTGCAAGAGGTCTGCACCTTTAAAGTAATGTGTTTTACTATTTCCCAGATAGCATGATTTTTAAACTTTTACTTGGACATGGTCACAGGACACAGATGCTGAAGTACGAATGTGCATGTGCGAGCAGCTGGATCCCATTTCTCGATCTGTTGGTTTGAACACCTTCATGGTAATACTGGCCACCAACTAAAGTCGAACATTACAACAAGAAACTTCTAAAACTAGAACCAATCTCCTGCTTGTGCACTTTCATGATCCCCATGGAAAAAATAATAATAAAACTTGGTGTAGTCGACATTGCAAATAAAAATTCTAAACGATACGATTTCTTTGTGTTTTTTAAATGTCTCTTGGATAGATATTTGTGTTTCCGGAGCTCAAGGAGTTGCTGAAAGACGAAGAATTGGTGGTACAATCTGCAGCTGTCGAAGGCTTAGTTCAACTGCTGGATTTCTTGCCACCTGACATTCGCCAAGCTCAAGTTTTTCCCTTCCTCCGTTCGTGCGCCCCTCAACTCCCCTTGATCAGTATATAGCCTCCCTCAAGCTGGTCAGACTTGTGAATGCCACATGCTAAATTCACCAAAATTATGGTTGTGTTAGCGTGATTATTATCTTGAGGCATTAAAGGCTTTAGAGGACACCCTTGTGGGCTGCCTTGAGTTTTTAGACATGTGAAAATTTAGGATTTCGTCTCTTCCAGATTTTCCTTACTATTGTTTTCGTCCTATCAATAGCAAATTATGTAAGGAAATAATTTTTACCCTTTGGAATATACTGTCAAAGTTTTGACAATTGCTCATAAAAAGCTTGCGCTAAAATATCTTCTTCCTAGGGTGCTCTGCTTCTGCTCAGTGATCAATATAAAACTAAAATATGGTTTGTTCGTGGGTGGTTTCATTACATTGCAGATTATGTGATGAAGGAAGCGCAGCTATGCATGTCTGCCTTGCTCGGTTACTTGGGGATATCTTTGTGAAGGTCAGCAGCATACTGAGAATGTTTCTCATCTCTGGGTTTTTTTGAATGCTCTCATTAAATTATGAGAGAAAGTGCTTCATTGGAATTAAGAAGAGACTAGCTCAAGCGGGGTTTTGATGCAAGTAGGAGTAATCTCTGACAATGAATCTTACAAGCTCTTGTTTTAGGGTAGTTTTAGTTTGATTCCTTATGCTTTGACTTGGAGAACCTAAGTTAGGGCATGCGTGCAGATGGTACCAGAATTATTAGAAGAAGAAGCGATACTTCTGCTGGATGCTTATAAAGGACTATCTCTGGAAGCCGATGAGGATGTGCGACAGGTACATGCTTGCTGGAACTAACACCAGACTTATTCTTGAAATGCTTAAGATATAGCAGGCCGTAGGTTTGTTCTACCCTAGTAGGATTCCTTAGCACAACGGGCTCCATGCGATGATTCAACTGTCATGGCCACCTTGTGATTGAGTGATTCCGAGTACACTACTCAGTTGACCAGTCTCTTTTTATTGTATTGCAGCAATGTGCTTACAATTTTCCTGCCGTTCTAAAGACTATTGGTGCGCGCAAATACTCAACATTATTGCATGCCACCTACGTCCAATACGTTCAAGATTCATCTCCAACTGTCCGCTGCACCGCAGCTGCCTGCTTTCATGAGGTAGTCCACCTGCATGTTTTGAACTCTTACCCTCAATCATTGAAATAGTTTTCTATGTGAAGGCATTCTTTTTGTGTACAAGCGGATGCCCTTTTCCAAACTATTCTTATGCAATTGTGGGCAATGCAGGTGGCAAAAATCCTTGGAAAAGAGCGCACAGCTTCCTATTTAAAAGAAAGCTTAAACAGTCTGCTCAAGGACCCGGCTTTGATTGTGCAGTCGAAGCTTTTCGCCATCCTTCCAACAGTCATAGGTTTTGTACTCCCCTTTTCTGGTGCAATCACTGAAGTTTGATACATGGACTAATATTCTGTAGTATTTTGAACACAAATCGGATTCTGAGAAATTTGGTGTGTTGGATTTCACCAGGGCACTTCAGTGTGTCCAATGCACAGACAAAAGCTGCAAACTATGCAGCCATGATTCCTGCACTGGTGCAAGCTGATAAGAGCATCAGTGGCACCAATCAATGGCGGATGCAGTGCTCTCTCCTTCAAGCCTTTCCACTTCTCCCAGTATTTCCTCCAATCTCTTACGTTTGAAAACCACCTCTAACATGTGCATTCATCAATGGCGAATTAGATGGTTGGAGCAAAACGCTGATAAACCCGTGTGCTGCTTTCAGGAATTCCTGACTAGTGACCAGATCTATGACAATTTTGTGCCCATCTGTTTTCGTTATATGGGCGATGGTGTATTGCCTGTCAAGATTTCAGCGGCTTTAGCGCTTGCCGTGTTCCTTCGGTACAAGCATACTAGCCTCTGGTTCAAATCTCTTGAGACTATTGCACATGAAAGTTCTGATTTTTCTGTCAATGCCCTGTTCCGAGGGATTTTAAGGAACTTTCTGAGGGCGACCCTACGTACCTTGTGCAGCTCTCACCTCGGCCTCTGACAATGTTTTCTCTGATCTTCAGGAATAACGGCAAGATTCAGCAACGTCATGACATGTCACAGAAAGTGGTGAAAGAGTATGGTCAAGGGCAGAGCTACTGGTCACGTCTGCTTTACATCGACTTCTGCGAGAGTTTGCTCAGGTAAACTAGCTTAGAAAGCATACCTCAGTAATATAAATCTTTCGCATAAGATAGTCTCGGAGATTCTCTTAAGATTTGGGATTGTTGATTGAAAGCCATAATAAATTTTTGTCGACATCCTTCTTATGGTGTCATTCTCATGCTAACTCAGCTTTTCATTGTAGAGCTGCGAGTTCTCGCATGTTCAAAGAATGCTTCGTAGAGTCAGCCATCAATGCCTTACAGGTTTATCTTGCATCGCCAGAATAATTCGTGAAATCAAGTTTACGTGGAATTTGGGCTCTCTGTCATTATCCAAAATTAAATACTTCCAGTGTTGACATGTCATTACTGTGGTGGTTCGCGTGAGGGTACCAGGATCCAGTGCCGAGCATTCGAATGAGAGCTTGTCAAATTATTAACCCTCTTAGGACAATCATAAAACTGCCTGATGATGTGGCTCTGCTTGAGAGAATCAATCACCTGGCCACCCAGAGGTTGAACGACACCGACCGGGAAGTAGTGGCTGCTGCCCGCCTTGCTTCCGACAGCCAGAAACGAGTTTTCATTCTCGACAGAGATCCATCACACGAACACCCCTCCGCTCAGGTAATGTACAAACCAAGTAGCGGTAAACAAGTAGTGACTTGAGCTAATTGAAATTAGTTGGGTGCCCAAATTGCCAAAGCAGTTTCAGTCAGCGAATTTCCGTGAATTCCCGCTGAGTCACTGGCGCTAGATTTACATACATTAACACCTCTTTCCTGTGTTACAGAAGAATGATTCTAAGAACTTCATTGGTTGCCGATTACTGCAGGATGAATATGAGAAAATGGATAAACAACGAGAGGATGAGGAGTGGAACATGCTCAGCAAAGAGGAGCAGGTACAGTTACTGGAGAGGGCTCTGCAACTTGCACGTGTATCATTCAAATGCAGTGTCAAGGTGACCTCAATGCATCAAACCATTTCTATTTAAAGATCATGAGATGTGGTGCAAGCAGACAGCAACAAGCTGAACTGCAATGATCTTTACTCCATCCTCCAGTCACTCGAACATATTAAAACCGAGTAATTTTAAATTCAAATATGCACCATCTATAGCTGCATGGTCGGTCTTCAGTTTGATTTTTTGACTGTTGCCGAACCGGTATTAACCCAATCTTCCTCACGATTGTCTCTGGCAGGAAGAGAAGCGAAAGATGGACGAGAATTTACAACGACTCAAGATTGAGATGCTGCGAAAGTCAAGTACAGACATCTCAGGTCGAGGCTCTGTCGGCCCAACAGCCACATCTGATTTAGGCTCCACCAAAAAGGGGTCAACAAGTAGAGGCTCCATAAACGGTGGCCGGCAGAGCACCGATTCGGGGAGAACGGCGTCTAGGTCGAAGACTCTGATCTCCTCCAAAGCCACTCAAGGTACTAGTACGTCCTTCTCCTCCATTTCTCCAGCAGCAGCGGCAGCGGCTGTGGCTGCAGCATCTGGTGCAATACCTTCCTCAGGTAGTATTTCCGTTTCTGCCAAGCGAGGCAGTCTGCCTCTCGGCTTGAAGCCCAGGCCCCCCTCGCCTGGTAGCTCGAGGAAACCCCCAAGCGTACCTTCTTCCTCACCCAGCCCCGTCGCCGACGTAGCTGCACCCAGCAAGCCTGATCAGGTGCCCAGAAGGAACAGTGCGTCAAAGCGCTTGTGACGAATTAGAGGCAGCTGATTCTTTGACTGTGACTCAATCTTGTACAGATATTTCACTTTGTCTCAATTGCTCTTAGTTCTTTTCTCTTTTGATCATTACCAAGTCTGACGTTGCGATGCCCCAAATCAGTCATGTCAGTGTAGCACTTTTTTCGCTCCTTGCATTCAGTAAACCTGGTTTGATCGATCCTAGCACTCACAATATCACACAGGTAAATATTCACAAAAGATTGAGGTAACATTGATGTAGTGGGAAGTAGTGGCGAAGTGAGTGCCCTCCAACTGATCCGAGCCTTCACCTGACCTGTCTTTAGACCAGGAATGCGATTGAATATCACCATTATCGGTGTCAATTCTACTTTTCCAGGCAAGCTATGATCTCTTCACTACAGCATCACATTCTACAAATGTTCACTTTCGTTTTTCAGATTCGTCAGCAGGTTAGCTGAAATTCTTGACTTGGAATGAAACTAGATTTACTTCAGCTGACATGGTCATCGAGTTCACGAATATCCAGAAAACAAGTGACAGTATCCCTTGCTACACACCGGAATGGGTAGCACATGAATCTTACTATCAGAATTGACCCACCTTAAGCAATCATTTTGCTGCGTCTCGATGTCTACAAATGCTTGTCTATTGCTGTCGTTGGATGTATCTGTTGCTGTTGTTACATGTCTTTTGCTGTTGTTGCAAGACAGTGGCTGCAGTTCGTATGACATTCAGAACAAGATCGAGCTGGAAAGCATTCATGATGAGAGAGAGCCATAATATGAAATAGCGAGAGAAGAGAGGAACGCCAAGATGGTGTCCACCAGTCCAGATTCTCTGGCACTCAGTTTATGGCTTCAACAGCAGGCTATGTACATCGTGAGACACCCGGTTCTACGTTGCTGCTTTTCTAAAAAGGATGGAAAGATCGTCATCGGCCCAAAACTCGACCTCAGAGCTTCCACAAGCTAAATCAGTCAGTCTCCCTCAAACCCTAAATGTTTCTCCTACCAAGGCCGCCGATCTTCCACAAGGGGGACTCAGGTCATCACATATACTGGTACAATTATGCACAATTCCTAAACTAGATCCCATCCCATGACCTCCCTTTGTGTGATTAGCAGGAGCTCCAGGCGGACACGCCCATGACTGGCGTGTCTTGCCATCCCAAAATGAGCGCGTTCGATTCTTCCGAAAGCTTGTAAGGCATGGAGGCCGAGTTCGGCTTGGTCAGAAACTCCAGCAACATCTGCGCTTGCTGGACAGTGTACGAACTGAACGGGGAAGCTCGAAATCCCGCTTTGAGAAAGAGCGCGCGCCAAGTCTCCGAGCGGACGTGACGAGCGCGCCGTGAGGAGCCCTGCAACGCCACAATGTCTTTAATCTCCGCTGCAAACGCCGTGTTCTCGATGTGGAAACGATCTTGATTTTCGCGCGTCAAGGCGCCCTCGAGAGAGTCGAAGAGTGCGCAGTAGTAATGGAGCGCTTCCACAAATCGAGCATGGAAGGAAGCCCCGTTGTGATTCGCCTCGACTTCAAGCAGAGTCACCACATTAGGGTTTAGGTTTCGGAACAGAGCGAGGAGATTCTCCAGGAGGGCGCCTTCCCCGGTGAGTGTGTGCAGCACTTGACTGCAATTGATGGCGATCTCCTCCTTGGGTCGAATTTGAAAAGAGCTCATGGAGAGAGACGGTAGGGTTGAGATCACGGGCGTGAACTCGAACGGCACCTTAAGAGCTTCAGCAAATTCGGTTAACCGTCGCTGCGTGGTTTGAAGCGCGCTCGCATTAGTCCCCACAGCAGAGATTCTGAGATGAGGCGCGCCACCGGGACGCATCGCCAACGATTGAATGAAACATGGCCATTGAAGCCCCTGCTGGATGTCCAAGTCGATGACATGAACGTGAGCGCTTTGCACCACTGCCTCGTAGATCGTCTGGTTCGCCGTGATGTGAGAGAATTTCGCAAACGGGAGAACTTTGTAAAAAGCTTGGTAAGCGAGCTTGGAGTCCACAAGTGGAAGCGGACCCACGTTGTTAGCCAAACGGTCGCTGAGAGCCTCCCCGAAGTAGAGCGCAATGCGCTGCATGGGGTCGCCGCGCGGGTTGGAAACGCGCTGCAGTTGCGTGAGAATCGGCTTCGCAGTCGCGTAGTCCGATTTCTCAATCGCCTCCGCGCATGCCAGCAGCAGGTGTACGAGCTGTAAACCGCTTTCTTCAGGCGCTGTCGCCGTCGCCGTCACGACTTCGCCAGTGGAGCCCCAGCTCTCGGACCGGCTGTGATGACTACTACTCCCCTGCTGTTGCTTCCCTCGCCTGGAGTCTTCACACGATTCCACAAGCTTCACAAGCTCTGCAGTCGTGGGCACGCCCGTCGGCTTGACGTCGCAGCTCAGCATTGACGACAACGACTCGTCAAGCTCCTGCAGACGCTGCGCGTCGTGGAAGCTCTCGGGTAACAAAAGAGGCTCCTCCAGAAACTCGGAGAGAAGAGACGGGAAACAGGGGAAGCATGTTTGATCCGTGACTTGGTCTGCGTCGTCCAAGCTTGTGAGCTCGAAGTCGAAATCGAAGTCACTCTTCAGGACCTCCTCCAGATTGCGCCCGCATTCCTCGAATTCGGGTAACGCGTCCATCCAGTTGCCCATCCCAGTGGCATCGGTTGCTTGATGGACAAAACTTGCAGCAGATGAGTTGTTGGAGATCGCGCTGTGAGGGGAGTCGTCGCCAGAGCTTGTCACGCTCGCAGAAGATGTTGAGCAGGAGCGTCCGGGACTGGTTTGCAAGTCTAGAACCGACGTCGGCTCGGGCTGCTGCAACATCTTCAAGGAAGTTTTCACTCGCAGGTCGAAATCGGCAACTGGTGGAGGCTCCATGGATTTCCATCGCTTGGAGGCTGCTGTCAAGTCGGGCAAGAGAGTGCTGCTGCTCAAGGGCCGCTTGGTGGTGACGGGAGGGGCAGCCATTGCTTAAACTGAGAAAGGGAAAGTGGGACTGAGTATTAAATGGCGAAGTTGCGAGCCTCCCAGATGTAAATTTTTACGAACCCAGACATATAGGCACGGTTACAGAAGTAGCCCTTCCCTTGCACCATGTGCAAATTGGCAACCGATTGCTTCGTTCCCTACACCTGGAGCAATACACTGGCCATGGATCCGCTGCAATAGAGAATGGAAAACTCACAGAGTTGGAGGGGAGCTTGAAAACACCGTCTTGTTGCAGGATTACAACTGCAGGAGAAAGAGGAAGATGGAAGAGGAGGACGAGTCTGAGAATTTGGTGATGAGGAAGATGGACCACCCAGGTGCACGTCTGGGTAAAATGGCTCTTTCGTTACGTTGTTATCAACGTTTTGAACGACCCACTATCAACAAATTTCCAGAAGGTGCTGCGGGTTCAAGTCACAACTCGTCGTCGTGGTCGCTGTAGTTACACAAGAGCAAAATAGAAATGCACAAACTTAGTGAGTCTGCGTGTGTCCGTTAGTACTCATAAAAGCGTAGTGCCAACTTTTCGAAACTGGACACACTCTACGAAGTTTAGAGAATGTGGTCTGGAGAAGAGGTGTTATAAAAAAACTCGAGACGAGAGGAGAGAAATTATGCAACGAATGATCTAGCTCAACCACTTGGGGAACTACTTGTGCCAATGGCAGGACGGTGACCCGGGAAAGACAGGTGCAGCTTCTGCAACAAAGTATCTATGGAGCCCGCTGCTATTGTGAAGAAACACCATCACCGCCTGAGAGCGCCCTCCACGCCCAACCTATACATGCCAGCGCCTCGGCGATCTTCTTCCGCTTCTTCTTCTACAGTGCGACCCATCTCTACAGTGTGATGATGAGGATGATGCCCGGACTCCGGAGGAGGTACATACCCGAAATCTAGTGAGCTGATATTGATTAGCAAGGGCTCGATTTGGGATGCTATGAAGTGCCAAAGAGAGAAGAAGACGGACCCACAGAGGGAGAGTCGGAGCCAGCGGTGCCACCGTGCCACTAACTTAGCCGGGAAGCTTAGCAAAAGGACTGGTAAGTTTCAATCCCTTTCAATGAACACAGTCTCTCTTCAAGAGGGAATGAGGACTAGTAAGTTAATTGTAAGTTAATTAAAATGCCTGTATGTTACAGGACAAGATAGGACTGTGCCTGCCTGCCCTCCCGGCCTTGGTCCCGCCATAGCCACTGTTGCAAGGAAGCTCTCGCTGGTGCAGTGGTCCCGCTCCACCATCAATCTGAACAGAACTCCTGCAGCAGCAGGATTAATTGTTCATTCTCCTGGTACCGGTTTACTTCCTTTTTACTTATGCACAATTCTTACCGACCTGATGGGCTGCAGGGCTTGACGGACGGACGGCCATCAATCTGATCGCCTGCACCTGCTGGCTTCAGGTCTGCATGGATTAATTCATTGTGCCTGGGCCTTCAGGTACCTATTTTAACTTTTACCTCAGAGAATTTCTGAATTTGATGCTTTTCTTTTCTTTTCCTATCTTTTCTTTTCTTTTCTTTTCCTATCTTTTCTTTTCTTTTCTCGATTCGAAACAACTGAGGGATTTTCTCTCTGAGGATGAATGAGTGAGTAAGTCCCTCTTGTTTTTTTAACTTAATTTTTTTGAAAGATTGACTTTTCTTCCAATTTCAAAAATGATTACCATAGTTTTTTATTCTTTTAGAAAGGAAATAGCGACCATGTGTATCAAAAAGTAAGTCTAAAGGGGGGTAATCAATCGGGGTTCTCTGCTTTAGGGTTGATGAAGTTGAGGTTCAGTCACACCTGCAAGATCGATTGTAATATCAATATTGAACCGAAAAATGACTGACATATAAACAAGCGGCTAATCGTCGGTATCGCTATTTCCTAAAACATTTAAAGATGTCACAATTCTACTATTCATAAAACATTAATTAAAATGTCACGGTTTTAAAATAAAAAATTTAATTAAAACAATAATTAAAAGTATTGATGGACCCTAGCATGCTGGTTTGGATTGTTAACACATCTCTGTTGCAATCGAAAGAGACTCTCAGTTTAGAGCAAAAAATCATCGTTTACCCACCAAGAAAACTCCTGTCTATTTACCTCTTTCAGTTGCGCTTCACGGCTCACAATGAACACTTGAGTGGGGGTTACGTTCTCGAGATGCAAGTGTGCGCATTTTCTGCTGATCATCGATCAATAATTTGTGCAGGGCTGGAGAATATACAGTAGGAGTATTGAAGTTGTTAAAAATACTATAAAGAATTAAGGAAGAACGAGTGGGTTGTCAGAGAGAGTATCTGACAAAAAGAAGTGATTTTTTATTTAAGGTAAGTGAGAGGTCCAAAGAAAGTTAGCTTGGCAGGGGTTGACATTTGGACCTATTTTTTGACTCGATGCCAATATATTTCGCAAATGACCTGTACTGCTGGCAGGGTAAATATAGTTGGAGCCTCATGGCCAAAGCCCCAGAAAGCTGATCTTACTGATCAACAGATACACTTGTCATATCTTGGCAACGGTTATATTTATACGAGCGATCAGCAGGGGCCAGGGGTACACTCTTCGCCCCCCTCTCCCTATTTACGGTACACCAGTGCTATTCAACAGCTCGGTTACCACGATCTTTTCCGTTTCTCCTGCTGCAGCAACAATTTTAATAAGGAAATCTCAGCTAATTGCGTACAAGCTTGGAACACTTCTTTTATAGGTACCGGATCCTACTCGCAGCTATGCAGCTATAAGCTTGCCTCAGTTCACGCCCGATTTCTTATTAGAATTCATTTCTAGGCTAGGATGGTGTTCCGAACCCTTTTGCTGGGAAGACGAACTGAACTTAAATTAAAGAATGGATTTCTTTTCCACGGAGTTTCAGTAAAAACGGAAAATATCTCGTATGTCAGAGCTTCTACAGTTGATGATAAGTTATCACAGAGGGGGAGAGTTATAAATACCTCCCCGAAAACTAACTCCACACGCTAAACTGCAGTGGAAATGCCATCTGCAGCCTACTTGCGGCGAATGATTCCTTTTCTCAGATTCAAGAAATCATTGAGCGGTATTATAATCCTCCTGATATTCTGGCAAGGCAGCAAGCCATTGCTGGAGGGCAAGAGGTAAGCTGAAGTCAAGACTAGGGGTAAGTGGGAAAGCAAGGAATTGATTGGGCCCTGGGGCAGATCGTGCAGCCAGTCAGGGAGGAGGGGAGACTGAGAGGACAAGGTTCAGCTGGAATTGCGGAGCAGGCTTGGGCCCAATTTCAGGGGGAGGAGAGGAGCCTGCCTTTCACCGTGGGATGAAGACCCTGTGCCCGTGGAGTTGGAGCCACTTTCAGGAGTTCCCATTGGGGAGGGAGGCTGAGAAAAAGCCTCCTATTGATGAAGACGGCTCATGTCCCTGCGAAGCTCACTGGCTGGAGCAGAATACTTTGGGAGCCTACTTTGGGAGGCTATTCTTAGACCTTGGTTTGAGCCTAAATTTATTTGTCCAGGTAGGATTTTTTCTTCTGTTTTGTTTCTTTTCCTTTTCTTTTCTGCCACCCGTAGGGATCCTCAACATCATTAATCTGCACTTTGCCATTGTACAATCTTTTTATATTCAGGAGGGGTTGAAAGTTTGTGCTTTACACAATCTGCTTTTGGGGATACCCCGAATGTCATATACTTGTATCTATATAGTTTTGATCATATCTTTTCAAGCAATTGGACGGTGTTCAATGCTGTGTAAAAAAATGAAAATACTAAAATGTTTCCATATGACCGTGTTATAGGTACAGTATATGAAAGTAGAATAGATTTATATCATATTTTTTAGTATGACAAGTAAAGTTATAAAACTATTTGAATATTGGTGTACGGCTAAAACTAAGAATGTAGAATTGGTTTGTTGGAAACTATGGCCATTTACTCATGCAACTTTGTAGTGGTGGCTCATCAATACAGTGGTTCCAACTTCAGACTTTTCAATGTAATTCCAGGTTCATGGACGCTTACACTTACATTAGATTTTTCCCAGTGGTCTTTGAAAGTTTATGTAAAGTAGGTACACCCAAATGTACCACTAACCTTAAATCGCCATCTATACTATGTGTACATCTCTAAAGTCAGTTTTGTATCTATGAGGATTAGTGTTTTTTTTGCACTAAAGCAAAACACCATGCAAGAAATGGACGATGGTCCCTACAAATTTAACCCCTAACGGACCATTGTCCCTACAAGGGACAAATGGGATTTCGGGCAGGTATCTACAGGCTGAAAGTTTTTCCTTATTTTTTGAAAGTTTTTTGGAAGATAGAAAAATTGATTAGTGTTATGAAATTTTTTTTTTTTTTCAATCGGTGCCCAAAAACAAAAAATTATGCCCAAATAAGCTCAAAACAGGGGACAAGAAGGGGGGGGGGGGGGAGGGGCAGCAAAAAAATTTCAAAAATTTAAATTTTTTTCTTCAAAGATTTTGTTTTTGTGTACATGTGAAGCTTTGATTCATTCCATTTGGATATTTTATGAAAAAGTTATGGACAATCTTCTTTTTCAAGCAATTAGAGTATCTTCTTGAAAAAAATAACTTGTAGGATTTATTTTTGAATGCAATTTTTTCAATTTAAAAAAAAAAAAAGTTTCACATGGTCAATCTTCCTTGCTAAAACAATCTCACCAATGGAATTAGTGCATTTTAATTTCATTTTAGAGATATGAACATTTTAGATTTTCCTTCTATCTCATTCCTACTTCTACTTAGCAATTTTTTGAAGAATAAAAATAAATTTTTCTTGAATATTTTGAATTTTTTCTAAACTCTCAACTCAATTTTATACCATAAAGGTTTAATCCCTAATTGCCCACGGCACTAGATTCTGGTGTTTGCAATAATTTGAAGTTAAATAAAATCCAACCAAATTGCTATTTTTAGTAGTTTTTATTTTTGGAAAACTCTATTCAAAGTCTAGTTCTAGCATCAAAAATCTGATCTTGAAAATGATTCATTATGGGTTTTTTTCCTTCAAGATTTTGTGCAAGAGTACCCATTGCAATCTTGGCTTCCCATAGTGTTGAGGGCTCTTGGAAATGAGCCTCAAATACACTAGGCCATGGAGGAAAAATCACATTAGAAATTTATTTTAAAAAATTGTAGAGTAGATTTTGGAAAGTTATAAATTGATTGGAGTTGTGCATATTAGGTTCTATAACCTCATATTTTTTTGGTTACCAAATTTTTAGATCTCACATGTGAAAAGAGGTTTGAAAGATTTTTGTAGTTTTAACACCCTTGTGATCAAACATTATAATCTTTCAATCCATAAGAGATATTGTTGTGTTTTCTTTTCCTATGTAATCTCTATCTCTAGTTTGAATTTGTATGATTACAATTTTTTTTTAAATGATACAACTTATCAAAATATTGACTTTTTGTTGGATTTCAAGCAAATTCCAAGAGCTTGAAAATAGGCCTTGGGCAATTAGGGGTTAAAGCTCAAAACTCTGTAGTGCAAAAAATTTAAGTTTAGAAGGTTCAAAGTTAAAAAAATCTAGTCCCAAAATGTCTTGAAAAACTTGTTTTTTCCACTTTAAATGCACATATCATGCAATCTATGTGGTCAAAAATTCTGAAATTTTTTCCACACATTCTCTTAACAGTTAGATGTAAGATCCTACAGTTAGATGTGAAAAAATATATTTTTTAAACTATTTTTTTACCTTTTGCCATAGAAATGGCAGTTTTGAGTGTTTTTTGGCAATGAAAGGGCCTTGGTCTTTTAGGGGTTAAACCATTTCACTACTACCAGCTTTGACACCTTCCCTAGGGCTGAAATATTGTTAATTTACCATGAAACTTTTGACAAAGGATCATCTTTATATTGATAAGATGTTTGTTATTTTCAAGACCAAAAGATTCACCCAAAAGAAGATAATTAAAATCTACCAACAAGTGTAACTATGGGAAACAATATTAAGGCTACAAACTTCAACACATTCTTTAAGGCTAATTTCTTTTTTAAATTATGAAATTTTTGGCATAAGATCACCTCTATGTTTATAAAATGTGTGCCAAATTTGAAGGCCAAAAGATGCACAAAAAAAAGATATTTGAAATCTACCAACATGTGCATTTGTGAGAGATTTTCTACAATTGTGTGAAACTTTACCTATAAAATGACATTATGCCAAAGGTTGAAAAATTCTTTCTTACATATTGGTATATTTCAAACATCTTTTTTTGTGTGAATATTTTGACCTTGAAATTTGGCAAACATATTATTAACATAGAGATAAATTAATGAAAAAAAATTTAGGATATATAAACAATTTTTGAGCCCTTGGAATAGTGTCAAAGTTGGCAACAATGAAATTTTTTCTTACAACTCTACATGTTGGTAGATTTTGAATATCTTTTTTTGAGTGGATCTTTTGGACTTGAAATTTTTCAAAAATGTAATCAACATATAGATGGTCTCAGGTCAAAAGAATTATGGGAAATGAAAAAAAATTCAGTCTTTGGGAAGGTATCAAAGTTGGCAATCGTGAAATTTTTCTCATGGCTACACATGTTGGTAGACTTCAAATATCTTTTTTTTAATGTCTTTTGGCCTTGAAATTTGTCAAATATATAATTGACATAAAGATGATGTCTTGCCAAAAATCTCATGGTCAAAAAACAACTTTTCAAACCTCAAGAGGCTGTCAAAGTTGGCAAATGTGCAATTTCTTTCACTACAAATGCAAAAACACCATTTTGAATGGTACCCCACTATATATATGGTGATATAAAATCACATTCATATGCAATCTCATATAACATATATTTGATTCTAAAAATATATTTTGAAGTATTATATAATATTATTAACCAATTGATCCCCTAGCTTTGGATCCTAAAGAAGGAGGTATAGTGTTCCCTTGGATACCTAGGGAGAACTTAAGTTATTATATTGTTTTTACTAGAGCTGCAAAGTGCATTTGGAAAGTATTCAAAGTTCCCCTTGTGAATTTCATCTTTTGGAGGAAGAGCTAGGAGGTCCACAGACTCCAGTTGCATCTTTTCTTTATTTAAATCTCCTAATTCATTTCTTTTTAGTATGAAATTTTTTCCATCAACTTTCCTTGAATTTCAAATTTGCAAAACCTATAATCTTCCTCTTTAAAAAATATGCCAATTTTGAAACTAATCTCCATATTTCATTATGTTGGGCAAATACAAATGGTAGAATAGGATCTAGCCACCACAACCAATCCTAGAGCGACAATCATTCATACCGTATGCAAGCAATCTAAGCCCGTCAATGGCCGATCCTAAAGTAATATATGCTTTGTCTAAAAACATACCCACCTTTAGCAACCTAGGTATTTGCCTTGGATTCAAAATGGAAAATGGCTACAGTTTGACAATTTCATGAAAGCGACAATACATATTCACCTTTTATTTTGACAAATCAATTGGTTGTTGGTCCTACCAATTTTTTGTCTATTTTAAATCTTCTATTTTCTACTTGAACCTCTTATTTTCTCAAAGATACTAGCTAATAATGAATAAACTAATAATTCTTCTCAAATATTGACTACAAGGGTTTAGCTAATGATTATTAAGGTTACCCTTACATTGCAAAAAATACAAAAAAGACCCTCCTTCAACAATGGTTGATAATGTTGAGCACCACTATATTCACTTGTCTAGATGAAAAGTTACATTCATCTTATATAAAAACTTCATAACAAATTGGTTAGACCATTTAATTTAAGATTTATGCTTTGTCACTATAATTTCCAACAACAATTGTATTAAAACTATTAAGAAATCAAATGAAAACTATAGTTATTGTAACTTATTTTTGGTCTTATTATTCTTTTGAAGATTTCTTGAAATGTCACTTTTTAACATTGTTGTACCTAATGTTGTACAAATCACATTCATAGACAAATTTGTAATGACCTATATTGTATTCTAAAAATATATCGAAAGGTTTTTATTTTTTTTAATTTCAAACTTTATTCCAAGAATATTAAAAGAAATTTCTATGTGCTACAGCTCAATTAGTAGTAGTAGAAATAAAACTTCATTAAATAAGAAAGTGAAAACTTCCTACAAAATTTGGCATTTTTTAAAAGATTTTTCTCATATTAACCAAAACTTCCAACTATAATCATTGTTTTAGGGATATAAAGAAATCATCATTGAATTTCAAATCCTTAAAGTTTATCTTTAGTTTTATGAAACTTTAAAAAGTTATTAAAAATGTCACTTCTTTATGCAATTGTCTAGTACATATTAGCAATCTATAAAATTTTACTTAACATCTAATTACATTCAATGTATAAAAAAATTTCCCAAAAAATTATTATAGATTTATAGATTCCAACTATAGATTTTCTACTAGGGCTATTTAAATATCAAAATCAAATTTACATCTATTATAGCTTATATTTGGTTTAAGAAACTCCAAAGGAATTTTTGAAATGTCAATTCTTCACCTACTTGTACTCAGTGATAGAAAATCAAATTCAAATTCAAATCTATTGTAGTTTACATTTCTATTCAATAATACTTTTCAAAAAAATACAATCAATAGTGTCACCACTCTAAAAATTCCCCCAAAACAACAACTTGTCTTTTAATAGTTTATTTTTCTTGCTAACTATGACTTCAATTTCAAGAATTTAACCAAAAAATTACATACCCCAAATAAAGCTTTGTATTTGAAAATCACATAGATTTTCAAGTCTTGTTACTAATCACAAAGTTAAATACTAATCACATCAAATTGCAAAGCAATTTTTTGATGATTTCATCAATGAATGAATTGCATGGTAATATCATAAACCCAAATTCCTATTAAAATTTTAAGATGTCTTCAAAGACTAAAACATAAGCGCACTAATTGTATCAATTCTATTTTTATTTTCAACTAGTAGATAATTTTTTTCTCTTTTTTCTTCTTACAAATAGTTTATACCTTTTTTTCACTTTTTTACTTCTTAAACTAGTGTATACCTTTGGCAACTACATCCAAATAATAGTTTTTATTTGGTAGGAATCAAAGATATCTTTTGGGAACTTTGAAATTTGTGATGGTTTGTACAAAATCACCCAAAGCAAATAATAGATAAGTGATACATAATTAATTTTAATTTTAAAATGAATTATAAAATACATGGTTTGTAGTTAAATTTAAAAAAGTTAAATATAAATCAAATTATAAATAGATTAAAACAATTTTAATCTAATCTATAACTTAAATCAGGATGTTTGTTTTGTTTGTTACGATAAAATCTTTAGAACTGTGTGTCTCCAAGTCGCGTTCTTGGTGCCATCAGGAAAGCATTCTACGAGGTGGGGTGCAAGGCTTTGTCCCATAGTGTTTGAACTTTGAACCTATGCGGTGAAAGTTATTGAAGTGTTTATGAATTAGAAAATTAGAAAATTTACTTTTTTTACTTTTTATTTTGACAACGGCAACAGTACGGGCACACTGGTATACTTCAAAGTAGAAATAAAATTAAAACTAGGTTTCTGACGTGGCAATTGAGTTTCCCATGTACGAACATTCTCAATGGAAAGAATGTGAGGCTAACATGTGGCAATTTATGTTTATTGTGGCCAGCCAGGTAAGCTTTGGTCGGAGTCATACTAAAAAGCATTTAGTGTAAGTCTTATTTTTTTTAAATATTACAGAGGGGGGTTACGTGTGGCATGGAGCTTCTACTGGTAGACCCCAGTTAAGAAAATCTTGCCCACCCATCTTCCACAAATTTAAGCACTTTACGTTACCTGTGTCAACTCTCCATTGCCTTGGTCCTACCCACACTATTTAAATAGTGGCTGCAAGGGTTCTACCCACACTGTTTAATACTCCTAGTGTGTGCAAGGTTCCAAGGTAATCACGACTAAAATTGTACAAATATGAAATTCAGCACGGTTCCCCATTATTATAATAATAATAATTGTGGGGTCTCATTGGAAGTCAAACGGAGATTCCACATTCTCTTAAAATGCATTTTTTGGACATCGTATGAATAAACTATGAATTTTCAAAGTGCTGAAAATAGGGTTTAGGAAACCAACCACTAAATTCTCATGAATAGTAGAAGTACATTATAATCAAGAATCTAGATTGTGCGGTTCTTGAAAGCGGTTGAAATTATGTGTAGTTTCCTTATCCACACTATTTATTCATTGTTCCAAATTCCACTTGGAAAGTCTATCATAGTACTCGTTTTCACTTACAACAATAAAGCACATAAGATCATACATTATCGAGCATGTATCCAAACCAAAAGTGTGCCTTAAGAAATTTAAATAAGAAATTTTAGAGGCTCACAGTGTTGAATGTTAGGAGATTGAAATTACAGCTTTGATTTGGAAAGGAAGATGGATTCACTCCAAATTGCATCCTGCTTGAAACTGTCATCATCACTCTTTGGAAACCTTCCAAATGAATATGTACATACATTGAAGAAACAATTTTAGCATTTACCAAAAAAAACTTTTGTGTATGGGATCCAAATGCCACTGATGTTCCATTTAGTGCATTTGGAAGCTCAACTTTTACTTGCCAACAAGAAAAGATGAAAATTTGACAAGTCTAATAATAACAATAATAACTAAGTGCAATATCAAAAAGTTGTGGTTTTGAGGGGTCTAAATTTTATATTATTAGAACTTTTGACTTCTTATGACTTTTGAATATAGTATTCAAATACCATTTTTGAACTTTACTTATGCTTAACTATAATTTGCCAAATATATGATTAAAAATTACACCTCACGAACATAAAATCACGATTGTTAGAAAAATTTGTTAGATAACATGTATGCTATAATTGCAATTATACTTTAAAAAAGGTTTCACATGTTGCACATTTAGTGATTAGAACTTGTGAAAAAGAGAATAAAATATGAGACACTCAAAACAAATAAAAATTGCCAATTGAATTTTTCATTAAAATAATCAAGTTAATTCAAATAGTTCAAGAGTTTAGATAGTAAAATATCCCTTACACTAGTTGAAAGAATTTTCAATGAATATACTCTAACAAATGTGAACAATTGGATGAAATTATAGATGAAAACGTGAACAAGTTGACAAAACCAGATGAAATTTTACAAAATGATGATGAAAGTTTATGATATGCAAATAGAAAGAAGAGAATTATAAATTAAACAAAAATTTGGACATAGCCATTGAATTTTGGTCCCTTGGTGAATGCATATAATCCAAAATAGATTGATTGGATGACCTATGACTAACAAAACTACATTTGTAATTTTTTTTAAATTGGATTGTTCAACCTACACAATGTGGGTTGTTTTCATTTTTTCAAACTTTGGTATATCTACTATGCACCAACAATTTTAGTCATCTATTTCTTCTCAAATTATTGTATTAGTTTCCTAACATTTAGTGTAATATTGGTATAGTATAGTTTTTCAATTTTTCCCTTTGCAAACATTCTACAGTTCAAATAATACAAGTTTTCTGTCAAAAATTGAATTTTGAACTTCATTATGAATAATTTTTTGTAAATCCTGCTAAAAAAATCATTAAATTATACCCTCCTCTAAGTTGCACTTCATAAATACATCTTTTGCATTTTTTGAACATTTCACTATTCATGATATAACAACTTTTAAAAGAAAATCTAATTATGTCTCACATAGGTGAATCAATTATGAAGAATTTTATTTCTATTTTTTTAAACAAATGGTTTTATGAAGAGTTTAGTTAAAGTCTTACAGAGTATCAAATACAAACATTGTTTGCCATTCTCAATCATTGTGCCAATACTAAAAACTACTACCAAAACAAACCAAAATAAACCAGTTTCTAGGTGAGACCCCTATTAGAAGAGTTTTGGGGAGGTGGGAGGGCTATTTCAAGGCTTGTTCCCTTGCAAATCCCCCCATAATGGGCTTGTTCTTCCACAATTTTTCTTACAGTTAAAGAACATCAGATTGTCAAAAAAAAAATTTAATTTTTTTTTAATTCTTAAAATGAAGAAAAAAATTGAAATTTTTTTTTTTTAATTTGAAAAAAACATATTTTAAAAATGACGTGACAATTGTTCTGCCACGTTAAGTAGCAATTGTGGTGAGTTCCAATGGACTAAGAACCCCAAAAAACTCACAACCCTCCAAACTAGGTGAATCTCCTCTAATGAATGAATCATCCCAAATCCATGTGCTGTTAAGTTTTATTCATTTATGCTTTCTTATTTTGGGGAAATTTTGCTTGGTATAACTTAAAATTAATGCCTCCTTTGTGTCCGCAAACCAAGCTCCTCCTACAATGTTTGACGAGCTCCATCAATCCTTTTTATGTAAAGATGCCATGGCATTGGATCAGACTCTGTCTCCCATAACTTAACTGCCTCGGAGTTTGGTCATGGAAGGAGTTGTTGTTTCCGTCATTGGTCATTGATCCCACCTTTGCTGAATTTCCAAAACATTCCTAAACAAGAGCCACACAGACAGCATATGTATAATAAAAGTGAAGCGAGAAAATTATTTTGACTCATGCCAGAATACGAGCAGGATTGCCAAAACCGAGGTGCTAGACGGACCCATCACTCCTCCAGGGGGGGAATTTGCGAGCCTTGGGACAGGGTTGATTAAACTCCCTGGTTTCAAATTGATTCAATGTGCAATTCTCCACAATCCCAAATGAAGAAGAGCATTCAAGGGGGAAAAGAAAAAAAAAATGAAGAGGAAGAAGCATTAGAAGAATTTGTGTGTGGGGGGTGGGGGCGGGAGGGCTGTTTCAGGCTTGTTCCCTTGCAGTTCCCTGTAGTTAAAGAACATTAAGCTATCAAAATTTATTTTTTGAAAATAATAATGATAAATAAATAAATTTAAAATCTTTAAATTTTGGAAAAAAAAATTTTAAAATATATTTAAAAAATCTCGTGGCATGTTAGATAGCAATTACTATAGATTCTGATGGGCTAAGAATCTTAGGGAACTCACAACCTTTTAGACTAGGTAAATCTCCTCTAATGATGGGATGTATAATTGAAACCAATAAAATTAAGAAACAATAACAATGTATATAATAATCCTACATTTAGCTAGGGACCTCAAATGTTTTCCCCTCCATCCCAAAATGATCTTACAGTTGAATAAAATATTTGAGATTAAGGGTGAAAATTACAATATTTCAACTACTTTTTAAGTTTTTCAAGGAAGTGCTATCCATTCATTGAATCTTCAAGAGTAAATGAATGATCATTTTGGAGCAAGTAGAAGATCATTTTGGAACCAAAATTTTTAAGGGAAACCAAAAAACCATTTGGGTACCAATGGAGTACAAATGAACAACAATTGATAGACAAACCAACCAAGTTCAACTATTTGCTCTAAATTGTCACGTTGGTTTGGTTCCCTTCATTGATAGTTTTTTTCTCCAAAGAACATCTATTTTTTTTTTGTTGGAAATCAACTCCTATTTTGACCTCTAATTTCATCCATTATGGTAGAAATTTTGATTGGTTTTGAGTTCCTTTGATCTCATTTCCTCATAATTTTATGAAAAGTAGTTTGTTTTTTTGATAAATAAGAAATGTACAACAACAATATATAATATGATGACAAGATAGTGGGAAACTAAAGCTTCTTGAAAAAAGCATATATGAAAAATTGATGGGATACACATGTCATTCAACCAATGGTGGTTAAACTTTTTCAAAAAACTTAAAAGGGATACACCTATCATTTTGCCATTGATTGAGAAAATG
Organism: Pseudoscleropodium purum; assembly: GCA_963969395.1. Taxonomy (NCBI): domain Eukaryota; kingdom Viridiplantae; phylum Streptophyta; class Bryopsida; order Hypnales; family Brachytheciaceae; genus Pseudoscleropodium; species Pseudoscleropodium purum. The sequence continues at coordinate 33,065,601 of OZ017795.1, forward strand.
AGATGGGTGCTTCTTAGATACTCACCTCTATCCCATATTTGTATTTTTTTTTAAATATTTTTGAATTGCAAATAATATGGGAAACCTGAAATTAGCTTACCATATGTGTTTCATATACATATATTATTTGTATAGATAGGTATATATTCCATATATTTCCTTATGTATTTTTTGATATATTCTATATATCGTATGTATTCTATATTCCATATCCTAGAATGCCCACAGCTAAAATTGTCTCTCATGGAGGCAATCAAAGGTGATTGTTTACTTTTTTATTTGGAGATCAACAACATTGGAGAGGGGAGATTTTCTTAAACCAATATCAATGGCTTTGGCTTTTTTTCAATAAGAAGGGGGGATTGCAAGAACAAGACTTGTTTGCATTTTTTAAGGGGATAGTCAGGGGATAGTAAGCTTATCAGTTTTGGGTGCAATGTTGGTTTAATGTTTAATGTGTACTCCCCCATATTATGCATGGAAATTAAAAAAATTTCAGTGTTTTCCATCAGGGATGAGCACCCCATGGGGTCATAGCATGGCCAAGGAGAATTGACCCCTGTATTGCCCCGTTGGAGGGTAAATGTCAAAATTGTCCCCTATTTTGTGCTGCTTAAATTTAGTGTTTCATCTCATTCCCAACTAATTTTGGGTCTCTGTTTGCAAGTATGAATTCAGAATTTGCAAATTTTATCACATGTGGCAAATGAAAAATTCCAGTGTTTTCTACAAGGGTAAAATACGGGGCAATAGACAAGGCAATCCTCCTCCCTCGCCATCACAGCACCCTGGCCTTTGATCCAGAGTTTTGGAAAAAATAAATAAAACCAGAGGCTTACAGTAAGAAAAGAAGAAGAAAATGATGACCATGAAATATCATGAAACTGACTGACATGAAACCATGATATGACGCAACGGAACTGAAGCTCACTCTCTCGCTCAGTCCGTGATTTTTTTTCCCGGGGGGAGGGAGGGGGTGTCTTAAAAAAAGGTGTTCCCCCGTTTCTCAGCAGCCAGCCAGTGGGACAGAAAATCATGAGGCGCATCGTGACCGCTCGTGCATCCAAATGCCACGATTAGCAGCTGCAGCCCATGTGACAGCAGCCAGGGAGCCCACCAGGGCCCAGTCCCTGCGGCTGCAATTCAGCTCCCTCCCTATGCTGACTGACCTGGAAAAAAGAAAGGAAAGCAAAAAAAAAAGGGAAGGGGGTCCGGTGGGGGGTCCGGGTGAGGGGGGGTCCATTGTCGTCGTCGTCGTCCGCCTTGGATGCAGCTCCCCGCCCCTCCCATTTGGCGGAGTCTGGTACAGTACAGGAGTAGGGTCAGTAGGGTCAGTAGGGTCAGTAGGTTCCCATGGTTACATGCCACTGTGTTGAAGTTACCAAGTATTTATTTGGTGGAGAAGAAAAAGTGGCCTACCTTTAGAAGTTATTTGGAGGGGTTGGTTTCCATGGTCCTTTGAGTTGTTTGTGCCCTTTTTTAGTTTTTTAGTTTTTAATTTTTAATATTTTTTATTGTCAATTGTTGGCTTGCTCCCTTGTCTGACTTTGAGGGCCTTTTTTTCTAAGAGCTAGCTAGGGGTCCGCTGTTTTCAGGGAATGGAATGGGGATATTATTATATTGTACTTATTACTACTCATTTGTGGAGCATGAGTACAATCCAATCAGCCGGCACAAGTTGCAAGAGGGATAGGAATGTTAACCCTGAAACGCCTGGGCCTATGGCCACTGGTTTCACATGGCATTGTCCTCACTTAGTTTGTTGCCACTTTGTAGTAGATGTGTATGAAAATTTTTATTTTTATTTTTTTAGAGATGAAGCTACATGTTTTCTATAATTCATGAAAATTTTAAATTTTTTTGAGAAATTTTCTTTTTATGCAAATTTTTGAAGAAAAAGTGAAGAAAAAATCATATTAAATAAAAAATTATCTCAAAAAATCTGAAAAATTTCACCATGTGTGTACATTGTAGTGAAAAACATCCTGGTGTAAATTTAGTTTCCGTTTCATTATATAGTTCTCATTTAATTCTCATTAAAAATACAATTGAAGTTCAAATTACAATGAAATATTCAATTTTTCCAAAATTCGAATTGGAGTAGAAACTAGAGTAGAAGACCTTCATTTCATTAGTTGGACTCAAACTCAAAAAAAGTCATTTTCAAGGAGAAATTTCAGATTTACTCAATTTCCTAAAATACATTGAAATGGCAAATTTTGCCATCCGTTTTTTTTCATTACTTCTCAATTATATGGAAATAAACATCAAATAGACCAAAAACTCCATTGGACGCTCTTTGTAACTCAACATACAAGGTCATTAAAAAAAAGAATGGATGAAAAATCTATTGTTGAGGTCTTCTTATGACCATCTGAAATCATCTAGAAACCATAAAATGGCTCCCTAGATGTTCCAGGGTTAAATTAATTTTTAAGTTAAGTTGAATTCAATTCAATGTTTGGGGACCAAATAGACTAAATGGAGGAGGATGGAGTGGTGATTCCTGTAGCACTCAAATGATGGACAAATGAGCTTCTCATAAATGAATGTGCTTGTGACGCAATAAGGTGGGTACACTTTAACCTTGTAAGGCCGCCCTGGACATTAAGTGTCCGATGGATGACGGAGAAATCCTTTATGCATGAGAGAAGTGCAACTATTCATCCTCCATGTTTTGTTGTGAAAAGGGAACTTCTTCTACAATAGTTTGACTTCCGATGAATACTTTTTCATTCTTTTAAGCGATTAATTTCCACAGTATTAGAATATGATGATTTCAGTGGAGACGGACCCATCCTTATAGGGTTAAATCTCACCTTGCCTAAATCACCATCATCCCTTGGAGTCCCAAATCAATATCTACATATGTTGAAGAAATGATTTTAGAACATTTTACCAAAAGAAACTTTGACCCTTTGTAACTTTTGTAGATGCTAATCCAAATTTTCAAAATTCTTTCATGCATTGGAACCTTTTTTCACTTACCAACAAGAAAATATGAAAATTTGATGAATCTAATAATGATAACTAGGCACAACAACAAAAAAGTGGTGGTTTGGATACCCCCTTCAACCACCCCTTATGTCAAAGTAAACCAAATTGATATATAATCAATCTAAACTATTTTTATAATTTTAGTTGGTCTATGTAGAGACTCGATGCCAATGGTAGGTACGGCAGTATTACTTGTTTTGAGCTCCCTAAACTATTTTCTTTCTAATGGGGTTGGAATATCCTACGTGAAGGTCAAATTTGACATAATTTAAGTGTTTTTTGTTAAAAAGTGTCACATGTCATTTTGTGAATGGTTTGAGGTGACATGGACCCACGAGAATCTCACGTGGAAATTCAATTTCAAAACAAAAACCTTCTTTTCATCAAAAGAAAAGACATTAAAAAAGTATCATTTGTATTGCAAAATGCAAAATTTAACACTAAAGTAATATAAAATTGAGTGGAAGAAATTTCAAAGACTTTGATTGTGTAGATTGTAAGATTAAAGTAAAGAAATGACTTCTTCTTTTCCACCTTGCACGACTAGGTTATAAGGCTTTGATTCTTCTTAACTGAAGTTTTTTGCAATATTGATTTTGAATTTAATTTTTGTAAGTTGAAGAATTGGGTTGAGAATTTGGGGGATTATTTTATAAAATAAAGTAATATAGCTTGATTTTCATTCTTAAAATTTTTATTATAGATGTATATGATATAGAAGGAAAAACTAAATTTTTAATAGTTTTAAGATGGAATTGAACCCCTTAGTTTGTTTTTTCTCCTTTGCAGTCTAATTGGAAGTTATCTATCTTACAAAACAATTGATATGGACATCAAAGCTACTAAAACTATAATTAGTATTTAGAAAGACTTTGTACATGGGTGTTGGATGTGTTGCACAAACACATCCTCAATGCATTCCTTTTTGGTAGGATTACCTTTTGTTTCTCCTTTGCTTGTTGGACATATTTAGATTAATTGGATTACTTTTTTCTTGTAATAGAATAGCAAATTACATCATTTTCACATGTATTTCAATCAACTTATTTTTGAAAAAAGAAAAGATCCATCATAGGCCTTAAAAGCAAAACCATATAGCTTCACATTGTTTTCCTTGGGAGGGACTGTTTTCATTTGCTTGGATTTTGATGTAGATATTTTAATCCCTAAGGGACCAAATGCCTGTTCAAGGGACAATTGGAATTTGGGTAGGTGGTGATGAAGTAAAAAATGAATAGATAGACATATAAACACCCTTCATGGGAATGTAAAAAAAATTCCATTTGAACGCCCAAATCAAAAGTTATACTACCCTCCAAAATTAGGGCAACTTAGGTAGTTTGGGCATTTTTTGCAAAATTCCTCAACTACTTTTTAAATTTGGCATGTAATTAACTAATATAATATACTATAAAATTGTAAAAAAAACTACTTTCAATGAAAAAGGATCCTTCCAAGAGTCAAAACTCTACTAATTATACCAAACAAGTTTTTGAAAACATTTGGATAGGTTGAAATAAAAATAAATAAATAAATATATGTTAAAAAATTAATTTCAAATTTTTAATTTTTTTGTATTTGTATGGCAGGGGGCTGAAAATGAAAGTTTAAAGGCCTTCCCAAGGGTTCAGATTTTTCCTAATGCAAAAAAGGACTAACATATTGGTAGATTACTTGGCCCCTTGTACTGCAAGGTAATTTAGAGTAAGGTAGCCCCTTCTTTGCTTTAGAAATTCTACATGAGAGAACTTAATAGATTAACCCTAAAGGCCCAAGACTATGTTTTCAACAAAAACGCTCTAAAATTGTCATTCCTAGTGCAAGTACCAAATTTTAATAAAAGAAAATATTTTTGAACACATGTAATTGTAGGATCTTATAGTAAATTGGTTTGAGAAGATGTGGAAATTTTTTAAGAAATTTGCACCTTGTAGATTACAAGATTTTAGCATTTAAATTGACCAAAATCATTTTTTTGGCCCTATGAAAATACGGGCAGCTGTACTTTACAAGGTCACATTTGTATGAAAAAATCTCCAAAATGGTTGTGATTCTTTGGATTCATTTTTCAAGGCAAGTTGATTACATGCTTCAAAAATTTAAGATAATTTGGATCTGTACAACATGTAGAAAAAATATAGTAAACTGGAAGAAGTAGAGAATGATTCAAAATATTAAATTGTTAAGAATTTAATTATGAATTGAAAAATGACAATTCTAACAAATGTAATGTACTAATAAACAATCTTCATCCTATTTTTTTTTTTTTCAAATTTTTTTTCAAAATTGAGTTACATAAAGGACTTCAATGTTCATTTTAGAGTAGAAAATTTGGCATTGCCCACAAACTAAAACTCCTAATAACTTTCACCTCATTAATCCAAATGGAATGATTCAAAGCTTTCCATGTATATATAAATCTAAAAAACCAATTTCAAATTTTTATTTCTTAAAACAATGATTTTTAAGAATCTTTTTGAGCTACTTGTTGTGGCATCAAAACTATGTATCATGTAATAGCTTTCTAACCATGTAGTCAAAAGTGATGAAAATTATTTGGCCTTAAAGCTACTCTTCAACCACATATTCTAAAAAAATTTCAAAGAAAAAAAACTGAATATTCAATTTGTAGTGAGTTGCTTAAAATATCTATAATGCCAAAAAATGATGCTTGGGCTTTTAAAGGTTAACAACTTGATGGTGTAGAGGATAAATTTTGTGTAGACCAAAAATTTTACTTCAAGAGGGCTAGAAGTCTTCTGACCACTTTTTTCAAGAATTAAATGAATTTTCTTTGACTTCAAACATTATAATTTTTCAATTCATAGGGTTGAATGGGCTGAAATTTTTCCCTCTCTTTTTCAAAATAGTTGACTATGCTTATGTAAGGTTGAAAATTTGAAAACATTTTTATTTTCAATTTTGACCAATACACTAATAAAAGAAGTTTTTAACAACTTCTCTTGAAAGTCACCCCCAGTCCTTTAGGGACTAATTCTCGACAAGATTGCAATAGTAATTCAAAAGTGTCACTTTTAAATTTAGAATAATGAATCAACCTGTGGTCATGTGTAGAAATTGTATGATTGTACTCACTGGAATTATTAATTACAATTTTTCAACCTTGATTCCACATTGAAGCAAGATCATGGTGCAATTGGTTCAAAAGTAAGGATGACAATTGGATATGTTGGAGGGGATATTGAGTCTTGATACCTTATATTGAACTTCAAATGCAAATCATGAGAGATATGCTTTTCAACTTCTTATGAAAGAGAGTCAGTTCTACCATTATCCTACAAGTTACTTTTTAATGGATCTTTCTAAAATTTTGACACAAGATGTGGACAAGTACAACCTTATTGCAGTACATATATTTTTTTTTCCAATTGGGGTGTTTAAATAAAAAGTTATGATGCATAAAAAAGTCTAGGCAATTTGAACAATTAGAGAAATTTTTGCTAAACTCCACATTTACCTTTGAAATTTGGTAGGTATGTAATTCATATACCATTGGTGCCTAACAAGTCCAAAATTAGTCCATTGAATGATTATTAGAAGTAGAAAAGAAGGGTTTGGCATCCATTTCAAAAATTATAATAATTTTTGGCTTTGTAAAATTCAAATTGTTTTAACCCCTAAAGTTCCTTGACTATGTTTTCTTAAAAAAACACTCGAAAACTACCATTTCTAATACAAGTACCAATTTTTTATTAAATTTTTTTTGGACATATGTGATTGTAAGATCTTGTAGTAATCTATTTTGAAAATATGTTGAAATTTTTTTAGAAATTTCTATCATGTATATTGTAAGATACAAAGGTTTAAATTGACAAAAATCCATTCGGGGGCCTGCGAAAAAATAGGCAACTACACTTCACAAGGTCACATTTATATGAAAAAATGTCCAAAATGATGGTGCTTCTTCAGACTCATTCTTCAAGTCCAATTGGCTACATGTTTGAAAATTTTCAGACCATTTGAAATTGTACATCATATAGGAAAAAATTAGTAAGTCAAAAGAAGTAGAGAATAATTCAAAATACGAACTTATTAAAAATTTAGTTATAGAATTGAAAAATGCCAATCTTAATGGTTGTAATGCTGTAATAAACAATCTACATCCTACGATTTTATTTTATTTCCAAAAATATTGAAAATTGAGTTAATGAAAGGACTTCAAAGTTTATTTTAGAGTAAAAATTCTATAACTAGCTGCAAACTAAAATTCCTCATAATTTTCGTCTTAGTAATCAAAATGGAATGATTCAAATCTTTTCATGTATTTATAAATCTAGAGAACCAATTTCAGATTTTTGTTTATGAAAAAAGTGATTTTTTCTGATCTACCCAAGTTGCTTGAGTTGAAAAACAAACTAGTTAATATACAATAATTTTTTAACCATGTAGTCAAAAGTCATGAAAATTATTGGGCCTTAAAGATAATACTTGTCTCCATACTCTATGAAAATTTCAAAGCAAAAATATTAAAACTTCATTTGTAGTAAGTTGCCCAAAATTTCTATATTGCCAAAAAACACAACTTGGCCCTTTATAGGTAAAATTTGTCTTCTCACCTCAAGCATGAGTCTCCCACCAAAATATCTTCAAAAGTCAATTATCCCTATAATGTAAAGTTTAAAATGTGTAAATCATCATTTTTGGTATTGTGTGAACCATTTACTTAAAAGAAACCAAAAACACTCATTAGAGGTCAAACAACTATACAAAGCTTCACCTTTCTACACAAATTTCAAGGATGTACATCTACAATTTTGTTGTATATAGAAGGATTCTCATTCATCCAATAGATACTTTTAGGCCACCACATTCTTACAAGATTAATGTTTGTAGATAGATGAGGAACAAGCTCTGTATACAAGTGCAATGAAAGGAGGTAAAACAATTCCTATGGTATATGTAAATTTGAATTTGTAGGAGCTCAACCACTTGTAGTCAAGTCAAAAGTAGGATTTTGCGTTCAAAGTAGATTTTCAAATGTCATTCACACATAGTATAATAAACATTTTTCAAAAAACTTTGAACTAAATTAATTTAGAAAATCCATCCAACTATCATCTCCCAAAAATTGTTTGAATTTTCCAACTCCTAATCAAAAGTCATAGGCAAAGTTCAAAGACAGGTTGAAAGGGACATTTTCTTTCACATTTTCACGCATCTTCTTTGTATTTGTCCATAACTTTTTTTTTGAGATTCAAAATCACAAGTGGATTTTGGAGATGAAATTTTATTAGCTTCATTTTCCAACTTTTATGAGTCCAAAGTTTTTTGAAAAAAGTTCTTCTACTATGCCTAAATGAGATCTTGAAATTCTACTTTGAACACAATTCTTACCTCTAGACAATGAGAAGTCAAACTCCCATCTTCAAATTATTCCATAACCTTTGAGGATTCATAACAAACAATGGATTTTTATTATAAAAATGACCTCTCTATCATTTGTTCTTGCTAATTGTCAATGAAGTACAATGGAGTAATTCTTGCATTCATTATCAAAAGAAAATTGATGGTTGATGGTGAAATGATGGATTGGTATTCAACTCATAAATATTAAACTTTCAATATTACTTAACTTTAATTTCCTTGGTTGTAGTTACTATAGTCATAAATTTCCAAAAATATTTTATTTCACTTTTTGCATTATAATTTGTCAAACTTGATATCAACCTATGGAAACATAGGATCAAAATATGCAAAAATCTCACTCGAGGAGGAATTAAAGTATACTGACCTTGTCGGGCAAGGTCCAAAACAACTTTTTTTTCTAACTTCTAATGTTATAATCTTTCAATCCATGTGGTCAAAGTTTTTGATTTTTTTTCCTCACATTCTCAATGTAGTCTAATGTAAATTTGTACTATTGGACCCTAAGAAAACACTCTACTAAAAGACTAGGGTACATTTTAGATGTAATTGTAAAAAAAATTTACTTTTCAAGGCATTGAAAATAAATAAATAAATAAAAATTCAAACATACAAATTTGTATCAAACTACTACTAAAATGTTTGGAAAAAAAATAAAAAACTTTGACTATGTAAATTTTAAAATTATAGCATTTGAAGTTAGAAGGAAAAAAAATCTCACCTTGCTTGACATGGTCAACAAACTTTAAATTCTCCTAGCACGAAATTTTTGCTCTATACAAAGTTATTTTTTTTAATAGTTGCATCATGTTAGTTATATACATGCCAAATTTTAGAAGTTGAAGAGGAATTTTGCACATGCTACTCAAGTTGCCCGAAGTGTATCCATTGATTGGGCACCCAATTAAAAAAAAAAATTCTTACCAAGGAGAGAAATAAGCAAGGTGGACCATTTTTTTTTGTTCAATTTACTATACTTGAATACCATCATTTTTGTAAATTTGTGAAAAATTGATATTACTTTGAATTGTCGAGGAAAAAATGAAGAAAATTAATATAAAGTACACAATATGCTTAAAAAATATAAAAATTTCTCAATAGGCATACATAACAACATACAAAATCATGGTGTAACAAATTTCCATGTCATCCTATAATTAAAAAAAAAGCATAGTTAAAAGACCAAAATCTCAAATTTTCATCAATATATTCAATTTCAGGATTTTTTCAATTTTTCAACTTGAAGTAAAACTTAGTATAAACCCAATTTAGATAAACAAAAGACTCTCTGCCAACCAATCAAAATTTGAAGAATCATAAAGGTCACTTCACATGGTTTCAATGTCAACCGCCTGAACAATACCAATGCAAAAAATCAAATTCAGAGATATCAACATTTCCCATGGATTAGGGCTGGATCAAGGACATGGATGACACCTGGTGGAATGAAATGGCAGATGAAAAGGTAGCAAGCTTTTCAGTTGATATTTTGGCATTTTCATCCAAATTTATGCCCAAATGCCACAGCCAAGTTCAGTCCGTGTATTCTCTTACATTCCAATAATAAAATTGTCCATTTGTTTCTAAAAATAATCTCCTATATTGAATACAAAATGTGTCACAATTTCATCCAAAAAAAATTTCATCCATTAATTCTAACTTGCTATAATTGTATGGAGTACAAAGTAAATTAATGATCATGACAAAAGAATTATATATATATCACAATGTATCACAATTCCTGTTGTTTAAGCCACAATTGACTGATAGTTATAAGGCTAAATATAGCTTATAAAGAGGGACCCCAAGGGCCTTTCAAGGGTTAAGATGTACCCCACCCCACCTCCAAATCACCTCCAAATGCGTCACAAACCAAAAACCGCCATCATCATCACTTTGTGCACATCTCCCAAATCAATATGTACCTTACCTATTAGTGGAAGAATCGATTTCAGAACCCATCTCCCCCCTTCCCCAGGAAATACTTTGACCCATCGTAACTTTTGCATACTGTATCCAAATACCACATTCTTCATTGCATTGGAGCCTCCTTTCACTTGCCAACAAGAAAACTATGGAATTTTTTTTCACCTGTCTAATAGTAACAACAGCAACTAGGGCACAGTAGCTGAAAAAGTGGCGGTTTGGGGTGGGTGGGTACCAATCCCCACCTCCATCAAATGACACATTTTGGTTTTTGGGCACCACATTGGCACCCTCAAATAACCAAAAGAGGGTTCACAGTTCACGGTTGGTTTGGTTGGTCGGTCAACCCATTTCCATGTCTGCACTCTGGTGGTCAAGTCCCCATGATTACAAAAGTGTCAGCCCATTGCGTACGGTTGCACTGCAAGTGATTGCAGTTAATACAGCAGCTGAGCAGCTCTCTCCACATGATACTTACATCTGTTGCCTTCTGCCCTGCCCTGCCCTGCCTGCCTTGCCCGGGAAGCAGCAGAAGCAGCAGAAGCAGCAGGAGTAACAGAGCAACAGCAACAGCAACAGGGCCTGCCTCTGAACGAGATCCAAACTCCAAGGGCGCGCGCAAGCGAGGCACAGAGTCCAAGACCAGCCCAGTTTGTGCAGTGGCTTCAAATCAGAAAAAAAGAAAACAGCCGCAGACTCGAGGACAACGTACAAGTCACTACAGTGCGAGAGTCTGCACTCACTGTTGAGCTGGGCTCCTCCCAAATTGTACCCGATTGATGAGGGAGGGAGGGGAGGGAGGGGAAGGGAGGGGAGGGAGGGGAAGGGAGGGGAGGGAGGGGAAGGGAGGGGAGGGAGGGGAGGGAGCGAGTGAGGGAGGAGCTCACCGAAAAGGCGGAATTTTTTTTTTCTGCATACATGAGCTAGCTAAGTGATCCGCTCCATCTCATTCATGATGAGGAGAGCACGTCCAGAGGAATCTACGAACAATGTAGATTGGGAGGTCCAAAAGGCAGAGAAAACAATCCCCATTGGATACACGAGCTAGCTAACTGATCCCTCTCATTCAAGTGCTCTATGATGAGGAGAGCACGTCCAGAGGAATCTACCAACTGTGTAGATGTGGAGGTCCAAAAGGCGGAAAAAAAACAATCCCCGTGGATACACGAGCTAATTGATCTCTCGTTCTCAAGTGCTCTATGATGAGGAGCACGTCCGTAGGAATCTAGGAACCGTGTTAGATGTGGAGGCTTGGATCAGAGCAAAAGTGGGGACTTGTTGGTTTGCTGTGCAACAAGCTAAGCTAGCGTGCACTCTTGGTTTACTGGTATTTGATTGCATTCTGATAGGGTTGGGGAAGAACCTGAAAAAACTGCAACGGCTCTTTTAGGAGGAGACCCGGGTAGCGAGACAGGTGGCGTGAATCAAGAGCCTGTTTGTTTTGAAGACTCAAATATTTGAAGAAAGGAAAAAAAAATCAAGACAAGAGTGTAACTAAAGGTGGGTATCCAAAAAAAAACTGCCACTTTTGGCTACTATGTCTAGGTACTACTCCCTTTGTCTCAAAATAAGTTTGTGGTTTTTAGTGGGATTACCATAGATTTATTTTGAGACAAAGGAAATATTATTAGACTGGGTCAAGTTTTCCATTGAATTTCTTGTTGAAATGTGAAAGTAGGTTCCAACACACCAAAGAATGCAACATTTTGATGCCATATGCAAAAGTTATGATAGGTCAAAGTGTTTTTGGTAGAGATTTTGAAATCATTTCTTTGACATAGGCATATATTGATTTTGGAAATGTATACGGAGCAGGGCTTTTATTTTTGGCAAAATTTCTCCAAACTATTAGAAATCTGACCTATCTAGCTTCATCCCTCCCAAAACTGGCTTCTAGAGTGAAGCCAGCAGGGGGGACACTAGTCCAAAAAAAAAACCCTGGTACAGAGTGATGATGAAGGTGGTTTTTGGTTAGTGGTACAGTTGAAGGCGGGGCCCTTATTAGGTTTGCTTTGCTTTGCTTTTGATTGGTAATGCTGCAAAGTTGCTTACAATTGATTTGTATAGCAATGTAGGAGCCCCTATTTGTGTCACTATAAGTCATTATTATACATGGTTATCAAGTTTGAGAATTCATCCTCAAATATTTAACTAAACTTGGGACAACAAATTTGGTGAAATAATGCTTTAAAATGTGAATATTCCTTGGAAACAAATATTTTTACCATACAATTTTTTGTGTTGATAGGTTGGTAAATTAGTGTACATTTTAAACTTTCAAATCTACTCTACTAACACATTCTATTGAAGTTGGTGTGCAAATATTTGTAGTGGTGATGAAGTTATACAAATAGTCACACAATGCAAATAGGATCGCCTACCTTTTGTCGAGATGGGGAATGCAGTTTGTTGGTGTAGATTGCTCATGTGCATGGTGCAAAAGGTGCCTCTATATTGGGCATTGAGTAGGCCTTGGAATTCTAAGGCCGGTCAATTTCAAACCTTGCGCACCTATACACACTTCATAAGTATGCACCTACAAAAGACAACTTCTATAGAGAGCATCCTCAACGCGCTTGGTAAAATAGATGCGCCCATTTGATGGGAAAACTACTTGCCTTACTTTGGTATGAGATGTAAAATTCTAACAATTTTTTTCCACACATAAACAATCGCAATGAAAAGTGATCAAGGATTTACATTTCTAATAAAAATATGAATTCATTGCGAAATTTGAAGGGTGCAGCCCAACTAGACCAACAAAGTTTTCCTTTCAAAATTTTAGGTTAGAATGCAATGGCCACCATTTGGGCCAATCTACATCATCGTCATGTAGCCTCGATAGATACAATAGAGTGTTTCCAAACTATAGGATTGGGACTAAGTTGACAAAATTATATTAGAGAGGTTATTACATTAGTAAGAAAAGGCCATTTCATTAATGACTTTTGTATGTAGGCTATGGTAGGATTGGGCAATCAATATTACCTTAGAAAGGTTCTATTATACATATTAAAGGACCTTTGTACAACCATGGTGGTTGTGACCAACAGGCCAACCAACCTATCAACAAATGAATGTGAAGACCCCCTTGTAGTTACATAAATGGATTTTGTTTATCTTCAATTCTTGGAAACCTACAACTTACTCAATACAACTCCAAATCCCATGCTTCAACTTGCATTGTTTTTAAGGTAGGTACACCCAAATGTGCCATTGACCTTATACCGCCATCTACATTGGTTGTACATCTCCAAAATCAGGTCTATATCTATGTGGAAAAAACATTTTTAGAACCAAACTCTATTCCTTAATAACTTTTGCATACAATATCCAAATGCCACGTTCTCTGGTGTGTTGAAACCTCTTTTCACTTGCCAACAAGAACATATGAAAATCGGGTGACCAGTCTAAGAATAGGAAATAGGCTTCAGTAGCAAAAAGTGGCAGTTTTGGGAGTACCCACCTCAGATAAAGTTTGATTCAATCTTCGATCAACCCAAGTCACACTATATAATTTAACCCACACTTTAAAATGTTGGTTTTATGTCCATCCGTCTGTGTACCCTCTCCGTCAAGATCAGACCGACTTCACTGGAGTGCTGTAAGTAAGTTAAAACCGTTCATCAGCTTTGTATGGAACTGAAATAAGTTGCAAGTTACATCAAAAGGAGCAGCACTGCTTTCCACACATCAGTACTTACTGATTTCTGTTTCCGCCTTTCACTGTCCCATGGTGGGGAAGTGTGGTACAATCTCGGGGCCATCGGGCCCGGGCCGGGCCTGGCACTCTCATCAGTAATCACCAATAGATGGGGCACGAGCACAATAACAAAAATTTGTCAGAATCTACAAAGGCAGGCCATTGCAGAATGTCAGACAAAAATAAGGGGTCGCAAATTAAAGGCAGGCAGGTGGGCAGGAGTTTATATTAATTAGTGTGGGCAGGCTCCAAGTTATCCGGTGCCATTAGATTTTACCATGTTCTAGACAAAAGTCAGTTATGGAATGGGTGGGAGGTCAATGCCTGCACCTTGATTTGGTGCACAGTGTTTCCACACAATTACTGTGGACCAAGGTAATTCCAAGGAATGATAAAAGTGCCCATTTTCAGAGTGGAAAGTTGATTAATTTGGGGGAGGTTGAGCTCGTTCAAATGTTTTTCAGTTGAGGTTTTTCTTGGAAAGGCAAGTCGAATTGGCATCTAACTTAACCCAAGTTGTTTCATGTTTTTTTGAGCTTCATGGAATTAGTTATGGATTTTCGAAGTTGAAATGTGGTGATCAATAAAAGTGTCCACTTCATGAAACATACACTATAATTTATACATTGTTGGTGCAATGAGAAAAATAAAAATGTACCTTTGCATTAGAAGATGTGTTTAGAGTTTAAGTACTTTAATCATAAATTTCCGTCCATAGTATAGTGATTTTAGAATGTGAAGAGTTTCTATGAGATCCTACACCAAAGTTGATCTAAGCCTCGATATGCCGGCTAGAATACAAATTGTTTATAAAAATATGATATAAAATACACCGATAGACCAATAGTTCTACAATAAACATCTTTCATTTGGATGCCATCTTGTTATCTAAACCTCATTAAGACCAAATAATACACCACTATATACAAACGATACATGACTATTTTGTAGCTTCCGAAATGTGTAGGAGGTGCAATAACATTCAAATCAGAATTCTCATGTGCCAATGGATTCAACTCAACACAAATACAAAATTTTGTCAATATAATTGAGGTATACACACAAAAACAACCACATTGTGGTTTAAAATCTGAACATGTGGAACAACCAAAGAGATGACACAATGGACTCTTTGAACTTTAGCAAGAAGCTGATTCTCCATAGGTTGGTACGTAGTTATCCTTGCTGCACGTGCCTCCGTTTTTTTAAAAATTTTCCCTTAAGAAGAACTTACAAAGTTAATTCCAAATTAATTTCCAATCGCACCGTCATCGTCGGTTGTCCCTTTTTGACAACCATGATTGCCCGGGACTCATTCTAACTTACAGATAAGTTATATCTTACACGTTCAGATGAAAATGACGGGCAATGATGCACAGAATGACAGATGGCCTCCAAAAGGGGGGACGTAATGCAAGTTCACATCACATTCATTTTGGGCTAATCGCCAAGTTGATCGAGAAGGGCCAGCTGCAAAGATCATGTTACTCATCTCGGATACCGATGGACCACCAGTGTTTTTGTTACCCACCTGGCCTTACACCCTGGCTGTACAGTTTCACACTCTTACTAACTTTAGGTTGTGTTATATATGCTTGACTAGTATGACCTGTGCCGTTGCTAGGATTGAAATAAAAATAAAAGTATTTTTATAATTTTTTAACTGATAAAAACTTCGAGATTCAGTCATTTTCACACCCTAGGTTTGAACGTCACGAATAAAAGCCTGTGCACCCCTCCTTGCTGAGGGTTTTCTGATGGTATCAAGAATGTGACTTGGGGACACACGGTGCGGGAGATCTCAACATAACAAACCAAACCAACAAACAACCTAACTTAAGGTATGGATAGTATTGAACTTAGGGGGAACACAATCACCCGTTTAAGGACCAAGGCACATTTTGGACAACAATTGCCAAAAACTGACAATTTTAGGATAGCAAGAAGAAAAAAAGTTTCTTTTTTCAAAATTCAACCATACAAATTTGTACTATGGTAGAACCACCCATTATCAACCAAAGACCCATAGCCAACTTGTATGGTTGAAAATAGTTGCAACCAAGGCTAGAACAAATTTCTAATCAAAGTGTAGAATGTGCTTTTCCTCCTTTTCAAATTTGGGACTAATCAAGTCATGGAAATTTACATTGCTTTATGTTGCTCCATAACATATGTTGAATCTCCAAAGTAGTCGACTAAGGATGGTTCTACCATGGAATTATCTAAGAATGTGTAAATTTTTTTAGAAACTCTGACCACACATATTGAAAGATTATAACATTTGAAATTAGAATTTTTTTTTCTAACCTTGCATGAGAGGGCCGGTAGACTCTAACTCCTCCTAAAGTGATGTTTTTATAATATACACGGTTCTTTTTTTACATTTTCATCTTATACCATATTACCATATCAGTTGCATAACAACCAAATTTTAGAATTATTGGAGTAGGATTTTTTAAGGCAATTAAATGTCCAATTTCCTCCAAAAAAAATGGGCAACTTCAACCCTATAGAAAAAGGGAATAAATGTATTAAAAAATGCCAAACTGTAATGATGGCTCTACACATTGGTGCCACGATGTTTCCAAAACCTCATTTCATCCATTGTGTAGAGACAACACATACAAAAAATTGCATACAAAAATTACTTGTTCAAAATTGTATCTCAAGCTTGGCCTCATTCAATTTGGACCCCTAAAATGAAGGAGCCACAAAACTTAAAACCTTCTTGAAAGAAAGGCCACATAACTATTTGTTTGAAAACAAAAATAAACATTGTATTGGAGTTTTGTACATGTTGTTCAAGCTACCCTTAAAATTTAGGGTAGCATAACTTTTGATTTGGGCACTTGATCGGAAAAACAAAATTATATTCCTACTAATAGGGTACATGTTCACACTTTGTGTCAAAAATTTAAGAACATCCATAAAAAAATGACTTGAGACACACCTACCCAAGATTGCATGCGTTTGTTCAATGGTCATTTGGTACTTTAGATATTTAAATTAAATTTTAGTTATCTATATATCATATTAATATGTAAATAATTCAAAATCACTAAGTTCTCAATTCTTTTGTTTATTTAGATTCATTTGAAATATGAGAAAGTTGTATGGAACAACCTAACATGACATTCTAAAATTGCATATGTGAGTCATCAAAATAATTTTAAGTATTTTAAATCTTTTGACAACATACTCAAAAATTTAAGGTTTGTTTTTTAGAGAATTTTTAGGAAAACTCCTCCAATACTCAACGGGGAGTGCTAGCATGTGAGTATAAAAACTATAAGTCCATGAACCTAAGAGTTTATATTATAGACATATTCTATGATTATAGGTGTGTACGTTAAAAGTCTCTATATTATAAACCCTTTTCATGTTATGGTGTACCTACATTAGATGTATACATGTTATAAATACCTTCAAATGGTTGTAGGTATATACCTATCATACAACTAGGTTCAAGGCTTGTAGGCTTATGTTTCTAAACTCAAGCACTAGCATCATTGATACTCAACTACATGTGAACTTCTTTGGTATCCTTCTCTTTGTCTTCAAAAGAAGCATCTATCACTCTAAGTTGAATTTTGAATTAAAATTTTAACTTATAGTTTTGCATTGGAAAGTTTGATAATTTTTTTGAATAGTTTCTTTGAAGTTGCCAATGGACTTAAAGAGAGAAAAAGCTCATCATTTATTGGTCATTTGAACAAGTTACATGATGTGTACTTAAAAAAAATTTTGAAATCCAAATTAGGGGAGCCCTCCCAAGACCTCAATCATCTCTTAAACCCTAAAGGACTATAAAGCTACCTTGTGACTTTTGCAACTACATTAATAGAAAATTCAATATGCTAATGCACTAATAGCTTGTGAACAACAAAGAGATCCTAAATGATTTTTTTTATTGAATTTGTTGGTGCAATCTGATCGAGAAATGATCAGGTATGAAGTTTCTGGTGAATTTCTTGAGAATAGAAAAGATACTATGGCTACTACTTCACATCCTCATATCTTTTTTTCTTCACCTTAAAATTATTTGAAAAAATTACACATCAATATCATGATGATGTGTGCATATGGAAAAAAAATTAGAGCTTTTGGAGTGCTTTTGAGCATTCTGATTTCAACATTCCATTTTAGGGTATGTACAAATTATTGCCTAATCAAACATCTTTCATTAATCTTGTCAATGGTGATGTTTTCTAAAAAACTATGCAATTTTGATGATATTTCTTTCAAAGGAAAGCTACATAAGTCTTCTTTCATTTCAATAATGGTGATTATCAAAGTTATTCCATGCAAATGAGTAATTATGCTTGTTACAAGTGCTAGTCAAAAAATAGGAGCTATACTCAAACACCTTTGGTCCTTTTGAGGTTAAGGGTTAAAGATTAAAAATAGAATCAAAGCCAAGAATTATCGTTTATGTTAGCTATAGACTTATGCCACCTCTTCCTTAAGAAGACCATTTATACATGGTTATCTTTCAAATTAAAAGGACCTTCTATATACAACTAATTATATGTAGGTGTATAGATGCTTAGAAAATACTTTGCAATCATATATTATTAAATCAAGTTTGTAACTTTTGAAAGTTGAATGCTACAAGACCATAAGTGATATGTTTATTTAAAAAAATTTGCAAACCTCTAGAATTCTTTTGAATATTTTGACAAAATTGTACTGAATCTTTATCATAGTTGTAGAAACATTTTCATTAAAATCTCCAAATATGAAAATTTAGGAAAGCAATTACAAGATCTTGAAGTTACCTTTTTAAAGACCAATCTCAAAAATTTATTGCCTTACTTTCCAATGGATTTAATTGTCATGAAGTTCAATTATAGGATATTTTTTAGGGAATCTTTTTCTACTATGAAGTTCTAGGCACAAAAGTTTATAAAAATTAGATACCCACCTTATTGCTTTTAGCAATTTAAAGATCACTTTTAATTCAAATTGACCATATTTAACTCAATAATTGTAATTATCAGTAAAACTCAAAATCTTGACAAATTTAATGTTGCAAGTATAGGTAGTGGCAAAAAGATCTAGCATATGTAAAATAATAAAAACTCTTACATCCTACATGATCTTAGTAGAATAACAATGACCAAATTTTGATTTTGAAGAATTTAAGGGATTAATGTTTGCATAAAAATAGCATGAAGAGTAAGAAATATGACATTCTCCCATTTTAGACGAGTTTTCTTTTCTACCAATATACTAAACACAACAATAACTATAAAATTATGCTTAAAGTACAACTGTAACTATGTAGTATATTTTCAAATAAGTGGTAGTTGTAAAATATAATAGTTTGAATAGATAGTCACCTTAATATACAATGTCCACCAATGCTAAAGGGGTCCTTTTTGCATTCTTCCAAATGTAAGACCCCTCTAAACAATAAAAAAGCAATTAGAAAGCATTCTAATAAGGTTACTCCACCTATAATCCCTTAGAATCAAGCAAAAGTCACTCTAATCAAGTAACTCTACATGCAATGCATTAGAGCTCAGTCAACCAACAATGACAAAAATAGAACAAAATAGAACTTATGTATAGTGAAAAAATAGAATTCAGTTTTTATTTGACATAACAACATTAATAAAATTGGCTTTAAAAGCTTCAACATCATACTATAGACAATCTTGTTTGTCATTTTTTGGATCCAATTCTAAAGTTAAATTTAAAAAAAATGTAGTTTTTGATCTAATGAAAAATAATGAAATTTAAACTTGTGTTAGGACCTATAATTAAAGACTTGGATTGCAAATAGGAAAGATCAAAGTTTTAAACTAATTTTAACCAATTTTTTATCATTAAAGATTATTAACCCAAACAATTGTCCTTGTTTTACAACTCCTTGCGTATAAAATATCACAATTCATTAATGTCAATAAGACAATCAATCATTTTGGAAAGAAAATTTGTATTTATCTTTATCTTTGATTTTGGTTTAGAATTACCTTTTAGAGGTTCCAAACACAAACTATTATTATTATTATTTATAAGAACATATTTTTGAAACCATCAAAACAATAAAAAATAAACCAAATATGTAAAGTTTATGAAATTTTTTGTAATAATTCTAAGTATATGACCAACTATTTAAAATTTAGATATACAATAAAATAAATATGACTAGAAGATCCTTTTTGTAGTTTAACTTGTAAAGACATTGCGGACCTAAAACATCTAATGGATGACTTCACTATTAATATTAGAAACAAAAATGCACTTATTAGTTCAATAATAGGGATATTTTGGTGACTACCTTGGTCATGGAAGGCATGTTCTTCTAAGATTAATCCTATGTTGCCATTGCAAATACTAAATGTTCAATAAATTATAGAGAATTCTAAGATGATAGACAAAAATGCAAACGTTCATCCTTGGAATTTTGTATGTTAAAAACGTCTTGCACAATATTTTGACCTCCGATGCATATATATATAGATTGTAAACAAATGATTCATACAAGTACTCCAAAAGATGATTTCTACAATAACAAGCTCAATGTTCCAAGATCAACCCTATAATAGCATGACAATCCAAAAGTGTCTAATGAATGATAGAGAATCCTTCTATGTTCTATGATAGAAGTGTAGATGTTCATCCTTGGAATTTTGTGTGAAAAAGGGAGGCCTTTGCACAATAGTTTGACCTCCAATGAGTGCTCTTGGTTTGTTTTAAGCAAATGATTCATATAGTACCTAAAAGGATAATTTCCATGGTGACCAACTGACCGTTCCAAGGTTAAAGATTAATGCCCCAATTCAATTAAAATAGAAATTGACACTCTTAACTCTATGATGAGGCCATCACCGCATTTCTCAACCACCTTGAGGCCAAAATAATGTCATGCCAATCCAGAGTCCTAATAACTTGACCCAACAGGACTCTGCAGTTGTGATAGAGGTTGTTTTTCTTTTAATAGAATAGAATCCACTCCTTCCAGAGCAGTCCAAGCCATGCATGATCTGTGCAATATCATAGGGCATAAAACATCTTGGTGAGCGGTTGGGATTAAAAACATGGAAAAGAACAGGTTAAGTTGTATGACAACAGGTACGGCAAAAACGAAATATCAGGCCAATCTCACATTCTGGAATCCCTCGTCCACCCTAGTTTTCCTGAGTAGAATACTTGTCATCAATGAATATTTAAAGAAATGGTTATGATAAGGTCAAGGAAAGCACATGCTGGAAACTCAAAAAGGTTTCTTTCTTTTTGCAGGAAATGAACAAGTGGCAAGTCAGACAAAGAGCCTCTAGAGACTAAAGTGCACCTCTGTAGGGCTACTGTGCTCAAAAGCATACTGCGCAAGATCTTCCATAAGGGACAAGTTGGACTCCTCCCTTGGGGCCCAACCGCAACTCTCCTCCCGTTCTCAGTCCCTCTACAAATCAAATATATTAGGTTGGATAATCATTTCAATGGAAAAAAACTCGTAAATATCAACCGTCAACACATACTGTACTCCGTCACAACCGCTCTAGAACAATCAAATATATCAGATTGGATAACCATTCCAACGAAATCCATAAAAAATCAACATCAATCCATACTCACAAAAATACCTACTCAAAACCACTACTCATTGGAGTACTCAAAACCAACAAACTAAAAAAACTAACACTTTGTACTTGAATCAGCCACATCAAATGTACAACAAGAATACACAATATTGGTTTTGGGTGCACTGGTAATTTTGGGTATACATACCTTATTCAAGGCAAGTTGAAGATATGACCTATGTGCATGGGGCAGGAATTAAATTTGAATTTAATTGATTGTAGCTAAGACATAACGTTGTTACTGACTAATCTGTGTGAATGGGATGTCTTTGGTAAATGGTGTAGATGAGAGACAGGTAACTTTTGGTCTTTGTTTGTTTAACGCTTACACGTCACAGCTAGACTCTGGGGCTAACTTTCAGTGTATTTTCAAAAACTGTGAGGTTTACGAGTTAAGGTTTAGTCTAACAACTACGAAATATTCAACCATTTACTAGCATTTGCTTGGAGGAGCTTCTAGGCTTTCTAAATTTGCTTGAAAATTTCACAAAGGAGCAAAAAAAAAACTCAAGTTGTTTCATGACTTTGGAGCAGTACTGAATTAGTACAGATACTTTGAATTTCGTAATGCAAATTTCCTAAAACCACCGACACATGCGGTTCTTTTAAATGTATGCATGCAGAGTGCTTAGTTTAAGGAGCCACTCGGAATTGTGAAACTTACCTTGGTAGTATAGTAAAATAAAAAAGGATTTATGACATCAAATTCCAGTACAATTCTGGTAAGAATCTGATAAGAACTGCTGGTGATGTTACACCTTTATTTGAAAAAGAATTGGCTTCATCGAGTGCTCTCTTCGAGTGTCAATGGCAACTCCTTAACCTTATCATTCCTCTGCACCTTGAGCAAAATTTGATCTCCTACTTGGAAGCTGTCCAATGCTTTTGCAAGCTCTTGTGGATTTTTGACCTGTGATGCAAAGAAGGCAATCTAAGATGCAAAAAAAAAAATCATCTCAAGTCGAAGTAGATACGTACATTGGCCATGAAATGACAGTTGGACAAAATTAAAGTTGAATACTTACAGTGGTTTCGCCAACTGCAACAATTACATCACCAAGCAGGATGTTTCCTGCTAATCCTCTCCTAGTTGCTACCAGCCCTGCCTTCGCAGCCGCACTTCTGTCAGGAACCTGAAAATTTGAAAGAAGAAAATCGCCATTAATGTAAAATTGTGACAAAACCTGTAATATTCTAGAGACCCCTAGTTGAGCACCCTCTGTAATGGCATGGAAGGAATGAAAAGCAACCCTTGACACCGTGTTTTGCAAAGTTGAGCTCAATTCAAGCAAGAGCTCCTCAAGCCAATAAGCCATTGTCTTCACATGCCTTGATGGCACGTGAGTTTTGGCATCACTGTTCTCTAAATAATTCTTAGTTTGGCGCGGTAGTATTCTCAAAAGCGCCATGCCTCTACTAAAGACTTGTGGAAATTGTTGTGGAAACAGTGAACATGGTAGTACCGTGCTGTCCTTGGCGAATATTAATGCATTTGCAGACGCTAGAATTTTCAGATGTTTCCAAACCTCACTTCAAAGGGAACTTTCAAAATTTTGAATCCATCTCATCTGTTATAAACATTTAAGAGAAAATATATTGATGTAACTATTGAAGATTAAATTCAGGAGCTTACCGATAATACTAATGCACCGCTGCGAATGTTGAGTTGCTGGGCTACTGCTTCAGGAGCAAGTTGCACATTCAGTCCTGGTCGCATAACCTGCAACATCACGTTTTAGTATGTGATGTATAGGTGTGATCTACGAGTTGAAGCTGCAAGCTCTAGAAAATGATTACCAACCTTGCCATATGCGATAAGCTGAGGAACGAGTTTGGCAACTGTGTCGACAGGTATTGCAAATCCAACTCCTGCTGATGTGCCTATACCGTTACAATAAAAGAGAAAACAAAAAATATACTCCAGTTAGCATTTCATTTCCTCTATATGGATAGCCAAAGAAATTTCTAACAAAACCATGTTCTACAGGAAGAGATTATCACACCTGTGCGAGTGAAGATAGCAGTGTTGATACCAATGAGATTACCTCGCGAGTCCAAGAGTACACCTCCACTGGATACACAAATTGCAGATTCAGCAAAAATACAAACTGCATCGAGAATTTGAATGAAATCTTCTCTATACCGTTTACCATACCCTGTGGTCGGTTTCAACGCAGAGTTGATGAAACGAATTATTGTAAAGGCAGTCTACGTTTCGACACCTCAATTTCATTTTTTCGGAATTTCAAAACCTTCATCCAAATGAAAAAATTTCCATCCATTAAAACAATTTTTTATTCATTTGAGCAATTTTCATTCATTCAAACAATTTATCATTCATTTTGTACATCATTTTTGTACTTTCAAACAACCATAATTTACAATTTCTCCATACATTCAACGTTCGCATTTCTAATCAATTTATGTCGAAACCAACATCAATGTAAGGTAATGTTCTTGTGAGGTGCAAGCTGTTACGATATTAACCCCCAAGGACCGGAACTAAACCAGAATCGCTCATTATAGCTTTGAAACATATTTCTATTGTTCAAAAATGCAATGTATGATCTCTTCTTTTTATCATCGTAGTGTTTTGAGGGCCTTGCTACATTGCTCCTGTGGCGATCAAGTACAACATTAAAACTTCTATTTATGCAATTTCAAATATATTCATCCATTTGGATTATATGATTTACTTTAATAAAAAAGATTAGGTGAAAACATCCATACATTCCATTTCACTTTGGAGAATCACAGTGACTTTGTCCACTAAAATCATAGAATTTGTTATATCTCCTCACAACTTACGAGGACGATTTTTTGCAAATTCTTGCCAGAAAAAAATGCGGTGCTTCCTATTATTAGTATATTTAGATATGTTGAAGTCACCAAAATGATACATTATAATCCCTGTAGACACGGAAGCAGCCTGCTGGCCACTAGGGAAGGTAAGACTACGTTTCCCACAAAATAAATAGATTGTTGCACCATGTTTACCATACGAATGGAATCCTCTTCCATTCGTGTTTATAAGAAAATTAAAAGTTAGGATTTTGTGAGGAGATAATGTTTACCTGTTGCCAGGATTGATGGCAGCGTCAGTCTGAATGCCGCCTCCAATAACCACACCAGTCTGGCTGTAAATGTCACGGTTCAGTCCGCTGACAACTCCGACGGTTAGAGTGTGGTCAAAGCCAAATGGGTTACCAATTGCTAAACACCTCTGTCCAACTCTTAGCTTGGAAGACTGGCCCACCTTGACAGGACGCAGAAGCTCAACAGGAGCATCCACCTGTAATACACAATTTAAAAATATGTCAACAGCAGATACTGTAATAGTTCAAGAGGCTTTGAAGTAACTACAGGTAAGTGACATTTCACAACATTCTAGAGATTTACATCAAACCAAAACCAAAACTAAACGAACCACTCGTTACCATACAAAGAGCAAGCATGTTCTGTCCTTTCCATATAGTTCCCAAATGTTTGAAAGACAATTAAATAACTTTTGCACTAAGTAGAATTAGTTCTAAATTTCCAAAACGATTAAATTAATTATTTCGGTCACATGAACTATCTTCTTCATAACTCTGTTCGATGGAATTTTTAGCTGTTCCTATAGGGACAGCATTGATTTTAGGTCAGCTTCCTTAAATCCTAAACTGTTTTGCATGAAACTCTGATGCAACAACAGTGTCCCTGCCAAAGTGGGAGATAACGTACGTCCAGAACTGCAAGGTCTTTTGTCCTGTCAGCACCAACTAGCTTTGCCTCAAAATTCTTCTGAAATCTACCCTGCCCAAAAATTACCACCAAAGAAAGCCACTGAACCTCAAGATCATCAACAGCAGCAACTTCTAGAGGAAAAGAGAAAGAATGCCCAATACCACAAACAACCATCATCTCAAAGCAGTATACATGTTCAGAACTGCACTTGCCATGTCAAAGGCTTAGGATGATGAGGTGCAAGTGGATTGAAGCCTACGCCAATTATCTTTGCATCCACTCAAATTAGTCAAAAAAGAAAAGACTGTCAATGAAAAAGGTTCTTACCCGTCAGCACCCAGCAGTGTAACACGCGCTACAACTTGTCCCAGAGGTGGGTTTCGTGCTAATGAGTTCCCAATTACTGCAGAGACAGAATTATACAAGACCTGTTTACTTCAGGATCGGAACATCAAGAAAAACCTGTCAATCTGAGGAGATTTCTGTACACATTTTTCAACTACATCATAGGTATAGAAGAAACTAGCTAACCGTGATAATTTGTTACAATGTGGCCTTGCTCGTCCCAGATAAAGCCCGATCCATTCCCTTCCGGAACCTGCACAGAATGCCAAGTGTTAACTTAGGTTCATAAAAAACAAACAACAGATAATAAAAAATACAAGTAGACTGAAGAACTGAATGACTGCAATCACCAAATATTGTATGAGACTCAAAATGTACGAAAATTTCCTAATAACCATGCGAATTGCCAACTAAGCTATACTTCTAGAAGTGCTCAAGAAATTTCCTAAATGGACAGGTAAATGTGAGTAAATATGGAACCAGTACCTCAACAGAGCCAGTCATGTTGACTTGAGGTCGCAATGTGACATCGAAGATGTTTACAACAGAGTAGGTGTTGCTTTCAAAGAGCTCCACGGTGCGTTCCTGATTGGCACGAACCATCTTTTATCTTAACGACAGAAGCGGATCAAGCTGATGATAAAAAATTAAATCAAGCTATACGTTTCTTACCAATTTCTACTGAAAAATATTATGGTTAAGAATTAACTAACCTCAGCTGGGGGGAGGGTACCCGCAGGGGTGACGGCCGGGGTTACTTCGTCAATGGTCACAGTAGGGTCACCGAGAGCCTTTGCTATATAGTCCATTCCAAATCAATGATAAATATTACAGGTCAGGTTATGCAAGGAAAATAAAATAGTTCAAAAAATTGCACATGTCTGAATATCACAAAATCGGTATGGGAGGAGTTCAAGCCAGCTATGTACAGAAGATTTGTCCGAACTAGATTCCCCCTCAGAAAATGGACTTTTTGGAGTTTCAGAAACGATGAATTTTAACTCTCTAATAGAAAACTTAGCCACATCAAACCTTTCCAATAGTGACGCCATTTAAAGCAGTTTCTAACACAAATCTGCCAATTGTAACTAGGAGAGATTTTCTGAAATACCTCTACAGGTAGCTTTTCTACTAGTGTAGTGAATCCAAACAAATTTCCTAGGCTTCAAGTGCAACTTACCCTGGAGTCCCACAAGAGATGGCAAGGTCAATGCACCACCTACAACACTGGCTCCAAATGTTCGCCGCCGCATTTGACCCCCCTCCACAAGCCCCTCTCGTTTGCTCATTTCAGATGCACTGGACCTGCCAATTCCAAATCATGTCAACTTGTCAGAAATGCTCACAAGCAGACACACACGCCAGAGAATCTAAACGCGATTGGCAGCAATGACCTGAACCCTAAATCAAGCAACAAGTTTCTGAAATAGGAAAAGTAACCTGAAATAAGAAAAAGCCATCCTTAAAACAGACTCAGTGAAAACATTCTACAGCTAGTTTGTACTAAATAGGACATGCTGTACTCCCCGGAGAAGCAAACTCAACATAATATACGATATTTTTCTTCCGGTTGGATGCTCAAAACCCAGTACACGAAGACCTTACCCGGACTTCAAGGTGCTCTTCGAAGACCCTCATAATCACAACCACTACATAGCAGAGCGAGGGTTTGCGACAAGGCCAGAATGGTTGCTAGGCCCTGCAAAACTTATGAAGAAGGGATACCCTAGGGGTAAGATTTCATTACTATTTGGATTTAAAAATACACTCGCGTCCTCTACACTTCAACCTTGTCAGATATCCCTTAAGCCACTATTTCAATGATATTTCGCAATGCAGAATGAAGCCAGAAAGCTTTCTAGGCCTAACAAAATTTATGAACAAGGGATACCCTAGGGGCAGATCTCATTAAGATTAGTTTTTTATGACTACACTAGGGTCTTCTATACTTCAACCTCGAAAGATATCCCTCAAGCCACAATTTCACCGATTCTTCGTAATGCACGTTAAGTTCTTATCCTCTCAAAGTTTTCTATCTCTTCTAACCATGCATTACACCCTCTGCTCCAGGAATAATGCCATTCTAGGGTTACCGATACCCGCTCAATCAATTCTACAAAATCAATCGCAATAGTGGCCAAAACATGAAATAAAAATTATCGTTCGACATTCTAAACCCCGTCTCTCACTTCAAATTCAAATTTCAAGACGTACCTGGAGCTTTGCGGGTCTTCCCCTTCACATTGACACCCCATCACCTTGCTTACATTCCTGCACCTCGTGGTGCTGCATGCTCCACAGAACTTGAGAAACCCGCGCCTGGACTTGACACTCACCAATTTGGGCGGCGGAGAAGAAGCAGAGCTCAGCATCTCCTTCCCAGCTGAGGCGACCACCTTCGGCACCGCCAGAAGCATTGACAAGGCAGACAACGTCTGAGAGTTCATGGCTAAGCCTTGCGACAAGGGAGGCATCCTCAATCACCCAAACACAAAGAAGAAGAAGAAAGCACAATGGGCTGATTCTTCACTTGATTCTTCAATCAATGGAGCTACAGAACGAACTTATCCTCTGCTGCAATTTCAGAAAAATTGTTCCACTCTGCTGTTGTCAAGTCTGTTTTCAATGCACAGGACTGTTGGGAGAAAGCTAGAAGGAACGAAAGAATACTAATAAGGGGAGTGTGAAGATGGACATGGTGATGCGGGGATTGCCACAATGCGAGGCTTGCTGTGCGACTTAGGAGAATGACATTTGGAAAGCAAAAGAGAAGCAGATAGAAAAGGGGTAATGAAGGCGGGACAGCGGCACTGAAGGCGGTATACGGATACGGATACGGATAATGTGTATATTGTATACCTACGTATTCTCCTGGAGTGTAACATAACTTAAACCCTTGCAGCAGCTCCATTGCAGACCAAATGCAGGACCCAGTGTTTCAATTTTGGTCAAATTTTCAACGATTTCTTACTTATTTGGGATACTTGCAACTTAAAAAAATTAGATTAAAATTTGTATGAAATTGTCAAAAACATCGCACAAAAATATAGAATTCATCCAAATTTGGATGAAGTTTACTAATTATAGCCAATGTGATGATGAATGTGATGATGAAAGTGATGATGAAAGTGATGATGAAAGTGATGATGAAAGTGATAGATGAATGTGTTAGATGAATTACAAAATGGATGGTTGTTTTGACTTAGTTGCTTTTTAGGGTACATTTTGTCCTACCAATACAAAAAAGAAGAAAAATCAATGGCAAGAGCATTGCAAAGTACAACAAGTTTCATTCCAATTTTGATTTCATGTGATCCAATCACTTTCCATATGTGCCCATGGGTGCTCAAAAAATAGTTGGTGAACCGATCATTGTACATCTATTTAGAATGTAAGTGACAAGATCTCATCATTAATGTCATTAAGTATAACAAGATATTCATCTTAAGTTAGTCTTAGAGAGTCAATTGAAGGGGGTGCACATGATGAAGAAATGTGGTGTGTGAACTTGAGCAAATTGGCAGAAGTGATTGTTTTTCATTCATTTTGGTATACCATATGTGCAGTGCTTACACATAGTGCTTAGAGATGTTCTTGAAGGTATTTAGTGAATCTTTGATAAGATACTATATTCAATTCTAGATACAATGTTTATACTACAATATTGTAAGATATATTACATCAAATTGATAATTCAACTATTAGCATTTTTCATTTGGATGTTATATTGTAATCTAAACCTTTCCATACTCAAATATGACACCACACAAGTAGAATAGTTGAACCATTAGAAGATTTTTGGGGCCTTTGGATGCCTACGAGTTATCACAGCCTGTGAATGCTAGAAAGAAGTTCAGCGCAACGGTCTGACGTGGCCGAGACCTTGCCACGTCATTGACCAAAATTTTAATTTTAATTTTAATTTCTTTTTGCATTTGGAGACTAATTTTTTATTTTTTATTTTTAAATTAAATTTTCTTTTTATGAAAAAAAAAATTGTGATAGCGGGCCGTTCCCCTCACTGCGGGGAATAGCTGCGGGAGAACAGGCCCGAAACAGGCTTCTGGACCCCCCAAAACTCTTTTAATGATTTTGAAGATTCTCAAACATACAAGAGATACATCTAACGAATATTTCATTAAAATGGCGGTATTCCACAAACTTGGCACTTTTTGGTTCGGGATGAGCATTCTAAACTGTATACCTGTCTTAGATTTTAAGGTTTCAAGGTCTAAAATCTATACCAATCTTAGAAAATTCATGGAAAAATGTTGAAGGAATGCCGCCATTTTAACGAAATATCTGTTATCTATGCAAGCAATTGCTTGAATTATGATCCAAGCATTGTGTATGTAACTATATATTGCCATTATCACCTTGAACAATTTAGAATACCTCTCAAGCACAAGAAACAAACTATATTTTTTTCCCCATTGTTGCCCTTGCATATAATGAGTATACATTCTTCATACATTCTTATCAATAGATTCTTCATTTGAACAACCTTAACCCGGTCCAAATTATCCTAAATGGTAATGAGCAAAGAGTTAGTTCCGTGTCTTTCTCATCAAGATTTTGAAACACTAGGAGTAGGAATGCAACCTTTAGGGGGACGGGGCCTTGATTTTTCATTCAATTTGCTCAACCCAATGCTCAACTCCTAAATTCATTTTAATTTAGAGTTGCCCATGTGGTGCACACTCAAGTCTCCCTTTGCATTTGGAAAAAGAGTTCATCCACATGCTTTCTCAAAAGATATATTGCGTTGAATGATGTTGCTTGAAGGCACAAGGCAGACCATGAAAATGAGGCAAAAAACTTCACTCATGTGGAAGACATTCTTGGCTGTGCATTAGATGCGAGTGCATAAGGTAGATGGCTGTAAAAGCGACCCTCTCCTTGCAACTGCCCCATAGGTGGTTGTAAAATGGATGGGAAGCTGGTCTTTAAATGGACCACTATTGCTCTTGAATGAATCAAGAAAAAATTATTTATTTTATTCCAAGAGTCAATCATTTCCTCCATGGTTCAGAAATCGCTTTAGAAGTTGCAGGGGGACAGATTTGGGGACACCTATGGTCACAAATAGGTACCTACTACAAAAATCTTTGAAAATTCATAACTAATTCAAAAATGCTTCGAAAAATATGAAACCACTTGTGTTACGTTCGGCATCCACTTTTCTTTCTCTGAAAAATGAGCTAAAAATATTTCTGTTCATGCAAACCTATGAAAAAGGCGGATCAGCCCTTAAAGGGTCGATTTTACAGCCATCTACCTTAGATGGACTCTGCTCATCCAGATGCATGCAAAGTGTGAGTGCATGACCTCCAGTATATATATAGCTGCTATCATGATAGCTTCAATTAATTTCGCCAAACGACTCAATCCTAGCTAGCTATTATCTTAACGCATGATTACTTCTAGTTGAATTGAAGCCGCCGTCGGTTTGATCTCTTGAGCACTTGTAGCTTGTTCGACATCCATATATGCCGCTTAATTAAGTGCGTTCGTGTCATCGATCAATGTTTCTTGCATGAATTGAATGGACAATTGCAATCATGTTTCCAACGTGCCACTAAACAACGATTAGAAGCTTGCAACCATGTGGGAAGACGGCGATCAATGCAGCAAGGATTCCTTGAAGTTCGATGACGAGCTTGTGCTTACGAATGCCGACATCAGGTCTATCTTCGATCCTGTTGTGAACTAGATCTAAGGCCGGATCTTACTTCTCATTTCGGAGCTGCAGGTGCCTAGCCTGACGTGAAGGACTGAAGGCTATATTGATTGTTAGTAGATTATCAGCATCGTCATACATGATGAGGCGCATCTAAGAGTCGTTTAATGGCCGAGTGGTGATCGACCATATCCAGTCCACCATGTCCAAGTAGTGTTGTTTGCAGTGGAGCGGTGACCATGGTAATCCACGCTGACACTGTTGTTTCGAGGATTTCAAAGAAAACATATGGCATCAGGAAAGCGACACCTTTCATTTCGGGTGATCATCTTGTGAATTCACGATTTGAGTCGAGTTCGGGACGGGTTTACAGTGAGGACGGATTCTCCATTTTTGTTCGGAAAGGAGATGAGGTTTGGTGGAATGATTGTGTGACCAAAGGCTTTTTCCCGATGTCGGAATCTCAGACCAAGTGTATAGTAGACTTGTACTCCTCTACTAGCAATTTCGGATTTCAGATATGTTACAGAGAAGGGTGTGCAGTGGGAAGGTGCATTTGCAATGTAGTTTCCCAGTCAATTAAAACTTGGATCTGAACTGAAAGTGGAAGTATTGAATTACTACTATCACTCGTTGTACTGTGCTAACACTATTCTCTAACATAGTACCCAACATCAAAGCATCCACGCACATAATCAACTGTAAACAAGCGTGTATATTATGCTCAATGTATTCCATACAGTTTCCTCTGTGCCATGCTTGACATCAGAGTACACAGTAAATTAAAGCACAACCTAAACTTCCGTGACCATGCTGTGTACCACACATACTAGAGAGGGGTACTAAGGGCTACAGTACTGGCCTTATGTCCCTCCCTCCCCCTTCTGTTAAGCGGGAAACTAGAAGTCATGATAGCACAAGGTTCAGCTTCTCAGTTTAAGCCGTTCTTTGCGGCTGTCTTATGATGATCAAATGCTTCTGATAGTGGGTCCGTAATCTTGGTCATCCAGTGCTGAATTCTACGTCCAATAGGAAGTGTCCATGCTCTTTGGCTGCAGCAAGATGCAAGTAACGACCATGGGGCTCAACTTCGACAGTCAAAAGCAACTCAAGCAAGAGATGCGTCCCGTCCAGTTTGAAAGGCATTCGACCTAAATATGATGTTAATTACAAAATTTGCATTCTACCTGACTATGATGTTAGTTTCAAGACTTGCATTCTAGACTGATGACTGTTATTGCAAGCTGATGTATTGTTTAGTTAAGGTCGAGAATTTAGTTGTGACCTGCATCATTTTGGAGAGAATCTGATTAATTTTTGTTCAGGAACATTAGATTTTCAATTGTTCAAATTTTAAGACTGTTTTATAATGCATCCAAATAAGGATGCAAAAACAAGCCTACGGTGGTTCACCGACATATATATCCTGACTTAGTATCTCAAATGAATGCAGCATACCAAAGCTAATTCGTGGTAAAATAGTCTTATGAAAGTCACAAGAATCTGTGGTTTGGATATTTTTTATCAAGTCTTTTATAAAAGCATGAATGTTTAGCAATTAATGAAAAGTTAGAAATGTGGATGTGATTCCACGGATAGCACTGGTGGGAAGGCCACGGAAATGACGTACTGGTTAGAGGAGATTTGATCACTAGAGTATGGGCCTCTTGATCGCTGAAATGTTCCATCCCTGCAATCTCATAATTATATTCAATTCTGGGTTCAAATGAATTCGTCTTTGTTCTATTCCTGTGTAAGGACCTAGAGTGAATGCACAAAGTGAAGGTGCACACAAACTATATGATATTACGTTCCAAACGAAGCCAATTCTAACCGGAAGAAATCAAATATCCCAAAGTTCTAAACCCATTTATGAGTGGAGGATGTTCAAATTCTGCACAAAATGGATATTTCATTAAAATGGCGGTATTCCACAAACTTTTAGGTTCAGAACGTGCGGTCTAAACTGTAAACCTGTCCTAGATTTCAGGGTTTCAGGGTCTGAAATCTATACTAGTCTTAGAAAATTAATGAAAAAATGGCGGAAAAATGGCGCCATTTTAACGAAATAGTAGTTACAACCATCTACCACATGCTTTTTAATAATAGAGTCCATGTTCACAGAATTGATAAGAAGTTCACAGAATGTGCACTGAGACATCAAATCACCAGTAAATATTTGCTATCAACAGCATCAGTAATAAGGAAACAACAAGTATAGAAAATCCCAAGTTTCCTCGAGTAATTACTTTATTATCACCATTCGATGTTCAAGTTCAATGAATTGAGAAGAAGTTCACAAATCCTGGACCCCAAAGGAGCAAGAACGAATCTCACCTTCAGCAGGGCCGTAGCCGTTCCCCATTTCCAAATCAGGCACACCATTTACTTGAGCAGCAGCAGCACCATCAGGAACGGGCTGATCGTGAGCACTTTCCCCAACTGATCAAGAAGGAAGATAAGCATGTTATCATACATTTTGCATAGAGAAAGACAGAGCAGCCAAATTTAGATGCTCGTAGTTTTTCGAGTCTCTAATCTTTCAAGTCCACTCGAGAGAAACACTTGACGGAAACACCGAGCAGTTCACTAATAGCCATTCTAGGATTTGAGAAGAATTGAAATTCAGAAATTAGGCATTAGACCTCGTGCTGGAGCCTTGATCTGTTTCATGAAGCAGTTCCAAAGTCGCACGCTCAGGAAACAGAGAGCAGTGACTACAGTTTGAATGGCAACGCCAATCAACAGCGGCGGCCACACCTAATCCCACAAACTGGCTCTCATCGCCTCTATCAACCAGTTCACAATAAATACGAACCGTACCAGCTCAATCTGCGCACAATAAATCAAGATGTGCATTCAGAATCAACACGTAGATTAAGAAGTGGCAGTAGCTAGATGCATCACATAGGACTAGTTAATTGAGAAAACATTGAAGAGCCCTATCAAATGTTACGAAATTGTCACCACGAATTGAAGACGGTGAACCCCTCGGATAAACCAAACAGAGTAGTGCAAATTCTAGAGCATTTGAGGTAGCGAAAGAAACTAACAGGTGCCGAAAGTGGGTAAGTACCAGTACTGACTGGTGCGAAGCATGAAAGCTCGGCCTTGAGTACGTAGTTCCCGATTCACTGGCTACTTCAGTTACTGAAGTACAACCATGAGGACTTAAGCCGGAGCTGCTAAGGCTGATACACAACGACGGACTCTAGCAAGCGCCGAGGAAGACAACAATGGGGGCAGGCAAGCTAGTCGGCTCCGGGTTTGCAATTCTCCAGTAACTGTTGGGGTTCTGCGTCCAGCGGACGGTGTACGCGACTCCTCCGTTGTCCCCAAAATCTTGCGACTGATAGAAAAACCTACCGCTGGACGCGACGCCTCCTCAGTTCGAGATTTTTGACATGTGGTATGATTTTGAGGACTGATCCATATACATGTTCATTAAAACAGGGTTACGCCGATGGAGCAACGGAAGAAGTTCTTTCCATTCTTGAGTTAGAGGATTGAAGACAATTAACCGCTCCTCATGTGGCGACTTGGAGAAATTCATGCACACCAGCTCGTTGCTTCATGCTTCAAACCTTCGCGGCACCGGTGTTAGTCGACATGGTTGCCCGTCAGTAACTGAAGTAGCTAGGGAACCCAAATTTACGAACACAAGGTTGAGCTTTCATGCTTCACACGGGACACTACAGTTTTTCGCTCTCGGTGTTGGGTTCTTTCCTTTCCGCAAATGCTCGAGAACTTATACTGCTCTGTAAGGTTTACTTTCCCTTCCGACTCTTTGCATTCAGAATGTTCTCATACAGACTGAGATTATGGCAGAATTTGAAGACGTGTCAGAATCGGTTTGCAGTTGCTAGCTGCTCTTTGATTAATAGCCTTTTCAAGCAATGATCGGGATGGTAAAACTTAGCATTTGATCTAGAATGATGAGGCATTTTCTTTTTGTTGATCAGAGGAAGAGGAAGCACATTAAATGAAGGAAAAGATTGAGGCGATGGGAGCCAGTTTGTGGGATTAGGTGTGGCCGCCGCTGTTGATTGGCGTTGCCATTCAAACTGTAGTCACTGCTCTCTGTTTCCTGAGCGTGCGACTTTGGAACTGCTTCATGAAACAGATCAAGGCTCCAGCACGAGGTCTAATGCCTAATTTCTGAATTTCAATTCTTCTCAAATCCTAGAATGGCTATTAGTGAACTGCTCGGTGTTTCCGTCAAGTGTTTCTCTCGAGTGGACTTGAAAGATTAGAGACTCGAAAAACTACGAGCATCTAAATTTGGCTGCTCTGTCTTTCTCTATGCAAAATGTATGATAACATGCTTATCTTCCTTCTTGATCAGTTGGGGAAAGTGCTCACGATCAGCCCGTTCCTGATGGTGCTGCTGCTGCTCAAGTAAATGGTGTGCCTGATTTGGAAATGGGGAACGGCTACGGCCCTGCTGAAGGTGAGATTCGTTCTTGCTCCTTTGGGGTCCAGGATTTGTGAACTTCTTCTCAATTCATTGAACTTGAACATCGAATGGTGATAATAAAGTAATTACTCGAGGAAACTTGGGATTTTCTATACTTGTTGTTTCCTTATTACTGATGCTGTTGATAGCAAATATTTACTGGTGATTTGATGTCTCAGTGCTCGCCTCTAAGATAGGGGAATCTTAATCCATTGTTTCTTCCTCGTGAACTCTGAGAAATTAATAACTTCACTATTATTACTAGTGAATTAGGGGATGATCAAGACTGAGGAGACAAACCTGGATAATCCTGTTGGATTGTGTGAGGCTTAGTAGTTTGGGTTCTTCCTTAATCCGCTTCCTAGCGGTTTGCTTGACTTCTTCATTTTTGGATGCACAGGTGGCGAGTCCATGACTGGGTCTCAATTGGAACTGGGAATTTTGAATAGTGGCGAAGGTGAGAAATCTTTCACGGACTAGAAACTTGACCTCTCTCCGTGCTGCACATCAATCATTTCTTTGTGAATAGATTCTGTTTATTATGAAGGGTTTAGACGCCGAAAGAGGAGCCCTGGTGTGGCCTATTGAAATGGACGTTCCGCATTCTGCCAACATGAGGAAGCTAGTTGATCATCATCTTGCAAGAATGCTGGTTGTGTGGCCAATGTTCCATCCGCTCCTTTGTTTGATCACTTCTGGGTAGGACAATAGAATTTTACTATTGGAACTTAATTTTGAAGATTTGTTGATGATGAAGTGAAAGACTAAGTTATGTCGGTGGCATCTTTGTAGGTACATGAATGAAGTGCATGTTGATGTTGTAGGTTGTCGATGTTGGTCATAATTGTTATACTACTCCTAAAGCATCATATGGGAGCACTTTGATCATCTTTCTTCTCATGGTTGAAGTTGTTGATTATGGACCACGTTAACTTGGATGATCTCACTTTCCTTAGCTAGCTACACCATGTTTATCCTTGAAGGATGATCCCACTTTCCTTAGCTAGCCACACCATGTTTGTCTTGGAAGGATGATCCCACTTTCTTTAGCTAGCCACATCATGTTTGTCCTTGAAGGATAATTCCACTTTCCTTAGCTAGCTACACCATGTTTGTCCTTGAAGGATTCATAGAATAAAGGCTTATGAGTGAGAAGAATTCCATCCAATTAGAGGATATAGGCTTGAATAAATGAAGAGGATGTTCAATGACACTTATGCTACATATCTTCACTAGAAGGGAGATTCTTGTCTAATTTTTTAGTAAGTTTTACATTTTAGGGTAAAGAGGGGTACGGTGTATATGTTTGTGAGAGGGGTGTATGACTTTTGGCAATAGGTATGGGAGCTTAGGTAGAAAAAAAATGTTTTTGTTTATGTCCAAGTAGGAATAGTAAGTACTTAGTTGCCCTCTATTTAAAGTTTATAGAGCTCAATCTATAATACATGACATATTTGATGGCAGCTTTGTTTATATTACAAAGAGTTATATATATATATGAGATTTGGGGATGTTTTAAATCTTGAGGCATATTTTATAGTGACACAAACAACATATACATTGAAGAAAAATGAAGTTTGATTACTTGGTCATAAATTAATCAACTCTTCAAGGAATACAAAACTTCACATTGTCATCATTGTAGAAGCCCAAAGGTTTAATGCATTTATCGTCTTCCAATACTCTCCATTAAGAGTTAAACATCTTCAAAGCACACATATCCAAAACTCTCATTACATAAATAACACTGCCATCAACTATGCCACATACAATTTCCTCTTCAAGCATAGAAAATAACTAAATACTATTACTTCTACCTACCCTAAACTAAGAACATCAATTCCCCCTTGCCAAACATCATTCACCCCTCTCACCAATACATACACCTCCTCCCATTAGTACACCTAAATGTAAAACTTAATAAAACCTTGAAAAATGAGTCTCCATTCTATTGAAGATATATAGTATAAATGTTAGTGAAAATTCTCTTCATTTCCTCCAATCTATAACCCCTAATCAGATGGAGTTCTTCTCTCTCTGATGTGCTTAATCCTTTGAGGACAGATCCAATGTAGCTAAGGGAAGTGGGGTCATCCAGGCAATGTGATGCAGATTCAACAACTTCATTCGTGAGAAGAAAGATGATCAAAGTACTTCCATAGAATGCTTCAAGAGCTAGAGTTGTATCCATCGTGGCCAACATCAACAACCTTTCTCACTGGCGTTTCATTCAGCAACCTGCAAAGGCGTCGACAACAAAACTTAGTCTTCCACTTCATTGTCAACAAATTTTTAGAATTAAACTCTGGATCCATAGTAGAATTTGACCATCCTACCCAAAAGGGACAAGACAGAGAAGGGGATGGAACATTCAGTTGGCCACACAGCTGACATTCGTGCAAGACTGTGATCAACTTACTTCCTCTTCCTGGGAATGAGGAACGTCGATTTCGACACGCACCAGGGCTCCTCTTGCTGCGTCTTTGGTGACCTGGGCCTTGGGGGCTACAAACCATGTGCAAACTTCAAAAACCAAACCACCAATTGCAGCTAGCCAACATATATAATAGGACTCAGTATCTCAAATGAATGCAGCATACCAAAGCTAATTCATTGTAAATTAGTCTTATGAAACTCACACAACAATCTGCGGTTTGGATATTCGTAGATCAAATCTCTTGAACAACATGAATCTTAGTAATTCATAAAAAGATAGAAATGTGGATGTGAACTCCATGGATAGCACTGGTGCAAGGACACAGAAATGACGTACTGGTCACATGAGATTTGATTAGGTCTGGAGTATGAGCCTCTTGATCGCTGAAATAATCAATCCCTGCAATCTCATATATTAATTACTGGATTCAAATGAATTCGTCTTCATTCTATTCCTGTGCAAGGATGACATGATTCCAGAATGAATGCACAAAGTGAAGTGGGCGATATAAGGTGCACACTACTAGGATATTACGTTCTAGACGAAGTCAGTTCCAACCGGAAGAAATCAAATGTCCTGTAGTTCTAAATCCATTGACGAGTGGAGGATGTTCAAGTTCCGCACAATCATCTCCCAAATGCTTTTCAATAACAGAGTCTATTCACAAAGAAATGATCGCTGTGCAGCATGGTGAGTGGTATAGTATAGAGTCTGTGAAAGATTTCTCACCTTCATCGTCATTCACAATTCCCAGTTTTAATTCAGGCTCAGCCATGAACTGTCCACCTGTGCATCAAAAAATGAAGAAGTCAAGCAAACCCGCGAGGATGTGAATGGAAGACCCCAAAAAATCTAACAACCTCACATACTCCAACACTCTTCCCCAGGTTAGTCTCCTCAGTCTTGATCTTCCCCTGTTTCACTAGTAGTAATAGTAAAGTTATCAGTTTTTTAATTTTTTTTAATTTATAAAGTTATCAATTTTTCAGAGTCCACAAGAAAGAAACAATGGATTAAGGTTCCCCTATCTTATAGACGAGCGCTGAGACATCAAATCACCATTATATATGTTTGCTTTTACCAGCACCAGTAATAATTAAGGATTCAACCACAATAGCAAATCTCAAGTTTCCCCGAGTGATTACCTTATTATCTCCATTTAGTGTTCAAGTTTACAGAATTGATAAGAAGTTCACAAATCCTGGACCCCAAAGGAGCAAGAACAAATTTCACCTTCAGCAGAGCTGTAGCCGTTCCCCATTTCCAAATCAGGCACGGCATTTGCTTGAGCAGCAGCATCACTATCAGGGAGGGGCTGATCGTGAGCACTTTCCCCAACTGTGCAAGAAGGAAGATAAACATGTCATCGTTTTACATAGAGAAAGACAGAGCAGACAGATTTGGATGCTCGTAGTTTTCGAGTCTCTAATCTTTCAAGTCCACTCGAGAGAAACACTTAAACGGAAACGCCGAGCAGTACGCTAATAGCCATTCTACGATTTGAGGAAGAATTGAAATTCAGAAAGGAGGCATCGGACCTGCTGTCTGTGGCTTGATCTGTTTCATCAAGTATTTCCAAAGTCGACCGCTCAAGAAACAGAGGGCAACGACTACAATTTGAATGACAACACCTATCAACAGCGGCAGCCCCAATTGATCCCACAAGCTGGCTCCCATATTGTCTATCAACCTGTGCACAATAATTAATGCGAACCGTACCAGCTCGATCTGCGCACAATAAATCAAGGCGTGCACGCATAATCAACATGCAGATTAAGAAGTGGCATTAGCTAGATGCATCACATCGGACAACTTAAATTTTTAGAAAACATTGAAGCTTTAATTACGAAAGTGTCACCACGAATTGAAGACGGTGAACCCCTCGGGTACACCATACAGAGCAGTGCAAAGTTTGGAGCATTTGCGGAAGGGAAGGAAACTAACACTGAAAGCGGGTAAATACCAGACAGTACTGACGGGTGCGAAGCATGAAAGCTCGGCCTTGAGTACGTAGCTATATAGTTCCCGGTTCACCAGCTACTTCAGTTACTGAAGGGCAAGCATGTGGACTTACACCGGAGCTGCTAATTTTCTAAAGGATGATACACAGCGACGGACTCTAGCAAGCGCCAAGGAAGAGAACAATGGAGAATGCGAGTAGAGGACCGATTGCACGGAAGCTGCTTTAGTTTGTTCTTTATATTAATCCACATTTAAAAAAAATTTGCATGACAGGTGTACGATGTAAGCAGTTTTGCGGAAGAGCATCCGGGAGGGACGGTGATTAGCACCTACTTTGGACGAGATGCTACGGATGTTTTTGCAACTTTCCATCCAAACTCCGCTTGGAAACTCCTTCAGACTCTCTACATTGGAGACCTTGTTGTGAGTCCTTAGTTGCTAAGGCTCTGTGTGCTTCAAAAATGGACAAATTGCAGGTACTGTCCGAATGAAGGGACTCACGCCGCACCAGCAAGGCTACCCGGCTCTCGCTTGCAGGAAGCGACATTTCAGAAAGAGACGAAAGAGGGTGGGGCCGGGGGTCTCACGCTCTCTCTGACATTCCTGGTCACCCGGGGTCGGACCACCCTCTCGCGTCTTAGTGGTCAACCCGAATTCACCCTCTCTCGTTTCTCGTCTCTCAGCGTGAGTCACCCCAGATTCGTGACTTCTTGCCACATATCTCTGTGAACTTGAACCTTGCATGTTAATTCATCCTTCGGTAAAAACAGTTTGA
Source organism: Pseudoscleropodium purum (assembly GCA_963969395.1). Classification (NCBI taxonomy): domain Eukaryota; kingdom Viridiplantae; phylum Streptophyta; class Bryopsida; order Hypnales; family Brachytheciaceae; genus Pseudoscleropodium; species Pseudoscleropodium purum. The sequence goes on from OZ017795.1 coordinate 33,106,582, forward strand.
CAAAATATTATGATTTGTTTTCTACTGTTTCCTTGTCACTGATGCTGGTGAAAGCAAATATATACTGGTGATTTGATGTCTCAGTGCTCATCTCTAAGATAGGTGAATTTACCCCATGAGGTGAAGAACAGAGAATCAGCACAGCACAAAATAAGGGGCTTTTTTTTTACAATTATCCTGCAGAACACAAAATTCATGGCTCACTTCGTGGGACAGGTTTAGCGTCCTGCGTTCAGCCGGTCCTGCCTATTGAGCCGACACTAACTTAGATCTACACCTGAGCTAAATAATCTACGGGTCTATACCCCTGATGATCACAAACAGAAGGCGTCGTCCCATTGGAAAGTCAAAGCTTTCGTCGATCAGAGGAAGAGGATCATAAGCATATATATTGAAGGAGAAGATGAATTGAGGCCGAGGTACCAAAGCTAAGTGAAGGGAAGGTGCTGTCGGCGACGTTGGAATATATGTAGCTGTGGTGACATGTTCGTAATTACCGCTTCAATCCATGTTTTCTCAATTAATTTATCGTGGGTGATGAATCTAATCCCACTGCTGAATTTGCGTGTTGACTCTGACTGCAGACCTTCATTTACTGCGTTGCAGATCGATCGAGCTGGTTCGTAGTATATAGTTGTGAACTGGTTGACATTCGTGATGTGAGACAGCTTGTGGGATCAAGTGGGGCTGCCGCTCTTGATCGGCATTGCCATTCAAATTGTAGCCACTGCTATATATCTGTTTCCTGAGCGTTCGACTTAGAGGACCATTGCCTAGCTCTGAGGACAAAAATAGTTTGCAATTGTTTTCTACCAGTTGAAGAATGGCAGAGTTAATTCGGGAAAGCTTCAGCAGTCCATTTGGTCGACCAAATTTCTTCTTCGACGTTGTATCCCAGGATGCCCTTCACTGTTTGATCACCTAGCTCCAGAAATTCAATGCAGAAAATGTTGCCATTTTGAAAATGAAAACACCAGATTGATATGCATTCAATGCGAAAGTTTGCCCAAGAAAATCCCCCTTCCCCTCCCATTACCCAGTTGGAGAATCATATAATTACGTGATCCTTGACAAACTCTCTTCACCTGATGCAGAACTGCCAACCACAAGTATGCGGTATGATTTTGAGGATTGATCAGGACGCATAAATGTGCATTAAAATAGGGTTCTGCCGATGGAGTAACGGAGGAAGCTCCTTCCATTCTTGACTTAGAGGAATGAAGGCAATTAACTACTCCTCATGAGGCGACTTCGAGAAATTCATGCACACCAGTCCATCGTTGGCACAGGAGAGAAATTATTGCTCGAACAAATCCGGCTAAGTGAGGGTCACAATTGGGAGGAAGGAATGTCAGAGGAGATAACCTACATGGCCGCTTGTTGAATTCCAGTTTGGATCAAATTTTGCCCTCCCACTACCAGACTCCCTTGTCGATGAATCGAAGAAAGAGCACGTCTTCGATCAACACAGGCTGGCTTCGCCTGTCAGTGAGAGCGCATTATGTGAATGAACTCCACGCTCTCGATCAAAGCTTTCCAGCTCTTGAATTGGAGAGAGACGTACTTCAGCTTAATTAATTAAATACATCTTCGTCATCAAGGTGTGAGTTTTAGGATACGGCCCTTGACGTACATCAGGGAGCAAACCATCCGCTGGTCGAAAGTCGAGTGACATGGGAGCAGTGGTTGTTTTTTTTAATTTTAAGGGAATCTGGGTGTGGGTTTCAGGTGAGAATTAAGTGACTGAGGTTAGGTGCTTTCCAATTTATTTTTTTGTGCAAAATTTGACTTCAAGTTAGGAATCAGTGTGAGTTGTATGGCCTCAGAACAAAACCTGAAAGAACATCTTTGGCAATTTCCATTAGAAGAGCTTTTTTTTTTGGGGGGGGGGGAGGGCTGTTTCAAGGCTTGTCCCCTTGCAGTTAAAGAACACCAGGCTGTCAAACAAGTGTTTTTGGAAAAAAAAAAGTTTAAATTCTTAAAATGAAAAAAAAATTAATTGAAAAAAAAATAGAATTTTTTTTAAAAAAAATGACGTGGCAGCTATTATGCCACGTCAAGCAATTGCTGCTGTGAGTTCTGATAGATTGAAAACCCAGGGAGTTCACAACCTTCCAAACTAGGTGAATCTCTTCTAATGCAACTCTTAAGTTGGTGCAAAATAAGGCAACTAGGTTTCAAAGAGTGAAGCAAAATGGGATATAATCAAATTTTGACTCAAAAAATTTGCTATAGATAATGCATAATTGTTGAATCAACATTTGGAGGATGCCTAAAAGTCCTTACTTATTAACCCCTAAAGGACCAAGTGCCATTTTCTGGCATTATAGATATTTTGGGCAGCTTGCTATGAATGGAATTTTCACTTTTTTTCTTTGAAATTTTTACAAAACATGTGGTCAAGGAGTAGCTTTATTGCTTTAAGGCCCAGCAATTTTCATCACTTTTGACTACATGGTTCAAAAATTTATTGCATGATATGTAGATTTAATGCCACAATGGGCAACTCAAAAAAATCTTTAAAATCATTTTTTTTTTAAATAAAAATTTGAAATTGGTTTCCTAGACTTTTATATACATGGAAAGCTTTGAATAATTCCATTTGGATAAATAAGGAGAAAATTATGAGGAGTTTTAGTTTGCGGGCAATGCCGGATTCTCCACTCTAAAATAAACTTTGAAGTCCTTTATTTAACTCAATTTTCAATATTTTTGGAAAAAAAATAAAAACATTGGGCGTAGATTGTTTATTACAACATTACAACCCTTGGGATTGGCATTTTTCAATTCCATAATAAAATTCTTAACAATTTAGAATTTTGAATCATTTTTTACTTCTTTCAACTTATTATACTTTTCCTATATGTTTTACAATTCCAAATGATTTTTAAAATTTTAAGCATGCAGTCATCTTGCTTTGAAGAATGAATCCAAAGAGATAGGCAATTTCGTTAAAATGGCGGTATTGTAGATGCCATTTGTACACTAGCGGTAGATTCCAAAATACTATTTGTACAATGGTAGTATTCTAAATACTGCCATTTGTTCAGGAATGAACGTTGAGGTGGTTTTTTAGTGTTGTATGCAAGCTTTGAAGAGTAGTTGTGTAGTAGGGCCCACCAATGGAATGCCATTTCACCAAAATACCGCCAATTTAATGAAATTGCCCATAGAGGCACTACCATTTTGGAGATTTTTTCATACAAATGTGACCTTGTCAAGTGCAACTGCTCATTTTTTCACAAGGCCAAAAAAATGATTTTTGTCAATTTGAATGCTAATATCTTGTAATCTACACGGTGGAAAGTTCTGAAATTTTTTCTACATCTTTTCAAACCAATTTACTACAAGATCCTATGGTTATATGTGTCCAAAAAATTATTTTTTAACTAAAATTTGGTACTTGCACTAGAAATGACAATTTTGGAGCGTTTTTGGTGAAAACATAGTCTTGGACCTTTAGGGGTTCAACAACCATGGCACACTTGTGTCAAAACACATCAACAAACAAACAAGTGCATCAAAAACCTCTCTTGACTCATGGCCATATTTAACAAAGTCTTAATTACACCATCTATGGCAATAAGTGGGGCAACAATTCCTTCAATAGTGGTGCAACCTTGATGTTTTATGATTACAACACCTAAAAATATGAAGAAGGTACCTACATATATGTGGCTACAATCTAGATCTATATCTCCAACTTTGTTATATTTTAGGCGACTACAAATGAAAAATTGTTGAATCAACATTTAGACAAGTGGCAAAAAAGTGGCAATCCCTAATATTCATAGTCAAGGCAATAACTACTAGGGTGTAATCCAAAATTTAGAGTTGTCTTTTTAAATTTTTTTATCTCCAAATTTTTCAAAGGGCTTGGCGTAGAAAATAAATTTTTGATGCTATTAGTCTTTTTGTTGCCTAAAAAAAATCATTGCATGGGAAGAGCATTCGTCACAATATTTCTTGCTGTGATGTTCAAAAGTGAAGATCAAACCTAAATTTCACATAGTTCTTGGTTTTCAATGTCTTGAAGCTTCTATAGGAAAATATAGTTCTAGCACTAGACAAAAATATCCAAAGAAGATACAACAATTGTGTTCAAGGCCCGCATGTCATATTTGGTGACATATTAGACCAAAGTGAGAAATGAACTCCGCAATAGAATCTAGCAATATACACAACAATCCACTCAATCAAAGCATGAATTTTTGCCTCAAATTTGATAACCTTAGGATTTTATGATATATTTCATGAAGGATAGAAGCATATGAGAAGAGCTTGAGGAAAAAGAGCCTTACAACATCCGTTTCAAAGGGAGGTTCCTATAGGCATACAACATGACTGTTGATGTTGGAGATGGTTTCTACCTATTTGTGATACCAAGCTCAAACTATGATGAGTCCATGTAGCTTGGTTGGGTGTTGAAGAATTCACAATTTGACCCACAAGCTTGACCACTATCACAACGTTCAAGTGCATTGACACACACCATGCAGAAGATCAAAAAACAAGCAATAGTTGTATGTAGGAAAGGACACAAAGCCATGTAACAACCAATTTAGGGGAAAGTGGCATGGAAATACCACCATTTTAATGAAATATCCATTGACTCTAGATTGATCTCTCAAGCTTACAATATAATTGGATTGAAGATTTGCATGAATTGTCCAAATTTTTTAAGTGATGAGCAAAATTAGATTCTTAGATGGGTGACAAGATTTATGCAATCATGAACTCAAGTGCACACATATTGTGTCATGCAAGACCACAAATCTTAGAAAGTTCAATTGAGAATGATTGAGAGAATTCCTATGAAGATTGAATAGTAGATTCAATCATGTGCATATTATCTATGAGTCAAGGTTTACTACTTTCAGTTGGGCCATTATTTTTGGAAATCCAATTCCATTACCACATAGTCAAACATTATTTTTAAGCTAAGTTTATATTTATAAGTGACATTCAACTTTTAATTTTGTTTATCTATTATATGAAAATATATGTTGTCTATTATCATAAATAACTTTTGTTGTTTTGATGAAATAGTGTTATTCTTGTAATTTTCATTGCATAAAGTGAACTTAAAATACTAAATATAAAAAAATTCAATTAATTTAAAAGTTTATCTCAACACAACTATCATTAAAGCATAGAGTTACAAAAATCCTTGTTTTTGTTTTACTTTTCATACCCAAAGCACTTTAAGTAATCACAGTTCTCATTTTTTCAATTTTCTATTGTTATATTAATTCTAAACTATAAATAATTGATTCATATATACCATGTGCAGATTTTTCATATTGTGAATATATAATTTCTTTCTCTTTGGATGGTGATTATTTAGGAAATTTTCATGTAAAAATTGATATATTTTACATTTATTGATTAATAGTATATTTATTAGAATAATCTATTATTTATACAAAACTTGCAAGTTAGAATATAAATATTACATTCTAATTTACATTTGATTATTTTCAGTGAAATAAATACAATTGAAAACACATAATTTCATGTAATTTGAACTTTTTCCACTAAATTTCAAGTATCTCCTTGGAAGGGACTTGGAGGTTTTAGAAACATAAATTTTATTTCCATTGGTGCTTGTAAGCAAAGATTATACCACCTAGAGGACAAAAATTTTCAAACATTTACTTCTTGTGGATTTTGTTTTTGTTTATATAAACTTTTTTGGATCATTCCATTTGGACTAGTATTGAAGAAGTTACAAAAAATATTTTATTTGTGAATGAATCTTTCTAATAAATGATGTACTTGATTTGTTTTTGAATTCCATTCTCATACTTTTTCCAAAAACAAAATTTCATAGGATTTGGGGGGGTTTTGCATGAAAAATTTCACATTATCATCATTGGAATAGTGTACTTAGAACTATTAACAAATTAATTTTTCCTCCTACTTAACTTACAATATTTTGATGAATGGAAATGAGTGAATTTTTTAAATATTTTTTCCAAGACTCTCAATTCAATTCCTCAACATATAAACACATAAATTCAAAATCTAAAGTACAAAATTTTTTAGTTAAAAGGATTTAAGGTCTTGTAATATTGTTCGTAATGGCAAGGAACAAAGAATTTTTTTTTTTTTCTCTTTTTATATCCAAATAATTTGCAATCTACATGGTCAAAGTTTATGAAACCTCTTCCTCACATTTCCATACTAGTCTATTGCAAGATCCTATGGTCAAAAGTGAAACAAAAACATTCATTTTAAGATTCTACTCTTCATAATAAAGATGACAAGTTTTGAGTGTTTTTTGACAAAAGACATGCTTTAGGACTTGAGGGATTAATATTAAGAGCTATTGATTGCAATAATTCATTGAACTTTTGGATTTTTTCAAAAAAAAAGAAAAAAATAGTATTTTCTTTTATTTTGTTGAGATTTCTTTTTTTTTAAACTTTAAATCAAATATTAGAAATGAATATTTTCAAAGAATTTAGTCCAAATGTATGAAGTTGCATTATTTGTGTTACATTAATCTTTTAAGGTTTGCAAATCATTTTCATTGAAGTTTACTTCATCGAAGCAATATGAGTTTCCTTTTGACCTAATGGGAAGGTTTAACTTTCTCTTTGTGCTTCTAAGGATTTCCTCCCCTTCCAAATAGAATATGTGAATTCTAAATCCTTTACTCCGAGTAATACAATGTTGAATGCCTTTGCAATTCCTTTGGAATCTCCACTTTGTCTTATAGATCTCAATTTCAACTCCCCTTTGAACGGATTAGATTTAGAAGCGAAGCTTTTCAAATACACTTTGTAGTTTGTCATCTACATCCATGTATAAATACTATCATTTCAAGTGGCATCAAACAAATTGTTTCCTTGATTTTTGAACATATAAAATGACTTAATGTAAACAACTTCTAACAAATTGCAAGAAGGCATGTTGGCCATCTCTTCTTCTAATTTCCTATCATAGAAGACAATTCACAATACTACTTTAGTTTGCATATTTCATTTCAAACTTCAAAGTCATCAATATATTTAAAGTAAATTACATGCTTCCAAAAATCTTAGACATCCCATAAACTATTTGATCCTTCTAAAACATTCGCCAAACCTAATTAAATTTATAGGATTTCAAGGGTTTCAGGGAAAAATTTAAAAATAAAAAGACAATTTTTTCACTTTTGATATTATAGTGATTTCATTGGAAGAAATAAAAATTTGAATACAATTTTCTTCATCATATTATTTTGCATGTTACCCCCACAAAAAACTCTTTTCATCCAATTTCACTGGTACTAGCAATTGTTTGAAATTATTTCCAACAAATGGTTTTTTATTTTTTTTATTTTTTATTTTTACAAACAAATATGGAGTATTTATAAATTATAAGAGACATATGAATATATCTCTAAAAAACAAACATAAAATGAAAGACTTTAGCATCTTTTTTCTCTAAATTTAATTTTGCAATTGTGAAAGAATGAAATTTATTATATTTAAAGACTTTGAAATATTTTTCTCTTTATACTTGGGTTTTGCAACTATTTATGAATTAAAATTTTTATATTTATTTTTTAGAAAAGTAATTACATATCTTCTATTAGTAGAATAAAATTCAATTTTTTCTATAAAAACTTGAAATTACTATAAAGCTTCAGTGAATATATATTGAAAAATAAATTCATATAAAAAACAAACTATATTTGAAAATCTAAATTTTTTTGTCTACAAATATATGCACCTAACATCTAGAGATTTTAGAAAGCTCTTTGAACCCTATGCTATTGTGATTGGTCTTTAGTGTCTTTCAATAGTTTTCAATGCCCGGCTTTGGCTATTGATTACCCAATAACTCTCAGTTTGATGTTTTTTATCCTTTTAGATATTATTGTATTATTTGAGAAGGTACAATTTCATTTGTTTATTATTTCTAAGATTATTTATATCTAATGTATTATTAAAATTCAATTATGTCAATTCAAAGATTATAAATATGATTCATCAAGGTGCATATCCCCAAAATACTTTTTTACAATTCAAAACAAGGTCATTCAAGAGTAATTTTAATAACTAAATAATATATAGGTCTTAAAATTTTTATTGCAATTACAAGTTTATATTAAAAAGCCCATTGCAAAAAAAATAATAATTTGTGAAAATCAAAGTAATTTAATTCACAATTACTTTTTGAAAGAATTTTAATATCTCTGTTTTATTTTTAATCAATAAATATTTATTTATCTAATACTAGATCCAAGTCATCCAATTAGGTGAATATGATCTATAAGTCATTTTTTACTACTTTAAATTGTTTGAAATTCATTGCTAAATCATTCTTCTAAGTTGCACGTTGTATTACATCCACTCATTTTTAGGAAGTTTAGATTAGCTCAATAAGTTTCAAAAATTTCAAAATTTCTATAAATAATTGAAAGAATATAAAATTTGAATGAAATTTGGACCTCAATTTGGACTTATGGATGAAAAAATGACATACTAGGCATAAATTCTAAATTTTCATTTTTCAATAACCAAATTTAGAGCTATTTTAAATTAAAGAAATGAGTGAAAATCAAAATTTTCACAACTTCAAAATTAATTAAAAAAGAAATGTGGGTAAAATGAGATTTATATATTCTTCAAATTACATAGTAGTAATTTCCTACTTTTTTAAACATGTGTATTTTTTGAAAATTTTTGGAATACACCTTATATACATATTTGTATGGGTCATATTTTAATTGGAAACACTTCATTCAAGAATATTAGGAAAATCATGAAATTCTTATGATTTGTCCCCAAATGAATTCTTATTCTTCACACTATAAAATCCTATAAATTTTGTTGATGTAAAAAAGAAACTACATACAAAATTCATTAAACTACTAGTAGGTGAATCCTTCAATAATGAAATTTGAAACTCAATCCTATACATAGTGCTCTTTTTAAAGCTCAATGGTTCAATTTTTTTTGAAAAAACTTAAATTTTTTATTTGTGACGGCAATTTTTTAAATGCATTGATTAAGGTATGAGGCTCGAACTCTAATCATGTATGAAAAAGCAAACATGACTCAAAGGTACATTTTTCTTTCTTCAATGTACCAAGTATGCACATTTTAGGAGGTGGTTGCTTTTGATGACCACAAATGATTTCTTTTTAAACTTCAGAAATTTGTAATTAATTCCACAAAGGTCCGGAAAATATGAAACGACTTGGGTTAGATGTCGACTCCACTTGTCTCTCAATGAATTTTTTTTTCAAGACGTTTAGCCTCCCAAAAAATTCAGCTCCAGCCCTTAGATGGTCCATTACTCCATTTGTGGACCTCCTACCTTACCTTTGAGAAGAATCGTATGTGGAAATCAATGCCCGCCCCACCCCCAGTCAACGGGAGCCCGGCCCCGACCCGGCCCCGAACCCGGCATCTAACCCGGAATCCACTGAGTTCCCTTGGCTCGCAGTTCGAGCAGAGATCCCACCAACGAGCAGAAATCCTACGGGGACTTTCTCTGCACTTGCGCTTCCGACGGAGCGTCCAATCTCTCCCCGCTCACCCTTTCTTGTACGATTGATGAAATTCAACATGACTGCAAACTGAATCAACTATCCCCTGCGGCACGCGAACGCCGGTGTCGCCCGTCTGCGGTAATCTGTAAAGGCTCAGAGACAGTATTCAGAACTCACCAGTTCTCTTCTTGCTCCCGTCAGTTTCTACCTTGGGAGTTAGTACTTAGAGTGCTCAGTCACAGAAGCCCTCTTGCAGTGAGTTCGAAGGCTCCCGAATTGATCGTCGGGGGAGTCTAGCTGCATCGTAGTATTATCCACCTCATCCGAACCCCTCAGCAACTGAAGTAGCTGGTGAACCGGGAACTACGAACTCAAGACCGAGCTTTCATGCTTCGCACCCGTCAGTACTGGTAGTTAGTACCCACTTTCGGTGTTCGTTTCTGTCCCTACAGCAAATGCTCTAGAATTTAATTGCACTGGTCTGTGTGGTTTACCCGAGAGGTTCATCATCTTCGATTCAATTCGTGGTTCTGTTTTCGTAATTACAGCTTCAATGTTTTCTCAATTAAGTTGTCCGATGTGATCTAGCTAATGCCACTTCTTAATCTGCATGCGTACTTATTCTGACTGCACGCCTTGAATTATTGTGTGCACATCGACCGAGCTGGTACGATTCGTATTACATTGTGCACTGGTTCGTAGATGCGATGGGAGCCAGCTTGTGGGACGTACAAACTGGTGCTGCCGCTGTTGATTGGCGTTGCCAGTCCAATTGTAGTCGCTGCTCTCTGGTTCCTGAGCGTTCGACTTTGGAACTGCTTGATGAGACTGATCAATACTCAGACAACTGCTCTGATGCCTCCTTTTCTAATTCCAATTCTTCCTCCAATCCTAGATTTTGTAAATACTTGCTGGATGGTTCGTCGAGTGATTCTTTCCAGATAATTCTGATGTATCGAAGTTATCTTGCAACTAATTAAGTCTAGCTCTCTCACTGCCGTGTCTTTAACTGTGCAAAATGATAACATGCTTGTCTCCCTTTCTGCACAGTCGGGGAACGAAATCATGATCAGCCCTGCCCTGTTGGTGATGCTTATGATGCAAATGCCTTGCCTGATTTGGAAATGGGACCGGTAAATGGTGGGGAAGGTGCGAATTTTTCTTGTTTTCTTTGGTGCCAGTGATTTGTGAACTTATCAGTCTTGTGAAGGTGAGATTAATGTGAATGGTGACACTAATCGAACGGCAAAACATTTGGGATTTGTTGTTGTTTCCGTATTACTCGTGTGGTACGTAAACCAAAATATATACTGGTGAAGACGATTACTTACTGGTGATTTGATGTCTGAGTGCTCCTACCTAAGATAACTAGAGGTCGGAGAACCTTCAACCATTGTTTCTTTCTCGTGCACTCTGGAAATAATATTGTAAGTTAAACAGAGGAAGTAAGCTTGGAGAAGAATGTTGGCATGTATGAGGCTAAATATCGTTCGATTTCTCCCATTCACTTTCTGGCGGATGTCTGACTTGTTCCTTTCTTGATGCCCAGGAGGAGAGTCTATGGCCTTGCCTGATTTGGATTTGGGAATGACAAATGGCGGGGAAGATGAGGTATCGCGTGGTGCGGCGGCGCCCGTGGGGCAAATGGGTGTCTGAAATTCGCGACCTGAAGAAAGCCACTCGTATCTGGCTCGGCACCTTCGACACCGTGCGCGTCTGGCTGGGTATCGTGGACATCGCGGAAGAGACCCCTATGGCATTGGGGGCAAGGAAGTGTGAGTTTCAGCACGACCCAGGTCGCGCCAGGGGCCGAGCCAGAAGCACCAGCCACAGCCGCAGCGCCAGCGAAGAAACGGAGAAATGTTGCTCTAGACTTCACTGCTCTGTGTTCATTTCCTTAGCAGAGCTTTTGTTCTTTTGAAAATATATAATCTAATGGTTGATTGTGCAGAATTTGAAGATCCAGGACACAAACTTTGGATTGGATATTCGTAGGTCGATTCTCTTGAACAACTTGGATTTTAGTACGTAGTAGTTTACAAACAATAATATATTTGAATAGTATTGGCTCAATGGACAGCATAGATGGCAGGCAGCAGAAATTTCTTCCCGGCGGAGATTTGATTACTGGAGTATGTGCCTCTTGATCGTTGGCTCCGCTACCTTTGGGATGTTCTGTCCGTGATAGTGTTCGATCCGGTGGAAAAAAAAATACCTCTAGTCTAGGAGAGAAACAGTATCCTTGTCTGCACATCTGCAAGTAAATAATCAGAGGAGCAACGATTTTCATATTGCCCTACCTCTTGCAATCTGGATTCAAGTCCGGCTGCAATTCTTTGCGTGTACTCCCTCCGTCCCGGAGTAAGTGTTTGGACCTCATGTTTTTTTAAGGGTTTTTGAGTAGGTCGTACGGAGGCTTATTTTTGTCCAATTTATTTAGGTTACAATGAACAAATGCAATTTTCTTCATGATTCTGCTGATATAAAATTTGGACCCTTTTGAATTTATGCCTTTCATAATATGATCAGTGAAATTGGTAGCAAATATTTTCAACAAAACTGCGGACACTAATTGCGAACACTTACTGGAATAGCAAAGTCACATACAAAACCCGCACTGGTTCACGATGATGTGTAGACAAACTTGCAGTGCATTTTCACATTGAGTTTTTCTTTTCACAATATGATCAATGAAATCGCAGAGAGACCCCATTCCACCCGCCCTAAATATAGACCAAGCCAACATGACAATGCCGCTAAGAACCAATGCAAAAATGTCATTTGAAATTTCAAAAATGCGCTACAAGAGGTGGGAACCAGACCAAATTGGGAATCCACATTCACATTAAGTGCGAGCATGCCCACTCTAAAAAGGTAAACCTATCCCTACGAAATAAGCTGTTACCAAGAGCCAGCCTACTTCTTCTTGCCGACCTTGCCCTCCTTCCGACGGATAACCTCGTCAGAGAATTTGATACCTTTGCCTTTGTAGGGTTCCGGGGGCCTCCACTTCCTGACCGCCGCGGAGAAATCGCCCACGGCGCACTTGTCCTTCCCGGACACGACCAACCTCGTATTCTCCTCCACCTTCACTTTAATGAACTCGGGGATCTTCATCCGCACTTGGTGGGAGAATCCCAAATTTAGCGCCAGCTCGTCCTTCTCAACCGCTGCTCGGTATCCCACACCAATAAGCTGCAGACGTTTCTCGAAACCCTTGCTGACGCCGACGACCATATTGTCCGTCAACGTCCTACAAACAAAAGTCCAATAATCTCAACCCCCTGAATCCTCCTTAGGTCAAAAACTCTCCAAACTAAAATCAAAATGGACAAGAACCAATACAGTAACCTCTCTACACCACTCTTTTAAAGAAGTCTTGTACCGTCATTTAACCAAATCCCTAATTTCAGCACCATTTCCAAATTCCAAAACCAAGATTCAGTATAAAACACCTAATTCCAAATCTAATACAGCACCACTCAATTTCAAACGAGTGAATGCGACTAGGATTTTAAGAAAAGAAGCAACGCATTGTTACCTAATGAGGCCGTGCAGTCCTTGTAATCTTAGATGACGAAGGTTCATCCCGACACTAAACTAAAGCCCTAATCTAAGCACCATTTCCAATTTCCAAAAACCAAGATTGAATAAAATACGCACCTATTTCTAAACCAATACAGCACCACTCAATTCCAAACGAGTGAATGGGAATTCTACACAAAAAGAAGCCAAGCCTTGTTACCTGAAGAGTCCGTGCATTTGCCGAGCTTTCCGAGACTCCACGGCGCGTTCCACGGTGATGACCCCATCGCTACCCGAGGTGAGCTTCACTTCCCTGGGGTACGTTATGGCGAGCTCACCAAGAGGACCCTTGACAGTCAAATTCTGTCCGTCGAGGTTGATGGTGACGCCCTTGGGGACGGGAATGGGCGCCTTGCCAATGCGCGACTCCTTCGCTTCGATGCGGAGCACGCCCTTAAAGGACGGAGACTGGAATTGACACGAGGAAGAGGCATTGTCGACGAGTGAGTCTCCTTGGAAGCTGCTTCGGAGAGCGGAGCCGCTGCAAGGAGCGGAAACGGAGCACGCGAGCGACGCCATCGCTGCACCGTGAGAAGATGGAATTGAGCGAGACAGGGGGTGGTCTCGTTGCAGTGCCTTGGGTTCTGCCTTGTGGATATGGCTGCTGGGGTTCATCCATAGTTTTCATCCTACTAAGTTTCGGGCTATCTTCATTCATCCGGAGGGTGAGTGGTTGATACCAGTGTAGGGCGGGTATGTTAACCATGTCAGGACGGGCCGGTCTCCACTGAAATCATCATTCTCTAATACCGTGGGAATCAATCGTTTGAAAAAATGGAAAAGTATTCATTGGAAGTCAAACTACTGTAGAAGAAGTTCTCTTTTCACAACAAAAAATGAAGGATGAATAGTTGCACTTGTATAGAAGAATTCTTTGTCATCCATTGGACACTTAGTGTTCGTGGCAGCCTTATAGGATTAAAGGTTTAGACAAAGTTGAAGGAGTACACCTTCTAATCAAAGTTTTTTGGGGGAGTTTTCTGGGACAAGTTTTCATATATTTACAAAAAGTGACATAGCTAATTGAGAAATTAGAATTTTTTAAATAAAAATGTGGACATATAGTAGTGTAAGTAACACACTTGCATAAAATAAAATTTCAAAATTTTGTTTGAAAATCTAATTCTTCAGCAATTTTTGTAAATGTATGAAACATTTTGAGAGTCATTGCAATACTTTATCTTATTTGTTCTACCATATCCAAGCAAGTCCCTTTTAATTTTAGCCAATGCAATGAAGATTATTGTTCCCAAAAACAAACATTGCTTTTGATTATGTACACCTTTGAAATATGAGAATCCATAGTCAAATTTTAGATGCACCTATAATCACATTTCAAAAGTTTATACTTTATTCATACAATGCCCAAAACTATATATTAAGAGACTTTGAAATCTTTAGTCTATTGCCAATAAGGTAAGAACACCTAAAATTGCCACTTTTTTCTCTTATAAATGATTTATATTATTATATTGACTAAAAAATAACATATAATTTACTTTAATAAGCATAATTAGTCAAGCCCTCTGTAAATTTTGAAGCACATTATTTTCATTTTCAAATGTCTACTTTTGATATTTCTTGTACCTATTCAAAGTACCTATTTAAATAGGTGAAAAGTTACTACGGAAAAGTTTATTTGGAAGGGTAGTTGGTAGAGTGCACTGAAGATGCTATGAAGTATGCATAACCATTATGAACCTCAACCCAACTGCATCCTAATCTACATTTTTTCAATATCTCATCTCAACCATTGAAAACATTGGTTTGAGACACTTGAATCGTACATGCAAAGTTAAATCCGAGAGTAGAAACGATAAAACACAAAGCCCTTTACGTTGATTTGAATTACCGTATACCAAAGTCTCGAGGAAGTTGTAGAGTTGGACATGGTATAATCAACAGATGTGAGAGTTTAGGTTAGATAGTAAGTGGACAACAGTTCGGCAAAAGTATAACTAATCTGCAAATGGAAAATCAGCAGTCATTTTTTTGATTCCATACAACCCGTTAATGGGCGTGTCGTAAGGTAAAACTCAAACTACATTCTTGTTGAGAGAAGATCCCGGTTTCCCTGTTAAGTAGTGCTCAGCGCGCAATCTAGGTGAAGTCCAAACTCAGCATTAAAAATTTCCTACAGATTCTAGTTCCTTCGTCGCAAAGACGCACTAGGAGCTTAAGAACTCATAATACAGTGGAGGCTGCGTTGATACGAGGTTGTCCAAGGAATGATGAACACACCACCTATTAACTAGTTAGCAGCCCGACCTTGCAGATTGAGAAGCAAGTGGCAATGCTGCGATAATGCCAGTACGACCTACGAGCCATCAGAGGGATTGTCTGATTGCATGTTTTCTTCCGTTTCAAAAACCTCAAACTCACCGGGTGCCCAGCGACATCGAAGATGCATCTTAAAAGCGGCCATTTGAACACCGAGCAACCGCTGCATTCAGACAAGGCACAAACTCAGAATCCTCACCCCAAGATATGGCAGCGTAGTCCAAAATTTGGCAATGGGATTGCTGAAAGTTATATATACTACCAAAACGTGCGTGTCTAGATGGAAAAGGTAAATGTAGGCTACAACAAGGCATGATGAGAGGAGTACCAATATTCTTGAGGCTTCAGGTGAAATGTTCTCTCCTTCAGTACAAACTGTATAGTCCGCAACTAGCTCCACAACACCTGAACCAAAGAAGAGTAAGAATATGAGAAACATATCTCCACTACAAGATAGGCGAGGATTCGTCACAATACCAGCGTGTAGCATTTTGTTTCATATAATGAACATCCATCCTCCAATGTTTACAGAAAGTTAAAGATTTGCAGCGATTTCACACTCTGCGACTTTTGAAACCGCAGGCAGCTCCAAAAAAATGGAATTGAATACTGGGAAAGGAAAGCATACCTATATTAAGTCGCACGGGCATGCCTTGCTTGCGAAGAAATGGTTCCATGTCATGTGAGAATTGCTCTAGAGGTCCTTCTTTCAGCTCAACCTGTCGTTAAAGACGCTTACTACTATTAGTTTAAATAAGTTCATTCTAATCGTAATTGCACAGTAAAAGAGCATACACTCGAAAAAGACACAAACCCCTCAGGAAGTATATTGAATCAAGCACCAACCGTTTCAGTAGCAACGCTGCCTGTCCGTGCGTAGTCCATCTCCTCGAACTCTTCGAATTCCCTGAGAACCTCAGCCTTCGGAAGATTGGTGAAGAATAGACCGCAAAATCCATGAACTAACTGCAAAAGTACAAGCCGAATTCTCAATTTGATTCGAATGTACGCCTAGTAAAGTACAGACATTACAATTCACAGTTTCATTGCTACAACCTACAGTGCATCTGTGCATCACAACAACTTCCAAATAGATAAAAGTTCACTATCACTATGCCCATTAAATTATCCTCCAAGCATACCTCGCTGGCTTTATGCAATCCTTCCTTCTGCTCTTCAGCATCTGTTTTGCCTAGGGCTATCTGAAGCACCTTATTCCCTCCCAAAAAGAACCTGCTCGAGCAACGTATTAATCTCAGTCAAGGCAAACTCTCGTACATTTTCACCAAACATCAAAAAATAAACTCCTTTCGTGCTAGTATATTAAACGTTGAGGTAGATACGAGCGTTTCGAACCTAAAATCTGATAAGATCGTGTGCTTACATTGAACCAGCATAAGTGTCAAGTACTTCAACTTCAGTCGCAAACGCCCAAAGCACAACGACTAAGTTCATAATCTTATTCCACGGAAGACGAACGACAGAGAAGGAACAAAGTACCTGGAGCTAGACTTAAGCTTCTCTTTAAATTCTTTAAACTTGGTATTTCGCATATTCTCAAAAGAGAAAATGTACAGAGACATATAATCATCAAGACAATCTCGAACAGACTTCACGAGCGACTCCTTCTGCTCCTTGCCCCTTTTCTTCGTCTTAGACAAAGTCACTGCGTCATCACCACACGCACACACCTCGGGCTGACCTCCCCATACCAAAGGATACACAAAATTGAGTTCAATCACAACATAAACAATAACAACGAAATTCCTTTCGAGAGATTCCGGGCTGCGCAATCTCACCGAGCTTGTCACGCTTCGACTTCGGCATGATTACAGCGTCGGTTGCGGCAGGGAAACGACGGAGTCACGGAATCGGGAAGAGCCGAGAAGAGCACTGGCAACCACGAGCAAAGGCAGCAGTGGAGATGGCTATGGTGATAAACCCTAACTGGGGCTTAAACCCTAACGAGGGCTTCTATGGCTCCGTTCACACGTACAGCGGACCTTTCGGAACATTCGCTTATTTTATACGGGGTTGATACAGTAAACCTCTTTAATATCACCTTCTAGAATGTCTCAATTTTCTCACCACACACAAAGGAAGAACGAGTGACTCTTAGACTGCATATGGTATCTTTACATAGAGAATAGAATGTCGTATTATAATAACTACCGTACCCGGTGGTCAAGGTCAGGAAAAAAAAATTTACCAAAATACTTGTGAAAATTTTGAGAAAAAATAAATCTAGAAAAAATGTTTTTGAATGGGAAAAAAATGAATCTTTGTACTTTGAAGTATCTTCCTAATCTCATTTCCCAAGGTAATAAGAAATGACATGATAAACAGTATGAAATGTGACATTGCTACAACTGTTTTCAAAATTAAAAAGCAACAGAAAATACAACTAAAAAAAATAGTTACTTATTTTTATGCATACTATTAGACTTGATGGTTTTATTGTTTGTTTTGTTTGTTGTTTTTCAATTTGTTTGTGATTAATGACAATAAAGATTTTGTAATTGTTGGATAGATAGTGGTGCACTTAGTATTGTTAACTCCTAAAGGATTGTAAGGCCACTGCCTGACTTCTACAATTACATTTGTAGAAAAAAAAACAATATACTAACCTCACTAACAACTTTCAAACAACAAAGAGACCCTAAATGATTTTTTTCACTAAATCCGCTGGTACAAACCAATTGAGAAATGATCAAGTATGCGATTTTTGGTGAGTTTTTTGAGAGAGGAAAAGATTATCTGGGCTATTGTTCACATCCTCATATCTTTTTTTCTACATCTCAAAAATATTTGAAAAATCTTGCACATCAATATCATGATTACATGTGCCCACAAAAAAAATTAAAGGTTTTGAAACACTTTTGAGCATTCCAATTTTAACATTCCCATTTCAAAGTATGCACAAAGTATTGTCTAACCTAACTTCTTTCGTCAATCTTGTCAATGGTGGCATTTTCTCAAAAATATTGCAATTTTGTTGATTTTTTTTTCATAGGTAAGCTACACAAGTCTTCTTTCACTTCAACAATGGTAATCATGAGAATCATTCCACACAAATGAATAATTTTTCTTGTTACAAGATCTAGTCAAGAAAACAAGAACTATACTCAAATACCCCCAATCCTTTAGGGGTTAAAATGTCTTTAGTAGAGACGGGGTGTAAGGCAAGTTTACACAATTAACAAATAAAATATTGACATGTGGCTTTGTATGTACGAGTTAATTAATTTTCAACTAAAATTAAAGAATTAAAAAATGAAGAAAACAAATAAGAAAGTTCACATATAAGACTTTTAAACTCTATTTTTATGTAAACTTTATAAGTGTGACATATTTGAGTAATCAATGAATAAAATATTGGCACATGACATTATGAGGCAAGACATATTTGTGTCAAGCTACAACCTTTAGAAAGAATTTTGCATTGTCTAAACACTCTAATTATGTAAAGTAGATTTTGAATGGGCTATTGAAAAAATTGCACGTCCTACAACAAAGAGGGTGAATGTAGAATATACCAATAGATTTGTTGGCAAGAACCACTAGAAGAAAACTATGTTGATAGCAACAAAACCAATTTGATGTTTTTCTTCAATTTCTGTTTTCAACACAAAAATTTGCGTTTGAAAGTTAAGCTAAATTAAGCTAAAAAGTTTAAAAAGACAAGAATTAATTGTTCAAACTTTTTCACACTTACTATCTTCTCTTTTACTCTATAAGTGTTGTATATTATGTAATTAACCAATGAAATATTGAAATGTAGTGTTACAAGTCAGTGGTATTGACCATCGATTATAAATTGCAACATCTAAATTTGCATTGGGCTAAGATAAATAGTATTTGACTTGGACCCTAAAAAAATTGCACACACTATATTAAAGGAGATTGTATATATGATGGGCCACAACAATTGTAGCAACGGAACAAATTAAACTTGCATACTATATTGCCAATATGGAAACCAACTTTATCGTAAAAATTAGTAAAATTATTGTAAAGTAAAATCCTATCCCATTATCAAGGCTACAAACTATATTAAGTGTCTCCCTATTAATGCATATATTCTTGTTTTTTCTTCCTTTTCATTTTACACTTTGTAATTCCTAATTGTTCTTTGCATTTAAGCCCACAAAACATAGATAATGGTCACTTTTGGATTAAACCCTAAATAGCAAAGGAGACTACTTTTGAGAACTTGGGGGTAGGTTCTATTGACTTCATAATTTGGAAGTATTGTATAATTTTTTTAGGATAGATTCTATTCATTATAATCTATTTGTGAAGATTTGTTTCATATCATTCCAATAAATTTTGCTAAATTAGAAGTTTTTTTAATTTTATTTCAATGTCAAACTTGGCAACATTAAATGTATTCTAAATTGTTTTTAATTGTTTTTTGGATATTGTATAGATTAATACCTACTAAAGAAACATTTGAACCGTTCAATTTTAAATAGTGAGGTAAAATTTATGAAGGGTTTTATTTTGGAAGCAATGAAGGTAGAAAAAACATATAAAGTCAATTTTTGCACTCATTATTGAAAATTTTCAAATAAAAATAAAAATAAAAGATATTCATTGTTTATTAGAACATTCTCACCATTGGAATCAATAATTTTCAAATTCTTCTATAAGTTATTAGCATATTCATTTTATCTTTCATTTAGTAACACCTTCCACTTTATAATTTTCTTAAAATTAGGTATGAAAGTATTATTGGTTAAAAAACTTTACATATGTTTTCAATTCATTTTACAGCATATTGACTAAAATGCATAAGTTATAGGATATATGTGATTTTTTCTAAAAATGTTGAAAGACAAAACTCTACCTTTTAGAAGGTTTAGAAAAGCCTACATTTTGAAATTTAGGCACATTGAACTTGCAATCTATGGAAGTATTTATTCTACAATTTGGAACAACATTTTTGAACAAGTTAACAAAAGGATCACATAGTTGGATTTGCTAAGAAATAAATATTGATGAACTTATGAAGATTTTGGCCTTGCAAATAAGTAGTGTGAATTAGTTTTGGCCTCTAAACATGAAATAATTTAGGTGTTAAAAATTTTGGATGAAAAGAATTGTAAAAAATGAAAATTGGAACCATATAATATCCAATAAACCTTCAAATATAATACGTACAAAAAGTATTAGATTCAAATTTTTTATCATGAATGCACTTTATATAATTAAAATACAAAATAAAATGTTTTTTTGCACTACATCTTTGTGGGTGTATTTCAACCTCAAAATTCAATGAAAATTAGACGATATAAAATTTCTGTTTTATCTTTTATTATGATGTGTATTCTTAAATTGAGAGCTAGTACAACAAAAATCAAAACTTCAATTCCTTTGGTCAAAGACTTTTGCACTGACCTTGTTGTACAATGATCCCTTTGCACAGCGTAAATCATCCAATTACCGGCATTAATAAGTTCTCCAAAATTTATCTACAATTAAATTGGTGAATTTTTACATTATAAGGTTCTAAAAGAAAAAAAAATTGAAAAACAATGTATGGCTAAATAAGATTAATTTTTATGTTGTTGTTTTGAAGAGGCAAATTGAAGAGTCATGCATGGCTCCAAGGTATTCACCTATTTAAATGCATCTAAAAAAATAATTGATCATAATTTTTATTATTAAATTGCCTAATATTTAGTTGGATCATGTTGGAAGTAAGAAGATATAATTCCAAATTTTTTCCTTAAGCATTTCCTAAACACTAAATCGGATTAAACTATGAACTTTCAAAATGCTCAAAATAGGTGTTTTTAAAAACAACCTCTAATTCTTATGAATAGTGGAAGTGAATTTTAGGCAAGAATTTTATAGGGATTGCTTTTAGAATAAGGTTCACAATTAAGTATAGTTCCCTTAGCAACAAAACAATATAATTAACAAATTGGCAATTCTTTATAATTTAAATAATTATAGGAATTTCATTTATTTGATTATAAGCTAATTAATTGATGATTTATTGGAAAATGAATCTTAAATTACACATGTATGAAATTATATTCCCATGATAGTAACAAGAATGTCCCAAGGATTGTCCTTAAAAAAATTTATTTACTAACCCAAACGAGTTAAAAGTCAAAAAGTTAGATAAAACCACAATTGGTTTAAAAAAAATTTACGGTTTTAATTCCTAAAACCCAAGTGACCATGTTCAAGTTATTTTCCCTATTTGACATAAGGTATGGACCCCAAAAATAAAAAATAAAAGATAAAGTTTTATTTGTGTAGTTTATTTGGACATCTTTTTATAACCAAGATAAAATTTTATTTGTCAAAAACTCTACCTTCAAAGATTTTTTTAACCCTTAATGGATGAACGGGTGACTTTGGAAATCATCTTTTTTCACTATCTTGTGAAAAATTGGCTTAAAAAATTGTAAAATGACTTATAGGAAGTCAAATTATTGTAGAAGACATGTCTTTCTTACAACAAACACTACAAGAAAATGATTGTTTTATGATAGCAAAATATGATTGCAGTGAATCACAAAATTACAAAATGTGATTTAAGCAAAAAACACTATAGATGACTTGTGTTGAGTCATTCACTTTTAGTCATATGATTGGTGAGTTATATTTGGAGTCATATGGATTTGAAAGTATAATAAACCATTTTTAGATGTATTTTGCCAATATGGCGTATATGTTGACCATTCATGAAGGCTTGACTTTTTCATGAGTTGCCCGGGCAAAATAAAAAAATACTACGTGGAATA
This sequence comes from Pseudoscleropodium purum, assembly GCA_963969395.1. Taxonomy (NCBI): domain Eukaryota; kingdom Viridiplantae; phylum Streptophyta; class Bryopsida; order Hypnales; family Brachytheciaceae; genus Pseudoscleropodium; species Pseudoscleropodium purum. The sequence continues at coordinate 33,128,698 of OZ017795.1, forward strand.
TGACTCACCAAAGTCATATTTTGGCTAACGTGGAATATGATTGCAATAAGTCATATTTTGAGTAATATGGAATATGACTGTAGTAAGTCATATTTTAAGTGATATGGAATAATAGAATATGATTGTAGTGAGTCATATTTTGAGTGATATGAAATATGATTATGGCGAGTCATATTTTGAGTGATATGGGATATGACTGTAGTGAGTCATATTTTGGTTGATGTAGCATATGACTATAGTGAGTCATTTTTTTGTTCAAGTTAGTACTAAAAGATAGTAAGAAGTAAAAGCTAAGATATAACATGAGGCAACAAAAACTAAAACTCAATAAAAAGCAAGAATAAGACAAGTTAAAATGCAATAAAAGATAATAAGAGGCAAGAAATAACAAACAATAGAAAATAATGTCTAAAAGACAACAATTAAGCAAGAATTAAGATCCAAATTGAGGCAAAAATCTTAAAACAACAACCTTGAAGTAACAATTTTGAAGCAATAATTAAGAGACAACAACTTTGAAGCAACAACAAACCAACAACAACTAAAAAACAACAACAAACCAACAACAGTTAAAAAGCAACAATAAACCAACAACAACTAAAAATTAAAAAAACTAAGAAACAACAACAAATAAGCAACAATTAACTAACAACAACAAACTAACATCAACTAAAAAACAACAACAAATTACTTAGCAACAACTATAAAGCAACAACTAACTAACATCAACAAATTAGCAACAACTACAAAGCAACAACTATGAAATAACAACAAACTAACAACAACAAATTAGCAACAACTATAAAGCAACAACAAACTAGCAACAACTATAAAACAACAACAAACTAGCAACAACTATGAAACAACAACAAACTAACAACAACTAAGATGTACGAAACAACAATATATTAGTAACAACTAAGAAATAACAACTAGAACCTCAATAATCAAACAACAACAATTAAAATACAACAATACAATACAACAATTAGAACTTCAAAAAATAAAAGAAGGAAGAAGAAACAAGAGTTAGAAAGCAACAACTAAAACACAACAACACAACAATTAGAACTTCAAAAAATAAAAGAGGGAAGAAAAAACAAGAGTTAAAAAGCAACAACTAAACAACAACAACTAAAACATAACAACACAACAATTAAAACTTCAAAAAACAAAAGGAGGAAGAAGAAATAAGAGTTAAAAAGCAACAAAAAACAAAGAAGACGAAGCAAATGAAGTAGCAACTAGGGTTTCAAAACCCAAAAAAGTGGTGGCTAGGGTTTTGAAACCCTAAAAAATGATGGTTAGGATTTCAAAATCCCCAAAAAACAATGGCTAGGATTTTATAATTTTGAGCAATAATTTATTTACATTTTTTCTAGGTTGCCCAAATTTTTAGGAGGCTACTCGAAAAAAAAACTTCAAAAAAAATGTAAATCTACAAAAATGTGATTATGGAATATGACTACATGTAGTCATATATGCAAAAATATGATTGACATATATGACTAGTATTCCCGTAATATGTTCCCTACGATTTTCTAAGAAGTATTTTGCCGTTCCTTGTGCATGTATACTATACATCCATGAAGTATAAAGGCAAAATATGATTGGCAATCATATTTGCAATCATATTTTTTCCAAACATTATGGAATCCAAAAATATGACAACAAGTAGACGCCAGTCATCCTTAGTCATATTTTGGTAGTCATAAAACACTCAAATCCTAGTAGTGAAAATTCCAAGGATGGATAGTTGAAATTTTGTTCTACTAGAAAAATTCCCTACCATCCATTGGACACCAAACATTTGTATTGACACTCAAGGGTTAAACTCAAATACTTCAAAGATGTATTAATTGCGAGTTGTTTTCAAAGAGAAACCTGGCTAATTAATGATCATGCAATAAAATATTCTAGACATTGTAGAAGTAGGCAAATGCTCATTGGTTGAATATTAGGTTTTTCAACAAAATCTCCCTTGATCCAATTCATATAGAAAATGTAGTGCATGCTCTCAACTATCCTTATTGCATTTGCACATTAGAAAAACTTTATTTTGTAGAAATTTTGAGATATGGCTATAAAAAGTTATATTGCATGATTAAAAAAATATCGAGAATACTATTCTTTAAAAATTGGAGGGTAGATGAATGTGATAGCAATGCAAAATATTCTATAATGTGATTTTCTTAAATAATTTAAAATATCAATTACATATTCAATTTAAAAGGGGAACCTTAACCTTATAAGGATTAGGAATTCAAATTTTGAACAATAGATGATTGCAAACACATTTCAAATATAGAAAATGTTTTTTTTCATCCATAATTTTTTTAAAGATTCTTTTTTTAGTTTTGTTGTTAACATTTATAAAGTATTGATTTTGAAAACTTTGCTTGGCAAATACTATACGTATAATTTAGAGGATACTAATAGTTATGACCCTTCAAATACAAGTTGAATAAAAAATAAAATAAAAATCTTCAAATATCAATATGATTAGAACTAAATAATTTTAACTTTCAATAAATTTTTCTTTAGAGAGAATCACCAATTTTCATTCTACAATTGATTTAAGAAAGAATTTCTAATTTATGGCCTCAAATTTTATTCAAAAGTATCACTTTATAAACTAATTGATTTAAGCACATGGATATGATTCATTAATAATTTTTCACAACTATATTTTGAGATTAATCATCAACTATTATTATTCTAAACTTCATATTACAATACATCTTCACAATTTGGGAAATTTGGACTGTCTATTAATGTAGTCCTTATCTCTAAAGTCCCTTTGGGGGACAAGATAAATTTTGGATAGGCTCACATAATATTGTAACCTAAAGTTTGAAATGATTTTTTGAAACTTTTTCTTAAATCAGATTAGAAAACATAATAGCTTTTACATAATCAAGTTTTTATTCCAATCAATGCCAAGGATAAAAAATTATACCACAATAAGCTCAAAAAATAGATCATATAGTAAAAATATCTACAAAAAATTTTCTCATTTTTCTCATTGATAGTATTTTTGTCTATATGGAAAACTTTGATTCATTCTATTTGGATTAGTAATGTGAAAGTTGTGGAGTTTTTGTTTTATAGGCTACAATTATAAAAATTAATTGAAGAAATAACATATGAGATTTGTTTTTTAACTCATTTTTTACAATTAAAAAATTAAAAAAATTCACAAGATTAAATATGCTTGCTAGAACAATCTTACCATTGGGAGTAGTGTGCTTCAATTCCATTTAAAAGCTATTGCCAATTTAGTCTTTCCTTGAATTTTGAACCTAGTTCTATTTATCAATTTTTTATAGAATGAAAATCATCAATTTTTTTGGAACTTTTTTTCTAGACTTTCAACTCAAATCTTCATCATAAAATTTTTGTAATTCAAAGTATATAGTACAAAAATTTTAAATAAAAAAAGATTCAAAGTCAAATAATTTAGTCACAAAATATGCTCAAAATCCAATTAAAAAACTTATTTACTTCATTTTAAATGTAGACATCTTGCAATCTACTTAGTAAAAGTTTCTAAAATTTACTACATATTATTAGGGATTAAGGGGTCCAAGAAATAATTTTGGAGGGAGAACCACTTGGATATTTATGGATTATACCCTTACAAATTCTTTGTAATAAGTTGAATTTATTTATGCTTGCATTCCATTGTGCTTTAAAATAATTCATATATTATTGACATGCAAAAACAAAAAAAATTGGATTTAAATACCAATTTTTTTCTCTTAGGACATCTAATTTTGACAATTTTGTTCAATTTTAATTGCAATAATCATCATTTTGCACCTCTAGTTCTCATTGGAACTTTGCATACAAATATATAATTGAATATTCTTCAATACTACATGAGTACTTTGTTAAATTGCTTGACAATAAAGGAATTTCAAATGCTTTTGTGTATAAGGTTGTCTTTTGGTCAAGGATCGCCAATCAACTCTAGACACTTAATGCTTAATGGTCTCCATATCTAAAAAATAGATGATACTTGGTGAAACTTAATTGTAACTTTCAAAGTATCTATTAATTTTATCTTCATTTAAGTTAAAAAAACAAAATCTAATAAATTTTATTTCCACTCTATTTTCAAGACAAGATAATAGAACCAAATTCTTGCCTATTTATGTTGCAACAATTTTCTTAAGAATTTTTTATACCTTTTAAGACAAAAATCATATTTTTAATTATTGAATTATCTAAAGTAAATATTAATAATTTACATTATAATATATCATTTACTTTCTACATTTTCACTTTTGTTTTTCAACATTTTCACTTTTACTTTAGCTTTTCTAGATTTTAAAATTCTTATAAGTTCAAAAATGATGCATAAAAAGTGTCATTATCATTTAGCATTATTATATATATTTTAGTTTAATTGAATGAATATTTTTGTAATCATATAGATAATTATTTTCAAAATTTCATATACATTTTGCTCAATATTATTCTATTTGTTTTGTGAGCCCTATATTCTCATGGTGGGAAATAATCGTTCAAAGAAAAAGAAAATGAATCAAAAAGGGATGAAGCCTGAAAAGCATGACAAATCAGAGAGCAATCAAAACAACAACCCTCCTAACAAAAACAATGATAAAGAGTCAACGCAAAACAACAATGACCATCAAAAAACCAAGCCTTTGGGATTAATTTACAATATTACAAGTGAAAATCAAAGAAACAACAATGACCATGAAGAAACCCCTCTTTTTGAACTAATTTCCGATAATACAAGTGAATATAAAAGAAAAGCTATAGGTTGTAGAGATAATATAAATTGCATTTTCAAATGGAAATATCCACAATATAAAATGATTATACAAACACAACCATATAATGAAGACTATTATACATTCTATCATTGTTGTGATACAAATTGGGGAGAAATTTATACAAAACTTTAGAACTATACTAGAGCATGAGTTATATTTCAATCTATAAAATATTTTTCTTGATACAACCTCTCTTAAGACAAAATTGTTGTGAGAATTCCTTCAAATCATCCAAGAATGAGTTTTTTGTGCAAATCAAGAGTTTTTTGGAGCTATGGAAAGATGATTTGTTGAACCGTAAGGGATATTTTATTTTGTTTTATTTTGAAAACAAATGTTTCTTAGTTTGGGCATCCCATTGAGAAAAGAAAGGGAGCTGAAATTATATATCTTCTGGGCTTGAGGGGTTAATTAAAGTTGTTCTAGTTTCAAATTTTTAATTCATGTAATTTGTTCATGAGCAAAAACTATTTTCATGTTTTTTTGGATAAGTTAGAAATTGTAAGAAGTTTTTTTTAATTGTTGATTCATTCATTACCAACTTTTTAAAATCTCATCATTGTTTTGAAATGATGTAGTGACATTTTGTAAAACTAGACCATCTAAATTCCAACTCTTCTAGTTTTTAAAAGAGTGAGACTCTTGTTTGCAAACTATAATAGAGATACATAGTAATTCATTGTCTAATCTATTGTTTATTTTAGAAATTTATATTGTGTACAAATGATTCAAGATACAAAAAAGTTCATAAAATAAATCAACCAAAGTAATCCAATTTTCTAGTTAGTTCTTTTAGGAAAGGCTAGATTGTCTAATGTTTAGTAGACAAGGTTACTATAAAAATGAAAGATATTTAAATTCAATTATTCAATGTTAGTTTGCTCTCATTGTTCTTAAATGGTGCAAAGGCTTTATCCTATAGCTACTTTCTCTCCAATGCTTAGAAATGCATTTATAAGTAAATGAAGTTATATTCTTATCCTAGGTTAAATAGCCAACAAAAAGAGACTACCTTTTGTGTGTAACTCATGCAAAATAATGAGTCAATTGGGCACAATCCCTTTTCTAGTCTTATGCATCTTTATTATTTTTAAGCATTCATTTTCTCTTATTCATATTACTAAATATACACAAAATTTCAAGTAAAGCATTAAAGCACATAAGGGTCAATCTCTAATCCAATAATAGTCTTTGCTTAAACTTCACCTTCCATACTCCTCACTACACATCTCCAATGTCTTGATATATGTATATAAGTATGGAAATTTATCCTTAGTCCTTGACTACTTAAGGACTTATAATACATCTATCATCAATAGATTCTACAATGACATTGCCTAGCCTACCTTAAGGCTAATAATATTTATAAGCTAATTTTAATTGAATGACAAATCCACTTAAAATACTTATATGGCATTAATTTCAACCTTAGGAAAAGATATTCAACTAAGTATGTTGATAAATTTTTAACATTTATGAATTCATTTATTAGACTTATAACAAAAGTTAATACTCCAATTATTGTCTAAAAGACCACCAAATGCTTTTCCAACAAGTCAAATACTCTATAGTATATCATAATATAAGAATCAAAGTAGGATCTACTTCAACTTCTCTAGTGAATATTCACTTGATTTATCCTTACTTCTTAGACTTATGTGAATATTCACTAACCTTCTACATAATCCCATTTTGTGCCTTAACTTGTTCAAAGGATCAAGTAGCATTTTGGGTCATCAATTTACGAATGGAATTTTAATTTTTTTTCTTTGAAATTTTTTACACAACATGTGGTCAAGTAGTAGCTTTAAGGCAAAATAATTCTCGTAAATTTTGACTATGTGGTTTAAAAATTATTTATGTGATTGATATATAATTTTTATTTGAACCCTAGTAGTTCAAAATAAATCACTTTAAAAAATAAAAATTTGAACTTGATTTTATATATATATATATAAATCTTTAATTAATGAGATGAAATTTATGTGGAGTTTTAGTTTGCAATCAATTGTAGAATCTCTACTTTAAAAATAAACTTCAAAATCCTTTATACAACTCAATTTTCAAAAAAATTAGAAAAAAAAATCATAGGATGTAGATTATTTATTGAAATAATACAAAATTACAACCTTTGAGATTTAAAATTTTCAATTCTATAGCTAAATTCTTAACTCATTTGTATTTTAAATCATTCTTTACTTCTTTCCATTTATTAATTTTTTCAAGCATTAACTTCAAAACATTTTTTCTTGAAATTTTTTATATGTAGTTTTGACTTATTACTTCAATATACTATACAAAGTTGAAAGTCTTAGGATCTACACATTTTTGGATAAAAAGTTTGAAATATGAAATCTAACCATTTGGAAAGAATTGATAATACTCCTTTTGAAATCCAAGCATTATTCATGATCTTGCAATTGGTAAGGTTTCTTATCCTAAAATTTTAAGAGAGTTTATTCTAACAAGTTAGCTAAATGATTCTAAATTGACTTTGTTAAAAAATAAATGTAGTTGAAGATTTTAGCCTTGCTTTAGAGATTAGTATTTTAAAGCAACTTTGACTTTCTAAACATGAATTAAATAACTTTTGAGGATAAAAAGACATTACATGTCAAATAGATTTATACCAATTCATCCCTCACTCTTGATATACATGCATGTGTTTCTAATTTGACATACTTAACTTTCAATTTTCTTACATCATTCTTCTAAGACAAAGTATCCATATCTCTAAGTTAGGCTATTTGTTTTGATGTTGAGAACTTTAAGACCATGCATCCCCCAATTGTGTTCTTAGTACTATTGGAATGCTCTTTACAAGGTGTGCATGGGCTTTTTTTCATGGTATTTGAACCGTAAGTGTCAAAGTTATTGAATTTCAAAGTTTTTGTGAATTTAAAAATTAGAAAATAATGGCACAAACTACATTAGTTACAATAATAACTTCTATTTATACGTAAGACAAAAAAACGAATAAAATTATATGCAAACCCAAAGCTTTACATAATTGAAAATTCTTAATGTGTTTTATCCACTTGACCCATCTACAATTGCCATGTTTATTTCACAATCATCAACCACATACCTTTTGTATAGTTCTTATCATTTTCACATATAGCCATTCCCTAAGGTTTAACTTGACAAATTTCTATATTTGGTCAAACAACAAATACAACTAGATTAAGTAAAGCAATCATTTAAAATTCACATCAATACTTGCTTAAAGGCTGCTTTACACTTAGACTTTGGACCAATTTTCCTTAAGGTTGATTGCACCAAATTTCAGGCCTTTTTGGGTTAGAGGCCAACTTCAACTACTCTTTGTAATAAAATTATAATGGGGGCTCATTCTCCCAAGTGTAAAGCCCTTGAGGCCAAGAAGCTCAACCAATTTAAAAAAAATTACTACCTCCGTTCCAAAATAGTCTTTTTGTTGGACAAAATGTTTTGGATTAAGGCTAAAAATAACATTTTTAAGACCCATTTTGCACCCTAAGTAAAGTTTGATGCATTCTTATTGTCCTACAAACTTTGAATTTCTGAGCCTTTTTCAAAGTGTAGTTTTGGAGTATTGAAAAATAGAATTTTTCTGCCAATTTCAAAGAGCACTAGTAGACATTTAATTATTGAATATACAGTCAACATTTGTGAGCACTTAGTATAAACCTAAAACTATACGTGGATCTATTTTCTATCTTCTAAAGCTTCATCTTCTTAAATTAGGCATTACTCAAAAAGATGAAAAAAATATGAATGAACAATGCTGATTAACTTCTTTAGTCATTTCATTTGTTTTTTGATTGATGCTTGCACAAATAGAGCAAAAACTATAGTTGTTTTATTGGTCCTAAATAGCAATCTAAAGACAAGTTTGACAAATTCACAATGTACAAAGTGCAATAGGAAGATTGTTTTGGGACAAAAATTTAAAACCAACAAGAAGATCATTTTGGGATAGAGGGAGTAGAAGGGAAACAGAGGAAGACTGAAATTTTTGAGGCCACATTATATCTAGAGGTCGATTTTCTCAAATCCAATGGACAAAAAAATATTATTTAAAAAAAAAGTTTTTTTAATTGAAATCTGATATTGGCCTTCCATATTTGGTGCACCTAATTCAATAAGCTTAGGTCGTGTCCTTTTTGAATAAAAAATTTATTGCAACAAATTTACCCAACCTTTAGGTGTCAAAGGATTGGGACCAATTTTAGCATTTTGTCCAATCATAAGTGAGGATTCTCGACCTCCAGATGTAAAGCAGCCCTAAATCATAGTACAAAATCTCCTTATACATACATCATATACAAACACAAGCATTCAAAGAATGAAAACTACAACTAAATAAGCAAGAAACAATTGTAAAAACATAAATTTATACATAGAAATTATCACATAAGAATTTGCACATCACTAACACTTACATTAGTATAGTGAAGAAGACAAGCTTCTTCATGAGACTTTATGTCCACTTCGCCTAATAGATGCATTATTTGAAGCCATATTCTAAGTCTAATTTGACCTTTAATACCTATTTTCATGTCTTCCATTCTAATTTAATAGATTTAGAACATTCACAATTAATTTCAATTGAAGGCTACAAAATAGGTTTCTACACTACAATGATGTACAAATTTAGATTATATGATGATTTTAAATTTTGGCAAGGTTCAATCAAACATACTTAAGAAATTTTTGGATCAATGTTAAGTTGTAATACATTCAAAACAAGGCCTTCATAATATACATCCATTATATATTATAGTAAAATAACATCACTCTATAATTCTCTAAGGGCAAAGAAATCCATCATTTAACCTTATGTTTTTTTAACAACTTTGAAGAGTTTATTTGGTGATTTATAATTATCCAAGTAATTTTTTTAACCAATTTGTGTATTTTTTAAATTCAATGTCTTGATTTTTTCATTTAAATTGAAGTTTATTGTCTATAATATAATCTATCAAAATATTTCATTTTAAAACTATAATTCTATTACCTTTAATTTACAATATTTGATATTTAAAAAAATATAGATAAAATTTTAATGCTAAGAATAAATTACAACAATGCCAACCATACATGGCTTGGTAAGAGAATATTTATATTTGGATAATTCACACACCACTTACAAAAATCTTATCAACATCAAAGCTTTACACCATTTACCAAACATTCAAAACAACACATACGTTCAATTCTAAAGTAGTTTCTTGAACTCTACAACTATCATTTTTATTTCCTAAATATCTTTACACATTAGAAAGATTAGATTTCATGAAATATGGTTTCCATTGTCACTAGTGAATCTAATGTACTAAATATATATCATTTGAATACCATATAAATAAAAATTTTAATCCCTCACAAATAAAAAAATAGGTCCTAATCTCCAAAAATTGTGAAGATTCATTATAAAATACATCACAAAAATTATAAAATATAATTCACAAATCATATTTATATGGATAGATCAACTACTATACTAATTAATATTTATCAATAAAAATTGAAACCAAAATTTCCAAAAATTTCCAAAAGTCTTCAATTGGATTAAAAACTCATTACTATGTAAGACAATTATATATAGTACAAAAAATAACAGTCAAATCTTACATCTCAAATCTTCTTCTTGATGCATTTAGAAATGTCTCCATGGTGACACTTTTTGGAAGTTTTGGCACCAAGAAAGTTTGTCTTCATGAACTTGTTTCATTCACAAACCTAAATTATACGTTGAGGCAAACTAAATTGTCTTTTTCCTATATTGAGGATGAGATTTCATCAATACAACTCTAAGGAGTTCAAGAAAAAATTCCACCTCAAATAGTGTTAACACATTTTGACCTTTTTTAATCACTAAGAGTTGTAAAAGTGAGACCAAAGCCTAAATTCATAGAGAAGACAACTCAATGTGAAAAGGGGCCACAAAGTTTGTGACAGAACCTCACCAACCAAAGAAGATTGCTCAACCTCGTATAGACCCTGTGTGTCAATCCTCAAGTATTTGTAACCTCAACTTCAGTACTGCTCAACAGATCACCAGTAAAAGAATTCCATTGTGTGAACTTGAGATTGCAATATCAGTAATAACTCAAACTGATACTCTCCTACAAGTGTTCAAATCATACAACAGTGATACATGGTTTTTAGAAAAATTGGCACAACCTTCACTAGAGAATGAGCAAACTTAAAAACATTCCAGAGCGACACTTCTGGATGCTAAATGCCAATCTTCAAAATTGAAATTTCACTGTCATAGGATGTAGCAGAAGAGGCGTGAATTGACAATATTGGCCATACCAAGTATGTACATCGCTAAAGACTACCAAGGCAGAATCTCCTTTCGCTTAAGATATGCCAACCCGAGCATATCTCAAAGCTTAACAGAAACACAAACAGCAATGCTACGTGCAGCCGCAATTTCAGCAAACGTCTCTGTGGTGGGCTAAATGTGCGAATTACAAGCGTGCGGCATTGCAGTAGAAGAAACAATGATACCTCAGAAGAAAAGAACTGTTAACCCCATCAGTAAACAACATCCTCCAACCCACGGACTCAATCGTTCACCTGCAGGAACCGATTCAATACCAGCAAGGCTTAGAAAACTACAGCAAATAATTATAAAAAAATACAACCTTCGAATTCATCAATACAAAGTGCGGACCAAGAAGGAGCAAGAAGTCCAAATCAAGCGTCACGTTTATTTTCGCAGTCTTCGAGTAGGTTATAGAGGGACTATTTTGCCAATTTATTTTTTACTTTCATTTGTGTGGTTGAACAAACAGATGCAAAGTTCTTCACTGATTCTGGTGATATGAATTCCGACACCATGTAAACTACATATTCTTCATAGTATGATCAATTGAATAGATAATTCTAAAACCATGAATCCTTGTTCTTCTAGGGTTTACTATTTGTACTTTCTAGCATCGTAAACCGTGTGCAGCAATACATACCTATCCGAGCTGCTTTCCAGAAGAAACCTCGAAACCTGCACACCAACAAATGTCCAATACAACAAGCAACGACCCGTTAAATCTAGTCATCTGGATATGACGAAACCCTAATTCATGCTTCCGACAAAGAACGCATGATCCTGAACATCTCAATACCTTCAAACCCTAATTCACACTTCAGATTAAAAACACAAGAAATCAACCATCTAAATACCTACAAACCCTAATTTCACACTTCAGACTTAAAAACACGAGGAATCAACGATCTCAATACAAACGAACCCTAGCTCACACTTCACAAAAAGAGCATAACTGACGAAAGCGTCACTCAGCTCGATCAATCACTCACCCGGTTTTCTGATCCATAATCTTAGGAGCATGAATCTTGATGTAGGTGCAAGTGCAGATAACGAGCAGCACCACAGTCAAGAACGACTGGAAATTGAACAACGCTGACTGCCCAACCCCACCCCACCCCGCCACACATGAGGCGCCAAATGAGGCGCTGAACAACCTAAATTTTTTTGAAACTCGGAGAACTTCATCAATTCCAGACAGAACGACACGAAACGAAAAACGGAAGGGAAGTGCGGCATACCATTTTGGTGAGCTTGCAAGGACCTCGCTCGCCAGGGAACAGAAATCACAGCAAGCTGACGAAGGGGAGTGAGCTCAGTAGGAGCGATCTGCGCTCTCTCGCTGCTTGTGCAAGAGGGTTTCCGAAAATGCACCAGTGTCTGCACTTGTGTACGTGTGTACAGACACTAAGGTAAGTGAGCATATTGAGGGGCTAAATGGGTGTTGTGAAATCAACCCCAACGTCTGTAGTAGTGTACAAGCCATTGTGAAATCAACATGAACTTGAATTTTTTTTGTGTTTTTATTTGACACAAATGAAAAGCATTACACTATATGGTATTTTGCGTCCCTGAAATGTGCGCACTTGATTTGCATAGAAAAAAGTGCATAATATTAGGGCAACTTCAAAAGTCTAAAGAATATTTATTACGAAGTTGATGGTATGATTTCATTCTTCATTGGCACTTGAATACAATGTGCAATATTAAAACACTTCTAGAACTTCAAAGAATATTGCACCTTTTCATCCATCAATTGATTATAAAATCCATGGAAATCATCTATCATTTTCAACAAAAATCATCCATTCAAGAAGCTTTGAAATTGCATAGGAATTTATTTTTATTAAAATTTCAATTTTGGTGCTAGCTTAGAGTTATACATGTGCAATATTATGATGCCCTACCATAGTTTTAGAGCAAGTTCATTGGAAAAATAATTGTAAAATAGATTTTGAAAGCATTTCAAAATCATTCAAGATGAAATTTTGCCATTGAGATTCAAAAGACTTAGATAGTTTATTCATTCCCAACACATGCTTCATTCACATTAGTCTTCTAAATTGAGGAAAATGGATGACTAATGCCAAAACATCACTTTAGTAAGGAGATTTTTCCAATGAATATACAAAATTAACCCCAAAATTGATACTATACACTAAAATTTAAAACATGTGATTTCTGTGTAACTTCTATTTATGATTTAATGCAAGAAAATACTTTCACTCGGGTGTTTAACTTCTAAGGGTTCTAAACTCCATATGTTGAATGATGAACATAGTGTAGTGGAAAATGTTTTGTCCAAATAGTTCCTCATTTGTTCCAAATAGTTTTTAAATCATCAAAAGATAACATTGTGCTAAGTATGAGAAATGTGCAAAATTTTTTAAAAGCATTTGGATGTCAATGAATCAAGCAACCTATAAAGTAGAAACAAATAAAAGCAAGACTTTTTGGAGTTTAACTACTTGATGAAAATATGAGCACCTCTACTTTAGTATAACCAAAGGTTTAGATAATAATACCAAAAATTGACACTCTCACTAGCCTTCTACTACTTAAAAAAAGTTGAATGACCAATAAAATTTTATATGAATATTAACAAACTCAAGAAAAATATAACCCAAATGATTTTATAACTTACTACTTTGGTAATAACATTTTATAAATATTCATAGTTGAGAATATGGGGTAGTTTATATATGACACTAAATTCACCTTGAATGGATCCCCTTGAAACACAATTTGTCTCAACTTTTGTTGGTTGCTTTTGAAAAAAATGATGGTAACTGTTAAAAGTCATGGAAGTATTCTTTCAAGATCATTTTTCAAGATTGTTGGGAATGAAAAATGTTACAATTAGGTGTTTCAACCCTAACATCAATTATCCATGTACTAAGATAAATTGTATGTGGCACTCTAACCGCAGTTATCCCCAGCGCAAAAAAGTTAACTAGAAAAGGTAACCAAGGGAGAGAAGGAGAACCCGCCCACCCCAGAAGAAGCCCTAACTTCCCCCCCACGGCAGCCGTCCGATCCATACAAGGACCAATCCCAGTCGTCAAAGTGTCCTCACGAAACCAGACGCTTCCTTATACTGGAGAGGCTGAGTTCATGCCAGCCCTCTTTCGCAGCACAGAGAAGAGCGGACTGCTCTCTCTCGCACCCTCACTCTCAGTCTTCCCCACTTCCTGAATCTTGTTGCCCGGTGGGCGAGGACATCATAAGCTCGCCAAGATGGTACGTTGCATCTCCTTCCGCTTTTTCTTTCGTCTCTCTCCGTGAAAAATTGACATAGTTCTTGGAGTTTGAAGGTTTAGGTCACGAGCGGTTTGGTCGGCTGTTGTTTTGCAAGCGCTTGAGATTTGTTCGCGGATCTAGGCTACTTCGTGGCTTAAGCCTCGAGGTCGTGAAGCTCGTGCGGCAGTCATGGTGAATAGATGTGATTTGGCGGCTGCGGTTGTTTCGGTTGCCTTTTGCATCGAAAGTTTGTTGGAGAGCGTCTCACGGTGTATTGTGGTTGTGTATTTCAGGTGAAGTTTTCAGCTGATGAATTGCGTGCTATCATGGACAAGAAGCACAATATCAGGAATATGTCCGTTATTGCCCATGTGGATCATGGTATGTGAAAATCTCTCTTTTCGTTGTGTGCGCGAGTGTTGTACGTAGGTTTCGAAATGTGAAGTCTACCGCAAGACGGAGTTTGATAAGATTTAGATTGCAAGCCAAGGGTTTATCTAGGGAGTAATTAGCTTCACGAGGTCCCTCAGTTCATTGGTTTCCGTGAATGTCGCTGGTGAATGGTTCGGTAGAGGTCGTTTTATATGAAATGGCTAGTTCTCAGACAACAAATCACTAGTAAGAAAGTGTCAGTTTGCTTTTCTACTCCCCTAGCTTCAGAAAGATGTGTAATGGAATGGTTAATATATATCATGGTTTAACGAATTTAAAAATTATATAGGCAATTCTGGGAATGGTGATGAAGACCAATCGTCTGAACTACATTTCCTTCTCTTTTATAAATCTCTGTTAGTATTTTTGAGGAATTTTTGGAAACATTAGTGGTCTTGAAATTAGTCAAATGAGTCAATACATGTAAAATCTTTGTAAGGACTCGTGAGGATTGCCTTGTCTCAAGTAGGGAACTAAAGTCTCTGTTTCAATAGTTTCGGTGAATTGACATCGCTTGGGACGTTTCTGTTTCACAGGAAAGTCTACCTTGACGGATTCCCTTGTGGCTGCTGCTGGAATTATCGCACAGGAGACTGCCGGAGATGTGCGTCTTACCGACACCCGTACCGATGAGGCCGAGCGTGGTATCACTATCAAGTCTACCGGTATCTCGCTCTACTACGAGATGACCCATGAATCGCTCAAGGATTACCACGGTGAGAAGGACGGTCATGA
Organism: Pseudoscleropodium purum; assembly: GCA_963969395.1. Lineage (NCBI taxonomy): Eukaryota > Viridiplantae > Streptophyta > Bryopsida > Hypnales > Brachytheciaceae > Pseudoscleropodium > Pseudoscleropodium purum. Next base: position 33,144,226 of record OZ017795.1, read on the forward strand.
CTACTTGATCAATCTGATCGATTCCCCCGGGCACGTCGATTTCTCTTCGGAGGTGACTGCTGCTCTGCGTATCACCGATGGAGCGTTGGTTGTGGTGGATTGCGTCGAGGGCGTGTGCGTGCAGACCGAGACTGTGCTCCGTCAGGCTTTGGGAGAGAGGATCCGGCCCGTGTTGACTGTGAACAAGATGGACAGGTGCTTTCTGGAGCTGCAAGTGGACGGCGAAGAGGCCTACCAGACCTTCCAGCGTGTGATCGAAAGCGCTAACGTGATCATGGCGACGTACGAGGACGAGCTATTGGGAGACGTGCAGGTTTATCCCGAGAAGGGTACCGTTGCTTTCTCCGCCGGTCTTCACGGATGGGCTTTCACTCTGACGAACTTCGCCAAGATGTACGCGGGCAAGTTCGGCGTGGACGAGAAGAAGATGATGGAAAGGCTGTGGGGCGAGAACTTTTTCGACCCTGCCACGAGGAAGTGGACGACTAAGGCCACCGGGTCTCCGACTTGCCTGCGTGGATTCGTGCAGTTCGTGTACAACCCGATCAAGCAGGTGATCAACATTTGCATGAACGACCAGAAGGATAAGCTGTGGCCCATGTTGGCGAAGCTGAACTGCGGGCTGAAGGGTGATGAGAAAGAGCTGATCGGAAAGGCTTTGATGAAGCGGACCATGCAGGCGTGGTTGCCCGCTGCGAGCGCTTTGTTGGAGATGATGATCTTCCACCTGCCCTCCCCAGCTACGGCCCAGAGGTACAGGGTGGAGAACTTGTATGAGGGTCCTTTGGATGACCAGTACGCGAACGCCATCCGGAACTGTGACCCCAACGGTCCTCTGATGCTGTACGTGTCGAAGATGATTCCGGCTTCCGACAAGGGTCGTTTCTTCGCTTTCGGTCGTGTGTTCGCCGGCAAGGTGTCGACGGGAATGAAGGTTCGTATCATGGGTCCGAACTACGTACCCGGAGGCAAGAAGGATCTGTACACGAAGTCCGTGCAGAGGACTGTGATCTGGATGGGAAGGAGGCAGGAGTCTGTCGAGGACGTGCCTTGCGGTAACACGGTGGCCATGGTTGGACTGGACCAGTTCATCACGAAGAATGCTACGTTGACTGGAGAGAAGGAGGTGGATGCCCACCCCATCCGGGCGATGAAGTTCTCGGTGTCGCCCGTGGTGCGTGTAGCCGTGCAGTGCAAGCACGCCTCCGATCTGCCGAAGCTGGTGGAGGGTCTGAAGCGTCTGGCGAAGTCTGACCCCATGGTGTTGTGTATGATCGAGGAGAGCGGTGAGCACATCATTGCTGGAGCCGGAGAGTTGCATCTGGAGATCTGTCTGAAGGATCTGCAGGACGACTTCATGGGAGGTGCCGAGATTGTGGTGTCGGACCCCGTGGTGTCGTTCCGTGAGACAGTGCTGGACAAGTCCGTGCGAACGGTGATGAGCAAGTCCCCCAACAAGCACAACAGGCTGTACTTCGAGGCCCGACCCCTGGAAGAGGGTCTTCCCGAGGCCATCGATGATGGTCGCATCGGCCCCAGGGACGACCCCAAGGCTAGGAGTCAGATTTTGGCCCAGGAGTTCGGCTGGGACAAGGACTTGGCGAAGAAGATCTGGTGTTTCGGTCCTGAGACGACGGGCCCCAACATGGTGGTGGACATGTGTAAGGGAGTACAGTACTTGAACGAGATCAAGGACTCCGTGGTGGCCGCTTTCCAGTGGGCGACGAAGGAGGGTGCCTTGGCCGAGGAGAACATGCGCGGCATTGCCTTCGAGGTGTGCGACGTGGTGCTTCACACTGACGCCATCCATCGCGGAGGAGGTCAGATCATCCCGACGGCGAGGCGTGTGATGTACGCCGCCCAGCTGACGGCCAAGCCCCGTCTGCTGGAGCCTGTGTACTTGGTGGAAATCCAGGCGCCCGAGGGAGCATTGGGTGGTATCTACGGAGTGCTGAACCAGAAGCGTGGTCACGTGTTCGAGGAAGTGCAGAGGCCCGGAACGCCGCTGTACAACATCAAGGCGTACTTGCCCGTCATCGAGTCTTTTGGATTCTCCGGCACCTTGCGTGCGGCCACTTCCGGACAGGCGTTCCCTCAGTGTGTGTTCGATCACTGGGAGATGTTGAACAGCGATCCCATGGACCCTTCGTCCCAGTCTGCCACCATCGTAACGGACATCAGGAAGCGCAAGGGACTGAAGGAGCAGATGACCCCGTTGTCGGAGTTCGAGGACAAGTTGTAAGGGCGGTAGTTGAGGGTCTTTCGTTGTTCTCTTTGTTTCTAGGTCAAGTGTGTAGATGTTGCTGAATTCCAGAGGTCAGTATTGAGATGCATGGGCATTAGACCATTGCAGGCTATTCAGGTTAGATGTAGTCAGGTGCAGATGTATCTGATTTTGTGACCCCGAGGAGAGTGAGCTCTCCGAGTGAGTGACCTGGAATTCTGGACCCTTGTGGTTACTTTTCATATTAAATGAGATAAAATGTTTTTGCCTCTTGGAACGATCACAATGCTTCGCATGTCATGCCTTGTTCAGTAGTTTTCAATCGGATATCATCTTTAGGTCGGACGCTAATGCGTCATGAGTGGCTTCCAAGGAGTAAATAACTTGAGTGATACGTTCATATACAAATCTAATTCCTATCGTGGTATGAATGTCGGTCTCTGATCCTTGCCAAATGTGTTTCTCGATTGGCGATTCTTTTGTAGACAGTGAATCGTCGATGTTATCCAGATCGGCACTGCAGAGTTATCCAGATCTAGGTCATTGATTATTCGCATTCATTGGTTCGGTAGCAATCTGGTCTCTACTTGAACTGCAAAGTTTGTGGCTGTTGTTAGCTTGTTGTAGGATACTGGTCAGATCAAGAGAGATGGAAGGCATGGTTCCCAAAAGGAATAGTTGAAGGTACGTTCGGATCGCAGCGGCGGCGTCTGAGCGTTCATGAATATTCTGTACTGGAACGAGATAATGTAGTCGAAGAGATACCCGATGATCGAAGAGGGAAGTACCATTTAACCTAAATATGTAGTCGACTCATTTAACCTTGGTCATAGCTGACAAATTGTAGAGGATTCTTGAGAAGAGTAATTGACTTGCCTTTCTGATTGATCGCCTGCTACGTTACTTGCATCAGATATGGTGTAGCTGCGTTGGTTAGAATTTTTTCTACCATCTTCTGTCACGAACTGTGACAGAAGATGTAAACTTCCTTGAAGACCAATCTATGATAACCAAGCTATCCCCCCATTCGTGTGAACTTTTATCGACAAACGTTGTCCTGGAACTAACTCGTGTGGCTACTAATTCTCATTCTCATTCTGGTGTCAAGTCTGATCCAAGGTAGCATACTTTGGAAAAACCGTTTTCAAGGTGTCCTGGAAATCGTTTAAATTGATAGATTGTGCTCTTCTCAACAAAAGTCTTGAATGTAAGTTACGATCTGGCCTTATTCCTGGCACTTGACCTGAATTAGTTCCTGAAATAGATGTGAGTCTGCCATTACATTTATGCAAAATTGTCATTTGAACCTAGTCTCTCTAGAGGAAGGTATAACATCAATCAACACTCTATGTTCCTCAACTTTGTAAGATGCAAAACATATGCAAATATCAAGTTCAAAAAATTCAAGTAGAAGGAAAACTTACTACAAGAAAGAAGGGTGTTTTAAGTGAGTTTTAAAGTATAATCTTAGACATAAGATTATAAGTATTGACTTTTAAAGAGATTTTCAATAAAAATTTATTAGAAATACATATGTTTTTAGTAAAATTTTGTTGAAAATCTCCTAAAAGGTCATTACTTATAATCTTATGTTTAGGACTATATTTAAAAACTCACTTACAACATCCCTTTCTCTTGTGGTGACTGTCATTGACAAGTTGGTAGAAAATAAATGGAAGATTGACATTGAGTTTCAAAAGAATTGAGTTACGCAATAATACACAAATAAGTTTAGTAATAATCTTCTCTATGAATTATTTCTTTATATTTGAATTATTTCTTATAGCATGAATTCAAATGACACTCCCACTATAATGTCACATGATTCCTACATTTCTACTATACAAAATTTGCAAACAAAATGAATTTGGTCCAAGAAAAGTGTGTTTTTCAAAATTTCCATATTAAGTTACTTCAAAGTGAAATTAGAAATTTTGAGGTAACTTAACATGGTAACTCCATGTGTACTATACTTCATGTGACACTTCAAGTGATGAAAATAGATGTTCCTTCTTTCAAAACACCACTTAAATTTTTTTTTTCTAAAGGTTGCAAGGTGGAGATGCCTAAACCCAATCAACTATTTCCATCTCTTAGGTTAATCCCAAAAATCACTCAGAAAACAATTAAATTATGTCAAATTTAACATATGTAGTTAAATCATTTGGAAGATGACAAATTTTAATGTAAATTCAATAGCCCCATTGTGAACCATTTGGTCTAATTACATATAATCATAGTTGTTGAATTCACAATTTTTGTAAAAACAAAGAACAAATCAAAGATTATTTCACTCATATTTAAAGGCCACAACACCATTGGTTTGGCCATTCTAAACCACGGTGGTTCATTATATTTTGAGACCTTTCTTGAGCTATGTAATGCGCATCAAGATAATCTTTTAGGAGTAGGTTTTTGGAGGGAATTGGCATACCTTTCAAGTGATTCCCCAAAGAGGCATGCTAGTGTTACCAAAAGAGTAGAATTTAGGTTTCAATATGTGGACTTGTCTCCATGAAACTCGCCTAAAAGATCTCTAAACCATAAACACATGAGCACAAAACTAAATGCCAAAGGATGGGGAATAGCATTCACACTGCAATTGATTTTGCGTGGATTTCTTCCTTAATTCATAATTTTTACTTCAAATAGTATGTTACAATATAGCAAAAAATTGTCATAAATTCATATAAATTTATGGACAAACCATGAAAATATGCAAAAGAGAATTATCTTGTGAAATATAGACATCACAAACAACTTACTTGTGCTCATTACAAAAGCAACTACATGTTTAACCCTTATCCAATCAGCAGATAATGTATCCATGTTAATAAGTCACATGCTACTTTTAAGGAAAAGTGTTGCACCACAAGAATTACTGCTACTGTTAGAATGTATGGAGCCAAATTTGAAACTATTTCAAATTTCATCGAGTCATATCAAACTATCTACGTTTCCTCGACAGCGCCTCAGATGATCAATTACTTTATATTGTTTCGGACCTACTCCGAAAATTCAAAGAACTTGGTGTTCCTTGCCTTTTCAAACGTGTAACTGCACTGCACGAATGTGTTCAATTTCAAGTTTGCTCAAATCACAGAGGTTATCAGAAACCAGTGCAAGATGGCGATGCAGGACTCATGCAAGCTAAGAATTCATTCAAAATTTTTAAATTTGAAAAGAGAAAAGATGGAAATTCATTTCCTCACTCTAAATCAGGTTTGACCATGGCAAATAGAATCAAGTTTCTTTGTTGGAATGCACTGTTTAAATGTAGGGATAAGCATGGGTTAAGGTTCTATAGAGTACCGAATAACATACTCAAGTTCCAGTTGACTCAATACTGCTCCCATCCCATTTCATGGAACTTCGCATACGAAACATGACCATGCATCTGTTACCCAATAGCCACGTACATACACCATTTTTGAGTGATGGAAATGAGAAGCGCTGTGAACCTCAGTCGCCGGTTTCATTTATTGAAAAGAATATGTTGCAAGAGACGGACATTCTCAAGTCGCAGCACGGATCGGCTGATCCTGAAGCATGACTGCAGCGCATCAGTTCCGGCCCCTGTACAACCATGGCCAAGTAACTCAAACAATTATAGTCACTACTTAATTTCAGATCGACTTGCCAAGTGATCCACGACTCAATCGAAGAAAATCACGGATAATCGAACCACTCAGTCGATGTCTTCCAAGTGGACGTAAGATCACAATTAATGGTTCTATTGCAATTGCAATTAAATGAATGTGGGCAGGCTCTATTGTGATCGCGTTCACATGCGGAACTTCTTCTGGATCATGTCCACGGTCTGCTCGCTGATGCGGAAGCCCTTCTCCAACACCTCGTCATTGAGGTTGTCGGGCGTGAACAGCGCCGCGGCCACTTGCTGCACACCCGGGTTCTGGCTGTCCAAGGCGGAGAAGGCCAACGCCGACCCAGGGCCCACGTTGAGCTGGAAGTGCACCAGGGCCTTGGGGAACACGAAGAGCTCGCCCGCCTTGAGGGTGGTGGCGAACAACGTGTTGTTGGTGTCCACGAAGCCCACGTAGAGCTCGCCCTTGGCCAAGAGGAGAAGCTCCGAGGCGCGCGGGTGCGTGTGAGGGGGGTTGATCCCGCCCTGGGCGAAGTCAATGCGGGCCGCCGAGATGCCCAAGGTGTTCAATCCCAAGAACTCCACCACGGAGGCGGGGGTCACCTTGGCGTTGTTTGTGTTTTTGGTGTCGCCCGGCTGGGTCAGGGCCCGGGACACGAAGTCGGACACGGACACCTGTGCGGCGGGCTTGCAAGGGAAGCCATTGATGGTGAGGGTGGTGGTGTTGTCGGCGACGCAGAAGTCCTGGAGGGGGTCGGCGTCGGCGGCCATGGCCATCATGGGCATGAGTAGCGCCGCGCTTGCCAACACCGCCACGGTCACCCACACGCTGCTGCTGCGGTTGTTCATGATGCCCATGCCTCGAGTTCACAGACAGACTTGGGTACGAGTTTGGATCTGAAGGAAGTGAGCTGGAAAAGGACTTGATTGGACTGGGATCCCTTGGTCGATTGCAAGTCAGAGATCGGTCGAGAGCAATGTGTGTGAGAGAGCGAGAGCGAGAGGTCCGGAGGTAGAAAGGAAGATGGAGTTGGTTGCTGTGTGTTTCAATGGCCTGGAGTTCTAAGCCTTTATATGCAGTACGTTCCAACTTTTCTTCAGTTGAGAGCGCACTTGGATTGCTGTTGGTCAAGGCTGTTTCCGAGGGCGGCAGGACGCGCTCCGGGGCCTGGAGAATCCGTCCAGGGTGGACTCCGAGGTGGCTGCCAAGAGGCGCTCGCAGAAGGGGTTCGAGAGTAGCTAGTCCAATGAACGTCGTCCAGAGTCTGTTTCCGACGAGTATTCGAGCCGCAAAAGGACGCTGATGTGGACTCTAAAGACAAGGAGTGTCTGTTGAGTGGGTCGACGATGTGAAGCTGCTTGGGATCGGCTTCTTCAGCTTGAGACCATGATCCATGCCGGTACCTACTTTAACACTCTTGCGTAGTGGTTAATTTGGCAAGGATTTCGGCATTTTTCAATTCAATGTGATTTCAAACCCGTGTTGGCACTTTTCGTATTCAGTCTCAGGATTGTGAGATGTTTTACAGGAAACGTACCTGGAAATGCTCTGTCTTATCCGAGTTCGAAGTGGAGATGCTTGAGGTGATGCGTTCGGATGGTCAAATCTCTGTTAAGGACCGCGTTAAATGGCAGCATGAGCACATGTGGATTAGTTTCTTGAAATTGGAGAGTTTTGCCAGTCCGGTAGAATTTCGCGCAAGCAAGGAAAATAGACAAAATGAGAAAGTTTCTGTCGTTTTGAAGGATTGGGGAGACATTGGATTCTTCATTGATGCTCTCTCGCTCTTCATTAATCCATGCAAGTTTCACGAGTGTGGAGCTCCGGAACCAGAAATTCGTCCAACTCCTCAGTTGAAAATAATGAAGAGGAAAACACACTTTCCCTAGTGCTCTTGAGCTCTCTTTTTGGCTTACTTGTCTGAACCAGAATTGACTGTCCAACTATCTACTCACAGAAAAAATCACAGACCATCAATCTACTCACAGAAAAAAAATTGAAACCAATCCCCAAGCCATTGATATGGGATATGGAAATGGGGTACAAATACAGATATGGGATATGAATATGAATATGACTACGGATATGGGAAGTGAATATGAATATAGAGGATGTACAATGATACATGATTTGAGTATGGATACGAGAGAATAGAAATCCCATATTGATTGCAGATCTCATTTTCACTCTTGAATTACAAACGGGTTGGGTGGGTTGGCTTGATTTGGGTTCAGGTTTGGATTGGATTAGGGTTGAGGATTTTGGAAAATTATGTTCAAGTTTGCCTTCACGTCATTGCTAATTTTTTTTTAAATTCCCACGTAAAGACAAGTGTGAGAAATGGGGAGAGCAATTGAAATTATTTTTTTTTTGACAACATATGAATTTTTTGAGTGTACTGCCCATCATGGCCCCAAAGAGTCTCTAGACTCTATCCCCAAACCAATTAAAAGTATTTCCATAATGGTCATCTTACTCACCTAGTCACAATATTTCCTAATATGGCCACAATATGTAACCTAAAAAAGTCACTTCCTCCAATGAATTTACATTCAAAAGGTCGAAATTCCTATTATATTGTAGTCACTAATCACTCTATTATTGTCACATAAGACATTGATTGTGACCACTAACTTGATCCAATGGGTCTTTTGTTCATGAGGGTTTTTTCTTTTATATATATATACCTAAATCCTATCCTCAAATAGTTGGTTTTACAAACAAGTCACAATAAGTTGCATTCACTTATTTAAAGACCTTAGCACAAATTCTCAAACTCTTTTGTCATCTCTATATCTCTAATGATAACATATTGGATAAATAATGTAATTGCCATTGCTAATGCATTGCACAACAATAGTGGCTTGTGAATTTATAGAATCTCACCTTAAATATAACTATAAGGTGATTGCAAGAAATACTTGTCTTTTTCGACTCAAAATGGCCTTTTCTTTTTGCAATATTGTAACTTTTGGAATAATTTTTTTTAAATACAATAAAATATGGATAATTTGTAAAGCATTCATAATAGTACATGTGAGAAAATTCAGACTTAGAAAAATTTATCTTTAAAAGTTAGGTACAAGAAAAGAGGCCTAGAAAAATACAAGAAAATTAGAAAATAGATGCTTTTGAATTTGATTTTTAGAAAATAGTAAAAAAATGTCAAAAAATTCAAAGAAAAAATTGCATTTTTTTAATCTTCTCTTTAGTTCCATGTGAACAAAAAATTCATCATAAAATTTTTCCCCTCTTCGTAGTGCTTGCGCAAACAATGTCCACTTTTAACCCATGTACAGCCTTTACATAGGTTCTTTGCCAAAAATCTCATCAAACATCTTTAAAATGTTAGCCCACCTACAATAGGTCAAAACACTAGCTTCAAAATTGCATTTTTGGTTCCCAAATAGGACTAAGAACCCCCAAAACAACCAAGATAGATACCCAATCAGGGCCACCTTAAAAATAGTAAATTATTATTTTTTAAATTGAAAAAATGATTGAATGTCTAAATCAAACACACGCACCTTTCCTCCAAATTTCAGCTAAAACAGACTTCAACCACAAAAGTTATAAGAAAAAAACACCTCCATGGAGACTAAGGGACACAAAAAAAAGACAAGTGTTTCTTGCAATCACCCTACACCTATGTCCAACCCTATAAGCTATTTGGCACCTTGGAACAATGATGAATACTTCTGCATTGATAAATATTTATGAGGCCAAGTGCAATTGGTTGCATAATTTTTGAAGACAATGAATTAGTTACAAGTTTTCTAAGGTGAAGGTTTTAGGAGGCTCTAAGTGAAATCTAGGTGAATCCAAAATTCATCTAATGCATAGTAAGAGAAGATATTCATAGTGTCAAAATTTTGTCCAAGTAATATTTTTAATTGAAGAAGCTTAATTGCCAAGAGCTTCCCTTTAATAGTCACCATCTCCACAATACAATAAATAAAGTTGTTCATTACCTAGAATGGACACCACCTCCATCTTTAGTTATTATGGTAGTAGCCTTCTAGTGCTCACCATTTCGGGCATCATTCATAAGTTTAGTTTCCATCCAAATGTAAAGATTAGAATTCAAGAGACCAAGGTTGATATGAAGAGTATATATAGTTACCTTAGTCTTTACAAGACTATAAAAACATAGTGTATATACCACTTTATTTAACTTTTAAAATACAATTTTGGAACTAGAAAATGCAAGACATGCATCCATTAGATTGAGAGTTTAGCATGCTTCACTTGAAAGCTATTTTAATATCTAAACTTAATCATCTTCAAATACAACAACATAATCTCAATGCAAGATTGTAGGAGAGTTTTGGCTATGTGGTATGTTTTCAATTGATTAAGAAGAGTCATATTGGAATTAATAATGCTTGCTACTTGTGCAAATTTTCAACAAGGTAGTATGAAGTAGAAATTTCATTGGCATGCCTCTCATTAGTTTGAAATGTAAAAGTACTATACTCTACTACCAACAAGTATTAACTTAATGATAATAGATTCCCCTCACTTCATGAAGTGAATTCATATGATTGTTGAACTCACCAAATGTTTCACCAATTTGATGATATTCATTAAAACAAGACAATCTTGAGTCTCATATTATCTTTAATCCTATATTTAGAATCTAACATGTATTCAATATTGAGACAATTCAAAAAATTGAGACTTTAATATGTTAAAATATTTATAAATTAACATTTGATTTATTGAAATAAAGGTCTACCATAGCAAGGTGGAAGTCTTAAGATATGCATTTTGTCTCAATTTAATGAATATGATCATGAATCTATGCATCTATTCTTACCCCTATTCTTGTCATTAGTTAATATTACAATCTTGAGCAATTAAAGATGTCAAACAACTCAACTTTCTTGCATTAAGATTACTCGTTGTTGTAATTGCAAAACCAACCAAGTCAATACCAACCTCACCACTTGTAGCTGGATAGGTCCTATTTAGCAATCATTCTTGATAACTTGGCTTGCATTGCAATTATTCCCTAGTTAATAGAAGTAGGATGTGGAACCATATAATTGTAGTTTAACAAACTTATAGAAGGTACAATAATGATCCAAATTGGATGAAATTTCATTAGATGTGGCTCAACATTAGGACAAAATTTAATGAAATTGACTAAGGTAACTTTGTTTACAATAAGCAAAATGGGAGGGAGTTCATCACAGGCAAAATTATTTTAGTAGTACACATTTCAGAATTGAAATGTACACCATTAGTATAATTTTGCTTATGATAGATTGGCTCCCATTTTTCCTATTATAGGTAGAGTTACTTTAGTATTGGATTAATTTCTAGTTTTGTAGGTCACACTCATAAGACTTGCATTGAATAATTAACCTTTGAAGAGCTAGAAAGTATATAACGTCAATTTCATTAATGAAATTGACAATGTTCCATTACTTTGGCATGTTTCTAGACACTTTTTGAAATCCCCTAATTTGTACCTATCCTACTTTGTGACCTAAAATTAGACCATTGTAAAAATACGGAGACTCTCATAAATATTCATATACTTTTACAAATTGTCATGACTAATTGAAAAACGAAATTTTTTCTACAAATTTGGGACATGTTGAAGTATTAGCAAGGCACTAGTGTAGAATGATTTTTCAAAATTCTTAAAACAACTTTTAAGTTTTTTATATATCAATCAAATTTCATAGTGGAAAAAACCCTTTGAATAGAAGTAAATTTTTTCTAAGATTCTTTAGCAAGTGGAATGAGAATGATTTTTGGAATTTCTTGGTAAGAATTTTACAAATTTTAAATTTTATATATTAAAATATTATTGAGTAAAGTATGACTCTACCTATATATGGTTCTTATAATTCACTCTAAAATTCTCCAAAAATCATTTTATACAAAATTGTCCAAAATTATTTTATACACTTTTCAAAATTTCTATAATTTGTTGGAAACTTTTGGAGTCAATTACAAAAAATAAAAATAATTTGGATTCATTTTTTAGTCAATAATATCACACTCAATAAAATTTGAAAGTCTGGCAAGATTCTTACCTGAATATACTAAAAAGAAACATTCTCACTCCACTTAGTACTAAAGAATCTTGAAAAGACTTCAATTTAATTGAAAGTTTATTTTTCACTAACAAATCTAATTAAATTCAAAAATTGGTTTAGAAAAATTTCGATAATTGATTTTCTACAACTGCGTTACTTGTACCACAGCATATCCAAATTTTGTTTCAGAACTCTAATTTATCAATAAGCTTCATATGCTTTCTCAGAAAAACACCTTCAACCAGCCATGCAATACGCAAGACAGAGCATTTCCAGGTACGTTTCCTGTAAAACATCTCACAATCCTGAGACTGAATACGAAAAGTGCCAACACGGGTTTGAAATCACATTGAATTGAAAAATGCCGAAATCCTTGCCAAATTAACCACTACGCAAGAGTGTTAAAGTAGGTACCGGCATGGATCATGGTCTCAAGCTGAAGAAGCCGATCCCAAGCAGCTTCACATCGTCGACCCACTCAACAGACACTCCTTGTCTTTAGAGTCCACATCAGCGTCCTTTTGCGGCTCGAATACTCGTCGGAAACAGACTCTGGACGACGTTCATTGGACTAGCTACTCTCGAACCCCTTCTGCGAGCGCCTCTTGGCAGCCACCTCGGAGTCCACCCTGGACGGATTCTCCAGGCCCCGGAGCGCGTCCTGCCGCCCTCGGAAACAGCCTTGACCAACAGCAATCCAAGTGCGCTCTCAACTGAAGAAAAGTTGGAACGTACTGCATATAAAGGCTTAGAACTCCAGGCCATTGAAACACACAGCAACCAACTCCATCTTCCTTTCTACCTCCGGACCTCTCGCTCTCGCTCTCTCACACACATTGCTCTCGACCGATCTCTGACTTGCAATCGACCAAGGGATCCCAGTCCAATCAAGTCCTTTTCCAGCTCACTTCCTTCAGATCCAAACTCGTACCCAAGTCTGTCTGTGAACTCGAGGCATGGGCATCATGAACAACCGCAGCAGCAGCGTGTGGGTGACCGTGGCGGTGTTGGCAAGCGCGGCGCTACTCATGCCCATGATGGCCATGGCCGCCGACGCCGACCCCCTCCAGGACTTCTGCGTCGCCGACAACACCACCACCCTCACCATCAATGGCTTCCCTTGCAAGCCCGCCGCACAGGTGTCCGTGTCCGACTTCGTGTCCCGGGCCCTGACCCAGCCGGGCGACACCAAAAACACAAACAACGCCAAGGTGACCCCCGCCTCCGTGGTGGAGTTCTTGGGATTGAACACCTTGGGCATCTCGGCGGCCCGCATTGACTTCGCCCAGGGCGGGATCAACCCCCCTCACACGCACCCGCGCGCCTCGGAGCTTCTCCTCTTGGCCAAGGGCGAGCTCTACGTGGGCTTCGTGGACACCAACAACACGTTGTTCGCCACCACCCTCAAGGCGGGCGAGCTCTTCGTGTTCCCCAAGGCCCTGGTGCACTTCCAGCTCAACGTGGGCCCTGGGTCGGCGTTGGCCTTCTCCGCCTTGGACAGCCAGAACCCGGGTGTGCAGCAAGTGGCCGCGGCGTTGTTCACGCCCGACAACCTCAATGACGAGGTGTTGGAGAAGGGCTTCCGCATCAGCGAGCAGACCGTGGACATGATCCAGAAGAAGTTCCGCATGTGAACGCGATCACAATAGAGCCTGCCCACATTCATTTAATTGCAATTGCAATAGAACCATTAATTGTGATCTTACGTCCACTTGGAAGACATCGACTGAGTGGTTCGATTATCCGTGATTTTCTTCGATTGAGTCGTGGATCACTTGGCAAGTCGATCTGAAATTAAGTAGTGACTACAATTGTTTGAGTTACTTGGCCATGGTTGCACAGGGGCCGGAACTGATGCGCTGCAGTCATGCTTCAGGATCAGCCGATTCATGCTGCGACTTGAGAATGTCCGTCTCTTGCAACATATTCTTTTCAATAAATGAAACCTGTGACTGAGGTTCACAGCGCTTCTCATTTCCATCACTCAAAAATGGTGTATGTATAGTGCATGGTTGCTGGGTGCTGTATGCAACTATGCGTGCTCATATTTGGTACGCAAAGTTCCATGAAATTGGCACCTGGTGAAAGCTCACCAGTTGCAACATGGGAAGAGAGAAGCATTGAGTCGACTGTATGTTATTTGTTGCCCAATAGAACCTTAACTCATATTGGTCCCTGCATCCAAAAACTATAACCAAAAACAGTGTTCATTTCGGTGAAACTTGATTGTAACTTCCAAACTATAAATTTAAACTAAGAAATTGAAGTTTCATTTTTTACTCTGAAGTTTCTCATCAATCCTTAGTTTGTATGAGTGGTGCATCGCCGTCTTGCAATGTTTTTTATAACATCTGTGATTTGAGCAAACTTGAAATTGATACATTCGTCGCTTGTAAGGGAAAGAAATACCAAGATCTGGAATGGATTCGTAGAACAGCGTGATATATACTTAGTATGAATTAATAAAGAGTCAAATATATGGATATGAATCAGGTCTCAATGGATAGCTCTGGAAGAGGCAGGCAACAGAATCGCTGAATTGTCAGAGGAAATTTGATTACTGGAGTATGGGTCATTGGGCCTCTTCATCGCTGGCTCTCTCCTTGTTGGGCTGTTCTATATCTGCAATAGTATATGAAATAGGGTGATTGCAAGATCTGGCTCTCTACTGTTTTTTGTAGCATTTTATCAAAATTGCAGTTTATGTGCTAAGTACTACGAGTACTACAAAGTAGAACAATTTCAACCATTGATGAAAAAAAATTAATGGCTAAAAGTATTGTTTTAAGTATTATGAGTACTTGCAAGTAGTGAAATAGTATTGTTTGGAAAAAAGGGACATAATAGATACAGCAAGGTATAAATTAATAATAAATAGAAAATCATGAATGAAGAAATCTAAAAATTGGCAATTTGTGTGGATTTGATGATGATCAAATCTCATCAAAAAAATGAAGTCAAAACCATCTTCAAAGTTCAAAAGTACGCACGCAAGGGAACCCTATTTGTACAAATATAGAGGCTAAAAAATAATATATTTTTAGATTTCCTTTGGTAGTCACATGTTTCCCTACTAAAGGAATAGACCACAAAAATTTCAACTTTAGATCATTAATTTTGGGTACTCTATAGTACAAAAAATCCCTAAATTAATCTCAAAGTGTGACAAACTAAAACAATTAACTTTTAAATATAAAATAATTTTTTTAATTATGATTACAGTCAAGTTAGCCATCTCCAATAAAAATTTCAAATTCATTGAATTCTACCTTTAAAGATTTTAGAAGAAAACAACTTTGTCACTCTGAATGTGATGCAAAAAAGTAGATGTCTTTCTTGCAATCACCCAATACTGGATTGAAATCAATTCATCTAAATTCTTTTCTTAACGGGCTTGGAGTGTAGAATGGAAGTACGAAGTGGGAGCCGCTACAGACGAGCATGATGTTCGGTTACAAACGAAGCAAATCTATCCCGAAATATTAGTGAAGAATTTCTGAAATCTGTTCAGGAGTGGAGGATGTTCAATATTAGCACGATATTAGCACGATATATGCCGACTTACATTCTTCTCCGGCTTTGTCTCGTCTGTTGTGACCTTCCCCTGGTTTAAGATTCTCCAGCCTTAGTTGGGAGAAGCATTGAGACATCAAATCACCAGAATACATATATATGTTGTCAGCAGCACCTTTGATGCGAACAAACACAAAAACAAAGCAGTTTTTTCCATGTGTGGTAAGTAATTTGACAATTCATGAATTTCATTCAGTCAAGTTTCACAAAAGCGATTAGAAGTTCACAATTCTTGAACTCAGAAGGAGAAATGTTGAACACAATCTTACCTCTAGTTCCAATGCTATTCCCCATATCAAAATCGGGCACGGCATTTGCTGCAGCAGCGGCAACAGCATCAAGGTGGGGCTGACCATGATCTCTTTCACCAACTGTGCGAAATGGGCGACAAACATAGATGTCATCATTTTGCGCAGCGAACGTCGCAGAACGTTTCCGATTCTTTAGAATTCACTAGAAGCGCTCAATGTGACGAAAACCCAAGCAGTACGTTGCATGGCTAGCACCATCCCGATCACTACATGAAATGGCTATTAATCAAAGAGCAGCAACTGCACACCGATTCTGAAACCTCCTGAAAATGCCATTCGCTCAATATTATATCCACGTCAACTTCGTTAAATTAGCGATGTTCCATTAGTTTGGCGTGGTTCAGGATGAACCCAATTGCAAGACCTATACCTGACCTAGTTACGTTTGTGGCCTGGAATTGGACCTTTTTCAACTTTAGTGTCACAATCTTGGTGTGCGAATGTCGCCAGTTTAACGAAACTGACGGTAAACGAACTGAAACACGTACCAATGAAAGCCGCTTGAGAAGAGCACAACTCATACGAACCAATATTTGGTTAAAATGGGAAACGAGCTACATGTCGTCGTCTTAATTAGGCGAGCTTACAGTCGTGAAACTGGCATTTCGTGCAAGCCAAGGGGTAGTTAATTCTATTGAACCGACTCTCCCATTCTTAATTTGCAATGCAAACGGGAGTGTGAATTGTGGGGAAGGGAAAGAAATACAACACCGAAAGGGAGATACTGACGGACCGGGTGAAGTTTGAAAGCTCCGATGCCTTGAGTACTAGCTTCCCGAGTACACCAGCTAGACACGTGCTTCCGCTGCCGAAGGGCACTAACCTTGTTAACACCTGAGCTGCTAATTAATCAAAGGATGCAATCGTGAAACATGGACACCGAACATGGATCGGCGTACTTTGCAATTACCGGACATAATCTCAATTGTTGAGCTGTTTGACTTCTTTGATTGCTTAATCAATCAAAACATGCCACAACAGCTAAACTCTCTTGTTGGCATTTAGATTAATGTTAGGTGGATCTTCACTCACTAAGTTATTACCAATTGGCAGAAGTAATTAGAGGTTTCTCTCACATTTCTCTCATCGGTAGACCAATGAAATTTCTACTTTGTTGAAAATACCCACCCTATTGAAAATTTGCACAAGCAAGTATCAAGCATTACCAATCTTGATCTACTTCTCTTTAACCAATAAAAACATGCAACTATGGTGAAATTCTTCTCCTACATTGAGATTATAGTTTCACAAAGTGCCTCAAACCCGATGGGAACCGTAATCAGGGGGAGGGGTCCTTGGATGATTTCATAGAGACCTTTAGAATGAAAATAAATAAATTTCATTCATTTTTTTTGTAGGAGTTGTTTGAACTCATTTTCAACAAATGGTTTGGAACTTCTTTCTTTGTGATTTGTTTTGATTCTCTTACATAAGAAAATGACAAACCTAAAGATCACCAACACTAATGTGAATTTAAAAACTTATACTCCTTTTCTTTATTTGAATCTTAATTAAAAAATATATTTTTTTTGAATTTGAGTCTAACTATCAAAAATGAAGCTCATGAAGTTTAACTTTACTCTAATTTGAAAATTTGAAATATCCCCCACCCCCACCCAAGTATTTTATTGCAATATAAAACTAGACCTATACTTATACTTAATATCTAAAGAATATATAGGTTTTTTAATTTCAAAATGGCATAGTAAATTTATTTGCACCATGAGCTTCTACACTGCAGTATATAGATGAAGAGAATATTTTAGATTTTTCAAGCATATTCTATATTTATTATGAGTATCCTTCACTATATATTCATGAATTCACAAGAATTTGAAAAAATCTGGATTTTTTGTGAATTATTAACGGCATCGGATTAGATCTTTGAAAAAGGAACAATTCACAAACTTCAGGGAGTGATGCTCTCATGTAGAGTATGACAAATAATAGCAACTTCAGTACTACATGTGAACATTAAAAGCAAATCCCAGCCTCAATGCACTAAGTTGTAACATTTGAGAATAGTGACTGCCTCTTTTGGGATCATTGTCATTGTGTCATTGTGACAAATAAAGTGTAAATTTCAGAGAAAACCACACATAATTTCCAAAATTTCCAAAAGAATTATCCCATTCGTTGTTTAAGCTTTTTGGAAGGATTATACAACCATTTATATTTTGAATGTGTAACTTACAGATTCACTACAAGAGAAAGGGGTGTTTTAAGTGAGATTTTAAATACAGTCCAAAACATAAGATAATAAATAATGTCCTTGTGAGACTCTTAACTTTATATTTTGTTCATTTTTACAATTATTGTGTGAATGCGGTTAAATTTTAAAGGAATAATTTAAAATGAATGGAAATGAATGAATTTTTTTATTTTTTATTTTGAATGAATGAAATTAAAATTAGTTAAGGTAGTTGTAGTTGGGAGGTTGTCTCCCATGTCATTTCAAATCTTGATTTTTATATAAGTGTTTGTTTCTTCCTTGTTTTGCTCTCTCTCTCTCATTCCTTATTTTTTCATGTGTCATTGTGTGAATTTATTGCATTTTTCTTGAGTGTTCATAGCTTGAGTTTAGGCTAAGTATTTTTATGTGAATTTTAATATCTTTGCCGTGAGGGCAATCATGTGTGTTAATTTATTAAGTGTAATTGATAATTTTATAATTCTAAGTGAAGATTGGAGAGTAATTGGAATTTATTAATCTTTGTGGAGGATAATTTTGTGTTATCACTCGTTATACTTTGAGTGTTATTTGTGAGGGATAATACAATTTAATTTAATTGAAGCCTTATTGTTGAGAGTTAATTGAGAGGAATTAATTTAAAATAATCTTTATTATTGCCGAGAGAATTGGGGAGATAATTATTGACTAATACTTTAGAGTGTAATGAGAAATTTTGCGATTGTTTAAAGTACTAATTGGTTATTTTTAAAGAGATAAAGTGTGAGATCATTCATTGTAATTCCTTGTAGTTTTTATTGATAAAATTATGTGACACAAATAATTACTTAAAGCGGAGAATTAAATTGCACTTTGTTATAGAAGCAATTTAAGAGTTATTTTTAATTAAGTTATTATAAGTATTTTGGAATTTAAAGAAAGAGTAGTTGGCCAGTTCCTTAATAATAATTGATTCTTAACATTTGTTGCCGAGGGATTAATTGTGAGCAATTTAGAACACATATAGATTCTATTTTTATTAGAGAGAATAACCATGGAGCACTGTGTAATAATTTTGAGAGTTTAATTTTATATATAATTTATCAACTCCAAGAGAAATTGTAAGGTAAATTAATTACATAATAAATTAAAAGTGTGAAGGGAATTAAATTAATTGAAGCATTATTGTCGAGAGGTTGTGAGAATAATAAATTAATTATTACATATAAGTTGATACAAATATAGAATTTCAACATGTGAAGATGAAGTGAAGGAATCTATTAGTCCTTCAGGACTAGTAGACTTAGATTGTATGAGTTAATGAAGAACAATTTTAAATATAAATTTGAGCTGGTTATAAAAGACTATTGATTTAATGATTATTGCTATGTTAACTTGTTTCTACACATTAAAGATTATTGAAAAATTGATCATTGAATAGCCACGCTACTAAATTGACTATTGAAAAGATCACATTGAATATGCGACTATTGATTTTGCCAATTGCTAAAGTATATTAGTGTCTAACATTTTCTATGTGGTTGAAATTGCAGAGAAGACTGAGAACTCTTGTTGTGGATAGAATCCTTACCTCAACCAATTATAGATTTTGGCAATTTAGAAACTATTATGTTATAGTAGTAGTATTCCACATGAGACTTCTCTAGCTTTGAACTTTGGAACTTAAAGTTAGAAGTTATGAAATCGGTTGCTATATTTTGTGTGTAATTTTTTTGTATTTCCATTTAAAGTCAAGTTATTGCACGTATATTTTCAATTTTGAACTTCCATAGATTGTGATACATTCCTTTCTATGCACTCTACATTGTTGTTATACAATTTTAAACTTAAATGTTCTTCTTTCTTGTATGTGTAAAAGAGACTATTGAAAAATGATTATTGCTAAATGACAATTGAAAATGAATATTAACATTGTGGCTATTGTTTCACGACTATTGAAAAATGACAATTGAATTTGACTATTGATTTTCGTTTATTTACTTTGATTTGGTTTGAGAAGATAGATTTACAGACATAGTGGGATAAAACCTAGAAATTGCTAATTGACGGACTACTAGTGTGAGGGAAATAGAGATAAGCCATTACTCCCATCCCCTACTAACATAACTTGTAGTAATAAATAATATGTTTGAAATTAAAAGAAAGGGAGATTTACATACAAAGTGACATTAGTTAATTAAAACACTAAGCTAATTTGAGCTTTCTCCTTAAACGAACCTTTTTAGAATTGCCTTGGTTTTGTCGTAGGAAAAACTATATTACAGTCCTTTAAGGAGATTTTCAGTAAAATTCTAATAAAAATATATATCTTTTTAGTAAATTTTTATTGAAAATCTCCTTAAAGGTCATTACTTATAATCTTATGTTTAAAACTATACTTAACAACTCAATTAAAACACTACTCTCTCTTGTAGTAGATTGCAAAATTCCCAAAGGAATATGGGAGCGAACTTCTTTCCAACCACTTAAGCAATTACACATATGTAGAGCACGGATTTCCTCAATGCAAAAATTTTCTAATATGTAAAAATAAAGTTTGGAAGGATTCCATAATTTTTCAAAATTTTAGTTCTCAAAACATAATTACTATGAACATTTTAGTTGAAGATTATGTTCTTTCTATACTGGTGATATAGACTTCCCTATTTTTTACTAAGGGTTGGTTGCAATATTGAGAGTCTTAGAATCAATCATAATGGGCCTACAATTGTACCAAGAACTATGCCATAATCAATCATTGCTCATCTCCAACTAAGTAGAATTAGACCACCCTATACCACCCAAATCAAAGGGTGATTAGAAAGAGGTTGAGTCCCATACATATGAAATTTTTTGTTGGGAAAAAAAATTAAAATCTACATTCTAAGAATCTATTCTAAAAATCCATTCCAAGAATTCAATGGTGAAAACTATAGTGCTATATGACCTCAATCATTGCAATGCTAAAAACTATAGTATTGAGCTATTGTCTAAATTACGGTCCTCCAAAACCATTACAATATACATGGGTTAGTGGTCATTCAAAGTCCTTTATATGTAGTGGTCTTAAGCAAATTCACATTAATCCCTAAATGCTCAAACTACATTTTTTGGCAATATAGCAATTTAAGGCAACTCACCACAAATGGAGTTTTTAATTTTTTTATCTTTGAAATTTAAATTCAACATGTGCCCAAGGAATAGAGTTAAGGCCCAATAATTTTCATAACTTTTGACTATATGGTTTTAAAGTTCTAGATGATATATACTTTTAACTACTCATTGGGCATTTGGATAGCAAAAAAAGTCTTTAAAAATCACTTTTTTAAGAAATTAAAATTTGAAATTTTTTCTCTAAATTTATATATACTTGGAAAGATTTGAATCATTCGGTTTTAATCAATGAGTTAAAAATTATGAGGAGTTTCAGTTTGTGGGAGTTTGTGGGTAGTTATTGACTTTCTACTTGGAGAAAACTTTGAAATCCTTTATTTAACTCAATTTTCAATATTTTTGGAGAAAAATCAAAATATTAGGTGTAGATTGTTTATTACAACATTACAACTATTGGAATTGGTATTTTTCTATTCCATAAATAAATGATTAACAATTTAGTATTTTGAATCATTCTTTCTATTTACTATTTTTTTCCTGTATCATATAAATGTTGTACAATTCCAAATGATCTAGAAATTTTCAACATGTAAACAACTTGACTTGAAGAATGAATTCAAAAAGTAACCATTTTTGAAACATTTCTTTATACAAATGTGACCTTATAAAGTGCAGCTGCCCAACTTTTTGCAAGGCCTCTAAAAGGACTATTTTTACCACTTCAAATGCTAATATCTTGCAATCTACATGGTAGAAAATTTTTGAAATATTTTGCACATCTTTTCAAAGTAGCATACTACAAGCACTTGTGGATACAATGTTACATGTGTTCGAAAATGTACTTTTTCTAAATCTTTTTTCCTAAAAATTGGTACTTGTACTAGAAATGACAATTTTGGAGCAATTTAGTGAAAACATAGTCAAAATCATTTAGAAATTATTGAGAGCTACATCCTCAGAGCCATCGATGACAATGATATTGTTGTGATCACTTGTGACTATCCTGGAGTATCATTTGCAACAACAAAACCATATGAATCATGATGATAAAAATTAGTACCTTTGCAAATTTTGCTTTTGATTATAGGACACATTTTCTAAGGGATAAAATACCATCTTCAGGAAGAAAAAAACTTCAAAAATTTTACAAGAAAAAAATTCAATACAATTGTTAAAAAAAACTATAGTTGTTTGAGAACATTACCTAGAACCACATAATTGTACCCTATACCTTCTTGTGCCTTGCCCAACTCTGTTGCCCAATTAATAAACTAACAATTTTGATTTGTATGCTCAAAAATATTTAAATCATATCATCCATATCAATGGCACTTAAATTAACCATATATTTCTAGAGTATTGAGGTCCTATTATATTCTAGCCCACCTTGATAAATAGGCAAAATCCAAGAAATTAAAGGGGTACACTATCTATAACACACCATGGGTAATAGAATGCCTAGAAAAGTACTTTACCAACTATTTCCTCAATTTATACTTGAAGTATGTTACAGCCCTTTTGATGAGATAAGTACAAGCTTAAAAGTGTTTTTTTTCTTTGCAAGCAAAGTACTATACTTGGTGTATTCTTCAAAATTTTAATCAATTTGTTCAAGTGTTACATTCCTATGGACATACTAAAAATATTCCTTACCTTTGTCTTTTATACAATATGCCAACATTCCAATGAAAGTATAGAGTCCGGTATTACAAAGTGTTTTGGTAAGAATGGAGTGCCCTACTAGGACCTCCTAAGTAGTGTCCCAAACAAGATAAATTTTGATGTGTTTGCTAACTATGGCCACTGAAGTAGCTAAAAGTTGGCAAACCATTTGCAAGTGCATTTTGGATAGAGCTCTTCTTTCTTTGATGGAATAAACCCAAAGATGCACTATTTTTCAATAAATTCTTTAAACTCTTCTAAAAGCTCAATAGAAATGTTAGCACTTCCCACAAAATAATAACACTAACATCCATTTCTTTGGATTGTGGAGGAACTCATTTCTTAAGATTTTTTTCAAGGCAATTTTTTTAGGGTATTTTTTTTTTAAAACAATTTTTTTATTGTCTCTCACTATAACAGAAAGAGGTGTTTTAAAAGAGTTTTAAAGTATAGTTCTAGACATAAGATTATAAGTAATGACCTTTAAAGGATTTTCAACAAAATTTTACTAGAAACACAAGTTTTCACAAAATATTTACTAAAAATCTCTTAAAAGGTCATTACTTATAGAACTATTATACTACTAGGACTATACTTGAAACATCCCATTATCTTGTAGTGTACCCTCAAGCATAGAGGATCATCAATTGCATGCGACTTGCTTGCAAAATTTATTGAGAGTATTGTCAGAGTTGCCCCTACACTTGCCATCATAGTCCTTGTATTGAGGTTCCAATTCTCTATAAATGTATAGTGGGATGTTATGGTAGAACTACCTATTTTTGATAGTCCCCCTTTCCTGTCATGGCGTCATAAACTAACCTATTGTGGGCAACAATTAGATGCATTGTTCATTGAAAATGATTTTGTGTTTGTACCTTCATCTCTATTCCTTCTTGGCTTAGGGAGAAGTGCCAAAGCTAACTATAATAGGTGAGTCTATAAAACTGGAATGGATCCACATGAAAAATCCACATTTATAATGAATAAAATATTCATTTGATGAGCATTTTTTATTTATTTTTTCCTCTTTTTTTTTGCATGATTAATTCACTGATCCATCCATCCAGAGCTGCCTGTACAATCGACCCACGGCGTGGCGAAAACCTTGTGAGTATATATCCAGGTGCGCCTGGCGGCTACCAACACTCACTCTTAAAGGACAGCCGCAGAGCCCTCCAGTCTGCCCTTCTCACTCCCTCTCTTACTTCCATTATCTCACTCTCTCGCTCCTTCGGCTCTCCCTTGACTCACTTAGATTAGAGCGCTGGTCGGTACAGTCCACATTCGACGTACTCAAGGTCGAGCTTTCGTGCTTCGCACCGGTCCGTCGTGTTAGTTAATTACCCACTTTCGGTGCAAATTTCTTTCCCTGCCGCAAATGCTCTAGAATTTGCACTGCTTTAGAGATCTGTATGGTTTTTCTTTGCCTTCAGACTCTTGCATTCACAATGTTATGAAATTCAAAGAGATTGTGGCAGAATTTGATTCTTGACGTCTCAAATTAAAATCCGTGTGCAACTAGCTGCTGTTCTATCATTAAATGTCAACTCAAAGAGTGATCGTAACAAGGAAAGTCAGAATCTGGTCTAGATCGATGAGGCACCGACAGATTAGTTGACCTGTGGAAGGGGAATTACACAAATTTATTGAAGAGGAAGATTGAGGCCGACGTACGTATTAAAGTTATGAAAACGGAGGGTGCTGTCGGCGACGTACTTGGGAATTCATGCTACCTGTAGTGCTAAGTTCGTAATTACAGCTTCAATGTTTTCCCAATTAAGCTGTCCTATGTGATGCATCTAGCTAATGCCGCTTCTTAATGTGCGTGCTGGTTCTGAGTGCACGCCTTGATTTATTTATTGTGCACAGATCGAACTGGTAAGGCTCGTATTTTATAGTGCACTGGTCGATAGACGCGATGGGATCGAGCTTGTGGGAGAAACTGGGGCTGCCGCTGTTGATTGGCGTTGCCAGTCCAATTCTAGTCGCTGCTCTCTGTTTCCTGAGCGTTCGACTTTGGAACTGCTTGATGAAACTGATCAAGACACGGTCAGCAGGTCTGATGCCTCCTTTCTGAATTCCAATTCTTGCTCGAATCCTAGAATGGCTGTTAGTGTACCTCTCTGCGCTTTCGTCGAAGTGTTTAATTCTCTCGCGTTGACTTGAAAGATTGCAGCCTCGAAAACTACAATCGTCTAAATGTGGCTGCTCTGTCTTTGTGCAAAATGATGACATGTTTATCTTCCTTCTTGCACAGCTGGGGAAAGTGCTCACGATCAGCCTCTCCCTGATAGCGATGCATGCCGCTCATGCGCAAATGGAGTGCCTGATTTGGAAATGGGGAACGGCTATGGCCCTACTCAGGGTGAGATTCGTTCTTGCTCCTTTCGGGTCCAGGATTTGTGAACTTCTTATCAACTTTGTGAACTTGAACATCGAATGGTGATGATGAGGTAATGAATCAAGGAAATTTGGGATTTGCTAAGGTTGTTTCCTTTTTACTGATGCTGGTGAAAGCAAAAATGTAAACTGGTGATTTGATGTCTCAGTGCTCGTCTCTAAGAGAGGGTCCGAACCTTCATCCACTGTTTTTATTCTCCTGCACTCTCGTGAAAATTGGATAACTTTACTATTCAGTACTACTAATAAAACAGGGGAAGACAAAGCTGGAGAAGAGTGTTGGGAATGCGTGAGGCTTAGTATTCTTTGGGTTCTTCCATTCGCATCCTGGGGGATTTTCTTGACTTTTTAATCTTCCGATGCACAGGTGGCGAGGCCATGACTGAGCCTGAATCGGAACTGCGAATTGTGAATGGCAACCAAGGTGAGAAATCTTGCACAAACTATAAACTTTACCTCTCTCCGTGCTGCACAACGATCGTTTCTTTGTGAATCGACTCTGTTATTGGAAAGCAATTGTTAGATGATTGCGCTGAATTTGAACATCCTCCACTGGTCAGTGGATTTAGAACTTCGGGACATTAGGTTTCTTTCGGTTGGAATTGGCTTCGTTTGGAACGTCACGTCCTACTGATGTGCACCCTATATCGCCCACTTCACTTAGTGCATTCATTCTAGACTGATGCCATTCTTGCAGAGGAATAGAACGAAGAAGCATTTATTTGAATCCAGTATTTAATGGATGAGATTTCAGGGATTGAACATTTGAGCGATCAAGAGGTTCATCCTGCAGTAATCAAATCTCTTGTGACCAGTACGTCATTTCCGTGGCCTTCCACCAGTGTATCCATGGAGTCACATCTACATTTTTATCTTTTCTATGAATCACGAAGATTCATGCTGTTCAAGAGACTTGATCAACGAAAATCCAGACCATAGATTATTGTAGGAGTTTTCTTAAGACTATTTTACAACGAAATCGCTTTAGTATGTTGCATTCATTTAGGAAACATACTAAAGCAGGCTAATTATATATTTCGGCAAGCTTCCCAATAGTAGGATGTTTAGTTTTGATGTTTGCTCTTGGGTTGCAGTCCCCAAGACCCAGGGCACTGGAGATGCCGCAAGAGTAGCCCTTGTGCGTGTCGAAATGGACGTTCCTCATTCCCAGGAACAGTAAGTTCATGGACTTTCAGGAAAGTCAGCTGTGCAGTCAATGTTCCATCTCCTTCTCTTTCTTAGGATGGTGAAGTTCTACTAATTAGAACTCAGTTCTAAAGATTCTGAAGTGAAAGGCTAAGTTTTGTTGTCAACGTCTTTGCAGGCTGCTGAATGAAGCACCAGTCGAGAAAGGTTGTCAATGTTGGTCATGATTGTGGCACTGCTACTAAAGCATTCTATGGAAGCACTTCAATTATCTTTCTTCTCTTGGGTGAAGTTCTCGCTGACTCCACATCACGTCAATCCGGATTACCCCATGTCCTGTAGCTACATTGTGTTTATCCTTGAAGGATTAATTGCATGACAGATTGAAGAACTCCATCCCACTGAAGTCATGGGTTGGAGGAAAGTGAAGAGAATGTCCATTGACACTTATGCTACATACCTTCACTAGGAGGGAGATTCTTTTTTAGTGCCTTACTACGTTTTTCATCTATAAGTAGTAAGGGGAGGAGGGGCAAGTGTATGTGTTGGTAATAAGGTGAATCATTTTTGGTAATGGGGGGATGTTTTAGTTCAAGGTAGATAGAGGTGGTAGTACTTGGTTGTTTTCTATTTTATGTTTGTAGAGCAAAATGTATGTGGCAATGTTTATATTAGAAGGAGTTTTGGATATGCATGAATTGGGGATTTTAAAATCTTGATGTAGAGTGTGGGAGGAGGTTGAATGTATTGTACCTTTGGGCTCCCACAATGATGACATTGAGAGGTTCTAGATACCATGTATTCAAGCTTCAAAATCCTTTATTGTATATGTTCTTCATGCCACTATATTTTAATAAAACTTTTGGAAGCAGTGTCATTCAAATATGCAATTGCAAGTCTTCTATAAGTCTTCAAATCTTCAATTTTGTTTAAATGTCTTTGAATGATTAATTGCACCTTGAAGCAAGAAAAATCACTTAAAGATGATAGAGTCAAGTTTTGTGACCTCAAAGCCAAAAAAAACAAGTATATACTATGCATACATTGAATAATTGTAAATGAATGTTCCAAGCATATAAATTTCAAAAAATGATATGAATTGAATATAATTCAATGATTTGTAGAACCATTACATACAAGCTATGTATAATACATGGGAAGAACATTTATTTTTTAATGTAACAAAAATGTTGCTTTACAAGCACCACCACCATGACTCATAATCATGGTTGTCATAGTGGACGGACAATGGTTCACCTGTCCGTTAGAAGTCCCACCCGTCCGATACAGTCAACACATAGTTGACTTTCTAATAACGGAAAAATAGGCCACATGGATGCCATGTGGATTAAGGAATATGTTGGGCGCAGACGAGATCGTCAAGGTGCAGACGAGATTCTTTTTTGGAATGAAAGTTACAAAATTAAAGCCGTCCGGACCGTCCGGTTCAATGACCCTAACTCGCCCGTTATAACAACCATGCTCATAATCATACTTTGATATGGTAGGATAGTAAGGGAAAATGAAAAGTATCCCCCACCTTGCATGCACCAATGGAATATATATAGTATAGCAAGTTCGTCAAATATTACTATGTTTTCACAATCATTTAGTGCCTAATTTTTTTTGCGATGCATCTACAAAGTAGAGGATTCTTGCCTTTCTTAAACTCTTTTTTGATTGGTTGCAGCTCACAACTTACAACCTATAGAAGAGAGAGATGAACAATGCCAAAACAAGTCATTAATTTTTGAAGAATCAAGGTTATTTAATCACAAATCACGTTTATCTACAATTCAAGCATCCCCTATATAGTCCATTAAATGGCTACCTACTATAGAGTGCCAATTTGAAGGTTTGACAAGTTTTGCCAAAAAATAAAATCTTTTTACTCTTCCCATCAAGTACACCTTTCTTGTGGGCATATTGAATTCCAATGATTGCTACTATGTCAACTCTCTTGGCAAGCTCTTTAAAAGGAAAAGATAAGGCAAAATATTGTCATGATTCAATTTTGACTATCTTCAATTGTAGAACTAGTCTTTTTGCATTCATCCATTTTTCTTTTGTGGTATGAAGTATCACAACTTTGAGCTGCACTACAAGGATTCTCATAGATGTTTTAAATGTGAATTAGTTTGGAGGGCCACTATTTTGTCAATTTGAACAGTCAAAATTTAAAAGACCATAGGAGATGTAGGGATGCTCTTAGAGAATTCAATCATTGTTGTATAGTAGAAATCCAATCCAATTGGGCAAAAGTTTTGGTTGTGTGTCCTAGTTTCAAGTTGTTTTGTGTACCATAGAGGTCGAACCACAATGAAAGTACTCATTTTGGTGGTGTTCCAAGAGCCTCTCCATTAAACTTGTTGTCCCAACCAAAAATGCCAAGTCAATTGGGCTACAAGGAGAAGAGGCCCCACTTAAGGCTTGCAACCCAAAGCCAACCAAGGAGGTTTATAGGTAGATTACCTTATGCACTATTAAAACTCAGGTTTTGTGAGCCCACTCATTGGATTTTGTGGCACGGTCCTAATATGAGGCCCCTTGTGATTTGAATGATGAACTCTTAATAAGGCCAACATTGTATAGGGTTTTTAATTGAAAATTAAAAACAAAATTGTTCAAACAAGTCTAATTAACCCCTAAAGGACCAACCTTTGTTTTTTGGCTATATAGATTTTTTGGGCAAGTCATTGTAATCAGAAATTTTCATATTTTAGGCTAAAATTCTAAGAGAAGGTGCGGACAAGAAATATCTTTCATAAGCAACAAATATCATGACATTTGGAAATAGGAGTCAAAAGTTATAGCCTAAAATGTTATTTTTTTTGGTAACTAGGCAATTTGGGCAGATTAGAAAAAATCACTTTTTACAAAAACCAAAATTTGAAATTGGTTTCCTAGACTTATATATGCAAGGAAAGCTTTGAATCATTCCATTTTGATCAATGAATCAAAAGTTATGAGGATTTTTTGTTTGTGGGTAGTTATGGATTCCCTACTCTAAAATAAACTTTGAAATCCTTTATCTCATCCAATTTTCAATATTTTTGAAAAAAAATAAAATACTAGGATGTAAATTGTTTATTACAAGATTTCAACCATTGGGATTGTCATTTTTCAATTCCATATTTTAACTCTTAATACTTTAGTATTTTGAGTCATTGTCTACTACTACCTACTTACTATTTCTTTTTCCTATATATAATACAATTTCAAATGATTTGAAAATTTTCAAGCATGTGGAAAAATTGTCTAGGAAAAATAATCCAAAGAAGCACCATCATTTTGGTCATTTTTTCATATAAAAATGAGCTTGTGAAGTGCAGCTGCCCGACTTTCCATAGGGCAGAAAAAATGATTTTATTGAATTTGAATGCTTGTATCTTGCAATCCATGCGGTAGAAATGTCTCAAAATTTTACCACATGTTTTCAATACTACCCACTACAAGATCCTATGGTTATATATGTCAAAAGAAGGGTTTTTTTCAAAAATTTGTTACTTGTACTAAAAATGACAGTTTTTGCATGTTTTATGTGGAAACATAGTCATAGAACTTTAGGGATTAAGCTAATTTAAGTGGTTTTCGAAGCTAATTGCTTTAGATAGCAACTAGCTTCAATATTCACTTGCTTAATTATGTAAGTGTGGAATTGAAGAAAGGAACTTATTTATACAAGTGGAGTAGTGGTAGGTAAAACAATCCATGTAGGATATGTACACAATTAGGATTAATAGGAGCTTAACCACTTGCAGTTAAGTCAAATGCAAGATTTGTGTTCAAAGTCAAATTTTAGATCCCATGTAGGCATAAGTAGAATAATTTTTTTTTTAAAACTTTGAACTAGGTTATTGCAGGGAATTAATTTTCATCTCCGAAAGTCCATTTGAAATTTTGAGACTTCAACTAAAAATTAAAGCCAAAATTTCGGGAAGGTTGCAAGGGACATTTTTTTGGGAAATTTTCAAATACCTTCTTTGAATTTCGTCCATAACTTTTAGTTGGAGTTTCAAATTTCAAATGGATTTTGGGAGATGAAAATTTAACTTGATCCCTAAATTAATTTAATTCAAAGTGTTTTGAAAAAAGTTATTCTACTATGCTTAAATGAGGTCCAAAATTTGACTTTGAGCACAATTCTTACATTTGACAATAAGTAGTGTATCTTTGAATTATCTCATAGCCTTTGAGGATTCATGATGGACTATTAATTTTTCTATAAAAGCAACTTCTTCACCTTCATTCTCACCAAATGTCCACAAAATTAGTCTTTTGCATTGCCATAAAAAAAAATTCTTGATGGTAAATCATTGGACTATTTTTAGACATTTGCTTCTTTTTTCCCACAATTTTGTGTGAGTGGAAGGTGCATTTGAGTACAAAGTAATCAATAATCATAGTTAAGGTATATTAAAGTACCTTAATCTTGATTATTTAACACTTTCTACTTGAATTTTGAGCCATTGACAAGCATTTGACATTGTGAGTGAAGGTGAACAAGAATAAGTGAAAATCAATTCGTTAAGCGAGAAAAAAAATAGTTTGCGGGATCCTTGCAGGGTGTGAAGCAGCCCTCATGAGGCCTCATTTTTTCTCTAATGCATAAGAGTAGGACCATGACAATTTGCCATCCACCATCTTCAATTAATGCACCACACATGGTGACCACTCAATGTTTGGGGTCTATGATTCCATCATAATGAATTTGGGGTCTTTGATTCAGAATATGAATTCAGAATTTGCAAATTTTATCATGTGACAAATAAAAAATTCCAGTGTTTTCTACAAGGGTAAAACACGGGGCAATAGAGGGGGTCAATCCTCCCGGGACCAATGTTTAGAACCTCATCAATCTCCCACGCTGCAGTGGAATTTCTGACTGAGTTCCTTTCTGGAAACGTTCCAAGACTGACTTGACTTGGTCCATTTTTGCAGCCTCTATCATATCAGTCCCTCAGTCGTTGACCATTCATATGTCAAAAAGTTACACAATTATCACAGTCAATGTCACTCTTTGTGACGTCCAAAAGTGTTTCCTGTGGCTTAATAAATCTGTCGTCATGCAAATCCAAAGCTGCCTAAGGGTTGTCCAACAGTGAAAACACGGAACTAGGAATCTCTGAAACCGAATGATAGTCAGAGAAACTGCTCCTCTCTATGCTGCTAGTGCTTATCCTATCCAATTACTGTATAAGAGCTGCACTAGCTCTTGATCGACTTCAAACATGTAACACCAATGGGCAAGAAAATGTCACCCATTGAGGACAAGGAGAGCTCTTAGGAGAACGTTATGGAACATAACTGGCTTGGCATGCACGCAATTCCTGACGTAGTGATCGATCTCGCATTAGAAAGTCCACAACGCGAATTTAAGTTACGCCATAGAATCTAACCTTCAATCTCGATCAGGCCTGTTTTCATTTTCCACAAAGGAAAGTGCTGAGCATGCAGTACAACTGTTTCTGAATGATACAAATACTCCGTCAGTAATGTAAGCACGAGAATCACGTGCACCACACGACAGAAATTGGCCAAAACATGGTCGATTTGTTGCTTCTTGTTGTTGCTTCCCAAGCTTGTTGCCATGGCAGCACCAAAATCACGGTTTTAGTGTGGAAGATCCAGCGTCTTCCGAGAATGCCCACGTCTGGAAGCTGCTACCATTGGAATTTGGTGACGACTTCAACCCTTGCGAACTCATCACCGAGTAATGCGAATACGGCTTCGAATTCGGCAACGCCGGAAGCTCCATCACTGCACTTGCCTGCTGCAGCCACTGATTCACCACGCGCATGGACGGCCTCTCACTCGGGTTCGGAAGACAACACAACAAGCCCACACGCAACGTGTTAGCGATCATCTTCGTCTCCTCGAAGGGTACAAGCTTGGGATCCGCCATAGTGATGATATTCCCCGCTTCATATGCTCGCCACACGCTGTCCAGAAGTATTGCATCATCTTCCTGCATTGTCAAGGGCCTTTTCCCACACACCACTTCTAAAAGGAGGATTCCGAAAGCGTACACATCTGTTTCTTTCGTTGCTCTTCCAGTGTACTGCATCTCGGGTGCCATGTATCCCAATGTGCCAGCGAGTAATGTCGTCTTCTCCAGTTTGTGGTGGTCGATGAGACGCGCGAGCCCGAAGTCACCTAAGTAGGCGTTGAAATTCGCATCCAGCATAACGTTGCTGGATTTGACGTCGCGGTGGAGGACGCATTGCACCCACTCCTCGTGCAAATACGCTAACCCTGATGCCACTCCTGCGAGTATGTTGCGCCGCACGTTCCAGGGGAGCCCCTCAGGATGCGTGGAGTTGTTGCTTCGGCTTGGGTGGAGCCATTTGTCTAAACTGCCGTTGCTGAGAAAGTCGTAGACGAGGAGCAGCCGTTCTTTCGCTTGACACCAGCCTCGGAGTTGGAGGAGGTTGCGGTGGCGGATCTGTCTGAGGCTGGTGGCTTCAGCCAGAAAGCTCTCCTCGCCTTCTTCTTTGTTGGTTTTGATTCGTTTGACGGCGACCAGAGCGCCGGAAGGAAGGGTTCCCTTGAAGACGTCCCCGAAGGAGCCGCCGGAGAGAAGCTCGCTGTCGCTGAAATTCTTGGTCGCTCGTTTGAGCTCGCGGTATGTGAACGCGCGCGGGGTGCTGTTGGAGGAGCTTAAGCTCAACATTGCCAGCTTCTGCGTCGCGGAGCTGCGGTTTGAGGTTTTGTGTCTGAACATGAAGAAGTAGAAGAAGATGCCAAAGAACGCGACCCCCAAAACGCCTGCGCAAGCGATACCTACAATTGCCAAGATCGGCGGCTTCCGCGGGGTGTGGGGTGGGTTCGGAAGCGCGCTGCTATTGAAGCTCCAAGCTCGGATTCGGTGAATCTCACGAGACCAAAACGTGCTGCCGCTAAACCCTACATACATGTCCTCGTGCTCCAGAACTGAACCATCCAAACGAAGCTCCGTAACCCTAATCACGGGCTCCACTGGTTTTCTTCCGGTAGCTAATGACCCATTACGAAACCGAACCTCAAGAACCTCCCCTACACTATCATAATCAACCCAAGCTGTGAACTCCCCCTTGTCGCCACAAAAAAACGCACACTCCTTGGTGTCATTACCACAAAGATTATACGTGCGTTCGCTAGTATTCCCATTCCTGCTAACAATCACCCCGATGCTGCTATCACTGGAATCGCTAAATCCAGAGAGATTCGTGAGGGCGCTGTCAAACTTCACCGCCAAGACACGATTCGCAGAGGTCGTGTCCGCGTAATCGAACACACACATGCCCTTCCCGCGTCTCGTGTACTCCGTGGCGGTGATGTTCGCGCTTCCCACGAACGTGAACACCATGCCAGCACCACAGTTGGTGGAATTCGCCTCCTGCTGCAGAAACGCGAAAGTGAAGGAGGTGTTGAACGAAGCCGCTCGCCCCGAGTGACGGTCCACCATGCGCACGCGGTCCTTGTATAACAAACGCCCGCATTCCTGGTCGAGCAGTCCTGTTTCGTAGGACCGGTGGTTCATGTCAAAAGACTCTAACGTCGAGTTGTAACTGATGTCGTCGACCTGCAATAGCCGCCCATCGTTGGACACAAACGAAGGGAAGGAGAAGCTCGTGCTGCTCTGCGCTTCTACACGCACATGATATCGATCGCACACGAGAATTAATACCAGCAGCACCACCAGAAGCTCCAACAAGGTCCCCATGGATAGGAACTAGCTCAATACTGTCAACAAGCCATCACCTTTGCAACGCCGAAACCTGCGATGGACCGGTTGGCTGACCTGATGCGCTTCATCTGCACAGGGGGACTATCTCTGCTTCCCAGATTGCCATTCCCGGATCACAATAAGGAAATGTGCCACTGAGTGACCCTGCTAGCTAGCCTGCGCAGGCGGTTGTCCTTGATGCCTGCCGCTCCTAGTTACTGCAAAATGATCGCAAAAACTTCTGATAAATTCAAGGAAGGATAAGAACAATAATCTGCTGTGCATATCACCAGTGTCGGTACGCAGAAGAGCACAAACCAAGCTTAGTTAGCTATCCATGTGATATGCATCCCAAATGCTGTGAGCTTTGGTTCAGACGGAAATGAGTGACCGGGTGAAGGTACACGCAGAAGCTTGCCGCGTAGTACTGGAGGTTACAGTGCGTTACTTGCTAGGACTGGCTTGAAAGTCTTTTCCACGGGTTGTGTGCCAAAAAAAATATAAAAAAAGGTCTTGTTGACTTAGAGGGCCTGCTTTTGCGGTGGTTCGTCGAGTCATGGCAGTGGTCAACTCACTGGGAGAGGAATATATTGTGGTTTAGTTGGCTTTCTTGACCAGTTTTGTTACTTGATTTAGGAGAAACGAACACCACCGAGCAGCTTAATATTGGGGTCACTTTCCATTGCACAGGTCAAAGCAAGGAGGTTTATTGGTGCAAAATTGATCAGTATTTGTTCAGCGCTGTTTGAAATTGTTTAGTGGTTTTGTTCAATTTCGACTTCACATAAGGTAAAACAGCCCATAACGGACCTTTTACCCATTACAGACTTCTAAGAATGATCCCATTATGGTTTTCTTTTAGTGATTGAGATTTGGGCCACATTCAAAGTCTTAGCTAACTGGAATGGAGTGATTAGTGACCACAATAGGAACTTTCAGATTTTTAGTGTTAGTTCATTGTAGGAAGTGCCTTTTCAGGTCTTGTATGTTAGAAAATATTGTGATTGTCATAGGTGAAAAAGATGAGCATTATGGATCAGTTTTGGTTGGTTTTGGGGTAGTCTACAGACTCTTTTAGGCCGTGATGTGCTAAACACTTTAGAAATTCATAACAAATTCAGACTTTGTCGAAAAAATATAGTTTCAGATGCTCTCACTATTTGTATCACTTGGCTATCTATAGAAAGAAAAGTAGAAAATTTCACAAATGACAAGAGGGCAAACCCCCCATTTGGTCCGTAATAGGCTGTTGTACCTTAGTTAGCCCAAGTATGAGGTGATTGTAGAGCATCACTTAGAATGTCCCTTACTGGCACATTTGAGCCCCTTCGCTTGTCTTGATTACCCGTGAGCATAATCTTGAGGAATATTGATGGGAAAAATACCAACATTGCTAACTGTGTGTCATAAATAAATTTGACGAGTTTTTTAAATCTTGTTATTACATGATGCTCATTAATTTTATTAAGAGCTTTGCTCCCATGTTGAATTAGGTTGGATCCCAATCAGAAGCTCCGCCAATTCTGCTCGTGTTGAAGTGCTTCCAAATGCAATCATTCTTTCCTAAATCTCGAGACAAGGGCATGTCCTACGAAGCAAAATTATAAAACTGCACTCCGATTTGCCAGTCTTCCACCAGACTGCTCGATCCATGAAGCAAGAAATGGTTGCTGGTTGCAGACGTTTTGGTCTTGGAAATCGACCCTAGTAAGCATTTTATTATACCCCATCGACCTTGCTTTGACTTGTGCGAATCCATTGTTTCCGAAAGTATTAAGCACCGGGGCATTCATGCATTCATTCATACAATGTGCCAGAACAATGAAAGAATAACAAGGTGAAGGATACCGTAATCACTCACTGCATCCCCGACATGGACACTCATGCATCACTCATGGTCAAGTGGCGTGCAGACTAAGAGCAATACCGCCAATTGTCCAAAAAAAGGACGGAGGACTTTACTACTCCTGGCTCGCGGATGGTGGCAGCAGCCAGTGAGTCACGCGGATTACTGCACTGGCTGGGATGAGAGCAGAGCAGAGCAGAGCAGCTCGGTGTTAATTTACGGTGGGAATGGAATTGGTGTCGAGACGGAACTGGCGGCAGCCAGAGACGGATGAATGCCCGACGCAACCGACTCCGTCAACGCCGCGGCTCTTGCAAAACCGTCGCCGAGGGTTGGTGCATTTGGGGGACTGGGTTGACGGTTCGGGACACGGCTCTTTGACCCTGCCCTGCGTAGGATTCTTCGTGGATTTTTCCACGTGGTGATGAACTATAGAATGAGAAGAAGACTATTTTTGCTATTTATAACTGTTGTGATCCTTGTTCATTCATTTGAGTTATATAATTTACTATAATAAGTAAAAATTGGGTGTTTGAAATCTTGATCCAAATTGAGAAAAAATTGGCAAAAAGTTGCTCCAAAAAAACCTCAAAGTTCCTATAGGCTTGGTCAATTATTGGTGACAAATTGCTAAAAAATAATTTTGTTGATAGGATCGGGTCAAAGTATTTCTACTCCTAGACAAGGACTCGGCTATAGCAAACTAGTGATGCAAAGAATGAGGCACCTACACAAAGTGGTCTAATCCAATCTTCTACATTGCAACTTCTAACTAGATCCTTGCATGTTGGTAGTTTTCAACGAGGATATGTGCATCACTCGAATTCTTGCAATATCTTTGATTCTTGCAACCATATGGAGGACTATTCTTGATTGAATAAACTGATATTAGGGAATATCATGGCAATATAAGCAACGACAAATTTTATATTTTGAGAGGAGTCATTGCAAGAAACATTTGTCCTATCTTTTGTCCCCTTGGTCTCCAACAAGTGGTTTTGGGCTCATAACTTTTGCTTTGCATGTCTATTTTCTATGAAATTTGAACGGAAGATAAATGTAGTAGTTTAGACATTCAATAATTTTTTCTAATTTATTTATTATTTTTAAACTACCCTTGATTGGATGTCTACCTCGGCCATTTTAGGGGATTGAGTACTATTTTCAATCCAATAATACGAATTTGAAAGTGAAAAATGGAATATAAAGAGTTATACGAAAGTTACACAAATCTATCAAATACTTTTTTTAAATAGAAAATTCTCCACCTTCCACATGTGCTCAAAATGCACTACCTAGGTACACATGTAGAGAATACAATTTTTTTTTCCAAAGATGAAAAATGGTTATAAAGAAGCACCTTCAAGTAAGGAAATTTTATTTTATTTTTTAGAATTAATTTTTTTTTACTATTTTCTAAAAATAAAATTTGAAAGTATCTATTTTCTAGCATTTTTCTAGACCTCTTTTGTTGTGCGTAACTTTTAAAGATAAATTTTTCTAAGCTTGAATTTTAACACATATACTTTTTTTAATGCTTTATAAATTTTCCATATTTTATTTTATTCTTAAAAAATTATTCCCAAAGTTACAATACTCCTATACAAAGGTTGTTTTAAGCCAAATACAACAAGTGTTTCTTAAAACTACCCAGACCTATTTTTAAAGTGTAAGATGGAATGCTTTGAGAATTATTAGAGGGACTTTAAACCTTAAGCACTCAAGCAACCAATTTTTTGGTCGCTACCCGACTTCAGACAAAAAAAAAAAATTTCAACTCTTTTCTTCTTTTTGTAAAAGATTGTGTTGTCTTTCAATATTTATATTCAAATCTAAGATCGCTATGGTTGGTCAAAAACTATAAGAGAAATAGCATACAAAATTTAGATTTGTCTAGTGTTGAAAAATGTATTATTTTGGGAAATTTTTGGTATTTTTATTATTAGATCTTATGTATTTTTTCACAAATCAATAGAAACCACAATTTTGACCAATCAAAAAAATTCAAATGCTAAAGAGAGAAATTGTCCTTTTGGTGAATTTTTGAAGTTATATCTTCAAAATTCATTTGAAGGGAATCTAAAAGCATTTTTATAATTTCAACCATACATGATACTTTCTAATTTTTACACTTCACATTATCTTTGTTGATGCAAACTTCAAAAAAATTATAGAACTTATATTTTATAACACATTTGTGTTTTGTTCAAACCCCTTGGGCTTTTAGGGGTTAAGCATTTTTCATTTAGTTTAGCTACGCACTAGACATTGACTAAATTGTCGTGGAAGTATTCTCAATAGTAATGAGCACTGAGAGGACTTGAAAGAGTAACTGCCAAACTATATGCTCCTCCTAAAATTTTTATCTGAGGAAAATTTATGGATCTTATTATTTACCAAAGATGATAAAAATTAAAAAAAAATTTAATCCAAAATTGGGCTATTTGAAGACAAAATTTACCAAATTAGCTTACTACAAATTAAGGGGGCACATTATTATATTTGTCTTACAGGAAGTCACTAATTACAAGCTAGCATGTGGATTGTTTTTCCCATGTTATAATAGAACATCTCTAGTAATATTGCAACAATGCTAGTAAGTGCAAACATATGAGTCTTGAGCCTTAGTATAATTAGTTATCTTACAATGATTGAAGGTGCTTGTAGCATAAACACTAATAATATACATTTCTATAACATAGGTACCCTATAATCAAGGAAGGTTTTTATAATACAAACACCTATAATATAAGTGTATAGATTTCTAGGCTTGTGTGTTCTTGAGCATAGGCTCACATAGTAGCAACCCTTATGTAAAGGTGGAACTACCTTAACCATTTATCTAATTGGTGTAGCCATATCTCCAATTTTAATGGGATTTTGGTCAATTAATTACATTTCAAGAAATAATGATTCTATGATCCATTTGTTGATGCTAAAATAAACCACTTTGAACACATGAATAACACTAAAATTTTATTCCCTTTGGGACCAAGTATACGCTCAATGTACACATTAAAACTCATACAACTAAAGGTCATACAAAGTCAATTTTTAATGGATGTTTTCAAAATTCTCATACATAATACAAACATTCACTCCCTTTATAGAAATTAAGAAATAATTTCAATTATATGCCTAGATCAAAAGTTATGTTCCCCAAAATAATACAAGCAATTCAAGCAATTTGAGCATCTTTTGAACATCTTTTGCTAAAACCTTCATCAAATTTTGAAATTTGATATGCATATAACAAATTAAATATGGCATAAATTTTTGAAATAAAACTAGTTTTAGTTTTCAAACTACATTCTAAGAGGTCCCAAACTTTATTAGCTAAGTTGGGGTTGTTTTGGAGAAGGACATTTACTTTCAACTTCAAGCCCTATTATCTTGCAATATGTGAAGTCAAAGTCATTGAAAATTTTCCCACATACTCCAAATGTTTGTCTTTAATTTTTCTCAACATTTGGATTTCGAATAAAAAATTTCGTCATTGCACAAGAATCATCAAAAAATGACTAGTGTATTTACTATTAACTTAACCTCCTTTCACTATAGGATAGTTTAGAATAAGCTAGAGTTCATATTTACTTCTAAAATTTTGCAAGAGCATACCTATTAAGATTTAAAATTCAATTATTGAGAGATGCAAATACATCAAGAACAAAAATTTTACTTCAAGAGGGCTCGAAACCTGCTAACCATGTTTCGCAAGAATGAAATTTGTTTATTTTCTTACTTCAAACATTATAATTCTTTAATCCACATGGTCAAATGAGCTAAAACTTTTCCAACACATTTTTATAGTAGTTTTCTACACTTTTGTTGGGTCGAAGTTAAAAGAAAGTTTCATTTTTAATTTTGGATAATGCACAAAAAAATGGTAGTTTTAAACAATTTGTGTTGAAAAACATCCTTGGTCCTATAGAGAAAATTTGTTTTGAAAATTTCTTTGCCAATGCATATAATCCTAATTGATGATAATCCTAGTTTTCACATCCAAAAATAATTGTAATAAAAATAGTATCAATATATTACTAAAGACAAAAACAAATATTTAATTGAAGGCTAATTATAAATAATATTTCATTTTTAAAATATTTGAAAAAATTACAAAGTTGTAGAATAGTTGGCTTGCTTCTCGTCATAATGAATTTCAAGTCTATAGGAGGTATAAGCCAATAGTTATGGCTAAAAAAACACCCCTCAAAAAAATGGGAGATTGAATAGAGTTAATCATAAGTGTGAGCCATCTAGGGCCAAGAAATAGAGTTTGAAAAATATACAAGACAAAACTCCTCATAGCACCAAAATTGAAGTTTGATGAAGTTTGGTATTGTATTTCTATTATACTATCTTCAATTAACCCATCTTCTAACACCAATGTTACAACTAGGGATGACCTTTACAATTAACTCTAATATATGACAAATATCTCTTACAATAATCCATTTTTTTCAATATGACAGTGCTTACTACTTTTAATCATATTGTGCAACAAAACTTCAAAAGTTCAACAATGCTTGATATATTGTGACAAACTGTTAAAAATTGGAAAAATTCAACATGTATTAAATAATTGGTATACATGTCATTTTTCATTCAATGGAAAAAATTAAGAAAAATTCTCAAAGATGTACAATGGTCTTTTTTTGAAGAAGGACCTCAAATTTTTATTTAAAGAACTACTTCTCAAGTATTTAAAAAAAACATAGTCATCATAAACTTACTTTATAATTTTTTTTAAAAGTGAATTTTGGAGGCTTTCAGTTAGACCATTTTACAAGGAAAAAAAATTGAAATTGGATCTTGTCCTAATACCCAGGGAGTATCTTCATAACATTCATGTAGTTTTTGTTCATAGGTAGGAGTAAACAAAATTGATAACAACTATACAATATGCAAATATCCATTAACATATTGTACATAGAGAAATTCAAGCTCAATTTTGCCCTCACCTTCCCAAAAAATGGTTATAGAGGGGTTCATTTTTTTGAGATTAAAATCAATAGTTGGGGATTTTATAGTCCATGGAAGGGAACAAAGGCGGGCCTACCACTTTTTAGTACATTGTCATTTGTCAAATACTATCACTTTTTGTA
This sequence comes from Pseudoscleropodium purum, assembly GCA_963969395.1. NCBI lineage: Eukaryota > Viridiplantae > Streptophyta > Bryopsida > Hypnales > Brachytheciaceae > Pseudoscleropodium > Pseudoscleropodium purum. The sequence continues at coordinate 33,185,146 of OZ017795.1, forward strand.
TTGGGTATTAAGTTTTCAATTAGGTACATTTATCTTGAGTTGTAAATAACTTGAAACTAATATAGAAAAAAAGACAACAATTTAAATAACATTTTATATTTTTAAAGTATGATAAATACATATGAAGTTTATCTAAAATTAAGGTATGAAGAAAAGATTTAGAATTGCATGAATAATCTAAAATGGTACACTTTTTCATTAATCTTTTGATCATATAGGATTGCTGAGAATCCAAAAATGTAAATGAAGTTTGAAATAAAGGCTTTTGTAAGTAGGTTTTTATTTCTTTTCTAAAATAAATCCCTAAAGGTAGAGTTTTATAATTAGATCTCCTAGGAGATAAATTATTATTTTTATCAAAATCTAAAATCCACTTAAGAGATCCAATTGCAAGATTCTTTAAGTACAAATCCCATACATCATATCAATAACCATTGTTATAGAACCAATTATCATAAATTCAATTGGATTTGGCATTCTATCTTTTGCTCTGATCAAACTTCACTTCAATTAATCTTCTTGTTTAATTCTTTACACTAAGATTCTCCACATTGCTATTTATCTTTATTTTTTCTCCAATTACATACTTATCTTTGTCTTTCTCTAAAAAAATTTCCTTTTTAGTCTTGCACTCCATTTTTGTATAATTCAATTGTTGGCAAAATATATATTTCTTCACTTTTATTTTAAAATATTCTTTATCCATTTTTGTATCACTCATTATTCCCAATTTTTCTTTTAATATTTATCAATATCAATTATAACGCAATCTTCCCAATCGGTTCCAATCAATCCATATCAATCCATCAATCGAAGTCTATTCCCTATTGGAATTAGTTAAATTCTACTTTACGATTCCACAGTCTGTTTTGATTCATCAATTCCCCCTATTGGTTCACCCAAAGATTTCAAATTATTTTAATTTCACTGCTCTCCAATTTACATTCCTAATTGACTCAATTCTCATAGCCACATGTTTTCATAGGTCAGTCACAATTTAACTCCATTTATGGCAATTGTTACACTTACAATTTTTAATTTAATTTCACAATTTGAATTCTCACAATCTTTCAATTCGCTTAATTAATTCAATCGATTTTTTCCAATCTATCAAAGTACATCCAACTCACTTAATCTCTCCAATTGGTTGTCATAAGCTTTCCATCATTCCAAATCCTATCAATAATCACTGCTTAGTTGCTCATTAATTTTATTATCAATTTTCTCCCAATCGCTCACTCACATCCAATCACTCAATTTAGTCCAATTGAAGTGCTCACACATTCAAACACACACACACAAGCCATCACACATCAATCTCACATAAACACAATTGCAAAACATTCTTTTATATTCACCAAAACAACAGAAAATTACAATTGTTTTACTCCCAATGGGAAGGAGCTCCTACAACACTACAATGGAAGACTAAAAATAAAAGATAAAAAATTATAATTGGAAACTCAAATTTTGCTTAGGAGTTACAATTCAGTGAAAAGATGCAAACATGTTTTTGATTTATCTCCCCACTTTAAAATCCATTGAATTAAACTAATTGTTTGAAAACATGTTCTCTCACTATCCACTCAAAAGACAAACTAACAAAAAAATTTACAACTACCAATTGGAACTAAATCCTTTAAAGTCACTATAAAAGAAAATTGTATGGAAATTTTTATATTACAAAATGAAACACAAAATATTCTAAACCTCATTAATTAAAAATAGTATGATAAATTAATGTCACATGTACTAATAGAGAAAGTCATTGTCATGAAATATAAACTTCATTTTTGGAAACTATAAAGAGAAGGATATTATTTGTAAGGTCTCATTGTAAATTTGGCTTGGTTGGCATTTGATGAGCATAGTAGATTGAAATTAAGAACTAAACTATACAATTGAAGAAATTGAAATATCTAGGAGTTAATCCCAAAGGCCTATAGGTGCTTTTTTCAAAAGAATTTACAACCACAACTTTTGTACATTGACAATACCAAAACATTTTTCAAATTTTCAACTAAATAAAATTTGTATTAGACTACTATAGGAATTTGTAAAAAAATTCAGCTTAGTCAATTGTATAGATTACATTATTAGAATGTTTGAAGTTTGAAGAAAATAAATTTTGGTTCTTGCCGAATAAGGTTAACATAGTTTGATTGAACTTTGCAGAGAAGGAGGTACTATTCAACTTTGAAAACTTGGATCATTCGGTAGGTATTTGTACTAGTTACTTGCATACTAATTCTCAAAGATAATGGAAGTAATTAACATAACACCCAAAAACATCTTGCATATAGAGGATGTTTAGAAAAAAATAACTACATGAATAATATTTCAATATTTTTTTAGAGTTCATTTTTTGGAATTATGAAAATCTCAATGGTGAATATAAAATTTTCTTTTTTTAATCAAACATAGATTCTTTCTTTATTTTATATATCTTGTAAATTTATCCTACAATTTGTGCTAATGGATCTAAGTTGTTCTAAGATTTCCATTTTTAATGCATTGAGTGAATCATTGAAATTTGGTATTTCTTATTTTTTCATTTCAAACCACAAATTATTTTTCTATAATAATTTGAAAATAAATGGAAAAAATTTAAGCCCATTTGGCTATATAGATTGCAAGATGCAAACATTCAAAGTTAATTAAAAAAATTCACAACTTGCTAGTGGGGACTACTTGTCCTCTCTATTTGCACTTCATTTAAGTTGTTGGCAAACTTACAAGCCCCATAACTCTTGACTTTGGTACCTAATTACAATAATTAGAAAAAAAATTATATTTTTGAGAAGCTTATAGAAATGTGCATCTTGGTTAGAATTTAACTTATACCCATTCAAAGTTGACTTCATATGAAGTTATGAACCTACCTAAGCTTTCAAAAATTTCCACAAGAGATCAAAGAACTTTAAAGAATAAAGCCATTTTCTAGTGTAGGATCCAAGTATCAATTATTACTGTAATTATTTTATTAATCCCTATAGTCCTAAAGTCCCCTCAAGGGATACATGAGATTTTGTGTAGTCTTGTGTCACCTCAATTTTTGACTTGATTTTTTTTTTAAATTTGAAAGATAGAAAAATATATTAGCTTTATAGGAATATAGTTTTTATTTCAATTATTGCCCAGGTGCATAAGTTATGCCACCCTAAGCTCCAAAAATAGTGTAGCCAAGCAAGAAAATAATAAATGCAATAATTTAAAATTTAAGTTTTTCATAGGTTATATTTTTTTTCTATATATAAAGTTTTGATAAATTGTGTTTGAATTAGTAATGTGAAAGTTATAGAGCTTTGGGATTTTGTAGTCAATCATTGCATCTTCTTGAGAAAATAACATATTGGATTTGTTTTTGAACTCAATTTTTACAATTTTTGAAAAAAAGAGTTCCACTTGATTTAATTTTCTTACTAGAACAATCTCACCATTAGCATTATTGTGTTTCAATTCCATCTTAGTACAATCAACGATTTAGTTTTCCTTCTATCTCATACCTCTTTAGTAGTTTAGTCCTTCTACTTAATAATATTTTAAAGAATGAAAATCAAGTATGTCTTTATTTATTTTCCCACCTAGATTCTCAATTTAATTCTCCATCATAAAGATTTTTACCTCAAAATTTCTAGTGCAATATTCAAAATTAAAAGGATTCAAAATCTTGTATTCTAGTCACATAGGGTGAAAAAAAACTGATTTTCTTTACTTTAAATGCAATTATCTTGTGATCTAGGTGATCAAAGTTTCTATAACTTCTTCCATACATTTTATTCTAATCCAATACAAGATCATATAGTTAGATGTGCAAAAAAATAGTTTTCAATGTTTCTTTGCTCTTTGCTATAGAAATTGTAATTTTGAATGATTCTTGATGAAAAAATGGTCTTAGTATTGTAAGGGTTAACCGGTTTCCAATACCATGGTAGCCTTTAATTCTTTAGATCTGGAGGAGTCAAAAGTGGCCATTTAGGGCATGCAATTTTGAATAATTTGAAATTTTTTCAAATTTAGAATTTTGTGCAAATTACACAAGTGTTAAAAAATCTTGCATTGCATCAAATGATTAAAAAATCATTACATTTTATGTTGTGGAAGATCACCAAATATCACAATACACATGATAGTAATACAACACTAAGAGCATCATTAATGCAACCTTGTGGAAAGTGCAATAACATCATTGTTATAGGTGGAGGCCACAAAATTAGGCATGAGACCAATGAATAGGGAGAACTAGGAACTCAATTGGTAGTTAAGGTATTTTTGACAATGTTAAGCATTTAAGCATATGTCCAATTGAGTGATAATAGGGGAGGGAATTTTCACTCATTAATAAATAGAAATAAAGAAGATTGCACTATTTTTTGCTAATTTTTCATAAGGTTTGAAATTAGAAGAAATTAAGGAAGTGTAGACCTATTGATGTATATGCAAACCTATTTTCAAAGAGTACAAAACTATAAATTGGTCTTAGCAAGTTCAATAGGTGTCAATGTGCTATTTGTCACACAATAATGAAGCTACTAAGACCACATCATATTCCCTTCATTCATAAGAATAGGTCACCTTACCTTGTGCAAATGAGACCTTGGTCAGAAACAAGTCATATACCTTAGTATATTATGAGTCTATTCATTTTTCCAAATTGCTAGTTGAAATCCAAAACTCCAAACAAATTACTAGTCATTATTTCAAAAAGAATCTATTTTAAATAAAACTACAAAGAATAGCAAAAGATTATAAATGGAAAATTGTTTTCCAATACAAAACTACAGATACTACTAATTGGTTGGAATCAAATTTTCTCCACAAACATTGGTGCGACACAATTGCTCTCAAAGTCCTCTCCTAAAGGCAATCCATTGCACTGGGCTTTCAAGAAAATGGCATAGTAAAATCTGCATAAGTAAGGCATTTTTGCATTTTTTGTTGTGTCCTTGACTACTGGCTCTATATCTCACAATTAACCCCTCCATGGCCTCATTAGACCAAGTTCCCATTATAGTATTGTTATTTTTATGTAAATTTTTTTGCCAAATAGCTACAAACAAAAGGCATTCACTATTTTAGCTATTCTTTTTAAAGGAAATTTTTCATTTGGGGGGGTAAAATAACCAAATTATTGCTATATTTTAAGACCAATAGCCAATTTTACCTAGATATTACTTAGTTTTGAGATAGATATCACTAAATATCATCCAAGTATTGCATGAGTATTGAAGAAATATTTGGCTACTTCTCCAAAATGTCATTAAAAAAATTATGTCTTAGTCTTCTAAGCATACGAAAGTGGTTTGTAGAACACTTTAGCATAGTTGGGATTGCAATGAAGAGGGCAGTTTAGGACTTCATTTCTTGATGCATGGTTAGAGAGATTGACACTAGGGGTTGCGACACCTTCTTCCCATTCTCAATCTTTAGAGAATGAGGATATGGCACTCTCGCTTTGACTTGTAGAAGGCCCATTCTCTAAAGATTGAGACTTTCCTTCTTATCTTCTAGAAGTGAAGAATGAGCATGAAGAAGTTTTTGCATGTGAATTTTTTGCCCCAATCATGCCACTTTCATTCCTAAAGCGTTGCTTTTGTCCTTGAATGAGCATTGAACTCTTGTATATAATCGTATGAATGCACATTGTTAAATTATTGATTGTATTGAATTGCAAGTAAACACTTCTCACCATTCTCCATTTTCATTCTCCACACAACATTTGAAGGGGTGTCACACCTTTGTGGAGTATGGTTCTTAATGCTATGTTCTTATCACTCCATATCTTTTCATTCTTCATAGAAGTTTCATTTTTGGAGGTGTGACAACTCTTATTATAGATGGATCTTATAATTCGATACTTTTCAGTTGTGGCAGTAAGGTTAATGTAATGAGCCCCTATATCATGTGTGCATTAATGATGCAAGTACCACAATGAATGCTAATTTATAATATACTATTGCATATTAATAGCATATACAAATGTAAATTATGTGTTTTGTTCTTTCAAGATCATAAGGTTTTTGTTTAGTTTTGCAATTAGAATTGACCTTCCAATTCTATAATAAGTATACAAGTCAACACTACACACGTGTATTAGCCTAAAGTATGTATTGATTTTTTTTTTTCAACTTTCATATTCAACATAAATATTAAAAAAATATTTGTATGTTTGTTTGCAATGTCTTGTTGGGAAGATTAGAATGTTTAGTTTCACATCTAGATTATCATCTTTGAAATAAGAAATTGTTTTGATCTTTATATGACTATATACATAAAGGGGTCACTAAGTAATGCATAATAATCGTAAGCCTTGCAATACACAAATCTATTACAAAGTGTTCCATTGCATGGACACAAAATTTAACATACCATAACACCAACTACACTTCTACTTTCTACAATTAGAATCTATATATAGTCTTCCAACTTCTATAAAAAGCAATATTTTGTAAACAATTTTTTCAAAAGGAGGCCAACAACACGTTGTGAATGGGTTATACATATCACTGGTCAATCCAGAATATTCGCTTATTGTCTGTACTCATTGAAGTTCTGTGCACCAACTGCACAACTTCCGGAATGAGTGTTACGTTCAAACAAGAACTCTTCCAGAACGCGTGTGGAATTCTTGTTTGATGCTGCAGGGTTGTGTGTGAAATCTCAAAGGGTGAAATTGAGGTACAATGATTGAGTGCATCTGAAAGAGTCGGTCCTGATTTTGCCTTCCGTGGAAAGGATACTAAATGTCGAAGGCAAACAATTTGTCAAATTGACGCACATGGAATGAAAAGATGGTAGTGTCCAAATGGCGATAAAGAAACCTACGTTACCTCATCAAGCTTTCTATTCAACTAACGAAGAGAAAAATGGTTCCCTGGCACTCGTCAAGTGGGGAGGCAGCATCAACAAGACTTCAGATCATCTGCTGAAGATGATTAAAACTCTCTCGGTTGAGAAACATTATCATTTCTGCCGTTTGCAGGGGCATGGGGTGCAAGTGTGCATAGGGAACTCTTAAATTTGTCCTTGCACTGTACAGAGGGGTACGATCCATGTGCACAGCGCATCCTAACCCTCGAGTGCAACAAATAACTTTAGAGACATGTGAAAGAAGCAAGGTAATCAACAAGAAATCCCGACTCCAGTAGTGGACACCCGACCTTCGCAAGAATTTTGTACTGAGTCTAATAATTGGATCTGTAAAATTGCAGAAATGGCGAAAGAAATCTGGAAGCACAAACTTTCCTCTCATACCAGTATCCTACTCTCTGTGTTAAACTGTTGCCCAACACGGAGACCTGAGAGACTAATAATATGAACCCTTGTTAGTGCGTAGAATAACTGAAGTATTTCAGGTAACCCGTCCACTCAGATGCTCACCTTCTCACAAGAGTGCTACACCACTCAGTCAGGACCAGTTACATGGGAATTCTAAATACCTTTCAACAGTGTCTCGGCGTCAGAGACTTTGAAGTCTGAAGGAACCTCTTCAACATTTAAGACCTTGATGTTCCCATCATCTACGAACATAGCATACCTGTATTGCAAAAATGGGTCAACTCGCCTTGTCAGTTATGGTACTCAAACCTTGTCATCAGACAAAACTGCACCATCAGACCCTAAAGGACCAAGAAGCCAAAATTGGGCCTCATGCTATTTTCAGAGCTTTTGAGTAAATCATATGGACACTATTTTTAGATCAATTTATTGATTTTGATCAACACATGCAATGTTCTTCATATATTGAGGTAAAATTAAAATTTTCAATCTTTTGAATTAGAACCTTCACAATGTAATCAATTCAATTGGTCATTTTCAAACCATAAACTTTTGGTCCTTCAAGGATTAAGATGATGATAATCCCCAAAGTGAAAAGTTCGACATAGAAGCAATACCTTTGAGAGCGAGGTCCAAGAAGAGCGCCTGACAGATCGTGGTCAAGGCCGAGGGACTTGTGAAATTTCCCATCGAAGTCACCGAAGAATTTGATCTGGAGCCAAGTACTAAGTTATTATGAGTCAGACAGTTAACCCTTAAAAGGACATTTCTAGGCCTAGCAGGCAACCCAAGTGGGAATAAAAAATCGCCTAATTTGAAGCAGGGCATGTAAAATAGACCAATGAACAAAGTTTTGACTTTGCAGCCTAAATGCGGTGCTTGACAAGTTTGACAAGCCTGGCCTAACGTTTAAAGGTTAAGCAATCCTAGAGAACTGCAACCTCACCAAGATACCAAACTAACTGTAACAACTGTAAACTGCGGTCTGCTGCTCACCTTGCCCTTAGCACCCAGCTTCTCCGCCCAGCCATTCATAGTATAGGGATCGTTCACAGAGACGCACACAATGGAGTCCACTCCCTTCTCCTTAAACTTGTCGCAGTTCTTCATGAAACTCGGTACATGGGACGATGTACAAACTCCTGTAAACGCCCCCTGCACAGAAGAAAGATATGCAAACTTCAAATAAATATCCTCATATACATGTGTTTCAGCCTTAAAGAAACAGGAACGCAAGTGCTCATATAGTCGGGACAAGATTATTAAAGAGCATCGACCCTGCAGACCCGGGTCTATTATTATATCCGGTATGGAAGGCAACAAAGTCTATCTGAAGTTTGAGGCCCTAGTGTATTTATAAGAACCAAGGTCGATGCAATCAACCACAAGGGAACAATGTAAGCAGTCCTTTTGGTTTACAGTAGAATCCAAAGAGAGACGCTCAGCACAGCTTAGCAGCCCTTCCGACCTTATCACAAACCCTACTTGCTCTGCTCTATAAGGCTTGTGATTAATGAGGTACTTCAAAATCCGCGATCAGGTGTTTTCATCTGCAGAGTCTTCAAAACCCCATAGTATGCTAGGTTTTCCCCTCCAGATCCTCAATAGTAGAAACTAGCCATCAAGTCTAAGCCCTATAATTCTTGATAGTGAAGGTGCACTACTTATCAACAAATAAACAATAAGCTCACAGATTCATTCGACATGAGCACTAAGGTAAAGAGGGCAGAGGACACTTACAGGAAGACCGAATAGAGCAATCTTCTTACCCTGCACGAAATTCCAAACACCACAAATTTGATTTTCAGAACCTACTAAGCACCGGAACATGGTACTAATATCCCAAATACACAAACATAAACCTCAACTCAATATAAACCCTAAACCAGAAAACCAATAACCACATCAATTCAAATGAATTTTCAAAATGAAGTAACACATACACGCCATTTTTCAACCAAGAACAAACCACACACACCATGCGATAGGCTCCGTATCGCCCTTAAATAAGTCACATGGAATTCCATGTAACCTAAGTTGAAAACTTCGCCCAAATCCAGTTCCAACATTCTATAAACCATATAAAATCCTCGAACAGATGCAACTTTTCAAGAGTGACCTCTCATAGCAATGCACACCCAAGAAATTCGAACATCTAACCAACAGCCAAAGTGGAAGAAAAGAAAACAATCGAAGGAGAAAGCGGGGCAATCACCTTGAAAAGCTCGCCAACAGTGGTGGTGGAGAATTTGGAGGCGACGCCTTCATCCCAGGAACGAGCCTCCTGCAAGGACACGTCCGAGTCCAGGTCGATTCGCTTGGCGCCAGAGCTCATCTGGCGGGTACTTACGGCCATGGCATTCCTCCAGAGTCCCTGCCCTCGCTGCCGCACCATGAAAGCTGCCATACCTGAAAAACTATGCTTCAGATCTAGTGTAATAACAAAACGACCTGGAAGCTAATGCGATCGGAGCGAAGGGGAAGCAATGGACGTGAGCTCGGCAAAAGAGTGAAGGAAATAGATGAAGGCATGGAGACTCGTGGCCATGGCCGTGGGTGACCCCCGAATGAAATGAAATCTAGAAGAGGGGTAGATCCTAGGTTGGATTGGAGACAGAGTGAAGTAGTCGATGTTGTGGACGCGTGGCTTGACACTTTTTTATTTGATTTTTGTATTTTTAACGACACCAAATAAGGTAAATCAGCCAATGACAGGCAGAATGACTGGTTTGTGCTGTTGCCATTGTTGAAAATATTTAGATTTTTGCCACCATCTAACCCAAGTCACTTCAAATTTTTTTGGACCTTCCTGGAATTAGTTATGAATTTTTGAAGTTGAAACATAGTGGTTTCTAAAAGCGACCCCTTCTTGAAATGTACACCTCTGGTACATTGAAGAAAGAAAAATGTATCTCTATGTTAAAGGTCGCTTTTAGAACTAAGTCGCTTTTAAAGCCATCTACCTTAAAGATGAATGTGAGAAATGAGGAGAATGATTGAAATTATATTTTTTGACAAAGTATGAATTTGTTTAGAATTTTTGAAGTGTGATGCCCAATTGATTCAAAAGAGTCTTTAAACTACTCTAAAATCAACAAAAAATAAGGCAACTACACTTCACAAGCTCACTTTTCTATGAAAAAATGACCAAAATGGTGGTGCCTCTTTAGATTATTTTTCCTAAGCAAATTGGCCACATGCTTGAAAAATTTCAGATCATTTGGAATTGTACATTATATAGGAAAAAAATTAGTAAGTAGGTAGTAGTTGAGAATGATTCAAAATATTAAATTATTAAGAATTTAATTAGGGAATTGAAAAATGTCAATCTCAGTGGTTGAAATGTTGTAATGAACAATGTACATCCTATGATTTTATTTTTTTCCAAAAAGTATTGAAAATTGGATAAGATAAAGGATTTCAAAGTTTATTTCCAAGTAGGGAATCCATGACTACCCAAAAACAAAAAATTGTCGTGACTTTTGACTCATTGATTAAAATGAAATGATTCAAAGCTTTCAATGTATATATAACTTTAGAAAACCAAATTCAAGTTTTTGCTTCTAAACTGTCCAAACTATCCATTTACAAAAAAAAACACATATTAGGCTATAACTTTTGACTCCTATTTCCAAATGTCATAAAACTTAGTGCATATGAAAGATATTCTTTGTTATTACCTTCTATTAAGATTTTGAACAAAAAAATAGAAATCTCTAGCCATACACACTTACCCAAAATTTCTTTATAGCCAAAAAATGCAACTTGATCCCTTAAGGGTTAACCTTCAAAGGACCAAATGGCATTTTTGGCAACATAGCAATTGGAGTAGCTCACTATGAACAAAAAAATTTAGTTTTTTTCTTTGAAATTTTCACACCAAATGTGCTTGAGGAGTATCTTGAAGGTGCAACAATTTTCATAATTTTTTACTACATGGTTAAAAAGTTATTGTATGATTTGTAATTTTCAATGTTTATAGGGGCAATTTGGGCAGGTTTGAAATTTTCTTTAAATATCACTTTTCTTAGGAAAAAAATTTGATATTAATTTTATAGATTTATATATATACATATGGAAAGCTTTGAATCATTCCATTTGATTAATGAGATGAAAGTTATGAAGAGTTTTAGTTTGCGGGTAGTTATGCATTCTCTACTCTAGAATAAATTTTGAAGTCCTCTATTTAACTCAATCATCAATATTTTGAAGAAAAAAAGCCATAAGGTGTAGATTTTTTTTTTTATTACAACATTACAACCATTAGGATTGGCATTTTTCAATTTTATAACTAAATTTTTAACAATTTAGTATATTGAATCATTCTTTGCTTTTGTCTACTTACTATTTTTTTCTTTTACATGTTGAACAATTCAAAATAATTTGAATTTTTTTAAATCATGTAGGCAATTTGTCTTAAAAAAATGCCTTAAAGAATGAATTCAGAGAAGTACCACCATTTTGGACATTTTTTCATAAAAATGTGATCTTGTGTAGTACAATTGCCCAATTTTTTCACAAGACAAAAAAAGGATTTTTGTCAATTCAAACGCTAATATCTTGCAATCTACAAGGTAAAAAAATTTGAATTTTTTTTTTCCAAATCTTCTAAAATCAACATACTATAAGATCCTACAATTACATGTGTCCAAAAATGTTTTTTCTTCTAAAATTTATTATTTGTATTAGAAATGATAGTTTTGGAGCATTTTGGAAGAAAACATAGTGAAAACATCTAAGGATAAAACCCCCAAACCATGATGGGCTAATCTTGGATGTAAACTTACCCTTGAAGCAATCCTCTTTGTCCCTTTTCCTAGGTCGGGATGAATTGACCCCCTCACTTGTCCCCCTTGTCATTCTAGGGTTGCATGTAAAAAAAAAAGACCCCCTATTTTGTGCTTAAATTATTTATTTTCTACACTCCTTCTATCAAATTTGGGGCCTCTAATTGCAAATATGAATTCAGAATTTGTAAATTTTTCATGTGTGAGAAATAATGAATTTTAGAAGGTTCCTTTGGGGACAAGTGAAGGGGTCAATTCACCAGCCAGGGAAGATTGCCCCCTTTATTGCCCCTTATTTTACCCTCGTAGAAAACCCTGAAATTTTTTTATTTGCCACATATGATAAAATTTGCAAATTCTGATTTCATATTTGCAATCAAAAAAACCAAATTAGCTAAAGGACGTGATGGAATTCAAAACTAACCCTAGAAGGTCCAAGGTTGTTTTGGGTTCAAAAACATCATTGCTTTTAAAGTGATATAGATCTAAATGTTTCTAAGCTATAAAGATCTTAATTATGCAATCTTGTAGTGTACATGTTGTTAATGATGTGTATCAAATTTGAAGTCATTTGACCGCATAGATTGTGAGATCATAATATTTTAGTGTTGAAAAAGAATGCTGAAATTTTCCTAAAATCACATTTAGAGGCGAAATTTGATTTCTAAACCTAATCAAATGAAAAAACTTTAAACTACAAAGTGATTCGAAACCAGCATACAAACACATTGGTGAAAAAAAATATCATTCATTTGACTCAATGTGTTTGCAAAATGGCTTGCAAATGTCAAAAAATAGGCAAGAAAAGTTGCAAAAACACATCTCGGGCTGAACCTCCTTCTAATAAAATGCTTTTTAGTAATTCATTACTTTTTGGATTGATAAGAAATTTTATCCACACAAACAAGATTAGTATGCACAACTTTTCCAAAAAAAATTATTGGAAACGGACATTGTATGAAGAAGATACAAGCCGCCGAAGTTCACTGTAGTCCATAAAATGGCAGGGTTTAGAATTTAGAATTGCTCCCAAACATTCAAAACAACTTGGATTGACATGAAAATTTTACCACAATAACTAGACTTCAAGGGAAATATAACCCAACAAATTTTATTGAAATTTAACATTGGATGAAGGAGATACAAGCCCCCGAAGTTGCAGCCATGAAGTGCACTTTGCTGAATCAAATTGAACTTGTGAACTTCGATTGGCTTCCAGAAAATCATTACCTGTTGGATTTATCTGAAAATTTTACCACACAAACTAGAAGAAAAGGCACAAATTTTCCAACAAGTTTTATTGAATTCGGACATGGGATGCAAAAGTTACAATACTTTGAATTGAACTTAAAATTATGTGAGGACACTTTTTGTTCTCCTGGGTGGTCTAGGGTTAAGCGGCACAAAATAGGGGGGCAATTTTTGACATTTACCCTCTGATGGGGCAATAGAGGGGTCAATCCTCCCTAGCCTTCTTCCTCATCTGTGTTCAGTTTGGCAATTGAATTGTAAGCTTACCTGAATGGCAACTTAAGTTATCTGAATTGTGTACTGTAGCTTAGAAGCTGAAGAATCACTTCTCTTGGAAAAGTTTATCCTAAACTTATCTTATTTGTTCAGCTTGATATGTGTGATGGTCTCTTTCACAATCTCTCACAAGTATAAAAAAAAAAATTTTAATTGGTATCAAAGCATGCCTTGGACAATCTTGGGAATGGTGTTTTAAAACTTATCTGATGCCCAGTACTGAAAGCCACATTTGATGTTAAGTGGTTAGCTTATTGATTTAACAATAAAATTGGAAAAAAAAACTGACATAGTCAGTACCTTTTAGCGTGGTTTCCTATCAATAATTTGGCAGTGTCACCCAACCTTGGCCATCATTTCAGATGTGATGGAGGCCTGCACTAATAATAAGTTAACCCTTGAAAGGCCCTTTGGGTCCTTGTATACGGCATGTATTTAGTCTTGTAAGTTTTCAATTGTGGTTTAATATATCAATTGTGATACATTGTTATTTATATTTTATCATCATCATTAATTTACTTTGAACTAAAAAATATTTGATAAATGTTTTTCTGATCAAGTACTACCAAATACAAAATATACTATGCAGCCACAAAGGGTCTTCAAGCCCTTCTAGCCCTTCTAGAGTTAAGGTGACAATGTATTGAAAAGAGGCAACAACCCAGCCTCTGTCTCCATTGCCTTCAACTGAAAATCCCCCACCATCAATCTCCCTTTTGAAATAATTGAACCCCCTCCCCTGCCCTAAATCTCAATTTAACAAAAAAAATATGTTGCCTTTGCCCCCCCAACCATCGATGTTGGAATTAAAATTCCAAAATCCTCAACAACCCCATTGATTTTTTGGCGAATAGAAAAAACAAATGGTCGTTGATCAGCATCGGCATTGATCTTAGCCATTTGTACCTTAGGGTTCAATGTGCATGACCAGGATGTTTAGGATTAGCTTCTGAGTAAAGGTGGGTTTTGCAGAGGATTGCGAAGGTTTAGTTTGCAAAGGTTTTGGCACCGTCTCTCACCAAAGGTGTCTTTTGCAGAGCTTTTCTTCTGGGTTGAATGAAGCACGCAGGAGGACAATTGGACTATGGTGGACAATGGCGATTTGTGGAGTCTGGGAGAGTAAACCCTAATTCAACAAATGTTTGATCAGTTTGTTTGAATTTCTCAATTTGTACAACAATCCCGCATTGTCTACTCTTTGTGGGACTCTTTGCAATTACTGGTGAGGGAGCTTGTTTTCAGATGAGATTTTTCAATTTTGTTGGCTTTTGTTTGTGCATTGCTGAATTTGGAGGTTTCACGTGTTGGTTTGTCTGTATTTAGGTTGTCAGTATCAAAATCAAATAATCTAAAATAATAATCCTATCCCCAAAAGGCATTCAAAAGTTAAAAGATGTAACAATTTTGCTAATTTTTGAATATGTCTACAATTCAAAAGTCTAAAATAAAGGATCAATGATATTAAAACTAATATTTTCATTGATCACATCATCGAAGTATAAAATAAAAAATTAAATCAAGAAAAATTAGATTTATACCATTAGTTGGATGAAGAAAGTTACATGTATTAGTTCAAAATAAAAAAATAAAAATTAGAGGATTTACTGGAGGTTAATTCTGCTTTTAGTATGTGTATTTGATGTTTTTGTGATGTTTTTGTTGTTTTTGATTTGGGAATTTCATTTGTGAAGGCTCCATAGAATGTGCTCTTATTTTCAGGCAGTCTGGTTGTCTGAAATTGTAAGAGTATTGTTTTTCAGGTTGTGGACGTTTTGTCATGGAGTATCTCCTTGTCTGAAATTGGCGATGTGGTTAATAGGTTGTATTATTCATTTTCTTGACGATGGCAATAATTCAGAGGTCTTGTGGAGGTAAAGATGCACCTGTTGTAAGAGTTTTGTCCTTTACATTTCAGGGTGGCAAGAAGCTGAGACCTAATTATGAGAATTTCACCATCAATAGAACTACTTCCAGTATTTTTGGGAAATCTTTACAAGCAATGGGAAAATGACAGGTGTACTTCTTAAATAATTTGTGTGTAATTCTCACAAAAAGTAACATTCTCTCACACACAATGAATGTGATCAAAAGATGCAGGAACTGCATTTTCAAACATTGTCTAGAACTATGTCAGCATGTAAGTGGAAGGCATCTTTTGAGTGGATAGTGAGGAGAGGTACCCACTATCCACCCAAAAATGACTCATTTTTGGGTTTTAAGGATTTGAATTTGCAACCTTCCCTCCCCCTCCTCTTGTAATTTTCAGAAACTAACATAGTGATAATAAATATGGATAATTCCTCCTATATCTACATCTGATATTGTATTCATATGCAGTACCCGTATTCTATATTCATCTCATATTTGTATCCAATACTATATTAATATTTGGTACCCGTATTCCATATTCATTCCATATCTGTATTTGGTATTGTGTACATATTCGGTGTTCATTTCATATTTGGACGGCTCAAATTAAATCTCACAAGATCAATGGCTTCTGATTTTTTGAGAAATCAATGGCAATTTCGAGGGTAAGCATTTTTTCTTAAAAAAAATCAACGACCTATAAATTTTTTGAGAGGGAGGGAGGGCAACTAATGCAAACTAGGGGAGCCATCTTTTGAAAGAATAATCTAGAGCTAACCCTATTATTATTGTATCTGAGCTTGGTTCATACTTCATGTCATTAATTAAAATCATTTTAGTTTTGAATAGGACTTGGCAGCAATCATTCAAACAAGATTCTTGATTTTGTTTACATATGCTTTGGGACATTATATAAATAAACTATGAATATTCAAAGTGTTGAGTTTAATTATATATATACACGAAATTGAACTCTAGGCTTTGATACTTACAGGGTGAATAATTATCCCCTACAAATTTTTGACTATGTTTTCACCATAAACACTCAATAACTCCCATTTTTGCACATTTAACCATAAGGTCTTGTTTTACACTAGTTTGAAAAGACGTAGAAAAAATTTCAGAATTTTCCACTATGTAGATTGCAAGATATTAGCATTTGAATTGAAAAAATTCATTTTTTTGGCCTGGCAAAAAATAAGGCGGCTACACTTCACAAGGTTACATTAGTATGAAAAAATGTCCAAAGTGGTGGTTACTCTTTGGATTCATTCTTTAGTCCCTAAAGGTCAAAGACTATGTTTTCACCAAAAACACTCCAAAACTGCCATTTTTGATACAAGTACTAAATTTTAGAGAAAGATAATTTTTGGACACATTTAACTATAGCATCTTGTAGTAAATTAGATTGAAAAGATGTAGAAAAAATTTTAGAATTTTCTACCGTGTAGATTGCAAGATATTAACTTTTGAAGTGACAAAAGTCATTTTTTTGGCCATGTGAAAATACAGGGAATTGCACTTCACAAGGTCATATTTGTATGAAAAATGTCCAAAATGGTGGTGCTTCTTTGAACTAATTCTTCATGGCAAGTTGGTTACATTCTTGAAAAAATTTAGATCATTTGGAATTGCATAACATATAGGAAAAAAATAGTAGGTAGAAAGAAGTAGAAAATGATTCAAAACACTAAATTATTAAGAATTTAATTAAAAAAATTGAAAAATTCCAATCTCAAAAGTGGTAGTGTAGTAATAAACAATCTACATCATATTTTTTTATTTTTTTCAAAAAATATTAAAAAATCAGTTAAATAAAGGACCCCAAAGTTTATTTTAGAGTAGGGAATCCATAACTACCCACAAACTAGAACACCTCATAACTTTCATTTCATAAATCAAAATGGGATGATTAAAAGCTTTCCACATATATATAAATCTAAAAAAACAAATTCCAATTTATATTTTTGAAAAAAGTGATTTTTTAAGAAATTTTTTAGTTGCTCAATGAGCATTGAAAATTACATATCATGCAATAATTTTTGACCTACTTAGTCAAAATTTATGAAATTTGTTGGGCCTTAAATATACCCCTTGGCTCATATTGTGTGAAATTTCAGCAAAAAAGAATAAAAATTCCATTCATAGTGAGCTGCCCAAAATCACTATGTTGCCAAAAAACACAATTTTGACCTTTACGGGTTAAGGCAAGTTAGCTATATGCTTGAAAAATTTCACATCATTTGGAATTGTATTACATATAGGAAAAAAGTAGTAAGTAGAAAAAAAATAGAAAATGATTCAAAACGTTAAATTGATAAGAATTTAACACCTAAATGATTTTGACTATATTTTTACCAAAAACCACTCCACAATTGCCACTTCTAGTATAAGTATCTAATTTTAGAATTTTTTAGGGGGATATATGTAACAGTAGGATCTAGTAGTATTCTAGTTCGAAAAGATGTGCAAAAAATTTAAGATGTTTCCACTTTATAGATTGCAAGATATTAGCATTTGAATTGATAAAATTCTTTTTTTTGGCTTTGCAAAAGAACAAACAATTGCACTTCACAAGGTCACATTTGTATGAAAAAATGTCCAAAATGGTGGTAACTCTTTGGATTCATTCTTTAAGGCAAATTGGCTATATGCTAGAAAAATTTGAGATCATTTGGAATTGTGCAACATATAGGAAAAAAAATAGTAAGTAGAAAGAAGTAGAGAATGATTCAAAAACACTAAATTGTTAAGAATTTAATTATAAAACTGAAAAATGTCAATTTCAACGGTTGTAATGTGGTAATAACAAAGTACATCGAATTTTTTTAAATTTTTTTCAAAAAATATGAAAAATTGAGTTAATTGCTCACAAACTAAAACACCTCTTAACTTTCATCATAAATCAAAATGGAATGATTCAAAACTTTCCATATACATATAAATCTAGAAAACCAATTTCAAATTTTTATTTTTGAAAAGAGATTTTTGAAGAATGTTTTGGGTTGCCCGCCAAGCATTGAAAATTACATATCATGCAATTACTTTTGAAACATGTAGTCAAAAGTTATGAAAATTGTTGGGCCATCAAGCTACTCCCTGGGCACATGTTGGGTGAAAATTTCATTTTTAGGGAGCTACTTCAAATCACTATGTTGTCAAAAAATGTAGTTTGGTCCTTTAGGGGTAAATTATGGAATTGAAAAATGCCAATTCCAATGGTTGTAATGTTGTAGTATAACATCTATATACAATTAAATTTTTTTTTTCAAAAATATTGAAAATTGAGTTAAATAAAGGACTTCAAAGTTTATTTTAGAATAGTGATTCCATAACTTTCATTCCATTAATCAAAATAGAATGATTCAAAGCTTTCCACATACATATAAATCTTAAAAACCAATTTCACAATTTTATTTCTTAAAGAAGTGATTTTTTAAGAAAATTTTGGGCTGTTTGCCAAGCTATAAAATGACATATCACGTAATAACTTTTGAACCATGTTGTCAAAAGTTATGAAAATTGTTGGGTCTTGAAGCTACCCCTTGGGAAAATATTGTGTGAAAATTTCACCAAAAATATATAAAAATTTTGTTCGTAGACAACTACCCAAAATTACTATGTTGGCAATAAAAACACATTTCAATGCTTTAGGGGATAAAAGAAGAGAAAAACACCACATGAAGCATCCTTGTAGGTTGAAATTATGTCAAAATCTATCCAATGGATTTTGACTTGTTGATCCATTTGGAGGGCACTAAATTGTTGTATAATATTGTTCTATAGAAGATGTTTGCATCTTTTAGGCATACAGTTTTAGGCACATAGTCTGAGATTGCTCATTTCTCATAAAATTAGATATAAAATCATGAGTGGGATACACATGTCATTCCATCCATTGGTAGATATGTTTTTACAAAATTCTAAAAGTAGTATGTATGTAATTTTTCTATTGGTTATTAAACTTTCACATCCAAAAATTTGAGCACATCCCCTTGTGATATGAATGCAGGAATTGTACTTGAAAACCCACTCTAGCCCCATATTTGTATTTATGTGAAAACTCTAAAACCTACAATTCATATAAAAAATATATTTGTATGAATTTATATCATATATATGTATTATATATGTATTTTGTACATATTTTGAGTGCTATAACTATATCCATATCCATATTCTATATTTCAAATTCAATATCTGTATTCAATATTTGTTGTTATATTTGAATGCCCAAGATTGTATTTGATGGACATCAACGATTTAAATTTTTTCAAGAAATCCACGGCATTTGGGAAGGTCCTTATTTCTTCCAACAAAGATGCAACAGAACGCTGTGTAGTTTAAGAAAAAGTATCAGATCAACAGCAACCAGGTACAACAAATTGACCACTCATGCTTGGCTTATCAAACCTTTATCACTGAGGTACAATAAGTTAGTTTTTAGTTTTAAAAAAAAAAAAAAAAAATTTAACATGTGGACAAATTCATCCACTGATAAGCTTAAAGGAAAGAGTACAGATACAGTAAATTTTCAAGTAACGTACACTACCCTTATGATAGAACTGAATCTTACTCAATCGTCTTCCATGGCCCAGAAATAATTAAGTTAAGTTCAGTTTGGTTGATCTTTTGGGGAAACTTGGCATGACAATGACAATGAGTTGGTGGCAAGTCACTTCACGCCTTCAATCTCGCCATCAATTGTGCAAGCAAGCCCCGACAGTCCCCAGCTTGTTGGACGGGACAATGCGGGGGATTTAGGGGAGGGTGCGCTCTTGTACGTCTGTAAGTAAATATAAATAGAAGGTGAGTCATAAGTGGAATTTGTGTCACGAAATGTTTAACCCTTGTTAACCCCTTACCACCTAAGGAGACCAAAAGTGTCCTCACAGAGTTTCAAGTCAAATTCAAAGTGTTGTAACTTTTGCATTCAATGTCCAAATTTAATAAAATTTGTTGGGAAATTTGTGCTTTTTCTTCTAGTTTGTGTTGTAAGATTTATACATCAATCCAAGATGAATTGAATAATTTAAAGTCAATTCAAGTTCACACGTTCAATTTGAATCCACCAAACTGCATTTGATGGTTGAAACTTTGGGGTGTTGTATCTCCTTCATCCAATGTTTGTTTTCAATAAAAATTTGTTGGGTTATGTTTCCCTTTTAGTCTAGCTATTGTGGTAAAATTTTCATGTCAATCCAAGCTTCTTTGAATCTTTGGGAGAAATTTGAAGTTCAAAATCCCAATATTTTTTGGATTACAATGAATTTTGGCGGCTTGTTTCTTCTCCATATAGTATTTGTTTCCAATAAAAAAAAGAAAAAATTGGAAAAATTGCGCATACTAGTCTAGATTGTGTGGCCAAAATTTCATATCAATCCAAAAAGTTATGAGTGACTCAGAAGTATTTTAGTAGAAGGAGGTTTAGCCTCATATGTCTTTTTTGCAACTTTTCTTGTCTACTTTTTGATATTTGCAAGCCATCTTGCAAACATATTGAGTCAATTTATTGATATTTTTTTTCTTCAATGTGTTTGTATATTGGTTTTGAATCACTTTAGAGTTTCAGTTTTTTTCATTTGAATAAATTTAGAAATTGAATTTCACCTCTAACTATGTTTTTAGGAAAATTTCAGCATCCTTTTTCAACAATAAAACATTATAATCTTACAATCTTCATGGTCAAATGACTCCAAATTTGATACACATCATGTACAACATGTACACTACAATATTGTACGATTGAGATCTCTATAGCTTAGTGAAATTTAGATCTATATCACTTCAAAAGCATTGATGTCTTGGAACCCAAAACGGCCTTGGATGGTGAGGGGTTAAAAGGATGGACTGGTCACCATGGAAAGCATCCTTTTAGGGTACTGTGTGAATTATTTGCTTAAAAAACAAAACCAAGAGCATTCATTATAGGTTAAACTTGTGTGCAAGATCTTCCTTTTCCACACAAAATTTAAAACATGAACATTTGCACTTCTATCATATATAGAAGGATTCCTTTGTCATCCATTGGACAATAAGCGTGTGTTGTGTTGTTCAAGGTTTAACCCATTAAAGACTGGGTTGATGACTGCAAATGAATATCTAGCTGGAAATGACAGGTTTTCATTAATAGCCAAAGTGACTACTAATGAAAACCTGTCATTTTCAGTGATAATCATCTATCAATCATCGACTTGGTCCTTAATGGGTTAATAATGTTGGTGTTTCATGTTGAACTTGGGTGTCAAAGGAACATCATGTTTTTAGATTCAAGATAATACTACTTAGATAACTTGGGTCTACACCAAAGGGAGGGGGCATATTACATCCCAAATCCCTAACTTTCTATGTCTCAGTTCAAGGCCAAATCTCAACTTTCTTGGATTGTAGAAGGTAAATAAAAAATAATAAACATAGGACTTGGGAATCACAGTGTGAATGTCAAAGTCACAACTTTCATTAAATCACAACTTGCTTCATCTATAATATAAAATAGCAATGAAGTGCTCAACAGACAGATTAGATACTAAAAAAACATATTCTGGCAGCACTTTTAGCATCAAATCTGCATTGGATAGATTTGAAGAAAGATTTAGTCCACGAGGAAGCCTAGTATATGGTATTTTTTTTTACATTCAAAGAAATTGTTAGGACTTAGAGGCCGACTATTGGGGTTTCAATTTTGGCTAAATCCAATTTAGTCTCTAAATCCCACTTCTTTGGCACCCAAACTTCTAGAAAGTGTTATTGTGTAGGTATTTTGGAGTGATGTAGGACTTAGGATGTTGTTTCAACCCTCAATTTTTAGCTTTCTATCAATCACATTTTGAGAATTTAGTGGAACTCAAAACATAGTGTGAAATGACCTTAACCTTTGGGTGCCCACTAAGTCTTACTTATTTTTTTATATTTTTGCTTATATCTTTAAATAAATATACTATTTTCATTAATATCATTAAATTCATCGTATAAAAAAGTGTTTTTTTGTAATTTAAATCAAGCAATAGTTTGGATGAATGTAAAGTTTGTGGTCAAGAATGCCTTTG
Organism: Pseudoscleropodium purum; assembly: GCA_963969395.1. Classification (NCBI taxonomy): domain Eukaryota; kingdom Viridiplantae; phylum Streptophyta; class Bryopsida; order Hypnales; family Brachytheciaceae; genus Pseudoscleropodium; species Pseudoscleropodium purum. The sequence continues at coordinate 33,207,653 of OZ017795.1, forward strand.
GAAATTCTTTGTTTATTGTTTCAATTTTGGATGTTAGAGCGTTCATGGGATAAGATAGGATCACTCAAATGAGCATCAAGTCTATCTAATTGCAACGAATATATGTGGAGTTAATTCCATTGTATTTCATCTTATATATTCCATCCTAATTTTTTCACAATTCTTTGAAAATTAGTAGCCTAGTAACTAACAACAACAATTATTTAAATTTTTCATTTGATTTTTTCTTGTATTTTTGCCTATATCAAAGTGAATTGGTACAACATCCATTCATGTTTGTTTATAGATTATTGAGCGTGGTGGGGCATCAACTCCATCACTCAAATTTAAAAAGATACATAGTGTAAGCAAAATTTGTTTTAGTGGAGACAATGGTAGAAAAATGGCACTTTCAATCAGTTTGAGCACCTAATTACAACACAACTACATTTTGACATATTGTTAAAATAATATTCAATTTCATTGTAAAAATTAAATTAAATATATATAATTAAAGGAAATTCAAATCTTGATTTGAAATTAAAAGATATTTTTTAAATGTAAGAAAAAATTAGTGAGAAATTAGTTATAAAGATCTTATATGAATAAAAATTGCCAATGTTGTAATTAATGATCAATATTATTCACAAAATGCATTTTTATTTTTAATTATAGAATTAGTATAAAAAAGAACATCAAGTATAAAACAACATCCTAGTGCTAACTTTATGTAAAAGCACTTGTGAAAAGATAGTTGTTGGCACTTAAATATTATGCAACATGTGCTAAGTAAATGCACTAATTATATTCTTCATGTGTAATGAAATAGTGCTGCCATTTCATCCTTTTTTCTTCTTTAGATTTTTGTATTTTTTCAAATTTTATCATGTGCTAAATAAATACACTACTTATATCCTTTGGATGTGATGGTATGAGTTTGTGATTGTAATTTTGTCCTTCCACTTTTTTAGATTTTGAATTTTTCAAATCTTACTTGATTTTTATGAACTGATAATAAACTCTAATAGATGGCTCTCATGTAGTAAACCTATTGAAGATAGGAATGGACAACTTGCATATTCATAAGCTTCTAAGTGGCACCAATGTGACATGATGGAAGATAACAATTTTCAAAAATTATTATTAAGAGAGGTTGTCAATAATTTTTTTTTTTCATTTTCAAGAAACTACCCAAATGATGATTACTTGCATTATGATGAAACAATATATTTCTATATTTTTCAATCTTTTCAAAAGAAAGCACATCATTGTAAATACACTAAATACACTTATTATATTTATCATGTGTAATGAAGTGTAACTTGCAATTAAATCATTGAATACTTGAATAGACAATTGGTAGAGTCCAATAAGCTTCTAAATGATGCCAACAAAATAGGAAGGAAGGAAACAATTCAATAATGTTGACAATAAAAAATTCCATTTTCAAAAAAGTGCCGTAATAGAAATCATTTGAATTTGATAAAATAATATATTTCTACATTTACCAATCCTTTCAAGAAAAAATCAAATCAAAGTAAATACATTATTTATATCTTGCCAATAATGAAATTTGACAACAACTATATCCTTTCACTTTCTTTAGATTCTTACATTACTTCAAATCTTATCCGGAATCTTATTTAATTTCTATGAACTCTAGTGGGTGGTCATCATGTGGTGAATTTATTGAGAATAGGAAATAGATGGTTGGTATAGTCTAGTAAGCTAGTAAGTAGTTAGTGGTTATTACGTGGTGAATTTATTGAGGATAAGAATGGACATTTGGTATACTCTAATAAGCTACTAAATAGTGAAAATGTGATAAGAGGGAAGAAGCCACTTAGATTGGATTGCCAATAAGTTTTTTTTTCCATTTTCAAGAAAGTGTTCAAGTGGTGGTCACTTGAATTTGATGAAACAATATATATCTACATTTGCCAATCCTTTCAAGAAAAAATCACATCACAATAATGTACTAATTATATCTTGTGTGATGAAATGTGACAACAATTGTATTCTTTCACTCTCTTTAGAGATTTGCATTATTTCAAATCTTATTTGATTCGATTTCTACAAATTGTTAGGAAACTTTAGTGAGTGGCTATCATGTGGTGAATTTATTGAAGATATGAATGGATAGTTGGTACAGTCTAGTAAGTTAGTAAGTAGTGGATGGCTATTACATGGTGAATTTATTGAGGATCAAAGTGGACAATTGGTACAATCAAATAAGCTAGTAAATAGTACAAATGCACTAGGAGGAAAAAAGAGGGAAGATGACACTTGGATTGAATTATCAATAAATTTTTTCCCATTTTCAAGAAAATACTAAAATAGTAGTTATTTGAATTTGATAAAACAATATATTCTACATTTATCAATCTTTTAAGCCCCAAAGATCCATGGGTTAAAAATTGACAAATACTCAAAAAAATAGCTACAAATCAACACTCTTTAATAATAGGGGCTATTAATCAAATTTTACTCATATTTTATTTAGGTTTTAAAGAATTTGTAAGCATAGGATCTTATTTTTGATGAATATAGGAGTCACATGTAAATTTTTTGGAGTTTGAATAAAATGTACGTGTGAGAAAAAAGCTTTCAAATTGGAATAAAATGTCCAAACTTTTTCAAGACTGCCCAAACTTTTGACAATGTGAAATTGTTGGGCTTCTAAGCCCAAAAAATTAAAATTTTCTATGCAAAAAGATTAAGGGACTTCATATTTGAGTAATGCCTCCCTCAATTGGGACTCAAAACCAAAAAAATGCATGATTTTTTTTCCAACCATCGGATCTTCAAAAAAATTAGATCCCCAAGAAGTTTTTTTTCCTAATCCCCTTCCAAAAAGTAGCACAAGAAAAACCTAAACTTAAGTCTCATATGTCATTTGGGATGCTTGAAGTTCTCAACACCCATTTTAGCTTACAAGCAGCTTAAGTGGTTAAAAATAAATCACATTTTAATTATTATGAGTATGCACTTTCTTGTTAAAAATTTGTAATATCATCCATATATATCTTAGAAAAGAAACAAATGACCAAAAAATTTACTTTTTCAAATTTCAATATGAAAAGTAAAGAATAATTTTGAAATGGCACAATTTGATCCAATGGTGCTCCAAAATGGGCTAGCCGTGATGAGTTGGAGATGTTGAACTAAATATTTTAAGTCACATAAATGTACATTTCAACAAGAGAATAGGGTTGCAAAAAGCCCATGGGAGAAATAGTTGGGTTAGTGGTAACCATTACTATTAAGAACCAAGAGTTGGGGATTAACCATATTTGTAGATAATTTATATATTAAAACATATACCATTAGGCATCAACATGAGGGCATAATAGAAAAGTACACCCAAAGGTAGAGTTGAATGCTCCAAACCCCAAATTATAATTTTCCATTTTCCCCAAAGGATGATGGCCAACACTATATTAAGCACGCAAATTCGTTATAATGTAACTATTTACAACAAAATAGAGGTAGTCACACCTTCTTCACTGTGTGTACATTCTTCATAACTATACATAAGGGGCTCCCCATTGGCTTCTTGTTGCTTCACTACCATGTAATATATTGTTTTTGCAAAGTTTTTTTCACATTCATTATTCTGTTCCAGAGGTGTATATTGAGTGTGAAGAAAATTTCTTCATTTAAGTATACTCCCTTGAGCTCCTACTTGCTATATTTCTATTTTCATTGTGCGTTTTGCATTGCTTGCATGTGCATTCTTCTACTTCATCCTGCGTTCTTTGTTCAATGTAGTTTTCCAATTCTCCATTCTTTTCTAGACAATAGAAAAGGGGTGTCACACCCCCTCGTGATTTTAGGCTCCTGATTGGCTCTGAGTTTCTCTCTTGAGCTTCTCATTCTTCAACAAAATTTTGTCTTTGGAAAAGGTGTGTACCCTTGAAATTGCCATGCCTAGTTTTACGTCATAGGCAACTTGCCAGTGGTGCTTTTGCTTTATTTTTGGCCTGCAATTTTCAAAGGAGTAAAAGAGCTGAGTGCCTATTGTACTTGGCTCATTGTGTTTACACACTAAAACACTGAATGACTCTAAATCTCATAAACAGTGTCAAGGGGACTACCGGTACTGAGTAAGCAGAGTGCTTAGAGAAGGGAGTAACTTAGTGACTTGTGAGTAGTCAGGGAGGGCGTGGTCAGGGGCTCAGCAGCCGTCGTTGTCACTCACAGAAAGGCAAAGCTAGCTGGTGCAGTACATAAAGAGAGGTGAAGGCGTCTTCGTTGCGTCTCAGCCTTGCTCACCAAACTCCTTCAGTGTATTCTCTTGCATTGGCCTGTCAATTCAAGGTCTGTGTCGTGCTCTCTCTGCCTCCCGCACATGGTGCCCTCCCGCTCCCTTTGCTGCCGTTTTCCGACTCGCAATCAACCAAATATTGCACCGGCTATCGCCGTTCTTGTGAACACCATGCGACACCAGGGACACCTACGACTGTCTGCATGAGCTCTTTCTTCTTCACTCTTTTGGTCCCGCTGCAACTGTTCACACGTGGTTTGATCGAGATAGGAGGCCAGCCCTGTTTGTCGACGTTGAGCGCTGGATCTTGGACTCTGCATCTGGCGTCACGAGTTGGCGTGGGACTGAGCATTTTTAAGACAGGTACTGTTGAAACAGTAGGAGTACGGAGCACTGTCTTGCACGACGTGTTGCTGGCTCTTCGTGTAGAATGAATATGTGATGGTCGGCTTAAGATGAGGTCTGCTGAAGCAGTAGGACGTAGTACGTACTGTCTTAATTGCACGATAAGAGTGGAAATGCCTGGCTAGCTCTTGATGCTGAATGAAATTGTCTTGGTCGGCTAAAGAGTAGGACTCTGCATCTGGCGCGCGTGAGTCTAGTGTACGTGGACGAATAGCTTTCAACAGAGGTACTAGTGAGTGTTGATGCAGCAGCATGTAGTGCTTTAAGTCTTGTAGGATATGAGTGGTGATGCCTGGCTCTTCGTGTTGATTGAAATTGAAATGGTTGGCTTCAAACAAGGACTTCCCTTGGTCTGGTGAGCTTTGCGCGGTAGATATGTGGAGCTGCGGCCCTGTTTTGGAAGCTGACTATATTTGCTTCCGTCAGTGCTTGCGAAAATGAAATTAACTTCTTGGCTCGATTTTTACTCTCTATTGTAAGGTCTGCTCCATTGTCGAGTCAAAGAAGATTAATCTCCTCGAGTGGAGAAAATCTTTTTGCAACTTGCTTCACGAGCTAGTGTTGTTAACTATGACGGTTGCGAATTAGCTTAATTATCAGCAGTTTGCAGTCTTGTTCTTGAGGTTGTCGTAAACTGTTGACAGCAGGCAGATGCTTGTGTTTCGTGGTTTCGCCCTTCTGTAAAATATAATTTTGTGAAGCTCACGCCCGAATGTCGTGCAATCGATCGGCTGCCATCCTATTCCGGGAGGTCGGCAGAGCGATGATCTGATGCGATCACCTTCTCCAATTTTCTTGAAACTATTCTTAATTCAAAAGGTTTTCTAGACTGACAGATCAGTTTTTAAACTCCTCAAGACGATTTCACTTGACCAGCGTGATAGAGTGCAGGTAACCCTACCTGCCGGACCTTTAAATGCTCCACCGGTAGGCTAACTATAGAATTTTCGAAAGAAGAGCTCACTTTCATATGCTTAGGAAGAGATGGCTTCGCGATCTCTGGATCAACAGGATCAAGAGAGTAGATTTCTACAAACTACCTTACATCTTACAGTAAAGAAGAGAATTCTAATTTTCGTCTGCTGTTCACTGTGCTTCCAGATTTTTCCGTAGACTCTGTTTTCTTTCGTTTAAGTGTGCAGCAAAGAACGCCGGTCCAGGTTCCCTGCGTAGCAATTCCAAGCTGATTCATCTGTTCTTTGCCACTTCATCCTTCGCGCTGCTAACCCTCCTGTGCTGAACGGGTTTGACTTTCGTCCTCGCTGGTACGAACTTTCACGGACTGTCGATCGGGAGAATTAGCTGACGGTTCGGAGAATAGAGGACATGCAATTGAGGGCTGGAATCCTACTAATTCATTTCCAGAACATAAAAAAGATAATGAAATCAGTACAAGTCAGTGATCTTCGAATTAAATATTTTCCATCTAAATTGAGTTGACAGAAATATATGGTTCCCTATAAACGTAGTTGAAAAGATTTGGTGTCGGCATCATATATATTAGGAGTTCAAATCGGTACTAGAAAATAATACTAAGAGTTTCTCTCATCCTCAAATATTGATCACATAGTTTCAGCATATCATTTAAGTTAGATCTAACAGACAGTGCTCATTAGCAGAAGTTAATTTACAAGTCCTAATTTCTCCTCAGACCATTAATACTTCAACTCGCCATGACGGTACACGACCTATTTTCTGAAGTGATTGCTGTTGGATATTCTGAAATTTGCGTCGGAGGAGCTAGCACAAGTGCATCCAAAGGAAAACTCTTGTTGTGGGGTTCAGTTTTAAGATTGACGAATTGTGTAGCTTTGCAAACTTCCCCTGTTCGATTCAGAAGATTTTTTCATCTTGCACATTCATTTGCAAATTAGACCGTTCCGATCCCGTGTACATGTGATGCTATGTTCTTTCTGATGCTTAAGACATTAATTTCACAGTCAAGCTATAGAATTCTGTGTCCAGATGAAAATTAAAATGATGTCAAACGTATCTGTTGTAATGCAGAATTCTAGTGCTGTCCTGAAGAAGTGCGGAGAAGCCCGATTTTTCTATTGAAGTCTTCTCAGGATGACTTTCGACAATGACTTGTCGCAAGACGTGTCCCTGCAGCAAGGGGAGTTTCTCGAGCTATGGGAAAGTTCAAGGTTCACACAAAGGCAAGATCCTCTTGGTAGCGATCATGCAGAAAATTATCAAGATAGCCAGTTTGCTAAAGATGGCAGTCGCCAAGACATAGATTTGCCCCGAAACCATCCGCTTGGTTCAACCTTACCTAAAACTGAAGATGACGGAAAGGACCGACCAAGGGATTCAGAAGATGAAGACAGTCATCATCATGAAAATGAAGATCCAAGCAGGGGAAGGGCTGGTGGTCCTCCAACATGGCTCAGCAGTGCCCTGTTGAGGCAGCAGAATCAATTACTACATGACACAGAAAATGGTCACGTTGAAGCCCAGAAGTGGTGTCCGGTTTGTTCTTCTGGTGGTTCGCAGACGTGCATTTGTAGCACTCAAATGCCTACTGGTTGTACGAATGCAACGTCATTTCTAAATCAGAATACATATACCCACTGGCTCGTTCCTGGCATTCATGCTTCACAACATCGACCAGATAAATTTGGGGATGGCAAGGATGACAAATTTGATGTTGATCAGCAGCAGACTCGGATGGCCACAGAGCTTAATCTAGCAGCAGCGCACGGAAGAGATTCCCAGAGGTTTCTGGAGGTAAACCCTCCGGCGGCTGGACAAAGATATGCTGGAGACTACGACAGGGTGAGTTCTTGAGCTTAAACTGTAATTGCATGTACACTATTTCCTGCCTCACCTATCAAATTTTATTGTTTAGTAGAATCTTTTTCTCAAGTGGAGGTTATCGATTGTGCTTGTGCATTTGATTAAAATTTTCTCTTAATATATTCAGTATCTGCTTCTAGGATTATCAGATAAAAATTTGCCATTTGGAATGACTGCACTACTGCAGGGTGATTGGGACCGTGCGAGGCGAAACGCGGAGTGGGAGGATGCCAGGAAGCGTTGTATGATTGTAAATCATCCCCTCTACGAAGAAATGCTAGCAAATCATGCGGATTGCCTCCGTGTTGGAACTCCTACGGATTTGATTCCAAATATCGAAGCTCAATTGTCTCAGGCCCCTATAGTCATTGAGAAATACAAGTTGCTGCTCGACCAAATTGTCGATATCACTGAAGACGAGCAATTGGATCTTGACCGCTGCATGGTAAATTTCACTGAGTGGCCTTTTTGCTCCAAATGTCAAGATATGCCCACTAGTTTAAACTAAATTAGAATTTGAAGGGGATTAACGCCGTTGGTAATGAGATGCACCTTCTCTCACGATTATCCTTTCCTTAGTAATCGGATTACAGATTCCCTTAAACTCTGTGAAAATTAACCTTTCTTGAAAATTAGAACCGATAATTAATCTCAATGTTTTCACCTCATTGTCAGGTTTGATAAATCGGCGTGTTGCAGAGCAACTGACCGAATTGTGACGTTCAAGTGCTCAGAGCTCTAAAAACTAGGACTGATACAGATATGAGTTTTCAGACGGTCGCTTAAATGGAACTAGAGGAAATTTCCAACCTCTTGAAATTTCGCCATTTTAACGAATTTGACCTGACTTTCTTTGACTATCTGCAGACCGATTACACTATGATCCTGGCTGCATTCAAGGACCTCTTGCAGCATCACGTGTTTACAGACGTCACGGAGGCAATGATGTCATGCTGGGAGTTGGAACAGGCTCTTTATGCCCTCACTGGTAAGCATATCATGAGATTCTACAGTCTTTGGTTTGAAAAATTAATAGATATACTGGTCGTCTACCTGGAAAATTTATGGTTTTAAATTTTCGAAAAATAAAAGTAAATTTCTTATTATAATTATTTTAAATATAATTTTAAGCATCTTCAAGACATGAAACAATGTATGAATTTTTTTGAAATTGACATTTGATTAGGAAATATACCACACCAAAACGTTTAAGCGAAAATCCCAGCAAAATACCATCAATTGTGCACGAAAGAGTGGATAATGGATACTTTTACGAAATTGCCACTCTTTTCCTTTTATTCCCTTAACTTAATCCATCAAATGGAAAATCTGAGTAAGGTCACATGCTGTAAGTGCTGAAGGTATCTGTGTTCTTTGACGCGGTCCTCATGTTCAAAGAACTCTTCAAAATCCAGCAATAACAGTTAAATTATATGTCCGAATCTATTAGGAGCCACTCCAGAAGAAGGCTTCGGAGCAACTATGTCTGATGAAGACGAAGAGTATGATAGTGACTACGGCGCATACGACCGTAATATGGACTACCATGACAGTGGAGGATATGGACCCCTTGTGCCGACGGAAACAGAGCGAACTCTCATGGAGCGCGTGCGCCAGGAACTAAAGCATGAACTTAAGCAGGCAAGTTGTAAATTTTGACGAAAATTTGGCATTATTTCCTGTACATAAATTTCTCTCTGGACGAATTCTTCTAGCTAGTCTAGATTATTCCACCTTCTGACGATCTCTCAAGACTCAATATCACCCAGATCGGCACTTCATAAGATCTTTATATGAATACGTGGCACTTCATTATCTATGGCAAAGATAGAAAAATTAGATGTGTTTGAAGCACAGTGAGTCATTACTGAACAGAGTTACATCCAGTCAATGAACTAGCAATCAAGATTACAGTTTTTTAGTTTTCAGCTACCATAAGCCAGCACACGTATAATCGATCATACTTAATGGTCTCCTTAGAAATAATCACTCACTTTTCTTCACACAAGCACTTTGAGATTGAAAAATTGGGGTATCTCCAGGGTTACAAATCCAAAATTGAGGATGTTCGAGAGGAGATTTTGCGCAAACGGCGTGCTGGAAAACTTCCTGAAGGCACCACAACTGTTCTCAAAGCTTGGTGGCACGCACACTCGAAGTGGCCTTACCCAACGGTACGCCCTTTCAGCTCCTTGAACAGTTTCACTTCCATCCAACCAGATTATTTAGTGTTTGATTCTTAGTTGTGCACTCCGATTTATGCTCATAAATACTGGATGATCACGCTTCTGGTACGCGAGGGTATCAACTTGATTTTGAAAGAGCAAGCTATGTCATTGAATCATATTGTTTCAATTATTTGGCGGAGCATTTGAATTCTGCTTTTTGTGCAATTTGCAAATTGATTTTAAAAAACACACTTTTAGCTAGATAATCTAAGGTCTCTCTCGATACCAATGTAAATTGCATCGCATCAAAATTTGCTAAACATACTGTCCCGTGGCACAATGCATGTTATCAGGAGGATGAGAAAGAACTCTTAATACAGGAGACAGGATTGGAGCTGAAGCAAGTCAACAATTGGTTCATTAATCAACGCAAGCGAAATTGGCATAGCAACCCCCTGATGTCATCCCACGTTGATTCAAAGCTTAAAGTACGAAAGAGGTAACAGAAGATAGATTCAGAGAAAAGTCCCTTTTTTTCTTCCTGAGTGTCAGTACCCAGTAACTTCCTTGAACTTCGGTAATTAATGAATCATAGTTTCTACATATTACAACATCCTCTTTAATCATGCACCTTGAGGTTGTAGTTTGCAAGGTTCTGCTAAGATCTGTTACCACACCATTATACTTCTGCCCCAAAGAAAACAGACTATACTATGGGTTTGCTTTTCTTTTTCTTTATATTTTAGAATTTCAATGTGAGCTACAACTCAACTTAACACCTGATAAGTAGGATTTAACTAGCTTGTTCACTTGATCAATGCAGCTGGTAAAATCGCAAGATCCTTGGTGGGTATATCGAAGATCGGCTTGAAGTATATCTTAATGTGTTCGGGTCTAAGGATAATTGTAGACTTGAGCTATTGAGAAATCGCTCATTAGCTCATGGTCTTTCCAGCCAGTGAGAAAGTGCTCCTAATGAGCATCGACGCCCTTTTCGCAAGATTAGAAAGAGTAGAATTATTAGAGGTGAATTTGAAGGTGGTCTGAGAGCCATTAATATCTCTCCTTTAATGTCCAGGTTTCCAAGAGCAGACATTTGATGTCCTTAGTCAGGTTTGACACTGGATGTACACACAAAACATTGGTATGTAGGCTTCAAATTTGGCATTACTTTCGTATCACGAGAACCAGGATGGGGACGTGATGATGTCAGATCATGAAACTACTACTACAGGCTGTGATATATCACAAAATGATAGTTAATAGGACTCAAACTTGTCGGATGCAGACGCTCAAGGTGACCCACGCTGAATAAATTTTGACTTTTAACGGACAGGTGTTTCCAGAGATTATGCTGCGCGCTCATTTGCTCAATTCAAGGTTAAATCTTGGTTTATTCTGATTCCAATACTAACGAGAACACTAACACCTGGACAGGTAACCACGAGGTTGTTTCAGACAACGATGTGCTCCAAATGATTACTAAACACCTCTGTGGGTCATGAAACTGAGGTTACGATTACCTTAGAATGTTTACAGGTGAAAATGTTTGTCATTCGGCAATGGAGTTTATGCGCCTGCGTAGTTGACATTTCTTCAAATTCTGTGTCTGTCTCAGATGTTGGAACTTAAATGTTGTAGAAGGCCAAGCAGAATCATGATCAATTCGTGGATTGATTGATTGAACGCTGCTTCAAGAATGCTGCCTTCCTGCAAGTATTTTGAAGATTTCAAGTGATCATAAAGGTATACATTTTGGTTCTATCTGTGACCAAAACACAGAGTAACTTCATCTTGTGCTGGTAGCTATGTCTGTTGATCAAGATTGGCAGTTTTTTTATTTCTTTAGGCGAAATGTTTCCATTTCTACGAGGATCTAGCTTCCAATCTTTGCTATAGTCAGCTTGATGACTGTCTCAATACATTGGAAAGTGACCACCCGAAAAAGCTTCCCAACAAGCTTCTGAGTATGCTTCCTTTTACATATTACACTGTATACTTTTTGTTTTTGTTGGGTTTTGGTGTCTGTTGAAAGATTTCAAATTCTCCGATGCCAGATGGATAAACTACGAATTTTTACATAGTTTTCAGGTGCCGTTTGAATGAAATGTAAATTTTCACAGTGCTGATTTAGATGTGAGAATCGTGAGATTTAGCTTTGGAATTGGTGTAAAATGTTCAGGATTTTTTTAAGGTGGGCACCAGTGACAAGATCCGTGCAGGTCACGGGCCCTGTGTGACGGAGTGTGCAGGTAGTACTGTCTGTTAGTACCGCCCAATTTGAGCCACACAGTTAAGTATGCAGTCAAGGTTAGTTCAAACGAATCATGAGTTCGGCTAGGTCACAGTATATGAGACGTTAAGGCGACCTTGTTCTTGGATTAGCAATCTCCGAAAATTCGCAGTTTTTTAGCTTTGCAACTGGAAAGATTCGGAGTTCTTGAGGTAATTTTTTTAGTCATAATGCCTATTGTTTACCGTGTGCAGCTCAAAGATTGAACATAACTTCCAGAGCCGTAGGTGATCGGGAAAGTTTGTTATGGGCCGATGGTTGAAGGCCCTGAGAAGGAACAAAGTAAGTTCTCTGTTTTGAAGTATTCGGATTCGAAGGTCGACTCTGAAAGAAGCTGGTGAGTTAGAGGGAACCTTTCGGGTATCGAAGATCATAGATATTCGACATATTTGATTCCCTCTACAATTTTTACTGTCGTCGAATCAAGCTTCGCTTCTCGTTTTTGGATTTGATCGCAATGACGGGAAGAAGCCGGGCTCTCGTTGAGACGGAAGTAGAATCGACTCCTGCAACACCTGATAACTTGTTGCAATTACCAAGTGTGAGGCCTCCGATAGCTGTTCCACCTTCCGTACAATTTCTAAGTGCACAGCCGAAGGCCGCCTCCATGACCTTGACACCGGAGTTCAACGGTGAACCCAAACCGATGGGATCTAAGTTTTCAGTGGCGTCCCCATGGCGAAGCCCACAGACAAGTAAAGCAAGTAGGTTGTCACCCAGTTTCATGACACCAATTGGAACTCCTATACACAGGACTTTGCACAACCTTCAACATTATCTCGAAGAAGTCGGGCACACCACAACACTGAATGTGACGGACACATGGCTTCCTCTCACGGAGAGCCGGAATGGAAATATGGTGTACGCAGCATTCCACAATTTGAATGCCATGATAGGGTACCAGGCTATCTTCCTCCCCTTCGCGTTCATGTACCTCGGGTGGTATGTAAATGATTCTCCATGACGCTTTTACTTCGTTCATTTCATTTCCAGCTATCTTTATTTTCGTAGATTCGCAACTTCCACAATCAGGTCCGTCGTCGTTCGTAATCTCTCCAGAACTGCTGGATACAGAGCATGCTTGAAGTAGCTTTTAATGCTTGCGCAGGACGTGGGGCTTGATTGTATTGAGCTTGGCATTCGTGTGGCAGACGTACACGAAATGGCAACTTATCATGATGCACGAATCGGAACCTGGCAAGCGAATTCGCAGTTATATTGAACTTTCTCAAGAGGCTTTTGGTAATCCTCGGATCCTCGCTGAAATGCCCTAGTCCATGGTTAGGGTAAAATCAGTGAACCTTGACAGCATGATTCATGCATGTCTACACATGCATTGTGGAATTTATTTATTTATTTTCGGCATCTGCACAACTTACTCGGAGTAACGTCGTGCAGAATTATCATGATGCAATATCATGAATACTTCCTAATTGATCAACTAAAAAAATTGGTCAAATACTTGTAAAGATGCCCAGTTTTTTTATACAAGTCCATGGAAGCCTTAATTTGTAATTGAAGAAAGAAATGCAACGACTCTATAGATTTTGTTTCTACAGGTCTTGACAATAGAGCTTGGTGTTCATATCGCTCCTGCTTTGCTGTCATGTGCAGGGCAGAGTATGGGACTGTACATGACACTTCCAGCAATTCTAAACTTGACGGTCGGAACCTCCATTGGTCTTGTGGTGGTTGGAGGGAGCGCCTTAGAGCTGTTCTACGTCACCATTTGCCACAAGTGTGTGGATAACTCCATGACGATGATAGAATGGTGCTTAGTATTCTCCGCTCTTTGCCTCATCCTTGCACAGTTGCCGAACATGAACTCCATAGCCGGCGTTTCACTCGCTGGAGCAATCATGGCTGTCTCGTACACCACTCTAATTTGGATGATTTCGGTCTTCAAAAGTAGACCACACCACATTTCTTACGCTCTGGCGACCGAGGGCGACACTCTGCTTGTGACTACGTTTGCAGTCTTGAATGCCATTGGCATCATCACCTTCGCCTTTCGAGGTCATAACCTCGTCCTTGAAATTCAGGTTTGTGAATCGCCACCGACATGAAACTATCAAAAACATGAATGCTTTGTGAATCCTTAGATTCCTCAATTACTATGGATATGAGACTGGCATTGTTTTCCTATGTCAGAGGGACTTGAAATCTCCTTGTTTAAGTGTAACCTATCCATCCTCGAACTCATTTGTAGCCTGTTATGCAGAACAAGCATAGACTTAATGCACTTTGTTTCACTCGGTTTTCAATTTGAGAAATGACACCATCAATAGGTTTTCGGCCCAAGTTCTTAGAATTGTGTAGATGCAAAACATCAGGTATAATTAAGATGCTTGCATATCTTCAGGGAACATTGCCTTCCACGTTGAAGGAACCGTCATTTGTCTCAATGTGGAACGGAGCAAAAACTGCATACCTGGTTCTGGGCCTCTGTTACTTTCCATTAGCCATCGGTGGTTATGCGGGTTTCGGGAACAAGGTACAATTTCCTTAACCCTTTAAGGCCTAAGAGGCCCAAGCAGGGTTGATTTTCCACTAATGGCACTGTGGTGTTTAAGGATGCTCTTGATTAGTTTTGGGCTAGTCAGGATGCTTACGGGGAAGCAGATGGGTCTAAATTTTGTGCCACCAGAATCAATGAAGAACATGATTGCAGATACCATTCAAATATTAACAAAAATAGTCAAAATGAAGAAGTCCTAATACTCAAAACTGCTAAGCAAAACATGAGTCCTGATTTGGGCTTAGGGTCGTTTAGGGGTTAAGAAACCAGGTCATATCGCAGTTACTCGAGCATATCTAATTACCATCTAAAACAATTCACTCTTCAATTAATCAAACAAACTGCCTTCAATTCTTCTCTATTCGTTTCTCTTCTTTTCTTACAAGGAGAAAGTTGTCGATTGATTTTCGTGATTGTGTGTGCAGATGATGGATTCCGGAATCCTATACTCTCTCCAAGCCTCGAATCTGTCCAGCACTGGCCGTGGTTTTCTTGCTCTTACCTTCCTCTTTGTAATGTTCAGCTGTCTGAGCTCCTTCCAGATCTTCTCCATGCCTGTCTTCGACATGATCGAGCAGTTGTACACGGGAAGATGGAAGAAGAAGTGCAATCCATATGTAAGGCTCTTCTCTAGATCGGTGTATGTGCTCGTGGTATTCTTTGTGGCCATTGCATTCCCTTTCTTAACAAGTCTGGCAGGTCTCATTGGCGGTCTCAACTCTATTCCTGTTACTTTCGCCGTCCCTTGCTTCATGTGGCTCAAAATGCGGAGACCGGACAAGGGCAGCTTCACCTGGTACCTGAACTGGTTCTTGGCAATCTTTGGCATGGTTTTGAGTGGTCTTGTCACTGTGGCGGGGGTCGGTGTTATCATCCAAAGAGGGATTAAGCTTGAGTTTTTCAAACCTCATGCTTAGTTAAAGTACTGATCAGGAGTTTCATGAGCAAGACTGTTACAATAGGTTTTACAATACAATGTTGATCAAAGACAAGCTATCACAGACTACACCATCATTTCAATAGTTGAATGAGTGAAGGTTCATAGAAGGCATTTCGCTTCTCCACCAAAAAGTGACATCTGTGTGACTGTTGAATTGTATTTGAAATAAATAAAGATGAAGGATGAACTCATTTATACTGAATAATTAGTGTTATAACAAATGCATTAAAAGTATTTTCATTGACCCCTAAAGTTCTTTGGGTCAAAAATTAGAAAATATTCTTAAAGTTGTCAAAAATAGCAATTTTTAAAAATAGGGATGTAAATCAAGTTTTATTCATTTTTTAGAATTAATAATTTTAGGATTTTATTACTAACTATTATTAGGGTCTCACAAAAAAATTAGGGTCTTGAAGCAATGTACGTGTGAGAGCAAAGAATAACTTAAGGTTTTTTCAAGGTTGCTCAAACATTTGGCAATGTGGCTTTGTTGAGCTTTCAAGCCCCATAAATGAAATCATCCTTAAAGTTTGAAAAAAGTCTAAAGACTTCGAATTTGAGTAGAGCCTCAAGTTAGGAAGAAGTGTGCAAATTTTCAAAGCAAAATAATGCTCTGTTCAACCAATCTGAATTGGAAGTCAAAACAAAAGAAAAATCTCAAAACCATTTAAACAAGCACCCGATTAGCATTGCTTCTTTTCTACTTGCATTGTCTCTTGTTTAGTCACTTGAGATCTATAGATTCAATTACTTCAAAATGCAACTTCTTGGGCATTATAGTGATTGAGCAAAGTGAGAAATTAGAGTTTACATAGGACTTCGTTTATCTATTTGACCCATAGTATCACAAACATTCTCCAATTACAAGTCAAAATTCTTGGATAGTTAAGAATTGTTAAAATCTTGATGAAGGAAGCTATGAAGAAGAGGGTTATGGATTGCAAAAGACCCATGTAAGGTAGAACAACCTATTACCATCCTAATTTGCAATCTGACTAGTTTGGGGTCAACTTCAAGAGAGGTACACATTTTTCAGAGTTGTGTGCTTGTTTCACAAATTTAATTCAAGTGGAATTATAATTTTCTGATGAAAATTGTAATCTCTGTGAATTTTTAAAGTAGGCTGCTCTGAAATTGCAAAACTGTCCATAGAGTGGGGTCAAAATTGTCTCATGAACAACCCATTACCATCTTAACATGTATCTATTGACACTGAAGTTTCCACCAATGAAGGATTGATACATTACCTCTTTGGGCATTAATGCACTGAAATTGTCAGAAAAGTGAATGGATATGGGTTTTGCAGTCAGCACAATTGGGGTCAAAATGTAGGTAACGGAATCTGGCAAATGACAGAATTGCGTAGTTCTAACTTAGTTTGGAGGAGTTGCAGTGGTCCCAAGAATGTTTACAAATGCAAATGGATACAACACAAAACAAAGGAAGATAACAAGCAAGAAATTGAAAATTTTGGAGGACAATCTGATTCAGAAAATATACTGACAGGCAACAGTCCTACACTTGACTTGCAAAATCATTTTGCTCATAGGCTGTATGGAGACAATATGGGTTTTATGGGGGCATAGACTGAGCATAGAAAATGATATGGCTTTTGATACTGATGCATTGGAAGAAGGGGCCAATGTTGTAGACACAGCATGCCTCCTGATTTTACTAAAAGTGATGGAGAAATTCGAGGACATCCCCATGTATGTAGGCTACAAACAAAGTAGGCTTAGAAAAGTACAAATGCAAATTCCCATTGTCCCATGTGGAAGTGAGTTCAGTCTCTTGAGTATGAAAGTCATTTTGAGGGAGTTGAGAACAATTATTTGGGTGAAAGTGATGATGCTTTGAATGGGATCAAGCATTTGTACCAGGTAGGAGTCAAAGAACATCTTATGAAATTCCACCACTTCCATTTTTTTTCATTATTATATGATATTTATGTTACAAGTTTATATATTATAAGCTCATTCAATGGTTGTAGGATGTCTACTCATATCTATATTCAAGGCTCATACACTTGCATTTCTATATTCATATGTTAGCACTATTGATTTATTACAAACTTCGCAACATGCGTATTTGACAAAGGCTTGACAAATATAATAAAATTGGCTAAGTTAGGTGGTTGCTAGGTCCTACTAAGGAGAGTTGCAAGATAGGATGGAATATAGAAAATTATGGGTGAGATGATGATAAGATATAAAGATTCATGTTGTCCATCTTAATGATATATGCTTAAGAAACCACAAAAGGATCATGTGAAGGTTTGGTGCCTAATGGATGCAAAGTCACTAAAGTTTGTTTCAAAATTTTGAGGTTTATTGTAGGAAGGTTTTTGTCATAGAAGGAAAAATGAAGCAATTCAAAAATAGTTGTAGTCAAATTTAGTGTAAGAGATTGTGTTGAATTTATTAGACGGTTTTCATGGAAAGGGCCATTTAGTTAAATAATGAATAATTATTTCACATCTATTGTACTCTTTAGAGAGTTGTTAGTTTGAGGTATTTATGCCACTGGAATAATGTATTCAAATTGGATTGGCAAATACTAAATATTGTAAATATTAAGTCCTTCAATAGAAGTGAGGACAACACATTTTAGTGGAGAATGCATATGAGTCTAGGAAGTAGAGTGCCATTGTTTGGAAGGATTACCTTTGGGTGCTAATTTTTTCATCATATGTTAAAATAGTATAATATCCCACTGAGTTTCTAATGCTCAATGTATCATGATAAAATGGTAAAATTCAATAGAGAATGTAAACATTCACCACAAGTATACTAAGTACATGTACAATGTGGACATAGTTGTACAAAATTGTTCCTACAATATATGGCACAAGGTATTCTAATTTCTCTAGGACATGTCCCTTGTCAATATGTTCATCATTTACTTGGACAAATCTGAGAATGGTGAATCTCAATGCAAACCTATGACTCATTTGCAAATCCACATGAAATTGTATGAGATCCATCTACAAAATTATACTTTGGAGCTGCAAAGACAAGTCCTTGGGAAACAAACAAGAAGTGAATATTGTTTTCCATCATCATTACAAACATAAAGTTTCATATATTAGTGTGCACTTATGGTGTCACAAGGCTAAAAATATTTTATAGAAATTGTGGCAATAAACATAAGTGTGAAGAAAGGCTATTTTGGAAGATTTTCTACAATGCCCTTGGAAATAGCTAGTAAATGTCAAGTTTGTCTCATATTGATATAACAATTATTATTTATTAGAGTATTTGGGATTTTACAAGAATTTATTTGGTTTAACTTTAATTTTCATTTTTTAGTATTTTTTTGGTTTTTTATAATGATTTCAATTTTCAACTATACATTCTCTTGATGCGAATTGGTCCATTATACAGATATATCTATTTTTATTGATTTTATTTTATTATCATTAGCATACAAAAAGGAAATGAAGAAAAAAAATGAAAGGAGGAGGTCATGGGCAGAACTACAATTTCAATGTGCTTGTTATCCTATCTTGAGTGTACTGCATCTTGTTACAACTTAAGAGGATAGGTAGTAAGTTGGATGCACAACTTTCTTGTACACTCTTGATAATAGTGCCAAGACACAAGTCCCCTATGTTGCTCGACAAGTCTAATGGTATTTGAACTTGGACCAACCACTCATGACAACATGGACTTATCCAACCAACCAAATTCATGACTTGGTGATTGTTTCTACTTTTATAGAGGATTTGTAGCCTCCATTTGATGAATGTTGGGTCTTATTTTCTTGAAACTTCTTCCTTTGAATAGTTTTTATATTTATTAAAGTTTGGTTGAATTATTAAAAAAAAGATAAAGCTTGCTTTTCCTTCCTTGTTCTTTGAGGTTTTGTGGTCAAAAAGAGGATAAAGTTAGGTTATGGGGAAAGAAAAAAGGTAACCAACAAGCTTTGAGGTGCCCATGTGGCCAAGGTGTGGGTTGATGTGTCCCCTTTGAAGTTGGATAGAGGGAGGCTCTTCTTCATCCTTCCCTCATAGTATTTTTGAATATTGTATGTTTTGGAGAGTCATAGGGAATTGTGTATTACACATTTTTGAAAGAAATTTTGAAAGGATATTTTTCTTTTTCTTGTGATTCCCAAAAGCTATGGCTCACTCTATTTGGAGTTTGTATATGAAATTTATGCTTGATAGTGAAAGAAGGTCACCTATCAACTAGGTTTGAGGGAAGTAACTTTGAGGGTTTTTAGACATTTGGAGATTTGGAGAAGATGTGCATAAATTTGTGTAGAAGTTGTATGAGTTGTGTATAAGCAGCATAAAAAACTTTGAAAGTGTATCTTGTATTGAAATGAGTGCCAAAGTTGCTTCAAAACTTTAAATTAAGAGTGTGATATTTTTTTTATAAAGATAACACAAATTTTTGCAAGTTGTGCAAATTTCAAGTCTAAATTAATTACTATCCAACCTTCATGGCCAGTTGAAATTTCTTCTCTTCAATTCAATGATAGTTCAACACTCCTTTACTTCCAAGCCTATAACTTTTACATTCTAGCTCCAAATTAAGATTGTGATAGCTTCTTAGAAATCTAAAACAAAATCCTATAACTACTTTGAGTTTCAAATCAAAACTTTTTTCTATCTGGCTTTTATACCCAGTCAATGTTGATTGAGGATGAAATTAATGAGTTGCAGCTAATACAATATCAGGAGCAACCAGAATCTTGATCACAAACTGGAATGCAGACTTTATTCCCTACGGTTAGAAAAGAAGGAAACTGTAGACTGAGTGCTTGAGATGTGCACATGCATCATAGATCAGGACTTCACATAATGTAAAATCCATTAGCATTTTTAATATGTGAACTTGCTGTTTGCCATTACAGGGTGAAGTTAACCCAAACAGAAGACTCAAGAACATTTACTGCATAGTAGAAGCACGCATATATGGCCCACAACCAACATATGTACCTCCCACCTAATTGCAACCCAGGATTGTGCATCTGGTTTCCTTTCCAAACGAGTCCCGGCACCTACTCAAGAACGTGAGTGAAGGTTCAGTAAGCAAAAATTCTACACCAGCAATTGAACACAGAAAATGTCTAGAGCCCTAGCTCATACAGAAAATTGAATCCAGTTGATCCAAATCCACTACTGGCTAGAGCAACAGTCCAGATAAGAGCTAAGTCTTTGCTTGCACAAATGTAACTTAGAACAACACAACTCAGACTAGCTCATACATCTGATGAGCATGAGCCAGGTATATATATATTCACACCTGTCCACTGGTTGCTAAATATCTGGTGATTTTCCACGATGCTAGCTATTTTACAAACAGCTAAAACTTGCGACGTGCAACGATGCCAAGTGCACAGACCTAGACAATAAAATATATCCGTGGCTCCAGATCACCGAAAAGCGACTGAAGAAGAAGCAATCAGCTCAAATTTCGCCACTTGACAAATTTGGAACTTGGTGATAGTCCTACGCAAATTGGAAGGCGGACCAGGCCAAACTAAAAAGCAAGTGAACTGGACCACCCCTGGACCACCCCTGCGCCGACGGCAGCCGCGGCAGCCACGGCACCCAAACGCAGCACCAGCCTTTCTCCGCGCTCGCTTCCTGCCACACCTCCCGAGGGGATCGAGCACAACCATCCCCATAGGACACGGACACATGGGCACGGGCGTCCTGACTGGGTATCCTGCCCCGGCAGCAGCATACGCTGCGGCTGGATATGCAATTAGCGCCACTCCCGCAGCACCACAATTACATTTCACCCCGAAGTTGCAGTGGTATGCTCCCGTGGGTTGGACATGACACACCCGCTTGCGGAAGCCGAGACGCAAACCCAAAGTTTTCACCATTGCTTCGACATGATGGGTTCTCGCTCTCTCCTTCTAAGCAATGGGACTATCCTTGTTTCCCTTGCGGGCTTATCAGATCACTTCTTGATGAATTTGAACTCGGAACGGGGGAATCAGGGAAATCAATTAAACCTAAACTGCAACAGGGAATATAATCAAAGGTACAAAATTTCTCTAAAGCTGGCAAGCTGCTCACCAGGAATGGCAATGCGTGAACCAGAGATATATTTTAATCTCCCTGCGCTCCTTGCACTACTGAAATTCTTCTATTCAAGCCAACCAATTCAACCACCTCAGGCAGATGGCTGCTCTAAAAGAAGACCCACGAATTCCGAACGTAACCCTGCGACTGCATGTGCAGACTGAATGCTTTGTGAAGGTCAGCAATTAACAGCGTCAGCCGTCAGGCGATGATGAATCTAAAGTTAGAATGGCGATGTGATGAATTGTTTGAAAACATGAAGCGTCCATATATATGTTCAAGGTTCGCGTATCCAAGTCCCCAGCCGACGGATTGAAGGAAGCGCTGTGAAGGATCGACACCATGCCCAGGGGAGCTGCCGAGGGTCCTCCACCTGATCGAGTACAGTTCGTAAGGATGTGCCCAGAGGCATGAAAGCTTGATAAGCTCATTCGACTATTGATGTAAGTTTGGTCTTTAGATTTCAGGAATCTATAGTTTGAGCACATTGTAGGTCCTTTTGCTGTTTCAGGCGCTTTCGTCGGAGGCGTGGCACCGAGTTACCGACTGAACGCCGCCGTGTGCGGCACTGTCGTACACGTTGGGACGGAATCTTCAGAGGATTCCTTCTGAAAGGACACGAAGTCGTATTGCAGAATTTTAAAGTTTTCTTCAACAACTGAGGCGGTGCCTCACTACATGAATCAAAACTGAACCTCGTCTAAAGTTCTGTTTTCAAAACTCCAATATTTTCCCACATGTAGTAGAACCACCCATTGCTGGCGAAGGAGCCATACCCAACCACTCCGAGCCGTACTCAACCAAGGCTAGAACGGATTTCTAACCAAAGATTAGAATGTGTTTGTTTTTTTCCTTTTCAAGGTTGGGACTAATAGGTCATGACATATATTCCAAAGTAGCAAGCAAGAAAGTAGTTTTTGAATGATTGAAATTGGAAAAGTCTATACCTTGCATATGGGTCCAAATCAACTTTTGGCTTCCAAAATTCATAGTAAATTCCATTCAAGGCATAAAATTACCAAAAGGTTTGCTATCTCCCTAATTTCTATCTTCCTATGTGCTAGAAAATTTACATTTCCTTATACTTCTCCATAACATGCACAAAATTGCTTAAATGGTTGACAGTGGGTGCATGATTCTATTATAATTAATCATCCTACAAAATTGTATAATTGATTTTGGATGTACTTCAATTTACAGACCAATCCTTTGGGAGGGCTATGGAAGCCAATTTGCACCATTTCAAATAAATCTTTACTTTTTGTCAAATATAAATAGTCTTTTTGTCAAGAAATTTCCCATTTCTATTTCAAATGTGTATAAAGTTGCCAAATTTAAATGAAAAAGTGTATTAATATAATTGAAAAGTGTTTATTGATCCAAGAGATGGATGAATGTAGAAATAGAGGGCTTCATCAAATTTCAAGTGATCTCCATCCCGTAACTTTCTGAAAAAGTAAAAAAATAAGCTCCTACTAGTATGGACAAAGCAACTATTATGCAGCAGTATTAATTTGATTGCAGAGTGATATGGGTACCTGTCAAATTCGGATCCTTCTTTGACATAGCCTTGACTCTATTTCCTGAGTGTTTTTATGGTACACGGTTTCAATGTGTTTTTCAAAAGTAATTTGAAGATTTTGGATTTCAAAGAAAAATTTGCATCCTATCTTGTCAAGAGCAGAAACTCTGAGAAGAAAACACAGAAAATTTCGACCAGAATTTGTGCATGAAGTGTCAGTAGAACAGCACTTTCCTGGACACTAACTGGGGTGGTTGCATAATCCTATTCACTGCGTCTACAAAATGTGGAAATGAAGGTGGAAACACGTTCTACACCTAACAATCTACTGCTGTGGACCATAAGGGAAGACTTTCACATTAATTACAGCTGTCTATGACAAACAAATCACCCATGACAAGCACCTAGGAATCAACCCACTTCCCCCCCCCCCCTCCAGTCTTCTATCAACCCATGAAAAACTTTTTCTTAAAAATGGAATTAAGATTACATTAGGTTGATTTGCAGTTGTCATCAAAGCCTTGGGATATGGTTATGGAGTTATTAGTCATTGTCATAGAACACTAGCACCTTTCTAGTATAAACTGTTAGTAAAAAGTCTTTTTCTTTTTTTTTTTCTTTATGTCGTGTCCATGTTAGGAAATCTTGTAACCATGTTAAAGAATGTTATGACTTTTTTGGGTGGTAAGATGACCATTATGGAAACACTTTTTTGCTGATTTTGGATAATTTACAGACTTTTTTGAGCCAATTGGACGGCAAACTTAAAAAATTCATAAAAAAATTCATATTTTGTTGAAAAAATAAAATTCTAGTTGCTTCCTTCATTTCTTACATTTATCTTTGTATGAGAAAAGATCTGATTTTTTTTGTTAATGGCAATAGAACAGATCAGCCATTCTGCTTGTCATCGGCAGGTTTACCTTATGAGAACTCAAGCAGAAAGTAGTGGATTGTGGCAAGACATTGCAGTCTACACAATACTACAGTATGTGGTTGTCAGTAGGGGACCATCATCTCTTTTTAAATAAATGAATTGGAAAGAGAGTCATGGAATAAAGCCAACTGCTGTGTCTGTGACTACGAACTCCAGGCCTCAATTATAAATCTTCAAGAAATTTGCATAGGTCTCACAAGATGCTAAACTATCACTACAAGTTCAGGACTCCTCCAGTCCTTGTACTCACCAATTGAGGTACAATTGCGAAGCTATGGAATGATGACCCATTTCCGACCACTTAAGGAATTCAGCACAGGTACACTCATGGTGTATTCAGGGAAATATTTTTTCCATGTCAGCAAATTGATTTAAGGAGGATTAAAAAAAAATTACATTTTGGGGGTCAAAATTGAAATTACTATGAATTTTTTTCCTAAAGATTTTGTAAAACCTATTCTTGTTATGTAGGTTGCTATAATTCCTACTATAAGTTGGTTGCAAAATTGATGTAAATTGATGTAAGTGATAATTATATACATGCTGTGATCATTTTATGTTTTAATGTACATTACTTGGACATTTTGCAGTTCTTGGAGGTCATGCAGTAGGTGAGCTATAATATAAAGACATGTGAGTGTAATATGAACAAAGCTATGATTGAAAATTGAGTAGCCTATACTGCGGAAATGGTGTGTGTGTGTTGAAAATTGGGGGCCTACTCTAATGTGAAATATGTTCAAATTGTTATGATTGAAGATTTGGTTTCTTTGTGCTTTGCAGGCTGCACATACAACATGCAGGCACTCAGATGCAACAACTTTTTTCAACAGTTTTTTGAGCTCTATCCTTGTTCTTGTAACAGTGGAAATTGTAGAACTTGCAAGCATGGTTTGAATTGAAGTATTGATTAATGCTTTCATCACACATACATGCATCTCATTGAGTCAATGGTTTTGCAAATTTTCAGGAGGAGAAATTGTTGAAACTGTTTGATTATGGCTATTCTGAATGCAGGAAATTGTTCCACACACTGGCAGCCCATCAGCACTGAAAAGCGATGCATCCATTCTATGCTGAGCTCTTCTCCTATGAGGTGGAAGAAAAGCTCACGCACATTTTCTAAATCTAGCGTTGCAGTTGGAGCCATGGACAGTAGCCAAATGCCATCAAAGGACAAGAATGTCCAGTTGTTTCATTCAGAAGCTGTGGAGGATTTGCTTAAACCTAGCTCAGAAAAACCAGCAGAACAGATGAAGTCTAACTCAGATCTGTTGCATCAGTTGTGCCAGGGTGGATTTTTGGAGAATCGCTTGTTGTACAGACAGAAATTTGTGATTCGTTCTTATGAAGTGGGTGCAGACACGGCAACATCTTTCACAACAATATTCAGCTTCTTCCAAGTTTATACCTGCTCTTTGAGATTCAGAATTTTCTTGAGCATTCCTGTTGATTGATTTAATGTTTTAGAGTCACATGGTTCAGAATCATTTGGGTGCAAGACAGCTGGAAGAAAAATGTTTAATGAACATTGAGTAAGCATGTTTCAAATGGCAGGAAGTCTCCTTGTGCCATGTCCATTTAATGGGAATTGCTGGGGATGGATTTGGAACTACCAAGGCCATGAACCATCTTGGATTCATCTGGGTTGTTGCCAAGATGCATGTGGAAGTGGAGGAGTTTCCAAAATGGTAAGCATTACATGGTCATATTCATGAGAACAATATGTTACGAATTGCTGAGATCTCGAAATTATGACATTCAAATTCACCAAGCTCTCAAAATTTGGACTCATATACTTTAGATCCAGGGTCCAGGTTGGAGTTGTACAAGGGTCCAGTTCTTTAAATTTTGCCATTCTCACAAGCACACCCATTGTTTTTTCAGCAACAAGTTGCAATTGAATTTTCTTCAGCACTAATCACATGTCCTGTCTCAGAATGCCTTTAATTGCACAAAATAGTGGAGTCTTTGTGGAAAAAGGCTCAAGGCTTTACATGTCAATGATGAGTATAGTAAGACTGACTTTGCATTTGAGAACATGATTTGCACACCATGATGCAGGCAAGATATTAAATCATCCATTCGAAGGTGAGCCCAGCCTGACCTGGTCTGGCAGGGTCCCGCTCTAGGCAATGGGACCTGGCCAAGCGTGCACGGGGTGGGGGCAAGGGATGGGTGACAAGCACAAATGCAATACAACATCACATAGGACAACAATTTTGGAAAACTTAAAGATGATCATCACCACTCGTGTCTTGCACATGGTGGCAAGTTAGGGTTTAGGGCAGTGGTTTAGGGTTTCATGGTCTTCTTTTAACATATCCCACACTATTTGTTTTACCTCCTACCACCCCATGTGTATATAATGAGTTGTCATTTCAATTCATAACACAAATCATGCATGAATAAGTTTGAAAGCAAAGTGAAACAAATGTGGTGGCATGCCACATTAGCATGGGTCAATTTGAAATGGATGCTTTTAAAATATTTTTTTTAAGGAAGTACAAAGTCCAAACAATTTCTTTCAAAGTTTCACAAAACAACATTATGTGGTACAATTGGAACAATATTTTCAAAGTTCTTGTAGGACTTAGAAAAAAAATTAATATCACTAGAAAAAAACCATATGTCCATTTTATGCAAGACCTACATAATGATGAATGGACACTTTATTTGTTTTAGTGTTATCAATTTTTTTTCTAAGTCCTACAAGAACTTTGAAAATATTGTTTCAATTGTGCCATATAACGTTGTTTTTGTGAAACTTTGAAAAAGATTGTTTGAACTTTGTACTTCCTTAGAAAACATTTTAAAAACCATTCATTTGAAATAAACCCATGCTAATGTGGCTTGCCACCACATCTATTTCATTTTGCTTCCAAAGCCATTCATGCATGATTTGTGTTATGAATTGAAATGACAACTCATCATATACACATGGGGTGGTAGGAGGTAAAACAAATAATGTGGGATATGTTAAAAGAAGAGCCTGAAATCCTAAATTGCCGTTGTAAATCCTAACCTACCGCCATGCACAAGACACGAGTGGTGGTGATCATCCTTAAATTTTCTGAAATTGTTGTTCTATGTGATGTTGTATTGCGTTTGCACTTGTCACCTATCCCTCGTCTCTGCCCCCGTATGCTTGGCTAAGTCCCATTGCCCAGACTGAAACCCTGACAGGCCAGGTTGAACTGTGCCCACTTTTGAATGGATGATTTAACGTCCTGCATGTTGTAGGCCTAATGTGATACAGATTGATTCATGGATTGCTTGAGCTGACAAAAATGGGATGAGACGAGATTGGATTGTGTGTCATTGTGACACAAATGAAGTCCTTGTCCGGGCAACAAGGTACACATATTTGCAGCCAATTTGTTCTTTTCATTACATTCTAGAAAAATGTTTATATGGCTATACTGTCCCCAAATGCTCATCAGACCAAATTGTTTTATTTCAAAAAACTGACAATTGTTCTAGAATGCAATGCCATGCACATTTTTTTTTTAAATTTCAAAGCATAACTATCACTCTAAAGTACATGAGTGGGTAGAGTAAAAATTCACATGTGTTGTTATATAAAGATTGATATCTTAAGCTGAAGAGATTGTGTTGAATCTAATATAATTCTTTTTATGCGAGGGCACTGAGAAAGCTGCTCAAGAATCTTGAGTTTGTTGTCAATATAAATTCTGAGACATTGGAGATGATATTGAATCACCGGTTTCTTGCATTTGGATTGTCCAGCACTTGGTGCATGATGGACTCCACAACACATCAACTGTCTAAGTTTCCCAATGCAGCTCAAGCAGAGCTGAGCCCTTTCTTTTGGGATGATCTATTTGTTTTCCAACAGAGAGGGTTACTTTCCAACTGAATCATCAAATTAGATCATCTTAGTGCACAGAACGTGAGCCCCCCTCTCAAGATAATTAATTTGCCACTTGATTTCTAAACTTGACACATGATATCCACACTTAGCCATGAACTTAATGTATGCTTATTGAAGTCTTTATACTACAATAATTCAGAATCTTTGTACTGTTTACCACACCTTTCTTCCCCACTGACACTCATACTCTTTAGGTGTTGATATTTAGAGTTGATAAAGGATGGTCACGCCTTAAGTTATGCGCTTAAACTTACCACAAGCTATTTTGTTTCAGTCTTGTTGGACAGACGTGGACGTGAACCAACATGTGAGCAACCTCAAGTACATCAGCTGGACCCTTCAGGTAATAAAAAAAAAATTCTTAACATGATCTGGCCATTCCATTCAACAATTCATTGTAAGTTAAGTTGGTGCCTCGTTTTACCAAATGAATTAATAAGTCTTCTTTTCTTTTGGTATCAATTATGGGTGAATTAATACTTCTGTGGCTTCTGCAGAGTGTGCCAGAGGAGCATATGGAGACCCACAATTTGACAAGTATAACCCTGGAGTATCAACGAGAGTGCCAAAGCAAAACCATCGTTGAGTCTCTCACAAGCTCCAAAACCATGATGGGGCAAGAAGACCCAGATGGCATTGCAGCTGGGGCTCCCGCTGAGGATTGTTGGATACTCTTTGCCGTCAAACCCGTCGGCCATAACAGTTGCCAGTTCACTCACCTTCTGCAAACTCAAGGCTCCAAGCAACAAGAAATTGTCAGGGCAAGGACAGCATGACGACCACTGAAATCTAGTTTTAGAAGAGGAATAAAGTGACAGCACTCAAAATTGTCCGAAAAAGGGTTAGATGAAATAGTTGAAGAGATTGTGATAACATCTAAAATTGTTCATGTAAGGGTTGGACCATATAGTTGAAGAACAACATCTAAAACTTTCCAAATAAGGGTTAGAGAATGGTTCCTATTATTGAACTACAAAATGTTTATGTTGAGTTTGGTTTATTAATCTCCAAGAGTACATTTTTAGACAACGTATAAATAAACTATGAATTTTCAAAGTGTTGGGAAATAGGTGTATCCAAAATCCATCCTAGTTAGGATCTCATTTCCATAATGAGTTTATATTTTTTGCAAGAACTTAGATTGCATAGTTTTGCAAATAGGTCACAATTAGGTATAATTATCTTCATGTTGGTTTTAAGATTGTTATTAGTAGCCTATTGAAGTAGTTTTACTAACAATATCACATAGGTGTATTAGGAACAAGTGATACTTTTGAGTCTAGTTGAACTATCTCTTCTTGTATTGGCTATAGACAGTAATTGAAGCCAATAAGATTATTAGATATGTGCTAGTAATTCCCAATAGAATACTCATATGATGTATTGATAGTTGGTCAATTTTGCACCTAAGAGCATCTACAATGCACCTAGCTTATTGGACCAAATATATTATTAATTTTTTTATTGGTTTATAGTTAGAACTTGGAATTTATATCAAAATTGGAAGTACATCCAAAAGCACTTTCAATAAACACAATTACATTCCAATTTAGACTTTGGATGACAAAGATAATGGCCTTAGAAAATAAGTTAAAGACAAAAAATAATATAGAGGCCTTAGCAAATCTAGCAAAATCATTCCAATAGTATGTCAATTTGTTGTGCTATTGGTATAATTTTGTTTAATTTGTCAAGGCTTCTATTTTTTTTTTTTGTCTTTTAGCTAGCTGTTTGTGGAATATATTTTAGTTGTCTAATGTTGAATTTTGAGTTTTTGTGTCTTTAGGATGTACTTCCAATGATACAAATTCCAAGTTTTAATTATTAACTAGTGAAAAGATAAAGAAAAGATCAATATGTGTTTTACATAGTGGATGCTTTTACACATTAGGTTTGTCGTAGCAACTATAGAAATAAATTTGAATCAATTGCAATAATGTTGAATTTGTTGAGTCCAACAAAAAATGTGAATTTATCATGATGGCACTAAATGTTTGTCTTCTTGGCTCATCTAAATTCTCTAAGGAAATTTTTAACTTATTGATTATAAAGGGTAGAGATGCCTTTAGACCAAGAGATTATTTAATGTACAAAGAAAAGAGATCATTCAAAAGTAATTTTTGCTACCAACCAACTAATGAAAATATGAAGTAGGACATAGGGCTACACTTTTATAATGTTATTTGTCCAATTTACCTAAGTTCCTAATTTCAAGATTACAATGTTTCTTGATTACATTGTAATCATGATAAAAACTATTTTTATTATCATGTTCTTAAATCAATGAAAATTGTCACATATTAAAATTCTATCTATAAATATTTATTTTGTTGCAAGTTTATCAACTTAACCTTGTAATGTTGCCATGGATACTAAGTGTCTAATGGATGATAGAAAATTCTTCCATATAGGACAGAAGTGCAACTATTCATCCTCAAAGTTTTGATGTGAAAAGAGAACATATTCTATAGTAGTTTGACTTCCAATGAGTACTTTTCAAAGCAATTGATTCCCACTATATTAGAAAATGATGATTTCTGCGGAAACCAGCCCATCCTTAAAGGGTTAAAAGACTTTTAAGCATACAGTACTAACACACAAATATGGGACGAACTACAATGTGACCTTCAAAATTGATAACCAATTCAATATAGCTTCAAAACTACAAATTGATTCATATTCAGTTCTGTTTGAATATGTTTACAACATATAAATCACATGACTAACCTTCTTGTGTAGACGAAAGGACTCATACTTAGGAGGGTAGGTCAAATTTTTCCCTTTTGGGGCACAGTAGAAACTTTGGGCACAATAGAGGCAATGTTTACTACAGGTATTGTTAGTGCTGCCACTTCTAGCTGCCAGTTCTGTTGCAATGTGTCTAACTGGTCTTTCAATGCATTGGCCCGACTTTGGAGTTCCTGATGAATTAATCAATCAATATGTCATAACAAATTCACACACTCCTCTTAGTCTCGTTCATGCATAACATTCTTGAGCAGCTGCCTTTGTACAACATCTTGAATTTAAAATTACCAACTTTGTCAATTTCTAGAGTTCTTTACTCAATTCTCTTATGCACTCTGCAATGACTGCAAAGCTTCTCAAATAAAACAATTAAGAGAGCATGTAGCCTCCCCATTGCTCTAGATTGTTATACAATCCAAAAGAACCAAAGAATTTCAGTTTCTTTCTCAAGGTCAGTGTGAATTTAGAGTCTATTGCTTGAGATTCCACACCAAGAACCATCCACAATCCAAGTGTTAAAACCAAAACGATGAGACTCTCCAGTGAGAGCACTTACCATTCTCATCCCCTCCACCTCAACATTGTGAGCATAATCGAGGCGTTCAATTTCCTGTGTCAGACAACAGTCACATCCATATACCTACGTATTCCTCTCTGGTACTAGTTGAGCAGGATTTGTAAAGATGTCCGTGTACATGTTATTAAAAACTCAAAAGTGAAAGTAGTGAACTAATACTGTACACTTATATAACATTGCCAAAAAAAATTCAATGTTGAACAAACTTATTAAATGTTTTCTCAGCTTGTGATTTAGAAAATCAGGAAACCTGATCACAGGACTTCATTTGAAGATCCATGTCAACTTGCCACTCCTGATGTCAGAACAGCAATTCTTTTTGTTAGAATTTACATGATTGAGCAAGTTGTTAATCTCTTCGTCTCTAATGCATGTACATGTATGTTTCTCAATGGTTTTTGTAATAATTAATTGAAGACTCAAGCAAAGAAACAAACCCACCTCTTTCAATTTCTGCACTCGGCTTAGAAGCTCTGATTGCGAATCTTTCAAACTCTGCAACACTATGTCCTGCATCAGAACAATGCAATGGAGGAATCAGATAATTTGAGAGAGAAGAGAGATCAGATGAGAGAGACAGGGAGTAATAACTCCAGTTTGTCTCTGGAACTGGCATACCCCTCATCAAAGCCCACAAGATGAACCATTCAGATGATGCCATTTGGTGTAATGTGATGATCATCTTCAACCTTTATATTGTGAATGTTTGAATCAAGTCTTTAGTAAAATTAAACTATTTCAGGAACATTAAACGATGTCAAAAAAGGATCATCCCCATACATCTTCATGACACGGCCTCATTACAATCACTGGACCATGAATTCTGCAGACTATCCCATGAATTTAGGAAGCCTACCCATGAATTATGGAGATGATTCTATTTCTGATGCTGTCTAAATGCTATCTTTTTCATGAAA
The DNA here is from genome assembly GCA_963969395.1 of Pseudoscleropodium purum. NCBI lineage: Eukaryota > Viridiplantae > Streptophyta > Bryopsida > Hypnales > Brachytheciaceae > Pseudoscleropodium > Pseudoscleropodium purum. Next base: position 33,239,661 of record OZ017795.1, read on the forward strand.
TAATCCAATTTTATTGAAAACCTGAACTCAAAAACTTTGCTCATTTTCACAAGATTCATTTTTTCCTCTTTACAGCAACAGGTTTGATGAAGAGATCCAACTCGACAATGAAATGGCACATTTTCATGACACAATAGTGAAAGGTGTTGGTGTACCACTCGGTCCCATGTCCCTGAAATTAGGGTTTCCAACCAGCTATCATCCATGTTTGAGTCCTGCAAAGGGAAATTAAAATTTACAAACCATGAAAAGCATAGAAAACAGCACTGAACCTTCAACCAAGAACTCTTAAAATTTGGAGAAGTTCATATAAATCATTCATAGCAATTGAAAATTTTCACATGTGCAACCCACAGCTAGAATCATCCCTCATCCAAATTATATTGGGAGATCTCGTTCTGATTACATGAAGGCCACCCTATGCAAATGGAACCTTGTTTCCTTGTTCAGATCACAAGCAATTTCGGTGTTGATCTCAAAGAATTGATCTGCACGGCTATTGTCAAAAAAATTCAAAACTAACATGGGAAATGTTTCCCGAATCCATTATTAGGGCTCTACGAGTCCACGGAGCCCCAATCGCGTTGACGAGCTACAAAAGGAAACTAATTTAGAGCAATTGCAAAGTAGGGAATTTCTACCTCCTTCCGCAACGGAATTAAAGATTTAACACATGCAGAAGATTCTGCCATCTTGTGATCTGTTGATACAAAGAACCAAATCCCCAGTAAACTTAGAATCAATAGGACATGAACCTCATGTAACATGAGTCTCTACTCTTGTACTGCATACGGATGCCCATTGCTGTAGGACTCGGACTTGGGGAGCAAACCGATATGCTCAGTGACGGCCGACTGACTGGTGTGCACATGAATCAGATGAAAACCGTTGAGGAATCATTTAGTGAGTGACTACTCAGTAATATGAGATTGTCAATTGCCCAACCAATAAGAAGCAACAAATCTCTGCTAATGATAGATTACCGAGTTCTGATCTAAAGATAATCTGCGGTAGCACCTGTAAATTGAGGGCCAAAAAATGACTAGCACTTCTATTGCAATATATCATGTGCTATTTTACAGACGATACTGAGCTGCAAGGCAAGAAATTAGATGAGAAATTCTAAGTGAACCTAAAGGAGCGTGGTAAGAACTTGAGTTCCCACTCAGAATCTAGATTGCTAGCCGATGGAGCCACCTACAGAGGAGAAACAAAGCATTCTACAAATGCGCTAGTCTACAAGGATGTTATTCCAAAATATTCGCCTAATCAATACCTCGTCCGGACAAAGGATGTTGGACTGTAATAGTTGCTCTGCTTCTTCTTCCACAACATACGTCCTCCAACAATAAGCGCTAGTGCTATAAGTACCCCAAATATCCCTCCCGCAATCGCACCAGCTTTACTCTTCTTTCCACCAGTGGCCTGCTAATCAAAGCATTTGTCGTTACAACGGATTGTTATGCAAAAAGAAGTAAGGCGCTGAGTTTCAAGGGACGGCTTGAAACCTTTAGAATGTATTGAATTAGTAAAATCAAAGCATGATGAGAAGATATCAGAAAATATCAACTGGAGAAAATATCATCACAACTTACATAGGGTTGGCCCAGCGGTCTCTGTAATGACTGTAGGGTAAGGAACTGGCCGTTCTGTATTCTCCCTTTCGCCTGCGCGGTAAGAACATTCAAAGTCAAACATTTAATACTCCAAATCATTTTACTTGAATTTACCCAAGTCTATTTCATTACCTTTGCCGAGAGAAATGTACCCATTTGCTGACTTAAAAGCACGACGACTGTCACATGTACAAACCAAGAAGATATAATCGTTTCATTGTCGCATTTATTCTAATCTACGACTCGTATAACAAATTTCAGTCGAAGAGAAAATGACACAGCAGCGGAATGCAAATAGAAATTGAAGTGAATTTGCAACGTACCTCCCAATCAAGCTGGGCGAATTGCACAAGGTCGTAAATAGGGGGTTGAATGCGAACATCTCGGCTACCAGTCAGTGGATCGATAGCAACCCACCCAGTGCACCCACGAAACGCTGGAAAGGGCTGCTTTAATGCATTCCACACGTTCAAAGCCGTGATACTTCGATTGTTAGCAACTAGAGAATCGCAAATCTTAAAATACAATTGAACGGTATCAAGGAGATAAGGGGTGTATGACCGCGACTGGGCTATCCCGTACGCGGGTAGGCCTGGGTAACCTGCGGTCTGCCAGTAGGTCCAGTACTCTTGGCAGCTGGAATCATTGGAGTAATCACCACCTGCAAGCGCATACATGCACAGGTTCAAGAAGGAAAGAGTTATTTCGAACATCCAAACTTGTTGAATCGACAATCATATCAAGTATCCATTTGAACTGAAGTCAAAAGTTTGTAGAGGATGGAGAAGAGGATGAATTCATCTGGATTCAGTTCCTGAGAATGAGGATGGAAACCCCAACTAAAGCTTACCATAAGGTGCTATACCAATCTCTCCTTGAAGCAAGCCTCTGATGTCAGGTTCTGTAAACAGCAACAACTTGAGACATTAAGAAAGCTTAATTACTTTTGTCAAACTCGAAATTTTTTGAAACCCTGTGCAGATACCATATTATCACGATGCAAATCACATACACGTGCGCAAAAGAATACCTTGAATGCATTCACCAAGGCATTCGCAAAGACCACATCATATAAACTTTCATTACGTCCTCTAAACAGTGCAAAACACACCATTTGGACGAGAAATTCATAGAATTGTGTCGGAAGCACGTATAGGGAATGGATGATGTAGCATTCCATTACCTTCCTCTTCTGGTTCAAGAGCAGTGACTCCATCAGTGCCAAAGTACCACCAAGGAGAGTACAGCCTCCCCTACACATGAGCACAAAATTCAACTTAGCACGAAGTCAAGAAAGTTTGTGACAGTAAATCTTATATGATACATTTGAATTTGAAATCAAAACACCCATTTAAAGATGCTGTGTAAAACCGGCTCTCTACAAGGTTTGAACAAATTCATGCCGTCCTTAAACTGATGAAGGCCAAATATTAGATCAAACCATACCTGCGAATTGATGGCTGCAAAGGCATCATGTGCTTCCTGAGGGTGCATAACCAGGATCACAAAAGTATTTGGATCATGCTGATCCAGAACACTCTTGAGCTGTACGTAGTCTATAGTGGAATTTTCCCCATTTTCGAGCAATACAAGGTTCACTGGGATAGCCCCATTGACAGACTGCATATTCAACAATAAAATTCAGTGATTTTCAAAACCTTCCAGGAAAAGTCATGAGGTGGAAAGAAAATAATTAATGCGGCCATCAGTCGATATTATTTTTGTGAGGATGGAGTACTGACCTCGTTGATGTTTGTCGCAAGATTCGTCGAGTAGTACTGTTTAGTGTGTAAAACAGTGACAGCAGTCATGTTCAACTTTGAAATCTGTGTTCACCATCCCCCAATGGTAAGTCGTCCAGCTAAAGGGCTGCAACGTGTCAATTTTCTCTAATCCACCAACCGAAGATACAATCGAGAGAATCATCTAAGGACGTCAAGAATCAAAGCATAGCGCAGTAGACACAATTGAATCGCAAGTACAAATCCTGCTCGAATGCTATAAAAGTGCTCTTTGACCCTGAGGCTTCAACGATGGGGAAAGTTGGAGACTATTATCCTCAAATCTAACCAGAAGTAAACTTCGTTTTATGAATGTGAAAAGGAAACTCCAGCACTTACACTAGCAGCAATAGCCTGCGCTTGATACCTGTCAGGGTACCTGTTGCAGGATAACATTCTCAAACACATGATTTGTTAACTCATGATTCTGCAATTTCTTAAATGTTCACTGAAGCCCCGACGCATGACACAAAAGGAACTCTATAAGGACGTAGCGGAAACAACTGAAGGTTCATGATTGAACATATACTTCCACAGAAGTTAGAACTCCGTCTCACACCAATCCTCAGGGGTAAGCTAAGATAACCACAGAATATCGCAAGAACCTGGAGACAAAATGGAGGCCAGACATACACTGTGCGGAACAAGTTGTCAAACCACTCTCTGTCCGCTGTGATAGGTTCTGCAGTGGCAGCGAAAGAAATCATGGAAATGTTTTTGGTCTTCACCACCGAGCATGAGCCCATAGCTGCTCCACTGCATGCCGGTCCGACGACTCCAATGACCTCAGCATACGTGGCAGGGTCTAGCTTCACGATCACATCTGCTCCATGGTAGGCTGTTTGCCAATCACAATCACTATATTGCTCGAATGGAACCAACCTATAAGTACGATTCCTTGAGTTCTCTACCTCCACGGCAACCTTGAAGGCTGATTCCCTGAGAATTATACCAACACAAAGAAATTTCGTCAATATACATCCAAACCTTGATTAAGATGAGATATTCATTTTGAAACATTTGTTGAGGATTGAAAAAGAAGGTATATAATTTCAGTCTTACGGTGCCTTACCATTCTATAGCAAGATCTGTAGGAATCTCGGAAGCAGCGGCCGGACCCAGGAAGGCCAAGGTGTATTCTGGCTTTTGTTGTGCTCTAACGATGTCGAATTGGTTAATGAGATTTAATATCCCTACTAAGAGTAGGAAAACCCACGGCGTCGCCATTGTGTCCACTCTCTTTGAAACGGTTACTTCGATTATTATCCCAAGTTGACCATCCTTAGTAGCAACTCAAGACGTGCATTTTCCACTCCCAGATGACAAACCTGGCAGCGCACTGGTAACAATTCTTAATATCAGAACCATGATACAGATGTCGGCATTCGAGATCAAAATAACAAAATCACAAGACAAGTCAAAGAAAAAAGAGCAAAAAGCAGTCGGTGCAGTACGCCTAGAGGATTGATTGAAAGATTCAAAAGAAATAAACATGGCAATATCGCAAAAATAAACAGCGAAGACCCCAAGTACTGCTGGAAATATCCCGCTAAGAACATTTCGAATTTAGCAAACAACGAACTGTCTGTTCACAGTAAACTACTCAAAACAGCCTCATAGCATCCCTCAAGATTGTAAATCACAAAGTTCAAAGGCGAACAGGGCGAGAAAATTGAAATTCTAAAAGAATGATGAAATGTGCATCGCAATGGGGTCCACAATCACTACCATAAGGATCCCGGAAATTTTCTACAAGATAATCAAGATGTCTTAAACCATTGCCCCTGCTGCCAGTTCAAATTTCACCCAAAACAAAAGAGATGGGAGTTGTCCCCTGCCGTGGATCACCCGAAGAATCTCATCAAATGCATATCCGCTGGCTCGTCAACCACAACACCTCACAATAGTACGTCGTCTAAGATCATCAAGACCGCAACAAAACTGTGCGTATTGCAACCAGGTACACCGGCTTCGGACCGTGACAGTTTGAAGCTGAAATTGCGACATCGAAGGAGGGGAAAAGGATTTACACGACAGAAAAATCCACAAGAGCCAACCAAATTTTACAAAGACGACAACATGTCCATCACAATGGCGCCCGCCAAACTATTCCAGGAGCGAGGTAAAATCTACAACAACATCAAGACCCCTTAAACCTCGTCAAAACCAGTGCCACCGGACCTTGTTCAAATTTCCAGCAAAGAAATATACAGCACGACCAAAACCAAAGAGGCTGGAGCCATTTGCGTGCGACGGATAAGCGAATAATCTCACCAAGTACGTATCCACAGGCTTGTCAACTACACAACCTCACAGCAGTACATCGCCTAAGTACACCAAAATCGCAGTGAAAATACGCGCATTGCAGCAAAGAGATGGAAAAAGAAACAATGCGGCTTCAAACCGTCGTGAGAGCTTGAATCTGAACTTGCGACATCAAGCAGTACTGCAGAGAGTTGCACGACGATAAAATCGACTAGAGTACAGAACTTTTGCGAGGGAAGGTAACCTGCGGCGCGCACTCCGCGAAAGCTGGAAACAGAAACCTCAAGTGTTATTAATCGCGACGAGTTTCAAGAAGAAACAAAATAAGTTACATAAAACGTGTCAATCGAGGAGCTGTAACATTCTTGTACTCCCGCGTGATTCCACATTGGAACGGCTAAAAAAACGCCGAGAGGCGCTCCGGAATTGCCGCCACTTGAACTCCACCATCGCCATTGGAGAGAGCCTGCTGAATGTGCTCGAGTGCCGCTTATACCAGAGATGTGTTTAGAAACGGAGGAAAAGCATCAACGAAGTTCTTTGAATGAAAAGATGGAACAGACAGTTAAAATTAGCGAAAAATTAGAAAATTGAAGAGAAATGTACAGCTACGAATTGAAGACACATCTAGGGGCGCTTCACACATGGGCCGACTAAGTCGAGAGGCTGTGGGAGTTTATGGCCAAACTTTGGACGAGAGTTTAAAGAAATGGGCAATATATGGGCAATAAATGGACAATTTGACGGACTCTCGATCAAAGTTTGGGTCACAAAGTAGCGACCCAAACTTTGGTTGAGAATCTGTCGTGAGGCCATTGCCATGTAGGAGCTTGGGCTTCTATATAGGCACTTTGGAGGGTGACAGACTTTCGATTGTGCCGCCTTGTGTGAAGGGTCGAGAGGTCAAAGTCGGGGTTTTCTTAAATTTGATTGGTGGAGGTTGACGGACTCTCAACCTTGGGCCCATGTGTGAAGCGGCCCTTAAAATAAAGACTAGTGTGCCCTGCACCATTGCCACAGTCAAAATAAAAGTAAAAGCAATTTTCTAATTTTTTAATTGATAATTTTTTGAAATTCAATAACTTTCACATAGTAAGTTCAAATGTTACAAAACAAAGCCCATGCATCCCTCCTCGCTAAGGGCTTTCCAATGGTACTAAGAATGCGATTGGGGGACGCATAGTCCAAGAGACCTCATTGTAACAAATAAAAAAACAAAACAAACAGCCTATCTTAAGATGTTGATAGGATCTTTTTTAAGATTTTAAGGTTTGTCTTGAGTGAATGAGTGGTGACAATAAAATCATCATACAGCTATATTTGGATAGAAAACATTTTTCATTATGTACTCGTACTTCACTGATTCAATTTTTACAATTACATGCATAATTAACAATTATCATTTATTATTTGGTGAAAAAAATGAATCTTTGTATCGAAAATTGGATTTTTGAAAAAACAAAATGTCCATAAAATATTGTCCTCAACAAAATTTTGCAAGTAAAAAATCACCAACAAAAATTATGGAAAAGGAGGTTGTATATAAAAGGTTTTATTCATTAATTTTGGGTAATGCAAATAGTAATCTTCATTAGGTGATGATGCTAAGTACATCTATGTCTATACATGAAATATGAAAAATATGGATGGAAAATATTTGTGCATCTAAAATATAAGCATTTATAAAATAAAGAGCAATATAATTCTATGATTTTGTTTCAATTCAAAGATGTCATTTACTAATAAATAGGAATGTGTTGTTGAATATCCTTCCTACAATTTGAATCACTTTTGAATCTATTATCAATTGATTTCTAGAATATTATGTGTTTTGAGGTCCAAAACTACTTCAAAATATTCATACCTAAAATAAGGCTAAAATCTTCATTTATATTTGTATTGTAATGAATCAAACCCAAGGGTCCTTGAGTCAACCTCTAAAATTTCAAAAAATCCAAAAATGATTTAATTTGGAAAGTTCACTCAAAGTTCAATCAACTATTGGTATTTGATTTTGATTTAAAATAGGTGTGCACAATTTTTTTTCTAGTATGATTTTCAAATAGAAATTTGGAATTATATAATATGCACAAATTCAATTTTGAATGTATTTTTGGAATTTTTTGAAGTAATACAATAATTTTTTGAAGGATTCTTAGTTCTTTGTAAAGGGCTCTTGGTACCCCAGAAGGATCTCTTACTAATAGGAAGCTTCCCTTAGTGCTAAAAAATTTCCCTTAATTTTTTGGATGTTATCATTAGAAAGACTCTAGCTTGATTTTTTTGTCAATGGCTTGAGGTAGCAAGGGAAAGGTACTTGGATCCTAGTGACCCTTTCTTTGTGCCTTAGGATCATTTGAAGGCCATCAAATCTCCTGAAGTTCATGTTGCCTTATAGTCCTTTTAGGAGTTTAAAGGAATGAGTTGTTGGTCCTTAACAAAGTTGAAAAAGTGTTTTTTAAAATCAAAAGGTCATGGTTTGCAACTTTTCATTAAATTAATCCCTAAATTCCATGACTATGTATTCACCAAAAATGCTCCAAAATTGCTATTTCTAGTACAACTACTAATTTTTGGAATTTTTTTTTTGACATGTAACTATAGGATCTTGTATTATGATGACTTGAAAACATGTGGTAAAAATTTCAAAAATTTCTACAGTGTGGATTGTAAGATATAAACATTCAAATTCAACAAAACCATTTTTTCAACTTTGTGAAAAAACGGGTAGCTGCACTTCACAAGCTCAATTTTTTATGAAAATGACCAATATGGTAGTGCTTCTTTAGATTATTTTTCCTAGACAAGTTGGCCAAATGCTTGAAAATTTTTAGATCATTTGGAATAGTACAATATATAGGAAAAAAATAGTAAGTAGGTACAGGGTTGACGAATCTCTATGTCCGCCCCAAAATAGCGTTTGAAACCCGGACGTCCGGACGCTAGCGGACGCAGCGTCCCTCCCGTCGTCGGAAGGCGGACGGACGGGGCGGACAGACAGGGTGGCTTAGAAAATCCGTTTTGGGTTTTTTGTTTTGATTGTTTTCACCAATGAGAGATTGAGAGTGAAGTCATTTGGATTTTGATTTTTCTTATATTGCAATTGCGATTTAATAGAGTTGTATATCACTATTTATGTAAAAGCTAAAATATGAAATATATTTTTAATTTTTTTTGTTGAATTTCATTTTGATTTAGAAACAAAATCACTTTAAAATCCAGCGAGATGTATATCATCAATAAACAAACAATTTTATAATAAAATGATTGAAGAAACCATTGTCATTTGTAAACATGAGCTTCATATATCATGAGCAACTAAACAATCAAACATCTAAATTCACATCTCCACAATTCCTATGGACGCCAATCCACATCTCCTTTAACCTCAGTCCCACTATTCTCTCCTGCAGCTCTCTGTTCAAAATCTTCATTATCGGAGTCATCTTCATTGTCGGAGTCATCTTCATTGTTGGAATCAAGTATCGTTGTCTCCTTCAAGTCTTCTCTCGAAGTAGGTTTATTCCCTTCTTTCGAATTTAATTTTTCTTTTTTTACTTTGATAGAACGATTAAAGGCTTTTTGAATAGGAACCTTTCTTTTCTTTCTATTTGACAAAGTAGCAACATTTTCATCAAGAGGGGTCCTATTCTTCACTGGAGAGATAGCAAAAGGTTGCATTTCTCTTTTCGCTTTCACCTTACTCGATTCTTAAACCATCAATCTCGATGTAGGGTTGACATGTCCATGAACGGTTATCTCCACTTTGGCTTTCTTTTGAAGTAATAGAGTGCCGTTTGTTGATTTGATGGGTTCTTGCGCCATTCTTTTTCCTAAAATGCGAGCACCCAAAGATGCCAATGGCATCCGATCACTATCCGTATCACTTAGGCTTGTAGGTGATGACGCTACTTTCCGTAGATTACCGCTTGTAGAAATTTCTTTGGAAATGTTTATTAGACGTTTTCCATATTCAAAGCTCTGGGAATCATCCAATCCGACCAATCGTGTGCTAACAGACTTCAACGGTATTGGTGGAAGAGCACTAGATCTCGGTACTTCAAAAATTGATTTTATTGGCTCCTTTCCTTTATCACTCTTCACAATTGCTGAATTTGTGACTGCCATCCCAATTGAATCACTATTTTTCTGTACCGCAATATTTGGTTCCCCCTCATCACCACTATTGTTGCCTACATCTTTTGGAACGTCCACCTTCATGACCGCATCTTCTCTTCTGTTGTTTCTTTGCACTACATTTAATGCCATAAATGGAGATTGAGAAATTAGAACTTCTTCATTTCTCCTATCATCACCAATAGCATTCTCATTGATTTTCACCTCTTTGGCAATAGCGTTTGCCTTTTCCGATAGAATGTTTTCGTTATTCAAGAATCCCATTCCATTGCAATATGCAGTTAAAGAAGGTAGACTCTCTTGTACCTCTACATTATCCTCATCTTCATAAAAGGTATATACATTGTTTGCATTGTCGGGAACAACATCCTTGTGGTTTAGATGATAATCATGCGTATCATTCACCAAATTGGGAAAGTCTTGCATAACGTCTTCATCTCCCCACGCTATCGCACGATTGAAGTCATCCCCACCATCTACAGCTGAAAGGGCCCTTTCCAAATCCTCGTCATCATCGTCTTCTAACGTCGGTCTATCTGAATCCTCTGATTCCATCGGATCCACATTATCATTATACCATTTTTTTCATCTTTTTCCTTCGATGTGTTTAATACTTTGGAATTGGTATACACATACACCAAATCCGCTGCTCTCTCCGGCTTCAATTTATTTCGAGATTTGTTGTGAACAAAAGAATAGTTGCTCCAATTCCATTCACATGAAGATGATGATACCGGTTGAGCCAATATCTTCTTCGCTAATGGAGCTATAAACTTGCTACATACACCTTCAAAATCCCACCAAGCATGTGCGGACAACATTTGATCTCCTGGATTCAACATATTGTGGAATGGAGGTTTCTTGTGTCGAAAAGCCACAAATTCCTTCACCACTACTGCATATTCATCCGGTTTACATATTCTCTCCAAAACTTTCTTACATTCTGACATTGCATCTGTGTCATCCGCTAGCTCTTTGTCATGAAGAAGATATGGATTCAAAAGAGCTGCGGCTGATTGGAGATCGTTGTCCACCATTCTTCTTCGGGCATAAAAAGACTGTACCAATGGAATTGCAAGTTTTTCTAGCAAACAAAATGGTGGACTTTGTAATCCGTTCACGTACTTCTCTAACTTCCTCATGATATGCAACACCTTCCCCATGCATGGTGATTTTGAATCCAAATCGCAGAGTGCACATATGATTCGTTCAACCATCTCCACATAATTGATGGACCGATTCCAAAAATGGTCATCAAGAACAATTTTCTTCACCGCTAAAGCCAAGTATTTTGGTTGGACTTTGGCTCCACGTTTCTTCTTGAGAGTATTTACATACTCAACCCATTGCGGATCTACCACCGTTTGTTCCAATGCTCCTCTCAATTTTGTCAAACGTTCCATCATGATAAATTTAGAGGCGAACCTTGTATCTCTAGGCATCAAGAGACCAAGATTTGGCGAATACTTTCACAATAGAGCTAGCGGCATATGTCTCTTCCTGATAAATTTAGCTACAAGAACTCTTTTATCCAATTTGGAAGCAATCCATTTCTGTACAGCCTAATCTTTCAACAACAAATTCAATGCATGTACCACGCACCCTTGGTAAAAAATATGAGGATATTTTGCAGATATTACATCCCATGTGGACGGATTCACGGGAGTATTATCAGTAGTTATTAACATGACGTTCTTGGACCCCACTTGTTCAATGAACTTTTCCAACACAACTGCTAAGTACTCCGCATTTTTTTCACAACCACTTGTATCTACAAATCCAAGAAATTCTTCACCTGCAGATGATACAAGCATGGCATTGATGAGAGGTCGATTAGTCACTGAGCTCCATCCATCAATGGACAATGTTGCTCCAAATTTTCGAATGCTATCTTCGGTCCGTGCATTCAACTATGTCTGAATGTTGGTCTTCGCCTCATTCAACAATTTGTACTGAAAGTCGTGGTATGAGGAAAGAATGTATGGCCTACCGAACGTAGCTGTTTTCTTCACTGCTTCTTTAAAAGCTGGATTTTGAGCCACGAAAAATGGTATGTTCGCCGAATAAAAAAAATTTGCCTACACTGAATGTAATTTGCGTCTATGACCTTCTTCAAACCCATTCACTAAGCTGCCTTGCCTCTGAGGCCTAGAACTTGATGCCCTCGGGGTTTCATGTTCACCAGAAGCTTCTGTACTCAAAGTCACTTCAGTTGTAGCACATACCATTGATATCAATTCTTTGGACGCTAGACAAGAGTCTTCGTGGTCAGAATGCGACATAGTCTTTCCGGCCAAAAACTCTTGGACATCTGAAGGACCAGGGTTGCCATCCACATTGTCCATTACAACGCGTTTTGGAAAAACTCCTTCGCAATGCCGAAATAAATCTTGAACTGCCATTGGTAATCGTAGACAAAGGTTTACCTCTTTATCACGTATACCTTTAGGCTCAGGATAGCCTAAGTGGCTCAACATACGGTCGAGCTTCCTTGCCATGACCGCCTTGCAAAGCCTACATTCTACTTTACCATCATGTGCCACACTATATCAAAGAGAAAAATTCCCTGTCGGTTTGGCCCTCATACTAACAAGTGTATGTTTTACCTCAATTTCAAAAGAAACCAATAGAATGTTTTAAATTTGAAACCCACAACTTGACAATGTATACAATATCAATGAAATTAGTCACACAAAGCTTTGAAAATCAAAGCCCCTCCGTCCACCGAACTATGCATTACCAAGCAAGAGACACAATAAATTGAAGCTCATAACCCTTGGAAATCTTAGCGTTCGGTTTTTCGAGAGTGAATACAAAAGCTTCTCTTCTAACATTTATAATCCCCTCCAGAAAATTTAGAGTTCATATTTTAGGGTTTACATTAAAAAACAAGCAACGGCGCGCACGGGGCTGAAGCGGACGGGCGGACGGGTCGGGCGGGCGGATGGGGCGGTCGGGCGGACAGACCAGACGGGGCGGACGGACAGGGCGGACGGGGCGGACTTCGCATTGCCATTAGTCATTAGAAAATTTTATATTGTTATGTAATTTGAATGTTACACAATCAAAAATGAATGCATCCACGTAAAATAAGGTGTACATATAAAAATATTTTTATACGCAAATGAAAATATAGCATCTTTATATATAAATATATATGTATAAACAAAATACATGAAAACATAGTTCCAATATCACTATTGAATCCTATACGATCTTTTTAAGATCTAAATCTTTCACATTCTTTTTTGTTTTTAAACAATGAAAGGACCATTGTTTTTAAAAAACAAAATTCTCTTCAAATCCTACTTTCCACCGGATGTACCACTACCTTCTCCCAAAACAAAAGGAAAATTTGTTGTACCAAGGAGTTTAGCAGATGATTGACGAGTTGACCGTTGTTGACTTGGACGGACTATTCGCCCTCCAGATTGAACTTTGATGTCCACCTTATGAAATTGTTTCTTGGTTTCCGGAGAGAAGTCATCGTCCTCTTTACGCTTCTTTTTTTGTTTTCTTTTTGGTGATAAATCGACTTCGTTTGCCTTCAAGGTTCTCAAGTTGCTCTCCACACGATCTACCATCGCTTGAACAACTTCATCATCTCCTTTCCCTTGCGATGTTGTGACGCAGTCTCCATCCAATAGGAAAGCCTTCCAATGCCCTATAATATCGCCAATGCGCCTATCAAATGCTGCTGTCACATCTACAGATCAATGTCCTGTGCTTGTTTGTCCATTTGTATCGTAGATAGCACGAACTTTTGCAGCCTCTTCCAACTTCGACAATAGAAGGGCCCTACCTACGAGGGTGTGGTCGTATGCCTTATATTGCTCATCGAACTCTTTTCCATGGTTCACCTCCATCCAACTGTCTTTTGGTCCTCTTTCCACTTTTTTATCTAGAAAACGAAAGAACTTTTCGTGTTGCAAGCTCCAATGTCCCCCCATGTTGTGACAAAACATTTCACGGGCCGCGTCATCTACGATTCCTCGAGCCCGCAATTCCACCTCTCTATTGTGAGTCATCCACACTTCGAAATCCAATGGTTGCTGAGATTCCTTGTACAAATCATGCCTCTGTTCATTTGCATTCTACTGGATTGGCTTCTCCCGATGTTGATAATTTTGAAATTTGTACGGCGCTTGATCAAAAGAAAAATTCCAACGATTGTACTCGTGGCCTAGAGGCATAGCTTTCAAGATATCAAACATTTCGTAGAACCTAGCATTCAATGGACTACGACACTCAGTACACACCGAATGAATGAGTGATGCTTTCACAATGCAAGTGACATGGAAAGTGTGGCGACATTGGCCCATGATTACCGCACCTTCCGGTCCGAAGAGGCCTTGGCAAAGGCTACAACAACCATCCAAGATTGGAGAGGCTGGATCACAAGCATGCACCACTCGCATGTCTTTCACATTGATGTGTGCTGAAAGTGTATCGTAAGGGATCCATCCTTCCTCTACTTCCAAGGCCCAATTGATGGGTGGAGTTTGGTTCTTCTTTGTGTGGTTTAACCGCTCAAACATGGCATCCATGTCTCCCCAACATGTGATCTCCATATATCCCTCAGAAGGATGTTGATCAAACATAATCTTGAACCAATTCAAAGAGCTTTGAATGGCATCGCAATTTTCATTCAACTCCATTGCCAATGTTTGAAGACCTACCATTGCTTAAGATACTATAGAGGGTCTGTCTTGGAGTCTTTGTACCCATACTAACCATTGAGACTCCAAGCCGCTAGATGGCATAAACTTCTCTAAATCCAAGCTCAATTGCAATCGATTCAACTCGGATTCAACAATTCCTTTTGCTTCAATTGCCTCCTCCAATTTATGCTTCAACTCTTCAAAGTCACAACTCTCCGTTTGCGTCTCCACATTCACGTAAATGGATGAAAGCTTTTCCATTGATGGTTGTTGTGTCGCTTTTAACATGCTCATGTTGTGACTTTCTTGTACATTCACAATGGCAGGGTTGTCGCTTGCTTCGGCCTTATCAAAAGGAAGAGAGAGCTTATCTTCACTCTCTTGAGTCTCTTGACTGTCTTCAAGTACAATCACAGGTGAAATTGCAACCTCACTCGGATTCTTGGAGGTCCTTTGTATTTCTGCAATCTGTTTACGCATCTTCATCAACTCCTCCATTTGCCTCGATGATTATTGATTTAAATGTTCAACCTCACTCTTCGAAGTCTTTAATTTCAACTCCAACACTTTGCACCTTGCTTCCATTCCTCCAAGGTCAACAATTTTCTTCTCATATTCCACCAATTGTAATATGTGAACATCTCTTTCTTCAAAAAGTGGTCCGAAAGTCTTCATGAGATTCTGAAATGCTATAGCACCTTTCAACATCTCTGGTGCTATGAAAGAAAATTCCTTGGCCAAATTCATAAAAGTCGGAGCAACTTCCGATAAAAATTCAGTTGACATCGTCATCTTGAAAATTGTATCAAGTATATGTCCAACATTCTTTGGATCTGCAAGTGGACTCATTGGAACAGTAGTAGCACCATCATCGGGGTTAGACGATCCGCCTATTTCTTCATGAAGGTTAGCAAACTGAACCGAGAGCTTCAAAAGATTTTCCAATTGTTTTGGATTGGACATGTCTTGTAAGGTTCAATGTAGAAGACTCAGCAATGACGCTGTAAACGGAAACTCCTCCGCCCGCTTTTTACACTCGGAATTCCATAATGAGGATATATTATCAAACGTCACGCCTTGTCCACGAGGCGTATGTACTTTGTCTTCTAAACTTAACGCTGGACTAGATTCAACGCCTTGATGCATAGGCGGAGATTTGTAGACCAAACTATCAAAACAATTGTTGGCTATCAGACTATCAATTGTAGCATTAGCCTTTGCCACTTTCTCCGCCAAGACTTTGTCTACTTTACTTTTTGAAGTTTCCCCGCGTTCCGTGCAAACATTGCTTTCGTTTACAGACTCCGTTTGCGTTTGTGCCGCAACATTTGGTGTAAAGGTCAAACGCATTGGAGCTGTGGAAAAGACTTCACCCTCTTGCGCCTCTACATCTTTCTCCACATCTTTCTCCACATCTTTCCCCACATTTTTCGAAGAGCTTTCATTGATGGCTTTTGTTGGAGATTGTACAGACCGTAATTCTTCAACATTTGAGGCTTTCTCCACACCATCCGTTTTCACCTCAATAGTATTTTTTAATACTTTTTTTGTTTCTCCCTCTGAATTGTACAAGTCGGGAATGTCCTTTTGATTGGCTTCAAGTAGAAGTGGGCAAGTTGTTGTCGGAAACGTGCTCCAATCAATCTTGCGGTCTAATATAAGTTCAGTGTAAACCATACACGCCATGCTATAATTAATATAGCCTTTGCTTCTGGGCTTGTTTCCGAATAGAACACGCCACACCTCCGCAGATCAATGAACAAAATGTTTGTTGTTGCAAGTCCATGGTTTACAACAAAAATCCCGTGTATGACTCTTGTGCGACTCCTGAGGCCACAACTTGTCAATGTGGTACATTTTAACATAGGTCCTGCACATTTTTTATGTCCAATACTCCACATCTTCATCTTCCCACCCGCTCTCTACTTTAATTGTAGGGTCATTTAAAATGTCAAGCCGAAGGTCATGTGTAGCCTCCTTCATTTTGCTCTTTTTTTTGGCTTCGCTTGCCGGAGTCACCCCATCAATATTTCGATCACCTTCGCCGTTCATGATTGTCAATTGGATTCAATAACCAATTGAAGTGAATAAAAAAATCTCACGTGATAGTCAAAAGTAATGGCATCAACCGTAACACAGTAACAAAAGATAGAGGACCCCAACTCTCCACCCCGTAGGAACAACTAGCGCATAAAGCAATAGTAGCACATCCAATTTGGCACCGAAGGAGAATTAAAGTGAGAAGAAATGAAAAGTCACTCCACCCTTATAGCCGTCCGCCGCCGAACCTGCCCTGGACCGCGCGAAGCGGCCCCGAACCTCGCGTATGCTACCCGGACCGACGACGTCCGCTTCGGTAGCGGACGCGCCATCCCCCCATCGCCCCGTCCAACCGCCGCGTCCGCCCGGACTGTCCGCACTATTCGCCTTCCGATGCTGTCCGCGCTTTGGACACGCCGACCATCCCACTTAAACACTAACCGCCAACAGCGTCCGCCCAGCTGTCCATTGGTGCATCCTATGAGGCCATTATTATTCAAAAAGAGCAGTAACATTTCAAAAAAAAAACAGCCTAATAATCACTGCTAAATTAGGATCAATGTAATTGATTTATCATTTAAAAAAAAAAAAAATGTAAACCCTAAATCCTATACCCTAATTACCCTAAACCTTTTCTTTTCTCCCCTAAATTATTTTATGAATGAGGGGAATGTGGTTAAGTTGAATATGTTTGGATTATTTACTTATATTATCCCTCTAAATAGGTTTTGAGAAGATCTGAAGATGGTGGGGATTTTTTTAAAGTTCATTAGAAAATCAAATGTTTTGCAGAAACAATCAATTCCTTTTTTATTGTAAGCAAATGAAATTTTTTAAAAAGGTCCCAATACATAATTAGAATAACAGTTTAATGGATTTCAACCTCATGATATTTAATAAAAGGTTGTGATTTCTAATTAGAAGTGCATCACGATCTTCAAATGAACATCGAGTCTTTCATATTTTTTAATGAAATTTTGATTAGATTTGAAAACAAAGAAAAAGAATCAATGTTTTAACTTTCAAATCATGTATGGCTATATTTTTCCTTAAAAACATAGAAAAATTCGTTACTTGAGTTGATTGAATAGAATACATTATACACTTATACATGTGCTATATTTATTTTGAAGGGTAATTCCAATATTCTTATTTCAGATGTTTTTAAATATTTATTTTAAAAAAGAGGGTTCATTGTTTAAAGATCTAAAAAATTGACAAACATAATTTCTATTATAAATAGGAATTGAATTCGGAATTTGAATTTTGAAATGATTCAAATGAACAAGATATTGATTATAAAATATTTCTTCGTTTGAGTTTTCAAAATGAATTCACGAAACAATTGCAAACTTTTGAACTTAGGTATATGGTATTGTTTTTGGTGTGTACTTTGTAGAGTATAATACTTCAATTTTAATCCTAAATAAATGAGAAAACTCCACATGAATGAAATGTTTCTATGTATTGCACAAAGATTTCTACCAATTACTATGATAATTAGATACATTGTTACATTTCATAAAATATTCTACATAGAAAGAAAAAATCATTTTAGTTTTCAATCATGATAAAGAACTTTAGGGGTTAAACATCTATATCGTTAGATTTTGAAAAAAGAACAATTTGCTTCATTGGGTTTAGAGTTTAGGGTTTAAGGTGAGCCGTCCGCCCGATCCGGCGTCCACCTTGTCCGCCCCAATACCCGTCCGCCCTGTCCACCCGATCCAGCGTCCGCCTTGTCCGCCTTGTCCACCCCGATACCCGTTTGTCCTGTCCGTTCGATCCGGTGTCCGCGCTCTTCGACTCGTCCGCCGCGATACCCGTCCGCCCGATTACGGCCGTCCGATTGACAAGCGGACTGATGTAGTCCGCATGATCTGGACGTCCGCCTTGGGGCATCTACTTATATATATATGGAGGAGGCGGACGGCTCATTCCGAACAGTCGTTCTCTTTTGGAGTGGGCGGACCAGTGCCTTCGAAGCTCTGCGCGCCCCCTTCCGCTTTGAGTGAACGATTGTTGTGACATTGTTACAAATTTTCACAAAGTTCACGCTTGTAAAATTTTAATTAATTGATTAAATCAAAATTTTGGTTCTTAAGCTTTCTAATTGTTTCATTCTCTTTGCTTCGGCTTCATCATGCCGAAAGATAGAACACCCAAAAAAAGTAGTCGAAAGGGAAGACCCCAATTATTCGATTTGGATGCTTGGGCCGGTCCATTGTGCGTGGGTGAATCAGGATGGGAAGAGGAACCAACAAAAGTGTGGGATTGCTCAATGTGCAAGAAGTATGTGAAAATGACTCACATTCAAAAACTTTGGCGACGTGAACGTGTAGAGCACAAGCGCCACGTTGGGAAGGACAAATGTCTACGTGCCAAAGTGAGCACTTCAAACAACGATACATACAAGTGCATCAAGTTCTTGGCATTAAAAGCGCCAAACCAAATCTAATGAATTATAATGTTATGGCAATGGTTTGGGCAGAGATTGTACTCCACAAGGACGTGGACAGGCGTACTGCTACAGGTTGCAATGTGGAGAACTATACGCGCACGGATGCCGTTATAGATACACAGTGGAGGGGCACAAGCAATTGCATGCTAGAGTGGTCCAATCGAGGTTATCTACAACAACCTTCAGTTGTTCTAGGAGATGCTGAAGATGCGTGAACAGATGACGATGATATGCAAGCGCCTGTCACATTTGGAGTTAGGCACAAGCGGGTAGAAGAATGAGAATGAATTGAATTCGAACAACAAATACAAGAGGCAACACGCAGAAGCCTTCAAGATCGTGGACAGCAAGATAGGCATGGTGGGTCCTACGGACGTGAATATGGAACGCGAGAATCTGAACAAGGAAGAAGTGGTTCATACTTTGGTTACGATCCTCAAAATAGATATGAAAGTGGAAGAGGGAGCTATGGATCCACGCATTATGGTGGTTCAAGTGTAGTTGGTTCTCATTATGGCACTCCCCCTGAAATTGGCTCTCAAGGTGCAGTAGGTAGCTATGGCAACACGCACTATGGTAGGTCTAGTGGATCTGGTTCATATTATACTACGTCCACTCAAGTGGGTTCCAAAGGTAGTGGAGGAAGCCATGTAACCCCGCAGTATAGTTGCTCTCTTCATGGAAGTGCCCAATACTATCCGAGATCAACTAGAAGTGATTCATACAAGCATCATAGGTAGGGTTGACAGGACGTCCGGACGGGGACGTTGTGTTCACAGTGTCCGCTGACATTCGCGAATGCCGTCTGCCCTGTTCGCTCGTCTGCCCCACTCCGCCCTCGTCCGCCCGCCTGTCCGCCCGCCCTGTCCCACCCTGTCCACCCCGCCCTTTTCGCCCTCGTCCGCCCGCGTCTGGCCGCCTGTCTGCCCCGCCCGTCTGCCTTCCAACGGCGGGAGGGACGCTGCGTCCGTGCGTCCGGACACTAATGGACGCAGCGTCCCTCCCGCCGTTGGAAGGCGGACGAGCGGACGGGCGGCCAGACGCGGGCGGACGAGGGTGGACGCGGTCGGACAGGGGCGGACGGGTAGGGGCGGACAGGGTAGGGCGGACGGGGCAGACAGGGCGGGACAGGGCGGACAGACGAGCGGGCGGACGGCGTTCGCGAATGTCAGCAGACGCTGCGAACATAGCGTCCGCGTCCGGACGTCCTGTCAACCCTGCTGATTATGGGGCCTCTTATTATGGGGCTTCAAATGAAAGAGGATCAGAGCCTACTACTCTTGTTTCTCCTCCCACTTTTAGAGGTTCAAGCTATGGACAAGGAGGTGCACCGAGTGGATATCACGGAAACTACGGAGGTGGTCCGTTCATTGAAGTACAAAGAAGAGGCAACGGTCAACAATTTGAGTCCGATTCAGATTCCGAATAAAAAAACATGCAAGTATATAGTGAGCATGTGTTTGCTCAATTTTCTCATTTTTACTCTCACGACAAGTATAGAGCACTAGATTGGTAGAAGTAGTACAAAATTTTAAATGAATAGAACAATTTTGAACAACAATTTTGTTCACTTTTTCAAAAAGTGTTGTGTAATAGTGTACACCAAGTATGTATGTAGGCAAGCATATTGTTGAAGACATCATTGTATTATTTTATAATAGCGTTGATGTATAAGGCTATAAGCGACTTTGATAAATAATAAAAATATGAAGAAGAAATGTAATTTTGTAAGAGCCATATTATGTCTATTTTTGAATTTAGCATTCGAGGTTAAATATATACTAGCATGGTGTGTATTTTAAAATTATTGTTGTGTGTTTATTACATTTAGAAACTCGTAAATGGTATAAATGTATTTCTAATTAATTTATGAAAGATTGAATTATTTGAATATTTGAAATTTTTTTATTCTTCATTCAACGATTGCTAAAAACTAAAATGATTTCTTATTGGTATGAAGAAATGTCCAAATTAGACAATTAGTGGTTCCTCTTTAGATTCTATTTTCAAATATGGAAATTCACTGAAATGGTTTATTTATGGTTCTTTAATTGACAAGTACATTGATGGAATGCACCGAAAAAAAAAACATTATTAAATACAAGAGTTAATCCTTCTCTTTATCTTTTCCATTTTTATTTAAAATTGCAAGTGCACCATTTATGAAAGACCTAGGGTCACAATAGGGACCTATGATTCAAGTCATTTGAAAATTTATAAATAAATTACAAATCTTTGAAAAAATACAAAACCACTTGATTTTAATTCTTGATCAATTTCTCTTTGTCTGAAAAATGAGAAAAAAATATTCCCATCCAAAGAAATAGATGAAAAAAGCGGATCAGCCCTCAGATGCACCATTTTTGAGACTCCCAGCCTGCCTTAAGACTTGAAAACAAAATCAAATTTGAAACTCATATAAAAAATCGGGATATTAGAGCAATCCGTTCTTTGCCGTCCGATCGGTTTACACCAGATTTGTCCGCCCTTGCCTGTCGGATCGGGCGGGTGCCAGATTTGTCCGCCCGTGGCCGTCCAATCGGGCGGATGCAGCTGTAGGGTTTCGGGGAGGCAGACGGCCAATGCGTCCGCTACCCGTGGCCCGTCCGATCAGGCAGACGCCAGATTTGTCCGCTCGTGGCCGTCTGATTGGGCGGACGGGGCTTTAGGGTTTCGAGGAGGCGGACGGCCGATGCATCCGCCACCCCCGGCCCGTCCGATCAGGCGAACGGTTTGGGGCCGTCCGATGGGGCAGACGAGCCATCTGCATTGTCACTTTTGCTTTGTCCCTTGTGAATGCAAGGTGGAGCAGAGAGCTTGATGGTTCATCCTCCATTGGCTCCTTTCCTAGGCAAGGCAAGGGTGGTTTATTGGGGCCCCCTTGTTGCCAATTTTTTGGACACTTGCGCGTGAATTCAATTTTAAATTAAAAAATTTGATCTATATCAGTTTCATTTGTCACGATGCCGAACAGGAAGAAGAAGGTTGCGAAGCTAAAACATGGAGAGGGACCATCAAACTTGGAGGTAGCTCGCCAAAGTCCTTCGAAAGAATGCAAGAAATTCATAATCGAACGCATCGTTCAATTTTATGAATTGAAAACAACATTGTCTTTAGACAATAAGTACATCAGATATCAAGAGGAGTGCGTGTCTAAATTCAAGGTAGACATGACACAGATGTTGTTGGATGCATTGAATGTTCCGAAGTGGCATGACGAAATGGATAAAACACACTTCACCAAATGTTTGGAGAACAAGGTTCATGACGCTTTGTGGAATTTCAAAGTCATTTTGGTTAAATATGGCAAGGAATATCGACCCAATGACGCCCAGTTTGAAGAAGTGATTCTGAAAGTGGACTTATTTAGGGGGCGATGTGCTCCATTCGCCAAAAGGCACAATCGAGTTGGTTCGATTGCTTGGTGGAAAAGCAATAATGGAGTTACTGAAGCAGAAAGGACCAAACGGCACCTCATAGCACTTCCAGATACAGCACGCGTGATTGTTGTTGATGATAGAACGATGAGAGGTGGATATACAACTATTCGAAAGGTTCGTATTGAAGGATGTCCAGGAATACTTCCTTATTAGGAGTTTGCGGCAAAGAAATCCATTCACCACCAAACTCAACCCAATTTTGCAAAGTTAGAACATCAAAACGAATCAATGGCTGTTCGAATTCCACACGCGGATGTGATATAGTTTGCTGCGGTGTACGGAACGATGTGTGAAGATTATGCGTATTGGTGGAACGGTGGAACTCTTCGACAAATGTTGAATATGGATAAGGACTATCCAGACAACATTCAAATCCGTTTGATGTATACGAATCCAACCGAAGAGGAGGTTGCAAAAGCTCACCGTTTAGGGCGATATCGGAAGAAGCGCACGGAGCTGACATGGGCCTTTATGCATATAATGTATGCAGTGCATCTTGCTAGACATTTGCACAATGATCTTTCTCTGGACAACATCTTGTTGCGTTTTCCAGAGGATGAGTCACGTGTACACATTGGAGTTTGCGATTGGGGCATGACCACCTTAGCTTCTCAACCAATAAAGTCTTTGTACACATTTACATCAGCAAATGAGATGAAACAGACTTTGCAGAGGAGATGGTGGGTGGATCCACGTATTGCATATTTGCATAAAGCATGTGCAGATGTGGAAGTCATTCCGATGTATTCACGTAAGTCGGAATAGTATGCCATTCGAAAAATTGCTCAGCGAATGAATGAAAACAACATGTAAGAGGCGTATTTCAACTTGCTACTTAAAACACCTAGTGCGACACAATTTGCCTTTCATGACTTTACAAAAATGTTTTATGCTTACTTGAAGCATAGTTCTTCGAAGACTGACGATAAAAATACTAATTTGACCCATGTGATTACGCGATTTTCTAATACATATCGTTGACCGATGCCAGATGAACATTTCCACCATTTATATTAGATTGGTAGTGTAGAAGTAGTAGTTGAATAGGTTATATAGGCATTAAAAATTAGTTTAGAAATATAGAGTTGGAATCAGGGTTGACACGACGTCCGGATGCGGACGTTGTGTCCGCAGCGTCCGCTGACATTCGCATCCTAGTGGACGCAGCGTCCGCCCGTCCGCCCGATTACGGCCATCCAATCGACGCACGGACTAATTTGGTCCGCACGATCTGGGCGTCCGCCTCGGGCTGTCCGCCCCACCCCGCCCCGCCCGTCCACTTTCCGACGGCGGTCCGGACGCTGCATCCGCTAGCATCTGTGCGTCCAAACGTCCGGAAAATGGACGCTATTTTGAGGCGGACGTTGACATTCGTCAACCCTGGTTGGAATGAAAAAAATTATATGTGCAATTAGCCAAATGTGCACACTATATGGTATATGTAAATTTTTGAGTTCACAATATATGGTATTATATATTAAATTCAATACATTTTGCCCATATTGATTATGTTTGTATTTGTGTTGATCTCGATTTTTTAAATAGTATATATATATATATATATATATATATATATATATATATATATATATATATATATATATTTGAAGTCACAAACTTTTTTAGTTTGCCTTCTGAAAATGAATTGGAATTTTTTCATAGTTTCAAGACTATCATGGACTCATGGTCAAACTTTATAATCTTTCAACTTATAAGAGACATTGTTTTAATTTTTTTTCCTATGTGGTTGAATCCCTAGAGGACCAACATGTGTTTTGGGGCAATATATAATTTTTGGGCATACGTGTGACTGTAGATTTGCATATTTTGGGCTGAAATTTTTTAATAGAATGTGGGGATGAGGAATATCTTCCATATGCACAAATTTCATGACATTTGAAAATATGAGTCAAATCGCGAACCATTGCACTTCATTTAATATTTAATTGTTTAAGGATTAAGGGAGTGACCGCAGGGCAATTTGGGTAGGGCAGTCGGGGGAAACAGGGCCGTCAAAGCGAACGGGGCGGATAGGGGGGACGGGGGGACAGGCGGACGCTGCGTCCGCCGGGACCGCGAATGTCAGTGGACGCTGCGAACACAGCGTCCGCGTCCAGACGTTCCGAACGTTCAGACGTCGTGTCAACCTTAAATAGGTAGTAGTAGATAATGATTCAAAATACTTAATTATTAAGAATTGAAATATGGAATTGTAAAATGTCCAATCCTAATGGTTGAAATATTGTAATAAACAATTTTCATCCAAATATTTTATTTTATTTTCAAAAATATTGAAAATTGAGTAAGATGAAGGACTTCAAAGTTTATTTTAGAATAGAAAGTTCATAATTGCCTATAAACAAAAAATCCTCATAGCTTTTGGCTTGTTGATCAAAATGGAATGATTAAAAGATTTCCTTGTATATATAAGTCTAAAAAAACGATTTCAAATTTGGGTTTATGAAAAAAGTGATTTTTTCTAATTTGCCCAAATTGCCCAGTTACGAAAAAAAGTAATATATTAGGCTATAACTTTTGACTCCTATTTCCAAATGTCATGAAATTTGTTGCATATGAAAGATATTCCTCATCCACCCCTTCTTTAAAAAAAATTTAGCCTAAAATATGCAAATGTCTGGTCACAATGGCCTGCCCAAATTTTCCATACAACCAAAAAATGTAGTTCGGTCTTTTAGGGGTTAATGGTTGACTTTTGACAAGTTTTGCTATAAAATGAACTAACATATTAGATTTGAATTACAATATCTATGATGAACACAATGATTAATTCAACATCTAAAATATATATTTATAATTATTTGATTTAATGTCTCATTTATTTTAATTTCATATGGCTTATCTAAATTAGTGTAGACTACTCATTTGATCATCTTCAAATGCAATGCAAATCTACTAAAACTTCCAATGAAGAGACCAATATTGTCTATTGCCTTTACTAAATCAACATTTACATCTTACAAAAGCTAACTAACTTCAAGAAGGTTCTAATGGATGATAAAATCAAGTTTTGCAAGTCTAGATTCAAGTTGCATCCATGGTAATAGTGTAACTAGTGACATGAGACATTTTAATTAAATTCTTATATTGGATATGTATCTTTTATAATTCACAACCATTTAAGACTTCCTAGATTCCTAGTTCTTCTTGCCAATGAGAATATCCAAAGATGCAATTCTTGAAGACTTCATTTTGGTGAAGGTGTGGAAGATATACATATTGCCAATTACATTTGTTAATGGCTTCAATTTTTTATGGTCTCAATGATGTCATGTGTATACAACAATGCTACTAGTATGCAAGTAGAAAGCAGGGAGTAGGAAATGGTGAGTAGGGAGTGTACATCTTGGACGAAAATGGAAAATGTGAGTTAAAAAAAAAAGTCGACATAAACTTAGTGGAATCATTTTGAATATAGGGTGAAAGTTGATGGAAATATGGAAAGGATTTGCTGAAAATTGGAATGGAAGGGTCTAAAGGATGTACATGGAAGAAGATGAAAAAATTGGATGGAAATAAAAGAAGAAGTGGATGAAAGTAGAATTGTGAATGACAATAGAAAAAGTGGTAGATGAAAGTAGATGGAAATGTTGAATGAAATTTATTAAAAATTTGGATGAACCAAAGGTAAGAATTTTGGTGAAAGTAGGAAAAGCATTGGTTTAAGGCAAGGTTGACGAATGTCAACGTCCGCCCCAAAATAGCGTCCGTTTTCCGAACGTCCGGACGCACGGACGCTAGCGGATGCAGTGTCCCGACCGCCGTCGGAAAGCGAACGGGCGGGGCAAACGGACGGGCGGACGGCCCGAGGCGGACGCCCAGATCGTGCGGACCAGATCAGTCCGCGCGTCGATCGGACGGCCGTAATCGGGCGGACAGAGGACAAGCAGACGCTGCGAACACAGCATCCGCGTCCGGATGTCGTGTCAACCCTGGTTTAAGGTTTAGGAAAAAAATGGATGATATTATTTTCAATTACGACTTGGCATTTGACAATAGGAAAATTGGTGATAATCCCATTAAAAATCATAAGGCAAACCTATAGAATTCTGGCTTACAACTAAAATTACAACTTGGGAGTCCTATGACTATTTTAGATGTAAATTAAGGCTGTTGCTTCTATGTCATGGGTTTATGGGCCTATATTTATTTCCATAGTTAATATAGAATAGTAAAGCTAAATTACTTTTTTTACCTTAGAAAAGTAACATAGTAGTTTAGGAACTTGTTAGCACGTTGTCGTATTACAAATGCTGACATTATGTAAAAATATATATATTTATATTATTTAGATGGTTTTCAATATTTATAACATAGTAAGGAAAATGACATTAGTTGAAGTAACTTCAAGGTGACGCTTTCTCTTTGCTGTTACAAACAACTATAAAGAGTGGAATTTGCTTTATAGCTTCATCATTTTGATATTATTTTCTTTGTTTTTTATTTAAATTAAATTATGTCAAATTGAAGGATTTTTTTTGAGTTTCAAGATGAAAAATCTCAATTGGAATGTGAGTTTAAATTTTCTTTATTGCAATTGCCGAATCAATCTCAACAACCACTGAATCTTGTATTGCTACTTGGGCGTTCACAAAATAAAGCTAGATAATCTCAACCATCGAAACAACCTCGTGTAGAGAAACAATGGTATGAAAATTTTGCATGTGATGTTTGAGCATTCGTAATCTTATTGCAGGTTGAATGCGTTGAGCCTCATAGCCATGAAGTTATATTCAAAAGGTGTTTTAAAGGTTTAAACGACGATCAATATTATCACATAAT
The DNA here is from genome assembly GCA_963969395.1 of Pseudoscleropodium purum. Classification (NCBI taxonomy): domain Eukaryota; kingdom Viridiplantae; phylum Streptophyta; class Bryopsida; order Hypnales; family Brachytheciaceae; genus Pseudoscleropodium; species Pseudoscleropodium purum. Next base: position 33,266,862 of record OZ017795.1, read on the forward strand.
TTGGCTTATCGAGGAGAGTCGTGGTCACCGATGATGGTTAAAGGGCCCAATTAATCCTTTAACTAGGGCGAATCGTGTTAATTATATTGCTACTACTGTCAACTGCATCCTCAAATTCTTGAAGATGAAGTGATATTTCAATTAAAACTTTAGTTTTTTTACCTTGATTAGTCACATGTTAGTTTTTAGTTTTTCATTCTTTACTAGGAGTATTTTTCTAAAATAATTTTGTATTTGTGAAGTAGTACAAGGAAAATATGCAAATAGTTTGCCTTCTATTAACTTTGGGATGATTTATCTTCTATCTAGAAGTATGAAATTAGTTTATGGTCAATATTCATGACCAATGGGGATTAGGAATGTGTAGTCTAGCTTTTTGACTTTTATCACTATTTTTTTGTTTTTTTAAGAACTTTATATATATATATTCTACTCTATTTCTAGTATTTAGTGTAAAAATAGGCTTATTTTATCTTCCAACTGTGAAAATGATTCAAAACTATTGAAAGAAGTACTTAGTTTGGAAATACAAAGTAAAAATAAAAGATAAAGAAAAGGGAGAAAAAGAAAAAGAAAAAGAAAATAAAGATTCGAGGAGTTTCGATGTAGAGACGTTGCAACTGTTGGCTTGCACGCTTCCGATCCCCCCCTTCCTCTTGCCTTTAATTCACTTCTCAGTCTCTGCTATTGTTTCCCCCCATCAATGTCGAGACATAGTGCAGTTTTAAGTGCAAAAATTCTTAAGTGTGTAATCTTGCTTCTTGCAATAAAAATTGAGTTTTTGTATAAACTGTGCGTTCTTGTTACTGAGCTGTTGTACTCCGTGCTGTTGTGTTGGTTGCTTGGTGTCATGTGAATTGTTCTATTGCACTACTGGATTGTATTTGCAGGATGATTAACTGATGAATTCATGGACTGACCTTGTTGGCCATGAGACGTAGGCACATTGCGCTATAAGGAGGCTTGACAGGAAAGCGGATTGGTGAATGACAAGGAAACTTGTGAGAGGTCTCGAATTTGGTAGATACTGAGAATTCTCAAGTACTGATCAGAAAACGAGGATTAGGCTGGTGAATCGGCAGCCCTACAGTGGTGAAGATTGAGGCGAAGCAGATAGACATTAAGGTCGGTGAGAGCACTTGGTTGCAACCGGATGTTGCTTTGTTTGTTGATCAAGGAATTTGAGGAAGTTTGGTGGAAGTGACGGCATTTTGAATTCGAGAATTGGAGTCAGGCTCTGATGTTGACTGTTTCAGAGAACGACGAGCCTGTAGTGCAACTCCGGCCTAATCAAAAATTTCAAATCTAATCTTGTGAATCTTCGTGTGAATCTTTGCGCACGGTTGATCAAGAGCATTGATTGATGTTTGGTGAAATTAGTCTGATTTCAGAATGAAATTGAAAATTCAGTCGTTTGAGAAGTTGTAATCAAATTAGGGATTTGAAAATGCCAAGAGGTGAAAATTGAACCAACATTAGAGAAATTGTATAATTGCGTGATCACCAAGTGCTAGAGAAAGGGAATGGGGCGAGAAATTGAGAAAATTGATCAGAAAATTTGATCGCCGAAGCGGATCAACCATCGCAGCAACTGCGGCGACAAGCGTAGAGGAGAAGAGCTTCGATGTCGAAGCTGTTGGAGGTTGGTCCTTGAGATAGTTGGCCGGTCCTTGAGATAGTCGGCTGGTCGAGAGGAAGTTACTCGAGTATCAGACACGGGTATTGACCAGGTACCACGGCTTTGGAGTATTGTATGGATAAAGGCCCCCAAGAACCACTACTATGGGCTTTGGAGTACGGTCATAGGACTAATAATCATGGTTTTTGGAGTATAAAATTTTGGGACGTTTTGACCTAATTATTTGACCAAAAACAAACTAAAATAAATGCACAAATTTTTCGAACGGCCCTTGGACCGTGCCCCTGGTTTGGGTGTGAGTACAAGTGCGACTATTAGTTTGGGGTTTATGTTTTAGTGGTTGTATGTATTAGAATGTTGTGTTAGAAGTTTCATATATCTACATGTTGTAAATTTGAGTATTGTGCATGTTGTAGGTAGAGCATACTAATTTGCACGTGGTTGGCTCTATTGTTCTTGACTGTGTATGTGCATTGATTATTATAAGTTGTTTTAAACCCTCAACCTTAATTTACTTGCTAAATATTAATACTATTATTTATAAAGTCCAAAAGACCTGCATTGCACATGCATTCATCACAAGTCAATCCACCTTGAACTATTGTCTCAGAACTATTGTTACGAGCCAATAGCACACTCGATAGGACTGAAATGTTATATATCTATCAATAGCATCTATTAACGGACAACATGAGTTGTATCTTGGATTTTTATGGAAAATAAGAATAAATAAACCTTTTAATCTAATAAACTAGTATATTGTGACCTTTGAATACACTATGCTAGCCTTACATAATTCATTCCGTGGTGTTTGAACTCGGATTTAGTGAACGAGATAAGATCTCAAAAATCATACTATAGGATGCCATTTGGTTAAGATGTGGGCTAAAACCCACTTGACTTGTGTAATTTAAGTAGAAGATAAGGTGGAGAAAAAAGGGGACACTATTCATCGTCTCTCTTGTTGTTGTAAGTAAAGCCCAAAAGTTTAAATAACCATTTTGTGTTGTATGTTGAGAATTTGAAAATGAAATTTGAAAGAGTTATGTATCTTAATGTGAAATTTTCAAATTGATCTCACTTGCTTGATTTGAAGTTGTGAATAAAAAATTATACTAATTTGAGTTAAAGGAGGTTTGTTGCTTTCTATATAAAAGAGTAGAAACTTTGACTAGCTATAAATGATGGACATGTCTTTTGATTGCAATGAAATTTTGAGAGAGTGTAGGAAATTGTATTGGTTTTTCATGAAGCTATTATTTATTGTATTTGAAATTTTTATAAGTGAGTTGTGAGTGACGAAGCAAAGAAGGGTTTGCTAATCCTCTTTTTTTAAGGCCAAAATTTTGGATGGCCATAAAAATTGGACAAAGTTTTAGAATGAATCGAAATTTAGAGGAAAAGTAAAAAATTATATTGGCTTTCTAAAAAGTTGCCATTCATTTCATTTTGACTTTGGATGAAATGGCAATACCAATTCAAAGTTTGATAATGAAGTAGAAGTTGGTGTTTGGGCTTTGGCATTAGTATTTGGGTTTTGGCGTTAGTGTTTGGGCTTTGAAATTGGTGTTTGAGCTTTGGAGTTGATGTTTGAGCTTTGGAGTTGATATTTGAGCTTTGGAGTTGATATTTGAGCTTTGAAGTTGAAGGAGAGTTGAAGAAACTTTGAAAGATACTTTGAAGACTTTGAAAATAAGAAGATTGAAGATTCGTCTATTGTGGCTTATTATTTTTAGCTTGATTTGGAGGCTTCTTGTCTTTCAATTGTTATGTCTAGTTGATTTTGGAGGCTTGTTATTTTTATTTCTACTTTATAAATACTACTGTGGATTATGTGAATATCCAATAATAGTCCCATTTTATATTTGTGGTAACAAAGTGGAATTGATTATTCACATAGTTAAACTTCTATGTTGTTTTCTCTGATGAAGCACAATTGCTAATCATCGTAGGTTTCAGGTTTAGGAGCCAATTTTTGAATAGTCAACTTGTGATTTGGTTGTCATGTTTTACTCATCTAAAGTCGTGGGATCTTATTACATACCTTAATTTTATATCCATTTAGAGCCAACACAAGATAGACAATGGATAGTAATTTGATGACGGTTTAAAAGATTCGACATTCAAGATCAAAGGTTCAATACGACTATGACTTTCAATTTTGAACCATATTAATTTAGTTGATGAATTTGTTGTGACAAACTCATTCATATTCATCTTCTTTATTATTTTGTTAATTGTCAGTTGGATGAATCTGCGAGTGACGAGTTCATTTATTTTTATCATCTTATAACTTTCTTTATTCTTAAGCTATTTCTGGTGCAACCAAAATCTCTGTGATTTCTCGAGGCAAACGTTCTCTATACAACAATGTTCATACATGGGCCTAATGAATTTAAATTGCAAATAATAATGGAATTTTGTCATGTCCATGGTTGCAAGTAAAAGAAAAATACAATTTAAACGGCTTCCAAAATAGGTCTCATGGTTCAGACACTTCAAATTCAGACCATTATGCATTTAGTGCGAGGGACAACATTGTCTTGTAGTTTTTAATTAGGTGAGTTTAATGTAATGCAAATAGTGACCCTTTTAGTCTTACTACATCTTCATTCATAAATACATAATAGACCTATAAAAACAAGGAAAAATCATCTCTAACTGAAAAGAAAATCAAATTAGATCTCAAATGATTTAGGATTTCACTAAGCAAAATTTGTTTCACTTCATTGAAGCTAAAACTAGCAGCATAGATGAAGACATCTATTATGCACTATAGATTATAAATTATACTAAAGATGCAATAAAGATGTTTACAATTTGGCCAACTTTTACACTTACCCAAACAATTTAGCTTCATCTCTTTGAAATTCAAACAGGTGCACTCCAAAAAAGACAAAATTGTTAACATATCATCTTCATTTCGAGGTTATATCTCTAAGTTCAAAAAAACAATACAACCAAATCCTAGATGGGGAACCATTGTAACTCTTTGAATATGGGCATCCAAAATGAGGGCTGAAATACAATTACTTTGTTGCTTTGTTGTTGGTGTTTTGGGATATCTGCAATCAATTTTATTTACTCAAATCTTGCAATGCTCATCTAGTGACAATGGAGTAGAATAAGCATGAACAAATTCTCCACCTTCTTCTCCGCCGAAGAGTCATCAAGATGAAATAGCTTGTTGTTGAGGAAGAATAAAACTAGCAAATTCAAGAGTTAAAATTTTAGCCTTTGAAAGTTTTGTGCCTATTTGGATTAGCTTGATGGTAGGCACAAGTGGTATAGATAGCATCTATTTGCATTGTGATCCCATTATACAATGTTTGATGTTGTCATTGCAGAAGTAAAATTCCTTGCGTTCATGTGAATTCTTCTTGTAATTTACTAGTATACTTGTATATTTTGGCATAGTTGTTGCAATGTTATTTTGGATAATTTTGGCTATGCACTTTTTTTTTGTAATTGCTTGAAGTACATAACATGCTTTCATTGATGTTTTTGTCAATTGGGCAATGTGCCATTGTGCCTCATCGCCTACACTTTCTTAGATTGCCAACATATGAGTCCATACATGGGGACCATGATGTCTAAAATTCTCGTCAACTAATATTGAATCATGAACTTTCATATCTATAGATGCAACAACCTCTTTTAAAATTGAATTGAATTCATTTGTATTTGTTGTCACTGAAGAAGTCATTGTTTGGATATGTAGATGAGAAAATTATACCTTATCAAGTCTATGTGAATCAAACTTGCAGCCAAGAGGCATGTCAACCTTCCTCTTTTGTGATCCAAACACTTTTTGATTTTTTAGGTGCAATTTCCTATTGACAAATTCTTCAGCTTCTAGAATATTTGAAATAGTTGCGATGAGGGATTTTGAATTTCCAATTCTTTTGTGCCAAATATTGTGCAACTCTTAGTAGGAGTTTTTCTTTCTTTGGCCTAGTTCTCATTTGATTTCCTTTTAGGTACTAGTAATACTTTATCATTTGCATAAATGCTCTCACAAAATCATTGACGATGGCTATGCACAAATCGTTTTTACAATTTTTAGATTGTTGAATCCACTTGTTGTGGACTAACTGTGCTAGATTGCACAATGGCATTTAAGCTTTTTCAGATGTAGTAGGATCCTACAATTACAAAAATACAACACCTATATTACATCTTTGTAGGCTTTATGCTACTCCATGCTACAAAATCATTCTTGAAAGATTGTAATTTGAATGAGTGCATACATTGTTGCAATGTAAAATTTAGCACATATTCAAAAGAAAGAAATGAAATGTCACACCTCAACAATGGGGGAAGTCCCTCTCAATTTCAAACAGAGCCTTGGTAGGTGTTTTGACCATAAGACAATGGCCAATATTGATAATATTGTATGCTAGTGCTAAGCAAATTATAAAACTTTTGCATTAATGCTTTAAGAGAAAAAGATTAATTCAGTTCACCAATAAAGGATCTAACATGATTACAAATGATAGTAAATGAGGCAAAAAATTTACAAGTTGATTAAACCCTTTCCATAGTCGATATCAAAAATGCCAAAATAAAAGCTACAACTTCAAACAGCGCAGCTCTTCTTCCGTAGTGGCACTTGATGACAACCACCATGCTCTAATGGATAGGAAACGTTTTTTGGACTATGAGTCAATGAGACGTTCTTATATTACTTACGTAACAAACGATGTTAATTTTGCAAGTTGCCTGAGATGTCCACTTTTGTATGTTTTTTTATAGATTGAGTCCAATGGAAAAGACAAGTTCTTTCTTGATTGGATATAAATTTAACAATGTCCATTAAACTATACACAGTCTTCACAACATTCCAATTGGCTTGCATACTATCCGCCATAAAGCTCTTGAATCTCCACTACACAATGTCGTTTTAAAATTGAATTCAAGTCCTTCCAAAAAAGAACTTGTACTATACAATCCTTAGATTGCATGTCAGAATATGCAATTGTCATAACACAACAATAAGTTGAGTTATAAACATGGCATGCCATGGTTTTTTCAATCTTTAACATGCTTAATGTGATCCAACATCAACTAAGCTTTTTGAAGATCCCCATCCATTTGCATAAGCTTTACTAAATCAACTTCACTTCTTAGAACTACTTCGGATATTTTAACAACAAATACCTTATCTACGTATGTCTTTTGATTAACAAATTTACTTTCTTGCACAAATGCTCATATGTTGAATCCCTTCAATCTGATCATGCTATCAATCACTCTAAATTTTCTCAAATACTTGAAGGAAGTTACCTCGTTCCAAATACTTAGAGAATTCAAGTACTTTCATTTTTTCAAGACTGGCATCAAATCATCAAAGTCTATGGCCTTTAGTTGCTTTTCATATGGACACAAAAGTAAACTTCTTAAAAGTTCTTTCATAGCCTCCATGACAATTGAAGAATTCATCGTCAAAGGTGTTCGTTCCAATTACTCTTCAATTAGAATTTGAGTTCTCTCTTGTATGTCTTTGAACTCTCTACTCTTTATTGAATGTACATGACTCTTGAGATGAATAAACACGCTAGTCAGCATCTAATTTCCTACCACATAATACATTTGCACAATACACCACATAATATATGCCGAAGGCTCTTTGCAAATCTTATATACCAGAGTCAAACTTGGTGGATTCAATTGTTCAACATCAAGTGTTGTTGGTGAAAGTCCTTCCCATTTTAACTCATTAATTTCTTTAATTTAGTGTATACAACTCAAAAACTTGCACTTAGAATTCACACACCAAAGGTGCCCCAAACAATTAGATTTTCAGAAAAATAAACCTATTTGATTGACTAATTTATAGTCATCGTTTTTGACCAAACAAAGCCATCGTACCGCTTATCCATACCAACCATCTATTGTGCTTGGGATGAAGTGCCACTAGTATTAGCTACAAGTAATTTAAATACAACATTGCCATTGAAAGACAAAGGTAACACTATCATAGTTTAATTTGGACAAGATATTTCTACATCCTTCAAATTATACAATCTTTTCAAGCAAGCAATTATAGATGCTCCTAACCTACTAGAAACATTGAAATTAGGGGTCACTATTGATATAAATAAAAGATTGGTAGCTAGAATTGCTGAATTGTGGTTGAAGGAGTCTCCAAATTCAAGCTTGGTTCAAAAGAATTCGCTTTTGAATTTGAACTAAAGATAGTAACAAAATGCAATCAAGGTTGAACTTTGATATAGTTCAAAAATAGAGTTTGAAAGAAAGTTGAAGAGGATCAAGGGATGGTTTCTATGCCTTTGGAGTTGAACTCAATTATATTAGCAACTTTATAAATTTTATACTTTCCAGCCTAAAGGCTCCATATTGTATTTTCCCAATTAAAGACAATAGTTGTTCAATAGTATAAGTAAGGTTTTCAAAGTTAAAACCAAAAATATCTTCATCTAAATGAAAATAATCAAGCTTAAATTTAAACTTGAGATTTAACATTAGTGCCAATTGTAAATGTTTATTTATTCACTCTTGGTAAATAAGCAAGTACAACCAGGTTCTAATGTTTTAGTATAGATTTTTAATCTATAGGTGCCTAGTATCATTCCATTGTGGCTTTCAAGCAATGGATCTTTCTAAGTTCCTAAAGTTTAATGAAATCACTAATGACTATCCTAATTGCAAAGATTCTAAACAATACTAAGGCTATAAGCCGTTGTGATTTTCTAATAAAAAAATCTATAATTTAAATTTAACTCATTGAAGTTATACTTCAACTCATACCATTTTTGAAAGTATAAAACTTGTAAGATTAGGAGATTTCCACAAGAAATTATGGTCGGATGAATTTGGAGCTTTTAAGTTGCCTTCTAAACTTCATCCACTTTTTTTGTTCTTTTTCTTATTTTAATTATTCACAAATTGTAAACCTTGGCTTTATGCCACTAACTTCTATTTACATTATAAGTTTAGACCCCAATGAATGACTTTTAAGTGACTTCATGCATTTCTTATCCCAAACTTCATCTTTTTTTAACTATTGCAATTTTAGAAATTTTCTAAGATTTGAAGTGGTTTTGGACTCTTCTAAATTCTTTCTACTTAATTCTAACTCTAAGTTTCTATTTAGTTGTCTTCAAAAGTTCATAATCTACTTCCTATTTTATTCTTAGGGTGTGGGTTTCTTTTTGTAAAATTACTATTTTTAGACTTTTGAATTCAGTTCCTTATAGAGTTTAAGATTATCTATTCAAATTGTTAAAGAACTCTAAGTTTCAATTTCCTAGTAAAAAGTTATAGGTGGATGAAGTTTGACTACTAAACAATATTTCAAACTTCATCCGTGGTTTTCTACTAATCTACAATTCTATCAATTCAAAACAAACTTCCAATTTTACTTCTACCTTTTGAATTTTTATTCTATCTAAGTTTCTATTCTTGTTCTTTGAGAATGAAATTGACTGAATTTCATCCAATTTGATTTTTAAACTTCATCCACACCTATTTTACTTGTTTTAACTTTGATTTTTAAGTATCTTATATTTTTGGAAACTGCAAGGTACCCTCCATAGGATTCTAATATAAAATGACATGACTTCTAATTCTATAGGTCTGATTTGCTTCTAAATCTTGGCTCTATTCAATTTTATTAATTAACGGGAAAAGAAAAGGTTAGAAGAGTACCTTGGAGTAGTGAATAAATTAAGGAAAATAGAGGGTCATGCGACATGCGACATGTGACATGCTCCCTATTAGCACAAGAAGGCACCTCGTTGGTGCCTATAACCATTCTTTTACTTGGAGGAATGGCTACTTGAGAATTTTTTTCAGTCTACATGTGGCAACTGCTTATTTCCATTACTGAACAATAACTGGTGCATTTCTCTTGCTTTGGAGGCTAAACTGGTAACTTTGTACACAATTTGAATTGCTTAAATACAAAAAAATATTATCTAGGGGAGTTGAACCACAGCCATGAAGGCCTTGTCCAACATGATGGGTAATCCCCCCCAATCCAGTTAGTAAAAGTGATACAAGAACTTTGAAGCCCAAACTTGTCGGATTAATAAAAATAGAGCTTACAAGTTTGTTCCCTGCCGTAGTCTCTTTTCCTACTATGAAGTGATGGCCTTGTGCACAGGGAATGTGCTCAAAGTAAAGAACTCCTGTGAAAAGAGTTTAAATACCAATATTCAGATGGCCAATTAAACAATTTCTCAATTTCAACTTCATGAAACTAAGAATTGAAAAGATGCGTTCATCAACAATACTTCCCAAGATCATATATGTAGCAATTTCAGCCAACTTTATGAACTTCAACAAACACTTCAACATAAGTGTGTTATGTGCAATGCGAACTCATATTTTCATCAATGGATTCTATTCCATGGATTTCTCCATAGCTGCTTTTGCATAGGATTTCATGGTCAATTTGAATAGTGACATTTGCAACATCAAGAGCCTCTTGTCTATGAGGAGATCCACATGTTGTTGCTTGGGCTCTTTAGCATTCTCCAAATCAACCTAGTATACAGCAATAAAGTAGGACTTCATGGTTGCAATATGCATAGAAAACAAGTCATCAGCATTGGGCTACAACCAATATTGAGGGAATACTATGTCCAACGCAAACATGAACTCAATCTTAGGAAAGCGCACATCAAGCTCCAAAGTCAACATTTCCGTAGCATTTTTATACTATGACTTCACCAAAGTAATCATGGCAGCTAAGTCAGCCTTATTCATTGCTAGTTTCTTGCCACTCACAAGGTAAATGGAATGTGCCAGATATGTATATCCTACAATCCAAAAAGCAATAGTCTTCCCTCTCGTATTTAAATCAGTTATCCATTCTTGTGAAATACAATAGGATTGATTGTGGATGACATCATAAAACATTTGAAAATATTGTTGTTGCCACGTGTAGTCCTTGTCACTATACATGGAGTACAATTCACCTTGGCAAATCTTAATTGCTACCACAGTCACTCACAAAAATGTAGTCAAATTGCACGAATTTCATCAATGAATTCACAGATTCCAGCAAGGGCATGAGGTAGGGGAGACAAAGCAATGTACTGATGTCACAGAGCACATTGTAATTCACCCTTGCAAATTCCTTCGCAACTGCTTGGTTCGTAGTCAATTTGGACTATTTTACCGTTGCATCTTACGATTTGCCTTGTACTGTGTACGCTTGGTCAAAGCCAAATCATGTGCTGGTGACGCTTTTGTTGTGTCGAGAATGACTATGTCTAAAATTGCAACCAACGAGATTAGAGTTAGTTTTTCCTTCAACAGCATTTGCTAGCGCATCAAGATTCATAACTAAATCGAGCCTGGAAGTAGTATCCGGAGAGGTGCCAAAAAGTACCAGAGACTCACAATGTGCTTGCATCAAGGCAAATTGGGGATTTGATTCAAAAACTGCAAAATTCACCTTCCTCTCATATAAATTTTTTTTCATCATAGACTGATGGGAAGGCATGATTGGAAACCAAGGGCAGTGAAGAATTTGTTACAAGAACGCAACAACACAAGTAGAAAACAAATAAATGAAAATTTATGAAGGATGAGAATTCATCTACCAAAAATTGGCTAAGAATTTAACATTTTATGTACGAACCCACTTGACTTCCACTACAAATCTGCCAAACATCAACAATTCACAAAAAACAAAGGCACAAATTCTACATTGCTAAAATTTGAGCCCCCATCAATGCATAAGATAAATTGGCAATCCAAATTCCAAAAGTCCACTAGCCGATAATCCACCTTTTGGCCACATTCTGAAACAACATTCTTAGCTACCCTAAACGGAAGAAAGATAGAAAAATTCTTCTCAAAATTCTGCTCAAGAAAGTCAACTATACTTTACAATTTGCTAAAACAAACTGCAATTAGGAACTTCAAAAGCTTCCTTAACCTTTAATAAGAATTTGCATTCAAGAATTGGCTAGAAACTTATCAATGAGCTTGAACATCACACAAAAGAGAGCAAAAAAATAGCAGCGATTATACAATTGAATCTAGTGATAGAACATGAAAAGCTAGAGTTAGTGGTGATAACCTCGCCCAAAACTGGGGCTAGTAGTGACTAATTAGCCCTAATGGGGAGGTTGAGGAGGCGATTGCTCTAGGGTTGACAGGACGGTCGGACGTCCGGACGCAGACGCTGTGTCCGTAGCGTCCGTTGACATTCGCGGTCCCGTCCGCCTGTCCGCCCATCTGCCCCGCCCGCCCCGTCCGTCCGCCTTCCGACGGCGGGAGGGACGTTGCGTCCGCTGGCGTCCGTGAGGACGGACGTCCGGAGGTCTGGGTTACGGACGCTATTTTGGGGCGGACATACTGATTTGTCAACCCTGGATTGCTCTAAGCCTTGGGCAGTTGATGGGGCACTCTAGCCAACCTTATCAGGCAACCTTAGGCAATAAAAAAAAATTAAAATCACTTTTTTCCCATCTTTGCATTCGCTAGGTGAAAACTCAAAGGGATAGGTGGTAAATTTTTGCCAATAATTTATTCACTACCTCAGAGTTTACTTCTTCAAAATGGTTTTCTAGGACCTTTTTGAAGTACTCTATTTATTCCATTTTGGTTTTTGAAATTTTGGTTTTTTTTGAAATTTTTCTATTTTGGTTTTTACTTCAAAGTCAATGTAAACTATTTTCTATTCTCCTAACCTTTGATTTCCACCTCTTTCTCCCTTCTAATGCTATCTTATCTTATTTCAAATTTTCTAGTTGTTGACTTGGACACTCTAGAATTTTCTAACAATTGATTTACAATACTTTTGAATTTCTAACCTCTATTTTCTATTCTTGTTGATTATTTGGGCATTTTTCCCTTAGTCAACAATTTTTTGATTGTTTTCTATCTACTTTCTCATACTTTTTTTTAATCCTTCCTTTCTATTAATTCTCTCTTTTTTCCTCGACTTTCATTCTACTGCTTGTTTTTATGTCTTGGACGATTTCTAAAGCATTTAAGAGCTTGAGCTACTCTCTTCTACACATTATTCTCTTCCCCTTTTTCTTTCTTTAATTTCTCACTCTTCCTTCCTTCCCCCTTCTCTAGGTCCTCATTCCCCTTCTTTGTTTCCCTTACTTCCCCCTCTTTGTCTTCACTCACTCCCCTTTTCAACCTCATTCATTCCCACTCCCCTTTCATCTCACTCCTCCCTCCCTCTCCTTTTGCCTCATTCCCCTTTTTTGTTACTTGTTTTGTTTTTGTTTTTTTGTTTTTTATTTATTTTTTAAATTAAATTTAAAAAATATAATTTTATTACTTATGCTGTAAAGTTTGAAAAAAACCCCTCTTAGTCCCTCCTACTCTACACTCTCTCCCTATTCCCCTTTTAACCAACTCAAAAATTATACTTTCTCTCTAATATCATTCTATATTTCTATATTCTCTCATATCACTTTGTATTTCCTAATACCACTTTGAACCTCTTTAATATTACCTAAATCTTTTCTCTTAATAGACAATTAGACTATTAATTTTGTTTTCTCTTATATTTAAATACATTAACTACTTGAATTGGCTTAGCTATTGTGCACAAGGCCAAAGCTTTGCCGTCTTGGTGTTTAAGCCCCAAAATTTTAAAAGACCAACAAGAAAATAGAAATTTTAATGGAATTTTTTTGCTTAGGAGTAAAACTTTGCCATGAACTCTAAAAATCACTATAAATACAGAAATAAAACACCTACGGGTCTTGAAGCCAAAGCTTCACCATGGTTTTAAAAACATATACTAAATTCTTTCCAAATCTACTTGTACTAAGTCAAAGCTTCACCATGGTTTTAAAAACATATACTAAATTCTTTCCAAATCTACTTGTACTAAGTCAAAGCTTCACCGTGATACTAAATTCTTTCCAAATTTATTGCTCATGAAGTCAGAGCTTCATCATCGGGATCAAATTCAAGGCCAAAACATGAGTTTCTCAAATCAAAGTTAGTAAAATAGAACGAAATATTTCTCACAAGTTAGTACACAATTTGTAAGTACAAACTAAAAACCACACATCTAAGTTAGTATACAAAAAGTTAGTAATATAAATTTGTTAAAAACATGCACTAAAGACCCCCAAAATGGCATCGCCAAGATACGATAGAGGGTAAACTGTAGGATTAGTACAATAAGGATAAACTTAAACAAGTTAGTACAACAACTTACAACATTTGCAAATACTTAATAAACATTGAAAGGACCTCAAATCTTTCAAAAAGAGCTTCAAAACAACAACAATTGAGCCTGAAATGCTCTAAAAGCACACACGTTTACAACTTTAACTCAAAATGGCCAAAAAATTCACACAAATAAACCAACGTGTTAGAATGCCAATTTTAAATGGCTACAAAGGGTGAGTTGAGAGGAGATGGGATGCCATTTTATACTCTTCCAAGGACACCCCACCTCCTCTCATTTTCTCATGGTAATCTTATCATTTGGGATTTTAATCCCAATTTATTAATTTTAACTGTCTATATTGAATCAATTTCTAACTTTTGGAGATTAACTCCAAATCACAAATGGATTGCGCCATTGGCTTTTAAAGGTCATTTTCAACATAAACTATTTCTTGACCTTTTTTTTTACACCAAAAATCCATTGGAAGCTAATGTTAACTTATCACACAAAAAGGTTTAATACCCATTTTTTGGAGGTTGACTTTTTTGAGAAAAATAACTATCCTAGATTCTTAAGTAGGTATGAGAGAGTAAAAAAAGATCTAACTTGGACCCCATTCCAACTTCATATACTTCTAATACGTTGATCAACTCCATCATATTTTTCAAATTTACCAATCCTAGAAGAATCTTGCCAGTTTTGGGTCTTTTGGCTATTAGAATGTTTTGAAACTTATTGGAGTATTTTATTAATATAAAAGAAACTAATTTAATTTTTAGTGAGATTTTACTGCAATCTGGGTAATTTCTAAGAATTTCCTATTAGACGTTAATGTAGTTGATCGTCCAGAAAATAATTTTCAGAATATTAGAAAATTCCAAAATTTTTATAGAATCTTTCATTGAATTCTACTAAATATGTGTAAGCCCACTTATTGGCTCTACACAATTTTTGAGAAAGAATTACATTTTATTACCTTTTTTAGTTGTTGGATTCAAGGGAATCTTTCAATATGGAGAAGAATCTTGGTAAAGTGACTTCATCATTGAGTTCTTAGTGTGATTTTAATCCTAAAACACCATCCTTTGACTGTAGATATCCTTCAACAATTCTTCATAAGTTTCTTCAACTTGCATGCTAACAATTAGGGTTTCTACAAAAAAATAAAAATCGTATAGGAACTTAGAACCTATCCATGAACTAATTACTAAGATTATTACCACATTCTCTTGGACCATCTTTAGCCAAGTTTTGTCACATGCATGATAAGTTAAACAATTTGATAATTTTCTACTAAATAACTTTAATTGTACAACTTACAAGTTTCTATTTTATTTACATTTAAAAATTGGTTTTAATTTAGGAAAATATTCTATTTAGAACCAAATACCTATAATGGCATGTGACACACTTATTCTAATTTTACACTCTTTGGGGGGCTTTCTGCATATAATATTTACATTCAAAATAAATAAATAAATAAATAAAAATAGTGAGTTCCAAATGATGAAATGGAGGCTCACACCAATACAAAAGCAAACCCATCTATTTCTATTGGAAAAATTACAAATACACCTTCATCGTTTTTTCTCATGACCATCATATCTATAAATTGCTCCATTAAATGTCATCCCTATGTGGTAGAAAAATGTTTAAACCATAAATGGTTAGATATTACCTTGAAATGAGTATCTACATAAACTCATTTCGGAGGCATAATTGAAAAAACTATATTGACATGGCATATAAAAGGCAATGAAGATAAACAATATAAAACATCATATTTAATGCAATTATCTTTGATCTCCTTTGTGCAACATCATGGTTGAAAAAGTGTTGTAGAACAATTTTAGAATGAATAAATATTGCTCTCTGAAAATACTACACTCTAAAAAAATAAATTGAAAAGAAGAGTATTTTATTGGAAACAAATATATAGCAAACCAATTGAATGATGACCCAGTTTTTTCAAATATATATGGTTAGAAAATGATAAAAGAAGTATTCATAAACAATAAAGAACTTTGACAAAAGTTTAGCATGTGAGATGAATTTAAATTGGTCCAAGAAAACCTCATTAGAATAAATACTTAGGTAAATTATAAGCACATGAAGGTTATAAAGTAGACAAAGAGGTATACAATCATATTTGTAAAGGTTAGGAAAAGTTTGAATAAGGTAGTTAGATGTTTAATGATTGATTACGTAAGTAAATATATTTATTATGAATTAATCTAGAAATTAATATTAAAAAGAGGAGGAACCAAAGGTAAAGATCCAAAATACTATACATATTAGGATTTTTTTATTAAAATTGGCAAACATTTGAATCAATATTCATATGCATCATTTGGAAACTTTGAACACAATATTCAATGAGAACATGTTCAACAAATTTAGAATATTGCTTTACATTTTGAGTACTTCCTATTTATTTTGATATTTGGTGACACTAATAAAGAAAGCACTCAATCGACCTTTGTGTATACGTTGTAGTAAAATGGTGGTGGTATATTTATATAAAAACTGTCATTTACAACAATAGATCTATTAAATTTCATAATTTTGATTTGCTTAAGAATTGTGTAGTTATTAAAGATTTGAAACACTTTTTGTAACTGTCTTTTATGTACTACCTTCATTAGAATTGGAGGACCTTATAGTCTCATTTTTTATGTCCTCTTGGCAATTAAAGTTTGTTTTATATTAGTTAATGCATTGGGTAGTTGTTTCCTATTATATGAAGGGAGATTGTAAGAGATTATTACACAAGACATGTGTTGTTGTTGAAGCCTTTGAACAGCTAAGTAGAGTTATGTCTAGAGGAACATTATCTAAAGATAGAATGGATGAACTCTAAATAGTGTGGAGGCAATAGAGAAGTATTGAGATGTTCATTATTGAGAGATGTATGAGTGGTGAATTAAATACTTGAATTCATTGCAGTTTTGAAGTTTTAGGTTGCAAGTAGGCAAACAAAGAAAAAAAGAAGGAGTAAAGTGTATTAAACCACTTCAAAGGAAAGATTGAGATTTAAGATGAGAGGGGCCAAAAAAGTTTTGACTTGATGAAAGGAAGGCTATGGTGAAACTTCTAAGGCACTTGATTTTAGAAGCCAAGAAGTGAACGACATCTTTGGCAATGGTTTCTTGAACTTAGATAAAGTTATTGAAGAGCCAATGCTTATGATAGCAAGAGAAGAAGGCAATAAAGATGACACAAAAGAAGAAGAAAACAAGGAGGGTAATGAAGGTAGAGAGATTTGGTATGTATATCATATTCTTAAGTCATTTGCAATGAATGTTTCTAACAAGCATCCTTAGGAAGTCAAGAAAGTAGAAATATAATTGGTATGTAACTATTTACAAGCTCAGTGCATATCAATGTAAGAAGAAGGTTGTAAGTGTAAGAAGAAGGTTGTAAGTGTAAGAAGAAGGCCACTAAATCTACAAGATTGTACATTGAATTTACATCAATTTTTTTATCATAGATTCATAGAGGTGCATTTTTCTAGAAATGACTAATTGTGTAGCTTGATAATACAATTCCAACAGTATATAGCATGCTTCAAACAAACACTTATTAAATGTTTTATGATCTAAAAAATAAAACACAATATTAGAATGTAGCCTGAAATCTTCAGAATTGAAAGTTTTTTTGGCTAAATCTTGCCTGTAGATTTTTTAGTGGATTTTGCAAATTTTTATGAAATCACTCATTAGTCAAAAAAATTTGAAAAAAATTGAGGTGAACTATGAGGTTATAATATACAAGCAAAAAATTTGACTTGAAATCTTCAAAAGGAAAAAAATTATTGAAAAGATTCTTTTGCCCTACATCTACCAATTTTTTTTTTTTCATTTTTTTTTCTAGAGCCCTATTCCTAGTTTAAGTCACTTGACCTCTAACTACAATATTATCCATAGGAACTAGAAGACAAAATAGCAAAGTAGCTATTGGAAGTTGATGGATTTTAAAATTCCAACCATTTGTAAATAATAGAGATGCCATGGTAGTAGATTGAATGTTAAGCTATCCCTATCGTATACATATATAATGACAAGGAAACTTATATAATTGTTTTAGAGATATTTTATAGTAAAGGACTTTGCTCCTTTTTTGTTTCATATTTAGACATGATGTTGCTTGGGAAGGCAAATAATCTATTTTTAGGTTATCGCACATTGGCATCTTATGAAAAATGTTAATTGTTTCCCATCATTTCTCAAGCAAGAAATTGCCTTACAATAAGGGTGATTTGATTAAATTTTTTTAGGCATTGATAATAGAGCCTAGGCAAAATCAATAGGTCACTTATTGTGAATCAATATTTTGTAGATCTTCCAACTCATTACTTAGGAGCATTTATAGAAAAGGCCAAAGTATTGTATAGTATAGTACATTATTTATACACACATAATAAACAAAATTGGATGTCTCATGTTACTTCAAGCATTGGTAGTGATCTAATTGACTAATGAAAATTCAATCACTGAATTTAAACTTTGTTTGATTAACAAGTTGGCTAATTTATTGAAGGCCTTGAAGATTGTTAAATAAGTAGTTAGTATTTATTAACTAATCACTTATGTGATTATATGCTTAATGCTTGGATGGGTAGCCTTAATTTTCTATATCTAGTTGTGAAGTGTGGGCGCTTTATTCCCACCTTTGGAATAAAGTGTACATAACCAAGTTCTAGTTGTCTTGTTGTAATAAAATCCTAGAAGCTATCTAACAATGTGTAATTCAATAATGCCTTCCAAGCAATGGATCTTTTGTTGTTTGTTCTACCTATACTTTCCCTAAGTGATTGCTAACCAAATTCAAAGAGTTAGTAGAAAAGGGCTGATTTTGGCTATGACAACCAAAACTAGGGCCAATGAGGGTTAATCAAGCAAAACATTTGAATGGCTTAAGTCTTAGGGCTAAATTTATCCTTTCCAAAATGTTAAAGAACTCCCAATTTGACCTAATTCTCTAGAAGATATATGTAGATGAAGTTTGATACTAAAACTAACTCCTAAAACTTCATTTGTCGATTTCTAGCTATTAAAATTCACTTTTGATTTTTGGATTATTTTTTATTTTTTAATTCCTATCGAAGTTCTAAATTTGGATGGATTTGGTCAATTTTAGTTGACTTTCATCCAATTCTACTCTACTTCGGCTTAAAACTTCATCCTACTCTTAGTAAAATTGATTTTCGACCAATTGGTCATGTTAAGGTGGTTTTGAAATTCCAAAAATGTCTCCTTTGAGATTCTTCATTTAACTTGTTCTTTAATTACCATTTGACTTAAGTGGTAAAAACTCTAATAGATTTTATTTTTACTTGAAATTATGGTTTTTACCTAACTTCTAGGACTAAGTAATTTATTTCTAAGGGTCTGATTTTATCCTCTTATCAAAATAAAATCTTCTTAATTTTATTTCCCACAATAAAAATGATTCAATAGTAAATTTTGGCCATTAATCGGTGCATCAAAATTTATCCCTTCATTTCACCTTTGAATTGATAATTTTTTTATCTTTTACCCTTTTGACTTTTACTTTAATTATAAATGTTGGATTCCTTAAAGATTCCTTAACAAATTTCTTTGGATGATTTACTACTTTTTCATTCACTTTTACCAACACTTCTCACCAATGATAATTTTTGGTAGAATTATAACTATTTTTTGGGTTAAATAATTTTTAATAACAATGGTAAATTTTTACTACTTCTAGACCTACTTTAGTACTTTTTAGCTTCTACGATCTAATTCTACTTTTGAGTTTCACTCCAAAAGTTGGTTTTCCTTCCTAATGGTTTTGTATAGAATTGAAAGAGAATAAGGGTGGTAATTTAACAACTAACCTTGCACTCTGTGATGTCAATAATTCCATCGGTGTTGATGATGACCTATCTATCATTGTGAGCTCCCTCAATCTCCATGTTGAAGTTTTGGATTTTTGATGTTGTGTGGTTTAGTGGTCCATTGATATGTCAAGCCCTTCTTTCTACCTTCTCTTCTATTTTCCTTCTAATTTAAATCTTTCCAATGCTTTCTTCTTTTTCTCCTAGATATTTTGATGGAACAAAATCCTATCAAATCCTATCAAATTCTATCAAATTCTATCAAATCTATTTTCTAAATGCCTTGCTAATTTGGTTTAGGAATCAAACAAAGACTTAAGAGAAGCTTGTCTAACTTCTTTCAACTATTAACTTTTTCTAGAATATCCTTGAAGTCCAATATTCCCTTCTTTTGTCTTTTCTTTTTGTTCCACACCTCAAAGTCAACCTTTAACAATTGTCAACTTATTCCTAATGGATGGATAAGCTTCCCTTAATCTTCCTTCTCCCTTCTAATACTTCCAACTTCCAACTTTGAAGCTCATTCCTTCTTCTTGTATTGAAATTCTACATGTGTGAAATGTCTTGTTTGGAAGAATGATGGATTGGAAACAATCTACTTGAGTACTAAGAGAAGCTAGTATGCGTGAGAGAGACGTAATACTTGATTGTAATCAATTGTTAAATTGATTATGCTTGTTTCTTGAATTTTGAATGCTCTCATGAATCAATGCAAAACTTTGAAATTTATCTAAATTAGGTCCAACACTTATTAAGGTTTTGATTTTCCGAAATTTGAAAGTTTTTTAAATCAAAATTCAAAATTGGAACCATGTAGGCATTGTCCCATTAAATCCAATATGGTGTACTGGATGTTTAGTTCACTACTGGTTGCATGTTGTGTATTGTACTGAACCATTGGCTATCGACAACACTACTCCCTAGAGAGGTTGCCACTTGTATTGACTGGCTAATACCTAGTCCTTGTGGAGGTTGCTCCTTGTGTTGGCTAGTCAATACCCGTTCTTGTGTAGGGTTTGATGTTGTGCTGACTAGCTAGTACTCGATCTTTGTGTAGGGTTGTTGCTTGTGCTAACTTGGCCGATACCCGGTCCTTGCGGGAGGTTGCTATTGATTTTTAGCTTGCTAATATGCGGTCTTTGCAAGGGGGCATTGTTGTACTAGCTTAGCCGATACCCGTCCTTGCACAAGGTTGCTGTTGTATTGGCTTGCCAATACCCGTCTTTGTGCAAAGTCATTGCTTGCTTACTATTGGGTTGCACGTTGTGTACTATGATTGAACCACTGGCTGGTTGATAGTCTTCACTCCCTGGAGGGTCAACTGACTGTGTACTGATTTCTTAACTAATGATGGTGGTTGTAGCCAATTAGGTTTTTAAGACCGAAATTGGGGTCTTCATATGGGGTTTTTTTTAACTTAACAAAATACGAAAGTTAAGCTTAAGAACAAAGCTTTGTTGGTTGGAGTGTTAAGCCCAAATTTTAAAGTATAAGTCACCTAAGTAATTGAAATAATAATTGTATCTAAGAACAAAGCTTTGCCGTATTAGAAGGGTTAATCTCAAATTCTAAGCGACTTTGTCAAAGCTATGTCATACAGGACATACATAAGAATCTTAAATCCAACTCAAGGTCTCTTCAAGACAACTTTAAGTAAAAGTGTTTGGACCACATGTTCTAATTTGAAGGCTTAAGGAGGATATTTACATACCAATGGTTGCAAATTCCTCACTAAAGCTCAATTGGAAACAAAGTTAGTATCCCAAGATGATCAAAACATGTTAAACAAGCTCCAAGGTACTCAAGCTAACGGCATCGCTAGAATTCAGCTTAAGTATTCTTGGTGTTAGTACAGAACACATCAAAAGATCAAATATTTTTGGAAACAATTCCAAATACAATTGTTAGCAAGCTCTTCAAAAGGACTCCAACGTCCTTTGGAATGGCTTAAACACACAAAGTGGTATAGAAATTAGAAAGCAATTGGATCCAAATCATAATTCAACTAGAGTTTTTGTCAAATTGCCAAAATTCTAATAATGTAGCCATGTTTTGGCCAAACGAAAAACAAGTGAAAGAGGTGCAAAGAGAGAGGAGGTGAGGGCCTTTTATACTTTTCCAAGGTCCCCAAACCCTCTCCAATTGCTTACATCTACTCCTACATAAGTTCAAATTAACTTCACTCAAAATTCTACACTACTGCTATGGTCGTTCTAACTTTTGGAGCAATGGTCCAAACACCAAACTAATTGCGCCATTGTCTTTAGAAGGCCCAAATTAGCCAAAGGACTTGTTATCCTCTACTTTCCAAACTAATTCGCAAGCTAAAGCCTACGAATTGTCAGCCAATGAAAAGGTAGAAAATCCAAATATTGGAGTTTGCCTTTTTTCAAAGTTTTGACTAGCCTAGGTTGTCTAGAAGGTCTTAGATAGTAAGAAAATAGTTCAATTTTACTTCATTTGGACACCATATGTGCTTGGTACACCAGTCAACTCGTCGAATGTTTGTGAAAACCATTAAAGTTCATTGCTGCCGCCAATTCTTGCACTTGTAGGTGTCGGAATGTCTTGAAATTTTTCCAAGTGCTTATTTAGGATAAAACATACTACCCTAATTTTTAGTGGGATTTTACCGCTATCCGGATAATTTCTATGAATTCCCAATTGTCGGTAAATGTAGTTGACTTCCCATGGAGTCATCTTTTGTAATCTAGAAAATTATAAAAAAATTTGTGCGACCTCTAAGAAGTTTCCAAATGCTAATTGCAGGATTAACTGTCTACCTGCATCAAATGTAGAGAGGTCTAAATTCTTTACTTTCTAATTTAATTCCTTCAAAGAGGAATCATTCCCACATGAAGGAATATTCATGATTTGACTTCGCTGTTGAGTTCTTGGCATATTTTTATGCTAGTAACACCTTTTTCTAACCTTCGGTACATGTCCTCAAGAATTGGTGAATTTGAATAAATCTGATAATAATTTAAAATAAGGGTCTTTTGTAATTGTGTCTTTTAAGGCTCAAATCTATCTCAAACTCCTAATCAACATACTAAACACTTATCTAGACACTGAAAATGGTAAATAGAAGTACTTAGAGCACTTCTGAACTTTTGGAAATTAACACACTGCAATCGTAGGGACTTCTACTACTTACAATGTAAATATACTTTTCAGGCCTTTTAGACCCCAAAAGGCTATAAGAAATGAGCTAAAACAAAAACAAAAACAAATTTGAGGCTTAGGTGACAATTACGGGGCTTACATGAATTTGGAATTAACTTACAACTACTTTGAATAGAATAAATGGATCCTTGAATACAGTCAATGAGTTTTGCATTTCCCTTCATATTCCCAATATGTATGATGCAAGTCTATACTATGAAAGCTTGAAGCAAACTACACAATAAACTCTTTGAATATTTGCAACTCACTATTGATTGTTGAGTTGAGATTTTAGAGTTGTGATAATTTTTACTTTCTACCATTGAAAAGCTTACAACACAACTCTTCTTTGTTGTAGTGTAGATTTTACAGCTTTTTCTCAAAATACTACTTAGGTTTTTATTTGATTGAAGTTGTAGGTTGTATAATTTCTGGTCTATTTTTTTCCTTATGAAGGCTATAGTATGCATTTGTAGGCTTAAGACATTTGGTGTAACTTCATTAATCCTATGTTTATTTTATATGTAGTTTTTGGGACAGGTATAGGTGAGGCCCCAAATCTCTTGGAGAAAATGAGGATACGAGCTACTTACTATTTTCTTCAAGACCTCAAATATGTCAATTTTTGTCTTCGTAGTATTAGAAAGTTTACAAAGTATAATGCTTGTAAATATTTCTAATGCATGATATTATATTATTTTGATAAAAGTTCATTATGTGCATGGTATATACATACTTGGACAAATGATACTCTTAGAAGGACTTCTTGTAGTATGAGACTAAGCTGGTGAATGTTGTCTATAATTATCTTCACTTTTTAGATATATTTGATGAATATTTTCTATTATTATCTTCACAATATAGACAAGTTTGGTGATTATTGTCTATAGTTGTTTTTACATAATAGGCAAGCTTGATTAGTGTTTCTTTTTGTTGTCTTCACAATATAAGACAAGTTTTGTAAATGTTGTCTGTAATTAATTAATTATTTTAACAAAATAGACATGTACTTGTAATTACATATATTTTTGGTAGACATTGGTACAAATTAGACCAATAAGATATATTATTGCAATGCTTTATAATGATTAAGGACTTTATAGGATATTAGTGTAATTCTTGTTTAAAGATTTTTTCAGCTTTTAAAGGATTTGATAAATGCCTAATTATTTAAAATGTACCAAAACAATTATTATTTTCCAAGGCCAATGGATATTTCAGCTTTTATATATACTATAGTTTACATTGTTAGGTTATTTAAAGTACTCATTAGCGAAGAGCATTTTTACTCAAGGTTTGGGAGTTTTAACTCATAGTAGATCATAAAGGAAGGGAAATATGCAACGCATGGAGAGGAGGCAAACATCCAACTAAACATTGAGGCAAAAAACTACTACCTTTACGTCTATCTTTTTTTAATTTAGGATTTTAGAAGAGTGATCCAAAAGTTGTTTTTTATATTGCTGCTGTTTTAGAGTCTCCTCGTTGACAAACATATTTGGTTTAGGGTCTTAGAATTATTGTCCCAAGGATTTAGGCATTTAGTGACATACTAATTTTTCAAGGTTTTTTTTATTAACAAACATGCTTGGTTTAGGGTCTTATGGTTTAGAACGTGAGGCTCTACTAATATGTTGATTTTTCAAGGTTCTTTGCTGATAAAGATGTTTTGTTTAAGATTTTATGATTGAAGATGTAAGGCTTCATGAACATCTTATGTTCAGGATCGTAAAATTATTGTTGTTAAGATTTAGGTATTTAGCGATGTGCTGATTTTTTAGGTTTCTTTGTTGACGAGGATATTTAATTTAAATTGTTACGGTTTTGGATTTTGGATCCACTAGTGTGTTAAATTTTTGGACATCTCCATTGATGAGGATATTTTTTTTGAGGCTACTATAGTTTAGGATTTGAGGTCCACCACGCAGACGGGCGTCTCTAAGGGATTCGAACCTTGAACTTCATGTTTGAAGGTTTAAGGTCTCAACCACTAAATCACCAAAATACTTAGGTGACCACACAATAACTAGAATTTTATATATCTAGTTTTTTCATTGTTTTTTCATGTGTTTCGTATTTTCACTGGACTTCAGAGGTCATTTAGTCATAGTAAAACACATTTTTTCAAAAAACTTAAAACTGAGAAAAGTTGTAAATTCAAGCTACCTTTCACCTCCCAAAATCCGATTGCAGTTTGAGTCTCCAATAAAAAGTTATGGATAAAAATCAGAGAGGATGTTTGAAAATGTCAAAATAAATGTTCCTAACTACCCTTCTGATTTTTGTCTATAACTTTTGATTAGAGGATCTAAATCACAAACGGATTTTTGAAGGTAAAAATTAGCTTGAATTTACAACTTTTATCAGTTCTATGTTTTTTGAAATTTTTTATTCTACTATACGAGAATGAACTCCAAAGTTTGTTGAATTGAAAAAAGACTGAATTTTACATAATTAATTTTTTTTAAATCATTATACTTAGATTCTCAAATATTTCAAAAAGATTTCCAAAAAGATTCCAAATTCAACAAAAACTTGTTGATTTGGTCATTGTACTATCCAAATCAATAAAAAGAATTTTCCATTTTGTTGATTTTTACAAAAAGTTACAAAATGGTCATTCTACTATGTCAAATAACATAAATTAGTTGAATTTCTATTGTTTTAATCATGCATTTCTAGTAGTGTGATGATGCTTTCTTTAGGCTATTATGGTTTTAAGTTTTAAGTTCACTAGTGTACTAATTTTTGGGCATCCTCGGTTTAGGTTGTAAAGGTCCACTAATGTCCTAAATTTCTAGGATTCTTTATTGACAAGAATGTCCAATTTAGAAGACTAATCTTATTATTGTCATACTAATTCAAATTTAAGATTTAAATTTTAGGATAAAATATTTTTTTGATTATGCTATTTCAAGCTAATTTGCCACTAATGCACAAATTGAAGTTTTAATTGTATTTTACTAACCAATCCTTATTCACAAGGGTATACAAGATTTGTAATATCTAAATTTCTTTTTCTTTTTACCACTTTCAATTTATACATCATTCATATTTTATTTTGAAATGTATACATTAATTAAATGAATAAAGAGGATAAAGAGGATAATGAAACAATCATTATTGCATCATATCTCAAAGACGAAGACGAGACAATCAATATTATCAATGTCATTGAAGAAGAAGGTAAGAATGAAAATAATGTTGACTACGCTACTACAAAAGAAACAAGTTTAGTTGCAACATCTTCAATTGCATTTTTTAAAGATTTACAATCACTACCAGTCTAGATACATGCTAATTCTAAGCATTC
Organism: Pseudoscleropodium purum; assembly: GCA_963969395.1. Lineage (NCBI taxonomy): Eukaryota > Viridiplantae > Streptophyta > Bryopsida > Hypnales > Brachytheciaceae > Pseudoscleropodium > Pseudoscleropodium purum. The sequence goes on from OZ017795.1 coordinate 33,292,963, forward strand.
TTAAATTCATCTATTTTCCACTTGTGCAATATCATCTACCACTATTTTAAATATCTACTTTAATTTTTCTAAAAGTTTATTTTTATTTAAGCTATGTAGATTGTGCCTACAAATCTAGTTTATGAAGTAATTGACCTCAACGATATTGAAAGCATTGAAATGTTGTATTACCATTGTTAATTTAGTATTATAGAAAATACGTTTTTAGCATCTGAAGAGAATAGGTCCTTTTCACTACATACTCTAATGTCATCACTTAGACCTTTATATATAGTAACTTTATCAATATATATACCAATATTGCCTTAGCCTCCATTCATAAATTATATCACTATATCTTTAGTATTCATGTTTAAGTCAAGACCATTTATAGCTTTCACACAAGCTAGAGATATTGTTAAAATTTTGTCAATTATCTCTATCCATTTGTAATCATGAGTAGCAAGGTAAATGATACTAGATTTTTATCATTGTACTCCTTATTGCTCAACGCTATTTGCACGTTTCAATGTAATTTGAAAAACTAATAATATTAAATTTATAATATTTGATGTGAATTTGTTTCTAATTTAAATCTTAAAGTCATATCTTTCATTATTTTTTATACGTATATTTATAAATTTTACATTTGAAGGTTGTATCAATTAGTCTTAAAGAAGACAATGAATCAATATGCGAACGTCTATTTCATATAACGAGAATAATAAATAGTAAATAACTCCACCTCAAACAATTAAAGGTAAATTTCATAGGTCTCATCAATTCATTATGCATACAACTAAGTACAAAGTTCCATCTCCAAATTCCTCTTTTTAGAATGATTATGTTAGATGAAATTTGACCACTCAGTAAAGTAAAGGTTTAAAAATTGAAGAGTGTATTTTTTACTTATTATCATGAAGGTGACCGTTGTTATGTAGAGAGTATTTACCTTGAGGTATCACAAAGATTTTAGCTACAATAAAAAATGATTTAAGAATAAAAGAAGTTGTAAAATGATAAAAACAAGTGAGCTTGTCACCTTCAATTTCACCTTACGAACAATTCACAATACAATAAAGAAGATGAATGAGTTCATCACTGGAAAATCACCAACTAAATTAAAATGATTTGAAAACTAAAGAAGTTGTAATTATGTTGAATCTTCAAAATCAATCATCGATCTTTTATACTATTGTACAATTGTTCTACGTTGACCTATTTTGTGTGACTCTAGTTGAAATTTAAATCGAAATAAGGTTAAGAAATCATTGCTTCAAACGTATAAAATGAAACGTTCAGACTACAAGTTAAACCATCTGAGAGATTGACTTTTAAACTTCAAACTTACAATGATCAACTATTATGCTTTACCAATAGGAACAATAAAAAAAATACATTTATATAAATAATTAACTCTAATATGTTGTGTCTACAACACAAAAAAAGATTAAACAATGATTTTTTCTTTATTGCCCACAACAACAAAGTTTACAAGAAAAGACAAACCATAAGCTATAAAACACAAATCTTCAAAGTCTCTTCTAACTTCAAACACCAACTTTTATTCTTTTGTTGAACTTTGAATTGATATTATAGTTTCATTCAAAGTTTAAATGAGATGAATAATGACTTTTTGAAAAGTTAATACAATTTTGTATTTTTCTTTGAAATTTGAACTCATTCTAAAACTCTATTCAACTTTTATAGCCATCTAAAATTTTGACTTTGGGAAAAGAGGAACAACAGATCTTTCTTCACTTTATTATTCACACTCATACAAACTTCAAATAGAATAAGTAATAGTTTCACAAGAATTCAATCCAATTTTTACACTTTTTCTAAATGTTGTTCAAAACAAAAAATATATCTATCTTTTATAGTTAGTTGAAATCTTTATTTTTTAATATAAAAGGCAATAAATCTCCCTTCACTCAAACTAGTACAAATTTTAATGGACAACTTCAAATAAAGCAAGTTCAATCAATTTAAAAATACAACACTATGATACACAACTCCTTTAAATTTCATTTCAAAATTTTTCAAATACAATATATGATGGTCTCTTCAACTCTTAAGCCTTACAAACAATAATGAGAGAAACGATGAATAGTATTTTTTTCTCTTTACTTTATCTTCCACCTAAATCATACAAGTCAAACTATCAAATAGACTTTAGTTCATATCTTAACCATGTGGCTCTTCTAATATCTATTAGTCATAAATTTTGATTATAAGACTAATTTCATACCCCTAGTTAGAAAATAAATCATCTCAAAATTATTAGAAAGTAAATTATTTGAATATTTTTCTTATATAACTTCATAAATATAAAATTACTTTAAAAAATACTTCAAGTATGAAATTAAAAATTAAAAATTAATACATATTTAATAAAAATAAAAAAATAAAATTTCAATTGGAATATCATTTCATTTGAAAAAACTTAAAGATGTATTTGAAGATAGCAACAACATAATCAATACAATTTGCTTTAGTTAAAGGATCGATTGGCCCTTTAATTATCATTGGTGACTTCAACTCCCTTTGATAGGCTTGATCATGTAATAATATTGATTGTCGTTTACATCTTCAAAATACCCTTTGAATATAATTTCATGGTTATCAAACTTAACGTATTTAACTTGCAACAAAATCACTAATGCCCGAGTATCATGCTAAAGATTTTCGTACTATCTTCTATCTATGCATGGTTGTTTTCATAGTCAAAATGATTCACCTTTATCTTATGATTGCCTATGCGACAATTAAAAACATAATGACAGTTGAAGTTGATCTGATAGTTGCTATAAAAAAAATTCAATCTCATGCTCCAGTTCAGATTTTTCATCTTAAATTCTAATTTTTTTTTTCAATTTAATTAAAGTATAATTTAAATAAAAAACATAAGAAAAATAATATCAAATATGATGAAGTTATTAAATAAATCGTTCTTTTTATAATTGAATGTTACAGTAGTGAGAAGGTATCACTTTGAAACCACTTCAAATGACATTATCTCTTTTACTATATTATAAATATCAAAATTCATTTAAATATTATAAATATACATATTTTTATATAATGTTTGCATTTGCAGCACGACATTGCATTTAAGATTTGATTGTCTCTTCATTGCAACTACCATAGTAACTTATTTAAAGATCTTAAGTGTTTCGTGGCTCTTGCTAGAGCCATTAACAATACTTTTTGATTGATTTGTTATAAAAGTCATAATAGATAACAATCTATTAAACTCTTTTATACATAATTCTCGATTCAATTACTCCACAATAGCAAAATTTTGAGTTAGAATAGCTTAATTTTTATATGCTAATAAATAACAACAAAGTGTACTATATCGCAAATCTTTTTATTTTTATTTTCATATAAAGCTTTATCAATTAGTACTCTCATTATTTTGTAAAAGCATCTTCACTTTCATAAACAAATTTAAAAAATCTTGCATACATCATGCAAGCAATGTTTGTAGTCTTTTTCTTGAAGCTTTGGATGTAGTGCATGTGACCTCGACAAATGCCACCAAACTCTATTTTTATTTTTCAAATACTCAAAAAATAACCAAAAAGTATCAAATTAAAGAAAAAGGACTATCTTGATTATGCCTCAATTCATATTTAAAATAATTGAGAAATGAATATAGATGTAATTTTATCGACGCTATTAATAATGGATTTAGATTTTTGCCTTATAGCTTGTGTTGTATTAAGGCTTAAGGCCACTTTTTCATTCTTTTCCTCAATTTCGTTACTAATTTTTGAAGCTTGAAGTGTTGAAAATGTAACTTTCTCTTTCAATATAGTAACTAACTCCACCTTTCAAATCCAATAGTATTCCATTTCTTTAAGTTCAAATCTATGATCTTCAAATGAAGAATCATAGGCTTGCAACACTTTAAAATCAAAATAAACAGGCAGATGCTCAAAGGCCTACCAATTATTAAACAAAATATTGTGTTGTCTTTAAGTTCACTACCATAATCAAAATTTGATCTTCCAATCATTGAAGACCATACCTTTAGCTTTTCTTGAGTAGTAATTATAAACCATTGATCCATTGCAATGGTCTTCTATAATGCCAAAGGTATTGATTCCCCAATTCTTAAATAAATCAACACTCACAAATGGTAAAATTATTTTTTTCACTTTCTACATTAGGAATATCAACTTCTTATAATTATGGATACGTGTTTGTACCATAAATGAACTTTAAGTGCCAAATTTTCTATTTCACTATCAAACTATTCTTTGTTGGTTTATCTTGTTGTGACTTTAAATTGATTCACATTGTAAAGTAGGGATAAAAAATTATAGGATATAGAACGGATAGAATCGACAATATATCACGAGATACTATTCATAAAAATAGATACTAAATTTCAAACTAATAGTCTGTTGGTCATACCTTCAGCCTTACTATAAGAACATAACAAATCTTAACTATGTAAGTCATTATTCCCACTTTGTTACTATGATAAGAAATGAGACTAAATAATGGTTTATCCCATACTGTTTTCATCATCAATAGTTCATAGCAAAAAATAAAATCTTTACAATAGGCTAAGACATCTTAAGTTCAAGCAATGGATCTAAAATTAACTAAAATTCCTAAAAATCCTTCTGAATGGATTCTTTCTAAACTTTTCAAATAAAAATCAACCCCTTATATAGTAGAACATTATCAATTTTTTTTTTAATTTTTAATTTTTAAAAATTTTCAAAATCGATTCAAAATTTGTCCTAGTAAATTTTAAAATTATCCTAATAATTATCCTAATAACTTCTAAAATTATTTCAGTAAATATTCTTCTAACTTTAAAATGATTGCAATACTTATCCATGTAACTTCTAAAAATTACCTTGATAATTGACCTAATAAGTATTTTAATAATTTCTAAAATTCAACTAGTTTTTGTCTTTTTTGTTTTGCCAAACTATTAATGCTTGTAAAACATTAACAACAATCACCAAAAGCACCTCCAAAAATAAACCCCAAAGCAAAATTTCAAAATGCCCTAATTTTTTTAATTTTTGGCAATTTTTGACAATTTTGCTATTTTTGAACAATTTAAATTACAAATGATCTTTTAACACTAAAAAATCACCCAAATAACCTCCAAACACCAAATTAGTACTTTTAAATGTTTTGAATAGTACATATATGGATTTTGACTATCTCACTCAAAATCTCATATCATTCTCATTTTTCATTAGAATTGCAAAAAACAAGTTGGATATCGATCCTGATAACTAAGGTTTTCCTCCAAATACCTTTTAGCAACATTCCATACTTTCTAAGATCTTCTAACTCCAAAGCTCCAAGATTTAAATTTGCTAACATTTCCGCGCATCACCACCAACGTCTTCAATACAAATATATCAAATCAAACATTTTCAACCATTATAGTGCTTTAACATCAACACATATATCATTCTTTTCAAGTAATAAACTTTTTAAATATTTCAAATTATTTTTACTTAGTCTCAATTGGATTAGTCTTACAAAATCACATGAATTAAAAAATAACATCAGTAAAGATTGATATAACAACCAACGATCACTACATTCTAGGTTCCAACTCTTTTCAATTCAAAAATTATAATATATGCAAGACTTGAATCATCAAATAATATAACAATGTAAACATTGGATTTAAACTATATCGTTTAAACTATACTATTACTTCCAAAATTCAAAGGAGGTTTTATTTAAGTGATATGAACAATATCCATTTTTGAAGTTAAAGTTTAGTTGAGGATGATCATTTAGAAATGAGCTATCACTTTATGTAAACATTAGATTTAAACCATATCATTATTTGAATGCTCAGATGGTTAAATTTAAAATGAACATCTAAAATCGTACCTTTACTTTCAAGAATAAATAAGGTTGAGATGATGTGAACTAAACCATGTATCTATCTTTGAATTATATTGAATTATAAGGTTGCATTAAATCATTGTGATAAAAAAAATCTCCATTTAATTCTTAACTCTTAATGTTATCCAAAATACAATCAATTCATTTAATGAATTATATTTTGGTCTCAATCAATCTATGTTTAAATTTAAAAATTATAAATGTATATTCGAGAGGTCTTCTAAATAATTAGCAATACTATGATTTAGAATGTTTATACTAAATCATAATATTCTTTAAATACACTAATAAATCATTGATATCCTTATTCACTTGTATACTTTAAGCAATATAGTCTATACATAACATTGTCTTTATACCAACTAAAGTTTAGACCATGCGGTTTAATTTATATAGACTATAAATTGAACTAAAATCATTTTTTTGTATACAATGACATAAAATCATTCATAAAGACCGAGCCTCTACTTATTAAATATCTTAAATAACTAATATAAGATAAAATTCGTGAATTTTAAAAATTAGATCTAAAAAAAAAGGTCTCACTCGAATATGTGTCATCAAAATTATTGCTAACGCTAAATGTGACCTTTTTATACCACTTTCTTTTGTTTAATTTGGAATTAGGATTTACAAAATATTAGAGAGTTCTCAAATGGAGATTCTTTTTAACAATAGCTGTGTTTAACATTAGTGTTTTATAAGAGGTTTTTTCCATAAATGTTAAAAATTCAAGTACTAAAGTTCTAAGAGTCATTATCATTTATATAAAAGATAACATGAATTTCTATAGCAAGTATATATTAAAAGAATATAAGTTTATTTCTAAGCCATTTCAATCACTAATGCTTTATGTAAAAGTAGAGTCTAAAGCCAATGTCAATAGTTTTTATAAAATTGTATATATAACTAGGAACTACTTTTATAAAAAAATACTCTTCAAATTCATGAATCAAATTATAAGACACTTAAACATCCATACTTGAACATGAGGCATATTTTTTTTTAAAAGTCACTAAAGAAGTCTAAAATCCACTAGGACAAACATCAAAGCCATCAAAAAAAGGAACAAGGGCCTAATTTTGTTTAGACCACAAATCCACAAGCTATTACAAGAGACATTGCATAGAGTTGTCTTAAGTTTATTTTAGCCCTTGCAGGTATAAATGATATATTAAATCTTGCTTCACTTCTAATTCTTTCACCTATAATAGAGATAAAACCTCCTACAAGACTCCAATTTTGTGATATTACTAGAAACAAAAGAGGTTGAGATACAATAGCTTTATATTGAACCAAAATTTTATATTAAAATAAAAATGTATTAATGGAAAAAAACACTTCTACCAATGTTTTAACTTTAGGAAATACAACAGAAAAAAAGGAAAAAAGGGTTTCAAAACGTTTATTAAAATCATTAAAATCTTTATCCTATATTCTTATCAAACACTAAGTAGCTTAAATTGAGAACCATCCGTAGAATAGTCAAACATTTCTATGAAGTATACCAAAAAGTTAATTGTAGAGAAAGTGAATGAAAATTAGATCGTAGATCCAACTACTATTGTTTTTTATCCTACAAACATCTTTATTATTTATTTCATTATTTTTGCAAAATGAACCTAATATAAGAAAATTTCATACATTCCCCAAACTTCAAATACAATAAAATGAAGTATGTCTTTATTAAGGCTAGTATCATTAAAGTTTTAAACAAGAATCTTCAAGATTCCTAAAGCCGAAAAATTTGAAGTTATACATATAGTTACAAAAGTAGTAGTTTTTTTTGGACAACCACTATAATTTAATGAAATATTTTATACAATCTTATTTCCATCATCCTTTATCTTTCTTCTTGATTGTGTTTTTTCTTTTACAATGTATATTTCTAATACAATAAATAATAATTCTAATACACATAGTGCATGAATTTTCTATTTTTTATGTTTCAGTTACCAATGAACAAGGAGAAAAAGAGCAAGTAACTAAGAGTGAGAAAGTTACTTGGAGACCTCTTTGGAGTGAAGAAAATGATATTTTGAATGCTATTTTGAATGCCAATCCTGAATTGCAACATCTTCAGTTTTTCAAGTATTTTGTATGTGATGAAAATCATTGTCTTTTAACATGGTTATCCTACAATCCTACGTTACACACTACCATTCATTTAACCAAGATTAGCGCATTTTGGTGAATTTAATTATTTTGGAGACAAATAAATATACTGGGTTGGTCATGCATGTCATTAATAAGTAAGTGTCTTGACTCCAAGTTTCTTTGAAATTCTCTATTTCCACTTTTCAATTCATGTGGTTTAATTAATTCATATTTAATTCATGTTTTTACTATTCTAAGTAAACTAAGAATTATTTTATCAAAATAAACTTGATACAAAATTTATTCTATGTCTAAAAATCTAAAGTGATGAATTTGAATAAATTTTTTAAGTTTCTGAGTGCCTCTTTGATGTCACAATGCATTCAGAATTCTAAAATATCTTAGTATACTATATCTATTAAGGTCTTTGCGGCCTTCACTTATCGTGTAAATTTCTTTTAAATCTGCAAGATCATTTTGTTTTCCATTTTATTATTTTGTTTAAATGCATTTACTTACTTTTTTATTCTTTGTGTCATTTTATTTTTACAATACGAAATTGCTTCCATAGTAGATGAAGCAATGAAGTTGTATAAAGAAGATATGATAGTGGAGGACGAAATAGAGGATGGAGTGTTTGTTGTAATAAAATTGGCCTATAGAGATAAGACAATTATGTTAATTAAGAAATTGGGGAAACTTAATCTTATAACTTATCAGCCTAATGTTGCTTTAAGGAAAGAATGGCTTAATGAGGTACCTAACTTTATTAATCATACTCTATATTGTTTAATATGATAAACATTATATTCTTTGTGATTCTTGAAATAAATGTGTAGATTGCAAACCACTGGAATACAAAGCCACAAACTCTACTATAAAGATGATCTTTGACAAGTTGCAAATGATTGCAACTTGCAATGCGAGGCCTAAACACAAAGTCAGATGGCTACATTGGTAGCATGCATCCGTTGAAACCAAATAATTATGTCACTTTCCATTAAGCCTACCGGTGAATTAGACTTAAAAGCCTTTTTTTTGTCCACCTTCCGATGGCACCATCCGTTTCATCTCCTGAACAAATATAGGTCATCAGATCTCGCAAATGGGGACAAATTTAAACCGTCAAATCTTACGAACAACATAACGGACGGGATGGGTGAACGGAATAGACCCAAAAAAATTGCAAATGTCATAGGACATTGAGGAGTGCAGATCCAACATCCGCGTCCAAACGTCTTGTCAAACCTGTCTAACTTTGACATCTATTTTTGCTTCTTCAAGTACTTTAAGTACGAATTACTTCTACAAGCAACAATTACCAAGCATAACTTTCTTCCTTTTTTTGCTACTTGGTTGGATGTTTTCATTGAAAACTATATGTTTTCAACTTTTCAATTGAAGCTGTGAACAAGTTTGCATTTAAAAACTAAAGCTTGGTACCTGAATTATCTTTTGAAATTTACACCACTTTCTGGAGACCATTTGAAGTATTTTGTCAACTCCCAAAAAGTTGTACTTGAATATAAGGAGTTCGATGGTTAGGATGAGGATTTTAGAACAAAGGCTATAAAAAAAAAGTGAAAAAACAAATAAAAACATTGTAATGAGAAATTCAAAGGCTATAGAGAAAGCATCTCAAAGAGTTTTCAAAAAGACTATACATTCAAGCTGTAGAGGAGTAGGTAAAGACTTTGGAAAAGACTTCAAAATAAGTAGTTTCTGGTTCATTTATAGTGAATGAGGAATCTCAACTACAAAAACCTATTTCTAGAGGCACTAAATGTGGGTTAGAGTAGTTTACACTTACAAAAATTAACTTAGTGCATGAACCCATTACCTTTGATATTATTAGTGACGCTGACATCTCTATAGACAAGTTCATTTGCAACTCATCTTTAACGATTGTCCTTGATGATCCATTGCCTCCTCTATACCATGACATTTTGAAATTTATAAAGAAGGTGTGAACCTTTTTTTATCTTCTTTAATTTGTTTAACTTTTCTTCTTCAATTAATTTCATTTGTTTTCTTCAATTGTTTTGTTTACTTGATATGCTTTGATTTGTCTTCTTAAAATGCCTTTAATTTCAAATATTTTTCCTTTTTTTATATTATTAAAACCTCTGTATCTGACTATCTGTTGCAGCATATGGCAAATAAAAGTCATTCCTATAGGGGAGTTCGTAGTGACAAGCCATATGAAGACCTCATCATCGCTAACATATCCAAAAGTCTATCTATATTAAATGGATTTAAACTTCTAACAACCACTTCAAATTGGAATGAGCTCTCAGTCACATAGCTTGAATCCCTTTTTGAATTTGCAGATGTATATATTCAAGATGATGGAGCGCTAATTATTATCCATCTTTATAGGGCTCAAGCCAAAACTGACATTCTTAGTTATGGTAATCCATACTTTTTTAAACATACAAAAAGTTTGAGCCTGTATAAATTGCTTGTACTTGATGTTTCCTTTGAATCATTTTTCTATAGTAAGTTCATCTCTTATCTCTAATTCTTCATTTTTAAAATAATTTATTGTAATTTTTTTTTAAACTACTAAGCATGACCTCTTTTATTCTACAGATACAATATTTTGGAATTTCTTTATAGATGAGAAACTTATCAAGGGTGGGACCTTCAAAATTTTTATTTTAGCCATGCACAAAGTTGAAGGTATTTAGAGTAGATGTTGTACAGAATGAACTTCTCCCAAATCCCATGAAAAAGTAGACATTGTCTATGTAGAATGGTATTTTTTTTAAAAGGGGCATGTAAAAAGGACCTCATTTTATGCAAATGTTGATTGAGGTTGCATCTATCTCTAATGATGTGGTTTTAGATTGTACAACTTCAATAGGTAAATTCTAGAATTTGTCCTTCACTTCCTTTGGAAACATAATTTTTAAAATTTTGGTCTATCAATTTTGTTCATATTTTAATTTAAAATCAATGTAGATATTTCAAGGTGCTACAATCCACGTTTGTAGATTTTTTGATAGGCATATAATTCCCTTGAAAGAGGACAAAGCCATTTTTGATGCAATATTTGCTTCATCATTCATTCAGTTGAAGTTATTCTTGTAATATCAGCATCTATGACATCACCTTCAGATGACCCTAATGCAGAGGAGATTGTGGTTTTACACATCATCAAAAAATTCCAATTCAATAAATAAGTCATTTGGCATTTGGTTGTCCCTTAAAAGTGAAGCATTAGCCTTTTTAAATCATTTTTAACTTTGCATTTAGTTTGTGCAGTATGAAATGTATTCGAGTTGTACATTGTTTATTTTTCTCTTTGCTTGGATTTTTTTTAGCCCAGGAAAACCATATATATTACTACCATATGCCAAGGCTTTAGCTATTGATTATGCATCCTACGGATTTCTCCCTACACCAAATAAAGCTCCTATTTTAGATCTTAAGGTGTTGCATTTTTAAAATGTATTAGCTATAGAGGTAGATGAAGAGACATAATGTACTCATAGTAGTGATCATTCTCATTCAATGTCTTCTTAATCTATGTGATCATATTTTCTGTGATATCATTCTTGAATCTAATTTTCAATCTTCTACATCTCAATGTTGTATTTGCATTATGATAAGAATATAGGTAATATTTCATTGTCAAGAACTTCCAATTCCTATTTTGATGTTTTCACTAAAAGAAACCTATGTTTTAGATGACACAAGAGATGACAAATTTTAAAATGACATCTAATGCAACAACCTATGTTTTTATGTTAAGAATAATGTCCATCATAACATTTTGACGTTATGGCAAACATTATTATTGACATAATAACATGGGTTGTTGCATTAGATGTCACCTAAAATTCATCACCTAAAACATAGGTTTCTTATAGTGAATATGCTACTTCGTGATTCTCAACACAAATTTTGCACTTGAATCAACAAACACAAGCTCTACATTTTGCATAGGTCAATAGTGTTTTCTTCCAATATTAAGGTTTTTTATACTTGTGAATTAAACAAATGAGTTTTTAGGATTTTTGATTTGAAAAAATAAAATATGATTTGCTCCTTCACCTCCTTGGTTAGTTTTATAATATGCTTTACTACCTTCTATATGTAGTTTGCTTGTACGCAATATAATTTCTAAACAGTCAATTTTTTTAAAAATTAAATAAATAGAAATAAAGAAACAAGCCAAAATGTGCCAAATCTAGTAAATCTTAGATCTAATTGCTGACACGAGAGTGCAGTGGAGATCTAATTTGCCTCACCACATAATTTTGACAACCCCATCGTAGGCTCTAAAATCAATGCAAACTTCATAATTGCATAAAATGAACTTTCTTCAACTACAATCAAATTATGCACTCAAGCCAAGTTCCCATTCTCAATATGCACTAGTGCAAAAATACCATACACATAAGAATTATAATCAAAATTATAGTAATCCTATTGTGAAAGTCATTGAAGGAATATGTCAAGTTGTTTGCAAATGCATCTTCAACTTGTTCAAAATTAATAAATTCTATTTGCCCAAAATCTAGGACTCCAATATATTCAACTTCAAATGAAATTGTAGCAAACAGTGTCAGTGCTATACATTCAAACTTGGTCTTGTAGATTTGAGCAAGCTTAGATATCAAATGTTGATCACTTTTAAACTTCGCAATTGCCTTTGCACTACTTTGTAGTCCTCGTATTGGTTGATATCTCCCAAAAAGATTCGGTGCAGTATTATATCTTAGTATCCTACCACTATAAGAAACCTATGTTTTAGATGACAAACTTTAGGTGATATCTAATGCAACAATCCATGTTTTTATGTCAAAAATTATGTCCATCATAACATTTTGATATTATAATGAACAATATTGTTAACATGATAACATAGGTTGTTGCATTGGATGCCATCTAAAATTCGTCACCTAAAACATAGGTTTCTTATAATGTTTAGTTTTGGTTTTAAATGTGGTATCTATACTAAAGTCTCTACTTTTTAATCTTTTTTTTATAAATGACACTTGGTTTGGAAAGAATAGATAGACAGAGAGAGAGCTTTGTCACAATGAATTTATAGGATGTTCATCAATGTTTTCATGCAATTTAAGAACTCTTGTAACCAATATTAAGATCTAATTATTGCTTTCTAATCTCTAGCTTGAGTGATAAGGACCTAATTTTGTAACCATTACAAGACAATACAAGTAACCTAGGCACTTTTGCCACATTCTTGATTTTTATTTAGAGTAATTTAAAATATTTTAAAGCTTAAACAAGAATATGTATTCAATAGTCTACTTCATTGCCCTTCCAAATTTAATTTTTTATATTAAAAAATGGTATGTTTGTGAAACTTGGAAGATAGCTTCTTCAATCCCTAATATACAATACTTTCACCCTCTTTCTATTAAATTTCTTGTAATTTGTCAATGTGTATTTGAATTTCACTACCATGTCTCTAAATATTATTTCCATTTTCTTATCATTTTGTACTACTCTCTACATTTTCTCTAATTATTACAAAATATTGTACAAATTTCTATAACTAATAATACTAAATTCAAATCAATGTCTCTAATTATAATCAAAGTGACCCAAAATTGTAACTATATATAACTGTGTATAAAAATAAATATTTGAAGAGTGTCTTGTGACATTAAATTTAGAGAAGTTTGCCATAAATTGTGCGAGACAATGTTTTTCAAAGATTAAAATCAATATGGATTGACAAAATTGAAAATTTTTATTAGTATTTCAATCCTACTTCTATATTCCTATCAAAGCCACAGTCATAGGTTAGATATTGGACTTTGCCATAAAAATTGTACACTTACAAGCTCATCCTCATAGGCTCACAAAATAGCAACTTTGGTTGTAATATCCTAGAAAATTTCACACCATGACACAAAGGAACTCTATAAAAATACTAAACACTATTCACCATCATAGTAATGGATTGAAGGCACAAGGAAGTGAAACCTGTAGTAATACTAAAGCATTCTATCTACCAACAAAACATTAGAAGCCTAGAATAACACTCTAATAAAACAATGTCATTGGGAAAAACCAACGACTAGTTCAAAGTTAGTTGGTGGAAGTAAGAAAACAAAGGATGCAAAACTAGAAGGAAATTAGTAGGGCCAAAAATCAACTAGTGTTCCACTAAAATTTGAGGATATTTTACCCCCCTTCTTTCAATACTTAGCAAATTTCAACTACCATGGGATAATATTCACCAGCTAATACCCGAGTAACATGAAGATCATTTTTGGTTATCAACCTTGTAGTACAAGGTATGAAATTAGGGATTCAACAACTTAGGTAGTTTTAAGAGATTAGGATAATAGGAAAAATGCATACTAAAAATGTTTGCCCAATTCCATGACTTTAATCTATGTGACTTTTGTAATGCATTGAAATTCATGTTGTAACAATATATTTGAGCTCTTAAAGAAATCTTGCTTAAAATTTCGACTTGAACCTCGAGCCCTTTACAAAAACCAAAGCAAAAGATTCAAATTGGGTCACATTTCTATTGACAAAAATTTGAGTAGCTATACAATGACTTTGGTTTTTGTAACTCTTCTATTAGACCTACACATACAATATTCTTCATTGATTCTAGTAATATGAATATAGCCTCAATTAAATTATAATTTTCAAATTATAATGAGTTAAATTAGTCATTTTCAAATAATCAATCATTTTTCCTTCAAGGATTAGATAAGGTTAATTGAGTTTTATGTTCCAATATCCATGAGCATTTATCCTATAATCATTTTATTTATATAAAAATTCTAAGCAATACCTTATTGGAGCAACAAATGAATCATTTGAAGGAGTTAAAAACTTTTATATCTAAACTCTTTTGATTTCATACAAATTTTTTATTATGACTCATAACTCCATCTTGGATGTATTAAGAGGATCCTTGGTCTTTAAATGGTGGAGCTATGCTAGGTTCAATTCATGTCAAGAATGCAATATAATTAGTACTTTTAGTGTGAGTTGTTTTTTATTACTTTACAAAAATCTAGGAATTTAGTTGGTGCTAATTTCAATTTGGGAGAAATTGGTTTGTGAAAAATCAATATGACAAGAAATGAAACAATATTTTGTAATTTTGAGAATGTAGCCAATGACCATTAGAAAAAAGACAGTTCCTTTTTATAGGAAAAAAATCAGATGGATCGGAGGAGTTCCAAGAATTTTTCAAATATTGTGTTTGTCATCACACTCATTGTAAAACCTTAAACATCATAAAACACAAATGGCAAGACCAAAACCATGGCCATGGCATGCCTAGTCAAATTCTACTATAGGGGCATGGATATCAAAGGATAGATGGATGTCAGACACTAATTGTGTATGTATGACATAACACCCCAACCCAAGACATTGATGTAACAAAATATTGTATTGTAAGTTACTACATGAGGGGCAGATTTATGAACCTACTAAGTTAAAAACATCACTACCTCGCCCGCCAATGGCCTTAACAATGATACTCCAAGCTTATTGTGCTTGTCCAAATAAAAACAACAATACACCAATACTTTTTCATGGTAGAAATTGTATTATTCTTCTTGTCATTCCCACATTTGTTCAACAACAAAAGGGCCTTTGTAGTTGGCAGTTTTACATTCATGCTAACTTAGTCAACTTTGAATATGACCTCAATAGAAGATGAAGAGGCCAATAAGAGGTGTGAGAAGAAAGAGAAAAACTTCAATGAGGACTTGAAGGGGTGGTTGGAGTGCAGAGCATTGGGTCTTCAATGTGTTGCCACATCTCATGAGGAAGTAAGTGCCTCACTACTTCTTAATGCCATGATCAAATAAAGTGCAACTATTGGTGATGCTCTAAATAGACCCGTAGGGTCATTATCTATCATCAATTAGAATGTAGGTACCATTAAGATTAGAATGAGAGATGGTATTTTAATTTTTACTATTATTTTCATAAAATGAACTTAAAGTAAATTAGCCTATAGTAGGGACAATGACTAGTTTGCCTTGTTGATATTATGGAATTTAAAAAAATATTCAATATAAAGAAAAATGTGAGAAATAAAGAGAAAAATTGAAATTGAAATTTTTTGTAAGAGTATGACTTTATTATGAATTTTTGAAGTGTGTTGTTTAATTGACCTAAAAGTGTCTCTAAATTGCTTCCAAACTAGAAGAAAGTGTACCCATAATGGTCATCTTACTCATCAAAAGCAATCACAATATTTTCTAACATGGCCACAATGTGAAGACCTAAAAAAGTCACTTTATGTGATGAATTTACACTAAAAAGGTTGAAGTTCCTATTGCAATCATTAACCCCTAAATGAATTTAACTATATTTTCACCAAAACTGGTCCAAAACTACCATTTATAGTACAAGTATCAAATTTTTGAAAAAAAGCATTTTTGAATATGTATAATTGTTGAATCTTGAATTATGCTAGTTTGAAAAGATGTGGAAAAAATTTCAGAAATTTCCATAATGTAGATTGCAAGATATTAGCATTTGAAGTGACAAAAATCCTTTTTTGGCCTTGCAAAAATTCGGGTAGTTGCACTTCATAAAGTCACATTTGTATGAAAAAATGTCTAAAATGATGGTTACTCTTTAAATTCATTCTTGAAGTTCAGTTGGCTACATGCTTGAAAAATTTTAGATCATTTGGAATTGTACAACATATAGGAAAAAAATAGTAAGTAGAAAGAAGAAAAGAATGATTCAAAATACTAAATTGTTAAAAATTTATTTATGGAATTGAAAAATGCCAATACCAATGGTTGTAATGTTGTAATAAAAAATCTACATTTAGTGTTTTTATTTTTTTCAAAAATATTGAAAATTGAGTTAAATAAAGGACTTTGAAATTTGTCCTAGAGTAGAGATCCAATAACAACCTACAAACTCCCGCAAACTAAAAATTCTCATAACTTTTGACTAATTAATCAAAATGGAATGATTCAAGGCTTTCCAAGTATATATAAATCTAGAGAACCAATTTCAAATTTTAATTTGTTAAAAAAAATAAAATTTTAAGAAGTTTTTTTTGTTGCCCGGGTTGCCCATTGAGCAATGAAAAGTACATATCATACAATAACTTTTTAATCATGTAGTCAAAAGTTATGAAAATTGTTGGGCCTTAAAACTACTCCTTGAGCACATGTTGCATGAAAATTTTAAAGAAAAAAATAAAAACGCCATTTGTAGTGAACTGCCCAAAATTTCTATGTTGCCAAAAAACGCAGTTTGGACATTTAAGGGTTAATCACTAGCTCTATTGCCATCATCCAAGACATTCGCATTGTAAGCACTAACTCAACCTTAGTCAATGTAGCTCCAATCTCATTTCTTGAAAAAGGTTTGTCACAATTTGATGCAAGACTATAATGAATCATTCTTTAGGTATCTATCATGGTTGGTTTACCTTAACTTCTAAAGGTATTTAATGTTTTTAGGTCCAAAATTGCTTCAAAGTACTTAAACCCAAAGCAAGGCTAAAATTTTCATCTATACTTAATCATAAACAAATTCAACCATAGGATCCTTTAGTTAACTTGTTAGGGTAGACTTTCCTAAAATTTCAAATAAAAAACCTAACAAATTGCAAGATTAAGTTGTTTGACTTCATAAATAAGTATTTTCAATTCTTCCCAAATGGTTAGATTTCATCTTTCAAACTTTTTACTCAAAAATGTGTAGATCCTACAACTAGTTACTCTCTATAATATATTGAAGAAATAAATTGGAAACACCTATAAAAATTTCAAACAAAAAATATTTCATATTCATGCTTAAAAAAAATAATAAGTAGAAAGAAGTAGAAAATGATTCAAAATACTAAATTGATAAGAATTTAGTTATGGAATTGAAAAATGTCAATCCCAATGGTTGTAATGTTATAATAAACAACATACACCTACTGTTTTGTTTTATTTTTCAAAAATATGGAAAATCAAATTAAATAATGGACTTCTAAATTTACATTAGAGTAGAAATTCTATAATTAGTAACTACAAACTAAAACTCCTCATAACTTTCATATCATTAATCAAAGTGGAATTATTCCAAGCTTTTGCATATAAAGAAATCTAGGAAACCAAATTCAAATTTTATTTCTTAAAAAAGTTATTTTTTGAGTTCCCTGGGGAGCAACGAGAATTACATATGATACCATGTAGTCAAAAGTTATGAAAATTGTTGCACTTTAAGGATACTCATTGAGCACATGTTGTGTGTAAATTTCAAAGACTAAAAATGAAAACTTCATTAGAAGTGAGTTGCCCAAAATTTCTATGTTGCTCCAAAATGTAGTTTGGTCCTTTAAGGGGTAATTGCATTGGGCTCTTATTTCTTTACATTATAGAGAGATTGACTGATTTTTCTGACACAAAAAAAGGCGAACCTTTACTGCAAAGAAACTAGAATTACAAGGACCCAGCCGCATTGCACTCTAAGCTCAATTTCAAATTCCAAAGAGCAAGCACTGCCTGGCGGCTAAGAGTTATCTGAGCAAGCACTGAGGAGAACGTCGGTAGCATTTTGCCATTCGTTGCAGCGTTGACGTCGGCTATGGCGCCCCAGCGGGGTCTCATAAACACCGAGCCCGCCAGCTTGCCCTTAGCACCTCGAACGAAGACGTTGACGCTTACAGAGAGTGGCGGGATATGAGGTGAGAACTCGGCGAAACTATCTGGAGTTTCTTAGATTTTCCGATTACTGTGTTTGATCATATTTGTTTTTCTTGAGGTTTGCAATTTGTTTCGGCACGAATACCAGACGTCTGTGTATGTTGCAGTTGTTGAGTTTCAGCTTGTTCAAAGACGAGCCTGGTTGAATTGCGAAGCATTTACTGTGCTTCTTCACTTCGTTTTTGTTTTGGCAATATCGTTTTTTCAGGTTTCTTTAACTTCAAGTGCTCGTCTGTTCACTTTGAAAAAAAAACCTAAGCAATGAATTCATTCCAATGTTGAAGGTACGTATAGCATGGAGGATGCGGTGTAAATTACATTACAGCAGACGAGATGATGCAGAAGTCAGTTGACCGAGATTGCAGGAAATTTTCTGATGAAGTTGATGAAAGGACTAGTATGATGATAATTTCTATGTTTCAATCAAGAATGCAGTTCTGTAGATTCTGAATTTCCGGTCAATGGTTCTTTGCAGATGTAGAGTTTAAGCTTGTTCCAAGACGAGCCTGCTTGAGTTGTGAAGCTTTTGCTGTGTTTCTTCACTTCTTTTACGGTTTGGCAATCTCGTTATTTCGCATTTTTAAACTTCAAAAGCGTTGCTGTTCACTTTGAAAGGATTCTTAAGCAATCGATTCGGTCCAATGGTGTAAGCGCAGCATTGAGGATGCGGCGTTAAGTACATTACAACAGACATGATGATGCAGAGGTCAGTGGGCCGAAATTGCTGGAAATTTGATGAAATGTCAACGACCAGTACGATGATAATTCTATGTGTCAAGGAAGAATGCAGTTCTGAAGCTTCTGAATTTCCTGCCATTGGTTCATTGAGTATCTTTTGGTGTGTTTAGATAGGTTTTCAGCTATTTTTTGACTGCTATGCATTTGTGCAGAGAGTTTTGAGCCTCGCAAGTGGTATCAGAGAATGCGTCAAGAAGCGGCTGGAAGTTGTATTAAAAACAATCAAAAGAAATCAGGCAGCTCAAATTGAATCCCTGATATGAAAAATACATATAGTGGGTACATAGTCCCACGATTGATGTGGGAATATCTACCTTAAGAGTAAATTCTTCATGTGCACTGGATTCAATATGAGCTGCCTATGTGTTCGGATGTAACTTTCTCGAAAGAATGACCTTACGATTAAAGATACAGTTTTTAGGACACACGCTAGATGTTGAGGAATCGCATCTTGCAAGGAGATGCGTTTTACGAAAACTGCCACCATTACTCAGGTATGGAAGATCTTTAATTGTTGTTAGTGTATGAAGCTTTGTTCTAGTATTTTTCTTTCGAAGAATTACACGTGTTTTGTTGCTCAAGCACTCGTATTCTGAGTTGGAAAAAGTATGATTGATCTTGCACTCTCTCGGTGGCGTGGATGTAAGGCAAGACCACAACTTAAATGGCGACTAAATTTAGTGCGTTTGGGCTGCCAGAATCGAAACGAACAAGCTCAAATCTGAAAGCACTGAACCTGTCTGGGCTGTTGCTTATCAGCTCGCCATTGAAAGATTTTTAAATCTATGTGAATGTTTTTTTCACATGTGAAGTTTGACAGTCTGCTGACTGGTTTCATTTCATGACCCTTTTTGGTTTTATGTAATGGACCTGGTGTTCATTTGTCCGATCTAGACTGAAAACGATTCTGGTAATGAATCAACTATTATCAAGCATGAGGTCTATGTCCAGTATGTGCCCATCGAACAACGAGCGGTGTGATTATATTGCTGTTTTACTTGTCTTGTGATTTACTTAAGCTGCCAAAGAAACAGGTGCTCGGCAAGAAGCAAAAACGAAATTGGAGAAGTGATGTGAGGAGCTCACATGCATGGCGTCTTTAGCTCGAGACTCGCATGCATGTAAGTCTGTTTACAATATCCCTGAGAGTAGCTTTTGGATAAAATGGTTTGATATTTTTTATTGCTGATATTGTAATAGTGGATTGCTTTCTTACTTGCACTTGCAGTATGAGTCTAATAGTTGGAACCCGAAATATGATTACAATTCTTCAATGTCTGGTTGCTGGATGCTGTTGAAGACTGAATTGATTTGTGCGCTGATCTAAGCATTTTACAGCATTGACTCTGAGCATAGTATTTTATGAGATTTTTAAGTTCAAGGGACACTGCGAGAAGCGTATAGAACTTTACAAGTTTTTTCTGTTGTTCTCTACTTCGTGTTACTTCTAGTCCCAAAGCAATTTTCCCAACCTTGTCAGTGCTCTTATCACCTTCCAGTGAGATGGTTACAATGTATGGACATGATCGATCTCGAGTGGTTCAGAGTTTGAGGTCTAGAACGTTACTTTGGGACTAGAGGTTGCAGAACATGCTGGAAATTCCTTTTAGGAGCTGACGAAGGACGCTGTGATTTGGTGCGGGAGGGAATTATCTTCAGAGAGGCTCTTGCAATACATCTTTAGCTGGTATGGCCTTTCTTTCAAAAATAATCAGCGGTTCTGGCATATAGAAAATAATTAGTATTTTAATGAACTGACATTTATCTAGTTAATAATTCATTGATTAGGGAGGCGACATTCCAAGTTGTGTGTCTTTTGAATTGAATCATAGCATAAGAAGCACTATCTCTACTTGCAGGTATGTCGTAACATCTTGCCACTTTGCTTCGTCTGCTTCTCAGATCCTGTTACGTTGAGCTCTTCGAGAGACCACAGCGCGATGCTGCTCGCGCCATAGTGTATTAACTTAGTGAACTTGATGTCAAGCTTGCTCTTCCTGCTTAAATAAAGGTCCTTGCCTCACTTGTTGCTCAGTTTTGTACCCTCTTTGATTTTCTAGCTGAGTCACAAGTACGTAGTCAGCAACTTCCTGCATTAGTGAGATCCTCTGCAGTATTAATAAATAGATTTTTTTGAGTCCGAGTTCTGTGCAACAAGTTGTTTGAAGTTCATCTGTTTCAATTCTATAATATAATCCACCTATTGGATCAACAACTTTGAGAGACACAAGAATGCGAAGTGTGCATGGATGGGTAACAATTTGTGTGTGGTTGTTGCATTTTTTCTGTACCTTTGAAAGATCAGTAACCTTCAATTAGGAAGGAGGAAATCAATCCAGGTCCCAGACAAGACATTACAAATTGGTGGGTGGTTTTCACATTCCCGAACTTTTATATTGAGCAATTATTTAGGAATGATCAATGGCACTAAAGTGGCCGATGATTAAAGAGTTTGTTTCTTCTAATATCCTCCTTTCCCTCCTGGACTGAACTTGTGTAGTCGAATTGAAACATGAAATCCAGACCTAAAGTAAAGCACTGGATGTACAATGTATTCCATATTCTGTGCATCTTTGTTGAAGAAAACAATCAAGTGCAGTGTGACCCGCTATTGTTTACGAGTACAATTTTCGCCATGTGGTGGGAAAAAGTTGTTTGTAGGCCTACAAAAGAAAACATTTTGGCTTATGATATTGCAAGTAAAGGGTGACTGGTGCTCAAATTCCATGCCCAATGGCTGTTGAAGTCTGATTTTGGCACCATTCCTCCAATGCATTCCAGTTTTGTTGCCATTGATTTGAATATGTTGTTGGTTTGTACGTGTACTTGTTTAAAATATGTTATTCAGTATATATGCCTTCCTTTTGGGCCATTTTGATAGAACTTGCATTGACCAAATGCAGTTGGAAACTTGGAATCGCTGCTTTCGCAGGGATCGAGAATGGTGGGCACCCGTTTCCAAGTAATATGGGTACCAAGGAATCTTCAGTTCTTCACTTCTGTCAAGATCCTAATCAATCAATCAACCGACAATGGCCAGGTCGAAGCATTTCATTTTAATGGAAAAATGCCTAGACCTGCCATGTAGCTTTAATGATTAATGAATAGTCTAGTCTTATGGGTGCACATCAAAATGAATGTAAAGTTCAATATTTCTTGAAATGGTAACTCTTTTTGTCTTCATATTTCAAAAGGTTGTATTTAATGATGACTTGTAAATTTGGAGCATGCAAACAATATCACATAGCAATGCAAATAATACTATAATTATTATTATAATTTTTTATGATATAATTAAATGAAAAAATATGCTTGCTATTTTGGAAAAAGGTTCTTATTTTAAGAATCTTTTTTAAATTTTGCTTCTTTTATCACACTTTGTTTTCTTAAATGCATATTGGTACTTCTTTTTTTTCACTTGAACCAATAGTTATTGCTCTCTTTACATAAACAATAGTATTTCAATGAAGTGTGTACTTTAATATCCTTGTATGCCTAAATTTTTAGAAGTGGGCAACTTTTCTAAATTCTTTTGTTTTGATTATTGTGTAGAATTTACCTTTTAAGAAATCATAGTGATTCTAATTTTTCACCTAGGTCTAACTTCATTGATTCATCAAAGCGTGCTTGTGAATTTGCAGGTCTAATGCTAGCAAATGAGTGCACCGAAAAATCTCCCTCTCGTCTCTCCTGCCAATGCTTCTGCCCAGCTGCAACCCACAATTTTGAGGTCAGAGTAGGTCATTGTTAAGTCTCCTTGCATGTGTTTTTAAATTGATGATACATTTCTTTATCTGAGTACAGTCAATACTGCAAGTCTAACCCAAATTGCTCCTCTTCTGTAGCACTTTCTTCTGGCAAGATTGTAATATGTCACCGTGTTGATGTGGGACCTTGAGGAAACAGTCAAACTCTTACTGTACAAGTTGGTGAAATAGCTCATCCCAGTCCTTTGAAATATTGAACCAAGAGTGGAAATTAAATGCTCCAATTCTGCAGGGAGTGAGACTTCTGGTAGAAACAGAATTTAAATAGTGTGTGAAGACCGAGGATTTCTACAAACAAAATCCTTCTCCTCCATTCTGTCACCGAAACAAACGGAGATGTTCAGACAGAGATGTTCATAACCTCAGGTTCCCAGTGTAAAACAAATGAAATCAGGGGACTATTGTAGCTGGTAGGCACACTTTCACACTCCAAGGACCTGGTCCATGTGTTAGTACAATACAATAAAGATGTCGTCAAATGGAGTGGGGCTCACAAACAAATGCGACAATTGATGACGAGATTGGAGAGATGTCCTTCAAGTGACAAACAGTGACATACTGTAGCTGCTTCCAATTGTGCCATACAGTGGTTACTGTACCCATTCACCGACATTTAGACCAAAAAATCCCCAGCTTCTTTGCTCCAGTACTTTGTACAGAGGTATGTGCACCTGCGACCATCACTTGTTGAAATCTAAGTGAAAGCTGATGAACCTGGATGAAGGAATGATGTGTGTTTCTAAGCTAACAGAAAAGAAGACATGTTGATTAGAAATATTTACAGAACTTTGATTCCAAATTGAAGAGATACTTATCACTTCCAAAGTTCATCTGAGGAGAGACACTAATAATTATGAGAGAGTCATCTATAAATCAAGTGTAACACATATTGAAAAGAATATAATAAGTACATAATGAGGGTGATACATATTAATGACAAAGGCTTTATCGATTGTCATTTTATCATGTTTTTTTTCACCATTCATGTTCATATTTTTAGATTTTCATTTATAAGAAGGGTTAGTTTATAGATGGGCGCTCTCAATCCTTGAATATCATTGTGTTTGGAAAGCCTATAAGGTAAAGCAATCCAATGCCATCAAGCGCCCAATTCTAACATCTATTAGTCCCTCCCATTTACATCCATCACCCACCCGATAATACAATCTTAGTAACTCTTTAGCATCATGACAATGCATAACATTGTTAACCAACCTAAATCATTTTACTTTGGAAGAAGGATAAATAATGCTTCCCCACATGCTTGGGAGTGAGTTTAGTTATAATTTGTAGAGATTCATTGGCTAATTAGGAAGTTGCAACATTATGTGTCATTAGCTACGTGGAAAGTTGCAAAAAAATCATTGGCAAATTGGGAAGTTGCCATGTTGGGGTTCCTACTTTCTAGAGTAGTAAGAGGGCCCTAATGTTGGTGAACAATGTTATGTGCACTTGGGGAGGGGACACAACCACATGTGGTTTAGCATGGATCTACCTGTGATTTTTTTACCAATTTCATTCCAACAAACTTTGAAAAATCAGAGAAAATTCATTTTTTGTCGGAATGTCTTCCTTCTACTTGCAATTGGCTTCTCTCAAACTTCTCACTCTGTGAAAAATATAACCAGTTGACAAATAGCTTCTCAAGGTATGTAGAAAGCATATCTGGGTATATAATAGGCTGATCTACCTTATATTCTGGGAATGTTTGTTGTTGCTCCTTCTTCCCTACTGTATGTCAATTTATTTTATATGTGATCACGTACACAATTCAACAAGATACAACAGTACTTGTCATTAACTTCAAGACATTGAGGGAGCCAGCCTCGGGGAGCCATGCACAGTTGCACATGCACATTGCACCAAATATGAGATATAACAATATGTACTTAAAAAGTCTGTCTCAAATTGCCAATCTTACATTACAGTCCCCTTAAAAAAATGAAAAAGCATGCACTGTTGTAAGTAGAAAATTCTGGGTCGTGTGATAATGACATAAGTTACTGGTCCCAGAAAAATGTTGAGGCTCAAAAATTTATCATTAAATTAGTCAGTGAAAGATGGATAATAGGATATTAAAGACTAATAATTGAGGACCACAAGAATAAAAGAAAGTATAAGTTGAAAATAGTAGAGGGATGCTGTAACATGGTGTGGCACCTTTGCTTGTAGTTTAAGTTTTCTGTTTGAGTTGGTCATTCTTTTGTTTCTCTGGCCCTAGCTAAGTTAGGTTGTTTTCAGCTCTGGTTGTTGTACACTACTCTTGTGATTCAATTCTTTCATTTGGATGTGTCAAAAGAAAAGAAAAAAATTACATCCAAGAATGCTTATTTGAAAAAACTTTCAATTGAATGCATGTACACATGGTAGGGTCTAGAAGAGACTCATAATTCTTGTTTCCCAGTCAGTCACAACAGTGTTTGAAGATGCGATTTTGACTTGCAATGGAATTGAGAGCCATTTGTTTCAAATGAGAGGTCATTTATAAGAGTTACATTCAAGGGGAGAGAAAATGACATTGACAAGGGGTTTCAATTGTATACATGAATTGACTGAACGAGAAGATAGAGTTGTGACAACTTGCTTCAAGTTCAAAGAAATTGTCTCTTTTCAAGGCACAAAATAAATGTACATTGGTAACATCTGTTCAAGATTATGTTTGCTTAAATAAATAAAAACTACTTCTAAATTTCCTATCTTGGAGTACTTGTTACTATCGCTTGAAAAAGGTGCAAACACCTTGTTCAACTTCAATTTATCCCCCTTTCCCGTGGAAATCTAGAGGTGTTGATCTTGCATTAAAAGAATTCCCCTCTTCAAAGCCATTGATCTTCTAAAAAATCCAGAGTCATTGATATTTGTTAAATGGATGATCTTGGCATGTTTTTTGGTGCATTCAAACCTTATTTCACTTGCCAACAAGAAAATATGAAAATTTTACTAGTCTAATAATAATAATTACACATAGTAGCTAAAATTGAAGGATTTTTCATTGCTAATGAGACTGACTTTTCTCAAAGCTTTTATTGTTTGCATTTGGGGGGATTAGTACCCTTTCACTATCTAGCCTCCCTTCATTTGGCCGCATTTGGAGAGAGAGAAATGCAGACTTTCCTTGCCCAATGAGTCAGTGAGTGCGATACATGGCCCGAAAAAAAAGACTTCCCTTAACTTCCGAAGCTCCAAGTGGTACTACCTGACTGATGAGTGAGCATGAATCTGAGCAGTCTGTAGGCCCATGCATTCTTGATAATTGGGTGGCGGGTCAATTCCGGGACGGACGGACAGACGCAGAGGGTACACCATTTCTTCTGACATTTCGCAAAACAGAGGGACACCAGCCAGCCAATGCAAGCCAGCTCACTGTGGTGATAGATTTTGGGGCCAGCCCGCCACCAACTATCTGCCATTCCATCCGTCCTTTCATAGTTGGGTTAACTCACTAATTACCCATTTCCAAGGCACTAAGGTATTGTAAACTTCCCCATTCCGGACTAGATGGGAGCAAGCCCAAGTCCATTTGTGGACTAAGTTATCTTTTATAGCAGTGTACACTTCGAAACTTGAATGTACACCAGTAACAGAATTTAGCCCACAATGGGCTTCTTCCCATTCGGTTTCAAATGGGATAGTTAACCTTACTAGCTACAAGAGCCATTGATACTAATATATATTCAAGTGAAATTAGAATGGTTGTATTGTATGGGTCGCACCCAACAATGACACCAACCTCACTCGTATTGACGTTGAGTGCATCAATTCTTGGGAGTACTCATCCTCTTTGTTCGATCAATGTACGTCCAAATAAGCTCTTACGGCATTGGTCCACATCACCCACCCTCTCTTTCTCCTTTTGAGAACAACAACAACAAGCATGGGACACACCCCAAGTGCAACTGAGGACAGACTCCTCATCTTTGAATTCATTGGCTGAACGTTATCATTCCTTGCGTACTGCCTGCCTGCCTGGCAATCTGGTTTCCAAAGGCAGGGACGCAGGTGCTGCAGAACGCCTGAACTGAGAAACTCTTACAACAAATTAAAAAAACACATGTCTAATTAAACTGCCACATTCCGGTGGATGTCTTTGTGGCATGTATCTCAGATACTTAGGGTTGCTTTATGTATACTGAGAGGCCGGGCCAATTCTCCTTAGTTGTTGGTTGCACAAAATTTCAGTGCTTTTTAGGCTTCAGGGGTTGGCTTCAACTACTCATTGGAATAAGATTATAAACAGGGACCAATATATAAAAGGTCTTGAGGCTAAGAAGCTGCATTGATTCAATAAAACCTAAAAAAATTACAGTCCCTCTCTCCCTCTCTTTTTTCAAGTCTGATTTACATCTAGAAGTCAAGACAATTCCCCTGTGAGGCTGATTGCAAAAAATCCAACAGATCTGATTTGTTGAAAAAAGTAATTGACTGTATAAAAAAAAATCAATCGAAATTTGACATTAGCACTGAAGCCAAGACATTGGCCTCCAATTCTTACTACACCCAATTCATTGAGCTTGGGCCATGTCAAATCATGTCATTTTTGAATTAAAAATTCATTCCACCAATTGAATTGACTTCTAGATGTAAAGTGGTTGGGACCAATTTTAACCTTTTGTTTAATTATAAGTGAGGATTTGGGGCTTCTTACACAACAAATTGGCTTGACCTCTAGACGTAAAGCAACCCTTAATCTCTAAATTCCTATTGTCCCCTCAATAGACAAATTAGATTTTGGACAGGTTCCGTGACCTCAAATTTTGGTGAATTGTTTTGAAACTTTCCCATAAGATAAAAAAAATTGATTATCTATGTGGGACTATAATTTTTATTTCAATTGGTGCCCAAGGAGCAAAAGTTACACCACAAAGAGCCTAAATCTGAACTTGGTGGGCAGCACAAAAAAAATCACAAAAAATCAAAATAAATTTTAATTTTTTTTTTCCTCTGAAATGTTTCATTTTTGTCTAGATGTGAAGCTTTGATTCGTTCTATTTGGACTAATATTGAGAAAGTTAAAGACAATCTTGTTTTTTGGGCAATTTCAGCATTTCCTTGAAAAAATAACTTTTAGGATTCATTTTTTAATGTAATTTTCACAATTTTCCACAATTTTTTTATGAGAATGTTGTGTTTACTTGCTAAAACAATCTCACCATTGGAATTTTTGTCTTTCAATCTTGTCTTGGAGTTATTAACAATTTAGGTTTCTTTTCCAATCTTAGACCTATTTCTACTTAGCATTTTTTTAGAGAATGAAAATCAAGTTTTGTTTTTTTGAATTTTTTTTCCTAGACTTTCAACTCAATTTTTCAACATAAAATTTTCTTAATTCAAAGTCTGTAGTACAAAAAAATTCCACAATTGACGATCAAAGTCATCTAAAATTACAAGTCAATGTTCAAAAAAACTTTCTTTTTCAACTTTGAATGCTAATATCTTCCAATCTATATAGTCAAACTTCATGAAATTTTTATTGCATGAACTAAGACAAGTGAAGTACAAGATCCTATGGTTAGATTCTAAAAAAATAATTTTTTTGGTTTTTTGTGTGAATGCAACAAAAATGGCAGTTTTGAGTGGTTTTTGACAAAAAAAACAGCCTTGGGAATTTAGAGGTTAACCTCTATAGAATTTTGACTATGTTTTCATCCAAAACACTCCAAAGCTGTCAATTCTAATGCAAGTACTAAATTTTAGGAAAAAACTAAATTTTTGGACACATGTAATTGTAGGATCTTGTAGTACACTAGTTTGAGAAGATGTACTTCTACAGTGTAGGTGCAAAGATATTAGCAATTGAATTGTCAAAAATCTTTTTTTGGCCTTGTGAAAATACAAGCACCTACACTTCACAAAATCATATTTGTATGGAAACAATTCCAAAATGTTTGTACCTCTTTTTATTCATTCTTCAAGGCAAGTAGGCTATATGCTTGAAAATTTTCAAATCATTTGGAATTGTACAATATATAGAAAAAGTATAGTAAGTAGAAAGAAATAGAGAATGATTCAAAATACTAAATTGTTAAGAATTTTATTATGAAATTGAAAAATGACTATCCCAATGGCTGCAATATTATAATAAACAATCTTCATCATATGATTTTTTTTTCAAAAACTATTGAAAATTGAGCTAAATAAAGAACTTCGAAGTTTATTTTAGATTGGATAATTCATACCTACCCACAAACAAAAACTCCTCATAATTTTCACTTCATTAATTCAAATGGGATGATTCAAAGCTTTCCACATATATATATATATATATAAAATCAATTTCAAATTTTTTTTAAAGTGTTATTTAAGAAAAAAATGAATTGCATGTTGAACAATGAAAACTATATATCATGCAATAACTCCTTAACCATATAGTCAAAAATTATGAAAATTGTTGGGCCTTAAAGCTACTCCTTGTTCACATGTTCTATGAAAATTTCAAAGAAAAAAATGAAAATCCTATTTGTAGTGAGCTACCCAAGCTATTTATAATACCAAAAAACAACATTTGGAATTTTAGGGGTTAATCCCTAAACACCACAAGCCTATGATCAAGGATTCAAGCTTTACAATATTTTTCTTTATTTGTTGCCTTTTTGCAACTACGTATGCATGAAATTTTTATTTTTATTTCTCAAAGATGAAATCTTATATCTTCTATAAGTCTTAAATTTTTTTTTGTGAGATTATAAAATTACCTTTAATTTTTTAGGAAAAGGTGAAGAAATCTTATATTGAAGACATAATATGCCCCAAAAAATCTGAAATTCTCAACATAGGTGTCTTTAGTAGTCTAGGATATTGCGGTATAAAAAAAATTGAGTCATTGTAAAATTAGAATATCAACAAACTATGATTACATTGAGTTTTAAGATTTTTCCAAATTTTTGATTGAAGTAGAAATTAAGAATACATAGAATTTATTTGATTGGTTGATCTCAAATTCAAAAAATATCATTTTTATGGCTTAAATTCATATCAAGAAAAAAGATCAAGAATAGGCCCAAATACTTTACAAGGGTGATTTATGGATTAAGCATCTTCTTTTTTAGAAAAGTCAATAATACTACAATGAAAGAATATGACATATTATTTAGTGAAAATGCATATAAGAAACTTCCAAAAAAATTGGATGAAATTTTTTTTTCATCCTACAATCTTATATGAAGCCATCTAAAGGACAAGAAATATTTGTAGTGTCCTTTTGGGAATATGGGAAAATGCTAGATCCAATGCCTTTTAGAGATAACACATATCAAGAGTATTTGGTTAAGACCCTCCACCAAAGTTCACAAGATGGAAGAAAAAGAGTTTAAGAATCAAGTATTTTAAAGATGGAGACTAGCCTATACTATTAAAGGCATACCTTAATATAATTGTAATGGAAAATACTTGGCTCTAATGTTATTAATGCATTAGAATCCATTTTTTTTATAAATGCAATTTTGGGCACTTATTTAAAAAAGAATTTTTTTTAATATAAATACAAAATTCTATAAATAGACTCCAAAAGTAGACAATAGAAATATAGACAATGGAAGTGCAATAAATAGTATTACAATGTAATAAATATATTGTGTATCCAATAGTACAATTTGAGATAAATATTCTATATTTATTAGGCATATTGTAAGGAATCTTTGTACATTACTTAATTACTTCTTCATGTTCACATCCATATATAGATGAATGCAATGTCCTTACATTGTAGAGAGACAATTGTATTATCATGTATTTAGTACATATTGAAACATATTATTAAATTATTAGATGCAAGCATTTTGGTGCATATAAACTTTTAACAATTTAGAGTGGAGCTGTTTTATACCATTTTACTTAGTGCACAATTTCTAACATCCACCTATTATACACATAATTTTGACTAGATTTGTATTGATTTTAGGTCATTCAAAGTACATGCATGTAGAAATCGCTTGTAGCTCTTCTAAGATCTAAAGGATTAAGTAAGTTTAGAAAAGTTGTTTGCCAATTTAGAAAAGACAAAGTAATCACAATTGATATTCTTTTTTAGAATAGGAGGAGGTATATATCAATTTTGGATTTGATGCATTTGTATGTATATTAGTTTAGCATGTTATTAATTCCAAAATGCCCAAGGAGATCCTTCTTCTAAAATCACCCAAAAATTGATGTTTTTGAAATAAAAGTAAAACATTTTCTTAGAATCATCTTTTGAAAAATCCAATTACAAGATCTTATTCATCATTATCAAATTATTTTGTCCACTCATTTTGTAAATCTTTGACAATACATATTATGAGAGATCTTCAATCAAAATTTAGGTTTTGAATAACACCAATTTTTTTCCCAAGCATTGCTACAAGGAAAAAAACATTTTTTTTATTGATTGAAATTGATTGATTAGTCATACTTGGTATAGGCTAGTAAATTTCTACTCATATTTGGTTGCAATTAAGCTTACTAGTCATAAAAATATAGACCTTGGCAAGAATGCTAATGAAAGCATGTTCCTTGGTGATAAAGACTTTGGTGCAATCATAAAATCCAACATGACTACTACTTATCTAGACTACAATAGTGCATTGATGTCTCTATGCTATTATTATTCTTATTTTGCCTTGAAATCAATATACTATTTTATAATTCTTCTTGAATTTTATCCCATATTTTTTTAATATTTTGCTCTTTGAAGATTTTTCTCTTATACCTATCATGTATGTGTTTTAATGGTAAATGGCTTGTGTTGTAACTTGACCTATATTATTATTATTTCATTTTTAAAAGCCTTTTGATTTATTACACTACAAGGAAAACATGTCTTTTTTTACCAAAATCAAAGTGCCACTTAGTCATCATGAGTTATTTTTTTGATCCCCTAGAGGCTTAGCAATCAAAATTTCACCAATGAATGAATTCAAACATGCCATATAGACCAATACATTTTAAAACTTGAATTTTTCATCCATCTCTATACTTCTAAATTTTTGTGTGACTAGTTTTTTAGCATTTGGAGGTAAAGTTCTTCAATTTTCTCCTAAAAAAACATATTTATGTATATTGAAGGGCATAGATGTATATAACCTTAAATATTATTTTTTTCTTTTTAATAAAATAGACTTGTCAAGAATGACATTAAATAAGAAGTCAAATAAGTTTTTTTTTAAAACCATCATCATTAGAACTTAGAATGCTAAACTAAGAGGGAATAATCAGTGTGAAATCATCAATTGTCAATATCCAATTATTCTAACATGGAATTTCACTTCTTTGAATTTGAAATATAGTATTTAAGCGCTGATATGATAAAATTAATGGGAATTATTTTGCAACCTTCTTTTGAAAATTTTCAATAATCCTTGTAGTTTTGAGACTATGTTTCACCTAAAAACACTCAAAATGAACAATTTTGATGGCAAAGGCCTTAAAAAATGATGAATAAAATCTTTCAACATTTGATTATAAGAATCTTACTACAAAAAATGGAAGATTTTAACCACACAAATTGCAAGTTTATAGTACTTGAAGTTGGAAAAAATGTTTTTGTTTTTTTGTTTTTTTGTTTTTTTGGGGTGGAGGTGGGTGCATCCAAATCCTGGCCAACTTTGATTTGGGGAGACTTTTACAAAATTTAACTTCACAATTTTTTTTTTAGTTTTTTTTTTAGTTTTTTGTGTCAAAATTGGCCACATATTCAAAAAAAAGTTCATAACATTTCAATTTGAGGAATATTTACCAAAAAATTTCAGTAGAGAACTAGCTTAAAAAAACTCTCATAGAAAACCATTTTTTCAACAATTTTTGGCTTGCACATACAATAGAATTTTAGCCAAAGTGTCAATGGTGACGTTCTAGATTTTAGTTAGCCCTAAGAGAATGGGGGACGACTAAAATTTGTGGCCTTAGCAAGCTTAATCAATTTATGACCTAAAACACCCAAATTGAATTCAAAGGCAATAGGGTGGGAAGAAGCAAGATCAAGGTTTGCTATGCCTAATTCATCATAAATCATTGACATTACCTCTTCAAGGCCTAACAATGTTTTCACAATGGAGGTTTTCAATGAATTGCCCAATTTTGATGTTTTTTTTGCATACAGATGTGTTTGAAATTTTTCATTTTAACCAAGAAAAGTGAAGAATACTTTGTCTAATATGCATGGAAATAATTGTGGAAAATATTGACCATTGGATTTTTAGATTATAAGAATTTTGGATGATCAATTCTTTAGGCAAAAAACACAACTTTTGGAGAAGAAAAATGATAAGAAGATGAAAATGCTTTATTGCCTTCTAAAAAAATGGTTTTAGAATCTAAGGCAAATGTATTATTCTTTTAATTTAAAAAATAAAAAGATAAAAAAAACTCTTCCAAATTTGTAGACATTTTCAAACAAGAAGACTAGAAAGCCAAAACTAACCAAATTGGATCCTACAAAATTAAAAGAAATTTATAATTGCATTATTTTTTGAAACATAATGATTAATATCATTAGCATATTGTTTGGAACATCTCCAAAAATTTGGAATCATTCTAATTATTTTTGTATTCTTCATCACACCAAATTGGATTTTGTATTTATACAATTGCTAAAAATAAAAATTTGAATTTTTTTCTCTAGATCTAGTTCGATTGTGCAAAATAAAGACTCAAAATGTCTAAGAAAATGTTTTTTTTCCATCCCTATTGTTTCTTTCATTGTAAGCAAATTATATTTGCTCCCTTTTTCTTTTAGACTACATTTCCTAAATAAATTTTAAATACTTCTTACACTGAAATTTTGAAAATTGGAGAATGCAACAAGTATGTTAACTTGTTATTCTACAAATTCCTAGTTTACAAAATATTGAGATTTGTTTCATTCTACCAGGAATTTGCCATTGAAAATTGGAAGGACACGTTGTGTCCCTTCAGTGCTTGAGGGGTTAAATAAGTGTACAACATGCCATATTCTCTAAACACCCACGTGGCCTTTGTCCAAAAAGACATTCTCCTACCCAATGAAATATAATTTTAAAAAATGTGACCTTTTATTTACAGATGTCAAAGTTCCATCAACTATATCACAGGGTCTCAGGTGGCATTTACTTTATATTCTTGAAGATGTGTGAAGACAAGATTCTTATACAAGAGAGGTGGTAGAAGGTAAAACAACCCATATGGGATATGTAGTAAATTAGAATTAGTAGGAGCTCAATCACTTATAGTTAAGTCAAAAGTAAGAATTGTATTCAAATGTAGAAATTTAGACCTCATTTAGACATAATTGAATAAAAAATTTCAATTTATTTTTGACTAAGTTCATGTGTTAAATCAAACTTAATTTCATCTCCAAAAATTCATTTGAAATTTCAAGTCTCCAAAAAAAAGTTGTGTACAAAATTTAGAGTAGATGTTTGAAAATGTCAGAAAATATTCCTTCCAACCTTCTTTGAAATTTATCCATAACTTTCAATTCAAGACTCAAAATTTCTAAAGGATTTTAGAAAATGAAATTTAGTTTGATTTACCACTTACATTCCATCTAAAATTTTTTTTTTAAAATTATTCTACTATGCCTAAATGAGATCTGAAATTTTACTTTGAATACAATTCCTACGTTTGGCTTAACTATGAGTGATTGAGCTCCTATTAATTCTAGTTACATATCCCACATAGGTTGCTTTACCGCTTGCCACCCCTCTCGTATAAAGTACTTGTCTTCTCAAGTTTAAATACTTCATATGAAGCTGCATGGTACAATTACCAAACAATTTGAAATATATCAATGTAATGCTGAATTTTCTATGATTATATTTTGTGGAGCAATTGTCCCTAATACCCCTTTCTTGTACTTTGTCTTGAATTTATGGATCAAAAAGAATTTAGTAGTAACCTATTCAAAACCTGAGCCAAACATCTGCCGTAGGTTGTGCCTTTACTCCTTTTGGCATTGTGATGAAAATTTCACTTGAACGGAAATAACCTTACTTGTGCAACCCACCGTTCATCAAAAGCAACATTTTCCCCATATCTCCTCAAGGTCAAATCCAATCGTAAAAAATTTGGGGGAACAACAAGGTACATTTAAAAAAATTCAAATTTTTAATGAATATTTCTATTCTTAGTGAACTATCTAAAACTGCTACGTTGCCCAAAAAATGTATTTTGGGCTTCTAGGGGTTAAACAATTATTTGAAGTCAAATTTTCAAATTTTTACATTCATATTGTTTTTCACTTTGATTATTTTTTGATATTTTAACCCCTAAAGATTCAAAACTTTTTTCTAACAAATCTACATTAAAATTTTTTATTTTTGTTTCAAAGACTTGTGCAAAGAAAAAATATATATATCAATTCTTACACTAGACTTGTATATGAATGTGTGGAAGAAATTTCAGAAACTTGGAGCATGAAGATTGTAAAATATTTGAATTTAAAATGAAGGAAACAAGTTTTTTGTACCTTGTTTGACTAGATTGTTTTGGATTTGAATTCTTTTTTAGCTTAAAATTTTTGCACTACAAAATCTAAATTTACATTTATATAAAAAAAATTGAATTGATAGTTATGAAAAAAAAATTCAAAAACATACTCACTTGAATTTCATTCTTAAAAGAACTATTACTTAGAAGCAAATACAACATAGAAAGAAAAACTTAATCATTAATAGTTTAAAAATGGAATTGAAATATACTAATCTCAACAATAATATTGTCTTAGGCTTCTAGCAAACAAACTAAAGTATTTGAATTTTTTTGAAGTTGTGAAAATTCAATTAGAAAATGAATACTATAAGTTATTTTTTGAAAAAGATGCTTTGATAACTAGAAAAACAAGACTCTTCATAACTTTATCATCACTAGTCCAAATAAACTAAACCATAACATAACTTTTGTTCTTGAGCATGGATTGAATTAAAAAAATATCCTCTCTAAGCTATTGTGTTTTTCTATATCTTCAAAATATATTTCTAAGAATTACATCACAAGTGAAATCATAGGTAATTGCTCAAGCCTTTAAATGTCTTTGAAGGGGACACTTGGAACTTAGAGGTTTAAAGGTTACTTGAAAATTTGGAAAAATATCTAAATTTTTGTTAGATTTAAAATACATTGAGGTTTTACTTATAAATTTTAAAAGTGGACAAAATTATGATGTACAACTCTACAACTATTATTAAACATAAAAAAGTTATTTCATTCAATAAGCTTGTATAATAGAGGTCTTTTACAAATTCCCTTCTACTACGGCATTGCCAATTTAGTATGGCATGTAGAAGATTATGGCCATATCCTAAGAGAAACAATTGACTAAGTTTATTTATT
The DNA here is from genome assembly GCA_963969395.1 of Pseudoscleropodium purum. NCBI lineage: Eukaryota > Viridiplantae > Streptophyta > Bryopsida > Hypnales > Brachytheciaceae > Pseudoscleropodium > Pseudoscleropodium purum. The sequence continues at coordinate 33,329,408 of OZ017795.1, forward strand.
TTATTGCAATCAATATAAAGATGATGCTCAATTGATGCATTTGGAGGTTATGGATGGAATGCTAGTGTACATGCGAATAGCTATAGTCTTCATTTATTGTAGTATTATTAAATATTAGGGGATTGGAAGACTATTGCCATTAGTAGATCATAGCCAATTTCTATGTGTAAATTGAAATGACAATGATTGTCGGTATGTCTTAGAACTAAAATTATATTGAATATGCAAGTGTTAGTATTATACTACAAGTGAAAAAATAATGGAATAAATTTACAGTTAGTGTGCAAAGTTTAAAAAACAAGACTAAATAAAGAATCTTTGCTAGATATTGATTGAAGTATATATACTTTTTGAGATGACCATGGATGTGTGTGACTGAAAAGCATGGAAATTAAAATTAATTGGAATAAGCATGCATGCTCTAGTCTATGGTTGAGATATAAAAAAATGATAGCATGTTTATGCTTAAGGCTACAGCTGGATGATGAATATATTGCAAAGACTATAGCCAATGAATGATGTGCATTTGAATGACCCTTACCTCATTGCATTTGTTCTTTCATAGAATTATAGCATTTGCAAGGGATTGCAATCATGGCCCACCTACAAACAAAGTTATTGTTCACATTTCATGGGGTATGAGAGAGTATTTATAGACTATCATTCCCTTAACAACCCTTTCCACATCTCATTTTGTATTTTCAATGTCATTTACTTTATATATGACCTTAGCTTCAAAGATTTAGCTAATGTAAATATTCTCTTAATTCCTACATGCCTAAATTGCATTTTTAGGCAACATAGCAATTTTGGGTAGCTCACTATGAATGGAGTTTTTATTTATTTTTCTTTGAAATTTTAACATGTTATGTGCCCAAAGAGTAGCTTTAAGACCCAACAATTTTGAGAACTTTTGACTAAATGGTTAAAAAGTTATTGGATTATATATACTTTTCATTGCTTAATGAGTAGCCTAGGCAACAAAAAAAAACTTCTTTAAAAATCACTTTTTTCAGAAATTAAAATTTGAAATTGGTTCTCTAGATTTATATATCCTAAGAAAGCTTTGGATCATTCCTTTTTTTTTTTTTTATCAATGAGTCAAAAGTTATGAGGGGTTTTAATTTTTGAGGAGTTTTTGTTTGTGGGTCATTATTGAATCTTTACTCTAAGACAAACTTCAAAGTCCTATATTTAACTCAATTTTCAATATTTTTGAAAAATAATAAAAGCATTAGGTGTAGATTGTTTATTACAACATTACAAGAATTGAGATTGGAATTTTTCAATTTTATAAATAAATTGTTAATAATTTAATATTTTGAATCATTCTCTACTCCTTTCTACTTATGCCACATTTAACTACTTTAGGACATTTGAAAGTCCAGAATTAATAATGGTGACTATGAAGAAAAAAAATGTTCATAAGAAAATAATCCAAAACATTAGGAGATCAATCCAAAACATTCAAAGATCTATACAAACATTAGGAGATTTATAAAATCATCGGGAGATCTCCCGATGTTAACATCAAGAAATTTGTTGATGTATAGTCCATAATTCATTGAATAGTCCAAAAGTAGTTAAATGTGGCATACTTACTATTTTTTTCAATATGTTGTATGATTCCAAATGATTTAAAAAATTTTAAGCATATAGACAACTTGACTTGAAGAATGAATCAAAAGAGTAACCACCATTTTGGACATTTTTTCATACAAATGTGACTATATGAAGTGCAATTGTCTAATTTTTGTCACTTCAAATGCTAATATCTTGCAATCTACATGGTGAAAATTATTGAAATTTTTTATAAATCTTTTCAAACTAGCAAAATATAAGATCTTGCAATTACATATGTCCAAATTTATTTATTTATTTTAAATATGGTACTTGTCCTAGAAATAGCAATTTTAGAGCAATTTTGGTAAAAACATAGTCAAAACATTTAGGAATTAAAGAACCAATTTTCTTAGTTAGTGTTCTTTAATATTGTAGAAGCAAGTTACAAAAACTAACTATAAAGCATGTTATGGTCTTTGTATTTTCCATAGAGGAAGAGTAGCTCCTTGTTTCTACCATTATGGATGGGGTTTGTAAATGTGATCTATATTTTGTGCAAAAGTGGATGCTTATAAGGCAATGGAATTATCTCCATATCAAAAGACCACATCTCTATACTTTACTCAAATGCTTTGTTATAGTCTTAGTTTGTGTTGATACAATAAGTGAGTATTGTAGGACTATTGAGACTACCACTATGGTATCAATTAAACAAATTTGTCTAACATTGCTTGCCCTCCCTAGGCTACTTGCGGCTAGGTCTTTTCCTTGCAGTAAAGGTACCTTTACTTGTGTTCAAATAAATAAATAAAATAGTGTAACAATCAAGGCAAACTTCTTAGATCACTACTTCAAGCAACCTTCATGTACAAATTTTTGAAAAGTAGTTGACCATCAATGCCAACAAGAGATTTTTAAGTATATTTGTATTGTTAAATTAGGTGCATTGGGAGTAGAAAAAAATATTATGTGGCTTAGTAGCCTAGGATTTTGGAAGATATGTCTAGAAAAAAAGTTTGTCATCTTTAAGGTATTAGCTAATGAGAACTTTTCCATATGGAATACTTTTTTTTGAATGGCTTGAGTCTAATAATAATTAATATGCATGTGCTTGATCAATCTTCTTTGTCTAGAATATGCTAAATAATATTACTTTTTGAAATGCACTTTGTGGTAAATGATTGTATATATGATATGTATTATTTACTAATGGATGGCATCTACCTAGAAGTGTCATGTTTTTTTGCTTAAATATTCATTTTTTGCAGGGTTGATAGGACGGTCGGACGTCTGGGACGTCCGGACGCGGACGCTGTGTCCGCAGCGTCCGTCGGGACTGCCCCGTCCGCCCCGGTACAGTTGTCCGCCTAATTACGGCCGTCCGATCGACACGCGGACTGATGTGGTCCGTATGATCTAGACGTCCGCCCCGCCCCGCCCGTCCGCCTTCCGACGGCGGGAGGGACGCTGCGTCCGCTGGCGTCCGTGAGGACGGACGTCCGGATGTCCGGGTTACGGACGCTATTTTGGGGCGGACGTACTGATTTGTCAACCTTGATTTTTTGCCTTATGAGTAAAGGACTTGGGTTGTAGAGAGGGAGTAAGCAAGGACATTTTTTTGTATTGGGGTGTTCCAATTACACTTTGTCATTGTTTGAACTACGTTTTGTCAATGGAGCATGGAGTTTATTTAAGAAATGATGTTTATTTGTTGCATTCTATACAACATGATTATTGCAAATAAAGAGGGTATAGATGGACTTGATGACATTCTAAGAGCATCCTCAATCCTACTCTAGTAAATAGGCATTGCAACGCTACATGCACATCCACTTTTTTTTTGCGTCTCTTCCCATTACAAGTGCCCCAAACCAATGATGGTACTTGGAACCCTAAATGACGCGGGAAGTGTGGAGGGTGCTTTCTTGGCAAACTTCATCCCTACCTTTGTGTCTTTTAAAATTGAATCAAATTGAATCATAACCATTATTAGAGTTGACCAAGAAGTGCGGAGGAATTTGGAGGGCACAACAAGGAACCAATTTTTGCTATGTAGGAGCCAACAAATGCTGAGTCCATGAAAGTAATGTGAGAGGTGCTGGCATTAAGGTAGGTTTTCGTTGTTTTTCTGTAATCAATGTAGAACTTACTATTGAAGTGCTTTTATAGAAGGTAGACTGAGGATGCTCTAATAGAATTGCAAGAAGAGATCATATCTTTTGAAAGAAGGTTGACATTTGATAGATTGGTGGCATGGATGATAGAGTTAGAGGATCTTGACATACACTATGAGCTCAAGGACTTGATTGAGCATTTTCTAGTCTTTGAAAGGAGCCTAGATGGCATGAATATAACTTTTTTAGTACATTCACATACATTCATAGTAATTGTAGGGGAAATGCCACCATATGAAGGGGGAGTGTGGAGCTTTGAGCGTAGAGCTTAGGTTTAGTGAGCCTAGAGCTTGTTTTTAGAGTATATTTTTAAAAACATAGGTACCCTTAAAAGGTGTAAGTAGGTACCCTATAACATAAAGCACCATATAGATAATGTTATAGGGTCATTGTAAGATGTCGTTTGTAATAACTTTTGACTTTTAAACCCAATGCCCAAAAGAAAAAACCTATTTCCAGAATTTTTGATAGTAATTGTATACCTTATTTTTTTAGAAATTCTAAAAAATCATTTTAATATTTAAAAATCAATTTTGTTAATTAGTCACACTTTTGGATTAGGATTTTTTATACTAAATACCAGTTCAAATTAATGATTTTTGATTGAAATTTCTCTGTTATATTTCTATAGTAGGTAGAGATGTTCCTACCAAAAGGTACTAAAAAACATTATTTTTTGTCCTTTACATTTTGTGCAAATAGGTCTATGTTGTGTGTGCACTTGCAACCATTAGAAATGGTGTTGACCTCATTTTTAGTCAAATCTCTCACCATAAAGTCTTTTCCAATGACCAATTTTTAATTTGGTTGAAAATTGATTTTTTTAATTTTCTACAAATAAAAATATTCAAGTATGTATTTTCTAGGACATATTCTTGGACATAGAATTCTAGTGAAGAAAATACATACTTGAACATTTTTATTTGTATTAAATAGGAAAATCAATTTCAACAAAATTAAAAATTGGACATTTGGGAGGACTTCTTAGTGATGAGATTTCACCAAAACAATTATGTCAAAACCATTTCTAATATTTAGAAGTGTGTGTGCAAGACATGCCTATTTGTACAAATGTGGAGGACATAAACAATGTTTTCTTAGATGCCCTTCAGTAAGGGTATGTCTACCTACTATAGGAATATACTACAAATAATTCCAAAAAAGAATCATTAGTTTGAACCAGTATTTAATATTAAAAAATATAAATTTGAAAAAGTGACTACTTAACAAAATTGATTAATAAGAAGTAAAATTACAATAAAAAATTCTAGAAATAAATTTTGGAGGGGTCTTGGATTTATAATTCAAAAATTATAGCATTGGACACAAACCAATTTTGGAAAATACTACGCAAAACAGCCAGTATTTCTTGCAACGATCCTATATATATCCATAATATAGATATTTTATAACCACCAAAGGTGGTTTGCACTATAGACTCTTGCTCTATGCTCATATGCTAGCTTTGCTCTATTCTTGACCTACTTGGTACATTTTCATTCATAACAATATTCCCCTATTACCTTAGTATTTGTCATGTTGGTTGCATGCTTGGATCCATATGGGACATGCTATTCCAATTACTGCTAGCATTGTGCATATAGCCCTAGCATATGGCCACCAAAGCAATGTAAATTGAGAGTTTATAGGAAAGAAGTTATAGTTCACCGAATTATATACATAGAGAGTTGACCAATCTTGACAAGTTCATGTGCTACCTAGGTGAATAAAGAGTTTAAATCAACGGTGCTAGCATGTGGGCATGGAATGCAAACATATGTATATGTAGAAATCTTACAACCATTGAAAGGTCTTATAATACAAACACCTATAATATAGATATTTATAACATAAATATCCTATAATTATGGAAAATTTCTATAATATAGACACCTATAACATTGATATATAGTCTTCTGGGAATTTGGGCTAATGTGCTTACAATCCTACGCTCACATAATAGTAACCCTAGAGTTTGAATTATGAGTTTATGAAAAGAAGTTACTATGTTGGACTAGAATTTGTAAGAAAATTATTTATTTGTAATAAGAACATAATACTTTAGATTAGATTTAAAAAAATAAACTTGCACAAGTTACAAAAAATTGATAAGATCAAATTAAAAACAAAAAGCAATGCAAAGATCTCATCATAGACCACATACAAATGAGTATTTCCATGTTATTAAAGTAAAATTTTGCATATTAATATTATAACAATCATATTGAATTTGAATTGCCTATTGTGAGTTTGTGACCGAAAAAATACAATTGAGTTTGTGATGTATTTGGGAAAGAGACTAATATTATGTTTTCTAAATTCCAATTTCTAGCTTCAAAATTTAAACCTCCACTAACCAAAGTCAAACCCTTGGTATGAGGCATCAAAATCTAGCTCATTGAATTCAATGTTGTGATACCATTATTTTGAAAAAAGAAACCATTACTAGTAGAGGTGTGGCCATTAGAGCATCTTACTACTTTAGAAAGAACCTATTATTTACACTTGGATATTGTTTTTGACAAGAATCCATGCCAAAAGATAGGAGTTTTGGTGTTTTCTACTTGGCATTCTTGTTCCTCATCAAAGAGGCTCTAGTCCCCTAGTGAAAGTCTTTGTCATAATAGATTTTGGTATCCTCACCATGGCTATTTGCTTGATCACCATCATTGTTCACTCTTCCCTACAATACTTTCCACATCTACCTCTTAGTCTTGACACACTTCTTTGCGACAACAACTTCCAATGTGCACTCTTGTACCTATTCTTATTATACTAGCCATTGTTTCATTGCCGTCAATGAATCCTAAAACTTTGCAAGCTCTTCTATTTGTCACAAGCACAATTACTATTGCATTGCAAAGGCTATGACCAACTTCGTCATGAAGAGCAAAAAATTCATTATGTTCTTCAAAAAGTGTTATTTTGTACATGTTTGTGGCTACCATATATGAATTTTATGTCAATTACTTGTGTAAAGTGCTTCCTTGCTCAAATTTTCTATTATTTGTAATTCTCCTTTGTCACTTTTGTTTTGCTTAACCATAATCTCAAGGTCTAAATAGATTTGCCAAGAGTGACCCCCTTCGTCATCAAATTTGTTTTGGGTGCAATATTGTATATTTCTTGTCTTTTGATGTCGCCTTGCATTTTGATGGAGTTGATTGCTTCATTGTCATCTAGTTGTCAAACCACTTTGGATAAGCATTGGCCATCAACCAACAACATTCAAATCAAATTCAACTTTCTTCAAATGTTGGTATGGTACAATTTTTTTACCATTTGCACAATATTTGTTGCACTATCCTTACTTGGATGCAAGTTCAAAATTTTCTAGTACATACTAATTAATGAATCTAGTGACATCTTTCTTGTTTTTGTTTTTATCAACCCCACTTAGATTTTAAAGAACATCCAATTTGAATCTTCCAATTGTATGTTCATCATAGTGCAAATGAATTTGATTTCAAAATGCATTGTTCTTTAGCTAGTTGCCACTTATTGGGAGTTTTCTGGAACATTGTAAATAAACTAATACTCTTCTTTGAACAAGAACAAAATTCTATCCCTTGGTTTGTTGATGAGACCCTCCAAACTCCAATAATTTGGCTCAAACCTCCTCTAATGTTTTCGAAAAGATTATTGACCTCAAATTGTGAATTTGCCTAGGACAAATTCAAGGTGAATTTTAGTGCTGGGCCACCTTGACTTTAAAACAAGTACTGTTAAGGACGGCAAAAGAGACAAAACAAGATGGTTTTCTAGAAACAAGATTGGTATTAAAGTCAAGAAAGGTACAAGACTGAAGCTAAAATTGAGAATTAACATTCAAGAGATGTATTGTCAAGATTGAGGACTACCTTAGCTTTGACTTATTATATACTACTATCTAAGAGGTTTTTCTAGAACTCTATGGAAGCTTTCAAAAGCCTACAGAATATTCCAGAAGACTATTGAAGCTTCTGGAACACTGTAGAAGCTTTTGGAAAACTATGCAAGCTTTTAGAAAACTATGGAAGTTTCTAGAAGACTATGGAAGACTATGGAAGACTATGGAAGACTATAGAAGCTTCTAAAAGATTATGGAAGCTTCTGGAAGATTATGGAAGCTTCTGGAAGATTATGGAAGCTTCTGGAAGATTATGGAAGCTTCTGGAAGATTATGGAAGCTTCTGGAAGATTATGGAAGCTTCTGGAAGATTATGGAAGCTTCTAAAAGATTATGGAAGCTTCTGGAAGATTATGGAAGCTTCTAAAAGATTATGGAAGCTTTTGGAAGATTATGGAAGCTTCTGAAAGACTATGGAAGCTTTTGGAAGATTATGGAAGCTTCTGGAAGACTATAGAAGCTTCTGGAAGACTATGGAAGCTTCTGGAAGACTAGGAAAGTTTTTGGAATACTCTAGAAATTTCCAGAAGACTATGGATGTTTCTAAAAGATTATAGAAACTTCTAGAAGATACTAGTGCTATTTATTGTGTTTGTAACATCACTTCTTGTTCAAATGACGAATTCTAAAAGGAGCTCTAAAAACTAGTACTTTACATTTACAAAAATTCAAGAATTTGGTGAAAAATATCCACAATATAAGCTCTATGTTGATCTAATGGCAAAAGATGAACAAGACCATTTAGCGATCACTTATAACCTCGACTTCCTTCCACTAGAAGAAAATCAAAGTATTGTTTGATATTGAGGCCTTCAAAACATCTTTCAAATATAACTTCTAGTCCATCAGACTCGAGTCTTCTAACTTGCAATAAAATTACTAGAGTTCAAACATCGCGTTGAGATTATTATACCATGGTTGCTTGATTCGTGGTCGTTTTCGTTGTGCAAAAGATTCACCTTCATCTTGAAGTTGTGGTAGTGATGGTTGCAAAGGTTGGTTTGATAATTATGACATAGAAAACTCAAGCTTGGGCTCAAGTTCTAAAGAATCTTTAAAAATTCTCCAATTAGACATACTGGAAATGCTATGGTTGTTAACTATAGACAATTGAAATTTCTAACAACTAGAGTGAATGTTTTTTTTTGGATTGATTCTCCCCTTTTTATATTTAGCTTTAGGAAAGAAAGCTTCCTCAAGAAGCTATTATTTAATTAGGTTGTGGTTTACTAGGATAGAATTGATGGAACTCATGTATCTTTTGTAGCACATTGACTAAATTTATTGCTACTTCCGATGTTCTTTCATTGATGTCATAGCCATGCCAATGTACAAGATATTGCAATTTGCCACATTTGTGTTGTGAATTAAGCACGTTCTCCACCTTGTATTCTTTATGGTTGTCAATTTTAATAAAAGGTGGTGGTAGTTGACTTCAACTAGGTAAATTTGACTCTTTGTACGACTCAAGAAGAGAAACATGAAAAATTAGATGGACTTTCATGGCTACTGGAAGCTCTAAGTGGTAAGCAACAAGATTGATTTGTTTGGCTATAAGAAATGGTCCTAGTCATTGATAATCCAATTTGTCGCATGGTCAAGAAGTCTTGATGTTGCGGTGAAGGAACCAAACCTTATCGCCAATTTGAAATGGAGGTGATTCTTTACGCAATGTGTTTGCTGATGTTTTATAACACTCTTGAGCTTCTTGAAGATGAAGTTTCATGGTTTTTTGAAGTGTTAATAATGTCGAGGTCAAGTCTTGGACAGCTAGATTGTCCATCTGTGAAACATTGAGTAAATCAAATTTTGGATGATATCCATAATTGATGTAAAATGGTGTTTGATAAGTAGAAGTATAAACTGTATTGTTGTATGCAAATTATGCCAAAGTCAAATGTAAAATCTAATTATTTTATTGATAGTTGATGGTACATTGTAAATACTGTTCCAATATTTGATTTACGCGTTCAATTTGTCCATTCGTTTGTGGGTGAAAGACTGAAGAGAGTTTGATATCCACCTTTAACGTTTCAAAGATGGACTTCCAAAATTTAGAGACAAATTGAGGTTCCTGATCCAATATAATATCATTTGGTAGCCTATGATATTGATAGATATTGTCAAAGTAGAGCCTCGTTATTTCTTTGCTATTGATTATCTTTTTGCATAGAATAAAATGTGCCATCTTTGTGAATCGATTCACAATCACACATATAAATTTGTAAATCTTGGATGGAAATAAATCCGGAATAAAATCTATAAAAATTGAAGACCATGACCGCTTCAAAATAGGTAATGGTTGGAGAAGTCCATGTGGCCAATGCCGAGGATTTTTAGCCCTTGAACAAGAGTCATAAGTGAGTACAAAGTCTTTGATGCTCTTTTATATTTGAGGCTACCAAAAGTCTTGAGATACGAGCTCTAATGTTTTGTTGAATCTAAAATGTTTGGCAGCAAGAAAATTGTGTCGAGTTTAAAGAACCCAAAAATGCAAAGGGCCTTCAAGAATGTATAAACGTTCTTCAAAGTACAAGAGGTTGTCAGAAAACTTGAAGTTGTTGCTATCATGGTGAGATCAACCTTTGATGTCAAGGATTAGAGGATCTAAAGTTAATGTTGTACAAATTTGATTTAGAAACAAAGAATTAACTAACAATACTATAGTTGTTGCACAAAGCTTGAATTGCTCAAATTTAAAAAGAATTGTTGGTTGTTGGTTGTATATTGTTTCTCCTTCTTTTAGCACCAAATATGATCTTTGAGATAAGGCATCTGACAATCCTTGTTGCTTTCGAGGATGGTATGTGATGATGAAGTTAAAGCGAGATAACAACATATTCCAAAGAGTTTAACGTCAATTTAAAATGCAAGCTAACATGAAATACTCAAAGTTTTTGTGATTTGTATATACAATCATTTGATTTGATGCACCTTCAAGTAGGTGGCACCATTCTTGAAATGAGTCCACAATAACAAGGAACTTTTTGTCATGAATCTCATAGTTGATTTCAACAATTGAAAATTTTCTTGAATAAAATACAATTGGATGAAGTCTCCCTTCTTCTCCCATTTGCAAAAGGACTACTCCTAATGCAAAGTCTGATGCATCTGTTTCCATATAAAATGGTTTCAAAAGTCTAGATGAATCAAGATTGGAACAGTTATAAAACCTAATTTTAAATGTTGAAAAATTTTCTTTGCTTCAAATTCCCAATCTAGTTTGTCTTTGCATGTTAGCCAAGTTAGTGGAGCAACTATTTGTGAGTACTTCTTGATGAAGACTTGATAGAATTTGGCAAATCCAAAAAAACATTGAACATCACGTACTATTCAAGAAGTTGACCAATCCATGATAGTTTGAATCTTCTTTGGATCCATCAATAATCCGTCATTGGAAATGATATAACCTAGAAACTTCACTTGTGATTGATGGAATATGCATTTCTCCAATTTTGCATATAATCCCATGTCTCGTAGTTTTTGTAGCACAAGTAGTATATGTCTTTCATAGTCTTCAATATTCTTGGAATAAATCAAAATGACGTCAAGATAATATACAACAAATTGGTCCACAAATTTGCAAAAATATCATTCATCAAGTGTTGAAAAATGAATGGTGCATTTGTAGGTTCAAATGGCATGACATTATATTCGAAATGTCCATATCGTATTCGAAAAGTTCTCTTTCATTTGTCCCCTTCCTTTATGCATATCAAATTATATGCTCTACAAAGATCAATCTTGGTATAAATTTTGGCTTATCCAAATTGATCGAGAAGTTTGGATATCAATGGTAAAAAATATTGATTCTTTACCATGATCTTGTTTAGGCTTCGATAGTCAATACACATTCATAAAGAGCTGTTTTTTTTCTTTACAAAAAGTATTGGTGCTCCTATTGGGGATTTAGAATGTCGAATAAAATTCTTCGCAAGATTTTCATCGATGTACTCTTTTAATGCTGAAAGTTCATTCTACGATAGATTGTAGATTGGTCCAAATGATAGTTAAGTTCCATCTTCAAGATTAATGCCACAATCATATGATTGATGTTCTGGCAAAATGTCAGCATTCTTTTTTTCAAATACATATGCAAATTCTTGATATTGTATTGAAATATTCAATGCAATATTGTTGTTTTTACGTATAAGAGTTGCATAAATAACATAAGAATCTCCAATTTTTGTTGCTTTTATGAAAATTCTTGTTCCAATAAGTATGGGCTCAGTACTTAAAGGTGATGGAGAAGATTTTAATGTAGAAGTGTCTATTAAAAAAATAAGCTTCATAACTTCCAATTTATAATTGGATTTTATTTCTCAAGCTATGATAGTCCTAAGATCATAGGATTTAACGGGGTTCTAATCACATTGAATGTAATTGTATTTTTATGTCTCACAAATGAAATCTCTAATGGTTTGATCTCATGCATAATATCCCCTAATGATAAAGCTTGACTGTCAACAACCTCCAAATGTACAAAAGTTGGTTTTTTGATGAGTGGAAGCTTATGAAGTTTTACAAATTCTTCATCTACGAAACAAGCTGAAATGCTTGAGTCTAAGAGGGCTTGAATTTGAAGCTTCTTTTTGAGGCCCAAATGTAAAGGTATAATAAAGCATTGTGAAGGTTGAGAAGAAAGATGAAGACCTGATTTTGTTTGTACAACAATAGATTCAAGTTGCATAGTCCCTATAATTGTGACTGAGTGTCTTTGTTTTATAACATTTGTATACTTCTTGTCTTTAGAGGTCATTATTTATGCTATTTGTGGCAATTAATTGCCTCGTGGCCAACCTCTCCACAATATAAACATAGGCCTTCATCAAGGTGTCGTTTTTTTTCTCTTGTGTAGTTAGTAGTCCAAATCGTATGGCGTCAATTTGCATGTTTTGGGGTCCTTGAGAAGATGTGTTCAAAACATGTGCTACTTTAGCTATTAGTATGGGAGGTGCTAGTGTAGTCTAGAACCAACAATCTTGACATCTTTGGAATAATCGATTGTCACATTTCACTGCTTGACTTATTGTTTCATTTAATGTTTGAGGATCAAAAAATGATAGTAGTAAATTCTTTACATTGTCTCGTAGCCCTCATTGAAATTGACTCACAAGTGCTTCTTCACCCCAATTAATATTGCAAGCAAGTTGTCAAAATTCAAATGCATATAGTGAAGTTGAGCGCGATTCTTGTGACAAAGCATGGATCTTGGTTGTCGCCCAACGATTTTGATCATAATCTCGAAACGCCTCAGTAAAAGTTGCCAAAAACGTATTAAAGTTGCTCAAGATAGCCGACCTTGTTTCAAATAGCAGTGCAAACCACGACAAAGCTTGTCGAGTAAGCAAAGTTCCAACCAAACCCACCTACAATTCATCTATAGAGTATCATTGAAGTTGTAGAACAATAATAAGTTGAATTTGGTTAACAAATCCTTGAAATTTTGAGCGGGTACCATCGAACTCCTCTAGAAAACTAATCCTAAACTCTTTCATAGCTGAAACATTCTGATTGAAGCCTTGAATTGACGAACTTACCTTTGAAATAGAAGTAATTAAGATGGATCGAGGAGCCTCCATTACTCCTTGATTGGTGTTGACCTTTGTAAGAAAATCTTCTAGATCATTTGTCCTCATAGACAAAGACTCAATAGCCTTCAATATAAGTTCTAATTTGGATTCCGCCATGTTAGTATCCTCGCTTCTTGACATCTTAGTTCACTCGACAAAGCTATTGATTCAATTAATAAAATCAATTTAGAGATGGATAATCCGCAAGTTCTAAATACTAAGGTTGTTTTCAAGAAGGGCAGTAGTCCGCACACAATAAAAAAAAAACTTTTGTAAAAAGAAATACTACTACTTTAAAGGGGGATAATTTGCAATCTCTAAGCACTTTGAAATTTCTCAAGCGGAGGGATAATTCACATTCAAGCAAAAGAAACAAAGTCTTAGTATTAGTTTTTCCTTGGTTGTGTTAATAGCAAAAGCAAGAATTAGCACGATGATCTTTGAACTAGGCGGACGTTAAGTCCATTGGCAACAAAAAGTTCAAGAACAAATTTTGTAAAGTAAAATTTGAAGTCAATCTCGACAAACTGTTACGGATAGCTAGAAAGACAAGACAAAATGATTTTCTAGAAACAAAATTGATATCGAAGTCAAGAAAGGTACAAAATTGAAGTTAAGATTGAGAACTAACACTTAAGAGATGTGTTGTCGAGACTAAAGATTACCTCAACCTTGACTCCTTATATACTACTATCTAAAAGGTTCTTCTAGAATTCTATGAAAGCTCCCGGGCTTCTATGGAAGCTTTTGGAAACTATGGAAGCTTTTGGAAGATTATAGATGTTTCTAAAAGACTATGGAAACTTTTAGAAGATACTAGTTCTATCTACTATGTCCATGACAAGTACTCTCTTGTGATTGCCTACCTCAACAAGTACCCACCACCCTACCACCATGTTGCACCATCTAAAAAATGTTTATATATAAAGGCAAACCAAGATACTCTACAATTACTACTAGAAAATTCAATTTTTTTGTTGTTTTGGTTGCATTGATTTGGATCAATTTTTTATAGAATTTGACAAAAATTTGTTGATTTTTTGTCAAATTCTATAAAAAAAATTGATCCAAATCAATGCAACAAAAACAACAACAAAATTGAATTTTCTAGTAGTGAATGTCAATACACTCACTAAATCCAAAGGACTAAAAACGAATGTGCCAAGTAGTGTATTTGGCAGCCCTAAACACAATTGAGCTATTGGAGAGTCTACATGATTGGGGCTCTCTTTTCTTTTTAGCCATGCCAATGACTATTGTTGGCCACTTTAGGGCCTATGGTTGTAGATGCTCTAAGAGTGTAGAGAAATACCTTTTGTTATATCCTTCTATAATCTATGACTCTTATAATTTGTATATAAGAGTTATATTGAACACAATAATGTCATCAATATTAATTCCTTCATGTCCATATCGTATGTACATTTTGCATTTCATTGGTTATGTACCATATTTGCATTGCTTTTAATTTACAATGTACACAAAAGAAGTATCTTTATTTGGTCACTTTGTAGTATGTATAGAAAAAATAATGGAGATTGATAATTGGTAAGGTGATATTTTTTACAGGATGCATTAATACTACCTTATTTTTCTTACAATAAACGAGAAATTATTGTTACAACAGAATTTGTATTTGTTGAAAATTAGAATAATATAATAATATTTCAACTTGCATTAATTCAAAGTAATGTGATTTTGGTAAATCAACTTTACACACACTATTAGGACAAATCAATAGACTTTTATCCTTAAGTTTCATAAGAATCTTTTGAGAAGTTTTTTCTTTAATTTTTTTTTAGTAAATTCTCTAACCAATCATGTGCAATATGCATAACAATATTCACTTGTTGTAAAGAACAGCCATTATGATATTTTTCTTAAATTGACATTTTTTAATTTAGAGATTCAATTTATTAACTAACACAAATTTGAGAGATCTTGAATGGTTTCATAATAATATTATATATGGTCAAGGAAAGAGTTTCTTTCATCTAGCATGTAGATAAGGTAAGCCCCCCCATTCTAAGCAAAACATCCATTCTAGACGTTTAGAAAATGACCCATCAAAGTCTTCCATCAACTCATGACAAACTTTTTTCAATAAGTGAGATTTGGGTTACATTAAGTTGAACGAGTGGCCACAATCAGTGTCTTGGCTAATGATAATGTAGAGATTAGTGAGCACTATAGAAATTTTCACAATTTTAGTGTAAATCCATTACAAAAAATGAATTTTTTAGGCCTTCATTGAAATGCCATTTCAGAAAATATTTTTACCACTTTAGATGAGTAAGGTGACCATTTGGGATACACTTTTGCTAGTTTGGAGTAATCTAAACACTGTTTGGATCAATTGGTCAGCCCACTTCAAAAATTCATCACAAATTTCATACTTCGTCAAAATAAAAATTCAGTTGCTCTCGTAATTTCTCACATTTGTCTATAAATGTCCATAAAGGAATACATGCTTGAAACATGTCTGGACTGATGATTCATTTTAAGACAAGACAAAAGAAAATTCACAAACCAGTCTCAAAGTGTTTGAAAAGGTTTATTTTGGTATTCTGTGTGGTGTCCAATCTGCCAGTATAATTTCAATAAAAATTTCATCCAAGTTTGCTTCTTTCAAGAAAAGTTTCCATTTGAGGCAATTTGACCATTCCATGAATGTATGATTCTTTTTAGTATACAGATATACAGTAGGTCATACAGAACAAACCATAAATTCATCACTTTAGAAGTTATCTTATAGGGGTTTGAATTCATGATTCTTCTACCTTTCTATGATTTCCAAGACTGAATAATTCCTTGCAACCACTCAATATGTGAAAGAATTTAGATACACATCTACATGCACCGGTATGCTGGAAAGGGAAGTAGAATGAAAGCTTTTCTAAATGAATAGAATTAAAAGTAAAGTGCATGCAATGAGGGATGAGGAGTTGGAGTTTGAGGAAAATGCAAGTTGAAACTCCTTGAAGCATCAAAACTGGAGTCTGATGGAGTTTGGTGAGATTGTTTTTTTGGTACTATTCTTGGTTAAACCTTCCTCTCACACCCTTGATACGAACTGGAATTCACTTCATCATTACCTCCAATAACCTAATGGTTTCACTTTAATTTATATTCAAGTAAGCTAACATGCATGAGAGTTGCTATTAACATATCTTACTTCTGAAATTTCAGCATCCACAAAGAGTTCTATACATTTAAAATAAGTGTTTTTTTTGTCTTTTGTAGTTTGCATATAGATTTACAATGATATGAGAATTTGGACATGTTTCTGACTTTTGCTTAATTAATTACAATTTGGCATGTCCTAAACATACTCAAGGTTGGCCCTTCTCAATCTGAATAAATGGGCAAGGTTGGGAAGCTTTGACCCAGTTGTGGTCATTAAAATTAAAACCATCTCGCAGTGCTTTGGGAGGCTGAGGTGATGGTTTGAACTTTGCCAATATGTTCAATTGTACAGCACAGATTGTCCTAACAAAAAACTCAAATCCAAATTGATCCACATAATAGGGATTGTCACACCTTCTCCAAGAAAACTACCTTGTCCATGAAAACTTAAAAACACTCATTTTTTTCTTCAAGAAGAGAAGGAAAAAACCTCTCAATCTTAAAAAACAAAACTATTGTTTATCTAACAGGAGGGACAGTCATACATTTTCGGTTTGGTAGGAAGTTCCAGCAAGACAAAATAGTCTATAAAAATACTTTCTTTATTTCAGTCATTTAGAAGTCCATTAAAGACCATTTATGAACCATAACAAAAGGTTAGGTTATGATTAGAAGATGCTACTTTCCTTATGGCTATTATGGCACTTTTGATTGAATTCCTCAATGTTCTTGGATTAACCTTTGAGAGAGACATGATACAATACACATGGTGGATGATGAATGTTTTTATAAACCCTACTATGGAAGCTATACGAAATGGGTGAAGTATGTCAAAATATATAAAAAAAAAAAATTTTGTTTATTCTCTAGTGATGTCAATAATTCAATTTTTGGGTGTGTTATTTCATTTTTTGCAACATTATGAATCCATTCTTGTAGATAAGAGGAGAATAGGATAAATATGTCAAAGTGACAATTGATAAGATCTAGATATTTTTCAATACCTAATTTATTGTCCTAGAGGTAGTACGTCAATACTATCTCTTATAAATATCTCTCTTTGGAATACCTATCTTTGAGAAACCTATGCTTGATTATGAAATTGATATTTACATATGCTTGTCTAAAATTTTCATATTGAAAACATGAAAGTTCAAGGCTAGTATTGAAAATCCATAGTTAAAGATGTACATGTTAAAAATGCATTACAATCCTATTTCAATTATCAACAAGACTACCATCAATAAAGGAATTTTTATAATAGAAATTTTGCTTGAATCCTTATTAAGATGTTTAGAAGTGTACACACTTACTATGTATAGGCATGTCTGAGAAGACTTTGCACTTCCTGCTAGTTGCAAATAGTGGCGAGTTAGGGAGAGATGATAGTGAAGAGATAAGATTTAAACAAGTGGGAGGAGTTGAATTCAAAGGTTTACATTCTTTGCATGCATACGGATTGGAATTATGGGAAGATTGCTTCCAAATTAGGGTTGTCAAAGTCATGAGTGAGAGACGTTGTGGAGAGAGGCGATGAGCATAGGGGTGACATTTAGGATGTTGAACACTCTAGACGCCCCTCAAAACTTACAAAAGCGAAGAGGAAGATAGTCTTAGAAGTAGTGGATGAGAATCTAGAGTTGAAACTTTGCAAGATCATCAATACTACTAATGTTAGACTCGGTCATTCCAGTGTTCACAAAATTCTCAAAGAGTCTAGTTTCCATCTCAAGATTCCAAGGAAGAAGCCATTTTGGAGATCTGAACAAAAGCAAAATTGCAAAGAATTTGGAGAGAGACAATGCCGGTGGGATTTGCAACGTTGAGGACAAGTAGAATTCATTGATGAAGTGACGATTTAGTACAATCCTTCTCCAGCTAGAAAGAAATTACATGTGAAACCTCAAGACAAGTTGTGCAAAAAGAATTTGAAGCCAAGTTTCAAGTCAAGGAAGACCAATGTTGGGATCTTTGCATGCATAGTGAAAAAAACCCGCATGGAATTGGTTTTGGTGAAAAAGAGAATTGAGATGGAATGTAGAAGTACTCATGATAAATTAGGCCTCAGTGCTTTCCAATTTACAAGTGAGATTCATGAACCTCACATAATTTCTTTTTATTCGCAGTCTATGTGATAACCCTAATCATATCTACCTTGAAGCAAATGCAGCAATTTGGCATCACAGTCTTAAAAACAATAAATTGCAAGAAGGTTGTAGCTATGTACAACTTTTGTGGCAACCCAATTCACCAAATCTCAATCCAATTGAAAATGTGTGGTTGTTGTTGAAACAACGGCTCAAAAAACATTTCTCATAGTAGGAACAATGCCCCCATACCACTTGTCAATTGTTTGCCACCGCACAAAAAGAGTGGGAGGAAATTGATTAGAGCACTATTGATGATTTTATTGATTCAACGCCTCACCAAATTCAAGCTGTAATCAATGTAGATGAAGGTTGTACGAAGTGGTAATACAATTTAGGGTTTCCTACATGTTGTTTGTGAGTCTCAAGTGTTGCTTCTTTCAATTCAGATTTTAGGATGTGCACAACTCAATGCTTCACTTTTCAGCTCAGGGTGTGAAGGCTTTTTGGACAGGACTGTATACACTCATGAAAAAAATTTAAAACACATATAGTCTCTTTTTAGTTGCTTTATCATGCTTCTGGACCCCCAAGTGTCAATCGCCCTCAATGTAAGGTAAAAACAATCCAATCGTTAGGTTTTGACTCCATTGGGTCCATCATCTTTGGGGGTTTCAAAAACAAAAGGGAATGTCTTTTGTTTTCAAGCAATTATTGCCAAATGAATCCTCCCTTCAAAGCCTGGATCCAACAGTGTTTCAAAAAATAGGGCCAGATCCAACTGCTGCTGGAACGGAGTGGAGACATTCCCAAAGAATTTTTTTTCCCTTCTTTCATCATACTTTGGTACTCATATCATGAACAATAGGGCTTTTGTTTTGCAATATGATATACCTTGCCCATTGACATAGCCACTGAAGCCAAGGAGCAAGCTGATGCAGGTAGAAACAGAGATTGGCACTGTGGACGGAGGAAGTCAGATACTATACCAAAATACCCTATAACAGAATTAGGAGAATATGTTTGCCACTGAAGTCGTCATTCCGTTCCGATACGGATTCTATGGCTTTTTATTTTCATTTTTTTGTCATGTAGGCACCACAAAGACAACGACACTCATTTCAACAACGACACGTTAGGGTGGAGATTATATCCCTACTATGCGGCGGTGGCACACAGTCTAGTTCAACCTTGGTTCGTTGACATGCAAATTCTCGGATCTTGGACCTTGCCGGATGATTCAAAACTAATTAGAAAGATGGAGAGTTATGAGCAAAAAAAAATCATTTGGCAGTGTCCTGCTAATTTGCAAGATCTCTGATTTCAGTTCCTGCCAAATATTATTTAGCAATGCAGAACAGGACTGCTAATCTTGCTTATCTTATTACCACATATGATGCAGCTCTCCTCTGACACAAGTGCTAGACAGTGTGATACAGTTCAAATTATTTTGTGCCACACTAAGTTATTTGAATTAGTTTTAAGTTAGTGAAGGTCTAGTTATCATGTTTTTATTCTTATTTTGATTAGCGAACTCAAGATAAATTCTAATCCAAGTTTCTAACTGTGCTTCTGATACTTAGGAATTGTAATTAAAAACAGTTCATGCTGAATTGGTTTCCTGAAATAGACAGTACTTGGGTACAGGGATCACAAAGCAAAATGTCACCACTCTAGTATATATCTACAGTAAGGTGGGTGCCCCCGGCCCACTTTTTGCTACTTCGCCACTTCTTGCTACTGTGCCTTGTTACTATTATTACTTTATTAGACTGGTCAAATTTCTGTATTTTCTTGTTGGCAAGGGTAAGGAGGTTCTAAGGCACCGAAGAATGCGGCATTTGGATACTGCATGCAAAAGTTATGAAGGATCAAGTTTTTTTTCTTGGTAGGTGTTGTAAATCATTTTTTCAACAGAGATACTATCAATTATGGAGATGTTCAGAGAGTGATGATGGTGGTTTTAGGCAAAGTACAATTTTTGGAGATACCCACCTTAACTCCTAAAGTTCCTTGACTATGTTTTCACCAAAAATGCTCTAAAATTGTCATTTTTAGTACAAGTACTAAATTTTAGAAAAAAAACATGTTGGGACACATGTAACTATGGGATCTTCTAGTATACTAGTTTGAGAAGATGTAGGAAAAACTTCAAAAATTTTCACCTTGTGGATTGTAAGATATTAGTGTTTGAATTGATAAAAATCCTTTTCAAAAAAACATGGCAACTACACTTTACAAGGTCACATTTGTATGAAAAAATGTCCAAGTTGGTGGTGTTTCTTTGGATTTGTTCTTCGAGGCAAAGTTGGATATATGCTTGAGAATTTTCAAATCAATTGGAATTGTATAGTGGGGTACCAATCAAAATGTCTATTTCGAATTCGCAGTGAGAAAAATTTCAGTACTACCAACTTTGAAAGCCTCCCGAGAGCTCAAATATTAGTATTTTACCACGAAATATTTACCAAAGAATTATCTTTAAGTTAATTATATGCATGAAAAATTTCAAGGCCAAAAGATTCACCGAAAAAAAGTTATTCAAAATCTACCAACATTGGTAGCTGTGGAAATTTTTTCACTGCTGCCAAATTTGACAACCTCCCAAAGAAAAAAAACCTCTTTATGTTAATAACATATGATAAAAATTTCAAGGCCAAAAAATTAATACAAAAAAAGATATTAACAGTCTACCAATATGTGTTGTTTTGAGAAACAATTGTGAAAACTGTTTCACTACTTCAACTTTGACACCCTCCCAAGGGCTGAAAAATTGCTTATTTACCATGAAATTTTTGGCACAACATGCTCTTTATGATAACAACATTCATGCCAAATTTCAAGGTCAAAAAATTTATATAAAAAAAAATATTTACAATCTACTAATGTGTGTAGTTGTGAGATACCTTTTATTAAAGACATTGAAATTGTTGAAGTATGTCAGACAATCATGCTTCTAGATTGAAATTCTCCAGATGATGCAATTTCTGATCATAAATGCTTCTCAAAAGAATCAAGGATAGCCAAATTTAGTTCTGTGTACTTGTCACATCTCAAAGATTGCACTTGTTTAAAAATTGGAGACCACACATGCATGAAGAAGCTTTTTCCTCTCAACAAGAATGCTTGCATTTACAGTAGAACATTACAAGAGGTGGGATGTGGGATGATGAGAGAAGCAAGTGATGGGTGATTATTTTATAAGCACAGGATTGAAACTTTGTGAACATGAGTGATTGAGTGCATGAAAGATGAGTTAACTAAGTAAGTCTAGGCTATGTGATAACTGAGTGGATGAAGCATGGGATGAGTGTCTGAGGATATATGGAGGTATGTGAGATTTTCTTTAAGAGTGAGTAAAGTTATAACTTATATGTAGTGACTGGTAAGGTTTGGTGAATGAGTGAAGGCTGTGAGGCAGGATGATGGTGAGTGATTGAGGGTATGTGAGATTTTTTTCTACTAACTAAGTGAGGTTATATATGTATTTAGTGAGTGAGGCTGGATCATGGTGATTAAGTGAAGGCTAGATCATGGTCACTAAGTGATGGTTATTTCAGATGAAACTCGTGCTTGCATAGTAGATTTGAGTGAGGCAGGGAAGATAGGAGTTGACATTGCAACTATTGTTGGAGTCCATGTTAGAACAATTCAGACGGTAGTGAAGAAATTTGGAGAAGATGGAACCTATAAGTGCAAACCTTGTAGTGGAAGTCATGCTAAAAAGCTTAGTGATAGAAATGTCCGTGCTATTATACATGTCTCAAAAACTCATCGTCGCTCGACACTCTCTGAGATCACTAATATATGTCTTACTCAAGTGTCTAGATCGACTATTCAAAGGGTCTTACATGAGAATGGCATTTTCAGTCGAATTGCTGTTAAAAAACCTTTTTTGACACATGGTCATATGTCTCAATGATTGGCATTTGCTCAAAAGTATTGTTGGTGGACTATAAAAGAATGGGAGAGAGTTGTTTGGACAGATGAGTCTACCTTTGAAGTTGGAAAAAATTTTAGACAAGTTCATGTTTGGAGAAATGCATATGAGCGCTATTCATCAAGTTGTATAGTTCCAACTTTTAAGAAAGGGAGAACTTTTTTGATGATTTGGGATGCATTTGCTAGAGGACAAAAGTCACAACTTGTTTTTATGCCCAAACATAGACGTTCTGCTAAGGATTTTGTTGAAGTGGTCTACAATGTCGAGTTGCTTCATTTTATGAGTAGAGTGCCATACGGATTGCTCATGGAAGATGGCGCACTTGTCCATCGTAGCAAAGTATGTGAAGAATGGAGACAAACACACCTTTTGGAGAAGCTCGATTGGCCTGCAAATTCTCCCGATCTCAATCCAATTGAAAACCTTTGGAAGATTTTGAAAGATGCTGTGCAATATGGCCCAATATGTCCAAAAAATTTAGATGACTTGAAAGTAGTTCTTGAACAAGAGTGGAGGTTAATCAATGGTACAAAGCTCCTTCAACTATGTCATTCTATGCCCTTTAGGTTACAAGTAGTGATTGAGGCAAATGGAGGACATACACGTTGGTAGATTGTAAATATTTTTTTTTGTATAAATTTTTTGACCTTGAAATTTGGCATGAATGTTGTTATCATAAAGAACATGTTGTTCCAAAAATTTCATGGTAAATAAGCAATTTTTCAGCCCTTGGGAGGGTGTCAAAGTTGAAGTAGTGAAACGGTTTTTACAATTGTTTCTCAAAATGACACATATTGGTAGATTGTTAATATCTTCTTTTGTATTAATCTTTTGGCCTTGGAATTTTTATCATATGTTATTAACATAAAAAGGTTTTTATTCCAAGAATTTCATGGCAAAAAAAAAAATAATTCAATCTTTGGGAGGCTGTCAAAGTTGGCAGCAGTGAAAAAATTTCCACAGCTATCAATGCTGGTAGATTTTGAATAACTTTTTTTCGGTGAATATTTTGGCCTTGAAATTTTTCATGCATATAATTAACTTAAAGATAATTCTTTGGTAAATATTTCGTGGTAAAATACTAATTTTTTAGCTCTCGGGAGGCTTTCAAAGTTGGTAGTACTGAAATTTTTCTCACTACGAATTCGAAATAGACATTTTGATTGGTACCCCATTGTACAACATATAAGAAAAAATAATTAGTAGAAAGAAGTAGACAATGATTCAAAATACTAAATTGTTGAGGATTAAGTTATAGAACTCAAAAATGCCAATCTCAATGTTTGTAATGTTGCAATAAACAATCTACATCCTTTGATTTTATTTTATTCAAAAATATTAAAAATTGATTTAAATAAAAAACTTCAACATTTATTTTAGAATAGAAAATCTATAATTGCCCGCAAACAAAAACTCCTCATAACTTTTGACTCATTGATCAAAATAGAATGATTCAAGGCTGTTCAAATTTTCATTTCTAAGAAAATTGATTCTATCTAATCTCCCTAAGCTATCTGAGTTGAGATCAAAACTATGTACCATACAAGAAGTTTTTAATTGCATATGGTTAAAAGTTATGAAAATTATTGTGTCTTAAAGAAAAACCTCGTCCACATCTTGTATGAAAGTTTCAAAGAAAAAAAATGAGAATCTCGTTCATAGTGAGTTACCCAAATCACTATGATGCCAAAAAAAATGTAGTTTGGTCATTTAAAGGTTAACCCCTCACTGCCCCACTAGCCAAAATGTGGCCTCACAAAGTTTCTAGTGAAATTCAAAGTGTTGTAACTTTTGCATCTGTCATTCAAATTCAATAAAAACTTGTTGGAATAGTTGCGCTCGCTCTTTTAGTTTATGTGGTAAGATTTTCAAATCAATACAAGTTGTATTGATTTCTTAAAAGTCAATCAAAGTTCACATGTTCAATTTGAGTCCACCAAACTACATTTGATGACTAAAACTTTGGGGCGTTGTATCTACTTCATCCAATGTTTGTTTTCAACAAAATTTGCTAGATTATAATTCCCTTGAAGTCTAGTTATTGTGGTAAAATTTTCATATAAATCCAAGTTGATTTGAATGTTCGGGAGCAATTCGAAGTTCAAAATCCTGACATTTTTGGATTACAATGAACTTCGGCGGCTTCTTTCTTCTCCATACAATGTCCGTCTCCAATAATTTTTTTTGGAAAAGTTGCACATACTAGTCTAGTTTGTGTGGCTAAAATTTCATATCAATCTAAGAAGTTATGAGGGACTGAGAAGCATTTTAGTAGCAAGAGGTTCAGCCTTAGATGTGTTTTCTGCAACTTTTCTTGCCTATTTTTTGACATTTGCAAGCCATTTTACAAACATATTGAGTCAATTTATTGATATTTTTTTTCTTCAATGTGTTTGTATTTTGGTTTTGAATCACTTTATAGTTTCAAGTTTTTTCATTTGAGTAAGTTTAGAAATCAAATTTCACCTCCAAGTGTGTTGCTAGGAAAATTTCAGCATCTTTTTTCAACACTAAAACATTATAATCTTTCAATTTGTACGGTCAAATGACTCCAAATTTGATTCACATCATCTACAACATGTTCACTACAAGATTGTACGATTAAGATCTTTATAACTTAATGACATTTACATCTACATTGCTTCAAAAGCACTGATATTTTGGAACCCAAAACAGCCTTGGGCAGTGAGGGGTTAACTAAAATGAAGAGTGATATATTCAAATGAGGTCAAAGTGACAAGTCTTCTAATTAATTTGTGCATCATATTCCTTTAACAATTTTTGGAAATATGGATTTTTTGGAAATCAAATAAATGTGTAGGTAGACCTTATCTATAGCACTTAGGATTATCCTTGTTTACACTTCTCTTCATATAAATATGTGCACAATGTTTCTAATTTTTTTATAATTCACTCCAAATATATTTCAAAAATAATAACAATAAAATATGTACATAAATTTCTTTTATAAAATATATGAATATTTTTGGAGTGAATTTTAAAAATATTTTTAGTAAATTATAAGAATTGTTATTATTTACAGTATTAGTTTAATTTTTATCATTTCATTCAAGAAAGTTAAAAATTTAATATTTTTTACCAAAAATGATTTTCATACTCCCTACTAGTAATCTTATAAAATTTGTACTTGTATACAAAATTCATTATTGCCTTTTAATTTTCTTGAATTAGAAAATCTATAAATTATTTTTAAAAACTTCAAACTTCATTTCATACATGGAATGCTATTCGCACAACAATGTGTCTAATTTTTATTGAAATCTAAATTATAATAAAAACTATAATTTACACAATTAATTATGGCAACTTTTGAGAGCTTTTGTAAGGGGTATTCATTCTGTAATTGAAAAGGCAAAGTATATTTAAGTAATACAAATATTGCATTGCCTTAATAAAAACAAGATACTTTTGGTAAATTGTCCTTAGATGATTTCAAAAGAAACTGACTTTTAGACAATGCAAGATTACTAGAAAAAGTGAATGAACTTCTTATTTGCCATCATCTTTAGCCTAAGTTGTGAGAAAAATTAAAAGATTTTCATAATTTTTTAATATTTTATGGTGAAGTATTGAAAAACATATTAAAAATTCATCTTACAATAATAATCAATTAAATTGATGCATAGGAGGCAAAATGAAATTCAATGAGGCTCAATTATTTTTCAAAATTATAAAAGATGATTTTAAATTGTCATTGTAATATGTAAAATTCCTAAAGCTATAATACTTAGTGTCCAAAAAGACAATAATAGTCCTTTTCCTTATATGGTCCACAATGGAAAGCTCTATATTTTTCTTTGTCCACCTATAATATATTTTTAATTAGATAATGCATTGACCAAAATTTATAAAGAATGTTCTATGATTTGTTTTCCTTTTCAAAGAAAAAAATTGTAAATCTTGTAAGTCTAATATTTATGTGTAATGAACAAAGAACAACAAAGAGCTATTGAACCATGTATAAGATCTCATGAAATATTACTTCACGCATTGGAGTGTTGGATTTAATAATAGACAATATTCTTTAAATAAAAGATATTTTAAATATAGCTCAAGAATTTCCTTGAATTTTTTCAAAAAAATTGGCAAAGAAAATTAAATTATTTTGAATTAAAAAAATCCTAAAGATTTTGAAAGACAAACATCACCTTTGAAAAGGGCTAAAATACCAATTTTTGGAAGTTTAGGCATATTGGTCTTGAAATTGTTGGAAATTTTCATCCCATAAATTTAGAAGACATACCCAAACAATTTAACTTGTACCTATAGAGCATTCTTTAAGTTTTATAATAGATTTTTTCAATGTAGTTATGTACCTTAGATAGTCCTAGTTTGTTAAACTTTTGTCTATTTACATTCAATTTGCATTTTGCTATAGAATTTTTTCTTAAGTTCTTCCAACAATGCAAAGTAATGCATCGTAACCAAAAAAAATTGGTACCCAATAATATGAAGTCACCCAAGAAGAGTTAGCCATTTAACATTCAAAAATTTGTCACTGTACAATATTATGAATAGGTCAATTGTAAAAAAAATATACTTTAGAATTATATTCTACAATATTAAAGAAAATGATTATTTTGATTTGAAACTAGATTATGGATCTATGAGATTCTAGAGCTAATTAACATCTTTATAGTACTATTGAAAATTCTTCTAAAAAAAGATGAACATATTGATCAATCTATAGATTTTGAGCCATTGACTACAAAAGGGACTTGAATACATTTGGCCTTGGTTGTAGAAATGTATTTTTGAATATAAAATTACATTTCAATAGAGATGGAATTTCAAATTGATTGGTTATCTTCATGAATCTCAAAAGGTATGCTTTCCTCCTATGCATTAGAAAATAAAAAGTAGTCTTGGCTATGAAACCACCTTAAATAGAAAATTAAATGAGGTTAGAGTTCATTCATCTTGAAAACATTTTTTCTAACTACATTTCCACAACTCAATTACTTTGCTCCAAACTATCCCATGAAAACTCAAATAAAACATCAGTGTTAGTGATAGCATCAACTTGTTTTTATAATAATGTGTGAGCACTCTTTTTGCAACATCCACAAAAATCTACCTTTTCGGACCATCTATCCTTTGACATCTTTATATTTTATTAGAAATCACATGTTAGTGGTAAAACATATCCAAAAACAAGAGTTTCTTATAATTTGGCAACAAAGTTTTTTGTATACAACAATTTTGATAGGATATGAATAGTTAAGGCATTAGAAGAGTTTTGGGGTGTCCTAAGCCTATTTCAGGCATGTTCCCCCGTAGTTGTTCCCCGCAACAAGGGGAACAGCCCACTGTCAGAAAAAAATTTCCATAAAATTAAAAAAATTAAAAAAAAATTTAGTCTCCAAATGCAAAAAAAAAAAATTTAAAAAAAATTGGATCAATGATGTGGTAGGGTCTTGGCCATGTTAGACCACTGCGCCGAACCTGTTTCCTGCATTCGCAAGTTGTGATAACTCACAGGCATCCAAAGGCTCCAAAAATCTTCCAATGGAAGTTCCAAATCCGATGTAGTAAACAATTTTATACGACCTATTTTGAGGAATCTTTTATGAAAATGCTTATATGAAATGCAAAAAATTAATATTGGTAGAAATTTTTTTCATGCAAGTGTATGTTTATCACATGTGCAAATAGCAACCTTTATTATTTTTGAAATTTCTAGATATTCTTAAAGTATGCCATTCACTCCCTTAGACTTGACATTCATTCTTCCAGAAACATGGAGACTCATCTTTACATATAGATACAATGAATAGATTAGTAATTGAATCAATACGTACTATAGTTTTTATATAATATCAACTATATTGGTTTGTATTATATTACATAGAATTTTTTTCAAAATTCAACATGTGGACATATAAATCTTCTTTTACATTTTCAAAAAAATGAAAAATTTGAATTGTTGCCTTAATTAGGCAAAATATTTACAATATATACTTACATAAAATCTTTAAAGGACATTTATTTTATATAAGACATGAACAAAATTAATGGATTTAAGGATGGAAGCAAGTTTTAAGTAACAAAATGTACAATAGTTACAAACAATGTTGGTCACACTTTAGAAACACTACAACCTCTACTTGGTATATAGCCATGTCTCAATACTTGAATATACCTATTAGTAATCCCACATACTTTATTGAAATATATTATATTTGATCCAAAATACTAGTGTATAATGGGCTACTATGCATTGAAAAGAGGTTACACACTTATATTCCTTCATTTCTTCCCTCCCTCAACTTGAAAATTTGACAACCATTGATTTTTTTTAAAATCTCTCCCCCCTCCAATGGCGTTGATCTTCAATACAAATATGGTGCGGATATAGGTACAAATATAGATACAAATATGGTACGGCTGCAATACAAGATATGGATATGGGATACGGGATATATCCTACATCAAATGCTAGTTCCACCCCCACCTAAAAATTACAAAGGGGTGGGAGGATAAATTTTTAAAAAGAAAATGGTTTAATCCCTAAATTCCCATTGTCCCCTTGGTAGACAAATCAAATTTTTGAGCAAGTTCCTATGACCTCAGTTTTTGGTGAATTGTTTTGAAACTTTTCCATAAGATAGAAAAACTTATTATCTACGTGGGACTATAATTTTTTATTTCAATTGGTGCCCAGGAGCAAAAGTTATACCATAAAAAGCTTGAAACTAAACTCGGCGTGCAGCACAAAAAGAATCGCAAAAAATCAAAATAAATTTTAACTTTTTTTTTCCTTTGATATGTTTCATTTTTGTCTACATGTGAAGCTTTTATTCGTTCTATTTGGACTAATAATGAGAAAGTTAAAGACAATCTTGTTTTGGGGGCAATTTTAGCATCTTCTTGAAAAAATAACTTTTAGGATTCATTTCTGAATGCAATTTTCACAATTTTTGACAATTTTTTCTAGGAGAATTTTGTGTTTGCTTGCTAGAACAATCTCACCGTTGGTATTATTGTCTTTCAATCCCATCTTGGAGTTATTAGTGGTTTAGTTTTTTTTCCAATTTTGGACCTACTTCTACTTAACATTTTTTTAAAGAATGAAAATCAAGTGTGTGTTTTTTTAATTTTTTTCCTATATTTTCAACTTAATTCTTCAACATAAATTTTTTTTAATTCAAAGTTTGTAGTGCAAAAAAATTCCACAATGGTGGTCAAAGTCATCTAAAATTGAAGGCCAGTGTTCAAAAAAACTTTCTTTTTCAACTTTGAATGCTAATATCTTTCAATCTATACGGTCAAACTTTATGAAATTTTTACCACATGAGCTAAAACAAGTGAAGTACAAGATCCTATGTTTAGATTCTAAAAAGATGATTTTTTTTTGTTTTCCTGTATGAACGCAGCAAAAATGGCAGTTTTGAGTGGTTTTTGACAGAAAAACGGCCTTGGGAATTTAGGGGTCAAATGAAATAAGGGAGGGAAAGGGGTTAAATGAAATTTAAATGAAAAAAAAATTGAAGTTGGAATTTGAGTACATACTTTGTCAATGTGCATTCAAAAGAAGTAGTTACTACTTGCTACAATAATGGGCTATAAAATGCAACTTGAAGACCCATTTTTTCTCTTTATTTCAATAAATTAAAATTAGAAAATTTTCATTTTAATAAAATGCAACTATCCATAGTTCAACTTGATATCTAATATTTTCATTTGCCTTATCAATTTTGGTTTTCCAAATTGTTTGAAACATTCTTTGTTTCTCAATTTCATTATCCTTATCGTGTTAAGTTTCCAATATAGAATCTAGATTGATCATTTGTAATCGATACCTACAACATTTATTTTTACCATTTTTCTAATGATCATAGTTTCAAAATTATCACAAATTTTCTCAATTCAAAAATCTTGAAATTGAAATTATGATAGTAGTTACACCATTACATTAATTCTTAAAGGTCGAAGGAGGTGACCTTAAAAATCATTCTTTTTCATTATTGTGTGAATCATTGGCTTAAAATATTACAAAAGTATTCATTGGAAGTCAAATTACTGTAAAAGACCTCCCTTTTTCATAACAAGATTTGAAGGATGAATAATGGAACTTCTATCCTACTAGAAGAATTCATTGTCATCCATCGAACATCAAGCGTCCATGTTGACGTTTAAGGGTTAATTTGATTAGGTGTTTCCAAAATGTGATTATAATAATGCATTTGGCCAAAACTTCTGTTGCAGGCATATTCGAATTGGATAAAAAAAAATGATATGGTTGCACTGAAATGATCGTTGTCAGACAGGTAAAAGTGATGGTAGCCGTGGCATTGATGTTACTCGTAGAAAAGTAACCATTTTGCCTTTTTCTCCAGCGAAGCAATTCAAAGAGCCCCACGGATGCATGAGAACATGATGGTGACATAATTGAAGTCGTAGTACTGGACCGCTGGTTGGGGGCACTCACTGTACTCGCACTCCTGGTCAAGCAACTTGAGAAAAAAAACTCAATTGAAACTTCTCATTATTATGTATTCACCCAACAAACTTGAAGTCTTACTTTCAACCTCATAGCTGTTAACCCTGATGATACCCGGATGGGGATGGGCCGTAGGGTCGCATCACTAGTGTATTGATTTTGGAAATGTACACAAAGTGATGATGGCAGTTTTAGGCATGGTGGGATTTCCACTGTGCCCACCTTATATGAAAAAAATAATTTTATAACATCTACCTAAAAAGAGTCTTCACCCAACAAACTTCAATTCTTACTTTCAACCTCATAGTTGTTATTCCCTGCTATGTTAGGGTGAACTTAGTGGAGCATGACGACACCAAAAATTACACGATGCCTAAAATTATCATCACTTTGTATACAATTTTGAAATTAATTTGTATTTGTATGGGAGAAATGATTTTAGAACATTTATCCCAACAAACTTCAATTCTTATTTTCAACTTCATAGTTGTTATCCCCTAGCCATACTTGGATGGCTATGGTGGATATGGTGGATAGTATACTAACATGGTGTATAAGGTGGATATACTCAAAATTGCATCCAACCTAAAACTATCATCATTATTCTATATGTATCTCAAAAATTAGTATGTACTTATGAAGAAGAAACAATTTTAGAACATCTACCAAAAAAAACTTTGCCTCTTTGTAACTGTTGCATACAATATTGAAATGCCACATTCTTTGGTGCATTGAAACCTTCTTTCACTTGCCATCAAGGAAAATATGAAAATTTGACCCAGTAATTAGACCCAGTAGCAAAGAGTGGCAGGTTTCCATTGGGGGTACCCACCTTCTCGTCTTCTGGTGGAAACACGGCAACCATTGTGCTGCAAATTTTTCAAATCTAGCTTTAAGTTATGCATAGAAAGACAAGAGCATGAGGATGCACACCCCAAAAATGATGGCCCCTCTTTGGGTTGAGGTGAACTGCAACTGCAGTTGCGCACACCAGACACTGCTGTGAAGGAATCTTACAAAATTAGTAGATTGTCAATAGTTGTACTTTTGGCAAGAATTTTACAAAATATGCGAGATTTCTTCTGGCTCCATCAGTCTGGCAGATGCTTTTGTATTTTTCAGTTGCAAGTTTGTGGTGACCCAAGTGATTTCCAAGATTTGATTCCTATAGTAGGGAGAAATGGACACCTTCCAGTAATCCAACAAAAAGCATCACTAAATTCTCATGTATGCCTCAAAATGGTGCCAAGGAGAGTGTAAATGAAGGGTAATTGGTTCATGAATCACGAGGCTGCTTTAGATCTTCTATGGAATGTGGGTATGCATATACATTTGACCTTCAATCAGTTTGTGTCCCTACCTACATTGATCTAACATTTTGGAGGCTAAAATGTTGAATACATGTAAACTTGGACAAAATTGGGTTGACCTTTGAAAAAATTTGTTCCCCTCCAAGAATCAACCCCAATATATTCATATTATTAAGGTAGATGTACCTATTTATGACAACCTCCCTATAATGGCTTTATAGGGTGACCTATTTGGGACAAGATTAGATGCATTGTTCATTGACAAAAAAAATTGTTTGTATCTTCTTGTCCACTCATCTCTCTTTTTCCTTTCCTTAAAAAAAGAAGTCAAAGCTCAAGTGCTATAATAGATAAATCTATGAGATCGGAATGGGTCAGAATGAAAATTTTTCATTTATATTGAATAAAGTGTTCACTCTTGAGATTTAAGAAAAAAATTCATTTTTCCTCATCCTTATGTCTACATACATTGAGCTCAATTTCTCAATGGATTTCCCATTTCCTATAAACTAAAATGCTTAAGTTCTAAAAAATAGATACCTCGAACATAGTTTGCATGGTAATAGGCTTGTCTATCTTAGTGGTACATGTACTATTTTTGATTTGGAAGGTTTTAATGGGATAGAGAGTGGAGGAGGTATAATTTTTTTTTAAAGTGATCATCCTATGGTAAGTTATAAGTTACTCCCTTTGTCCGACTAATAACATCCAAAAAACTTTCCTATGATGAATTAACAATATTCTTAGTCCTTATGCCAATGATACATGCATTCAAAAAACAAAAATCCATTTCCTAGATTTATGCAAAATCTCCAGCTTGTACCTTCTCATTCAAGCATCTAAAATTGATTTAGAAAGTGTCATATTTGAGCATCATTTGTAAATGTTACCAACTCATCAATCCTAATGATTTAAAGAGTGGTGGTAGCAATGGGATTCTAGAAATATCTACTCCCAACTGAAATACTTACAACAAAAAAACAACTAGCCCCCTTCGTGAACAATTTTGATAGTGCCAAAGAGGTTACCAAATCCATCATTGACATGATTGTTTGAAGCAACAATATGGGCAAGGCCAAGAACTTGCTATCAAAGGGATGTTCCCTAATTGCTCGTGACTTGCCCCCACAAGGTTATTCAATACAACCATTGCCTACTCAATAGTTCAGATCAAAAAATGAAGCTTTTTAGTGGGATAAAAATTGTGCTTGATTAGGAGTTTTTTTTAGTGGGACAGAGGGAATATAAGTTATAGGTTATGACCACTCCTAGGAATCTCCCATTGGCATATATTCAATATTCTTTAAAAAAATCATTCTTCTATGCCCCCTGTCCTGAATTCCTAAGAATCTGCCATTGGCATATATAAACTATTCTTTAAAAGAAATTTATTCTTTTATGCCCTGCCCTGCCCTCCTGTACTCCTCTCCTTACCAGTAAGGTAGTACTTGAGCTCCTGCTGGAGCCGGCTCTCCCCCAAATCCTTTTGCTCCCTTTATTAACAAGGTGTGCAGCCAGGCCTGCCTGCCTGCGCAATGTACATGCGTGTCCATCGGTCCGTCTGTGCGTTTCTTCGATTGCTCCGTGGATTCGTTGGTGCAGCCACTTGCCGGTCTGTCTGTTTGTCTGTTCCTGCTGCCCCCCCTGAAAGCAAGTTCAGTGGCCACTTAAATCACAGTACCAAGCTTATCATAACTTACTTACAGTCCATCCACTGGTCATCAGGCAGGCACCCTGCTCTGCTCTGCTCTGCTGCTGGGCAGGGGAAGCGCAGGGGGCCACTTCCACAACATGTTGGCCATCATCTAATCTGCACTGGTGGCAGCCTTCCGTTCTGGACAAATGGGCACAGGACTGACCTCTTGCAGACAGACAGACGGACAGACAGGAGCCCCCGGGTGGACCTCTTACAGACGGAGCCCCGGAGGCACAGACAGACCTCTCCATCTCGTACCAAATGCTATACTGTGATATGCTATGCTATGCTATGTATGGCATTGTATTTTTCATGAAATCCATGGCAGCAACTGATTCATCACTGGGAGCCAATGCCTACAGGATCACTATGGACCCAAACCACCACTTGTTTAGCTTCTGTTAGTACTGTGTATTAGACTGGTCAAATTTTCATTGATTTTCATGTAGGCACTTGGAAATAGGAGATTTCAATGCACTGAAGAATGTGGCATTTGGATACCATATGCAAAAGTTAGGAAGGAACAAAGTTGGGTTCTGAGGTAACTATGGTAGTCGACCCATTTTTGACCACTTAAGCAATTCCGCATATCTGGAGCATAGGTTTCTTGAGTGCAGGAATCTTCCTATGTGTACAAATAGGGTTTAGAAGAATCCCATATTTTTTCAGAATTTTTTTTTCAGAATTTAATTACTATAAATTTTTTAGTTGAAGATTATGTTCGACCTATTCTTGTCATATAGGTCCTTTCTATTTCCAACAACGGGTTAGTTGCAAAATCAACCAAGAGTGCAGCCAATCGTAATATGCCATGATTGCATTGTGAATTGTGCGATAATTAATTTCCTGCTTTTCTCGTGCTGATTGGAAAGAGTGTAGCCTATATGAAGAGAATGGGTCCTGGTCAGTAATGGTTCAACTACATACACCGAATTACAACCTCTTTCTAAAACCAAACCCTACATATTCTTGCCTAAAATGTACTTCCACTATTCATAAGTATAAGGTAGATTTAAACAACACCTATTTTTTGCACTTGGAGTATTCATAATTTATTCATATAGTGTCCAAAAATGCATTCTAAGAGAATCTAGAATCCCATGTGGACCTTACAAAAAAAATCAATATAATAATGGAAACGATAGTGAATTGCTTATTCGATCCATTTTAGGTGTAGTTACCTTAAAATAATTTCTTCCACATAGGTACATGATTGATTTTGGAGATATATAGGTCAGGTACAAAAACCTTACAAACTGCCTTTTTGAGTCTTTCAAAGATTTGTACATAATATAGAATAACATTGGTTTTTTTGGTCTTGTGTAATAATCACTAGATTCTTACCTAATCCCAATGAAGCATACCAAATTTTAGTTTGAAAAAAGAAAAATTCCATTTTTAGTGAATCTTTTAAGTCAATTTTTGTGGTTTTACTTTAAAATATATTGAAAACAATCAAGGAAGAGTTTTTTTTAATTTGATTGCATGGATACATAGGGGACACCTATACACACACCTTTCATATCAAAAAACACCCCCTTAAGTAACAAAAATATGATCAATAAAGAGTTCAATGAAAAGTGTCGTATGACCAAACTTTGAAGAAATGGATATCTCTATATTTTAACTTGATTTTGGCTAAGTAATTGTACCATCATGCTCAAATGTAAGAAATTAGTTGTTTTTTGAGGGTGAAATAGAAAAATCTAATTACAAAAAGAGATATCTATTTTTACAAAATTTGGGCATTGTTACCCCAATATTGAAATCTCTATAGAAGGAATTGTGAAACTTTTTTGGAGATGCTTATTGAAGAAAATTGTGGAGATATGTAGAGATAATCTACATTCTAAAAGAAAAAATTGAATGGCTCAAATAGGCCAATTGTAAGATTATTGTACGTGACATGTATGTGGAGTAAAGATGGCGGTTCATGTTAGTGGTACATTTGGGGTGGGAGGAAGGAGGGCACTTTATAGCACTACCGCTAAATAGTACTCCCCTTATCCTCAAACGATAATTTGGTTGGATGATATGTTTGGGATTAAGGTTGAAAATAATGTTATTTGAACCCATTTCTAAGTATTTCAAGGAAGTTGTTATCCATTCATTGAATCTTTAAGAACAAAAATGATCATTATTGAGTAACCGAAAAATCATTTTGGAACAAAAAAAATGAAGGGGAACAAGAATATCATTTGGAAAAAGGCACAAAGTATTGTTTATCTAAACAAAAAATTCAAAACTTCAATTGTATATAGGTATGATGATTTGTTAACTTAATAAAGTAAATAACACATAAAGAACAGTTTGTCATTACTTGAGGGAACTTCACAATAATGTGGTCTATATTATTTTAATATTATCTCAAAGACTAATTTTATTTACTTTCATAAAATTTCATATACGTTTGACTAACATACATATGAATTTCATCATTTTTTTCATAGTGATTACACCACATTCACCTATAATTCATCCAATTAATGTGAGGGGGTCTCACACTATTCAAATTCTCACTCTAATTAAATATACTCTATTTTCAAAGTAAAGTGTTGCAACTTTGATAAACTAATGTCATGTGCAAAAATTAGATAAATTAGAAGATTGAGATTTTTTCCCTATGTTAAGGTAAATCAACCTAAGGTAGACGTATCCAATACCAACCACTTACCTAATACCGCCCAAATGTAAGACACTTGTTGATTCTAAAATGAAAATTTATAACACAAGTACATGCATAGTAGTATTGTCATAGATTCTCACTCTAGAATCAATGACAAATGTACATTTGGGTGGTATTAGATTAATGGTTGGTATTGGGTATGTCTACTTATTAGCATCAATCATCCAATTCCAACATCTACTTGTTCCCCCCTTTTGCACAAGAGACGTCATTGATTTCCATAAAGTGCATAATTTGTTTTCTTTGAACAAAAAATTGGATTATATTGTCAGAAATTGACATTGTGTTCATCTTTATTTGTAGATGATTTAACCCTTTGCACCAAAGGGGACCAAAAGTGTCCTCACGTAGTTTTAAGTTCATTTGAAAGTACTTTAACTTTTGCATCCAATGTCTAAATTCTATAAAACTTATTTGAATATTTGCACTCTCTTTTCTAGTTTGTGTGGTAAATTTTTTAGATTAATCCAAGATGGATTAATTCTTTGGAAGCCAATTGAAGTTCACAAGTTCAATTTGAATTCACTAAATTGCATTTGATGGCTAAAACTTTCAAGGCTTGTATCTACTTCATCAATGTTCATTTTCACTCAAATTTGTTGAGTTGTGTTTTCTTTTTGGTCTAATTACATTGTGATGAAGTTTCTTTGAACATTCAAGGTTCAAAACCCTGTGACATTTTTGGATTACAATAAATTTTGGTGACTTGTTTCTTCTCCATCTATTGTCCATTTGTAATAGAGTTTTGGGGAAAGTTGTGCATCAAGTTTAATATCCTAATCTAGTTTGTGTGGCTAAATTTTTATATCAATACAAGAAGTTATGAGTGATTGAGAAGCGTTTTAGTAGAAGGAGGTTCAGCCTTTTGTGTTTTTTTGCAACTTTTCTTGCTATTTTTTGACATTTCAAAGCCATTTTGCAAATGCA
The DNA here is from genome assembly GCA_963969395.1 of Pseudoscleropodium purum. NCBI lineage: Eukaryota > Viridiplantae > Streptophyta > Bryopsida > Hypnales > Brachytheciaceae > Pseudoscleropodium > Pseudoscleropodium purum. Next base: position 33,366,846 of record OZ017795.1, read on the forward strand.
TTGAGTCAATTGAATGATCTTTTTCTTCACTAATGTGTTTATATTTTGTTTTTGAATCACTTCATAGTTTCAAGTTTTTTGATTTGAGTAGGTTTAGAAATAAAATTTCACCTCCAAATGTGTTGCTAGGAAAATTTCAGCATCTTTTTTCAACACTAAAATATTATAATTTTGCAATCTATGCAGTCAAATGACTCCAAATTTGATTCACGTCATCTACAACATATTCACTATAAGATTGTATGGTTGAGATTTCTATACCTTAGTGACATTTAAATTTATAACACTTCAAAAGCAATTATATTTTTGAACCCTCAGAGGCTTTAGGCAATGAATGATTAAGGCTAATAAAGTGATGTGGTTCATTAATGTTGATTAATGTGTGGCTTAGTTGTGAACAAATGCTTGTCAAAACAAGTTGTTGCTTCAAACAATAAAAGAGGCATGACTTTTCGAATGTTAAACTTTGGCTTTCCAAACACTCATCCAATAGGGGGTTATAAGGTCAAGTAAATGATCTTCAATTTTTTTTTACAAATGAATCATGACCAACTGTTTTCTTTTTGGCACCATGGGACTAAATTGCACCATTTCAAAATAAATGTTTACTATTTCATTAGATATATGTAATCTTTTTTTACTCAAAATTTTTAATTTTAATTTAAAATATAAAAGAATTTGCCAAAATTGAATGAAAAAGTGCATGAATATGATTGAAAAGTGTTTTTTTAGGAAAATGCTAAAAAAAATAGTACAAATGGATGAAAGTAGAAATACAATGCTTCACCAAATTTTAACCCCTAAAGTCCCATTGTCCCCTCAATGGACAAGTCAGATTTTGGGCAAGTTTGCAACCTCAAATTTTGGTGAATGTTTTTGAAACTTTTTTGTAACATAGAAAAATTGATTAGCTATGTGGGAATATAATTTTTATTTCAATTGGTGCCTAAAAGCAAAAGTTATACCACAAAAAGCCTCAAACTAAACTCAGCAAGCAACACAAAAAAAAATTTTAAAAATTTTAAAAATTCTCATTTTTTTCCCCTTGAAATTTTATACTTTTGTTTGTATGTGAAGCTTTGATTTGTTCTATTTGGACTAATAATGAGAAAGTTAAAGACAATCTTGTTTTTGGGGCAATTTAAGCATTGGTCTTTTTTGAAAAAATAACTTGTAGGATTCATTTTTTAATGCAATTTTCACAATTCTTTCACAATTCTTTTTGAGAATGTTGTGTTTGTTTGCCAGAATAATCTCACCATTGGGATTATTGTCTTTCAATCCCATCTTGAAGCTATTAACAATTTTTTTTTTTTTTTTTTTTTTTTTCAATCTTGGATCTATTTCTACTTAACAATTTATTAAAGAATAAAAATCAAGTGTGTGTTTTCTTTAATTTTTTTTCCTAGACTTTCAACTCAATTCTTCAACATCAAATTTTTTTAATTTAAAGCCTATAGTGCAAAAAAATTCCATAAATGGCGGTCAAAGTCATCTGAAATTGCAGGCCAATGTTCAAAAAAGCTTTCTTTTTCAACTTTGTATGCTAATATCTTCCGATCTATATAGTCAAACTTCATGAAATTTTTACCACATGAGCTAAGATAAGTGAAGTACAAAATCCTATGGTTAGATTTTTTTAAATGATTTTTTTTGGTTCTCATAGGTGAATCCAACAAAAATGGCAGCTTTGAGTGTTTTTTTTATATTAAAATGGCTTTGGGATTGTAGGGGTTAAGAGTTTAACACTTTCTTATAAAGTAAAAAAAAAGATTGGTCACAACTCTCTATCTAACTTTCCAATAGTTTTATAGTTTTTGCACCAAACTCATTTGAATATTCATATCAATTCCAATTCTTAACGGATTCCTACAACTCCACTTGCTGATTTGAGTCTGCTCAACTAAAGAAATTCTTTTTCTCAGAAAACAATCAACATGCTGCAATACGCACATCAAGCTAGCACAAGAACCCTGGGTGGTGTGGTAAATAATAGGCTTGTTGTACGTCGCAGCGACCTTGGCTATGTGTTATTGCAGGGTGTCAGAAAAGTGGTAGACATTGAGTGGTAGCTTGAAAAAATACACCACCACTTTTTTCATGTGTCCTGAAGATTGTTTGTAAGCTTTCTTTGTTTTTTGAATGGAGCACCTCCGCCCTCCGCCCTCACCCCTCCCACGCTTTCCCCGCCCTTCACCTTTCCCATTGCCATTGCTCGCACACAATGCAATATCAATACAGGTACCTTACAGCCTGGTACTATTGGGTGATAATAATCACAATGATTCCGTGCACCCGAATTTACTGAAAGCACTGGAAAATGACCAATTTTTTTCTGTCCCTGAGTGGGCTCTGAAAAAGGCCACTATTGCATTGGGAAAAAGCTGGAGCACTCACTGGAATAAATTACGGAAGGAATTTGATTCCTCTTGTCTGAAGCTGGGGCCATGTGGCATCGCGTCTGATTACGGAAAAGATTCGTCCATTCATTGGTCCGGTTTGACAATTGGTTTAAGCCGCCAATACAAACCACTTTGAGTCTTGGAGACACTAACCACGAAGTATTGTTTAATCCCTACGTGCTGGCTCCACCATTTGCACTAAATAATAAAAATGGTGTTTTGAGGTATAAGTTATATTGTTCCAATCAATCGAAAAAAGAGCCCAAATACAGACTGAAAGATTTGTTTTTTTGACAGGAGGAATCCAATGGGCAATGTTATACAAGGTCGATTTGTACTAATAGTACTTGTGCTCTTTAAAGTTGTATAAGGGAGGGGGTTGCAAAAGTGACATGGACCTTGCTTGGTTATAATCTTTATGGCATACATTGCAGAATAAAAAAGGTTGGAAAGGTGGACTGCCTTGAACTGAAGCCATCCATTTGGCATCACGTTGTATGAAGATGAAGAAGAGATCAGGAAATACAGAGTGTAAGGTGGAAACACCTAAAATCGACTACTCCTGAAAAACATGACCCTAGGTCATTTTTGAAGGGAAATTGAATAGGAAGGATATCCAAAATGGTGAGCATTAAGGTAGGAGGTCCATAAAGCACCCATTGAAGAGCTAAAACATAATTTGGAGAGGTTAAAATATTTGAAACATTTTTTAAGAAAACTTCCCTTGAAAGACAAGTGGAGTTGGAATTTAATCCAAGTCGTTTCATGTTTTTGGGAGCTTTGTGGAATTAGTTATGAATTTTTGAAGTTGAAACACATTGATCACTACCAACGTCTACCTCCCACAAATGTACACTATTTGTATACAACTAGTACAATGAAAAAGCAACATGTACAAATAGTGTACATTTGAAGAGGTGGATGTTCTTAGAGCCTGAGTGCTTTATGAACCTCCTACCTTAAAAAGAAAGACAAAAGTAAGGTGGAGTTGGGGGCCATTTTGGATAGTGATTAGCTCTATTTATAGTACTATGGAAGTGATGACCCTATCAAGTGATCAATTTGGAGTACACTTTCATTTGTTTTGACTTTTTTTCTATGACATGTTTTAATACTATTAGTGCCATTTCTTAAAATGCATCAAATGGATTTTGGCATCACCTACATTCCCCTTCTAACCTCCTACACCTTGCATCTTTGAAAATTTGTAACTAATTCACAATGCTTTCAAAAATTATGGAACCACTTGCATTTTGATTCATAGTCCTTCAACAAAGAGTGAAAATTGTTGTTTGTTTTGTAGAGCATATTGATTATGCCATAGAGCTTATTCGGGCTATTTTAGGTGTACTTATCTTACTTGTAGTGAGAATTTTTCATGGATTTTGATGATGAATTTTGGATAGTTGTAATCCATGGTATTGAGACTCATTGTGATGAGGTTTTACACAAATTCTAATAAAATTCATTTGCATCATTTTTCTACATTGTTCTTATATAGTACTCGTAGTAGTTGTAGTCTTATGGTCAAAAACAATGTTTTTGAGACAAAAATGTTAAGTGATTCTTGCAATGGCCCCTAATTAGAATGAAGGAGTCTTTTCTTACATTCTTTCAAAGTTCAAATTGAAATATTATTATTTTATTTATACTTGAATATTCATTGTCTGAAATTGACTAATAGAATAAGTATGCACATCTATAATTCCTTAAATTGACTTCTCCTAAATCTATTTATTTTTTAACTCACACTACTAGAGATGCCCAAACAAATCTGTATTCATGATGGGTTCAAGAATACTTTGGTAGGGTATATTTATAGAATTCCTGAAATAAAATTATGTAGTTGAAAGAAGTGCCCTATTGAATTTAATTCATATTGACCTTTATAAAAGTGACAAATCACAATTTAATACCTATGTAAATGGATATTACCAAGTAACATCATATATACAAAATAGACACTAGAAAAATACCTCTTTGCATACAACAAACAAGAGACCACACAATATAACATTAGAATATTGAAATGTTATTATGCAAAGAAAAAAAAACAAAAAAAACTTTACTAATACCATCTTCCAATACTTCCACCGATTACAACACCAAAAAATAAAATATGTAAACCCACATACATATTTACTCCATATCCTGACCACATATTGACTAAATAATGTAATCCCAATAAAGATATTAAAACAACCAAATATACAATCCATACAACATCATAAATCATAAAATTATACAACAATTATTGCCAATAAATACATCCAATATGTAGTATCTAAATACAAGGCCTATGGAACCAATTCAATCCAAACCTTCTTACAAAAACAATAGGTAATAGACCTACGACTACAAAATTTTGAAATAAAATTAGTACAATTATACCAAAGATACCTTACAAGAGATAGAAAACACATAGCAAAAGCATCAAAATCCATCATTGTATAGACACAGTCCTATTCCAATATACAACTGGAAATTTTCAATAGTGATACACAATAATTATATTTCTCATCACAAATAATATGTCTAATACAAATAAAAATAGAAAGCTTGCCACATCTTCAAGAATCTTATATCTTTGAATCTCAAGGACCTACTTTCATCAAAAAATGAATCAAAATAGGTGTAATCCATGCACCTACACACGAAGCTCTAAAACAAGTAATCTATTCGACTAGATTAGACACTAAAAGAGATAACTCAAGTTCCATGACAATATGGCAATCATCGCACAAGAGAACAATTGTACAACAACAAAGACCTAAAAGAAAAATATATCCAAACACACATACTATTGTATAACTTTCAATAGATATAAACAAATATAAAACAATGCTAACTCCAAAACACAAATAGATAATAGAACCTTTAGCAATACATATACTAAGCAATATTGCAACTATTATAATACAGTTACAATCAATTTACAAGAAGAAAACAAACAATAAATTTATGCCCACTTTAATATTCAAAATATATACACAAAAAATATTGGAACAACTCCTATTCCAGTACCAAAAATAGGAAAACCCTAAAAAATATGGAATAAAGTCATACTACCAAAAAATACACTAGAAAGTCACATAAACTCACCAACATATACATCTAATTTAATAACTACAACATAAATAGGAGATGGAATAATAATAGGAGATACAACAAGATATGTAATATACAATAAAACAATAACATTAGCATATTACAAAGCTTCCTTGGATTCTAAAACATACTATGACTAGAACTAATAGCTATTCTAGAAACACTACAAACAACACAAAACAATGTAGACAATATATACATCTTCACATATGGCCTCAACTTACTAAATCTTAGAAATACAAAATTGAAACATCCCACATTACAAAATAACCACCTAGACAAATTGATACCAAAAGAAAATTTAATATATTTAAAAAATAAAATTCAATCTATCTACACAAAGCTAAAGAATTATAATTATAAATGGTAGTGAAGAAATAGAAAAATCAGAAAAAAGTAAGAATTAGACCCCCCTAATGAAATCACAACAATATATCAAAATGCATACATAAGTATATATTGGCTACATAGAGCTAAACTATTCAAAAAAACAAAAAGCTTGCAAATACCTTAAACGTGATCTTAATAATGCATAAAAGAAGAAAAATACATTCAACAAAAAGTTAATGCCATAAAATAGAAATATATAAATAGATGGGTAAACAATAAAAGAATTATGTCTTAACGTATCCAATAATTTTTGGGATAATCTTAGCATTACAAACAAGAAAATAACTTAACTACTCAAATTTAGATTTGAAAAATATATCGGCCACTCCTACAAATACCAATTTTGACCCAATGAACATGCTAGTATTAATTGCAAAATTTGCAACCCATAGGATAAATTTGCAACCTACAAGATATATAGACATATGGTCACTTTTCCTATTAACATTTACGTAATCAAATATACAAAAATCTAGAACAATGTTTTTTGGGCACACATAAATTGATGATGAGTAACAAAACCTCAAGATTTTAATGTCATTAATGCAAGAAAACAATTTACAATCACAAGAATATACAATACCCTCTAGCTACTATTCCACCATTGTATAAATCCAATACACAATTGTCATTGTAGAATAACATAAAACCTTAACATATTATTAGTACTAAATCACCCTCATTTCAATCCATTTCCAATACAGCAATAGTCTGACTTAATCATACAATTCATTGAATTTATATACTACCATCACATATTCTCACAAAATATCAATATATATAAAGAAAAAAATTACCATGCGCTACTAAACAACATTAGATACCATAAATGGAATGTAGTGGCACCATTCCACTAAACAATTATTGCCAACATCAAAAGAGCTATACATTCAATACACAAAAAATTACTATTCATATATGAAGACTAAAACCTCAAAACTAAAATCAACTCCATAAATAAAATACTCTATGAAATCCACCAAAATGCAATACAATACCTTATACATGTCATTCTAACTAAACACAAAATGAAACTCTACCAATCTTTACTCCTTGGCCTCCCATAAAACTTTACCAAATATACCTATCTACAAATAAAATGGAAATGGAAAAATGCTCATAAACAAATTACTATCAAACGCACACATATGCATATTTAAATATGAAAAGAATATCAATAAATAAAATAAATAAAAGTAAATTTTAAAATAAAAAAGATAACTTAAAAACGACAATTCTAGCTCATTATAAAGAAAGCGCCTACAAAGGAACAAACCTAAACTATCATACATAAAAATATTAGCCTATTTTACCACTCTTTATAAATATATTCCAATTCAAGAAGTTGATTGATAACCTCAAAAATATATATTTAAATACGGGTCAAATCACCCTCAAAGGTACCAAAAAATAGGTTAAATGTAATCAAATCTACATTATAAGTATATAACTTCTTTTGAGCTAGGATTTTTTGAAAATAATCTATTAAAAATAAATATTTTAGTCCTTTTTGACTAGTATTTCAAGTAAAATTAAGACTCATATTTTTTTATTCATCAAAAAATAAAAATTCTTTATGAAAGTTTGAATTATAGTTCAAATGTTAGCTTGTTAGGTTTTTCAATGGTAGAAAAGGGGTTTAATTTCTAATGAATAATAATGTGATCGAATTCAAAAATAATTCATGTATATATATAATGATATAATAGAATAGAAAAGGACATTTTTGCTACAATTTGAATAATTTTCCATTTTCTATAATTATTTGAAGTAAAAATATATGAACATCCTTTCCAATATAAAAAATAATTCAAATCATGATCGTGTTAAAACAAAAGTGTTAAAATTATTCACTTCAAGGTCCCTATGTAAGCTATTTTTGGAATTGAATGCTTCAATTTTTCTTAAAGAATAAATCAATAATTTTTCAATAATCAAATAATTAATTAAAAATTAGACTATTTTTTGTCCAAAATTTAATCACTAAAAATACCTTTTTAATAGTTGCATGCTTGGAAAGTATAAATTTTTTGGATAGAAATATCTTTTAAAGTGCTACATTGTAATATGTACATTAAATTTAACCTTGCAGAACTTGGTAATTTACATCCTTTAGACAATTTTTCCTATGGAATTTTTTCTTCAACTTATTAAAGGGGAGCATTGCAATACTATTCATCCATAATTTTATTAAAAGAATGACAGCATCAAAGTAATTTTGAGCTTTAAAAATTCTGAAAAGGACTCAAACTCTTATTCTGGTAAAGTAATTCCATTGAAACCTTTGAGTGTGGTTTGGCTCATATATATGGGCCACTATTTATTAATTAAAGTCCATGGCATAGAGTCTCTCTTCCAAAGGAGGCACTAAAGATGACACCAATGATGCTAGCATGTGTGTGTGAGCGTGAGCTTGAAAGCAGTGAGTGGAGATTGTGTGAGCCTAGAGCCTAGAAATTTAGAATATGATGTAATTTCAAAATTTTATTAAAAAAAAATCAAAAGATTAATTTTTTTTCAACAAAATTTTTTGAATTAAATTTTTTTTGACCTATTACTATATGACCCATAACCGTAGATTTGAAATCTAAACCTTAGGAAGTTGGTACTATTGGATGTTTTAAAATTTATATTATATTCTGAGAGGCTGTGCCAAAGTGGATTGATGAAGTGAGAACACAAATAATTTAAAATCAAATCTAAAGATGGGAGGAAGACAAATGTAATAAAAATGTCATAAGATGTCAAAAATTGTGTACATAATAAAATATCCTTTCATTACAAAAGTGAATACACATTGGAATATAAATATAAGATTTTGCTATTGAAATTTGGAAATTTGGAAGATAATATATTGGAACTATGTATCTACTTCATATTATGCTAATATCTATCAATTAATTTACTCACTTGCACGTCTTGATGATCTTAACTCCAAGAAATACTTGCTTCATTTCATCTAAGCTAAGGGGTAGGAGCATGGATGAATGTATCTATCTTACAATCTAGTTTGCAGAAATAACGAAAGATGTAATAAAGGTGTTTGCAATTTATGTACATGCCGTGCTTTCTAATGGAGGTTCCATTCATACTTCCATAATAGAAACAAGTACAAGATGGAAAATTGCAAAGTATAATGTTATAAATTTTTTGGTTAAGCCCAATACCAGACAAAAGTATAATAATAGTACTAAGTCCAGGATAAGGAAGGAATTTCATTCCAATTATACTTGCGGTAACATTCCTTGTGCTTTTTCATTGATTGCGGTGATTTTTAGTGGGAGCCTTACTACTTCGTCGAACTTGTTTTCCATTTCGAATGGAGGGGATTCTTTCAACATGTGCTAGTTGAGGATGAATTCAAAGCATAGGCTCAAATATTCTAGAGGAGGTAAATAGACGTCAAGGTGACATTGGCACACTAGATCGTAAGCAGAAGCCAACTTCTTCAAGTTCTATGATTTCAACAAGAGTGAGGTTGGTATCTGTGAAAACAAGCTAGACCTTAGGGACCTTAGGTTGGATAAGAATATAGGAACGTTTAGGTCCCATGACACATCATGCAATTTGGTCAACACAAAACCAAAAATCCTCGGTCTGAATAGCTATACCCTTATATTCACGCTTCTGTCTTTTGTAAGTTGGGGTAGCACTAGGTTTGCCATGCCTGACAATCAATAGCTTGCATTTGGCTTGTGTATACTTTTGAATGGTGTGACATTATTTCCTTGACTTGTGTGAAATTCTTGCTATATGCCATTCTGATGTATCACAATTCATTTCTACCAGAGATTGAATATGGGATATGACTATGTTAAACTCTTCAACGACAGTCCTAAGTTGCACTCTAGCAATGACTGATCTAGTTTGAACTCGAGAATGAGAGAAGTTCACCTTGTTAGAACGATGAGAATCACCTTCAGAACCAATTGAATGATCCAATTTTCTTTTGCTAAATCCAAATACCTCTTCTTCCTCCAAGTGTGAAATTCGAGTGCAAATGTTTTTTGCCCCAGGCATTTCACTAAGTGTGTTTGCAATTTTCTTTCTATCTCTAGATGCCATAGCTCTCTTTAATTTCAAATCTTCTTTAAAAGGGCCTTTTCCAGAAAGGCCCCTACAAAGATAAGCTCTATAGTTGGTCATCTGCATAAAGGCTCGAACCCAGTCATTGCACGTGGCAACGAACAAGTTAGACCTGTGTTTGCCAAAAGCTTGCATCCATTTGTTGTACATTGTTTCTGCCAAATTACACGTTGGAATGTTTGCTAGTTCCTCTACTATCAATTTCTCCAAAAATGATCAATGAAATCATTATTCAAATGATTTATTGTTTAGAATAAAAAATAAAGAAAAAATAAAAGTAGAGAAAAGGTCATACCGTTTTCATGAATCCACCTCACTAATGATATCAAAAATGCCAAAATGTGAGCTAATCCTCGAGTTCACAAATTGTTGATTCTGACTTAGTTCCAGAGGAGTACCACCAAGCTCTAATTTTTGAATACATCTTTTCTACCTCGAATATTGATGTTGCATCCTTGTATTGCCTGCAAAGTCAGATATGTTGGTGTTGGAACTCTTTGGCAATTAGCTTCTCTGTGTGCTTGTGCATGCTTGTTGCCCTATGAAATAAGTAGGTTCTTTTACGATTCACCATTGGAATGGATGGATTCCTTGACCCATATACAATGCGAACTGCATTAAAATTGGTTTGAGCACTATCACACATAAATCCCTTGAAGCTTTGATTTGATCTTCCATTTTGTACCATAACCTTATTCAAGCAACGCCAAAAAATGATTTGGCCTTTGGTGCCCTTAGTTTGTATATCACAAACGGCGATGGTCATGACTTTGCAATAAGTAGACTCATAGACGTGACAAGTAATAGTTGTCTATAAATTTATCCTCTTTATATGATCAAACATGATAAAGCAATTCTCGAGGTTACCGCTTGATTGCATTTATTGTACGAGATCAATTTCAGTACCAAGTCCATCTACAAGCATTTTGAACAAATAGACCTTCTCTTGTCCTTATTCAAGAAACACACTAACGTGGATATACTCCATTTTGGCACGTCCCTTCATGTCAAGAATTTGATCAATTTTGCCACCACCCTTGTTATTGCTTCAAAAAGAAGATATCATATTGCGTACATTTGGTGAGCTAAAGAGTTGGAAATTATCCATAACATTCTCTAACACATTGCCATGGAGCATCTCCTTTGGTTTTGTTCCATTATAAATAAGAAATGTATCAAGGAATTCCTTGCTTGCTGCCATGGTAATAGCGGAAGTTTTGGTAGTTGGAGTTCTAGCCACTTCGGGAGTGATCAATCTAATGATTGCTTCAAGAAACTCTCTGCATTGGCTATTAGCAATTGGATGCAAATCGACATCTAAATGGATGCATGCACATGACAAATCTCGACTTCTAAGTATATAATATATTTTCGAGTTATATAGATTGAGGCAAGTAGGAGATTGTCTACACTTTAGAAAGTACAGTAGAATCTGGTGGAGGAATTTGACTTGGGCTAAAAGGATGTCTGGTAGTCCCAATCCACTCAATTTCGTTACTTTTCAAAGCTTGCATGCGATAGTCACATCTTGGATTCTCACAGATCAAGTGCCCAATACAAAGTGACTTTCTAAACTTTAAACCTAAGTCATTATGAATGTTAGATGTCATGGTACAACATCATGTGTGATCATCATACCGCTTATCTATACCTTCTATACCTCTAACTCCACATGTAGATCCACGACATGGCGGCAACTTGAAAAGAACATTCCCATCAAAATGAGGTGGGAGAAACTGGACCTTCTAATATTCAATGGAATCAAAATCAATTTGGGCAAGTTCATTCCATGATCTGAGCATAGAAGACAATTTGCAAAGGTACTGTAATACACTTAGAAAATCGTAATGATTGGGAGGGAGAAGAGAATGAGAAAATTCAGATGATGCATGACTACTAGGGATAGTGTGGAAGGTAGTAGGAATGAATGAATCCATTGTGGATGGCAAAGCAACATTTGAAGAGGAAGGTTGATAAGCTTTAATTGGAGTCTTGCCTTTCGAATCACTAGATAACTCTATGACTGGTTTTAGAGACTCGCATTTTACATTGTTGACAGTGAACAAAATATCATTTTGGGAACATCCATTATCTAGAGATTGTAATTTTATTAGTTGTAATATTGGACGTTCAACATTGGACTGATCAGAAACATGTGTTTGTATCTGAGTTGAAATTGGCAAGAATTCAGACAAGAGACTGTAAACTTTGTAGCACCTTGTTGGAAGAAGTCAATAGAATCCTTTTTGATCGCTACATCTTACCTGCAAGATAGTTTCTTTAACAACACCATAGTCACCTTGAATTTCTTCTTCTACAATGATAAAAGAAGGGGAGAATCCAAAGCAGACATGAAGGAGATGGGCAGGCACATGTATATAACCTTCACTCCCTAAAGATAAAACAAATGGGACCTCATGACCTCTAGCGACAATACTAGCCATAGTGAAGTATAAAAGAAATAAGTGAGCAAGCAATAACACTGAAAATGAAGAAGAAGCAAGCAATTATATTTGAAAGTGTAAGGGTTGTGAATATAAAGAAAAGTCATTCCAAATGAATAAATTGAAATTTGAATTTGGATTGATAATGTGAGGGCTTGTTATTACATATCATATACAGATTTGATACAAAGGAAGGTATATCAAGAATATTTGAAATGAAAGTAGAGAAGGCAACGTACTCCATGACATTAATTAGAAAAGGACATATCAATCTTTGTGAGACCATATTGATAATGCATGAACAGGTACTAACAAAAGATGGTGATTCACCACATGCTTGTAATTATAATTTCATATTTGGAGACTGCTTAAGAATCTTGTATTTGATTATGTTATCAATAGCAGACCACGTAAACTGTCGATTAGTAATGACATAGAATTTAAATCATGTAGAGGGGAGCTTCTAAAATCTCCTAAAATATAAGAGTTTGCAGAGTAGAATGAAGTAGTATGTAGAAATGCATGTTTCAAAGAGTGTCCGTGATGTAGTTTTGAGGACGTTGATATTTTAATGTATTGCTAGTTGATTATTTCAAATGCATGAAAATTTATCTTCTCCATTATTAGCATTGGACACTCGAAGTGAGGGTAGGAGAAATAGAAGGAGGAAAAATAACTTTTGTTATTTGAGTAGAAGGCAATTGTTAAGGGCTAGAATGATTACACGGTTGCCTCGAATCACTGTTGTGGGAGCATGAAAACTCAATCTAGATAAATTAGTCTGGACTTAGGGTAGATAGACTTGCAAATTTTTATTTCTTTATAATTCCTAGAGATTTTTGCTACACTACGATTATGATAGATATAGTCAGTTTCTGGATTGCTAAAAACATTAGTATTATTACGGAAACAAATCCGATATAGATTTAGGATTCGGAAAAGTATTGGATTCCTGAAACCTATGTTCTGGACTTTTGGTCTAGGAAACTAAGAGACTATTAGGGGAACGGTCTTCTACCCGTTCTCTGCCAAGAAATGTCGACCGCGCACCGAGTACTTAAACCCATCACCACTTCTCTTTCTCTTCTTCTTTGCTTGTTAAACTTTGTGAATATATAGCTGAGAGAAAGAGTGGTGAATTATCAATTGAGATAGGAAGAGAATGGAAAGATCAATACTAGAATAGATTATTAGTTGTCGGTGATTTATGGCAGTGGTTGTAGATCTGGTTGCATGAAAATCTAGAGTTGTAGCCTGGATGGTTTGTCCGGTTATTCCTTTCGATCTGACTCACCTAGCTCAATTAGAGGAAGACCTCATGTGTATCGGGTGTGTTGGATTGTTAGATAGATTGTAGAGTATGAAAAATGAGGAGATGTTTCAAGAACTCATTTATGGAGTTCCGAATCAGTACAAGTTGATAGTGAGAGGTTGACTTATAGCTTGGACGGAAGACATGTGGGCGGATGTCTATCTATTTAAAAAAAATGGATTCGGACTAACCGGAAGAGTGGATAAGTACGTAGTCGGAAAGTTCCGGAGTGAGTCCCACTTAAAAGAGGGTTTTGCTATTAGTGACTGTAAGAACGAGAGGCATAGACAGGTACTAAATTTTCTAATTCTGATCTTGTATCCAGAAAAACCTATCTGGGTTATGGTCACGGTAGCTAACACCATTTTTGAGGCTTTCGAGGATCAGATTGTCTATTGGGGGAGAATAATTTAAAGAGTAGTAGGCAAAATGGCAGAGCACGTGGGCCAGACAAAGCACAACCCTATCACCCCGTATTTGTTCCACCTCTATCACCACAAGGAGGTTTTGAGTGCAGAGGAGACGATTCAGTACAACACCGAAATTGAGATCTTGAAGTATGGCCTCATGGATGAGCTGGAGAAGGAGGAGAAGGAATTGGAAGAAGAAGAGCAATTGGAAGAAGAAAAAGAAGTAGTGGACCAGAGATGAAGGAAGTCTATAGATCCGGCTGTATGGGGGAAGGCGCTAACCTTGGAATGGGAAGAACTGATTCCAGATCCGGAATATCCCTAAGAGCTAGAGTTCTTTGAAGCCGGAATCTAGTGGATGCAGTAGGCCAAACAAATGTATGGCAACTTAGAGGATTATGTGCTTCTTATCGCGGGCGAACTCAAAGTGGAGTTAGACCAAATTTTGGAGGAGATTTGGATACGTCCGGACTGGAAGAGTTCTGAAAGAAGAAAGAATAGATTCGGAAGTTGGAAGAAGAAAATGATAGCCTCAAGTCCCAACTTGAGTGGACGGAGGGGGAAGTTGAACGCGGCGAGACAGAAAGAGACGGAGGCTCTTTGATTTGTCCACAATCTTAAGGAACTTGCTATAGTTCTGGAGCATACGGTGATCCAAGTTGAATTCTATATTGCTTGGTTGGAGAAGGAAGGACACATGACCGGATCAAAGATGGTAAAGATCCTGGTCGACTTTAAAGCCTGGATGGGGATTGTTTTGAAGGACATGTATAAGTTGTTGGGATACTTAAATCCAAAACGGGCTATCGACTTAGAAGGGTTTCCGAAAGTCCTCAAGAGCATCTTCCGGGATACTCTAGTTCAACAAACTCTAATTTGGTAGGCTTCTAGTGGTCTGATTCAGCCACAATCGGAGGAACTGAAGTCTATCTTCACTTTAGTGGTGGGTCCATCAAGTAGTCAAGCACAGACTTCATTAGGACCAACAGTACTGGAGCCGGAGAAAGGGGCAGGTGAGAAGTCTATTCCGGCAGAGCAAGGAATTTTTGTCCCAATTTTTCTATCATTTGGGAAAATCATGGCCAGAAAGTTCATGGTATCTGGATTGGTTGTTTCTGGCAACCTTGACGTATGGATTGGAATAATGATGGATTCAGCTTGGTTTCATCCGCAAGATTTCTCCCATATTTTAGTAATCGACACCAAAGCGAGATCGTGCTAAAATTGAACTAAGTGAGAAACCGCAAGCTAAGGATTCAGAGATTAAGGAGGCGGAAAAGGAGGTATTGAAGTCCAAATTTGAAGAAGAGACGGAATTTGAAGACTCACCTCTAAAGGTTTCACATAAGCCTCAAACTCGGTCATCAGCAAAAACACACTAGTGAAGGCATCAATGAAGACTCTGGGTAGTCAAAGCGGGAGTAGCTCAAAGAAAGTACGTTGGGGGAGGTAGCTCGTAGGCTGTCTCCACTTAGTTAGGATTTTTTTAGGTTCTGCAACGGGTTTTCTAAGTGTAGGCCCGGATTCCAAATTTCTAGGGATTCCGGATTCTTAGGAATCCGGATTTTTAGGGACAGTTGGGCTGTGAATAGTTTTGATATCCCGGATTGTTGACTGCTTGGTTGCCTTGATTTTTGGAGTGTCTTTTGGCTTTTTAGGCATTGACTTTGGTTTTGTTTTTGTTTTTAAGGGCGGGCAAGTTTGTTGCCCTCTCATTCCATCCTAGTGATTATTTTGTTGTATTTCATTTTCTTCTTTAATTTGAATCACTTGGTGAACCTTTCTGGCTCCAACCGTGTATCCGGATTGTGTTGGTTTGGTACTTGGAGTGTTGAAAATGTGAGAAGGACGGGTGAAGAGGAATCCGGATTTCGGATAACTGGATTGGATTAAGGGTGTGCTATTGTAATGCTGTTAGATATAAGACGAAGGAACTGCGCATGGTGTCTTTAAACTATCGAAATGGTAATCCAGTTTCTAGTAAAGAGTAGTGTGAGTGTAGATCTGGAATTAAAAACAATTATGTGCGAAGATTAGTGACCGTCAAAGGAAACTCCCACTCACTAGAAGGTCTGCCAACCTTAGGATCCATCTTACACCTAGAAGAATTATCTCCTTATCAGTTTTGGGTGCTTGAGATCTGTCATTTTAGTAAGGAGGAGAAAATGCAATTCTGAGTGACTTGCATTCTAGATCGGTCATCTAGAATGTTATGAAGATCCAGATCTACCTTTTGTGCTACAACACCTTGAGTACTTGGGTGTTTGATTGTTTGTTTGTTTTTATGTGTGTAGTGAGTTAGAAAAAGAGTAGTGAAGTTCCTATCCCTCGAAAGATCAAAAGTGGACCCTCTAATGGTAAAACAAAGAAATTAAAAACTAGTGTATTGAGAGACGTAACCGGAAACCAAGTGATACCAGATTTGGATTAGAATCCGGATAGTAGTTGATTCCAGAAAAAGAGTGGAATAGAATAGTCGGTAGAAGAGAAAATGACCATCTAGATACTGAAGTTTGGGAACACATCTGAAATTCCCTGGGATGATAATTTGTGTCATCTTATCACGTGTTTGTATGTAAAGATACTTATGCCTAGACTACACGTGCAACAACTATAGTTGATTTGTCGAGTACAACGAGGAATTTAACATATGAAGGTATTCTTTCATGTGAAGCAAGTAGGGAAGATATCATAGAGGCCAAATTCATTTTATGTGAAGCTCAACCAGGTTTTGCCTTAAGTTGTTGTGATTAGAATCAATACATTAACGAAGAGGAGGAAGAGGAAGAAGAAGTAGACGAAGAAGAAGAGGAAGAACAAAAAGAATAACAAGCACTACTAGCATCAGAGTTGAAGGTAAATCTTAGAAGTACAAAGAAAATGGTAAGGAAATAACTATCCCAAGTGACATTACCTTTGTATGTATGTGAAATTATTTTTTAGATGCAGATTTAGCAACTTTGCATCATTTTTTGCGCATTGGACGCCTGATTCCAACGGTGTATAGGATGTAAAAAATGGATACATATTGAGTCTTTTATGGCCTAAAAACTAAAAGAGCATCTTGAAATCTTTCTTGAAATCTTCCGATTTCAAAGAATTTTAGTCAAAATCCAACACTTTTATTTTTAGCAATTTATGCCGATTTTTGTAAAATTGGAGAAGTGTCAAAAAATCTTTAAAAAAATTGGAGTGAATTTGACCCGTAGAATCTATGGGTATAAATTTTTTTTGGCTTAAAATCTAAAAAATTGAAGAAATTATTCAAAAGATTCCTTAGAGATATATCTACAATCTCTTCCTTGTTTTTTTTGTTTTTTTTGGACTAGTTTCAACCTAAACCTTGTGTTGCCTTTGAAGGTGCCAAGGCAACATTCCAATGAGGAGGAAGAAGAAGAATCAATGGAGGAAGGGGAAGCTACTACCATGGAGAAGGGGAAAGCTGTAGCGGAGTTTGAGCAGCAAGGAGGCTATGGAGAAACACTAAACAAAGCAAATGACAGGACAAAAACTACACGAAATGAAGCAAATTCAGGTGCGTTGCTTGATTTTGGATTGCCTTCTTGGACCCTAATTGTTAATGGCTATGCTTTTTAAGCTTTAATTTGCTTTCATGTTAGATTATAAGTTGCTCAAATACTTTATTTTTTTTGGACTTCACAATGGACAATTGTTAATGGCCATGCTTTCTTCAGATTTCAATTTAGGGTTTCAAATACGTTTTCAGAATGCAAATTTGTTTCCACGATATGTTGGAGTAGTTCACAGCTAAATTTTCAGCCCTCCTAGAACCCCAATCGTTGACGGCTACGGTTTTGGAGGTTGAAATGAGTTTTTGCGTTTTCTCAAAAACTAGTTCACTTCTGAAATTTTTAGCCCTCTTAGACCTCCTGCCATTAACGGCCACGCTTTTGAAGGTTCAAATAAGTTTCTACGTTTTCTCAAAAACTAGTTCACTCCTAAAATTCTCAACCCTCCTAGACCCCTAGATGTTAACGGCCATACTTTTGAAGGCTCAAATGAGTTTCTGCGTTTTGTCAAAAACTAGTTCACTGTTGAAATTTTCAGCCCTCCTAAACCTCCAACCATTAACGGCCACGCCTTTGGAGGCTCAAATCATGGTTGTCATAGTGGACGGACGTCCGATTCGCCCGTCCATTAGAGGTCCCGCCCGTCCGATATAGTCAATACACAATTGACTTTCTGATAACGGAAAAATAGGCCACGTGGATGCCATGTGGATTAAAGAACATGCTGGGCGCGGACGAGATTGTCAAAGCGCGGACGAGGTGACGTGTCATTTCGCAAAATTGCACAAGTTACAAAATTAAAGTCGTCCGGATTGTCCGTCCGTCCCGTCCGATGACCCTAACTCGCCCGTTATGACAACCATGGCTCAAATGAGTTTTTGTGTTTTCTCAAGAACTAGCTCATTATTGAAATTTTTAGCCCTCCTAGACCCCTAGCCATTAACAACCACGCTTTTGAAGGCTCTAATGAATTTCTAAGTTTTTTCAAAATCTAGTTCACTTATAAAATTTTCAGCCCTCCTAGACCCCCAATTGTTAATGGCCATGCTTTTGAAGGCTCAAATGAATTTCTACATTCACTTAAAAACTAGCTCATTGTTGAAATTTTCAGCCCTTCTAGACCCCTAGTAGTTAACGGCCATGCTTTTAGAGGCTTAAATGAGTTTCTATATTTTCTCAAAAACTAGTTCACTATTGAAATATTCAGCCGTCCCAAGCCCCAAGCCACTAACGATTACACTTTTGAAGGCTCAAATGAGTTTCTATGTTCTCTCAAAAACTAGTTCATTGTTGAAATTTTTAATCCTCCTAGACCCCAACTGTTAACGGCCATGCTTTTGAAGGCTTAAATAACTTTCTACGTTTACTCAAAATCTAGTTTATTGTTCAAATTTGTAGCCCTCTTAGACCTCGAGCTGTTAACGGCTGCGCTTTTGAAGGCTCAAATGAGTTTTGTTATTTTTCAAAAACTAGTTCATTGTTGAAATTTTCAACCCTCCCAGACCTCAACCGTTAACGGCCACGATTTTAGAGGCTCAAATAAGTTTTTGCGTTTTCTCAAAAACTAGTTCATTGTTGAAATTTTCAACCTTCCTAGACCTCTAGCCATTAACGGCCACACTTTCAAGGCTCAAATGAGTTTCTATGTTTTCTCAAAAACGAGATTATTGTTGAAATTTTCAACCCTCCTAAATCCCAATTGTTAATGGCCACGCTTTTAGAGGCTCAAATAAGTTTCTACATTTTCTCAAAAACTAGTTCATTACTGAAATTTTCAGCCTTTCTAGACCCCCAGCAGTTAACAACCACACTTTTGGAGGCTCAAATGAGTTTCTACGTTCATTTAAAAACTAGTTCATTGTTGAAATTTTTAGCCTTTCTAGACCCCCAGCAATTAACGGCCACGCTTTTGGAGGCTTAAATGAGTTTCTGCATTTTTTCAAAAACTAATTCTTTGTCGAAATGTTTAGCCCTCCTAGACCCTTAGCCATTAACGGACATGCTTTTAGAGGCTCAAATGAGTTTCTACATTCTTTCAAAAACTAGTTTATTGTTGAAGTTTTTAGCCCTTTTAGACCCCTAGCTATTAACAGCCATGCTTTTGGAGGCTGAAATCAGTTTCTGCGTTCCCTCAAAACTAATTCACTTCTGAAATTTTTAGCCCTTCTAAACCCCTAGCCGTTAACGACCATGCTTTTGAAGGCTCAAATGAATTTCTACATTTTCTTAAAAACTAGTTCATGGTTGAAATTTTCAACCCTCCTAGACCCCCGACCATTAACGGACACGCTTTTAGAGGCTCAAATGAGTTTCTACATTTTCTTAAAAACTAGTTCATTGTTGAAATTTTCAGCCCTCCTAGTCTTTCAGCCGTTAATGGCTATGCTTTTTGAGGTTCAAATGAGTTTTTAGGTTTTCTCAAAAACTAACTCATTGTTAAAATTTTCAGCCATCTTAAACCCCAGATGTTAACGGCCACGCTTTGGGAGGCTCAAATGAGTTTCTATATTTTCTCAAAAACTAGTTCATTGTTGAAATTTTTAACCTTCCTAGACCCTCAGCCATTAATGGCCACGTTTTTAGAGGCTTAAATGAGTTTCTGTGTTTTCTCAAAAACTAATTTATTTCTGAAATTTTTAGCCCTCCTAAACCTCCAGTCGTCAATAGCCACGCTTTTAGAGGTTCAAATGAGTTTTTGTTATTTCTCAAAAACTAGTTTACTGTTGAAGTTTTTAGCCCTCCTAGATCCTTAGATGTTAACGGCCACACTTTTGGAGGCTTAAATGAGTTTCTGTATTTTCTGAAAAACTAATTCATTGCTGAAATTTTCAGCCCTCCTAGACCTCCAACTGTTAGCGGCTATGCTTTTGGAGGCTCAAATGAGTTTTGGAGTTTTCTCAAAAACTAGTTCACTTTTGAAATTTTCAGCCCTCTTAGACCCCTAGTTGTTGATGGTCACGCTTTTGGAGGTTCAAATTTGCTTCATGACATGGCTGAAATTTGTCTACTGCTCAAATCTTTACTACCTACCTACATCCTAGCAGTTATTGGCTACACTTTTAGAGACTTTGATTTCTTTTATATTATGGCTGAAATTCCTCGAATATTGAAATTTGTCTACTTTGGAAATTTTTGGTACTTTCTTATATCCCTAGCCGTTAATGGCTACACTTTTAGAGACTCAAATTTGTTTCACTAGATGCTACATATTTGTCTAATGTTGAAATTTTGGAACCTTACTATATCCTAGCCATTAACAGCCATGCTTTTAGACACTTAGGGCCGCTTTACACATGGCCCAAGGTTGAGAGTCCGTCGGCCTCTACCAATCAAATTTCAGAAATCTTTGACTTTGGCCTCTCGACCCTTTACACAAGGCCGCACAATCCAAAGTCCATCGCCCTCTAAAATGCCTACATAGAAGCCTAAGCTCCTACATGGCAATGGCCTCACGACGGATTTTCAACCAAAGTTTGGGTTGCTACAAAGTGGCGACCCAAACTTTGGTCAAGAGTTCGTCAAATTGCCCATTTATTGTCTATTTTTTTGGACTTTCGCCTAAAGTTTGGCCATGAATTCCCACGGCCTCTCGACTTGGTCGACCCTTGTGTGAAGTGCCGCTTAGATTTGCTTTCGTGTTTTGGCTGAAAGTGTTCTAATGCTGAAATTTTTCAATCCTTCTACACCCCAGCCATTAACGGCCATGCTTTTACAGACTTAGATTTACTTTCATGTTTTGGTGGAAATTGCTCTAATGCTGAAATTTTTCAGCCCTTCTACACTTCAACCATTGACAGCTTAAGTGTTCAATTATATATTCTACAATGCATATAAGAAGCTACTACTTCTTCTAATATTCATTTATATGTCATTTCAGAGATGTTGACTCCAATAGATCCACAAGTACGAGGATTAGGTACTTTATTTCAACCTTTTTCAGAAGATCAGTTGGAGGTAGAATTGCATGGCTTATTGAAGGAGACTGTCAACATTTTTTTTGTCTTGAGCGGTTGAGGTATCAACCATAGGCAAAATCGAAAATCAGTATTCCTTTGTATCATATAATTTCTTTACCAATTATAAGACCTTTTTTGAAAAATGAAATCATGAATCTAGCTGCACATTTTGTTACTTGTGGTTACATGGAGGAGAATGGAGTTTTTTATGTGGCTTTGGAAAACAATGAAGGGAAGATAGTTGACATCATGGATGATATTGTGAAATCGTGGAGTGACAATTGGATGCGGGCTAATGCTATGTTTGAGAAAGAATTGCAAAATGATGAAAATCTCAAAGTTTTTTCTGATAAGATGTTCATGGTGTGGGATGGCAACCAATGTTTACAAGCATGGTTACTTATTATCAACCATGATCATGTCAATGACTTTACATGACATTATGCTGTTGAAAGTATTATTTTGGAAATCAAAAGCGACATTGCAACTATGTTGGCAGCATTGCATGAAGTCAATTGGTAATCTCTTCTATTTCTTTATCAAATTTGATTTCATTTTACTACTTAGATTTTTAAGCTTGTTTGGTTTAGACCATTGTAATTCTTAATATTCTACTTTCTTGTTGGTTTGATATTCACTTCGCACATTTTAACACAATGAATTTTGTTTTGACAGAAAAAACCAGAAATCTCATATATCTATCAACCTTGTTCACAAGCTTTATCGCATTTAAAATATTGCTGGGCAACTATTCTCATATTTTAAAAACCTTGTCTCTAAAGAAGATCTTATTGCAACTGAAATCAAGTAGAAGTCAAAACAAAGAAGTTGGTTCACTTTTATTATTGAGTCTTTAAATGAAGTCTTATATTAGGTTCATTTTTAATATTTTCTTTATTATTTTGTATTTGAATCCAATCTTTAAATTTTTATTTTGTTAATTTTAGTTAATATTAGGTTGCTCTAACATGTATAACATTTATCATCATATGCAATTTTTCTTATTCTCATATACCATTTTTTTATGCAACAAAAATTGGGAGATGCTGTTACTATTGTTCAAAGGAAATTTTAGGAGAAGTATCCAAATTCAATAGATTGGACTTTAGCGACAGTTCATGAATGAGTTTCCAAAGTTGTTGACAAGGTAAAGATAGCTTCTCATTTAGAATTGAAGAAGCAACTCCCCATTACAGATCCAAAGCATGTGACAACATTTTTGGAGCAAGTGAAGTATCACTATGAAACTTATGATGAAAGTCCAGAGATGACTCAAAAAAATTGTGGATGTTAGCAATTTCAACAATGGATGCTTCTATAAAGGTTAAATGGCTAGAGAAATGGAATAAGTTTCCCACTCTTTGTAAGGCTCTCAAATTCCCTAAAGGAAAATTCAACGACATTGACTTCCCTGAGTAGCTTCATAAAGCTACATGGTGGAATTAGGTCAATACTTTTCTTTCCTTCTTATTCTTTTAGTATTGTTTCTTTGAACTTCTTCATTCAATTGTTACATTCTTCTAATTGAAATTTTGTATGTGGCAGTTGGCTATTGAGACAAGATAGCTTTCTAATACTATAATAGCTGATTTTGGAGTATCTATTAACTATCTTTCAGATGATATGGATCCTTTGCCCACTATTTTTGATTATGTGGAAACAATGTGCATATTATTGTGGGATACTACCTTCTTTTGTGAATTTGTTGTGGATAAAAAAATCTACAAAAATCATAAGATTGATAAGCAACTCAACTTCAAATCAGCTATGCAAAGAGTTTTATATAGGTACTTTAAGTATGTCCTTTTTCCTGCTAAAGTCATTTTCAAATCTCCCACTTTTTTTGCAAATTATTTGGACAAAGAAAGTGAAAAGTACATATTCATTGAGGGGATTATGAAGTCTTGAAATCCCATACATTTAGAAAAGTGTAGATGGTATTTGGATTGTTCCCTTAAAAAACCTCTTACTTTTGACATTGTGTTTTGAGATTCTATTGAACCTACTCTCAAAAGTACAATTGTAGATGTTTCTAAAACAATGGACAAAGATGCAACCAAGAAGCTTAAGAAGACAAAAACAAAGAAGTTAGTGGTTGAAGTTGATGATTTTGATGAAGATGTTTCAATTTAAGACACTCTCAAAAACCTTGTTGTTATTGAGCCATCTTCTTCAAATGTTGAGGTAATACCTCCTCTTTCAAAGCGACAAAAGACAAATTCTACGCTTGTGGTTTTAGTGCCAATTTCCTCTTCTATCTTTGAGCTACCTCCCAAGCTTAAAGGTATGATGAGTACTTTGGCTCCTTTGTCTACAAATCATACATCTTTAGATTTAATCTTGAATGATTCATTTGTTAAAATTATCGAGGAGAAGAAGAAGAATGGTATATTTGGAGCACCATATGATGACATTGTGACTTTTCTATCAAAAGTGAATTCATTCATATTATTGGGTTTCTTTTTTAATTCATACTTTCTTGTTATGAAACCTTATATGTTTTATATAATCCATGTCTTTCAATTCTTAATATTTTGTGGCTTTCACACCTTCAATCATTAATTGAGATGAACTTTTTGAAATTTCTCTTTGTAGATTGATAGACGCAGAGAATTCTTTTTTGATGACAAATTGCAAAACAGACCTACTGTGAATTTCATCATTGCAGAATATCTAGATTGTCTTTCAATTCTAGGGATCTCAAATCTACCATCTCAAATTCCGCCTTAGAATGCCAACATTCCAAATGTTTTGATTGTAATGATGGTATTTTCACTTACCTATCTTCACGATGATAGAACATTCCTTCTATTTTATCTTGACAATTCTATAGTAAAGAGAGAAGTGGCAAGATTCTTCAAAAACTACAAGTTGAAGATCAAGGATGAGTAGACCATCATTAACTGCTTACATTTGGCAAATCCTACGAACCCATCTAAAAATGTAAGTAACAATTTTAAATTTTCATTTCTAGCTTTCATTCAACTTTTATTGCATTTCTTTTAATTTTATGTGCACTTTCTCATTTGATTTTCAGACTTTGAAGTTTAAGGCTTTATTGTTGGTTCGATCATTTGCCTCCTCTATTGCAAAACAACCTCATGAGCTGAGCTTGTCATTACTGCTGATCCTTCCATTACCGAGATTGATTTAGACATAAACGACGTCCTCTTCAACTGCATTATTACGACAACTCAATTATGTAAAAAGGGAGACGACAAGCCATGGAGAGGTGCTAAGGAGAAGTCAAAGGTTTTAATGAATCTTTTTGTTCATGGCTTGAGTCCTGTAGGCAACATTGTGGCAAACATGACTGCCTCTACAAGTATTATTAACTACAATTTTGAATTACATTTTTCTTTATTTTATGTTTGATTGTTGTATCTACACTTCAATTTTGATGTCTTCATAATTTTGTATTATGTTTCATGCAGGTTCTTCTAGTAGAGCGGCTCATTCTTCTAATCGCCATATTTTAGCATTGGAAAGTGATGCCAAACTCTTTAAAGAGGTACTAAAGCCTCTTCAAACACCTATAAGTGTCTCCAAGACTGTTGATTCTATTTCACATGATGGTATGGAGATTGATGATGATTGTCCGATTGAAGATGTCACACTACTTGACTTATATAAGTAAGTTTTATTTTTGTTTTTGTTTTTCAACAACTTTAGTTATAAATTCAAAACTTTGTATTTTAATTTGCTACTATATACTCTAATATATGGTTTGTTGTTTAGAGTTTGATGAATCTATTACCAAAGCAACCTTTATTTTTTTATCGGCACCCTAGATTTCTAAAAAGTCCTTCTCTTAATCCCCGTGGCCTCCTTGTTTATGCTGAAGATTTAACATTAAATTATGCTAATGTTTCATCTGATTTATTTTCATATTTTCTATCACCTCATAGATCTTATGATCCTAGAGTATGTTCTTATTTTGATTTCAATGCATCTGAGTCAAACGATATCTAAGTTTAGTTTTATGATTTGGTATTTGATTTCTATTGTGTTGTTTTTTAAATTGAATTTGTCTATGTGTGATGTGGCAACAATTCTATTCAATGGCCTAAAACTTAAAACTATACCCAAATAAAATATGAAATCATGAGTCTTAAATCATACTCCAACACTAAGTTTTATAAAATTCTACAAAGTAAAGTTTAATTTGGAATTCAATGGCACTACTAATCTACTATCATTGGATTCATTATGTATTCTATTGTTTAGAAACGATTTTTATTTGTAACCAAATAAAATTTGAAAAAGGATGATTCAAAAAGAAAAACATTGATTTCAAAAATAGTCATTGATTTTAGCTCACTTGCTATGGGGCTAATACATTTATTTGGTATATAATATATGACTAATAAATTTATTTTGAATATTCTATGTTCTTGATTTTTTTTAAAGCAAAATTATTAAAAATAAAATAAAATAGGTGGACCACTTTCATCCTTTAAATTTATATGAAGGTTTATGATCAAGACTAAATTTATCACTTAATCATTCAAAAGCATTATTTATGATTTAATGTTTATAATGTTTACAACTTTTGTTGTTATTAAATTTACATTCAATTTCTATTGCCTACTTTTGATGCTCATTCTATTTTAGACTTTATAAATGTCACCCCTATGATGGTGTTATGATGTATTGCAATTTTTCATTATTGTATTTCATAGTGAGACATCCTAAATCACTACACCTATTATTGTGTGTTTGCTTACAAATACTATCTATTATAATTATATCTCAATTTTTGAAAATCTATTTGTTCATTTTTTGGGTACAAAATTGCATATCGGCATATTCATTTGTTGTTCATTCAAATTATAGATCTCTATATCTAATTCCATGGTCATAGGTCTCCAACAAAATTACAACCCTTAAATTGAAAAAGAAATTGGAGGCTTATAGGCTCACACGCTCACAAGCTCACAAGCTCACACTTACAAGCTCATATACTAGCATCCCTAGGATAACACACATTACCTAAGCCTTTATGGCTAAGATAGTAGAAACATCTCTAATAGATTCATCTTTCACCTTAGTCATAAGATCAAATTTACCCTTCTTCTTGAGTCAAGAGTGAAAAACATTGGCTAAAGTATAGGGACATACTTAGAATTTGACCTATCTTCAACCTCTAACCATAATAGAGTTTGTTAATCTTTAATTCCTAAAGGACTAAGGTACATTTTGGGCACAAATTGTGAAAATTGTCACTTTTTTCAAAATTCAATAGTATGAATTTGTACTAGACTATTATGGGAATATGTTGAAAATTATTTTAAAACTTTGACCACATATGTTGAAAAATATAACATTTGAAGTTAGAAGAAAATGTTTTTTTATCTTGCCTAACATGGCCAATAAACTTTAACTATTAAAGTGAGATTTTTGCACTAAATATGGTTATTTTTTTGACATTTTTACCTTGTGTCATATAAATTACAAACATGCTAAATTTCAAAAATATAGGAGTTTTGTACATGTTGCTCAAAGTTGTCCGAGCTACCCCCAAAGTTCAAGGCAATATAACTTTTGATTTAGGCACCCAATTAGAAAAAATTATGTTCTTGCTAAAGGGGGACATGTTGACATGTTGGGTCAAAATTTGAAGATTGTTTCTTAAAAAATGACTTCATATGCACCTAGTGCCCGAGATCAATTACGAATGTTCAATAGTCATTCAGTCCTTTAGGGGTTAAAGGATATTCAAAGTCCAAGGGACATTTCTAAAAGTCAAACGTGAATTTTCACTTAGTTCTTGAATTTTTTTTTCTTAAAACTAAACTAAGAAAATATAGCTCTAACGGTCTACTCTTCATTCTATTTTGATTTTTTTAGAATTGCTAAACCTATCATTTTGTGACACTTTGAAGGTAATGACTTGAAAGCTTGAAATATATCACTTTTGAACTTTTTCTATTAAAATTCTCTTGGTGTGAGCTCAATGAGTACATCAATCACACCATGATGTTTTTTTCATGTGTTAACTCTTAAACGATTAGTTGGACCCCTTGGACTTAGTTACAAGAGAATCATTGATAGAAAGTGTCTTTTGTATTTTTTTGGAATGTTTCAACCTATTGGACCCACTTCAATAGTGAGTATGGCTTGCAAGTACCACATTTAAGTTGCAAAGTCAAAGCACTATTTGCTTTAGCATGCTCCTGACCACACAAACTTTGGGCAAAACAACAAGACCCATACCTTGTTTCAAGGAGATTTTTGATACCTTCTAGGCACGTGAACACCATTTAAGGTTAAGTAACTAATATGAGATTAATCTTGCCTCCCAGATTGCCCACAAGAACTTGTAAATGGCCCTAAGCCACCATTTCTACGGTCTTGTGTACTAGCAAAGCCGTTTTTGTTGCTTCATTGTTTTAACTTATTCCTGGACAGCATGGAACGACCACTCTCCCCACTCTGCGGCAGGCGCTCCAAAGGTCAAACACACAACAAGGCGGTTGGCTAGGATGGCGAAGGGGGAGCTAGAATGCTGCAGGCTAAGATAGGCCTGCAAGCAAACCCAGGGAGGGTTTGGTCAAAATGGAACTGCAAATTGGCTGGAGAGACGGGCGTGTCGGTGGGGGAAGCTCACTGAGGATTACCGATGCTGATGAAGGAACCAGCACATGCACACTGACACAAAGTATCCCCTCGCCTTGGCCGTCTTAATTAAAGGCGTTGGGAAAAAAAAAAAAGCTTCTGTTCCGTCGTACGACCTCAGCTCGAGTCACCGAATCAGCGGCAGAAAATGCTTCCACTATATCAACGACAGATCAATATTATTTAACTTGGTGAGGAGGCTGTAATAGGAAAATTTAGCAATTGAGGACGGAGGGAGAGAGTAAATAGAATTCGGAGATTAAGGACGAAAGCGTGGCCCACCGTGCGGGAGGCAGAGGTTGCGTTTGGCTTTCTGCTGCCGCTGCCGTTGCCGCTGCAGTAAAGAAGCTGGTTATATAGAGCTGGATACTCACTTGTCTGGAAGGCACGCTGGAGCACCGGATTTGGCTTGTGCGATCTATATGTTAGATTTCTTGCTGTCGGAGTGCGAAATCTCTGAATTGCTAACCCCGATCCGTGGCTGTCTCTCTGTGTGAGAACACATGCTAGCTAGGGGCGATCGAGAGAGGGAAAGAGAGAAAGAAGGATCGAGTACGTTGCCGAGAGGTTGAAAGTTGTGGTGGAAGGTGTTCCCGTGGTACTAGAGCTAGCTAGACTGGTGATGTGTGGACAGAGCTGGCTAGGAAGGTGAGGGTCTTCGGGGAGATCTGAGGTGCAGTGGCATAGTGACAACCGTTTCGCTGGAAACACAAGCTCAATGCGAGGACCTGTCACGGCAATGTTGGGATACTCGGACATATTTGAGTACTCCTAGGCAGCCGGAGCCTTTGAGCTTCCAAGGCGCGTGTCCCACAGGTGACACTGCCTGGCTAGAGATGGCGAATAACGTCGGTGGCAGAGGCTACGGAGGTTCGAATGTCATGCTTTTGCGGAACGAGAGCTCCACCGACATGTCCTTGGTTGCCATGCTCGCCTCGTGTTCTCCTGTGGCGCTTCAAGGTTTGTTGACCAAACACATGCTCCTTAGCTTTCCCAGTCGTGCAGTTCTCCGAGAGGTCTCGAGGGGTGGATTCCGAGAAATCTGAGAAGCGAAAGATCGAGGTTGTCTTGCTGTCGTGTCGTGATTCCGATCATGTCAACCTATAATCTTGATGAACTTAGAAGATTATCACAGTCTTTCCTATTCTTGATGATTTTACCAAACGCATGTAGCAATTACTTGTGCGAGTAACCTTACATCTTTGCTGGTGTGCAGTTCCACGCGCGGGCGGAGGCTTAGAAGACACTGCGGTGAGTTGCGGTCAGAAGCGCTCCTACTATCCCATGTTTGAAGCGTCGGGTGAAGATCCAGGGGAAGAGGATCTTGGAGATGACTGCACGCAACACGTCGAGAAGAAGCGAAGACTTACCTTTGATCAGGTCAGGTCACTTGAGCGGAACTTCGAGATAGAGAATAAACTGGAGCCTGAGAGGAAAATGCAGCTTGCCAAGGAACTCGGACTTCAGCCTCGGCAGGTGGCAGTGTGGTTCCAGAATCGTCGTGCTCGCTGGAAAACTAAACAGTTGGAACGCGATTACGAGGTCCTCACCACCGATTTCAACCGGCTTAAAAGCGAATTTGATGCTGTGCTTCAGGAAAAGAAAGAACTGCAGTGCGAGGTAAGGCAGCTTAAATTTGATCTCTGTATCCTTGTCAATAAATAATCTCCAGTTTTCGTTCGGAGAGGTGGCATTCTTGAAGCTACCCTGGCGCAATCATTAGATGCTTAGGAGCACTAATTTATTCTTCGATGCAATTCATATAGGTCGATCAGGGGCTGATATAAGACTTCTATTCCTCGTTTCTTAATAGATGGAATGTCTGACGGAAAAGCTGCAAACGGTACAGCCGGAGCCTGTCGTTTCGTCGCCGGAGAAAACAAAGACGCCAAAAGCATCGACTCCCGAGGTTTCTGCAAAGATTCATGAGCCTAATGCCAGCAAAGACTGTCCGACCCCGCTTAAAGAGGCGGGATCGAAGGAGACGAGCGCCAATAGCATTTCAAGTGAAATACTCGATGCAGACAGTCCTCGCACAACCATGGACAGTGGCGCTGCACTCCTCCCGCTGGAAGACATAAATACTTATCCACAAATCTCTGCAGAGATGGTGGACTCAAGCATCATCCACCTCGACGACCAAATGCTTTCCCCGCAAGCTTGCCAACGGATCTCTGTGAAGCTGGAGGACGACTCCTTTCAAGACGATTCTTGTAATTACATATTGACACAACTGGATGAGGAGCGGGGTCTTCCCTGGTGGGACTGGCCTTGATCGTTCTTTATTCTGTCGTCCAAGTCTCGGGAAGAATCAATATTTTTTTAACCAATTTGGTTTTCCGATTGCCCGTGTTACCACCGACTCTGGTATGTTCTTGTGCGCCATCTCTCGTTTTCCGCTCTTCACTAGTGTGTTTCGGCTGGACCTTCCCAATCAGAGGCTGTGGAGACAGATTAAATTTTAGTACCAAACTTTCTAAAATAGCTTGCACATGTATACAGATAGAATGGTCCTGCTGTTACAAGTCATTTCGAGGAGTGTGCTAGACTGGCAGTCCGAAATGACGTAACATCAGATCAAATAATTTTTGCTCGACAGACACTCATGCATATAGATATGAAATAAAACGGACTCTTAGAGCTGCAAGATGCTTGCTCAGAGTCACAGAGTGTGTTCACGATTGTACTGGAGTTCATTCATGCCGCTGAACTTAGATGGACTTGGCTGATAGTCGTGTTTACTTAGTAAATTGTGAGAGACTTTGAATAAGCTTCAACTTCCTTTTGGAGCCTCCAGAGGTGCTGACTGTAAATTTGCATACGTTCTTGTAAACTTCAGCTATGATAGTGCAGCTGGCAGCACTTTCCTGTAATAAATATTTGTGCTCTTATTAATCTCTAATCTGATGAAGTTGTCTTCCACAATTGAAATAGGATGATTGTGAATTCTGTAATGTTGGTGGATTCTGTCTCTGTATGTGACTGCAACTGCTGAGAGAATTTTGATATTGCTTTTATTTTACATCGGGGAGTTGTCCTAAATATATCAGCGTACATATCCGCCGCAGTCTTCCGACACCATCATTTCTTCTAGTCTCGCGATCAATGTATGAGCTACTGAAATCGTTTTGGACCAGAGTAATGCGGAATAGTCGTTGCTTGTTAAGTCTCATGACGGATCGCATGCGGGGAGCGAGATCAAATGCCTTGTCGATCTTTCAATCGAGTCAGTCCTAAACGTCTTGTTTTTTCAGGTCCTGAGGAGACGAAGACATGAAAACTTGAGGTATGAATTTGAACGTCCTAGCTAGCCTCGTGCGCACCTCTCCAAGGTCAACTGCGTTATGTAGGCATGCATGTAGCAAGGGAATCGAGAAAGAAGCTGCACGGTATGATTTTGTTGCAGCCCAGGATTTACGCGTTTGTCTTATGTTTTTTCTACATTTCTTTTTGGCTATCAATGAGGCCGGACCTACAACCGACACCATTCCACGCGAGGCTCTGTTATAAATGCACAAGGAAGGTTTGTTTGATTTAATCTGTTCCAAAAATCTCCGGAAGAGTTGAATTGTTCAATTTTGAACTGTTGGCGGAAGGAAGTTTGCGTCACGTACCTTGCATATGCCTTCGGTGCACCATACGTTGCTGGTTGGTGTATGGGAGAGATGCTCCTAGACCTCGAGCTGCTCACGATCTAGCTCCCTACCTTTGCTCCAGTGAAAGGTTTGTGTACTTGCTAGTTTGTCCTACGCCTGCCCGACCACTTCAACAGCAAACAAGGGTCAAGCGTGTTAGAATAGTAAAAGACGAAGGAAGCTGTAGTTACTTCGAATTCGGATCAAGGAGCACGAAGCGCCTGGGGATCTATTTTAAGCCTCTGCACACGTACTGGAATGACCTGTAGCTAAGCCCCAGAACAGTGTCGACAGAACTAGCGTCTCCTTCAAGTAGTAGGATTTCAACTTTAGGACCCCTGATTATCTCGGTAATGCTATAATTAATGCATCATGCGCCTCGTAAGAGAAAGAATCTTCTCGCTATAGAACTGCAATTGCTCCTGACGCAACTCTGCAAATGCTCCGAGTAACTATGCTTGAAAATGCAAGCCTGATTTCAATACTGCGATGTTGAACAGTATCAGACACACTGTTTCCCTGACAAATGTGGCAATTCTATGCACTTGTGGTGCCGTAATATGAGACTCGATCAAAATCGCGTGTTCATGAAGCCAACTGCAAGTGCAGACTGCAGAGCATTCGCATACAGGTCATGAAAGATGGGATGCATGACGAGGCCTGTGGCGCGCACTGCTACCCCGACAACGAAAACTTCAAACGCAAGGTTCTTTCAGAGCTGCAAAACGTCGTTTCATTCTATTTCATTATTACTCTAGGTCAGCATGCACCTCTTTCTCGATCATCACCTTTAGAATATCTAGCTCTACCGTCACTCTAGGTCTCAGAAGCATTAGGCGAAGCCAGAATGTATTACCAGAATACAACGACGCGTTCTTGCAATTTTTCTTGCATGTGCAAAATAAAGAACATCGTGGCAGTCTCTTGTCACCAGCTGCGCTGCATGCTGGTGATCCCGACCTGCTATCTTCAAACCCTTCAGCTGAGCATAAATTGTCACATCAAAGATATTTAGCCTTCTTGTTTACGAACCTTTTCATTTAATTTCTGCTTCCAGATGACATGATGAAACTACATCTTGATAGGTCAGAATTTGCGCTTCAAGCTTTCTTCGGAAGCTGAGGAGTCATCCACCACAGATAGATATCTTCCTCACTGGCCTGACCGCTAGCTTCATCATCATGTGAAGGTACTGTACTGTCTTCATCTTGCAGAAGCTTAATTTCAAACCCTAGCCCAAGCCAAGATGCAAATTTAATTTCGGTTTTCTCTACCTTCAAGGTACTTGTTCAATTTCCGTTTCATCGTGTAATCGAGAGCTTTGAGCGGACGAAGACCTTTTTGATGATATTGCGCTTCAATCGTCTTCAATGCGGGACGTATTCCCATGTGCACCAAACCTCTGACGGCTCACACTCCGCTCGAGTGCCTGCTGCACGCTCATCATCATTTCCCTCTCTGCCTGTCTGTCTGTCTGTGTGTCTGTTCGCGTCCCTTCAATTCCCTCCCACCTGGCTGTCAATGCTCACAGCTGGTTGCTTACCTTCTTATTACGTCGTCATGACCCTGACGTCGACTGGGAATTGATCGATCGGCTTCTCATCAGAATGGGGTTTGATGAGTCCCTATTGAATCCGAAATCTTCATGTGGAGGACTGTGCAAAACCCTGCTAAGTTTGCCTGGACCTGCCCATACCTGCAGCAGGGAGAGAGCTGTCTCTTTCCTTCTAACCCGACTTTCTTCTTCATTTCTTTCATGTACCTAAGGACGCCACTGTCCAGGCAATTTCCTCGTGGAGTGCGCCGAAACGGAACGATACAGGATTGGGCTGCTGGAGGGCTGATACCAGTGCTGTGTGCAGGTATTGGAAGGTTGTCATTGTGACGCGGGTATTGGATCGATAAGTACCTATGCTGTATGCATAGGGCTGATACTAATGAGATATGACGTGCATGAAAGGATTGAAACCGGCAAGGAAAAGGGTTGATATGTGATTAGCAAAAATTACCATTGATACCATTGTAGTATGGTAACTACACCTAAAATGAGTCGAATAAGCTCTATGGTATAACCAATGTGTTATAGAAAATGACTAGCATTTTTTGCACATTGCTAAAGGATTATGAATCATATTGCAAGTGGTTCCATGATTTTTGGATGAATTGTGAATCAATTATAAATTTTCAAAGATTCAAGATGTAGGGTGCTAAAAGTATCATGTAAATGATGCCAAAATAAATTTGATGCACATGAAGAAATGATAGTAGATAGAAGTTAAAACAACACAAAGTACATCCAAAATGAACCACTCATAGAGTTGCCACCTCTACAATTTTCTTAATAGGGATGTACATTAATAGAGATGCATAGTACTTAAGATTAACATTTAACATTTTTCCTTGTCATGCGCACAATTTTGGGAATCTTCCCTATTTATTTTCCGTTCAAAAATAGGGGTCAATTAATTTCTAACGAGCAATCCATTTAGATATAGTTACATCATATACGTAAGGTTCTTACCCATGTTGTGCATATTGGGTTGAATGGTTGCAAGGGGGATGATAATTGTAGTATCAACCCTTTAATCCTTTAAGGATGGGCCCATGACCATTGGTTCCAATTAGGTTTCAAGCCTCAACTATCATCACTTTGTCTGCTACTATTTTGCAACCAAATTTGAATGAAAAAATTTTCATTTATTTTTCAAAGGAAGTTATATATCTACTAGAAGTTGTAAAATTTTCAAATTTCTTGGGAAAAATTTGAAATTACTTTGATTTTTTTTTTAAATCAATAAAATTCATATCAAATACAAATATACTCTAAAAATATGAAAATTTCACCATAGATGTATATTATAGTGTAGAAAATTATGGTATAAATCAAAATGACTATATCACTTAAAAATTAAAAAATCAACAAACCATAGTTATAGGCCTAAAATTCATATTGATACAAAATATTGAAACTTATAAAAATTTCAAAATTTTCAATTGCAATATAAACTAAAATATGATAAATTTCATTTCATTATTTGGACCCAAAAAAATTTTAATCATTTTTATGGCCAAAATTCATAGCAAGAAAAAATAGCAAAAAATGGCCAAAATCTATGGCAATCCATGGATTGAGCATCTTCTTCTTTAGAATAGTCAATAAGACTATAATAAAGGACTTTGCAATACTATTCACTGAAAATGAAAATGTAGTCAAGTGCCCTCCAAATAAATAAATTAGATGGAATTTTTTTTTTCCATCCTCAATGCCAAATGAAGTCATCCATCTAATATTGAATGTCTACAGCAGTGCTACATGGTTAAGGATCAAATTTCCAAAATTTTAAGGATGTATTATAAAATTCAAGTTAGAAGAATGATTAAAGTAATAACTCTCAAACAATAGTTGTTGACCATGAGTTATAGACAAGGTTATGAATTACATCCTTAAAGTTAAATCAACTATTCCTCAAGGTTATGTTTACAAACCATTACTTTTCAATAAAGTTTGAAACCAAAAATTGAAAATTCCTTCTAAAATTGAATATTTGTAATTTTCACAAGAAAAAATTCTATGAAGTTCAAAATATTGAATACTTATTGTAGTCATAGTAATTCTTGAAGTTTTTTATTTTAGTTCTTATTTGAATCTTTTTTGAAGAGCCATTTTTTAAACTGGAAAATTACTTTTTGAAGTTATATCTATCAACACATTCTAAATTATAGAATATTTGCAAAGCAAAGAATTTTTAATTAATATCAAACAAATTTTAATGAATTAACACAAGATCTTCCAAAACATCAATGGATGGAAAAACATAATTTTTTAAGTCTTGAATGTGTTTCTATTCATTCATTGTTTAACCTCCAAATGATTTTGACTATGTTTTCACCAAAATTGCTCCAAAATTGTCATTTCTAGTACAAGTAACAAATTTTAGAAAAAAAAAAAAAAAAAACATTTTTGGACACATGTAATCCCAGGATCTTATATTATGCTAGTTTGAAAAGATATGAAAAAAATTCAAAA
The DNA here is from genome assembly GCA_963969395.1 of Pseudoscleropodium purum. Lineage (NCBI taxonomy): Eukaryota > Viridiplantae > Streptophyta > Bryopsida > Hypnales > Brachytheciaceae > Pseudoscleropodium > Pseudoscleropodium purum. The sequence continues at coordinate 33,402,764 of OZ017795.1, forward strand.
ATTTTCACCGTGTAGAATGCAAGATATTAGCATTTGAAGTGACAAAAATCTTTTTTTGAACCCTTCAAAGAATTGGGCAGTTGCACTTCATAAGGTCACATTTGTATGAAAAATGTCCAAAATGGTAGTTACTCTTTGAATTCATTTTTCAAGTCAAGTTGTCTACATGCTTGAAAACTTTTAAATCATTTGGAATTGTACAACATATACTTAGGAAAAAATAGTACTTCCTTTGTCCCACTAATAACCTCCAAAAAGCTTCCCCACAAGAGATTAACTACAATTTTAGTATTTGTGCTAGTGGTATATGCATTCAAAAACCAAAAACCCGTCCTTTAAATCTATACAAAAGCTCTAGCTTAGGCACCATCATCTAGGCATCCAAAATCTATGCAAAAAATATCATTTTTGAACATGATTTGTAAATGTTGCTAACTCCATCATTCTTGATGATTTAGAGGTTTCTGCAATAATTAGATTCTAGAAATATGTGTGTCAACCTAGATATTCACAACAAAGAAACCTAAACCACTTCATGAACAAATCTTCATAGTGCCTAAGTGGTCACCAAATACATTATCAATACTACTGCCTCATGAACAATAGCAAGTATAAAGTGCCTCATATGAAGAAGGCCAATATTTCTAGGAGAAAAATGTTCCCTAATCACTTGACTTGCCTCCACAAAGTTTCCTAACCTGGCCAAAATTCAACAATCAAAATTAGAAAACAAAGCTTTTGCCTAATTTGGAGGTATTTAGTGGGACAAAGGAAGTAAATAGAAAGAAGTAGATAATGATTCAAATTACTAAATTGTTAACAATTTATTTATGGAATTGAAAAATTCCAATCTCAATAGTTGTAATGTTGTAATAAAAAATCTACACTTGATACTTTTATTTTTTTTTCAAAGATATTGAAAATTGAGTTAAATAAAGGACTTCAAAGTTTGTCTTAGAGTAGAGATTCAATAACCACCCACAAACTCCAACAAACTAAAATTCCTCATAAATTTTGACTCATTGATCAAAATGGAATGATTCAAAGCTTTCCAAGTATATATAAATAAATAAATAAATAAATAAATAATCAATTTTCATTTTTTTTAAAAAGTGATTTTCAAAGAAGTTTCTTTTGCTTCCTAAACTACCCACCAAGCAATGAAAAGTACATATTACACAATAATTTTTTAACCATGTAGTCAAAAGTTATGAAAATTATTGGGCCTTAAAGCTACTCCTTAAGCACATGTTGTGTTAAACTTTAACATGATTTCAAAAAATAAATAAGAAAACTGCATTTGTAGTAAGCTACCCCAAATTGCTATGTTACCAAAAAACTTAGTTTAGTTTTTTAGAGGTTGAAATTTAAATGCTTGGTTCTTAAGGGTTAATAGCATTGAAACTAGTCATATGCAAGTATTGGATTGATATTAGTCTCATGTAGCTTGATACCAATGTCTTGTAGGTGTTCTAATTACAAACATAGGACCTGGGCATTAAAGTCCCCTAAAACTGATTTTTTCCTTTTATATGCTAATATTAAAAATAAATTTAAATTTAAAAATCAAAAGATTAAATCTGGAATTGGAGTCATATTAATTAAATTAAATAATTATTCTTAACTATCCAATCTTATTCTAAGGTACCACATTCACCATATTTGTTGGCTCACACCATAGGGATGGAAGTGAAGGTTTTGTCTAGAGCTATGGGCATATTTGAGAGAGTTTGAATAGAATCTTATTCAAATGGTCAGGCAATGCTATTAGGATAGAATAATAAAGCCACTAGTAGCATAGCTAAGAGTCCTAAATATAATCTCTTTTTTTTTTTAAATATCTTGACACTTAGCAAAAAATCAAATAAATATGAAATTTATTGAATATTTCATTTATAGAATAGAATTCAAAATTTTAATACAAAAATCTAAAAACCTAGATAAATTGGTCTTAAAATGTCAACATTGTATAAAAACTCATAATTTAACAATGCAAAGTGATTTTCTTTATAAAATATGTTTTTAAAACTTTTTACAAAATCAACTAGCTTTTGTTAAACTAATATGAATTGTATGATTATATAACTTAGAATTGCATTGAATTACAATACAAGTGATTTAAATCAAAATATAGAAAAATATAAGTTTCATAAGAATATCATTGTTGTTTGAGATTAGCAATAATACATGTATTGTGTAGTGGATTATTAACACTATTGCTAGATATCAATATTGTAAGGTTTATTAACCCCTACATGCCCAAACTACTTTTTTTGGCAACATAGAAATTTGGGGCAACTTACTATGAATGGAGTTTTTATTTTTATTTTTTTAATTTAACACAACATGTATCCAAAGAGTAGATTTAAGGCCCAACAATTTTCATAAATTTTCACTAAATGGTTGAAAAGATATTGTATATTATGTACTTTTCATTGCTCGACATGCAACCCGGTCAGCAAAAAAAACTTCTTTAAAAATCATTTTTTAAAGAAATTAAAATTTGAAATTGGTTTTCTGGATTTATATATACTTGGAAAGCTTTGAATCATTCCATTTTGATCAATGAATCAAAAGTTATGAGGAGTTTTAGTTTGTGGGAGTTTGCAAGTCATTATTGAATCTCTATTCTAAGACAAAATTTGAAGTTCTTTATTTAACTCAATTTTCAATATTTAAATAAATAAATAAAGGCATTAGGTGTAGATTTTTTATTACAATATTACAACCATTGGAATTGGAATTTTTCAATTCCATAAATAAATTGTTAATAATTTAGTATTTTGAATCATTCTCTCCTTTTCTCTACTTACTATTTTTTCCTAAGTATATGTTGTACAATTCCAAATGATTCAAAAATTTTGAAGCATGTAGACGACTTGACTTGAAAAATGAATTCAAAGAGTAACCACCATTTTGAACATTTTTTTATACAATGTGACCTTCTAAAGTACAGCTATCCGAATTTTTGCTAGTCCAAAAAAAGGATATATGTCACTTCAAATGTTAATATCTTGCAATCTACATGGTTCTGCATTTTTAAAATTTTTTCCATATGTTTTCAAACAAGCTTAATACAAGATCCTATGGTTATATGTGTCTAAAAGTTTTTTTTCTAAAATTTGGTACATGTATTCAAAATCAAGGTTGCTATTATGTAAACCTGTAAATATGGGCTTATAAACTTATAAGCCTATGAGCATATAATTTTTTTAAGATTCCATCTAAAAATTGTGGTCAAAATTTATTAATTTTGGTAAGTTTTAGTACCTATTTTCACGAACCTATAATTACTATGGTTCCTTATACAACCTTGATGTGCTACTTATTGGACTTTGCTAGATTTTAAGAAAAAAAAAATTGGTGATTAAGTAGGATTTGCTTGAAATCAATTGAAAATGTTCCATTTAAATTTTGATTTTTGTAATTACTACCCTCTTGTTGTTGGGTACCTCTAAGCGTCAAGAAGAGTCCCACTAGCTGTGGGGAAGGAAAAAAAACACTTTTCCTTTATGTACTACTAGTGACATACAATTGAAGATCTTAGGTAACCTTTTATTAGATTAGAAGACCTTTGCCTTGGGAATGGACCCTACATCCCACTCCATTCAAACCCTAAGTATATAGTGCAAACCCATTGTGCAATGTGAATGAAGTTGTAAATAGGATTTGGAAACTTAGATTTTGAAACAACAATCAATGCCATAGTCTGTATCCAAACAAGGATCACTTGCACAAATAAACACATTATTATTATTATTATTATTATTATTATTATTATCATTGAGTCTTCATACCCTATAATTATATGTACCTTATTTGGTATAGAGAAGCAAAGGATCAATTATCCTAAAAATGTACAATGCAATTGTAAATAGGATTTGGAAACTTAGGTTCTAAAGCCAAAGTCAATGATATAGTCTTTGTATAAAGAAGGATCACTTGCACAAAGTGTAGATACAGATAAACACATTATTATTACGAAGTCTTTGTACCCTATTAACCCCTAAGAAGCCATTGTCCTCTTAGTAGACAAAATGGATTTTGGGCAAGTTCCTATAACCTGAATTTTTAGTGAAAATTTTGAAAATTTTCTGATAAAATAGAAAAATTTCTTGGCTTTTTCAAAATATAATTTTTATTTCAATTGGTGCACAGAAGCAAAAGTTATTTCATCTTGAACACAATTTTCACATTGCCAGGCAAAAAAAGAAATCCACAGAAAATGGAAATGAAAATTTTAAATTTGCTTCTTAAAGATCATATTTTTGTCTATGTATAAAGTCTTTATTCATTCCATTTGGATTAGTGATACGAAAGTTATGAACAATCTTGTTTGGGGGGCAATCTAAGGACCTGCTTGCAAAAATAACTTATAAGATTCATTTTTGAATGCAACTTTTTTTAATTTATCAAAAAATATTTTTTTGATAAGGTTAAATTTTCTTTCTAGAACAATCTCACCATTGGAATTATTGAGTTTCAATCCCACCTTAGAGCTATTAATTTTTTAGTTTTTCTTTGAATCTTGGACCTTCTTCTATTTAAATTTTTCTTATAGAATGAAAATCAAGCGTTTTTTTCTTGAATTTTTTTTTTAATTTCAACTCAATTCTTTAATACAAAAATATTAAATTCAAAGTTCACAGTGCAAAAGGTTTCCACAAATGGCAATCAAAGTCTTTTGAAATTGCAAGCTAGTGTTCAAAATTCTTTTTTGCCAACTTTGAATGATGATATCTTCCAATCTATATTGTCAAACTTCATGAAATTTTTACCATATGATCTTAGACAAGTAAAGTATAAGATCCTATGGTAAGATTCTAAAAAAAGTATTTTTTTTGTATTCTTGGATCAACGCAGCAGAAATGGCAGTTTTAAGTGGGTTTTGACCCCCCAAAATGGCCTTAATCCTTTTAAGGATTAGTACATGTACTTTGTTTGGTATGGAGAAGCAAAAAAAAACAATTGTTTTGAAAAATGTGGAATGTGGCTATAAATAGGATTTTGAAACCAAAATCAATGCCATAGTCTCTGTCCAAACTCCAAACAAGGATCACTTGCACAAAGAGTGCATACAGATATTAAACACATTATTATTACCGAGTCTTTGTACCCTATTAATACATGTACCTTGTTTGGTATGAAGGACCAGTTGTCCTGAAAAACGTGTTGTACAAAGTCCGGCAAGACTGAGTTTTCAAGAAATTAAAATTAAAATGCAACGGGCCAATTCCTACCACCTTGCATGCAAATTAGCAGCATGTATTGAGTTTATGTCTGTGCATGCGTGTGTAAGTAACTTAGGTGTGAGGAATAGAAGCCTCTAGTGGCTGCAGCAAGGAGCAGAAGTCAGCACATGAGTACTGTGCTATTTGGTAGCTTTGACAAAATTTTCCGCACTTGCAAGTATAATGCCCTGAAACATATGATTAGTTGTCATCATGTTTGAGTGTGGTAGGGGGAGATAGGCAGCACGACGGATGGACAGCAGGGGGAACTCGTCTAGTTGTCTTTAAGTTATAACTCCACTCACATTACGGGTGTGGTTGAAGGAATTTGGGGGGTTTAATGCACATGAAGATTGGGAGGAAAGAGAGGAATGTACCCCATATGGTATGGCCTAGCATCCCAGGTTGTACTTGGCAAGAATTGGGGGTATGGTCCCCACTTAGTTATGTTTGACTATTTGGAGGGGGGAGTAGTTGAGTTCTTCATGAATTGATGAAGACGCAACTTAGGGAGTGTGTGTTGGAGGTCAAGTAGCCATCTTTTTGGAGAAGAGATGTGCCAAAATTTAACCTATTTATGTGGCCCAAAAGGTGGTTTGTACAAAAAGTCAAATAGTATTTGATCATAGTGATAAATGGATCAATTTTATTCCTACTTTTTTTTTTGCTTTGTTTATGGTATATCCACATCATTGAATTAACCTTGTATTGTTAGGTACTACTTCTAAGGAACTTTCATTTTCTTCAAAATAAAATCATTTTTCATCCTATAAGGAGCATTTGGGAAGTTGGTGATTGGTATTTTTGAATGTACAAGGGAGTTACCTAGTATAAAATATTTGTGAATTCTCACATATACGTATTATGCTTCATATAAAACAAACAAACAAATAAACAAACAATAGATCATTTTGCAAGTTAGATTTTGAGTCATAGGGATCAAAAGATTGACAAAGTTGAATAGTCAAAAGCTTGAGCAACCATGAAAAAAACATGATATATATTGCTCTTTGATGGTCATATTCAACATATGCATTGTTGTTAGACCCCAATATTTTTTTGCAAGATAGTTATATTGGTCAAGAATATGATCTTTGGTTGTAAATTCTAAAAAATTGATAAATTTTGATGTACAAATATTTTTTAGAAGGTGCTATTTTTTTTGCAATTTTTGGAGTATTTTCTAATTTTTGACCCATAGAACTTTAGGGGTTTAAATGGTCACTACAAGATGACTTATCTTATTTACTAAGAAAATGTCCATTTCCATCAATCCTTAAAAGACAATCAAATAGCTCAATTTCAAAGATTATTTGGTACAAGATTAAAAACTTTTATAAGTATATTTGTATGGTATGGTGCATTAGTTTTTATGTTACATTGCACTATCTAATTCTCATTGTTTTTTTAGAATTTTTAAAATTACAAAACATCACTTAATAAATTTTGGCTTATTTAAAAAATATATATTTGTATGGTAATATAGATAGAACTTCTAATAATTTTCTTGAATCCTTTTTGAAAAGTTGAAAAAATAATTAATTAATAGTTTGAATGAACTCTTTGAATAAACGACTAGTGCATTGTTATACTATTTTGATGAACTCCAAAATTCATAAAAAGAAAAGAAAAAATTGGATGAAACTTTTAGCTTTGAGAAAAAAACCTTGTTGTTGCAAGAGATCTAAACGATCCAGAGGACAAAACCATAGAGTAGGGACCAAATAACCTTGATGTCTTGGAAGTGACTAGGTGTTGAATCTCCAAAGACACATTGGATGAAGGTCATTCTCTCATGAGGCTCTATACATACATGAGCTTTTTGGAGATGGTAAAGAATAGATTGCGTGTATTCCCACATCTCCATTGCTTTTAGGCAAGAGTAAAATCTATGGAAGGAGGATTTTTCAACTCCTAGGTCACAGCATAGACAACTAGTGACAATGTGGGGGTTGATTCTAGCTCTCTAAGTCTGTACAGCTACAACATTGTGAAAGATAGACTACGTGAAGGCCAATTCTTTCTAAGACCTATTTTTACACCAAATGTTCATCCAATTCAAAGAGAAGGACGGTGAAAGAACATCTTTCCATTTAGAAGGAATAGAATGGGAGAGTTGAGACTTTTGGGTAATATGTCTACACCCAATTGTTGCCGAATAAGCTAGAATTTGGGTGCCATCTTGCCATTGCCATTTCCTTGGATCAAAACAAAGAGATCATGTAGCTCCTAAATAAAAAAGATAAGGGATTCTAGCATTACCTTTGTGCACTAAGGAAATTCGAACTTGTTTGATAAATCTTGAGAAAGTCGTTGCTCCTCTTGGTGTTGAATTGTTAGATAGTTGCCAAGATGTAGCTCCCATAGTAAATGTATTGGTATGGTAGGGGATGTTCAAAACTTGTATGTGAGGAAGAAGAATAGGGTTGTCAGGGACTAGATTCTTCCAAGTTAGCTCTGGGATAAGGTCATCATTTTGAGCAAAGATTGCAACCCATTCATTAGCTTGAACCTTGTCAAATTGGTTCTTAAGCATGTCTATCCATGTTGGTGATATGCTTGATATTAAAAAAATACCAGTGATGTCTTTCCATTTCAATGAATGGAAATAAAGTAGATATTATATGCCAAGGAATAAAGTCATGAACTTGTGAATCCCATAGATTGCCAATAGTACAAAGTCCAATTTGAGCTAGAATTTGGGCTCTATCTATTGAAAAATTAAAGTTTGATCCAATGTAGGTTACAGACCACCAAAGGTTGGTTGTGAGAACTTCGTAAAAGTTGGTGGGGAGTAGAGGTTTGATATATTTCACAATCTTCCTCTAAGCAAAGGTAATTCTATTCCAAACTCTATATCTCCACGTAACTGAAGGTTTATGAACCATAAGCCATGTTTGGTATAGGAACTAGTATTTAGATTTTTGGGTGAGGTTTCATTCTAGAGATTCTATATCATTTGGGTCTCTCACAACAACAAGGTTTTCTCTCAAGAACAATGGCCCCTGGACGTCACTTAAAAGGCCATTTGGGAGGCGCTTCTGGACTCAATGCAGGCGACGCAATTGAAGACATAACTTGCCATTACTCACTGTTTACAGAAGGCTCCTTCTATTTGGGCCAAGTTTGATCAAATTTAGCTCACTTCCTTAGTGCTTGCATGTAGGGTTGGTACTTGTATTGTTTGGAACAAGAAGAGTCCCCCTTCTTGCCTCTTTTGCTAGGTTTTATGTTTCTTTTGGTCTCCTTTTGCTCTTATCTCTTCATTGTCCAGCCTTTGTTGGCTTGGCCACTTTGTACTTGGTTCTTTTTTTTAATGCAATGCTTCTTTCCATTTGTTCAAAAGAAACTAAAAATACTTATAGCTTTGAATTTTTCTAGTAGATAAATATGTGAAATGAATTCATTTCTTATTTTTAAATATTTTTTTAGTATTTTTTCAAATTTTTATATTAACATATTTTAGATGATTAATTACAATTCTACACTAAAAACTTTTTGGATGATTTTAATTTTTGGATGTAGCTTAGGGTTCAAATCTTTAGGTGAACCTTATAATTAAAATTCAAAAATTGAATTCAAACTAAGATTTATTTAACTTCAAAGTATTGTTCTTGTTCAATTAAAGTATAATTAAATGAGAAGTTTCAAAATTCTATACATTCAAGAATATTTTATTTCAATAAATTTAAACTTTAATCATTTGTATATTTATACAGAAGTCTAAGACTTGGTCTTTTGTATTTTATATTGATACAATGATAAACATTATTTAACCTCTAAAGGACCAAATGCCCATTCAAGGGACTATTGGAATTTCGGTAGGTGATAATGAAGCAAAAAATAAACATATATTTTGAAATTTTGACACATGATGGGAACATTTATATCCGTCAACAAATTGCCAAAAAAATCCAATTGGATGCATGCATCATAAGTTATCTTGGTCCCCCAAAACCAAGTACTTTCAACAATTTGGAAATCTCTTTTTAAATTCCTTCTAAAATTTAGAATGCATGGAAATAATATGATATAGTATACAAAGTATTTCTTAAAACTACTGTTAGGACAAAAATCTCATTCAAAAAGTAGCCAAACCTCTACTAGCCCTACTATGCAAGTTTGAAAAAATAAAATGAAATTTCTAACTACAAACACAATTACCTTAAAATTTTCACTCTCATAATTCTTGAAAATTTTCCACTCAATCCAAATTTTGTCTCTAATTTTTTATTGTTCAAATTTGAAATAAAAAATTTCCTTGCTATACAAGAAATCATCAAAAAATGATTAGTCTATTGCCAATTCACTCAATGTCTTCAAAATGCATGGTGATTTAAAGTAAGGTAGACTCTATATTTACTTTTGAAATTTTGCATGCATGTATTTAATAATGTGTAATACTTGATGGTGTAGAGGCTCAATTTTTGTGTAGAGCAAAAATTTACTCCTGAAAAGAGAGCCTAAAGTTTGTTGACATTGTCTTATAGGAATGAAAAGAAGTATTTTTTCACTTTAAAGAATATAATCTTTCAATCCACACGGGAAAATGGGCTGGAAATTTTTCCACACATTGTCATCAGAATCTACTACACTTTTGTACAACTGAAGTTTAAAAAAGTTCTTCATTTTCAATTTTTGTCAATGCACTATAAATGGCAATTTTTGGCAATTTCTCTTGAAAAACACCCAAACCCCTTTGGAGGTTAAAGGGTTCAAAAATAAAAAAATTTCAAAACAAATAAGAATACATGTTGAGTGCACAAAAAGCTTGTCTAACAATAACTACACTAAATAGTGAAATTTGATTGCCTTAAGAAATAGGTTGTCTTATTGAAAGAAGTTATCTCATGACTCACTACTTGTTCACATAGAAGCACATGCAATTACCTAAATCCAAGCCATGAACCACTGCACCAATCCATGCAATACACATGGTTCTTATTTTCTACATCCTCCTATAGTAATTACACATATTTATATAGCATAGAATGTTAAGAAATTAGTTTGGGGCAACCTAATTTCACTATTTAGTGTAGTGGACCGTAGCTTGCGGAACCACATATCCAAAACTCAATTTTATCTCCACTGCGTCTTGGGAAGGTTTGCAAAGAGTCCAAACACTAGCAAGATTGATGAGTACAAACACTAGGACAAGGGTAAACATGCCTCGATGAAAATTGAGCCAAATCACTTGATGGGTTTTGTTAAAAACCCTCATGATTCATCTCCGTCAAGTGGCGTACATACACCGGACTTGCAACCATCGCCATCACCGTCGCCATCATAAGGTGTATGCAATGAAAAAGGGCACCTTTTTGTTTTTTGTCCCCAAGTCACAACAGGTGGATGCAATGAAGGGTGCCAGTATGTTTTAAGTTCAAGAGAGCGGCCAAGGCAGAAAACAAAGGTGCCGCTTCCTGCACTGACAGGAGTACTGACCAAGCGTCGGTCTCCAAATGCACACGAATCAGAACAAGATAAGCTTCACCCCCCTTTGTGGACGCTTGTGACAAGCTGCTGCAGGGGGAGCTGCAATGAGAGGGAGACGCATAGTTTTGGGGGAATGGGGAGCTCTGCACATGGCTGGCTGCTGGTGGACACATTGATGCAGGCCGGGGGCTGTCAATGCGGTGGGGTCCTTTCCTTTGCATTCAACCTCCACTCTACACCCCAAGTGCACGGCTATCATAGCTTCGAAGGGGGGTACACCTAAAAGCGTTGCAATAAGCTGCGGACGCATGAACATGACAGTTCCAACTATTACAAGAGGGAGGAGGGGGGTTCTATTCACTTTTGTCGACAGTGGGAAGGGGACTTCAAGTGTAGCATTAGGATTTGTTGATTAGAAATTTTATTAACAAATTATGGAATTTCAAAGTAGTACTTGCGTTAACCCTGGAAAGACCCAGGCCATTTTCCTATCAAAAAACACTCAAAACTATCATTTTTGTTGTGTTCATCTAAAAAAATTAAAAAAATATGTATATTTTAGAATCTCATTGTAGGGTCTTGTACTTTACACGTCTGAGATCACATGGTAAGAATTTTGTGAAGTTTGACCATATAGATTGAAAGATATTAGCATTCAAAGTTGGGGGATTTTTCTTTTTGAATGTTGGCTTGCAATTTCAAATGACTTTGGCTACCATTTGTGGAAAAAAGTTGCACTAGAGATTTTGAATTAAAAAATGTTGTGTTGAAGAATTGAGTAGAACTTTTTTTTAAAAGAAATACACTTGATTATCATTCTTTAAAAAAATATTAAGTAGAAGTAGGTCCAAGATTGAAAGAAAAACTAAATCATTGATAGGCCTAAGATGGGATTGAAACACAATAATTGTAATGGTGAGATTGTTCTAGCAAACAAACTTAGCCTTATCAAATAATTTTTTCTTACAAAATTGTAAAAATTGCATTTAGAAATGAACCCTATAATTTATTTTTCAAAAAGATGCTTAGTTTGCCCAAATAACAAAATTGTTCATAATTTCACATCACTAATCCGAATGGAATGAATTATAGCTTCAAATGTAAAAAAATATAAGATCTATAAGAAGAGAAAATTTCAATTTAATTTCAATTTTTTGTGAATTTTTTTCCTACTCAATGACATGAAAATTATATTTAAGATGGCATAACTTTTGCTCTTGGGAACCAATTGAAATAAAAATTATTTTCATGCAAAGCTAATAAGTTTTTCTATCTTATGAAAAAAATTCAAAAAAATTCACCAAAAATGAGTTTATGGGAACCTATCCAAATTCTTAAGATTTCTATGAAGGGACTCTTGGTCCTTTAGGAATTCAGGTAGGAGGCCCAAGAAAAGGTGTATGTAAAAGTTGATTGCATTGGGGGGGGGGGGGGGGGGGGGGGGGGGGATAATCTCTTTGAAATTTATTTTTTCAATGATTTTTCAAAGAAAGTAAAATAGATTTGGCATCTAATATTTTTTGGATCTTTGTGGAGTTAGTTACAATTTTTTTTTAATTTTTATAAATGAAATAGTCACAAAAATTGGTCACCTCTTGAAATGTACATTAGTTGTGTATTCATGATGCATTGAGAATAGAAAAAACATATATTGGAGGACACTTTCAAATCTTGGTCAGTTTTAGCATCTCCTATCTTAACTTCTAAAGTTCTATATTTTACCAAAAATCATTCAAAATTGTCATTTCTATAACAAAGTGTAAAAGTGAATTTTTTTTTCTTGCTAATGTTGCATACCCAATCATAGGATCTTGCACTATGCAAGTATAGAAATGTGTGGAAGAACTATTAAAAACTTTGACCATATAGATTTTAAGATTTTATCATGTAAAAGTGAAAATAAGTCCTTTTATGTGCACCTTTTGATATTAGGTTCTTAGACTTCAAATACATCCTCTTAATTTTGAATATTGCAGTATAAAATTTTGAAGTAAAATCTTTATGGTAGAAAACTAAGTTGAAAATATAGAAAAAGAAACTCGAAAAAATAAGCTTGATATTCAAATTTAAGAAAATAGTAAGTAGAAGTACGTATAAGATGAAAAAAAATCTTGATTACGAAAAACTCTTAGATGAAATTGAAACACGCCAATCTTCACAATGAGATTGTTTTAGAAATAAATTTTAACTTTACGAACTTCTAATTTCTGGAAATTTGTAAAAATTGAGTTTAAACACAAATCCAATAAGTTATTTAAAACACAAGAAAATGCTTTATTTACTTGTAGAATAAGACTCTCTGTATATTTCACATCAATAATCCAAAAAATGAATTAAAGCTTTCCATAGATAAAAATATATGCTAAAAAACTTACTTACAATGTTTTTTATTGCATTTTTGTGATTTTTTGGTTGCTCACTTCTTACTCTAGATGGCCTATGGATGCTAATTGTAGGTACATATGGATATTATAGCTAATATTATTTATCCCCCTCTAAATATCTAAATAGGCTATTGAAAAGTACCTACTTAAATATGGTTACTACTACTAGGGTGTCATTGTTTCTATCCATTGTTGTTGGTAATTAAAAGACAATTTCAACACATTATAGTGACAATAGTGTATATTGTCTTGACTCTAAATATATGAATAAGATGTAAATTTTCAAAGTATTTTGTATTGACAAGATGTGTATATCTATATCATAACTAAAATAGTTATGATATACATATAAAATATAAATGCATATACATACACCAAAAAGTATTTGCATAAGTACTTGAATATATTTCTTGATATTGCATAGACTTATTCACAACTGAAAGGTAATTTTCACCCACATTAGAATGAATCTTTTAGATACTAAAACTAAATGTATAGTATATCTACTTGGAGTGTGAATTAATTTGTGCTGAAATTCCTTTGGGAATAGTAAAGTATAGAATTGGAGTGCAAATCACCATTTCAACCCTTAAGTTCTCTAGCAATTTTTTAGCAAAAGTGTTCAAAATTGCCACATTCTAGCGCATTGAGCAAAAGTCAAATTTCAAAGTATTTTCTTGGAGTTTAATTGTACAAAATTGTATGAGGTCTAGAAGTAAAAGAACATGTGGAAAAATTCCAACCCATTCAATAGTGTAGAATTTGAAATTATAATGTTTGAAATTAAAAGTACATAATTTTTTTACCTATCCATTAAGATCAACAATATTTGATTCAAATTTTCCAAGACTTTGGCACTATTTAAATTTAGAAGATTGCGCAAGTAGTTACGTTAGTTATTTGCTTAATAATTTTCAAAGATAATGGAGGTATTTAACATACCCTAAATCATCTTGCATTAAAAATATGTTCAAAAAATGGAAACTTCACTAACAAGATTTTGAACATTTTTGAGAATATAATTTTTGAATATCACAATCCTAAAAGTGAGTACAAATCTTTCCTTTTTAAAATGAGGTATACAAATATACACTTCTATAAAAATAAATACGGAGAAATACTATTTTTTTTTAAATAATAGATATTTTCATACTTGCATTTATATAAAATAGAAAAATATTTTAAAAAACTAAATAAAAATGGTTATTTTTCTCAACTTAAAAGGACTTCTCATCAACTACTTACATTGTAATGAAAAGAATTATACAATCCTTATATTGGTACTGAGATAACTCAGTGTGAATATATGTGCATGATAGAAAAATATTATTTTTAGGAAACCATTTGGACAGTTTATGCAATCCTTGTAAGTGATTTCAGATTCAAATTTCAAATTTTTTTGGACCCAAAATACTACTATCCTTGAATGATTAGACTGGCATCCAAATCAAGAATAATTTAAAAATATTAAATAGTTTTTGATAGATATTAAAAAAATTACTGAATGTATATAATTGCCTTATGTACATTCAATAAGAATTTGGGATTCTTTAGAGGTATAATGCAAAAGTTATGACCAATAAATATTTCACCTTATAAAGTGTGAACCAAAAAAATACCAACTATTTCTTACAATCATCCATCATTGCCTTAAACTATTGTATGAATGTGTGGAAAAAATTTCAACCCATTTATGTTTGTAGATTGCTAAAAACAAATGGTCAAAGTTATTAAAAAAACACCACAACTTGTCTAGTTGCTTGACTTATATATGAGCACAATTTTCAAGCTATCTCTAGATTTTCAAGCCCACAAGTTTTTATTAGGCCTACACTTGATTGAAATATAAATCATATTTTTGGAAAGTTCAAAAAAACTCTCAAATATAGTATAGTTTTACCTATCATCTATTGAAAAATAACTTTATATGAACTTACCCAAATTTTATAAAAACTCTACAACAGTCTAAAGAGCTTTAGGATTTAACCAAGTCTATAAATCCATGGTAGAAGAATTGTAGGTTTGGAGTTTTTGGAGCACAATAAATGGTGACATAAGAAGAGTCTAGACATAAGATTTTCATTTTTGCAAGTTTTTCTTCTTATTTATTATTGCTATACAAACAAATTTTGAACCTTGTAGAAAAATCATGAAGTGCCAAGTGACCATGCTAATAGGGTTGTCTCGGACGTTCATTCGTCTACAAATCACGTCCAAAAATTGAATGTCTCATTTCAATGGATGCTGCGGATGTCGACGGATGGTGTCCAGTCATTGTCTGGCGGGCAGGCGGACGGGCGTGGACTAAACTCTCTATGTCTACAAATGCTCCAAAATGTGCAAACGTGGATGCTAGACGTCCAAACAAACATTTGGGTGTTTGTGCAATCCTGCATGCTAATGACATTGCTGAAGAATAGACAAGTTTTTTCCAAAATACTTGAATGTACTTCATTTTTTTCATGTAGTTCTAACAATAAGTTCTTGAAAACATACACAATCCATTGAGTGTGGATGATGGGTCTCTTGGGGATTAATTGAAGTTCGACTATTAATTTGTAACTCCAAATGCTATCAATTTTTGATGGGCTATTATTAATGAGACAAAGAGTCTAATGAATTACCATAGACAATAAATAGGTTCATTGAGTATTATTGAAGATAGACATTTATCAACTAGGGTTCTCTTCTCTCCACAATACTAGAAGCAGTGACAAATATATAAAATTGTCCCAAAAATCCTGAAATAAACACTTGTAGAAGGAAATTGAGTGGAAATTTTTAAATTTCCAATCTAGAGTTTAAATATTAGAAGATGTTGTTGGCAATTTTCAATATGTACAATTGCAAGTTGTAATATTTGTGTTTGAATGTGTGTGTAGAGTAGAATATGTGTCCTTGGAATTTATAGTGGTATTTATAATTGTGAATGTGATTAATGAAGTTATCAACTTAGGTTATGTTTGATATGAATTTTGTGATAAATCCAACTTTGTATGTTTGTGTAAATTTTTTGAATAACAAGAATTTGTAAGGAAGCAAACTCAAATGATAAAGATAAAGAAATTTAATTGGAAGTTATTGATTGTTTAGAATAAAATTAAATAGCAAGGATAGTAATTGTAGATGGAATTTTACCATATTCAATTTAAGTTGTATGCATAATTCCAAACATTTAAATGTTAATAGTTTACAAATGGAATTAAGCAATCATTGGAATTAAGGGATGTCTAGTATGACTTTTAGATTCTAAATTTTTTTTATTAGCATGATAATTTTATTGGATGTAAGTGTATGTATGTCATGTTTGGAAATTTTCCATTCATGTTTGACTTTTAAAATTGATTACTAAGAGTGAGTCATATACTAAATTAGAATATGACATTTGTGAGATGAATTTAAATATGATTGGTTGATAGTGTTGAGAAAATGAGCGAGAGGAAAATAAACAAGTTGAATTAGTCAAAGGGCATAATTTTGTAATGCTAGCATCTATTTCAAATGGGTTTGTAAACTCATGAATGATAAGATAAGTGTATCCAAATTGGAAATTCAATAATTAACTAGGTTTCAAGAAAGAATTAAACATGGAAAGACAAAAGATAAAGATTCTAAATGGAAAAAAAAAAGTACATAGAATGCTAAGAAGAGGCCTATTTGACTACCTTTATAACCTTTAATAATGGAGAGCCAAATTTATAATTATCCAATTGAAAAAAAATCTCTTGTTCTTGAATTGCTTTACCTAATTAAAATTTGCTATTAGTGGTCTACTTGAACATAGTCTCTCTATATCAAACTTAGAGCTAAATATTTAGATTTCAAATTGTTTTTTACAGAATCTTACTACAACACTAAAAAAACCATGTATATTAAAATTGTTTGTCTATCAACCATATTGGATTCAATTATCTTGCAATTATTTACTATGTCTCTAGCCTACCTAGTATAATATTTCTAAATTAAAATAAGGACATTGTCAAGACAAAATTTTAGAATTATGATTTGACATTCACCAAATCAAGAGGAATCTAGAAGACTTTGCTTCTAACTTCTTAGTGTCTTTGCAAGCCTCTTTGAAATAATTGAAAATTAGATGAAAGAAGATTATTCAAAGAGTGATAAACAAAAATATCACATTTATACATATCATATATCCCTAATTCTATTTTCATCCATAATTTGGCAATTTCCCCTAAGATTTAAAAAAAAATGAAGTTTTATGGCCAAAAATTTTACAAATTTTCACCATTTTTTAGCCAAATTAATCTTTTTGGACAAAATCTAGAATTATTTTGTCCCTCCAAAAGCATTGACAATTTATGAGAGTTTTTCACCATGATGGCAAAAAAAAAAGCACGCTAGATTGGCTAGTGGAGAGTGTATGTAATATTGGCCTAGTTTGCCTTCCAAGCAATGGACTCCTTAGATTTTCTGGATAATATCTAATTAAATGACTCTAAGTGAAAAGACAACAATACCTTCAAATCACCCAAATGTGCTGAACTAAAATTTCTTCTAAATTGGCACTTAAGGCACTAAAAAAGGGCCTAAAAGGAGCCCTAAAAAAGAATCATTGCACATCATTACAAACCAACAACACCCTAATTCACATGCATTGTCTCTCAATTTTGTACCCAATCTAAGTTCATAGATTTAATACCGAGATGTCTACAATTTTGATGGTAAATAATTAGAATTTCACCCCCATTTGATAATTTCAACCACCAAATCCTATTGTTAGTCTAATTTGGGCAGCACTTCTACACTTGCCCTAAAATCCTACAAAATAAACTCATTCATCATGCATTTTCAATCATACAAAATATCCTAAATTGAACATGCATTGCACCACATTCATCATCGAGACACATGCAAAGGCATAAGTATTTTTTAATTAGTATTGCAATTAAAAGTTAACTAGCCCAACAACAACAAAATTCAAAATAGGATAACAAATCATTGCAACTTCTAACTATAGACCACCTCTCACAAGAACAATTTTCTAGTCTTTATCTTTGCTCCAAATTTGGCAAATTTTAGCTTGTTGGAAAGCTAACTTGTCCATTTCCATCCTCTCAAATTTAAAGTCATTTGAATATACCATCTTTTGGCAATTTCTTGCCAAAATTGGCACTCTTCCCTAGTGGTGGCACCTAACTTCTTTATACTAAATCGGTCAACACTACCTTGTTAATGCTCCTAATGGGTCAAGCCTTGGCTATTTGAAAATCTAGTTTCTAAGTGCATCTTTTCACAAATTTTCAATTGAATTTGCATTGCTAGTCTCTCACTATTGCTAGCCAAAGTTGGTAGTCCAAATCTCAACTCAAAGTTTCCCCATCATTCTCAAGGGACTTCCCATTTGACATCAAAACCCTCTATTTTTCACCCATTTTTTTCCATGAAATAGAGAAACCTACTCAATAAACAATCCTACATGATTTCTTTCTCTAATTTCTAACCTTTTATATTCAAAATTCTCATAAATCACAAAATTGCTCTCAAAACTCAGACTCCTAAGAAAGAGAGAGAGAGGGATCCAAATTCTAATTTTGTGTATATGACATCCTAAAGAACTAATTTTTTCTAACTACTCTCATCTTATCGTAATTTAGCAATTTGCAAAATTAGTGAAAATATGCGTTAAATTATTGTAAATATGCTAATTTAATATAGGCTGTGTTAATTTAAAGCAAAAAAAACTAAATTATTGCAAAACACTCTAAATTACTGAATTTTTATTTTATTTTAGTGCTTCTAATGAATTTCTTTTGTGTTTTATTATTATTCATTATTTATTATAGTTTTTGATTTACTTTTAGTTTCATGTTTTATTTCTAGTTATTTGTATCTTTATTTAAATTTTTAAATTTTTTATATTTCCTTTTTTTTTTGGTTTGCAAGTTGATTCTAGTTTCATTTTCTACTTGTAGTGTATTGTTTTCATTTTGGTTTTGTATTTATGTAGTTTTTATCTTTTGGATTCCTATTTAATTCTAATTTTCTTTTTCTACTTAGTAATTTAATTTTACTTTGGTTTTCTTTTATCATCATTTTTTTGTTAGCCTAATTTGATTAGCCTATCAAATCTTGTTTAATTTCTTTCTAGTTTTAAATCCCAATTTTTTCCCTAGAATTTTTCCTTCATTTTCTTCTAATTGCATTTTCTAACATTTCACCCTAATATCTCAATTTAGTTCCTATTGCATTCTAATAGAAAACTCACTAATTAGTGGTTTTGGTTTGTTTTAGAATACTAATATTTTGGGACTTATAAATTCATATAAATTGTTTATATTTTTTGTAATCTAAAAAGTAAACTAATATGGTAGTTCACACAATTAATCATCAACTAAAGACCAATGCTTGAGTATAACCTAGAAGGTTCCTAAGAGATTCTCAAATGTTGTAATGTTGAGCTTCAAGGCACCACCTTTAGATTGCTTGGAGTCCAAGCAAAGTAATTGGCAATCCAAACCAACTACCTTTAGGTTACTTTGAGTGCAAGTAAAGTAATTTAATTTGCTTGAGGTGCAAGCTAAGTAACTTGAGACTCAAGTCAATACATTAGAGATAGCTTATTACCAAAGCAAGCTAGCTGAATTAATCAAAGTATCATATACAATATAGAAAATTGAGGGGCATTGTACTTACTCTTGTTCTTACCCATTGCTATCAATCTAGTCTCATTTTCAATTCATGTTATAACCATTTTTGTTCAAGGAATCCTCTTAGTTTTAATCGTCATTTCTCCAAGAGTTGCATTAGCAACAAGTCTAAAGTTTTATAGTTTATTCCTAATTGTTTATCTTATAAATTCTTTGATTACATAATATATATTTATTTTGAAGAGGGATTTGTTTTTTCATGACACTACAATACTTGATTTATATAGTCAAACCCATCTACCAAGGATGTGTAGGCCAACCTTTATTTGGCTCTTCATAATATTTTTCCAAGCAAACCTTCCTCCTATCAAGTCAAAATTACTATTTAAAGCCAATTTATGATATATCAACAATTAATCTTATTTCATGGTGGAGTCTCATAGTCATAGTAAGTAAGTTGGAATGAAAAAAATTTGGATGTCTTGTCAATGCTAATTCAAATTAATTTGTGAAGGAAGTTGAATACATTTGCCTTCTTTGAATATATTGTGTATTTTACAATACAAAGATGAATTGAAGATGCAAAAATTCTAATTGATTTGATTCTTTTGGTGCACTTATATTATATCAATCAACATGTTTCATAAAGTTTGTGATTTTATTGAATGTTTTTATGAAATTCTCAAAAAATGTTGCTTAAGTTTGTTGAATTAATAAGCTTTACAATTAGTCAATTGTAACAATGACATGTAGTAGTTTTTGAAGTCTACCAAATTTTTAGAATTGCATTCATATATAAATCATTCAAGTGTGAGGGATCTCATTGTATTGAAATTGTTGCATTTGTTCTCTAATTGAATGGGATTTCAAACTATTATGAATACTATTGTAGTGAACTAGTCAATGCTTTATATTTTTTCATTGAATGACATATAAAAACAGTTCCGATGCTTTACAAAATGATTGTTTTAGATTTGTTGAGTAAAAGTTATTTGGGCTTTAAATTCTCTTTAATGTCAATTTCATTACAACTACATATGGATATTTATGATGTTGGCATTTTTTGAAGTAGAAAGCTCCTTTGGAAATTGAAATTAGTTTTACATAAATCATAGCTATTGCTTTAAATTCAAATTTTGACAATAGACAAAAAGATATATATTGAATAAATACATGTATAATTTATATACTTAGTTAACTTATGATGAATGGCTTGATTGAACTTCTAATCAACTTTAGTGAATTAGGCCTAATTAGCTAAAGATTTATTTTTATTCTAATTCTATACTACAAAAATGTTTTAATACATCCAACCTTCCATTTAATGATACTGCCTTGAAAAGTCAAATAGGTCTCTATTAGCATTGTCATGCATTTCTACAACTTGACATGTAGTAGTTGTCCATTACATGTGCATCCAACATGTAAGTATATAAGACATTGAAAATCAATTTTAAAAAAGACAGAAAAAACGGACCAACTTAGATCATTGAAAGTTAAAAACCATGTTTTCTTTTGCAAAAACTAAATTTGGTCTAAATTATATTTTTATGAAGTTTGCATAATACTAAACAAACTTAACTTTTGTAGAAAAGAATTTAGTACCATAAATAAATAAAAATTATAATTTTTTTAACTAATTGTACATTCATTCAATATTATGACAAATATTCATCATAATTAATGAAGAATTTAACCTCTTTTAGGTCAAATAAACTATGTTCAAAATCTTAATAAATGTCTTTAAAAGATTATATTAAATATTCATAAAGTCTAAAATTATACTAATATAGTACATAAATGAAGATTACTATTTTGAATTTTTAGAGATATAAATATACATTAAAGAATGCAAACACATTGTGACTCTATGTTCATTGCAATTGCTACAATTGTAGATCTATTTGTTTTGGATGTAAACATTGTGATTTTTGTGTACATGTCAACCAACATTCATTTGTGATTGTAAATTGTTTGGGTGGTTTAGTTGGTAAAAAGATTTCACATATTAATTAAAGGCTTAAAGTTTAGCATTTAATTGCTACTTAGAACAAGCATTTGTGTTCCTATTATTAAATTGTGTTATGTATTTGCTATATATGTGAATATTCGTTATATAAATTGATGCATACATGGCTTTCAACTAATTCAATTTAGACTTGATTTAAAATTAAGCTACTATCACCTATTTGCTTCTTTGACTCCGATGGACTGAAACTGAGAATGTTGTTGCTAACAAATAAAATCAATACAATCTTAGAATCACGCATGAGATTTAAGCCTCATTGAAGGGTGACAATTGAGTATTGATTTTTTGAATCCAAGCACATGAGCAAACTAATGCTTTTTATTTAAGTGGAAACTAGCTCAGCAAAGTTTGTTAAGCCTATATAGCCAAAGTATCAAAAAGATACCCTTGCACTACAAGAGTATTTATGTGCTATACTTTTATGCACACGTACAAGGAAGAAATATTAATTTACATATAAAACTAATTTCAAATTCATAATATATATGAAAATATTCTAAAACATTAGATTTGAAAAAAATGAAGAAGTAAAAGAGAGAACAGAAGAAAATGCCAATGCAAGATTTACATCTTCTTATGCAAAAAGTAGATAAAGATCTAAAGTAGTAGTAAGCATATTTTGTACCCTTGGTATAGTTAACTTGAGTTGTAATATGTGTGGCACTTCTTTTACTATGTTTTTCAATTGTTCAATATCATCTAATGTATGCTCCTATTATCTCACCCTTTCACAATTTTGTGTAGATTCTAAATCTAAACCTCTTGGCTCACTTGACCTTGGAAAAAAACTCAAAGAAGTTTTTGGAAGACTTGAAGGATATGGACAAATACCTCTTGTTGTTGATGTTATTGTGGAACTACAAGGTGCATGTGTCATATTGAGACTTGATCACACAAATGGAAAAATTGCTTGAAGTATGTCCGAATTTATTGGTAGCCTTCAATAAGTTTCTTATGGAAGGCCAAGTGTATTGTAATTGAGTGAAGGAATAGTTAGGACTTCAAATTTTCATTTGTATGGCCAATATTTGAATAAGTTACTCCATCTTTCTTTTCCTTTTTACTTACTTTGCATATATAATCAATTTGTTAGTAGATGACTACACAAGTCTCGTTGTTGTTGTTGTTGTAGTAGAAGTTCTCATGAGCTTCATTGTTTCTTAATAAAAATTATTAGATGCCTCTATGTGGACAACACCTTCACCGCAATTGCTAAATTGTAATTCAATTAGCTTTGGATGTAAATGTTGTGATTTGGATGTGCATGTCAACTAGCATTCAACTATGATTGTCAATTGTTAGGATGGTTTAGTGAATGAAAAACTTCCATTATTAATTTAATTCCAAAATGCACAAGGGTCAATTTCAAAATCAAATTTTTTTCTCTCTCCATGTTGGACTATCATATAAACATTTTGAAAGAGTACTAAATAAATAAAAACAAGCACAATTTATTCCTACAAGTTTTGTAGACTACAATGTTATTAATTGTATTAGTGTCCCATTTTGTAACCTATCTTATAGTATCACATACATGACTTACAAATGCCAATATTTTAAAATATCCATTCTTTTACAATTGTTTTCATCTGAATCCACTTCTTTGTCATTGACACTACTTTCTTATCATGGTAAATAGGATTAATATAAACTAATTAAAGTACTTGAAAAATATATTGATACTTATGGTATTTATGATATTTGACATTAAAAACAATTTGAATGTGCTTATTATTTTATAAAAAAAATTCCAATAATTTCTCATTCATATGTTCAAAGAATATTATTAGAAATCTATCAATGCAAGAGTCTATTCCTAATGCATCAATGCAAATCAAATTATATTCTATCTTGACTTTAGGAAATGAATTGTGAAAGTCTCTTGTCCTTTCAATCAAAACAAGAATTTGCAAAACTCATAATTCTAAATCCTCAAATATATATTCTAGAAAATGAATCAAAGCTTTAAAAATGCACTTTTTGTTCCACTAGAGCAATTTGGTTGTGTTTGTAAATATATAAATTTGCAACTAAGTGCACTACTAGAAAATTCATGACCAAAACAACACAATTTCAATTCAAATTTATTGAATGATTCAATTATTTTAGAGGTGTTATTTTGGACAAAATCAAATTGAAATCTATTGATTTTTTCTGTTGTTTTTAAACAAATCCAGAAATTAAATTAAATTTTAAATTAAAAAAATAATTAATTTTTTGTGGTGATGCCTGTTGCTTGACAACCACCACATGGGCAAGGGCACCTAGGCAACCCACCATACGGGCGGGTACCTCTAAGGGGATTTGAACCTTGGACCTCATGTTTGGAGGTCCAAGGGTCCAACCACTAAACCACCCAAATACTTAGGTGACCATTCATACACTAGAAATTTATATATTTAGTTTTTTTTATTGTTTTTTGAGGTGTTTTGTATTATCAGCGGACTTTAGAGGTCATTTAGTCATAGTAGAACACATTTTTTCAAAGAACTTGTGACTAAAAAAAAGTTGTAAATTCAAGCTAAATTTCACTTCCAAGAACCCATTTGTGATTTTGAGTCTTCAATAAAAAGTTATGGACAAAAATCAGAGAGAATGTTTGAAAATGTCAAAATAAATGTTCCTAACTACCCCTCTAATTTTTGTCTATAACTTTTGATTGGAGGATCTAAATCACAAACGGATTTTTAGAAGTGAAAGGTAGCTTGAATTTAAAACTTTTCTCAGTTCTATTTTTTATAAATTTTTTTATTCTACTATGCAAGAATAGACTCCAAAGTCTGCTGAATTGAAAAAAGACTGAATTTTACATAATTCATTTTTTTTAAAAATCATTATACTTAGATTTTCAAATATTTCAAAAATATTCCAAAAATATTCTTAAAAGATTTCAAATTCAACAAAAACTTGTTGATTTGGTCATTGCACTATCCAAATCAAGAGAAAGAATTTGCCATTTTGTTGATTTTCACAAAAAGTTACAAAATGGTCATTCTATTATCCCAAATAACATAAATTAGTTGAATTTCTATTGTTTTGGTCGTGCATTTCTAGTAGTGGTGTCTCAACAAAATTACTTGCGTTCTCCTTGTCTCTTTATCTACTTCCAAGTCAGAAGGGACCTATGTTGAATTCAACATATTTTGTAAGTTCTTGGATTGATGTTACAAAATCATTTGTCTTCAATTCATGACATGTCAAAACATAATTGAGTTTATAAAGTCAATCAATGATATATCAACAATTATTACTCTTTTATGTAGGAGTCTTGTAGTAAGTAAATAATTGGAACAAGACATTTCAAGTATTTGTCAATGCTCATTCAAATAAATGAATATGCTTTTTTAATTTCTTATATTGTATTACTTGTGGTTGCATTTAAGGCTTATTTATATATACTAGTGATTAGAAAAAGTGACCTAGGGCCTCCTATAATGCTCAATTGGTGGGCAAAAAAGTAGTAGAGGACAAGAAGAGTTCCACTATTTGTCTTGCCCAAGTGGGTGAGCAAAAAAACAAGATTTAATATTTTACCAAAATTGGTGGACACCCTTATTGGTCAAGATTGGTCAATCTTGAGAAAATCAATATGTGTGGAATTCTTACTCTATTCCTTTCCACCTGTTGGATCCACATGATAGTGCAATTGCTCACTTAGACCTTGTAGACCGTGTTGAACTTTGCCTACTAATAGGAAAATGGCAAGAGACCATTAGCCACCATCTATTGTCATTGGTATGGCTTTTTATTTTGACATATTTATGAGTCAAGCTACTCAATCTTTTGAAATATTTGTAAATTTCATCTTGCCTAGCATGGCTTGTAGCATGCACAATAATATCCCACACAATAAAACAATTGTTGAGAAGGCTTTTTCATACAACCCAAGAAGGCATTTTTGTAAGCTTGTTTTTGTAGCCTTACTTACAACTTGTTCAAATTCCTCATTGTAAAGTTGGCCTCCATATCATGGTGGCTATAAATTTGATTGGCTTCTACCCTAAACATAGTAGTCATCATATGTATTTGGAAACAACCCTTTATATGTGGCCCAAATTTTTTTCACTTTCCTCAATTTCAAATTACTTCAATTGATGAGCCCCACAATAGTTTTGGAATTCTACTAGCAAATTTTCAAGGATATGCAAAATGTAAAAAATATCCCAAATAAATCTAAAATAAATTCTAAGTTCCTATTTACTTTAGGTCATTGAAAGTAATAAACCATTTTATTTTTGCTAAAATAGCATGCAATCTTAGGTTGCTTTTATATAAATGATCTCACTTTTCAATTATTCTAGTGCCAATTTTTTGGTCAAAACTAGTCTAGACAATTTTTGGAGTGACCTTTTGGTTTTTACTTTTGACAAAAATAGGGCTCACTTTGCAAACATGAGGTGCATTTGAAGCTACAACCAAAATTAAAGCCATGCCAATAATGATGGAATGAAGCCATGACTTAAATGGTAGAATCAAGTCAAGACTAAAATAATTGAATTTCAAAGTTATATGATTAAAATTGAAGCCTTCAAAAAAATCAATGATTTTTCAATTGAAGGAATTGAAATTGTTTTTGAAAGAACCAAAGGAAACATATGGAGTTCAATTAATATCCAAGGCAAATAGTGTAAATATTTGGATTGAAATTTATTTATTTTTACCCCTAAAGTCCCAAGGCCATTTTTCTGCCCAAAACCACTCAAAATTGCCATTTTTGCTGCGTTCACCTAAGAAAACAAAAGAAATTATTTTTTTAGAATCTAACTATAGTATCTTGTACTTCACTTGTTTTAGCTAATTTGGTAAAAATTTCATGAAGTCTGACCATATAGATTGGAAGATATTAGCATTCAAAGTTGAAAAAAAAAGTTTTTTTGAACACTGGCCTATAATTTCAGATGACTTTGACTGCCAATTGTGGAATTTTTTTATGCTACAAACTTTGAATTCAAAATATTTTGTGTTGAAAAATTGAGTTGAAAGTCTAAAAAAAAAGAATTAGAAAAAAAAACACTTGATTTTCATTCTTAAAAATATGCTAAGTAGAAGTAGGTCAAAGATTGGAAAAAAACCTAAATTATTAATAACTCCAAGACGGAATTGAAAGACAATAATCCCAATGGTGAGATTATTTTAGCAAGTAAATACAACATTCTCATAAATAAAAAATTGTGGGAAATCGTGAAAATTGCATTCAAAAATGAATCCTAAAAGTTATTTTTTCAAAAAGATGTTGAAATTGTCTCCAAAACAAGATTGTCCTTAACTTTCTCATTATTAGTCCAAATAGAATGAACCAAAGCTTCACATGTAGACAAAAATAAAACATTTCAAGGGAAGAAAATTAAAATTTATTTTGATTTTTTGCAATTTTTTTATGCTACCCGTTGAATTCAGTTTCAAACTTTTTCTAAGACAACTTTTGCTCCCAGGCACCAATTGAAATAAAAATTATATTCTCACATAGATAATCAATTTTTCTATCTTACAAGAAAGTTTCAAAACAATTCACCAAAAACTGAGGTCATAGGATCTTGCCCGAAATTTGATTTGTCCCCCGAGGGGACAATGGAAACTTAGGGGTTAAATGAGAGAGTTAAAAGGTTTCTAAGGCAAACAAATAGGAATTTATAAGGGACTTATAAAAACATATGGAATGCAGGGTTCACTTTGCAAATATAAAATCAAGAATTTAGGTTTCTATATTAACAAATATAAATCTCAATGCTGGATTTTGATCAATATACACATCCAAAGTCCAATATCATGAGTTCATAGTAGCATGGATTATAGACTTATAACCTTTAAAAAAAAAATCTATAATTATTTTTTTCTAACTTCATTTTGCAACTATCTATGACTGTGATTTTTTGTATGTGATATGAAATAATATTACACGTATTATTTTAGTTGTAATGATTTAGCATCTTTTTGTAAAAAATTAAAATTCTTATGAATTTTTGAATAAAAAGTGAAACAATTCATGTAAAATTCAATATAAATGCCCAAATTCTTTTTAAATCTAATTATAGATTTAATTTGTATTCTAGAATTTATAAATTGAATACTTTGTATGGATTTTCCATTTTCTTATGTAGGAAAGTAAAAAATATTATTAGGAAAGAAAATCCAACATCATTCATTAGAAATAAGTTCAAGTTAATCCCCCAAAAGAAATTGGATGAAGAATATTTTTTTCCCATCTTGGAATCAAAGCTTTTTCGCTGAAATCATTCAAAGGACACTTTTCTTCTCAAAGGTTTTAGAATAATATAATACACTACAATTTTGTATGTATTTAAAAATATGTTTCTAGAGTCAAAAAGCATCCTTTCTAAAAGAGGATGTGCTTTGCCAAAATTCCAATATATGTTTGAATCCTAAAACAAATTGATTTATTATAATTTTTATATTAGATTTTTTCCTAAGTCTTTCATCCAAAATTGATCACATAAGCATTTTGGATATTTTGTAGTTTCATTAATACTTCATTTTATACCAAATAGTTACCTACCTACCATTCCAGTGTATGATTTAGGACAGTTAAAAAATATAGATTGCAATAGATGCAAGGTACAACACTCATGTGGGTAAGAAAATCATTGAAGACTCTTAGAACTATATTTCAAGTGCACAAGTTTAAGAGAAGCTTTTGTATGTCAAAGCTTTCCAAATTTGATCTTACTTGCAATGGCCACTCACCATCATTGCATCTACCATTGCACCAACTTTCTAGAAAGCCCAAACATGTCTTAATGGTTTAGTTTTGAGAAACTAGAGTTCATATTTAAGATATATGGAAGGCATAGATTTTTCTATTTCAAAAATTTGGCACTATTGGTTAGTGTTGCAATTTTTAATGATGCTATGGATCAATTTGTACTTCTCCATTTTTTTAGAATATTCAACAAATTTATTAGATCTAAAGTGTGGAATTTGTGATTTAGATTTTGCTTTGTTTTTTTTGGTGTTGCTTGAGGATTTTTAGTATATTGAGGTGATGATTTTGTGTGACAATATGGGATCATGAAAGTGTATGCTACATACATCATGATCCCATCTTATCCAAAACATTAATTTATGAAGTATCCATGATAACAACACACATGAAAAACTATATTGATGTAGGGAGGTTTGAATTGTTCCCTAAAGCCAATATTGCCAACCATGCTTGCAAGGCTTTGATATCCATATAAACATTATTGTCACCAAAGTCTTTGAAGTTGGAAATGTGGCCCTCAAATACAGTGTCATTGGTCCCATAGAAAGCAAGGAGAGTGTTGGTTCAAAAATTAGAAAAAAAAGTTCCTTAGGGTATTTGATTTAGAATGGTCTAAGTGTTTAGGATGTACATTGATGTACATTTTTATTAACTATATAAATTAATAAATGATTTTAAATTTTAAATTTAAATAATTGACCAAGATTATTTTAAATATTAATAATAAAGGCTAAAGGTTATTGGAGCCTAGGACAACAATTTTGTAAAAACAATTTTAAATTTGATAAAACTATGATAGTTTAGGAAAATTGGTGGATTAATGATGGTTTAAAACTAATTTAAGTAATAAAAGGGTTTATACACACACACACACACACACACACACACACACATATTGACAAATATAGGGTGTAATTGTAAAAAAGACATAATAAAAAATCATAGAATTTTAATGCCATTACTTATAAGGCTATTTGGATGAAGTCATGGAATTTTGAGGCCAATTACAACTAACTAAATCTATAAAATTTTGAAGCTTCATAACTAAAAGTCCATATTGTTTGTTCTTTCATATATTAGACAAGTGACTTCTTAGAGTTCATATTGTTTGTCTTTTTATCCCACTTTTTATATGTCATCTCATCTACAATGAATTAGATTTAGTAGTCTTTGAATTACATCAACTCATTTAGGTCATCATAAACATTTGAAGTCTCATTACAAATAGATACTATCTTACTATCTTACTATTATTCTATAATATTATAATTTTATAAATGAAGAATTCAATCAATCAATTTTTTATAATTTAAAAAATAAAGGGAGTCAATAATAGTTTTGTATGCATTCTTTAATCTAGTGTATGGTTATTTTAACTTTTTTGAAGGAAATGGTGGTGCCTTCCTCTTTGTGATTTGAGTGCAATAAAAAAGTTTTATTTGTGCACAATTAAGATGGAATACCCAATACAAACTCCAAAATCTTTAGCTACAATATATCTTGTATTCACCAATACAGAATAATTTTAAAATATCATTAACCCTGAAACGCCTAGGCCTATGGTCACTGGTTTCACACGGCATTGTCCTTAGTTTGTTGCCACTTTGTATGTAGATGTATATGAAAATTTTTATTTTTATTTTTTAGAGATAAAGCTATATGTTTTCTATACTTCATGAAAATTTTAAATTTTCTTGAGAAATTTTCTTTTTAAGCAAATTTTTGAAGAAAAAGTGAAAAAAAAATCATATCAATTAAAAAATAATCTCAAAAAATATGAAAATTTCACCATGTGTATACATTACAGTGAAAAACATCATGGTGCAAATTCAGTTTCCGTGTCATTATATAATTCTCATTTAATTTTCATTAAAAATACAGTTGAAGTTCAAATTACAATAAAATATTCAATTTTACAAATTTTTCCAAAATTTGAATTGGAGTAGAAACTAGAGTAGAAGACCTTCATTTCATGAGTTGGACTCAAACTCAAAAAAAGTCATTTTCAAGGAGAAATTTCAGATTTACTCAATTTCCCAAAATACAGTAAAATGGCCAATTTTGCCATCCGTTTTTTTTTCATTACTTCTCAATTATATGGAAATAAACATCAAATAGACCAAAAACTCCATTGGACACTCTTTGTAACTCAACATACAAGGTCATTAAAAAAAAAGAATGGATGAAAAATCTATTGTTGAGGTCTTCTTATAACCACCTGAAATCATCCAGAAGCCACGAAATGGCTCCCTAGGCATTCTAGGGTTAAAGTATCAAAAATATTGAAAAAAAATTAGTTTTTAATATTTTAGTATCAAAAAGGATATTGAAAAACATGTCAAATCGAGTATATTGGAATGAATGTAAAAAAAATTCAAAGAAAATGTTGATGAAGTAGCAAACCCTCAAAATAACTCTTTTGATATTTTTGTGTTTTTTGACAAGTGCTTTAGAGTCAAACTTGACATTGGAAAAAAGATGTGGAAAAAAGATTGTGAATTGTCAAAAGAATTTTGAAAACAACACCCTTATTTGGTGGTGTATATTAGATAGAAGTTTACTAAATAAGTTTGGTTAGGAAGCTTCAAAAACAAGCCTCTTAGACCTTTTTCAATATTTTCTTTAAAAGACTTTCTGATTATATTTTCACTTTTCATATATGATTGTTTTATCCTACACATGGATCAAATTATTTAAAAAATAATTTAAAAAAAAACTAAATATTGCATGTAATGAAAATTTCAAAAATTATAACGGGGCATAATTAAGTAGTGTAGAAAATATTAGTGAAAATAATTTGAATTCTCAAAAGAAAACTATGAAAAATGAAAAATGAAAAAGTGATATACATACAAAGGTGATTGCTTTGTAAATGTAAAAAAAATTCATGAAATCCATAAGCTACGTCCTTTATTCTTCTTCAAGAGAGATTATGTTCATTGAAAGGTATTAAAAACTTAACTACAATAGTCTTTTTTTTAACTTATTAAGATGTGAGAATCCTACTTCCAAAGGTTGCGAAAGATTTTATAAAGCCCTAAGTGCAAGTATTAAAGTGTGAGGATCTTGATGCTAAAAGTCATGAAATATTCCAAATCCTTCTTTGTAATAGAATTGGTCCATGTGCTTGACATTATCCATATCTTGTAAAATAGAGTTTCAAAAATTCTAGATCTAATTCCTGAAAGAAAATTCAGTCCGCTCCAAAATGATTTTGTATAGAGTCTAACAACATGACTCTAATGTACTATAGTGCACTTTCAATGACTTCTAGATGTGTGATCGTAGATTAATTTAGGCAATCCAAATAGGAAAGCTAAAACTAGTGTACATTTTGTTTGGGGAGGCAAGATAAATTAGATTACTCCTAAATAGCCAAATAAATAACAAAATGGATAAATATAACCACAAAGAAGAACCTTCTACCAACTAAGAATAAGTAAACCCTCACAATTTGGGCTAATTACTAGATTTTGTTACTTCACTCTTAAAATCCACAAGGATTTAGTTTTTCCCATTATATATTTTTCTTTCTTTTAATCTTTCTCTATTTGGAAATTTTATCTTTTTCCAAATGGAAATGCTGCCTCATATATTGCATAATTGTAACACTTTAGCTTTCAATTTGAACTTGGGCACCATTCAACTTGACTTTGTTTTCTTCTAGGGGTACCATTTTATCTTTATTCTCCTATTTGATTCTTTTGTCTTTTACCTAACAACTTGATTTCACCTAATTTTGGCAGTTACAAATTGAACAATTCTTATACACCAACTTGGAGTTTTATTTTTTAATCCCTAAAGTTCCATAATTGTGTTTTCACCGAAA
The DNA here is from genome assembly GCA_963969395.1 of Pseudoscleropodium purum. NCBI lineage: Eukaryota > Viridiplantae > Streptophyta > Bryopsida > Hypnales > Brachytheciaceae > Pseudoscleropodium > Pseudoscleropodium purum. The sequence goes on from OZ017795.1 coordinate 33,435,002, forward strand.
ACGCTCAAAAACTGCCATTTTAATACAAGTACCAAATTTTTTTTTAAAACATTTTTGACACATATAACCAAAGGATTTTGTAGTATGCTGACTTGAAAATATGTGGTACAAATTTCAAACATTTTTGATATGTTGATTGTGAGATATTAGCATTTAAATTTATTGAAATCATTTTTTGGACCCTCCAAAAAACAGGGCACTTGCACTTCACAAGCTCACTTTTCTATGACAAAATGACTAAAATGGTGGTGCTTCTTTGGATTCTTTTTCCTAGACAAGTTAGTCACATATGTGAAAATTTTCACATTGTTTGGATTTGTACAACATATAGGAAAAAATAGTAAGTAGGTAGTAGTAGAGAATGATACAAAATACTAAATTATTAAGAACTTAATTATGGAATTGAAAAATGCCAATCACAATAGTTGAAATGTTGTAATAAACAATATACATCCTATGATTTTATTTTATTTCCAAAAATATTGAAAATTGGATAAGATCAAGGATTTAAAAGTTTATAGAGTAAGGAATCTATAACTACTTGCAAACAAAAAATCCTCGTAACTTTTGACTCATTGATCAAAATGGAATGATTCAAAGCTTTCCAAGTATAAATAACTCCAAAAAAGAAATTTCAAATTTTTTTTTGAAAAAAGTGATTTTTTTAATCTGCCCAAACTACCCGGTTATGAAAAAAAGTAACATATTAGGCTATAACTTTTGACTCCTATTTTCAAATGTCATGAAATTTAGTGCATTTGAAATATATTCCTAGTCTTCACCGTCTATTAAAATTTGAGCCAAAAATTTAGAAATCTCTAGTTACACGCACATGCCAAAAATTTCTATGTAGCCAAAAAATGCAGCTTGGTCCTTTAGGGGGTTAACTTCAATTTATCCCTCCTTCAAGGATGACTTCCTTTTACAAATTGGAACCAAAACTGTCACTGGAAACTTTTCTCATTTGTAAATATTTAGATATATATAATAAAAAGACGCATGGTATTCATTCTTATTCCTAACCAATTAGAAACTATTTATTAGACAACATTCATTTCCAATTTGGTTCACAACATATACATCTAAATACTTAATGTTAATCTTCAATCTAAACATTTAATTTTCAACTTAGATAATAACTAAATGTTCTTAATTAGACTCAATCTTCCAACTTGGGAATTCCAACAAACTTCACTACAATACACCAAACTCCAATTGGAATTTCCAACTTAAAACTAATTGACTTGTCACACATTTCAATCAACAAATAGACATCCAAATTGGTACACATATGACTAGCCATCAACTAATTTCAAAGGGGGCTACAATTGAGCAAAAATAAATACCCTCATAAACTTCTAATTAGGCTCACAATATTCACTTTCACACTAATATAAAGTGAATCCATCTCATTCACATATACACACATAAACCAACTAGGACTCATGCTCCTTTGATTTCTCAATTACATACAACCAATTTCAAGTACACATTCATCACCCTACACTAGACACTAATTTGGCTAAAAAGATTTTTATATTAAATTGAATTGGTAAACAAATCACCATTTACAATATGTGATAGTTTACACCACCTTTGACTATCCTCCCACTCACTGCATCACATCATCACTAATTTGTAATTCTAAATCTCTACTACAAACACTTACACTTGTTATCTCATAACTTTGAACAAAAGAAAAATACACATCCAACTTAGGCTAGAACACTCATTCAAGGGCTTTCTCAAAGTGGATAACAACAACTTGGAAAACTAGAAACTAATAGGACCAAATGGGAAGTTACTAGGCAACTAGAGGACAACCTAACCATACAATAACATGCCAAATTGGAACTACTTAACAAATCAACTTCCAAGCTCCAATTAGATAGCTTATCCACCAACTTGGCAAAGCTACCACAAAATGTCCCTATTACCAATCCCAACTAGAAATTCATTGCAAAGATTACCTCAAAAAATGTCAAATAACACATAGAACTACCATTTTAAATAACAAAACTAACAAATACCTTGCCAACTTGTGATAATAATATCACTAAAAGCTCCACAAAAATCTAGAAATAAATCCAACTAGGAACCCTACAATGATAGCGGAGAGTCAAAACTTGATTACTACATGGAACATTATTTTTTAATACTTTGCTATTCTATGCAAATAGTGGTTGGGACTTCTCTACCAATTTAATCTTTCAAATGCTATAGATTAAAAACTAAGGTAAGAAAATTTTCTTTCTAAAGTTTCCATTGCAAAACATATTGACAAATTATTTGTTAAAACAATATATTTTATAAAACCATGAAGGAATTTATTAATAACATGACCTTATGACACTTTCTATGGAACTTCACAAATTGAGAGTAGAATTTAAGAATACATTATCAATTCCATTAATGATACTAAGACAAAAATGTGCTTTCAAAAATTTCTTAGCTAGTGACTGACACATGTGAAATGACAACAAGTAATTGCTTGTGTTCAAATGGCTACCGACTATAAGTATCACAAAAGATGAAAGGTTTTCTATAATTCAAAATAATTCAAAATAGATATGTGACTTTAAAGCTATAACAATTCAAATGCATGGCTTCAAAGCCTTGTGGCTTTAATAGATAATATAATTCAATTAGTATGAGCCATTGATTACTATAGGCAAAGAGTGAGTTTCATAAAAAAATGTTTCAAAAAACATACATTGAATATTTTTGAAGTAATACTTACATTCGTCAAATCAGATGAAATTCAAGTCATTCAATGTCAAAAATTTAATAACTTTGAGTGAAGTATTACTATACACTGAAACTCGCCTGCCACCCCAATTTCCCATTGGTTCCCCCCCTCCTCTCTCAAAAAATTTGTTGATTTTTTTGAAAAAAAATGCTTACCCTCAAAATTGACGTTGATTTCTCAAAAAATCACAAGATGTTGATCTTGTGAAATTTAATCTGAGCCGTTCAAATATAAAATACAAATACTGAATACAAATATGAATACAGGTACGGATACTGGATATGAGTACTAAATATGTGTATTGAATACGGATACAATATTGGATACGGGATTAATTGTCCCATATTCTTTGTCAAGAACTTTGATTCTGAAGATTACAAGAGGGGGTGAGGGGGGGGTGAGATAAAAAAATTTAAATCAAATTCTAAATGATAGGTGGAGGTGATTGGGGGTGGTAAAATAAAAATTGAAGGGGGGAGTGTATAGTAACACAAAGTGTCACTATACACCTTGAGTGCCTAATAACTATATTGACTATAACTGAAGTACAATCTTAGTAAAGTACACTGGAGAAACAAAAAATTTGCTTGACCATGCCTACTTACTACATGCTCCAACCAATCAGCTCCTTGCCCACTTGTACATCTATAATTCTTTTTCCATGGGATGGCCTTTGATTGTCTAGGTTCTTCTTCTAATAACTTGTAGTGAACATTTCTTGGAATGGTTGACTTTGAAAAATCACCAAAGACAGAGTTATGTTCATATTAAAAATATTGTATATAGAAAGATAACTTAACAAACTACATGAGAAAAATATGAAATTTCAAAAAGAGTTTTGGGCAACCTTTGAAGTTGGGCATTGACCCCAAAATGGTTGATTGTTCATTTTGGAGTTAAATCTATAAGCTCATATTTCTAATGCTACTTTAGAACTAAAATTCAACATAACTCCTAAATTCTTTGATATGCAAAGGCCTAAACAATTGAAAAATTTACTCATTTTCAAAGAAAGGCTAAAATCTTCATCATTATTTATTTTTCAGCAAATCCAATTATACTCTCCTTTAATTTACTTGTTCAATCACATCCTTCCCAAACCTCAAAGTGATATTTCCACCAATTACAAATTCCATGTGCCTAAACTTCAAAATATAGGCTTTTTTAGCCCTTTTTCAAGGTAAAATTTTATCTTGTAACATTTAAAGAAAAAAACATATATGCCCCATATCTTATGAAAATTACTCAATATGTTGGAAAATCAGTTGGTAACAATTAAAGAAAAAAACATGTATGTCCCATGTCTTATGAAAATTATTCAATATGCTGGAAAATCAATTAAGTACATTTAAAGAAAAAAACATGTATGTCCCATATCTTATGAAAATTATTCATTATGCTAGAAATCAATTAGGAACATATGTATTGTGTGTTCTATATCTTATGCAGATTATTTAGTATGTTGGAAAATCAATTGAGCATATATATATATATATATATTACAAAAAAAAATTATATTTATCTCTACAAAAATGTAGAAGATGAAATTGAATAAAAGAAAAAAATAAATCACTTATAACTTTTACAAAAAATTAAGAATAATTAATTATAATGGTGGGAATAATCTTGTAAACAATTGGCATCCTTTATTTTTGTTTTTTATTTGAAAATTTTCAAAATTGAATTTGAAAGATGACTTATATATTTTTCTACCTCCATTTATTATTGCCCACAAAATAAAACTTATCATTAGTAGATATCAATCTTTAAAATCCAATGAAATTAATTCTTATTTCTAGAATATATTTGTAGTTGCCCAATTTCATATGGAAATTGACAAAAACCTTCGAATGGAATTTTACAATATTTATTAAAAAGAAGTGAAAAAAAATCTCCATATAGATTAGGATGATTGGAGTCCATCCTAAAATTTTCATACAAAAATTTAAAATTATGAAGTTAATAAAGCTTAACCAAATTCGTAGAAAATCCAAAGTAGATTCTTTAGTCCTTTACAAATTAAACCATATGCTTTGAATGCTCCTTACCTTTAAAAATAGTGCTTCATGATTGTAAAATGACAAATCCTTATGGGATGACGACCCATTTCCGACCACTTAAGGAATTCAACATAGCTACACTCATGGTGTATTCAGGGAAATATTTTTCCCATGTCAGCAAATTGATTTGAAGAGGATTAAAAAAGTTACATTTTTTGGGTCAAAATTGAAATTACTGTGAATTTTTTTCCCTTAGATTTAGTAAAACCTATTTTTGTGATGTAGGCTACTGTAATCCCGACCATAAACTGGTTACAAAATTGATGTAAGTGATAATTATGACTTTCGATGTACATGCCGTGATCATCCTATGCTTCAATGTACACTACTTGGACATTTTCCAACTCTTGGAGGTCATGCAGTAGGTGAGCTGTAATATAAACACATGTGAGTGTACTATGAACATAGCTATGATTGGAAATTGAGTAGCTATCCTGTGCAAATGAGGGGGTGGTCGGAAATGGGTTGTCTATTCTAGTGGGTGAATGCATAAAACACTTGTATTATTTTGTGTCACATATTGTGCACCCAATACAAAATTTAGCATAATCTCTAAAGTTTTTTCTTGTTATATTTAAAATTCATATAAAAAGTGAACAGTACATTACCTAATTCAATCAATATTTTTGTGTAATTTAAAACATAAAATACTATTTATTACTTAATTTCTTTAATTTATTAGATTTTAGGTTTTAGAGTTTTTTAATATAGTAAAGAGTAGAAAATGATGATTTTTTACTTCAATGTTTTGACACCATTCTTCTATTAAGGTCGCAAAAATTTGACAAAAGAATTCTAATTTTTTTATTGTCCATCACATAGATGCAAATAAGGCTTGTTTTTAGTACATTTCTAGACATCCCAAGGTACACTTAAAGAATTTTTGTCTTAAATATTATCTTTGTCAAGTTGTTAAAAACAAACTATTTAAAACCTTTTTAAAAAAAAAATATTTTCAATATTTTCAAGTAATTTAAACCAAAAAAATTGTAAATTATCACTGAAATCTTTTGTGCATAAATTATTTTGTAAAGTTTTTTAAATCCCAATTTTTGGGTCAGTAGAGACCTAGAAAGTTGCCTTTGTTTTTGGTGTTCCTTTGTATATTTGTGAATTTTATCTCTACACACGAAATTCCACTGGAGTATGTAATTTGTAGTGATCTTCTCATTATCCATATTTTATTTTATTTTTAAATATTTTTTCGAAAAGCTATGATACCCCTAGTATTAGCCATTGAATGCAATATAATCAACATGTGTTCCTTGCTTTCACCCTAGTGAATGATTTTGGGTCTTTTTCAAGGCCCTTTAACCCCTTAATGTCCTTGGCCGTTTCTCCATAGAGCCTATTTCCGTGTATTGACTTTTAGAATTTAGAGTGTAGTGGGAAATTGGGTTCATCATTTGACAATTCACTGTTGAAATTCAAAGTATACTCCTTTGAGAACCTCATGCTCACTTTTTTTGGGAAATCCACCATATGGATTGAAAGTCTATAATGTTTGATCTATGGCAAGTATAGTCCAAAAAATGGATTCACAAGGGCGCATTTTGAGCCCCTTGGGCGTTGAAGGGTTAATCAAATTTACTTATTGAATACTTTGAAGTTCCTTTAGGTCTTGACTTTGAAAATATCAAACATTCTGTTCAATTGTTTTGCATTAAAAAATAATATTCTATAATTATTGAAGATCTTTCTAGAATTCACTCAAAATTTAACATTGGTGTTTTCAAGATTTGACATCTATGATAATAATTGACAAGAAGACATGATTGTATGCATTCAAGTCATGTTGATCTTTCTTCGTCCTAAATTATGGGTCACCATAATTATACATTTCAAACTTTAAAATATGAGTGATGTACAATGTTGGTTTTATTAATGATGATAAAAGTTGAAGAAGTAAATTGCATTGTGTACCTAATTGTGACCCACACACCAATCCCTACAAATTCTTTCTAAAGTATATATCCTCTATTAATGAGAATCTAGGGTCAATTTTAATTACATCTTTATTGAGCACTTAATCCCAAAAGGATGGGTTAGTTGTAGTAGAAATCAACTTTTTTGGTACCATATGAGTCATTTGCTAAAAAACAACTCCAAAGCACTTATTGGAGATCAAACTATAATGCAAGACCTTCCTTTTTCACACAAAATTCCAAAGATGGACATTTGCACTTTTGTCCTACATAAAAGGATTCTTTGTCATCTATTGAACACTTAAAATCCATGATGTCTTTTTAAAGTAAAAAATTCATAATTTATTTATAACGTATCCAAATGTATGCTAAAAGTATCATTTAAAATCCCCTTTTGACTTTTAGTTTTATTGAATGATCTAACAAAACCTAGATAGTTACATAATAGGAAGCATGCTCAATTACTTATTTGGTCAATTTCAGTGGGTGTTGTTTCTTTTTAATTTTTAAATATGTTTTGCTTGACTATTTTGACTTCAATTATGGTAGCTTCATTTCATGATCCACAATATGGACATTTCTGAATTTCTGCGCCATCTGGTTCCTACATTCCTCATTTAATACCCCAAACCATTCCATTCTTGTCAAGATTTGTTTCCATATTCATGTACCATAAATTTAGCTTACTACTTCCATGCATTCATGGGGAATTTTTGAGTGGGTGCTTCCCTTGAGGGACACTACTGTAGTACAAAAACATTCATTGGCCAATGACAAAGATCCATGTGAAAACAACCCACTGCCCAGGCAAAAAATTAATTTAATTTGATCAATTCATTGTCTGTATGACCACCTCACATGCATTTGACAGTAAACTCATGGGGTAGTCAGGTTGTTGCATTGGCATTCCACCCCATGTAGTAAGGTAGAAGCACCTATAGTTGATCACTTAAGCAATTTTGGACATGATTTGGAATAGTACAAGGCGAAGTAAATATTTTCCTATGTGCAAAGATAGAAATGACAAGGATTGCAAAAAAAAATTGGTAATTTTATTGCTTGAAATCAATTTATTATGAATTTTGTGAGGCAGATAGTACTTTGGACCAATGGCCAAGATTTAAACTCTTTCAATTCCAATCATTCAAGAACTACTTTCCCGCTCATTACTTTCTACTTTCTTGTTCATTGCTTTGGGACATGTGTCATGAATTTATTAGTCCAAATCTTTAAAAGAAGAAAAAAAATTCCAAATTTTGGTTGGAAATACTACATCCTATAGATTGGGCATGGGGCTCTAGTTAGGAATGGGTGATTCTACTTTAGTATTTAGGGGGGCAAGATGCTAATCCCATCCCACAAAGTCGATTATACATGACGAATTTATCCTGGAGAAAATATGTAGGAATTGTTTAATTGCCACACATGATAGAATTTGCAAATTTTGAATTCATACTTGCAATAAGAGGCTCCAAAAATAGCTATGAGAGGTGTGAAACATAGAATTAACACAACACAAAATAGTTTGTTTTTTTACAATTACCTTGCGAAGCTCAAAATTTACCCTACATAGCTCACTTTGTAGGATGGATATAACATCCTACTATAGGAAGAAGGGTGGAAGATGATGGAAGAGAGGAATTGAACATGGGATTTTTGAAGTTAGTTTATATAAACCACATTTTGTCTTGTAGATTTCACATAACTGGTTGTTGACTTTTCAACACTAATATCATATTGTCCCATTGGCAACTTGTCACCATTGCCATTATAAGTTGCAACTCATAACCTCCTTCCCTTTCAATTTTCTTCCTACCTCCTTGGATTATAAAGATCAAAGGTTGTGATTGAAAAATTTACAGTTGATTATATATAATAACCTATTTGCCGCTAGCACGGCTCATCAATTATTTAATACATAGGTTTTGAAATGAGATTACAAACCTTTAAATCCATCCATCCATGCCTTCAAGTTTGTTTTGTTTGTTTGTAACGTGGAGATCTTCTGGATTGTGCATCCCTTAATCGAGTTGTTAGTATTCTCAATAAGGAGGGATGCACATGCTTAGTTTTGTGGCATTCCAATGTACAATGTAAAAGTTATTGAATTTTGAAGTTTTTATGAATTGAAAAATTAGAAGATTACATCAACTTTTATTTTGCCTATAGCAAGGGCACATGGCATACTAGTCTATACTTTAAGTTAGGTTGTTTGTTTTGTTTTGTTTGTTTGTTACATTAGAGGGGATTTGAGGGCAAAAGAAGATTATTTTAAGCTTGTTCCCTTCAATGTTCCCCCCATAGTGAAGGAATGGCCAGTTGTTAGAATTATTTTTTTTGAGAAATGACGTGGCAAGGTCTCAGCCATGTCGAACTATTGCAGTGTCATTGTAGTAGTCAACTTTGTTTGTTCCCATTGCTTCATAACTCGCGGTCTTTTGACCCCTCCAATTTCATCTAATGTGATGAGATCTCTTAAATTGTGAATCCCCTAGTCATGTTCTTGGTACCGTTGGAAAGCTCTTTGTGAGTAGAAGTGCAAGGGCTTTGTTTTGTGGCATTTTTGACCTATGATATTGTAGTATTGATTTGTATTTTTGCTTTTGCCAATTGGTGGTTTTGCATGTTTACTAGTAAATTTTACCAATTGGTAGTACAAATTAGGAGTTTGCTATCAATAGTTACCAATTGACATTGTAATTTGGCCCATTAGAATATTAAATGTTCAATTTCCGATTGGTAGTTATGACTCTTGGTAGCTAGGCGTATATGTAGGTGTTTACCAATTGTGAATTTAGTCTTCGTTGCAGTGTCACAAGAACTCCTTCCAATTGCCAAAAGTAAAACAATTTTTTTTGTAATTTTGTGTTTGATTAATGTAAATGAATCTATTTTCAATGGTGTATTTGTGTGATTGAGTATGGCTATGTGTGTGATTGAATGTATGACCAATTGGAGTGAATTGAAAATTGTGTGTAAGTGTATGTGAGTTAATTGATTGTTGTGAAACCATTGGGATAAATTGTGAGGAAGTGAATTGTGTTATATGTGAGAAAATACCAATAGGAGATGGAATGATTTGTGATTTTTGGAAAATTGTGAATGTTTGAGAAACTTGTGATTATCAATTGAATGAATGTGAGAACTTAATTTGTGAAATTAAATTGGAAGATTGGGTGAATCAATCAAAGACTGAATTGTGCACACTATAAAGATATTGCCGAGTGATTGTGAGTATGAGCCAATTGGGAAATGAATTTATGAGGGAACGCTGAGAATAGATCTACGTTGAAATTTTTTGTGAGAAAGCCAATCGGGAAAGGTAGTGAATTAAATCAGATTGTAATAGTATAATCCAGAGCATAGCTATTTCTAATCGAGTATATTTTAGGTTGTGTGTTATATCAAGTGAGAGAAACTAATTTGGACGAACTGAATGAAATTAATAATAATAAATATAAAAAGAAGATTTGAAAAATAGATAAATTAAAAATGAATGGAGAAGATTATAAAATAAAAACAAAGAAGTGTATCTTTTGTCAAAAATTGGAAAATTTAAAGATGGAGTGCAAAGTTAAAGAGAAGAATTTGATAGAGCACCTTGGAGAAAAGAATTGAGCAAAGAGACAAAAGTCAAGTCCAATCGGAGTATTGACAAGTAGTTCTAAAACTTTAGCCTATTGATGTGATGTAAAAAGTAAGGACAAACACAATCTTGCATTTGGATCTTTAGATTGGTTTTAGATTCCAAGTATGAATTTTTTTGAGTTTGAAAGGTTTTATGAATTTAAGGGCGTATAAGAAGCAATCTTTATTGTAGTATTAAAGCTATTTACATCCACAAAAATGGATGAAACTTATAATATTTGGATGAAGGTTTATTTATTCATCCAAAGAGTGTACATTAATCCAAAATAGAGTGACGCCATACTAAGTTTTGGTAGCATTTTGCAATTTCACCCATTGAAAAAGGAAAAGTGTTCTTTATAAAAAAATTTCTTCACTTTTTAACAAAAATTTGCTCAAAAAACACCCTAGGGAAGGATCTGTACAGTGATGCCAAAGAATTGAAGTTCCTAAAATAGATTCAACAATTAAAAATTAAATTAAGAAAACTTAGTATTGTATGCAAAATAATTTTAAAAAACTTTGGCATCTAACTTCTAAAGTCTCTTATTTGGGTGTGCTAGGAGATGTGAAAGTAAGCTCTTTATGCAAGTGGGGTAGTAGTAGGTGAAACAATCAATGTAGGATACATAAAGTAGGATTAGTAGGAACTCAACTGCTCATAGTTAAGTCAAAAGTAGGAATTGTGTTAAAAAAAAAATTTGTATCTCATTTAAACAGTGTAGGGAAAAAATTCAAATTTTTTTTGAACTAAGTGAATGTGAAAAATCAAGATAAATTTCACCTCCAAAAATCATTTTGAGATTTTGAGCCTCTAATCAAAAGTTATGTACAAATTTCAAAAGAAGGGTTGGAAGGAATATTTCTAAAAATCCTCTTTAAATTTAGTTCATAACTATTTTTTAGAGGCTCAAAATCACAAAAGGATTCTTGGAGATGAAGATTAGTTTAATTTGTAAACTTTTCTTAGATCAAAGTTTCTTGAAAACATGAGGTCTAAAATACTACCTTGAACACAATTCCTACACTTTGACAATTAGTGGCTATGCTCTGATCTTTAAATTATCCCAAACCTTTTAGGATTCATGACAAACAATGCATTTCATTATAAAAATGATCACTCCATCCTCCATTCTCATTGAATCTCACTAAAGTACTTCTCTTACATTACCATCAAAGATTGTCTTGATGGAAAATGATTAGCTAGTGGACTTTTTGACTAACACTACACATTTTTATTTTTCTATAAAAACTTGGTCATTCAAATATTGTTCAATTCTATATTTTTTCTTGTTCATTTTCTATTTTGACTTTTTTTTAAGTAATTATTTTCCATCAACCTTACCCTACTAGTAAGGTACATTCATATATGATTATGTATTAAGAAATAATAGAATTAGATTATGAAATACAATTGCAAAAGCAAAAATATGTGGTTATTAAAGGTTTTTCAATGCAATTAATGTAAGCTATGATAAATTTAAATTGACTACTTTAAGAAATTTGGGATTCTCATCCCAAGAATATATGTAATTCCTATTTATGAAGGTATTTCAACCTAGAGTATAAATGGACACTACAGATTCTCCATAATATTCCTAACCTTTGAAGTCTAAAGAATCTTCTTAGGGAATCCCTGGGACTTCAAGTAAGTACCCAAGATCTCAATTTGTGTCAAGATTTTTTGATTTTTTTTCAAGATAAAACACTGATTAGTTTTTTGGAAATATAATTTTTATTTCAATTGGTGCCTTGGAAAAAAAGTTATGCCATAATAAATCCAAAATAGGCAAGAGCGATAGCAAAAAATATCTACAAAAATTGAAGTAATTTTAATTTAAAAAAATTTCTTATAGATTGTATTTTGGAAAGAATCGAAAGATTTGATGAATGCATTTGGATAAATGATTTGAAAGTTATGAAACTTTTTGTTTTGCATTCAAATCTTAGCAAATTCTTGAGAAAATAATACATTGAATTTGTTTCAAGTTCAATTTTAACAATTTAAAAAAAATTGCACATGATTTAATTTGCTTTCAAGATCAATCTTATTATTGGATTTAGTGTGTTTCAATTCCATCTTGGAAATATCAATGATTGAGTAGTTCACTATATCTTGTACATGTGTCAACTTAACAATATTTTAAAGAATGAAGATCAAGAGGTGTGTGTGTGTGAATTTATTTTTAAACTCTCCATTTATCTCTTCAATGTTGAAAAATTTCATTCACAATCTATAGTACAAAAATTTTAATTTTAAGTTAAGAGGATTCAAAGCCTTATAATGTACTTAAGCTAAGAGCAAAAAAAATGTTTTTTTTACTTATATCTTGTAATCAATAAGATCTAAGTTTATGAAATTTCTTCCACACATGCTAATATTAGTCTAGTGCAAGATCTAAAAGTTGGATTTGCAAAAGAAACAAATGTTCAAAATTTTTGTTGTTTACATTGAAAATGGCAGTTTAAAGTGTTTTTTATGACAAAATGACCTTGGGCCACTTTAGGGGTGAACCATGTGATTCACCTTCATTTGGTTTGCAAAAAGAAGGATATCCCCTCGATTATTGGAGAGGCCTCTTTTGGTTACATGCAAGTATGTGACGCCTTGCCACAAGTCCTCTTCATTGGCCCATATGTCCATCTAAAGAAAAATGTATTTGAAATTAATAACTTATCATTATATAGCCTTTCATACTAATTTTTAATTTTTTAATTTTTTTTCAAGATGTTCAATTATTTACTAGTACTAGTAATAATTTTTGTTTTTATTGGGCCTCTACAATACTTGGTCTTTTGCCATTCTTGACTTGATGTTTGATCTAAGTCTATTGAATCTTCCTTGACTTGTAAGAGTTTTTTGTTGAACCACAAATGAAAGTAAATCTTTTTCAGGCAATATAATTTAATATAAAAAAAAATTGTCTGAAAGAAATGAATCTATCAAAGGTTTTAGTGTGGTATTTTTTTAGGGTAATGAAAGCAAAGATTCTAATGGTGTGCAACAACAACAAAATAAATCTTTGCAAGATCCAACCCCTTTAACTCCTTTAACCCTTTTAACCTCTAATTGCCCAATTGACCATAAAACTTAAAACTTCGGCTTTGTTTTGATGTAAGTAGTTAAATTCTTTTGACTATTTTAAAAATTTTATGGGTAGTTTTGAAGGTTAACAATTGAAATTTTTTATTTTCATTGAAAAAAGTAAATATTTGATTTTCAAGAGGTCTTCAAAGCCATATATGTTCATTAGTGGAAGAGTATAGCTTGCTAATTTTACTTGAGTTGAGATCTAAAAAATTGTATAAGTTTATCCATTTGCTTTGAAAATGGTCCCAATGGAACAAGTAAAGTGTTTTTATGATTTTCACCATTGAAAATTTAAACATGCAAGTGTTGATATGGAGTTATTTTCTTATTTATACTTATTATAAAAAATTGCATTTCAACAATTGCAAGGTAGATTGTGCAATGAATTTGATAGCTCTTGATTTGAACTAAAGGTTTTTGGAAATACATTTTAGTCTATTAAGACAATTTTTAGTTGTTCATGTCACCTTCAATCCCCAAAAAATCTTATATGTGAATTCTTCAAACTTTGTTGTGGGGAGGGCCAACATGTTAAAAATAGGATATATACATTTCTCTTGTTATAATCTCACAACTCTTATGCAAATTCACACTCAAAATTGGTTTGCACTCTAATAAGTGAAGTTCTTTAAACATCTATCTAGTTAGATTTTGAAAAAAAAACAATTTACTTCATTGGAGATAATTGTAAGCTCATGTATTTTTCATACAAAAAACACACTTGGAAAAGCTTGGGCATTTTGGGATTAAAATACATTCAAGCCATTTGAAGACTTCATAGTCAAATTTAATTCCTAAAGCAATTTGATGTTTTTAGGCTCAAACTAACTACTTCAAAATATTCAAACCACAAACAAGGCTAAAATCTTCATCTATCTATCTATATATTCATAATCAAATTTAAACCTAGGATCCTTTAGTTAACTCCTAAAGTTCTTTCATATTTGGAGGCCCAAAGCCACTTCAAAATATTAGTCTCTAAAGCAAGGCTGAAATCTTCATCTATGTTTATTTTTCAACAAATTCAACCGTAAGATCCTTTAGTTAGCTTGTTATAGTACACCTCTTTAAAATTTCAAGATAAGAAACCTTAACAATTGCTGGATCATGATGCTTCAATTTAAAAAAGAAGTATTTTCAACTCTTCCCAAGAGGTTAGATTTCATCTTTCAAAATTTTTACACAAAAATGTGCAGATCCTAAAATTTGTTACTTTCCATAATGTGTTGAAGAAATAAGTTGGAAATACATATAAAAATCTCAAACAAAAAATATTCCATATTCATGTGTAAAAAAAATAGTAGGTAGAAAGAACTAGAGTATGATATAAAATACTAAATTGCTAAGAATTTAGTTATGGAATTGAAAAATGCCAATCCCAATGGTTTTAATGTTGTAATAAAGAATCTAAATCCTATAATTTATATCTTCTTTTCAAAATATTGAAAATTGAGTTAAATAAAGGATTTCAAAGTTTATCTTAGAGTAGAGATTCCATAAGTATTTGCAAACTAATACTCCTCATAAATTTTACTCCATCTTTTTGGTAAAAAAAATAAATGAAAAATAAAGCTATTTTTTAAAGCTTTCCACATAGACATAAATCTGAAAAACCACTTTCAAATTTTTATTTCTTAAAAAAATAATTTTTTAAAGTTGCTTGGGTAGCAACAAGAACTACATATCATGCAATATACTTTTAACTATGTAGTCAAAAGTCATGAAAGTTATTGCACCTTAAAGCTACTCTTCAATTATATGTGTGAAGATTTCAAAGAAAAAAATGAAAATTCTATTCATTAGGAACTACCCCAAATTGCTATGTTGCCAAAAAAAATATTGTTTCATTCTTTGAAGGCCCAAATTGACCAATATTAATTTATAATAAAAAAATAACTCTTGAACTTCATTTTCCAAATATTTTTTTTCAAATATCATTTTTCATATAAGTAGTATATGTATTTGATATGCAATGTCAACATCAATTTCAAATCTTAAACCTAAATAAACTCCCTGACAAACTCATGACATACTAAAAACAAGATTTTTTCTTGTGGATTAAACTTCAATTGATTGGATGAACCAAACTTTTCACACAAATAAGAATCTTCACTAATTAAATTGTAATCCTGAATAACTTGCATGTACAAAAATGCATAATATTGATTTTAAGAATGCTTACAAATGTTCAATATTAGATTCTACCTATCATAGACTAATGTCATATTGTTCCATCCTTGTGGATTACAACATGGTGAGCAACTTTTAACATACAAATTAAGTAATATATACTAAAGTTATATGGATATTGATTAAGAATATCTCAAATTTAGACTTCTTCAAAGTACAAGTTATCTTTATTGTAACTTCTAATATTTCTAATCATTGAAGTATTTAGATTTGAAATTCCCTTTACCTATATCTATAAAATACTAGAATATACAATTTCTACAAGTTAAAATTAATATAATTTCAACATGATGAATAATAGTGCAAATGTCTAGCAAGGCAATTAGTGGGGCCCTATTTGAAACTTTGTGTTAGTTGATTTCTGCCTAAAATTCGTCAAAATTAAAATGGTTGTGGTTTTGGTGTCTTTTTAGTGTTAAGTCCAAATAGTCTGCACAAAAGGGCTTTAAAGCCTAAAGGCCTCTTGGAGGAAGGTTTTCTTGGTACATGAATTGGCTCTGAAAAGTTGAGGGAGGAATTTTCAGAAATTGAGCATTCTTGAGGGTCATCAACAACCATTTTCATGGACATATTTGGTCTTCGACCAATTTTTCTACTTTGGAATTTGATCTTCATTGGAGTTTTGTTCAAAATTCTCCGAGCTTTGGCTCTTTGCTTGAACTTTGATGTTTTCACTACTTTGAGATTTTTGAGATTTATTTGTTTATTTGTTGAGGCTTTTAGTTTCAAGTTCACATTTTTTAGTGACTTCTTTAGTTCACACTTCTTGATGAGTTTGAATCTATTAGTGGATTTGTGTTCACACACCTTGTTGATTTGCTTCTTTGGTTCATATGTGGCAAGTTTGTATCTTCTTAGTGGTTTTTGTTTGTACTTCGATTCATATGTGGCACATTTGTATTTTTTAGGAGGTTTTTGTTTGTACTTTGATTCATATGTGGCAAGTTTGTATCTTTTAGAAGGTTTTTGTTTGCACTTTGATTCATATATAGCAAGTTTGTACCTTTTAGGAGTTTTTTGTTCACACTTCTTACTAGACATTTGGATGCGCTTCTTAGATTTGCACGGCTTGTTATGCTTGTCACTTTTGTGGCTATTATTCTTGTTGCTCACACCAGCAGACTTTTTAATGCTTTGGGCAGGCAAGCTTACTGTACTTAACAAAATGAATTATGTAATAGAATCTACATTACATGTTCAATGTTTTCATTTGACAAAAATATGCATGAGTTAGGGCAAGGACACTCATAATTGCCATTTTTAGTACTTAACGTAGTTACAATTATTAGATTGATCAAACCTATAAGACGATTTCAACATAGAAAAGAAAGTATTATATTAATAACATACAAAGAAGTTATGCAGAAGTTATGAAGGTTCAAAGTTTCATTGGTAGATCTATGAACTTTTAACCTACACTTCTACAGATGTTTAGGTGGCTTATTTCCTCTTAATCAACATGAGCAAATTGTCTAAGGTATTAGGGTTGGCAATTCTGGGCATCCCTACCTTTTACTTTTGGTATATATTACATCAACCAAGAATTGCATCAAGAAAATATACCAACGTTCCCAGAACTGTCAGTAGCAGAAGTTCACATTGTATCTACTATTCAATGAAACAGCTTCATCCTCAGGCAAGTTTGTACTGTTCCCAAAATCCAACAAGCAAATTACTTGACCACTCATGCATTCAGAATGCAATCAGCATTCATATATACTAACTCTGGCAGCGTCAGTGGTAGCACGCAAACAACAAAGGGCGTATTCCTTAAACTTTCAAAAGGTCAACACAAAGAAATGTAATAGACTCGACCTATTCAAATAACCAGGACATTAAAAAACTCACTAGAAATCCACAGGAGAACTCAGTGAATACTCATCCTCCTTGTAATGGGGAAGTTCTGGGAAGTAAGAAACAAACAAACAATCAACACCCCGGGATAGTATTTCAGCAATTTGACCAAGTTCAAGAGAGGAGAGGAAATAATTCACTGCACACAAATTATTCTTCTCACAAACAGTTCGCAGGAATGGATGAAAAATGCCTGTATTCGAGACCGACACTAGAATCTCCCTCAGGTACCGGAGAAAATGGTCGATCATAGAGAACTGGTTTAGCTAACACAAGCCTTGGTACTGGCGATAAATCAACCAAATAAATAAACAGATCCAGTTGAAGACGGACCCAAAAGCTCCACAACCTAGTGCTACTCAACGGTGACTAGAACAGTTTCTCTAACCAGTGCCTCTTCTTGCTTTGGTGCTGTGTGTAAACGTTTGAGTAGATATCTGACAGTTTAGGAACAGTATGAAGACTGTAAGAATCAGACATGCTGTAAATGCTACCCAGGTCTTCCGCAAATGAAAAGACTAGACTCTGGCATTACAATGTGGAAAGAATTGGAGCAAATAATGAGATTCACATTACTAAAGGAATGGTGACGCAATTGCTCACCGCCTAAAGGATAGATCGAGTTGTAGTGGACTTCAGCCCAGAAGCTTAGATAGATTTCTGCATATACGACAAGAGCCAAAAATGAGAAACTACTTAGAGATATGTTCAATATTTCGATCTAAACCCAAAGAGATTTCATAATTATAGAATTAGCTCGGTTGGGCGTCAACAAAGTAGCACCAATTAGCTAACTGGGATGTTAAGATCCACTAGCTAGTTGGATGTTGACTAACCTATTCTGTGCCAAGGTAACTAAATGGAGAATAGGGCTTTCGGATTCGCTAACTCCTGCAACTTGGTGCAGGGGAAGTCGAGTAAACTGATGGAAATGAATGTAAATCCAATGCTAGTTAATTGGCAGGAATAGGAACCAATTTGCTAACTGCCACCACTTTGGCAGGGCGGGCACCCAGTCACTAGTTCTCGTTGGCTACAGCCGCTAATTGGTAGGTGCGAGCGGGGCCAAATTTAGCTGATTTAAAACAGAAGGCAACGCTATGTAGGGAAGAATAATGGTAAGTGATGACCTCTTACAGACTTTTGCTCCGCAGGAACGATCTCAATGAAGCAGGTGTCCTTGAAAGATGTGATTAGAGAGATCCTCACGCCAAACTGCACCCACGCCCACACTGCAGCTTGAGTATCAAATTTAGGAAGAGCATCACTGATGCCTATTTCCGAAATTTCATGTCAGGCAATAGAAGAAACCAATCTTGGCCTCAGTTCAAAGATAACAATATCGCGGATAATAGATAAGTTCGGGACTGAATGAGTACATGGTCGGAAGCTGCTTGCAGAGTTACATGATCACCCCATTCACTGTTCCTGCAATCGCAAAAATAATAGGTCAGATTCTAATTCCAATATTGAGTGACAAACCTCAGTTAAATGTGATTTCATGGAATTTACCGGGAATCACTGCCCACGACATAAGCCAACATAACCCAGAAACATGAAACAGCAGAAGACCTACTTGGCCATGTTCTTCATATATTCTGAATACTTCATGGGCACGTAGTTTGAATACACCTCCGGGTTTGCCTTCAGCTGTTCCAATGCAATAGTTACATGTAAGTAGCGCCTCTTGCATGGTAAGAAGTATTGATACAAGAAGATGACCATGACTTCAACTCTCAAAAGCTACATGGAGATGGTGATCCCACAAAAATAGACAAAATCGCATGTTGTTACGGACATCATAAATAACTAACTCGAGAGGTGTCAAGGATATTACACCTGCTTCACGACCACCTTCCTCACATACTTGTGATGTTCTGGAGTGCGATAAAGTTGATCTGAGAGAGCACGAAACTGTCACAGGAAGAGAATGTAAAAATCTTTAGGACAGACATAATCCCAAACAACACATAAAAACTTTACAGAAATCATTCACTTCCACTTCGAAAGTACGAAATCAATTCCTTTCCGTGGAAAATAAAAGTCGATAGAATTCACTAGCTCTAAAGACGCGTAGGCCCTTAGAGAATAGAGGATAAATACCTGGCAATTTCCGTCACCTTTGATCTTTTGCTCAGTCAACCCATACAATAGCAGCCTGCAGACGTGCAGAAACATCGCACATGATTAGAATAATCTCTTACCCACTTCAACAAGACCAATCCACGCTCATGCTTACGAAGGTAAAACTTTGCTTGTTCAGTCAAGAGAAACGGCAAAAATCACCTATCCGCAAGCCGTTGGTGATCAGCTGATGCGTCCTCAAAAGTTGGAAATGATAGATTTGTTCGTGGAACATGCTGTAAAAATAGAAACATTAAGATATTTAATCCAAGTGGAAAAAATTCTTTCAATAAGTCTGTTCAGAAGCTCAAAACCATGAACATGTTTTGACACAAATCACCTTCACTATCACCTTTGTATTCTTTGGAGTAAAAAAACAATAAGTAAAAGTGATTTGACTTGTAACGCAATACCAATTATGGAAGCCCTCCCTTTCAAAGGTCACCAAACGTAAAGCCGAGGTAAAGTTGCAAATCTAGGCATAAATGCAGGCATTATGCCACTTCATTATTTTAAGCAAGAAACCTTTTCTGGTAAAATAATGTCCCGGTTCATAGATTCCACGGAAGAAACACACCTTCATAGATTCCAGCTTCGTAAGCCGGTTGGCTACTTCTTTGTCCACGTGTTGATACTCTTCCGACAGTGCTAACGCAATTTGTCTATCATCCTCATCGAGCGTATAGGGGTCTTGGGAGCTTGAGATCGTTGACACCGTGGACAATGACCCTGCCTTCCGTCTATCCATGTCTTCGTTAGAGCTCTCCCAGTCGTAAACAGTCACGTGTCCATGAGTAGTAGTATCCCCTACTGCAGCCGCAGTGGACGCTTGAGCAACTCGTTCAATTTGGTCTAGGTTCCCTTCCCCATTACTGCTGTCAGCAACCGCAGTTCCTGGTTTTTCAACCCAAGTCTGAACAAGAACCAAATCCTGAAACGCAAAAAACAAAATCAGCATCCCGATACAGTCATATGGTTGCGCATTACAACTGCAAATTCTATTCTAATTTATCTGAAATCTTCTTTTCCTATGGTATCACCATTTCCAATATAAAGTTTGAAAGTTCTCCAAAACACACGAAAAAACAATGTCGAGGGCAACTTCAATTCCCTTCCCAAGCAGAACCTATCATAGGAAGGCCCTATGACACCTTGGCCACGGATGAACATTCTTTATATACATGTACAATGAGAGGAAGGTAGAGGAATGTAAAGTAAGAATAAGATGCAAGCATATGAATAAGATCACACCTTTTCCTTGCAATCCTGACCAGCAGCTTCGGCAGCAGCTAGTTTTTGAAACTCCTCATGAAGCGCCTGAGCAATCACGGCGTCGTTAGCAGTACTGGGTTGTGATACCAGGGATGATGGTTCTGGAAGTCGAAAAGGGGCACGGACTCTGTCAACTAGCGGTTCGCCAAAATCATTTACCGGTATGATATCACTGCTTCTGATTTCCACCCTTGGTATTTCAACTCTTGGCTGGGCAACCTCGTTTACCGGTCTAATGGTATTACTGCTTCTAATTTCCACCCTTGGTCTCTCAACTCTGAATCGGGCTATCTCGTCTACCGGTCTGGTGATGCCACTGCTTCTGATGTCCACCCTATTTTCTACAACAGGTTGAATAATTAATTGGTTTGCTGGTTGGATGTCACTGGTTCTTCTGTCCTCAATATTGTGGGATACCTCATGCACTATGAGTTTGACGTCACTGCTTCCTGCATCATTTGCCAAATACCCGCTGCCTTCAAGCTCATGAAGACCCCAGCGGACAATATGATTTGCCACCATCTTGCGATACTAGCTGCTGATGTTTCTTCCCTCCCAGCGCCTTAGCAACCCTCTCACTATCCCAGTTTATGCAACCGATAAGTAATGCAGTGACTACAATGAGAGTGACACTAAAAAAGGCAATGCTCAGATAGTATGCTGACTTTATTGAATCCTTTACGATTCCCTGGCTTTCCCAATCCTCGTTGCCCCTCCAAGCCACATGAACGCTCCGCTCATAATAAGTCCTAAACTGCAAGCATGTCCCCTGTCTTGACCATTTAACTGTGAATCTCAATCTCACAGTCAATGCAACAACATCATCGTTGTGCTTGCACAGATGCCTGATACCTGCTCACACATATCAAGCCCTCGTGAAGTGAAACACGAGTCCGCATGATTTCACTCAACCCTCAGGTATCATTACACCAAAATTTTCAAAATCTTCATTGACAAAGAAACAAGAATTATACTTGCAACTCAAACCCTGACACTGAGTGTTATCATCATAAAAAGAAAAATCTAAACCCTAGGGAAGCAGAATGAAGGTAATCCTTTCAAAATTCTGCAGTGTTGCCCCCATAAACACCGAAATCAATAGATCCAGTCTGGAAAACGTCATAGCTCAAGAGGCTTTACAAGAAACACTAACACCTGAACTACTCGTGGTTTAGAGTTTAAGAATTCGTCACGCCTGAATTCTCTGGTCAATTCAAATCATAAGATGCTTCATTTTGGAAAGAATTCCCTCTTGAGGATCCTTATCATAGCAAAAAATATAAAGCTCCGATCAAGACATCAAAGAATTAGACAGAAAACCCTAAAATTTCTGGAATACGGCAATAGACTTTACTTCTCAATTCAGGAATTCCAAAGGATCCCAGAACCACTCGCATGGTGCAATCGATTCTACGAATTCATGAAACATTCCCCAGAGAAAGTTATTCCTTCAATCAATGCCATCTAAACTTCGTCGTTTCGTTCATTCCACAACCGATCCACACAAGATTCCAAACAACTCAAGTACGTAGCGTTCTCTGTGCGCCACTAATTAGAGCTAAACCAAGAATTCAGCGGAATCAGAACCACAAAACCAACACAAAACCAAAAAGAACGTATAGCAGTCATCGAAGCACAAAAGATGTCCAAATCCTAAAAAAATGAAACTTGATACGGAATTTAAATTGTTCATAGGGGCAAAAGATTTACCAGTCGCGGCAGATAATCACGATGTACGGGTTGCCACCATCGCCAATTTAGTAGCGCTAAAACTGAAACCACCAAAACTGAAACCAAAGTCCAAATCACAACAGCGTCTCCTCTGAATTTACAGCTCTTCCACACCGAAAAAGATGTTCCTGCCAGCAAACCTAGCGAACAGGCTGATGGAAAAACGAAACGGCAGATTGAAGCAAACGACTCATCAGTTTTTAAGCCATGATGATGCGCTTGTAATTCACTCAAAAGGAAACGTGTAAGAGGTGTGCATCAATTTGGCAACGACGACTGAGGTCGGCGCAGCAGATCAGACGTGTAAAACAATTGGAACAGAAATCCGCAATGCAATTCAAACTTTCACCACGGACGCGCTTTGTGCGAGAGAGCTTCTGTAAACGAGGTCGGCCGCCCTGATACCCTTTTGATACCCTTTTAATACCCTTTTGATACCCTTCTGGTACTACTTTGACACCCTTATGACATTCACTTTATACCCTTCCTATACCCTCCTTATACCCTTTTAATTCCTTCATGATGGTATCTACGGAGGATGAATTCAAGATGAATGATAGGTGAGAAATTCCGACGACATGGATGAAAGTCCACCTCATACTGCGACCATATCCAATATGTGACTAAAAATAAAGCAGTGGCTCCAGTTTTCCGGGAGAGACTGATGTTGTCGCAGGGTACATTTTGGAACGAAATGTATATTTTCAGAAATTAGCCTTGTTCAGAAATAGGCTCCGCCAAGCAATTGAATCTCAGTAGGACATCTAAGTGAGCACAAAGCACGTGTGGAACTGGATGAAAATGAATCTCCGAATCTTTTTCAATAGATGAGGTGTGGATGGTTTTCATCTACTTTTCTGCTTTGTTACCCATGCTGTGGGAGCTCCTGTGCCTTCTGGCAGACATGGCGATGGCGTTGCAGGCGAGAGCAGGCCCTGGCCAACAATGGCTGTCGTCGCACACGCTCACGGCTTCGTCATCTTTGTCTGGAACGATTTTAAGGCGTGGATTCGGATTTGGAGAGAAGAATTGGAAAAAATGGCACCGGACGGTCTCTCATCCGGTACGTTCTTATGCTTTTGAGTGCGACTCTGTTTTTGTTTTGTGAGATTTTTTTGCGTGAGAGTGGCTGAGTATAATTTTGGACTCATTGAGGATTCGTCCAGTTTTAAATTTATATACCGGTATCATTTGGTGTCTTGGTGAGGTATTTTGAGCGACTCTGATGTTGTGGAGTTCTTGATATTGTCGGTTGGAGTGTCCTTTGGACGTGCTCTGCCTGTTTTTTCATTTACTTCCGAGATTTTTTGAAATTACTACCTCAGTGGAATCTCACAATCTCCAAAAGAGAATGATGTCACAGAGTGAAACTTTGGAAATCTAGATCCAGGAGTCTTATGTTGGACATTAAGAGCAGCAGTTTGTGAGGAGACAAAGGCAGATTGGAGATCTGATACTTCAAAATAGTTGTGCTCGAATTTTAATACGGGAGTTCGTGTTTCCTAATATAATAGATGTCCGATCGAGGAATATTTTCCGTTGGATTACGAATAATCTTGGAACTTTTGAAGTTGCTTCGATCCGATGTTCGGATTTGCAGTGTGTTCTCTTCGCCTGCCTTGACTAACCGGCAGGATTGTACTCTGACAGCTGACTTGTCTTCTAATTTAAATATCGCATTTGCGGCTTATTCCGGGGTTTTTTTAGATTTTAGAATTCGTTCACAGCAATAGTCTATTCCCCCCCTAGCACACGGCATACCAACATCTAGGCGAGTTGGATCTCTTATGGATTGCATCTCACTGGAGATGAACCTAGGTCTCATTTTTCATTTGACGCTGCTTTCGACTTACTAGTTCGCTCCCTTGAAAGCATTCCAGAATTTGTCGTCTTATCAGACACTCGCAATCGACATTATCCTACTACGATTTACCTCGGCTTATCGATGAATAAATATTTTAACCACTCTGCTGAGAAATATGAGGGGAAGCTAATGAGCATCACTCTAAATTGCAAGGCTTAATACGAAATCACTTGAAGTGGATATCTCGATCAATTTACTTTATCTGGCAAGCACTAGATTTGTTCCAGTACAAGATTGGATGAGCAAATATTATTAGCCAAATTTCGAATCCACAACTAGTCTGCCTAAAAATGTGGACTACTGGTTGCAGAAATGTACGCTGGCGGATCCTCCTGTGTCCTGGAATGGAAAGCCTATTCTACCAGTAATGCCGTCGCAGAACTGGAACGGCAAAGCTGGGTCCAAAGCTCTGAGGGATACTGTCCTTCAAGATATGCGTTCAGAGAATCGTCTTAAAATTTTCTCCGGCACTGCGAATCAGTCTCTCTCCCAGGTATGCGCACCGATTGACTCCTGTTGATATGTGATAAATCGTGGTGGTAGCATCAGCTGACCTCTTCATACTCTCATTGGCTCATTGCTTATACGGGTCATGGCTTCTAACAAGCATATTTGTGGTTGTTTTGCAGGAAATCGCGTACTATATGGGTATGGATTTGGGGAAAATTACAATTAAACGCTTCGCAGATGGTGAAATCTATGTACAGTTGCAAGAAAGCGTTCGTGGTTGTGACGTATTTCTTGTGCAACCGACATGCCCACCCGCAAATGAGAACCTGATGGAGCTCCTTATTATGATAGATGCATGCCGCAGGGCGTCTGCCAAGAACATAACAGCTGTATTGCCATACTTCGGCTATGCCCGAGCAGACCGCAAAGTGAGTATCTTATCGCAGTGTACTATTGTTCAGTATTTGCGACGCTTGAACTGGGGGCAAACTACGACGGGAGGCGATAATCAGAGAAGGGTCGAAAGTAGATGTCGATTGCGATAAGCCAAACATCAAGTCTATTTACTTTGTTTTCACTGTAATGATCGGGCTGTCAAAGTATTATGGTTGTAAGGCAAGAGTGATGCAAGCTTAGTGGCAGGTAGATTATTGCTACTACTTTACGCAGCTTCTTATGGAAAAGAACCTGTTCCGGTGTACAGACTCAAGGACGAGAGTCCATTGCTGCTAAGCTGGTCGCTAACTTAATCACCGAGGCTGGGGCCAATAGAGTGCTGGCTTGCGATCTTCACTCTGGCCAGGCAATGGGCTATTTTGATATTTCCGTTGATCACGTTTATGGGCAGGTAAGCATTACATGCAGGTTTTTCCTAATTCAGCATGTCTAGACAGTGCATGTAGACGAACTCAGGCGTTCCCTTTCGAAGGCCCTGATTGATTAATCGTGGCATTGTGCAGCCTGTAATACTTGACTATCTGGCGAGTAAAATGATTTCGTCAAGCGACTTAGTGGTCGTGTCTCCCGATGTTGGGGGAGTTGCTCGTGCTCGTGCATTTGCTAAGAAGCTGTCGGATGCCCCACTAGCTATTGTTGACAAACGACGACAAGGACATAATATATCAGAGGTAAATTGGCATCAATATCGAGACTAGCCTTTTTCGCTATGTTCTGCGTCGCCTGTGAGAATTTATTCATGAACTTTCAAATCTTTGGGCTCAGTGTTTCAAGTAATGATGATCTCTTTTCGCACCAATGCAGTGACGTTAGCCCGTCACAGCCAGTCCCTCGGGCTAGCTTTTCAGTTTCCTTTCAATCTTGAGCTGTGACTTTTAAGTGTTAACCACTTCTGTTTTTGTAAGAGAATCTACTAATTTGATCAGGGAGATAAATTGTTGGACCTTGGCAGGTGATGAATCTCATTGGAGATGTCAAGGGAAAGGTGGCAGTAATGGTTGATGATATGATTGATACTGCCGGTGAGCTCTCTTTTTGTAGGCATACATCGTTCAGTCGTCAATTTTATTCGTGAAGCGTTGGGATTTAGTATTGGGAAAGTGTCTCGGCAATACCGAACACCTAATAATTCCGTTGACATCATTGAATTTAATAGATCTTCGCATTCTAAACGCGTGACTTTATGACACATGATCAGAATTGTCCTTGTGACCAGTAGATTTCTTAAGTGTCGTTGACAGGACTCGTGTCCATAGTGAATAGTGCTTCAAAGGCATATTCTCTTTGCTAGAAGTGGGTCTTGCTCACTTCATGCTAAGAGTTTCTTTGTGCACTTTTCAGGTACCATCTACAACGGTGCAGCCCTTCTTCATGCGGAAGGTGCTCGTGAAGTATATGCTTGCTGTACACATGCCGTTTTGAGGTATGCTCTGATTTTAAATCTACCCCGATACTTTTCTTCGTGACTCTCATTCGTTCCCTTTTTCATTCCGCCTCATGCTGTGTTTCCTCTCACTGACTTCTGGCCAGACGCAGTACAGTCAGGTCCAGTTTATTTACGATTTTTTCAGACCAGGCTCACTAGAAATTTCAGCAACTTCAAGAAGCTCTAGCGTACTCAAAAATGAATCAATTTTGAAATTTCAAATTGCATTGGAATCACATTGAAGTCTACTTCAACTTAATAACAAGTGGAAAATGAATAATGTAAAATCATATTACAAGTTGGATTGATTTTACACACTATCTCCCATTTCATAGAAGATAGTGAAAGACTTCTTGCATTCTGCTTGCATTAGGGTGAAGAAAAAACAAAAAGTGATACAAAATTTTCAAGTGGCATGTGATCAAGTTGTCTCAAAAGCAATTGTGAAGATTCAGTTTTAATATGTACCTTAAATTATAAGTTGTAATTTTCACAAATGGTGGTAACACCAAATGGGAGATAGTATATAAAGAACATCAAACTCTTTGTATGATTTTCAATTACATGTGTGCATTTGTAATGGTGGTAAAGTAGACTTCAGTGTGATTCCAATGCAATTTGGAACTTGAAATTCCATTCATATTTGAGTGCACACGGGCCTCCCAAAGTTATCCAAATTTTCAGCAGGATTCAGAATTCGTAAATGAACTGGACCTGACTGTACAGTGCAACTGTATTTGCTTCCTTTGTTCAATTATCGTCCGTTTCTGTGCCCTCTTGACATTGTCCCTTGTGATGGCAGTCCACCTGCTATAGAGAGACTTTCAGGAGGACTATTTCACGAAGTTATCACCACCAACACAATACCTTTGAGAGAAACACACTACTTTCCACAGCTGACAGTGTTGTCCGTCGCCAACCTCCTTGGAGAAACCATCTGGCGAGTGCACGAGGAAGGCTCTGTGAGTAGCATGCTAACCCACTGCACATCACTTGGTGTCACATCTTCAGTTAATGACTGTTTTTTACAACATGTTCGAATCTACGTTGCTTCAGCCCGGCACTCCTGTACTTTTGAAGTAATTTCCTGGCAACAAACTTGGTAGTACCACGGGTTCTGATTTCACCCCTTGATTTTCCAGGCCAAACCAGAGAAATACTCCAGTCTTTCATGATCCCCACAGAAGTGGCCAGCAACTCATTGGCTACCAAACTCAGCACTATGAGGACCGGCACATGCTAGATGTAGAGACCTAGCTTCAATGTACACAATTTTGTAATATAGATTGGTATTGTACTATAGGATGCATACGAATTGACAATGTGGCATAAGCCATACTTTTTGGAAGTTGATTGGTATTGTTTTCAAGATACAGAAAAGAGATTGAAAAGGAGAGTAAACAAGTTCCCTTCAAAGATCTCATCAATGAATGGCTCTTCTATTTGCTCAAAAATAAATGAAGACCTCATCTGTAACAAGAATATTCTCGACATCAAATCAAGACAGTCACAGTAACAACTTAAACATCGTAGAAGAAAGTCATCCGCATCAGTATTATCATTCAAGCTTCAAAGTTTTCTACAAACTGTTAAAACAACCAGTGTACCAAATTAAGGACCCCTCGAATAGAACCCCTAATCTGGAGTTCTTTCTACTGCGGAGTCTTTTGTTCAAGTGTTAACACAAAAAATAACCATAAAAAAAATCAGACAGCGAATTCCCTTTACCCGGAAATTTTTGTACACGTACTAATGGCACTGCAATGTTTCCATAATGTGCACTCTGGCCAGACTTCGCGATGTCGAGACTTAGAGGAGTCCAAAACAAAACACTAATCACCGCCCATACTTCTGAAACTCCCACTCGCTGTTGTCCAGCGGGCACACTTGCCGCGTCTTCAACCATCTGCTGATGCAGTGGAAATGAAAGGCGTGGTTACAAACACCTGCAGGATCGCAAACCAGACACAACCAAGACCAAAATCAGAATTCAATACAAAATATTCTGAGGCATCGGCATAGATAGATACAGTACGAAGACAATACTGACACTGGAAGAGACATGATCCCATCTCAGCACCTCATCTATTCACTTGAATAGACTCATTAGCAAGTGGTGTAAGCATGACTTGGCTACATGTCTAAGATCTCTCATCTTGAGATGGAAACGGAAACGGAATTGCCCACTGTCACTGAAATTTACAATAGGCTAACGCCTCCCTCGTTAAAATTGCAACAGAAATTTTATACACAGATATGGCTCCTTTACTCAAAGAAATCCCTCCACAGCTCTACACCGATCTCCCAGAAATCAAACTCCTACATGTGCTTCACGTACAACTCTCCAACCTTTAAAACCCAAGCAGAAACTAAGAAGAGAGACAGACAGGAAGAATGGAAAGAGGCTCATACCCCATGCCACGGTGCACTCCTCGCTCGTCGCGCTGGCTTGATTCGCCTGGCACTCGATACACAAGTCCATGATATGATTCCGGCAAATGGCGCAGTTGTCCACCACGATATCTGTCAGCAGAGAACTCTACGGTAAGCCCTATGCAAGAAAATTACAAACAACCAGGCTTCTTTTCAAGCGGAATAAGAATCGTGACGGAAAAAAATCTGCATCAGCGGACAAAACAGGACAATTGCCGCTCCACAATAAACTCTCGATCGCAATCAGCATCCAACAACGTTTCCCGACACTGATCCAAAATTGCGGAAAACGAGAACCTACCCCATGCCCAGAGCGCGACCGCATTCCACTTCTTGATCTCGAACCGCTTGGGGCGCTTGGAGAGGGCGCTTGAGCTCGCTCCGGCGCTGGACCCCTCGCCCGTCGGCCCCGTGACCATCTCTGTGTCGACGCCCGCCATCGCTGCTCTTGCTCCTGTTGTTGATGCTTTCGTTGTCGCTGCTCTCTCTCCCCCACGTTTGTGATTTGCGCCAAGAGCTATCGAGGTCTTACCCAATTTTTGTTTGCAAACCCTAGAAGTGTCTGTAAGAGTGTGTCGACATTCATCATACAGACATTAGGCGAAGTCGACGAGTAAACGTTGACGTCTCGGGCAGAGTTTGAGTTTCCCGACGTTGGAAGGCAACGTCAGTTAACCCTGGAACGACGGGACTGACCATAAACGTGGTTTGTCCTCTTGACCAATGAAATTCTCGCTGGTGGATGAGAAAAGAGTAGAAATCATCCATTTTCGAGCCAGATAAACTGTGATTGAATCTCAGACCATAAGTTTATGGGAAAATAATGAGGACCTGAGAATCTGACAGCACGTGAAGATAAAGTGAGTAAGCCCAAAAGAAAAATTGAAAAGAAAAAGTAAGAACCTTAACTTTTTTTTAAATAATGATTATGACAAGGGTCTCTACAAAAAACATATTTATAATGGTCATCTTACTCACCTAAATTTGTTGCAATTTTTTAAAAGTGAAACAATGAATTAAGAACAATAAATCATCTTTTGAACATTTGAGTAGATTTTTGGATGAATGTCTCACTAAATGAATCACAAAAATATTTTTTTTAAACATTAGCATTACAAAGGTTCTAGACAACAAATAATCACATTTTTTCACATTTTTTTGGCCCAAAATACTTAACAACTTGGTTATGAAGACATTTATGTAGTTGATTTAAGAACTTTCAAGTTTTAATACAAGTACGGGATTTTTGAAGTATAGTATATGGACTTGTCTTAGTTGAAAAAAACATTATCTACTGAAACTTTTTTGAGAATATAGATATATTTAAATTTTTCTAGTGACTTTGTTATGAGTGTTCCAAAGGTTTTTCTTGAATGTGATGATTTTTATATTATAAAACTTCTTTTAATATAGAAATATGGACTTTTTAGTAGTAAAAATAAAGGTCAAATTTTAGGAACATTAATTTTATAAGTATGTATTATTATTATTATCATTATTATTACTATTTATTGTATTATATTTTTAAAAATTAAGGTCAAACACTCTTCACTTTGAATTTTTATTTAATTATTTTTAATGTAGTAGTCATCAAAGGAAATAGTCTTAAATTTTAGTGACTTATAGTGAGGCCATAGGTGCTGCTTCTGAAATACTCATCCATACAACCTTCTATTTGTACAATTTTGTTTTACATTCCCTTTATTACAAAAAAAAATGCAGGGTTTTCAAATATATTTGTCCCAAATTGACTTTGAAATGGTTCTCTATAATTTGATCAACAACAATTAAAGCTAGTTTGAACACCCAAAAGCAAAAAAAATCCACACATACTACTTTCTAGAGATTATATAGCAACTTGATCCCTCCAAAGGGAATTGAAATGCACCCTCTAACTAACTAAATATGATGAATTCAACCCACACTTGTACAAAAATTGCCACTAACAAATCTCTTGAAAATTTCATAGAATTAAACCACTAATATTATTAGAATTGAATACAAAGAATACCATCAAACTTCACTCCACCAACATTGGTTAGAAAATGAATCAAATTAATAATATTGGATTAGTTCCAGAAAAAAAAAAAAGATTCAATTTCACCACCTTTTTTCAACATGCACTACTTCATTGTTGACTTCCACCACATCAACATTAAATTGGTCATAAAGAAAGATTATCTTTCAAAGATTCAAGTATTATTAACCAAAGAAGTACATGAATGGAACATTGACTTGAAGTCTTGTGTTTATGATACAAAATATGGATGTGGGAAGGTTAAGGGTAATTCCTAATAATTTTGACATTTATATTACAAATGGTAAATATAATTTGTGATTTAGACTTCTTTTTTCCAAAGATATCTTCTTGTTCATTTGAAATAATTTTTGAATTTTTGAAAGATGATGTTTTTGTAATTGATATGAAGATATTGACAAAAAAAAAAAAAAAAAAAAAAAAAAAAAAAAATATATATATATATATATATATATATATATATATATATATATATATATTTGTATGAAGGTATAAACAAAAATGTACAAAATCTAAAATAGAATTTAGATATCAAAAGATTAATCCCTAAGAGGCTTTACATCCATTGAAAAAATTAAAATTATGAATGTTTTCAAGAGCTAATTGCCAAAGCTATAAGAAACCAATGAAGCACATCCAAATATGTTAAAAAAGTATTTTTGGTCTATTATTCAACAATATGATTAGCTTAGTTATTCAATGCTCAATGATTTTTGTACCAAAATTGAAATCAATTCATGTAAGGTTGGTTGAAAATAAAAACTTACAAAAATGAAGAATTTATTATAAAATTTTCTTTATGCTAAAATTTATTTTACCTAAAAGTTCTAAATCCATATTTTACCTACTATCAAGGACTCAATAGGGATTAAAATGAGCAAATTATCATAACTGAAATTTAAATAACCACTAAAGTGTTGAATATAGCATGTTTTTTTTTATCACTAAAAATGGAATTTTTATTTTTTTCATTTGAAGTTTTCACACAACACAAGCTCCAGGAATAGCTTTAACAATTTTCATAACTTTGACTACATGGTTAAAAAAAACTTTTGTATGATATATCATTTTCATTTCTCAACAGGTAATCCAAAAATTTCTTTAAAAGTCACCTATTTCAAAAATAAAAATTTGAAAATATTTTTCTAGATTTATGTATATATATGTAGATAGCTCTTAATCATTCTATTTTGAGTAATGAAATGAAAGTTGTGAAGAATTTTTGTTTTTTGACAATTATGGAATCTCTATATAAAATAAACTTTGAAGTTCTTTATTTTAATTAAATTTTCAATATTTTGAAAAAAAGAAGTATAAGATATACATTCTTTATAATAACATTGCAACCATTGAGATTGGAATTTTTCAATTCCATAATTAAATTTTTTAACAATTTAGTGTTTTAAATCATTCTTTACTTCTTTCTACTTACTATTTTTTTCCTATATGTTGTACTATTTGAAATGATCTAAAATTTTCATGCAGTACCAACTTACCTTGAAGAATGAACCCAAAGAGTAAGCACCGTTTTGAATAATTTTTAATATAAATGTGACCTTGTGAAGTGCAACTGCCCGGTTGTTTGCAAGGCCAAGAAAATGAATTTTGTCAATTCAAACACTAATATCTTGCCATCTATATATCAGAAAATTTTGAAATTTTTCCTATATCTTTTGAAATTAGATTACTACAAAATCCTATGATTATATGTGTCCAAAAATGGTTTTTTTGTTGAAAATTGGTACTTGTACTAGAATGGCAATTTTACAGCATTTTTGGTGAAAACATAGTAAAAAATCTTTAGGGATTATCTTCTAAAGTTCCTTGACTGTGTTTTTGCCAAAAACGCTCCAAAATTGTCATTTCTTATATAAGTTTCAAATTTTAGAAAAGAAGCATTTTTGGGCACATGTAACTGTTAGATCTTATATTGCATTGGTTTGAAAGTATGTGGAAAAATTTCAGAAATTTCCACTAAGTAGATTGCAAGAAATTAGCATTTGAAGTGACGTAAATCATTTTTTTGTCCCTGTGAAAAAACAAGCAATTGAATTTCACAAGTTCACATTTGTATGAAAAATTGTTTAAAAAAATGGTGATTCTTTAGATTCATTTTTCAAGGGCTATTGACTATATGTTTGAAAATTTTTAGAACATTTGAAATTGTAAAATATATAGGAAAAAAATAGTAAGTAGAAAAATGTAGAGAATGATTCAAAATACAAAATTGTTAACAATTTTTTAATGAAATTGAAAAATGTCAATTCCAATGGTAATAATGTTGTAGTAAATAATCTCCACCTAATGTTTTTTCATTTTCATCCAAAAACATTGAAAATTGAGTTCAATAAAAGACTTCAAAGTTTATTTTGGAGTAGAGAATCTATAACTGCCCGCAAACTAAAACACCTCATAACTTTTGACTCATTGATCAAAATTGAATGATTCAAAGCTTTACATGTATATATAAACCTAGAAATCTAATTTGAAATTTGAAATTTTTGAAAAACTGATATTTTTAGATCTACCCGAACTACCCAAGTTGAAAAACAAACTACATATTAGGCCATAACTTTTAACTCTTGTTTTCAAATGTCGTGAAATTTAGTACTCATAAAAGATATTCCTTGTTCACACCTTCTATTAAATTTGAAACAAAAACATGGAAATCTCTAGTCACATACACCTATCTAAAATTTCTATGTTAACTAAAAAAGCAACTTGGTCCTTTAGGATAAAGCAACATTTTGTTGTTAATGGATTAATCTTCAAATTTCTATATTAAAAAGTCTAGTGAATTAGATGTTATTTGGGTTAGAAGTTTGCTTGACTAGAATATAAATCCTATTCTATTATTATTCTAATACGATAGTCGCAATATCATTTGGTATAAAATAACCAACTAGGAGGTCACTTTTAAGGTTTCCATTCTAAATATATTTAATCTTACAAATATATTTGAAATACTAATTTAAAGTTTCAGCACCTGAACAAGACAATATAAGAATTTTAGTGTCTTCTATCTCATAGAGATTATTCCTTGTAATTTAAAGTACACACAAATAAAGAGGGTATTTGATGTAGGCTATTTATCTTAATTATTGTATAATAAGCTACAAAGGATGTATTTCCAATATCTTATAGTTTTTTGTAAATTCAATTATGTAGTTTTTAACCCCTAAAGTTCCATGTGCAATTATGTTTTTGTTGAAAATGCTCCAAAACTTTTTTTGATGCATGTAACAATAGGATCTTGTAGTATACTGACTTGAAAACATGTGGTAAGAATTTCAAAAAATTTCATTATGCTTATTGCAAGATATAAGGATTCAAATTCACTAAAATCATTTTTTTGGCCTACGGTAGCTACACTTTGCAAGTTCACTTTTCCATGAGAAAATGTCCAAAATGGTAGTTATTTTTTGGAATTTCTTTTTCCTGGACAAATTGGCTATATGCTTGAAAATTTTAGATCATTCAGAATTGTACAATACAATAGATAGGAAAAAAAATAGTGAGTAGACAGTAGTAGAGAATGATTCATTTTACTAAATTGTTAAGAATATATTTATGGAATTGAAAATGCCAATCCCAATGGTGCAATGTAGTAATAAACAATCTACATCCTATGATTTTATTTTTTCTAGAAATATTGAAAGTTGAATAAGATAAAGGACTTCAAAGTTTATTTTAGAATAAAAAATCTATAACTGCCTACAAACAAAACATTTTCAACTTTTGACTCATTGAGCAAAATGGAATGATACAGATCTCTCTCTCTCTATATATATATATTTGAATACTAATTTCAAATTTTTGTTTCTTAAGAAAATAATTTTTTTAATCTGCCTAGAATGCCATTTACAAAAAAAAGTAGCATATTAGGCCATAACTTTTGGCACATATTTCCAAATGTCATAAAATTTAGTGCATATGAAAGATATTCCTTGTCTCTATCTCCTATAAAAATTTAAGCAAAAAATATTGAAATTTATAGTTATACTTACCTACCCAAAATTGCTATGGAGCCAAAAAAACACATGTTGGTTCTTTAGGGGTTAAAGTAAGTCTATTTTACATATAGAATTTAAGTGCCGAATTTTTTCCTACCTTTGACCTTCTTCACAAATTTTTCCATCCCTTTACTATATACAAGTATAGGACTCAAACCATCAAAGCAACAATAATCAATTCAGTTCAAGTGCCATTGACTAAGTGGCACTTTTTAATAACATGTTTACCATTGAACACTTCAAAATCCCCACTCAAACTATTATGTGGACATTCCATTTAATATGAGTGTGCTTAAAACATATGATTTTTAAAATGGAAGTTAAATGAATTTTGAGTAGTCTATCTTTGTTTTGTACAAATTTCAATTTGTTAAATACATTGAGGTAAACCTCCTTATTCATATAATGGGGCAATTTCTACCACTTCTGGTCAATCTTTTCATTTATACATAATTTTTTTATATATATAATGCTCTATATCAAAGCACAATTTTAGTCAACCAACCTTTATTGTAGATTTTCTTGACTTTGTCCATTTTATCATCCAAACTATTTGTTCACATCTATATTCACTATATTATCAAAATTTTCACAACCCTTATCTATTGAGGCAAATTTATTTATAAAAAATTCTACCACGTGATGTTTTTACATAGCCTAATTTATACATATTAGATCATATAGCATTTCATGAACCCTATAGTAGTCCTACATATTATATAAAATATTCCTCTTTCAATTAAATAGACCCTATCTTCTAACTCACATAGTTTTAAAAAAAAATTGATAATGATCTCCCAGGTCTTCTATACATCTACGTAGTGATTTTTTTTCAAATCATATTAGCAAATTGTAATAAAAAGATGTTGCAAATAGAATTTCAATTTTCTCCTACTTGAGGAATATATTATAAATTGTCAAAAGCAATAAACTATAGGCCTTGATGAAGTATCTAATAGACTTGGTAGAAATGATGGACATTTTGATCCTTGAAATATGACCCCTATGAACAATCATTTAAATAGAAGATTTTGCATAATTCACATACACATTTGTTTTTTTATGAGGCAAAATATAGGTGTTTGTTTTATTTATTTATTACTTTAAGGTGTTTCTACGTTAGTCTCTAAAGGATTTGGAAGACCAACAAAGCCCTCAAAAATCTTGGAAATGCCAAAAGCACAAGTAAAATGAGGATATTGGGAATTTGTGCAAATTACAAATATCTACATAAGAAGAATGATGCAAATTGTCTAATTTTTTGAAAAGATCAAAGAAGATTCATATGTATTTTAGAGCCTATTATATGGCCATATATTTGTCTTCTAGAAAAACTTCAATATTAAATAGTACAAATTGATGAAATTAGAAGTTTGGAGAAACTATGGTACAAACCAATACAATTGTTTTATTAATTCACTTTGTACCAATGTTCAATTAAAGATCCAAATATTTTATAAAAGAATGAATGTCACTTCAAAGGAGATGATGAAATGTTACATATCAAGGATATTTGGTACTTCATAAACAACAAAGGTTGCTATTCTCACACGTAATCACCACATGTATATGGACAATCCTTTAATTTCTACCAATATGAAACAAATTTACCTTGTTTTCTAACCACTTTTGTATAAATAATTTTCATGAATTCCGTAGAATTGTTAACACCACAATATCCTTGATTTTCATGTCATTGTACAAAAAAATTAGTATTGAATTTGGAACTATCCTTCACTATCAATGCCTACTAGAATCACAATACACTAGAAATTCTATCATTTTTCCTATTTTGAGCATACAAAATTTTCAAAATAATTCTCAATTCCATTATTATAAAAATGAATTCTACATAATACAAATGCTTTCACTTTTGAAGTTCACAAAAAATTCAAACCATTTCGAGCTTCTTTTCCCATTTAGATACAACCTTCATATCCAAAAAGGCAAAAACACACTATTTTTGAAGGTCAAATGTAGTGGTATTCAAGTTCCTTTAGGAGTTAAAAAAATGACCAATAACTATTTCTATTCTTGCTTTGAAGTTCTTACATATTTTTAGACCATAGACAATTCACATAAAGGGTATTATCTTTCATTTAGTTTCTAAAGTGATTCTAATCTATTCTTTAGCTATAATTATTTTATTTTATATATATACAAGTATGGCTCACATTTTTGTTAGATTTTGTACTATACATGGATAGCAAAATTATTTGAGAATATTTTTTAAAAATAAATGTCATAATTTGGAGTTTTTAATAAATTTTTTGGTATAGAAAAAAACCTTGTTGAACATTTATATTTTAAACATCTATGGAACCTTATTTTCTAAAAAAATGGTAAAAAAAAGTGGTAAAGCCACTACTCAAGTATGATACTTTTTTGGACCTACATATCAAAACATGTTGAATATTCTTTACTTGTCAAGATATGTGGAATCTAGATTGTTGAGGTATGAATAATATTATATTTCCTATGTTTATAGAAAAATATTTTTCAATATAAAAGATTATAGCAATGGTGAGTAATAGTTCTAAACTTTAGAAGTCATTTAAGTAAATGAGGATGAAACATGCATTAAAAAATAATAGTGTCATGTTGGGCCCTTCATTTGTAAGCATTTATTTCATATGTCTAGTAGAACTTTGACATGTAGATAAACAAATAGTGACATTCTAAGATTGTTGCATAGGAATTGTAGTATTTTCAAAGGCTTTGCTCTTATAGCACTAACTCACTTTTAAATACTCAAGATATTCAATTCGTATAAGAGTTGAATAGTAGAAGATCTCTTTACACTAATTGAATGAATTCTAAATGAATTTGGTCTAATCAATTTGAGAACATTTAGATGAATATAGGATGAATGACAATGAAAGTTGAATAAAAATCACTTTATTTGAGAAACAAATATATTTTCAATTTTTTAAAATATTTTTATTTTTGTTAAATAAATACAATTAATTTCAATTTAGAGTGTCCCATGATTCATTCAAAGAAATGTCATGACTATTTTTTGCCCATTTTTATGCACATTAGTACAAAAGGGGCTTTAGAGAGTTGTCTTTGAAGATTAACTAATTTCTCTAAAGTCCTCCAATTGTGATACAATTTGAGTTAGATTCAACTTCTTTTCCTCTCTTTTAACCAAAAATATAATAGAAGTACTTTGAGGCATCCAATACCTCCCAAGGAAAGATTTATGGCCACCTCCTTACTAAATCTGGTGAAGACTTTATTCACAATCTTCAAGGTTGACATGACGTCCGGACGCGGACACTGTGTCCGCAGCGTCTGCTGACATTCGCGGTCCCCGCGGACGCAGCGTCCGCCTGTCACCCTGTCCGCCCTGTCCGCTTTGATGGCCCTATTTCCCCCGACCGCCCTACTCAAACTGCCCCACGGTCACTCCCTTAATCTTTAAACAATTAAATGTTAAATGAAGTGCAATGGTTCGCAATTTGTCATTAAAACAATGTCTCTAATAAGTTGAAAGATTATAAAATTTGACCATGAGTCCATGATAGTCTTGAAACTATGAAAAAATTCCAATTCATTTTCAGAAGGCAAACTAAAAAAATTTGTGACTTCAAATATATATATATACTATTTAAAAAATCAAGATCAACACAAATACAAACATAATCAATATGGACAAAATATATTGAATTTAATATAGAATACCATACATTGTGCACATTTGGCTAATTGCACATATAATTTTTTTCATTCCAACTCTATATTTCTAAACTAATGTTAATGCCTATATAACCTATTCAACTACTACTTCTGCACTACCAATCTAATATAAATGGCGAAAATGTTCATCTGGCATCGGCCAACGATATGTATTAGAAAATCGCGTAATCACATGGACCAAACTAGTATTTTCATCGCCAGTCTTCGAAGAAATGCGCTTCAAGTAAGCATAAAACACTTTTGTAAAGTCATGAAAGGCAAATTGTGTCGCACTAGGTGTTTTAAGTAGCACGTTGAAATACGCCTCTGACATGTTGTTTCCATTCATCCGCCGAGTAATTTTTCGAATGGCATACTCTTCCGACTTACGTGAATACATCGGAATGACTTCCACATCTGTACCTACTTTATGCAAATATGCAATACGTGGATCCACCCACCATCTCCTCTGCAAAGTTTGTTTCATCTCATTTGCTGATGTGAATGTGTACAAAGACTTCATTGGTTGAGAAGCTAAGGTGGTCATGCCCCAATCGCAAACTCCAATGTATACACGTGACTCATTCTCTGGAAAATGCAACAAGATGTTGTCCGGAGAAAGATCATTGTGCAAATGTCCAGCAAGATGCACTGCATACATTATATGCATAAACGTCCATATCAACTCCGTGCGCTTCTTCCGATATCGTCCTAAATGGTGAGCTTTTACAACCTTCTCTTCGGTTGGATTCGTATACATCAAACGGATTTGAATGTTGTCTGGAAAGTCCTTATCCATATTCAACATTTGTCGAAGAGTTCTACCATTCCACCAATACGCATAACCTTCACACGTCGTTCTGTGCACCGCAGCAAACCGTATCACACCCGCGTGTGAAATTCGAACAGCCATTGATTCGTTTTGATGTTTTAACTTTGCAAGATCGGATCGAGTTTGGTGGTGAATGGATTTCTTCGCCGCAAACTCCCAATAAGGAAGTATTTCTGAACATCCTTCAATACGAACCTTTCGAATCGTTGCATATCCACCTCTCATCGTTCTATCATCAACAGCAATCACGTGTGCTGTATTTGGAAGTGCTATGAGGTGCCGTTTGTTCCTTTCCGCTTCAGCAACCCCATCATTGTTTTTCTACCAACCAATTGAACCAACTCGATTGTGCGTTTTGGCGAATGGAGTACATCGCCCCCTAAATAAGTCCGCTTTCAGAATCACTTCTTCAAATTGGGCGTCATTGGGTCGATATTCCTTGCCATATTTAACCCAAATGACTTTGGAATTCCACAAAGCGTCATGAACCTTGTTCTCCAAACATTTGGTGAAGTACGTTTTATGCATTTCGTCATGCCACTTCGCCACATTCAATGCATCCAACAACATCTGTATCATGTCTACCTTGAATTTAGACACGCACTCCTCTTGATATCTGATGTACTTATTGTCTAAAGACAATGTTGTTTCCGATTCATAAAATTGAACGATGCGCTCAATCATGAATTTTTTGCATTCCTCCGAAGGACTTTGGCGAGCTACCTCCAAGTTTGATGGTTCCTCTCCATGTTTAAGCTTCGCAACCTTCTTCTTTCCCTTCGTCATCGTGACAAATGAAACTGATATAGATGAAATTTTCTAATTTAAATGTGAATTCACGCGCAAGTGTTAAAAAAATTGGCAACAAGGGGGCCCCAATAAACCACTCTTGCCTTGCCTCGGAAAGGAGCCAATGGAGGATGAACCACCAAGCTCTCTGCTCCACCTTGCATTCACAAGGGGCAAAGCAAAAGTAACAATGCGGACGGCCCATTCGCCCCATCGGACAGCCCTAAACCGTCCGCCCAATCGGACGGGCCGGGGGTGGCGGACGGATCGGCCGTCTGCCTTCCCGAAACCCTAGAGCCCTGTCCGCCCGATCGGACGGTCCGGGGGGGCGGACGCATCGGCCGTAACGGGGTGGACGGGTATCGGGGCGGACAGGGCGGACGCCGGATCGGACGGACAGGGCAGACGGAGGACAGGTATCGGGCCGGACGGGGTCTGGGCGGATAGGGTAGACGGCGGACAAGTATCGGGGCGGACGGGGTCTGGGCGGAGGGGGGTCTAGGTGGATGGGGCGGACGGGGCGGTTTCACCCTGAAGCGCTTCGACGTCCATATTTTGCACGATAAACAAAGGTCTTCATGGCACTATATAGTCCAACTAACTTTTCATTCATTCAATGTAAAATTTGAAATTAAAAAAGGTAGCCTTCCTTTATGACCAAATTTATGAATTCTTGGTAAATGATATTTTTGTACAAAGATATGAGCTAAAATGTGCAAAAATTCATGAAAGGATTGCGACGTTTAATATAAGTACCCAAATATTCACGTTGCATTGTGTATAAAGCAATTGTAAGAAGGTAGTTGAATAAAAATTCTACTATTAAATTGAATTAGTTGACGTCTAATCACTTAGTAAACCGCTTAATGTCCAAGTCTTTGCAAGTGTGTTTTGGCTATCGAAAAAGAGCATGGACTTATAGTTATCCCCAATGAAGCAAATTGTTCTTTTTTCAAAATCTAACGGTATAGATGTTTAGCCCCTAAAGTTCTTTTCACTAAAAACACTTCAAAACTGCTATTAGTAGTGCAAATACCAAGTCTTGGAAGAAAAATACTTTTGGGCATATGTAACCGTAGGATCTTGTAGTAAATTAGTTGGAAAAGATGTGGAAAAAATTTTAAACAAATCCACCATTTGGATTGTAAGATATTAGATATTGAATGTTTCATTTAAGGGGGCTACTCAATTATGTCTATTAATGAACAATTGGTAGGCTAACAAACCTAACTTAGCATGTATTTTAATATTTGTTGCAATTGTTTTAGGAATATTATAACATAATACTATTATAATATTCTTATAAATGATATAGTACTAAATCATTTCAAAATCAACAATATTCAAACACAATCTGTCAATCTTGTCTTCCATACTCCTTTAATGATATATATATATATATAAAATATATTAGATAAATCAACATGAACAAATCAATGATTATATATTTCATAAATATATTCTTCATCAATAAAATAAGAGTGCATGTTCAAATATAGACAAAGATGGTTTCTCCATTTGTTCCCAAAAATTAAATAAACAAATAGAGAAAGATATGAAGTGAATGTTACTTGGAGAATTGAAGGGAAAGAAATTGAAGTACTCAATTGCATTTTATTAAATTGAAAAATTGCATGTGGATGGCATGAATTAATCTTCATAGATGCTAAACTCATACGAGTTGCATTTCAACATTTATGATTTATGCAATTGATTGAATTGAAAGCTCTTGTAATTACATTTTCAAATTTTCGATTCAATCATTCAAATTTGCAAGAGTGATTTATGATAGATTTATAACTTTAAATGTGAAAGCATTCAATGCCTTTATGCGTTTGTTCATCAATATATTAATTTTAAATAAATAATATATATTTTTTATAACATATACATAAACCATTGCATTAAAAAAAACAAAAACTAAGAG
Source organism: Pseudoscleropodium purum (assembly GCA_963969395.1). NCBI lineage: Eukaryota > Viridiplantae > Streptophyta > Bryopsida > Hypnales > Brachytheciaceae > Pseudoscleropodium > Pseudoscleropodium purum. Next base: position 33,477,534 of record OZ017795.1, read on the forward strand.
CCAAGCCAAATAGGCTGGTCAAATGAAGAGAACAAGAGAACAAGAGAACAAGAGCCCTACGAGAAAGCAAAGGAAAAAAAAAAATATCAAAAAGATTCAAAGGAAGGAGCAAGATGCATTCTTGCAAGACCGTAGAATACATAATGATTTCAAAATCCAAACACAAATATATTTTCTATTTCAATGAGAATCAAAAATGAACTACCCTGCTCTCAAAGATTGTACAATGTACACGTTATACAAAATGAACATATAACAGAAAGAGTAGAAGACATTGTTTATCATGATTGAAAACTAAAATGATTTTTTTTTTCTATGTAGAATATTTTATGAAATGTAACAATGTATTTAATTATCATAGTAATTGGTAGAAATCTTTGTGCAATACATAGAAACATTTCATTTATGTGGAGTTTTTCATTTATTTAGGATTAAAATTGAAGTATTATACTCTACAAAGTACAAATTGAAAACAATATCATATACCTAAGTTCAAAAGTTTGCAATTGTTTCGTGAATTCATTTTGAAAACTCAAACGAAGAAATATTTTATAATCAATATATGTTGTTCATTTGAATCATTTCAAAATTCGAATTCCGAATTCAATTCCTATTTATAATAGAAATTATGTTTGTCAATTTTTTAGATCTTTAAACAATGAACCCTCTTTTTTAAAATTAATATTTAAAAACATCTGAAATAAGAATATTGGAATTACCCTTCAAAATAAATATAGCACATGTATAAGTGTATAATGTATTCTACTCTACCAACTCAAGTAACGAATTTTCCTATGTTTTTAAGGAAAAATATAGCCATATATGATTTGAAAGTTAAAACATTGATTCTTTTTCTTTGTTTTCAAATCTAATCAAAATTTCATTAAAAAATATGAAAGACTTGATGTTCATTTGAAGATCGTGATGCACTTTTAATTAGAAATCCCAACCTTTCATTAAATATCATGAGGTTGAAATCCATTAAACTGTTATTCTAATTATGTATTGGGGCCTTTTTAAAAAATTTCATTTGTTTACGATGAAAAAGGAATTGACTATCTCTGCAAAACATTTGATTTCCTAATGAACTTTAAAAAAATCCCCACCATCTTCAGATCTTCTCAAAACCTATTTAGAAGGATAATATGAGTAAATAATCCAAACATATTCAACTTAACCACATTCCCCTCATTCGTAAAACAATTTAGGGGAGAAAAGAAAAGGTTTAGGGTAATTAGGGTATAGGGTTTAGGGTTTACATTTTAAAAAAAAAATGATAAATCAATTACATTGATCCTCATTTAGCAGTGATTATTAGGCTGTTTTTTTTGGAAATGTTACCGCTCTTTTTGAGTAATATCGGCCTCATAGGATGCTCCAATAGATAGCTAGGCGGACGCCGTCGGCGGTCAGTGTTTAAGTGGGGCGGTCGGCGTGTCCAAAGCGTGAACGGCGTCGGAAGGCGAACAGTGCGGACAGTCCCGTCCGCCCGCCCGTCCACTTCAGCCCTGTCCGGGCCGTTGCTTGTTTTTGAATGGAAACCCTAAAAATGAACCTTTAATTTTCTAGAGGGGACTATAAATGTTAAAAGAGAAGCTTTGGTATTCACTCTTGAAAAATTGAACGCTAAGATTTCCAAGGGCTATGAGCTTCAATTTATTGAGTCTCTTGCTTGGTAATGCATAGTTCGGTGGACGGGGGGGCTTTGATTTTCAAAGCTTTGTGTGACTAATTTCATTGATATTGTATACATTGTCACGTTGTGGGTTTCAAATTTAAAACATTTTATTGGTTTCTTTTGAAATTAAGGTAAAACATACACTTGTCAGTTTGGTGGCCAAACCAACGGGGGATTTTTCTCCTTGGTTTAGTGTGCAAGAAGGTGGTAAAGTAAAATGTAGGCTTTGCAAAGCGAGCATGTCAAGGAAGCTCAGCCGTATGTTCAGCCACTTAGGCTATTCTGGGCTTGGAGGTGTACGTGATAAAGAGGTGAGCCTTTGTCCACGATTATCAATGGCAATTCGAGATTTATTTCGGCATTGCGAAGGAGTTTTTCCAAAACGCGTTGTAATGGACAATGTGGATGGCAACCCTGGCCGTTCAGATGTCCAAGAGTTTTCGGCCGGAAAGGCTGTGTCGCATTCTGACCACGAAGACTCTTGTCCAACGTCCAAAGAATTGGTATCAATGGTATGTGCCACAACTGAAATGACTTTGAGTACGGAAGCTTCTGGTGAACGTGAAACCCTGAGGGCATCAAGTTCTAGGCCTCAGAGGCAAGGGAGCTTAGTGAATGGGTTTGAAGAAGGTCATAGACGCAAATTACATTCAGTATGGGCAAATTTTTTTATTCGGCGAACATACCATTTTCCGTAGCTCGAAATCCAGCTTTTAAAGAAGTAGTGAAGAAAACGGCTGCGTTCGGTAGGCCATACATTCCTCCCTCATACCATGACCTTTGGTACAAATTGTTGAATGAGGCGAAGACCAACATTCAGACACAGTTGAATGCACGGACCGAAGATAGCATTCAAAAATTTGGAGCAACATTGTCCATTGATGGATGGAGCTCAGTGACTAATCGACCTCTCATCAATGCCATGCTTGTATCATCCGCAGGTGAAGAATTTCTTGGATGTCTGGATACAAGTGGTTGTGAAAAAAATGCGGAGTACTTGGCAGCTGTGTTGGAAAAGTTCATTGAACAAGTGGGGTCCAAGAACGTCGTGTTAATAACTACGGATAATGTTCCCGTGAATCCGTTCGCATGGGATGTAATATCTGCAAAATATCCTCATATTTTTTACCAAGGGTGCGTGGTACATGCATTGAATTTGTTGTTGAAAGATTGGGCTGCACAGAAATGGATTGCTTCCAAATTGGATAAAGGAGTTCTTGTAGCTAAATTTATCAGGAAGAGACATATGCCGCTAGCTCTATTGCGAAAGTATTCGCCAAATCTTGGTCTCTTGATGCCTGGGGATACAAGGTTCGCCTCTAAATTTATCATGATGGAGCGTTTGACAAAATTGAGAGGAGCATTGGAACAAACGGTGGTAGATCCGCAATGGGTTGAGTATGTACATACTCTCAAGAAGAAACGTGGAGCGAAAGTCCAACCAAAAGACTTGGCCTTAGCGGTGAAGAAAATTGTTCTTGATGACCATTTTTGGAATTAGTCCATCAATTATGTGGAGATGGTTGAACCAATCATATGTGCACTCCGCGATTTGGATTCAAAATCACCATGCATGGGGAAGGTGTTGCATATCATGAGGAAGTTAGAGAAGCACGTGAACGGATTAGAAAGTCCACCATTTTGTTTGCTAGAAGAACTTGCAATTCCATTGGTACAGTCTTTTTGTGCCCGAAGAAGAATGGTGGACAACGATCTCCAATCAGCCGCAGTTCTTTTGAATCCATACCTTCTTTATGACAAAGAGCTAGCAGATGACGCAGATGCAATGTCAGGATGTAAGAAAGTTTTGGAGAGAATATATAAACCGGATGAATATGCAGCAGTGGTGAAGGAATTTGTAACTTTTCGACACAAGGAACCTCCATTCCACAATATGTTGAATCCGGGAGATCAAATGTTGTCCGCACATGCTTGGTAGGATTTTGAAGGTGCATGTGGCAAGTTTATAGCTCCATTAGCGAAGAGGATATTGGCTCAACCGGTGTCATCATCTTCATGTGAACGGAATTGGAGCAACTATTCTTTTGTTCACAACAAATCTCGAAATAAATTGAAGCCGGAGAGAGCAGCGGATTTGGTGTACGTGTATACCAATTCCAAAGTATTAAACGCATCGAAGGAAAAAGATGAAAAAAAATGGTATAATGATAATGTGGATCCGATGGAATCAGAAGATTCAAATAGGCCGACGTTAGAAGACGATGATGACGATGATGACGAGGATTTGGAAAGGGCCCTTTCAGCTGTAGATGGCGGAGATGACTTCAATCGTGCGACAACATGGGGAGATAAAGACGTTATGCAAGACTTTCCCGATTTGGTGAATGATACGCATGATTATCATCTAAACCGCAAGGATGTCGTTCCCGACAATGCAAACGATGCATATACCTTTTGTGAAGACGAGGACAATGTAGAGGTACAAGAGAATCTACCTTCTTTAACTACATATTGCAATGGAATGAGATTCTTGAATAGCGAAAACATTCTATCGGAAAAGGCAAATGCTATTGCCAAAGAGGTGAAAATCAATGAGAATGCTATTGGTGATGAGGGTAGAAATGAAGAAGTTTTAATTTCTCAATCTCCATCTGTGGCATTAAATATAGTGCAAGGAAACGACAAAAGAGAAGATGCGGTCATGGAGGTGGACGTTCCAAAAGATGTGGGCAACAATAGTGGTGATGAGGGGGAACCAAATATTGCGGTACAGAAAATTAATGATTCACTTGGGATGGCAGTCACAAATTCGGCAATTGTGAAGAGTGATAAAGGAAAAGAGCCAATGAAGTCAATTTTTGAAGTACCGAGATCTAGTGCTCTTCCACCAATACCGTTGAAGTCTGTTAGTACACGATTGAATGATTCTCAGAGCTTTGGATATGGAAAACGCCTAATGAACATTTCCAAAGAAATTTCTATAGGCGGTAATCTACGGAAAATAGCGTCATCACCTACAAGCCTAAGTGATACGGATAGTGATCGGATGCCATTGGCATCTTTGCGTGCTCGCATTTTAGGAAAAGGAATGACGCAAGAACCCATCAAATCAACAAACGGCACTCTATTACTTCAAAAGAAAGCCAAAGTGGAGATAACCGTTCATGGACATGTCGACCCTACATCGAGATTGATGGTTCAAGAATCGAGTAACGTGAAAGCGAAAAGAGAAATGCAACCTTTTTCTATCTCTCCAGTGAAGAATAGGACCCCTCTTAATGAAAATGTTGCTACTTTGTCAAATAGAAAGAAAAGAAAGGTTCCTATTCAAAAAGCCTTTAATCGTTCTGTCAAAGTAAAAAAAGAAAAATTAAATTCGAAAGAAGGGAGTAAACCTACTTCGAGAGAAGACTTGAAGGAAACAATGATACTTGATTCCAACAATGAAGATGACTCCGACAATGAAGAGGACTCCGATAATGAAGATTTTGAACAGAGAGCTGCAGGAGAGAGTAGTGGGGCTTAGGTTAGAGGAGATGTGGATTGGCGTCCATAGGAATTGTGGAGATGTGAATTTAGATGTTTGATTGTTTAGTTGCTCATGATATATAGAGCTCATGTTGACAAATGACAATGGTTTCTTCAATCATTTTATTATAAAATTGTTTGTTTATTGATGATATACATCTCGCTGGATTTTAAAGTGATTTTGTTTCTAAATCAAAATGAAATTCAACAAAAAAAATTAAAAATATATTTCATATTTTAGCTTTTATATAAATAGTGATATACAACTCTATTGAATCGCAATTGCAATATAAGAAAAATCAAAATCAAAATGACTTCACTCTCAATCTCTCATTGGTGAAAACAATCAAAACAAAAAACCCAAAACGGGTTTTCTAAGCCACCCCGTCCGTCCGCCCGGCCCCGCGCGTTCGCCTTCCGAGGGCAGGAGGGACACTGCGTTCGCTAGCGTCCGTGCGTCCGGACGTCCAGAAAACGGATGCTATTTCGGGGCGGACGTAGAGATTCGTCAACCCTGATAATCTTGTATTTTACTCTTAAAATACAAAGTACTCACTAAAATATTACAAGACATATATTGTTGGATTGAAAATTCAATAACTACAACCTTTCATTTGGAGGTCATTTTAATATCTAATTTTATTATGTTCAAAAATAGCACCGTACATGCCGATTTGTAATTTTTCATCATTATAAGAAATCCATGTTTTTGGTTGTGTTTGACCACTAACAAGTGATGTCCGACAAAACATGAAGATGTCAAAGGGTATCTAACCTAACAAGGTAGAATTTTGTAGACATTATGAAGAAAATTGATGCATTATTGTAAATCCAAGTGGATGTTACTGTTGATGTTTTATTTGACATGAATGATGTTAGGATTGTCTTGTTGGACATGTTTCCAGATTTAGATGATGTATTAAACGTCCGTTGTACTAGACAAATGTCAAGTATGAATGACAATCCCATCCAATAAGGCCATTTTGAGGAGCTAAAACAATGTGAAATCCTACTATAATTTTGAATTCAAATTTAAAATGTAATATCTGTTCATGAATTTGAATCATTTCACTAAAGTGGGACTTTAATATGTCAAAATTGTAAACAAAGGGTAATTTAAATTTTTATAAAATTAAAATTTACTCTATTAGATGTCGCAAAGGGTTTACCAGACGTTGTTTAACATTTGTTTGTTGCAAAGTTTGTCTGTTTAGGAAGAAAATCCTAAATGAAGTTATATTGATATTTTTTGGGATGTCCAAAAAAACAAACTGCCATATCAACAAGTAAACCTATTTTGACTATTTGTGCACTATTTGAATTGAAAGTGTTTGAGCTTTTAGTACCCCAAGTTTGCAAATTTTGTGCACTATTTGAATTGAAAGTATTTGATTCTTTTAGTTCCCCGATTTTGCAATCGTGACCCTGCAATTAAACTAGACAATGATAATTATTGAGGTGTGGACATTAACAAAGGTAGGCAATTACTGCTTCTTTTGAGGTGGTAGTTAGCTACTAATGGTGCCAAATATTTAGCACCATTTTATTAGAGGGAAGGCAGCCCTTCTCTCTATTATTGAATGTTATTAATTCAAGAATTATTTTATTTTATTTTATTTTATTTTATATTTTATTTAAATAATTATTCACCAATTTATGTCTCAAAAAACGTCTAAATTGACATTTCAAAAAGTAATAATAAAATTTTCAAACAATATAAAAGTATATTGACTATGCATGCCATGTCATCTTTTACCCATGATGACATCAAGTACTATGTCAAGTGCCATGTCATAGACAAGATAGATTACAAAAAAATTCTAATTGGCTCTCTTTACCTATGTGGTGTCTAAATGTCACATTTTGGAGAGATTGGAAGGCTACATTTTTTGTAATGTTAGAAAAACAAGTTCACATTGGGCATGTTTTTTGTGATTGTATCACATTTCTGGTCCATCAATTGTAACAGATTTTAGATGACATCAATGCTAATCCTTTCTTGTCTAATTCAACATTTGAACACGTTTTCTACATGTCAGAAAAACATCAATGTTTTTATAGTATGTATATATATATATATTTATTTATTTATTTATTTAATTTTTTATTTAATTTTATATATTTATATATTTATATAATGATTTAAATTGGAAGTGCCATATATCATTAGATTTGGCTTAGCATGATGTAAGTGCCCAATTCATCACCTAGGACTAGCTATTTTCTTTTTTTCGGTTATTAAAATTTTGAGTGTGAATTATTATACAAAAAAACACAAAAGAGTATAAAGTCAAAATAGGCATGTCACATGCTAGTATAGTGTGTGGTCCTAATTAGCTTATTTTTCCTAAATTTGACTTGAATTCAACATATAAATAGATTGGAAACCCAAAACTTGTATACATTATAGTATTTATATGGATTTGCCCAAATTGCCTAAATTTGCCTTGCATATGACAAAATATGACTAAATTGGTACAAAAAAACCTATATGAGAACCCTAGATCAAATCCAGAGAGAGGTTTCAATTTTTCCATCATATCGACAAAATAGTAGAAACCCCAATTGTTGGCTTTCGAGTGAAAAAAACTCAAGATGGACCAGAAGAGGGCATTTACGATATAAGTATGGTGTTTCTAGTGGCGATTGCTCTAGGAATTCAATGGCAAAATTGGTTTGCCAAGCTTCTCTTCTATGTGAAAGATTTCCTATTTACCAAAAATTAAAGGAGATAGCACTATAGCAAGATTTGATTCTCCTTTTTTGAATGTGTAAAATAAGAATATGAGCTTGCACATACTTTTTAGAATTCTATAAGAGGTTCTACAAAAAATTCTAGAATTTTTTAGTAGTCAAAAAATATTCTTCCAGATAGTCAATTGCCAAATTTCAAGATGGAAAGTTTGTAAAAATTATTTGGGGTGCAGTAAAATGTCAATAAAAATTAGACTATTTTTTATATTAATAACATGCTCCAACAAGTTTCAAAACATTCTAAGGTCTTAGGCTAGTTACTTTTCATAGAAAAATCAAACTTCAAAAATTAGATTTTTACCCTTTTAGGCAATTAAGTTAGTACTAAGATTTATTACGTTTTTAGCATAGGAAAAAGAGTTTAGGGATTCTTCAAGATCAAAAAATGACCTTTTGGGGCCAATTTTGTAATCCATTTGTGATTTGGAGTTAATCTCCAAAAGTTAAGAATTGGTTCAATGTAGAAGGTTAAAATTGGTAATATGGGATTAAAATCTCAAATGATAAGATTACCATGATAAAATGAGAGGATGTGGATGCCCTTAGAAGAGTATAGATGGGCACTCATTTTCCTCTCAATTCACCCTTTTGTTACTACTTGGTAGCCATTATTTAGGCACCTTGAACACATTGATCCACCGGTTGGATTATTGGATTATTTTTTGGTTTCAAATTTGTACATGTGTTGTTTTTGAGCTCCACGGTTATTATTTTTCAAGCTTTGAAAGACTTAGGGGATCCCTTCAAACCTTAGTACTTGCTTTGTTAAGTTTGTACTTGTTTTGTATACTTTGCTAGAATTGCAACTAGAAGTTTTTGAGTCACTAACCCTAAAGCATTCCCTCACCGTACCTTAGCGGTGCCACTTTGGAGGAACTTTAGAAGTTCAATCTTGAGCTTTGTTGGATATTATCAAAAATTGTACTAGTTTGTGTGGTTTTTGTCTTGATTTGGCTTCAAATGGCGAGGCTTTGAATCCCCATTTTTTTGTTTAGAAGTAGTTAAACTTGTGGTAGTATTGGAGAGTATAGCGAAGCTTTGATCTTAAGTCCCATAGTTGTTCACATATTTTTAGTCATTTTCCAATGTGTAGTAAAGCTTTGATTTAGAATCCTAGAAGAAAATCCCATAAAAATTGAGTGTTGGTTGATAGTAGCATCCTTCTACTAGTTTACCAAGTTTAGGATCCAAAAAATGGTTTTGGAATTTCAAGTTAATGTCCCAAAAGGTTAGTGAGTAAGTGAGAAGAGACCCAAAAATATATGAGAGATTGTAGAAGGGGAAAAAGTTTCAAGTAGCCCATGAGTTTTTAAGTCCAAAAATTAGATAAGGAAAAAATCCAAACCATAGCCTGCCAAAGAGCCCGAGTTGCCAAGGACTGAGGGTCAACAATTGACTTGATGGACTAAGGATCTGGCATCTCGCAAGTTGCCATGTGGCCCTACCACATCATCACTGTTGCCACCATGTCATCACTTGAAGAAGGGTCTAGGCGAATCAAGAATTGCCATATGGCCACAAGTCTATAACTATAGGAAAAGAGGAGTGGTAGTCATGTATGAGGTGGGTTGTACTAGCTTGGTTTGTGGTGATTCCAAAACTAGTATATGTTGATCCAAAAACTTGGGTCTGTGTTGATCCAAAACTTAAATTTGTGTTAGTTTAAAACTTGAAATTTACAAACTAGTTTGTGCATGGACACAAAAAATACCCTTCCAAAACTAAACAAACATTTGGAATTGGAGAGTTGTAAGAATTTAAAATAGAAGAGTCAAGTGGTATAGGTGAGCTAGGAAAGTAGAATAGATGCAAAAAATAGATGTTGTCCAAATAACAAAACTCTCAAAGCTTTGAAAATTCTTTAAAGTCAATCATTGAAGAGGTAGGAAGAGAGGGCATTTAAAGCTCATTAAAACTAGCAACAAGAGAAGAATTGAGTAGTGCAATTTAGAATTGAAGAGTTTGGGTGGAATTTGTGGAATTAGCGAAATGATGAAGATTAGATGGAAATCTTGAAGAGTTAATTTAGACCATAAAACCTTTGGATGGAATAACAATTGACCAATATAGGATAGAAGTTCAAAGGTCAATTATTAGTTAGAAGTTGGAAATCAATTATTTCATTTCAAACCAAGTCAACCTTGAAAATAAACAAATAATTGAAGTGGAATAGTATTTAAAAGGGAAAGGAAAAGAAAAAAAAAGAAGAAAGGAGTTAGAAGTATAGGAATTCTAAACTTACATTAAATCCTTATTTTTAAGCGATGAGCATAAATTGTTTAACAAAGCAAGGATGGAAAACAATAGAGAACTTGAAGGGGAGTTCAAACATCTAAATGATGAAGTGCAATCCAAAGTAAGTTGCTAAATCCCCCACCTATCCTTGAATTGTTTTGATTAACACTTAAAACATTTAGCCAAACTTCAAGTCCAATTCAGAGGGTCAAGATTAATTTTGTTCAAATTTTATACATTTAAGTTTGTAGGTTAGGATTAGAAGTTTCTAGAAACATATAACACTTAAAAATTAAAGCTAAAACAACCAAAATATTAAAAAATGAAGTTTAGTTCGTAGAATGGATGAAAATATCTTAAATCATCCAAAGTGAACAAGATTAGAAAATAAAAGAGTAAAGTAAAACAATCTATCATCATCCTGATTTGTAATCTGGATATCTTCTGTAATGTGTTGATAGTTGTTTGTATTTTTTACAGAATTATGTGAGCTAATTTAGATACAATTGGAATCATCTTTAATCCAATAAGAACTTGAATTGATATGAATTTTCAAATCCAAAATAGAAAACCATTAGTAGGTGGAGGTTATAACCATCTTAAAAAGCTTCAAAATTAGTGACCTACTACCTTAATTCCATTGGATGAGTGTTCTAAAAGCACAAGTGCAACATTCTAAAAGTACTTCTTTTATTAGCCGAATCTACAATTTATTTTTACAAATTTTTATCCACAACTAAGTTCACCTAACTCAACATTTATTGAACCACGTTTTACCAACCTTAAACCATCCTTCATAAATGTGAACTTCGTGTCATTCCTTGACAATTACACCCAATTATTTGCCCAAAGTACATCATTTACTCACTTTATAAAAACGGATGGTAAACTGATGGTAATGGGACAAATTTGTAGATTATGGAATTGGATGAATGGCAGAATTGAATTGTTTGATTATAATAGTAAATCAAAATCCAAAGTAAAAGTAAAAGTGAATTTGAAAAGTAGATTAGTAGAAATTGATGGATGAAATTTGATGAACCGATTAGTGGTCAAACTTCATTCTTCCATAACTATTGCTAAAAAAGGTCGGATTTAGTTGATTTTTATGTTTTTAGAATTGGCATGAAATTGTCTATCATTTAAGATTTTTAAGTTTAGACTAAATTTACTTTTATCAATAAACTATACTAGCCTAGGTAGTTAACTTGATTGGGAAAAACTTGAATTTTGTTGGGTTTTTTTGTCTATCTTGCATATTTTGCACACTTAGAACTTTGAAAAAAATTCATTACTTGAAAGGCATAATGAATTGGTGCTAAGCATCTATTAGGATAAATTTCACTAAAAATACAAGAATCTAGTTGTGCTCAATTATTTACCAAGGGTGGGTAAATAAGTGCTCACACATGAATACAAACTTTTGTAAATAGCATATGTGTCAATTCTTGCACTTTGTATGTTGAATATACAAAAATACCACGTTGCAATCCAAATTGGACTTCTTAGACCTTTACAATTTAAATTAAGCCTACATGTATCCACCAATTGTTTAATTTTGTTATTCTACTTTTGACTCCAATTTCATTCAAAAATTCATTTAAATCTGTTCATTTTTTGATAAAGTCATTACATTTAATGCCAACAAGGAATAATGTGTCAATCCTTTAATAATGAGTACTAGTGATTGAATTATGCCCAATTTCTATCAATTTTTTAGATGAATTAAATATACATTATAGGAATTATTTCCAAAATGCACAATTGAGCAAAGCTTGATACATCCAAGTACAAAAAATACAAAATGTGTTATTCATATATCTTTCAAGTCTTTTGTATCCATCCACTTTGATTTGATGGTTTGATTTATTAATGAGTACTTTTAGTCGTTGATATGTAGCTTGGTGGCTATAAGTTAGTTGTCCATTTTGCAAGAGTGATGACTTGTTGCTCTTTGATTACTTTTTGTTTAGTTAGATTCATTATACTTGCAAAGGTTGTATTATGCATTATGTATATGGTTGATTGGTTGAATGTACTTTATTACATTTATAGTTCTTTCAATGTGCAATTGTGCATTTATTTTTCTATTCTATTGTATTGAAATCAACATAATTGCTACTAGCATTTCAAATTCCTTTATGGCTCTCTTTTGCTTTGTTTTGAATGTGAAAATGTGACATTTTGAATTCCAAAGGGGCCACTATTCTTTGTTGTTGTAAAAATCTTGGAGATTGTTGGTGGATTATCTCTTGCACTCACTACAATTAGGAAATGGAGTCTATGAGATTCATATAGTGAGGAATAATAGGGAATTGAATTTGAAAATAGAGGCTATAGGGAGTCACATGCTCACAACTTATAACTAATCCTTCTTTGTTTGTTTGTTAATTTGCTTGCTAACAAAGAAATGCATTTTTTTCATTATCTTTTGTTAATTTTTACTATTTTGATTGCATTCTATGAGTTGTTAAGTTTTCATTATTCACTTTTTACTTATTTGCGTAAATTATTTTTGTACGTTGTTTGCTGTTATTAGGTTTCTTTGAAGAGTACTAGACCACAACTTTACATGCTCATAATGGACTCTTTATTAAAATTCATTGACAACTTTAGAGAACTCAGGTTTAGATTTAGTCGTAAAAACGATGGTTTGAACAAATATTTGTTGGTAAACCTTGCAATTCATGCCCGAGGAGATCACTTAGTGTATCTATCACATACTATGTGCGTTAAAGTGATTTTTTGGCCCCCTATATATTTTTTGATAATCTATAATTTCAACATATAATTTTGAGCTTAGTTTAACAATGACTATAGATTTCTATTGCCAAAAATTCCCAATTCAAATAACATATAAAATGATTTATAGAAGAAGTTGAAAAATGAATTGAAATGGCATGTTTTTCAACTCAAATATTTATAGAGGTTACATCTAGATGATCATTGCATCATCATTTAAGGAAAATTAATTTTCAATAGAAAGTTATTTTTAGCAATTTTTTGTTCATTTTTTTGAAAAAAATTTCTTGTATAAAATAGAAGTGTGAAAGTTATTTTCAGCTCTACAATGTGTCTTTTTTCTTCAAAAATCTGTAACTAATTATAATTAACAAATAAAAATACCAATAATTCACAATCTAAACTTTCAAAGTAGAGGATTCTCCTCATATTTCTTTTCTTTTCTTTTTATTTAAATTTTATGACATAAATTAGGGGGTCAAAAATCTGAACGCATAGTTTCTAATGGACACTCTAAGTGATCTCCCTAGGAATTCATGTCATAGCAATTTTTCTAACCCTTGCATGTGATGTTTGCAATATAGAGGAGGTCACCCACATCTCAGAGAAGCATCTCTTGGACTAACTTTCTAGATATGCAACTTGCTTATTCTCATTGTCACTCAACAATGAACCAAAGATAAGATGAAAACTAAAAAGGTAGGATGACACAAGGAAATGTAATATGTTTTCAAAATGGTAACAATCCAAGGACCCAATAACAAGCCAAACACTTGCACCCCACAAAGACCTAGCATCCTAAACTGACACAAATCTAAATTGAAACAAAGCAAAATGTAACTGAAAAAGAAGATCTTGCTTTCAAATTGCAACTTCATTCTCTCAAATTGTTGCATTCAAATGCTAAAGTAGTTGCATGAACATCCACCAACCAAAAAAATTGCAATAACAAATGCAATTCCAAAATCATAAAGATAACGGAAAGCACATAGAAAAAAAATGGAAAAGAAAATATTTGCAAAATGTTGTTCAATGTTATCTTGCACACAATTAAAATCTTGTTGCATAACAAAAATATGCTCACTGATTTGCTTGTCAAAGTGGCACACGTGAACATGCATCACAATAGGATTAAAGAACAAATGATCAATGTTCAAGTCACCACACAACTCACACCTCTATAGTAGTATATCTTTGCACTATAAAGTGATTAAGATAGATGGCTGTAAAAGTGACCCTTTAAGGGTTGATCTGCCTTCTTCATAGTTTTTTATGATCAAAAATATTTTTAGCTCATTTTTCAGAGAAAGAAAAATGGATGCCAAACGTAACACAAGTGGTTTCATATTTTTCGAAGCATATTTGAATTAGTTATGAATTTTCAAAGATTTCTATAGTAGGTACCTATTTGTGACCATAGGTGTCCCAAAATTTGTCCCCCGCAACTTCTAAAGTGATTTCTGAACCATGGAGGAAATGATTGGCTTTTGGAATAAAATAAATAATTTTTTCTCGATTCATTCAAGAGCAACAATGGTTCATTTAAAGATCAGCTTCCATCCATTTTATAACCACCTATGGGGTGGTTGCAAGGAGAGGGTTGCTTTTATAACCATCTTCCTTAGGTCATTATATCTTGGAAAATTGTCTTTGTTGAATGTGGTAGTCCTGTCAATGAGCAACTATACCAACTTATGCTTGCATAATTTTATGGCTTGTATGAAGACGTATATGAATATGTAACAACTTTGAGAAAGCTTGATTAGATAGTGTACTACATTCACAAGAGAAATGAAACCTAACAATGACAAAAACATTTCAATGTTAGCAAGGAGATCAAAATTGTCATTAGCATTGGCATTCAATTTCTCACAAGTGACAAGGACCTCCCATCATGTCTAGGCCCATCTTGACAAGTATTGATAAATATGTGGCTCTGATCTGCTACGGTAGACTTTTTATAGAAATTCAATGTGTGTCAATATTGCAAACCATTTTGTTACCCTTAGTTTCCATGAGACTTGCGAGTTTTTGGAGCTTAGTATGATACTTGTTACTGCAAGAGGAATACAAGTGAATGACTTGGAATAGTCCCTCAAGCCTTGAAACTATTGAGTACTTTGAGACAATATCTACCACCAAATTAATTTGGTGTGAAACACAATTGGCTTCCAATGTAAAGAGAGACCATTTCTCCTTGATTTACACTATCAAACGTTTTGGGCCCTTAGAATATACTAAGTCCATGAGCTTCAAACCAAAAAAGTTTAGAACCAATTTGTTCATACGTCAAACATCCCTCTTTTAACAATGCATGTATAATGACAAAGGTAAGGTGGTCTGTGGTGTCAACTTCTAATATGCAAGATAAGTGTAGTAGGTGCGGTATCCTTTCCCATTTGTCTATGGCATACACATGAACACTAACCCAACAAGTGCTGTCAAGTATTGTGACCTCATCTGCACTAATCAAGATTCTCTTTTTAGACTAAACAATAGCCTTCAAAGCACTTAAGCTAGACAAGTGCAAATGCTTTCTCATCTCCTAGCTTGTAGTTTCTAATCAATGTTTATGAGGCAAATTTTTAACTTTCAAATGCTTGAGCAAATATTACTCCCTCTTGTGGTCATACACAAGACAATGTATTGTAACTAAGAATTTGAAAAAAGGTCAAGAATTGTATTCCTTTCTTTTTCACATTGCCCTCCAAATCGCTTGTCAACATCTCAATCAAGTTGTTGCCAAACTTATGGCCTCCACAAATTTTGCAAGCTTCAAGTGCTTACAATCCTTCTTAATGAAAATTCCACCTTTTTTCAAGTGCAGGAGCAGTACCCCATCTTCTCTACAACTCCACTTCCTTTTGTGTTTCTTAAGATTATTGGCTTTGGGAACCATGACTTTTCTTATCCTTGTGATTGCAATTTAGTTCTTGCAAATGATACCACTGAGGTCTCCATCAGAATCGAATTCCTCTTCTACCTATGCAAACTTGCAAACCCACTCCTCCTACTATGGCAACATTAAGTAAGTTGGGGTTGATTTTCTTCTCTTGTGCAGATTGTTGTGAGTTGCTCTTTTCTTCCAATTACTAGTCACATACTACTCATTGTTGTTGGAGACCTCAAGAGCCGGATCAAGAACCTCCAAAGATGCAACAATATCCTAAGAAGGTAGATTGTGATCTACTAGTTGAAAAAGGGATTGTGGGGTTACTACAAGAAACATCAACTTGTTTTTATATCACAATTAAAGTAACTCTCTTATCATCCACTATAACTTTTGAATTTTAAACCCAATGCCAAAAATAAAAATAAAAATCTAATTAACTTGATTATAAACATAGTTCTTATTCTTTTAGAAATTTTAAAAAATCATTCAATATTTAAATGTCAATTTTGTTAATATGTCACACTTTTGGATTTAGTTTTTTCTTAAAACTAAATGCTAGTCAAACCAATGATTTTTGGTTGAAATTTTTGTGATATATTCCTATAATAGGTAGACATGTTCCTACCAAAGGACATCTAAAAAAACATTATTTTATGTCCTCCACGTTTATGCAAAGAGGCCTCCTTGTACATGCACTTGTAAACATTAGAAATGGTTTTGACCTCATTTTTTGGATCAAATCTCATCATCATCAAGTCTTTTCTAATTTTGAATTTTGAATTTTGTTGAAAATTAATTTTCCTATTTTCTACAAATTAAAATGTCCAAATTGTATTTTCTAGGTTACATTTTTGGACATAGAATTCTACTAAAGAAAATATATAGTTGTTTTTAAGTATGCATGCAAGGGAGGTCTCTTTGCACAAATGTGGAAGATACAAAATAATGCTTTCCTAGATGCCCTTTGGTAGGGACATGTCTACCTACTATAAAAATATATCACATAAATTTCAACCAATCATTATTGATTTGAACTAGTATTTAGTATAAAAGAACCCTAAATCCAAAATCATGACTCCTTAACAAAATTGATTTTCAAATACAAAAGGATTTCTTAAATTTTTTGAAAAATAAGGAATATAATTATAATAAAAAAACTCTAGAAAGACTTTTTTTTATTTTTGGCATTGGATTCATAATTCAAAAGCTATAGCAATGAATACAAACCAATTTTTCAAAATGCTATGCAAAAGGACTTGTGTTTCTTGCAACAACCTTGTGACACGCAATGTCTGCAAAATATGCAACAACCTTACAACCCACGCATCTGCAAAATGTCACAATGAGCATCCCAACAATAGTAGCAAAAAAATCAAGTGAAACCAAATGTCAACAAAGCAATAGCAAACTTAGTGAAGTAGAACAACATTCATAGACAAAAGTATAATTAGAAACACAAGTGCAAAATCCTCAAACAAAAGTGATGAAATCCACTACAAGCGCATAATGGTGAAAGCCAAATCTGCCGCCGTTACCAAACTGAATTGTGCAAGGTCTTAATTCATGGATCAAAAATTTGGGACCTCAATCGCCTACTTCATCTATTGAGACACCATTTTTGAAGTACAGTGAATGTTGGAGACACAATATGCCTCCATAATCTTCACAACAAACCAAAAGTGACATTGAAAACAAATGGTAACTTGATTTGTAGAAGATCCCACTTCCAAAAACAAAGTGAAAGAATCACTCATGGCAAGCATCTCAAGTGCATATTCACTAGAAGGCTAGGATGCAACCACAATGACAAGGTGCGTTCAAGATAAGGAGCTCCACATACACAGAATTTAATGTGAAATTAGAAAAAACATGATAGCAGATACAACTAACAAAGGAGAAGCACAGGGACTAAACCCCAAACCCTACTGCTACTTTGATGCTTAGGATGTTGTCACCGTACAAGCATTGAACGGCTCACAATGCGCCAATGCAATCCTCTAGGCTAACTGGGAGCAAATGAATGCTACACTAACCCTAGATGAATGTGTACTTTGGCCAACAAAGGAAAAATCTAGTATATACATCTGCTCAAATCTCAATTTCTCAAAGATTTTTCCTAAATAGATTAGTTCCCCATTTTTTTTCATTTGCATTCTAGCACAAATGAGCCGATTTTAAGATCATTGGATTGCAGTCCACCTTCTATAGAGAGACTTTCAAGAGAACTATTTCACAAAGTTATTACCACCAATACAATACCTTTGAGAGAAAAACACTATAGACTTTCCACACCTAATTGTATTGTCCATCACCAACTTCCTCGAAGAAACCATTTGGCGAATGCACAAAGAAGGCCCTCTAAGTAGCATGCTAAGGATATGTTTCCATAGGCCGTTGTAAGCTTCCAATTCCTCACTTGGGACTTATAGATTTTCTTTTGTCTTAAATCACAATTTAGAATAGATAAAAGTATACCAAAAGCCATAAAAAGAGTGTAGAACCAAAATAAGGCTGTGACAAGCCCATTATAGTATTTGGTCTAGTTTTGATTGCATATGTAGAACTCCCCCCAAATTGGCCTAGGAATAGAGAGGAAATCACAAGATAATAGGTTTTGTAGGTTTGAATCACACAGTCCCATAAGGGCTAAATTTCATGATGAATATGGAAATTCATGGCTAAGTCAGTCCGAGGGATCTACAACAAAGCTAATAGGTCGGGTCTTAGAGTTAGGTTTTGAATTCCCCATTGTAGTAGTGAATTCCCGGTTGTTAGTATGTAGGTGCCACAAACGATAGATGGAGTTGTAGAGGAATCTATTGCTCAAGAATGGTATTCTATGGTAAATCCCAAGCTAGGAATCTAACAACGAAATTGGTTTTCTAAGATTCCCTTATTTGTAAATTTTTTTTGCATCATTGATAATTCAAGGAGATGGCCAATTTGGATCTCCACCGACCAAGTGTGCCCAAATGCAAACCAAGCCTACATGCCTCTCATGAGACTCTTTGAGAGGTTTCATGGAAATTTTCAACATCTTCCAACTTGCAGAAGAACCTCTTCTGGGCGGTCAACCATTCTAACCTCTAATAGGAGTTTTTTGGAAATTACCCAAATTATGGTAAAATCTCACTAAAAATTGGACTATTTTTTTATGCTAATAATGCACTCCAACGAATTCTACAACATTCTAATAGCAGCTAATTTCCAATAGTAGTTAGATTCCTTGGGAATTAATCATGTGGAGGGGTCTCTACAATGTTGACCGGCACTCCAGGGGCACATGACAGTGAAATGAAGTCAATAAGGAGCCTTTTTTTACTCTCTTGCACCTATAGGAGACCACAAGCTAGTTACTTTTCTCAAAATAGGAAACCACCAAGAGTTGAAAATTTACCACAACTTGGTTTTAATCTACGCTAGCCTTTGTTGGATTTTTGGTCTCGGTATGGGTGTTGAAGGAGTCTCAGACTAAAAATGGTGATCTAGAGCCAACAACACAATCTGTTTGGCATTTGGAGTTAATCTTCAAAAGTTAAGATGTTGGTCCAGCATGTGGTAGATAGTCAAAAGTTTAGAAGTAGGATGAAATTTTTTTGAAGATGAGGATGAAAATTCAAGTTGATAAGGTTATTAGAAGGAATTTTTTTTTGGGGGGGGGAGTGGTCCTTTGGAAATCTATTTAAGGGCTCTGTCTCCTTCTCTAAAATCACCCCTTTCATTTTGGATAGCTTGGCATTTGAAGCCAAGAAACTCTATGGTATTCTCAGAGCATTTTTGGTTCCATTGTTGTTTTATTTCAAGCTCTTTGAAGGTTCTTGGGTGTCCTACCTTGTCTTGGTGTGCTCTTGCGTATTACATGGTGAAGTTGGAAGTCTTTTATAAACTTATAAGTTACTTGGTGGTTTAGAAGTCTTTTTGGATGTCTTGTACTAACCCTAAAATAAACCCCCACCATACCTTGGCGATGTTGATTAGGAGGGCCTTTAGTGTGTGAATGGTGTTGTCAAATGAGGAGTTGTACAAATAACCCCCTTTTTTTATTGGTGTACTTGTGTAGTAACTAACCTTCTTCTAAAGTTTTCCTTGTTGAGTGGACCCTCCTCCGAGACAGTGAAGCTTCAAATCCTCGTGTGTATCTTCTTTAAGTACATCCTAGTCCCTTTGTCTAACATCTTTCTTGTTGAGTGACCCTCCTTGGGACGGCAAAGCTTTGAACCCATAGCTAAAACCAAGTCCTATAGTGTATCTTAAGCAATCTCATACAGCGGAGCCACAAAACCCTAGAGTGTTTCAAAGTCTTATAGTTGGTATTAAATCCAATTTGACAGCAAAGTTTTGAACCTCCTTTGCACGTAGTTCCAAAGTCTAGTTTCCAAGACATTTTTGGAAAAGTCCAAAGTTTAGCTTCCAAGATTAGTAGTAGGTTTGGAGGAGTGTTACAACATACTAGTGGTTGTGGTCAAGTTAGTACCCTCTTAATAACTTGGGCTTAGGCCCTTGGACAGCAAAGCTCTAACTTGGCACTAATTTCCCATAAAAATCCGATTTTTAATTGATTTAGTGGGTTCCTTTGAAGAAACCCAAGAAGGAGGATTTGAGAAGAAGCCAACTAGTACACCAACCAATATACCAACCAATATACGGCTAGTATATCAACCAGCATATGTTAACATATAGCCAACATACTGGGCCAACAAATAGCCAACATATGCTAGCAGTTTGATTGGTTCTGGATAGTAGTTTTGAGCTAGTTCTGGACAGTAATTTGGAATCAATTTTGGACAGGAGTTCAGTTGGTTCCTAGACAACAATTCGAAACTGGCCTTGGACAAGTAGTTCAAGACTAGTTCTTTTAAAAAACACACACACACACACACAACAACAACAACAACAACAACAACAACAACAACAACAACAACAACAACAACAACAACAACAACAACAACAACAACAACAACATAGCTAGACTTTAAACCATATTGGGATGATGACCTTTTTTTTGTTGATTTTCAAAGCCAAACTATGACCAAAAAAGGACCTAGTGAGGAGGAGAAGACATCAAATCAAGGATGAAAACACGAGCACAAAGAGAGGAAGGGATGGGGGAGGAAGAAAGGTAGCACCTCCAAGCATCATACTGACACACCAACTTCAATTCCTAAATCACTTTCCTCTACACACAACACCACTTCAAACAATAAAGAGAGGTTAGGGAGGAAGGAGATGATATAGGAGAGAGGAGGAGAGAGACGATGAATAGTATTCTAGCCATGAAGATTAGGTAGACTTAGGAGGGAATTCTAGGGATCCTTTGTGACCATTGATAATTGGATTAATATGACACAAAGTAGGGAGGTATAGAAGAAGGAAGAGGCCCATTAAGGGGCCTTGGAATTTGGATCTATAGTTGTAAGATCCCCATCAATTCACTTGGTGAATTAGTGTTAGTATAAAAAGAGTTAGGGAGAAAGAAGAAAAAGAAGGAAGGAGAGACATAAGGGTATACCCCCCAACCATTTAGCGTTAAGCTTGGCACATATAAAACCCACTCAAAGATTACCATGGAACATGAGGGCGTATATGCATATATGGATGAGGTCATTTCTAATGCCAGTAGTGACAAGGTGAGTATTTAAACTAGCCCTATCATTGTCCCTAATTAGTCGTGGGTTTTATCCTAGGAAGCCATAATCCACACTTAGCAAGTAAAGAGGAGTGGACATTGTGAACTTAGATTTGGTAGATTCTAGATTAGGAAAAGAGCTTTCCGGGAAGGTCATGTAGGAATGAAGTTGACTTGACCACATAGACATTGGTAGGAGCTTGGTTTGTTTTTATGTGTCACTATAACAAGCATGTTCTAAAGAACATAAAGACCATGATTTTGTTTTGGTAGCTGTAGTTGAAATTGAAGAGGACATAGCAAAAAAATACTGAAGTAGCAATATAACATGCTAATGTTGCCTACAATGGAGATGTTTAACACAACATAATAGAGGACATGTCTGCATTATTTAAGACATCCTTAGTAGTGCTGCCATGTTGGCAGTCAGGGCCGTTTTCACTATAGGCAACTCTAGTAAAAAGGGACTGGGGCTAGGTAAAACACTGCCCCCAACTAGAAAATATAAAGGAAGGGCAATTGTTACCTATAATATTCTAGAATACATGCATGGAGGGATGCAGCAGTAGGGCTTCAATAACATTTTTAGAATCAATGCATATATGTAATTTTGAAATAGCTTGGACAAGAGAAGAAGACATTGGTAAAGGTGAGGAATGTATTGTTATTTTTGTTTTAAATATAAATTAGTTTCCATAGAGAGCATATGCAAGGAAAAATAGTTTGTGTTTCTATGAGGCAATAACAGTTGAGGTCTACAAGAGAACATTATTTGTAAACTAGGACCAAAGTTTAAAATCATCAGAATTCAAATCACTTCACTAATTGATAGCACTATTAAGTCATATTAAATAGAGACAATGTTTGCAAGTGGTATTGTTCCAATAGTATCATGTCTAATACAAACTCTACATATGAAGTGGCAATTTTTTTAACATGAATGAGTCTAAGAGTTTTTTTTAATACTAAGAGAAGGCTGGTATGGATGAAATTGACCACTTATGTACTTTAAGAACTGCAAGATGTTGATTTTAGAATATGTAGGGAAATTTTTTATATCTTTTGGAATTGCGCAACATATAGGGAAATACAAGTACGTAGAAAGAAGTTGAGAATCATTTTGAATACTAAACTTTTAAGAATTTAATTATAAAATTGAAAAATTAATTTGGATTAAATTTCTACCTCATACCTTCATCTATTGAATAATGTTCAAATGCATAAAAATTTAATGTTTTTGAATTAATTTATTTCTTCTAAGACTCTCAATTGAATTCTATACCATAAAGATTAATAACTCAAAATTTTGTACTACACATCTACAGAATTAGCTTTAAAATTACAAATCTTCAAAGTCAAACAAGCTAATCCCACCTTGTGTAGAAAAAATTGTTTTCCCTACAGTGAGCGTGGATATTTTGCAGAATGAGTACTCATGAATTATTAAATATTATCCATGCATTCACATATTAATTAGGTATGAGGTCCAACATTGCATATGGGAAAAAAAACAAATTTTTTTTGGTTAAATTTTAAAGTAAAAGAAATTCTAAAATACTCACTATTTTAATTAACCTCTAAATGGTTTTGACTATATTTTCACCAAAACTGCTTCCAAACTACCATTTCTAGTATATGTACCAAAATTTAGAAAAAAAAACACATTTTCGGACACATATAATCATAGGATCTTGTAGTAAACTTGTTTGCAAACATGTGGAAAAAATTTCAGAAATTTTCACAATATAGATTGCAAGATATTAGCATTTGAAGTGACAAATTTCTTTTTTTTGGTCATGCGAAAATCCATGCAGCTGCACTTCAGAAGGTCACATTTGTATGAAAAAATGTCCAAAATGGTTGCAACTCTTTGAATTCATTTTTCAAGTCAAGTTCGCTATGTGCTTGAAAAATTTTAGATCATTTGGAATTGTACAACATATAGGAAAAAAATAATAAGTAGAAAAGAGTAGAGAATGATTCAAAATACTAAATTGTTAATAATTGATTTATGGAATTGAAAAATGCTAATCCCAATGGTTGTAATGTTGAAATATACAATCTACACCCAATGTTTTTATTTTTTCCAAAAATATTGAAAATTGAGTTAAATAAAGGACTTCAAAGTTTGTCTTAGAGTAGAGATTCAATAGCAATTTGCAAACTCCCACAAAACTAAATTCCTCACAACTTTTGACTCATTGATCAAAATGGAATGATTCAAAGCTTTTCAAGTATATGTAAACCTAAAGAACCAATTTCAAATTTTAATTTCTTAAAAGAATGATTTTTAAAGAAGTTTTTTTTTGCTACCCGGGCTATCCGCCAAGCAATGAAAAGTACATATCATACAATAACTTTTGAACTATGTAGTCAAAAGCTATTAAAACTATTGGACCTTAAAGTTATTCCTTGGGCACATGTTGTGTTAAAATTTCAGCAAAAAAAATAAAAACTCCATTCGTAGTGAGCTACCCAAAATTTCCATATTGCCAAAAAACACAATTTGGGCATTTAAAGGTTAATTATTTTAAAAGTGATGTGTTCTTGAAGTGTTGCTTCAACATTGAACATTTGATTTTGATGATGAATGATTATGATTTATCAATTCAACATTTTGTGCAAAGGTGTCCAATGCAAATCTTCATTTACTATTGTTAAGGGCTCTTTTAAATTAGTGTGATGTAAAATACATCTTGCAAGAAAAATCACAGTGGAAATTTGGTTTTTAATGTATTACAAGATAGATACTACAAGATAGATATTACGAGATATATAATGTATTTGAAGAAATTGAAGAAATTCTTAAAGTTTACAATTTTAGCTAGTATCAACATTTTGGATTTGACCTAAGACAAATGAATGATAGAAAGACTACAAAGGACTTGCACACATTAACAAGGGATTAAGATTTGACTGCAAGTGAATTTCTAAAAATTCTCAAGGGCTTAGATAAAACGGTGCCCACATGTAAAAAAAATAAGTGAAAGCAAACCACATAGCATTTTTTTTTCAAAAAAGGGCATTTGCATTGACATTTGAGTAATATGGTGCACAAAGAGGATGAAGTGGCATGCCACATTAGCATGCTTTAATGTCATTTTAGAACTTTAACATTGTCATAGTAAATGTCAGCTAAGATGTCCTATGTCATATGTAGATGTTTTTTGCAATGTCAATAGAGACGTCCTTTGTGATGTCAAGATGTTTTTCATGATGTCAACTAAGACATCCTTTGTAACATCTAGATGTTTTTTACAAGACAACATCATATTCAACATAATACTTAGATTTGAAATTTTGTTTTTTAAAATAAAAAATTACATTTTGGATGTCCCATATAGTTTGTCTTCCCTCTTACCGCTTCTCTTGGATAAATAACTTGCCTTCTCATGTCAAAATTCTTATAGTAAGGCTTTTCAAGTCATTTAATATTATTGTCAATATGGTGTATTGTATACAATGTATGGTGTATTTTGTATAATGTATGGCACATTTTGTATGGTGTATAATGTATGGAATATAATGTATGGAATATGGCACACATTTAAGCTAACATCAAAATTCATATCTCAAGAAACATCTCAAAAAATGTTTAGAGGTCAAAATTAATGTTGCTAAAAACAATATTCAAATTCTTATGAATGTCTAAATTGATGTCATTGAAAATAGTATGAAATTTCTTTTTTAATATGACATCAATTGCCACTTCATTTTTAGATCCGATGAAAAAAAATCTTACGTGGCATTGCCTACTTGTGTGGTGCTTATGTGGCTGCCACATGGCACACTTTAAGCACTTTTTTAACCTTGTTTATTGTGATGTTTCTCTAAAAACATGGCATGTTTTTTCAAATTTTCTTGTATTTTTCCCACGTCAATCTTGACGGATTTTTTTACACATCCACAATCCACATGCTTAATATTTCACTAGACATTTGCACACGTTACTATTGATGTCTAAAAACACACTTTTCTTCTAGTAAGAAGCTTGAGCCATTGAAAGAGAGTAGAGTATAGGGTTAGACTAGAAGGAAAAACTCAATAGTGGAATTAGAGGTTAATAAACTAGGGTAACAATAGAATGTAGAGTTAATTTTAGACGTCAAAACTAGAACACTGCTAGAAGTTAGGAGGTAAGGTATTGTCATAGAAGTTATTGGAGAGATCCTAATCACTTGTAACATTAGATAGACAATTAATACCATAGGCTTCACCTTAGACTCATAGAGAACCGATAACTAGTAGTTAGTTTGTAGGTTGCATCAATTGCATTTCTAGGCATTTCATTTGCCCATCAACGAAAATTAGGAAACACTAGCAAGATTCATTGCTTGGAAAGCATAGTGGATCGCACTCACAACACTCCTTTAAGTCAAAAGTAGATAAAAGCTAAGAACTTGGTCATGTTTGTTTTCTTACCAAGGGTAGGTAATCAAGCGCCCACAGCCACCTAGACATCTAGGCCCTAGACCTCTAGGTGCATACTATGGCTGATCGACCTAGCCTTGAACATCTAGGCTCCAACCACCACATTGTGAAAATGTAGTTCTAGAGGCTCCGGAGGCAACTCTAGACCCCTACTTGACGAAACATTTATCAACTATGCAATAGAAACTAAGGAAGCTATTTTGTAGTACTTGGTAAAAGCTTGTTGTAATGAATGACTCAAGTAAACTAGTTTTTTTCCCTCAAAGTTGAAAACCCTTTTGTGTTGCTAGTATTGAATTCTGATTTTAGTTATATATTGTTAATTTGGATTGAATTCTAATTTTAGTTCTAAATTGTTAATTTGAATTGAGTTCTGAATTGAATTTTGAATAATTTATTAAATTGTTAATTCAATTAAACATTTTATTAAGCTTGGAGGATCAATGAAGGATTAAAGTAAGTGTGAAATTCAATTAAAGGTTTAATTAATTTCAAAATTCAATAACGTATTTAATTAAGTTTTAAATACAATAGAAATTTTAATTAATTTCTCATTTCATTTGAGGATTTAGTTAAGTTCTAAATGCAATTAAATATTTGATAAAGTTTTGAATTCAATTAAGAATTTCAGGGATTCACTTAGCATTTATTTATTGAAACAATTATTAACATTAAAGCCAATGAACTTCCAATTCAGTGGTGAATACATTAGGCATTAGAATATTAAATACCAAAATTATATAGTAATTAGCTATCTAGAGGCATTTTGATGGATAGGGCATTTCCGTGGAAGAATCGGACCTCTTTGAAAACGCTTAGTCTACTAAATGCCTCTAAACGGCCTGTCCAGATCCTCCAAGAACCAGAGGTCCAGTTCTTCTATGGAAACGGGCTCTTTACATTTACAAAATGATAGCAATGGCTTCTTCATTGACATGGAGAACCTTGTGCAAGAGATTGTCCTAGTAATTCCATTGCATTTGCCATAGATTGAAAAACGCCAACCAATGCTTGGGAGGTTTTTTTGTTGACCTTTGTTTTGTCTCTCTCCATGTCTATTCTCTCTCTCGGTCTATAAGTTCCTTATGCCTCTCCATGTCATTTTCTCTCTCTTAAGTTCTATCAAGATTTTCTACTAGCTATTCCAATTTAAGACAAGTGCATCTCATAGAGCTTTTGAAGCATGGGGCAACATCCTTCTTTTTTTTACCTATATTTGATTGAAACTTTGGATCTACTTTGTCATCTTCACTATCACCTACTTGCTCAAACACATCACGTCCAACTTATAGTGACCTTAAACACATGGTACATTGTAATATCATTAAAAATCATTGAAGTGAAAAAAAGTCTTCATTTATTCCCTTGAATAACTTATACAAGGCATTTTACAAAATACAAAAAATAGTACAAGAAGAGTCATTGTGAAATTCAATAAAATAAAATAAAAATTGGGTACATTAAATTGAATAAAGAAATGCAACTTATATTTAAAGAGAGTCAAAAGCTTATGAACCGGATGGATTGTTTAATATTGTAGTATCCATTAGATGCTTTGGAGCTATATTACAAGATACTCCAAACAACCAAGAAATTATGTGATCATGCACCTCTCTTTTCATGATTGTTTTAATTTAAATAACCTCTTGGCTTCACCTTTGGGGTAAGTTTAAAAAGACGGTTTTCCACTAGGCACATTTTTCTTATAATCACACACCTTTTTGAAGTTAGCCCTTGTTTGGTTACACAAGGGCTAACTTCAAAAAGATGTGTGATTATGAGAAAAATGTGCCTAGTGGGAAACTATCTTTTTAAACTTACCCCAAAGGTGAAGCCAAGAAGTTATTTAAATTAAAACAATCATGAAAAGAGAGGTGCATGATCACATAATTTCTAGTAGGAAACCATCTACTAACCAATGCAACAAGTTTGTTGCATTGGTTAGCATCCCTATTAATTCCTAATTTGAACATTGGTGTGACAAAGTTTTCCATTTCTGCATAGACATTTGATGCAAAAGATGTCTATTAGTACTATTTGGCCCGCTAATTTCTAACCACTTCTTATATGCTATACAAAAAACAAGCACTTCATCATTCGACCATGGTTCAAAAGCAACAGTGCGACTTGCACGCATCCCTTGCACATCTCTTTCTTCTACGTCTTCATCTTGTTGTTGGGAGTTTAGGCTAATTGCTTGAACCCTTGCTCTCACTGATCTAGTAAGCGGTGAGGTAGATGTTCAATTATCCATTGTATTGTTTTGGTATTGTCCAGAGACCTAGTTTAGAAATGTTGAAAAAATTTATTTAGGAAAGGTATTGGTCATTGAAAATTAATTTAAACAAAAAGAAATGCATTACTTCCCTCAATGTTGACAATTCACGTCAATCAAATGAAATCTTAAAGGTTCAATGAAATGAATATACTTGAGTATAACAAGAAGAGGTTTAGAAGCTAGAACAATGTAGAGGAAAAAATAATTCAAGTAAAATATGAATAAGTGAACACTAAAATGTATAAGCTTTAGAAGTGAAGCCTAAAATATATCCTCAAGAACAGTTGAATAAGTATCATTTCTATTTCTTCCTTGCCTTCTTTAATAATGGACTAGGGGTCAGAAAAAGTAAATGATAAAAATAAAATTAGAGATATAAGTCCTCAATGAAATACAAATGTAAAAGAATTTAAAAAAGAATTGTATTGTTTACTAAATTTATTTGTTTATTTAAAAAAGACTTCAAACTTACAGTTGTTATTACAACAAACTCCACAAATGCACTCTACAAATGGACTTATTATGCATCCTACCAACTAAAATAATTTTAAAAATAATAGTTTTACTTGCTAAATTTATTAGTGTTTCAAAATTTAGAAGTCTATTCAATTAACATTGTCATAAATAGAACTTGAACTAGTACTTTGAAGTACACCTTTTAACCCCTAAAGGACCAAATTACATTTTTTTGGCAACATAGAAATTTTAGGTAGGTGTGTGTGACTAGAGATTTCCATATTTTTGGCCCAAATTTTGATAGAAGGTATGGACAAGGAATATCTTTCATGAACACTAAATTTCAGGACATTTGGAAATATAAGTAAAAAATTATGGCCTAATATATAGTTTGTTTCTCAACTTGGGTAGTTTGGGCAAAGCTGAAAAAATCATTTTTTTCAAAAATCCAAATTGGAAATTGGATTTTTAGATTTATATATACATTAAAAGCTTTGAATCATTCCATTTTGATCAATGAGTCAAAAGTTATGAGGTGTTTTAGTTTGCGGGCAATTATGGATTCTCTACCCCAAAATAAACATTAAAGTCCATTATTGAACTCAATTTTTTTTAGTTTTGAAAAAAAATAAAAAATTTAGGTGAATATTGTTTATTAAACCATTACAACCAAGTGGCATTCTTTGTTTCCATAAATAAATTGTTAATAATTTAGTATTTTGAACCATTCTCTACATCTTTCTACTTACTATTTTTTTCCTATATATTGTACAATTTCAAATGATCTAAAAATTTTCAAGCATGTAGCCAACATGACTTGAAGAATGAATCTAAAGAGTTTCAATCATTTTGAACATTTTTTCATACAAATGTGACCTTGTGAAGTTCAACTACCTGGTTTTTCGCACAAACAAAAATGATTTTTGTCACTTTAAATGCTAATATCTTGCAATCTATACAGTGGAAATTTCTGAAATTTTACCACATCTTTTCAAAATAGTGTACTTCAAAATCCTACGGTTACATATGCCCAAAAAAGTTTTTTTCTAAATTTTGAAACTTGTATAAAAAATGGCAGTTTTGGAGCAGTTTTGGCGAAAACATAGTTAGGGATTTTTAGGGGTTAAAAACAAACATGTTATAATTTTTAACATATCTTCACTATATATGTTGTATATGTAATTGATTAATTGTATCATCAAATTTTCCACATTGATTTTGTTGTCATGATTGGTAAAGCATTACAATGAATATTTCTAGAGATGGATGCTTACATTTATGGTCGGCCTCTTTTGTGGCCTTAGCCTTAGTGGGTTCACAAAATATCAAGGATTCTTTACCCTCAACTGAGAGAGGTCAAAGGAGGGTGACAAAGTCTTTGTCTTTTTTGTTGAAGTTATCTCAATTTAGTACATTAATTGCCTCCTTGGAAGATGAAGACCTTGCATGTCTTATGATGGAATTTGACTTAAAACCCAAAGACGTACTTGGCATTCATTGGCGAGCTTGGTGTATAAAATCTAGGTCTTTGCATTGGTGGGCCCTTTATTGTGTTGAAGTTATTTAGCATGACCATGTAAGATTTCAAAAAATGTTTAGTGTGTATGAGAACATTCAATTATTTATGTGGCTTGATAGGTAATGATATGCATTGCCATCCACCTCCATTGCTTGGACAAGGTATTTGCGATAGAAAATTAGAAGTTGACAAGCAAATTGCCATGTGCTTGTGTAGATTGGCTACCGGTGATTCTATACTCAATATATCATAATAGTTTTGAGTCTCTCCAGCAACAATTTCAAAAACTATGAAGAGGTTTATCATGACTATGCTTTTACAAAGCAAACATCACTTGTAGTGGCCTAGCAATGATGGCTTGCAAATTGTGAAGAAGAAGTTTGAACATTTGTAGGAAATTCCATAAGTTTGTAGTACCATTGATTGCACTCATTTAAAAGTTGATTTATCAAGTAATGCAAGATCCACGGACTTCTATAATGAAGATCACAACTACAATTATGTAGTACAATTCATTGTAGATTCAGAGATGTGATTCTTGGATGTGTTTGTTGGATTTCCAAGTGTAGTGCATGATGTAAAAAACCTAAGAAATCCAGGCTTTTACAACTCAGTTGAAAAAGGTGAACGTTTAAATGGACCGAAGCAATGAATTGCAGATACATGGATTCCAAAGCTCTTTGTAGGGGATACTAGATATATAGGGTCAAAGTGGATGTTAGATCCTCTTCTAGGGAAGAATTTGTATGGTATGAGAGTTACAACTACAAACAAAGTAGTACTCGTATCATAGTTGAATATACTTTTGGAAGATTGAAAGGGGTTTGAAGAATTCTATACAAACCAATCTAGAATCTTGACAAGGCATTGGTTCCTACATTGATTTATACTTGTATTTTGCATAATATTCTTTTAGAACATAATGGGGTTGTTGATGAAGACATCCTCCTTCCCAAACATCACAATGAAGGTAGAGGTCAACAAATTTCTAGGCATGTTATAACAAATGAAGCAAAGATCATAAAGAAATTAGTTGTTCACCACTTAGAAGTTGTTGAAGCATGCACAAACATATCCTACTATGTGCCGCATAGACAAAGTAGTAGGTATTGGAAGCCTCAAAATGTAGTGGTAATTGCTAATTACTATGCTACTTTGTTGTTTTAGTTCTCTAATAGTGGAGTTTTTTTCTTTTTCTTGAGATTAAAAGTCTTTGTTCCAATTATTTTATAATTCTTTGTTGCCACTTTGTAAGGAGAGTTCACTATAACAAGTTAACAATAGGATGTTATAGTTGAATTTGTTACTCAATACATATCAATGAAGAGTTCAACATAGCTTTGGGTTCAAATATTTTGAAGGCATTTTGGTATTTAATATCCTAATGCCTAATGTGTCCACCTTTGAATCGGAAGTTCATTGGCTTTAATGTTAATAATTGTTTCAATAAATAAATGCTAAGTGAATCCCTGAAATTCTTAATTGAATTCAAAACTTTATCAAATATTTAATTGCATTTAGAACTTAACTAAATCCTCAAATGAAATGAGAAATTAATTAAAATTTCCATTGTATTTAAAACTTAATTAAATACGTTATTGAATTTTGAAATTAATTAAACCTTTAATTGAATTTCACACTTACTTTAATCCTTCATTGATCCTCCAAGCTTAATAAAATGTTTAATTGAATTAACAATTTAATAAATTATTCAAAACTCATTCAGAACTCAATTCAAATTAACAATTTAGAACTAATATTAGAACTCAATCCAAATTAAAAATATATAACTAAAATCAGAACTCAATTTAAAACTGAATTCAACACTAGCAACACAAAAGGGTTTTCAACTTTGAGAGAAAAAAAACAGTTTACCTGAGTCATTCATTACAATGAGCTTTTACCAAGTACTGCAAAATAGCTTCCTTAGTTTCTATCGCATAGCTGATAAATGTTTCGTCAAGTAGGGGTCCAGGGCTGCCTCCGGAGCCTCCAGCTCTACGTTTTCGCAATGCGGTGGCTGGAGGCTGGACCCGTACCTCACTACCTGGACGTTCAAGGCCGGGCCAGCCATGGCATGCGCCCGGAGGTCCAGGGCCTGGCACACCAGTGAGAGAAATACTCCAGTCTCTCATGATCCCCACTGAAGTGGCCAGCAACTCATTGGCTACCAAACTCAGCACTATGAGGACCAGCACCTGCTAGATATAGAGACCTTGAAATATAGATTGGTATTGTACTATAGGATCGTAGGAATTGACAATGTGGAATAAGCCATACTTTTTGGAAGCTGATTGGTATTACTTTCAGAGCACAGAAAAGACATTGAAGAGAAGAATAAACAAGTTCCCTTCAAAGCTCTCATCTGTAACAAGAATATTCTCGACATCAAATCAGGACAGTCACAGTAACGACTTAAACATCGTAGAAGAAAGTCATCCGCATCAGTATTATCATTCAAGCTTGTAAACTTTTTACAAACTGTTAAAACAACTAGTGTACCAAATTAAGGATCCTCAAATAGAATCCCTACTCTGGAGTTTTTTCTACTGTCGAGTCTTTTGTTCAAGTGTTAACACAAAAAATAACAATTAAAAAAATCAGACAGCGAATTCCCTCTACCCGGAATTTTTGTACACGTACTAATGGCACTGCAATGTTTCCATTATGTGCACTCTGGCCAGACTTCGTGATGTCGAAACCTAGTGGAGTCCAAAACAAAACACTAATCACCGCCCATACTTCTGAAACTCCCACTCGCTGTTGTCCAGCGGGCACACTTGCCGCGTCTTCAACCATCTGCTGATGCAGTGGAAATGAAAGGCGTGGTTACAAACACCTGCAGGATCGCAAACCAGACACAACCAAGACCAAAATCAGAATTCAATAAAAAAAATATTCTGAGGCATCGGCATAGATAGATACAGTACGAAGACAATACTGACACTGGAAGAGACATGATCCCATCTCAGCACCTCATCTATTCACTTGAATAGACTCATTAGCAAGTGGTGTAAGCATGACTTGGCTACATGTCTAAGATCTCTCATCTTGAGATGGAAACGGAAACGGAAAAGGAATTGCCCACTGTCACTGAAATTTACAATAGGCTACCGCCTCCCTCGTTAAAATTGCAACAGAAATTTTATACACAGATATGGCTCTTTTACTCAAAGAAATCCCTCCACAGCTCTACACCGATCTCCCAGAAATCAAACTCCTACATGTACTTGACGTACAACTCTCCAACCCTTAAAACCCAAGCAGCAACTAAAAAGAGAGACAGACAGGAAGAATGGAAAGAGGCTCATACCCCATGCCACGGTGCACTCCTCGCTCGTCGCGCTGGCTTGATTCGCCTGGCACTCGATACACAAGTCCATGATATGATTCCGGCAAATGGCGCAGTTATCCACCACGATATCTGTCAGCAGAGAACTCTATGGTAAGCCCTATGCAAGAAAATTACAAACAACCAGGCTTCTTTTCAAGCGGAATAAGAATCGTGACGGAAAAAAATCTGCATCAGCGGACAAAACAGGACAATTGCCGCTCCACAATAAACTCTCGATCGCAATCAGCATCCAACAACGTTTCCCGACACTGATCCAAAATTGCGGAAAACGAGAACCTACCCCATGCCCAGAGCGCGACCGCATTCCACTTCTTGATCTCGAACCGCTTGGGGCGCTTGGAGAGGGCACTTGAGCTCGCTCCGGCGCTGGACCCCTCGCCCGTCGGCCCCGTGACCATCTCTGTGTCGACGCCCGCCATCGCTGCTCTTGCTCCTGTTGTTGATGCTTTCGTTGTCGCTGCTCTCT
This sequence comes from Pseudoscleropodium purum, assembly GCA_963969395.1. Classification (NCBI taxonomy): domain Eukaryota; kingdom Viridiplantae; phylum Streptophyta; class Bryopsida; order Hypnales; family Brachytheciaceae; genus Pseudoscleropodium; species Pseudoscleropodium purum. The sequence goes on from OZ017795.1 coordinate 33,511,456, forward strand.
CTCTCCCACGTTTGTGATTTGCGCCAAGAGCTATCGAGGCCTTCCGCGATTTTTGTTAGCAAACCCTAGAAGAAGTGAGTCTGTACAACTATGTCGACGTCTCGGGCAGAGTTTCCAAGGCAACGTCAGTTAACTTAAACCTGGAAAGACGGGATCGTCCCTTTGTCTACTTGACCAATGAAATCCTCGCTGATAGATGAGAAAAGACTAGTAATCATCCATTTTCGAGTCAGTGAAACTGACTGTAATTGAAATTGAAATAATGTAGGATGTCTAGAATTCTGAGCCCTGTAATTCGAAACTCATACCAACCTTCCATCCAGTTAGGCTGTTTGTTTTGATAGTTGGATCTGTTCTTTGCACACAGAATATGGCATAGACACTTGTGTATAAATCCCAGTTTCCAAGTCCCATCTAGAACTTCATTGACACTGTAGATGACACAGTTAGGGTTTGGTTGGAGTGGAGATGTGGGGCTGGGTGATCAATAAATTAATATTGTTGTTTACATAGTACAGAACATCATGGTTACACTGATCTTGTTTTGTTTGTCATCGTGAGATCTCTAGAACCATGCATCCTCCAATGACATTCTTGGTTCAGTCAAAAAGATCTCTATGAAGAGGGGTGCATATATGGTATTCCAACTCACAACATAAAAGATATTGAATTTCAAAAAATTTAGGAAATAAAAAATTAGAAAGTTTCTTTTATAAATATTTAATTATATTGTGGCAATAACATAAGGTACACTAGTCTATACCTCAAATTTGTTTGTTTGTTTTTTAAACTTCATCTTTTAATTTTAAACTATACAAAAAGAATTAAATTTGATGAAGTCTTTGAAAAGCAAAGGTTCATAGTATGAAAATTGGTTATTTACCTTGATGTAGCTTTAACAACTACACATGTTAGTTAAAAGAAAAGATCCCAAATTAGCTTTGCAAAAGTTGGTGTTTCATCAAAAGTCAAGTGTACACCAAATTGGTACAAAATTCCAATCATCTAAACCATACCTAATGATAGATTTGATTCTAATCAAACTTATGGCAATGAAATGTGAGTTCAGTTATAGTGGTTTAAATCTCTCTGAAGGGTGGTTAAAATTTATTATCGCTTGATTGAGAATGAGCAAGCAAGTAAATAATCTGAGATTGATTAATTACTACTCAGCCTTGGTAATGGCCTTATTCAAGGGCCACATAGCACAGCTAGCGACTCAGGGACGTTTCAAGCATGCCCCATTCTAATGGTGAAGGCCTTGCATGTTTTTTTTGGCTGGCTTGGTTTTGGCTACTCGTGCTCATTACTATTACTGTTTTGGGTTTGCTTGTAAATTACTACTAAGTACAGAGTACTATAACAAAAAAACATCAGAGGATTTTTTTTTTGGGGGGGGGGGGTCATGAGGGCTGTGTTAGGCCTGTTCCCCTGAAGTTGTTCCCCTGGCAGATCGTAAACAGCTGCAGGTAGATTTTTTTTGAAAAATTTAAAATGAAAAAAAAAAAAATTGGTGATGTGGTAGTCATTCTGCAATGTCAAACAACAACTGCAAGCTCTTGCAAGGTTGTTCCCCCAACACTAACAACCCAAGGAACTCATAGCCCTCTAAGGGGGCTGGAAATCCTCTAATGACTAGAGAATGAATATGGGTTCACGGATTTTGGAGATTAGTGAGTTGGTATGCAGAATTTGCAAACTCATGCCTGCTCTCTAGCACTGAGACCCGGGGGGGATATTTAGTAATAATAGGTAGAATCAGCAAAGTAAGCATATTTTGCTAGCATAGTTGGTAGGCTCTTAGGGTGTTGATTCTACAAACTAATCAAGCTCAAAATGAGTTGAATACACCCTTTAGTTTTAACATGAACTTATGGCTTAAAAATATTAGTGAGGTTGGCTCGTAGTGAAAATGGATTAATTGCAAAATAGCACTTGAAGCTCCAAGATTCATTAGGTATTTTTTGCTATATAGTCTTTTGGAATATTTTTTTGCATGTATGTTTTGAGGTAGTTTTTTGTTAAAGCTATAGCATGTGTATGTCAACTATATACACCTATTGTACTTCACTAGTTACTCTACATTGGTTTGTTGTATTGTTAGAATGGATACATGTGAGGTCCACAAATTCTTAAACTTTTCAAATTCATAGTTCCAAGATCCAACTTTTACTCCGAAATTGTTTGATTCTTCTAGTACAAAAGGAATGCACCCAAGTTTTTAATTTTGTGCTTTGTTGGCTTATTATCCTCTAAGTGCCCAAGCTTTTCTAATAATGTTTTTCCTATGACAAAAAAACATGGGCTTATAATTATTACCAATGAAGAAAATTATTTAAGAAAAATCTAACCATATACATGTTTAAAGAGCTTGCACATCAGTGTGCATACCAAATTTGAGTGTGAAATTGTGTAGGAGTTGTGAAATTATAACAAAAAAATGTATAATGCCTATTTTTAGTATAATGCCCCTCCTTACAATGTCAAAAAAATTTGCAAATAAGAATTTGGGGGGATTAGAGGTGATATGAACAATTAAAAATTATGCTAGCACACTAAAATGTACTTCCAAAAACTTTAAGTTCAAATGAAGAGCTATCAAAGTCATTTCATAATCTACCTTGCAATTGTTGAAATGCAATTTTTTATATTATGTATAAATCACAAATAACTCCAAATCAACACTTGTATGTTTAAATTTTCAATGGTGAAAATCATGAAAACACTTGATTCTTTCTAGTGGGACCACTTTCAGAGTAAATGAATAAATACAATTTTTTTTATATCAAATCAAGTGAAATTGGCAAACTTTGCTCAAAGTTGGGAAATGAAGTAAAATTAGCAAGCTTTATTCTTCCACTAATGGTACATCTATGCCTTTGGAGACCTCTAAAAAATCAAATAATTACTTTTTTCAGTAGAAAATCAAAGTTTTCAATAATTAACCTTCAAAACTACCCATAAAAAAAATTTAATGGTCAAAGAATTTTACCTACCCACACCAAAATGAGCCTCAAATTGGTCATATGTGATCAATTGGAATACTTGGAGGCATCTTTTGAGTGGATAGTGAGTGGATAGTGAAGAGAGGTACTCACTATCCACCCAAAAGTGACTCCATTTTTGGGCTCATTTTTAGGTTTTAAGGATTTTAAAATTTTCATTTGCAACCCCCCCCCCCCCCCCCCCCCCCTCTTGTAATTATCAAAAACCAACATAGTAACAATCAATATGAGATAATTCTTCTTGTATCCCCATATCCAATATTATTTCCATACCCATATTCATATTTGGTATTCATCTTGTATCCATATCTGAATTCAATATTCATCTCGTATCCATATTTGTATTTGGTATTATATCCATATTTGTATTTGGTACTCATCCCGTATCCATATCCAGTATTGTATACATATCCAATATTCATTTCATATTTCATATTTGAACGGCTTAAACTAAATCTCACAAGATCAATGGCTTGTGATTTTTTGAGAAATGAAAGGCAATTTCAAGGGTAAGCATTTTTTCTTAAAAAATATCAATGGTTTGTAAATTTTTTGAGAGAGTGGGGCAACTAATGCAAACTAGGGGGAGCCATCTTTTGAGTGGATAGTTAGGGGGCGCAGTTATTTTGGAATTATTCTCTGGATATATGAAGATTTGTTATCTCTTGGAGGATATTTAATACCTACAAACTTTACAAATCTATCAACACGGAGCTGCCAATCAAGAGTATGAGGATTTACTGTGCATTTCCTTTTGTAAGAGTGATTCATGGCTTGAATGTTAAAAAATGAAACATGATTTAGGTTGGTAAGTAGGAAATATTGTAGGAACATGGTAGTCAATCAAATATTCAAATTGGGACTAGGTAACTACACCTAAAATCGCTCAAATAAACTATGTAGTGTAACCAACATGCTCTAGAAAATGAACAACAATTTTTTGCACATTGCTTAAGTACTATGAATCAAAATGCAAGTGGTTTTATAATTTTTGGATGCATTTTGAATTAGTTATAAATTTTCAAAGATTCAAGATATAATATGCTAAAATTGTTTGTAGGGTGATGCCAGAATGCATTTGATGCACATGAAGAAATGGCACAAGAGGTAAGTTAAAGCAATAGAAAGTGTATCCAAAATGAACCACTTGTAAAGCTACCATGTCTACAATACTATAATTATAATTGCACACTACTCAGAATTCTTCCTACATTTGCCCTTGTTATGTGTACCATTTTAGGTATCCTTTGTATTAAGCTCCCCTTCAAAAAAAGGTTTTGATTTTGAGGAGTAATCCATCTTGGATGTAGTTACTATACTGGTACTAATGGTCTGTGCTGAAACCACCATTTTTTAATACTATAGAAATCAATCACTTTAAAAAATGGAAAAATACTCAGTGGAAGTCAAACTACTATAGAAGATGTTTATTTTTTCCAATAAAATTTCAAGGATGAATAATTGCACTTCTATCCTATATATAAGAATCCTTTGTGATCCATTAAATACTTAGTGTCCGTGGTAGTGTTATAGGGTGAAAACCAACGACTACAACCAAGTAAAGATATACTATCCTTTCAAAAGATGACTCCCCCCTGGTTTGCATTAGTTGCCCTTCCTTTCAAAAAATTTACAAATTGATTTTTTTTTTTAAAATGCTTATCCTTGAAATTGCCATTGATTTCTCAAAAAATCTTAAGCTGTTGATCTAATGAGATTTAATCTAAGCCATCCAAATATGAAATACGAAATGAATACCGATACGTATACAATACTGAATATAGATACAGGATGAATATTGAATATAGGTACCGGATACAAATACAATACCAAATACAATTAGGGATGAATATTGAATTTGGATACCGCATACAAATGTGGGACTATGGGAGGAATTATCCCATATTGATTGTCACTATATTGGTTTTTGAAAATTACAAAAGAGGGGTGGGGGGTGCAAATGAAAATTTTTAAATTTTTAAAACCCAAATATGAGCATTGTGAGTCACTTTTGGGTAAATAGTGAGCATTGTAAGAAATGGCTTTAACTACACTATTCCATGGGAGATGATACTTGGAGTCTTGGATCCAACTAGCTCTCCATATGTTTGATATACCAGGGTTTGTTTGTTTTTCATTTTTTATGAAGTGCCAAATTGGTCATATTAAAAGTTACAATGGTGTTTGAATTTCAACATTCATTCAGATATTGGCTAGAAAATACCACATTAGCTGATATTACATATCCGTAATTTTGCTTTCATCCCTTCTTTGGCAATTTCATCCAATAAATTTTTATAATTTGAAGGACTTTGGTAATTTCATCCAAAATTTTATTGTTTATGTTCAAAGGGCTTGGTGCAAGGTCAATTATTTTGGTGCAATTTGACGACAAATCACTGAAAAAAACCCCACTGGGAAACACAACCCCTTCAGTCTGACGTGGAACATACCTTCTGTCTGGTTTGCAAGATAGGGTTTAGGGTTAGGGTTTTCCAGTATGGCCGCAAGTCTGTCACCTATGTAATGCAGAGCCTCGCTTAGACTCTGTAGCCGAATACATCTTGTTTGGTGTGCTCTTGAGAGTGCATTTGCTTTGCTTGGGTTTTGCGTTTCGAACTCAGCTTTGGTGCGATTAGGTTTTTTGGTGTTTTTTGAAATCATACCGTGCTCAATCTTTTCAAACGTTTCTTCTGCTGTTTGTTTTTCGTTTCTTTAGGACTGTACTCGTTGCTGCTGGTATTGTCAGAACTGCCGCGTACCGAGTCTCCATCTTGGCTTGTTTTCTTGGAGGTCCGACTGCCACTTTGGGCAGCGACTAGAAAACGATGGGACGCTCATATTTCCTTTCGTCGTAAGCATTCGCAGTTTCTCTTCCCAGCTGTGTATATATTCTGGAATGAGATCGTTTTTTGCGTGATTGAGGGTTTGTTGACACCAGCCACTGATAGTTGGTATTTTGTGCTGATGAACCGGGTTCTTTGAATCAAGTCTGCAAGGCTTGAGGTCCCTATGAAATGCTTCTCCCGTTACTAGTCCTCGATGTGCTGATGTGTTGATACGTGTTTTGGAAGTCCACATTCTTCAGCATCATATAAAATACCACCCATGGCGAATGAGTACCATGGGTGTATGAGAATGGTGCTAGAGCGATCTGAGATAACTTTCCCTTCTAGCCTTCGGTTTCGACTTTAGCTACAAGATACACAATCTCGAATAACCATGCTTTCGGTCGAATTATGATGAGAAACAACATTTTCCAACACTTGGACTGACCTTTGTGATGTGAAATATGCTGCGTTCTTTCTGAATTCGAGTACTTGTGTTTTAGGTTCACCTCGTGATCGTGTGATGAGAAAATAACATATACCAATGGATCCTTCTTACATGGTTTTGGACCATGAATGCTAGAGGAAGTTATCTGACGATCTCAGGTTTCAGAAGGATTGTTAATTTTGCTTTCTGACAATGATCAAACAAACTTTCGTTCTACCTATTGCTTCATGCAGTGCGGAAATACATTTGTATTTTGAACTGAAGAAAGACGGTATTTAGTTGCTGTTTGTCTTCGTTGTTTGCTTGAGATTTCTTCAAGGTTTGCACATCCCAGCACTAGGTGCCGATTCATGACACCCATGTCACTACTTAGTTGCAAAGAGTAATCAATTTCCACATGCCTCCTGGAGTTGAAGTGCATTGTATCTGTCAATGGACGTCACACTTTGCTTTGGCACATCTCTGTCTACGGATTACTTGTGTTCGTTTTTTGACATTGGCAACAAATGGTATGTTTTCTTTGGACTTGGGGTATTGTCTTAAAGACATTTTGGACAATGTCATTGAACAAAAGGCTAAACTAAAGCTATGAGACAGTGACTGCCGGTGAATATATTCATTCGGATTGAAACAACATGACAATTTTAAACTGGGTCGCCTACCCTAAGAACGGAGATGTGGAAGGTATGCTGGTACGAGCACCGAAATGACAACCCTAGAAAATTTGATGAGATTATTTATGAACTCAGAGATGCAGGAGAAATGCAGCACAGGTTGTTTCTAAATTTCCTGACTCTCCAGTAGTGTTTTACAAATTTTCAAATTTTCAAAACATAGGGTACGTCCCAAGGCTGAAGTATAACCTCGCATCCGCCTTGCAAGTTGCAAATGATCTGACCAAGTTACTGGTAAAAGATGGATTGGAAACGCAAGGACAGGGAACATGGAAACAGACTGTAAGCTGTGTCTCCGGTCTTTTGATATCACCATACTTTTTTTTAGTTCTTACAGACTTTTTGTGTAGCGATCAAGTGCCAGATGAATGCTTATTTATGCAATTTGAACCTTTTGAATGACATTCCTTTTCCCACTGGAATGACATTCCTTTTCCCAAGGATGTTTTTCAAGAAAAAATTTCAAAACTTGCCAACTTTTGTTATATTAGATGAAATCAAAAATTATAACTTAGAAAAAATTATAATAATACAATAGTAAAGTAGAATATTTTGCCAATTTATGAGAAAAAAATTAATCTCATTTGAATCAATGGATTGAAAGAGTACTATGTTGGAAGTGGAAAAAAAACTTCTTCTTCAATCCTACATAGCAAGACATATTAACCCCAACAGTCCCATAGTCCCCTGAGGGAACAAACCAGATTTTAGGTAGGTTCTTGTGACCTCAATTTTCAGTGAATTTTTTTGAAACTTTTTTGTAGTGTAGAAAATTTGATTAGCTATGCGAGAATATAATTTTTATTACAATTGGTTCTTGAGAATAAAGGTTACACCACAAAAAGCCTAAAGTTGAATTCAGTGGCCAACACAAAAGATTGCAAAAAATCTAAATAAATTCTAATTTTTTTCCCCTAAAATTTTATATTTTTGTCTACATGTGAAGCTTTGATTTATTCTATTTGGACTAATAATGAGAAAGCTAACCCCTGAGCATCCAAAGCAAATTCACTGAAATCTAGACCTTTTCCACTTCAATCCACTCAAGCTTTCTTTTAAGAAGAGATTCTCATAATCCAACCATACTGATTAGTAGTTAAGAGAAACTTAGAGGTATGGAAAAAAGGACACAACCTTTGACCATACTACTCAAAAGATTATAATAGTCAAAAAAGAATGATTTTCAAAATGGAGAGGCCAAATTTTGGCCTCTTAGGTGCTCAAAGGTTAAAGACAATCCGGTTTCATTAAGCAATTTAAGCATCTTCTTGAAAGAATAACTTGTAGGATTCGTTTTTAAATGGAACTTTCACAATTTTCTACAATTTTATTTTTGAAAATATTTTGTTTGCTTGCTAAAACAATCTCACCATTGGAATTATTGTCTTTCAATCCCATCTTGGAGCTATTAACAATTTAGCTATTATTTTCAATCTTAGACCTACTTCTACTTAACAATTTTTTAAAGAATGAAAATCAAGTGTGTTTTTTTTTAATTTTTTTCCTAAGCTTTCAATTCAATTCTTCAACATAAATTTTTTTAATTCAAAGTCTATAGTGCAAAAAATTCCACAATTGGTAGTCAAAGTCATCTGAAATTGTAGGCCAGTGTTCAAAAAAACTATCTTTTTTAACTTTGAATGTTAATATCTTCCAATCTATATGGTCAAACTTCATGAAATTTTTACCACATGAACTAAGAAAAGTGAAATACAAGATTTCACATTTAAATTTTTTTTAAATTTTTTTAAATTTTATTGGATGAACACAACCAAAATGGCAGTTTTAAGTGGTGTTCGATAGAAAAATGGCCTTAGGACTATAAGGATTAACCCCTAAAGTTCTTTGACTGTGTTTTCACCAAAAAGCTCCAAAACTGCCATTTTTAGGACAAGTACCAAAAAAAATTTAAAAACGTTTTTGGATACATCCAACTACACGATCTTGTATTATGATAATTTGAAAAGATGTGGGAAATATTTTAGAAATTTCCACCATGTAGATTACAAGATATCAGCATTTCAATTGACAAAAAGCCTTTTTTTGGCCCTGCAAAAAACCAGGCAGTTGCACTTCACAAGGTCACATTTGTATGAAAAAATGTCCAAAATGGTTGCAACTCTTTGGATTCATTCTTCAAGGCAAGTTGGCTACATGCTTGAAAATTTTCAGATCATTTGGAATGATATAACATATAGGAAAAAAATTGTTAACAAGTAGAAAGAAGTAGAGAATGATTCGAAATACTAAATTGTTAATAATTTATTTATGGAAACAAAAAATGCCAATCCCAATGGTTGTAATGTTGTAATAAACAATCATCACCTCATATTTTTATTTTTTTCCAAAAATATTGAAAATTGAGTTCAATAAAGAACTTTTGACTAATTGATCAAAATGGAATGATTCAAAGCTTTCTATTATTATAAAAATCTATTAAATTAATTTCAAATTTTTATTTAAAAAAAAAAAGATTTTTCAGATCTGCCCATACTACGTAAGTTGAGAAACAAACTACATATAAGGCCATAACTTTTGATTCATATTTTCAAATGTCCTAAAATTTATTGCACATAAAAGATATTCCTCATCCACACCTTCTTTTAAAATTCGGACTAAAAATATGGAAATCTCCGCTCACATGCACATGTCCGAAAAAGTTATGTTGCCAAAAAAGATACCTTGGTCCTTTAGGGGTTAAACAAATTTTGAGCCTTATTGGATTTTTAAAATTCTTTACACAAAAATGAAGATTTACATCATTCATTAGTATATCTTTGAGATATACTTATGCAAAATTTCAAAAGCAAATAAGGGGTCTACCTTACTCTAAATCATCTTGCAACATAAAGAGGTCAAGTGACTTACCAATATACTAGCCTGTTTTTGATGATTTCTTAAGCATTGTAGAATTTGTTTTTGAAATCCAAGTAGTGTAAATACAAAGCCAAATATTTAAATTGTGTAGAAAACTTTCAAAATCTTTGATGTCATAGATTGTAAGATTATAGTATTTGAAGTTAAAAGAAATGTCTCTTTTTAAAATTGCCCTAAAATAGTTAATAAAAGTTTTTACTCTTCTTGAAGTGTAATTTTAGAACTAAAATTAGCATTTTTTTTTTAAGATTTCATGCCATATCATATTAGTTATTCAGATGCCAAATTTCAAAGGTCAGTGTGGGTTTTAGCAAAAGGTGCTTAAACTAGTTGAATTGTTTAAATTTTTCAAACAATATAACTTTCCACCCATACATCTAATTGGAATTTTTTTTCATACTACAAATGTGGTTAGTATATGCACCTTGTGTCAAAATTTCATAAACATTTGTTCAAAATTGACTTTGTAGGAACCTATCCAAACTTATTCAATTGTTCATTGAATGGATAATTGTCCTCTACAAATTAACCTATTTAAAACTAATTTTATCCTTTTGGATCATATAACTTACTATAATACTCAGTAAGAAATATTTGGCAAATTATTGATCCAAGCAAGGATGAATTTACAAAATGTTATTATACCCTACATAGTGGTCAAGTTTAGACATAAATTTATTATTTTTTGAAGTTTTGAAATTATATAAGTAAAATGTTCAAAATATTGCAAAAAAATTCTTCTATATTGCCTAATTTTTGGAATATTTTAAAAAAAATTTAAAAATATCTAAGGGTAACATCTACAAGCATAAAACTTTTAAATTCTTATTTATTGATTGTCATTAATTTGAAATGCCAAAACAACCAAAAAAAGACACTGCAATCAAAAACACATAAATTAAAAAAATATGAAAAGATGTAGCAACCTAATTTTTCATGCAAAATTAACTTTATTGAATGCATTTTTTTGAAGAATTAATCTCTTTCAGGACATTTTTCAAGAAAATTAGTAGATTATATACAAAAAATTAGTGGGTTTGTAGAAGGGAAGAATTGGAAATATACATCATGATGTGCATTTTTCATCACAAATCTTCATTTGTGATACACAATTGGGACTGATGTTAAATGACACTACCATATTCTAAAACAAGTTTTATTGGCAAATAATACACTTGAAATGATAGCATGTGGCATAGATAGTACTAAGTCTTGATAGTATTATATGACAAATGTATATTATCACATCATCTAAATTTTTTTGTGAATAACACAAATCATTAAACCATAGATTTTCATAATATTGATTACCTTCATAGATGACATGAATGGACAATAAAATTTATGAAACAAAGTCCTAGTGAGTATGTATGATACAAGAAGACAAACTATAATTGAAAAAAAAATTTAAACATCTTTGCATTTGTACAAGAGGACATTTAGTATTTTTGTGGTTGTAATCAATGTTAACTTCATTGAATGAATGTTGTTGGTAAATTTCTAATTCAATTCATTTGTTGGTATTTATTTGTCTATTAGTGTTTCTGTAATTGATAATAATGGATTGACAATCAAACATGAAATTGCTATTTTTTTTTTAATCACAACCTCAGTAGTAGAATTAGTTGCGTACTAGTTGCTCATTCATTTGAACCTCAATGGTAGGATTGATTGCATAGACTTAAATATAAATTGTACCTTTTGTATATCTAAGACACACATTCCTTTGTTCTTTGTCTAGTTTTAAGTGACACAAGTATCTTATCATATTCAAGTATGTGATACTATTTACAATAGTTATATTATTTGTAAGGTGTCTAAAGTTGAGTTTGCTAGCTAGGTATTGAATAACCTAGTCATCACTTCATCGTATACATCATCCCAAGAACCAAGTCTTGATCTTTACAATAGTTGATGCAATTGCTTAAGGATTTGCACCTCCAAGAAATTAGAGTGTCATAGTGTCATTCATAGTTGTTAAAATTGCCTTCATATTGCTTGCCACCCTTGGAATTTGCAAGGCAGATTGACTAATTTTGCACAAGTCTAAGCACTTGCATCTCTTGTAGTGGTTAATACTAAAATCACTCCTACATAGGACCTCAATGTTAAATAGGGTGGACTATGCTATTCAACACACATTAGCATCCAACAAGACAAGATCTTAGAAGTAGGAATTCCTACATGGGAAGTGCAAATCACAAACTTGTGTACAAAACTCCTTTGTGCAATTTTTGAAGTCATCGTTTAATGTGGTGCATTTCATTCTCCAATTCTTCTTAATCTCCAATTGATCAATCAAGGTTGGCACGGTCTCACGGGCTCTCTTGCCATAAGTACAAGCATCTACTCCTCATGGGATTTTAGGTGTCAAAGTGTAGGTTTCATATTTTTAACACACTTTTGGCAAGGTCTCATTCAAGCTTCAATCAAATTTTGGTAGATATGATGGAATTGATAGATGTGCAAGGTTTAGATTCTAATTACTATATAGATCTCATATTCTATATAATATTGGATGAATAAAAAATTTGCATATTTTTGTACATCATGTGCTTAGTAGGAAGTTACAATTAATCCTTGCCTCCTAAGTGCTCTCCAAACTGTATGTAATAGTTTTCCATCATATAGCTCATTAACTCTCTTGATTGTTGGTTTAAAAATTACTAAAGAAATAATTGGTCATAAATTTGGAGAGTTGCTTCTACACATAAACCTTCTTCTTTTGGGAGAACAGCTTCATGTTTGAGAACAAAAATAAAACAAAAAAAGGTACACAAAACAAAGTGGCACCCAATCTTTGGAAATAGAATGTGGTGCATTTTATTTTCCAATTCTTGATAATCCTCACTTGTTCAAGCATTTGAATTCAAAAGTTGGGACATGCATTATCAATGATGGCCATAGAATTGAGAATGGGCATATAGTCTTCTTTCAATACAAAGAACTAATGAAGGGGTCACTTAAATTGAATTTGCTAAGGTGATATGTTGGTGATCATTTATTTGAAGCTAGAGCTACCATTAATAATAGTTCTAATAACTTGTAGATATACATTGCATAGATTTTACAAAAGCCAATGGTTTAGTGATTAAATTTTTTTATTATTAATTGCAATAGTACTAAGGAGGAGGTATTGGCAATGGTAGTCCAATGGCTTTGGTACTAAGATTGCATTATTAGTGAACATTGTACAAATAAAGAAATTATTACTTAAATGATTATTTGAAATAAGTATTGTAGTGAGTTCTTATAAAATGAAGAACAAATTAATTCTCTAATAAAAACTTAAATTTTTATTTAAGCTATATCTCCTTTTAAAAATTTGAATAAAAAGTTGCCTTCCAAAGATTTAGGGATTTTAAAAGTTTCTTTTAAAATTGTTTCAAATTAGATTTGGCTAAAATCAAATGTAAAAATCAAATGAAAAATAAATAGGAATAATATGTATATATATATATATATATATGATGAATTTTCTAAAATCTAGACTTTATATTATTATATTATTTTTTTAATTGTTTTTTTGAAATTTCTAAATATATTTCAAAGCATCAAGAATGTTATTTGAAATTATGTCATCTTTTATTTTCCTTCAACTAAAAGTGAGTAAAGAAAATGGCATGATTTCTTATTTCATTTAAGAATATTTGTAAATGTGACAAACTATAATAAGACTCGGTTTACTAGGTTCCTTAAAAAAAAATTCATTTGTATGTACACACATACAAACACACATATATACATAGACCAATATTACAATGAAAATTTGAGAGCCATTTTAGTATAAAAATACTTGAATAATGATTTTTTGCTAGAATTACAATCTTATTTTAGCATCAGAAGATATGGTGTTGTAGTTGTGTGTCCATTTTAACATTATATCATTTCAATACCAAATTAGTGTAGTTATGGAGCCATTTCATCATTGAAAAATATGGTGTCTTATCATAATCTAAGTTGCATGTTGTCATTTTAGGGTACCAATGGTACCAATTTTTACATCAAAATTACAAAGCATTAGTCTAGGCCTATTCTAGCATCATTTCAGTGCCAATTTTGCATTAGAATGATAATTACTTCTAAAGTCTAGATTGCATTAATCCTAAACCCATCAATTTGACATCATTTTGACATTAATTTCTACATTAACTTAAAAATTTGTTACATTGATGTCAATATACCTTGAAGTTCTTCATGAACAGTTACAAATTGTTTACAAAATGTTCATGACTTCACTCTAATAGTAGTTTTGTAATATTAGGGCACACCACTTCAAGAATTCACAGAAGCTACAATTTTAACAATTGGAAAATTATAATCCACTTGGGTTTTATTCATGAAACAAGCACACACCTCTGGAAAATATGTACCCCTCTTGGAGTTGGCCCCAAGATATTGAGATTGCTAATCTTCTCTACCTTACGTTAATTAGTGTCGCTAATAATCCGCACCCACACGCCATTCCCCGCGACGCCCGCTTGCACAGCAAACAGCATGTACCAACTCTGCGGCACCACCGTCTCACTTCCTGGCGCCATGGCCGAAGCCACATACGCCCCAAACGAAGTGAGCACGGGATCCGTAGTCGCCAGTTTCGCCATGCGCTGCCCTTGCGAGAACGAGTGCGTGTTGAACGGCGAGCTCACCAAGTTCACCTCGAACTTCCCGTCGCGACGCCCCGAGGTGAACACGATTTGGAATTGGGACCCGTACGTGATCGAAGTGTGGGACAGGCGGTAGATCGAGGGACGGAGATCGTCGTAGCTGCGAATATTGCGGAAGAAACAGGTTAGAACGAACAAATTCATGGCAATTAGGTGTAGAATCGTTCAAGGGCGAGAATGTAGGTTCTGTTTAGTTGGAAATTATGAGAGAACTACGCATTCACAAGGTCTGAGGAAAAAATCCCTGCCAATTTGGTGTAGACACTTTCAAGGGTGAGAATTTTGGTTCTGTTTGGTTGGAAATTATGTGAGAACTACGCTTTTACAAGGAATGAGGAACAAATACCAGGCAACTTGATGTAGGAGTAAGCAACAGTGAGATTTTGATTCTGTTTGGTTGAAAATTAAGAGAAATCTACGCAATTTCAAGGTCGGAGAATAAAATTCCTTACAATTTGATACAGAAACGTGAAAGAGCCAGAATTCTGGTTCTGTTTGGTTGGAAATTAAGAGAAAACTACGCAATCAAAAGGTCTGAGAAAATAATTCCTTATGATTTGATGCAGAAACTTGTGAGCTTGTGATCAGATTTGACATTATTGAAATTTGTTCTTCACTAGAATGGAAAAATGGAGATATAAGTATGTGAGAATTTGACTGCGTCGTCTTTAGTTCAAAAGTGACCTAAAATACATGAGTTCATAGGTTTTAAGCACAAAAGACAATTAAAAAATTACCACATTGAGAGTGTCACATTGGGGTTTTAGGGTTTGGGTTTTACCTTGAATCAAGATACGGCGGTATGAATGTCTCGACTCGCAGTTCCGTGGGGAACTCCCCCGTGAACGTGTAGTACCGATTCGGGTTGCTTCCGGCCAGCAGAATTCTCCCGTCGGAGAGCAGATTGGCTGTGGAGTGGTACATCCTTGGGATCGTCGTCGCTGCCAGCACTTGGAACCTCGAATTTGCATCCCCTGTAGCATATATCACTGGGTTCAGCGCAGGCTCAGAGGCTTTTCCCCATCCCTGACACCCCTTTTTTGCGCCGTTAATGATCAAGACATCACCAGTCGGAAGAATGATCATATCTCCCATTGTGCGTCTCATAGGCATAGTTTCCATGCTCCATTGCGCATCACCATCCGTCACAACGATTCTCCCGCATGTTCCACTCGCTGGCCACTCGGAGCCGTCGCTGCTTCGAAACGCTCCGTACTTGGAGCCTCCGCATACCAGCACCTCCGCCACCGTGAAATTGCTGCTATGCTCCAACGGCAACATCACTGAGGATCCTGCAGAAGGGTAATTCCGTGGCTCACCAGGAATCTTCGGATACGTCTTCTTCACCACATTCCTTTCGTAGTCCAGCAGAATTGAATCCCGGTTTGCGAAGATGAAGAGGCTCCCGTCGGGTAAGAGGTGCACAAACGGGTACATGTTGTCATACTGATTGTCTCTCGCGTCGCTTAAGAAGTTCAATGCGAAAGCTTGTTCTCCCGATGTTCTCTTTGGTATGAATTCGTATGTGTCTATGCTTCTTCCGCCGATGACAATCTGACGTCCATCAGGGAGCAGCTGGTTGGTAGCGTACCAACGACCGTCCACAAGCTGCTCAGATTGGGATTCAACCCAGTCGCAGGAGGAGGAGACACTGCAAGGCTCCAGGCGGCGAATCTTGTACAAGCCCTCGTAGTCGCCCCCTGTTTGCACCAGGGAGCCATCGGCCACGAACTGTCCGCTGCTTACAAATGCTCAATATTAGACTCAATCCACTATAGACTAATGTCATATTGTTCCATCCTACTGAGTTACAACATGACGAGCTACCTTTAACATTCTACATGTGAGATATACCAATATTGTGTGGGTATTGGTCAGGACTATCTCAAATTTACCTGCTGCACCAGGTGTCTGTGAGGATTGTTAACGGCCGGAGACTGTTGGTGCGCGGGTCCAGCATTACGGAGTGTGCACTGCAGTCGTGTTTGAGCATACGTTCGTCGGGATTGTCGCGGCAGTAACCGTTGGTAAAGTTGATCCGGGAAGCGCCGATGTTGGTGCGGTCCAGCAGGATCACGGTGTCGTAATGTGTCACCGCGGTGTGCATGGAAGCGATTCCTGCGTTTTCTACCAAAACAGTCCATTTTCCTGCAGGTGCTGCGTCCACAAAGGTCGTTACTAATAGCACCAATGCGACATTGAATATGGAAGGTACTGAACTCGGGGCCCTCATTCTTTCGACTATGGTATAGAAATATTCACCTAGAAATTGGGAACTATGTTACACAGAGTCTGAAGCGAGATGAAGTGTCGCGAGTACTCTACAGGATGAATTGGGCTATGGTGCAGGCTGGGGAGTTTGATGCAATTTTATTGAGTCACAGAGATCTTTTTTGATGAGCAAGAATGGAATAGAGTCAGCTTTGGGAATTAGCTGGAGCCAGCTAGAGTGATGCAGAGTATTTTGAACAAACCAGGTGTGAAATGCACTTGAATCACTGGGACTTATGGTTCGCTTTTATAGTCCTTCAGTTGCAGTTGCAATTATCGTGAGGCATGCATTTTTCTATGCTGTCCTGTACAGAGCAGGGATCTGGTAGTCAATATGGATAGTGGCTTTAGTCTGGAGGTATGTGTTAGTGATCGATCACATGGAGTTTGAAGGGTGGTTTGGATTTTAAAGTAGAAGTGTAACTATTGGTTAAACTTGTCGACTTAAGTTTCAAATTTTGAATCAAAGGTGAGCCACATTTTTGAAGAAAAAAACAAAGAGGATCAATTCAAAGACTCACATCATGTACAAAAGGCACATAAGGAAACAGAAAAGTGTTAGTTGATTGCATGAGAGCTAGTTGTCTATGTTATTTCTAGAAGTTTCATACTGTTAGTCCGTTGTCTTTTTTTTCAATTACGAACAAGATTCAACAAAACATTCAAAATAATGAATAAGAAGAACTATGCTCAAATTTTTAGACAAGTTCATTGTACAGTACATATGATGTATGTTTGATTTGCATTTAGACGCAGTAGAGACGTTGCACAGACTTTTTATAGTTGACCTGGGTCCCTGGTTCACTGTCAAACTTTACATGTGAGACCTTCAAATTTTGCACGAAACTGAAGCTTCCTGTAAGGGAGACATCGTGCAACAAAACGGTTGTCAAGTGCAGCAAAACTGAAGCTCCCTTTGACAATGACTTGTCGTGTGAATGCTCAAGATCTTGTATTTGTAGAATAAGGGATCTCTCGTAAGTTGCCCAAGTGCCCAACCCTGAACATTTCCAATCACAGACTGGCGTAAGAAAGCTTCCTTTCCTTGTTCCCTGGTGTTCTTTTTACTTCTAAATTGGAAAATAGGTTGAAGGTTCAAGGAGTTGAGGATGATGAAATTGTGACCAGACTTACAGTAAGTTACTGAACCTGATAGAAAATAAATGAAATCACAATGGGAAGAGTTCAGGAGACGTGTTTTTCTCACCTTGCGGTTCTGATACTGAGTTGTTGAGTGGACGACACTCTCAGGGTAAGGTAGAACTGCCACTGCTTCTGCCCCTACTAGAGGTAGGAGATCTAAAATGTCAAATTTTAGTCTCTTTTGAAGAAAACTAATGCAAAATGTTTTGTAATTTTTTGACACTTATATAATATTCTGTGAATTTTCAAAGTTGAGACTTAGGGTACAGGCCGGGGGATTGACCCCTCTATTGCCCCTCGTCGTGGATGACGGAGGGATGGAGGGGTCAATTTCCCATCCCCTCAAACTCCTGCCCAGTGGATTCCTGCCCGCCTCCGGACTCCGACCTCTTGCCCCCCTCCGACCTCCTCGCCTCCTTCCCTACGACTTCTTCCCAAGCGACTTCCTCCCCGCTGTGACCTCCCCCTCCCCCTCCGATCTCTTCCCTCCTCCAGCTTCCTTATCAATTGTGACTAATGCATCCGTGCAAAACTAAGGTAGGAGGTCCATAAAGCAACCATTTAAGAGTTGAAACTGATTTGGGGGAGGTGAAACTTCTTCAAATACTTTTTGGTAAATTTTCCTTGAAAGACAAGTAGAATTGGCATTTAACCCAAGTTGTTTCATATTTTTTGGAGCTTTGTGAAATGAGTTATAAAATTTTGAAGGTGAAGTGGCATAAGGCTCTAATAGCGTCCACCTCCTAAAATGTACATTGTTTGTATATGGATGAAGGCTACAAAAAGCAACATATACACATAGTGTACATTTAAGGACATTAGAAGATTTTTGGGACCTCTGAATGCTTGCGAGTTATCATAGCGTGCGAACGCAGGAAATAGGTTCGGCGCAGTGGTTTGATGTGGCCAAGATCCTGCCATGTCATTGACCAAAATTTTTTTTTTTATAATTAAAAAAAATTGCATTTGGAGACTAAAAATAATAATAATAATTTTTATTTTATGAAAAAAAATTCTGGCAATGGGCCGTTCCCCTCGCTGTAGGAAACAGCTGCGAGGAAATAGGCCCGAAACAAGCTTCTAGACCCCCCAAAACTCTTCTAATGGGTCGACGCTTTTAGAACCTCCTACCTTAGTACTCAGATTAGTCACGATAGAGCAACTCTCCTCAAATTCTTGCCTTCTCTATTTGAAAATGGTTTCAAAACTTTCCAATACTTGTAACCCATCCCAAAGAAGCATCCCAATATAAAAAATGATACAAGTAAACACTACTTCCAATTTAATTTGGATATGTACTTAAAACCATCAAAAAAATTTGAAAAATACAAAAAAGGTCCAATGCCTCTGCAAACTTTCACAAAGATGCCTCATCTTGTAACAAACATATGTGCCTATTTTTAAGAAATTTTAACCACCAAAAAACAATTGTAGCAAATTTACTAAATTGTGACTAATGTGACTAATGCCCCTTTGAAGGCATTAGTCACATTAGTCACAATTGAGCAAATCTCCCCAAATTCTTGCCTTCCCTACTTGAAAATGATCCCCCAAACTTCCCTATACTTGTAACCCATCCCAAAGAAGCATTCCAACATTAAAAAATGAGACAAGTAAATACTACTTCCCATTTAATTTGGATATGTACTTAAAACCATCAAAAAATTCTGAAAAATACAAAAATGGTCCAATGCTTCACAAACTTTCAGATGGAGGCCCCATCTAGTAATAAACATATTTGCCAATTTTTAAAAATTTCCAACTACCAAAAAAAAAGTTGTGGTAAATTTACTCAATTGTGACTAACGTGACTAATGTTGCTTGGGGGCATTTGTCACATTAGTCACAATTGGACAATTCTCCCCAAATTCTTGCCTTATTTGAAAATGGTCCCAAAATTTTCCAATAGTTGTAACCAATCCCAGAAAAGAATCCTAACATTAAAAAGAGACAAGTCAACACCACTTTTAAATTTTTTTTGGATATCTATCTAAAACAATGAAAGAATCCTAAAAAACTCAAAAAGAGTTCAATGCTTTCACAAACTTTCAGATGGGGGGCTCATCTTGTAACAAATATATGTGCCAATTTATAGGAAATTTCAACCACCAAAAAGAAAGTTGTGGCAAATTTATTCAACTTTGACTAATGTGACTAATGCCCCTTAGAGTTATTAGTTACATAAGTCACAATTGAGAAAATATCCCCAAATTCTTGCATTTTCTATTTTGAAATGATCCCAAAACTTTCCAATAGATGTAACCAATCTCCACAAAGCATCTTAACATAAAAAAATGGAACAATTCAACACCACTTCCAATTTCTTTGGATATCTACTTAAAACAATAAAAAAAAATTCTAAAAAACAATGACTATTTCATCATTTTTTGGTCACTTGTTTTTTTTAATGATTTTAGGCTAGATGAAGCAAAACAAATTGGATAGAGCTTTTGGTTTGAATCTAAAACTTTGAGCAAGAAGCATGAAAACTTAATTTGTCAAAATCAAAAGACTTATTTTATACAATTGTTTGCTAAAGGAAAATTGTCATTTTTATAAAGTTCCTATACAATTTACTACAAAAAAAAAATTAAAAAGCCTATTGTCCATGACTATCTTGTGGGTCTATAGTGTACGGATATTTTTTAAATGGAATTCTAGTAGATCTATCTATTTAAGTTGTCAACTGATGTTCTACTTTAGTTTTCAACCAGTTTTTGTATATAATAGCAAGTCTTAAAGTATAGTTTCCTATTAGATTATCTCTTGTATTGAAGTAGAAAGTCCTATGAATATATTTTTCAGTTTTTACAAATAAATATGCTTCATTGTTGGTTTAAAATTTAAATAAATATTGATAAAAAGAAAATTGTCCATTCAAGGGATCTCCGGATGTGAACCATGTTATAGTTGATGATTCCATATTCAAAAGATCAAGATGAGGCTTAACAAAAGAATTTTTACTAAAATGTAGTTGACATACATTTGTTGAACTTTCATCTAGACCAACTCATATATAGTTATTTCAATTGCAAGGCATACGAAAATCAAGCACATCTAATGGCCAAGTGGCCATGACTCCAACTAGACATCGAAACTTGTGAGACACCTGGACATTATACAAACAGAGTCAATAATAGGAACACACTGCCCATTGATATGCCACATTGTAAACTCCACTCAGCTTTTTACATCGCTCCCACCGATGCAACTAAATGCAACCCTCTAGCATCACTTTATGTGTAGGCCATAGCACCACTGCACTAACAACCTGCACAACACCATCAATTGTTACATTCATGTTTTTCATTAAATTTGAGCAAACGTTTTTGAGACTCCGCATTGATATCCACAGATTTGTATGGTTGTGCGTAGTGTAGATCTAGTTGGACCTGAAATTTTTGAGATTTAACTGATAGCTGCACAATCATACAATCTGTGGTGTATCGTAACAATTTGGAGATTCAAACATTTAGAGAGCAAACTGTCATCATTCTACATAGCCATAGGGTTGCAAATACTTAGTATCTAATTTGAGCAAATTAATTTTTGAGATTTAATTGGTATCTGCACAATCATGTAATTTGTGGAGCATTGTAACAACTTGGAGGATATCACAATCATGTAATTTGTGGAGCATTGTAACAACTTGGAGAAAACATTTTTGAGACTAAACTAACATCATTTCTACTGACACATCCATAGAGTTGCACATAGATTAGTATAGATCTAGTTTGAACAAACATTTTGAGGCGAAACTGATATCAATACCCAAGAGCGAGAGGTCAAGCCCGGCTGCATAAGATTTTTTGGAAAGCAGAGTCTAAGAGAAGTCATACACTCAAAGCTCCAGAAGGAGGCATCATCATCGTCACTATGGCTAGAGAAGATTGATGGTCACGCTAGCTTGCACACAATTTGAACGCAAGTGCAAAAAATGTCTGATGTTCTAGAAGTTAAACTCAGAATTTACAGTCACAAGACTTCAGTCTGACTAGCTCAAATTGGGCTCCCAAGTTCACATTGTTGCTCAAACAATATGAGTGAGACGATACTAAGTGACTGCTAATAGCACAGACTGCGTTGATGTTGGCTCCCATTATATATATAGCGAGGGTGCACAAACTCTAGTAAAACATTGCTCATTCAAGTGGAGGTCACAGAGGTCGCAAACTTTGTCGCAACTCCAGATCTATTTTTTATGGAGCCTCAACACCTCTCCCCAAACCCAAAATTGCTTATTCTAAATAGATTCCACAATAATATTAAAAAAAAAAGTCATCACCTTCATAGTTTTTGCAGCTTTACAGTTGAGCAGGGGCAGGGGCAATAGAGGGGTCAATCCCCTTGGCCTAGGGTACATACTTTTGGCATAATACTCCCTTTCAACGGCTACCCTTGAAGTACAAAATGCTTCAAACTTTCATTGGTTTCTCTTGAAAGCTTGTGGTGGTTTGAGGTGAATGAAGGTGGCCATTCAATGTAAGAAATACTTGGCATTGCAAAAAAGATGATGTTCTTTTGAGTCAATGGACTTTACATTTATATAGGGGAACATCTTGCCTTTAGAGGGAAAAAACATGACCTTATAAAAATCAAGGGGTTGAAATAACCCTATTGTATTCCCTTCCAGTCTCAATCTTCTTGATCCTCTAATGTGGTTAGGATAATAATACCCTTTTTAGAATTATATATATATTCCATTGGTGCAAATTTATTCTAATGATAGTTGAAAGGTTACAAGTGTACAAGTTGAAGACCTAAAAGTGTAGCCAACATACAACTCTCCTCCAAATTGAACAAGGACTTTAAAATCTAAAACTATGTGAGAATTTGGAACAATTTTATTTGTTTTTATCAATCCCCCAATATGGAAGATCACCCTTGTTTTGTTATTTATAGAGTGAGTAACACTCTCTCCAAAATCAAGGAAGAAGAGTGTGATCTTCCTTGTAGGGGGATCACAAGAAAAAACAAATTCACTTAGAATTGTTATTATGACTAAAAATCTTCCTCCATTTTTCAATTGCAATGCACCATGTGGTAATGAATGTGACATGAGAGTGTTACATTTTGAAACATTATTGGAGCCAACCTCTCCCCAATCACCCTTCAATTTTGGTAGTATAAGGTGGTTTAATTTTGCTTAGTTGGAGATGAACAGTGATTTATTGTGGGACAATTTGTGTTACAGTTGTAGCCCATTATGATTGGCTCTAAGACTCTCAATATTGCAACCAACCCTTAATCAATTTTGCAACTAGCCTTCGATCGAAAATAGGGAAGTTTATATCTCCAGTGTAGGAGGAACATAATCTTCAACTGAAAAATTCATAGTAAGTATGGTTTGAGGACTAAAACTCTGAAAAATGATGAAAATCCTTCCAAAGACTATTTCTACACATGGGAAAATTCCGTGCCCCAGATATGTGTAATTGCTGGAGTGGTTGAAAAGAGGTGGGCTCCCTTATTAATCCTGAAATTGGAAAATTTCATCTCACCACTGGATTACAGAACATTCAGACTCCAACTGATAACTACAGCAGACTCCTGAGCTAGTGGGCTTAGTTATTTGTCACAATCTTGATGCCTTAATGCATGGTTTTCAACGTAGCAGGCAACTCATGTGTAAGCTTAATAAGCAATGCGTACACACAACTTTTGTGACTTCCATAGTACTGATCTTGACTCATTCTATGCAGGAATTTTACGTTGCAATGTGGTGGATAAATTCCACTGCAAGGCAGTGATTTGGAGAATCCAATGATCCAAAGTTGCAGACAGACTTTCTTTTTTGTGTACTTGCAAAAATTGTAAACTTGAATTACCTCTTCAATTACATTTGGCAACATGCTCATTATCAAGCTCTTTCAGGACAAACTTTGGGTGTAATGTTGCAGTTGCTTCTTGTAGAAGTCAATCCTTTGTGGGCTGTCAACCTCAACATGGACACTTTGCTTTAACCCATTAAGAACTGTGGTGGACCCTGGAGGGCAAGCAAGACATATTTTGGTCTTAGGCTGACCATGGAAAAAAATACCAAACTATGATACATTTCATAGATTTGATTGAACCAATGAAATTGGTGTAAATACTTGGGGCTCTGCAATAAATGCATGACAAATTCTGCATTGATTCTGCATTGATTTTCATATTGATTTCCACATTTTCAACCAATATTTCATTTGTTTCTTCAACTCCAAATTTGCAAGCTAGCACAGATTGTCCTATTTCTTGTCCCAATGCATTTGGTTCACAATTCCCCCACACCTATCCCCTTTCGTTCTTGAGTGCATGTTACATGAAAGAAAATACAAATCCAGTCAACTGCCATGACTGAATATTATACACTGAAAATAAAATACATTGAATTTTAGTCTAAGATGCACAATCACTGATAAGAATTACTCATCCTCAGATAGCATTCTGAGATCACCCCTTGAAATACTTGTCCACAGAAGCTCACTTGAACTTCATAAATGAAGTTTGAGTAAGGTCTGTCCACCCAAAATCGTCCCCACTCAAAAATCGTTAACCTAGATTTTTGCCTAGAATGAAGATGCATACTGTGAGGACGTAAGAAAAAGCCATCTGAACAAGAAGTCCAGGGTCGATTTATGGTCCATATACTATATTCAGAACTTTGAAAATTCATAACTTATTCAGACTGTGTTCAAATAATGCATGTTAAAATGCAATGGAATCCTCTTTCATTTGCCAATAAATACAATGAAAACAATTTTGTGTAGTAATAGAAACTATGATCAGTTGTAAAAAGGAATGATCTTGAATGCACATCCCTTCAAGTAGGCTATGGTACATGTACAGGTGAACGAGATGCCCTCAACTATCCTAAAACTATTATTATAATGAAAGGGAGTTTCACACCTCACACCGTAAGTCTTCATTCTCCAAAGCATTAAGGAAACACTACCTAAAACCGGCCCCAATGAACCAGTCTAAGTAGGAACTATGCTCAACAGCAAAAGGGGCGATTTTGAGTGTACCTACCTTTAATCAATGAGAGTGTTGATTGTCATTATACCGACAGCTGCTGCAAGATGCCAGGCAGCATGAATGTATGGCGCGTCTGGGAAGACGTCGTCTGCAATGAACAGTGCACCACCAACCAGGGAGGATGCTGTGTGCAAAGCATGTGCCCTTCGAAGCTTTGGATTCTCAATCACCTTCCTAGCAAACGTGGCCTACACAAAAAATATGAAAAGGTTACATTCGAATGAAAAATGCAAAGGAGGTAGTCGCAAAAGGTTGGTAATTTTCTGCATTATACGTGCCAAAAAAATTAGAATAAGAACATTTTCAGTGGCTACAATATAAATATCAAATACATATTTCAAATTGTGTAGGAGGTCCAGGTCTTGCCAAGTGGACTACGAAGGTAGGGAACCCATTCCTGTGACTTTAAACTGTCTTGAGTGGTTCTTTTTAGTAGATCTTTTTGAATGTGGATCTTGTCCCCATTATAAAATACATATTATTCGACTGGATATAATTTACTACTACAATGAACTTGTTTTAGGGTTTGAAACATTACCTCCGCAATACCTGTGTGTATAGCAGCAACAAGCAGAGGCTGGAACGGGAGCATCATGACAGAGGCAAGCATCAAAGCCCTAGAGTGCTTGCTGTCCTGCTGCTGTACAGCTGATGACATGCACTGCCACCATAGAATATACACTCTTCAGCACTTTGGATGAAGAGGTCCTGGAATTGAATTTCTGGTGGTCCAGTTATTATGAGCATACCAATTGCAAAACGGATACCATATATAATTCAAAGCTGCACTTTTGAAATGACAGTTCAGTTATGAGGGGAGAGGCTAAATCGGAGGCTTACCAAAGACGAAGTGGCAATCATCGCATAATCCCCCCATCTTGTACCTTTCCGAGCCTCTCCACGAGACGTGTGATATAAGGTTGAAGCCATGCCCACCCCAATCAATGAATTGGAATACATTGTAGTCGAGAAACTCTTCCTGCAGAAGATCACAAGTATTTGAATCACCGGAGTATGTACAACATTAGGAACCACTTTAAAGGCCCAACCAGGACACAAAATTCCACATAAAAGGGTAAACTTCTCCTTAACTTGTAGATAATCTTGCCCATCAATCTTCACCCCGAAGTGACCAAGTAGTCAAAGGAGGTTGCTTCAATATCTTAACGAATGAAAGAAATCATTTAGGAAGCTTTAAGGACACAAACAGTACCAATAGAAATAAGAACATCGTACCCTACATTTTTGAAGGAAATAAATTGATTTGTTAGTTAATAATATTGATTATTAGCTGCCAATTGTTATGTTTCTATTTCTAGCTTGTCCACTTCCGCATTCAAAATATCTAACTTCTTGAAATATTGTGCTCTTGAGAGCGCCACCAGGATACATAACATTCTTGAAAAGTGATAAGAGTGCAGCAATGGATGTCAACGTTCCATTACTATTTTTAAAGAGCACACGAAAGGAATGCTTTGAATTCGGGTAAAACATGAAACACATCTCTACCAAATGTAAAAAAATCAGGAGTCTGAGGATTTGGACAGAGTCCAGAGTTGGTGCAAAACTCTCGAAACGTACCGAGGGACTCGGAGGCCAATGACGACGAAAGGAATGGACGTGACAACATTGACGACAGTCTCCAACACGGTGTTATCTCCTGTTGCCAAAGTTGAGAATAATCAGAAATTTGTAATAGAATCTGTCTCCTATCTTTTATTGCAAACTGGACAGGAGGAAAATAGACGACCTACCGCACCATCCTGGCATTCTATATCGTATCAAAGGCGACGACATCCTGACCAAAGTATAGAGCATCCTAGTGTATTTATACAAACCCAAGGGGATGCCTTTTGTCATAATATTATTACTAGAGCCTAAGCGGGACAGCCTGCATGTTCCAGCCTCCTCACAAGCCCCACTAACTTTGCTCCACAGGGTTCGTGATTTATAAGGGGGTTCAAAAAGCACCATGAAGTCAGGATCAGGGATCATCATCTGCGTGGTCTTCACAGCATCAGGTCTGGAGGAAGGAAGCCTTAAAGAATGTTAATTTTTCTCCTCCGGCTGAAGTAAAGTACAAACTACCACGACAAAGCACCAGCCGAAATGGCATTTAAGGCTTCCTCCCACAGCTGAACAAAGTTTGAGAGAACCATTGGTTCGGGAAACTCACCCTCTTTACCAGAGTACACTGTTCGCATCCATGGTGGTCTCTCATCCCAAGCCGTTTTCCAAAACCGATGTACGCCTCGAATTTCTAGGGTTTTTGTCTCCTTGAATGCAACATCTCTGAACACAAAAAACCGAGCATCATCATCCAGTCCTGGCAACAAAGCTACATCCAAGAGCTGCACCATGAAAGGCTACAAGCTTGTTTGATAAAAAGGCTTACGGCAAGGCAACGTTCTCTTCTGCTGAAGAGAGGTATGTCTGTTCTACATGTTCTCTGTGTAGTACTGGCACTTCATAGAGAAGCTTCGAATTTCGTTTTGGGCGGTCCCATGAAAGCATCTTCAGATTCTAATTCACAATTTCTCCCTTCAATTCTACAATATGAGTTGGTGTTGATAGTTTATGTTACACCCTCCTTGCCTGCAAATTCAACGCCCATCGTCAGATAGCTCATATAGCTCCTGTAGCAAAAACCTTACGGTCTTCATAAACCACAGACCACAAACCCTAGGGTTTGTCGTAAGGTCAGAATGGGCGCTACTTAGGGTCAATCCAAAATTTAAGAGAAGGGCTTCCCTAAGGTTGATGTCCTTCATCTTTGATTTTTATATACACTAGGATCTTCAAATACTACTCCAATTCCACCTTAGGGTTTTGACCACAACTTCAAAAATTCAGATGTGCTAACCAAAGCTACACCAAAATCCTTGTTAACTCTGCGCGAACAATAAGGCTCCGTCACAAATTACTTTGTACTATTCTGCATGTGATACGTTCATTTAAAATTGAAATCCAGTGTCACTGACAGATAAGACCTCACACAGATCTTTAAAAATAAAATGAGTAAGACCTCATAAGGCCTTCGGAACACTGGATTTAAACATCGAAGTGAGGAAACTGGTAGAAATTCCTTCTTTTACAAATCACAGTGTATTCCATTGATCTTCCACACCACGCAGAATCGTACTTCAAATGACTTTCCGAAATCATTCCATGAATTTCATAACACAAATGCGCCCCGAGTAAAAAAATTAGGGTTTCTACATTCTCCACAACAAAAGATGCTACACTAGTGGCGAGCTGGAAGAGTGTGTAGTACAGCGAATAGAGATAAAACAAAAAATGGATTGACAATCCAGCCCCATACATACAGAAGGTGAAGACTTCGAAGAAACCTAGCGAACCAAAAATTCAAAGCTGGAAACAACCATTTAAATAAGAGCAAAGAAATACCAGAAGCTTTCAAAACAGCTCCTCCGCGCTTCTGCCCCTCCAGCCAAACGGAAATTCGGCCACCACTCAATACTTTGGAAACATGAGCAAAGAAAAGTTTGCAGCAATTGGGTTCATCACGGAGTTGGATGTCTTCGCTTCTGCTTCAGTCCAAGGCCGTCTCTGCCATCGCAATCGGTGTCATCGTTCTTCTTTAGTAACAATTTGAGTAATCTTTCCATGCCTGGGGTGATGGGGTCTCCCAATGCCATTGCAGAACGTGGAAGTGAATGCTTTTGAAACCATGAGGACGTGAGGGGCAGTGGATATGATTCTTCAATTACTTTTCTCTGGTCAGGACTACTTTACTTTTTGAGAAAGTGCCATGATGGGGATCAATTAAAATTTGGTGAAGCATTGTAATTCTACATTCATCCATCTTTTGGACCAAAAAGCACTTTTCAATCCTACTTGGGTTGTTTTTCATCCAAATTTACTAACTTCATTGACATTTTAAATAGAAATGGAAAATTTTTAGTAGAAAAAAGATTACTTTTATTTGGCAAAAAGTAGAAATTTATTTAGAAATGTTGCTATGTGGCCTTGTGGTGAAAAATAGAAAGGGTTGAACCATAGTTAGTCTTATATAGTTTTAATCTCTGGAGAAACTATTAATCTTTTTAACACTTGAATTGTTTTTTGAGTTTTTGATCATTTTGTTTATATCTTTCTATCAATATATTTTATAGTCAAATTCCATCAATTTAGTTTAAAAGGTTGATTATCTTTTTTACTTTGGATGAATGAAAAATTATTTGGACAAAACATCTAATAGGACAAAACATAATAAAGATTTTAGAACGATTAACCCTTAAAAGACCAAGTATTCAAATTTTGAGCAATAAATGAATGCAAACACATTCGAAGTATAAAAAAAAATTCATCATTGATTCTTTGAAGATTCTTGTACTAGTTCTTCAACATTTGTATGATATAGCTTTTGAGGATTTTGCTTTACAAAGATTCTATAATTCAAAGGATATTGGTAGATTTGGCCTTTAAGAATTAACCTATTAAATTTTTTAAAAAAAGGACCATTCAAAAACAACTTGAATAAGAAAATAAAATGAAGATTTAATATTTTGAACTTAAAGAAAATTTATTTTGTGAAAATTACACATATTCAATCTAAAATTGATTTTAGAAAGAATTTTCAATTTTGAGCTTCAATTTTATTGAAAAATATTGGTTTGTGTACTAGTTAGCCCTTAAGTGCCCAAAGTAAATTCAGTGAAATTAAGACCTTTTGGACTTCAATCCATTCAAGCTTTCTCCTAAGAAGAGATCCATATAATCCAATTGTACCGATTGGTAGTCAAGAGAGACTTGAAGATGTGAAGAAAAAGACACGTCCATTGACTGTTCTACTCAAAAGATTATAGTAGTCAAACAAGAATGTTTTTCAAAATGGAGAAGCCAAATTTTGGCCTCTAGGACGCTCAAGGGTTAATCTAACCATATTGATAGTTACAATCTACGGATCATATTTTACAACTATTGTTCAATAGTCATCATTAAATTCTTCTTCTAAGTTATATTTTAGAATACATCTTCACAAGTTTAGAAACTTGGATTGTCCTTAAAGCTTGATTTCTTAGAGTTTGAGGATTCTTTGGGAGGTGAACCTCATATTCACTTGATCATGTGGAAAAAACCACTTTAGAAATTCATATAAAATTTTATAGAAAAGATTTTAAGAAGCCATAAATTTTCAATTCATAAGTAATATTGTTTGTATTTTATTTTTCTATGTAATGTACAACAAGTCTTATTTGAATTCATATGGTTACAATTTTTTTAAATTGATAGTACTTATCAAAAATTGGTCATTTTGTTTAATTTTGAGAAAATTTAAGAAGCTCAAAAAAAGCCTTGGGCATTTAGGAATTAATCTTTATTTTTAGAAAAAGATTCTATGATTTTTCACAAAATTCAACTCCGCCTTATAACTATGATCTTGTTACCCAAAATAGAAATGATTATAATCTATGTTGTACATATATTATCAAGTCCAATTTTTGGTAGTAAAATAAATAAATTTTGGAAGTTATTTCTCTCTTTCCCTTCAAAGAAACAACGTACATCTTTCAAATTGTTCTGGAAATGTGAAATTTCTTTAAATGGTAAATTTGAATGGTACAAAATTCTATGACAGGGTCAATGGCCATCAAAATAGTAGTAAAGCCATCATTTTTACATCAAATTTCATTAAAATCTAACCAAAGTTGCATTGGAGGGCCATGTTCAAATTAAAGTGGAAAATTGGCCAAAATTTTAATTTTATGTTATAGAACTAACTTCGAGTGTATTTCATCCAAAGAATGTCTTTAGTGCACTTTTTATAGCACTCTTCAGTATAAAATAATTTGGAAGTCCAATAAATGAAATACTCAATTAAAATACTAATGGAAAGAATATATTTTGTAATACAATATTGAATGGTATAGATGTACTAAGAATTTTTTGGTTTTTAATATTGAAATCTATATTTTATATTATTTTTTAATTAAAAAAAACAATTGATAAGGTAAATATACCTTGGATTGTCCAAATATTAAGCATTTAAGTTTGTTTTCAATCTTCTAAATTTATTGAATCTTTTTGGCAAATAAAAAAAGATATGTAACTTATTTAGTTTGTATTTTATATTGAATATGGTATGAATGAATTAAAAAACTCAAAGTATTGATACAAGTAAATACACAATTGACTCTAGGCTCTCATATTCAAAAGGTTGTGTTTCGAGCAAGAATATAAATGGGATAGTTTTAGTAACAAGGTGGAAATTCAATGTACTTACCTTAGCCCTTATGGACCTCAAAGTCCTTCGAGGTGGTGTTTTGTCCAAACAACTTTTCATCCATCTAGAAGAATGATTGAATCTTCAAAAACAACTTTTTTCATGAATACTTTAATTAAATTGAGGTGAAGAATCAAGATATCCAATTCAAGTTTTCATATTATATTTTTTGTTTGATCTCCAACCTTAGAAGTATACATGTGTATTAAATAATCAATGGAGTATATCCAACCATTTAAAACTAATTGAACCCCTACCAATTCAATTATATAATCAATTCAAGCATTGAAAACAGTTGAATGAACTTGTGATCAACTTTCAATCTTATAAAAATTATAAAATACAAAATACGAAACTATAGTTAGACTTAGAAAGATTTATCTAATTAATGTAATATAGACATTGTGATTACAAATTTGGTAATAGACTTATTAAAAAATGAATAGAAACATTTAAAGAAATTAATTTTCTAAATCATGAATTTTTTAAATGGTTAAAAAGACAATCTTAAAAATTAAAAATTATTTTTTTTCCAAATTTTTTAATAGAAAAATATTTAATTTGAAAAATGAATGCAGAATCTTGCATGCCTTTTGTACATAAATATAAGGAAAAATATGCAAAATTTTAAAAGATGAATTTGAATTTCATAATATTATGTCGCTAGCTACTAGAAGATGTAGACCTTTAAAGCTCAAAAATGATTATTCTTCTAAGTTTACAAGTTTGCTTGTAAACTCTTTGTAAAATTATTTTATGATTATAGATTTTTGTTTATAATGCAAGACCTTTAAACATAAGAGCTTACAATTGATTTTAGATATATTTTTTTTAGCACTTTGAAAATTCATATTTCATTCATTAGTTGTCCAAAAAAAACATGTGAAAAAATCTAAAATCCCATGTTTACTTTAGCAATAATTCATGTAAAACAAACTCAAATATGTCCCTCGCCAATTGAAAGCTCATATCTCTTGTAGTTTTTACACCATGTGAAAAGAACTGGAGGATAAGTACCAGTATACAAATTTGCCTCCTTATTTAGAGTGGTTGATTTTTGTTTTCATGATCTCTTGTAGCTAATTTATGATCTTTTATTTTAAATAGGAAGTTGAATTTCTCAATTCAATTGCTAAGTAGTAAATAATAAATTCTTGCATTTTTCTTCTAAGGTTACAAGTGCCCACAAGAACAAATGAACTATATAATGTGAAATTTGCAAAAAATGATTTATTGAATGAAGAACATAGTCAAAAAAGGGTTTTGAAAAAATTGACAATTCTTTTTTTTTTTTTTTTTTTTGTCAATTTCACATTTTTGATCCTTGAGCATTACAATGATTGAAAGTATAGAGCTTGAATTTGCCAAAAGAACCTTCTTAAAACCACTTTCCCAGATTCCAATTTTCATGAAATTTTCCATTTCTTGTAAAATTCATGTTTCTAGATGTAGCCTTCAAATCCTTTTTTGGCTTTTTTCACAAAATAGAGTTCATTTTTTAAGATGAAATTTTCATTTAAAAAAATTTCACATTTTTGAGTCCTCGAACATTGCAACAATGTAAAATCTAGAATGTGAATTTCTCAAACAATTAGCTTTTTTTTTCTTCTTAAATTCATTTTTTACAAGACTATGAAGTAGCCCCTTTTTTTCAAATATCAAATTTCCAATGATGGTCTTCAAATGCTTCTTTATTTAGTTTTGAGAAAAATAGAGTTCATTTTTTCTGGTGAATATCACATTTTTCAGTCCCCAATTGAGCATTACAACAATGGAAAATTCACCAATGTGAAATTCGGAATAAAGTAAAGAAAGAAGAAGTTTAATTTCTCTTATAACCACTTTACCGGACTTCATTTCTCATGAATTAGCCATTTTTAAATTTATTTTTGGGCTATTTTCATGTTTCTAGCAGTGGTCCCGTTCGGTCGACAGTCACACCTGATACCACGACAAAGCTCCGAAGCTTCCCTCCCAAAGCACTCTGTCCTCACTTCGTCTCTCTCGCAAGCTTTCGCCATTCTCTCCCTGCCATCGCCGTCTCTCTGCTTCGAGCTCGGCCAATTGCTCCTCGTCCTCTTTACAATTGTCTCTCTCTCCTGCTCTTGTCTCTCCCTCTTCCTCCTCGCATCCCTCCCTCCGACCTCGTGGCTCCGTTTTGGATGGTGTTGTGCACTTGTTCGTGGTCCCCGTGATCATGGTTGGCACCGAGGTGGACGCGGACCTGACCGCGATCGAGCCGCCCCCTTCTTCTTCCGCCATCAATGTGTTCGTCACGGGGCAACCCGGCGTTGGCAAGACTTCTCTCGTCTTGAACGCCGTGAAGAAGCTGCCTAAAGACGCTGTGGCAGGGTTCTACACTCTGGAAGCTCGTAATCCCAAGACGGGGGAGAAGATAGGGTTAGACGTGGAGACTTTCTCTGGCGAGCGGGCGCCTCTCTCCCGGTTGCGACGGGGGTGTGGTCCGAAGGTCGGGAAATACTATTTTGCATTGGAGGCTTTCGAGAAGACGGTGTTGCCGTTGTTGACGCCGAGCAAAGCTATTAAGCTGCACGTGGTGGACGAAGTGGGGCGGATGGAGCTCCAGAGCGATGAGTTCAAGGAGTCGCTCATGGCGTTGCTGGCTTCGCCGCAAGTGGCGGTGTTCGGGTCGCTCCCTGCGTGTCGGTTTGGACATGACCTGCCGTTTGTGGAGGCGATCAAGAAGCGTCCGGATACCGCAATTCTAACCCTAACGAAGTCCAATCGGGATGCGGCGGCGTTGCAAGTGGAGGATTTGTTGCAGAATATTGTCGGGAGTGCGGCGAGTGCGGGGGCCGCGATGGAGTTGCAGGTGGGGAGCACGGACTCCTCGGAGTCGTTGCCGAAAATCTTGACGACGGATATCTTTTCCTCCACCGACCATCATCTTCATCATCTGTTGGGCGAGGAGGAGCCAGCGGAGAAGCGCAGGAAGACGTCCTCGGAGTTTTTGCTGTGAAAGGGGATCGGGCGTGGTCGCGTTTCTATGATTACTCTGGAGTGGACGATTTATTAATCTCCTTACTCTGATGAGGACCTGCTTGGGTGGTCAATCGATGCTAGATGTTTGGTGAGGATTGATGCCTGGAAGAGCAGCTGAATGAGCTTCAGAGTTGAGCCCTGCAAGTGATAAGATGATCTTTAACCACTGTTGTTCTCTTGTGTGCACATCTCGTGCGGTGATGATCATCTGAGGGACGGACGGACGGACGGACGGACTGAGGGAAAGAATTAGGGTTAAGGACCCCATAGAACACACGTATCGATCCTAGCTTGTTGTCATTGCAGGCTCGTAGGAATTCTTATACGTGGTAAAAAATTCGCTGCCATTTGTTAATATTATGCTGCCGTGATTGCAGAGGTTACAGGGAGGCTGTGATCGAGGAGTCACTAACTTTAACTTGCTGGCTGGGTGTGAGCAAGCACCATGCGTCGCCACAGATTTCATGCCAATTTTGAGATCTTTTTCTCTCATGTACGGCCAAAGAAGAAATGTACATTATGTCCCTCGCCAAGAACATTGCATTCGCTATCACACTGTGACCTGACTTTTATATCGAAATTTTTCTTTTGTCTATTAATTGCTCTACTTACATGAAATCTGTGTGCGTGCATCTTTTGCATATGCTAACCGGAAACGTTAATAGTTCGTGTTTATTTTCGATTATTTGTGAACTGCATGATGCTTGGCTGCCTGTGATTGATTGATAGATTGCAGGTTTTCTTGTGTTCAGTGAATGTCGTATTACTCAGAATCCTGACTACCTTATCATTGCCTTGTGAGGGGTGCACCAAGCAATCTTGAAACTGTTTTGCTTTTTTCCAATTGCTTTTGTCTTCACTGACTCTGCAGGTCCAGTGTCTTCAGAATAAGTATCTTTCCTTGCATATGCTACTGTTCAGATCTGGCATTCATGATGTTTCTTGATCGGTGCGCCGATCATGCACAGTCTGCTGCAGGTTGATCGCAGTCAGAATTTGCTTAGTCAGCTTGGGAAAACACTATTTGTTGTCTTTGACTAGGTGCCGTGTATGGCAGAATCATAAGAATGAATGTGAATCTTCTCTCTTTGCAGTTGGCACGGAGCTGACTGCCGCCTGCTGACTGTCGTGAACGTCAGAGTGGAGACATGTGGTGGCTTTATTCGTTAGATGATTTCCTGTCCAGTTCGAGATTGCTACTGTATCATTGCCATGTGGAATCTTCAAATTTAGGACGCAGATTGCAAGGCCCCTGCTCTCAGCCTCTCACATGACGTCACTTCATTACTTAACCAAAGAAATTATAGGAGATGTTAACCCTGAAGCGCTCTGACGTCCATATTCTGGATGATGATGCAGCTCTGTTTCAGTACTGCCTCATTTGCTTAATAGTATAGTATTGATGCAGTACTCAAACTATATAGAAAACAATGGGTATAATTGTAGTATTGAAATTATATAAAATAAATGTTAAAATGTAGTTTGACAAATAATATTGCAACATTAATGAAAGTGATATATTTCAATATTGTAAATTTAAAAAAATTCAATTGTCAATACTCAAGTATGAAATTTATTTTAATTAAAATTATTTTAATAAATTAAAAAAAAAATCGCCACATGGCAGTGGCTTTTGAATGGGTAAGGGCCACCTAAGTCCAACTCGGGCAAGTAGGAGCAACACTAGGTTGGGAGGAGGCTACTTGAAGCCCAATTTAGGTACGTAGGGCTATCCAAGAGGGCAGGGGGCCATTCAAGCTCAACCTAAGCAAGCAAGGGTGGCCCTAAGTTGGAAAGGGGCCACCTGAGCCCAACCTAAGTATGCATGGGTCACCCAAGAAGGCACTATGCAAATTTGAACCCTTGACCTTGTGGTACATAGCTCATGGTTACAGACATTATACCATATCAAATACTTGATGATTACAAAATGCGTAAAATTTGATTTAACTAGTTGTTTTAAAAGTTTTTTCACTTGTTTGGTAAAATTAGCAAAACTTTAGAGATTTTTTTAACATAGCAAAACAACTTTTTTCAAAAAACTTTGAACTATGAAAAGTTGTAAAATTAAGGTAAATTTCAATTCTGAAAATCCGTTTCAGATTTTGAGCCTCCAATTAAAAGTTATAAACAAAATTCATAAACAATGCTAGAAAATGTCCAAAAAAATGTTCTTTGTAACCCTTCTCTAAACTTTGCTCATAATTTTTGATGGGAGACTCAAAATCTCAAATGAATTTTTGGAGATGAAAGTTAACTTTACTTTACAACTTTTCATAGTTCAAGGTTTTTTGAAAAAAATTGTTTTGCTATGCCAAATGGACACTAAAATCTATTGAATGTAAAAAACACCAAATTATAAAAGATTAAGTTAAACAAAAAAATGCATTGCTTAGTACCTTCTAAGAAGTTTTGCACCACCGCTATGAAGTATAATAAAAAATTTGTACAATTTTTTTTCAAAATTATAATTAGGTTTGGCAACCAATTGAACCATCATGCACAAATGTATAGAAGTCATATTATAAGAGTTTATTAATAAAATACAATTACAATTTACAAATATCTATTTTATAAAATTTGAGAAGGCAATATCTTATTTTTAAATTCTTTCTATTATAAATTTTATTTTTAAATAATTTGAATTTTTTTCACAAAGTAAGAGGAGCACATTGATGTTTTAAATGCTTCCACAATAGAATTTGAAAAATTTATCACCAACATTTTTCAATCAATTTTAGTGTAACACAATGAAGAGCACACAAAAAATTTTATCAAAAATAAAAATTTTGTTTTTTGAAATAGAAATTTGGTGTGTGTGTCAAGATTGCACAAATTAATAAATTAAAAAGGGTGGTTTTGGTAGAGTATTCTGAAAATGATACCATTTTCTTTATGCCAATCAACAATCTTTATAATAAGTTACAGAAGGAAAATGGTGGTAGAAAAAATGAAAAATTGAAAAGTGAAATTTAGGCAATTGCAATACTTGTGCAATATTGTTTCAATATAGATTTTTTACTTTAAATTGTATTGTTTCAATATGTATTTGAAGCATTTTTTAGTTAAAATTTTTAATTGTTGCAATATGGCAGCATTATTAAATTTTTTAGTATTGTACAAGTATACTTTTAGTATTGCATCAATACCATAAAATTTTTTATTGTTGCAATATTGCAACAACACCTAATTTCTCATAATTGAATAGCTACATAATATTTATTACATCAATATTGCAAAACTATCAAATTTTTAGGTATTGAATTTATTTATATTGTGTATTGCATCAATATTGCATAGTAAAGAAACTGTATCAGAATTGATATAGTATTGTTGCAAAGGGGGGTATTTTTCTGATACAAGCGTTTATTAGTCTAGCAAACTTTTCACTCATCTAATCTAATACTTGAATCTTGAAGAGAAAACCTTCCTTAGTGACCAATTTCTTGAAATTGCAGTAAATGATATTTCTGTAAAAAGATATAAGCCAAAATGTGCAAAAAATTGAAAAAGGATTGAGGCGTTAAGGGATGAAGTACCCCCTTCGAGCGAAAGGGGGGCCTCCGTGGCATTAGGCCAGCCTGCCCTGGCCGACGCCAGGCCCTCCCACCAGGCACACCCCTCCGAAACTGCAGCCCTCTCCAGCTCGTCGCAGTGTCGCCGCAGCTCTCTCTCGCAGCACTCTCCCGCAGGTCCCTTGCAACTGTCATGAAGCTCTCCCGCAGCTCTCCCGTATTGCAAAATGATCGCATTTTCGAGGGGAGACCGGATCGCAACTCCAGATATCTGAGCGGAAACCAGATCCGGATATTATGGGTTGGGTTCAGATTGGAAGATTTTGAGTGGCAAGATTTTTGAGGCTCTTCTCTGAGCGGAAACCAGATCTGGATTTTTGGGTTTAACTTAGGCTCAAAAATCTAAATCATCGTGACATCTCCCCGCCTTTTACCCTGGAATTCCTCCACATGCCCACGCACAAAAAAGTACTTCAAAATTCCTCAAACCCCTCACAAATTTCTCGCAGCCCACAAATTTGTTGCAGACTAAAAAATACTTGCAGGTTACGGATTTCTCAAGGCTCACAAATTTCTCGCAACCCACGTACTCCTCCCAGCTCACAAACTTCTCCAAACTCACGAAATTCTCATAGGCCACAAATTTCTCCCAATGATGACATTCAAAGTAGTTGTGTTGGAGCGCAGTTTTTTAATGCAAATAGGATTCAATCTTCTCCCAAACCACCTGTGTGATGAGTCCAAAAGATAATTTTTGAATCGGTTAGTGTTTGTCTGTATTGATAAACGTATTGAATTTCCCACGAATCGTGCTGGAGCTGCGTCGTGAGCACGGGTGATTGGCATAATGAAACAGGACATCTCAAGACTTCGTGGTTTGTGAGTTTGATTTGGTTATCTTCGGGTGAGTTGATGCTGCTCCTGCCTTGGTCTCCGCCTGTCCCTTCATTCGGGCTGGCTTGTTCTTGATTCCATGCGCCTTTTACATGTGATATGCACAACTTCGATTGATGACGATCAACCAAGCAGACTACATCAAAGCTTCGATTCAAGCCCCAACTGATCAAGGCTTCAGCGAATCGTGCCTTGAGTTGTGTCGTGTTGCCTCGGGGTTTGGATTTTGAGGATCTTTGGTTAACTCGTGCGGCTATCTGGAGCTGCGGGCGTGAGACGGAGAGGAAATGGAGTGGGAAGACGGGGACGGGGGACGGGCCTCGGCCCGAAGTGGGGTTCCGCTTGCCTGGGCTGGCTGGGCAAAAAATTGACCCCCCCCCTTTTGCCCTGCCCCGGCCCCAAAAGCTCCGCACTCCGACGGACTCCTCTGCACCGAACCCTGTGGCCGTACACTGGCTTGGAAATGTGTATGGCCACCACAATTAGGGTGAAGAGAGTTCTCTCTTGTTTTGTTAAAAGTTGTATGGCCACCACTAGGGTTTGTAAAGGATTGTATAGTGAGAAATTTTATTAAAAAGTAATTTTTATATGTCAAAGGGTCCTTCATTACAAATGTCAACATTAAGTAGAATATTAAAAAATTAGCATATGTATAGTTTTAAATGTACTTTAGAATCTTATAGCCTAGAAAATAGTAAATTTAAAAAATATATAATTTTTAGTTTTTTGTAAGAAGAATTTTGATGATATTAGTTTAGTTTTAAAATTCATTATTGAGTAATGGTTTAGGTCAATGGTGAATTTATTAAAGTAAAATTTTCTTTGAACATCATAGGAGGTACTATTGTTTTTTCCTACATTGCACTTCATCATACATGGATATGGATTGGAATTGAATATGAAAATTGGAACTATAAGGGACTAATATCAATTTCAAAAATGTCTTCTACATTAAGGATTCTACATGTGAAAGGTAAATATAAATATGAGAAATTGACAATCTATCATACATAGGTATACATTGTCAATTGTAAATGCATTTACAAAAAGTTTCTTAATAATGTAGTTTTCTATTTTAGACCTTTCTACTTGCCCACTTTAGAGGAGAAAAAGGAAGGAAGCAAAAGCCCTAATACACTTCATTCTTGTTTAAACACTTGCACTTATTGTTTTAGACGTTTAGGGTTGTAGGGAGAGTTTCTCCTAAACACTTTGAGGATTTTTTTCATGAATTCTTGTGCTACTTCTTAAAGATTGTAGGGAAAGGATTTTTTTTAAGAGTTGAGGAGTGCTTGTTTAGGGTCTCCATTGCTAAGTGTTTTGGGTACTTGGCTTGTTTGAAATCTCCATTGTTATGTGTTTAGGGCACTTGGCTTGTTTAGAATCTCCATTGCTAAGTATTTAGGGTACTTTGTTTGTTTAAAGTCCCCATTGCTAAGTGTTTTAGGTATTTTTTTTTTCATTCTAAGAGATTATCCACTAAGATCTCAAAGTTAGGCTTATTTCGTTATGGAAGAAGACAATAAGTTTAGGGTGGATGAGTGTTACTATTTTTTTTATTTTGAAGACGAGTTGGAGTATGTTCTAGGAATAAAAGACATACTTTGTGGAGCTTGTGGAAGTGAAGGAGACACTTCTTCTTCAACCTTTGAGGATGTTTACTTTTACTTGTTAGATTTTGAATCTGACTCTGGTAGTGATGAAGATATGGAGGAGACATTTGAAGAGGATGGTGGATGCAACTCACACTTTACAACTACAGACTTACCATATTCTATAGATGAGCCACTGAAACCTTCTTTTCATCATGTTTCCATAGAGGTTTTGCCAAAGTTTGTTCAATTTAATCTTGATAGTACGAATCTTATGATTGATTATCTACAAAATGAGAGGTACCCTACTTTCCATGAGATTCGTGAAGCAGACAAGAACTTCCATTCGCTTCTTATAAGCCACGGAAGAACTATAGATGTCAATGATGTGATGTACACTCAAGAATGATGGGAAAAACTTCATAAGACTTCAAAGTTAGTAGAAGACATTTATGGAATTGGTCTTTCACCTTTAGGTGATACAAAATAACGACAAGTTGTTTCCATTGAAAATTGGTCATCTATAGTGTCCAACTCCCATGTTACTCCGAGTAGTAAACATTTATCATTAAATGCTACTACTACTTCTGTATGGACTAAGTGGAGTACCGATCAAAGGGTAGGAGGCATTTCTCAATCTTATATTGAGAATTGCATTAAATCTTGCCCAAGTTGTCAAGAAGTACAATTATGGGATGAAGTTCACAAAATTCCTTGTGAACTTCTCAGTGATACTCTTACTGGGATTTGTAAAAGTCGTATTGTAGTATGTCGCGTGTCTAAA
The DNA here is from genome assembly GCA_963969395.1 of Pseudoscleropodium purum. Taxonomy (NCBI): domain Eukaryota; kingdom Viridiplantae; phylum Streptophyta; class Bryopsida; order Hypnales; family Brachytheciaceae; genus Pseudoscleropodium; species Pseudoscleropodium purum. The sequence goes on from OZ017795.1 coordinate 33,552,421, forward strand.
AAAATGGTTACAAAGGATTATAGGATCACATATTACCATTGTCATAGAGGTGAACAAAAAAAATCTTGAAAGAGGAAAAAAGAAGAACATATTTTGATTTCATCATCAAGAAGAGAGAGGAAGTCTATGAAATGCAATTGTGAGTTCAAATTTAAAGTTATGGTGTCTCTTGGAAGGGTGAGTGCTTCGAAAAATTGAATCTCTATAGAAGCAATTGTATGTGTACATACAAAACATAGTGGACATTGCCTAGGTAGTGAAGTTGACAAAATGTTTTTACCCGTACACCCACTAGTTATTTCTTTTGTGGTGGAGAATTTAAAAAGTATAATTTCCACATCTATTGTTGCCTTGGCATCCATTTGAGGAGCAATAAAAATACAAGCTATGGTTGAGGACTTTGAGCAAGCAATATATCGTTTTTTTCTTATTCCGAAGGAAGTTGAGGAGATTTCTTACTTCATCAGATTGAATGGTAATTCTGTTCTTTCTCATTCTTTTCAATACATAAAGTAACATGTATTTATTTCTTAAACATGAATTCCATGTGTTTTGTATTTCTTCTGTAGATGCATTGCAAATTGACGATTGGGATGCTGCTAATGTTGAAGTTCTAAGACTTCAAAAACAAAGGAAGGTTATTTTTTATCAATAATATTGCCCCACACATGAAGATGCAAGGTGAAGGCCATTTGTTGTTGTTATATAGAATGAATTCATGAAAGAAAATGCAAAGCGATTTTCTAAGGGACAAGCATGACATTTGATTTGAATTTCAAAACAAATTAATATGATTTACCTTTGTATGTTACGGTTCAGGGTTGACTAATCAGTACATCTGCCCCAAAATAGCGTCCGTAACCCGGATGTCCGTCCTCACGGACGCCAACGAACGCAGCGTCCCTCCTGTCGTCGGAAGGCGGACGAGCGGGGCGGGGCGGACGTTCAGATCATGCGGACCACATCAGTCCGCGTGTCGATCGGACAGCCGTACTGGGGGACAGGCGGATAGGGCGGTCCCAGCGGACGCTGTGTCAGCCGGGACCGCGAATGTCAACGTCCGCATCCGGACGTCCCGGATGTCCGACCGTCCTGTCAACCCTGTTACGGTTGTTCCCAATCAAGATGCTATGTCTATCTTCTACATATTATGTACTAAGGATAAAGATGGAGGTCATAAAGGAATAGCAACAGAACTTGTATTGAGAAGTGCCTTTTCCAACAAAGGCGACATAAGACCATCAACATTTATTATAGATAAATGCAAAACATCTTTGAATGCTATTAACCATGTTGTAAACAATGACATTCATTGATGGAAACATGGAAGAGTTGGGGAAGAGCAAGTTGGAGGACGAGTTCTATTGTGTTGGTTTCATACCATGAAGGCTTGGAGCGAGAACCTTTTGACTTGCGTACCTATATCAGAGAAAGACAAAGTTTGGCAAAGTTTACATATTCTATTGAATTGTCCACGGAAATATCACTTTCAAGAGAATTTGAAGAAATTTTATGTGGACTTCGTGCACATACTTGAAGTAGAAGAATACATGAGATGTAGATGGACAGGTGATGTTGTGCCTTGGAGAACAATGTGGCCAAAATTTGGAAGGCTTTTTTCATAGGATGGCATGGACACTACTAACCATGTAGAAAGGCATTGGGAGTAGATCAAGTACAATCTTCTTCAAGACAAAGTGAACTGGTTAGTTTGAGATTTGATTGTGGCTATAATTGGAAGTGCAATGGATGGAAGTCGTATTGGAGGTCCTACTTTAGTAGACCATTTTATATAAGTTCAACTTATAAGTACATGTTTGTAATGTCATTATTTTTTATTTTATTGAATTTCAAATGTCATATTTTATGATTATGTATTATTATTAAATAAACAAAAATTAGACTTGAAAAAATTATATATTATTTATATTTTACCTATGCAAATTATAGGTGATTCAAGGAGATTTGCAAAACGAGCTAATGATAAAGCTCATCAACATCATCTAGCAAGTGTCGAGAGACTATTCTAGAGGTATGAAACTCACTTACAAGATGTATTTGAAGTATTGGATGGAGAACAAAAGATATTCCGTATTTTAAGTGAGACTTTTTTAAATACAACTTATAATATCTCCCTAAGTACTTACTTTTGTGATTGCCCCTCTTCCATATCGACTTGTAAACACATTCTTGTGGTTTAATTGATTATCAAAAAATATTATGCGTCCTTTTATGAAGAAGAAGCTTCAAGAGAAGCTCCAAGAAAAACCCCATCTTCAAGTATAGGAATTGAATCTTCATTTCTTCCTACATTTGAAGAAATTAACAATGAAGACTTTGTGAGTTTTAATATGTCAAAGGATGGAGAAAAGGAGTTTTTACAAGTGATTTATGATTTGGAGAATGTGCTTGTAAAGTTGAAGTTGAATATTGAAGAATTAAAGGACAATGAATTGATGTAGAAAATGGATGTTATGAAGAAATGTATAAATTCAATATCAAAGCCTTTTACATTTGCAAGACCTTTACCTATTACACTTGCATTGAAGGGGTCAATCTTTTCTATTCAAGAATATATACAACGCACAAGAATGGGACATGAGAGGACTTAAAAAAAAAAGGTCACAATAGAAGAAGGCACGACTTCTCTTTCAACACAAATTCGACCTACATTGACACCTCCATCTCACAAGTTGGTCTCTACATCAAAACAAAAGAGGACTATTTTTTCAAGAATTCCTAAGCTACATTGTAGTGCATGCTTTACAAAAACTATGATTGAGAAAGGCAACATAGTGGTATCTTGCCATAATTGTGATAGACCATTGACATGTACTTCAAATGAGAAGGCATAGTTCATAGAATGCAATATTATCTATCATTTGATATTCATATATGAATTGTCTAACACTTGGAATAAGTCCTTCAACAATTACCTAAAACTTGGAGTAAACTCTTTCTATCAATATAAATACTATATGTGAATGATATAACCACATAGAAGACAATAAACAAACCTTAAACATTCAATACAAAAGCATAATGTATTAAATATAAAAAAACTACTACATATACCTACTTATTGGAGAGAACATTGTATTTCTTACCCTTGCCCTTGCTATTGTCCTTGCCTTTGCCTTGAGACGTGGGTTTAGGCTTAGGTTTATCCTTTCCAATGCCTCTAGTTGTAGTTGAGCTTGGACCTCCCTCTTCTATAGTTGAAGTTCCTTTCTCTTCAACACTTATGCTTTAAAAGGCTCTTTTCTTAAGGTGATCTTGCATCTCTTTTGTCCTCAAAGAATGGAGAAGTTTCCACTTGCCCATCCGTTTGGTCTTCCAATCCTCTTTCCACAAGTCCTCATTCTCCCACAATAGATGGTCGTAGTAGAAATCATTAGCTTGAAGTAGATTTAGGAGATGAGATGCTCTAAATAATTCATAGTCTTTCCAATAGTCATCTACACAAATTCAATTTGAAAAAATGAAGCCTTGGAAGTCTTAAGCATATAGGATACATGTAAGATATATAAAAAATAAAGTCAAGAAATTCAAGTGAATAACCAAATACATTACATTAGACAAACTCAAATACACAATTGATACATAAGAGAAGAGTACAAAGGTAATGAAGTCTTACCTCTAAAATAGCTTAGTACTCTCTCCACTCTCTCTTTCGAGAGAGTCATCTTCCATGGAAGTGAAGTATTTTTGTAAGCCATGTTTGATGTAAGAAATATACAAGTTGGATGCATCCATGAAAATTGGAACGCAGAATTTGTGGTCCTTCATACAAAACATTCTCAAATCATTGAGAAATCTTGCCTCCATTGCTTTCACCAAAGGGCAAGATTCTACTTCCTCAGACATGTCAATAGGAAGAGCAATCATTTCCCTCTCTCTCTCTCAAATTTTGCATGGATACTCTCTCCTATCCGTATCTTGGATTTGCTTCCGTATTCCTCTCATTTTCTCTATCTTTCCTATTCCTCATTGCTTTCTTAGCACTTTCATCTTATTTCCAATCCCTCTTTCTCTTAGGGGCCATAATGACTTGAATCTAACCTCATGCTTACACTAATGTAACATGCAATATCCAAAACTTGAATCTAAAACCCTAAATCCACAAATCTATTAAAAAGATTTTTCACAATACAATGCTTTTTAAAACCTAAACTTCAAGATCACAAACTCAAAAAACCCAAACACTTGAAATTCATACAAACTCAATATGAAAATTCAAGCTTGAAACACCAAAATAAGAAATTGAAAATGTTCTCCACAACCTTAAACAACCAAAAACCTTTTCCTCACTCTCATGCAAACTAAAATTGCTTAAATCAAAGCAAGGGAAGTGACCAAATATTTATCTCCAGAAGAGCAACAAGCCATTCACTCCACCAAAGCTATAGCCTCAACCTCCACGCTTCAAGTGCCAAAAAAACATAAGAAAATGCAAGAGAACAAACCTATATAGAAAACCTATATCTTCAAGAGAGAACTCTCTTCATCCTAATTGTGGTGGCCATATACTGTCTTAGAAATGTGTATGGCCTTAGCAGATAAGGTCATATACATTTCCAAGTCAATGTATGGTTACAGGGTTCGGTGTGGAGGACTTCGCCGAAGTGCAACGTGGAGGAGTCCATTGGAGTGCAGAGCTTTTGGGGTCGAGATAGACTAAGTTGGGGCAGGACAAGGGGGGGGGGAATTTTTTGTCCAACCAACCCGGGCAAGTGAAACCCTAGAACTGGCTGGGACTTTGGGTCGAGAGGGGGCCCCTTTTGCTCAAAGAAGGTACTAAACATCTCTTAGAAATTATTATGTTATGTTTAAGATTTGCAAAATTGCTACTACCTTCAATTTTATTAGACACCGGCAAGGCTTTTTTTCATTTTTTATAAAGTGCGAGAGTGGCAATATAAAATGTTATAGTGGTGCTCCAAATTTCAACACTCATCCAAAAATTGGATAGAGAAGACCACATTCATATATATCACATGTCTATAATTTTGTTTTCATTCGAAATCAAGCAATTTCATCCAAGATTTTTTTATAATTCAAAGTTTTATGGCAAAAAACTTCAAGATTTGTTGCTATTTTTTAGCCAAATTATTATTTTTTGGTGCAATATGACACCAAAAAGCCTAAAAAAAAGGTCTAGACACTGGTTGTCATATTTGGCGGAGTACCATATTCCAGGAGCATCCTAAATCCCTACCTTGGACATAGGCCATCATAAGATATTTCATAAAAATTTGACCCAATGTGAAGCCGGTAGTCCAAATTTCAAATCGACTTTTTTGCAATATAAAAAGGAGATGAAAAGATTCTACATTTATAAAAAAAAAAACTTTTCATGCAAAAAAGGGAAGTTCCAATTTGCTTGTGAAGCAACTTGAGGGTTGTCCATATCTTGACTCTTTATTGGGGATTTGTGGGGAGGAAATGGTATGGCAGCCAACCCATTTGTTGATTACTTAAGCAAAACAACATGTGGACAGTATGCGTATAGCGAGAGAGAAAATCTATATAGTTATAAAAATGGATTAGAGGAATGTTGCATGCTTTTTTGTTTTTTCCTTGTGAAAAATGAATATTTATTGAATTGTTTTTGTGAAAATTGAATTGAACATCTTCCCATCATATAGGCTAGTCCTTTTCCAACCATAGGCTTGTTTAAAATGGACAAAGTTGTATTCCTATAGCTAATAATGGTGGTAGCCATTAAAGCTTTCATTGTAGATTTTAAAGCGCGAATACGAAGGATTGTCAAATTCAAAATTAATGGCTCTCTATTCCTACCTATGTGAAAACCCTAGTGCAATCATCTTCTAGGTGCAAGTTTTTTTCCAACGACTACCTCAAGCTCCTTCTCTACCATTCTCTGGCATTGGCCATGAAGCTTGTCGAGGATATACTAGAAGAAAGGCTTGAAATTGGTTGAAGTTTAGAATAATCTATAATTGTGTGAGTGTTTTTGACTCCATCTTTAGGGTAAAAACATGCACACAAGTTCTAGCAACAATATTAGTGATTTCTTATGGGATTTTCTAAATGTAGTGTTCTTTGGCCTTCCAGCAATGGACAGTTTGTTTATTTATGTGTTTTTTAACCTAATTTAAATGTTAAAACTAAATAATTGATTCAAGGGTTCAATTCTAAACTAGCAATTGAAAACTAACATAATTGAAATATTTGTCTAAACTAAGTTGTAGAAAATGAATTACTCTTTCCGAAATGGTAAAGTACTTCAAATTCCATGATTCCTAGTAAAATCTATCGAAAGAATAAAACTAAAACTAAACTAATAGGTCTTGAAATTTTTTGGGGATTTCTTCTAACTACTAAGGAGCACAATCTACCTCTATTTCCTAACTAATGGTTCAAACTTTGGAGATAACATTAACAAATATGGATTCCAAACTAAAGGTTCTATAATTAAATGCAAGTTGGGATTTAAAAAAAAAAAGAATGGAAGTATAAGATTGAAATGAAAGAAGTGACCATGAATTGATGGATGTTGGCTTAAATAGCCTCTAACAAGTTCAAAACTTGTTAAATGTCAAATTTTTTCAAAAATTCCACAGTCAAAGCTTTGCCATGCAAAGGCAATCCCAAGTTTGAAACTTTAAAAGGATGATTTTGATGAGTAATTGGCCTTGAAATGCAATTTTTTAGAGTTTTGGCTTCACCGTTTATGAAAGGTTCTACCGAATTCTAAAAGATTCTAAGTCAAAGCTCTGCTATGTAGAGGCAACCCTAGGTTTTAAGAATCTATTTTAAATCCTAAAGAAGGTATGCATGACAATGTTTAAATCAAACTTTAGTATTCGAAATTAAGCCAATTTTGGTGTTGAGATTTCAATGTCTAAAAGAGGTATGCATAACAATGTTTAAATTGAACTTTAGAATTATGCTTTAAACCAAACTAATATCAAGTTTTAGTTCCTAAGGAGGTACGCATGACAGCGCTTAAATTGAACTTTGAAAACTAAATCAAACCAACTCCATTATACAATATGAGTTGGTCAAGAGTTTTAATTAAAAACCTTTTGACAAAGCCTAGCTTCGTCACTTTAAGAGTTTTAAATTAAAATACTTATTTTAGTGCCACAATAGATGAGTTTGGAAATTCAACTCCCAATACTCTAAAAGAAAACAACAATCAACAAATTTAAGAACTTCATGAGCTTATTAGCAAAGATTGTATAGTCTGAAAGGAATCTAAAGTCCTTAAAACTTTTTCACTAATACAAAACAAGAGTTTGAGCAGAGATTTGGTCATTCCAACAATGGTGGTATACTAAGAATGGAATTGTATCCAACAGTGTGTCGGTACACCAAAGCAAATTTGTTCAACACAATGTTGGTACAAGAAAATGTATTAGAGTCTTTGTAGAAAGAGAATGAATCTAGAATGGGTTGCAAGAAACAATGAGGGGAGGCCCTTATATACTTGCGTGGAAGGGCCTACGTTTCATTTATCACAAGATATTTTGTATTTCTGCCAAAAGAAAATCTTAAACTACCTTAATTTATCCCTAGATATTTGTCCATTAAATCTTTGTTTAATCAATATAAAGGTTTTCAAGCAAGTTCCTAAAAAGCTCTAATTAGTCTTAGGAATAATGCGCAAATCAAATCCGTTGACTTATGAAAGATTTCCTAGAATCAAATCTTAATTAACTTGAGATATTTTGTGTTCAACCTAAAGTCAACTTCTAAATAACCTTTATAAGTCCAAATTGAATTTTTAAGGCAAGATTTGGAAATTTAACCAAATAAAATTTTAGATTTTTTCCAAGATATTTAGGAATTTAACTTTAACTTACTATAAATTACATCTTAAAAGTCAAACTATGAGCTAACCCTCTCTATCTTTTAGGGAACGATTCAAAATACAAAACCAATTGCACCATTGCATTTGAAAGATCCAAATTAGTTGAGAAGACCACCTTTATCCTTTTCCTAAGCCGTTTTTCAGTGTAAAAATCACCTATGGTAATTCCAAATAAAAGTGAAAACTCTAACATTGGAATTTGTGGTTTTTGAAAAAATTGAGTGGCCAGGGTTGTTTAGAAGGTTCAAGAGAGTAAGAAAAGACCTCTTGTTTGCAAAGTCTTCAAACTTGACAGGGCATGTCGCAGCTTAAAATTTTGATTTTCTTAGTATACACCAAAATAGGAACGGAAACTAGTCATTAGGGAACCGGATCCGATAAGGTGGAGAAGGAAAACTCAAAATTAGCACGGAACGTGAAGTAGTAGGCCTCTTGGATCTAATCCGGTCAGGAGTAACTAACGACGGAAACGGAATGCAACACGGATTAGGTCTAGGACCGGATTATGATGATGAACCGGATTATGATGGTAAGCCGGATTCATGATGACAAACCGGAAAGGGTCCAGGAACTATAAAAGGAGGAGCTTTCACTGTTGCACCCCCTTTTAGAAACTCGACCTTGAGCGTGCGCGGTTGAGTTTTTGGCGTTTGTGCGTTTGTGTTCTGTTTGTTTTGATTCCGGTTGAGATCGGAGAGAGAACGTGAGGAACGGGACATGCGGCTAAGAGAGAGTGAGATAGATTGGAGTGGGAATGCCGCCGCTACGTAGGTCGAGACTAGCGAGTCCCTCTGGAGGCGAGGTGAAACTCCGGAAAGTCATTCCGGTTATTCCCTCCACAGAGCCGGAAAAGTCTCAACTCATGGAGGATCTCAACTCCATGGGTTGCCTCGGGTTTGCCGAGAAACCCTGGGGTTTTAGGGAGGAGAGAATGGTCAAGGAGCTTCTCGGAAAGCTGTCCAACCAGTTTGACAACACCGTGAGAGGAACTCCAGTCCGCTGGAACGAGGGAATGTGGAGAGCGGTTTACGGTTTCCGGGCAGGAGGTTTAGGGATGGCGAACCGGAAGGATGAGTTTGTCCAAGGCAAGTTCCAGGGGGCTGTCAACCCGAAGGACGGATACGCGGTCGAGGATTGCGTGGATGACCGACATCGTCGGCTCCTACAATTCCTGGTTCCGGTTCTTCACCCGGAAAAGCCGATCAGGGTGACGATCACCCTCGGCAACACCATTTTCGGTGCCCTCAGTGGTACCCGGAAAGTGGACTGGGCACGGATCATTTCCGATCTCGTGGCCCAGCTCGTTAGTAGGGTTGGGAAGAAAAGGGCCACTCCAGTGTGCCCTTACCTCTTCCACCTCTATCGGGAACACCAAGTCCTCACCGACACGGAGGAGAAGGTGTGGAAGACTCAGGAAGTCCTCCTGAAGTATGGGGAGTCGGAAACGGATGACGAGGCCGAATTCGATTCCGGGTCAGAACGGGAGTTGAGCGAGGAAGAGGAGGAGCTGATGCCGCCCATCAAGCGACAGAAGTTGACGCCTCCACACAAGCGCGGGACGCCTCCCAGTCAAGACAGACCGGCCTCGGAAGAGAAACCGGAAGCCGAGAAGACCGTTTCCGGGGGAGACCCGGAAATGCAAGATCCGTTCAACGGTCTTATCAACGTCCTCTGCAACATCAGGGCGGATTGGGAGGTCAAGCACAGGACGCTTGCGGCGATCGGAAAGTTGGTAGGTGCGCCACCGGACAGCAAGTTGGCGGAAAAGGTGGCGGAGTGCATCACCAATCCGGAAGAGACCCGAAAACAGGAAGCAGAGATCCGCCGGTTGCAAGAGGAGGTGGATAACCTAAAGGCAACTCTTTTTGCCTATCGGGAAGACGTGACGGTCACCCGGGAGATGGCGGAGGAAACTCGGAAGATAGCCGAGCGAATCAAGGCGACCCTAGGAGAAACCGGAACGGCCGCCGCCAAAGCGAAGCTCTTCGACGAGAAGATCCACGAAGAGAAGAAACTATCCGGTTCCCGGATGGTCCGGATTCTCACCGACTTCGCTGAGCAGGTGGAGGGACGGAAGGCTGCGGATCGGATTGAGGAAAGCAGCCGGAAGCTGACTGGAGCGACGTCCTCCAAGGGCATACATCTTTCGGACATCTCGCTACTGGATATCTTTCCGGACGCGACCATTCCGAAGGATAGGAAGGATTGGACTCCGGAGTCCAAGACGCCTACACGGGCTGAGACTCCGGGCACGAGACCGGATGTCACAATCGACCTGGAGTCTTCACCCGGATCTAACTCTGCGGAGGGGGAACGGATCCGGAACTTGAGTGAAGTCTTCGAGGAGCTGGTTCCGGAGAGCGGAAGCCTGACAATAGGATCTAGGGTTGTAGAGTAGATAGGATTTTGATTTGAGTTAGGAGTAGGAGCGGATCCGGATCCGGATCCGGCTCATCAGTATTAGGTTAGACCGGAAGTTAGATTAGGTTGGCGGCGGACCCCCACGGGTTTTCCGCTCCTTTTTGTACTTTTAGGGTTTTTACCCTTTGTATATAAATCGGTTCCTGAGATGGGAACTGGGAGTTTTTCATTTTGCAAACTTCTTGTACCTTTCTCTTCTCCTCATTGTGTGTCTCTCTCCAGCGCGACAGGATTGTATGATATGGAGTTAGGATAGTACGAGCCGGTTTGCGAGTGATTTCTCCCCTTGGTGTTTTCTTTTCCGATTCTATATGCATGTGAGTAGGTATCGAAGAGTTGGGAGTGAACTTAGTTCCTCATCACGTCTAGAGTTTGAGATTCCGGGTGAGAAAGCCGTTGTTAGGCTAGGCGGGTAGGGAGGGATTCCTTAGCTGCGCTAGAACTCCCGGGTGGGAAATCTGGTCGAGTGTCCGATCTCCTGTGAGGTCTCACCACCCGTATGGGTAACGGAAGAACTTTAGTTGATATTGGAACGGACGGGTGCACTTGTAACCACCTGTCTTCGCACGGATCGGAAGTAGCACCAAGGTCGTTGTAGTACGAGAGGGTCGAGTGTGGGGTCTTTGTGTGACCTACAACCCGGATTGCTATCTGGGTTGTTGTGAAGGACCAAACCGGATCCGGATTAGCTTAGGAGTTTAGGAAGTAGGACAGTGGGTCTTCAGCCACTATAAGTCATGGAAGGAGTGGTGGGCCTACCACTCTCAAATGTAAGCGGCGACCCCTCTGATGGTGAAACAGAGGCAAAACCAAACCGGATAGGATTACGGATACAGGATGACCATCCGGACCGGATTGGTCAGGACGGATTTCCAGGATCGGAAGTTGTGAGATCCTGGGATTTGGGTATTTGTATGGACCGGATAGTAAGTAGGACCGAAAGAAGGAGTAATCCGGTCTGTAGTTATCCGGTGTGGTGGTATTTCTGGTTCTAAATCTAGGACCGGAAAGTAAGATTGGGATACTGACTTAGCTTAACTACTTAATAGAGCTAGATACTTCACAGGATCTTGTGGGTTCGATCTTTAGAGTCACTTAGTTATACTCTAGAGCGATTTTTGTGAGTATAATGGGGAATTGACCTGCCCTGTGCTGCGACAGGGCACTTTAATAATACATAAAACTCTATCCTAATTTTTAATGGGATTTTACCGCACTCCAAGTAATTTCTATGAATTTACCAATAGTTTAAAACATGGTTGATTTCCCATGAAGTCATTATGGAAGCTTGTAAAATCCCAAAACTTTTTGGACAACTTTTAGAAAATTTCAAAAGTCTTAGGGCAAAATCAAAATTTCAATTGCACTATTCATAGAGAGGCTAAAATTAGCAAGTCCACAATAATTTCTATTTGAGGGAAAATCATTCTAGTACTAGGGGTTGTTGTGGATGATTGGCTCCTTTGTTAATGTCTTGACATGCCTTCACCTTAAAAGTACCTCTGTAAGTTCCAATCTCCTCTTTCTCTATCTACTCTTCATTTTGGTTGATATTTGGCAATTACTTGCAAGATTGATATAAATAATCTAAATTCTCTATGGATTAGATTTTACAAATTATTGGACTTTTTAGACCTAAAAATAGACTATAACACTTGGCTAGATTGTTACATGCACCTCGTAGTGGTCATTTGTTACATAGACAAGACACTAAGTTTGAATAACTTTCACATCCTCACTTTCACTCACAACTACTAATTTACCCTCAAAATCTCTCAACTAACACTTAGAAGTGTGGAAATATGTTGATAAACATATTTCTTATTTCTAAAAAGACTTCTAACTTAGTTGGCAAGGACTGCTACCAATTTCACTCAAATACTATAATTTATGCATAATTGCATAAACATTTGCAAAAAATAAATTCAGAGTTCCAAGTACCAACTTGAGGGCTCATAGATTGTTGCAATGATTGCATTGGAAAAAACATTGTTGTTTAAGGGCCGCTTTAGACTCTGGTGGAAAAGTGCACAAGTTGGTCAAGAAGTTTTGGCCAAGACATAGTTATTTGAGGCAACTGGTGCAATGTTGCACAAGATACATAGACAATAAAATTATGCTTGAAGAAATCTTGACCGGTTTCTAGTGTAAACACCAATGGGAGAAGTCTTCCAACCAACTTCACAAATTGAAGTCCACTGGTGGATTCTTGTTTTTGACTTGATGAATTTTTCAACATATAGGACCAACATAAAAGTTTCAATTTCTTCATAGTTTGCTCCAAAATGCAGACTCTCTTTACTTCATTATCTATACAATTGCAATATTCACATCAACAAATGCATACATTGAAATAGGTAGGACTGGTTGAATCTATGAGAACAATTTCATTAGCTTTAATGTTACATTCAATTCTATAAACTATTTGGCATAATTTCCTTTTTTGAAGAAGTGATTTGCATAGAAGTTTTAGCATTTCAACCCCAACTATACCAGAACAAGCAATCGGAAGCTTCAAGGTATGTTTTTGGATGAAAGCCAACTTCAAAAATCTATAACTCTTACATCTAGTGCCCAAATTCAATCAAACTTATTTGAAAAGAAGTATATATTTGTTTAGTTTGTGTGGTAAAATTTTCAAATCAATATGGTATGTATTGATTTTTTGGAAATCATTTAAGTACATAAGGTTTTGTTTTAGTTTACAAAAGTGCATTTTGATTGTTACAATTTTGGGGCTTGTTTTTCCTTCATCCAATGTCTATTTGCAATAAAAAAAAATTTAGGGTTGGATTCTCCTACAATTCTACTTGTTGAAGTAAAATTTTTATTTCAATCCAAGTTCATGTTGGGAATGTTTTTTGGAAAAAGTTGGCCTAGTCATTTAGAGGTGAAGAGGAGATATCCCATATTCATTGTATGAAGAACTACTCTTCTCCACTATATAGTACTCGTGTTCTTTTTACCCCTCCTCTCCAATTTTCCTCTCTTTTACATTGGTTTAGCATCATGGATAGTAGAAGAAAGAAAATTGTATTCATTCTTGCAATTTTTATGGTTATGAAGCATGTAATTGTTTCATTTATGGTAGTTTAGAAAGTTATTATTCATCAACACAATGTTGCAATTATGATGATGGTGTTTTTTGTATTCAAGAGCAAAGAGAGGACGATATGGAAATTTGATTGATCAAGTGGATTTGCTTCACAATTTCTTCTTCAATCATATAGTATAAAAATGTTCAAAGATTGTATATGGGTGAGTTGACTTACATTTTTCTACTTGTACAATTTACTTGCACCCATTTTGAGCAAGAAAGATATATGATGGAGACGTTCTATTTTTTTAGAAGATAGAATTTCTTTAACCTTATATTGATTGGGCTCTAGTGATGTTTTGCAAACACTTACTGATTTGTATGGAATGTCAACACCAAGTGCTTCAATCATTGTTTGAGAGACTTGTGAGGGAATTAAAAGGGTTTTGAAACCCTTGATTTTTTAGAAACCAACATTACATCAAACGAAGTAAATTTGTGTAGAGTTTGAGAGTTTGCATGGAATTTTATACATTTATGGAGCAATAGATGGTAGCCACATTCCAATTATTACTCCAAAGAATCCAAGTGTAGATCCTGCTTCATATTATTGTAGGAAGGGATTCTATTTGGTATTATTGTAAAGTGTGGTGGATTATCATTGCAAATTTAGGGATGATGAATTTGGTTGGGCTAGAAGTATATATGATTGGACACTATTTCAAAAATTAAAGATTAGATAAAAAAAATCATGTCAGGAGCCTTTTTACCATATAAATTCATTAAGGATGCTCCATATCTGATGTGCCCATGATTCTATTCACTTTTCAAAGGAGAAAAAGCGGGCTTATTAAAAGAAAAGGTTCATTGGAATTTTGTTTAGTCCAATTCTAAAATGGCCGTCAAATGTGTTTTTCGCATTTTGAAGGAGAGAAGGAGGTTACTATTGAAAAGGATCGATATGTCCCTCCAAAATATTCCAGATATTGTTACAGTTTGCTTATATCTCCACAACCTATGTATTATACATGGAGAGGAATTTGATCTAGACTAGGCAAAGACTACTAAAGAGGATATGAAAAAGGCTAGATTACAATCATTTGGAGAGTTAAAAAATGTAGATATGTTCCATGCACTCAAAGCAAGGATACTTGAAATGAGAAACATACAAAAACAAGTGGTGCAAGTAGAATTCAATGATTCTGTAGAAAATGATACAACAAACTTGGAAGATACAAATATTGGAGATGAAACAAAAGTAGACCATGAAGAGAGGATCAAGGCCATGTTACATGAAGCTATTTGAACTCACATAATGTTGGCAAAAAGTTATTACATGGACCATCTTGCAAAAATATCACATGTAGCATTTCCTATGGACTCTAGTTATGACATAGAAGAATACTAGAGCTTATCAATGAGACAATTCATTTGTTAATCTACCTTTTCTAGCAATTTGTTGGTCTTGCTAAAATGCTCCAATATTGTTGCTCCGTTGTCTACCATTTTCCCAAAATAAAATAAAGCTTGATCTTGGAATTTGGCCTTTTTTGAGGTGGTAAGGTTAGATTGGGAGGCATGTTCATGTGATAAATCTTGAGATGCATCAAGAACTACATCTTCATTATCATCTTGTATACCACAATCTGAACCCATTCCCATTGATCCAGAATTGTAAGATAAACTTGGTGAGCACCTTTTTGAGCAAAGATGCGTGCTCCTTTGTTTTTTTTACTTGTAAACTAGTCTCATCGCAATTCTACATTCATTGTGAAGGATACTTATGCAAGGTACATATCTCACTCAAATTTTTATAAAAAATTTCAATATTTTTTTTGCATAGTTCTTTAATTTTAGAAGATACAAGGATTTCAAACACTCTCAATGATAGCTCTAGGTGACGATGTTTAAACCACTTCAACCATCCATTACTTAGAATCCCATTTTTGAATGATGTGCATCAATTCTTTGTTATGTCATATACTTTCATTTTTAGAACAATGGAACTCAAGCTTGAGACCTAGGCCCCTATCACACATGCCTAGACTGTATTTTACAAGGTGCCTTTCCTCTTCCATAGTTCGAACACCTTGAACTCCTGTTTGTCTACTTTTCCTTTCACCATAACATCACTCTTTGAAAGTTGAGTATGGAATGTCATAGTTAGCAATTGCTTGTCTCATGCGCTCACCCTCATCATACTCTACTAAAGCTGCTTCTATTTGATCATCACTCTAAAATGAATTTTCTTTTACCTTTCCATTGTTATTCTTCTATTGCCTTGGTTTTTTTACTTGGGATTGTGGGTTGCTCACCTTAGGTACTACTAGTTTTATTCTTGTAGATTCAGCTATTGGAGGATGTATGCTCTCAATGTCCTTAGCTTTAGAATTTCTATACAAGCCATTAGAAAGAATTTGAGCTCTCTAAAGGGCCACAAGTTCCTACAAGTTTTCCACAAGTTTTGTTGAATTCTTGACTATTGGAACTATGCTAGTCTACAGGGTGATAAGGCCAAATGATAGCCACATCAAATTTTTTTTTTTAAAATTTTCCCTTCTTAAAATGAAATTTTAATTTTTTTTTTTAATTTTAATTTTTGAAAATATATTTTTCTAACATCTCGTAATGTGGTTTACAAGATGGAGATAGATTGGGGAATAAGCCTATAACAACCTTTTCTTGACCCCCAAATCCCCTCTAATGTCACCCTTGACTAGTCTAGCTGCTTGCTACTCCTTCCTTGGTTCATGTTTTCAAGTCCTTTTCCCTTCTTGTTGCTCATAGAACTTCCACTCAATGATAGGAGAGTCTCTCCAATGCCTCATAATTCTCTTTTTCAATACCCATAGGACAATCAAATTCACTAGCATTAGTAGCACTACTTCCTTCATGAATTGCATGTTTTTCTTTACTACTTTTACTATTGCATTGGAGCTCATCACTTTCATACGCTATAGAATCCTTCAATGGTGCCACGCATGTAGTTCAAGCTCAATGTACACAAATTGATCTCAATGTCTTTGAAGTTAATTATGAATTCGAAATAGGAGCTTCTACTTGTGAAACTTAAAGTGCTTTGCTTTCCTCTCTATTCTCAATGTAAGCCTTCTAGAACTCCATTGCATCCTTCATGCAAAACAACATATGACGATACAATTACCAACTACAGTATCATACCCACTAATCACTAAATTACCAAAATATGCATAATCAACTACCTAATAAGGCCAAATTCATTAATACATAATGAATTTCTCAAATGTCATCTACATCCATTCCGGAAAATACAATTAAAAAACGTATTCATCCTCAATTGTCAACTAAACCATCAATTGTAGTAATCTTGCTCTTCATAAGTCATTGCTTCTCATAAATACCTTTGCAGCAATATGGAAATATAGTAGTCTATACTACAAATTTAGGTGTTTGGTCAAAAATGGGTTGGCTACCATAGGCCTAGTAATGAAAAGGGACCAATTCCTCACTCCATATATACCTTGGATATAGGCATGTATAGTATCTTTAACAAATAACAAGCCTCATCATGAATCTTCTACAATCCGTAATTCTAGTGTCATTTCAAAAAGAATTAATCCAATGCAAAGTCAACAATCTAAACCTCAAATGAACTTTTATACACTATAAAATAGAGGAAAAAAAATTATGTCCATTAAAAAAAAACCTTCCATACTAAAAAGGGAAGTTCAAATTTTTTTGTCACTCATAACAAAGTTTGAAAAGGTATGACAATTATGGATTGATCAATTGTGAATCAAGCTGCAAACTCTTCATATTTTGTCAATTTACCAAGTTTAAAAAGGAAAATGGCAAGAGGGACTAGTACTAATTGCATTAGAGAGTCTTTTTTGGAATTCCACCAACATTATGGCATCGCCGTGGTTCATTGCATCTAGATTGGAGCTTCATCTATATAGCACTAAAAACGACTTATGGGATACATTTATATCTTTTAATTGGTAAAAATTTAGAAATTGAAATTACTAAAATTAGAAGCATTGTTCACAATCACATTCAAAAAAGACAAAAAAAATTAGATTCGGACTTGGGACAAAAGAAATAGAGACTTTTAGAAGCAAGTCAAAAGAAAAAAATTATAATGTGCTATAATAAATCATGCTTAACTCCTAAAGGACCATTGTCTCTTCAAAGGAAAAATTGGATTTGTGGCAAGTCCTATGGTCTCAATTTTTGTCATAATTTTTTAATTTTTTTTTGTAGATATAAAAATTGATAATCTTGATGAAAGTATAATTTTTTAATCAATTGGTATCTGAGAACAAAAGTTTTGCCCAAATAAACTCAAAACAAGGGAGATCAAGCAATTAAATAAATTAAAAAATTTGAATTTTAAAGGTTTTAAAGTTTCTTTCTCATAGATTATATTTTTCTACATGTAAAGCTTTGATTAATCTCATTTGGATAAGTGGTATGAAAGTTAAGGATGCTCTTGTTTTTTGAGCAATTAGAGCATCATTGTTCTTAAGAAAATAAACTAGTAGGATTCAATTCTGAATGCAATTTTTACAATTTTTCAAAAGAAGAAATTCCACATGGTTGAATTCATTTGCTAGAACAATCTCATGAAGAATAATTTAGATTTTTTCCTCTCTTCTATTTAATAATTTTCTTAAGAAAGAAAATTAAGTTTATTGAATTTTATTTTATTTTCTTATATTCTCAATTCAATTCTCTACCATAGAGATTTAAACCTCAAAACTCTAGGCTGTAAAAATTTAAATTAAGAAAGTTCAAAGTCAAATAATGTAGTCTAGCAATGTGCAAAAAACCTAATTTCTTCACTTCAAACACAGATACCTTGCAATTTGTGCAGTCAAAATTCTTGAAATTTATTTCACACATCCTTTTATTAGATAGGTATAAGATCTTGTAGTTAGATAAACAAAAAGAATCAAATTTCAAATGTTTTTTGGTGAAACAAATGCATTGGTCTTTTAAGAGTTAAGAAAAAAAGCATACAAATGGCACAACACATTTTGGAAATTCATCAGACCATTTCTATAAAAAAAATTTGATTATTCCCTAAAGAACCAGACTTACTAATTTGAACAACAAATAAACACAAACACATCTAAAGCACATAATAATGAGATTTTTCATTCATCTATTTTTTTCAAGATTCTTGTATTAGTTCTTTAGCACTTGTACAATAAAGATTTTTAAGACTTTTCTTTGAAAATGTTCTATAATTCAAAGGGTATTAGTATGTTTAGCTTTAGAAAGTAACTTTTTCATTTCAAAGAATGAACTTTTAAAAACAACTTGAATGACAAAGCAAAAGAAAAATCTTAGAAAATTACTATAATTAGAATTAACATTTTGAACTTAAAGAAAAAAATTCTTTTAGAAATCACAAATATTGAGTTTATAATCAATTTTAGAAAGAAATTTCAATTTTTGTCTTAGAATTTTATATGGTTTGTGAACTAATTGATCAAATTAAAAAAATATGATCTATGGATTATATTTTACTACTATTCTTTAAAAGTCATCATTAAGTTCTTCTTCTAAGTTATATTTTAATACATCTTTACAATTTTCGAAATGTGGACTACTCCTTGATACTTAAGGGATTAACTACAATTTTTTGTAGCACTTTATATGTTTTGTCATCTAGTTTGTTTCTATAAGACTCTATTTTAGATGTCAAATTTTCAAATCCAAATTTTATTCCATCTATTTTGAGAAATTCTTGATATATTTCTAACAAAAGTGTTATCAAATTTTAATTTTATACCAATCAAAAGATATTAATATATTCAATAAATTATTTTCAATATTGCATTGATAAATGGTGCTTTTAGAAGGTAAAAAATCCATTATAGAGCATTTGTTCAATGAGTATAGTTATGTTTATTGGACTGTAGTCTAGATTTTGTCTATTTCCCAAAACCCAGGACTAAGTATAGGGGTCCTAAAATCAAAGGGAATGGTCAAACAGTCTAATGTTTTGCAGCTAGAAGTCACTTGTAAGCTAAATTGTTATGGGATTTACTCAACAATTTTACTTTAGAAACCAATTGTAAAACACTCTTATATCCCAAGTGTGAATTTGGAGGCTTGTCCGTTAAATAATGCTATGGACGCATGAGTGCTGTCCCAGTCCTGTCTAGTATTCTAGGGGTATTTTCAAGACAATTTGGCAGGTTTATAAGAGCAATTTGTCATGCATGATCTAGACTTTTAAATGCAACAATTCATATATATATATATAATATCAACTCATTAATTACCGTGAAGCTTTTTACCAAAATAATTTGTCCAGTCACTACTTAGCTAGCCAAATTACTAAGTTAGATGAGTATCACAAAGTCCCAGTCCTTTACAACAAATTGTCTCTATCTAATGCAATGGGAATGAGTGTGTGATGCAATACAATTTACAACATCAACATCAACAAGATAATTTATCCAACACACTATTCATGTAACTACAACATTTTGATAATCACTGCTACTCCTACAATTTGACTTAATTATCAATCAAGACCATTTGTCATATAGTATACTCCATTCATTACTCAGTCAATTCATCTCACCAAATATCTATTGATCTTACTAATTTCAGGCACAATACCCTTTTCAGTAATTAAATTGATAAGGACAATTTGTCTATACATTGTCTGCAGTGAAATTTGAACACTACGGCAGTTCATCTGTAACACCGACCTACTGTGACTGAACTACGTCAACAACATCAACTGGCCCAAGACAAATTGTCAGTTAGAAACCCAGTCGATATCCAGTCTAACAACCAAGAATTCAGACAATTCGCTTTTATTCTACTGACTGTATTATCATTTCAGAAGTTCAACCGTGAAATAAATTAACTTAATTCTATTCTGGACAATTTGTCTATCCACACATATTATAGGATTCAACCACACATACACGCATTCAGGACAATTTGACTTATACATCAACCACATAAGAATAAGTCAAATTGTCATACCTGGATCCGTTCTTTCAGCATCCAGTTCTTTAATCTCCCAATTTTTACACAAAACAATTTAAAATATATATAGCATACACCACTCGTCAAATTCACTGTTGGGATTTTTTTTTAGACAACTTGTCTCTAATTTCTTCTAATCCTTAGAAACTGGTTCTAATTCTTTATTATAATTTACAGTTATTACTTTGACAATTTGTCTACTTACAGTTTATGCTAAATCTCTGATACTCTCAAACTACATAATTCATAAGATTGAAGTAGTCTAAACAACACGAAGATTGTAAATGAACTTAACAAGACAATTAGTCAAAAGTACAAATTAAAATGATACAAGAACTTATTTGTAAGTTAGCCGATCTGCATCATCGGTTTCGACAAATTGTCTCAATCTACACGCCGACTCCACAACATCTGCATTGTCAAACTAGTTGGCAAATCGTCTACTTCGTTCAATTTACGAGAGTCACGAGACTTCCAATCCCGATAAATTGCTATTCATTTCCTCACAGTAACACTCCGACAATTCGACTCATATTGTTAGAACTAGGCGTCGAACTAAGCATAGGATCAGGGGTAGTTAGACAGTTAACAGTTTAATCAACTGTCAACTACTGTCAATTGCTCTCTTCTTCCTATTTAATGGCCAGTGGGGGGGCTCTGTCCCTCATTGGACATTCTCTTTAATACATGCACATGTTCCTCTTCTTGGAATGTATACTTTCTAGCCATTGCCTGACATTATGTCCAGTCTACGTAGTGTACATTCTTAGAGGAATTAGGGTGTTTTTGAAGTAGGAAGGAGTCAAGTACAAGATGTCTCAACAAGTGAGAGCAAATGTTAAACACATTACAATCAATAATTGAATTCCATTGATAGTTTTTGAGTTTCATAGCCTGGAAGAAACCAGGGTTCCATAAGGATGGAGCATACTGCTAACAGGGGGTTAAATAGGAAAAAAAACCTCTAATATAGATACTTAGCTATGATTTTTCTTCAATAGAAGGGCAAATCAGCAACCAATGGAATAGCCATTGCTGTAACCTGCGATGCCAGGCCGCCGACTGAAGACTTCTCATCTCCAGCGTGAATTCCGAGCAGCATTAATGCGCGCCACCATCTGCGAGGCTGAAGGGCTGCTCTCCAAGTATTGGAGTGACAACTCAAACGTGGGGCTGGCACAATCAATGATACGAGGAACGGATAGTATAGAAGATCTGCACATGTTCAAGGAGCAACTAGAGAGGATCACAGACGAGCGGAAGGTTGATTTTGATTTCGATGCAAAATACGGAACTGATTATGAGGTAGATTTCTCACCATTGGACAATTTCATTGCAACAATGCTGTTGCTGGTGGCGAAAAGGACTGCAGAGGAGGCGACTTCAAAAACCTGAACCAAGTGAGTAGAATTGAACATCAGAATTGAACAAGGTCGGAAATACAGAGTATCACGGCGGTTTTGAGGAGTCCATCGGCTCGTCGCTGCTCGTAGCCACTCTCCAGTCCTAGTGCACCAGGATGAATCTGTTCTGATCCTCCGAGCCTATGTCCTTCAACGGGGTACACCACATAACCCTGTTTCGCCTTATAACCTAGACGGTGGGCCTTGTCAGGGCGAGAAGGCCGTGTGACGTGGACAATGCCGGGGAGCTGCCTGAACTCCCAGCAGCGCACACGAAGCAGGAAGCGCATGGAGCAAGAAGTGTAGCACATCGGACTGCACATCGGATTGCTTCTTCCTCCATAGCTCCTCAATATACTTGTAAGCGCCCATGGTACAAAATTGTGCCGACGCACAAAGAGGAGCAGGAAGAGAAGCGAAAGATGGACGAGAACTTACAATGACTCAAGATTGAGATGCTGCGAAAGTCAAGTGCAGACATCTCAGGCAGAGCACCAATTCGGGGAGAACGGAGCAGCAGCGGCAGCGGCTGTGGTTGCAACATTTGATGCAATACCTTCATCAAGTAGTATCGGCTTGAAGCCCAGGCCCCCTCGCCTGGTAGCTCGAGGAAACCCCCAAGCGTAGAGAGACTGCTCACCCGGCGCAGCGGAGAAAGACAGAGAGGGGTCAGCGCGGGGCAGAGAGAAGCTCAACCAGCGTGGCGGAATAAAACTGCAGAGGGGTCGGCGCGGGGCGGAAAGGGAGCGACGCTAGGGTTTCGGGCGCCGCTGCCACCACTGCCCAGTACCTCCGCCGTCGGGTTCTCCGTCACGCCACCCTGCCTTGTAGTACCACTGCGGTGCCACTGGCCTACCTGAGAGGGTTTCGGTTCCATGGAGCATGAAGAGAACCCCGTTGGGGATCCCACAACCACCGGTGGAGTAGATTGGGCTGTGTTTATTCAACAACAGATTCAGAATGGGCTCCATGCTGCTATTCCTCTCATCATTCAGGAATACTGGTAGCAAGAGACGACAAGTCATACCTTACATTCAAACCCGACGTTAGTACAGATACCAACCGCGTCACAATCTGATACGAATGACCACACCAAGAAGGCTACAAAAATAGCATGTCCCAAAGAATTTGCAGGCAAAAAAGGCGGGGACGTGTACCGTTGGTTGGCTCAACTCTGTTTACAATTTGATGCAGACCCGGAAGGCTACAAGACAGAGCGACAAAAAGTCAGCTGTGCCTTATCATATATGACTGGATCGGCGCAGGGGTGGGCTATGCCCATCCTGTAGGCACTTGATGAAGGACATAGTCACCCATTACTAGTTTCTTATGATGCTTTTCGCGTAGGGGTGGTGTCGGTATTTGGCGAAATTGATCGGAAGGGAAACACTCAAGATCGCCTACATGAGCTACGACAAACGGCGGGGGTGACGTCTTACATAGCCGCATTCAACGAGCTTGCGGCACAGGTAAATTGGTGTGAAGAGTCCCTTATTTTGACGTTCCGCCGGGGCCTAAAGAACGATATCCTTCACTCAGTAGCGGCATTAGATGAGCCACCCTCAACGCTTTAGGCGTGGATGGCGAGGGCCTCGAGGATTGATGAACGACTTTGGGCTATGCGACGACAAACTAGTCGAGCTCCTGTGTCCGTAAATTTCCTACTCGCCGGTTTCCAAGCCTTCCACCGACAACCGGCCCGGTACCGATGGAGCTCGATGCGCTCGCTACCATCCCTCGCAAGTCAACGGCCATGGCAAAAACACCGGCGGAGCGACTAGAGTACCAATGGCAAGGGCGGTGTTGGGGTTGTGGACAACCAGGCCATACCCGTGTCAATGCCCGACGAACCCCTCCATACCTCTATCATTTTTGGCTACTGAAGATGCGGAGTTTCCTGATTCAGGAAAAGAAGAAGCCCGGGACTGACGCTCTCCGTTCAGTACCCGGGCCTGTACCATATGATGAATTCCATAAACT
Source organism: Pseudoscleropodium purum (assembly GCA_963969395.1). Classification (NCBI taxonomy): domain Eukaryota; kingdom Viridiplantae; phylum Streptophyta; class Bryopsida; order Hypnales; family Brachytheciaceae; genus Pseudoscleropodium; species Pseudoscleropodium purum. The sequence goes on from OZ017795.1 coordinate 33,576,098, forward strand.
ACAAACAGGCGCTACTTGACACCCCAATTTCGGTAGCAGAGCCGCTATATCTCCGCACCACCACTGACCCTGGTACTCATTTGACGTTGGTGGGTTTTGTCAATGGCCACTCGGCGACCCTCATGGTCGACTGTGGAAACACTGGCATATTTGTCCACCCAACCTTTGCTGCATCCAGCGGAGCCACCATCACCGCCAAAGCAGTTCCCCGGGAGGTGCACATCATTGATGGACGCGTGATCAACACCGGACTTGTTACGCATGAGGCGACGTTTCAACTGCAAATTGGTGGCCACGCGGAGACCCTCACGGCGGATATCACCAACACTGGTCGATATGACTGTATTGTGGGCACATCTTGGCTATGGAGTCACGATCCGGAAATCTGCTAGACGAAGGGGGAAGTTCGGTTCACATCTACATTTTGCCAGACCCATTGTTTATCTCCTAGCGTACCGTCTGTGGTTCCAAGTGGCACCATTGCCACAGTTGCGTCCGTCCGACATATGTTGATCTCGCCATTAGGTTTTCGACAGGTCACAAAAAACACAGAAATTTACATGTTGGAGATCTCTGAGCTCTCGGAGGTTTCACAGAAAGCAACTGAATCCATTCCAGAAGAATATAGGGATTTGGAGGGCGCATTCAGCGAAGCGGCCTCTAATGAACTTCCTCATCATGGGCCATCCGACATGAAGATCAACTTCAAGGAAGGTCAAGAACCACGAAACATGGGCCTCCGCCCAATGTCACCTGCGGAGTTGGAAGAACTGCGGCGGTATCTAGAAGAGCACCTAGGTAAAGGCTGGATACAACGATCTAAGTCCCCGGTATCTGCCCCAATTGTCTTTGCAAAAAAGAAAGACGGGAGTCTTCGGGTGTGCATCGACTACCGCAACCTCAATCGAGTTACAATCCGAAACAGGTATCCACTACCATTGATTCCCGAGTTAACAGACCGATTGATTGGGGCCACTATATTTTCCAAACTTGATGTACGACAAGCGTATCATCGGGTGCGGATGGCAGCAGGCCATGAGTACAAGACGGCGTTAAAGACCCGCTATGGTCTCTATGAGTACCTCGTAATGCCTTTCGGCCTCACCAACGCCCCAGCCCAATTTCAAGCCCATATGCAGACAATCTTTGGAGATCTGCTGGACATTGCTGTTGTTATATACCTAGATGATATACTCATATTTTTCAAAACCTTGGAGGAACACAAGCCGATGGTTCGGGAAGTGTTACGACGTCTACAACAACACGGTTTGTACAATAAGCTCTCAAAATGTGAGTTCCACCGTACTTCTGTTGAATTTTTGGGACTCATTGTTTCCGACCGTGGACTGGGGATGTGCCCTGACAAAGTCGCCGCCCTTAAGGACTAGCCTGCTCCAAAAAATCTTCGGGAAGTTCAAGCATTTATAGGTTTTGCCAACTTCTACCGCAAGTTTATTGCAAATTACTCGCGGATTGCGGAGCCCCTTACTATGCTAACTCGGAAGAACCAGCTTTTCATATGGTCGCATGCTGCAAAAATTGCTTTTATGGAGCTTAAGCGCCGTTTTATGGAATCCCCCGTGTTGCTACACCCGGAGTTCGATCGGCCTTTCATTGTGGAGACCGATGCTTCCGATATGGCCATGAGAAGAATTCTTTCCCAACACGGCCCTGATGGGCAGTTACATCCATGTGCCTACCGTAGCTCAAAGATGACAGCGGCGGAACAAAACTACGATATATATGACAAGGAGCTTCTTAGTATTGTACACGCATTTCAAGACTGGAGGGTGTATCTCGAAGGGTCACTGTCGCAGCTTAAAATTTTGATTTTCTTAGCATGCACCAAAATAAGAACGGAAACTAGCCATTAGGGAACCGGATCCAATTAGGTGAAGAAGGAAAACTCAAAACTAGCACAGAACATGAAGTAGTGGGCCTCTTAGATCTAATCCGATCAGGAGTAACTATCGACGGAAACGGAATGCAATACGGATTAGGTCTAGGACCGGATTATGGGTGAACCGGATTCAAGACGACCAAACCGGAAATGGTCCAGAGACTATATAAGGAGGAGCCTTCGCAGTTGCACCCCTTTTTATAAACTCGACCTTGAGCGCGCGTTGTAGAGTTTATTTTGCGTTTGTGTGCTTCAAGCTTTGATTCCGGTTGAGATCGGAGAGAGAACGTGGGGAACGGAACCGGAACTTGAGTGAAGTCTTCGAGCAGCTGGATCCGTAGAGCAGAAGCCCGACAGTAGGATCTAGGATTGTAGAGTAGATAGGATTTTGATTTGAGTTAGGAGTAGGAGCGGATCCGGATCGGGATCCGGCTCAACAGTATTAGGTTAGATCGGAAGTTGAATTAGGGTGGCGGCGGACCCCCACGGGTTTTCCGCTCCGCTTTGTACTTTTAGGGTTTTTACCCTTTGTATATAAATCGGTTCCTGCGATGGGAACTGGGAGTCTTCATTTTGCAAATCTCTTGTGCCTTCCTCTTCTCCTCATTGTGTGTCTCTCTCCAGCGCGACATGGTTGTATGATGTGGAGTTAGGATAGTACGAGCCGGTTTGCGAGTGATTTCTCCCCTTGGTGTTTTCTTTTCCGATTCTATATGCATGTGAGTAGGTATCTAAGAGTTGGGAGTGAACTTAGTTCCTCAGCACTTCTAGAGTTCCAGGTTCCGGGTGAGAAAGCCGTTGTTAGGCTAGGCGGGTAGGGAGGGATTCCTTAGCTGCGCTAGAACTCCCGGGTGGGAAATCCGGTCGAGTGTCCGATCTCCTGTGAGGTCTCACCACCCATGTGGATAAGCGGAAGAACTTTAGTTGATATTGGAACGGACGGGTACACTTGTAACCACCTATCTTCGCACGGATCGGAAGTAGCATCAAAGTCGTTGTAGTATGAGAGGGTCGAGTGTGGGGTCTTTGTGTGACCTACAACCCGGATTGCTATCTGGGTTGTTGTGAAGGACCAAACCGGATCCGGATTAGCTTAGGAGTTTAGGAAGTAGGACAGTGGGTCTTCAGCCACTATAAGTCACGGAAGGAGTGGTGGGCCTACCACTCTCAAATGTAAGCGGCGACCCCTCTGATGGTGAAACAGAGGCAAAACCAAACCGGATAGGATTACGGATACAGGATGACCATCCGGACCGGATTGGTCAGGACGGATTTCCAGGACCGGAAGTTGTAAGATCCTGGGATTTGGATATTTGCACAGACCGGATAGTTAGTAGGATCGGAAGAAGGAGTAATCCGGTCTATAGTTATCCGGTGTGGTGGTATTTCTGGTTCTAGATCTAGGACCGGAAAGTAAGATTGGGATACTGACTTAGCTTAACTGCTTAATAGAGCTAGATACTTCACAGGATCTTGTGGGTTCGATCTTTAGAGTCACTTAGTTATACTCTAGAGCGATTTTTGTGAGTATAATGGGGAATTGACCTGCCCTGTGCTGCGACAGTCACCCCATCAAATCCGGGTTATTTCCAACCATAAAAATCTGGAGCAATTTCTTACAACCAAGACCCTCAATCGTCGTCAAAGCCGCTGGTCCGAAATGCTTTCAGCATACAATTTTGTAATCGAAAACTAGCCAAGGACTTTTAATGGCCGAGCCGATATGCTCTCCCAACGTGGTGACACTTTGGATGACAGGAATGCACGACCTCTCTTACATTTGGCCATGTTAGAAACAGTCGAACCGGTTTGGCACGACGCTCGGATTATTGAGCGGATCAAGCAGGCCATCATTAATGATCCGGCATTGGAGTCCATTCGGTTGTTTCTCATGAGTGAGGTGGGGCAACTTCCGTCTCATATAGCTCGACGCCTCCACGACTATTCTGTCCGCGATGGCGTACTATGTTTTAAAGAGGCTAAGATGGTCCCGGCTAATGAAGAATTAAAACGACAAATACTTCGTTCCCGCCACGACGCCCCGGCAGAAGGACATTTGGGACGAGCTAAGACGGTGGATTTGGTCTCCCGTAACTTTTATTGGCCATCACTCACAAGATATGTCCACCGCTACGTAGATGGCTGCGATACCTGCCAACGATCCAAGCCTACTCGCCACCCTCATTATGGACTGCTGCAACCTATTCAGGCCGCGGATGCTCCTTGGATGAGAGTAACCACTGACTTCATCGTCAAACTACCTATCAACGAGGGCTACGACACCATAATGGTCGTAGTCGACAAGAACACTAAATTGGCTCATTTCATCCCTACAAGAGAGGCTACAGATTCTGTTGGAACTGCCAAACTGTATCTACGACATGTCTGGAAGCATCATGGCACCCTGACTAAGGTGATTTCTGATCAGGGCACAATTTTTGTGTCCAAGTTCATGCGTCGTCTCTATGAACTCCTACGCATCCAACCGGCACCAATGACGGCGTTTCATCCTCAAGCAGACGGACAAACCGAATAGGTGAACCAGTTCCTGGAACAACTTCTTCGGATGTTCACCACAAAGCGGCAAGACGACTGGGTTGACCTTCTTCCGCTAGCGGAGTTTGCCTATAACAACGCCCTCCAGTCGGCGACTGGATATTCGCCGTTTTATGCTACCTATAGCTATCACTCGGCCCTGTCTTTTACCGACCCAACGACGTCAACGATCCCGGCTGTAGAAGAGCGAGTTTGCCTGTTACACCAAGTGCATGAGGAGATCAAGATAATGATTCAGATCGCGGATGAGCATGCGAAGGAATACTATGATCGACAGGTTCAGGAGCAACCTGAGTACAAAGTCGGTGATCAGGTATTACTCCGTAGTGAGCACATCGCTACTACGTCGCCATCCAAAAAATTGGGACCGAAATTTCTAGGCCCGTTTCCTATTATCGCCAAATTATCAGATCTGGTGTTTCGCTTAAAGCTACCTCATGCTCTTCGCATCCATGACGTATTCCACGTAGCTATACTAGAGCCTTATCGAGTTGATACCATTCCAAGCCGTCAACAATGTCCTCCAGCCCCTGTCATCACCCCCGAAGGTAATCTGGAATGGGAGGTCGCTAGAATACTCAACTCTCGAATTACGGGACAAGGTGAACAGCTTCAATACTTAGTATCTTGGAGAGGATACGGGTCAGAACAGGATTCTTGGGAGCCAGCCAGCCATCTTCGAAATGCGCCGCTCTGCGTACGAGCATTCCATTGTTTACATCCCGGAGCGCCTGGACCTGGAAGGGGGGGTAATGTTAGGACTAGGCGTTGAACTAAGCATAGGATCAGGGGTAGTTAGACAGTTAATAGTTTAATCAACTGTCAACTGTTGTCAATTGCTCTCTTCTTCCTATTTAATGGCCAGTGGGGGGGCTCTGTCCCTCACTGGATATTCTCTTTAATACATGCACATGTTCCTCTTCTTGGAATGTATACTTTCTAGCCATTGCCTGACACATACGTTCATGATACAAAAACTAATCCAGTCAATTTGTCTAAACATGAATCCACCACTACACAATTCCTTCAAATTCACACAATAAATCTACACACATCTTTTACAAAGAAGTAACACACATACTGAATGCTCACACCACAATTCAGTCCAGTCTCAGGATCGGAATAGTATTTGACAAATTGCTAAGTACTGCTATCCACTCACTGAATCAAAACATACAAATTAATAATTTTACAATTTACACAACCAAAACACCACCACCAAAAATACAATTAGTCACAAATAAACAAAGAGATCCAATCACTGGATTCTCAAGACAATTTGTTAAATTAATTCACAGTTCAGAGGATCCAATCACTGGATCTTAACTGCAATTTATAGATTGCTCAATTTAGTCCAATCACTGGATCTAAATGTAAAGCTTATAAGACAAATTGTTTATAAGAAATATTTTTATTATTGAAGAAGTTCAAAGTACATGAAGACGAGACAATTTTACAAAAGCTATTTGATAACCGAGAAAGTGAGAGAGTCAAAAATGACAAATTGCCTGGCTATATGCAAAATTGAAGACAACTATTCAAACCCGAAGTGTAGAGTCAACTTGTCTTTTACCATCTCAAAACTTTTATGTTTTTCTTTCTAAATCCTTTCTAATCTAGCAATTTGTCTATATTCCTACTCTATTGTGTGAACTCTTCGTCAATTTGTCTCTATTTACACTATTCACAGCAAATTGTCAAAAATTGAAAACTTCAAGAGACTACATGGACTCACAAAAAAGTTTAGTATAAAATAAATATTGATTTTACCTATAGGTACATGGATACATTATAGGTGCTTTAAGTCTTGGTTTAAGTAAAATCACATAGCTTTCCATTGTAAATTCTAGGGGAACAATTCTAGTCATTTTTTATATTGATGGGCTTTCTTAACTTGTAAAGATTGACACAACCATTTTATGGTTGTGGCTCAACTTTGGGGAGTGTTTAGGGTCAATTCTTTTTTTTCAATTTTCATTTTTTTAATGCAAATTAGAGAAGTTTATCTTTCAATTTTTACATTCAAAATGAAGATTGCTATTGTCAAAAAAATTATTAAATGTTTTTAGAAAAAATAACTATTATATTCTAATGTGTTAAAATTTATTATTTAAAAAAACTATTGAAAGTGAAAACTTCAAAATTCATTTGAAGCAAATCTATAAATAGTTTTGAAACTTTGACTATATGGATATTTTCTACTTTTGATGCTTAACTTTCCTTCTTTCAATGCAAACTTAAAAAAATTATAGAATTCATATTTTATAACATATTCGTATTTTGCCCAAAATCTTTGGGGTTAATTCCCTACATTGTTTTAATGACAATCTAAAATGTCCCTTCAAATTGTGAAATAATGAATTAACCCTTTGCAATGTATAAAAGTTACTTCATTGAATTAATGAAATGGTGACTTTTCAACCCAATTTCAAAATTTGAACCCCAATCCCATACTTTGCATCAAGATGGAAAAGACTAAAATTGGATTTTTGATGAAGGATCCAAATTGAATTGGGTCTCTAATAGATTTGCTTACTTTAGATTCTTCAATTATTTGTGAAAAATTTATTGAGTTTAGTACATTTGTAGTCAATTCAGAAGTTGTAAATTAATCTTATACTATACAATTAAAAAAAATTTAGAATTCAAATCTACTAGGTGTTTTTATTATAGATTATTTTAAACAAATATTTTTGGACACAATCGTGCAATTGTTTAGATTGACTTTGATCTAGCATTTTCTTCTATGGTGATGGCAAATTTCATTAAAATGGCATATGAGATCCACTACTTTCAGAGCAATTGGTTTGAACATCTAGGACGAGTATAGATGTAAAACCACCAAAGTTCTAGAATGCTGCCATTTTAATGAAATTTGCTATGGTGGTACTTTTTTTATTGGTGTTAGATTTATCGGCATGAATTGAAGATTTAAATTTACATAGTTACATTATTTGAATTATGTAAAATTTGATCATAGGAATTTTAAACTCTTATTAGGACTTGCTTTATGATAGCACTAGCAAACACCTTGTCCAAGCGCAATATGGCATGTTCCTTCTTCATTGTTACTTTGTGTATTTTGAGCATGTTGATTGTGATAAAAGACATATTATGCTAATTAACTAATTAATTTTTGAAATGATTGAATTAGTTAAAATACATTTCATACTCCCCCTCCTATATTTATATTTTTTTGATTGCTATTGTGACTGCAATCAATATGGGATATTGACATTGTATCCTATATGAAGATTTGCATATATATATATATATATATATATATATATATTGTACCACATTAATATACCACATATTATATATCCATATGTCTTTCATATTCCATATTCCACATATCTATATCTATATATCGTATACTATATATAATAAATTATATACCATATATCATGTATTATTCATATCATAGTTTGCATTATATATCCTAATCTTGATGACCAAGATCACCAAAGATGGCACAATCAATGACCACATTTGGAAAAAGGATCATTTTTTCCTCATGTGCATCAATGGCTATGGTTTTTTTCATGGGTACTAATGATCTTTGGGTGGGAGGGCTTGCGTCTATTTGCCACATTGCATATTGTTACTTGGCATTTGAAATTAAATGTAATTTTTAATTTATTTTTTGAATTCTTGAAAGTATTCACTATTTCCTATTAGAAAAAATTTTAGTCATATTTGTAATAAAGTGTGATTGTAATAGATTTAAAAGAAAAATCATTCAAATTGACCTAATTTTCTAAAAATTATTTATATTGTTGGCCGTTGCTAAATAATAAATATTTAGTAGTAAAGACTATTTCATTTTTTTAAAGTTAATAAAACTTGAATATATATATATATATATATATATATATATATATATATATATATATATATATATATATATATATATATCAAAGGTAAATGAATTCTTTCATTTTCATTTTTTTTCAAATTGAATCTCTTCAAATTTAGAAATTAAAATTTTAATTTTTAATTCTTTTTGTTTTTTTAGATTCCAAAAATTATAGATTTTAAATCTTTAACATTTTAAAATTTTGTAATAATAATTTAATCATAAATGATACAATTTAGTTTTTTTGTAACATTATCACATCTGAGATGATCCTTTACATTATTAATATCTTAATTAAAGTACCAAAATTTTGATAGAATTTTATTTTATTTATTTTATATTATTTATTTTATATATAAAATTATAAAAAGCTAATAAATTTTCAAATTTTCAAAAAAAAATTAAAATAAATATTCATTTATAATTTACAATTTAACATCTAAATGTTTGGGAAGCCCTATGAGTGTCTTGCACCAGCATAACAAAAAACAACTCTAGAAGAGTCTAGAAAGAAGTGTATCAAGCTTAGCCTTCCGATTGTTGGATTCTACCCTAGATTTTAACTTTTTAAGCTATAGATTACTATTAATAGATGTTGAACCTAATTGACTTTGATCAACATTTTTTAATGCTCTTAAAACACAACAAGCATAAATAAATTCAACCAATGGATTACATCAATTTCTAAACCTTCATAGGCCTCATGCACCACTCTTTTAATTTTCTGCAATTTACTATTAGTAGATGTTGCTTCCTTTTCACTAATCACATATTCTATTTCAATCATGTTCATTTCATTGAGAAAATCACTACTTCTATTGAATTTCTACTCATTCATCAAGGCAATAAAAACAAGTGAACATGCCAACGTAGTTATAATAAGAGAGATGCAATTTGACAATCTATAAAGATTACCAATTCATTCATGGTCACTTAAAGAATTTGAGATTAAGGTAGCTTAAGGAGGTCACTTCAAGTGATTGCTACCTTGATAAATTCAATGCATCTTTTAATCCTTCAACCATTTATCAAAACAATGAATTACTTTGAGTGTTTAAATGGAAATCCTAAATTGGCATTAAATTCCCAACACTCAAGGTTTATGGTAGCAAATATATTTGTATCCTTCACAATTGCTAACTAATGAATAAGATTCCCATTTATAACATTAAGAAAGTTGGAAAGAAAGCGAGTACCAAACCCATAAGGCCTTCTCTTGTTAAAATATCCACCACCACCTCATAGTGTGTCCAATTGGCATGAATTTAAGCTTGCTAGAAGCTTGACTTGACTAAAAACTAGCCCACCAAAATTCAGATTCAAAATTCTAATGCTCCTCTCAATCTCTTTCCTCAAAGTTGCCACTCCAAATCAAGGTGGTAGTAGACCCTCCATGACTAAAATGGTCACCATTACCTCTTCATAGATTTACTTACATGAAATTAGTGTTGTTAAAAAGACAACTTGACAAAATACCAAATCACCAAAAATCCTTCTAAAGTCATTGTCATTTGGCTACTGATTTTTTCTTCAAAGTTGTCGCTTCAAATCAAGGCGGTAGTAGACCCACTTGTGACTAAAACGGTTACCTTTGCCTCTTCTTTGCTCCAAATAAAGTGTCCCTAAGCTCTTTGGAAAGCCAGCTTAGAGGTTCACCCTCCCAATAAAATTTGAGCTTCAAATTCCTTGTGGGTTTTTTGATCTTGCCCTCCAAAGTTGTTGCTCTTAATCTAAGCTCCATCTCCTAACTCGAACTTCAACCTAACCTTCTCTCAACTCATGACAATGATTGAGCTAAACTTACTCCGCAAATTTTCTAGGTTGCTACTCATTTTTAATTTCTCCCCTCAATCTCTTATTCATTCTCTTCCCTTAATGTATGTTCAAGCTTCCCCAAATTCAAGTGCAAGAAGAAAGAGAAGGAAAAAAGAAGCATGGGAGTCAAAAGAGGGAGAGAGAAAGAGGGTTTGCAAACCCTACTCTCCTCCATCTACTACATGACTTCATCTTCCTTGATCTTTTTTTTTCATTTCTTGTAGTCTTGACTTTCATTTCTTTTAGTCTTGGTGTTTTGTTTTGTACATGCCCTTCCCATTCTTGGTTCACTCCTCATCCTAATTTCTAGTCATAGTATTTTATTTTTTAATTGTACCAAATTTTAATTAATGTCTATTTGATTTTTAAGTCCTCACATTTCCCTAAAATTTCCTCTTCATTTTTGCATAATTGCATCTTAAAAAATTCACAGCATTATTCTAACATTTCCATTTCTACCTATTAGAAAATCCACTAATTTATAATTAGAGCTCAAATTCCTCCAACTAATAGGTTTTAATTTTCAATTTAATCTAAATGGTCTAAATTTCCCTAATTCTAATTTATAAGTGAATGCGGTGGCTCACAAGCCCATATTGGGCTAGTGCATTTTTTGCACATGCCATTACAAAGTAAAAATAAAGAAAGGAAATTTGTACATTTTGATTTCAAACCAATTGTAACATTATATACTTAACTATTTGAAGTATATTGAAGTAAAAAGATTTAAGAGAGAAAGGTCATTGATTGTAAGAATTTTAGTTTAAAAGTTCAAGAGAAGTTTTCATATATAATTATCTTTGCACATCCATAGTTTATCTTTCAAACATTTTTAGTAAAGTGTGTATGCCTCAACAACTTCTACAAGTCAATGACTTTGAAATTTAATTGAGAATCTATAAAAATTATTTGAAGAAAAAAACTCAAATATGAAAAGTTTTTTTTGCTTAAAAATTTCCAAATCCTATCTAACCTTTATATCCCCTATACTACCACACACAATAATCAATACAAATAATTAATGAAATTCCTTCCCTATTCAACCATTCAACCCTCAAATATACTAGCGTGCCCCATGCCATTGCTGAGGTTGAAACAAAAGAAAAAATAATTTTCTCATTTTTTTAATTCATGAAAACTTTGAAATTCAATAACTTTCATGCCATAGGTTGGAATGCTACAAAACCAAGCTTAGGCACCCCTTCTCACCAAGGGCTTTTTGACAATATCAAACATGCAAACAAGAGATGTACAGTCTGGAAGAAATAATTTTCTAATTTTTTGAATTCATAAAAACTTCAAAATTCAATAACTTTCATGCCCTAGGTCGGAAGGCTACAGAACCAAGCCCGTGCACCCCTCCTTGCCGAGGGCTTTCCGACAATACCAAACATGCAAATGGAAGACACATGGTCCTGGAGATCTCAATGTAACAAACAAACAAAACAAAACAAATAGCCTAACTTAATAGGAGGATGATATACCTACCAATCCATTGTTTCACACCATATTTATATTTATATATGCTAAATGCACACCTATTATACAAATAGTTCTTTTGTACCACCACAAAAACTACCACCTAAAATGAAAATTAAATAGCTGAAACTCCAACATTTGGAATATACAATCCCAATAGAAAAACACAAGTAATTGAAAGACTTTCAAGCCCATAAACTAGTCAAAGCTTAATTCACAACAATCTATAAAAATCTACAAATAATAACAATTGAATATCCTAATGAACTTGTTCACATATTCATTAATAGTCTAAATTCCATTTCAAATAATGCTCTTCTGTGAACAATATAGATCTATTGATAATCAATCTTTGACCCCATGTCCCCATGTGTGTCTTTGATCTAGTAAGCAATTGTACCTATGGGAGTTCAAAAAATTCATTGAAACCTCTTTACTTCAATTCTCTCCATCTTCAAATACTTCTATTCTTTACCATTTATTCTACATAATATTTTTGACAATTAAGAAGATCACATGGAACTACATCATAAATCTCTTGAATTGATTTTCCATTGTTCCAACTGGTATTCTTATACAATTTTGTTTAGATTGCCTTTCTTGCTTGTAATATTTTTCTCTATTGTTGTGAAATAAACTTCACTTAGTTCCATCTTGGAGTTCATGGAATTAGGATTAAAAGAGTAGATTCTAGTTACTTAAAATTCCTTAGTAATATTGGAAGTGGTTAAGATTCTTCTAAGTGCATGTAAAATCCATTATGCTAGGTCTTTCAGCCTTGATAGGCATTTGGTCTTTTTGACTAAACTTCCATTAGTCTCTATAAGCTTTACATATTATACTAAATAGCTTAAAACATGTCACTTTTAAGGGTTGGGAGGCATGGGAAGTGTGAGAAGTAAGAGTTAACAAATCTAAACCTTTAGCCATTGCTAGTTTAATTACTTCCAATGTTATATGGGATCCATATTCATCCGATTTGAGTAAGTGTCTATTGAATGAAGAAATACCATACATCTTGAAAACTTTAAAAAGGAAATCAAACATTCAAGTTCTAAACAAATAATAAGACATTCAAGCTTTGATTGCATAGCCATCACTCCTTCAATTTCATTGTGGAAATTTTTTATTCTATTTTGGCCTTTGAATATATAAAAATTTGAAAGACTCTCACCTTTAGCATTGATACAAGAGAGTATTGATAACGATTCTCTTTGATTTGGTGTGATTATGTAAATATTTTAAATATTTTTTTTTCTATGACAAATCCGCTACCATCTTTTCTTGCTTAACTCCACTTTCATCATAATTCTAAATTTAGTGTACTTGGTAATTGAGAATGCTATAAAATTTTTGAAGATTGTCATAAAAAAAGCTATAGATTTAAGACACATTCTAGAATCTTTTTTGCTCAAGTGCTTGGAGTTTTTTCATTGCTTACTCTAGGTGTCTTTTTTTAAAGCATTTGACCACTTCATTAAAATGCAAAACCTAGGCAAAACCAAGGTTGACGAATCTCTATGTCTGCCCGAAAAAGGCATCCGTAACCCGGACGTCCGTCCGCACAGACGCAGCGTCTTTTCCGCCGTCGGAAAGCGGACGCCTCAGCCGCGGCAGACGGGGGGGACGGACGAGATGGGCGGACGGGATGGGCAGACGGGCGACCACGGGACGGTTGGAATAGGGCGGTCGGGGAAGCAGACGAGGGAGATGGTCAGCGATCGGAGCAGTCAAGCGGTCGAGGCGGACGGCGATGTCGGACGCGGCAAACGGTCCAGGCGAATGCTGCGTCTGCTAGACTTGCGAATGTCAGCGGACGCTGCGGACACAGCGTCCGCGTCCGAACGTCCACGGTCGAACGTCCGACCGTCCTGTCAACCCTGGGCAAAACAATTAAACTTTTCTTTTAAAAAACAACTTTTCTTTCATTGAAATGCAACTACTAGGCATTTCATTATTCAAATTTGCTAAAGCATTAGTCCAATTTTCATTCAATTTTTTCTTATAGTTTGATGTGAATAGTGAAGACTGTAGAGAGGATTGTACATTGGAAGTTATTTGAATGTATCAATGTACTTGCTTGACAATTAAGGATCATTGTAGCACCACCTTGAACTATTCTTTAAATGTTTGTGTAATAGCAACAACTCTCTTTCTTTCAAAAAATATATTTGCTAAAAAAATAGCAAAATGACAAAAATTATACTATTCAATAAATAATTGTCAAGTTGTAAAATACATATCCACAATGAACATAGTTATGAGGAATTCCATAATTGAGTGGTAATACTGAAATGGTCTCACCAAAATATACACCAAGATAAAGTGACCATGGTTTAGTTCACCATAGACAATAAATGTCATATAAATGACTTTCTTAGATACCTTAAAAGGAATATTATAAGTGCATCCAAAAATCTAATCATTTTTTAATGTACAACATTGGTAATAGTCCTTGTCCCTATAATAGTTATGATACAAGCATACTTATCCTAAAAAGAAGTAGGAACCCAACACACAACTTATATAAATAGTACATAAATAATGTACTAATCATATATCGGACTAGTGGAGCTAAAACATACCAATTACAGAATTACTACTTGTAATGAGTCCATCAAGACAAGGTAGTTACACACCATCCCTTAGTTAATATTAGGATTACAAATAATTCTTGAAATTAACATATTTCCAAGATACACAATGACAATGAGCTCAAAAGAGAGAAACAAAATTAATTAACCAGCCCCCATCAGTCCCAAAAAATGAGAGATGTTCATTTCTTTTTATAAAAATTATGAAGCCCCCCTCCAACTATTGATCTCTAAAAATATGGATATATGAATATACAGATATGGATATATAGATATTTATATGGATATGTATACATATTGAGATATGTATTGGAATATTGGGATATATCCCATATTCATTGTCAAGTTTTATTGACTTGTCAAATTATAAAGAAGAGGAGAAGAAGGGAGGTGAACTGAATAAGATCTAATTTAAATTATTTTTAATTGGGGGAGGTGAAGTGTGGGGGCTAAATAAAATTTAATTTATAATATCTTTGATTGGGGGAGGTAAATTATGGAAACAAAATTAAAAAAAGGAAACCAAATCTTGAGCTCATTGTGACAGTTTCTCACAATGAGCTCAAAAGAGACACTTGTGTCTCATACATTGTGTCTTTTGTGAATAGACTTCTCTGAACATTTTTGGAATTAATAATTGTAAAATTTATACTTATAAGGACTATGGATGGTAATTTTAGTACATCAACATGGCTTAGCAATGATTATGCATCAAATGACCAAATTTGATGATCCCAATCAAATTCGTGTAAGACAGAATAAATTTGTAAAAAGGAGGAGAAAAAAAATAAAAAGTTGCAAAAAGAAAAGAAGACAAACATCAACAAGTAGAGGCATGTGTGGCAAAGGCTCTTCAACAAGAGCAAGTCTATGCTTAGTGCAAAGCAAAAAAGCCAAGAATGTAGTAGATCAATTGTAGGTATAGTAATTGAGGTAGCAAAAATAGTAAAGAGAGTAGGGGGAAATAAACACATCCCTTGCAATGTAAAAGCGATGGGAGTCAAGTGAATAGTATGGTAGTTTTTTTTTCTTAACTTCAATGCCATTCCCACCCTTTGCATCTTTTTTATAACACATGCATACTTACCAACAATTTTTCACCTTTTTGCACTCAACATTGCCATTGACACCACAACCAACATTTCCCTATATGAATCCTACAACCTACTTTTCAACATTAATGTACCCGCAAAATCTTCAACCATGAACTTCCACACTACAAGCAATGGCTTTTGTAGCTACAATGCAAGTTGTAGCACAAGTGCAAATTTATAAAAATTTGGTAGCATTGGGGATGGGTGGGAAGTTGAGTGAAATGAAAGAGACTTCAAAATGGATTGTAGTACCATTGAAGGTTGAATAACAATAGATCTTCACAAATGGGGTTATTATCAACATGACTACTAGCTTTAAGACTATTAAATCCTTATTTTTAATTAAAAATAAAATTGGTTGTGATAGCACTTTAGGTTTCAAAGTGCCATGACACATGCCCATCATTTTGTGTGCCAAACGCTGTAGGAAATAATCTCTAAATGAGCAGTTTTGAAAGACTGACTCTATACATTGGATATAAGTCTAAACCTACTTTTGGCTTTCAAAATTTATAGTAATTTCAATTTAAGCAATAAAATTATCAATTTTTTTGCAATCCCCATCATTTCCATCTTTGTACATAAAAAAATATTTGTTTTGCTTAATACTATATGTTGAAGTGAGATTCATTAGGCCTTCTATGAAATCATTTCTTTTTGCATTGAATTTCTTTTTATTAATTAGATTTAGAATTTCCAACATTTTGTTTGACGAGATTTGGAATATTTTGTGACCTTTATTAGCAAGGTCTTTTAGCTTTATTGCAATATTTAGGCTTTACCAAATGTTTCATAACCTTTAATAATAAGGTGTTCCAACTTTGTAGCGGCACTCAAACTACACTAGCTACTATTTGCAAGGCTTTACTGATAGTTACAGGTATTCACAACATAGTATTCAATACTCATGAATTTGGTACTCTTCAACAAATACTTAGAGCCTGTGATTACCAAAAAATTAGCTTGTTTACAAGATGTTGATGTTAGAAGAAGACAAGTATAAGTATCATAACATCAATGGAGTTCATTCTATTTTGCATTTCTTTGAAGGAATGTGTTGAAATTTGCACTTATGTAAATTGCATGTAGAATTATTGTTGTTGTGTCTTGAAATTAGCTTAAATTTTGTCAATTGTAGATGTTATTGCATACAAGGTAAAGATGCATAGATGTAGATCTAAAAAATAGTTCTTGCCAATTTTTTTTGCAAGAAAATAAGAAGAGTGCAAAAAAAAGAATCTTCCAAGAGTAATGATGAAGAAGAATGTGTAAAAGAAAATTTTGGTAAACTTGGAATTCATTCCGGGTTTAGGGTTTGTGGAGATTGCATTTTTCCATTATAGCTGGCATGTAGGTTCTTCTAATAGGATTTACAAGGCCAATTAGTTGTAAAGAACATGAAGCATAATTGAAAAAACTTTTATCTATTGTTTTTCAACAACTATCATAGAATCATTCACTTATAGATATTGCAATTGTAAAAAAGCAACTTAGAAGGCCTAGAAAATAATGTTTGAGATGAGTGAACAAATGCCCAATGACTTCATTAACAATGTGAACGTCAAGAAACAA
The DNA here is from genome assembly GCA_963969395.1 of Pseudoscleropodium purum. Taxonomy (NCBI): domain Eukaryota; kingdom Viridiplantae; phylum Streptophyta; class Bryopsida; order Hypnales; family Brachytheciaceae; genus Pseudoscleropodium; species Pseudoscleropodium purum. The sequence continues at coordinate 33,592,967 of OZ017795.1, forward strand.
CATGGTAGGCCTTGTAAGTTACGAGAGACTATTGGTATTGAACAAACATCCTTTGACTTTCTAGAAGTTGAGAGGCCTCAAAAAATAGTATTTGAGACAAGTGAGCAAGTGCCCGATGATTCCATCAATAATGTAAGCATTAAGAGACAACATGGTAGTCTCATAAGTTACAAGAGACTATTGGCACTTGAACAAACATTCTTTGACCTTCTAGAAGTTGGGAGGCCTTGTGAGATGCTGTAGATGACGCTTATGACTATTTTGATGCCTTTTATAATTTGCAAAGGCATTACAATCAATGCACAAGAAAAAAAAAGATAATAAAAAAATTAGTTCACTTCAAATAAATGGTCACTCATTGCAACAACTATTAAGCAATGTAGAAGTATTTCAAGAACATTGCACTACTTGAAAATAGCCCACAAGAGTTTTTTTAACATTGAGGTTGATTTTTTCATTTATTAGACTAGACATTTTCTTTGTTGAAATGAATAGGGTAGTTTAGGAATTGATTAATGAACTACAATGTATGTTTATTTGTTGCAAGTATAAAATCAAATTTTAGGAAGTAGATGATCAATAATCCATCAAATCTGTATGACTCAATATCTTCCTCTTTTTAGTAGAACAATTTGAGAAAGGTGTTGAGTGAATACCATTTCACAAACCTAACTTAGTATCTTCTTCAAATACAAGATTTTTGAAATGGTAAGAGACTTATAGTTTTAAAATAGTATATATATAATTTTAGACTTGTAAATTGTTAATCATCCAAAAGCTTAAGAATTAGTTTCTTACTTGCATATAGTTAAGATAGTTTGGACAATAGTGATGGTTTATAAGAGTGTGGTTCAATTTCATATGTACTTTGCCTAATATTTTGATTAAAATAAAATAATCATAATCATAATTTTTTTAATGGGCCAAACTAAGCGTCAAATATGAGAAAAAATGTTGGATATAGTAGAGTTAAAGTAAAAATTCAAAATAAATGTATCTTTGTAAAATATAAGATATATAAAACCTATGTGGTTTGTGGTTCCTTTTTGAGGAATATGTCAATGCATATTTTTGATGAATTGCAATTTAGGATAGTTCTTTATCCATGCAATGAAATTTTGTTTCATTTGTTTCACAAAAGAAAAGAAAATTTTAGGACAATTGAAAAGTTTATCGATAAATCACACATTTTGATTAAGCTCACATTTTGATTAAATTCATAAATTTATCAATCTATAAATAAAATTTTAGGACGTTGATGTTTGTAGCATTTTTCATAACCTGTTTTGAACAGTTAAGTAAATTTTTCAATAAAGTGTACATATTATAAATTAGAATTAAAGGTGTGCAAAATAAATCTAAAATTTGCATAGGTTGCTTTGTGTGAAGTTACAAATCTTTAAGAGTTGTAGACCTAAAGGCTTGAGCTAATGAGTCTCTAAAATTCTCCGCTGTGTTGAATCATGTAATCTTGTTTTATTAATACGCAATATTTTCTTGTATATAGGAATCTTGAACCAACTCTAGGATTGTTTGATGGACTTACCCAAAGCATCATAGCTAATTGGTTCAACAAAGAAGGAGCTATAAAGCCAAAAAATTTGCACTACTACGATTTGAGTGTTTTATCACTGCAAAAATATGATTGAGTATGACTAGTGACTGCTTATAGTCATATTTTTGGATTCCAAAACGTTTGGAAAAAACATGACTACAAATATGACTGCCAGTCATATTTTGCCTTTGTACTTCATGGGTGTATAGTATACATGTATAGGAAACGGCAAAATATTTCATAGGGAACCGCAAGGAACATATTTTGGGAACACCAGTCATATTTGTCAATCATATTTTTGTATATATGACTACATGTAGTCATATTTTATAGTCTCATTTTTGTAGGTTCAAATTTTTTTTGAAGTTTTTTTTTCAGGCAACCTAAAAAAATTGTATATAAATTATTGCTCAAAATTGTAAAATCCTAGCAATTGTTTTTTTGGGATCTTGAAATCCTAGCCATCATTTTTAGGGTTTTAAAATCCTAAACGCTACTTTTTTAGGGTTTTGAAACCCTAGTGGCCACTTCATTTGCTTCATCTTCTTTGTTTTTTGTTGCTTTTTAACTCTTGTTTCTTGTTTCTCTTTTTGTTTTTTGAAGTTCTAATTGTTGTGTTGTATTTTTGTTATTGTTGTTTAGTTGTTGCTTTTTAACTCTTGTTTCTTCTTCCTTCTTTTGTTTTTTGAAGTTTTAATTATTGTGTTGTTGTATTTTAGTTGTTGTTTAGTTGTTACTTTCTAACTCTTGTTTCTTCTTCCTTCTTTTGTTTTTTGAAGTTCTAATTGTTGTATTGTTGTGTTTTAGTTGTTGTTGTTTAGTTATTGAGGTTTTAGTTTTGTTTTTTTAGTTGTTACTAATATGTTGTTGCTTCTTACATCTTAGTTGTTGTTAGTTTGTTGTTTCATTGTTGTTGCTAGTTTGTCGTTGCTTTATAGTGTTGTTAGTTTGTCATTGTTTCACAATTGTTGCTAATTTCTTGATGTTAGTTAGTTGTTGCTAAGTAATTTTTTTTTTAATTGATGTTAGTTTGTTGTTAGTTAGTTAGTTGTTGTTTCTTAGTTTTTTATTTTTAGTTGTTGTTGGTTTGTTGTTGCTTCAAAATTGTTGCTAGTTTGTTGTTGTTTTTTAGTTATTATCTCTTAATTATTGCTTCAAAATTGTTATTTCAAGGTTGTTGTTTCAAGATTGTTACCTCAAGTTGAATCTTAACTCTTCCTTAATTGTTGTCTTTTAGACATTATTTCGTATTGTTTGTTATTTCTCGCCTCTTATTATCTTTTATTGCATCTTAACTTGTTTTATTCTTGCTTCTTATTGGTTTTTAGTTTTAGTTTTTGTTGCTTCTTGTTATATCTTAACTTTTGTTTCTTACTATCTTTTAATACTAACTTGAATAAAAAAAAAGATTCACTATAGTCATATGCTACATCAACCAAAATATAAACTTATTATAGTCATGTCCCATATCACTCAAAATATGACTCACCATAGTCATATTTCATATCACTCAAAAATATGACTCACTATAGTCATATTCTATTATTCCATATTACTTAAAATATGACTCACTACAATTATATTCCACGTCAACCAAAATATGACTCACTACAATCATATTCCATATTACTCAAAATATAACTCATTGTAGTCATATTCTACATCAGCCAAAATATGACTGCAATGAGTTGTATTCCACGTAGAATTTTTTTATTTTGCCTGGGCAGCTCATAAAGAAATCAAGCCTCCAAGGATAGTCAACATACATGCCATGTTAGCAAAATACGTTTAAAAATGGTTTATTATACTTCCAAATCCAAATGATTTCAAATATGACTCACCAGTCATATAACTGAAAGTGAATGACTCAACCCAGTCATATCGCGACCATCTATAGTGATTTATGCTTGAGTTACATTTCTTGATTTTGTAACTCACTGCCGTCATATTTTGCAGTCATAAAACAATCATTTTCTTGTAGTGTTGTCACATATTTAAAGATACAATATCTTTGTATCTTCATCTTAGCATAAATCTCCTCTTTCTTCAAGGTCTAATATACTAAAAGAGATATGTGATATGCTTATTGCTATGAGAGATGTAGAACAATCATTAAATGCAAGAATTATATAACTTGTAATTTAGGGAGTGTTTTCTTCTCATGCACTAAAGCTATTGTAGTCTGAATTTTTGCTATCTTCACAAAACATCCAAGACTATAGTATAGAGGTTCTTTATAATCTAAGGGAATGGTCAAATAGTCTATTGTTTTGTAGCTAGAAGTCACTTGTGAGTCAAATTGTTATGGGATTTACTTTGCAATTTTACTATAAAATCAATTTTGCACTTTTATCTTCCAAGATTGAATTTAGTGGTTAGTCCTTTAAATAATGCTATGGATGCATGAATGTTGTTTCAATCCTAACTAGTATCTACAAAGGGAATCATGACAATTTATCTTATGCATGCACTAATCAACCTCTAAGTGCAATAATATATATAGTATAACAATAATTCCTTAATTATTGGTGATAAATTTATCTTTGCAATTGACAATTTGACCAATTGCTACTTAGCTAGCCTAATTACTATTTAAATGAGTAGGAAACCAGTCCTAGTTCTAATGGCAATTTGTCTTTAAGTAATGCAAGGGGAATGAGTGTGTAATGCAAGCTCCATTCTCAAACCTTGCACATTTCTAGACAATTAGTCCATAGTTCTCCAATTATCAAAATAAAAGGATAAATTTTCCTTTATTTATAACTTGTCCATCTATATACATGCACTCATAATTCAAAGATTTAAGACAAATAGCCTTAGTATAAATTCTAACATTGCTCTTTATTCTAGTGATTTCAATTTGTTGTTGGAAATTATTTTTTTACTATCCATTCAAGGATACTTTAATTTCCACTATATTTATTTAAATATAACAATTCAATATATTCATGATTTTAAATTTAATAGAATCAGTTTGACACATACGATTTAATTGAAATTAGACATTAATTAATATTGGTTTTACATACTCCCATAATTTTCAATCAATTAGACTTTCACTCACTTTTTATAGAAATTTCTTAATCTGTCAATTGGCCTTTTCACACACATACAAACTTATGTAAACTTCACAACCATCATTCATAGACAATTAGCCAATCCATCATAAAATATTCTCTCCAGTAGAGATTAACAACTTTATAGGCAATTTGACTCCAAAGACTAATCAAGTCACACAAAATAATTTCATTACATCAATTTAATTTCAAAACAATTTTTTTGGTTTAACTTGAATCTGCATACATCTTCAAGTCCTTCAATCATAGGTCCAATTTCCACTTTTACTACGACAATTTGACTAGTTCGCTATTTCTTCAACTTCTCACCCATTGGAGAAGCAAACAACATTGTATGTTGAATTAATTTATGACAAATTGCCTACTTCCCATAGGCTAGTTGCTTACAACACCACCCTCAATTACATTGGAATTCCTTTCCAAAAATCTATTCTCAAGGCAATTTGCTTACATACAAAATCACACTAACTCAATCATAGCTTTCAATAGATCAAGTAACAAATAGCCAGACAATTTTCTACACATACAATCATATTCATCAATGATAAGAGAATACAATCAAATAACCAACACATAATTCAAATACATAATGGAGTAATTCCAATCACAAGAATACAATCAATTAGCCTTCAACAAGTTTAACACATGACCAATCCCTAGTCTCAAATTCTACACAATCAAATTGCCAAACTTCAAACAAAATGAATCCAATCACTAGATTCACTTAACACATACAAAATACAATTTATCAAATTCACAAAAATGATTCAATCATTGGATCTTACTCACGCAAGCCAAATTGACTCTCACTCAACAATTTAATCCAATCTCTGGATCTTATTTACAATATAGACAAATTGCCAATCTGCAAATAGATTTATCCAATCGTTGGATTCAAACAACAAACTTATAAACACAATGCAATTTGCCAAACACACAAGAAGAGATTCAATCTCTAAATCACATACAATTACACACACTAGGGCAAATTGCTAATAGACTAGAAATTGTATTGAAGAAAAATATTAATACTATAGTAGACAAGTTGATAGTATAAGAAGCTCAAGAGAGTGAGAGAGAGAAATCCATGCCAAGTTATTCTACTGCATGCACGACTGATCATCCAAAAAGGTTCTAAGTCAATTAGCCATTGTTCAAATCTTCACAATTTGTAAGGTTTCATATCCAAAGTCAATTAACCTCTATTTACTTTACTATAAAGGAATTCATATGACTATTTGTCCCTTTTTATACCACTAACAACAATTTGTCAAAAAAAATGAAAATGTAACAGTTTACAGCTATTTGAAAATTTTTAAATGAGTATGTAATGGACATGAAATTTTTTAAAGCATCAATTGAAGTGGAGCTATAGGCATGCAACCATAAGTATGTAGAAAACTTTCTTTAGATTGGAAGGGTTAAAGAAGAATGATGTCTTTTTGAATAGCTTATCTTATAAGCGCTATAAGAAAATCTTGTTTTAGGTGACAAATTGACATCAAAAGAAACGGATTTTAGGTGACATCCAAGGTGACATAAAAAACAAACCCATGTTTTTATGTCAAAAATGATGTCCATTGATGTTATATTGGACATCATTGTTGACATAAAAATATGTGTTTTTTTTTTCAATGTCACCTAAAATCCATTCCTTTTGGCATCAATAAACTTTGGTTTCTTATAATGAAGGGCTTAATATGATATTCTACTAGCTTTGGTAGTAATTAAACATAGATCAAACTAATAAATGCCATCTCCTACACTACCTAAAGTGTTGGCAATTTTGTGTATTTTGCTAATATTTTATTATATATTATGAGCTAATTTTTTCAATATTGTTTCAATATTCATCTTGTACCAATGGCCAAAGAAAGGACTTGGGAAAGAAGGGGATTTAAGGACATTAGAATTATTGGCATGAAGGACAAACCTTCAAGTCACAACATCTATTTCTATAGCAACTAATGGGACTTTATTACCGATGCAAATTATCTTTACAAGTAAAATAGTGAAATGTTTGTCAAAGACTCATTTGGCAAAACTTTGCTTAAATTTTGGTTTTCAATTTATAATGACTAAAACACATTGGTTGAATTTCAATACTTGCCTGAAAAATAAAAAATGATAAGGCTTATTAATTGTTGGTCAATTCACAAGCCTAATTCATAAGCCTAATTCATAAGTCAAAACAATTTTTAAATTGGATGAAGGTACAATATCCTTTTATAATGTTCCATTCATTCTTGCAAATTGTACATCAAAGCTTCAACTTGCTGATGTGATTTTGCAAAAGCCACTTAAATTTGGCTTCACTTTGCATTTCAAACGATGGTCTACTTCTTGTATCAAAGAACAAATAGAAAGTACAACTAGACACATTGAATTGGATTTGAGTATTGGAACATTGTGAGAAAAGTTATGCACCTAGTTATTTGAAGCTTAGAAAACAATTGGAGTGTAAACTGCCATGATTATCAAGGGATGACAAAAATGAGGACTATTTAAAGCATTTGAGAGAGATTTCCAAATACAAGCTATGGAAGCAAAGACCTCAACTTATTATTTGGTGCAAGGTCAAATGTAGATGATGGGTGTGAAAAAGAGATTGATTTGAATGACCAAGATTTAGAGGGATTGTTTGAGGACTTTGATATTTTGGATTTGATGGCCATTTGTCACTATAAATGTAATGCTATATATTATTTATAGTTGTACACCATGCCATTCCATTATGTATTCCATGATTTTTTTTATATCTATAAGTTAATAACCTTTTTAGAGAGGGAGAGAGAGAAGGTTTCATTTTTCATCAATTGTTTCTTTTGAGAATTCACATTATTTTCATTAATATTTTCTGCACTATTCATCTATGCCACATTATAATTTTTGATAATTTCATTACATGTCGTATTTATTTATATTTTGAATTATTTTTTAACCCTTAAAGGACTTGAAAGCCCCTTGCGACCGTATAGTATATTATGAATTTGGTGGTATTTGATAAAAAAGCATTGGCCAAATACTTTTCAATGCAAAGTCTATTAATGATCATGATAGTACTCAAATAACAATGTATCACAAATTATATACTAAACCACAATTGGAGAGTTATTAGGCTAAATACAGGTTGTATAGAGAGACCCCAAGGGCCTTTCCAAGGTTAATGAATGTAACCCGAACTTAGGATACTACTCCAGATCATGTCCAGAATTGCTTAAGTGATCACTTATGGGTGACTCCACCTTAACTTATCTCTCAAGATTTTATTTGGAATCTTGAGATGAACAGACTCTCAAACGAAGATTGGATTTATTTCTCTCTCTATCACTCTTAACTTAATCGAAAAAAAAAATCACTGACGGGAACTCGGTGGCCCGCATCCCAAACTGTTTTTGGCAAATCCCTCGAAACCCTAAAACTTCATCACTTCCGACGTAGTCCACATTCCCAGTCTCCTTACGAAAGCACACTCTCCCAGAAGATCGATTGAAAAATATCGACTCCTCGGCCTCAATTGCACATACTCTTGGAGCTTTTTTTGCAATCCGAGCTCCTCTACACAGTCTCTACTTTTTGTTTTTGGACCAGAATCGTTGGCAACCATGCAGGCGGTGCGAAGCTTGATCGCCAGGCGCCTGGCCGGAGCCCCGAGCCGCGGCATGGCGACTCGTTCCGGAGCTCGTGAGGATCTGGTTTGTCTTCCTTGCTCGCTCGCTCGCTCTCTCTCTTCTGGTTTCGAATTTCAACATTTTTCTTATCTTTTGGGAGTATTTTGACGAGTTTTGAGATTGTAGGGTTTTGGAATGGCTATGACTGGGAAAAGAATTGGCTTGCTCGCTAGTAGAATGTCCACCTTCGTGTTATCTTGTTTGCGGAGCTTGTTCGGGATTCCTCTGTCCTGTTTCACTCATTTTTTGGACGATTTATTTTTTAATTCTTTGGAATGTTAATATCATGTATTTCTTTCTAAATTCATGCCGGATTAGTGTGGTGAATGACTGATTCTCGTTGCTAATATCTTAGGTTAGAGGAGGGTAAGACGGAGGGTGATTCTCTTACATGGTGTTGTTCCGTTGAGGGCTTTCTATGTAAACCCTATATTCTTCAGTTCAGAGAATCAAGTGTGACTGGGAGCACATGATGTTTCGCATCTGTTGCATTCCTTGGTGTTAGAATTGCTCAGGTGTAAGCAAATGTCGAAACGTTCAGAAAGTGCTAAAGATCAGTTCTCGTTTGATGGATTATTTTGTCCCTTCATGCACGAGGTAGACCTCATCTATCCACAAACTCCCTTTTAAATTGATGGTTTTTTTATCGTCAATGGAATGGACCCTGGGCTTGAATTTTGACGAGTCTTTGTCTATGCAGTTGCTTGCAAAAGATCCAGCTCTTAACAAGTACCACTCAGTGAAGAGAACGGTTACAGCAATGAAACGATTCGGAGACGTTCTCGTGATCCTTGTTGCGGCAGGTAAAATAGATCTCCCTTTTCCTAAATTTATTCATATTTTTGTATGATTTCACGCATTTCATTCTGGGGATTTTATTACAGGAAGTTCTGGTTTCAAGGTAAAGGATATTTTTTGCGTCACTTTAAGCATTTTAACATATTCTAGAGTTTTGAGATATCACCATTGAGCTGTGGAGACATCACTTTGGGTGTAGAAGTCAAATCTGTTAAGATCATTTTATCACAGTATGAATTTCTTATGCAATTTTAAAGTGGGAGGTTGTTGACCACTGTAAATGTAGACAACCCCATTTTCATTTAAATCAACGATTATATACATTTAATATGTCATGCTTACACCACTTGCTCATTAGTCCAAGTCCAAGTTGCTGTTGGTAACAGAGTTCAGTATAGATGATGTTATGAGTTTGCCGACAGTTTTAAGTATTATCTACCTTAGTAGCCACGTCAAACTCCGCAGCAGTTTAGGATTTGACCTTGCTATCAACGATATGTCGTCATCCATGTTGTCGTTCAAGGTGGTGTTGATTGCTGCTTTGATATTATACTTTGTGTTGGTGATAGGAGAATGACCTCTCTTAGGGTCTCTCGTTGCAGGTGCTGTGTACGAGATTACCTGGAGGGTTCAGGAGAGAAATGCCGCCCAAGCTGAGGAGTCTAACAAAACAGTAGTTGCAAGCCAAAGTGCTGAGTAAAGGAAGATCACCCACACGTAGCTTTGCCACAGCATTTTCTGGCATGTAGATATTAATAAGCCTTGAAAGGCATGCTCAAGGGAGAAGCAGCATTTAATGCCGGTCACTTTTGTCCACTCTTTTCATAATGTAGTTGGAGTCCAGTGTTTTGTTGCTGCCAAGCAGGCCCAGTGGTTACATATTAGTGTCTCGGTAGGAGAGCACATTTGGTTGAATCGCCTTTGCAGACGGCTCTTGTTTGAAGAAGGTACACTGGTTTGCTCATCTCCAGCAAGAACATTTTGAGGTTATATGCATGAATTGGTTCTTGTGCATAACACTCTTGAAAGGAGCTGTGAATGTAACACTTTGAGGAAGATCAACCTATCTGAGATACATTGATTTTCTGATATCTTCTTTGTTTGGCATATATCTTCACACCTTGAGAGTTACAAGAAATCAGCGGTACTCAACTAGTTATAATATATGTAAGTTAACATGTAATATATCTATTGTGCATCTAATGTAAACCATGGAAATGGCAAGGTGCTAATTTGTGTCTGATCACCACTTTTTGTAAGGTTAGGTCCCAAGCCTAAATTTAGGAAGCCTAAATTTAGGAAGAAGACAACCTAATGTGATTAAATTGCATGCAATTACATCTTGCTGTCATTTCAATACAAGTACAAGTACAATATTAGTTCAAACACAATTTAGAATAGAAGTAAACTAGGGACCAAAGGTAAGGTTACTTTGGAGATAACTTTGCTTTGTAACTTATTTCTTGACATATTTGTATTATGAATGTAGTTTATTTATGTTGGATATTAGAGTGTAGTTTTTGAAAATCTTTGTGAAGAACTTTTACAAAAAATTAGTTTGTTTTTCTTGTTTCTTAATTACACAAATTCCATTATTTTATAGTATTGAATTTTGTGTACTATCAAATAATGCTTTATAATCCACATTGCATATAACATCTTTTTTGGTAAATTCTTGAGAGTTTTTGAAGTAGTATTTTATGATCAAGGCTAGCAAAAAATATTCTAAAAACAAATATTAGATTTTGTGAAAATTATCATTAAAAAAATTTGTATGGAAGTAAATAAATTGTATGAAAAAATAAACCTTTCTATTTTTAAGCATTTGTCAAATTGCATTTACTATATTGAATTACTTATTAGATAGGGATGTTGTTTATGACCATTGCATATGCTATTTAGGATTTGATAGAAATCATTGCAACAACTATAACATATATAGACAATCATTTGTAGGTAGTAGTCGCTATAGGAAATATCTTGTAAACTATGTAGTATATTGTAGTCACTTATCTGTAGTAGGTGGAAAATTTGTTACAATTGCAATAAATACATTCAAGTAAGATATAAGGTATTTTGCAACTTCAAAGGTGGTCAAAATACCATACTAAATTAAAACATATTTATACTTCATAATATCACCACATGTAATTGTTGTGGTTTATATTGTATAAAATATTTAAATTAGTGGATGCATTATTTTTGGCTCAATATTTTAGGATGAGAGACTTGTAATTCTAATAATAGTACGTGGGTGTAACTTTCATGAGTTCATTGACCAAGCTATACAAAAGAATTATATGGTCAACTATTTGTGTCGTGTGAGTGTAATGGAGAGATCATGCAAATAGTAAATGTCATTTTATTAAGAGAATTCAACATTTCAATTGAATGAACCATGTAACAATGTGTTGTTAATAGATTGCAAAATCTCAAATATACACTCTTGGAATGAATTATTAAAATTGAAAATTTGGAGAAGACTTTGGTTGAAGTTGAAGTGGCTTTACATTAGAAAGCATTTCATGAGATCAATGGTGGAGCTTGAAAAACAAATATGACATTATTTAAAACAAAAAATAATATGAATAGTATTGGCATAAGAAACTTCAAATTTGTCACTGGATTTTTACAATTTTAAGGGGAGCTTGAATCAATTAGAACTAGTAATGAATTTAACCAACGATCTAAATCGATTGGTGATTTGGATGTCAAATTTTTAAATCATTGGAATCATAATCTAATTTGAAGACCTTATTTTTATATGATATTGAGATGTTTTAAGACTAAGTTGGATTCACAAATTCCAAATAAAACTTTATATATAACTACAATTCTTATCAATTCAATTTTTGCCACTTAGTCATTGAAGAAATCTAGTTGGATTGATTTAAAAGACTTAGGGTATAAAATTTAGGTCTTGAAGCTAATAAATTCATAATTCCTATTCAAGTCTTCTAAAATCAAGTAATATTTAGAAGAATACTACTAAATATTCTATAACAAAATTGACCACCCATGCTATTTATTGTAATTGCATAATAGATGTATTACATATAACTTACTTATACAATAGATGTAGAAAATATGACTTTATAGATCAAACTTTAATTTTGACAAGATGAGACCTATTACTAAGGTAGATCAAGATTTAACTCTAAGAAGATGAGATGTGCCTCTAAGGTTGTCAACCAAAAATGATTCAAATTTTGAACCAATAGGTGCATTTTTCATCTCTACATTAATCTTGAAAGTCATCCATCAACCACTTCTTAAGGTTAAGACAACATCTTTATTGGGCTAAGACAAACTTAGTCTAACTTGTCATATCATGACAAAATGTGGGTCTTAAATCTTGGTCTTTTAAAGCATCTTTTGTACTAGTGATTAACCTCTAAATGCCTCAGGCACCATATTTTAGTGTTGGCTTGACTTCGAAGTGAAATAAAATCTTACCAAAGCATTCTATTTTAGATATTTTCTTTTTTAGTTGAATACCCTTTAAAGTTTGATTTTGAAAAAAATTGTTTCTTGATTTTTCCATTGAAGATTTTGTGCTAAATATTTTATTGTTAGATTTTTTAGTATTATAAGCTCTTGGAGATGAACCTCAAATACACTAGATCTTTTGGAGGGGGGGGATAAAAAATTGATTTTAGACAATTGTAGAATAGATTTTGAGAAGCCATATTTAGATGAAGGTTATGCATGTTGTGTCTTGTAGTCTCATATTTTTTTTCATGACCTCAATTGTAGTTCAGACATTTAAAAAGTAGTTAAAAAAAGACTTCAAATCAATTTTGTAATTTTAACATCTTCTTGATCAAATATTATAATCTTTCAATCTATAAGTGATACTTTTATGTTTTCTTTTCTAATGTGATTCATAATACATTTAGTTTGAATTTTTACAATTACAATTTTAAAAAACTTGATAATACTTACCAGAATTTAGAGTTTTTGTTTAGTTTTGAGCAAACTCCAAGAAGCTCAAAAACAATCTTGGACATTTGGGAGTTAATGTAGATTCTCCCTACTCACATAGAATTGAAAAGATTATGAAACTAAGTGAAGGCAATTCCAAGTCTGCAAAACTCGAATATTCTTTTTGGATTCCTATACAACATGGACGGAAGTTTCACTCTTTATCGTCCACATTTTGCAAATTTCATCCATCCATGTTTATGGATATAAAGAGCGTCATCACTCCCTTAAAGCTAGTTGCACTGTGCACTGCCCCGAAACAAATCAAAAACACACACCTAACGCAAGTTTCAGACTTCCTGATCAGATCGCAACGCACGATCCTGTGGCTTTGCGTTGAATGCGCCTTGCGTTATCTTATCGCAATTGCCGGAGAGGCGAAACGGAAGTCTCGGGAGTGACAATGCCTTGTGTGTTTGACACAACTGAAGTTAGGGTTCGAGAATAGCCTGTGGATTTCCGAAACTACCGTTCCAAATTTTCAAACAAAATGATAATCGTGGTGCGTCGCTCCGTCGTTCCGAAGCATTAATCCGAGTTTTTTACATTTCCATGGTGAGAAATTCTCACTTTCTGTTAAGCGAGGCAATTCGGTAGCCATGTTTGACATTGTGAGGGTTTTGGGGTTTTGGTTGATTGAGTAGAGTTTTGTCAATGCAATAGTTTGTCCCGGTTAAGTTTCAGCGTCCGTGCGTTCGTATTGGTTTCTTCTAGAGACAATTGCTGAATTTTGTGCTCGTCATTAATGTTTCAGTGTCTGAAGGTGATAAGGTCAATTACTTTTGGTTGTGCTCTAAATCTATTTGTGTTTTGTTCGTTAAATTCGTAATCATTTGCGATTGTTTCCGTGCTGATGAATTCGCGCGCTGGCAGAGAACTAAGTTTTCGTTTTGTCTCGGATGAAGGAAGTGACTGTGTTCGCATACAGTTTGCTACCAGTAATTGCTTTGAACTCTTGTTTTTCCGTCTTCACATTTTAGAGTGAGTTCATTTGGTAAAACACGGTATTTGATTGCATAAACGGAGTGCCGCTGGCTGCTGACTCTCATTCCTCGATGAGCAGATTGGTGAAGCAAGTGAATTGTTGTCACTGCAGTGATTCTGTTGCATCTTTGAAGATTCTGTGTACGATATGGAAGTGCGAAGTGCGCGCGAGACACGGGTTGCGGGTTGCGTGAGAAATGGTGCTCTTGAAACAGTGTAACTAGTTCATCTTTTCAGGTCTGAATTTCTTTCCGTTTTATTTTGAAATACGCTGCCATCAACATGACATTGTAGCACCGAAAATTATTGAATGGGGTAACTCAGAGAGGCAAACTACAGATGTCGGTTTGTAGTTTGCATCTGGAGCAGGTGTCTGGTTGCTTTTAACCGGCTCAAGTATGGTGGAAGATTGCTTAAATCTCCCGAGTTTCATCCCCTGGCATTCTTAGCTGTGAAGAGCTTCCAGCCATGTGAGGAATGTGAGGAATGTGCGTCGACGGAGTGAGTGAGTTGGATACGACAGACATTTGAGTTATGTTAAAAGGATGACACGAGGAACACGATTGCTACAGTAATTCGAAGCACAAGAGGTGGTATCCTTGGATGTGGAGCTCGTGCAGTTTTTAGGGCAACGACGACGTTTGTTGAAAGTGTGTTGCCGTGAACAGGTAATGCTTTGTTGAGGATGCGATATTGAGGGACGAATCGCAGCCGATTGACAAGGATGGATGCCCTTCGCAAACTCAGGAGCTTGGGCAGTAGAAAGCGTAGTTCTAAGGCCGAGGTGGCGAGTAGCAGCTCCCCGAAGGTTGAAGCTCCGGAAGCTGAGAAGAGCTCCAGGGAAGCGGAGAGGAACTCCAGGGAAGCGGAGAAGAGCTCCAGGGAAGAGGAGCTACATACAACAGGGCTCTCACCTATTAAGGTACGAACACCTAGTGAGAAAGGAGAGCATGGTGATGCAGAAAGCGTTGGCAGTGCGGACAGTTTTGACAGCGCTTTGGAAAGGATGGCAGCTTCTTCCATCACAAGCTTTGAACCCCCGAGTCCTGTGGGTTCCGTTGACGCTCGGTCTCAGTTTGAAGGTGGCACCGTGGAGGGTATACCAGAAAGGGAACAAGGAGGAAACTTGTATGCTGAATATGACGACGACGACGACGACGACGACGAGGAGAGCGAGGAGGAGACTAGTGGTAGCAGCTCGGAGTATTCCTCCAGCGCCAGCAATACGGAGGATGAGTTAGACTACACTGGAGCATCATCTGTGCGGGGGGCAAGGCCTGTGAGGAGTGAAAAAGATCATGGTAAGGGCGAGACCTAAGGGGATTTTCTTCTTGGTATTTGAGGTTAACTAAAGGGGCCAAAGGACCAATTTGTGCTTCATCAAATTTTTTGTCGCTTTGGAGTAGTTCACTTTTCATTTATTCTAGTAACATGCTGAACTATATTTTTCACAATATGATCGTTAAAGATTGGTCGCCTAATAACCATGAAACCTTGGCCTTTTAGGGTTTAAGATGTTGCTGTGATCAGCTGACGAGGGATTGTTTTCTGGTGGTTTACAGAGGAGGATGAGGCAGGTATGGAGGGTGATTATGAGGAGGCACATGATGGAGGTATAGATTTGGCTTCGGAGGAACTGGAGGACACTGCCTCTGGTCGAAGAATGGAGAATCCCGAGTCTAAGGTTTCGTCAAGGGATTTGACCTCCGGTTTGGAGAGGACAGTCCCTCGCCAGGAGTCCGCTTCAGCCGAGAACAATGATGATGAATTCGTTGGCGAAGCCTCAGTGACCGAGTCAAAGTACGACGACCACGAAGATTCACAGGAGGGTCACGATGTGCAGGAGGAAGAGAAGATTATTGAAGTGGCCAGGGAACATAATTTAGGAGAAGGTGAAGAAGAAGAAGTAGATTCCTTTGCTATTAAGGACGAACTACCCAAGGATGTTGCAGAGGACCGGAGTGTGCTTGCTATCCCAGCACATCCTACCCTGGGGAGGTCAGAAAGTGGTGATATGGGCCAGACAGAGCAGGTACAATCAAGCTCGGGAAATTTTGGAAGGTCAGACTACTCGGGTGAGGAAGGTGACTCGGATGGCGATGCCGAGGATGAGTATTATGACGATGATGAAGATGATGAAAATGATGAAGATGAAGACTATGATGATGGTGGTGATACAGGTGCCAAGGCGCAGCTAGACAAGGCTGGACTATCTGGTAACACTGAAGTGTTCATCTGTTGTTCAAAAGCTTTAGTGTCTAATCTCATTTCAGCTTGCAATTTCTGCATCATATGCACTCGTGATCCCTACGCTCAAACTATTTGATGTCATCTTTTCTTTTTTTTGCCCCATTTGACTTTTTAAGGGTTTTATTCTTGCAAGTTCTTCCACTTGACGAGATACTAACTGAGCTATAATTCTCTGTTGTAGGATCTGGACATGAGGATGCAAACAAGCCGTCTATGGGTGCAGCTGGACCCTCATTGCCCTCTTTGCCCAAACGACCAACTAAGAAAGCTGTTTCAGCAACGGACACGGCTGGTAGGATTACGCAACATCCCACTGCTAGCTCGCCAAACCAGCTCGCATCCACCACCGAAGAGACCACAGAAAATGAAGGCAATGATACGCGCGAGAAGCTTCAGAACATCAGGGTCAAGTTCTTGAGGCTTGCTCATCGTCTGGGACAATCTCCACAGAACCAGGTTGTAGCTCAAGTGCTGTACCGCCTAGGATTGGCAGAGTCGTTGAGGGGCAGTGGCACACCGAACCGCACGGGAGCTTTCAGTTTTGATCGCGTCAATGCCCTGGCAATGGAAGCGGAGGCAACACACCAAGAGGAGGATCTCGACTTTGCATGTACAATACTGGTGTTGGGGCAGACGGGGGTTGGGAAGAGTGCAACCATCAACTCCCTCTTTGATGAGCGCAAGTCTCTGACGAGTGCTTTCAGTCCGTCCACAAAGAAGGTCCATGAGATTGTGGGGACTGTGCATGGTATTAAGGTACTAACGGATTCCGCTCTTGTTGTACATGCTGCTTTTCTTAGCCCTTAAAAAGTCCTAGGAGCCCGAATAGACCTCATGTTTTCTTTAACGGCCTTGAGCAGGTCATATGGGAACTGGCTTTTGTCCAATTTAAAACTAAATAAAAATCGACTAACTCATGCAATGTTCTCACTGATATAGAATTTGGCTCCATCTGAATTTCACAATGTGGTCAATTTAATCGGTCAATTTCAAACGACGAATCCTTGATCTTTTAGGGGTTAGATTGCCATGAGAGTTGTTGTGACGGGCTTGATTTTGATACTGGTTCGACGGTGTACCATGTACCTTTTTTTCACAGATGAGGGTGATAGACACACCAGGGCTTCTCCCTTCTACGGGAGAGCAACGGCACAATGAGAAAATCATGGGACAAGTAAAGAGGTACATCAAAAAATCGTCCCCGGACATAGTTTTGTACTTTGACCGTCTGGATATGCAGAGTCGAGACCTCGGTGACGTGCCTTTGCTACGTACTATCACTGACGTATTTGGACCTGCGATATGGTTCAATGCCATTGTGGTGTTGACCCACGCTGGTTCGGCGCCTCCAGATGGGCCGAATGGAGCTTCTTTGAGTTACGATATGTTTTTAGCACATCGATCTCATGTAGTGCAGCAGACGATACGACAAGCGGCGGGTGACATGAGGTTGTCGAACCCAGTGTCGCTGGTGGAAAATCACCCTGCTTGCAGAACCAATCGCAATGGGCAGAGAGTTCTGCCCAACGGGCAGATATGGAAGTCCCAACTGCTGCTCCTCTGTTTCGCCTCCAAGATACTGGCAGAGGCGAACACCTTGTTGAAGCTCTTTGAAACGGCAACTCCTGGGAAGCCATTTGGGCAACGGCCTCGCGTGCCACCTCTGCCGTTTTTACTCTCGTCTTTGCTTCAAGCCCGAGCCCAGTTGAAGATGCCGAACGAACTGCAAGGGGAGTCGGACGTATCAGATGACGATGACGACGAGGATGAAGAGGAAGATGATGAGTATGACGAACTTCCTCCCTTCAGGTATTGCTCTATTTTTCCTTAATTAGCAAGCACCTGTTTCCCCGATTATGCTTTTGCATATTTTATTGATGCATGCCTTTCATGTCAACATTACACGACCGTGATTCGGTGTAATTTCTATATATGGGGTTTTCCATGGGTCCTCCTTCTGCGCTTCACCTCTTTTATCGTAGGACATTTAAGCCCAGCTTCTCTTTCCAGAGAGCCTTGGCATTCCGTTGTAACGTTTGTTTTATCTTCAAGAGTGCGGAGTGTCTCTTCCTCATCAATGGACCATGTACACTGTTTCAGGCCGCTCTCTACAGAAGAGTTGGAAGATCTCAGTAAGGAGCAAAGGCATCAATATGCCGAGGAACTTGCTGATCGAGAAAGACTGTTTCAAAAGAAGCAGTATAGGGAGCAGATTCGAAGAAGGAAAGAGATGAAGAAGCAAGCAGCAACAAAGTCCGAGGAAGAGCTTCCCCAAGAGGGCCGCGACGTGGACGACGAGGCTGGACAAGCTGCTTCGGTTCCTGTCCCTATGCCAGACATGGCTTTGCCTCCCTCATTTGATTCTGACAATCCCACCCATAGGTACGTCTACACTATTTTACAACAACTCTTCACCAGTCCTATGCAATTTTCAGTTTCACTGGTCAGGTTTTGAATTAACCATTTATGTATGTTTTATTTTCTTTATTTTGCAGGTACCGGTACTTGGAGACTGCCAACCAGTGGTTGGTGCGCCCCGTTCTTGAGACCCACGGCTGGGACCACGATGCAGGCTATGACGGTTTCAACGCGGAGAAAATGTTCGTTGTGAAGGACAAGATCCCTGCTTCCGTTTCAGGCCAAGTGACCAAGGACAAGAAGGAAGCCCAGGTGAGCTTTGAAGCCGCGGCGTCTTTGAAGCACGGAGAAGGCAAAGTGACACTGACCGGGCTCGACATCCAAACCATCGGCAAGGACCTGGCGTACACATTGCGAGCGGAGACGCGTTTCAACAACTTCAAGAGGAACAAGACGACCGCAGGGCTGACGTGCACAGTGTTGAATGATACGATTGCGGCGGGACTGAAGCTGGAGGACAGGATTCTGATTGGAAAGAGGATAAAGATGGTGGTGAATGGAGGGGTGTTGACAGGAAAGGGAGACAAGGCGTTTGGTGGAAGCCTGGAGGCGACGCTTAGAGGGAAGGAGTACCCTCTAAGCCGCACGCTGTCGACTTTGGGGCTATCAGTGATGGACTGGCATGGTGATCTGGCCATTGGTGGGAACTTGCAGTCTCAGTTCATGGTGGGGAAGACGATGATGGTGGGAAGAGCAAACTTGAACAACAGGGGTTCAGGCCAAGTGTCGATCAGGGCGAGCAGCTCGGAGCAGCTGCAGATGGTCCTGATAGGAATCGTGCCGATTTTGAGGTCTCTGATCAACTGCCGTTTTGGATTGGGTGGTCAGTCCCAGTAGTGCGTTAGCTACGAGATAATTGGTGGCTGCCTAACGTTCCTGGCTTGCTTGCAGTTTCTGGATTTTCTGCAAATTTTTGTAGAGACTAATTCGGTGGCAGAGCAGAGGTAGATGCACGCATCTGAAGCTGGGGGCTGGGGAGAGTCAATAATACGATTGACATAGGATTGTCTTAGGACAAGGTTCGGGAGGTCTGTAGCTGCTGTAGTGTGGGGTTTCTGTAGCTGCGCTCTGGTGGTGCTCTGTATTGAAGTAGATTGGCGAGACTGGAGCACGGAGGGAGGGATAGGCATGGGATCTTGTAGCGAGTTTGGGTGACAGCAGAGTATTTCTGTTTCGGCCGAAATAGGGGATCTTAATATTGTAGTTGGAGAATTTTATCTGTATAGACATTGATTTTACAAAGGTGTGCTGCGGATTGAGAATTGGCGTTAACCCTTAAACGTCACAGACAGACAGCCCCTTGGCTGTTTTCTCAGTTTATTTTCTAAAATTGTGACGTTTCAGGGTTAATATGCAGCCATCCTTGAGTTTGATGACGAGATTATCTCTGGTCTGGTAATAACAAAGCTCTCACTTTGACTACTTTCTTATGCTGTGTGATATGCTTTTGAGAAGCGTGGGCTTACATTTCAATTGTTGCTACCACTGGTTCAGTTCCCTTTCAAAGTTGAGTAATAGCAGCATCACCTTAACCTGAAAGGACGGGCCACGGAGTTGAGTGTCAGAAACCCTTCCGCTCTATATATTCCCATGGTTTCAAATGGATCCTATATTAGTCAACAAAAACCCCAAAGGTCACTCTAGAAATCTCTAGAAATCATCTAAACCAATGTTGATCTAATAATTGTCACTAGAACATCAAATACAAAATTAGCTAAAAAAATATGAAAAATATGATAATTTCTCTATGGGTGTATATATCAAGGTAAATCAGCCTAAATTAGTCAATCATACAAAACCATCACCTACAAAATACACCTACTTCCAACTTGGGTGTACATCATTTACCAAAGGGGTGCAATTATTTTTTAATAGATAGAAATAGCTTGGTTTTAGATAGAAACCAAATGACTGTGGAATCCAACATGCAATGCAAGATAGTAGGGACAACAAAGATGGTTCAATGTAAATAGCTTGCTTACATAGACTTCATTGACAAATTCTAGGATTTTAATGAAGATTATATCTTTAGTGCAAGAAATATGTTTGAAGAGTTCTAAGGCATTTTTAGGAAACTTCACAAGTAGTTAAAGGTGGGAAAGAGAATAATCATTGGAGCAATTTTTTCAATATTTAAGATCCATCTAATACTAGGTTTCTATTTTCTATTTTAAAAACTTAAAAATCATACCAAATTTAGGTTTTGCCCCCTAAACATCGTAACATCTAGTGCCAGAAAGCATTGTTGCCTTTTCCCTAATGGAATGATGTGGAATATTCACATCATTTCATCCCCCCATTGGTAGCTATGGGGACACATTTCAAGAGGCTTAAGAATAATGAGAGGTTTACAACAAACTATTAGTAAATAAAACAATAATTAAAAGCAATAGAAGAGTAGTAATCAAAGAAATAAATGAAAAAAGGCAGTAAAAAACACAAATAATCAATAGTAATAAGTATTCATGGAGAGGACTCAAAGGTAGCAATAGTCAAGGCTACTAAATGTTACACTAGTTCTACTTGCATTAGATTTACATTACCCCCTGAAGTCCCATTAATTCCTTGGATAACAAATTAAAGATCAAGCAAGTTTTTATGATCTCAATTTTTAGTGCATTGTCTTGATACTTTTATAGAAGATAGAAAAATACATTAGCTTTGGTGGAATATAATTTTTATTTCAATCGGTGCCAAAGAGTAATAGATATGCTACAATAAGCCTAAATTATAGGTTGTCGGACAAAATTTTTTAATAAAACATTTGAGAAATTGTTTCTCATAGATTGTATTTTTGTCTATATGAAAAATATTGATTCATTCTATTTGGATTAGTAATGCAAAAAATTATGGAGCTTCTTGTTTTGTAGGCAATCCGAGAAACTTGTTGAGAAAATAAGATGTAGAATTCATTTTTTAACTTAATTTTCATGATTTAAAAAAAGGTACCAAAAGTTTAATATGATTGTTAGAACAATCTCACTTTGGGGATTAGTGTGTTTAAATTCCATCTTAGAGCTAATAACAACTTAATTTTTTTGAAATCTTATATTTGCATCTACCTAATAATTTTTTGAAGTACAAATATCAATTTTCTTTTTATTGAATTTTTTCTAGACTCTCAAAAAGTTCTGTATCATAGAAAAATTTTTATTCAAAATTCGTGGTGCAAAAATTTTAAGCTAAGAAGATTCAAAGTCTTATATTCCAGCTATGCAAAGTTAAATTTATTTTTTTCTTCACTTTAAATGCAATTATCTTACAATCTATATGGTCAAAGTTTCTAAAACTTCTTCGATACATTTTTGTACTAGCTTTTAAATGATTTTACTATGTTTCCAACTAGATTGTCCATTGAGCAATGAAAAGTACATACCATACAATAACTTTTTAACCATTTAGTAAAAAATTATAGAATTTTTTGGGCCTTAAAGCTACTCCTTGAGCACATGTCATGTTAAAATTTTTAATAAAAAAAACAAAGACTCCATTTGTAGTAAGCTGCCAAAACTTGCTATGTTGCCAAAAAATGCAGTTTGGGCATTTAGGGGCTAGTCAAGTGTAGGATTCTATGGTTTGATATGTAAGAAAAATGATTTAAAAAAAATTCTCTTTGCAATAGAAAATGGAAGTTATGAGTAATTTTTTATTAGAAAAGGTCTAGGGACTTTAGGGATTTAAACTTTCCATTGTTTAAAACTATTGACAATATTTGAGATACCCAACAATTTACTACATTTGTAAATCAATGAGATGATAGGTTAGTTTTCCCTAGTGTAGATTATTATAGAGAAAAATGTTGTATCTTTCTATAATTAAAAGTTAAGGAAATTGTAATTATAGTTACAACATTCAAATTGCAATCAAATATGAATTTTTAGGATATTTTCAAATTTTCGTAAAAATTACACTTCATTAATTCCATTTCATTGGGTATAACCTCTAAAAAGGTCATTTCTATAGATCAAATTCTAATTAAGAGCAAGGAACTTGAAGTTGCTAAAATGCACAATATGATGATCTATGGATTAGGCATCTTATATAGAAACATCAAAATATCTCACAATAAGGGCATATGCAATTCTATTTACTAAAAATGCATTCAAGGAAGTCTTTAAAAAATCAAAGGAAAGTTTGTATTTTTTTCGTCCAATTTACTTTAGATGAAATGATCCAAACGACACAAACTGTAAACTCCAAAAATCTAGAGCATAACCATGTTGTCAAATTTCAAGCCCTTCACTCTAGATAACTAGATTGTCTATTTTTTCATTGAAAATACATAGATTAAAATAATAATGATAATAACAATAAATTTCAAATTTGTCTTCTATATATGAATTCACTTTCTATTCACTAGTTGTAATAATCCAAATTTTTTGTGAGTATTGTAAATTATAACTAATTTTTGAAGAAAAGTGAAGAAAAATCATATAAAAGACAAAATTAGCATAAAAAAATCTGAATTTCTTACCAAAGTTGAATTTTATGGCATAGAATATGATGATGTAAATTAAAGCTATGTGTGTTCTATGATTATAAATTCATTAGAACATAGTAAAGGCCCAAAGTTCAAATAGCAATAAAATATTCAATTTTGGAAAATCCTCAAACTTCTAATTAGAGTAGAAATTAGATTGGATAAGATTTAATTAATTAGTTAGGATCAAATTTTAAAAAATATTTTAATGGCTAAATTTCAGATCAAGAGTAAAAGAAGTGAGATTATCAAATACAAAAGAAAGCATATTTTGTGATTTTTGGATTTAGTATTTTTTTTCTCTGAAGAATTTTGTAGTTTTTCGATGAGAGGTATTCCACCTCTAAGTGCTCAATATACACTTAAAAAAATTCTCCAGAAAAGAATTAAGATACGTCCCTAAAGTATTTGGGCTCTAAGAATGTTCACTAAGTATACATCTTGCTTTCTCATTGTACCAACAATATGCAAATAGTGTACATTTTTGGAAGTGGATGCTATTAGTGACCACTATGTTTCAACTTCAAAAACTCCTAACTAATTTTATAAAACTCCAAAATATATGAAACGACTTGGGTTAGATGCCAATTCCATATGTCTTTCAAATAAAATTTATTGAAAATATTTCAAGAAGTTTAACTTTCCCAAATTAATTTCCAGCTCTTATATGGGTAATTTAGGGACCTCATAGTTTTAATCCCTGAGCAATCTTCTCTAGAATTGACAACTTGAGAAAAATCATCATAAAATATTATTTAAAAGAATATTTTGGAATTGATATACAAATAGATGTCTTAGACTTTGAAATTTAGATTTTGTCTATATGATTATATTCTCCGATGTTATCACCAATAATTTTCTATAAATTTTCAAAGGTAAATTTCAAAATTCCCTTAAAATTCAATCACAAGAAAAAGATTGTCATTTTTGGTCAAATTTATTGGAACGTATTTGAAATGAGGTTCTCTTAATATGGTGATTTTTTGAATTTTTTCTATTTAAAAAATCTATGACCTCATTTTTGCAAATCTAGTTTTGAAGTAGAGTCAATGCAAAAATGGCTTAATCAACCACTTGACACACTTCTACATTTGTAATTTTAGAAAAATATGTACTTTAGTAATACTAAATTCAACCATTAGACAAGGCAACATTTTGATAAAGTATGACCTCAAATTAGGATGACTTTCATCTAAGGAGTAATGAGGAAAAAAAGTGATTTTCAATTTTTTCGTCGTCTAGAAATTGAAGTTGGAGTGTGTCAAGGTTAAATGAAAATCATCATTGAGAACAAGGTGTGTTTGACCTTTCTAACATTTTGTATTTAATCCCTAAAAAGTTTCAAAGATAAAGTCACTCAATATGTTCAAAATTATATATACAAATCGTAAAGAACCATATTAGAATATAACACCATCTATGAAAGTACACATATATAAGAGCATCTTTTGTGCTCTTCACATGATTGTTGAACAAAAACATTTTTAACTTTTGATTGATGTGAAAAATAAGACTTAAGAATACTATGATTAGAAGCACATCAATGGTGATTTGAAACATATACAAGAAAAGTCAATTTTTGAATTAACTACCAAAATTAATCCTAAGTAATACTTTCTTTTATAAAACATGTGGCATATATCTAAGAAAAAACTTGATAAGCCAAAATATCTTGTCAAGGCCAAAGCTATTGTAATCTAGTATCTTGTTGCTACCAAGTGCAACAATTCTATATTTGTATTATGGTAGAAGCAATTGAATAGGAGTTATGAATCCATTTTTGCTAAGGCCTAAATTTATACTTTAGTCCCTTTGAACCTCATAAACTAATTTTCATTGATGTAATTTGATTTCTTCAATCATTGGTGATATAAAATGTATTTATTAGAATTGTAATTATGTATATATATAGTCTTATTTGGTATTTGGAGGTCTCACTTGCTTTTCAAGCAACTCAATATCTCTTAAAGACTAAGTTATTGAGTTGGATTATGATTCCAATATTTTTGAATTCCTAATTTAAATTTGTCATCCAAGTTAGTAGGCAATTTTGGTCTATATTTGTTGATAATACAATCTCTTGATTACTTGTTTAAGATAATTCAAGCTTCCTTTAAAGTATTGCAAGAATTGAATGACAATCTTGAAATATCTTGTATCAATGCTATACACATCTACTTTTATGTACAAATAATTGCATCTCTATTCTTCAAGTCCAACCCATCTCTTTAATGCTTTCTAATGTGTAGCCTCATCACCTTCAATCAAAATAAACTACAAATATTCAATTTCTTTTATTTCATTCAAGAAAAGGATATTCAAAATTTTCAAATCTATGAACAATAGATAATTGTGTACTTCATTCATTTAAGATGCAATCCTATAAATAAAATCACATCCTCAAAATACATGATCTTTATCTTTCCATCATACACATACACAAATGGTTGGCTTTCATTATTTTATTGCACAATTGGAAATAGACAAGGGCAAATTAGAAGGTTTTACTAAATAATTGCAACATTATAGCATATAGTGAATGCTGTGCACGCTGGCTTACCAATGCCAAAAGTGGGAGTGCTTCCCAAAGCCCATTCTGAAAGAGACATTTCCAATAACTCTTCTTCAATGGGACTC
This sequence comes from Pseudoscleropodium purum, assembly GCA_963969395.1. NCBI lineage: Eukaryota > Viridiplantae > Streptophyta > Bryopsida > Hypnales > Brachytheciaceae > Pseudoscleropodium > Pseudoscleropodium purum. The sequence goes on from OZ017795.1 coordinate 33,618,821, forward strand.
TTCAATGAGCTGAAGAGACATGAAGAGAGCCAAGAAGAACGCTATGACACACTTGACGATCCTAATCATTCAATTTTTTTTGCCTTTTTTGAAGGTAGCTAAACGATTCAAGGACGCTCACAAAAAAACCAAAGAGCTTGAAAGTTTCCTATAGTTGATAATGGTAGCATTTCGGAGGTTATTAAATCATTTTTGAGAGGGTCCACCCCAATCATGTCGTTACTGTTCTCATGTATCTGTCGCGTAGAGGATGCTCTTAGCAACAGAGTATACCGTTTCGGAACATTATTGTACTTATTCTCGTTTCATAATGCAGTCCCCTCTGTCAACGATTCCCATGTAAATCCGAGCATCAGGGAGACCAGTAGTAATCACAAAGTCGAATCAGAGAGACCCAGGTACAAAGTGTGCTCAGTGACAAACTGGCAAGGTGACGACACGAATGAGCACTTCCCTATGAAACAGAGTTTGCTAATTTAGTGCTAAAGAGTCTGAGCTGCAATTGCAGGCGTGTCTCTATGGACATGATGCAGCCAGGCCACACCTTTCTCTCCCAGGCTATTACGACTCACAAGGGCCTCGGAGGTCATTTCAAAGTTTCAAATACCCATATCTTCAAGGCAGAAGTACTTTACGTCTCCATTCAGCTGCAAATCACCTTGTCGACACAAAACGCTTTCCAGGAGTGAAAACGGGTCTGAAACACTCTAATTCTGCGTATTCGTACTCAATTAGCTGCAAAGTTGAGGCATCAATAATTCATTCCTTTTGCAAAATTGTAGACAGCAAAAGAGAACTGGCAGAACTCACTATCTCTAGCAGTGTCGAGAAATAATTGATAGCTCACATTCATGGAGACTTGTAGGGTTGGAGCGACAACAGTTCTGAAGCTGGCAGAGCTTCAGAACTGGGCTCGCGTTTGTGGAACGTTTCACCAGCATGTACAACAATCCAGAGTAATTAGAAACAAATAATCTTATCAGAACATACGAGCCTTCTTTGGTATTTGGATGACCTGAATTTGATCTTCCCCACAATCCGGTCCATTACTGGGTCCATAGACCAGTGGCATCAATCTGATTTTGAACCTCAGTGAGGTAATGACATTCTTGAGTTGGTTAGATGGACCGGATCTAGAGGATGACAGCACGTTCACTTCAAATTAACTCTACCCAAGGTCTAATGACATCATCAATCAGACATTCAAACTTGAATGTAACACATGCAAAAACAGAGTCATATGTAATCAAGAGAAATTAAACAGCTTAAAACATAACACATGCGCTGTCAAAAAAAATGACCAAAGACTCAAATGAGCCGCTGTACATATCTTCCCACAAATGACCAAGTTTCCATGGCCAAGAAGCAATCAGACATGTCTTGGGACCAGTCTGAAATTACTTCGTGAATTGAAACAGAGAAATAACAACTTATGCAACTTCTCTCTGTTTTAAATGGCATAAAATGTATTTCAGGTATTCAGTCAGATAGTAAAACTAATGGCGAGGCTGCATATCAGATTACCTGAGGAGGATCTGAAGATTCATCAACTTGGATTCCTTGATGCTAGACTTTCTGTTTTTTAAGCACGCCAGCTCCTGCAAAACGATAAAGTCGTCACGTATCAAGGACATGTCCTTGCTTCCAAATGAACTTGGATAGGAAACTAGATGAAAGGTAGATCATCATCGCGAGGCATAATGACCCGTACCAAATATCTCACTAGCTAATAGAACATGGCCAGGATCTCGAATCAAAAAGTAATAAAAATCGAAGTAGTGAAAAGCAACAAACAAACAAATAAGCAGATTTCCATTCAGAAGAAGATTTAGATAGCATCATAGCACCGTCTCTCCGTATCTCTGCGTTGGAATCCATCTCAGCATAAAAATAAAAATGTTTACTCCACTTATTTGACTAGCTTAACTGAGCGGCTATCATTTGCGGTTCTGAACCTCTTTCAGCTCTGATATGCGTGCCAATTACTAAAGTCAGTAGCTAATATTAGAGGCTCCCTTCCTGAATTACCTCGAAAGAAATTCCAAAATGAATTTTCTTGACATGGAGGGTGGTCACTTTGTAACATTTGCTCCTGCAGAAACAAAGGATCACTTCTTAAAAAAGCACTGAAACACTGCATCAAGTCGTCACATGTTGCGAAGAAACAGTTTCTTGTTTGTTCTAATTGCATGCAGCATCAAAGAAAGATAAATATTAAACACCTAAATAGATGCTGGCTTCTAAATACGTGTGCACAAGATCAACTTTTGCTCCCAAAGAGGCAGTAAAAATCATGCTGTAATCAAATCACAAATGTGTCATTAGAAACTTACCGACACCGACATTTGATCTCTAATTTTTTTGAGCTCCTCACATATCTCCACAAAAGAAGGTCTCTCATAGGGATCGATATGCCAACACCTCTCAATGAGCGATATTAAGTCCTCGTCCTGTGTGAACACCTTCTGTTTCTCGCATTCTGCACGAAGGGGTGGTCTCAAAGAGCCTTCAATTACGCCTCTCTTGAACGTTGATGGAGAGCGCTTGTAGGCTTCAACGTTGTTCTTCCCCGTGAGGACCTCAAACGCGACAATGCCAAAGCTGTAGACATCAATTTTGTGAGGAAAATCTATACGCACAGTCATATCAGTACGCTGTCTTAAGACTTCCGGTGCAGCGTAATTTGTGGTTGCAGCTCCTGGAATGAAACCTGACGATGAAGAACTTGAACCTACCAACCGAGCACTTCCAAAATCAGCAACTTTAACGAGGAAATGCTTCACATTATCTGATGTCGCAATCTCACTGATAAGGATATTCACAGACTTCAGGTCGCAATGTACCACATTCACATTCTCTTGGTGCATGTGCCTCAATGCTTTCGCAACTTGCGATAGTACGTCGGCGGAGTCATGGCGTGAGAACGGAGGCTTGTTATCAACAACAGCGCGTTGTGCTCTGTCAACGATGAAATTGAAAAGATCATTGGACATATATTCCATGAAATAAGAAGTCTGTTTTCCATCAGAGAGCTCGCCGAAGCTGTAGACAATATGTGGATGAGAAAACCTTTTCACGACTTCAAGCTCTATGTAAACGTGCGCTTGCGATTCCTTGAATTCTTTTCGAACGAACCTGCCACCTTTCCATGTAATCAGAGACATAATCCCGTCAGAACCTGCAGCAATCACCCTAACAAGTTTCACATCGGCACCTTGTATCTCCCAGAACAATTTTGAGGTTCTCGGTTGTTCAAAACTTTCGTCCTTGGATCTTCCTGTTCCATGATTCGCAATTTCACATTCTTTCCCGGTACTCCTCCATTCCAGCAGCTTCGTCTTCAACGACTTGCGCTCTTCAAATGCTTCCTTGAGTAAATACGAAGGAAAATGTACCCTTGTCCTGGTCTCGTCTCTTGTGGCCAGCGGCTTCGACCAATATGGGTCATAGGGTAGAATGTTACTCTGGATGATGAAACTAGGGATGAGATCGATCCAAGTTTCTGCTTCGGTCCATGCTAGCGGATGCAAGTTCTCATGGCCAACAATTGTTCTCAGCCATTGATCAGTGGCGTTGACAGAGAGGAAGAACTCTTCCGAACTACGAGCAGCAAGGCAAAGTGTACTCAAGGTCTCCAATTGTGGCCCTACTAGGTCAGGAAAGAATTCACTTGACAACCTTATATACTTGGATCGATCTACTGCAGCACACAGAACTGAACACTCACATGGAGCGTTCCTTAATTTTATGACACGGCCTTCCTGACAAAGCTCAGCTGCGTCACTTAGGCAACTTCTGGACTCCTGCGCAAGCTCAAAGTGCTCAATCATGGTGTACTGTTGCATTAGGAACCAGAAAGCTGCAACTTCCCTCTTTGCTATCTTCAGTCTTGAAAGAAAAAATATCGAGACTAAATCAATGAACTCGCAACTTGATCCACTCCCAGTGGCAAATTCGACCACAGCATCAGTACGTCCCCTCCACTACTTCTGGCAATGTGTCCAATAAATAGAATCTGCCGACTGCAAAATCCTGGCCCGAACTCCTGCAAAATGAATGTGACCCCCCTTAATTAAAACAAGGTCGAAATCTCAGCAAAATTTTCAAGTTCCAAATTGACGAAGCTCTAGCCTATGTACCGGCGTAAACACTGTTTTCTGTAATGACGGACGAGGCTGTAAAAGAAATGCTCGTTATAAATCTTGATTAAAGTTGATCTAAGCACTTTCACAACGCTTAGTCAGGTTATAATAGCTACACTTAGATTTTTTACTGATAATAGATACTAGATTTTGCGTGCACAATACCGACCTCTAGTATCCTGCCAACGGAAGCAACATCATAAACGCAGTGCTGGGCTATAATCTGGCAATTGGCGATTGGCACTTGTTGGCGTTTTCCAGAGCGTAATCCCCTAACCGATCGCTCTGTCTTCTCTATGTACAAAAGCATGCTTCAAAATCTCTATCGTGAATCCACGCCCAAAATCATCAAGCTCAACGTGCACCAAATTGATGAGACAGGTTACAACACTACACGAAATAGGTGCTACACTTGTAAGGTTGCGCAGTACAGTACCGCGGAGGCTTTGACGCCCGAAACCTCACACAAATCCAGAATTTCACCGATTCGATGTTGCCTGCTCGAATTCCCGCTTGCGTGGATCAAACAGTCTGCATTCCTCAGGGTAACGTTCACAATATGCATAATCTTGAAGCCTTGACGTTTCTCTCCACAATTCCAGAATTTCTTGTTCAGAGCTACCGACATCCGGCTGTCCTCCCATGGCCCTCCATTTCAGCAGCAATTCGGCAATTCCTCCACTCAGGTTTCCGTAAGAAACTCTAACAAAGAACAACATTCGATGAAATTCGAAACAAAGCTAGGGTTTCTCACTCGTCCAAAATTCCTCCGGTAAAGATGCCACACGGAATGCCATCTGCACTTGAGTGGGGCTAAAAGTCAAGAGAATCGAAAATCGGAGCGCACACAACTCTCAAGGGCTCAGCAGAGGGTCCCCGCCACTGACGAGTTTCACGAATGAGAGTGTTCAAATTTTCCACTAAATACAATGTAGAAGAATAATTTAACGATGGATTAAAACAAAAGTTTTGAGATGCAATCCATACTTCAATCATTTCCAGATGTACTGCTAAATTAATCAATATTTTCCAACAAAATTTGAAACAAAATATTGAAAAATCCTCCTAAAGTTGAAAATCAATTTGTTCCAAGGATATTTTCCAACTTTTCAATTTTTCAACCAAACCTTCAAATTTCAAACAAGAGATGGCTGCCAACCTGTCCTAGTAGGATTGAAAATAAATTTGTTGCAAGGAAATTTTTCAGTTTGTGTTTGTAAAATCTGTTCTTTCGAATTGAAAATCAATTTGTCCTAAGGAGGTTGAAAATATACACTCTCTACAAGAATTTTTTTTCTACATTTTCCAAAGTGTTAATTTCTAATTATGGTGATTTTTTTAGGATGTCTATTTTACTTATTTATATAAATCATTTCTTAAATGTCATTTTTTTAAAATAAAACATAATTATACATTTTGAACTATAGATGAATGAAAAAACGTGTCCTTAATAAAATTTTGTGGTTACCTATTATTTAAAACTCGAATATTAATCTTTAAAAGTCTAAGAAACCTAATTTGAGTTGCAACATGGTGTCTTTTGTGTATTTGACATGCAAGGTGCATAAATTAATGTATACAATATTAATAGATATCAAAATTTGTATTCATATTGAACTAGATTAAATGGCCTATAGCACTTCTATTTTAGATCAATATTGCACCTAGTTATCTAAGAAGTTGCAAAATGGCTATGTATTTTATATGTACAATGCCATATTTGAACATGATGAGGTTTAGATATTATAGTAACTTTCAAATGAAAGATGTTAGTTGTTGAATTTTCAATCCAATAGTCTATATCTTGCCATATATATGCTTTGCATTCTAAGAATACAATACGTGACCATATATACGATTTTTACCAAACCTTGAAGGGTTGAATATATAAAATACTGTAATAAAATCCCATTAAAATCAAGTTTGCAAGACAACACTATTAAACGTATCCTATTGTAGTTCAATATAGAGTTTAAATATTCAAATATTATTTGCTATGCACAACTCTTAAAGCCTTTTTTGTGGTTCATGTTTGAATCGGCATTAGTTTTTAAAGATTGATATACTATTACGACTATTTGTCCTTGTACAATTTCTTTATTATATTTGATGTTTTTTTATTGTTGGATGGGAGAGACTTAATCCCTAAATGCCCAATGCATTAAAATATGGTGTCAACAATATTTTGAAGTTAAATAAAACCTAACCAAATTGCTATTTTTAATAATTTATATTTTTGAAAGATTCTTCTTGAAGTCTAATTTTAGCTTCAAAAATCCAATCTTGAAAATAAATGATAGTGATTTTTCTATTCAAGATTTTGTGCAATGGGATCCATTGCAATCTTGACTTTCCGTAGTGTTGAGAGCTCTTGTAAATGAGCCTCAAATACACTAGGACTTGAAGAAAAAATCACATTCAAAACTCATTTAAAAAAAATTGTAGAGTAGATTTTGAGAAGTCATAAGGTAAACCTGCCTATGACAGGCAGAATGGCTGATCTGTCCTATTGCCATTGACAAAAAAAAATCTGATTTTTTTTTGTACAAAGACAAATGTGAGAAATGAAGGAAGCAACTAGAATTTTATTTTTTCGACAAAATATGAATTTTTTGTGAATTTTTGAAGTTTGCTGTCCAGTTTGCTCAAAAAAGTCTGTAGACTACCCCAAATCAGCAGAAAAGTGTTTCCATGATGGTCATCTTACCACCCAAAGCAGTCATAACATTCTTTAACATGGTTACAAGATTTCCTAACATGGATATGACATAAAGAAATTAAAAAATAACTTTTTACTGACAGTTTACACTAGAAAGGTGTCAATGTTCTATCACAGTTATTAATAACTCCATAATCATATTCCAAGGCTTTGATGACAACTAAAAATCAACCTAATGTAGTATTGATTCCATTTTTAAGAAAAAGTTTCTCATGGGTTGATGGAAGTCTGTAATGGGGGGGTTCCCTAGGTGCCTGTCATGGGTGATTTGCCTGTCATAGGCAGGTTTACCTTATATTGATTGGGGTTATTCATGTTAGGCTCTTAAACCTCATTTTTTTTTGGTCACCAAATTTTTAGGTTTGACTTGTGAAAAGTGAATTGAATTTTTTTTATAGTTTTAACACCCTCATGGGCAAACATTATAATCTTCCAACTTATAAGTGATATTCTTGTGATATTTTTCCTATGTGCTCTCTAATATGTCTAGTTTGAATTTGTATGGTTACAACTCAAAAAAAATTTATACAACTTATCAAAATGTTGGCTTTTTGTTCAATTTTGAGCAAATTTCTGAAAGCTCAAAACAGGCCTTGGGCATTTAGGGGTTAACCATGCAACACTAGAAGGAACATTAGAAATATTTGGGAGTTCAGGAGGGCTATGAGTTCCCTAACATTTTCTGACTCTACAAACTTGTTGAATTTGTTGTTTGACATGGCAGAATGATTGCCATGTTATTTTCCAAAAAAAAATTAAAATTTTTTTTCAACTTTGTTTTGCATTTTAAGAAATTAAAAAAAATCCAATTTTTTTTCTGACAGCTTGGTGTTCTTTTTACTGTAGGGGGAACCAACTTGAAATAGCCCTCCTGGACCCCCAAAAATCTTCTAATAACAATGACATTGTTTTAGAGAATGCTAACTAGCATCAAAATTGGAAAAATGGCAATTTTCATCTAATTTTATAGTGCAACTTTGTTTATGTAGGATTTCACATCATTAAGTTTAATTTATATTAATCACTTTTAGATTTTGAAAGATATTTTTCTTCCAAAAATAAAAATACCACATAGCATGTTTTAATGCTTTTGACTTTTCTTCTTAAAATCTAATTTCCATACAATGATTATTTTTATTTTTTTATCAAAAACTAACAAAACAAAGCTTCCCAAGATTTGTTCCTACTTAACTTGAAAACTATAAAATCTTTAGTGAAAGTGAGTAATTTTATCATATTTTGAAATTGAAAATATATAATTAAGTTTCTAAATACTTTATAAAGAGGCATAGAAATTTGATTCACACTATGACCTTTTACACAACAATACATGACTATTAATAGTGAAGTTTCTAAATATTGTGTTTGATATGAATTGTCTTCACCTTCTATATGAAGATTCAAGATAATTTCAAAATGTCCTAGTAGCATTCAAATTTTAGAGACATAATATTTCATCTCTAAAAAAATGATAAATCTCATTCATTTGAATAGTGACTAAACAAACATAAAGCTTAACATAGGATTAAGGATTTCAAAAGATTATATCCCCATCAATTGAAGGATTAAAGTAACAACACCTAAATGAATCCAAATAAGGATTTGAAGCTAGTTCCTTGTATTGAATTTTATAGTTTTTTTTGAGTCTTATTGGTAGTTGAAAGGGGATTAAAGATTTTCTTTAAATGCATTTCCTGGACTTCATAACAATAAACTAAAGAATTTCAAAGTGTTGACAATAGAACAAAGCTATATATGAGCATAGAATGGGAGCATGGAGTGTGGACTACCTTTGGTAGTTATAGGATACCTATGTTATAGCTAGGTACATATAACATTACCTATAGGTGTCATATATTGTAAGGTAACTCCTTATATCTTCCAAAGGTACCTATCTTTTAAAGAATAACCTCTAAAACAAGCTTTAGGCTCACCAAATCTAAGCCATTTATGGTCTAAGCTTCACACTTCAAGCTCATATGGTAGCAATCGCTATTCACAATAGGTGTACCTAAAATCAATTTAAGGTTCTCATATACGAAGATTGTATATTTTAGGCAAGAATCTAGGTAGGATAGTTTTACAAATAGGTCACAATTGGAAATTGTTACTTTGATCCTAAAATGCTTGGGATGCCAAAAAAATAGATTTTAAGACATTTAGTATCTCTAGGAGACAAAAAAAAAATAGTTTTTCATTCAAATTTCAAAGGGAGGGGCTTGGTTGACTACTTTTGCAGGAAAGTGCAATTAAATTTTTTTTTGTCATGTTGTCATCTTTTCAATGTATAATTGAGATGCTTAATCTACAAATTACTATGTTGTATATTTCAGCAATTGTAAGCTCCTTGCTCTTGATGTGAATTTGACCTATAGAAATTATCCTTTTTGAAAATGATCAAGTTCAACTAATAAAATGAAGTTAGTGAAGTCTAATTTCTTCTCCAATTTGAAAATTTCTTGAAATTGAAGATTTATATTTCGCAATATTACATGCACTTGGAGAGAAAATTTCAGATTTTTAGAGCTACAATAACTTAGGATTAGATATGAATTTTCTACACTCTTCCTTTTAAAAAATCATAGTGATTTCAAATTTTCTCAAAAGAATTGAAATTTTCATGACTTACAAATGCCATGTAATTTCATCTTTAAAAAATAAAAATAAAAATTTCAAGAATAAATAGTCACAAGATGAGAATACACAAGGTGTAAGAATTTTGTATGTGGTCATAGGCTTGTCCTTTTAGGGTCAACATGATGCTAGGCTAGCAAACTTTTTTATGTGGTTAGAGATTCCACTTGACCACTTCTTTGCAATAGATTTTCAGTTTGCCTTGTGTTGGATTCAAATTTGTTAGGCCCAAATGAATCATTTTTTTGGGTTAAATTTCCATTTGTTAATTTGATTTAGAATTTTTGGAAGTTCATTTTGTAAGGTTCAAAACATTTCCTGACCTTTAATAAGGTTTAAAATATTTACAATTGAAGGTGGTTATGAAATATTCACAGCTTTAGTGGTACTGAAGCTTTACTACTGTAATAGGCTTTTGGCTTAATCGATACTCACAATGGCAACTTTGTGATTTTTTTTAGGATTGAGATTATTTTCATTAATATTTTCTACACTATTCAATTATGCTACATTATAATTTCTAAAAATTTCATTGGATGCCAATATTTAATTATATATTTATTTTTTTCTTAATGAATCTAACTTTTTGTAAGGTATCAAGTCAAATCACAACACAAGCCAAGGTTTTTTTTTTCATTTTTAATAAAATACCATAGTGGCAATAAAAAATGTTATATTGGTACTTCAAATTTCAACATTCATCCATATATTGAATAGAAAATATCACATTAGCACATATCCCATATTCACAATTCTATTTTCATTTACAATCTGGCTATTCCATCCAAGATTTTCTTTTAACTAGACAATTTCTAACGATTTTCTACCCATTTAGTACTAATTTTTTTTATGGGCGTGGTGCACGGCCCATTATTTGGGTGCAAATTGACGACAAATCGCGAAAGAAACAAAATACTGAACACAAGGTGCTTTGGCATTGCACCAGTTCCTTGAACTGCCTTGTGGTTCTCGCAACCGCCGGGGAGAAAGAGATACTGATTGCCGGAGTTACTGCAATTGCGCGAGGAATTCTGTGTTTTTATTGCTTGAAAATAGTTGTGTCAGGCAAGAGGACTAGGGTGCAAGTCTATCGGAGTGTGTAGGAGCTTCGAAGTTACCGTTTTAACCCTTAAATTTTCAATCAGAGTGTACCGGTAACGGTGGTGCCTCGTTCCATTGTTCCGAAGTATTTAAGGTGTCGCTTGCGACTCTCACATTTCCGGGAAGATGATTCGGCTGTGAACTAGGCAAGGAGATTCGGTGGCCATGTGTGACTTCGTGAGGGTTTGGTTGTCTGAGTAAACGTTTTGAGTAGAATAGATCGTCCCGGTTTAGTTTCGAATCAGCGTTCGTTCGTCCGAATTGGTTTCTTGCAGAGGCAATTACTCCAGTTTATGCCAGTGATTTTTGTTTTGATGTCCGAAATTGACAAGCTCAATTACTTCTCTTGCCACAAGGGTACTTTAATTCCAGTTCTGTTTTGTTCGTAAAATTCGTAGTCGTTTGAGATTGTTTCTGGGTCGGTGTATTCGCGCTCTGGCAACCAATTAAGATTTTGCTTTGTCCGAGATGAAATACGTGACCGATTTTGCATACTTTTTGCTGCAAGTAAGTGCTTCGTCCACTTCGTCAATTTGAACTCTTGTTTTTCCCGCTTCACATTTGAGAGTGAGGGTATCCACTGAATGTCGATGGTTGCTGGCTCTAATTTCTCCATGAGCAGATTGGTTAAGAAAGTGAATTGTTGTCGCTGCAGTGATTCTGCTGCATCTTTGGAATTCTGTGTACGACATGGAAGTGGGAAGTGAGCGCGAGACACAGGTTGCGGGTTGCGTGAGAAATATTGCCGATGAACTTCATCTCGTCCTCGACAGGTCACCCGGCCATTCTTCCGGCGATGTCGCCGAGGTCGCCGGTTCTACAGACTGCACCGCGCAACTAGTTCACCTTTTCAGGTCTTTATTTCTTACCGTATTATTTTTGAATTTCACTGCTATTAACGTGAGTGTGTAGCACAGAATATTATTGAATGGGGGAACTCACAGCTGCAAACTATATTTGTCGATTAGTAATTTGCATTCCATCAGCAGCAGGTGTCTAGTTGCTTCTAACCGGCTCAAGTATGGTGGAGGATTGCTTAAATCTCCCGATTTTCATCCTCTGGCATGCTTATCTGTGAGAGACTTCCAGCTATGTGAGGAATGTGATCCATGTGCGTCCATGGCGTGAGTGAGTTGGACCCTACGGACAATTGTCTTATGTTAGAAGGATGGGAAGAGGAACAAGGTTACTACAGTAGTGTGAAGCCCAAGGGGGGAACTTACGGTACCCTTGAATGAGAAGATCGTGCAGCTTTCAGGGCAGTTTCTGAACTTTTTCTGCTCGAGATATATCAACGGTTGCAAATCTATGCGATTATAAAGTGTACCAAAAACTAACCCCTGCTTTTCATCGCAGTCCCTCTATGTTTGTGTGAAAATTTGGAAGTATACCATGTAATCTTTGTGGTGGAGCGTCGAAGACAACGCGGCTTATGATGGCCTCACAAAGTGGCAACAACGATGCTGGAAGCTCCGGTCAAGGAATTTCATCTGAGCTGCGGGTGAGGGATTTACCAAGCAAGCGCCTGCTAGGCAAAGGTCTGGCGAGTATTGTGTACGAGACGGAATGGAACGGAGAGAGGTTTGCAAGGAAAGACTTTATAGGGGTACCGAGTGCCGCCTTTCAGAAGGAGGCAGCTATTTTGGTAGGTCTTAAGGATCACGAGAACGTCGTGAAAACTCATTCTCGAACCGTTGACAAGATGAGCTGCTCCCTTGTTTTGGAATATATGGAAGAGGACCTCCTAGATTTGTTGCAGAAGAGAAAAGAGTCTCAAAGGGGAGCAAGTGGCACAGCCTCTGGTGGCCGATGTGCAGGAGACCCTTCTTATCCTTTTGAACTGTCAGAAGCACTTGCTATCCTTTCACAGATTGCGAGGGGCATGGAATTCCTGCATGAGCAGAATGTTCCTCATGGAAATCTCAAGACCAAGAACATTCTAGTTTCTCATATAAATGATGGAGACAAGAACGTGCTGTCAGTTAAAGTGTCTGATTTTGGTCTAGTCCGGACCAAAAGTAGGTGCATGTCTTTTGTTTCTCGGCAGGCACGCAAGCTTGATGTTGTGCAATGGAAAGCTCCAGAAGTTTTAGAGAGGCTGCTGTCGGAGGATAACGGTGTGACTACTTCTGAATCAGATTCAAATTCGGACATGGGGCGTACAGGTTTTCTAAGTGTTAGTGACACGCTTGGTGCCGATGTTTATAGCTTTGCTGTGATATGCTCACAGATCTTGACTGGTGAAGGCCCATATCCAAATGGGAATTGGAAGGAGTTGGGGTCTAAAATCGTGTCCGGGGAGCTCAGGCCAGATTCGCCTGCTGCGTGTCCTGAATTGTTAAAAAGCTTACTTGAATCATGCTGGGCGAAGTGTCTTGCTCAAAGACCTACCTTCTCCTTCATCCGGGAACTTTTGGACTTCTGGCTGGTCGATCCCGAGGTATGTTGTACTTGGCTCCATATTCTAAGTCCTTGCAGCTACAGTAGATATAGTTGCGGTGGCAGGACATATTTGATGAATGCATTTTGTACGTTTTGAGTTTCCTCTCTTCTTATTGGGTTTGGTTTGGTAGTGGGTGGCTTACAGTCACCTTTTCAACGGTTCATTTTTTTTTAAAATCTTGATTTGTCCCCGAAGGGAGCAGTGTCCCTTGGGGGACAACTGAAAGTTTGGGTAGGTTCTTATGATCTCGATTTTTGGCAGGATTTTCTTAAACTTATTTTGAAAATAGAAAAATACATGAAACTTTTGAGAATGTTGTTTTATTTTAATCAGTCTTGTAGTGCAAAAGTTATGCCACCTGAAGCACAAAATTTACTCATTGCAAGAACAAATCCAAAAATGAATTTCCTTTTCAAGATTTGTTTCTACAAGAAGGGATTTGATTCATTCCATTTGAATTAGTGATGTGAAAGTATGGAGTTTCTTTTTTTCCGGGCAATCATAGAGAAAATAATGTATTGGATTTATTTTTTCACTTCTCATAGAGAAAGATCCATGTGGTTTAGTTGGCTTGGCAGAATAATGTTATTGGTGGAATTAGTGTGTTTCAATTCCATTTTAGAGGCATTAATAATTTAGGTTTTCCTCCTATCTCACACCTATTTCTACTGATCAATTTTTTTGAAGTATGATAATTAAGTATGTAATTTTAGAATTCATTTTTCTAGACTCTTCAACTCAATTCTTGAACATCAAAAATTATAAAATCAACATTTGTAGTGCTAATGTTAATTTTTTAGAAGATTTTAAGTCTTGTAGTCTAGTCATACAAGGTGCAAAAGATCCCCATTTTGTTCACTTTAAATGCAAATGTCTTACAATTTATGTAGTCAAAGTTTTGAAATTTCTTCCACACATTCTTATGGATAGATATGCAAAGAAAAAACAATTTTCAGAGCTTTTCACTCTTTCCATTATTTGTGTGGTTTTTGATGTAAAAAAGGTCATGTTTCTTTAGGGGTTAAAATTTTTCTTTGACAGCATAAGATTTTGTTTGAATCCTACTTTCAATCTGAACCTTCAATGGATCGGTTTTATGAAAGAAATGACATTGGAGTTCTACTTTTACAATGGCCAAATTCGAGTATGGGCTTTGCTCAGTCTGATATTCACCCCTCTTTACTTGCAGGTACGGGGCCATCTTTCATTGAAGGAAGTGAGAGAAAAAATCAAATTCTTAGATAATCCACCTCCACTTGCCGGGAGGCGTAAGCTTTTCATACAACCCCGGAGACGTCTAGGATTCAAGAAGCTGATTATTGAAGTACGACCACCGAAATTCAGGAACAAACTTAGGTTTGGAACTTACGAACCAGAAGAAGTTGAGCGAGCGAAGGATGCCATCAACTATTATATGGGGAGTAATCTGCCATATCATTATAGTGACTCTCCGCTGATTTTTGCTGGGATACCGCTGAAGGGAATCCAGTTTAAAGATTTGCAGCCTTCTTGCGAATAGTTTATCCAAGTAGGCAACACGAAAATGCGCGCGAGTACATTTTTTGCCCAGCAAGTTAATGCAGCGATCCGATCTGTCACTGGCAGAAGCAATAAATCTGTTTCCCTCGAAAGAAAACCTCCCCTTGGTGCCCCCCCACGAGAAACTTCGCCAAGCCCATCACATCGGATTATCTCCTCGATTTCGAAAAGGTAAGATTCCCTAACCTCTTCACCATTCTCGAAAAGTTCACCGTCTGGGGAAGACTGGCTTTACAGTTTGAAGCCTGAGCGAAACTTGATCAACCCTTCTTACTTGATGGTCACTTGATTCACCTTCTGGGATGTGAGCAAGTGCGGCATGACCGTTTAGTATCTGAACAGGACAACAGTGAACTTGTAGTATTGAGCAAAACTTCACAGACTCTAGTGACTCTGAGAAAGACTGGCTGAGCGAGAGTTTAATGACTCACTCTGAGCAACTTGAAACCGATTTGGATACGGTTTCCCGAAATCTCTTAGCCCTTCAAGTCACAGACCTGATTTTGATAAACTTTTTCCGATACCTCTTGTAATGAGTCTCAGGCCTGGGTATGATGATGAAAGTAATATTAACCATGTTTTGTAGTCTGGAATCGAGAGGTTCGGGTTATTAAATACGTAGGTTGGGATGTGGGAATTCGCTACAGTTCAAACCTGCCGAGCATCTTTCTTTAGTCCTATATCTCTTCTTTCTGACCTGGCATCCCTTGGTTTTTCCCAGTACACGTACAATACTCGGCAATTAATACCCCACATGCCCACCCACCCTTCATATTTATCATTGATCTCGCATCTCTGGCTTCTTGCCCAAGTTGGAATTTATGATTCTGTGGAGTGTGGACTCGTGGCATGGAACGAAAGTCAACGAATCTTGCTGCATCTTATCAATCTAATATTGTGTTTTGGAGCAGGATCATGAGCATGGATGCTCTTCCTGACGAGTTATTGAAGTCTATCATCCGGAGACTTGAGCTCTTCGACACCTTGCGAGCTCGCGCTGTATGCAAACGATGGCTCACATTTCTCACCCCTCTCGAATACTCCGCTCAATTCCGAGACCAGAGCAGCAGCACGGTTCAATCGTGGTGTCCTCTCGTCTTTAAGCGAACTCGTGGGAAGCATGACTGGTGCGGGTTTGACAGTACGAGCAGCACATGGCAGCCATTGCCCTCTCTCGTGGGTCTTCCGCAAGTAGATATTCGACCTCTCACAGGTACTGAACTCACGAGGCCACTCACCACCGTTGCGAATTCTCGATATATCATTCGGTAGTCCTGGCTAGTCTGTTGTTAAAGAATCCTTCCAGTGACTCACGTGTTTTGTATTTGTTAATTCCCCACTCTGAGTTCGTTAACTGGTGACATGGTTGCAAGCAGGGAACGGCAAGGCTTTGAGAGGCTACAGGATCTTAACGGGTTTATCGCAAGTGGTCGTCGGAGACCCCATATCCAGCTCTTGGCAAATTATTCCGTGTTCCACGGAGGCGTGGGGAGAGGTGGGCCACATTTTGCTGGTGGACCCGGAGGATTCCGCCTCGTTCCAGATCGTCGCGGTGCGAGAGTTTGCTACCGAAATTTTCAACTCGGCTCTCGGAGTGTGGACGAAGCTCCGGGCCAAGCCGCCCCTGGGGGTGGACGAAAGCACGGTGTTGTCCACCAGGGACAAGCTCATCAGCGCCACGCTGTGCGGGGGCTTGCTGTTCTGCTACGGCGTGCATCCGGGCAACGCCAGTGCCATCCTGGTCTCGTTTGACGTGCAGAAGTTGCAGTGGACGAACGATTGCATCGCCCTTCCGCCGCATGCGACGCCGGAGTGCTTCCAGATGGTGGAGTGCGCGGACAACCTGTTTGCGGCCATTGCGGATGCGCCCAAAAGCACCGTTGCTATTTGGGGTCTGGGCCTCCATCGTCGCGAATTCTTTGGGCCCATGGTGGAGATGCCGCAAGAGTTGTACATCCAGATGTGCATGAAGGGCAGGCACCTTCAGCTGAAAGCCGTCGGCCACCAGCATCGGATGTTTTTCTGGCGCAATATCAAGAACCCTCAGACTCTCTGCATCGTGGTGTTCGACTTTCTACGGCGGACGTGGGCGGTGCTGCCGGAGTTCGCCCAGGGCATTGGGCATTTCCCGTTGAAAACGCCGGAAGATTTGCAGATTTGGGTCGACACGACATCCTTTGAAGCTAGAAATCTAAAACAAACCAATTGACTTTGATGGCCTGGCCTTGCCTTGGATCCCTTCATTCCCCTCGGACAGTCCTGGCACTTCTCGCGAGTTTCCAGCTGGATCATCGTACTCTTAGTTTTTCTTTTCTTCTTTTCTCCTTTTTTTTTCAAAATTTTGTACACTCAAGTAACAAGTTTTAGGCAATCATTAGCTAGGTGCGGTTGTGGTTACATGATCTTCCGTTCTGGTAAGCACTGCCAGTTGTTTGTCGGCTTAGAAAGCCACACCGAGTCTTGACTCAGTTTGTTAGAAAGGAGATCTTAAAGGTTTGTGGAATGTACGTGGAGAGAAGTTGATTTATACAATGTTTATGATAGGTAGCAGATTGATCATGAAATGCTAGCTTTCAATTTTTTGTTTTGGAGCAGTCAATCTAATTCTTTCCCATTTTTAGTTTACCACCATAGTTGTATTAATTACTAGGTTGATTGCTAATCATTAGTTTAGGTATTCTGGAGATTGGAATTACAATACTTATTAACCCTTGAAGGACCAAGTGACCATTCGACAAAGGATCTTGGGTAGTTAATGCTGGAGGCCAATTTTGGTTAGATGTTCACAAAATTTTGATATTAGGTGTGAACATGTGTCCCCTTGGTGGCAATATAATTTTTTTTATTAGGTGCTCAAATCAAAACTTGTGTTGCTTGAACTTTGGAGCCAACTTAGTAGCTTCTAGCAATGTTTGCAACACTCCTCTACTTTTGAAATTTAAAAAGTATGTAACATGATATAAGATGCAAATTTCAAAAAAATAGTCATGTGGATTTTACACTAGGAGGAATTCAAGCCCATTTGCTAAGGTAAAAAAAAACTCTTTTTTAAACATAAAACATTATAATGGCTTTCAATCTATGTGGTCAAAGTTTCTAAGAAAATTTCTACACATCCCTTAGTAGGCTTGTATACAAGTTTGTGTAGTTGAATTTTGAAAAAACTAACTTTGCTTTTCATTTTTTTCAGTGCCCTAACAAGTGGTAGTTTTTTTTATGATTTTTACTTGAAATGTTCCTCGGCCTTCTAGTAATAAATCTTGTAAGGAAGTAAGGGGCAAATAGAAGTGATCAAACAATCTTTTTCCATATTGAAGAATCAATGATTTTCATGCACTTTAAGGGTACAACTTTATTAACCCCTAAAGTTCCTTGACTATATTTTTGCCAAAAATGCTCCAAAACTGCCATTTCTTGTACAAGCTTCAAAATTTAGAAAAAAAACTTTTTTGGATACATGTAATCATAAGATCTTGTAGTACACTAGTTTGAAAAGATGTGGAAAAAATTTCAAAAAATTTCCACTATATAGATTACAAGATATTAGCATTTGAAGTGACAAAAATCATTTTTTTGTCCCTGCAAAAAACCAAGGCAATTGAACTTCATAAGGTCACATTTGTATGAAAAAATGTTCAAAATGATTGCAACTATTTGAATTCATTCTTCAAGGCATGTTGTCTACATGCTTGAAAATTTTCAAATCATTTGGAATTGTACAATATATAGGGAAAAAATAGTAAACAGAAAGATGTAGAAAATGGTTCAAAATACTAATTGTTAACAATTTATTTATGAAATTAAAAAAATGTCAATCCCAATGATTGTAATGTTGTAATAAACAATTTTCACTTAAGGTTTTTATTTTTTCCAAAAATATTGAAAAATGAATTCAATAAAGGACTTTAAAGTTTATTTTGGAATAGAGAATCCATAACTGCCCACAAACTAAAACACCTCATAATTTTTGACTCATTGATCAAAATGAAATGATTCAAGTTTTTTAATGTTTATATAAATCTAGAAAACCAATTTCAAATTTGGATTTTTGAAAAAAATTATTTTTTCAGATCTGCCCAGACTATCCGAGTTGAGAAACAAACTACATATTAGGCTATAACTTTTGACTCCTATTTCCAAATGTCCTGAGATTTGGTGTAAATGAAAGATAATCCTCGTCTACACCTTCTGTCAAAATTTGGGCCAAAAAAATGGAAATCTCACATGCACTTGCCCAAAATTTCTATGTTGCCAAAAAATGTAGCTTGGTCTTTTAGGGGTTAATGTTGTATTTACATTATTGAGTTAAGTTTGAATCATGTACGTGGTTTTTTATTTTACATCATGGGGTAGTTTATTAAAAAGTAAATATACCTATATAGTAAGTTTCAATACTTTGATTTTTTTCCCTTTGACCCCAAAAGCCTTGACAAAGATTTGATTTTAGGCCATTTTTCACTTTTGAGCAAGCCCTTCACTATGTAATATTTGGTGAATTCTAATGAAATTTTTACCAAAGATGAACTTCACTACTAGCTTGATGCTTAGAAAGCTTTATAACAATTGAAGTCATGGTTAGAAAGGGCAATTTCGGGTAGCCATTATAGATTGGATTGAAATTTTTTAGACATACTTTCAACAAGCTTGTTAACATAATATTAAAGTTGAAAGGCAAACAAGCACATGATTTTGATTTACAAGCCTTTGAAATTGGTTTAGAATGGTAGGATGTATTCTATTGATTATTAATTACACTTATTAATAAAAATCAAAGGAAAAATACAAGGTGATGATTTGAGTTGAACTTAAAGAATATCTCTAATTATTTTATTGTTTTAATTTCCTAGTACTAATTTGAAGCAAATATTAGGATTTGTCAAAAGTAGTACTATAACCATTCTATAAAAGGAGATTTATTTTCACCACATAGACATAAATGAAGAAATTTATCTACTACTTTAAAGTTTGTAATTTTGTAATTTTGTAACCCATATTTTTTAATTTAGGGTCTTTTATTCCAAATACGTATTCCAACTTTTAAATTTGATCATCCATTGTAAATAATAAATACCTTGGTTTTTTTGCTAATGATAATTTTGGAATGAAGCTACAAAGTTTTTTTGTCCATCTAGGATCACTTGAAGCATTATTTTAGAAAGATCCTAAATATTATTTGACCGTGTGTGTGGAGTTCCAAGTTGAATTTGTAATTGTGATTTTTTTGTTTTTTCAGTGGTTCCTTTTTTCCAAGTTGATAAGATAGTTGCCAATTTTATGCTTAAGTCAGGGAATAGATGATTGGTTTGCCAAGTAGGGTTGGTAGGTTGCTCCAAGTTGGACGCTAAGCAGGCCAGTTTGTGGAATCAAGAGTTCCAAGTGGATAGTTATCTTGTGTAGTTAGGAGGTCGAATTGGGCCAGGGTTGGCTAGTAACTACCAGTTTGACTCCTATTTAGTTGTGGTGTTCGAGTTTGGAGACACCCACTACGAGAGAGGCGCTTGCGAATCCCAGCCTGAGTAGGTTGTGTATCTTGTTTTGTGAGTTAGGAGATGAGAGATGTTGATACAGTGATCGGAAACCCTAAGTGGGTGAGATGTTTGAGTGTAGCAATTCAATTGTCGAGTAAGGATTTCAGGAATGTATTTTGGCAGTGTATGTACCAATCGGATTAATACGACGAAGTTTCCAACCTAGTTGGTCTCACTACGTGATCGTGATGTCTGTGCATGTGTTGGGTTGAGTTGTGTGGAGTTCGGAAGATTGCAGACTAAGGATCCAAGTTGGAAGTTTTTGTGTGTGTTCATGCGGCCGGTTCTACGTATGTCCAAGTTGGGATTTGATAGTAGCTTGGATCGAATACGTACATGTGCTAGATCATCATGATTTTGCAAATGAGTTATGGTCAGTAGGTGTGCTGCCAATTTGTTTGCGTGTATTATGGGCAATGTCTATCAAATTAGTTAATTTGAAAAATTGGTGAGTCTGAAGTGCAGTCAGTGTTGTGATCGTCTTTCTCTTGTAAACTGGGACGTTGTGTCCAATTTGAAACCTTTCCTGTCTAAAAGCAATAGCGTGAGTCCAAAGTGTGATTGCGGATCGTGATTGTACCAGGTGGTCTCCAAAGTGCCGATTGTGCGAATGAGTGTATGTTTTGAATGTCTCCAATAAGTTGGGAATGGTTAGCTCTATGTTGCCTGCATAACTGCATTGTGAAAACTGAAAGTTGAAACTGTAGGTTTGATTTGTGTGTAATATGCGAATGTTTTCCAATTTGGAGAGTGACTGTTTTAAACTGGGAATTAATGCTTCATATCAATGACTTCGCAAGTGCTTGAATGTACGTTCCGTGAACCAATTTGGAAGTGAAATGCGTCATTTATTTGTAGCAGTTCAAATTGGGAAACATGAAGTCTGAATGTTTTTTTTTAAATATCCCAACTACGTGTGTATTAAAAGAGAATGATAGTTTATGTTTGAGTGGAGAAAGTTTGATCATGTTAGACTATTTGGAGTGAGGAGATATATCAGGAAATGATGGACGAAACAGAAGTAAACAAGGCCGTTTCCAAACTGGTGAACCAAAAGTGTCGACTTGCAAGGCTGAGCTATGGGTCCAAGCAATTAAAATTGATGTGATGCATGAGCTCTTGGTCCGTGTGGCAGAGAAGTCAAAGACGAAAAGATGGCGCTAACAAAGCCAAGTAGGAAGATTAGATAGGCGACAGAAAAGACGAAGTTGGCTAAGGTGAGGAGAAAAGTAGTGTTTAACTCCTAAATGCCCAAGGCTTGTTTTGAGCTTCAATCTTGAAATTTGCTCTAAATTGAACAAAATGCAAACATTTTGATAAGTTATATCAATTTTTTTTGAATTGTAACCATACAAATTCAAACTAGACATGTTAGAGATCTCATAGGAAAAGAAAACACAACAATATTACTTGTGGAGTGAAAGATTATAATGTTTGACCATGAGGGTGTTAAAACTGCAAAAGTGATGTGAAGTCTTTCAATCCTCTTTTTACAAGTCAAATCTAAAAAGTTGGTGACCAAAAAAATATGAGGTTAAAGGGCCTAACATGGATAATTCCAATCAATTTAGGCCTTCTTAAAATCTACTCTATAATATCTTTAATGAATTTTGAATGTGATTTTTTTTCCAAAATTTAGTGTATTTGAGGCTCATTTCTAAAAGCTCTCAACACTAGTAGAAGTCAAGATTGCAATGGGTATCCTTGCACAAAATCTAGAATAGAAAAATCACTATCATTTATTTACAAGATTGGATTTTTAATGGTAAAACTAGACTTCAAGAAGAACTTCCTAAAATAAAAACTTCATTAGGTTTTATTTAACTTCAAAGTTTTGCAAACACCAGATTTTGATGCATTGAGCATTTAGGGTTTAAGTTGGTTGGAGTGATCTTATATTGGAGAAAGATAAAAAGGTACACATAGTAAAAGATTAAAGAAGAGAAATAGAATGGAAAATCCTAAATCCTTATGGCCTTTAAGAGTGGAGTGACAAATTGTGGAATTAGCCAACCATGTGAAGAAATTAGCATTACTTTAATTAAAATAATATTCTTTGTATTTGGGTGTAATCACCTAATTGGATAATTTGTTACCAATCCAATTTACATTGTCTTCCTATAAAAACTTCATTGAGCCTTGAATTTCCTAATTAGATCCTCCAAATCTATTTACAATGAATATTTATTTATTTCTTAAATAAATTTTAAACATTTGCTTTTCATTCACATTTAGTTTTTTTTATTAGTAGAATTGCATATTATTATTATTATTATTATTATTATATTTGAATCTATTATCAAGAATTTTTTATTCTTTTCTTTAAGATTTTTTAATAAATAAAAATCCAAATTCTATTCCATTTGGAATTGCTCTAATGTTTTGGAGGTGTCTTCAACAAGATCTTTGTATTAGTGATAAGTCCAAAATATCTTAGGAAATTTGCTGGACTGACTTGGGCTAATCTCAAAATGGATCCAAGATATTTCAACTTGGTGTCTTGGACTAAGCCAAGAACACCTCCAAAACATTTTTAAATTCTCATAGATTGATGCACATTTAGGGAAAAATTGTGAAAAATTGTCACTTTTTAGGGCACTAAGAAAAAAAAAAGTTTTTTTAGAATGCATCCATAAAAATTTGAACTAGACTACTATAGGAATGTGTAGAAAAAAATTCAAAAACTTTCATAGCACGTAATGAAGGATTACAACAATTGAAGTCAGAAGAAATTTTTTATTTTTGATCTTGCCCAACCAAGCCAATAAACTTTAACTCCTCCTAGGGGCACATGTTCACACCTATTGTCAAAATTTTGTAAACATTCAACCAAAATGAAATTTGTGTGTATCTACTCAATATCTCTTGTATACATTGAATGGTCACTTGGACTACTTTTGGGGTTAACCTCTAAACTTAAAGACCATTTGTTCTCTCCGAGGACAAATGGGAGTTTGAATAGGCTTCTATGAGTTCAATTTTCAACATTATTTTCTTTTGGTAAGGCCTTGTTTCAAACTTTGAGGTTGCTCTTCAATGAAGGGATTTTTTTTGAGGATAGAAAAATACATTAGCTTTATGATAATATGATTTTTTTATCTACAATTGATGTTTGGTAGCAAAAGTTATGCTACTATATGTTGTCATTTTTAGTTTGTCAATCAATAAAACAAAACTACAAAACTTGAAATTTTTAAAATCTCAATTTTATTTTTAGTAGGTAATATTTTTGTCTATATGAAAAGGTTTGTTTTGTTTCATTTGGATAAGTAATGAGAAAGTTATGGAGAATCTTGTTTTAATGACAATCAAAGCATCTTCTTGAAAAAATAACACATGGTATTCATTTTTTATCTCAATTTTGACATTTCACAAAGTAATAAAATTTTGCATGGTAAAATTTAATTTTAGAACAATCTCACCATTGGAAGTAGACAAGTAGTGTGTTTCAATTCACCATTGAGATTTTTAAGTTTCAATCCATCATTGGCATGAGTCAATCACTTCACTTTTTAAGGATTAGGAAGGGGAATTAATCTCTTATATTGTGAAGGTATATTATAAAATATAAATTAGAATAAAAATTTAAAGATGATTTTCAAATTAAGTTGTAAAATATGATCCATTGATCATATTAGGGATTATATCCATATAACTAAATCAACTACCACAATATCCAATATTTTTTTAAATAAATTTTAAACCTAAATTCTCTTTTTTAGATTGACAATGATATTCAATATTTTTTAGTTTATAGAATTTTTTTCCTTTTATCCTTTGAAAGTCACCCAAAAAAGTTTAGTTGTAAAACAAACAATCAAGAGAATATTGTAATATTAGTGATGAACTTGATTAACAATTATAAAGGATGATTGTGCAAATAGAAATTATGCATCCTATAGGACAAGTTCAACATCATTTAAATAAATAACCTAGAAGCTAGGTATCTTTACACAACTCCAATAGGAAAATACATACACTATTATTATAAAAGTTATAGTGCTTAGGTTAAAAGAATGCCACTGAGACTGAAAATTCACACATGAAGACTTTGTAGTTTGTAGATAATTCCATCCAACATGATTATTTGAAAAGCGTGCTAGATGTCAACTTTCTCTACATAAAAAATCAACAATATGTAATGAAGTACAATTTGATGCACATGATTTCAAAATGCTGCATTTAACTACTTTTGGACTTTCAAAGGGTTCAAAATTAATAATAGCAAAAAAATGGTCATTAGGAGATAATGAAAAACATCAAGAGATTCTTGCAAAAAAATTTGAGATCAATATAAAACATCTGAAGATCTATACAAATAGCTCAAGATCTCTAAATGCTATCATTAGAGGATTTATGGGCCCCTGGGAGGGCTATAAGTTTTCTGACTGTGGGAATTGCCCTACAGGGGGTCGTGGTAGCTCATTGATGTGGCACAGCAACTACCATGTCCAAAAGAAATAATTTTTTTTTCAAAAGAAATAAATGAATTTTTTTTTCAATTTTATTCTTTACTTCAAGACTAATGTTTTTTTTGTTTTTTTTTCTAGATTTCCTTACCAAGTGTAAGATTCTTGACGAGGAACTAAGTAGTAGTTGTAAGCAAAGTTGCTTATACAATTATATTTTCAAATGACAATTTCCTATTAATAAAGTACACAATCAGATGGTGATTTCTATTGATTCTACGTGATACAAATTCTCAAATAGTAAATTGCTTTGATTATAGGCACCATACCATATTCAAGCCACATAAACCTTGCCAATTTTAAAGCCCTTGAGCTAACCAAGGTTATATTAAATTGAACCACCAGATCATAAATAATCCTTAGTGATTTTTAGCCTCAGGGTACACTATGAGTTATTTTTATTAAAACTGACAATTACCTTAACAAAACCTACTTATAAAGATGGTTAGGATACATGTGTATCTTACATTCCCAATATTAAAAAACATGGAAGTTTAACAATCTGCTAAGATTGGATATTAAAAGCAAATTTGGGCCCTAAAGCCTTTGCTATGCACCAAATTTGCAGTGACGGCCAAGCTAGTTAAGGGACGGTAATGAAGAATGGCCGCCATAGTACCACTATATAACTTGGAATTTCATCAAACACTAATGAAAGTCATGAATAGGGTCTGATACTTTCTCAACTCCGAGGCTAAAGCTCCTTGCACTATCCAGTGAGCTTGCTGGGCCCAACTCCGTATACTATTTACTTTGATGAAAATAGCTTAACCTTGATTCGTGTCTTATTAGAGCAAGTGGTGTAACTAATATGAGTATTATAGAAAGATTCCTCGTGAGAACCAATTGTAACCTTGAGCCAACGTGTAAACTAGGGAGTAAGTAGAATAGTTTTGCTTGAAGAATTGATTTGGGACCTTGATCTAAAGTGTGTACTCTGGGGTGACTCTAAAAGAAGGAAACGTCATGGCTACATCACAACGTCCTAGTGGAAATCAAGTTCACAGATGATGCAATTATGGAATGTTTTATTTGGTTTTCTTTTGCCATGTTTATGTAAATTGTCCCTTGTAAAGGCTATAACATGCATTGTGACCTGAAGACACCTTGTGCACCTTACTAACTTGACATTGGCTTGTTTTGTTCTTGGGATGGGCACAAGTGAAGGTCGCAATTTCTTGGAGCAATTTTTACAATCATGTGGCAAAGCCAAACACTTCCATCTCATGAAGATTTTGCATAGTACTTTGCATTTCTAATGGACTTACAAACGTGATATTACTAGCCCAAACACTCATATTTGCTTTGGTATACTTAATCCAAGAAAACGTGTGACATATATTCTTTTTGGAAAATATAGGATATGTTTGACATCTTGCAATCATTCCTTACACACTCTTGACTCTATTTTGACTCAAAGGAATAAATAGAGCTTATGTTTGTAAGTTTTTCTTATAAAACAAATAAAGTTTATGGTTGGTTAGAGCTTTTTTTCAATCTTACTTGCTAAAGGTTACAATACAATATGACCTTGTGATTCTTAATGTCTCAAGGAAAAAAATAGGATATGAAACTATTGTAGTAAAAAATGAGAAGTTGGGTGAAAAATAAAATGTTCACTGCTTTGATTGAGACAAAAACTAGCCAAGTCTTCCATAATAAATACATCAAGTTAAGTGATGATTAGAATGTTGCCCTTGAATAAAGGATGTTCCAAGACATGATTTTTTTGGTCAGGAACAGCTATTTTCCAAAAATTGTAGGGGGATAGTTCGTGATGCAGCTACTTGAAACAACCCTCCCGAGGGTCTAGAAATCCTCTAATGTATTTAGATATTTGAAAGATCTTTAAATGCTATTATTTAGAATTCACTAAATAGTCTTAAAGTAGTTAAATATAGCATCATTATGTATGTGGACTTTTAGTAGTTTTTGTTGTGATCGGTACTAGTTCATGTATTGTGGACATAGTGTTTTAGTCAAATTTTCTAAATTCATCATTGCTTAGCTAGTATTTTTATAACTAACTTCTATTAAGAGATAGACATGATGCTCCATTGAAATTGGGAGAAAATAGAGAAGAAAGTCAATGTAGAATGGAGTGTGAACATAAGTGTATAAGAAATGCCAAAATACACAGTTGTAGCTAGGTGGAGTAAATGATATTAACAATTAAAGTAAAACTTTTGATTTATAGAACTTGTAGTTCAAGTTACTAGTTTGTTGGAAATAACATGGAAATACAAAGTTTGATAACTAAAATTCTTGACAAGCTATCATTCTAGATATATAGAACTTTTTTTTTCTATTGTAGAGAGGATTGTAGGTGTTGCATTTTTCATCAATTGAAGTATTGGAGTATATAAGAAGCAATATTTATAGAGGTAAATCTATTGTAGGTTTGTTATGACTGTTATTGCTTCAAAAAAGGACTTGGAAATCAACCACATATGTTTGAATCTACAATATGTAGTTGGAGGTGTGATATTTCTTTTTGGCACTCTTCTTTTTGATTGTTCATATACAAAAGTGACCATCTCTTCACCCCCTCCCCTCCAAAACTAAGGTCAAATGCTAACAACATGCTACATGTTTGCACATCAAAATACAATGGCATATACTTCTATCAACACCTTTTGTACTTCTTTCTAAGTATTCTATATTTGACATGACCATGCATAAATGCTCATATCTTCAACAAAAAATTGTATTTTGTAGATTTGAATTTGTTGCAATATTCTTCACTGAAAAAATCGTTGACCTCCATTCCCAAGTTTATATCACTATCTTCTTGGATTGCTATTTTTTCATGTTTTAAAAACCTCAAAAATTACTTTCTGGGAAGAGGAAGAAGATCAAAATTACCAATGAAGTAGCTAGAAGTGGTCAAGGAAAAAAGGGGAAATATAGAGGATCTATTCAAGGTTACCCAATGAATTAGGCACTTAGGAAGCTGCAATGGCCTTTTTAATGCAATAGAAATTAGAGAATTTGTTTATTTTCAATTTTTCTCTTTAGTGCTTGTGAAAAATAAAAGAAGCTTTCAATCTACCATTGAAGTTTTTATCATTATTGGCCATTTCAAGCAACAAACATTTGCAAAAAAGTATAGTGACATTGTCAATTTGGAGAACATCTATGTAGTGTGGGATTTTATAGGATTTATTCCTTGTCCTTTTTAGCTCTAAAAACTAGTAGACATAGCTAATATGATCTTCAATTTTATGGTAGATTTCAAATTCAAAATCCATGGAGCAAAATTTTGATGCAAATGGAAGTCAAAGTCACCCAAGATTCTTAGGTAGGGTAGGAAAAAACTTTTCCTTTGACTTCAAATGTTAATATCTTTCAATCTCTATGATCAAATGTTACAAAAATTTACCACATATTTTCAAACAAATTGAAGACCCTATGTTATATTTTTCTTGAGTTTTTGTATTATGGCTATAAAACTTAGAGGGTAATTTTTTTAACTTATTAGATATCTTGTATCAAAAACTTTGCTATTGACAATGAACTTAGGATCTATGAACTACATATATATATATATATATATATAAGGATATGTGTAGGAAGTCACAATTTGGCAAAAAGTCAATAGTGGGAAAATGTTTACCAAAGTTTAAATATATCTTAGATCAAATTGAAAATAAATATGTAGATACTTGACAAGCTGATCTAAACTATGGAATATTTTCAAGGCATTTGAAGTGATTGCCTATCATTTATGTTAGGTTAAAGCTAGTCATGGCAATTTCTAAGTTATCTCAGAAAGTATAAGAATGTCAATAATGGTTAAATGCCCACTAAAGTTGTATAGTATCTTAGATCACAAAGAAAATTGATTTGTGGATACTTGGCATAATGATCTAAATTGCAACAAAGTTTCAAAAAATTTACAGTATCAATCTATCATTTATGCTAGGTTGAAGCTAGCTATAGTAGATTCTAGGTTATTGTAGGAATTATAGAATAAAGATTTGAGAAAAAGAAAATTTTGAAAATAGATTTAGGATTATTAGAGTGTTTAAGGGTACAAGAGAATATATTCAAAGCATTTCCATATCAAAGGCCATGTCCTATTCTAGAACTATTTGCACAACATCGTAACATCACTTGCCCTGACAATTACACCATGTCTACAACTTCTACATTAACATTCTTAACCCCTAAATGCCCGAGGCACCAAATTTTGGTGTTGACAATATTTTGAATTGAAACAAAACCTAACCAACTTTCTATTTTCAGTAATTAAGATTTTTGAAAAATTCTTTATGAAGTCTAATTTTAGCATAAAAAATCCAATTTTGAAAATGATTGATTATGATTTTTCTATCTAAGATTTTGTACAAGGGTGCCCATTGCAATCTTAATTTTCTATAGTATTGAATGCTCTTGGAAATGAGCCTCAAATACACTAGATCTTGAAGAAAAATTCACATTAGAAATTCATTTAAAAAAATTGTAAGGGAGATTTTGAGAAGCTGTAAATTGATCAGGGTTATGTATGTTATGTCCTTTAACCTCATATTTTACTTGTGACCAATTTCTTAAATTTGACATGTGAAAAGAAGATTGACTTGAAAGACTTCAAATCACTTTTGAAGTTTTAACACCCTTGTGATCAAACATTATAATCTTTCCATCCATAAGTGATATTATTATGTTTCTTTTCCTATGAGATCTCTAACATGTTTAGTTTAAATTTGAACAGTTACAATTTGAAAAGAATTGATGCAACTCATCAAAATGTTGTCTTTTTGTTCAATTTAGAGCAAATTCCTAGAAGCTCAGAAGAGGCCTTAAAACATTTTAAGCCTGCTTAAAAGTTAGTCTGGCCATGATTGCCTTCCACTTCCTTCTTCGACCTCCCCTCTGGCCTTTCAGCTTCACCGGAGCATCAGTTCTGCCATCACTTGTTTTCAGAAATCGAGAACTTAAGCTACCTCTCAGAGATCGATAATGAAAGAGAAGAAGACGCTGCTGGAGATCGAGAGAAGTACACGACTGAAGGCCGGTTGTGTAAGCGGAGACCATGGATCAGTGTCGCAAGGAGTATGCAGACATGACTATGAGAGGCCTCCGGGAATGCTCTTGTGGAGTGTGGGTCATTTGTTTGGAAATGTGTTTCATATGGCCATCAAACCTGTTTCTGTAAGTGAAGCTTTGTTTCATGTTGTTCTAATAATAAATATTGAGAAATTTATTATTTTAATTTTTAATTTTTCTAATGGAGCACACTTTGCAAAAATCTTTAAAACTGTGTGAGTGCAATGAATAGGTCTTTTCAACGCAAAATGGGATAAAAAAAAATGAACTACTTATAAGGGTAGATGATTATAATATAGTCTTAAAGAAATGTATCTTAAGAATGTTTGAAACTATAATGGTACATTCGTACTTGGAGTTTGATAACAACCGTTCTTAAAAGATTAATTGCGTTGGTTCGGTAAAACTTCAGTCATGAAAAGTTATGCAGCATTCACATATGCGGAAGAACTCCTTGTCCTATGAAGTCTTCATCCTTGGGAACTATCTCGCACTGGACTCCTCGTTTATTGACTTGTTTTCATTGTAGATTCATCTCTTCTATTCTCACTAATCTCATGTAAGGTATATTCACAAACACAGGCAGGTTTATATGGTCGATGCTTCATTGTACAACTACTGGCCTCCAACTTTTATGTTGCCAATGTCGATGAAGCGCGCATCAATAACAAAAATATCCAGTGAGAACTTGGCCAAAATTGTATGCAGAAAACACACAATTGTGAGACGCATCTCCATTGTTGAAGTGCTTAGCCAACACATTGCAAATCACCCAAGAAACTTTGCAAGATAGTAGAACTGTTTGTGTTTTTTTCTCTTCATAAATTGCACTTTTATCTTAATTGCCCTCTCCCACTGCCTGTAACTATAAGCAGTCCTAAAAGTCTCATATCTATGTTTCGTGATGATTGCAGCCCTCATTAAATTAGGGCGTATAGCACTTCTCTAAAAAAAAATCCGTTGCCCATAGCGTCAAAAAGCAACGTTCTTTGGCGGCCGCCATGCAAGACTCCACCTTGGCATTTATAAATGACCCGTGGTATAAAAGCTTGCTTCTGCTTTGACAAAACAACACCTTGTGAGGCCACCCTTAGCGGCAGGTGCAAACGCACCCTAATAGTTACATGATGTATTTTTACAATATTCTTCAAAATACATCGATTCTAAATTTGAAGAATATTAAAAAAATATACATGTTACTTCATTAACCCCCTTTAACCCTTAACCCCTTACCGCCTCAATCCTTTTTTGATTTTTTGCACATTTTGGCTTATAGCTTTTTAGAGAAATATCATTTACTGCAATTTCATGAATTTGGTCATTAAGGAAGGTTGGCTTTTCAAGATTCAAGTATTACATTGGATGAATGAAAAGTTTGTTGGACTATACAACTCTTGGAGGCACTCTGTCATTGTTCAGAATATGGACGTCGATGCACTTCAAGGTTAAAGGACGATGAGGCCTAAATTATAGAACACCATTTTGGGCAAAGTACCTTGGTGATAGGTCTTTGCCTTTCAAAATTAAACCTCTTTTGCACCATGGGCTAAAACTTACACTCAATGCTCTTTCATCTTTTAAAATTTCAAAATCAAAGCAAGTAGCTAAAAGTATATTAAAAAATATATATTAATAAATATTTTCTGACAATCTAAATTGATACTTGCATAGAAAATCTTTGAACCATTTTATTCCAACCAATGAGATGAAAGTTACAACAAAAGTTATTTCGTAGTTATAAAGTTGTTTTTTGAGCTCAAGTTTTAAAATTTCCAATTAGTAATAAGGAAAATTGTGATATGCATCACTTGCTAAAACATTTTTACCATTGGGATTGACAATTTTCAATTTCTTGTCAAAATTATTAGCAATTAATGTTTTCACTTCATCAAGTATTACTTTCCACTTTATAATTTTTTTGAAGATGAAGATGACATTTTGTTTCACAAATTTCTCAATCCATTTTCTAATGAACCTCTTGACTTAAATGCACAATTTAAGAGACACATATCGGGTTTTTTCTTTAGAATTTTTGCAATTTAATATTTCATCTTTATTGAGGGTTTGATAAACCTAGTTTTTGCTAGTATAAAAATCTAGTAATTGTTGGGGATTTTCACTCTAAAATTTGGGAAAAATGTACTCAAACAATTAACTAAAGAATATATAAAAGTAAATATTTTTATTAGCCTCCTTTTGTGTATGAGTATTTTGAAGCTTCAAAATACTTCAAAACTTTAGAGGTTAAATTAGAAGTGCTTGTTTGGGCCACAAGCTAGGGCAAGCCTATTGTCAACAATTTTTTTCTTCTAATCTACATTTTCACAACATATGCTTTACAATACAACAAAAAATTTGTCTCCAATGGGCTTGTTGACAACATGCTTCCAAGATGGGCCATTCTAAAGTAACAACACCTAATTTTGACCCCTAGAAATTCTTGCTTAAAATGTATTGCTTCTATTCATGAAAACCTATAGGCTCTTTTGGATTCACTTATATTTTAGTAGTTTGAACATTCATTGTTTGTTTATACAATGTCCAAGAAATGCATAAGAAGATAATCTTGAACCCTCTTTTGACTTTCAACGAGATCCAACACAATAAAAGAAAAACAAATTAGAAGAACAATGCACTATTGTTTAGTCCGATGCATTTAGGTGTAATTCCCTTGCTCCGAAACATGTCACCAATTACGAACTCAGCCAACAAACTATTCAAAATTTGCATAGGCCACTCCCAACAGTCCCCAAGCCCCCTCTTTTCCCAAAGCAGCCAGAAGCCCAGGATGGGAACCTCACACGTGTACGTCTCCCATAGGCTCCCCCTCTATCCACTATCATGAACAACGCCCAACCCCGACACAGCCCTGCTCCCCTTCTCCTCGCAGGCACAAGCCCAAGCGCAATTCCAAGCCCAAGCGCAAGCCCCTGCTCCCCACCATACCCGACGAGCAATCGCGTGTGAATTTGGAGCTGCAATCGGAGCTTCGTGTGTGCGGCCATGATGGCGGAGGCGATGATGGCCCGAGGGAGCTCCACACTGATGGGGTCGCCCGCCTCTCTGACCTGCAAGAAGGCCACGCCCTTTCTTGGTAAGTAGGAGCGATTTGCGATTTGGATTCAGGTTTTGCAGAGAATTTTGGGTTCTGTGTGTAATTGGAATTTTGTTTTATGCTTTGTTGTCGAGGGTTTTGGGTTTCGATTGCTTTCGAGGATTGCATTGGACTCGATGTGAAGTACTGAATGCGAAATATGATACGAAATGTGAAGCAGCCTTTGCTGGGTTCCCTCGACTCTGTGGCTTGCAAGAAGGTCAAACCTTTTCTTGGTATGTTTGAGCGACTTGGCTTCGGGTTTCGCAGCGAATTTGGACTCTGTGTGAATTTTGAATATAGTATCTGGAGCTTTGTTGTCGAGGGTGGTGATTTTGCGAGGGATTGGGTGTTAGTCGATTGCTTTTGAGGATGGCATTGTGGTCAATACTATTTTTGTGGATTGCGTTTGGTTAGGGAGGGGAGGGATGGTAGTTGATTGCTTTCGAGGATTGCATTGTGTTCAATGTGAAGTAGCCTTCGTGGGGATCCCCGCCTCTGTGACTTGCAAGAAGGTCACACCTTTTCTTCGTATGCTTGAGCGAGTTGAGATTTGGATTCGGGTTTCGCAGAGAATTTTGGTGATTTCGAGTTTTAGTTTACGCTTTGCTGTTGAGAGTGTTTGGTTTGAGAGGGCATGGGTGGTTGTCGATTTACTGTAGAGGATTGCATTGTGCTCAATGTGAAGTAGAATTTGTGCTTTGGGAGCTCGATTTTGGGAGTTTCATTTTCAATTTCTGTCTATGACGATCTGTGTTGTGTTAAGTTCCGTCTTTTCTTTCTGAATTTTGGTGGTAATATTCACGGGAGTAATTGAGCTTTTGGAATGTCGTTGTTTTGCATGTGCCCGTGGTAGTAGTGGTGTGTTCCCTCTAGTAGTGGGTTCAGAGTAGCTACTGCCATCTTTGGAGGTTCAGTCCCTTGGTCAGAACTCTCACATTTCTTCGATTAGAAGAGTAGAAGGTGAGTGACAGTGTTCAGTGTTGGAAATTCATCTTCATACTTCCAATAGTGGAAACTCATCTTCCTCAGATTAGAAAATTGAGAGAAGACGGGGTTGCAAGGGACCTATCACTCTGGACTGGTACTCCCATTCCAATATTGGAAGCATTCAATATTGCCCTCTGAACTACACTGAAACCGCTAGTGATGGCTATGGCTGTTTGATTGCAGTGTGGATTGGAAGCTAGGTCAGATATGAAATGGAATCTCCCACGTGCTATGAGCTTGCGTCATCAGCATGCTCATCTAGCTCTTGTGGCAAAACAGAGAAACTAGAAGCGGCAGAGTTTGAGCTGAGGGTTTGGGATTTAGGTAACGTAAAAGTAGAGCCTCATGCCATCCCGAGTCACGGGAGTTATTTGCATAAGAAAGCTCTACTGTCCAGCTACAGGACACAACCTCAATGGGTATCTTATTCAATCAAAGTTTTTAAAATATAGGACACCAAAATCTTAATGAAGAATAAATGTATCCATACTCTTCATATCCTATTCTTGGTTTGCCACCTCCATTGAGCTTAATTTTCACATTCTGATGGTGGCCAATGGCGGTTGTACGTTGTTCAATCAAAGTTTTACAAGAGAGGAAACCATAATCTAAGCGAAGGATACCATAATCATAATCTTTGCTACCTCCATTGATGTTCCTTGCACATTCTGATGGTGTGCAATGGCTGGAGAGCAGGAACCTCGTTACCGTCACTGGCCATCAAAGCGCGCAAGAGAAGTCCCCAATGTAGCTTGATCACCACCAGGGCTAGCTTTAGCGACGCGCTGAGTCAAGCCAAGGTGGCGGTGGGCACCGGATTGACAGCGCTGGCGCTGTCTGCGGTGATGAACTTGGGCCCTGGGGTGGCCATGTCAGACGCCAGTGAGTTCAACGTTCTGAACGAAGGCCCGCCCACCGAGAACTACGTGGTGGACGACGCCAGCGTGCTCAACCGCGTGACACGTTCCGACCTCAAGCGCTTGCTGCGCGACCTCGAGGATCGCAAGGGATTCCATGTGAACGTCATCACCCTCAGGAAGATCACCAGCAAGGCGGACTCCTTCGAATTTGCCGACGCGGTACACAACCATGCCTTTATCTTAAAATCTCAACCATGCCTTTATCTTGATTCTTTTGGGTTTTATTCAATGCAGTGCACAACGTTCAAGAGCCGGCAGGCTTTAGAAGATTTCGGACTTCATGCCAAATTTTTCCATTGGATCTTAAACTCTTACGTTGAGTTTCTTAGTGACGAAGGGTTATGGTCTAGGTAATAAGTAGAGCCTTGTCAATAGAGACAACTTGTGAGACATGGGAGTGGTATGGATGTCACCATCTTGCATTCGATTCCTTTCAGTTTCATTCATTCAATGGAGTGCATAACCTTCAAAAGCCGACAGACTTGAGAAGGTTTCGGACTTCATGCCAAGTTTTTTCATTGAATTTTTAACGTCCAGATTATGTACTTTTACGTTGAGATTCTTAGGACACACATTGTAGAAGGATCATGATCTAGGTAACATGAAAGTAGAGCCTTGTTATGGTCTAGGTTCTGTATAAATAGAACTTTGGTATGAGGAATAACTTGTGAGCTATGGGAGTGGTATAGATGTCATTTTCATAATGAGGTTGTATTGTCATGTCACCTAAACATAACCTCAATGGTTAAATCTTGTTCAATCATTCTCAAACTAGGATCTCAAAAGGACATCGTAATGAAGTTTTCTTTCATTGAGGAGAGGGTTATAACCTCTAACATTGTGGTTAATTTGAGTCTTCTAATGGACCAAAAAGTTCTTTGGCATTCTTGATTCAAGGTTACAACCTAGTGTTATGTCCTATGACCTTGAGCCTGCACCTCCTGACTTTTGAAGATATTCTAATCCATAACACTAAAGGAAACATGATTATGAGATATAATCGTGTAGAGTGATTGTCACCTCTATAGAAATTGGGATCCATTTAGCATATGCATTGTGTCTTACTTTGGACCAACCAACGAGTGAGTGACGCAACTACCTTGAGACCTACCAAGGCCTGTGGATTGGATTACCTGTGATAGCCAAGTGACTTCAGAAGGTTATCAGACACAATTCCAAATTGTTTCATTGAGACATGAACATCTAGATAAGAACCTCTTGGTTGATTGTAGGACTCAAGTAAGTTTTTGACTTCCACCTTCTAATGAATTCACCAACCCAAAAAAGAGTGATACAATTGCCTTATACTCAAACTTGGCACTAGAGTGCATTGAATGAGACTTGGTTTCATACTTGAGACTTAACATTACAATGCATTGCATGCTTTGATTTGACACCTGTCTTGTGCACAGATCCTTGAGAAATGGTACCCAACGTTGGAGGAAGGGAACAACAAGGGTATAGTCCTCCTGGTGACCACCCAGAAGGAAGGGGCTGTAACTGGAGGGCCAGCATTCACCAAAGCTGTGGGTGACCAGATCTTGGAAGCCGTGACGGCTGAAAATCTGCCTGTACTGGCCACAGACGAGAAGTACAACGAAGCCATCTATAGCACGGCCAAGCGTCTGGTGGCCGCCATTGACGGCCTGGAGGATCCCGGCGGTCCCACATTCAAGGAGAACAAGCGGGAGTCCAACTTCAAGAGTAAGGAAGAGACGGAGTCGAAGCGAGGCCAGTTCAGTCTTGTTGTGGGAGGGTTGCTTGTCATTGCTTTTGTTGTGCCCATGGCACAGTACTATGCTTACGTCTCCAAGAAGTAGAGAGCTCTATAGCTTGTAGACTATTGTGGGATGGAATTGTCATATCCTTTGTATCATTGCTATTAAATTTTTTTTTGGTATCCATCTAGATTCTCTCCTGTGATGTTGCTAACTTTGTTGAAAACTTGATCAATGTTAAAAGGTCTCTTCATGTGATTCCTTCTTTATTCTTGGGATTTCTTTAATCTAATGACAAGGAATGGCTACAAGTCCAAGTACTGTACAAGCTGTTTAGTAGTAACATAGAGGATTTTTCGGGCGTCTGTTCTGGGGTTTGGAAGGGATCTTCGTATTGTTCACGCATATCATGTTTGCAGCTCTTGGTAGCTCATTGATTCTAGTTTTGTGGGCCTTCAAGGAGAGACTACATGTTCCTTAAATTTCGAATGAACTTCTTGTGATTCTCAAAACTCTAGGGTTTAGGATACCTAATCCCTAAAGTCCCATTGTCCTCTTGCGGGGATAAAATGAAATTTGGGTAGACTCCTATGGGTACAATTTTCATCATGACTTTCAAAACTTTTTTTAAGTTAGAAAGATACATCAATTTTTTAGGAATATAAGTTTTATTTCAATTGGTGTCCAAAAGCAAAAGTTATACTACTTTAAGTCCATAATGGTGTTCATCAAGCATC
This sequence comes from Pseudoscleropodium purum, assembly GCA_963969395.1. Lineage (NCBI taxonomy): Eukaryota > Viridiplantae > Streptophyta > Bryopsida > Hypnales > Brachytheciaceae > Pseudoscleropodium > Pseudoscleropodium purum. Next base: position 33,655,904 of record OZ017795.1, read on the forward strand.
ATAAAAAAAATCACAGAAAGGTTAAATTAAAATTTTCAAAATTTTGTTTTTGATAGAAAATATTGATGTCTACATGGAAAGATTTTATTCATTATATTTGGATTAGTGATGAGAATATTATGGACAATCTTGTTTTGGAGGCAATCTAAGTATCTTCTTAAAAAAACAAACTTTTAGGATGCAATTTTGAATGCAATTTTCACAATTTTTCAAAAACATTGTTTGATAAGGTCAAGTTTGCTTACTTGAAGAATCTCGCCATTAGGATTACTATGTTTCACTTCTATTTTAGAGTTATTAACAATTTTTTTTTCATTCAATCTCAAACCTACTTCAATTTAATAATTTTTTATAGAATCATAATCAATTGTCTTTTCTTCAAAAAAAATTTCTTAGACTTTCAATTGAATTTTTTAATATAATTTATTTTTAATTCAGCATGAATAGTGTAAAAATTTTAAGCTAAAAAGATTCAAAGCCTAAAAAATGTAGGGAGGCAAGGTGCCAAAAAATCAATGTTCTTTACTTCAAAAAATATTTTACAATCCTCATGGGCAAAATTTCTGAAGTTTTTTCCATGCATTAGTATATCTTACGAATCTAGTGCAAGATCCTATTATTAGACATGAAAAATAAAAATTCTAAAGTTTATTGCAATTTGCAATAGAAATGGTGGAATTTGATGGAAAAAAGGCCATGGGACTTGAGGGGTTAATTCCAAATGATGCTCGACATCTTAAGTTCTCATACTTGAAAGCCCGTCCGGAATCTTCAGTTGCTTGTCTCACAAACTCATTCCTTTGAATCATGAGGTGAGCTATGGTTTGTTTTGTGCAACGTGGAAAGACATCACTCATTTAAAATGACACATACGAACATGAAATAATCAAAAATTACAACAGAAAGAGTGATTCTCAAATCAGACAAGCCTTCGAGCAGAATTGCGTTTGGAATCTTCTGCGTGTTACCAAAGATCCTCTACGCACTGGGCATGCATATTCTAAATGTCCTAAGAATCTCTGCTACAGTTTACACTGAACTGACACGTTCAATTGGGCAATGCCCACATGTCAAGCTCTGAAGTTCTGACCACGGAGACCGTTGCACTGTCCCCAGAGCAATTTCATTTGAGAGGGTTGCGAAGTGTTCACAGATCCGTGGTTTAAATAATTCTCAGGAACTAATTTCATGAGTAAGCAGTGTGGCTACAGCTCATCTTACACCCAACCTAGAAAGGTGGACCAATCCTTACCCTAATCTAATTGTTTCGAGTGTCATCTTCACAAACATATCACCTCAAGAATTCAAACTGAGTTCATTCGAGGCTTGAAGGCATTAGGTCAACAAAGTTATGTAAGAAATGATCTCTCAAATCCCAAGTAATCTCAGAAAACAAGCAGCAAAAGATGAAACAAGAGCACAACTGGAGGCAAATTTAGGTTCAAACAAATAAATGCAGCACTAAAGCTGAATCTGTCGATCAAGTATTTTCAATAATAGAGTACATGAATAAGCTAGTGACTAGATTTCATGTGAGCCTAACCTCCTAGTAAAGAAAGAAAAATGAGCTTCCACTTCGAAGCCAGTGTCCGTCTAAGTTAGAGCTTTCCATTCACAAAGTGCGGTGGTTTCGCTCCCGTCCCGTCTTGCGCTTCCGTTTTGAGGCTGTCCGCGTGCGGCACTTTCTTGTCTCCCTCCGCCTCGATTTGTTTGACAGGCACATCCTTCGAATGGTCATTCCAATGCAAACCTCCTGCGAAGTCCGTGCTCCCCGCAGGACGGGGCCCCGAAGCTACGCGATCGGAAATCACCACCGACCGCATCTCGCAGTTCCTGTACCCTTGCTGAATCTCAGTGCGCACGACGTTGGAGCAGTCGGATCCAAACAAGTGGCACAAGTGGAAAATGAAGCTGCTGTGGGAGACGACAGCAATTCGCGACTCCGGGCGGTCGAGTAACCACCGCACGAATCTCCTCGCGCGAAAGAAAAGCTCCTGTGCACTCTCGCGCTCTGTTTCTTTCCACCAAGTATCCTCATCGGTCGCGACTTCGCTGAAATCCACCGTTGGGAACCGGTCCTTGTAAAAAGTGATGCTGGAGCGGCGGTCGCACGGATGCACGCCGCTCTGCTCCCGGCACCACTCGTTCGCGATGAATTTCAAACCCTTGGGCGCCGCGATGGCCGCGTGCGGCGCTCTCCCCAATTCGTCCACCATCAGAGGCTCCTCACCTCCTTCCGGCAATCCACCCCCGCCCCATACTCCGGCCGCGGTTTGCAATGTGCGCAACAAAGGCGACACCACCACGAGCTCCACTTGCGCCTTGATTCCCGTCGCGTCCAGATGCGCGTGGAGCGCTTCCGATTGCTGCCATCCGAGGTCGGTCAGGGACGCGTCGAGATATTCCGTGGACAAGTAATTCTTGTAGTCGATCTCGCCCGCGACGTTGTGGAAACCTTGCCCGTGGCGAACGAGGTGAATCACCTTGCTACGGTGCAAAGGGAACAAGGACACCGCGAAAGATTCCTGGGAAGACAGGGATGCTTGATCGGCGACTGCCTCTGCCGGCGCCATTGATTCCGCCACTGCAATCCTGCTGTTCCTTGGAAATCCGAGCTGCAGGTCTCTGTCTAAACGGTCTCTATCAATTTTGCAAATTCTCGGGAAGAAGAAGAAGATCACCTACAATAGTTGCAAATTGCACGGCAATGTACTTTGGAGAGCGGATTGAGGCACTTGCGGCGGAAGCTTGTCACGGATTCCCCTCGAAGGAGTTGAGGAAGGGAAGTGACGACAACGACGACTGGTACGGGTATACTGGGGTGCCGATGAATCTAACAGGGATCTAACGGGCGTCTAACGGGTATCTTTCAACGGGAAATGGGTGGACATGGTTTTCGAATAGACGGATATCAATATCAATCAGAATCGAGATACGAGGTTAGACTCAAATAATTTACTCCTGCATGAAATATATGTACATTGCAAATCAGGTTTATAGTTATCCCCCCCTCCAAAGTAAAAGTAAAGTAAACATAAAGCAAAAGATAAAATAAAAGAAGAAGAGGCAAAGCAAAAGATAAGTAAGGTAGAAAAGCCTATGACCACCCTAACTTGCAATTTGAATATCTTGGGGTCAAAAATAAGATCAACACATATTTTTAAGGAATGTGGACTTATTTCACAAATCAAACTCACACAAATCAAATTCTAATTTTTATGAAATTTAGAAGTGGTTTGACTAAAAATTACAAAAATTGGCTATAATTGGAGTCATAAACGTCTTATAAACAACCTATAACCACCATTCAACATATCTATTAGCACTTAATATCTACCAATAAAAGATCAACACATTACCCTTGTTGTAATTTAGGCTCTAATATTGATAGAAGAACAAATGGATTTGGATGAGTTGCATGGTGGAGATGGGGCCAAAAGTCAAATGTCAAAGGTAGGTTGGTCTACCATAAAAGCTTTGCCTTTCAAAAGTGAAGTAAAATTTGAAGTGGCAAAACAAAAGATTAAGTAAATGAAAAAAGTTGAGCATGCCAAGTATTTGAGCCAATACTCTAAAATACTTCTAATAACAAAACTATATAGGATCTTTATTTTTTTTTCTTTGATTTATCCAAAACTTGAGAATGACAAATTATGTGTAGTTTTTCATAAAGTATTTTATTATCTTGAAGGAAAAGCCTACTAATGTGGGAACCCAAAAATGGAGCACTAACTCTAAACCATCATCTTTGCTTTGTGTACATATCCAAAATCAATTATTTGTATCTAAATGCATGGAAAAAATTGTTCAAAAACCAAACTTTGTTCCTTTGTAAATTTGAAAACAATATCCAAATGTTATGTTCTTTGGTGCAATGAAACCTCTTTTCAATTGCCAACAAGAAAATATTTGACCACTTTAATAATAGTAAATAGGCCTAGAAACAAAAAGTAGCACTTGAAGGTACCAACTTTAGTAGGTACTTGAAAATTCCTTGTTTTCTATGCTCCCATTAATGGATAAATTAATGAAATTTCTTAGATTTTCTTAAAAGAGGAAATCACATACTAAACCTTCTATTAGTTGTCCAAGCCTTCTAGATTTTTTGTAAAAATCTGAACTTAGAATAATTTTTTTTGAAATAAAAGTGAAGAAAATGAAATCAAATACAAATAGGATTTAAAATTTAGAAGTTTTCACCACATTAGGTGTATGTTACTATCCATTGAAAAGAAGTTGTGACAATCCCTTCCCCCCCTTGAAAAATTAGGAGTTGTCCGATTCATTTCAAAAAAATTCCACCTTCCCCTCTAAGAAAAATCAATAGCCATTAGATGTACATACAAAAGACATTACAAATATGCATTTGAATACAATACAATTATATATGGATATGGACAACATGATACAATACGACAGTATGGAATTATTTCATACTGATTGTTTGCAATCCCACCCTCCCAAAATTATAAGAGGGAGATGGGGGGGTACAATTTTAATTTAAAAAAAAATTTCACCCTCCAAAAATTATAAGAGGGGGTGGGGTGGGTTTAAAATTAAAATTTTCATTAAATTCTTTTTTGTCATGGTGCATAGTTTTACACTATGTACTATGAAGTGACTATAACTACTAGCCATAATTTAGGTGTATGTTACATTTCACACCCATTAGGTGTATGGATCAAATGTTGTGTCATTTAAAAATTAGAAAAATAAGTAGGTCAAGGTTACTACAATAAAATATTCAATTTTAGGAATTAATCAAATTTTCAAAATGGTGTAGAAACTAGACTTGACAAACTTCATTGTATTTGTTGGGTTCAAGTATTTTTAAGATCATTTTTATGGCAAAATTCTAATCAAGAGCAAAGAGTTAGAAGTTGACAAAATATACTACAAATTGATTTGTGGATTAAGCATCTTTTTACTTAAGAAAGTCAATAATCTTTAAGTGAAGACATCTAGGATACTATCTGTTGAAATCAAATTCAAAAAATCCCTTAAAAGAATTGGATGAAAAATTCTACATAGCCTTTTGAAGTCATCCAATAGTACAAATTAGCCTTCAAGTTGTTTTGATTGTTGTTTAAAGGACCAAAATCACAATCGTTGATATATTCTATATACATTATTATTATTATTAATTTATTTCATATATATTTAAAAAAAAATACTACCTTCTAATTACCTTGTGCATGAATTATATGTATAAAATCAAACTATATTGCAAGAAATATCTTTAGGATTCAATTTAATTCCTAAAGGACTAAGTGGAATCCACTTGGGGGATTTTGAGAATTTAGGCAAACTCCATTGTCTTCACTATTTGAAATTTATAAAAAAGAAACTTTAGTGTAGATACTAATTATAATAATCTACAAGTAAAGCTTTGTTTTGAATTATTGTAAAGGTTATAAGTTGTTTTATATTTCAATGTCAAATCAAGAAGCTAAAAATAAATTTGAAAAGAAGATTGATTAATTCTATTTGATTGTTTAGATTGATACCTATAGAAAAGCATTTGAACCATTCCATTCTAAATAATGAGATAAAGTTTTGAAGAGTTTAATTTTATGGCAATGATGGTGAAAAAACAAATTATGTTGTTTTATAAACTTAGTCTTGAAAGTTTCTAAATAAAAACAAAAAAGAAAGACATATGTTGCTTATTAAAAAAATTTGGCCATTCTCATCACCGTTGAGATTTACAATTTTGAATTTCTCCAATAATTAGAGATGTAAATTTTTCATTAATCTATTATTACCTTCCACTTTATTATTATTTTATTATGAATATGAGAAAAATTTTGGTTAAATTTTTTTCCAAGTATTTTTAACTTATTTTACAAATTATAGAATAAAACGCACAAATTATGGGACACATATGTTTATTTCTAAAAATATTGTTAGACAAAACTTCTCCTACAAAAATATGGTTGCTATTTTGAGAATGTGTGAGCTTGTGGGCTTGTGAGTTTATAAGCATATAAATTTCTAGAAATTCCATTAAAAAAATTTGGTCAAATTTTTATTTTTGTAAATTTTAGTACTTATTAACTTAAATCTGTTACTGTGGACCTATTACCATTGTCTCTTGAACAACCTCGATGTGTTACTTATTGGACTTTATTAGATTTTAAGAAGAAAAAATTTGGTGGTTATTTAGGATTTGATTTAAATCAATTGAGGTTATTTTATTAAGATTTTGACTTTTACAATCACTCCCCTCTAATTGTTAGGTACGTCCTAATGCTAAAAGAAGCATTCTAGCTGTATAGAAAAAAATAAAAATAAAATTTTGGCCTTTTTTAGATCTAAACCACATTTTTTTAGGCTTAATATTTGAGTAATATATATTTTACAATAGACAATAGAGGTTACAATTGTTATAATATATATTTTTTGTAATATTGTATATGATAGTTATGGAATTAGAAATTGATGCAAAAAAACAATGGGATTTCTCATATAGTTAGTCTCTTAACTATCTGAGTATAGTAAGGATATGTTCACACTTGGTATTAAAGAGTATTCTTATTGAGGGTATTAGTAATGAATTTAGACTTAATTCTAGACTCAATTCACATTGCAAATATCACCAGTAACATCAAGTGCAAATATACCCTTAAGTACCAACAATTAGTGTTCTAAGTTGCTTTTTACACAAGACAATCCTTTTGTACCTGTATTTTGAAGAGATAGCGGCTCACACTACTCATTTTGAATTAATTCAATGATTGATTTAGAATATAATTAATTTTTATTTTAAAATCCCCCTCCAACCTTAATTATATTTTCAAAACCAACTTGTATAGGCAATTGATATGATTCAATGGCTCATGTATTTTATATCCGTATTTTTTTGTATGTACTCATATCTATACTATATTGTATTCTGTATCTATATCCATCTCTTATTTTTCAAGATCATTGGTGTCAGAGGGGGAGGGAAAATTATTTTCTTAGAATCAATAGCTCTCATTTTTTCTAGTGAGAGTGTATGTGTTAATTGAAACCAAGTGCGTCGCATCTTTTTCTTTAGGATTTTAGTTTTATCAAGCATGTACAATAACTTACTATTGATAACATAACTAAACAATTTAAATAGCAACATACTTGATGCACATCAATTGGGGACTTTTTGATTTGACTTTACATTTTTTTTTCATCATTAAGGTAGGAAGATCTAAAAGTGCACAGGTTCTAAAAGCGCCCACCTTTATAAATGTACATTGCATGTACATGTTGCTTTTTTGTAGCCCTTAGCCATGTATAAACAATTTACATTTAGGAGGTCAATGCTATTACTACCCTATGTCACTTTAGCTTCAAAATTTTATAACTAATTCTACAAAGTTCCAAAAAATATGATTTGATTTAAGTTGGATGCCAATTCTACTTGTCTTTCAAGGAAAATTTACTAAAAAATATTTGAAGAAGCTTCACCTTCCTAAAAATCAGTTCCACCTATTAAATGGTCTATTATAGACCTCCTACTTTAGCTGAAGTTTCATATTGTTGGTTCTTGTTTGAATGGGTACTAAGTTCACTGTGATAGAACAAGAAACCCATTTCCAACCACCCCCCATTTCTACAATACAGGTTGCTCTATTCCCAATTATAGCTTTGTTTATATTACAATTCACATACGGCAAGACCTACAAGAGTTGTAGAAATGTCCAAGTAGTAATCATTGAAAGTATAGAATGATCACGACATGTACATAATTATCACTTACATAAAATCTAGTGAAGTTCAATAAGTAGCACATCAAGATGGCAAGTGCTCAATCCTCCTCTTGGCACCAAGAGGTCCCAAGCAACAAGAGGGGAGTGATTAACTAAGCAACCATCTAATCAAAGATGGAAGAGTTGGACCCTAAGGAGGGCCCACAAGAAAACAATGATCAACTAATCAAAAATTGGGTATAACTAAGCTCATTCTTTGCAAAATAATTCCTATCAACCAAATATTTTCTTCCAAAATTTTAACAAGTTTGATTATTAGCACATCAAGATAGAAGAATGGTACCCCCATTGGCCTTGAGAGGACTCATGCTACTATAGATAGTGATCAACAAAAATGAAATTTGGTGCAGCTAAATTCTTTCTACATTTAATGAATTCCTATTAACAAATTTTCTTTTCTAAAATCTAAACAAGTCCATCAATTTACAAATCAAAAAGGATTTGTTGGGATCCTCCCATTGACCCTAAGAAGATCTATGATGCTACAAAACAATGATCAACCAAAATAAAATTTGTTGTGTCAAAGATCATTAAATATAAAAATAATTCTTAGCAACAATATTTTTCTAAATCTAAACAAGTCCAACAATAGTGTATTAAAAGAAAATTATTAGTACCCTCTCATCAGTCCCAAGAAGATCCAGGTTGCTATAGGAAAATGATCAACCAATATTCTATACAAACTTATTTCCATCTCCATTAATCTTTCACATCAATTGAAAGGCTAAAAAGCTTATTTTTTAAATGCAAGCACACTAAACTTGCAATGGTTGGAGATTTTCATTCCTGTATATATTTGGGAGAATGTACTTGAACAAATTAATTGAATACTATTATAATTAGATTTATAAAAAAAACCTAATATAGATGTCTTAGTATGGATATGAATATTTCAAATCAATTTTCATTCTCAAAGCATTGCAATCCTATAAGGATTCTTATAAATCCAAAATCATTTTTTTGTAAATATCCAAATAAATAAATAATTTCATTTAGAAAAATGATTTTTTTTCATATAATTATAAAACTTGCTTTCTTAAAAAATTAAAAAATTTCCAAAATTAAACATTTCAACTTCGAGTCTATAATCATGGGCTTATGAACCTATGATTATTGTTTTGGTAGTTTTTATCTTTAGATCGTTAGAAGAAAACTGAGGGCTCCAAAAGCCCATTTTGGGCTTGTTTTCTTGTAGTTGTTCCCTATATAGTGAGGGAAACAACCCACTGTCAAAAAAAATTCAAAAAAAAAAATTAATCTCCAAATGCAAAAAAATATTGAAAAAAAAATTAGACAATGACATGGCAGGGTCTCAGCCATGTCAATAGTACAATTCCCGGAGTTCATAGTACTACAATAGTAGAGTTCTCAATTTGATAACTCATGGGCTCTTCAAGCCTTCAAATTTCTTCTAATGTGACATACAAATAATTTGGTTTTCACCATGATGTTTTACAATACAATATAAACATAAAGCGTATTTTTAGATGTTTTAAAGCTTTTGCAATAAAATGTTGAATTTTAGGAAATTTTCAAAATGTCAAATTCATGTACAAACTAGATTTGATAAGCTCCATGTTATTAGTGGATCTCAAATTCAAAAAAGATCATTTTTATGACTCAAATAGGATTCAAGCAACTCCTCCAAAAGAATAGAATGCAAATTAAACCTTTTTTTCCATCCTTAATCCCTTAAAGACTAGCCTGCCAATTTAGGCAATATAGCAATTTTGGGCATGTTGTTATGATTGTTGATTAGCATATATTTGGCCCAAACTTTAATAGAAGGTAGAGAGCATGTTTATTTATTATGTGAGCAAAATTTCATGACATTTGAATACAAAGGTCAAAATTTATGGCCTAAAATGTTATTTTTTTTGTAAAATGGTGGATCAAGCAGATAAAAATAATCACTATTTTCAAAAACAAATATTTGAAATTGATTTTCTAGAGTAACATATACGTGAAAAGTTTTGAATCATTCCATTTTGATGAATAAGTTAAAAGTTATGAGGATTTTTTGTTTGCAGAGAGTTATGGATTTTCTACACTAAAATAAACTTTAAAGTCCTTTATCTTACTCAATTTTCAATATTTTTGAAATAAAATAAAATCATAAGATGTATATTGTTTATTACAACATTGCAACCATTGGAATTGGCATTTTCCTATTCCATAATTAAATTCTTCACAATTTTGTATTTTGAATCATTTTCTACTATTGTCTACTTTCTATTTTTTTCCTATATATTGTACAATTCCAAATGATTCGAAAATTTTCAAGCATGTGGCCAACTTGTTTAAAAAAATTAATCCAAAGAAGCAACACCATTTTAGACATTTTTTCATAGAAAAGTGAGCTTGTGAAGTGCAGCTGTCTGGTTTTTCTCAAGGCCTAAAAAACAATTTTTGTGAATTAAAATGCTAATATCTACTAATCCACATGGTGGAATTTTCTGAAAAATTTCCACATCTTTTTGAAGCATTCTAATACAAGATCCTATGGTTACATTTGTCAAAAAAGGTTTAAGAAAATATTTGGTACTTGTATTAGAAATGGCAGTTTTGGGCCATTTTTGGTTAAAACATAGTCAAAGAACTTAAGGGGTTAGACAAGAGATCTTTGAAAGAAACAATGGGACTCAAGTATTCTAGGATGGAGGGAGTCTATAGTATTTATGGAGGAAATAATTTGCAACTATATAGTTTCAAATGTCTTTCTAATACACATCAAGCATTGAATATAGGGTCATAAAATGACATTCTAATACAAGTGGAACATTTTGGCCCCTTTACCAAAAATGTCTCTTCTTTTATGATAGAACCATCCATTCCTAATTAGGAAACCATATCCAACTTGTAGGGTGCAATTATTACCAACCAAGATGAAATAGATTTTTCAACCAAAGCTTAGAATGTGTTTCTTTCTCCTTTTCAAAGTTGGAACTAATGAAGTCATGACATATGTCCCAAAATAAAGAGCGGGAAAGTAGTTCTTGGATGATTAGAATTGGAAGGCTCTATATATGGGTTATGGGTTAAGACCAACTATAGCTTCCAAAATTTGTAATAATTTTAATTCAAAGCATAAAATTATCAATAAATTTACAATCCTTGTGATTCTATTTATCTTCCTGCAGAAAATTTACATTGTTTTATACTGCTCCAGAACATACACACAATCGCTGAAGTGGTCGACCATGGGTAGTTCTACCATAAACTGTAGCCGTAATGGTTGCCGTTTTCCACCCCGCCTGGCCGTGAAACCTACGTGAAAAGGTCAGGTTCCCTGGTCGTCGTGGTGGGATCCGAAGCCAGAATCTAGCTGCGCATTTGGAGTTCTGCAGAGGTTCCAAAGCTAGTGCCGGCTATGCTCAACGATTTGAAACAGCTCCGCACCTCCATGTGCGCGGAACTATTCACTCGCTTTTCTAGTACTAGGGAGCTTCCCGACGAGCCAATCACTGGTGAAAGTAGCCTTCAATGCGCCCGCCCTAGTGCTTCCTCCTGCCGCGCTCTCCCGCAGGTCAATAACGATGAGGCCCCTCGCAAGCTTCCTCGGAGGTACCGCGGAACGTTCACAGCTTTTTCACCAATTCCTCGTGCAACTTGGCTCTGGACTTCAAGAGTGATGGCCTTCGACATATATTTGCAAACAACTGAACTCATCATATCCCACTCTTCACCCGCCTGCAGATTCATTGCCTGGACCAGACAGTTCGAGCTCCCCACGTACCTTTCACTTTGCTCGATCAATTACAGGGTTGTGTTTAGAATTCTCGTAGCTAGTAGACTAGTAGAGACTAATTAAGAGAGTTCATTCTGCTAAATAGAAGGCTTGCTTCCCGGATTGCCATTCCCGGAGTAATTACAGCTGTTGCCGACAGGGAAAACAATTCGACCACGGAATTTCCCCTTTCGCCACGGATACACAAGATTAATTTCGCAATAGGCTTCCGCTGATTCCCCTAGTTCCTAGTGCAAAAATCATCTTCGAAGTTTCTGGTTAAGGATAATCCCACAGCGGAGAGAGGCAGAGGGAGAGAAGAGAGAGAGGACTCATAATGTCGAAGCAGCAGGGCTATCAGCAGTTCAGTACTGATGCTCCCGATGGTGCAGACTATGGTTTTGGGTCCCGGCTTCCGCAAGCTGGTGGATCATATCAATCAGACAAAGTGAGCAGTAGCAGCGGTGCTGCGGGAGTCTCGCCCATGGCATACCCAGCCCCGGCCTACGCAGGCGCACCTGTAGCGGGGTACCCAGTCATGGCGGGCGGGATGGCGGGGCCAGTGGGGATGGGTGTGGAGGATCCCCTGGGACGCAGGGACAAGAAGCGGGCGAGGAGGCAGGCGAAGAGAATGGCAAGAGGAGCGAACGGAGGCGGTAGACGCAAAATTGCGCCCAAAATTGCACTTATGCTTTTTGCTGGCCCCGTGGGGTTAGTGATTGGTTTGGCCCGGCGCGCCATTCATTTGGGGAAGGAGCACCTCGGGAAGCAGCATCCCGCGCCTGGAGGTCACCCGGGCTCCAGTTATAATCAGGAGCCAGCCAGCCACCCCAAATCGTGAGAATGGTGAAATTGGAACGATTGGCGCTTCTTCCGAGCTTGTTTTTGAATCTCTGTTGCTCTGGAATGTGACGGGTTTGAAACACACAATTTTTTTGAAGTATGACTCTTTGTGTAGGCAGAGTCTCTCAATTGATGGGGAACTTAGCGAAGTGCTTTGTAAGCAGTGTACTCTGCTGTGTGCTACACTGAACGGGATGCTCTCCCTGGTGTTTTGTTTTCCTTATTGAAAAATAGCGTGATAGAAATGACCAGATATGTAACCAGTGGCGTACATGTATATTATACCTGGCAAATGCTCATCAGATTTATGCATAGCGTATGCTCATCAGATTTATGCATGGCTTATGCTGGTCAGAATTATGCATGGTTTATGCTCATCAGATTTATGCATGGCTTATGCTGGTCAGAATTATGAGCTGGGCTGAAGTTGCGCTATGTTTGTTCTGGTGATGGGTTTGGAATTCACAATTTTTTTGAAGTATGACTAGTTCGATCTAGATTCTTTGTGTAGGCAGAACCTCACAATGCGGAACATGCTTACAATGCACTTCCACAAGAAAATTTCAATAACTTTCATCTCCAAAAGTTTTCAATTCATATTTAGTTGAAAAATGGTAGGAAACAAAGTAATGGACAATGAGGCTTGAAATTAGTGGTCATAGGTCCATCTTTCCAAAGTTAACCATGAGAGGATAGGCCTATGACTATTTATGCAAACTTCAAAGTTTTTCTTTGTATGACTCCATTTTGTGACTATATTTGAACAAAAAATTTATATTTATAGTGAATTTCTTTAAAATGACAATCATTCTACAACTTTGTTACTTTTAAAGTTTAGATCACATTGTCTAAAATCTCTACCTATCCTAGATGGTTTAGACCACATAGTCTAAAAGCGGAGTATGGAACATGACCATTTTGATGAAATTCACCATTTTATTACTAACATTAAGTGAGTATTGTACCAATACTATCTATTTTCTCCTATTTACATTTGTTACTTGAATGGCCTAGTTACTTGAATGGCCTAGTTACTCAAAAACACCACAAGTTTTGAAGAACAACCAACTAGATTTGAGGATATTACATGAGTATTTGAGAATTTTACATGAATATTTGAAAATCACAAAACAACTTGAGGTATATTCCTTTTGAAGTTTCAAGTCTTTTAAAAAAAAAAAGGATAATTGACCATGAAGATTCTAACATAAAAAAAAAAGTAGAACTTTGAGGGTCCCTCATTATTATTTGGGACTTTTCTAATGGACAACATGTAGGTTGGCCTTGGAATTGATGTATGACTAATTTGTGTCTTTTTGATGATTTTAGGAAATATTGTAGGATAATCATCCAAATTTCTTTTGAAGAGTTGATTGAATGCATAGAGCATTTGCAAATGATGGTCTTGAGCATCATTTTGATACTTTTGAGAATTCTACCAAAAAGATGCTTAATTTTTCATAGATCCCTTGACAAAATACAACCACTTTAACTACATGAATTTGATTATTTAAAACTTTATCCTTGAAGATGATCTTTTTGAAATTTGAGCTCTCTTAATGAAAAAAAATTTAATAATTTATTTTCTCTTCCAATTTGATTTTATAAAATACTAACTTTAAAAATTATAGTCCAATTTGAATTTTAGGCCTTAACAATGGTCTATTGATTGTCTATTAATAGAAAAGAAATTTTTTAACATTAGTTATAATATTCTATACAATTATATACACATGTCATAGACAAAATCTTAGGTTTTCTTAATTGCATTTTAAATTTGATTTAAATTTTTTTCACCTTCTATTTAGAAGTTTGATTACACCTTTTTCAAAATTTCACCAAAAAATCTTAAGAAAATTTATGATTTCTTTTACAAATACATTTCCTTCATAAATAGCTACAAACTAGAAAACCAAAGAAATATAAAATGAAAGATTTTTAAGTGATTTAGCGTATAAATTTAATCCAAGAACATTGAAAAATATTCAATGAATGACTCTTAGAGAAACTATAGAATACATCCATTCATCCAAAAATCTAATAATTTTGTGTTGGCAGGTCCCCTATCCTTGTAAAGTTAATTATATAAGGATATTGTCATTATAAGAAACATGTATTTTAGGTGATGTTTTGTAATTTTTTTAAAGAGATTTTAGGTGACGTTCATTGCAACAAATCCATATTCTTATGTCAACAATATATCCAACATAACATTAATGTTGACATGAAAACATGGGTTTGTTGCAATAGATGTCACTTAAAATCTATTTAAAAAAATTATGAAATGTCACTTAAAATGTGGATTTCTTAGAGTGTGTGGACCTAAAAGGTGTGATGGATGACTACATTAAAGTAAAAATTGTAGAAATATAGAATACACCTATTGGCCCAACAATTGGAATATGTTGATGACTACTTTAGTTTTTGTAGGTGTCTCCAGAGTTAATCCTTAAATGCTTGAGGCACAAAATTCTTGTGTCAATTATGCTTTGAAGATAAATAAAATCTTAAAAAAATTCTATTTTTAGTAGTTTATATTTTTGAAAAATTCTTTTTGAAGTTTAGTTTTAGCATCAAAAATCCAATTTTGAAAATGATTGATTGTGATTTTCCTATTCAAGATTTTGTACAAGGGTGTCCATAGTAATCTTGACTAACTGTAGTGATGAAAGAATTTTTTAAATGAGCTTCAAATACACTCAAATCTTGGAGAGAAATTCAAAATAAAAATTCATTTAAAAAAATTATAGAAAAGATTTTGGGAAGCTTGAAATTGATTGGGGTTGAGCATGTTATGTCTTTTAACCTCATATTTTTTTGGTGAATAATTTTTTAGATAATTTGACATGTGAAAAGAGGTTTGAAAGACTTACAATGACTTTCACAACGTTAACACCTTTACAATCAAACATTATAATTTTTCAATCCGTAAGTGAGATTGTTGTGTTTTCTTGTCCTATGCGATCTCTAACATATCTAATTTGAGTTTTATATGGTTATAATTTTTAGAAAATTTACTAATAGAACTTATCAAAAAGTTGGCTTGTTTTCAAGTTAGAGCAAATTCCTAAGAGCTCCAAAAAGGATTTGGGAATTAAGGAGATGTGGATTCTCATTCAAAACCTGACTCTTGGTCATTTCTAGATTGTTCAAAATCAAGTTGTTTTCTGGAGGGGCTCATCTATTATATTAATTACACATGGTTACCCCCTCATCATGATCCAATGTCACAAAAACAGTCATGTTTTCATCTTGCTTTTCTCATCCTATTATTTCATCCTATTTTTTATTGCATCCCTATTGTGTTGTATTATTGTTGCATTGCAATGGGCTCCATTCTTGTGGAATTTTAAGCACATAGACTAGTTGACTTTGATAGAATTTTGTAGATTAAGGTAGAAGTACCTATTTCGATTAACTTAAGCATTTCAACATGTAAGGTAAAACTACCCATTACCACCTTGATTCGCAATTTGACTATATTGGGGCCAACTCTAGGAAAGACACCTATTTTTCAGAGGTGTGCTTTTGTTTCAAGAGTCAAACCCAAGTGGAATTATAATTTTCTGATAAAAATTGTAATTTCTGTGAATTTCTGAAGTGAAATTGCAAAACCACCACTAGACTGGATTCATAAACGTCCTCTTACAACTCAATACTGCTTTCCAATGTATCTAATAGAATTTGAAGATCCACCAATCATTAATTGACACGTTGTCTTTTAATAGCATTAATAAACTCCTATTGTTAGAATCTGAAGTGGATTTGCATGTTTTTCTAACAGAATTAGGACAAGGCTGTAGACCACGAAATTGAATCACTAATAGAATTGGGCAGTTCTACCTTATGATGTGGGAAAGTCTTGGAGAAATTGAATTCAATGTGTGCAGAAAGAAGGATAAGGAAGAATGAAAAAAAATTCTCCAAGAATGAACATTTTATTGAATTTAATGGTGGATTTTTCACCTAGATCCATTCTACTCTCATGGACTCACCTATTTCAATTAGCTTTGGCACTTCTCCCTAGGTGAAGAGGGAAGAGAGATGAGTGGACAAGAAGGTACAAACAAAGAACCTTTTTCAATGAATAGTACATCTAATTGTTGTCCACAGTAGGTCAGCCTATGAAGCCAATACATGGGGCCTGTCTAAAATAGGTACTTCTACCATATAGCAGAGTTGCTTGGGAGAGCACGAGTGTCGTTCAGCGAATACCCAGTGTCCTGATTCTCTCCAGAAAAATCTTAATTTTGGTTCCAATGGGGTCAGTTCCCTTGTTTCCCTATGATTTGCATACGAGAGAATCTTGAATAACTTATTACTTAGTATAGCATAAATCCTGGTATCACGGGAATGGGCTACGTTATCCACATGCGTGCATTGTTGTCCTGTTAACATCGGATTTTAAATTCATGCATTCAGATTCCCCTTCATATTTTTAAAGAAACATTTAACCCTGGAACGTCTGGACTCTTCTCCAGAATTGGCAATTTGGAGAAAATCATTATAAAGTGCTATTTGGAAGAATATTTTAGAATTGATATACAAAGGAAATTTGTAGATTTTGAATTTTAGATTCCATCTATATGGTTAGATTCACCAATACTATCACCAATATTTTTCTATAAATTTAGAAAGGAAAATTTCAAAATTCCTTCAAAATTTGATTACAAGCAAAATATTATCATTTTTTGAGCAAAACTTATTGGAATGGATTCAAAATGAGGTTCTCTTGATGTGGTGATTTTTTGAAATTTTTGTGTTCTTTACGCCTAAGACCTCATTTTTGCTAATCTAGTTTTGAACTAAAGTCAATGCAATTTAACCACTTGACATACTTCTGCATTTGTAATTTTAGAAAAATTTGTATTCTTGTAACACCAAATCCAACCATCAGATAAGACAAGAACTTAATAAAACATCACCAAAAATTAGGATGACTTTCATCCAAACAGGAAGAAGACAGAAACAAAAACTTCAACCTGTTCATCGTCCAAAAAATGGACGTCGGAGCGCTCCAGGGTTAAGATTCTGGAGTTCAGCTTCGTGGTCATAGACTCTGTCCTTTCAGGGAGAATCCTCTGCAGATTCCGTCTCAACCCATACGGCAGTGCCGCCATTGTGACACCCGCGTTCAGTCGGTGCCACACATCCGAGTATCCGACGAAAGCCTGAAACCTCAAAAGTAGCCTACAATGTGCAAATCTGTAGATTCCTGATAGTGAAGGATACACCCGGGGGAGCTGAAGGGGGACTCGCACCTGATGGGAAGGAGCCGTGAAGGATCCGTAGCAGGTGGAAGTCAGCCTCTCTTCAGCTCCCCTGGGCCTGCTGCGGATCCTTCACGGCTCCTTCCCAAGTCCCCCTTCAACCTGTCGGCTTGGGACTTGGATACGCAGGCCTTGAAAATATATATAAAGCCGCTTCATGTTGCAAACAGTTCATCACATCTCACTCTTTGCAGAATTGCAGTTTGATTCATCGCCTGACGCTGACGCGAACCCTACTAATTCCAGCTCTCCACAAACCAGTCACTCTGCTCAGTGGCAGAGTTGCGTTTGAAATTCTCGTGGGGAAATTTTGTGACTAGAGCTGATTTTCCCGGCCGGTTTATCGCTTTCATTTCCTGATTTCCTCGTTCGTATTACAAATTCGTCTCGAAAATTTCTGATAAGTCCGCAAGGGATACAAGGATAATCTTCCTGTGGAGAAAGAGGGAACGAGAACTGATCATGTCGAAGCAGGAGGGGTATCAGCCGGTGAGTACAGCTGAGCCTGTGCTCAATGGTGAAGACTATGGATTTGCGGCTCGGCTTCCGCAGGCGGGTGTATCATGTCCAACGCACGGGGCATATCAAGCCAACTTCGGGCCAAATTGTACTTGCGGTGCTGCGGGAGTGGCGCCAATGGCATACCCAGCCACGGCGTATGCTGGCGCTCTTTCAGCAGGATACCCAGTCATGTCCCCGATGCCCATGGGTGGTCCTATGGGGATGGTAGTGTACGGCCCCCTCGGGAGGTGTAGCAGAAAGCACGCGAGGAAGCAAGCGCGGCGAATGGCTTGTGCCACGTACGGGTGCCGTGGCTGCCGAAACTGTCGCGGGTGTCACGGATGCCGTCGTCGCAGGGGCGGTCCAGTGCATTTGCTTTTGGGTTTGGCCCGGTCCGCCTTTCAATTTGCACAAGACCACCGCCGGAGGCAGCCCTCCGCACCCGCTCACAAGGCCGGCTCTGGTTCTCAGTAAGCAGACAGCCAGTTTCAAGTCAATGTGGCGAGATGTCAAGTCATTTGCACTTCTCCAGTCGCTTGTCGATCTGGAGCCTCGGATTAGATAGTTTTTAGAGCTCTGTGCACTTGAATGTCGCAAGTTTGGCCTATTTGTACAATAGCGAGATGAGTATTTACCAGAGATGTAGCTAGCCAGCGGTGTGAATATTACTGTACCTGGCTTATGCTCATCAGGCTAAGCTGAAGTTGGTCCAAGTTACATCTACAGGTGCAGGAACTAGTTACTGATTAGAACTTAGCTCGAGTGTTTACCTAGTAGCGGAATTTGATCAATTGACTACGACTGGATTCATTTTTCTTTTTGATAAAGACCCTGACTGTCGAATTTTTGCTTGATTAATTAATTATATGTACTTAACTTCTTGAGGAAGTGCTGAACACCTTTGATAAAAGGAAACCCGATTTGTCTTGAGCACAATCTTGGGTGATGATTAGGTACAAATAGTGATAGAAAGGAGTTAGCTGTCGGTCATTTACTGAGCACCATCGGTGCTCTTTACTGTGAATGATATTTGAATCTTTCGTTTTGGTTTCTATCTGTACTGGCGAAGGGTGAGTTCGCGCACAAATTAATGCTCTAATGAATTTTGCAATTGAAATATCTGAAGTTGAACTGAAGTCAACTTCTACGATGTACTTATCGCAATGATAGAGTTCTCTTCCTGTACTACCGTTGGTGATAACTGGATTCAAACATGTGATGAGGGCTGAGGTATATCCTCGTAAAGAAATTGAATCAGCAGCAACTTACTCATTAAGTTCAACCTTAATCAACATTGTCGTTCGATCAACAGTATGTGTATGTATGTAATGATTTCCTAACCTCCGAGACTCCTACTTTCGAACATACTTGGGAAAAGACTAGCCAACAGTACGTACTCGTGCTTCTGGGTGACTCCCAAATTTGAACGGAATAGGAACAAGCTGACCGCATCAGACTTCAAATCATCGCCAGCCTAGTTTGCCATCCCCACGCACCACCTCGGCTTCGCCGACAGCGCCCGTGAAAAACAGGGGGTGTTGAGTAGTGAACTCTGTCAGAACTCATTAATCTTTGTGTGGGTGATTCTCTGTTTTGAGATAATGGAATTACGAGGTTTATTTCATATATTTGGGGCAGTGCAGATTTGCAGTATGCAATCATTGATGGACTGATTATGAGGAAGCCATTTACATCCATGGGCACTGAACTAAGGTAGCTACACTTGAAAGCAACACTTTTTCTAGTCCCATCATCTCATAGGACAAATGATCCAAAGCATTTGATGAGGTTATTTAGTAGAGAACTCAACAAAAATACAGCTCAATTGGTTTTGCAATTTTCATTCATAATTTTCCGATGTAGCACTAGTATTATTTTACCAATTTTCAAAGTTGAGAACAAAGGGTACCCTAGATAAACCACTAGACTCACCTTGAATGGACACCTTTGAAGAACAAAATGTCTCAACTTTCATTGGTTGCTTCAAACAACTCTTCACCTCTCATTGGTTGCTTTTGAAAAGTGATTGTAGTGGTTTGAGTCATAAAAATGTTCATTCAAGGTCATTTTCCAAGGGTTGAAGATTGAAAGGTGTTGCAATTAGGTGCTTCTACCTTACCTCACCACAATTCTTCATTCATTATAGTCTCTAGTCCAACTTGTCATTATTAATAATATTATTGTTCATGGAGACTCATGGAACTTACAAAATGTGATTATAGGAATGGTCCATTTATTCTAAATTGCCACAAGTTGTGATTTGAAGAAATCTTTGAAGCATTTCTTGTTTTAAGGATGTCTAGTCATCTAGATTAGGCCATAAGGTGAGTTTATTGCATAATTATGCAAGTGACCTTGATACTTTTAAATTTGGAAATTCATAGAAAAATATCCAAGTACTTCATATTTGGAAAATACAAAACAACTTGAATTGGATTCACAAATGTTGTGGTTTTAAGACTTTAAGTATTGGGGTTGCAATTATCAATTTTTTTCTAAAATTTATTAGCAATTTAGTTATTTTTTTAAATCCTATATCACCTTCTACTTTAGAATTTTTTCAAAGGTGAATATCAAAGTTTATTTGGTTAAATTTTTTTTCATGTATTTAAAACCTATTTTCTAACATATTGACTAAAATACACAACTTTAGGGACACACATTTTTATTTTCAATGTTGAAAGACAAAAATTCACTTTTAAGAAAGGCTAAACAAAACTATTAATTAATGTTTGGCACATTGACATGATTGTCATCGACATGAGTCACATGACATCGACACAATTTGTGGAGATTTCTACTCTAAAATTTTGAGACGACAAGTTGAAATAAGTTAACTCAAATGATCCAATTTTTAGACCAACAAGTAAATTCTTCATTTTCAAAATTCTATATTAATCTTGGAAAGTCATCTATTGACTAGTTTTTGGTCTTTAAAGCCTTAGAGATTTAACTCTATAGAGAAGTAATGAACTTGAAAGGTCTAATTAATGAATGACTTCAATTTTAACTATAAAAAGAAGAATGTTCCTATTGGTCAAGTAATTCGAATATTTTAGTAACTACCTAAGTCAGAGACTATAAGAGAAAGGCAAGGGGATCCTTCTAGTATTAAAGGACATTTTATGTTCAGGCTTGGTTGAACTTCAATAGATTTCTACATTTAAACACACATTTCAAGAATTTGATATTTTTAAAATGTAGTTACCAATTATATATACCTTCAATTTAATCTCATTTTTTTATAATTAAAAACATCAAATTGAATTTTATATGATTTTTAAAGAATTTTTAATAAATATCATATTGATTATAAAATATTTATGTGAATTTAAAAAATGAAAATAATTAGTGAAAAATATCATGGTGTAATTGATGTACTTACACCAAGAGAAATTCAATAGAGAAAGGGGCATTGAAAGAAACATTTGTTGTTTTTGTTTCAAATAGCCTATTTCAATGAGTATTGTGAGATAAATTTTCTTAAATAAAATAAAATAAGAATAATTTGAAAAACATTCTAAATAGTATGTGAGTGAAAATTCAAGTCTGGAAAAATTTATCTCTAAAAGTTATGCTCAAAAAAAGAGTGATGAAAAATAACAAGAAAAATTAGAAAATAGATACTTTAATGTTTAATTGTTAGAAAATAGTAATAATAATTTTTTAAATAAAATATAAATGAAAATTTTCTTAATTTGAAGTTTCTCCTTTTCGACCATTTTCATTATTGGAGAAAAATTTGTATTCTTTGCAATGTGTACATTGCGCAAAGATAATGCACTTTAAGAACATATGAAGGTGTACTCTTCATTAGTTTAGAAAATTTCTTTGTGGTCTTGTGTAATTTAATATATGTCTTAGATTCTGAATTTTGACCTATAAACTTTCATAATTGCATTTTTGGTTTGAAAATAGTATAAAAAAAAATTGTAAACTTAAGGTAGATATCCAATAATTCAATTGAGGACATTTTAAAAATATCAAACTAATTTCAAGATATTGGAAAAAGTTATTCAATGTCTACAACTACTATATATACCTCCATTTCAGATTTCATACAAAAAGTCATGTATATGAGGCCAAACCGCCAAAGGGACAGAAAAGGACAAATGTTTCTTAAAATCACCCCAAAATTCGAAAGTAGTGTATTTAGAGCTTTCAAAATGCTATTTTTGAAGCTTCTCAACAAATAAAAAATTTAAGATTTTTGAAAATAATTCAAGTGGAATAAAAAATAGATTATAGAAGATACATTTTCTAAGTTAAGCATACAAGCATTTAAAATCAAGAACTATGTAAAAATCAAGGTTTTCACTTTTAAAATGCCCATATGGCTTACAATGTCCTGTATGGATCAAGCATGTGGATGTTTACACTTTGGCATATCAGGTCAACTGGTTTGCTCAAAATCAAGTCATCACTGTTTCAAGAATTTAGGCACATGAAATTTTCAGGCAAATAGCCCAGCTGATTTGGCAGAGCCTTGGAACTAAGTTACAATAATTATGGGTCTCCATTACAGCATTGGACAGCTGGACTTCCATGTGGCTGGAGTTGGAAAAGTTTCAAATAAGGCGTACCATTTTCTCATTCCAGTAAACAGAAGTGTGCAATATTTGCAAGGAGGGAATTGGAATAGTTTGTTGGTATGATTACAGGGAGAAGTACTTGAAAAGTGTGGAGCAAGTTTTTTACTTCCAATAAACTAATCTTGATATTAAACTTAAACTTTTCCAGGATTGCTTCTAACTATTTGATAACAAAACAAAGCTACACCTAAATTATAGTTCCTCCCTATTCACATGGAAGTGCCCTTCTGCTAGTACCTAACTATCCTGCTTCTTTTCCAAAAAATCTTGAGTACAGTAATCTGATTCCCAATGGGGTCAGTCCCCTGACCTCCCTGTGATTTGCTTGCGAGAGACTCTGAAAATAACTTAAGTAGTTACTAGTTAGTATCACAAAACCTGGCATCTTAAGGATTGTCTCGACAGACTTTCGTGTACACCTTGTGACTCCTGTCTGCGTGCATTGCAGTATTTTGCGACGAGGCTTTTAGATTCATGCAGTGACTCAGTGAGGTACTGTGGCGTCGCCTCATTTACTGAAGAAAAACTTAAAATTCTGCAATACGACTTCGTGGTCCTTGTCTTGTCCTTTCAGAAGGAATCCTCTGAAGATTCCGTCCCAACGTGTACGGCAGTGCCTGAGTGCCGCCAATGCGACACCCGGCGGCGTTCAGTCGGTAACTCGGTGCCACTCATCCAACAAAAGCACGCCTGAAACACAGAAAGGAGCCTACAATGTGCACTGACTGTAGATTCCTGAAATCTGAGAACCTAACTTTTATCAATCGTCCAATGAGCTTATCAAGCTTTTACTGCCACTGGGCACATCCTTACGAACTTTAGTCAATCAGGTGTAGGACCCTCGACAGCTCCCCTGGAGGTGCTGCTGATCCTTCACGGTGTTTTCACATATCTTCCTTCAATCCGTCGGCTGGGGACTTGGATACGCGGACCTTTGAACATATATATAGACGCTTCATGTTTTTAAACAATTCATCACATCGCCATTCTAACTGAGATTCATCATCTCCTGACGGCTGACGCTGTTAATTTCTGATCTTTACAAAGCATTCACTCTGCACATTTGCAGGGTTACGTCCGTTTGGAATTCTTGTGAGTCTTCTTTTAGTGTAGCCATCTGCCTGAGGTGGTTAAATTGGTTGACTTGAGAGGAGGATTGTATTAGTGCAACAAGCGCACGGAGATTATCTCTACTTCCCGCATTCACTTGCCATTCCTGGTGAACAGTTTGCCAACTTTAGAGAAATTTTTATGCCTTTAATTATATTCCCTGTTTGCGGTTTCGGTTTGATTTCCCTACT
This sequence comes from Pseudoscleropodium purum, assembly GCA_963969395.1. Lineage (NCBI taxonomy): Eukaryota > Viridiplantae > Streptophyta > Bryopsida > Hypnales > Brachytheciaceae > Pseudoscleropodium > Pseudoscleropodium purum. The sequence goes on from OZ017795.1 coordinate 33,679,886, forward strand.
CCCGCCGTTCTGAGTTCCAATTCATCAAGAAGTGTTCTGATAAGCCCGCAAGGAAAAAAAGGATAATCTCCTTGCTTAGCACGAGAGAGCGAGAACTCACCATGTTGAAGCAGCAGGGCTATCAGGAGCTAAGTACCGAGGTGCCCAATGGTGAAGACTATGGGTTTGCATCTCGGCTTCCGCAGGCGGGTGTGTCATGTCCAACCCATGGGCCATACGGTCACGCCAACCTCGGGGCGAATTGTATTTTGTGGCGCTGCGGGAGGGGCGCCAATGGCATATCCCGCCGCGAGGTATGCAGGCACTCATCTGGCGGGATACCCAGCCGGGATGGTTGTGCAAGACCCGATGGGGATGGGGAGGTGTGGCAGGAAGCGAGCACGGAGAATGGCTTGTGCTACGAACGGGTACCGTGGCTGCCGAAACTGCCGCGGGTGTCACGGGTGCCGTCGACGCAGGGGTGGTCCAGTGCATTTGCTGTTTGGTCTGGCCCGCGCCGCCTTCCACTCGGCGCAAGGCCACCACGGGAGCCAGACTCCTGCGCCCGCTTACAAGTCCGCCCCTCAAGTTCACAGTAACTAAGCTCTTGTCAAAGGAAATTGGCGAGATTCTACTAATTGACACACTTCTTTCGTCACGGAATTGGAGACTCCAAGTCGGCTCTACTTGTGAGAGCTCTGTGCACTTGAATGTCGTTACTAATTTGTCCTGTCTACAGGTGAATTAGCTTGCTGGCGAATTCCCAGATATGGTGTGAATATCATTCTACCTTAGACCAACTTCAGCTTAGCTCCCTAATCTGATGAGCATAGTCAAAGTTACATCTGTGCAGGAACTAGCATGTAACTAGAGTGTAGAGTTAGTACTAAGCGGAATCGGACCACGTGTCTACGACTATTCGATTCCTTTTGTTGTTTGAGCTGAATTGACTGCAGTTACTGGTGAAGAATTTTCGTTTATCAACTTACACTTTACGTTTTTGAGGAAGTTTCTGAACCCCTTTGAAAGAGGAATCCGGATTTGCCTTGACTTCCATCCAGTGCAAGCCCGGCGGGAGGTACAGATAGTGGCAGGAAGGAGATAGCTGTTGGCCTTTTCGCTGTGCAGCGTAGGTGCTCTCGATGTACAGTTTTTTGTGTTTGTTTTCGAGGCTTTTGTTTTAGGTAGTTTCCATCTGTACCGGCGAACGATGAGTTGCGCAAATGTTAATGAATTTTGAGTTCATTATCTCAAGCTCAACTGAAATCTAGTGGTCTACATACGACGTGCACATCTCTCTCAAGGCATTGCAGTTCTCTTCCTGAGCTACTTTTCTGTATTCAAATTTTGTGAGCTGGTCCAACTCACAAAAGACTTGTATCAGCCGCAAGTCATTGATATCATCCATTGCCTATCACAACTTAATCAATGCTTGGACAGTATAATATTGGCCTTTTCATTTGGCAATGTAGTGTGTTCATGACAATTTTTTGCTGGTTTGGTAACACCAGTAGCCAATCATTAAAGCAATTTTGGAGAAGATTGTGAGCAGTATGAGGAGGTGGAAATTTTTCCCATGTAGGAACATAGGACATATGGGAATTGCAAATTTTTCAAAATTTTATTCCTAAAACTAAAATTATTGTGAATTTTGGGACTCAAAAAGTATGCTTTACCAATATATGATGTCTAAAGTCTTTCAATTCCAATCATTCAAGTACTATGTTCTTACTCATTACTTCTAACTTTCTTGCTTACTACTTGGGGACATGTGTCATAACCTTATTAGTCCCAATTTTAAAATGGATTAAGAACCACATTCTAAACTTCAATTAGAATTCTATTCAAGCCTTGTTTGGAAATATTGCACCCTGAAAGTTAACTACTAGGTGAGGTTGACAATTGGTGCCTCAATCTTATTACTTTGACTTCACTACAAATAGTTTGAACATTGCCTTGTTGGATTAACAATGATGGAGATCCATTTTGCTCTAATACATTAGTAGACCTTGGGTACACAACTCCCATTCTCTAAATAGGTATGACTAGCATTATAACGACCTAGATGTTGGATTTATACTTTATAATATGGAATTTAATAAAGATTAAGGGAAAAAATTATTGGCTCAAAATTTATTAAGAAAACAAATTAGAGTTCACATTCTAAAATTTCTAACTTAACCTAATAAATTTTCATCGTGCTAAGAATTACAACCTAAAACTCAAGAAGTTACAACTACTATTGTAAGTTGGAGTTTCAGATATGGAATATAGAGGCTCCAAAAGCATTCAAGATTTGGTTTTGTTGGGATTTATTGAGGCATTAGTTAAATTCAATCTTTGAAATAGGTTCTGCATGCCAAAAAAGGCATTAAAAATACACTTTAGCATCCAAAATTCCAAAATGAGCTCAAATCCTTAGTATACTAGTATCCTAATGTCGTAACACCTTAGCTAGTATGTACATTATCATTTAAAATAAACCAATTTTTGATGTCTAATATATTTGAATACAAATTACAATAAAAATCATGTGAAGATGTGAGCAAATGAAGTGGAATTGCATTCAATTGGTTTGAGGATTTTTAAAGACTATGTGAATAAATTACAAATTTTCAAATTCAAGGTCGAAAAAGCATTTACTATAAAATTTACTATTGCTCAAACTAAATTATCCTTTTCTAGACATTTTAAAAATAGAAAATGCTTTAATTCTCATTGGTTGCCTCAAATAATACTTCATCTAAAGTATTGAATACTTCTAGAAATTAGTGTTGATTGAAAATAATAATTTATTGAAATGGGATCAATGGGCTAGGTTTGAAGTTTGAATAAAGATGTCTATTTTGACATGGCTTCAAGTTTTCACTTTTGTGATGTCACATCACATCATGTACTATGTCATGTCATGATACATCATGACTTCATCAAGATTCCATCAAAAACTTGACAACCCTAATCCTAAATCTTTAAAAAAAAAAAAAATTATAGGCTTTTTTTGACAATCATAGATGGAAAATCAAATGTATTACTACTATTGAACATTTTAGTATAATTTATGTCTTTCTTTTTAAATTTTTCTTATCATATTCCATCTAAATAGATAGAATATTCTATCATGAGACTTTGAAATTACATTACAATGCATGCGTAACATGACCTAACTCAAACAATCTTAGGTTTGAAGACTATTGGTATTGTAGTCTTGAAAAGAAAGGTGTTGTGGAAGGGTATGCCTAACTTAGTTGTGATCATTTTTACCATCTACAATGTATGTTCAATTTTTATTGAAACCTATATTTATTAAAATCTATATACAAAACTTAAAACCTCTTTCCAAGTGGTGTAAATTTGTTAAACTAATATGAAATATAATACTTTCTATTGCATTCAAATGCATTACATGTATGTGATTAAAATCAAACTTTATAAAAATGGAAGTTGCATATTGAAACAACCAAGTCAAAATGGTTTTAAATATTGAGGTCCTCAATTTTCAATTTCTTTCAAAACTTATTAGCAATTTCAATTTTTCTTTTATCTTTTGTTACTCAATTCTTCTTGAGAATTTTCTTTAAGATTAAAGATGAATATAAAAGTTATTTTGGTTAAATTTTTTTCATGTATTTTGAGACAACTTTCCAATGTACATATAGATTAAAATGCATAAGTTCAAGAACACATATTTAATTAAAATTTTCAAAGACAAAACTTCACCTTTATATTTTTACAATAGGCTAGATGCCTAAATACTAAACCTTCATTTTGAAGTTTAGGCAAATTGAATTGGTGGAGATTTCTACTCCAAAATTTTGGGGGGATGTATTTGAACAAGTAGAAAAACCCCAAACATAAGTATTTGAAGTCTTCAAGGTCAGAGTCATTCCAACAATACCAATTTGTCAAATTGGAAGTATTTTGTGACTTTGATATTTTCAAGACTTTTTATGCAAGCAACCTTCAATATGAACCTATATTTGCTTTAGTTTTTAGGCTTGCCTAAATTTAGTTTATAATTTTTAGCGCTACAATTAGTGCAATAGAGAGGTCTTTTGATTCCAAGTTTCTAAGCTACAATAAAAGAAAGCTTGGTTCTACATGCACTAGATAGGTGTTCATGATATTGACCTAAAAAAACAAACTTTTAAACATTCTTACTTTTAGTTTGTCCCAAAGACCTTGCCTACAAGTTTATAAAATAAATGATTTTAAATGAATGATGATTGGATGATATAATGAAATTTTTTATCCAAATGATATTTTAAAGTTATTTCAACTTAATTAGAGATGATAATGTAATATCATTTGGATAAAAATTATCACCACTTCTCCAAAAATCTGAAAGTTTATGGCTTATAGACAACATGTACTTTCATTTTTAACAAATAAAATAAAATAATCCTTATTCAATTTTAATGTCTATGTTGACCATACAAGCAAAGAATATTGATAAATTTAGGATTTGAAATTGTCAAATTCACCCCTAAAGCTCATTTTAATCCAAAGTGAAGAGCGAGATTTGGATTTTTTTCTTTCATTTTTTTGAGATTGAAAAATCAAACCTTGAACGGAATTTAAATTTTGCAAAAATCTAGTGGTTGGTAAAATAATTCTGCAATGTTTTTCTTTTAACATCTAAATCAAACAAGTACAACAAAACATTATTTTGTTTTGAAAATTTGCACACTTTTTCCTAACTTGAGCCTTGAGGCTCTAGTTAAATTTGAAGTCTTTAGATTCTTTACAAACTATAAGGATAACTTTATTTATAGGGCTTAAAAGCTCAACAAAGCCTTGTTGCCAAATGTTCAGGCAACCTTGAAAAAAGCATTGTGTTGTTCTTTGGTCAATCATATCTCATACAATAAGATCCCAATTTTTTTGCAAGACCCTAATATAAGTCAACAATAAGATCCTAAAATTACAAATCCTTAAAAATGGAAAAAGTTTGATTAATAGCCCTATTTCCAAAACATGCTATTTTTGGCAACATTGAGAATATTTTCTAATTTTTGACCCAAAAAACTTTAAGAGTTATTGAAAATCCTTTTGAATGCATTTATTATAATGTTAACAATTTAGTAAAAAAGAATCATTCTTTGTCTTTATTTATTTCAAATATAATCCAATCATCACATTGATGTCACTTTTGGATGGAGAAGTGAGATGCCTTTTGTAGACCTTTACATATTCAACTATTGAAATGATGAACATTGTAATCATAGCTTGTCTTTGATCAATATTGCATTGTAAAATCTATTGTAATAGTATTGTTCATAAACCCTTAATCAATATTTTAATTAAGCACAAGGTTTGAAAAACTCAAACTTAAAAAAGGGAATGCAATGGTCATAAAAAATACCACAATCATGTATATACCAATCTAAAGAAGATTTTTACATAGGGATTGCACTTTTTCTTCCATCTTCCCATATACAATTGCTCAATCATGCCTCAATAATGTATGAGAGTATCCACTATACATTCCGCATACAGGTCTTTACTCTATATTGCTATCATTTCACAAGTTAATAATTAAAACTTGGAATCTATATAATTGGAAGTGCTTGTAGTAGTACCTTGATTGTGTACTGTATTGTACTTCAAGACCTTCTTGGCTTCAATTACTATTTGTAGTCAATATAAAAGAGATGGATCAACTAGATTTAAAAAGATCATTTGTCTGTGATAAATCCATGTGATATTGTCAATAAAACTACCTAAATAGGTTGCTCACAACAATATTAGGACCAAAATAAATTATAGTAACCTATTTGCAAAACTATCTAATTTAAAGGGTCTTGCCAAAAATGAAAGCTTTCTATGATGATGAGATCCTACTATAGGATGGATTTTAGATACACCTATTTCCAACACTTTGAAAATTTATAGTTTATTTACATGGTGTCCAAAAATTGTGCTCTTAGAGATTAATGTATAATCTCATTTTGATTGCCAATAAGACCCAACTCAAACATTTGTAGTTCAATAATAGGAACCATGCTCTAACCCTTATTTGGTCTAACCCTTATTTGGACAATTTAAGATGTTACTAGTGTACCTTGTGCTGTTGCCACAGTCAAAACAAAAGAATTTTTTTTTTTTTTATTGTTTTATTTCATAAAAACTTCAAAATTCAATAACTTTCATGCTTTAGGTCGGAACACCATGAAGTTGAGCTCGTGCACCCCTCCTTGCCAAGAACTTTCTAACAATACCAAACACACGAATGTGAGACACGCAGTCCGAGAGATCTCAACGCAACAAACAAGACAAAACAAAACAAACAACCTAATCTAATAGAATGAATAGTGTGCCCTATGCCATTGCCACGGTCAAAACAAAAGAAAAAATAATTTTTTAGTTTTTTTAATTCTTAAAATCTTCAAAATTCAATAACTCTCATGCCTTGGATCAAAACGCCCATGAAACCAAGCCTGTGCACCCCTCTTCACTGAGGGCTTTCTGCTAATACCAAACATGCAAAGGGAGATGTACAATCTGGGAGATCTCAACATACCATACCAAACCAAACCAACAAAACAGCCTAGTTTAATAGAATGATTACCATTTATTTTTTCAACTATTGCATCTAACCCTTATTTATTCCTCTTCTTCAACTAGATTTTGGTCGCCATGTTGTCCTTGCCCTGCCAATTTCTTGTTGCTTGGAGCCTTGAGTTTGGAGAAGGTGAGTGAACTGGCAACTGTTATGGTCGGCAGATTTGGCATCAAAGAATGTCCAACAGTCCTCAGCGGGAGCCCCAGCTGCAATGCCATCTGGGTCCTCTTGCACCAGCATGGTTTTGGAGCTTGTGAGAGACTCAAGAATGGTTTTGCTTTGGCACTCTCGTCGATACTCCAGGGTTATGCTTGTTAACTGGTGGGTCTCCACGTGCTCCTCAGGCACACTCTGCAGCCGCCACAAAATATGAATTCGCCCATAATTGACAAAAAAGAAAAAGAAACGAAGACTTCATTTGTTTGGAAAAGGATGCACTACCTTGACAATGAGCAATGAGCCAAAAAGAGACGTACCAAACTGGCCAATTAATTAACTAGCCCCCATCCGTGCAAAGAAACAAGAGTTGTTGATTTAAAAAAAAAAAAGTTACGAAACCCCCTTTTCAATCGTTAATCTCCAAAAAAATCGAGAGATACGGATATAGATACTTTGATACAAATACACATATGGTATTGCATTATAGAAAATATGTGTACAATATGGATGCGGATACATATACATATTGAAAGATGTATTGAGATACATATTAAGATACACACTTGGAAAACATTTATCCCATATTCATTGGCAAGCAACTTGACTCTCAATATTAAAAAGAGGGGGGGAGGGGAAGGGGGTATTAATGAAATTTTTTTAATTTAAATTATATCCCAATTGATTGTGGTGGTGGTGGGTAAATAAAAAGAACAAATTTTGAGCTCATTGTGATAGTTTGAGGTAGATCACTATAAAAGTGACCCTTTAAGGGCTGATCTGCCTTTTTCATAGGTTTGCATGAACAAAACTATTTTTAGCTCATTTTTTAGAGAAAGAAAAATGGATGCCAAACATAACACAAGTGATTTCATATTTTTCGAAGCATTTTTGATTTACTTATGAATTTTCAATGATTTCTGTAGTAGGTACCTATTTGTAACCATAGGTCTCCCAAAATCTGTCCCCTTGCAACTTCTAAGGCAATTTCTGAACCATGGAGGAAATGATTGGCTCTTGGAATAAAATAAATAAATTTTTCTTGATTCATTCAATAGCAACAGTGGTCTGTTCAAAGATGAGCTCCCATCCATTTTACAACTAGCTAAGGGGCAGTTGCAAGGAGAGGGTCGCTTTTACAGCCATCTACCTTACACTATAATTTAACATAGAATGAATTGTTGAATCGAATAGCCAGGTCATGTTGAGATTTTCTTACCTGAAGGGTCCAGCTGACGTACTTGCTGTTGGTCACGTGTTGGTTCACGTCCAGGTCTGCCCAACAAGACTGAAACACAATTGACAGCACGTGGTAAGCGCATAACTTAAGGCATGAACATCCATTATCAACTCTAAATATCAACACCTACAAAATTATGAAAAAATATGAACAGTCCTTACCTTATGAAGATTCTGAATTCATGAGAATCACACTCTCTAGAATTATTGTAGTGTAATTGCATGAAAATTTGTAGTCTGTGGAAATTATGTCCTATTCAAATTGGACTGGAATTGTTAAGATTCAGCTAAATTGAGTGGACTCCCCTTGGTTCCAACAAGTCCTGATTTTCACTAGGGCTCCACGTTTCTAAAGACTGAATCATAAACATATATTAAATTCATGGCTAAGTGTGGATATCACGTGGCAAGTTTAGAAATCAAGTGGCCAAACTAATTACCTTGAGAGGGGGGCTAACGTGCTGTGCACTAAGATGATCTAATTTGATGATTCGGTTGGAAAGCAACCCTCTCTGTTGGAAAACAAATCGGTCATCCCAAAAGAAAGGGCTCAGCTCAGCTTGAGCTGCATCGGGCATCTTCGACACTCGGCGTGTTGTGGAGTCCATCATGCACCAAGTGCTGCGCAATCCAAATGCATGAAACTCGTCATTCAGTATCTTCTCAAATGTCTCCGAACTAATATTGACAACGAACTCAAGATTCTTGAGCAGCTTTCTCAGTGCCCTAGCGAAAAAAGAATTAGTTTAGATGCTACGTAATCTCTTGAGCTTAAAATATCGATCTTCATGTGAATTTTTACTCTAAAAAATCAGCGTGGCATTGCACTCTAGAGCAGTTGAAATAAAACAATTTGGTCTGATGAGCATTTGGGGATGGTGTATCCTTAAAACATTGCTCTAGAGTGTAATGAAAAGAACAAATTGGCTACCTTGTTGCCCGGATAAGGACTTCATTTGTGTCACAATGACGCACAATCCAGTCTCGTCTCATCCCGTTTTTGCCAGTTCGAGCAATCCATGAATCAATCTCTATCACATTAGGCCTGCATCATGGTGTGCAAATCATGTTCTCAGATACAAAGTCAGTCTTACTATACTCATCATTGATATGTAAAGCCTTGAGCCTTTTTCTGGAAGACTCCAACGTTTGTGGACCAATTAAAGGCATTCTGAGACAGGAGATGATTTGTGCTAAAGAAAATTCAACTGCAACTTGTTGCGGAAAAAACAATGGGTGTGTTTGTTAGAACGGCAAAATTTCAAGTCATTGGCCCTTGTACGACTCCGACCTGGACCCTGGATCTACAGTGTATGAGTCCAAATTTTGAGAGCTTGGTGAATTTGAATGTCACAATTCGGAGATTCCAGCAATTCGCAACACTGTTCTAATGATTTACGACCATGTTGTACTTACCATTTTGGAAACTCCTCCACTTCCACGTGCATCTTGGAAACAACCCAGATGAGTCCAAGACGGTTCATGGCCTTGGTAGCTCCAAATCCATCCCCAGCAATTCCCATTAAATGGACGTGGCACAAGGAGACATCCTGCCAATTGAAACATGCTTACTCAATGTTCATGAAACATTTTTCTGCCAGCTGTTTTGCACCCCAAACGATTCTGAACCTTATGTTTCGAAAATGTTAAATCATTCGACAGAAATGCATAAGAAAAATTCTGAATCTCAAAGAGCAGGCGGGTACAAACTTGGAAGAAGTTGAATATTGTTGTGATAGATGTTGCCTTGTCTGCACCCACTTCATACGAACGAATCACAAATTTCTGTCTGTACAACAAGCGATTCTCCAAAAATCCACCGTGGCGCAACTGAGTCAATGGATCGGAATTAGACTTGATCTGTTCTGCTGGTTTTTCTGAGCTTGGTTTAACCAAGTTCTCCACAGCTTCTGAATGAAACAACTGGACATTCTTGTCCTTTGATGGCGTTTGGCTACTGTCCGTGGCTCCAAATGCAACCCTAGATTTCGAAAATGTGCGTGAGCTTTTCTTCCACCTCATCAGAGAAGAGTTCAGCCTAGAATGGATGCATCGCTTTTCAGTGATGATGGGCTGCCAGTGTGTGGAACAATTTCCCAGATTTAGAACATCCATCATCAAACAATTTCAGCAATTCCTCCTCCAAACCTGAAAATATCCAAAACCATTAACTCCATGAGAATCTGTTGCATGCATCTGTGATGAAAGCACTAATCAATACTGCAAGTCAAACCACGCTTGCAATTTCTACAATTTCCACTGTTGCAAGAACAAGGACAGAGCTCAGATGTGACAGAATAACGAGAGACTAATCATCACACTCATACACTGGGTAATGGAATTGTGTATTACAAGCCAGAGGCTGATACCTATATATAATAAATTGGATGAATGAGAAAGAAGGATCGAGGTGGTTGGATGAACACTTCTGTCAACATCCCCGCACCGAGATACTTCGATCGAAGACCTAAGAAACAAAACTTTACGAAACAACTAGAAGATACAGTGAGAGTTAACTTCGAATGATGAGCAATCATTCGAACGCAAACGGAAGAAGACCTGTAGGAAGAATTCTTGATTATCATGACAATGGTGAGACGAAATTGGATATCAGTGTTGTTTCTTGATTCAGTAGTTGGAGATTGTAGCTCATCAATTGAGTGTCTGATTCGCAGATTGAGCTGTTTTGTTTGGCGATGGTAATAGTGGTTCTCCGATGTATATTGAGCCGATGTTTCGACGGAGCTCTTGGTCAGTATCAGCAATCGTCAGCAGCTTCAGGGAGAATCTTGGATGAGAGTTTTGCAGGTACTCGCAAGTATTACGCAGTGCGGCATGGTTTTCACCCCAGGATAATTATATAATACTTGGTCGGATGGAGAGAGAGAGAGAGAGAGGTGAAAGGATTTAGTAATGCTCGGTTTAAGAGTTTTCGGAAGTTAGCAGATGCAGAGCGGTTTTTACATAACCACTAGTTGCTGTTTAGAGAGTTAATTTCTTGAATCCCCATCTGGTCTCTCAATTTTACAAATCTTTGTTTCCCAAGTGGCTTACGGTAGGTATACCAAAATGTACCACAGATCTTAAACTGCCATCTATACTATGTGTACATCTTTGAAGTCACTTTTGTACCTATGTGAAAAAAAAAACTTTTAGAACAAAAACTTGTTCCTTAATAACTTTTGCATACAATATCCAAATGCCATATTCTCTGGAGTGTTGGAACCTCTTTTCACTTGCCAACAACAACATATGAAAATCTAACCATTCTAATAATAGAAAATAGGCTCAATAGCAAAAAGTGGCGGTTTTGGGAGTACCTACCTTAGTAAGAATGTTTGCTACTTGGTCTTTAGTATGGATATAAAGAATTTCAACTATTCCTACTGCAACTTGTTCTCGAATAAAGTGAAGCCACAACTCTATGTGCTTTAGTTGCTCATGATGCGCAAAATTTTGAGCTGCTTTGAGGGTACTTTGAATCTTTGATTGCTACAACAAACGATGGTGGGGTTTGGTTTCACACCTTGAATTTTAGAAGAGAGGGTTCCCAATCATATAGCTTCTCTAACTCCATCTATAACTGCCATGGCTTCAACATCAATTGAAAAAATAGCAACAGTGGGTTGCTTTTTTGATGACCAAAAAATAGGACTCTAGCTAATTTGAACACCTGGCCTAAGATGGATTTTCTATCTACTATGTAATTGCTTCAATCAAAATCCGTGTAATCTATTACTGATGTATTGTAACTCTTTTGTAGAAAATGCTTAAGTCCAAAGTTTTGCATATATATATATTAGAATTTGCATTATAGTGTCCATATGAGGGGTCTTGAGGTCGTGCATAAATCAATTGAGAAGGCTGGTGGCATATGTAATTTCTGCGTTTGTGTTGACTAGATATATTAGCAACTGTATTAGTCTTTGAAAGCATCATTGGTTGACTTGAAGGGAATCACTTTTAGCATCCAAATTTAGTCCATTAGGTATCGGTACTGTCGCTAGGGTGGTGGATTGCATATCAAATTCTTTCAAAATTTGTCTTGTGTAGTTTGTTTGAAAGAGGAAATCTCCAAACTCTGATTTGTGAAATTCTACGCCAAGATAGTATCTCAAGTTATCCAAGTTAGTCATATCAAATCATCCCATAAGTTTTTTCTTCAAATTGTAAATTTTTTGGGAGTCTAATCTTGTAATGAAGAGGTCATCAACGTATAGAATAAGTATGATAATTCTATTGTCGCTTGTTATATAAGAGAGGCTATAGTCTATTTCAGTGTGATTCAAGCCATGTTTGGTTAAGAAATTGTAAATTTTTTGAAACCAAGTTCTAAGAGATTGACAAAGTCCGTATAGAAATTTTCAAAGTTTGCATATTTTGTTAATTGTTGAAGAACCACAAAATCCCTATGGTACCTCCATGTAGATTAATTATTATAAATCCCTATTCAAAAAAGAAGTAATGACATCAAGGTGAATAAGTATCCAATTATTACTTGATGCTAATGCAACTACCATTCTCATAGCCTTCCATTTTGCTGCTGGTGCAAAGACCTCATGAAAGTCTATTCCTTTAGTTTGTTGAAAACCTCTTGCAACTAATTGAATGTGCTTTGAATTTTAAAGGTTTTCCATCCACCCCTATTTTTGTTTTGTAGATCCATTTGGCTATTATAGGTTTTGCACCTAGTGGTAATTTGTAATGATCCCAAGTGTTGTTTTTGAGAAGGGAATCTTGTTCTTTTTTCATAGCAACTTGCAATTGCCAACCAAGATGTTTTTTTGGCTTTAGTGAAACTAAGAGGCTCTTAGGTTCTTCTAAAATTCCAAAAAAATGATGATTCTTAATAGGTTTGATGAATTCAATTATATTTGCTTTTGGAAATAAACAACCAAATATAGATGTTTGCAAGCTAAAGGAATATATATCTTTTGGACACATAGAGGGATTTCTTGTACGAGGTGGTAATATTTGGCGTGAAGTTTTTGGAATAGTATTGGATGTTTTGAGACGAAATTCTAGATCTAGAGTGCTATCAAGGTCCATAGGTTTTGAGTCTATTTCGACCCGGAGAGTATTTTCAACTAGTTGCTGTGGGTGCTATAGTAATGGTGGGTCTGCTATATTAGGCAAGCTTTCAATGGTTTGTGGGTCTTGATTTAATTCTTGGCAGCTAGGATTTGACTGGTGAGGGTTTGATGATTCTAAACTGGGCTTGGTAGGTGCAATATTTAAGGGATTAGAAATGGGGGGGGGGGGACTAGAGTTTACAAGTGTAAATTGAGGATGTGCTATAGTTCTTTGTAAAGTATGCAATTTATCAAACTTGACATTACATATTAGGAGGATTTTTCTCTCACTTAGTAGCTAGATTCTAAATCCTTTTGTCAATTTGTTGTATTCTACAAATAAACCTATCTTGACTTTAGAATCTAATTTATCCCACTAATTTCTCTCAATCTAAGCGTGGACTTTAAAGACAAAGTTTCTAAAAAGAGAAATGTCTAATAGTTTTCCGAGAATGCGTTGGAATGGTGTTATCTGGCAATTAGCTATTGTGGATGAACGATTGATGATGAAGGCGACTATATTAATGGCTATAGTCTAAAGATATTGAAGAATTGCCGCAAATATAGTCATACTCCGTGTTTTGTCAAGTAGTTTCTTGTTGGCATGTTTAGCAACTCTATTTTGTTCTAGCATATGTAGATTAGTGAATTGTTGTATAATTCCAACTTCTTCATATAGTTTGGTGAAATCTGATGATAGGAATTCACTGCTACAATTGCTCCTAATTACACATATGCATTTGTTTGTTTGAAGTTCAATCATTGCTTTGAATACCTTGAATTTGTCAAAAGCTTCCGACTTGTGTTATAAAACTTTCACCCAAATATAACAAGAGAAGTCATCAATAATTACCATAAAATAATTAGAACCACCAAGTGATGTAATAGGGAATGGTTTACATAAGTTGACGTATAGGAGTTGAAGCAGTTGTGAATCTCTTGATATACTCTGTTGGAGAAAACTCTAGCGACTTTGTTTGCCTACTTGGCAATGATCACATATTTCTTTGTGAACAATAATGTAAGGGATTCCTATAACAAGACATTTAGCGGTTAGATCATGCAATCTTTCATATTTTATATGCCCCAATTTGTGGTGCCAAGGTCTTGCCAAATCAATTTTGAACTGAGCCAAGTTTGCCAAGCTCTTTGAATTTACAATAGACAGTTGATAGAGTCTGTTACGCTTATTTTTTACTCCTTCAGCAAGAATTTGTTTGGTACCCCAACAATACAACAAACATTTCTGATCATCAAAACAAACAATGATTCCTCTATCAATTAAAGAACCAATAGACAATAGATTCTTACTAAGACCAGGTACATATAAAACGTCATAAATATTTTTTATTTTTCCTGATGTTAGTGAGAAATGAACAAATCATTTTTCCATAATAAGATGAGTTTGACCTCTTGCAATTTTAACAACACCACCGCTACACTATTCTAGACTAGAAAAGTTGTTTGGATTACCATTAACATATTGTGTCACTCCAATGTCTAGATACCAAAATGACTTTGAATTGTGGACATTGAGTGGTGAAATGGCAGCTTCGAATACTTCAAAGTTTCGATCATAATGATATTTAACATCACTATTATCATGAGCTATAATACAAGCTTTAGGGTTTGTTCATATTCTTCATAATGCCTCTTTTTGAACTAGATTTGTAGCAAAAGGCTTGATGCTAAGCTTGGCACGATGATCTGCTTTTAATTTGAGTATATCTACCAATCTCTCTAGGCACATGTCTTTTAGATGACCAATTTTTGATGCAATAAAAGCATTGAATCTGACGACAATTGCCAAAGGAGTTATTTTGATGATTGCTTGATGATGTTGGAAGTCGATAAGGACCTTGTAGTTGATTTTGATGTGCATTGTATTGAGATTGAATTAGGCCGCAAAAATAGACCTATGAAGCTTGTTGATAAATTTGTAAGAAATGCTACGAAATTGTGATCTTACAACAACTGGATTGATCTTGTATTAGAAGAAGATGATCACCTAGGACTTACACTACAAGGGAATGCTGCCAATTTCTGTCATTTTGGACACGTTTTTTGTCAATTTTCCGTCAATTTGGACATATTTTTTGTTAAGTGACAGAAAATTGACAAAAAAACTTGTCGAAAATGATAGAGATTGGCAGCATTCCCTTGTAGTGTTAAGCAAGGTTTAGATATAATTCAGGCTTAATCTAAATTAAGTGAAGGATGAATGTCATCTAGCTAAATTAAAATGAAACCCTAATGGATACTATAGTTCCAACACACCCTTCAATCGAGAGATTGTGTGTCCTAACAATTTCTTTATAGAGAATTTGTGTAAACTGGAATGTTGTATAGGTGGTGAGATGGCTTGTGAAGAGAGCCGAATACTTTGAGTGCTAAGCAAAGGAGTTGGTGGTGTATCGCTCTTTAGTTTGGTGGGCTCGACTCTCTAGGTTGTTTGTGCAATTTTGTTGTGATTGGCAACATAGTGCTTTGATACTGTAGATGCCATTGTTGGAGAACAAGCTGGCGATGTCTATGAGGAGTGTGGGACATTGGAAGAGTCTTTGATCAAAATGGAGTCTATTTTGGAGTTTAGGTCATAGATGCTTGGTTCGCAAATTGTGGCACAAAGGGGAGGATTTTTACACACTAAATTCTATGTTGTAAGGAAGGGACAAAGGCCGGGTCTATATTTATTTGGGAGGATTTTTCTCGGGAAGTTACAAGGTATAAAGGTGCTCAGTATAAGAGTTTTAAGTTGGTAGTGGCCAAGAGGTACTTATTTGAAGACGTGGATTTCTAGGGTTTGAATGGTAGTTAAGGAAAAATGTTTATCTCTCATGCAAAACTCTTAGTCTATATAATTCTAGAAAAATGCAGTGACGGTGAAATTTGATACGACCTAGGGATTTTGTAAGACAATCGGCTGGTTGAGAGCTGGTATGAATATATTTGAGCTGAATTTCCCTCCTAAGACTCTTTTTCTAATGAAATGGTAATGAATCTCAATATATTTTGATTGGGCATGAAATACAAGATTATGGGAAAGCTTGAGGGCACCTTGATTGTTGTAATGGAGGGTGATGTGCATTTGTGAATTCGGAGATGGGTTGAGTTGTAATGTGGTCTTGAAGGTATGGTCTAGACACATGTCTTCAAAGGTTGCGGATGTGGTAATTGTAGATGGTTGCTAGTTCGTCGAGGAATGTAGTTCTTGGAGGAGCTAGTGTAACCACATGGCTCTTTGAGCATTGTTGCTCAGGGTTTGATACTTTGATTCAGTGCTAAAGCAGAAGACGGCTAGTTGCCGTTTACTTTGCCACATAATGGTACCACCTACAAGGGTGAATATATAAGCACCCATAGAGTGTTGAGTCTCCGGGCATGAGCCCCAATCCGCGTTCATACAACCAAAAATAGAAATTGGATAGCCTAATGTGGGTGCTTTTTTATCCACCCTCGGAAAGTAAGCGAACATGGCTAGGTTCTTAACTTTTATCCACTTTTTAATTTAAGGGGGTGTTGTGAGCACAATCCACTGTGCCTTCCAAGCAATGGATCTTGCTATTGTTTCCTAGTTTCATAGATGGGCGAAAGAAATGCTTAAAAATGCAAGTGATGCAACAACCAATCATTGTCAATTATCAATTTACAATGGTGCTACAGTGGATCCTATGATATGAAAGATCTATCTATGTGATTTTCTATGTAGGATCTCCTAAGTTCAAATCCTGTACTCTATTACGTTCCGCTCTTAGCTATGTTGGAGTTAGGCCCCTTAACCTTCCTACCTACTCACTACGTGATTCGACTCTCCTAAATTGTGTTGATTCCCTCCTTGATGGTTCAGGTAAATGATTGATGCTAGCTTAGTGACTTACCTCACTACTACCGAGATTTGGTACAAGCTCGTCCATGTCCACATAAACCTCCTCTGGTCCTATGGAGGTCCTTGAGTTCCAACTTTTTTCCTTTCCTCCTTCCTTCTTTTCTTTTTGGCTTCGTCCTTCTACACTAACACTATTCCACTAAGAGTTTTAATGGAGACCTTATGCACTATAGCCTTGACTTACAAGGCCCCTTAATGCTCACTTTCAATCTTACAAAGTCTTATACTTATCCTACTAATTCTACTTCTAATGGTCACCATGGACTCTTGAGATCCTCTACCTCATCTTATAGCTAGGCACTATTGATCATCTCTCTCCTCTTTGACTCCTACTTAGTCCCCTTCCTCTCTACTCTCCCTCCATTGTTGTGGTGCACTTTGATGGAAGGAAAGGTGTGAAGACAACCGATGGTGCACAAGTGCAGAGAGGTGCTCCCCTTCCTTCCCTCCTTTTCCGGATTTATTTGATCACTTGTTTTTGGGTTGTTTTTTCCTCCCTTCCCCTGGTCAATTTAGGTTCCTTCCTTGTTTTTGAATTTGGACTTCTTTTCCTTGTTTTTTTCAATTTGGGCTCTTCCTTTTAATTTAGCTCCCCACCCTTTGGTTGCCTTTGAATTCAAGCCCCCATCCTCTAGCTAACTTCCAAACTTAGTTCCCTACCATGGTTACCTCCAAGCTTAGCTCTCCACCTTGGCTACCTTTGAACTCATCTTCCCTTCTAAATTGTTGTTTGCCTTCTAAATTAGCTTCCCACCCTAGCTGTTGGGGCTCCAGGGCTTGCTGAGGTATCGGGGGACACCAGGGTATCCGGGGCTACCAAGTATTGGGGCCTTTGGGGTCTTGGTGAGCTACTGGGCTTTGGTGGTTGTTAAGCCTTGGTGAGCTATTGGGCCTCAATGAACTATTGAGGCCTTGGCAAGTTGCTAGGGTTTGGATGGTTGTTGGGTCTCAGTGGGTTGTTGGGGCCTTGATGGCTATTGGGGCCTCAAGTTAAACTCCCTCTAAATCTTCCTTCAAGGGAACCTATTAACTTAAATAAGAAAAGACAGATTTAATAGGGACGTGAGTGCAATACCAAAGCTCTGTTGTTCGAGGCCTAAGCCCAACTACTAAAGGGATTATAACCTATTCAATCCCAAGGTGCGTGATGACTCTCTTTATATGTATACCACTAATTTTGGAAGCTAAATTTTGGACCTTTCTAAGAACATTTTGGAAACTAAACTTTGGAACTATGCATCTGGTAAGTTCAAAGCTTTGCCGTTAAATTGGGTTTAACACCAATTGTAGGACTTTGGAAATACTTGGGGTTTGTGGCTCCGCTATCTAGGACTTTTTAACATGCATTGTAGGATTGGACCTTAGGTGGGGGTTCAAAGCTCTTCCGTCCCGTAAAGGGGGCTACTTAACAAGGGGATGGTTAGACAAAATAATAGGAATTCTGTAAGGATAAAATACCACGGAGGTTCAAAGCTTCGCCATCCTAATAGGGGACCATTCTACAAGAACAACTCTAAAGAAAGGTTAGTTACTCCACACGTATATCAAAAGTAGGACAAGAGTTAATAGTGAAATAAATCCCTTCCCAATGACACCACTTACATACTAAAGGCCCTTCAAAGTAGCATTGCCAAAGTACAGTGGGGGGTTGCTCTAAGGTTAGTACAAGATTCCCAAAAAAGACCCTTTAACCTATACAAGTAAACCACGGTTTTACAACAAAAGTCCCCCGACTCCACCACTTAACATATGAGAGTATACAAAGGTAAGGTAGAAGGGACCCAAGGGACCTTCCAAAGCTTGAGAATAAACTACAAAAGGAGCCAAAAGTACTCTAAAAACATTGTAGAGGAGTTTGGCTTCAAATGCCAACTATCCAAAATAACTTGAATCTATGGACCCAACAACCAAATGAAGGGGGTGATTTTAGAGAGGGAAATAGAGCCCTTAAATAGGTTTCAAGGGACTACTTTTCTCCCTAAACTCCTACTAGTAACCTTATCAACTCGGATTTTCATCCTTATCTTTAAAGATTTTCATTCTACTCCTAAACTTCTAACTTTCTACCATATGCTGAACCAACCTCCTAACTTTTAAAGATTAACTCCAAATGCCAAACGGATTGCGTCGTTGGCTCTAGAACACCATTTGTACTCTACCAATCCTCGTCTCCCATACCAAGACCAAAAATCCAATTGAAGCTAGTGTGGATAAAAAATCAAGTTGGGATAAATTGCCAAATCTTGGTGGTTCCCTATTTTGAGAAAAGTAACTAGCTTGTGGTCTTTGATAGGTGCAAGGGAGTAAGAAAGACTCCTTATTGACTTCAATTCGCCGTCGTGTGCTCCCGAAGCATTGTCAACGTTGTAGTGAACCCACCACATGATTAATTTCCGAGAAATCTAGCCCTTATCGGAATCCTACCTCTATCGGAATGCCGTGAAATTTGGTAGAGTGCATTATTAGCATAAGGCAAGCTAATCTAATTTTTAGTGAGATTTTATTGCAATCTGGGTAATTTTCATGAAATTCCCATTGGATGTTAGAACAATTGACTACTTGGATGAAAGTCTTTTGCAAGTCAAAAGATGTTGGGAATTTCCATGAGACCTTTTAGAGAGTCTTGTGGGAAGTATACAAGTCCGCTTTGTCCCTGACACACTTGGTCGGTGAGATTTAAAATGGCATCTCTTCGCGTTGTTGATAGCATGGGAATCTTTTATAGGTGAAGGAATCTTAGGAAGTTAACTTTGCCGTTGAACTCCTAATATAGGATTTACTCTAGAACACCATCTTTGGGCAGTAGATTCCTCCATAGCTCCATACTTTGGTTGTAGCATCTATATACTAACACTCGAGGGGTTTCAGGGAATTTGTCGATCTAATGGGGAATTCGAAACCTAACTCTAGGACCCAACCTATTGGCCTTGTTGTGGATCCTTCGAACCAATTTAGCCATGAATTGCTACATTCATAGGGGGAATTAACCCTGAAGGGGCTCTATGACTCAAATTTGTAAAATCAACTATCTTATGATTCTTCTCATTATTCCTAGACTAGTTTTGGGGGAGTTCTATGTATACAATCAAATTTAGACCAAATATTATAGTAGGTATGTTACAACCATATTTCGGTTCTACACTCTTTTTATGGCTTTTTGTATACTTTTATCTATTCTAAATTGCAGTTTAAAACAAAAAAAAAATCTATAAGTTCCAAGTGACAAATTGGGAGCTCACACCTAATCAATATAGAATGCCAAAATCGATGGTACCTTGAAGATATTGAAGTAAGTGTTTTATTGCATCTACATGAGATTGTTGAAGGGTAGCTATATAGTTACTTAAGTGATACAACATAAACAATGTCGAGTTAAGTCATGGTACAGAAGATAAATTTGCCAATGAGACAACAATAACAGGTCATACCGATAGCGACTAATTGTATATCAGTTATTTAAATGAGTCTTTTAAGGAATGAAATAGGAGCTGATTTGCATTCAACCATTCTAAATTTGTCAAGGATCGACTTTGTGTAATCACGTTGTCCTGTTGCAAATGCATACATTATGTAAAAATATGTATATTTTTATTATTTAAATCGATTTCAATATTTATATACTATGTCGAACTAAAGGGTTTTTTTTTAGTCTCAAGATAAAAAATCTCAACCTAATTGTAATGGAGTGATATTTTGATTGAAGCTCTATTTTTTACCTCTAATTATTCATATGTTAGTTTTCTATTATTCATTTTATATTTAGAGTGTTTTTTGTATTTGTGAAGTAATACAAGCGAAATATTCAAATAGTTTGCCTTCTAATAACATTGAGATGATTTATCTTCTCCGTAGAAGTATAAAATTGATCTTATGGTCTATTTTCATGACCAATGGATGTTAGGAGAGTCACATGATTAAAGTGTGGATTGAACTCTTATTTAACTTGTGTAGTTTAGGTAAAAGATAAGATGAAGGGAAAAGAAAACACTTTTGGAATCATCTCTCTAATTATTGTTGATAAGGCCCATAGGTTTGAAAGGCCACAATATTTTGTATTTGTACTTTCTTTTTAAAATGAAATTTTGAAAGAGTTGTGTATTTTGGTGTGAAGTTTTTAAATTGATATTACTTACTTGATTTGAACTTGTGAATTAAAAGTTGTGCTAGTTTGAGTGGAAGGAGGTCTATTGCTTTCAATGTAAAAGAGCAAAGATTTTGATTAACCATAAAAGATGGAAATTTTTTTTATTTGCAATGAATTTTGAAGAGGATGTAGGAAATTGTGTTGGCTTTTAATAAAGTTATTACTCATTGTATTTAAAGTTTTTATGAGTAAGTTGTGAGTGACGAAGCAAAAAAAGGTCTACTGCTCCTTTTTTTTTTCAAGGCCGAAACTTTGAATGGCTATAAAAGTTGTATAGAGTTTTAGAATGAGTTGAAATTTGAAGGAAAAATAGAAAATTCTATTAGCTTTTTAAAAAAGTTATCATGAATCTCATTTGGATTTTAGATGAAACAGAAACACCAATTCAAAATTCAACAAAGAAGTAGGAGTTGAAGTTAGATGTTTGGAGTTGGAGTTAGGTGTTTGGAGTTGAAGTTAGGTGTTTGGAGTCAAAATTAAGAGATTGAAATTGAAGTTAGGAGTCGGAACTTTGAAGTTGGAGTTGGAGTTGGAATTGGAAGAGTTGCAGAAGACTTTGAAGACAAAAAGATTGAAGATTCGTGTATTGTGGCTTGTGGCTTGTTATTTCTAGCCTAATTTGGAAGCTCGTTGTCTTATAATTGTTATTCTTAGCCAATTTTGGAGGTTTGTTATTTTTTGTTTTTGCATTATAAACTTTATTGCGAACTATGCGGTAATTCAGAATTAGTCCCATTTTGTGTTTGTGGTGACAAAGTGAATTGATCACCCACATAATCAAACTTTTATGTTGTTCCCAATGATGAGGCACGATTGCTAATCATCATGGGTTTGAAGTTTAGGAGTCTATTTTGGGACGGTCAACTTGTAGTTTGGCCATCTCATTTTACTTGTTCGAAGCTGTGAGATCTTATCACATACCTTAACCTTTATACCCATTTAGACTCAGTCAATATATAATAAGTCAATGGGTAGCAGTTTGATGGCAGTTTAAAAGATTTGATGTTCAAAATTGAAGAGTCAACACGATTACAACTTTCAATTTTGAACCATATTAATTTAATAGGTGAATTTATTGTGATGAGTTAACCTTTATTCATCTTCTTTATTATTTTATTGGTTGTTAGTAGAATGAATCAACGAGTGATGAGTTCACATGTTTTTATTATTTCACGACTTCCTTCATTCCTAAGCCATTTCTAATCACAACCAAAATCTCTGTGATTTTCCAAAGTAAAAGCTCTCTATACAATAATGTTAGTGGAGAAATCTATCCATAGGACTTTTTTGAAGAAGATTCCAAGATAATGCTTGATCTTTTCAAAAATTTTCATCTCAAATTATGTATGCAGGAACTATTTCAACCAAAAGATGAGTTGAGTGGAGATACATGTAATAAACATGGCATCCACATAAAGCATAAAGAATAAAGTTTCTCCGTTTTGATGCATTTAATACAGATTTCCATTAGATGTACTATATCTCAAGCCAATACAATAAACTGCAACATCTATATAGTCGTACTAGATATGTGGACTTTATTTTAGACCATAGAATGATTTGTAGAGATGGCAAACTAGATTTTCCTTTCCATAGATACAAAAACCAAGAGGCTAACCCATGTACACACGTCCTTTCAGTAGGCTGTTCAAGAAAGTTGTACGGACATCCATGTAGTGAATGTTCCACTTTTTTGCAACAACCAAGGCTATAGCAGTCCAAAGTGTAGCCCATTTGATGACAAGGGTAAAAGTTTCACTAAAGTCAATCCTATGATGTCAAAGCCACAAGCAACAAAAAGAGCCTTCTTGGTAGCAGGTTGTCCGTCAATACCAAGTTTGATCTTAAATACCCATTTTACAAGTAATGGCATGATGTCTGGTGGATAAAGGTTCCAAATCCTAGGTTTGATTCTTCAAAATTGAATCTATCTCCTCTTACATGTCTTGGCACCATCATAGATCATATTTTGCTTGTTTGAAAGTAATGTTTTCTTGATCATATTCAAGTTGGATAGTTGGAGGGGAGATGGAAGTAATTTGACAAATGGCAAAATCCATTGTGGACAAGCATAAGTTATAGCTATTGAGGCGAATATTTTGGCATCATGGCTGTACAAAACAGTGAATGATAGGCTGTGGGATTGGTAAAGGAGAAGGAATGATCTCAAAGGTAGAGGTAGTCGGGATGGTGCAGGGTTGACAGGACGGTCGGACGTCCGGGACATCCGGACGCAGACGTTGTGTCCGCAACGTCCGCTGACATTCGCGGACGCCGTCCACCTCGTTCGCCCCGATACCCGTCCGCCCCGGTACGGCCGTCCGATCGACACGTGGACTGATCTGGTCCGCATGATCTGGGCGTCCGCCTCGTCCGTCCGCCTTCCGACGGCGGGAGGGACGCTGCATTCGTTGGCGTCCGTGAGGACGGACGTCTGGGTTACGGACGCCTTTTTCGAGCGGACGTAGAGATTCGTCAACCCTGGGATGGTGGAAACAAGTGTAGGAAGAATGGAGTAGGGACCCACATCGTCATGAGTGGATGTAATTCAAGAGTAGAGAGAAGTGGGGTAGTAGGAAGGGAATGAGAGGTATGTGAAGGAGTAGGGAGAAATTTGGAGAGGTGACATTTGAGAGGGGAAGTACAAATATCTAGGGGAGAAGAAACTGAATCGGTGCTCAAGGGAGGGTTAACCTCTAAATTCCCAATGTTTCTCTGGAAGACAAATCAAATTTTGGATAGGTTCCTGTAACCTCAATTTTTGGTGAATTATTTTGAAACTTTTTCGTAAGATAGAAAAACTGATAATATATATGGGATTATAATTTTTATTTCAATTGGTACCCAGGAGCAAAAGTTATACCACAAATGCTTGAAATTGAACTCAACGGGTAGTACAAAAAAAATTGCAAAAAATCAAAACAAATTTTAATTTTTTTCCCCAAAATGTTTTATTTTTGTCTACATGTGAAGCTTTGATTTGTTCTATTTTTGTCTACGTGTGAAGCTTTGATTTGTTCTATTTTTGTCTATATGTGAAGCTTTGATTTGTTCTATTTGGACTAGTAAGGAGAAAGTTAAGAACAATCTTGTTTTTTGGGCAATTTTATCGTCTTCTTGAAAAAATAACTTGTAGGATTCTTTTCTAAATGCAATTTTCACAATTTTTCTTAGAATGTTGTGTTTACTTGCTAAAACAATCTCACCATTGGGATTATTGTCTTTCAATCCCGTCTTGGAGTTATTAGCGGTTTAGTTTTTTTTCCAATTTTGGACCTACTTCTACTTAGCATTTTATTAAAGAATGAAAATCAAGTGTGTTTTTAAAAAAAAAAATTCCTAGACTTTCAACTCAATTTTTCAACATAAAATTTTTTAATTCAAAGTCTTTAGTGCAAAAAAATTCCACAATTGGTAGTCAAAGCCATCTGAAACTGCAGGCTAGTATTCAAAACAACTTTCTTTTTAACCTTTGAATGCTAATATCTTCCAATCTATACGGTCAAACTTCATGAAATTTTTACCAGATGAGCTTAGAAAAGTGGAGTATAAGATCCTATGGTTAGATTCTAAAATAACAATTATTTTTTTTCTTGGATGAACGTAACAAAAATGGTAGTTTTGAGTGTTTTTTGGCAGAAAAATGGCTTTGGGACTTCAAGGGTTAAGTAGTCAATTAAGGAACACAAGATTGCCAAGTGGTTCAATGGTTTCAAGTGAAGATTTGTCAAACCAAATCTCATCAAATCTCACGTCTCGGTTGATTATGATTTTGCGAGTCAACGAATGATAGCATCTATATGCATTAGTGTTTTTATTGTAATCTACAAGAATTGTAGTCATGGCTTTCGAGTCTAGTTTTTGACAGTGAATATCAGGGATATGGTAGTAGGCTGCACATTCAATGATGGAGAGATGACTTGTATTAGGTTTGATCCTTGTAAAAGCCTTTTAAAAAGTCTGAAGTCTAAGGGCTTTGGTGGGACAACGGTTTTGGATATAGTTTACAATTTTAGCCACTTCTTTCCATAATGCTTTAGGAATTTTAGTACCGATGACGACACTTTAAATTCCTTTGAGTAGGGAGCAATTTTTTCTCTCTACAATGCCATTCTGATGAGGAGAATAGCTTGAGGTGAGTTGCATATGGATTTTGTGAATTGTACAATAGGTCTTAGAAGAAGTGGAAAGGTATTTGCTGCCCTTGTTGTTGTAGAGGGTTCTAATTTTTTATGGATCAAGGTCTCTACAGATGCTTTAAATAATTTGAATGAGTCCAAGGTTTGTCCTTTGTCAAAAATAAAATAAAACCACGTCTTACAAGAAAAATCGTCAATGAAGGTGAGAATGTATTTGTTGCCCTATCGAGAGGGAACATGGAGAGGATTGCATAGATCTGAATAGATCAATTGTAAGGGACAGGTGGTATAGGTCGTCTTTTTCTTGGGTTTTTTGTCTCTAGATAGTTTCCCTAACATACAAGAGGAACATATATGTTTAAGGAGTGGTAAAGAAGGAACTCCAACAACTAGATTGTGAGAAGTCATGCGATATAGGTTTTGGTAATTCACGTGGCCAATTTGTTGATTCTATAGATGAACATCTAGATGGGATGGTCGGTTGTCATGGATGTAGGGGTTGTATTGAACAAGAAGCACATATATTGGAGTTTACAACGTAGAATTTGTTGAAGGAAGAATGATGTTATATCACTGCAACTAGGTTGCTCCTCATATATTGTTGTATTTGATACTTGGTGAGGTGTATGTTGATAAGTCGGTGTTGAGTGTTGTATTTTGAACTTGGGTAGTTAGGTCATAATGCCCAAATAGGTTAAAGACTCTAAAGATTGTTTTGCGTGTCCCTGACTCTTTAAAAAAGAATTGTGCTAGGATTATCTTTGTCATAGATAAAAAAAAATTTGGATTCAAAGAGGACCTTTTATCCTATATCTATAAATTTTCCAATTGAAAATAAATTGGTCTTAATTTTGGAAATGTAGAGAATGTGATATAGCTCTTTTATTACTCATGTTGAATCAACAGTGGTTACAATGCCCTATCCGGCTACAATCATTATTTATCCTCTTGTAGTCTTAATGTGTGGAATACTAAAAGTTTTAATCTAACTCAAAAGTTGTAGGTTGCCAATGATGTGAGAAGAAGCTCTTGAATCTAGAAACCAGTCTTTTTTGGTGTTGTTTGGTGTGATGCAAGCATTGATCACATTGATCAAGAAATTGTCTTTGTCATGACATGCATCAATGAAAGCTTGTACTTGGAGCAAAGCAAATTCAGTATCTAAGATTCTATTTTAGTTGTTAGTGACTTCTGTAAAGTAGACTTAGTATTGAGGTCGGTTACATTGGATGTTGGTGAGTTGTAATTGCATGGCTCGAATCCGTTCTTCAAGTATGATCTGATTACAATTATAAACATAATGTCCAAGTTTACGACACTTGTGATAGTAAATGATGTTGCAATCTTGATTCTAATTTTGAGTTTGATCTTGATTCTTAGTACAATGACACACTTGGTTATCATGTTGCTACTGTTGTCCTATTCAGTGTGAGTTTTGTCTAGTTGGCTTATAGTAGGAGCCTCGAGTTTGACTGGATCAGTGGATCACCCACAAGATGGGTTGTGCCCCCTTTTGGATGGGCCTCCATTATTGTTGTATATAAAATTAACCTCTTCTAACTCATCGTGTTGTTCTACTGCAAATGCAAACATTATGTAAAAATATATATATTTATATTATTTAGATGGGTTTCAGTATTTATATCCTATGTTAAACTAGAGGTTTTTTTATCTAAGTCTTAAGATGAAGAATCTCAACTGGATCGTAATAGAATGTTATTCTGATTGAAACTCTATTTTTTATCTTTATTAGTCATAGGTTAGTTTTAGTTATTTATTTTATATTTGGAGTGTTTTTGTATTTGTAAAGTAGTACAAGAGAAATATTCAAGTAATTTTGCTTCTAGTATCATTGAGATGATTTATCTTCTCTATAAAAGTATGAAATTAGTCTTATGGTCAATTTTCATAACCAATGAATGTAGGGAAAGTCACATGGTTAAGGTGTGGGTTGAACTCTCACTTAACTTTTGTGATTTAGGTAGAAGATAAGATGGAGGGAAAAAAGGGCACTTTTGGATTGTTTCTCTCATTGTTGTTGATAAGGCCCAAAAGTTTGAGAGACCATGGTGTGTATTGTATTTTCAGATTTTGAAAATGAAATTTAGAGAAATTATATATCTTGGTGTGAAGTTTTCAAATTAATGTCACTTGCTTGATTTGAAGTTGTGAATCAAAAGTTGTACTAGTTTGAGTGGAGGGAAGTCTATTGCCTTCTATATAAAAGAGTAGAAATTTTGACCGACCATTAAAGACATATAAGTTTTTTGTTTGCAATAAATTTTAAGAAAAGTGTAGGAAATTTTATTGTCTTTTCATAAAGCTATCAGTCATTGTATTTGGAGTTTTTATAAGTTAGTTGTGAGTGATGAGCAAAGAAGGGTCTGCTACCCCTCATTTTTCAAGACGCAAACTTAAATGACCATAGAAGTTGGACAAAGTTTTAAAATGAGTTGAAATTTGAAGGAGAAGTAGAAAATAGTACTAGCTTTCTAAAAAACCGTTATGCATCTCATTTGGACTTTAGACAAAACAGAAACACCAATTCAAAGTTCAACAATGAAGTAAGAGTTGAAGTTTGGTGTTCGGAATTGAAGTTAGGTGTTTGGAGTTGAAGTTAAATGTTTGGGGTTGAAATTAAGTGATCAGAGTTGAAGTTAAGTGATTGGAGTTGAAATTAAGTAATCAGAGTTGAAATTAAGTAATCGGAGTTGAAGTTAAGTGATCGGAGTTGAAGTTAAGTGATCGAAGTTGAAGTTAAGTGATCGGAGTTGAAGTTAAGTGATCGGAGTTGAAGTTAGGTGATTGAAGTTGAAATTTGGTAATTGAAGTTAAAGTTAGATATTTGGAGTTGAAGTTTGAACTTTGGAGTTGAAGTTTGAAGAGTTGAAGAAGAGTTGAAGAAGACTTTGAAGACAAGAAAATTGAAGATTTGTATGTTGTAGTTTGTGGCTTGTAGCTTGTTATTCAGTCTAATTTGGAGGCTTGTTGTCTTTTTATTGTTATTCCTAGTTGGTTTTGGAAGCTTATTGTTTTCATTTTTGTTTTGTAAACATTGTTGCAGATTATGTATCTAATAATAGCCCCATTTTGTATTTGTGATGACAAAGTGGGATTGATCACGCATGTGGTCATATTTTTATGTCGTTTTCATTGATGAGGTATGATTGCTAGTTATTATAGATTTGAGGTTTAGGAGCCTATTTTTGGACAATCACCTCGTGGTTTGAACGTCCTGCTTCACCCGTCTGAGGCCGTGGGTTCTTATCACATAGCCTTACCTTTACCCTTATACAACCACTATAAGATAGGCCAATGGAGAGGAGTTTGAAGAATGAAGACCAAAGATTGAAAATTAGAAAGTTTGATTGAACTCCATAGCAAACTATTCCCAGTTGTAGCCAAAATCCTTGTAATTTTCCAAAACAAACTTTTTCTATACGACAGTGTTGCTTCTTTAGGTTGCAACTAAATTCCTTTTGAAAAAAGAGTCCTTCTAATTCTACAAACGAAGGTAAGCGCTGTTTTTTTTGTATTTCTTTAAAGGTTCTCTAGCTTTTAGATAAACTATTCAAAGTAAGATCCACTAGGTCTTTGTCTAATGTGTGTATTTCAAGGTTGGCTAGTTGAATAACAATCACGTTAATTTCTTGAAGATGTTTGCCTATGTCTTTTCCCTCTATTAACTTTAGCGAATAGAATTTTTCTTTCAAAGACAATCTTCTAGAAGAACTTCTAACGTCATACATATTCCTAAGACATTGCCATATAGATTGAGGGTCTGTAAGATGAATACTTAGTGAGATCAAATCTCGTACCAAAGAAATGATGATTCTCCCTGCTCGGTAGTGGAACTCAATCTGTTGTGCTGTATTGCCTATGGCAAGAACTATAGATGTAGTGTTTGCCACGGCCACCAATGGGTGTTGTAGTTGGTGTTGTTGCCACCGTGGGTATTGCCCCACTCAAGAGTTTCATATCTGCTATGGTAGTCGACGATGCTCTTGTATCAATGATAGTTTGATTTTAGGATTCAACAAAACACCAAAGTCCCTCTTGCATAAGTATCATCTTCACCTTGTAACCCCATATGACATAGTTGAATGGTCCTACTAATTTCATAGTTTTTGGTGCATTTCTAATGTTGGAATCAATCTCTCTAATTGTGTTGTGAATGTGTCTATAGTGGTGCTGCTTCTCGCAGTGATGACTTAGTGAAGATGGACTATGCCATCTAATGAGAAAACTCAGGCTACTAATTGCTCAAAGGTATTCTATGACTCCTCAAATGATCTAATACCATGTAAAAAATGCTATGGAGTTGTGATCTTACAACAACTAGATCGATCTTGTATTGAAAGAAGATGATCACGTAGAACTTAAACACGCTAGGGTTTAAATACAGTTGACACTTAACCTAAACTAAGTGAAGGATGAATGTCATCCAACTAAATAGGAATAAAACCCTAATAGATACTATAGTTCCAACAAATTTACCTCCTATTTTAGATTGACAACAACTCTCTTCAAGCATGAATTGTATTTGTAATTGATTAAGAATAGGGAACCTACTTGCACTTGTATAATTTTGCAAGAAATAATTGTAAGTGTCAAGAAGTAATTTCATCACAATTTGAACTAAATTAGTATCATTGATTTTCACTCCGATCACTAATAAATGAGCAAGGTTCGGTCAAAACTAGGAGAAGTAGGATTTGATTCCAACACTTTCTAAGAATAACAAGAGAGGAAGGCAATTTTTGAGCTCAAATTTCTTGCTATTGTTGTAAACCTCAAACGATTGACAGAAAAAGTTCCACAAGGACCTAAATTTTTGGTGTTCAATAAGTTGTACTAGCAAGGATAGCTTAATTTATGGACATGATGAAGATATACATAAGATATTCAGTCTTATCTTCATCAATCTCTTGAGATTTTTTTGGAATTTTAGGACTTTTTCATGATGTCCTAGGCAATGAGGTAATAATAGGATTTTTCTTTCTTCACAATGCAAATAATCATATACTTCCATAGATGGAAGTTTGAAGATCCACCAGTTTTACCTCATCTAGTACAATACTATCTTTTGACATATTTTCTTATTGTTGCAACTATGTCAATTATTAACACTTAAAGTATTATAACATAACTACACTAGATAACCGTAATAGACTTCAGTACCAAACATAAAAGTTTGTAATTGATCCACACAAGATAATTGCATAGTAATTATACTTACCACTATAGATTTAAGCACTAAATCAAATTGATACTCAAAGAGATTTTAGATAGACAAGAAAGACAAATACAAGCTTCATTGCTCTAATATCATGGCAGAATAATGATTTAATGAGAGAAACTAATATTCACATACACTGAATAATGGAATTGTGTACCGCAAGCCAGAGGCCAATGCATATGTACAATAAATTGGATGAATGAAAAAGAAAGATCAAGGTGGTTGGATGAACACTTTTGTCAACAAGATGTGTCAATTCAAGAGTTCTCAGCAACAATTTACCAATTATCATCTGTTGCAATTTCATAGGCAAGATCTAATAGGCATGATATATGAACACATTAGTGGTTCAAATGTACCTCAATTGGTGAACATGAAGACTTGAGGAGTTCTAAATTTGTAAATGAGTGAGTGATAGCTTAGCATCTTATGAGACCTACACAAATTTCTTGAAGATTTTTATTGAGGCTTGGAATCCGTAGTCATAGACACAACAATTGGCTTTATCCCATGGCTTTCTTTCCAATTCATTTATTTATAGAAAAATGATGGTCCTTTATTGACAACCGTATACTACTGCCAACTGCAGACTATGATGTCTTGTAGCGATCCATTGCTTTCTACTTCTCATAATCAAGGCGAAAGTCTTTCTTTGTGGTTTGTAGCAATAGATTGTTAGGTGTAGTACATGTTTCCACCTTCATTTCCACTTTTTGTAGACACAGTGAATAGGATTGTGCAACCACCCTAGCTAGCCTCGGTCCAAGAAAGTGCTATTATATTGACATTTCTATAGAAAAATCACTACTGCAAACTCTATTGCTTTTCATTCCTTGAAATAGTGACAAATTGGCAAAAAGTAAAAAAAGTCACAAAGGACAAATTGTGGGGTCAAATTTGATACTAAAATTAAAGCATTTCCAATGAGAAGTGACATTGGCCCAATTCTTCAGAATGAGAAACAATGGATTATACTCTAGTGATTGAATGTTGTGATCATAAAAACATTGATCAAAAAACTATGTTTAGATGATTAATACACAAGTTAAGCTTCTACATGTACAAGGTTCCTAAACCTAAATTAGACATTAGATTCATGACAAACATCCAAGGGGATGAAAACCTAGTAATGATTTTCCTATCATTCTAGCACCCCTTCTCAATTTTAAATTGGTTTCTTATATTGTTATATAGTTGTTGTGGGTTGTGGAAAATCTTCTAATTACTAGGTAAGTTCAATTCATAAGCCACTAGTCGTATACATTCATTTGATAATTTCCAATGGACCACAAAATTAAAGAGATAATTTCTTTGACTTACTAAGCTTCAATCATGACATTAAGGGGTAACTTTCAATAATACTTTAACATCTACCTCAAACTCACAATGATTCTTTTTCTTATCAATATAATGTTTAGCTCTAATTTGAGTTATTTTATTCAACTTTACAAATTCAATGGCGTCACTCATATCTCTTATCATTTGATTTATACTTTCAACCTTTGAATTAGAAATTGATAGAAAAATTGGAATTCTACATTTTTAATTGTAAAAGGCAAAGAATAGATTAATACCAATACTACTAAGATGTATTTGGTTATAAAAGAATTGTTCCAAGTATAGCCATTTAAGGTGATTGCAAGAAAGACCTCCCATTTTTTTGTAGCATTTTGTTAAAACTATAGCTTCTGCACTTAGTACTATGAGTATTACAAAATGGAACAATTTCAATTGTTAATCACAGAAATTGACAACTAAAAGTACCAATTTGAGTACTATGAATACTTACAAGCACTGAAATAGTATTGTTTGAAAAAAAAGATAGATTGTCATAGAAAATAGATACAACAAGGTATAAATTAATAATAAATAGAAAATTATTAATAATTTTTTTTTAAAATTGGCAATTTGTGAGAACTTGATGATGATCAGATTTCATCAAAAAAATGAAGTCAAACTAACCATATTCAATGTTTAGAAGTGAACACACAAAAGAACCCTATTTGTACAAATATAAAAGCTATAAAATAATGCATTTTTAGATTTTCTTTGGTATTCACATGTCCCTTAAATATAGAAATAGACCACAAAAATTTCAACTCTAAATCATTAATTTTGGATACTCTATAGTACTAAAAATCCCTAAACCTTAAAGTGTAACAAATTAGCAAAATTGACTTTTAAATATAAAATAATTTAAAAAAAAATTGGTTTACCTAAGTTCTATGATTAAAATCAAGTTAGCCATCTTCAATAAGAATTTCAAGTTCATTGGAATTTACCTATAAAAGTTTTAGCAAAAAACAACTCTGTCACTTTGAATGTGATGCAAAAATGTACAAGTCTTTCTTGCAATCATCCTTTATCTTAATAGTTTTGTTTCTTACCAAGATACATTCTAAGTGTATCTTTAAGAGTTCAATTATTTTGTTCCATTTGACCATCCTTCTCAAGGTGATATGTTACACTTAGTCAAATTTCTATTCCACATAGCTTAAAAAAAGACGACTAAATTTCACTTATGAACTTACAATTCTATCACATATAGTCTTTGAAGGTAGGTCATGATTTCCAAAAATATATTTCATAAACAATTTAGCTACACCAAATAGCAATAGTGATAATTGTAGGAATAAATCAAACAAACTTTGTCAATTGGTCTACAACAAAGATGCTATTAATATACCCTACTAGAGTTTTAGATAGATCCACAATAAAATCTATAGTCATAGACTTCTATTTTAAATTTTAAGTATCAAAAGCTTGCAAAAGTTTAGGACTTTTAATTTGTCCAATCTTTGAAATTTGACACTTCAAACACCTCTCTACATGTTCTTTAATGTCTTTTTTCATTCCCCACCAATAATAGTGGTGTTTAATAGCCAAATGGATCTTTTGAAATCTTAATGGTCCACAATAGCTATGTCAAGTAGATCATGCATGGCATTGAGTCTAAATTCTCCTTGTTTTGGAGTGTAAACTTGTGGATTATATTATATGAAAACATTGTCCTTTAAGATATTTGCTTTAAATTTCTCCATCTCTTCAATTGCCCTAAATTCCTTAGTCAAACTTTCATATAGATATTGAAAAGTTTTACCATTGGCATAATGTATTTTAATCTCATCTATCAAAAAGTTTATAATACATGAAATTGTGTTTGCCAATGGTAGTCTAGAAAGAGCATCAACAACAACATTTTATTTTCCTTTAATATACTCAATTTAAAAATCAAATTCTTGTATCAAGTCCATCCACCTATATTATCTTCTACTTCAAGTTGGTTGGGCTTGACAAGTACCTCAATGATTGATGATCTATTCTAGTATATTTTAAACTTCACTTCTAATGTCTTCAAACTTTCAAGGCATAAATAACTACCAACAATTTTTTTGTATGAACTAAATAATTTCATTCTACAATAATTCAATTTCAAGATTCAAAGGTTCAAGATTCAAGATTCTTTTCTATTTTGCATGAAAACATCCCTAATTAATAAATCATTAGAATTAGTACATAAACTATATTTTCCTTTAAAAAATCAATAACAATAAAAATAGATGCATGAATTAGAGCTAATTTTAAAGTAAAAAAATTCAAATTACATTCACAATTTCAAAAGATCAAATCAAACTTTCTTTTCAACAATGTAGTCATAGGGTAGCTATTTTGTAGAGTCCTTTTACAAACCTTCTTCAATAATTACTAAGACCTAAGAAATTTCTTACTTCAATCTTGTGTTGGAGTATTGTCCAATTCTTCATCCCCTTGACCTTTCTAGGATCAACCAAAATTCCATCTTTAAAAAGAAGATGATTCAATTAATCAACTTGGGATTTAAAAACTTACTCATGTTGTTCATCTGGCAAAGAGTTTATTATCAATCAAAATTACATTTTCAAAAGAAAATATCCAAAGTAATCAACTTAGGATTTTAAAACTCACACTTACTCACTTTAGCAAAGAGTTCATTATCAATCAAAATTCCATCTTTAGAAAGAGATGAACAGCATAATCAACTTGGGATTTTAAAACTTGCATTTGCTCATCTTGGCAAAGAGTTTATTATTAATCAATATTCCATCTTCAGAAAAAAGACAATTAAGGTAATTATCCTAGGATTTAAAAACTCATACTTGGTCATCTTGGCAAAGAATTTATTATCAATCAAAATTGCAAACTCTTTTCTAAGTTCTTTTTTGTATTTTTCTACTCTCTTAGAATATATCAATATATTATTCATAAACAAAAGTACAGATTATCTAAATTTTGATGAAGTAAAGAATTCATCAAAGTTATAAGTGTGGCAAAAACATTTGAAAGTCCAAAAGGCCTTATAATATATTTATAATAGCCAACCATAATTGAAATGCGATCTTTTCAATATTTTAATCTCAAATTTATTCAAGAATGACTTGACATCAATTGAAAACTTATTCCTTGTCATTTCATTATGTACCTCATTCATGCATTTCAAATATACTTCATGGTTCTTCATAATGGACCTTTTCATTTGTGAATGAGAAAGTAGAGGAACATTAGGTATTGGTCTCTTTTGATGATAAAAGACTTTCCATCCTTGAGCTTTTCATAGATAGCTCCATTTTTTAGCATCCAAACATCCACTTGACAAGTATACCACATCTATCCTTTCAAACTAAGCAAGCATCTACGTGATGCAATTATACCATATCCAAGATCATATCATAACAAACTTCATTCTAAACTTCAAAGTTCACTTTTTATAGCTCTTAAATAGTAGCAGAGCTATTGATACTCAAATAAATTTTTTTAAACATCTTTAGAAATTTCCTCAATGCAAACTATAATCTTTACAATACAAAGATTCATGGTGAATTCTTATACTATTGCAGCAAGAATGACTAATAAATCCAATATCAATTTGCTCTAGTACCAATTATTATAAACCTTTGACACTCGATCCAATCGAGAATATAAAATACACTTATAAACAATAATTCTTTTTATATTAAGGAGTTCAATCACCCAATCCAATATGAATCCTACATAATTACCATTATATAAAATTTTATATTGTATATCATTGTGAGTAATTTCATTTTATTTAGCCAAAAGAAAAAAAATTGCGGATTTTAGAGTAGAGGTACACATAGAAATGGAGACTAATTAAAAAAATTTGGAATGGATTATTTTATTTTTTACATCCAATGCAACTACAATTAACTCCTAAAGTCCCAAACAACATTTTTTGGGTAGCCCACTACAAATGGAGTTCATTTTTTTTCTTTGAAATTTTCACAAAATATGTGATAAGGAGAAGATTTAAGGCCTAATAATTTTCATAACTTTTGACTACAAAATAAGAAAAGTTATTGTATGATATGTAGTTTCATTGCTTAGTAAGCACTTTAAAAAAATAATTTAAAATTACTTTTTTAAGAAATAAAAATTTGAAGTTGGTTTTCTAGATTTTTGTATTTGTGGAAAGCTTTTTATCATTCCATTTTGATTAATAAAGTGAAAGTTATGAGGAGTTTTAGTTTGTGGAAAGTTATGGATTTTCCTCTCTAAAATAAACTTTGAAGTCCTTTATTTAACTCAATTTTCAATATTTTTTGAAAAAATAAAAAATTATAGGATGAAGATTGTTCAATACAACATTACAACCATTGAGATTGACATTGTTTTAATTCCATAACTAAATTCTTAACAATTTTGTATTTTGAATCATTCTCTATTCTTTTTTCTTTACTATATTTTTCTTATATGTTGTACATTTCGAAATGATTTGAAATTTTTCAAGCATGTATCCAACTTAATTTGAAGAGTGAATCCAAAGAGGCACCACCATTTGGGACATTTTTTCATACAAATGTAAACTTGTGAAATGCAGTTGCCTATATTTTCACAAGGCAAAAAAAAAGGTTGTTGTCAATTCAAATGCTAATATCTTTCAATTTGCAAGGTGAAAATTTCTGAATTTTTTTTCTAAATCTTCTCGAAACAAGTTTAATACAAGATCCTATGGTTAAATGTGTCCAAAAATGGTTTTTTTCTAAAATTTGGTACTTGCACTAGAATTGACAATTTTGGAGCATTTTTAGTGAAAACATAGCCAAAAACCTTTAAGACCTTGAAGTCAAATTTGCTTATCAAACCAAATTGATCCTTCTATTTATTTAATGGAAAAATTTCTAATCTTTTCTATTAGTGCAAAAAATTGTTTTGTACTTGTCTTGTAATTATTTGAAAACTATAGGAAAACCAAATTGTTCTAAAATGTTATATGTAGAAAAAATATTACATCTATATAATCTACACAAAATAATTTGGAATTTCCATCTTAGATGAAGTTCAAGTGAAAAATTGTTTTTCACACTTTCAATTTCAAATCTATTTGAAAACAACATAACAAAAATAAGAAATACATGAGATGGCATATGTGTTATTTAGGAAATAAACTTTTCCTCCAAAGGAAAAAATAAATGATTAAGGTACATGCCTTCTTATTAAGGTGCTTGCAAGAAACACTTGCCGAATTTGTTGCATTTCTGGTTTTCATGGTATCAATACTATGAGTCCTACAATTACATTGGAGTACATGAAAAGACAAAAGATGAAACATTATGGGCCATTCTACAAGTATGAAAGAGTCTTAATGTATACCTCCGAGTACTATCGGGAACTAGAGTCTTCTATTTTTAGCAAAAAATGAGGTTTCTACATTTCTATTTTTTTTAAATAGTAAAGGTGAGTGAAAAATTAATTAAAAAAAGTGGCCATTGTTGACAACTCATAGCACTTTCTAGCAACAGAAAGAGTTGCTAGAAAAACTTCTCTAATTGTCCATAAATTTGTGATAATTATAGCACTATCTGAAGCATTTCCAAACACATTTGGAACATGCTTT
This sequence comes from Pseudoscleropodium purum, assembly GCA_963969395.1. Lineage (NCBI taxonomy): Eukaryota > Viridiplantae > Streptophyta > Bryopsida > Hypnales > Brachytheciaceae > Pseudoscleropodium > Pseudoscleropodium purum. The sequence continues at coordinate 33,717,194 of OZ017795.1, forward strand.
GTGAAAATGCTCTCCGGAGAGTGTGTATTTCTATTTGAAGACCTAGACTATCCATTTTTTTAATGTCACTCTTTATGAAAAAGGTACTTGATAGTACTAAAAATCCCAAAAATTGCAAGTGTAACATATTATGAAAAATCTCTTTTACCAACTAAACTAATTTAGAAAAAATTGAAATAATTTGAGTACCTTTGTCACTAATATAGGAAGCTTGCTTTCAAATTTCATGTCTATTCAATCAGTTTTGCAATAGCTATAGCAAAAGGTCACTTCCGCATGCAACCTATGACGCAAAATAGGACAAGTGTTTCTTGCAATCACCCATTAATCCATTTTTTTCCTACTTCATCATTTAAATGGGCAAAGCTTTTGTAAAAAACAATCTTTTTCTCCAAAAAGAAAAAAAGAAGTAATTCACTAGTAATCTCTTTTTTCATTAATAGGCCTTGCTTCTAGATAAAAAAATTGAATGAATTAAGTGCCTCCCTGCAAAATTTCTTGTGTCTAATTCAACAACTAAATGGATTAATATGTTTGAATAACTACAAAACAACTCTTTGCTTCAAAAGTAAAAAGAAATGGTTGAAGCGTCTTTTTACCAAATTTTGATGTCCAATTCAATAGTTAATTTTAGTAGTACAAGTATGATTTTCCCATGGTTGTCATAGTGGACGAACGTCCGGTTCGCCCGTTCGTTAGAGGTCCTACCCGTTCGATACAGTCAACACATAGTTGACTTTCTGATAACGAAAAAATAGGCCACGTGGATGCCATGTGGATTAAGGAACATGCTGGGCGTGGACGAGATCGTCAGGGCCCTGGATTTTGCATTCCGAGGTGATGTGTCATTCCGCAAAATTGCACAAGTTACAAAACTAAAGCCGTCTGGACCGTCCGTCCAGTTTGCCCGTCCGTCCATCCCGTCCGATGACCCTAACTCGCCCCTTATGACAACCCTGGATTTGACAACCATGAAATGTATCTCACTTTGAATGGAAGAAAGAATCCTATGCCATATTGAATATGCATGGCCTGCAAAGGCCAAAAGTAAACTATATTCTTGCATCCACGTCCTAGCATCTCCAAATTCAAGAGGTTTCAAAAGTGGAATGGAAATTTATACGTCTGGGTCCTTATAGTTGCACCCTTGTTCCATAGAGCTAGGACATTTGGGTACAATCCTAAAATCTCATGGTTTCCAAGTGAAGTGGAAGTCCTTGCATCCACACTTCAACATTCTAAAATGAAAAAGTGCCAAAGGTGCCCAATTCAAGAATAAATTTGCTATACTTTCCCTAATCCCCTTTACCCTAAATCCTAAACCATGAGTCTTGTTGCATTTTGCATCTAGAATTGACAAAGGACATGGTGACTTGATTCCCCTTTCAAAAATATATTGTTTATAAGTGGGGAGTCCCTTGTAAATATTTAAAGCAAAATTGGTGGCCTTTTGGTATTTGGATTAAAAAATTTTGCTTAGGAATTTTTCAAATCTTTGGTACAATTCTTAACCATATGATTTTTTACTTGGAGGCCCTACCCACACTTCCTTATGTCTAAATACCTTGTAGACTTAGATTTTTGCTAAAACTTTATAAGCCATAGAATTTTATGACACCAAATTATAGATTATGACTTTTTATGGGGGGGAATTCAATTTAATAGCCTTGGAAGTTGATTTTACATCACTTGGCTTTGACCATACTATACAAAGGCAATTTTTTATGCTATATATGAAAGGCCTTATTGCAATTTAGCATGAGTATTAAAAAATTGGAATTTTCTATCCTAGGAGACATTTCATAATAGTCAATTTGACTTGACTATTGTCTTTGGTTCGTTTGATAGGCTTGTTTGGCACTTCGTAGGTGATACCATTCTAGAGCATTGATTGGTGGCTATTAGTTTTTATGTGTGGTCCTAAATTATCCATGAGTAATGGAGGTTTGAATTTCCCTAATTTGAGATAATTTCCTAAACAAGTTGTTTGACTTGACTAATTTTTCTCTGTGACCCAAGTCCTAATTTTTTGGGGCCAAAGGTACTTTTTTTTGAGGTTCAAGGCATAGAATTTTCCTAGCCATGACTAGACTATGCCATAGTTAGCATAAAAATGAAGGACTGGAATTTAAAGCCTCACGATTTGGTTTCAATTGTTTGACTCTCACAAGGTGTTAGAAGAGACTATGAGTGTGTACAATGAAGTCTATAGATGGCATCTACAAAGGTCCTTTATAATGCACCATATGTGAGACTATGATTTGTAGTTCTCATTTTTGTGTAATATATGAAACTTTGCTATATTGATTTTTCTTATGTGATTGCAATAACATGTCGTTGTAGATTATAGACACCTTGTCTATGACTTACTAACATTCTGATGTTTAGTTTGTCATGGGGACAAGTGAGGTCCATTGCCTTTGTTGAATAATTCATCATAGGGGCTCTCTATAAGACCTTGACAACAAATTAATGAATTAGGTTCTTTCATTAGGGATCAAAATCTTATGGATTTTTAGGATTTAGTTTCGAAGATGATTTTGTGAGTAGGTACTACTCAATTGATATCTTTTGTTTACTAATACTCTATCATTTAAGGATGTTAATTTTATCTTTCTTCAATCATTATACATATATACTTTTTGGAAAAATTTAATAAGATGTTTTTCTGATGGATATGATGGTTTGATGACTATATGTGAGATATTTCTATTTTGACTATGACTTGTATTGTTCTTTTTAGAAAAGGATTTGTATGTTCTTAATAGAAAAGCAACAACACTAGTTTGTGAGTCTAGAAATGCGAGCTTAAGAGCTATGAGCGTACCCTTTGTGAGCCTAGAGCATCATCTATAGAAAAAATTAAAATTTTTGGAATATAATAGTAAGAAAAGAAAATATATTTTAATAATTACTACTAATAGAAAATTTTTAATCCAATAATTGTGGACCTATGACCATGGAAGCCTCTTTTTTCCATGACTATAAAACTTTTGAGCCAAGTTGTGATCCTAGTGCATGAAGCTGAAAAAAAATTAAGCCCCATTTTTGTCCAATTCCAAACCCTTGTGCAATTTTTTTGTTGCAAGAATTGTGAGCTTCAAATGTGGGCTTGAAACTAAGAAGTAAAATGAAGGTGTACAAATGTAAGCCATTTAAAAAAAATGGAAATAGTAATGAAATAATTTGTGCACATAGTAGTTGGGAGTTGCCTCAACTATGTTGGCTTTAGTCATTTTTGAAGTTGATCGATAAAAATCCATTCTTTTGTAATGCAAGTTCTTGGATTTAGTTTGCATATATTTATGCAAATGAAGATTTTCTCATACTAAATAAAAAATCAGGATTGCTCAAATGTAACTTTAAAATTTCCAAATTTTGAATTATAGGTGTATTCTTCATCAAAAGTATACATTTGTATAAAGGTCTACTATCTAAAATGCAATCATTGCTATTAGATATATAGAAATATAAAAATCTAAGTATTACATTTGAGCACTATTCAAATTAAATTGCAATATTCAACAATACTAAGTATTAATTATAATAATTTTGGCATCTTCAAGAAATTTCATCACTTCATTTAAGTTGAAGCTAGGAGCATGAATAAACTTGTTGTTCTTATAGTCTATTTTGCAAAGATAATAGAAAATATGATAGAGATGTTTGCAATTTTATACTTCCCTCGCTTTTCAATAGATCTAGATGCCAGACTGATGAAGTATAGACATGTGCAAGCTAGAAAATTGTAGAGAGTGATCCTATATACTTGTGGGGTAGGTTCCATTCTAGACTATAGAGTGATGATAGTCCCAAGTCTTGGATATTGAAAGATATTAATTTGAAAAATGGTTCTAGTCACATTCCTAGCACTCTCTTACTAATTGCGATTATCATCAATGGGCGCCTTCTCATTTCTACAAATGGACTTTCTATTGCAAATACATAGAGGTTTATTAGCATGAGGTGGTCTTGGGTGAGTCCAGACCAATGGCTCAAAAAGTTTTGAGGATGTGAATAGGTGCCATGAAAATAAGGGCGGTTGTTTCCGGAGGCAAAACTTGCTTCTTCAAAGAGCATAATTACATTGGTAGTAAGCCTAGTACCAATAAGCACAAGCCATATGTCAAGGATTTGGGGCCGACTAAGAATGTGCGACCTTTTCGAACCCATCACTTGACACTTGATATCATCTAGACAAAACCAAAATTTATTTATCTCCACTCTTGAGCCTTTGAACTCATATTTTTGGCACTTGTATGTTGGAGTTGTAGTGACTTTAGAGCCCCTAGCTATAAACATTGTGCACTTCAATTCCGTCTATGGTTGAATGGCATGGCACTTTCTCGTTGACTTCATAGAAATATGGGCAATGTGCCATTTAAAGGTGTCACAATCTATCTCTAGAACATGCTTGACATGCATTGTTGGCAAAGTGGCATCCACTATATTGTTTGCACTTGTCCGGATGATGAGAATTGCCTTTAGAATCAATGGGTAGGTTGAGCTTCTGCTTTGATGAACCAAAAATTTCTTCCCCTTCTAAGTGGGGAATTCTTGTGCAAACATCTTCAACACCAAGCATGCTGTAGAGGGCATTTGTGATTTTTTTGCCATCCATTGAAGCAAGTGCTCTCTTTAATTTTAAGTCATGACAAGGTGGTCCAAATTCTGAGGGCCACCGTTGAAGTACACATGGTAGTTCGTCATATGAATGAAAGCTCAAATTAAATCATCACATGTTGCCACATATAAGTCCATGCTATGTTTTCTTGATGTTTGAAGCCACTTGTTGTGGATAGTTTCCAAAAGGTTGCAAGATGGCATATCCACCAACTCTTCCAATGATAGATCTTGGAATATACTATATTAGCTATGACAAATAAAATATGCATTAAATGCAATTTTTCATATAATACAAACTAAAATATAGAAGGTTCAAAAACTTATAGTTTTTTTGAAATTGCCTCATTGATGAACCCTAAAATGCCAAAATGCCCACCATAGCTCAAGTTCACAAAGGGATTCCACCATTGCTGCATTAGAGGAGTACCACCCTATCTTTGTTTGTAAGTATCTACTCTTGGCTTCCTCTAAATTCTTTGCATCTTTATAGTCTCTATAGAACTTCATGTGTTGACTTTGGAACTCTTGTTTGATAAGCTTCTCTATGTGTTGCTTCATTGAAATAGCCTAGTAAAAGAGGCATGTGTACTCATGGTCATTCATCTTTGTAGATGAATTGCTTGAGCTGTAAACAATTTGAACAACATTCTAATTGGCTTGAGCATTGCCTACTATAAAGCCTTTGAAGTTTGGATAAACTATGCCATTCTTTTTTATTACTTTGTTTAGACATCTCTATATGATGACTTGTCTTTCAATGTCTTTTGATTTTATATTACACACTGCAATAGTCATGACCTTGTAGTAGTAGGCATCATATACATGACAGGAAATAATGGTCCAATTTTTTACACATTTGACATAGTCAAATATGATCCAACAATTCTCCAAATCTCTACCCGACTGCATTTAACAAACAAGATCTATAATGCTTTCAAGGATATTCACTAGCATCTTCAAAAGATGCACTTTTTCTTGCCCTAGACTTGGAAAATACACTATCGTGAATAAATTCAATCTTCATTTGTTTCTTTACTCATTTGCAAACAGGCGGTGTCATGTTGTATATTTGCACATCATATATATATATGTATATGTTTATCTTGTATTTTGAAGAGGTTCTAAAAATATAGAGAAAAAAGCTTCAAGTCGAAGTGTTGAGTGACTTCAAGATGATGCTTGTTGCCAAAAGAATTGTTGAAAGGATAAAATATTTTGACCAAATTCAGTAGTTTAGAGTGCTTTTTCCGAATTTATAGAATGTATTCTTAGGGCCCAAGGTTGAGAGTCCGTCAGCCTCCACCAATTAAATTTCAAAAAAACCTGACTTTGGCCTCTCGACCCTTCACACTAGGCGGCACAATTCAAAGTCCGTCACCCTCCAAAGTGCCTACATGGAAGTCCAAGCTCTTACGTGGCAATGGCCTCCAGACGGACTCTCAACCAAAGTTTGGGTTGCCACTTTGTGGCGACCTAAACTTTGGTTGAGATTCCGTCAAATTGTTCATTTATTGCCCTATTTATTGCCCATTTCTTTGGACTCTCACCCAAAGTTTGACCATGAACTCCCATGGCCTCTTGACTTGGTCGGCCCATATGTGAAGCGCCCCTTAGTTTTGAAGTTCAACTTTACAATGTTGAACTAGAGGGTTTTTATAGAGTTGCAAGATTAAAAGGTTAATCTAGAGGCGGAATTAGAGCTTTCCTTGTTACAATTGCCACATCAACCACCTCAACCAACAATTTTTTCACCATCGCCATTCCATCTACAAGATGAAGTTGGACTTTCTCGTTTGCTAAAAAAACTTCACGTGGAGCAATGTTAGTATGAAAACCTTGATAGTGATGCTTGTGCTTTAGTGATTCTACTTCAAGTAGTATGTATTGAATGAGGCACACAAGATGTGACATTTGAGGCAAGTTACAAGGACTTGAATGAAGATCAATATATTTATATGTGAGGCCATATAGAGAAGGCATTGGCCATTAATTTTGGTTGAAAGGGCCAATGAACGCTTTAACAAAGCCAAACGTCCAAATTATATGGCAAACACTATCAGGCACATTTTCAAATTCTTATAGATAGAATAACACTCTTCTTTAACTTCAATTTTACCTTCATTTAGTTTGGGTTGGAATTCTTTAGCTAATTAAAAAAAAATTCTGTTATTTTTTTGTGTTAAAAGTTGCAATAGACAAGAACAGAAGTGATATGCCTACTGATTTAAACCTTTGAGGTTCATTGGCTTTAAAAAACGAATGGGAACTTACTTTTGATTGTTTTTCTAGGGCCAATAGGGGAGATAAGGAGGCTCATGTGATGTATTACGAGCTAATTCTTTTTATTTTAGGGGTATAATAGGTAGGTTAGTACCTTTTACCTTAGGTTTAAGAGGTGGTGATTGTTGTGTGTTATGAGGAAGAAAAGAAGGGTTTGAATCCAAATTTCGATTGAAGATATCTTTTGTTGTACTAATGATTTTGCAATGAAATTTGGAGAAGTTGTTTTTGCAAAATTGACTTTTCAAAATGAGTTTATACGCTTGATTGGAGTTTGTATTGAAAAAATTATGGGAATTCAAAGGTGACGGAATTTGTGGCTACCTAACAAAAGCAACTAAGATTTTTGAAGCTCATAACTCTTGTTCAAGTAAGCATGTTTGAGTGAAATTTTGAGAGAAAATATTTTGTAATATTATCTTTTTATAAAGTTATTACACTTGGGATTTGAAGAATTATGCAAGAAGTTATGGAGTACTAAGGGGGGAGAGGTCTGTTGCCTTTCAAAAGAGAAGGTGGAGACTTTGCTTGTTTATAACTTTTGGACAATATCTTTGATCATTTTGAAATTTTGAGAAGCGTTAAATTATTTCATTAGCTTTTAAAATTGCTATTTTACTTAATATTTGAAGTTTGGAGCCATTTTAGGCAATAGATCAAAGAATGCAGCTAAATGAGAGTTTGGTTTCAAGTTCCATTCAACATTTCTTGAAGACTTCAAGGTTTAAAGAGTTGAAGATATGAAGACACTAAGGCATGAAGATTTGTGTGTTGTAGTTTGTGGCTTGTTATTTCTAACTGACTTTGAAGGCTTATTGTTTTTATTTTATTCCTAGCCAATTTTAGAGGCTCAAAGTTTTTCATTTTTACATTGTAAACTTTGTTGCAAACTATGTAGTGATTCAATATTAGTCCCGTTTTGTGTTTGTGGTGACAATGTGGGATTGATTATCTACATGGGCAATCTTTAATGTCGTGGATTTGAGGTTTAGAAGCCAATTTTCAAAGTGTCAATTTGTGGTTTGGTCGTCCCATTTTACTCGTCCAAGGTCGTGAGTTTTTATCTCTTACTCTTACCTTGATCCTTATAGAGCCACTATAGAATAGGCCAATGAATAGGAGTTTGAAGATAGATGGAAAATTTCATTAAAATTGCAATATTCTGTTAAAATGGTGGGAAACTATTTTGGTGGACGGTTGAAAATCTTAGCAAAAAATGGGATTGTATTTGGAAAAAAAGGTGATGGAATTGTAGATTTTGCTAGTTTTGTGAGCAGTTCAACACGCCTACATCTTCCATGCACACATAGGGCAATGTTTTGTGGCCTCGTGTGGTAGAAAATTCTCTTTTGCCACTATACAAATGACATTCGAAATATGCTACCATCGTATAAATGGCATCCGGAGTACCGCTATTTTATCAAAATTGCCTATATAGAAGAATGAAGACCAAAGATTGAAGATTAAAGATTAGAAGATTTGATTGATCTCTATAGCAAACTATTTCTAATCATAGCCAGAATCCTTGTGATTTTCCAAAGCAAACTCTCTCTACATGACAACAATTCATAACCCCTCATCCGTTCCTAATACTACAAAAAAAAAATTATATTTCAAACATTTGGAGAGCTTAGGATTAGGGTTGCTAGAGTATGAGTAGGGAGCAATGAGTATTGAACATTGAGTAATTTTAGAAGAATATGTGAATTTTTAAAAATTTTCACTATAAAATGCCTATATTTGTAGTTTGAGAAAAAATTATGTGGCTATAAATGCCCCCAAAAGGATGAATGGGGATGAATGGAGTTGGATGTTTTTGTTTCTATAGTTGACTATGTTGGATGAAATACATTTGTTGTTCATGTCATTGGATGAAAAGAATTTAGATGATTTTTGGATATAATAAAAAAATTAATTATTTAGGATGAGGGTCAATTACCAAGTACCTTACATCCAAGGTTTATGATGACTTTTTGAAAACTAAGGACATGTGTTTAATTGTTTATAACTTAATATGAAACCATTGTAGCGATGGTATTGTTTCTAATTAATATATGTAATTTTTTTCAAGAATTATTGAGGTTTAAAAAAAAAATTCTATCTTAACACCAACATTTACAAGTTCTATTCCATGTTTCCATTTAAGAAAAGCAACATATTGCTAATTGAAATAAATTAATTAAATCCATAGAAATTCCAATGATTGACCTTTAAATTGAAGATGTTTTTTAGAATGGATGTTCTATAGAATGGAGATGACATTTACTGCCACATTAAGTATCACAAGAATGAAAAATAGCTCAAAAATTTGATAAGGTGTAAGAATGTAGTTGCCTTTTTAGTCTCACTAGTCACTACATGACATTAAAAAACCAAGTAACAACAATAGTGTTTAGAACAAGATCAATTTGATCCAATACCACACATAGGAAAAGAATGACCACTAGCTTGACTAATATCATTGCATGTAAGCTTTAGCATCTTAACATCAACTTCAAGGTATTAAACCTTCTTAACAACAACATTGTATGAATGACATTTAGCAACAAAAATGGATAATGGAGCCTTTGCTATGGTTGTCGCTAGAGTTTGGAAAATGCATGAGTCACTAGCTATTATAGAGTGTCCTTCAAAGCTATGGAACTACACCATTCATGAGTTGAATCTACAAAAAGGTGAAATTGTGGAATAGATCTATTCTTTAAGGTTTGTGACTACATTGCTAAGTTGTTGATCCACATAGATAGAGAACTTAGACACCACAAATATTCTTTGTACAAAAAAAGGATCCAAAAGTGATGCATGACTATTAGGAATAAACAAGTATGATGATTAATATTTGACAAATATAGTGTTGCTCGAAGTGGATTTAAGCATCAAAATTTATAAATGAAGGAAATTTTAGTGGAGCTTATGCAACGTTTGGATTTTTTGTAATTAGAAAGCTTCAACTTGTTCAAGCCCATCTAAGAGTCAATTAAGTAAATGATAATTGTACATACCAATATGTTCAAGTGAAAATTCCTTTACCTTTCTTTTTTCTAGATGGAAGTCAATAATAACTTTATTGTTGGAAGACTGTATAAAATCAATATAACTATAACTCGGAAATGCTACCTTTACACTAGTTACCCAAGAAATTTGAACAATAGAAGTTGTAGACATATGTGTGAGAATTTTTTTCAACTTTGATTTAGTGACCTTTGGAGTATGAAAAATATAGTACTTGCATGGGAAAAACTTCCAAACGTCTCCTAAGTCATTTTTGATCTTCTATAGCATGATTATAGATATGACTTGAACTCCCTTGGAATCAAATAGTTCCTCCTCTACCTACAAGGACAATAACTCTAAGTTGAACCTTACACTAAGAATCAATGCAAATATCCATACTATACCATCATCGTTGTAAGAAAATGAAATTTGAATGCTAGATCCATTATTGCAAATAAGCGCCATGTCTATACTCACTTGTACATACAATCTACAAACTCATGCTTAATGTCATTACTTCACTACAAGAAAATAGTGTTTAAATTGCCTAATTGTGTTCAAATTGACAAAAAAAATGTCCAAATTGACACTATTCTCTTGTATTGTCTATATAGGAGAATTTGAAAGTTTCTTTGTAATAGTAGCAATATGGATTTTGTTTGTTTTATGTCTTGGATTGTATTGATTGAGATTTGAATTGACAAGCTTAAATCTAAGGATTTTATACATGGCCTACAATTGAGTTATTTTATTTTAGTTACTATTATACAATCCTTGAAATTATCAATTCTAGATAGAATTGTACTCAGAGATGCATAAAGGTACACTAAAGTCACCAAATGGAAGCCACTTTTAGTATAGGGGTCATATCTCCACCTGTAAGAGTGATTATGAGGCTTGAGTGAAGAAAAAATGACTTTAGTGACCGCTTATATCTTCATAAACAAATGTCATTCTATCTAGAGAAGGTCTAATTATTTGGTTAAGAATATATTCATTAGACTCCAAAGGAAAAGAAAAAAATGGTTGACGTGATTCTCTCTCATATTCCCTTTTGCTTGTACCTTAGCAACCACATCAGCTAAGCTTCGTGAAAACTTCCCTTTTATCTCCAAAGGGGGAGAAACAAATGGTTGACGTGACTCTCTCGTACTCCCTCTTGCTTGTGCCTTAGCATCCACATCACCCGAGCTTCGTGAAAACTTCCCTTTTTGCTCCAAAGGGGGAGAAACAAATAGTTGACGTGACTCTCTCGTACTCCCTCTTGCTTGTGCCTTAGCATCCACATCACCCGAGCTTCGTGAAAACTTCCCTTTTTGCTCCAAAGGGGGAGAAACAAATGGTTGACGTGACTCTCTCGTACTCCCTCTTGCTTGTGCCTTAGCATCCACATGGGCCAAGCTTCGTGAAGACTTCCTTATTTGCTCCGAAGAAGGAAGAAATAAATGGTTGACGTGACTCTCTCGTATTTCTATTTGTTTGTACCTTCGCAACCACATGGGCCAAGCCTTGTGAAGACTTCCTTTTTTGCTCCAAAGGGGGAAGAAAAAAATGGTTGACGTGATTCTCTTGTATTTCCTTTTGCTTGTACCTTAGCATCCATGTGGACCAAGCCTTGTGAAGACTTCCCTTTTTGCTCCAAAGGGGGGAGAAAAAAATGGTTGACGTGACTCTCTCGTGTTCCCTTTTGCTTGTACCTTAGCATCCATGTGGACCAAGCCTTGTGAAGACTACCCTTTTTGTTGCAAAAGGGGAAGAAACAAATGGTTGACGTGATTCTCTTGTATTTCCTTTTGCTTGTACCTTAGCATCCATGTGGACCGAGCCTTGTGAAGACTTCCCTTTTTGCTCTAAAGGGGGAAGAAAAAAATGGTTGACGTGACTCTCTTGTATTCCCTTTTGCTTGTACCTTAGCATCCACATGGACCAAGCCTTGTGAAGACTTCCCTTTTTGCTCCAAAGGGGGGAGAAAAAAATGGTTGACATGACTCTCTCATATTCCCTTTTGCTTGTACCTTAGCATCCATGTGGACCAAGCCTAGTGAAGACTTCCCTTTTTGTTGCAAAGGGGGAAGAAACAAATGGTTGACGTGATTCTCTTGTATTCCCTTTTGCTTGTACCTTAGCATTCACGTGGACCGAGCCTTGTGAAGACTTCCCTTTTTGCTCCAAAGGGGGAAGAAAAAAATGGTTGACGTGATTCTTTTGTATTCCCTTTTGCTTGTACCTTCGCATCCACATGAACCAAGCCTTGTGAAGACTTCCCTTTTTGCTCCAAAGGGGGAAGAAACAAATGGTTGACGTGATTCTCTTGTATTTCCTTTTGCTTGTACCTTAGCAACCACATTGGCTGAGCCTTGTGAAAAATTCCCTTTTTGCTCCAAAGGGGGAAGAAACAAATGGTTGACGTGATTCTTTTGTATTCCCTTTTGCTTGTACCTTCGCATCCACATGGACCAAGCCTTGTGAAGACTTCCCTTTTTGCTCCAAAGGGGGAAGAAAAAAATGGTTGACGTGACTCTCTCATATATCCTTTTGCTTGTACCTTAGCATCCACGTGGCCCGAGCCTTGTGAAGACTTCCTTTTGCTCCAAAGGGGGAAGAAACAAATGGTTGACGTGACTCTCTCGTATTCCCTTCTGCTTGTACCTTAGCATCCACGTGGCCCGAGCCTTGTGAAGACTTCCTTTTTTGCTCGAAAAGGGGAAGAAACAAATAGTTGACGTGACTCTTTTGGGGGAATGTTGGTATGTGAGTAGGGAGCAGAGAATGGTGAGCAGAAAGCGAGGATTGGTTAGTGGTGAGCAAGGATCTTAGATGAAAAAGAAGGAGCAGTTATTGTATTGTGATAGTACCTAATGGAAAATATAGATGAAATGTTGATGAAAACTTAGATGAAAATTGGGTTTAGAGTTGATAAAAAGTTGATTGAGAAGTTGGATGAAAGTAGGATGAAAGGTAAATGAAAAGGTGGATGAAAAGGTGAATGAAAAGAAGGATGAATTGGTGGATGAAAGTTCAAAGGGGCTTCAACATTGTCTTGTGAATTTGGTGATCTTGATGAGTTAGATCCATAACCGTGGACGACCTGCCCTATAACAGTTATTGATTTAAAAATCATCAAAGGTTTTATGAAACCAAATATGTATTTGTAAGAATAGAACCTGTGTCTGACTTCTCTTAGTATTGAGACAAATTTTTGCTAGAAAAAATGAGAGTGTGTATGTTTGCTTGAGAGGGCGAGACCAAGTCCCCCTCTCGGCACCGAGACTAAGCCAACAACAAGCTAATTGAGATCTTGGGTACTCTTTGGGTCTCCACCAAGTAAAACTAAACCGAAGTAAAAAAAATATTGAGATGATGTAAGCTCAAGAGGGAGGGATCAAGTCCCCCTCTCAATACCGAGACTAAGCGAGCAGCAAGCTAATTAAGGCATCAGAAATCCTTTGGGTTCCTATTGATATAAACTAAACCGGAGTCAACTAGAAAGTGTTGGTTATAATTCATTAAAACACAGATACTTGTTACAAGCATTTTTAATCCTTATAAATAGCATTGTTGATTGACAAGATGTAAGAATGAAACAAAAAGACAAATCGTTGAAATTGGTGTGAAGTTCAAATTATATGAATAGAAAAGAAAAGGAGTAAAATCCTAGTGCTATTGGTCAAGATCTCAAGTACAATGTGATGAGCTTGAACTAGCCTTACTATCTGATGACTATAAATTTTACTGTATGGCACAAACATCTACAAATTGCAAAATGCAAGGATCTACCAACCATGTCCTATACATTGGTCATAGGTTTTGGCTTACTAAAACTCTAGAAATGGCCTTAGCATAGATAGGGAGGTGGAATGATTTAGTGGGATTGGAATAGAACCCAAGTCTAGCAAAAAACGAAATTTGTTTAGGATCTTCATTTCTTGGGCTTGCCTATACACAAAGAAGTGTAGTATTAGATCATAATCAATTTGAATGTTAAATCAATTAGAGATGAAGAAACAAAAAGGAGAACTATAGTATAGTAAAAATTACTTTTTAGGTTATTTTTAACTTTTTTATAGAAAAATTATAGGAAAGTAATAGAAAAGTAGGAAAAAATAGTAGAAAAATAGTAGAAAAACACTTTAAAATAAAAAGTAGAAAAAATAAATAAAAATAGAAAAAATAAAGTTAAAGTAAAAAGTAGTTTAGACTTTTGTAGTGTGAATAGGCCAAAGAGATGAATGGGACATAAGATTGGATGAAAAATCAAAAGAAAGGATGAATGGGGTGCCAAATTGGATGATTGGGGCACCACCACCATCTTCCTCACTTCTTAAAAGACTAAAAATTAAAAAAGAAAGTTCAATGCATTCGGGAGGAATCACTCGTTTGTAAAATTTTCGTGTTTTATAAATTCAAAATTTTTCCTGTTGATTCTTGTTGTTTTTTGAGTCGTGCTATGTATTCGTGTATTGCTGCTGCTGCGATTGTTTTATGTTTATTAGGCTGCGATTGTGGAGCTGTATGCGGTTTGGGATTTGCTTTTGATTTTATAGAGACTGCTGTTGATGAAGTGAATCGTGGTTGCCGGTTTGGAGAGTCTCGAGGGTTTGCAATTGGAGGCACGGATCTAAAATTTTGAGAAAATTCATTGCAGGTGTTGTAACGCCTATTTGTCATCCCTACTCAATTTTAAAATCGTACCCATTTGTTGAAATTTGAGCGCTGAGAGGATTGTGGGAATCAAAATGAATGATTGAGTGGAGAAATCCAAAATTGAATTCCAACAATTCCAACGACTTGGACATGAACAATGGAGATCAAGTCGGGAGCAACAGTAAACTGAAAATCTTTGTAATTGTTGTTTACGTCTTATGCTAATTGTTGTGTGTACTTGAGGGATCGTTCATTCATCAACTTTTTTGGGTGATTGTTCAAATTTCAAATTTGAATTGGGATCAGAACCAGATTCCGTAGCAACATTGTTCACCTGATCCAACCTTCATCGACAATTCTCAAAAATCTTGTACCAATTTGTAGCTTGGGTGGATTGCGAAGATCAAATTGATCGATTGCATAAACAAATCAATCAAAATCTCACAAGTTGAATCAGAATTGGAAGCCAAGGATGTTTACTACGTCGTTGTAGTTTGCGAGTTGTGATTTGGCTAAATTAGGGATTTGGTTGACACGCCTAAAGTGCACATGGTGATAGGGTCTTTTGTACGGCAATAGGTCCTATGGGCCATAAAATAAGTTATATTAATAAAATTGAAATTTTGAATTCAAAATTTGGATGAATTGACCGAAAACAAACTAAAATAAAGGTTTAAATTTTTTCGAACGGCTTTTGGGCCGTACCCCTAGTTTGGGCCTAGATCATAGAATTGGGGAGACGAAATTTGTAGAATTAGCAATCTTTGTGGTTGATAAATATTTTTGGTGTGTTTTAGGAATGATTCACCCCGTGGTTTTGGACTTGTTACCCTGAGACTTGTTGCCCAATCTTAGAAAAAAAGGAGAAAGCTTAAAGACCAAGAATTTGGTACTTTGTCCTAAACATTTTATACTCCTACATACTGGACTTGTTGATTATTGTAACAGACTCGTTCAGGCATTTTGCACATAGATTCGAAAAGCTCATAAAGAGCAATTATTGGCCCTATTGTCCCAACACATAAAAAAGTATTAATTAACAAATTATTTGTATACTTTAAAAGTATTATCTTGTATATATATGATTAGGTCATAGGCTACATCCATGAATAAAACGTGTTGCCAGGGTTGACAAATTAGTACGTCCGCCCAAAATAGCGTCCATAACCCGAACGTCCATCCTCACGGACGCCAGCGGACGTAGCGTCCCTCTCATCGTCGGAAGGCGGACAGGGCGGGGCAGACGGGGCGGACAAGGCAGGCGGGGCGGATAGGGCTGATGGGCGGACAAACGGACCGCAAATGTCAGCAGACGCTGCGGACACAACGTCCGCATCCGGACGTCCCGAACGTCTGACCGTCTTGTCAACCCTGTGTGTTGCCCAACTTGACATATTGCGCACGATGTGTTGCCCACCCTAGAATACTATATAGAACTAGGACTCTTAGAACATTGTGTCTACATTAGTGATAATGGACTGTCTACCAAATTGAGAGAACCTAGAAATAAAGGAAAAGAAAGAAAGAAAGGAAAAGAATAGAAATATAAGAATAAAAATTCCAGGTATGCTCTACAAAGTTAATTTACACATAATCTAAATCTACTTTAAAAGTGACATTAGACGTACCAACAATAGACTATGTTGACTTATCCACGGATGAACCCCTATACTACTGGTACTTGACAAAAAGTAAAAGTTAATGAAAAAGTACCTCACAAGAACTTACTTACTAAATCATGTTCGTTTAACAATGTATTGGACTAGTACTTCTTCTTCGTCCAAATTGATAGGAGCAACAACAAAGCGTGGTTGTTTAGGTTGAAGAACGACATGTGAGCACATCACTAGTGCAATGAGTGCATCAAATATCTCTTTATCTTCTTCAAATGCAAGAATATGGCGACATGTTGCACGGCAAGCTTAAATGGTGGAGCATGCAATGATCACTACTAGGAGTTAGACAAAAAATCCAAAGGGAGAATGTCATTGGAAATTATAGAGAATCTCAAAAAAAGAGCCTACTAAACAAACTTGTAGCCGCAATGCAATCAACCACCACGTCCTCTGGTTTTGAGAGACCTTTCATGAGCATCTGCATGAATTCCCTTGCCTTCTCACGAGGACCCTACTATGGAATGTTATCATTCATGGAGAGGTCATCCTTGTTACATAAGTTTTCCAGGATGTCGTCTCAACCAACATTGACATTCATTGCAGCATGTGACGGAACGAACTAAAATGGGAATTCCAAGTTAGTCCTTGGTCCCAATCCTTTTACCACCAGAGAGATGGCAAAGCGTATAGTTTGTAGGACACAATAATTAGAATTTTTTTGAAAAGAAATTGAAAATGATGAAAAACATGCTAAAGGATAGTATGAATATTAGCGTCTTTGTTGGGTCAGCAGACAAAGTAAAATGAAGATGATTCATGCCAAGCTAGATGAGAATAATGCGAAATCCATAAGACTCGCACCATCCCAGTAATTGACTCCGGTAGAGTCTAGACGGTGTAGGATATATCACCAACAAGCCAACCTTGTGATGTAGATACTCCTATGCAAAATCAAAGATTGGAACCAACCAATCAGATGAGAATTATTCCATTTTGGAATAGGTGTAGGTGGTGCCCAAATAGTAGGTACATGAAGGCCTTTGGGAACATCCACAATGATCAAGTCCATAGCATGTTGTGTACTCAAGACCTTGTCAAAGTATTGGTCCTTATCACTAGAATGTTGCATGGCAATTGAATTTTAGTGACAATTAGATGAAATTTGAATTTGAAGAAGGCATGGGAATCTAGAAGGACAAATAAAAAGTAATGTAGATAGTATTAAAATAAATAAATACATATTTCCATTCCAAGTATGTAATTTGAATTGGAAGAAAAGTAAAACAAACATCTTAATATGAGAAGAGTATGATATCAAAGAAATTGAGGACTTTATCAAATGCCTTCTTATCGCTCGAGAGATTAGCCAAAGACAAGTTGAGACTGCACTCATCTATGTCCAGAACAAGATCCAAGTTCGCGGTTGTTGGAGTTAGCCCATGCACCAAGCGCTCTTGAGTGAGTGAAAATCTTGATGATGTCGCCTTCGTATCCACTCCACTTGTTGCCTAGTCCTACACTAGAGTCTCGGCCTTCCTCTTGGGGCCCCTCTTCTTGGATTTCTCTTGTTTTTTCTCAATTTTTGTAGCTTCCTTCTTATTCTTGTTTTCCTCAGTCTTCTTCTTTCCCTCCTCCCATTTGTCCTCCTTCTTATTGGCTGCGTCCTTTCTCAATATTGCTTTGGCTTTTGCCTCCGAATCTAGCCTTGTAAATTCATCAGACTTTGGCTCCATTGTAGTGGATTTTTTTAGCATTTGGAAGAGAATATCCTCCTCTGGTGGTGGTGTTCCGAAGTTGCACTCCAGATACCACGAGCAAGCTCCGAAATGAGGTGTTGTCCAATTCTTCAATTGTGATGTTGTAAACATACAATCTAGGGAGGATCTATCCAACCATGTGGTGAAGAACGGTGGAAAATCAGCCCTCTGAATACCTTTCTTGGCATACAATTCAAACTTGATGTACCTATAGAAATTACCAAAAAAATGAACAAAGATTAGAAAGCAAGCTGCACACCAAGACAAATTGCAGAGATGATTGAAACTAAACCAAACTACTAGTGGAAGTAGAGTTCACTGACAAGCATTTTAAACAAAAAAGGCAACAAATAACACAAGAAAGAAATCCTTGCAATCTACTCAAACAAGTAAACGAGAAGAAAACAATAGGAAATGAAATCATTCACCTATATATAAGGTGCTTCACTGCCAACACAGCCCTTTTTAAGTCCTAGAATGATTCAGACTTCTTGAAGGAATCGAATCTCGTGAACGACCTAGTGTATGTAGTGTCCCATATCTTGATTCTCTATCCTTTCAGATATTCTTCAAGTATTTGCGGCTCCTTTGGAACTAACTTGTCGATGGGAATGTCATCCGATTAAGTAATGGAGTCAAACATTTCTATAGCTGCTTCCTCTAGCTACAAAAAAGATGATTATGATAGTATAAGAAACAAAAAAAGCAAGTAATGCACATTGAATTACGAAGAACAATATTCTCAAAGACTATGTCCAAACTAGTGAAATGGAGAGATGAGGAAACCTGTAGTGCTTACCTTAGTATAAAAGCGAGCCTTTGAAAGAAATGATTGAAGTTTGTCCTCATTAGTTGGACAAGCCGAAAAACGTTGAGCCAAGCGCATATAGTTAGAGCCATTCATCCATTTTAGCCACTTCACTTTGTGAGATAGATGGGCAATGGCAGTAGAGATCATCTGCAACTTCTCCAGAGTTAACTCTAGCACCGCATACTTGCTGTAATGTTTTTCAACCTATACAAATGTGAGACAAGGATCATAAGAAAGGCTATTTGCACTAACACACTTTTTCTCTATTGTTTCAAGCATCATTCCGTACCTCTCATATGAAGTCTGGATCCAATTCAAGAGAGGTGACGGAGACAACCTTTGACATCTCATTAGAAGATTTTTCAAAGCCTCTAGATGCTTGTGAGTTATTACAGCCTGCAAACGCAGGAAACAAGTTTGGCACAGCGGTCTGACATGGCCAAAACCCTGCCACATCATTGACCAAAAACAAGTTTTAAATTTTTTTTTTTGCATTTGGATACTAAAAAAAATTTATTTTTATTTTTATTTTTTTATGAAAAAGAAAATTCTAACAATGGACTGTTCCCCTCGTTGTGGGGAACATGTCTGAGAGAACATGCCCAAAATAGGCTTTTGGACCCCTTCAAATTCTTCTAATGTCTATTTTCACCTCGCAATAGAGTCTTTGATAGCCATCCTCATTACTGCCGCCACTCCTTCTCTGGTAGCCTCGTTGCTGGGAGTATCTTTCTTGTACTTGCGCATAGCAAAGTTGGTTGTAGTTGCTATATCTTACTGAAACAATTAAATAGTCGAGTCAGAAAATGTATAAACAGAAAACAATACAAAAAGATAATTTTCACCAAAGGATTTATCTGCATTCTCTAAAACGACGTACTTTAAAAATGAAGAAGGTGAATACCTCAAGAAGTATAGTATACCACTTAGTGCGTGGACTTTTCTAACATGTCTTCACTTCCTCATCACTAAGGAGTTCATTGAACTTGTCCAACTCCATCTAACCGTACTTCTGTATGTGATACAGAGTGTGGATAAGGTTTATCTTCATGTGAGTTTTCTATTTGCCTATCATCAAACTAGACTTGAATTAGAATCCACATAACTCCAAATGGATAGGAGAACAAAAGAAACTGCTATCTTAGAAGTGAACAAAAAAATACAAGGAATAAAAAATGAGAGTCTCACATGTTGACATTGTGCATGGCCTGAATTGCAACACCAATTTGACCCCTGGTGTCCAGCACAATAAAGTCCATCCAAATATACCAATCTCTCTCAATTGGATGCTTTCTTTGGATGTGACTCATCCACGCAAGCCACCTATGATTTCTGTCACACACATAGAATTTATAGTCTATCAGATGCTTCAATACAACTTGGGACTTGAGATACAAATTGAACTGATTGTTCAAAAAATTCCAAAGAGGTCTCCACTCCTCCTTCTTTGCATCCCAAAAGGTATCGGTCTAGTCTTCTTCATTTGAGATAGAGATATAAAAAACTCTAGCCCCCTCCTAGTACCCACGAGTAAATTGGTTCTCAAGAAACTTCAAGTTGCATGAGAGTGTTGGGCGTACCATTGGCATGGGGACCAACTTGCATAGAGGAATCTTCATCCTGGACAAATCAGAAGAAGTTATCCTCAAACTTGAAATAATGGACACCGTGTCCATTTTCTCGGATTTCCGAATGTCATCTTCAAGTAAGTTAGGGTCCATAAGTATAGGTGGAACTTCTTGAACATCAGAAGGATTCTTATTTGTGCCAATCTTTGGTTGCTCTTCAATTTCAAAAGTCCCTTGTGGCGAGACTTTTTTATTAGTGGCCAAAGTGTTCTACAATAATATAGACGTAACATTCATAAGACTCTAGAATACAGCTTTGGTCAAGATTGTAGTACAAAAGAATATATGGAAGATTTATTCAATAGATAAAGTCATCATTGTACCAAGATGACTAAATTAACAAGGCGCCCCTCAAAGAACACAAATACAGGTCTTAATGATTGCCCAATAGTGTCCACAACAATAAATTAGAATGTCATCATCTTCATGCGGCTCCAAAGGGATCACTATGTCATTATAGTCATAAGTGTAGAACTCTTTGAATAAAGATGACAAAATCCCATCTTGACTAACTTGACCAGAACCCATAGACAAACATGTTGACTTGATAAGGAAAGAAGGCCCTCCACCAAACAAAGCATCACTTTCTAAATTTCTTCTAGGGATTACCGCGTCCAAAGACCGTGTTGGTGACATGTTAGGTTTTGTAGGGATGTCACTACTATTAGTTCCTTCTAGTGGCAAGGGCAGAAGATCGTCTTGCTCTGGCACTAGCACTGATATTTCAAGTGAAGGAACAAGAGCAATCTCTTCACTTTGCACTCCATTAAGGCCCCCCTAAAGACAAGAACGCAAAGCCTCATTAAATAAATGATTCAAAAACACATTCGAAATTGGGAGACGGATTGGGGTCCCTCTAATCAAACACAAACTACATTTTTTTTTTTTTATCAGTGAAGGCTACATCCTCAAGGGAGGTGGTCAAACCCCCCTTCTTGGTGCCGAGACTCTCCAAGCACACACACGTTTAAACACAGGGAATCCAAATGGGGTCCCTCCAATCAAAATACAAATTACATATTTCTTTTTTTAATGAAGGCCATTGTCTTCAAGGAAGAAGGTCAAGGCCTCCCTCTTGGCGCTGAGACTCCCCAAGCACATACAAATTCAAACACAGGGAACCCAAATGGGGTCCCTCCAATCAAAACACAAATTGCATATTTTTTTTATCAATAAAGGCTGTTATCTTCGAGGGGGGAGGTCAAACTCCCTAAGCACACACGCATATATACAAAGGGACCTCAAATGGGGTCCCTCCGATCAAAACACAAACTTTTTTTGTTTTTTTATTAATGAAGGCCACGTCTTCAAGGGAGGTGGTCAAACCCCCCTCTTGCTGTTGAAACTCTCTAAGCACATACACATTCATACATCAGGACCTTGAATAGGGTCCCTTCAACCAAATACAAACTGCATATTTTTTTTTAACAATGAAGGCCGCATCCTCAAGGGGGGTGGTCAGACCTTCCCCCTCGATGCCGAGACCTCACTAGGCTCACACATTCAAATACAAGTAACATACTACAAATCTTAGATTGAAGTCGGTTTAGGGTGAGAGCATGGCTTTTACCTCAATTGTTGCAAGAGGAGGTTGTTGGGCACCCTCACTAGTGTCTCCCATGCTTTGGAGTGCGCAACAAGATCGTAGGTTCTTCTCCATGGATGCAAACTTTAGGAAGCCAAAGCGAAGGTTCTTCACCTACAGAAACCAACTGAAGATCATGCAATTAAAAACTACAAGTGCAAAGCTCAAGTTTAGAATGATGGAGACACTCGGATTGTGAAAATGAAGGTATCTCATTGACAAGGAAAGACTCAAGGGAGGTTGGACGAATTTGTAACCTTAAGGTGTATGCTGTGGAAACTAACCTAGAATTTCGAGGCCCCAACTCGAACTATGTATTCCCCTCTACTTGCCAGTTTGGCATGGAAATCTTCAGAATTGACTTTGCCAAAGTACGTAGTGTTGGTCGTCCCCCTCCTTTTCACGATTTGTAGGCTAGGCCTCAGTTTTGGCTTCATTCAAAGACTAGCACTTTGACTTTTCTTAGTAGGTCTTACTTATAGGACTCTCTCAGCTTAGGTTACAACTACGCAAATAAGGGGCACACCAAAATCATAGTGTCACTTTTGACCTTATAGTAAAACCAAACATGTTATATTTTTTTTCTATTTCCAACTTTTTGATTAGGTTTGGTTTTGTCTTCACTATACCAAGGTATAGATAATGCTTATTAAAATTGTTTAATCTCATGTTGTGGTATTGTTTCCATATTGTACAATGATGAATCTGCATTTAAAGTCTGGGGTCTGGAGTGCCTATCCCCACATATTGATTTTAATGCATACTTAAAATTTCATCATGCATTACTTTTCTTCTTGGCCAACAGTTTGTCAACTAGTAAACACAGACATATTATCTTCTGGCACTGACGCCTCTCACTATAATTTTGTAGTTAGGATTAAGGTGTTTGGTTGAAGTTGTTAATGTGCCACCTCCCTAACTTGCACTTCAATATGTTAGAGGCAAGTGTATTCATAGTACACCTCTCAAATAGGCTAGTCATATGAATTTTGATTTACAAAGGGACGCTCTTCATTTTCCTAGGTATGGCTCTAATTTATTTTGTTCTTTATTTCATATAAGTGCAGTTTTGTTTACAGTTTTAGTTCTACTCATTCTATATAGATGGTGTTTTCTACTTGACAACGTTCGTGCACATTTGATTGGTCTCTAATTAGTGAGCAAAGTAGACTCTAATTTTCTATGTTTTGTAGGCTATAATATGGAAAACCTTCATGGCGTGGTAGTTGTCTGTCATGGGCTAAGCCCAGTTAGAAGCTCAGATGTACACTCGCTAGTTTAAGATAACTTCAGTTCAAAGATAGAACTTAAAGTTTACTTTTAGTTAGTTAAAGTAAAAGCTAGATAGAGATTAGTATATAAGTAAACACTTATTCATTGTAAACTTAATTTCTGGATTAATATTATATTTTACTCAGTAGTATATGTTTGTTTTGACATCTATACTCTTACATAATCTAGAAATTCTCTCTCTTTGAAGGGGTTTAATCCACCCTTGCTTTTCAAATGGCAAAACTTGGACGAGTTGATTGAGGACTTTATCCACCCTCGTAGTAACGATAGGAGACGACTACAGAACTGGGATGCAAAGGAAAGCTTTGCGAAGCTTGAAGATGTTGGTTGAGGCGTATCTACTTTTTGGAGATGGAAGACAGCATGCTTTTCAACGAGAAGAACGAGGAGATCTTGCAGCAGCAGCAGCAAAAAGAATATACGGAGGAAGACTATCGACGGGAGATTATGAGGTTGCGTTCAGAACTTGCTGAAAAGCAATTGGGAGGTCCATCTTCATTACAGATGATGCCGCAATCTTTGCAACAACAGTTGTATGGAGTTACTGCTCTTTCGTTGCATAAACAATTGTCGGACATCTCGAAGTTCAATGGTAGTCGGAAGAGCTACCCGATGTGGAAGGTCAAAGCTGATAACAAGGTTTGAATTGATGGGGCAATACTCGGGACATCCCAAGACCAAGCGGCGTATTTGGTCACTAGGATGGAGGCAAAAGCGCAGTTGATGGTAGTATCATTCTACCAAAACCAACCGGACTGTGATGCAAGAACTTTTGTTCAGCATCTTGACAACGTCTTTATCGACCCAAATGCAGCGGCGCGAGCGTTGAATAGGCTTCAAGCAATGAAGCAAGGTAGAGAATCGTTTGCAACATTTTTGTCCAAGTTTGAGAAAGAGCTTGGTGAAAGTCAACTTACCATAGTTCCTGACATGGTGAAAATTGGATATCTTCGAGGTGTTCTCAACGTGGAGATGCAATGCGCGATGATCGGGCCCGTCACGTATGTTCACTACAGCACTTTTGTGCAGGCTTTGTTGGCAGTTGGTTCTCAACTCGATTGCCTTCAATATCAGAAAGGCCGTGCATCTCCAATGGCAACAACAAATCGCGTGTGGTCCGATGGAGATGAGATGGATTGGATGCCTACCGTTCAAGTAGGAAAGCTTTGAAGACGCCTGACGCCAGATGAACAAGAGAAGTGCCGACATGAAGGTCGATGTTTTTTTATGTTTGAAGCGTGGCCACCGCGCGAATGATTGTTCGTCAAAGAAGGGTGATGCCCAAGGAAAGATTACAAAAGAAGACGCGGAGAAGACCACGAAGGTGTGCGCAGTCAAAAAGAAGAGTAATGTTGTCATAGAGGAGGTCAAAGAGGTGGAGACTTATGACTCTGAGATGGGATTGGAAAACGAATAGCTTTCGGCAAAAGACTCAGTCGGAAGCGTGTAGGCAAGTTGTTGAAGTTGAAAAGTTGGCGTTCACATAAGAATCTTGACACGAATGGTATGTACATTGATATTTTGATCAATTCAATTTTATCCACTCATACTTTATGCGACTTTGGATGCCAATGCTTCGCAACTGTGTCTGAGTAATTTGTTAAGAAGAACGGATTAGATTCTTTACCAATCGAACCAAGACCCCTCGAACAAGTTACAACCATAAAGGAGCAACCTATGATTCAACGCATAGCAACATTTAAAGTTGATATCAACGGTATAGAAGAAAGGATTGTTGCATATGTTATTCCCGGACAAATTGATAATGTCATCTTTGAAAAAGGCTGGATGGAGCGACATGACGCTAGCATTCGACCTGCTAAAGATGAGGTTTGCATTCGGAAGCCTTTCAAGATGATCGTCAAGACTCGACCCATTATATCGGAACCAATTTGGGAAATACAGGCAGCAACAATCCGGACTTTGCAAGCCAGCGATGAACCTGTACAGATTTTTACTGCTAGCTTGGTTGACATTCAGAAGGCGCTCCAACAGAAGGTGTACAAGGATCCTGCACAACATGCTCCAGACTGGTTGATGCCAGTTATTGATGCCTTCAATCGGCAAGACGCGAAGTCGTTACCGCCACACAGGAAAGGGGTCGATCACGAAATCAATCTTGTTGAAGGGAAGACCAACGACGACATCCCTGCAATGCCATTATACCAAATGTCCAAGGATCAGCTATTGGTACTACGCAAGACTCTTATGGAGCTTGCTGGACAACATTTTGAGGTATGGTCGGACCATCGTAATTTGGCTTATTTCCGAAAGAAGCAACATTTGGGAGAGCGGCAAATGCGTTGGGCTTATGAGTTGAATGACTTTAGCTTTGAGATAGTGCATAAACCTGGAAGAGAGCAAGTTCAATCAGACGCACTTTCTGGTCGCGAACAAGACACTCCCAAAGATATGAATGATGATCGGATCATGAACCGACATCATCAACTATTGGAAGGAGATGGTAATGCTTTGAAAGTGGTTGCAAAATCCGCATGGATAAAAGATGGCGATGCGGATTCGGAAAAAGAAATCGCGGCTACGGAGTCAATGATGGCACCACATCCCATATGTCTATTTGTAGACGCAGAGATGATTGCATTGTGGGTCGATGATTCAAAACGAATCATCGATATTGGAAGATGCGGAAGGCTGTTATGGATGGCGAATGCCGACTACCAAAAGAATGGGGCCTACCGATCACAATTAGTGAATGCTCTATAGATGGAGCCCATCGGCTACGTTGGCGTGGATGAATATGGATACCGGCATACGAACCACTTCGAACGCGATTGATTCAGTCTATTCATAACTCACCATTGGCTGGACATCCAGGTCGTGAAGGAACACGAGACTTGCTCGCACGCGAACATACGTGGCCTGGAATGACTCAAGACGTTCGAAGATTTGTACGAAATTGTAATGTCTGTGGAAAATCTAAGATTTGGCGTGAGCAAAAGCAAGGTTTATTAAAACCTATGCCAATTCCTACACGGATATGGACGGAATTTTCCATTGACTTTATTACCAGCTTGGCACCAAGTAACACTTATACGAATATCTTAGTTGTGACGGACCGTTTGTCCAAATCCATCATTGCTGTGCCAATGAAGGAAATTCGTGCTATTGATGTGGCTCAAAAACTCTTAGAGCAAGTTTTTCAACATCATGGACTACCGACCGCAATCGTTTCCAACCGCGGTAGTCAATTTGTGAGTATGATGTGGGGAGAAGTGTGTCAATTGCTGAAGATCACACGGAGATTGTCAACAACCTTTCATCCAGAGACGGACGGTGCAACGGAGCGTGCCAATCAAGAGCTTGAAACATACCTTCAGTTGCCAATAGCAATGATGGCATTGAATAATCGGATAACGCAGTCCACAGGTATGTCATCATTTTTTATAACTCACGGCTTTCATCAATCTCTCATGGATTTTACCATACCTGAGGAGCAAGGATCTTCCTTATCACCGGCGGAGAAGGGATGTAAGCTTGTTGAGCAATGGAGTCATAGTGCTGATATGGCGAAAACAACAATGGTGATTGCACAAGAAAATCAAGAACGTCAATCTAACGCACAACGTTCCGTGGCCGAAGTCTTTCGGCCGGGTGCCCGTGTCTGGTTGAAATTGAAGAACATCAATACAACACGGCCAATCAAGAAGCTCGATTGGATTGCCCTTCCTTATCACGTGCTTGAATGTATTGATACACATGCGGTTCGTTTGAATACTCCTCCTGATATTCATCCTGTTTTCCATGTGAGTTTGGTTAAGACGGCAGGAGCGGATCCTTTGCCTTCTCAATTGGCACATAATAATGAGCCTGGTATTGTTTTGCACAATCCACTAGATCCTTTAGATGCTACTACTGATAATGACGGTGAGTACACAGTTGAACGGGTATTGCGACATCGGCGCTGAGGACGTAGTTGACAATTACTTGTGAAATGGCTTGGCTGGCCCGAGCCCACTTGGGAACCATTACGTCATTTGCAAGATGCAGTGGCCTTGGATGATTATGAGCGTTCTTTGCGCGATGCAGGCTTAGTTGTTCCTTGGGCAGATCTTCTCCTCCCTTCTTAGTTACGGAGGAGGAGGAGGAGGAGGCATATGTCATGGGCTAAGCCTAGTTAGAAGCTCGGATGTACACTCACTAGTCTAAGATAACTTCAGTTCAAAGATAGAACTTAAAGTTTACTTTTAATTAGTTAAAGTAAAAGCTAGACAGAGATTAGTATATAAGTAAATACTTATTCATTGTAAACTTAATTTCTGGATTAATATTATATTTTACTCAGTATATGTTTCTTTTGACATCTATACTCTTACATTGTCAATGCAAATAATGCGGCAGTTCCTATAGTGTTTGAAGTAGGTGACAATGGACTTGCTGTAGTGATTGTAGTGAGATTGTATCTGAGGTTTTGGTTTAGGAAAGACTATCTCTATATTGATGAAGAAATCTATGATTTGGAATTAGGGGTCTTTGGCGACACAAAACAGGGTTGACGAATCTCTACGTCCACCCCAAAATAGCATCCGAAACCCGGACGTCCGGATGCACGGACGCCAGCGAACGCAGTGTCCCTCTCGTCGTCGGAAGGCGGACGGGCGGGGCGGACAGGAGGGGCAGACGGATGGGATGGCTTAGAAAACCCGTTTTGGATTTTTTGTTTTGATTGTTTTTACCAATGAGAGATTGAGAGTGAAGTCATTTGGATTTTGATTTTCCTTATATTGCAATTGCGATTCAATAGAGTTGTATATCACTATTTATGTAAAAGCTAAAATATGAAATATATTTTAAATTTTTTTGTTGAATTTCATTTTGATTTAGAAACGAAATCACTTTAAAATTCAGCGAGATGTATATCATCAATAAACAAACAATTTTATAATAAAATGATTGAAGAAACCATTGTCATTTGTCAACATGAGCTCCATATATCATGAGCAACTAAACAATCAAACATCTAAATTCACATCTCCACAATTCCTCTGGACGCCAATCCACATCTCCTTTAACCTCAGCCCCACTACTCTCTCTTGCAGCTCTCCGTTCAAAATCTTCATTATCGGAGTCATCTTCATTGTCGGAGTCATCTTCATTGTTGGAATCAAGTATTGTTGTCTCCTTCAAGTCTTCTCTCAAAGTAGGTTTATTCCCTTCTTTCGAATTTAATTTTTCTTTTTTTACTTTGACAGAACAATTAAAGGCTTTTTGAATAGGAACCTTTCTTTTCTTTCTATTTGACAAAGTAACAACATTTTCATCAAGAGGGGTCCTATTCTTTAGGGTTGACACGACGTCCGGACGCGGATGCTGTGTCCGCAGCGTCTGCTGACATTCGCGGTCCCCGCGGACGCAGCGTTCGCCAGGACCGCCCCGTCCGCCTGTCACCCCGTCTACCCCATCCGCTTTGACGGCCCTATTTCCCCCGACCGCCCTACCCAAATTGCCCCGCGGTCACTCCCTTAATCTTTAAACAATTTAAAAGATTATAAAGTTTGACCATGAGTCCATAATAGTCTTGAAACTATGAAAAAATTCCAATTCATTTTCAGAAGGCAAACTAAAAAAGTTTGTGACTTCAAATATATATATATATATACTATTTAAAAAATCAAGATCAACACAAATACAAACATAATCAATATGGGCAAAATATATTGAATTTAATATAGAATACCATACATTGTGCACATTTGACTAATTGCACATATAATTTTTTTCATTCCAACTCTATATTTCTAAACTAATTTTTAATACCTATATAATTTATTCAACTATTATTTCTGCACTACCAATCTAATATAAATGGCGGAAATGTTCATCTAGCATCAGCCAACGATATGTATTAGAAAATCGCGTAATCACATGGGCCAAACTAGTATTTTCATCGTCAGTCTTCGAAGAAATGCGCTTCAAGTAAGCATAAAACACTTTTGCAAAGTCATGAAAGGCAAATTGTGTCGCACTAGGTGTTTTTCGTAGCACGTTGAAATACGCCTCTGACATGTTGTTTCCATTCATCCGCCGAGCCATTTTTCGAATGGCATACTCTTCCGACTTACGTGAATACATTGGAATGACTTCCACATCTGCACCTGTTTTATGCAAATATGCAATACGTGGATCCACCCACCATCTCCTCTGCAAAGTCTGTTTCATCTCATTTGCTGATGTAAATGTGTACAAAAACTTCATTGGCTGAGAAGCTAAGGTGGTCATGCCCCAATCGCAAACTCCAATGTACACACGTGACTCATCCTCTGGAAAATGCAACAAGATGTTGTTCGGAGAAAGATCATTGTGCAAATGTCCAGCAAGATGCACTGCATATATTATATGCATAAACGTCCATGTCAACTCCGTGCACTTCTTCCGATATCGTCCTAAATGGTGAGCTTTTACAACCTCCTCTTCGGTTGGATTCGTATACATCAAACGGATTTGAATGTTGTCTGGATAGTCCTTATCCATATTCAACATTTGTCGAAGAGTTCCACCATTCCACCAATACGCATAACCTTCACACGTCGTTCCGTGCACCGCAGCAAACCGTATCACACTCGCGTGTGGAATTCAAGCAGCTATTGATTCGTTTTAATGTTCTAACTTTGCAAGATCGGGTCAAGTTTGGTGGTGAATGGATTTCTTTGCCGCAAACTCCCAATGAGGAAGTATTCCTGGACATCTTTCAATACGAACCTTTCGAATCGTTGCATATCCACCTCTCATCGTTCTATCATCAACAGCAATCACGCGTGCTATATCTGGAAGTACTATGAGGTGCCGTTTGGTCCTTTCCGCTTCAGCAACTCCATCATTGCTTTTCCACCAACCAATTGATCCAACTCGATTGTGCGTTTTGGCAAATGGAGCACATCGCCCCCTAAATAAGTCCGCTTTCAGAATCACTTCTTCAAACTGGGCGTCATTGGGTCGATATTCCTTGCCATATTTAACCAAAATGACTTTGGAATTCCACAAAGCGTCATGAACCTTGTTCTCCAAACATTTGGTGAAGTACGTTTTATGCATTTCGTCATGCCACTTTGCCACATTCAATGCATCCAACAACATCTATGTCATGTCTACCTTGAATTTAGACACGCACTCCTCTTGATATCTGATGTACTTATTGTCTAAAGACAATGTTGTTTCCGATTCATAAAATTGAACGATGCACTCAATCATGAATTTTTTGCATTCCTCCGAAGGACTTTGGCGAGCTACCTCCAAGTTTGATGGTCCCTCTCCATGTTTAAGCTTAGCAACCTTCTTCTTCCCCTTCGTCATCGTGACAAATGAAATTGATATAGATCAAATTTTTTAATTTGAAATTGAATTCACGCGCAAGTGTCCAAAAAATTGGCAACAAGGAAGCCCTAATAAACCACTCTTGCCTTGCCTCGGAAAGGAGCCAATGGAGGATGAACCACCAAGCTCTCCGCTCCACCTTATATTCACAAGGGGCAAAGCAAAAGTGACAATGCGGACGGCCCGTTCGCCCCATCGGACGGCCCTAAACCGTCCGCCTCCCCGAAACCCTAGAGCCCCGTCCGCCCGATCGGACGGCCACGGGCGGACAAATCTGGCATCCGCCTGATCGGACGGTTTGGGAGGGCGGACGCATCGCCGTAACGGGGCGGACAGGTATCGGGGCGGACGGGGCGGTCAGGACGGACGCCGGATCCGACGGACAGGGCGGACGGCGGACAGGTAACGGGGCGGACGAGGTCTGGACGGATGGGGCGGACAGGGCGGACGGCGGACAGGTATCGGGGTGGACAGGGTCTGGGCGGACGGGGGTCTGGGCGGATGGGACGGACGGATATGAGGGCGGACGGGTACGAGGGCAGATGGGGCGGTTTGACCCTAAAGCGACCCTAAACCCATATTTTGCACGATAAACAGAGGTCTTCATGGCACTGTATAGTTCAACTAACTTTTCATTCATTCAATGTAAAATTTGAAATTAAAAAAGGTAGCCTTCCTTTATGACCAAATTTATGAATTCTTGGTAAATGATATTTTTGTACAAAGATATGAGCTAAAATGTGCAAAAATTCACGAAAGGATTGCGACGGTTAATATATGTACCCAAATATTCACATTGCATTGTGTATAAAGCAATTGTAAGAAGGTAGTTGAATTAAAATTCTACTATTAAATTGAATTAGTTGACGTCTAATCACTTAGTAAACCGCTAAATGTCCAAGTCCTTGCAAGTGTGTTTTGGCTATCGAAAAAGAGCATGGACTTATAGTTATCCTCAATGAAGCAAATTGTTCTTTTTTTAAAATCTAACGGTATAGATGTTTAGCCCCTAAAGTTCTTTTCACTAAAAACACTTCAAAACTGCCATTAGTAGTGCAAATACCAAGTCTTGGAAGAAAAATACTTTTGGACATATGTAACCGTAGGATCTTGTAGTAAATTAGTTGGAAAAGATGTGGAAAAAACTTTAGACAAATCCACCATTTGGATTGTAAGATATTAGATATTGAGTGTTTTATTTAAGGGGGCTACTCAATTATGTCTATTAATGAACAATTGGTAGACTAACAAACCTAACTTAGCATGTATTTTAATATTTGTTGCAATTGTTTTAGGAATATTATAACATAATACTATTATAATATTCTTATAAATGATATAGTACTAAATCATTTCAAAATCAACAACATTTGAACACAATCTGTCAATCTTGTCTTCCATACTCCTTTAATGATATATATATATATATAAATATATACATATATAAAATATATTAGATAAATCAACATGAACAAATCAATGATTATATATTTCATAGATCTATTCTTCATCAATCAAATAAGAGTGCATGTGCAAATATAGACAAAGATGGTTTCTCCATTTATTGCCAAAAATTAAATAAACAAATAGAGAAAGATATGAAGTGAATGTTACTTGGAGAATTGAAAAGAAAGAAATTGAAGTACTCAATTGCATTTTATTAAATTGGAAAATTGCATGTGGATGGCATGAATTAATCTTCATAGATGCTAAACTCATACGAGTTGCATTTCAACATTTATGATTTATGCAATTGATTGAATTGAAAGCTCTTGTAATTACATTTTCAAATTTTCGATTCAATCATTCAAATTTGCAAGAGTGATTTATGATAGATTTATAACTTTAAATGTGAAAGCATTCAATGCCTTTATGCGTTTGTTCATCAATATATTAATTTTAAATAAATAATATATATTTTTTATAACATATGCATAAACCATTGCATTAAAAAAAAAAAAAACTAAGAGCCAAGCCAAATAGGCTGGTCAAATGAAGAGAACAAGAGAACAAGAGCCCTACAAGAAAGCAAAGGAAAAAAAAAAAATATCAAAAGGATTCAAAGGAAGGAGCAAGATGCGTTCTTGCAAGACCGTAGAATACATAATGTGATAATGATTTCAAAATCCAAACACAAATATATTTTCTATTTCAATGAGAGTCAAAAATGAACTCCCCTGCTCTCAAAGATTGTACAATGTACACGTTATACAAAACGAACATATAACAGAAAGAGTAGAAGACATCGTTTATCATGATTGAAAACTGAAATGATTTTTTCTTTCTATGTAGAATATTTTATGAAATGTAACAATGTATTTAATTATCATAGTAATTGGTAGAAATCTTTGTGCAATACATAGAAACATTTCATTCATGTGGAATTTTTTCATTTATTTAGGATTAAAATTGAAGTATTATACTCTACAAAGTACAAACCGAAAACAATATCATATACCTAAGTTCAAAAGTTTGCAATTGTTTTGTGAATTCATTTTGAAAACTCAAACAAAGAAATATTTTATAATCAATATCTTGTTCATTTGAATCATTTCAAAATTCGAATTCCGAATTCAATTCCTATTTATAATAGAAATTATGTTTGTCAATTTTTTAGATCTTTAAACAATGAACCCTCTTTTTTAAAATTAATATTTAAAAACATCTGAAATAAGAATATTAGAATTACCCTTCAAAATAAATATAGCACATGTATAAGTCTATAATGTATTCTACTCAATCAACTCAAGTAACGAATTTTTCTATATTTTTAAAGAAAAATATAGCCATATATGATTTGAAAGTTAAAACATTGATTCTTTTTCTTTGTTTTCAAATCTAATCAAAATTTCATTAAAAAATATGAAAGACTCGATGTTCATTTGAAGATCGTGATGTACTTCTAATTAGAAAACACAACCTTTCATTAAATATCATGAGGTTGAAATCCATTAAACTGTTATTCTATTTATGTATTGGGGCCTTTTTTTTAAATTTCATTTGCTTATGATGAAAAAGGAATTGATTATTTCTGCAAAACATTTGATTTCCTAATGAACTTTAAAAAAATCCTCACCATCTTCAAATCTTCTCAAAAGCTATTTAGAGGAATAATATCAGTAAATAATTCAAACATATTCAACTTAACCACATTTCCCTCATTCGTAAAACAATTTAGGGGAGAAAAAAAAAGGTTTAGGGTAATTAGGGTATAGGGTTTAGGGTTTAGGGTTTACATTTTTTTTTTTAAAATGATAAATCAATTACATTGATCCTCATTTAGTAGTGATTATTAGGCTGGTTTTTTTTGGAAATGTTACTGCTCTTTTTGAGTAATATAGGCCTCTTAGGATGCTCCAATGGACAGTTGGGCGGATGCCGTCGGCAGTCAATTTTTAAGTGGAGCGGTCGGCGTGTCCAAAGCGCGGACGGCGTCGGAAGGCAGACAATGCGGATAGTCTTGTCCGACCGCCCCGTCCAACCGCCCCGTTCGCCGCGTCCGACCGCCCGTCTGACCCGTCTGGCCTGTCAGCCCGATCGCCCCATCCGCCCCGTCTACTTCAGCCCTGTCCGGGCCGTTGCTTGTTTTTGAACGGAAACCCTAAAAATGAACCTTTAATTTTCTGGAGGGGACTATAAATGTTAAAAAAGAAACTTTGGTATTCACTCTCGAAAAACCGAACGCTAAGATTTCCAAGGGCTATGAGCTTTAATTTATTGAGTCTCTTGCTTGGTAATGCATAGTTCGGTGGACGGGGGGTTTTTGATTTTCAAAGTTTTGTGTGACTAATTTCATTGATATTGTATACATTGTCACGTTGTGGGTTTCAAATTTAAAACATTTTATTGGTTTCTTTTGAAATTGAGGTAAAACATATACTTGTCAGTATGGTGGCCAAACCGACGGGGGATTTTTCTCCTTGGTATAGTGTGGCACAAGATGGTAAAGTAGAATGTAGGCTTTGCAAAGCGGTCATGGCAAGGAAGTTTGGCCGTATGTTGAGCCACTTAAGCTATCCTGGGCCTGCAGGTATACGTGATAAAGGGGTGAGCCTTTGTCTACAATTACTAATGGCAGTTCGAGATTTATTTCGGCATTGCGAAGGAGTTTTTTCAAAACGCGTTGTAATGGACAATGTGGATGGCAACCCTGGCCCTTCAGATGTCCAAGAGTTTTTGGCCGGAAAGGCTGTGTCGCATTCTGACCACAAAGACTCTTATCCAACGTCCAAAGAATTGGTATCAATGGTATGTGCCACAATTGAAGTGACATTGAGTACAGAAGCTTCTGGTGAACGTGAAACCCCGAGGGCATCAAGTTCTAGGCCTCAGAGGCAAGGCAGCTTAGTGAATGGATTTGAAGAAGGTCATAGACGCAAATTACATTCAGTGTGGGCAAATTTTTTTTATTTGGCGAACATACCATTTTCCGTGGCTCGAAATCCAACTTTTAAAGAAGCAGTGAAGAAAATGATTGCGTTTGGTAGGCCATACATTCCTCCCTCATACCACGACCTTTGGTACAAATTGTTGAATGAGGCGAAGACTAACATTCAGACATAATTGAATGCACAGATCGAAGATAGCATTCAAAAATTTGAAGCAACATTGTCCATTGATGGATGGAGCTCCGTGACTAATCGACCTCTCATCAATGCCATGCTTGTATCATCCGCAGGTGAAGAATTTCTTGGATCTGTGGATACAAGTGATTGTAAAAAAAATGTGGAGTATTTGGCAGCTGTATTGGAAAAGTTCATTGAACAAGTGGGGTTCAAGAACGTCGTGTTAATAACTACGGATAATGTTCCCGTGAATCTGTCTGCATGGGATGTAATATCTGCAAAATATCCTCATATTTTTTACCAAGGGTGCGTGGTACATGCATTGAATTTGTTGTTGAAGGATTGGACTGCACAGAAATGGATTGCTTCCAAATTGGATAAAGGAGTTCTTGTAGCTAAATTTAGAAGGAAGAGACATATGCCGCTAGCTCTATTGCGAAAGTATTCGCCAAATTTTGGTCTCTTGATGCTTGGGGATACAAGGTTCGCCTCTAAATTTATCATGATGGAGCGTTTGACAAAATTGAGAGGAGCATTGAAACAAACGGTGGTAGATCCGCAATGGGTTGAATATGTACATACTCTCAAGAAGAAACGTGGAGCTAAAGTTCAACCAAAAGACTTGGCCTTAGCGGTGAAGAAAATTGTTCTTGATGACCATTTTTGGAATCGGTCCATCAATTATGTGGAGATGGTTGAACCAATCATATGTGCACTCCGCGATTTGGATTCAAAATCACCATGCATGGGGAAGATGTTGCATATCATGAGGAAGTTAGAAAAGCACGTGAACAGATTACAAAGTCTACCATTTTGTTTGCTAGAAGAACTTGCAATTCCATTTGTACAGTCTTTTTATGCCCGAAAAAGAATGGTGGACAATGATTTCTAATCAGCCGCAGCTCTTTTGAATCCATACCTTCTTCATGACAAAGAGCTAGCGGATCACGCAGATGCAATGTCAGGATGTAAGAAAGTTTTGGAGAGAATATGTAAACCGGATGAATATGCAGCAGTGCTGAAGGAATTTGTAGCTTTTCGACACAAGGAACCTCCATTCCACAATATGTTGAATCCGGGAGAACAAATGTTGTCCGCGCATGCTTGGTGGGATTTTGAAGGTGCATGTGGCAAGTTTATAGTTCCATTAGCGAAGAGGATATTGGCTCAACCGATGTCATCATCTTTATGTGAACGGAATTGGAGCAACTATTCTTTTGTTCACAACAAATCTCGAAATAAATTGAAGCCGGAGAGAGCAGTGGATTTGGTATACGTGTATACCAATTCCAAAGTATTAAACGCATCGAAGGAAAAAGATGAAAAAAAATGGTATAATGATAATGTGGATCCGATGGAATCAGAGGATTCAGATAGGCCGACGTTAGAAGACGATGATGACGAGTATTTGGAAAGGGCCCTTTCAGCTGTAGATGGCGGGGATGACTTCAATCGTGCGACAGCGTGGGGAAATGAAGACGTTATGCAAGACTTTCCCGATTTGGTGAATGATACGCATGATTATCATCTAAATCGCAAGGATGTGGTTCCCTACAATGCAAACGATGCATATACCTTTTATGAAGACAAGGACAATGTAGAGGTACAAGCAAATCTACCTTCTTTAACTGCATATTGCAATGAAATAGGATTCTTGAATAGCGAAAATATTCTATCGAAAAAGGCAAACGCTATTGCCAAAGAGGTGAAAATCAATGAGAATGCTATAGGTGATGATGGGAGAAATGAAGAAGTTCTAATTTCTCAATCTCCATCTGTGGCATTAAATGTAGTGCAAGGAAATGACAGAAGAGAAGATGCGGTCATGGAGGTGGATGTTCCAAAAGATGTGGGCAACAATAGTGGTGATGAGGGGGAATCAAATATTGCGGTACAAAAAAATAGTGATTCAGTTGGGATGGCAGTCACAAATTCGGCAATTGTGAAGAATGATAAAGGAAAAGAGCCAATGAAGTCAATTTTTGAAGTATCGAGATCTAGTGCTCTTCCACCAATACCGTTGAAGTCTGTTAGCACACGATTGCATGATTCTCAGAGCTTTGGATATGGAAAACGCCTAATGAACATTTCCAAAGAAATTTCTATAGGCGGTAATCTACGGAAAGTAGCGTCATCATCTACAAGCCTAAGTGATACGGATAGTGATCGGATGCCATTGGCATCTTTGCGTGCTCGCATTTTAGGAAAAGGAATGGTACAAGAACCCATCAAATCAACAAACGGCACTCTATTACTTCAAAAGAAAGCCAAAGTGGAGATAACCGTTCATGGACATGTCGACCTTACATCGAGATTGATGGTTCAAGAATCGAGTAAAGTGAAAGCGAAAAGAGAAATGCAACCTTTTGCTATCTCTCCAATGAAGAATAGCAAGGTTGACGAATCTCTACGTCCGCTCCAAAATAGCGTCTGTTTTCCGGACATCCGGACGCACGGACGCTAGCGGACGTAGCGTCCCTCTCGCCGTCGGAAGGCGGACGCGCGGGGCGGACGGACAGGGCGGCTTAGAAAACCCGTTTTGGATTTTTTGTTTTGATTGTTTTCGCCAACGAGAGATTGAGAGTGAAGTCATTTGGATTTTGATTTTTCTTATATTGCAATTGCGATTCAATAGAGTTGTATATCACTATTTATGTAAAAGCTAAAATATGAAATATATTTTTAATTTTTTTTGTTGAATTTCATTTTGATTTAGAAACGAAATCACTTTAAAATTCAGCGAGATGTATATCATCAATAAACAAACAATTTTATAATAAAATGATTGAAGAAACCATTGTCATTTGTCAATATGAGCTCCATATATCATAAGCAACTAAACAATCAAACATCTAAATTCACATCTCCACAATTCCTATGGACGCCAATCCACATCTCCTTTAACCTCAGCCCCACTACTCTCTCCTACAGCTCTCCGTTCAAAATCTTCATTATCGAAGTCATCTTCATTGTCGGAGTCATCTTCATTGTTGGATTCAGGTATCATTGTCTCCTTCAAGTCTTCTCTCGAAGTAGGTTTATTCCCTTCTTTCGAATTTAATTTTTCTTTTTTTACTTTGACAGAACGATTAAAGGTTTTTTGAATAGGAACCTTTCTTTTCTATCTATTTGACAAAGTAACAACATTTTCATCAAGAGGGGTCCTATTCTTCATTGGAGAGATAGCAAAAGGTTGCATTTCTCTTTTCGCTTTCACTTTACTCGATTCTTGAACCATCAATCTCGATGTAAGGTCGACATGTCCATGAACGGTTATCTCCACTTTGGCTTTCTTTTGAAGTAATAGAGTGCCGTTTGTTGATTTGATGGGTTCTTGTACCATTCCTTTTCCTAAAATGCGAGCACGCAAAGATGCCAATGGCATCCGATCACTATCCGTATCACTTAGGCTTGTAGATGATGACGCTACTTTCCGTAGATTACCGCCTATAGAAATTTCTTTGGAAATGTTCATTAGGCGTTTTCCATATCCAAAGCTCTGAGAATCATGCAATCGTGTGCTAACAGACTTCAACGGTATTGGTGGAAGAGCACTAGATCTCGATACTTCAAAAATTGACTTCATTGGCTCTTTTCCTTTATCATTCTTCACAATTGCCGAATTTGTGACTGCCATCCCAACTGAATCACTATTTTTTTGTACCGCAATATTTGATTCCCCCTCATCACCACTATTGTTGCCCACATCTTTTGGAACATCCACCTCCATGACCGCATCTTCTCTTCTGTCATTTCCTTGCACTACATTTAATGCCACAGATGGAGATTGAGAAATTAGAACTTCTTCATTTCTCCCATCATCACCTATAGCATTCTCATTGATTTTCACCTCTTTGGCAATAGCGTTTGCCTTTTTCGATAGAATATTTTCGCTATTCAAGAATCCTATTTCATTGCAATATGCAGTTAAAGAAGGTAGATTTGCTTGTACCTCTACATTGTCCTTGTCTTCATAAAAGGTATATGCATCGTTTGCATTGTAGGGAACCACATCCTTGCGATTTAGATGATAATCATGCGTATCATTCACCAAATCGGGAAAGTCTTGCATAACGTCTTCATTTCCCCACGCTGTCGCACGATTGAAGTCATCCCCGCCATCTACAGCTGAAAGGGCCCTTTCCAAATACTCGTCATCATCGTCTTCTAACGTCGGCCTATCTGAATCCTCTGATTCCATCGGATCCACATTATCATTATACCATTTTTTTTCATCTTTTTCCTTCGATGCGTTTAATACTTTGGAATTGGTATACACGTATACCAAATCCACTGCTCTCTCCGGCTTCAATTTATTTCGAGATTTGTTGTGAACAAAAGAATAGTTGCTCCAATTCCGTTCACATAAAGATGATGACATCGGTTGAGCCAATATCCTCTTCGCTAATGGAACTATAAACTTGCCACATGCACCTTCAAAATCCCACCAAGCATGCGCGGACAACATTTGTTCTCCCGGATTCAACATATTGTGGAATGGAGGTTCCTTGTGTCGAAAAGCTACAAATTCCTTCAGCACTGCTGCATATTCATCCGGTTTACATATTCTCTCCAAAACTTTCTTACATCCTGACATTGCATCTGCGTGATCCGCTAGCTCTTTGTCATGAAGAAGGTATGGATTCAAAAGAGCTGCGGCTGATTAGAAATCATTGTCCACCATTCTTTTTCGGGCATAAAAAGACTGTACAAATGGAATTGCAAGTTCTTCTAGCAAACAAAATGGTAGACTTTGTAATCTGTTCACGTGCTTTTCTAACTTCCTCATGATATGCAACATCTTCCCCATGCATGGTGATTTTGAATCCAAATCGCGGAGTGCACATATGATTGGTTCAACCATCTCCACATAATTGATGGACCGATTCCAAAAATGGTCATCAAGAACAATTTTCTTCACCGCTAAGGCCAAGTCTTTTGGTTGAACTTTAGCTCCACGTTTCTTCTTGAGAGTATGTACATATTCAACCCATTGCGGATCTACCACCGTTTGTTTCAATGCTCCTCTCAATTTTGTCAAACGCTCCATCATGATAAATTTAGAGGCGAACCTTGTATCCCCAAGCATCAAGAGACCAAAATTTGGCGAATACTTTCGCAATAGAGCTAGCGGCATATGTCTCTTCCTTCTAAATTTAGCTACAAGAACTCCTTTATCCAATTTGGAAGCAATCCATTTCTGTGCAGTCC
Organism: Pseudoscleropodium purum; assembly: GCA_963969395.1. Lineage (NCBI taxonomy): Eukaryota > Viridiplantae > Streptophyta > Bryopsida > Hypnales > Brachytheciaceae > Pseudoscleropodium > Pseudoscleropodium purum. The sequence continues at coordinate 33,757,533 of OZ017795.1, forward strand.
AATCCTTCAACAACAAATTCAATGCATGTACCACGCACCCTTGGTAAAAAATATGAGGATATTTTGCAGATATTACATCCCATGCAGACAGATTCACGGGAACATTATCCGTAGTTATTAACACGACGTTCTTGAACCCCACTTGTTCAATGAACTTTTCCAATACAGCTGCCAAATACTCCACATTTTTTTTACAATCACTTGTATCCACAGATCCAAGAAATTCTTCACCTGCGGATGATACAAGCATGGCATTGATGAGAGGTCGATTAGTCACGGAGCTCCATCCATCAATGGACAATGTTGCTTCAAATTTTTGAATGCTATCTTCGATCTGTGCATTCAATTATGTCTGAATGTTAGTCTTCGCCTCATTCAACAATTTGTACCAAAGGTCGTGGTATGAGGGAGGAATGTATGGCCTACCAAACGCAATCATTTTCTTCACTGCTTCTTTAAAAGTTGGATTTCGAGCCACGGAAAATGGTATGTTCGCCAAATAAAAAAAATTTGCCCACACTGAATGTAATTTGCGTCTATGACCTTCTTCAAATCCATTCACTAAGCTGCCTTGCCTCTGAGGCCTAGAACTTGATGCCCTCGGGGTTTCACGTTCACCAGAAGCTTCTGTACTCAATGTCACTTCAATTGTGGCACATACCATTGATACCAATTCTTTGGACGTTGGATAAGAGTCTTTGTGGTCAGAATGCGACACAGCCTTTCCGGCCAAAAACTCTTGGACATCTGAAGGGCCAGGGTTGCCATCCACATTGTCCATTACAACGCGTTTTGAAAAAACTCCTTCGCAATGCCGAAATAAATCTCGAACTGCCATTAGTAATTGTAGACAAAGGCTCACCCCTTTATCACGTATACCTGCAGGCCCAGGATAGCTTAAGTGGCTCAACATACGGCCAAACTTCCTTGCCATGACCGCTTTGCAAAGCCTACATTCTACTTTACCATCTTGTGCCACACTATACCAAGGAGAAAAATCCCCCGTCGGTTTGGCCACCATACTGACAAGTATATGTTTTACCTCAATTTCAAAAGAAACCAATAAAATGTTTTAAATTTGAAACCCACAACGTGAGTTTGCATAAGCTTTGAATTTTTTGTTTTGAAGCCTACATTTCGAAAAGAAAGGTACATTACAAAATCAATTATGTATATCATTGTACAAGTAACCCAACCCTAAAATTGCTGAAATTTAATTGAAATCCATGATAATAGGTCTACTTATAAGAGCATGTTTAGAATATGCAAATGAATCTGGCCCTCTAATCTATCACAGTCATAGGGCACTCTTTTTTTGGAGGGTAATACCCATCTACCATGGTCATAGGACACTCTCTTTTTTGAGGGCATAATTCAAATTTATCACGGTTATAAGACACCCTATTTTCAAAGGACATGGGCCTATCTACTACAATCATATGATACTCTATTTTGAGGGCATAATTCAAATTTATCACGGTTATAAGACACCCTATTTTCAAAGGGCATGGGCCTATCTACTACAATCATATGATACTCTATTTTGAGGGGCATAGGTCAATCTACCACAATTATAGGACACTCAATTTAAGAAGGATGTGAGTCCACATACACATATTTTATAATTTCAATACATCAATGGCATAACCTAAACCCTAAACCTATTACTTAAATACTATTGCTAATACCTATATACTAAACCACTTAGTGTATACCTATTCGTGTAGCCTTTTTATACACTCATCCATTTTTTATGTACTTTAATCTGCTTTCATCCTATCTTTCATTTAAAGTCATCCGATTCTAAATCTACATTCATCCATTGTTCTATATACTTTCATCCAATGTGACTTCTACAATCATCTATTAATTCCATATATTTTCATAATTTCTCAATCTATTTTCACCCAAATTTCTATTTGCATTCCACCAACTCCTTGAGCCTTATCTTTTACCATTTTCTGTCCACTCTAATTCCAAGTTTTTGTCCTTTTTATCTCAACGTTCACAAAAAAATTTAAATTTTTTATACATTTCTCAATGAGATTTCATCTTTTTTTTTCCACTTTCATTTCATATTTTCATTTTTCATCAAAGATCCCTACTCCCCACTCACCAATTCCCACTCGCTACTCCACGCTCACATGTTAGCAATGTTGGACTCTTTTATATTTTCTTTTGCTTGTGCCTTAGCATCCACATGGACCAAGCCTTGTAAAGAGTTATTTTTTTGCTCCAAAGATAAAAAATAATTGTTTGATGTATGTAAGGGCTTATTTACCAACCCTTGGTAAATAAGCAATTTCAACCAAGTTTTTGGTTTGTTATCTATCCTTTGATTGTTCTAATATCAATCCATTGTGCCTTTCAAGCAATGAATCTTTGTAGATTTTCTACTTCTATGAATTTAGAAAGTCTTTTATTTTGTAACCCTTTACTATAGATGCTCAATTACTAGTTAATCTTAGAGTTTCTATTTAGCCTCCTTATAGATTCTAGGATTTTAAGCCTCCTCTAAATGATTTACTTTTTTTAGACACTTGAATTTGGTTACTTGTAGAATTTAGTTCACCTTATGTATATTGATTAAAAAATCTAAATTTAGATTTTTCTAGTGGAAGTTACTGAGGAATGAAATTTGACCTCTAAATGGTACTTCAAACTTCATCTATGGTTTTTCACCAATCTATAATTCAAACTAATTTTTTTTTTCACCCTATCTAAGTTTCCATTCTTATTCCTCTTGCACAAAATTAGCTAGTTTTCATCCAATACGATTCCTCATTTCATCTACTAATATCTTTCTCAATTTAACTTGAAATTCTAAGTGTAATATAGTTTTGGAAACCTCTAAAAAGACCTACTCGATGATCTATATGATTTTTGGAAAAAACTAATCTTAAAACCTTGACTTGTCTTTGAACTCCAATTATGCGTTTAAAATTATCAAATTTTAAAAATCTAAAAGAAAAGGAAGAATTAGTGTCCTACCTTAGAATTGGGGCCATTATTGAAATTATTGTACAACTTTTTGTATTCTCCATTGTTCGCCATCCTTCTCACTCTTTTGATAATTTTTCCCATGGCTTAAAATGGAGTAAAAATTACAAGTTCAAAGCTTCTAAATGGCTACTTCATCTTTCTCTTTCCTTTTCTTTCTTTCCCTTAAACACTATTTAAATTCCGATATTGTATTCCAAAAGTTGACTTGGAACTTTTATACAAAAACAATTAAACAAAAATTGACCCTTTGACTTCTATCTTTTAAGTCAACTATTATTCTATCCCTTCAAAAGTTTAGTGGTTCCGGTTGAACTCCAAGGATTTTCTCTTGATTTCTAAAAATCTAATTTATACTCTAACTTCCAAGTCCTATTCCAATTGCTAATTGTTTCTTTTCACTCTCTTACTTGTTTATTCTACTCCTAATTTACAACACTACTTTGTTATGAAGAGGTTTACCCTTCTCCCCCTCTTCTAATTGTATCCTTTGAACTACTACTTTTTCCTACTTCTTTGGTGTGGTTTTGATACAACTCTTCTACTCTATGTTTATATCCATTCTTTTACTCTTCTATTTTTTTCAAACATCTACTTTAAAAGTCAGAATTAGATTGCCCTCTTTTTTTTTTATTGAACTAGGATTGGTAGCTCTGGAGACCCCCCAGTTCAGCAGCCTGAGAAAAAAACCCGAATTTGCAGCCTCGAGAGACCCGCCTGTTTGTAGCCCAGAAACCCACCCAGTTTATTGCCTAAAGACTTCCCAATATGCAGCCCTAAGAGACCTATCCAATGTACAGCCCAGAGATCCTCCATTCGGCAGCCTAGAGATCCTCAGTTCACAGCCCAAGAAAACCCCGTTTGGCAACCTGAGAGAAACCCCCAATCGCAATCCAGAGACCTCCTGGTGAGGCGGCCGTGGAGAACCTGTATACACAACTCGTATACACAACCTGTACACACAGCTCATTGGTTATATAATACATAATTGTGACGTCAAATGGTACGCTCAGCTCTATCTATTGCAATAAGAGATGAGCTCTGCATCATTTCTCTTGCAAATTGCACAAACTCTGGCTAGTTTCTTCTCTGGTGTTTCGTTGTAGGAATTAAAAGGCGAGGTGAAAGTGCGTGCGCTTGCTGAGTGAACTGTTTGTAAGCTTACGTAACTCTTGCAGTCTCACTGTTGAGGGTTCTACTTCATACGACCAAGCCTCGAATTGAACATGGAGGGCGTCAAGCATCGCTTCATTCGGACAAATGGCATCAACATGCACATTGCTGAGCAAGGCTCGGGTACGTGTGTACTCCTCTAGCTCAAATCTCGGTTGCAGCTGAGATATCTCTTCTTTGACCTGGAAGTACAGTATATAATGTAGACAGTCGGCACTATTGCACTTGTTCAGCTTTCTAATCCAAGTATCCAACCTCTTTTCTTGGAATAAAGTGGAATCGCTAATCTTACAGCTTTGGTGGAGATTTTCTGCTTGGACAGGGCCTGTTGTGCTCCTTCTCCACGGGTTTCTGTCAATCTGGTCGAGGTGGCGTCACCAGATGGCAGCCCTGGCTGGCGCTGGTTATCATGTAGTAGTTCCGGACCAACGAGGCTATGGACAAACCGAAGCTCCGGCTGCTGAGGACCAGTACACTATTCTCCATCTGGTTGGGGATATTATCGGACTCTTGGATGCGCTCGGCCACAAACAGGTAATTATCAAACTGTTACAGCCTGCCGTCGGTGTTCATTTCAGTCAATTTGTCTCTTACCAATATGAGACAGAACCAGACATGGGAAAGGAAACAATCCATGCGTGGTGTACGGTTTGCGAATCTTGCAGACAAGAATCCGTATAGTCATTGATGAACTAGGATGTTCAATGTCTGGGTAGTTACGATTTTCAGGATTCTGGCTCATTACTTTAATTAGCAATGCTCAAGTTTCGATCCAGGTGTTCTTGGTGGGGCATGATTGGGGATCGATAGTAGGGTGGTACTTGTGCCAGTTTAGACCCGACCGAGTGAAGGGTTATATTACAGTGGCTGCTCCAATTCTACCTCGAGGACCCTCAGAGGTAGACTGGTTACAACAATGGACATCTATATTTGGAGAAGGATTTTATATGGCCAGATTTCAGGTTAGTCAATTCAAAAGCTCTCTGCAAATTTCATAATTTTTTCTGCAGGTCTGGAAGAGGCCTATAATAGAGACGATGCAGGTGAATCGATTCTCCCTTGAACTGTGTTTCAATTTTGTTAACTCTACTGTCGGTGGTTTCCACTAAAATTGCTTGAATGCGAGACAAGTTACTTTCATTGAGGGCTATTCGTAAAGCACCATGGAGAATCTCAAGAGAGTCGAGCTCTGTCATCAGTTCGGAGGATCGGTACCTGACGTCATGTCTTCTCCATTGAAAATTTTCGTGTCTAATTGCATGAAATCAATGTACTTGAACATTGCAAACTGAAACGGAGAGTATATGCTTTTTTTTTTAGTCGCCCTTGGATTTGGTTTCACAACTCACCTAACATTCTTTCTACATTAATTATGGCAGGAGCCAGGAAGGGCAGAACGTGATTTCGCAAGTATAGGAACTTCAGCAACCTTGCAAGCTATTGTAGGTGTTTGTGCGGATCTCAGAAAAGGTCGCAGGACGATTGCTCCAAAAGGGAAAGAAATATCAAGCTTATTCTTGATAGAGGAGCTTCCGTCATGGTATCCGGCAGAAGAGCACAATTACAACGTTGAAATGTTTGAGAAGTCGGGGTTTACTGGCCCTCTGAACTGGTATCGCAACTTCGGAAGGTACGTATGAGTTTAGGTGTCTTTGTCTTCCAACATTTGCTGCATTATATTCTCACCGTTGAAATCCTTCTTGTATAGCTGTTGGGATTGGAGTTCAGACTTGAATGATGTGTCTGCTGCTGCAGAAGCTACAGGCTCCTTGCACCTTGGGTGAATTGCCCCATCTCAACGAAGACCTACTACATCACGGGAGAATACTGTGTCATCAACGAATTCCCAGGCATGGCAGAGCTTGTAGGCGGTCCAGCTTTCAAAGAACTCGTGCCCAACCTCAAGGCAACTGTCATCATGAAAGATGCAGCTCACTTCGTTCAAGAAGAAAAACCAGAGGAATTCAATGAAAAACTCCTCACCTTCTTGGCAGAACTGCAAAAGGATGATTGACCAGCTTCCTGAAGCCGTGAATAGCTTCCCAGTTTGAAAGATTCACCGTATGAGTGAAGAAAACGGTTGAGAAATCAGAGAAATTCCTCCAGAGGGAAGAGGAAAAATCTGAGCTACAAACCTTACGATAGTGAGATAAACATATCTGGAGTAGGTGTGCGCACATTTGTGCGCTCTAAGTATATGAGCTTATTATTTAATCACTTTTCAGCAAATATGGAATTTTCAGAATTTTCTGCAAAGAATGTTCTTAAAAGCATCCATGCCGTGCTTAATCCGTGTTTAATCCAATGCATGGAAGTGTGTAGTATTTGTGCGGGGAAATGGGAATAGTTTGTTGGTATGAATATAGGGAAAAGTACTTGAAAAGTGAGGGAATAAGTTTTCTACTTCCAAAGAACTAATTTTGACATTAATCTTAAACTTTTGGATTGCTTGTAAAGTTGTAATTTATTTTGACAACAAAACAAAGCTACACCTAAATGATAGTTTCAAACTACTCACATGAAAATGTTAACATCATGGAAGTCGGCCAAAACAATAAGTGATTCCGACTCCACATGGAAGTGCCGTTTTGCAAGTACCAAGTGTCCTGCTTCCCTTTGGAAAAATCTTGAGTAGTATGCTGATTCCCAATCGGATTAGTCCTCTTACATCTCCGAGATTTGCTTGCGAGAGACTCTGAAAATAACTTCGTAGTTAGTATCGCGAAAAAACTGGCATCTTTAGTTCAGGATTGGCTAGGGTAGAGAGACTTTCCCGTACATCCTGTGACTCCTGTCTGCGTGCATTGTAGTATTTTGAGACGAGGCTTTTTGATTCATGCAGTGAGGCATTGAGGCCCCGCCTCCTCTGCTGAAGAAAATTTATTTAAAATTTATTCAAAAAAATCACTTGTTTCCGATACACCCATGTGATACTGTTATTAAATATAACTCAATAGGCCACTCACAACATCTTACTAAGGACCAATAGAGAGGTGATTATACCTAGTTGTGACCTATTTGCAAAATTGTTCAATGTAGGATCTTGCCAAAAATGTAAGCTCTCTCCAAAGATGAGATCACAGGATGGATTTTATATACACCTATTTCCAACACTTGAAAAATTCATAGTTTATTATTTATAATGTGTCCAAAAATCAGCACTGTCGAAGATTAATATATAATCCCCTTTTGACTACCAAGTACCAACAAGACCCAACATAAACATTTGTAGTTCAATAATACTTAGGAACCATGCTCTAACCCTTCTTTGGTCTAACCCTTTTTTGGACAATTTTGGGTGCTGTTACTTTATTCCCTTTCTTCGACAGATTTCGGTCGCCATGTTGTCCTCGCCCTGGCAATTTCTTGTTGCTCAGACCCTTGAGTTTGGAGAAGGTGAGTGAACTGGCAACTGTTATGGCCGGCGGGTTTGGCGGCAAAGAATGTCCAACAATCCTCAGCGGGAGCTCCAGCTGCAACGTCTTGGTCCTCTTGCCCCATCATGGTTTTTGAGCTTGTGAGAGACTCAACAATGGTTTTGCTTTGGCATTCTCGTCGATACTCGAGGCTTATGCTTGTCAAATGATGGGTCTCTACGTGCTCCTCTGGCACACTCTGCAGCCGCCACAAAAATATTAATTCTTCCATAATTGATGCCAAAAGAAAAGAAAAAAAAGACCTAATTTGTCTGGTAAAGGATGCACTAACTTAACTTACAATGAATTGTTGAATGGAATGGCCAGATCATGTTAAGAATTTTTTTACCTGAAGGGTCCAGCTGATGTACTTGCTGTTGGTCACGTGTTGGTTCACGTCCAGGTCTGCCCAACAAGACTGAAACACAATTAACAGCACATGGTAAGCACATAACTTACGGCATGATTGAACAACCATTATCAACTCTAAATATCAACACCTACAAAACATGAACATGAGTGGGGAAGGACGGTGTGGTAAACAGTATGAAGATTCTGAATTCATGAGAATCACTCTCTAGAACTATTGTAGTGTTAATTATTGCATGAAAATGTGTAGTGGAAATTAATTCCTACGGTAAACATATATTAAATTCATGGGCAAGTGTGCATATCATGTGTCAAGTTTAGAAATCAAGTGGCAAATTAACTACCTTGAGAGGGGGGCTAACGTGCTGTGCACTAAGATGATCTAATTTGATGATTCGGTTGGAAAGCAACCCTCTCTGTTGGAAAACAAATCGGTCATCCCAAAAGAAAGGGCTCAGCTCTGCTTGAGCTGCATCGGGAATCTTAGCCAGTCGGCGTGTTGTGGAGTCCATCATGCACCAAGTGCTGCGCATTCCAAATGCATGCTGAAACTCGTCATTCAATATCATCTCAAAGGTCTCCGAATTAATATTGACAACGAACTCAAGATTCTTGAGCAGCTTTCTCAGTGCCCTAGCAAAAAACAGAATTACTTAAGTTTCTATGTAATCTCTTGAGCTTAAAATATTAATCTTCATGTGAATTTCTACTCTACTCGCTCACGTATTTTACATTGATAGTTACGCTTTAAAAAAAAAAAATTTAAATTGGCGTGGCATTGCGCTCTAGAGCAGTTATCAGACTTTTGAAATAAAACATTTTGGTCTGATGAGCATTTGGGGATGGTGTATTCTTAAAACATTGCTCTAGAATGTCATGAAAAGAATGAATTGAATGCAAAGAATTGCACCTTGTTGCCCGGACAAGGACTTCATTTGTGTCACAGTGACGCACAATCCAGTCTCGTCTCATCCTGTTTTTTCCAGCTCGAGCAATCCATGAATCAATCTCTATCACATTAGGCCTGCATCATGGTGTGCAAATCATGTTCTCAGATACAAAGATACTCATCATTGACATGTAAAGTTTTGAGCTTTTTCCTCGAAGACTCCAACATTTATGGACCAATTAAAGGCATTCTGAGACAGGAAATAATTTGTGCTAAAGAAAATTCAATTGCAACTTGGTGTTGAAAAACCAATGGCTGTGTTTGTTAGAACGGCCAGATTTCAAGACATTGGCCCTTGTACGACTCCGACCTGGACCCTGGATCTACAGTGTATGAGTCCAAATTTTGAGAGCTTGGTGAATTTGAATGTCACAATTTGGAGGTTTCAGCGATTCGTAACACACTGTTCAAATGATTTACGACCATGTTGTACTCACCATTTTGGAAACTCCTCCACTTCCGCGTGCATCTTGGCAACAACCCAGATGAGTCCATGACGGTTCATGGCCTTGGTAGCTCCAAATCCATCCCCAGAAATTCCCATTAAATGGACGTGGCACAAGGAGACATCCTGCCAATTGAAACATGCTTACTCAATGTTCATGAAACATTTTTCTGCCAGCTGTTTTGCACCCCAAACGATTCTGAACCTTGTGTTTCAAAAATGTTAAATCATTCGACAGAAATGCTTAAGAAAAACTCTGAATCTCAAAGAGCAGGCGGGTACAAACTTGGAAGAAGTTGAATATTGTTGTGATAGATGTTGCCTTGTCTGCACCCACTTCATACGAACGAATCACAAATTTCTGTCTGTACAACAAGCGATTCTCCAAAAATCCACCGTGGCGCAACTGAGTCAATGGATCGGAATTAGACTTGATCTGTTCTGCTGGTTTTTCTGAGCTTGGTTTAACCAAGTTCTCCACAGCTTCTGAATGAAACAACTGGACATTCTTGTCCTTTGATGGCGTTTGGCTACTGTCCGCGGCTCCATTTGCAACGCTAGATTTCGGAAATGTGCGTGAGCTTTTCTTCCACCTCATCAGAGAAGAGTTCAGCCTAGAATGGATGCATCGCTTTTCAGTGATGATGGGCTGCCAGTGTGTGGAACAATTTCCCAGATTTAGAATATCCATCATCAAACAATTTCAGCAATTCCTCCTCCAAACCTGAAAATATCCAAAACCATTAACTCCATGAGAATCTGATGCATGCATCTGTGATGAAAGCACTAATCAATACTGCAAGTCAAACCACGCTTGCAATTTCTACAATTTCCACTGTTGCAAGAACAAGGACAGAGCTCACAAAACTGTAGAAAGTTGTTCGTGCAGCCTGCAAACCACAAAGAAACTCAATTGTCAATCACAATAATGGGAACGTACGTATTCCGCAGTAGCTTCGCAACTGTACCTCAAACTGTACCTCAATTGGTGAGCACAAGGACTTGAGGGCCGGAGTACGTCCTGAACTTGTGAATGGGTAAGTGTTAGTTTAGCAGCTTGTGAGATCGACCTACGCAAATTTCTTGAAGATTTATATTGAGGTCTTGAGTACGTCCGTAGCCACCAACAGACTGAAAGCAGTTGGCTTTATTTCATGACTCTCTTTCCAATTCACTGAACCGGACCTGAGTCGCTTGTTGCTGGAAAGGATGTAATGGCTTCGTATCAAAGTCGGTCCCACGATTTGTCCGCTGTGACTTGTTTCACTCACCCCGAGTTTTGTCACCCACTCCGCGTTTTGTCACCCCGCGTTTTGTCGCTACCAGGATGAATGGTCACCCGTTTCCGATCGCTTAAGCAAATCGGACCTTGTCCAGCATCGGGAAAATCAAGGGATAAATTTTCCCATGTCCAGAAATACATTTCATAAGGATTCCGTATTTTTGGACAAGGGAATTATAGAAAACAAAAATTTTATAAATTTTAAGAGGAAAGATTTTGTTTGCCCTCACACAGTGATATAGGACATGCTATTTCCAACCAACGCATGTTTGAAATCCCATTAGAAGAGTATTTTTGGGGGGTGGAGGTGGGGGGTGGAGGTGAGAGGGCCGTTTCAAGCTTGGTTTCCCGCAATTTTCCCTGCAGTTAAAGAATGTTGGGCTATTAGAATTTTTTTTAATGTTGAAAATGAAAAAAAAGTTGAAATATTTTTTTTTTCCTTAAAAAAAAATATTCAAAAAATGACTTAGTAGTCGTTGTGCCATGTCAAACAGCAACTACCTTGAGTTCCAACAAGCTAAGAATTCCAAGGAATTCATAGCCCTACAGACTAGGTAAATCCCCTCTAATGGTTAGTACTTTATTACTGAAATAGAGCATCGCGAGCTACAATCCAAATTTGACAACGCAATATTATATGCCTCAAAAGCCATTAGTTTCTCTGCTCCACTAGCTCGAAAATAGATCACCACTTCCAATCAAAAACAAACCGCCCTATGCTACAAAAATGAGGAATTGATTGGAAATAGATGATCTCTTTTATTTCAAAGAATAAAAAGTGACAGGATTCGCAGTAACAATGCAACTCACTATTTTATGTACTTCATAATTGACATGAAAGTCTTTCCTTGTGATCCACAGCAATAGATTGTTAGGTGTAGTGTTTCCACATTCCTTTGCATATTTTATGGATGCAATGCATTACAAGAAGAATGAGGCCAGCAAAGGGCCGCAACTTCTGAACCAGTGTTCCTGCTGACTTCTTAAAAATAAAAATAAAAATAAAAATCCGTAAAAAACTAAATCTATATGTGGATTTGGTATTAAACAACTCATGCCGTGAAGATTGAGCACAAATAAGATGATTTCAAAAAAATTTAAAATTAAAATTAAATCCACGCTAGCCAATGATCGGCCACACTAATTCAAACTGCTTGTGAAAGCCATTGAGCGGGGGGGGGGGGCCTTGGCCACTCCGATTCAAACAGAATAAACTTTTTAATTTCATTGACTACTAATTTTGGCAATTTTGAGGTTTCGAAGGGGAAGCAGCCTTTTTCCGCCCTCATTCCTCCCCTTATGATTAGGATTGTGCAACCACCCTAGCTAGCCTCAGTCCAAAAAAGTGTTGTTCTATTGACATTTCTATAGAGATATACTTCAATCTTATAGACATTGATCAAAGGGCAATGCTTCGATGATTTAATACACAAGGTAAGCCTCTGTTTATACAAGGTTCTTAAATTAGACATTAGATGAGAAACACCCAAGGGGATGAAACCCTAATGCTTTCTCTATCATGCTAACACCCCTTCTCAATTGTAGATTGGTTGGCACATAAGGAGTTGTTGTTCATCCCTCCACTTCTTCTATGATTAGGTCCATGGTCTACCATGGTAGTGTTTAGTCTGTCCTTGTTGTGGCCCTCGGAGGCCGTATGTTTTGGAAAAAAACATTGTAGATTGGTTCTTATATTGTCATGACATTACTTGAGACACAAAATGAATCAGTGCAAACATCACCTAAAATCTGTCATAATTGGCAGGCAAAAAACATGTTGAAATTTTACAAGACATGGCAAAAATGAGCTTGCTTTTTCCTAACAATACATATGACATGGTCTATAGAGTTGTTTAAAATGCAACTCGCAGAGGATAGGTCACCTCCATGTCAACATGAGGGTTGCTATTATGTGAGCATAGGAGTGTGAGCCCATGAGTTTAGAATACAATACACCTATATTATAGGTGTATATACTATAAAAATTATCTATGATTATAGAATATATATTACAAATACCCATATTATAGGTGTTTTTGATATATACACCTTCTATAGAATGTAGTATCTGTATTATAGGTACCTATATTGTAAACTCAATACTCACAAGCTCACATTCTTAAGCTCACATAATAGCACCGTTGCGTCAACGCCATGTGGGTGAGCAATGCCACGTAAAAAAAAATTTCATCCGGTTTGTTGCTAACGTAGAATTGGATATGTTAGCAAGAAAAGTGATGTGGCATATCTAGTCAACAGACTTTTATGCAGTTTAAAAATTTTCATTTTTTTTTTTGAAATGTCAATTAAGATGTTGAGACATTTTTTGAAACATCAAGTGGTGCATATTATACATGTACGGCAAGGTTAATAAAAAATAATTAATTAAAATAAAATATTAAAGAAAATGAACAAAAAAAATTCATGAATTCAATAAGAATTAAAGAAAACTTACCATCTACCATCAAAAGAATTTTTGATGGACAAATGAAGGAATTACTTCATTCATAGTTAGTAAAAATGAAGGATGAAGAACATGTATTTATACTGAAATCTATTGTTTGTTCATGGTGAGACAAAAGATTTGAGATAATTTGAATATGGGAGCTTGACTACTACACATGTGAACGTTGTTTTAGACATTGGGATGTTGTTTCAAACATTTTAGATTGAACATATTTTTTTCTTTACATATTCCTATACCGATTGTTAATCTTCCTACCACTTTACTTGTATAAAGAGCTTCATTTTTCATCCATGGTGCACATCCATCCATTTCCCTTTTTTTCCAAAGTATGTCGTATGGTTGTCTTTCTTCTAACATTTTCACATTTGGTCAACATTTTACCATAGACCACAAAAAATTTCACTAATTTACCTATAGTCAAAATGGCTATACTTGCTGACATAGCAATCTATGTTTTTTTAGATGATCCAAAAAACATCCATATGTCTTCAGTGATGTCAAATAAAACACCAATGTCAATGATAGCATCAACTTGTTTTTGTAGTAATGTGCAAGCTTTTCTACAATGTCCACAAAAATCTACCTTATCGGACTTTTTGCACTTTAACATCTCATATTTTTTCAAACATCACATGTTAGTGGTAAACATATCCAAAAACATGAGTTTCTTATAGTGTGACATTTAAATATAAAATGATTTTTAAAAAAATTTAAAAATAAGAAATATGATTACAATCAAGCTAAATAGAAATGAGTTTCTAAATTTTTGAAATTGGATTTAAAATTTAAAAGTTATAGTGGATGACAAGTAAGTCACTTTATTTGTAAAATGAAAATAGGTTGATATTTCTTGCAATGACCCATTGTCCCAAATGTAGCCATTGATACCAAGAGTTTTGTTTCTTATTAATATACCATCTAAGTATATCTTCCAAAGTTCAATTAGTGTTCCATTTGACCATCAATCTCAAGGTGATATGTTGTACTTAGTCAAATTTTTGTTCCACGTAGCTTAAAAAGCCAAGGTTGCTAAAGTATGAGGAGCCTAGAGTAATGAACATTGAGCAACAAGCAATGAGTGTTGAATAGTGACCATTTTTAAAAAATCTTGTGAAAAATTAAAAACTTTTTATCATAAGATGCCTATATTTTTGACTTTGGGTAAACATTTATAGCTATAAATGAGTTTAAAGAGAATGAATGGGGATGAATGGATTTAAATGAATTTTTTGTAATTAACTTTGTTGGATGAAATACATTTATTGGTTATTGCATTGGATGACGAATGTCTATTGAATAGGATTAAAAATTTAGTTGTTGAAGATAAAGATTGGTATCCAAGTGCCTTGAATTAAAAGTAAAGAAGTTGCTTAAGGACCCTCCCTTTATTAATTTGGGAATTTATTTAAACTACAATTGAAATTTCAAAGTTTCAAAATTATTTTCTTCAAAAGAAAAATTGTATTTAAAAAAAATGAAAATTAATAAATCATAATAATATATATATATATATATAATTTTATTTTATTTTATTTTTTATTTTTAAATTCAATAGATGGCTCCTTGAATTTGAGGAGGAGTTTCTTGTTGCTAAAGGCACCCTCCTCATATTAATTTAGAGAAAATTTAAACTACTATTAAGAAAAAGAATTCCAAAAAAGAATTTAAAAAAAGATTAATATATATTTTTTAATTAGGGCTTTCAAGGGAGCCTTCCTTGCCAATGTCAACTACTAAGATAAGCCTATTTGATTTAGAAGAGCCTTTTTTTAGTTCTAGAAAAAGTTATTTGGGGGTTATTTAAAGATTTGAAGTTCTTTATAAATGTCCCTTTGTGCCAATAGAAGGCTCTTTGGATTCCAAGGAGCTTTGAGCTAAATAATTATATATTTTTAATTTTTTTTTTTTAAATTAAATTAAATTAAATTAAATTGCAGTTCAAATCTTCTATAAATTAAGAGAAGACAAGTGCCTCTGGCAACAAGAAATTGCTCCTTAGATCCATCAAAATGACAAAAAATAATAATAATATCATAATAATTTTAAAAATAATTTTTGAATTTTAAAAAAAAAAATCACAATTCAAATAATCCTCCAAATTAATAGCAAAAAAAGGGTCCTCTAGCAACAACAAATGTCTCTTTGAATTCGATGAGCTGTTTGCTACATAAAAAAGTATGTTTTTTCTATTAATTGATTTTCATAGTACTTGAAATTATTTTCCAATTATTTCAAAAAAATGAATGGATGACATGGATGAAATTCATCTACTCATCACCTCAATGGTAATACCTTTTATGTTGTCGGAGAGGCTAGGCTATCATTCTTGGCCCTACCCACAACATTTGAGTGTTAAATAACTACCTTCAATTAAACTTCTTTTAGCAATAAATTGTTTTTTTGAGAATTTTATACTTAATAATTTTTATTTTGATAATCTTGACATTGCTATTTTTAATTCTAAACACTACTATTTATGACTCTGATATGTCTATTTTTATTAAAAATAGTCTAAGTGAATGTTCAAGTCTAAATGCTTGTTGCTCAAAGCTCATAGCCCATTGTTCCCTACTCACATTCTAGCATTATTGCTTATAAACTTACAATCTCTATCATTTATAATCTTTGAAGGTAGGTTATGATTTCGAAAAATATGTTTCATAAACAATACAACTACACCAAAATAGCAATAGTGATAATAGTAGGAATAAATCAAGGAAACTTTGTCAATCAATCTACTACAACAAAGATATTTAGAAAGACCTACAATAAAATTTATAGTGGTAGAATCTTATTTTAAATTTGAAACTTCAAAAGCTTGCAAGAATTCAGGACTTTTAATTTCTTCAATCCCTAAAATTTGATACTTCATAAACCTTTCTACATGTTTTTTTATGCCATTTTGTGTTCCCTACCAATAATAGTGACATTTAATAGCTACATAAATTTTTTGAAAATTTGAATGGCCCACAATAGGTATGTCATGAAGATCAATTATGGCATTGAGTCTAAATTAACCCTTGTTTTGGAGTACAAACTCTTGGATTATATTATATGAAAACAATGTCCTCTAAGATATATGGCACTTTAAATTTCTCATCTCTTCAACTAACATGTATTCCTTAGTCAAACTTTTATGTAGATATTGGAAAGCTTCAACATTGGCATAATGTATTTTAATCTCATCTATCAAAAAGTTTATAATACATTAGATTGCATTTGCCAATAGTGGTTTAGAAAGAGCATCAACTACAACATTTTCTTTTTCTTTAATATACTCAATCTAGAAATCAAATTTTTGTATTAGCTCCTTCCACCTACATTCCCTTCCACTTCCAATTGATTGAGCTAACAAGTTCTTCAATAATTGATGATCTATTCCAATATATCTTGAACTTCACCTCCAATATCTTCAAACTTTCCAGGTATAAATGATTACCATCAATCCTTTTTCATGGATCGGATAATTGAATTCCGTAACATTTAAATTTTGAGATTCAAAGGCAATCTCTTGTCTATTTTGCATCAAAACATCCCTAATTGCTAAATCGCTAGAATTAGTGCATAACTATATTTCCTCTTAAAGGATCAATAATAGTCAAAATAGGTGCATGAGTTAGAGCTCATTTTAAAAGGGAAAAATTCAAATCGCATTCACAATTCTAAACAATCAAATTATTTTTTTTTCAATAGAATAGTCATAGGGGAAGCTACTTTTGAGAGTCCTTTCACAAACCTTCTAAAATAGCTAGGAAGACCTAAGAAATTTCTTACTTCAATATTGTCTTTGAATATTGTTCAATCCTTTATTTCCTTGACTTTTTTAGGGTCAACCAAAATCCCATCTTTAGAAAGAAGATGACCAAGATAATCAATCTGGGGTTTTAAAACTCACACTTGCTCACCTTAGCAAAGAGTTTATTATCAACTAAATTCCATCTTGAGAAAAAAGATATCCAAGGTAATCAACCTAGGATTCTAAAAGACTAAAACTCACATTTGCTCATCTTGGCAAACAGTTTATTATCAATCAAAATTGCAAACTCTTTTCTACAGTTTTTTCTATATTCTTCCATTTTCTTAGAATATATCATTATATCATTCATGAATACAAACAAAGATTATCTAAATTTTGATGAAATAAAAAATTCATCAAAGTCATAAATGTGGCAAAAGCATTTGAAAGTCCAAAAAGCCTTACAATATATTTATAGTGGTCCAATTGGAATTGAAATGCGGTCTTTTAAATATTAAATTTTTAAAATTCTAATCTCAAATTATTCAAGAATGACTTAACATCAATTGAAAACTCATTCCCTTTCATTTCATTATGCACCTCATTCATGTGTATCAAATATACTTCATGGTTCTTCCTAATGGACCTTTTCATTTATAAACAAGAAAGTAGAGGAACATTAGGTATTGGTCTCTTATCTTTGATGATAAAAGGCTTTCCATCCTAAAGCTTTCCATAAATAGCTCCATTTTTTTAAGTATCCAAGCATTCACTTGACACAACTATACCATATCTATCCTTTCAAACTACTCAAGCATCTACTTGATGCAACTATGCCATACCCAAAATCACATGATAACAAGTTCTATTTTAAACTTCAAAGTTCACCTTCCATAGCTCTTTAGTAGCAACTTGATGTCCATATAAATCTTTCAAAAATATCTTTACAAATTTCTTTAATGCAAATTGTGATTTTTACAATACAAAGACTCAATTATAGTGAATTCTAATATTATTGCAGCAAAAATTACTTATAAGTCAATATCAACATGTTCTAGTATCAATTGTTACACACCTTCAATACACGATCCAATCAAGAATATAAAATATACTTATAAACAAGAAGCTCAATCACCAAACTACAGAGAGATCAATCTTCAAAAAAGAATCTCTTCACCCCCAAACTACGTTTTATATAATATAGACTATCAATAAAGACTACAAACCTTTATAATAAACTAGGGTTTCTTTTCTATTTTTTATTTTCTACCCGTGGTTCTATCTAGAACCATCCACTAAATTAAAAGTCCTAGTTATGTTTTTCCAATCATATCTTATTTAAATCATTTTTTAATCTAAATCTTGATTTTCCACTTAGAGTTATCTAACTCTTAGCTCCAACATGCTTGTATTTGTCTCATAATTGTTTAACTTCAATGCACTAGTCATCCAAGTGAAGTTGTCTAACTTCATTGCATAAATTCATCATTTAGAGATATCTATCTCTAGGTACTCTAGTTCAAGTAGAGTTGTCTATCATATCATGATCCATCATTAAATTTGATCAATTTTTCAATGCAATCATCCATCAAATGTTCAAAGGTTGTCACAAAGGTCACCTTAATTAACTGTAAACACCAATGTATGGATAATAACATGCTGATCACATCATGCACTTTTCTAATTTTGTATTGTATGATGGATATGAAATATATGAGTAATTTTCTTTTTATAATGTGTAAGTGTGATCTTTGTAATTCTACATTTCATAAATATTTACATGAAGTTAAATATTATGACTTTATGAGTATATGAAAATATTAGAATTTTTTCTTATACGGCATTGTTCTTTCACATTTCTCATTTGATGTTCATTCACCTTCAAAAAACTAGCTAGGTCCATTGCCAAATATTGTTATATCATGTGTGAGCATAATGTAGCCTATTAGAGTGTATTCCAATGTGAATTCTACATTACCACTACATAAAATTATACATTGTGTATCCTTGTGAGCAATTTCATTTTATTTAGCCAAAAGAATCTAAATTTTTGTGAAGTTTGGAATAAAGGTACACCTAGCAATGGAGATTAATTTAAAAAAAAATTGGAATGGTTTATTTTATTTTTAGTGTACATCCAATGCAACCACAGTTAAGACTTTGAAGTCGAATTTGCCTATTAAATCAAATTGATCATTCTATTTATTTGATAGAAAATTTTATGATCTTTTCTATTAGTGCAAAAAATTGTTTTGTACTTGTCTTGTAATTATAAGAAAAAACTATGGGAAAACCAAATTGTTATTCTAGAAAGTTATATGTAGAAAAAATATTACATCCAAATAATCTAGATTATACACCTCAAATGAATATTAAGTGAATAATTGTTTTCCACACTTTCGATTTCAAATCTATTTGAAAACACAATTACAAGAATAATAAATATATGAGATGGGAAATGTGTTATTTAGGAGACACTTTTCTTCCAAAGGAAAAACTAAAATGGTTAAAAGTATGTGTCTCCCCATTAATCTCTTTTTTCCTATTTCATCATTTAAATGGACAAAACTTTGTAAGGAATAACCTTTTGCTTCAAAGGAAAATAAAACAAATGATTAATGTGACTCCCTAGTACTCCTTTTTTTTTACTTCATCATTTAAATGGACCAAGCCTTGTGAGGAATAAACTTTTGCTTCAATGGAAAACAAAGAATGGTTGAATTCACTCCTTTGAAATCTTCTTTTTAACTCATGATTTACATGGGCCAAGCTTTGTGAGGAATTACCTTTTGCTCCAAAGGCAAAAAAATGAATAGTTGAAGTGATTACCAAGTAAGATTACAAGAAGTTTGAGCCTTGAAGAAGGCCGTCAATTCTTGATAGCAAGGAACATTGGCAGAAAAAACGCAAAAAATAAAAATTATATATATATATATATATATATATATTACTAATAAAAATTCCAACAAATTGTAGGGCCACAGATGCGCACGATGGTGTAAAAAATTCTTTAATTTAAAAAAAACTTAATTCAAAATTTTTAAAAGTATTAAAAAAAAATCCCAAATTGCAAAATTCTGACAATCTGATGTGGCACTACTAATGCTACATCAGATTGTTATTATTTTATTTTATTTTATTATTTTATAAATTATTAAACTATTTATAATTATTGAAAAATTAATTAATTAAATTAATTTTTTAAATTAAGAAAAATAAATATAATTTTCTTAAAATTTTTAATATCAAATAATTTGGCCAGCACAGCCCTGTTTCAAACCTCTGAAATGGACCTTTGAAACGGCTCTTAAGGGTTTAGAATTTTTTTGTGATGCTCGTCTAATTTAGCCTCATCAGATTGTACTTAAATACAAAATAGCTAGAATTCCAAGGGTACCATATTCTTTAATTTATTACAACCTCCGACCTTGGTGCCTAGCATAACACTAGAGAGATTGACAAGGCCGCTCAAAACAAGAACAAATTACAATGCAAGAATCATTTTCTGGGCAGCTTACTATGAATAGAGTTTTTATTCTTTTTTGCTGAATTTTTTACACATCATGTGCCCAAAGAGTAACTTTAAGTACCAACAATTTTCATAACTTTTGACTACACGGTTCAAAAGTTATTGTATGATATGTCATTTTCAATGCTCGGCGAGCAACCCAAAAATTTCTTAAGAAATCACTTTTTACAAAAATAAAAATCTGAAATTCATTTTTTAGATTCATGTACATGTGGAAAGCTTTGAATCATTCCATTTTGATTTATGAGATGAAAGTTATGAGGTGCTCTAGTTTGTGGGCAATTATAGATTTCCTACTCTAATATAAACTTTCAAGTCCTTTATTTAACTCCAAAACTAAGTGTTTTTGGTGAAAACATAGCCTTTGACCTTTAGGGGTTAAAATGGTGTCATTTTTCCACCATTTTTCCATTAATTTCTAAGATTGGTATAGATTTCAAACCCTAAAACCCTGAAACCTAGGATAGGTATATGATTTAGACTGCATGTTTTGAACCTTAAAGTGCCAAGTTTAAGGAATACCACCATTTTAATGAAATATTTGTTATACACTATCCAAATGCCATGTTCTTTGGTGTGTTGGAAACCCCTTTCATTCGCAATTTTTAATACATAAAAATTTGAGCAGTCTAATCGTAGTAATTAATTAGGCCCAATAACAATTAGTGGCGCATTTGGGGTACCTACCTTATCTAGTACGTTGACTTCATTAGCTAAGGCTGCTAAGCCTCGAAAGTGGAAGCTCGCTTGCTCAATGCAATTCCCTAATTAATTCACGTACATGTTCTGGACCTTGACCGGCGCCTGCCCGGCTTCGTTGCGGTAGATTCCATCCGGGCGCTCGTGCCAGTACTTGCAGTGCACGCAGGCTTGGTGTCGCTGCCCCAGTACGCCGGCATCCTTCCACACGTCGGAGATGGAGATGCATGTGAGAGACCCAGCCGAAGCGGCGCTAGCTAAGTTAGTAGAGCGTGTTGCTCAGGAAGCTAGGCGTGAAGCCCCAACCGTACTTGGCCCCGGGAAGTTAAGCAGCTAGTGCTTGCCCAAGTCCGTGTGACCGGATCGCAAAATTGGCTAATTAAACCCACTTCGTTGAAGATAATCACGTCCACCTTGCTCGCGCTCGCCGTTGTCGCCGCCGCCAGGAGGATCGCCAGATAGGTATATCCTTCTGCGGTCATGATGCTCAAGCTTCCCATTGTCCTTGCTGCTGGAATCGGCGCCAGGAGCGCAAGAATCCAACAATTCAATCTGCACCTAACACTAAAAGGTAGAAGCAAACTAATGAAGTCCACAATTAAGCACAACCTTCAGCATGACTGTGTACAAATTAAGTCAAATTTGTCAAATTGGCAATACTTGCACAGCCAATACATCTTCAGAGTACTAATTTCATGCCACAAACTATGACCGGTATAGATTTTGGATTCAGGCCACGCGTCCTGAACCGCTCCAATTTTATGAAATTGACGTTAGTACGTCATACTTAGGCTTTTGAAATATACTGGGAAGCAAGCAAGGAGTGATTGATGCTAGCTTTAATCAAGGGTTGAAACAAATCACAAACTCACGAGTTTGGAGCCCCGCTTGGAACTGCTGCGAAATCATGCATTGAGCAAGCTGCAAGAACCTAAGCAAATGCTACATTTCAAAAGACCTCTTTTCATGGTGGATGGAGCTCATTCTCATGCACCAGTATTAAAAAAGCACACAGTTCCAGAGTTAGACTGGAGGGACTTGTTGGGACTCGGTGCAATCAATGTTTAAGGGTTGGAATCACATACTAATTAATTAATCGGACCTGTTCTAAATCATTATACTACATTTGAAAAGAATTCTATGTTGGATGGAGGCATAGAGTTAGGTCATGCTCAGTAGCTTTAAAAAGTATGAAAAGAGGTCTGGATCAAAAGTGTAGACATGATTGAAACACCTATGATAGTGGTGTTCAATGCTATAGACAATAAAAAGTTCATTGAATTTTATTTCTTACTTTGAAAAAGGACCTCCGAAGAATTGTTCATGACTTCATAGGCACTACACTAGTATAGTAGTATTGTTCTACACTATCCTTC
Organism: Pseudoscleropodium purum; assembly: GCA_963969395.1. Classification (NCBI taxonomy): domain Eukaryota; kingdom Viridiplantae; phylum Streptophyta; class Bryopsida; order Hypnales; family Brachytheciaceae; genus Pseudoscleropodium; species Pseudoscleropodium purum. The sequence continues at coordinate 33,779,974 of OZ017795.1, forward strand.
CATTGAAATTGACAAGGCAATAAATACCAACTAATACAATTTGTTGTGTTTTGTGTGATTTATTTTAGATTAGTTTTAAATTTAAATATTTTTTAGATTAAAAGATGGAATCAATGTTTTAACTTTTAGTAAGATTATATCTTCTAAAGATCAAACTTAAGGAAGATCAAACTTGAGGAAGATCAATTATAGGGTTATTTTCTAATTCTAGGTTAGTTGCAAGTCACTCACTTGGAAGAGCACTTCTTCTCAATTTTAGCTTCAAATTATTTAAAATGGATGTTCAAAGGAGTGACCCTAAAGGTCTAAAACTCCAACATAGTGTGACATATATCTTAATATTCCAAACCTTAACCTTGTAATGTCGTTGTGGACGTTAAGTATCTGATGCATGATAAAGAATCCTTCAACATACAACAAAAGTACACATGTTCATCCTTGAAATTTTGTGTGAAACAAGGTCTTGCACAATAGTTTGATGTCCAATGAGTACTTTTGATTTTTTCTAAGTCAATGATTCACACTGTACTAAAAAGGGTGATTTCCATGGTGACCAGCCCAGTGTTCCAGGGTTAACTTCAGTCCAACTTCACAAAACATTAGCACTTGTACTCATTATCTAGTATTTGTGTGAACTCACCGTTCACCATCGTTTGAGTGCAATCAAAGACTCGAAAACATCACTGTAGAGAGCACGCATATATGCCTCTTAGTGAATGGTCTAGAAGCATCTCTTTCGTGCCACTACTTGTACCGCCCACCTCAGAGGCTCAGATGGAACTCGAGATTGAGCGCAACACAATCTGAATTTCTTTTTCAACGGTGTCCAGGCACCTCCTCTAGATCTTAAGCAAAAAATTATGCAGTGGCACATGCATACAAAAGTATTTCAAGCTCGTACACATTGGTAACAGTCCCTTTGAGGTCGATGTCACGTGTCCCGTCTGGTTGATATATATGTCACATTCGCCTGCGGAGGCCGGGCCTCGAATCCATAGTCTTCACCATGCATTGGGCACCTCGGTACTCAGCAGCTGATCCCCCTGCGTTGCTGCTTTGACACAAAGAGTTCTCTCGAGCTCCACGGGAAGATTATCCTTAAAAGCTCCTATTGCACAGAAGTAACCAAATAAACCAGATGAATTTGCAGAGGAATGCGGTGGTAATTAGAGAAATCAAAGCGCTCGGCAGACAGGGAGAATAAGAAGCACCAAATTTCTCTACAAATTGCCAACACTGTCAACCAGGAATGGTATGCAATGCGAGAAACAGAGATCGAAAATCTCACTGACTTTGCACTCCTTACACTAAGGACTGCAAGGAGTTTGCAATATGTCCTCCAATCCAACCCAAGCGAGCCACCTCTGACAGATGGCCGGTCAGTGAGAGAATTCGCACAAGAATTTCAAACGCAATGCTGCAACGTGAATGCTTGGTGGAGAGCTAAGATTGTGACTGCAAGGCTATTTTTTTTTCATCTGTTATGAGGTGCCAAAGTGGCAATATAAAATTTTATAGTGGTGCTCTAAATTTCAGCATTCATCCACAAATTGAATAGAAAATATCGCATTATTTAGTACATATTACATGTCTGAAATTCTATTTTCATCCACAATTTGGTAATTTCATCTATCATTATTTTCAAATTTCAAGTTTTTTGGCAAAAACTTCATGTTTTGTTGTCATTGTAAAGCCAAATTATATCTTTCTAGTACAATCTGGCACAGAAAGCCCAAAAAACACACTTAGTTGTGAATGTTAGACAATAATGTATCTAAAATAGGATGTGTGGGGTGCAATGAATTGTTTGCAATCACAAAACAACTATAAATATGTTTTTGAACATATTATGAGAATGACTTGCAATTGGTTGGAACTTGGAAGTCAAAATTGCAAGTGAGGCAAACAAATCATCCATTTGTGAAAAAAATGTTTTTTCAATTTGACTAGATGAACTTTTGCTAAACCAATGGTAATATTATAAGGTAGACAAGCTTGCTACCATGCAAACTAGCATTCCAATTTAAATATGTTGGGACCAACTCCATGAAGGGCACATATTTTCCTAAAGGTGTTGCACTAGTTTCATGAATCAAATCCAAGTAGATTTATAATTTTTTGATTAAAATCATAAATTTTTCAAATTTCTAAAGTAGTTTGCTTTAAAATTATAAATACATTCATAGAATGAAGTTATGAACATCCTATAAACAACCCATAACTACTTTTATAGCAAATTTTTTTTAAATGGCAGAAATTCTGCAACTTTGGCACTTTTTACCATTTTGTTGGTACAATCTAAAATCCATAGGAATCCTAGATGTCTGAAATCTATACTTATCCTAGATGACACTTTTAAGGATAAGATTGCAAGGTCTAAAATCCATCCCAATCCTAGATTTCTAAAATCTATATTTGTCATAGATGGGGCTTTTACAGTTTAGATTGTGGTTTGAAAATGGCACATGGAATATTGCCATTTTATTGAAATTCCCCATTTTTCCATGTATCTAGTGGTACTTAAGTGTTGACCATTAAAAGATAGACACATTACTTTTTGTTGGCATTAATGAATTGATTATGTTAGAAAATGAATGTATTTGGAAGGTTTGGGGTATGGAATTGGGGCCAATTTACATTAGAATGATGGAATTAGGTGGCAAACAAGAATGGGTTGGTCTACCTTAATAATATAATTTAGAAACACCCTCCTTTCTAACTCAAAGTTTATTCTAGCAACTCTCAATGCTTAACATGCATTGACCATTATTGCAAAAACTCAAATGAAATTAGATACATAAAGTAGAAGGTTTATAAAGCAACTATTTACTAGCTCATTGCATTTAGGGGGAAGCTAAACTTGTTCATGTACTTTACTATAAATTTCCATTGTAAGTTAAATAGAAGTAAAATTGGATTCAACTTATTTCATATTTTGAAATTGTTTTGAAATAAGTTAGGAATTTTCAAAGTTGAAAAAGCAATATGTCCACCGTTGGTACATTCAAAACTCCAATATGTACCTCTGTGTGATAGAGGCCCCCTACCTTACTATGCATATTCACAAATTTCTAGGTTACAATGAATGCATCTGTTCAAAACATTTTGTTGCCAATTATTTGGTCACATTCAGCGCAATCCCATCCAAAAATCTCCCAGTGAACATTTTCTTAACCCTAAACCTTTGACTTTTGAAATCTTAAAGGAAATCCCTGCAAGTCTAAATGCAAATGAAGAATCATGATAAAACAGGGTTCCATACAGTATTTCCAAAACTGTAATGCCAACAACTTTCACAATTCCAGAAATCACAAGAGTAGATTGCAGATTTTGCAGCTTGCAATCATACCAGAACCTTTGAATGGCCGTGGCAAATGCTGCAAGACATAAAGCAATGCTTGCGGTTTCGGTTTTGAATTCCCTGATTCTCCCCGTTCCGAGTTCCAATTCATCAAGAAGTGTTCTGATAAGCCCGCAAGGGAAAACAAGGATAGTCCCCTTGCTTAGAAGGAGAGAGTGAGAACCCATCATGTCGAAGCAGCAGGGCTATCAGCAGCAGAGGACTGAGGTGCCGAATGGTGAAGACTATGGGTTGGCGGCCCGGCTTCCCTGGTGTGTCGTGTCCAACGCATGGGGCACACCACGCCAACTCCGGGGTGAATTGTAATTGTGGTGCTGCGGGAGTGGCGCCAATGACATATCCCGCCGCAGCTTATGCTGCCGCTGCTGCTTGGGCAGGACACCCAGTGATGTCGCCCGTGCCCATGGTTGGTCCTATGGGGATGGTTGTGCCAGATCCCCTCGGGAGGTGTGGCAGGAAGCGAGCGCGGAGAATGGCTTGTGCTGCGTATGGGCCCGCGTTAGGTGCCACGGCTGCCGTCGACGCAGGGGTGGTCCAGTGCACTTGCTCTTTAGTTTGGCGCGGTCCGCCTTGCAATTTGCGTAGATTAATTACCAAGTTCCAAATTTGTGAAGTGGTGAAGTTTTCACTGATTGCCTCTTCTTCGATCGCTTATCGATGATTTGGAGCCTCGGATGCATTTTATAGTGTAGGTCTGTGCACTTGGCACATTTGCACGTAGCATGTTTTACCTGTTTGTAAAATAGCTAGCGTCGCGGAAAATCACCGGATATGTATCAGCCAGTGGTGTGAATATTATGAATTATATGCACCTACTTCATGCTCATCCGATGTATGAGCTGGTCCGAATGAAGTTGTTTTAAGCTAAGTTACATCTGTGCAAGCAAGGACCTAGCATTTAGCTGGTTTGTTGCACTAGCTAGTAGTGGATTGGGATCAATTGGATTCAATTTTTCTGTGTGAGATAGCTAGGCATTTTGTGTGTGCAATTACTGGTGTAGTATAGAGGTTTTTTTTAGAATCTTTAGTTGCGTTCTTGAGTAGGTGCCGTGTCTCCTTTGGAAAGGAAATCTGATGCACAATCTTGAGTTGCAATTAGGTGGGAGGTACATGTAGTGGTTGTAGGCCATTCACTGAGAGTCATATATGCGTACTTCTATAGTTAATGTTCTTGAGTTTTTTATTTGAGTTAACTTCGCCCTGTAATGGCGAACGGTGAGTTCGCAGTTTAAAAATGCTACTGGATTTTAAGTTATGTGAAGTTGAACTTAAGCCATGATCTATGATGCATGTGGATATCAAGCATTCAGTCTACAGTTTCGTCTTACCTTAGAGGATAAAGTCTGTATTCCAATTTGTGATCAGGATTCTGGTAGCTCCTGATCATGTATCAGCTGCAACTCATCAATTTCATCCTCCATCAACATTGTCGGTCAACAGTGTGTGTTTTTTGATCCTAACTTGCAAGCCTCCTACTTTTGAAGATACAGGGGATCGGAAAGACTGGCAGCACTACAGTCGTTGTGATTTGTGTAACTCTCAGATTTGAACGGAAAGGAAACAAGATGACTGGATCATCTTGCTTCAGAGCATCGTCATGCATCCCTGCCTTTGCCGACAGCGCCAGTGAAAACCAGAGTGTGTTGAGAAGTGAAGGCTGAATTCATGTAATAATCTTGAAGTTGGGTAAATCCTCATTTGAGTTAATGCATTTACGTGGATTATTTGGGCCGAGCTGATTTTATCACTTTAGTGAGGAAGCTATTTGCATCCATGGGCAGTGATGAAACTTGCAAAATGTGGCTGAAAATCAGTTTTTCATGCAATTGAAGTGTGTATATTCATTCAAAGAAGACTTGAGCAATATCATCTCAAGATATCGTAACAGGGTGATCAATTGTAGTATTGTAGGAGAGACTAGTACTATTTGGTGAATTATTTGTTGTGTTTTGGTTTAGCGATTGTGAAAAACACTTTTTTAAGAAATTAGAAAAAGAAAGGTAATGTTTTATGTCTATGAGAGGATTGTTATCTATGAGGATCAAACATACAATAATTCCTAAAGGAAGAAAACTTTATAAGTGTAATATCTCAAGGAAATAGGTCTTTTCACATTTTTATTTGTAAAAAAGTAGAAAGAAAATTATAAAAAGTATCAAATTCAAATTTGACAATTTTTGACAATTCAATACAAATAAAGTTTTGCCTCAAAAATGTTACAGTAAACTAACTTATGACAATCTAAATGCTAGCTAACCCATCAAAGGCACAAAAATTCTAGTGATGCACATTTTAAGAACTAAAATGTATACCATAAGTACAATTTTGCCTATGATGGGCTTGCTTCTATTTGGGCTATCATAGACAAAGTCATCTTATGTCCACACCTAGAGTTTGGTAACAATGACTTAAAATTGCAACAACTCTAACAAAAGTAGTAAAATGCAAGCATTTTGGTCAAAGATGGTTGGGCATTGATTTAGCATAGTTACAATACTATGAAATTATCCACCGTCCAAACCTAGGGCATAATATTCAATTGTCTTCACAAATGCTCCCTTTCCCTCTCAAGATTAATACACTCATTCACAAATCATGAAGAACAAAGAGTGAACTTTAACACCAATGTCATTTGACCATCTCCTATCAAGAATATGTTTTCATACCAATCTAGAAGAAAATTTCAATTGGTATTTAAAGGAATGAAGGATGGATACATCATTTTTATAATGAAACCCATCGTCCATTACAAATCTTCAAAGGCTATGGGATAATTTAAATATGAGAACTTGACCACTCACTGTTAAGAGTTAGGGATTATGCTTGAAGTAGAATTTTAGACCTCATTTAGATATAGTAAAAAATCTTTTTTCAAAAAAATTTGAACAAAGAAAAGTTGTTAAATCAAGTTAAAATTCATCTCCAAAAATCCGTTTGATATTTCAAGCCTTCAATCAAAATTTATAAACAAAAGTTGAAGAGAGTGTTTGAAAATGTCAAACAAAATATCCCTTCCAACACCTCTTTGAAATTTGTCTATAACATTTGTTCGAAGACTTGAAATATGAAACAAATTTTTGGAGATGAATTTTAATTTAACAATTTTCCTTAGTTCAAAGTTTTTTTTTTATAAAAGTTATTTTATTATGCCTAAATGAGGATTGAAATTCTACTTTAAACTTAATTCTTGCTTTTAACTTAACTATGAGTGGTTGAGCTCCTACAATTTGAGTTCATATATTCTACATTGTTTCTTCTTCTTCCTACCACCCCAAATGTATATAAAAAGATTATCTTCATCATTTGAAATATAGACAATGAATGGCTTTCAAAGCCAGAGAGGTATTTCATGCTATTCTTTGTGACAATAATATGTAATTGTCCATAATGCCTTGTACTAAGAGCGTTTTTAATGCACATGAATGAACAAAATTGGAAGATTTCAATTTCTTTTGACAACCTATACTGTCAAAGAATAAGGAATAGTTCAAAAGTTCCCTCTTGTTAAGAATGTTTGTAAACCTCGCTAGCTTTGCAACCACATAGGTTCGATGGATACAAACAAACGATGGTCTGAACATGTCAAAGAAAAGTAGTGTAACATTGTTGCAAAAAATGTTGGCTAAGCCCAAGTGTGGACATATCTTAAGTTGAACTTATCTATAATATCAATCTTTTTTGAATCTCATTCTAATCGATGAAATAAAAGGTATTAAGTCTACTTAGTTTATATACCAATTTTAACCCTCAAACAATGTCGCAAATGTTTCTTGTCTAATGATGAAAGAAAATTCATTTATACTAGGAAAGAAGTACAAATAGGAATTTTGTATGAAAAGGGGAGGGTCTTGCATAATAGTTTGATCTCCAATGAGTTGGCTCTTGGTTTTTCAATAAATGAATCAAACTATATAAAAAAAGATGATTTCCATAAAGACCAACCCATCCCTTAAGGATTACAAACAAAAATAATTATCCTCATTACAATTTGAATATACCCTCACTTCCATTTGAACTTTAGACCTATTACCATGCGTTCTAAATTCTCTAGAGAGACATGGACACTTGATTAATTTAAATCATCACTTCACACTATTACATAATTAAATTTTGATACCTTTCAGATAGATTTTATACTTACTACTCTCAAATGGGAAAATATAGTCTAGTGTGAGGGGTTTTGAGGATCAAGTTCGTGGTCATGAGCCTGGCATGAGCGTGGCCATTCAGGGCGAATTGAATAGTCTTTAGATTCGATCCGTCCCAAGTTCTCGGGATGTGCGGCAATTGTACGTACGGATTCTGTACCGCACGCGTTCAGTCGGTGGCCCGCAAGGAACCAAAGCCTGAAACAGCGAAAGCAGCCTACAATGGGCCTATAACAAAGATTTCTGAAATTCGAAGACCTACGTTACTGTATGTCATATCCAAAGTCCAATGAGCTTTTAGAGAGCCTACAGCTTCCTCCCACGGGGCACTCCCTCAAGAACTCAAGTCAATCAGGTGGACTCTCCTCGCCAGCTTCACTGCTTGTGTTGCGGATGCTTCACGGCTCCTTCCCAAGTCCTCCTTCAATCCGTCGGTTTGGCACTTGGATGCACGGGCCTGGAACATATATAAGGAGGCTTCGGGATTGCAAACAACTCATCAAAATCCAAACATCATCCACCGTTTCAGATTCATCGTTACCTGACGCTAACGCTTTAATTCTAGCTCTCCACAAAGCATTCATTCTGCACCATTGCAGGGTTGGGCTGGGTTTTCTTATTAGTCCGAATAGCAATTTGCCGCAGGTGGTTCGGTTGGATAGGAGGATTGCCAGAGTGCTGCAAGGACCGCAGGGGATTTTCTCTGACCGTTCCCGCGCGTGATATTGCAATCCCTGCTGATTGAGAGTACGTACGTGGTTTCAACTTCAGGAGAAATTGGTCCCTCTGATATATGTTTTCCCTGTTGGCCGATTCAATTTCCCTCACTGATTTCTCCCGTTCCTAGTGTCCATTCATCTGGAAAGCTTCTGATCGATTAAGTCCACCATCAAAACAAGGATTGTAGTCCTAAGGAGAACGAGAGAAAGAGAGCAGTTACTCATCATGTCGAAGGAACAGGGCTACCAGCAGCTCAATACTGAGGCGCCAAAGGGAGCAGACTCTGGGTTTGTGGACCGGCTTCCAAAGACGGGGGAACCCCATCAAACAGACGGGGCATACCACGACAACTTCGCGGCGAATTGTACTTGCGGTGCTGCGCGAGGGACGCCCATGGCATATCCCGCCGCGACGTATGCAGGCGCTCATCTGGTGGGATACCCAGCCGGGATGCCCATGACTGCGCCTGTGGGGATGGTTGTGCAAGACCCGCTGGCCGTGGGGAAGTGTGGCAGGAAGCGAGCGCGGAGAACGGCTTGTGCTGCGAACGGGTGCCGTGGCTGCCGAAACTGCCGCGGTTGTCACGGGTGCCGTCGCCGCAGAGGTGGTCCAGTGCATTTGCTGTTTCGTTTGGCCCGCGCCGCCTTTCACTCGGCACAGGATCACCACCGGAGCCAGCCTCCCGGTCCCGCTCACAAGCCCGCCTCAAGTTCACAGTAACTAAGCTCTCGTCAGGAAGTGGCGAAACTTCTACTATCGACACACTTCTGTCGTCGCTGGATTGGAGACTCGGCTCTATTTATGAGAGCTTTGTGCACTTGAATGTCGTCACTAGTTTGTCTGGTGTGAATAATATTCTACCTTAGACCAACTTCAGCTTAGCTCCCAAATCTGTTGAGCATAGTCAAAGTTAAATCGATCTGTGCAGGAACTAGCTTTAGCTGGAGTGTAGAGTTAGTAATTAGCGGAATGGGATCAAGTATCTACGACGATTCGATTCCTTTTGTTGTTTCAGCTTAATTAATTGACTGCATTTACCGGTGAAGAATTTTCTTTTGTAAATTTAAACTTTACGTTCTTGAGGAAGTGCCTGAACCCCTTTGAAAGAGGAATCCGGATTCGCCTTGAGTTCTTCCTTCTGGGAGTTACAGATAGTGGCAGAAAGGTGATAACTGTAGACCTTTCACTGTGCGAGTGTGCGCCGTGGTGCTCTGTGGGTACAATTTTTTGTTTTTGTTTTCGAGGCTTTTGTTTTAGGTAACTGCCATCTGTACCAGCGAACGATGAGTTCGACAAATGGTAATGAATTTGAGTTAAATATGTCAAGTTCAACTGAAGCCAAGGCCTACATCTCGATCGAGGCATTGGGGTTCTCTTCCTATACTACTTTTCTGAATTCAATTTGTAACTTTTGGCTCAAGGTAGATTCTAATAAAGGACTTGTACCAGCCGCGACTAATTCATATCATCCTTAATCACATTGCGTATCAAGCAATGCGTTTTGTAACCTCCTTGATTTCTGCTTTGAGGACACGGGGAAAGACTAGCGACAGCACAAAGTGTCATTGGAAAACTCTCAAATTTGAAAGGAAAGGAAGCAATCTGACTGCATCAAACTTCGTGAGATCGTGACCTCCTCTGCTCATCATCCAGACTCACCACCTGGGCTTTGCCGACACCTTTTGTGATGGTAAATAGGGGTGTTGAAGAGCCACTCCAAATTTGAAAAATCTTTATTTGAGATATCGGTAAAATTTAAGGATTATTGTCACTCCAGTATTGCATATGTGGTGACTTGTGAGTGGTTGAAGAATTAATAATTGACCGAGTAATTTGTGTGGAATCAGTGACCACTAGTATTTAAGCAAGTCATGCCTTCACAATTGATGCCACTTGCTAGTAATTCTAACCAAGTGTAGGACTAGAGGAGATGTTGGTCACCGCACGGAAGGAGGTCCTAAATTAACTATGTTCTACCGTACATTAGGCTTATGGATTTAGGAATCCACGTTGAATGCATATGTGTTTTAGTGTAGAATAACAATCATGATACCTTGTCTGTGTGGAGATAAGCAAAGACATATTCTTGAATTTTCCATGATTTTTGAATGCCAAGTGCATTGCTTTATGTCTTGCAGCATTTGCTAAGGCCATTCAAAGGTTCTGGTATGATTGCAAGCTGCAAAATCTGCAATGTACTCTTGTGTTTTCTGGAGTTTTTGAAGGTGTTGGCATTACAATTTTGGAAATATTGTATGGATCCCTGTTTTATCATGATTCTTCAATTGCATTTAGACTTGCAGGGATTTCATTTAAGATTTCAAAAGTCGAAGGTTTAGGGTTTAGAAAATGTTCACTGGGAGATTTTTTGGATGGGATTGCGCTGAATGTGACCAAATAATTGGCAACAGAATGTTTTGAACAGATGCGTTCTTTGTAACCTAGAAACTTGTGAATATGCATAGCAGGGTATAGTATACATATTGGAGTTTTGAATGTACCAGTGGTGGACACACTGCTTTTCTCAGCTTTGAAAATTCATAATTTATTTCAGAACGGTTTCACAATATGAAATCACGTGAATCTGATTTTAGTTCTATTTATCTTTCAATGAAATTTGATAGAAAAATATGTCAACAAGTTTAGCTTCCCCCTAAATGCAATGAGCTAATAAATAGTTGCTTTATGAACCCTCTACTTTATGTATCTAACTACATTTGAGTTTTTGCAATAATCAAAGTAAAGCAATGATAGATGTTGGTGTAAGCTTTGTCAAATAGGGATGTTCCTTGATTGTATGTTATAGCACCACTGATGGTCCGGCAAAAGTTCATCTAATCAAATCAAAAGATCATTGTTTTCTACAAATGGATGACTTGTTGCCTCACTTGCAATTTTTACTTCCAAATTCCAACCAATTGCAAGTCACTCTCATATTGTGTTAATAGAACATATTTAATTATATGGTAGAACTACCCATTGTCAACCACTTTAGGGATTCCACATATGTTTTGGAGCAGCATAAGGCAATGCAAATTTTCATGACTTGATTAGTCCCAACTTTGAAAAGGAGAAAAAACTCATTCTAAGCTTTGGTTGGAAATTTGTTCCAACCTTGGTTGCAACTATTTTCAGCCATACAAGTTGATCAAGGGTCCCTGGTTGGAAATGGGTGATTCTAGCATAGTTGCTTCGTGATTGCAAACAATTCATCGCATCCCACACATCCCATTGTACATTCATCATTGCTCGACGCTCATAATCCTAGCTCTCCACAAATCATTCACGTAGCAGCATTGCGTTTGAAATTCCTGTGGGAATTCTCTTACTGACCGGCCATCTGCCAGAGGTGGCTCGCTTGGGTTGGATTGGAGGACATATTGCAAACTCCTTTCAGTACTTAGTGTAAGGAGCGCAAAGTCAGTGAGATTTTCGATCTCTGGTTCTCGCATTAGTTGCATGCCATTCCTGGTTGACAGTGTTGGCAATTTGTAGAGAAATTTGGTGCCTCTTATTCTCCCTGTCTGCCTAGCGCTTTGCTTTCCCTAATTACCACCCCATCCTTCTGCAAATTCATCTGGTTTAGTCGGATTAATTCTGTGCAATCGGAACAAGGATAATCTTGCTGTGGAGCTTGAGAAAACTCTTCATGTCTAAGCAGCAGGGGCATCAGTGCTGAGTACCGAGGTGCCCAATAGTGAAGACTATGGACTAGGTAACCTTCTAGCTATGGGGAGGAGGCGAGTGGGTTAGAGGGCATAACCAGCTCTATCTGTGGATGAAAATTCATGTAATTTTTGTCTTCATGGATGAATATTGTGTGGTTATGAACAAACTATTATGCTCATAGATGAAACACCATCAACTCTTTATATGGATTTGCAACTTGATAGACATCACTATTGTAGATTGTTGTTCTAACCATGTCCACACTCTTAGTCTTGAAAAGTTTTCAAAGAACCTTTCATCATTTATTTTTATCAAACAACAAGAGCATTGCTATCTTGAAAAAATTCCAAAGATTCTTATTGAGAACAAAATTAACTTTGCAATGAAATGTTTTGATAGTCAAAAGAAAGCTTACAAATTAATACCGTTGTAAGATTGGTCCAAAAAAGTGTTGAAATATTTTCAAGGAACTTTTTTGTTGTCATAAGTAATGAAAATTTTATTAAAAACCTTTCAATAGCAATTTCACAAGTGAAATGTCTTGGTGATAATAAACAAACAAAACCAAGAAGTTGTTAAGCTATACACAAATCCTACAATACATACTTGATTTTTATCTCATGAGCTTTTATATATATATAATTCTTATCTCAACTAGTACAATAAGCCAACCAATGTACTCGCTATGACAAGTTTTGATATATTCATCAAAAACAAACAATTGCTAATGGATAAGGACTAACAACCTAAAACTGGAAAATGAGGTTTTCTATCAAATATAAAAGGACTTTCATGGGACAATCTATTCACTCTTCAAAGGTTTTGTGGCTCGTGTATCAAAGCTCGTTAAATTAGTTTTCAACGTTTTTTTTGGGAATGCGGTGGAAGTGTGTAGTGAGTCTAAATTATTTAGTTCAGTTATTTACCTTTTAATTCCGAATTAGTATAGTAAAGTATTTTCTTCCCTCGCAAGGTTTTTAATGTTGTCTAATGTGTTCTGAGTAATATGTAGTGTGCTTGCTTGGGTTGATTTCTTGCTAATGATAATCGTGACTAGTAGTAGTGTGCTAGCTCGTGCTAACTTTCCGTACGCTATGCAGATCATATACTCATGCGGTCCAATTTATGTCTTAACTAGTAGAATTTTGTTTCCCTCAGCAAACTCTTCATTAGCTCATTCACGCAATTCTAAATCCAGACCTCTTTTCATACTTTTTAAAGCTAGTGAGCATGAGCTACCTCTATGCCTCCACCCACCATAGAATTCTTTTCAAATGCAGTATAATGCTCCAACTCATCACTGAATTAGGACAGGTCCAATTAATCAGTATGTGGTTCCAGCCCTTAAACGTCGAGCACACCAATTCAAGTCCCTCCAGTCTAACTCTGGAACTGTGTTTTTTAAAACTGGTGCATGAGAATAAGCTCCATCCACCATGAAAGAGATCTTTTGAAATGTAGCATTTACTTAATTAGGTTCTTGCTCACTGATTTCGATCGCAGCAGCTCCAAGCGGGGCTCCAAATTCGTTAGTGTGCGCTTTGTTTCAACCCTTAAAAGTCTGTGACGTACATGTACACACTGTCATGCTATGCTGAAGGTTGTACGTAATTGTAGATTTTATTACTTTGCTTCCGGTGTTAGTCGTGCAGATCGAATTATTGGATTCTTGAGTGCTCATGGCGCCGATTCCAGCAGCGAGGACAGTGGGAAGCCTGAACACCATGGTCGCGGTGGCACTGGCGATCCTCCTGGCGGCGGCGGCGGCGACAACGCGGCAAGCGCGCGCAAGCAAGGTGGACGTGAACATCTTCAACGAAGTGGGCGAGGGACAAGCGGCTTGAAACATACTTGTCCTAGTTTGTGCTTGTGCCTTGAAATTTGACCTTTGTTGAGATATATGTCACATTTTTTGACACCAACATCATGCTAATTTGAACAGAAGTAAAGATATTCAATACAATAGATAGATGTAGGCTTGTGATTTGGAAGATCATTGCAGAGCTGCGGAGATATCAGGTTGGGCACAAGAGCCAAATCTGAGATCTGTTTTGATCATGAAGTATGAATGTTTTTTTCTGCGATTTCAAAGTGGCAGGACTACCAGGAGACAACCACTTGTCCATTCAAAGATTCGTGGGCATAGGTAATATGTATCCTCGTCCTACCTGCACTAATTAAGTGATGAATAGGTGAGTTGCTGTTGTTAATTAGCAAGCTCCATTCAATTATACAAGATGGAATCCAGTCTCTAACTGTGCTCTAGCATACATTTGGTTTATGGGTTTAGGAATCCACATTGTATGTCTTTGCTTTGGAGTGTAAAATAATGCCATGATGCATGTCTGTGTGGAGACTCTTCAATTTGCTATGGTTGTTGAATGTCCAGTGCGTTGCACTATATCACGTCTTGTAGCATTTGCTAACGCCAAATTAGACTTTTAGGCAACTGGTGTTGCAAAGGTTTGTGGAAACATAAGAACATTTGTGTCTCAATGTTTTGGATTGATTTCAGTTGGACTGATTTAATTTAAGAGAGAGTGTTACTTTTTGTAGAACGTGACCATGTATGTTTGACATCCTGTAGTCTCAACGTGCAAAAAATAGCAATTTCTAATCATTTTAATTTGGTTTAGAATGAAATGCAGGCAACTCTTGAGGATTTGAAGAAGAAGGCAATCCAAAATCAAAGTAAGCCATCTTTCATCTCAAAATCGTGTGCATATTTGTTGTGTCTTGTATTTGAATCTTGGTCTTCATAACACACCCAGACTTCTTCAATGTTGTGCCAAACTTGAATCAATGAAGTTCTCTGAGAATCAATAGTGTTGCATTTGAAAGCAATTTGATTATTCCATTATTCTATTATTGTATTGTTTACATAAATAGAAAATCAGTAGCTCTGATTTCAGATTTGGTGTTGGGGTTAGGAATTCTAGGGTTGGTGAGGATTGATGATGTTTTGGAGTCCTTAGGCTTTAGGAATTATGTATAGTTTGGGTCTACAATTTTGTTTTCCTTGCAATAGTGTGGTTATGAGAGCTAAGAAAAGAAAGAATGATAGGATTCAAATTTCACATCTAATGGAGTCATTAGTCATAGTTAGGTTGGATGATAGTTCTCTTGGGATTTAGAGTTTGCAATAGGTGAGGCAATCTTTTTTGTATGTGCCAAGACTTTATTCTAGTTTTTGGTGTTGGTGTGTCAAGGAAGTTTGCGATTACAATTTGCGGTGATCTATATTGAATTGCAACAAGAATTATTGTCCCAATTATTGAAGTGAAAGAACTTTTGAAGGATTTAGGTGTTGAAGCTGAAGTTTTGTAATTCTACAAAGAAAATAAGAACTTATCACCTTCAATTTGTTTAAATTGAAATGGTTTTTGGTTGTATTTTTAAAACACATTTATAGCTACATAAAATCACAAACTCCTTTATACATTTCCTACATATTCTATTTTTTCCAAGATTGTAATAAAGTTTCCTTTTAATTTTCAATGTTATGTGATAATATTGTTTAGAATGTAGCAATCTTTGTAGCTTCTATGAGAAATGTTCTTCCTCTAGCACATCTTTAGGTACTTAAGTTGTTTAATGCTTTGAGCATGTTCTTTCCACATACTTGATTTGAAGCTAAAATAATGCTTTTGCCATTGCATGGTGCATTTAAGCAATGTCATTTTGTAGTTCAAGTATAGCTAATATCCATAAAAAATTTTAAACTATTGTAATACACAAAAAGAACTTTCATTGAATATAGATAATGAACATTGATTTTATTTTTTTAAAGTTCCTAATATTTTCCTAAAGTAAAGTTGTTTTATGCCCACCAAGCCACTAAGGCTTCCCCATTGCTATTTTAGCTTGCCTTATTCAAACAATAGAAATTTTTTTAAATGAAATCAATTTTTTATACCTTCTCAACATCATTCTAAGAGTGCTTTAATTCTTTTTTTTTTTTAATTTATGATTTGAATAAGGCAAGCTAAAATGGCAATATGGATGCCTAAATGGCTCTACACATGTAAAACAACTTTAACTTACACATATTAGAAATTCAAAAAAATGAATCAATGTTCATTTCTATATTCAATGATAGTTTTACTTTGAATATTACAAACAAGCACCACTAGCCTGTCCATAAGTTTGAAGTGCCGTGAAAATGGAGCCGATAATGTGCCGATGTTTACACTTGGTGTTGAAGAGTGTTGTTACTAAAGAATATTACCAACAAATTTAGACCTATTTTTGGCCTAAAATCACATTGCAAACATCATCTCCAACACTACGGTAGTTTACCCATTTCTGACCATGGACCCATTCCCATTATTTTGGCTACACTCTTTCTAATTAGCAAGAAAAACCAAAAGATTAATTATGGCACAATTTACAATGTAGTTGTGGCACATTATGATTGGGTGAAGTCTTGGTTGATTTTGCAACCAACCCATGGTTGGAAATAAGAGGATCTATATGACAAAAATAGGTTGAACAAATTCTTCAACTAAAAAATTTATATTAATCTAAATCTGAAAAATAGATTTCTTAAAAAATATGGAATTCTTCTAAACCCTATTTCTATACATGGGAAAATTTCTGCACTCAAAAAACCTATGCTCCAGATATGTGTAATTGCTTTAAGTGATTGAAAATGGGTCGGCTACCATAAGTGCGAGCATACCTTTAACACTGGTGAAGTGTGCTAGGCTGAAAATTGTCAGCCCACCAGCAACCACCACCATCCATTCGCACCTCGTGCATTAGTTGAACGTCGGGCGATCGGTACTATCAAACATGAAATGCTACTTCAAAAGACAAAGGGAAGTAGGGCGCTGTGGTGTTCAAGACAAATATAAGCGATCGTTGCAGAGATTTGTCGTGAACTTATGGTAAGGGCTTCACCAACAAGATATTTCAAATTTTAGGGTTTATTTATACACAAGTTGTGTGTACTTCTAGCAACTTATTAACATTTTCTCTATTGAATTACTTGACCTAATCTTAGGAATGTGGCAGGGCCCTACTCGTTACCATGCGAATTCTGAACATGTTTTGCTGTACCTTGGTTGGCAGGAGACAGCGGTCGCATGAGTGATCGCCATGCGTTTGTTGCCCGTGAATTTTCAGGTCAATTGGATTGCCCTTGGTCTTGTTTTCAATCGACAAGTATGAAGAGACGACTATGCAGTGGTTTATTGAAAATTAGTGAATTTCAATCGATTCTTTTTGTGCCAATTCACTACTTCAGGTATGCATTCGGAATGTGCAATATGCACGAGGGAATGTGAAATCACAGACACAGGGCAACTGGAAGCTCGTCTGTCTGAAAGGAAAGCTAATAACCGTAGAACGCTTCAATGTCTTGATTGAATACTTACTTCATATGGGGCAAGAGTGTCTTATACTAAATATTGCCGGTTCCCTTCTACCCAAAAACCTCAATGCAAAGCACATTCCCGATATGTTAGGGTTTCTTTCATCCGTAGGCGCTGACATGGGGTTTTAGGGTTAGGGTTAATTGGTTCTTTTTAGGTTTTTTAAGGTTTAGGCTACCTCTAACTGAATGCGTCTCAATAACCAATTCTTGCAGCGTCCAACGATTTCACGCCGCATCACCATTTACTTACCTGCCTCTCCACCGAAGAAGCCAATTGATATCGAAGAATGGTAAGTCGGATCTCTGACATGTAGATAAAGTCTTTTGGACCCAGTCATTCTTGACTGGGTCTGTCCTGGCTAAGCTTATGGTAGCCGACTCATTTTCGACCACTTAAGCAATTCCGCATATTTGGAGCATAGGTTTCTTGAGTGCAGGAATTTTCTCAAGTACAGGAGCAGGGTTTAGAAGGATTCCATATTTTTTCAGAATTTTATTTCTCAGAATTTAATTACTACAAATTTTTGAGTTGAAGATTCTATTCGACCTATTCTTGTCATGTAGGCTTTCCTATTTCCAATCATAGGTTGCTTTTAAAATAAAGAAAGACTGCAACCAATCTTAATGCGCCGTGATTGAAAAGAGTGTACGTTATATGACGGGAATGGGTCCCTGGTTGCAAATGGGTCGGCTACCATATGTCATGGATGATGGGTTTGTCAAGGCTGTGGGCATACTGGCAGGGGTCCATCACTCCATCCTGACTGTGACAGATCTGTCCCGGCTGTGACGTAGGTATGTCCTGGTTTTGACGTGGGTCTGTCATGGACTTATGCATGAAAAGAAATGGTGTGGATTTGGTCAAGACTTCGTAATTATCTGAGCTATGGACGTGCTTTGTAAGCTCGATGGTTTCATGGTGAATCAGTTTCAACCGGAGTGAGCTTTGAAGTGTCCTTGGTTTTTTCAGCTTCCAGGCCAACTCCAACTGTTGAGAGGTCCGCAAGCAGATGCACAGCCAGTTTCGTTTCCTTGGAGGTACTGTCAAGGCCCCTTATCTTTATTTTCTTTATTTTTTTGCGCAACTCAAATCGTCATTTAACTGCAAAATGAAACGTTACAGAGCACAACTCATCCCCGAGGGAGCCCTTTTCATTCCAATGACGGAATCAGTGTTATATTCATGCCGAAAGTTGAAAATCAAGCGCACCCTTGCATACATGCCGCTCTTCCACCCATTTCTTATTTTAAAAAACCCGATTCGCGAAGCATTTCCGCAGTGATTAATATTTACCTTCACTCCCACGTTACGCTAACTTACCTCCACCATATCCTGCCTACAGCTTTCACGCCGTGGCCTCTGTCTACTTGCAAGAGATTTCCGATCTGGTATCCGTCAAATCACGTGGTGCCTTACTTGTTAGACTTTGTAAAGCCTAACAAACGTGAGGTTTACTGTACTTGTTTACTTGTTATGCAGAATTCGCGGTGCCATTTGCATAGAGGCGCCAAATTAGGCAGAGCTCATGTGGCATTCAACCTAGTGCGGGAACAGTGGATTCTCGGTGCACGAGGCTATTTCTTTCGTTCAGGTTTGATATCGGACATAGGCAATGAAAGCAATCTGTTTTTAGTTAGAGCATCTGCAGAGGTCAATGACTGCACTATTGGGTGAAAAGCAGTAGGAGCCCCATTGTAAAAGTGAAAAGTCAAATGTTATTGGAGGCCCCTGTGAATTCCATGTTTTCTCATCTCTTGTGGATTCTTGACTTGTACTATAGTATTACGGAGTATATCTTAGATAGAGTCAATGACATATGGTGCACTAATTTGTCCTATTAATGCTCAAGAGTACAAAATTGACGTTGCTGACATAATTCTAGTTATGTCGAAATTGGTATATATTTCAGCTACATTAATTTAATAATTTCACAAATAGTGCAGGCTGGAGATTGATGTCACACTGTAATACACACTGTAATTGTAGGACAAATCAGTGTAGCTTGCAATGGCTTTGACCAGTTGTTTAAAAAAAAAAAAAATCAGTGTAGCTTGTGAGTAGCCCACCGCTATACTATGTTGCTCGTTGATAGAGTCAAAAGGCAACACCGAGGATAGCCCTCGCTATGAGCCATGGCCCAGGCAAAGTACTAAACAAACTCTTTATTCACGATGTTCTCTTTATCCCAGCGTTATGATTCATTGTTTCATCATTGTTGTTTGATGTTGGAGAATTATCATTTTCCACAACCCAGGTTTGATAACTGGAATTCACTTGCCAAACTACAATTGGAGGTGCTGCCCTGATTACCACTGCAGATGCTCTGAAGGACTCAACGAACTAGATCAGCATGAGATTAAAAATCATTGAAATTTAAAAAAAAAATAAAGCATTGTTTATGGACAACAACCAGACTCTCACGTCATGGATGGAATGATGGATAAACCTTAGGTGTTAAGATATTTCCCCGTTAGTCCGGTCATACGACGTCACTATGGAATCTCATTATCTCAGTCCAGTCAGACAGTCACTTCCTTTCCCAGAATGTGCTTCTATACTTGGAGTCCCGTTCTTGAGTTGACAATCAGATATCACGTGCTACACATTTATATTATTTGTTATTGAGAGGGTTGCATGATTTATCTGAACGGGACGTACCTTTTATTCCCATTCCTTGTGAACAGAGCTCCTTTTCTGAACAGAGCTTCCTCGAACACGCTGCGTTTACAGACATGAACGCAGACTTCACCATGACCAGAAAAGTCGGGAGCCAAGGGAACTCACACGGCGTGGTTGGCCAAAAGACCGAACGAAATTCGATTGCATTCAAAAGCCCTTGCCCGGCACTCTACTTCTCTATAATGCTCCATGCATCTCGCAGTCTTTTTCACATTAATTGTTCAGTCTAGAAGTACAGCGGCCGACTGAAATCGTCAGTTATCGGAGCCACCTTTGCTGTTGTTTCTCTTCGACGAGCTTCTAGAACCGATTAGGAGGTAAATTTTCTCACCTGGTTGCTGCTGTACTTCAGATTTTTCTCACCGGTTTGGAAATTGTGTATATTGATCTCGATTATGTTTTGGTGGTGCATCGTTATCTCCGCATCCTTCGATGCTCACCCCAAAATCATCCGAAACTTGTCTCCGAAGTTTTATATACCTCGATTGTGTATTACTGGTGCATCGTTGTTTCGAAGGTTGTGCATGCATCGAAAGTTGCCGAGTGGGACGAGATTCAAACATTTGATTTTGGGGAGAGGGGGGCGGGGGAGCTTGATTGCCGGCTTTGGCATTTTCCTTGTTTCAGTTTTGAAACGAAGAGGGTACCTAAGCTGGTTACGACCGAACTCGGGAGTTTTTTGATCCAGTAGTTGCGGAGAAGTTTTGTTCGGGTGATCACCGTTGGGCTCTTGGTAGATTAGTCGGTGTGCACATCTGTGCTGTCTGTGCTTCAAGAGCTGTTCACTTTAAAATTCTTGGTCTGCAGAAGAGAAAAATGAATCTTGCCCTAAGACAGGCGTGAAGAAAGAGTTTGCTGGGATAAGTGGTACACCTAGCTTGTACTGGAGAGAATCTGGAGAGGAAATACTCGAGGTTTGCTTCCTCTAGGCCTTATGCTTTGGAGGTCCCGTGAATGAAGATCCTCGATTAGACCGGTTTCAGGGTGCACTTTGAAGACCATCGTAAACCACAAATCTTAGAGAGCAGAGTGAGTAGGATCTGTGATAAAGCTGTGCAAGGTGTCTCGCTTAGGATCTAATCAAAGATTTGCGAAAAAGGGTTCTATAGGGTTGACCTCACTAGGGTCCTCTATACTTCAGATAGGACTTCCATTTCCTTAAGAATGTCGGGTGTACATGGCTGGTCTCCTAAAATACTCCTGTCCTGTTCTTAGTTTCATTGAGCCAGGTGGACATTGATAGCGAGAGCTCCTCTTGCTCTAGTCTGCATTGACAGCATTCCAAGTCAACTAGACACGTTTTTCTGTCATTTCACGTGCACACAACTTAGGACTCATTTCCGCACGTTTGAAATTTCACGTAGATTAGCGACTTTTACTAACAAAATGCTGATTTCAGATTTTGGGTTCAAGTGTTCGAAGTTATCACTAGATTTCAGGGTAAAGAATGTTACAGTTCCTGATTTTTGAAATTATTAACTCTTGAACGTGCTTGTATTGCATGTATTTTTCGACCAGCAGAGCTCTGAACACACACCGCAAACCATGGCTCCAGAGAACGGGAGCAGCAATGGGACTGCGATGGGGACGCCTGAGTACTTGGCCACTCAGCCCAAGCTGAGTAAACAGCACTCCCGAAGATCGCTGGCCTCGTTTATCAGACACGGGCAGCCCAACATAGTGAGAGCCACCTTTGATAAGATGAAGAAGATGAATTGGCAGCAGAAACTGTCCATGACCATCGTGGCCATTCTGTGGCGGAGCGGCAAGCTGCTCAAACTACTCGGCTTCATCGTCGAGTGGACGCTCAATTTATGGCTCCTCAACAACGGCCTTCTGCGACTTCTCTGGAAACTCTTAATCTTCAAGTGGGGTGCGTACTTCGTTTCATTTCTAAGCCACTTCGTATTTCTTTCAAGATCTCTCATGGCAATCTCTTCATAAATGAGGTAGAGGATAGGATTTTCATCACAATTACCAAGCAATGGAGGAGTTTGGTTTCACTGGGAGATCACTCAATAGAGCTCACTGGAGAGGGTTAGGAGCCAAATTCTGTTGAGATCAAAGTGTTCTCTTACTCAATCTATTTGATGATTTCGCATGCAATCATGCAAACACTGGGAGGTCATGTAGACTACTATTGAAAGGACAGTACAAAATACCTGATTTCCGTTCAAGAATAAGTGGTTATAGGCATTATCAGCCGAGTCAAGGTTTAGGGTTCAAGTGTTCGAAGTCATGACTAGATTTCAGGCTGATTGAAGGCAAACCAAGGAAAACTCTGTTGAGATCAATTGTTTTCCCACGCAATGTATTGGATGATTTCTTCTGCGATCATTCAAACACTGGGAGGTCATGTAGACTACTATTGAAGGGATAGTAGGAAAAAACCGATTTTGATTTAAAGATGAGTGGCCATAGCCGTTATTAGCCAAGTCATGTTACACCCAACGGTTGCAAATTGAAAGCTATCAAATTTTGATACGAAAATTTGAGTTGCTGTTAGTATAGGAGGTGGAATCAGGATCCTAAGGGTTTTAGTATCCTCTACCTTGCACCAGTGGAGATTGGATTATTGGCTTTGACCTCAGGGTAGGAGGCTTTGCATTTACAAGAGCTACATTTTTGTTGAATGTGAGAAAGTTTGAGTAGAACCTTACTCAAAGAGTGAGCCAGTGCTACATAGACTGAGCCTCTCTTAACGTAGCTGTAGTTTCTTTTCTAAAACTAATAGTCGGAGGTGATTTCCATGTGCAGATGAAGTGGTTATTCCCAAACAAGGCACGGAAACGTATCTGAGCTTGATTGGGCAACTGGATCGCCGATCCACCTTGTTTGTGGACACCTCCCAATCGGCACAAGCGAACAGCACCACAGCCAACACGGAGGTGTTCCCATCCGAAAATATGGGCGCTCGCTCCACCGCCGACGTGTGCATCATGGCAGCCAAGCTCGCCTACGAAAATCCAGCGGTGGTGGAGAAGACCGTCGTCAACGACTGGAAGATGCACTTCGTCAAGTTCTACAATTGCTGGAACGGTAAACTAATTGTCCTAACCCACACATCATTTCTTGTTAGAGTTTCCTTGTTGTGCCAAGTCTCTAACACAAGAGAAATCCAAAATGTCCATCTATGGAATTTTTGAAGAATTTCATGATCAAATGTCCAGTGGTCCAGTGATGATAGAATAGGATTACACTAAGAATGGAATTTGGACACAAAAGGACAATTGTCCAATTTCCATTTTGGATTTCTCCTGTGTGAATTGACATGAAAGGAACCACTCTCACCTTGTTTTGCAAACCTGACCGCAACGAGCCATTGTCTTCACTTGTGAGAGAATGTCAGCTTTTGATTTCACTTGCATTGTTTTGATATGACATGGCCTTTGCTCTAAATAGATATTGGTAGGCATTGCATGCTCTCAAACGATGCCATGCCACTGGTTCCCGAGAGCGTTGAGTCGATTTAGTAATTGTCTACTGGTAGCTCTAAATTGTTTGAATTCGAATTTCACCGAATTCACGTAGTAGACTGATTTCTACGCTTTCCATTGCTCTGCACGTTGTCCAAAACCTTGATCGACAGTATGTGAATGCTATGGTCTTCATTTCTGATCATGGTGTTGCAATGGGGTGCTTGTTTTTCAGATTACCAACAGATGTGGAACACGCAGGCCTTCGTGGTCATGGACAAGTCCCACGACGCCAACGCCGTCGTCGTCTCCTTTCGCGGCACGGAGCCTTTCAACGCCTACGACTGGAGCACCGACCTGGACTTCAGCTGGGTGAAGCTCGAAGGCCTCGGCGGCGTCCACTTAGGCTTCCTCGAAGCCCTCGGCTTGGCCACTCGCGACTCCGTCGACACCTTCGTAAACCTCCGCAACCACGCCATCACCACAAGACAACAAATGGAGCGAACCGAGCACAAAGAAGCCCTGGCTTCCCCCACAGTCCCCCCCAGCCCCCACCACAAAACAAAACACGAGATTATCAACGCCATGGCCACTTCAGGCCTTCCTGATCACATCATCAACGACGACAACAAGCTCCTCGCCTACGACGACATCACAAAACAAGTCGCACTACTTCTCCACGACAACCCAAAAGCCAAGCTTTTCATCACGGGACACAGCCTTGGGGGTGCTCTTGCTGCTTTGTACGCCACCATGCTAAATTACACTGGTGAGACTGAGATTGCAAGTAAGATTGGTGCTGTGTATACATTCGGGCAGCCAAGAGTTGGAGACGCAGACTTCGCAGAGTACGCTTCTGAGCATCTCGCAGGGAAGTACTTCCGAGTAGTCTACTGCAACGACCTGGTGCCTCGAGTACCTTTTGACAACGAATTGTTTGCGTTCAAGCACTTCGGGAACTGTGACTATTTCAACAGCGTCTACGATGGATTCATGCTCTCCGAGGAGCCCAACCCGAACTTCTTTGGGATTTCGAGGTTGCTTACTATGCACTTAAATGCTATGTGGGAGCTTCTGCAAGGGGTGGTGTTGCTTGCGTCCCAGCATGGCGAAGGGTTCAGAGAGAATGAGCTCGGGATGATTGCGAGGATTGCGGGGGTGTTCTTGCCTGGAGTGGCGGCCCATAATCCTTGTAACTATGTGAACTCGGTGAGATTGGGGCCACTGCCGCTGGCTGTGAGGCTCAAAGGAGATATTGCGGATCTGGCGGAGGAGCTGCATCTTATGCAGGATAATCTGAAAGATATTGTTTATATTCTTTGTACCAATCTGCCGCAACTTCCTGGGATGGACGTTGTTAGGTTTGCAGCGCAGAAGCTCTTCCGGTGAGCAACGTCGGTAGCGAGGTTTAGTCACGCCCTACATTCGATTGAGCAGCTTTTGTAGCAACCTGATAAAGATGTCACGTCTTGCAATGCATCTTTCAGTTTATAGCCCTGTCTGGTTGGAAAATGTTTAGACATCTTTCGTTCAGCATGTATAGAATTGGTGAGTGGAAGGTGGAAGCTCGGGGTTGAAATCTACCGACGGCAGAGGGGGACGAATGTCGTGTAATATAATGGTTACTTTTAGTTTCGGATTAGCGTAAACTTCAGATGGTTTTCACTGTAACTTGTGCTTGAATTAGCTAGCGAGCTGGGACATCATGGTCAGACTTTACCACAAAGTTGACGTGATAGAGTCTCCCTACCTTTTTCCTCAGTTATATTCAATTGAGCAAGTTTTGTAGTACCCTGAAGAAGATCTCGTGTCTTTCAATGCATCTTTCATCGTTTAACCCTGTCTGCTTGGAAATTGTTATGCATCTTTCATTCAGTATGCAAAGAATTGGTGGTTTGAAGATGGAATCTTGCGTTCGGAATCTACCGACTATCAGGGAAGAGGATGCAGCATGTTGTGTGATATCCTCCTATTAAATTAGGTTGTTTGTTTGTTTGTTACAGTCAGATCTCCCGGACCGTGTGTCTTCCATTCACATGTTTGGTATTGTTGAAAAGTCCTTGGCGAGGAAAGGAGCATGAGCTTGGTTTTGTGGCATTCCAACCTATCGCATGAAAGTTATTGAATTTCAAAGTTTTTATGAAATAAAAAAATAAAAAAATAATTTTTTCTTTTGTTTTGACCGTGGCTATGGGGCACACTAGTACTAATTACTTTAATTTCGGATTAGCATTAACCCTAGACCACTCCGATGTCCATTTTTTGGATGATGAACAGATTGAAGTTTTTGTTTTTGTCTCATTCTTGTTGGGATGAAAGTCATCTTAATTTTTGGTGATACTTTATTAAGTTCTTGTCTTATCTAATGGTTGGATTTGGTCTTACTAGAATACAAATTTTTCTAAAATTACAAATGCAAAAGTGTGTCAAGTGGTCAAATTGCATTGACTCTAGTTCTAAACTAGATTAGCAAAAATGAGGTCCTAGATGTAAAGAACACAAAAATTTCAAAAAATCACCATGTCAAGAGAACCACAATCTGAATCCATTCCAATAAGTTCTGCTCAAAAAATGATAATATTTTGCTTGTAATCAAATTTTAAAGAAATTTTTGAAATTTCCCTTTCCAAATTTATAGAAAAATATTGGTGATAGTATTGGTGAATCTAACCATACAGATGGAATCTAAAATTCAAAATCTACAACTTTGAATTCCTTTGTATATCACTTCTAAAATATTCTTCCAAATAGCACTTTGTAATGATTTTCTCCAAATCATCAATTCCGGAGAAGAGTCCAGACGTTCCAGGGTTAAACTTCATATGCTTTTCATCGTACCATGAACTTGAATTTGCTAGCTGGGACATTGTGGTCAATTCTTTTGCGTTCTAAATTTATTAAGCTTGAATTGAAGCAAACCAATGCTAATCGCCAGGTATGGCGAGAAGATGGGAACCTCTTTGAATGCAGTGGCCGTGGAAAACCCTGTCTGCGTGGAAAAGTTGGGTGCAATTTGTAGTTTTTGTATAGATCGGTAGAGAGTTCTGAAGACACCACTAGGGTACAAGAGCCAAATCAATGGAGATCGAATGTTTATCAATATGTACTAGGGTGCCCCGTGCCGTTGCCATGGTCAAAACAAAAGAAAAATAATTTTTTAATTTGTTTAATTCATAAAAACTTCAAAATTCAATAACTTTCATGCCTTAGGTCGGAACACCACGGAACCAAGACCATGCACCCCTCCTCGCTAAGGGCTTTCCGACAATACCAAACACACAAACGGAAGACACATGGTGCCAGAGATCTCAACATAGCAAACAAAACAAAACAAATAGCCTAATTTAATAGTGTCTAGTGTACCCCGTGCCGTTTAACAAAAATAGACACAAATAAAATCCCTAGAGGAGCGTGGAATTTTATTTGTGGCAATTTAATGGTGTCTAGTGTGCCCCATGCCATTGCCAAAGTTAGAAAAAAGAAAAAGAATTTTTTTAATATTTAAAATTTCATAACAACTTTGAAATTGAATAACTTTCATGCCTTAGTCAAAACGCCACAAAACCAAGCCTATGCAACCCTCTTTGCTGAGGGCTTTCCAACGATACCAAACACACAAACAAGAGATGCATGGTCTAGGAGATCTCAACATAACAAACAAAACAAACAAATAAACAACCTAATTTAATAGAATGATGATGATTTCTTTTGTTTGGAGGTTGTTAGACTACTTTATTGACCTAGATCACACAAAGGCAAAGAACAAGAGCATAAGCTTAACTAAAGAGGTGTTTCTCAAGTTTTGCTAACTTTGATCTCTTGAAACTTACGTAGACCTCTTTAATCCTAGAAAGATGTATCCTTGACCAAGGTAGTCACTAAAGTACTCCAATTATTGAATCAATAGGTGCATTCTTTATTTCTATAGTTAACAATGAAGTCATTTATCGGACCTTTTAGGCCCACATCATCTTTATAGGGTTAATGTTGCAACCAAAGCACCCAACTAGGTTTCTATGTAAGTAAATATATGGTATCTTATAAAATTACAACAATAGTATTGTAAAAGTGACATTAAAGAAGTAATCCACTTGTAAAAGTCCAAAAAATGGTCTAAATTTTGCTCACACACTTGTTGTTTGAATGTAACTTCCTATTGTAGGAAGCAAAGAGTTTGATAGTGAGAGTGAAGTTGAACTAGAATGCATTAGGTGATACGGAAAAGTTACTCAATCAAAGTACTTCTTCTGAACAAACTATCAATCTTGAAAGGCCAATCAACCTAGTAATTCCTAAGTGTAGAGTTTTGCCAAAGATAAATTAGAACCTTACAAACAACTTTGAAACAATATTTTTGACTCCCCAATTACCCAAGACAACTTTTGCCTTAAGTTACCCTTTCTATCCTATTACAAAACCAAGCCCTCTAGTTTCTCAGCTAAAATGCACACATATTGAACATGAAAACCTTAGATTGATTTCAAATACACCTCTGATTGGCACACTGAAAGTCATAATTTATTCATACAAATACGTGCGTAAAACAAAATCTAGAATTCTCTTTCAATTGCCAACAAGACCCAACAAAAAACTCAGATAGTTTTATAGAAAGATTCATGCTCCAATGCTTCTTTTGTGGACACTTTTTGGTGCGCTTACCTCCGATGCTTCGCTTGTTAGTACTCCACTCACGAAACGAATTCCGTTACAACTCTTTCCATACGTTTGTGTGATGAGCACAATGACGGAAAACTCTTTCGAGCACAGGCTACGCTTCCGTAGCTCCAGTAGCCCAGCCGGCTTCACTTTCATGATGCCTCCTGTAAAGAGACTCCCGAACACCTTCAAAATGGGCGGAGCATGAAGCATTTGCATCAACTGCGTCATCCTTACGAACTTCTTCGGCTTTTTTTGCACGAAATTGATTCATCTGTAAAGATTCCAATGCAGTAAACAATGTACAGAATCCGCAGAACATTACTGAGTAGCAGTTTTTAATCATTTCATTTACTTGATACCCATGGAGCATGGTAGGAGAGGAATGACTAGGTGTGAAGCTCTTCAAAATGGGATTATGGCACAATAGTAGTCCCACCCAAAAATCTTCATTTCTAACTATTTTTGCTTTTTGCCTTTGTCCACCTCAGCATAAATTAATTCAAAACATTGTACAAAATTTGGATGAAAACATGGAGTGATTAAGCTAGTCACATTGCTGAAGTATAGACAAAGAAATTGTTTTTCTTAGAGTTTTTTAATGTAGCTCATTTGTTTTATACAACTCCCACAACAACCTATTGAATGGCCATCCACCCATGAGATTTCAGTTCAAATTGAATTAAATACAAAACATAAACAACTTTTAAGTTGCATTTTCAACAGTTACTAAGGTAAAACTCTACCTTAATCTTGAGAGTCAAAGACCTATCACCAAGATACTTTGTCAAAACTAATATAATTTTTGGCCCAATAGATTCACTCTCATTTCTACAATGATCTAAAAAGTCATCCACCAACCACTTTTTGTTCTCAATGTCTTCATAAGGTTAAATCATTTGAAAAAGTTTTGGGCTTTGTTTCTATATGAAACTATTGAAATTGTTATTAGATTTTATTGGGAGGCAAATGGAAATTTTTCATTATTATTCTATGCAGTTTTTAGACAATGTATAAATGAATTATAAATTTTTGAAATATTGAAAACAAGTATACCCAAAATCAATCCTAAGTTTTCAAGAATGAAAATCCATAATCATTCCTAGAATTTCATAGATAAAGCCCATATGTTTAGGTAAGAATTTATTTGGTTGATTTTAAAAGGGGTTGCCATTAGAACAATAAATGCAAGAGTTTGATTTCAAAGTCAAGTCTCTAATAATTGTATTGTTACTATCATGAGTCATTTTTTCATTCTTATTAAGAATTATAATTTTATTATTCTGAAATATAGTTATTTACATAGCCATGTTTACCACAACTTAACTTCACACTCTATATAGAATGGATCTTTATATTCTAAACTTCACTAATTCGTACAATATACTACCTTGATGCCCTTTTAATCCCTAAAGTCCTAAAAGACCTTTTTTCATCAAAAGAATATTCAAAATTGTCAGTTCTTTTGGAATAAGAGATTTTATTTCATTTTAATTTATTCGCATTTTCAAACATTGGATCTTGCATTGGGCTAGCATACAAATGTGTAGAAAACATTTCAAATACTTTGACAATGAGGATTGCAAGATATTTGTGTTTAAAGTTGAAAAAATAAGATTTTTAGCACCTTATGTGACTAGATTATAAGACTTTGAATCTCTATAATATAAAGTTTTTGCACTACAAATATAAAATTAAAAAAAAAATGATATTGAAGAATTGAGTTGAAAATTTAAGGGGAACTTTTTAGAAATAACACCTTAATTTTATTCTTTAAAAGATTGTTTAGTAGAAATAGGTACAAAATTGAAGGAAAAACTAAATCATCAACAACTATATGATAGAATTAAAATACACAAATCTTGAAGGTGAGGCTGTTCTAGCAAGCATACTAAACTTTGTAGAGCATCTTTTTTTAAACATTTTGAAAATTGAGTTCAAAAACAAATCTAATGCATTGTTTTCTCAAAAAGATGCAATGATTGCCCATAAGACAAATACTTCCCTAACTCTAACATCACTAGTCAAAATGGAATGAATCAAAGCTTTGTTGATGTAAACAAAAATATACAAGAACTAATAATAAAGTTACATTTTGTGCTTATATTAACACATGTAATTACTCTAAATGTTTTTATTTTTTATTATTTGCCTTATATAGTGTAAATGTAGGTAGTTTGTTGAATAGTTTTAATATTTGTAAAGGTTAATACTCTACTTGTTAGATAGATCTAAAAGGTCTAATAACAAAAGATATGAATAGTGGCCAATCGACTTGGTGATTGTTCACAATAGTTGTCTAGTTGATTAAATGTAGCCAAAACAATGTCATTTTTATCTATCTCTCTTTTTCTCATTTGTTTTCTTTCTCCAAATTTCTTTAGAAATCAAGTTGTCTTCAAGTTTCCTTGAAGTTTTCTTTATAATGCTTGATTGTGTTCTTATATTCTTTTTATTAGCTAGTGATTAGCTTTAGACTTTGTCAATTTGTCAATTGGCAAATGATTGGATTTGTAAATAATAATTTATTAATTTTCTTTCCTAATCCAATACGAAATTCCCTTTGAATGAACCTTTACTACTATACTACGATAAAAATAACAACTCTAGTGGTGGTATTAATTTTTCACACAACAGCATAACTTTTGCTTCAAGGCAATGATTGAAATAAAAAAAATTCTATTCCCACAAAGGTAATGTGTTTTGTATCTCAACGCAACGTTTCAAGAAATCACAACGAAAATTGGGACGATAGGAGCCTAACCGAAATCCATTTTGTCCCCGTCAGCAACAGTGGGATTTGAATGTTAAATAGCTCGAAAATGGGCTAAAAATGGGCTAAAAATAAGCTAAAAATGTTTCGGACGAAAAAGAGGCGAATGGCATCACCGACTCAACAATTGCATTTGCAAAGTACTGCTAAATTTCGGCATTGTCATCAAGTGATTCCTTTGACACCCAGTAATTCTCCCTGGCAAATGGTACCGACATCTACTACCGTATACAGCATGAAATTTACACACCCTTGTGAAAAAGGGCGACACATTCAATCCTAATTAATACAACTACAAAATTGTAGCACCGAAATTTGCACTCACATCTACCTAACCTGACATCAACTCGTCAAATATCTACAGCAGCAGCAACATGCTTCGTTTGATTTGCCTGAAAGAAACAACGAAATTGCCCCAAAGTTCCAGCTCGGGATTCAAGAGAACCGTGCCCCTTTCTCTGGCTATAATCAGAAGAGAATTTTTAACCCAAACCCTTCTCCTCATTCTAAACCCTGTAGTCAATAAAAAGTATTGATCTTGACATTCTAGATTGAGACATTCTTGCTTAAGTAGAAATTGGCATTCTGTCAGATAAAGCTCTCAAGCCACACAGAGCTCAAGCACTTGTGTAAAATCCATAATTCAAGGGGTGAGGGAATTGGGAGAGAATTTGAGAAACGTATGCAATCGCTGTGACATCTTCATGGATCCTTCACAGCGGACCTGGACGCCAAGCATGAGAAGAAACACGAAAGCAAGGATTGTGGTGGTGATCACTACGATCCGGATTATGGTGGTAGACAAACCGGGCTTCTTCAAAACCTTGTGCATCACCAAGTCATCCGCCTTCTCATCGAACGTGCACTCCAGCGGTCCTAACATCTTCATGACATATATCCGTCTTGATAAAACCTAATTGAACCACAAAAGAAAACTTTGGTTTCAAACCAGAAGCACAAAACAACGTTCCTGAGAACCTTTCTAAGTGACTTCTTAACTGGCACGAAAAGAAATCTCTGACACATGAAGAGGAATCCCTAACACATGAAAAGGAAAAGGATCCTTGACACGTGAAGAGGAATCCCTAACACGCGAAAAGGAAAAGGATCCTCGACACGTGAAGAGGAATCACTAGCACATGACAAGGAGACCTTGACACATGCAAAAGAATCCTTATTCATGTAGCACGGATGTTTTGCGATGTTGAGATCACTTTGAACAAGTGAGAGCTCCTGAAATCAATGAGCCGTTGTCTTCAAGTGAGAACGCCTAAGGTCTAATTTGACTGGATTTGCTCTGATTTGGCATGGCTATGCAATAAACTCCCTGTTGCCAACATTCTCAAAATATATCATGCCACTGCTACTCAAGAATGTTATGAAGGCAAAAGGGAGAGCAACAAGCAAGCATATGGAAGAAATCTACTCATGTCAGAATACATTTCCTGCAATTTCAACAGCAGAACCTCAAGACAAGCAGAAATTCCTGAAAACACTTGAAACAAGGTTTGAAAACTACTGACTGACCTCCAGGGCCAAGAGGAGCGATTCGATTCGGGCTCGCACGCTCCACCAAGTCGCAACCCGCTGGACGAGGGGGACGAGAAGAACAAGCGATGCCAGGAACGACAAGTAGAAGCAAATCCACCAATTCTCGCACGTCAAGAGCTGCGCTTGCGACAGAGTGGTGAGCAGCACGCCCTCCACCACGAAGAACACCCACAGTAGATGCCACACCTCTTTCTTCGCAAATCTAGCCACCTCCCTCCCGCGCTTCACTCGTTTCAGCAGTCCGCTGGAACTTCGCTCCCAATCTTCGTACGCCAGTCTCAACTCCGGGTAATCACCGCTATAAAGCTCCAGCATGTGCTCCCTTCGAACGCGCGCTTGTAGGCAGTCCTCCACATCAGGATCCTCCACATCTTCCACATCATCGGGATCCGATTGCCCGAGTTTATGGTAATAATTTCGGCTCTTCTCCATCGCCAGAACGTCTTCACAATCCTTTCAATTCCATTCGATGACGTCCAAGGCAAGCGTTCCCCTCCAAACTCGAAACCCTAGTTTCAGCCACAGGACGACGACTCAGTCGATTGTCGTAGTGCTTATCTTCACGGTACTTCATGTTGCTTTCGGTTCTGAGACGCAATCGTTGAGAAGACGTACCGACTTATCAAAATTGGAAAAGAATTGGCAACCGGCTTCACTTTTATTAGTCCCGAGTTGCACGACAACTGAGGCAGAGGTGCAGGAACTTGGAAAAAGCTAAATCGGACCAAATGTGGACCATGAATCCTGCGCCTTGCCCCCGTACGACATTATCGCCCGGCCAGAATCAATGACAGTGGGACCATTCCGCGAATAAGGCAAACCACAGAATCAAAACAAAACTCCGACTAACTTACTTTTGAATTAAGGTATGTGACGAATCCTCGTTCATGCATGAAAGCAGAAATCTCAAGTTCAAATGCTTTTAATATAAAAATTCGTACCAATTGTGTTGTGCGGGGAGTTCGGTTGGTGGTGATCGACATGGTGATCTCCGACTGTTGTAGCAAATTGAGTGCTGCTCTGTTGCGAATTGTACCAAACTCTGTTGCGACTTGTACCCACCACCATTTGTCGTCAGCTACTTACCAAACCATATCTGGGGCGCTCTAAAATCTTCGACAGATGGCGAATTGCGAGACAATTTCGAAGTTGCGTTGAAGATTCGTCCGACATTCCTCGTGGAGAAGTGGAATCTTCACAGAAGCTTTGGGCCTAAGTATACTGGCCTCGGGTTAAGGGTGGCGTAGCGTGACTGTATTGAACAGTACAGTACAGTAGTTAGTTGTTAGTACCATCTCAAAGCCGTTAGCCCCAGAAGAACACTAAGTGTCCGATGGATGACTTCGCCTCATACTACACTACAGTAGGTTCAGTTTGAAACAAACATCTTTTCATCCAATATTTTTTTTAGAGAGTTGTTGGAGTAGGTTTTCAGTGAAAATTTCCTCATTATAGTATTACTAACTTTTCTAAAGAAGAAGCTGCTTAATCCTTAAAGGGCGAGTTGGTCACCATGCAAAATGATTCTTTTTTGACACCATGTAAATTGTTGGCTTAAGAAAATGAAAAAGTATTCATTTGAAGTCAAAGTACTCTCACAAAATTTCAAAGATAAATAGTTGCACTTATGTCCTACACATGGAGAGATTCTTTGTCATTCATTAGTGGAAAAATCGTTCGCAACATCATTTATGGGTCAATCCACAATCACCTTTCTAGTATATTTTGGTCATTTTTTGCTATGTACACTTGATGTGAATTTTAGCCATAAAAATGATATTTTTTAAATTTGAGTCAAACTAGTGAAATGAAGCTCATTAAGTTCAATTTCTACTATAATTGGAAATTTTGAAAGATTCATAAATCTCAATATTTCATAACAATATGAACTTTGGGCCAACAACCACGATTTGTTGATTATCTAATTTTAGAGTGACACAATAATTCTAGTTTATACTATGATATTATATACTATAATATATGTCTATGTTGAAAATTTAGATTTTTTGAAATCTTAATGTGTGATTGATATGAATTTTCTTCAGTATTTAAAATTAGTCTTTGAAAATTGAAAATTTTATGACTTTTAGAAGAAATATGTCTTCATTTCTAAAAAAAAATAAACATACAAATTTTCATTCAAATCTAGTGGCAAAATAGCAACAAATATAGTGATGGGTAGCATGTGAGACTTGAAATCAATAGTCATGGGCCTGACCTTCTAAGGTGAAGGTTCATACCACACTAAATGTGACTTTCATGTAATTAAAAAGTCATACTAACTTCATATAATATTCATAAGACATTGCACTAGACACCACTTTTATAGAATTAAAACTTCATACGACATTCATATGAATTTCATTACCGTACTAAATGCAATTTTTATATGAACTTTATTTTTTACACGAGTGGAATGGAATTTCATTGCATTTTTATATGACTTCCATATGAATTGAAATTTCAGAAAATTTAAATACAATTACAACTTGAATAACATTCAAAGGTTAAGACATTAGAAGACTTGCACGGATGCAAGGCTCTCCGAACCCTCTTTATTTTGAGTATACTTTGCAAAAGTTCAAAAGTTCAAAAAATTACAGAAAATTGTAACTTTTGGATGTTATTCAAGTTGTAATTGTATTTAAAGTTACTGAAATTTCAATTTACATGAAAATCACATCTATTATGGTATTGAATGTCATATGCAATTTTAATTCTATAAAAGTGGTGTCTAGTGCAGCATGGACCTTATACACATTAAATAATGTCATATGAAAGTCATATGACAAGGACAAGGGTTTTTTCAATTTTTTGAGATGACACTTACATCTTATCACTATAGCACCTAGTAAAGTAGACAAGACTATTATCACCTTGATTTGCAATCTAAATATCTTGGAACCAACTCCAAGAGGGGTCAATATTTTTCAGAGGTATACACTTGTTTTACGAATCAAACCATAGTAGAATAATAATTTCTTGAGAAAAATTGTTATTTTTGTGAATTTTTGAAGTAACCTACTCTAAAATTACAAAACTGCCAACAAAGTGGAGTTTTAAATGTCCCATAAACAACCCATAACCATCTTAAGTATTCACCAATAAAGGATTGACATGTCATCCCTTGTAGGCATTAAATAATTCACTTATTTAGTCAAAAAAAATGAATGAATTTAGATGAGTTTTTTACATGAAATTGGGGTGAGAAGTAAGGGATAGAGTTGGGCTATGAATGGACTGGGTTGTGAACAGACTACCATATTCCGATTGAGCACCTTATGTCAAGATTAGAGCAAGTTGCTTGATTTTTTTTGTAGCTTGATGTATACCTTGACCCTTGAACATCAAGGCGGACGTTTTGTGCCCTATGGATGACTTAAAAGTGCAACTATTCATCCTCAAAATTTCTTTTGAAAAGGAAAGATCTTCTAGAGTAGTTTGACTTGCAATGACTACTTCTGCAATTTTGGAGGCTAGTGATTCACATGGTAATAGAAAAGGATGATTTTGAGGGTCACCCCTTTGGCATTTAAAGGTTAAATCAAGATCTGTTTATCGTTTAGGGGGGTCTGCTGGAATTTTTGTTTGCCTTGTTGTTAGTGTAGCAGTCTTGGTGATTGTATATAACTTGTGCTTTGTAGCATTGTGTTAGAGCTGACATGGTTTGTAAGGTGGACAATGTTTTGAAAGGGTTCTATGGAGGGTGCGGATGAAGGTAATTTGGATGATGAGTTGATGTGAGTGTGTCATCGTTTTGACCCTGAAACTTGAAACTTGGGTCTGAAACAGTGATGTGTAAGTTAACTATGTAATGCTACCGCAGACATTAAGTGTTTGTTGGATGATAGAGAATTCTCTTGTATAGGATAGAAGTGCAACTATTCATCCTCAAAGTTTTGTTGTAAAAAGAAAACATCTTTTACAATAGTTTGACTTCCAATGAATATTTTTTCATTTTTTTAAGCGATGAATTTTTATGATATTAGAAAATGATGATTTCTTTAGAGAATCAATCCATCTTTACAAGGTTAATATAAATCATCTTTACCTTATATGTTTTATATGGCCACAAAAGAAGAATGTTCTAAATCAATAAAACAAGAAAACGGATACATGTGTACCAAAGTCTAACATGATAAGATAGGAGGCTCATAAGTAGACCATATAAGGGAAAATAGGGATTTGTAGACAACTGAGTGCAGCCAAACTTTAATAAAAAATTTTGACAAAAAGAGAAATGAAGAATACATCACTGGCAACACTAGTAGAAAACTACATTCGAAACCTAAATGACATTCCAATGTAGAATTTTACATTGAAAACTAGGAATTCAACAAAACCAATGTCATGCATTTTTTTGGTTTCTAACACGATTTCCTTCTAGTGCAAATTTTGGAAATTTTCCAATACAACATGTATTAACTAGGAATTTCCAAACTGAAAGATCCATAGGTCACTATTCATGATTATAGACAAGAAATGAAATAAATTTAAAAATGTTTTTTAATTGCACAAGTGAGTCCAAATGTGATAGAACAGTGAGTCCCAATACACTTCTAATTTATACAAGCGATAGAGTCCCTATTTTCAAAACGTCTTTTAATTACACAAGTGATTCCCAGTACACTTCTATTTTATAATAAATGACTATTTAATAGTTAGTGAAAGTTAGATTGCATTCTCTCTTTAAGCTACTCAAAACTGTAGCAATTTACAATTCATATAAAGCCCATAATGATGCATCTATGACAAAAATGTGTGGCCAAAAAAAGGCTCATCCATTTTGACTTTGTACAATACTATTATGTTATTTTTATAGATTCAATTTAAAATGCCTAAACAAAGTTCAAGTGTCCTATCTTACAAGACAGGATGACCCATTGTTGATCCTTTGGTTATTGCACATTTAATTAGACTTATTACATCCCCAACATTTTTTTGCAAAAGAAAAGAAAATCAAGGAAAATCTTCACATGTATTTCACTAAACTCACCTTTAAAAAAAAGTAAACTAAAAATACATTGTTGGTGATCAAAGCAAAATAGAAAGTGTTGCATTTTAGTCTTAATATGAGGCTATTCTTATTCAATTGGATGCTAATGTGGCTCTCCTAGTTTCATGTATAAATAATTTGGAGTGGGTATAAGCTTGCTTGCTTAGAATGCTCTGCTTCAACTCCCATTAACCCCTAAACACCCAAACTGTGTTTTTTGGCAATATAGAAATTTTGAGTAGCTTACTACAAATGGATTTTTTATTTTTATTTAAAAAAAATTTAACACATCATGTGCCCTAGGAGTATCTTTCAGGTCCAATAATTTTCATAGTTTTTGACTACATGGTTAAGAAGTTATTATATGATATGTACTTTTCATTGCTTGGCGAGCAATCCAGGCAACAAAAAAGATTTCTTTAAAAATTATTTTTTTAAAGAAATTAAAATTTGAAATTGGTTCTTTAGATTTATATATACTTGGAAAGCTTTGAATCATTCCATTTTGATCAATGAGTCAAAATTTATGAGGAGTTTTAGTTTGTGGGAGTTTGTAGGTTGTTATTGAATCTCTATTCTGAGACAAACTTTAAAGTCCTTTGTTTAACTCAATTTTCAATATTTTTGGAAACTTTAAGAAAAAAAATTGGATGTAGATTGTTTATTACAAGGTTACAACCATTGGAATTGGAATTTTTCAAATTCATAAATAAATTGTTAACAATTTAGTATTTCGAATCATTCTCTACTCCTTTCTACTTACTAATTTTTTCCTATATCTTGTACGATCCCAAATCATCTGAAATTTTACATGCATACAACCAACTTGACTTGAAAAATTAATCCAAAGAGTTGCAACCATTTTGGACATTTTTTCATACAAATGTGACCTTCTGAAGTGCAACTGCCCGGATTTTCGCAGGGCCAAGAAAAGGAAATTTGTCGCTTCAAATGCTAATATCTTGCAATCTACACAGTGAAAATTTCTGAAATTTTTTCTACATGTTCTCAAACAAGCTTACTACAAGATTCTATGGTTACATGTGTCCAAAAATGTTTTTTTTTTTAAATTTTGGTACATGTATTAATAATGGCAGTTTGTAAGTAGTTTTGGTGAAAATATAGTCAAAACCATTTAGAGGTTAAGGTGGTGTGTTGTTAAAGCAACCTTTTAAGAGTTGATTGCATTTTGGGGGAAGAAAAATTCCTTGAAAAAACTTTCAGTAAATTTTTGTAGGAAGAAAAATGGAATTGGCATTTAATGCAAGTCATTTCATATTTTTTGGACCTTCTTGGAATTAGTTACAAATTTTTGAAGGTTAAAACCCGTAGTCTCTAGAAGTGATCCCTCCTGAAATTTAAACTTCTGGTACATTAAAGAAAGCAAAATGCCCCTTTGTGTTAGAGATTACTTTTATAGCCAGGTTGCATTTAGAGCACCCTACCTTATGCTTTGTTAGAATTGTTGTTTTGCCTTTGTTGTTGGTAAATTTAGGGTTTTCTTGGACAATGGAGAGAAATTGTGGAACAGGGTGTTAAGGTTGAAGTGCATAACTTACTGATAGTTTGAGATGAGTCATGTTGTTGTTGGGACAAGTCATTTTGTTGTCGATCCAAGTCACAAGGATATTGAACCAAGTCATGAGGATGTTGGCAGCACGTCCTCATTGTAATCCTGAGAGAAAAAACCCAGTCTGGGTGGACTCTTTACAAAAAATAATATGAATTTTCTTTTTAAATCACGGGTATACTGTACATTATAGTGAAGAATCTTTATATTTTAGACTAACTTTTGGTATCATTTCAAGTGTCTCTCCAATTTTTTTAAATGGAAAAATTGGCAATAGGGCTACTCAATTAAAAACATTCAAAATAAATCTAATGTGTGGAAATTTTCATAGTATAATAAGGGTGAAGTAACAAAATGAACTTCACAAATCAGAGTTGGTTCCATTCATCCCTGTACACTTTGTACTGGTTGCAGTTGAGGGTAAGAAAAATGTGAATCATGGTTAGGTATTGTGGCCTCTTTGAGAGCATACAAGTCCAATTTAGAGGCCATGACAGAGGTTCCATTGGCAGGACTAAATCTCAATCACATAGGGGCAAGCAAGGTTGACCGACCGACCAACGCGCCCAAGGTATATCTTTGATTTTGTGCAGCAGACGGAAATATTGAAACATATTTTGCAGTTCTAGGAAATACTCCATAGCAAATGTCTTGCAGATTCAACCAACCGAGTCAAGGGACTATGGTACTCAGCTTCCCACATGCTTCAACCTTGCATAAGGCACCCACACCCAATTGTGATATTTTTTGTCCTCCAACACCTAAAAAAATGAACTTAAGATAGAAGTACCTATTTTGGAAATAGTCGTGGGAGAAACTGAGTTGAATAGGGACAGATGTGGAGAAAATGAGTTTAATGTGTGCAAAAATAAGGATAAGGAAGAACGTGGAAAAAAATTGATTTTTTTCCCTCTAAGAATGAATATTTGATTGAATTTCATTGTAGATTTTTCTTTTGAACCATTTTGATCTCATAGACTCACCTATGTTAGTTACCTTTGGCACTTTTCCCTAAGCCAAGAAGGAAGAGAGATGAATGAACAAAAAGGTACAAACAATGATTCTTTTTCAGTAAATAGTGCAGTCAAATGTTATTTACCATAGGGCACCCTACGCAACCATCATGGGGGCCTATCTGAAATAGTATCTTCTACCATAAATGAATATTTCTATGATTCAATACCATGACAATTCTTCAGAAGTACTTATCAATGAGAGGTGAGACATTTTCGTGCTTCAAAGGTGTCCATTCAAGGTGAATGTACTAGTAGTAAGCATAGGGTACCCTATGTTGTCAACATTGAAAATTTTTAAAATAATACTAGAGTGTTGGAAAATTATTAAACTATTTGAGTTGTATTGCCCTTCAATTTGCTAATAGTCTCATTAAATGTTTTGGGTCATTTGACCAATGAGATAGTGGGACCAAGTAAGTGTTGTATTTATGTATTTCTACTTTGTTGTAAAATACAATGTATGAAAAGAATCTATGAGGACCTCTTAACAACTATTATTTATTACTATGATCTTTAACTCTTAAATGTCCGTAGTTTATTTGGATGATTTTGATTGAGCAATTGACTTTTAATTTGGTTTCCTTGATGTTTCAAACAATATCCTTGATGAAAATTACAAAATTTTATAGCATATATAGTATTTAATATTAATTTTAATTTTTTCTCTCCCATTTCAAAAAATTGCACAAGAGTAAGTATCATGAAAATGAGAAGGAATTATTTTTGAAACTTCAAAAGTTTAGATTGCAAGATTATAAATAGCATAAAAAGTTTAAGATAAAAAAATAGTTTCAAACTTCGTTGACAAGATCCGTAAACCTTGACTTTTCTTGGAATGATAATTTTATACTGAATTCTAAATCCTAATTCAACTTTGCTTTATACTGAAAATCTAGTTTGATGAATACAAGGGAGTATTATTTGAAAAAAATAACAAGAAATGATGTTAGGAAAGCTTTCCAATATTGAATTTACTCTAAATTATACAAAATATCTATACTCAACTAATTGAAACCATAAAACAATATGAAAGACTAGGAAGTGGTGATTTCATCCAACATTTCAAAAACTTTGGCACTTTCTACAATTAATTAGTGACCATCAGAATTTGCAATAGTGTGGTGCTTGCCTAAGTCTAAAATCACTATATCATAGCATTTCTAGTATTTCAATGGGAAAAAGACAAGCCATAGGCCTCAATCAGGCTCAAAATTGCAAATGCACTCCAAGGTTGAATCTCTCTCTATTCATGCACATGGTCTCATAATACCACTATTCAACTATGGCATTGGATCTACTCCCTTCCTACAATGACTATTTGGCAAAGGCTTGGGTAGAATATTGAGAATTTTCTTAAAGTTTGAGAATCTATAAGTTTTTGAATTTAATTTCTTCACCTCTCTAATTTTTTATTCATTCTATACTAAGATTACAAAATGAAAGCTTTGAGGGCACAAGTTCTTACTTCAAGGAGATTGATGATGGAAGATGATCACGAGGATGAATCTAAAGTAGAAGCACCTAAATGTGACACTTATTTTGAATTTGTAGATCTTGAGGATAGCTACAAAATATAATGATGTGAATTTGTTAGGAAATAGATTAGGAAACCAAAAAAATTTGTTTTGTATTTTTTTGAGCTTGTATGAATATAATACAAATTTTTGAAAACAATTGTGTAAATGCACCTATTGTAGACACTAGACCAACGCCAAAGTGGAAACAAAAACATCCAATAGCAACACA
This sequence comes from Pseudoscleropodium purum, assembly GCA_963969395.1. Lineage (NCBI taxonomy): Eukaryota > Viridiplantae > Streptophyta > Bryopsida > Hypnales > Brachytheciaceae > Pseudoscleropodium > Pseudoscleropodium purum. The sequence goes on from OZ017795.1 coordinate 33,821,653, forward strand.
CTCTAACTTTGAATCCCATGTAGATAATTGGCCACTTCTTTCAAGAATGATAACTTTTTGGAACCTTACTTGTCTATTTAAAAATTCCACATGTCTTTTTTGGATCCACTTGTGCTTGGATTTAGGTTCTTTTCTAGGTGTCCGAAAACAACTAGTATTACATTTAAGTACTTGTATCTTATTTGCTGTGGATTTCAAGGTTGCCAATGACAATGGGAGTGGTTTTAATCTACCTAAAGTTGCAAATGGATCATGACTTGGGAAATCTCCAAATATTTTGAGAAATCATCGATTAATAAATGATTGATTGTATGATGAAGGACTATTTTGCAAAGTCTCAAATGTACAATCCTAGTTTATTTAGTTGGTATTATATGCAAAGTCTTTATTTTTTACCATCATGGAAGAGTTTATATGTGTAACAATTATTTTGGATATAAGTAGGTCTACACATGTGGTTTTTAGTGCTTGTATCCATACTAGGTGATCATAGCAATTCTTCAAATGGTGCCTTATAGTTTGTAGGCGGATGCAAGGGATGAATATTGTAGGATTAATGAGAGTATGGCTATGGAGTCTTTCAAATAGTTTTGCATAGTTGTGAGAGTAGAGTTTGAAGCATATCCTTTACATGAACCTACCTAGACCAATTTCAAAAAACAATTATCCATTAATTTATTGTGATTTGGGTTTCTAGGGCATGGTTGCTTCTTTTCAATTGCTTGCATTATGAGTGTAAGAATTGCCTACTTTCATGGCTAGAAAATTTTGATGATAGGACAAAGAAGAGGTCCATCATCCTATAGATCATTGCTAATGAAGATCTCTACATTTGGCATGTTTTAATTTAGTACTAAAAAATACATACACTTGATCAATCCTTGTTGGTATATAGCATACTAACTCGTGAGGCTTGAGACATTGCATTTTAAGTTGAATTTGTGTGAATGCAATAGATACTACTTACTCACATATGGCATTTTTTCCTTTGTTCTTGTTTTGTGTAGACCATTCACATGTCTTGAGATGAGAAACAAAGTTACTTTACTAAGCACAAGGAGGATTGTGAGAAATAATGTGGAGAAATTAATGTTTTGGAGTCTTGCAAGTCTATTTTGCAATTATTTGGAATCTTTGAATTTTGGTCCATGGAGGTGATATATGACATTATGGTTATACATATATTGCATCTTCGACAACATTCATGATTGTGGAAGATGACTAGTATGATGTTGCAAGGCTAGAAGACATTGTTGCAAAATTGTAAAATGGTGCCTTACCATTTCATAAAGACCTCGCATTTAATGAACTGTTGGCTAGTACTATAGACTATAGAGTTAAAAAAATGCAGATTATCACTATGAGCTAAATAGTTGTGGACTTTGAAAGGGACCAAGGCATAAATAAATAATAGTGGTTTATATTTTCATTCACTAATAATATGAGTTGCATCTATTCAATGCTAGCTAGGCTAATGTTCACATCTTGCAAATTGTATGCATTGTCTACAACATCCGAAACAACTACTATATGTAGTGAAGTAGAGGTCCCATATGCATGATCAAAGTGATCTATTGCCCACCATAAAGTCTACATACATGAGTTCATGTGGTCTAAATGATCCTAATTGTTGTTGGCCTTTGTTGGTCTCTTGGGCATACATTCCACTCATAAATTGGTCCTTTCATTCGAAAATCACCCTCAATCCCCATGCCCTTTCATACTATACTATAATTAGAACCCTAGATTTACTACACATGCAAGAAAAATCTTAAGACTTCTTACAACCAAATTTTACCACTTATAGAACTTTTGAGTGTGGTAGTGACTGTACACTACCATCACCACATTTATCACTATAGTAGTCCAAACATTCTTGAGAGAACCTTCCTCTATGTAAGGTGGAAGAGACCACTCTAGACATTTTTTCCATGTAAGAGAAGATGGCCCCCCCTTATTGCCTCAACCAAGGGTAAATATAAAATTTGCCCCTATATTGTACCATGCAATTTTTTTGTTTCTTCACCTCACCTACCTAATTTGATTCCAAATACCAATTTGAAAATTTGATTATGGGTGGAAAATTTGAAAAATTCCAATGTTTTCCCTAGGGATAAACCATGGGGCAACAAGGGGAGCAATCTTCCCTGGACATTGTATGACATAGTGATTATAGTCACTACGTCCCTCACTAATCCTCCCAAAGTCATTCCAAGGGTGCATGTAAAAAAAAGACCCCTATTTCGTGCCTAAATAATTTATACTTTACAACCCCTTGCTCATTTTGGACCTTTGATTGCAAACATGAATTCAGAATTTGAAAATTTTATCATATGTGGCAAATAAAAAATTTCAGCGTTTCCCTCGGGGATGTCAGTTCACCTCGGCCGTCAGTGACTGCAGTAAGGCCGACAATTGATAGATACAGCCGATCTACAATGCGCGTTGATTTTTGTATTAAAATTCAAAATTTTCAAGATACAAAAATATTTGAAAAATTAGCCGTTGCAATCCTCACCGTTGATGGATCCAAGCCAGTCAGTATAAGAATTCAATTCTATATCCTAAATTCAAATCCCTCATTTGTTTAAAATTAAGAAAAAAAAAATCCTAATCCTAATCCTGCGGTCATGGACCCATCGTGCAGCCGACGGATGCTATTACTAATTTACTATTACCCTCGGCATGTACAAATTACCGTACACGGTGCACCTCAAAATTATATCTACATATAATCATGATTTTCTTACGAGGACAAGGAGTAACCTCCGTAAATAAAAAGGACACGGTGTGCTTCGTAGCACCTTCAACGCGCGCCTTCCTTCGACGAAACCCATAGGCAAAGCCTGTGTTGCGTCGTCGGACATGGCCAAGAAGAAGAAGAAGAGCTCAAGATCGCAAGAGTTTTCGTTCAACTCGTCAGTTCGACAATTTGCAGCCAAGCGAGAGGACGACGTGCCCATAAGAAGCTGTGATCGACTGCTGTGTTGCTTGGCCACTCTCTGGTACGAAACTCCGAATCTCGGCTATGCCCAACTCGTTTTATCTAGCTTGGTGTCCCGGTTTCGTCCTCTCGCAGCCCCAGTTTCTTACAACACGGTTCTCGGCAGAACAACTACTGTGGAGAATATTTCTTGACGCGCTTACGGCTCGGGTTCTTTGTATACTAACCCTCTCAGCGGGGCTATGGACGCATTTGCTCACCATAGGTTTTGAAGCTGTCGGTCCTGGTGAGCTAGATTCTCTGGTGGTGCATGCTATCTTATGAATCTCTTGTAAAATCGATCTTTATTTTTTTTCCTCCGAGTGTCCTCCATCTTTACCGTCAATACGTGTGATTACATACTTCCCGGCAACGATGAACTGGTGGAGGTTAAGTTAGTTCCGGATTCTCCAGGGTTTCAGACTGATGCCGCGACTCATTTAGGTGAGTGAGCAGGACGAATTGGATGTTAGTGGCGAGTTATATACGTGGGCTACTTGGCTAAACATAATCTTTCCAGTTAAGGAACTCGTAGAATGAATTACGTTGCACCTCCTAGTGTAACAGAGCATAGTTACTATTATATGACAATTTATCGAGTCTTATTGCAAGTATAAGTACTAGTGAGACAGACCTAAACAAGAGCCATGGCTGGTGTTGTAACGTTTGTCTGCATGAGCTTTTGCAGTTTGTTTTGTGGCACCAGTGTCCAGGGAGAATTTTGAGTCAACCAGCCAGTATCTAGAGTTGTTATTCATTGATATGTTGCGGATATTCCTTGCCATTTCTCTTGAAATTGGAAATTCTCTTAAGTACATGTCGGTAAGCTATCTGCCTAAGGTTTTCATTTTCATCCGACTCATCTGTACCGATTCTCCTCGCTCTACGTGTGGCACAAGTTGAGTAAAGCCTTGACATGATTCTCAAATCCTTTTGGGAGCTTGATGCTTTTTTGAAAACAAAGTATGAGCAAGCCCCATAGCTTAACCTTGGAAGAACACGGCCCCCATGACCCAGCTACTCACCAAAATACTCAGATTATTGGACCCACGAGGTGCATTCTTTGTTTCTACAGTGAGCAATGAAATCATCCATTGGACACTTTTGGTCCAGGATTAAAGGAGCTTCCTTTGAAGAAACTTCCTAGCTTAAAGGAAGTTCCTTCAAACGAAGTTTATCAATATTATAAAGTGATATTGCTAAGGCGGTACTTTTGGTATTGCTGAGATGTTACTACTAGCTTATCAACACCATTTTTGCTGTGATTATTTTTACCGTATTTCTAAGATGGTATTTTCCATTCATACTACCATTTTAGCATTACCATGTTGGGTACCATCATGCTACCACAAACCTAAGGAAATAGCTGATTATTTACTTATGTTTTCCTCTTCAGTACCTTGAATTCATGATCTAGCAATGACCCCCGGTGCTTCCCCTTGCAGAGCTTACACACACACTTGCACTGAGTCTCCAACTTCGCTGCAATGGTTGCCACCGAAATCAAGAACGGGACGGACGGGAACTTGTCTCTGAAGGAGGGGAATGCCGGCGTGTACCGCGACATCAAGGTCCTTGAGCCGGGTAAGAAGCACATCATCGAGATCGACCCCAACGCCACTTACCGCGAGTACGTGGTGGTGAGCACCCCCAGCGGAAACAAGGTATTCGTCACCTCCGACGACTGCATCGACAACTCGATCATCACGATCGTTGTCAGGGACGGGAAGTACGTGTTCGACGCGGTGCCTCGCGGGGAGGCCACGCCTGCGGACCAGTCTCAAGGGGGGTTCTTTGGCAAGCTTTTGAAGAAGATTTTGCCCGGCAAGAAGTGAAGAATAGACTGGGCTGTTCTTGCGCAGTATTGGGAATATTTTGCAGCTCCAGGACTTGGGAGGGCCTGTGTATCTTGGGATCGCCAAGAGAAGGAAGTGTGCAAAGAAGTTGGAACTGCGTAGAGGTCGAATATCATAATAACAACAATACTAAGGAAAGGACGTTCAGTTACCTATCGTTTCAGTACTTGTAGCTTCTTGTACATCCTGGTTCCTTGGACTGTCAAAATCGTTGGTTCGATTCAAACTGTGGTTCACACAAGTTTCTGACTCATTTGAAATCACTAGCGGTGTTAATTCTGAACTTCTGAACTCTGTAAATTCTGTACAACTGTCAAATAGTTTGCAGCTCCAGAACCTGGAAGGCCCATTATTTCTTGTGAGCCCCAAGAGAAGGAAGCGTGTGAAGAATTTGAACTTCGGAAGGAACGGATATATGTACATAACAATAATACTAAGTAAGGAAACAGTTGTAAATCGTTTTCGTGCTTGTAGCTTCTTTTGCATCCTGGTTTTCTTTGACAGTCGGAATCTCTTGTTAGATTGGAACTGCGGTTCACACACGGTTCCGACTTATTTTGAATCTCTAGTGGTGTAGATTTTGAACTCCCAGAAGTGTCAAATTGTCTCACGCCTTGTAAAGAGTTCGGACTCTGGACTGTTGAGACTTTGACCAGTTCTTTCTGCTGAAAACATTGTACAACTTGGTTTCTTTTATTTATTGCCCAGAAAGAGAGTTTTGAGTGAATTTCTCAGAGAGATCTGCAAACTTTGAATTGCAAGCTTCCGACTTCAGAGTTTCCACAGAAAAGATGAGTCATGCGATGTGAATACTATCGTGATTGGACGTGAAATCATGACAGGGTTGCAGTATAAATTATTGCAAGTTATGGTGGAAAGCGTGTAGCTTTGGATTGTTGCTGCCACGCTTCGTAATTGTCGAAGGAGACGTGGGGTGCACGAAGTTGGCAATGTGCTTGCAATTATGAGGGAACCGAACCCGTGTGCTGATCTTTCTGTTGCTTCCACTTTCTACTTTTTGACCGGACTTCAAGTCTTGCACTGCAGTCTTTTCTTTCCTCTTTTTTCATGTTTCTTTTTTGTTGAAAAATATGAAACAGAGTTTCGATGCACACTAAGCTAGGAGGTCCATAAACCGACCATGTAATAACTGGAACTGATTTTTGGGAGGTGAAACTTCTTCAAATATTTTTCAGTAAATTTTCCTTGAAAGACAAATAGAATTGGCATTAAGTGAAGCCATTTCATATTTTTTGGGAGCTTTGTGGAATTAGTTATGAAACTTTAAAGCTGAAGTGGCTTAGGGCTCTAAAAGCATCCACCTCCTAAAATGCACATTGTTTGTATATGGCTAAAGGCTACCAAAAAAAGCAACATGTACATGCACTGTACGTTTAAGGAGGTGGACGCTTTTAGAACCTATGCATTTTTAGAACCTGTGCACTTTTAGAACCTCCTACCTTAATGTGCTCTGTGACATTGCCATGGTCAAAATAAAAGTAATTTTCTAATTTTTTTTTAATTCATAAAAACTTCCAAATTCAGTAACTTTCACATTGTAGCTCTAAATCCCACAAAATAAAGCCCATGAATCCCTCTTCACTGAGGGCTTTGCAACAATTCCAGGAACATGATTAGAGGATATATATTTTGAGAGATCTTACCATAACAAATAAAACAAAACAATTTAATTTAAGGTATTGTTTTTTTTTTATTTTTGTTCATTGATGGAGTGACCAAGAATGCAATCGAAGGCGAATTTTGTGTAATGATTTTTTATTAGTATTTTGGAAATGAAAGTAAGATTGTTGGCCATTTGTAACAAAACAGAAACAAAATTCTATATAAGTTGGCTAAACTACAATTGCAATTTCATTCTCAATCCAACTTTTTTGTATCCAAGCAATATATTAAAAAAATTAAGTAAATCTGGTGATGATTTGTCCCTAAAGAGAATCATGGTTCCCCTTTATTTAAAGGAAGAATACTTCTAAGCTTTCTTTTTGTGACAATACATTATAGGAATTATATGTGTATAACTTGAACAATGCGTACTTTGGTCAAAGTTGAGTTTGAATCTTTAAAGGGGCTAATTTCCATATTTTTTTATGATTTTAGTATATTTGTATTCAAATTTAGCGTAGTCTCTTGGCCTAACATATTTCAATGTTTTTGAACAAAGATGTTACAAAACATCACATGTTGTAACAAGGTGGAGTAGTCAATTTGTGATCTCCTTTGGGACTTCTAACCATAGAATCTTATACATACCTTGAATGTCTACTATCAACCAATTTTTAGAGTCCAAATTCATTTAGCATTTCTAAGATTATAATATTTTATGTAGTATGATAATTTTTTCCAATTTTTCTATGTAAGGAAGTTTTAACTTTAAAACCATTTAAAAAAATATTTGTTTTCCAAAATTTGAAAATTTTGATATAATATTAGAAAATTGAGTTGGAGATCTATAGAAAAAATGTTCAAGAAAAATAAAATTCACTTTCATCCTTCAAACGATCATTGCATAGAAGGTTGTATGAGATAATAGGAAAAAATAATTTGTAAGTCGAGCAGTACTGCCACTTTTGAAGTGATAGTGATAATATAAAACTATATACAAGCCTAATAGTAGGGTAGTCAAGGAAAGTTTTTTGTACACGAAGCATGTAGCCATTGAACAAAAATCATTTTCAATTCCCTACATAGAAACACTCAATCTTTAAATTCACTTCCTTCCTCCTCGATTGCTTTCTTCGTGCACCAAACCGTAAATTACATTGAAAAATTCCATTTCTCATTTTTTTTCGTTTCATGTACAACTTTTACATTCAATCCTAAACCCTGATTACTTCAACATTTTTTTCTTCAATCTCATGGTACTAAAATTTGTCTTTTTCATCTTGCTAAAATTCTCTCAAATGAATTAATTTGAATTCATTTTATGAAATGTATTAATTTGATTCTTTTCTATGAAATGAATGAATTTGAATCCATTCTATAAAATGAATGAATTTGAATTGATTCTTTAAAATGAATAATTCGAATTGATTCTCTCAAATGAATTAAATTGAATTCATTTTATGAAATGAATTGTACAAAAATAAAATGAAATCCCTCAATAAATATAGTTTCAATTATTTCTCTATAACCAATTACATTTTTCAAAGTCAATCATAATGCATAGATCATAAATCAACAAAATTAATTAATTAATTAATATATTTGATTTACATATTATATGTTTATGTGAAGAAGCATAAATGAAGTCCTATTGTAACTACCACATACATACATTACACATGACCACATCGCACTATTGTTGACTTTCCAAAAAAAATTATTGTTTTCTTTTCAAATCAAGTGGCTAGTGTGACTTCAATGACATTTTTTTTCTTAATTCACATTGCATGATAATGGAAGGTGGTTTTAGTTTGTTTTTTAATTTCATCTAACGGTTGTTATTTTTTCACTTTGGAGGGGGGATAAAAATAGGTTGCTTGACAATTCTCAAGAGATAGTATAAGATAATAAAAAAAATTAATTTGCTAATAAATCTAACATGGATTTCAAACATGTCATTCAAAATACAGAAAATGTTGTAAAACAACATCTAATCTCTATACACTTTTTGTTTTCAATAAATTGTAAAAATTAGGTGAAAAAACAAATTTTGTAGTTATCTTTAGGAAAACATTTCATAAATGCTTACAAAATTAAATTTCTTATTTCTTTATCCTACTCATTAGAATGGAATAAATAGAAGTTTTCCTTTGTAGATATGGATCTATTCTACAAGAAAATACTTTTTCCAATTATTTTAATTATTTTAATTATTTGCCTAAAAATGAAAGAAAATGAAAGAAATAACATAATTAAATCTCTAATTGCAAACTTGTTTCTTTTGCAAATTGGATTGTTGGAATGCTAAAAGAAATTTCCACTATATAAAAGTTTCAAAAATACGGTCAAAAATTGAATTGATAGGAAGCTGCCCCAAAATGCAAAAAAAATATTTAAGTCAATGAAAGACTTTAAGGGGCTAAGTTTTGTTTTTAAATATGTTGTAGAATCACTTTTGTTTTTGAAGATTTTTTGTTCCAATTAATAAAAACTTACTATGTTGAATGGATTGAGCAAGTTCTAGCAAAAATTTCTTGAGAAGAAAAACAAGAAATTGAACATGACTCTTCTAACACTTCTCTTTTTAAACCTATTGAAATTGATCTTCAAACACTTTGTTGACAAGTTTAAACAAAATCTTATATCAAAATATCAAAATGCAAATTTAGGAAAAATAAAAGAGGAGAGGATAATAGTGGCATTTTATTCAAATTTGCTTACAAGACATTTTGGATGCTTTTATGTTCATTAATTTCTCCACTCTATTAGGTTTTTTATTTTGCAATAAAATAATAGATGATTGAAATAGTTGATAGACCTACAAGGTTGAATAAGTAGATGGTACAATATGATGAACAAATATATAGGGTGTATTTTGAAAAAAATTATTATGTATATATTTTAATTTAATCATTCAATTTAATTTTTGCAATTTTTGGATTTTGTTCTCCTTGTTTAATTATACAAGCCCTAACAACTTTTTCACAATAGAAGTTTTCAATAAATTGTCCTACTTTGATATTTCTTTTGCATATGGGTGTGGTTGAATTTTTAAATTTTAATTGTATAAAATAAATATTGCTTTGTTTAGGATGCATGGAATTAATTGTTGAAAATATAAACCGTTGGATTTTTAGATCATAACAATTTCGAATGATCAATTGTATAGGCAAAAAAACACAACTTTTGGAGAAGAAAAAAATATAAGAAGATGAATAATGATTTTTACCCTTCAAAAAAATTACAATAGAATATAAGGACAATGTATTATTTTTTTAATTTCAAAAAATGTGAAAAAAATCTCTCTCTCAAATTTGTACACATTTTCGAATAGAATGAGTAGGGAACCAAAACTAACTAAATTGGATTCTATTAAATTTTAAGAAATTTATATATGGGTCAATTTTTGAAATTTACCAATTGATGATATTAGCATGTTCTTTGGAACATCTTCAAAAAATTTGGAATTATTCTAATTATTTTTGTATTTTTAATCACACCATATTGAATTTTGTATTTTTAAAATTGCTAAAAATATAGGTAAATTTTTTTTCTTCAAGATCAATTTGCTTGATAATAATAAGGACTAGAAATGCCTAAATTTAAAAAAAATTCATCCCTACTATTTCTTTCATAGTAAAAAAGTTATGAGTGTTTCCATTTTCTATTAGACTACATCTCTAAAATAAAATTTTAAATACTTCCTTGTTGAAATTTTGAAAATAAGAAAATGAAAAAAGTATGTAAACTTGTTACTTTACAAGTCCCTAGTTTACAAAATATTGAGATTTGTTTCATCCTACCAAGAATTTGTCATTAAAAATTTGAAGAAGATACATTATGTCTTCTTAGTCCTTGAGGGATGAAATTATCTTGCCAAACAAAACCAACTTTGTGTGACATTAGAGTTTATATTATTTGAATTTGTTTTGAAAGTTTATCATTCTAATTCCAAACATTTTTTTTTGTGTATTTTTGGTTAATTTTAGCAATCTATAAAATTGTGAAGATTGTTTTCATTATTTCCATAGTATTTTAACTCCCTTAAAAGTCATTATGATTTTTAGATTTTTAAGATAGCTTACAACACATAGTAGTGTACAAAAATCACAGCTATGAAGTGTGATTTTCAAAAACTATACAAGAATTCAATAAAAGAAAAAACCTTGAAGTTTTAATGAAAGAACTTTAGTAAAGATTGACTTTCATATACAACACTTCAAATTCAAAAAATAAAAAAATAATATGAAGTATTAGTTGTCTTTGAAATGTAGCATTGGTGCATTGTTTTTATAAAGGCTTTTTTATTCCTATCAATTTCTATAAGTGAGTTTTTAAAGATTTCAAACAAGTTTCTATACTGTCAATTTTTATAATGGTTTTTGAAACTTTTAGAAGGCATAAGAATGTTCTAACTTTCTAGAGATATTGGTTTATAAGTTGTATGGTCTTAAACTCAAATTGAAGATTTTGGCCATCCAAAAGAATTTTAATTTATTTTATATTATTTTTCAATATATATCTTTTAGTTGTAGAATAGATAAATATTTGCAAGAGAAGCTTTTAAATATTCAATGTCAAATCATAGAGTTACAATTATAAGAATTATTATTTTGCAACTAAATAAATTATAGCATCTTCTAAAAAATATAACCAAAAATATTTGTTTTTTAAATTTAATTTCTATAATTTAAAAAAAAAATGAATTTGGTTTATATTACTTGTTGTTACTATGAGGGTTGCTATTATATGAGCCTAAAAGTGTGAGCACATGAGCCTAGAAGACTATATCATAAAAACGTTATATAATTATAGTAGAATGAAAATATAGGAACCTATATTATAAGCACCTTCAATGGTTGTTATATATCTACTTATGTATATATGTTTAAAACTCACATGCTCACATACTAGCACTGTTGTATCTTATTAGATATAATAATTTCTTGAACAAGTTGATGAGGTTTATTTTAAGAAGTTGTTTTCTTTATGAATTCAATTCATTTTTATAATATTATGAGAAAAAACCTCAAATCACATAAAGACAAGCCTAGAGGATCCAAACTCAATTGACCTTGTTTGGACATGCAAAAACTTCTTTCCTTTACTTCACATACTATAATCTTGCAATCTATATACTCAATGTTTTTGAAAGGTTCATCACACATTATCCAATTTTCAAATTCTGAAATTAACTTCAGTTTTTTAATCCTCACGTTAGAAGTGGCAATTTTGGATTGATTTTTGGTAAAGTATAGTCATGGAAGAAATTTTTTTTTTTTTTATCCAATCATTCATAAAAGACCTTACTTAACATTACATTGTAGCAATTTTTCTACAAAGGTCACTTCATACCCTACTTCACACTTTGATTTTCCAAACCAAGAGGCTATGGGAGTGAATGGCCAAATTTTTTTTGAGGGTTCAAAGAAAATGAGCTAAAAATAAATAGTAAAAAAAATTTATGAAAAGAATCCAATGGCCTCTTGACCATAGTTTGGAAGTCCATTCCTATCCAACCCCAACTTCTTTTGTGAGAGTCCGTGACCTTCACGTCAAAAAGTGTTGTCATCACAGTAGATATTTTGGAGGACAATGGCCTTTAAACTTTGCCTTCTAGTTTGAAGGGTCAAGAGACTCAATTTTTAGTTTTCTCCAATCTCATTCATAAAAATCGACACCCTCTCAACCTTAAACCATAGTGTAACATGCCCCTATACTAGGTCTTTTTTTTCTTTTTCCCCATTTTGATTCTCACTATGCAAATAGAAACATAAAATAGGGCAATGTATGACTGAATTGAGGATGCCGATTCTACTGAAATCCTGTTGGAGATTTCAAATCCCATTCCCAAGTCCTGTTTCCCGTTTCAAATCTCGTTCCAAATCCCAAATCTGGGTAATTTCATCCCAAATCCTGGCCAACTCTGACACCCACCATAAAAAAAAAGAGCCCGGGGTATCCAGCTATTTAAAATTCTACTGAGTGAGTTTTCACGTTAACCTGACCTCCTCACCTCTTGACAAAATGGATAAAAAAAAAAATGAAAAATCGTCAAATTTCTCTCAAAAAAATATTAGATTTGTCAAAACCAAATTTGTATGAAAGTTAACCCCTAAATGATTTTGACTTGGCTATTTTTTCACCAAAATCACTCCAAAATTGCCAATTCTAATACAAGTATCAAATTTTTTAAAAGAACCTATTTTGGGACACATATAATTGTAGGATCTTGTAGTACGCTAGTTTAAAAAGATGTACAAACACTTCTAGAGAATTCCACCGTGTAGATTGCAATATATTAGCATTTGAAGAGGCAAGAATCTTTTTTTTGGCCTTCCAAAAAATCAAGCAGCTATACCTCAGAAGGTCACATTTATAGGAAAAAATGTCCAAAATGGTGGTTACTCTTTGAATTCATTTTTCAAGTCAAGTTGGCTACATGCTTGAAAATTTTCAGATCATTTGGAATTGTACAATATATAGGAAAAAAATAGTAAGTAGAAAGAAGTAGAAAATGATTAAAAATAATAAATTGTTAACAACTTATTTATGGAATTGAAAAATGACAATTCCAAAGGTTATAATGTTGCAATAAATAATCAACATCTAATTTTTTTTTCCTCAAAAAATTGAAAACTGAATCAAATAAAGGACTTCAAAGTTTATCTTAGAATAGAGATTCAAGAACAACCCTCAAATTCCCACAAACTAAAACTCCTCATAAATTTTGACTCATTCATCAAAATGGAATGATTCAAAGCTTTCCAAGTATATATAAATCTATAGAATCAATTTCAAATTTCAAATTCTTAAAAAAATGATTTTTAAAGAAGTTTTTTTCGTTACCTAGGCTGCTCGTTGAGTAATGAAAAATATATATCATACAATAACTTTTTAACCATGTAGTCAAAGGTTATAAAAATTATTGCGCTTTAAAGCTACTCCTCTAACATATATTGTGTTAAAAATTTCAAACAAAAAAAATTAAAAAATCCATTTGTAGTGAGCTGCCCCCAAAAGCTATGTTGCCAAAAAACACAGTTTAAGCATTTAGGGATTAATAGTATTGTATAGTAGAATCTCTTGGAAGTGGTAGGGCTAGGACCACCTAACATTATTACTTTAAAGAGGTTCATTGAGTAAGAGTGGCTATGCACTATACAAAAAGCTGCCATAATAGTACATGTGCCACATCTTCACACAAGGGACTTCACATATTATAACCAAGAAGCTTGTTCAAAAAAACATTTTACCATTTTTTGATAGGGTTTAGGTCCATCACAATTTTCTTGGTTAGCTCTCGTTTAGTGCTACCACTTATTTTATTGTAGAAGCTAAGACTACCTTGCCCTATTATTTTAGAGAGGTTTATTGGCTTATAGAGGGCTAACTTAGAAAGGTTCTACTACAATAAGCAATTTGAAGATTGCATATACAATACATTTGCTAGTGAGTGAATCTAATATTTCTTACATACATGCATTTTCTAGACAATATTTTTAATTTCATTAATTATTGAAAGTCTACAAAGTGCTCTTCATTGGAGAAATGAGGCTATTTACATCCATGAAACACACAAAATATGCAGATAAAAAGTCACATCTTCAAATAGGTATACATTAATCCTCAAAAAAGTGATTCCGCATTGATCTCAAGCCTTGTGGCTTGTCACATTGTTTGCTATTATTCTACAATTAGACATGAATGAAACTTTTTATATTTATTTTTCAGAGATGAAGTCATAAATTTGCTACATATCATAAAATTTTCAATTTTTGGGGAAAATTTTGAAATTATTTTGAATTTCTTAAGAAAAAATGAATAAAATTCATATCAAATTCAAAATATACTAAAAAAATCTGAAATTTTCACTATAGATGTATAGTATAGTGTATAACATTACAATACAAACCAAAGTTATTGTGTCAATCTTAAATTAGACAATCAACAAACCATGGTTATAAGACTAAAATTCATATTGCTATAAAACATTGAAGTTTATGAAATTTTCAAACTTTCTAATTAGAGTAGAAACCACTTCTAATAAGTTTCATATCATTAGTTGAATTCAAATTCAAAAAATAAAATTTTTATGGCTAAAATTCACATCAAGAGTAAATAGTAAGAAAGAGCCAAAAACACACTTTAAGAATGATCCATGAATTAATCCCTAATTATCCAACTCACTATTTTTTGGTTGTTGTCCCTCGTTTTTGAACTTTCCATATTCAAATTTTTATATTTAAAATATAAAAATTATTTCTAAGAAAAAACTTAGTTATGAATGCAATAATGGTAGTTTCATCAATTTCCAAGTTAAACTCTTCCTTGTGGAATTTCCCAAAGTGAAATGGTGTAGTGTAGTTTACTACTCATAATTTTGGATTTGGTTTGGATATAGAATAAAAATTCATCCAATAGATGTGATTCTTGCCCACCTCAAAAAAAGCAAATCTTAGGTGTTCAAGGAGAAAAAAAATGTTTCATTCATTTTTTTCCTTACAAACACTACTTTCATTTCAATGATCACCATACATTGTAAGCTCTACCGTGAATTGAAAAATGATTGGAATGTTGTGAAATTTTGCATGTATATTTTCAACTCTCTAATCTTCTACTGAGCACAAAAGGCATCATTTCAGAATGTTCTCACAAAGATATGTTCCTTCAAAGGGCAATGCCTTGTATTTCCATTGATCCAAATAAAACTTCAAGTTCAATCCTTGAATGCCCAAGGTTTTTTTTAATCTTCTAGAATTTGCTTTAAATTGAACACAAAGCCAATATTTTGATAAATTTTATCAATTTTTTTTAATCATACTTGTACATATTCAAACTAGATATATTAAAGATCACATAGGAAAAAAATCCAAAAATATCACTTATGGATTGAAAGATTATAATGTTTGATCATAAGGGTGTTAAAACTATGAAAATGATTTGAAGTCTTTCAATCCTCTTTTCACATGTCAAATTAAAAAATTTGGTCACCAAAAAAATATGAGGTTAAAGGACATAATTTTCTTAACCTATGGTTTTTTCAAAATGAATTTCTAATGCAATTTTTTCCTCCAAGATTTAGTATTTTTGAGGCTCATTTCCAATAGCTCTTGATACTACGGAAAGTCAAGATTGCAATGGGCACCCATGTACAAAATCTTGAATAGAAAAATCATAATCAATAATTTTTGAAATTGTATTTTTGATGCTAAAACTGGATTTGAACAATAATTTTTCAAAAATATAAACCATAAAAAATAAGAATTTGATTAGGTTTTAGTTAACTTCAAAATATTGCCAACACCAAAATTTGGTGCCTCAGGCATATAGGGGTTTAAATTCTCTCAAATTATGTGGTCAAATAATTTGAAATTTTTTTAGGTACTCATTCTCAATGTGAATTTGAAGATCCTATAGTTTTGTTTTATCTAATCTCAAGAAACAATGAAAAATAAAGTTGCACAATCATTCTTGGTAGTTTGAGTTCATTTTGAAAGTATACTCTCATTGGCTCCATTGATAGAGGAATTAAACATCTTCTTCTTCGAAAAATCAACAATACCTTAGTGAGGGAATTTGAAATACTATTTACTAAAAATATATGCAATCAACTTCAAAAAACAAAATGGATGAAAAAATAAAAAAATTTCATCTTCAAGTCTTAGGTGAAGTCATTCAAATGGACACTTAGTGACCACAACTTTGTTAGGGGTTGTTCACATGTAGGCCCTGCACCTAACCTCGATACTATGATAGATGTTTTTCATGGAAAGTTTTGGAGCCCGCAATTGGATGACGAGGTTGGATCCTTCCTTCTTTCAACCCTCATTGAAAGGAAGAATTTCAAGCCCGCTTAACTCAACCTTCTAAATTTGTAGGGAGGGTAATAGATAAAAGATTTAACTAGCTTTGTCTGAGTTTACTAAAAAAATTTGCTATTAATAATGTGTAGAGTGGAGCTCCATTGTGCCAATCGGAAGCATGAAGACTAGAGGGCCCGACTTAGGGATCCGGTTGCCTTGACTTCAAGATTGAGGTTGGGTCCCCATGCAATTAGGTTTTTAGAACATCAATCACCACCTGCCTTGCAAAATGCGATGGATTTTTGGCTTGCAATATGCAAAGCCATCTACTTTGCAAGCCGGGTAGTAAGTTGCGCCCCAACTATGATTTATTAACAGGCCAATGTAGATGAGTATGTGGAGATCAAGAAATTGAACCAATTTAGAATTGTAGCTCCAACTTCGAATCACCTACAAGCATGTCAAAGAAATGCCACAATGTTTTGTCTCACTTGCAAGCTAATGTAGATGAGTACGTGGAGATCAAGAAATTGAACCGATCTAGAATTGTAGCTCCAACTTCGAATCACCTGCAGGCATGTCAAAGAACTGCCACAATGTTTTGTCTTGTTTGCAGAAGTACGCATAAGTTTTGTAGCATTTTGTCTGACTTTATCTTGCAACTTGTTAGCAAGCCAGCTGTGGGTTGGCATATGCACTCCTTTTTGCAAGCCGCAGACAACTTTGCCAGCCTGCTTGTTACCAAGTCATTCATTTGGGGAGTGAGGCAGTTTTGCTAGCCTCCGTTAGGAAGTCATCCATTTTGCAAAATGAGTGAGGATGCTCTTAAAGTACTATAGTAGCATACATTGCCAAATATATTCCCAAGTATCATTTCTTTTCTCCGCTTCCTGATTCCAGGGTCAGGCAGTCCCTGTCCCTCTTCCATACACGGAGTAATAATAAGAAACCAAAATATATAATAAAAACAAAATAATAAAAATTGGGCTGGTGGTGGCCCACGGTCACCGAAATCCACGCCGCGCCTCACGCTACCCTCCCCCGCGGCCTGCGCGGCGCCGAACCAATCCACTTCCCTTTGACCCTCCCGTCTCGCTGCCCATTTCCACCATCTCCCTCAGAAGATGCCCCTCTCTTGCTACCAATTTCCCTGCATGGCCGGGATCACGATTCGGGCACCACCCCCGGTTCATCAAGCGCAACAAAACGAGCTCAGGCGCCTCTCGATCCGCGCAGAGCTGCGGTTATGAGCGACCATTAGGGTCCCCTGGGGTTTGGTTTGCGCGGTGGTGAGCATGGGGACGATGAAGGGGCAGTGGACGCAGCAGCGAAGGAAGTGCTGGTCACTCAAGATTGTGGTGGCTTGTTGTATTGTGCTCGTGTTTCTGTCGCCTACTTTCTCAAGGAAGCTCCCGGCTGGTATGTGTGTCTGTGCTTCTTCTTTTTTGTAGCAGGATAGGGTTGGAGTAGTGAGTAGAGGGATTTTGCTTTAGGTAGGAGGTAGGAGTTTTTGAAAGTCTGAAGCTAGATGGATAATGTGTTTTTTTGTCTCAAACTTTTATCTTAAACTCATAGGTAGGAGATAGGAGTTCTTGAAAGTAGAGCTGGTCTCATTTGTCTTTGGTCGAAAACTAGGAAGAGAAGGAGAACTTTGTGACTTGAGTTATAAACTGTTGTAGGGAAGATAGGGAGACGCGTCAAGAGCCTGGTCAAATAGTCTCAATGTTAGCTTGTAAAGTGTGGCTATCATTGTTGTTATGAGCTTTGGTTTGGTATGAGTGGGTATGTGGAATCGACGGCAGCGTGGTGAGTACTGTGTTTATTGAGTTTCTTTGATTTTTCGAATTTTTCAGATTCGAAAACTTACTTGGGAAGAAGCGTTTTGATTGAGCGGCGGGTTGAGAGGAGGAGTGAGGTACGCGGTCGGGTTTTGGAAGAGGAGGA
Organism: Pseudoscleropodium purum; assembly: GCA_963969395.1. NCBI lineage: Eukaryota > Viridiplantae > Streptophyta > Bryopsida > Hypnales > Brachytheciaceae > Pseudoscleropodium > Pseudoscleropodium purum. Next base: position 33,839,865 of record OZ017795.1, read on the forward strand.
TGGAGACCCGGGGGACTTTGTGAACGATTACTCTACTCCGACACATAATCAACACGGGGGGGAAGAGGGGACTCCAAGTCCGCCGGCTTCGAAATCGACCGTGCGTGGCACCATGCGCAATCGTCAGAACCGTCTCCCGGCGGAATTTGCTCGTTACACTGCTGCGTATGGGCACAGGCATCTTCGCGGCGTGTGAAGTTGGAGACTCGCGTTTGCTACCGTGCACACTTAACCCTATCTTTCCATTCCTATGGCTATTTTTTTTTCCTTCACAGGAGTTGGAGCAACATCATAAAGATTTTGCAATCCAGCCCAATGCTGGAAAATTCGTTGAATCAAAATGATTTATGCGCAGATGTCGGTGGAGTGGAGACCACGCGTTGTATATACATGACGGAACTTCAGAGTTCCGTAGAGTCTGTAAGTAGTGCGTTGTTTCTCTTTGAGCCGCCCAGGCGTTCCCCTTTCCAGCTTAGAGGCTCAGAGGAAACGAGGGGAGAGGCAACGAAGTGGAAGCACATTGGTCTATTAGAGCAAGTGTTTAGTACACTAATGGAGTCCCTTTCCATTTGGGCATGCTGACACATGAAAGAAATGTGTTCCTTTTCCAGGCAGTTTTGCTTAGGAGAAAAGGAAGAACGTTTCATACCATTTGGATTTGGGCCTGGTGGAAGTGGTGCTGCTGTAGCTTGATAACGCCCTAATCAGATCGAGTCCATTAGGTTTATTATTATTATTGCCGGGAGACCTCTCGGTGTTGGGATGCACCAAATATGTATCCCCTCTCCTCTGCCCTTTAATCAACCATTAGGTAAACTCGACTTTTGACAAGTCTATTGGACATGAGAAGTTGAGTACATATTGTTTATGTACACATACTGATTGATTGATGGCAGAGTCCGTTGAGATTGTTTTCCCAACGCAAGAGAACAAGCCAATATCATTTTCATTGCCGTTGTGATAGAATGCAGTTTTCTTTTTAGTTGTTATCTTGATCAAGATGTAAACGTGTCTGTCGCTCTTGTCCGTCTCACTATGGTTTTGAGTTTTTATTCTTTGTCGCAGCAAGACCCTGCAGAGTAGATCGACCTTGTGGAGTTCACCATTGGATGAGCCTCGTGACGGAGATTCTTCTCATATTCGAAAACGAGTTGGGCAAGAGATAGGGTTCTGGTCTCTTGGGTACGAGATTCTTTTGGCTGCCAGTTTGTTGCGTACTAGATTGTGTATAGTTTCAGTTTATCGATGGATTCTCGTAAGATACAGTGTTTTCTTTCCGTACTCCCTGCAGTTGGTCAAGATTCTCACAGGATACTACCTTTAAGTCAATATTCTGAATGCGAATTAAGATCATGAATGTAATAAGAAATCCACCATTTATATTACCCATTCCGTGACTTTCAGCTTTCTCGAGTGGTTTCCATCGTCAGAACGGAATTTTTTTGATGTGTGTTGTCCGTTTTCTTAGACGCGCCGAACACACTCAAATATGTACGAAACGTGTATGATTCGTTGATTTTCGAAGTAGGAAGATCACAATCACGAGCCCAGCCGTGATGTATTCGGGTGACAGTCGTATCATATATGGGTGACTTTTTCAACCCACGAGGATGGGATCCCAAATTTCCAATTGAATGGGTTCCCCACCTTGAGGTGTATCCACGAATTTTCCAACCTCGTTTGATGAGTTGTCACTCTTTGAGTCTTGACTTCTTGATGGTGGCGTACTGTTGCTTTTTAAAAAAAAAAAATTTTGTTGAAACAAATGAAACAAGTAAGCTAAGGTAGGAGGCTCAGAAATGGTGCATCTAAGGGCTGGTCCGCCTTTTTCATGTATTTTTTTGGACGGGAATATTGTTAGCTCATTTTCCAGACTGAGAGAAATTGATGAGGAATCTAACCCAAGTGGTTTTGTATTTTTCCAAAGATTTTCCAATTACTTATGAATTTTGAAATGAGTTAGGTTGGAGGTCCCTAATTGTGACCCTAGGCCTTTCATAAATGGTTTGCTTGCAATTCTAAATAATAATGGGGAAAGTAAAGAGAATGATTGGCTCTTGCAATCAATAGTAATTTTTTCCTTGGTTCATTCAATGACTATACTGGTCAATTTCAGAACCAACTCATGTCCATTTCACAGTTATTTATAGGGTCCATTCTTAACGCCTGCACCGTTTTACAGCCTCCTACCTTACTGTTGCTCTCTGTGAAAGCCTAAAAGGCTGGGCAGGGGCACAGGACCCCTTCACATGAGCAAAAAGAAAAACAGGATTACAAGTGGAGCTCGTGGGGATATTAAAGTTCCAGACTCTGAGTCCAGGGTGAAGAAACACCGGGGACCAAAGGGAGTCAAAGAAGGACTGACTTTCGCTACGTCTATCACTGTTCTTAATTCTAGTCCTAAAGTCTTGCTTGATGGCCATGCCAGTAGTGTGCACCGTGGAGCTCCAAGCTGCCCTCATAACCCGGGTCGAGCTGAAGTCCAGGGTGCCATAATTGGCGTTGCACTTACTGTTGCTTTCTAAAGAAGAAAACCCCGGCCTCTTGTGGCAACACTGAAAACGTGCTCCAAAGTCCAAACTGTCAGTTTTCGACCGTGCCACTTTTGCTTGGAAGTTGCGCCATGGACGCCCTCTCGCAATAATGGCCGTCCTTCTACGACCAGTTCCATTATCTAGGGTTCCACAAGCCCTGGTCGTTTGAATCCATACTCCTCTGTAGATTCGGACGGTGTATCACCCTGGGTCAAACGAATGAATGGTCCTCTCGTTGGATGAGAGTTGCCTATCATTCCGTCGTCATCATTCGTTGAAACTGCAGAAGTCACGCGAAGTCGCCGCAAAGCGTGCGCGGAACTGACGGGACAAGAACCCCCAAACGAGGGCATGACCGGTGGACTATCAGGGTGGCAACCTCCGCGGCATGGGGGTGGTTGAGGAAAAAAATTTCCCCGTGTACACAAAAAGATTTAAGAAAGATTTAAGAAGGATTTCATAATTTTGACATTTTTTCCTTCCAAAACGGAATTATCTTATTTTTTTTCATGAAGATTCTATTTGTCTCATTCTCCATCCACATGCAAACCAATTTCCAACCATAGGTCGGTTACAAAACCAATGTAGGTAAACATTGTAGCTTTCAATGTACATGCGTTGATCATTTTCTGCTTTCAATGTATACCTCCCAAATATTTCTATTGCTCTTTTTTTTTTATGAATTGTCACATATAGCACAATTGATCAAGAAATTCAATAGCCTAAGCTATGAAATAGGATGGTGGTCAGGATTGGATCATCTACTTTATTGGAGCAAATTAACGAGTAGTGATCCAAGCAAGACACTAAACCTACTCTACAAAGTGGACCTTGTTTATCTCTAAGAAAATGCAAGAATTTTTTATTTGCCACAAATGAAAAAATTTGAAAATCATGAATCCACCAGTGTGCCCCTACTTGTTGTCACAGTGAAAATAAAAATAAAAGTAATTTTCTAATTTTCTAATTCATAAAATTTTGAAATTCAATGACTTTCACACTATGAATCCAAATGCCACAAAACAAAGCCCATGAATCCTTGTCGTTGAGGGCTTTCCAATGGTACAAAAAGTACACTCAAGGGATACAAAGCTCCATAAATCTCAATGTAACAAATAAAACAAACAAATAGCCTAACTTCATGGATGGATATTTACTATCAGAGTCCCCCAAATGAAGGTTAGGATGAACTACCCCCCTCATTTGTCCTTACAAAGTCATTCAAAGGAGTATGTAAATAAAATAGCCCCCTATGTGCATCATTAACTTATCTTCTTCAACTCTCCTACATATTATGAGGCCTTTGATTACAAATACAAATTTAGAATTTGCAAATTTTATCATATGTGGCAAATAAAAAATTCCTATGTTTTCCCTTGGGAATGAGTGAGGGGTCAGTTCACTCCAATCCCAAATGAACTTACTAGAAGTTGTGAAGAACATGGATTATCACAATAAAAAATAGGGAGTTTTCTTTTTACAATTACCTTGCGGAACACAAAATTCATCCTACACATCCCACTTTGTGAAATTGCTTTAGTGTCCTGTGTAGTCCCAAATGTGGTTTTCACAGTCAAGATAAAAAAAATAAAAATAAGTTCACTTATACACTTGAGAAAAATGAAAAATGAAAAACTTTACAATTGAGTAAATTTTCAATATGTGCTTCAAAAAATAAATAAGTTTACTCATTGGTAAAGCTAGAACTAATTTAAAAATCAAAATTGAGAATTAAAAAAAATTCATCATTGAATGAAATTTTGATGTGTGACAAAAATAATAAATAAATTCATTCATTAGTAAAGTTGAAAACATTTCAATCCGATGGAAATGGAGTTTTGAAGTTTAGTTAGGTTGTCTAGTTTGTTTTTGTTGTTTTTGTTTGATTATCTCTCCTAATAATCATCTTTTTCATGTCAAGCTTTGTTTTATACAATTTCAAATGCATATTGCAAAAGTTATAAGTTTTGTTTTGTTTTTTGGGCACTTTTTGGCAAGTTGAATACAAAAGAATTTCTTTGTCTTTAGTTCAAAAAAATTGGATCTCACTTAACCCCTAAAGTTGCATGACATATTTTCATTGAAAATGCTCAAAAATTGCCATTTTTAGTACAAGTGCCAAATTTTTGAAAAAAATACTTTTTTTGACATATATAATTGTAGGATCTTGTAGTATACTAGCTTCAAAATATGTGATAAAAAATTCAAAATTTTCCACCATGTAGATTGTGAGATATTAGCATTTAAATTCATTGAGATCGTTGCAAAAAATAGGGTAGCTGCACTTCACAAGCCCACTTTTCAATAAAAAAAAATGACCAATATAGTGGTGCTTTTTTGGATTTGTTTTTCCAGAAAATTTGGTTACATGCTTGAAAATTTTGAGATCATTTGGAAGTGTACAACAAATGGGAAAAAAATTGTAAGTAGGTAATAGTAGAAAATGATTCAAAATACTAAATTATTAAGAATTTAATTATGGAATTGAAAAATGCCAATCCCAATGTTTGAAATATTGTAATAAAAAATTTCCATCCTATGATTTTATTTTATTTTCCAAAATATTGAAAATTGAATAAGATAAAAGATTTCAAAGTTTCTTTTAGAGTAGAAAATCTATAATAGCCCACAAACAAAAAATCCTCATAACTTTTGACTCATTGATCCAAATGGAATGATGCCAAACTTTCCATGTATATATAACTCTAGAAAACCAATTCCAAATTTTTGTTTTTGAAAAAAGTGATTTTTTGTGATTTGCCCAAATTTCCTAGTTGTGTAAAAGAAATAACATATTAGGCTATAACTTTTGACTCCTATTTTCAAATGTCATAAAATTTAGTGAGGATGAAAGATATTCCTTGTCCCCACATTCTACTATAATTTGTGTCAAAAATATAAAAATCTCTAGTCACATGCACCTGCCCAAAATTTTTATGTAGCCAAAAAATGTAGCTTGATCCTTTAAGGGTTAATGGAGTATAGATGCACAGGGAAAGCTTCTAATTCAAGTATCATTATATAGGCAATTTTGTCATTTTTATATCAAATTGATATAAGAAGTTCATTTTTTACCTCATTTTATAATCATTTTAGATTAAAAAAATAAAGGGTGAAAATTGCCTCCCACAATATATTCTCACTATTGGAAAAGACATTTTTCTAGTTTTTTTTGGAATTATTAGCAATTTAGATTTTCTTGCTAACTTCCATTCAAAGAATAATAATAATAATAATAATAATAATAATAATAAAAGATGAATATGAAGCATTTATTGTTATTTAAAAAAATATTTTACAAATTATTTCTTCAACATGAGTTTTTTCCTTAGGTTGTATTTCTTCTATTCTATATTACTTGTCTTTTTTTGGAGTAATGAAAGTACTAGAGATTTGTCAACAATTTTTTAATGCATGTTATAATCAAATGATTTTTTAGTACATGTACAATATATCCCAATGTTGTGGATATTTTTTGAGTTTTACCAACTTTATTCCTATATTGAATTGTTTTTTCAACTAGCTACCAACTTTGATTTTCTCTCTTTTTAATCCATTTTATAATTTATACATTAGATGAGATTTTAGCCTCCAAGAGGGTTGTAAGTTCTCCCTGCACTTAGTTAGGTTTCCATTGCCCTACAGGAGCTACGTGACATGGCACAACGATTGCCATGTCACTTTTTTTCTTTTTTTTTTCCACAAAATCTTCAAAAAAAAGTTGAAATTTTTTTTGTATTTTAAAATTTTTAAAATAAAAAAAATTATGACAATGGCCGTTTCCGGACTACTTGGGGAACATCGCTAGGAGCAGGCCCAGACGGCCCTCCAGACCCCCCCAAAAACATCTAATGTATATTTTGTGCCAAGTTTTTTTCTATGTTTTCAAATTGCAACCAAGTTTTTTCCCAATTCCACTAACTAAATAATAAACTAACTAGTGGTTCTCTTTGAGCATTGTATCCTTTCAAGTGTAAAACAAGTGGATGTGGTTATTAATTGCAACTAAGGAAAGATCATAAAGTAAGAGGTTGTAACAAATAGAAAGTATCACACTTAAATGAGGATAGGCTTTGCCTAAAAATGGTTTGGAATTCAATAGATCCAATCCAAAGTTCAATCGGTATTTAGTTCTTTAACCAAATTGACTTCACATTTCTATAAAATTTTCATTTTTTAGAATTTTTTTCATTTTAAAAATGAATAATAAACAAATTTTTTTTTGTTTCATTTCATTAATTAACATAAAAAAATCACCTTCAATCCTAAAATCCAGTTTGAAATACATTTCTAAAGGGGACAAATAAGTTGGGATTAATGAAAAAAATAAAAAAGGATTAGTTTTACAGAATAGAGGAAATAATATACAAGCATTATTTTATAATAAGCGAGGAAGATAAAACTTCATTTCATTCAAAATGTATTGAAAAATCCATATTTTTGAAATCCAAGAATCATGATTTTGCAATTAGTGATGCTTCTCTAATGTGATGCTTTTTAAAGATGTACTTTGACAAGTTAATTGAAAAAATCTATGCTTAGATCTACCAAATTTATAATTGATACAAAGACTTTAACATTGTATTAGAATAAAATGTTTTAAGATAGTTTTGCCTTAGAAATAACCAAAGAACTTTAGGTGTTAATGAAAGTCTTGAATATTTTGAGTGTTTTTTGTCTTGGACTAATGATTAAAGTATCTCTAATCTAATTGCTAAAAAAAATGTGCTATAGGGTTCTAAGTGTCATTTACTTTTAGATAGTGTAGAAATTGACTTTTACAAGAGTGAAAAAGTTATATATATGCTAACATGGATGAAACAAGAAAAAATATGAATGGAAATTCTCATCAAGTATACATTAATCCATGAATGAGTAATACCATTCTAAAATTTGTAGCAATTTCACGATTTCGTCCATAAAGAAAACAAGAAGATTACATCTAATATTTTTTTAATTATATTTTGTATTTCTTTTGAGGAAAGTTTTTTTCATTAGAAAATCCTATTGAAAAAATTATTCACTAGTGAAAAAAATTGTCTTGAGAAGTCACGAAGACTTGTATCAATGAATAGGAAGAATTGGTACTTAGTTATGGATGAGTCTTTATTTTTCCAAATAAGCAATTCAAGATTAAAACTTTAGGCCCATTTCAAAGCACTAATAAAATAAAATAAATATTTTCTTGAAATATAATTACTCTAAAAACTTAAACATGGTAGTGAAAAAACAATTGGTAGTAGAAAATTGCAAATATTAATTGGTTAGACTCAAATTTCTTGTAGTATAGACTAATAGTTCACCCCTAAAAGACCAAATTGTGTCTTTTGACAACATAATGATTTTAGGTAGCTCCCTACAAATGGATTTTTTTTTCTTTGGATTCTTTTATACAATATGTATTCAAGGAGAAGCTTTAAGGCACAACAATTTTCATAACTTTTGACTACATAGCTCAAAAGTTATTGCATGATATGTAATTCTCAATGCTCTACGGGCAACCCAAACATTTCTTAAAAAATCACTTTTTTCTAAAATAAAAATTTCAAATTATTTTTTAAGATTTATATTCATGTGGTAAACTTTGGATCATTCCATTTTGATTTATGCGATGAAAGTTATGAGATATTCTAATTTGTGGCTAGTTATAGATTCCATACTCTAAAATAAACTTTGGAGTCCTTCATTTAACTCAATTTTTAATATTTTTTGAAAAAATAAAATTCTACAATGTGGATTGTTTATTATTACTTTACAACCATTGGAATTTTCATTTTTCAATTCCACAATTAAATTCTTAAAAATTTAATATTTTGAATCATTCTTTATTTCTTTCCACTTACTATTGTTTTCCCTATAAGTTATACAATCCAAAATGATCTAAAAAATTTCAAGCATTTAACTTAATTGCCTTGAAAAATGAATCCAAAGAATAACTATCATTTTGGGCATTTTTCCATACAAATGTGACCTTGTGAAGTTGCAGCTGCTCAATTTTTTTGCAAGGCCAAGAAAAGGATTATCGTCAATTCAAATGCTAGTATCTTGTAATTTACAAATTAGAAATCTTTGAAATTTTTTCCACATCTTTTCAAACTAGCTTAATACAAGATTCTATACTTACATATGTCTAAAAATGTATTTCTTCTAAATTTGGTACTTGTATTAGAAATGGCAGTTTTGGAACGTTTTTGATGAAAACAAAGTCCAAAACATGTAGGGAATTTTGAGCCATTGATAAAGATATAGTATTATCTCTCTTAGTTTCCTTTGACTAGCTTGGAATCAAACAAACTCCACTAATTTACTCTTTTATTACGTGTGACACTAATGTATGAAAATCACACTACTTTAAATTCTTGTAAGTTGAATATTATTGTATTATACTAATTATTGCAATTTTGTTGAGAATTTTGTTTTGATGGTAAGACTATAAAAATCACACAACTTTAAAGTCTTGTAAGTTGAACATTATTGTATTATACTAATTTTTGCAATTTTGTTGAGAATCTTGTTTTGATGGTAACACTAATTTTGTAGATAATAAATCAATATTAGGACAAAAGAAATGTAGCAAGTATAAGATACATGATAACTCTGCTAAAAAATCAAATTTAACATAATACCCCTTTTATGTGTGAAATAAGTATTTTTATGTCTAAAAAGATTGTTCATAAATTCTTGTTAAAATAAGTTTCATTGCAAGAATTCAAAATACAATTCTCCTGTTCAAACATTTTTATTTATTTATTTATATATAAAAGAAACATCTTGGTGTATACAAAGATTCTTCATAGAGGAGGAAATCTTTGTGAAAAACATCGTGCACAAACAACACACTGAACACGACGTATCACTGTAGCCATCCGTCAGGCTCATAGAGTTTCCAAGTCTCTTTGCAGAATACACACCGAGTCTCTCTGATCACCTTGTTTGTTGGCGTGCAAACAGGTTCGTTGTGCGAGGATGGTAAGATAACAATCGAAGCGCAAGAAGAATATGGCGCCTGTAACCAACAGTAGAGGTGAAGATGACCCCACTGAATGAGAGCCGTGGCACGGCAGTACTACTGGTAAGTCATCGCTATCCACTTCCACCTGCCATTTTTCGCAATTACATCTCACATTTTACGTTTCGCAATTATGTTTCGCAATTGCATTTAGCAAGAGAGAGAGAGAAAGAGAGAGAGAGATCGCTTGCAGTCTTGCATTGTTTACTTAGAGAAAGCGATCATTTCTTGCAATGTAGCTGACGAGATTCGTCACATTGGCGAGAGCTCGTTTCCAGCTGACGAGTGATTCTTGATGAGGACTGACAATGGATCGTGTCGTTTTAGGGCGAGATCTTGTGACCTTCGTGCTTGCCTGTCCTCGCAATATCATTATTAGGGCTCTTCATGACACCGCCTGCGAGGCTCTTGTAAGGACGCTTTCACATCTTTCCTCTGTTTCGGCTCTCTGGATATGGCCTGCGTCTCAGCTGCTTGCTCTTTTTTTTTCGCTTCTTTTCATTGAAGCCTCTTGTGTCTCGTCCTCTTTTTATTTTAAGCAAATTAGAGCTTTCGTGCTTGTTGAGATCGTCTCGTTTGGACCATTTCTCTGAATATGTCGTGTAGGGAGACATTGTCGTAGTAGCAGTGTCTTTTAGCATCATCTTTTGGTAGCTTTAGAAGCTCTCTTAAGGTGGATTTTTTTGTGTGCCGCAAATCTTTTTTCACTCCGTCTGATTGAATTCACTTGTGTCCCTTCCTCTGTATTTTGTATGTACATTGCAGCTCTTTGCAGTTTTTCTCATGCTCGTGGAGATTATCATTTGTAGACCATCTCTGAGAAAATATTCTTGCCGCTCCAAAGATGCCTCGTACAAAGACATCGTCTTAGTGGCATTAGAAGCTTGATTGAAGCTGGAGTGATTTGTTTGGTGCCATAGTCATTAGGAGGATGTGGAAGATCAACCGAAAAGGTGCCAGCATGGGGACGAGCTCTGTTCTGTCAACCAGGAGGCATCTGAACGGGAGTGTGATGGCGCTCGTGACGCTGCTGTTGTTTGCCACCATAGCCACCTTAGTATGGAACTATGAAGGAGTGCAGAGGCTTGTGAAACTGGTGCCCACGGATGGATTCTACAGTGGAGCGAAACTTCCTATCAATGTGATTACTTCTCCAAAAACATCTTCAGTGCAGAATGTGACATCAGTTGCAGGTTCAGAGTCTGAATCTGATGTGACCATCCCGCTGGAGGTTCAACCACTCCAGCCCTTGGTGGTGGATTTGACCATTTTGAAAGGGGCGGTGGCCAAGGGTGCAGGTAATTGCTATACAGATTTGCAGAACACGTGTGATGCTTACTTTATGGGCGTAGAGATTTTGTCACTCGAGAACCTAAAGTTGACGCATTTAACACTGAGCGTAATTCTTATTGTTAGACCAAGCCTAATATTTATTGGTTTGTGCTAGCAATTGAAAGGGGGTTTCAATGCACCTGATTATGTATTATGTGAATACTATTTGTGAAAGTTATGAGGTTTTGAAGTTGTATTTGTAGATGACCTAAAATCAATATGTACTCCTTGTCTAAGATTTTAGGTTGTTGGAAACAGGACATTGTTGGAAAAATTTGGACCTTTAAGTTCCAAAAGAGGGTGTCCAACATAAGGATATAAAATAAGCCTAATTATGTTGACTAGTTCATAGTGACAAGAATCATAAAGATTCACTGTCTTTGTCATGTAGAGTATTGCCTTCTAGTGGACCAATGTTTGAATGCATGGACTAAATTTTAGAGTAATATGAATACAGGGAACGAGCTCTAGAAGGGTCATTCGATTGTCAAATTTCTTCTTAGTGGATTACAGACCAGGAAAGTGAACACTGCGTAAATGAAATGTGAATTAAAGTCATTTATCAAACTTTGGTTTATGTAATTATACCAAATACTATTATTGTGCTTTTACTCAAGCAAGTTGTTTGCATGACCCTTTCCGGTGTGCGCAGTATGCTTGGATGGGTCTCCACCGGGGTACCACCTACACAAAGGGAAAGGGGTTAACGCCAGGAATTGGGTTGTGTTTTTGGAGGTCAGCTCCCGAACGTGGGTTTTGTTGACCTAATTCTCATGCTCAGAAGCAAGCTTAGTAATTGTGAAGTTGTACGAAGAGTTTGAACTCGCTTTCAGTTGATATAGAAGAACATTCCGTTTGTTTACCACTTGACTCCCTGCTGAACCTACTTCTGCGTATTGAAGCACGCTGACTTGGTTTAGTTAGGGCTAATTGATAGCACAGGGTTGCAGAAATCTTTCAAGCCTTGGAGATAATCTCTGCGGTTGTACCCATGACTTGTTCAGTTGAGAGTGTTGTTTATGTCTGATGATTTCAATGGTCATCTCATAAGCCCATGACGAAGGGTAAGATGCTTTTTTCTTGCATGCCAATCGAACAACTTTTTTGTTTTTATGACTTTTTTCTTGACTGTTACATTGTTGATTCCATTCTTGTAGGAAGGAGCATGGTGTGAAAGTGAAGCGGCATGTCAATTCCGAGCTAGAGCGCACTTGGGATCTTCCAAGTGGATGAATGCTCGGACGTTTGAAGGCATTCTAAGCAACTCTAAGAAGGTCAATCCAGGTTTGCACCTTTGCTCATAGCCTTACTTTAATGTACCAAGGGGTTCATAGCTTTACTTGGAGATTACTATTTGGGTTATTGCATATGCATGAACAACTCTGTTTCTTCCCTTCTCCAAGGCATTCAATTTCTTAAGAATGAACTTCGAAATGACCAAAATTTCGTGAATTTAAAAATGATGAATTTGACTAATGATATTGTGAAAAAGACAACTTAGATAGTCCCAAATTTCACATCACCAGAATCAGTGAAGAACATTGCTTTTTGTTGTTCCAAAAGTATATCAAATTGAACAAAAGAAACTCCTTGGTTGAACATTTGAAGCCTTTCACCAAGTAGATCCTTGGAACCTACTAAGAATTCCTTTAGGAGTCAAGAGGAAAAACTCTTAGGTGCACTATGTTTCAGCCATATATGGATAGAAGAGAATGGACATATATTTTTTGTTCACTTTCAAGAGCACTACTACATTGATATGAGTTCAAGCATTTGCTGGAAGACAGTTTGTTTTGGTACAGAACGTACTAACGGATGAGTCTGTCCTTGGGCTGTGCTTCAGATTTTTTCAACTGGAATCGTGTATTTGTGAGGTACTGCGATGGTGCTTCTTTTAGTGGCAACGTGAGCTTGCCCACAAAAAATAAGGTGAGAGGGACCCATTCTTCTCTCTTGAGCGTTTTCTTGCATCTCCTCTCCACCAAACTTGTCAACATTGAATAGAAAACTCACCACTCAGATGTATTCTAGAAACCCTTGATGCATCGCAATTGTCACGTTTTTAAGAAATCTCACGTCACCGAGATGGATCATGAATGTTTTCAAGGAGGTTACTGTGGTAGCTACATGAAACGGATGAAGTACATCTAAATATGTTAGAAAGTAATCGTTGTCTAGACTTTTGGGATGTGAGATGCGACTAGCTTGGTCATTTGGTCACTTGGTGCTCGATAATTTCTGTGCAATGTTCTGAATCAATTAGGGATGGGTAAAAAGGAAAACTTGCAAAATTAAAAATCTGATGACTAGATTCTTCTCAGGCCATAAGTTATTTAACCTGAAAAAGCTCCAGATTCCCCTCCTCGTTAGGAACTTCTAGGGGTTAACTTGGCTAGGGTTTCTTGAAGGAGGGATTTTCTTGTAGTCCTTAGTACCTTGTAGAAGCAAGAATATCTTTCTAAATCCCAACTCGAATGTTTGTATCGTTTTCAGGGTAAGACCCTTCGGTATAGAGGCGAAAGCATCTGGAACGTAGTGATTGATGACCTTATTAATAAGAAAGGCATGAAGAAAGCTAACAAGGTATATTCCTGATCAACTCGCTTTCTGTAGCAAGCATCAGCTGAGAAGTATTTCTTCTATTGTTTAGATCCAATGAAGGTTCAGCAGTCACTTAAAGTTTGAATGGACAGGCGTGATCAATGCGATAACTTCATATTCTCTAGGTATGTGCACCCAGGGTCGCCACTTGAAATTAATTCTCTGTGTACATTTTGGGGGGCGATTCTGGGTGCGCATCCCTTCATCGTTCAGAATTGGCGTCATCTGGGAGCGTCGTTGTGTGTAAATGCTTGACATAATTTCTAATCCTGCTCTAGGGCACCTTGGTAGGCTCTACTTGGTGGCTGCTCGGCAGGCGGACTATCCTCCATTCTCCATTGTGACAAATTCAAGGCAGCTTTGCCAAGTGCCAATGTTGTCAAATGCATGAGTGATGCAGGTTTCTTTGTTGACATGTACATTCCTGCCTACCTCATGTTCATATCCAAGAGACTGAAGATAATACAATTTGCTTTTCGTATTTCATCAAGAAGTGATTTGATTTTGCTGTTGAGTATGTGAATTTCTTTTCCAACTGACTCATTCCCGAACCTATCAGGAAAACCTACAAGGGCGAGAACAAAATACAAACATACTTCAAGAATGTGGTTGATTTGCAGGTAACTCCCATTTCTAGAGGTCCGGTTCTTCGGTGATTTTATCTCGCCGCGAAAGGCATCAGATATTGTTGCACATAAGATGCTGTATGGTGACAACACATGATCTATTGGTGATGCCAAATACTGATGAATGATCGTGGTTGGTTGTCAGAATGCCAGTGGCACGCTGCCAAAATACTGTACTGAGATGCGGAACCCAACTGAGGTAACAGAACGATCGCGTTTCGTGATTTTTCTTTGCTTCGAGGAAAGCTTCTGGTTCTATGAATCAATGGAAACACCTTTGTTTGATCCGGTTAATCCAGCTCTTTGACACTTTAATCATTTTGTCTACCATTGCAACCTTGTTAATGGGAAACATTCTTGCTTACTGGCGTGACAGTGTTTTTTTCCTCAATATTTATTATCGCAAATGAAGACTCCACTTTTCGTTGTCAATGGAGCTTACGATTGGTGGCAGGTATCTTTTCTCGCTTCCCAATCCTCAGTTTGTCTCCATTTTGCTTTGCTTTCCTTTTTATTCCACTCTCGTGAGCGACCTGCACATTTCGATTCATGGTTCGTGTGAATGTCATTCAATTTGGAGCTGTATTAGGCTTATGGTTTGCATCTGATTGCCACCTCGTGCTATAGTGCTTATTTGTGTCTCGACTTGTTGGTCAGATGGACAATATCGTTGCCCCAGATCCAGTAGGCGAATGGGACCTGTGCAAAAATGATGCCACCAGATGCACTGCAGCCCAACTTAACATCATACAAGGTTCTTGCCTGCACTGGTCTTCAGTGAAGCTTGTTGAATGCTTTACAGTTCAAACCTCTTTGACCTGCCTTCGGCATGATCTCTTGTCCTAGTATCGAGATGACAAGAGGATTTTGAATACCTTTTGGTTTCTGGATATTTTTTGGGCAGGTTATAGGAAAGAGTTGCTGGACGCTCTGAAGCCTATACAGAACAGCAAGAAGCATGGAATGTTCGTCGATGGTTGCTTTCATCATTGTCAGGCCGCATATGATTTGTTTTGGAGTGGCCAGCATGCCCCTCATGTAAATGGGAAGGTATTGTTACTTCTCTTCGGAACCATAATGTCAAGCCCACCAGCATCATTTGATGTGTGATCTTTCCTTTGCTAATAAATGTGATTTTACCTTTGTTTAGCTCTATCGAGGTCTGACTGATTCACGTCTGGACATAGGTGGAGGAACCAATTGGTCACTTTAAGCATTTTCAACAATATGTAGGAATGTGAGTTTTGGAAGATATATAGAGCTGTGTAGAAATCACTTTGGGTACATCTGTTTAGATCAAAATCTTATCATTATGAACGCATTTCTTACGCAATATCAAAGTGGGGTTGTAGACCATTACAAGTGACAATAGACAACTCCATTTCTATTTCAAGATCAGTGACCATAGACAATTAGCCAAGTCATGCTTACATCATTTCCTTATAGGTCCACCTAAGTGCCTCAATGGATGAGTTGGTGTTGGTAAGATGGGTCACTATAGTATGCAGAATCAGGTCCCTAACGGTTGTAGTATCCTTTTCCTTGCAGACAGCATCGCAATCTTTGGGAGATTGGTACTTCGAGCGTAATGCAAAGACGAATTCAGTCATAGACTGTGCCTATCCTTGCAACCCAACTTGTCCTCCTAAAACCAGTGGGGTATTGAGTGTTGGGAGGCCCAGCTTCCGAAATTGGAGTAAGCGCGGGTGACGTCAACGCTTTTGCTCGTCGTGTAATGACGATTATTGGTTGACTCTTGTTTCTATTATTCGCTGATATGTTCTTTTGGTGTACAAATTGATTCTTTTCTATTTTCCGTTTACCCAGTTGATTTGCACGTGAGAAGAAATGGACTTCTCACATTTTTACAATCTCTAGTGCTCTCTGACCTCAAGTTTCAATCAGCGCAGATGTCTCTCTAAGTCGTTTCCGTTTCTAGGTATATTTATTTTCCCAGGGGAGAATAATAGTGCAGCAGCTATTCCTCCCCTAACATTCTTTAGCAGTTCGTTGTGAGAACTCACCCCTCCCCTACTGTACATGAAGATGGTTACCAAAATAAAGGACTCCAAAGAGTTCGACATTCATTGTGGAGAGCATGCTTTGTGCTTGTTGAGTGGCACTTGCTTCTGGTTGCTTTGGTGCCTCTCCTCCTCAGATACGTACGATTGTACACAAATGAGAACCTGGATTCCTATTTCGAGGGTGTTGAGGCAGTTCAAGTTTTTTATAGTTTGCCGGCAGCTTTCCATTAACTTCTTCGTTCGTGGGTTTCATGGGCTTCGTCATCTCTTAGTGTTATCTTTGACGTACTGTACAGGCGCAATTCAAGAGTGTCTCGTACAGTCGGCCTCTTGTTGCAGTAAGGCAACCTGCAGGTGAAGGGGAAGACAAGGTACACTAACGTTACTGATTGATGGTTATCTTTGGCCACGGCATGTACTGTCCTTTGCTGAGTCCTGTGCTGAGGCCACCCAAGCTGACATCAGGGTACGAGAAGTGGCATAGGAACCTCCTTTGGCTATGGTGAGGAAGTCATGAAGGTTTGGTACAAGCCTACATAGGCTCTCTGCAAGCTGTGTTCATCGCTGCAGGAGTCAGATTCTTGGGGTTCATCTCTTTGTGATTAGAGAGAAATCCAATAGGATCAGGATTGACCCAACTCTCTGGAGTGTGTACTGGACGGATGGGCTATTGCACGTTGAATGGTCAATGAAATAAAAAAGGCTTTGTTTCTGGTCCTGTTCTTCACAAACAATCCGCTGTTTTGCACATGATAACGTAGTGCTTTTCAACGTTCGGTTGTGGCCCTGCTGGGTGGGAAAGAGGAAAATAAATAATGCTGAAAGACACTTCGACGAAAGCATCAGCTGAATGGATGAAAAGAAGTGAATGGTGAGGACAACTTCAGTTCTTTCGAATTGCTTGAAATTTCTTGTCCACGTTGAGAAGACGGAGCAGACCAATGAACTGCATAGAATGTCAATCCACGTTCATTCACTGGGGTTCTCAGGAAAACGCATTCGAAATGAGTTTCTGCCTCCAGCTGATGTGAGACTGTAGAACATTTGACACATTGATTGTCAGAATTGTGCGGCGCAAGAACCCTCAGTTGAAACGAAGAGGTGTTTTTTTTTGTGCTTTTAGTGTAGAATTTTGCCGTTGAAATCAAGAAATGAGGAATTTTCCTGAAGGCAGTTGGTTGTTCTTTGGACTGAAATGTCATATCTGCAACTAATGTTGACGCCATTTATCATTAGATTTTCATCTCGAAGAACTTTAAAGAATCTTAGCGTAGTACAGAGAGTAGCTCCAGTCTTCCACTAACTTATCAAGTGAACTACATCTCCATTATTTCTACTCCACCCACTATAAAAGTAGTATTTGACAATGTCGCGCCAACCCCGACCAAAGTTACTTGTCGACCATGAAAAGAGAATCTAACAGGCTGGACCAAACAAGAAGTGCCCACTTTCCATCCAGAATTTGCCAGTACTTCACTTATCTGGTGTTTTTCTTGCAGTGGTGAGCATGCTCTTCTCATTTGGAAGCTCCGTTCATTTCGAAGCACCCAGCGCTCGTTTGGGTTCTTTGCTGCCTTCAGTTGCTATCCTGCGGAGTTCTGAGCGCCTTGGTTGCTGAGGAAGTGGTTTTGCACGAAGAGTTCCGAGGCCAGCTGCTGTGAACAATCGACTTCAGTTTTGTGCATACTTATGACCGTGCTGTCCTGGAGGTCTGAGCGCCTTTGTTCCCGAGGAAGTGGTTTCGCAAGGAGAGTTCCGAGGCTACTGTTGCTGTGAACGATCGACTTCAGTTCCAGTGTGCATATTTGTGACTTGGCTGGACTTGAGTTTGGAGGTATCTACCGAACCTTCTTTTGGTCGCTTTGCAATTGAAATGGTATTTGCGAGGTGGTTCATGAGGAAACTGAGTCATGAGACTTTACTTCAGAAGTTCATTTTCATGCCAAGTGAGGTCTGCACGATTGTGATCAGCGTTCACAAAACTGGCTAAATTTCACTCCATTGCTAACAAATGCCGTTTCAGGAGCTAAATCTCTACAGGAAAAAATTCTTGAAAAAATTAGATTTTAGCCAAATTTTCAGCAACCAATAGAATTTTGTAGCCAATTTGTTACTTCCTCCACATTGGAATTAGCATCTCTGTAGTTAATTTTGGATTTTAGTACCCCCAGTCATCCATTACAACTTGTAAAATCCTTTTTTTCCTAATTTTTTTAATGCCATTCACTCTCAAGATAGCCAAAGTTGATGCTTGTTTGTCTTGAAGGTAGCAAATTGCACTAAATTCCCTAATCTAGGTAGCATATTGCACTAAATTCTATAAACTAGTTCTGGGATCATTGATTGTGATCTCTTTTCCAAAACATCTACAATTATGGTGAGTTAGAACTATATCAACAATGTTCCATGTCTATTGCTTTACAATGGATAGTGACAGAACCTTCCAAAAATATTTTATTATTACCCCATATCTATGTTTTTTTTAACATGCTAGATTGCAATCAATATGGGATTAACAACCATGTCTTGTATCTTGTACCTCATAGATATATCCATAAGTCATACACTCATACCATATAAGTATTCTATTTGACACATCCATACTTTGTATTATCCCATACCCCATACTAGTACCTATACATCTTACCATATAAGTATTCTATATACACATCATATCATAGGAATATTCCATACCTATATGTCTTACCATATGAGTATTCCATATGAGACATCCATGTTTCATATATCATACCCCATGTATATTCATAAATATTCCATATATTGTATTTCTATCAAAGTTTTTTTTATTTTAGTTTTAAGAGGTCAGTAGGTGAATCAAGTGTTTATTTTATATTTTATAATTTAGTTGGGGAGGACATAGGGAAAGGTATACTTCTTTTCATTGATGTAAAAGAAGACCTACTTGTAGTAGTTCTTCATGATTGTCTTGGGAGAGGTGCATGCGGTCATTGCAAAAAACACCATGCATTTTTTGTAGCATTTTTTGAGGTTTTTTATTTTGGTTTTAAAAGGCCGATAGGTGAATCAAGTGTTTATTTTATACTTTATAATTTAGTTGAGGAGGACTTAGAGAAAGGGATGCCTCTTTTCATGGGATAGTGTACATTGATGTAAAAGAAGACCTACTCGTAGTAGTTCTTCATGATTCATTGTCTAGGGAGAAGTGCATGGGATCATTGCCAAAAACACCATGCATTTTTTGTAGCATTTTGGCAAAATTTGCATTTTTGCCCCCGAAGTACTGTTTGGTAGAACAATTTTAGTTGTTGATTGGAAAAATCAACAACTAAAAGTATTGTTGCAAGCACTATAGACTATTTGTGAACACTGGAATAATACTATGGGAAAAAACAGACCAATTGTCACAAAAAATAAAAACAATGAGGTATAAATTAATAGGAAATAGGAAACCATCAAAAAAAACTTTAAATTGACCATTTGAGATGACGATGGTGATCAAATATCACCAAAAAATAAAGTTGACACCATCTTCAATGTTGAAAAGTGCTCATACAAGGGAGCCCTATTTGCATGGATTCAGAGAACATAAAATAATATATTTATAGTTTCCACTTGTTAGGCATATGCCCATCTGGTGTGGAAATAGACTATGAAATCTCCAACTCTAAATCATTCAATTTGGGTACTTTGAACAAAGTGAAAAACCCTAAATCTCAAAGTGTGACAAATTAACAAAATTTAAATTTAAATATTTTTTTTTTAATTTAAAAAAAATACGGAATTTGATTATCATCAAATGAAATATATCCAGTAAAAATTTCAAGTTTTTAGGACTTAAGATTCAAAAGTTATACTAGAAGACAACAATGTCACTCTAATTGTGAAGGAAAATAGGACCGCGGTTTCTTGCAATGACCTCGTGTTATATCCAAAAGTAAGAGTATTACTTGTCTAGCTACTCACTTGTTTGCTAAATGCTACTTTAGAATTGATATATGAGCTCCATTGCTACTACCCAAATTTGCATTAATTCATGTCTATGGAAGCATGATTATTGTAGTGTGACTTGGCCTTTGTCTTTGCAATGACAAAAAGATTACTTTTTTCATCTAAAGTGATTCATTTCCATTTATATGGATTAAAGATGGTTTTAGTTTTGTAATCATGTAATTTTTTCACAAATTGTCATATATTCACATTGAATAAAATATCATGTCTTCTCAAATTTAAGAAAATCATGGAAGTTTAATTATTTTTAATTTTGCTTAATATGCATGCATAGAAGTGGACTATGTGTAGCATCTTTTAATTGTATTGGTAATGGTTCAAGGTAGTTGTTCATTTATTTGCATTGATGATTGGCCAATCTCAATAGATTGACAATGAATTCATCTATTTTCTTTAACACAATAGTTATATTGGGCACAATTTGTGTTTTGAATTCAAGTTCCTACATTTGCCAATTTATTATCATGCTAAAAAGAAGGTTTTCATCCATTGAACCTACAAGACAATATGGTCTAGATTTGAGATTTAAAAAAAAAATTTAAATGACTTTCAAATTCCAATCACAACACTCTTGAGAAACTTTGTTGAACATTCAAAATTGAAATGAAGAAAATTCCAAATAAAAAGCATTATTCTCACTTCACTATTGTTTTTGCAATTATAAATACCATTACAACAATTGCCAATTTGTTATCATGGCTACCTCCCTTGAGCTTGTTATGAGCATAGAAACTTATTTGTTTTGAAATGATAACGTAGTCTATGTTTGAGATCCAAAGAAATTAAATGATTCTTTCTTAATGAAATGATTCTCTCTAAATTGACATGAAAAAACATAAAATTGAGGATGATATGAATAAAGAAAACAAGTTCTAGAAGGATCATTTGATTGTCAAATTTCTTCTTAGTAGATTACAAGCTAGGAAAGTCAATGTTGTGTAGATGAAACATGAAGTCATTTATCAAACTTTGGTTTATATAATTTTATCAAATACTATTGTTGTGCTTTTACTCAAGCACGTTGTTGTTTGCACAACCCTTTCTAGTGTGTGTAGTATGCTTGGATGGCTCTCCACCGAGATACCAACTATGCAAAGAGAAAGGAGTTAATGCCAGGATTTGGGCTGTGTTTTTGGAGGTCAGCTTCCAATTGTTGTTTTAGTTGACCTAATTCTCATTCTCATATGCATGCTTGGTTGTTTGTGAAGTTATAAGAATAGTTTGAACTCTCTTCCTGGTGCTCTGGAGCTTTCAGCTGAACCCACTTCTGCGTATTGAAGCATGCTTAGT
This sequence comes from Pseudoscleropodium purum, assembly GCA_963969395.1. Classification (NCBI taxonomy): domain Eukaryota; kingdom Viridiplantae; phylum Streptophyta; class Bryopsida; order Hypnales; family Brachytheciaceae; genus Pseudoscleropodium; species Pseudoscleropodium purum. The sequence continues at coordinate 33,861,271 of OZ017795.1, forward strand.
TGGTTTAGTTGGTTTAGGGCTAATTAACAACACAAGGTTGCAGAAAATCTTTCAAGTCTTCGAGATAATCTCTGTGGTTGTACTCATGACTTTTTCAGTTGAAAGTGTTGTTTATGTCCAATAATCTGAATGGTCAACTTGTAAGTCCATGCTTTGCAACATGGTGAAGGATAAGACTCTTTTTTCTTGCATGTCAATTGCATGATATTTTTGTTTTTTTGACTTTTTTCTTGGTTTTTACATTGTTGATTCATTCGTGTAGGAAGGTGCATGGTGTGAAAGTGAAGCAGCATGTCAATTCCAAGCTAGAGTGCACTTGGGATTTTTCAAGAGGATTAACCTCTAAAGCCCTAAACATGCTTTTGAGAACATAGCATTTGGGGGCAGCTCACTATAAACAAATTTTTTATTTATTTTCTCTAAAACTTTTACACAACATGTGTCCAAGGAGAAGCTTTAAGGGACAATAATTATCACAACTTTAGACTACATGGTTCAAAAGTTATTGTATGATATGTCATTTTTAGCAAAGTAAGGGCAACTCCCAAAAAATCTCTAAAATCATTTTCTTAAGAAATAAAAATTTGAAATTGGTTTTTCAGATTAATATCTTCACTAAAAGATTTGAATTAACCCATTTTGATTTTATGAGATGAATGTTATGAGGAGTTTTCATTTGCATGTAGTTTTTTAATCTCTACTCTAAAAAAAACTTTGAAATCCTTTATTTAACTCAATTTTTAGTATTTTTGAAATAAAATAAAATCCTTAGATGTACATTATTTATTACAATATTACATATTGGTATTGGAATTTTTCAATTTTATAATGAAATTCTTAACAATTTAGTGTTTTGAATCATTCTCTACTTCTTTCTATTTATTATTTTTTTCCTATATGTTCCATTCAAATGCTAATATCTTGCAATCTACATAGTGGAAATTTAGAAATTTTTTCCACGTCTTTTCAATCCGATGTACTACAAGATCTTTTGGTTTTACGTGTTTGAAATCTTTTTAACCCCTAAACACCCAAATTGCGTTTTTTGGCAACATAGGAATTTTGGGTAGCTTACCACGAATGGAGTTTTTATTGTTTTTCGTTGAAATGTTAACACAACAATGTGCCCCAAGAGTAGCTTTATGGCCTAACAATTCTCATAACTTTTGACTACATGGTCAAAAAGTTATTGTATGATATGTACTTTTCTATGGTCGACGGGCAACTCGGGCAACAAAAAAACTTCTTTAAAAATCATTTTTTTTTAATTAAAATTTTTAATTGGTTCTCTAGATTTATACATACTTGGAAAGCTTTGAATCATTCCATTTTGATCAATGAGTCAAAATTTATGAGGAGTTTTAGTTTGTGGGAGTTTGCGGGAGTTTGTGGGTTGTTATTGAATCTCTACTCTAAAACAAACTTTGAAGTCCTTTATTTAACTCAATTTTTAATATTTTTAGAAAAAATAAAAAATTTGGGTGTAGATTGTTTATTACAACATTACAACCATTGGGATCAGCATTTTTCAATTCCATAAATAAATTGTTAACAATTTAGTATTTTGAATCATTCTCTATTCTTTTCTACTTACTATTTTTTTCCTATATGTTGTATGATTCTAAATGATCTGAAATTTTTTGAGCATGTAGCCAACTTGATTTGAAAAATGAATCCAAAGAGTAACAACCATTTTGGACATTTTTTCATACAAATAAGACCTTCTGAAGTGCAACTGCCCAGATTTTTGCAGGGCCAAAAAATGGAAATTTATCACTTAAATGCTAATATCTTGCAATCTACACGGTGGAAACTTCTGAAATTTTTTCCACATATTCTCAAACAAGTGTACTACAAGATTTTATGGTTATATGTGTCTAAAAATGTTTTTTTTCCTAAAACTTGGTACTTGTACTACAAATGGCAGTTTTGGAGTAGTTTTGGTGAAAATATAGTCAAAATCATTTAGGGGTTAAGAAATTTTTTGGTACTTATACAAGAATTGGTAATTATTATAGAGTTTTTGGTGAAAACAAACTTTGACCTTTAGGGGTCAATGTTTAGACATTTGAAGACATTCTAAGCAACTCTCAAAAGGTCAATACAAGATTGTGCCTTCGCTCATTCAATGTACTAAGTAAAGGCTTCACAACCTTACATGGACATTATTATCTAGGTTTTTGCACATCCATCAACAACAATGTTTCATCACTTCTCTAAGGCATTCAATTTCTCAATTATAAACTTCTAAATGACCAAAATTACCTTATTTAAAAATAGTGGATTTTACTAGTGATATTGTGAAAAAGACAACCTAGACAAGCCAAAATTTAATTTCACTAGGATTAGTGAAGAACATTGTTTTTCTTGATCCAATTAAATAGATATTAACAAAAAAACTCCTTGGTTGAACATTTGTAGCTCTTCACCAAGTAGATCTTTCAAACATGCTAAAAATTGGGGTCTCAATTTGGGCTTTTTGGTCCTTTAGGAATTAAGAGGAAAAGCTTTCAAGTGCACCATGTTTGGCTAAAAGAGAATGAACACATATTTTTTCTTCACTTTCAAGAGCATTACTATATTGATATGAGTTTTGAGTTCAAGCATTTGTTGAAAGATAGTTTCTTTTGATAGAAAAGGATTTGATGAATGAGAATTTCCTTAGATAGTGCATCAAATTTTTACAATTGAAATTATATATTTTTGAGGTACTACAATGGTGGTTTTTTAGTGGCAACATAAGCTTGCCCACAAAAAATAGGTAAGAGGGACATCCATTCTTCTCTCATTTTCTTGCATCTACTCTCCAACAAACTCATTAACATGGAATATAAATTCACCACTCATATGTATTGTAGAAATCCTTGACACAATTGTCACATTTTAAGAAATCTAACATCACTGAGATGGATTATAGATGTTTTCAAGGAGCTTATTATCGGTGCTACATGAAATGGAAGAAATACACTTGAGTGTAATTAAACTAGCCATTGTTATCTAAATTGTTGAGATGCAACTAGACTAGTCATTTAGTGCTTCAAAATTCATGTGCAATGTTCTGAATAAGTTAGGAGTGGGTAAAAAAAGAAAAATAGAAAATATGTTGACTAGATTCTTCTTAGGCAATAAATTGTTTAGCTTGAAAAAGTTCCAAATTCTCCTCCTTCTCAAGATCTTTTAGGGATTAATGTAGCTTGAGTTTCTTGGAGGGATTTTTCTTTTTACTCTTTAGTACCTTTCTTGTAGAAGCAAGAATGTGTGCCTAAATCCGAATTGGAACATTTGTATCCTTCTCAGGGTAAGGCCCATGTTCAATACAAAGGCCAAAGCATCTGAGATGTTCTGATTGATGACCTTATAAATAACAAAGGCATGAAGAAAGCTGACAAGGTATATTCCTGACCTACTCACTTTCTGTAGCAAGGATCAGTTGCAAAATATTTCTTTTATTGTTTAAACCCGATGGAAGTTCAACAATGTGGTTCATTTGCAGGTAACTCCCATTTCTAGAGGTTTGGTTCTTTGGTGATTTTATCTTGGACCCAAAAGGCATCACATACTGTTGCACACAGCACATGATCTAAGTTATTGGTGATGCTTAATGCCTGATGAATGTGAGACTATCATGGTTGGTTGTTGGAATGCCAGCGGCAAGCTGTGAAAATGCTGTACTGAGATACGAAACCCAACTCTGGTAACACTGTAGAATGATTGCATTTGGGGATTCCTCTTTGCTTTGAGGAAAGCTTCTGGTTCTACAAATCCATGGCCACGCCTTTGTTTGATCTGGTTAAGCCAACATACCCTTCAATCATTTTGCCTACCATTGCAATCTTGTGAATGGGAAACATTCTTGCTCACTGGTGTGACAGTGTTTCTTTCCTTAGTATTGATTATCGCAAATGAAGACTCCACTTTTTGTTGTCAACAGAACTTACTATTGGTGGCAGGTACCTTTTCCTGCTTCCCAATCTTAAGTTTGTCTCCATTTTGCTTTGATTACTTTTGTATTCCACTCTTTTAAATGACTTGTACACTCAAATTCATGGGTCGTGTGAATGTCATTTTCTTTGGAGCTGTATCAAGGTAGTAGATCCATAAATGGACCATCCGAGGGCTGGAACTGAATTTGGGGGAGGTTAAACATCTTGAAAAAAAAAATTAGTAATTTTTCCTTCAAAGACAAGTGGAATTCACATCTAATCCAAGTCGATTCATATTTTTTGGACCTTTGTGGAATTAGTTACAAATTTTTGAAGTTGGAAAAAAGCAGTCATTAGTGGTCATCGAAAGCGACCACCTTCTCAAATGTGCATAGTTGGTACATTGAAGAAAGCAAAATGTACCTCTAAGTCAAGTTCGCTTTTAATGCCTAGTTGGAGTTTCAACCTCCTACTTTGGGCCTATAGTTTTTCACTTACCTTGTTTGGCTTCATCGAGGTTTGACTAAATCACATATGGACCAAGGTAGGGGAACCAATTGGTCACTTTAAGGATTTTCACCAATATGTAGGAAGGTGAGTTTTGGGAGATATATAAAGTTGTCTAGAAACCACTTTGGATACAAGAGCTATATTTGTTGAGATCAAAATCTTATCAATATAAATACATTTCTCACACAATATCAAAATAGAGGTGTGGAGTGCTATAAGTAGCATTATACAACTCCATTTCCATTCCAAGAACAATGACCATAGACAATTAGTTAAGTCATGCTTACATCACTTGCTAATAGGTCTATCCAAGTGCCTCAATAGATGAGTTGGTGTTGGTAACATGTATTATGGGCTATCTTTTGAGTGGATAGTGACAAATTTGGATTTTTAGAGGCAATGGTCTTGAAATAGCAATTATCCAATTTTTTTATTCCCAATACCTCTCAAACCCTAGTCATCCAAACCCAACCTAACTCCAATCATTTGAACCAATGCACATTTTTAATTTCATATTGAGTTTCTAGGTGCAATCCATATAGGATTTTGTTCCCTCTTCCATAAAAACTCTAATAGCCAGATCAAGAAGGGAGCTAGCTAAAGATTCTGAAGAACTTCTTTTCAACTTTTTTAGTTGACAATAGGAAAGGTGCTTAGTTGATTTGTTTTTCATTGATCAACAGTGAGGGATTTTCTTAGAAGGGAGGAGAAGGTCAAACTACGTGATTCTATCATGACAATAGATAGTAAGGTAGGTACTCCCCAAACCACCACTTTTTGCTATTGAGCCTATTTGCTATTATTAGATTAGTCAGATTTTCATATGTTCTTGTTGGCAAGTGAAAGGAGGTTTCAACACACTAGAGAATGTGGCATTTGGATAATGTATGCAAAAGATATTAAGGAACAAAGTTTGGTTCTAAAAGTGTTTCTTCTACATAGTTACAGAATTGATTTTGGAAATCTTTACATAGTATAGATGGCGGTTTAAGGTCAATGGCACATTTAGGTGGTACCAACCTTATAATAGGCAGAATTAGGTCCCTAATAGTTTTAATGTCTTTTTTGTTACAAACAACATTGTGTGGATGCTTTGGTCTCTAATTCATTACTGTTCCTCAATATATTGATTTTCCAAGGGAAGAATATTAGTGCAATAGCTATTTTCTAGCAGTCAATCTATTAAATCCCCGCCCCCTCCCTCACTATACAATACATGTAAGGTGGAGGCACCATTAACCAACCGTGTCTAATCCTAGGAAGGTGTATTATTTCCAACCTTAGCTAATTCTTAAGCTTGAAATTTGATTTTTTTGTCCTTTCCAAGGTTGGAACTAATAAGGTCATGCCACATTACTAGAAGTAGTGAGTAAGAAAATATTATCTTGTATGATCATAATTGGAAGACTTTAGACATTGCTTACAGGTCAAGAGTTCTTTTGCCTCTTGAAATGCACAATAATTTCAAATTTCAGAATATAAATCTAAAAAGTAAACAAGCCCTATATTTCATATCTTTCTACATGGAAAAAATATCCACCAATTCATAGTACACAGAATCTGCTCCCAAATTGATTAAATGATGAGTTATTGGTGCCTCCACCTTAGATGGTTACCAACATCAAGGACTCCAAAAGAGTTTGACATTTGTTGCAGAGATTTGTATTTGTTGCAGTGAGTGGTGCTTTTGGTGCCTATCTTCCTTGGATATGAAGCAATTTCCAAGTGCAGGGGAAGAGAGGGGTGATGGTTCTCTTTTTCTTTTCTTTTTTTAACTGAGGAAACCTTCTTACATTAAAATGGATTTGATGGTTCTCTTTTGCAACAGGAAGTACTGTCATGTGCTGAGGCCTTTAAAGCTGACATCAAGTTACAAGAAGTAGCATGGCAAGCTGCTGCTAAAGTCCTGGGGCTATGGTGATGGGTTCACTGTAAGAAAATGTTCCTTAAGATGTTGAGCAGTAATGAATACCTTGTTCATGAGTTTTTTATTCTTAGGAAATCAAGGTGCCTAAATTATTCCAAAAAGAATACACTTGACTAAACTGTGTGATAAAATTTACCACAAGCCTATCCTACAGATCCACAATTAGTTGTCATCTAAATTCATCCAAGACATTTCTCTAATGAAATCTCCACCATCTCAACTAGTACTTCAATTATACTTCAATGTAGTTTCTTATCAATGTAAATGTGCCTAAAAGTGAATCTTTCACCAACTACCTCGACTTGCATTCACTTCTACTTCTAGAAAAGCCAAAGTTCACCTACTAAGACATCAAGACATTTGCAATAGTAAACACCAAAGGGAAGTGGAAGTTACCAAATGAGAAAAAAGGTTGATTGATTTGTGATTAGATCTTTTGAGGGAGAAATTGGCTCAAAATGACATAAAAGTCTTGAATTGGAGAGACACGGGTCTTTCTACATTGCCAGTATATATAGAGTAAATCTTTGTATAGTGGTCCATGATTTGTAGGCAAGCTTGAATTTAAGATTTCTGTTGTGAAGCATACATTGAAATGAACTCATTTTCATGGGAAGGAAAGGTGACTTGTCTCCTATGCAATTCAAGAAATCATGGATTCAAATTTTGTTCATAGAGTACATCATGATTAATTTTTTTTTCTTTTCTATAGATGAAATTGCCAAATTACAATTCTAAAATATCTTGAGATGATGGCACTTATTTTTGGAAGAATGCAGACACTTTTCCATGAATCAATAAGTTCAATTTTCATCCACATGGAAGATATTCCTTTCATATTCATGGTTGAAACAACCTCTTCACTTAATAGTAAGTCACTGAATAGTAAGTGTATGGTGCAGATGTCCAGCCTTCAGGAAAAAATGGAAGCTTGTTGAAATTTAGCCTGTGGAATTGGGAAAAATAAATGGTGGAGAAATCTGTAAAATTTGGAATAGAAAATAGAAAAAGTGAGGAGGTTGATTCACCCCAACCTTGAAAAATTGATTCAATTCCAAGTGTTTAAAAAAAAAGACCATATTAGCTGGCCATCGCATTTTATTCAAAATGCATTATGGAGTTCACTTCTTGATTTAGGCCATGCAACACAACTGAAAACTCACATTAGCTCCAAACACAAACTTGAGCGTGCTGCTAGCATTTGGACCAAGTCCAATAATATATGGCTCCATTCTCCTGTTCTAGTGCATAGAGTAAGGTAGAACTATCCATTAGCATATAAAATTGCAATCTAGGTACTTCAGAGAAGCTATTTATGAGCTCTCATATTTTTCAAAGATTGAATTGTTTTAGAGAAGTTAATTGCAAAAAAAAATGAAGACATTTCAAGAAGAATTAAATTTTTGTGATTTTTCAAAGCTGAAATGTAAAACTGTGAATAGACCCTTGTTGAAGCATACTCAAACCATTATTGAAGCATAGGCTAATGTGTTCACTCTTTATTGCATTGTCATCATGATAATGGATTAGTAAGATTGTGATAATAGATGGGCCAGTGACGAAAATGGGAAGAACTTGTAGGTGGCAGAATTGGGTAAATGGTGGTATTGGGTAGTTCGACCTTAAAATCAAAAATCATCTCGCACAAACAAGCCCCTCTCATGTGCAATTTCTCTTAGTCTTGGTTTGTTTTCTCTGAGTGCTCTTATCTCTTCATGTCGAGCCCATTTACCTTGGTTGTCTCACTATGGTTTTCAATACGATGGTTCTCCTTTTGTTTCAAAAAAACAAAAACAAAAAACTGTTTCTATGCAGTAAATCCAGAATAGAAGGAAAATAGCTGGGAAAGCTCAAAAAAAGCCCTAACATTGCGGCAACATGTTTTCCATGTGAATGTTGGGGGGCAGAGACGGAAAATAATGACAAATAGATGACTGGTCTAGCAAGCTGGACAAATCATCAAATGACTTGTCCTCCCAAATTTGTTAACATTACAGCAACATGTTTTCCATGTGTGTGTGTGTGGTAGAGACTGAAAATAATGGATACAGACAAATCAAAACACTTTGGTCTCTCATCACAGGTGTGACTCTGTGGCTCTGTTGGATTGCCCGTAATCAGATGGTCTTTGCTCAAATTAGATGGCCTCTTTCCGTCATTCTAATCACACTAGGGGAGGTCCTTATTGACTGCGGGCAGGCTACCTTTCTTAAAACACAACAAGGCTTTAGGATGATGCAGCTTCATAGTTATGAGAAGATCTGCTGCCAATTTGATAATATTTGGCTTCGTGATAGTTTGTTGGCTAGTAAGGTAGGGCATTCCATTGGTTGAACTGTCATGGCCCTCCCCCAACCTCCTTCTTTTGAGGTTGTCTATTTTTTTTTCCCTTTTGCTCTTATCTCTTCATTTGTCTAGCCTTCCAACTTGGCTGTCTATTGGTGCATTTCTTTTTTAATGCAATGGCTCACCATTTGTTATAAAAAGAATGGCATAAGATGACTTGTCCATCAGGTTGGACCAAGCATTAAATGACTTGTCCTTGTAAAGTAGCCAAATATATGGCATGTCTTCCATGTGGTGGTGGAGGAGAGGAGCATGCTTTCCATGGCATGTCATCCATGTGTGAAAGGGGGCACTGAGAGAAGGTCCCATCTCTGAAGTCCAAGAGGCCTGGAGCATTGTTGCAAGTTGAGACAGGCCAATTATATGGTGCCAATAAATGGTGGTTTCTTGAGTGGGTGAGGTTGCTCTTCTTGTTTCCAAGCTCGTTCGAGTCATTTTGCACCCCCAGCACTTTCCTGTCTTCAGTTGCTGCCCTGGAGGTCTACTTAGCTGAGCACCTTTGCTGCTGAAGAAGTGGCTTTTGCAGGAAGAGTTCTGAGGCTATCCTTGCTGTGAATGATCAACAAGCTTAGACTGCAGTTATGTGTGCACACATTTGTGACTGTGCTGTCCTGGAGGTCCTCTAGTGGAGTGCCTTTGCTGCCAAGGAGGTGAACTCAGTGCACCAAGACTTGCTGTGAATGATCGACCAACTTTGGTTGTGTGTGTGTGTGTGTGTGCGTGTGTGCGCTTAGGACTGTCAGTTATTTTTCAAATCTTCTTTGGGTCACTTAACCATGGAAATGGAATTTGCATGTGGAGTGCTTCATGAGGATACTGATGAGTCAGGAGACTTTAACTTTCTTCAGGGGCTCATTTCCTTGCCAACTGAGGTCTGTGCAACTGGTTGTTTGTGAACTTTTTTCCAGAACATCTGCAATTCTGTATATTGAGTTAGAACTGTATTGACAGTTCAAAGGAGAAGGAATGTCACCCACTTACTTAACAAGTGAGGTGAATTAATAACCCACAAGTGGCTGAATTTTCATTACCCCTATATCTATATTGTTTGTGAACAACTGATATAGGATTAGCAACTGTATCTTGTATGCTATTTATATGTTTGTATGTCATATCATATCAATATTCTCTTACACACACACACACACATATATATATATATATATATATATATATATATATATATATATATATATATATATAAATCTCATATTCAGTATCCCATTTTGGTACTATATGTCATATCATATTTTGTATTAGACATCTGTATTCTGTATATCATATCCATACTATATTCCATGTGTATTTCATATAATATATTTGTATCAAATTCTTTTGTTTTTTGTTTTTTGAAGGTGGGTAGGGTGGGCGAATCATGTATTTCATTTTTATTTTTTCAACTTAGTCGAGGAGATTTGGGGAGAAGAGGGAGGCAAGAGACTAAGCATGTCTCACAAAATAAGATCAGAAGGGTGAGAATACAATTTTTTGGGGTACATTTTGAGAAAAGGCCCCCTATGTTTGCCATCTTAATCTTATCATTAGAAAGATTTGAGGTCAATAATAACATGCTTTGTTTTTGTTCCCGTTGCTATTTCCCTACAACGAAGGGTATGATTGGCTACTAGAAAAAATTAATTAATTAATTTTTAATATCCCAAAAAGAAGTCAAATTTTTTTTTGAAAAATGACGTGGCACTCTCTTGGCCACGTTAGACTGCATTGTTGGCTGCATTCACAACATTATTGGGATTGGGGAACTCACAATTTTCTTTTGGACTCAAATCTTCTCTAATGTTTCTTCATCTTTTCTAGTTAATTTGGCATTCGAGGATTTTTGAAGCTTCTAGAAGATTGTTTTAAGTTTGTTTCTAAGGCTTAGTTTAGAGTTGGCAAGAATATAAAATAACAATAATTTTTTTAAATAATAATAAATAAAAAAAATTAATGATGAATTCTTTTGAAAATAAATTATGAAAAAAGAATAATTTTAAGAATAATTTTTTTATAATTTTAAAAAATTATATATATATATATATATATATATATATATATATATATCAATTAATTAATATTATCTGATGTGGTAGTTCTTGACCATATGGAATGCAGATGTGTCAATGCTCCCATCATGTTCCCATGTTCATGACAATGCTGGAACTTGTAGTCTTGTAGAGGCTTGAAAAATCCTCTAATTGGCCTGTGATTGAAAATATGAATTCAAAATTTGGAAAAAAGATTCATGTATAAAAAGTAAGAAAATTCAGGATTTTCCGTAGGTGAAAAAATCCCACATTTTCACCCTACTGGTCCCATTCCATGCAATAGATTTAGCATCTTGCAAAAATCATTTATTTATTTATTTATTTATTTATTTTTAATTTAGTCAAGGGGATGCTGGGGAGAAGGAGGAGGATGTCTCTGTCCAATCCAATGTCAAGTCAATCCCAACCAAAGTTACATAATTGGTTTTATTATAAAAAGAGAATCTAACAGGCTGGATCAAGGAAGTATCTGCCCACTTGTCCTCCCCAATTTGCCATATCTGGTGTTTTTGAGAAGTGGTAAAGATGGCCCCGAGTTCTCATGTGGAAGCTCCGTTCATTTTGCAGCACCCAACACCATTGGTGTTCCTGGCTGTCTTGTTGTCCTGTGGAGAGGTCTGAGCGCTTTTGTCGCAGAGGAAGTTGACTCAGTGCGAGGAGAGTTCCGAGGCTACTGTTGCTGTGAACGATCGACTTCAGTTCCAGTGTGCATATTTGCGACTGCGCTGCACTTGAGTTTGGAGGTATCTACCGAACCTTCTTTTGGTCGCTTTGCCATCGAAATGGCATTTGTGGAGTGGTTCGCGAGGAAACGGAGTCATGAGACTTTACTTCAGAAGTTCATTTTCATGCCAAGCAAGGTCTGCATGATTGTGATCTCTTTTCCAAAACATCTCCATTAAATATTGAGTGAGTGAGAACTATTTGTATTGACAGTTCAGAGGATAGCCAGGGAATGTCACCTTATTGGAGTTTGACAGTTACTGCTACTTTTCAGTGCATTGTGACACTTTGTGTCACACTACACTGAAATTTCAAAATTTCGGATTTTAAATTTTTTTATTTTCAACCACCTCTCCCCCTTCTTGTAATTTTAAAAACCAACTTGTTTGACAATCAATATAGGACAATTCATCCCATATCCATATCTGGTACCATATTTGTATTTCGTATTTAATATGTATTAGTATTCGGTGTTGTATCCATATTTATACCCATATTCAATATTTGATATTCAATATGTATTAGTATCCATATCCATATTTAGTACATATTCGTATATGCTACTGTATCCATATCCAATATTTCATATTTGAACAACTCAAGTTAAATCTCACAAGATCAATGGCTTGTGATTTTTTAATGGCAATTTCAAGGGTAAGCATTTCTTTTACAAAAATCAATGGCCTGTAAATTTTTTGAGAGAGGAGAGGCAACTATTGCAAACTAGGGTGGTATGCTTCTTTTCAGTGCATTGTCACCCACTTTCTAAACAAATGAGTTAATTAATACCCCCCAAATGGCTAAATTTCATTATTCTTATGTATATTTTTTGTGAGCATACTAGATTGCAATCGATAGAGGATAAACAACCACATCCTATATTCCATATCCCATGTATATACACACATACATGTATATGTATGTATATGTAAGTCACATTGTATGAATATTCTTTTTAACATGTCCGTATTTTGAATAATCCCATATTCCATATTGGTACATATATATCACATTATATAAGTATTTCATATCCATACAACATATACTATCAGTATTCCGTACCCATACATCAATAGCATATGAGTGTTCCATACCCATATGTTGTATCATGTAATTATTCCATATCCATATGGATATTCTATATCGAATATCCTTAATCTATATATTGTATCCTATGTACATTTGTATATATATATTCCATATATTGTATTCATATAAAAGTTTTTGTTTTTAGGAGGTGGATTTGTGAATCGAGTGTTTTATTTTATTTTTTATAATTCAATTGGAGGGGGCATAGGGAGGGGATGCCTTTCTTCATGGGATAGTCTATTGATGTGAAAAAAGGCATAAGGTTGACATACCCAATGCCACTTGCTAACCCAATACCACCCAAATGTACAGTCGGCATTCATTCTAGAATGAGAATGTAGGACGGTACTACATGCCTTAACTTTACAATAAGTGAAATTAAGGCATGTAGTACTGTCATAGATTCTCACTCTAGAATCATTTACAATTGTACATTTGGGTGGTATTAGGTTGGCGGGCGGTATTGGGTACGTCTACCTTAGTAGTACTTACAATTGCCTTGGGAGAGGAGTGAATTGGCCTTTGTCTTTGCAATGACAAAAAAAAAATTTCATCCAAAGTGGTATGGTTACATTTATGTGGATTAAAAATATTTTTGGTTTTGTAGTCATGTAATTTTTCACAATAAAAGAAATATCACGTCCTTTCAAGTTTAAGTAGATGGTGGAAGTAGAAAAGGTTTCATTATTTTTAAATTTGTTTGCTATCCATATATAGAAGTGGGTTATGTGTAACATATTATAATTGTATTGTAACAATTGAAGGTAGTGGTTCATTCATTTGCATTGATAAGAGGCCAAATTCAATAAAGTGACAATAGATTCATCTATTTTCTTTAACATGCTAGTATGTTGGCCACCAATTCAAAACCCTTCTCACACTAGGGCTTTATTAGTGAAGTTTTTTATTGTAGCTCTTACTCATTTTCCACAAATTTCACTATTTGTTTCTTAACTTTTTACAAAAATTCGATTTTGACATTAATTAATTAATAAAAAAAACATAGGTCATGGCACAGTATGGTAGTAGATTTTTTACTTGTGTTTTTTTAATGTTCAATTCACCTTGGATGTGATCAAAGGTTAGCCCAAAATCTTCAAGCATTGGGTCATCCATTAGTGTCAAGAGCTTTGAAAATGAAGTGAGGTGTAAATCCAAGATCTCTAATGGCATAGATCTTAGTTTCAACAAGACAACTAGAATTGTCCCATTTGAATGAATATGAAGTTGGTTGCTTTCAATTTTCTTTACCTTAGTCCATAATGGAACCCAACTCCTAAAAATATTGTAAGAGGTATATAGCTACACTTAGTTTTCCTATTAGCACAGGTAGTCCATAGTCACATTATTTGTAGGATAATGAAATTTGTGTATATTGAAATATTATTGTAATGTACCAATTTCTATAGAAAGGAATCTTGTAGAGATACTAATTTGGTACGTGAAATTAATCTTGCATCATCTTAAATAGGACAATTTATAGTAGCTACTTTTATACAACTCAACAATAAAGGAGAAATTGTCAATGCTCCTAGCTATTGTGATCGAGTGATCATTTTGATGATTGCTAAACCTCTTGATTAAATGTGGCTTGATAGGAACCAATGTTTGGAAATTATTTATCCTCTTCATTTTTCTCAGTGAATTCAGAGAAATACACACTTATCCCCTATAGTCTCACTTCCTTTCTTGAGACTCTATAAGATGTTGTGAATCCCTTTTGACATCAAGGAAAAATGTTGAGTTGACCACATAGAGAAGTAAAATGACCTTGCTATTTGTTTTATGCTTTAGAAGTCTAACTTTTTTCCATTGATGATGAAATGATCTTCAACAATGAAAGTTGGAAATAATATGTACTATTGCATGTTTTTTTTAATGATGCAGAGCGTTGAATTAATTTGGCCAAGACATTGCAATTGACAAAGATCTTCAAATTGAATTGCAAATCTATATATTTTATTTATTTTCCAGAGTCGGAAGGCTAGCTCCAAGTTTCACATGGCATCCGAGATCATGTTTGATCCTCCTCCCATATTGAAGAGTGACATGCCAGAAAGTTCTATGGAAAGGGAACTTCAGGGCATTACAATTCCCAAGGCACAAAGGGATTCTCAAGAATTGAGGAAGGAAGATACACCACCGACCCTTGTCCTACCACCATTTTTGCTTGAAGATGAGGAAAATTTTCAAGCTTGCTTATCATCTGGCAATTGTACCGGATTGTTGAAAATGGTCAATGACTTTCATCCTAAACTATTCCTTGAGAAAATTGATGAAAAATATTTGAGGTCGGCATTGCATATGGCTGTTTTGGAAGGCTCCACAGATTTGATTTGTGCACTCATGAAAAAACTCTCTGGTGGTGACAATTTGAAATTGGATGAATTTCTTGAAAAACAAGACAATGTTGGACTTTCTGCACTACACATGGCTGCTTTGATTGCTCACAAAGGGATGATTTCTTGTATTTCAAAACAAGGCCTACAGGTTCCTGATTCTCTTGAATCTAAGAATCCATATTTTCAGTCTCCTACTTCAGAAGATGAAAAACCGAAATTGTTTGAGGAGTTATCTCTTTTATTTGACAAACCAGATCCTATCTCAAGTGACCAAAGAATTGGGCAATTATCTTTACAAGAGTGGTTCCGCAAGAACAAAAAAGACTTTGTCTTTTGCCTCTTTGAAACTGAACGCAATTGGGGTCCTTGCAAGATGGAGGCTTCCGAATTTGGAAAGGCAATAAAATATATTTTTGACAATGGAGATCCCTCGTTTCTCAAGCGTCTTTTCAAAGTTCAAAACGATCTTGGCAAAACTCTTTTGCATGCTCATATTGACAATTCCAATTTTGAAACCTTATACCAAAATTTGGCTACCTGTTTTCCTGCCTTTGATTGGAATGTGGTGGATTTTTGTGGGAGGACTCCTTTACATTGGGCAGCTGCTCAAGGGAAAGTGGAAGTAGTCACTTTTTTGGCAAAACAAGCAAAAATCAAACTCAACGCAAGGTATATAGCCTCTTTGGAGGAAAACATGAAAACAAGTACAAATTTCAACATTGACGGGATTCGCAATGTGGCCCCATTGCATCTAGCAGTAATTCATAATCATGTTGGAGTCGTGGAGGCACTCTTGAAAGTTGAAAAAAAACAAGGACTCAATGTCAATGCCATGTGTTGTCGTCAATACAAAGATTTGAATGGGACCCCCATGAGCACAAATTGGACCCCAATTCAACTCGCAGCATACATGGGACAAATAAGAATCTTGAGAAAGTTCTTGCAGGTTCGCAATTCTTTTTTCAATTCATTATTATATTATAAATATAACAAAATCTCATTGAAATTTTAAAATAATTTTTGTAATGAAAACTTGATTCTTTCTTCATGTAGAATATAAATATGTGAAGGATAAGGATTTTTTTTATAACAAAACTCTTTTAATATAACGAGCAAAAGTAAAATGAATCAAAAAATTTTAAAGACTTTTAAATTGACATTTCATAAAGTGAAAAATACATTCCATTTATGACAAACAATGACATGTAACAATAAAATGTTTAAGAAATGATATAAAAATAACATGCACCAATATCCTAACAATAGCATGCTTTAACTTTGCAATGAACCATCTCTATGAAAGATGTTATCTTATAATTTGAATACAATATGACTTTTAAGCATGTTCTATGGATTATTTTTCTACTTTTACAAGAACAATCAATAACTTATAAAGTTTGAATCAATGTGTTGTAAATGTATGCAAATGACTATAATTTGAATATTCCTAGGTGAGCCCTCTCCTTAATAAACCTCAAAAATATGTATTTGCAAAGACTGCATATCATTATTATTACTATTTTGTGCAATAATCATAATCCAATACTCTAATATGTTCAATTTTATGAGATTCTATATGAAGTGTAAATGATTTTGGGAACCTTTATTTCAAGTCTTCTATTAGTAACACATAGAATTACAAATTTGAACAATTCTAAAAGACAACCTATCGAGGGTGCAATGATTAAACATTCTTGTAGATGATCATATGTGCAACTAACATCCTTCCAACTAATACGTCTTTAGAGTCATGAAGTGAATTGTATGCTTTCTATGGGGTTCTTCAACGCATTGTGTCACATTTCAACTCACAAAAGATAAGGAAATGCACCATAATTTTACGCCATCTATTACTTAAATAACAATTTTTCAACATGCCTACTCAATCTTAATATAATACACAAGCAAATATATTTCATTTTCCATCATATAAGCAATCATGTACCTATTGTTATCCTAGTTTTGTTAGTAGAACCATGTGTTTGTACTTATATTGTTCCTAAACTATAGGAAGAACCTTTATACATAAATAAATGTATAGAAAATAGGTAAGGACCTTGGACATGACAATAATATTGTGGTTTGTTCTTAAAACTTGTGTCAGGATGATCGTACATATGATCCTGGACTCATGAATGGAAGCAAGAGACCTAAAACGCACAATATGATTCCAGCATTACATCTTGCAGCATCTCAATTTTATCCTAAAGCTATGAAGACTTTGGTGGATTGTAAAAGGATGGATACATTGATAAAAGATGAAAATGGAAATATAGCTTTACATTATGCAACCGAGCATGCACATCGAGAACTACAAAACCATACTAATCTTTATGATTATGTTACAATGTCCCATTTCACTTCAAAGCCCCCTAAATCAAGGATGCCAACTTCTGATGACGTCATCACATGCATCGACATATTGATGCAATCAGGTCTACGTATGGGGTCAAGAAACAATATTGAAAAGACACCAAATATGCATAAAGAAAGTGATGCAAAGGTGAAAACTTGGTGGTTAGGAAAGATGGCAAAAGAATACCAAGAAATCAAAAACAATTTGATCTCTGCAGCAAATGCTGTCTCAGTAACTGCAGCGTTGGTGGCAACGGCATCATTTGTGGGGCCTTTGCAACCACCTCTAGGATTGTTGGATGACGGAAATCAAACATGGCTAGACGGATATAGCAAAGTGCAACACACTTCAGTCCAAGTATTTCTCTTTTGTGACAGTTTATCTTTCTACCTTGCAATTGCTGCCATTGTGTTTGCCATGCTTCCATCTTGGCCATTACCACATGAAGGGCTTGTACAAGAAGTGTCTATAGCTCAAAGATGTGTACAAGGTTCTGTTCTCCTCTTATTTGGATCTATCATATTTGTGGTATGCGCATTTAGCGCAGCAAGTATTGCCATTGTGCCAAACCAACAATGGCGATATATGATTAATGCTGTGATTTCTATGAGCTTGGGCATATTGATATGCTTTTTAATCCTATTTCTTTCCTTCATCAGGCTCTTGGCATTGTTTTCATCAAAGAATACAGTTGCCAAGAAAGTATCGAATGTTGCAACACGGATTTTGCTATGGGAACCGAGTACATCTTCTACTAAATGAAGAAGTCACCAAGTCCAATATGAATGTGGAAGTTTCTTCTTCATAATTCATTACAAGTAGATTGAACCTTTGAGAATGAAGGAGAGTTCTAAAGGTTATTCTATAGATTACTGCATTTCTATGGAGAATTTCTATTTTGGAAAAAGATTTAGGACTTAATATATAGTAGAAGTAGTATATAGTTGTACTTCAATAAATTGTATAGATTTTGTGGTACTACTTGAATGTTTTATAAAGGCAATTGTTTTGAGGTAGTAAACTTGTGTTATTCTTTTAGAATTATTCAACTTCATTCCATTGTTGCTTGTCATGTTGATGCCTTGGTGTATCTATTTCACATTCTAAATTGATTTTCTAGTCAAATATGTACAATATTGTCTTTGTGAATGTAAGTTTTTTTAAGGCAATAAAAACATTGAAATAATTGGCATGAAGGATTGTTGCAAAAAACACTTGTCTTTTTTTTTTGTCTCCTTGGCCTCGAAGAAAAATTTTTGCTCATATTTTTGCATTATAAAAACACTCATTGTTGCTAATAATTTATCTTTAATAAAAACATTGAAATAATTGGCATGAAGGGTCATTGTAGAAAACACTTGTTTTTTCTTTTTGTCCCCTTGGCCTTGGAGAAAAGGATTTTGCTCATATTTTTTGCATTGTATGTTAATTTTCTATGAAAATTTGAAATAAAGGTAGTTGAAGACATTGAGTAATTTTTTCCAATTTTAAATAATGAATTTACTATGTATAAAATTCTCCCAAATGGATGTCTATTTTGGCCATTTTAGGAGGTTTTAGTATTATTTCAACTTTAAAATGTGAAGTTGAAGGTCAAAATTGAGAAACTAGGACTGCTATTAAACTTACACAAGCATATGAAGAGATTCTCTAAAATAGTATAATTTTTAGCTTTCACATGTGCTCAAAGTGCACTCTCTTTGTGTACGTCCAGAGAATTTTTTTTTTCTCTTGACAATGCAAATGGTTGAGAAGAAAGGCCTTCAAATTTTAAAAAATGGAATATTTTAGTAGAATTTTTTGAATTTTTTTGACTATTTTCTAAAAATCATATTCAAAGATATCTATTTTGTTGTATTTTCTAGCATTCTTTTTTTGTGCATAATTGTTAGAGAGAAATTTCTCTATTCTTGGATTTTCACACATATACTATTTTGAATGCTTTGTAAATTATGCATATTTTGTTTTGTTTAAAAAAAATTATTCCAAAAGTCACAACATTCATAGTACTACGCCGTTTTGAGACAAAAACGGCAAGTGTTTTTTGCAACTACCTTGACTGAGTTCTCACAATTCAACAATCTATCCAAATCCACCGATAATTCTCATTATAAAAATGGATTGAGATGCTTCCAACTAGATTCATTAAGATATCCATGAAAAAATTTGATCTAAAAGAAGGATAGGCCTTGAAGTTGTAGTCCCTAGAGTGATGTCTATAGAGATTCTCATAGATGATCTCACTGAAATTACACTCCGGCCTAGTGAATAATAAACCAAAAATCTAGAAACTAACTTATTATTTATATGAGGATCAAAAGTCTAGAGATGGAGCCATGGAGTAAAATAAATAAACGATTGCTAGAAGCCTTAGTTTTGCACACACGCAACAATTCAAACAATTATAATGTTGACAAGGACAACCAAGAGATGTAAAGTGGCGTGATATCCAAACAAGAGTTGGATGAAGCCCAATAAGAAACAAGAGGTATGAGGAAGTTGTTGCCTTCCTCATTTTCTACGAATTATCATGAAAAAAATTGACATAGATAATTTAGTGCAATATGATTAATCCTTAAGGGACAAATGGAAATTATCACTGTAAGAAACCAATATTTTTTTTAACATTGAACTAGATAGGAAAGGAATTAGCATTGATGTCCCCTAAAATCTATTGTAATTGACAAGCCAAAAATGTAGTAAAATCACAAATTAATGACCAATTTGAGCTTGTTTTTTCCTAACATCACAAAAAGCATGGTCTTCAAAGCTCTCCAAAATGCAACATCTAGATGCCACGTAAACACCACGTGGGTAAGGAAAGCCACGTAGGATTTTTGTCCATCCAACCCATCTATGACATGGCACTTGTTGTGGCACTTGTTGTGGTGGCAAGAAGTGCCCACTCATCCTCCCAAATTTGCCAATAAATGGTGTTCTCTTGTAGTGGTGAGGATGCTCTTCTCATTTGAAGCTCCATTCATTGACTTCAATTTGGAAGTAATTGCCGAAACCTTCAATTGACTACTTTGCAATTGAAATGGCAATTTTGGAGTGGTTTTCAATGAAATTGAATCACGAGTCTTTACTAAGGGGTTAAGTTGCTTGTTAGGTGAGTTTGGTGCTAATGTCCACCTTTCTCCAAAACATTTGCAATTAGAATTAGACGTGCAATATTTGACAATGTATTAATGTGAAAAAAAGAAATAGGAGTCCTTCAAGACTATCTTATAAGAGGTGCTTGTTACAAGTAAAGTGAAAGTATCACTTGTCTACCTACTTGTTTGTTGAGTGTTGCTTTGCAATTGAAATATGAGTTTGATTGGTAGTAGCCACACTTGCATTAAATCATGTTGACAAATAGATTTGTATTTGAGTTTTTTCCAATGTTCAACCTACTGTGGGTGAGATTGTAGATTAGTCCATAATCTTCAAGGATTGGGTCATCCATTAAATAGTATTGAGAGCTCTAAAAACTAGGTCAAGTGTACATTTGAGAGTTCTGATGGTATAGATCTTAGTTTTAGCTACATAATTGAAATTGTGTCATTTTAACCTTCAAAACCCTAAAGTATGTTTTTTCTGCCAACATTGAGTCGTGGGTCATTCATTTGCATATGGAATTTTCATTTTTTTTCTTTTGAAGTTTTTACATTCAAGATGTGGTCAAAGAGTAGCTTTCAAAGTGAAAGAATTTTCATAATATTTCACTACATGGTTAAGAAGTTAATGATATGTAGTTTCTTTTCAAAGTCTTGACAACTTGGGCACCTTAGAAAAATCACTTTTTTTTAAAATAAAATATTTTAATTGATATTTTTTATTCATATATGTTTAAGAAGATTCAAACCATTCTATTTTGATTAATGAGATGAATGCTATGAGAAATTATAGTTTGTGGGTAGTAACAAAATTCCTAGCTACACTCACTTGTCCTACTAGTGTATGTGAATAATTTTCCATAGTCACAATTTTTGTAGGATAGTAGAAATTAGTGATGACTGAAACTATACTATATTGTATCAATTTTCTCAAAAATGATTCTTGTAGAGACACTAATTTTAGGACAAAATATTATAGCTTCTTTCGTACAATTTAGCCACAAAGAACAAACTTTCAACACTACTAGCTACCTTATAAGTAGTCATTCCAATCATTGTTGAACCACTTTTGTTGAATGTGGGTGTTGACAAGGAGCATTCTCTAAAGCATTATTTACCTTCTTCATTTTTCTCAGGGAATTTATGGAAATAAATGCAAATCTCTTATAATCTCACTTTCATTCTTGCGAGTCAAGAAGATATGCAAATTCCTTGTATTATCAAAAAGGAAGAATATTGAGTTGAACACATGGAGAACTAAAATGACCTTGCTATGTGTTTTACACTTTATGATGAAATGACATTCAATGAAAAAGTTGGAATGATATATATTGTATGTTTATTATATGGTGCAAAACACTGAATTAACCCTTAAAGGACATTGCAAGCACTGTGGGCAATTTGAAAGCCAAAATCTAAATGGGTCATTGCAATTTTCCATAGCATTTTGGTAAAAATGATGTTTTTGTCGTAGAGTACTATGAGTACTACATAGTGGAACATCTCAGCCATTGATTGGAAAAATTGATGGCTAAAAGTACCATTGGACTACTTGTAAGTACTACAAGAGTACAATGGGGAAAAAAAAGATTGTACCAAAAATAGAAACAATGAGGTATAGATTAATAATGAATAGAAAACCATGAACAAAAAAGAACTTAAAATTTGACATTTGAAAGGACTTGATGGTGATCAAATTTCACCAAAAAAAATGAAGTTGACACCATATTCAATGTTCAAAATTGCTCATGCAAGAGAATCCTATTTGCATGGACATAAAATAATATATTTTAGATGCCCTTTGGTAGGCATATGCCTACTTATTATGGAAATAGACCAACAAAATTTCAACCCTAGATCATTCAGTTTGGATATTCCAAACCTAGTGAAAAACCTTGAATCTTAAAGTGTGACAAATTAACAAAATTGATTTTTTTAATATAAAATGTTTTTTTAATTTCTAAAAAATAAAGGATTTGATTACCATCAGGTAAGACATCTCCAATAAAAATTTCAAGTTTTAGGAGTTGGGATTCAAAAGTTATACTAGAAAACATCACTCCAATTGTGATGCAAAATAGGACTAGTATTTCTTGCAATGACCCAAATTTTCACTTAGTTTTTCATTTTAAATGTTTTTAAGCTCATTGATGAAATATAACTCCAAGAATATACTTTTTGTTCCATTTGAATTTTTTTTCAAAATTCTATTTTTTGAGACAATTTGTCATTTTGAAGATAGCATCTTGAAAGTTCAAAATACACAACTTTTGAATTTTTTTCTATTAAATTTCTTTTAGTGTGAGCTCAAAGAATACATCATTTGCACCATGATGTTTGTCACTATCGTTTTCATTTTTGTCAAAAAAACATACTTTAAAAGCATTTTTGTAATTGTTGTGATTTTTGCAAAAAAAATTCTAGAAAAATCATGTAAAATTGAATTTAATGTTTTTAGTTATGAATAAATGAGATAAATTATTTGACATATTCAACTCAAGTGAAAAATATCAAATTTTTGAAATTTATGTCCTAATGTAGAAATCTAATGAAGCTTGTCCAAGCCCGCACATGAAATGTTTTTGAAAGGTTAAATAAAACAAGATTTGCTATCGACAAAGATCTTCAAACTCAATTGCAAGTTTATAAGTTTCACATAGCATCCAAGATAATATCTAATCTTGCACCCATTCTTGAAAGTGACATGGCAGAGTTCTATAGGAAGAGAACCTCTAGGCATTACAACAAATCAAAATTCACTAAACAACTTGCTAAAGTGTATCACACAAATGCTTCAATAAATTTCCATGGCACAAATGAATCCTCAAGAACTGGAAAAAGAGGATATACAATCATCTATGCTAATATCAAGATTATTGCATGATGTTGGACAAGAATGTAAAGACTACTTATTAACAACCATATTGCCTTGCATGTAGCATCCCTTAACATCTATCAATTGTTAAAAAGTGTTGGAAATGGTCAATGAGTTTCCTACTCACCTATTTCTATAAACATTTGATAAATATCATTCCAAGTTGGTATTGCATATGGCTATTTTGAAAAATTTAGGATTTTGATTTATGCCATGTTGGACAAATTGAAAGCACTATCTAGTGACAAGAACTTGAAATTAGATGAAGATGATTTTATTCAAAAAATGGATGATTTTGGACTTTTAGTTGTAGATATGGTTATTTTGATTGTGAACAAAGAGATTATTTCTTGTTTTGTACTGAGTTTTACTCATTGAAGTGAACTTATTAAAGGCTTCAATCTATTTAGTCAATACTCTAATTTTGAAGTTGAGAAAAGAATCTAGTTTCAGAGAAAACATCTCCTTTACTTGAGAAACCAACTCTTGCCTCAAGTGACTAGGAAACTAGGCAATTACCTATACGAGAGTAGTTTATCAACAATGTAGACTTTGTCAATTACTTCCATGAAGGGCTCTTAAATTTGATGAGCTTGTTTGTGACAATGGAGATTCTTCTATTCTTAAGCTTCTTTTCAATGTTTGAGACAATCTTGGCAAATTTCCATTGCATGTTTGTTTATACAAGTCTTTCTTTGATTTCGTCCTTCATTTCAAACGCTTGTTCGCAAGCTTTGCTACCCACTTTCCTAACTTTGACTTGATCATGGATGATTTTAATAGAAGGACTCTATTGTAACAAGTAGCTACTTAAGGGTTAGTGGATGTAGTCACTTTCTTGACAAGTGAAGACCAAACAAATCTCAAAGTAAGGTATAGAAATTGGTTTGTGGGGAATTATGATTAAAAAAAGAAATTCAATGATGGTCAAGTTTAATTGTGATATCATTGCATCTGGTAGTAATCCATAACCATGTCAAGGTGGTGGAGGCTCTTTTGAAAGTTTGAGAAGGACAAGAATGAGGACTCTAGGTCAATGCCATATGTAGGTAGATCAATAAAATTCTTTGACAAGTTTTTTTGATAAATTCATTTTAGAGTAGATGTTGTTTCAAATGGCAACATACATGGGACATCAACAAATCATGCAAGTATCATTAAAAGTGCACAATACTCTTTTTAATTCATTATTTTATAGGTATAGAAAATCTAATTGAAATTTCAAAATGATTTTTGTATAAAAAATTTGATTCTTTGTTTGTACTGAGTAACATTGTGTAAAAAAATAATGATTTTCTTTATAGCAAAACTCATTTAATACGATGGACAATAGTGATATGAATCATTATTTTGCAAGTATTTTTGAAATGACATGTCATATAGTGAAAAATACATTGCATCTAAGAAAAACAAGGACATGTAAATGTGACATCAAGTTTGAATCAAACTTATCCTAAGTGTCTATGCAAATAACCATAATGCAAATAATTGTAAGGAAGGCTTTTTGTAGGAAAACCTCAAAAATACATGTCTGCAAAGAATGTACATTATTATTATTATTATTATTATCATCATTATTTATTTTTAATATCATTATCATTATTTTCAATTATCAAAATTCTATTGATAGGTAATATTCTACCATGCACAATTTCATGTGATTCCATATGAAGTTTAGATGATTTGCCATTTAACCCCTAAATGCCCAAACTACATTTTTTTTGGCAACATAGTAATTTTGGGTAGCTCACTACAAATGAATTTTTTTTCTTTGAAATTTGAAAACAACATGTGCCCAAGAAGTAACTTCAAGGCCAAACACTTTTCATAACTTTTGACTACTTGGTTAAAAAATTATGGATGATAAGTACTTTTCATTGATGAAAAGGCAATCCGGGCAACAAAAAAAACTTCTTCAGAAATCAATTTTTTAAGATATTAAAATTTGAAATTGGTTCTCTAGATTTATATGTACTTGGAAAGCTTTGAATCATTTAATTTTGATCAATGAACCAAAAGTTATGAAGAGTTTTAGTTTGCAGGAGTTTGTGGGTTGTTATTGAATCTCTAATCTAAGACAAACTTCAAAGTCCTTTATATTTAACTCAATTTTCAATATTTTTGGAAAAACATAAAAAAGCTAAGTGTAGATTGTTTATTACAACCATTGGAATTGACATTTTTCAGTTATATAAATAAATTATTAACAATTTAGTATTTTGAATCATTCTCTCTTTCTTTCTACTTACTATTTTTTTCCTATACGTTGTACAATTCCAAATGATCTGAAATTTTTCATGTATGTAGCCAACTTGACTTGAAGAATTAATTTGAAAGAGTAACCACCATTTTGACATTTTTTCATACAAATGTGGCCTTATGAAGTGCAGTTGCTTGGTTTTTTGCAAGGCCATGAAAAGGATTTTCGTCACTTCAAATGTTAATATCTTGCAATCTATACAATGGAAATTTCTGAAATTTTTTGCACATCTTTTCAAACAAGCATACTACAAGATCCTATTGTTACATGTGTCCAAAAATATATTTTTTCTAAAAATTGGTACTTATACTAGAAATGGAAGTTTTGGAGCATTTTTGGTGAAAACATAGTCAAAATCATGTAGGGTTTAACCACTTCATTTGCATTTTGGGAAGAAGTGGACTCGTCACATTTTTATAATCTCTGGTGCTCTCTGACCTCAAGTTTGAATGAGCGCAGGGGTCTCTCTACTTCGTTACCGTTTCTAGGTAAATTTATTTTCCTCGGGGAGAATAATAGTGCAGTAGCTATTGCTCCCCTGAAGTGTACATTCTTTAGCAGTCCGTTGTGAGAACTCACCCCTCCCTTGCTGTAGATGGTTACCAAAAGTAAAGGACTCCGAAGAGTTTGACATTCGTTGTGGAGATCGAGCATGGTTTGTGCTTGTTGAGCTAGCGCCGCTCCTCCTCAGATACGATTGTATGCATACACAAGTGAGAACCCGGATTCCTGGCTTTCGAGGGTGTTGAGGCAGTTCAAGAATTTTCGAGTTTGTTGGCAGCTTTCCATTAACTTCTTCGTTCGTGGGTTTCATGAGCTGCGTCATCTCTTAGTGTTATCTTTGACGTATAGGCGCACTTCCAGGAGTGTCTCGTACAGCCGGCCTCCTGTTCCAGTAGAAGCAATCTGCAGGTGGAGGGGAAGACAGGGTACACTAAGCTTCACTTTACTGATTGATGGTTATCTTTGGCCACGGCATGTACTGTCCTGTGCTCAGGTCTGTGCTCAGGCCACCCAAGCTGACATCAGGGCACGAGAAGAAGCGTAGGAAGCTCCTTCAGCTATGGTGATGAAGTTTTGGTACGACTTAAGCCTACAAAGGATCTGCAAGCTGAGTTCATCGCTGAAGGCGTCAGATTCTTGGGGTTGATCTCGTTGTGATCAGAGAAAATGATTAGAAACAGGATTGGCCCAACTTTCTGGAGTGTGTAAGTTACCAGACGGATGGTCTCTTGCACGTTGAATGGTCAATGAAATAAAAAAGGCTTTGTTTCTGGTCCTGTTCTTAACAAACAATCCGCTGTTTTGCACATGATAACGTAGTGCTTTTCAACGTTCGGTTGTGGCCCTGCTGGGTGGGAAAGAGGGAAAATTGACAATGCTGAAAGACGCTTCGACGAAATCATCAGCTGAATGGATGAAGGAAGGGAATGGTGAGGACAACTTCAGTTCTTTCGAATTGCTTGAAATCTCTTGTCCACGTTGAGAAGACGGAGCAGACGAATGAATTGCATAGAATGCCAATCCACGTTCACTCACTGGGGTTCTCAGGAAAACGCGTTCGAAAGGAGTTTCTGTCTCCAGCTTATGCGAGACTGTGAAGAACACTTGACACATTGATTGTCAGAATTGTGCGGCT
This sequence comes from Pseudoscleropodium purum, assembly GCA_963969395.1. NCBI lineage: Eukaryota > Viridiplantae > Streptophyta > Bryopsida > Hypnales > Brachytheciaceae > Pseudoscleropodium > Pseudoscleropodium purum. The sequence goes on from OZ017795.1 coordinate 33,888,407, forward strand.
CAAGAACCCTCAGTTGAAACGAAGAGGTGTTTTGTTGGTGCTTTTAGTGTAGAATTTTGCAGTTGAAATCAAGAAACGAGGAATTTTCCTGAAGGCAGTTGGTTGTTCTTTGGACTTCAATTTCATCTCGAAGAACTTTAAAGAATCTTAGCGTAATACAGAAAGTAGCTCCAGTCTTCCACTAACTTATCAAGTGAACTACATCTCCATTATTTCTACTCCACCCACTATAAAAGTAGTATTTGACAATGTCGCGCCAACCCCGACCAGAGTTACTTGTCGACCATGAAAAGAGAATCTAACAGGCTGGACCAAGCAAGAAGTGCCCACTTTCCATCCAGAATTTGCCAGTACTTCACTTATCTGGTGTTTTTCTTGCAGTGGTGAGCATGCTCTTCTCATTTGGAAGCTCCGTTCATTTCGCAGCACCCAGCGCTCGTTTGTGTTCTTTGCTGCCTTCAGTTGCTGTCCTGGAGTTCTGACGGCCTTTGTTGCTGAGAAAGTGGATTCGCAAGGAGAGTTCCAAGGCCAGTTGCTGTGAACGATCGACTTCAGTTCCAGTGTGCATAATTGTGACTGCGCTGGACTTGAGAGTTCAGACTGAGGTATTTGTCCAAACCTTCTTTTGGTCGCTTTGCCATCGAAATGGCATTTGTGGAGTGGTTCGCGAGGAAACGGAGTCATGAGACTTTACTTCAGAAGTTAATTTTCATGCCAAGCAAGGTCGGGACAATTGTGATCTCTTTTCCAAAACATCTCCATTAAATATTGAGTGAGAACTATTTGTATTGACAGTGTTCCATGTCTGTTGCTTTTGAGAGGATAGTATTTTGAAGGAACCCCCGTAATTGTTTTATTATTACCCCCCATATCTTTATTTTATTTTTAGCATACTAGTTTGCAATCAATATGGGATTAGCAACCATATCTTGTATCTTGTACCTCATACATATATCCGTAAGTCATACCATATCAATATTCCGTTTAACACATCCATACTTTGTATTATCCCATACCCCATATTGTACCTATATGTCTTACCATATGAGTATTTCAAACCCATATGTCGTATTATAGGAGTATTCTATACCCATATGTTGTATCATAGGAGTGTTTCGTATTAGACATTTGTTTTCCATATATCATACCCCATGTATATTTGTATTTATTCCATATATTGTATCTATATCAAAGTTTTTTTTAATTTGGTTTTAGGAGGTTGATGGGTGAATCAAGTGCTTTATTTTATTTTTATAATTTAGTTGGGGGTATCATAGGGAAGGAGATTCCTCTTTAGATGGGATAGTGTATTGATGTAAAAGAAGACATAGTAGTCCCTTAGGATTGTCTTGAGAGAGGTGGGTAGAGTCATTGTAAGAAACCCCATGCATTTTTGTAGCGTTTTGGCAAAATCTACTTTTTTGCCTTGGAGTATTATGAGTATTACATAGTAGAACAACCTCAATCGTTGATTGGAAAAATCAACAGCTAAGAGTATCATTGTGAGCACCATGGACTATTTGCAAGTACTAAAATAATATTGTGGGGAAAGAAAGATAGATTGTCAAAAATATAAACAATGAGGTATAAATTAATAATATATAAAAAATCATGAATAAAAAAACCCAAAAAATTGGCCATTTGAGAGGACTTGGTGGTGATCAAATTTCATTAAGAAAATGACGTTGACACCATCTTCAATGTTCAAAAGTGCTCATGCAAGGGAACCCTATTTACATGGACCTAGAGGATATAAAATAATATATTTATAGATGCCCCTTGGTAGGCATTTGCTCACATAGTGTGGAAATAGACCACAAAAATTTCAACTTTAGATCATTCAATTTGGATACTCTAAATGTAGTGAAAACCCCTAATATCAAAGTGTAACAAACTAACAAAATATAAATTTAAATACAATTTTTTTAATTTCAAAAAAATAAGGGGCCTGATTTCATCAAGTAAGACAACTTCAAAAGAAATTTCAAGTTATTAGGACTTGGGATTCAAAGTTATACTAGAAGAAAACAACATTACTCTAATTGCAATGGAAAATAGGACCAATGTTCCTTGCAATGATCCCGTATTACACCCAAAGTAAGAGTATTACTTGTCTACTTGCTTGTTTGGTAAGTGCTTCTTTGCAATTGATGTATGAACTCTATTGCTACTAGCCAAATTTGCATTAAATCATATTTATCAAAGCATGATTATCATAGTGTGACTTAGCCTTCGTCTTTGCAATGACAAAAAGATTTTTTTCTTCATTCAAGTAGTTCATTTACATTTATATGGATTAAAGATGGTTTTAGTTTTGTAATCTTGTAATTCTTTTCACAAATTGTCATGTATTCATAGTTAATGAAATAACATGTCTTCTCCAATTTAAGAGGATTATGGAAGTTTAATTATTTTTAATTTTGTTTAATGTGTATGCATGGAAGTGGGCTATAAGTAACATGCTATAATTGTATTGTCAATGGTTCCAGGTAGTCTTTCATTTATTTGCATCGATGATTGACCAAATTCAATAGATGGACAATAGATTCATCTATTTTTTTTGTAACAAATTAGTCATGTTGACCACAATTTGCATTTCTAATTCAAATTACTACAATTTCCAATTTGTTGTCACACTAGAAAGAAGGGTTCCACCCATTGAACCTTTGTGGAACATGAAAATTTATTTACATTTAAAAAGATTATATGGTCTAGGTTTAAGATAAAAAAGAATGAAATCAAATTTCAAATTCCAATCATAACACTTTTGAAAACCGTTGATGAACTTTGAGAATTGGAGTGAAGAAAATTCCAAACAAAGAGCATATTCTCACTTCACTTTTACTTTACAATTATAAATATCATTACAACAATTATCAATTTGTTATCAATCATACTAAAAACTAGGCTACCTCACTTGAGCTTGTTATGAGGATATAAACTTATTTATTTTGGAATGATAATATAGTCTATGTTTGAGATCTAAAGAAATGAAGTGTTTCTTTTGAAAGAAACCATAACATTCTTAAGGTTCTTTGTTGACCTCTCTAAATTGGCATGAAAACACATAAAATTGAGGATGATATGAATATAGGGAATGAACTCTAGAAGGCTCATTCTATTGTCAAATTTTTTCTTAGTGGATTACATATTAGGAAAGTCAATGTTGTGTAGATGAAATGTAAATTAAAGTCATTCATCAAGCTTTGGCTTATGTAATTTTACCAAACACTATTAAGGTAGAAGTACCTATTCTGTACAGGCCCCTTATAATTGTTTTGTAGGCTAACCTATTGTAAACAACAACTAGATGCAATGGTCATTAAAAAAAAATTCTTGGTTTGTGCCTTCTCATCCACTCATCGCTCTTTCCTCTTGGCCTAGGAAGAAGTGCTAGAGCTAACTACAATAGGTGAGTTTATGAAATTGGAATGGATTAGGGTGCAAAATTCACTTTTATATTCAATAATATATTTTTTTTTGGAGAATTTTTTTTTGGCATTCTTCTACCACCTTATTTTTGCACACAATGAACTTAGTTCCCCATAACTTTTTCACATCATCCAGTCCGAAATGCTTAACCCCTAAAGTCCCATTATCCCCTTGGGGGACAAATCAGATTTTGGGCAGGTTTTTGTGACCTCAAATTTTGATGAATTTTTTTGAAACATTCTCGTAAGATAGAAAAAATTGATTAGCTATGTGGGAATATAATTTTTATTCAATTGGTGCCCAAGAGCAAAAGTTATACCACAAAAACCCTAAAATTGAACTTAGCGGGTGGCACCAAAAAAATTGCAAAAAATCAAAATAAATTCTAATTTTTTTTTCCCCCTGAAATGTTATGTTTTTGTCTACATGTGAAGCTTTGATTTGTTCTATTTGGACTAATAATGAGAAAGTTAAGGACAATCTTGTTTTTTGGGCAACTTAAGCATCTTCTTGAAAAAATAACTTATAGGATTCATTTTTTAATGCAATTTTCAAAAATTTTCACAATTTTTTTTTCGAGAATGTTGTGTTTTCTTGCTAAAACAATCTCACCATTGGAATTACCGTCTTTCAATCCCATCTTAGAGCTATTAATGATTTTTCCTTTTCAATCTTGGATGTACTTCTATTTAGTAATTTTTTTAAGAATGAAAATCAAGTGTATGTTTCTTGAAAAAATTTCCTAGAATTTAAACTCAATTTTTCAACAGTCAAATTTTTTAATTCAAAGTCTGTAGTGCAAAAAAATTCCATAATTTGCAGTCAAAGTCATCTGAAATTGCAAGCTAGTATTCAAAAAAACTTTCTTTTCCAACTTTGAATGCTAATATCTTCCATTCTATACAGTCAAAATTCATTAAATTTTTACCACATGATCTAAGACAAGTGAAGTACAAGAATCTATGGTTAGATTCTAAAAAAACGATTTTTTTTTTCTTGGGTGAATGCAGCAAAAAGAGCAGTTTTGAATGTTTTTTGACAGAAAAATGGCCTTGGGAATTTAGGGGTTATGTTATCCAAAATAGGTACTTCTACCTTATTGTGTTTTTACTCAAGCACACTGTTGTTTAGACAACCCTTTCCATTGTGTGTAGTATGCTTGGATGGCTCTCCACCAAGATACCAACTATGCAAATTAATGCCAGGATTTGGGCTGTGTTTTTGGAGGTCAGCTTCCAATTGTTGTTTTAGTGGACCTACTTCTCATTCTCATATGCATGCTTGGTTGTTTGTGAAGTTATAAGAATAGTTTGAACTCTCTTCCTGGTGCTCAGGAGCTTTCAGCTGAACCCACTTCTGTGTATTGAAGCATGCTTAGTTGGTTTAGTTGGTTTAGGGCTAATTAACAACACAAGGTTGCAGAAAATCTTTCAAGTCTTCGAGATAATCTCTGTGGTTGTACTCATGACTTTTTCAGTTGAAAGTGTTGTTTATGTCCAATAATCTTAACAGTCAATTCATAAGACAACTCATGCTTTGCAACGTGGTGAAGGATAAGACCCTTTTTTCTTGCATGTCAATTGGACTATATATATATATTTTTTAATTTTTTAATTTTTAATTTTTAATTTTTTAATTTTCTCTTGGCTTTTACATTGTTCATTCATTCTTGTAGGAAGGTGCATGGTGTGAAAGTGAAGTAGCATGTCAATTCTGAGCTAGAGTGCCCTTGAGATCTTCCAAGAGGATTAACCTCTAAAGCCCTAAATATGCTTTTTTGAGAACGTAGCGTTTTGGGGAGCTCACTACGAACAAATTTTTTTTCTTTGAAATTTTCACACAACATGTGCTCAAGGAGCAGCTTTAACTGCTAAAGGATTGAGGCCTTTTTTCTGTCAAAAAGCACTGAAAATTGCCATTTCTATAGTAAAGAGAAAAATAAAATTTTAATTGTTTTTTTTTTCTTATCTACCCGTAAGATCTTACACCTCACTAGTATGAAAAAGTGTGGAAAAAAATTCAGAATTTTTCACAGCACAAATTGCAAGATATTTGCGTTTAAAGTGGAAAAAACAAGTTTTTTAGCACATTGCGAGACTGGATTTCTTGACTTTGAACATTTTTAACTAAAAATCTTTGCACTATAGAGTTTTGAGCTTTAAATCTTTATAGTGGAGAATTGAGTTGAGAGTCTGGGGAAAAAATAGAAATTCAAAAAAACTTAATTCTTATTTATTTTTTAAATTATTAAGTAGAAGTAGGTACGAGATAGAAGGAAAATCTAAAATATTCATATATTTTAGATGGAATTAAAATGCACTAATCCCAATGGCAAGATTGTTCTAGCAAGTAAACTAAACCATGTAAAATGAAAAAATTTTAAAAATTTTAAAAATTGCATTCAGAAATGAGTTCTACAAGTTATTTTTTTCAAGAAGATACTCTAACTACCCGAAAAACAAGAATGTCCATAACTTTCTCATAACAAATCCAAACGAAATGAATAAAAGCTTTTTGGATAGACAAAAATATAACATATGAGGAATTTCTTTTTTTAAATTCAAATTTTTGCAAAAAAATATTTTGCTATCTGGATTTCCCCCTATCCCCTTGTTTGAGCTTATTTAGTCATAACTATTGTTCCCAGGCACCAATTGTGAAAAAAAAAATTATACGCTTGTAAAGCTTATCAGTTTTTCTATCTTCAAAAAAATTATCAAAAAATTACAACAAAAATTCAGTCTGTAGGTACCTGCTCAAAATTTCATTTGTCTCCTGAAGGGACAATGGTCCTTTAGGGGTTAAGGCACAGGTAATTTCTATAACTTTAGACAACATGGTTCAAGAGTGATTGTATGATATGTCATTTTCAACAAAGTGCGGGCACCTCAAAAAAATTCTTTAAAATCATTATTTTATGAAATAAAATTTTTAATTGATTTTTTAGATTAATATCTTTGCAAAAAGATTTGAATTATTCCATTTTGATTTTATGAGTAATAGTATATGTGTTTATTGCATCTTTGGAGGTGAAACTGTGAAACCATGTACAAGCCTAATAGTAGGGCAGTCAAGGAATAATTTTTGTATAGATGACATGTAGCCATTGGACGAAAATCATTTCCAATTCCCTACATTGAAACACTCAATCTCCAAATTCACTTCCTTCCTCTTCAATTGCTTTCTTCAACCAACAAACCCTAAATTATATTGAAAAATTTGATTTCTCATTTTTTTATTTCATATAAAACTTTTACATTCAATCCTAAACACTAATCTCTTCAACATTGTTTTCTTTAATTTCATGCTACTCAAATTTGTCTTTTTCGTGTTGCTAAAATTCTCTCAAATGACTTAATTTGAATTCATTCTCTACAACAAACTAATGTGAATTCATTTTCTTCAACAAACTAATGGGAATTCATTCTTTGAAGTGAGTAAATTTGAATTTGTTCTCTCAAATGAATTCATTTGAATTCCTTCTCTCAATTGAACTATTATAAATTCATTCTCTTAAATGAATAGTACAAATTTTTTATTAAATCCTTCAATAAATTTAGTTTCGGTTATTTCTCTATAACCAATTACATTTTTCAAATTCAATCATAATGTGTATTTCATAAATCAACAACATTCATTAATTTGAATATTTGATTTATATATTACATATTTATATAAAGAAGCATAAAGGAAGTCCTATTGTCACTACCACATAAATGTATTATACAACCTAATCACACCATTGTTGACTTCTTAAAGGGAATTATTTATAGTTTTCTTTTTTAATCAAGTAGTGAGTGGGACTTCAATGATATTTTTTTATTAATTCACATTGTACGGCATTGGAAGGTGGTCTTAGGTTTTTTAAATCTCATCCAATGATTGCTATTTTTTCACTTCGGAGGAATAGATTAAAATAGATTGCCTGACAACTCTCAGAAGATAATTAGGAGTTTTCATTTGCATGTAGTTTTTTAATCTCTACTCTAAAATAAACTTTGAAGTCCCTTATTTAACTCAATTTTCTATATTTTTGAAAATAAAATAAAAACCTTGGGTGTACATTGATTATTACAACATTACAACCATTGGGATTGGTATTTTCCAATCCATAATTAAATTTTTAACAATTTAGTGTTTTGAATCATTCTTTACTTCTTTCTACTTATTACTTTTTTCCTATATGTTGTATGATTCCAAATGATCTGAAAATTTTTAAGCATGTAGCCAACTTGCCTTGAAAAATTAATGCAAAGAATTGCAACCATTTTAAAAATTATTTCATACAAATATGACCTTCAGAACGATAGTTGCTTGATTTGTTGCAAGGCCCCAAAAAATGAATTTTGTCCATTCAAATGCTAATATCTTGCAATCTACATGGTAGAAAATTTTGAAATTTTTTCCATGTCTTTTCAAACTAATGTACTACTAGATCCTAAGGTTTTTTGTGTGCAAAATCTTTTAAGAAAATTTGGTACTTGTACTAAAAATGACAATTTTTGGAGTGTTTTTGGTGAAAATATAGTCTGAGACCTTTAGGGGTTAATGCTTGGACATTTGAAGGCATTCTAAGCAACTCCCAAAAGGTCAATACAAGATTGTGGCTTCACACATTGGATGTACTAAGTAAGAGCTTTACAACCTTACATGGACATTCTTGTCAATTTTTTGCACATCCATAAACAACAATGTTTCTTTCCTTCTCTAGGGCATTCAATTTCTCAATCATAAATTTCCATATGACCAAAATTACTTGATTTTAAAATGGTAGATTTGACTTGTGATATTGTGAAAAGACAACTTAGACAAGCCCAAATTTCATTTTACTAGGAACAATGAAGAACATTGTTGTTTTTTTATCCAAAACAAATAGAAATTGAAAAAAAAATCTTCTTTGTATGAACATTTTAAGCTCTTCACCAAATAGATCCTTCAAATTGCTAAAAATTGGATTCTCAATTTGGGCTTTTTGGTCCTTTAGGAGTTAATCCTTTAATGACTAAGAAGCCCAAATTGGATCTCATGTTTTTCTAACAATTTTGAAGAATTTATATAGGGATTTTAATTTATTTTAGTAATTTCTAAATCTAAATTAATGCATACAATGTTCTTCATTGAAGGTAATTATATAATAAAATTTTCCATTTAGATTATATTTTCTACAATATAATCTTTAAAAGTCAACAATTCAAAATCATAAATTCTTAGTACGTAAAGGGTTAAGAGGAAAACTTTTCAAGTGCACCATGTTTGGCTAAAAGAAAATGAATATATATTTTTTCTTCACTTTTGAGAGTACTACTATATTAGTATGAGTTTTGAGTTCAAGTGTTTGTTGAAAGATAGTTTCTTTCAATAAAGAAGGAATTGATGGATGAGAATTTCCTTGGAATGTGCATCAAATTTTTACTGCTAGAATTGTATATTTGTAAGGTACTACAATGGTGCTTTTTAATGGCAACATGAGCTTGCCCACAAAAATAAGATAAGAAAGACACCGATTCTTCTCTCGAGCATTTTCTTACATCTCCCCTCCAGCAAACTTGTTAATATGGAGTATAAAACTCACCACTCATATGTATTGTAGAAACCTTCTACACACTACAATTGTTCACGTTCTAAGAAATCTAGCATCACCAAAATGGATTATGAATGCTTTCAAGGAGCTTATTGTGGGCACTGTATGAAATGGATGAAGTACATTTGAGTGTAATTAAACTGGCCGTTGTTATCTAAATTGTCAGAATGCAACTAGACTAGTCATTTGTTGCTTCAAAATTTATATTTAGGGTTTATGCAAGTGCCAACGTTGTCAAATGCATGAAAGAACGCAGGTTTCTACCTTTGTTCACATATACATTCCAGCGTACCTCATGTTCATGTCCAAGAGACTGAAGATGACACATTTTTCTTTTTTTATTGCTACTCATTTTCTCACTTGTGGTCACCCCCGCCTCCAGGTGCTATCCATTTAAAATTTCGTTGAAGTCCGGCCCTTTGGTCCCCAGTCCTGCCTTTGGGTGCTTTTTCTTGTTCAATTCTGGTGGTTTCCACCGCCGTTTCCGGTTTCTCGTGACGTGCAACCTATACCTGTGGGGGGCTCCCTGCCTCCGGGCGCCTTGTTCTTGCGTGGTTTTGCACGGTTCCTGTTTCGTTCTTGCCTTCGGGTGTCTTTGGTCTCCATTTGTCTTCCCGCCACCTGGCATCTTCCCACTGTTTGGCATGTATTTCAGCCTTCGGGCGGGTCCTTTATCAGTAAAGTTTTTTCACCCTGGTATGGGTTTCTCTCTCCCTCAGTTTCTCACTTGCAGCCTGTGACTTGAGCATACTTCTGTCATGTTGGGAGCAAATGCAGATGTTTGATCAAGAAGCGACTTGATTTTTTTGTTGAATATGTGAATTCTACTGCTCTTGTCTAACGGAACCATTGGTGTACATACCTATCAGGAAAACCTAGAAGGGCGAGAACAAAAAACAAACATACTTCAAGAATGTGCTTGATTACAGGTAACTCCCATTTCTAGAGGTCTGGTTCTTTGGTGATTTTATCTCGCTGCAAAAAGTGTGGGATATTGTTGCACACAAGATGCTACATTATTTGAATTATAAAAAATAATAAAAAACAATAAATAATTTGAATTCCTCTCTAATTGCATCTGGAGTTCTAGGGGTTCTGAGGGTTCAAAACTCAGTGTTCCAAAGGGCTGAAGTTTTTTGTAATGAATGTTGAACAGAGATACGGAACCCAATTGAGGTAATACTGTACCGGATAATGATTACAGTTTGTGATTTCTCTTTGCTTTAAAGAAAGCTTGTGGTTCTATGAATCCATGGCCACATTTTGTTTGATCTGGTTAATCCACCAGACGCTTCAAACATTTTGTCTACCATTCCAATCTTGTTAATGGGAAACATGCTTGCTTAAATGGCTTGACAATGTTTCTTTCCTTAGTATTTACTAGCGCTTGGCGCTTGTTATGCTACGCATCCATTATTAGAATTTTCTAACAAAATTTATGTATTAGATAGAATGCAGAACAAAAATTTCAATAAATCTTCAAATAAAAATGACTAAAATCTTTGTATAATTTTTTTTATAAGTAAGCATATATTGAAATGTACAATAGAAATTTATTGAATGATGAATGAAACAAACGCAATGGTGAATACTATAAAAGATACACATACATTAGAATGCATTAGAAATTTGATTCCATTATTACAAAAAATGGCAATCCAAATTGAAGAATAGAAAAAAAAAACTTATAAATTTTAAAAACTTTGTGAACAACTTAATTGTTGTGGAATACAAAATTGCTTGAATTGAATAAATTTCTCAAAATCATTTGGTAGTAGCAATAGAAAATTGAAATCATGAAAGTTCAAAGCTCACAAAAGTACAAAATCATAGAAGTGTAAACCAAGACAAGCAATGGATTTGCTACCTCTATAATATCATCCCATGGATCCTCTTTAATATCACCTTAATTGCAACAACTACGATAATTCTATAACATCACCCTTTGTAAAAAGTAATATTACAAAAGTGATTGCAAACTGCTACTCTATTTCTATAATATCACATTGTGTGAAAATACAATTTCTATGTATGCATGATTGAAAATATGTTTACAAAATATTTAAAATAATTATTTGAAAGACTTATTGAAATCATTATCATGCATTCTATTCAAATATATCAAAAAATTTACTAATATGTGATACAATGAATGCATAGCATAGCAAGTACGAGCCCCTAGTATTAATGGTAGCATTTGTGATATTACAGAGGGAGTTATGATTTTAATGGTATGATTATCACAAATGAAGACTCCACTTTTCATCTTCAATGGATCTTACTATTGGCGGCAGGTATCCTTCCCCGTTGCCCAATTACTTTTGTATTCAACTCCTTTAAACGACTTGTACATTCAGATTCAAGGTTCGTGTGGATGTCATTTTCTTTGGAGCTGTATTAAGGTAGTAGGTCCATAAATGGACCATCTAAGGGCTGGAACTGAATTTTGAGGAGGTTAAACATCTTGAAAAAACTTTTGGTAATTTTTCCTTGAAAGACAAGTAGAATTGACATCTAATCCAAGTTGTTTTATATTTTTTGGATCTTAGTGGAATTAGTTACAAATTTTTGAAGTTGAAAAAAAGTGGTCATTGGTAATCATCAAAAGCAACCACCTTCTTAAATGTACATAGATGGTACATTGAAGAAAGAAAAATGTACCTTTGAGTCATGTTGTTTTTTAATGCCCAGTTGGAATTTGAGCCCTCTACTTTAGGTCTATGGTTTGTCATTTACCTTGTTTAATCTCATCGAGATCTAAGTAAATCACATTTGGACCAGGGCAGGGGAACCAATTGGTCACATAAAGGATTTTCACCAATATGTAGGAATGTGAGTTTAGGGAGATATATAGACTTGTCTAGAAACTACTTTGGGTACAAGAGCTATATTTGTTGAGATCCAAATCTTATTAGTATAATACATTTCTCACACAATATCAAAGTAAAGGTGTGGAGTGCTATAAGTGACACTATGAAATTCCATTTCCATTCCAAGATCAATGACCAAAGACAATTAGCCAAATTATACTTACATCAATTGCTAATAGGTCTACCTAAGTACCTCAATAGATGAGTTGTTGTTGGTAACATGTGTTATAGGTTGTCTTTTGAGTGGATAGTGACAAATTTGGATTTTGAGAGGGAGTGGTCTTCACGTAGCAATTACCTTTTTTTTTTTTTTATTCTTCAGACCCCCCAAACTCCAATCACTCAAACCCAATCCAACCCCAATCACTTGAACCAATGTACATTTGTAATTTCAATTTGAGCTTCTAGGTGCAATCTATATGGGATTTTGTACTAGTAGAAAACATGGGAATTTTAACAAAATTTTGTTGATTTGGACACGTTGTCCTAGTCACTGTTTTGTTGATTTCAACAAAAATTTATTGATTTTAATAAATTTCTATTGAAATTAAGAAAATAGTGATTGGGAAAACACATCCAAATCAACAAAATTTTGTTAAAATTCCCATGTTTTCTACTAGTGTTGCCCCCCATCAAAACCCTAATGGCCTAATTAAGAAGGGAGCTAGCTAGGGGTTCCGGAGAAGTTCTTTTCAACTTCTTTTAGATCAATGATAGGGGAGGTGTTTAGCTGATTTGTTTTCCACCGATCAAGGGTTGAGGATTTTTATGGAAGGGAGGAGGAGGCCAAATGACATGATTTTGTAATCACAATAGATAGTATAATAAGTAGGATTAGGTCCCTAATGATATTAGTGTCCTTTTTCTTACAAATAGCATTACACGCATGCTTTGGTCTTGAAGTCATTATTGTTTCTAAATATATTGATTTTTTTAGGGGAGAATAATAGTGCAATAGTTGTTCTTTAGCAATCAATTGTCACAATTCACCCCTCCTTTAAGATATATTCACACTTGGTGTTAAGGATGACGTTTGCAATGTGAATTGGATTTAAAAGTGGGTCTAAATTCGTTCCTAAGATTCTCACTAACAACACTCTTTAACACCAAATGTGAACATACCATTATTGTGCAGTACATGTAGATGGTTACCAAAATCAAGAACTCCAAAGAGTTTGTTGTAGAGATTTGTGTTTGTTGAAGTGAGTGGCACTTGCTTTTGGTGCCTCTCTTCCTTAGATACGAAGCCATTTCCAAGTGGAGGTGAAGAGAAGGATTGATGATTCTCTCCTTTTCTTTTTTTAACTGAGGAAACCTCATTACATTCAAACGGATCTGATGGTCATCTCTGGCCACAGGAAACACTGTTTTGTGCTGAGGCCTTTCAAGCTGACATCAGGTTTGCAGAAGTAAGGTGGAAGGCTCAAACTCAAAGTGGGCATTTTGAACCGAACATGACACAGAGGTACATTTTGATTTCTTCAATGCACCAAAATGTACAAAGTGTGTACATTCTAGGTGGTAGTTGCTTTTAGAGTATTATGGCATTTCAACCTCAAAATTTCATAACTACTTCCACAAAGTTCCAAAAAATATGAAACAACTTGGGTTAGATGTCATTTCCTCTTGTCTTTCAAGGAAAATTTATTGAAAAACATTTCAAGATGTTTTACCTCCCCAAAATTTAGTTTGAGCGCTTAAATGATCATTTTATGAACCTCCTACCTTAGCATGGCAAGTTGTTGGTAAAGTCCTGTGGCTATAGTGATGAATTCGCTGTAAGAAAATGGTCCTTCAAATGTTTAGTAGTAGTGAGATACCTTGTTTATGTGTGTTGATTCTTTGGATATCAAGGCACCTAAATTATTGCAAAAAGAACACACTTGACTAAATTGTGTGATAAAATTTAGTAGAAGCCTATCCTACAAGTTAACAATTAGTTGTCATCTAAATTCATCCAAAATATTTCTTTAATGAAATCTCCACCATCTCAACAAGTACTTCAATTATACTTCGATGCAATCTCTTATTAATGTAAATATACCTAAAACTGAATCTTTCACCAACTACCTTGACTTGCATTCACTTCTACTTCTAAAAAAGCCAAAGTTTACTTATTAAGACATCAAGACATTTGTAATGGCAAACACCAAAGGAAGTGGAAGTTACTTAATAAAATAAAGGTCGATCGATATATGATTAGATCTTTTGAGAGAAAAAGTTGCTCAAAATGACATAAAAGTCTTGAATTGCGAGGACATTTGGAGAGTTTTGGAGGGCAGGAAGGCCGTTTCAAGACTTGTTGTTCCATATTTTTTTCCTGTAGTTAAAGAACCCCAAGCTCTCAAACAAATTTTCTTGGAAAAAAATGAAAATATAAAAATTTTAAATTAAAAGAAAAAAAATTGAAATTAAAAAAAAAAAATGATGTGGCAGTTGTTCTGCCATGTTAGGTAACAACAGTCATGAGTTTTGACGGGTTGAGAACCTCAGGGAACTCATAGCCCTCTAGACTAGGTGAATCTCCTCTAATGCATGGGTCTTTCAACATTGTCATTATGCATAGAGTAATCCTTGTACACTGGTCTATAACTTGTAGGCTAGCTCAAATTCTAGATTTTTGTTTTCAAGTGTACATTGAAATGAACTTATTTTCATGGGAAGGAAAGGTGACTTCTCTCCTATGCAATTCAAGAAGTCATGGATTCAAATTTTGTTCATGAAGTATTTCATGATTAATTTTTCTTTTTTCTATAGATGAAATTGCCAAATTGCAATTTGAAAATATCTTAAGATGATGGCACTTATTTTTGAATGAATGTAAATACTTTTCAATGAATCAATAAGTTCAATTTTCATCCACATTGAACATATTCCTTTTATATTCATGGTTGAAACAACCTCTTCACTTAATAGTTAGTGTATTCATTAGAAGATTTGAAGGGGCTCTGAAAGCCTGTTTCAGGCTTGTTCACTTGCAGTGTTGGGAATGGCCCACTATTAGAAGAAAAAAGTTTTAAAAAAAGAAAATTTAATTCTTCATATGCAAAACAAAGTTGAAAAAAAATTGAACAATGACATGGCAGGGTCTTGACCACATCAAACCGCTGCACTGTCATTGCATAGTCGAGTTCCCATAGTTGATACCTCACGGGTTTTTAAAGCCCTAAAAAATCTTCTAATGGTATGGTGCAGATGTCCACCTTTCAAGGAAAACGAGAAGCTTGTTGAAAGTTAGCCAGTGGAATTGGGACAAAGAAATGGTGGAGAAATCCATGAAATTTCTATTTGGAATAAAAAATCTTCTAATGGTATGGTGCAGATGTCCACCTTTCAAGGAAAACGAGAAGCTTGTTGAAAGTTAGCCAGTGGAATTGGGACAAAGAAATGGTGGAGAAATCCATGAAATTTCTATTTGGAATAAAAAATCTTGTAATGGTATGGTGCAGATGTCCACCTTTCAAGGAAAACGAGAAGCTTGTTGAAAGTTAGCCAGTGGAATTGGGACAAAGAAATGGCGGAGAAATCCATGAAATTTCTATTTGGAATAGAAAATAGAAATAGTGAGGGGGTCAGTTCAGCCAACCTCAAAAACTTGATTCCATTCCAAGTGTTTTAAATAAAAAAACACAGAAAATGCAGAATAGAAGGAAAATGGCTGGGAAAGCTCCAAAAAACATCCCAAACACTGCTGCAACATGTTTTGCATGTGAAGGCGGGGGGCAGAGACAGAAAATGATGGCGAATAGATGATTGGTCTAGCAGGCAGAACAAATCGTTAAATGACTTGTCCTCCCCAATTTGTCAACATTTCGGCAACATGTTTTCCGTGTGTGTGGGGTAGAGACCGAAAATAATGGCAAATGATGACTTGTCCATCGGGCTGGACCAAGCATTAAATGACTTGTCCCCGCAAAGCTGCTGATTATATGGCATGTCCTGCATGCGGCGGTGGGGGAGGAGAGGAGCATGCTTTCCATGGCATGTTTTCCATAGCATGTTTTCCATGTGTGGAAGGGGGCACTCTCCGAAGTCCACCTGGCCTGGAGCATTAATGCATTTTGTGACAGGGCAGTTATATGGTGCCAATAAGTGTTGGTTTCCTTGCAGTGGTGAGGTTGCTCTTCTCATTTCCAAGCTCTTGAGAGTCATCTTGCACACACCCCCAGCACTCTCCTGCCTTCAGTTGTTGCCCTGGAGCTCTGATTTGGAAGTTGATTTGGAAGAAGACAAGTTCTAAGGCAAAGTGAAGTGAAGTTCAGTTAGTTGCTGGGAAGGAACAGTCCCACTGCAGTTGTGTGTGCCTGGGCTGTCCTGGAGGTCTACTAGCAGAGCCCCTTTGCTGCCAAGGAGGTGGACTTGCAAGAAGACTAGTTTCGAGGCTACTGTTGCTGTCATTGAAGGATCCACTTGGGTTGCGTGCCTGTGCGCGTGCGTGTGTGTGTGTGTGTTTAGGACTGCGCTGGACTTGAGTTCAGACTGAGGTCAGTTATTTTTCAAACCTTCTTTTGGGTTTCCACCGCTGTTTCTGGTTTTTAGTGACATGCAACCTATACCTGTGGGGGACTCCCTGCAATTATATCGAGTTGGAACTATTACAATTATGTCGACAGTTCAAAGGATAGTGAGGGAATGTCACCCATTTACTTAACAAGTGAGTTAATTAATAACCCACATATGGCTGAATTTGCATGACCCCTGTATCTATATTTTGTGTAATCCCATACCCCATAACCCATTTTCGTACCGTATGTCATGTCGTATTTCGTATTAGACATTTCTATTTTGTGTATCGTATCTGTACATATTCCACTTATATTCCATATAATATATTTGTATCAATTTCTTTTGGTTTTTGGTGTTTAAGGGTGGGTGGGTGAATCATGTGTTTTCTTTCTACTTTTTCAACTTAGTCAAGGGGATGATGGAGGTAGGAGAGTAAACCCGTCCTACGAAGTAAGGCGAGTAGGATAAAAATACAATATTGGGATAAATTTCAAAACAGGTTTCTTATTTTTTCCATTTTAGTTCAATTATTGTCATTTTCTCTAGTTAATTTGGCATTAGAGGGGCATTAGAGGGGTTTTCAAGCTCCTAGAAGACTGTTTCAAATTTGTTCTTAAGGCTTGGAATAGTGTAGAATTGGCAAGAATATAAAATAATAAAATCATGATTTCAAAAAATTAAAAAATTCATTACAATAATAATAATTTAAAAATGAATCATTAAAATTAAATTAAATTTTATAATTTTAAATTTTAAATTTATTAAAAAATAAATCATTATTAAAATGAATTAATTATAATAGTTCATTTTTATTTTTAAAATTTAATTAATTAATTAATTAATTAATATTATTGGACGTGGTCATTCTTGACCATGTTGAATGTAAGCATGTCAACATTCCCACAATGCTGCCATGTTCTCGACAATGTAGGAACTTGCAATCTTGTGAAGGCTTGAAAATCTTCTAATGGACCTTTGATTGCAAATGGAAAGTCAAAATTTGGAAAAACATTTCAAATATGAAAAGTAGAAAAATTCAGCATTTTTCCTAGGCAAGAAAATCCCACGTTTTCACCCTATTGGATCCACTTCATGGAATAGGTTTAGCATGTTGCAAGAATCATGTCTTTTTTTGTTTTTTGAACTTAGTCAAGAAGAATGCTAGGGGGAGAAGGAGAGGGGTGTCTCTTTCCAATCCAATGTCAATTCAATTCCAATCAAAGTTACTTGTTTATCATAAAAAAGAGAATCTAATAAGTTGGACCAAGCAAATAAGTTGTCCACTTGTCGCCCCGAATTTGCCATATCTAGTGTTTTCGAGAAGTGAGGATGGCCTTGAGTTCTTAGGGCCACTTCACACGTTGGCCATCTAAATGGCACTTCACATATGGGCCGACCAAGTCAAGAGGCCATGGGAGTTCATGGCCAAACTTTGGGTGAGAGTCCAAAGAAATGGGCAATAAATGGACAATTTGACGGACTCTCGACCAAAGTTTGGGCCACCACAAAGTGGCGACCCCAACTTTGGTTGAGAGTTCGTCATGAGGCCATTGCCACGTAGGAGCTTGGGTTTCCATGTAGGCACTTTGGAGGGTGATAGACTTTGGATTGTGTGAAGGGTCAAGAGGCCAAAGTCGGGTTTTTTTGAAATTTGATTGGTGGAGGCCGATGGACTCTCAACCTTGGGCCCATGTGTGAAGTGGCCCTACGTTGAGAGGCCGTGGAATTGAGTGGCCAAACTCTTTGTTAAGAATCCAAAGGAATGCGTAATAAATAGTCATCTTTGATGTCCTCTCAACCATAGTTTGGGGCTCCAAGTTTGGCCAATCCAAACTTCCTATAAGAATCCATCACATTGTAGACACTTTTCTTGCCACATAGGCAATTTTGAGGGGCCTTTGGATTGTATCTTCTAGTGTAGAGGGTTGAACTCTTGGTTTCTTGAAATGTGATTGGTGGAAACCCATGGCCTCTCAATCTTCAACCATAGTGTGAAGAGGCCCTTATTCGGAAGCTCTTTATTTTGCAACCCCCAGCACCATTTGTATTCCCTATTGTCTTGTTGTCATGTAGAGGTCTAAGCACCTTTGTTACTAAGGAAGTGTTTTTTCAAGAAGAGTTTAGCAATAGAAAAATTATGAGGCTTGTAGAAGGTTGCAAGTTTTTTTAATTTTCAACACCCCCAAAGTGCAATCATAGAGAAAATAAAAAATAATTTTTTTGAAAAAAGGATGTATTAAAAAAACAAAAAATATTTAAAAAGTAATTATTTTGACATGGTGCTAACATTTCACCAATAGTGCTACGTCAAATTCCAAACTTATAAGAGTTTAATTTAATTTTTTCATAATTACACCACGGGAGTGTAGAAATAGTAGTCTTCTACAGGCATGAAAATTTTCCTATTGAAGCTAGTTGTTGTGAATGATCAACTTCAAGTGTCAATGTGTACTTATAACTATGTTTGACTTAAGCTCCGAGATATTTTCCAAATCTTCTTTTGGTCACTTTGTCATTGAAATGGAATTTGTGAAGTGGTTGATGAGGAAACTAAGTCATGAAACTTTACTTTAGGGGTTCCTTTTCTTATAAAGTGAAGTTAGTGTGATTGTGAACTCTTTTCCAAAACATTTGCAAATATATTGAGTTAGACTTGTATTGAAAATTCAGAGGATAGTGAGGGAATGTCACCCACTTATTTAAAAAATGAATTAACTAACACCTTTCATGGTTGAATATTCATTATCCGTATATCTGAATATACTAAATTGCAATTGATTTGGGATTAACAACCATATCATGTATCCTGTACTCCATATAGACACACATATATATACATATATGTATATGTATATGTGTGTGTGTATATATATATATATATATATATATATATATACAGAGAGAGAGAGAGAGAGAGAGAGAGAGAGAGAGGGGGGGGGGGGAAAGAGAGAGAGTGAATATTTACATAAGTCATACCATATGAATATTCCATATCTATACAATGTATGATATTAATATTCCATACCCACATCTTGTATTGTATGAATATTCCATATTAGACATTTAATTTCAATTCATCATACTTCTACGTATATTTGCATGTAATGTATATATTAAATTTGTATCAAAGTTTTTGTTTTTGTTTTTAATTTTGAGAGGTAGCTGGATGAATCAAGTGTTTTATTTTACTTTTTATAAATATGTTGGAAGGGTCATAGGGAGATGATGCCTTTTTTTGTAGGATAGTGTATTAATGTGAAAGAAGACATAATATTCCTTTACAATTGTTTTGAGAAAAGTACATATTACATGCAAAGGTAAGAATATTACTTATCTATTTGTTTGTTCGCTAAGTTCTACTTCACAAATGAAATATGAGCTCCATTACTACTAACCAAATTTACATTAAATCATGTTCATAAAAGCATGATTACCATAGAGTGAATTGGCCTTTGTCTTTGCAATGAAAATTTTTATTTATTTTTCATCCCAAATGGTATATTTGCATTTATATAGATTAAAGATTGTTTTGGTTTTGTATCCATGTAATTTTTTCACAAATTGTCATATATTCACAATGAATGAAATTTCGTGTCCTTTCAAATTTAAGTGGATGTGAAAAAGTTTTAATTATTTTTAATTTTATTTTCAATACACGCATAGAAGTGGGCCATGTGCAATGTGTTGTATCTGTATTGTTAATGATTCAAGGTAGTGGTTCATTTATTTGCTTTGATGGTTGCCCAAACTCAATAGAGTGACAATAGATTCATCTATTTTCTTTAACACTCTAGTCATGTTGACCATCAGTTCAAAACCCTTCCAACACTATGGCTTTAGTAGTGAAGTTTTCAATATGTAGTTCATTAATTCATCTGAATGAGATGCAAAACTAAGAGCTCTAATGGCATAGATCTTAGTTTCAATGAGACAACTAGAATGGTCCCGTTTTAATGAATATAGAGTTGGTTGCTCTCAATTTTCCTTATTATGAGTCCATGATGGAACTGAATTCTTTCCAAAAACATTGTAAGAAGTATATAGCTACACTTATTAGTGCACGTGATACTACTTTCCTATAAGTCACGTTATTTTTAGAGTAATGGAGTTTATGTATGTTGAAAATATTATCTTAATGTACTAATATCTATAGAAAGGATTCTTGTAGAGAGGGTACTATTGTATGTGAAATTCATCTTGCGTTGTCACTAATAGGAAAAATTATTGTAGCTACTTTTATACAACTCAATGACAAGAAGAAAACTTAGAACATTTCTACCTAGCAAAATCAAGTAATCATTTCCATGATTGCTACCTTTGATTGAATGGGGGTCTTGATAGGAACTATTCTTTGGATATTACTTACCCTCTTCATATTTCTTAGTGAATCTAGAGAAATATCCCTTTCCATCCTTAGAGTCCAGGAAATATTGCAAATCCCTCGTGACATTGAGGAAAAAATATTGAGTTGAATACATGGAGAAGTAAAATGACCTTGCTATGTGCTTTATGCTTTAGGAGTTTGACTTCTCTTCATTTATAATGAAATGATCTCCAACAATCAAAGTTGTAATGATATGTATTATTGCATGTATGTTTTATGGTGCAGAGCTTTGAATTAGTCAAGACAAGATTTTGCAATTGACAAAGATCTTGAGATTGAGTTGCAAGTCTATATATTATTTATCTTCCTTGGTTGGAAGGCTAGCTCCAATTTTCACATGGCGTCCGAGATCATGTCTGATCCTCCACACATGTTGAAGAGTGAAGTGCCACAAAGTTCTATGGGAAGGGAACCTCAAGGCATTACCATAAATCAAGGTTCACTAAACAACTTGATAGATTGTATCACACAACTGAAACAAGAACTTCAACAGATTTCAGAGGCACAAAAAAGTATTCAAGAGTTGAAGAAGCAAGATACACAACGAACTTTGGTACCATCGGGATTATCGCCACCTGAGGTGGAAGAATTTCGAGCTTACTTATCATCTAGCAATTGTGCTGAATTGCTGAAAAAGGTCAAAGAACCTCATGCCGAACTATTCTTAGAGATAGTTGATGGAGACAATTTGAGGTCGGCATTGCATGTGGCTGTTTTGGAAGGCTCTATAGATCTTGTTCGTGCACTCATGACGAAACTAAAGGAACTCTTTGGTGACAAAGACTCAAAATGGGATGAACATGAATTTATTCTAAAAAAAGACAAATCAGGACTTTCTGCGATAGACATGGCTACTTTGATTGGGAACAAAGAGACAATTTCATGTCTTCGCGAAGAAGGCCTACATGTTCCTGATGATCTTGAACCACACTATCCAGTTCCTACTTCTGAAGCTGAAAAAACTAAATTGCGTGAGGAGGCATTTCATTTACTTGAGGAGCAAGTTTCTATTGAGTCAAGTGACCAAGGAATTCGGCAATTATCTTTACAAGAGTGGTTAGATGAGAACCACATAGACTTTGTCTATTGCCTTCATGATACTTCAAAGGCTCTTGAATTTGTGAAGCTTGTGTATGGCAATGGAGATTTTCCTTTTCTCGAGCGTCTTCTCAAAGTTCGAGATAGCCTTGGCAAATCTCCATTGCATGCTCATGTTGACGATCCTAATTTCGAAACCTTCTTCCTAAAATTGGTTTCACACTTTCCTGGCCTTGATTGGGACGTGCTAGATTTTTGTGGGAGGACCCCCTTGCATTGGGCAGCTGCTTTAGGGAAAAAGGAGGTAGTCACTTTTTTGGTAGAACCGAAAAGAGCAGATCCCAATGCAACATATGGCAGGGTTTCTAAGCTAACACCATTGCATCTAGCAGTAATTCATAATCAAGTTGAAGTGGTGGAGGCTCTCTTGGAAGTTCCAAAAGAACAACATCTTGATGTCAATGCCGTTTGCGGATGGCAAATCACCCTTTTGGATAGGATCCCCAAGACGCAATGGACCCCGATTCAACTAGCAGCATACATGGGACATAAACGAATCTTGAGAAAGTTCTTGAAGGTTTGTAATTCTTTTTTCAATTCCTTAATGTGGTATAAATATAGAAAAATCTCCATGAAATTTTAAAATGTTTTTTGTAATGGAAACTTGATTCTTTGTTTATGTAGAATATACATATGTATTAGATAAGGATTTTTTTATAACAAAATTCTTTTAATACAATGGGCAAAAGTAAAATTAATCATAACTTTTGAAAGACTTTTCAAATGACATGTCATAGAGTGATAAATACATTTCATCTATGAGAAACAATGACATGTTACAATAAAATGCGTAACAATGATACAAAATTAACATACAATGGTATCCTAACAATAGCATGCTTTCACTTTGCAATGAGCTATCCCTATGGAATATATTATCGGATGACTTTGAATACAATATGATTTTTAAGCATGTCCCATGCATTATTTATCTACTTTTACAAGCACAATCAATAACTAAGGAAGTTTAAATCAAACTTATTGTAAGTGTGTATGCAAATGACTATAATGCAAATAATTCTAGGTGAGCCCTTTCCTTAATAAACCTAAAAAATACATGCTTGCAAAAACTACATATTATTATTACTATTATTATTCTGATTATTTTGTTCAATTATTATGATCCAATATTCAAATATGTACAACTTTATGAGGTTCTATATGAAGTGTAAATGATTTTTGGAAACTTTTATCTTAAGGCCTCTACTAGTAATTACAAATTTGAACAATTCACATCGAGGGTGCAATAATAGAAATATTCTTGTAGATGATCATATTCACCACTCATATCCTTCCAAGTAATATGTCTTTAGAGTCATGGAGTGAATCCAATGTTTTCTTTGGGATTTTTCAGTACACTATGTCACATTTCATTTTTTTCAAAAGGAAACGGTCCATAATCCTAGGCCATCTCCTACTTAGACAACACTTTTCTAACATACCTACTCAATCTTAATGTAGTACTCAAACAAATCTATATCATATTCCATTGGGAAAGCTATGATGTACCTATCATTACCTAATTTTGTTGATGAAACCATGTGTTTGTACTTACATTGTTCCAAAATTGTAGGAAGAAACTTCATACATAAATCAATATATAGAAAGTAGGTAATGATCATAGACATGACAATAATGTTGTGGTTTATTTTTGAAACTTGTGTTAGGATTCGCGCACATATGATCCTGGACTCATGAATGGAAAACAGAGGCCTAAAACGCACAATATGATTCCTGCATTACATCTTGCAGCATCTCAATTTTATCCTTCAGCTATGAAGACTTTGGTGGATTGTAAAAAGATGGATACATTGATAGAAGATGGAGACAAGAATACAGCTCTACATTATGCAACCAAGCATGCACATGGAAAACCACAAGTCCATCCTAGTCTTTTTGTCTATGTTACAGTGTCCCATTTCACTTCAAAGCCCCCTAAACCAAGGGACCTAAGTGATCATGACATTAACGCATGCATGGACATATTGATGCAATCAGGTGTACATATGGAGTCAAAAAACAATATTGAAAAGACACCAAATCTACATCCTACATGTTCCCAGGGAGTGAAATCTTGGTGGCTAGATAAAATGGCAAAAGAATACCAAGAAGTCAAAAACAATTTGAGCGCTGCAGCAAATGCAGTCTCAGTAACTGCAGCGTTGGTGGCTACAGCATCATTTGTGGGGCCTTTGCAACCACCTCTAGGATTATTGGACGACGGAAATCAAACATGGCTAGACGGATATAGCCAAGTGAAACACACTTCAGTCCAAGTATTTCTCTTTTGTGACAATTTATCCTTCTACCTTGCAATTGCCGCCATCGTGCTTGCCATGCTTCCATCTTGGCCATTACCACATGAAGGGCTTGTACAAGAAGTCTCTATCGCTCGAAGATGTGTACAAGGTTCGGTTCTCCTTTTATTTGCATCTATCATATTTGTGATATGTGCATTTACTGCAGCAAGTATTTCCATTGTGCCAGACCAACGATGGCAGTACATGACTCTTACTGTGATTTCTATAAGCTTGGGTGTATTGATATGTTTTTTAATCCTATCTCTTTCCTTCATGAGGCTCTTGGCATTGTTTCCATCGAACAATAAAGTTGCCAAGAAGATATCAGTTGTGGCAACACGGATTTTGCTATGGGAGCCGGATACATCTTCTACTAATAAAAGATGTGACCACGTCCAATGAATGAATGTGGAAGCTTCTTCTTCATTGTTCATAACAAGTAGATTGAACCTATGAGAATGAAGGAGAATTCTAAGGATTGATGTATAAATTATAGTATTTCTATGGAGAATTTTTGTTTTGGAAAAAAATTTAGGAATTAATGTGTAATAGAAGTGGTATATAGTTGTACTTAAATAAGTTGTATAGATTTTATAGTGCCACTTCAATGTTTCATAAAGATAATGTTTTGAGGTAGTAAACTTGTATTTTACATTTAGAATTATTCAACTTCAACCTATAGTTGCATGTATTGTTGATGCCTTGGAGCATGTATTTCATATTGTACATTGATTTTCTAGTTGAATATATACAACATTGTCTTGATGAATGCATGTTTTTTTCAAGGCAATATATACATATATTTTTGTTGCTTATCAATTTCATTTAATAAAAACATTGAAATAACTGGCATGAAGGGTCATTGCAAGAAACACTTGTCTATTTTTTTGTCCCTATGTCCTTGGCAAAGTGGTCTTTTGCTCATAACTTTTGGGTTGTATGTTTATTTTCTATAGAATTTGAAGTGAAGGTACATGTGGTAGTTGTAAACATTGAGTAGTCTTTTGTAATTCTCAGAAATTAGTTTATTATTTTTAAATTGTCCCAATTGGATGTCATTTGTCAACCTTGACCATTTAGGGATTTTTAGGATCCTTTTTGACCCAATATGTGAAGTTGAAGTTCAATTGGGAAACAAAGACTTCTATTGAAGTTCTACAAGCCTACAAAGAGCTTTCTAAAAAATAGTGAAGTGTCTATCTTTTACTTGTACTCACAATGCACTATCTTCATATACTTGTAAAAAACACAATTTTTCTCTTGAAGGCTCAAATGGTTGAAAAGAAGGGCCTTTAAGTAAGAAAAAATGGAAATTTTTAGTATGTGAATAAACCTACCATTTCCACAAAATCAAATTTCAATATTTTTTATTTTATTATATTTTATATTCTCTTTTTCTCTGCAAAACTTTTAAAGATAAATTTTTCTACACTTGAATTTTCAGACACATACAATTTAAATGCTTTACAAATTATCCATATTTTATTTTATTTTGAAAAGATGAATTCCCAAAGTCACACTTTTCACAATACTAGGCTATTTTGAGACCTAGGGAGATCACTCTTCATAATTTAAGGTATATACTTGAGTTAAGAGGGTATTTGATGTGGGGCTATTTACCTTCATTATGGTATTTAAGATGATCCTATTTTTATATATAAAGCTACCAAAGGCATATTTTTAATACCCTATGATTTTTTATAAATTCATTCATGTGATTTTTAAAGGTGTGCTATCTTACATATATAACTTATATGTTCCAATTTTTTCATACACATATATAACATACACTTTAGTCTTATATTTAGGCTTAATTATATATATATATATATATATATATGCATTACTAGTGTTGTAGTACAATTTCTAATGATAACAAATAAGAATGTACAATTCAACCCTACTTTTGGGTATTTCAAAATTCTATGCCATGTATTCCAAATAACCTAGTATAGAGAGGAATAAGCAACATTATAAAAGCATCAAAGTGATCAAATATAGTCATGATGATGAAACTATAAAAAGCACCAACATTAGCAATATAACATGAAGTCATGAATAGCGTGAAAAATTGACATTCTAAAACCACTATAGATTCACATAAGAACATGACCTTAACTATAGCAAAAGACTGTATTTTATCTATTCATATCCATTTGCAATGGTTTTGAATTTAGGATAAAAAAAAAGAGTGTTTATAAAACACTAGCATAAAAGGATGATTCCAAATATTTACAAGCATTTGTACAAATAGTTTAAGCAATATAGAGTTTAGGGTATTAAAACATGAAGAAGATTCCACACAACTACTACAGATCAACAACTTGACCAATAGCGACAACTCCAAATCACACTACACCTTTGATGTCACATGTTTAGTTATTGTAGATCAATAGTTTGACCAAAATGACAACTCCAAATCATGCTATCCCTTTGATGTTGCTTGTACAACTCTAATGTTGGCCAATTTGCACCAACCCATCCCCTTCTTCAAATAAACCGCCCACAAAGCTTCATTCAACTTCCATGATCTTTAGCCCCAAGTGAAGTGACCACCTATAATTTGCACCTTGGTAATTATAACAACACAACCAACACATGTATACAACAAACTAACTACATACCAATTCATCACACTTTTCCCACCTAATTCTAATAATATTATAAATGCTCAATACATTTTACTCAACACTAACAAACAATGAGCACTCTAAAACTTCAAACTGAAATTTTTGTTAACTATATGATAATTTGCACTTGAATCCTAGCGAGGTAATACAATTTTATGTCCAAAACTTCACACCTATTCTAGATACAATATTCTATAATGTAAACTAATCCTTAAATCTAAACTCCAATTATTAAGCATGAAAAAATAATTTAGAACCTAATAAATGAATAAAATAATATCAAATGAATTTTCCAATTTTTAATCTATCTTATGCTTATAATTCTTTCATCCAATCTCAAGAACCTTTAAACAATAATGTTATACAATAACTTTAAAGATGCAAAATGAGAATGCCTTTATAAAATTTATATTCTTGTAGCTACAAACTCATTAAGAGAAACAACATCCTCTTGATCTAATGAAATTTTTTTAGAATTTGTATTATATTTTAAAGTCACAGTTGCAATTATAGAATCAACATCTATCCATTTGTGGTCTGAATGGTTATACTTAAATTTGCAATGTCCAGGGGCTTTGCTGAACGAATTAAGTAGTACCATAGCAAAGGGCAAAGAAATACCTTTTTTACTAGTTTGAATAGATCAGTTCATGAGGTCAATAAGCTATCTAGACAAGCCCCACTTTGTCCCAACTCGTCTTTTCATTTTTTGAACCCGCCCAATCCACCAAGTTCCTTCATCTACAACCTTATGTATACTAGAAGGTGCTCCACTTTGTGCACCTTGCCCCTTTTTCCTTTTCAAAGCAAACTTTACAGTAGAGGACTTGTTTAAGGTGCTTCTTTGTAAAAAGAAAACACCATAGTCGGAACCAAATCGTAATAGACATGTATTAGTGGAACCAGCAGCTGAAATATAGTCTTCATTGTTATTAAAATAAATTGAATTACACACCCTTGTTAACCTATCTTTGGAAAAAAAAGGATTTGCATTCAATTGTGACACTAAGGTGGATTTATATATTTGACAACCTCCAAATTCAACTACAAGCACAATTTGATTTGGAATAATCATAATAGACACTTGTGGTTCTTGGGAGTCTAACATTTCATTGAAAACATCACGAGTCTCATCTTCAAGTAATGCCAAAGAATCAAGACCATCATCTACAAGTTCATCTTCTAAAACATCTTCAAGAAGATAATGAAAGTTAGAATTCTCACTATGTTCTTCAGAATTTACCATAGATGGCACTTGCAAGGCCTCTTGAAGTACCTCTAAATCACCATCTTCACTAGCAATAGATGATCTGCTTGGTACAAATGCTAAGTGTTTACTATCAGCTTTTTCAAACTTCTATGGAGTATGAAACCAATCTTTTTTTTTGGCTACATTTGAAGGGGCCATGTTCAAAATTCGCAAGAGTTTTTTGGCTTCTTTGAAGCCCTCTTGCAATGCTTGGATGACTTGTTCATCTTCACAAATCAGACTATAGTCTTCCAATTCACAAGGAGTTTCACCATCCTCTAAAGGGTGCAATTTCACCCACACATTCTCCATTTTATTGTGTACACTTCCAAACTTTAATCCATTGTTGCCATACTCAATATCTGCCAATTGATTCAAGGTATTTGCAGACCCCACCAACTCATGAAAATCATAAGCCCTCTCTAATCCTACCATGCCACTAATTTTAGAAAAAAAGATTTCACATGAATCACTACCTATGAGATGGAGAGGAACATGTAAATGTGGATACTTGTCCCTAAAGTGAGTAACTAACAATACCACAAAATGACATGAGAGTTGTACATCAATAAAACGTTGTTGGGATACAAAGATCTCAAATGCATTAGAGTTTTGAGAATTCCCCAAAACTAAAAGGTCACCATGTTGGAGCCAAAGCTTCCAAAGGTGGGAAAAAACAACTTTTGTAGCAAGAGCTAACCTAGATCTCAAATCAAGTAGAGGAGAAGCAAAAGTATCTAAGTAATTTGCACACACTTCTAAGTACATTTTTGTATCCAAAGTATGCTCTAGATGAACATTAGGTGTTATCCTCAACTTAGCTAAGCACATTCAGGTCTTTTTTTGGCATATACGTTGGGCATATATTCAATTCTGTCTGTCCTTCCTATCTATATCTTTAGTCTTCAGCCCATGTTCATCAAATGTAAATTTGTTATACACAAGACCTAAATGTTGAAGACAAGCAACATGACCACCTAGTTGGAGGACCCTTACTAGGGAATCCATTGGATTAACTAACTTCTTCCCATTGTGGATGTAGTCTTGGTCATGAAGACCAATGCATCATCTATATCATCTAATTGAGCTGTCAACAACCAACCAAACCAATTCACCTTCAATCGTTCTCTAGTTGTAATCTTATAATCCTCCAACATCAATTGGCGCCTACTTGAATCACCATCACTTGCATGGCCTACAATTGGCCCAATTAATTCCTTGCACTCTTTATCCCACAACTGGTCAATAATTTTCCATTGTTTTCAAACCCATAAGGAGTCAAAACAATTACATGTATTGTAAACCACCAAAACAAGTCATGGCAATTTGTCGTGTAGAGGATTCGCTACAATCACCATGGCAAATCTTCCCACCTTGTAAGTATGAAAACTTTCAACAATTTTATTATATCCAATCTCTCCAGCCCCTACAACAGGCTTAAATGATGATACACATATATGATTTTCCATTATACCACAAAATTTAGCCAAGGTATCCCATTTCTACTCCCATTCTACTCTAGATTTAATCTTTGTTTCATCTTCTATTAATATAACAGGTACTTCTCCTACAATCCTATGGACTTCTTTTGCATCTTTGTATATTTGTGCCATTGAGGCAAAAATCTTACTATGCTCCCTAGGAATGAACTGTACACCTTTCTTATTTTCCCTTTCTATTGTATTAAATGTTGGACCAAAGAAGTTCAATGAAAATAGGTCACATATCTTCCTACCCCCATAAATTTTCATAGTTTGACCAAAAGACTTTGTATTGCTTGAAAACCTATATCCTTGTTTATCCCTATTTATGTTGAATGCAACATCCCTCATAAAATCCCAAAGAACAGGCTTCCCTCCAAATGCACGTGATCTATGAGTAGAAATAATGTCATTATAGAATTTAACCAAATTTTGGGTACTAGACGCTTCTTTTGTAGCTTCTTTTAAAGTAGGCCTTTTAACCCTCAATTGCACAATGCATGCTTTTGCTGCCCAATGATACATTCTTTCAAGCCTCAATTTCTTTGTGATTACCCTACTATGACTTGACAACTCAATCACTTGCAAATACTCCAATCTGCATCCCTTGTTTGTACCTCTAGTACCCTATTTCTCTAAGGCTCTATCCTCATATACTACACACATCTTGAAATCTTGCTCTTGCTAAATTTGGCTACAAAAACTACAACATAAACCAGGAAAAGAAGTGCTAGATGTACTAAACTGAGCACATTTTTTATGCCTAAATGTACCATTGACATTGACACACTTACTATCTACCTGAAATGATTGACGAAGATGTGGTTCAAGATACCAATTGACACCAAAATGTAGGTCATTAAGCAAACCATCCACAACACAAGTATTACTAGCATAAACACATGTAGGTCCTCTGAACCTCCAACACTTTAATCCAAGCAAATGAGAACGATTCAACAAGGGAGGTTCACCTTCTTGGTTGTTGTCTCCACCACTTTTGAACCAATCATGCAAATCCTTTTGGTTTGAATTGACAATGCCACTTGATTTTCGAGCTGGCCTTCCCTCTGGTGGGATCACTTAGTATATCTATAACATACTATGTGCGTCAAAGTGATTTTTTGGACCCCTATATACTTTTTGATAAACTATAATTTTAACTTATAATTTTGAGCTTAGTTTAACAATGATTATAAGTTTCCATTGCCAAAATTCCCAACTCAAATAACTTATGAAATGATTTGTAGAAGAGGTTGAAAAATGAACTGAAATGGCATGTTTTTCAACTCAAATATTTGTAGAGAATACATTTAGATCACCATTGCAACATTATTCAAGGAAAATTAAATTTCAATAGAGTTATTTTTAGCAATTTTTTGTTCATTTTTTAGACAACTTTTTCTTATAGAAAATAGGGGTGTGAAAGTTATTTTCAGCTCTAGAGTGTATCTTTTTTCTTCAAAATTTTTTAATTAATTATAAATAACAAATAAAAATACCAATAATTCACAATATAAACTTTCAAAGTAGAGGAATCTCCTCATATTTTTTTTCTTTTCCTTTCACTTAAATTTTAGGACATAAAATAGGGGGTCAAAAATCTTAATGCACGTAGTTTCTAATGGATACTCTAAGTGATCTCCCCGGGGCCTTCCCTTCTTTCCAATGGTCAATGCTGGACATGTATTCTTGGCATTGTGAACATCTTCTAACACTTTCTCATGTTTTGTTCCACAAAGGTGGTTCCTAAGTTTAGCGTCAAGGTTTCTTTTTGGTGGACATAATTGAAAAAAATCCCCACATTAAGTTCACTTAACCTTAAACTAAAAGTTTTTAACCTTAGCACAATCAGGGCCTCCAACTACCACAAAAGAAAGAGGGTTTGAGAAAACACTTTGATTAACACCATCTATAACTTTCACACCTTCATCTATCAAAACGTTGTGATCTACAACAGTTAAGATGACTATCTTTCCTTTTGGTGCAGCTGACTGAGGGTGATTACAAAAATCAACACCCTTCCTTCTACACCAACTATGTATGTGTCCATTTGACATTAGATGGCTTTTTCGAAAATTTGAAAACAAATTTGAAGCAATGATTTTTGTTTGACCACCACTACCACCTCCAATATCCTTGCAACATTCCTCACAATAAACCTTTAGAACTCCAACCCCATCCTAATTCCAAGACTTCAAGGACCAATTGTGGTCTTCAAGGAAAATCTGCTTAAGTTCATTCCTCAATTTTCCTCTCTTTTAAAATAAAATTCCATAACTTCTTTTGGAATTAAAAGTGATTTTAGCAATGATCCAGATTCTGAAGAACTAACCCTAGAACAAGCTTATGGATTTATTGAAATACCCTCAACAGCAACTTTTTGGCAAGGAATACCTTCAACTTCTATTGCCTCAGATGGAGTTGATTTGAAGATAAAGGACTCACTACTAGCATGATGACGCTTATAAACATTGACTACCTCAAACTCCACGGGAATGATGTACATCTCTGGTAAGATGGTGTTCAACTTCTCAAGGTTGACATTAATTCTCACTTTGTCTTCCACATCTCAAAACAAGAATGGCCAATCTACCACATCTGCATCTTCCAATCTAATCTGGAGTTTGGCATAGGACTTGCCTTCTTTTGCAATAATTGGACCAATCTTCTCTATAGTGCTCCATTTGTGCTCCAAGGAAAATAGTTTAACCTTGAATGACATTGTGCACCCTAAATCCTGACCACCAACTTTAAAAAAAATTAGTATAGCTTAAATTAGGTAGCTATTTACAAATACAAGAAATAACAAAACCAAAAATTAAGGTGCATCCAAAATCATCTATTAGAAAATATATTGAAAACTAACCGTAAACTCTCTCAGAATTGGAGTTGTAAATTAGTAGAGACAACTGGGTCATAAGCTTCAAGCACCTTGGATCTTTAGTATTCTCAATTCTACATTCCACAAAAAAATGGCATCAAAATAATGTTATAGTCAAAATTAACAAATTGAATTAATTTGAAAAGAATATTTGTTCTAAGCATCTCTAGTCAATTTCTTAGAATTGCACAAAAAAACAACTAGCAACAGTAGCATCATTAGAAGAAGCATAACATTACATCCATGAAATGTGGGCTGAAACTCTCAACTCCTAAAGCTACATCCAAGTTTTAGCACATCAACTTGATGACAAATGTGACCCCAAAAGACCAAAACAAGGTGAGCAAACTATTGACATCCTCCTTAAGAATCAATTTTTCAATCACCATGGGAATCCACTAAACATGATCAATCAAATATTCACCAATTCATTCCACCACAAGATACAACTCAAAAGAAATTCTCTCAACAACTAACTTTGTCAAATCATTGATACAAGAACTATTCAAACACTGACAATAATAAAGACCTACACAACTCAAAAGATTCCTAACTACCAAAAAAATATTTTATAATAACCTCTAGCTGAATCACTATTATCAAATATCTCTATTTACACACAAAAATGAGGGCAAAGTATAATGAAAAATAAGTAAACAAAAAAACTAACTTATAGACTAGTAAGCTACCAAAGATGACTGGTATGGTAATGAGGCCAACTTTTCTTGCATCTACCAAT
Source organism: Pseudoscleropodium purum (assembly GCA_963969395.1). Taxonomy (NCBI): domain Eukaryota; kingdom Viridiplantae; phylum Streptophyta; class Bryopsida; order Hypnales; family Brachytheciaceae; genus Pseudoscleropodium; species Pseudoscleropodium purum. The sequence goes on from OZ017795.1 coordinate 33,921,558, forward strand.
CTTTTGGGCCCTTGCTTCTCAAAGATACCTAATCAAAATACAAAAATGCTCACAATCATTAAAATGTCTTGCTTTAAAGCCTCCAGATTGCAAAACCCAAATGCAGAGAGCTATAAATACTAAAAATAAGTAGCTCTAAGATTTCACTTAGGTAACTAAAATTGAACCATTTTATTGAAATTTGTCACATTAATGAATAAGAATTTATAGCCAGAGCAAATTTCTAAGAATATTCCAAAATTTTTACCTAGTTTCACTATCTACACACCATTGAAGAGGTAAGCCATAGCTAAATGTTTTGATAACCTGCTGCTTCCAACTTCTCAGCAATGACACCTAAATTAAAACAATTATCTATGACCACAAAAATTCTTAAAATATGCTCAATGATCAAAACATTGAATCATTCCACCATAAAATACAACTTCCATAATCAAACTTTCAAAATAAGGAAAACAAACTTTTCTAACTACTTAAAGCAACTTTAATTTCAAAACTAATTATTTTCATGCATCATTCCTTTACAACAAGATCAAATCACCAACACTAGCCAACTTCAAATGTGCTAAAATGACAATAGCACACACTAAAGGAATAATACATATATGATTCTTTTTATAAAGACCAAAAGAATCTCAAAAAATCTACTATGTTCAAGCATCATCTCAAGAATTTACAAATCCTTGGCCAACAAGAAAATTTGGAAATTTTACCAAACGAATAATAGTAACTAGGCACAACAACAAAAAGTGGCTATTTAGGAGGTGCCTACCTTCAATGGTCAATCTCTAAGTTTGGTATGATTGCAAGACAAGTTTTAACTGCAGCTTTACAGGCATTTGCGATATCCACTTCAAGTTTATGAGTTGAACGCAATCTAGTACCAAAAAGCACCAAGAACCTGTTTCAACAAATTGATGTTAGCTATATTAGATTGATATTAGAAAAAGAGTTTGATATGGAAATAGATACACTATTGGAGGTTCATTTTCTTGCCAAATGAGGTCTGTGCAATTGTTTGTGAATTCTTATCCAAAACATCTGCAATTCTATTGAGTTAGAACCGTGTTGACAGTCTCCAGTGTTTGTCTTTTTTGAGATGATATGATAGTGATAGTGATTGGATTCACTTAACAAGTGAATTAATTAATTATCCTTGGTAGCTGAAATTTCATTTTGTGTATATATATATATTTTTTTTAACATGCTAAATTGCAATTGATATGGGATTAACAATTGAATCTCATATCCTATACACATATTTGTGTTTTGTACCAGATCAATATTCTATTCAATACATCTATAGTTTGTATAACCTTGTATCTTGTATTTTGTACTTGTACCATATGTCATACCATATATCATATTAGATAAATATATTTTGTATATTATATCCATATGTATTCCATATATATTCCATATAATATATTTTTATCAAAGTTTTTCGGTTTGTGGGGTGGGTGGATAAATCATTACATATTTTTCACCTATTCTACAAGATTGCTAGTTTCTTTGAGTTCCTAGACTATGGGAACTTGGCTACAACAATAGTATGACATGACCAACCTACCACTACATCACATAAGAATGATAAATTAATTTTTAAATATTTTTTTGAAAAAATAAAATTGAAAATTGAAATATTTTTTAAATTTATACTTTAAATTAATCTTTTAAATTTAAATATTTTATTATTATTTATTCTGACCAATACTGACCGAGGAAACAAGCATGAAAGAGTCTTCCAATGCCACCCCAAAACAACTAATGCATGTGTTTTATTTTTTAATTCAATTGAGGGGATGCCAAAGGAAGTGTTTAGGGAGGGGGATGTTTCTTTCCAATCCAATGTTCAATGTCAAGCCATTCCCAATCAAAGTTACTTAATTGTTTATCATAAAAAGAGAATCTAATAGGTTGGACCAAGGAAATATTTGCCCACTTGTCCTCCAAAATATTCCTATGTATAGTGTTTTGAAATAGTAGTAAAGCTATTCTTCTCATTTGGAAGCTCTTCATTTTACAGCACCCAGTGCTTAATTGTGTTCTTTGCTATCTTCTTGTCGTGTAGAGGTTTGAGCGCCTTTGTTGCTGAGGAAGTGGTTTTGAACAAAGAGTTCCAAGGTTATTTGCTGTAAACAATTGACTTCAGTTGTGTGTGTATTTATGATTGCGCTAGAATTCTAAGCACCTTTTGTTATTGAGGAAGTTGATTTGCAAGAAGAGTTCTGAGGCTACTTTTGTTGTGAACAATTGACTTCAGTTGGATGCATATTTATGACTGTGCTTGACTTCACTTCTGAGGTACTTGTCGAAACCTTTACCTTTGGTTATTTTGCAATGGCAATGACAGTTTCTAATGAAACTAAGTCATGAGGCTTTAGAAGACACATTTCTTGCCAAATGAGGTTCGCACAATTGTAAATTCTTTTCCAAAACATCTACAATAATATTGAGTTAGAACTGTATTGACCGTATTCTACATTTGTCTCTTTGGAGAGTTTAGTGAGGGAATGTCACCCACTCACTTAAATAAGGGAGAGAATTAATACCCCACATATATGTATTTTCATTTACCCTATATCCAAATTTTCTAGATATGCTAGCTTGCAATTGATATGGGATTAACTCCTAAAGGACCAAGGGTTTTTTTCAAAGAAACATTGTCAAAAATTGCAATTTTTGGGTATGTCATTCAAAAATGAAATGGAAACATTTTTTTTGAAAATTCAACCACATAAAACTAAAGTAAAGTATTTTTCCAGAGTGTGGAAAAAATTTTAGCCACTTTGACTGCTTGGATTGAAAGATTATAACATTTGAAGTGAAATTTTTTTTCTAGTCTTGTGAAATAGAGTCAGCACACTTCACATCATCTTGGAGTAAAAATTTTGCTCTACACAAGAATGAGATTTTTGACCTTTATTAAGTATATGATGTTAGGTTTACTCATGAAATTCTTTAAAAGCAATTGAAATGTCTAGCATACACTAAATCATCTTGCAATGCAAGGAGGTTAAGTGAATAGGCAATACATTAGCCATTTTTTGATGATTTCTTGTGCAATGAGGAAATTTTTTATTTGAAATTCAAACAATGAAAATTTAGAGATAAACATTTGGAACATGTGGAAGTTTTTTCCAAGGAATAGGACTTGAAGTTAGAAGAAAATGTTTTTTCTCGAAATCACCCAAACATAGCTAACAAAGTTTAACTCCTCTTAGAATGTGATTTGAGGACTAAGATTTGTTTTTTTTGGACAATTGTATGCGATATTCTTTTAATTATATATACACCAAATTTTAGAAATTGATGAGCTTTCTACAAAAGATTATCAAAATATTCTAAATTGCCAATGTTGCTACAAAAGTTTAGGGCAATATAACTTTTGATGAAGGCACCTAATAAAAAAAATTAGTTCTTTGTAAAGGAGGTACATACTTACACATTATGTCCAAATTTCGTGAACATCCAACCAAAAATGACTTTGTAGAAACCTATTGAAGATTTCTTGTGTATGTCGAATGGACACTTGGTCCTTTAGTATTTAGTAGATTTATCTCATATCCCATACCCCATACATATATCCATCAATCATACTATATAATATTCCATTTAACACATCTTTATTTTGTATCATTCCATATCTCATAGCAATACCCATACATTGTATCAAATCAATATTCCATACCCATATATTATATCATAACAATATTCTATATCCATACATCATATCATATTAGTATTCCATATTAGACATTCATATTTCATATAACTCACCCCATTTATAATTCATATGTATTTCATATATTATATCCATAAAAAAAAGTTGGTTTTGGTTTTGGTTTTAAAAAGTGAGTGGATGAATCAAGCATTTCATTTTGTTTTTTATAATTCAAGGGAAGAAGGTGTAGAAAAGGAGATGTCTCTTTCCAAGGGAGAGTGTAATGATGTGAAAAATAGACATAGAAGTCCTTTAGGATTGCCCTAGAAGAGGTGTGTGTTACATCCAAAGTCAGATTATTAATTATATAACTACTTGTCTGAAAAGTGGAGCTTTGCTATTGACTTGTAGTGCATGTTGTTGGACATTTGCACAATGATCTTTCTCTAGACAACATCATGTTGCACTTTCCCGAGGATGAGTCACATAACTACATTGGAGATTGCGATTGGGGCATGACCATCTTAGCTACTAAACCAATCAAGTCTTTGTACACATTCACATCAGCAAGTGAGAAGACAAAAGGCTTTGTAGAAGAGATGGTAGGTGGATCCGAATATTGCATATTTGCATCTGAAAAATGCAGATGTGGAAATCATTCCAAATTATTCACTCACAATGGAAGACTATGCGGTTGGTAGAATTGCTCAAAAAATCAACAAGCAATGTATGTCGGAGGCCTACTTCAAACTACTATGTGAAACACCTCATATGACCAAGTTTGCGTTTGACAAATTCGGAAGGGTGTTTCACCATTACTTGGACCGTCTTTGCTTGAAGGGTGAGGGTCACTACGGTGGTTTGGCCCATGTGATGCATCAATTTCGTGATTTATACCATTGGCCTATGCCAAATGAACATTTCCTCCATTCATATTAGTGGAATAGTAGTAGTGGTTCAATAGGCTATATAGACATTTAGAATTAGTTGAGGAATATAGAGTTGAAAAAGACATTATGTGTGCAATTAGCCAATTGTGCATACTATATATTTTATTTAAAGTTTTGAATCAACAATGTATGACAATATATATTAAATTAAATACATTTTGAATTGTTGGTTATATTTTTATTTGTATTGGTTGAGAAATTTTTGGATATTGAGTATATATTTTGTTTGTCTTTTTGTTATGCTTTAGCCCTTGTTTTTGAACTTTATATTTAAAGTATAAAAATGTGAAGGAGGATGCAGGAATTTAACGTACAATAAGAGTCGTTAAAAAATTTGAATGAAGAGAAGGAACATGAACTTTGATTGCTACTTGCTAAACTTGCATTACGTTTTAAAAGTTTCACTTCTCTTCATTTATAAAGAAATAATCTTCAGCAATCAAAGTTGGAATGATATGTAATGCATGTTTGTTATAGGGTACAGAGCTTTGAATTAATTCAACTAAAATTTTGCAAGTGACAAAGATCTTCAAATTGAGTTGCAAGTCTATATATTTTATTTATTTTCTTTGGTTGAAAGGCTAGCTCTAAGTTTCACATAGCATCCGAGATCATACTTGATCCTGCTCCCATAACAAAGAGTGACATGCTTGAGAGTTCTATGGCAAGGGAACCTCAAGGCATTACAAGTAATCAAGGTTCACTAAGCCACTTGCTAGAGCATGCAATCACACAAGTGCTTCAATAGATTTCTAAGTCACCCATGAATCTTCAAGAGCTGAGGAAGGAAGATACACAACCAACCAAGGTACTACCAAAATTATCGCTTGAGGTTGTAGAAGAATTTTGAGCTTGTTTATCATCTAGCAATTGTGATTGATTGTTGGAAATGGTCAAAGACTTTCCAAGTGAACTATTCCTCTAGACATTTGATGAAAAAAATTTGAGGTTTGTATTGCATGTGGCTGTTTCAAAAGGCTCTATGGATCTAATTTATACACTGAGTGAGAAATTGAAAGCACTCTCCAGTGGCAATGACTCAAAATTGGCTGAACTTGAGTTTATTCTGAAAGAAGACAAATTTGGACTTTCTGCTACAAATATGGTTGCTTTGATTGCAAACAAAGAGATTATCTCTTGTATTGAAGAACACCTACAAGCATTCAATTTTCTTGAACCACAAGATACATTTTGTGAATCTCCCATTTTTGAAGTTGAAAAAAAGAATGTACTTGAGGTTGCATCTTTTTTACTTGAGAAACTAGCTCCTATTGAATTAAGTGACCAAAGGAACTGGGCAATTATCTTTATGAGAATGATTGCACAAAAACAACGTAGACTTTGTCTATTGCCTTCATGAAGCTACAATGAATAACCTTCCTTCCTAGAAAAAGGCTCTTGAGTTTGTAGATCATGTTTGTTGCAATGGAGATTATTCATTTCTCGAGCCTCTTCTCAAAATTCGAGATAGTCTTGGCAAATCTCCATTGCATGTTCATGACAAACCAAATTTCAAAGCCTTGTTTGAAAAATTAGTTGATTACCTTCCTAACCTAGACTAGAGCATGTGTGATTTTTGTGGGAGGATTCCCTTGCACTGGGCAATTGTTCAAGGGAACATGGATCTAGTCAATTTTTTGGCAAAGCAAGAAAAAACAAATCTCAACACAAGATATACAGACTTATGTGGAAAAAAGATGAAAACAAGTACAAATTTCAATTATGGCAAGGTTTTCAATGTAACACCACTACATCTAGTAGTAATTCATAATCATGTTGAAGCAATGATGGCTCTCTTGAAAGTTGAAAACAAACAAAGACTCGATGTCAATGCCATTTGTTTGTGGCAAGACAAAGATTTGGATGAGACCCCCTGACATACGATGTGGACCCCAATTCAACTAATAACATACATGGAATATGGACGAATCTTGAAAAAACTCATGGAGGTTCATAATTCTTTTTTTTAATTCATTATTATGTTGTAAATATAAAAAATATCATTGAAATTTTAAAACAGTTTTTGTAACAAAAACTTGGTTGGTTCTTTATTCATATAGAATACTAATAATAAAGGATATTGGTCTTTTTATAACAAAACTCATTTAATATTATGGGCAAAAATGAATTGAATCAGAATTTTGAAAGACCTTAGAAATGATGTCACAGAGTAAAAAGTATGTTGCATCTAAGACAAACAATGACATGTAATAAGAAAATGCTTAACAATGACATAAAAATAACGTAGAACAATATTCTAACAATAGCACACTTTAAGTCTTTAACTTTGCAATGGACAACATCTATGCATGATAGATTTTAACTGAGGACTTTGATTACAAGTTGACTTTTAAGCACATCCTATAGATTATTTTTCTACTTTTATAAGAACAATCAATAAATTATGAAGTTTAAATCAAACTTGTTGTAAGTGTTTAGACAAATGACTATAATGTAAATAATCCTAGGTGAGTTCTCTCCTTGATAAACCTCAAAAATACATGCCTACAAAGAGTGTATATTGTGACTATTATTATTACTATTCTTATTATTTTGTTCAATTATCAAAATCCAATATTCTAACATGTGCAACTTTATGAGATTCTATATGAAGTATAAATGATTTTGAAAACTTTTATTTCAAGGCTTCTATTAGTAATACATAGAATTACAAATTTGACAGTTCAAGAACACAACCTATTGAGGGCACTGCAATAATTAAAACATTCATATAAATGACCATATGCACAACTCCAATCCTTCCAATTAATATGTCCACTTAAACAATACTTTTTCAATATGCTTGCTTTTAATATAATACTCAAACAAATATATGTCTATTCCATCATAAAAACAATTATGTACATATTGTTATCCTAATTTTATTGATGAAACCATGTATTTGTACTCACATTCTTTTCTAAAATATAGGAAGAACCTTCATATACATATAAAATGCATGAAAAATAGGCAATAACTATAGATTGACAATGTTTTTTTTTTCTTTTCAAAATTTGTATCAAGATCAATGCTCATATGATCCTGGATTCAAGAGTGGAAACAAGATGGCTCCTAAAAATCACAATATGATTTCAGCATTATATCTTACTGCATCTTAGTTTTATCCTTCAACTATGAAGACTTTGGTGGATTGTAGAAAGATGGATACATTGGTAAAAGACAAAGAAGACAATAAAGCTCTACATTATGGAACTATGCATGCACATGGACAATTACACGTCCACGCTAATTTTTATGATTATGTTATAGTGTCTCATTTCACTTCAAAGCCCCCTAAATCAAGGAAGCCAAGTGATGATGATATCATCACATGCATTAACATATTGATGCAATCAGGTCTACATATAGAGACAAGAAACAAATAAAGAAGGACACCAACCTTACATCCATTATCTCCTGAGAAGGTTCTAACTTGGTGGTTAGGAAAAATGGCAAAAGAATACCAAGAAATCAAAAACAATTTGATCATTGCAGCAAATGTTGTTTCAGTAACTATAGCATTGGTGGCAACATTATCATTTGTGGGGCCTTTGCAACCACCTCTTGGACTATTGGATGACGGATATCAAACATGGCTAGATGGATATAGCAAAGTGAAACACACTTCAATCCAAGTATTTCTCTTTTGTGACAATTTATCCTTCTACCTTGCAATTACTGCCATTGTGTTTGCATGCTTCCATCTTGGCCAATACCACATGAAGGAATTGTATAAGAAGTGTGCGGGCATAACTTGAAGATGTGTACAAGGTTCCGTTCTCCTTTTATTTGGATCTATCGTATTTGTGGTATGCACATTTAATGTGGCAAATATTGCCATTGTGCTAGACCAACAATGGTGGTATATAACTAATGCAATGATTTCTACAATTTTGGGTGTATTAATATGTTTTTTAATCCTATTTCTTTCCTTCATGAGGCTCTTGACATTGATTTCATCAAGGAATGAATTTGCAAAGAAGATATCAAATGAAGAAGGAATGAATTTGCAACACGGATTTCACTATGGGAGTCAAATACATCTTCTACTTAATGAAGAAGTAACCAAATCCATTAAAAGACTGTAGAAATTCCTTCTACATTGTTCATTACTAGTAGATTGAATCTTTGAGAATGAAGGAGAGTTCTAAGGATTGTTATATAAATTATAGCATTTCTATGGAGAATTTATATTTTGAAAAGGATTTAGGAATTATTGTATAGTAGTAGTATATAGTTGTACTTAAATAAGTTTTATAGATTTTGTAGTGCTACTTCAATGTTTTATAAAGGCAATTGTTTTGAGGTAGTAAATTTGTATTTTACATATAGAATTATTCAACTTCAACCAATAGTTGCTTGTGATGTTGATGCCTTGGTGTATGTATTGCATATTCTAAATTGATTTTCTAATCAAATATGTACAATATTGTCTTTATGAATGTATGTTTTTCTAAGGCAATATATACATTTATTTTTGTTGCTCATAAATTTTATTTAATAAAAACATTGAAATAATTGGCATGAAGGGTTGTTACAAGAAATCAACTTGTATTTTTTTTGTCCATTGGTCTTGGAGGAGTGTCTTTTTGCTCATAACTTTTGTGTGACATGCTTATTTTCTACAGAATTTGAAATAAAGGTATATGTGGTAGTTGTAGACAACTAGACATTGAATAATTTTTTCCAATTTAAAAAAATTAGTTTATTATTTTGAAATTACCCCCAATTGAATGTCTATCTCGGCCACTTTTTTTTTTTTTGAGTGTGTGTGTGTGTGTGTGTATGGGTGTGTGTTGTTTCCAACCTTAGAAGTGCAAAGTTGAAGGTAAAAAACTAAGAAACAAAGACTTATACTGAAGTTCCACAAGCCTATGAAGAGATTTTCTACAAATAGTAAAAGTCTACCTTTCAATGTGCTCAAGATGCAATACCTTTGTGCACATGCAAAGAACACAATTTCTTTTTGAAGATGCAAATGGTTGAGAGGAAGTACCTTCACAATAGAAAAAATGGATATTTTTTAGTATGCTTTCTGAGTTTTTTTGACTATTTTCTAAGTAACAAATTCCAAAATATATATTTGTTTTTTTGTATTTTCTAGCACTCTTTTTTTGTGCATAATTTTTAGAGATAAATTTTTCTATGCTTGAATTTTCACATACATTCTATTTTGAATGCTTTATAAATTATCCATATTTTATTTTATTTTTAAAAATTATTTCAAAAGTCACAATATTTACAGTATTGAGCTATTTTGAGGAGACAAATGTGACAAGTGTTTTTTGCAACTACCTTGAAATGAATTCGCATAATTCAACAATCCACCGAATCCATGGCCATCTAATTATTACCATAAAAATTGATTGAGATGCTTGCAACTAGCTACATTAAGATATTCATATGAAAAATTTGAGAGAGAGAGAGAGAGAAAGAGAGAGAGAGAGAGAGAGAGATACAGTTTATGACATCCCGTGTCGGGCAGTTTCGAAAAGTTTCTAAAGATCGTAATATACAGGTCAAGTATGGAATATCACAGTAGAGACACTCATTCTCAAGTCTCAAAAGCTTCATCTAATAACTAATCCCATTTAGTATGTCATGTGACAACTTGAATCCTTGTAGCGTTAACGAGAGGTGGGTGATTTGTTGTCTGATTTTGCGTGAAAGTTGGAGGGAATGCTCCTCACCTACGCCCATGCAAACCAACGAACACGAAGTATGTTAGTCTACGTGCGTGAGGTGTCTTCAGAACATTCCTAGTTGTTATCCTTGTCACCGTTTTTCAACAACAAAAAAGCCAAATACAACCAAATCACCATGACGTATGCAATATTTCCAAGAAGTCAAATACTATGAAACCTGTTCCCTAGCAGTGTCCCCATGAGCTTGTGACGACGCCATTGCGCTCTCGACACCGTATAATCCACCCACAGCAATAAGCCTGTTGTCGGAGGTAGCGTCCAACACAGTCTCCAGTCCGAACGAACGAGGCAGTCAACTACAGCGAGGCTTGACCCAGCCTGTCCCAGGGAAGCCAATGAGCTACAAGGCTTGAGTCAGCTAATGCCAGGGGAGGTAGCAGAAGCCAGTAGCCGGGAACTTGGCTCAGTCAAGCCAGAGAGAGCTTCATAAGTCTCAATACCAGCTCCAGGATGGCTCAGTGAGCTCACAACATGCATGAGTTCTCTTTCTAGTGCTTGTAGTACAAAGTTAGCTCGTTGTTGTACAGATCATTATATAAGCAAATGGGCTTGTCCTTCCGTTTTGGAAGGAGAGGTGTGTGTGCTTAGTGGGGGTGTCTATTCCCATGAAATATCATGAGTATTCGTGTAAGGACATACGGAACTTGGTACGATGTACCCGTGCCCATTACGTCCTTCACATACATCATTATGTGTGAAGGGGGACTTAGTTAGTAAATGGAAGTGTAAAGGTGGTTTGTATAAACCTCCTAACACTTTTAGTCATGCCAAAGGAAGATTCCATAATAATGTGTCAAAAAACTTTCAAAAATAAGCATTTACATTTTTAAGAGAGAGAGAGAGAGAGAGACCCGCCATCCACCCCTGGCAGCAGTACTCTGTAATCAGAAAGAATGAGACCTGGTATGTCATCACTCTCCGAACAGAGGTGCATACCAGGCTCACACTTAATCTGAATGATTTACATTTAGTAAAATCATCTCTCCTCTAAGAAACTAAGTTGTCGCCTGCTCGATAAGTAAGAGATTTAAGTGATAGCTCCCTCGTTAGGGGATATCTGAATGTGATTTACTGTCGAAAGACTGGTGTGTAGTATTAGTCATTGATGAGTCGGATGATAGTATGAATGTTGACTTTGGAGGCAGGGAATGCTCCTGTAGTTAGCCATTCTGTGACTTTTTTGCGCAGCCGTGGCACTTGGAAGCCATTGCACGCCAATGTCTGAAACAGAAGTAGGATCTCTTCTGCAGCTGCCTGCGTGGAGTTCGAAATGTATAATATCGGCATCACTTGCGAGATGATGATATTGTAAGATTGTCTGACTGGCCTGTTAGAGTGAAACTTGATGAATTGAGTGTATTTGAAAGGCAGATTGCGCCGTTTGTCAAATTTTCGGAAGATAAAGTTTTGTAGTTGATCAAGAGCTAGATCAAACTGGACGTTCATGAAATGTGCAGAAATGCCCCTAGTAGGATCATTGTTAGCATACGAGCTCACTTCAGTTTTGATTTCAAGAAAATCTAACGGATAGATCCAGAATGGATTTTCCGGACTTCGTGGTTGTTGAGGAGACAGGAATTCCATGGGATTGCCTACGTTAATCCAGCAAATATCGTCAATATACCTGAAAGCATATTGAAATTTCTGTAGTAGATCCTTCCGACCTAGTGATGCTAGTCGTTGTATGAAACGGACCTCATACGTCATGAGGTAAATATTGCACCAAAGCGGAGAGCATGAGAATCCCATCGGTATTCCGCGTACTTGTCTCCATACTCTGTCCCCAAGGGAAACAAAGCAATTGTTCATTAACCAGGTGTGCAAAGTGAGTAATCGCTCCTGCGTCATTGGCATCCAACCATCTGCGATCGGACGTGAAGAGCCCCATCTGGCAGTTACAGGAGTGCCTTCCGGAGATATCTTTACCCAGAGCTTGGATCCTGATTTTGGGTGCAGCAGTGCTGCTTCCCGAAAACCAATGCGTAGCATGAATTGTATGGCATCGGTTAAGTTATCAGGTCCTGAAAGCGGAATTGACTCATAGCATTTGGTCACATCTGCCACATAGATATCGTGCATTCGTTCTGGGAGGTTCAAGGTAACCTGTAGACTAGACTCAACAATCCAGAACGAAGACGTGTGTACACCAAGAAAATGGGAATACCCGTTATCAGTCTTCCTCGCCCATGTTTTGAAGGAATCTAAGACCACCACAGTAGTAAGTGTGAGTAGCATAGCAATGTTGCTGTAAACCGTGTGGAAAGCATTAGTAAGCCACCTATAGGTGTGCTTATGCTGCTTGTAAGTTGCCATTAAGAATGGTAATGCATTGAACTGCGGAGGAAATTTCGGTAGTATCTCAACTAGTTCATTTCTAACCTTATCAAAAATCGCTGTTGGGAGGGTCCAGCGAGCATTTGTCATGCAGGGAGTAAAATCCAATCCCATGAGCCTCTGAAACGCTTGTAGCCGGATATGCCGAATGCATAGAAAACATGCGTTGCTGGTTGCTTTGTCGAGCCCTAAGATATACAGGTTTGACAGCAACCATTGTAACTCATTACGCACGGCAGGGATACTGAAAAGATCTGGACCAGATTCTTTGAAGCCGAATTTGTTAATTCGAGCCGCGGTTTGAAGCTTGTTAAGGCATAGCTGCTGTAGGAACCCTCGTGCTGCAATCAGATCCAATTGACATCCTTGGAGATTCAGCATGGCATAAAGCCTTATAAATGTGTCATCAGCCACTTTTAGAGCCTCACGAAATCCCGTGGGTCTTAGTGGAATGTGGTTTAATCCCTGCTTTAAGGCAGTTCTTAAGCGAGGGTTTTGAATAATGTTAAGGTCCATAGAACGAACATGGGGAGACGGTTTACAGAAATCAGAGCATTCATTGAGTGTAAGTGGATCTAAGAAGGGTCGAAATCTGGACGCAGAGGAGCAAGCACATGATGTGTTGGAATCCAGTAGATCAAGAAACGTGAAGTTCTTAAAAACCAACGCAGGTTTATACACTTTAGTAGCAAGATTATGATCATATGACCATGAAAATGCTATAGCGTCAAGAGAGACGTGCTCAGACAATCCAAAGTAACAGAAAACTTCACTGAAAGTTTGGCGCAAGTTCAGCCATTCCAACGCCCTACTGCAGTAGAAGATGTGCAGGTATCGCATTCCTTGTCGATCTGACGTCCGTTGTAGTTTGGTTCTCCCGTACGCATCCTTGACGAGGATCCTGCTGGGTGGTCCTACACATGAGACGACAGTGGATCCTACAGGTCAGTCTCATCCCAGTTCAATGCCTTGCCCTTCACAGTGGCACGATTGAAGCGCGGAGCAGCCCGTCCCCCTGAAGTCTCATTCTGTACTGGCGTAGGCGAGCACATAGTGGATACGGAGTAACTTGGTGATGGGCCCTGAGAGTGCGAGTACATCTGATCAGATGTTCGAGTTGGTGTTGATTGGCGGAACGCTGGTGAGTTGCGATTGGAGGCGTTTAAGAACACAAATGCTTCGTTGGCTCCCGGACCATTGTTTGCACGAGCAGGTGGCGTATGAAGAGTGGAGCGCGACGGTGGGGTGTCACGGCCGGATGGCCGGAACTTGCGGTTGTAACCTCCACGGCCACCGCGCCCACCTCTTTGACCTCCGCCAGCACGAGTGTCACGACTTGGGACCGTCATCAAGGAAGAATCAGGGCTAGCGTTAATATTGATCGTCCCACGAGGACGTTTCCCACTAGCTGTCATATTAGGTGTGCCTGGATTGGCCACAGTGAAGCCGGCCGGCTTGAGAAGTCGTTCAATCTTCCTGATGCCAAGGCCGTCAGTGTGTCGTGACAGCAGGCGCCTGTTTGGGTCGGCTGCAAATTCCATCGCTCCCTCAACCATCAGTTCCCGAGCGTACATGAACGCGACCTGATGGCGCACCGCAACTCGTGCGGCCTTGGAGATCCAAGTGACGAACGCTAAGAATTTGGCTGCAAGAGTGGAGAAATCGGAATCCGGAAAAAAGATTTCCAGATTATTGATCATAAACCAACATGCGTGGTCGAACCACATAACATCACCGCGACATCCATCTCTGTTATCTTTTGTACAGAGACATCTAAGATATGGGCGTTGCACATTCCAGAGGGCTGACGTGAATTTGTCCCCTCTGCCGTAGCCCGTCACGATGTCTTGCTTCGTATGGATCTTCAATTCCCTGCTGTGGCATTTCTGGTGGTCGAACAGCATCAACGAGAAGCTCTGAGGGATGTCCTGGGCTTCCCTCAGTAAGCCAGTGTTGTGCGTGACGTTGGCCCGCAACGCCTCAGTCTCATCATTATTGAGATTGGCCCAGAATTTCCACATATGGACCGAGATCGGAGCCAACAGGTTGATGTTAGGAAGTTTCCAACATCGATGCATCTTCTGAGCAGCTTCATATTCCACGATCCTTGGCGGAGTGAGTGGCACGACCGGTCCTTTGCCTGAAGTGAGTAGCATTGCTTGATCGATCTCCTCCTGTGACTGGTGGATCGACGAGGCAAAATCTTCCAAAGCCGCCCTTTGTGCTTCCGGGATATTAATCCCACCAAGCAGCGGGTGTGGCGAAGGGGTCTCATCGTCAGCCAGAGAACTGGAGTGTAAAAACGACTCATGAGGATTGGCCCTTCTCAAGGCTGCGTCCACCTCTTTAGCCTTCCGAATGGTGGCTTCAAGCTCGTCAGCTTCGGAATCAAGGATTGCAGCCAAGTCTGCTTGTGCCAGTTTGAGATGCTCCAGTGCTTTGTCCACATGTTTCTTGATGATCAGTGCAAGGATTAGGGTCCATTGCGAGAGATCAAGTGTAGTTAGTAGTAACGGGGCGTGCTCACCATCCTCATCAACGTCAAGAAGCGCTGCCTGATCATGCTCCAGGATGTAGTCGTGAATGCTGCGCGCATCGATCGACGCAAGGGTCGCCTGAACCGATGGGGATGGGGTGGGGAGCGGATCCCCATACCCCAGGGTTGTCAGTTCTTTAGCCCACTCCAGTGCGTTGGTGTTGGGCATAGCCTGAGCCGAAGTTTGAGCCTGTTAGTATGATCAACAAGAAACTGTTAGAAACCGGTAGAGGCTCGCCACCTGCTACATGAATAGAGAGCAGAGAGATACAGTTTATGACATCCCGTGTCGGGCAGTTTCGAAAAGTTTCTAAAGATCGTAATATACAGGTCAAGTATGGAATATCACAGTAGAGACACTCATTCTCAAGTCTCAAAAGCTTCATCTAATAACTAATCCCATTTAGTATGTCATGTGACAACTTGAATCCTTGTAGCGTTAACGAGAGGTGGGTGATTTGTTGTCTGATTTTGCGTGAAAGTTGGAGGGAATGCTCCTCACCTACGCCCATGCAAACCAACGAACACGAAGTATGTTAGTCTACGTGCGTGAGGTGTCTTCAGAACATTCCTAGTTGTTATCCTTGTCACCGTTTTTCAACAACAAAAAAGCCAAATACAACCAAATCACCATGACGTATGCAATATTTCCAAGAAGTCAAATACTATGAAACCTGTTCCCTAGCAGTGTCCCCATGAGCTTGTGACGACGCCATTGCGCTCTCGACACCGTATAATCCACCCACAGCAATAAGCCTGTTGTCGGAGGTAGCGTCCAACACAGTCTCCAGTCCGAACGAACGAGGCAGTCAACTACAGCGAGGCTTGACCCAGCCTGTCCCAGGGAAGCCAATGAGCTACAAGGCTTGAGTCAGCTAATGCCAGGGGAGGTAGCAGAAGCCAGTAGCCGGGAACTTGGCTCAGTCAAGCCAGAGAGAGCTTCATAAGTCTCAATACCAGCTCCAGGATGGCTCAGTGAGCTCACAACATGCATGAGTTCTCTTTCTAGTGCTTGTAGTACAAAGTTAGCTCGTTGTTGTACAGATCATTATATAAGCAAATGGGCTTGTCCTTCCGTTTTGGAAGGAGAGGTGTGTGTGCTTAGTGGGGGTGTCTATTCCCATGAAATATCATGAGTATTCGTGTAAGGACATACGGAACTTGGTACGATGTACCCGTGCCCATTACGTCCTTCACATACATCATTATGTGTGAAGGGGGACTTAGTTAGTAAATGGAAGTGTAAAGGTGGTTTGTATAAACCTCCTAACACTTTTAGTCATGCCAAAGGAAGATTCCATAATAATGTGTCAAAAAACTTTCAAAAATAAGCATTTACATTTTTAAGAGAGAGAGAGAGAGAGAGAGAGAGAGAGAGAGAGAGAACACCTTGAGTTGATGTTTGTAGAGTCTCATAGATGATCTCAATAAAATCACATCTTTGATTCAGTGAATAAAAAGACAAAAATATAGAAACTAATTCGTAATTCACATGAGGATCAAAAGTCTTTAGAGATGGAGCCATGGAGGAGTAAGAATAATAAAAGGTTAGAAGAACTCTTGGTTTTGTACAGTGGGGTACCAATCAAAATGTCGTTTCCGAATTTGCAACCTAGAGGGCATAGAATGACATAGTTGAAGGAGCTTGTACCATTGATTAACCTCCACTCTCTTTCAATAACTACCTTCAAGTCATCTAAATTTTTTGGACATATTGGGCCATGTTGCATAGCATCTTTCAAAATCTTCCAAAGGTTCTCAAATGGATTGAGATCGGGAGAATTTGCAGGCCAATTGAGCTTCTCCAAAAGGTGTGTTTGTCTCCATTCTTCACATACTTTGAGATGTGACAAGTGCACACAACTAAATTTGGCTATCCTTGATTTTTTTGAGAAGCATTTATGATTAGAGATTGCATCATCTGGAGAATTTCAATCTAGAAGCATGATTGTCTGACATACTTCAACAATTTGAATGTCTTTAATAAAAGGTATCTCACAACTACACACATTGGTAGATTGTAAATATTTTTTTTAGTATAAATTTTTTTACCTTGAAATTTGGCATGAATGTTTTTATCATAAAGATCATGTTGTGCCAAAAATTTCATGGTAAATAAGCAATTTTTCAGTCCTTGGGAGGGTGTCAAAGTTGAAGTAGTGAAACGGTTTTCACAATTGTTTCTCAAAACGACACATGTTGGTAGATTGTTAATATCTTTTTTTGTATTAATCTTTTGGTCTTAAAATTTTTATCATATGTTATTAACATAAAGAGGTTTTTTTTCCAAGAATTTCATGGAAAAAGTAAAATAATTCAATCTTCGGGAGGCTGTCAAAGTTGGCAGCAGTGAAAAAATTTCCACAGCTACCAATGTTGGTAGATTTTGAATAACTTTTTTTCGGTGACTCTTTTGGCCTTGAAATTTGGCATACATATAAATAACTTAAAGATAATTCTTTGGTAAACATTTTGTGGTGAAATACCAATTTTTGAGCTCTTGGGAGGCTTTCAGAGTTGGCAGTACTGAAATTTTTCTCACTGCAAATTCGGAAACGACATTTTGATTGGTACCCCACTGTACAAACGTGACATTGCAATAGCCAAATTCAAAGCTACAATGTTGACAAGGACAACCAAGAGATATAAGGTGGCATGATACCAAAATAAGAGTTGGATGAAGCCCAACAAGAAGCAAGAGGCATGTGCAAGTTGTTGCCTTCTTCATTTTCTACAAATTGTAATGAAGAGAATTGACATGGATAATTTAGTACAATGTGATTAATCCTTGAGAGACAAATGAAAATTAAATAAGAATAAGTAATCTTGCTATACTGAAGATCATAAGTTTTAGAATGGATGAGAAGGAAAGGATTAGAAGAAGCTTGGTATTGCACAACTATTACAAGCACAACCAATTCCAAAGCCTTGGCATTGCCTAGGGCAACTAAGATGTAAGGTGGGGTCATAAGAGAAGAAGGGTTGGATGAAGCCCTACAAGAAGCAAAAAGCATCAACAATTTTCTTTCCTTCTCATTTTTTAAAGAGTGAAAAACACTAGCTAATTTAAATGGTTGACATAAATGAAAAGTTTGCTCACTTGAGTTGTCATTTTCTATAGTTTTTAAATATTAGTAAGAGAATTCACAAGTATAACATATGACTTGATTAATCCCTATTAATAAAGGACAATTGTCTTTTAAATAGACAATTAGGAATTTGAGTAGGAATGTATAATCTTGCTATATATACTTTAGAATCAAAAGCTAGTATTAGAAGAAACTTTGGTGTTGTACACAATGATGCTAGCATGCGATCCTAGAGTGGCGAGCTTATGAGGTGTGAGCGTGGAGCTTGTAAGCCTAGAGCCCCCAATACTTTTTTTCTAAAAAATTTCAAAAAAATTTGTCCAATTTTTTTTCCAAAAATAGAAGACAACTTACTATTTATAGTAAATTTTAGAACCTATGACCGCTATCCTTATGATCATGGATTTTGTTTAATTTTTTCATGCTCTTACAATTGCCATTTCAAATGGAAAAAAATCCTTCAAACCTCAACACATAGTGAAGCACTTAGTTCACCCACTGCAATTCTTCTCTCCACTCAATTATAAATTTTTTTATAGAACACAATATTATAAGTTGGACAAATAATGCTCACAAAAACAAAGGTGGGTATTATCTAGCCTTCACTACAACTATTCTAATACAACTTTTAACAAGCAATTTAGTATAGAGACTACACCCACTAATATAATTTAGGGCCTTGTGGGATTCAGAGTTGAGCCATCATATTATAGTCTTATGGACTTCTTCCAAATATTCTCCAACTCAAAAGAGTGACCGTTCTTGAAAAAAACAAAACTATCAAATATAAAAGACATTTTTCCCCAAAAATGAAAAAAAATGAAAAAAATGGAGATTTAAAATAAATAAAAGAATGAAAAAAATGGAAAGAAAAAAGAAAAGAAATAAGGGAATCAAAATAAAAAAATAATGGAAAGAAAAATAAAAATTGAAGGAAAAAATATAGTAGTACAATGAAAAAAATAAAAAGGAAATGGAAAAAGGAAAACAAGGGGGAAAAAAGGAAAAGGAAAAGAATGAAATAGGAATTCTCTGGAAAAAATGGAACAAAAAATGAAAAATGAAAGAAAGTAAAAAAATTCATATTCATATGTGTATTACTCAATTAGCAATCACAATCTTAGTTCTTGGATATTCAAACCTCCTTATTTCAAAACATTTGATTCTTGAAATATACTCCTATACTTTACAAATGCATAAAAATTGTGAAATGTTTTAAAATTTGTATTACGATCTTTGCTTATATGATTGTAGACTCAAGAATAAACAAAATAAGTGCTCCTAAATGGTACAATATGATTCCAACATTATACCTTGCAACATTTCAGTTCTACCCTGCAATTGTGAAGATTTTGGTAGATTGCACAAGAATGGGTATATTCATAACAGACAAAGATGAGGATACAACTCTTTATTATGCAACCATGTTTGCATTTGGATGTTTACAAGTCCATGCTAACTTTAGTGACTATGTTACAATGCTCCATTTCACTTCAAAGCCCTCTAAATCAAGGAAGCCAAGTGATCATGATATTATCACATGCATTGACATATTAGTGCAATCAAGATTGGATATAGAGCAAAGAAACAAAAATGGAATTACACCAATCTTATATCCATCATGCCCAAAGAAGGTGCAAAATTAGTGGTTAAAAAAATGGGAAGAGAAGCCCAAGAAAATAAAAACAATCTAATCACTGCAGCAAATGTCGTCTTAGTAATTGCAACATTAGTTGCAACAGCGTTGTTTATAGGGTCTTTGCAACCATCCCTAGGATTTTTGAATGATGGAAATCAAACATGGCTAGATAGATATAGCCAAGTGAAATACACTTCAATCCAAGTATTTCTCTTTTGTAATAGCTTTTCCTTCTACCTTGCAATTACTGCCATTGTATTTGCTATGTTTCCGTCTTGGCCAATACCACATAAAGTACTTGCACAAGAAGTGTGCATAGCTCGAAGATGTGTGCAAGTTGTAGTTCTCTTTTTATTTGGATCTATCATATTTGTGGTATGCACATTTAATGCAACAAGTATTGTCATTGTGCTAGATCAATGATGGCAAGATGCTAGATCAAGACAATTGTAGTGATTTCTACAAGTTTGGGTGCATTGATATGCTTTTTCATTCTTTTTCTTCCTATCATGAGGCTCTTGACATTGTTTTCATCAAGGAATGAACTCACAAAGAAGATATTAAATGTTGCAACACAAATTACACTATGGAAGCGGGATACATCTTTTGCTAAATGAAGAAGTAACTAAGCCCATTAGATGAATGTGGAAATTTCTACTTCAACTTTTATTACAAGTAGATTGAACTAATGAGAATAAAAGAGAGTCCTAAAGATTGACATATAGACTTGCATTTTGGAGCAGAATTCCTATTTTGGAAAAGGATTTAGGAATTAATTTATTGTGAAAGTGGTATATGGATGTACTAATAGAATTTGTATAGAATTCATTGTGCTACTTCAATGTTTTACAAAGACAATTGTTTTGAGGTTGTGAACTTGTGTTTTACATTTAGAATGATTCAAATTGAACCTATAATTACTTATGATGTTGATGCCTTGATGTATGCATTGCATGTTCTAAGATGATGTTCTAGCCAAATATGTACAATATTGTTTTTATGAATGTGTGGTTTTTGAATGTGATAGATATGATTATTTTTGTTATTTAAAAATCTAATTTAATAAAATTGACAAAGTAATGGGCATGAATTGAATTATCAAAGATTAACAATCTATCCAAATCCTAATATAATTGTTACCATACAAATTGATTAAGATGCATGCAATTAGGATTGTTAAGATATTCATCAAATATGGTATAAAAAGCTTGATTTTAAGGGAGTAGAATTGAAGTTGTACTATTCAAAGAGATGTTTCTAAAGAGCTTTGTATATGATCTCAATGAAATTACACTCTAATGCAACCAATATTAATAGACAAAAATATAGGAACTAGCTTATTATAGGATCAAAAGTTTAAAGTTAGAGGAAGATGAAAGGAAGGATTGCAAGAAGCCTTGGTGTTGTACAAGCATGACAAGAGCCAAACTCAAAGCCATAATGTTGACTAGGACAACCAAGAGATGTAAGGTGATGTAGTACTAAAACAATGGTTGGATGAAACCCAACAAAAAGCAAAAGATATGTGCAACAAGTTGTTGCCTTCTTCATATTCTACAAATTATAATGAAGATAATTGACATGTATACTTTAGTACAACATGATTAACACTTCATGGACAAAATGGAAATTAACATGAAAAAAAAATCTTGCTTTTAGTTAGGATCAAAAGTTTGGGGATGGAAGAGAAAGAAAGAGTTAGAAAAAGCTTGGTGTTGCACATGTATGACAAGTACAACCAATCTCAAAGATATGGTGTTGCCAAGGGCAATAAAAGAAAAGTAAGGTGTTAAAGTATGAGAGATAAAGGTCAATATGAAGCAAAAGGCATCAATACTAATCTTTTTTCCCTCTCATTCTCTAAAAATCAAGAAACTCCAACCAATTTAAATGGTTGGCGTAAATGAAGAGTTTGTTCACCAAAGTTGGCATTTTCTACTAGATACAACTAAGAAAATTGACAAGTATAACATACAACTCATTTAAAGAGATGATTGGGAATTTGAATAGAAACATATAATCTTGCTATACTTTAGGATGGAAAGTCTGGGAGTGGAAGAGGTGAACACGAGGATTGGAAAAAGCCTTGGTATTGTAGAAACAAAGTCAGCAAAGTCAATCTCAAAGCCATAGTGTTGACAAGGACAGATATGGTATATGTGGCTAAGCCTAACCTCTCACACATATCATTTTGGCATGTATTAGGAATAGGAAGATGGCGTATTATTAGAACAAGGGCAAGATGAAGCCCACGAGGAAGAAACACCACCCAACAACCACAACATGGCAACTCTTTGTCGTACAAATCCCATATGTGGCTTCTACTAGGCTTTTTTTGGCACTATTAGCAATCCATTCTCTCTTGCGTTAAACAACATTTGGTATGGATCCATTGCCATCATGAGACGTCATGAACTTTTTCTCTCCTTTACTTCACTGGCCTATGCAACTTTTGCATCTCCAATACAAATTACAATGATTGCCAATTTGTTTCATGCTGGAAAAAAGTTATTTCCCATTGAACTTGCCAAAAGCTTGTTCAAAACCTCTTTGCATTGGAAAGATAATATGGTCTATGTTTAAAATCACAAGGAATGAAATAACTCCTTCAAATACCAATCATAACACTATTGAGAACCTTTGTTGAGCTCTCTAAAGTAGCATGAAGCAAATCCCAAACATATATAGAGCATTATTCTCACTTCATCTATGCTTTTGCAATCCTAAATACCACTATTGCAATTACCACTATTGCTAATGTGTTAACATGTTGAAAAGAAGGCAACCTCCTTTGAAATTGTGAAGAGAACGGAAACTTGTTTGTGTTGGATTCACAATGTAGTCTATGTTTGAGATCTACAAAAAGATTTAACCCCTAAAGGTTTATGGTGTTTTTAGGTCTAAAATTGCTTTGGAGTTCTCAATTACAAAGCAAGGCAAAAAATTTCATCTATATTTGTTCATTAACAAATCCCACTATAGGGTCTTTTAGTTAACTTATTAGATTACACCCTCTTAAAATTTTAGAATAAAAACCTTACCAATTGCAAGATCAAGTTGCTTGAATTTTTTTTTAAAAGTATTTTCAATTCTTCCCAAATGGCTAGATTTCATCTTTCAACCATTTTATACAAAAATGTATAGACCCTACAACTTTTTACTATGCATAATATGTTGACAAAATAATTTGGAAATATCTATAAAAATTTGAAACAAAAAATATTGATACATTTAAAAAATAATAATAAGTAGAAAAAAATTTAGAATATGATTTAGAATACTAAAATGTTAAGAATTTAGTTATGGAATTGAAGACTACCAATCTTAGTGGTTGTAATGTTCTAATAAAAAAATTTACACTCACTACTTTTATTTTTGTTAATTTAAAAAAAAAATTGAATTAAATAAAGAACTTTAAAGTTTATTTTAGAATAAAGATTTGATAACTACCCTCAAACTAAAACTCCTTATAACTTTCATCTCTTTGATCAAAATGGAATGATTTGAAACTTTTTATGTAATGATATATAAATCTAGAGTACCAATTTCAAATTTTTATTTCTTTAAAAAATGATTTTTAAAGAATCTTTTTGAATTGCTCGAGTCGCCTAACGAATAATGAAAATGACGCATCACACAATAACTTTTTAACCATTTAGTCAAAAGTTATGAAGTTTATTGTGCCTTAAAGCTATTCTTTGGACACATGTTGTGTGAAAATTTCAAAGAAGAAAAACAAAAAAAATTATTCAGAGTTTGTAGTGAGTTGCCCGAAATTGCTATATTGCCAAAAAAATGTCGTTTGGTCCTTCCAGGGTTAACGATTCTTTCAGAAAGAGACTATAACATTCTTAAGAGCCTTTGTTGAACTCTCTAAATTGGCATGAAAAAAAGTCCCACACATATGGTGGTATTTTTAATTTACCCATGTGCCTCCACATTCAAATGCAATTCTATGGCCAAGTTATCACCACTTTGACCTGAAAGCTATTTCCCAATAAACCTACACCTATAAGGACCATGAAACTGGTTTGCATTGAAAAAAGATGGGTCTATGTTTGAGATCCAAGGAAATGATTCTTTTAAGATGTCAATCATAACATTCTATAGGACCCTGGTTGAACACTCTAAATTGCCATGAAAGGAATGCCAAACATAATTTATTCTCACTTCACCTACAAGGAGGAGACTTCGTTGCATTGGAAAGATCAAAAGAAGTGAAATAACTCTCTCAGAACATAACCATAGCTAGAGAACATCTGATGAACACTCCATGCTTGGGACTCCTTCATGCCAAATGAGAGAATTATTCTCACTGCACCTGGCGTTTGCATCTTCACAACTCTGAAATGAAAGCTTTCTCACAAAATCTGCAACGAGCACGAAAACTTGTTTGCATTGGAATATGTGGCAGAAATAATATCTATGTTATAGATAAAAAGAAAGGAGATTCTTCCTTCAGAAATCAAGAGAGGGAGACGAAGGAAATTTGAAGATCAGAAAATTAGAAAACCCTACTTCAGCACCCTCTAAATTAGCATGAACAAAAAGGAATCCTTGATTCACACCTGACACCTTACTTTGCAAAGCTGAGCTCAATAGAACAAGTAGTTCCACAAACCCATGAGACATTGTCCTCACATGTGAGTATGTCAAAGTTACAATTTTGCAAGATTTACTCAACTTTAGCAGGAGTAAATTTTGCCGTAAATAACTTTCAGTTGGCACTATTCTCAAAAGTGGTCCTGCCACTCCTGCAATGAACCAACTAGGTGGATGAGATGGAGGCCTCTGAAAGATAAAGCCAATTCACCCTATCCCACCTTCCAAATTCACGCTAATGCAAGCAAAAACTTTATCCTACTTGGTGGCATGCAGTCAAGTCGAAGAATTGCTCAAGATGACACAAGCATATAAGCAAAAGTTGGAATTTGGGTGCACATGCTAGTTAGGGTTTGTAAACATTTACCTCAAAAGCACGCAAGTTGATGTCAGTTTGAAATGATAGATGACCTAGATTGATGGAGGTCAGGAAGGTCTGTGAAGATTCAACAGCAGCACATGCTCCAGAGACCTAAGGTTTAAATTCAATACAATTTTGAACCACCACATGCACATGGGATGGGCACCAAAGCATAAATCTTTGTGTTGAAATTCCATGTACAAGTTACTTCATCTATGTTAACGTTACTAGAAGAAACTCATGGAAAGAATGAGGCATGCTGCTCAGGTTCCTTACCACATGCAACACTGTTTCCAGTATTAGACCTACAAACAATACAGGAACATGAAAAATTTATGCATCAAACATGATGTGGAAACCTTTATTTACCCAGTTGCATTTCGTAAATGGACAAAGAATCAGGAAGGAAAATAAGGAGCCATTCTTTCCCAATCAGACCTCTTTACTTGTGGAGCTCCATCTTTTCAAGGTGGGAGCTAATAAACATGGTTGAGGGCAACTCACTTGTGAGGACAGGGAGGGATCCAAAACATAAGTCTCTGATGAAGAGAAAGCAGGAATGCCAAAGCCTAAAGCATGGCACCCCAGATAGTGCAACCAGACATGAAAAGCCAAGACAAACTCCAATAGTGCAGAACAAAACTATTTACTTCATTTAGTACCAAATAATACCACCATGCGAATCAAGAAATCAACCAAGTAATGCCAATTTTCCAGTTGGTGCCTTATGGCCTACTCGTGAGCCATAGTCAAAGTACTCTTAATTGATGTAGTACGGAACAACACTATGTACTTGATTCAGGAAGTCAAGTACTCTTAATTGATTGGGCACCCACCTGGCAAGAGTGCATTTTCTGACTAGTTTGGGAGGTCTGAACTCTGGAGGCAACGGTTTCTACCATAGTAAGAAATCCATGCAAGAATCCTACTTCTCTAAGTGAGGGCCCTGATCGCAACAACATGCGGCGCACATGAATAAGCATCCTTTCCTGCATTCTATAGTTCGGAATCCCTAAAGTCACAGTAACTTGGTTACAAGCTTGCAAGACAAGTTCCCATCGTCTCATCAAATTCCCCACTGCTTCAACTGATGCTGTTCCTGAGGTCAAAACAAGATTGCCAAGGTAAAGTGCTTAAATGGTTCAAAGCAGTTGAAATAATCATGTATGAGGAGGCTTTAAGGATGGTAACTAAATTTACCAAATTATACCCTACATTTTTTAATGATATAATGTGTTTTGAAAATTACTACAAAGTGGACTTCGTTTTTATCTTGGCACTTCGGGGTTGACCAAACGATGCCAAAGTACTCTGCTTCGCCAATTGTGTGAAGGAATTGTGAGATACTGAAAATCAGTCCAAACCTGGTAAGCTCTTGAAGTTTGTGGACCGAGGGGGCAGATAAGCCGAGGGATCCTGAGATTGTTGTTGGGGCACTTGTTCATATAGCCGCGAAAGCACCACAGCTACGGCATGACTAAGATCTGATTCAAACAGTTCAAGGCGTGGATCAGCATGATAAGATAAGCTTCAAAAACCGAGACAAATACTTTACCAATAAGCTAGAGGAGGCTAAAACCGTTCAGGAGCTGATCCTGTGTCCTATACTAACCCCTGTTACCGACAGCAACTCACCTATTAATGCACAAGCTTAGACTTCAATTAGTAAGTGGTGTAAGTAAGATTTGGCTAAATGACAATGGTCACAGATCTTTGAATGGAAATAGGGTTGTCCACTATAACTTATAGTGGTCTACAACCTCCCACTTTGAAATTGCACAAGAAATCTGATCTGAACAGACTAGGTTCATGAACTCAAAGCCATCCCTCAAAAGGCTCTACACTTGTCTCCCAAAAGGCTCACTCCTCCATATTGGTTTAAATGATTAAAGTGACGCACATAGCATCCTCTACCTCGTTCAATAAGGAGCTTCAACAACCCACACATTCACTCTTTGGCAAGCATTGAACTACACAGCATCAAATCATCGAACATACACAACCAGCAGAATAACTTGCATATGTCTGAGATGTCTTATTACTTAGAGAACCTGCACCATAAGCCGAAGGAATGCTGCAAACATGAGTGCAATGCATCAACTCTGAGTTCGTCAGGCCTCGATCTTCTCGACCAAAAACCAGCTGCAGCAAGCGATCAACGATGAAATTAGTTCTCCATATTGATAAAGAAACCTCTGTCCAAAGAATGCCCCTATCAATTCACTAAGTTATTGATGATAAGCTAATGTTAAATTAACAGAATATTAGATTATTACTAAGATGAGGTTAAATTAATGTCAAGTTCTCATTGACTTAATCTTCACTTAATACTTGCCGAAGTAATACAAAGTTGATAGCCATTGACACTGACATCACACTAACATGAGGCTAACACCATTTGCATTACACTACCGTTAGCTTTAAATTAAGGTCTAAGAGAATATAAGAGTCTATAAAACTTCATTACCTATTCACTTAAAAGACATGAACAGTATCAATGGGGAGGGTCCTTTGCAGTGACAATCCAAAAACTTAGCAAATGCAAAAGCTGGGAATAAAAGAGTGCAAAGGCAGATTTCATACTGCAAGATTGAGGGACTCCGGAGATGGAATGAACAGATTGGCAAGTTGTGTGTCAGGAATGCGCAACACTCCACTGCGACGCGTGAATGCAACGGCCTGTCATCCACCTGCATGTCATCTCTCAGCCAATTCATCTTGAACGTTCCAAGTAAAAAAGCCCAGATGCATAGACTGGGAGCAACAAATCGGATATATACCATGGAGCAGTCCCTAAGTGCCTCTGAAAGGGAACTTGTCACATGCATAAGCTCAAGTTTGGACCGCGAGGTCACATTCGCTGCCATCGTGTGAGCTTCCACTCCCTTGACATCACACTGAGGGTCAACCTACACAACCAAACAAATTCGCACTTAATGGCAAGCAACAAAATCCGACAGTCATAACATTATTTAGACATGGAAGCAAAGCACCCTGTCGACTTCCAGATGCTGCAATATTGCACTGGCAATGCTGATGCAACCAAGGGGACCGGCGTAGACCTATACAGAACCCGCTGTGCAGATTTGGTGTTCTGTAAGGTATTGAAGGGCATTGAAGTCCTATTTGAAGTGTAAAAGGCCGAGGCAAGTGTATTTATTAACCAAAGTCAATTGAGATCCACTCCTAGAGAACCTCTTTTTCATAATTTACATTAGATCTTAAACCAGACAGCCTGCATATTTTTAAAGACGGGTCTTCATCTCGGAAGTCTTGAGAGGATCACCAGAGCGGGGTTTCCCCCTCAGGATCCTCCATATCTCAGACTAACCACGACCATGCACATGTATGCTTACACTATACTCTTTTGTTCGAATCGCTCGCCCTCGCTCGCCCTCCCTCTCGTTGTACTTTTACACAAAGAACGAAAGAATGGGCGTCACAGATGTCCAAGATTCAGGACATCATGACCAGTGTTCAGATGTCAAAAAACGAATCTCATGAATTTTACAATAGAAACATCGAAAAAATTCGATGAGCAATCGATCGTAGCAATTGAAGGCTGGAGGGAAACGGATCATACCAGCCAAAGCTCATTACAGTCTTCCGCATCCCACAAATCAAAGTCACCATAAACACACATCAGTAGAATTTTCAAATTGATAGAAAGACAGATTCAAATTGAAACACAAAATCATGGTCTTCTCAAGAATTCTCACATAGCACATAAAAAGATACTGCAACCTAAAAAACATGCAAATTGCAAATTGCAAAACTCACCAAAATTAGTTGCAACTCGGCAAACGGAGCCCACATTGCCCGCTTGCTGTGGACTCACAAGCACCACCCGCACACGCTCCAGAGCTCCGCCGTGGAGTGCCCGTTTCCACAGACGCCTGCTTGCATTCGCAGGAGACGCCATAGTCATGCCAAACCCTAAACCTCTCCCTTCTTCATCTCCAGGGCACTGATATACAACAGGGCGATAGATTTTCTGCAAATTCCAGAACCTGTAGTGAATCCAGAAAATGGTGTTTGCATCATGTCTTCTGATGAAATCGAAAGGTTTGACTACTTGGGATTTTGGATCGGAGTGGTTGACGAGATTGTTCAGGGATGACAGAGCTGTTTTAGATTTTATGGGTTGTGAGGGTTTTAAGGACTCATCGGTTTTACTGGAACATTTGCAGTGTGAACGAGGCGTTCAGTGCCGGGTATCAATACCGAATATCAATACCGGTTTGCATGCCCCAATTCACAATGAAGGTGAGAGCATCGCCACGCATTCACGGCCACAAAACACGGGGAAAAAATTCAATCACACACTTAATGAAAAAAATATAATTTTTTAATTTTGATTCATATGCAATAAGAAACGCAGCTTGGTTCTTCAAAAGTTAACTTATAAATATTGCATTCTACATTTTGAACTTAAACTTCTCTATCAAGAATAACTGACTTGAAAATAAAGAAAAATCTAAAAATAAATAAATAAGATTTTAATTCTCAAATTATTAAAAACTAAAAATTTAAAATTTGAATTAAAATTTAAAAAAAAATTATATTGAAAAAGTGTAATAATTTTTTTATTTAAACAAAGCGAGTTTAAGTATGCTTGAGTGTAGACCTCAAGCACACCTCAAGCAACCTTTTTCTGTTTTTTAAATTTTGAATAAAATGTGTCACTAAGCTTAAAATTTATTTATTTTTAACTCAAACGGAATGAAAAAAAATAAAAAGAGCACTTGAAGTGTGCTTCAGGTGAACCTCGAGCACACCTCAAGCACACTTTTTTGAATTTTGAATAGAATGTGTCACTAAACTTAAAATTTATTTATTTTAAACTCAAATAGAATGAAAAAAGTAAAGAGCACTTGAAGTGTACTTCAGGTGAACCTCAAGTACACTTGTCAAATTTCAAAAAAAATTGGATACAATTTTTATTTTGAATTATGATTGAAGTAGAATGAGAGAAGAAAAGTGCACTTGAGGTGTACTTGAGGTAGACATTTAGCACACCTCAAGTACACTTATATAAAGAAATTTTTCATAATTTCCCAAAATATGTTTTTTAAATTTTCATTAATATGGAATGAAATAATTTAAATGTGCTTCATGTGTGCCTGAGGTATCCTCAAGCACACATCAAACACACTTGTATTTTTTTAATATAATTTTGAATACAATTTTTGTACCAAATTTCTCTTAAATATCAAGACTAGGCCTTGTAAATTTAAACCCTCCCCAACTTGCTCACATCTCCCTTTTTCAATTTTGTTTTTCTACATACTGTCATTACACCTACAAGTGGACCAAATTTGAAAAGAACCCCGACAAACTGTATCCCAAGAGAATAAATTTATGAAGTCAATAACTAGGGCAAGGAGTCGGGGACAAGGCACTACCGTTCCCGGAGCCATTTGTGCCATGACCGGTCACTCTATATCCTTCCCTCGGCCCATAGTGGAACACTTTTTCTTGGCCAGCCCCACCCAAGCCCTAGGCTAGGAACACGCCCTTGAATGAGTGGCGATGCTCTGAATCACAATCATTCCCTCAACTTATTGAAGAAATGTATGTGGCAAAAGATGAGTGGTTAACCAAGATATTTTAATGAACTTGTTGAAAAATCTTGAATTTAATCTTGGGAGTGAAGAAGGTTTCCTAGTCCTCAATTCACTACTTAACCTCATTCACACTATGTACTATGACTCTTCTAAATATAAGGAATTCACTAACACTAAAAATAGAAGTGTTACACTTGTTTTATTTGTAAATCACTTGTTTAGTATTATCATGAATTAGCCATGTATTTTTCACTCACATTTGTGTTGTGCAGTCATGTTTTTCCAACCCTTTGTATTAACCCCTAAACGCCCAAGCTACGTTTTGGGGCAACATAGAAATTTTAGGCAACTCACTACAAATGGAATTTTATTTGTTTTCTTTGAAATTTTAACACAAAATATGCCCAAGGAGTAACTTTAAGGCCCAATAATTTTCATAACTTTTGACTACGTGGTTACAAAGTCATTGTATGATATGTACTTTTCATTGCTCAATAGGCAGCCCAAGCAGCAAAAAAAAAAAAAAAATTAAATCATTTTTTTAAGAAATTAAAATGTGAAATTGGTTCTCTAAATTTATATTTACTTGGAAAGCTTTGAATCATTCCATTTTATTCAATGAGTCAAAAGTTATGAGGAGTTTTAGTTTGTTGAAGTTTGCAAGTTGTTATTGAATTTCTACTTTAAGACTAACTTTGAAGTCCTTTATTTAACTCAATTTTTAATATTTCTTGGAAAAAATAAAAACATCAAGTGCAAATTGTTTGTTACAACATTACAACCATTGGAAGTGGCATTTTTCAATTCCATAAATAAATTGTTAACAATTTAATATTTTGACTCATTCTCTTTTCCTTTCTACTTTTTTTTCCCTATATGTCGTATGATTTCAAATAATCTAAAATTTTTCAAGCATGTAGACAACTTGACTTGAAAAATGAATACAAAGGTTGAAACCATTTTGGACATTTTTTCATACAAATGTGACCTTCGCAAGGCCAAAAAAAGAAAATTTGTCACTTCAAATGCTAATATCTTGCAATCTACACCATGGAAATTTCTGAAATTTTTTCCTCATGTTCTCAAACAAGCTTACTACTAGACCCTTTGGTTATATGTGTCCAAAATTTTATTTTATTTTTAAATTTGGTACATGTCCTAGAAATGGCAGTTTGGAAGCAATTTTGGTGAAATATAGTCAAATCATTTAGAGGTTTAAAAAAACACCTATTGGATCCAAGTTAGTGATGCTAACATAACCATAGTCCTCAAACAAATTGTTTCTTAAAATGAAGCTCAAGCAATCAATAGAATGTATCTTTGATTGTTGAAAATATAATGATACCAATGCCACATTTTCCTTGTAGGGTACAAAAGCAGTGTCCTGTTAATTTTTGAGCAACCATCTTTTTTTGGTCCAATGTCAAATGCTTTATGCAAATTTCAATTTCAATAAAACTGAAATTTTAGAAATTCAACATTTTAACTTACTCTAAAAACTGCATGAAATTTTTTAATATTGTTGAGTACATGTAGTTAAGCAAATGTCCTATAAACAAATTTTATACATGATCAACATCTTTGATTTTTAAAATTGAAAGTATAAAATTATAAAATTAGTCCTTCTAAATTTTTTTTGGTTTGAATGATCATTGAATGTAATATTTATTTACAAAATCCTACGAAGTAGATGCAACAACTACTTACTATCCACTGAAAAGAGGTGTACCACCCTAGTTTGCATTAGTTGCCCCCCTCTTTTCTCAGAAAATTTATAGGCCATTGATTTTTTAATTTAAAAAATGCTTACCTTCAAAGTTGCTATTGATTTTTCAAAAAATACACAAGCCGTTGATCTTGTAAGATTTAATTTGAACCGTCCAAATACCAAATATATATACCATATTAGATACAATATAAGATGAATACTAAATATGGGTACCAGATAAGGATACAATACTAGATATGGATACAGGGAATTGTCCCATATTGATTATCACCATGTTGATTTGTGAAAATTACAAGAGGGATAAGGGGGGGATTCAAATGCTAAATTTTTAAATTTTTAAATCATAATTTTTAAAATCTTAGTGTATAGTAACACAAAAGTGTCACTATACTATATATTGAGAAGTGGCAATAATTGCCAGTTACAAACAACAACTACTTACATTGCATTCTACAAATTATTAAACCAATTGTACACAAGGCACTATACTGTTGATTCCATCGAGAATCGCGAAACACCATTCGTTCTAATTATATAATTTCATCTACTTTTTCTTACATGTTTATAACTATATTGTAAAATTTGATGATTACATTTTTCAGTATTGGATATTAATATGCAACAAGATGTTGGAGTGGTTTCAGCATAAAGTAAATATGCATTAATGAATTTATGAGTGATTTTTGAAAGAAATTGAAAATTAAGTCAATGGGTTGGTCCATTTTGACTTTCATTTATTTACAAAGAAAGATAGTTTCAAAATTGAATTGTTTCCTAATTTGTGCAATACACTGTTAAAGAAACTCATGTATTAATATTTTGGGATTTTGTCTTCACATGATGATTGCACAATTCTTTCAATGGAAATGCTTTAACCCCTAAAGTTCCATGACTATGTTTCCACTTAAAACACTAAAAAACTGCCATTTTTAGTACAAGTACCAAATTTTTGAATTTTTTTTGACACATTTGACTAAAGGATCTTGTAGTATGCTAAACTGAAAACATGTGGTAAAAATTTCAGAAATTTTCTTTGCGTGAATTGCAAAATATTAGCATTCAAATTCATTGAAATCATTTTTTGGGCCTTATAAAAATCAAAGTGGCTGCACTTCACAAGATCACTTTTCTATGAAAAATGTCCAAAATGGTGGTGCTTCTTTGGGTTTTTTTTTTTTAACAAGTTGGCCACATGCTTGAAAATTTTCAAATCATTTGGAATTGTACAACCTATAGGAAAAAAAATAGTAATAGACAATAGTAGAGAATGATTCAAAATACAAAATTATTAAGAATTTAATTATAAAATTGAAAAATTCCAATCTCAGTGGTTTCAATGCTGTAATCAATAGTCTACATCCTATGATATTATTTTTTTCCAAAAATATTGAAAATTGAATAAAATAAAAGATTTCAAAAGTTTATTTTAGAGTAGAGAATCCATAATTGCTCGCGAATAAAAAAATCCTTATAACTTTTGACTTGTTGATCAAAATGAAATGATTCAAAGCTTTCCATGTATATATAACTCTAGAAAATCAATTAAAAAATTTTATTTCTAAGAAAAGTGATTTTTTGATTTGCTTGGACTACCCATTTACAGGAAAAAATAACATATTAAAACATACCATTTGACTCATATTTTTAAATTTCCTAAAATTTAATGCACATGAAAGATATTCCTTGTCCTCACTTTCTATTAAAATTTGGGCCAAAAAATATAGAAATCTTCAATCATCCATACTTGCTCAAATTGCTATATAGCCCCAAAACATATGATGGTCCTTTAGGGGTTGATTCCTTCATGGTGATTTCGTAGTCTCCATTATTCTCCACTGAAGAAAGTTTTCCATGAATTATGCATTGGATGGTTCAAATTTGAAGCTTCCCACACAATTATGCATACCATTACAGACCTTCTCAATTGCATGCATGTATAATAAGTCTAATAGATAGGGATGCAACTGAGAAGAGGGTCCCATAATGTGTATGTATATTGTACATGCCTTTGAAGTGGCTAAACATTCAAGTCTTTCAAAACTTACAGTTCTGTGGAGTTTGCAATACGTGTTTTCATGGTTAAGGAAGAATCTATTTGTAGCGTAGAAGTTTTGGATTTGATGAGTCTAGAGATTGTGCATTGGCACAATGACATAGACACTTGATGTAGTAGCTGCAGTTTAAGTGCCATGAATCCAACATCCTGAGAAATTGTACATGAAAATCCTAAACTCTAAACCAAAAGTGGGCAACAGAATGGGATAAGACAGACTTCTGAAAGGAAGGATCAAGGATAGCACCTGCTATCTAAACCTACATGGCTCAAATAGTAGAACTACCTCCAACAGACTCTTCAATCACGTTGGTCATATGCGCAGTCAAAAGAAGAAGTTTGTGGCACGGGAGGTGAACGGTTGCCCATCCACTCTTTGGGAGGGGATGCGATTTGTATATCTCTCTCAGTAGGGTTTAGGGTTGCAGGAAGAACGGACGTTCAGTTGCATAGCAACTCTCAGAATGGCATGTCAGATGCAGTGGGTTTTTTAAGGCAATAAAAAGACTAATAGCATCAAAAAACTATCTTCTGCACCAAGCCCTTGGAAAAATTTGGAGGTACAAAAGTTTAAAAAGCAAGATCTAAATCTTGGATCAAACCCTAGCAGCCACTACCTCAACTTAGAATATCAGGGTTTGCTGCTTTGTCGCCACCTATCTAAATATTGATTCAACAACTTTTCATCCATAGTCACCTAAAATATAATAAAGTTGGATATATGGGTATAGATTGAAGTCACATATACGCAAGGTGCCTTCGTAGTATCACTAGGTGCTGTAATCATAAAACATCAAGGTTGCACCACTATTGAAGTAATTGTTGCCCCACTTATTGCTATAGATGGTGTGATTAAAACTTTGATAAGCATGGCTATGTGTCAAGAAAGGCTCTTGATGCACTTCTTTTGTTTATTAATGTATTTCAATACAAGTGTGCTATGGTTGTTCAATAAATAATGACTTTTAGGCACCTTACAAATGTTGATTTGACAATTATGTATTATCTATAGTAAGTTTTTTGAATTGGAATTTGGTTACTTTGCATTTTGCATCACTCTCATGGTCCAAGAGCTGAAATTGCCAAAATAAATTCAAATTTTGCTCTAAGGCCATACAACCAACAATAATTCCTAACTTGAAGCCAAATTTTGCATCAAAAATAAACTTGAAAGTGCCTAACCTCATCCACTTGCTTTTCACCTTAAGCCCACATCTAGATTCCTCTAAAATTAAAAAAAACACTAGTCGGATGACAAACAATGTTGGTTGTCGAAGTGCAAGACCATCATATTGTAGCATTTTTGTTTGTCCAAATTCCTGCACTTCCCCACTCCTACATTTTTGGAGATGTTGCAGGGGGTAAATTGTTTAGCAATGCTCAAAATTGTAGAAAATTGTGATTATGTACACTTTGAGGTCTTTTTAATGCATAAATAATGTAGCGACCATTTCTTGGTCCATGAATGAGTAAAAATCCTTTTGTGTAGGTTACAAGTGCAACTATTTGTCCTCAAAATTTTCCTTGAAAAGGGAAGGTCTTGTTCAATAGTTTGACGTCCAATGAGTGCTTTTGGATTTTTTAAACCAACTATTTACACAATGTCAAAATGAATGATTTCCATGGTCACAACCTGTCTTTTAAGAGTTAATATACTCTAAAATTCTACAAGATGGGTACCCCCAAATCTTCCATTTTTTGCATTTGTGCTTATTTCTATTATTAGACTTGCCAATTTTGCATATTTTCTTATTGGCACTTGAAAGGAAGTTCTAACACATTGAAGAATGTGACATTTGGGTATTGCATGCAAAAGCTATAAAGGAACAAATTTTAGTTCTAAAACACTTTCTTCCATATAGTTAGATAATTGATTTAGAGATGTATAGTACACAAAGTGAAGATGGCACTTTAGGGTTAGTGGTGCATTTGAAGATACCTACCTTATAGGAATATTGGTGTCTAGAGCTTGGAGTTTAGTTTAATAATGTAAAGCATGATCTTCTAACTTCTTTCATTGGATTTGACCTTGATGTCATACAATTTATTTTAAATAATGAATTAATATTAATAATGAAGTTAATTTACAAATATTTGTTGTAAGAAATTTAAATGATTCAAATCATTTGAGGGTTTACAACATAACAAATTTTTGAATCAAATATAGTTCATCTATAAACCCCTAAACATGTAGGCAAACATACTTGGGGGCATAGAAGAAGGTTTGGAAAAAAAATGAATTGATTTGGTATTTTGTACTAAAACTTTGTATAGAAAAGAGGTTTGTATTTGGATACAATCCAAATGACTAATTTCACTATGACATAGTCAAACTTTATTTTTGAATTCAATTTAGTTTTTAAAATTCTATTTGAATTTAAGTTTTATTTTGTTATATGAGACTATGAATTGTCTATGATTTAAAAAAATTCTAATAGTTTCATAAAAATTTGTCATTTTTATAATTTATATAATAAAAATAAAAATAATTAATATAACAAAAAATATTTTATCAATTTGAAATTTCTTGAAGATATACAAATAGACATGAAGAACAATGTGATAATTCATTGAGCAAATATGTAATTTTATACATCTAAAACACTCATGGCGATTTCTTTTAAGTCAAAGAACCACTATCAAGCCATATTTTACCTTAAATTTATATAACTCATTGATAAAAGATTAATTTTTTTTGCATGGAATTTTTTTTTTGTGTAGGTGTTCATTTTGTGGATGCTTTGAAAGTAAGTCTTTTCAATGCAACATCTCATTACTATCTCAAAGGGTGGAAAAAAAATGAATCCAAAAAAATCCAAAAAATGGAATTATGAGTCTTGTTCCAATGATTAAGCATTATGTATGTATGTGCGAATACTTTGGTGAAGTAATTCTTTTGAATGCACCTACTTCATAGTTTCAAACAACAAAAAAAAATTAAAGCATGAGTCTTGGATCAATTAATAAACTTCAAGGATACATGGATGCTTTGATAGTAGTTCTTCTTTAGTCACTTCATACTGCTCATAGTTTCAAAGGGTGGAAAAAACTCAAAATAAAATCCAAAAATTCAAAAACAAACAAAATCATGAGTCTTACAAAAAATCCAATGATAAAATACATATTTGTAAAACTAAAAATCCTAAACAATGCGTGTAGATTACATATCATTTTGATTTATATAGGCAAAATTCCTTAAATTTTTATGTAGGTAAAAGAAAAGATTGTGTATCTAAGTTATGTATTGGTTACTTATGGTTCTATTTGTTTTAATTCAAGTACTTTAGTATATTTCAATTAAATACTTTATAAATTTTATTAGAAAAATATATTAAAAAGTAAAGGTTATATGTGTGATTTTTGTATTTATGACTTACAATTCTATCTATTTTTATTGTATTTAGAGATTTTAATTTTGGTACTCACTAACTTCTTTAACCCCTAAAGTTCTAAGAATTTTTTTTTAAATCATTAAAAATTACTAGTTCTAATAGAAAGAGAAGAATACTTTAATTTTGTTTTTGCATATTTAACCATAAAATATTGCAATAAACTAGAACTATGTATAAGAATATATAGAAGAAATTTTAGAATCCTTCACCATAGAGATTGCAAGACATTTGTGTTCAAAATGAAGACATGATTTTGGAGGCACATTCTATGATTGGAATATTTGACTTTCAATCTTCTTCATTTAGAACATTTAAATCTAAAATTTTTATTTAAATTTTTTGGTTAATGAGGATTTGAGTTGAAAGTATTGAAAAAAATTCAAAAGAAAATATTTGATTTTCATCCTCTAAAAAATTATTAAGTAGAAGTAGGTATGACATTGAAGGAAAGTCCAAATTATTAATAGCTCTATGATGGAATAGATGCATACTAATTCCAACAATAATATTGTTCTTGCAGATATCCTAATCTTTGTGGAACTTTCTTTTTTAAATTGTAAGAATTGAGTTCAAAAATGAATTTTGTACATTTGTTTTTCTAAGAACTTTTTATGATTGCATGAAAAACAACAAGCTCCATAAATTTTACTCACTAATTCAAATGGAATGAATAAAAACTTCCTATGTTGAAAAAAACAAACCTATGAGAAAGAAATTTTTTTTAAAATTATTTCAGTTTTTTGTGGATTTTTTTGTTGCCCAATTTTCTCATATTAAGCTTATTGTTCCTTAACTTTTGCTCCTAAGCACCAATTGTAATAAAAATAATGTTCCCTAAAAGATCATGTGCATTTCTATCTTAAGAGAACATTTCAAAAAATCACCTCAAAAAATGAGGTTACATGACCCTATCAAAAATTCATTTTGTCTCATGTAGGGAGAATGGGACTTTAGGGGTTAAAAAATCAAAATTCTAATCATTACAAAAACTTTTATTGAAAATAAAAGGTTTATTTTATTGTGTATAAAAGTAAACAAGTAGTTTTTAATAGGTGATGTATATATAATTACAAATTCATATTATATTGATTCTAAAGAATGATACAATTGCATTAGTTTACATAATTACCATTAATTAAATGTTGTATTCTTAATTTCATATAGCAATTTTAAAATCTATACACTACAAGAAAATCAAGGGTATAAATGGCTTGTCCACAATGACTCTAATAAAATGACTGCAAAATGATTGCAAATTGACTACAATGATTGCAAAATGATTACTAAGTCATTGTGGACAAGTCATTTATACCCATATTTTCTTGTAATGATATTTGTAATGAAATGTGAAAGAGAATATGTAGATATAGTAAGTAGAAATAAATAAATATATAATCATAAATAAAGCATATAATTATTTCTATGTACATATAAGGAAGAGGCACCCATTCCTAACCCGTGATTGATATTCAACTTGTAGGGTGCAATTATTTGCAGCCAAGGTTGGAACAAATTTCCAATTGAAGCTTGGAATGTGCTTTTTTTTTTTTTTTTTTTTTCCATTTCAAGGTTTGGACTAATAAGTTCATGAAACTTGTGTCAAAGTAGTGAGCACTCAATTGAGCAAGAAAATAGGAAGTAATAAGGAAGAAAGTTGTTCTTTAATGATTGAAATTGGAAGAATTTAAACATTGGTGATGGGTCCAAAGCAATTTTTGCCTTTCAAAATTCATGGTAATTTCAATTTAAATGATAAAATTACCAAAGTTTTTGCAATCCTTGTCATTCCTATGGTGCACCTCTGAAAATATTTGCTTCGCCTTACACTTCTCCTGATCATGTCTAAAATTCCTTATTTGATCACTTATGGGTGCCTTCACTACATACAATGTAAAACATGAAGCTTTTTTTTCAACCCCTAAAATTATGTGTTGATGAAGGCGATTACCAAAAATATCCATCCGACATAATTTTTCCCTTCCAAACACCGTTTGGGTAGACCAGCCAATTTTCCAGCCAATCTCCATTACGGCAGAGACTTCTTGGCGATTTGGTCAAGGCAGTTATCAATCACAGATCAAAACGTAATCATAGTCCACTGGAAACGAGAAAAATGTCGGTGTAGATAATATCTGTAAATGATTTTAAATTGCCAGAGAAACGATGGAAACTTTTCTTCAGCTCGTTGAAACTGAGTCTGTATAGCCACAACTGTGATTTTCGTGAGCTCACTTGCAGTATTTACTATTAAATAGCTTCACCATCAGATCGATCTCGCAATGGTATCAGAAGTCCAAGAAATCTAGCTCTGTAGCTGATTGTACTTTGCCTGGGTACAAAGTGTGGAGGTTTCAGTGTCGGTGACTTTGGGTTTGATCGAATTGTTGAGTCGGCAGTTGTTGCAACGGGAGCCTTCATAGTGAAAAGGTAATTGGATCTACCACGCTCATATAAACCCTCACTTGCAGTATATTGTTGATTTAGTACTCTGTAACAAGCTGTTCAAGCATGTAGATCTTCATGCCATGAAGTGTCGGTTTGTTTCCCTTGGATTTGCTTGCTGTTGTAGCCTGAATGAATCTCCCTTGCGGATGATACCTTCCAAGTTGTGAAGAGCACAATTCTTGGTTTATCCCAACAGACTCGATTCTAGGAATTGGGCTACTTTGAATTTCCAAAGTGCATCACTAAAGCGAAACTTTATAAAGATTTCGTGATTCCGTGCTTCTAGCATCTTGCTGGAAAAGCCTCTTGAGTTTTCATAGTATCAGTCGACCGCTTGAGACAGGAGTGTCAAATCAGTCTAAGCATTGTGCTATTGGGCATCTGCTCCGGTTAGGCAATACTCTTTCATTGCAATTGACTAAATTGCTTTTCACAGCCACTGAAAACAGGATTCCTCGATCATGGTGAAATTCAAGGTGAACGATGTGGAGCAAGACCTGGAAGGCACCACCCGACTCCTTTCCCGATCGGTAAAGGGTGATCAGCAGGCCAAGTTCTTGGCCGCCGCCAAGCCCGTCGAAGGCTTCTCCCACTGCACCTCTACTTTCCTCCCCAACAACTGCGGCACCAAAAACCCCCTCCTATCCGCCGTCTACCTCTCCTTCAGTCTCCACCTGCCCCTCGCGCTCACCCCGGACGCCATCTGGAACACGATCATGCAAGGCGTCTCCACTCACGTCAGCCAAGACCCAGAGAAGCACCGTCACACCTTCGTGAGCCACCAGGGTCGCGAAGTCCTGGCCATGCGAGACGACACCCTACGAAGAGGAAACCCTAATAACAACTGGGGCAACAACGCCTGCCGCCTCACAGACCAAATCTCCGCAAAGCTTAGCGGCAAATCGGCCCTCCAAGCACTCAACATGCGCTTCTCAACAACAGACGACACAGCACGCGTCGCACACGCCATCGTCTTCATGGATGTGGTGAAAAGCTACTTCAAGTACCGCGTGTCGACGGGCTGCGGCATCCCGTCTATCGAACTCACCGGCACAAAACAAGATTGGTCAAGCATGCGAGCGGCTCTTACGTTGCTGGATGAGCTCGACCTCTCCCCGTGGCGAGCAAAGCTTGACACCATTCTTGCACACTTCGAAAACGCATTTGATAACAAAATTGAGCAAGCTTTTTGGAACGATTTGTTTCTGGAACACGGCGCATTCGGTTCTGGAGGCGTGACGACGATTTCAGGATGGATCGGATCCCTGTTCCTCTACATCAATGGGGAACTAAGCCCTGTAGCGATTGGGAAATCGAATGTGCGCTTGGATCCTTTGGATTTTCCGTCGGGGTTGTGCGAGACGCCGTTTGTGTGGGAGTATTTTGGGGAAGAGATTGCGATGCTGTTCCGAGGGGGGCTGGTAGGCGTGGTCATCGATCCCGTGTCTAAGACCGTGGGGCCGCAGTTGGGGTGGATGGTGACCGAGGCTGCTG
The DNA here is from genome assembly GCA_963969395.1 of Pseudoscleropodium purum. NCBI lineage: Eukaryota > Viridiplantae > Streptophyta > Bryopsida > Hypnales > Brachytheciaceae > Pseudoscleropodium > Pseudoscleropodium purum. The sequence goes on from OZ017795.1 coordinate 33,963,118, forward strand.
ATCACACGACCGCGGAGAAGGGGTTTCCATTGAGTGTAGGGAAACAGCACCTAAAATCGTCTGAATAAGAGTTTGAGCATGGTCAGTATTATTGAACTGCAGTATGGTTTCGTTAGACCTTGTAAATAAACTACTCCGTATAAATTTTCCGAGTATTCAACAAGTGTTACATGGGTGTGTTTAGAATTGATCCTAGACTATTATGAATGGAGACTAAACATTTTAGGCAAGAATTTGGAGTTGGGTTAGAAGCATGTCACAATTGTAGTTGAGTGAATGAACCTATGTCGATGATGATATTTGTTTAAGACTTGAAGCCCTTTATGTCAATAGACAATATGTTTATTCTAAAGGTTCTTGAATATATTTGGTCCACTAATGTATGAGGCGTGGTTTTGAATATGAATATAGAGAAGAAGTTGAAAAAGCTCTGACTAGTGGATTTGAGATTGTAATGAAGTTGTAAACCATATGTTTTATTGTTGCATCAAATTTGAAATTTTTTCTTGACATTGAAATGGATATTTTAAACTTCCTTACATGCATGAAACAAACACTTGAAAGTATGCGTATATGATTTATTTTACTAAAATACAAAATGTAAATAAAAATTTGAAATTTTTATAATTTTTGGCTTCAATATGTGTGACTAAAAATTATAGTCTCACTTTCACTTTTGTGTTAGAAGATGAAACTAAAAAATCATCCATATGAAATTTTTTTAAATGAAGAAAATTCATATCAAATACAAAATATACTCAATTTTTTTGAAATTTTCAACATAGATGTATATTAAAGTGTAGAACATTATAGTACAAAACAAAAGTTATTTTGTCATTCTAAAATTAGAAAATCAACAAACCATGGTTATGGGCCCAAAGTTCATATTGCTATAAAATATTGAAATTTCTAATTACTAATTATTTAAAATTTCTAATTGGAGTAGAAACTAAACTTGATAAGATTCATTTCATTAGTTGGAATTAAATTCAAAAAACATAATTTTTATGGATGAAATTCACATCAAGAGTAAATAACAAAAAATGACCAAAATATACTACACAGGTGATTTGTGGATTAAGCATCTTCTTCTTTAGAAAAGTCAATAATATCATAATAAGAAAATTTGCAATACTTTTCACTATTGATGTATTCAAGTACCTTCAACAACAAAAATTGGATGAAAAAATATTTTTTCCATCCTAGATTCTAAAGCAAAATATTGCTATGAGTTTTAAAAAATCATATCTAATTAATTGAGATTTTAAAATTACAAATCAAATTGTGATAGATGCGTCTTCCTTTCTTCTTTCTCTAAAAAATTGATAGAAAATACTTTGATCCATATAAGAAAGATCCTCAACCAATATGCTCTTAAATAGGCGGTTTAAACATCTCCAAGAAGGTACTTTGCTTCTAAAGCAACCATTGAAGAGTTGATTGCCTTTTCTGGAAAGCTAATCTCCTTGAAAACTAATTCAATAAATCTGAGTAGTAAGAAAACGGAATTTACATCCAATCCAATTCCTTTAATATTTTTTGGACTTTTATTAAATGAATTACAAGTTTTTGAAGTTAAAAACGTAGTGGTCACTAAAGAAACCACCTCTTCAATGTGTACCTCTGCAGTAGAAACATCCAAAACCATCCATTTAAGAAATTCAGCATAATTGGATGCATTTTTTCTTTAAAATAATATTTATGTAATATTAGCAAGTGAAAATCATGAATATTAAAAAAGAATTAAATTTTTCTGATGTGATATATACTTTCTATAAATTTTCGAAGTATTAGCTTTCTAGACCACTAGATTGATAGTCCTTTAGATGCAGCCATCTTTCAAACAGGCTATGGATCACGGAGCGACTGGGCTGCTGTACAATTGAAGCTCCCAAGGCTATGGAGCACGGAGCGGCTGGTGTTGTTGAGGAAGTGGAGTTGCGGGTTGATCGATAGATGGAGTCTTGAAGGCTCCGTCGACATGTAAGTTATGAATGTATGTGTCGGAAGCTCAAGTGATTCGGAGGTTTACTTGGTGTGCACTCGTTGAAAGCTCGATCTGTTGTATCAATATTGATCACAGCGCTTCAGTTGACATTGGCAGGCGGAGCTAAACCCATTCCAATACATTTGCATTACACTGATCGGTCCTACAGTAGTGGTGGTTGCGACACTAATTCTTCAGAGTCTCCCTATTTAGAACAAATTAGAACAGGTTTGAAAGATGATTGGAGGTGTATCAATGGTTGTGACACTAATTCTTCAGAGTCTCCCTATTTAGAACAAATTAGAACAAGTTTGAAAGATGACTGGAGGTGTATCAATGGTTGCGACACTAATTCTTCAGAGTCTCCCTATGTAGAACAAATTAGAACAGGTTTGAAAGATGGCTGCAATGTATCAGTTCTGGCAAGAATACGATTTTGTAGTGACGATTGATAATTTTTGTAGGTGATACTAATTTCCCCCAAGCTTCACAGCCAGGACAAATCAATTTATCAAGTTTGAACTACATTAGATGATTTGATTGCAATGATTTGATGTGAAGGAAGATTGTTAGTGAGAGGTGTTCCATTGTCATAAATTTGTTCAGAGTGTTATTCATCTAGTACTACAGAATGGGAGAATCGTGCCACTTTAGTGAAAATTATGGATTGATGATATTCACTGCATATAGGTCTACACTTTAGGACTGGTATAGATTTATGTTTTAGGTTGTGTGTGCACTCTGAAAAGTGACAAACTCATGTAGAATCTTGTCAGCTCAACAACTTTCATGTTTTTACATTAAATCATATAATTCAGAAAAAGTGACCAACAATTTTTTTTTACACATGTGTCCTTGGAAAGTTTGGGTGGACAGTTTTGCACCTTTATTTTCATTTTTTTTTGTTTCTTTTGAAAACTAGCTTCAAACTTTGCCTTGAGGTCACACTCTTTAATTTGATCATTGTTGAGCCACCACCTTGAGTATGGGTCTTAATAGGAACCATAGAGTCTTTGATTCAACTACATTTTCAGTATATTTATCAATTGCACAATGTGCTTCACAATTTGAAGTCGCAAAAGCTCATTTGTCATATTCATGTTCCAGTTTGAATTAAATATTAGGTTAAATTGCGCTCGAATTTGTTTTGTTTTGGATGAAGCACATAATGTGAAGTTTAGGGATCTATCAATTCTAACGAATTCATTTTTGTACAAAATGTTCTTGTTATTTAGGTAGTTACAATAGAATTTTTGACAATTTACAACAAAATTGTTGTAATGGCTAATTCCATAGTTATATTTTCTCCTTCAATTTCCTATTAGATCATAGCTATACTAAAGTATTTGTAGAAACATTTTAATCCAAAAAAATGACTAATGGTGATTATTTAATTGTTATGCAAGAATTTGGAGCCTTACAGACAAGATTCTATAAAGGACTAATTCCTTGCGATTTTCACTATTCTATTGATTTGACATCTTGGTTGGATTTGAAAAGGCTATTTCTACATTATGGCATCAGAAATCACCTTTAAGCCTATACTAGAGGGAAGTGTTGGCATGAATCTTACTCATGAGGGTAGATCAAGAAGTGACATGCTAGAGAGTTCCATGCAAAGATGTCCTATGATGATAATATGTGACTTATCTGAGAGTGCCATGGAACAACCTCAACAAATTTTCATGGCACAAACAAATCCTCGAGTCTTAGGAATGGAGGATATCTAGGATGCCTTCGGTGACAATTTGGGAGTACATCTCATGATGCCACCCCAAGAAGGTGAAGGTGTAAAGGGGTCGACCATATTAATGCTAGGGCTACCACCTAAAGTGGTGAAGGATTTTCAAGAGTACTTATCGAGGATTTATATTATAGGGAGTGTGAAAATGGTTAAGCAACATCCTACTCAATTGTTCCTACAAACATGTGCTCTGAAGTTTTCTAGGTTAGCATTGCATGTGGCTATTTTGGAAAGTTCTCACCCTTTGCTTCATGCGTTGTCGGAGAAACTTGATAAAGAAAAAAGGTCTCGAAAGAAGGATTTAGAATTGGATATGATGGAATTTGAATTGAATGTGCAAGATTTTATGTTAAAAGTGGATGAATTTGGACTCTTCGCTATAGACATTGTTGCTTTGATTGGGAATGATAAGATTTTCTTAAATTATTTTAAACACAAATTTGTTTGGCCTCGAGTTAACAATGGTGCCTGTTCTTTTCCTCACTCCACCCTTTTTGAATCTAAAAAAAAGAAACTACTTCAAATGGCTTCTCCTTTACTTGACAAACAAGCCTTTGCTTTAAGTGACACAGAAACAAGGCAAATACCTTTGTGAGATTGGTTAGTCAAAATGAGAATGGACTTCTTGTATTGCCTCCATGAAGCTTTAGAAAGTTGTTTACAAGCAATGGCTGAGAAATTTGTAAATCATGTATTTGACAATGGCGATTCTTCTTTCTTTGAGTCACTCTTCAATGTCTAAGATAAGGTTGGTAGATCTTCACTACATGTCTATTATGACAAGTTTAACGAAGACAATGGCTTTGACGTCATACCTTTGCTCAACAAATTTGTTGTTTGTTTTCCTAACCTTGATTGGAATATGAATGATTTCAATGGAAGGATTCCCTCGCATTGGGTAGTTGCTTAAGGGTATGTGGATTTAGTCCATTTCTTAATAAATCAAGAAAAAACCAATCTCAATGCAATATATGGAAGCTTTTTTGGACGCTTGAAGACAAGAAAAGGTGCAAATTTCAACAATGATCTAGTTGAAAACACGACACCATTACACTCGGCAGTAATCCACAATCATCTTAAGGTGGTGGCAATTTTCCTAAAAGTTTCAAGTGTACGAGCACTTGATATCAATGCCATTTGTAGCAGAAGGTCCAATTCGTGAATGAGAAGGCTAAATACATTTGGAAGTGGACTCCATTTCAATTGGTAGCATATTTGGGATATGAGCAAATCTTGCAAGTATTCTTGAAGGTGTGTAATTTTCTTTTTAAATCATCATGTGATAGTTTTAGTTATAAAAATCTAGATGAAAACAAATTTATTATTTTTATTAAAAATGACATTCTTTATTTGTAGAGAATGTAAGTGCATTAGGAATTTATGAAGAAGTTATAAAACTCCTAATATAGGATGGATACTAGAGATGACGAATAATAATTCTCATTCTAGCGTCTTTGTCTTGACATTTTGCCATGTCTAAATTTGTCCTATTAAAGTGGTATTCATGATTTGAAAAGGCTGAAAAGGATGATTGTAAGAAAATATATACTATTTCTATTCATACTTTGCATTCTTGAATGTTTTTCAAGCATAACTATCTGAATAAATGATTCACCATATTTGAAATTCATAATAAAGGTAGATATGACCACTTTATTTAGTTTTTGTATAAATATATTCTAAAATTCATTTGAAAGGGATTCATAATGATGTTAATAAATATGTCACACTTGGAGTATGGGGTCAAGAGTACCAGTGAGTACCTACTTTAAAGATTTTGGAGCTTGAAAGTTAGCAAATATATTCTTCTAATGGACTTGCAACAATATAAGATTGTAAGAAGCATTTAATGTTAAAAAAAATTCTATATTGTATAGAAGTTTACGAATTTAACTCCCATCAACATGCAATTTGAACATGGATAAAATATTGTGGTAATTCTCTTGGTGCATAACCATCTCTACGTGGTTGAGTATGAAGGTCAATTTTTATATTTTACTTTTTATAATTGTTATACTTTATATATATAATTGTATACCTATGCTTTGAGATTTTGCACTTTTTTGGATCTCCTATTTTAAAAATTATTCAGTATTTGATCTTCCAAAGTTACAATGATGGAAAACAATGGCCATATTTTTAACTTTTTATTCCAATTTTAAAATTATTTGTGAAAAAATTCAAGTACTAAATTAAAATCCACTAAACACTATAGTTCAGGCCTTTCTTGTAAATTATCCAGGATTATTGGTTTTTTGTAAATATTTAAAAGTTTCAAAATAATAAATGGGATGACTTTAAGAAAGACATATTCTAGATTCTATCACCCCTCAAGTGTCAAAGTGTTTTTCTAGCACAACTTTGATACAATGTGGTTGAAATTCATAGTAACAGTATGCGTGATCATTTCCAAATTATATATAGAAAATATAAAAATGACCATATAAATAATAATGTTGTTTATGTTCTATCTCAATATCTATTAGGATCCATGCTTATATGATCATAGACTCAAGAATGGAAAAGAAGATACTCCTGAAGGACACAATGTGATTCCAGCATTATATCTTATAACATCTAAGTTTCACCCTATAGTTGTGAAGGCTTTGGTAGATTCTAGACAAATGTACATATTGGTAAGAGATACAAAGGGAAATACAACCCTACATTATGTAGCCATGCATGCTCTTAGAAGATTGCATGTCCAAGCTATTCTTTATGACTATATTTCAGTGTCCCATTTCACTTCAAAAACCCCTCAATCAAGGAAGCCAAGTGATCATGATATTATCACATGCATTGATATATTGATGCAATTAGGACTTGATATGGAGCAAAGAAACAATGATGGAATTATACCAACTTTACATTTATCATGTCTAGAGAAGGTACAAACTTGGTGGCTACAAAAAATGGCAAGAGAAGCCTAAGAAAATAAAAAACAATCTTATTATTGCAACAAATGCGGTCTCAATAATTGCAGCATTGGTGGCAATGGCATCGTTTGTGGGACCTTTGCAACCACCCCAAGAATTATTGGATGATGTAAATCAAACATGGCTAGATGGATATAGCCAAGTGAAACATACATCAATCCAAATATTTTTTTTTTGTGATAGTTTATCCTTTTATCTTGCTATTGCCTCCATTGTATTTGCCATGCTTCCATCTTGGCCAATACCACATGAAAGACTTGCACAAGAAGTGCATATAGCTCAAAGATGTGTGCAAGTTGCAGTTGTCCTTTTATTTGGATCTATCATATTTGTGGTATGTGCATTTAGTGTAGCAAGTATTGCCATTGTGCCAAACCAACTATGGAGGTACAAGACAATTGTAGTGATTTCTACAAGCTTGGGTGTATTGATATGTTTTTTTTAATTCTTTTTCTTTCCTTCATGAGGTTTTTGACCTTGATTTCATCACGAAATGAATTTGCCAAGAAGATATCAAATGTTGCATCGCAGATTATGCTATGGGAGTAGGACACATTTATTGGTATTTATAGGATTTCAATGTCTCCTAGATGAAGATAGGTATTTCTACTTTAGTATTTATTCCAAGTAAATTAGCCTTTGAGAATATATATTTTTTAAAGATAGTTGAAAACTCTATTTTTTAAAGATAGTTGAAAATTCTATTTTTTTAATGAAAAGGATATCAATTACTTACAATTGTTTTAGAAATTTTACTATTGCAAGGTTATCTAACTAATTGATTGAAAATAATGGTATAAAAATACTTATGTCACTTCATTTGTTATTACTACTTCTGTTTTTTGAAAATGCCCCGTGTTTTAGTCTTATAAGTCATGTAAGAAACACAAATCTTTTTCAAAAACAAAGAGAGTAGAATAGTTTTTTGGATGGCAAGCTTCTATTTTACATTTTGAATATTTAAATTCAACATACTATCCTATTGAGTTTTGTTTACATTCTCTTCATGTTTTCATCTCCATCTCTCTTTACAATTATATGATGTAAATACAATTGTGACATATTTGTAGGCTTTATAATTAGTCACATTATTTTGGGGAATTTGTATAATATTTTCTTGAAGAATTTTAATTACTTGAAGAATTTTATTTTTTAGATTTTACTAATAAATTTCACAATATGTTGACAATCTCATTTATTATATCGTAGTTTAGTTTTTTTAAATACATGCGCAATAATTTGGAATTGGCATTTTAGATTTTAGAAATTTATTGAGGCAAATATTAACCACTCAAAAGCAATTTAAATTATCTAATTTGTCTTGTTTTATTTAATCATACGGTTGCTATATTTTTTTGTTTAAAATCAAAATGTTATAGGCACTTTATAGTCACTAAGCTATTGTTTGTAGTGTTTGGATCAATTGAGTAGGAAGGGAGTTTGATTGATAGTCAGTGATTAGATAGGATAGTTCAATTGATTTTTAATTATTTTTCAATGATAATTTCATTTATTATTTATTATTTTTTCATTTTATAAATACATGTATACTTTTTATTTATAAATTTTTTTGCTAATCGATTGTTTGTATGCATGTTCATTTAAAAAAAATTCCATACTCTCATGCAGTTCTTAGAAAAATAATAATGATTTGTAGGTTGACAAAATTTTCTACTGCAAATGATATAAATGTTGATAAAATAATAGTGAATCCCAAGGCAATTGGTCTTATTACTTACATGAAGAATGAAAGAAAGGAAAAATTATTTTTTCATATAGTGAAAAAGATTTACTACAAGACAATCATATTCCTTCATTTATTTTCCCCATACTCACATAATAATGCCCTATTATTGTTTTGATGGTGAATGTTGGTGAAGGCATTTTGGATTGTAGAAAATAGTTAAGAAATTTGCCAACTTGGAAGTGTGCCCTAAATTACAAATGAGGAAAAATATCTATCAAGTCTACTTTGGCATGAATCTACAAACCATGAATCTATAGACCATGTACTGTAACATAGCGAGCACTTATTAACTCATCTTATCTTATCTTTTATATTAGTTCATACTATTTTATCTTGAATATGTCCCTTGTAGAGGGCTTATACACAGACACATAGATTGAAGATGTGTGTAGGTTGCAATGCTCTTTATATTTGGATCTATCATATTTGTAGTATGCAAATTTTAGCAACAAGAATAGCAAACATGCCAAACAAGGATGGATGCTAAACAAGGATGGTGATAATGACTATTGTAATAAATACTACAAACTTTGTAGTATTAATGTATTTCTTAGTGCCTTTCTTTCCTTCACGAGGCTTTTGACATTGATTTCATCAAGAAATGACCAAGAAGATATCAAATGTTGTAATACAGATTATGCTATGGAAATGGGATAGAAATGGAATACATCTGTTGATATATGAAGAAATCACCAAGTCTATTGAATGGAGATAACTTATAACAGTTTCAGTACTGTATGTGGACAACAGAAGATGAACGTACCCAGTCTGTAATCCTAAGCCGAATGCGTTCAACTTACAATTCTCTAAACCCTCCCTCTCTGAAATTGAATAAGAAATTCACATACAGTATGGTGGCAAAACTGTGATCTCAAGAGAGTTTGGCTTCTGTACCCAAACTACATCTCTCCGCAGCTCCATAACACTCCTGCACATGTTGAATGCTTAAATTGACGCAAATAGTATTCTCTGTCCCTTACATATTTGAACATAGTGTGGATACATTTCCCAAGGCTGATATTGAATTGCATTCACTTCAGACCTTGTCAACCTCAGGAAGCCAGGGCTTCAGAATATCACAAAAAACAAGAGAATGGACAGATCGCAAAGAGAGTAACTTCTAGCAAAAGTCAGTGAAACCTCCAAACACGCAGACATACTCTCGATTCAAACCCAATACTCCGAAGTAACAGAAAAGCAAAGAGAGTTTGAAACTTGTACGCCACAGCTCCCTAACACTCCTACGTATGTTAAAAGCTTAAAGTGATGCATACAGTATGAATAGTTCTCACTGTGAAAACATTTCCCAGGGGTAATTCTGATTGCATTCGCTTTAGAAATGTACCACCTTGTCAACCTCAGGAAGCCAGGGATCTGGAATATCACAAAAACACGAGAATTGACAGATCACAAAGAGAGTAATGTCTACCAAAAGTCAGTGAAACCTCCAAGCACGCACACTCACTCTCAACTCAAACCCAATATTCCGAAGTAACCAGAACAAGCAACATGAAATTCGGAAAAAGCAGCAATGGAAGAAGTTTGAAAAAGAATGGAGACTCTGTTTTGTTGTTTTTTATTGAGAAAAGGGTACCATATTCGCGGTGGAAGACGAAGGAGACGACCTTGAGGACCCCTCTCTACTGGGTGCTTCCTTGCGATCGCTCTTCTGTTTGCTGCGCCATAGCAATCGCACAGGCGTGCCTGGGTATCCCACATTGAGCCGGAGCTGCTTCTCCATGTAGCGTCGATAAATCTCGGGAAACAAATTTGCATCGTTCACAAAAAACACGAAAGTGGGAGGCTTGATCCCCGCTTGCGTGCAATAGTAGATTCTTCCCTTCTTCCCCCCGCGCCCTGTGGGAGGCTGCTTCAACGCCACTGCATCACGGATCACTTGGTTCAAGGTTGCTGTTGTGAGACGCCGGCAACGCTCCTCACCAGCAGCCACAGCCGTCTCCAGAATTTTCTTAATCCTTTGGCCGCTGCTGGCCGAGCAGTACATGATGGGCGCCCAGTCCAGGCAGCGCAATCGTTCGCGCACGTCGCGGTCGTACCAGACAGTGCTGGTGGAGTCTTTGTCCGGCACGGTGTCCCACTTGTTGACGACGACGATGCACGCTTTGCCTTCTCTCGCAATCCGCTCACCTAACCTAAAATCCTGCTCTGTCACGCAATCCATGGCGTCGATGACAAGCGCCACCACGTCTGACCTCCGGATGGCTCGGAAGGCGCGGTTCACGGATAAAGACTCCGTTCGACTTCCCGCGGATGCTACGGCTCCGCGTCTGCGGATTCCGGCCGTGTCGATGAGCTTCAGTTGTTGGCCGGTCTCGTCCACGAAGTCTGTGTCGATGGCGTCGCGCGTGGTGCCACTCACGGGGCTGACGATGGTGCGCTCCTCGCCTACAAGAGCGTTTAAGATGCTGGATTTGCCGACGTTCGGCTTTCCGACGATGGCGACCGCCATGGGCTTGTCTTCCTCTTCTTCGAGCTCGCCGTCTGCGGGTTTAAGCTCCTCGCAGACGAGGTCGAGGAGGTCACCTGTTCCGGTACCTGAGATTGCAGAGACGGGAATGGGAGTAAACCCTAGAGTCCAAAACTCGGCCGCTTGGAGCTGCCCCTTGGTTGGCGACTCGCATTTGTTCACGGCGAGAGTTATCTTCTTGTCGGAGTGCTTTCGCCGTAACCAATTGCCGATGTCGATGTCCGCAACTGTTAACCCTGATTGCCCATCCACGACGAAGATGATGGAACTGGCGCTGGCGACTGCGGACGCTGCTTGCCGCTCGATCATAGCTGGTAATCCAGCATCGAAGGCTTCCTTCACCGCCTTCGCAACAGCCTCCGCGCCTCCACCGGCTGTCACCGCAACAGCGTCGCTACCTTCTCCTGGAATCGTCAACACCCCCCCGGTATCGACTAACATAAACTCATGAGTGCTCCAAAACGCGCGAGTGTATAACCTGTCACGAGTCACGCCCGCCTCGTCGTGCACTATCGCAATATCGCCGCCTGCAATTCGATTGAAGAGTGCGGATTTGCCGACGTTCGGACGCCCCACTATGGCCACTTTCGGTAATAAGTGGTCGGGGATTCTAAGCTCGGAATCGTCTAATTCTTTTCCCGCTCGCTTCTTCGCCTTCTTCGCCTTCCCTTTCAGCCCCGCGTCCTCTCTTCGCATTTGCTCATACAAATCGCGGGTATACTCCTGCGCTATGTCCTTGGCCACTTTCTCGTAAACCTCAACTGGAAGGTTCTCCTCCTCCTCTTCGTCCTCGTCCTCCTCGCCTTCTACAAAGCCAGCTACAATCTGAACTGATGATAGCGCACTACGATGCGTACCTGACGACGAAGGACATGAAACACATTGCGAAGGAGACGGTCTAAGCGAAGAATTCAAAAACGTGCGAAACCGCCGAGATGTCCCAAACGAGGCGTTGCATACCGAAGAGCTGCAGCTAGGTTCTGAATTACTATGCAAACACCTGGTTGCCACTCCGCCAGCTGCGAACGCCATCGCAATTCCTCCAGAAATCAAAACCCCTAAACCCTGCACTAAGGTAGAGCTTCATCGAGCAGCATGGAAGTAGAGAACAGAATGAAATTCTGGGTTTCGTTCATGGATTTTCCATCTGGAACAGTAGTTCTCTCCTTGCACACGCCAGATTCCTCGTGGAATTGTCGTCTTGGATAACCGACCCGACGGATTCTACACGTAATTCATCCGAAATTGGAGATGAAGATCGTTATCCAGAGTTGGATTTCCTCTGGCTACGGTGGTTCTCAAGCTTCCGTAACCGAGAAATTATTCAATGAATCCAAGGTGCAGGAAAGGTTTGGTGGATATGCTGGTTCTGGAGTTTTGGAGAATCTGGTAGGCTTTGTGGCATTTGGATTTTTCGCATTGAATTCTTGCAAAAAATATTGGTTATTGGGTAGTTTTGCTATTGCGCAAATTTGGAGCTCCACGATGTCGCTCTCGGCGATTTCTTCGCGAGCGGCGTCGTCTCTGCTGCCCGGGGCCGTGAGTTCAGCTCCGAGTAGTCATGGATTCTCGCAAGTGAGTTCAATTGGTTTTGTTAGTAAAGCCAACGCGCTGCTATCTTTCAAATCGAGCTCGGAGTTTTTAGGTTTCTCACTTCCTAGCGTCAACCTCTCGCGAGCATTGCAGACACCATCGGTTCGTCACTTGTGTAGAGCTGCATTGACTCCCGAAGCAGAGGCCGCCGTCTCCAAGCAGATATGGCGGAGCAGAAGCCCGAAAGACACCACGGTCGTGATAGTGGGCGCTACGGGGTACATCGGCAAGTTCGTGGTGAAGGAGATGGTGAAGCGGGGCTACAATGTTATCGCTGTCGCGCGAGAGAAAAGCGGAATCGGAGGTAAGGCCGATTCTCAACAAACGACTCGAGATTTTCCGGGCGCTACCGTCCTCTTCACCGATGTCTCCGACAAAGACTCCCTTACATCCGCATTGCGAAACTCCAACGCCAATGTCGACGTCGTCATTTCCTGCCTCGCAAGCAGAACCGGCGGCAAGAAAGACTCTTGGAAGGTCGACTACCAAGCCACACGCAACAGCCTCGACGCAGGTGTCGCCTGCGGCGCCTCCCACTTCGTCCTCTTGTCCGCCATTTGTGTGCAGAAACCCTTGGTGGAGTTCCAGAGGGCGAAGCTCAAATTTGAAGCTGAGCTCGCGAGCTTCGGCAATGGCCTGACTTACAGCGTTGTCAGACCGACGGCGTTCTTCAAGAGCTTGGGCGGGCAAGTGCAAAGCGTTCAAGGAGGGGGACCGTATGTCATGTTCGGCGATGGGAAGCTATGCGCTTGCAAACCTATCTCGGAAGCGGATCTGGCCTCCTTCATCTCCGACTGCGTGAGCGATGTCGAGAAAACCAACCAGATTCTCCCCATCGGTGGCCCTGGCAAGGCGCTGACGCCGCTCGAGCAAGGGGAGATGCTCTTCAGAATCGCAGGAAAAGAACCGAAGTTCATCAAAGTGCCGATCGGAGTTATGGACTTCGTCATCGGCGTGTTGGACAATCTTTCCAAGCTCTTCCCCAATCTGGAAGACGCTGCCGAGTTCGGGAAGATTGGCCGCTACTACGCCGCCGAGAGCATGCTTGTGTTGGATCCTGCGACGCAGAAGTATGACCCTGAGGCCACGCCCAGCTACGGGACCGACACTCTCGAAGCTTTCTTTGAGCGGTGCGTGAGGGAAGGGATGGCGGGGCAGGAGCTCGGCGACCAAGCCGTCTTCTGACTTGTTCCGGGATTTTGTGTGACTACAGTTTTTAGGCCATTTTTGTTGACGCTTGTATTGATTATGTTGAGTGATGAATTGGAATTTTGCCAGAGTCGATCAATCTGCTCTTGAGAGGAACGACGAGGAATTGTCGATCTCCCTAAAGATTGTATTGTAAATTGCTCAGGCCACCATGGAATTGACATGATCTTCACTCGCAATTGTATGTCTGTGTGTGTTCTTAGTTACTGTTGAAAATAATTGCATGCTCACTGTTGGCAATCTATCACAAGATACATCCCGTAAAACCAGGTTTAGCAATTAGGTCATACCACCAATCGACAAGATGTAATCCTCTGGAGGTCATGGATTTCCTCCCTTCATCTCCTGGCGTTCGGACAGTCGTTCGCGACGTGTAGTCAATAGTGTCGCACAGGACCATATCTCAATCTGAAATCGGTGAGCTTCACCAGCTACTCGACGCAACTGCTTTCGGCACGGCAGGTTCATCATCGTCATCACCAAGTTTGGTCGGTGATTTTTTCAACTTCCTTGTAGTGAGTACTTCGACAGGCGTGGAACCTCAATCGTCTACAGGTCTGATTCCGGTGTGATTTGCAAGATTTTGTGATTTTGACGTTTGATACAGTGTTAATTGCTTGGGAGTGACGGGGCTTATAAAATTTAGTGCAGAAAGAGACGAGGGGAAAGGCAGGATTGAATTAGGGTTAGAGGAGCTATGGCGGAGGGCTTGATCGAGGGTTTGCCCGATGCCGTAACGCTCCAATGCTTAGCCAGGCTCCCGCTCTCGGAACATCGATCTTTGCAGCTGGTTTGCAAAGCTTGGCACGCCGTCTTACGATCGCCGGAGCTTTTCCGCTTCCGGAAGGCGCTCCGCACGCAGGAAGAATGGCTCTACGTGTGCGGCCACACCCCAGAGAAGATCTGGCAAGCCTACGATCCTCTCGCCAACAAGTGGAGCCGTCTCCCCGTCCTCCCGTCGTCAATTCCGAACCTTGCAGGTTACGGCGCAGTGGGATGCGACGGCAAGCTCTACATGATCGGCGGGACGAACGACAGTGTGGACCCTGTAACCGGCGACAGAGAGCCTCTGCAACCGTCACTGGATGGCTGGATGTTCGACCCTATCGTCTGGAAATGGAGCGCTATAGCGCCAATGCTGACGCCGAGGCTGCACTTCGCGTGCATGTCGCATGAAGGCAAAATCGTCGTCGCGGGGGGCTGGGACGCCAGAATGAAGTCTGTCTGGGACGCCGAGATTTACAACCCCGAGCTCAACACATGGCAAGAGTTTCCGCGCCTCAACGACGGGCCATGTCCAGTCACATTCGGCATCGTCCTAGACGGCAAGATGCGCGTTTTCCACAAGTCGGAGAAGCTGTCTCAGGTGTATGATTCTACAAGCCAAAGGTATGCACGATCGTAACCCTAATATCTCCACTTTCGCCATTGATTCCGTTCTAGTTATGCAGAAAATTGATGTGTTGCTTCTTTGGCTTGCAGTTGGACAGTGGAGGAATGTAATTGGGCAGGCGGGGCGATGGCGGTGGTGAAAGGGGAGCCCTACGTGGTACGGCATGGCGTTGTGAGCAGAGAGCATCACTCTCAACCCCATCGCTCTTCACCGTTATGCTCCTGGCCCGAGTGCTTGAACCGACGAGCGTTCGCCGTTGCGGGGCTCGGACCAGATCTGTATGTCGTTGGGGGGATCTCCCGGCCGAGGCTCAGTTCTTCCGAAATTTTCTATTTGCGCGACGTCGATATTTGCACTGTCGAAGGCGGCACAGAGGATCTCGTATGGCGCAAGGGGACGCCCATGCCGCTCACCTTGGCCTCTGTGCAGGACCAAATCTGTGCCGTTCTCAAGCTCTGATCGAGTAGCCAATTTTTTAGGGATTTCCAAAATTCTGAGTGTATTATTTTCGCATCAAGAAAACTCTAAAACTGAAACAATTGCGTGCCACCTTGTCTGCTTCCAAGATTGTTTTCCGATGTTAACTTAAAATGCCTACATCCCTGTGTCGCAAGTGAAGCATTTCTCTCCGCTCCCAGACCGTCATTTACCTGTGCCGTTGTGTGTCCTCCGCCATACATTATTGCACTTTCCGAAACGGTATCATTTGCCCAATGTGGGCCAGGCATGCAGGCCTCCTGGCGAAGATGGCAGCCCATCAATCGCCCTGTACAGTAACCCAGCCCATAAAACAACATGTACACCATCCAATCGAATGCCGGTAGTGCGATCGCCTCACGCCGTCCACCATAGAAACGCTGCTACACCTCTGTTGCCATTGAGGACCACAGATCTTGCAAGTTGGCGTGGGCGACAATTGTTTTATTCCTGGCGGCTAGATCCCTCGACGAAGCACCGGCGCCGTTGATAATCAAAACTCTGGAACATTGTAGGCGAGCTAGGAAGCACATTCGCCAGCAAATATTCCTGCAGTGGTGATCACCGTTGGATAAACCTTGGTTTAGTACCCGCCATCTGCGTTGACGGCATTCCGCCAATCTCGTTGCTCTGCGGCACTTGTCACCTTGCGCTGTTTTCTGCGATCATGGCATGGACCTTCCAACTGGCGGTGCTCGACTGATCGCAGAAGTACACAATTGGAACGAGGCTGCTGTTTAGTGCTGTGGCAGAGGACTTTGTTAGATGATCTGCATGATGCGTTCGCATGACTCTGGTTTAGATTTTTTTTAGTTGTATTGGAGACTTCTTGTGGAGTTTTTGTGAGTTGTAAAAAGAGTTTGGAGAGATTTGTTAGAGAATTAGTCAGAGTGAAGGGCGCACTGGCATTGGAAATTTCTTGTGGAGTTCTTGTGAGGTTATAGGGAGAGTTTGGAGAGATAGTTAGAGAATTAATTGGCGTACGGCGCGATTGCATGAGATATTTCTTATGGAGTTTGTGAGATTTTAGGGGGAGAGTTTTGGAGAGATTTGGAGAGAATTAGAGTGAAGTCGCATTCGCATTGTTGGGAGATTGAGTCTGGAAATGGCGCCTTCGGAAGGTTGGAGATCGGGTGAGGAAGTGGTGGCAGCTCCGGCGGAGAGAGCACTTTCTTTTCTTTCGAATTCACTGACAGAGGTGCAGAAGAGCACGGGGATGGACATGAAGCTCATTCAGTCGAGAGTGCAGTCGTTTCGGGACAAATCAAAGACGCTCGAGGTGAACTGGAGGGACTCGACGCTGGCGAATTTTCCTGGAAAGGTGAAGGCTGACGTCCGGAAAATTCCGCTCAATCTCAGCGTGGAGGATTTTGATCTTCTCAAGAGCTTGAAGCCCAAGCTGGACCGCTCGTGGTCGGACATGTCCATGCATGGGCGCAAGAACGAGCTCTGGCTCGTCCCGCACATGGACAATGCTTTAGGTTTCATGAAGAACTCCGAGATCGGAGCTGGAAGCAACACACAGGAGCGCGAGAGGCGCGTTGTGGTTCCGAAGTCGCAGGGACCTAGGAAGAAGATTAGGGTTTCACAGAACTGGGATGAGCCTCTGAAGAAGGTGAAAAAGACAGTGGAGGATCGTTTGCGGGCCTTGGAGACCACGGCATCGACCCGCAAGACGCCTGTGGAGTTTTTTGAAAACATGAAGAAGACGGAGTTCTTTGAAAACGTGAAGAAAAATCTCGTGAGTCTTTGTGCACCTTGACACACTGTTGTATTTCCACTAAGAGTTGTCCGCATCGTCTTCTATCTAACCGTCGTTCTAGGACGGGCATCTGACAGGCATATCTTGCGGGATCAGTAAGCAATCAAGAAACCTCCTGGTTGCAACAATTCTGAGTTCTTTAGAGCCTCATCTCTTCCCTGGGGTACAGTACTCTTGAGCGTTGCGCATGCTCTGTGAAGAATTGTTAGAGGTTGCAGGCTGCGAGATTCTTCATCGGGAAAACAGGTTTATAATTTCGTGTTTTTTCTCACTCTTTCATGACGTCTTCCTTGTAGAAATTGCCAAAGGGTCCCGACTTCAGTGCCAACGTTGACAACCACAAGACAGATGTGGCGCCGCTGAATGTTTCGGAGTTGCTCGAGTCTTTGGTGCGCCAATCCCAGCCTCTGTTGGATCATCTTGGAATCAAGAAAGGTACGCGTCTAAGTTCTCTATGAAGCAGCCGCTTGTCGTTCTTGCACTGCAAAGGGTGGAGGATACTACTTGCGTCACCATAAGTATTTTAACATGTGGAGGGAAGTGTGATTTTGTGGAGCTCAGCATACAGCATGCAGTGTAGAGGTCAATTTGGTTATGAGAACCAATCCGTTGAGTCGGTATTGGAGACGGGATTAGGGTGCACAAATATGCCGATGTTTTCGGGTTCTGTGTGTTGACCTTGAGCTGGAATGCGTTGCTGTGCGTGCAGAGGCTACTGAAAGGCTTCGTGAGATGGTGAGGAGCTATAAACGCAGAGACCTGCTGCTCTCCAGCGTTTCCGAAGGAAGTAAACGTGCCCTTGCTGTCAGCAATGAAAAGGAGTTATCTACGGATGGCGATCTGGATTTGAGAATTGCGAGTGTGATTCAAAGCACCGGTTACAACTACAAAGGGGGTCCCTGGATTCAGAATCAGACTCTGCAACAAACCAAGGAGGACTTGTGCAGAAATATTGCGATCGTCACAACCGCAAGCTTACCCTGGATGACAGGAACTGCTGTGAATCCTTTGTTTAGGGCCGCTTACTTGGCCCGATCTGGGGACCAGAACGTGACTTTGTTGGTGCCTTGGTTATGCAAGACAGATCAAGCGATAGTGTACCCGAATCAGATGACCTTCGAATCTCCAACTGAGCAGGAGAATTTTGTGCGAAAGTGGGTGGAAGACCGAGTTGGTTTCAAGTGCGATTTCAAGATAGCATTTTACCCTGGCAAGGTTAGATATGTCTCTGTCCGTTTTTGGAAAAAGTTTTGGGGTTGGAGATTTTCTGCTTTTTTTTTTCAGTTCATGCTACTCTTTGAACTTCTAACTCATTCTTTCTGAGTACGTCTGTTATTAAAGTGGGTAAGGAGTTATCATATCATAATGGTTTGTGTTCTAAACTGTCTTCTCTGGTGGATGCGCAGTTTTCTACAGAGAAACGTAGTATCCTTGCAGCTGGGGACATTTCCCAGTTCATTCCTGATCAGGAAGCTGATATTGCAGTGCTGGAAGAGCCCGAACATTTGACCTGGTATTATCACGGGCGACGCTGGACTGATAAGTTTCAACATGTCGTTGGTGTGGTTCATACAAACTACTTGGAATATGTCAAGCGGGAAAAGAATGGGAGGTTACAGGCTTTCCTTTTAAAGCATGTGAACAACTGGGTGGTTCGCATATACTGCAATAAGGTGAGTGTCATTTTTACAAGCAAATAAAATATTTACTTTTCAAGTCCCGCTTCCAGTTATGCACATACTTAGACAACACTTACATGTAGTTATTAAATCTTATCTGAGACAGGCGTAATGACAATTTTCGACTTCTTGAACTAACAATGACCTCTCTGTGATAGGTCTTGCGCTTGTCAGCTGCAACGCAAAATTTACCGAAATCATCTGTTTGCAATGTTCATGGGGTGAATCCTCAATTTCTGAGCATTGGCAAGAGACTCGCGGAAGTTGTCGACAATGAGCCCAAATTTCCAAAGGGTGCTTACTACCTTGGGAAATTGGTCTGGAGCAAAGGATACAGGGAACTAGTCGATCTTTTATCGCAGAACAGGGATGCTCTGGGCAACATCAATATGGATCTCTTTGGAAATGGGGAAGACTCGGATGCAGTCAGAGCTGAGGCTCAGAAATACGGACTGTCTCTGAATTTTCATCCAGGGAGAGATCACGCTGATGCTGCCCTCCACGGGTATGATCCTTAGCGCTTGAATAACCTTAATGTATTCCGTCTGGAGCTCAGTTTCGTATACACAATTTTACTTGAGTTGGAAAAGACCTTGTTTCTTTGTTTCTGGGTGTTTTGATCATGTGTCTGTTTCTTTTGCAGCTACAAGGTGTTCATCAATCCAAGCATTAGCGATGTGGTATGCACAACAACCGCAGAGGCCCTGGCCATGGGCAAGATTGTGGTCTGCGCATATCACCCTTCTAACGAGTTTTTCTTGTCTTTCCCCAACTGCTACACGTACCGCACTCCTGAAGAGTTCGTCGAGAAAGTGAAGTTGGCGTTAGCATCAGAGCCACAACCTCTGTCGCCAGAGCTTCAGCATCTTTTATCATGGGAGGCTGCAACCGATCGTTTCATGGACTCTGCAGAGATTAACAGTCTACCACCGCGAGGGGCAAGGACGGGCAAGAGGAAGAGACGACTGCCTATCGAAGCAGCGAAGAGAAGAACCATGACCTTATCACTAGCTTTGCCGAAGCAGACGCTGCGCAATATGCTCGACACCGGACTTGCATGTGCGCACTACTTCCTCTCAGGTATTGAAATTGCAAGAAAAGCAGCTGGAGCTTTGCCAGGGACCATGAAGATTGGTGAAGAATACCGCAAGGACTTGGTTCTTCCCCCTCCACCACCTCGAAGGATTGATTATGGTTGGTAGGTGCGAATACCAGTGCATTTGGTATACGTTACTTTTGCAATTTTTGAAGCAAACAGTGGATTACCTGTGCGTCCAATTCGTTCGTATCGCTAGGTCACTTTTTTAGGATGTACAGTACACTATTTAGAAAGTGAAAGACTTGAATGTCACCTATGGACATAAGCTGCAGGTCTTCATGAATTACAGAAAGAAAGAAGAGAAAAAGAAATTGCTTGTAATTGGCTTTGAGTGTACATTAGAAAGAGTAGTAGTCTGCTTCGTGCAGCAACTATGTTCTTACCATTTGTCCAGGCCAACTCTGGACTATTAACCTTGTATATTAAAATTATTTCTAGAACATGTCAAGTCGTGTTCTCGTGTCAATTCACATCTGCTTGTTTTGAAATTTCTGTCCGTCGTTTCTGCATTTTGTTGAAGACCTCTGCTTTCATGTGATCACTTTGAATGGGAAGCACCAAGTGGACACAGGAGCTTGTTGTGAATTTTCTATGCATGCTGTTGGAACTTCTGATTTTGTAATGGTTTTGTTATATAACGCTGCAGCTTCCAGGAATCTCAGAAGGCCACTGAAACGAAAGAGACTTAAAGAAATCCTGAAGCCGACAGAGAACTCTAAAACGCCGCTATGTGCAGCAGCCCTCCCACACAACAACTGAAGAATATTGTTGTCCCGTAAATTTTTGTGACAGGAAATGGGGACCCGTGCGGCTCTGAGGCATGGCAGCCGCCAAGATCCTTTTGTTGCTTTCAATTCCGAATTTACCACTCTACTCGGTAGATTTTGATTTTATTAGTAGACCAGAGTCTGAATTTTATCTGCGGTGCTCACATAGGCCCTTGCAATGTTGACAGAGACGACAATATTCAATCGCCGCAGCTGTGCATCCTTCACTGAGACGTCACAGTTGAGTCGAGGAACAAGTGTATTGGTTTAGGTTTCGTTTCGCTTAAGATTTTGTTGACCCATGGGACGCCACAGGAAGAAGACTGACTCGGAGTGGTCAGACGAGGAGAGCAAGATACCCCAATTTAGTCGCCGAGAATGTAATATCACAGTGCCAGAGATTCCATTGCTATGGAACTTGTGTTTGTGGATCGCGGCGTTTCATCTGCTTCAAGTTGCAGTTTTGTACACGTGGAGGGGTTGCTGTTCTAGTCTGTGGGAAGAGAGCGTGTGTCGTGGTTGCTGGGTCGGGATCGAATTACATTCATGATTGGGGTTAATAAATCATGCCTTCCGGCTTCGTCGGCGACTTGGGATTCTGATCGCCGTATGACCTCAGTCTGGAGGATCGAGGTTTCCCAAGATTTCATCTGTTGTCCTATTGCCTCATGGGTTTTTTAAGCTCGCATTCGCTTGAAGATATTGGCTATGGTTTTCTCCCCGTATTCCACGGTTTGATCGACCTCCCAATTCTTGTAACGTTAGGGGTGCAGATTTTGCAAGTGCTGTTGTGAGTGGTTATGAATTGACGGAAGAGAGCACTACAGTTTTCCATTGACGAAAATGCCATTCTGGGCGTCAAGAACTCTACTGCAAGTGAGCCTTGGTCGCAGTTTGCGAGAATCCACCTGTTCAAGTGTTGTCTATCTCACACTTCTCCTTTTTCAGTAACAATGATGGAGTTAAAATTATTGGTTTAAAATGTACGATCCGAGATTGAATCAATTATACCACCGTTACAAAGCAATCTTTGGAATTAGAGGGAATTTGGAGAACAGTAAAATCCAACCACGGACAGCAAAAGCACTTCATCAGATTTTCGGGTGAGAAATCAAGGTATTCACTTCAGTCGATTTAAAATTCTAGTTTATTTTGGCAACCCCTATATGCCAGTCTCATTTTTCTGGTTCGTATTTACCTCCGCTTACATGCAGAGCGAGTTTGTTTTGACCAGAAGTACTCTCAAGAAGCTAGATGAGCAGAATTAGTCTCAAAGTTTGGAGCGCCAAGACTCATCCTCGGTATCAAGACATTTTAGTCCAACTAGGATCAACAAGGAAGCTGCCCTTATCCCCCATGAAGTCGTTCGACAGCCCCTATCAGTTCCAGTTTGGAGCTTCTTCCAGCCCGATTTCCAGACCCTGACTAGAACTACACTCGCAGCTGGGTGCAGAAATCCTGCAACTCACCATGAATTGAAAACACGTTGGGTTTGAAACGGCAGTTGCATTCTGTAGGCGAACCCTCAGAAGAGACTTCACATGAAACAGAGAGCTTCGATCAGCCAAAACTCAGACGCTATCACCGGATTCTCATTTGGTCGGAATAGTCAACTTCGTTAAATTGACAAGATTCCAGTGACAAAAAGTGTGACGTGTACGTACAAAAAGGTCTAAAATCTAGGACCGGTATGGATTTATGTTTCAGAACACGTGTTTTGAAAGGTGCCAAAGTATTGGAAGATCGCCAATTTAACTGATCGGCCATTGAACAACGTGTGTAAACATTTTCACAGGCTGTGCACAGATCGAATCTGGATTGCCACAACTGGAGGCAGACCAACCGATCGAATGAGCTAGGCGATCGCATGAGCAGCCCTGAACCGGAACCCAATGTCCATTTATTCAGGCAGCATCAATTCTCGTCTTCTAATACTTCGAAACCAGTGTCAGCAATGCAACTTTTTCTAAGAGGTTCAGATCCCAAATGTCTCCGAATTTCAATTCTCCAGCTTATTACTACAAATACGACTCTCGGTTTGGTAGCCCTCGGTCTCCGTGCTTCGGGGATACTACTGATCGACGAAACAAGCTCCATAAGACCATCATTCACCAAGTCATCATCACCAATTGGCAGCAGTAATTTCGAATTTGTGGTTGGACTCAGACCGAGACTTTGAAATCAAGAGATCCATCGAAGAAGAGCCCACTCTAACGAGTTACAACATCAATTCTGATGCCTCACCAAGACTTCAATTCATGATGGAACCGCAGCCCATGCAAGTTAGTGGATCCCCTGTAGGCGTGTCTCCGTTCGCTGCAAGGCTGCCATACTGACCTGGATGTGAGGCAACCAAGCTCTCCAATGAGCTCTTTAATATGCGCAACTTTAAAATTTGCAATGAGAGGAATCATCACTTCGCACTTCAAGAGGACGACGACAAGGAGGAAGACGGTGTTGTGCATGTCGTATTGTTCCAGAGCTTTCAACGAGACTGAAGACCTGCAATTTCATTCATATAATAGGGATCTGGAATCTCTCTGGCGAAGTCTTTCCCATCTTCACACTAAAGACTACTCTGGAAGATTAAACCGGACAAACCACTACCATTCCTACGGAGTTTATTCAGGTGATCCAAGCCTCTTCAAATCATCACAAAAAATTGTTAATCCCAGGTGGATGAGCGTATCACTATGCTTGTGAACCTTCAATAATTTTCACATTCTAAGCCCTTTGGGCCACTGTTAATGAATGAGAATGAAAATGAAAATAAAAATTGGAAAGTCACTACAAAATGGGAAAATCAAGAGTTTATTTGGTTTTATTTTTCATAGATGAAATCACATCTTCCATTAATCTTAATTCAAGATTTGATTCAATTCTTATTATAGATTGTCTTTGAAATCCTCTTCAAGCTTGTCTTTTATTTCTTTTGGAATGACAACAATGCAAGAATTCACGCAATAGAATCATTTGAATTGAGTTGTTTTCTTTGAATTGAGTCCCGCCCTTGCATAAAGAACAAATCATACTTGAGTTGCAAGCTTGAAGGTGGGACCTAAACCTCAATTTAGGATGAAGAGTGTAAGTAAATTTGATAAGATTGCATCCAATTGTGACTTCTAGTCATTTAAAAAAATTGCAAGTCTTTTGATTAAGAACTCACTTTGCAATCTAAAATAAAAGTTAAACTAATGACTAGATAGAAAATGGCCTTTCAACTTTCAAGGTTTTTAGGATAATTCTCATACCTTTTAATAATTGAACAAAAGTTCTTTGCTACAAATCAACATGCATGTTTTGTATATTGGTACTTTAATTCCTAGAGGTTTTTGAGGTTTTCAAGCCCAAAACTACTTCAAAGGACTCAAATCCAAAGCAAGGCTAAAATCTTTATCTATATTTATTCATTAACAAATTCAATTATAGGATCCTTTGATCAAACTTGTTAGTATACACCCTCTTAAAATTTCGAAATAAGATATTTATTTATTGACAAATCCAATTGTAGGATCCTTTGATTAAATTTGGTAGAGTACACCTCCCTAAAATTTCAAAACAAGAAACCTAGCCAATTACAAGATCAATTCACTTGAATTTCAAAAAGAAATATTTTCAATGCTTCCCAAATGGTTAGATTTCATCTTTCAAACTTTTCCAAAAAAATGTGTAAATCCTACAGCTTGTTACTCTCTATAATATGCTGAAGAAATAAGTTGAAAATACATATAAAAAATTTCAAACAAAAAAATTTTCATATTGATGCTTGAAAAAAATAGTATGTAGAAAGAAGAAACATATGATTCAAAATACAAAATTGTTAAGAATTTAATTATCAAATTGAAAAATGACAATTCCAATGGTTGCAATGTTTTAATAAAAAAAATCTACACCTAATATTTTTGTTTTTTTTCTATAATTTTGAAAATTGAGTTAAATAATGGACTTCAAAATTTATCCTAGAGTAGAGATTTCATAACTACCTGCAAACTAAGACTCCTCATAACTTTCATCTCACAAATCAAAATAAAATGATTCAAAGCTTTCTATGTATATAGAAATCTAGAAAATCAATTCCAAATTTTTATTTCTTAATAAAGTGATTTTTATGTAAATTTTTTAAGTTGCCCAAGCTACCCATCAAGCAATGAAAATTATATATCATACAGTAACTTTTAACAATGTAGTCAAAATTTATGAAAATTGTTGAACCTTAAAGTTACTCCTTGGACACATGTTGTATAAAAATTTCAATGAAAAAAATGAAAATTCCATTCATAGAAAGTTGTCCAAAATCATAATGTTGTAAAAAAATGCTATTTGGTCCTTTAGAGGTTAAAACTCATGTTATTCCTTCATCCAAATTTTGAATTAGTTTTTGCTTAATTGCAATAAGAAATGATTATAAATTTTTACAATTTAGTTTTTTTATTGATTGTATACAACTTACTTTGGACCTTTACTCTAGCTATCAACAATTTATACCAAGAAAGGTGATAAGGAGAAGATTATGTTTTGGAATATGGATGAAATGGGAAGGACCAACTCTATGTTAATAATAGAGATTTCTTTTGTTTGGATTGAAGAACGCACCTTTTGAGTTTCAAAGAGTTCTGAATACTTTCTGCCTTGGACTTTGTAAAGTAATACATTGATGACAATATTGTCAATAGTATAGATTAGAAGCAGCATTCATCACAATTGACAAAGAGGTGTTGGTAGATTGAGACTTCATAGGTTAAAACTACATTCAAGTAAATGCAAGCTTTATAATGCAAATGTGGAGTACTTGAGTGACATAATATATTCCAAAGGGTTGGATGTAGTGACTAACAAAGTGAAGTTGATGATGGCTATTCTAACGCCATCATTACTAAGGACAAATTAGTCAAGGACCATTATAATAAGACAATAGAGAAGATAGGATATTGACAAAGTTTTCAAGAAGCTATCAATAACAAAAAAAAGTGTGGATAAATACAATAAGTAGGCAAAATAAGGTATTGACAAAGTTTTTAAGAAGAATGGTGAATAAAAGAAACTTAAAGAGTAGCATGACAAGGTATTGATAGAGTTTGCCTAAAAATGTTGAGTAAGTTATATAGAGAGGTGGTACAAGAGACTACAAGAGAGTGCACAAGGGTTGTTGCAAGAAACACTTTACGTTTGGGGATCAAAAATGCAATTTTTGGCTATAGAACTAGTAGTTTTATACAATACTACCAATACTATATGTCAGTACCGCCTTCGCAAATTTTCACCATTGATTCAAAATGCACTCAAATCTAAATTATTGATTTAATATTTTGTAGTGCTATAGATTGTTGTGGGATACTATAGAAGCCATAGGGAGCAAAAGACAGCAAAAAAAGAATCTATGGACTTTTTCATTTTTAATAATTCAAAAAAAATTTAGGAAAATTTCCATAAAAATCCTTTTTGCTATAAAAGACTATGCTCACATTGTACAAAAAAAGTTCTTGTAGTTTTTTTCCCCTCTTTCTAGCTTTTGTTCAAAGGAAAGTCACTTTGACCCCATGTGTGCAAGTGACAATTGTCGTTTTCATAACATTAGAAGAATTTTGGGGGATCCAGAAGCTTGTTTCGGGCTTGTTCCCTTGCAACTGTTCCCTGCAGCGAGGAGAACGGCTCGCTGTCAAAATGAATTTTTTCATAAAAAAATTTTTTTTTTAAAAAAAAAAAGTCTCCAAATGCAAAAAAAAAATTTGGTCAATGACGTGGCAGGGTCTCAACCATGTCAGACCGCTGCGCCAAACCTGTTTCCTGCATTCGCAGGTTGTGATAACTCACAGGCATCCAAAGGCCCCAAAAATCTTCTAATGAAACTCATTTTCAATCTTTGTAATGTTAGTAGACCTCCTCCTATTCAATTTTTGACTTCAAATTTGCATTTTTGGATCAAAAATTTGACTAAGCTCCCCCAAAATGGCCAAGGTAGATGCCCAATTGGGAGCAAGTTAAAAATAGTAAATTATTTTTAAATTTTTCTTCAAAATTATTCAATGTTTGCAACTACTGCGTGTATCTTCATTCCAAATTTTATGTCAAATGGACAAACAATGCAAAAGTTATGAGCAAAAATACACCCATCCAAGAATATAGGGACAAGAAATAGGACAAGTGTTTCTTTGAATTACCTACATTTAAAAATGTTGGAAGAATTGTACAAGATAGTATTTTGCATAAAGAAAGTAAGAAAAACATTCTTAGCTATAAGACTCCATAACCTGTATTGACAAGATTTGGATTTCCTTCATCTTGCATTTGATATCAGTATGATTTCAAGTTTCTTAAAAAACAACTAGTAGCCTCTAGGAGGCACTACTACTAATCATATGAGGGCACTAGCTAAGTGACTTCAAGCAGTTGCATATCTAAATTGAAAGAGTTGTTTGAAGGTTTCAAGTAGCACAAACAATATTATAGGAGTCCCTTAAGATACTAGGATGATATATCTAGTCTTTAAAGAAAGTTTAACTTCTACAAACTTTGTAGAGATAGGAAGAGTTATTCAACATTATGGAAGGTGTATGTCTTCATTAATTAATCTCAATGTACACATTAAACTTTCTTGTTTTTGAATACATGATTGGTCCTCATTATTTCCTTAAATTATGGCTATGCAAAATGAAATGAAATCGAGTTATAATATTGGGTTGAATTCCAAACAAGTGCAAAGAGAAATGACATAATTTTGAAAATGTGAAGTGAATTTATATAAAGCTTTCTAAATCAGCTATTATAAGAAGCCCTTCATTGAAACCTATTGCAAAATAAAATTTTCTCACACTTGGATAAACATGTTCAATTAGTGCTCATTGTATTGGAATTATTGCATGGTACATAAAATGGAACAAGTGATTTGATCACTAAACATATTCCATTAAAAAAAATGATTTCTTAATTATTTAGGCTCTAATCTTGCATGAAGCAGCATCCTTAGTGGTGAATTGAGGAAAAAATGCATGGGAGTGATCTTGGTTGAAATTGCATGTCTATGGATTCTAAAATGTGCTTAATTTAAATTGTTGAAGTGCAAATTGGGAATATGAGGATTTTGCAGGAATGAAATGTATTGTGATTAGTTACTAGGGCTCCAATTGGCCCATTTTTGGATCCATGTTGGAGTTTTTTATTACGATTTTAGTTTAGGAGGTTGCCCTAACCTCCTAGAGTATGTATTAGGATGAATTTAGAATGTTAGGATACACATTTGGATGCTTTAGGAATGTTGCCCTTCTTTTCTACTTAGTCATTTAATTAAAAAAAATTACCAAAAAATCATTGTTTGGAAGACTCCCTACCGGCTATCCTAAGTTTTTTTGTTGATGCGGTAAAAAATTTTCATAGTTATTACTTACACTTGCCATATAATTATATGTTGGCACATTGATATGATCCCAATATGATGTGCCAATAGATTTTAAGAAGTTTCAATAAAAACTCTATGAGCTCCCATTTTGTCACTTAAGACTCATTAGTTTTTTGGATTTTTTAAATTATTTTGAGTATATTTTATTATACAAAAATCCAAAAAAAAGAGTGTAAAATGAAAATATATATGTTACATGTCATTATAGTATTTGGTTCTAAGTAGAATGTTTCCTATAAACTAAACCCAAATCCTACATGTAAATAGGGTAGAACACCACACACCCCCCCCAGCAAATGTACATATTATAGTTGTTAAGTAGAAATTGCCCAAATTGTCTAAACTTGCCTTGCATGTGACATAATATGGCTAAATTAGTTAGAAAGAACCTATGTGAGAATTTAAATAAATTCCTAAAGAGAGTTTTTAGTTTCTCCATTGTATTGACAAAAAATATAATAGAAACTCCAATTGTTAGCTTGCAGATAAAGAAAATTCAAGATGGATCAACAAAGGGCATTTATGATATAAATACAGTGCTTTTAGGTGGAAATTACACAAGGAATCCATCAGCAAAATTACTTTGTTAAGATTCTTCTATGTGTGAAAGACTCCATGTTTATTGAAAGTTAAAGGAGATAGCAGGATTTGGTTCTTTTTCTTTGAATGTGCAAAGTAAGAATATGATTTTGCACATCTTTTGAGAAGTTCCATAAGAGGTTTCACAAAAAATTCCATAATTTTTTAGTAGTCAAGAAATGTTTTGCCAAACTGTCAATTGCTAAAATTCACAATCAAAAATCTTTGGAAATTACCCTAAATGTAATCAAATCTCACTAAAAATTTGTTTAGCTTTTTTTTTATGCTATTAACATGCTCCAAAAAGTTTCAAGACATTTTGACAGCCAAAATTCTCCAAATTGGCAAGGTCCTCCAAGATCAACAAATTTGACAAATATAATGGAGTTGATTGGCATTCCAAAAGCATACAAAGTTGGAATGGGGCCTGAATTAGATGTTTTTTTATTCCTTCACATTTACTTAAGAACTTAGGCTAGTTACTTTCCATAGAAAAGTCAACCTCCAAAAGTTGAATTTTTAATCTTTTTGGATTTTAAGTTGGTACTAGCTTCCGATGAATTTTTAGTGTAAACAAAAAGAGTGGGAACTATCCTCAAATTAAAAATATCCTTTTAAAGCTAGTGACACAATCTATTTGTGATTTGGAGTCTTTCTCTAAAAGTTAGAGTTTAGAACCAATGTAGAAAGTCAAAAATTGAAGATTAGGATGAAAATCTCAAATAATAAGATTACCTTGTAAGAAAAGAGGGAGGGGGGGAGTGCCCTTAGAAAAAAATAAAAGGGCACTCATCTCTTCTCATTTTATCCCTTCTAACCATTTTTTTGGCTTTGTAACACATTGGTTCATGTAGTTGAACTTTTAGGCCAAATGTTTTGGGGGCAAAGGTATAGATGTATGTTTTTGAAGCATTTCCACAAGCTCCATTTAGTTGCATTTCTACAAGCTTTGAAGGACTTAGATGTCCTTCAAACATTACTAACTTGTATTTGGGCTTTGCTTAAATTATTTATTAACTTGTTTATGTTTGTGCAAGTTTCTTGAGCTCTTATGGGAGTTTAGGAGTTTTTGTTATTTGTAATAACCCTAGAAAAAAGCCCCTCCATACCTTGGCAATGATGCTTAGGAGGCCTTCTAGTTTATGTTTGTGAGTTTATACACTACTAAGTGGGAATTCTTTAATTGAAATATCCCCTAAAGTTTGTGTTTTGGTTATACTAACTAACTAACTTGTTTTTGCAATGATTTCTTGTACTAACAAGTGGTTGTCCTACCCCATGTACTCTAATGTATCTATATGTGATTATTGATTAACATCCAAGTTGACTTTGTTGAATTTGTCTTGTATATTGATGATTTTGTCAAATACGGCAAAACTTTCGCTTTGAGTATTTAAGAGTTGATAGAATTTAGTGTGTTTTCAAAAATTCTTGCAAAGCCTTGAACTTATAAAGTTTTAGGAAATCCCCCCAAAATAAAGTGTTTTGCCATCTCACCAAGTTTAGTTCCAAAATGCTAGTTTTGGAAATCCAAGTTTTAGTATCCAAAAGATTGACGTGTCAAAAGTCCTAGCCTAATCCCCCAAATTGGTGTCATAGTATTTACAAAATACTCCATTTTAGAAGTGACTCTTGGTGTTCCAAAAATCCCCCTTAAAAGGAAAATTTCATGTAGGGAAATATTCCCAACTCATACGAGAAACCCGAAGGCCAAAATTTCAAAATTTGGTCTAAGCAGCCGAACTAGCTAACTGGCCTGGGGGGATCAGCAAGCAACAACTGCCAGACACCTGGAGTCCGTCCAGTAAGGGCCCGACACGTGGCGGCTTCTAATTGGTGTGTGTGTGTGTTATGTACTGACTGCTTGCTTATTGACTGTTGTATATTGGACTGATGGCTAGTTCGACTGGAGCCTTCCCGAACGCTAGTTTTGGTTTTGGGAAGTTGGGCCTTCATGAAACTACTCTTAGTTTTGGGAAACTATTTGAGTCTTTTCAAAGTTGGATTTTTGTCTTTCGAATTTGGTCCTAAAAAACAATAAAACACATACAAAAGACATCAACAAAAATTGAATAGGATTAGGTGAAAGACAAAAGGAAAAATAGAATAGTATATGAATAGAAGTAGAATTGAAATTAGAATAGCATAGAATAAACCAACAAAATGGGAAAATAGCCAAGAAAATATTGCAAAAAATACAAGTAGTAAAGAAACACTTGTTGATAGAAATTAGAAAAGGAGAAGTTTAGGTGTAGAAGAATGATGTAATGAAAACTGATAGAATAATATAGGAATTTGGTGTTTGTATATTAGAAATTGATAGAGAATAGGTGGAAATGTAGTGGGAGCAATTTAAACCATTAGAAGATAGATTAGGATAAGAGTTTCAAAGGTCAATTATTTTCTCAAAGGTTGCATCAATTATTTTATTTCCAACAAAGTCAATCTTTGGAATATAAATAATTGAACTTGAATAGTGTGGAAGGGAAAGGAGTGTGGAAGAAAAGGGAAGGTAGGAAAGGAAAGATGGGATTTAGGTGAAAGAACGATTAGAACCCTTTGAAATTTTGTACTAAGATTCAAACAATTTAGCAATAAGAAAGGGAATTACAATCAAACAAGATGGTGCCAGAGAAAAGATTCAAAGGAGTATTTTCCCACTTAATAAATGAAGCAAGATCTAAGGTATGTCATTAAACTCCAACCCTTTTTTTAATTTATCTTAATTAACAAGTTTTAAGTAGGACCAAGGCCTAAGGTTAAGTCAAACCATTATGATGGAGAGTCAAGTTCGGTTTGAATTTGAAATATGATAGTAGAAGGTGAGAGGTTTCCAAAAATATAAAATTCATAGAAAATAGACTTAAACAAGTAAGTTAGATTGGATGAAAATTAGTCAATTTCATCCAAAAGGAACAAGAATAGAAATCTAAATCTAAATAAAAATCTACAGGTCAATAGTAGAGGCAAGAATTGATTTTAAATTATAGATTGGTAGAAAATAGCATATGAAGTTTTGAAGTACCAATTAGCAGTCAAACTTTATCTACTCATAGCTTTCACTAGGAAAGTCTAAGTCTCAAGTTCTTTAGCAATATGGATAGGCAATTCTAGACTCTACAAGAAATCAAATACCAAAGTCTAAATTTATAGATTAGCAAAAGAAGTCCCAAGCTTTAAGAACAAAATAGGATGTTGGATGGAATCTTTTGAAGACAACCAAGTAGTGATTTTAGATTATCATCTTATAGGTTAGCTTTCAAGGAATCCAAAACAAATTTTATTTTGAAAAATCAACTTAGACTTCAATAGTTATTGAAGGATGAAATTTAGTTTAAGAAATGGATGAAGCCAGTTGAAAATCATTCATCCAAGTCCAAACTTGGAACTTAAATTGTAGTTAAAAATTTGAGGTTAGAGTCTAAAATTAAAGATAATTTGAAATATGAAAGGGCTCTAAAAAGGTCGATGAAGTTTAGGTAGTTTAGGAAAGGCTAAACTTCATCCAGCCATAACTCTTTGTAGGAATATTCAAATTTCATGAGTTTTATATTTTGAAAAATTGCATGATCTGATCTACAATTTAGAAGTGATAAATTCAGACTATAATTATTTTTATTCGAAACCATAGCTATCTAAGGAATTAAGGTTGTTTAGATTAGTTTTGCCATTAGGTTAGTCTTGGTGATTTCTTTGTGAATTTGTACAACTTTAGGAACTTAGAAAAGATCGATTGCTTGGAAGTTGAAAGGCACAATGGACCAACATTAAGCATCTATTAGGACAAAGATCAACCATAAACACAAGAACCTAGTGGTTTTTGTGTATTTATCAAGGGTGAGTAAATAAACGCTCACAAACTTGCATGCTTATCAACTCTTGGATTAATGCCTACCTTTATCTTAGTACTCCTCTTGTTTTTAAAATTGATTTGGTAAAAATATATCTTGAAACTAGGGAGCTCAACAATGGTAAAATGTCACTAAGACTAAGATATTATAAAAGTCCAAGATGCTATAGAATGAATATTTTTCTCAAGAAATGCCTATAAAAACCTATGAAAATGTCAATTCATAACACTTTGTTTGTTCTAAGCTAAGCTAACTGACACTAATATCATTGATATATGGACAATTATGCAAATAAGTATCCAAATTTGAGCATAGAGATAATATTTTTGTCAGTGAATCCTAGGGATAAAAATTGATCGCTTCAATATTTTTTGGTTGGAACCAAATGTAGTAATTAAAATATCTAAAAGAATTGAATGAAACTATAGAAATCTTTTGTTTTATTTCCAAAAGCAAAAATAGATTATAGGCTAGAATAGGACATTAAAGGACCTGCCAAATAGGCAGGTTTATGAGTTTAGGATTCAAGACAATTCTATGACGAGTCAAAAGAACAAAACCATTGTATACAAAAAAAAAATGCTCCCATGTAAGTGTCTATATTATTATAATTTTTAAAACTTACAATAATAATACCATAGCTTCCTAGAAGCTTGGGCAACTTTTTGGCTAATAATTAATTAAAATATTGAAAAAAATTAGACAATCCAATAAACAACATATCAAAATATAATCAAAATAAGCAGACAATTTTAAAATATAATTAGAATAAATAATAATCAATTGGATCTTAGAACAATCTAAAGATGTAAGGGACATATATTAAAAAAAAATTCATATTATATAAATTTTCCTGTTCATTTATGATTTAGTTAGCATCAAATTTTAAGCCAAAATTCAATATCAAACTATTTCAAGAGAGTTTTATTGAATGCCTAAATATTTGCAATGCAATTTTTTTTAAGGTTTTACAAAATAGTATAACTTATGTTTATATTAAAGTTTTTAGAAGTGAATTTATACATTTGTGATTTTATAAGGATTCATCACAAAACTTACTTCAAAATTATCATTTAAGTAATAATTTCATTATATACTCACCATGAGCATGAAGTCAAAGTTTCAAAGTCATTGGAATACTCGTGTTGTGAAAATATTCTAATCACTCTATTGTTGCTCTGGGACATGCTTTCTACTAGTAGTACTTGATAGCCCTTAGTTATACTCCTAGCAATCAAACAAGATGTTTTTGACAATTAGTTTTCACCCCAAAAGCTCCCAAATTGCCATTTCTAGTACAAGTATCACATTGTAGAAAAAAATCAATTTTGGACATATGTAACTATAGGATCTTTTAGTACGCTAGTATAAAAAGATGTGGAAAAAATTTCAGAAATTTTCATACTGTAGATTGCAAGATATTAGCGTTTGAATTGACAAAATTTTATTTTTAGGCCTTGCATAAAACCAATCAACTACACTTCACAAGTTCACATGTGTATGAAAAAATATCCAAAATGGTGGTGCTTCTTTGGATTCATTCATCAAGTCAAGTTGGCTACATGCTTGAAAGAGTTCAAATCATTTGAAATTGTACAACATATAGGAATAAAATAGTGAGTAACATTAGAAAAGATTTGAAGGCAACAACAATCCATTTCAAGCTTGTTTCCTTTGTTGTTCCTCGTGCACTGAAAGAACAATTGGCTATAAGAAAAAAAATATTCAAAAAATTCATTGATTGATTCTTAAAATGCAAAAAAAATAATGATGTGGCACTCTCTCAACCATGTTAAACTACATTGATGGCAATATTTCCAACATTTTCAAGGTTTGGAAACCCGTATTGTTGTTAAGGCCTCAAATCTCATGTAATGAAAAAAGTAGAAAATTATTCAAAATACTAAAATTGTTAAGAATTTAGTTATCAAGTTGAAAAACTCCTATCCCAATGGTTGCAATTTTTTAATAAAAAATCTTGAAAATTGAATTAACCCCTAAAGGTTGGAGATTATAATTTCACCAAAAACGCTCCAAAACTGCCATTTCTGATACAAGCACCAAAGTTTAGATGAAAAACATTTTTGGACACATGTAACCATAGGATCTTGTAGTAAACTAATTAGAAAAAAATTTGGGAAAAATTTAAGAATTTTCCACCTTGTAGATTGCAAGATATTAGTATTTCAAGTGACAAAAATCAATTTGGGGGCCCTATAAAAATACAAGCAGCTACACTTCACAAGATCACATTTGTATGAATTTTTTTTCCAAAATTGTGGTTACTCTTTGGACTCATTCTTCAAGTCAAGTTGTCTACATGCTCGAAAAAATTTAGATCATTTGGAATTGCACAACATATAGGAAAAAAATAATAAGTTGAAAAAAGTAGAGAACCATTCAAAACACTAAATTGTTGAGAATTTAACTAGAAAATTGAAAAATTCCAATTTGAATGATGGTAATGTACTAATAAACAATCTACATCATATGTTTTTATTTTTTTCAAAAAATATTAAAAATTAATTTAAATAAAGGAATCCAAAGTTTATTTTCAAGTATGGAATCCCTAACTACTCGCAAACTAGAACACTCATAACTTTCATACCATAAATCGAAATAGAATGATTCAAAGCTTTTGACATATATATATATATATATATATATATATATATATATATATATATAAATGTAGAAAGCCAATTTCAAATTTTTATTTTTGAAAAACGTGATTTTTAAATTGATTTTTTGGTTGCCCGTCGAGTATTGAAAATTACATATCATGCAATAACTTTTGAACTATGTAGTCAAAAGTTATGA
The DNA here is from genome assembly GCA_963969395.1 of Pseudoscleropodium purum. NCBI lineage: Eukaryota > Viridiplantae > Streptophyta > Bryopsida > Hypnales > Brachytheciaceae > Pseudoscleropodium > Pseudoscleropodium purum. The sequence goes on from OZ017795.1 coordinate 33,998,642, forward strand.
AACTTCTTGGGCCTTAAAGCTACTCCTCAGGCACATGTTTTATGAAAATTTCAACCAAAAAAAAAAGAAAATTCCATTGGTAGTGAGTTGCCCAAAATTGCCATGTTGCCAAAAAAACATAGTTTTGACCTTTAGGGGTTAAAAAAAGGACTTCAAAGTTTATCCTAGAATACAAATTTTATAACTACTACAAACTAAAACTTCTCATAACTTTCATATCATTAATTGAAATGGAATGATTCAAATCTTTCTATGTATATATAAATCTAAAAAATCAATTCTATGTTTTTATTTCTTAAAAAAGTGATTTAAGAAGAATTTTTTTGAGTTGCTTGGGTTACATGTTGAGCAATGAAATTACATATCATACAATAATTTTTTAACAATGTAGTCAAAATTTATGAAAATTATTGGGCCTTAAAGCTACTCCTTGGGCACATATTGTGTATTTTGTCAAAAAAGTGCCGTTTGGTCCTTTAGAGGTTAACATAGATGATTCAAACAAGGGGCACGTTTCTATAATGAGCAAGTAGGCTTGTACAAGAAGGTGATGTCAAAGCTTTGGAGGACCTTTCTGTTTCACATCATAGAGATACCTTGTGGTATTTCACTATTTTCAAAGAGGCTATAAGGCTTCAATACATTGTTTTCTACCAAGGAATTATGTCTACTTGTAGCCCTGCTCGTGGTAGATGATGACCATGATATTTCTTGTGATAGTAGGACATATTTTTCTATGGATGTATGAGGTGCTTTAGTAGGGAGTATAACTATTGGACGGTCTTGATGGTAAGAAGGACCACATCTATAGGTGTGTATCAACTTTGTCACTTGCTATACTTGCTTTGATGGTCAAATTTATACTAGTCAATCTTGTGTTTAGTTGGATTGAAATGTGTGTTGTATGGAAGTGTCAAGGGTGCCATAATTATCATTTTGTGTGATGTTTATTCTATGGGGCAACATTGACAATATTTAAGCAGGCCACTATAAGAGGTTTCATGTCACTCAATGGTACTGTCTATGTTGTATCTTGGAAGGTGGTTAGTCATCATTATTTTATTTGGAGTTTTCACAATTACTAGATGATTGAATCTCTCATAGAAAGGGTATTTTTCACCATTATGAAAAATGATCCAAATTTCTACTAAAAAAATCATTAATGAGTGATGCATATAATCTAAATTTTTGCTAAAAACTTCATTAATTTTATTCATTTTTGGCTTCACAATAGGTAATAAAACTTCTATCAATTGTACTTCAAATTATCCCATATTATTTGAAGGATAGTTAGTAAGTGTGTATTTTCTATTAGGTCAACCTATTCATTTCTTTTTCTAATTAATTCATTAATGGATTATCACATTAACTTCACCATCAAAAGTTCACATTGATTGATGTAAGATGCAATCATTTGATATTTGTTGAAACAAATTCCTAAATACTTAAATAACAATTTGAATTTGTATCACATATATTTTAAAATACTTAATAACAACATAATTAATGAACTTGTGAACATACAATTAAATTTTATTATATCAATTCTATATAACAAAAGTCATTGAATAGATTTTTAAGTTTTAATTTTGATCACTTTGACATTAATGAAATATATTAGTATAATCTAAAAAATAAAATCAATAAACATTCGTGAAGAAAATATTATATAAACTTCACAAAATAATGTAAATATAGGATACATCACAAATGTATTCATATTGTACAATTGTATACAAAGAGAGAAAAATATAAAGAGAATTGCAAACATAAATTCAATAGGACAATATGTTGAATTTATATATTTAAAGATATAAAATAGAAGCTTGACATCCAAAAACTATCTAAATAAATCAATGAAGTAATATAAATAATCCTATACTATTGATTTTCAAGCAACTAATTATATAATTATCTTGCAATAAACTATTTTCTAATACATTTGCATACAATTGGTACTCTTTGAAAAGAAAAATTAGTAATGTTTATAGCTATCTTAAAAATAAATATTCTCATAGACTAATTCATTTGTTCTAAATAATAAAAGTAGAAACATCTATCTTCATTTCTTGGACTTGTTGAATTCTTTATATACCAATAGATGTATCCCACTCCCATAATATGGTCCGTATGGCAAAATTTGATATCTTCTTGGCTAGATCATTCCTAATTGAAATTGATGTCAATAGCCTCATGAAGGAAAGAAAAATGATTATAAAACATATTGATACACCTAAGCTTGTAGAAATCACCACAATAGTTTTGTATCGCCAATTTTTGTTTGGAATAATGGCCATATTTGTTGCACTAAATGCAGATATCATAAATATGATAGATCCAAATAAGAAGAGCACTGCAACTTGAATACATTTGCAAGCAATGCGCCCTTCTTGTAAATGTCATTCACGTGGTATTGGCCATGATGGAAGCATTGCAAATACAGTGCTAGCAATTGCAAAATAAAAGGATAAACTATTACAAAAGAGAAATACTTCGACTGAAGTATGATTCACGTGGCTATATCCGTCTAGCCATGTTGGAAATCCATCATTTACTAATCCTAGGGGAGGTTGCAAGGGCCCCACAAATGATATAGCTACCACCAATGCTGCAGTTATAGAGATTGAATTTGCTGTAGTGATAAGGTCAATTTTATTGTCTTCTGGTTTTTTTGCATTCATTAGCCACCATGATTGTACATTCTCTGAACATGATGAATGCAAGTTTGGTGCAACCCCATTTTTGTTTTTTTGCTCCACATCTAGCCCTGATTGCATCAATATATCAATGCAAGTGATAATATCAAGATCACTAGGCTTCCTTGATTTAGGGGGCTTTGAAGTGAAATGGGACACTGTAACATAGTCATGAAGATTAGCATAGACTTGTGACGGTCCATGTGCATGCATGGCTGCATAATGTAGAGCTGTATTTTCATCTTTGTCATTTATTAATATATCCATCTTTCTAGAAATCAACAAAGCCTTCATAGCTGAAGGATGAAACTGAGATGCTACAAGATGTAATGCTGGAATCATATTGTGCTCTTCAATAACACTTTCTTTTCCATTCTTGAGTCCAGGATCATATAAGCGTGGATCCTGACACAATTTGGAAGAAAATACAAATGACAACGTCATTGTCTTGATGATTTTCAAATTTTTTTCACAGTTGTTTGCATTAGTTTAGACTTACAATAGCTTATCTACAATTTCATTCTAAACAAAGAATACATTGAATATTGATCTACATTAGAAGGTGAAAATATAGATCACAATGGGACAAATACACAAGTAGACGCACTCATAATTGACACTAATGGCAACTATACATATTAAATATTATAAAATACATAAACTATTTTTGTTGGATCTTTTTAGTATGTGAAAGAAGATTTTAATATACTAAGCATGCATTATTTAGACACTATATGAATGAGTTATGATATTTTAAAGAATTGACCTAGGTATACCAATAATCAATAGTTTGGAACATATTCAAAATACCTATTAGTCTATTCAATGTCTTCAAATAAATAAATCATAGAAAATACATTTTCTTAAATTTTGGAACACTAAACTTTAAACAATAATAAAGACTATTAAGCATTATTCAAGTTATTGTTCATTCTTTGCCAAGACATATTTCAAACTATATATCATGTGAAGGCAACTTGACAATTATCATTCATCTTATCTAATGTCCATCATTTTTATAAAGAATTTATGTTTTTGTCCATGTTTATTTTCCATATGGTTATGTTTTCACTAATAAAGAATGAAATGTATCACAAATCAATTTTGAGTTTCCAAAAAGATTTTTTATAAACATAATATAATGAATTAGAAAGTAGAACTACATACCTTCAAAAGTACTTGCAAGATTTTCTCATGCCCCATGTATGCTGCCAATTGAAATGGAGTCCATTCACAAATGTATTTATCCTTCAAAGTCTCGTCCATGAATTGGACCTTCCGTTTACAAATGGCATTGACATCAAGTCCTCGTCTTTTAGGAACTTTCAAGAGAACCTCGACCACTTCGACATGGTTATGGATTACTGCTAGATGAAGTGGTGTCACATCACCAACCTCATCAATATTGAAATTTGTGATTTTTTTAATTTTCCATTGTAATTGGTTTCCATTTGTTGCATTGAGATTTATTTGGTTTTGGTTTGTCAATATAGTGACTATATCCACAAATCCTTGAGCAACTGCCCAATGCAAAGGAGTCCTCCCACTAAAATCAAGAATGTTCAAGTGGTTAGGAAATTGAACCACCAACATCTTCAATAAGGGTATGATATCTTTCATCCATTCATATGTATAGACATGCAATGGAGATCGGCCAAATTTATCTCGAACATTGAGGAGTGGTTGGAGAAAACAAAAATATCCATTCTTGAAAACATACTTTACAAAGTCCCAAGCCTTTTGCTGGTGGTAATTCCTATCTCTTAAAGCATCATGTAGGCAATACACAAAGTCTATGTTCTCCTCTTGCAACCACTCTCGTATAGATAATTGCCTAGCTCCCCCACGAATTGACCGAGGAGCTTGTGCATCTAGTATAGGAGATGCCTCGTCACGTATTTTCATTTCCTCATTTTCAGAGCATTGAAAGAGATTGGGACCACCATCAAACAAAACTTCAAGATCAGTTTTCTTGGACTCTAGAATCTTTTCAAAATAAGAAAGAATCTCTTCATTGCCAATCAAAGCAACCATGTCAGCAGCAGAAAGCCCGAAAAGATCAACTTTCAGCATAAAATTTTGAGTGTCCATTTCCAAATCTCTACCAGCAGATGGTCTTTCTTCCTTCAATTTCTCCAACAAGAGGCAAATCAAAGTCTGGGAGCTCTCCAAAACAGCCACATGCAGTGCTGATCTTAAGAAATCTGTACTGACTGTTTGTAAGAACAGTTGAGCAGGAAAGCGTTTGACCATTTGTAAAAGTCTGCTAGTTTCATGATCTTGTAAGCATTTTTGAAATTTCTCCACCTCTTCTTGTGGTATTGTGTGCATCCCTTGCACACTCCCATCCTCCTGGGGTGTCATCCTGAGACGTACACTTGGAGTATCACTTGGGGGCCTTAACAATCTTGAAAATCAAGAGGCTAGTTTGTCAATTGGAGAATCTCGACTCCAAGGCTCTGTTGCAGAACAATTGAACAGGCAACATCATTCCTCCTTTGATCATGGAACAAATTGATGGTAGGGTAGCCAACCCATTTCCAACCACTTAAGCAATTATGCATATTTGGAGTGTGGGTTTTTTGAATTCGTAATTTTTTCCATGTACAAAAATAGAGTTTGGAAGGATTTTGTATTTTTCTACAATTTTATTACAGAAAACGTAATTACTACAAATTTTTTAGTGGAAGATTCTCTTTAACCTATAATGGTGATATAGACTATTCTCTTTCTAACTATAGACTAATCATTGCAAAATCAACCAAGGACTGATTGCAATATTGTGTCTTGTAGCCAATAGTAATGCACCACAACTGAGTTGGGAACTGTGCCATAATTAATCATTGCTCATCTCCTACTAATCAAAAAGAAAATAATCTATATCACGAGAATGGGGAGGGGGTGATCAAAAATGGGTAGGCTACTATATGTGCATCATTAAGAATGGAGGGAATTTGAATTCTTTAAGTACAAGTGAATGAATTTGACACTAGTGAATATGGTTCCAACATCATTTCCATTAAATTGCAAGTATTCTGCTACTTTTGCAATTTTTAGGTTAAGCAATCCAAAGTAAAAATCTATGCTTATCCATATTTTAAGAGCTTTGCATAGATGTATTTCACAAATTTTGGCACCAAAATTGCACCAATTCAAAGCTTAGTACAAGACAATCTCTCTATGGAAAACAAGTGTTATTAACTTTCAAAGCTTAGTATGGGCCATTACTTTGTGAGACACAAGTTTCCACAAGAAGAAATCTATTATATTTAGTGCATGACATAGTAAGTGCAAAGTGTCCTAATCCATTGTTACAATTCCATCCATTTGGATGGTCATGTATCCATCCTAGTAATGTATAGTTGTAGATATTTTCATCCAAATTTTTTGTACTCATGAATTTATACTTTAGTTTCTAAAAAATAAAATAAAATATCACTACTAGAATGCTAGCTTCAATTCAGCTAATGTTAAATTGAACTCTATTGATTTGGACATTTTGTGCTATTGAAATGGCACTAATTGGAAAAGTTTAACCACCAATGGTTGAATGACATGTGTACCCCATCAATTTTTCATGTATGTTTTTTTAGAAAGTTATAGTTTCTCACCATCCCCCAAAAGATGCAGTTATTGCCTTTATTTTTATTAAATCTCAATATAGGAATTCCTTCAATTTTCCATCAAAAAATTTCTTGATCATAGTTGGAAAAATAATAGATTGGTATTAGTAGAATTAAATATTTGTGATTGCATTAAACTTTGGACTTTATTTTGGTTATATTTTGACTAACAATGGATGGTTTTGTTTTTTGACAACGTGGTCTTTTAATTCTTGTTGACTTTAGCAATTTCTCTTGTTCATTTTTTTTTACTTTCTTTAAAAGAATTATTTTTTGCCAACCCTACCCTAAAGGCATGTATGACATTGAAATAAAAAAATCTTATAACTTTTGCTATACATATTAGAATGACATGAATGAAAGCTTCACGTGTAGAATATGCTGATTTGAAGAAATCCTAAAAAATCAAGAAATATTCCAAAAAACGAAAGTCTATTGAGCTTGCCAAATTCTTAAAATAAAACAAAACGTGTCAACTACTTAATTAGTCCTCCAAAGATTAACTAAGATTTAATGAAAACAAGAGTGAAGGTGACAACCCATTTCTAACTACTTAAGCAATTTCACATAACTGAATGACAAGTTTCTCCAGTGGGTAAATTTTCACATGTGTATAAATAATAGATAGCAAGAGGTTTCCATAGTTTTGTTTATTTCTTTTTTACAAAACATAATTAGCATAAAATTTTGAGCAGAAGAAGGATTTTCTCCTATTTTGGTAATATAGACCTTCCTTTTGGGGACCAAGGGTTGGCTACAATATTGAGAGTTTTGTAGTCAATCACAACGCGCCACAACCGCGTTGGGAACTGTATTATAATTAGTCATTATTCATCACTACATTACCCAAATGGGGCATTGTTCGAGAAATCAATAGATTGCCTTCCATATATACTACAAGTTTATACATGCTCATTTTTTTGTTGCAAACATTAATGCATACAGTAATCATAAACATATGCGATTGGAGTTCTTCTCTTTATACAAGTACTAACACATATCCTAATGGCTTGTTTTTTTTTGTTTGAAATCAAACAATTAGTAACTTAAGGTGGATTTATACTAGGTTCCAAGTCCAAAAAACTTTGAAATTGAGCAATCCTATTGGTTAAGAGGTGGAAATTGAACCCAAAGTATTTATACTAGGGTACAATCCGAAATTTGCTCAAATGACATGGTGCCCATGTGGCACAAATTTGGAGGGAAATTTCTGGACCTAGACTTGGTTTCAAGGGCCTCAAAGGAGAGTACCAATTTGTAGAACCAATTTCCTATCGTTAGTCCAATTCACATTAGATACAATTCTAGCTTGAACAAGGCTATGAGTTACTATTGCTGAAAATTAATAAATTTAATAAATATAAAAAATCAAATCAAATATTTTTAATTATTATTATGATTATGAAATAATATTAAATCTGATGTGGACCTCATGTAGTAGTCTCCTAGGCACATCAAATTGGAAATTATTATTTTAATTAATAATTTATTCAAATAATATTTGAATAAGTAATAAAATTTTGATAGTATGGTTAATAGTTTAAAAAAACAATATTCTTATTGAAATATATTATTTAATTATATATGTATATTTTTAAAATACCAAATTAGAACTTAATTTTTCCTTAGTTTTTTTATTAAAATTATATTATTTTTATATTATTTTTAAAAATTAAAAGTTTTTAACAGTATTATTTTCTTTAAATTTAAAAAAAATAATTTTAAATATTTTTTACAAACATCAAATTGGACCCAAGTGTTTTACACATGGGTTCAGGTCGAATTTCCAACAAATTTTGTTAATGAGCTACTTGGATCCAATCAGGAGTTTTTTGAATCCAAAATGGGAGTTTTCTGGACCCATGAACTCTTGATCTTGGACTGTAATGTAAATCTGCCCTTACAGTCCAAACTCAGTAGCACAAATAAAGACAAATGTGCTGAAATAAGACCAGTAACTCATATGTGCAGGCAGAAGCAAGCGCTATGACAAGTACAGTATACAATCAGTCCTATAATTAGTCCTGTAGGAGTTTATTGTGATTTAATGAAAATAAGGCTACTATGTACAAATTCATCATTCAAGCTCATCTTATTACTTGCAAACAGTAGTCCAGACGACAATCATAAACTGAATACAAGATTGGAGTTCTTCTCTCTCTCCATGGGACAATCCAGCTCCGACACAGATCCTAAATGGCCTGCTATTTCTTGATTCAAATCAAATAGTCCATACAGTTCAAACTCAGGAGAACCGAAATGTGCCGATTGAAATGAGTTCAGACCCGTACCTCATGTGGCAGTCACAAGACAAGCGCTGTGATAAATATACACAACTCGGAAGAGGTGAGAGCTTCCTCAGCAACTATAACAACAAACTTGAGCTTCGCATGCACAACATGCAAGTCTCCACTTGAGACTCGATTATCCTTCAATTCGCCTTCTTCATGCAAATCAACTGCCTCTGCAAATACACTGTTGCTCCCAGCACTGTCCACACGCCCAAACCTGAAGAACAACACTGTAAGCAACTTGTTGCTTGGACAACAACCAGCGCTCGGAATTGTAAAGTGAAGTGTGGCTAGACTACAAGTGCTTTACATTGAACAGAAGGGCAAATGGAATGGTACTCCGTACTTGCTAGTGGGCCTCAGACTGGACGGTGGAGACGTGGAGTGAGTTCTCAAAAAGGAGGGACCAGCAAGCATGTTCACCAGGATGGGGGAAAACCTACTCCCTCCAATGTATTGGAATATGAGTAGTTGTACGTACTGGTAGGATGTATTGCTGGAAAATAATCATGTGAATTGAACCACTGAGCAAAACTTAAATTTAAAAAAAAATCCGACTGTAGACACTATTTTGAGCATCTTCTTTGACTTTGGCATGATTTTCTTTTCTATGTATTCATCTCCTTGTTTGGGATCCCTGCAATACTTCAACTTGGTTTACTATTGTAGCAGGGCATGTGTCCAAACTCGATCAGCAGTGAATTTTCCGAACTCAACCAAAATTTTCTACTCAACTGCCAGCAGGGCAGACCTATACAATCATGTACCAACGTATGTTGAGGGTTAAAAGTGTCAAATAAGGGTGGCTAACTTTAGCTTGGGAAATTTGAATCTTAATTAAGGGGTAGTGGGTCCATAAATTGACCATTTAAGGGCTGGAACTGATTTTGGGGAAGGGTAACTTCTTGAAATATTTTGCAGTAAATTTTCCATGATAAACAAGTGGAATTGACATCTAACCCAAGTCATGTTATATTTTCCGGAGCTTTGTAGAATTAGTTATGAAATTTTGAGGTGAATATGGCATAGGGCTCTAAAAGCTTCCACTTCCTAAAATGTACACTATTTACACATTGTTGAAGGCTACAAGAACCAACATGTACATGCAGTGTACATTTGTGGAGGTGGGTGCTTTTTGAACCTCCTACTTATACCTCCCTGAAACTGATGCAAGCAAATGGACTAACATAGAAAGAGAGACGTACTGAATTTATGCCATATTCTGGCTTTCACCAACGGGAGCTCACAAGCATGAAGCATGTGGGCCGAGGCTTTGAGACGCAACCTGGTGGCCACTGTGCAGCACGTACTCTCAACTAGTATAGGTGGTTGATCAAACTCCAGCGTAACAGTCCTTTCAGTCCTCGGACTGTCTGACTCGTCCTTGCAATTGCAATTATATGGACTGTCCATTTCTTCACTCTGACACACAAAATGAGACACTCCGTAGAATAGGTAATGTCCTTTCCCTCCTTGGGGTTTTTTGCTACTAGAAGCAGAAAGATGACTCAAATTTTGATAACTGGATCTAAAGTCTCAAGGTCTTTTTTCCATCAAAAAAACACTCAATACTGTCATTCTATTGCAGAGAGCAATTTCTATTCATTTTTAATTTATTTTTTGAATATCTAACTTGATAGGATCTTGTAAAAATATGTGGAAGAAATTTTAGAAACTTTGAACCGTAGATTGCAAGATATTTGCATTTAAAGTGAAGAAATTAAAAATATATGCACCTTGCTTGACTATATTAATTGGCTTTGAATCTTTATAACTCAAAATTTTTGCACTTCTTATTTTGAATTTCTTGTTTCTTATTTGGAAGAATTGAGTTGAGAATCTAGGATAAAATAAAATAACATTTAATCTTCACTCATTAAAAAATTGTTGAGTAGAAGTAGGCTCAAGATTGAAGGAAAAACTAAATTATTTATAGCTCTAAGATGGAAGTGAAAGACGCTAATCTCAATGGTGAGATTGTTCTAGCAAGAGATTTTAACCTTGTAAATTTTTTTAAAAAAAAATTGTAAAACTTGAATTTATAAATGAATCCTACAAGTTATTTCTTCAAAAAAAATCTTTGATTGCTCCAAAAATAAGATTGTTTATAATTTCACATCCAAAAGAAACGAATCAGGGTATAAGCACACTATGCCCCCCTAAGAAGTATGTCAAAAATTTACTTTTAGAAGATGTATTTATATGAAAGTATTTTTTTTAAAATAAAAAAATCATCAATTGGCTTTTTATTTGATATCAATTGTAAATAATCTTGTAAAGAAGGTATTCTACTACATTCTAAGTCAACTCAATGTTTCAACCATCTTCTAGTTAGTACTTTCCAAAGAAAAAAAGTACATTAGATTTGCCAAAAAACCACAAAGTACTTTGAGGAGGCCAAATGAACTATAAAAAAAGCACAATAGTTTGCACAATGGTAGAGTATGTATTGTGCAAGGGATTTTTGGTGATAGAAAGATCGTAATTGTAATAACTGTTGGAATTTGGAAGTTAGATGGGTACTATCTTCTGCAAAGGAAAAAGGATTGAAAAATCATAATTTTAGTTGATTCTTTGATGAAGAAAGCACCACATATGCACATTGTAGGATGGCTAGTACTTGAATCCCCAAACTTTTGAATATATATGACTTTTTTCTTGCCCCTATTTATGAAAAAGTACTTATGGTACATTTAGTTTTACACTTTCAACATAATTATCATTTTTTATTTTCATATTCTATTTAGTTTAGTCTCTAAGTATGTTACTTTTTAAGGTAACATTCTACACACTGATTTAAAGTTTTCTCATGTCCTAATGGTATTTCTACTAAAGTACTTCAAGTACTTGGAGGAGTAAATGTACACTCAAAAGTACTCTTGATTTTTGCTAACTTTGTACCTAATGTAGTATGTTTTCACCCATCAAAGCTTTCCAAGTAGATAAAGTTACTATACACTGAAACTCACTTGCCACCCAAATTTCCCATTAGTTCCCCCCCTCCTCTCTCAAAAAATTTGTGAGCCGTTGATTTTTTTGAAAAAAAATGCTTACCCTCAAAATTGACATTGATTTCTCAAAAAATCACAAGATGTTGATCTTGTGAAATTTCATCTGAGCTGTTCAAATATAAAATACAAATACTGAATACGAATACGAATATGAGTACGGGTACTAGATATGAGTACTAAATACGTGTACTGAATACAGATACTGAATACGTGTACTGGATATGTGTTCTGAACATAGTTGTCATAGTGGACGGACGTCCGGTTCGCCCGTCCATTAGAGGTCCCGCCCATCCGATACAATCAACACATAGTTGACTTTTTGATAACGGAAGAATAGGCCACGTCGATACCATGTGGATTAAGGAACATGCTGGGCGTGAACGAGATTGTCCGCGCCCTGGATTTCGCATTCCGAAGTGACGTGTCATTCCGCAAAATTGCACAAGTTACAAAATTAAAGCCGTCCGGACCGTCCGTGTCAGGACTCGACACCACCGGATCGGAATTGTCGACACTCCGTCGGCCAATCAGTGGGGCGAGCTGGGGAACGGAACGAGATCAGCTCGACCAATCTTTCGAACGGAGGATCAGGCAGGACGGAATCAATAGAACAATGGGCTATCGGAACTCAATCAATACACGGGATGAGACAAACACAACAACAACATATAGAAAGCACGATCAGGGTTCGATATAGTACACGGAATGAGACAAAGAGATCTTACGTCAGGGTCTGATCATATTGATAAGAGGTTACGTGAAGAATGAATTCCTCATCGGAGTATTTACATGCCATCGAGAGAGACGATGAAACCAACCCTAGGTAACGACTACTTGTAACTAATTGTAACCTCCTCCAGTGGTTATTTCGTCCAGTTGTTACGAACAGGGGTTGGTCGTAACATTACCCCCCCTCAAGTCTCGGAGCTATGCGATGTCGGCGATGAAACTGTTTGATGGCCTCCGGTGCGTTCTTGAGATGTGTCGCAGGTTCCCAGGAATTTTCCTCAGCCTTGTATCTTGTCCATGAAACTAGGTACTGAAGTTTCCTCCAGCGACCATGTAAGCGGGAGTCAAGGACTTGATCCACCTCCCATTCGGTATCACCTTCTTGAGTTACAATGGGTGGCGGCGGTCAGTGCTGACAACCCGGAATTGTATCATGGCGATACTTTTCTAATAAGGAGATGTGGAAGACATCATGGATTCGGAGATTGCTTGGCAGTTTCAGTCGGTACACCACATCCGACAACTTAGCTATAATAGGATAAGGACCCAAGAATTTGGCCGCTAATTTCCTCGATGGTACTATAGAAGCAATGTTATCGTGTCGAAGCAGTATTTTATCTCCCACGTTAAAAGTATGATATAAATGAGCTGCACTGTCGTATGTCCTCTTTGCTTGGTCTCCAGCTATTTTAATCATAATCTTGATTTCTTCATGAATTTCTTGAAGGTAGCGAATGCGGTCTTCAGCGGCTGGAACAGTAGATGTGGATGGCATAGAAAACAAGAGAGCAGGGTGATAACCATACGTCGCATAGAAAGGTGATAATCCCATTGTTGAGTGCACCGCATTGTTGTATGCAAATTCTGCGATAGGTAGTAGGTCGAACTAATCATCTTGTTGCCATATGGTAAACATGCGAAGAAATTGTTCAAGAATTTGATTAACGCGCTCCGTCTGGCCATCTGATTGAGGATGGAACGTGGTTGTCAAACACGGTCGAATCCGTAATAGCTCGTATAATCTCCTCATGAACTTGGAGACGAAAACAGGACCTCGGTCTGAAATGATCTCATCCGGTGTGCCGTGATGCTTCCAAATGTGGTGCAGATACAAATTGGCAGTGCTGCTAGAGTCAATTGCCTCAGTTGTGGCAACAAAGTGTGCCAATTTCGTATTCTTATCCACGACTACCAAAATTGCATCATGACCGGTGCTTTTTGGCAATTTTACAATAAAATCCGTCGTAACTTTTTTCCACGGGGCCGAAGCAGCTGAAATAGGTTGAAGTAGTCTATATGGCGCATGACGTGAAGGTTTTGACCTTTGACAAGTATCGCAGCCATCGACGTAGCGATGAACATATCTTTGGAGTGTCGGCCAATAAAACATTCTTGACACTAAATCCACCGTCTTGGTGCGGCCTTGATGACCAGCAGTTGGAACGTTGTGCCTAGAACAAAGAATTTGCAGGCGGAGATTTTCGTCATTAGGTACCATTATTTTATTGTTGAATCTGAAGAGTCCATCGGCCCAGGTATAATGCCGAAATCACTTGCGGATGTCGAGTGGGGCTCGATAAGCTCCATTGTCAAAAAACGCCAAAATGGGTTGCAACGTCGAATCTTCCCTTGTCGCTATCCTGATGGATGCCAGAAGCTGTTGGTCCGTCCATGCAGGTTGGCAAGTTTCCAGTGCAGCTAACTTTAAAAGAGGCCGCGGTTGGTGGCATGCCCCGTCCGTAATGTCAGGTCGCCGGGACAAAACATCAGCTCTGCCATTCATCGAACCAAGTCGATGTTGAATAACAAATGAAAATGCCAATAGCGACTCAGCCCATCGAGCTTGGCAGCGGTTAAGCTGTTTAGTAGTCAAAAAATATTCCAAGTTTTTATGGTCTGTAATTACCTTAACTTGGTGTGGAGAGCCTTCTAAGTAGACCCGCCAGTCTTTAAACGCTAGTACAAGACTTAATAACTCCTTGTCATAAATATCGTAATTTTGTTCGGTAGGTGACATTTTGGAGCTGCAGTAAGCACAAGGATGCAAGTGGCCATCGTCACCATGTTGAGAAAGGATGCCACCCATTGTCGTATCCAAAGCATCTGTTTCCATAATAAAAGGCTTTTGAAAATCAGGGTGGAGTAATACCGGGGCTTGGCAAAACCGATTTCTAAGCTGAATGAATGCTTGATCAGCTTGGAGATTCCATTGAAATTGCTGATCCTTACGTGTTAATGTTGTAAGGGGAACCGCAATCTGTAAATAGTTGCAAATAAATCGACGATAAAAATTTGCAAACCCTAGAAATGCCTGGACTTCTTTAACATTCTTTGGTGTAGGCCAGTCCTTGATAATTTTCACTTTATCTTCGTACATTTCCAACCCTCGAACTGAAACTATCATGCCTAAAAATTCCACCGATATACGGTAAAATTGGCATTTTGAGGCCTTGACAAATAACCCGTACTTGTGTAAGCGTTGGAGAACTTCCCTCACAATTTGGCGATGCTCTTCTAGGGTTTTTGAGAAAATCAAAATGTCGTCCAGATAGATCACAACAGAGATGTCAAGGAGATCCCCAAAAATCATTTGCATATGTGCCTGAAACTGGGCTGGAGCATTCATAAGGCCGAAGGGCATGACCAGATATTCAAACAAGCCATATCGAGTTTTGAAGGCTGTTTTGAATTCATGACCCCGCGCCATCCTGATTCGATGATATGCCTGTCTAACATCCAATTTAGTAAAAATAGTCGCCCCCACTAATCGATCTGTGAGCTCAGGGATCAATGGCAACGGATAACGATTCCTGATAGTAACTTTGTTGAGGTTTCGATAATCTATGCAAACCCGAATCGATCCATCTTTCTTCCGTGCGAACACGATGGGGGCCGAGACCGGTGATTTGGATCTTCAAATCCATCCTTTGCCTAAATTTTCTTCTAGATACCTCCGAAGCTCCTCCAATTCCGCGGGAGACATGGGTCTCAATCCAGTGTTTTTTGGTTCTTGACCCTCCTTAAAGTCAATTTTCATATCGGACATTCCATATTCTGGTAATTCGTTCGATGATTCTTCACTGAAAACTTCTTGCAAATCATGATATTCTTGTGGGATGGAACTTGCATCTTCATGTGGTCCTTTACCCTTGATATCATCAAGTTCAGATATTGTTAAAGTATAAAGTTCTGCATTTTTCGTAGACAGCCTGAACGCTGCTGCTGACACCAGGGCATGCCTCGGGCCATCAAGTTCGCCCTCTTTCCAAGCCGCAGTGCCTCCTTCAACTGATTATTGGTTCTTTTGGGCCGATGCAAGCCTGATTGCCGCATTCTAGGGTGAGGTGTTGGGTAGAGCTGTATCTCTGTACCCTCTCGCACAGCTGTATTAGCTATGTCTCTTGCATAGGCTTCCGATGGTGACGTCACCTCGTCCCGATCCCTGCTTTGATTGGTTGTTGGCTCTTTTAACATTGTCGCCCTGCCTCCGCCCACTTCCTGCTTGACTACCGTATCGCTGGCTTTCCTGCAATTAGCCGTGGTCGCAGAGCTTGCTCCAGTATTTTGGAGGCACTTACTGTGGCAATAATCAGAATCGAATATCACTTTTTTTCCCGCCCAGTGTATTGTTGGATCATGTAGAATTAACCAGGGTGTCTCTAAAATACAAGGGTGATGGCCCGTGTTGGTTAGATCCGCGACTAAAATCTCTTGATGACCCTCCACTTCTAATTGAACAATAGCCTTGTGTGTAATCAAGCCCGAATTAATCATACGCCCGTCGATCACTCGCACTTCTCAATGCACCTTCTTGGGTTTAATTGTAGCCCCACATTCCTTAGCAAAATCCGGATGCATGAATATCCCTATCGCCCTGGAGTCTACCAAAGTATCTGCAACCAATGAATTTATTTGAGCAGTCAAAATGAGGTGGGAATCGGGATCTATCGTCGCTCGAAGGTATAATGGATCGACGGTCTCGTCTTATTGCTCCTCATAGTTTATTGATTGCTCTTTCACCATAGTAGCGGCCGTAGTCTGCACATTGCCTGGGTACCAAGCCCCATTTCTTAGTCCCGGACGTTGCCTTTTCCCAAAATGGTGTTATTTGCTTCAAACTCCTCGGAGGCTAACAAGGTCAAAGGTTTCGATGGATTAATGGGACACTTTGATCGAATATGACCAACTTGACCGCAATCCCAACACCTCCCTTGCTTTTGATAGTCAAGCCGCTCCGCCGCAATTTTCGCTAACGCCGTGGTCACCCGAACCGCATCCAATTCCATAGGCACCGATCCCGAGGATTTGGGAAGTGATTGAAATCGACCGGTATAATCCCTTATGGTACCAGTTGATGGTTTCGAAGTAGAGGATGATTTATAAGATTGGTTGACATCCAAAGTTGAAGGTCGACGAGTTTGGCGCCGAGCCCACAATCTTTCATCAATTCTAGATGCCATCGCCATCCACTCTTGAAGGTTGCGAGGTTGTGTTTCTGCCGTCGCCACTGAGTCAAGAATCTCGTCCTTAAGTCTTCCACGAAATCGTGCCACTAAACTGGGTTCATTCCAATCGACTTGTGCAGCGTGCTCATTGAAGTTAGAAATATATCCCGCAATTGAACCCGTTTGTTTGATCCTTCCAAGGCGGTCCTCCGCATTTCCCCTTCGATCAATATTACCATAAACCGCAATGACCGCCTCCCGAAATGCATCATAATTTCCTAACAACTCATGTTGACGCCCCTCATCCAGGGCTTGTAAAAGTGGCATGGCCCAATTTTGTGCGGCTCCACCCATGTAGGAGTGAGCATACGCTACCTTATCCTCATCCTGTCTATACGTGTGCGGTTTTCCCCTAAATACTAACCTAAGCTGAGCGAACCACCGATACACCTCCCCGCCCCTTTTACCCACAAACTTCTCAGGCTCAGCCACTTTTGACTCCCTCTCTGCAATTCCGGCTTCATCATATCTTCTAAACTGTTGGGAATCCCAGTCAGATGCTCGAGCATTGACAGGAGGTGAGATCGGTGGCGGCCATGCCATGGCCCGGTCTGACATTTGTTGTACCATGTGTGGCAGTGCTAACTGAAAAACTGCTTGGATCTGTTGCTGTATGAATTTGGCCCACTCAGCTCCTGCCTCTTCCGGCACTCTCGGTACCCTCGCATTCTCTGGTATTTCTTGTTCCATGGTAAATTGAATTTGAATTCGATGAACAAAGCAAAAAAACTCTTACATCCCGGTAGTCCGTAAAGGATAAAAATGTCTGTCAGTCCCTCTTGGAGCGTGAACAATCAATGACGTAACCTAATGTCAGGACTCGACACCACCGAATCGAAATTGTTGACACTCCGTCGGCCAATCAGCGGGGCGAGCTGGGGAACGGAACGAGATCAGCTCGACCAGTCTTTCGAACGGAAGATCAGGCAAGACGGAATCAATAGAACAGTGGGCTACCGGAACTCAATCAATACACGGGATGAGACAAACACAACAACAGCAGATAGAAAGCACGATCAGGGTTCGATACAGTACACGGAATGAGATACATAGATCTTACGTCAAGGTCTGATCATATTGATAAGAGGTTACGTGAAGAATGAATTCCTCATCGGTGTATTTACATGCCATCAAGAGAGACGATGAAACCGACCCCAAGTAACGGCTACTTGTAACTAATTGTAACCTCCTCCAGTGGTTACTCCGTCCAGCTGTTACGAACAGGGGTTGGTCGTAACAGTCCGTCCGTCCGGTCCGGTTTGCTTGTCCGTCCGTCTTGTCCGATGACCCTAACTCGCCCGTTATAACAACCATGGTACTGAATACGTGTACTGGATATGCATACTGAATATGTGTATTGAATATGGATATTGAATACGTGTACTGAATACGTGTACTGAATACGTGTACTGAATACGGGTACAGTATTGGATACGGGATCAATTGTCCCATATTATTTGTCAAGAACTTTGATTCTAAAGATTACAAGAGGGGATAGGGGTGAAGGGGGGTGAGATAAAAAAATTTAAATCAAATTCTAAATGATAGGTGGAGGTGAGTGAGGGTGGTAAAATAAAAAAATTTAAATAAAAATTGAGGGGGGAGTGCATAGTGACACAAAGTGTCACTATACACCTTGAGTGCCTAATAACTTACACCCTCACCCTCACAGTTACAACTTGGCTATGAAAAAAATTATTTATTTATTTATATTTTTTGTCAAGATTTTCTTTTGTTCGCTGAATAAAAATTTGGACTTATTGTGCCATAACTTTTGATCCCAAACATTGATTGAAATTAAAAAAAATTATACTCCCCTAAAGCTCACGTGTTTTTCTATCTTTACAAAAAAAATTCAAAAAATTATAACAAATACAAATTGTAAGGGTATGCCCAAAATCCATTTTATCTCCCAAGGGGATAAGGGGATTTTAGGGGTCAAAGTATATATTTCCATTCATTTGTCATTATACTCCCAATTGCAATGCCTACTCAAATTTTCAATTGCGCTTTTTTTCAAAAAAGTATAAAGTAACACAATTACATTAATGACATTGGCAGTTGGCACTTTGGTAGTGAAAAGATTTTTTAGTCTTAAATAGTTGGCATTCAATTGTCAAGATTCTAAATTATGTCCTATATTTGTAATGGTATATGGGAATTATCATAGTAACAATATAAGAACTCAATTGAGCCAAGCTAAGATTAAAAAGGACAAAAATAGTCTTCTCCCTAGTCCTAAGTGAAAAATATAAAATTTTCTTGACCAAATTTAATATTTCATATTGAATTGACTAATTTTTTTTAAAGAATATTCATTAATTTGATAAGTTTGTTTCAGTAGTTAAGATCTTAATGTAAATTTTTCAATACAAAATTTAGAGCTTTCTTGGAAATCATATAACCTAATTATTACTTGACCATTTTTCTCACTCTTGGTATTGAGGTATTCTACAAAAATGAAGAACAAGAACTAAATCTTTGTGGTTCAAAAAAATATAACATTCATAAAATTCAATCTACATGTACAACTTTGTTGATTCTCTTCACACACCTAAAAGGAATGGATGTTGTTTTGGTAACAAAAGTTATGTTATAGAAATTGGAGGACATTATTATAGGAGTAAAGGTCAAAGAGAACAAAACTTATTGTTAGTATACTAAAGGATATCTAGAATTATGTAATAAAAGGAATATATGTCAATATTCCCACATGCAATTACTGGGACAATTATAACATATGTACATGCACTCCCCTATTTTCCAACATGAAACAAATACATGATAGTTTGGGGCCAAGCTTGTATATATGATTTTCTAATTTCATCTTTTGCCACTAAAGTGAAAGGCAAGACGATAGTTTTTCACTTGCATATGCATTTGAAGAAAGACTTGTAAACATTTTCAATTTTTTATTGACATTCATATTGCAGTGAATTAAATTGTTCACTAAGTCAAACTTTCATTCATTTTTACTTGACTCATGCATGTAGGAAGTTTAAAATATCCATCCCAATGTCAAGAAAAAAGTTCAAATTTGATGCAACAATAAAACACACGGTTTATGACTTCACAACAATCGTTACGTTACGCATGCATCTGCTCCGTGAAGAGTTGTTAGAGGCTGCAGGGTGCGAGATTCTTGATTGGCAACGGAAGTTTATGATCTCGTACGTGTTTTTTCTCACTCTTTCATGACGTCTTCCTCACTACTTCAGTGCCAATGTTGACAAACACAGAACAGATGTGGCGCCGCTGATCGAATGTTTCGGGGTTGCTTGAGTCTTTGGTGCGCCAATCCCAGTCTCTGCTGGATCATCTTGGCATCCAGAAAGGTACGCGTCCAAATTCTCTATGAAGGTGGAGGATACTACTTGCGTCACCTTAAGTATTTTAACATCAGGAGGGAAGTGCGATTTTTGGGAGCTCAGCATACAGCACACAGTACGTGTCGATGTTTTCGGGTTCTGTGTGTTGACCTTGATCTGGGATGCGTTGTTGTGTGTGCATAGGTTACTGAAAAGCTTCATGGGAATCATGGTGACGAGCTGTAAACGCGCGCAGAGCTAGACCTGCAGTACTCTAGTGTTTCCGCAAGAACCAAACGTAGTCTTACTGTCAGCAACATTCAAGGAGTTATCTACGGATGATGATCTTGACTTGAATTCGATCTGCGAGTGTGATTCAAAGTACCGGTTACAACTACAGAGGGAGGTTCCTGGACTGAGAATCAGACTCCGCCCTAAACCAAGGAGGGCTTGCGCAGAAACATCGCGTTTTGAAAATGTATTGGAAATCAGGCTCTCCAGTAATCTCTTTGCGTACCTTTGAATTTTGCAATGAGAGGGATCATCACTTCGCATGTGAAGAGGACGACGAGAATGTAGTGCATGTCGTATCGTTCCAATTTCATTCATATAATAGGGATCTAGAATCCCTGGCAAAGTGTTACCATCTTGACATTGAAGACTACTCTGGAAGCTTCAACGCGGACGAGCCTCTAACATTCTTACCGAGTTTCTTCAGGCGATCCAGGCCACTAAAAATCCGCTGCACTAAAAGCACTTTTTATGAAGAACATGTTTTTGAGAGTTGTTTGCTTATGCAGGTCTGTTTGACAAGCTGAAACAGCACATAATTTAACAGAAATTCGTGACCGTTTGGTTATAATATTCGCCTGAAGAAAATTTACAATAATCTCCAAGATCTTTTCAGAATTAGTCTAGACCAGTGTGCGGCATGCACTTCTTTTGTTAATATGTATTCCGTGATTGCTACGAACAATATTGAACTATCTATTTTTGTGTCCATGTCGATAACTCAACTTGTTTACCTCGATGTCCGTCTTTTAGCCAACCTTCTTGAGCAGAAAAATTGTCAATCTTGAAATGGTTGAGCTGGATAATCATGCTTATGAATCTTCAATAATTTCCACTTTCTAAGTCCTTTTGGCCAACTGTGAATGAATGAAAATGAAAATTGAAATGTCACTATACATGAGTGGAAATCAAGAGATTTGCTTTACAAAATTTGGGCATTGTTACTCCAACATTGAAATCTGAAATCTCTTAAGAGGAAATTCTGGAATTTTTTTGGAAGTGCTTGTTGTAATGCTATGCATATGGATGTTTCCTACATATTTATGAAATTGAATTATAAAAAATTCATCACCAATGTTTTTCAATCAATTATCATATAAAATCATGAATATTAAATGAAACAATTCACCAAAAATTGAATTTCTCTTTTCTGAAACTAAAATTTGGTATGCTTGATTGAAATTGCAACATTGGGTAAGAATTGAATGCTCATTATGCAAGACAAAAAATGCCAATTGTATTCTATTTCATGCAAAACTCTTTGAATGACATAATAAACAGTTTGTAAGATTATTGGACCCAAATGAATATGTAAAGTTGTATTGACTAAAACGTTAGAAGAAAAATAACCATGTGACTGCATTGAACCAACAAGCTGCAAATCTTGCTTTCTTTCAAGAAACCGATCTTGGACAATATTTTCAGCATCTTCTTTGCATTTGGCATGATTTTCTTTTCTATATTCTCCTTCTCCTTTGCAGGCTCCCTGTACTTTAGCCTTACCGTGAGGACATCACTACTTCAACTAAAATTTTATGTTGCAGAGGAGCACGTTTGCAAACTCAGTTGAATTTTCCAAACTTAACTAAAATTTTCAGGAGTGCACTCGTCAGCAGGGCAGGCCTAGACCATCATGTACTGTATGTTAGGAGTTGAAAGTGTCAAATAAGGGCGACTGACTGCAGCTTAGCTTGGGAATTCTGAATCTCAATTGTACCTCCCTGAAACAGATGCAAGCAAATGGACCAGAAAGAGAGACGCAGGAAGCAAGCTCGTGCGCATTGGAGCCATATTTTTGCTGTTACCAAGCGTGAGGCATGTGGGCTGAGCCTCTTTGTGACTCATTCTGGTTACCACTGTGGAACACGTAAGGTAGTAGGTCCATAAACCGACCATTTAAGGGCTGGAACTGATTTTGGGGGAGGTTTCACTTCTTGAAATAATTTTCAGTAAATTTTCCTTGATAGACAAGTGAAATTGGCATCTAACCCAAGTCGTTTCATGTTTTTTGGAGCTTTGTAGAATTAGTTATGAAATTTTGAAGTGGATATGGCATAGGCCTCTAAAAGTGTCCACCTCCTAAAATGTACATTGTTGTACATTGATGAAGGCTACAAAAAGCAACATGTACATGTAGTGTACATTTGTGGAAGTGGGCGCTTTTAAAGTCTAAGCGCTTTTTGAACCTCCTACCTTAATTTACTTTTAGTCTTTGTAAGGATGCTACCATCCAGAGAGATAGTCTAGTAGATGACAAAGAACTCTTCTGTATAAGATAGAAGAGCATATGCTCATCTTTGGAATTTTGTGCAAAAAGGAGAGACCTTGTACACTATTTTGATCTCTAATTAGTGCATTTGGGTTTTTTAAATAGGTGATTCACATTGGACAAAAAAGGATAATTTTCATGGTGACAACTTGTCTTTACAAGGGTAAGTTAGGTAGGAGGTCCCAAAATTGACCAGGCTCTAAAAGTGTCCTTGAAGCATTATGTAATACAAAGGTACATATTCCTTTCTTCAATACACCATCAATGTACTAGTTATGTACATTTTCAAGGGGTGGGCTTTTCATAATAACCATTGCAATTCAACTTCAAAAATTCATAACTAATTTGACAAAGGTCCAAAAAATACAAAATGGCTTGGGTTAGATGCCAATTAAGGGGTACCCTCTCATTAGAAGATTTTTGGGGCCTCTAGATGCCTGCGAGTTATCACAGTCTGTAAATACAAGAAACAGGTTCGGTGCAGCGGTCTAATATAGCCGAGACCTTGCAACATCATTGACCAAAAATAATAATAATTTTTAATTTTTAATTTTTTGCATTTGGAGACTTTATTTTTTTATTTTTTTATGAAAAAAAATTCTGACAATGGGCCGTTCTCCTTGCTGTGGGAAACAACTGCGGGGGAACAAGCTTGAAACAGGTTTCTGGACCCCCCAAAACTCTTCTAATGTGGGTGTTTTCAAGATGTAGGTTCTTCAAATATTGTAGTCACAAACTAAGAATTTCACAATTTTGGAACTTTGTTGTGCATTGTGGGCTATAAAAAATGTTAATTCCTCTTTAATGCTATATTTGGGTGTTGATTTCTACAAAGATTTCTACCTGTATCTAATACTTGATAATTTTTCAAATTAATGAATCTTTCAAACAGACTCCTTCTATACATTGCTACACTTACCAAATTATATAAATGAAATAAAAAATCATACTTGCTTTCATAATTCAGTGCTGAAAATTTTCTCACCTGTAGAAAATGAAAATAAAACTATTCTTCAACCTCAAAGTATTAAATGAGAAAAAA
This sequence comes from Pseudoscleropodium purum, assembly GCA_963969395.1. Taxonomy (NCBI): domain Eukaryota; kingdom Viridiplantae; phylum Streptophyta; class Bryopsida; order Hypnales; family Brachytheciaceae; genus Pseudoscleropodium; species Pseudoscleropodium purum. The sequence continues at coordinate 34,022,407 of OZ017795.1, forward strand.
ATCAACAATAGTTTCCATGCTTTTAGTCTTTATTTAGATTTTTCAATCAATCATTTCTTAAAAAATCTAACAATATAAGGGCCATGTATAAGAAAATTCATATTATACTGTATACATTGTCCTATTCATCTATGACTTAATTAACATTCAAGTCTTCACCTAAATTCAATTTAAAACCTTTTTTGGAAAAGGGTTATTGTATACCTAAATCTTTGCTATGCAATTTTTTTTGAGATTTTACAAAAAGATGTAGTCTAATGTCTATATATACATTAAAGTTTTGAAAATTGAATTTTTATATTTGTGATCTCACAAAAATTCATCTCAAAACTTGCTTCAAAATGATTATTGAAGTACCAATAATAATTTTACTATGTGCTTATTATGCTCATAAAATCCTAGTTTCAAAAACATTGGAGTAGTACCTATAGCATGAAAATGCCCTCCTATCATTGTATTGGTTCTCCAAGACATGCTTTCTCCTAGTATTGTTTGGATGACACCCAATTATACTAATAGCAAGAAAAAAAAATGTTGATTTCATAGTGGTTAATATAGATAATTTGGACAAGGGGCACATGTCTACAAAGAACAAGAAAATTTGAATGTACAAGGTGATGTTAAGGCTTTGGAGGATTTTTCTATTTTACAATGTTCATTAAGACACCATGTTGTATGCCACTATTTATGACAGAGGCTATAAGGCCTCAATACATTGTTTTCTACAAAGGGATTATGTCTACTTATAGCCTCCCTTGTGGCAAAAGATGCCCATGATGCTTATTGTGATAGTAGGATAAAGTATTCTACTAGTAGATGAAGTGCTCTAGTCAAGAATGTTACTATTAGAGGATTGTGATGGTAGGGTCTAGAAGGATTGTTCCTACATTTGTGCATTGTGTCACTTGCTATATATGCATTGATGGTTGGATTGATGCTAGTCAATCTGGGTTTAGTTGGGATGAAATATGTATTGTCTAAAAGTGCTAAAGGCATTGTGGACCATAATGGTTATAGTTTTATGTGATGTGTATTCTTTAGGACAGCATTTACAATGTTTAAGGCCACCACTACAAGAGATTTCATATAGGTCAATGGTTGTATCTATATTGTATCTTGAAAGGTGGTTAGTCATCAATATTTTATTTAGGATTTTTACATTAGTAGATGAGGATCTTATAGAAAAATTATTTTATTGCTATTGAAAAAAGGGCTTTGATATTGGCAAAGGGGGTGAACAAAGGAGTATTTCTAAGCCACTTACTATATCTATGTATGCATCTCATGTGAATAGTTTATTTCTTTTGATATAGGTATTGTTAGTGCCAAGTTTTAGTAGTGATATATGTGTTTTTTTTGCATTTATGTCATTACTTTCAAGTGTGTTTGGTGGTTTGTGACACATGTTACAAATATGGTCCCTTTGATTCACAATGGGCATCTATAAATTCAAAAGTATTAGGTCTTGCCAAAATTGGTATTTCAACCATTATTAGGCTTTGTGTGACATTGGAGAGTATATATTTTCTTGCAAATCAGACAATGAAGTTTTGTGTAAAGTATTTTCTATTCATACTATGTCATGTTGGTTTAGATTGGAGGTGAATTCCACATCACTTATGTATTTGGAAGTAATAGTGGCAATACTTAGATATTTACAAAGTTATTTGTTGAATTCTTTTTGGTTCTTATTCAACACTTTCCACATACATGTTGGCACATTCATTTTTGTATAATGTGTTTGAACATGATAAAAGCTTGAAGTACACGCCAGTAGACTCTGAGAAATTTCAAGAAAAAAATTGTATATCTATCACTGATTCTTAAATTGTCAATTTGTACTTTGAAAAACATTGAACCCACTCCTATTGTCAATTTGAAAAGTAAAATGCACACCTCTTGCTATCAATCTACACAACAAAAAATTAGGACCCCTAGTTACCATTGTTGATGTTCAAAAATCCATCACCATCAATTGACACAAGACAATCTAGGCCATCTAAGATTAGGATTTACAATGCACAAATTTCCTTTGTCCCTTTCATTTGGTATTGTTTTCTCCCACTTTACAGAGTGCTATGTTTATTTACAATGGGCTTTCTAGTTGTTGTTTTTTCTTGCAAAGCTCTCTTCAATTCGTTGGATGCAAGTACTTCACATGCATGTAGTTATGTAGGATTCCTTTCCTTAGTAGATGGTTTAAAGCAAATACATTGGTATTAATTGTCAATATTGATAGCTTTCCCTTTTTGCCATTAGAGCATCATCATTAAGCAGTCTTAGAAAGTTGTGGTTATATTTTAGCATGCTTGGTTGCTAATCTCCACTCTTAGGAATCATCTCAAACAATTAGTTTCTTCCTTGAACCACATTGGATTGTGCTACTTGTGGCACTTACACAACAACTTTTTTATTTAGAAAAACAAAGACTCGAGAAGATTATGTATTTTGACAAGAAATTTTTCTACAAAGATTTTTGTGATTAGCATGATTTTTGATACAAATTGCTAATAGTGCACTTGATTTCTTTCACTCTGATTAGTAAAACATTCAAGCCATTTAGGGATCAATGCTGTGAGCTCTAAGCCTTGGTGATGGAATGAAATGTATGGACTTTGTTTTTGCTCATATTGTCATGTGACCATGGTTAAGTAGCAATCATTCAATGTGAGTCACTTAGAACTTTTTGCTTAAAATTTGCTTTAATATAGTGAAAAAAGATGACTCAGCCTTTTGCAAAGTAGCAAGTTTCAATTTGATGACCTAATTAATGCAAAATATGGTGATTGAAATCAAAAGTGCATGACCAAAGTGCATGGAGGAAACACCCCTTTCAAAATTTGTATAAGTTTTTTACAACCAATGGCAAAATGACACGTGTCCCTCCTTGTGTAATTCAATTATCGATTTCAAACACATGTACAATTCAAACAAGGTTCCCAAATATTAAGTGCTTGTGTTACTATAATTTAAAATTTTTAAAAGATAATAAATATATGATTATGTAAAACAAGATGAACTAATAGTTTTAATTGATTTAATTATCAAATATAAGAATAAGTTGAAAACCAAATTGGTGTATAATTATAAATAATGTAAATCCTTTAAAATCTACAAAATTAATGATCAAAAGCACCCAATGCTTTAGATCAAAATCATCCAAAATTCCATTAAAAAGATAGTCTAATATTTTGCTAAGATAGAACTTCATTTATTGGCTTTACAATAAACAATGAAACTCTTACTTTATTTCTAATGATTCCATATTATTTGAAGGATTTTTTAGAATGTATTTTCTATGAAATTGACTAAATTATTCATTTCTTCTAATTAAATTATTAATCCCTAAGTACTTGAGCCTTTCCATATGTGTTTTTCCTATGGAAAAATATATGGGCTTATAGTTATCCCTAAGACCCCAATGAAGTAAATTTTTTTTTTCCCAAATCTAACCCTATAGATGTTTGAAGAATTTTCTTCTTAGTGTATATACAAGTTTTGAGTGTCAAATTGCATAGGAGTTGTGAGATTGTAATAAGAGAAATGTACATCCTATTTCTAGTATATTGCCCTTCCCCACAATGTTTGAGAAATTGTATACAAGAGTTTTTTGGGATTGGAGGTGACATGAACAACTAGAAATTGTGTTAGAACACTATAATGCACTTCCCAAAACCTTAAGTTCAAATAAAGAGTTATCTAACTCTTTACACAATCCACCTTGCAATTGTTGAAATGCAATTTTTTAAGAAGCAGAAATTGCAAATAACTTTAAATTAACACTTGCATGTTTAACTATTCAATGGTAAAAAATCATGAAAATACTTTTTTACTTTTCATTGGGACTCTTTTAAAAGCAAATGGATAAGTAAAAAAATTTAGATCTCAAATGAAAAGAAATAGGTAAGCTTTGCTCAAAGTTGAGAAATCAAGTAAAATTGGTATGCTTTACTCTTCCCCTAATGACACACATTAGGAAAAAAATGAGGCCACAAGAGGGCTGCAAATTTTAGGGGGAATGATTTCAAGTGCTAGTTCATTGGTTGCCTGTGTATGGTGTTTAATGTCCGAGTTGGCACTACACTAAAAGTGATAAATAGTGTTGGGTGATAATTAGTGTTGGTCCCTGTTTTTTACCCCCAACACTATTTTCCAACTTATGTGTATATAGTGTTGGCGTACTTAACTCCTGCCGTCATACTTTGGTCCTTCCCTAGAAAATTTAGATTTTGGTCCTTCCTTGGAAAACTCAGATTTTGGTCCTTCCCTAAAAAACTCAGATTTTGCCTCCCGCCATTGAACTTTGACCTGTCATCAATGGACATTGTTTCTAGAAAAAGAAATTGGCCCTTTCCTATGGAACTCTATTTTTGCCTTCCTTGCCTTAAAAACTCCCTTTTTGACTTGCTCTGATGACCACCTTGAAGAGGTTGTGCAGGGAGGTGAAGACACTGTGAGAAAGAGTGGAGAGATTGTAAAGAGAAGTGGAGAGATTGTGAAGAGAAGTGGAGAGCTCTTGGGAGGGGGATATACTCCGTGGTTTCTTGCCTCAATTTTTTTGCCTCAATTTCAAATGCTCTCAGTTTCTAATTGGATTTCAAACGCTAATAACTTTTTTTTGAAGTATGATATTGAACATTGGATGACACCATTGGATTTGCCTTTCTCTCCTCTCTTTCCTTTGACAATTTTTTTTGGTTGCCATTTTTTTTCCAATCACATTTTAACTTTTTTTTGTAGCCAACCATGGACCACCTCCCACTTGTTGCGATTCCTCCTAATGTCTCTCCATAATGTCTTCAACAAGTTTTAAGCCTTGCTACTCGCCGATTTGTCGCTTCTTCGATGGTTGAGGACATCTCTATTTATAGCTTTGCTAGTTGAAGCATTTTTGGAATACTTCCATGGCCACTATCCAGCCAACCTCATGAAAGCTAGCCGCTAGTGGCAACAACGTCACCAATTTGATGAAAATATTGGCACTCCATTTTCTTGTAGCCGAAGTTGATTGAACAAAAGGAAGTGCCATTTTCTAAAAGACAAACTAGGTCAAGGCAAAAAAAAGAGCAAGTGGGTGCAATATTTGTACCCATTATTACTTGAAGAATTCAATCGCCTCTACAAATCAAGTGTTAAATTTTCCTCGCACCTACTACATGAATTGGTCCTTTCTATTTTTGTAGCTCCTGAGTCCAATTTCATAGCCCAATATGTTGATCCAAGAGACAACATTTTGTTGGTCAACAAAATCACAGCAAATTGGGTCCATTAGTTCATAGATAACCACAATATAGTCTTTCTATCCCAACATAGTCGTTTGATTTGTAGCCCTAAAAAAGAGCTTTAAATCAAAATGCAAACTGCCTAGCATGTAGAGGGCTTGCAAAGGGGATTTGCATCTGGGGAATTTGATGAAAATCTCATGGAAAACTTGGATGAAATGTATTTTATTGTCAATCTTGACAATGGCCAAACTTTAGGGTTTCGGGGAAATACAACTGTCAAATATACTAAAGTTGTCTTAAATGAGGAGTCCATGTCCATGGTGGTTCACATTTTAGGTGGCCGTCGTGCTACAATAGAAGCTCCTATATTCATTTTTTCAAATGAAAATAGGAACTATCCTATACAGGGTTTGATTGATAACATTTCCGGAGTTTCTTATAGAATAGGCCTTAAAGGTTGGATGGACCAAACCATCTTCCCTAAATACTTTCTAGAACCTCATATATATCAAGCCGATCTTCATCAACGCATGAAGATTATATGGCTTGATAATTGTAGCAAACATATAGTGATCACTAGATTGGTTGTTGTCCTAGTTGCCAAAAATACAATTTTTAAATTTCTACCACCGTATTCTACTCACCTTTGCCAACCAACAGATATGTTCCTCATTTTAAAAATCAAAGATGCATGGACAAGATGGTGGGAAGCCAAGAAAATTGAGTTGAACCGACAAAATGCTTGGCAAAATGCACCCCGAGTAGATGGACAATGGTCAGGGAAATTGACAAATTCTAGGAAACGGTTTTTTCTACAATTAGCTACGGATAGAGTAGAAGATGTCAATTGAGAGGTAGATTTTGACAACATGTCTTATGCTAGAAAAGCAATGATTTGTTGTAGCTTGGCATTAGGACTTAATAGATTTTGGAGTGTAGGATAATTGTTTCTACATCTCCAAGAGATAATTGCAAACATTTGCAATACTTCCAAGGGCAAGAATTGTCCAATTTCAATAGGGTAGTTTAAAAACCTTTTTTGATATTTTACTATTTCTATTCCTTGAATTTTTGGCCTACACCTAGGATTATTATGTCATGTTTTTGCTTGTTGCTATATTTAACAACCTACATATATTATGAAATTTTTTAGCATTTCATCATTGCATTGTCTATTTTAGCATTGTCTACTTCAACGTTTTAGCATTTTTGCATTTTAGCATTCCAAATTTCATACATTGTTTTTTCCCCACTACTCCAACTTCTATATTTTGTTCCCATCTAACACTAAATGCACTCTCGTAAAAATGTTGAAATGACCAAATTTTATTATAGAACTAAAATAGTGTTAGAATGGATAAATAATGTTCTAACACTAACCTTGCAAATCACAATTAGTATTAGTGTTGATAATTAGTGTAGCCAATACTATTTACCATTTTTAGTATACTGGTGCCAACACAACTCTAAGAAATACGAGGATGGTTTGCCAAAAATTCAGAAAATTCATTAAAGACCTACTAGGCAAAGTACCAATTCATAATTTGAACATTTATATTCAAGCCAATTTTCAAAGGCAAAATCAAGAAATTTATTCATTGATGCATAATGAGATTAAGTGTGGAGAGGTCATTTTTATAATGAAATCTATTGTCCATTTTGAATCTTCAAAAAGTATAGGATAGATTGAAGGTGAGAAATTGATTGTTCATTGTCAAAACATAGGTTAAGCTCTTACTAATCCTACATATCTCATATGGGTCGCTTTTCTTTCCACCATCCCACTTATATAAGTATCTTTCTTTAACTTTCCATTGCATCTCATGGCTATGAATGTGACTCATTCTCAAGATGACTCTTTCTCAATTAGATGGATCATAAAACAATTTTTTTGATCTAAATTGTAGATATTGTATGTTAGATGCCAAATATGATTTATGATTTTCACTTGAGTGTTGAATTCCTGAAAATTAAATAATGAAGTGCCAAACTTTATTTTTGAACTTTAATTAATTATTTGGCACCAAAGTGCTGAACTTGCTATCCAAGTACGATAGTTGTCAGAATGGGAAAAGAACTAAGTTTGCAATTTCATCTAGACAGTCCATTCTTGAGCCTGATCATGCACTACCCACCCATCAAACTAAGCAGGTACAAGGGAATAGTACACTTCTAAAAAATATTGACAACGGTGAACAAATCTTTTTAATAGCCTTCTACAAGGCCGAAATTTATTGTAATGTATATGCCTTTGACGACCTCTCGAAAATCAAATAAAAAAAATTCCAATAACTAACCTTCAATATTTTTCATATAAAGTCTTAGAACAATCCAAAAAATTTAAATGTCTACATGCAAATGAGTTGAATTTTGAAGTGACTATATATGGTCACTCAGGGTTGTTATTCTGTAAGCATGTGAGTGTAAGCATATAATTTTTTAGAAATTCCATCTAAAAATTGTGGGCAAAATTTATTATTTGGGGGAAATTTTAGTACCTATTTCCATGGACCTATTACCATGGTCCTTCAAACAACCTTAATGTGCTCCTTATTGAACTTTGCTATATTTTAAGAAAAAAATTGGTTACTAATTAGGATTTGTTTGAAATCAATTAAGAATGTTTTCATTTAGATTTAGATTTTTATAATCATTCCCTTCTTGTTGTTAGGTACTTCTTGGCATTAAGATGTACCTAGCAACAAGAGGGGAGTAATTATAAAAATCTAAATCTAAATGCAAACATTCTCAATTGAATTCAAACAAATCCTTATTAGTAACTAATTTTTTTCTTCTTAAAATATAGCAAAGTTCAATAAGGAATACATTAAGATCCTCCTCTCAGCACCAAGAGGTCCCCAACAACAAGAAGTAGTTAACTAAACGACCATCTAATCAAAGATGGAAGAATTGAACTCCCAAAAGGGCTTACAAAAAGACAATGATCAAGTAATCAACACTTTGGTGTAATTATGCTCATTTCTTACAAAAATAATCCATATCAACAAAATATTTTCTTCCAAAATCTTAACAAGTCCAAATGTCCAATTACCAATATATCAAGATAGAAGTATAGGTATCCCCTATTGGCATCAAGAGGACCTACGCTATTATAAGATATCAATCAACAAAAATGAAATTCAATGCAGCCAAGCTTTTTCCACATATAATAAATTCCTAGGAACAAATTTTTGTTTCTAAAATCTAAGTAAGCCCACCAACTTGCAAATCAAAAAAGAAGTATTGGTACCCCTCTATTGATCCTAAGAAGATCTATGATGCTAAAAGACAATGATCAACCCAAATAAAATTCATTGTGACAAAGATCATTATATATAAAAATAATTCTTATCGACAATTTTTTTTTCTAAAATCTAAACAAGTTCAATAATAGTGCATAAAAAAAAAATTATTTGTAGCTTACTATTCACCTTGAGAAGACCCATATTACTATATGATAGTGATCAACCAATATTCTATGCAAACTTATTTCCATCTCCATTCATCTTTCACATCACTTGAGTTCATCATTTTCATAATGTATACTTCTAATATTTTAGACACAACATTGAAAATTTTAATTTTCATCTGAATTCTACATAACTACAGTAATAGGTCCACAGTAATAGGTATAAAAATTTATTGAAATTAATAAATTTGGACAAAATTTTAAGGTGGAATGTATTTTAGAAATATTATTAAGTCCTTTAAAACTTCTTCAAAATTTTGAATTTAATGCTCACATAATCCCTACTCATTGTTCAAAAGCTCACACTTACATGCTCACAAAATAGCACCGTTGAAATGCAATCAATTGAAATTTCTTTCAACAAATCTCTAAATACTTAAATACCAATTCCAATTAATAGCACATGTACTTAAAAACCTAAACTATGATGTAATTAACAAACTTATGAAGATACAAGTAAATTTTATAATATCAATTCTATTTAATAGAAGACATTAATTAAACTTCTTAAATTTTAATTTTAATTACTTTGAAATTAATGAAATATATTAGTACAATCTAAATATGAAACTATTAAAATAGTTATAATTTTAAATATTTATGTATTTATCAAAAAAATATTATACAAAGTCCACAAAATGGAACTACATAACCTACAAATACATCACAAATATATTTTCATTGTACAATTGTAGATAAAGAGAATAAAACATAAAGAAGAATTGTAAATATAAACTCTATAGAATAGAAGATTGAATTTACATATTTAAAAACATAAATAGAAACCTACCACTCAAAAAACTATCTTACCAAATCAATGAAGTGACATAAGTAATTCTATACTATTTACTTTCAAACAGTTGATTATATAATTTGCAATAAACTAATTTCTACTACATTTGCATACGATTGAAATTAAAACTATTCCTTCCTACGTTTTATAGTCCTTTTTATTTCCTTCGTGAAATAACTCTATAAGAATATTGATTATATAAAACATACCAATACACCCAAACTTGTAGAAATCACCACAAAGGTCTTGTATCGCCATGTCTTATTTAGAACAATGGCTATATTTGTTGCACTAAATGTACATATTACAAATATAATAGATCCAAGTAACAGGTGCATTGCAAATTGCACACTTTTGCGAGCTATGCGTCTTTCTTGTGCATGCCATTTATGTGGTATTGGCCATGATGGAAGCATTACAAATATGACTATGGCAATTGCAAAATAGAAGGATAAGCAATTACAAAAGAGAAATACTTTGACTGAAGTATATTTCACATGGCTATATCCATCTAGCTATGTTGGATTTTCATCATCTAATAATCCCAAGGGGGGTTGCAAAGGTCCTACAAATGATAAAGCTGCCACTAATGTTGCAACTACATAGATTGAATTTGCTACAGGTATAAGGTTATTCTTAATGTCTTCTCCTTTTTTGCTATATTTTTTAGCCACCATTTTCGCACATTCTTTGAACATGATGATTGTATTGTTGCTACAACCCCATCCTTGTTTTTTTGCTCCATACCAAAAACTACATGCATCAAAGTGTTTATACAAGTGATAATATCATGATCACTAGGCTTCCTTGATTTTGGAGGCTTTGAAGTGAAATGGGACATTGTAACATAGTCATGAAGATTTGCATGGACTTGTAATTGTCCATGTGTATGCATGGTTGCATAATGTAGAGCTCTATTTTCTTCTTTGTCATTTATCAATATATTCATCCTCTAAGCAAGTGACCATACACCAAAGTCTTCACAATTGAAGGGTGAAACTAAGATGCTGAGAATCATATTGTGCCCTTTAGAAGCGCTTTCTTTCTTTTCCTTGAGTCTAGAATCGTATAAGCATGGATCCTAAAACAATTTAGAAGAAGACACAAATAACACTATCATTGTCTTAATTATTTTCATATTTTTCTCAAGGTTGTTTGTATTGGTTTAAATTTACAATAGCTTACCTACTATTTCATTCTAATCATAGAATGCATTGAATGTTGACCTACTTTAGAAGGTAGAAGTATAGATCACAATGGGACAAATGCACAAGTAGGTGCGCTTAGGTAAGTGTACCCATAATTGACACTAATAGTAGTTGTTTATATTCAAAATTATAAAATATAAAAAATTAAATGTTTTAAATTTTTATTAGCAAGTGAAATAAGATTCTAATTTATTTTATTATGCATTATTGGACACTATATGAATAAGTCATGAAATTTTAAAGAATTGTTGTAGGTGTCTCTATAATAGATGGCCTAATAGATAGTCTAGTACATGCTCAAAATACAAGCTACATTCAATGTTTAGATAAATCAATCAATCATAAAAAAGACATTTTCAAATTTTGGACACTAATGTTTTAACAATAACAAGGATTCTTAAGCATCAATTGTTCAAGTTATTGTTCATTCTTTGCTAGGACATATTTCAAACTATATATCATGTGAAGGCAACTTGAGATTTAATATTCATTCTTCTCTCATATCTATCATTCTAAAGTAGTGCCTTTATTTTTTTTTTCCATGTTTGTCTTCCATACATTTACATTCTCTAGCAATAAAGAATCTAATTATCCAATTTTTCACAGAAATATTGAATTTCCAAATTTTTTTGTTAATTATAACATAATGAATTAAAAAGTAGAACTACATACCTTCAAAAGCATTTGCAAAATTTTTGCATGACCCATATATGCTTCCAATTGGAATGTAGTCCAACTACAAATGCCTTCATTAAGAATCTCATTAGAGAATTGGAGCTTTCGTATACAAATAGCATTGATATTGACTCTTCATTGTTTAGAAACTTTCAAGAGAATCTCAACCACCTCAACATGGTTATGGATGACTGCTAGATGAAGTGATGTCACGTCACCAACATCATCAATATTGAAATTTTGATTTTTCCTAATTTTTAATCCATATAAGTTTCTATAAGTTGTGTTGAGATTTGTTTGGTCTTGACTTGTCAAAAAAATGACTAGATCCACAAATCCTTAAGTAGCTGCTCAGTACAAGGGAGTCCTCCCATTAAAATCAAGGATATTCCAATCAAGGTTAGGAGAGTTGACAACCAACCTATTTAGGAAGGGTAAGATATCTTGCATCCATTCATATGCATTTCCATGCAATGGAGATCTTCCAAGTTTATCTCAAACATTGAGGAGTGGTTTGAGAAAACAGGAATCTCCATTGTCATAAATATATTTTATTAATTCCTGAGTCTTTTGCTGGGAATAATTCCTCTCTCTTGAAGCTTTATATAGGCAATACACAAAATCTATATTCTCTTCAAGCAACCATTGTTGTATAGATAATTGCCCAATTCCCTAAAGAATTGAAGTAGAAGCTTGTTTGTCTAGTAAAGGAAATGTTTCCTCAAGTAGCTTCATTTTCTCAGCTTCAGAGCACTAAAAGAAAGTGGCACCACCATTAAACAAGATTTCAATATCAATTACATTAACTTCCCCAATCTTTTTAAAATGAGAAAGAATCTCTTTGTTGCCAATCAAAGTAGCCATATTGGTAGCAGAAAGTCCAAAATCATCAACTTTTAATATAAAATCTTGAGCAACCTTTTCCATATCTCTACTAGCAAATTGTCCTCCTTTCTTCAATTTTTGCAACAATGTGTGAACTAAAGTTTGAGAGCTTTCTAAAACAGCCACATGTAATGCTGATCTAGAAAAATTTGTATCAAATGTATGTAGGAATAGTTGAGTAGGAAACTGGTTGATCATTTCTAAAAGTTTGTTACTTTTATGATATCATAAGCATTCTTTAAATTCCTCCACCACTTTTAGTGGTATGGTGTCCGTCCTTTTGACACCCTAACATGATTTTTTCATAGCCCAACTTGTTCCTCTCAAACCTCGACTCATCCTTCATACACCTCTACCCGTCCTTCACACATTCCCATCTTCTTGGATAGCTCGAGGATTCATGTGTCCTAAGAAAATTTGTTGAAATTGTTCCATAGCACCCTTAGGCAAGTCACATAATATCATAATATGACGTCTTTGCATAAAACTCTCTTGCATGTCACTTCCCAATCTATTGCCTTTAGGAACAAGACTCATCTTGATACTTCCCTTTAGTATAGGCTCAAAGGTGATTTTAGATGCCATAGTGGAACTAGACTTTTTGATCCAACCAATATAATAAATAAATAGAATATTGAAAATCAAGAGGAGTTTGTCAATTGTAGAATCTTATCTACAAGGAATCTGTAGCAAAACAATTGAACATGCACCATCATTCCAACTTTGATCATGAAACATATTGAAGTACACTTGTCATCGTGAATGGACAAAATTTGAATTCCTTAAGCACAAGTGCGATTTGAATTATGACATTGACACTCCTGTAGTGAATAGGTTTCTAACATCATATGTGTTGAATTAGAATTATTCCACCACTTTGGAATTTTTCAAGTTACATAGACCCAAATGTAAATTTGTGCTAATCTATGTTTCAAGAAACTTTGTGTAGATGTATTTCAAAAACTTTGGCATTAGAATTGCACTAATATAAATCTCAATGGGACAATCTCTATTGGACACAAATTCTATGAGCTTCTAAAATGCTACATTGAACTACTTTTGGACTGTTTGGTGAATTCTAAACAAAAGATCATGGAGATTTCCCAATCCTACGATGTTTGTATAGATCTTTAGATGTTTGTATTCATTTCTTGATGTTTTGTATAGATCTCCTAGTGTTTTGCATTATCTTTTGATGATCATTTTTTCTCTTAATGACCATTATTACTTTTGAACTTTCAAAAGTCTAAAAGTAGTTAAATGTGGCATCAAAACTTAATATAGGCCATTACTCAATGCGACATAAGTTTTTACAAGAAGGAATCTATCATATTTAGTACACATATCTTTAAAAAGTAGTCTCCTTAATAAGTCCTATGGGAGTTTATTAAAATTTAATGAAAAATGAGACTATTACATACAACTTCATCATACAAACCCATCTAATTATTTGCACACAATAGAACATACAACGATCATAAAATTAAAGGATTGGAGTTCTTTTCTCTATGTGACAATCCAACACCAACACGAATCCTAATGCCCTTGCTTTTTCTTGCTTCAAATCAAATAATGTAGCAACATCCATAACTGTGAATTTAAAGGTTTTGAACATGATTTCTATTAATAAATTATTGGAGCCTATTAGCAAGAGAAAAATAATTCCTATACAATGATTCCTATTTTTAAATGTGTCATTTGGACACTATGAGAATAAGTTGTGAATTTTTAAAGAGCCAACTACAAATGTACCTAATACTGACACTAGGATCATCCTTGTATCACATCTATTTACTTTCAAAGATTTTTCAAAATTTTAGAGGTGACAGTTATGGGTACACAAATGGTTATAGCTGGTGCTACCTAAGCCAATAACTTAAAGATCAAACTCGGGAGTGCAAATACAAGATCGACAAATGTGCCGATTGAAATGAGTTCAGACCCGTACCTCATGAGGCAGGCAGAAGGCAAGTGCTATGATAAATATACACAACTCGGAAGAGGAGATCGATAGCTTCCTCAGCAAACTATAACAACAAAGTTGAACTGCACAACAAGTCTCCACTTGAGACTCGATTATCCTTCAATTCGCCTTCTTCACGCAAATCAACTTCCTCCGCAAATACACTCGATCTCCCAGCACTGTCCAGACAGTCACCCAAATCTTAAGAACACTACAAGCAACTCGTTGCTTGAACCACAACCAGCGCTCGGAATTCGGTGAAGAGAGAGACGTGTGGCTAGCTACACCAGTGAGTGCTTCACATTGACGAGAAGTGTACTTGCTAGTGGGCCTGAGACTGGACAGTGGAGACGTGGAGAGGGTACGTTCCCAAAAACTTGAGAGCTTCGCATGCACAACATGCAAGTCTCCAAGACTCGATTATCCTTCAATTCGCCTTCTTCACGCAAATCAACTGCCTCCGCAAAAATACTCTGACTCCAGCACTGCCTAGACACCCAAACCTGAAGAACAACACTACAAGCACCTTGTTACTTGGACCACAACCAGCGCTCGGAATTGTGAGGAAAGAGAGAGGTGTGGCTCGACAAGTGCGCTTGCTCAGAAGAGAAGATAGCTTTCACAGCAACTAACTTATAACAAAATGTACTTGAGCTTCGCATGCACAACAAGTCTCCAAGACTCAATTATCCTTCAACTCGCCTTCTTCACGCAACTGAACTTCCTCCGCAAATATACTCTCCCAGCACTGCCAAGCTAGGCGCCCAGACCTTAAGAACGACACTACAAGCAACTTGTTGCTTGAACCACAACTAGCGCTCCGAATTGTGAAGACAGAGAGAGAGAGAGATGTGGCTTCACCAGTGCTTCACACATTGAACAGAAGTATACTTGCTCTTAGTGGGCCTCAGACTGGACGGTGGAGACGTGCAGAGGGTACTCAAAAAGCTGCAATTACAAAGAAATCCTACTTTAGAGGAGGGCAATCAATCATGGTTTGGGTTCAACGGGGACAACGTAAGTTACAAGAGGACTGACACTCGTCGAGTAACATATAAAATAAATATGTAAAGTAAGTCATACAGGCTACATCGTCAAAAGAAAAATAATAACATAACATTCAGAAGCCTTTGTGTCCACTGCCTTTCCTTTATGCATCCTGCTCATTTCATTGAGCCTCCACCTGTCCACTTAGCAATTGATGAAGGATTGTTGGGTGTGATATATTCCACACCATCTACTGAAAGAAGGCAGTGAGAGTGCATTGCTCCGGAATGTTAAATAGGAACCATCTGGATTGAATCAACAAGGCAAGTCTTGGTTTTCTTCAAGAAATCTTGCTTTGGACAATATTTTCAGCATCTTCTTTGATTTTGGCATGATTTTCTTTTCCTATGTCCTCATTCGATCTCCTTTGGAGGCTCCCTACAATTTAGTCTTATAGGACACCAATAAGTTTAGTGAGTGTGCCCTTTATAGCAAGTGTCCTTTAAGTGTCATGTAACACATAGGTAAATTTTGCTTTCTTCAATTCATCATCAATGTGCAGCTTATGTACATTTCAAGAGGGGGACTTTTTCTAATGACCATTGCATGCAATTCAACTTCAAAAATTCATAACTAATTCCACAAAGGTCCAAAAAATATGAAACCACTTGGATTAGATGCCAATTCCATTTTTTTCTTTTACCTTAATTCATTAGAAAACATTTTAAGGAGTTTGGCTTCTCCCATTGAAATACAACTAACTTTGAAAGGGACACTTTCTAAACATCATACTCTTTACATGCAATTCATATAACTCCAAAAAAAATCCTTTTAGTCTTCTAACTATCCAACTTGTCCATGCAATTGCAATTAACCTCTTAACCCCCTAAATGACCAACATGCATATTTTGGCTACATAGCAATTTTGGGCAAGTACGTGTAACTCAAGATTTTCATATTTTTGGCCCAAATTTTCATAGAAGGTGTGGACGAGGAATATCTTTGATATGCACTAAGTTTCATGACATTTGGAAATATGAGTAAAAAATTATAGCCTAATATATATATTTTTTTTGTATATAGGTAGTTTAGGCACATTAAAAAACTATTTTTTTCTTAAATAAAAATTTAAAATTGGTTTCTAGTGTTAGGTATATGTGGAAAGCTTTGGATCAATGAGTCAAAAGTTATGAGGATATTTTGTTTGCAAGTAGTTATGGATTCTCTACTCTAAAATAATCTTTGAAGTCCTTTATCTTACCCAATTTTCAATCTTTTTGGAAATAAAATAAAATCATAGGATGTAGATTGTTTATTACAACATTTCAACCATTGAGATTGGCATTTATCAATTCTATAATTAAATTCTTAACAATTTAGTATAATTTTGAATCATTCTCTACTACTATGTATTTACTATTTTTTTCCTATATGTTGTTCAATTCCAAATGATCCAAAATAATTCAAACATATGGCTGACTTGTTTAGGAAAAAGAATCCAAAGAAGCACTACCATTTTGGACATTTTTTCATAGAAAAGTGAGCTTGTGAAGTGCAGCTCCGTGTTTTTCGTAGGGTCAAAAAAATGATTTAAGTGAATTTACATACTTATATTTTGCAATCTACATAGTGGGAATTTTTGAATTTTTACTAAATGTTCTCAAATTAACATACAACAAGATGACTATGGTTACACATGTGGCAAAAAAATATTTTTTTCAGAAATTTGGTGCTTGTATACAATACATGGTTGTCATAACGAGTGAGTTAGGGTCATCAGACGGGATGGACGGACGGTACAGAGGGCTTTAATTTTGTAACTTGTGCAATTTTGCG
Organism: Pseudoscleropodium purum; assembly: GCA_963969395.1. NCBI lineage: Eukaryota > Viridiplantae > Streptophyta > Bryopsida > Hypnales > Brachytheciaceae > Pseudoscleropodium > Pseudoscleropodium purum. Next base: position 34,039,448 of record OZ017795.1, read on the forward strand.
GAATGACACATCACCTCAGAATGCACCTTGACGATCTTGTCCGCGCCCAGCATGTTCCTTAATCCACATGGCATCCACGTGGCCTATTTTTCCGTTATCAAAAAGTCAGCTATGTGTTGACTGTATCGGACGGGCGGGACCTCTAACAGACGGGTGAACCGGACATCCGTCCACTATGACAACCATGATACAATATGGCAATTTTAAACATTTTCAATAAAAACATAGTCATAAAATTCTAGGGGTTAATGAGCATTGGATGACTTTATTAACTATTAACTAACATATCCCAAATTACAATATGCCTTGTTAATGTGTTTAACCCCTAAAGAACCAAACTTTGTTTTTTTACAACATAGTGGTTTGAGGCAGCTTGTCATATCATTACAAATAGAGTATTTATTTTTCTACTATGAAATTTCATACAACATGTTGTCAAAGAGTAGCTTTAAGGTACAACAAATTAAGTAACTTTTGACTACATGGTGAAAAAATTATTGTATGATATGTAGTTTTTGTTGCTTCCCAAGCAATTCAAAAAAATAGTTTTTTTAAGAAATACAAAATTGAACTTGATTTCCTAGATTTTTATATATGTAGAAATCTTTGAATAACAACTATTGGTATTGGAATTTTCAATTCTGTCATTAAATTATTAACAATTTAGTATTCTGAATCATACTCTATTTTTTTCTACTTACAAATTTTTTCAAGAATGAATATGAAATATTTTTTGTTGAAATTTTTATATGTATTCCTAAATTATTTTGTCAACATATTTTAGAGGTTAACAAGCTGTAGAATCTATACATTTTTGTGTAAAGAGTTTGAAAGATGAAAGCTAACCAATTAGAAAGAGTTGAGAATACTTCTTTTTGAAATTCAAGCAACTTAACCTCTAAATGATTTTGACTATGTTTTCACCAAAAGACTCCCAAATTGTTATTTCTAGTACAAGTATCAAAGTTTTTTTAAACATTTTTGGACACATATAACCATAGGATCTTGTTGTACATTGGTTTGAAAAGATGTGAAAAAATTTCAAAAATTCCCACTGTATAGACTGCAAGGTATTAGCATTTGAAGTCGCAAAAATCCTTTTTTTAGCCCTACAAAAATCAGGGCAGCTACACTTCATAAAGCCACATTTGTATGAAAAGGCATCTAAAATGGTGGTTATTCATTGAATTCATTCTTTAAGTCAAGTTGGTTACATGCTTAAAAAAATTTTGATCGTTTGGAATTGTGCAACAAATAGGAAAAAAAATGGTAAGTAGAAAAAAGGAAAGAATGATTCAAAATACTAAATTGTTAACAATTTATTTATGGAATTGAAAAATTCCAATTCCAATGGTTGTAATGTTGTAATAAACAATCTACACCTAATGTTTTTATTTTTTTTCAAAAATATTGAATATTGAATTAAATAAAGAACTTTGAAGTTTGCCTTAGAGTAGAGATTCAATAACGACCCACAAACTCTTGTAAACTAAAACTCATAACTTTTGACTCATTGATCAAAATGGAATGATTCAAAGCTTTTCAAGTACATATAAATTTTGGAAATCAATTTCAAATTTTAGTTTCTTAAAAAAATAATTTTTAAAGAAGTTTTCTTTGTAACTTGGACTCTCCATTGAGTAATGAAAACACATATCATACAATAACTTTTTAACCATATAGTCAAAAGTTATGAAAATTGTTGGGTCTTAAAGCTATTCATTAGGCACATATTGTATTAAAATTTCATAGAAAAAAATAAAAAATCCATTACGAAAGTTCTAAGGGCTCCAAAGGGCCTCTAGTTTTGTACTACTACAATGCAATTAGGGAGATATATATATAGAGAGATAGATATGTATATTTATTTATTTATTTATTTATTTTGGAATTTGACATGGCACTAGCAGTGTCACATCAGCTCCATATAAGATTGACTATTTTTATTTTTTAATCATTTTTATTTTAAAAATTAAAAAATTAAAAAAAATTCTATAATTGCATCACAGGGTGTGCCGAAAATAAAAAAACTAGTAGCCCTTTGGAGACCTCAAAACTTTTGCAATGCATTTGTAATGAGCTACAAAAAATTGCTATGTTGCCAAAAAATATAGTTTAGGCATTTTAGGGGTTAATCTTGCAATTGGTCAAGTTTCTTATTTTGTAATTTTAAAAGAATGTACTTTAACAAGTTAACTAAAGGATCCTATGGTTGTCTTTTTTAGTAAATAAATATAGATGAAGATTTTAGCCTTGCTTTGGTTTTGAATACTTTGAAGCAATTTTGGACCTAAAAATTTCAAAATTCCTTCAAGGGTTAACATCTACCTTATTCACCTATCACATTTAGAGGGCACAGTGCTAGATTAAAAAAATCTATCTTTGACAAGATAGAATGAAAAGTTTGTAATACTTTATATCTACATAAAAATAAAAATTCATGAAGGATTTAGCATTCACTTTACAAAAATATAATGAGGCAAAAAATAGAGAAAAAGTCTATCAAATTATAATGCAATGAAGATGAAATTAGGGTTTATGGTATTTAATATGGTTGGGACAATATGTTCCTAAAAATTAACTTTTTAAACAAACAAGAAAAATCTACTAGAGAATCTTTGTTATAATTATGGTCAAAAAGGAGGACATGCTCATCAACATTTTCATTGACTTCTATAAGGATATTGTATAATATACAACAATTATAAATGAGTTTGGACACCAAAGCCTCAACTAGATTATTCATGGGGCAATATGAAATAAGTTTGTTGACCTTGCATTATTGGAAAACTCAAGTCTTATATGAATGCAATCAATGGCACCAGACTTGTGGTATATTCCATACATCTTCAAACTTCTTCTTTGTGAATAATTTCAAAGTCATCACTACTAGGCCACAACAAGTGATGTTGACCCTATAAAAGCATTGCCACTATAAACCACTTTATAGATTTGGAAACTATTATAGTAGAAGGCTTTTATTGCGACCCTCTTCTTCAAACAATCCCTACAAGAAGCTCCTAAATGAACAATAAGTGGTTATGAAATGGATTGTTAGTAATGTAAAAGCATAATTAGATTTTTTAGTTATTGGTTCATACTTTGCCAATGGATGGAATAAGAGCCAAGGTGTGTCCATTTTAAAGCCAAGATGTGTCCACTTAATTTTTTTAAATGAAAATTAATTATCTAATAGCCTTCTTATAAATGCTAAAGAATTTAGGGTTTGTTTTAAGTTTAGTAATGATTGCATTTTCGAACCCTATGTATTCTTTTTGCATGCCACATGGCTATTTTTTGGTCAATCCATATCATTTTTTAGATTACTCGTGTTTGGATTTTGCAAGGCTATGATCAGGAATAGGTATCTATAGCAAAATTCTTTGGAAATTCACAAATAATCCACCAATGCTCCAAAAAATATGAAACCAATTGTGTTAGATTTTGCATCGATTTCACTTCAAGTGAAAAATATATTCATGCATCTAAAATTCATTAAAAAGACCAACTAGCCCTTAAAAAAATACTTTATAAGTACACTACCTAATTGGAGACTCTTCAAACAATTCTAAAATGCTAAGTAGTGGATCACCTATTGCCAATCTACACTATGATATGGCAATTTCTTTGTCAAACTCCAATTTTCAACCTTTGATACCTTGAAATGATGGAAGTGGCTTGCAATGCATATCATCACCTTACAACTCATATAACTAATTGAATATCCTCATAGAAACTTTAAACATTTTCAAAATCTTTCATGTTCATTATGCAATATTCATTATAGTAAAAGGCCTACTAATGCAAAGATCTTGATTTTATATACCACAGTCTCCATTGAATGCCAAGTATGTCTTTAGATTGTAATCCAAAATCCATCATAAGGCACACAATGTCATCTTCTTCCATAAAATAAAGTAATGTACTCCATACTAATTAAATTGAGATAACCTCAACAGATAAGACAAAGACTTTTTTACCCTCTATTGAACTACCTCAATTGAAAATGATGAACCATTGTTCTATTACAAAGCAACTATAGCAAGAAAAACAAAGCAAATAGACCACAAATCTAATAATCCAACTCTAAAATTATCCATCATAATGTTTTATAAATAACTCAAATGACAAATATTTAAAAGAAATGATGCTACAAAATATCAATTACATATACTATTGATAAAATAAAAATCCATTTAGAATTAATACATATTTGATCTATGTTAATAAATGAACTAATATTTTTTAGAGCTTCTATTTATTACAATGTGAGTACATATAGTTTTTATTTTAAAATAGGTGTAGGCTGCAATTGTATTATTTATAATATTTTTAAAATTTTAAAATTTAAAGAGAATCCATTTATAGAGTGCATTTGCAAGGCTTATATTTATATTATACCGTGAGTATGCATAGTTTCAGACTTTGCCCACCCAATACAATTCTACTCTATATGCAATAACAAATTATTTATAAAACACAATACAATCAATTGAGTAAAGAATACTCACAAAAACAAAAGGTGGGTATACCTAGCCTCCACCAAAGGTACTCTAGATCAACTCTAAATACTTAGATTTATATAAAGAACCCGTCCACTACCATAATTTGGGGCCTCACAAGATTTGAACTTGGGCCATTAGCTTCTAGTCGATTGGACCTCTCGCAAATATACTCAAATCTAAAGGAGTGACCACTCCTTGGAATTTCTTTTATAAAATGTGGAAGATATCTTCAAAATAAATAAATAAAAATATGGAATTTTATTTTTTTTGGTACTAGGACATCCTTGCTAGAGGGCGTCATTCTAGCATTACTAAGCCTATGGTTTTAAAACCCAATCCCAACAAATTTTTGTCCAAACTTTCCATTTAACATAATTTAGTCCTATTTTATTATAAGGCATATGTTAAATGTGTCATGTCTAGAGGTTTAACAGGGATAAAATCACATATTCTTTGAGTAAAAAGCATCTACTCAACATATAATTTATACCTTGAGCCAAATGAGATAGTCAAGGTTTAAAATTGCATATGTGATATGAGCTTCATTCTTTGTCATATGTAATCATAGAACACGGTTCTAAAATAACACCCTATTTTATTCCAAAGACAAACAACAATTACACCTAGATATAAAATAGACACACCATTTTTTTCCAAATCATAAGGATTAACAAGGTAACCCTCTTTGTGAGCTCAAACAACCATAAAATATATCGACATCCATAGAACTAAATTCTAGTACTTCTCTTGGTCATGTGGAAGTAGTGGTTTGCTAAAATATGTAATTGCTCCAAGAGGATGCGGTCCTCACCTGTGCCCATCCCAAGAACAAAAACAAGCCAATGTAGTATTAGTGAGGTGCAACTGGTGTCTACAGACCACAACACATATTATTGCTTTTGCAAAGAACAAATTAAGTAAATAAAAGCAAAACAACCACATTGTATGTATACCACATTAAAAATAGACAAATCTATGAACCTGGTTGTTGTTACACCGCTGTGATGGTGCCCTGACTAGTCCCTATGCTCATATGCTACTTCAATCGTAGCCTTGAAATCACGAATCCAAACAGAGCTATGAAAAACACTAGCTTGCATATCTCAGTCCCACTCCAGCATTCTAATCAAACCAACCTCTAGCAATCAAAACTCCAGTTCAACAAGTGGTAGGTGATCAGCTATCTGTTACTGGTTCCTTAGTAGTTCCAATAGCTCGGAGATAGGCATCCTTTGCAGAACTCGCCTTTAATAACCTGCTGTGTAGGAATCTTGTTGAATCCTATTGTTTTCATGTGTGAACAAGGCCAGCACTTGGGTACAGAATCTTCCAAACCCCTGAAGGATTTGTTTTCACATAAGCTTTTTATTACCTCATAAATCAACGGTGTTGAATGTGAAGAAACTTGATATTGAGTCGTTAAATCATTTGAACTAATTAACTGACTACTGTAATTATTCGTTTGTTAACAAGTCGTGTGAGTTGGAACTCAATTGTCGAGGTGCTATGGTCATTGAAACTTAGTGAGTATAAGTCATATGGATCTGATTTTCAATAAATGTAGTCAAATTTGGCTTGTAAAATGGGATCAGACCCTCCAAATTTGCCCTTAACTAAGCATGCGTGACAAGACATTAATTAAATCTTTAGAGTGTCAAATCACTCAGAGCAGCTAATTTAAATAAATTTACAGTCATCCTCATTTGAAACGGATAACCTCATTGTCACATTTTGATGTAAATAAAATCAATGTCACAATTTATGGAATACATAGCCTCATAGTCCCAGTTTTTTGAAATCTGAAAGTATATTAGGTGCTTATTTCCTTATCAAGATTCTAAAACTTGGTGATGGAATCTTGAAAAAAGAAAAAATGGGAAAAAAAACAAAAAAACCAATTAATAGACTTCATTTGATATTCTTACGTCTGCTACTAGATAACAAGTGATTATTGTAGTTTTTTGCCATTCATACCCTCACATTGCTAAACATTTGATAAATGACCCAAATTCCTATACTCAATGAAAGCATTAACATTTTCCATCCCATATGCTTCAAATCATTTCAACTGTCCTAAATGTATATTAATACAATACAAATGAACTACACAAAAGAATATTGCTCCTGCCTCTGCTCTGGAATAGTGATGATCCCTACTCAAAGTAAAACTAGCTTCAACTCGTTGAAGTTGTAATAGGTGCATGAATGAATTGATCATTATGAATGTCTATCTTGCAAAAGTAATGGTCCATGTAGTACAAGTGCGTGCAATTCATGTATGCATGACACCCTCCAATAGCGGAAACAAACATTTGAACAAAATTTGGACATGTGCACAAGGAGAACATACCCAATGCAATTTGGTAAATATTTATGTTAAGGTCTACCCCAATCTCCAGTGACACTATTACACCTAGGCCTAGAAAAAGAAGCATGGTTATTCCCACAATTTGCCCTCTCTTGTTTTTAGCACTCTCTCACTTGTTCTACTGCTCGATCTATAGTTGGTGCATTTGCATTTCTTTGTATGATTTGGTTGTTCCTAACCATTGGATACAAACCTGCATTTTGTGGTGGCAGTTGCTTAAAGAAGACATTCTTGAATACATTTGACATGTTGAAGAATTGTTGTGGTGACAATGTAGGGCGCTTAGAGATGGAAGTCAGTATGTTGTAGGTACAATGTTTCCTCTCAATTGAAGTTGGTTTTAGTCAAAACATGCCAAACCTTTGGCACCTCAGACTTATCTATAATGTATTTTTACTTTGTACCTTTCATATATCTTTTAATGTCATCCCAACAAAACCAAAAGTCTACCACCACCTCTTGCTTAGTCCGGTAATCTTCCTTTCTACCACAATAGATGGAAGTAGGGATTCCCTTCCGTCCTCTTGTAATTTTGGCAATGCATTTAATATTCAATGTGTATTGCTCAACTTAACATTTTACATTTGATTTGTGATTAATCCTTGCAATGTGCTACTTTGATGTATTGCAATCACTTTAAAATGCAATTGTAACATGTTGGGATGTTTGAACCTCAGTCTACTTTCCTATAAACATACTTTTTTAATTAATTTTGAAGTTTTTGAAAAACAACAACTAATGGACTAGTTGACTTAGTTTTAAAAGCTAATTAGAATAAGAACCAGGTCAAATAGACATACTAATGTAGAAAGGACCATTAGACAACAAGAGGAGAAGTTAGGGTTAAACTAAATAGAAGCAATTAGATAAATAGATAAGCTAGTAACTGTAAGTTAGTTATGGCCAAGAAAGTATAAGACAAATTACTTGAGGCTTCTCTCTCTCTCTCTCTCTCTCTAGTGATTGCCAGCCTTGTCAATTGTATTTGTGCATTCCTTCCAAACTCAATACAATTGTTTATTTATCTAATTTTTATGTGTCTAATTTCTTTCAGCTAGGGATTGGCTTGTCGTTCTATTATTGAAGTAGCTGTTAGTGATTGGCATTGCCTCTTTTATTTATGCAATGGTCCAATAGTCGTGAGCTATGAAGTTTGTCAAGTTATTATGTTTTGGATGTGCATAGCTGAATATTTGTAAGAGAGTCAAGTTGTCAATTTTGTTAGTGATTGGTGGTTCTTAATGTACAGGATAATTAGCCATGGATTGGCATTGTTCCTTATTTTGTTGTCAAGTCTATTAGTCAAGTTGTAAGAGCTCTGTGGAATGAGATGTTGGTAAGTATAATCATTTCTTGAATGAAGCCAAGGATTGGTAAGTTTTATTTTGGTGTTAGACTAATAGCAAGGTTGTAATGAAGCTCTAATAAATTTGATTATATTTTGTTAATTGTAATGTCAAATGGATGATGCTATAATGAAGAATACAAATCTTGAATTTTAGAAGTTAAGCTAATAATTGGCTTAGTTGGTGTTAACTTCTTTTTATTATCTACTTATTTGTGAGAGTAAGTAGTCAAAATTACTAGTGATTGATATTGTTTAAAGTTGAATCTTAAGTCAAGTAGACATATGAGCTTGTAAGCGTGGATAAGGTTGAATTTGTTTGATTATAATTAATGTCAATTGGATAGTCAAGAGAGTTATAGAAGTTGAATAGTCTTTGAAGATTTATCAATATTAAATTTAATGAGTAATTGTTGGTTAATTACAACAATTAGACAATGTATGTGTTGATTTAGGAAGTCAATTGGATAGTGAATATAGTTGGAGTTAGTAGGCCAATGTCTAGCAATAATTTCTCAAGTTTATGGTCTAATAGTCTAGCGGTTATCAATTGTGGTTAAGTGTTAAGGTGTGTCTACTTGAGGTTGGAGTTAATTTGTTTAATTGTTTGCGTGAGTAAGTATTGGATGTCGTTGTAGTCCAATTGTCTAAAAAGGTAAGAAAAATTTGTGTTTAAAATCTTTAAGCCAATGATATGTGATTAATGTGGTTATGTTTATGAGAGAATGGACAAATTGACAAACAAATGAGAAGCTAAATAATTTGATGGCATCCAAGACAAATTGATTAAGTATAACTAGAAGATTTTCTTGGTTGGTGTTGGTAGTTGAGATGTCAATTAGTCAATTGATATGATGTAAACAATAGAATAGTATTAAGTTGTGATTAGCAATTTAGAGTTAAAGCAAGATTGGCCAATCGATAAGTAGATTATATAGGAGTTAAGTACTTAACAAATTGACCTTAGTGCTGATTAAATAGAGATTGTTTATAGATTTAGTAGAGCAATAAAATTAGCCATAGCATTAGAAAAAAATCCAATTGACTATGCAACAAATGTACATAAGATTGTGAGAGTCTAACCTATAGAAAATGGACCAATTGACTTGCTAATTGTAGATGGAGCTGGAAAAAGAAAGTTTTTGAGACTAATTGATTAGAGTGTAATTAACATAAAAGTTTTATTCTTTTTGCGTACTCTACATACCGGGACAATTTGACAAATACAGACTTGTGAATTGGCATTCATGCATAAGTAGTAATAAGAATAGTAATTAGAATAGTAGACCAATTGCCCAACCTCCATGAATTTAATTGAAGAAGTAACTAAGAAAGATGGCATACATATTATATGTAGCTATTTGATTAGGTTGATAGAATACATCACAAAACATAAGACTATTTGACCAACTTGGACTATTTGACTCACCTCAACAAATTGACATTAAAATACTAGTATAAGATTGCACAACATTTCATGGAGTCTACATGCATTGGAAATTGGATAGACTATTAGCATAGGCTAATAAAATTCATACACTCATTCCCTTTTTCATTTACTTAATTTAATCTTTATTCCTAAAATCTCTAAATTGAGTGAATTTCTACAATAAAAGTGACCTTAGAAACAATATTGTAGACTATTTGACCTTTTCTAATTGAAAAAAACACCACTAGGGAATTCTTTGGGTTTTGGTTTCCAATCTTTCCCATGCTACATTTCCCTTGTTCTCGAATGTCTTCAAAGTAGCCATAATGGACCTCGTTCAAACACGAGGTTGAAAGAAATTGACTTTGTTAGGTAGATGTGAATCTCCTATATCACTAATGGGAACGTCTAATTTCTTCTTTCTGCTTCCAAAGATCTCTTCTCCTTCCAAATGTCGTATATGTGTTCAACACCCTCAACTTTAGGCAATGTGTTCAATGCTTCTTCCATTTACTTCGGGTCTCCACTTCATCTTGCAGCTCTCAACTTCAACTCCCCCTTAAATGGACCACATCCACATATATGTCCTTTTAAGTAAGCACGGTAGTTTGTCATTTGGATCCATGCAAAGATGCTCTTATTGCAAGTGGCATCAAAAAAATTGTTGCTATAGTTGTCTGACATTTGAAACTACTTGTTATGAATTGTTTCCGACAAGTTGGACGATGGCATGTCCGCTAGCTCTTCCAAACTCAAATCCTAGAAAGACATCCTCCAAAAAATAATTCATTAGTCAAATTTCATATATGAAAGCTCATAAGAGTGATTGCAAGAAACACTTGTCCTTTTTGTGTGTCCCCTTAGTCTCCATAAAGGTGTTTTTTCCTCATAATTTTTGCGATTTAAGTTTGTTTTAGTTGATATTTGGAGAATTTCAACTAAAAGTTGTTGAATTTCAACTAAAAGTGCATGTTGTTGATCTAGACATTTAATAATTTTTTAATTTAAAAAATAATAATTTACTATTTTTAAGGTGACCTTGATTGGGTGTCTACCTTAGCTATTTTGGGGGTTCTCAATCCTATTTGGGGACTAGAAATGCAATTCTGAAGCTAAGGTTTTGACTTGTTGTAGGTGAGCTAACATTCTAAAGATATTTGATGAGATTTTGGCAAAGAACCCAGTATAAGGACTACACATGGGTTGAAAGTGGAGACTATTTGTGTAGGTACTATGTAGAGGGAAAATTTTTTTATGATGAATTTTTTGTTCATATGGGACCACAAAGAAGATTTTTAAAATTTCTTTTTTCTTCTTTTAATTTTTTAAAATATTTTTACTATTTTCTAAAAATCAAATTCAAAAGCATCTATTTCTTGCATTTTTTTAGGCCTCTTTTTTTGTGCATAACTTTTAGCAATAAAATTTTCTAGGTCTGAATTTTCTCACATATACTATTATCAATGTTTTACAAATTATACATATTTTATTGTATTTAAAAAAAATTATTCCGAAAGTCACAGTACTGCAATAATAAGGCCATTTTGAGCCAAAAAGGACAAGTGTTTCGTGCAATTATCTATAATTATTGTAGTGTTGTCAATTGAAAAAAAATAGTTGATATACACTTGAATATAATTAAAATAACATTCTTATGCCCCCCCAAAAATAAATATATTTACATGTTCTTCCTTCACAAATAAACATTTTAACAAACAAACAATTTAGAATGTCATTCCTTGATTTTTTTTCCCTATGTGTGACCAAAAACAAGGGTACCATGAGGGGGCTAAAATACTACCATTGGATTTGATAGTAGTATTTAAGTTCCCTTCACATCCCCCTATTCTTGGTCACATGTGAGAAATAGATGTCGTAAGCTATAACATACTTCTAAACAAAATAGAAATAAAAACATTTTGGGTTGTACAATTTAAAAAGATGAAAATGAAACATTGAAAGTGAGTAAAATCTTTGTGGACTTACCATTTTCATGAAGCCTCCCCTTTGCTGGTATCTAAAATGTCAAAATACATGCCAATGGTCCAAGTAATGAAGTGCATCTTTAGTAGTAGCTCCAAAAGAAAACCACCACGACTGAATCGTATGGTAACGTGTCTCTGCCTCTTCCATAGTCTTTGCATCTTTGTATTGTTTGCATAGTGTATTGTGTTGTTGTTGAAATGCCTTTTGATGTGCTTTTGAGTATGTTTCTAAAGAGAAGTACTCCAATGCAACAAACACTTCCTCTCACAATTCTCCATTTTATCTTTGGCAAAACCAAATCTATAAACAATACGAACAACATTCCAATTGGCCATTGCATTGTTTGCTATGAATCCCTTGAAGTTTGGGTGATCTATTTCATGTTGTGACATTACAATATTCAAACACCTCCAAAATTGCACCTAGATCTTAGTATCTTCAGATTGCATGTCACATGTTGAAATGGTTATGACCTTCTTGTACTTCGGATCATATATGTGGAAAGCCATTGTAGTTCACTCCTTCACATGTTTTATGTGGTCAAACATCATTCATGTATTCTGTAGATTCTCTCCGAGTCGCATGCACCTTATTGGGTCCACTCCACTTCCTAGTCCTTTGATGAGCATCTTGAAAATGTACACCTTCTCCTTCCTTTGGCTAGGGAAGACACTATTGTCAATGTATTCAAACCTACACTCTTTCATAGTCATGATGCTATCGATGACACCTTCCTAGTTGTTTGAACAAAATGAAGATATCACATTGCATATGTTTGGACTACTTAAGTATTGGAAATAATCTACGACCTCTTCCAACTCCTCCCCTTTCAACATCTCCTTCTCTCCCTCTCCGTTGTGAAATAGATAGTTTGTTGGAAACTCCTTGCTAGTAGAAAGAGCAATTGCGGAATTGGTGGTTGTTGGTGTTTTGGCCACCTATTTTGCAATGAGTCTAAAAATTTCTTCCGTGGAATTTTTATACATGTCTTTTGCAATAAGATGAGCATGATCTCCAAAGTGAATGGTGGCCCTACTCATTTTAAGATTATCACTATAATTGTAGTTCATCCTAGCATTGTATGTATTCATGTATGTAGGTGATTTCTTGCAAAGTTTGCAAACTAGAGAAGAATATTTTCGAAGACTTTCCCCTACTACAAAAGGGAACATTGCACAACCATTTCACTCTATTTCATTCTTCTTTGAAGCCCTCTTCAAGTAATTACACTTTAGATTCTCACAAATAAGATGACAAGCACAATTTGTCTTACAGAACTTGAGATTGTAGAAATTGTTAATGTTCATCATCACCAACTTGCACCAAAGATGTTTGTCGTATTTCTTGTCCATTTAAAAAAAATTCTTGGCTTATAATGAAGAGAAAAATGACTGGCATGGAGGTAGTTCAAAGATCATGTCCCTATTGAATATTGCTAGAAGAAGCTAAACATGATGATGCTTCACATTGTTTAGATCCATTGTTGAGAGTTCGTTTTGCAAATGATGCATATTGGCTAGTCTCCTCAAACAGTTCATTATATTTACTCAATCAAATGAAGTCAAATGTAGTAGAAGCCGTGAAAAACAAGATTGTGTAGAACTATCTGATGGGATTTCTAATAAATAGTTTACAAGTGAATAAGTGAATTGTCACACAATATAGGTAGAATTCCAAAAGATTTCTTTTGAAGTATTAAGTCAAGGGACTCTCCTTCTAACTTGCTAGAAAATTCTATAATAGTATCCAATTTCTCAACTTTCACTATTTGAAAGATTGCACTACTTGGAAAGACTAGGAACATTTAACGAGGTCGTTTAGGCTGAACAATTTGGGACATGTATGGCATGTCCATTATGGAGTTATTTGATTTTTGACTTACTATCTCAATGGACGCAACTAATATAGACAACAGAAGTTCATAAGCTCTACAATGCCCTACAGACAAATACTAGCAATGATCTTTTTCTTCGACGGGCTTGACAACCGGGATGGATTGTTGTAATTCTCTAGACTCTAACTTCTTCTCTTTTTCAACATAGATTGAGGACTCCACAAATCTAAAGCATACATGAAGGAGGTGGCTTAGAACTCTAGTATGCCCTCCTTCATCTACCGAAAACGTCGAAAGAACCTCATAACCATCTACTTGAATAAAAACCATCATTACAACACATGCAATGGATGAAACAAAAATAAAAACAATAGATCCTTATTATGCATTATAGAACTCTTGAACTTTATATGAAATTGGAGTATAAAAAAAGTTAGTGAAAATTGATCATGGGGGACTCTACCATGATATAGGAGTTCAATTTCAAATTCAACCTTGATGATGAAAAACCTAATTTTAAGCCACCATCCTTTACCTTCATGAAGATTGTCTTTTAGAAAGAATTTAAATGAGAGTAGGCGGCTATGTCAAATACTTTGATATGTGCACGCTCTAATTTTTTGCAATCAAGTATTTTAGGAGGAATCAAAATGAAAATAGGCGGCCATGTCGAGTATCTTTAAAGTGTGTTCACTCCAAATTGTTGCACTCCAATAATTCTAGTGATAAATTAGAATTAGAAGCACAAGTGTATCATCAAAGACATAGTCATTGTTAGAGTTGTTTTACTACTGCTAGCTACAAAATTCTTTAGGTTGACAACACATTTAACTACATGTCATCAATTACAGCTATCAAATACAATGTAGATGCCTATCAAAAGTCTACTAGAGGATGACACTAATTCTACATACTCTATACAGTTTTTGGATGACTACAAATTGGCCCTTTCTCCTTGAAAGAGTCATTTCAATTTGGTTGCTAAAACATAGGAATAGATTTTTTATGGAAGAGTGCTCATGTACTTTTTTGTTCTCCCATGCTTTTAGAATACAAAAGCTCAATCTTTTTTGTTTTGAAGCACACAAAGAAAAGGAAAAAGCGTAGTTCTTTGTATTTCTCCTCTTCTAAGGCATTGAAAAAATCAAAGATGACTTGGAGGAAGAAAATTATGTCCAAACTAATAAAGCAACATCAGGTGAACTTCAGAAGTCTCTTCACTTTTGAAGGAGGTAGCGGCAAAGAAGATGACGTTGGAGACCAAGGTGTAAATGCACACCATGAAGTTATACAAAATACTACCATCCCCAAACCATAAGAGACCACAACGTAAGCCCCTCTATTTCTTTCTCTATAATATTCCATTTCTTTGAATTGCATTCTTTCTTCCAAATATTCATCTCATATTAAAAAAAAATTGGGGCAGTCAAGCAACACGTTGCTATAGTGTTGGTAGCTAGAGTTGCCTTATTGGCTACTTTTGTGAAAATTTATACCTACCTCACTAGCTACTATAGAATCATCCGCGTGGTGGATGTTGTGACTTAGTTTTCCTAGTAGTTATGTACCTAATGACTCCAGGGTTGACAGGACGGTCGGACGTCCGGACGCGGACGCTGTGTCCGCTGACATTCGCGGACTGATCTGGTCCGCATGATCTGGGCGTCCGCCTCGGGCCGTCCGCCCCGTCCGTCCACCTTCCGACGGCGGGAGGGACGCTGCGTCCGTTGGCGTCTGTGAGGACGGACGTCCGGGTTACGGACGCCTTTTTCGGGTGGACGTAGAGATTCGTCAACCCTGAATGACTCTATTAGTGAGGCTCCTAGTTTGGGGTGATGGTGTGGTAATTTTGCAAATTTTAGAGTCATTGTTTTAGCTAATGCACAACATACTCATATGAGGTCATTTTTCACCATCTTCTTCCTTATAAAGTAAAAGTTATTGTAATTAACTACTACATTTTAATTTTAACTATTTCACTTTAATTTTTATTATTTTTTCTATTTTTTCCATTTTATTTTTATATTTATTAAAATAATATATTTAAATTTTTACTTTGCTTCATCAAGATAGTATAAAATGAACATGCTTGCAATGGATTTGTATATTTTATATTCTTCTTCACATTTCTATTAAGATTTTTATATATTACTTAGATTTCTGTTTTTTGTCTTTTCTATTAATTAATATGAAAGATATTTATATAAAATATATAACTATTAATAATTATCTATAGTTATATATAAATTCTAATACCACCATTTTAATGAAATTGGATTATTTTTAGGGATTAATTGGAGTCCTAATCAAGTTAACAATAAGTGGGACCAAACAAGGACCAACTTCAGAAAAATATATGATTATGAAAAAAACATGCCAAGTGGGAGACCGTATGCCTTTATCTTCATCTTCCTTTGAGAGTTGGATGCCAAATTAAAAACTATCATGAAAAGAGATATGTATGATCACATCAATTCAAAGTTGTGTAGAATTCAAAAATAGAATATATTCTAAAAGAGGGTACAATCTTCAGAGCAAGATGATAAAGGAATACAATCTTCTACTAGGCATGTTTTTTTCATAATCATATACTTTTCTATAGTTGGCACTTGTTTGGTCCCACTTGTTGTTAACTTAATTAGGACTCTAATTAACTAGATACACCTTTTCGATATGCTTTTTTGTTTTTAGGTAAATGTTTGATGCAAGAGATGTCTATTGGTACTAGTTGGCGTTCAAGTTTGAGGCTATCCTTGATAGGTTGTCCAAAGGACCAACAATTCATCATTAGAAAACGGTCTATCAACAAAGGTGTGACCCAAACACCATGGTTGTCATAACAGGCGAGTTAGGGTCATCGGACGAGACAGATGGACGGGCGGACCGGACGGCTTTAATTTTGCGCCCTGACGATCTCGTCCGCGCCCAGCATATTCCTTAATCCACATGGCATCCACGTGGCCTATTTTTCTGTTATCAGAAAGTCAACTATGTGTTGACTGTATCGGATGGGTGGGATCTCTAACGGACGGGCAAACCGGACGTCTGTCCACTATGACAACCATGCCAAACACCCCTCCTCAAACATCTCCCTCTTATACACTTCTTGATCTTGGTTTTGGGAATTCAAGTCAATTGCTTGAACCCATATTCTCAATGATCCAACAAGTGGTGATTGAGATGCATACTTGATTTTCCATTGTAGTTTATTGATATTGTGAAGAATTCTAGTATGGAATCGTATATAAAAGAATTCTAGTAAATTGAAGACCAATGTGCATTACAAAATAAATTAACAAATAAATAGGAAAAAATGATTACATAATTGATGTGTGTAGTTCATGTAACTACTAAAAATGATTCGTAGAGATGCAATGAAACTAATGTACCTTTACAATTGAAGAAGAGATTTCTAAGCTTCAACTCTAAAGACTACAAAAATATTTGAATCAAAATATAAGTGTAAGTCATTGCGGTTCTTTCCTCTAAGGTTTTTATACCAAAGCACCCCCAAAAATAGAGGACACTAGAGAAATTGTGATCAAATACTTCTTCACTAATGTGGAAGAGCATTGGTTGGGGCTCTTCGATCTATGACAAAATGCAATGGCAATGGTGGGGCAATCTTTAGCACAAGGCCCTTCATGTCTATGAAGAAGTGTTTGCTATAGACTAGGATTGTATACGTAATTGATTATTTTTTTTTCATGCTTGTGTTTACTTTATATATGAAAATAAAGATTTGTGTTAAAGTAATTTATAAGTATCTTTTGATAGTTTCTAAGACAAAACTGTTAATTTGTATGGAGTTCCACGATGGATTTTCATGATTGTATTAGTAGTTAATTTTTAGGGACATCATTCAAAGATTTTTCAAGGCTCTAAGAACCCATTTCGAGCTTGTTCCCCCGTGGTTGTTCCCTGCAATAAAGGGAACAGCCAGTTGTCAAAAAACAAAAATGAAATTCTTAAAATGCAAAACAAAATTGAAAACAAAAAAAATTCAAAAATGACATGGTAATGTCTTGGCCACGTTAGACTATTGTGCAGTCACTATAGCAGTTGCATTTCCGTAGTTCACAATCACATTCCTACAGTTCACAAGGCTTGATGACTCGTGGACTCTTAGAGCCTTGAAAAATCTTCTAATGATTGTTCTAGTGATATTGAATATTATGAATCCTAATTTTATCTCAAATGAATTGTAATTTGATTGGCTTTTTCTCCATTTATTGCCCCATTATATTTATACAAAGTAAATGCTTAAACCATAATTAATTTTTGTTTTTATGTAGATATAAAATATTTCAAAATTCTCATTTTATCTCTTCAAAGGCAAATTTTTTCTCGTCTAGCACTATACCCTTTAAATATGATGGTTAAACAAGGCAAATGGTAATAACAAGGCAAAATATAAGAATGAGATGGTATTTAATAAAGTGAAGGGCCCTTCATTAATCCATCTAGTCGTTAAAGGGAGTTTGATTCTAGGCTACAAATGCTCTAATGGAAAGCTCCCATCCAAGCAAGAGGTCCAATGGGCTTTTTGCCGTCCCTCTAGGGAGGCAATGGAAAGCAAGATTTCATTATCACCAAAATTTTGGACAAACTCATAGGTGAAGATAGTCCTTAGTGAATCAAAATGTGTAAATTTTTTTGTGTATCCTTCCCCATCCACTGGGTCCACATGAAAATGTAATTTGTGCTCACTTGGACCTTATAGCTTCTTTGTGGACTTTGTCCATCGATGGAGCATAACAAAAGGCCTTTATAGAGTCAAACTCTTTTAAGAGCCAATTAAGGTAGACTAGCCCATCTCCACCATTCTACTTTTGGCTCCATTACCACCATAAAACTCATCCAATCCATTTTCTTTTTTGACAAAATCAATTAATTAATTCCAATTTGGGTAATTAATGTGTTAGTCCTTGATTGGTGGATACTTAAGTGCTAATAGATACACTCCAAGGTAGTTATGGGTTGTCAATAGGGCGTTTATGACTTCACTCTACAAGTAATCTTAAGTATAATTTTAGGCACGCCACTTCAAAAAATCACAGAAATTACAATTTTCATCAAAAATTAATAATTTCACTTCGGTCTGATTCGTGAAACAAGCACACACCTCTGAAAAATATGTGCCCCTCTTTGAGTTGACTCTAAGGTATTTAGATTACAAATCAGGGCGGTATAGGCTTGTCTAGCGTAGGGGTTAAATTGAAGTTACTTTAGCCAACGACTTACGACTTTAGTCCTAAAGGTGCAAGGTGCCACCTGACATCACGAGTTCCGGATGTGTGTTGTTTTGCAGTGCCTCGGGAAGCATGATCGGAAGAAATTGAGGAATTAGCTCCACCTAGTCAACAATTTCCATAAATATCCATCCGATGAAGAAACGAACCGAGATATTTTCCCTTCAACTCCCGAGACACCGTTTGGGTAGACCAGGCAATTCTTCCAGCCAATCTCCAATACGACAGGGACTCCTTGCTATTCTTGGGCAAGGGAGTTATCAATCACAGACCGAAACGTAATCAGAGTCCACGGGAAACGAGAAAATTGTGGGTGTGCTCGTTGCAAACTTTCTTCAGCTCGTTGAAACAGTGTCTGTTCAGTCACAACTGTGATTATCGTGAGTTCACTTGCAGAATTGACTACTATATAGCTCCACTATCAGATCGATCTCGCAATGATATCAGGAGTCCAAGAAATCTAGCTCTGTAGCTGATTGCACTTTGCCTGGGTACACAGTGTGGAGCTTAAAGTGTCGGTGGCTTTGGGTTTGGATCGAATTGTTGAGTCGGCAGTTGTTGCAGCGGGAGACTTCATAGTGAAGAGGTAATTGGATCTACCACGCTCATATAAACCCTCACTTGCAGTATATTGCTGATTTAGTACTTTGTAACAAGCTGTTCAAGCAGGTAGATCTTCCTGCCCTGAATTGTTGGTTTGTTTCGTTTGGATTTGCTTGTTGTTGTAGCCTGAGTGAGTTTCCTTTCCGGATGGGACCTTACCAGCGCAATTCTTGGTTTGTTCCGACAGACTCGATTCTAGGGTTTGAGCTACTTTGAATTTCCAAAGTCCTTCACTAAAGCCAGATGATAAAACTTCATACAGATTTCGTGCTTTCGTGCTTTCAGTATCCCGCTGCCACAGACTCCCGAGTTTTCTGAGTATCAGTTGAGCGCTAGAGATAGGAGTGTCAAATCAGTCTAAGCATTGTGCAATTGGGCATCTGCTCGGGTTAGGCAATACTCTTTCATTGCAATTGACGAAATTGCTTTTCACAGCCACTGAAAACAGGATTCCTCGACCATGGTGATGTTCAAGGTGAACGATGTGGAGCAAGACCTGGAAGGCACCACCTACCTCCTTTCCCGATCGGTCAAGGGCGATGAGCAGGCCAAGTCCTTGGCTGGCGCCAAGCCCGTCGAAGGCTTCTCCCATCGCACCTCCACTTTCCTCCCCAACAATCTCGGCACCAAGAACCCCCTCCTCGCCGCCGTCTACCTCTCCTTCAGCCACCACCTGCCCCTCACCCTCACCCCGGACACCATCTGGAACACGATCATGCAAGGCGTCTCCACTCACGTCAGCCAAGACCCAGAGAAGCACCGTCACACCTTCGTGAGCCACCAGGGTCGCGAAGTCCTGACCATACGAGACGACACCCTACGAAGAGGAAACCCTAACAACAATTGGGGCAACATCGCCTGCAGCTTCACAGACCAAATTTCCGCAAAGCTCAGCGGCAAATCGGCCCTCCAAGCACTAAACATGCGTTTCACAACAACAGACGATACAGCACGCGTCGCACACGCCATCGTCTTCATGGACGTGGTGAAAAGCTACTTCGAGTACCGCGTTTGCACGCTCTGCGGCATCCCGTCAATCGAACTCACGGGCACAAAACAAGATTGGTCAGGCATGCGAGCGGCTCTTACGCTGTTGGATGAGCTTGACCTCTCCCCGTGGCGAGCAAAGCTTGACACCATTCTCGCACACTTCGAAAACGCATTCGATAACAGAATTGAGCAAGCTTTCTGGAATGATTTGTTTCTGGAACACGGCGCATTCGGTTCAGGAGGCGTGACGACGATTTCGGGTTGGATCGGATCCCTGTTTCTCTACGTTGATGGGAGACTGAACCCTGTTGCGGTGGGAAAATCGAATGTGCGCTTGGATCCTGTAGATTTTCCGTCGGGGTTGAGCGAGACGCCGTTTGTGTGGGAGTATTTTGGGGAGGAGATTGCGATGCTGTTGCGAGGGGGATTGGTGGGCGTGGTCATCGATCCCGCGTCGAAGACCGTGGCGCCGCAGTTGGGGTGGCTGGTGACCGAGGCTGCTCCCGAGGCCGCTTCCGAGGCCACGGAGAATGGGTTCCATTGAGGAGGGATACATGAGTCTGAGGTAACAGCACCTAAAACCGTTGAATATAGAGTACTGCAAGTTAATTTAGACCTGGTGAGTTCTGGGGAATCTGACTGATATAGTGCCGGGGTTGACCACACTGTAGCGTTGGGGTGCCGTTGAGGCATCAATGTAACAACCTCTACGCCATTTTAGATATGCTGTTCAAAGGAGCAGGCTTGTGATTGTAAACTTTGTGAGTATCAAATTCAATATCAATGTCAGGATGATTCTGAAATGGTTTCATGTCACTTGCATTCTCCTTCTCTTATACTCCGTGCTTCCAAATACAAGAAAATTGCTACCTTCTGCCCAGCTTATGCAAATACATGCAAATTGCTCCAACTGCTACGATTTACGACCAGCCGTTCCTCTTTTCTGACCACAGTGAATGTTATTTAGGAAGCCTAATCCTCGATGTTCATCAAAATTATAAATTGTCTTTTGAAATCTATCCTCTGAGCACGTGGAAATCCAATCAAAGGTAGGCTGTCCTGATTCCAAAACCCTAAATGAAGATTATACTCACGTGAACACCTAATCTAATCTTGTGTTGGATTTAGGTCATTGATCATTAGGAATTTGAACCTGGCAATGTTTGTATAGGGTATCCAAGTACCACATGCTTAGGTGCATTGGAAACCCCTTTCATTTGCCAACAAGAGCCTGTAGAATACAAAGAGTGCAAATTGTATAGGTTTAAGGATCTCCTACCTATTACTCACAATACGACATAAACAAACTTTGAAGAAAACCATGCTATGCTACATATTGCGAAGATAAATCCTGATAGTACAATCAATTTCTTCACTCAAGTCCCATTACATCTCAATGTACACAATAGTCATACCATTCTGATATAAATAGTCAAATGGACATTCTGATCCTCTTCTGATAATCTCCAGAATCCCTAATCACAAACATATCACCTCAGGAATCCAAGCTGGCTTCAAATTAAAGTCTAATGGGCTCAGCTAAAGAATGTCACACTTTCCTCATGAAGTACAAGTTAGAATGCAAAACCAAACCCTCTACATCCTCTGCACCAAGTGACTCACAAAAAATTTAAATGAACCTTGACAGAAGCAATAATAATACAACGGGGAATTTGCTATCTAGCGGCCTATTCGTTCCTCAACCTTCCACACTACCTCAAGAAGAAGCCTGATTCTCTTCCTCAAGGTCCGTCCCTTCTAGTGGCAAATCTTCCTTGAACCAGCCTCGGAAACCCCCTTCCATGTGCAGCAAGTTCTTGTACCCGTTCAACGTCAAGACATACGCCGCAATCAGCGACCTGGATTGCTGCCCATCCGACAAGCTAGGACTCGGCTTCATCGTCCCTCCCGATTGACAACCAAGTATAATCCTGGCGTCTTTCTCTAAGTTGAGCGCCCTCACTTCGTTCAGAAACTCGGGATTCTCCTCCGTCCCAGCAAAGATCCCGAAGAACGCAAACCCCGCACGACGAGCGATGTCCCAAGGTGTCCACTCCTTGATGAGCCGGTACAGCTGCGCATTCTTGGCCCCCGCCGCATGCGCCTCCGCGTACTCCGCCTCCGGACGCACGTCCAAGATCGTGTAACCCTCGTCTTGCTGCAAACGGAGAGCCTCCTTCGGCTTCACGGAACGGAGGTTGTTCTTCTTCAACGCCTCCCGCTTCACCTTCCATTCCACCTCGGTGGTAGATTTCGGCGGCCCCGTCGCAATGCTGCGCACTGAGAGTGGACTACACCCTTGCACTCTCCGAGTCCGCCCCTGAGGTTGAAGGAAAATCAACCGCGGAGCTGTAGCGGCGGAATGCACACAGGGTGCTGCCACTATAGCCACCGCCATGGCCATCCTGTGCACTAATCTCTCAAAAAACGCAAAAGCTCCAATTCAGCCCTGCAAAATTCTCCCGAAATTGGGAGAACCCTGATTTCAGTGTCTTCAGCTGAAAATCCGACGGGATGAGCAATCGCGCTCGAGAGAGAGAAAGAACAATTCTCGCCAGTGACGGATGTGTTTGAAGCAATCTTTGGGCACTAATTCCGAAGTTTGGAGGAAATTACAAAATCGTGAAGAAGGAGATTGCGGAAACGTAGAACGCACAAGATCTATCACGACAATAGTGTAGCCAGGAAGGAATGCGAGCGCACAGCTTCTGCCACTGGATAGTGCAGTGCAAGAAAATCTGCCATTGGATTGCGTGTGAGAGAATCTGGGCTATTGGATAGTGAATAGAGTTCATCCAGATGGGGACAATCATCTTGTCAGGGGCACTCCACTAAAGCTATATTCACATTTGGTGTTAGGGATAATGTTTGCAATGTGAATCTGGTCCAGAAGTAGGTTTAAATTCATTCTTAACACCCTTAGTAACAATACTCTTTAACACCAAGTATGAACATACAATAAATGTTACATTCATATTAGTGTTTTTTATCTAACTCACATTAATTCTCACATAATGAACAAATAGTGTTCAAGTTGATGTTTAGTATTGGTAACATTAGTGATGTTCTTGTTATTTGGTGCGTTCCATGTCAATATGAACACTACTAAAAATTACAATAGTTGACAAATAGTATGTTCATGTTGACATTTATTGTTGATAACACCAATATTGTTGTTGACATTTAGCCTTAGAGATCATAATTAGTGTTGCAAACACTAGTATCATTATTAATGTAGCACACTACCACAAAAATGTTATTGTTCTTAACTCCTAAAATCCCATTGGTCCTTTGAGGTTAAAATAAGACTTCAAGTAGCTTGTACAATTTCAATATGCATTGTGATTTTTTGAAAGTTTTTGAAACATTATTAGTGTACTGCACTACCACAAAAATGTTATTGTTATTGACCCCTAAAGTCCCATTGATCCTCTAAGGTTAAAATTTAACTTTAAATAGGCTCGTACAATTTCAATATGCATTGTGATTTTTTTTTAACTTTTTGAAACATTATTAGTAAAGCGCAATACTACAAAAATGTTATTGTTATTAATCCCTAAAGTCCCATTGGTCCTTTGAGATTAACCCTAAAGGACCAAGCTACATTTCTTAGCAACATAGTGAATTTGGGCAGCTTGCTACGAATGGAGTTTTAATTATTTTGTGCTGAAATTTTCACTAAACATGTGCCCAAGGAGTAGCTTCAAGGCTTGACAATTTTTATAACTTTTGACTAAATGGTCAAAAAGTTATTTCATGATATACAATTTTCTTTATTTTGCAAGCAGCTTCGGCAGTTCAAAAAACTTCTTCAAAAATCACTTTTAAAAAAAATATAAATTTCAAATTGGTTCCTTAGGTTTATATATATATGGAAAGCTTTGAATCTTTCCATTTGGATTAATGAGTCAAAAGTTATGTGGATTCTTAGTTTGAGGGTAGTTATAGAATCTCTACTCTAAAAAGAAAACTTTGAAGTCCTTGGTTTAACTCAATTTTAAATATTTTTGAAAAAGAAATAAAAACATTGGCTATAGATTGTTTATTGCAACATTACAACAGTTGGGATTGGCATTTTTCAATTCAATATCTAAATTCTTAACAATTTAGTGTTTTGAATCATTTTCTACTTTTTTCTACTTACTATTTTTTTTCTATATGTTATATAATCCCAAATGATCTGAAAATTTTCAAGCATGTACCCAATTTACCTTAAAGAATGAGTCCAAAGAATTGCAATCATTTTGGACATTTTTTCATAAAGATGTGACCTTGTGAAGTGTAGCTGCCCGGATTTTTGCAAGGACAAAATAAGAATAATTGTCAATTCAAATGCTATTATCTCGCAATCCACACGGTGGAAATTTCTGAATTTTTTTTTCCACAACCTCTCAAACTAGTTCACTACAAGATCCTACAATTATATTTTTCCAAAAAAGATTTTTTTTCTAAAATTTGGTATTTTTATTAGGAATGACAGTTTTGGAGCATTTTTGGTGAAAACATAGTCTTGGTCCTTTAGGGGTTAAAATAAGACTTCAAGTAGGCTTGTACAATTTCAATATGCATTGTGATTTTTTGAAACTTTTTGAAACATTATTAGTGTAGTGCACTACCACAAAATTGTTATTGTTATTGACCCCCTAAAGTCCCATTAGTCCTCTAAGGTTAAAATAAGACTTCAAGTAGGCTTATACAATTTCAATATGCATTGTGATTTTTTTAAACTTTTTAAGAAGCTAGAAAAATACATCAACTTTTGGAGATTAGAATTTTTTATTCCTATCAATGCATGGGAACAAAAGTTATGGCACTATAAGTCGAAACAGAGAATGGTAGGCAAATTAATAAAATTTTAAATTTAAATTAAATTTTTTTTTGTAAAATATAATATTTTGTCTACATGTGAAGCTTTGATTCATTCTATTTGGACTAGTGATGCAAAAATTATAGACAATCTTATTTTTCACACAATCTAAGCATCTCCTTGAAAAAAACTTTTTGCCTAACTTCACTTCTAGAAAGTTGTGACCAAAACAACAAAAAATCAACAATTTTTTTGTTGTTCTAAGCACTTTGCAATCACAACTTGATCAATTTAACAAAATTCTGTAAAGACACAGATAGATTGTTCTATTGTTCTAGGCACTTCAAACTTTTTTTTGGACCAAATCAATAAGAATGCAATAAATTTTATTAGTAACAATTTTTTCTTTGAATGTGTACATGTAAATTTAACCATGGTGTATTAATTGAAAGATGCGGTTTGCAAAGGCAAGGTTTCAAGTTCAAACCTTGGTACCAATGCTTGGTGATGTAGCAATCAATGAAGTTTGACAATGTGATGGTATCGCAATCAACACAATTTGATCACATGATGATGTGATAGTTGATATAGTTTGACAATGTGGTGATGTAGCAATTAATAAATTATTTAAAATAAAATGAAAATCTTTGTTCAAATCAATAGAATTTGACAATAGATTTGAGTGTAATTTTGACTAGTATAATACGACCAAAACACTGGAACCTAACAATACTTTTTAGTTCTAATTTTGTTCTTTTGGTCATGATTTTTTCTAGTAGCCTAGTGTTTGAATGCTAATACCTTCCAAGTGAAGTATATGGTTAGATTCTTTAAAAAAAATTATTTCCTTAGGTGAACACAATGGAAGTGGTAGTTTTGAGTAGCCCAAAAATGGCCTTGGGACTTTAAAGGTTAACCATTTCTATTAGCACCATTTTCCACATCAAAGTATCATTACTAAGAAAAGAGTTGTCATTAAATTTCCAACAATGTGATATTTCACCTTGAAAAGATGGAGTTCATCATCGAGGTAGTCCCAAGTATAATTACTAGGTTAATTGTCCAAAAAATTGCAAATTATTTATTGTCAATGAAATGTTAAAATGAGTGTCAAAAAGTGTTCAAAAAAAATTTTGACTTTTAAAATTCATAATTAGTTACAAAAATTTTCAAAATATATAAAACAACTAGAGTTTAATTTGACCTATTTTCTTGCTTTTCAAGAATAATTTGCTTAAAAGTATAATGAAGAGTCCAACATGTGTACATGGTAGGTTAGTAGTAAGAATGATGCTTCATATTTTGTTACTATCTATTGTGATTGTAGAATCACAAGATTTGACTTCTTCCTTCCTTCTAAGAAAATCCCCTGTTGTTGATTGGTGGAAAACAAAACAACTAAGCACCTTCCCTACTATTGATCTCAAAAAAAGTTGAAAAAAAATTCTCTAAAACCTCTTATTGGCTCCTTCCCTGATCAAGCTAGTAGGATTTTGATAGAAGGGGGGGCAAAATTCATATGGATTGCATCTAGAAATTCAATTTGAAATTACAAATATGTGTTGGGTTCAAGTGACTAGGGTTGGAGGGTCTAGGGAACAAAAAAAATGGGATAATTGCTCTATGAAGACCACTATCTCTCAAAATCTCCTACTATCCACTCATAAGACACATAGCCAAATTAGTTAATGAACAAGAATTACATACATGTTGCAAGATGCTAAGACCATCATAAAAAGTGTAGGGTTTGTGGATAGAAATGTAGGAAACTTGAGCAACAAAAAGGTAGATGATTACAAAGACCACTATTTGTAAGTTATTTTGTAAATTCATTTTTTAACACTCTTTTGGAAACTTTTTTAACAATATATTCAACATTCTTTAGGTGTTTTAATGACACTAGTTCAATAGATTTTTTACAGGTCTTTAATAAGATCTCAATTTTCAATAGTCTTTGTGACATATAATTTTCAAGTTTTTGGTATTGTATTGCAAAGATGTTAAAGATAGTGATACCTAAATATAATTTTTGAATTGAAGACAAAGTGTAGATGTAAGAGCTAAGCCATAGAAATAAGTTGATTTTAGTGTTGATTTAGATTTTTTTATGAAATGACTTTATGGTAGGAAGTCTCACTTTGTATATTTTGTCTATTCCAAGTAGCTTACATAGTCCCATTTCTTTCTTACATTTAGCCAATGATTGACATTTTTTGTCGCGGCCCAAGTAACACTTTACTATTCGAGGCAATCCTTCACTATTTAATGGATTCACCATAATTCATTTTCAACATCACTTAAGTTACAACTGTCTAACACTACACATGCATAGTTTTCATAGTGGACGGACGTCCGATTCGCCCGTCCGTTAGAGGTCCCGCCCGTCCAATACAATCAACACATAGTTGACTTTCTGATAACGGAAAAATAGGCCACATGGATGTCATGTGGATTAAGGAACAGATGAACAGACGGACGAGATCGTCCGCGCCCTAGATTTCACATTCCGAGGTGACGTGTCATTCCGCAAAATTGCACAAGTTACAAAATTAAAGTTGTCTAGACCGTCCATCTGTTCGGTCCGGTTTGCCCGTCCGGACCGTCCGATGACCCTAACTCGCCCGTTATGACAACCATGTACACATGCTATGCACCCATATCATTAATTTTCATTTTCAATTCTCATTGCTAAATGTCCTAGTCCCTGAGACTACTAGCACACACTCTACTCATGACATTAGGCATACTACTTGGTAATATGAGGTGGAATTTCCATCTCAATGTGCTAGGACCCGTGGTGGTACTACTTACCATAATCCTATCCGCCCTTGAGTGTCCCCACTCCATGTTAGCCCATTGTATATTTGCTACTTTTTGTATCAAGGTTAATTGAGACTCACAATTTGATACACATTGAGAGTGGCTTAACAAGGAGTAGGACTTCACCCTACCACTACCACAGGACACACACACAAATGTTCCACAATGCCTTGGAGGTAGTAGTAAAGTTACATCACCAATCTTAAGTCACTAAGACTCACCAAGGCTCTAAGAGGGAGTGAAGAGGTAGATCAACCCTTCTTATAGTACCTTTTGTGGCATTTGGCAAATCCCCCCTTGTGGATCAAAGGTACTTTTAAAATCCACTTGGATTTTGGAAGACCACCCATTTCCAACTAAAATCACTAAATTATGTCACTATTTGAACTCTTGAACTTCTGAATGGCATAACTTTGTAACTAAAGTTCCAAATCTCACATGCAAGTCCATTATGGATATTTACTTGTCAAGTAGATGTTGATCAACTACTTATTCCATTTGGACAAGTTCTTGCAAAATTATGGCCCTCTAAAGATTCGGATTCACCTTAAGAAGCATCACGCCTTCACCATTGTCCTTCTTTTGGCCATAACTTTGGACTATTAGCTTAAAACCTCGTAATACTTATCATTCTAGCTTTCTTGTATTCATAGCATTTCAATGATATGCTACATTCTATAATTTCATGAGGGATTCATTGAAACCCCTTACTCTTAGTCCTTCAAAGTCCTAATATCATCAGAACACCTCTAATTTTGAACAACCATAACTTCTAGCCAACTAGTCCAAATCATACATTCATTAGATGGTTAGAAGTGCCTTCTCAAAAGCTTTCCAAGAATATATGATACACTACCATGTTCTTCAAATTTAGGGTGTTATCCCGCCCTGTTGCTTAGGAGTCTCTCATTTCTCCCTTCTTAGACTATTGCAAAGCTTGGGGAGTCACTTCCAAGGTCCATCTTGCTCACTAAGTCACTTTGTGCATTTTAAGAAGATAGAGAGATAACATTCTTGATCAAATTAATGATAGTTGAAGCATAAAAAATTGATTTTTTGGCTACAATCAAACTTTTTTTAGATTTTTTTAAAGAAGAGGAAAATTTCATTTCGATATAAAATTGTAATTCGTAGTGAGATGGTTTTCAACTAAACAGGAAACCAAAACTACAAGCAAAAGGTGTGTTTTAAGTGGGTTTTTAAGTATAATCTTAGAGATAAGATTATAAATAATAACCTTTAAAAGAGATTTTCAACAAAAATTTAATAGAAATAAATGTATTTTTAATAAAATTTTGTTGAAAATCTCTTTGAAGATCATAATCTTATGTCTAAAACCATACTTAAAAACTTGTTTAAATCACCCCTTTCTCTTATAGTGAAATGCAAGCCTAAGGGCTATATTATGAAAAGAATATCTCTATTTTAGATTTTTCGTAGGATCAAGTGACTTGCAATCTTGTCCTAATGCATGATTTAGAAGTTATAATCAAAGATTTTAATGAATATTAGAATAATCTCAATAGGAACTTTTACCTTTTGATTATTCTAATTAGTTCTTCAATCATTATAGACAATAACTATTTTAGAACTTTAATGTTGTAGCCATTTCACGAAAATAGTGTGGCTATTATAAGTAAATAACATGATTTATTAAAATATGTAATTTTATTTGATATCACATCTCTCATATTTGTGGATATGTGAGGAAAATTTTAAAAGAATTCAAACATTCTATGAAGCTTGATAGCTAGCTTAGTCATTCTACCTACAAGGGAATTGTTATTGTTATTTGGTTAGTCTTGAAGTTCCTTGCATTACAATCAAAGAAGAAAAGTATTATATTGTTGTCACTTGCTAAATATGAACAATGAAATAAAGAATGAAGAAGAAATCAATATTGTTTAAGTTAATATGACTAAAAAGAGATAAAAAAGAACACCAATATTGGATTGAATAATAATTTGTCTTATGCTTAAATTTAATCCTTGTAGTCTTCAGACTTTTTCCAACAAAAACCATTTGAAATTTCCATTTCTATTGCAAAATGCAGAAAAATTTTGAAATCATTTTTATGCATATCTAACTTAGGATCTTGCATAGTTGCACTAGACTAGTGTATAAATGTGTGGACATTTTTTTTAGAAACTTTGACTATGTCGATTGCAAGATATTTGCATTTAAAGTGAGGAAAAAAAATTTGCATATTGTTTGATTAGATTTTTTGGACTTTGAATATTCTTAACTTCAAGATTTTGCACTATTGATTTTGAATTTTTTATATTGAATAATTGAATAGGGAACCTAGAAAAAAAATTCAAAAAGCACAAATTTAATTTTTACTCATTAAAAAATTGTTAAGTAGAAGTAGATTCAAGATTGAAAGAAAAACTAAACCATTAATTACTCTAAGATGGAATTGAAACACACTAATTTCAATGTGAGATTGTTCTAGCAAGAGATCTTAACTTCATGGATTTCTTGTTTTTTGAAAAATTGTGAAAATTGAATTCAAAAATGAATCCTACAAGTTATTTTTTCAAAGAGATGCTTTGATTGCCCCCAAAACAAGATTGCCCATAACTTTTACATAACAAATCAAAATGAAATAAATCAAGACCTTTCCATGTAGATAAAATTACAATCTATGGAAAAAAAATTTGAAATTTTTTTGAAATTTTTTTTAGAAGGAGCTTTTACCTACCAAACTAAAAAAAGGTTTGTTGTGATATAACTTTTGCTCCTAGGCACTCTTTGAAATATTTCTTATAAGCTAATGTGGTTCTATCTTTATAAAAAGTTTCAAAAAATCATAACAAATATTTAGACTATAGGAGCTTGCACAAAATCCATTTTGTTCCTTAAGGGGACATTGGGACTTTAAGGATTAATCTTTAAAAATATAAAAAGTTTAATTTTAGATGTAATATGGTGCTTTTGTGTATTTGGTATAGAAAGACCATAAATTGACTAAGGTATACAATAGTGATAAAAGTTTGAATTCATGTTAATTCAAATTTAGTGACACATAATACTTTCTATTTGAGTTTTTATAACACTTTCTACAAGTCTTAGAACCTACAAAATGGTCATGTATTCTACATTTATTATATCATGTTTAAGTATGGTAGCATTTAGTTAAGTATTAAAATGACATTCAAATGAAAGATGCTAATTGTTAAATTATTAATCCAATAGTGTATGTTTTCCTTAATTTTAATACATAATTTATATTCTATGAGTCAAATACAATATTGTATACATGGTTTCTATGATATTAAATTATCCTTTGAATTTGGATTTCAATGATACCATTGTTGAATAATT
Organism: Pseudoscleropodium purum; assembly: GCA_963969395.1. Classification (NCBI taxonomy): domain Eukaryota; kingdom Viridiplantae; phylum Streptophyta; class Bryopsida; order Hypnales; family Brachytheciaceae; genus Pseudoscleropodium; species Pseudoscleropodium purum. The sequence goes on from OZ017795.1 coordinate 34,070,714, forward strand.
TATGTGTTTGTCTTTTGAGTAGATAGTGAGAGATTTTGAAAGGTAAAATAGTGGTCTTCATGTAGTGATTATCCATATTTATATTATTCTCTAGAACCCCTAAACCCTTATCACTTGAACCCAATGCACATTTTTCATTTTAGATTGAATTTCTAGATGCAATCCATATGGAATTTTGCCCCCCATCAAAATCCTAATGGCTTGATTAAGGAGGGAGCCAACCAAAGGTTGTAGAAGACTCCTTTTCAACTTCTTTTGAGATGGATGGTGGGGAAGGTATTTAGATATTTTGTTTTCTTCCAATCAATGATGGGGGATCTTTTAAGAGGGGAGGAAGCAGCCAATCCATGTGATTCTAATCACAATACATAGTGTTATACAAATGGTTGAAGTAGACTACCCAATAAAAATTTGTACTTTACCACCTTATTTGTGCCACTACTTTTTGTTACTCCATAGTATAATTTTTGAGGTGTTGGAAACATGGACAAATATAAGAAAAGGTGGTACAAACTCAAATAATATATTTTTGAACTCGAATAGTATATTTTTGAATTTGGCATATTTTCTTAGGGCAATGTTCTGAAGTTCATAAGTGGCACCAAATGCCTTCATCCAATATAGAATTCATATATAATAATGATCTTACTCACTTAAATTGCCCATAACATATTTTGAAAATAGTACTACATTGAAGTTCTAAAATGGTCATAAATTTTTTATTTATAATTTAACAACCAATAACAAATGAAATCTTGTGGTGGTCATCAAGTTGCTCTTAAAATATCACTTATAAACTCTAATAATCCATACCTTAAAATAGGTAGTTTGTTTTGTTTGTTATGTTGAGATCTCCAAGATTTTGTGTCCTTTAGTCACCTTCTTGGTATTGCCAAAAAACTATCGGCAAGAAGGGGTGCACAAGCTTTGCTTTATGACATTTGGACCTATGGTATGAAAATGATTGAATTTTGAAGTTGTAACAAATTAAAAAAATTAGAAAATTAATTTTTCTTTTCTTTTGAACATGGCAATGGCACGGGGCATGCTGTTGTACGTGAAGGTCTGCTTTGGCACCTCAATGCTGAAATACTTTCTTTTTTGTATGCAAAGCAATTCAACATTTAGAATTATTGCTATTGGGGTTTTGGCATTTTGGTGTCCTAAATTTTTTGGTGTTCAGCAACTTCTAGTTTGTTTTGCATTAAGAAATTTGCCATGAGGAACTTAAAGTGTGACATAGGTTTCAAAATATTTAAAAAATTTAGAATATATAAGTGAAATTTTTTTGCAACATTTTGGACATTTCAATTTTAATATCCCAAACATTCACACATCCCAAAAAATACTTAATTTATGTCTGAATCTAACCTTCACGTAGGATAGTGCTCATAAAGTCATATACCTAAAAGTGTAACATTTTAAAACTTGGCTTATATGGCCATGAAACAATAAATGATTGTGTATGAGAAAAATAGGGTGCCAAACCTTATTTATGATAAAATCTAGAATGAAAGCTCATTTTTTTCCACTTGTATGCACACAGAAATTGCTCTTAGGAATTTTATTTGCAAAATTTTGTAATTTCAATCATGTACAAATTTAATTTCAGACAAATGTAAGTTCAAAGAATTTAAATATCCACCAAAATATGCTCAATTTTTTTTTATAAAATACTGCTCTCCGAAGGCAGTAGAATTTCAGTTTATAATGTTTTCGCCCGGGTTCGAACCGGAGACCTTCAGTGTGTTAGACTGATGTGATAACCAACTACACCACGAAAACCAAGGAGCTCTGACACCTGAGCTTAGACGTGTCCCAGTAGCTCGAAGCTGGACGATGGGTTTCACTATAGGCATTTATAATTTTCTTTAAATTGTAGTTTCAGTCTAAATCCTGATTTTCTCGATTTCCTTCCGTCCTTCCGTCTGAAGCTAAAACCCTAATCCTCAAATTTTGCAACGCGTCAAGCTTTCCCAAATCGCCTCAATGGCGATGAATCCCGTGTTGTGCTCATGAATACTCCTTTGAAGCCCACAATGCCGCTCTCGAAGAGGCGACGCGAATGAGACCACCGTGAATGCATATGGTACCCGATCGGGTCCGCAAAATGCCGAAGTCGAGAAGGCCATTGTGCTTGCTAGGGCTGTTTGAGCCGTATGGGCGGGAAGTCAGCACGGAGAGCAGCAATGGCAAAAATGGCAGCAATGGCGCAACTGCTAGCGAAGAAGACTTCAGAGGAAAGTATTCTTTGTTCGACGCCGACACGGTGTGTGAGAAGGGCGGCAATCTGGAGCAAGTGGCAATCGGGGCAACGTTCTGGGACCACGACGAGGAGCTTTATGTCCACAACAACACGGTGGTGTGGAGCGCGGGTCTGCATGTGCGCAAGCGCTTCAGTTGCACGGCGACCATCGTGCAGGCGAAGTGGTGTCGGATGAGCGATACGCGGGAGCCTCTGCTGTGTGTTCTGCATTCGGATTTCATCAACGCGTATACGCCTTCCGGTGAGATGCACATTGTGCCGTTGCATTGTCGAGTGTCCGCCATTTGGCCGCTTCCTTGTGGATTGTTGTTGCAGCGAGGAGCTGATCGGACCCCGCGGTTGAGCTCCGAAACGTTGGCCATGGAGTCGCCGATTCATCACCGGGATTGGCTTCGTGAAGGTTTTCGGGATAATGTGATTTCGCCTATGCCGCGGCGGTCGAGTTTTTTGTCGACTCCCCCTGCCAGGCCTACATCGTCTTTTTTCTACTTGCAGCATCCTCTTGAGATGCCACATCCGGTTAATGTTGAGGAGGGCGGGAAGTCGAGGTTGTTGTCGGATATGGATGAGAATATAATTTGGAGTAGTACTACAGTTCCGTATGTTGTGACATATCATACAGGGAAGAGACAGCACAGTGTGTGGAAAGTGAAAGCTGCCCCTGCGGATTCAGAGTCCAATATTTTGAAAGATGCGCCGGCGTGGGATGTTATGGAAAGTATTAGTTTGCAGCTTTCCTGGGCAAAGAAGGGCGGGCACCAGCAGGCGCGAGAGGTTTTTCTGGCAAGCGATGAGGACGGCGTGTCATTGCTGTGTCTTGTTATTGTGGAATCGCAACAGTTGTTTTCCTTCCGACTTCAGAGTTCTGATGTATCCAGTGGTGAAGCAAAGCTGGAAGTTGCGTGGACTATTAGTGCTGTCTCAGCGGCACCGATTGTTGCCACTCGCCCCGGGCTAAAAAGCACTGGTCATCCTGGGTATGATATTCTGACGTTAGCTCCTGATGGTACCCTGTCTCTTCATATAGGTCGGTATCATGTTTGCCGCTACTATCTCCCTGTCTCAGCAGTGCAATCACTTGGAGGATCACCGGTAAAAGGAATGGCCAAGCCGTCGGATTCTCGGCGGGATGAGGCCGTGAAGATAGTGGGCCTCTGTGATCCCGTGCAAGGTCGTGTTAATTTGGTGGCGGAATCTGGAAAGATGTACCGGTGTGCAGTTGGTTTGACGCCTTCGTCAGCTATCACTGTTCTGTGTATGAATGCCTTGTCTCAAGGTCTTCGCCCTGCTCTGTACCGGTATCTATTATCCCGATTGCTTGAGCGAGAGTTTCCAATTGTGGATGCTCTACGTGTTACCACGGCTAAAGCCAGTGGGAAACCCGACCTAGAATGGGCAGCTTTTTCTGGCCTTATTACAGAGATTATAAGAGACATGCCCGGTGAGGTACTTCCACCTAAGAAGGCTACTCCTCACAAGCCGGTGAAGGATGATTCATCTGCGTGGAACTTTTTATTGCATAGTAGTATGCATCGAAGCAACTTGGCAAATTTGCGATATCCAGCTTTAATGCCAAAGGAGACTTTCAGCATAGCGGAAACGCTCCCAATGCCTGGACCCATCACTACAGATAACGTCGATGCAGAGACAGCAGTTTATTTTTCGGTGATGGTTGAAATTCTTGAAGTGTTACACGCTGTTTATGAGGACTGCAAGCTCGATACTTTACGCTGGCGAGAGCTGTGGCAGTTGGGAGCAACTTTGAGTAGTCTGGCGGCAGCAGGTGGGGAAATGGAATACGTCGACCACTACTCACGCGACTTCCCTCTAGCTGTCTCGCCATTACCTCTACTACCTGAATCAGTGAGCTTGAAAAACGATGGAAAAGTCCCCCCTAACCTCTTTCGGTGGCTTGAGAATTGTTTGAGAGGCAAGAATCCAGCTGAAAATATGGAAAATCTACCTGGTTTACTTATCCAAGAGTCCTCGAGTTGTGTTGATTGGTCTCGGAAAGTAATTGGATTCTATGATTTATTGACCGGTGGGCAAGTTGTGAACGGACGCCTACCATCAGGGGTTCAGCTACGCATAGCACCAGGCATCGCCACTAGCGTAGAGCAGCGCACAGTGCTTGCCATGGTAGCTGAAGGGTTCGGATTACCCGAACTTGACCGCCTTCCACCTGGCGTTTCTCTTCCATTGCGTCATGCTTTAGATAGGTGTCGCGAAGCTCCTCCAGGTAATTGGCCGGCTCAAGCCTATGTTCTTATTGGCCGTGAAGATCTAGCTTCCACACATGTAGTGAAACATTTGAAACGTACGACAACGCACAAAATTGGCGAGAGGTTTAAAGCTGAGGAATCGTCTTCAGTGATCAAGCAGTTGGACGATCTTTGGATGGCTGCCCCTTATACTTTACATCTAAGGCCAATATCTAGTCTTCCTGGCTCTAGTGATCCAAATGATACTGCAGATCCTGATGGTGCGGCTGCCGGAGTGGACCCCCAAGTGGTTGATGGCATGGAGCACATGGCCACTACATCAGCACCACTTCGATTTGGTCGGGATCTTCGCGTAAACGAGGTCAGGCGGTTGCTGGGTTCATCGAAGCCTGTGGCTGTGCGAACAAGCAACGCACCAGACGTTAGTGACCCTGACATTGTTGCTCAGCAGCAAGCACAACTATGGCTGCTAGCACAGCGAACCACGGCATTGCCTTTTGGACGGGGGGCTTTTACCCTAGGCACATCCAGTGCAATGTTGACAGAGGCTCTGCCCATTCCAAAACTCGTACTGGCTGGGCGCCTTCCTTCGCAACACGACGCCACTGTGAATTTGGATGCAAACACAGGCAACCTTGTTGATGTCACTTCATGGCCGGATTTTCACAATGGCGTCGCTGCTGGGCTTAGACTTGCTCCCGGCCAGACAAAGATCTCTCGTACTTGGATCGTGTATAACAAGCCCGATGAGCCTAATTTTTCACACGCGGGTTTGCTGATGGCTCTGGGATTGCACAAGCACCTTGGTGTGCTCGCAGCAACGGATGTGTACCGATATCTTTCTCAGGAACATGAGGCAACAACTGTAGGTGTACTCCTAGGTATGTCTGCTGCTCATCGAGGTACAATGGATCCTGGAATTTCCAAAATGTTGTATCTCCACATCCTTACACGACACCCCCCCTCGTATCCAGAGCTGGAGTTGCCAACTCTTGTGCAGTCTGCAGCCTTATTAGCCGTTGGTCTCTTGTATCAGGGCTCGGCACACCGTTTGACCACAGAAATTCTTCTTGCTGAGATTGGGCGGAAGCCAGGTGGTGATAATACGTTGGATAGGGAAGGGTATGCTCTTGCTGCAGGTCTTGCTTTAGGACTTGTAACGCTAGGTCGAGGAAAGGATGCTTGGGGTCTAGCTGATCTTCATATTGAAGATCGCCTTAGACATTACATGTCTGGAGGGAGTGATACCATTGATGAAAGGCAAAGGAGGTTTGATGGGACTGTGAGCAGTATCAATTCGGTGTCCAGAGGTTTTGATGACCAATCACAAGTTATGGAAGGTTCAACAGTCAATTTGGATGTCACTGCACCTGGTGCAACTCTAGCTCTTGGGCTCATGTTTATGAAGACCAATTGCGAAGTGGTAGCAGCTCGTCTAGCCATTCCGGATACACATTTTGCCCTTGAATATGTTCGACCTGATTTCATACTGTTACGATTGGTAGCGCGGAGTTTAATTTTATGGGACAGTGTGCAGCCAACAGAGGATTGGATACAGGCTCAGATACCTGGTATTGTGAAGGAGGCGGTATTTGTCTCGTCGAAGGAGGATGGTTCTCCTGAACTGCCCCTGAATGCTGATGCAGACCTTGAAGCTCTTACGCAAGCACATGTCAACATTCTTGCTGGAGCTTGTCTTTCAATAGGATTGAGATATGCAGGGACGGCCAGTGCAGAGGCTCAGCAATCAATTCGGCATTATGCTCTCTATTTTATGAATGAGAAGCGGGCAGCAGTGCCACATGGTGCCGCAGCAAGTCCTAATAACAGACGTCAATATGTCGACCGTAGCACCCTTGAGACGTGTCTCAATGTCGCTGTGCTGTCTTTGAGCTTGGTCATGGCTGGCACAGGCCACCTTGAGACCTTCAGGCTGTTGAGATTCCTGAGGCGAAGAACAGAGGCTGATGGGATCACATTTGGGAATCACATGGCTATAAGCATGGCCATTGGGTTCCTATTTCTTGGTGGGGGCGGACTCACGTTTGCAACAAACAATGGTGCGGTTGCTGCACTTCTGATTGCATTATATCCCAGGTTTCCTACTGCACCTAATGACCATCGATGTCACCTACAGGCATTCCGACATCTGTATGTCTTAGCCACAGAGAAACGCTGCTTGCAAACGGTCGATGTGGACACTGGACTGTCTGTCTATGTACCCATCGAGATGACTTTAAAGGAAACTGCACAATATGGCGAAACTACTTTCAGTCGGGTAACACCTTGTATTCTTCCAGAAAGGTACCTACTGAAACGAGTGCGAGTTTGTGGTCCACGCTATTGGCCACAAGATATTGTGTTGCCGGCTGTTGAAAAACCATGGTGGGAACCGGATGAATCGGGACCTTTTGATGGGGGGACTTTATATGTTAAGCGGAAAGTAGGGGCGCGCTCGTATGTGGACGATCCAATTGGTTGTCGATCGCTGCTCTCTCGGGCAATTCATAAAAGCGGCGATGATAATTGCTCACAAGCAGCTGGCAGAAGTCAGCTCTCTGAAGTGGACCAGCTCGTGAGCACATTCTCAGCGGACCCCAGCATGCTAGCTTTTGCCCAACTTTTCTGCAGTGGAGCCGACGACAGCAAGCCGAGTGGAGAATTTGACAATTTCTGCTTGCAAGCCCTGTATGAATCTGTGAGCACTGATCGTCCTGCTTTATTGCAGACTTACATGGCATTGTATACCTCTGTCGGGGCCTTGATTGACCGTGCCTGTGGTAGGGGAACAAGCGCCAATAGCATTTGCAGTGACTCACTCTCTATATACAGTCTGAAGATTGCAGTTGCGTATTGTGAAATTGTAGATCAAAGTGCAGAAGGCAAGCCTCTCGTCCAGCGCACTTTCTTAACTGGGCTTGCGAAGCGAGTGGACGAAATCCTCAGCAGACCCTCTCTTTTCACCGCGGAGGCTCAGAACCCAGAACTGAAGCCCTTTTTTCCTGAGCTATTTTCATACCTTGATAGCCGGCAATTCCCATTAAAGCAGGCTCGGCAATCAGATTATGAATTGAAGAGGACATCAGCGCTAGACACAAGAGTGTGTTGTATTCTATTCTCATGTTTTCTTTGCTGGTACGGGATCCCTCAGCCTAGGCGTATAACTTTTGCGCTCCAGCAGTTGGTCCAAGAGGTCCCAGGGTTTCAAAATATCATGCGATCGGATCTGTATTCGGCCCTTCCGGTGCTTGCACTGGCTCTGCCCAGCACGCCATTGCCAGCCCTATTGCGGATCTCCGAGTGCCTGCCATTTCTCTCGCTTGCCAAATTTAGGTGAGACTACGTTGCCTTGCGCTGTAAATAATCTTTTGAAGTCATTAGTTTCATAATACGCCGAGGCAGAGAAGCATGGGCTTAAATGAGGTTTTGGTTGGAGGCTAATATAATGCCATGTTACTGATCTGGGTTTCTTATGACTTCCTTTTCCGAGTCGGTTTGTGTAGGAGAGTTTGAGGAGATTTGTGGAGGGGACCAGCAGAGTAACAAGTGATAGCACTTTATTTCCGCTTCTTCAATTCGTTTTTCGGGAATCACAGAAGGCAGTGGTCATGGACAGCAGTTCTGACTGATGGTGGTCCAGTGCTTGTATGGTGGTGTGCTACACCGATGCTACTCCGGAGATTTAAGTTGTGTACGAATCAAACGCATCTGCCCTGAAGCCGACGAAGCATGATCCACCGATCATATGCTCAGGTTGAACCTCGCGTTCTCAAGTTGTGCACTAGTTGCATCTGACTTTTCTAGAACTTTTCCCACTACAAGACTTCCCTTGCTTGTTAATGATGTATACTTTTGGACTATTAATTTCCAGCTCTTGGCTGATGTTATGCCTCAGCAATATCATTTGGTCACTGAATCAAGTTTTTAATTCTCTGTTGACGAGCCCTGTTAAATTGTTTGTTTGTTGGTGTCGTCTGGACTAATATTGTACCTGTTGAGTTCCATCCTACTCTGATTTAATTTCGTAATCTTCTGTTGACGGGGGTAGACCAATCTGACAAAATATATATGTAACAGCGGTGGAACTGTTTTATTGCACCTTTGCAGATCGAGGCTTCTGATCTGCATCAATGCTGTTTCAGCCACCAAATGTTTTTGAAAGTCGAAATCTATCAATGGCGGCAGTATCCAGGTCAGGGAGATACGGTTTGGGACAGATTCGATGATTCTTGTTCATCGTGAAGTGGGCGCAATCAAGTTCAGTGCTGTAGACTTGTCCTTAATATGTTTCCTTGGGACAAGAGAAGTTACCATTTCTAGAAGTCATCCATTCCTAGAGCATTCCAACCTTAGCATTGTGCGCGGCTAGTTTGGAGTTGGTAGCTATTGTCCAGCTTGCGCCATTTCTTGGATAATTTTGGAGGAAGATACGCCATGATCTTGCTGAGGGCATCGAGGTCTTTCGTCATTGGGAGGTTTAAGTGTAATTTTAAAAAATTGGTCATGAAAGTTGTATCTTAAAACTGTGTCCGTCGTAAGTTATGCTGCGTCCTACCAAAACATTCTGGTGGAGTCTATATTTTCTTTATGTTCAAGATATTAGACTGGATGACACTGCTTCTGGACCCTGATTCAAGGTCGGCACCGACTCATTTGTGCATTCATTTTGGATATAGGGTTCCCTCCACTGTGCTGCTTGAATGTTCTGATAATATCGCGGGAGGTGTGCTCCATGTGAGGTACATATGCACTCCAATCTACAAGTGATGTTTTCTCCACTCAGTTTGCAGGAAGAAATATTCTATTCAGTCGTAGAAACGCCGAGTTCTCGACTTTGGGCCAATTCTACTTTTTGACCGTCTTTTACAGGACAAGCATATAGTATTCTATGTACTGTACATGGGGTGCATTTGTCTTAAAGGTATGTGTTAGTTAATTGTGTTCTATAATTGATTTGACCAATCACATTGGGGTGTACAGGTTGGTTTGATTTTCAAGTGAAAGCTTAACTAAAGAACTGAACCTTGACTTTGGTTATAACTTTTCAATGTTAAAAGGCAAGTATCTAAGGACTTGGACTCTAATAGACCAAGTGACCTATATGGAAGTCAAATGTTGGTTATAAAGACCTTGGATCTCAAGACCAAATTGATTTGCTCTATCAATGAGGGTGTAAAATTAGAATCATTGACAAATTATTGTTACTATAGAAAGTTTGCAAAGATTGAATTCCATATTTTTGACATTCTTTTGCTAACTAATTTTGTCACACAAGGTATGTTGACATTATAGAATTATTTGGAATCACTTATGCAAATGATAGTTTGAGTAGATTACTTTTGTTTGCATTGAGTTGACAATGTGGTATAGTTCATCAAACTATAGTACTTTTTAGGCTCCAACTACTCTTCATTCATACCTTGGTCTAAAGATTGTACATAATTATGACCTATTTCTATAATTGACAATATAGTCTTTTTTAAATGTATAAATTTAATTGATTAGAGTCTAGTATTGGTTTAAGGTCCAATTCTTTTTAGCACATTGAAAATTCTTAGTTTATTCATACAGAGTCTAAAAAATGCAATCTAAGAAAGTCTAAAAGCTTATTTGGACTATCAACAAGATGCAATGAAACCTATCACTAGAAGAAATATAGTCTAATAAAAGATTTTAAGTTTCCATGAATAGACCAAAGAAACAAACTACAAGAAGACCTATATGATAATTTAGGCCCAACTTGCATTAGATTGAGAGGTCATGAGACTGAATTATCAAGATTTGGATTGGCTAAAATGAAGAAATTTTTGGAGAATGAATTCACACCATGAAATGAAAGATTATTAGTCTCTAAAAAGATTCAATGTCATAGGCTCAAAGTTTGAAGACTTTTTTGCAATTCCAAGGGTCTTTACTAATAAGTGCTATTTTCAAATTTTTTTTAACATTTTTTTTTCCATTTCATACTTTCTTTGAAATTAACACCAATCCCATGGAAGACTTTTCAATGGCAAATAAGAGGGCTTAAAGATGGAGACATCTCAATTTTCTAGCCCTTATTTTAGGTGTAAACTAAGCCTTAGACCACATAAGAATCTTTTCAAGAGTGATATTCTTGGTCCTCACTACTAAATGCCTGCTACTCTAGTAACCATTGCTTTTCAACTTCAAAAATTCATAACAAATTCCATGAAGTTCTAAAAAGCATGAAACAATTTGGTTTAGATGCCAATTGCATTTGTCTTTCATGAGGTCTTACGGTTTTCACTTCTTGAAAGTTTACACTATTTGTATATTATTGGTCTAATGCAAAAGCGAAATTTGCCTTTGCATTAATCCCTAACAAACCAACATGCATTTTTGGCTACATAGTGTTTTTGAGTAAGTACATGTGATTAGAGATTTCTATATTTTTAGACCAAATTTGAATAGAAAATGGGGACAAGTAATATCTTTCATATGCACTAAATTTTATGACATTTGAAAATATGAATAAAAAATTATGGCCCGATATGTTGCTTTTTTTGTAAATGGGTAGTCAAGGCAAATTTTTAAAATCACTTTTTTTATAAATATAAATTTGAAATTGGTTTTCTAGAGTTATATATATGTGGAAAATTTTAAATCATTCCATTTTGATCAATGAGTCAAAAGTTATGAGGATTTTTTTGTTTGCAAGTAGTTATGGATTCTCTACTCTAGAATAAACTTTGAAGTTCTTTATCTTACTCAATTTTCAATATTATTGGAAAAAAATAAAATCATATGATGTAGATTGTTTACTACAACATTGAAACCATTGGGATTGACATTTTTCAATTCCATAATTAAATTCTTAACAATTTTGTATTTTGAATCATTTTCTTCTATTGTGTACTTACTATTTTTTTCCTATATGTTGTACAATTCCAAATCATCTAAAATTTTCAAGCATGAGGCCAACTTGTTTAGAAAAAAAGAATTAAAAGAAGTACTACCATTTTAGATATTTTTTCATAGAAAAGTGAGCTTAAGAAGTGCAGCTACCTTGTTTCTTGCCGAAGCCAAAAAATGATTTAAGTGAATTTGAATGCTTATATCTTGCAATCCAGATAGTGGAAATTTCTGAAATTCTTACCACATGTTTGCAAGTCATCATACTATAAGACCCTATGGTTACATGTGTCAAAAAAAAGTGTTTTTTTTTCAAAATTTTGATACTTGTACTAAAAATGGTAGTTTTTGAATATTTTTGGTGAAAATATAGTCATAGAACTTTATGGGTTAAAGGATGCTTTTAGAGCCCAAGCACTTTATAGACCTCCTTTATAGCCCAATAATAGCAACTAGCTCAAACTCATTTTTATTAATTTTTAAGCAATGTTGCCTTAGAATTAGAGTTACTTTCTTTCCTATAGATAGCTTTTTCAACTCATTAAACTTCCAATGGATGCCTAATAAATAGAAGAGGTAGTTGTTTCTCTCAATCTATATAGAATATTGTAAAACTATATGTTTATGCAATATTGTAATACAATAATTGTGAGACTAGTCTTTTGAGTGCACAAGTTACTCACAAGGAACAATTCAATTAGTTTCAAGTGATTTTTTTTTAGTGTGTAGTTTATTGTATTACATCATCACTCCCCCAAAAGGGAATTAGTTAATTCATATTATTGTTAGCAAGTATCCTGTACACACAGAAATATTTGTATTTTCAAGAGTAGTTTGGCCACCAATCGTTATGGGATATACTAGTGGGATTTCCATATGTCTATCGTATCCATATTTTGTATAGATATGTACATATTCCATATCTCTAATTGTATTATGTATTTGTATCTATATTCTATATTTGTAAATGTATCCTAGAATATCCATATCCCACAATATCCATATTTGTATTATTTATTTTTCAAGATCAAGAACATTGGAGGGGGAAGAATTCTTGTTTATAAGCTCAACGGCTCTCAATTTTCACAGAGAGGGGGTGCTTTAACTCCTAAAGGCCTGAAGCACCAAAATTTGGTGTTTGCAAAACTTTTAAGTTAAATAAAGCCTAATCCAATTTCTATTTTTAGTAGTTTATATATTTAGAAAGTTCTTCTTGAAGTTTGGTTTTAGCATAAAAAATATGATCTTGAAAGTAAATGATAGTGATTTTTCTATTCAAGATTTTCTGCAAGGGAACCCATTGCAATCTTGACTTTCCATAGTGTTGAGAGCTCTTGGAAATGAGCCTCAAATACACTAGATCTTAGAGAAAAAATTACATTCAAAATTCATTTAAAAAAACTATAGAGTAGATTTTAAGAAGCCATAAATTGATTGGAGTTATACATATTAGGCCCTTTAACTTCATATTTTTGGGGTCACCAACTTTTTAGATTTGAATTTTGAAAATAGAATTAAAAGACTTCACATCACTTTTGCAGTTTTAACACCATCATGGTCAAACATTGTAATCTTTCACTCCATAAGTGATATTGTTGTGTTTTCTTGTCCTACAAGATTTCTAATATGTCTAGTTTGAATTTGTACAGTTACAATTTTTTAAAAATTGATACAACTCATCAAAATGTTGACATTTTGTTCAATTTAGAGTAAATTCCAAGAAGCTCAAATGAGACCTTGGGCATTTAGAGGTTAATTGTAACTTGAAAGGGGGGTGCATCATGACATGAGATATAGTAATTACATCTAAAATGAACCAAATAAGCTCTATGGCATAACCAATGTCCTATAGAAAATGACTAACATTTTTTGCACATTGCTAAAGAACTAAGAATCAAACTACAAGTGGTTTCATAATTTTTGGATGAATGGTGAATTAGTTACAAATTTTTTAAGATTCAAGGTGTAGGATGCTAAAAGTGTCATGTAGGTGAATATGCCAAAATGAATTTGATGCACATGAAGAAATGATAATAGAGAGAAATTAAAACAACACAAAGGACAGCCAAAATTGACTACTTGTAGGGTTGCCACCTCCATAGTTCTATTAATAAAGCTACACGCCACTTAAGATTCATTTAACATTTGTTCTTGTCATGCACACCATTTCAGGAATCCTCCATGTTTATTTTCACTTCAAAAATAGAGGTTGATCTTGAGGAGAGGTCCATTTTAGGTGTAGTTACCTTAGTTGTTTCTCTCAATCTGTAAACAATACGCAGTCCCATTCTTCAACAGGTGAACTATTTTCTTGAGATTACCGTAATCACTCACTCTGCTATTGTGACTTCAGTACAGTGTCCCATTGTTCGGTTGGAAGGCAAAGATTTTGCACTTTTGCATTGGAAAACTTGATTAGAACTTTAAAGAGATTCCACCGATCACAGAGGTCCGAGCAGGGGTGACGGAGCTTCTTACGCATCCGCTCAGGAAGTCAGGATTGACGAGTTTTTCAAATAAGTTTTTAAGTTAAGTTAGTGGGAAGCGTGTCCATTCGAAATGGAACCAACAGTCTTGAATTGCTCACCCAATTTGTCATGTTCTGTGATTCTCAACTCTTACAACTGATTTGTCCTAACAGTAGTGCGTGTGTCACGCACTCATTTAACTATCTATCGTTACACTAAATAATTTTGCTAATTTTGCCCCCGGAAACTCATGGAGACTTTCGCCCCCCTTAAAGGTAAGTTCACATTTAATGTTAAGGATGATGTTTGGAATCTGAATCCGGTTTAGAAGTAGCTCTAAATTCATTCCTAAGATCTTCAGTAACAACAGTCTTTAACACCAAGTGCAAACATACCTTAATAAACTAAAACTCATTTTTAGTTAGTTGGCTAACTTTTGTGTTTTATTAATATTTGCGAGCATTAATGCAAAATAGGATTTGGAAAATCTTGGAATTCCAACTTTTTGACTGGAAGTAGAATTGAAAAAATATGAGGAACTCTCGTAGTAATTTTTCATAGCATTGTGTTCCAATGAGGTAGGTGGGTCCTTTTTGCATCCTTGAAAAGGGAACCCATCTAATAAACAAAATTGTCTAATTGATGGTTCCTCCACTAGTGCTAGTATGTGAGCATGAAAATGTGAGCATGTGAGCATGTGAGCTTTAACATTTAAACATTAACACGGATGTTTGGCGCCCGATGGATGACAAGGAATTTTTTTAGTAGGACAAAAGTTCAACTATTCATCCTCAAAATCTTCTTGTGAAAAAGACAAGTCTTTTACAGTAGTTTGACTTCCTATGAATACTTTTGCAATATTTTAAGCTAATGATTTTCAAGGTCACCCTTTCATTACACTTTAATCATGGAAGGTTTTTATAATATAGACACCTATAATATAGGTGTATAGTCTTCTAAGCTCATATGCTCACGCTTCTAAACTCACATAATAGTAACCCTTCTAGCATAGGGGGAAGACCACTACCTAGTTATGCAATGTTATATTCCTCCTTCTGCAAGAATTGACAAATTTTTCTTCTATGGGACCTCGTTGGATATTGTACTCCATTATTGTTTTCTTACCAATCAATTTTCTTCAAATAGAAAATTCACACTGACTATAATTCTCTAATGTCTAGAAATTGTTAATTTCAAACTTACAGTTGAGCTTATAGTACTAAATTTCATTACATTTTTGTCCTGAATTGAACTTGGCATGCCTCATTACCATATGAATACAAAAATCCTCTTAGCTCATTCAAGATGGAGTTGAGAATAGTAACAAAAGTATGAGGCTACAATGAGTGGAGCGAGAATACCAAACCATCCCATAGCACAAACAATTCAAGACAAAGAATAAGAACACTATGCCAAGGAGTACCAAATTGGAGTACGCGAGTCAAGGAGGTAGATATTATATAGCTTGCAATGCAAAAGACAAGGTTGGTAACAAGTATGCAATCCAACACCAACACCAATAAGTAAGGAAGCCAAAGCATGAGGCAAGCAATTTAGCAACGGTGATAGAGGAAAACCTACAATGGGTGGGATTAGAGCTCATTAGTGTATGACACAAAGATTGATTCAAGCTCAATATACAAGGTGGTGTTGACATTTAGAGCAATTGTTTGTCAATGGAGAAAAAGTAAAAGTGTAACAAGAAAGCATATAGTATCAAGTATGCACAATATGTATTTTCCATTTACAGAGGAATGAATAGTACATTAGTACTATAGGTCAACAATTGAATGCACTATTCATTGAAAAAGATCCATTGTTTGTACCTTCTCGTTCACTCATCTCTCTTCCTTCTTGGTGTAGGGAAAAGTGACCAAGATAACTGTAATAGGTGAATCTATGAGACCGGAATGGATTTGGATGAAAAATCCACATTTATATTGAATAAAATATTCATTCTTGGAGGAAAAAATTCATTTTTTTTCTGCATTCTTTGTCATCCTTACTTTTGCACACATTGAACTCAATTTCTCTACGACTTTTCCCACATCATACAAGCTAAAATGCTTATATTATCTCATATAGGTACTTCTACCTCACTGAAAGTACATTTTAGGCAAGAATCTGTATGTGAGTTTAAAAAAAGTGTCCATTTTACTTGTAGTTACCTACCTTCCTATGCGCAACTGACCAAAAGGTCTACAATAGTACATTAGTACTATAGGTCAACAATTGAATGCACTATTCATTGAAAAAGATCCATTGTTTGTACCTTCTCATTCACTCATCTGTCTTCCTTCTTGGAGTAGGGAAAAGTGACCAAGATAACTGTAATAGGTGAATCTATGAGACTGGAATGGATTTGGATGAAAAATCCACATTTATATTGAATAAAATATTCATTCTTGGAGGAAAAAATTCATTTTTTTCTGCATTCTTCGTCATCTTTACTTTTGCACACATTGAACTCAGTTTCTCTACAACTTTTCCCACATCATACAAGCTAAAATGCTTATATTATCTCATATAGGTACTTCTACCTTACCTCACTGGAAGTACATTTTAGGCAAGAATCTGTACATGTCAGTTTTAAAAAAGTGTCCATTTTACGTGTAGTTCCCTACCTTCCTATGTGCAACTGACGAAAAGGTCTACAATGGGCTTCTTACCTACAAACACATGTTTCACCTCTTCCCCTGTGAAGTGAGTCTGTGGCTCCAGTGAGTTCGCTTGTGTGACCCTGGCATCATAAGATAAGCTCTCACTGACACATTGCTTCTCACGCTCACATCGAGTCTCCGTTTGACTGCAGTAAACGAAGCATCATTTTGACTGTCAACAGGAAGACTTGCTGCGTGCAAACGACGGACTCACTCAGGTCCGTCCGTCCGTCTCCGCCTGCGGAGAATTTTGCGTTCTTCTTTCCTGTTTCGGCTTCTATAATTTTGCATATCAAAATCCCCGGATCTCACTCTACTTAACCGTTTTGTCTTCTTCCCCAATTTAGAATTCTCAAGTGAATGATGAGAAGCGGTGAGTCACAGGCATTACAGTAGGTGTTGATTTTTTTATTGTAAAATAAGAATTGCACGGCGTTGGTTTGAAATCAATGGTTTTATAAAAACTTAATGCGGTGTTTCTTGGTGGCTTCGATACCTCGGTGGCAGGAAAATTTCGCAAGGTTAGCGGAGATTTGGGAGGGCTTCTGTAACTTACAGTTGTTCCGCCACTTCCGTGGCTTCAGTTTCAAGGCAGCAACGGATATTTTTTGGTTGGGGGGAGGAGGGAGGGAAGGAGGGAGGGAGGGGGGCAATTATTCTGTGTTTGGATCCCACCTAATTTGGTACAGAATGTTAGTTTCCCACATTCGTGAACACTTTCTATTCCAGGAATCAAGGGAAATCATTTTTTGATTATTCTTTAATTATTGTTTTTCCAAAATTTGGAAACATTAAACAATTTTATTTTTTTGAACTGGGTTTGTACTCAAGATATACGTTAGAACTGAGATTTAGCAATAATCAAAGCCACAGGGATCCATACCTGCAAGGCCATGTGACGGACTTCACCACCACCACTGGAGTTTTGGGTGACCACTAATAACAGAGTCCATTGTGGCCGTACTTTGGTACTTTGTTCATTGCACAAAGAAGAGAAAGAAAGAACTCCAATCTCATTTTGGTATTGGTTGGCGTGGATTGAGAGTCTAAGATTGATGTAGGATCTCACAACATGCTCGTAAGAGCTAGGTGAGTGACACTTTCTATCCCAAACTCTTAAGAAATAATATTTTCATTTTCAATGTGTGCCACCCACTAGAAGAAAATGAAGGTTTTTTGACTACAAATGGAACAACTGTATTTTTGTAGTTGAATGGGACGTTTGTGACTAGTGTTAATTTGGGGACTTGGAGTCATTATGGACAAGTCGTTCTTGGATTGTAGTGGGAAAGGACAATGGGGTTGTTTCTCATCCAATAGCCTAGTAGGAACTTTGTCAACATATTCTTTTGACGAGGTTGCTATGCGGCATTCATTGCCACATAAATTTTGTAGATTTTTAGATTTCAAAATTCTAATCTCAATTATTTATAGATTTCAAAGTTTTCGAATCTAGCTTCTTTTTTTTATTTGAAAAGTTCAAATATTGGTATTTAATGGATTTCACTTGTTTAGGAAGCATGACAATTTTATAGGTTTTAATATTTCTTAGATTTTAAATATTTTTAGATTTCTATAGATTGTAAAAATCTTGAAATTCTATTAACAAAATTCATTCCATTAAAGTACAATAACTTACAAGCTTTATATGTTCAACCTAATGGTGCTCTTGACAATTGATAGAAGATAATTGATGTAACCATAACCATTGTACAATTGTAGTTGTTTAGTAGTCAAATTTAGCTTTTGTGCAATTGCAATCACAATCATTTTCTACTTAAATTTAGTTTTTTGTGACCACAAATTGACAAGAGGGATTCCACAAACTGTAGACTTGTCCACATCAACAATTGTGATGAACATTGGATAGAGAATAGCTCATATTCATTCTAAATTTGAACTCTGTTACCATCCTAATCCTACATACACTTCATTCTACCAATACTTTGGCTACAATGTACAAGTAAAGCATTTGGTATTGATAACAAGGGCTACAATTGCATGATAGTCATACGGGGTACTTAATTGTTTTTTAACCAGTTGTAGCGGATACATTTTCCTTTGAGTAACCATATTGTATGTAAATTTGTTACTTTACTTTTTTGACTATACTAAAATACAAAGAAACACTAATAGAATATTCAATATATTTTGCAATTGGAAAGGTAAAAGCAAATAAGCAATAGATAATTCTATCTTACTCTCCTTCAAAAATATAATAGAAAACTCAAAAAATTATCTAATCAATCATTATATTGCAACCTAATGGCTCTAAAGAATATAGATTATTATATTGGTAGAGGTCATACAATTTATTCTTAAAAGGTTTTGTAGAAAACCATATATAGGATCCATATCAGACTTTAGGAAGATGAATTGTGAAGTGAAATATGACAAGACACATGCTATTGAATATTTGGATCATTAATTCAACAATTAGCATCTTTCATCTAGATGTCATTTTAACATCGAACCTAATCATTCTCAAATATTGCACTATACAAATAGAATAGGTAACCATATAAATTGTTGCTTCTTATACATGTTAAAGTTGCAACAACGAAACATACTAACTGAGAGTGCCGTGTATCATATAATTTGCCTTCATCAACATGAAGACACACTTAAGTGAATACAACATGCCTCAATTCATGCACCTTCAGTGTCAAAATACACAGAAAAAACACATGTTGGGACCACAATTAGGCTCCCCAGACATCCACTGTGCTCTGAAGGCCGGTTAACTTACAGAGACTCACACCCATGCCAATTAGACCGCACCCTCAGAAAATGCAAGGATTTAATTGTGTACATTGCAAATCGTTCAGATACAAGGTGAAGAAATGAAGGGCAACAAGTTTTAATATCTACAGACTGAAAAGGTTGATCGTTCCATAATGCAAAACTCAAAAATTGCCATATCTATCAATACGGTGCGCAACCTTATGGCTCCAGAAAGAGCTAGTGTAGATCGACTGCACTCTTGGGGTGGCGAACCCAATGCAATTTGCTGGGACTTCGACTGGGAAAACTGCAAGGATGTCGTTAATGCTTGATTAACGCTAATCGCTGCACCCCGAATTAACCTTATCCGTGAATTTTGTACAAGTACTTGACGCTTTTGCAATCTGATTATCTGACCTCCGATCAATCCCTGATTCGTTTCCAGTCACCCTGAAGTTCCAAATTTCAATCACCTTCAAGTTCCCGGTCTAAACTTCTAGTCAGATGCCCCAGAGCACGTTGCACTGATCGATTTCTCTTCCCCGAAAGAGTTTCTCCGGTTTCTATCACTCCACAGAGTTCCATATATTTCTAGGCACCTCGGAGTTCCACTGGTTTCAGACACCCTGGAGTTCCACTGATCTCTAGTCAGTCTATAGCTTCAGGCACCCCGGAGTTCCAACTGATCGAATTCTAGGCCACTCTCGACTTTCAGGCAGACCGGAGTTTCGGTGATTCCGTTACGCGGGCGTTTCGATCTCCAGGGGGTGGATGTACGTGGAGTAACTGTGCAGGTGGGAAACTAGCTAGGGGTGAATGTCCACTCGCAAGTGGACACTAAATCCCCCATAAGCCGCCATGCTCTTCATCTTACTTCCCGGACTACTCGGCAAAATGTGCCAGAAGCGCTCTTCCAGATCATACAACCAACGCTCGCCCGTGGTGACCGAGATGAAGCATAGCCCCTCCGACTCATCGTAAGTCCGATACCCACACACCTTAAAGTGATCCAGAAACTGCTTGCTCGGACCGAGCGGCACCTCCTCCAGCGCCGTCGTAACCCGTAGTCCCTTTGGATCGAGTTCCGAGATTTGCACGCGATCCGAGCCTTCGTACTTCTGCTTCATCACCCGACTGATCATGAGAATGCGCCCGTGGTGCGGCACCAGGTGCACGTTGCTGTGCAGTCCGGGAAGATTCACGTGGTAAGACTCCCACAGTCCCGTCTCCATGTCGAACGTGGAGATTCCCGTTTTGCACTCCACGGCGCACACGAGCACGGACGAATTCGTCGCCGTCACGGCCGT
This sequence comes from Pseudoscleropodium purum, assembly GCA_963969395.1. Taxonomy (NCBI): domain Eukaryota; kingdom Viridiplantae; phylum Streptophyta; class Bryopsida; order Hypnales; family Brachytheciaceae; genus Pseudoscleropodium; species Pseudoscleropodium purum. The sequence continues at coordinate 34,091,234 of OZ017795.1, forward strand.
GCTCGGACTGCGGTCGTAATACGGGAAGCTGTGTCTCGACGGGACGGAGTCGAACTCTGTCCATGCCATGCTTCCCGACTGGTACGACCACGTCGCAGCTTTGTCGTGATCGATGAGGAGGACTCGGTAGGCGTTGGTGAGAGTGTCCACCACCATAGCCACGAAAACGGGCAAGTTGTAGCACGCTTTCCCGTCGCCCCAGCGAGGGAGGATCCGCCACGCTCGCGTCGCGGGGTTGCAGACTCCCACCACGACTTCCCGGTGAGTACTACTGCCGCCTTTGTACCCCACGAAGCAGAGCAATCCGCCTTCGACTGACGTGATGTAGAAGTCACGGATGGGCAAGCAGTCGAGCGACATGTTGAACCAGTTCTTCGCTACGGGGCAGTAAAGGGAGCTGCTGCGAAGGTAGTAAAGCTCCGGGCCGTTGGCTTGCTGGAAGAAACTGAAGGCGCTAAACGCGGGCTCGTTCACGGTGAGCACGTAAGCCGGGCACTGGGCCGTGAGAGCGCGCTGGGTGATCAGGAAACGCGACGTTCGCAGAAGCGCGTTCCATTTCGTGCTGATGCCGCGCATTGGGAGAAGCTCCGGTAGTGGTAGGTGCGCCAGGATGAGCTCCAGCAGGGGCTCGGGGAGGGTGCCCCAGAGGGAGGGGTCCATCCATACTTGCTTCGTTGGATCAGAAAGGCTCGACAAGTTCACGTTCAACCCTGGAACCCAAAACACCGACAGAAACTCGTCATTCGCAGGATCGATCCAAGCAACAACCCCGCCAAAACTAGATCGATCCAATCAACAAACGAGCAACTCAGATGTCCAGCAAACTACCTCACATGCAACAAACAACCCGAACCCAGACTAGCTAGTGTCGTGATCGTTTCCATTTAATCAACGAACTAATTCAGACAACAAACCAGTGTACATCCGATCAACAAATTATCTTGCGCACAAGTCGTAATCCTCATATATGATCATCGACGACAACCAGAAAACCAATCAGTATTTGCACACACCAGGCATCGTGTACGTCGATCGCTCTCTCTTATTTCTTTGCGAGCATCCCAACCTGATCGAAGGTACCGGTGCGCATGAGCGTCTAATTAAGCTCGGCACCCTGAATTCAACTACTTTCTGTCTGCACAAGTCGGTGATCTGGAGAAGCTACCCACTTGCAGCTTGCGTCGAATTAACAAAGAGCCTCAACTATGATCGGCTACGTACATGCACAACTGCTAGCGAGTAGGTGAGCAAGATCCAGTGAGTTCCAGTAAGTTGCAGAAGATCGACAATTCAATGTCAATATATAATGTGCAACGAAGCTAGCTAGCGGCAGTACTCGAACTCGAACGTACTTACTCTGCAACTACAGGCTGGGCTGGCTCTAGCCTAGCAACAAGAAACTCACTGGATGAATGGCCTTTAGGAGGCGAATGTTGACGCGAGCTAGCTAGCTCCCAATACCAATTGAAAGGTGAGCGACCCGGGTTTGTGTATCCCCCACGAGTATGACAATTCGGGCTAACAACGATTCGCAATCCATGTGGCCACCACTACCTCCCTCCCCCTGAAATAAGTAAAACCAGTAATCGTCCATTAAGAAACCAATAAATCTATTGAATAAAATCTGAGGATTTTCATATGAATCAGGAATATCACCTTTGGTTGTTTCTATTCCTATGCGTGGATTCCAGAGTGGGCCAGGAGCGTACAAAAATACGAGCGAGGTTCTTATTATAAGTCGCCAGCGTGGTCTTCGGTCGCCGTGACGGAACTCGTATAATTTCTATTTACAATTTTATGGCAGAATGTTCCGGTGTTCCCCTACAAGCAACAAAGGTTGTAGAAGCCAAGTCGCGTCGATTGTGGGCTGCCTGCCATCGGAACCGCGGAATTCATGTGAAGAAACTGTACCCAGTGGAGTGCCATGCCCCTAGTGTCAGGCTTGGCACCGGATTCATTTTCTTCACCCATGCGTGGATGGAACTGTGGAAGGACAGGGAGAACCAACGCAAACGCGTGGTAAAAACATGCCGGGGCTGGGAACCTTGAGAGGCTGAAAACGCCGGCCGGAGGAGCAGCCATTTTGTGGCTGATGGAGGGTCAAACAGTGCCAGAACTTACTCAAAATAGCCATTTTTCTTCATCCAATTTTTTGAAGAGTATGTGTGCAAATTTTGGTGGTGGAAAGTCCCTAATTAAATTAATTAATTGGAAATATGTTTTAGAGAAGAAGATGCCAAATCCACTTATCTTAACAGATGCCCTTTCTAGTGTATTAGGCAACTCCTACCAAATTACTCTTCATTTGCATTTTAGTAGTCAATAAAATAGATATTTTTTGAATTTGAGCCCAACTAAGGAAATGAAGATTACTAAGTTTAGTTTTTACTCCAATTAGAAAATTAGAAAAATTCACCAAATTCAATATTTTATGACCATTTGAACTTTGGACTTATTATCATGGTCTATTGATTTATTAATTATAGAAAGACATAGATATTTGGTTTACACAATGATGTTCTACACCATAATGTACACCCATGTCCCATGGAGAAATTTTCAGATTTTTTTAAGGTTATTTTGTACTATGAAGTATTAGATATGAACTTTTTCACTTTTTCTTCAAAAATTCATAATAATTTAAAAAAATTTTAAATAATTGAAATTTTCATGGCTTATAGAAGCCATATGATTATATCTCTGAAAATTAATAATAATAATAAACCTTATTTAAATTTAGTCACAAAATGAACCATACAAATTCAAGGATTTTAAATTTAGCCACACAATTGTAGAGTCTGTCCTTTTAGAGTTAATGGCTCTAGATGAAACGGAAAGATTGGGAGGATTAGGTTTCTATTAACCCCTACAGTTCTTTGATTGTGTTTTTGCCAATTATATTGCTCTAAAACTGTCATTTCTTGTATAAGTTTCAAATTTTAGAAAAGAAACATTTTAGGACACATGTAACCATAGGATCTTGTAGTAAATTGGTTTGAAAAGATGTAAAAAAAATTTCAGAAATTTCCACATTGAAGATTGCAAGATATTAACATTTAAAGTGACAAAAATCATTTTATTATCTCTATGAAAAATTGGGCAATTGCTCTTCACAAGGTCACATTTGTATGAAAAAATGTTCAAAATAGTGGTGCTTTTTTGGATTCATTTTTCAAGGCATGTTGGCTACATGTTTGAAATTTTTTTAGATCATTTGAAATTGTACAACATATAGCAAAAAAATTGTAAGTAGAAAGATGTAGAAAATGATTCAAAATACAAAATTGTTAATAATTTATTTATGGAATGGAAAAATGCCAATTCCAAAGGTTGTAATATTTTAATAAATAATCTTCACCTAATGTTTTTGTTTTTTCCTAAAATATTGAAAATTAAGCTCAATAAAAGACTTCAAAGTTTATTTTGGAGTAGAGAATCCATAACTGCCTACAAACTAAAAAAAACCTTGTAACTTTTGACTCATTGATCAAAATGGAATGATTCAAAACTTTCTACGAATACGTGAATCTAAAAAACCAATTTCAAGTTTGGATTTTTGAAAAAAATGATTTTTTTTATGTGCCAAAACTACCCAAGTTGATAAATAAACTACATATTAGGCTATAATTTTTTACTTGTATTTTCAAATACCCTGAAATTTAGTACTCATGAAAGACATTCCTCGTCCACACCTTCTATTAAAATTTGAGCCAAAAACATGGAAATCTCTAGTCGCACGCACCTGCCCAAAATTTCTATATTGCCACAAAACATAGCTTGGTCCTTTAGGAATTAATCAAATGAATCAAAGAATATAGAAAGAGAAACTTGTATAAGTAATCTAGATTCTAAGTTTTGGATGGGAAGGCATGAGATTTTGAACAAATAGGCTCTTTATTCACAATGGAATCCAAAGTTCTTTTGAGTAGAAAGATAACATTGAGGGCAAGAGTGAGTTTTCCACTTGAGTTTTCCACTTGGGGTTGGTTGCATTACTCTCATATAAGACTTGGTATTTGCACCAAATCAAGGAAAAAAAAATTTCAGAGTCTTGGGCTTCTTGGGCTTACTCAAATATATGCAATTTTGCCCTTCAAGAAGATGGCCATGCTCTCTTTTAAGATAGATGGCAAATTTCCCACATCCACATCACATTAGAGAAAATCTGGTCCATAGGGTGGGTTGTTTGACTTTTTGCAAATGTGCAAATCTAAGGGAGATTTTGTTTATGTTTTGTTTTGAAATTTTTGTTTTAGACTCTAATTTGAATGGTACATTAGGTGATTACATGGTCCAAATAAAAAAATAATTTTAACTTAAAATTTTTTTCTATAATTACATATTTTCATGTTATGAAACAACTTTGGATAGGATTTAAGTTTTCTCTAATAAATTTTCCAATTCTAATGCATTTTGAATATACCAAATTCCTTACAAGGTAGCACATATAAGTACATCCTTAACTAAATTAAAATAGGAATTTAATCATCCTCTTTGGAAAAAAAATTTAGAAGGAATTTTTTTTTGACATTTTCAAACATCGTCTTTGAAATTTATCCATAACTTTTGATTGGAGGATTGGAATCTCAAACGGATTTAAAAAAAATAAAATTCATCTCAATTTATCAACTTTTCATAGTTCAAAGTTTAAAAAAAGAAGTTATTATATTATGCCTAAATGAAGTTTGAAATTCTACTTCAATCACAATTCCTACTTTTGGTTTTAACTACGAGTGGTTGAGAAATTGAAAATTTTAATTTATATATCCCACAAGGGGTGTTCTACCTCCGACCACCCCATGTGTATATAAGAAACTTCTTGCCCCCTTCTAAATATTGAAAATAAGTTATTGCAATGGCTATGAGGTAAATTGCATTGGTACATTATTCAATGGATTCTATCTTGAGTTTTTTGGCAAATTATTTCTCTTTATAAATCATGTTGATTTATATACTCAATCCTAAAATTTAGCAAAAAAAATGGAACACACCATAAATGTACTGTCACTATCCCGATATTGCAGCTTACATTAATGATGTGTAGATGAATTTGGTGGATGAGGACTCTGAAGAGAGAAAGGCTGCCTCTCTGAAGGCTCTAGAACCTTCTGAAAGAAGTCTGCTTATTATTTATGATGGATGGAAATACTAAATTCATATAAGGAATTGGAGATCATTCTCCAATTAGCTATGAGTATACAGTAAAGTAAGAAATAACCAACTTCAAAATAAAGCACAAATTTTACTTGGAGACAAGTGACATATTTACTTGGAGAAGTGTCTGAGCTCATTTGCCCAAAGTCCCAAACCTAAATGGAATGGAAGGGTCTTCACTATTTGGCCAACACCAAACCTCATCCTATCTTGCCAGGTTTTCATCTTGGATAATAAATTTTATGGTTTTTTTCTCTCATCCCAAGGCAATCATATTTGGAATCAAAGAGTGAGTAGAGCCTGGAGAGGACAAAACTAATCAACTACAGTCCAGAGTCGGGGCAAATTTTTTTTTAAAATTATTTATCCCCCAAAGGTTTGAAATTTGGTGAAAAAAAACTCGAGATTTACATAAGGTCAAGACCTGTCTGATATGATGCTTAGAGCTCAAGTAAGTGTTTAATTGTACTCTAATGGTCGTGTACTGCAGTAGCAGACTGCCCATAATCATTCTGCATAGCATTGGAATTCAATTTCAGGACAAGTCAGTTCTGGAGGAGGTACACCCTGGTTGGGACCTGGTGAACTTGTGCTGAATCTATCCTCTTCTAACATAGGTGATATAGATTTCACCACTAGAACTGAATGAATGAATGGTCTCCCAAGTATAAACATGAGTGAGTAATAGTTTCATGGTAAGGTGGGTACCCCTCTACATTCGCCAATTTTGGGTACTGCAACTAGTTACTATTATTACACTGCTCATATTTTCATATATTCTTTTGTTGGCAGCAAGTGAAAGGAGGTTCCAACGCACTAAAGAATTTGACATTTGGATACCAAATGCAAAAGTTACGAAGGTTCAAAGCTTTTTTTTGCTAGAGTTTCAAAAACCGTTCCTTCAATATACACAAAATTATATTGATTTTAGAGATGTGCACATATAGGAGTCGACCCATTTCTGATCACCTACCCATACCCATTTCAAACCTATAGACTAATTTCTTTCTATGAAGTTGTGTTGTGGTTCCCAGAGTAGTCATGGCACATTATGATTGGTTCCCAAGTTCTTAATATTGCAACCAACCCTTAGTCGATTTTGCAATCAGTCCACGGTTGGAAATAGAAAGGTCTATATGACTAATATATGTCATACCATATAGTTCCACTAAAAAATTAATGATAATTATATTTTGAGTTAAAGTTTTATAGAAAATTATATAATCCTTCCAAATTGTATTTCTACATTAGAGAAAAATTTTGCACTTAGGAAATCCACACTCCACATATCCATAATTGCTTAAGTGGTTGGAAATGGATCGGCTCCCATAGTAATGATGACGGTTTTAGGAATTGAAGGCTACAATTTTGGGTGTACCCACATTAATTAATCCCAATCATGACTCATTCCAAGACCAATCCATTATTAGATTTCATGTCCAAGTTTAATTTTGACCTTAGCAATGATTCATATGTTTTGATTTTGGTATTTCAATTTTGGACTATGTCTTCACCAAAAACACTTCAAAATTGTCATTTTGGGTACAATTATCAAAGTTTAGGAAGAAAACATTAATGAGCGCATATAACTATAGGATCTTGTATTACACTAGTTTTTTAATATGTGGAAAAAACTTTAGAATTTTTCACCTTGTAGATTGCAAAATATTAGAGTTTGAATTGACAAAAATCCTTTTTTAACCCTGTAAAAATTTTGAGTAGCTGCACTTTTCAAGGTTGCATTTGTATGAAACTTTTTTTCAAAACGGTGTTTATACTTTGGATTTATTCTTTAAGGCAAGTTGGCTACATATTTGAATTGTACAACATATAGAAAAAAAATAGTAAGTAGAAAGAAATAGAGAATGATTCAAAACATTAATAAAATTGTTAAAAATTTAATTATGGAATGAAGAAACACCAATCCCAACAGTTGTAATATTGCAATAAATAATCTACATCCAATGTTTTTATTTTTTTTGAAGAATATTGAAAGTTGAGTTAAATAAAGAACTTCAAAATTTATTTAAATAGAGTAGAGATTCTATAATTACCTGCAATCTAAAACTCCTCATAACTTTTATCTCATTAATCAAATAAAAATGATTCAAAGCTTTCCACATGTATATAAATCTAAAAAAACAATTTCAAATTTTTATTTCTAGAAAAAGTGATTTTTTTGAGCTATCCACACTTTGCTAAAAATGACATGTTATATAAAAACTTTTTAACCATGCACTCAAAAGTTATGAAAATTGTTGGGCCTTAAAGCTACTCCTTGGGCACATGTTGTGTGAAAAGTTCAAAGAAAAAAAATTCATCCATAGTGAGTTGCCCCAAAACTCTATGTTCTCAAAAAAGCGTGTTCAAAGATTTAGGAGTTAATAACACAAGTAGGACAAAATAACTACTAAGGTAGGGACACCCAAAAGTGTCACTTTTTGTGCCAAATCATAGTTATTATTATTGGGCTTATCAAATTTTATATTTTCTTGTTGGCAATTGAAAAGAGATTTTAATGCACCTAAAATGTTTTACGTTTAAATATTCCATGCAAAAGTTAGAAAGGGTCAAAGTTTATTTTGGTAGATATTCTAAAATTGTTTCTTTAATGAAGGTAGATATTGATTAACCAAATGTACATAGAATGAAGATGGTGCTTTGGAGTTAGTGGCCCATTTTGGTATCACAACCTTATATGTTGTCTATAAATGTGTACAATTCAAATAATTTCATTAAAAATTGTAATTGTTTTAATTTCTATAGTTCAAGACAAATACAAATCAATAGACATAATTAAACAAATCCAATACATTCAAAAAAGATTTTGGAGGTGAAGAATAGTGTTCAAATAATCATTTAATTTTTCACACCCAAAACATTCTTGTTTATGATTTTCAAATCACATCATCTTTATTACGCTTGAGTATAATAGTCAACCCATTTTTTTATCACCCTCCCATTTTTGTTATATAGGTTACTTTCTTGATTAATTATGAGCAATGATGAATCTCTAAAGGTTGGAAACTGTGTTTCCACTAAAAACACTCCCAAACTGCCTTTTTTGATACATGCACCAAAATTTAGATGAAAAACATTTTTGGACACATTTCACTGTAGGATCTTATAGTGAACTAGATTGAAAAGATGTAGAAAAAATTTCAGAATTTTCCTCCGTGTAGATTGCAAGATATTAATGTTTGAAGAGACAAAAATCATTCTTTTGGCCCTATGAAAATATGGGCAGCTGCACTTCACAAGGTCATATTTGTATGAAAAAATGTCCAAAATGGTGGTGCTTCTTTGGATTCATTCTTCATGACAAGTTGGCTACATTTTTGAAAAATTTTAGATCATTTGGAATTGCACAACATATAGGAAAAAAATAGTAAGTAGAAAGAAGTACAAAGTGATTCAAAACACTAAATTGTTAAGAATTTAATTATAAAATTGAAAAATTCCAATCCCAAAGGTGGTAATGTAGTAATAAAAAAATCTTCATTATATCTTTTTTTAATTTTTTCAAAAAAGATGAAAAATTGAGTTAAATAAAGGACTCCAAAGTTTATTTTTGAGTAAAATCCATAACTACCCGCAAACTAGAACATCTCATAAACTTTCATCTTGTAAATCAAAATGGAATGATTTAAAGCTTTTTACATACATATAAATCTAGAAAAACAATTTCAAATTTTTAGTTTTGAAAAATAAGTGTTTTTTTAAGAAATTTTTGGGTTGCATGTTGAGCATTGAAAATCATATATCATTCAATAACTTTTTAACCACGCAGTCAAAAGTTCTGAAAATTATTGGGCCTTGAAGATACTCCTTGGGCACATGTTGTGTGAAAAATCCAGCAAAAAAGAGTAAAAACTTCATCCATAGTGAGCTGCCCCAAATCACTATGTTGCCAAAAAATGCAGTTTTGACCTTTAGGGGTTAATTATGGCACAATTAATTTTAAGTGCATTACAATTGGCTACAAGACTCTCAATATTGCAACCAACCCTTAGTTGATTTTGCAACCAATCCATAATTGGAAATAGGAAGACCTATATAGCCAATATAGGTTGAATAGAATCTTCAACTAAAAAATTTCCTAGTAATGATGTTTTGAGAAATAAAATTCTGAAAAATTACAGAATCTTTCTAAATTCTATTTTTGTACATGGAAAAATCCCCCCTTCGAGGAACCTACACTCCAAATACATGTAATTGCTTAAGTAGTTGGAAATGAGTTAGCTACTTTAATCCTTAGATGTTGACAAAGATGTTTGGTGTTCCATGGATGACATGAATTTCTTCTAGTAGGACAAAAGTTCAACTGTTCATCCTCAGAATCTTGTTGTGAAAAGAGGAGGTCTTCTATAGTAGTTTGACTTCTAATGAATACTTTTCCAATATTTTAAACTAAAGATGCACATGGTAACGAAAAGGGATGGTTTCCAAGGTCACTTGTGGGTTAAACCAAAAATATGCCTCCATGAACATTGATAGGGAGGCTTGGGGATCCTTCTTCGGTATCATACATTGTACTGGAAAGAGTGCAAAGCACCCCTGGTTTGCATTAGTTGTCCCCTCTCTCTTAAAATATTTATAGGCCATTGATTGTTTTAAAAAGAATGTTTATCCTTGAAATTGCTATTGATTTCTCAAAAAATCACAAGACATTAATCTTCTAAGATTTAATTTGAGCCATCCAAATATATATTGGATATGAATATGAAATGAATATTGTATAAGGATAAAGTATCATATACAAATATGTAGCAAATATTGAATACAAATATGGATACGAAATGAATAGTCCCATATTGATTGTCAAATAAATTGGTTTCTGAAAATTACAAAAGGAGGGAAGGGGGAATAAAAAAATTTAAATTTAAACTGCCTATTGCCATTTCAATTTAATTTTTTTTGCCCATTGTCATTGTGACAGTTTGTCACAATGACAATGAGCTCAAAAGAGACAGTTTACTGTCTTTACTATAACTTTAATTGCAAGAATAATTTGTATTATATTTCATCAGTAAGCTTCCATTCAAGATTTTGACATAGAATGGGGTGTGAATTTTTGACCGTAAGCAAAGGGTCCCTGCCTTGAGGTTTTCAAGAATTGGTTACTGGCTGGCTTCTGTTTTTGTCCTCTGCACTGATTCAAGCTTCTGTTTCTGAATGTGTATCTGAGTGTATCTAAGTTTAGTATGTCAAGGACCATTCAATTGCTAAGGTGCCAAGAGGAAAGAAGCAAACTGAAGTACTTTCCCTGAGTTTAAAAAATTCTATTTATGATAAGGTAGATGGCTGTAAAAGCAACCCTGTAAGGGCTGATCTGCCTTTTTCATTGGTTTGCATGAACAGAAATATTTTTAGCTCATTTTTCAGAGAAATAAAAATGGATGCTGAACATAACACAAGTGGTTTCATATTTTTCAAAGCAGTTTTGAATTAGTTATAAATTTTCAAAGATTTATGTAGTAGGTACCTATTTGTGACCATAGGTCTCCCATAATCCGTCCCCCTGCAACTTCTAAAGCAATTTTTGAACCATGGAGGAAATGATTGGTTCTTGGAATAAAATAAATAAAATTTTCTTGATTCATTCAGTAGCAATAGTGGTCTGTTTAAAGTTCAGCTCCCACCCATTTTACAACCAGCTATGGGGTAGTTGCAAGGAGAGGGTCGCTTTTACAGCCATCTACCTTATCTAGTATAATCAGGATTTATAAAAAAAAAGAACAATAACATATGGAACTCCAAGCTGGAGATCACCATCCATAAGTTTAGTTTTTAAGTTATTTTATTTCTTCTCAAACACATGGTGCCCCCCTCGTTTGACACATGTCACCCTCGTACCTCAACCAATTTAATCTATGTGAGAAAAGTCCTCCTATTTCAGGTAACTTAACTCAGATAGAGTGTCCATCCTCCACCTGGCTCTGTTTGAACACTTTTTCCCGGATCCAATTATTTACTCTGCTCGTGACCGATGGCACAATGAACCTCACCTTACTACCTCAGGCAAAAACCGACCGACCGACCGTCACCCACCCGCACAACCGAGATTGATTAGTTTCCTTATTTGGGAAAGTCTGGCAGGGTCTTCTGTCCAAGTTTGCCAGTGGCGACTCTAACTTACTGTAACTTATGGGCCAGGTTCGTTATGGGAAGTCTTGCCATGCCAGTCAGGCCAGGCTTCCGTTGTTGCAGCAGCAGCAGCAGCAGTCTGGCGGAATTCGCTCGTACAAAGCACTGGCAGTGGAAGAGAAGGGAAGAGAAGGATTGTGGGCTGCGCTGTGCTCCTGCCACTATTCAGTGGTAACTTAACGTACATTCTGACAACAGCAGTGGCATCAGCTTCCCTCGCTCGTGTGTGTACATAACATAAGTTACAGACCTTGACAGCTTAGATCTCAAACGGAGCAGACTCACTCGCAGAGTTGCAGCCATCCCAGCCAAAAAATGTACAGATAAGCTAAGCATAACTTAGGCATCTGGACTCTGGAGTTGGTGATTTCTCAGCAGGAAGCTTCTTTTGGTTTTTTTCCTTGAAACATGTGGACTAATTCCATAGATGATGAAAAAGTACACAGAACCACTCAGAGGAGCTCAACCTTGGCAAAAGAATTTCATCTCTAACAAGAAGTTGAGTTGAGTTGAGGGAATTGCTGGATGCATCATGCAATCATATGGAATTCTGCCATGGGGGTGTATTTGTGCCCAGGAGGACCATCCTCAGGCATAATTAGGGAGGTACTCGTTGAAGGTTTTGGTTCTCCTGAGATCAACATGTCACAATGGCCACATATTAACCCTAGACCACGCAAGAGGACAAAAAGTGTCCTCGCATAGTTTTAAGTCCAATTGAAAGTGCTGTAAATTTTGCATTTAATGTCCAAATTCAACAAAATTTGTTGGGAAAGTTGTGCTATGTCTTCTAGTTTGTGTGGTAAAATTTTCAGGTCAATCCAAGATGAATCAAGTTTCTGGAAGCCAATTGAAGTTCACAAGTTCAATTTGAGTTCACCAAATTGCATTTGACAGCTTCAACTTTGAAGGCTTGTATCTACTTCGTCAAATGTGTGTTTTCAATCAAATTTATTGGGTTATTGTGGTAAAATTGTCATGTAAATCCAAGCTTCTTTTGACTATTTGGGAGCAATTCGAAGTTCAACATTCAGACATTTTTGGATCACAATGAACTTTGGCAACTTGTTTCTTCTCCATACAATGTCCATTTCGAATGATTTTTTTGGTAAAGTTGCACATACTAGTCTAGTTTGTGTGGCTAAAATTTCACATCAATACAAGTAGTAATGAGTGACTAAGAAGCATTTTAGTAGAAGGAGGTTTAGGCTCATATGTGTTTTTGGTAACTTTTCTTGCTATTTTTTTACATTTCAAAGCCATTTTGCAAACACATTGAGTCAATTGAATGATATTTTTTTCACCAATGTGTTTGTATGTTGGCTTTGAATCACTTCATAGTTTCAAATTTTTTCATTTGAGTAGGTTTAGAAATTGAATTTCTTCTCCCAATGTGTTGCTAGGAAAATTTCAGCATCTTTTTTCAACATTAAAACATTATAATCTTGCAATGCATGCGGTCAAATGACTCCAAATTTTACTTATATTAACTAGAACATGTTCACTACAATATTGTACAATTGAGATTTCTATAACTTAGTGACATTTTAAATTTATAGCACTTCAAAAGCAATGATGTTTTTGAATCCAAAAGGACCTCGGGCCTTCTAGGGTTAAGAGCATCTCCTGTAGCCCTTCAACTTTCCCCACTCCATGATTCAAGATCTATCCAATGAAGAGGAGATGGTTGCTTGTATCCCCAATGGTGCAACCTCATAAAATATGTGTCCAACCAATCACAAGTCACACAATTTGCATTTATTATGACAACTTGCTAGTCCCAAGATAATTTCTAGTGAAAGAGGCGAGCTTGTGCCCCTATAGAAATGACTTTTGAAGTGGGTTGGGCCAAAGCCAGACCTCACAAATACTAGAATTGATTTCTTTTCATCCAAATTCTAGAGGGGAGGGGATATCTAAAGGGCTACAAGAGATGCTCTAAGAACAACCACCATCAATGCTCATTAAATTTGAGTGGGACATTAAATCTAGCCCACAAAATGGACTCAACAAGTTGGATTTACTCCAAGAGAAAACACAATCCTTTTTTAAAAAGTTCACACAATTTTATTTGCAAATTTTGAATTCGTATTTGCTATCAAAGACCTCAAATTAGTCTCAAGAGGTCCAAGATATATCCTAGACCCAATTCAAAATAGTTTTTATTTTTATTTTTTACTTTTATCCCTAGAAAATCTCTAAATTATCCTATTGGGCCCACTTTGTGAGCAAGATTTAGTGTCTTGCCAAATTTGATGCATTGAGAGTTTACTAGTCTACTAAGGTAGAACCACCCATAATCCATCACTTAAGCAATTATTATAGAGATGATTTGGAATAAGATAAACCAATGCATAATAGAATGGTTGCTTTGTCTTCTTGACATTTTTGAAAAAAATTTAAATATTTTTTCCCATATAAAGACAAACATAAGAAATGTAGAGAGCAATTGAAATTTTATTTTTTTGACAAAGTATAAATTTGGTAAGAATTTTTGAAGTGTACTATCCAATTTGCCCCAAATAGTCTCTAGACTATCCTAGACCACACAAAAAGTACCCATATTGGTCATCTCACCACCTGAAATAGTCTCAATATTTCATAATATGTCTATGACATAAAAGAATATAAAAATTAGTTCTTATAATAAATTCACATTAGAAAGGTAAAAGCTCATAAAGCGGTTACTAATAACTCCATCACCATGACCCAAGGCATTGATTTTGGCCACTAACCAACTAAGGGTTGCTATTATATGAGCCTAGGAGTATAAGTGCATGAGCTTAAAAGACTATACACCTATCTTATAGGTGTGTATATTATAGAAACCTTTCATCATTATGGTATAATTATAATATAAATACCTATATTATAGGTATTTATATTATAAACACCTTCAATGGTTGTAGTATATCTACTTACATATATGCTCAAAGCTCACATGCTTATATTTCATGCTCATATACTAGCATTGTTGGTTTTCTAGGTGTTTGCTTTGGGCAAATTGCTTGTCATGGGCTAGTTTACCTTAGTATAAAGCAAAGCAAATATTTCCTATATGCAAAGATAGAAATGTTAGGGATTGCAAAAAATTTGATAATTTTATTGCAAAAACTAAAATTACTATGAATTTTGGGAGGCATAAAGTGCTCCAAATCCACAACCAATGTCTAAACTCTTCCAAAATCTATGATCATTCAAGAACTACTTTCCCACTCCTTACTTCCTACTTTCTTGCTCACTATTTTGGAACATGCACTAGTAGTAAATCGAGATTTTATGTTGTTTTGGTCGTGTTGATTTAGATAGAAATCTATTTAATTTTGCCTAGATCAATGTGACCAAAACAACAAAAAATCTGAAGTTTTCTAGTAGTGATGTGTTGTGAATTTAGTAGTCCTAACCTTGCAAAGAAAAGAAAAAACATTCCAAACTTCAATTAGAAATTTGTCCCAACTTTGGTTAGAAGTAATGACATCCTATAGGTTGGACATGGATGTCTGGTCAAGAATGGGTGGTCCTACTTTAGTGTTTGTTGTATATTTCACTATTTGATTACTCAAATGACTCGAAGATGGCCTTAAGACTTAAGTCAAATGTTGAGTCAAGTTTGTGACATTTCAACATCTATTGTAAACTAATTGTGTGATAACTTTTTACCTTTCTAAAATCATTTCACCTTGCAATGAGGTTAAAATTTTGGCAAAAAAATGCACTAGTCATGCATTGGAATGTATGATTATGTAGGCACCATTACATAGAAAAAATCAATGTACTCATGTATGTATAATATAGCCAAATTTGCAAGCAAGAATTTAAATTAACCTACAAACCCCTTGCTAGAAAAGATGTTCTACTACAGTAACGATGAGCTTGAGTCCTTTCATCTTCTTGTATGTACAAATATACAATAGTTTTTAATGTAATAGTCTATATCGGTCACCTTTACAAAAATCATGTATGGTGAATAATGCATGACTACTCAAATGACTTGAAGATGGCCTTTAGACCCAAGTCAAATCTTAAGTTAAGTTCATCACATTTCAAAATACATTATACATTACTTACATAATAATTTTCCATGTTGATGAAATCATTTCACCTTGCAAATGAGGTTAAAATTTTAGTATGAAAATGCACTAATTGTGCATTGGAACATAGAGTTATATATACACCATAATGTTGAATAACCAATGTACTTATGGATGTATAATATAGACAATTTTGAGGCAAGAATTAAACCCACAAACCCTTGGATGGGAAATATTGCCTATCATGATAGAAATAAAGAACTTGAATCTTTTCATCTTTCACACGTGCAAGTCTCCATCAATTTTTTAAGTAAAAGTCTATATTAGTCACCTTTTCAAAAATTTGGTAGGATGAATAATGTAGGCCATTTAAACTCTTGTCAAAAGAATACAAATAAAAAGATATTAGAGAATGAGCTATAAATCCTACTATACACTGAAACTCGCTTGCCACCCCTTGGAGACAATTTTCTCCCCCCCTCCCGAGAAGAAAAATTCTTAGCCGTGGATGCTTTAAAAAAAAATATTCCGGCCCACCTCTTGGTGATTTGGACCGTTGAACAAGGAAATGAGTAGGCCGTTGATGCAGTTGCCTGAAGGGGCAATCAGGGCCGTTCACCAATTTGGTCGGGTGTGTGCTCCGAGGGTGATCAGAAATCTCGGAATTGTAAAGGGCGATCAAATTGCAATTCAAGTTGGAGGAATTGGAGGGATTTGTCAGTTCGTGAGTTTGGGGAATTGGCGGATTGGGTGATCAAATTGCAATTCAAGTCGGAGGAATTGGAGGGATTTGTGAGTTCCTGAGTTCAGGGGATTGGCGGATTGAAATTGCGGGATCAACATGTCGACGAAGTAGCCCGATTGTTTTCCTTGTCCTTTGGGAATTGCAGCGGATTGCCATTTCCAGGTTAGTGCATTCTTAGGATGCATTACTTTGTGAAATGAAGATGAGATGTCTCTTGACCCGAGATAGGGTGTCTTTTAGTGGACATGTTTCTTTTCTTAGATTGCAATTTAGGATTCCTCGTCCCTTGGGAATTGTTTGAGTTGTTATTCATTGATTGTTACATGGAGAGAAAAATAGGTCAATGTGCTTTGCATTTTAGATGGGTGATAGATTGGACTTTTTTGTTTGTTTTTTGTATTCTTTTTCTCAGT
This sequence comes from Pseudoscleropodium purum, assembly GCA_963969395.1. Lineage (NCBI taxonomy): Eukaryota > Viridiplantae > Streptophyta > Bryopsida > Hypnales > Brachytheciaceae > Pseudoscleropodium > Pseudoscleropodium purum. Next base: position 34,107,724 of record OZ017795.1, read on the forward strand.
CTACGGTTTATGAATTGCAGAAGACAATGTCGCCTCCAATGTCTCAAGTTTTGAAACGATCAGCCCATAAAGACAAAATGCCTGCAAGCATGGAGGGGCATGTGACCAAGAAAACTCCTAGAACACAAACTGCTCCTTCTAAGGAAATGGAATTCAGTGTTACAATTTCGGTTGGCAATGATGACATAAGCATGGAACACCTTGCAAAGGTCGAGGAGTTTCTTCAAAAGGAATGTATATCAGGCCTTTGCTCCGTTGAAAGAGGTGGTGGCATGCTCAGGCTACACTTGCAAATGGTGTGCAAACTCCTCACATCTTTAGCTACAATAGTTAGCAAAAAATTGAAGTGTTATTTGGGATGGGAGGATCCCAAGAAAGCCCCAATAGGCCACCACATTTTAACTAAGGCTCTTCGGAACCAAGGCCTCCACACTTACACTAGAATGCTTGGTTATTGCATCAAAGATAAAGGCGAGGATCACTTCCAGTGTATCCAGAAGGATGTCTCTGATGCACAGTTGGAGGAAGGTGTGCAGAAGTACATTAAGTACGGTACACCTTTTGCTAAGAATCGAGTTATTCTCACTCACAAGAATCTAATTAAATGAGTTGCTACATTTTGCAAATACAAATTGCGAAAACAATTGGGGAGTTCTCTTCCGGGAACTCTCCTTCCTATGCTCCAATTGGGGCAGTACATACCATTTGCCTCGTGGGTTGTACTTGTGCGCCAAGGAGGCATGGAGTTCAACAGAGCAACAGCTTTGTGGAAATATACAATAAACCCGCAATCACTAGAAATGCAAAATGTCACGTAGATTTTCTTCGAGCACACTAACCATGGGTCTCGGCTAGCAGATTTGGGCCAGCAACGACTTGCTACTGAGCTTGAAGAGGCACGTGAAGGTGCAGCACATGAATATGATATTCCAGGTATTTGCATTATGAATTTTTTCCTTTACTTTTTCTGTATTTTTATTTACCATTGCTTTCATTTTTGTTTCTCATCCCTTTTGCAAATTTCTTATGATTTTCTCTCTTGTTTCCACAGATGATGTTTTAGTTCCAACAGCTCATAGAGCGGAATCATTCATTGTTCTTGATGAATCTCAAGACAATGTACTTCCCCACGAAACCATCATAGGAGCACAACCGGATGACCATCGTGTTACAAGAAGTCCCATTCTGTACATTCCAGTGGTTTACAGAGACCATGACAATGCAAATGACCTTACAATGTAGTACTTCTAAGCATAAAGAACTTCATACTTAGTTTGAAACTGTGTAAGAAAACTTTTTTCTTACAATTTTGTGAAATCAAAGATTTTGATGACTTTGTGAAGTTCTCAATGTGCTAACTTTTGGGAAATTTCAAACTTTGATGACTTTGTGAAATTTTGACTTTCCAAAACTTTGTGAAATCTGAAATTTTGAGGAATTTCTCAAATCTGAAATTCTCAATGCTTTGTGTGAAATCCCATTTTTTTGACTCATTTTATTTTTTTAATGTGTTTTATGTGTTTTCATTTGTTTAATGCATTAATGGGGTCACTACACACCTTGAATGCCTAGTAACTAAATACAACCATTTGATTAACAATAATATAGTTTCGACCATGTTGTTTTATGAGCTACAATAATATGTTAAAGTTTGAGCAATAATGAAATAGGAATTAATATACTTAATTGGGTGTATGGTACCTATTGTATGTTTTTATCCAATTATCATTGTAGGATTTTATTGAATACTGGTGAACAATAGGACTTTGCTTTACATTCTAGATATTGATAAACAATAGAAGAAGAATAGGAATAAAGAGATTGAACACTAGTTGCTACTTAATTTGGGGGGAAATGGACTTTGGGTCTTATCAAACAACCATTATGGATTTTGTAGTCTTTACTTCTAATCTCCAAAGTTATTCAATCTACTAGTGAAATATTCACTTAACTTAGGATAATAATGATTTCAAAGGCCATTGCTCAACTCACTAGGATTGTGTGCTATAAGACTAAGAGTTTTTGCCAAGGCTCATAGTTTCTTTATTTTTCCACTTATGCAACAAAACTTGCCTTTTAGTGTAGAAAAATCACAAGTAAGCATGTCAACTTAAAGGTAAGTTACATTTTCCAAAACACCAAAATGATCTTTATAGTTTAGAAAAACCTAACTAAAAAACTCATGATAGAATTACTTCTTAAAGATAGCTCAAATCCAAGAGATAGAAGGTTGTAAGATCATTTTTCTTTTAAAGTTCCAAGGCCATTTTTCCACCAAAAAACACTCAAAATTCCCATTTTCAATGCTAAAAATAAAACAATAAAACATTTGTTTTTTGCATATCCAGCTTTAGGACTTTGCATAAAAACTAGTATGAAAATATTTGGAAATCTTTTTACAAATTTTGACTATATCAATCACAAGATAAATGAGTATGAAGTGAAGAAAACAGTTTTTTTGGTTCCTATCTTGACCAAATTATAAGGCTTTGAATCCTCTTAACTTCAAATTTTTATATGATAGGTTTTGAATTACTATTATATATTGAAGAATTGAATTGAAAGTCTTAAAAAAGAAAATTCAAAACCCTCCATGTAATTTTCAATCCTTAAAAAATTGTTATTTTTGTTGCTTGACCTTGCCTATTTGGAGCTAATTGTGGTATAATTTTTGCTCCTGGACACCAATTGTAATAAAAATTTATTCTAAGAAAGTTGATTACTTTTATTATCTTGAAAAAAAATTCAAAAAATCTTGCTAGAAATTGAGATATTTGGTACTTATTTGAACCTTTAAAAGTCCCTTGAGAGGACTTTTGGAACTTTAGGGATAAAATTAGTAAGATATCCAAGCAAAAGTATCTATTGTACATGAACAAATCCCTATGAGTATACAAAATACCCTTGAAATTAGTAAATTCTTGAAATGCAGACCCAAATGTCTATGGGTCATCTCCAAGACTAGCATACCTTAAATAATATTCATATTTGTTTGATTCTAGTTCAAAGTCAATTAGTAAACAAAGTTTAGGATTAGAGTCAACATTGCACTACTTCAAAATATCTCCCCAAAACACATAGTTGACATAATTATGAAATATTTTGTAAAAGCTTAGGTTGAGTTTATAAAAGCATAGGTCATCATTTTTGTTTGATTCCAAGCCAATTGGAATTCTTTATCAATAGTATTATAGTCAATAGTATCAAATTAGTATTGTAATCAAAGTTTTGCTACTACAAAACATTCCAAGAAAATAGATTATAAAAGATAGTTTAGAAAGAAGATAGACCCTCTAAAAAATTGTCTAAAGAAAAGTCAAAGATAAAGTAGAAAAGATTATAGATTGTGGCTATATAATTTTTTACAAAAAATACCGATTAAGTGGTGTGAAAAACACAAGAAAAAATGGAATGGATTGAAGAACAAAAAATGTTGGAGATGGAGCAAAAGGTGGATGTCAATGTGGTGATTATCGCAAACAAGGTGAATGCATAAACTTGCTCTTTTGTTGGTTTATTTTAAATTTCATCCAAAATTACTACTCAAGTAGAAATTTATGGGTTAGAATTAGGCTTTGGAGTGAAGTAGAATACAATCTTAAGATTTAAATTTCACAAAGATAATCTAGAGAGGTTTTTAGAAACATAAATCACTCATATATTAAAAGTCAAATTTAAAAAAGATAGAAAAGGATGGAGTTTGGATGTTAAGTAGACAAAGTTTGGGAGAAAAAACAAGATTTGAAGTAAAATTAGAAAAAATTTAAATCATCAAACAGACTTTAATTGTAAAACATCTGAAACCAAAAAAATCAACTCAAAAGATTGAAAACCCCATAGAAATCATCCAAAATTTTAGAGGTCTAAACTTTAATTCATGTTAGTAAAGTTTAATTAGCATGTGCTATACCATTTGGAAAATGGCATGATCTAACCTAGGTATTTGTAATTTACAAATAGGTCCAAAACAAAAATTGTTCACTTAGAACCACACGTCATATAGTTTATATGGTTTAGTGTATATAGAATTTAAGAATTTGCAACGATAATGTAGTTTAAGTTTTGCCTATCTTGCAAAACCCATGACTATAGTATAGGGGTTCCAAAATCTAGGGGAATTGTCAAATAGTCTAATATTTTGTAGCTAGAAGTCACTTGTAAATTAGATTGATATGGAATTTACTTAATGACTTACTATAAAGCAATTTTCTTACACTTTTATTTCCCAAGGTGAAATTTGGTTACCACTCCTTTAAATAATGCTATGGATACATGAAATGATGTCCAAATCCTATCTAGTATTCTAGGGGAGTTTTCCAACAATTGGTTAGGTTTGACCACAATTTGTCATGCATATGATCTACTAGTAGACCAATGCAAATATAATAGTTACATAGATATATTTATATAATTGTCCACGAGTTCTTTAATTATTGGTGATTTGCATTACCAAGACAATTTGTCCAATTATTATTTAACTAGCCTTATTACTAGTTAAATGAGTGTAAACAGTCTTGGTCCTACAACAATTTGTTTCTATCTAAATATAGAGCATGTGTGTAATGCAATTGCCTAGCTTAAGTTTAGTTGCACATGTACAAACAATTTGTCACAATATACTATTCTTTTAAGGCTAGGACTCCTACAAGGCCCAAGTATTGTATTCTAGCCTTTTTCAACTCCAGCAAACTCCTCGACTATTAGTCTTCACTATCTAAGTATTTTGTTATTAAGTATCAAATTCAAACTACTGGATACTAATCTTGGGCTGATTTGTAACTAGCTCAATGTGACCACTAGCAATTCCTAGAAAAGACAATTAGTCACACATAACACACAACAACCCAGAGTACTACTCTCTCACTTATCACCACACATAAGCAATAATCTTATCAATGAATTATTCACTAATTCATTTTAGAATCTTTGGTTTTTTGTTATACATTTTAAATCAGGAACCAAACTTTTATCAACAAGAGATCTTCGCAAAATGTTTTGTCTTATTACATTGCCTAGGATTTTATAATTTAATTTCCACACAATAAATGGAGGCAAAAACTCTCAACTGTTACATACATGAAACCAAAATAAATCATTCATTCACAACTTCATTTAATTAACAATGACAATTTTTTTGTGGTAAGCTTGTCTTCTTTAGTCTTCACCAAAATCACAGTTCAATATATATAGAAACCAAACAATTAGTCTTGATAGAGCTCAAACAACAACCATTGAACTATTGAATTGCATAGTTTTCATTAGTTTTTCCACACAATACAAATTCAAATGCACACTTATTTTTTTATTCATATAAATGTATAAACTTATTTATTTTACTCTTTGCACCCACAAAATCCTAATTCAAACTTGTGTTTGTTACTTCATAGCAATTGCAATGACAAATTGTCTATAAATCATTTCATCTAATTTACCGGTTGAACAATCTATAAACCTAACACTCTTATAACATCATTTGTGAATAATAAAATTAACCAAAATTATCATAATAGTTTTATCAGTTGTCTCAATTACAAACAAAAGTATATAATAATTTGTTTTCCATTAGTTTCCCACTAAAACTCAAACTATGCATACTAATTTAAATTTTATTGACAACTAGTCCAATCATCATACAATCAATTCACCAATCAAAGACAATTAGTTGTAAATTAACTTACTGGGTAACAAGATGATTTCCATTGGCTTGTCACAATCTTGCTCAAGTTTAATTCTTGCTTGCAATCTTCAAGCTGATTATTCACTTGCAATCTCCATCTCCTTAGTTGACCATTCGTCAAATTTGTATCCAAGTGCTATGCTCTCAAGACCAATAGTTACAAATCAAACAATTCACTGAAATTCTATAATTCAATATTGAGAATTACTAGTTGATTTACAAAACAATTTACCAAAATCATTCGACACAATGCTCATGACAATTAGTTATAACAACAACAGTATATATTCACACAACACAATCCAATTCACTTGCCATATTATCCAATTCAATTATATACACTTATAATTTGTCACAGCCACACACAGCCCAAGCAAGTAGAAATAATTTGTCAAATTGGTAGAAACTCACTCAAACAAACAATCCAATCATTGGATTTCACAATAATTCTTAATGGCACAACTATACAAGACAATTAGTTAAAAAGATAATTTGTATTATATTATTGAAGGAGTTCACAACATACAAAAGATAACACTATTAAGACACAAAAAAATTGACCAAGAGAGAGAGAGTGAAAATTGACAAATTGTTTTTATTAAGCTATTAGATAGGTAAGTATATTTTCAAGATCAAGCAATACTAAGACAATTTGTCACTCTTCGTATTTAGTCTAATCTCATCCTTTGAAATCCTTTGTCTAATTGTCTTTTATCATTCATTCCTTCTTATTTTTTGAAAACTAATAGTAATTAATTGCCTTCTATACTACAAACAACAATTAGTCAAAAATTCAAAAATTTACAATGCTCACATATAACTCAATACAAATTGAAAAAATTGAAAAATTATAATTAAGATAAAGAGGGTTCCAAAACCATATTACAATCTTGAAATAAGTAAAGAACAAAGGAGATAGAATAGGATGAAGCATTGATCATTAGTTGGAAAAGATTTGTATGAAAATCACAACTTATCAAGAACTAGGAAAAAAACTCTATTCTTGAATAAAATTAAGCCCTAGAAATCCTAAACTTCAAAAAATACCAAAATCACGTAAGGACCTAATAGAAACCTTTGGATGAAATTTTAGTCTTTCAGTGATCCATTTCCATCTAAAATTTTACATTCTTCTAATTCATGCCAATTTTATCTAATTAAAGAATTTAATAACTTTTTAAAATTTGTACATCATAATCTATACAATTGAAATTCAAGAACTAGGAACCACAATACAACTACTATAACTTTGATTTACCCAAAGACAAAGACAAAGTAGAGCAATCTAATAAAATTTCTTAATTTCAAATTAGACTTCAAATTTCACATTTAGAATTCATTAATTCCAAAGTTTTTTGGCTACATGAGGCCAAAAAATTTACCCAAATGTGTTTATCTATAATAGAGTCTAATTATTTATCATTCTTATTGTTTAGGTAAGATGCAACTATAAGATCCAATGATTTATTCAATTTGAAATACACGAAGAAAAATGTTAGCAATAAATAAAATCCATCCTTAAAATTAAAATTGTTTCAAAAGCTTTTTTAGATGTAAAAATCACTACATTGCTAATATCTATAGATTTTTTGAAAATTTTCATTTTCAATAGTGAAAAATGTCAAAGTAGACAATAGACATCCTACAATTTTTTTCTAAATCAACTATTAAGAATCAAATATTGTAAATATTTCAAATATAATTTTGTGAAGGAGATTTTTTGACTATCTACAGATTGAATATTTTCATAATTTTCAATTCCATTGATAAGAAACAAATTAATTCATAATGTTCTATATTTCATCCACCTTCAAAATCAAATAGATTTTTTAAATTTTAATCCTTTTAGTCCCAAAGGATTAGACACTCGAATAAAACATAGGATGAATACAAAGGTGTCTTGAACATTGAATTTCTCAGTTTTTTTTAATATAAATTTGAATGTTTGTAGATTCTTATTTTAACCCCTAAAGGATGGGCCTTTGTTTTTTGGCTATATAGAAATTTTGGACAAGTACTTGTGACCAAAAATTTATCGTTTTAGACTAAAATTTTAACAAAAAGTGTTGATGAGGAATATCTTTCATATGCAATAAATTTCATGACATTTGGAAATAGGAGTAAAAAGTTATAGCCTAATATGTTATTTTTTTTTGTAATTGGGCAGTTTGGGCAGATTAAAAAAATCACTTTTTTTAGAAACCAAAAGTTGGAGTTGTTTTTTTAGACTTATATATACAAAGAAAGCTTTGAATCATTCCATTTGATCAAGAAGTCAAAAGTTATGAGGCTTTTTGTTTGTACGCAGTTATGAATTCCTTACTCTAAAATAAACTTTAAAATCCTTTATCTTACCCAATTTTCAATATTTTTGAAAATAAAAATTTAGAATTGAAATTTTTTATTACAACATTTCAACCACTAGGATTGTCATTTTTCAATTCCATATTTTAATTCTTATTAATTTAGTATTTTGAATCATTGTCTACTACTACCTACTTACTATTTTTTTCCTATATGTTGTACAATTCCAAATGATCTAAATTTTTTGGATAAGTTGTCTAGGAAAAATAATCCAAAGAAGCACCATCATTTGGGTCATTTTTCATAGAAATGTGAGTTTGTGATAGTAGAAGAGTTTTGGGGGGTCGAGAAGCCTGTTTCGGGCATGTTCCCCCACAACTATTCCTCGTAGCGAGGGGAATGGTTTGCTGTCAGAATTTTCTTTTTCATTAAAAAAAAAAAAAAAAGAGTCTCCAAATGAAAAAAATAATTAAAAAATTAAAAAATAAATTTGGTCAATGACGTGGCAAGGTCTTGGCTACATCAGACCGTTGCACCAAACTTGTTCCTTACGTTCGCAAGCTGTGATAACTCATAGGCATTTGGAGGCCCCCAAAATCTTCTAATGAATGTAGTTGCCTTGATTTTTGTAGGGCAAAAAAAATGATTGCAAGTGAATTTGAATGCTTATATCTTGCAATCTACACAATGGAAATGTCTGAAATTCTTACCACATCTTTTTGATACTATATAGTGCAAGATACTATGATTACATATGTCAAAAAAAAATTCCGAAATTTGCTACTTGTACTAAAATGGCAGTTTTTGAACTTTTTCAGTGAAAACATAGTCATGGAACTTTAGGGGTTAATTCTTTAAATTTGTACAGTATGAATTTTTAAAACTATGTCTTTTCAAATGTATTAAAGTTAAAAAGGTTTATGTGTATTTCACCTTAAAATGTGACTTTTTTTACTAAAATAAAGACCCTTAAAAAATCACTAGAATAAATAAATATTAAAAAATCACCCAAATCACCAGAAGTAAAGTTTATCACTTTATCATTTGAACTTCAAAGACAAAAACACATGTCAAAATTTCAAATATTAAATCTATAATTAGCTTGAAAATGAATTTTTAATTTATGGATTAAAATATTATTGATAAATATTGCGAATTAGCTTAGTAGTAGATTTGACTATATAGGTAAGATCTTTGAATCTCTAATTTTACAAATTTTGTTTGAAAATGACCATTAAAATATTATTCTAAGTTGCACTAGATAAGATGTCTCTATAATTTTGAAATTTCACTATTCTTTGGCCCTTAAACCCTTAAAGTTTATGATTATGTTTCACTAAAAAAACCCTTCAAAACTACCATTTCTAGTACAAAGAGTTTATAATGTAAAATAAAATTTTTTTACATATTCAACAATAAGATAGTTGCACAAGACATGAATGAAAATGCATTTTGTGGAAAAAATTTCATACACTTTGACCATAGGAGTGTGGGCATAGGACTGTGAGCTTATAAACCTAAAATACTACACATCTATGTTATAGGTGTATATACTATAGAAACTGTCTATGATTATAGTGTATATATATATATATATATATATATATATATATATATATATATATATATATATTACAAATACCCATATTAAAGGTGTTTTTGATATATATATCCCTTCTATAGGTGTGGTATCTATATTATAAGTACCTATATTGTAGGCTCAATGTTCACAAGCTCGCATTTTTAGGTTCACATACTAGCACCGTTGATGTAGATTGTAAAATATTTAGTGTTTAAAGTGAAAGATTAGACTTTTTCATATAGCATAATTAGTTCTTTAGACTTCATTGAATCTCTTTAACTCCTACAAGACCAAATAACATTTTTTTGGCAACATAGTAATTTGGGATAATTCACTAAAAATAGAAATATTCACTATAATTTTTGAAATTTTTGAATGTAGGGATGAAGAGTACCTTGTCATTCCACCAAAAAAAACATTACAATTAGATTTGGCCATGAGGAGTTATGGGGGAGAATTTCATTTATTTTAGATGGAAAGCAATACTAGAAGAATTATATAGAGTAGAGTGAAATTTTCATCACAATGCCTAGAAGAATGGAATAGGGATTAGGGCAGATTTTTGGTGTAAGTTGAAATTGAGTTGCTTCTACATTTTTGGGGATCCAAAAATTTATGACAATGTATAAGGATGTGTGGCCAAAGAGACGGTTGCTACATGAAATATATATTTATAAAATTTGGCAATCAAAATACCTAACAATTATCATTCAAAACTTCAAAAGCAATGTATTATATGTATGAAGGGATCAGAAGATGAGCTCTTTATAAAAGAAAGGTGGTAGGAGGGAAAAAAAATCTATGTGGGATATATAAATTAGGATTAGGAGGAGCTCAATCACTCATAGTTAAAACTCAAATGTAAGAATTATGTTTAAAGTAGAATTTCAGACCTCATTTAAGCATAGTAAAATAACATTTTTCAAAAAAAATTGAACTAAATTAATGTGTAAAATCAATCTATCTTTCATCATCAAAAACCTATTTGAGATTTAGAGTCTTCAATCAAAGTTATGAACAAATTTCAAAGAAGATGTTCAAAAATGTAAATGAAAATGTCCTTCTAACCTTCTTTGAATTTGTTCATAACTTTTGATTGGAGACTCAAAATGTCAAAAGAATTTTTGGAAATGAAATTTAGCTTCATTTAACAACTTTTTTCAGTTAAAAGTTTTTTGAAAAAAGTTATTCTACTATGCCTAAATGAGGTTTAAAAATTCTGCTTTGAACACAATTCTTGCATTCGACTTAACTATGGGTAGTTGAGTCCCTACTAAGTTAATTTTAATTTACATATCCCACATGGGCTGTTCACCTCCTACCATCCCTCTTGTATAAATAGTATGTCTTCTCAGCTACTTACATACAAGACTAGTAGCATACAAAGCCATGTGCCCATTGCCAAATAATTACTGGATTTTGAATTTAGTGCCAAATTTCTTAAGATTCTATTCTATGCAACAAGTAAACAATTCAGGCACAAGGAGAATGTCAGTGTTCAGAGAACATAACATGTGACGAATTTACTCAATGTCAGTGATCCATGATGAGTCAGGCATAGCAAATCTTGATGCGGCCTCCTATTTGATATGCCCAATTATCTTTGAATTCAGCTTTGAGGTTTCAAGATAGAAATTGATTAGGCTTGCCAAATCTACAAATTTTGGGTGGTTCTTTTCCCTTTTTTTTAAAGTTAGTTTAAACTTAAAAAGTTGTTGAAAAAAGGGTTTTAAATGAGAGTTTTTTAAAGTTAGTTCTCTATTGGAATTTTTTGGTACATGTTCTCCAATTTGAAATGTTATGAAATTTTTTGATCATGTGTTAACTTTGTTGCAAAAAAAAGCAAAAAATCTCTAGCAAAAAAGAACAATTAACTAGTGCAAAAGCCTTGTTGACTCAAAGTTGTCCAAAATTTGAATGCTCCCTTCTAAAATAATTTTCAACTTCAAACACTATATTCTTGCACTCTATTTAGTCAAAACCTCCCATTTTTTTACTACCAAATAATGAACACTAGATTCTACAATAATACAAGATAAAAAATGATTTCATTTGTCATTTTTTTGGGACCTTTGGCCATCAAAATAACCCATTTTAAATGTTTTTCAGTGAAACATAGTCAAAAAACTTTACAAATTAACCTAGCATTTTTTGGTACAAATTTTTTTTAGATCTTTATAATGGAAAATTGAATTGAAAATCTAAGAATTTTTTTTGTAGTTTTTAGTAGTTTTATTCTCAAAAAAATTATTAAGTAGAAGTAGGTATAAGATAGAGGGTATATTATACTGTTAATAGTTCTTAAATGGATTTGAAATATGTCAATCCTAATTATCAATATGTTGTAGCAAGTAATCTATACACCAAGGGGGATATAATTTTGAAAAATTGTGCAAATTGAGCTCAAAAACAATTCATATACATTATTTATTTAGAAAGATTTCCTAATTGTTTGCATTATACAAATGCAGACCTATATTGTCTAAGTATAAGTAGTTACTACCTCTTATGCATATATTGTTTAAATATAGGCAATTATTATCTCTTTTGAGGTGATAGTGTAAAAGCATATACAAAACCAATAGAAGGTAGTTAGGGAATAGTTTTTGTATAAGTAGCATATAGTCATTGGCCAAAAATCATTTCCATTTTTTTACATTGCATTATAGTTCTTTAGACATACTACATGAAACACAAGAAGTGTTTTGATGCTCATAATTAGACTGAAAAACTATTGAATATATCAATATCATTTTTTATTTATCAAAAAAATATCAATATCATTCATTGATAAGATCATGAGTGATTCACAAAAAACTATTTAGGAGTTCTAAAATCATTGCCACGACATTCAAGCAACATCAACAAGTATCTACACATTGGAATTCAAATCAAGACGTGCATCACTATATTCTCATCCCACAAACCTAGAGGACATTTTAGATGCCCTACATGTATTCTACTTGCCAAAGAACAAAGTCAAGCAATGCTATTTATTTATTGAACTTGTCAATTACTTCCATTAATTTATATCCTCTTCTTTCAATCTAGAGAAAATTTAGATCCATTTTAGATAATATAGGTTATTATAGGTTAAATAAATAAAGTGCTTTACAATTCAAAGTTTGTAACAATTCAAAGTTGTAGAAAGAGTTGAATTCAAATCTACTTTAAGATAAGAGAGCACCCTACTGAAGCCAATAATAAACAAACTTCTCTTCAAATTTGAAATTAATGTAAATCAGGCAGAAAATCTCTTTATCCAAATATTCAATCAAACTTTCTACATTGATGACAAAGATGAACATAGTTGATTAAACAAATATATACCACGATGAATTTCTAGATTCAAGATGGCTTTCAACATTGTCAATTCCAATAGCAACAAAAAGACAAGAGCAATAGGTCAACAATCATGAAAACATAACATGCACTAATAGAAAAGAAAGATGCCCAAATAGAACTTGATCACATCCTCTAAAGTGATTGCATCCTTTGAAATGATTGCATCCCCTAATTGCATCTTTGGAACTTGAAAAACTTTTGAGCTTGGGCATGGGTGGGCAACAATTTTAATGATTTAAAAAAATTTACATCGTATAATAGTGGAGGGTGGTCTTGTTTTTTTTAATCTCATAACCCACTTGTTGATTTTACACTTGGAGGGAAGGGGGAACAGGGTAGGTTTGCTTGCTTCTTTTGAAGAAATAGTAAGACACTTCATAACCTTTACATCACTTCTCCAATTGGAATGAATCAAAGCTTTTAAGGGAGATATAAATATATTTTATGAAAAAAAATTATTTTCTTGTGGGATATAGGGTTTTCAATGTCTATAATTAGGCATTTGTGCTTACAAAAGCATAACTTGTAATGCATCAAATGAAATAAAAATCATATTTACATAAAGATAGTACATTCTTCGATCTTCCAAAAAAGCTTCAAGAAGATTGCAATAAATTTTGACATCACATGAATTTGTTAGAAAAGCTAAGAAAACCCATTTGAGGACTTTGAATCTTTAGGGATTAATCCTAGACCGCTCATGCCCCATTTGCGTCACAGACACGTTCCCCAAGGCTACAATGAAGAATTAGTCTATTGAGGCAATCAACGCGGAATCCTACAAATCCACCGTTTGAGGGGCAAGCTAGAGTAAGGATGATGTTGAGTTTGCCAAAAGACATCGTACAAGTGAAATACATTTGCAGATTATAGCATTTGATCAATTTTGAGGGCACAAGATGTAGATGCTATTTTCAAGAGACTACTGGAAGATTTGTACTAATTGCAACAACTTGGTGATTTTGTCTGTAACAAACTTCTAGGGTTTGGAGCACTTTCTATTAGTGAGACACTATTGAAAAATTTGCTGAGAATTTGTGAAAATGAAAAAATGTAAAGGGTGGAAAGCCATGCATTGTTTCAATGCCATATAGAGGTAACTGGAACCGACTGGAAGAGGAGCATGGAAAGTACCAATTACTCCCGGTTTAGTGCATTTGCAGGAAAGTGCACTTGAATTTAGCATGCATCAAAGGAATAAAGTGCATTCAAATGCCTCAGCGAGTAATTTCCGTAGAAAAGATTGTTGCAAGTATAAACAACAAATTTTGCATTGAGTCTCCTAAATTGTCTTGAAAATAGAGATGCCACTTAAAATAGCCTTAATCCAACATAAAAGGTTTGTGGAAACTACATTGCTACAACATATTTACACTGTTGTTAATGAAAACTACAAAGCCATGGAATGGATGGTACCCCAAAACATCAATTTTGGATGCACACTACAAATAGAACAAAGCTACCTGAAACCACTAGTACATAAGGAAAAGCTTCAATTTGGACTTGGGCTTTGGGGTGGCGATCATGTTTAATAGTCGTTGTCTTGGTGTAGCTAAATGTGAGAAGGCATCACCCTTGAACGCTTGCCGCCCCAACTTAAGGATCCAACTTCCACAAAGGGGCTTCTTGCAACAATCCACACTAAATTACACCAAACCAATGTCGTACAAGTTAGTGGCGGTTGTAATGAACTGCAAACTTGCAAGCCTTCAACACCCACTTCCTTAAATTGTGCACCGTCGGATAACATAGATCCTGAAACATGAAAGCAAAACCACAAGCTCCGTAGTAGTCTACTTGCTTACGTTTGCAAGTGCAGCATCTACATCCAAGGGTTGCGTGTGTTTGCAAGAAGTGAAAAGTGGAGGAATTGCGGTTCTACTTGTTTCAAGTGTGAGGATCATTGATCTTAGGCATCACGAGATCATATACCACGTCGTACATAAAGTTCACATAGCACACTCGGTGCTCACTCTTGGCTTGTCAGTCATGAAGATAACACACTCACGCATTGTAGAAGGTGGAGTCCACCGTAAACATGAAATATTTATGTCACCATTTATGGCTATGAAACTAGATCAAATATCCTCCTTGCATTTGGTCAAGACAATTGACACCACATATATTGGCCTAGTATTCCATTTGTCGCGGCATTGTTGGTATCTCCTCCTTCTTCCCCTTCAACCAACAACAAGCAATGGTTGGGTTGGTGGGATCTACGAAAGTACTTAGAAAGGCAACCGGTTTGGCATCGTACTACATAGAGGTTGCCATTTTTCTATTAGAATGCGTAGCTTAAAAAAAATAGACATCGGATGCTTTCTTTTCTTGAAACTACACAATGTAGATGAAAAACCGATGCGGTGATCTTTCATAGTGCCGCTATCAAAGATACCACAACGTAGCAAAGCATCAAAAAGTCAAGGTGATGCAAAGAAGTTATCCATGCATATACTATGGCTACGATTCTGGAGCCTAATTGTCAAGAAATGCACCACTCACTCTCCCAAGTCGGCTTCACTTTCTCCACCACTTTTGCCCAGATACGAAATAACATTCTATATAAATCCAAACTCCACACACATAGTTGCCCAAATTTTAAATCTGTAGCAAGTAGTCTTCGCTGGCATATATTGCCAACATAGTAATCAGAAGCCCTGATATGCAATCATAATCTTGTCACAAGTTATCTACTTCTCCGAATTGTACACTCTTTGAGACATTGCCATGAAATGCTCAAGGAGTCATCGATTCTTGAAGAGGTTGTTATAATCATGATGTTCCTTTTCTTAACATGTATGGATATTATCTATACAATGAATGCAATATAGTAGAGATTCTAATCGATCTCTTGTGAAAACCAAAGATATGACCATGTAGCGCCAAAAGACATCTTGACACCAATAATCATGAATGGCTAGTAAATGCTTCAATCCCATCAAATTACTCACTCCAAAAAATGCCCGCATCTCCAACCAAATTGTAAGAATCCATTGGCTTCCACTGTTTGACCCTAAAGCTCTTCTTTTTTGTCTTGGGTCATTCAAGTTTGTAGCTTGCTATAATGTGTAAGCATTGGTCTCTTTCACAAGGTAGTCTATGGTATCATCATTAGACCACCGGTTAAAAAAAGCACGTGCTGAGGGTTTTTTGCAAGTGTACCGTTGGGTTGGTCTAAGATAAGATCCTGTGAAGCTCACCATGTTGCCATGGACCACTGGACGAGAGGTGTTCCATTTGGAATTCTTATATAAGCGTCTAATTCTATCAATAGTTGTGTTTTGAACCAAATCTACATACCTATACTCTCTGTAGTCATCGTCATTGAGAAGTGCTTCTTCTACATCACTCAAATTTGCTTCATCTATTAAAATCCAATCAAAATTACCATCGTTTTAAGAATCAGTATTTGTAAAGTTGGAGAAGTCAAGCACTAACATGATGTCCCTTGATTCTGTAGTCAAACGATCCCCTTCATAAAAAAATCCACCTTCAAATGCATCAAATATTCCATGATGAGGTGTGCTATAATTGTCTTTGCTTCCAACAAGCAAATTGGTCTCCTAGAATTTCCATTGTCGCATTATAAATGCTTTCACTATGTAAAAAAATGTATAATTATATGTCAAATCGGAGGGGTTTTTTTAAGTATCAAGAGGCAGTTGGAATGACATTCCTCTTCATACTCTATTTTTTTATACCTGTGTTAGACATTCATTTGATTAAAATTCTTTTATTTTCATATAGAAAGATGTTTTGAAATTTACTTTATGTATTAGAAGTTACTAAAATAAAATGTGTAGATAGAATTATGGATAGAAAAATAGTTAGCCAATGGATGAAATGTGATCCATATCACTTGTTTGGAGAAATTCACTTGCTTAGGTAGAGAAAATGGAGAATGAGGTGGAAGAGTTTTCTTCTTCCTTCTCATAGTTTGTTTAAGAGAGCTGTGAGTTTGGAGAGATATAGCATGTTGAGATTTGTATTTCATAATGAAGTTTTGAGAGTATGTTTTTCTTCTTCTTGTTATTCTATAACTCTATCACTTTCTTAATTTGGAGTTTTCATGTGAAAGTTATGCTTGAGAGAATGAAAAGAGTTTATTTGCTATGGAATTTGAAGGCAAAATCTTTTAGAGCCTACAAGTTATGTATAATATCTTTGTTTTAGTTTAGTTTTAAAAGAATTGTAGATGTTTGTGTTATATTTCCGAAAAGCTATCACACACTTGATTTTGAGTTGTAGAGTAAAAATTCAGCACTTAGAAGCAAAGTAATGATGAGCTGCCTTTGAATGGAAAAGAGAAAAGTTTGACCGCCTATAAGATATGGACAATATTTTCGTTTTAGTTAAGTTTTAGAATGATTGTAGAATATTGTGTTGACTTTTCAAAAATCTATCACACACTTCATTTGAAGTTGTATAATAGAAGATTTGGTGTTAAAGGTATGAAGGTGTAGAGTTGCCACCGAAATTGAAAGTATCAACTTGAACACAACATAAAATATGGATAGTACTTTATTTTGAGTTGAAATTTGTAGAGATTATAGGTATTGATGTTATCTTTTCAAAAAGCTATCACACTCTTAGTTTGCAGTTATATAGTGAGAGATATGGGTTTGAAAATGAAGGAGTACCAAGCTGCCTTTGATTAAAGAAGAAGAAACTTTGGACGGCCATAAAAGATGGACACTATCCTCTTTTGACTTGAATTTTAGAGATGTTGTAGATATTTGTATTAGCTTTTCAAATATTTATCACAATCTTCATTTGAAATTTCGAAGTGATCATGACACTCACTTGAGTTCTAGGTACTTCTTTGAAGCATTTCACAAGTTCTAATTTCAACTCATTCAACTTCTTTACAAGTTTTGGTAGTATACTTGGATTATCCTATCTTCTGTGGAGCATATATGATATCTATACAACTTGAAATGTTATGCAAATATTATACAAATATTATACGAGTATTTATATAATTTGAAGTATTTATAGATATTTATATGGCTTCAAATACTATATAAATATGTATACCAATACACATATTGTTCACATGTATTGTACATATATGGAGATGCCGTATTTCACATATATTGTTTGAGTTTCTTTTCTACTTGGTTATGGGATCCTTCATGTCCTGGACCAATTCTAATTGCAACTAGAAACTCCACATTTTTCTAAGCCAAATTTTCTCTCCACAACAACGTCGTAGAACCCTGTCATGGTTTTGAATGCACTCTATACTCACTTCTCCGTTGCTTGCAACTGCACCACCCTCCTCTATAGCATTCAATGGCAATTCACTGGTACTTGTTGGTACGACATAAGGATGGACAAGCAATTTGACTCCTTCCTATGAAATAGTCGCCAACACAATTTCCTCTATTGCCACGAGATTCGTCATTCCATGGTCGGAATTTTTTGCAGTGGCAACGTTATCAAAAGCCATAGCGAGATTTGTGGAGTGCCTTTGGGGAGGTTCATCAAATGTAGGACGCACCATTCCATTGCCACTATAGCCCGATGGTGACAAATTCGTGGTTGAATTTTGTAGTGGACCCATAGTTAGACCACCGTGGCATTGTTGTCAATGCTAGCCATTGCACCTTGCCTTGCTTGCCTTTGTCTATGACCACATGCAGAATTCAAGGAATTAGATGGTGACCTCAAATAATACTACTCCCATACAACGCATGGATTGTCAATGTCATTGGCCCGATGCACTCCTCCACAAGTTGGGCAATGTAGTGTTGGCCGAAGTTCTTGTGCCTTTGATCTCAAAACAGGAGGTGACATATTGCCAACCACAATTTTTGGTGCTCTCCATCCTCTTGGTTTTTGTGACTTTCTAGTCCACTTTGCATATACTCCACTATGTACCCATCTATTTGTAATTTGAGTTTCAACCCCTACCAAAATAATTCCTTCTCCAATTTCCACTCCCTATGGAATGACAATTTTGTCTTCCCTCTAATGTCCACTCCCTTCCTCGATTTCAAATGTAGCTAAGCCAGAAGTTGATTTTACCCCACGCAATATCTGGTCCCTAAATTTAGAGCCTCCTTTGTCAAGCCTGTAAATGCCTGATTCTCCCAAAGCCATGTTTGCATTTGCTGTTGGCAGTGCCATGCTGCAGGCATTTCCCCGTCCTCCCCTATGATGAAGAGCAAGTCTCCCACGTACACTTGCACCGCCCACCCTTCTGCCCGCAAGCCTTGCCCGGGCCCTCTACTTGTAGACAATTGAGCATTATTGGAGATTGAAGGTTGTCAACCACAATCTAAGGTCGATTGTGGGCACATTAGGGTAGCGCTTTCTCCTTGTACCGCACTCTAAGCCATTGCTAGTGCTTTCCAAATCCTACCATGCAATTGAGGAGCCATGGCCTCCAAATTAGCAACTGCCTTTGTCCGTGCTTCATTCTTCGTAGTCCAACCAAGTTTGCCAATGCTTGGTTCTCAAAAATATATTAAGAAAGGGTGGAATTCCCCATAGATCCCTTTTGGAATATTGCTCCCTCCAATCCAATAGTCATCCAATGTATCTCCTATACAAATACTACCAATTTTATGTCCTGAGATTGTTGAACCATTGGTGCTTGCAATGCAGTGTTGGCAACAAAAGGAGGAAATCTTCTTGAAGACAATTGACAATTTTTTGTGCAATCACCTGAGAAGCTCCTTTTCAAAGTGCCCAGTGGAAAAATTTGTCTTACAACTCAAAGACCTCTTCTTTTGTAGCACGCCCAACCTACAATGTAGTAGTCATCTTGCTAAATCTACATGGAACCAAATCAAGCACCACTTTAGTGAAAGTAGTGCGCCACAACCGCAACCCCAATCTGAA
This sequence comes from Pseudoscleropodium purum, assembly GCA_963969395.1. Classification (NCBI taxonomy): domain Eukaryota; kingdom Viridiplantae; phylum Streptophyta; class Bryopsida; order Hypnales; family Brachytheciaceae; genus Pseudoscleropodium; species Pseudoscleropodium purum. Next base: position 34,127,481 of record OZ017795.1, read on the forward strand.
GTCCTTACAAACTACCACCTCTTTTCTAAATTCACAAAAATGATGAAGAGTGCCACCTTACTCCCCACTCACCTTCTTCATACTCCCTCTTTAGTGTATCACAATGCCCTCAGATTCCTTCACGGTTTGTGTTCAAATTGCTCCAACTTGATCTTGAACGAACCAAGTTCTTGCACTAGCTATTGTCGCCTTTGTTGTATTCGAATTTAGCATTCAAGGTCGCACGCTTAAGGATTCAACCTATGCATCCTTGAAAGCCCTGAGTATGCAATTGTCCTTCCATTTGAACCCTTAGTACGCAATTGCAACAGGCATCATAAAGTGGATCTGAGGCGCGATGACATTCCACTAGCTAGGGCTGGTCAATTTCCGGGCATTTACCTCAACCACTAAGTCCCGTGTTTACCTCTTACACAATCCACCTTCCCCTTCTAGACTTCACAATTGCCACGCTCAAACAAGCTCGCCCAATTATGTAAACCCTAATGCCATGTTGAACCCTCAATTTATTTGGTCCAATCAAATTCCATTGCTATTGCACCATCTATGTTTTCAATTCCAAGTGGACAAAATACGTCCCCTTGGGTGGTCTAGTGTTAAGGAATTAAATACCAAGGCTTCATAGTTTTAAAATGGGCATTTTGATTGATCATATTTTAAAGTATAATTTAATCTCTAAATTTCAACAATGATTTTAGGCCCAAAGATGTTTCAAAATACTCATATGTAAAGAAGACTAAAATCACCATCTTAATTTATTTTTTTAATAAATTTAATCCCAATTTCTTTTATTTAACTTAATTAAATACATTCTTTAAAATTCTAGAATAAAAACCCAAACCAATTGTGAGATCAATGTATTCTAAATTTCAATTCAAAAATTAGTTTTTTCAAGCTTTTCATAAAGGTGAAGTTTTCTATTTCAATATATTAAGAAAAAGACATGTGTGTCCCACAACCTCTGTGGTTCTTTTCAAAGGCAAGAAAATAAATTGAAAACACATGAAAAAAAATTAACCAAATAATATTATTTTCATATTTATGAAAACCTTAAAGGGGAAATGAGTATTTGATGAACAAAAAAATTGATAATAACTTTGACAAGAAATTGAAAATTTTCAATTTTATAGGTGTATTTTTTTCAATCAGAAATGCATATTCTAGGATTTTGTTTTTGTTTAGGAAATTTTAAAATTAAGTTCAAAAAACAATTTAGTTTCATTGTTTCCTACCTTCATTGCTTACAAAATAGAACTCTTTATAACTTTTGTTTCAAATTTTCAATACTTGGATTATAATGGTTCAAAATCTTTTGTTAGAATTATATAAAACTAAATTTGACAAGAAGAAGGTGATGATTAGAAGCTATACAAAATATGTCAAAAGAAAAATTGACTAATTAGCATCTTACATATTTCCTACACATTTTTCCTGCATAATTAATCAATATGGTAGAATCAAATATTATTTAACTATAGAAGGAATTTTTTAAATATTTGAAAATACACACACACACACACACACACACACACACACACACACAAATATATATATATTTGAGTGTATATATGTATGTCAAAATTTGGAAGAGTATAATAATAGATGCTTATACTTTAAGTGAAGAACATTGTTATTAACTCTCCATTAATTTAAAAAAATAGCAAGTTTAATTGATGCTCAAAATATAATTTTGTTTTGGATTGATACATTTTCACTATGAAAATATATTAAAAAAAGCAATTTCCTAAAATTTTGACATCCTTTTAGAATTATTTTTCACCAAACTTGTCCTATAATTAAGATTAATATGGATATGATCTCTAAATCACATATTAATTTTGTTTTGTTTTGAAGCCATTCAAAGATCATTCTATTGATATGAATTTTATAACACATCAATTGACAAAGATATTAATCATGACTAATAAAATAAAACTCAATAAAAAGATATTAAATTTAATTTTTAGAGGTTGAATTTGCAATAGAGTTTTCAAACATACAAGTTTCATTTCACAATTTGAGAATTGACATTTGTGGGCTAAAAGGTTAGTATGGATAAAGTGACGCTAACTCTCTGTATAAATAAATTAGTAGTAGTAGTATGTTTAATGTTAAAAAATCCTTCAAATTATATACTAAATAATTGTAAATGAAGGCAATGGTGTCACTATTCCTTTAGATTTGCTCCAAAATTTAAGTGCAAATTTACTTGTTTGCAAATTAAAGTGATCTTTCCATATTTCCTTTTTGGTATCTTTTTTCTATATTTTGTTTGTGTGGTTGACACTCTAAAGCACACAAAAAAAATTCAAACTTCAGACTTTTTTTAAACATGTTATGATGCAATGGTCTAAAAATGTCTTATGGATGACAAAGAATCTTTCTATATAAGTGGAAGAAGTGCACATGTTCATTTTTGGAATTTATGTGTAAAGAAAGGAGGTCTTGCATACTAGTTTGACCTCTAAGGAATGCTTTTATTTTCTTAACTCTTAATTAAAAAGACATTTCTTGTTTTGGCTTGGTCAAACTTCAATAGATTGTTACACTAAAACACACATTTCTAAAATTTGATACTTTTCACATATAGTAATGTATGTCTAAAATATAATAGCTATAGAAAAAATTTAAAAGTGGCATATTGTGAACTTTAAAGATGCTATCTTCAAAGTGTTACAAAAATTGCAATTTGAGCAATTTTGAAAAAGAATTCAAATGGAATAAAATGTAGATTATTGAAGTTACATTTTCTTAGTTGAGCTTAAGAACATTTAAAACCAAGAATTATGTGAAAATTTAGGTTTCAACTTTAAAATGCCCATCGAGCTTGTAACATCCTATTACAGTTAAGCAAATGATCCACGTAATATCTAAAAAGATGATTTCCATGGTCATCAGCATCCAAGTTCTCCAAGATAAATAAAGCTCTTAAATATTTTTTGAGTTAAGCTTAAAAACATTGAAAACCAAGAACTTTACATAAATTCAAGTATTGACTTTTAAAATGCCCATAGGCCTTGCAATGTCTTTTTTAAGGGTTAAACAAATGATTCACATGATACTCAAAAGGATGATTTCTATGATGACCATCTAGTTGTTCAAATGGTTTTTGTTTTTTTTCTTTGAAATAAATACAACATGTCCCTAAGGGGTAGCTTTAACCCCTCTTTGCAAAAGGGGACCAAAAGTGCCCTCACATAGTTTCAAGCTCAATTCAAATTGCTATAATTTTTGCATTCAATTTCCAAATTCAATAAAACTTGTTGGAAAATTTTCATTCTCTCTTCTAGTTTGTATTGTAAGATTTCCAAATCTATCTAAGATGACTTAATTAATTGGAAGCCAATCAAAGTTCACAAATTCAATTTGAGTACCAAACTACATTTGATGGTTGCAATTTTAGGAGGTTGTATCTCCTTCATTCAACATTTATTTTCAATAAAATTTATTGTCTTATGTTTTCCTTTAAATCTAGTTATTGTGGTAAAATTTTTATGTCAATTCAAGTTTCTTTGAATGTTTGGGAACAATTCAGAGTTCAAAATCCCAACAATTTTGGATTATAATGAATTTTGGCAGCTTATTTCTTCTCTATACAATGTCTGTTTCTAATAAATAAAAATTGAAAAAGTTGCATATACTAATCTACTTTGTGTGGCTAATTTCATATCAATTCAAAAAGTTATGAGTGATTGAGAAGCATTTTGGTAGGAGGTTCAGTGTCATATGTGTTTTTTGCAACTTTTCTTGCCTATTTTTTGACATTTGCAAGCCATTTTGCAAACACATTGACTCAATTGAATGATATCTTTTTCCCCTATGTGTTTGTATGTTCATTTTGAATCACTTTATAGTTTCAATTTTTTTCATTTGAATAGGTTTAGAAATCAAATTTCACCTCCAAGTGTGTTGCTAGGAAAATTTGAGCATCTTTTTTCAATACTAAAACATTTTATTAGCTTGCAATCTATGTAGTCAAATGACTCCAAATTTGATTCACATCATCTACAATATACTCACTACGAGATCGTACGGTTAAGATCTTTATGAGTTAGTGACATTTAGATCTATGTCACTTCAAAAGCAATGATGTTTTTGAACTCAAACGGGACTTCATCGATGGGGGGTTAAGGCCCAAAAATCTTCATAAATTTTGATTACATGGATAAGAAGTTATGGATGATATGTACTTTTCATTGCTTGGTGGACAACTAGGTAGCTCAAAAAACTTCTTTAAAAATCAATTTTTTAAGAAATTAAAAATTGAAATTAGTTCTCTAGATTTATGTATATTTGGAAAGCTTTGAATAATTCCATTTTGATCAATGAGTTATGAGGAGTTTTAGTGTGCAAGAGTTTGTGGGTTGTTATTGAATCTCTACTCTAAGACAAGCTTTGAAGTCCTTTATTTGATTCAATTTTCAATATTTTTGAAAAAAAATGAAAAAATTAGGTGTAGATTGTTTATTATTACATTGCAACCATTAATATTGTCATTTTTCAATTCCATAAATAAATTATTATCAATTTAGTATTTTGAATCATTTTCTACTTTTTACTTACTATTTTTTTCTTATATGTTGCACAATTCAAAATGATCTAAAATTTTTCAAACATTTAGCCAACTTGATTTGAAAAATAAATTCAAAGAATAACCACTATTTTGGACATTTTTTCATACAAATGTGACCTTATGAAGTGCAAATGCCCAATTTTTGGCGGGGCCAAAAAAAGGATTTTCACCACTTCAAATGCTAATATCTTGCAATCTACAAGGTGGAAATTCTGAAACTTTTTCCACATCTTTTCAAACCAGCATACTACAAGATCCTACAATTAAATATGTCCTAAAATGTTTTGTTTTTTCTTACTAAAATATGGTACTTGTATTAGAAATGGCAGTTTTGGAGCGGTTTTTGGTAAGAACATAGTCAAATTTATTTAGGGGTACAGCAAATGATTCACACAGTACCCAAAAAAGGAAGATTTCCATCCACAACAACCATGCAAGTGTTCTAAGGTACCGTAAGTGTTGGACAGGGTTGGCACTTCTTTGCCAAACATTTTTTTAATTTTTTTAAAAAGGTTTGACAAATGCTACAAATAAATAAATAAATTCCAATATTCTTTTTTTACTATAAATTTTTTTGTTTATATATTTTGAAAAAACAATTTCTCAAAGATTCCAACATTTCTTTTAAGAATTCTTTTCCGTCAACCCTACCCTACAACTACAATAATTATGAAGTGAAAATCAGCTTAAGTTTCCATTTGAAGACCCCACCTACCCATAGTCAAGTCTATAACTTAAATTACCTTAGAAATGGAAGAAAGTAGGCTAGGGAGGATTGACCTCTCTATTGCCCCGTCAAAGGGTAAATGTCAAAACTGCCCCCTATTTTGTGTTACTTAAATTTTGTATTTCACAAGGTCTCTAAAATAATTTGGAATTTTTTAATCAAAAATATGAATTCAGAATTTACAAATTTTATCACATCATGTGGCAAACAAGAATGGTGTGACCGTGAGGCCCTGTCCTAGGTAAACAACAATATTAGTTTATTGATAGTAGATAGAGGGCAAATTAAACAAAAATATTTACACAAAAGTAAATAGCGAGAAAATTGATAAAGGTGACTTCATTTTAGGTGGCATGTGTTAGAACTATTTACATTAGTTGATTGTAAGTTGTTCTAAAAGAAGTATATTATTGTAAAATTTTATGTCACTTTGCAAAAAAATGTTTTGAATATTTGTAGTAAAATCATGACTTTTAGGCTTTATATTCCATAATTTTGGTATTTTATGATAAGAGCAATTTCCTTATATTTTTTCATATCAAAGATGATCAACAAAAATGTTGAAAAATTAAGTTCTTTCACTATGTTTATATTCAAAGATATATTTAGGATGGTATTCTTCACTAGACGCAACAGATAGACCAATATTAGGTAAAAAAAATTTGTTGTACTAAAAGAATTTTTTTCCTAAAAAAATTATAAAAAAATTCCTACATATATTTTTATATACAAAATATGCTAGGATTTTTTTTTCTTAATTAAATTTAGATATTGATTATAAACATTCAATGACTTATTTATTTATAAGGTAAAATTATATTGTAATAAAGATTTGATTGTTTGTTGCGATATGAGTATATTTAGTATAAGTGTTAATGGGCTCGAAAGTTTAAAAAATAATAATCTTTGAAATATATAACACATATAAATTTTGTACATCATTTATTTGTTCATTAAAATGAATAGAATGTTTTTTAATTGTTGATAGTTATTTAGAATTATTTTTATTGCCATTTTTAAATTATGAAATGATTTATTAATTAATTTTTAATTTACAATTTTAAAGTATTTCAAAAACAAAAATTGAATTTTTTTTAGTTTGTGTAAAACCAATTTCTATATTATATGATACTTTTACTATCAAGATTTGCAAAATCATTTTCATTATTTTTGATAAAATGTGAACAATGAATTGTATTAATTTAATTTAATTTTTCAATTTTAATAAATTAATATATGTAATTATTTCTTGAATAACAATATTGAAGTTTTTATATAAAGACTAAAAGACATTCTTGTCTAAAGACCTAAACATTTATATTATTTCTATATTCGTTAAACATAGATTTCTCTACAAAAAAATTGCCATTTTTTCATTCATTTCAATTGACTAATATATCTTTTTAGATTTGTTTATTTTATGATTTATATTGTATCATTTATTGCTTTTAATAGGATTTTTAAATAGAATATAAAATTTAGATTGATTAATTTGCAAAATTGTCTAAACAATTGAATTTGGTATTGAATCTATTTTTTGTTGTAGATTTCATTCAATTTCCATTTGTTTTTTTGTTAATTCTTTTAAATTTATGTCTTTATATTGTGAATCCAAATCTGTAACATTATTTTACATTGTTTTAGTTGATATGTAGAACCACCTAAAACTTCAATGGTTCAAATGAGTATTTCTAGAAGCTATATATAATATTTCATTGCTAAATTTCCTACCAAATATAATGAATATTATTATTTTTTTAATTCCAAACACTAATTTGATTTTTTAAGTAATTAGATATCCACTAAGTTGTAGAAAATCCCCCCACGGTTTTTCAACAAGTCATTGACATGCTTTCTATATAGTGATCTATATTTCAAATCCCTCTATTATATAAATCATCCAAAAAAGATTCATTAATTCCATTGATTAAATTTTACAATGCTAAATATTGTTTTAAAAAATGGATTACATTTATTTATAAATTTAATGATGATTAGATATATTGTAGTAAATATGCAATTAAATCAAATAAACAATCTTTTACATTATCATATAGCCTATATTGTACCAAAGAATATAACATTTAATTTCTCATCTAATTTTATTATGTATATATATATATATATATATATAGAGAGAGAGAGAGAGAGAGAGAGAGAGAGAGAGAGATATAAATCAATTGTTTTGACATATCAAATTTTTCTCATACAAATTTTCCCACGAATTGTACAAACTTATACAAAGTCGCTACAATACAAATATACAAATATACAAATAAACCTGCAAAACAAAATAAAAAATGTTAGATAGATAAAACAAATCATTGAATTGAAATCCTTCTTAGGAAAAAAAATTGATAAAACAATTATACACATGTCAAGGTGATTGAAATTAACACAAATATGTCACAAGGGAGGACCATAACATAACCTTTTGCATTAGGTCAACTTCTTCAAGATAAATCCGAAAAACCATCATCCCATAATCCAACACACCTAGTCCATAGTATCCTAACCAAGCAATCGCGTATATCAAAAACTATACAAGACCACAAAACTATCCAATTTCAATGGTCTACATTACACCCACCTTCAATTAGCTCATCCCAAACATATTCAATTGGCTTTGGCGCATCAAAAACCGACAGGACTGAAAATTTTAGTATCCAATTTGGTTAAGTGAAGACAATTAAGAAGAACTACCTTATTCAAATTCTCTCAACAATAGATCTCGTCTCACACATAGCTTAGTCAGGCCAAGTGCATCCAACAGGAAAGAATAGGGGATGACATGAAGCTTGTGTAGGGAACAATGAGTTGCAAAGAAGGAGCAATATGTGCTATGAAATTGCAACTCAGCTAGCATACCAACTGGAACCTTAGACTGACTGATGGTCACTTTGAACAACTCATTCAGCTCCTTCTCCCTCGCAACCTCTTCTTCCTTCTTCTTTTGCATGCATGCAATCTTGAGAGCAATGATTTAGGGTTTCCCAAATTTCGGATTCTTTTGTCATTTAAGCAATCCAAAAAACATTGCAAACAAGAATTATTTGGCTCCATCACAATGACCACAACAATCAATCAAAAGTAGCAAACAATCTCACAATTAACGAATGCGAACCTTTTGAGCAGCTTTGGGGTCCTCTGTTCCGCACTTTGGCTGGATATTTTGTACAAACTAGTGCAAATTCTACAGCCTGCACATTCTTACTCTTGTTCTTGATCTTCAATCCAAACATCTTTTCTTCCACTAGCTTCTACTTCTTCGCGAGGTCTAGAGCACAACCATAGCACTGAAGATGCTACCAATTTTTCATACACCTACTTCACGGTGATAGAGAATTCGAACAAGGTCTCGGACAGAATTCAGTCAAAAATACAATTGCGATAAGTTCTAGAGCTCCAAGTTCCTACATACTAAAATTTAGAGCTTCATGTTTCGGAACTAAAACCTAGCAGATGAAACTTGCACAAATCCCCAAGTACAGAGCTTAACGATATATCCCCCAAAATAGACGTTTTCGATATTCTTCTTGAAACTACATTCAAGCAATCAACTCAAAATTGAACCAAAAAAACTTAATAGCAATCCAAACAAGAAGCGAGTCAAATGTTTGTTTGTACCTAAGGTATATTATAGACAAGCTTCCCATGAAAGAGAATAATAGCCTTTAGCTTCACCTTCATTGCATAAACCATTCATCATTGAAGAAACATAGGAAACATTGAAGCTTATAGACACTAAAACTTGAGGCATTGTTATGTATACTAGTCTTTACCACACCAAACCGTTATCACCATCACCACCATCTAAATCATACAAAAAATCTCACCCAACTTGATAACTTAGTATCTCCATTAGATTTTAAAAAAAGAACCCTTATTGGATTTAATGACATAAATCCCAAGTTGAATATAAAAATCTATGTAAGTCTAATCTAAAGTATAAGACTTATCTGAATCTAACCTACTTAGGTCTAATCCACCTAAGTCTAATCTAATTTGATGACTTAGTAAGAAAAATTTAGAAAAGTAAAAAAGTAGGAAATTAAGAAATTAGGATTTTAAATTTTAAATATAAAAAATAAAACTTTAAATTTAAACATTTAAAAACTTTAAATCTAAGAATCTAAGGCAAAAAATAAAATAGAAAACAAATTATTATTATTAATAATAAAAAAGGAAGTCTACCCAATCAGGGGTTTACCCAAGCGGAGGCTCCTTCAGCCAGCTAGGGGTCCGCCTAGGCGGGGTCTCCCTAGACCAACCCAAGGTCCACCCAAGCAAGAGGCTCCTACCCCAAGGTTCTTCCAACCTGGGGTTTGTCCTAGGTGATGATTCTTGGCTTGTTATGCGGGCCTAATCTTAGGGCAATAGTTGAGTGTGAATGGGGTTGTAGATAAAATTTGAAAACTCATATTGGTGTAAAGTCAATGCAGAGTTGTTACCATAGTCTGTGTCCAAAGGACAGAGCCAATAAAAATTTCTAGTGTGTTCTACAAGGGTAAACCACAGGGCAATAGAGGGTTCAATCCTCCCTGGCCGAAGGCAGCATGGCCGCATTCAAAATTTTCAAATAGGTTAAATTAGTTTGTGTGTGTGTTTGCAGGAGTCCATACCATACAATGATTGACTGCTGCTATGGTAGTACTGCACACTGCAACATCATATCTCTGATGTGAAAGCTCTGTTCTCAAGGTCGGCGTCCAGCTTTGAAGGTCGGAATGATGATAATGATGAAGAAGAACGGAAGCTCTAGGCTCAGGCTTCAAGGAAGGAAGGTGTCCAGCTTCCAGCTTTGGAGGTCAGTTTTCTCTCCTTTGTATGAGGTAATAATGCTTAGGATGATCACCAAGACTGCTGCCTGGCTGCCATGCATCATCACCATCAACAATTGTGGCAACTGGAATTCTGGAAATGAACTTATAAAATTTCTCTAAAACTCTTCACCATCTCTCTGGAGGAAGAGGAAAAATTAAAAAATTCTAAACTCTGGCCATGTGAGATTTGATGATGATGGAACTATAGCCAGCAGCCTACCTTAAATTGTGAAACTGAACTGTGTCCTCAGCTGCAGAAGGTTTGCATAATTATTCTGATCATCTGAACAAAAATATGAAAGAAAGAATACAAGGGAGAAGCACCCCAAACCAATAGTGTAAGGTAGAAGCACCTATTTCAGATAACTTCAGCATTTCAGCTTGGATGATGTGGGAAAGTTATGGGGAAGTGAGTTCAGTGTGTGCAAAAATAAGTTTGTGGAAGAATGAAAAAAAAAAAAAAAAAATTCTTTTTTCCAGAAATGAATATTTTATTGAAATTAAAAGTGAATTTTGCATCCATACCCATTTCCAATTTCATAGACTCATCTATTGTAGTTAGCTTTGGCATTTTTTCTTAGGCCAAGAGGGAAGAAAGATGAGTGGACAAGAGGGTACAAACCAAAAATCTTTTTCAATGACCATTGCATCTAGCTGTTGTCCACAACAAGTTAGCCTACAAAGCAATTACAGGAGGCTTGTCCAAAATAGGTACTTCTACCATACTTACATTTACATTCTAGAATGATGACCATGTTTAGAAATTATCGCAATTGGGTGAGGTAAATGACCAGTGGTCGATCATTTGAGCAATTTTGGAATGAATCGTGTGCAATTTGAGGTGGTAGAAATTTTTCCCATTTAGGAAGATAGCAATTATGGGGATTGAAAAATCTTCAAATTTTTATTCCCCAAATTGAAATCACCATGAATTTTGGAAGTCATAAAATGCATTTCATTTGTAGCCAATGTCTAAAGTCTTCCAATCCCAATCATAGCTTAATTATTTTCCTACTCACAACTTCCTACTTTCTTGTTCACTACCTTGGAACATGTGTCATAACATTATTAGTCCCAACATTGGGAAGGACCAAAAAAACACATTCCAAGCTTTGGTTGGAAATTTGTTCTAGTCTAAGTTAGAAAATTTAGCTCCCTATAGGTTGGATATTGGGCATGGTTGGCAATTAGTACATTTACCTTACACTGTTGGTTTTGGGTGCTTCACCTTTAATGCTTTCAATTTCAGTTCACCTAGTATTGGGAGAAGACAATTTAGGAGAATATCATGTGCATATTGGTGTAGGCAATGATCTTCTTAAACCTTAATTCCTCAAAGCTTAAAGCCTTTTGGAATTCAAAAACATCATTGCTTTTGAAGTGATATAGATCTATATGTCACTAAGTTATAGAGATCTCAACCATACAATCTTGCAATGTACACGTTGTAAACGATGTAAATCAAATTTATAGTCATTTGGCCACATAGATTGCAAGATTATAATGTTTTAGTGTTGAAAAAGGATGCTGAAATTCCTACAAACAAATTTGAAGGTGGAATTTGATTTCCAAACCTAACCAAATGAAAAAGCTTTAAACTATAAAGTGATTCAAAACTAGCAACACATTGGTGAAAGAAAATATCATTCAATTGACTCATAGTGTCTACAAAATGGCTAAATTTTTTTGGAAAGAAACACTTTATGAAGAAGAAACAAGCTGTAGAAATTCACCATAATTCAAAAATGTCTAAATTTTGAACCTCAAATTGCTCCCAAACATTCAAAACAACTTGGATTGACAAGAAAATTTTACCACAATAACTAGACTTAACGGAAAACACAAATCAACAAATTTTATTGAAAAAAAAATGTTTTATGAAGGAGATACAAGCCCCAAAAGTTGCAGTCATCAAATGCAATTTGATGAATTGAAATTGAACTTGTGAACTTCAATTGTATTCCCAAAAAATTCCATTTGGATTGATCTGAAAATTTTATCACACAATTTAAAAGAAAGAACACAAATTTTCCAATAAGTTTTATTGAATTTGGACATTGGATGCAAAAGTTACAACACTTTGAATTGGACTTGGAACTATGTGAGGACACTTTTGGTCTCCTTCAGCGATGAAGGGTCAACCTCTACTAGCTAAAGGGTGTTTTGGAAGAAAAAAAAGATCCCAAATACTCTTTTTGTTTGTCACATTGTTCAAAATCAAAAATTAAAAACTATTTTTTTAAATTCCAAAGGTACAAAAGTGCTTTAAATAAAGCAAATGTGTAAAAATAATTCTTCTATTTTACTATATGAATTGAAAGATTATAAAAGATTAAACTTCAAGCCTTCTTGGAATGAAATTTTGCTCTACACAAAAATGAAAATTTTTACCATTCATAAGTATATGATGTTAGGTTCACTCACAAAAATATCAAAAGCAAATATTGAATCTAGCTTCCTCTAAATTACTATACAATGCAAGGCCATTTCATAAATTGGCACCACACTTACCATTTTTTGATTATTTCTCATGCAATGAAGAAGTTTTTAATATAAAATTTGAACCATGAAAAGTTAGAGACAAAAATTTGGAATGTGTGGGAAAAATTTCAAGATTTTTAACTTCAAAGATTGTAAGATAATAGGATTTGAAGTTAGAAGAAAATATTTTTTCTTGAATCACACCACCCCAACACACCTAATTTAGCTTGACTCTTAAAATGTGATTTGAGAACTAAAATTTGTCTTTTGGGACAATTGTAAGCCACATTTTATTAGTGATCTAAATGCCAAATTTCAAAAAGTTGATAAGTATTTTTGCAAGGATGTCCAAATTGCTCAAGTTGCTAAAAAAGTTAACGGCAACATAATTCACTTTTGATTTAGGCATACAACTAAAGAAAAATTATATTTCCATTGAGGAGGGACATCTTTACATCATGTATTAATATTTTGCGAACATTCAACCAAAATTGACTTCATAGGAACATACCTCTAGATTTTCAATTGTTTCTTCAACAAACAATTGATCTTTAGGAGTTAAAAGGACAAACCATGTTTGAGAGGCATAGTTTAGGATTCACTCTCATGTCATTTAATCAAACTTCATTTTTGAACATAATCTTTCAAATCATATTCAAGCTTATATACAATGTTTTTCTTCTATTGGACTACATGTTACCTATAAATGTGAAAAAATCTCTTTTTGTTTTGTAAAAAATTAGAATTGTTCTAAATTTTAAACTAATGAGTGAAAACAAATTGATAAGCATAACAAAAAAAATTCAATTAATTTGAACTTTATCCAAGAGGTTAAAGTAGGAATAGTGTGAAAACAAATTCAAGTAATTATTCCTTATTTTGCACCTAAAATACCCTTGGTGATGCACTTCATTCAAATTATCACAAACTATCAAGCAAAAAATTTAGCTTTTTGAAATTGATTGATAATTCTTTTTGATAATTTCATATTTGAATGTGCACTTTTTCTATACATCTATTTTGATTTTTAAAGAATATTTGGTAAAAAAGTCAAATTATTGTGATTTTTAAAAGTATAAAGTATGAAAAGTTACATAAAGTTATATCAAATACAACATATATATATTAGAATGATTTAGAATTTGACCCAAAAATTGATGTTAGAGTGAAAAAAAATATTTTGTAATTCAAACATGAAACTCCATTACAAAGAGGGAAATATAAATGAAATACGTACAATGTTGTATTGTTACGATTTTTAACATACAAAATTTTCAATTGCAACAATTCACTGAGTTTTTGGATTCCTTCAAATTTTTGAAATTTAATAGAGTGACAACTTGTTTGGATTCATTTTTTAAATTTAACCTCTAAAGTTATTTTTACTATATTTCACTAAAAAAATCCTGTAAATGGGTGATTTTGATGGCAAAGGCCCTCAAAAAATGACAATTGAAATCTTGTTGCATCTTACCATAAGATCTAGTGGAAGACTATTTCATTACATTGTAGTAGAAAAATAGAGGTTTTGAACACATAGATTGCAAGATTATAGTGTTTGAAGTTGAAAACATAGTTTTTGGAGACATCCAAGTACGGGGCAACTTTGATTTAAGGAGACTTTTGCACAAATTAATTTCATTTTTTTGCTAGAATTTTTTTTCTTTCTTTTTGTAATAGAATTGGCCACATGTTAAAAAAATAATTCATAACATTTCAAATTGGGAAACATGCACCAAAAAATTTCAATAGGAAACTAGCTTCAAGAAAATTCTCATGCAAAGCCCTTTTTCAACAATTTATGGCTTGCAAATATAGTAATCTTTTCAAAATGTGAACAATACAGTTTTGTATTTCTGCTAATCCTAAAAGAAAAAACAATCACTCAAAATTTGTAGCTTTGGCAAGCTTGATCAGTTTATTGCCAAGCTGGAGCAAAGGATAGTTAGGCGTATTGGTCCTGATTTAAATTTTTATTTAAATTTTTATTGTGAGGATGCCGAGTCAGGGTTAATTATATCCAGCTCATCATGGATCACCGACACTAGACCACATTCCTCTACTTTTTGAAGACTTTTCCTTGCTACATGAGCTTTAGTACTAAAAAAATCAGCATTATTCCCAAAGAGGCCCAAAACTTAGACAACTTCTTCACATGATTTTGAGAGCCATTTATTTAGCATTGATAGAAATCAAAAGAGAATCTCTTTATACAAAAGGGTGGGTAGGAGGTAAACAACCTCTATGGGATATGTAAATTAGAATTAGTAGGAGCTCAACCGCTTATAGTTAAGTGAAAGTAAGAATTGTGTTCAAAATAGAATTTCAAGCCTCATTTAGGCATAGTAAAATAATCTTTTTCAAAAAAAATTTGGCTAGAAAAAGTTCTTAAATCAAAATAAATTTCATCTTCAAAAATCCGTTTGAGATTTTGATTCTTCAACAAAAAGTTATGGACAAAGTTCAAAGAGGGGCTGGAAAGTGACATTTTTTTTGACATTTTCAAATACTCTCTCTAAATTTTGTCCATGACTTTTGTTTTAAGACTCAAAATCTCAAATGAATATTTGAAAATGAAATTTAACTTGATTTTCCACATTAACTTTGTTATAAAGTTTTTGAAAAAATTCATTTTACTATGCCTAAATGAGGTCTAAAATTCCATATTGAATACTATTTATATGTTTGACTTAACTATAAGAGATTGAGCTCCTTCTAATTCTAATCTACATACCCCATTAGATGATATAATATCAATAATCTTCGCACTCTAATTTCAAGAGTATAGTTTTTGAAGTGAAGAAAGAGGTATTTTTGCAATCTCCTAAGTGAAATCAACAAATTTGGCTTTGGATTTTTGCCCTCTAAAGACTTGAGATTTAAAAATATATATATTATGTAGTATAATTCATTTCAGAATCTATAAGGCTAACCCTAACAACAAAAAAGTTTATCAAATCTTTGAAAAAACATCTTTGAAAAAGAGGTGTGATAAGAAATAAAAAATAAAAAATAAAATTGATAAGAGCTCCAATACAAAATTGGAAAATGTCAATCCCTAGTCAACATTAGGGCAAGTATTCTAAATTATGTTCACCCTTTGTTTTTAAAAATGATATTACCTAATAATATAACAATCATCATATGTTATTGTTTCTATAGGTTTATAATTGCCTTAAATTAGAATTCTTCATTTTTCCACCTTACTACCTTAACTAGTAGCTAAGGTTGGCAAAAGTATTTCTAAGAATAAATGCCAAAAATTGTGGATATTTTTTTCAATGTTTTTTATTGTACAATTTTTTTCTTAAAAAAATTTGTATTTCTAGGCACCTACCAAATCATATTTGCTAACTTCAATCAACTATTTGACAAGGAATGTGGTTTATTCTATATAATTTTTAAATATGTTTTAAATTTTAAAAATTTCCTTTTCTTTAAACCATTAAGGATTGGTAGACCACTTTCTAATCAAAATTGACACTTTTTCATTGGTAGCTAGAGTTTTATAATGAATTTGGATACAAATGAAAGAGGACAGATATGGGGAATTGAAAACCAAATGCATTGGGACAAGAATTAGGACAATTTGTGCTAGCTTGGGATTCGGGGGTTGAAAAAACAAACAAAATATTGATTGAAAATACAAAAATCAATACATAAATCAATGTAGAATTTGTCATGTATTTATTACAAAGCCCTTGGTATTCATCAGTATGGTCAAATCTCCATAATGCATCATGGTTTGGTATTTTTTTTTCATGTTCAACCTAGAACCAAAAAATGTCTTGCCCATTTCTATTTTCTAATGGCTTAAGCAACCTAGAGTCTCCCATTTTGTGTTTAGGAAAACATACCCATATTTTTTGAGGTTCAATGAAAATGAATTATATCACTCAAAAGTTAGGACATTCCTACACTTTCAATTTTTTTTTTTAAACTTTAGAAATGGACATCATACGAACCTCTTCATAGGCTTTGAACATTTGAGAGTTAATTCCAGCAGATTTTTTTCCCAATACAAAGCTATAATTGTGCCTCTAAAATGTGACTTCTAGTCATTGGCTACGGTTATAGTTGTATATTGCCAAAAAAATATTGGTTCTCTCTAAAAGAACGAATCCATGACTACTTATTCAAACTTCTCAATCCTTCACTTTGTACACTACTATTTATTTACCACTCTATACGAGTGGAAACTTTTATATTTAATTTTCACAAATGAAATCACTTTTTTTTTAAAAGTCTAAAATTTTCTATAGAAAACATTCCTCATTCGGCAAAATGACCTACAAATTTTCACTCAAAATTTTGATGGATTTTCAGGTAATCCCATGGCAGATCATGGGCTTTATAATCTCAGCAAAAGAAACCTCTCTGATCAGGAAGTATGATCAATGTAATAAGATATTTGTGACCAATGAACATGGAGTTTATAGGATGACTCGGCTTTTTGTCATTCTTTTCAAATGTCATTCTCTGGTTCTCTATGGTTGTTTGGTTGTTGCCTAAGTTTAATCATTTAATTTAGTAAAATCTATTTTACAGGCATTCTTGTCATTTTAATTAAATTTGCAAGCATAATCGTTAAAAAACTAACAAATAAAATTACAACTCAATTCAAATTCATATCTTTAAATTTGTTTGTTGTGTTTTTATCAAGTTTTTTTTTTTGTGTTTATGGTACCATCAAAAAGCCCTTGGCAAGGAAAGGTGCACAAGCTTTGTTTTGTGGTCTTTGGACCTATGGCATGAAAGTTATTGAATTTCCAAACTATTTTTGAATTTTAAAAAATTTAAAAATTACTTTTACTTTTATTTTGAACGTGGCAACAGCACATGGCACACTAGTACTAAGTTGAAGGCAATTCATCAATTCAAGGCAATTTCTACACTATTGTACTTCAATAGTAGATTTGATTTAAATTAATTAAGAAAAAGTTCTACATTCTTCTACTACTTTTGGGAGTAGACAACTAAATCTTCAAATAAATGTAAAGTTGGTTTGTTGAAAATCCAAAGAATTTAGTAGCAATCCATTGAGTCAAATACTAATCTATCATTTGACCATCTACTATAAAAAAAACTTGATGACAAAATGAAGGAGATAAGAGCTTGACCACTCATTGTCAAAAATGATGGAATTGTGTTCAAAGTAGAACTTTACACTTCATTTGAGCATAATAGAATAACTTTGAATGAAGAAAAGTGGGAAAATCAAGCTAAATTTCATTTAAAGAAACTCATTTGTGATTTAGAGCATTAAAAAAAACTATGGAAAAAATTTAGAGAGGATATTTGAAAATATTAAAAAAAAATGTCCTTTCCAACCGTTCTTTGAATTTTGACCATAATTTTTGATTGGAGGCTCAAAATCTCAAGTAGTTTTTTGGAGCTAAAAGTTGGCTTGATTTCCCAGCTTTTCTCAATTCAGGTTTTTTTTAAATAAATTATTTTACTATGCCTAAATAAGGTTTAAAATTCTACTTTGAATACAATTCCTACTTTTGACTTAATTATGAGCAAATGAGTCCCTACTAATCCTAATTTACATATCTCAAATGGATTATTTTATTTCTTACCACCCCACTTATATAAAGATCTTGTCATATATTTTTTGAACATTCCCAATAAATGACTTGTAAAGCACTATAAAACAATTGTTGGTGTACATAGAATTATTTCTCAATTTTGAATACATGAAGTGATTCTTACTAGCCATACCCTCAAACTACTTAGCAAAGAACAAGCAAGAGTTTGTGTTGGGTGTTTAAAATGCACTTGCTCTTAACCCTAGACCGCCCAAGAGGACAAAAAGTATCCTTGCATAGTTTTAAGTCCAATTGAAAATGCTGTAACTTTTTCATCTAATGTCCGATTTTAAGAAAACTTGTTGGGAAAGTTGCGCTATGTCTTCTAGTTTGTATGGTAAAATTTTCAGATCAATCCAAGATGAATCAAGTTTCTGGAAGCCAATCGAAGTTCACAAGTTCAATTTGAGTTCACCAAACTACATTTGACAGCTGCAACTTTGAGGGCTTGTATCTACTTTGTCAAATGTTTGTTTTCAATCAAATTTGTTGGGTTATTGTGGTAAAATTTTCATGTAAATCCAAGCTTCTTTGAATGTTTGGGAGCAATTCAGAAAAAGGATGAAAATTGTTATTTCTTTTTCATAAGCGGTTTACCTCTATACTCCTAGTTTTCTGTTAGGTTAAGTTATACGACCTGAAATACTGAAATTAAGATTGTGTTTTACTGATTTTACTTGACTGATTTTACACTAACCATGGGATCTCCCCCTTTCAGTTAACTTATTGTTTGTAACTATTTTGTGGACCTGAATGATGGGCAGGGTTGGAGTGGAACTGCGGAAGAGTCCACAAAGACCATTGACTGCATACCGTTTAGCATTTAATTTGTAACTACTATGCATTTAGAATGTCAGACTGCTCAGTTGACTCAATCTGACTGCATACAGACAAAATGGAGTAACTTATAAACTGGTGTCTGTGTTTTACATAATACATACCATGACCACATGAGCGATATGGCTCTCGGGCAAAAATTTACATTGGTCCCTGCATGACAAGTTCATACATAGTACAGAGTACTATATTTTTCTAATTCTGTTTCATAGTTTATTGTAATACTGAGAATTGGTGAATCCCCATTCTTCACTTGGATGGATATGAAAAAATGTAGTTAAAAAAAAGTCCCAAATTTCCTATACTCTTATTGCAAAGGCTTGAGAGAAGCATTAGGGAAGATCTGAGGGCATTAACGGCTTGTTTGGGGCCTTTTCCCCTCATTGTTCCCTCGCAGCAAAGCGAAAGGCCGGCTGTAAGAAAAAACAAAAATAATAATAATTTTTTAAAATAAAAAAAAGAAATAATTTATTTTTTAAATGATGTGGCACAATCTTGGTCACATTAGACTACATTGTTGGTTGTGTTTCCAGCAATCTAGGGTTAAAGAATCTATAGGTTTCCAATACCCTCAAAAATCTTTTGATGTCTAGGTTTTGCAATTGATTACAAGAAAATACACTACTAGAGTATGATTTTACTTTCAAATTTTCAAAGTAGAAGAACTTGCAATTTTGATTAGAATCATGAAAGTATTACCACCGGAGCTCCTTAGAATTAAAGAGCCCAACCTCATATAAACGTTGCTGTAAACCTTCATAGCTTGCCCCACTAAAGACATTCTATCAAGGAAAATTGGGATGGACTCTTTGAAGACCTTGACTTACAACATTTCCACCCCAAACAAGTCTTGTATGACAATATTTGATAGATGGTCAAATTGGATGATAAGTGTCCCCTCCTAAAAAAATTGAGCTTCCCATCTTACTTTGTGTTCCATTCACTTGTGATTGGTCAATTTATTATGTGTGGAACTCATTTGGTGCATAGAGGTGAGAAACAAGAAGTTGAAAGGCTTACCTAATAAAGATATGAAATTCTAAGGAGTTGCTCTGGTAGTGTTGAGGGGTGGTGGTGGTTGATGCTTTTGGAAGCCATAATTTTTGGGGCCCGCTCATATTTATATCATGCCCAAATTTTGGAGATTTCCTTTGGGAAATATTGGGTGAATAGTAGTGGTTTCTTCCAATCAAAAAAGAAGGATAGTTGCAAGATATTCTAATAAGTTTTACTAGCTTCAAAACTTAGAGAAAAATCATCACAAACAAAAATAATGTTTCCATCTCATACTTAGTAAATCCTAACCACTCAGCACTAAAGTATGTACATCCCTAATCAACACTAAAACAAACATGACACCTATATTTGGACCAAAAATTGTTACAAATATCTAGATACTGATTATACAAGATGTATAGACAATCAAAACATGGAAGTCTATATATGAGAGCCTACTATTGGTTATTGGGACACCTATAAAAAATACTTTGAGAATTTGTAATTTATCCTTACACTGTCCAAATAACACGTATTAAAGTGCATTAGAATCTTCTTTCACTTGCCAATAAGGTTCAGTAAAAATAAATTTGGTTTTTAAATTTGGTAACTATCACTAGTAGGAAATATGGACCGTACAGACTACAGAAATGATCCATGAGAAGACCCCACATGACAAATTTGACTAACAATGGGTCTTCAGAACAATGGGTCTTCTAGTTGACATGGTCCATATTTGTATTGATTTATATTCAATTGTAATTAGCGATGATTATAGATGTGCACACCTTAACAAGAATCATTGACAATGAGCCCAAAGTCTAGCTTCTTTTACACTAACTTATTTTTTTAAAAAGCGACTGCTTTTTGGGCACAAAATTACATTTTCACATAGTGTGGTGCTCCAAGACCATCTTTCTAGCATTGTCGCATGCACTAGGCCACCAACCAGCACAATCAGTAAAGTAGGATACAGCCAGCCAGGTTTGTTTGGTTTCATTCTCGTAAAGTTTTAACACCGTCACAACCTATCCACAAGCTCCAGCACATGAATCTCTCCGACTTCGTCAACCCCGTTTCAACACTGGTGACGGTTACAGACAAGTGATGGTGAACCAGTGATTACGAGCGATGACGACGAGGGTTGTCGAGTGTCGACTTGCCGGGGGGCTATCAGCCTACCTCTTCTCTACTACCAATTGTTGGTAAAGCAAGGTGAAGGAATCTACGGCGCGCGTTGTCGGGGGGCTATCCTCTCGAAGTTACTAAACATAGGTTTCGCTCAGAGCACAGATGTAAACGGGCCACGGTCGAGTACGTCACTACTGACTCCTCAGAAGCCCAGTCCTCCCACTGCTGCAAGCCCTACTTCCTTCCTGCCTTACATCTGTCATAACTGACCGGATCGATCGATGGACGGACACGAGTCCCGAGATTATTCTGCGACAGTGATGGTCATACAGAAAGCCTTGACTGAAACGGAAGGAATGGAATGGAATTGACGGACGACAACGGGAGTTTCAAAAGGTGCGTTGTCGTTGTAGCGTGGCGTTGTGTGTCTCACTGTGCTCAGTGTAGACTCACACAGAGTCACAGACAAACAGGACAGATGTAGATGGCGTGCATCGCAGTTGTTGTTGTTGTTGTTTTCCTCTCTTTCCTGGCTTTGAATTCTGTTGTTTGGAAACCTCACTTGCCTGTTATGATAACCGCCATCTTGTGTGTGTAAGTAAGTTAGTGCAGTCAGTGTCCCCACTTACTTTGTGAGCCTGACACGATCAGTCGCAAGTCGGCCAGAGAAATAGTTTGTGGTTTGGGTTGGAGTGTGAGTGTAAGATAAGTTAGTACAGCAAACAGCCTTGATTTAAGGTAAGGTGTGTGCCTGAGTGAATGATCCTTAGCAGGAAGCATGCGTCCTGTTGTCCTCCTTAGCTCCAAGCTTACTGCGTCTGCCACCCCTCCTGATGTCACCTCACTGTCTGTGCGCACAGACACGTATTGAAGTTAACCCTTGAGCTCCCACGCAACCAAAACGGCCCACAGTGAGCCAGGGGTTTCTGCAGAGTGAAAAGCAGAACGGAATTAAGGTAGACAAGGCCTAATTATGAGCTTACAACCCATTCCCAACCACTTCGAGCGTCTCCACTCTTGCCCTGAAAAGGGTCCTGGGGTGAGGTGGTGTATTGAGAGCCTGGGTTATGTTCGGTCCCCCACAAGGATCACCCCAGTCATGAAAAAATAAGTTGTTTGACCGCAATCCTATAGAGCTTGCTCACTAGTCTAGCCACAACTATTCTTGTCAAAAGATTATTGTTTTTTCTTGATTTTTGTTTTTTCAATTGATTGCTTAAACACTATTAATTGTTTAACACTATTCACTACTTAGCACTCTTAGCACTTATGATTGCTTGGCACAATCGCATTTTGTTGAACTTTGACTGTGGCTAGGAACTTTTTTGGAAGTTTATTTTTTAATCAAATGAAATAGAATTTCATTGTCAATAATAAGAAAAAGCAAGAATCTTCTGGCAATTAATAGTGTCTAGGCAATAGGTGTTGTCTAGACACTATTAATTGTTTTTTTTAAGGTTTTAGAATGAAAGTCCTAAACAAATAAGAATGAAAATAAAAATAAGAATCTATAGTGTCAAATAATTAATAGTATTTAGGCAATCAATTGAAAAAACATAAAGCAAGAAAAAGCAAGAATCTTTTGACAAGAATAGTTGTGGCGGGACTAGTGAGTAGGCTCCATAAGATTGTGGTCAAACAATTTATTTTTCTGTAGTCGGGATGACAGGGAGTGATAGGAAGCTCACAGTAGAGGAACAAAAGTTGTCTAGGCTCTTCATACACTGGCCTAGGATCATGTTGAGGGCAAGGATTGAGATGCTCTTAAGGAATTATGCAAATCTAGAGTGCAGATTTCTTAACTGTAGAATTTTTTGTGTGCTAAAATAGAGTTTGAAAGGATTCCAAAATTTTCTAGTTTTTTTTCTTTCCAAATATAAGTATCCTCAATTTTTAGCTCAAAATATATATAGTTGACCTATATTGGTCATATAGATTTTCCTATTTCTAACTACAGGCTACAAATAAAATTGACCAAGGACTAGTTGCAATATTGAAAGACTTGTAGCCAATCACAATGCACTACAACTGCGTTGGGGGATGTGTCATAATTGATCACTATTCATCTCCTTGTGTGTTGAAATAAAGTAGCTTGTACCACCATATTAGGGGTATAGATCAAGAAATGGGTTGGCTACTCTATCCTTTGATTACCAATCTAATATTTGGGGGCCAAACCCAATGGGAGTACATGTTTTACAAATCTAACCCAAGTGGAATTATAATTTTTCAATTAAAATTATAATTTTTGTAAATTTTTGGAGTGATCTACTGTGATATTACAAAACCGCCTATAGAGTGGAGTCATAAATGTTCTATTAACAACCCATATCTGTCTTTCCATGTATCTATTAGTACTTAAGTATTCACCAATAAAACATTAACATGTTACCTCTTGTGAATTAATGCATTGATTTTGTCATAAAAGTGAACATATTTGGATGAATTTGGTGGCAAAATTAGGACTAGAAATAGGGCTGGAAATGGGCAATTGGCATAGACAAGCTTTTCTACTTTATAAATCTTAATCTAAAAGGAATCAGGAATGAGTTAGGAAAATGGACAGTGAAGGTGCACTAATTTATTGGATGGAGAATGAAATTGGAACAATTGAATTTGGAAAATATAATTGCATGCAACAATTACATGGATTTATGTATAGGAATCATGTTTGTTGGTCTTCGTATATTATATGGGAAGAAGTGTAAAAGATGTATATCTTTGGGGCATGTAGCAAAGTGAATATCATTGGCAGCTAATGTGGATGTGGATAGTGGTGGTGGTGGAAGTCAACATAGAAACAACACAAGTGAATAGTCATTTTTTTGAAAGAAGTCATTCTTAAATAAATACAACATAATAGAAAGGTTTATTACAATGCTTTATGTAATTTGATTTATTGTGGTTGACTATAGGCTTTTTTTGAGCATTTTGTTCCATCTTTTATTATAGACCCATTACAAAAATTTCAGCCCTCGGGAAGGTTGCAAGTTTTGAATTGCACAAAACCCCCCAGTGCAATTAGAGAGGAATTCAGACTGTTTTATTTTTATTTTTAATGAAAGTAGCTTATGTGGCACTACTTGTGCCACATTAGCAATACATCAGATTATATATATACATATATATATATATATATATAATTTATTATTATTATTTATTTATTTATTTATTTATTTTGTACTTGCACTACTTTGTGCCAAAAAAAGCAAACCTTAATAGTCCACCCAAGGCTTAGATTTTTCCTAAAGGTTGGCTTCAACTACCCATTTATAAGTCTTGATTAGACGTAAAAGAAGCACAATTGAACGTGTGTCAATTTCAATTAGAATATTTTGTTTATGCCTATATCAAGTGCTTATTGTATAAAGTATGTATTTTCACATATTGAAGGTATTTCTTTTGTATTGATGCTTTGTATGAATCATGAAAATAATGTCTATCAAATTCATAGGTCTTTGAAGTGAATATATTATTATGATGCTAGTGTTGCAAGCTTGTATTTGTACATTCTTCATATTTTGTTGTCAACAATGATGTATACAAAATAGATCATCCTAATTTTTGCACATTTATTGTCTATCACTCACTTTCCAATTTGATACAATTATTTTTTCAACTTATGCCTCTATATCTTCAATAGTCTTACATCTACTGAAGATTTTTGTTCTTACCCAAATGAGGGTGGGACCTAAAGGGTTAACCCTTAAATGCTTGGGTCTTTGATTATTGACCTTGGTCAAACTCTATTTCAAGACTCAAAACCTTAATAATAAAATGGAGCTTATTAAGTTTATTTTCTATCACAACCTGTGGTATGATTATGCACTCACTATTGACCCAAAAGTTATAAGGATCTTACTTTCTTTTTGAAAATTTGTGCAAGCTTTATTGACTACAAATTTTGGAAATTTTACTTGAATGAAGGAACTCCTACTCATCATATTTTACATGTGAAGCTTTGTTTCACATAATTTTAATAAATATTTTAAAAAGAATAATAATTCTTTTGATTTCTATGTGCAAATAGATAGCTAAACATATATTATAGAAAAAGACCAATTGATTTTATTGGATTCATTGGTACCTATATAAAAATCTTTGAAACATTCTATTCAAACTAATGAGATGAAAGTTACAAAGAGTTATACTTTGCAAATAATAAAGATAGAATACATAGTCATTTTTAAACTTGTTAAAAAAATTTCCAAATAAGAACAAAACATAGGACTTGTATTACTTATGGGCACCTATGATTATTGTCACTAAGTGCAACTGAACATAGTTATTATTATTAAGCAAAAATTATTTTTATGAGACGTTGTTGGCAATTGTAAGAGGATTTTGAAGTACTTTAGTATGCATTATTTGTATATATCAACTATAAATAAGTTATGAATTTTCAAAGTACTATACCTAAGTATATTCCAAACCAACAATACTCTCATAGGCTTTCATGTTTTAATTGTTTACAAGTTAAATAGTCAATGTCAATGAAAAGTGACACTTTTGAGTTCAAAATGTAGGTATTGCATTTTGGGCAATGTTGCACATATTTTAGAACATTTTGACCATTGGGATTGATAATTCTCAATATCTTATTGAAATTATTAGCAAATTATCTACTTCATTTATTATGTATCACCTTCTACTTTATGATATTTAGAAATGAATATGAAATGTTTTTTATTCAATTCTTTTTTCATGTATTTTCATTCTATTTTCCAATATTTTTATTAAAATATACTAGTTATAGCATAGGACATATATGTATACTTCTAAGAAAATTGAAAAGCAAAACTTTATCATTATAAAAGGTTTGAAAAACCTAGTTTGTACACATTGAGCTTGCAATTGGTGGGACTTTCAGTATGAAATTTTGGGACAACACACTCACATAAGTGAACTAAAAATACACTACAATTAGATTTTTTCCAATATATAAATTAAAAAAAACCTATTTTCGCCTCTCTTTGCAATATTGGACCTTCAAAACATTGCGTACCTTTAGATAACATTAGGAATAAAGGGTCTTTGGTTTTGGAAATTGCACTTAATTAGGTTGTTCTGCCTTATAATGGCTTTTTGGTCATTATATAGTATATATAGTTGAATGAAAACTACATTTTTATATTTTGCATGTATGAAGTCATATGATTAGCATAACCTATAAAATTTCAAAATCTTTGGTAAAATTTTTATAGTTTCAACATGTTTTCAATTAAAAGCAAAGAATTTCGTATAGATTTCAATTACACTAATTTTTTTTCCATAATGTGTCATTCATAATAATAACTATAAATTATAAATTATTATTTTCTAATTCATTCTATATTTTGGAACTTCAATAGTTTATGGCTATATCTTTGATGACTAAGATGCCATTTGCAATTTTGCAAATAAATCTTCTTCATCAATTAGTTTTTACGTGAATAAAATATTTTATCTTGTATGAATTCCAATGACATTCTACTAACATTTTTGAATTAAATTAACCACATCCAAATGTGACCAAATTAGCAATTTAACATGGTATCTATTATTATATTTAATTTTTTTTTGTAGAATCTTGTTGGTAGTCAATAAGGGATTTAGATTCTCTTAGAATGTATTTTTTAGACTTTATATGATTAAACTATAAATTTTCAAAGTGCTAAAAATAAATGCTTTTTAAATAGACCATAAACTCTCTCACAAATCATAACATTCAATGGCAATCACCTAGATTGCTTTTCTTCCAACAAAATGGTATGGAATATTCACCATCCATTAGTAGCTACAAGGGCCATTGGCAATAAGCCAAACTCCTATCAATAGATAGCAACTTTTACAATGCCTGTCTTGAATATAAAAATTCAACATTCATTTCATTGAGAACAATGAATGATCTCTTGCTCTAATAAAGGCCATTAATTAATACTTAAATGAAATGGAAAGACAAGCTCTTAATGTAGATATGGGGTGGTAGGAGGTAAAAGAATCCATGTAGGATAGGTAAATTAGGATTAGTTGAAGCTCAACTACTTGTAATTAAGTCAAAAGTAGGAACTTTGTTTGAAGTAGAATTTCAGACCTTGTTTAGGCATAGTAAAATAAAAAATTTCAAGTAAATTTGAAATAAGATAAGTTGGAAAAATCAAGTTGAATTTCATATCCAAAAATATTCTTTTAGATTTTGAGCCTCCTATCAATATTTATGGAAAATTTTAGAGATGATTTGGAAGGGACATTTTCTTTAAATTTTGTCCATAACTTTTTATTGGAGGTTTGAAATCATAAATGATTTTTTGGAGATGAAATTTATCTTGATTTTCCAACTTTTCTTAGTTCAAAGATTTTTGAAATTTTTTATTTTACTATGCCTAAATGATGTATAAATTTCTACTTCAAATACAATTCCTATGTATTGACAATGAATGGTCAAGCTCTCATCTTCAAATTATTCCACACCCTTAGGGATTCATGATGAATAATGGATTTTATTATAGAAAAGACCTCTCTACCTTTTGCTCCTAATGATGCTAGTAAAGTGATACCTTCACTCTCATCTTCAAATTATTCCACACCCTTTAGGGATTCATGATAAATAATGGATCTTATTATAGAAAAGACCTCTCCACCTTTTGCTCCTAATGATGCTAGTAAAGTGATACTGTCACTTTGTCATCAAAAGTTTCTTGCTAGTAGACATTATTATTTGACTCAATGGATTTTTTAGATTATTGACAAACCTTCTTTAAATTTATTTGTTTAATCCTAGTGTTCTACAATTATTTTGATACTCAAGTTTACTTTAATTCTCTATGATGTGTAGTTGAATTTTGTAGATGAGAACTTATAAAGAAGAAATGGCAATCTCTGAAGGCTACTAAATATTACGATAGTGAGAATATTTTAGGTAAGGGATCATCGTTTTAAAAGGGACCACACAATTAACCCTTAAATGACGCCACAATTGTTTTTTAGTCGATGAATTTCGAAGAATCTTTCTATGCAAGACAAAAGTGCAACTATTCATCTTCAAAATTCTATCTGAAAAAGAGAGGTGTTTCGTAGTAATTTGACTTCCAATGAAAGCTTTTGCAACTTTTTTAAGCCACCAATTCACACGGTACCAAAACAAATGATTTTTATAGTGACCAACTTGTCCTTTTAAGAATTAACTCTTGAATGACCTGGAGAGGGGGGTCTTTGTAGAAATCATTTGTTTGATACTGAGTGCATTTTTGAATTGAAAAAGAAAAAGAAAAAACACTTGTTGGCAGTCAAGCTACTCTGGAAGACCTTCCCTTTTCCCACAAAATTTAGAGGATGAATAATTACACTTCTATCCTACACAAAAAAGATTCTCTATCGTTCATCAACCAGAAAATGGCTGCGATGTCGTTTATGGGTAAACTTGAATTGCTGTTACCTTATTGTTATGATCATTCAGTTGCGCATGCTCCATGTGAATGGAATTGATTTCAATTACGAGGCCCACAAGAATTTTTTTTGATGCAGACAACAATCCAGTACTACTGGACATCATCCATCACAGTGACACAGCAGTGAGGGATCAATTCCAGTCCCATTTCTCCAAAAGAATTCTATTGTGCAATGACAGATGGAAGGTCCTGTTTTCTGCTTTTGCTTAATTTTTTATAAGGAAATTTAAAAATTCAAATTCAAATGATTTCTGGATGCTGGCATAGAAAGTTGGGTTGCCAAGGAGCAGCTGGCGTGCTGGACCACCCAATTTACTGTTTTAGGTTACCCTTGGATGCCTAGAATCAGCATCTCCAGTCCATGCCTAAATTTAGAAACAAAATTTGAAGGCGCTTGGAGCATTATGCAATTCCACTCCCATTACTTTGGATTGTTTTCTCAATTGACCCAACTCCCAAGAGGCCCGCCAGGTCGTCCTTTTTCTCAACTGGGAATGATCCGCTTGGTTCTTGAGAGGAGTGTCAATATTTTGGATTTTTCCATACCACCAAAGTAGTGATCAATTGTAGGATGAGGAATTGCCTATTTTATTTATTATTTATTATTTATTTTTAATTCAATGATTCATTTTGAGTTACACAATTTATTATAATAAAAAAGATTTGGTGAATTCAAGATTCAAGCTTGGATGGAATTGGCAAAAAAATTGCTGAAAAAAACTAGCCTTATGTTTCTTAGAAGCAAGCTTCTTGCTAGCCTTTGGGCAAAGTCATTTTGGGGCAGCAAATTGTCAGAAGCATTTGCACTTGTGTGCAAGGCTTGCCTCCTAAGGAAGGTTGTCTACAAACCGTCCCTTTAATCTTGTATATCTCATCATTTACAATAACAAATATCTCAATAAATATGTCACTCATTTTTGAATAGGGGATTCACTTACAACCCAATCAATTTACGGACCTCATACCTTATGAACCATGTTCTTGTAATTTTCTTACTATTTCCATTTATAACATCATTAGCACAATCATAATTATAAGAAATTGGGAGGATTTTTCATAAGGTATGAATGCCTATTAATCCCTAAAATACCAAGGTCATTTTTTGGGTCTAAAAAACACCATTTCATTGCAAATAATAAAATTTTAAACATTTGTTTATTTTGTATATCCAAATGTAGGATCTTGTGCTAAACTAGTATGAAAATGTGTAGGATAAATGTGAGAGACATTGATTGTATCAATTACAAGATATAAGCATTTAATGCACCAAAAAACAAGTTTTTTTTGTTCCTAGCCTACTTAGATTATAAGGCTTTGAATCTTCTTCACTTATATTTTTTATACTACAAATTGTGAATTAATGTGTTTTTATATTAAAGAATTGAGTTGAAAGTTCATGAAAAAAAATCATTCCCCTTTCCCATGATTTTCATTCTTTAAAAAATTGTTAAGTCAAAGCATATACAAGGTAGAAGGAAAAACTAATGTAATGAAGGGAGCAATGAGGCCTCCAAGCCAATTGTACAAACCATGAGCAATTGTTGCTCACCATGGTGAACTTCATAGAGTTCTCTATGGTCTTTGGAAAGCCCCTCCTTTCTCTTTATGAGTCTTTTGGCTTGCTCATAACATATAGCTTATAGCTTTGTTGCACATGAGCTCAACCTGTAATAGCCTTGTCTTTTTAGAATTCTACCTTGAATGGTACAATAAATTTTTCTTGGAATTCCACATGGAGTTTGTACTTTTGAGAATCTCTCTTTGCAAATTTGTCTTATTTGCACAAAATTCTAGATCAAGCACATTGTTCAAAATTACATGCTTCGAGTGTCCACTTCTCGCTCCATTGGGATCTAAAGGGTCAAAGTAATACTACCACAAAGGTCATTGTACCTAAATTCATCTACCAAGCTACCTAAAATCGTCTACCCAACATTTGAACATGCTTTGCAATATTAAATTTTTGTCTAAATTTTTGTTGGCTCAATTGTAGGGAGTCAAAAGGGTATTTTAGATTTTCTTTGCTTGCATTCTAGGGACAATGTATGAATAAATCATGAATATTCAAAGCGTTCAAAATAGGTCTAAAGTAATGAGTGATACGGTAGGAGGCTCAAAAACAATGTGGGCATTAAGAACTGTCCATAGAAAAGGGCCCAAAAGAGTGCACACAATAATTGAAATGGAACAAATTGTCTTTATTGAAATATTATAGTCATTTATGCTTGCTTTTTAGGACTCAAATTGTTTGAAAGGATTGAGTAGAAAGTGTGGTTATCATAAAACATGAGTTGCTAATAATGATATGCAGAACTGTTGTGCACTTATTTGAGTAGTTATTTGTTTAGGTTACAACAATAATATTAAAGGCTTTCAATGCATATCTTTGAATTAAAGAATAGCAATGAACACATTTTGAACTATAGTGCACTTTCTAAACATCATTTTAATTAAAATGAGGAATTATGTGCTCATTTTAACACAAATCTTCATTCATTACTTATGTAGTATGAACTTTTTTAACAACCTACACAGCTTGTACTTTCAAAATTCACTACTAATTCATTTAGACTCTGAAATTACTGCAAATTTCAGGAGAGCACTGTTTGGCATTCCTCTTCTAATGAAAAATAGAAGGAAAATTTTTTGAGCGACGGATCAGGTCCAAACAGGGCTGATTTTGCTTAAGTGGTCGGTTTATGAGCCTTCTACCTTAGCAACTATTGAACTGTAAGCAGGCACTTCTAGCTCTCGACAGCACATCACAACATATAAGAAAGTAGCCAAAGTGAGCTTTGCTATTACCAGCTTAGAGATGATAACGCTGCATATTAACGCCAATTCTCAATCCGCAGCACATCTTTGTAGAATCAATGTCTACACGGATACAATTCTCCAACTACAATATTAAGATCCTCTATTTCGGCCAAAACAGAAAACTCTGCTGTCACCCAGACTCGCTACAAGATCCCATGCCCCTCCCTCCCTCCCTCCCTCTCTTCCGTGCTCCAGTTTCTTCAATCTAATACAATACAGAGCACCACCAGTGCGTGGCGAAAGAAACCCCACACTACAGGAGGTAAAATCATCAGTCTCCCACTTGCAGCAGCTACAGACCTCCCAAACCTGGTCCTAAGACAATCCTATGTCAATCGTATTATTGGCCAATACATGCAACTGACTGAATCTCCCCCGCCACCCAGTTTCAGATGCGTGCAACCACCTCTGCTCTGCCCCCGAATTAGTCTCTACAAAAATTTGCAGAAAATCCAGAAAGTGCACGCAAGACAGGAACGTCAGCTACCAATTATCTTGAAGCTAACTCACTACTGGGACGACTGACCACCAAAGCCAAAACGGCAGTTGATCAGAGACCTCAAAATTGGCACAATCCCTATCAGGACCATCTGCAGCTGCTCCGAGCTGCTCGCCCTGATCGACACTTGGCCTGAACCCCTGTTGTTCAAGTTTGCTCTTCCCACCATCATCGTCTTCCCCACCATGAACTGCGACTGCAAGTTCCCGCCGATGGCCAGATCACCATGCCAGTCCATCACCGATAGCCCCAAGGTCGAGAGCGTGCGGCTTAGAGGATACTCCTTCCCTCTCAGCGTCGCCTCCAGACTTCCACCAAACGCCTTGTCTCCCTTCCCTGTCAACACCCCTCCATTCACCACCATCTTTATCCTCTTTCCGATCAGAATCCTGTCCTCCAGCTTCAGCCCCGCCGCAATCGTATCATTCAACACCGTGCACGTCAGCCCTGCGGTCGTCTTGTTCCTCTTGAAGTTGTTGAAACGCGTCTCCGCTCGCAATGTGTACGCCAGGTCCTTGCCGATGGTTTGGATGTCAAACCCGGTCAGTGTCACCTTGCCTTCTCCGTGCTTCAAAGATGCCGCGGCTTCGAAGTTCACCTGGGCTTCCTTCTTGTCTTTGGTCACTTGGCCTGAAATGGACGCAGGGACTTTGTCCTTCACGATGAACAGTTTCTCTACGTTGAAACCGTCATAACCTGCATCGTGGTCCCAGCCGTGGGTCTCCAGAACGGGGCGCACCAGCCATTGGTTGGCAGTTTCCAAGTATCGGTACCTGTACATGGAGACAACACGATAAGAAACATGAACCATAGGGAAGTTAAACGGTGATAACGACTCAGGTTTTGAGTTCAGTACCTGTGTGTGGGGTTGTCAGAGTCAAATGACGGAGGTAAAGCCATGTCGGGCATAGGAACAGGCACTGCGGCAGCTTTTCCAGCTTCATCATCCAAGTCATCACCCGGTTGAGACAGCTCCTCCTTGGACATCTGTGCAGCACGCTTCTTCATCTCCTTCCTTCTACGCATCTCCTCCCTGTACTGCTTCTTTTGGAACAACCTCTCCCGGTCAGCAATCTCATCCATGTAGTCTTGTCTTTGCTCTTTGTCAAGCTCCTCCAACTCTTCTTTGGACAAAGGCCTGCAACATTATATTGCGTTTTAAGTACATTTCAATGCCATACGACTTGCTCATCAACATAATGACCAACACGAACAAGATTACGAACCACATTTTTAGCCCACATGGAAGAGGATTCCCCAATGACAGGCCACTTCAGATTGCACAGGTCGAAAACATAAGCTTCAGATAAACCACCTTAAAAATTGAACCAACGTCATGTACTTCTTGGGGTAGAAAAACAAGCTCCAAATAATCCATTTGCATTTATGACGCCTTATATGACGCATTTGAGGTAGAAGTATCCAATTCACACCAAAGACGTATCTTGAAACCTTGTTATCTCAAATATTTTAAGCAAGCCAAATAGGAGCCATGTAAACGCCACCTCTTTACGCTCATTCTGGATATTTGGACTAGCATAAATTCGACATTGAACAAAACAAGGTAAATCCAATAAAGAATGATTAATTGCACCAAACTCAATTTAGGATATCTTCTTATCTGAAGCTTGTTGCTTCGACCTGTGCAATCTAGAGTGGCCCTAAGAGTCATACAGAAAGACCAGAGACTTGCTGAATGGCAAAACTCAGGGATACAACATTACCTGAAAGGGGGAAGTTCATCATAGTCATCAGCATCTGAGTCGTCTTCCTCCTCATCGTCATCTGACTCATCCGATTCTCCCAGTTGTTCATCAGGCAGCTTCAACTGAGCTCGGGACTGCAGCAAAGACGAGAGTAAAAACGGCAGAGGTGGCACCCGAGAACGCTGCCCAAATGGCCTTCCAGGAGTGGCTGTTTCCTGAAGCTTTAGAAGAGAGTTGGCCTCTGCCAGTATCTTCGAAGCGAAACAAAGCAACAGCAGTTGCGGTTTCCAGATCTGCCCGTTGGGTAGAACCCTCTGCCCAACGCGATTGGTTCGGCAAGCAGGATGATTCTCCACTAATGACACGGGGTTCATCAACCTCATATCTCCAGCAGCTTGTCGAATGGTCTGTTGCACAACGTGGGACCTCTGGGCCACAAACATTTCGTAACTTAGAGGAACTCCGTTGGGACCATCGGGAGGAGCTGAAGAAGCGTGCGTCAACACCACAATGGCATTGAACCACACCGCAGCTCCAAACAGGTCCGTGATGGTGCGCAACAAAGGCAGGTCACCGTAGTCTCGGCTCTGCATGTCCAGACGATCGAAGTACAAAACGATGTCCGGAGAGGCCTTCTTGATGTGCTTCTTGACTTGTCCCATAATACGCTCATTGTGCTGTTGGTCTGCCACCGAAGGCAGCAACCCAGGAGTGTCTATCACCCTCACCTGGAATAGCACAGTGGAAGGTAAAGCATGAGCTCTTCTCATAACATCAAAGACGCCAAAGAAACAGTCTATACAACCATCACAGCCAACAAACAAGCACGTTTACGGTCATCATCATTACCATTACGGCTATCATCACTAGCAGATACCACCCCAAGTGCTGTGCTAGAAAACCTAGCCACATTGTAACGCGGCTAAGGTTTCTAGAATACCTCTGGGGGTGGATTATCTGATAGTGAAGATAACCATAAACTTATGATCACAAGGAAGTGGTTTACTACAAATGAAAACGACAATTCAAATGACAAACTCTGGCTAATCCATTAGGCAGAATGAAGTTCCATATGCATAAATACTCAAATATATATACATACCTTGATGCCGTGCACAGTTCCAACAATCTCCTGAACTTTGTTGGTGGACGGCTTGAAAGCACTTGTCACCGACTTGCGGTCATCAAAGATGGAGTTGATGGTCGCACTCTTCCCAACGCCAGTCTTTCCTAGAACAAGAATAGTGCATGCAAAGTCCAGCTCCTCCTCTTGATTAACTGCCTCCTGCTCCGCCGCCAGGGCATTGGCGCGGTCGAAGCTGAAAGCTCCCGTGCGGTTCGGGGCATTGCCGCCTCTCAAGGACTCGGCCAAGCCCAGTCGGTACAAAACTTGCGCTACAACGACGTTCTGGGGAGATTGGCCTAGGCGGTGCGCCAGCCTCAGGAACTTCACCCTGATGTTCTGGAGCTTCTCACGCGTTTCATTCCCTTCCGCTGTTTCGCCATTTGCGTTCTCATCAGTCGTTGTGAGTTGGGTGGAGGACGTCATAGAAGGGCGTTGCGTGATCCTTCCAGCCGTGTCCATTGCAGTCGCGGCAACAGATTTTCTAACAGCTGGCCGTTGGGGCAATGAGGGTAAAGAAGGTCCAGCAGCGCCCATTGATGGCTTATTGCCACTCTCTGAACCATTCCCTACAAAATCCAGAAAAAATTCAAAGAGAGAACATTATCGCTTGTTGTAAAAGACTGGATCATCTGTCAGCAGACTAATCTACAGACACTAACCCCTCAGTGCCAAAATAGCCAATTACGACCCACTTTCAGATCAACAAGAGTTGACAAAATCATTGAGGACGCTTCAAGGTAACAAAATGTATCAATAGAAAGAAGAACTCATGTCCCAACATTCTGAACGATAGAAATTTGTTTTGTCAGTTACTGAAATGGACTGCTAGCTTCGACAACAGACTTTCTATTCCATGCTCAGCACTTAGAGAAGCTAATACAAGCTCCTTCACTAGACAAGAATTAAATGCCCTGGGCAACCCTACATCAGAGTAGACTCCTTGAAGTCTGAACCCATCATAGTGCAGATCACAGCAGAATTGAAGAAGAGGACCAAATTGCGTAGATTTCAGATGTGTAAAAGTCGCAACCTATAATCTACAACCTCAGAACATAATATTTCAGCCATATCCGCACAGAAACTAAGAAGATAAAACACACTCGTGGTCTTCCTGTGTAAAGTGCTAATTGAGTAAAGAAAATGGTCAAGCAGGAATTACCAGATTTTCCAACCGCGTTAGCCAACTCTGCTAGCGCTTTAGCAGTATCCAGGTCTGTTTCATCTTGGTCTTCATCATCTTCGTCATCATCATCGTCATCATCATTTTCGTCATCGTCATCCTCTGCATCAGCATCGGAATCACCAGTGAAATCCGCTGCTGAAAACCCCCGGGGTTTAACCTGCACATTTTCCGTCTCAGCTACATTTCCATTTTCTGACTTCGATGTAGGAAGTTTGTCGTCAACTGCATTCAAAGCAGTATAAAGCTTTGCTGGACTGGGAACAGCCGCTGGACCTTCCACATCCTCCTTGGACAACTCTTCCTTCACAGTTGCAGAATCTGCTCCTTCTGGATTTCTGCTTTCTTCCGTAATTTGCACCTCAGCCGCCTGAGGAGAAAGTTTTTCAGTAACAGCAACAGAGGGGGAATCAGCGCCACCTTTCTCTTCTGATTGTGCTGATTCAGAGGCCTCACTCTCGGACCGTCCTTGCGTATGGAATCCATAGGTCAGTTTCTTCAGCTCGTCCAGAGAATCTTCTGTAACACCCTCATCAACATTGACCACCTTCTGATCCAGCACAACACCTTGTTCCTTCTGCTCGCCAGATGTGCTATCAGTAGCCCCAGTGCTTTCTGCTGCATTCTTTGCAGCCTCGCTTGTTTCCCGTTGTATCCGAGCATCAGACAACTTCTTCAATTCATCTAAAAGAGAATTTGACGCTGAGAACTTCGGCTCAGAGACAGGCTCACTGCCCGTAGAAGATTCTTCTTCCGCCTTCCCAACGCTCTGACTAGATTCATCAGGTGATTCAGTCTCCGTGACAGTTGCAGGCTTCACATCCTCGGAGTCCGTGGACTTTTCACGCAACGACCGCGAGGCAGACAACTTTCGCAGCTCCTCTAGCAAGGAAGAGGAGGCCCCCCTGCTGGACTCTGCGACAGTTGCTAGCTCAGTCTCCTCTCCTTCACTCTCCTTCAAAACGTTTCCCACTTCTGCAGTTGCAAGGGGTACTACCTCTGGAGCAACGTCCTTTTTCACTCCAGTGTCAATGGCTTCCGGTTCAGCAAGTTCAGAAGTTGCCTGAGATAGCGCGGTTTCTACAACAGGCTCCTCCTCTTTCACATCCTCATCCTCGGCAGGAGACACTTCGACTGGAGTGTCATCCGCCTTCTCTTCGGTCTCCGTTGCTTCAGTGGCAATAGATTCTTCTACCTGGTCATCAGTGTGATCAGGAAGAGGGGAAGACGCTGCTTGATCGACATCCTCTCCCACTGCAGACGAAGTCTTGGCATCAGCATCGTCAAATTGATCATCTGCAGTCTCGCGCGCAATAATTCGAGGCAATGCATCACCATCTTGGGGGAGAGAGGAAGCGTCGTCCTCTTCACCCAACACTTGGTCATTGGCTTCTTCATATTCCTCTTCGTTATCCACCTCTTCTTCTTCTGTTGTCACAGATTTACCCAACATTAGCCAGCACACTCAAAATTCACATAAAAATAGAGGGTACTAAAACAGTAAGGAGCCCACCCCGTCCACTTTACTGACCCTTGTTAACCAACATCAACTCATCTATTTGTACACTTGGTTGGACACTTATTAGCTAGTGGTGGAAGCATGACTTGGATAAATGTCTACGGCCACTGATCTTCGAATGGGAATGGGATTGTCTAACATCCCTTCAATAGTGGTCTACAAACTCCCACCGTGAAATCGCACAAGAAACGCATGCACATTGATAAATTATATATCTCAACAGATTCGACCCTTGCACCCAAAGATCTCTCCACAGCTCACTAGTGATCTCTCAAACATCAGACGGTCAAAATGGTTAGCACGACACAAATAGTCTCTTTACAACTACAAAAATGAGGGACTAATATACAGCAGATTAGGTTACCATCATCTCCGTCGCCTTCCTCTTGCTCTTCGTTATCGGTGCTTAACTTAGCAACAGGCATGGTCCTGATCGAAACTTGACGTGACAACGCGTCGTCTTCTGCTTCTGCTTCTGCTTCTGCTTCCGAAGAGCTGCTACTGCTACTGCTACTGCTACTGCTGCTGGAGGATTTCCTCGGCCCGCCACCATTATCCTTCTCCTCAGTTTCACTATTCTCTTTCTCCTTTTGTTTCTGCAATGCCTGCAAAAAGTTCAGGCGCACTTCAGGTTTCGGGGCTTGTGGTTCTTCGACCACACTAGCAGTAGAAGAGGAGCCCATCTTCTCGACGGCACTGTCGTAACCGTCCTCATCATCTCCATCCACTTCCTCCACTTCGTCTTCGTCAGTGACGCGCGCCCGCGGAGGGCTGGGAGCGACCACAGGCTCGTTGATGCTAGTCCCACCCTTACGAAGCTCTTCTTCTTCTGTTTTTTCAACGGAGACTTTCTCCGCAGTTCGGCCATCTTTCTCGCTCCCCATGCTGCTCAGCTTGCGAAGAGTCGCCACGAGCTTCGCCAAACCCTCACCTTCACTGGGGCGCACCAACCATCACCCACATCAACAAAATCCTTCGGAAGAATCAATCGCCTCTCACCCGCTCCACTTCTGCAATCACCACCACCAATACAATAAAACGTGGCTCGTCAATAGAATTCTCACAGCAAATAAAATGAAACTACAAAACCTACAATTACCCATCGGCACAATCACCACCAACAGCAAACCTAATATGAAAAATTGGACACGTCAACTCCAGAAAAGTTCTCTCAACAACCCACTACTACCACCACCACCACCACAAACCCCACCGAAATCTCGTAAACCCAATCAAATTGGACGCACATTGACATCCTACCCCCACGTTCAAAAATCACACACCCTAAGAACTTCGAGGAATCCAATCGACATAGCGTGGTTTCAATCGAAAGCGAGAACTACACCAGAATAGAATAGCAACGAAATCTCGGTTCCCAAACTAAACCCCTCTTGAACCCCGACATGGCGAAACCCCAAAACACGACTCCCTCAGAAGCAAAACCACGAATCCAAAACGCAACATGCCTGCGTCGGAGGAGCGGTGTGGACGCGAATTTTCTCGGCCGGCGGAGAGGAAAGAGCTGGTTGTGGTTGTTGCAAACCCCACGAAACTTCAAAAGTTTAGCCCAAGGAGGAAGAAAAAGCGCAAATCGGACGTGATGAGAGAAATGCGAGGATGCTTACCATCTGTGAAATGGGGTCGTGAGATTGGGGAGGAAATGGGTGCGGCGAGGGTGCAATTCGGGGGAGACGGATTGCGAGCTCTACCGATAAAAGGGAGCAACAAGAGGCCTCTGCCGTTGCCACAGCACTGGGGTGATGAGACTCCAGGCGGTGAAGTTTTTGTTCTCGTACTGCCCTCTGCCCTTCCTACCCGCGGGCTGGCCCATCCACTTTTGGAGCCTCTCCGCTGCTCTCTCCCTGGTCCTTTCACTTTTTTGTCCTGCCCTCTGCCAACCTTCTCGTCCTTTCACTTTTTCGGTCCTCCCCTCTGCCCGGTATGGGTCCTTGCTCTGGTTGAGTCCCGAAGTGTTTTTTTTGGGTCAGTCTGCTGCCCCAGGTGACCATTTTGAAGGTTTAGATCGATGGTTGCTTGGCTTATCCGGTTCTGCGCTGCTCGGTCAGGAAGGGCTTGGGGCAGCTGGACGGCTCTCCTGCTCTTGCCTCTGTCACCCTAATTTTTCCTTCCAATTTCATTCAAAGATTTAAACAGTAGCCAGTGTGCTTCAATATTCTTTTTTCTTCTGTTACACATATTGGTATGGGATGTTTGCAAAATTAGTGTTGTGGCAGTTTGGCAATCACATTATCAGTAGTAGTCAGGAGTTTTATAATAAAATGTACAGATGGATTCGCTGCATGGAGGCCGGGTCTGTCTCACCGTCGCTTCGTTTCCAAGAAACGGAAACCAGGAGTTTGAAGATTTTTTGTTGTGATGTTTGAATGAAGCGGCGCGGGGTTCTAATTTAAGGTGTTTCTGACACTTGGCAAAGCATGGATGACAACAGCCCTAGTGAGGTCGAGGACCTCATGATGCCAATGTACATTATCCGAACGACTAAGTTAACTAAGCTTAATTACATGAAGAATGAATGAATGCTTTTCCAAAAAGATTCTAAAATACTTCCATGCAGACTATGCTTCTTTTGCGACACTTGGATATTCGACTTCCAGTGACTTGATACTTTTTGGTACCTGTTGCTACACTTATAACCAATTATATATACTCTTTTTGAAAACGATTACATCTACACTTTCAGCATCTTCTAGAACAAAGACGTGCAAGACTGCAAAGGTTTGACGTCAGCTTTTTCTGGCAGTGTTGATTTGGGCCTGTAGCACTCTCGTGAGAACTCACCCTTGGATCTCTACAGTACTATAGATTACAACAATATACTCAAAACATGCATTGTACTGTACCGAGCATACACAGCACTCAGTTTGTATCGCAAAATCCATAGGAATGTTGATGTTCTTGTAACACTAAAAGAATGTGGATTCCTACTCCAAGAGTGTTGAGGCGGCTCAACAAGAATGTTATGGACACTGCAGGAGAAGTGAGTTACGTTCCTCCCTTTAAAAATACTAATGCAGATGAGAGTATGAATAACCAGTTTCTAAAGCACATATTCAAACATTTTGAGTTCATTGGTATTGGTACATGATAAAATGTACTTAAATCTACAACAAGTAAGACTACGTTACATTTCACAAAAGGAGATTCATTTCTTTGAGAGTTTTATACCTAACGAGGGCTGAGAATTTTATAACAGAGACGAGCTCAGAGGTGGCAATTTCAGTGTGAGAAAGTCGGAGATATGATGATCAATGTCCTGGTGGCTACTTCCCCTTCAATTTGCAATACGCATACATGCCAGAGCCCACGAAGCCTAATAACTGGCCGAGAACATTGAGCTGCACAGGCAAGTTCCCCAATACTATCGTTAGCGCCGGGAAGATCAAACGCAGGAGATTCCAAACCAGTGAGGTCCTAGACACGCTAACAGGAACAAAAACTCCCTGCATAACTTCGTCGATAAGGATGAAGTCTTCACAATCTCTCCAAAAGTTCCTAAAACAATCTAATCTTAATGAAAACCCTGTCGCCTGTTTCCAAGAAAATTCAATCTCAATAGCAACGTGACTTCAGTAAGCTCGACTCTGGACTTACACAAGCGACCACTCTCAACAAGGGTGCAATAAGACGAAGAAAATTCGAATTAAAATCAATTGAACAAGAAATGCGTCAGAAAGTACCCAATCAAATGGTAGTCCACCAAACCAGATCCAGCCAATCAGCACAGTTCCTAGATCCTGTTGAGAATCCATTTCCGCTTGTTAGTCCTTAGAATCACATTTCCGAGGGAGGGAACGAACTTGTGGGAATTGAAGAGTCAAGACAATGAATAGACAACAGACCTTGAGATTGCCACACATGGTCTGTGTAAGAGCAGAATTGAGGGTGGTGTTCAGGAAGATAGTGTAATTCAAACAGAACGCCATCATGCAGGACAACACCACACAAATCTGCACTCAACAGAAGAGTAAGTGATCGCCGCAAAATTTTGTTCTCAGGAATTAATCAGGCGATAGCATCAGTGTCCAGAACACCATGCTATGGCGAGCAGGTTGCTTCTCATGAAGAAGGTTAGATTTAAGTCCTACATGAAAACATCATTTATTAATTCTCTTCTTTCTCTTTCTATTTGATTAAAACCATTCACACGAAATTTATCTGTTTTTTTATATTTTCTCGTACTAAACGAATTCGAGCTTGGTTAAGTTTATTAGTTTCTTCTGCATCGTCAGTTGTACTTAAAACACACTTTTTGCGACTAAATCGGTGTCGTAAGAGTAGACATCTTTAATACCTGAAAGCCCAGAACGTGGAGAGATTCGAAATGGAGAGCTTTATCGAGTTCACCACTCAAAACAATCCACGCGAACAAGAGGGGACCACAAATGATGCCTGCACAAGAAAATATACTCTCATTAACAATGTACTGTCCATCACCACTTTACAAAGCTGACTAGCCAGTCAAAAACAGGAGGAATCTTGAGTGGAGAAATTGGATAGATTATATCATAATCTTCAAGGAGAACAATGGCCTCGGATATATTGATAGAGACCCACACCCAAATCAGTTGCAATCCAAAACAGAAACCCCAGATTAGATGATGTCATACCATTGCACCACATCAGGCCGAAGCTGTTGAGTCCTGTTGTCTTGCCTGCCATGCCAAGTGATAGAATATGTCATTTTAAACCATATGCACGTTGCAACTTCCAATTTGGAAAATTAGCGACAAACACGTGATATTAACGTGACTATTACTCTTCGGGAATGGAACAGTTCTCCCTCAGAGACGAGCACTTAACATTTAGCGGAGGACCACTACCCAAACCAATGTGTAAAACTAAGCTGCAAGGAACTTACATCACGTACCAAGACGAGCGATTGTAGCAAGATAGATAGCTGTTGTCAGATTGGAGAGAAAGACTAAAGAGTAGGCTCCCAGTTCAAACGAGAAGTCTCGCGCTCCAGCAATGAAGACGCCGAAAACAATGATAGCCACACTATTGCATCATGACATGCCCATCATAGTGTCATTATCCTGAGGATCTGGAAATACTTCCTAACTAACTTACGACTTCTTCCAGTCAAAGAAATACTTCCTGACTTGCGACTTCTAACATTCAAATAAATGAATAAATTCTGGAATATTACACTAATATTCAGCATCTGCTGCTACATCAAGTGCCATTAAATCATAATAGTAAAACTGTAATAAAGAGTTTGCTGACCTCGTAATGATAGGGGTAGTATGCCTTTGACCTAAAAGGAAAAACTCCATAACCATGGTAAAGAAAACAGTTGTTCTCCGTAGAGTTGTATACATGGGCACACTCACACCTCTTATTGAAGCCATTCCCACTACCTGTCATCAATGAAGCCCTCTCATAAGAAAATTGGAAGAAAATGCGTTGGAATCGCACAGTATACCACCTTGAACCGAATCAAAATCGATTGGAAAGGTAAACATACCATATAGAATAAGTAAGCAATCGAGAGAGGAGATGTTTCGCGAAGAACTGGCAAAGGGACAAATCGTTTAAACTTGGCCTTGTCTGGACCGTCGTCTGTAAATCTGATGATGTCCAGTTTTCGAAGCACATACAACAATGCAGTTGATACTATCATCTGGTGCATTCATAATTCAACATTAGACATTTTGAGTTGCTTTTCCTAAACTTACGTATCACACTCTGCTATCAAGAACATAAAGCCAAAGCAGGTTCCGACAAGTGCAGGAATGATTGAGATGCCCTAATTTCACACGCACGCTGCTCACATATCAAAACTATACATGATTTCTAAAACCTACGTCCAAATAACAGTGGCTTTCTATCGCCTTAAACTTGCGAATGCAGTTACATCTATTCTAAAATAAACGACGTTGATTAAAGGTACACACCTGTAATACCGTAATGACATTTGCACAAGGGAATTTATAACTCGATAACGCTGCTTTGTTGAACATCACCAGTAAAACTGTAACTCAACCCACAAAGTCCACGTTAATGAATTGCAGACAAGATAAGAATCGACCAGTTCAAAAATCAGGCTCTAGGCGTTCACAATTGTCACTTGTTGTGGTCTACAATCCCCACTTTGAAATTGCATAAGACATTCCGACACAGTGATAAATTTTTTATCTTAAACATACTTGGCTCTTGTACCCAAAGAGCTCTCCACAGCTCTATACGTCTCCCCCAAAACACACTCCTACGTACTGGATTAAACGCTTAAAGTGACAGAAAGAGAATCCTCTATCTCGCAGACAGAATTCCACAGCAAACTCAAATCCTAAGAAACCCTTCCACTCAACAAGATCTCTTGAATTTCGTGACTAGCTCTTCAAAATTTATCAACAATTTATTGCGCGTATACCCACAATCAGTGCCCTAATTGAAGGAGCATGGAATCCATCCGAAGGTCACGGACCGACTAATATGCGACTCTGCAACTTCAAATTATATAAAAACTGGACCTCGAACATCTGTAAAAGCTCTGTATGATTTCTCCAGTAGACAGAATTCCAACGCAAACTCAAATCCTAACACACCGGGAACTCAAC
The DNA here is from genome assembly GCA_963969395.1 of Pseudoscleropodium purum. Lineage (NCBI taxonomy): Eukaryota > Viridiplantae > Streptophyta > Bryopsida > Hypnales > Brachytheciaceae > Pseudoscleropodium > Pseudoscleropodium purum. Next base: position 34,171,495 of record OZ017795.1, read on the forward strand.
ACAATCTGTCGAGATTCGTAACCAGGCTTCGAAACTCTATCAACAATCCATGGTGAATATACCGACAATCAGTACCCTCATTGAAGAAGCTGACACTAAAGCCTATGCGATGTCAAATACTCCGAACCTTTGAATTACCAAGTAGACAGGATTCCAATGCAAATTCAAATCCTAACACAATCTCTCCAAATTCGTTACCAGGTTTCGAAAATCCATCAAAAATCCACGATGAATACACCGACAATCAGTGCTCTCATTGCAGAAGCTCACACTAATGGCAGAGACTCAAAAACCTTGAATTCCATAAAAACAACACATCGAGAAACGAGTTCTCACCAGCACAGATCATGTAGGAAAGCGCCACCAGGGCGCCCCGTCGACTCATCGGCTTCGTTTGTAACGCCGCCCCAGGCATCGAGATCGGAAGAACCGACATAGAGCTCGATTTAACTGGCCCTTCCATCTCTCCAATCCAACTCCGAAGCAACTCGTAGCACTCTCTTACATGAACTCGTAGCAATCTCTAACATAAACTCGTAGCGCTCTCTTACATAAACCCTACTTGAACCTCTACAAAACTACCTGAGATTGACCCACCCCATTTTCCGAAACAAACCACGCCAAACGAAAATGAAAATCTCATCAAACATTAGCGAATGATCATGCTCCACAGCCACAACCCCAAATCCACTTCCGACGGTTTCTTCTCAATAACAAAATCAACAACTATCATCGCATCGTGCTTGGAAGAGATTCAGGGTCAACAAGTGAGCGTAGAAACTGATATGCAAGCGAGAAAGAACCTCAGAAACTGAAAAAAGAAAAGGATCAATCGTTTCAAGTCGTCACGAAGACTTCGTTCACTGCAAGGAAGGAAGCAGGCAAGAAAGTGGATTAAAAAAAAATGGGACACAGGCAGGAAGGCTTGCTTTGACTGAATTGGACGACGACCCAGTTTCAGACTGAAACTACTATGAGTTACACTGTTACAGTGGTTTTCACGATTCCCGAGGATGGCGAGGTTGGCGCGATGAATGCAAATCCACAATCTGCAGTGGTGATGGAGCGGCGACGGGAAACAGAACGCGGATTCAAGGCGCTGGAGCACGTGCATGCCGCCATAGCGACAAGGCGGGCTTCGTTCCGTGAATGGGGACGAACTTTCGTAGGGATTTGCAGCTCAGTTTTTTAACCCAAGAAGGCAGGAAAGACGTTCAGTTGGGGACTAAAAGTGTTTGATGAATGACTTTGAAGGAAATTGTAGAAATGCATAATACACTTTAACTCTTAGAGTGTTCTAATCCTTTCTTGAAATTTTTGCATATTTTTGCTTATATCTTTATAAACACATGTTATGTATCTCTATTTTAATCAAATTTGTCATACAAAAAGTTTAGTTTTCAAAAAAGTCAAGCATTGGCTTGAATGAACAAGAAGTTTTGTGATCATGAAGGTTCCTTGAATTTTTTGTTCACTATCCAAGATTGGGATATTGGATTGTTGAGGGGTTGAAGCAATCATACCCATTAGAAACCTTCACTCGATTGCTTGTTCAAGATTTTTTGGCAAAATGTTGGAGTAGTATAGACACAAGAAGCAATTTTGGAAGGGTCCATAATGAATGTACATAACTTATTCATCACGGAATGTGATCATTTTTAGTGCTAAATGTTGGAATAGGGCCATGTTTGTCTAAGGTTAATTTATCAAGGATGACAACTAAAAGTGTCTACCAAATATCATCCACAGAAACAATAGAATGAAGAACATACATATTAATTTTAAATTAATTTTTTTTGGTTGACTACAATAGTAATAGGGCTATGTCTTTCTAAAATTGAAGGTTTGCGTGTCAAGAACTAAGTATCTAATACCATATTTTCAAATTCTTAAATAACCAATTATTTACTAAATATGGTAAGATATACTCTATTATATCAATAATTTAACAATTTGCATCTTTTGTTTTAAAATATAATTATAATTATAATGTTCATTTTAAAATTACCATTTTATCATTCTATTATTTTAATATTTAAGCCTTATTATGCTCAAATAGAACACAATATAAGTAAAGTATATGACCATTTTGTAGCTTTAGAACCCTATTAGAGGTCTAATAATGATCCAAATTTGAAATGCCATGTGCCACTTGATCCTTTTCAACATGAATTGAATATAAACATTTACCACAATTGTATACCTTAGTTCATGCACCTTCCACCTTAAATGCACAAAAAACATCATACATATTGTGTCCAAAATTAGACCTTTCAAACCTTTAAAGGTTAAATTCTACATTATCTTTTTAAAATTTTTCATTGGTGGTTCTAAAATTTTAGCTAAGGCTATCAATTTTGCCAAATTTTGCAAATCATTTTTTTATTGAATTAATTCAAATAAAATTTTGGATAATTTACAACAAAATTGCTACAAAAGATTGTTGAATATTCACATTTTTTCCTCAAGATTATAGCTGAGACTAAGATATTCATAAAAATATGGAGATATATAACATATTGTAATAATATTATATTGATTTCATTTGTATGAAATGTATACAATTTAATTACATTATGTTATGACAAAAACATATACATGCTTTTAAGAGAGGATTTTTTTAGAATATTTGCTAATATTTTATGTGCATCTTCTAAGTATAAAAAGATTAGAGAGAGAGAGAGAGAGAGAGGGGTTCTTTTAGGCTGTTTCTATAATTAGAATAATATGTAGATAAATGATGAATAGATGAATAATTGAATAATTCATAAAATTTGAAGTTATAAAATTTAAATCATAAAATCATTAAGATATAAATTACAAACATAAAACTAATATAAAACTTAGCAATTGGAAAAATATATATTTATTTTATACTTTCAATTCAAAATATTTCTTATCTTAAAATTGATATTAAATTTTTGGCATTTAAAAAAGTATTGTAGCTATAGAGGATATATAGAACCCTTGAACCATAGGTATTGCATCTATAATTTATCATCAAAGAATTTTATAACATTAAATTTTTTTTTAAATCCAAGGGTTATATCCAAAACAAATTTAAAATTTAAAATATATAGTGTTTGCAAAAATTGTAGGTTCAATTGTTGAAAATGAGAAAAATAATGAAAAATTGGAATTTTTTGTAATATCAAAAACCATGAAATTTCAGCAAAAATCAATGATGTACAATTGGAAATAATATTCAAATTATTGTAATGAGGGAGCATCAACAATTGTGGATAGTTTTGGAGTCTACAAAGGAGTGTTGAAAATTTTGGAATGGCTCATGCCAAGGAATAACAAATTCCAAGTGTCGAATGTTTTAGGTCCTTTAAAATAATTATTTTGACACTTGGGTAGAGCTTGGATACTTAACTTGACCAAGATGTATGATAACATCATTTGACAATTCTTGTGTGTTTGAAATACTATTAATGGTGTTTTTACTAAATTAAGAAGATATGTACACTACACTAGAAAAACATATAAAGTAAACCAACTACTATGACAAGCAAAGTACCCAATGTAGACATCTAGAAAAAGACCCATTACAATCTACTTACATCAATGAATGACATAATTTTTGCAATAAATAAGAGTTAAGCTAATTAGGTTGAATTGGTGGCTACAATCAATGCCTTGGGTGATGGTGAAAGAGTTACGTAGTGATTACAATAGGAACTTCTACCTTTTTAGTGTTCATTCATCATAAGAAGTAACTTTTTTATTCCTTCATGTCATGGCTATATTAAAAAAATATTGTGGACATGTTAGGAAATATTGTGATTGCTTTATGTGGTAAGATGACCATTATAGGTATACTTTTTGGTGATTTTGAGAGACTATTTTGGGCCAATTGGCAACACACCTCAAAAATTCATAACAAATTCTTATTTTGTTAAAAAAAAAAAAAATTCAATTGTTCTCTCCATTTTCCATATTTTTCTTCTATGGCAAAATTGAAAAAATTTCTACAATGTTTTACGACCTAGATTCAATTTCCACCCAACCTCCCAGTTTATTATTGAACATTGTTATGATTTGAATTCAACTTTGCTACATCCTCAATTTAATATGTGACTTAATACTTGAAGTTGTATACTCAAGTGAGAAGTTGTTTAAAGTATAAAGCTACCATACAATGGAATTTCAAATGAAGAGCTAGAAAGATGGTGTAAGTTTATTAGAATTTTTTTTCAAAATCTTTCATTGATATACAATCCTAAACTTCAGATTGCAAATTGAGCAACAAATTGCTCAAGAAATTAGAGAATGAAAATAAAGTTACAACAAACTTCAAAATGCTCATTATACTTGAATGATGAAGAATCAAAAATTGTAGGGTGTAGGATTGTTGGAAAGCTATTAGTAACTTTTAGCTTTTAGGTGAACTCATACCTTTACCTAATTGTGATTTTTTATAAAGCCTAATTGTAAAATGTTTTAAAATGTTCACCCTCCATTCTTGAGAACCTAGGGTTGTTTAGGTTAATATTGAACCTATTTTTAGCACTTTGAAAATTCATAGTTTATTCATATGGTGTACAATGAATGCATTCAACAAATATCTAAAGTCCCCTTTATTGCACTAAGGATACACAACAAAAACACTTGCAATTCAATAATAGGAACCATGCTCAAACCATGCTCTACCCTTATTAGGACAATTTTACATGATGTTACCTTACTACATTCGAGAATGTGAAGAAAGTATTACTGCTACTCGCAGCCTTTAAATATAAATCGTACGTTACTGTACTGCAAGTTCAAGTGGCACATGAAGTTGAATGAGTTTCTTTTGTGACGATTGACATCAGATGTCAATTAGATCCAGACAGGAGGAGAAGACACTTTGAGTCATGTTGAGATATGTTCAGGAAATTAACGAAAGGGAAGTCAGTCGATCAATACACCAAGCAGGGCATTGGGGGTTAAACGATGGTATCTGCATTGCTGGATTATAGCAAGCCAAGAGCACCACTTGCTGCTTGAGAGAGTGACTAGAATCACTTACACAAGTGTCTCAATATGAGGAATCCCTAAAGGTCTCCTTGATCGGTAAAAGTCAACTGAAGAAGCGTAGCAATCTATTTGACAAGTCAGTCAAGGCCCTGCAAGTCCTGGTGTATAACTCTGCTGAGGCTGGCAGACTTTGACTTGTACTCAATATGGTACTCACATCCGTCCGCCAACGAACTCGCATCTCAATTTCGGCGGAGGAAAGATACTAACTCCACCACCGACTATACAAAGAATTCGTTCAAATCTAAATAACAAAAATAATACCGTAGGTAGTCTCGGCATGTATCACGGTAATTGTGCAGTCTCCTTCACGGCCTTCTTTACATCTTCGTTCAGATCTCCATCTATAGCCTCCGATGCCGTCCCAAGCTTGACTATGTCTTCCACCAAAATCTTGCCATCTGCAGCACAAAGTAGCCAACCAAAAGACATTCAATAAGATTGTAATTAAAAGAACAATTTGATAATGATGCAATGAACTTCCAAATTTACACATTGGCAAATTTATACTGCAAGAGAAGGCACTTCGCGAAATGAGGATGCATGGAAACTAGACCTGAATCTTTTGCCAAATTGGCTATTAATTCATGCACAGACTCCTTATCGAGGCTGTCCTTCAAAAACACAGCTGCAGCGGCCACCTCCTCAGGAGTAACCTTCCCATCGTAGTCCCTGAAAGCCAATTACGCGGTCACAAACTTCCCATAATCTCACAGTGTGCACAGGTCTTAACTTTAATCACCACAGAAAACTGATTGAGAATTATCCAAAGCACCGCACTAAGAAAACGTAAAAAAAAAAGGTCGGTCGTCAGAAACTGGACAGAAGGAACACGTACCTGTCTAAGATTCTCCAACGATCCCCGATCTTTAGATCAACATCATCCAGCTCCTTTTCCAGCTTGTGGAGCATGGCATCCACCTGAAAAATACAGAGTGCCATTTATGAAACAGAGAACTTGCATAGAGAAATGGAAGGCTATTGTGAGAGCTACAACCCGCTGCCACTAACCAGTACATTTCTAGTGCACTATAACAAATCGTAACAGGACGCTTTACTATGTTTTCTCCTTCCCTGCAAAATTAGAGTTGTAATATCCTTTGAGGTGCAAGACTGAGCACTAGAGGAAAGTGATCGCAATGAGAAGTTACCCTCTCGATTAAAGCAGACGAGACGTGATCGGCTGGAGATTTCTCATCTTTCTCTCCATCTTTCTTCTCTGCAGGCCGTGCGGCATGGTAAAATGCCTGGCGAGCCTCTTCTGCACCTTCGGTACCTTCCTTCTCAACCATTTGGTTGTAGAGCTCAATCTGCAGAGATAAATAGTACGTTTGAGTGGAGGAGACAAGCAAAGAATGTCAGGATATCAACTACCAAATCGAACAATAAAGTAGATCACGATCTATAGCAAAACGGTAGAATAAATCAATTCAACAGTATTTTTAGGCTAAACACCTATCACGGAGACAAGAAAACTAACATGACTTCGTAACAGCCTGGTAATGATTTAGACACAAAGCATAAATGAGGATACCTCATTCTTGACGAGTCTCAGGAATTCCCCTCGTTCCTTACTGACAGACTGCAACACAACAAGAGCACCACAGGTTCAGAAAAAGATAACAAATTTGGGACAGGAATGCGCTACTCAGAAAAATCGTAAGACGAAACAGATAAGGACAACCCAAAAGACTCAATAAGGAAGAAGGTCAATCCTGTAACTTCAGCAGTCGCTGTAAAACAATGAAAATCTATAATACTAAATAAGCTACCAAACGAAGCATGCCAAATAAAAATAAGACCATAAATCCCAACTATCGAAATAATGAGAATAACTAGCAATCAAACAAGGAGATGTAGCCAAAGAGTGTCAGGAACTCACCGATGCTGATGCCAACACAGCCAGGGCCCCACTAAGCTTGCAAAGCTCTTCCCTTTTGTCAGAAGTTTTAGTTTGCGCAAGTTGCTGAGCCTCACGAGCGGTAGCAAGCATCATCTCACGAAGAGCGTGATCCTTCTCATCACTACCAGCAGCAACTTTTTCTCGTTTTTCATTCTGGTCCCCGTCACCTTTCTTCTTCTCTTCCTCGGCCTGTGAAACAACTTATCCTTAGAAAATAAACTATTTTCGCCCCAATCACAGCATCGCGAAATAATCCCAAAAATAACTACTAGGCTACAGAAAAATGACAGTTGCCGATGTTCTTGGTATATAGCAGGAACAGCTACCTTAATTAGTTCCTCCTCTGCCTGCAGGAACTCCAACTTGCGCCTGCGCTCTGCTAGTGCCTCTTCACTAGGATCGTTCTTCTCCCCAACCGAGTCAATGACCTCATCAGGTAGTGACGAGAGTGTGGCTTGCACTGCGTCCTCAGGTCTCCTGCCCGCCACCAAGAAAGCTCTGCAATACCAAGAGTCGTTAAGCCGTGAGTCCCAACAACAATGTCAACTTCAACGATTATAATCAGATTTTGATTGGATTGGGTTGGATTAGATTGGGATAGTATCAGAAATAGTAAAGCTACCACCGCAAAAAAATTAACCTAAATGTACCACGATCAGGCTAGACCAGATGCATCCATTTCACAGTGAGCACTTGAAGTAACGCATGACTTTCACAGCATATCAGACCGTACCTTGAAAGAATGAGCAGAGAAGAAGGAAGGGAGTGGTTTAACGATAAATCCAACCAATCACCCAGCTGCATCAAGACATAAACCACATACGACAAAATAAAAAGCTGTTAAAACACCGGCACAATCGAGGAATGAAAGTTCGAACACGATCTGAGACGATAAAGGTACACTACGATAATCACGAGGCTAAAACTAGAACTTCCACGAAGCAATGAATCTAACTTGAAGTCTAGAAAAATAATTTTGAAAATACAACGGTATTGGCAAAATCTACCTGTTTGCGCATATCCTCCACAGATCTCAACCCAAGCATACCACGTTCCCTGCATGCTTGTCGGAGCTCCGCCTCCGAAAGCGAATCCACACCCTCACTCTGTATCATCCTATCGTCTTCCTTGATCCTGCGACCACAAGAGCTCCACAATGTCACAACATAACAGTACAGCATCAAGGCATGATATGGAAATACATAAACATTGAGATGACAAGATAAAAATAGCATGCACACAAACCATAGTGAATATAAACACCTAAACGTCGAGGAAACACTACTAATGTCATATAGTATAGGTGGTCCAATGATGAATGATACGAGAAAAACAACCTCAACATCTGAAGCTGAAAGTGCAATATCTACAGACAAAACATATATACAATACTAGATAAGTACCAGCCCAATTTGGTCCGAAGACTGTATCGAAGATAAGCATCCGTGCCATAAGGCTGAATATTCATTAGCTTGCACATGCTCACTAGCCTGGGCCTGCAATACACATGTAACCCACAAGTATAAAATTACAGGAAAAAAAACTTATTGTCTGGAAGGCAATCCAAAGCCACCATCGACCATTAGCTATTCAACGTGCTTGGGCAACCTCATTCAAGAAGGAAAATCGGACTGACTGAAATTTTATATAAACTTTGGGAAAGCATGTGTACCTGCTGATGTTATCCAGTGTCAACTCATCATTGAACAGCTTTCCAAATGATAAAATGTCATCGTTCTGCACTTGTCCCCCTGTTCTGACCTGTTGTACAAAAGCAAGGACATCAGATTATAATTACGAGGGCTAAATAATTCGTGGGAAAAAAGTCTCCCTAATAAGACACATTGTGCAAATACGATGGGCATGTCGTCCAAGACAGGAAAAAACGAGTTCGTTTTGAAACCAGTCCTTGCTGCAATATAGATTTAAAATCCTGGTGAAGCAGAGGAACTAAAGCTCCCAAGTTGAGTACAAGATACAAACAAACCTTTTTAATGAAATCGTCCAACTCATCCGCTGTTCTGCGGAGCTCTCCACTTCGGGAACTCTTAAGCTCCTTGGCCATCTCCCCAACGGTATCCTGTAAGAACTTGGCGTACTGTATCCTGGCGTTCAACCGTTTCTTAAGTTGTTCCTACAGTAAGGAAAACACAGAACACGTTTTAAGACACCAGATTTCAATGCCGGCTGCATTTTACTGAGGACAAGCAAACCTAATAGTCCAAGAACGCACACAATACTTTAACACCCTAGTGAGCAGAAACACATGGTAAAACGTACACCCTACCTGCTCCTTCATCTTGTCTTGGAATGTAGACGGCAACATGTTGGGAAACAACTTGAGGGCTACGGGTAAAAGAAACTCCATGAAGGGAACAATTATGAATACAGCAAAAGGTACGAGTCGGAAAATATCAGCAGTGGTGCGAGTCAATTGAGTTCGTTCTCGTCGGCTCAAATTCTTGCCCCCAGCCAGCTTGAGGAGCAATCGTGAGCAGATTTTCACATCGGCCCACAGCAACTTGGTTCCCACCCAATAATGTTGTAGCTCAACCCAAAATGATTTTTTCCACCCAGAGATCTTGTTTGCCCAATCTTGTCTGCCAAGGCACGCAAACCGGTCATATGAAATCAGATAAGACATATCTATCAGATTACTCACTAGGCTCACAAAATGAAAATGAGGCTCAAAACAGCCGCCATTCCCACCTCGAAAATGCTTATCAAAGACATGTGTGGACGGAGAACTTCAAAACACAAGTCAAAAGTAACGAAAACGACTTGTAATCTCGCACCTGCTCATAGCCGCAATCGCTCGAAGCGCCGGTCCAATGCCGAAGAACACATTGCGGACCTTGATCATCCATCCGTCACTTGGTTTTTTAATTGCTTCTTTCGTCTTAGGCGCTTCTTGCGACTGCTTGTGCTTCGCCTTTACAGAGCTAAGATCCTCGACTGCAACATCACAATCCTCTGGAGAAGGTTCTTTCTCATTTTTCTTCGAGCTCTGCGCCTCTTCGTCTTCATCGTACCGAATAGCCGTGGCGGCATTCGAAGCCCTCGCCGCTTCCTCCGTCACACGCGTATAGGTCGCTAGCCATCTCTTTCCCTCGGGACCTTGACCCCACAGCCTCAAGCCACTCCCCGAAACCTCACTGTGTTTCCAAATAGTACCATCCTGAACGTGCAGAGACCTCCCCGACAAGGCAATTCCGGAAGTCTCTATTGACTCAGTGTCATTTCTCTCCTTGTGATCCAACAGAAATTGGTCCACGACAGTCGGCAAAACCCGGCCATGAGTGTAGCGTCCGATCGATGATCGACAAGAATCCAGAGAATAGCCGCCATTCGCCTGCTGCTGCGTAGGCTTCAGAAGAAGCTCCTCCACAAGCTGCCTCACCCGCCGACGCGGAATTCCGAGTAGCCTTGACCCCATAGAATTCCCCCCTTCTAATCGACTGCAATTCGCATCAGCGTCACACAATCCAAACTCCTTACAATTATTCCAACCCCAGAACAATCACAACCCGAATCCGATTCACAACCCATGTGCGTTCACAGATTCCACCACCACCGCAACAACTGAAAGAATCGCATACATTCTCCCCGCCATTACAACAACCCTAACTAACTACCACCACTAAATCACAGCTTCCTCACAATCTCGAAACCCTAAAAATCTCCGTCCCTCTCAAATTCTCCCCTCACAAAACCAAACTCGACCTATCAATCCACCAACAACACTGAACAAACAAACGACCCGTTCAAAACACCAAAATCAAACAAAAAAAAACTAATAAAAATATCAGAAAAAAAATTAAAGAAAATCTCCAACCCCCCTCCCCAAGACCACCCGAAATTCTTCTAAAACTCCCAATCCCGCACCCTGCGCAAAAACTTAGATGGTCCTCTCAGAACCGGTGAATGAGGTAAAGGTTTGAAAAGTGCTGCGAATTGCTACGGGCGTCGCCTCGACCATGTCAATCGGTCAGTCGGTCAGCCGGCGGGCGGGCGGGCGAGGCAATGGCGATTCAATGGCGATTTGATTGTGTGGCAAGTGGCAAACGGGAGTTCAAAATGCGGAAGCACAACACGAGCGGTGAAGTGGCAGTGAGGTCCAGTAGGGCGATAACGATGGCGTGGGCAAGGGGCAACCAATTTCGAAACCCTAGGAGGAGGAGCAGATGCGAAGAAGGGCCTTCACTTCGATGGCTATGGTGGGGGAAGGTGGATATGAAGCCGCTGGTGGAGCTGCCTCTGCGACGGAAGTGAATCGTCATCGTCGGTCTTCCTCTTCTAGACCTCAAGCTGCTTTTTTGAAGGGGAATATTCGAACTCTCCAGAGAAGGATACTCAGCTAGGAACCCTATTATGAGGGAAATGTCAAAGTAACACCAAACTGCGTCCAAATGAAAAGCAACTGAGCAAATTTCTATTAAATTATTAACTTGTTTAATTTTTGAGTTGGATTGGATTGTGATAGAAGTTAAAAGAATATATTTAAGATTTTATTATTTACGTATTTTTCAAACATCATATAAATAAACAACGAACTTTCAGAGTCTATGTTGTTGAGTCAATAGAGGTAGACCAAAATCTCTATTGTTTTGTTTTAGAAAGGGATCAATCTTACATGCAATTATCTTCAATTTGGAGCCTTACAAACAAAAAAATAATGGCCATTGGAGAATTTAGACATTGGATCTTCATTTTGTTTTCCTACCATCTCTACATGAGTTGATTCAACCACTTACACAAGAATCATGAAGCAATGTGTAACCAAGCTAGCTAGTCACATTGTTTAAGAATAACCAAAAAATTCATCTCTCAATATACTTAAATGTACTTCATTTATTTCATGTAGCTTCCATAAAACATCTTGAAAGCATCTATAATTCACCCAGAGGACATCAAGGCTCGTAGGAGATGAAGTAGGATCATTCAAAACCAAGAGCGTTCCAAAAAAAATATCCTATAAAATCCAAAGAATAAATTGACATTTATTGTACAATGTTCAAAAAAGGAATATTGGAATTAGGAAATGGTTGTAGAACATCTACCAATCAACTTTGACATTGAATAATTTTTGCAAATTATATTTGAATGTCATTTTTGGACTTCAAACAAATTTTGTTGCAATTTGTCTTTTGTAATTAAAAAATATGCAACTTGTCTTTTGTAATATAAAATATGTATAAAAATCATATAAATTAGGTATGTAATACATGTGGCCATTATAGAGTTTGATTTCAATTATAAAAAATAAAATAATTTCTATGGCCTTTCAAATTTGAGATGAAGTATATCTACTAATCATGCATTTATTATTAAAAATAATTTTAAATACTAGTTTTAGACCCTACAAGATTGTTAAGGGAAATATATAATTACCATATACTTTACGCTTATGAATGTAAATAAGGGTGCTTGTTGGGCTTGACTTTGAGTGTGAGAAGTGGTCTCAATTCTTAACACTTCTACAAATACTTTGTATTTGTTGCCTATCTTTGAGCAACATCTTCAAGCAACAAAATGTTTTTTATTTTTTGCATAGTAAAATGGATTATTTATTTATAGGTATATTATAATTTGAAATTACTATTGATTTTACTTTTTAATCATAAAGAAGTTAGCACTTGGCCTTTTTTTGGTACCATGCAACTAAAAAAGCACCATCTCAAAAATAGGACAAAAAAGTATTAGAAAAAAAATTAAAATGGAAATCTCTATTTTTCATAAGTTTCATATTATGAAAAAAAAATTAAAATCTCTATTTTTCATAAGTTTATTGCATCATTGTTGCACTTTATAGTACATCATCTCTATTCCTATTCAGTTAATTGCAAATGAATTGTTGTCTTGTTAAATACAGATGATGTACTTGCTTTCTGTCGCTTACTCTTTTCATTCTATTGCCACCACATTGAAATGGAGGTTATAGTGCACTTGTGTCCACTCCACCTTGTCATTAGACTCATTATTTTGTCGTCTATTGTAGATGGAAGGCTGTAAGCATCATGCAATATAATAGGATATATGGACAACAATTTAGGTATTTTTCTTTCTCTTTGACTGTAATGAATTCTTGTTTGTAATACTTGTATTTTGCTTTTTGTTTAGTTTGCAAGTTGCACTTTTGGTTGTTATTTTTTCCACAATGCTATAGTTTGACAAACGGGGTTGCTATTTTGTGAGCGTGCAAGCGCGAGCGGCAATATGTGAGCATATGAGTGTACATTTTTTAATTTGGAAATTGAGAAGGTACCTATGACCATGGTTTTTATTTTTTATTTTTTATTTTTTGAATAAATGGACAATTCTATAACTGTGGACTCTTAAATAATAATTTAACCTTGGCCTTTCAAAAATGACTTCACCTTACAGTGCAAGATTAAAAAAAATGGTAATCAATTTTTCTTTCTTTAGAAGGCATTCAAATCATTTGTAGTGAGTTCTATTGTAAACTTTCTTGATATGATGAGGGTTCAAAATTTAAAGAAAAGTTGGGAAAGTTATGAATCACCTTTGTAGTACATTTTGTCCATTTTGAGGTATTTACTAATGGTATTAATTTTGCCCATTGAAATGATGTTCTTTAAATTTTTGTTCAACTAAAGAGGAGTAGTTTATTAAATGAGATAGGAAATTTATTACTAGAAGTAAAATATAAATGAACTTGTAATCTTTTTTGATAATTTTAATTTTTAGAACAACTACACCACTTCACATTTTAGCAACACTTCAATATTATGATTACAATATGATATATAACCTATACATTTTTAAAACAAAAAAGAAGCCTACAACAAAAGAAGTTGAGGTACAAGAATACTAATGCTTGAAGGACAAAAAACAACATATAATAAACAATCAAATGAAATTCAACAAGTACAATGTAACAAACATAAGAATCAGAAAGAAGATGTGGACATAGATTGAGACTAGGTATTACTATCAGTTGACGATGTCTCCATATTTAATTCTAAAGCTTCCACATCTACAAACTTCAAAACTTTTGGATTTTAAAAAGTAGACTTCTTCCATGCAGGAAAGTCTTTTTCAGATGCAAATATAGAAGCTAAAGCCTTTACATACAACAACAATATGTAGGACTTCTTCTCGCTTGGGAAAAACAAGGTAAACTAAAAAAAGGCCATTGAATTTCCTTGTTTGAAATCATACTACAAAAACCAAAGAAGTACTAAAACATATTTCAAAATCATATCAATGATAAATCACATGTAGAACATAAATATAAAAGGAAAATGACAATAGTGTTAAAATTACACATATAATTTGGCAAATAATGTTAGTTGAAGGTAGACTTATTCACATTTAAAACAAGAATTCTTGACAATGTATGAAACTTGAACTTTTACTATATCTTCATCGTAGTTAAGCAAAAGGACTATTGCAGTTGCTTTAGGAATATGTAGAATTGTACAAATCATTGAAGTCAAAATTGCATCAAAGAGGACTTTGTCTTCCTTAAATGCAATTATATGCGTACTCAAGTTTCTACAAGCGTGGATGGAGGCCCCTAGTACCAAGTATAGCACAAATTAAATTAGAAAGAAGATGTCGACAAGGGTAAAAGAGAAAGAAAAATAAAGATTACAAACAAAAATCATTTAAGCCATCTAATATTACATGTTGCAAGAGTGCAGTCTATAGCAATGTCATTTAGAAATGAGTACCACTATATCAATATTTGAAGTAACCTAAGATCTTTCTCTCATGCTCCTCTCCAAGGCTTGAAGTTTTTGTTCATGGTCATAGTCACTTGATTTGTGAAATTATGAAGTACATCATTATCTGCAACATCCAAATTGAATTTTGCTAAACTTGGTAGGTATAGCTAGAATTGAAACTTAGAAGGATCAACATTAGACAAATTCTTGACAAACAACATAATTTCAAACCATTGTATTTGCAAAAATAAAGATGTAGGAACTTAAGTTAAAATCAAAGAAGTTTAAAAGATTTAAGATATATTAAAAAAATATAAACAGACATGGCATATTAAATCAAAAATGGAATATTAAATTATGTAGATACTTGGTTTGATAATAAAATGTTTATAAGAAATTAAGAATACCCAAAATTCAAACAAAAAAGAAATATACCGTTCTTCTTAGAGCAACAAGTAAGGCTAAATGTAATGTGTTTGTTTCTCATCAATCCTTCATCGGCTCAAAAGAATAAGTAGTATTGTATTGCAGAACAGTAGCCTTTACAATGACCTTCAAAAGATAGATAATGATAAGAGCTTTATCGTTATGCACATGACCGTCACTACATTCAAAAAACAACTATAGTCAATCCGTATTTTTTGCATTTCACAAGAGAATGCTAGTTGGAGGCACTCACAAATCAAGGACATGCAAACCCTTTGGCATGTCTCCAATAAAAAAATCTATACATAATTTATTACTCTTGACTCTTTTGAACAAGCGTTCATTGTCTTCCTTGTATTGCAATAGAATTGTGATGGTAAGTATAATAAGCAAATGAAATTAATTACATGTAAATAGAATGTATTCATCATGGCAAGTAAAACTGCCCATCTTGTCTATAAACTTGAAAATGTTGTGGTACACTTGAGGTAGAGGATTAGCGAGTACACTTACAAGAGAATGATCAAAGATGAATTCATCCATGGAAATCTCTAAATCGTTGAGGAATTCCATAGTTGATGAACCATGCAACATGCCTTCTATGCTAAGTGAAGAAAAATCAGCATCATGTTTAGTGCCTCGTAAGAATGAATCTTGGTGTTAGGAAACCTTGACTATAGTCAACAAAATTGAAATTTGATCTTTTGCCTTCTTTGCCTTGTTTTTCTTAATTGCTAATGCCTTTACAATTTCTTCCAATTTCAAAGTCCTCTTTATCAATGTCTTCTTAGCTTTCTCTACTGCTTCGGAGTTTTTCAATGCTATTTTTTTTATTAGCTTCCACCCTCTTTTTCATAGTTTTTACTTTGGCATCCTTGTCAAGGCCAACAAACTCATCAATTTATGAAACAACATCAAAAGAATTGTGAGAGACCTTGATTTTTTTTTTAAGTAGCAATATGAAATCTGGTGTGTAATCCAAGTACCAAGCACCTAACGTAAGGTGCAAATTGGTCTATTGCTATACTTGCAATAGAAAGAATATGCAATGCTTGAAAGAGACATCCAACCACGTTGATAGAAAAAGAGATAAATCTCGCTTTGCAATGGCCCTTTTTGCCAACAACTTATACTTGAAATATCTATAAATCCAAAAAATGTCAACTAAAAGAATAAATGTCTTACAGCCAAATTTAATTCAATTCACAAAATCAAAATCAATGTCAACATGCAATAAAATCCATATTAAGAAATAACACGTTTGACCACCAAGTCTGTATGTTTGTGTTTTCTAAAATCATTTGACTTTTTGAAGCCGTCTTGCCTTTTGAAATGATCCAAAAATATTTTATCTCAAATATAAATCCTTTATCCTTCAAAATAATCAGGAAAAGTGTCCAGCTCTTTTAGAAAATCCATAACCAACAGCAATTGATTCTTCTTCATAAAGTCATCAAACATTTCAGATCCAAATTCTTCAATCTATTTGACAAAGAAAAATTAGTTATGAGATTGAAAAAAGTCTCATAAGTCAAAAAAGCATTATGTACTACTTAAAAAATGAATACATTTACAAAAACAAATAGATTGGCCAAAAATACTTATGCATACTAGCATGTTTTTGCCAAGGACTTCAATTCATTCTCTCCAACTAACTTTACTAAAAACATTCTTGTTTTTTGTATTTCTTTTGAACTATTCTCCCATTGTAGCCACCTAACTTTCTGTTCACTACTAATATTCAAAGTTGCAATTGTTTGTAACTTGTCCAAAATCATTTTGAGAGTAATATTTTGAGTCTAGTGTTTCTCGATCTATATCACAAGAAATGGAAGTTAGAACAATTTAAAAATATAGAAAATTGATTATTCACCACATGTAGTCAAAAGAATCATACTTCTTTCAAAAATTCATTCTCCAATTAGGGATTAGCAACCGCTGTCAATTTGCCCAATTTCTGGGTTAACTTGAAAGTTGTTTCCTTTGTAGTTAATCTCATAGTAGCTAGAATGCTATCCAAGACTAATTCTCCTTTGTAGTGTCTTCTTTGTATTTTTGAATTGCCAAATCAACTACTGCCGCAATTTCATGCTTCTCAATAATGAAGAATTTTAGAAAGTTTTGAAACAATCACAAAATATGAAAGAAGTACATGAAATAGCTTAACAAAAATTATTATCCAAAAAATGAAAGAAATGAAAACTTAAATCAATATAGAGTACCAACTCTTTCAGATGTTTTGAATACATTGTGCTATCTCGGATGTACTCAAAAGCTCTGCAAATTTGTCCAAAAGAAGAACTCCATATCTCTAAATACGATATAACGTGTGAATCAAATTCATTTTCATAAAAAAATTCTATGTATGTCTGCAAGTCAAAAAGATGTTAATCAAAATAAAAAAATCAACTCATAAAAATCAAAATTAAACAAAATAGATTAAAGGATTCAGTTATTGATTTATATCATGCATAGCATGTAGACTTGATCAATCTTCCCTCTGGTCTTTAGAATTATAGAATCTATCAAGATATGCCAATCTCGATCATTGACATGGTATTTAAAAATGTACAAAGATCATGCCAACAACCTGTGGTTACTAGCACAAACAAAAAACTTAGAGCTTTGAAAGTGCTCCAATTCAGGTATTGTACTGAGAATGGCATTGAAGATGTTGTTCTTAGCATTCCATAGTAGCCCTCATGCATTCTTCTTAGTATCATAAACATGTTCCATTTTCTTTGCTCATTAGTAACTAACACGTTGAACACGTTAGATCCATCTTGGTACCCATGCACAAACTTTTGCTCAAGTCTAATAAAATCATATTGAAGAACATGTTGGATCATAGATATAACAGTAAGACAAGATAATAGAATTCTCAGTCGAGATATTGAATTCGATTTCAATCTTAAAGTCGAAATGAAAGCAACTGAATTCACTTTTAGGGCCTTTCAAAAGGCATTCTAAGTGGTAAATTTCATTTTGGAATTCTCCATGTTCTGCACAGAAGTGATCCTTTCTTGTTCTATATCTCCACCAATGTGTTCATCCTCTCTACTCTCAAAGTGTGAATCGAGAGATTGAGTTACTATTGCCTGAAACAAACAAAAGTCATTTGATGAAAATGATTATTTTTATCTAGTAGAGTCATATAAATGAAACATTACCAATGAAAATATTAGGACTAAATAACTTGCTGTCCAAAGAAGGAGGTGTATATTACTCAATCTAAAATCAATATTATGGGCAATTGTATACAACACAAGCAATCTTAATGGATAGTCACCTTCACCTCAGCATTGAGGCCATTCTATGAGATCAAATTCAAGCATTAATAATTAAAACATTTCATTTTAAAAATCTTCTTACTAGTGTCAAGGTCACCAAATCCCCATCCAAGATATTGTTAATCTAATAGACCGTAGAAACTAAAATTTGGCTTTAATTCCAAGGCTACATATTGACAAGAGCAAAACTGAAAATCCCGAAAATCCATGATGAAGACATACATTCCTACAATCAAATCTCATCTCCAAGACATAACATTGGATGGCACAAATTAAGAATTAAAAAAAAAATGAATTCAAACTCTTTGTATTGAGAGCCTAAAACTTGTCTTAACAATTTGAAAATGGGATTTCTTAATCTCCAAGGCATTCAATTGTTACTAAGAAAATTAATCAAGCAGGATTCCTTTGACAAGTCGATGTTGAAATAAAAAGTTGGCAATTTCAATCCTGATACTAAAATACAACAACAAGGGTCCTTGACACTGAAACTATGAATCAGGAACACGATTCTAAAATGATGTAAATGGATTCCTGTGTGATGAGCCATAAACATAGTCTGAGATTAAAATCATAATGCTTCGAAATAATATATCGCATTTAGTATCAAGACTTTGATCTTGGTTCTAAAAACTAATTGCAAACATTTATCAATTAACCTTTGAATATCTCGCAATCTCAAGCATCACCTCTTTAAATTTCATTTGAGCCAAACTAACTATGAATGTCATCTATGTTACCAAAAATAAAATATTGAAGGATAGGATTCTGATTGAATGATGAAGCGGGGTGGTCTTGATGGGCATCATTGTTGTGCTTGAACGTAAAGATCATCATATTATTGTTTATCAAGGTACAACAAAAACCTTGATAGAATTTGTCTTTCAAGAAATTTTGAATTAAGAGCCATATTAGAACCATATTAGAACCATTGGCAATGGCTACTGTAAGATTATTGAGCAAAACCTTGAGTTTTTAATTGGTTTAAAAAGTTGTTGTTCTACACATGGGTGTTCTAAGGTAGTTGCAACGAGATATTTAAACAACTAGGATTTGTTCAATATGTCAATTATTTTTTACTTTGCTTTCGATTTGTAGCAGCCTCAAGATATGTAAAAGGGACAAAATTCAATGTTGTATAGATCACGAGATTTTTATCAAGTGCAATTGAATTTTAACAAGCCAAAAGCTATAGTGTTACCCTGCCTTTTACCAAAATTTGAAAACCAAAGATCTTTTTTTCCAACTTGCGTGATGTACTAAAGTGCAAAATAGTACAAAAATTCTTTCATTTGTTAATGGTCAATGCAACTTTGACCATTCTAATCTTTTGACTGCAATGGTCAATCCATTTCAAAAAATTTGTGCACCTTTAGAACCAATCCCTTTCTAATATTCAACAATAAAATTATGTGAATCTAATTTTACCACAAAAGGTAATAAATCAATCAAAATGAGGTCTTGCATTGGTAAAAACTTGTGAATATACAGAGTGTACTTAAAGTCTAATTATTGCTAATTCAAAAGACTTATACAAACAATATAGACAACTTATTTTGCAATTCCAAACCTTGCATTCATTTGTACAATTTTAGAACATTAACATAGTAGGTTGACATACCTTAATTATCACCTTTGTTACTACCAATAAGACATTGATTTTATTAATTTAATACCACAAAAACACAAGCAAACTTGCAATTTAGTTTAAATCAATAAACCGCAAGACAATTGATCAATAATCATCACTAATTTCTTCAATAGATTTAGTACATATCCATTTATCTTAATTTGTCCAACTCTTTTGTTCACCTAGCAATCATCTTCTATAAACCCACCTAGTCTCACGCTCATTACAAAACAATCAACTAACTTACCAAATCAATTAGCAAGACCATACAATTGAACATAAAAAGATGCTCACCTAAAATTCTTTGAGACTAATGATATTAAATAATTAATTGATGATTTACAACTTAATAGGAATTTACAAATTTACAAGATGCAATAACAAACTGCAAATATGCTATCTCACATAAAGCAATTTGCAGACAACAAGAATACAATAACAAATATACAAATTTACAATATGGAATTGATTGAAAGAATACACTTATACAAAAATTACTAATAAACCATATACATTGATTTATCTTTGATAAGAACTAAGAAAAGAAAGAAGACTTATCATTTGCTAATTAGCCCAAGAGACCACATGGCAACTTGTCAAATGTTTAATCCTAAAAGACACTAAGCTAATTTGTCACTTTTCTTATCTTGTTAATTTGTCCTTTTCATATTTACAAGTAGTTCTTTTCACATTCATTTAAATTGTCTAGCAAATCAATTTTTTAAAATGAAAATGAGCCTCATGTTTAGTGTAAAAATAGCAAAAAGACAAACAAGGCAATTTGCTCAAAATTTTTATAATTGCAATGTTCATAAAGACATATTATTGTTAATTTCATAAGAGCTATTGATTTTATTACTTTTAAGTAATTTTTGTTTTTATTTTACAATCAATGACTCTATACACTACAAGAAAGTAGGGTGTAAATGACTGTGGAGTCATTTATGCCTCACAACATGACTATGGCATGCCTGCACTTCTCTAATTGCACCCTTTGGCCTTCATTGACAATGTTCAAGTTATTTACTAATCATGGTCGCGATTGGGGGATGAAGACAAGATGAAAACTAAACTTCTTGTGTGTATTTTCATTGAGGGTTTATTTTTTTTCTTACTGTAGAGGTTATAGTCATTTTCTTCGACTTGACATCACTGATCTTCGACTTAGAAATGTCTTCTTTTTCAGTGAAGGTGCCTTTGAGGGAATTTAGCATTGTAAATGTAAATTTTGTTGCGCTGATATGTTCGTAGCTTAGGAGTGAGTTACTTTTTAGTTATACAGTAATTGTTTTTTAATCATTTCCTACGCTACTAGAAAATTTAGTTTTCATGGCGAATTTCATTAAAATGGTGGTATTTCATATGCCATTTTCACACCTTAACATCTAGGACAAGTATACATTGCTAACATTTAGATCAATTTAGATTTCAAAAAATCTAAGACAAACATAGATATTAAATTGAAGAATTTAAAAAATCTAAGATCAGTATAGATTTTAGATATGAAGGAGATATGTAGATCTCAAAAATCTAATACTAATATAGATTTTAGTACAAAAAAAAGTTCAAACTATGCAATTTGAATTGCTAAAAGTGCCAAATTAATAGAATACTGCCATTTTAATGAAACTGGCCATGTTTCTATTAATTTGGTTGTATAGATTTGATTCACTTTTCTGTTGATTTGCAAAATAATTTGTTGATTTGGATAGAAATCAATAGAAAAGTGAACCAAATGAATGTGATTAAATCAACCAAAAAACTGAATTTTGCTAATAGTGAAGCTAGTTGTTTTCTAAATGCTTATAAGTCATTCACTAGTTGTTTCTTAATTGTTTTCTAATTGTTTCCTAGTTACTTTCAAAGTTCATTCTCATTTATCTCATATCAAATGTCCCAAATCAATTGTAAAAAATACTATTTTGTTGAAAATATAAGACTTGTAAGTTGTAGTTTTGTACAATGAATTTTTTTAATTTAATTCTAAGATTTTTAGGATATGTAGATTTCTATAGAATATAGAAACCTACAAATTGTAGAAATCTATATTGTATAGAAACCTACAAATTGTAGAAATTTATATTGTATAAAAATCTACAAATTGTAGAAATCTATATTGTATAGAAACCTACAAATTGTAGAAATCTATATTGTATAGAAACCTACAAATTGTAGAAATCTATATTGTATAGAAACCTACAAATTGTAGAAATCTATATTGTATAGAAACCTACAAATTATAGAAATCTATTATATATTTGTAGATTTGTATATAGTATAAATTTCTATAATACCAATTGCAAATTGTACAATATTTAATTAATAATCTTTTTGCTTCCATTGTAGAGTATGTGTCAATTGTTGCTCAACATTGGTAAATACATTTTTGTGTTTTTTTTGTTATAGTTTTGTGGGTGATGGGTTCAAAGTTATGCAACATCAAGTATATTATTTTTCTATGTTGTGAACAAGGTGTATAGCATTTTATAATATGCAACTGGATTGACTAATGACATTACTTTGGCATTGTGTAGCTAAGACTTGTGCTAATTGTAGTCTAGCTTTTTGACTTTTATTACTATTTTTTGTTTTTTTAAGAACTTTATATATATATATATATATATATATATATATATATATATATATTCTACTCTATTTCTAATATCTAATGTAAAAATAGGCTTATTTTATCTTCCAAGTGTGAAAAGGATTCAAAACTATTAAAGGAAGTAGTTAGTTGAAAATACAAAATAAAAGTAAAAGATAAAGATAAAGAAAACAAGAGATAAAGGAAAAAGAAAAGGAAATAAAGATTTGGGGAGTTTTGTTGAAAACGTTGCAGCTGTTGACGCTTCCGATTACCCCCCTCCTCTTGCCTTTTATTCTTCTCTCTCCCATTCTTCTCTCTCACTCTAGTGCAGATTGATTTTTTTTAGTCTTTTTAGTGCTGCAAGTCTTTGCGCGTATAATTCGTGTACTTGGAATATAAATTAAGCTTGTGATTGTGTAATTGTGTGCTAGTTCCTAGCTCGTGATTGTTCGTCGTTGTTGTATTCTGGAGTTTGAATGTTTGCTGTGCGGATTGGGGATTTGTTCTCAAATTTGTGTTCTGCTGGAGCGGAAGGGTGAGATTTGTTTGTACGTTGGTAGAATCGCCTAGATTTCGAAAAGACTGAATAATTGGGAATCGGTCGATCTGATTATGAGTTGGAGTGACGCTGATCGACGTGCGGGAAGCAGACGAAACCTTTTGAATTTTGGAGGCCAGATCAGGCTACGGCCAGACCAGATTGAATTGCATGGAGTTGCGACATTCACTTTGTTGAACAATGAGCCAGTTGCGGTGCCGACCAAGATTGGAAAATCGTGCAATTCGGTGAGATTTCGAAAGAACTAAATTTTTTTTTATTGCCGAAACAGATCAGTCGCTGCGCACGACAACTTCCGACGAGCCAAGCAGATATGGCCGCATGGCTATAGGGTGCGAAGGGCGGTCATAGGACTGATCGCACAGCCATAGGCCTCTTTCCAACGATTTTAGGCCATTGGCCCTTTAAATTGAAATTTCAGGGTTTTAAGAATTGTTTTGGGACTTTAAAGTTTGTAACTATGGTCTTGGGTATAAACTTTTGGACGTTTTGACTTCATTATTTGACCAAAAACAAATTAAAATAAGGCTCAAATTTTTTGAACGGCCCTTTGGACCATATCATTAGTTTGGATATAGGTCCTAACATAGGTTTAGAGTGTCAATTTTGAAATTACATATACATGTTGTAAATGGGAGTTTTGAGTGGGTTTTAAGTAGAGCATACTGATTTGCACATGTTTGGCCATATTGTCCTTGATTGTGCGTGCGCGAACTTATTGTGAGTTATTCTAAAACGTTAACTCTTATTCTTGTACTAAATACTAAAGAATAATAATACTATTATTTATTTAGTCTATAAGTCTTGCATTGCACATGCATTCATTACAAGTCAGTCCACATTGAACTATTGTTCCAAAACTATTGTCATGAGCCAGTAGCACACTAGATAAGATTAAGACGTCATACATTTGTCAATAGCATCTATTAACAGATAGCATGAGTTGTATTTCGGATTTTTGTGAAAATAAGAGTAAATAAACCTTTTAATCTAATAAACTAGTACATTCTGACCTTTGAATACACTAAGCTAGCCTTACATAGTTCATTCCTTGGTGTTCGAACTCCGATTTAGTAAACGAGATAAGATCTCACAAAAATCAAATTACACTAATATAAGATTGTCAAAATTGACTACAATCTATTGTTATCTAAAGAGGCATTAGCTATTTGTATTTCTAATGCCAACATTTATACTCCATGGATCACAATATAACAAATTATTCATTATATGATGATTGATTAGTTGACAAGATAAATTAAGCTATGTTGATTGATGATGAACTGGAACTTGATCTGTAATAGATAATGGTAGAAATGGTTGACTACAAAAGTCATTGCTAATGTTTTATATTTTGTCATTGAATAATTTTGCTTCACATCATTTAAAAGTTGGCTTATATATGCAATTGGTTGGTCAGTCTTTATCAATGAGTTTGAGTTAACATAGCTTTTAGAGAAGAATTCAATGAATTAGTGTGTACATGAACAATACATTATACATGTCCAATTTGGAGAAAATAATATTAGATGGCTTGAGTAAGCTAATTTTATATATAAAAAATTCTTTTGTGTCTTTAGTATCTAATTTATGTCTACATTATAATCCTTGTGATTAAATGCAAAAATGAAGACAATAATCTATGCAAAGATTTTTAGAATCATTTTAGATATTTAGGATGAAAGCATGAAATACTTGTACAATTTCGTATCACACAAAGCATGCTCAACACACAATTGAGCACAACTTCTACTGGTACAATTTTTCTTGTTTTACCTAAAATTCATATTGAAGATGAATAATACATTACCTACATCAATCTACATTCTTGAATAATTTCTGAAAAAAATTCTATTTATAATTGATTTTCTCATGGGTACTTCATTAATCCTTAAAGTCCCATTGTCCCCTCAAGAGACAATTTGGAGTCAAGGTAGGTTCCTACGAGCTCAATTTATATTGTAATTTTTTGAGAGATTCATGGATATACAATTTTTATTCCAATCTGATGCCAAATGAAGAAGTTATGGTGTTTTGTAGGGAAATTGAACTTGAAGGGCAAGTTGGTCAACCACTATTTGCTTGACTTTGGAAGGAAGCAACATTTTCAATCTGAACTGGAGGCCGAGAGTAGGCAATGGGTGAACAAGCTAAAATCACACTTGGTAAAATGACCCTTGTAAGGTATTGGAAAAATTGAATGTTGTTTTTTCCAATCTTTTTTTGGATCTTGTGAATATGGACTTCCTCTTTCAATCTATTGTAGGGATTTGTGAGATTTAAAATAATGGGGCAGAAAATCTCATTGCAAAAAAAAATATTGTATTGTCATTTTACACAACTTAGTCGCATTGCAAGATTTTCTTGGAAGTGTTGTAAGTCTCCAAATGATTTGCAAATTAGTAGATGTGTTTCTGATAAGATTTAGAATATTTTAGGTTTTTAAATTCAAAGCCTATAGTGAAAAAAAAAATTCAACAAATGGTAGTCAAAGTCATTTGAAATTTCAAGGCAATGCCCCAAAAAACTTTTTTTTCAAACTTTGAAAGCAATTGTCTTCGAATCCATATGGTCAAACTTGATGAAATTTTAACCACATGATCTTTTTTGAAGTTCAATACAACATCTTACAGTTAAAATTTTGAAAAAAAATTCCAATTTTTGGGATAAATGCAATAAAAAAAATGGCAATTTTGAGTGTTTTTTGGCTAGAAAATGGCCATAGGACTTTAGGAAATAATAGTTGCTTTGAAAACTATGTGAGACCTATTATAGGATATATTTTAAATGTTAAAGCTAATAATTAAAAAAAATATTAAAGTTACTATAGCATCACTTTTTTAATGCATATTATATCACATCTATTATATAATATTGATCCATAGTACATAACTTGTAAATTTGCATAAGAAGTGGTTTAAAAGGGAGGGAAAAAACCCACATGGGGAGATTCCATTTTCCATCTACAAATAAACAAATTAATAAACAATGTCTCAATTTGAATTGTTATTTGTTTGTTTATTCTAACTTAGATTTGGAGCAATAGTTTTTCAAGAATACATTAAATAAGTTAAGCTGAGTCAATAAAATTCTCCCTTTATCTCAAAATGATCTTTCTACTGACTTTAAATTTTTGCCTCAAAATGATCTTCTTCTTGTAACATGAAATTAAAGCATGTGCACTAAGGTTGTGAAAAATTTCCACTTGATGATGACTATGGATGTTGTGATCTTTTAATCAAAAATAAATAATTTGCAAGACTAATCACTATAGATTTTTGATGAGGTTATTATGATTGGAGAGGGTAGTTGGGCTTGTATTTAAACAAAATGTCCTAGAAATTAATTAGGTGAATGTGGTTGATGCCCAACTATGCCACTAGTAAAAAAACATTGTCTTTCAACATCATCTTAAAGAGTATATTGCAATGTATACATTTCCTACTACCATGCTTTGTCAGGTCCATCTATGTGTTTTTTGAAATTTTTTCATGTGCTACATTCAAATAGAATTACATTCAATGGGTGGAAAAAAAACTTTCTATAAATGTGGATGGTCCAAAATATAAGGCCCTAAAAGTGTTGAATGAAAATTTGAAGTATTGTTAGCTACCAAAAAAAATTTGAAGTCATCAATTGGATACTTTCAATTCATATTATTATTGCTCAGTTAACCCTTAAAAGACACGGCCCTCCATGATCAAGGAAGGCACCAAAATGCTTTAATTATTAAACTTCTAGGTGCATTTTTTATTTTTACATTGAACAATGAAGTTGTCCATTGGACACATTGAGTGTTCGTTGTCTTTCAACGATTAAACAAATTTTAAATATAAGAAGAAGAAGTAGAACTACTCTCAAAATATGGCTAAAAATAATAAAATTCCATTAGAAAAATTCTTTTGCCAAAACCTTACCTATTTAAAAAAAATTAATCTAAATTTTTCATCTTATTTTTTCATCCATAATATCTTTTAAAATTAACTTACTTCATTGAAATCTTACATACAATATGAAATTTTAATGAATTTATTTAATTTAAAATATATGCTAGATGAAAGTATTAAGTATATAAATGATGGAAAGATGAAAAAATTATGATTTATTAGACTTGTTGTATTTTAGGAAACCAAAATGGCTCTTTGAACAATAGTTAATGTATATACATTTTAAAGTGATTGCATTCACATTTCAATATGATTTCTATTATTCTTATTGTTCCGTTCTAGTTTCAATTAGATCTTTTTGGTAGAGATTTTAGATTGTCTTAATATAGTTACAAATTTTTAGTCAATGTATGAATATATTAAGAATTTCTAAAGTATTGCACACAATTTTTAGGTGTTTTGAATACTAACTTTATACTTTGATGTTGAATAGGTGTATGTTTTGGGCATGATAATCTAAGAATTGGTTTTGCACCATGTTACACTATAAATAATCTACATCAATATAAATTATAGACTTTTCAAACTTCTAAAAAGGTGCAGCAATAACCCCATATATTATTGCTAACTCAATAATTTGCATTGTATCTTTACCTTGGATACCTTCAAAATATATTCATGTATATCCGCCAAGGTTACGAACACGTTTGGACATCCGACGACATTTGACAGACGTGGATGCCAAGTTTGCAATGTCTTGTGACATTCGCAAAAAATAACTTTTGCCAACAATCGATGTCATTTGCACTGGCCGACCAACATAAGGAGAAAATGGTGACCAGAAACTAATAGATTTTTGTTGTTTAGAGCAATGTTAGTAAAAAATTATTAAATGTCATAGCCAAATGTGAGCTTCAACTCTTGTTGTATGTTTTCTGTTGATTTGGATATTGTTGAATATGAAGCCTTACATAATAGGATGAAATTAATTATAAAAAATATAAAAACGCATATTACATGCAACTATTACATAACTGACAATTCACAAAAACTATGCACTCTCAAAGACGGCAATACACAATATATAAATGAATGAAAACATGTTTTCTTTAGTGGAAAGACGCACATAGAGTAGCATAGCAAACAAAATCTTCAATACCATGCACTAAAGAAGGACAATAGAAAGAAATTCTTCTATAAAAACTTTCCATAATAAATAGAATGCCTCTTACGTAGATCACTATAAATAAACAAATGCCTCTATAGTTAAAATAGTGCACCTTCCTACTTAGAGAATTCAAATTGGAATCTACAATTTGCTCTACATCACACACTCTATTAGTTGAATCAATATTAATAGTAGCTACCATGTGGTATAACTTCTTAAATCAATGTACAAGTTTTCTATCTATTTGAACGGATGTTTCAATCCTTTTGAAAGTCAAAGATGAAAATAGATGGAACTGTGTAGAGGAAGTCAATCTTCCCTCGCATGAAGACCTCTACAAATCTATCACATGCATTCAAATCCACAAACACTTTGTGCTTCTAAGTAAAAATTGCCTTTTTCCACATCGGAAGTTATTATTTTTTGAAGTCAACTTATGACAATTATTGTGAATAGGGGCCTACAAATCATATGTATAAGAATTGTAATTTTAATTCATGTGAAAATGGTTATAAAAATCAAACAATATGTATATCAAGTTACTACAAAAGCTTTGCCAGTTTTCTTAAGTTGTATCAAATTCCAATTGTGTAAAAGTGGGAACCTCTACATCTACCACTTTAGTCTTTGTATTTTGAAAGATAATTGAAGTCAAGACACTAAATTTGGCACTCTATAAAAAAAAATTCATGACACTAAATTATGATCATATTTCTATTACTCAATATTTGGATCATCTTTTTGCGTCTTCCATTTTGGATCATCTCTCAAAATTGAAACCACCATCTGTATCTGAAATTTACAAGAGAATGATAATGACAATTGTATAGGAATTCCAATATTCTATATGCACAACATCTACTCATACAAAATACAATAGCTGGAAATAGATCTTACTAGTCATTGTCCAAGTAGACGAAGAAATTTGACATACCTGACCTCCAATCCAATGCTTATATTTCACTACTTTGCTTAGCATTGTTTTGCTCAATTGCACTTATACCACGTTTCAAACCAATAAAGATTCTTATTAGCTTCTCAAATTCAACAAACTGCTCTTTAATTATTTTCACGAACGAGGTGAAACAAACAACAAGGGTTATATCCTTTGACGTCTTGTCTTGCACTACAACAAGTCCGTGGTCGAGACGCACAAAGTCATTGGGAATAGAAGTAAATAAATCATTACAAAAAAATTTAGCCCTTCAGAAAGCTGCAAGTTTTGAACCCTCTGAAACGTCCATCTTGAATACAATTAGAAAGAAATTCAAATTTATTATTATTTTTTATTATTATTTGATGAAAGTAGATGATGTGTCACTATTTGTGCCACCTCAGTGCCACATCAAATTTTAATATTTTTTAAATATGTTTTTGTTTATTTTTCTGTACTTGCACTTTGGCGTGTTGAAAAACCAAACTTTAATGGCCCTCCCAAGGCTCAAATTTTTCTTAATGTTTTTTTCAGGTTCTAATGACATTGATCTTCTTATAGCACAAAAGCACCTTTAAGAAAGTTGTTATGCTTTGCAATTGTTTTTCATAGTGCCATGAGCAAAAAAGTAAAAAAAAAAGTTGGGAGGAGTGTAAAAAATTATTGGACATTTTTTACAGAAATCGACACTAATAAAGAGAGGTATCAATAGTACTAACAAAGTCTAAAAAGATGTACCTTTAGCACCTGTTTGTTCAATTTGGAATTCTCAAGTACATTTGGCTTTCCAACAAGCTTTGGAAAATAGGATTTGCTCAACATTATATTTCATAGTTTTGTTAGTTTTTCTGCCAAAAATATGCATTGAATGTATGAAAGTGTATACTAATCAAAGTCGGTAATTGCATATTTCAATTATAAATATGAATCTACAAATCTGAAGAATTTGCTTGTATATAAGCATTTGGCACTTGCATTTTGTATAAGAATTTGGATTCAGAACATGTAAGAGAGTATAGAAGAAGTGCATCTAAGCCCTTTAGAGAAAGAAAGAATAGAAAGGTAAAGGGAGATTAAAATAAAAGGATTGATAGCTTTTATTTAACATCATAGAATTATTGCATTCTTAAGAATGCAATGGAAGACATGCAAGCCTATTGCTTTCATGGAAACAAGCACGACTATATAATTCATTAGAATAGGTCGAAAATAATGTATAGGCTAATTGCATTTTGTTAGTAACTAAACCAATTCAAAGGAAATGACTTGGTTTTCTACAACAGGCAAGCCAATTGCCTACCGATGCATAGAGGCAAGTTATTTTAGAACTGAAGTGCACATGAGGATGATGAAAGAAAAGCCAATAATTGTTTTAGTTGCATATGGTCGTCATGAATAAGGAATACGTAGACCACATAATAGAGCAGTACAAAGAAATGGAAGAGAATTCATTACATAAAGCTAAACACTTTTATGGCTTTCAACTTTCTCTGTTCAAAGGATTCACTTCTTTTGGCTACGTTGTGCTCACCATGACTTTATTAGATGGCCACTACCCTCAGAAAAAGAAGAAGTATCATGGTGTTTTGCAATAACATTTGCTCAACTATCATTAAGAACTACAACATTGTCTGTTCTCCAATAACTTGTTTTATTTGCTTCCACCTTGTTATGCAACCAATTGTGTTTGTTATCATCCTCTTCAAGCTTTATTTGTTTTGCTTTTTTTTTTCTGACAATTATTTTTGTTCTTCAACAAACACTTTACAATCCTCATCAACCCTGTTCACATGAACCTTACTTCTCTCCTCATATCCAAAGTTGGAATTCTCAAAAGAACCCAAGTTATGCAAATTCTCTATAGACTCCAAAAAATCCTATAGTCGGCAACTAAAAAAAATACAAAGCATCTAAAACAAACAAACTTGCCAGAGTAAGTGGCATGCACACAAGAAAAAGCACAAATATAGTAATTGAATATGCAAGGCAAACCACACGTAAATTGTAAGTAATGCACCTTCTGAGAAAAATCGCCAACTGCAACTAAGAAACAACATAGGTAGAGATTGCTTTGACACAGACAGAAACCCCTTTGATGCACACATAAAGAAAAGAGGCACAAACAACAAAGAGGGATGGAACTTGTCAAAAAGTAAAATAAAATTTGTCTTCATCAATAGTTGAGGTTTATACTATCCAAAGAAGGAGCCCCATCCGACCCTTGATGGAAGTTCGAGCCAAGGTTGACACAACGTCCGGACGTCCGGACGCGCACGCCCGGACGTGGACGCTGTGTCCGCAGCGTCCGCTGACATTCGCGGTCCCCGCAGACGCAGCGTCCGCCGGGACCGCCCCGTCCGCCCCATCCGTCCCCCCCGCCCGTCCGCCCCGTCCGCTTTGATGGCCCTATTTCCCCCGACCGCCCTACCCAAACTGCCCCGCGGTCACTCCCTTAATCTTTAAACAATTAAATGTTAAATGAAGTGCAATGGTTCGCAATTTGTCATTAAAACAATGTCTCTTATAAGTTAAAAGATTATAAAGTTTGACCATGAGTCCATGATAGTCTTGAAATTATGAAAAAATTCCAATTCATTTTCAGAAGGCAAACTAAAAAAGTTTGTGACTTCAAATATATATATATACTATTTAAAAAATCGAGATCAACACAAATACAAACATAATCAATATGGGCAAAATGTATTGAATTTAATATAGAATACCATACATTGTGCACATTTGGCTAATTGCACATATAATTTTTTTCATTCCAACTCTATATTTCTAAACTAATTTTTAATGCCTATATAACCTATTCAACTACTACTTCTGTACTACCAATCTAATATAAATGGCGGAAATGTTCATCTGGCATCGGCCAACGATATGTATTAGAAAATCGCGTAATCACATGGGCCAAACTAGTATTTTCATCGTCAGTCTTCCAAGAAATGCGCTTCAAGTAAGCATAAAACACTTTTGCAAAGTCATGAAAGGCAAATTGTGTCGCACTAGGTGTTTTAAGTAGCAAGTTGAAATACGCCTCTGACATGTTGTTTCCATTCATCCGCTGAGCAGTTTTTCGAATGGCATACTCTTCCGACTTACGTAAATACATCGGAATGACTTCCACATCTGCACCTGCTTTATGCAAATGTGCAATACATGGATCCACCCACCATCTCATTTGCAAAGTCTGTTTCATCTCATCTGCTAATATGAATGTGTACAAAGACTTCATTGGCTGAAAAGCTAAGGTGGTCATACCCCAATCGCAAACTTCAATGTACACATGTGACTCATCCTCTGGAAAATGCAACAAGATGTTGTCCGGAGAAAGATCATTGTGCAAATGTCCAGCAAGATGCACTACATACATTATATGCATAAAGGCTTATGTCAGCTCTGTGCGCTTCATCCGATATCGTCCTAAACGGTGAGCTTTTACAACCTCCTCTTTGGTTGGATTCGTATACATCAAACGAATTTAAATGTTGTCTGGATAGTTTTTATCCATATTCAACATTTGTCGAAGAGTTCCACCATTCCACCAATACGCATAACCTTCACACGTCGTTCCGTGCACCGCAGCAAACCGTATCACACCCGCATGTGGAATTCGAACAGCCATTGTTTCGTTTTGATATTCTAACTTTGCAAGATCGGGTCGAGTTTGGTGGTGAATGGATTTCTTTGCCGCAAACTCCCAATAAGGAAGTACTCTTGGACATCCTTCAATACGGACTTTTTGAATCGTTGCATATCCACCTCTCATCGTTCTATCATCAACAGCAATTATGCGTGCTGTATCTGGAAGTGCTATTAGGTGTCGTTTGGTCCTTTCCGCTTCAGCAACTCCATCATTGCTTTTCCACCAAGCAATCGAACCAATTCGATTCTGCCTTTTGGCGAATGGAGCACATCGTCCCCTAAACAAGTCCGCTTTTAAAATCACTTCTTCAAACTGGGCGTCATTGGGTCGATATCCCTTGCCATATTTAACCAAAATGACTTTGGAATTCCACAAAGCGTCATGAACCTTGTTCTCCAAACATTTGGTGAAGTGCGTTTTATGCATTTCGTCATGCCACTTCGCCACATTCAATGCATCCAACAACATCTGTGTCATGTCTACCTTGAATTTACACACGCACTCTTCTTGATATCTGATGTACTTATTGTCTAAAGACAATGTTGTTTCCGATTCATAAAATTGAAAGATGCGCTCAATCATGAATTTTTTGCATTCCTCCGAAGGACTTTGGCGAGCTACCTTCAAGTTTAATGGTCCCTCTCCATGTTTAAGCTTCGCAACCTTCTTCTTCCCCTTTATCATCGTGACAAATGAAACTGATATAGATGAAATTTTCTAATTTAAATGTGAATTCCACGCACAAATGTTAAAAAAATTGGCAACAAGGGGGCCCCAATAAACCACTCTTGCCTTGCCTCGGAAAGGAGCCAATGGAGGATGAACCACCAAGCTCTCCGTTCCACCTTGCATTCACAAGGGGCAAAGCAAAAGTGACAATGCGGACGGCTTGACCACCCCTCTTATAAGGGCGGACGGCCCTAAACCATCCGCCTGATCGGACGGGCCGAGGGTGGCGGACGGATCGGCCGTCCGCCTCCCCGAAATCCTAGAGCCCCATCCACCCGATCGGACAGCCACGGGCGGACAAATCTAGCGTCCGCTCGATCGGACAGTCCAGGGGGGGCGGACGCATCGGTCGTAACGGGGCGGACAGGGCGGACACCAGATCGGACGGACAGAGCAGACGAGTATCGGGGTGGACGGGGCGGACAGGGCGGACGCTGGATCGGATGGACAAGGCGGATGGAGGACGGGGCGGACGGGGCGGACAGGGCGGACGGGGTGGTTTGACTCTGAAGCGCTCCGACGTCCATATTTTGCACGATAAATAGAGGTCTTTATAGCACTGTATAGTCCAACTAACTTTTCAATCATTCAATGTAAAATTTGAAATTAAAAAAAGTAGCCTTCCTTTATGACCAAATTTATGAATTCTTGGTAAATGATATTTTTGTACAAAGATATGAGCTAAAATGTGCAAAAATTCACGAAAGGATTGCGACGTTTAATATATATACCCAAATATTTACGTTGCATTGTGCATAAAGCAATTGTAAGAAGGTAGTTGAATAAAAATTCTACTATTCAATTGAATTAGTTGACGTCTAATCACTTAGTAAACCGCTAAATGTCCAAGTCTTTGCAAGTGTGTTTTGGCTATCGAAAAAGAGCATGGACTTATAGTTATCCCCAATGAAGCAAATTGTTCTTTTTTCAAAATCTAACGGTATAGATGTTTAGCCCCTAAAGTTCTTTTCACTAAAAACACTTCAAAACTGCCATTAGTAGTGCAAATACCAAGTCTTGGAAGAAAAATACTTTTGGGCATATGTAACCATAGGATCTTGTAGTAAATTAGTTGGAAAAGATGTGGAAAAAATTTTAGACAAATCCACCATTTTAGATTGTAAGATATTAGATATTGAATGTTTCATTTAAGGGGGCTACTCAATTATGTCTATTAATGAACAATTGGTAGGCTAACAAACCTAACTTAGCATGTATTTTAATATTTGTTGCAATTGTTTTAGGAATATTATAATATAATATTATTATAATATTCTTATAAATGATATAGTACTAAATCATTTCAAAATCAACAACATTTGAACACAATCTGTCAATCTTGTCTTCCATACTCCTTTAATGATATATATATATATATATATATATATATATATATATACATACATAAAATATATTAGATAAATCAACATGAACAAATCAATGATTATATATTTCATAGATCTATTCTTCATCAATCAAATAAGAGTGCATGTGCAAATATAGATAAAGATGGTTTCTCCATTTGTTCCCAAAAAATAGATAAACAAATAGAGAATGATATGAAGTGAATGTTACTTGGAGAATTGGAGGGAAAGAAATTGAAGTACTCAATTGCATTTTATTAAATTGGAAAATTGCATGTGAATGGCATGAATTAATCTTCATAGATGCTAAACTCATACGAGTTGCATTTCAACATTTATGATTTATACAATTGATTAAATTGAAAGCTCTTGTAATTACATTTTCAAATTTTCGATTCAATCATTCAAATTTGCAAGAGTGATTTATGATAGATTTATAACTTTAAATGTGAAAGCATTCAATGCCTTTATGCGTTTGTTCATCAATATATTAATTTTAAATAAATAATATATATTTTTTATAATATATGCATAAACCATTGCATTAAAAAGAACAAAAACTAAGAGCCAAGCCAAATAGGCTGGTCAAATGAAGAGAACAAGAGAACAAGAGCCCTACGAGAAAGCAAAGGAAAAAAAAGAAAATATCAAAAGGATTCAAAGGAAGGAGCAAGATACATTCTTGCAAGACCGTAGAATACATAATGATTTCAAAATCCAAACACAAATATATTTTCTATTTTAATGAGAGTCAAAAATGAACTACCCTACTCTCAAAGATTGTACAATGTACATGTTATACAAAATGAACATATAATAGAAAGAGTAGAAGACATTGTTTATCATGATTGAAAACTGAAATGATTTTTTCTTTCTATGTAGAATATTTTATGAAATGTAACAATATATTTAATTATCATAGTAATTGGTAGAAATCTTTGTGCAATACATGGAAACATTTCATTCATGTGGAGTTTTTTCATTTATTTAGGATTAAAATTGAAGTATTATAGTCTACGAAGTACAAACCAAAAACAACACCATATACCTAAGTTCAAAAGTTTGCAATTGTTTCGTGAATTCATTTTGAAAACTCAAACGAAGAAATATTTTATAATCAATATCTTGTTCATTTGAATCATTTCAAAATTCGAATTCCGAATTCAATTCCTATTTATAATAGAAATTATGTTTGTCAATTTTTTAGATCTTTAAACAATGAACCCTCTTTTTTTAAATTAATATTTAAAAACATCTAAAATAAGAATATTGGAATTACCCTTCAAAATAAATATAGCATATGTAATCATGTAAAAGTGTATAATGTATTCTATTCAACCAACTCAAGTAACGAATTTTTCTATGTTTTTAAGGAAAAATATAGCCATACATGATTTGAAAGTTAAAACATTGATTCTTTTTCTTTGTTTTCAAATCTAATCAAAATTTCATTAAAAAATATGAAAGACTCAATGTTCATTTGAAGATTGTGATGCACTTTTAATGAGAAATCACAACCTTTCATTAAATATCATGAGGTTGAAATCCATTAAATTGTTATTCTAATTATGTATTGGGGCCTTTTTTTAAAATTTCATTTGCTTACAATGAAAAAGGAATTGATTATTTTTGCAAAACATTTGATTTTCTAATGAACTTTAAAAAAATCCCCACCATCTTCAAATCTTTTCAAAACCTATTTAGAGGGATAATATCAGTAAATAATCCAAACATATTCAACTTAACTACATTCCCCTCATTCGTAAAACAATTTAGGGGAGAAAAGAAAAGATTTAGGATAATTAGGGTATAGGGTTTAGGGTTTACATTTAAAAAAAAAAAATGATAAATCAATTACATTGATCCTCATTTAGCAGTGATTATTAGGCTGTTTTTTTTGGAAATGTTACCGCTCTTTTTGAGTAATATCGGCCTCATAAGATGTTCCAATGGACAGCTGGGCGGATGCCGTCAGCGGTCAGTGTTTAAGTGGGGCGGTCGGTGTGTCCAAAGCGCGGACGGCGTCGAAAGGCGGACAGTGCGGACAGTCCCATCCGACCGCCCCGTCCGCCCCGTCCGACCGCCCGTCCGACCCGTCTGGCCTGTCCGCCCGACCACCCCGTCCGACTGCCCCGTCCGACCGGTCCGTCCGCCCGACCGCCCCGTCCAACCGCCCTGTCCGACCCGTCCGGGCCGTTGCTTGTTTTTGAATGGAAACCCTAAAAATGAACCTTAAATTTTCTGGAGGGGACTATAAATGTTAGAAGAGAAGCTTTTGTATTCACTCTCAAAAAATCGAACGCTAAGATTTCCAAGGACTATAAGCTTCAATTCATTGTGTCTCGTGCTTGGTAATGCATAGTTCGGTGGACGGGGGGGGCTTTGATTTTCAAAGCTTTGTGTGACTAATTTCATTGATATTGTATACATTGTCACATTGTGGATTTCAAATTTAAAACATTCTATTGGTTTCTTTTGAAATTGAGGTAAAACATACACTTGTCAATATGGTGGCCAAACCGACGGGGGATTTTTCTCCTTGGTATAGTGTGCAAGAGGATGGTTAAGTAAAATGTAGGCTTTGCAAAGCAATCATGTCAAGGAGGCTCAGCCGTATATTCAGCCACTTAAGCTATTCTGGGCCTGGAGGTATACGTGATAAAGGGGTGAGCCTTTGCTTACGATTATCAATGGCAGTTCGAGATTTATTTCAACATTGCGAAGGAGTTTTTCCAAAACGCGTTGTAATGGACAATGTGGATGGCAACCCTGGCCCTTCAGATGTCCAAGAATTTTCGGCCGGAAAGGCTGTGTCGCATTCTGACCACGAAGACTCTTGTCCAGCGTCCAAAGAATTGGTATCAATGGTATGTGCCACAACTGAAATGACTTTGAGTACGGAAGCTTCTGGTGAACGTGAAACCCCAAGGGCATCAAGTTCTAGGCCTCAGAGGCAAGGCAGCTTAGTGAATGGGTTTGAAGAAGGTCATAGATGCAAATTACATTCAGTGTGGGCAAATTTTTTTTATTCGGCGAACATACCATTTTCCGTGGCTCGAAATCCAGTTTTAAAGAAGTAGTGAAAAAAACGACTGTGTTCAGTAGGCCATACATTCCTCTCTTATACCACGACCTTTGGTACAAATTGTTGAATGAGGCGAAGACCAACATTCAGACACAATTGAATGCACGGACCGAAGGTAGCATTCGAAAATTTGAAGCAACATTGTCCATTGATGGATGGAGCTCAATGACTAATCGACCTCTCATCAATGCCATGCTTGTATCATCCGCAGGTGAAGAATTTCTTGGATCTGTAGATACAAGTGGTTGTGAAAAAAATGCGGAGTACTTGGCAACTGTGTTGGAAAAGTTCATTGAACAAGTGGGGTCCAAGAATGTCGTGTTAATAACTACGGATAATGCTTCCGTGAATCCGTTCGCATGGGATGTAATATCTGCAAAATATCCTCATATTTTTTACCTAGGGTGCGTGGTACATGCATTGAATTTGTTGTTGAAGGATTGGGCTGCACAAAAATGAATTGCTTCCAAATTGGATAAAGGAGTTCTTGTAGCTAAATTTATCAGAAAGATACATATGCCGCTAGCTCTATTGCGAAAGTATTCGCCAAATCTTGGTCTCTTGATGCCTGGGGATACAAGGTTCGCCTTTTAATTTATCATGATGGAGCGTTTGACAAAATTAAGAGGAGCATTGGAACAAACGGTGGTAGATCCGCAATGGGTTGAGTATGTACATACTCTCAAGAAGAAACATGGAGCCAAAGTCCAACCAAAAGACTTGGCCTTAGCGGTGAAGAAAATTGTTCTTGATGACCATTTTTGGAATCGGTCCATCAATTATGTGGAGATGGTTGAACCAATCATATGTGTACTCCGCGATTTGGATTCTAAATCACCATGCATGGGGAAGGTGTTGCATATCATGAGGAAGTTAGAGAAGCACGTGAACGGATTACAAAGTCCACCATTTTGTTTGCTAGAAGAACTTGCAATTCCATTGGTATAGTCTTTCTATGCCCGAAGAAGAATGGTGGACAATGATCTCCAATCAGCCGCAACTCTTTTGAATCCATACCTTCTTCATGACAAAGAGCTAGTAGATAACGCAGATGCAATGTCAGGATGTAAGAAAGTTTTAGAGAGAATATGTAAACCGGATGAATATGCAGCAGTGGTGAAGGAATTTGTGGCTTTTCGACACAAGGAACCTCCATTCCACAATATATTGAATCCGGGAGATCAAATGTTGTTTGCATATGCTTGGTGAGATTTTGAAGGTGCATGTGGCAAGTTTATAGCTCCATTAGCGAAGAGGATATTAGCTCAACCGGTGTCATCATCTTCATGTGAATGGAATTGGAGCAACTATTCTTTTGTTCACAACAAATCTCGAAATAAATTGAAGCCAGAGAGAGCAGCGGATTTGGTGTACATGTATACCAATTCCAAAGTATTAAACACATCGAAGGAAAAAGATGAAAAAAAATGGTATAATGATAATATGGATCCGATGGAATTAGAGGATTTAGATAGGTCGACGTTAGAAGACGATGATGACGAGGATTTGGAAAGGGCCCTTTCAGCTGTAGATGGCGGGGATGACTTCAATCGTGCGACAGTATAGGGAGATGAAGACGTTATGGAAGGCTTTCCCAATTTGGTGAATGATACGCATGATTATCATCTAAACCGCAAGGATGTCGTTTCCGACAATGCAAACGATGCATATACCTTTTATGAAGATAAGGACAATGTAGGGGTATAGGAGAATCTACCTTCTTTAACTGCATATTGCAATGGAATGGGATTCTTAAATAGTGAAAACATTCTATCGGAAAAGGCAAACGCTATTGCCAAAGAGGTGAAAATCAATGAGAATGCTATTGATGATGATGGGAGAAATGAAGAAGTTCTAATTTCTCAATCTCCATCTATGGCATTAAATGTAGTGCAAGGAAACGACAGAAGAGAAGATGCGGTCATGGAGGTGAACGTTCCAAAAGATGTGGGCAACAATAGTGCTAAGGAGGGGGAACCAAATATTGCGGTACAGAAAAATAATGATTCACTTGGGATGGCAGTCACAAATTCGGCAATTGTGAAGAGTGATAAAGGAAAAGAGCCAATGAAGTCAATTTTTGAAGTACCGAGATCTAGTGCTCTTCCACCAATACCGTTGAAGTCTGTTAGCACACGATTGGTTGGATTAGATGATTCTCAAAGCTTTGGATATGGAAAACGCCTAGTGAACATTTCCAAAGAAATTTCTACAGGCGGTAATCTACAGAAAGTAGCGTCATCACCTACAAGCCTAAGTGATACGGATAGTGATCAGATGCCATTGGCATCTTTGCGTGATCGCATTTTAGGAAAAGAAATGGCGCAAGAACCCATCAAATCAACAAACGACACTCTATTACTTCAAAAGAAAGCCAAAGTGGAGATAACCGTTCATGGACATGTCGACCCTACATCGAGATTGATGGTTCAAGAATCGAGTAAGGTGAAAGCGAAAAGAGAAATGCAACCTTTTGCTATCTCTCCAGTGAAGAATAGGACCCCTCTTGATGAAAATGTTGCTACTTTGTCAAATAGAAAGAAAAGAAAGGTTCCTATTCAAAAAGCCTTTAATCGTTCTGTCAAAGTAAAAAAAGAAAAATTAAATTCGAAAGAAGGGAGTAAACCTACTTCGAGAGAAGACTTGAAAGAGACAACGATACTTAATTCCAACAATGAAGATGACTCCGACAATGAAGATGACTCCGATAATGAAGATTTTGAACGGAGAGCTGCAGGAGAGAGTAATGGGGCTGAGGTTAAAGGAGATGTGGATTGGCGTCCATAGGAATTATAGAGATGTGAATTTAGATGTTTGATTGTTTAGTTGCTCATGATATATGGAGCTCATGTTGACAAATGACAATGATTTCTTCAATCATTTTATTATAAAATTGTTTATTTATTGATGATATACATTTCGCTGGATTTTTAAGTGATTTTGTTTCTAAATCAAAATGAAATTCAACAAAAAAAATTAAAAGTATATTTCATATTTTAGCTTTTACATAAATAGTGATATACAACTCTATTGAATCGCAATTGCAATATAAGAAAAATCCAAATCCAAATGATTTCACTCTCAATCTTTCATTGGTGAAAACAATCAAAACAAAAAACCCAAAACAGGTTTTCTAAGCCGCCCTGTTCGTCCGCCCCGCTCGGCCGCCTTTCGACGACGGGAGGGATGCTGCGTCCGCTAGCGTTTGTGCGTCCGGAAAACGGACGCTATTTTGGGGCAGACGTAGAGATTCGTCAACCCTGGTTCGAGCCACCAAAAACCTTGTCCTAATTGCGTATCGGAGGCGAGAGGGTTTAGTGCCCAAACCATGCAACCAAAGGTCACACATAGGATGAGTTGTAGTTCCATCCAATCCCAAGTATAAACACCTTCAGCTAGATTTGGAGAAATTAAGTAATCGTATTGGTTCAAACTTAGAGAGTTCCGGATAGCCCTCAAACCGGCCTTATATATAAATTGGTCCTAAGAATGAAGCACTTAATTTTATTTGTAAGCTAGGGCTCTTCTTCATCGGACACTAGATAGAAGCTATTGCTTTCTTTCGTGAAGTAGAATCATTTGTCATCAATATGAACATGATCAAATGAACCCTTAAATGTTAGAAACTCTATGTTTAGGAATGATGGTTCAATCATTGATAGTGCATATTGGAGCTAAGATTTCTTATTTGCTTAAGTGAATGATAGTTTCAACACACTTGAATGATGGTATAACCTTCCTTTTTAAATGCAACAATGTAGTATTGACATGGAGACATTCATAGCAAATTCCAAAGGTGGAATGTTCTTACACTGCCACAACAAAATATCTTTGATATTTGCTATGTTGATATCTTTCTTCATTCGTCTCAAATATCCTTAAATACAAGATGAAACATCAATACAGTCAATGCCATTTGAAATAGATGCTTGACCCCTTGCCTAGACATTGTTGATTGTTTGAGTGTTGAAACCAAATTGATGTGTAACAATTGTAATGGATCCTTTCTTTGAGGTTCCATTATTACTTTAACCTAGTAAAAATTTATAACATAATCAACATTGTAATTCAATCATATTTTCCTTAGACCAACAAAGGAAGTTTGAGTTGTAGTTTGCCCTCCATACTTGCAAGAGAATGAAATGACCTTAATAATGAAGCCTTGCTTTTATGTTCAACACGTGAATTACAAAAGAGTACTCAAACAAAGACAACTTAGGAGGTAAAAAAAGATTAACATTTCTTTTAAAGTTGTTTATGCTTTAGCAATCAATAAAAATCACATCAATCATGTCTATTGTACTAATATAGCTATCCAAATTGAAATATGATTATATAGAGTATCCAAAATAATATATGATACAATGTTTGTCTATAGAAAGAAAAAAAATTGTAAACCATGTCATTCCACATTTCCAATGGCAACTATTGCATCTCCAAAATCAATATTGAGAAACAATTTTAAAACAATTACCAAAATAAACTTTGACCCTTTCTAACTTTTGCATATGGCACCCAAATGTCATATATTTTGGTGCATTGGAACCCCTTTCACTCACCAAGAATAATAAATTTAGGGATTGACAAAATTGCTACAAAGAATAAAAAAATTTAGGAGATTGACAATTTGAAATCACAACTAGTTGAACATTGAAATGTTGATTATTGAAACTCTAAAGTGACTTCTCTTCCACGCCTACAATACCCTCAATAACAACACCAAAATATATACTACATGGTAATTCATTTGGGAAGTCTTGAAGTTTGAATCCAAGTTTTTGAAACCACACATTCTAAATATTACTCCATATGTAGTATATACAAATTAGAGAGTTGCAAGTTTTGCCCACATTAGGAGATTTCTGGGGGTTTGGTAGGGCTGTTTGAAGCTAGTGTGCCGTGAATTGCCCCCCCTCCTATAGTTCTGGAAAATAGGTGTTTCCGAAAATAAATTTTTTGAAATAATCTTGAAATGAAGAAAAAGTTGAAAAAAATATCATTTTTTTCAAAAGAAATTATTTTTTTTGGACATGGTAGTTGTTGTACCACATCAACAAGCTACCGCATCCCTCTGCAAGGCAGTTCCTGTAATTTAGGACCTTATAGCCCTCCCAAGGGTGGAAAACTCCTCTAATGAAAGAAAGTAAAGGAAGAATGACAAACCTTTAAAGGTGAAAGCTTGTGTATGCTAGCTCTTGATCTGCTTGAACATCATGCAATTCAGAGTTGTTTCAATTAGTAAGAGAATGAGTATACTTGCACATACTTGCCAATTCATGAAAGAAAAGGTGGAGTTGTGAAGATGATGGTTGGCACACACCAACACTAAATTTCCTATACCACCACCACAATTGGGTTGCGAAATGTTGAATGCATGCTTTGATATGTTGTTGAAATTTTTTGTTGTCTTTAAATTGTATTCGTTTCATGTGTTGAAACCATGTTAATTCCACCTAGCAAAGCTACCAGTTCAACTTTTGTAATGGCAATGATTGGAATTGAGATACACAAATCTTGCTTTAGATAGAGGATTCAATTTTAGCAATTGACAAAGTGTGATACTAATGCCAAAATGTTCATTATAGCGAAATGTGGAGAAGAAATTCTTGCTCAAATTGCACTCACCTTAACATCAAAGTGCTCAAGCAACACAATGTTGGCTAATAGTAGTCTCTTTGCTATCTATTTTCAAAGTAGGCGAGTTGTTTTGGAGTAGGTGCGAAATGACTTATACGTGTATTGTAAATTCTTGCAATGATTATTTTTAGCTACCTTGTGACATTGACTAAAATATACCATGGACATCACTAGTACGGGAACTACAACTCACACCACAAAAAGGCAAAAGGTTACAACAGATAGTGCGAAAACTATAGAATTCATTAGCAAGCAATGCTCTTCCAAGATGGTCCCCAAAATTCATATCTCAAATTTCCACAACACATTTCAAAAGTTCAAACTTAGAAGATGATAAGAGAGCATTGCACTTTATTTAGACTTAAAAAAAAAATTAAAAATTATTGATTTTTGACCTTGATTTGGAATATTTTGTCAAATAGGAAGATAATTTTAGGACGAAAGGAGTACTACTTGTTAAATTTTCAATTTTCGTGATTTTTTCTCTTATTGTACATGCATAATTCATTTATATGAATTGTTTGATTTATGATTTCCATATACTTATTCTTTATGTAGGTTGTATTGAATATTAATTAAGGTATACATGTTGTACTAATCAACCTTTAAACCACATATAATTTTTTTAAATTACAATAGGAATATCTTTAAATACCTCAAATTTGAATTTTAAGCTACCACAGGGTGTAGGCAAATGGACAAAAAGTAGACGTAGAAAAAATATCTATTGTGAATTAATAGCTAAATAGATCCCCAAATCAAAAGTTTTGACACACGTGTATATGGATTTTAAGGTATAGTGTAGCATCTAGGATCTACAATTTATCATACTTTAGATTATAGAATGTTTTAGTATTTTTATGAGTCCAAAATGACAATTTTCACTTCAAAATTTTGACATTGTAGTCTGCTATTAAGGTTGCAAGAATTGCATAAGGAATTCTAAAAAAAATGAATTTATTGTTGTCCACATATATGTTAAAAAGGCTTTTGAAAAGGCTCTACTATGCAAGCATTTATAGAAATCCCAAAGTACACTTCTATAGATTATTTGGTAAAATCTTATTTCTATCAAATTGTTAAAAATGATTTATTTTTGTTCGTTTTAAAAAAAAATTGCATTATTTTCTAGCAATTTAAGCAAAA
Source organism: Pseudoscleropodium purum (assembly GCA_963969395.1). NCBI lineage: Eukaryota > Viridiplantae > Streptophyta > Bryopsida > Hypnales > Brachytheciaceae > Pseudoscleropodium > Pseudoscleropodium purum. Next base: position 34,216,211 of record OZ017795.1, read on the forward strand.
TAACAATAAAATGACATTGACTTTTTTGGTGCGCAACTTTAGGAGTAAATTTATTAAGTTTCAAAGTTTAGAAATATGTTATTTATAATATTTATCTAATTATTCTTATTTTATGTTTTGAATTTTTTTACCAAAAGCTCTAGTAATCCTTGTATTGCCTTCCAAATGCCATATAATTAGTAGGTGTTTCTTGCTTTCACCCTTAATTTAGGCAATAGTGATGAAGGAAAAGACATTGAAAAGATGACGATACTAGCTATGGTGTGCTTCTAATCATAAATTTAATTAGAATTTTTAATCAACCTCTACTTAATCAATTTGAATTCAACTTTTGGGGGAATGAGAGCAAGGCATAATTGCTTACAATCTAATCACATTGGTTTGTCTTCTTCATAAGTAGAGATTGAACTCCCACCCTTACAAAGAAGAGAATCAAATAAAATAGTCTACTCTAAAAGCAACCATTTAAGGGCTAGACTATCTTTTTTATGGGCTTCCATGGACTAAATTATTTTTAGCTCATTTTATAGAATTGGTTTGTAATACAAGTAGTTTGCAACATAGGTGGTTTCATATTTTTCCAAGCATTATTGAATTACTTATGAATTTTCAAATATTTTTGTCCTAGGCACCTATTTCTGACAATAGGTCTTACAAAATGCACACATGCAAACTATAAAGAGAGATGAAAAAACCAAGAAGAAGCATGATAAATTACAATAAATAACAAACAAGAGCCCTAAATGCAATCATGCTTGTGTCAAATGAATTTTACAAATTTTGTATTTAGAATAAAGTAATTGGTTTGCTAACTTCCAATTTAAATTTATAAATGTTAACTTATCACTACTTTTAAAATTGGATCCAACCTCATGTTTTAATCATTCATACTTAAACCTTAAAGCAATATGTGATAGACTTTAATGCACTCATATTTTACCCTCAATCCATTTATTGTTTGACATATATTGATTTTGAGACCATCTCGTGATATTTTCAATCTAATTATAGAGGCGATTCAAAGAGATGTGTGCTTTTAAAGCAAAATGTTTTACAACGTATGCAATGTATTGTTGCCATGACTAATAGCATGTCATTTGTAATTGGTAGAAGGAAAGTCTAATCCATTCTTGTGTATTTGAATGCCATAAAAATTATATTGTACGCCCTCCCTCCCTAAAGACTTTCCATGGTATCAAAAGCACCTCCAATAGTCATGGAGATCTCAATTGCCATCATAAGCAAACTACTAATATAAATGAGAAATGTAAATATAAATATAGATAACCATTTTAGTATGTACTAGTGTACCTTATATCGCTGCTAGAATCAAACTAGAGGTAAAAGTAATTTAAAAAAATTAATTAATTCAAAAATAATTCAAAAATTCATAACTTTCACATTGTAGGTCTAGATGCCACAAAATAAAATTTGTGCACCCCTCCTCAAAGAGAGCTTTCTTACAGTACTATGAATACCACCAAGATGACACACTGTTCTAAAGATCCCAATGTAACAAATGAAATACACAAATAGGCTAATTTAATGTATAGACTAATATACTTTGTACAAATTTAATGTATTGACTAGTACACCTTGTGCAATTACCACAACCAAAATAAAGTATTTTTTTAATTTTTAATTCATAAATAAAAGCCTTGAAATTCAATAACCTTCGTATTATAGGTCCAAAGTGTCACGAAGCAAATCCCATGCACTCCTCTCAAAGAACTTAACCAAAAATGTGACCAGGGGACACAAAGTTTCGAAGATCTCACCATAACAAATAAAACAAAACAAACAACCTAATTTAAGGTATAGAAGATAGATAAATGAAATAGATATTTGCTAGCCAATTGAAAATATGATGTATTGTAATTTTCATGAAGTGATATTAAATTCTTTACTTGGAGCACTTTGACTTTCTTTGGTTCAAGCACACTTACTGTAGGAGATGCAGTAAAATTAAATTGGGGGTCGAATTCGTGTGGAATCTGCCCCATGACTCCGCCAATTAAAAAAAGTAGAAAATATTAGCAATCCTTCATGTCCGACGTGACCTATACTATCTTGCGGCGGCCCCTCTAATTGGCGGGTTCTCCGAGTACCCGGACGTTTGGAAATTGGTTCCCTTCCCTCATAACCCCCTGTTTCCCTCCCCCTCCTCTCCTTGTAGTAGCGTTGTCCCGTCCTTCTTGCTGCAGTTCGAGGTTTCCCGGGGAGACCCGCCCTGCGTTTCTCTCTCTTTTCCAGTGCTCCCTTCCTTCTCTCGAGCTTCGTGCACTTTCATCAAGATGGGAGAAGAATTCCGGTGCTTCGTGGGCGGCTTAGCCTGGGCCACGAGCGATGGCCGCTTGGAAGACGCCTTCCGCCCGTTCGGCGAGGTCGTGCAGAGCAAGGTCGTCACCGACCGCGACACCGGCCGGTCTCGCGGCTTCGGCTTCGTCACGTTCGCGGATGAGGCCGCCATGAACGAGGCGATCAAGGAGATGAACGGCAAGGAGCTGGACGGTCGCAACATCACCGTGAACCAGGCGCAGTCTCGTGGAGGAGGCGGCGGGGGTGGCGGCGGGGGGTACCGCAGCGGAAGTGGAGGTGGCGGTGGCTACGGCGGCGGCGGAGGTTATGGTGGAGGTGGTGGCTATGGAGGTGGAGGTGGTCGTTCGTATGATCGCGAGAGCGGGGGTGGGGGTGGTTACGGCGGCCGTGGCGGAGGTGGCTATGGAGGGGGTGGCTACGGAGGAGGCGGTCGTGGAGGCTCCGGCTCGGGCAGCTGGAGGAACGACCGTCAGAGCGAGTACTGATGAAGCCGCTGAAGGTGGTTGAGCCTCTGGTGGTTTGGGATGCACGCCGGGACTCGGGCGGAAGGTGCGCGTGGCCGGAAGCCTGGGTGTCGGGTTTGGTGAAACGATGTACTACAAGGGGGTTGCTGAAGGGGAAGACACTGAAGGGATGATGATACTGTTCGGGCCGGGAGAGATGCAACTGTTCACTGAAAAAAAGCCACTCGAGATTTGACCGTTTATTGGAGCTGCCTGAGGGAGGAGTCTTCTTCTGTTTAGAGGAGGACCCGCCTGGAGGCCGCGACAGTGGCGCCGCTTTATTGCTGTTCTTTGTTACCGTTTCTTGTTCTTGTTTTGATTGAATGTGCTCTTCTGCAGTACAGAGCAGGGCTCGTCCTTCACTGTTCCTGAAGTAGGATAACCACCCGTGGTACTCTGATACTCTCTTTTGTATGGAGCTTAATATGTGTTTGGCTCTCATGGTCTGGTCGCATGGTTGTTCGTGTGCGTGCTATCGTGGTCTTTATGTGCCGCGGTTAGTGTCGCTCCGAACCCCAGTGTGGGCTCTCGGTACTGAGTTCTCTGAAACGTGTTTCTTGGATACTTGGATTTTGTAAACCTGAATAAAAAGTTGACTATGATGCGCCGCAAGCTGCTTGTCGTTCTATTTCCAGTTCTCAATGCCTGTCTTCGCTTAGATCACATAATCAGTTTTACTCTTTTGTCCTATCTGAATACATCTTGATGACATGGTAGCTGAACCTTCATCATGCGTTTTGCATCCGTTATTTTACTCATTTTTCTTGTAACAGACCTTACCGGATATTCGTCTTATCTGCGTGTGACTCATAACGAACTCATTCGAAATGCTCACGCAAGGTACCTCCTTTGTCCGAGAGCTTTTTGGTCTTTGACATGATGTAAAAACCCAAGTGTAAAGTAGCAAAACAGAATCAAATGGTGCTGGTTCCCGATCAATTTTCCTTCTCGAAGGTAAGGTTCCGTGGTATATGTTCTATCTGCTGCATGCATCGGCCGAAAGTTCAGCAAACCTTTGACCATCGTCAATCGGAGAGATCAATAATCTGGGGAGTCACAATCCCAGTTCATTCAGTAAGTGCGCAGTTTTATCCTCAGTTCGCGTGTATCATGTGTACATTTACCTGAAATGTGTGTTGTATACGAGCTTGTTTGCGGTGATCTTGGCTGTTTGGGTATTACAGTGTGGAGCTCCCGTATCTTTTTCACGTAATGTAGTGTGCGTTACTTGGATTTCAATGTGGGTATTCGTCTGCGACGAACAACGTGGTTACTGAAGTGGAATTATACATCAAATTTCATAGGGTTGGGTATGATGTTGGATTACTGAATACTGTTGAACCCTGAAACGCTAGGATAGCTGAAAATCGGCCTTTCCAGTATATGACAAAATGTACCCCTGCTATACAAGACAAAATTTCGTTTTTTCATCCAATTTATTTTCATTCTTGGAGATAGTGTTGAGCACAGTATTCGAGTACTAAATGAGGGTGCATTTATTGTTTTCTGATTCTCTTGGGAACAGTGGAAGCCAGATCCGCGGCAGCCGCTTTCGATGAAGGACGGTTTGTAGTTGCTATGAGCCCGGTCGATGGTCCGGGAGAACTGCCATTCTCTGTTTGCCGGTGCCTTGCCGGTTGGAGAGTGAAAATGGAGGAACCAAATGTAGAAATTTTTTTTTGTTAGGATTGGCTAGCAATTGGTGTTAAAAATAAATAAATAAAAGTGAATATGTAGCCACCATTTTCTAAAACTATCAGAATTTAATCCCTTGCCATTTTGAATTCAAGGTGAGTGATGCTTTAACTCCTAAATGATATTTTAATCCCTGAATGCCCAAGGCCTGTTTTAAGTTTTAAGTTTTTAGGAATTTGTTTTAAATGAAATAAAAAGCCAACATTTTGATAAGTTGAATCAATTTTTTAAAAATTGTCACTGTATTTATTCAAATTAGATATGTTAGAGATCACATAGGAAAAGAAAACACAACAATTCCACTTAAGGATATGAAAGATTATAATGCTTGATCATGAGGGCATTAAAACTATAAAAGTGATGTAAAGTCTTTCAATTCTCTTTTCACAATTCAAATATAAAAAATTGGTGACCAAAAAAATTGCTTGAATAAGCTCTATAGCATAACCAATAAGTTCTAGAAAACGAACGACAATTTTTGCACATTACTAAAGGACTATGAATCAAAATGCAAGTAGTTCCATAATTTTTGGACACATTGTGAATTAGTTACAAATTTTCAAAGATACAAGGTGTAGGGTGCTAAGTGTCCTATAGGTGATGTCAAAATGTATTTGATGCATATGAAAAAATGACACTAGAGATAAGTTAAAACAACAAAAAGTATATCCAAAACCGACCACTTGTAAGGTTGCCACCTCTTTAGTACTAATAATAGAGTTGCTCACTACTCAAAATTCACCTTACATTTGTCCTTGTCATATGCACCATTTTGGATACCCTTCCTATTTAATTTTCCTTCAAAAATAGGTGTTGATTTTAAAGAGTGGTCTATTTCAGATGTAGTTATAGTTATTGTAGGACTGGCCATTGAGGTGGGGATTGCTTGAAGGCTGTTTGTAGCTGTCAAACCTTGCTCCACTATCCGTGTACCCAATGTAATGAAATTTAGAGTCTAGTTTCAACTAGCATGTCTTTGAAAGATAATTGTAGTCTTTACAAATTTAAAGTTGAAAGAAAGTGGCCAATGAGAATTTGATACTACAAGACATGATCTAGGATATCTAGGATATCTAATAAAAAGATGCAACTAATGCCTTTGGAAAAAACATTTGACTTCTTCTATAGTCTTTTTCATTTCTGAATTATTTTAGCAATAGTAAGCATTTGCAAGGATAGCATCAAATTTGCATAGCATGGCAATAGAAAATAAAACAACCACAAACATTCAAGATCTCATTGGAGAGCAAGAAATCATTAAAGAAGAGAAAAGAGGAGTTGCAAACAGAGAGAGTTTGGAGTAAGAAGACATAAAAATCTAAAATCATGAATTCAATTGATTGCTTACCCAAGAGTTGCGATGCATTGTGAGTTGCTAAAGAGGCGAAAGAAGAGAGGATACAATACAAAGATATAAGGATTGTACTAGATCCAAGACAATAAAGGAGAGGGACAATATAGATAGAAAGACAACAATAAAGAGAGGTGAAAAGTTATAGAATCAAGGGTGCAACTCTCTACAAGATGTGGCATACATCAACATCCAAAGGGGAGTTCATTTTCAAGCAAAATTGAAGATTTGTGGCTAAAAGAGTTGGTGGGTTTTTTTTATTGGGGGGATTTCTTTTCTTTTGTATATTTTTCCCTTTTCAAAAGATAGTATCATGGTTTCAATATATGAAAAAGATTAAGCAACTACTTGTTGAGCTCACAAATTTCTAATGGTAACCATTGGAGAGTTAAATAAATTTGTTGCATTGACAAATTGAGAAACATAGAAACTATAAGAGACATTGAACATCCAAGACTCTACAAATAAGGCAAGCAAGTAGTAATGGATATACAAAATTTGTCATAAGATGGGATAAGTTATACAAATTAAGCATCTTGTCACTTTGGGATCAAGTTAAACCTAATAAAATACAAACGACAACCTCATGTTTGATGCTTGTGAATTGCTACAAGAGTTAATTAAAGATATGAACAAAATATATCTTATATTAGAAAGCAAATGAATTACACTATGATAATGAAGAATGTATAGAATGAAGAACATATAATAAGAAGTAACATCACAATGGAAATGCTCAATTGGTTGAGTGACAAAGTTAGACAAGACATCTCTTTCCAACACCCATCCAAGCACATGGTCCATACATTGTGACAATATTTAAACCAATGGTTACATGATGCTAGAGAATTTATACCAATTTGAACATGAATAAAAGTTGTTATTGTTGTTTCAAAAGAACTCAGTAGGATGAACAATCAATTGGCTCTAAACTAGTAGTTACCTTTAAAGGTTTGAGAAGCCCAATTTGGATTGCAACATGGGCTTGTTTGTGTATTTAATGCATAAGGTGTATGAATTAAAGAATACAAGAATTACAAAAGTTTGTATTCATGCCAAGATTAGATGAGCCAAAACTAATGATACATGACACTTCCAATTTTAGATCATTATTGTACTTCCAACATATTTGAGAAGTTGCAAAATAGTCACATATTCTATATGTATGGTGTCATATTTGAACATGATAAGGTTTAGATATTAAAATGACCCCCTCATGAAAAATGCCAATTGTTGAATTTTCAATCTAATGTTGTATGTCTTGTCATACTTGTGTATATCTTTCATATTTGAAGAGTAAAGTACAAGCCTAAATATACAATGAGATATGGTCCTCACCTTGCTTTTAAGCATTAAAGAAAATAACTAAACTCAATACTGAAACTAGATTGTTCCTCATTATTTTCTCAACATTTTACCTTCATAAATATTTATTGTTACTACAAAAGGATGCAATAATTTTCATCGACCTAAAACTATGTGTAGTATAGGTTGGTGCATTGGTTTAGGGCCAAGTTTTTTTGTGAAGCATTTAAATGCCTGAAAGCACCAAAAAATAATTAGGGAGTATCAAGCCTATAGGAAAAATTTGAAGAAAAATTGGATGATCATGCCAAATTGTTTCAATTTTTGAAGATAATTTAGATGGAATTGTCAATTTTAAATGAAACTCACCTAAATATGTAGATGAAAAATAGTTCTATTCTGGATATAAAGAAATACAAAAAATATTTTTTTATATCATTTTTTTATATATTGACACTTCAACACTTCTTCCAAAATAAAAAAATAACCCTATTCAGGGTTGATGTAGAGAGTTGTATGCACTTCTATATGAACAAGGAGTGAGTATAGTAGATGGCTCTAATTCGGACCCTCTTCTTCAAACCGTCCCATAGGTAGCTTCAAAAGCAATAGTCAATGGATGTGAGTTGGAATGCTTATAAAGTCAAAGCATTAATGAGAATCGTTCATTCTTTTTTAATGGATGGAATAAGAGTTGGAGAGAATCCATTTCAAAGCCAAGGTGTGTCCACATAATTTTTTTTAAATGGGAATTGATTGTCCAATTGCCATCTTACACATATTAAAAGAATGTAGAATTCATGTAAATTTAATAAGGGTCACATCTAGGAACCTTGTTCATTACTTTTTGAATGTGTTGCTCCTTGTTTTTGGTTTAGCCATATCTTTTTCAGACTGTGCGTGTGTGGGTTTTGCAAGGTCAGGATCACAAATATGTACCTATTGTAGAATTCTTTAAAAATTCATAAGTAATTCATAAATGCTCCAAAATATATAAAACCACTTATATTTTATTTCATCAATTTTCCTTTGAGTGAAAATTAAGGGAAAATAATTTTGGACATCTGAAATCCATCTTAAAGCCCGACCAGCCCTTAGAGTGACAGTTTATGAGCACACTACCTTAACATACATTTTGGGCTAAGGCAACCTAATTTCACTATACTGTGTAGTGAACTTCATCCATGAGCTCATATGCAACCATGATTTTCATCAACATGAACTCATCATGTGCCTGTTGTAACTTATAACCCTTTCGATTTAATTTTAATTTAATTTTCTATGTCACATTCAAGTGTGCAACACATCCCATCAAAATGAAAGGGAACAGTACAGTAATTAATACATAGCCATATGTCTGCCCAGTGAGAAAAACACCATTCTTGACCAGATACATTAATATGGGGGTGATAATCCATGTCTTGTTCAGACTTATAATTTTTCATAGTTTGGGGAGAATTGATTACATAGATTCAAAGATTCAAAATATATGGGATAATAGAGTTCATCATGAAGCAAACCTTAATTTGTAGAAGGGGTGTCAAAGGAAGATTTAAGGAAGAATAATAAAAAAACATCACCAAACTCCATGAGATTAAGTTTGGGAGTTTCAAGGATTTTCATCTTGTATTATTCTCAAACTCATGTTCTTGATCCCTAAAATCCTAAATTATACTAAACCCTAAATCCTTTAGGGTTAACTCTAATATATCCATATTTATGTATCAAAACCATTTTATTAACTCAAATAAAGTATTTTACAACAATCACAACAATTTGCTACATGTCATTTTGTTTAAATAGATTTGAATTATTCTTTTGATAAAATCTATAAAATCTTATTTCTATGTATCATTATAACATTATTCAACAACAATAATAGGGTATCTTTGGAGTTTATATAGAGAATATTTACTTGTGTATCCTTCTTTACAAATGCTTGTTTGACACGTTCTTTGATTGTAAAATGTTGGTTCTTCTTCCCCATGCCTTAGAAAACTACAACATATTTTGTCATTATGGGTTCTTACAGTTTTCCGAGAACAAAACTTCTATGAAAAATGAGAAGGTGTAGCTAGTGAAAAGAGGAGCCAATAGAAAGCCCTTCTCCATGAAGAAAGGTTGACTTCCACTTTTAGAATGTGAAGAATGAGAACAGATACAACTTGTTAATTTTCTCTATAGCTTCTCAATTTTTGTATTTTTTCAACTTTTGTGCCCATTCTTCACCTCCAAATGAAAAGAAAAAAACTTTCAATATTTAGAGAATGGGCCTTCTACAATTTAAGGACAAAGTGCCACATCCTCTTTTTTTGAAGATTAAGAATGGGAAGAAGATGGTGTGACAACCTCTATTATTCTACCATTGTAGAAAGCCTTCCTAAGTAAAGTTTCATATTCCTAATCTATGTTTTAAAAAATTATTTTAAATTTAGGGTGCTCTAAAAGTGACCTTGCTCTAAAAATGACCACTAACACAAAGGTGCAATTTTTTTTCTTCAATGTACCACTAGTGTACATTTGAAGAGGTGGTCACTTTTAATGACCATTACGTTTCAACTTCAAAAATTTGTAAATAATTCCACCAAGGTCCAAAAAATATAAAACGACTTGGGTTTAATGCCATTCCATCTTCTTTATACAAAAATGCATTGAAAAATTGTTCTAGGGAGTTTCACTTCTCCCCAAATGCAATTAGCACTTTAAAAGATTGCTTTAAGAACATACTACATTATTGGAATTCTTTGAGGCTAGAGATGTATATCCGAATCACCATAGGCAGCCTCCATGCAAACTAAGAGCATCTCCACCCATCCTCGCAACAAGGGACACACGAAATGGTGGGTATCATGTTTTAGGGAGCCAAGGAGTTACCGTTCCCCTACCAACAACCTCCACATTGTGCCAAATGAGGTGCCAAACACGTTGGAGAACTAGCACCTCAATATTCATAATCCTAAATTCAAGGCACCCTATCTCTTTTTTAGAAGAAAGGTTGGCTTAGATTCAAACTAGTCATTCCTCAATGTCCATTCCTCCATCTAACACAAGTCTCAACATTTTTCTTTCTCTCATACGCTAACGCAAGTCAAATGATCCACACATTACAACTTAAAGTATCATGATAGATTTTTGTTGTAGCTTGCGTTGACAAGTTCAAAAATCTCAAATCAATAGAACACAAAAAGAATTGAAGCCCAAACATGCCAAACCATTTGACAAGGCAATATTAATGGCATGCCATGGTGGAGATGCTCCACTCTAAGTGCCTCCTTACATGCTCCCTTGGTGGGTAGAGAGCTACATGAGAAAAATACCAATTCCACTTTTATGTGGACCTAGTGGGTGGAAAAGGGATACGATTAGGAGTCAACACGTATTAGATTCTCTCATGATCCACTAGGCTCCTCTAGTCTTCACCAATGAAGTTGTTCACTGATATCAATTGAAAATAGAGCTTCTCCTTTTCCGTTGTCCACCCCAGCAAGACAATCGGTGGAGACAATTTTGTCTTCTTGCTTGTTTTAGGTTCAAGTTTGCCCACCAAGCGAGCATATAAGCCCACCCTAAGTAGACATTTAGTTCCGCCCAGACTACTGTACCAATCCAAAAAAAAACAGTGAATGGACAAGGAGCACAACACTGATAAGTTAACAACCTGTGGAGGTTCCACTGTGGGTCGGTCTAGTAGAAGTGCGATGCCCTTTGGATATTCGCCACGTCATGCTTTGCTTCTACAGATGATTACACATTCTTTGAGAAGTGCAGATGGAAAGACAAACGGAATGGATCTTTGGGCCGTCCAATATCACCCACCCACCACCGTGGGTCGACCATTTGCCTTATTAGTTGTCTTTGTTTTGGAGGTCCCTCACTGTACGTCAACTTGTCAAGGTGCTGACAAATCTGGGCTCTGAAAATAACTTAACTTCCGGAGTGGACCACCAGCTGATTATCCCATACTCCAGCCAACTGAATGTTTGGGGAGAACCGCCACTTAGCCATAGTTTGTTGTTGGCCGGTGGAAAAATCTATTGAAAAGTTTTTATTTGGAGGGTGCAAAGTAAAGGGGGGGGGGGGAATGGACTGGGTACTTCAAAAAATGATGGAACATGGGAATTAAAGGAAAACAGCTGAGGTAAAACTCCAAAAAATATTGTGAACACCAACTCAAACCCAAACTGTATTCATTCATGTTGGGCCAAAATGAGGTCATTCATCTAAACTTTGGGGCACTCTTGCTGAGACCGACAGAAACATTTGGGCTTCTTCATCAGAGGGACAGAGTTTTTTTGCAAACTGTACAGAAAGTTTATTAGTGACAAAACAAGTGTTGCACTTACTGCAGATTTTGATTCAATCCCATCTTATTGCAATGAGTTTTGTTGGGGTGCATTCATGTGTTCAGGATACAGAGTACTAGGGTCTTCGTGTATTATATGTGCCAAACCTTGTTCTTCTTTAACTCGTAAAGGTTTACGACTACCAGTACGATTTACGCAACAATACTCTGAAACTGTCAAATTTTTTTGCATTTTACACATTCATCTTTATTTCAATCTGGAATAAACATCTAACAAAGCTTGAAACGTCATTATTTTGTACTATCTTTCACAAGAATAAAGAAAACTGAGTGATACTAACTTTGTAGGCTCACTACTGTATGCAAATTTTGCACTGTCACAAATAGGATAAAAATCCTTGTAAGGTAGAAGTACCTATTTCAGACAGACCCCCTATAATTGCGTCATAGACTAACCTATTGTGGACAATAACTGGATGTAGTGGTCATTGAGAAATATTTGTGGTTTGTACTTTCTCATCCACTCATCTCTCTTTTTTCTTGGACAAGGGAGAAATGCCAAAGTTGACCACAATAGGTGAGTCTATGAAATTGGAATGGGTCTAGGTGCAAAATTCACTTTTAAATTCAATAAAATATTCATTTTTGGTGAAATTTTTTTGGTTGTTTTGGCATTCTTCCACAACCTTATTTTTGCACACATTGAATTCCATTCCCCGTGAATCTCCCACATCATCTAGTCTGAAAAGCTTAAATTATATGAAATAGGTACTTCTACCTTACATAAGATATAAGGTCAGATTTTCATACGTTCTTGTTGGCAAGTGAAAAAGAGGTTCCAACACACTAGAGAACGTGGCATTTGGATACTATATATGCAAAAGTTATTAAGGAACAAAGTTTAGTTCTGATAGCGTTTCTTCCACACACCTAGGTACAAAACTGACTTCAGAGATGTACACCTAGTATAAATGGCAGTTTAAGGTCAGTGGCACATTTAGGTGTACCTACCTCACTACTGTAAGAGTGAGAAGGTGTGGACGAGAATTGCACTGCCCTGCAAGCATGTTTCCGCCCCCCATCCCCCATTCCCCATTTTTTTTTTTTTTAAACTTTTTACTGAGTTAAGTTATTGCCACAAGTTGCCGATGTCAAGTCAGCTGAGCGCACTGCAACATTAGCCACTGGTCCCCAGTACCAGTCTGCCCCTGCGTGCCTTGTATATATCTCTGTCACCCCACCCAGTGCGCCTGTCCTTCCCCCTTTTCAGTCTTTCCCAGCCAATGCCACCAAATGCAAACAAGGACACAGATCTTTTCCAGTGTGTGGGAAATCCGATTTCAACTTTGTGGGAAACTCTTCACGTACTGTACGTACTTTGTGGGCAGCAATAGCATGATGAGCGAGTGTCAGTCATGCGCACCCGGGACAACAAAACTTGCTCCAGGCTTAACTTAAGTTAGGCTAGGCTAGGCTAGGCTGGGGACGGTACTGCTCTTCAGTCAGTGCTTATCTACAAGCTCTGCAAAGGCACATTCAAGCAAATTCCGGTGCATTCTGAACCAAGGGTAACTGAGTTGGGGCATTGGGAACTGGGGCTATGAGAGAGAGAGAGAGAGAGAGAGGCACATGAAGTGGTGTCTGTCGTCATGGGCCCTCACTTTGTTGGGGGGCTTTCATGTTGGAGCTCCACGAACATCATTGATCTCCCATAAGGAAGAGGAAGAAGATCAAAAACATCTGACACGCTCACTTGCGTCAAGAGGCTCAGGCTAAAAGCGTCCACACTAGCCAGACGGAATAAGGGGTTGCAATGCAAGAACAATAGTTGGGGTTGGGCTACCTTTCTTATCACTCCGTTGGCTTCCTTTGTTGAGGGCTTTCATGTTGGAGCTCCAAGAACATCTCCCATAAGGAAGAGGAAGAAGATCGAAACATCTAATCACTTATGCTACGCACCTGCATCAAGAGGCTAAGAACATCCACACTATTAAGGGGTCACAATTCAAATAGTTGGATTGAGGTTGCCTTTTTTACTACACCATTTACTCACCAACACAACAAGAGAATCAAGGCTTGCCAAACTTCAAACTTTGAATGGAAACATGTTATGTTTGCTTATGGCTATAACAAGCCCTTATTTGGAAACTTCATTTGATCATGAGATCCATTTGGTCGAGAGCATCAACTATAGAGTTGAAAAGAAACAAGAGCACAATAGGAACAAGGAAGGAGAGCACCCAAAGTGAACAATTGTAGAAATTTAGGGACATGATGGGGGCCATTCAAGTTGTTGTGGGCAATTGGCAATATTCCACTCTATCCAACTTCTTTCATCTTTCCCATATATAGTCCAATAGTACAAATGCTCTAAAAAGTATCCACACTCTTAGATTGAATAAGGGCCAAGATGCCAAAGAACGGGGCTAAGTTGACTTGGTTATCTCATTCTAAGAGCACCAACAGAATTAGGGAGCTTGGGCTTCCTAGAACCAAATCTCTATATGTGAACCTAGTCTAGCCGTCCAAATGTTCAACGAGCTCCAAGGGCAAAGTCATTTTGGTTGGAGAGCATACTAATTTAGTGTATTTTTTGTTGGAATTTTGGTGGTGATGGTGAGATGTATAGGCATGATGGAGCGGTAGGGTGAAGTAGTTTGGATAGAGCTAGCGGAGTCTAATGAATTGCTAACTAAGGGTAAGCTTAGGGGGGCACTAAAGACTACATGTAGTGTCAGCTCAAGATTTTGAAGGTCCCGGCCTTATTTAGATCAACAATGTGCATACTTTAATCCTTAAAGGACCCAATAGCATTTTTTGGCAATGTAGAAGTTTTGGGCAAGTGCATGCATCTAGAGGTTTCTATGTTCTTAGACCAAATTTTAATAAAAAGTGTAAACGAGGAATATTTTTCATGTGCACTAAATTTCAAGACGATTAGAAATATGAATCAAAAGTTATGGCCTAATATGCAATTTGTTTCTCAACTTGGATAGTTTGTGCAGGTCCGAAATTTTCTTTTTTCCCAAAACCCAAATTTAAAATTGATTTTCTAGATTTATATACACATAAAAAAATTTAGATCATTCCATTTTGATCAATGAGTCAAAAATTGTGAGGTGTTTCAATTTGCGGGCAGTTATGGATTCCCTACTCTAGAATAAACTTTGAAGTTTTTTATTGAATCCAATTTTCAATATTTTTGAAATAAAAATAAAAAGATTAGGTGAAGATTCTTTATTACAATATACACTAGTAGAAAACAATGTCACAGTCAACAAAAACTAGTTGACATTTTTTGTATTTTGCGTTGATTGCAACATAATTTTCAGAAATTTGTATTCACTACAACACAATTTAAAAAAAATGTCGGTTGGTTTTTGTTGACTGTGACATTGTTTTCTACTAGTGATAACAACCATTGTGATTGGCATTTTTTTGTTTCATAAATAAATTGTTAACAATTTAGTATTTTAAATCATTTTCTACATCTTTGTACTTACAATTTTTTTCCTATATGTTGTACAATTTTAGATGATCTAAAAATTTCTCAAGCATGTAGCCAACATACCTTAAAGAATGAATCCAAAGAAGCACCATCATATTGAACATTTTTTCATGCAAATGTGACCATTTAAAGTGCAAATGCCTGATTTTTTGTAAGAACAAAACAATGAGTTTTGTCACTTCAAATGCTAATATCTTGCAATCTACACAATGGAAATTTCTGAAATTTTTTCCACATCTTTTCCAACTAGTGTATTACAATATCCTATTGTTACATGCATGGCTTTTATTTTTGGCAAAATTTTGTCAAATTGTCAGAAATTTGACCTCTCTAGCTTCATCCTTCCAAAAATTGGTCTTTAAAGTGAGGTCAACAAGGGGGACACTAGTTAAAAAAAGAAGTCCTAGTTACATGTGTCCAAAATGGTTTCTTTTTTCTAAAATTTGAAACTTGTACAAAAAAACATTAGAGGATTTATGGGCTTAGGGAGGGCCGCTTCAAGTAGGTGCATCAGGAACTGCCCTCCCTTGCAATTTCAAGGAACAATTGTTCCCAACAAAAAAATGATTTTTCAAAACTTCCCATATAGAATCAGGGTAGATTCTATTTTTTTTGGAAATAAATACTCATATATGGTTAGAAAGGTCAAATTTGTTATCCAAAAAATCCCTATTGTTTCCTGCAAAGAGATAAGTATATTGAAACCTATCTTTTTCAAATATGTATAATGTTATATGTGTACTTGCACATAAAGATTATGCATATTACAAATAATAACATCAAGAGTTTTTATTGGATGTAGTCTTGCCCATAGAATGTACTACTAGTACGTAAGCAACAATCAGAGCAATGAGATTACACTAGGATGATAAAAAAAATTCCAATTTAAAAAAAATAAAAAATAAAAAAATAAAAATTATATATATAAAACTGGGTGTGGAGTTTAAATCCAAGGCCAATAGTTCAAGTCAGTACAGTAACAGCTCAGTAATGAATCCAGTGACTACAGTCTATAAGAGCGGAAGCAGGAGCCAACCCGAAAGTAACGGCCATTAGAAACGGTCACCTCGCAGGTAACGGCCAGAGATGGACAAACAGGCAAGGAAACAAATCTTATTTGAAACTCAAAGTATAAGCATCAGAACATAAAAACGAATGAGACATTGGATAGAGAGTCCAAACGCATCCAGTTGGGGATCCATGTTTGCAGCATACTCCACTATCATAGCATGAAAGAAATTTTTTTTTAATTTAAAAAAAAAATTCCCAGGAGGTGGTAATCCTCACTTGTGCCTATGTCCAACATCAAACAATTAGTATGCCACAAGAGGTACACAAGTTGTCTTCAAATTACCAGCAACTTGTTATAAGACCCCCAAACCATTTCGTCAGGAGGAGATCCAGTTCATTAAGAATGTCTCTGGTTCAGAACCAAGGGCGGTTATCAACTACTGGAGTGTGTACTTACTAATTGCTTAGTCAGTGCAACAACTGTGCTTAACCGTGAAACGCCTGGGCCTATGGCCACTGGTTTCACACGGCATTGTCCTCACTTAGTTTGTTGCCACTTTGTATGTAGATGTGTATGAAATTTTTTTATTTTATTTTTATTTTTAGAGATGAAGCTACATGTTTTCTATACTTCATGAAAATTTTTAATTTTTTTTTAGAATTTTTCTTTCTATGCAAATTTTTGAAGAAAAAGTGAAGAAAAAATCATATCAAATAAAAAATTATCTCAAAAAATCTGAAAATTTCACCATGTGTGTACATTACAGTGAAAAACATCATGGTGTAAATTCAGTTTCCGTATCATTATATAATTCTCATTTAATTCTCATTAAAAATACAATTGAAGTTCAAATTACCATAAAATATTCAATTTTACGAATTGGAGTAGAAACTAGAGTAGAAGACCTTCATTTCATTAGTTGGACTCAAACTCAAAAAAAGTCATTTTCAAGGAGAAATTTCAGATTTACTCAATTTCCCAAAATACATATAAAATGGCAAATTTTGCCATCCGTGTGTTTTCATTACTTCTCAATTATATGGAAATAAACGTCAAATAGATTAAAAACTCCATTGGACACTCTTTGTAATTCAATATACAAGGTCATTAAAAAAAAGAATGGATGAAAATCTACTGTTGAGGTCTTCTTATGACCACCTGAAATCATCCAAAAGCCACGAAATGACTCCCAGGGTTAAGTTGTAAATTTGAATGTGATCATGTATCCCTAAATTAGGTCAACAATTACTAAATGGCAGAGGTTTCCAGTCAGAGAATAATTTCTTTTATAGTAATTTGTCTAGAAGGTCATAGACAAAGAAATTTATAGAAAAATATTTTGCTCTTTTAGCAATAGACTTAAAACGAGATTTGTAAAGAGTAAGTCTTTATTTGAAGTCTAAAAAAGAAAAGAAAAAAATTACTCTTGAAATGCAGAAAAAAAATAGAAAAAAAAGTTCATTTTTAAAAATAAAATAAAATTCTTTTTTTCTGATGTGGCAGTCACTATGCCACATCAGAGAGCTGCCATGGTCCCCTGTGGGGCTGTTCCTACAATGTGGGAACCTACAGCCCCCCGGGGGTGAAAAAATCTTCTAAGGATGGTAGTTTGGGAGAGGTTTTGGCAAAAACGTAGTCTAAAAGCATTAGGGGTTAATGACTAGAGCACCAAACTACATTTTTTTGGCAACATAGTGATTTGGGGTAAGGTAAAATGGCCTATGACGGTCAGGATTAGGAATTTGGTCTCATGGTGTTACTGAATTTTTTCAATTTTTTTCCCACATAAAGACAAGTGCAAGAAACAATGAGAGCACTTGAAACTATATTTTTTTTCTATAAAGTATAAATTTGCTATTAATTTTGGAAGTGTTCAATGCATTATGACCCAAAAGAGACTATAGACTACCTCATAACCAACAAAATCTGAATCCATAATGCTCATCTAACTCACCTAAAGTAATCATAATGTTTTCTAATATAAAAGACATATAAAATCAAATTTTACAGAGATTTCACACTAAAAAATTGGAAGTTTTTAAAGAGTTTACTAATCACTCTATTACTATCATGTAAGACATTGATAGTGGCCCAAATCTCACAAATTAGAAAAAAACCTATGATGGGTCATTTCCTAAGTGTCTGTCATGTGTCATTTGACCATAATGGATTGATTTACCTTAAATCTTTAGGAATGAATTTTTTTCTTTGAAATTTTCACACAACATGTGCTAAAGAAATAGCTTTAACCTCTAAAAGACTAAGGGTGTTTTTAGGCCCAAAGTTGCTTCAAAGTACTTCAATCCAAAACAAGGCTAAAATCTTCATCTATATTTATTCATTAACAAATCCAACCAAAAAATCTTTTAATTAAATGGTTAGTGTACACCCTCCTAAAATTTTAGAATAAAAAACCTTACCAATTGCAAGATCAAGTCACTTCAGTCCGTTTCAAAAAGAAATATTTCCCACTCTTCCCAAACAATTAGATTTCATTTTTCAAACTTTTTTCTCAAAAATTTTAGATCCTACAACTTGTTATTCTCCATAATATATTGAAGAAATAAGTTGAAAATATATGTAAAAAAAATTTAATTGCAAGGAGAGAGAATTAGAATATGATTAAAATACTAAATTTTTACAAATTTAGATATACAAATAAAAAATGTCAATCCAATGGCTATAATGTTGTAATAAACAATCTACACTCAATGGTTTTATTTATTTAAAAAAAAATGAAAATTGAATATAATAAGGGACTTCAAAGTTTATTTTAGAGTAGCAATTCTATGACTACCCACAAACTAAAACTCCTCATAACTTTAATCTCATTAATGAAAATAGAATGAGTCAAAGTTTTCCATGTAACTATACATAAATTTAGAAAAAAAAGTTCAAATTTTGATTTCTTAGAAAAGTGATTTTCTGTAATCTATCCAAACTACTTGCTTGACATGAACCTAAAGTGGTTGTGCAATTGTGTAACAAGCTGCAAAGGTGAAGTAATACATACACCATGATATCTCCCTAAAGCTAGTTTGATTTTTGAATCTTAAATAATGTTTGAAAACATCAAAATGAAATTAAGACCATAGGCACGTGCTCAAATTAATTATCATTTGATCTCTAAGGAGACAATAATTGTTTAGGAGTTAACAACACACCATAAAACAATGTCAAGTTGAGATGATAAAGACTCATGTTGATACCAAGTTAGTGCCTATTTTGGTCTTTTGCCCTACAATCTAATATTGTTGCTTAGAGCTTCTTTTGGTCTTTAATGGCAACATGCTTTGACTCTATTGCTTAGTGCTAAAATACTTCATTTCTATTTGTGTACGGTGTCATAAAAATGCTTGGAAAATCTCAAATCTTCCTTCAACTGCCAACAAGACCCAACACAACTAAAGAGGATTACTAATAAGCACTATGTTAAAATGCTTCTTCAAACAATTTCAAGTATGATTACTCTCAAGAGCTCGGAGTACTTGAAGTCAAGAAAATAAAAAAATTCTAAGCAATCTTATTAATGAAGAACTTTGAATTATCCCAACTTGACCAATGAAAAAGTATTCAAGATTTTGAATTTTCTTGACTTCACCCAAAATGTCAAGCGACCTTCATTTTGAAGTTAACAATTGTAGCTAGAGCAACATTTTTTTGTTGCCATGAATCCATTTTAATTCCTTTGCAAGGTGTGTCCTTAGAATATGCACACTCATGCTAAAAATAAATGGCTTTGATAACTCTCTCAAGGAACTTCCATGAAAAATGGTCCTTGACGTAAGCCTTTGCAAGAAATAGAATTTGAGTAGGCTCTATAAAAATAAAGTTAGGGCTTGAAACAGCTTAGGGCTCATGCAATCACTCTAGACCGTAAATTTGGCACATCTTTGACATTGTTTGGTCTCAAGTATGAGAAGTTAATTCCTTACTTCAAAACATTGTAAGCTATTGGAAAGACTCCATGTGGTTTTCTAAAGTTGGGAGGGTGGAAAAGGGTGGGTGACTTGCTATAGACCTCGACAACAAATCCAAAGGAACCTTTGTATGTCATAAATCGAGGACCATTGTTCTTGAGTATTGGTGGGAGTGTTCTTACTAATTTTAAACTTGCTCAGAATATTATAATACATATGTGTGTATTTGTCTTGTGAATGCATAGTTACTTATAGGTGACAATTCACTTAGCACCCAATTCAAATGTACTTGTTGTATACATGGCATCTAGTGATAGGACATAATTTTTTTTAATTCCAAAATTCAAACCAACTCCCCCCCCCTTGTTTCTAATTTTAGATTACAATTTTAGATGCAATTAATATGGGATATATTGCCACATTGCCATATTTGTATTGAGTATTTTGTATCCATATTCTAAAGCAACAACTATTGATTTTTGGCAAGAGATAGTGATGCAAGTTATACCAATTCAAATGAGGGACGAAACCTCCGTTAAATCATGCATATAGTGCACTATTTGTTGTTTCTATTTCCATTGTTATGAGACAACAAAAAAAGGTTACCTACTTTTTTTAATCAGGACCAAGTAAGGTAGACCAACCTATCATAGTCCAAATGGGAGCCAACCCGTCACAGGCAAAATTGTTGCACTAGTGCACATTTCACAAATTTGAATGTACACCATTAGTACAATTTTGCCTATGATGGAATCGATACCATTAGGATTGTTATAGACTTGTTTACCTTGGTGTTTTGGACCACTTAGATGGTGGCCTGATTTTCTTCATCAAATTAATCCCTAAAGGGTTTAACTATGTTTTCACCAAAAATGCTCCAAAACTGCCATTTCTAGTACAAGTACCAAATTTTAGAAAAGAAAACATTGTTGGATACATATAACCATAGGATCCTATAGTACACATGTGTCCTTCATTTAACTCAATTTTCAATATTTTGGAAAAAATAAAATAAAATTTGGTGTACATTGTTGATAAAAACATTAAAAACCGTTGACATTGGCATTTTTCAATTCTATACTTATATTCTTAACAATTTAGTATTTTGAATCATTTTCTATTTCTTTCTACTAATCATTTTTTCCTATATGTTGTACAATTCCAAATGATCTGAAAATTTTCAGCAATGTATCCAACTTGCCTTGAAGAATGATTCCAAAAAGTAACCACCATTTTGGACATTTTTCCATACAAATATGACCTTATGAATGGCAACTGCCCAATCTTTTGCAAGGCCAAAAAAATGAATTTTGTTCATTCAAATGCTAATATCTTGCAATCTATATGGTGGAAAATTCTAAATTTTTTTCATATAAGATGGGCATATGTTTTGTAAAAATTTCAAAGAAAAATAAATAAAAACTCCATCTGTAGTGAGCTGCCTAAAAATGCTATGTTCTCAAAAAAGCATATTTAGGGCTTTAGGGGTTAATTTCTGAGGAGATGATAGATTCTATCAATGCTATACTCTAAAGTAGGAAGTCCATAAAGAACTTGGTATCTGATTTAAGCATTTATCTTCTAAAATGTACACTATTTTTACATTTTTCTTTTTCATTGCATCAATAACGTGCAAACAATGTACTTTTGAGGAGGTAGATGGATGTTTTCAATGACCATTGAGTTCATCTTCAAATTTTCATAACTAATTCTGCAAAGCTCCCAAAAATATGAAACAAATTGGACTAGATGCTAATTTCATTTGTCTTTTAAGGAAAGTTTACTAAAAATTATTTAAAGAAGTTTATACTTCCCAAATTAGTTTCCAGCTCTTAAATGGGTGATATGTTCCACCTAATGCAGAGTAGCTCCTCTTATCTATTCTAAGGCTTTGTATGTGCTTTACATTGATATTTAATCAATTTGTACTCTTAAATATATTTAAACATGTAACTACATGTACAATACAATGTAGCATGAGATTAGTCCCTAAAGGATGGGGGTATTTTTTAAGAGAAATTGTCAAAATCTACCATTTTTTAGCACGTTGCTTAAAATTGAAAATATTTTCTTTTGAACTCCAATAATACAAAAGTATAATAGACTATTATAACAAGATATGTAGATTAAATATAAAGACATTTGGTTACATGGATTGAACATTAGGAAAAATCTGAACCCTACAGAAGGTCCATTAAGGATGTATTTTTCGGCACCCCACAGTGCAAGTACAAAAAAATAAAAAAATATTAAAAATGATTGAAATCTGATGTGGAAATGACATGGCCCAAGTAGTGCCACGTCATCTACTTTCATTAAATTTTAAAAAAAAAAAAATACAGTTTAAAATCCTCACTAATTGCATTTGAGGGGATTTAGGAAGGTTCCAACATATTAACTAGAGGGTTAAGATTTTTTGTAATGAGATTATAGCTTTTGAAGAAAGAATTTATTTTTCATTTTTGCAAAACAAGATTAGCAAACTTCAATCCCATAATCTTCTAATACTTATTGAATATCAAAATATTTTCAAATCAAAGTCTTCAAAATCTATACCATAGAAATGTTAAAATAACTTATATAAGAATCTTTTTTTTTAAATGGTGGATGAAATAATGCATTTTTGTGTACTTAGGATGTATTTGAGTTCATCCATTGTTCAAAAATTGAATGCTAGGTACTTTCTTTTAGAGGTTAACTATTCAGGGAACTTGCCTTATAAGATGACACTTGAACAATTTATTAAACCTTAACAACATGAAAAATCAAATGAAATTGTTAAATATAAGATGAATATCTATAATGTGAACAATTTAGATTTCATTTTGAAGTTAATAAAAAAATAGATATAATTTATGTTATGAATGAAATCTAGAATGATCATGATTAGTGCAACTATCACTTCAAAAGTGACACACAATGCAATGCATTGAAAAGAGGTGTACTACCCTGGTTTGCATTAGTTGTCTTCCTGTTCTCTCAAAAATTTATAGATCGTTTTTTTAAAATATTTATTCTCGAAATTGCCATTGATTTCTCAAAAAATCACAAGTTGTTGATCTTGTGAGATTTAATCTGAGCTGTCCAATATGAAATACTGGATATGGATACAATATTGCATACGAATATGTACTGAATATAGAATATTGAATACAATTATCGGATATGGATACGATACAACATACAAATATATATTGAATATTGAATATGGATACCAAATATGAATACAATTCCAGATACGAATATGGAATGAATTGTCCCATATTCATTGTCAAACAAGTTGGTTTTTGAAAATTACAAGAGGGGGGAGGGTAGTTGGAAATAAAAAATTTGAAATTTTGAAATCCAAAATTTTGAAATCTTAGTGCATTGTGACACTTTTGTGTCACAATGCACTGAAAAGTGGTAGTAATTGCTAGTTACTATGTGCTCAAATATAACAACTATGCTTTTTTAATTAGAGAGCAACACAACTATCAAGATAAAAAAAAAATAGAAGTACTCACTTAAGTTTGAAAATATTGGTGCATATTTTGAACATAAATAGTAAAAATATTTCATTTTTTGAGCTATGAGAAAAATTGAAAATGCCATCTGCATAGTAGTCTTTCTAATAGGTTATTAGACTATTATGAAAATGCCATTCCCATACAGCATATGAATTTTTTTTGAAATTTTTGATGGTGTATATTGCAAGATTACAATGTTTGAAGTTAGATGATGTGTTCTTTAACCTTGCTCTAATGAATTAGTGAATAGAATTTGACTTATGCTAATGTGGAAAAAAAATTATATTTTTTTATAGAGAAGATTTATTTTAAAAATCCTACAGATCTTCCACAATTCTCAACTACAATTCAATCTTTGAACAACAATTTACTCCAATAAAAATAACAAAATATATTCAATTCCATTACTTCCTACAAGGTTAGGTGTATTTATAAAAAAAAATTGTCAAAATTTGCCATTTTTTAGTGCATTGCCTAAAATTGAAAATAACCCCTTTTTCTTTTTGGACCTCAACCATACAAAAGTGTAGTAGACTACCACAACAATGTGTTGAAAAATTTCAGCCCATTTGATTGCATGCATTGAAAGATTATAATGTTTGAATTGATAAAAAAAACTATTTTTAATTCTTGTGAAACAGGTCAACAAACTTCTAGTCCTCTTAGAGTTAAAATTCTCCTCGTGATGAACTTGTGTCTCTCTACTTTTGAATTCTAAATCTTGTTAGGTACACTCATGTAAAATTTTAGAATCAAAATATAGAATCTAGCTTACTCTAAATCACCATATACTATGCACAAGATTAAGTGAATTAGCAATACTTTAGTCATTTTTGATGATTTTTTGTATAATGAGGAAATTTTTTATTTGAAATCCAAATAAGTGAAGTTAGAGACAAACATTTTGAATATGTGGGAATAATTCAAGAACTTTGACTTCTCCAATTGCAAGATAATAAGACTTAAGGTTAGGAGATTTTTTTTCAAAATTGCCCAAATATAGCTAAGAAAGTTTGACTCGTCTTAGAATGTGATTTGAGAACCTATAATTTGTTTTTGAGAGACAATTTTATCTCATATTTTATTATTTATATACATGCCAAATTTCAATTGTCAATAAAAATTTGAACAAAAGATTCTCCAAAGATTTCCAAATTGCTTGAACAATCCAAATTTTTTTGGCAACATGACTTTTGATCCAAGCACCCAATTGGAAAAGAAGGTAAACTCATACTAAGGGTACATATTTACACATTGTGACAAAATTTCATGAATGTCAAACCAAAATTTACTTCATTTGACTCTATCCAAATTTCAAATGTTTGTTGAACAAACACTTGGTCCTTCAAGGGTTAAGTAAAACAAGAAGACTTCCACAAACTACTAGACTACAAAGAAGAGATAAATGTAAAAGATGATTCTTTCACCTTTAATATCAATCTTCTATAATAAAAGACTATTAGTTCTTAAGATAGATTAGGATCTATTTTCTACTTTTACTTTAACTCAAAACCATCCATTCAAATAAAATCTCAGTTCTTTCTATCTTTAGCTTTTCACTTCTGATTCTATTGTAAAAATATTACAAAAATAAATTAAAACCCTAGTCATACTTAGAAGCTCTCTTGGTTCCAAAGCACATCTTATCCAATATTAAATCATCCACTTGGAATTATCTAACTTGAAGTGCACTTATCATTATAAGAGATTTGTTTTAATTCTAGTACACTTTCTAACAAATGCCTCATGATCTTAGAGCTATCTAACTACAATGCATAGTTAAGTGCACATGTCATCATCTTAAGGTTGTTTAACTCTAGTGCATTGTCAATGTCATCATCTAGGAGTTGCCTAACTTGAGTAAATTGAACTTGAGCACATTGTGTACATTGTGTTACAATCTAAGAGTTGCTGCCTAAATACTAAGTTATCTTTCCTTGTACATTGACCATAACCAAGTTTAATTAGCCTATACATCCAATTAAAATGAATAAGATCTTAACTAATAAACTCATTGATGAAGATATTGTCAACAATTCTTCCTAAAGTGAGATTAAAAAAAATACAATTCTTTTCAACTAGGATCTTTGGATTAGAATCTAGAACAAATGCATTCTTTTTAGCTTTCAAAATATGACACAAAATGACATGTCTCAAAGTATAACATTCTTTCAAATGTGAGGGTGCTATAAATATTCAAAAATGTGTACATGCCATTTTTTGAAATCCAATGGAGGATATTAGTGATGTACCTTTTGCAACATCCTCACAAAATTTTGAGATCATTTTAGTTTTTTACAATCTTGGATTTGCTACATTGGGTGCATAAATTACAACAATTTGGAATAAGAAATGTTAGGCTACTCATTCATCCAATTATTACACAATTCTCTTACTTTCTTCAAGCTTTATAATAAAAACTTTTTGTCCATCTATTGAAGTTAAGTCACCTGAATTTTTCTTTAAATCTCCTCCTCTTCCCTGTACAAGAATTATTTTTCTAATTATTTTTTCAACTTATTACATTTGCAAATTTTGAAAAGTAATGAGATTTTTTTTCTAATGTCACCAAATTTGCAATTGAAAATTTAACAAGGACACATTTTGTCTTCACAAGCCTTGATGGATTGACTAAAAGAATTAGAGGAATGACTTTATTTGTGGTGATTTTTCACGTATTGACAATTTTGAAAAATCTATAATATTTTCAAAAATATTCTCCAATTGGTTTGAATAGATGAATTTGTTAAAAATCATCTAAATTTTTTTTTCAAAGTAGAATGATATAATTGCCACCTATAGATGAAAGTACGTAACACTAAATGACTAGTCATCTATAATTTGTATGATTTTGGATATTAATAGCTTTATTACTTTGTTGAAGATTGCAAATTATATAAAGAGAAGTGTATCCAATTATGCGTTTGAGCTTAAAAATAGGTTTGAATAAATAGAATATTGCATTTAAAATTCTAAGAGAATCCAAGATCTCTTTGTCATTTTGTAAATCATCATAAGAAACCCCAACTTGATAAATAAAATATACTAAAATGAGTGCATGTTTTTATATTCAAACTCATTTAAAGTAAAACCATCCAAAAATATTTGTAGATCCATTCTTTACAAGTAGACTTCTATTGAAAGTGTCCCTCAAAGTGCAATTAAACTATTCCCATGCTTGTGATTTGTTGACTGTTGAATCTTTAGATTTTGGTATTATGACTAAGTTATGCACTGGTTCCAATGGCCTAGGGATTTCCACTTTGAAAATTCATAGTAATTAGATGTCTTATCCAAAAATTACACATTTTTTTCAAATTCATGATTTTCAATTGCCTCTACTAAAAAAATATTTTTGTTTTTTTAGAAAAGTGTGCCTCCAACTATGCTCAATTGCTTATATAACATTGTATAACCAAGCAATGGTCCTCATACTCGGAAGCTATTATGCTTTGTTACACACTTAGGAGAGCCTTATTAGAATTACCTTATGTAAAGGTCTGATTCGGCACTTGAGTGCTAAAATTGAATTTCCTTGTCAGATTTTGAGGGGTCCACATCACCTCAAACCATTCACAAGATGACATATTACACTTTTTTTTTTTACAAAAGTCAGTTAATTTCTGCCAAATCTACCCTTCATGTATGGTACTTCAAAGATTGGAGCTGCCTAAGGCGTCATAAAAAGACGATTCTGTTCTCTATAGGGGCTCCTTTTCAAAATTGCAAAAGGGTACCCCTGCCTCATTGGTAACCAAATGTTACTGTATATTGTTGACACCATTTTGCGTGTTTTCACCTCAGGTTCAATCCATGGGGAACATGAAAATCAAATACATGAGTTGGAGCATAGACTGCAAGAACACCAACATTGGATCCCTTGACATGGGTGGCCTCAAATAATAATAATAATTTATGCAGGTCCGCAGTACTGTACCCCGGCTTCCCCAAGTCCCCAGGTCTATCATAAGATAGTGGCAGAGAGTCCTGAGTCCTGAATCTGCAGAGAAAAAGCCATGCAATGCAGTCCCTAAGGTAAGGTAGATCTTTTGAAGATACTCATATGATCAACCCCTCTATTGCTCGGCTGTAGGGAAAATGTCAAAAATTGCTCCCTATTTTGTGCTGCTTAAATTTTTTTGAAATTCATCATGTCCTCTGGTCGATGGGGGGTCATTGATTGCAAATATGAATTCAGAATTTGCAAATTTTATCGTATGTGGCAAATAAAAAATTTCAGGGCTTTTTACAAAGATAAAACATAGGGTAATAGAGGGGTCAATCCTCGCTGCCAAAGAAAGGTACAAATTGGACTGATGACACTCCATGTTGCCTGGAGCGAGGGCAAGGGAGAGAGAGACGACAAATGACGGCATGTTGTAGCCCGGGGCGAGTAAGTCAAGTACCGAGTATTTATCATCATTATTGTACTTGGACACACAGAGATATCATGTCAAGTGGAACCCAGACAAAAAACACAGAAAAAGGCGTAACTTATCTCGCTTGCATCCAGCCATAGTCCCATCCGACCCTCCAGGCAACAAGAGTAGGCTATCCTATTGCCGTGGCCAATGACAGACACCCGATTTTGGACGGGCTGTTGGCCACAGAAATAGCTTGTAACTTACCCCCCAAACAAAAAAATCTTGGCCACAGATGTAGCTCGAAACTTACCAAAAAAACAAAAAAATGTTGTCGTAGGGGCTAACTTCCATGCATAACATTGTACAGCAATATGGGGGAGGTTCGTAACTTACCCTCCGAAACAAAAAGATGTTGGCCATGGAAGTAGTTTGTAACTTACTAAAAAAACAAAAAAAATGTTGTCCTCAGGGCTAACTTCCACGGATAATATTGCATAGCTGTATGGGGAGGTATCACGTAGTTATGTACCCATGTTAGGAAGGTGTTGTGCCTTCCTAGATGCATGAGAGAGACTTGTTATTAGTTAATTCTAGGATTGGAGTTGGGTTGGAGTCATCAATAAGCGACAAGTTTGCTCATTGGAAGGGTCCTCTTTTCAAGGATGCAAAAGGGTCTTTTAGGCCTTGTTGGTATTGTAAACAATCAGTTATCTGTTTGTTAGTAGTTGGCTATGGAAATAGCTGACAACTTAACCACCAAAAAAAACCCGTTGACTCCAAGGCACGCTTCCATGCGTTGGTGATGAGTTGGCAAAGCTATAAATGTTCAAGACCTTTTGGGGTGTTGACAAAAGTGTCTTCTCTATATTGGTAAAGATAGTTTCATTTGATCATTTCCATGTGAGGATTGAGAGAGAAAACTCAAGTCAAAAGGAGTAGGACTGTTTTTTTTTTGTTGGCAAAAGATGAAGTAGATCCCCCCAAACAAAGTTTTATCCAAATTGGACATGTGGTATATTGTTTCTTAAAATCTTGATAATTTCAATTTTTGAATTTGGCTAAGTTCCTAGTCACTTGAAACCTGGTCGCAATTTTAAAACTCTTCAAAGAAGAATTTTTCACTTTAATTTCCCTTCAACAATTTAGTTAGACATACATTTAGACATTTAGTAAGTGTTTTATTTCCATGGGGAATTTCGTTAAAATGGTGGTATTTTGTTAATTTGGCATTTTTAGCAATTCAAACTGCACAATCTAAACCATTTTTTTGGTACTAAAATCTACACTATTACTAGATTTTCAAAATCTACAAGTCTCCTAGATATTTGAAATCTATAAATATCCTAGATTTTTCAAGTTGTTTGGTTTGATATCTATATCAATCATAGATTTCTGAAATCTAAAAGTGAGCTAGATTTTAGCAATGTACACTTGTCCTAGATGTCAAGGTGTGAAAATGGCATATGGAATACTGCCATTTTATCAAAATTTGCCAACTCCTTATATATTGGTATTTGGTTTAGTTTGTTGACACACAAAATAATATTTTCATCTAAACTAAAAGTACTCTAACTTTCTACCTTCCAACTTAACAATTTGAGGATTTGCAAACCAATTACAAGATCCTATCTTTTAAAAAATGGTAGATAGGTTTTGCCATTTTCTATGATTGCCCAAATTGTAAGAGCTTTTGGATATTCTAACAACGCTTTTTTTAATGCCTTGTTGTAATAAAAAATATTTAGTATTGCAATTACTTACTATGTGGTGACATCAAAAAATGAGGCATCCATTTTTTGTAGAGTTGTGGTTACAAAATAATTTAGAATTCTTAGCCAAGGTTTTAATTGTTGTCTAATATTTTATATTGGAAATTTTAGATAATCATGGTAGTGATATAAAAGACTTGAATAAGCGAAAACAGCTAATTTGTGTAACAAGAGTAGTAGTACCTATTGTTCAAAATAGGAAGCCATGTGTTTTCCTTTATCTTCTAATGTACCTAGGATTTGCTTTTATTGAATTGAGCAAAAATCGGTTGGTATATATTAATAATTTGTCATTATATTGCAAAAATCTAATGAATTTGATGCGCCTATTTTAGTGCAATGGCCAAAGTGACAACAAAGGGCTATTTGCTACTTTACATGAGGTTTTTTCTCATGAACCATTGCCATGCCATTTGCATGATTTTCATTTTTTAGCAACATTTTTTCAAAGTCTATAATTTTTGTCTTTTAATTTGGGATCAATTTTTGGACATGCAAGGTCTGAATCAAAAATTTATTGTGTGTATTCTAAGTATATTTATCATAGATTGTTGATCAAAAGAGACAAATAGTTTTTTTTTGGATTAAACTATGTGGTATGAATTTCGAGAGATAAGCTATGAATAAGTAAAGAAGAAAAGAAGCTATAATAATTTGTCCTTATAGTGCGTGTGATACCAATTTATCAAAGTCACAATGTTTTGAATTAGTGCATGTTCAAATAGTATTGTATTGTACAAATTTACAAAACTATTAGGACAAAAATTAGTGTATTTTCACTTGAAGAAATCTACTCGCTAAGTTTGCTAAGAGATACAGGTACTAGATTTTTTATAATTGGAAATGATTGATTTTAACCCTAGAGTTCTATGACTATGTTTTCATTGAAAAGGGTCAAAAACTACCATTTCTAATACAAGTAACAATTTTAAAAAAATAAAAAAAATTTAATTTAATTTTTAATTTTTTAATTTTTTAATTTTTATACATGTAACTATAGGATCTTATAGTATGATAACTTGAGAATATGTAGTAAAAATTTCCATTTTGTCTCATGTTGTTTTTTAGGCCAAGAGCAAACCTAAAATATAACTCAACTTTTCAAGTCAATTCCTATTTGCAAGCTAGTCCAATAGATAAGTCATCCATTTTTGAAGCCTCATGAGCTTTTTCAAATGGGCTTGAACAAGTCATCCAAAACACATGAGGATGTTCTATAGGGCTAAGGTAGACCAATCCAATTCCATTCATTGCCAATTTCTAGCCCCAAGTTCATCTAGAAAAACATCCAAATTTGTTCATTTTTTTGATAAAATCAGTGAATTAATGCATACAAGGGTAACATGTCGATTCTTTATTCGGTGAGTACTTAAGGTGGTTATGGGTTATATATAAGACATTATGACTCCACTTCACAAGTGGTTTTCTAATTTTAGGGCAAACTACTTCAGAAATTCACAAAAATTACAATTTTTAATTTAAAAATTACAATTGTACTTGGTTTGATGTGCTAAACAACGCATACCTATAGAAAAAGTATGTGCCTCTTTTGGAGTTGCCCCAAAATATTCAGATTGGTGGTTTTGGGGTTTGTCTACCTTAAATGAATTTGAATAGAATTCCAAGACCATAGGCAAAAAGTGGCGAGCGTGTGTTGAACGCAATAGGAGTTCTTCTGGCTCCGAGAGTTGCTGAATCACTGTTTCTAAGACCTGATTGCTGCAGTTCAGAAATGTAAAGAGAACTGGATAGATTGATTCACATCTTTTAAAAGTAGTAAAGTACGTGGATTTAGGGTTTCAGGACAAGCTTTGCTAGCAGTGAACAGTGTTTTGGAAATAGTAACAGCAGTTCCAGGTATTTGAATCGGTACACACTTATTTTCATGAGACATTTTTCTATCAACATTTTGTTCCTCCTCTCATTTTATCTTTAAGTTCGCAAGCTCAACGTAAGTACTAATACATGATCATCTCTTTATCCATCATAGGGAACTTAGTGACAGAGATTGTGGAGCAATTGTAGCTAGCATAAGATATACCACTGGCGCTATTTCACGATCTCGTAGCCGCAAATAATTTCCTGTTGCGCAATGAGTAAGGAGAAGCATTTGTTATGCACGCACATCTGTTGGGCATGAATCTGACCATGCTGGTCACGCAATGCTGCGAACAGAATGCGTCCGCAGCAACAGAGTGCACCGAGGAGGTTTTCTAAGAATTTTCACCAGCATGAGGAAAAAAGTCGCGCTTAAGTCAAATGCACTACTCAGACATCATCCAGAATAACCCTTTCACGAAATAAAAAAAATTGGAAATGCCTCAATTACAATGACAAGAACACCGACATCTGAAATTTACAAGTGATCGCATGTCCTTGTTGTGACGTCGTGAAACCATTGTAACATTGTGAGAGCCATTCATTGATGAGCATAGGCAGGATTTTTAGTCAAAGACCCCCAAGGTCAAGGACATTGAACGACAACCAGGTTGCGGCGAATCATAGTCAACTTTTTATTCAGGTTTACAAAATCCAAGTATCCAAGAAACACGTTTCAGAGAACTCAGTACCGAGAGCCCACACTGGGGTTCGGAGCGACACTAACCGCGGCACATAAAGACCACGATAGCACGCACACGAACAACCATGCGACCAGACCATGAGAGCCAAACACATATTAAGCTCCATACAAAAGAGAGTATCAGAGTACCACGGGTGGTTATCCTACTTCAGGAACAGTGAAGGACGAGCCCTGCTCTGTACTGCAGAAGAGCACATTCAATCAAAACAAGAACAAGAAACGGTAACAAAGAACAGCAATAAAGCGGCGCCACTGTCGCGGCCTCCAGGCGGGTCCTCCTCTAAACAGAAGAAGACTCCTCCCTCAGGCAGCTCCAATAAACGGTCAAATCTCGAGTGGCTTTTTTTCAGTGAACAGTTGCATCTCTCCCGGCCCGAACAGTATCATCATCCCTTCAGTGTCTTCCCCTTCAGCAACCCCCTTGTAGTACATCGTTTCACCAAACCCGACACCCAGGCTTCCGGCCACGCGCACCTTCCGCCCGAGTCCCGGCGTGCATCCCAAACCACCAGAGGCTCAACCACCTTCAGCGGCTTCATCAGTACTCGCTCTGACGGTCGTTCCTCCAGCTGCCCGAGCCGGAGCCTCCACGACCACCTCCTCCGTAGCCACCTCCACGGCCTCCGCCGTAACCACCACCACCACCTCCGCTTTCGCGATCGTATGAGCGGCCGCCTCCGCCGTAGCCACCACCACCTCCTCCATAGCCACCTCCGCCTCCGCTTCCGCCGCGGTATCCACCGCCGCCACCACCCCCGCCGCCTCCTCCACGAGACTGCGCCTGGTTCACGGTGATGTTGCGCCCGTCGAGCTCCTTGCCGTTCATCTCCCGGATGGCTTCGTTCATGGCGGCCTCATCCGCGAACGTGACGAAGCCGAAGCCGCGAGACCGTCCAGTCTCCCGGTCGTTGATCACCTTGCTCTGCACGACCTCGCCGAACGGGCGGAAGGCGTCTTCCAAGCGGCCGTCGGTGGTGGCCCAGGCCAACCCTCCGACAAAGCACCTGAATTCCTCTCCCATGATGAAAGAGAGAAGGAACTCGAGAACCAAGTAACGAAGAAAAGTAACCTGGAGGTGCCGGGGGAAAATCCCTGAGCAACCTCACGAGAGCAGCGAGAAGGAACCGGAACGGAAGAGGGGGAGCACTGAGTGAATCAGGAACAACGACGAGTTTATGAGGGAAGCGGACCACAAACCCTAACGGCATACGACTCCGGGTCAGAGCGATATTCCCGGTCGGAGAATGGGGCGACCGGTGGTCGGGGGAATGGACTTGTCTGACGCGGCAGGCGAATCCTGACCCTCAGATGAGATCTATTCGGAGGCAAGATATTACTTGGTGCGGTCTAGATGAAAGGAATAGTGGCGGGGTCTAGATGCTTCTGGGAAGTTCAGTCGGCGCTTATTGGCCCTGCTGGTTCCGTTTGGGGGACTGCCGGAATGCAGGCATGAGTCCCTCAGATATTCGGTGCATGGGGGAAAGGGGCTGAATCTACTGTACTCCACTGCCCTGGGGGAGGGGGACCATACGTATGTATGTACGCCATGTAGAGTTTCTCATATAGCAGGCTGAATTCTGACGTTGCAATTGTACGCACTCTCGGCTGTGGCATGGGAAGTAATAAAAGGTAGTCTGCTCTTCAAGCGACCTCTCGAGGGACAATTGCCTTTGGGGGGAAAGTAAAACTCCTTGAAACAATTTTTAGTAAATTTTTGTAGGAAGAAAAATGGAATTGGCATTGAACCCAAGTTGTTTCATATTGTTTGGACCTTTGTGGAATTAGTTATGAATTTTTGAAGTTGAAACCATTTCGTCACTAAATGCACCTACCTCCTAAAATGTACACTATGGACACATTCAAGGAAGCAAAATGTATCTTTGTGTTAGTAGTTGATTTTAGAGTAGAGGCTACTATAACTCCCTTAACTTTTAAGAGCATCACCACCCCTATCCCTAATTTTGGATTTTAGGTTGCTAGGATAGAGGTTGACCTCTATGGCACCCTTCTTCGTAGGGTTGGAATTGGGATTCTAGGGTTGGTTGTAGTAAATTCATTCTTTCCAACCTCAACTTTATGTAATTAGGGAAGTTTTCACTGAGCTCAAAGTTGTTTGAATTTTGCCTACAAATCTATATTTTTGTAGTTAAGTAGTGGTTGATTTGATGGTAGGACATGGTTGAAGAGTGGTGCGAGGGGGTACAAGGGCAAGTGAAATAAGTACAAGGTGAGGTGCGCTAGAGTGTAGTCTAAGTAGAAATTTAGGATTTGGAGTTGGTTACAATGTAAGTAGGAGATGATTTAGAATGGTAACCAATTTATGCTAATTGTAGATTGGATTAGGTCTTGGCCTATGTTGCAAGGGCCCCTATTGACTAAACATGCTACCTTTCTCTAACTTTGCTAGACTAGTGGTGTTATAGGAATTTGATTACCCCATGGTAGTATGCTCTAAAAACATTGCTATTGTTGTACGTGCAATTAGGCTTGACAAAGGTTGTGTGGTGGGCACAAAATTAAATGCTATCAAGCCAATTACATATGGCCCCCATCATGTCTTATTTTGCTTAGTACACTTGCCAAGTAGAAGAAAAAGCATCAATATTGTACTAGGAGCTCAAACTATGGATTCAACTATAAAAGTCTTTGTTCAAATTCAATATTAGTTTTGAAAAGGAACCAATGGAAGTTGAAGCATTTTGTACATCAATGATGCCCAATTAAGGAGAGTCTAGTGTCAATACAATAGTGGGTGTTCCCATGATATCAACTTAAAAAATTTATAGTATATTCACACAAACCCAAAAAATTCTGAAACCAATTGCTAACATTTGCTAACATTATGAATTGTCCAAGAGTTTTAATATGGGATTTAGAGACAAATATTCACTTTTCAAATATATTGTAGTTCATTCCATTGTAGTAGAATGAAAAGGTTTCAAGAGGATGAAAGCTTATTCGAATGGATGAGTTTTCCCACTAAATTCATCCAGAGCATTCTGTAACTCTACCGGTGCGAGAAGGAAATCGGTGGA
Organism: Pseudoscleropodium purum; assembly: GCA_963969395.1. Classification (NCBI taxonomy): domain Eukaryota; kingdom Viridiplantae; phylum Streptophyta; class Bryopsida; order Hypnales; family Brachytheciaceae; genus Pseudoscleropodium; species Pseudoscleropodium purum. Next base: position 34,251,385 of record OZ017795.1, read on the forward strand.
GGCATAAAGATGAAGGAAAGGAGGAAAGAAAGAAGGGACCCAGCGGGCGTCACTGTGCGTCTCTCTGCGTCTAACTTCCATGGTTCCTCCTCTAATCCCCCTTTCCTTTAGTCTCATCTTGCCGCGGGTACTCTTTCGTGGCTCTGTTCTGATCGGAGCTGAATCCCGCATCGCAAGCATCGACAAAGTCTTCGCCTCGCTCGATTTCGTTGAGGTTGCTGTAAGTGAGCCGCTTCATTTCATCATTTGTCTCTGACGAATTTTTCAATTTCGTCCTGTGATTCAGACTTGCATTCATGGTTTAGGTTTTCTTCCAGACCATGGCTATGCTGTTAGCTGCAATTCTGCAGAACTTTGTGCAGTGAATCTGTTAGAAAGGATAGTGAGGACGGATCGGGAGGACGGATCGGGAGGACGTAGGATGAGTTGTGAAACCTAGGGTTTTTGTGATGTTCTTTTAATCGCGGCTACAGTTATCTTGCTCTGCAAATTTGTGGTGACTGCTTTACTTCAGATTTTTGTTTTCATTCTTTGAGACTCTTTTGTCCCATTATATGTTGAGGCCGTAAGGCGCGCAGTGAATTTTTTTTGAGAATTTTGATACTTTGTGTACGGGGTTAGGGTTTTCCGTCTGCATGTTCATTATCAAAATGTACATTTCTTCATTGCAAAGTTGTGCATGATGATTTCTGAGGTTGTGGTTAATCTTGCTGAATAGGTGTTACATTTGAGAAGCAACATGATTTCTGCAAGATGGAATTTGGCCGTAGGGCCAGTTATCATGGTTGTGGGCGCTTATGGGGCTGTTCTTGCGGCTACTGTAGCCACCGAGGTATGTAATTACTTGCTTTGCTTGCTCCTGTATTTTTCTTCCGCATCATTCCACTTAAGTGACGACTTGAAATTCTATTTGATGTAAACAATATTTGGTTTTATCTTGCAGTTTAGTGGCAACAAGCAAGAGAAAGTTTCTGAAACGAAGACTAAAGCCTAAAACGTTCAATGCCGGACGGCGACTGGTCATTATGGTTGCACTTTGTTCAGTGGCTGTTGTGGCCAAGCCATAGGATTTTTCTTGTACAGTGCAATAAGTCGCTATGCTTGCAAACTTGATAATTGTGAACTGCTGCTTTTATTATGCTCGTGCTCGAGTCCATGGTGGTGGTTGTCTTTTATTCTCCCGAAACTGAAAGAATTTTGCTGCGGTACATGGGAAGAAAACTGGTTTTGATATACACCTTCGTCATGTCATTGATTGTTCGTCTGGACGCTTTTTCACAAACTTAGAACGGTCAAGCATGTTGGACCAGGCTATTCGAGGGAGATGTAGGCCATCCTTTGACGCCATGCTTCAATTTGTCAATATGTAGTAGGGTGTTAGTGTTGGTGCCGTGAGTATGGCAACAGCAGAGAGAATCGTGCAAGATTGAAGGAGTGGTAGGCTGAAGCTCATTTATACTCACTTTCAGTCTCAACTCTTTCCTATAGTGCACAGTGACAGGACATTTGTTTTCACTGAGATATCCTGTGGGGCTACTGTGTTGTCACTCTCCGCCAACTCATGGGCTACTCCGTTGTACGCCCAATTGTGTACTAGGCTCATCAATGTGTCTTGCACAAATTTCCGAAGTACCCAAGTCATTTACCACTTCCCAGAGGGAAGCGAGTCCATTTGTCCAAGGTCTGGTTTTGTAAATGGTCCTAGAAACTTAGTTCCCCTTGCAGATTGAACGGCTCCTCCGCTGTTCTCATGCTTCAACGGTGACGAATACTCTAATTTTGAATTGCATTATCATCAGTCAACAATAAAGTCTGAAACGCAGACTAGCTGACTGCCAGATCCAAAGCGAAGGAACGCGAGTACCCTTGAAACTGCTAATTGAAGAAGTTTCGAATGAGAGCGAGGGAGAGGAAGCATTGGAGAACCTAATTCTGAATTTGCTCAGAGTCATGAGATATGACGATGCGAAGTAAGTGACCGTGTTGCTACCGATGAATTCAGTGCTGAAGATTAGTTTAATTTTGAATTGCATTGTGGTCAGTCAACAAGAAAGGTTGACGAGCAGACGAGCAGGTAGATTGCCAGACCTAGAACGCAACTACAACTGAAGAAGTTTCAAATGAGAGCGAGAGTTTTCGAGAACCTCGTTCTGAACTAGCATACAGTCATGAGATATGACGATGCGAAGAAAGAGTGACAGTAACAGGATTCTAATACTCCTCGCCTTCCTCTTCTCCGTCGTCTTCCGTGGAATCCGCGCCCACCTCCTCGTAGTCCTTCTCCAGTGCTGCCAGATCCTCGCGAGCCTCCGAGAATTCGCCCTCCTCCATCCCTTCGCCGACGTACCAATGCACGAAGGCGCGCTTGGCGTACATCAAGTCGAACTCGTGGTCCAGCCGAGAGAACACCTCCGCCACAGCCGTGCTGTTGGAAATCATGCAAATGGCGCGTTGCAACTTCGCCAAGTCCCCGCCTGCAGTAACAACACCCTTGTCAGTTTAATGGAGAGAGTGAGCGTATATGAAAATCCTATAATTGTAGGTTTCAGAGGAGCCACTGTCAAAGTTATAGTTAAAAGGTTCTCATCTTTGGACCGAGGTTGTCATGTGACACACTTGCAGTCGACGACAACTCTTTCACCGGTATCACTCATCTCAAAAGATGATGGTTTTGAGATGGAAAATTCATGTTCATGCTTTGCGATGGGGGACTCATCTTCATGCTATCAACAATGGACACTCATCTTTTTATATTCCTCTATTCAGCAATTGAGAGAATGTGGGATTTTGAAGTACACATAATGTCTCTGTGTTGACACAATTTAGAGTGCCGAGATTGTGACTTTCAACCCCACTAATGATTCCTCCTCTTCCAACATTGGAAGGACCAAGCATTGAACATTTCGAAACAACTCCTAAACCGTTCTGAAATTCCCCAATCATCACTTTGTTTCAAATGAAAAGAGAAGAAAAGAAAAAAACAAACGCAATCCAATTGTGGGAGGATCGATTCTATACCTGGCACTACGGTGGGCAGCTGGTAGTTGATCCCGACTTTGAACCCCGTGGGGCACCAGTCCACGAACTGGATGGTGCGCTTGGTCTTGATGGTGCCCACCATGGCGCACGCGATGTACTTGCCGTGGCACGGGTCGCACTTGGCCATCATGCTGGACGGCTCGAACACGCTGTTGCTCAGCTCCGACACCGACAGCTGCTCGTGGTAGGCCTTCTCCGCCGAAATCACGGGCGCATACGAAGACAGCATGAAGTGGATGCGCGGGTACGGCACCAAGTTCGTCTGGAAGTTGGTGAGGTCCATGTTGATGGCGCCGTCGAAGCGGAGCGAAGCTGTTAGGGAAGACATGACCTGCATTTTTGGCATGCCACCCCATGTGACAACGTTCGTCAGATTTCTCAAACTTGGGATCCATATGAGAAATCCAAATGTCCATCTATGGAAGTCCATAGTCAGTGCGCAGTGATGATGGAACACTAGGATAGACAGAAGTTCATAGTCAGTGTGCAGCGATAAAGGAATACTAGGATACACTTGGAATGGAAGTTGAACACAAAAGGACACTTGTCAAATTTCCATAAACACAAGCACATTTGTCCAATTTCCAAGTTGGTTTTCTCCTGTGTATCTACCCACATGAAGAGTATCGTTCTTTCCCTTACGAAAACACGTATCCGAAGTTTTCCTAATGATGTTGCACTAGAAACGGGGAGAATTAGAGAATAGGGGTAATAGCGGGGTAATTGGGAAAATCAGTGCACTACTTCTCGTTGTTAAACCGGGAATGGCAATCCGGTGATCGGAGATAATCTCCGGACTCACACGAGAAATCCAGTGTAGAAAATTGGACAAATGTCCTTTAGTGTACGTCTAAATCCCATTCCTACTGTATGCTATTCTATCATTTCTGGACATTGACAGTGGAATTCTTCAGAAATTCCACAGGTGGGCATTTTGAATTTCTCCCGTGACTAATTCACGCTGGATTGTGTGTGCAAGTGTTTGAGATTTCATGGGGTGGGGTGGGAAATTCAATCAGGATGATGCACGTGCGCACCTGGGTGATGAGTCGATTCAAGTTGGTGTATGTCGGACGCTCGATGTCCAAATTCCTGCGGCAAATGTCGTAGATGGCCTCGTTGTCGTACATCACCGACACTTCCGTGTGCTCCAGGAGCGAGTGGCACGAGAGGATGCTGTTGTACGGCTCAACAGTTGCACCAGAAACTTGCGGGCTGGGGAAAATGCACATGGAAAGCTTGGACTTCTTGCCGTAGTCGACAGAGAGGCGCTCCAGAAGCAAGGAGCCCAGTCCAGAGCCGGTACCGCCGCCGACGGCGTGGAAAACAAGGAACCCCTGCAGACCTGTGCACATGTCCGCCAGCTTTCGAATGCGGTCCAGCGCCAAGTCCACGATCTCCTTCCCCACTGAAACGATCAAAGTCCACAAACCTTGGTCAGATGGAAACCGAGAAAATTCGGATCAAAAGAGGAAGATTGCTTTTGGAAACATATGTGCGACAGTACGAATTCACAGGCAAAGTTTCCAAAGCAATTGAAAATGTGCGAGAGTATGAATTCACAAGCAAGGTTTCCAAAGCAATTCGAAAATGTGCAAGAGAATATACGAACCGGTGTAATGACCCCGAGCGAAGTTGTTGGCCGCATCTTCCTTCCCGCTGATGAGTTGCTCGGGGTGAAACAATTGCCGGTACGTACCAGTTCGCACTTCGTCAATCACGGTGGGTTCCAAGTCCAAGAACAAGCAGCGCGGGACGTGTTTCCCCGCTCCCGTTTCACTAAAGAACGTGTTGAAGGCGTCGTCTCCTCCTCCCACCGTCTTATCACTTGGCATTTGACCATTCGGCTGCACAGGAATTAATCAATCACACCATCAACTTCGAAGCATTCACGACAACAAGCGATATTCTTGGGAAGTGAATGGAATGAAGTCGAATTCAAAGTGCAATCAAGGCATGCATGCCCACCTGGATGCCATGCTCGAGACAATAGAGCTCCCAACAGGCATTCCCGATTTGAATGCCTGCCTGGCCAACGTGGATGGAAAGGCACTCTCTCATAACGAACGGTTAATTGCGTGCACCAACAGGTGAAGTACAACAATGCAGCTAAGCCCGATTTCTTAGCTTGTGCTAATTCATGGACTAGATCTGCTGCAGAGTCGATCTCCATCTCCGTCGAATCTGGAAGCAGTGTACACACGGAAGATGAAGTTCGTGAGGGAATGCCAACTGAGTCACGGAGGAACGAGGTTTCATGGGCGGCACTGGATGGGAGAGGTTGCAACTTCCAGCCGGCTCCGGATCATCGGGCTGGCGTCCGGCCGAATCTGGCGGTTGGCAGATCTAAAGCTCAGAGGAAGCAGGGCGTGCTTCCCGTCCGATGGCTCCCAAGTAGTTTCTGGCAGTTATACTCGTGCGCGTGAATGTCTGGGGTTGCAGGCAACGGTTTGTGTATCGCTCGGCTATCGCCAGTCACGTAGTTCTTCTGCATTTCGTGTTTACACTGGACGGCCGTAGTCTCAACTCGGTGGCTAAAGTTAGCAAACCTCCTACACTCTACATCTCTCATAGCATTGTTCAGCTAGGCTGATTGTTCCTAAGTGTCGAAAGGCAAGAGGTAGGATATTTTGCCTCTATGAATGGCTAAAATTCACCAATCAAGTTCCAAGGTTGCAGAAACTACATGTGAAGTTTTTTGAACTCAATTTAAAAAAATTCGAAGCACAAGATGAAATAACATATCACAATTTCAGACAAAGAGCAACAATCCAAGCAGCGCAGCTTCCTTTCCATCCATCTCATTAACCTCGTAACCCGATATCGTCAAACCAACACCCGTACTATCAATTGTCGCATACAAAACACTTCGAGGTCCTTGATAACAGTCATATTGCCGGTATATACAAATCTTCAAATCTGGATCCTCAACTAGCCGATACAACACACTGCCTCTCACGAGGACTGAAGTTCATAAAATTGGAACCACCAAAAAATTTAAACCATCCTGAGCTTATGCTGTTTCGTTTGGACTCTGATGAAGTTTGAGCAGTCTTTATTACTTGGCTTTGTTTACATTGACAGATTACCTGCTGATAACCTGATGGTTTATTGCACTATAGAGGACTCGGAAGAGGAACCTTGACATTCTATCAAGACCCCGATCCCAGCTTTGGGATGGTCAAAACCCTAAACCCCTAAACCCTCATAATCACAAACTCCACTGAGCGCAGCGGAGAGTAGGGTTTGTGATAAGACTGGAACGGTTGCTATGCCATTCAGGCCATCCCACTCAGGATCTTATAATGAAATTACGACTAAGGAGTCTCCTAGGGATTGATCTCAAAGACCATTGGTTTTGATAAGTACGTTGGATAGGGTTTCGTCGCCTTCCATACCTTACAGAACGCTGGGCCTGCACGTTGGGTCCTCCATACTACTCCGGTCCCCAAATCTGCCATGTCTTCTTGTCTCTGCCTAAATTCCCTTGGAGCAAAACTGTCAAGCTATCAAGATGCTGGACATGATAGCTGGTCGTCAGCTCCTATGATACAGAACTTGGTGCAATTGCAGATCCATTAATTTGCTGTAGCTGAGTTCCTGCATCACGCAAGACATGGTCAAGATGCGGGAGTGAGTTTAACCCTAGACCGCCCAAGAGGACAAAAAGTGTCCTCACATAGTTTTAAGTTCAAATCAAAGTACTGTAACTTTTGCATCCCATGTCCAAATTCAATAAAACTTGTTGAAAAATTTGCACCTTTTCTTCTAGTTTGTGTGATAAAATTTTCAAATCGATCCAAGAGGTAATGATTTTCTGAAAGCCAATCGAAGTTCACAGGTTCAATTTGATTCACCAAAGTGCACTTCATGGCTGCAACTTTGGAGGCTCGTATCTCCTTCATCCAATGTTCGATTTCAATAAAATTTGTTGGGTTATATTTCCCTTGAAGTTTAGTTATTGTGGTAAAATTTTCATGTCAATCCAAGTTGTTTTAAATATTTGGGAGCAATTCGAAATTCAAAATCCCGCCATTTATGGACTACAGTGAACTTTGGCGGCTTATATCTTCTTCAAGCAGTGTCCGTTTCCAATAAATTTTTTTGAAAAAGTTGCGCATACTAATCTAGTTTGTGTGGATAAAATTTCATATCAACCCAAAAAGTAATGAATTACTAAAAAGCATTTTAGTAGAAGGAGGTTCAGCCCTAGATGTGTTTTTTGCAACTTTTCTTGCCTATTTTTTGACATTTGCAAGCCATTTAGCAAACACATTGAGTCAAATGAATGATATTTTTTTTCACCAATGTGTTTGTATGCTGGTTTTGAATCACTTTGTAGTTTAAAGTTTTTTCATTTGATTAGGTTTAGAAATCAAATTTCGCCTCTAAATGTATTTTTAGGAAAATTTCAGCAGTCTTTTTCAACACTAAAACATTATAATCTCGCAATCTATGCGATCAAATGACTTCAAATTTGATACACATCATTAACAACATGTACACTACAAGATTGCACGGTTAAGATCTCTATAGCTTAGTGACATTTTGATCTATATCACTTCAAAAGCAATGATGTTTTTAAACCCAAAACGGCCTTGAGCCTTCTAGGGTTAAGAGCTTTGAAGTAGCTCAACTGTATACCGTTCATTAAGGTTAAGGATACTAACAGTGTTAGGGGTCGCTCGTTCATTCACGCTGGGTTGGCTTTCCAATTAGCAAGAGGTGTAAGCACGACTTGGCTAAAAGTCTATGGCCGCTGATCTTTTGAGTGGAAATGAAGTTGTCAATGACCCTTCAATGACCCTTCAATACTGGTCTACAACATTCTACTTCGAATGATTGCATAAGAAATGAATACATAGTGATAAAAATTTAATGAAAGCAAACTTGGCTCACATAGCCAGAGCGATTTCTCCCAATAAAAGAGCTCCTAAAAATTGGTTGAAATGCCTAAATTGACTTAGATAGTATTCTCTACACACGTTATTACAAGCTTGAAAGAAATACGTCAAAAGAAATTAACAGTAGCAACGGAGAATCACGACGCTCACCTTGAGATAGGAAGTCCAGGCCACAGAACTCCCTTATAACCAATTTGGTCTTGGGATTGACCACCATATCACAGGAAACATTCACCTGCACACAAAATTGCAACAATACCGTTTAAAGGAAGAACGCTATAAGTTGCAGTAGGTACTTGAAATGGGAGCAGTAAACCCTAATTCCCGTACTTTGCAATGAACGTGTATTTCAAGGTTCTAGTCACCTACATCAATGTGTGGCCGGACAGCCTCAAGATCCACTTCGCCAATGAATTTGATGTTCGTTGTCAATGGAACCTCTCCGCGTGTATAATCCGCCAGAAGCTCCGATGCATTCTCTAGAATTTCTATGGCCTCCAGATTCAGAATCGCCGGCATAAGCTCCGTTCTCCGTCCCAGAATATGACCCCCTTTCAACTTCATGTCACCGATGTAAGAGCCTCGGTAACGAATCTCCACTTTCAAGTAATCGTAATAGATGCCTACAAAGTTAGGGTTCTTGATCCGCAGGATCACGTCGAGGCTGATGTTGAGATATACCACGGGGAAGAAGGATCGCGGTTGCTCTTCGCTGTACATGTTGATCCCGTTCAGCTTCCAATGCTCCAGCTCGACTTTCGGCTGCGATGGCCATAACACGAACGCTGCGCTCGCCAGGAGCACGCACGAAAACATTATCAGGATCGGTGCCAAGATCGTCTGTAGCCGAATAACTTGCCGCCGTTGGGGACGGTACAACGGCAGACGGTAATCTCTGTCTGATGGCACCAAGTAGTACCTCACCTCCTCCACAACAACCGGCGGTCTCCTCCACTCCTCCTCCTCCTCATACCCCATGGACCTTAAAAACACTTCTCCTAAAATCTGAACTCCGAATTCTTCAGGTTTTCGAACCAAACCGGTCTGACTATCAAAGAAAAGTGACAATGAATTCTCTTCAATTCCTTGAAATTCTGCACAGAGGGAATCCCGAATTCGCCAAAACCACTCCAACGTTCCGAATTTCCAACTTCCGCTCTTGAAAACTCTCAACAATTCTCCCTTTCACGATTTAAAGACCGAAATTGGGCGCAATTCATCACGCAGCAAGGGTTCAGTCACGACAGGACCTGTACAGCGACTGAAAGTTTTTACGCAACACAAGAGCTATTCACAAATTCAGCGTAGAAATGAAATCCTTGATAAGAGATGCGAGGAATCCTGAACCTGGAAAAAAGCAAGCGTGAGTTTCATGGGAAGCAGAATCCAAATTTCGAGGTCAAAGCAGTCTGGCAGCTAAGCTTTCAAGAAAGCGAGGGAGAAGCAAAGGATAGGCCGTGTGAAAGAAGAAGTAGTTTCCAAATATCCGTCTGCAGCATTTAGTGTGAACGCACCGACGATAGTTCATCATCCTCAATCGAACGGTGCAGCGCAGTTTGAAGGATCAACTGCAGACGATCGAACGGCTGCAGATTTTATGTGGGGTAGCAAACACTGACCGAAGGTAAGGGTATCATCCCCAATCCATGAGCGGAAACAGGGACAATACCAGAATTTTCAAGTGGAGGGAGTCGGACCTAATTCCATTCCGGTGATTTTTAAGAAAAAATTGACCTAATGCAAAGGGCTAGCAATTCAATCCTCAAATGGATTTTTGCTTTAAAATAAGAAAGAGTAAAAAATATTCTACATTAAAAAGAAGACTTTTTATGTAAAAAAAAGGCAAGATTTAATTTATTGACACACATGACAATGCTTGAAAAGGTATGACAATTATAAATCTTTCTTACCATTGTGAATCAAGTTGTGAATTCTTCATATTTGATCAGCTTATTACGTTTCAGAAGGAAAATGGTAGGCCCAAAAACAAAGAGAGATCAACACCAATTGTATTGGGGGTTGTTTTTTCAAAATTGCCTTGTCATTATGACATTGACATGATGGTTTCCAATTGAATTGGGGTTACCCTAAGAGCCCCTATTTGTGCCATATGTGACTATATGTATCAATTTGGATCCACTATGTATAAATAGATTACATTTGAAAATTTGAAATATATACTATTGATATATAGAGGTATAAGTAGAGTCTTTTATTTATAGGTATGATTTCTTTGGTGACATTGTCCTTAGAGAAACAATTTAAAAAATAATAGGGAGGTGAAATCATAATTTTGGTTAGGTTAATTATCTTTAAAGTCAATCCAAAAGGCATGAGTAATGGTCATTTGACTTATTTGAATTCTCATAATAGTGTTTGCTTGAAATAGTCATAATGTCAAGGCCATAAACTAGCTACATTCATGACACAAAAAGTACATACCTTGTTAAGGCCACTAAGTCATTCCTATGCATTACTTGCTAATATGTGTCCTTTTCATGAACTCCAAATTCCCCATTACCTCATTTACTCAAAGAAAACACATTAAGGTTACTTACATGGTCAAAATGGCATGATTCCTAGAATGGCTAAAATAGTTTAATGACCAAAATATAGTAACTCACATTACTACAACTAATAGTGCTTTATGGAAATAGGTGAACATTGTGGTGGTAGTGTAAACCAAGTGTTTGATTGTATGATGTATTATATTTTCATTATTTATTCTATATGAAAAAAATTCCAAGATATTATAGAAAGAAATATAATGTGCAATGTAGATCACAAAACAAAGCTTGTTGATATAGACAATACTATTCTAAGGAAAAAGATTTATACAGGTAAGTACATTCAAAATACAAATAGAAAATTTACAAAGTTCTTTACGATGTTGTGAGAACAATATTCTATGAAAATATTGATAAAATCTCTAGCAAATGTTTACACACAAGATATGTAAAATGCACATGGTTTTCACTTTGAATTAAATACACTATCTCTATTTTGAAATAGTGTATCCATTTGTAGTGGTGATTAAACATATGGGACAATGCATATTCTACATATACCTTATAAAAATGAATAAGTATTCTTCGATTTAAGTGACCAAAAGGAAATTTCATTCATAGCAAATTGTTATAGTTTTAACAACACGTGAAATACTCACAAAATATCTCATAAAAGCGTGGACATTTCAATAATGGTGAAAAACTTTCATATCAAGTATACCATACACCACAAATATATGTTTTTTGTGATTGTATGTATTTTGTGATGAATAAGGTGGTTTTGTGTGGAATTATTAGATTTTCTTTATACAAACTTTAATAGTAGGATTGCATCTCAAATTGGGTAGAATAAAATATTTTTTGTATTTTTTTTATAAAAATAGAAATCATAATAAAAAAATTCTTGTTGTTTTAGTACAAAAAGATAATAAAATAGCGTAATTGCTACTTACAATATATGCATAAACATTGTACTACATAAATCAAATGGAATAAGAATTTGTCAATAGTTTCGAGAAGGTATATCTTTATATATCTTTGATATATAATACAAATAAAATTTAAATATAGGGTTTCAAATCCTATTGTCATGTTGAAGCTCATGTAATAAGGTAGAACTACCCATTACCATACACATTTGCAATTTAGGTACTTTGGAGAAGCTATTTTTGAGCTCTCATATTTTTCAAAGATTGAATTGTTTGAGAGAAGTCAATTGCAAGAAGAATGAAGACATTTAGACAAGAATTGAATTTTTGTGATTTTTCAAAGCTGAAATGTAAAACTGTGAGTAGACCCTTGTTGAAGCATGATCAGACCATTGTTGAAGCGTGGGCTAATGTGTTTGCTCTCTAGTGCATTGCCATCATGATAATGGATTAGTAAGATCGTAGTAATAGATGGGGTCAATGACGAAAATGGGAGGAACGTGTAGGTGGCGGAATTGGGTAAATGGTGATATTGGATAGTTCTACCTTAAGAAGAGATGGAATAGTTAAAAAAAAGTGAATGTGAACACAAATAATATATACCATTGCATTGCCTAGTTACCAGTATAGCACCAATAATGCTCAAACTAAGCAGTGGCCTTCTTCATATCACAAAGGTATTATGCCTCCTAGATGCTTAGAAGGGACTTATGAGTTAATGTAAAGATTGGGGTTGGTTGAAGAGCCATCAATAAGACAATTTTGTTCACTTTTGGGGCCCATTTTCAAGGATGTAAAAGAGCCCCTACCTCATCCATAAACAATGTTATGAGTTAAGTTGCCATTAAATGTTTTTCCTTTGTAAGTTGCATCCCAAACAGTACACACAATTTACAATTCAAACTGCAACATGATGACTATGATGGAAAAGTGCATAGTAATATAATTGAATCAGTCAAGACTTCTCTCTGTCCTTTTTGCTTGGTGGAGAGCAAATGGATAAACTCATCATTCTATTGGGGAGACCAACTCGTATCCCCAGCCAAAAGGGCCACCCTGGCCAAAATGAAATTATGAAATCTCATCCCAGCCCAAAAAATTCTGCAGGGGCCAAGGTCCACTGGTTCTATGTAAACTTACTGTTTCCCCTTTCAATGGAAATTGTCCATTTGTTTAAAATAAAAAATAAAAAAATTTCGTACTAGCACCTCCATCACAGCCATCAATCTCAAAATCACAAATTTTTAACTCTTAACCCCTAAAGGTTTTTGACTATGATTTCAATAAAAACACTCCAAAATTGTCATTTCTAATACATGTATTAATCTCTAACGTTCCTTGACTATTTTTTTTTGCCAAAAACACTCCAAATCTGCCATTATTTATACAAGTTTCAAAATTTAGAAAAAAAACATTTTTGGACATATGTAACCATAGGATCTTGTAGTACACTAGTTTGAAAAGATGTGGAAAAAATTTCAGAAATTTCCACTATGCAAATTGCAAGATATCAAGATTTGAAGTGACAAAAATCCTTTTTTTGTCCCTGCAAAAAAACGGGTAGTTGAACTTCACAAGGTCACATTTGTATGAAAAAATGTTCAAAATGATTGCAATTCTTTGGATTCATTTTTCAAGGCATATTGGCTACATGCTTGAAAATTTTTAGATCATTTGAAATTGTACAACATATAGGAAAAAAATAGTAAGTAGAAAGATGTAGAGAATGGTTCAAAATACTAAATTATTAACAATTTATTTATGGAATTGAAAAATGCCAATCCCATTGGTTTTAATGTTGTAATAAACAATCTTCACATGATTCTTTTATTTTTTTCCCAAAATATTGAAAATTGAGTTCAATAAAGGACTTCAAAGTTTATTTTGGGGTAGAGAATCCATGATTGCCCACAAACTAAAACACCTCATAACTTTTGACTCATTGATCAAAATGGAATGATTCAAAGTTTTTAATGTATATATAAATCTAAAAAAACAATTTCAGTTTTTTGTTTTTGAAAAAAATGATTTTTTTAGATCTGCCCGGACTGCCCAAGTTGAGGAACAAACTACATATTGGGCTATAACTTTTGACTCATATTTCCAAATGTCTTGAAATTTAGTTCACATAAAAGATATTCCTTGTCCCTACCCTCTATCAAGATTTGGGCCAAAAATATGGAAATATCTAGTCACACGCACCTGCCCAAAATTTCTTTGTTGCCAAAAAACACAATTTGGTCCTTTAGGGGTTAAATTTGAGGGGAAAAAATCATTTTTAGACATACAACTATAGAATCTTGTAGTACAATGGTTTGAGAAGATGTAGAAAACAATTAAAAAGTTTCCATGGTGTGAATTGCAAGATATTAATGTTTGAATTGACAAAAAATCCTTATTTAGGCCCTTTAGAAAAAAAATGTAATTGCAAGTTGTGGCTACATGCTTGAAAAAATTTGAATCATTTGAAATTGTACAATATATAGGAAAAAAATAGTAAGCCCTATTATATTTCTACTATATTTTCTATATTCTACTATATTTCTAGTAGAAAGAAATAAGAAATGATTTAAAATACTCAATTTTGAAGAATTTAGTTAAGGAATTGAAAAATGTCAATTCTAATGGTTGTAACATTGTAATAAACAATTTACATCCAATGTTTTTATTTTATTTTCAAAGATATTGAAAATTGAGTTAAATAAAGGACTTCAAACTTTATTTTAGAGTAGAGATTCCATTACTATCCACAAACTAAAACTCCTCATAATCTTTATCTCATTAATCAAAATGGAATGATTGAAAGATTTTTATGTAAATATAAATTTAGAAAATCAATTTCAAATTTTTATTTCTTAAAGAAATTATTTCTGAAGAAATTTCTTCAACTATCCTAATTGGCCATAGTTCATTGAAAATTACATATCATATAATAATTTTTTTAACTATATTGTCAAAAGTTATGAAAATTGTTGGATCTTAAAGATACTCCTTAGGCACATATTTTGTGAAAATTTCAAAGAAAAAAAATGAAAATTTTGTTTGTAGTGAGTTGCCCAAAATTGCTATGTTGCTAAAAATGCCATCTAGTTCTTTAGGGGTTGAAGGACATTGTAAGTCAACATTTAAAAAAAACAATAGATAGTTCAAAGTTAGTTGGTAGAATTGGGAAAAGAAATGGTTGCAATTTGAAAACATTGGCAAAAAATCTAGTGAATGTTTTTGTAAAATTTCTATTTAGGGTTAAAAATGAAAAAATAATTAAACTCACTTCTTCAAAAATTGGTTGGCTATATGAAAATTGAAGGAATTTAGCTGGTAAGACTCAAAAAATATTCATAAACACTATTACATGCCCTATAGGCATTTGAAAGTCAAAACCTAAATTTTTGCATTGTTTTTGCTTTTAAATGTTTCAAAGCTTATATAACCAAGATAATATAGCTCTAATAATCTAATTCTTACTCCATTTGATTTTTTTTCAAAATTGTTAAAATTATGATTTTCGTAACACTTTTAACCCCTAAAGGACCATTGTCCCTTTGGGGGACAAATGGGATTTTGGGCAGGTACCTACAGGCTGAATTTTTGTCATGATTTTTTGATACTTTTTTTTAAGATAGAAAAACTAATAAGCTTTATGAGAGTATAATTTTTTCACAATCAGTGCCTGGGAACAATAGTTATGATCAAATAAGCTCAAACAAGGGGACATGGGGGCAACCAGGGCAAGAAAAAAACTGTGCAAAAATTTGAATTTAAAAAAAATAAAAATTGCTCATAGATTAAATTTTTGTCTATTTGAAAAGTCTTGATTCATTTCATTTGGATTTGTTTTGAGAAAGTTATGGACATTTTTGTTTTTTGGGTAATTGGAGCATCTTCTTGAAAAAAATAACTTGTAGGATTCATTTCTAAATGCAATTTTTCAAATTTTTTTATTTTGCATGGTTTAGTTTACTTGCTAGAACAATCTCACCATTGGAATTAGTGCATTTTAATTCCACCTAAAATATATGAATATTTTAGATTTTCCTTCTATCCCGTTCCTACTTCTACTTAACAATTTTCTTAAGAATGAAAATTAAGTTTTTTTGAATTTCTTTTTTTTCCCAGACTCTCAACTCAATTCTCCATTATAAAGATTTAAAGCTCAAAACTCTGTAGTGCAAAAATTTTCAGTTAAAAATGTTCAAAGTCAAAAAATCCAGTCCCGCAATGTGCTAAAAAACTTATTTTTTCCACTTTAAATGCAAATATCTTGTAATTTGTGTGGTAAAAAATTCTGAAATTTTTTCCACACTTTTTTATACTAGTGAGGTGTGAGATCCTATGGTTAGATGTGGAAAAAAAAAATTATATTTTTTTTTACTCTTTGCTATAGAAATGGCAGTTCTTAGTGTTTTTTTGCAGAAAAAAGCCTTAGTCCCTTAGGGGTTAAGCTAGCATCTTCAAAGTTCAAATTGATACACCATTTTTTTTACTTTTTCTATTGAATTTCTCTTGGTATGAGCTCAAGGAGTATATTAATGGCACCATGATGTTTGTCATTGTTATTTTTACTTTTCTAAAAAATGTCATACTATTTTAAAAATTACTATGAGTTTTACAAAAAATGATCCTTAAAAAATCATATGAATTTCAATTTGATGTTTTCAATTATGAAAAAATGAAGTTTAATTTTAGACACATAAAAATGCTAGTGTGTCCCATACCGTTGCTATGGATAAAATAAATTAAAAAGTAATTTTCTAATATTTCTAATTCATAAAAACTTCAAAATTCAATAATTTTCACGTTGTAGGTCCAAAACCACAAAATAAAGCTAATGCACCCTTCCTTACGAAGGCTTTCTTGATGGTACTAAGAACATGACCACCAGACTCATTGTCCAAAAGATCTCAATGTAACAAACAAATAAAACAAGCAACTTAAGGTAATGGACTTTTGAAATGTGTATTTCAATGAAGAAATCTAATGAAGTTCTATCAAGCCTAGACATGAAATGTCTTTTAAGGATTTTCCCCTATGGCAATAGAAAGAAATTCCCCTTGGTTGTTAAGAATTCTAAAACTCCTATAACTTTTTCTAAAACACTTGTGGCATTTTTGGTTTGAATAAAAATTTGAAGTCTTTTGAAAAAACAAACTACGGTAGTGTAATCCTTAGTGAATTAAAAAAAAACGTTTTTCATCCTATGAAAACATGACATGTGTACTTGTTTTCTTAATTAATTATGATTTTTCTGAGTTTTGATAAATGAGTAACTATCCTCCTAAACTGAAAGGGACAACACATAAACTAGAGACAAAAGTCAATGCATTTGGTTTCAACTACCGTGTGCCATGTGTGAAGCAGTCTAGTAAAAGTCTAACTATGTAGTTCCAATATATTTTTTTAGTTTTTTTAAAATTATGAATGATAATTATACTTTTACTTTAAAATATATTTTACTTTGAAAAGTTTGTTTTATAGTTAAACAATTCTAAATTTATATTGAATTTAGGATTTACAAATCTACAAAATTCCATACTATAAAAGGTTATATTCACTTGTTTTAAATAAAAGATTTATCCTATTTGATCTCGAATATTGTGATCCTAATTGAACTTTCAATCACCTTCATCTATCTTCATCCACTCACACCTTAAATTTAGCCTACTTTCATCCAAAATTCATCCAATTAGTGTAAGGTGTTTTGCACTTTTCAAACTCCTGCCCTAATTCTAATTGAACTATTTCAAGTATAGTGATACAGTCAGTTAGTAAGACCATTTCAGGATTCCTCTGGCATATGCTGTCGCTTCCGCCCGCCCGCCAGCCCGCCATAGCCAAAAAGCGTAATTTCAAGTGTGTGTCGACGCAGCCTCAGCTGTAGCTTGCTCACGTTCTGCAGATTTTTCGATTTCTCGCCATCGTCAGCTTCACAATTAAGCAGAGTTAAGGTTGTTTCTCGTTTTTCCGCTTGTTACAACGATATCTAACATGACCTGTGAGGTTAAGGACGTGGTGTAAGCGAGTTTCGTCAATTGTGCCGTGTCTGCGCGAATGCTTGCAGAGTTTGTGTTTCGATCTTATAAGCATTCTTCAGGAATTGTGCTTGTTGCGACGGTATAGAGCATGATCCGAGGATTAGGTGCATCATTGTGCCGTCCGCGCAAATTCTTTTGAAAATTGTGTTTCTTGTGAGCATGCTTCACGAGCAAGAGGCCTGTCGATGTCTTGTTGCAAGTTCTATACATATACTTCGTGACCTGTGAGTTGTAGCTAGGAGGCGAGTTAAGTTAGCTGTGCCGTCCGCGCGAATTTTGTGAGAATTTATCAAGAGTAGCGTCAAGAGTTTCAGAGTGCCTGTGAACATATTTCTGCAACCGAACATCACATGCATGAATTGTGAGGCCGTGGAGGTGGCGAAAGCGATTTCGATCGCTTGTGTCATCTGCAGTCGCCGATTCGCGCTCGTTACGTGTTTCTTGTGCCCTTGCGTGAGGAGTTGAGTCACGAGTTTCAGAGTACATGTGAATGTCTTGTTGCAACCGTACGCTACATGATCTGTAAGGGTGAAGAGGTGGCGTAAGCGATTTTGATCGCTGGTGTCGTCTGCAGGCCCAAATTTCTCTGCGCTTTTTGTGTTGCTTGCGCGGATTTTGTAAGGAGTTGCGTCAAGAGCTTTGAAGTGCGTGTCGTGCAAAGATGTATAGCGCAGCGAGGCTCGTTGGCAGGAAGGGTCTGGCCGGATTTGCTGGCCCCGGACCGTTCCGTGCAGTTTCGGCGCTACGGGACGGTTACGTATGCACAGGCCAGGGATTGAGCTCAATTGCGGGAGAATTGGCAGCAGGTGAGTTTGGAATGTGACTAGTCGTTTCTTGCTGACGCTTGAGGTTGCTGAAGAGCGTTACTTTTGTTTGAATTGGATAGCGAGTTGCAGGATGACAGAGATATTACGCGCAGGTGAACTCTCGGATGAACTGCGTCTTGTTTAAATAAGTGTTGTTTGGAGACGAAGGATGTTATGCAGGGAGAAACAAGTGAAGTCCTGTTTGTTTCGATCATTTCATTGTCTATAATTTGTAAGAGAATTTTCTGACTTCCATTGCTTGTCCCTGCATGAGATCCGTGAATGTTGCCATCTAGAATCGTTCATGTGATCCGTCGAAGTCAGAATTTTTACCCCTCTTTTGTTGCGAAAATTCGAGAGTCGTAATAAATCATTGAAAATTGCATGCGGATGGAATGCTTGGACTTCTTTGTAAGCTGCAGAGTTTGTCATTTCTTGTAACTGAAGTCTAGTGAGAAACTAAACTTTCCTTTCTTCAAAATAATGTGGTTCTGTGTAGAGAACTTTTTATTTTGTTTTGCCTCGACTCACGACTCTAGTTTTGAGCAGGCTCGGGAGCCTCGTCATCATTTTCTGATGTAAAGGAACTTCTAGAGACGTCGTATGTGGCTGGTGGAATTGACCCGGCGACGGGTCTTCCTTCAACGCGTCGTCAAGCAAGGTTTTCCGTGGCCTCTACTGGTGAGTTACCGAAGTGGGCACACGTTACGACGCGTGGCGAGCATTCGAGCGCACTAGCCTTTGAAGATGATAGCATGGAGGATTTTGTTGAGGTCGGGCACAAGCTTGCAGATGCGGCGCGAACAATTATCATGAAGTACTATAGGTCTGGTTTTCAGATCATCGACAAGGAAGATTTGAGTGAGTACTCTTTCCTTTTCTTGTATATGAAAATTCTGTCAGGGTTGAGCATCTCCGCTTGCCAAGGTTCTGATTGTAAGGTAACTACGATGAGGTTTTTTTTACTGTGGTTGCATTACCCCAGATGATATTTCCCCAATTTTTTGGTTTTCGCTTGGACCCTTTAGGCTTGTTAGCACTCTCATTGGAGTGGTTCGCCAATTGTAATGGTTTTTCTCTTTCTCTGACTCATACTTTTAGTCCCTTATGAAGATTTTGGAATACTTGCACAAGGCATGCATATGAGCGGAGAAGCAACACAACACCCTGTAGGATAGAGATTAGTACATGTACCTTGCCATCGCTAGTTGACTAATTTTGATGCTGAGCAGGTCCAGTAACGATTGCCGATCGGGAAACTGAGGCAGCTATGTGCTCACTCATATCTCAGTATTTTCCCTACCATGCCATGTAAGTCCTCCTTGCCGAAAAGTGACTCACCCAAAATACCCATCACCACTCATATATCTAAGTTGAGATTTTTGGCAATTCAAACTTTAAATCTGCGTTCAGGACGAAATGAAGCTTTCACTAATACTGAATTGTGTAGGAGTGTTTTATATTTTTGCGAGTCAAATGATAATTGAGATGATAAAGAATTCCTTGCAAACAGATAAAAGGAACCATGCTCATCATCCTAAGTGTCTAGATCATAAAGTGTAATTTGCTAGGGTTGTTTGAGAGTGGGGAGAGCGGGCTAGAAGCTAATAGCAAGGTCACCTGACAGATTTGGAGAGGAAGGAGGCTTGACGATGCCTGAAGGAGGCTCTGACTATGTCTGGGTCTTAGACCCCATTGATGGCACTAAGAGCTTCATCACTGGTGACCACAAAATCTTTCTTTTTTCATTGATGTCTACCTTCTCTTTGCACAATAGTGCATAGGATATTGGCATCATGGCACATAACCTAATCCTCATAATTAGGCGATTCCAAGATCCTCACGAGTATATTGCAGAAAAAATATGAAACCTAGAGGCTCTGAAAATAAGCCACTGATTCCTGGATGTGGGACTGCAGGGAAGCCAGTCTTCGGAACTCTCATATGTCTGCTCTACAAGGGCACTCCGGTATGTCCTGAATTTCCTCCAGTGGTCTTGTGTAGAACTTCTCATCCTGGACGTATTATACTGCGTGCTCTCATATGGAATGGCCACTAAATGATTTTTTGGGATCCTTGTAACTTACAGTAGATTCAATTCTGGAATTGGTACTTTGCCAAATGAGTTCCTTTTGGTCCAATCAGTTTGCTTAGCAAGTCTCACAAACATTCTCTATTCACGTCACTTCTTTTGTTTGAAGTTTTCTAAGAATTTGGAATATCAGGTTCTTGGCATCATTGATCAGCCTGTCCTTGGGGAGCGGTGGGTTGGAGTTCAAGGCCAAGTCACTACCCTGAATGGCCGTAGGGTTAGAACGCGGTCCTCCACAGCGCTTCTTGGAGATGCATACATGTATGGATTCTCTTATTATCTTCGATTACTGTTGAAGTGTTCGCAAGTCACGGATACTCTCTATCTTGCTGGTTGTCAGTTGAGGACTTTTGTTACTATAGCAGTTTCATGATCAGTTAAATACTTCACATGTTTATTAATTATAATCAAGGTCGTCTTTCTACCCAAGCAAGTCATATTTGCATTCCTCTGGCCAACAGGTATTCAACCAGTCCTCATATGTTCTCTGGAGAAACAGAGAAGGCCTTTGCGCGAGTTCGGGATGAGGTATTTAAATTTTAGAGGTTTGAACCTTTGTAGTTTTTATTAAATTACAATCCAATTTTGAGTACAATTCCTCTCAAATATCGACGAATCCATTAGATTGAGGCGCATACATTTTTTCCTCAAGCGACTGATGTTTCATGCTGCAGGTGAAAATACCCTTGTACGGCTGCGACTGCTATGCGTATGGGCTGCTTTCATCCGGTCACGCAGATTTGGTTATTGAATCTGGACTGAAGGTATTCAAAAGACTTTTCAACTAATGTCATGCTTTGTCTAACTGAATTTGGTAACTGAATTTCGTTGATGCATTCAAGATTCTGATGCAACGGCATTGCGTTGCAGTTAGTTTTTCGTAGCATTTCCCTTTAATCAGTTACACTTGCATCAGGTGGATTCTAAATTGCATTTTTGCATTGGTCGTTTTTTGATGTAACAGCCATATGATTATTTGGCTTTAGTGCCAGTGGTCGAGGGTGCTGGTGGAACGATTACAAATTGGAGTGGAGAAAGTCTTAAATGGTTACCTGAAATTGGTATTATTTCTTGCCTTAATAGTTTTGCATGAGTAGCTCAGTTCTGGGAAATTACATTGATAATTTGCTATTTAGAGGAAATGCATTGATGACTTCTAAACCTCGATATGTAGTTCTAGGCAGGCTAGGACCGAGTGTGCTTTGAGTGTCATAAAAAAACCTTTGGATGTTTGTATTCATATTAGTCAGAAGGTTCGATTGTAGGTTTCTCGTCATTTTCTGTAAATTTCAAATTTAGAGTGCTGGTTATATATTCTGGTTTTGCCGTTAGTAGAGTTTTATTTTGTAGTCTTTCTATACTGGAGCTAGCTAGCATTCTCAGGAGAATTATAAAACATACTCATTACTCATGCCAGCTAAAAACCGGAGTTCCCATCTACTATAGAAATGTGACGTTGTATTCTTTGATGCCAGTACGGTTTTATGGGAGTTTTTTGGGGGTCACTGAACACAGAATCCTTATGGTTGTCACAGGAGAACACAGTATTGGAGTACTGGCAGCTGGAAGCAGAAGTTTACACAAAGCTGCTCTTTCTCACTTGCTTGGGGAACACCACGCATGAGATGGTCAACATGAGAATTGACACCTAAGTCAAGCAATGCTTGTTATATATTGCTCCTGAAGCATTAGGGTAGTGCTGCTGCGATCTCATTCTTTATTTAGTGCAAAGTTTCAAATCATCATCATTCTATACTAAAGTAGGATTTGTTCACATCAAATGCTTATTATAATTTAATTTTGACCATGTCCGGTCTACTACCATATATAGCGTAATAGTATATGCAGTATTTATTCATTCATTCAGTTAGAACTGGTAGAATATTATGTAGAAACAAAAGGTGGTCCAATGCTCTTGTCACTTATGATATCTAATGACTCTTGTTCACCAATTTACCAATGATGATAATGAACCAATGCTTACTTAGCAACAAGTGTAGCTATGGTTGGAGACAAAATGGAGAATGTCCATGATGAATATGAAGGCAATGGCAACAACATAGATAAATAAATCTATGTTGGTAATCTACATGAACACAATACAAACTTAGATGAAAGGATTTAGGTTTTACCAAGGATGATGGTACCATAGCAATATGCAGAGTCATCTTTTTGGTAGCCCCATATTCCACCAAAATCTCATAAGCCCTTCTACGAAAGGAACCCAATTATCTCTAACAAAAGAAACCCAACTATCTCTAACAAAGCACAATGCTGGCAAAACAATGCAAGTACAAAAACTATGAAGTTACAGGATTGAGAATGAATTGTATGCAAAAGTGCATAGATGCATATCATAATCATAATATTTAAATCTGTCCACTGAAAGGTATGTCCCAAATGTGGAAAATTGGTGATTTGGCTTGGCAGTTCTAGTGACTTCCATATATTGAACACACAAAACATGGAGTTGTGGAATAGATGAAATGAATTTGAGATAATTCAATGTAGACCAATGCACCTCCTCACTCACTCAAGATGCATGCATCCTTTGCAAGATTCTTCTTCTGTGCACAACATAGGGAATCATTCATTAACAACTAGATTTAAAACAACTTGGCATTTTATCTCATAACCTTCTCAAGCATGCTCGCTCTCAAAGGTTAAGTAGTTCATGTCTGTTTTTTCATATGACCATTCGGGTTCGACACAGGGTTCTGAAGTTGATAGTTACCTAATACTACAAAAAACGTGTTTCTGTAGATGAAGCAGGCCAATGGGAATCATGCCCATGATGCAAAGTTCAATCGAACAGATAGAAAAACACACGAGATTGTTTGCACTTGGTTATAATCACAGCGGCTGGATAATAAAAAAAAAAGAAGAAGACAGTAACTGCCTCTCTACAAAGCATTGGCGAGAAGGATGGCTTCCTGACAATGGTTCCTGGCGTTATCGAGGCGTTCCAGCAAGGTGGACTCCTTCTGAGCAGCACTAATGAGTTTCATGTCCATCTCCAGCAATCTAGTAACACGAATAACTTCAAACAGAAGCTGCTCGTTAACTTGGTCTTCCTGCGTGAGATTCTCAATCTCCTCTTGCACTCTTTCGATTACAGCACTACCTGTAGCAATGAACGGGTAGTGCCAAGTTAGAGTCCGACGATAGACAGGCGAACTTAACATTTAGCTGACTGAATTTGTAAACCTTGTGAAAATTCTGGATGAAAATTGCCGATAATTTGTACATGTGCTAAGTTACTGAATGTACATTGCTGAACGACTGAATAATTTTGCAAAAACACAACTGACCTGTAGCTGCTACACTGGCGCCACTCCCAAATGGTCTGTCCAGAAGACCCTTGAAGACAGATAACATTCTCGCTACAGTTTCCCCGTTGCCCTTGTTAATGGGAATCGGTATGGTTCTTTCAAACCCTAAACCTGCTCCGGCAACGTCGCCTTCTCCCATTCGAGCTGCTTCTTCCAATCGAGGACCTTCGTCATCACCTCCTGCACATGAAGTAGTGATACTAAAGCAGTTAGGAACCTGATCCTGTCTCCTATTCCCAATAGCAACTCATCTATATATTCTTGGTTGGGTTTCAGTTAGCAAGAGGAGTAAACTTGACTTTGCTAAATGTCTACGGAATTGTCCACGGAATTGTCCATTGATCTTCGAATGGAAATGGGATAGTCTACCGTCAATTGGGATCTACAACCTCCCACTTTGAATGATTGTGTAAGAAATCGTCATGCATAGTAAAACAAATTAAGAAAACAATTTGATCTCAAGAGAGTTTGATTCTAGCCCCCAAGCTGATCTCTCCAGTGAGCTGTTTAACCCCAAGGGTTTAAGCCCTAACACGCATCAAATAAGAGAAATTCACAATGTGAAGTTGCATCCAAGACACTGATTGCACTACCTCGTTCGAACAATAAAACCCTCTCAAATTTCCAAAAATCGCCTAGAGATCTCCCTACAATCACACTTCTAAATACTGGTTCAAGTGCTTAAAAGTGACACAAATATAATCCTCCACCTTAAATGGCGGTGAAAGCAAGCCCTAGGGTTTAAGACCTCCCTCACATCAATTAAGAGAATTTCCGGAAATGAAATGAAATCTGTTAGATTTACCTTCTTCAAACAACAAAGCCTCTCGGATTTCTTCCTCGGACAAGCCAGCCATGTAAGGGTAGCTTGGGGGCTCAACCTCATTAGGCTCGGGCTCTGTGTCCCGGAGGTCAGTTACATTGACCGTCTCGCTGTCGACACCATCTTGTGACTGTGCATGCAGCCTCGTCCTGTATCCTCTCCATCTTATAGCAAAGAGCTCCACCTTGCTGCAAGAGGATGATGATGCTGGCCCGAACTGCGTCGACGAAATTGAACACACCGGGAGATGACGGAGAGGAGTCGCAGCACATAGATAGGACGAAAGGAGCTGCATTGTTCTGTGACCTCACTGACACAAACAATTGCTTCTGGCAGAAAAAACCCTCTCACCAGAACATTGTCAAGTGGTGAGTGCAAGAGAGAGTATCCACTCAAAAAAAATTCTCTGACAGAAAGGAGAGGCAAAATTTCAGACTGCACTCGGGGATTCAGCGTCACTGAAAGCAAAATTCTCGTAAGGTGAGGTGGAAGCAACGAATAGGAAGTTATCCGACAATGGTCACGAGGGACACACGGAGGTTTTGCAAAGGAAAAGCTCTGCTTCTGAACTCCGACAAGCTCACGCTCCAAATGAACCTCGTTTCTTGAAGCTACTTATCAAAGTCATTTTCTGTGCAAATTCTGTATGTAAGGACCACACTCCATCCTCTACAGAAACAGTTCGGCAATGGATGATGAGGCAGCGATAGAAACAGAGTATGCAAAACGTATCACCTTGGCTGTGACATTAAAGAAGTCTGCGAGTTGGGATGAGAGTCACGATGTAAGGACCACACTACAGATGAGAATTGGATGAGGACGGGATGGATTTTGGATGAATCTCCAGGACCCTCTCACAAGCTGCGACGGGATGAGGACGGAGTGAGGACGGAATGAGGACGGGATGAGGACGGGATGAGGACGGGATGAGGTCGGGATGAGGACGGGATGGATTTTGGATGAATCTCCAGGACCCTCTCACGAGCTGCGACGAGTGTGTTGCTGCAGCTGCGGAAGGATAGACCTCACAGGCGCCACTGTACGTACCCTGTTCCGAATTCCAATCCCTGAAGCTCAATTTCGTCTTTTCTGCTTCTCATATCTCAGATTGCGTTGCGAAATTCTATCTTTATTTCTGTTTTGAAGAGATTGACTGTGCATTTTCCAAGGTAGAGCAGAAGAAGTCTCCTCAAATTCGCGAATTGGAGTTCCTGCGCACACAATGGCAGCCGTCGTTGGTAGTAACGTTAGCAGCTACCGCGGCTATGGCAGCCTGGTTTCTTCGGGCGTCAGCTTTAATAGATGCACCTCAATCTTGCCTAGAAATTTTGCTCCGAATCTAAAGCGATACCCCAATAAAAGAAATTCCTCTAAGGGATTATTGAGAGTAGCTGCGTCGATGCATTTGGATAGTGTGAGTGAGCTTTACGACCTAGCCTCGAATTCTCTCTATTTCCTGTCCGAGGAGATAAGTGACGGGCCAATTGAGCTTCCTCCGGAGCTTCTCGACCCGTTGGCAATCCCCGAGGCGTCCCCGTTGCAAGTCGCGGCAAGCGTCGTTCTCACAGGGTTGATCACCGTGCTCCTATTCCGCGCCATCCGACGCCGTTCGAAACGGGCGAAAGAAATGAAGTTTCGGTCCACTGGCGAAGCGAAAACGGACCTCAAGGAAGATGCGCGCAAATCGGCGATGGCATTGTTGAACAAGACGTCGGAAGTGGAAGGTCCTCCTCCAAATGCGCTGCAAACGCTCTTTGGCGCCGCCGTGGCAGGTGGCATTGCGCTTGTGCTTTACAAATTCACGGTTACCGTGGATGCAGGATTCTCAGGCAAGGCGGTGTCGATGAACTATTCTATCCGCAACTTGACGGTCACCGTGCGCACCATTATCACGGGCATGTGCTACTTGGCCACTTTCGTCTTCGCTGCGAACTCCATCGGCCTGACGTTGCTCTCCCTCCAGCTCGCTCTCAACATTGGTGGACCATCAGACGACGACTCTAAACCTAAACCTAGCGACTCCAATTCAGAGCTCGAGAGGACGAATTCCGTGGAAGACGATTCCTTTTGAGCGAGCGAAGTTCTAACTGTTGCGAACTTTTGTAAGATTCTTTTCCATTTGCTTTACTAGGGTGAAAATATTGTAGGTTTTGACACTAATGCACAAGAGACAGAGTTGCAGAATTATTTAAGCTAGACATGTTTCAAGCAATTTGCCGCGTTCTACATAAGTTTGAGCATTGCTTCAAATTGCTGTTTCTCATCTGACTGTTTCCGAATTGCTTTTCTTTTTTCTCTGCTTGCTCTGCAACATTTTGAATTTCAGAGCAGGAAACATAGTTTTACTCGATAATATGAGCAGTAGGACGATTACAAAGTGGTGATGCTTCCTAAGCCTTAGAGTATCGTAACCTGTAGCTAAATTAGACCTAGCGATACATTCCTTTGGCAAAAAACACTAGAATATAGCTGGAACTCAAACTTAACATTCTTGAATTCAGCTCCAACACGCTTGGCCACCTTCTATTCAAAGGTAGAATCGTGGTATATATTCATGATCTTTTGACATTAGCCTTTTAATTCACAGGTTTTCATTAATATATCGAATTCAATATTTGAAGGCAAAATCAAGGCCTCATGAATCATCTCTTTTCTGAAGTTACGTAGTTTTGGAACACAAGCCCGGTTTGTGCGCATGGTAATGTGTAACTGCAGTTGAAAGGATGCAAGCCCAACACGATTCGAGTGTTGTAAATTTTTGGCTGTGTGTTTCACACTCCTTACAAAACCAGGTGTTTCTTTTGAGACATCTTCAATGATAATAACTACAACTTGGAAGCCATTTGTAACTAGCGATTTGAGTTTGTAGACTGGTGTGAATTCTGTCATGAATGCATGCTACCAGGATGTGCTTACCGAAGTTTTTATCGGCATAGCGTTCAGCAAGCTAGCCAACTGGCAGGACAAAGAAGTCGAAGAAGAATAGAGTGGTCTGGAATATTCAGTAACGTAGTATCGCTAAAAATCAAAGTGTATTGTTGATCACATCAAATCAAATAGTAATCAAAGTCAGATGAAAGTCCAAGAACAACATTTGAAATAGGATATGCAAAAGTTGTAAGAGGTGAAAGGTGAATTGGTAGATTTTCTAAGGCTGGGCTCTAGTTTCAATGTCCTCTACCATTGTTGAACATTGTGCAACAAGCATTTATTTATTCTCTTGATTTTGTAGGACACACTTTAAGAAATTTGTTGTTATTTTTTAGTGACCCTACCTCAATTAGTTGAGCTTCTACCATTGGCAAGTGTTAACTTTAATCAAACAAAGAATTTTTTTTTATAAACCTAAGAAGAAGAATTGTAAATTCTTTTTGAGATTGGTATGAGTTATTCCCAATGTAAATAACTAAGTGGCCAAATAGTCAAAAAGAATTGCTTCCATATTTGTAATTCACATATACCATCTTAGAAGGTTTAAAGATGGTAACAAAGTATACTATTCAAATTACTTGAAGTAGAAAAAGTCACTGAATAGTGCAAGACCCACTCACACTAATTGAATGCCATTAGATGAAATTTTGATGAATTTGATCTAATCAATGTGAAAATTGGGATCAAATTTACATGAAAGATGAATAGTTATGGATGAATGTTCATTGACAATCATAGTATTGAGGGTATCAACATGAAAATAGTGAAGATCACAATTGTTATAAACCTTCTACAATGGATTCCAATTAAAAATATAAAAACATACTTATTAACAAGAATACTTTTACAAGGAGCTCAAACCATCCAACTATAGAGAGAGATCAATCTCCAAAAAGAGTTCTCACCTCTATTTTCCATCTTATATAATAGAGACTATCAATAGAAGACTATTAGTCCTTAAGATAGACTAGGATTTTTTTTCTATCTTTAGCTTTCTATTCTTGATTCTATTTAGATTCATCTACTAAAGTCTTAGTCCTAGTCATACTTATCTAAATCTTGATCTTCCACTTAGAGTTATCTAACTCCAAGTTCCAACACACTCATCTTTATATAAGACTTGTCTAACTCCAATGCATTGTTTAGTGCACTTGTCATCCAAGTGAAGTTGTCTAAGTCTTAGGCATAAATCCATCATTAGGAGATATCTATCTCTAGGCACTTTAGTGGATTTGTCATCCAAGTGGAGTTGTCTAACTCAAGTGCACAAATCTTGCAGTAATCTATTGTTTGAAGATATCTATTTCAAGGCAATCTCTACTTATTCACTAGTGTACATTCATCATGAATGCATTCATCCATCAAAGTTCAATATGAAGGTCACAACACAATTATTATGAGTTCTTTCATCCATCAATGCATTCATCCATTAAAGGTTGTAACAAAGGCGATGACAACAATATGTTGATTTTATCTAAAATACAATATTTGTACACCTAATAACTTCACAAAATTCTAAATTTAGTGGAAAAATTTGAATAATTCATTTGAATAATTTGGGTAATAAAAAGAAAGAATTGTAAACTACATTTGAGCAATAAAAATATGACCTAAATGTACTATAAGCAAGTATTATCTTTCTAAGCAAATTTTCTATTTTTAATTTAGACACTTATAAATAAAGAGCTTATGTTTTTGAAAAAAGGTACACATGACATTATCATGTAAGGATATACAAATAAAATTCATACTTTTTAAAGTTAGATTAATAAGTATTTATACAAATAAGAATACATGATCCAAATATCATCATCGTACTTGATAACTAAATATTTTTATGCATGCTTATAAAATCTAAGTTGTAAAATTCAAGTATATTATTTAAATTGTTATTTAGATTTTTTCTAATAGAAGAAAGTCACTAGAATTGATTTAATAATATGAGCAAAAGAATAATGAAAATATAAATTATAATTTAAAATATTTTGAAATACTAAAAAACATGAAAAAAACAAAACTTTTAAATAAGGTAGAAATTAGCAAAACAAGTTGATCAAACAACACTTCTTTCAATGCTAAGATATGTTTGAATTTTTTTCATAATTGGAAGTAAGATTTCTAAAAAATTAAAACAAATTTATAATAGGAACCACACTTAGACAATTATTGAGTGCTTTCAAATGTATATACCACAATGTTCACCTAAAGGCAAGTGAATACTAAATTTATTTTA
Organism: Pseudoscleropodium purum; assembly: GCA_963969395.1. Taxonomy (NCBI): domain Eukaryota; kingdom Viridiplantae; phylum Streptophyta; class Bryopsida; order Hypnales; family Brachytheciaceae; genus Pseudoscleropodium; species Pseudoscleropodium purum. Next base: position 34,281,013 of record OZ017795.1, read on the forward strand.
TTTAGTTTTAGGCTTTTCACATATGTCTCTAATACTTGTAAATAAGATTATTTGGATCCTAAATAATACAAAAAAATTATACTCTTTACAATATTAACCCTTAAACTACATTTACCTATAAAGAGGGCAATCTATTGAGGATCAATAATTTCTTATAAGCATGAGTAAGAGTCATCTAGGAGCAAAAGCAAGATAAAAACTACAAAATTTCAATTGAGGTGCTACAACTAGGCTTCAATCATGGCTCAAAAAATAAGAACAATTAAAAGAACCTATAAGCAATTGTTCTTTGATCACTTACATCTCTACTTCAATTTCCACAAGTGTATCTATGCATCACATAGTTTGCTTTCCATTGAAGTGATCAAGCCTAGGTTGGCCCCAAACTAAACCCATCAAGGATCCTTCACATTTAAAGATTTAGTTTTTCACTAGGATATCTTTAAGGTAGGTACCCTCCAAAATGCTAGGTGCCTCAAAAGCTCCACTTGATTATATGACCTCATTAAGTACATCTCCTACATCAAAACACACCTATTGTTGAAGAAACGATTTTAAAACATCTACTAGAAAGCTTTGATCCCCTCTTAATTTTTGCCTAAGATATCCAAATGATGCAATCTTTGATGCATTGAAACCTGCTTACATTTGAATACATCAACATTTGTTCAATCTAATAATAGGAACTACAAATAGTTTAAAAAAAAAAAAAGTGTTAGTTTTAGGCATCTCTACCTTAAAATTTTCCAAAAAATAGAGATGAGACATGTTAGCTCTTCCAATGGCCATCAATAGCATGCCACAATCAATGTCCCCATGAGTTTGTGACCTTTCCCCTTTCCCACAAGCAAGCTTCAAGGCAGTCCTCTCCCTAACTTTGTCACGAGGATACCGTCTGTGCTTTGCATGAAAATTGCCATGCTTCCCTTTCTGTAGCAACACTCTTCCTATTCTTACAATGATCCTTTTCTTGCCAAGCAAGCAATCGCTTTCATCTTCTTTTGGAATCAAATCCGTGGCACTCAATCTTGTTTCTGTGTTGTAGAATCCGAACTTCCAAATGTAAGCTCATTATGGATAACAGCGATGTGGTTCAGACTCTTTGGAATGCTCGCAGCGCTCTTTCAAATGGGGAGAGATGGCTTCTGTATGAAAAAATCTGATACTACATTCGTTTGTGTGTGATTTATCATTTGGGTTTCTGGAAACTTTTTCTGGAGAAGAATTGAGTAATGTTTTCCATTTTTTGGTTTTGCTGAGAAATTCTGTGGAGTTTTGTTGGTCTGTGGAGTTTGAGTATCGGAGTGGGCTTGTTCAGGTTATTAGGTTACAGTTTGGATTGGGATTGGGATTTCGTAGGTTTAGGGTTTTGAGGGATAACGGGGGTTGTGGATGTTGTTGTCGTGATGGTGTTGTGGTGAGTTCGCTGGAGGGTTTTGCAAGGAGATTTTCGTGTTGGGAAGCACTCTGGATTTATTTTAAAGGAGTAGCTTAGTGGTTTGTGCATTCGGAAGCCGTGACCATGAGTTTCTCGGGGAAGGAACTGTGTTTTGGTAACAACTGCTAATATTGTGTTCTAGTAACGATGGCGATATGGAGTGTCAATTCTGTTTCCGTGTTTGTCATGATACAGCGAAGGGATGGCTTAATATGGAGAATTGGACGAAATTCCTTTTGATTTTGAAATAAATTGCGGAATAGGTGAGAACCAGCTTAATTTCTCTACAATGGCCATGTTTACTTGACATGCTATTGGTTTCATGAGGAAGTGGATTTCTTTTGTCACGTTGATGTACAGTATTCCTTCGTTTCTAGGGTTTTCTTGCATGCTCTTCATGTGAAGAGTGTAAAGACGCTTCAGTGAGAGCTTGGCCTTGTAGCCTTTCCAGGAGAGTTTTGTTATTCGGGAAATTGTGGTAGAGAAAAGTTGAACAGGCTTCTGCGTTGAAGGAATGTATTCTACCAACTGTTTTAGGGTTGGATAACTCTTGGAAGGTGGAGTCGAAATCTGGGTTACGGAAGAGGAGGCAAGCAGGGAAGAATGGACTTACCGTCCATTAGGGATGCGTTTAATCGTGTCTCAAAGAAGCAAAAGGTCTGGTATGGGAAAACCCAAGAGAATGTCGAGAAGGTGCTGGATGCCATAACTGACGCTGTTACCGAGCTTTCCAAGGTTCCTGAGGGGCCTCTTGGAGTGGATCATAAATCGGTGATGGAGGCCCTGCAGGTGCACTTGCTTGCTCTTCCGTATTCCTGAATTCTCAAACCCTAAATTCTTCGTCAAGAAGTGCTGTCCAAGAATGTGCATGATATTAGGCTTTGCTCCATATTGTCGATGTTAGCAGTTCTTCAAAGAGGTGTAATAGCGAGTGATACTCCTAAAGAATCCAGAAGTTTAAATTAGACTCCATTTTTTTTAGCAGTTTTGGGAAGGTCATTTGGACACTTCTTTCGTCCAATTTTATTTATTGTCGACCAACACATGCAATTTTTTTCTTTGATTCTGGTGATATAGAATCTTGTAGGTGCTAAGGCCTTACAGAATTTGCTGATCATTGGCCTAGACTGTCAGTTTGTGACGTACTTATGTGCGACTTTTGGTGATCTACATTCTGACAAGTGCAATTTAGTGATAAGACTTTGTAATTCATGGCAGGTAGTCCCTGCACTGTATGCATGCGTATTGGACTAGTGATATGCTGCCATTCAACTATCTGAAAAATGTATTTTAGATGCCAGTGTATCTGTGTATCATGCTTCAGCCATTTAACGGTAAGCAAAGAATCGAGAGTGGATAGGCTTTTCTTTGCACATGGTTTGCAATCGATTTCATTTTCTCCTCTTCATTTTCCTGCAGGGATGTGGAGGAAAATTGCAGATCTGCCATGCTGCAGCTCCCATGAAGGACACAAATCTTGCCATGACCAAGTGTGGGAAACTGATCGACAAGTGCTTGAATCCTGACCTCGCTAAATCATATAGGGATGTGGAGTTTGACAATCGACTTATTAATCAGCTTGTGGCCTTGCATTTTTACCGACAAGGCCTGTTCAGCTTGGGGGATTGTTTTGTAACCGAGTCACAGGAAGGAGACCCTGCCATTATGAAGGCCCCTTTTTTTGAGATGTATCAGATATTAGAGCAGATGCATGCGGCGAATTTAGGTCCAGCTCTCACTTGGGCGCAGGAGCACCATGTGGCTTTGGAAAACAAAAAGTCGTCCTTGGAATTCAAACTGCAGAGGCTCCAGTTTGTACAGTTTTTGGAAAGGGGAGACAGAGCCTCAGCACTGGAGTATGCGAGAAGCTCCTTTAGGCAGTTTGCGGATTCTCACATGCCTGAAATTCAGAGGTTGATGGGGGGATTGTTGTGGGCTGGGAGGCTGCACATGTCGCCCTACTCGGACATCCTGGCTGCAACACATTGGGATGCTATAGCGCTTGAGTTCACAAGGGAGTGTTGTGCAATGCTGGGGCAATCCTATGAGAGTCCTCTGTTGGTCACTATCTCGGCGGGTTCCCAGGTCAGATTTGCTTCTTTACTGAGATCGGCTTGAAACTGTGAAATCTCGGTCCTTCAGGGGTTAAATGCTCTGTGACCAGTTCTACCAGCCCTTCCCTCTCTTTGTTGCAGTTGTTAGGTCTGAGCACCAATTTTAACAATCTCCTTGTTCCCTTCGTGTTGCAGGCCCTCCCAACGCTATTGAAACTGGCAACCGTGATGACAACCAAGAAACATGAGTGGCAGTCCATGCGGCAACTGCCCGTGGAAATAGAGCTGGACAAGGGTTTCCAGTTTCACTCTATTTTCGCATGCCCAGTTTCCAGAGACCAGAGCACTACGGAGAATCCTCCTATGCTTCTTCCTTGCGGCCACGTCCTTTGCAAGCAGTCCATCCAGAAGCTGGCCAAGGGCCACAACCGGTTGTTCAAGTGCCCCTACTGTCCCTCTGAAACTACCATCTCCCTGTGCAGGCAACTCCACTTCTAGACTTCCTCATTCTTGATGATGGTGTCCATTTTGATTGTTCATACAAAATAACAACTCTCTTAACTAGGCAAGTAGAATCCTCCACAGTGGAAGAAACACCAGGACTTCCATTGCACTGATTAGATGCAACTGATCAGTTGATGACGTTAACATTCAGTTACCTCAAGATGTTGAAAAGAGGCGGTCCATGTTTCACTGATGTGGCTTAGAGGCTAGCGTTAGAGATCTTATGATTTTTTCCCATTGCTGTCAATTTGTACTAGTGGTAAATCCTCACTAATGATCTGAAGCTGAGTCACTCCTCTCTAGGCACAATTTCTTCAGACTAGTGGAGCTTGAAATGCAGCTGCTCCTGTGAATACAAGGTTTCAATAAACACATCTTTGAATTCATTGCAACAACACCTCTTTCATGTCCACTGGATTTGCTATCAACTTGATATGAACCTTCCAGATTTGTTTTCACATGATCAAATTTGTCGGAGTCGTTCTTGTTCAATTCATCATTCTTTGCTATTGAGAGAACGATTCTCTGCAATTTTGCAAATACACGTTCGGGGTGTGAGACCTTGAAATTCTTGCCTCGCAATTTGTAAGCTTGTTACCAAATTAAGTACAATGCAAATATTCTTCCTCACTACAGTAGCTCCTTGTAGAGTGTTGGAATGTAATTCTGAAGTTGTCCTATTTTGCAAGCCACTGGATTGATACTATGTTCATCTTGATTGTAAATATGTTCAATTTTGATCCCTAATTTCTTGAAATGACCAATCAATGCAAAGTATGGAAGCATTAAAGTTGCAACCACCAATACATAGTGTACAAAGAGAATTTGAAGTTTTATAATACTTAAGAGTGAAGTGTAAGATTGGCACATCCTTGTAGTATGTGTCTCTCTCTATAATTTAATTTAATTTTTCAGAAAAAATCAGGTTTGGCCATGTTAGAAAGAAACATTTTTCAAGATCCTTTTTTCCATCAAATTTTTTTAATAAATAATTTCAAAAAAATTGTCATCTATTTTTTAGATTAGTATTTGCTAAACTTGCCCAACAAGTTTGAAAGATGAAAAGTGACAATTTTTGTATTTAATCAAAATATTATAATCAATGATGAATTTTTAAATTTTGACCTTGTAAAGATATTAATAAACACATATATATCCTACAACAAGAAATCTTGAAAAAATTTCAATGTTTATCATATGCACAAATCAGTACCTTGGAAAACGCACTTGAATTTCTACAAGTTGGATATTTGTAAATTGTAATGCACAAGTATTAAAGAAAACAAGGATCTATAAAAACATTTAAGGAAAGTCTTGAAATATTTTATGATCACTTATTAAATTTATAGAATATTCTATTAATATTCGTATGCATATACATCTATGATGTGGTATATATAGTATTGCAAAATTTGTTCATATTCTCATCACCAAGGATGGTCATGTTTTCATCCATTCATTTAATCACTCAAAACTAGAATAGATGCAATAGGGGATTAAGCTTCAATTTGGACCTCATTGTTTGTAATCTTTTGAAAAGAAATTATACATAGCTTCTCATAAGTGAAAAAAATTCTTGTATAATGGTTGGAAGTGGTCACCCCCAACCGTCACTTTTTGCTACTATGCATAATTACTACTATTAGCCCTTCAAGGACCAAACGGTGTTTTGGGGCAACATAGCAATTTGGGGCAGTTCATTACAAATGGAATTTTCATTTTCTTTCTTTGAAATTTTCACACAATATGTTGCCAAGGAATAAATTTAAGGCCCCAAAAAATTCATAACTTTTGACTACATGGTTAAAAAGTTATTGTATGATATGTAATTTTCATTGCTCGGTAGTAGACTTGGCAACTCAAGAAAATTCAATAGAAATCACTTTTTTAAGTAATTAAGATTTGAAATTGGTTTTCTAAAATTGTATATATATAGAAAGCTTTGAATCATTTCATTTTGATTAATGAGATGAAAGCTATGAAGAATTTTAGTTTACAAGTAGTTATGGAATCTCTACTCTAAGATAAACTTTGAAGTTCTCTATTTAACTCAATTTTCAATATTTTTGAAAATAAAATAAAAAAATTGGTTGTAGATTATTTATTATATCCATTGGGATTAGGATTTTTCAATTCCATAGCTAAATTCTTAGAAATTTAATATTTAAATTGTACTCTATTTCTTTGTGCTAATTTTTTCAAGCATGAACATGAAATATTTTTTGTTTGAAATTTTTTTTAGGTACCCCCAACTTATTTCTTCAACATAATATAGAGAATTACAAGTAGCAAGATCTTCACATTTTTCTGTAAAAAGTTTGAAAGATGAAATCTCAACATTTGGAAAGAGCTAAAAGTACTTCTACATGAAATTCATTCAAGCAACTTGATCTTGCAATTGGTAAGATTTCTTATTTTGAAATTCTAGAAGGGTGTACTCTAATAAGTTAATGAAAAGATACTATTGTAGAATTTGTTAATGAATAAATATAGATAATGATTTTAGCCTTGCTTTGGATTTGAGTACTTTGAAGCAATTTTGGGTTCTTAAACATCCAAAACCTTTAGGATTTAACCTATATTTAACTAATTATAGACAATTGCACAAATTATGGACAAATTCATAGTCCATAGCCACATTAAAAAAGGTAGAGAACATGCTTCAAATGATTAAAAAGTGTCGGCAGCCCACCCACACCTTGTTCAGAAGAACCGAGGGTACAAAAAGAAAGTGGATTGTTGTATTTTGGACCGGTTTTTATGCAATAGCAGAACCGGTGCCTATGACCGTGCACCCATCCCGTGCCCATTGACATATAGGCTGGCAGCCGATAAGACAGCACAGTAAAGTGCGCAAAACCAAAAAGCAGGACAACGAACATGAAAGATAGAGAAATGAGCAAATCGCCTGTGCACTGAAGATAAAACATTTGTAACATGGTCCCCATAGGAGATTCAAATAAATGTGATTTGTCAGCAGCCAACGGATACATATTAAAAATGTCAAAACTGACTAGTCATAAGACTTATAGTTACAACCTATAAGATATGAAGGCACATCCACAAATGAGTAAATATTGTGGATATGCATGTAATCATCCTGAAGTGAAAACATCTTGTTCAAGAACCATGCGATCGACATGCAGCAAAGCCCTTAGTATCGGCTGGCAGTCGACACCTGCAGCGAGGACTCGGATCCGTCTAGCAATGTGATGGTGACACAACTCCAGAGCTAAACTATTGTATCGGCTGGTAGCCGATAGGTCCGAGGCCATATGTCAGTAATCCTCTTCGCCCTCGTCTGCATCTCTATCTAAAGCTGCCCCCGCGGCCTCCAGATTCGCAATAGCAGCAGCAACGGATGCCTCCAGGATGACATGAGATGTAGGAGGTCCTTTCTTTGCATGCGAGGGCATTCTGTACGAGTACAAGACAATGTTGACATGGACCATCTACGGAAGACAGAGTTCCTTGTGCCATCTTCGGGTCCAGCACTCCCTCGCAATGAGCGTTTTTGACTCCCTCTTGGCTTTCATCGGAGTCCACCACTCAATTTTAAAACTACCATACGTGGGCCCCGGAGACATGTCCACACATTGGAGTACCCGTCCCAGCCAGCCAGCCAGATGATTGTTGTGACATGGTCGACAAAGAACAAAGTCTCCGAGCAGAACATCCCTGAATGGATTGAATCTTAAGCGCGGCCTGTCCTTCGCAGGTCCGCAGTATGGAGTGGGATCCCCTTCGTCCTCTGGAGTGGTGTCTACTGAATAATTCTCTTCCGCCCCCTTGTCTACAAAAGTCGATGTGTGATCTCTTGTCCAGTCAGAGAGCAGCCATAATCCTTCTTGAAGCAATGTAGGAGTTTGAGGCAGTGCCGAATTGATCTCCGATTGAATTCTTTCCCAGTAAGCCACACCATCCTCCACAACGTAGAACTTGAAGAGGTGTTTATCTCCGAGCCCGATGATTTTGTTCACCCCATCATGATGGAAGCCCTTGAAGTATGATTTGAAGTCCGCCACTTCTTGCACGAACTCCGGAATGAAGGCTACAGTCTTCTGTGAATCCATGAACGCCTTCATGAGATCCGCAAGTACGTATGTGTTCTTCCTTTTGATCAGTTTAGAGAGATAACTGAAGTGCGCATCAATGTCCTCGTGCGTATGCCCGACAATAAGGAACCCCACTGAAACTTCCTTGAATATGCGCTTGGCAGTGAGCAGTGAGCAGAAAGCCATGAGGAATCGATTTTTGTTGTCCTTTGCTGAATTGTCGAGTTGCAAGAACAGTTTCCTCGGAAGTGGGACCTGAGGTCGTCCTGGTCTCGCTGCATCGATCACCATGTCCGAGGCCTGCGGGATTGACGAGTTGCATCTCAATTTCCCATGAAGCAGAGCCTCGAAGAAGGTGTTTAGCGGTGGAGTCGAGAAGAGGATCTTGGACTCCTGAACAGGTGGTAGTTCTAGGGCCCTGAGGACCCTGCAGATGGACGAAATTGTGAAATTTGAATCCCCAGGCCAGAGTGATGTGGAGTAATGTGCATACGCGCCATCTCCATGTCCATGTGTGAGCATTCTAGTACACGAGATTGGTATTTGCCCTAGCCCCACGGTGGCCTTGGTGATGCGCTGCATCCTTGAAATGGCAGTCTTTGTGGTGTCCATTTTGTCATGAATAATGTAGAGGAACTCTGATGGATTTTGCACCGACTGCGCGGTCCATCCACTGTATACATTTCTACAAGCGCGCTGGTAATTGAGATGTCTCTCTCTGTCATCGACCAAGGCCTGCCACTCATCACAACCTCTCGGATACTTTGCAATGAACTCTACCAGGAAGTCACATTCTGTGCATTTTGAGAAATTGCTCCCTACGGCCTTGACCTCTACGTTTTTGAAATGAGCATTCCGAAGGCGGCTGATAGCAGACTGCGAGACCGGCTTCATATTGCATATTCCATTGACCTGAAGAACATGACTTCATGGATGAGTTTCCATGGAAGACTATAGAGTTGTATCGGCTGGCAGTTGACAGAACTGCAAATGACGGCCTATAGAAAGGAAAGATCAATGGCTTCTACATTCAAAGTCCAGACATAATTGTATTGGCTGGCAGCCGATAAAAGGACTTTTCTACTGTAGACGAAGAGGCAGATGATGGACTTACATAATTGACTTGTTCGCGCATGTGATCCCAATTCATTGTAGAGGGGAGGACCTTGAGATTGTCGACGCGTTTATTTCCAACCATTTTGAACTCGTTTGGCATTTTGTCGGCATTGTCGTCGATGATCGTTTTGAGGGTTGCTTGAGCTTGGATTGTTTATGGCCGTGGCCGTCGGGCCCCCGCATTTCCATGCGAGCCGTTAACGGATCCTCCCACAGCCGCAGCCTTGTAAACATGATAAGCCGACCTCGATACCCCGTGAATGATATACCATGCATTCTCGCAGATGTTTGTATTTGCAAGAGTAATGAATTTTTTTCCTGGAATAACCCCTACATGTAGGGTTGACAGGACGTCCGGACGTGGACGCTATGTCCGCAGCGTCCGCCTGTCCCCCGTCCGTCCGTCCGATCGACGCGGGGACTGATCTGGTCCACACGATCTGGGCGTCCGTCCGCTAGCGTCCGTGCGTCCGGACGTCCGGAAAACGGACACTATTTTGGGGCGGACGTTGAAATTCGTCAACCCTGCTTGCATGAAGCTGACTCTGCACCGCATACGCTACCTCCCTCCTACTCTCGAATGTGCAAGCGAAGAACTTTCGTCGTATAGACCTCGTGTCCTCCCAGGAAAACGTCTGGTAGCATCTGAGCTTACAGCACTTCTGTGAGCTGACCTTACGTACCTCCGTCTCCGAGGTCTTCATTTGCAACTTGGATTGGCTTTCGTGATCCTTGGGAATCACCCTTCTGTGCACAGAGCGGTATGGATTCCTCGGTACCCCCTGCATTCCGTTATCATCCGACTCATTCAATAGAGCAGCCTCAGAGCAGAGCGTGACAATTTTAGATAGTAGCCTTTCACCCTCCAACCTTGTGTGTGTGAGCCTCCAGCGCATGGTTGTCATTTGCAGTTCGTCATTGTCCGATACGAACATGACCCCGACATCCGTGTCGCCCAGGATGCCATCATTGCAGGCCTCATCTGGTAGGCAGACTTGGATCATGGCTCTTCCGAGAACCGAGAAGTCGTCATTGAGAAGTTTACAGTATTGATTTCTCCAGAGCGGTCTATCTGGGATTGGAAGCCCAACTTGCATTCCATCCGTATGGCCATTATCTCCACTTTGAGTATCAGCTCTAAACGCGTCCGAATGATCCATGCTGTCAGCAACACTTGTGTCGGACACGGCAGTGCCAGAGGTACTGTAACCATGAACATCGCGGTGATCCTCTGCAGACCCGCGGCTGTCATCATCGGACGAATAGAGCCTATCATCTCGCTTGTCTTCATCTGATGCAGTAGGAAGTACTCGCTGTGTTCCCGGATCACATAATTCTACCTGTACATCGTTCGAACTCCCACCACTCTCGTAGTTACCATCGACTTGAGCCTGCATGAAATGGGTTGCAGGTTCTCCTGTCAGCTGGCAGCCGACAACCTTGGTTATTGGGACGGAGGTCTTGATTGGTCTGACCTTATAACCACTCCAGAGTATTTTGAATCCAACATAGCATTTGAGTGTCATGAATTCAGGAATCTCGCAATAAGCACTCTGATCCTAGAAATCATCGACGACGTGCAGTAGCTTCACAACGAGGAAGAAGCTGTGTGGAACGCGAAAGCCTTCCCAGTAACCCTTCGGAGAGCATTGTACAATTGTACCTACACCAGCATACAGTAGATCCGTGCCCACAGTCTGCAGTAGTGAGACATCCATATTGACAGTGAGTGACAGGAATTGTTGTATGGGTTTTTCATCTGTGACCACTTGTATCGGCTGCCGGCCGACACCAGCAGAAGAAGACCCTTCAGACTCTGCATGGGGATAGATGTTCTCTGCCTCCCACACGATTGACCTTCCCGGGTAGTGTCGTAGGAACACCATGTCTCCCTCAGGAAACGGAAGAAGCATATCGAGGTTATTTGGAACGTCTAGGACATGAACGCGTACGAGGTAGGGATCGCGGCTCACCACCCTTTCTACGACCGCCCTTTCGGAGTAGTATAATCCTTCTAGTGTAAGAGCCACAACAACTCCCTTCTGCATTTTCAGTCTTCCCGAGCCTCCATTTTTTGTGAATGCCTCAGTAGGACTCGCACCGGATGTCCAGTCATCAGATCCACTCATGATTTGAAATCGGAGTCAGAACCCACTATGTCGGAATCTTTGTCAGACCCGTGATGACCTTATCGGCTGGCAACCGATACGTCTGTGTAACTGGTGCTTCACGACCTTCCTGGTACAGAAATTGGTATCGGTTGGCAGCCGATACCACTGTCCGTACGGTCAAGCACAGAGGCAGGACCGTACAGCTAGAACTTTGGGGATCATGCACGAAGCTAGATTTTGCGCTTCCTATGATCTAGGCACTGTCCACAAATGCTCTGACCAGTAAAAATAATGAAATGGAAACACATGTGCAACCGAATAGGAAATCTTGAACCTTTGTCAGGCAACTAATTTTCGAGAATGCTCCTGACTACTACTGCAATTAGAATCCTACTGCAATTCAAATGTAGCTTGGAGCAATTCAAATCCTATTGCAAATCCTACGTAAGCCTAAACGCCAAATAACAACTGTTGAAGAGCGCTTCCTGAACCCGAAGACTACTCAATGTTGCACTGAACTGAGGTCTACTGAATTCCCTGTCACGTTGCATCCCTCATAAACATTCCACAACAAGCCACTGCAATTCCCTGACGGTTCTTGGACGCTCTGAGTGCGTGTGTGGGGCAAATGAAAATGAAAATGGAAGTCCTCTAAGATCTGATCCTAGGTGAGCAAGCCTGAAACTGAATTTGGCGCCTGAAATTTGAATCTGGAAGAGGATGAAGTTGTGGTGATTGCAAGAGAGACAAGTCCGTGCATCGAGAGATTGTGTTGGGAAACGTACGCATCTCTGCAATGAGTGTTCGTAACTTCCATATACTTTGCTGGATGTGGAGTACATGCTAACGGATGAAAACCTGCGATGGATGAAATTTATGGAAGAACGGACTTGGTTTGTCATGATTGCGCCTACCGGTTGGCAACCGAGGGTTTAGGAGGTATACACCCCTGGCCACTTTCATTTTCTCTCATTTTCCATTTACGTCTCCTGCTCTCTCTTTGTCACTCACTCTCACTCACTCTTAGCCTCACTCACTCTCACTCTGCCATTCTCCCTCCTTCAGTCCGGCTTGTAGCTGACATCCCCTCGCAAAGCAAAACAGCAGCCGATACATCCTAGCGTAGCCGATACGCATTTCTGGCCAGCCAACAGTGAAGGAGAGTGAGGCAAGCGTGTTTTTTCAGCAGCCGACAAGTCATCTTCAGCAACCGATAAGCGACAGAGTCCATTGGCGATGGCGTCCTCCGATTTGGCGACTGAGAGGTACTTTTCACTACATGTATCGGCTGCCAGTCGATACACTGTCATTTGCTATATCATATAGGATAGCCATTGAGATTCTGAGGCACCTATTACTTGCTATATCGGCTGGCAGCCGACATACATTGCAGCACTCACTAGGAGCCTGAGCTTAAGCTATGTCGGCTGGCAGCCGATATGATATCGGGACGGTTGACTTAGGAATTTCTAGAAATGTCTTCCGACGGTAGGGTTTAGGGACTGAGAGGTTGTATCGGCTGGCAGCCGATACAGTGGATGCACAAAGTGAAGGTGCATAGTGTGAGTGTATTGAGAATTCAATTGTATTGTTTTGTAGGAAACCGACTCTCTTGGCCCGCCTTCTGGGTGAGCAAATCCCAAACTCTCGAATATTGGGAGATGGGTATCCACCGAGGGCAACATGGCGAGCGATCGAGGCCATCCAAGAATGGGGTCTATGTTGGAGGCAGTTACCCGACACGACAGTGGAGATCGTATGCTCCTTCAAGCTGAAAGGGAACATGACCCCTGGCAAAGGAAGTGTATTATCCGTCATGGCTGTTGGCGATTCCGTGCACGTCATGATATGCTTGATGCCACTGGGAAGCACGGATGGAGTTGCCGATTATTTCGCGGTGGAGTTGTCGGTGAACAAGTGCACGGAGGAGGTCTGTGGACAGAAGTCAATGTTGATGGGCATGACGTTCGCGGGAAACACGCCGTCCAGTGCAAAGGACCTCATCCAGGGCTGGAAGTGCTTGAAGATAGAGCGCGATGAACACAATGTGTTCATCGCTCGTGAGTTGGAAAAGGGGAAGAAAAAGGTACCCTCGGCAAGAAAGCAAGTGGCGGCACCAGTGACTGAAGTCGCTGCAACTGATCTGCAAGAGACCGGGTCGCCCAGCAAACCGAAGAGAAAAGCGAAGGCCAGGGACGACCCCAACAAGCCGCTGAAGCTGACACTCGACGAGGCACTCCGGCATGGAAATCATCTCACAACTAAGACGAAGGAGAACAAGGTGAACGCTATTTACCAGGCGTTGGAAACGGGGCTCCTGCACGCGTTTCCTTACAAAAAGCAACGTCTTCCGGGGGTCATTCACTCGGACAAATTCCACATTGCACCGGACGAGTTGAAGTACCGGAAGATTGCAAAGGACCGACTTGGCCAGGTAATTCGACGATCACTTCCATCCTTTACTAGTTTTTATCTTCCCATATAATGTATCGGCTGGCAGCCGACATCTGTAGCTGGTCTTTAATATTTTGGCCTTCTCTCAATTCAGGTGAAGACCATGTACAAGGGATACGGGTCCATCAAGAAGAAGCCGGAAATTCATGGGATTCCTCTGAAGCGGGCTCCACTGCCAACGGACAAAGGGCTAGACGTCGTGATGGATGAGTGTCCCGGGAAGGAACAGACTGTTGTTGTCGACGGCATCTCAATGCCGTGGTGGAAGGCGCCAAATGTCCACTAGTATATCATTGGTGGGCAATACACAGTGACGGCGTGTCGAGAATTGGCCGAGCAATATCCGGACAGCTCTGAAGCCAAAACCGACCTCTTGGAGTTCGAGGTCATTCTGGTATTCAGTAGAGACCCGGACACACTCGTCAGAGTCTCCAATGCCCTCAATCTCAACATCGCGGAGAAAGTGGCAAAGGAGACCTTCAGATCCTGCGCAGAGATGGGAAGAGCGGCATGGGTGAACGCGGGGTGCCCATAGCCGCATCGTGGAGGTGGAAAGCCGTCAGCAGCATTTGAGGTAATTCCCACACACCTTTATTTTTTTCTCCCTTTTGATTAATATATTATGTATCGGCTGGCAGCCGATACCATTCTCGCATGTTCTAAACATTGCGGTGGAACTCCTCCAGGCTGCGAAGCTAAAGGTGATGGCGCACTTCGTGGATGAGAAGGTGTCCTCCAAGTTGCCCCTCATCTTCATCAAGGAGACCACCTGGGTGCTATGGACGGAGGTCTTCGATGCGTGGGAGAACGGGGAGCTTATTGGAGATGATGGGACTGTGCCGAATCTCCTCGTCAATCGGAAGCCGCTCACTCACATCACCAAAACGGATCTCACGCCAACGTTGGGGCTTCGGGATTCGGATCTGTGCGAGCTAGGGCGGGAGATCGTTGCACTTCGCGTGAGCATCAAGAACACCGCGAAGGCCAAGTCCTCGGGGAAGATCACTCTCTTCAACTGGTGCAAGGACAAAAAGTTGGACAGGATCGTCATGAACGAGATCATGTGGACCAGGAAGAAGCATCCCCTTCCTTGCAAGGACCAGGGCTGGACCCCATATACTGACGAGGATTGGATGGAGCTTGCTGAAAAGGAGGGGTACTTAGCGGCCGTAGTCCGAAACGTCTGGAAGGACATGATGAAGTTCACGGACACCAACAACTGGTTGAAGGGGCGAGTGAACCCTATGAATCCAACGACGGACAAGTCGACGGATGGTAAGGCGCCGGGGGTCTTCTTCACGACGTTGGCAAACTATGCCAAAGTCGAAATGCCTCTAACGCTTGGGAAGTCTGCCAAACTGAAATACGAATGCTATGTCGGAGAGAGTATTCCTGAGGTGGTCGACTTCGTCCGTCAATCGAAGGGGAATATGGCGTTGGAACCCGAGGACAAAAAATTCATTGTCCTCTTTGGGTATACAGATATGGGGGAACCGGTTCCAGTGAACAAGAACGATCTGCTCGATCTAGCACTGGCCGCTGAAATCCCTGAGGTGGACGGTCCGAATATCGAAGAGACCGAAGCGTACATCCCCCTACCAATGCTCCTCATCGGGAATTTGCGTTTCCGAGATTCTGTCGCGACGGCCTCGTCCTCGTCCTCCTGGTACTACCATTCGGTGTACTATCAGCCATCTCCCCGTGGAGGCTTTCAGAAGGCAGAGATTGAATCCATGCCTTTGGTCACTCTGTCCTTGACCTTCCCGAAGCCCGAGGACAGGTCCAGTATTTTCCCGGTCTTCAAGCGCTTCACTGGGATCAACAAGGCGCCCGATTGGTTCAATGTCGACGTTGAGGGCGAGGTCGACTGGAATGGTGGGATGTGCGGGGTTGGTCATGGACTTCTAGAGAAATTGATGATGCCGACCCTAAAATCCAAGGATGCCACCGTCATCAACATCTGGGGGGGCGGGAACATCACGGAGATCGCTCTGGTAAGTTTTCTTATCCCTTCCTCACATTTGCATTGTTCAGAGGAAGTGAAATCCTGTCGGCTGGCAGCCGATACAACATGTTACTCACTTGTACTCCATGGGTTCACAGAGGAATGGGCGGGCCGTCATGGAGTTCGTTCGGGAGGAGGACGGATTGCAGAAGGCCACGGAACATGTGAGGGGAATGAACCTCGTCTCCTCGGCTTCCTTCGGACCTTCTTCGGGGACACCTGCGCTGACAAACCGGGGGGCGCAAGCGGATCGGGACAAGTGTCCCCTACGGCATCACATCAGCAACCGCGGCCGATCTCGACCCTCAATCTGACAGAGACTCTGGGTGGCGCTGCTCAATCTCAACGGCCGTAGGGTCAGTCTCAGGAGCGACCAGCACTTCAGACGTTTCAAATTGACTCAAACAGTGATGGCCCCCCGGAAGAGACACTCATTCGAAGGCAGCGGCAACGACGTCCTTCATCTCCACGGCGTTCTCTCAATCTCCCCCCGGCTCCAAATTCGGAGCCGCACGGGATGCTCTGACCGGAAAATTCATCGGTCGCAATGGTTGTGGACTTGCACGTTCAGCCACCGTCAGAGGAGATTCGCAGGATTCCACAGGCTCCAGTGGTCAGTCCTGCGACAGAGCCTCAAGTGGGAGTCACTGCAATTGGCCGCCCGGCTACTGCAGCTGACATTAGTATCGGCTGTCAGCCGACACCCATGGTGGTTTCCCCGCCTGAACCACGACGGGAAAGAAGCAAGGGGGCCATGCTCGAAAAGGAGTCGGAGTCGGCGGACTCGCGGAGGTCAACTCGGTTTCAGCAAAAGCGGAAACGACCGAGTGACGAGGAAGACGGTGGCGCGGCGGCGCGGGAACAAGACTTCCCAAATGAAGCGATGTCTCCCGCTCGATCTCAGAGGCGGGCTCAGACTGGAGGTTCGTAGGCGATAGACATGCTCCGCGATGTTCGTGGAGTATCTAAAATAGCTCATGTATACGTAGCACTGCCTGGCTCAGACTTGTGCGTAGACTTGTCAGTAGGAGCCTTCATCTCGGCAGACTAGAGTACTTATGGACTGTGTTGGCTGCCAGCCGATACAGTGCACAAATGTTTTGTCATGTACCTAAGTTCATTGCATCTCATGCTCTATGTATTTCGTTTTGCAATGCAGATGATGACTCCAAAACTTCTGAGAAATTCCCCGCCACTGCATCTAAAGGTGGGTAGGAGTGTGACAAACTAGCTCTAGAAGAAAGGGCAGGGAACACGTCTAGTGCTGGCCCGTCTCAAGTAGCGACTCCGAAGTTGTTTCTTTTCCTTAAGGTTCAAGGAACTCTGCTCTTCTATGAGCCCCTCATTTTAAAAGGGAAAAGTATGCATCAGAGGTCGCAAGTAAGAGCTCGACCAGGTCTTCAGGAGTTCATCAGGTTCTGTAAGGGTCAAGTGTCGCAGCTTAGAATTTTGATTTTCTTAGTATACACCCAAATAGGAACGGAAACTAGTCATTAGCTAACCGGATCCGATTAGGTGGGGAAGGAAAACTCAGAATTAGCACGGAACGTGAAGTAGTGGGCTTCTTGGATCTAATCCGGTCAGGAGTAACTAACGACGGAAACGGAATGCAACACGGATTAGGTCTAGGACCGGATGATGATGATGAACCGGATTCATGATGACAAACCGGAAAGGGTCCAGGGACTATATAAGGAGGAACTTTCACTATTGCACCCCCTTTTAGAAACTCGACCTTGAGAGCGCGTGGTTGAGTTTTTGGAGTTTGTGCGTCTGGACGTTTGTGTTTTGTCTGTTTTGCTTCCGGTTGAGATCGGAGAGAGGAAGTGAGGAACGGGACGTGCGGCTAGAAGAGAGTGAGGTAGATGTGAGTGGGAATGCCTCCGCTACGTAGGTCGAGACAAGCGAGTCCCTCTGCAAGTGAGGTGAAGCTCCGGAAAGTCATTCCGGTTATTCCCTCCACAGAGCCGGAAAAGTCTCAACTCATGGATGATCTCAAATCCATGGGTTGCGTAGGGTTTGCCGAGAAACCTTGGGGTTTTAGGGAGGAGAGAATGGTCAAGGAGCTCCTCGGAAAGTTGTCCAACCAGTTTGACAACACCGTGAGGGGAACTCCCGTCAGCTGGAACGAGGGGATGTGGAGAGCGGTTTACGGTTTCCGGGCAGGAGGTTTGGGAATGGCGAGCCGGAAGGATGAGTTTGTCCGAGGGAAGTTCAAGGGAGCCGTCAACCCGAAGGACGGATACGCGGTCGAGGATTGCTTGGATGACCGACACTGTCGGCTCCTGCAATTCCTGGTTCCGGTTCTTCACCCGGAAAAGCCGACCAGGGTGACGATCACCCTCGGCAACACCATTTTCGGTGCCCTCAGTGGTACCCGGAAAGTAGACTGGGCACGGATCATTTCCGATCTGGTGGCCCAGCTCGTTAGTAGGGTTGGGAAGAAAAGGGCCACTCCAGTGTGCCCTTATCTCTTCCACCTCTATCGGGAGAACCAAGTCCTCACCAACATGGAGGAGAGGGCGTGGAAGACGCAGGAAGTGCTCCTGAAGTATGGGGAGTCGGAGACGGATGACGAGGCGGAATCTGATTCCGGGTCAGACCGGGAGTCCAGCGAGGAAGAGGAGGAGCCGATGTCGTCGATCAAGCGACAGAAGCTGACACCTCCACACAAGTGCGGGACGCCTCCCAGTCAAGACAAACCGGCCCCGGAGGAGAAACCGGAAGCCGAGAAGACCAATTCCGGGGGAGATCCGAATATGCAAGATCCGTTCAACGGTCTGATCAACGTCCTCTGCAACATCAGGGCGGATTGGGAGGTCAAGCACAGGACGCTTGCGGCAATCGGCAAGTTGGTGGGTGCGGCACCGGACAGCAAATTGGCGGAACAAGTGGCGGAGTGCATCACAAATCCGGAAGAGACCCGGAAGCAGGAAGCAGAGATCCGCCGGTTGCAGGAGGAGGTGGATAAACTGAAGGCAACTCTTTTTGCCTATCAGGAAGACGTGACAGCCGCCCGGGAGATGGCGGAAGAGACTCGGAAGATAGCCGAGCAGATCAAGGCGGTCCTGGGAGAGACCGGAACGGCCGCTGCCAAAGCGAAGCTTTTCGACGAGAAGATCCACAAAGAGAAGAAACTATCCGGTTCCCGGATGGTCCGGATTCTCGCGGACTTCGCTGAGCAGGTGGAGACGACAATGGTGGAGGGGCGGAAGGCAGCGGACCGGATCGAGGAGAGCAGCCGGAAGCTGACGGGAGCGACGTGCGACAAAGGTATTCATCTTTCTGACATCTCGCTACCGGATCTCTTTCCGGACGCGACCATTCAGAAGGATAGGAAGGATTGGACTCCTGAGTCCAAGAAGTCTACACGGACTGGGACTCCGGGCACGAGACCGGATATCACCATCGACCTGGAGTCTCCACCCGGACCGAATCCTGCTGAGGGGGAACGAGTCCGGAATTTGAGTGAAGTCTTCGAGGAGCTAGTCCCGGAGACCGGAAGCCCGACGATAGGATCTAGAGTTGTAGGGTAGATAGGATTTTAATTTCAATTAGGAGTAGGAGCGGATCCGGCTCAACAGTATTAGGTTAGACCGGAAATTAGATTAGGGTGGCGGCGGACCCCACGGGTTTTCCGCTCCTTTTTGTGCTTTTAGGGTTTTTACCCTTTGTATATAAATCGGTTCCTGAGATGGGAACTGAGAGTTGTTCATTTTGCAAACTTCTTGTACTTTTCTATTCTTTTCATTGTGTGTCTCTCTCCAGCGCGACAGGATTGTATGATGTGGAGTTAGGATAGTACGAGTTGGTTTGCAAGTGATTTCTCCCCTTGGTGTTTATTTTCCGATCCTAGGTGCGTGTGAGTAGGTACCGAAGAGTTGGGAGTGAACTTAGTTCCTCAGCACGTCTAGAGTTTGAGATTCCGGGTGAGAAAGCCGTTGTTAGGCTAGGTGGGTAGGGAGGGATTCCTTAGCTGCGCTAGAACTCCCGGGTGGGAAATCCGGTTGAGTGTCCGATCTCCTGTGAGGTCTCACCACCCGTATGGGTAACGGAAGAACTTTAGTTGATGTTGGAACGGACGGGTGCACTTGTAACCACCTGTCTTCGCACGGATCGAAAGTAGCATCAAGGTCGTTGTAGTACGAGAGGGTCGAGTGTGGGGTCTTTGTGTGACCTACGACCCGGATTGCTATCTGAGTTGTTGTGAAGGACCAAACCGGATCCGGATTAGCTTAGGAGTTTAGAAGGTAGGACAGTGGGTCTTCAGCCACTATAAGTCACGGAAGGAGTGGTGGGCCTACCACTCTCAAAATTAAGCGGCGACCCCTCTGATGGTGAAACAGAGGCAAAACCAAACCGGATAGGATTACGGGTACAGGATGACCATCCGGACCGGATTGGTCAGGACGGATTTCCAGGATCGGAAATTGTGAGATCCTGGGATTTGGATATTTGTATGGACCGGATAGTAAGTAGGACCGGAAGAAGGAGTAATCCGGTCTGTAGTTATCCGGTGTGGTGGTATTTCTGGTTCTAGATCTAGGACCGGAAAGTAAGATTGGCATACTGACTGAGCTTAACTGCTTAATAGAGCTAGATACTTCATAGGATCTCGTGGGTTCGATCTTTAGAGTCACTTAGTTATACTCTAGAGCGATTTTTGTGAGTATAATGGGGAATTGACCTGCCCTGTGCTGCGACATCAGGACATTCAGATCGTTTATTGGTCGCATTTACCCAAGCAGACTCTTGAGCAGCATCTTCATAACCTGAAATGGATGGTACCGGATATCGGAGACAATTACCTGGCTTTTGGACAGGAGTACTGTGACGAGAGTGCTTATCGAGACCCTCAGAATCCTACACGACCAATTTTTCTGAAGCGTCTCGCAAGGATTCTCGGGTCATCCTCCTTGTACGATAATGGGGCCACGATCAACAACTCATTGATCGTGGATCACGAGCCCTATCAGAACGTTTTGAATCTGCCATATAGTGCGATTCATCCACCCCCGGTTACTATGTATTCGGAGAGTTTGCTGAAGGGTGGAAAACTGCCTTATCTCCAGGCGACGCTCATCCCGTTCATTGAACGGTTTTTGTCTTCGGGACTCACGGTCCCAGAGTTCTATCAAAAGAACTCTTCAGTTGGGATTGCACGTTGTATGCCGGGCTCTCCTCTTCATAATCAGGTCGTGAATGTGACACCGCCATATCAAAAAGGATTCGAGGTGCCATATTCACTAGAGGAGCTGCAGGCCATGGGAATTCCTAGCCCACGGGACCTAATGGAGGAGGCATAGTGTATCGGCTGCTAGCCGACACATATTTTTGTAGATTGTATATATTCTCTGTAGATAAAGGAGGACGTCTAGAGACTACATCTTTTGTGTACATTATTTTCTTTTGTATTGATTAAACAATTCTTTTGTAATGAAGGCATTTCAGTCCGATTTTTCCTAAAGCTTGCACATGGGACACTCACTCTCAAAGCATTCAAATGTTTCCTTTGAGAGTTTCAGCATTAGGTCTTGGTCATTCTAATCAAATAATCACAATAATGTAGGTGCAGGCATTCACTCATCTGTGCACAATCTATCTGGCACCTTTTGTTTGTTTCTCAATATGAATTATTGGCTACTGTCTTGTGTCAGGCCGCAGTATCGGCTGCCAGCCGATATCAACTGGCTTGTCTTCTTTCAGTGGATGTTGATGTTGTATAATCTTGTAGCTACTAACTCATGTTCTGTTCAGGAGTCCAACGTGGGCCATCCATAGTCGTTCAAGAAATGTGTGTTTCTATGCGTCACGGGACTACTTTGTTATCTCGACCCGAATATCGAGGTGGACAAGTCGGACCCGCACAGAAATGTCATTAAAAGGCCAGGGCTAGTTGCAATGTTCATGACACTGTTTGAAAAGTTCCACGTAGGAATTTGGTCTAGGATGCCAATAGTTGATCTTAGGCCTCTGCTTGTGCACTTGCTTCCAAAACATGTCAGAGACAACCTAGCGTTCGTTTATGGCAGAGAGTACTGTGTAGATAGCCAGAATTTCCCGTGGTGCTACAAAATGCTCTCAATACTTCACACTAAGAGACCATCCAGGATGACATGCTTCACGGACCAAGTGCTCATGGTCGATGTGTGCCCGCTTTCGCTCAGGAGGATGCCGGATCCGGTGTGCTATATTCCGCTACCATTTACGAGGGATCTCAATTTTCCGAATATTAGTAGAGTTATTTCGAACATTTCAACGGATATTATTCCATTCATTTATCCCATGCACGAGCATGAGTTAGTCTCGAAATACATGAAAGGCGCAATCAGATCGGGACAATTACACTATGAGGTTGCACAGTCAATCAAGTACGGGAAGCCAAACTGGAATGGGATATTCTGGTGATTTGCCCTACATGGTGTCGGCCGCCAGCCGATACCCTTGCAGAGTGGAATCGGGGGGGCTTGAATACCTTCCAATCTCATCCCCTTTACCTTATTCACAAATTTGAACTGCTTTATTGTCAACGCCAGTCTTATCGAATCGACTGCCTCTTCACTTCAAGACCTGTTCTCTGGAGTTTTCTGGGGGGGATATCGGTTGCCAGCTGATACGAGCAATTCAGTTCATTGGATCGGATGGACTCAGGATTTAGGGTTTAAGGAAGAGCATTCGTTGCTCTTCATCTTACAGATGGCTGCCATAGTCGATTTTCATAGTTTACGTAGTGCAAACACTTTCATAGATCTAGGTGCTTTAGAGAATGATGTTAGGAATCGGTTGGCAGTATCAGGCGCCAGCCGATACTTTGTTCCAAATTTGGACACAACATAGGAGCTTATGAAATTATTGATTTAACTACTAATTGTAGCTCTGAACTCTATCATTGGCCGTGTGTTGTGGTACTTTGGTTTGTTTAGTGGTTGCGTCCATTTCTGTTCATTGCTTATGACACACAAATCTATGCATTCGACTATATCGGCTGACGGCCGATTTATTTCTGGACTATGGATTTGTCCATAATTAGTTAAATATCAGTTATTTAGACTAGTCAAATTTTCATATTTTCTAGTTGGCAAGTGAAAATAAGTTCCAATGCACCAATGACCATGACATTTGGATCCTATATACAAAAGTTATGAAATATCAATCTTTTTTAATAGATGTTCTAAATTTTTTTTTTCCACATAAACACATATTGGTTTTAAAGATATAAGTGAGCCAACCCATTTCCAAACCTTTAAATCCTAAAGTCCCAAGGCCATTTTTCTGTCAAAAACCACTCAAAATTGCCATTTTTGCTGCATTCACCCAAGAAAACAAAAAAAATCTTTTTTTTTAGAATCTAACTTGTAATTAACTTGTTTTAACTCATGTGGTAAAAATTTCATGAAGTTTGACTATACAAATTGGAAGATATTAGCATTCAAAGTTGAAAAAGAAAGTTTTTTTGAACACTAGCCTATAATTCCAAATGACTTTGACCACCAATTGTAAATTTTTTTTGCACTACAGACTTTGAATCTAAAATTTTTAATGTTGAAGAATTGAGTTGAAAGTTTAAGATTTAAAAAAAATAAAAAATACACACTTGATTTTCATTCTTTAAAAAATTGTTAAGTGCAAGTAGGTCCAAGATTGAAAAAAACTCAAAATTTTTAATAACTCCAAGATGGGATTGAAAAGCAATAATCCCAAAGGTGAGATTTTTTTAGCAAGCAAACACAACATTTTAAAAAAAAATTGTGAAAAATTGTGGAAATTGCATTCAGAAATGAATCCTACAAGTTATTTTTTCAAGAAGATGCTTAACCCCTAAAGTCCCATTGTCCACTCAGGGAACAAATAAGATTTTGGGCAGGTTTCTGTGACCTCAAATTTTGGTTATTTTTTAAAAACTTTTCCATAAGTTAGAAAAACTAATTAGCTATATGGGGATATAATTTTTATTTCAATTGGTGCCTGGGAGCAAAAGTTATACCACAAAAAGCCTGAAACTGAACTTAGCGGGCAACACCAAAAAAATTGCAAAAAATCAAAATAAATTTAAATTTTTTTCCCCCATGAAATGTTTTATTTTTATCTACATGTGAAGCTTTGATTTGTTCTATTTGGACTAATAATAAGAAAGTTAAGGATAATCTTGTTTTTTGGGCAATCTAAGCTTCTTCTTGAAAAAATAACTTGTTGGATTAATTTTTTAATGCAATTTTCACAATTTTAAAAAAAAAAATTGTTTGACAAGATTGTGTTTGCTTGCTAAAACAATCTCACCATTGGAATTATTGTCTTTCAATCCCATCTTGGAGTTATTAACGATTTAATTTTTTTTCTAATCTTGGACCTACTTCTACTTAACATTTTTTTAAAGAATGAAAATCAAGTGTGTGTTTTTTAAAAAAAAGAATTCCTAAACTGTCAACTCAATTCTTCAATATAAAAATTTTTTAATTCAAATTCTGTAGTGCAAAAAAATTCTACAAATGGCAGTCAAAGTCATTTGAAATTGCAAGCTAGTGTTCAAAAAAACTTTCTTTTTCAACTTTGAATGCTAATATATTCCAATATGTACAATCAAACTTCATGAAAATTTTACCACATAAACTAATACAAGTGAAGTACAAGATCCTACGGTTAGATTCTAATTTTTTTTTCTTGGATGCATGCAACCAAAATGGCAGTTTTGAGTGGTTTTTGACAGAAAAATGGCCTTGGGACTTTAGGGGTTAAATTGTCCGAAAAACAAGATTGTCCGTAACTTTCTCATTATTAGTACAAATAGAACGAATCAAAGCTTCACATCTAGAAAAAAAAATATAACATTTCAGAAGAAAAAAAAATTAGAATTTATTTTGATTTTTGGCAATTTTTTTTGTGTTGCCCACCAAATTTAGTTTCAAGCTTTCTGTGGTATGACGTTTTCTCCCGGGCACCAATTGAAATAAAAATTATATTCCCACATAGCTAATCAGTTTTTCTATCTTATGGAAAAGTTATAAAAAAAATCACCAAAATTTGAGGTCACAAGAACCTATTCAAAATTTGATTTGGCCCTCGAGGGGACAATGGGACTTTAGGGGTTAAGCAATTACACAAATCTAGAGCTCAAATTTCTTGAGTGCAAAATTTTTTCCATGAACAAAAATAGAATTTGGAAGGATTCTATAATATTTTAGAATTTTAGTTCTCAAAACATAATTACTAAGAATATTTTAGTTGAACATTCTATTCAACCTATATTAATCATATAGTTAAGGGCTAGTTGCAATATTGAAAATCTTGTAGCCAATCATAATGCGCTACAACTGCACCGAGAATTGTGCTATAATTAACCAATACTCATCTCTACATGATTGGAAAGAGAGCAACCTACACTACGAAAATGGAGGGTGATGAGAAATGGATCAATTCCTAAGGTAGGAGGTCTTGAAATGGCACGGGCTCTAAAATGGCCCACCTCCTTAAATGTACACATTTTGTACATGTTGTTTTTTCTTAGCCTTCATCAATGTAAAAACAGTGTACATTTTAGGGGGTGAGCCATTTTAGAGCCCTATGTCATTTCAACTTCAAAATTTTATAACTAAATCTACAAAGCTCCAAAAAACATGAAACGACTTGGGTTACATGTGAATTCCACTTGTCTTTCAAGGAAAATTTACTGAAAAATATTTCAAGATGTTTCACCTCCCCAAAATTCAGTTCCAGCCCTTAGATGGTCCATTTCAAGACCTACCTTATACACAGAGCAATGTTGGTGGTTTTAGACAAGGTGCGGTTTTGGGGGTGCCCACCTTACATTAATTGTTTGCCAGCAACACCAAATGACTTCAGGTGGTAGGTACGTGAAGAAAAGTCAAGATTCTGAATAATTTAGTCCTAAATTTTGTCTGTTTTCTACTTCCACTTCCAGTCCAACTACTTGTGAGTGGGTTCCCACTTCCCAACAGATACCACAGACAAACCCAAATTATTGACAATGCATAATGTGTCCTTGACTCAACAACAAAATGGGAAGCTTGTACTGTGCATCTTTCCTCAGGCCCCTCGTGATCAATGACTTGCATGTCCAAGAATTTGGATAACTGCAATAATAACGTAGAATGTGGACAATGGTCTTTTACCTCGGGGTTCTATGTGTACTTGTCTACATAGAGATTCGAGCTCTCCACATGCCATGGAGTGACTTTGAAATGAAGTTTCTGTTTTGGTGTCAAAATTATTTGCTTGAAAAGGTAACTGCACCTAAATTGTCCAAATAAGTGTTTGAGCATGGTACCATTATTGAAGAGTGTAAATGTTTATTGTCTAAACATTTGTTGGATCTTGTTTTGGGGAGTCAAAAGGTGATTCTAGATTCGCTTTGCATGCATTATTGAACAATTTATGTAATGTATGGATAAAACTACAAATTTTCGAAATGCTAAAAGTAGGTGTACCTAAAATCGAGCATAGGCTCTTGCACTTGCATTGTAGGCAAGAATCTAGACGGGAGTCCTGGTTTCTCAAATAGGTCACAATTAGGTTTGCAGTTACCTTCGCAACTGGAGGCTGCTTGTCATGTGAAGAGGTGTGTGACTAGAGTGACCACAGTGGACACGCAGAAGAGGTAGCTTGGTTCAAAACCTGTTGCGGCACCTGGTTGTGGTGGTGCAAGCCAAGGAGCCAACACTGGAGTGGCTGCAGGTGGGGGCGCTCCAACTATGTTTGTGAGATTTGAATCCACAATTCTGCAGAGAATTTAAAAAAGAAAAGGATCTCAGCTCCAATGATGCGATCAAATTCCAACATACGTACAAAATACTATTGACAGAAAGGTGAAACTCAAATAAGGATTTAGGGCTCCACAACAAGCAATAAGATACCAGCCTTCAACAGGAAAGAGACTCACACATTTGATCCCGTAAACACACAGGTCCCTTGAGCTGTTCCCACCACACCAAACATGGTCAGTGATACTACACTTTCAGAACCACTCTTTAACAGATCAGTCACACAATTAGAGTACATTTGTAACAACTGTCTTATACACTAAGGCATGAACCCTAAACCCTAAACCCAAATGTAACCCAAATGTTGTAGCCTTACAACCTTCCAATGTTATCATGAAGAGCAGGTTTAAAACATATTGTCCTCGTGCATGCAAAAAGAAACAATTCCAGATTTCGATCATGATAAAATCGTAGCAACCAAACTGGGTCTTTGAGATAGCAAAAAGAGGACAAGGCAACTCCAATTGAATTGGCCAGTTTCTGATATCCAAAACCAAGATGCACAATCGGAAACTTGAGACTACTCCAATTGAGATATGAGATGACTCCAATTGTATCAATGTCTCACTCACTTGGATCCACGTTACTAATCACGGCGCTGCCTTGGAAGTCACAAGCCGTGAGGGATGCATTGCTTTGCCGGAAATATTCGTTGAAAGCATAGCTCGAATGGTGGAACGTGGTGTCAGGACTGAAGCAGGCGCCACCCTCAGCAATGGGGCCACAATTCACCTGCCCTTGGCCTTGCAGAGGCCCACAAGCCCAATCCATTGCGTTTTGGAGGTCGACGTCGGAGACATTCGACCTGGCAATGCACCAGACTGTTGCGGTGGTCGTAAGAATGCGTTCTCGAGGCCTGAAATTTCCGTACACCTGCTCTTTCATGAGAACATTGGAGTGTTGGAAGGCTGTGGCTGGGCTTTCTCCCAGTGCGACTCCTGAAACGCACACACACACACAAACACGCGTTGGAGGAGCTCT
Source organism: Pseudoscleropodium purum (assembly GCA_963969395.1). Classification (NCBI taxonomy): domain Eukaryota; kingdom Viridiplantae; phylum Streptophyta; class Bryopsida; order Hypnales; family Brachytheciaceae; genus Pseudoscleropodium; species Pseudoscleropodium purum. The sequence goes on from OZ017795.1 coordinate 34,308,506, forward strand.
GTCGAGGTCAAAGGCTTGCAGTGGATCCAAATTTTGGAAGCCTAGAAACCCCAAACCCTCAATCCTGAACCCTAAATCAAAAGTGCAATTTGCAAATAAACAATTGATTAGGAGAATTCTAGAATATAATCCACCTATTGAAAGATGTAGAGCATGCTTGTTTGTCTTTTAGGTATACTTTATTATATTACATTACATTCTAACAAGTTGCAGAAAAGATTTATTTCTATTCATAGAGGTATATATCTATCTTGTCACTTTTGTTGCTACATGGCACAATGGGTTGGAAAAAGGAGGTGCCTTAAAGACAAAATCTCATCCTTCCCAACACTCTTGGAGAGAGCCATAGTTCTTGAGGATTTAAAGATCTAGTTTCAAGGAGAGGATTATATTCAATAATTGACTTGTTGCTCTTGAATAAGGAAATTGTACTTAGTTCATATGTAACATGATTGAAACTCCACTTGCCATATTGAATATAATGGCAAAATCTCAAGAAACCCCTTTTCAAGATGCATGTCTAGAATCTCAAATCTATATCAATTTGAGCTTGGTGCATTTCAATATCACAATTTTGGCACTCTAAATAATGCCCAAATAATAACTATGATCATTCCATTAATTATTAAATAAAACTCTGTTAACCATTTAATGTGTGAATTCTTTTATGAATTATTGCACATTTTTACTTATGTATTCATTCAAATATATTATTTATCTCAATTTCATCAAATGATCACAAAGGAAGAATCTCTACTAAAGATTCAAGGACTACCTTGGAAATGTTAATTAGACAAAACATTGCCTTCAAGCACTTTGTTCATCATTCAAAACATGGACTTTGAAGCTCTCATTCAAAGGTTAAATAACTTGATGCACATCACTCACTGTTGTATTCAAACAAAGTTATTTCTATGAGTGCTAGGATCTGCAAGAGTTGTGATTGGCCATGGAAAGTGATACACCTATACAAACTCCAATGCATGGGGGCAGTATATGCTCGACACACCCGCAACTACAACCCCCCCAAAACGAAACTGGTGGCAAATTAAGAAGAGACCCTTACCTAGTAGAATGGACCCCAAAATAGCAACAAGAGCCACACGCTGGTTTACAAAGACTATCTTCATCGTCGCCCTCACACAGCCCTTCACAAAAACTCGATCGCACCTTGGAAGCCCAACTCAAACTAGCCTCCCATACATGCGAAGATCCTCCCAAGCTCCCTTCAATTCACCTCCGCCTGTACCACCTAAAAACACAATTTTCATTACATTCGCAGTCTTACGGATCTTGCCAAAATGAGGCTTCTCCTTTGATTAATAGGACAGGTCTCTAAGATTTGAGTTTTGCACAATCGAGAAAAACTTGCCAAGTTGAAGGAAAAGCTGCCATGTCACTGGAAATTCGGTCACCAGCATCATTTCCAAACCTCTAAACGCACTCGCATTCAGCACAGAACCTCTTGGAAATCACCTGACTTGCTATTGGCCTCATGTTCTCATAGATTTCTGCCTTTGAACAAGATCAGTGCGCAGGTGGTTTGATGGAAGACTAGGACTCAAGATTCAATCTAATCGTCAACAATAAGAATACGCGGCATCGTGTACAGCGCGCGCTTCTCCAATGTCTACAATGTAGAGAGCTTCTTCATTCCTTAGTCAACAAACAAATCCTACCTGTTGACACTGTCTCCATCGGACTGAAACGTTGTAGCATAATTTGTAGCAAGATACTCGGAGAGAGCGATTCAGCGACTAACTTATAACAGAAAAATCCGCAGGCAGAGAATTCAAGTCAGGGATCAATTGTTTCACGTGATCATTCCGTTATTAATTAGAGCCCAGTATCTCAAAAGACCAGGAAGATTTGGTTCTCTTCCAAGCGACAGTGAAACAGAATTTAAAGAATTTCACTACAAGCACCCTTTCTCTATTAAAAACAGTACACTCACTACTCGAGGAATTCAGATGCTGGATCGATCTCAAACTAAACAGACAATTCAGATGTTGGATCGATCTAGCAGGGAAATCATCAATACACAATAAAATTCATCACCCACTTTCAATTCAAATTATTGCTTCACATAAATTTGCACCCCAATTCTTGTGAAAGCTAGAATCCACCACCTTACCTCCTTCCGATTCTAAAAGCTGTCCACACTCCGCACCATCACCACTCCAGAGGCCACTGACACTCAGTGCATCTCCCGCTCACAACCACGACCGTAGATCGAAGCTCCTTAATTGATCAAGCAAGCACTACGACAATCGAACAGTGACAAAAACAACAAAAGTAGGTAGATTTGGAAATTGTGAGGCTAGTAAATGCATCAGCAAGTGGACTTGAAGGAAAAAACAGACACAGAGGTATTGGTACCTCCGTGAAGCACAGCGATCGCCCACTCTGTGAGTGAGAAGAAAAGGTCGCTTCTAATAAGCATTTCGGTTCACAGCTTTTGCCGAAAGTTGAGAGAGAGAGAGACAGCGAGAGTGACACAGACAGACTGAGACAGAGACAGCAGAGGGTACAGACTCCAAGAGGCGCAAATCTTGGAATTCGTAGACCTGAGATGTGCATTGGAAGATTCCTGAGTCCTTCAAGGGGATAGATTTTTCAAGGAGATTTTGAGTGCGACGGTAACCGAGTTTCGTGGAATGATGGCAGGTCTTTGCATCCACTTTGACTGATGTTTTCTTGAGGTCAAAACATCCCTAAAACTCAGGGCAGCATCTCCTCAGAACGTGACTTGTAGCCAAAATAAGAAAACTGATATTTTATATCAGGATGATCACCCATTTCCGATCACTTCAGGAAATCAGACCATGTACAGCATCGGGAAAACCAAGGATAAATTTTCCTATGTTCAGAAATACATTTGATAAGGATTCCATATTTTTGGACACGGGAATTGTAAAAATAAAAAATCTATAAATTTTAAGAAGAAAGATTCTATTTGCCCTCATACTGTGATATAGGACATGCTATTTCCAACCAACACATGTTTGAAATCTGTTAGCATTTTATTACTCAAATAGAGAACCACAAGCTACAATCCAAATTTGACAATGTAGCATTAAATGCCTCAAAAGCCATTAGTTTCTCTACTCTAGTTGCTCGAAAATAGAGCACCATTTCTGATCAAAAACAGACCACCCTATGCTACAAAAATGGGATGGTGATTGGAAATGGGTGATCGGAAATGGGTGATCTCCTTTATATTTACATAGCATTTCACTAGTAACCAAAGTATCATCAACGTCATTTTCACACAACTATTAAGATACTCCCTAGCATTTATGCCAAATCAAATGTACATAGTGATAAAAAAAAAATACAACAATTATTGGGAAAATCTGAATATGCATGCTCAAGCCTCACCTGTGCCCGTCCTAAAACTCAAAACAACCAATGTCCAATGTGATGTAAGTGAGGATGCAAGAGGTATCTTTAGTTGATGCCAATTGCAATATGGCAAATTTCGTTAAAATGGCGGTATTCCATATGCCATTTTCACACCTTGACATCTAGGACAAATGTACATTGCTAACATCTAGATCACTTTTAGATTTTAGAAATCTATAACTAATATAGATATCAAACCAAGTAATTTGAAAATCTAGGATTTGTATAGATTTCAGATCTCTACGAGACATGTAGATTTCAAAAATCTAGTACTGTTATAGATTCTAGTATAGAAAAAACGGTCCAAATTCTGCGGTCTAAACTGCTATAAGTGCCAAATTAATGAAATACCGCCATTTTAACAAAATTTGCCATCTATCTACATCACATAGCTAGATTAAGCAATTCAATAAAGGAATGTTAAAAATCATAAATTAGTGAGTAAAATCAAATCAATAAGCAAAGCACATCTTAAAACATACTACGTAAATCAAGAGACCTTTGTCATTCTCTTGTCATATTCAATTCTTGAAGCTCAAGTGTAGCACAACTAATCCTTACAACAACACCAAAGTGAACTGTCATAGCAAAAACAAGTGAAAAGTAGTAGAGAAGAGTTACAATATGGTCACTGATTTGGAAAGGGGAATCCATAGCAAGAGCATTAATGGGGTTGTTTTAGTCATTTATCACGCTTTGGTCTTTGGATAAGCTCAATTGAATTATAGTCACCCATAGTGGATAGGTAAGTGGTACCAAATTTCCAATCAAGCTATTTTAAACTTCATGTTTGAAATTTGAAATGACATGGGTAGTCAACACAATAAATTGGTAAACTTTGGATGTAAACCACATAGTAGATATATTTTTAAGAGTGAGAAAATATAAGCTAAAGTCTAAAAATAATAATAATTAACCATAGAAGATTAAAAAGATGTATTTGGTTGTAGAGCTTAAAAATATATGTGTGTGTGTGTAGTTGTGCATATATAATATACCTAATATAAAAAAATTCAATTATAAGAATAACATTGAACTAAGACCCTAAATTATTTAATGCTTCAACAAAAAATAACCAAGCAAGGTGTAGTTTTACCACTACCTAAGATTTTGTCTCAAGGAGTTTACTTCACATGGTTTTAATAAAAAGTTTAAAACTTTTTTAGAAATAATAATTTCTAAGAAAATATAATTTTTAGTGAATGATAGCCAAAAAAAAGGAAAAAGTTGGACTATGAACTAAGGTTAGTAACTACACCTCATTGCAATACTTTAACCCCAAATGTAAAGAAAAGGTGGAGTATAAATTTTGATCATGTTAAATTTTTCATCCATTTAAATTTTCTTTTATATTCTAGTATTAGTTTTCTAAATTTTGTAAAACGTAGATTTTGGAACTCTTTTTTTAAAATTATTCTATTGTTTAAAGAGTACAAGATTTGTGTTTTATTTTTTATATTTAATAGGGTGCCCTATGCCATTGCTACAACCAAAATAAAAGTAAAATCAAATTTTTCATTAAAAAAATTTAAAAATTTAAAAATTCAATATTTTTTATGCATGAAGGAGTGCAAGGGCTTTATTACATTGAAAGAGGTTGCATTTTTGATTTGAATAGAAGCTTTACACACAAAGGTGCACAAGGGCTTTGTTTTGTGGCATTTGGGACATGCAATGTAAAAATTATAGTTTTTTCAAAATAAAAGATAATTTAATTCATTTTTCTAATTCATAAAAACTTTGAAATTCAAATAACTTTCACACCGTAGGTCCAAATGCTACAAACAAAGTCCATGCACCCCCTCCTTGCTACGAGCTTTCTATTGGTACTAAGAACAAAGCCCAAGGAACTCACAATTTCCTGAATCTCATGACATCAAACAAAACAAACAAAAAATTTAATTTAAGGTATAGATTTTTTTTCAATTCATATAATTTCCTTTAGAAAAATTCTCAATAAATGATCTAAAATAAAATCTTTTTGACTTCTAAAGACCCCAAGGATTTTGGATAGAATACAAATTTGTCATAAAATAGAGATTTCATAATTTTTTTAAAGTTTGTATTGGGGTGGAAATACTAACTTCTAAATGCTCAAAACCATTTTGAGCTTTTCAGAATTTTTCTAAATTTAAAAAATGTCAAAAAATTTATAAATTTTATAAATTTTTTGGAATTGTAGCTATCTCCTATCTATAATTAGAATTGTCATGCAACCTATTTGCCCCCCTAAGTGAAAAAACAACAATTGTTGAATAGATTAAAAAAACTTAAGACCATCCTCTACTACCATGCAATGTGAATTAAAAAAAATATTGTTAAAGTCATTGACCATCCACACCCACACATGCAACTTCCCTATGCCTTTCTCAAGCTTGCAAATGTGATTACATATATCAATTCATACATATACACTCTCATATACATTTGCCATTGATTTCCATCGTGAGAGACAATCATGTACATAGTACCTCAAAAGATATAATTATGTATTGCTTTAATTAAATTTGTGATTAGAGTTGCTTTTTTGCTGGTGTTCATTGCTATCAATCATATTTTGACACTACTTCAATCAATTTTTTTTAATTTTGCAAAGTAAACAACAAAAAGAGAGATCAAGCAAGAAATCAAGGCATTCATGACCCCTAGTGAGATCTTGAAGGTATGTTTATGATTTAGAGCCCTCTTTGAATCTCCATCATATACAAAATCTTTATTGATTTCTTTCTTTCTCAATAATTTATATTTTATATGCTTTTAGGGTTTTGGATGCTAGAACATCTTTGCTCATTTTTTTGTACTTGGAAATTATTATATGTAGATACTCAAGGTCAATGAAGGTCAAAAACCTTCTTTTGATAATGCTTGGCAATTTAATCCATAGAATTTATAAATTTTCAAGTACTCTTGGAATTCACTACATTGTTTGTAAATTTTAGGGTTTGGAAGAATATGTAATTAATCGGCTAAATTTTAAAATAGTCTTACATCATGTAGAAATTATTAAAATTAAAGTGCTCATGGAATTCTCATGAATTTATTTATTTATTTTAGGATTTACAAGTGTATGTGTTTGAGGTAAGTTGTCGAGTTTGTTCTTACAACAATAGTTTACATCTTTGTTTCAAACTTCCAAATGAATGTGTTTTTCCAACATATAGGTGGTTTGCACTTGTACCTTAATTTTCAAGTTTTGTCAAGAAGAAATTGCATGTTTATAAGGTTGAATGAAGATTTGTATACAAAAATTTCTTATAAGACCCTTTGCAAGCTCATATTTTGTTACAATGGCAAATTTGAATGGTACAAGTTTGGTGGAAAGAAATTGCTTGTTTAGATAGATACTCAAATCATAATTGCAAAAGTGGAATGAAATAGAGATTTTGTATTAGAGTGTATTTAAAATTTGCATACTGAAATTTTATGATAGTTGTATAATTATTATTTTTCAAATGTTGTATGAAAGAGGTAGAAGGGGACAAAGAAGGAGGTTGTTGTAGAGATTAAGGTTTAGGATTGAATATAAAAATATTACATTCAATAGAAAAATGGATAGTGCCCCTTGCAAAATTTGTATAAATTTTTTACAACCAATAAAAAAATTGACATGTGTATCCTTTTTTATATCATTCATGTTTTGTTTTTTATTGTATTTGACATGATTTGATACTATCACCTCAAACTATCACCTTAAAAGAGGCAATAATTGCCATAGAAACACAACTATATCACTTATGGATTGAAAGATTATCATGTTTCATCATGAGGGCATTAAAAACACTACATGTATAACCACAACCAATTTATAGCTTTTCAAATCTATTCTACAATTTTCGTAAAAGAATATCTAATGATATTTTTTCCCCAAGATTTAGTGTATTTGAAGCTCATTTTTAAGAGCCTATTACACTAGAAAATCAAGATTTGCAATATCAAACTTATACAAAATCTTGAATAAAAAGTCATAAACATTGATTCTTGAAATTAGATTTTTGATGCTAAAAATAGATTGAAGAAGATTTTGCGTGGGGCATTTAGATTTAAGAGCAATCTATTGCAATGAGAATTTATAGTAGAAAATTTGTAGAAATCAATGGAAATTTTCCTAAAAATCCTATCTCCCTAAAGTTGCACATCCTAAATATAGCCTACACCTAACCCAAACTTAACCTAAGGATTTGATTCCATGATCTTCTATACACTTATTGAATTGAAAAGAGCAAAAATCCACAATTCATCTCCAAATATGATCTATAAGAACAATTATGCAAACCTATTCTTTTGTCATCTAACTTTAAAATATTAAAAAAATCTCCTAAGCCCTAAATGCTACTTATATAATTTCCAAAACACTCTCTCCATCAAACTTCAGCTCTATCTCACAAAAATAAGCAAAGAGCTTCAAAAACTTTAAGTCTCTAATTTTTATCTATCTTTTAGTGTTTTCATCTCAAGGCTTTCAGCATTTGATCTCATACAACCTTGACAACAAATCTTCAATATAGATTATTCATGAAAACACCCAAAACATACCAACTACAATGAAAATTATCAATCTTGAGTTTCTTTTCATTCTATTAGATGATGTGGCATCTAGTATTAAAGCATGTTACAATGTATTATTTACCAGGGCTTTTATTTTTGGCAAAATTTCTCCAAATTGTTAGAAATCTGACTTCTCTAGCTTCATCCCTCCCCAAAATGGCCTTTGGAATGAAGCTGGCAAAGGGGACAAAGGTCCAAAAAAAAGCCTTGTTATTTACTTGGCTAAGATGGTTTCTTTAGTCCATGTTGTAGTCTTATAAAGTCCTAATTCATTTGACCCCTAAAGTTTCAAGGCCATTTTTTTGGATCAAAACCCACTCAAAATTGCCATTTTTGTTAGGTTTGCCTAAGAATAAAAAAAAAATACCTTTTTTAGAATTTGGCCATAGAACCTTGTACTTTACTTGTCTAACATCATGTAGTAAAATTTTCATGAGGTTTGATCCTACATACTGAGAGATATTAGCATTCAAAGTTAAATTCTTTTTGAATATTAACCTACAATGTCAAATGACTTTGATTGCCATCTACGGAAAAAAAATTTGTGTTGAAGAATTGAGTTGAAAGTCTAGGAATTTACAAAATAAAAACACACTTGATTTACATTTTTCAAAAAATTGTCAAGTAGAAGTACTAGGTCCAAGATTGAAAGAAAAATTAAATTGTTAATAGCTTTAAGATGGGATTGAAATACAATAATCCTAAATAGTGAGATTGTTCTAAAAAGAAAATTTAACCTTGTCAAACATGTTTTTTAGAAAATTGTGAAAATTGCATTCATGAATGAATCCTATAAGTTATTTTTTCAAGAAGATGCTCAAAATGCCTGAAAAACAAAATTGTTCATAACTTTCACATCACTAATCCAAATGGAATGAATAAAACCTTCATATGTAGACAAAAATATGATATATAAGAAAAAAACAAATTTTAGTTTAATTTCAATTTTTTGTGAATTTCTTTTTCTGCCTACCGAATGAAAATTTGTGCTTTTTTATGGTGTAATTTTTACTCTCGGGTACCAATTGAAATAAATATTATATTTTCACAAAGCCATTAAGTTTTTCTATCTTATGAGAAATTTTAAAGAAATTTTCACTAAAAATTGAGGTTATAGGAACTTGGCCAAAATCTATTTTGTCCCTTGAGGGAACAATGATCCTTTACATGTTGAGAATTCCATGTAGAAGTTGACTTTTTGTTCTTATTAATTAGGGTTTGGGATTTTTAGGCTTTTGAAGCTTCCTTGGTGTATTGTTTTTGTCAAGTCAAGCTTTTGTGTGTATTTTAGAGAGAGAATTTTTTTTATTGTGGATTTATAATTATGCTAATTTAGCCATTTATAAAGTTTTGAGTTTTGTCTTCAATGCATGTGCACTCTTGGATTCTCCCTTGATGGAGTGAGAGTTGCTTGACTATTTGTATGTAGATTCTTAGTTTATTACTTGTTAAGATTCTTCTTCTTTAAGATTTATGGTGTAACAAATTCTTGAATGTTACTCACATTTGTAAAAACTCTCAAGTGTTTTCTAGCAAATTTAGATTGTTTATGGAGTGATTGGAAGTGGAAGAGAGAACTTAGAAAGTTCCTATAGATATTCTCCAAAATTTTCATTTTCTCTCCTTATAGTACATTTCAAAATACAAAGACCTCTAGCCATGGACTTAGCAAAGAAATGGCAAAGGACTATAAACTCAATATCTTTTTTAAAAATCACTCAAATTTTAGGATCTTTGAATCAATAAATTTGTCTACAACTCTTATATTATAATAGTACCACAAACATGAGCAAATAAATAGAAGTTGAAATTTTGTCTTTCCACTCAAAATTGCTATTATAAGGAGGGATAATGAAAATTTTGAAGAATATCTTTTGGATTTTTCAAAGTTCTCTCGTTTACTTCCATCACTCCATAAATAATCTAAACTTGCTATAAAAAGATTGAGAGTTCTCATGAATTTGAGCAACACTCAAGAATTTAAGTTATCTTAAATTTAAAAATTTGATATATCAAAAATCTTGAAGACTGTGTTTCTAACACTCTTGTATTGATTTTGATTGATGTTTTGACTAACCATTGTTGCTATTTGATGTGTTTTGTATGACATTTCATAACTTCAAGACAAATTATTGAAATTATAGATACAAATGATCTAAATGGGGAAATAAATTTAATTACATGACTTTGAAATTTCTTTATTTTTGTCCTAGCTTCATTATACCGTTTAGCCCTTGCTTCATTTCACCATTTTTGCCTTGGCTTCATTCCACCATTTTCATCTTGCCACCATTTTTGTATGGGCTTTATTCCATTATTTTAATTGTGGCTTTAATTTTAGTTGTGGCTTCAAAGATACCCCACAATTGCAAAGTAGATTGAATATATGTCAAAAATCCCAAAAGTCACTCCAAAAAGTGGATAATCCAATTCCATTCTAAGTATTGTCACTGGAACAAATTTTTATAATAGATGTGATTTTCTTCAAAATTTGCTGACCAAAAATTGCCAAATCTTTTTTCTTTTAACAATTTATGAAATCAAAACTAACAAGAAAGATTTGTTTTGGTATTAAAAAAATTGAGGAATTGATATTTATAGTCTACATTGAGCATGGTACTACTAGATATCTAAATTTGAAACATTCTATTGTGCATCAATGACTTGTTAGAAAGACTTATATCTTCTAAAAACTAAAGTGCCATTTTCATGTTTCCTCAACAATTTTTTTAAAACTCATGATATGAGAGTTTCTTTTTTTAAGAAAGTTAAATCTTTGAAGTATTATAGAAAAGAATTGTATCCTCAAATTGTCTTCATTTTCAAGGGAGAAACCTTATAAGAGACACTTTCTTTTGTCCCACTTTCTTAAAGGTTGAATGACAAATAATTTGATGAGACTTAACTTTCATTGGTTGCTTCAAAGAACTCCTCTCCTCTTATTACTTGCTTGTGAAGAGTTATAGTTTTGAGTCACAAAAGTCTTCATTCAAGAACATTTTTATGTATTGGAGAATAGTAAATGTTGCAATTAAGTGTTTTTGTGGCTTATTGCCTTCTTTCACTTTAATAATTCAAAATGTGTAGCCAAACCTTATGATCTTATAAAATGTTTGTCGCAACTTGTTCTCACTCTATATGTCCAATATTTACAATGTTCACTTGTAGTTATCATTTCTATACTTTAAATCACATTATAGCAATTGGGTGAAAGTATGAAACACCTATTGATTTTGTTGCATTTAGGGATAATAATCACAATACTATGAGTTTTTGGAAACAAAATATTTAAAGATAAAATATATGTAATTCATAGAACACTAAAAAAAATGTATTTCCTAGAATTGAGGCCAAATAAAAAATTTATCCCAAAAGCTATGCACAAAAAAAGTCAGTGGAAATTTTCATGAAAATTAAAGCCTTTTTTTTAAACTACTAGAAAATAGTGAATTGTGAAAATTTAGATAAATTGAGTAATAAATATTTTTTAAAACAAAAATCATAAATTATAGATTGACTTTGGCAATGCACCTCTTCAAGGTTGACAAATCAGAACATCCACCCCAAAACTTCGTCCTTGATCTGAACATCCGTACATAACGTCCACTATATCCATTAGTGTCCACAAGTGGACAAGCAATTTTTTTTTTGCTGCCTATCAACCTTCCAACGGTGCCGTCTGCCAAACACATTTAAGCCATTAGATCTTGCAGAGAGCAATTGTGGACAGATCTGAGCCGTCAGATTTGGTAGACAGCATGGCATACAGATGGGGCGGACAACAAAAAAAAAAATTTTGCCCTCCTCTTTCCGCCCCATTCGCTAAACAAATCTAAGCCATCAAATCTTGCGGACAACAAATGCAGACACATCTGAGTTAGATCTAGCGGACGGAGCTGGCGGACGCCAATCCAAACTAACAAAAAACTTGTTTTGTCATTCGCGATCTGAGTTTTCAGATTCTAGGAGCGTGTAATATACCAATGGAAAGGTCTTGGAAATACCTTTCCAATGGTATATTACATGCCCCAAAATTCCAAAAACTCAGATCACGAATGACAAAAGAAAGTCGCAGCAAATGCATTTTCAACGTCACAGCAGTTGTCCGCCTAGAGGTCCGCTTGGCGGACGGTGGACCCCAATCAAAACCAACAAAAGAAGTTTTTGTTGGTTTCGATTGGCATCCGCCTATCTACCGTCCGCAAAACCGCCTATTTGTCCGCTTAGTGGATGGTTGGATGGATGGGCGGATGACGGGCCCCAATCAAAACCAACAAAAGAAGTTTTTTGTTGATTTGAATTGGCATCCGCCCATCCGATAAGTGGACGGCTTGGTGGACAACTATTGTGACATTGAAAATGCATTTGCTTCGACCTTTTTCTAAAATTTGCAATTTGAGTTTTTGGAGTTTTGGGGTGTGTAATATATCATTGGAAAGGTATTTTCAAGACATTTCTAAGGATATACTACACGCCTTAAAATTTTAAAAATTGAGGCCGCAAATGACAAAATAAGTTTTTTTGTTGGTTTAAATTGGCATCCGCCTAATCGCTTGACTACCTTGTCCGCCCAACCTTCCCATCCACCCACTTGTCCACCTGTTTGCCCCATTTACCCCATTTGCTAAACGAATCTACATCATTAGATCTTGCGGATGGTAGATTTGAGCGGTCAGATCTTGAGGACGATATGGTAGATAGGGCTGGCGGACTATAGAGATGGAAGGCAAATTTTTTTTTTGCTATCATCCACCTTTCGATGACGCTGTCTACCTCGTCCGCCAAACAGATTTAGGCCTTCAGATCTTGCAAATCGCAAATGCGGACAGATCTGAACTTTTAAATCTGGTGGATGGCATGGTAGATGGCAAAAAATTTTTTTGTTGCTGTCCGCCTTGTCTGCTGGACAAATCTAGGCCTTTAGATCTTGTGGACCACAAATGTGGACAGATCTAAGCCATCAGATCTGGTGGACAACAAATTTTTTTTTTGGGCTTGTTGTCATTCGCCTTCCAACGATGTTGTCCGCCTCGTCTGCCGGAAAGATCTAGGCCTTTAGATCTTGCGGATAGATTTGAGTCGTCAAATCTGATGGACAGCATGGTAGACGAAGCTAACAAACAACAAAATGTTTTTTTTTTGTTGCCGTCTTCCTTCCAATGGCGCTGTCCGCCCCATTTGCCCTGTCCACTGGATGGATTTAGGCCTTGAGCTCTTCAGGATGTCAAATGCGGATAGATCTAAGTTGTCAAATCTTGCTAACGGCATGGCGGATGGGCAGAACAGATGGAAAAAAAAACATTTTTTATCAAATGTCAATGGATGTTGCGGACCTAATGTCTGCATCTAGACGTCATATCAACCCTGCACCTCTTTTCTCTATTTATAAAAGTTTCAAGTATAATGAGAAAAATTCCTAAAATTCATATTCAATTTTGTGTTGGGTACCCAATGTCTAAAGCCAAAACAAATATTTTGTGCTTTTATCCAATTATATATTAAGAAAATCAAATGTTGGAGCATTTTCAAAGTCATTTCAATGTGAGGATATTTACTTAGAGGTTAAATCTCTAAGAATCTTACTACAAAAGTATCATATGGAAGTAAAAATTAATGCATCTTGCAACTAGATATAGAAGCCTTGTCCTACAACTCAACTACTCTAAAGCACACTACATATATCCATCCAATGGAAAGACTACACTCCTACCATTACACTTAATCTTATTGATTTGTTTTCTAAAAAAGATTTCCAACTCAATCCTACACGAAAAAAAAGCTCCCTACATTTACAATTTTTTGCAGATTACTAAGTATATTAGAGTCATTGCAAGAGGAGCTTGACAAATTTGTGCCATATGGGTTAAATTAATGAGTTTCAATGGATTTTGAACTAAATTATAGAGAGCTTAATTAATATTAAAATGTAATAAATTTCCAAGAATTTAGTACTTGTCTAGAAACTAACCTTGTAATGAAAAATTCATGGAGAAAATAATGATAAAAATCTATTTAAGGTTTGTTAAATTTGCATTTTTCATGTAATTAATCCCTTAAGTTCCTTGACTATGTTTTCCCTCAAAGCACTCGAAAATTGCCATTTCTAGTACAAGTACCAAGTTTTGGGGAAAAATCTTTTTTAACATATATAATTGTAGGATCTTGTATTCTACTCACTTGAGAATATGTGGTAAGAATTTCAGAAATTTCTACCTCATGAATTAGAAGATATAAGCATTCAAATTCACTAAAATCATTTTTTTGGCCCTGCAAAAAATAGGGTAGTTGCATTTTACAAGCTCACTTTTTCAAATCATTTGGAATTGTACAACATATAGGAAAAAATAGTAAATAGAAAAAGTAGAGAATGATTTAAAATACTAAATTTTTAAGAATTGAATTATGGAATTGAAAAATGTTAATCCCAATGGTTGTAATGTTGTAATAATCAATCTTGAAAAAAGTGATTTTTTTTTAATCTACCCAAACTGCCCTAGTTGATAAACAAACAACATGTTATGCAATAACTTTTGACTCTTATTTGCAAATGCCATGAAATTTAGTGCACATGAAAGATGTTCCTTGTCCACACCTTCTATTACAATTTTAGCCTAAAATATGCAAATTTCTAGTCACAAATACTTGCCTAAAATTGCTACATTGCTAAAAATAGCAGGTTGGTCCTGTGGAGGTTAAAAGTCAAATACATGTCTAAAATATTGCATTTGAAGTTGGTATTGAATATTCCATTAGCTTAGAAGCTTTGAATTTCTTAAGGTTTATTGTACATCCTAACAAGAATAGACTTTGGAATACATTTAACCTACAAAATGGGTAGTAAATGACACAAACATCAAATGAACAAATAATAGTAAATTAATGTAGCATTGAGCCTTGATAATGAAAACAACTTAATACAATTTGTCTATTTTGTAGGAAAATCTAAATGCTAGCTTTATATATATTTGAACTCAAAATCCTATACAATATTGACTTTGGTTCCTCAATTGCTTTTAAATGAACATTGGTTAATCTTCATCCTAATCATTTGAACAATACATTGTTGAATGTTTAAAGATTTTTTTTAATGTAAGTAAATACTATTAAACAAAATTTTCAACATTGAATATATATTCAAAGCAATCATAACTCACTAAAATGTAGTATTCAGGTTTGAACATTTCTAATTTGTCTAAAAATAGTCAAAATTATCAAAAATACATTTACCTACTCAATTTGGGCATTGGCCTACCATCCTTTAATAATTTAAACCTAATGATCTCTTTGCACATTAATTCTAGAATGATGCTGAGAATTGTAAATCCCCACCAAAAAATTCCTTGTTCATTTGTTGCCTTGTTGGGCAAGTTATTTTACATAATCAACACATTATACAAGTCCACCTACATTATTGAGTGTTCCAAATTCTTCATCGAAAAAGTTTTATATTCATCTAAATTTCTTGCATTTTCTAGGAAGTAGCTATGTAGGGCAATACCCTTGTCATTGGGAATTGCGCAAAAAAATGTGTCTCTTTGTCAAGGTCTACCCTCTTTGAGTCCTTATTGATGCACTTTTCTATGGAATTCCCTCCTCATTGGCAAGCATTGCCCTAATATACAAAAGTACTTGATCGATGACTTTGTTGTTTAGTATAGAATCAAAGAATGCACCTATTGGTCCAATAATTTTGGTGACTACTTTGGTCATAGGAAGTTGTGTCCTTCCAAGGTTAAAACACTTTTTTTTTATTTACTCATGTGATACACTCCAAGATTGGCCTAGAGGAAATGATGTTGATGATGCAGAGTCACCTTCTACATAGGTTTGATGATATTCTTGCAAGACTTCATGATCAATCTCTTTGTTGCCAATGAGTATGGCAACAATGTCTGACATAGTTGGGCGTCTTGCTGGTATATGGTGAAGACACAAGAGCCCTACTTCCACCACTCGATTGATTGACATCTCCTCGTTTAAAGTGACTTCTTGGAATGATTTGTCCACAAGCTCTATAATTTGGTTCTTTGCATGCAATCTTTGGGCCTAGAGAAGGCATACAAAACAATGTCTAATTATTGACTTGGAATATTACTTTTGATGCAAAAACAACATGCCAAATGAAGTTCTCCAACTAGTATCAAGTACTAAAAAATAATCATTTGAATAACTTTATTTTTTATGCATTTCTAGCTCTTGAAAGTCTATGCATCCGCTTTAAATAAGATATGCCATGATCAAGTTCATTTTTAGCCATGTACCTAATTGTTCTATTGTGTTTAATTTTAACAAAATGAAATTTCTTAAGTTTAATCATGTAAGAATGTTGCGGACCTAAAAGATCTAATGGATGACTTCAATGTTAACTCTAGAAACAAAGAATGAACCTAGTAGTTGGACAATAATTAGAGCATTCAATGGTAGACTACTTTGGTCATGGAGGCCACTTTTTTCTGCGGTTAATTTGTATAATGCTTTTAAAAATCATAAAATTTCAATGATTTGATTTTCTACCGATAAATCTAAAAATTTAACAAGTATAATAAAATAAATGAAAATAAATATATCAAATTCCATAAATATGATAGTGCTAATTAAACTTAAGACCCACATTCAAGAGTGCTTTGGATGTGAAATAAAATTGTAATTGAAAACTCATAGTATTATTTTTCATTCTTACTTATAGCCTTAGAAGAAATTTCAAAATAGTTGTTTTTGTTTTGTTAATTCAATTAATTAGAAAATTTTCCTTTTGGACGATGAAAATTGTAACAATTTCACCTTTCATCAAAATCATTGAAATTTCTTACATTCATAATAGAAATAGGTTTATATAAAAAATTTCATTTAAATACAACTTAAAATCTTGACCAAACTAAAGCTAGAAATGAGATTGTTAAAATCAATTTTGAAAGGATTCTTTATCACTCATGTTTATGATTAGAAAACTGATGGATCTCAAATAAAGTTACATACCCATAGAGTCAAACATTGTTGTATAAGAGGCAAATTGTTGTCAATATTTTTTCTTCCACTAACAATCTCAAGAACCAAAACACCAAAGCTGTATACATCAAGTTTCGTAGACACTTGACCATATGTTGCATACTCCGGTGCTAGATAGCCCCTATACAAGAAAACCAATGAAAGATTTAGAATTTGATATTATGTTTGCAAAATGTCATATTGAAAAGTTGATATTGTCAAAAGAAACACTTACATTGTTCCCGCAACTTTTGATATGTTCATATGTGTCTCTCCATCATTAAGTAATGGAAGCAATAAAGCCAAACCAAAGTCAGCTATCTTTGGGTTCAAATCCTTGTCAAGGAGGATGTTTGGGCCTTTGATATCTCGATGTATAATAGGAGGTTCAATTTCTTCATGAATATAGGCCAAACCTCTTGCAATTCCCAAGATGATGTTGAAACGAGATCCCCAATTAAGATGCTCTTCATTAGAATCCCCCCACAAAATAGATGCAAGGTTCTTGTTGTCAATAAGTTCATAAACCAAGATTCTTTGATCTTCTTTAATGCAACAACCTTTTAGTTGCACCAAATTACGATGCTTTATATTTGATATGATTGTAATTTCGTTCAAGAAATCTTGGATATCTTGCTCCTTCTTTCTTTTTAGTAGTCGTTTGATAGCCACTTTGGTCCCATCTATAAGAACCCCCTACATCATTGCCATGACATTGATTAATAGAAAGAAATTCAACATAAGAGACTAACTCAAAAGATTCCTTTGAACAACTACAATCTCACTACAATAACATGTATTCCAAAATTCAAATGAAACATGTACATACCTTATAAACAACACCAAAGCCTCCTCTTCCCAATTCATTGCTAGAATGAAAGTCTTGAGTTGCAGCTCTTAATTCAGTATAAGAATAGAGGTTGGGTTTGATATCTTTCTTATCCAATTCTAGAATACCAACAAAAAACAAACCACTTAATCACCATTAGCTAGATACCAAAAAGCAAATTCCACACTCAAGCAAAATATCAAAAGTTCATCAATATGAATCATAGAATATAATAATTGACCATTGAAATCAATACACCTAAGGTAAGTGAGCTCATTGTGGGCAAAATGGAAGCAAGTTCATTATAGACAAAATTATATTAGTGCAATACATTTTGGAACTTGAATACACATTACCATTACAATTTTGCCCAAGTTTTTGAATGGGGTGACTCCCATTTGTGTACTCAATGGCCTCATTTACCTTAGGTTAACATGAAGAGTTGCAGCATGCTTACCACTTTGAAAATCATGCATGATCGCAATTCTCTTCCTCAATTTTTTGATAACAAATAATGTAATGATAAGTGCTACCAGCACAACAGCACCCACAAAACTACTAATTGTTATTGCAGTCTTGTCCGACTCCTTATGAGAATCTGCATTTGACACATTCCCATACAAGCAGTTAGATGATAAAACCATTACAATTGTCAGAAAATAATAATTTTAAGATATAACTTTGGCTTGATATGCATATGATAGTAAGAATTATAAAGTATATAGTATTAAATTACATCAATTGAAATGGAGTTTGTGTGCACATACTTACTTTCAATAGGTGACGATCTATTGAAACGACACACCATTTGCATCATTGCATTCTTACGCGAATCTTTGCAAATGGGATTTCCACCCAAGAAGAGCAATTCCAAGGTTTGAAGGTTTGCCTCACTTAAGAGTGACGAACTCTCTTTGGATGGTGTAAGATCCGTAATGTTGTTGTTTATAAGTGATATCAATCGCAATGAAGAATTTGAGGCAAAGACATTTGGAAGAGTTAAGAGTCCTGAAATCTTATTGGAATCCAAGTAGCTGCAATTTTGCCACCAAGCGTATATTAGATCTAGTATTGAATTGGAATGATTAGTTGATAGCCTACACATATATATATTAATAGTAAACTAATATAATAACTTGAGAGAGAGCTTTGGAGGATGTACATTTCTTGAAGTTGAGGTAGTTCCAAGAGTTGACTTGGAAATCTTTGTAAGAGATTATGTTGTGCGTATCTGCAAATTTTTTGTATGGAAAAAGCATTCATGAGTTGATTACTTTCACAAAATTTCAACTACAAATATCCATTGAGATAAAGATGGAATAGATAAAGGAAATAATTATATGAAATCATAGCTTGACTTACACAAATTGTAGAAGAAAAGCATCTTCGCGTACAATGACATCTGTAAATTGATTGTTCGAGATGTCAATAGTTTCAAGTAGAACTGATTGGTTGCTACAAAATGGCCCTGACAATTGATTGCTACTGAGATTTCTGTTTTCAAATGAAAACTTTCGATTAATATTTGGATGTAAGGTAGAACAACCCACTGCCATTAGTCACCCAATTCCAACATCTACTGAACCTTCCCAATTGTGTCATCCACCTACCATTTCTACAATCTTGGCAACCCTTTAGCATCATGACAATTAACTTGGGGAGGGGACACATCAACATTTGGTTAAGCATGGGTCTATCCATACTTTACCAACGTAGTTCCAACAAATTTTAAAAATTCATAGAAAATTCATTTCTTATCAAGTATCTTGATTCTACTTGCAAATGACTTCTCTCCAACTTCTCAATCTTTGCAAAATACGTAAGTTAACAAATAGCTTCTCCAAGGTACTTAGATAACAAATTCTTTTGGTAATAGGTATGCTTATCTTACTTCAAAATCATTTTGTTTCTTTCATGAGCTCATGACAAAGTCAAAATTCATCCAACATTTTTTTAATATAGATGGTACTCATCTAGAAGTTTATAATTAGACTATGAAACTCTATTTATAAATTTTTTCACTATATTATTTATCCTAACTATAGTGATTGAACCAATTGAGTATTTAACCTCTAAGAGGATTAAATATCCAATTTTTGAACAACGAATGAACACAAGCATGTCCCAATAGACAAATTGGTTAGAGTAGTAATGGATCATATCTATAACTTTTATTTAAGAGTCATCATTAAATGATTATTCTAAATTGTATTTTATAAAACATCTTTACAGTTTTGAAAATTGAACAACTTTCTAATCCTTTGGTCTAAATTATTATGTTATAAAATAGATACAATGCTGGGTTGAAGTACTCACAAAGAACTTAGGGCATATTGTTTTGTATGCTGGCAAAATGATGTTGATCCTGTAAAAGAATTATTGGACAAGTCTCTGTACAAAGAAAAAAATGAATGAGATGTATGTTATATAGTTCAAATATAATACTGAAACTTATTTACAATTTTGAAACTATAAAATTTGAGAATTACTAAAAATTATTTTATTAATTTCTAAAAATTGAGGCTAAAAATATACTTAGAAAATGAGAATGCCACAATACATGGAAGATTTTATAAATTTAAATTTAAATTAGTAACTACTTTAATTTATTGATAAATGAGTAGATTTCTTTAATGCATCACAACATAGATTCTTTTCAAGTTAAAAGTTTATTAAAGTTCTACAAAACTGACAATCAATTCAATTATATAGCCAGTTTGGCCAAACTTTCAATAAAAACAAGTTTGTGCAAGTCATTTAAATACAAACCCAGCTTAGAAGCTGTTCTTGATAATTTGCTCAAAAAACAAAGGAAAGTCTTTGGTCAATGAATGCAACCCATTTACTTACAAGGTTGCAAGTTGCACCACTTGAGGTGAGTCGGTTGAAAGTGTGATGCTCCCAGAAAGATTACAATCACGAAATGATCTAAAGAAAAAACAATTAGATTAATGTAAAATATCTATGCATGAAACTACTATCATAATACAATAAGTTCAATCTTCAAAAGAAGTATATTAATTTAACAATTGTATTTGTATTTGAGTTAAAAATATAATTCATACATGGCCAATGTGACAAGTGTATAATCTTTAGGCCTTCATATTGGAACCAACCCAAAACTAGTCAATGAATGTACGGCTAATAGGCCTTGTAATTTTTGCAATTGTTCCTTTCTTTCATACTTTTTCCTATATTAGTGAAAGGATTGTTATACTTCTGTGCAAGAGTTTAAGAAATTCCATATTTCTAAATTATTTTAGTGAGTATACCATAAGTTAAAGGTATGATGTTGCAATATTTTGGGATTCATTCAAATGTAACATTAGAAGTCACATTTGAAAAGTTCATAGCTAGGTTAAGATGGACATGTTAAGATAGATTGGGATTAAAGTGTGTAGTTGTTGTTGGTTTTGATTGTCCCAAAGTTACTCAAATATTAATTATATGTTAATTTAAATAAATATTAAAAACAATTCTATACTTTTAATATAAATTTATGATATGAAAGTGGTATATGAAAAGAGTTCTACAATAATATATATATATATATTGCCTACTCTCTTGCATGATATAGTTTACAACTAAGTCCTATTATCTTAAAATATTTTCATTACTTAATTGATCTAACATTGAATATAATAATGATTTCATATGGATTTGATTCAAAAAATAATTACATGTTTATATCATGAATAATGTAGAAAGTATCCATTAGCATAGGATATTTTAGTTTGTTTCCAATTGTACAAAGGCCATCTAAATTTAGAAATCAACACTAACGTATTCTATTTTAGATCCAATTGCTATAGGAATTGAATTACTTACATTGATGTGATGCTTGGAAGAGCCTTATTCAATATGTCTAGTGGAAGAGGTCCTGAAAGTTTCGAATGACCAATAATTGTCCTACATTGGAAATTAACCATTAAAAACACCTAATAAGAAAGATGAAAATTGAAAAAACATTAAAAGAACCTATGGCATTACAAACTCATCCTACAACAACATTTATTGTATACTTCAAGATTTAGTGCCCTAGTAATAGAAGATGCATTGTAACATGATGGATATTTTCAATATAAATAGTTGAATATTTGTTGCATACTTACAACTCTTGAAGATTGGTCAAATTCAAAATTGTTGTAGGCAGTTCACCAACAATTGCTACATTTCTTCCATAGCTCGGTCCAACAATTGACCTACCAAATGATTATGACAAACCATTGATTATACATACTTCTATAAAGAAGTTATCTTAATGTTACACCTTGTTCAAGCTTGTTACTTTTGTTTTCAATTAGCAATGTGCCAATATTAACAACACACCATGCTATGTAGTTTGATACTACTAATGTGAAATGTAATATGCTTTCCATGTGCAAACAATCCTTTATAAAATGATTTTTATATCAAACTAAAAACATGGTTCCATACTCAATTCCCTCCACCTACTAAAAACCTCCTAATCAAAAATAGTTGCACTAGTAAACCACTCCATTTATGGATTTTGATTTACTATAAAAAACTTGTGTTTTTCTAGACAAGCATTTTTTGACGTGTACATGTCTCCTATAGTACCACCCACTAGAGCATCACACCATTTGCACAAAATTTTGCCTATGTCCTCCCCAACATCAATGGAAATCCAATCCTTCAAACCATATGCTTGTCAACAACTTGATGTTTTCTCGGACATCTATATTCAGGGTCTGACACTAGAAAAAAACACCGGTTTTAGTCTTATAATGATTGTTGCCCTTTGAGCAAGCAATGTGGAATTCAAAGAGTTGTTTGAACATGGATTGATTTGAATTCCACATTGCTTGCTTAGCGGGCAACAATCAATAAATGGAGTGGCATAGTGGTACACACTATGTCTGATTTAGAGGTTTTTAGTAGGACAAAAGGAAAGTAATTAGTTAATATGTGTATAAAACAATAAGTCATAGCAAATAAGGTAGGTACTCCCCAAACCACAACTTTTTGCTACTGAGCCTATTTGCTATTATTAGATTTGTTAGATTTTCATATGTTCTTGTTGGCAAGTGAAAGGAAGTTCCAACACACTAGAGAACACGGCATTTGGATATTATATGCAAAAGTTATTAAGGAACAAAGTTTGGTTTTAAAAGTGTTTCTTCCACATAGGTACAGAGCTGACTTTGGAGATGGACACGTAGTATAGATGGCGGTTAAAGGTCAGTGGCGCATTTGAGTGTTCCCACCTCAGGGCAAAGATAACAAAATCAAAGTAATGTTTCGATTCAAGATGTTTTCTTCTACACTTACATGGATGTCAGCTTGTAATCGTAGCTGGTGAGGTTCATAACGTGGACAAGCTGTCCACTGCACGTAATCCATTGACGCGAAACTCCGAGAAATGCAGTCGAATTACAAGGGTGAATGCGATTGAATGACCAAGATGGCATGAGAGCTGAAACATTGGTGCCGGAGTCGTTCCAAGATCTCAACATACTGTATATTGCATCCTCTGCATAAAACAATTTTAAAGCAAACTTGGATCAAACTAGAGACAAGATTTTGCACCTACACGGTCTAATTTCTGTTTGGTGTAAACATGTTATTGAATGCAAAAGATTCAAAATCCAAATATCGTTGAAATTAATGAAGCCAACCTTCATCCGGTAAGTAAGAATAACTGGGATACTCAAGCATGCTCCGATGCGTATTTGATGATGTTGGAGTTGGAGCTAGAGCTGCGGTCTTCGCAGATGCCCCACCAAGTGCATTCCAAGTCATGGTGCAGCCACACACCAAAACGAAAGCAATAATAAAAGTCCCCAAATGCTCCATATCTGAATCAAAAGGATCAATTTTGTGCCGTTGTAATTACTTGTCAAAACTCAAAGGAGGGTCAATAATCAAAAGACCGTCAATATTCGCTCTTGCTATCAGTTAAACCTCCACACCAAGAGCCGACAATTGCGATTTCCTAGCAATTTGCACTAGATGGACTACATATGAATGGATCGAATGCCCTTGTTCATGCCTGCAAACAAAATGTCTTGGTCGCACGATATTCAATTAACCAAGCTTTTGACACAAACTGACGAATGAGGCTAATATGAAATGTTTAATATACAATTACGTGGATCATAATTCATTCACAAGCTTAAATTTTGGAATTTGCAATTTGCAATTGACTTCCCTGCTCATTTCAAGTCAAGCTCAGAGCACTACCACAAATCGTAAACCTCAGTAACGCCGATATAATCGGTACATACATTCAAGTCACTAGCAGAATTCAACTCACATGGTACACCCTATTGTTTATAGTGCGGTAACAATAAAGTGAAAAGATTACAGTGACACGGTGCTATTTTCACCATGTATGTTAGTACCGGTACCACTGCCAAATATCAAACATTACAAAACAATAAATTACTACGAAATGTAGGTTAGAAAAATGCCTTTTAAAATTTATGAATATTACAATTTAATGTCGGAAAAAACAACATTAAATATCATTGACAAGAAAGTTCTTAACCTCACATTACAGACCTTAAAAAAAACACTGGAAATTGGAAATTGGAGTGATTTCCAGAGCACACATTGTGCCAATTGTAAAGGTAGAGTGAACTAAGTCTTAGAGTGAGGTGACACTGACCACATATGCGGATAAAACAGTTACGGAGTGCAGTGGATATGTGAATACACGTACTCTCACATTCTCAGAATTGCACGACTTTGAACGACTTTGAAAGACTGGAGTATGAATCATGGTTGTCATAGTGGACGGACGTCCGGTTCGCCCGTCCGTTAGAGGTCCCGCCCGTCCGATACAGTCAACACATAGTTGACTTTCTGATAACAGAAAAATAGGCCATGTGGATGCCATGTGGATTAAGGAACATGCTGGATGCGGACAAGATCGTCAGGGCGCGGACGAGGTGACGTGTCATTCCGCAAAATTGCACAAGTTACAAAATTAAAGCCGTCCGGACCGTCCGTCCGGTCCGATGACCCTAACTCACCCGTTATGACAACCATGGTATGAATAAGGAAATAAAGACACAATCAATACAGGTAGGTCGTAGTACACATGTTCAGCTACAGTTCAAGAATTATTCAATTCGATTCCTGGAATTCCTTTTCTTTTCGACTCAAACAGAATACTCCTGGAATTCTTAACACGCTCCTACCGACATTGAATGGCAGTCGGAAGTCAGAGACGTATCAAATTTATGTATATCCAGATTACTAAGTAGTGGACCAGGAATGGCAGGCATTGACTGACAAATGAATTTACTTATGTGCTGACAGTTGAAATTCAGTCAATGATGCTACACTTCAGCAGTTTCGAATGCCACCAAAATAGACGTGATATTCGTATGCTCAGCATACTTTGCACTTTAGAACAAAATCGTAAACTATTGTAGGTAGCACATTCAAGCGCAAATGGATATAAATTAGTTTATAATTTTGTTTCTGCGACTACGGTAGCCTGAACCTCGGCGAGAACGATTCAGCGGCAGCTACACTGATACAAAATGCACAGGCAGGGGATGGCATAAATAAAGATCGGTTTCAACCAGAATTAATAAATATAAGCCACGGTTCAATTATTGTTTCATGAGCTCGTTCTTTTTCGCGTAATTGTTGGAGCCCTCACCATGTCTTGGAGGACGACCAGGAATTAAAATTTGGTTCTCTTCCACGTACGAACACCCTAACTTTCTCTAGAAATGAGACTTGTTCCATTCCTGACAACTACATTAGGTAGATTGCTCACCGCCCACAGGACTTCGTAAGCGGTCAAGAAAGTTATGAGACTGAAAATTAAACATCGAAAATCGTGGCCTGATCGCGGAAGTAAAGATAATTTAGTGGGTGGTCGACTGGTCGCTTGCTGGCATGTAGATATTAATAATGAACGACTTGGCAAGAACGCCTTTATACAGGAAAACTGAAATCCAGTATGGAAAGTGGACAAACATCCTTAATTTTCTTTCCAAATTCCAATCCTATTGTTTCCTAGTCTACCCTCGCAGGACATTGACTATGGAATTCTTCAAAATTTTCATGCTGGGACATGTCGGGTTTCTGTGTTCGAGAAAAGGAGAGTGACGAGCTAGGGGATGCACAACCTCCAGAAGGATATAAAGTTATTGAGATAGATCTCTCCTCAGTTCAATTAAGCAATCGCCAGCTTGGCTGCCAAGGACTATGGCCGGCTGGATATGGGGACCGTCTTTAAGTTTCACTAGATCAGCAAAATCCAAGCATACATGGAATGCCATCGAATGTTCGATACGTCGATCCATATTGGACAAGTACTGATCGAGCAGGACATCGACACAAACACCAGAAATTAAGGTCTGTACCCGACCTCCACCATATCACACCATTTCTGAGACTAGCTTCAATGAAAGATACAGTCTCACTGTGCGCAACTAACAGTTCTCCAAGAACGTCGAGTTAAGCTGAAAATTTGTGAAGAAATTCACCAACATACCTCTTCACGTGCGGTTTCAAAACCCACCACGTCCAGACTGAGGTTAGACTCAGCGCCAGCCAGTCATTCCCCCGGCCCGCCCCCGGCTACCGTTTCACATGCACAGCGAACCCAACATCTCCTCGCTGAAATTAAACCCTGCCAATACAAAACGTAGTTAATTCGGTAATTGAAAATACTTGAAATGAGCAAACATGGCAGCGGTACCGCGCTACTTGGCTATGCATAATTATGCGAAGCTGATCTCTCAATTTCAACCTCAAAAATTCAGAGAGAACTAGCGTGATCCACAACAAAGCTGACGAATTGGGACAGAATGTAGAATTGGAACACACACACACACACACCCTAGATGTCTCCTATTCTACCGATCAATCTGTCCCTCGAATTGAATGCTATGCTGATCGAATCGGATCGAATTAACAATTCAAGTCAGGGAGATTAAATATCTCTGGTTCCCAAATTGCAAATCACGGCGAAGTTTACAGTGTTGCCGACAAAGAAATTTTGGGTCAACTGAGTTTCTCTGTTTGCCGTTTTCGTCCGACTTCCCCGCTCCTAGTTCAAAATCATCCGACAAACTTCTGAGACACCTAACTAGGATACTCTAAAACCTTTTCGAGTTGAGCACAGTCACTGGCTCTAAGTTAAGCACAGAAGGAAGCAAAGTTTAACAATTCATCCTGTGCGAAGCTGATTAGATATATCCTGTGCAAAGTTTAACAATTCATACCTCAGTCAGTGCAGCTAGTGATGATCTATGGCTTTAAGACGAATCTGTACTCTCGACCTGCAGCAGGTGATGATCGATTCCAAGTGCACTCCGAATGCTTCGAGCTTCGAGCTCTGCGCGAGAGAGAGAAAGAGGAGAGTGACAAGAGAGACAAAGAGCCCCCGCACATGGCACAGGCCCGCCCCGCCACCCGCCTGGCCAGGTGGCGCGGCGCCATTGGCCGCCGGATATGCCGGGCAGGTGGTGCCTGGCGCTGCGCATCTGCTGCGCCAGGAGCTGAGCCACGCCACGCCCCCTCCCAACCCCGCCAGGTTACTTCAAGCTTTAGGGACTGGAGGAGAGGATGGTTTATTCTTTCAATTCATCCATACTCCTCATAGTGATCGTTTACAAAACATTATAGAAAGTTTTAGAGACATTATTGGCTTACCTAACATTGCAGGTGCAATTGATGGCACGCATATCCCTCTTATTTTTCGAACAAGTAGACGATACACTCCCATGCCTTAGGATTTTTTCAATTGAAAAAAATTTCATAGCATAGTTCTACGAGTATGTGACTCAAATAGGCTGTTTTGGAATGTCTATGTGGGCCAACCCGGAGGTGTTTATAATGTTGAGCAATTTGTTGTATCTTCTATTGTTGCCCAATTAAGTAAAATGCAGATTCTGGCAATGCCAGTCATTTGCTTAAGTGGGATGGACATCAGGCCATATCTAATCGGTGATACAACTTATTCAAGTAAACCATATTTGCTTAGGAATTACAAAATGGGTAATCCACTAATGGTGGATCACAATAGGTATGTTATTGTTCAATCTTTTTCTTTCTTTTTGTTTGTAATGCTTTATTATTTTTATTATAAATTTATCCATTATTAAATGTATTCATTGTTTTGCCCAGATTCGACTCCTCTATGAATAGTGGTAGGGTAGTTATAGAGCAAGCTTTTGGAGCTTTAAAGAATCGTTGGCACATTCTTAAAGGCTTCAACATGTCTGTTGACAAAGTTGCTCTTGTTATTCTAGCTTGTTGTGTTCTACACAACTACTGTGAGTTGAGGAAGTAATGAGTGCCTATACCTATAGATGTCAGACTTCAACATGATTCCTATGTGGGATTTCATGCTGGGAGGATGCAACTTCCTCATGAAGGTTTGGCTACAAAATTGGAAGGAGAGGCCATGAGAGACGCATTATTTGCATCTTGGGTTGAACGTAATCTGCTATGAAATGCATATGTGCTACATGTTCAATTTCTATATACTAGAAGATATGCTTATATATCTATAGTGCGACCATATAATTTATTTTTTTATGTTCTATGAAGATATGTGTATAAGTAGTATCTTAAGCACTAAATGCAGACATGATGTTCTAATTGCCTGTATTTTGTAATTTTGCTAATATATTATAAATTAATTTCATTACCTATCATTGATATGTTACTTTTAAAAATATTTGAAGGTAAAAAAAAGCTAAAAAGAAAATACTATATGATTGCCAAATATTTTATTTGTAATTAATGGATAGGTTAAATACCTTTTCCATTATAATTACTAGTTTGTAAAAAATGCATGAGAAGTAACCTTATGCTTTGATAAATGTATGTACCTTTAAATTGGTATAGGAAGGTTTTATTCAAAAAAAATAATGAATGAAATTATGACATTCCTAGAAGTATCTTCATTCCTTGCTCTAGAGGTGCTTTTAGTGTTGAGGTCCTTGCAATTAACCTTTCAATATCCATTTCAAGGAATAATGAAAATTTTCTTCAAAACCTTTCACTGATAAGGAAAATTTCAAAGAACAATTGTGAATATTCTTTAAAAAAAATGTATTATAAATTGATGAAATTTTGACAAAATTTGTCAAGTGTCATTATATAGTTGCAAATGTAATTATTAAGACTATAATACTAATTGACATATACAATTCAAATATGACAACATAGAAAAACAAATCAATCCATCAAGACATGGTAGTACAATGAGCACATAGAATTTCAAAATTTTATTTGGAAAATTCAATATGTTTTTGTACATTGATTAGACCAATGTATCATCATGGATTTATGATTTAAATTTGGTCTTTCATATTCATCAGATTTATAAATTTGAATTTGAACTTTACATTTTGAATTCAAATAGTTAATTCAAATTATGAATTAAAGATTACAAATGAAGATTAGAAATTAAGATTATATATTCACATTTGAAATGAAAATTATCAAAGAATATTTGGAATTACCTTAAGCAAGATTGTAAATGTTTAAAAATAATTAAAAACTTATATTCATTATAAATTTGGATGATGCATTCATTATAAATTGAATCATACAATCATTGTAAATGCAAATAAAAAATTCCAATCTTAATTCACGTGTTGATATTCTTCAATTACCTTGAAATATAAGTGGTAATTAGATTACAATTTAAAATTGTATGGGCATGGTGATTATGTTCTTTAATTTCGGTTTCTTATAATACACATACATCCAGTGAGCACTTCATATGTCCAAGGAAAGACAGACTTGAGCATTTGATTGAAGAGCACTTATAAATTTGTTTGGAAGAACCTTGCATGTACACAAAAATTGTAAACTAAAGAAAGGGTCAAAATTTTTTGAAGCCTAAAAGCACAATTGCTAATCATATGGACACAACCAATCCTTTTGAGTATGAGGTATTCATTTCATAATAAAAACTTAAAAACATTGCTCAAAAATAAATTGGAGCTACTAGCAAACAATTACAAGGATGTGATTAGTTCATAAGAAATCTGAAGAGTAAATGAGCTAATGAAGCTAATAAAAAAAATCATTCATATTCCAAATTTCTTAATGAAAACATTGAATTCTTCTACATTGTGTGTGAAACTAATTTCCTAGAGGTTTAAATGTCAAATATGAAAGGATATGGCACACATAAAAATACCATTTTCTTCATTATTTGAATGGAGTACCAACTTATTTATGGAAATCACTACCTTCTTGAAGCCAACTAAATTAGCAAAGGTTGCTTGAGGAATTGAATGTTGCAGTACCTAAAGTGCTACAAGATAGTAAATGAAGAAGAAAAAGGTGACAAATAGAATCACAAGCATTTCTATTCACAAAACTAGTTCATGTGAACCCAAAGCAAGTTGTAAGGAAAATGAACATTGAGTATGGAATGCTAAGCACAAAAAGGTTCACTTGCATAGTATCAGAAATAA
This sequence comes from Pseudoscleropodium purum, assembly GCA_963969395.1. Classification (NCBI taxonomy): domain Eukaryota; kingdom Viridiplantae; phylum Streptophyta; class Bryopsida; order Hypnales; family Brachytheciaceae; genus Pseudoscleropodium; species Pseudoscleropodium purum. Next base: position 34,338,698 of record OZ017795.1, read on the forward strand.
ATAACATTCACGTAGGGGCTTGACTAACAAACTGTCCAAAGATGAAAGCTATTCTTAATTTTTTTTCACAACATTTGCAAAGAAAGATGCTAGGCGCTCATTGCTAGCTTGCTACAATTGGAACAATTTGAGTTCTAATTTTCTATTTTCCTAGTGATCAATTAAATTCTCCTTATGCATGGTGAGGGATGCTTTGATTCTAAGTTTCTCAATTTTAGTAGTAGAGCTTGCAAACCTATCCAACGTTTCCATCAAGCTCCTATCCACCCTAGCCCTCTTCACTCAGGTTTAGAAGAAGTACCTTTGCCGCGGCATTCAATTAAATTAGCAGCACGAGTTTGAGGACAACAGGTGCGGTGGTTGTCCTTGTTCCTGGCACCAGTATACCTTGGTCCATCTTGCTTGGTACACTATTGGCCTTCGCTATGAGACTGAGGATTTCGTCAATGGCATTGTACCAAATAAATTTAGCACCATCGTCTTGTACTCTGCCACCCATCTGATTTTGCAACTTCTTCATCTTATTGTATGTGTTCTGTAGCTTCTCCCACTTGTCAGATAGCAACTTCACCTTCTTCCCAGATTCTTAAGGAAATTGTGCAACAAGGAGCTTGAGGATTCTCTCACCCATTCACTACAAAAAAAACAGTGAATAAATGACTGGAGGAAATGATTGTAAAGTGACTATATGTCCGGAACAACTAAAAAATGTCTGCGAATTCCATAATTGCACTAGCACTGGGGCAACAGCATTGGAAGAGTCATTTGGCAATCATTTTTCTAAACCGTGGACAAGTGTGCAATGAAGGTAGACTTTCATCTACGATTTTTAGTTCTCCTTGGAAACAAAATAACGTTGGGAATTGAGGTAAGTCAACGGCAGACGCCTTAGTCATTAAAAAGTCACTTCAAGTCACCAAATAATACTTTGCATGTCCTTTTAGTGAGTAAGAAATGACTTAATGATTTTGGGTGGTTAATGCTACCCGCTGTGGCGGACTTCGGGCACGAAGTAAAAAATCTGGAGCGTGTACCTAGTCTAGGACTTCAAAGACGTGACTTCCGGTAACTTCAATGAGACTCGGAAATGACTACCTTGAAGACAAAGTGCTGAATGAATCGATTTCCACTGCCACCACCGGGCCTATGAAGGGACTGACGTGGACACCAGTCATTTTGGGGCTACTAGTATGTGACTTTGACGTTTCTACATGGCGACTCCAAAATGAGTGACATATAAGCATAGTTTACAAGGTGCATGTCCAGTACATAATAAACATTTAAAATGAACAAAGGTCCCTCACAGAGACCATCATTGAAATTACACTATTATTTTGGTGGACTTCAAGTATAGGCTTTCTACCACTTTCCTAACGTTTGATATAGTTTCAAGAGTGGAAGGATATATTCCATCACGTTTCACATCATCAAAAATGATCAAACAGAGAGCTCCTTGATCCAAAAGACCCACCAATATCTTGTCAAGGATCATTTGCGAGAACTTCTTCTCAACATTTTCACTTTGGAGGCCAATAAGGTCAGAGATGTGAGAAATCTCCACTCGGAAAAAGCAATGAATCAAACAATAGAGAGTCTGCTCAAGTAAGGTGTCGTATAACGATGACAAATGGCGATGCAGAACTGAATCTTCTTCTAATTTCTCTCTGTAAATGTTCAAGGCTTCTTCTAAATTCCTCAAGGACTCAGAATAGGGTATGCTTTTTCTAAAAGGCATCCCAAATTCACTACCACAAACGACTGTCCATGATGACTTCCACTTGTCCGCAAAATTGGAAGGAAGAAATGAGCTATTGTGTAGTCTATCACGGTTAGGACCAATTTGAAAGGATATGTGAGGAACATGGCAAAACCGGAAGGGAACATTGCATAGGATTATCAAACTGAGCAAGCACTTGGATTCATCACAAAATATATAATAGACTATAGCATTATGTTACAAAGGGTGTGGAATGACAAAGAAGAACCAAGAATAATAGATGAAATATTGGAGGGGAAGGGCAAGCCAAAGTTATTGACAGAAGCATTGAGAAGTGCAATGCATGACTTTGTACTTGACAATGTTGCCCACATAGAGCCTTATTGCGAGTGAGTCTCTTGAAAACCAATTCAATTTATGGAATAAGTTCTAGTGATGTATGTTCACTAATGCATAGATGCAATAATCATTGTGCATATATGGAAGGGGGTAAATATTATGCTTGTCATGTTTATTAATCTTATTTCAAGAGGACTAAATAAATTGAATTAAAGTTTGAAAAGCATTTAAATTTCATTGTTTTGAGGCGTTATAGTGGTGTGCTGCACAGCTATACACTTAGATTTCTTTATTTCCTAATGGTGAAAATGAAGTTGGCAATTGTGAAACGAGAACATTAGAAGGAAATCATTTGTGGTATCCCTTCCATATTGAAAGTCTTCTTGCACCTATATAAATGACACATGTTTGAGTTTTTATGAAATAAAATTTTAGTGCATGATATAATTTGTAAATAAGTAATGTAATAATTTCTAGAGATATGGGTAGCTTAGCTTTTTTACAAGTTATATGAACACATTGTTTAGATAATTATTTAAATGCCAAACATGTAGGAATTTTGATATCATGTTTGGTCAGTAAAAGTGTAACAGGTGGATGGGGATGCCGTTCTTTTTTCCTTTTGAATGTATTGTCGATTAATTTTAAAATATTATTGCACATTCCATGAAATTAAATCAGATTTGTAATGAGAGAGAATGATATTAGAAAAGCATGTAAGAGTTACTGACACTTACGCTTCTTCAGTAGATTTTGTTGGGAAACATTATTGTAAGAATAAATATTATAGTGGTTTGATGTTGTAGTTGAAACAATGAACAAAATTCCATTACAAACAAGAGAAAATTAATGGGAAGCATTAGTGGCTAGAGTATGTAAATGTTTCAAAATAATTCCATTCAAAGTGAAAGGAAGATAACATGTATTAACAAGTAAGCTAGGAGCATAGTCTTTGCCAAGGAAATGTCGCAATTAAATTTGGTTGACAATAAGGTAAAACAACCCATCATGGTAAATATTTCGAGTTTGTAGTCATGCCATGGCTGAATTTTTTCAGAATTTTTCCTACATACATACAAGAGGAAGAAATAACAACAATAATTGAAATTAAATTTTTTCAACAAAGCATGAATTTGCTATGATTTTTTGAAGTGATATGCCCAAAATAGTATGTATACTCCACAATCAACAAAACTTGTATCCATAATGATCACTTTTTTCACCTAAAACAACAAAATATTTACTAATTTGGAGGGCCTTGACAAAGTCATTTTATACAATGATTTACATTGGAAAGCTATGTGTTCCTAATGGAGTCACTAATCACTTCAATATTTTAAGGTGAAACATTGATGGTGGTCCAAACTTTCATAAATTGAAAAGAGCCATCACAGGTCATCTCTTAGGTGTCCATCATGGGTCATTTGACGATGATGGGCTGTTTTACCTTATTCTAATTGCATGTGTGGGCAGAAATTGTTTTGGGAGTTGAAGAAAAAAAGCATGTATTAATGTTGTTTTAGTGGAGAGTATTAGGGAAATGCATGTAATTCATTGGATAGATTGATTCATAAAATTTATTAGGGATGTTGCATGATTGATTCAATATAATTTGGACATACGGTAATAGGTAAATTGCATTTTCATTAGAGCAAGATGAAGTAGAAAGTGATAAGTCTAGTTCATTTTTTTGTTAAGCAAGGAAGAATGTCAATAGGGCAGAAAGGCTTTCAAAATGTTGTCATGCATATGGGAATGTAATGTGTCATTCCTTTTGATACAGAAGTGTGTAGGAGATTAAAATGTAGAAGCATACTGGCCTGGTCTTTAGATTCTATTGTTGCTCTTTTTTTGATGTACTAAAGTTTGTAGAGTTTTGTAGAAATGGCTTCTCTAATTGTTTTAAATTCAGGCAATTGTAAAATGACGTAAAAATTTGTTTGATGGGTTGCAGAAAATACCAAGTAGTTTATCTAGAGAGGACACGTGAGCGAGCAAATTTTAGAAGGAGTTACCCCCATCGAAATGGTAGAAGAGGTGTACCATTTCCTATAGGGATGGAAGAGATTCTAGCATTTTCAAAGTGGTTTGAATTAGAGGTTCAAAATGCATTACAAGAAGGATTGGATGTTTTCAAAGATGTGGAAGATTCGAGCAAATTACCATTTCTTCAAGCAAGGAAGTTTAGAAGCATGTATGCTTATGGATACCACTTTTGAGTGAAGAGTACAAAGGAGAGCATTAGAAGTACGTGTGACTCAGGAGTCGCTGCAATTTTCCAACAACCATGCCGTACAAGGAGGCAAGACCAGAATTTAATGAATGCGGAACTTGAGTACATTGGCCAAATTGTTGAGATAATGGAACTTAACTTTGGAAGAAACTGCACAGTGCTTCTAGTTTGTGAATAGGTGAAGGCAAACTACAGGGGTAGGAATGCAACAGTGAAGAAAGATGAATGGGGTTTCACCATGGCTAATTTTGGAGCACTAGTTCCATTTGGATATGAATCTTTTGCTTTTCCAATTCATTGTCAAGTGTTTTTTTTAGAGGATGAAGATGAATTAGATTGGAAAGTAATATTACGAATTGAGGTTAGAGGACGTAGAATTGATAATGAAGTGGACGAGGAAGAAGACACACAATTGTTTGCTATGGGGAGAGATGCTGATTTTGAAGGTCTTCAAGTGCTAGTTGATTTGCTGGAGGGTAATGTGAATCCTTTTTGAGGAGGAAGAGACATTGACATTAATGGAGTATTGAATGAATTCATGGACCCAAATGCCACGCTGTTTGACAAGGACCTTGAGGAGTCCTCAGAAAAAGAGTGAGAAAACAAAACAATGCATGAAGAAGGTAATTCTGTCTTAGAAATAAGTGTCAATTTGATGAAAAATAGATGTTATTATGGTTTCATATAATTTTACATGTTTATTTTCAATCTTGTCTCAGAAGTTGAAAAAGCCAACCAAATGACAATCATGGAATTTTACTTTGGAGTGCAAATGAATTGAAGTTTTGAAGATGATAAAAATGAAGGGAAATTAATTCTTTTTGAATTTGGCATGCATGTGAATTTTATTAATTTTGGAAGTTAATAATGTAGGAGGTCTATTAATGTTTGATGAATTTAATCTTTGGAATTGAAATCATGGTTTAATTTGTGCAAAGTTATTGTAATCAGTATGAGGATGAGCGAGTAGGAATGGAATGGAATAGAGTTCTGGAAATGCGTGTAGAATAAGGACAACTAAAAAAAATGCCCCTATTTATAGTAGTATGTATCAAATCATGAAGAAGGTAATAGGTCAAACAAGTAGTCAATACTGGAAGTGTTGGTGGAGGTGAGATTTGAAATCATGAATGTTGTTCGAGTACATAGTATAAGTAGTTTAAGTTAGCTCAATGGATGGATTACATTGTACATATGGTGTTTGATAAATGTGAATTATAATGTGTAGGAAGAGAAACATTGAAAACATAGATGAATTTTTTTTTCATTTCATTTTTCATTATTGTCTTGTATGTTATGAAAGTGTAATAGTTGTTCCTTAATAGAGATGAAACATTGAGTGTGTATGTCTCTAGTGGAGGACCAAGAAGTTTAATTAACTGTAACGAAAGTATAAAAATGAAGAGCAGTGTCCTAATTTTTTGACATGGTAAGAGGTGGTGTCTAAAAAGTAAGATACTTAGAATATGAAAAAATTCAAAAGTTAAATTTCATAATGAATATTCCAAGGGAAGGTAAAGGTCTGTAAAATTTGAATTAAGAAGAGGTGAACATCAAAAAAAATGTGCATTTGGCCAAATAAAAAACAAATTGAGTAGAAACTCTGGAATTATGAAGAGGAGTTTGCCATCGTTTAATGTAATATTACAATGGATTGTGTTTTTTAAGTTTTCATTTGGGTAAGTAGTGAGGCATCAGACATTGGAATGTTCATTTCCTTTTCTCAAATAATGATTATTAGGTTGCAAATTATGTTTATCTTGTATTATATTATAGAGATGCAAATCATGTAGGAGGGATGAAATGAAGACAAGGAGAAAGTGGGATTTGATAGCAATGATGACAAGGAGATAGAAGTCTCCAGATTGTATACATTCATTCATTTTTTTTTCAAGAATAAGGGAGATTAAATTAAAAATTAGTAGGAGGATAAACCGTTTGTGTTGAAATTCAAAAAAAATACACGTGAAGGTTATGATGTCGCAATGTTTTTGACATTAAAGCCTTATTGTGATAAAAGTGAATAATATAATCTCAGAGAGCAACATGTGCAATATTTGGTAATGTGAGTTGATAATCATAGGCTAAGGAAGTAGAAGGGGAGAAGAGAAAGTTGTGTATTCCTTTTCTAGCCATTTTGTAAGTGCACAATGGAGGAAAAACCAACACTAGAAATTAAGAGTTATGTAAGTAAACAGTACATGTGAATTTAGAAGTTGTTACAATGCATGTGGATTATGTCTTTGGATTGGTTGCAATGAAAGTTTCTATACAAAGACCATAGTAAGAATTGAAGAGTTGGAAAAAATAAAATGCAATACAATGCTTTTGAATGATTTCTTGTTCACCATAATTTGTTTTCTATTGTGTTCTTGGGTATTTTGATAGGGATGGCATACTAAGTTGAATGTTGGGAGCATTGACAAGGCCATGAAGATGATTGAAGGGAAGGAGGGAAAGCACATGAATTTATTAAATGATGAAGGTAATTGTTGATGTTTAAGAAATATGCATATGACAATTTTGTTTGGGTAGTGAATTGAAGTAGGTGGTATTGAAGCATTACTATAGGGAAGAGAAATGCAAAGTAAGTTTTAGCCATAGAAAAATTTAGAACCAGATGTCAGATGCTTAAATGTTAGTATTAGTGGCACATGTACTGGACCAATGTATTGTAATTCTGACCTATAGGAAGGTCTATTAGAAGTACTGGGGAATAGACCAGAAATGTAGTAATGGAACAAAGTTATGCTTACTACAAGTTTGCTTATTGTGATACAATGGTGTAAAAATAATTATGAAATACTAAGAATGCAGTCAGTTAGTATTGACATTTTTCTATTTTGTAGGAAGTGCAATGTCATTTCATTTTGTAAACACTTAGTGCCAGTGGATGATGGACTACATGTGCTTGTTTATATTATTTCTGCTAGGCTAAAATAGTTTATGATAGATCACTTCCTCTAAATGCAAATACAATGTACAATTGAGGTGGCAATAGTAATTAAAAAAAATGGAGAATGTGTGTTGAAATTAAGGAAAACAAGATACATTCAATTCCAATGAACAAAAAATGAAAAACAAATTGAAAAGGATTATAATAGGAATGTACTCTTCAAGCACCCATACATGATTTGATAGCATATAACGGTGTCCTCCAAATCCACAGTAAGTATAGTGTCAAAATTAACAAAAAAAATTCGGTACACTTGTCTACCTTTACAAAAATTTGTTGATTTTGTTAAAACAAAAGATATAGTAGCTAAGTCAACAAAAAAGTGTTGGTATTTTATTAATCTTGGTCATTTCAATTGGTAAGTAATTTTTGGGGTAAAAGGCATTGAAGATCCTCCATATGGTGGACCAGGATGTTCAAAGGAGGGTATCACTAAACGATACAAGAAGGACTACAACAGAGTGGGACCCTTAGTTGCACTTGGAAGTAGTCGATGGATTAAGTGCGATTGTGCAAACTTGAGACAATGTGTTTTTTGAGATTGGACCAAAGTGTTCATGCGGAAGAGGGCATTCATTCACTTTGGATACGGTGATTCACCCACATCTGAGCATTGTCCACGAATTTCACATTTAGTATTGTAGAAGTTTCAGAATTGTGGGGGTGTTGTTCCAAAGGAAATGATTTTGGATGATTTAGAAGTGGCACATCATGATCTTGATGTTCCAACTATTATTGAGTCCGTTGTAGAATCTACTGTGGTTGAGTCTACTCATGAAGTCGGACCAAGTCAACCAATGCCTATTAATCCAGATTTAGTAGATTCCACACCGACAATGGTAGAGAGAAAGAGGACTATGCCTTTGATTTCTCGTCAATAGAGTATGGATGAGGCATTGCAAGTGAGGGCTAGACAAAAGTTGGACAAGTTGTGGGCATCTTTTTTTTATGAGGCGAATATTGGATTCAACATTGTGGGTCATCCGGCCTTTTTTAAAAGTGGTGAATGAAACAACAACAACTAGATTTGTCTACCAACCGCCATCCTACAATGCGGTGCGCATGAAAATGATAGATAATAAGTTGGATGTGGTTAAAATCATGGTCTTTGAGCATATGAAGACCTTTATCAATCAATACAGAGCAACTATTTGTTCGGATGGTTGGTTTGATACCAACACTCGTCCGTTGTTGAACATAGTGCTTGTCTGCCCTGCTAGTGATGTTTTTTTGGAATCGGTTGATACCACTAAAGAGAAGAAGGACATTGCATACATGATGAATGTGATGGCAAAATACATTGAAGAAATTGGACCTAAGAATGTTGTCCAACTATGTATAGACAATGCTTCAGTAATGACAAGGACCTTGACAAGGTTGAAAGAAAAGTATCCTCTTATGTATATGCAAGGTTGTGCTACACACATCTTGGATTTACTTGTAGAAGATTAGGAGAAGGATCCACGGGTGAAGATTTTGGTGGGAAGATGTAAGCAAATTGTAGTGTCCGTCAAGAAGTACCCAGGGTTGACAAATCAGTACGTCCGCCCCAAAATAGCGTCCGTAACTTGAACGTCCATTCTCACGGACGCCAATGGACGCAGCGTCCCTCCCGCCGTCGGAAGGCGGACGGGTGAACACTGCGTCCGCCGAGACCGCGAATGTCAACGGACGTTGCGAACACAGCGTCCGTGTCTGGACGTCCCGAACGTCCGACCGTCCTGTCAACCTTGGAAGTACCATCTTACTTTGGCTCTTTTTCAGAAGTACTCACCGAAGAAGCCATTGAGATTTTCTAGCTCTACACACTTTGCAGTTCACTTCCTCATAGTAGACTGTTTGGTGGAGTGCAAGCAAGCGTTGCACTTCATACTGGGCGATGACAAATTTACACCCTTTGAGCAATTTTTGGCATCCAAAAGAAACAGGCAAAATATTGCACGTCAAGCACAAAATGTGCGAGAGGACATTTGTTCAGAAGCGTTTTGGATGGAATGTGATCATTTCAAGCACCTAATGGAGCTAGCACTTGTTGCTCTTAGAGTGTTTGATGGAAAAGCCCCAGCAATGGCTAATGCTTAGTTAGTAATGAAGAGCCTTCAACAAGACGTCTATTCTCTTGCAGGTCCGCCATTTTTTCTAGATCCCGTAATTGCAAGGAAGTTTGAGAAAAACTTTGAAGCTTGTTGGAAATTGATGCATACAGACTTGCATTATGTAGGGGTACTATTGAACCCATATTTGCAAGGTCTAGAAGACCTTCATAATGACAGGGATGTCAAACAAGCTTTGAATCGAGTCATACGGGCTCTAGGCAAGTCATTGAAGGTAGATGTTTAAGAAGCAATGGTTGAATTGATTGAATTTTTTGAGAAGACAGGTCCTTTCGATCCTTTAGTAGAGGCTAATGATATCACCATGCATCCTACTCTACTACCTTACAATGGTGGAATCAAGTGGGTGGTAATGCTTTTCCAAATGTAGCGAAGAAAGTACTATTGTTGATGTGTTCAACGTCATCATATGAGAGGAATTGGAGCATGTATTTGTTTGTGCACAATAAAGTGCAAAATCGACTAACCTCGGCTAAGGCAAAAGCATTGGTGTACATCTACACAAACAACAAATTTGAACATGAGAAACTTGGGCAAAATCCAACTCAATTCTATGAAAAATACCTTGTGGATGGTTGAACAAATGAAGAAAATGAGGAACCATTGTCCTTAGAGTCGGAAGACTCCAATACTTCAACCTATGTTAGTAGGTGTGATAACACTATTTTGGAAAGGGAGCACTTCGATGGAAATCCATGGGTTGCACTCATTTCCCTTGAAATAGACAAAGTTCGTCCTACACAACAACCTTATCCAACTATGTTTAGGCATAGAAATGTTGAGGTCAATCCTCCAAAGTAGGTCATTCCCCCAGAGCAAATCATTTCTCTAGAGGAGGACATACACTCAGAGGACATTGAGCATAGAGAAGAGAACTTAGTGCGCCTTCTATCTCCTCATGTCTCTATGTGGAATGTAGATCCAATCACCTATTCACCTCCAATGTCGTACGTGCAATCTAGGTGTAAGTATCTTTAGCCACAAAAATGTGGTAAGATGACACGGATTATCGTTTCAAGATATTCCAGATGTTCTCCCAAACTTCAGTATGTGAATGATCTCTCTTTCCTCTTCCAACTACTCTCTTCTTCTCTTTTCTGAATCCAACTGCTATCTAGATTCCAATTTGAATTCGGTATCATTTGATTTCCAGTTATGTCTTTTCAAAGTACTAATTTTCAATTCCTTTGTTTTACCATTAGAGGGTCTGTTGTTGATCTTTCGAGGGTTAGGGACTCACTACTCTCGTTTCTCACACTTACTAAACTAACTAAAACAAACAAACATCCAAATAATCCAAGTGTTGCAATACGGAAAGAAGATCCAGATCCTCACAATGTTCCGGATGGCCGATCTGGAATGCAGGTCACTCAGGATTGTATTCACTCCTCCTTACTACAACGATAGATCTCAAGCATCTAGAATTGACAAGGGAGTAGTTTTTCTAGATGTAAGACGGATTATAAGGTTGACAAACCTTTTGATGAGTAGGAGTTTCCATTAGCAGTTGTTAATCTCCGCACGAAATCCTTTCCAATTCCAAATCTGCACTTACACCACTCTTCAATATAACCGGATTACCGTTCTAGTATTTCAAAGGCACTACGCAGTACGCACAGCTCCTTCATTATAAATCTAACACCGACATAATAGTACTCCTTCAATCCGACCTAATTATCCGAAATCAGGATTCCTCCTCATCCATCCTTTTCACATCTCAACCCTCCAACAAACAAACAAACACAATCCATACACAGATGTTGGAGCCAGAATGTTCAACTGGTGGCTCAGATAATAGAAGAGAATAAAATACAATAGAATAATCACTAGGATGGAATGAGAGGGCAACAAACTTGCCCGCCCTTAAAAACCAAAACCAAAGTCAATGCCTAAAAAGCCAAAAAGGCACCCCGGAAATCAAGGTAACCATGCAATGAACAATTCGGGATATCCAGAAAGTTCACAGCCAACTATCTCTAGAAATCTAGAACCCGAGTCTACGCTTGAGAAATCCATTCTGGAATGAAAATCATAACTAACTTCTAGCTATCTATCGACCCCCCCGTGCCTTCTTCATACTACTCTTGCTTTGACTGCCCAAAGTCTTCACTGAAGCCTTCATTGGTGTATTCTTTGCTAACGACTAGGTTTGAGGTTTCTGTTGAATTTTTAGAGATGAATCTTCAGATTTCGTCTCTTCCTCGGATCTGGACTTCAACACCTCCTCTTCCGACTCCTTGATCTCTTGAATGTCCAGATCCTTCGCTTGCGGCGAATCATTCAGCTCAATCTCCACTTGATCTCACTTTGGTATTGAATGGTGCATGTGCCAGAAGTCTTCAGGATGAAATCGGGCTGGATTTGTCATCATTCAAATCCGTGCGTCGAGGTTGCCGCAAACGTTGAATCCAGGTGCCTTAAACTTTCCGACCATGATCCTCCCAAGTGGTGGAAGAATTGGAAAGGAAACTTCTTGCTTTGCCAGAACGGATTTCCCATTTGGTTCCTTCTCCGGCTCAAGTATCACTTGTTCTGTTGAAGTCTGTGCTTGACTAACCAATGGACCGGCAACTGGAATAAGTATAGACTTCAGTCCTTCCGATTGTGGCTGAATCGAACCACTAGAAGTCTACCGAACTAGAGTCTTTCGAACTGAAGTATCTCGGAATATGCTTCTAGGGACTTTCAAAAACCCATCTAAGTCTATGGCCCTTTTCGAATCCAAGTATCTTAGCAACTTGCACATGTCCCTCAAAACAACTTCCATCTAGGCTTTGAAATCAACCAAGATCTTAACCATCCTCAATCCGATCATATGACCTTCCTTCTCCAACCAAGTGGTGTAGAGGTTAGCTCTGATCACCGTATGTTCCGGAACCATTATGAGTTCCTATAGGGTCATGGACAAATCGAAGAGCCTTTGTCTCTTTCTGTCTTGCTGCATTCAGCTCCCCTTCCGTCCACTCCAATTGAAATTGGAGGCTATCTCTTTCCTCTTGCAACTTCCGAATCTATTCCTCCTTCTATCAAAATTCTTTTGGATTCGGCTATTTACAAATCTCTTCCAAAATGTTGTCTAGCTCTACCTTGAGTTCACCCAAATGAGGAGTACGTGATCCTCTAGGTCACCATGCATCTGTTTGGCCTACGCATCCACTAGATTATGGCTTCAAAAAAATCCAAGTCTTCATAATGTTCCGAATCCGAATTCGCTCCCTTCTATCCAGCATTAGCACCTTCCCTTGTGTACCCGGATCCGTGGACTTCCTTTGTTTCCGGTCAACTACTTCTTCTTTTTCTTCTAGTTGTCCTTCTTCTTTGGATTCCTTCTCCTCCTTCTCCAGTTCATCTGTCAGGCCGTACTTCAAGATCTCGACTTTGGTGCTATATTGAATTGTTTCCTTGGCACTCTAGACCTCTTTGTGATGATAGAAGTGGAACAGATACGAGGTAATAATGCTGTGTTTTGCCTTGGCCATGTGATCAACTAGTTTGCCCACTACGCCTTGAATCACTCCCCTCCAATGAACAATCCGATCTTCTAAGGCCTTAAAAATGGTGTTAGCCACCGTGACCATAACCTGGGTAGGCTTTTCCAGATGCAAGATTGGAATGAGGAATTCCACTAGCCATCTACGCCTTTCGTTCTTGCAATCACTAAAGGCAAAACCTTCCTTTGCGTAAGCCAAACTCTAGAACTTCTGGTTACATACTTATCGACCCTTACAACTAATTTGAGTCCGCTCTTTTTGAACATATACACATCTGTCTAGATGTCTTCCGTCCAAGCTATGGGTTGACTTCTCATCGTCAACTCGTATTGGTTTGGAACTCCGTAAATGAGTTTCTGGATCATCTCCTCATTCTTCATATTCCACGACCTTTTTAACAATTTGACACATCCGATACACATGATTGAGGTCTTCTTCTAGCTGCACTCGGTAGGCCGAATCAAAAGGAATGACTGGACAGACCATCCAAGCTATAACTACAAACTTTCGTGTAGCTAGATTGCCAATTGTCGCCATGAATCATCAACACCCAACAACCTAATCCAGTGCAAACAGCATCAATCTTTCCATTCTCTCCTTATCATAGTTGCTAACTCACCACTCTTTCTCTCAACTATACATCCAAAAGGTTCAGCAACTAGAAAGGGAGAAAAATAAAGTGGCAATGGGTTTGAGTACCCGGCTCGCGGTCAACAGTTCCCGGTGGAGAATGGGTAGAAGACCGTTCCCTAATGGTAAACCGGAACCCTAGAATGTAGGTTTTGGGAATCTGGAACTTTCCAGGATCTTGGATCCGTATCGAATCCATTTCCATAATACTAGTAACGATTCTAGCAACCCAGAATTTGACTATTTTCAAAATAGTTATAAGGTAGCCAAAATCTCTATGGATTACCAAAAAAAATAAAAAATTGTAAGTCTTTCTAATTCTATTCTAGACTAATCCTACCCGGTTTGAATTTCCATGCTCCCACATCTAAGATGAACAAGAACTCCAGACCCGAACAATAAAGGCACAAATATTCCAGTGCCCGTAGTCAAAGAGCTTGCAAGATCTCCCATACCAATATGTTTGAATCCAAATGGAGGCAAGAATCTCCGAAGTAATACACGCATTACCAGAGCAAGTGAAAGACAAGAACAAGAAGCCCTCATGGAAAAAAATGATGATGTGGGACATCCAATTCCTTTAGCACGTAGCACTATGCTGATTGCAGTGGCTCCAGTCATGGAATTGGAAGTGTACGATTCAGATGTACTAATTAGCATGCTTCTGAATTTAATTTGTACTGTGCCTTTGAATCAAAGAGCACCTGTAGATGTCAATACGGTGCCCTTGACATTACAACTGTCTTTCCCAAAGCCGCTAGTTCACCAGGGGCCAATGTGAACCATGGATGAAAGAGACCATGGCTCAGCTCTACCACCCACTCAACCAAGTACTCAACTTTTGTTGATGTCTAGTCCGTCCGCTCCTAGAGAATCATTAGCCAAAGTAGCACGTAGATGCAATAAGAAAGGGAAAAAACATATCTTGACAACAGAAGAGATAAACCAACAAGATCCTAAATCGGACCATTTTGTATTGGGGAGACCAACAGTACTGCCAACATTAGGCAAGGCAATAGAAGAAGGCATGGACGTGGTCATGCTAGAGTACCTAACATCGATGGAACTACTGAAACAAACCAGTATCAAAAACGATTGGTGCAAATTCAAATTGGCAACAATATTGATATGGAAGTGTACAACTTGAATTCCGAGGTAGAACGTGAGATATGTCCGGTGCTAGTTATAGCCGCAACAAGAGAAGATGACGAGAATGCAACCGATGAAGACATCTGCAGAGGGTATGAGATAGATGACCCCATAGACCACGATGCTAATGAAGTGTCAAACAATGATGATTACAAACTAGAATAATACAATTATAGAAGTCCAAGGATTCAAATAGTATTGGTTTTATTCTATATTTTGAAGTAAATGGTTTTTGGCCAAATAGTCTAGGATTGAGTTAGGGTGGCATCTTGTTAGAGATGTTAATGTGAGAATTCAATTGACATATACATGCCAAAATGCTAATATATATTAATATATTATTTATTATAAATATTATTATTATTATTATTTATTATAAATATTATTATTATTATTTATTATAAATATTATTATTATTATTATTTATTATAAATATTATTATTATTATTTATTATAAATATTATTATTATTATTTATTATAAATATTATTATTATTATTATTTATTATAAATATTATTATTATTATTATTTATTATAAATATTATTATTATTTATTATTATAAATATTATTATTATTATTATTTATTATAAATATTATTATTATTATTATTGTTCCTATTATTATTGAGCTCATTATAATTGCCATAGTGAAAATTGTATTGCACTATTGCATAGTAATATTTACTTATGCTTATTATTGTTATCATGTGTTATTATATAGCATTTAAATATTAGCTACGGTCGCCCTCCAAACCCGCAGTCGCCCTAGCTTTGACCCAAAGTCGCCTTCATTTAAGACTTGTAGTTGCCTTGGTTTCAAACCCACATTCACCCTTGAATTTTTACCTGCAGTCACCCATTTTGTAGACCCATGGTCGTCCCTTTGACCTACAATTGTCCATGCCAACCTTTCCACGTCACTCTTACGGACTAATCATGTCGCCAAAATCCATTTATCCTAGGGTAAAAAAAACACCCCCAAATTTCTACTCGACAAATCTGTCATACTTACTCAACACTTGTTATATACGACAAGCAATATACAACGTCTATTAGACATAAAAATCCAAGATCTTATCCAACAAGACAACCTTGCTTGTAGTAAATGAATATGGACTTCAGCCAATTTTTGTCTACTTTGCCATGTACACACACTTATTTTTATATTACCTTCAATTTTGTTAGGTCTTATTAGCAATTGAAAATCAAGTTTAAGAAAAAAAATTCTTTTCTAGACTTTCAACAGTACTCAATTCTTCAATGTGAAAAATTCTTAATCCAAAGCCTATAGTGCAAAAAAATTCCACAAATAGTAGTCAAAGTCATTTGAAATTGCAAGCTAATATTCAAAAAACATCTTTTTCAATTTTGAATGCTAGAATCTTCTAATCTGTACAATCAACATTCATGAAATTCTTACCATATGATATGAGACAAGTGATGTGTAAGATCTTTTAATTAGAATCCAAACTTCTTTTTCTATTTTCTTGGGTGAATGCAATAAAACTAGTAGTTTTGAGTCATTTTTCACCAAATTAATGGTGTTGGAACTTTAGGGGTTAAAATAGAAGTTATGAAATTTGAAAAGGGCTGAATTGAATCATATGTTCAAAAAATCTATAGAAGAATCAAAACTCAAAACAATGTATTTTCCCAAAAATAAATTACAATCCTAAATGTTACCAGAAATTGTAGATGGACTAGAAATCAACATTGAAGATTGGATCAATTCAAATTGTTGGCATTTTCAAGATTTAGGATACCAAGATGAGTAGATGATGTCATTGGGCATTTTTGACAGGACTTGTTGTACGGTTTTAAGATCTTCTCCATTGCTTGTCCTACATCATTGTACATCTCCAAATAATTGTATTCACTTTCTTTGTGCAAAGTTTTTTTGGCTAGCCTTTTAGTGGATGGATATGGACTTCTACCAATTTTTGTCCACTCAACCATGTACACACACTTATTTTTATATTAGTTTCTAGAAAAAATAAAATCCTATAATGTAAATTATTTATTTCATCATTACAACCATTGGAATTGGTATTTTTCAATTCCTTAACTAAATTTTTAACAATTTAGTATTTGAAATTATACTCTATTTTCTATTTACTATTTTTTCAAGCATGGAATATTTTTCGTTAAAAAGTATTTTTCAATTTATTTCTTTACATATTACATTAGGGGAGATTTGAGGCCTCTAAGGGCCGTTTCAATTTTGTTCCCAATATTGCTGGTTGCTATCAGGCCAACAATTCCAGAAAAAAAATTATAAATTTTTTTTTTGTCTTGAAATGCCAAAAAAAGTCGATTTAAAAAAAAATTAATGATGTGGCACTCTCTTGACCATGTTGAATTTGCGTTCTCATAGCAGTTTCAGCATTCACGAGGGCTGATAACTTGCAATCTTCTAGAGGCCCTAAATTTCTTCTAATGTGGAGAGTTGCAAGTTGTAGGATCTACTCATTTTAGGATGGATAGTTTAAAAGATGAAACCTAACCATATAGGAAGACTTGAAAATACTTCTTATTGAAATTCAAGCATTGTGATCTTGCAATTAATAGTGTTTCTTCTTTTGAAAGTTTAGGAACATTTACCCTAACAAGTTATCTATAGATTCTACAATTGGATTTGTTAAAAAAATAAAAATAGATGAAGATTAAGCCTTGCTTTGAAAACTAGTACTCTAAAGTAGCTTTGGGGCCTTTAAACATAAAAGAATTTTTTAGGGTTTGACATTTTGTTTGCCTTATCTCCCAAAATTACCTCATGACTCCCCACTTCTTCACATGGAGGTGCGTGCAACTCTCTGAATGAGGCCTTGTAGAACTAGTGCACCAATCCATGCTACATACATCATTCTAGGTTGATGAAAATTACCACCTCCTTGTAAAGATACAATAGATATTTATATAGTGTCAAATTAGTCAAAAAATGAGTGAGGGTTAGCTTCATTTCACTATTAAGAGTAGTCATTAAGGTGCTTGTCCCCCCTAAATGCACCACTAACCCTAAACCACCATCTTCACTATGTGCAATCTCCAAAATCAATTATATTATGTACCTATTTGGAAGAAACTGTATTAGTTATTGTATGAGGACAAAACTTTGTTTCGTCCTAACTTTTGCACACAATATCCAAATGCCACGTTCCTTTCGTGCATTTTGGAACCTCCTTTCCCTTGCCAAAACTGAGAAAATATGAAAATAGTTTGACCCGGCACAGTAGCGAAAAGTGGTGGTATTCGGGGTACCTTACCCACCTTCCCTTCCCTTCCTTTCCTTCCAAGTGAGTCAAGATCGGAGAACCCCGTGCACTGCAATTCAACGCACAGTCCCTACAGAGAACAGACACTTGTGTCCTTCAGAACCTTCGGCTCGTGGGGACCAGTGGTATGTTGGACAGTCTGTCGTGACAGCAAGTATCGTAAACTGCGTGCTGCGGATGTCAGCCAAGGTTCAATCGCTGAAGGACACCCCCCCAGGCCAGGGGAAGAAGTTGTTATGGCAGGCGAGGCCCTGCGGTTGTTCAAAAGGTAAGCCGAGTCCCTTGGTTCTCTTTCTGTTTTGAGTCTGTTAACCCCTAATTGCCCAAGGCCTGTTTTGAGCCTCTAGAAATTTGCTCTAAATTGAACAAAAAGACAACATTTCGATAAGTTGTATCAATTTTTTTTGAATTGTAACTGTACAAAATTCAATCTAGACATGTTAGAGATCACATAGGAAGAAAAAACACAACAATATCACTTATGAGTTGGAAGATTATAATGTTTGACCATGAAGGTGTTAAAACTATGAAAAAAAATTTCAATTCACTTTTCACAAGTCAAACCTAAAAGGTTGGTGATCAAAAAGATATGAGGTTCAAGGGCCTAACATGAATAACCCTAATCAATT
This sequence comes from Pseudoscleropodium purum, assembly GCA_963969395.1. Lineage (NCBI taxonomy): Eukaryota > Viridiplantae > Streptophyta > Bryopsida > Hypnales > Brachytheciaceae > Pseudoscleropodium > Pseudoscleropodium purum. Next base: position 34,357,228 of record OZ017795.1, read on the forward strand.
TATGGTTTCTCAAAATCTACTCTACAATTTTTTTAAATGAGTTTTGAATGTGATTTTTTCTTCAAGTCCTAGTGTATTTGAGGCTCGTTTACAAGAGCTCTCAACACTACGGGAAGTCAAGATCGCAAAGGGTACCCTTGCACAAAACCTTGAATAGAAAAATCACTATCATTTATTTTCAAGATCAAATTTTTGATGCTAAAACTAGACTTCAAGAAGAACTTTCTAAAAATATAAACTACTAAAAATAGCAACTTGGTTAGGTTTTATTTAACTTCAAAGTTTTGCAAACACTAGATTCTGGTGCCTTGGGCAATTAGGGATTAAAGTAAATTTGCCTATGACAGACAAAATGGCTGATCTATTCTATTGCCATTAACAAAAAAAATCAGATTTTTTTCCATACAAAGACAAATGGGAGAAATGAAGGAAGCAACTACAATTTTATTTTTTCGACAAAATATAAATTTTTTATGAATTTTCAAAGTTTGTTGTCCAGTTAGCCTAAAAAAATCTATAAACTACTCAAAATCACCAGAGAAGTGTTTCCATGATGGTCATCTTACCACCCAAAACAGTCATAATATTCTCTATTACGGTTACAAGATTTCCTAACATGGACATAACATAAAGAAATAAAAAATAACTTTTTACTAATAGTTTACACTAGAAAAGTGCCAATGCTCTATGACAATTACTAATAACTCCATAACCATATCCCAAGGCTTTGATGACAACTACAAATCAACCTAATGCAATCCTAATTCCATTTAAAAAAAATAGTTTCTCATGGGTTGATAGAAGATTGTAATGGGGGAGTTCCCTAGGTGCTTGTCATGGGTGATTTGCTTGTCATAGGCAGGTTTACCTTAGAACATGGTCCATGGGCAAGGCCCAAGACGGAGACTATAGTATAGTAGGAGGCCTCCCCTCAAGGCCTCCCACTGTGTTAAGCATGGGGTGATTCTCATCCAAAAGAGGGCAGATGAAGGATCTCATAGTGCCAAGTACTTTTAGAAGTGCCACCGGTTGTAAGGAGTGCCATGCACTTTAACACAAGCGATTTCCTCTTGTAAATGGACTAATTTTGTGTGGGCAACAACCTGACCAATGCTTAACACACACAAAATGCCCCTTACGGTTCACAACCCAAGACACTTCCATCACCCACACCCCGCCCTCCCTTCATAGCAGTTGAAATACAACCATAGAGAGAGAGCCAAATATTTCCAACTTTAGGTGACCATCTTCTAGTTTGGCAAACACTTTAAACCTATACCTACTACTGACAAAGGACTTCATCATAGTATACATTTTAGAAGGTGGACACTCAAAGTTACAAATTTTTGAAGTCAAAATGCATTCAAAGAGAATCTAAAAGGATTCACATCTAAAGGAAGCAACCCATTTCTAGCCACTTAAGTAGTTTTATGTATTTGGAATATAGATTTTTATGTAGATAAATTTTTGAATGTGTTGAAATAGACAATAGTAGGTTTCTATAATTTTCTTGATTCTTTTTTCACTGAACAAAGTTATCATGAATTTTTGAGTAGAGGATGGGCTTTCACCCATTTTGATGATATAGACCTTCCTCTTTTCAACCAAGGCTTGGTCACAAAATCCACCAAGGGTTGGTTGCAACATTGAGAGTTTTGAAGCTAATCACAATGCGCCACTATTGTACCGAGAATTGCGACATAATCACTCATTGCTCATCTCTCCTACATAGAAAGAAAATAGCGTATATTGCAAGAATGGGGTGTTCATCAAGAATGGGTTGCCTCCTTTAGTATATCTCTTCAAAATGGCAATTCAATTTTCAAACACTACATTGCTTTATCCTATAAAGCAATGTAGCTTCATTGAAAATCATGTTATATTCCAAACCATCACTTTTGAGATGCTTTTTTTTAATGTTTCTTTTATGTTCATAGATGTAAATAGCTTCACCACTAACTCCACTTCAGATTATTTTTTGTGTTGAGTACAAAAAATGAAAACAAAACATTGCTATCAAAGCAGATCTAGAATGGTAAGCTTGTTAATGTCAATTTAGCCTTCCAACAAACCATTTTTAAGGAAATCTATTCCTACTGTTTGCCACTTCTTTTGAATGTTATTAGAATTTAGAAATTTAGGGAGAATATTTGTTTTTGTTTACTAATAGATAAGTGCATGTAAATAACCTACCAAATATTTCCTATGGTTCTCATGGCAAGCTATCATGGGAAATTAAATTAATCACAACTAAAATTAGCCAAATAAACAATATAGTATGGATTAGTTCCTAATAAAATATTGAAAAGGTTTTGTGGTTTCTTGTTGGTAGTCAAAAGGGGATTCTATATTCTGTCATAATGCATTTTTGAGACACCTTATGATTAAACTATGAATTTCTAAAATATTTGAAATAGGTGTTTCTAAAATTGACTCTAAAATCTCATGAATAGTCAAAATTAGTACAATTTAGGCAATAATCTACATATAGAAAGGGGTCACAATTAGGTGGTCATATCTTATAAGAAAAGTGTAGGGATGAGAGTAATATCTATCCAATCTATCTAAGTGTCAAGTAAACCATTTAATAATTAATCAAACTAAAAATACATTAAAATCTTATAATAGACAATAATTTTCAAAAAAAGTTCATGAAATGTTTCCAAAAGCACTGCTTCTAATACAAATTCTGGATATAGAGGTTTTGTCAAGTGCAAATCCTTGAAGTATTTAGTATCCTTTGATTTTATAAATGGGGGGTATATTGTCAAGCCTCAAAAATATAATTATCCATTGAATACAATAATGGGCTTAAAACAAAAAATTATTGCTATTGTATATAGATACCAAATTATTTTATTATGGAATTCCAATCATAAAAGAGTTGGAAACTGTAAAGGATAGGTGGTTGAGAATCCCTTTATTGGCTTTCATAATATAACGTAGAGGTAAAATTGGTGGTCACCAAGATGCTTCAAGACTTCAAGTATTTGCAAATTGATTTCTCATTGCATGTAAGTGTATTTGTAATGAAAATTATAATGTTATAAATTGTATTATCATTTTTTCTATAAATAGAATTAATCTATAGTCTAGTTTCCAACTCAAATCAAGAGTTTTTGCAACCTTAGTGTTGTGTAAATAAAGATTGTAGCACACAACAGATTGATTGACCCAACTAACATCAAATATGCAATCAAAAACTAAGTAGGAATGTATAACAAACATACCTCAAACCAAGGATTTTTCTTCACCAAAACACTCAAACCCTTAGATGGATGAACTTTAACATTTGGATGAAACCCATTCAAAACTAAGATGAATTCCTAAAGGAATTTTTTTAACATTACAATTCAATATAGAATGGCTCTAATGTCACTTCACATGACATTGGCTTAAGAATGTCGTCTTTATTAAAGAAAGTATATTGTAGAATCCAAAAATAATTTGAATTGGCCATTTTACATCCAAAACAGTTTGCAAAATGAAGAAAACATTTATTATTTTGTTCAAGCATATTTATACAATCAATCATTCTTTACACATCAATACTCAAGAATTCCACATTTCAATTTAAAAAATAAAACTTTATTTTTGATGTTTCTAATGTTGAATTTTATAGTTTTATACTATAATTTGATAATAAACAATAGTATGTGGGTATGTAGGTAATATCTATGCGCACATCTCTCATGTTAGAAAAGTGTCATTAATTAACAAAAATTTCATCTAAAGAAAGTTCAATATTAGGGGTTTGCATGTCAAAAATTTGTAATTTGATATTTTTGTATTGCAACTAGATTTTGTTGTTTGGACTTCACATTTCAATTAGTTTTGTTCAATTTGAGCATGATGGTAAAAATAAAATTGTTGCCTTTGTATTCTTTGTGATTTTGAAAGACTTAAGCAAATATTTCGTTAAAATGGCGACATTCTTTTGGCATTTTTTTATAAATTTTTTAAGATTGATGTAGATTTCAAACCCCAAAACTCTGAAACCTAGGACAAGTATATAGTTTAGAATGCACATCCTAAACCAAAAACTGCCAAGTTTGTGGAATACCACCATTTTAATGAAATATCTCTTCTTACTATATTTGAAATCTAAAGGTCACCTCTTAAGGGTGTACTTCCACAATAGTTTTACATCAAAAGTCAAGTAGATTGTGAAAATAGAAAATTTCATGTCCTCTGCAAAGAAGGTTCTCTTGAATCATTTCCCCATTTTTTCACATCATTCTTTGGCATGCACCTTGGACCCGCAAACACAAAAAAGAAAAGAGGCTGTAGACATTCAGCATATCTACCCATACGGAAGATACTTCTGTGCATCTTCCAATCCTCTTTCAGATCTACGATTTTAGATTATCTAAACCTCAGGCCCCGCTTCCGTAGGTTTTGTTTCTCTCTCTCTACTGTCGAAGGGAAGATTGAATCGATCACGATCAATTGCACGCTGCACTGACGGAGGTATGGAATGCAAACCCTGCTTCTGCGAGCCTCTCAAGTCCCGATCTATCGATCTAGTTCGATGCTTGAATCACTTTCTCACCAGACTTACTAGCTCTTCAACAAGCGTTCTAGCTATTGGCTATTCGATCTTTTCTTCAGCTACGCAAAATCACGCTAGCTAGCTCGATCTCTCCCTGGAGGAATCCAAATGTCCATTAGTCTATGGAATTTTTGAAGAATTAATTTCACAGACAGTCAAGGTCCAGTGAGGCTAGGATAGAATAGCTACAGTAGGATACATTCGCTAGGATACAATAGGAATGAATTTGGACACAAATGGCCGGACATTGTCCAATTTCCAAACAAAAACGGACATCTTATTGTCCAGCTTCCATTTCGGGATTTGCCCTGTGTCTCTGAATAGCTAGATTGGTTTTGAGGTTGGAATACGTCGAGGGCAGCTGTGCAGACGTATGTAGCCACGGTGCTCATTTCGGAGTCAGTCGACTGCTGTTTGTTTTCGATGTTATACGTAGTGTTGTGATAAGTAATTAACTATTTGTTCTCCGCAGGGTTTTGAGCGAGCGAGGAGATCTTGGGTTACTGTTTGAGACTTTGAAAGTGTCGGGGATGGCCAGCGCTAGGTCTGGAAGTGGTGTTGATGGATTCGGATCGGAAGTTCAATTCCACGGCTTTTGGAATAGCGAGCAGAAGGTACGTTGGTGGATTTCTAGTTTCACAAACCTCCAGCTAGCTTCGATCCATCTGCTCTCGCAGGAGAAATCCAGTACGGAAATTGGACAAGTGTCCTTAATTTCGTGTCCAAGTCTCCATTCTAAAACCATCACTGGAGATTGACTATGCAATTCTTCAAGATTTCCAGAGATGGACATTTTGGATTCCTCCTGTGTCTGCGCGAGACATAATTGTTGAGCGAGACGCAATTGCTGCTCACAGTGAAACAGTAATTATCTTACTTCGACTTTCGCGTAGAAGTTGTGGGAAGCGATGGAGGTGTGCTAATGAATTTGCTGGTGATATACTGTATGTATATTGTCTCGATTTCCTGCTACGTCGACCCACTGTTCAGTATGGGATCGATGGACCCCAAACATAATTTGTACTGTAGAAATTCCACGATCGAATTAATGCCATTCGTTAGAGTTTTCAATAAAACCTGGAAACTCAATACTTTTTAAATTGATCTTGTTAGAGCTTCGGAGAAATACTAATTCCACAAGTCAGAATAAAATTCTCCGTAGGTTGTACACCTTTCTACCCGCATACCTTTCTCTGGCAGCGTTCAGTTCTTGCCAAGGGCCGGAATCTCAGTAGGTGCAGTATTTCAAACGTCGAGCAACTTCGTTGTGTTATTGGGGGAAATTTACGACATTAAGCTTAGCCCTTTGATTTCTAGACGGGCCCCGGTCCTGAAACCCAATCTACATTATTCCTACTAACAGTAGTTTTCAGAGCTCGCTACAATACAACGGCTATGATAGCTACTGTAGTGACAGTCACCATTTGCCTAAGTCGGCATAAAAAAGATTTTTCAGGGAACTTATTTCTGCTCGTACGTCCGGAAATACAGTGTTCTTCTGGAGAGGGAAGTCAGAGCACGCGACAGAGGTGGACCCTGTCCTTTGATTAATTCTGTGAGGGCGCCGATCTCTAGATCTCTATTCCACGATTTCCATCTGCGTCGTGTCTTGTCGATCAGCGCGGCTGAACCGTTTCTCAGGCAGATCGGGTATCAGCCTATTTTCAGGAACGAAATTACTCCGTGTAAACTAAGGTCAAAGTCACATAAGATATGTGACAACTGATACTTCAGTTTTCTAGCCCCTTCCGACGTTCAGTTCGTGCTTAATTTCCGGGCAACAGTTACTTTAGGAACTTCACAAGTGTCGACTGGAACCATCGCCCTGCCTATATTGGGCTGAATCTGACTGCTTCCGTCAGCTCATTTCACGAAAGGTTCAGAAATTGCCAAATGTCAATCAACAGCGAAATCTGAAATTACTGTGCGTTTCTTAGAGTTCTCAGTTTCCAAATATGTCTTAAAGTTGTTTGTCGATTGTGTGATCGAGAACCTTCGCAGATCATACCTTGTCAACCCTCGTGGGTCAGCGATCGGTATGTTCCTGAGATCTTTTATTGACACTTTAAGAAAAAAGAGTCCAACTGTTTGTCCTGTGTGGAACTTAACTTATGTGGTTTCTTACTCACAAATGAAAAAATATTTCTGTACCTACTGAGCAGCTGCCAATGACTGTATGGTACTGACTACCTTAGGTGTACCGTAGTACTACACCCGTAAAAGCGTCACTTCCAATAAGAGTCTATCTAACCTGGTTCGTATTATCAAAATATCCAAGCACTTGTTGGCAATTGAAAGATAATTCTAAAATTTTATGATATTTTTGGTCACCCTACTGTATGAATAAACTATGTATTTCAAATATTCTGATAATAGGTTTCTTTGTCTTTGTCTCTCTCTCTTTTGTCCCAAAACTTACTCTTGTTATTAAGTTGGCAGGTTTGTGCAACAGACTAGTGTCTGCTTGAGAAATATTTCTTCTGGAAACATGATAATTTCTTTTTTTTAATAAATTCTATATAGTCATGCTTTTTAATGGTATCAAATTAGAAATGTCCTTAGAAGTAGAAGAAGAAAATATATTATTGTTCTTTAGCATTTGTGATGTGGCCCTCTTATGTTCATTTGAATTCTTTACAACATGTCACATTTTAGCACGAAACTGGTGTGTGCAATTTGTGATTGTATTCTGAGCTTGCTTCAGTTGAAGTTAATGAATATTTTCTAGTATAAGCCTTGGTGAATAATACAAACTGTGAAATTTATTAATTTTTGTTTCACATATTTGAGTCATTTCTTACTGTGTTTTAGAATCTTTTAGTTAACTGAAGTGTATTGAACCTCGTCACTTTTAGTCACATGGGTCGGATCACATTACAATGTTGCAGAAGAGGAATCGTCATTGCAATAATTACGAATTCTTCTAAAATCGTTAAATTAGAAAATGTTTACTACTAACACCAGATGACTTGTCATTGATTTAATGAAAAATTCTTAACGAATTAATAATAGTTTGATCATGGATGACATTTGATACATTATACACATACAATGGAGTTGTATCAACTCAAATGATCTACTGTAGAAAGAGTTCAGTCAACACATCTTAATTAAGGATAGTCTGCAACAAATTGTTAGTGTTCACATCCAGTGAATCTTGTTTCTTGTTTGTATCTCAATTGAGTTACACAACACCTACATATGTGTTGAGTATGGCATTGTTTTGGCACCAAATATTTGGGAATTATATCTTTTCAACAAATTTCAGCAAATTTTAGTGCTAGAAGACCTATGTTACTATAAACACATGCAGGTAGTGGCACCCATTAGTAGCTACAGATGTACACTCAACTTAAAATATAATCTAGACACTTTTGTAAGGTCAAATACTCTTTTAATCATGAGCATCACATGATAGCAGATTTAGAAACATGTAGTTTGTGATTTTGGACATTCTAAATCTTCAATGAAGAACAAGTGATTCCTTGATTGACAAGCAATGAGATTTACTATTCTTTGAACTTGATGTGCAGGATAAATAGTAGCAAGTCTTTGTGCTAACTAAGTCTTGTGATTGTCCCTCCATCAAACCATCAGACTTTGGATTTCAACAAGCTTTGATGATCGATTCAAGATGAACCAATTACAGAAATTTTTGGTGTTCGTTTTGATTTGTGCCTTCTCATTGACATGGAATGCAATTGGCGGGGCATCTGCGCCGACTCCAAGTCCAACACCAAGTCCAAATCCAACACCAAATCCAAGTCCAAGTCCAACACCAAGTCCACCTCCCATTGTGCCTAGTCAATATTTTGAGGCTTCAGAAGGTAGTTTGGTTTGTAATCTCATTTCAAATTTGTTTTCTTAATGATCTTTGTTTACAAGTGCATTTTATTTTGCAGTTTAGAAGTTGTGAAAAGTGAAGGCAGATTTGTAACTTGATCTAATGATCTCTAATTATTCCAGTGTCTTGTTTGATGCAGAGTTTGCAATATACAACATGCTTCAATCTTGGAATGACTCAGGCACCGATACTTTAGCTCTAATGCCATCTTGGTCATTTAATCGCACTCACCCTTGCAACTACACGTTTCCCAGCGGTATGCGCAAGTGGTTTCTATGTAGCCAAGACAGTGTTAGTATTGGAAACCTCACTGGCATTGACAACAAGCTATATAACATGTGAGTTTGATCTTAATACTAAGTAATTTGTATATATTTCATCTAATTATGCAATGAATTACTTGAATTACTATGGAATGATTTCAGTTCTTTGCTTTGAATTCGAAAAGTCTTATCATTTCAAACAAGATGCATTCTAGTCAATCTACTACACAACCATTGTGATTATTTGAGCTTCATTGTCACATTGTCATCAATGTTATAGGAACATTCTTTTTGGAGATAGTGTCCAAGGAGACGTGGAGCTTGTTGGCCAACTTCCTCCATCCATTCGGAACCTTACCAACCTCACATACCTGTAAGTAGAAGTTATATGCAAATAAAAAGTGTCAAGTTTGTTGCATTTGGAGACTCCATTTACGGTATTACTGATTCACAAGGTTGAATGTACTTGAATTGTAATTATTGTTGCAATTGAATCAGTATGTGTTGCCATTTGTTTCTTCAATATGAAATGAAAGTTTCAAATCTTTCTCATTGTCATTGTGTAAGTCTCATCTGTGGTGCTAAATTTGCATTGCTGCAGTCGAATTAATGGTCACCCCAGGCTTTCAGGGCCACTTCCATCTGGCATGCTCAAGGCATTTCCAAGCATCACATCATTGTAAGCATTTTATTGACCCTTGCATTTGGTGTTGAAGCACTAGAAAGTCTTCAGAATTTGTTTTTGGAATCAATTGCATAACATTATTAACTAACTTAAACCATTCCATTATGGAGATTGGGATAATCTCTCCTTCAAGCCTTGGGATTGAATTTAGTTCAATCTACAGGGAGTCATTGGCTTGCTGGGAGAGCAAAAGGGACCATCGTAGCGTTGGTTAATATTGTTATGTGAGCTGCCAAATTGTCACTTTAGATATTTACATCATTATAGTTTGTTTAGTTTGTTGTAATAATTGTTGCTTTAATATATATGCTTTCATTTTTGTTTTATTATTATTTTGAGGCTTAGATCAGTGGCACAGCATGATGGTAGCTAGTACCGCTTGTGTATCTTACAGAAACTTGTTTTGGATTGTTTTAAGATACTTGTACAAGCTAGCAAATATCGTGGTTGTATGAAATCTTGACTTACAATGATTTTGCCCAATTTCAAGTAATTTTCATTTTAGGTGACTATCATCTTCAAATGACGTAAGTCTGTGAGTTTGGCCTTATAATTGTCATTAGAGCATGGGATTTCAAATTAGAATATTCTAACATCTTTGTTTATTTCTGTCCAGATCTTTGACTAATTCTAATCTCTCCGGGATCGTAACAGTTCCACCAACTCCATTCAAAGACATTGATGAGTTGTAAGTGATGAGAGATCCTCTATTTCAACTTCCATTCTTTTGGAAATTCAACATGATTTTTAATTTTATCTTGTTTTGGCAACATTCACACTACTATTTTTAGTAATAATCAATGTAATATGGTAATCATATGTTGCATGAACTTAGACTACCTACATCTTATGAATTTTTTATATTGCATACCTTATTTTGCACTAAGTTAGTACTTTGCACTAATATTGAAATTTCATGCCTTCAATATTTGCTAGGTTTCAGTCTTGAATAGTGGAACACATGTGTCATAAAATTTTATGTTATTGTGCAGAGACTTGTCTGGGAATTCATTTACTGGAACCCCATTTTGCCAAAACCTTTCTGCAAACTTTACAGTTCGATCATTGTAAGTTTTACAATTATAGTAGTTCACAATCAATTGATATGATTCAAATAATAGTCCGTGAAAATTATTTTCTGATAGAATTATTGTGTATTGTATGAATGATCAAATTACTTTCTAAATAGAAATTCCAATTTGGGTGCTAAGCCTGTTAATTTTGATCACATGGTTCTAGAATAGTTGGATGAATCCAATTCGTTGTACATTTCATCGTCCAAACATTTCCTAGTTCTATGCGGCTATGTGAAGTTTTGTAACCATGAAATTCCATTTCAAATGTAGAAATTTCAGCACCAACAAATTTTCAGGGACGTTTTGCGGAGACGATTCAAGCACCAAGCTTGAGTTGCTTGACATTTCCATGAATAAATTCACTGATATCAACATATCTCTACTTGGGCAATCTGGCAATGCCGCTTTTCCCTTAAAAGTCATGTAAGTTCACTTACTGATTGACGTACATCATCTATGATTCAAGCATTTATGATTTACGTCAATGATCTCAAATTAAACTTCTTTCCATTTGAAAGTTTGAAATCAGAATGTCCTCAAATCAAACATGACGAAGTCTTTTTTGGAATGCACAAAACTTGCAGATATGGGCAACACAATCGTCTCCAAAGTTTTCCAAGTCAATTGTTGAAACTACCTCGACTAGAGGAAATGTATGTACAACCTTCATTTTCTACAAATCTTTATCAAATGACTTCTACTTGCTTGTAATTATGTTGTGATTGATGCCAAATATTGAAGGTATCTAATGCATAAAAAATGGGGGGGGGGGGGGGGGGTTCGCAGTTATTTTGATTCCAACAACATCTCAGGAGTTTTAACTTTTCCATTCGTCTCCACCACTACTTCTTTGTTGAGATTGGTGTCACTTGTAAATAACAATATCACTGATCTTAAGCCTTCAACAGACAGCTCGTCACTGTTTAGTGAGTCAAGCCTTCGGATATCAGACTTGGTATTTTTGGGTGGAAATCCCGTTTGCAAGGATTCACGAAGAAGTGAGTTATTGCGGATGGTGTGTCGCTTCAACAAATCATCTCCAATTGAAGGTACGCATCATTTTTATGCTACAATTATACCTCAACTATGAAACCCTTCTTTTATTTAATCATTTAAGTATATTATTCTACACTACTATATAAATAGCTTACAATATGTACAATTGAGCCAAATTTTACCTTCATCATGGCTTCTTTTATACTGAATACTAACTTAATTTGAAGTGTTTCTAATTATTTATATGTTTAAGTGTATATACAGATCTATATAACAACCAAAGCAAGACCCCAATAATCATCAGCACTTGTATAGGAGGTGTTGTGCTAGTGGCATTGATATTTACATTATTTTTCGCTAGACAATTGAGGAAGAAAATTGTAATTATGCGTGCTTTTCAAACTGGTAAGCTTCATATAGAATAAATTTAGCAATACTTTTGTACTATATTTTTTTCCTTGATTTCAATTATCTAACATAAATTAACCGGGGGGGTGGGGGTGGGGGTGGGGTTGTTAATAGAACTAGTAACATTTATTCTATCTTCATTGTTTGGTGTGATAGAATTGGTTAAAAAAGATATAAAGCCCAACCTCTATTCCTATTCTGAATTAAAAGCTGCAACTCAAGACTTTCATTCAAACAATGAATTGGGAAGAGGAGGCTTTGGTGTCATTTATAAGGTATGCAAATGATTTTTGTTTCTTTTCTTTTCATTGAATTTTTCTCAAATTTTTCCCAACTAATCTTATTGATTCCTCCCATTGCTAATCTTTTCATTTCATACATTGATGTGATGGCAATGGTGTAGGGTATCCTTCTAGATGGGACCATAGTGGCCGTGAAGCGACTATTAAAAGCAAAAGAAGAGCAAGATATCCAAGATTTCTTGAACGAAATTATAGTCATATCAAAAATAAAGCATCGTAATTTGGTGCAACTAAAAGGTTGTTGCATAAAGGAAGATCAACGAATCCTTGTCTATGAATTTGTTGAAAACAAGAACCTAGCATCTATTTTGTGGGGGGATTCTAATGAAGAGCATCTTAATTGGGGATCCCGATTCAACATCATCTTGGGAATTGCAAGAGGTTTGGCCTATATTCATGAAGAAATTGAACCACCTATTATACATCGAGACATCAAAGGTCCAAACATCCTCCTTGACAAGGATTTGAACCCAAAGATAGCCGACTTTGGTTTAGCTTTGTTGCTTCCATCACTTGATGATGGAAAGACACATATGAACATATCACGAGTTGCAGGAACAATGTAAGTTTTTTTGGATTTTTTTTGCACTGTATCAACTTTTTCAAATATGTCTCTTATAACATTTTCCAAACATGATATCAATTTCTAAATCTTTCATTGATTTTCTTGTGTAGGGGCTATCTAGCACCGGAGTATGCAACATATGGTCAAGTGTCTACGAAACTTGATGTATACAGTTTTGGTGTACTAATTCTTGAGATCATTAGTGGAAGAAAAAATATTGACAACAATTTGCCTATGGATAAACTATGTTTGACTTTATGGGTAATTAATCTTACTAGATGTCAATTAAACATTTCTAGTGCAAGTTGAATAATTGTTTTTATTAATTAGGACCCTTGAGGGAATATAGTAAAATCTTCCATTTGAAAGAGTGACTCAAGACTATTAGACATTTCTTGTGACATTTTTTTGCATTACAATTTTAATGATAATCCTAAATTTGATTGTATTTTTTCTTATTTTGCCTTGTATAGGCCCAAAGATTGTATGCAAAGAACCAAATTATGGAGCTTGTTGACAAATCATTACAAGAAATGACCAAAATAGAAGATGTGACAATCAAGAGGGTGGTTGAAATAGGACTTTTGTGTTTACATCATGTGGCTGCAAGGCGTCCTTCAATGTCGGACATTGTTGCTATGCTCATTGGCAACAATGAAATCAACAATGAAGCCTTGCATGAGTATTACCAAACGTATTCACAAGAAAGTGAGTCTTCATCTTCATTTTTGCCATCACTTGATTCTCATACTATATCACAAGCATAGAAAATGATCAAGACTTAGTCCATAGAAAAATATTTATGGTGAGACAAATTTCTATCCTTAAAAGATGGCATGCTACTCAACCATGTATAGTATAGTCAAAACTATGTAGAGTTATGATTTATTCTTCATAAGTAGTTTGTTTAGTCATCTTGTTTTCAATATAGAAATATTTTATGATTTTTGTTGATTAGTTAATATACTTATAATATTAATCTCTATTGAAATTTATTTGGCACTATATTGAGCTTGAAGGATAGAAATATAAACTTGAATGATGATACAATTAATTAAAGTTTCCTATACAAAATCAGCAACATTCAATGCACATGATAGAATTTGACAACTAGTAAAAATTATCCAACAAATTCATTGTAGAAATTGATCATATTGGGCTATATTTTATGAATATATGATGATCATTGAAATTTTGACTTCTTATTGGGAATAGTGGATGAAACTTTGAAGATTTTGTATAATAATGGTAAAGGCCTAAATTACCAACATAATCAATTATATGGAAAGTCTATGTATTCATTGTATTGATATCTACATGCATTCAAACCTTCCCATAGCTCACACAATAGGATGGCTATGTACATAACAACATTTTGTTGAAACATTATTTTTATGCAATTTCTTGCTTACATAAGAGCATTTGACCTCATTAATTTCAATGTCAAATTTTCATGGTACATGGATAAAACATTTAGGTCCAAAAGTTATTTTGGTTATAGAGCACGAATATAGACAAAATCTTTAGTAGATGTGGAATTATTGAGGATAGAAGAACTGAAGTGAAGAAAATAACCATATTGCATAAAAGAATGATTGTTAATAATTGGTGTGCACAAAATTAAGATAATCCGTCATTGGTATTGTGAGAATTTAGAGTTTCTTGATAAATTATGGAATGTTGTTGACATTGATGTATGAAAAATTTGTAGTACATAGTAGTTATGATTCACATAGAGCAATCAATATTGAAAAATACACATTCAATGTATGAAAATACATTGACAACTCCTAAAGTCCCATGGCCATTTCTTTGTCAAAAAAAAAATTCAAAATTGTCATTTTCATTGCAAACAACAAATTTTTTAAACATTTGCATATCCAATTGTAGGATCTTGCTTTCAAAATTTTTGACAATATCCATTACAAGATATGATTGTTTAAAGTGAAGAAAACAATCTTTTTTGCTCCTAGATTAACTAGATTATAAGGCTTTGAATCCTCTTAAATTGAAAATTTTATAATATTGATTGTAAACTAAGTTTTTTTAAAGTTGAAGAATTGAATTAAGAATTGAGGACCTCCTCCCAATGATTTCATTCTTTAAAAAATTGTGAAGTCAAAGTAGGTACAAGATAGAAGGAAAAATTCAATTGTTTCTCTAAGATGGAATTGAAACACATTAATTCCAATTTCCCAATGATGAGATGGCTCTTGAAAAAAGAATTAACCATATGCAATTTTTTGAATTGTTGAAATTGAGTTTATAAAATATAAATGAATCCAATACATTATTTTTGCAAGAATTTGATAAGATTGCTTGAAAAACATGAAGCTTCATAACTTTCACATCACTTATCCAAATGGAATGAATCGATTCTTTCTGCATAGACAAAAATATATTCTATAATTTTTTTAGTTATTTGCAATTTTTTGTGATTATTTTACTGCCCACCCTTACCTATTTGGGGCTTATTATAGCATAAATTTTACTCCCAAGCATTGATTGAAATAAAAATATATTTCTCCAATAGTTAATAATTTTTCCTATCCTTGAAAAAAGTTTTAAAAAATCTTGCCAAAATTTGAACCTTCACAAGTCTTTCAAGGGACTTTTGGAACTTTAATTAGGAATTAATATGAGAAGTAGTTGAGATGAACATATTCAAAATCTTCTACTTAAAATTGACATAAGTTTAGGCCTCCTTTATTTGTATATAGGGATAGCCAAGGTCAACATTTACAACAAAAAAATGGAAAATAAAATTAGGAAAAGCACATTGTTGATCATCATATGTAAAAGTATGAAATTAATATTTTTATATATTGTAATTTTTTTATAGTGGACTTTATTATTCCCCTTAAAAAGTAGCTATCAACTTGGACAATATTTGTCTTCAATTTTAGTCAAAAGTCCACCAATACTCTTGAAGCCAAAAAAAGGATTCATCTTTTGCAGTTCTTTCTATTTCCATGTATTATATGGAGACTTGCAACACACATGTATAAACATATATAATTCATGCATGCAATTGTATCTTAAAAATATGATTGCAATTCATTCTCTATTAATGAATTAGCTAGTAACTACCTCACTTGAATTCTTCATAGAGATGTTTCCATTTCACATTTTAGAAACTAGTTTTTGGTCCCGTATGACCTAAGGGGTTAAAGTGGCCTTCAAATTTATGTAGGATTGTGACACAAGAAATATTGAAGTCTTACATTTCTCTTGCACATAGACTTGATGTCTATTTTGTATTTTTAACTATTATTGTCATACAAGTAATTAATATGCCTTCTTCATTGTGAAATTGTCATTAATTTCACATTTCAAAGATTATTGAGCAATACATGTATTGTAGACATCAAACGAAAGATAAATAAGTCCAACATACTTAAGCATGTAGCGCTCAAATGACTATTATTTGGTCACTACCCAACTTTGGGTAGCATTTTTGGGTGGAATTTTTTTTTTAAATTTTAAAATAAATAAAAATTGGGTTGTTTTTCAATATTTATATACAAAATTGAGCTTGCTAAAGTCAAATAAAAATTATAAGAGAAATAGCACAAAGTGTTTAGAATTTACCTAGTGTTGAAAAACTTACTATTTAGAGAAAGTGTTGGTGTTTTTGTTACAAGATCTTATACATTTTTTCACAAATCAATAGAAACCACAATGTTGACCAATAATATATATTCAAATGCTAAAGAGTGAAATTTTATTTTTGGAAAAATTTTGAAGTTATATCCTCAAATTTCATTTAAAGAGAATAAAAAAATAGTTTTATAATCTTGATTGTATAGATTTTTTTTTTTTGTGCTTCACAATATCTTCATTGATGCTAACTTTAAAAAAATTATAGAACTTGTATTTTATAACACATTTGTGTTTTGTTTGAACCTTATGGACTTTTAGGAGTTAAGCATGTGATTTATTTGAACGTCACACTATTAAACTATACAATTTTTAAAAGGGGAGATTTCAGGTATATCCAAATCAATCCTAAGCTCTCTTGTTCAGATCATGTATATTTCATGTATCCACAAGAACAATTTGAGTAAATTAGATATTAAAAGAAAAAAGAGACCTATTAAACTTCAGAACACACAAAGACCATAATGAACAACAAATTGCTAAATTAAAAAAAAAAATTGAAAAAAAAATTCAATAAAAAAAATACGGAGTAACCCTCCATGTACATATCCATGTAGACCATCTATCAGCAAGGGTTCACTGCGATTTTTAAGTTTAAAAAACCCAAATATTATTAGTTTCAATCATTAGTCTTTTTATGGTTGGTCTAAATTTGGCAGCCTTGTTGAGGACCCATTTTTCTATAATGTTTAATTAATTATTTTTGAAGAAAAACAACTAATTGCTAAAAATATTTAATTACTTATTTTTGAAGAAAAAACAATTAATTGCTAAAAATAGGGTCCAATTAGAGTTTATTCATGTAAGTGATGTAAATGTTCTAAACAAGCACAAACATGCAATGAGAATTCAAATAAAGTCTAAATTTTCTTTTGGCATGAACAATTCAATGACTATGGGTCAAATTGGGGTTACCACCAAAAGAAACCATGATTTTTCAAATACCTTATTGAATGTCATGTCTAGGAAATTCATTACATCTTTGAACATTAAACAATATGTTCTATATCAAACAAGCTTATTTTAAGTATTGATATGGCTCTATAAATTACCATTGGCCAAGTAATTATATGTCTTGATTTTGAGAGCAATGTTTATACTTCCTACACAACCTTTATTACTTCACCATTTCATTTAAAGGAAATCAATGATAAGCAATTTGCCTTGCAAGTGTCCCAAAATTGTGACCTTTCTATATACTGCTAATTCTTTATGGAAGGTAGTTCACTAATATAAGATGAAAAATTAGATTTAAAGGCAAATCACAATCCATCCATTTAAACCATATGTCAATAAGGTTTTATTGTGATTTTTAAAATTTAAATCAATAATTGGAATTAATCTTAGTCGACAATCTTTTCAATCTTGGTCCAAATCTTGGCAGCCTTATTGAGGCTCTATTCTTCTACTATTGTCTAAATGTTTATTTTTTGGACAAAAGGCAATTAATTGCTAGCAAAATAGGAACCAATTAGAATGTATCCATGCAAATGATGTAAATATTCTAAAAAAGCACAAACATGGAATGCGAATTCGAATAAAGTCACAAAATAAAAGTTTTTTAGCATGAACAATTTAATGACTTTGGATCAAGGTAGGGAGTTACAACCAAAAGCCAAACCATGAATTTCCAATACCTCATTGAATGCAATGTTTAAGAAATTCATTCCACCTTGAAAATTAAGCAATATGTTATGTATTGAATAAGATTATTTATATATTGAGATGGTACTAAAAATTACAATGGACAAATACAATTTGATTTCAAGAGTAATGTTCAAACCCTCAATGCAACCTTCTATACTTAATTGTTTAGACTATAGGAAATCAATGATATTGTGAAGGTTGCAGGGAAACAAGCCTGAACCAGGCTCTTCGAGGCCTCAAATTTCATCTAATGGGAGCAAGAGATCCAATTGAACATGATTCTTCAAATGTTGAAACCCCTCCTTATTAGCACTAAGGCAATCTTCATTGTAGATTTAGAGCCTTGACCTCAAACTTATGGTCTACTTTTGTTAAACCCTAAAGGACCAAATGGTGTTTTCTTAGCAACATAGAAAAATTTTGGTAACTTACTACAAACAAAATTTTCATTTTTTTTTCTGTTAAATTTTCTCACAACATGTGCCCAAGGAGTAACATTAAAGTGCAATATTTTTTATGAATTTTGACTACATAGTTAAAAATTTATTGCAAGATATGTAATTTTCATTGCTTAGTGGGCAAACCTAGTAGTTCAAAATATTTCTTTAAAAATCACTTTTTGAAGAAATAAAATTTGAAATTGGTTTTCTAAAGTTATATACATGTGGAGGGAGTTACTGCCTCTTTTGAAGTGATAGTATTAAACCATGTACAAGCCTAATAGTAGGGTAGTCAAGGAATAGCCAATGAACAAAAATCATTTTCAATTTCCTACATTGAAACACTCAATCTCCAAATTCACTTCTTTCCTCCTCAATTGCTTCCTTCACAATAAACCCTAAATTACATTGAAAAATTCAATTTCTCATATTTTCATTTCATGTAAAACTTTTACATTTAATCCTAAACCCTAATCTTATCAATATTTTCTTCTTCAATCTCATGCTACTAAAATTTGTCTTTTTTATGTTGCTAAAATTCTCTTAAATGAATTAATTTGAATTCATTCTCTAAAACAAATTATTTTGAATTCATTCTTTGAAGTGAATTAATTTGAATTTGTTCTCTAAAATGAATTAAATTGAATCCATTCTCTCAAATGAATTAATTTGAATCTATTCTTTCAAATGATTTAATTTGAATTCATTCTATGAAAGGAATTGTACAAAAATTTAATTAAATCCTTCCATAAATTCAGTTTCAAGTTATTTTTCTACAACCAATTACATTTTCAAAGTCAATTACAATGCATAATTCATAACTCAATGAAATTAATTAATTTGAATATTTGATTTATATATTACAAGTTTATATGAAGAAGTATAAATGAAATTCTATTGTCACTACCACTTACATATACTACATGACCAAATCGCACCATTTGACTTTCCAAAAGAAATTATTGTTTTCTTTTCAAATCATGCAGCTAGTGCGACCTCAATGACATTTTTCTTTCTTAATTCACATTGCGCGACTATAGAAGGTGGTCTTAGGTTTTATAAATCTCATCCGACAGTTGCTATTTTTTCACTTTTGAAGGGGGGATAAAAATAGGTTGCCTAAAAATTCTCAAGAGATAGTGAAAAGCTTTGAATCATTTCATTTTGATTAATGAGATGAGAGTTATGAGGAATTTGGTAGTTATAGAATTTCTAATATAAGATAAACTTTGAAATCCTTTATTTAGCTAAATTTTCAAAAAAATTGAAAAAAAAGAAAAGAAAAGTAGATATACAAGAGATTGCTTATTACAACATTACAACCATTGAAATTGGAATTTTTTGATTCCATAAGAAAATTCTTGACAATTTAGTATTTTAAATTATAGTATGTCTATCTCTTTCTAGTTTCTATTTACAATTTTTTCAAGCATGATTATGAATTTTTTTTGAAAGTTTTTATAGGAATAATTTCCAATTTATTCCTTCAATATATTGTGGAGAGTAACAAGTTGTAGGATCTTTACATTTTTGTGTAAAAAGTTTGAAAGATGAAATCTAACCATTTGGGAAGAGTTGAAAATACTTCTTCATGAAAATCAATCGACTTGATCTTGGTTCTTATATTGAAACTTAAGGAGGGTATACTTTAACAAATTAACTAAAGGATCCTATGCTTGAAATTATTCATAAATAAATAAAAATAAAGATTTTAGCCTTGCTTTAGGTTTAAATACTTTGAAGTAGTTTTGGGCCTCAAAACACTGAAAACCTTTAGGGATTAAAATTAGAGTCTAAATCATAGTTAATGATCCAAAGGATTCCAATGGTTCCATCAAAATGTTCAAAGTTTACTAAATTGTTGAAAATAAGGCCTAAATAGTGAAGCCAATTAATTTCTAAACAATTCAATGAAAATATAATTTGCACATAGAAATTTTAAAATGATTTTGCATTCAACATTGCTAAGTTTGATTCATAAATCAATTAGACCATTTTGGTACCAAGAATACAAACTCATCCAACAAGTAAAACTTCAAACCTTTAGATGGCGATCCTACTTGTTTTATGCTACAAAATGGAACCTCAAAGGGGCTCTCGGTGCCAAGGGGACTTTGTGGGACTTCTAAAGTTTATGGATTGATCTATTATGTAGATCAATCCATTTCTACTCTATTATGGTAGATCTTAAAGAACTTATTCCCATCTTCCAAAGTTTCAACTTTGTTCGAGAACAAAAAAACTTTTATGGATTGTTTTTTTTTATAATAGAGTAGAAATGGGGATCAAAAAGGGTCTCTTGGTTCCTACAATCCCTCCAAGGCACTTAAAAGACCATTTGAGAGCTAAACCAATAATTGACATCCATCCTCTACCATAATTTGAGCATCAATGTCAAGTGAGAGGTTTTTCTTTCTCACTATCCTCTCAAAAGATGGCTCCCCCTGGTTTGCATTAGTTGCCCCCTCCCTTTCTCAAAAAATTTACAGGCCGTTGATTTTTTTTAAGAAAAATACTTACCCTCAAAATTGTTGTTGATTTCTCAAAAAATCACAAATCACTGATCTTGTGAGATTTAATCTAAGCCATCCAAATATGAAATACAAAATGAATACCGGATATGTACGTAGTATTGCATACGGATACATGATAAATATTGAATATGGATACTAGATATAGATATAGTACCAAATGTGGATATGGGATGAATATTGAATACAAATACTAGATACGAATACAATACCAGATACAAATATGAGAGGAATTATTCTATATTGATTGTTACTATGTTGATTTTTGAAAATTACAAGAGGGGGGAAGATGCAAATGAAAATTTGTAAATCTTTAAAACCCAAAAATGAGCCCAAAAATGGAGTCACTTTTGGGTGGGTAGTGGGTACTTCTTCACACTATCCACTCAAAAGATGCCTCCACAATACAATACTTTAAGGGGCTCAAAATGGGTCTTTTGGTTCCTTGACGCCTTCAAAGTTATCTGAGAGACTCATTTTAGTTCCAAAATAGCTCACTCTTATTCCAAATAAGATCTACTTTTGTATCCATAAAACTTTTATTTCTTCTTCAAAAACTTCAAATACTTATTTAAGTAAAATTCTTATTGTTTAGAGTTGTATATTTTACCAATTTGACTTGAAATAGTGCCTACAAGATCTCTTAGAAACAAAGGATTGTTTAGACCTTTAAAGTGCCTTATGGAGGATCAACAAAAATTCACTACCCAATCAAGAACTATTGTGAATAGTGAGTTTTTCAAATGTTATTTTTCTATTTAATTCCTTCATTTTTTTGTTAGTTTTTTCCTTTGTTCTACATAAGGCCTTCAAAAAGAGTGCCGTTCATTGAAAAAGATTGTCTTGGCCAAAAAAGAGCATCTTTGCCTTTGGGATTAACACAACTCTACCATGGGTAAAAATGGTTTTGTGCTAAATGTGTCAATTTCAATGCAATATGTGTTAGTTTTATCTCAAATTTTGGACATAAGTATTTCAATCTATGGTAGAGTTTTCCTACTCTTGGATTTGAGTTGGCCTTTACCAACATCTAATGTCTATTAGATTCTACAACAAATCCATAGAGGTGGTAGTAAAGCTTGTTGTCAAAGAGTGTCTAAATTTCCTAATGCCAATAGTCTAATACTGTATTATTATTAAAACAAATTAAGAACTCGTCGTGTTGCTAAATTTTAGTCTAGAGGGCTATTGAATGCTCTTAATAGAGGGAATTAGTTAGTACTTGAGGAAATGTTTGTATATATAATTTGTCTAGTATGAAAGATTTTATCTACATTGTTTTGTACCATCATGAGTAGAGGGCCAATTGATTGTATTATGACTCTAAAGATGAAAAATTCTACTTTGCCTATAGAAAAAACTATGTTTTAAAGAAGATTTGTCTATTCAAGATGTTTGACAAAAGCTGTGAAGAGACATCAATTTGATAGATTGGAGAGGCATATACGAATAGAAATAAACCTACAAAACTCATGGATCATAATTTAACCATTTTAAGTAAGTTAAGGATTATTCAAAAGTGCATGCATGAAAAGTGTAACATTTGGAAAAGTGTAGAAGTAGTGAATTCATATACAGGAATAGTTGAAGTCAACATCTATAGTAGAAGATGGAAAAAGACTAAAAAAAGTACATTGTTGACTACAATATGTGAAAGTATTGAAAACATCCATACCTTAACCCCTAAAGTCCTAAGGCCATTTTTTTTTGTCAAAAACCACTCAAAACTGCCATTTTTGTTGTGTTCACCCAAGAAAGAAAAAAAAACATTTTTTTAGAATCTAACCATCAAGATCTTCTACTTAACTTGTCTTAGCTCATAAGCTAAAAATTTCATAAAGTTTGACTGTATGGATTGGAAGATATTAGCATTCAAAGTTGTAAAAGAAAGTTTTTATGAACATTGGCTTGCAATTTCAGATGACTTTGACCACCATTTGTGGAATTTTTTTGCACTACAAAATTTGAATTAAATTTTTTTATATTGAAGAATTGAATTGAAAGTCTAGAAAAAAAATTTAAAAAAAACATACTTGATTTTCATTCTTTAAAAAATTATTAAGTAGAAGTAGGTCCAAGATTGAAAAAAAAAACTAAATTGTTAAACTCCAAGATGGGATTGAAAGACAATAATTCCAATGGTGAGATTGTTTTAGCAAGCAAACACAATCTTGTCAAACAATTTTTTTTTTTTAAATTGTGAAAATTGCATTAAAAAATGAATCCAACAAGTTATTTTTCAAGAAGAAGGTTAGATTGCCCGAAAAAACAAGATTGTCTTTAACTTTCTCATTATTAGTCCAAATATAATGAGTCAAAGCTTCACATATAGAAAAAAATATAATATTTTAGTAATTTAAAAAAAAATTATTTTGACTTTTTGCATTTTTTTATTCTACTTGAGTTCAGTTCTAGGCTTTTTGTAGTATAACTTTTGCTCTTGGTCACCAATTGAAATAAAAATTATATTCATGTAGCTAATTAGTTTTTCTATATTATGAGAAAATTTCAAAAAGTTTCATAAAAATCAAGGTCATACAAACCTGCCTAAAATCCAAGTTGTCCCTCGACGGGACAATGGGACTTTAGAGATTAAGTTAAACTGTTTTTTTGGTTTTATTTTGTTATATTGAGATCTCTAGAACCGCATGTTCCTTAATTGTGTTCTTGCTATCATTCAAAAGCCCTCAGCAAAAAGTGTGCTCAAGCTTTGTTTCATGATGTTTGGATGTATGGTGTGGAATTTATGGATTTTTGAGTTATTTTTGAATTCAAAATAAAATAAAATAACTTTTACTTAAATTCTAGTTGTGGAAATGGCACAGGGTTAAGGTGAATTGGCCCCCTCACTTGGCCCCTCCAAGTCATTTTAGAAGGTGCAAGTAAAAAAAAAGCCCCCTATTTTGTGCTTAAATATATTACCTAATACACTTCTCTTAGCTAATTTAGGATATTTGATTGAAAATAAAAATTCAAAATTTGCAAATTTTATCATGTGTGGAAATTAAAAAAATTTAGAGTTTTCCTGAGTGGATAAGCGAGGGGGTCCATTCACTCCAACCTAGCACATGGCACACGAATTACTATCATGTATTGTATTTCTTTATGGAAACCGTTTTTATTCCCTTTGAAAAGTGACTATCTACTTAGACCATATTTGTCTTTAATTTCCTCTAAACACCCACCAATTCTTTGGACAACACAAAAGAAACTCATCTCTTGCAATTTTTTCTATGTATTTTTGTGTATTATATGGAGACTTACAAACAAACTCACATATAAACCCAAAAATTTGTTGCATGCAATTGTATTTTCCAAATTTGATTGCTCCAATTCATTCTCTATCAATGAATTAGTAACTTCCTCACTTCCAATTCCACTTAGATAAATGAGTTATTTTTATTTCACATTTTAGAAATCAATTTTTAGTTCCCTACAACCTAGAGGGTTGAAGTGGCCGTCAAATTTGTATAAGGATTGTGAAACAAGAAATATAGAAGTATTATCTTCCTCTTGCACATAAGGGAGGCAATTCATTTCTGACCACTTAAACAATTTCACATATTAGGAAGGTGGATTTTTCCAATGTATAAATTTTTATATGTGTAGAAATAGAATTTCTCATATCTAGAAGGTGGGTTTTAAGTGTGTAAATTTTTGCATGTGTAGAAATAGACAGTAGGAGGTTTCCATAATTTTCTTGAATTTTTTTTTAGAACAAAATTACTACTCCCTCCATCCCAAAATGATCTTCTTGTTGGTATGAATTTCTTGTCCTAAAATGATCTTCTTAGAATGACGTGGAGGAAAGACCCACATAGTGAAGCATTCCTACATTTGGAAAAGCTATAAGTATATGTGCATATTGGTTACACAAAATGGGGCCTCATCCACTTGCACCGGACCAATCTAGTTGTTCTTTTTGACTTCTTAATTTATACAATTGCTTTTTAAATAAAGAATCATAAATAGGGAGCCTTGTTCCCTATTGGGCCACTACATTATAAGATTCTTGCATTACGCTTGCTACTAAACTAATCTATACATTGTATCTACCACACTATAAGGAACCAAAGTTTATTGATGTCAAAAGGAACGGATTTTAGGTGACATTGAAAAAAAAACCATGTTTTTATATCAACAATGATGTCTAATATAACATCAATGGACATCATTGTTGACATAAAAAAATGTTTTTTTTTTAATGTCAACTTAAATGTCACTTAAAATCCATTCCTTGTGATATTAATCCGTCACCTAAAACAAGGTTTTCTTACAGTGCCACCATTAGCAACTAAATCTCCACATATTGTTCACTATTGTATACTAATGAAATTTCCAGCCAACACAGGATGATTGTATAACATGGGAAGACAAGAAGAACATGTAGTGTGGGAAATGCAAAAATGATTGGCTAGAGGTGCTATATTAAAAAGGCCCCAAAATCTCACTTTTTAAAGTGCCACAACTACATTTAAAAAACTAATTTGAAACTTGTTTTTTTAAGAGACTAGAAGTGCATTATACCCTACTTACAAACCAAATTGGATCTTTAGAAATGTTATTTTTAGCCTTAATTCAAAACATTTTGTCTTACAAAAAGATCATTTTGGGATAGGAGTATGAATTTTTGAGTGGAAGATGGACTTTCTCCCATTCTAGTGATATAGATCTTCCTCTTTCTGACCAAAGGTTGGTTGCGAAATCCACTAAGGCTTGGTTGCAATATTGAGAGTTTTGTAGCCAATCACAATGCGCCACATCTTTCTGATCAAGGGTTGGTTGCAAAATCCACCAAGGCTTGATTGCAATATTAAGAGTTTTGTAGCCAATCATAATGCACCACAATTGTATCAGGAACCATGCCATAATTAATCATTGCTCATCTCTTTTGCATAAAAAGAGAAAAGCATGTATGGCCAAAATGGAATATTAGTCAAAGAATGGGTTGCCTCATATAAACTTGATGTTGGCTAATATTGTATTTTTTAACTATAATATCATCATACAAGCAAGTAATATGCCTTCCTTCATGTGTGAAACTGTCATTAATTTCACATTTCAAAGACCATTGAACAATGCATGTGGACATCTAAGGTATAGGCACTTGAATCCCCATACCCAATGGCATCCCTTTCTAAGAAGGGTAATCATTTCAAAACATAAATGTATACATACCAAATAGAGCTTATTAATTGTTGATAGACATGATAAGCCATGTATGATTCATCTAGATTTGTGTCTCAAAACGACTCCCCTTCCTAGAAAGGGACACCACTGGGTACAAGGATGCCATTGAGTGCATGTACCTTAGTGAAAGAGAAATAAGTCCAACATACTTCAGCATGTGTTTATTTAAACGTTGCACTATTAAACTATACAATTTTCTGAAGGGGAGATTTTAGGTGTACCTAAATCAACCCTAAGCTCTGATGTTCAGACAATGTACATTTTAGGTAAGAATCTACAGGGGTTGCTTTCAGGTGAGGAACACAATTTGGTGTACTTCCCGAACCATCTTCTACTCAAAAGCCACAGGGGAGTGATCACTGCCTGCATCCACAAGAACAATGTCAGTAAATTAGATAAAAAGAAAAAACAGACCCGGTTAAACTTCAGAACACATGGATACCACCAAAAGTTGCTGCACACCCCGAATGAAGAATTTACGCTTGCACATTTTAAGTACATATTTTAGCAAGAAGAAAACATTATAGCACAAAATCTTACCTACTTAATAAGGAGTTCAATTTGCAGAAGCGAATGCCAATGTACACCAGCAGCAATAAATAGATGTTTCACTTCAAGTAATCCGCTTTTAAATCACTGCTTCATGACCGTATACCTGTTATTGCAGTGACGCATTAGAATCAGGGTAGACGGAATTCAATTTGACATCATTTTCCCTCTATATCAGCAACCCAATGTAAAGGATACTATTTGTGTGACTTCTAGTATATTTAAGAATGATTATTGGGATATGACAAGCGATAAGATCTGATGATCCTGCATCACTTTAAGCATTTTACCACTTGTAGGAGTGTTTTGGAAGATCTATAGAGCTCTGGAGACATCTTTAAGTAGAAAAGACAAATCTGTTGAGATCAAAATTTTTATCATTAAGTAAGAAATCCTCGTGCAAGTGGGAGGTTGTAGATCACTGAACGCGACATTAGACAACCTCATTTACATTCAGAGTTTAGTGGCCATAGACATTCACACAAAAATTGATTTCATCACATCCGAATAAGAGCGCAATCAAGTGTATGAAAAAATAAATTAGTGTTAGTAAAAGGATACATCATAAGGTTTCCAACAGTTCTGGTATCCTCAACCTTCCCATCACCACTAGTTGATAACTGTGTTTCTCTGTCCGAATTAACATTTTAATAAAACTGAAATTTTGACCGCAAAATATGATGATGCCCGAGCTCAGGCTCTGAAATTACCTGAATTTTTTGTGTTGTACCAACGAATAGCTTGTCTTGTGCAGAGCAACAGAGCGCTGTTACTGCTGCCTGACTGCATTTCCTCTCAACTGGAATTGGACTGCCATTCAATATATCTTGAAGTGGCCATGCCTGCGAAAATGCAACAAGGTCCACATTGCTTCATCAAATGTCCAAAAGGTTTCAAGTTCATTTTCTGGACGAGGAACGGAGTGGTTCAGGGTGTTGCTTCATTGAGATGACTTCTCGTTCATCCAAATTAATGATTGAATCTTCACAAGCATCAACCTTCCATTTGCGTCAGTTAAATCAAATTCAGGTAAGATATGTTGGTAAAAATGAAAATGAAAAAATGAAAAATTCAACGAGGATTAGGGCGTCGAAGGTTTAAACAAAACTGAGAAAGGGAAAGGAAGAGAGAGACCTTAACAAAGCCGTCCCAACTGCTACTGTAAAGCCAATCTTGGTCGAAAGTCAGCGCTGAGATTACTGTGGTATGCGCTTTGAAGGAGCCCACACAATCCTCCTCATTCCAAATCTGCACCATCCGAACAAGAAAAATGTAAGCTCTTGTCAACAGTGCAAGCATTAAAAAAGACAGCTCAACATCAAGAAGCCTAGTGCCCCAATAAATGAAGCTGATATACGAGACTTCTATAGGGCTGATTGATAAATCCATGCTAAACAGTAAAGTGCAGGTCTTTGCAAGTAGTTTAACCACCTGAATGACACCAGAGTCGTGACCTGAAAACAACAGCCCACTGGCAGGACATTTCACAAGTGCACGAATACCACCCGAAGGCACGCTCGACCTTCCACCAAAATTTGCCAAAGGACTGTGATCTGGACGCCACCATATTCTGATCGTGCCATCCCAACTGCCACTGAAAAGAAATTGCCCTTCAACCATCAACACAGATACCACACCCTTATGTCCTTCCATCGTTGCAACCTGCTTAAAATCCTGTCAACACATCAATCAAAACCAATCGTAAGATAGAAGATACTCAAACCGTAAGGGACATAATGCCACATCCAATAGAGACTCCTAATACCAACATCAACTAATCCTCTTCCTATCAACACTTGGTTCGTCTTCATTAAGCAAGTTGGATATAATCACTCAATGCTCCACAAGACTTGGTCT
Organism: Pseudoscleropodium purum; assembly: GCA_963969395.1. Lineage (NCBI taxonomy): Eukaryota > Viridiplantae > Streptophyta > Bryopsida > Hypnales > Brachytheciaceae > Pseudoscleropodium > Pseudoscleropodium purum. The sequence goes on from OZ017795.1 coordinate 34,385,793, forward strand.
GACTTGGACGTTGACCACTACCCTCCGAACGGAAATCAGGGGTTTTCTATTATCCCTTCAATAGTGGTCTACAACCTCCTATATTGAATGATTGCGTCAGAAATCATCATACATAGAGATAAAACAAGAGAGTTTGGCTCATGTACAGGTACAGTGATGTCAACTACGTTTCAGTACCCCCTTGGAGAAATTGGACAATCTTCTCGTGGCACAATCTCATTATAATTTAAGAAACAAAGTGAATTAAATATGGAAGTATACAACCCTTGGAAGTAAATAGGGTTCGGTTCTGATAAAATTGCAACGAAAACAGTATTAGCAGATATAACGATAAGCGATGGTCCGGTGAAAATGTCTGCCACATTGAATACCGAGACCAGCAATTTTTACGGTTGGAGCAAAGAAAACTAATATCGCATCTTGTTAATGATGATTCTAACAACCAAGAAAAAAACATTGATTTACTGATCAAAATTTGCATATATATAAGATTACTTGCATATTTATAAGATTATTTGCAAAGTAAATTCTGGTTCCCAATGCCATATTAAATTCTCAAATTTTAATTGGTAGTATGATAAACTTGAGAACTTTATAGACAATCAACAAGACTGAAATTCAAATCGATGAAAATGAGTTCTTTTAAACCGTAATTTGGGGTACTAGGACTTAAGTGACAATACTGTACTCACAGTGATCTCTCCACTGCACTACAGTGATCTCCCAATGAACGCACACTCCTATAAGTCGGTTCAAACGCAAATAGTACCCTCTAGCGATACTACAACGTTAATAGGGGGAAAATAGATGCAGTACCGAGGTAGACCATGCTTTGATTGTCCTATCCCCGCTTCCACTGTATAGCAATTCGTCACCTGAGATCGCCAGAGAAGCCACTCCTGTAAACCGCCAATCTTGATGCTCCTGCCAGCTAGCCACCGGAGCAGCTGAATTCTCCCTGGAAGCCGCACTCCATGCATAGATGTATCCCCCATAGTCACCACTGATGCAGAGCTGTGATGCTTCGTGTACCACAAGTGCAGTGATCCTCTGTTCATGGCCTTTGAAAGTTTGAACCATCCTGTAGTCCTGTTCAAGTATCATAAGTGTGTCAATAAATACTTGGTAAATGTATTGACCGAAGATGGCATCCAGCTCCATGTAGGTTTTCAATAATTACGTAATAAGGCTTTCAATAAAATAAAATTGTTTCAGGAACTTCAGGACAACACCATAAAGAGAATATTTCTTATGATTCATAGTAAGGTCTCCTTATGATCTCGACGACCATAGGGAGACCTCTCGATGTATCATAAACAGGCTCCCGTACTTGATCAAGTTGTAATCCAACAAAAACCGCAGGAAACGTGCAACCCCACGAGAAGAATCAAATAGAAGCCAATGACATAAAACTTACATTGAGAGACCAGGCACGCAGAGTCTTATCAAATGAAGCACTTATCAAGTAACTTCCTGCATAACCAAAAAGAAAATTATCTTATCAGTGAAACCCAGCTTCAAGGAGAGGATCGCAAGACAAAAAGAAAATTCGGTGTGTAGATCTCAAAAGATACGGTCAGATCCAATGAAAATACTCCCCATACCAACATTCCACAATATACAGAAATAAATGTACTACGGGAGAGAAGATCGTCGTACCACAAACAGTCAAACATGACACCGTATCTAGATGGCCTTGGAGAGTCTTCACTTCTGCGTCGCAATCCATGACATCGTTCAATGCTCTTGACGAGCTTGGAGTGGCCTCCACTGTAGAAGTCTGAGGACCATGCAAAGCAATAGGGTGAAAGGAGTGTTTGAATTGAGACACGCCCTTAACCATTAAAGGGACAACAGTGACCCTCAGGTCATCAATTACTTTGACCAAACGAATTAATCACAATAGAGAAAGGACTTTTGAAATTCTCTTATTTTTTCAAACATAACAATCATGTAAACCGTATGTGGGTGCATTCTAAGAATGCAATTTACACCTAGAGGTTAAAACTCAAAAAGCCACAAATCAATAAAACAAGATTTGGCCTTTAAGCCTTAAGGGTTAATACAAAGGCTTTTGAATCTTAATCAAAAAGAACATTTATTGATCATGAGAATGCTCAACACTTTTGTAAGAACTTGTGTTGATTTTAGGAAATACATCCATTAAAACTTGAACCCCTTTACATTATACTTCATAATTAGGTGCATTGGAATACACTTTCATTTGCTAAAAAGAATCAGTAAATCTTTAGTCAGTTCAGTGAAAAGAACCATGCTTAAAGCGTTGGTTTTGGCATGCTCACCATCTCACTTGCTGTTTCTGGCTGAATCCAGGAATTGTCGTCAGGTATTGTGCTTTCAGATTTCAATATTTCCAGCTCAAGCTTGTCCCCCATTAAAGAGACCTCTAGTGGCTGCTCATCGAGCAATTCCTTAAGCTCCCGCCACAAATCAACCACCCGAGGCCTGTTACTTGGTACAGCTGCCATGCAATTGAGCAGCCGCTCTTTGAAACCAACTTTTTGCTCCAGAGCTTCAATCTGTGTTCTCTTTCTAACCTCAGAGTACATCAGACCCCCAAGAAGAGAGCTTCCGGAGAACAGCTGCAGCAATATACATCCTAGTGACCAGACGTCGGCCTTTAGAGATACTAATCCATACTCATCGCCACCAGTCTCTTTGATGAATTCCGGACTACGGCACTCACTGTCCCTAGTCCAAACAGCACATTTTCCAACATGTAGTCGAACGTGACCAAACTCATCCAAAGTGAAAGAATCCACCCCAAGAATGCCCACAACAATCCCAGCGGCATGAATTTCCATCAGTATTTCACAAAGCTCCAGCGCTAGTCTAACCCTAACCCTATCCTCCTTCGGGCTCCCGTTTCCCTCATGATTGAACAAACTCCTTGCCTGCTCAATTCCTTCAGCATACACCTTCGAAACGAGAAAGAGTGTCCCTTCCTCCGACATCCACAAACCAGTCACCTCGGCGAAGTAATTACAACGAAGGGTAAGTAAACGCATCAATTTCGTCCGACTTTTCGGGTGTAGAGCTTCCCAAGCCAAGCGCACACGCTCCGGATACTTCAATTTCTCATCCGTATCAATTTTCGACAAACACTGCAAGCTAACCGCTGATTTCAATTTCTTGTCACCAAACATGACATCTCCGTCCTTCCTCCTCTCGACTGCCGCTTGCGGAAGCATCCAAACAACAGGCTCTCCATACGCCACCTCGTGGAGCGGAAACGGTAAGGATTCCACCTTCTGCTCCGGCTTACGGTTTAGGGTTTGTGCAATCGGAGCTTTGAGCAATCGCATGAGTTCAATGTTTTTCGGAAGCTCCAGGAATCCTCCCAACGGCAGTTTCGTGTGCTGCTTGCACTCCGGACATCGCACCAAACCATGGCCAGCTCCTTTCGTCCCACTCCCCGTCCCCCAGTGCGATCGCAGATCCGCCACGCAGCTCTGGCATACCGAATGGCCGCAGGACAAGACGCGCGGCGTGTGTTCGCCTTCATCGAACACTTGCAAGCACACCACGCACTCCGGCGGCTCCATGGATTGGACGATTGCCACAATTTCAAGCGCTTTCTCTCACTATAAATCTTTGTGCAGGTGAGACCATTCTGCTCAGCCTCAATTTTTTCCAAAGGAGATCGCGAGCGCAGGTGGTTGCAATTCTGCAAACGAGAGAGTGGCGATGTCTTAGCAAATCCAAATCTCTGGAGGTGTAAATTTGATAGAAAATTTAACAACTACTGGTCTGCAATTCAAGCGATTCACCGTCGGAATTCTGCGAATCGACTGCGCCGAAGCCCAAAAAACTGCTTGCGACAACCAAATTGTAAGTACTGCTTGAATTCCAATTGAATCAAGTTCTAAGCTGCTTGCAAAATCAACTTGTAAACTGCTTGATCTCCTCTTGCAATCGGAATTCAAGCAGTTTACAAGTTGCGGGTGCAAGTGCAGTTTAGGTGCGAAAATTCGTGAAAAAGCGATGCAAAATTAGGCGGAGGGCGGGGATATTTGCCCGATTCTCGAGGGATGAAATTGCTACAAAAATCTTGAGAAGTACAGTACCAGTCTGGATGAAATTCGCACACAGTACCGACGGACTTACAAAATCTTACGGGGATTCATCATTTTTGATGAAACTCGTTGTATTGGTATTGAATCTCAAGATGGTATCATTTTCGATGAAATTTGTTGAATTTTTGCAAAATCTTAGAATAGAATTGTTCTATTTGGGAAGAATGTCTACGAGGTAGGAAGTTCATGAAGCAATCAATAATGAGTTAATTTTAATTTTTGGAAGTGTTAGTGTTACGACTAAGTCGTCCATCTGGACTGGGTTACTTACTACAAGCAATTATTGTAGTTGCAATTACAGCAGTTGCAACGTTGAGCTATTTAATCCCAGTGAGGGGGGATTGTCCCTCACACAATCTATTGTTCAATTCAGCTGGGTTTAGACTGTCAGTTAAGGAAGCAGAATTATATGCATTGGAGGTATCGAAGCTAATATCCTCTAGTGATCAAATCAATGATTAAATTCCAATTTATTACCAAGATTTATGAGGAGCATTTAATAAGGAAGCATCTAACGAGCTTCCAAATCATGGACCAACGGATATGAAGATTGACTTCAAAGAAGGTCAGGACCCCCGCAATCTTGGATTACGTCCAATGTCTCCAGCAAAACTAGACAAGTTGCGACGATACCTCGAGGAGAATTTGGGAAAGGGTTGGATCCATCGGTCCAAGTCTTCAGCCTTGATGCCAATTGTATTTACCCAAAAAAAAATGGGTCCATTCGTATATGCGTGGACTATAGGAACCTCAACAAAGTCACCATAAGGAATCGCTACCCTTTATTTTTTATTCTTGAGCTCACCAATCGATTGGTGGGGGCCACAATTTTTACTAAATTAGACGTAAGGCAAGCATATCATAGAATACAAATGGCACTTGGGCATGAGTATAAAATAGCTTTTAAAACCTAGTATGGCCTCTTCAAATATTTAGTAATATCATTTGGCTTAACAAATGCACCAACTCAATTTCAAGTATACATGCAACATATTTTTAGTGATCTTTTGGATATTTTGGTGGTAATTTATTTAGACAACATTCTTATATTTTCAAAGAATTTAGAAGAACATCAAGTAGGCGTCCGAGAGGTTCTTCAATGACTAGAACAACATGGATTGTATGCAAAGGCCTCAAAGTGTTAATTTCACTATTAGTTAGTGGAATTTTTGGACATGATTGTCACTACAAATGTATTAGAAATGTGCAAAGATAAAGTGCAAGCTATTCAAGAATGGCCTATACCAATAACGGTAAAAGGAGTTCAAACATTTTTGGGCTTTGTAAACTTTTATCGAAGGTTTATCTATGATTATTCAAAAATTGCAGTCCCCCTTACAAGATTGACACAGAAAGACCACAAATTTGAATGGAATTCTTTGGCTGATAAGGCATTTAAAGAACTTCGTTTTCGATTTGTTCAAGCACATGTTTTAATTCATCTCAACTTCGAAAACCCTTTTGTGGTGGAAACCAATGCATCCAATATGGCAACAGGAGGTATTCTATTACAACGAGGACTTGATGGGCATTTACCCCCTTGTGCATATCAAAGTTCAAAAATGACACCGGTGGAACAAAACTACGACATCTACGACAAAAAATTATGAAGTATTGTAATGGCTTTTCAAAATTGGTAGGTGTATCTTGAAGGTTCACCCCATGAAATCTGGGTAATTTCTAACCACAAGAATTTGAGCATTTTTTAACCAGTAAGCACCTAAATCGATGACAGGCTAGATGGTCCGAATTTCTTTTAGGCTTTAATTTTAATATTCAACATAGATCGGGGTCACTTCATGGAAAAGTAGACATGCTATCCAGAAGAACAGATATAATCAAAGATAAAACTAATGGGTCAAATCCTCTATTAAGATTAGCTATGTTAGAGTCATGTGAATCCGTTTGGAAGAATTCAAGTATTCTCAAGAGGATCAAAGTAGCTATTATGGAGGATGAAACTCTTCAATCGATATTAGCATTTCTTACAAATGGCCCTGACAAAGCTCCAAGTGATGTCCGCCGCCGGTTTCAAGCATATAGATTTATTGATGGTATTCTTTATTTTCAAGATAAAATATTTGTACGACATGATGAAGAGTTGCAAAGACAAATATTACGATCACGACATGACACACCAACTACAGGACATCAAGGCAGGGTGAAAACAATAGACCTTATCGCAAGAAATTTCTATTGGCCAACTATGAGACGTTACATCCATCACTATGTTGATGGATGTGACATATGCCAATGATCCAAACCCACCCATCATGCTAGATATGGGTTATTGCAACCAATTTCAGCTGCCGAATCCCCTAAGAAACAAGTCACCACGGATTTCATTGTGAAATTGCCAATAAGTAAGGGTTATGACTTCATTATGGTAACAGTGGATAAAAATACAAAACTCGCATATTTTGTTTCAACTAATGAAACAATTGACTCCAACGGGACAACTATGTTATATCTTCATAATATTTGGAAACACCATGGAACCCCAGATGAAGTCATATTAAATCGCGGGCCGGTATTTGTCTCCAAATTCATGAGGCGCTTATATGAACTTGTGCAAATTCGGCCGTCTCCTACAACTACATTCCATCCACAATCGAATGGGTAAACCAAACAAGTTAATCAAATCCTAGAGCAATATTTACAAATGTTTACAACTAGAAGACAAAATGATTGGTCAGATTTACTACCGATAGCTGAATTTGCGTATAATAATTCACTACACTCGGCCACGGGATTCTCACCTTTTTATGCAACCTATGGATACAACCTGACTTTATCCTTTACAACTCCCATGATGACAACGGTCCCAGCCGCAGAAAAAAGGATTCGACAACTACATGAAATACATGAGGAAGTCAAAACATTTATTAAGATTGCAAATGATCAAGCTAAAAGAAATTATGATAGACGTGTACAACAACAACCATGTTTTAAAATTGGTGAGAAAGTGTTATTGCAACATGACAACATCACCACAATAGTACCTTCAAAAACTTTGTCATCAAGGTTTCTCGGGCTTTTTTGTGTGATAAATAAAATTTCAGATTTAGTGTACTGGCCGCAATTGCCTAAGTCATTGTGTATCCATAATGTATTTAATGTATCATCACTAGAGAAGTACTATGAAGATACGATTGTAGGACGCCAGCTTAAGCCACCCCCACCAATTGTCACCCCGGAGGCAGACATTGAATGGGAGGTCCATAGAATTCTGGATTCAAGAAAGGGCGGTCGTTGGAAAAAGCTATAGTATCTAATTGAATGGGAAAGATATGGCTCGGACCAAAATTAATGGGAACTGGTGGAGAATTTGCACAATGCTCCGGAGGCAATCAAGGAGTTTTACAAATTACATCCTAATGTTCCTTGACCAAATTAACATGATTCTTTTGGGGGGGGTAATGTTACAACTTAGTTGTCCATCTGAATTGGGTTACTTACTACAAGTAGTTATCGTAGTTGCAATTATAGCAGTTGTAGCATTGAACTATTTAATCCCAGTGAGGGGGGATTGTCCCTCACGCAATCTATTGTTCAATTTGAAGAAACATCCGGCGACGGAAGTATTGTGAATTATATCGTGTTTTTGATTATGATCTTGAGTCTTGATTACTAATATCTTGATGGTTTGATTTGCACCATAGGTTCGAAACTGAGTTAGAGAGAATGCGGAGAGAGGGCCGAACGGAAAGGAATTGAATGAGAAGTGGGATGTCGATATGATCCCAGGCTCTGCAATCAGAGTGTAACAGTTAGAGTCTTTGAAATAAATTTTTTTTCTTTCAAAATTTTTGCTTCCTTCCCCCTTTCAACCCAAGCAATTTGGACATCATTTTTTTATTTTTATTTTTTGCAAACATAACATTTGTAAATTACTTGTAGCTATGTGGGAATGGACCTTAATTTATAGAATCTATAATAGAAGAGTGTCTCAATAGGGACATAGAAGATCTATTCTCTTATCTCCTTAAGCTCTATGCAAGTTGAAATGGGTTTTGAGTAATTAGGGCATCTAAAATGAGGCATAATTTTTCTTCATATTTTTTTGGAGATTATAAAAACAAACAAACTCTAGAGAATTTCATTTTTTTGAAGATCCTATAGTTGAAAAAAAAATTATGCATTCTTTTTGTTTTTGGCCTGAGCTTAAGTAAGCAAATTGCAATATCATTTTGCTTTGAAAATTTGCATATTTCTTTTTAATATGACATTTTAATCAAATATGAAGTCTTGAAATCATTTTAGCAAACAATATTGAGTTACAAGATTTAAAAGCTTATAGATCTATATTGTCAAAAGCTCATATAGACTTGAAAGAAATATTTTCTTCTACTTTGAAGGTTTTACTTCCACTTATACATTTTGCTCATGCTTGAAATTTTATTCTAGGTGATTCTTATACTAGTCAAGAATTAAATCCTACACTTGCAAACTCTTAAAAATGAATAAAATTTGATCAATAGCCTTTTTTTTAGAAAGTGCTAACTTTTGACAATGTTGCAAATATTTGACAATATCTAGCCTATAAATCTTAGTGGTTAATCATAACTTATTGGTATTAATCAATTACAATTTTTAAGTTGATTTGAAGTAAAACTATATAAAAAATCAAGACAAAAAACTAAAAATTATTGGTAAACTAATGATAGTTCAATCACCCATTTTGATTTGTTCCATCATTCTTTGCAAACAACATTGTGTCCAAAATAATTGTTCAAATTCTTAACCCCTAATAGTCAGAGACCATATTTTCACCAAAACACTCTACTATTATCATTTCTAATATAAATACCAAATTTTAGAAGAAAAACATTTTTAGACATATATAATCAAAGGATCTTGTAGTAGGCTAGTTTGAAAAGATGCGATAAAAATTTCAGAAATTTCCACCTTGTAGATTGCAAGATATTAGCGTTTGAATTGACATGAATAATTTTTTTGGCCTTGCAAAAAATTAGGCAGCTGCACTTCACAAGATCACATTGGTATGAAAAAATGTCCAAGATGGTGGTTACTCTTTGAATTCATTCTTCAAGGCAAGTTGGTTACATACTTGAAAATTTTTGGATCATTTGAAATTGCACAACATATAGGAAAAAAATAGTAAGTAGAAAGAAGTAGAGATTGATTCAAAATACTAAATTGTTAAGAATATAATTATAAAATTGAAAAATGATAATCCCAAAAATGGTAATATATTAATAAACAATCTACATCATATACTTTTATTTTTTTCAAAAAATATTAAAAGTTGAGTTTAATAAAGGACTCCAAAGTTTATTTTAGAATAGATATATGAGGTACACCATTGGATATGGAATTTGGAAAGTAGAATATTTGGAAACTTAAGAACTTGTGGTAAAGTCAAAATGTAATTATTTCATTATTACCAAATTTAAGATCTCAATCATATACGATCAAAAATAAAATCAGCTTTATAAATTTAAATTACGTAACAAATCAAATTAACTTTCAATTTTCAAACTCTATCTATAATTTGAAGCTTCAATGCAAAAATTATGAACAAAAATTTCAAAAAATTATATAATAATATACTTCCTAGTACTATCTTTTGGATTTTTTACCATAAGTGTTCTATAGAAGTTTCTAATTATACAAGCATTTTACAAGATGAAAATCAAAGGGACTTTCCAAACTTTTCTAAGTGAAAAGGCTTTTTAAAAAATACTTGAAGTTTTCTAAAACCACTAAAATTATTGCTTCAAATTATTTCTTATGCTTTAAAAACAGCATTTGAGATAATTTATAAATTTTATCATTTGTTTTTCTTTAATTCCATATTTAATTGTTTTTTCAAATACCAAGTTTATTTTTTCCTCATGTTTCCAAATAGCAACCAACTGTTTTTTCAAGTTTTTTTTGGTTTCTTTTTAATAAAAAATTTATAAATTTTTCACCCTTTTTTCCTCATATTTTCGTATTGCAACCAATTTCTTTCCCAATTCCACTAGCTAACAATGAACTAACCACCAATTCTCCCCAAACATTTTTTAGATTAAATTACTACAAGGTAGACCTCTATAGTCCCCTCACTTTATTTTGAGAAGGGACTACCATTCTACTTTATCATCAATGTTCTATAATAAAAAGGTGTAGATTTTTTTGGAAAATTAGAAAATGAAATTGCTTATTAAATTTTACAAAATTGAAGTACTCAAAAAATATTTTTTCAAAAACATATTCTATAGTGCTTGAGGATGAATATTCTAGCTAGCTATCAACTTACAACACCCAAAATGAATATTCAATTGTGCTCCATCAATTCTGCAATTCACTACTTTCAAGGTCAAATGAAAAAAAATTGATGACATTATTAGTGAACTCAAGAAAAATGTACACTAAGTGATTTCTCATGCTTTAACAATATTTTACAAATTCTCAAAGTTGAAGATATAAGGAGCACAACATGTCTTGATTTCATTGGTTGTTTTGGAAAACTCTTCACTTCTCATTAGAATAGATGGCTCTAAGGGCCGCTTTACACCTAAAGGCCAAGCCAATTTTCCTTGAGGCCCATTGCACCAAATTTCAACTCCTTTTGGCTAGAGGCTAGCCTCAACTACTCACTATAATAAGATTATAATGGAGGTTGATTACCCTAAGTGTAAAGGCCTTGAGGCCAAGAAGTTGAGCCAATTTTTAAAAAACTAAAAGGGAGAGAAAGGAAAGCTAAAATTTTCAAAGCCACTTAATATCTAGAGGTCAATTGCCCCAAATCCAATGGATCTAATTTATTGAAAAAAATAATATTTAAAAAAAAAAAAAATTTTAATTGAAATCTGACATTGGACCTTGGGCCAAGAATTGGCCTCCCATTTTTGGTGCACCTGATTCAACTAGCTCGGGCCATATCAGATCATGTCCTTTTTGTATAAAAAAATTATTGCACCAAATTGGCCCGACTTCTAAGGGTAAAGGGGTTGGGACCAATTTTTATCATTTTGTCCAATCACAAGCAAGGATTCTTGGCTTCCAATATAGAAAATTGGCCCAACTTCCAGATGTAAAGCGACCCTAATTCAAACCCTCTTCTTCGAACTGTCCCATAGGTGACTTCAAAAGCAATAGTTAGTGGATGTGAGTTGGAATGCTCATAATGTGACAACATTAATGAGATTTATTCATACTTCTTTAATGGATGGAATAAGAAGTGGGGAGGGTCCATTTCAAAGCCAAGGTGTGTCCACTTAACTTTTCTAAATGGAAATTATTTGCCCAATTGCCTTCTTACACATGTTAAAAGAATGTAGGATTCATTTAAGTTTAGTAAGGGTTACATTTAGAAACCTTGTGTATTATTTTTTAAATGCCTCTCTACTTATTTTGGGTCTAGTCATATCTTTTTTCAAACTACATGTGTGGAATTTGCAAGGCTTAGGATCACAAATAGTTGCTTATTGCAAGATTTTTTGGAAACTCATAAGTAATTCATAAATACTTAAAAAAAATATGAAACCACTTGTATAAGATTCCACATCAATTTTTCTTCATGTGAAAAATAAACAAAAATAATTTCGGGCATAAAATAACTATCTTAAAGGCTGACCAGCCCTTAAAGTGATGGTTTATGAGCACTTGAAGTGATGATTGTTTTTGAAAAATTGTTGTGGTTTTGCATATAGGAGTATTTATTCAAGGTCATTTTTTAGTTTAGAGAATGGAAGGTACTGCAATTAGGTGCTTCCACCTTAAGTTCTTAGTTAGCCAAAATTGGCAAGGATAAATTTGTTTGTATTTATATCTAATTTGGGTATTAATAGAATACACTGATGATCCTTCCTATTAGTGTGTATTACATATTGTTATAAATTCTAACAATAGAAGAATATCTTAATCAATATTATTTGTGAAGACTTTTAACATGAATAGCACTAATCAATATGCAATGGGTAAAAAAATTTCTCCCTTTGTAAAAAATTATACAAATATAGATATAAGTTCATTTCATAACATGCACAACATTATAAATCATTTTGAGGGTATTAGAAATAAAAATTATAGACTCACTTGGTATGGACAGAAGAAACTAAGTTGTAAAGAATAATTCCAATTAAAGATTTACTAATTGGCATCAATATGAAAGAAATTACAACCTATAGTTGTTCTTCATGATCTTATTTGTGCTGCCATCATTTGACCTAATCTCACTACAAACAAGTTTGAGGAGTTAATTGCCTTGATATCTCAATATACTTATTGCAATTTACTATTTTATTGCTAATTAATGTTATTAAAAACACACTTGATGTGAATTCTTAAATTTCTTGCATTATAAGTTTTAGCATAATTTTCTTTAGCCATTAAAATATGCTTTAGAGGCAAAACTTGTCTTTTTTGAGTTTATATATTAAATAACACAAATAGGATTGTTAAATACCAATTGGTTGTTAGACATAACCATCTCCTTTACACTAGATTAGGATTGTAAACCACTTTCCCTATTTTCAAATGCATTGTAACACATGGAAATGAAAGTGACATAAAAAGATTACATTTCTTAAACTATTTGAACTATATATTGTCTAGAAATTATTTATGCATATGTAACCAACTCTATCCTTGGATATAATTCATATAATTGATCTTTTTTTGGAGGAGTCCTACTAGGTTATTGATAGACTATTGTGGATCTTTTCAACTATGAAAAGACTTATGAGATATTTTTTGTTTTTTGAGAATTTAGACAACCTCTTTTGACTTAGTATTTTGTGTCATGACCTTTGTCACAACTTTTGATGGATGAATGCATTGATAAATGACAATTTATAATGATTGTGTCATGACCTTTGATGGATGAATGCAGTGATGAATGAACTAATTCATGATGAAATGTGCACTAGTAAACAAGAAAAGATTATATAGAGATAGATATTTCCAAACAATGAATTTTTGTACTAGAGTTAGACAACACTAGTTGGATGATAAGGGCATTGGAGTGCTTCGTGATAGATATCTCCAAATGATGGATTTATGCATTAGAGTGAAACAATTCCATTTGGATGACTAGTGCATTAGAATTAACCCCTAAAGGACCAAGGTGCATTTTTTGAAAACATAACTTTTTTGGGTAGGCGCATGTGAGCAAAGATTTCCATATTTTGAGCCCAAATTTTAATAGAAGGTGTGGACAAGGAATATTTTTCATGTGCACTAAATTTCAAGATATTTGGAAATATGAGTAAAAAGTTATGGCCTAATATGAAGTTTATTTCTCAACTCGGGTAGTCTAGGCAAATTTGAAAAAATTACTTTTTTCAAAAACAAAAATTTGAAATCAATTTTCTAGATTTATATATACATAGAAAGCTTTGAAAAATTCCATTTTAATCAATGAGTCAAAAGTTATGAGGTGTTTTACTTTGTGGGCGGTCATGGATTCTCTATTCCAAAAAAAAATTTGAAGATCTTTATTGAACTCAATTTTCAATATTTTTGAAAAAAAATAAAGCAAATATTGTTTATTAAAAAATTACTACCATTGGAATTGGCATTTTTCAATTCCATAACCAAATTATTAACAATTTAGTATTTTGATTCATTCTCTACTTCTTTCTACTTACTATTTTTTCCCTATATGTTGTACAATTTCAAATGATCTGAAAATTTTCAAGCATATAACCAACTTGCTTTGAAGAATGAATCCAAGGAATTGCAACCATTTTAGACATTTTTTCATACAAATGTGACCTTGTGAATTGCAGCTGCCCGGTTTTTGTAGGGCCAAAAAAAGGCTTTTTGTCAATTCAAACACTAATATCTTGCAATCAACACAATGGAAATTTTTGAAATTTTTTCTACATCTTTTAAAATTATCATAATGCAAGATCCTATGGTTGGATGTGTCCAAAAATGTTTTTAAAATTTCTTTTGATATTTATCCTAAAAATGGCAGTTTTAGAGCATTTTTGGTAAAAACATAGTCAAGGAACTTTAGGGGTTAAACAACTCCCAAGTGTGTTGGAACTTGTACTTAGATAACTCTAAGTAGAAGATGAAGATTTGGATAAGATATATTTGGAAAAGTATAACTAGGACTTTTACTTTAGTGCATGTTTCCAAATAGAATTAAAGATAGAAAGCTAAAAAATAGCCAAAAGAAGTCTTAGTCTATCTGAAGAACTAATTATCTTTATTGATAGTCTTTATTATATAAGATTGAGTTTAGGGTGAGAAGACTCTTTTCAGGGATTGATTTCTCTCTATGGTTGGGAGGTTGAATTGCTTGTAAATACATTCTTCTTCATAAGTAGGTTTTGTATTTTTAATTGGAGTTCATTGTGATTTGACTTTACAAATGTTGGAGGTCTGTAATAATGTTGGATCTTTTGTATGAGATTATGAGGCTGATAATAAAATAAAATAAACTGATTGGATAGATTTTTATTTAGAAAAAATATTTGAATGGTTCTTTTTAAATGTTTATTGACATGAAAGTTATAAATTTTTTATTCTGTAGGCAATTAGGACTAAAAAAACATAGAAAGAAGTTTCTTGTATTCAATTTTAAACATTTTCAAAAACCAACAACATAGGATATTTCTTGTTTACAAAAACAATCTTTCCATTTGCGTTGGAATTACTCAATTTTATGTCAAAGCTTTAAGCGATTCATGGGTTTTTTTCATTGCCTATCACCTTTTAATAAATGACCTTCTTTAATTTTGAAAAGATAAGCCTATAAGCACTTCATCAAACTTCAAAGTTCCTCTCTTTTGACATATAAATTTCTCTCATACATTATTTTTATTATGGTATAGAAAACCATGGTGCAAAAAAGTATATTGTGTCATTTTAAAACAACTACACAATAAGCTCTTTGTGGCAATAGCTCAAAATTCAAATTGCAATAACCTTTGGAAAGAGCTAAAACCACTAATTATTAAAAGTTAGGTACTATGATCTTACAATCAATGGAAATTTTCATTCTAAAATTTTAAAGGATACACTTTGACAAATTGACTAAAAGATCCTATGGTTAGATTTGTTAAAGAATGGAAAATCACAAAGGTTTTATTCTTGCTTTGAGAAATGATATTCTAAAACCTCAAAACACCACAAAACTTTAGGGACTAAATCCCAACCTACAAATGTTTTCCAAGGGGGGTTTTCTTTTGCATTTTTTCCCTCATCCACTTGGGGATAAATCTAATGATTTGGCCCCTATTTTGTAATTGGTTAAAATTTCTATATTTTTTTGACTTCTCTCACAAATTTTAGGTCTTTGATTTGACACATGAATTCAAAATTTCAAAACCTTATCTTTAGTAAGATAAAAACACCTAAATTTCTTCAAATAAGGTTTTGAGCATCATTCTTGTCATTGAACTATTTGAGACTAAGCTTTTGTTGGGTTATGTTGACAAATGAAACAAGGTTCTAGCTAGAGTCTCTTCTTATGCATTTTTGGACTCCGTATGAATAAATAATGAATTTTCAAATTTATGTAAAAATGAATGTACCGAAATTTGTCCCTAGGCTCTCATGTATGAACAATGTACATTTTAACCAAGAATCTAGCTGGGACAGTTTTGCAAACAGGTCACAATTCCGTGCCATTTACCTTAAAAAAAGAAAAAGTTTCATCGTTTTCCTTGAAAGGATGCAGACGATCAGAGAGTCAGTCGGTGGTGACTGGTGACAAGTGGTGCACTGGTTCCCAATCGTTCGCTTAATTTCTGGAACGATGCCTTAAGTTAATATTTTTCGAGTCAATCCGCATTTTTTTTAGCTCAATCATGCATCAATGCCGACTAAAAAGTGTCTGTAACAAATCTGCAGTCCTACCAGTATATGACCATCGTTGCCAGAGCCTGGTCTTCAGTCTTCTTGCAGCCTTCAATCTAGATCGAGCGGTGCTGGTCTTGAAATCGGTCTCTCCGTCAGGTGAGTCATCTCTGAACATAAACTCTGTTACAATCATCTTTCAAAATGAATTGTCTATGTGTGTGTGTGTGGTTCCATTCGGTCTGTATGTGATGAGATCGTGGTGTTTGAGAAGATTCGTTGATGGAAATTTGAGACTAGATCGAGGGTGCTTTTGTTCATGACTGCAGCCACTCTGCCGAACCTTTCAGAATTCGTCGATGCGCAGTTGTTTTAATTTAGATCTCCAGAATTGAGTCTCAAAATGTAATTTGGTCCCTTGTCGAAATTTCCAGGAGTGTTGCCCAAATCTACATTATTCTTGGATCGCGTAAGTCTTGAAATTCCAGGTAACAACTTTATACTTCGAGGTGTAAGGGTTAAGCATTCTAGTGCACGAGACTTTCCCCTCGATTAGAGGACTCCTTGAAAATTCTCAGGAGTAATAGTACCCGATCGTAAGTAGAGTTTGAGAATTGCTGCTGTTGTAGAGTAGAAAGCTCGCACTCTGACACCCCTTACCACGATGTTCAACTTCTGGTCGAAAGTTGAAGCTTGACGGGGTCCAGCGCATGCTTAATTTGATCTCCAATTCTTGAGAATGGATTGAACTTTTAAGCTCTCAAAGATGTTCCAGGAGATGGTCTTAGAAAACGCAGTCCGGTTGTCCGGTTTAATTCACATCTGTTCATGCAATTCAACGCACTGTTAAGAGGAAGGGCCATTTGTACACAATAATTTTTGCTAAGGTCTTTTCACACTACTTGCCTTGATTCTCCCAACTGCAATTTGCAATTTTTTGCAGTATACCTCCACCGTACCATGTTTACTGAGCTTCTGCAAACGGTTTTCATCATGCCGTAGCTTTCAACATACGATAACGAGAGTGGGTGGTAATATGCGTGCAGATTCCAGATATTGTTTTTGAGAACATCCGAGATGCAGATATTCGCGAAGTCCCAGACCGGCAAAACCATCACGCTCGATGTGGAAAGCACCGACACCATTCAGCATGTGAAAACCAAGATTCAGGCCCGAGAAGGGATCCCCCCGAACCACCAGAGACTCATCAGTCGGGGTTTGCAGATGGACGACAGACGCACTCTCGGCGACTACGGTGTCGAGAAAGAAGACACCCTGCACGTGCTGCTTCGGCTGCGCGGTGGAAATGGAGCATATCCAACACCCTTCGTGGATTTGGAGAACGCTAGCTCCTTGAAGATAGCCCCTTTCAGCGACACCGCCAAGCCATGGCACACGGTGTGGAAAGGCTTGAACGTGGAAGGCCTCTGCACCAACGGCTCTTGCGAGGCGTTCGGTCAGCAGGTCGTTTGCGGCAAAGGTCACGTCATTTTCAACGTTACAGAGCGGAAAGACAACCACTGCCCCGCTTGCGGCAAAACCGTGAAGGCCAACACTTGCTCCTTCAGCGATTGCGTGTGGATGTACCAAGGACGTAAAGCCGCACCTAAGGCAACCACCGTCCCAGCGCGCCTGACCTCTTTAGGTGCGAGAATCATCAACCACTTCACGCGCTGTCTGAAGCCTAAAGAAGCCCCAGAGCCCGAAAGCCCAGAACCGGTCAAGGACATGGCCCCTCTCGCGGCAGCTAAGCGGGAGATCGTGAGTCCATGGTACACAGCACAGAACCGGTACGAATACTTCGACACCAACAACAACATCGTGGAATGGGAATCGCTGGTCATCATCGCGAAGCCGCGTCCGACCTCGGAACTTCACGACAAGCGCCACCGGCATCCCGTTGCAAGCGATGAGGCCTCCGATGCTGAGGACACATCATCGGGATGTGTGATATCGGTGGATTCTTCTTGCCCGATCTGTTTCGTTGGACTGAAACAAAGGACGAAACAGACAACCGCGTGCGGACATACGTTTCATGCAGATTGCGTGAGTCTCTGGAAGAGAAGCGGCGGCTTTTCCTGTCCGATGTGCAGATTGCCTCTAGAGGAATGCCCGAGAACGCCCGAGACCGCCTCACTAGCTGGGTCGAAACCTTAACTCTGCGGCGCCCCTGCGGAGCCGCTGCGTCGGGCTCTGGTCACTGAAAGTCCCAATAACTCCAAGGGTGAGTGAGAAATAAGTCCGGGACCAATGTAGATGAGAGTTTGTTGAGGGTCCCTTGTTAACCCTTAAGGGTATGAGAATTTCAATTTGGGTTGCAACATGGTGTTTTTTTGTGTCACTTATTTGGCATATAAGGTGTATGAATGGTATATACACTAGTTATAAAAATTTGTATCAATGTTGGTGTGAATCCAGTGACACATGGCACTTCCAATTTAGATCATTATTGTACCTCCTACATGTCTTAAATGTTGCAAAATGATCATTTATTCTACATGTATACCACATTTAACTACTTCTGAACTTTACAAATCAATAATTCAGAATTAATAATGTTCATTAGGAGAAAAAAATGATCATTAAGAGATAATGCAAAACATAGAGAGATCACTACAAAACATCTAAAGAGATCATCAAGAGATCAAGAAATCTACTAATGTTACGGTCATGAGATCTCCCAATGTTTTGTCCAAAATTCATTGAATGGTTCAAAAGTAGTAAGTTAAATGTGGCATATGTACATTATTTGTTGTATTCAAATATGATAAGTTTTAGATATAAAAATGACCTTCAAATGAAAAAAATTAGTTGTTGAATCTCCAATCTAACAATGTATGTTTTTCCATACTTTAGTACATACTTCATATTTTAAGAGCAAAATACCAGACTGTATATATAGTCCCCGCTACACCTAAAGGGGTAAAAACTAGTGTTTTTTGGGTAAGGGATATTCATCTTAGATTGTGGTTCATTTAAGATATCTAATTAGTGTCTACCATCTCCTATTATAACTCTAATTTGGAGGTGTTAGTAAGACCTTCTAAAAGAGACTTGTAGAACTCTAATCAAAATCTAGAAGACATAGAGAGGGATAGCACCAAAACAAATTTCTTCTCTTAGATGGTAGACTCTATGTCATGTGAAGTTTGGATTATTACATTGGTAGATTAGAGTATATGAAGCACATGTTTTTATGGCATTTATAAATGTTTATTTGGTTCTTGTAAATATTTGTTGTATATATGAATCTACTTTAATATATTTAAGTGTGTCCACTAGAAGAAAAACGTATTGGCCTAACCAACTGCAATACAATTGTATGTCTTCTACAACTATCCTACAACTGTAGTCCTCTATATTTGCACTAGATTTGATGTGAACAAAGTTATACGTTATTGTAGTTGCAAAGTAGGTGCAAAATAATTGCAAGGTGAAGTTTAGGATTAGAGGGATGTATTAGAAGAATGGATGTGAGGTATTCTACATCCAATATTCCTTACAATTGTTGATGTGGACAATTTTCTGTTTTGTAGAGTCTAGTGAGTCAAACTATAGTTGCACAGAATCTAAATTCAACTAGAATTCAACTCGAAAGCAACTAAAATGCAACTAGAAAGCAACTAGACTACAACTAGAATTCAATTAGAAAACAATTACAATTGTCCCATATCAATTGTCAAGAGTACCATTAAATTGGACATATAACAATCATAAGTTATAGCATTCTTATGTAATGAATTCTAATTATGGAATTCTAATACTTCTACATTTTGTAGACTTCTATAATTTATAGATTTCTACAATTTGTAGATTTTTGTAGTTTATAGAAATCACCAAATTTTTAAAGTCTAAGAAAGTTTAGAACTTGTGAAATTGTAAAGTTTTGTAAATTGGTGAAATCTATATAATATCAATATTTGGATTTGATAATTTAAAAAAGAAGCTAGATCTGAAATTTTGATATCTACAAATCATTAAGATTAAAACTTCAAAATCTACAAATTTGCAAATCATAGACAAGTTGTAAATGAGTTGCAAACAAGTTGCACTTAAGCAAGTTCCACATTAGAAGAATTCATTGATGAACTTCCACATAGAATATCGAATGAGATCAAACTTGCAACTATTTTGCAACTAGTACAACTTGTTCACTACAATTGCAATCTCTAAATTATCAACTAGTTGCAAATGCCCCTTGCAACTACAAAACCAATTGCAAATTGTAGTCGTTAAACCCCCATTTTCTTCTAGTGGTTTGTTTGTATATATGTATGAACTCCATTATTGTATATAATGGCTTTAAAGGCTTGTTTTCATAAAAATAAACTTCCAACTTTTAATGAAAGTCTTTTATTCTAGGAAAAATGTGAGGGAAAGTGAAATGTTGAGCACACTTTCATCACAAAAAAAGGCAAGTTGTTCCTTTATATTCTAACAAAATCATAGACCCTCTCAATCACCGAAACTAGTAAGTAAAGAAAAAAAATATCACAAACATTATGCAAATTGGTATAAATGTAAAATTAGAAGCATCGCATTAATTAGACACAAAAATAAAAGTGAATTTTACAAAAATGTATATAATCTTTTAATCCATGAATAGAATATACACCATTTGCAATCATGGTTGTTAGAGATGCATTGGATTGGACTTATATTGCATGTTGGATTTTGAAACAATGCTCACAAGTAGAGGCTTGGTCTACTTTGGTAACCTTGACCCATATTGTCTCCATTGTTGGAAACATTGTCTAATATGCAAATAATAGAAAAAATACAAGGTTAATTCCAATTCAAGCATCATATTTTTAGTCTCAAATTAAACTCTATTATAACAACAATCATGTGGAAATAGCTTATTATAACAACAATCATGTGGAATTCTAGGCAATATTGCAAATTTGTTCTTTCAAAATCTTAGAGCACCTTTTTTGAAAATGTATCAATTTCTTTGAGGCTTGGATTAGGTTCTTTCACAAATATGATCCATTTCAAATGTATAATATATTGTTAAATATTTCATCATAATAAAGGTGTTTCATACATGTCAAATGAATGGATTTATGTCTTTGTTGTGTTCGTCCAAACTGGTTGCATTCATTCTAAAGTGATGTGTTCATCTAAGCATGATGTGTTTGTCTATTTTGGACATATATAAATAATAATTTATAACAACAATAGTACAATACAATCATCCACAAAAAGTCAGTTCATCATTCATCTCTCTCAAATCAAATATTCCATTGACGAATCAATTCATTTTTAAAAATATGACATAGAACATTTCAAAATTCATAAAAAACTAGCCTTCAAAAGTACTAGAACACTTTTGACTTTGCAAACCTTGGTAGGTATGCCTTTCTATTGAAATTTTGCTATTTATTCAAACATTCCTACATTGAGCACTAGCTATATAGGAAGTGTAAAATAAAATAATTACCTTCTACCCATAATGCACATTTTAGCATCTTTTTGTAATATTGTTTACATTATACCACAAATGTAGCCAGAAAACGATGGTCCCACTTTGTTATCTCATACTTTTTATATGTTAATGGCAATACATCGATAAGGGTAGTACTCTCCTTTGCCATAGTCAAGCAATTCATATTCTATGCAAAAAAACACATTGAATATAGACCTATTGATGCTTGGATTTGCAAGATGCTTCCAACATTGGTTTTACTTTATGCAATTGTATCATTCTCATATTCAGAATGGAAGATAATTCACAATACTTGCTTTTGGATATAGAATCCATTGTCTTTCTAGGGATGATGACAGTTGTCACCAAAGTTTTTGATGCATAAGAAAACTCTCATTTGTTGTGTAAGACCAATCTAATTGTTGAGATTACAATAGGAGTGTCCTTTTTGTGTAAAGATAGGTACATTATGAACATGCAACTATCTCAAAGTTTGCCATGCTTTAGAAAGACACATCCTAAAATAGTTGAAATATTGGTGGATAAAGGCACTTTCTTAGATCACACTTCATAATCAACTTTATAGTTTTGAGTGCAATTTGAGCAAGCAATCCATCTGCCAATAGATACAAATTTTCAATAGCTTGAGTTCCAAACAATAAGTTGTCCTTAGGCTCTAACTCTGAGGTAAAAGCCTTTAAAACTATATAGTCTTCATTTGGGGCTTGCTACAATAAAACAATAGTTGTCATTGTCACCATTGATGGTGCTCATTAAAAAAGGCTTTGCTTTTGAAAAATCCTTGATTTTTTACTACATCTAAATTTATCCCAAGATATGAGGGGATGCAATAGTATAAGTGGTAGGATGTATGACTTCCAAAAAAAAGTGAATCTGTCATTTGTTGCATAAAATGACATAAAGTACAAGGTGTATAAAACTTCATATATGAATGTGTATGGCTTCATATATAACATGTATAAATATTATATATCAATATATGTATAATATATATTTTGCATAAGTTAAAAGTATACATACTTGTAAATTCTATATAGATGTTATATATCAATGTATGTATATTACATATAAGTCAAATATATCCATACTCCTATTTAGTATATATAAATATTGTATGATTTGTATGCATATCATATAAGTCATGGGCAAAACCATAAATCCTTAAAAAACAACTCTCGAAAAGAAAGTCAACCTTCAAATGAGTGCCAAATTTGCATAAAAACTCCAAATCAAATAAGTCTTATCTTTTTGGAAAGATAACAAAATATTGTATAATCTACTTTAAATTCAAAGCCAAAGAATATACTTTTCATATTAATAATGTGCTAAATTGACACTCTCAATTTTAGTAGTAGCTAAACATCCCTTTACTTTGAAGTACATTTTGGTCTCATAAAAGCTCCAAATTTATATTGTGTCATATCTTTTGGAAATTCAATTTCACCATTTATATCCTTCCAAATTTTTAGCTTTAAAAACTAAAAAAACATTTTCTACACTTTGTCAAAGTTGGAACTTTTTGAAAGACCTAGATTTGATGGCAACTCTACACCCAATGGTGCTATTTTGTAAGCATGTGAGCGTGAGTTTGTGAGTAGTGAGTAGGGATTATATGAGCATTGGGCTCACAAATTTGAAAAAGCTCTAAAAAAACAGCAGTATTTCTAAAATACATTCCATTTTTAAATTTTGGTCAAATTTTACTATTTTCAATAAATTTTTGTACCTACTATTGTGGACCTATTACCGTGAACCTATTACCATGGTTATGTAGAATTCAAATGAAAATGATAATTTTTAATGTTGTATCTAGAACATTAGAAGTATACTTTATGAAAATGATGAACTCAATTGATGTGAAAGATGAATGGAGATGGAAATAAGTTTGCATAGAATATTGGTTGATCACTATTATAAAGTAACTTGGGTCTTCTTGGAGCTAATAAGAGGCTACCAATCATTTTCTTTGGATGCACTATTGTTGAACTTGCTTAGATTTTAGAAAAGAATTGTTGATTAAAATTATTTTTATATATAATGATCTTTGTCATAGTGAATTTTATTTTGGTTGATCATTGTCTTTTAGCATCATGGATCTTCTTAGGGTCAATAGAAAGGTACCAACATTTCTTTTTTGATTAGTAAGTCGGTGGACTTGTTTAGATTTTAGAATAAAAAATTTGTTCTTCGGAATTCTTTATTTATGAAAAGAGCTTAGCCACATTCAATTTCATTTTTGTTGATCACTATCTTGTAATTGTGTGGGTCCTCTTGAGGCAAATAGGGGACACCTATACTTCTATCTTGATGTGTTGGTAATTGAACTTGTTAAGATTTTGAAAGAAAATACTTGGTTGATGTGGATTATTTTTGTAAAAAATGAGCTTAATTACACCAAAGTGTTGATTAGTTGATCATTGTCTTTTTGTGGGCCCTTTTGGGAGTCCAATTCTTCCATCTTTGATTAGATGGTCATTTGGTTAATCACTTTTTGTTGCTTGGGACCTCTTGGTGCCGAAAGGAGGATAAAGCACTTGCCATCTTAATGTGCTCCTTATTGAACTTTGCTAGATTTTAACAAGAAAAAAATTTGGTGATTAATTAGGATCTATTTGAAATCAATTGAGAATATTCCATTTAGATTTAGATTTTTATAATCATTCCCCTTTTGTTTTTGGATACCTCTTAGCGTTGAGAGGAGTCTCTCTCGCTATGGGGAAAAAAAAGTTTTTTTTTTTTTTCATAGCTAGTAGGACTCTTCTCGGCGCCAAAAGGTACCAATCAACAAGAGGGGAGTGATTATAAAAATCTAAATCTAAAAGGAACATTCTCAATCGATTTCAAACAAATCCTAATTAATCACCAAATTTTTTTCTTAAAATCTAACAAAGTCCAATAAGTAGCACATCAAGGTTGACTAAGGGACCATGGTAATAGATTCACAATAATAGGTCCATCAAAATAGGTATTGAAGTTTACCAAAAATAATAAATTTTGACCACAATTTTTAGATGGAATCTCTAAAAAATTATACGCTCACAAGTTCACGCTCACATGCTCACAGAATAGTAACCCTGACTCTACACCCTTTTACTTCCAAATACTTAATTTTCTTGTCTAAGTTCCAAACTAAGAATTCTATAATTTTATAAAAATATAATTACCTTTCACACAACTTGTTTAGGTTTTAAAATCAAAACTATTATAACTAAACTTCTACAAACCCCGCAAAATTTTTTTCTTCAGATCTAGTTGGCAATTGGTCCTTCATCATTCCATCATGCACAACTTTCACACTTCAATTCCATATGAAGTGAAGACTTCATACATTTTTAAAATTAAAATAGAAAGTAAAACTTGTTCACAAAATTTAATTTAATTTCAAAATATACACAAATTGCTCACTTTTCTCAAACACACAACAATTAAAAACACCATGAGGGAAGGAAGAAGCTAGAAGAGCCTTCCTTTATCCAACCTCAAAATAAAAACATCAACTTACATTTTGCCAGCCACATAGGCACTTCAAAGCTTATTGGCTAACATTTTATCCCCCTATAACCTATCCATGTCTTTTTTTTTTTTATCACAAAACTTCAAAAAACAACAAAGAAGGTAAAATACACTTTACTATTTTTTTAACACTCAATCAAACTCAAAGAATGAAAATGAAAACTATTTTAAAGAAAAAGTTTCAAGAAAATAGTAGCCAACATTCATCAAACAAAAACAATCACCAAGTCATTTTATATGGTTGGTTGGATAAGTCCTTTTCATCTTGGCTAGTCTACATTTCAATTCCGTTAGAGTCGTTCAGCGAAATGAGTGCCTTGTAGCTTGGCATTTGCCAACAAGAGTGTGCTAGAAAGCTTTACAACCAACTTGCTAACTATCTCCCTTTAGTTGTAACAAGGTGCAATACACCCAAGATAGGATAATAAGTTAGTCAAAATAGCGGTTCTCATCATGACACTTCTCCATTTTCTTATTCATTTCCTTTGAGTGTTTTTTCATTTATTTATTTCATTTTTCTTATTCAAAATCAAATCAAACCAAATCAAACCAAATAGATATATGTATATAATGGACCAATTTGCATTGGAACAATGGGTTTGCCAATACTAAATTGCACTAGGGAAGCTCTTTATTAGATTGATTATTTACATATAACCACTAATACATAAATCACATAAAAAATGGAAAGACTACACATGAGCAATTACCTAGCCTATATATATTGATTGATTGACAAAATGCTGGATGGGTTCATTTTGCATTAAAATGTAAGTATAACATACCATCTTCTACTCAATTTAGGAGGCTTTTGCCTTCGTGGCTACTACTAGGATAGATGCTTTGTAGGGTATAATTTCCATTTTGTTTCACTACAAGAAATGGTTGTCCTATGCGACTTTGTCAAATGACTGCAAATCAATCATGTTGCAGTCGTACAACTTGAAAATGACTTTAGGCCCCCATTGTCATTTTGGACAAGTCATTTACTGAAATGACTCTAAGTTGATTATCACTATCTAAGGTTGTCTTGGATGGAAAAGTAGACAATAACAGTAAAGGAGAAAGATGGATAAAGAAAAGAGTATAAAAAAGATGTTTTGAGAACTGCAATGTAGAAAGTGCAATTTTTTCCTTAATGACGTGGACCACGTGTTCAATCATTTTGAAGTCATTTTCTAGTTGTAGGTGACCCCTTGTGAATTTGACGTGGACTTCCACATAGGAAGTCATTTTGTAGTCATTTTCCAATTGTAGGTGATCCCTTGTGAATTTGATGTGGACTTCTATGTAGGCAATCATTTACCAATCATTTCAAAGTTACAATGGACCCATTACAAATTTGACATGGACATCAGAAGTCATTTTGTAGTCATTTAGAAGTTGTAGTGGAGTCTCTGTATTGTTGTAATGGACAGACAAGTGGCAAGTCATTCTAAAGTGATATGGATTTAGGGTTTTGGATTAGAGTTTTCAAGTTGCAATGATATGTGCAAAAAGGAGTGTACTGACAATTAAATGGGAAATAGTCATTCTATAATCACATACAAATAAATTTAAAGTATTGCAATAATACATCATACACAGTACATCATATGCCATACATCATAGACAATATAGAATATACAATACACAATATTCAACAAATGTATTGCATGGCTTCCAAAGCCACTTAGTTTGTGAGTATGAAGAGTTTAAATGACAAATTTTTTATACAAGTGGGGTGATAAGAGGCAAGATGAACCGTGTGGGACATGTCAAATACAAAAATTGTGTTATAAGTAATATTTTAGACCTCATTTAGGAATAGTAGATTAATTATTTTCAAAAAAATTTGAACTAATAAAAGTTGTATAATTAATCTCACTTTCATTTCTAAAAAATTGTTTTAGATTTCGAGCCTCAAATAAAAAATTGTAGACAAATTTGAAAAGAAAATTTGAAAGAAAATTTTTTAACATCTTTTTTTATTCTAATAGTGTAGAAGATGTAATGTAGTCATTTCCATGTTGTTACCCAACTACAATACTATAAAACAACTTCCACTTAACTAGGTCTAGTCATGTGGAAGTCATAACTGGCCTTTAGTAAATTAGTATCATAGAAGGTCACTATTAGGAATATTCTAGTTTTTTTGCAATGTGGTTCTCAAGGGTAGGCTTAACAAAGTAATTGCATGTGTACATCAGAAGTCAAGGTCCAAAGAATGTTCAAATCCATCCACTCTAGAGCCCATACGGTTGACTATTCCCCAAACATTGCTAATCTTGATGGAGTTGATAAATGTAGTGGGTATAATTGAATTGTTTGTAGAAAAAAAACTTGTAATTTTTTTGTTAGTGCAAAAAATTTAGTACCAAGGTTGAAGCCGCAAGATACACAAGAAAACCCTATGTATACAAAGGATGATGATGGCTTCTTTGTAGTGAATTTCCGCCACAAACTGCCTTGCATGGCAAAGTTGTTCATTTTCCCTAGTTAAGCCACAGAAGTGTTCTTTTCCAATGCTATTGACCAGAGTTGACAGGACGGTTGAACGTTCGGGATGTCCAGATGCGAACGCTGTGTCCGCAGCGTCCGCTGACATTCGCGGTCCCGGCGGACGCAACGTCTGCCAGGACCACCCCATCCGCTTGTCCGCCCCGTCCGCCCCGTCCGCCCTGTTTGCCCCGATACCCATCCGCCCTGGTACGGCCGTCCGATCGACACGCGGACTGATGTGGTCCGCATGATCTGGGCGTCCGCCTTGGACCGTCCGCCCCGCCCGTCCGCCTTCCGACGACAGGAGGACGCTGCATCCGTTGGCGTCCGGGTTACGGACGCTATTTTGGGGTGGACGTACTGATTTGTCAACCCTGCTATTGACAGAGTTAAATGGAAAGTGCTATTGCACAAAGAAGCCAAGGCCAAGTGGGAAGTACTCAACTACAAGGATGCCTTCATTACTACTATTGTGGAGACTAAGTTTGCCAAATCTTGCTTTAGGAGCCAATCTAGTCAACACCATTGAGTTATCAATGGAAGATAACTTACTAGCACATGAAAATTACTAGGAACATCGAAGGTAATCTCAGGAGATTGAAGTCATAGATAGTAATTGTTGTCTTCAACGAAGTCACTATAGAAGGTTATTGTCTTCAGTGCCAGTAGTCATTTCGAAGTTGTTCTTTAGTTTCAAAAAAAATTGCACTTAGTTGTTTTGAAGTGATGTCCACAATGTGACTTGTATATGTCTTTGACATCTATCATGTCAGCATTTTCTACATGGGTTCTGTATTGGCATTAAGAATGACTAAAATTCACAATTTCTTTTAGCAAGTCTGCTAAAGTCATTTGATAGTACTTGTTGTTTCAACATTTGCAAACATTGATATGGAGTGATCAAGCACTTAATAATGTGATCTTCACAATGATTGTAGTCAAGCTACTTCTACTCACTCAAGCAACAAAAATACATAATTTGACCCTTCACTATGTTGTCTCTCTAATTTTATTAATCTTCTAGTGGAATGAAAATTTTAACCATGAAAATTTGAAAATTTCAGTCCGTAATAGTCATTAACCCGCTCTAAATCCCAGAAAATGAAAGGATTCTCTCCCTTTTAGGTTTGTTTCCTCTAGTTAACTCTCAACACTCCATAGTTGCATGGAAGTTGCACTGCCGCAAAAACGGCAATTAAACCACAATCATATTTCCTCAATGGTATAGTGAGACGCTATCTTCTTTATCTTTTAGAAATGTTAAAAGAAGACATAGTAGAAGTGATTGACGTAGTCATTCCTAAGTCACCTAAAGTGGTGAAATCTGACACAACACTACTTCTGCGCGACCGCACCGCCCATGTTAGAAGCCCTACTCCACCATGTTATGTCATCTATGACATAGTGAACGAAACATTGTAGATGAAATTTGTTGGTCTAATTTTGGTCATCCTACAGTCAAGGTCACAACTACAAAATGACTATGACATTGTGGACTTATGCACAATAGTGCAATTAGGGAGGTCCAATCATTCTGTAGTTGCAAAAACTGTGAAGTCACATTTCTACAATCACATAGGATAGTGATTTTTTATAGTGTTTTAAAACTCCAATACATGCAAATTGGTGTTATGAAATTCCATATACATCATTAACATTCATCATCTTTCCATCCCTACCCTCTATTGAAACACTATTTGGCTATTGCTATTTGGTTGATCATCTTCATATACAATGCAATTGATTGTTCTATATAGTGCCACATAATTAATAAGTGTCATTATATGTGCTTGGATTGTAACAGACATATAACAATGCCAACTAACTTCTTTTATACAAACTAAATAGACATTGATTCATAAAAAATAAAAAATCGAATTAAACTTTTATTCCATTCAAAAAATTCATGCATACAAAATTTACCTTAAAGAATCAATATTATTCACAGTGTATCATTGTAAGTAATGGATTTCAGTTCTAAAAGAAAATAAAAGGAACGAACATAATAAAATTCCTCTTTGTTTGGGACATGTACTCACTTGCATCTAAAATTCAACGTTTGAGAGTTTGAGTGCACGGCAAATGGTCTACACTCTATTGTTGCATCCATGACACTTACAAATTTCCAATTCTTATTCACTCCCCTGCTGAAATATAGTTTGTAATGCAATATTGTTGTAGTCATTTATAGATCTTCCTTATTGAACATCAAAACCTAGGTCACTTTTCAAAAGAATAATAGTCATTTTTTAACGGTATTTATTTCAATCTTAATTAAATTGTAATATAACTATTTTCAAGCATTCCTTGACTTTCACCTTTTTGATGAGTACCTTTACTCCCTTCTCTTCCAAAACTTGGTCTTATTCATGGTATTAGAATGTAGAGTTGATTAGTTCTTCCTATGCTAATTCTTCATTTGGAATTTTGTCATAGCCTTCACTTCCATTGCTATTGTTGAGACTTGTATCTTCAAAGTGATCATTTTTTTGTCATTTTGTTTAATTTAGCTATAGTATTGACTATAGGAGCCCACATTGGGAGATGCCATTTTATTTTTTGTTGATCCCTTGAATATTTACAAGAGTCTTCCAAGAATACATAAATCTCAACAATAGAATTTTCTACTTTATACATACTTTAAAGTACAATAAGGTTCCACTCAAGGCAAATGTTCCATTTTTTTAATCCATTTTTTTCCTAAACTATTAGATTTTAAATGATTGTTTGTCTTCCATTGACAATTACAGTCTACTCCATTCACTATCAACTTATTTGACAATGCAATAATGTTTAATGCTAATGCAGTGTGTTAACCACCTAATTTGAGCATTACATTGGTAGATAACAAACATTTTGTTCCTTACTCACATTGCCTTTGTTACCAATTCTACCCTAAGTTAAATTCAATGCAATTCAATTTGATTCAAAGTTGGATGATTTTGATGCACAATTGAGATTTTTGTGTTTGAAGTGAAGTTATCCAAAATAGATGAAACTCTAGTAGCCTGTAGTGGGTAAAATGATTGTCATGAATTATTCTATATACCATTCTACTTTACTATGAATATTCCATTCTTCTAAAAAGGACATTGGTTTTTTGATTGAAAAATTGAAAAATTGCATTATTTTGACAAACTATTAAGAGAAGTAAATTAATTGATTTCTTCAAAAACACATTCTATTTGTTGATGAGTTTTCTTGTCAACTATGAATTAAAACAGCTAAAGTAAATAATTATTCAATTATGTACTACCAATAGATGATTTGCATCTATACTCTAGATTTGAATCTTTAGACATGACAACATGCTAGAGTAGTAATACTAGTTTGCATAATTTTGGGACCATGTTTTTGTTGGTTAGAAAGGCTTCTTGCATATATAGCCAACTCTATCTTTGGATGGAATCCATAGAATTGATTCTTTAGTGTGAATGAGTCTTATAATGTTATGGACATAATACTTTTATCTCTCTAATTCCTAAAAGATAAAGACCCTATCCTTTGGCTTTTTTAAAATTTGGAAATGGTATGTTGACTTATTATTTTGAATTTATTACATCAAATTTGTAGGATAATTCTTAATCATTACAATATAGTAGTATACAACTTCATTTCATATAATTTTAAAAGGCATTTTTAAAGATGAATATGTAAAAAAAATTGAATTTTTTTCTCCTTGAGTTACTAAGCATTTTTTCAATTGTTTGCTAACAAAAATGTTCAATTTTGTTGAACACATATGCTTTTAAAGTGGGGATTTTGTGATTGGTTTATTTTGCATTGCTTGGATATTTTAGCAAAATCCAAATCTCTCATTTCATTTACATTAGAGGAGATTTACCTAGTTTGGAGGGCTGTGAGTTCCCCATGGTTCTCAGCTCGTCAGAACTCACGATAGTTGCTATCCAATGTGGCACAACGACTACCACGTCATTCAAAAAGAAAAATTTAACTTTTGTTTTCATTTTAAGAATTTTCAATCATTTTTTTAATCAAAAAAAATTCTTACAGCTTGATGTTCTTTAACATGGGGGGAGGAGGGCCGTTTTAGGCCTGTCCCCCCAACACACACACACACACAAAAAAAACTCTTCTAATGCATGAATCCTAATTTTCCAAATTTTCCAAAATAAGCTTCATCGTTTTCAAGGAAAAGAAGCCACCCATACGACCAGAACTCGTTGATGCTCACCCAATCGTTCCCTTCATTTCAGGGAAGATGCCTTACGTTACTACAGGTTCTAGTTTTCCGCCCATTCAGCATCATTTCCAGCTCAATCATGCTTGCCGACTACCTAACCACCGACGAACTCGTCGTCTGCAACACTGAATCTGCAGTGCTGCCAATGAAATGGACTCCGTACCTCTTTGTTAGATTGAGGAGTTGAGCCACATCTCTTCTTGCTGCGGCTTCAGTCAAAAGAGGTGCTGTTCGAATCGTTCTCTCGGTCAGGTGCGTCATCTCTGAACAGGAACTCTACTACAATTCTTACAATATCAATTGACTGAGTGTGTGTGTGTGTCTCTGTTTCGGTCTGTATGTGCTGATCCTGGTGGTTTGTATGAATTGTTGATATGATTTGAGATTAGAGGTTTTCATCGTTCATCATTTCAGACAACTCTGAAGTTTCTTTCTGAATTCGTCGATGCGCAGAATTGAGTTGTAAAGTGTATATTAGGTCCCTTGCAGAATTACCAGTTGTGTTGCCCAAATCCGCTGTAACCGATTCTTGGATTGTAAGTCTTGAAAATCCCGTGTAGCAACTTTATAATTGGAGGTGTCAGGGTTCAAGCTTTCCAGTGCGAGGCTTCCCATTTCAGCCCCTCGGTTCGAGGACTCCTCAAAATTCCTCTTCGAAATACTACCGGAAGAGCAGTTTGAGACTTGCTTGCTGTTGTGTGTAGACAGCCCTGACTGCGATGTTCGACTTCTGGTCGGAATTTGGAGCATGAAGGTGAAGAACCTGCCTAGCGCAT
Organism: Pseudoscleropodium purum; assembly: GCA_963969395.1. Taxonomy (NCBI): domain Eukaryota; kingdom Viridiplantae; phylum Streptophyta; class Bryopsida; order Hypnales; family Brachytheciaceae; genus Pseudoscleropodium; species Pseudoscleropodium purum. The sequence goes on from OZ017795.1 coordinate 34,418,076, forward strand.
GCTGGATTTGATCTCCAACTTTTGAGTAGAGATTGAACTGCCAAGCTCTCTTTAATTTGGTGTTCTTAGAAGCAGCAGCGCGTTTCTTTGGTTCAATTCATGTGGATCTGTTCATGCCATGCATTCAGCACAAGAGAAGGCACCACTTGTTTTACTTTTTGCAAAGGATAACATTTACTTATTTGCCATGATTCTCCAACAATGATTTGCAGTAAGGGTAGTCACACCTTCTCCATTCCGGGTTCAATTAACGGAGGAGTTACACATGGCACTTTCCCGTTGGGCGCCCGCATCTTGCGGAGCTCCCATTCCCCGTTAATATCCCGGTCGCATTCTTCTCCTCCGACCTTGAAGAAATCGGCGTCCGGAAGATTCAACGAATAAACTTTGATCTTGCGATGAACATTTTCACCCGTGCTTTGCACATTTCATCCTCATTTCACTGTCGTCGTGGCTCCTCAAGTGGATAACATGCGTGCAGATTCCAGATATTGATTCTGAGAACATCCGAGATGCAGATATTCGCGAAGTCCCAGACCGGCAAAACCATCACGCTCGATGTGGAAAGCACCGACACCATTGGGCATGTGAAAACCAAGATTCAGGCCCGAGAGGGAATCCCCTCGAACCACCAGAGACTCATCAGCCGGGGTTTGCAGATGGACGACAGACGCACTCTCGGTGACTACGGTGTCGAGAAAGAAGACACCCTGCACGTGCTGCTTCGGCTGCGCGGTGGAAATGGAGCACACCCAACGCTCTTCGCGGATTTGGAGAACGCAAGCTCCTTGAAGACGAGACCTTTCTGCGCCCCCCCCCCCCCCCCAAGCCGTGGCGCACGGTGTGGAAAGGCTTGAACGTGGAAGGCATCTGCACCAACGGCTCTTGCAAGGCGTTCGGTCAGCAGGTCGTTTGCGGCAAAGGCTACGTCATTTTCAACGTCACAGGGCAGGAAGACAACCACTGCCCTGCTTACGACCAAACTGTGAAGGCCATCACTTGCTCCTTCACCGATTGCGAGTGGATGTACGAAGGCCGCAAAGTCGCATTTAAGGACAGAACCAAGGCCACACTCGAGCTTGTCGCAGCCAAGCTCGCCTCCATGCTCGCACCGAAGGCAACTATCGTCCCAGAGCACCCAACCGCTTCCGTGCTCGCACCCAGGGGAACTTTCGTCCCAGAGCGCCCAACCTCTTTCCGTGTGAGAATCGCCAACCTCTTCAGGCGCTGTTTCAAGCCTACAGAAGCCCAAGAGCCCGAAATCCCAGATCCCGAAATCCCGGAGCCCGAAAGCCCAGAGCCCGAAGCCCCAGAACCTGTCAAAGACAAGGCCCCTCTCGCGGCAGCTAAGCCGGAGATTGTGAGTCCATGGTACACAGCACAGAAACGGTACAAATACTTCAAAACCACCGTCAATAACGTAGGATGGGAATCGCTGGTCATCATCGCAAAGCGGCATCCGACCTCGGGACTTCACCACCGGCATTCAGTCGCAAGCAAAGAGGCCTCCGATGCTGAGAACACACCATCGGGATCTGTGGAATCGGTGGATTTTTCTTGCCCGATCTGTTTCGGCAGACTGAAACAGAAGACGAGACACACAACCACGTGTGGACATACGTTTCATGTCGATTGCGTGAGTCTGTGGAAGAGTAGCGGCGGCACTTCCTGTCCGATGTGCAGACTGCCTCTAGTGGAGCGCTCGAGGGCGCCCGAGGGCGCCCCAAGAACAACGGTCTTGTCTGCACGGCTCACTCATTAGAAGATTTTTGGGGCCTCCGGTGCCTGCGAGTTATCACAGGAAACAGGTTCGGCGCAGCATTCTGACGTGGCCGAGACCCTACCACGTCATTGACCAAAAAAAAAAAAAAAAAATTGCATTTGGAGACTAAATTTATATTTTTATAATATTTTTTTAATGAAAAATATTAAAATATTTTTAATAAAAAATATTCAACCACGGGGGAACAGGCCCAAAATAGGCTTCTGGACCCCCCAAAACTCTTCCAATGAGAGTCCTAATAACTCAAGACCCAGCTCCAAAGAGTAAGACATAAGTCCAGGACCAGACATGTGAAAAACATTAGTTTTTGAATCTTCAATCTAACGGTCCACGTTATTCCATATTTTTGTACATACTTTATATTTTAAGAATAAATAAATAAATAAATAAATAAATAAATAAATAAATAAATAAATAAATAAATAAATAAATAAATAAATAAATAAATAAATAAATAAATAAATAAATAAATAAATAAATAAATAAATAAATAAATAAATAAATAAATAAATAAATAAATAAATAAATAAATAAATAAATAAATAAATAAATAAATAAATAAATAAATAAATAAATAAATAAATAAATAAATAAATAAATAAATAAATAAATAAATAAATAAATAAATAAATAAATAAATAAATAAATAAATAAATAAATAAATAAATAAATAAATAAATAAATAAATAAATAAATAAATAAATAAATAAATAAATAAATAAATAAATAAATAAATAAATAAATAAATAAATAAATAAATAAATAAATAAATAAATAAATAAATAAATAAATAAATAAATAAATAAATAAATAAATAAATAAATAAATAAATAAATAAATAAATAAATAAATAAATAAATAAATAAATAAATAAATAAATAAATAAATAAATAAATAAATAAATAAATAAATAAATATATATATATATATATATATATATATATATATAAAATATATATATGGTCCCTAGACTCCCCACTACACCTCCAATGTTAAAACTAGTATTGTTTTGGTATGGAATATTCATCTTAGATTGTGATTCATTAAGATATCCAACTAGTATCCACCACCTTCCATTGTGACTCTAATTTGCAGGTATTGGTGAGACCTTGGAGAGACTTATAGAACTCTAATCAAAATCCACAAGACATAGAAACTAATAACATCAAAACAAATTTTCGCTTCTTACATGGTAGACTCTATACTATGTGAGATTTGAACTATTACATAAGTAAATTAGAGTATATAAAGCACATATTTTTATGTCAATTAAATTTGCAAATATAGTATTTATTTGATTCTTGTAAGTATTTGTTGTATATGTGGATACTTATATTTGTCTATGTGTGTTTGTATGATTGTATGTATGCATGAACCTCATTACAATTATGTATAATGCCCTCCAACGCTTGCTACTACTAGAGTTATACACTTTTTTAGCTAATTTTTGAAGAAGGCGCATGTTCTCTTGTAGGAACCAATTTCCAGCCTGTAATGAAGGTCTTGTGTTGTGGAAAAAATGTGAGGGAAAGTGAAATGTCAAGCACACTTTCATCATCAAAAGGCAAATTGTTCCTTCATCTTTTAGCAAAATCATAGCCCCTCTCAATGGCTCAAACTAGAAACTAAAGAAAAAATACTACAAATACTATCTACCTTGCAACAAATGAATAGAATTGGAAGCATCACCAAAGTAAAAGTAAATTTTCAAAAAAATTGTATATATATCTTTTGATCCATGTATAGGATATACACTACTATAATCATCATTGTTACAAATACTTTATATTGGACTTAGGTAGCCTACTAGGTTTTGAATCAATGCTAGCAAGTAGAAGGCTTTGTCAACTTTGGCAAGTTCCTTATCCATGTGTTATCCCTACTACTAGAAACATTGTTAGAGAAAGTGCAAGGTTATCTCTGGGTGAATGCATGGTTGAGTGGACCAATTTTTCTGTCACAGTGCTGATTTCTGTATGACATTTTCATTGCAAGGCTCATTGTAGATAACCTATTCATCCACTATGGCAATAAATCCAAATATAGATTCTTAACTTGAATACAAAGAAAATTATGTAATCATATACAACATAACTTGTCACATTAAAGAGCTATGGACTTTGAAACTAAGAGTATGGACTTTGTACAACTCCATATATAATTGTATATGTGCCCATTTAATAAAAAAATGATCTCATTGTTATGTTAGTGACTCACCTATTGATGTAGTGTACTTTAAAATGCTAAGAACTGATGTCTTGTAACATGATAGTTTTTTTAAAATGGTAGTTATGGACTTTTGAAAGGTTTGAATGGACTGATATTTAGAAAAGTCCATAAAAGGGTCATAAACATGTTTTTTCCATATTTATTTTTTGAAATAATAAATGTTTTCTACTTCTCATGATGGGCCACATGAAGCGGGAAAAGATTGGATTGATCCGCAGGATCTTAGTATTCAAGGCGTCTAGGATACTACCAGGTGGATGACGTGATGTGTGAGTTGGGTGACCTCACCTAGTGGATGGATGCTGTCGATGTACATGTTGGATGGACAGACATGGGGTTTCTTAGGATGCTTCAAAGCATGGCTGTGCATTCCGTTGCCCACGCCGCCAGCGTTGTCTCTCACTTTCTTCCGTTACGCTTGTTTTTTTGAGTTTTGGTGTGGCTATGGCGAATTTGGGTTTGTCTCGTTGAAGGTAGAGTTTTGCGGTCATTTAGGGTGACCCTGCTTTAGGGTTCTTCTGTTTGCGTTGCATTTGAGGTTGGTAGCTTCGTCGGTTTAGTTTGGAGTGGGCAAAGAGGCGTGGCATTCAGGCTTCTGCAAGGGAGTCTTTCATGCAGTTAGTACATATTTTCTTCCCCCTGTTGTCGTTTTTATTGCTGAAGTTGGTGTGGCAGTGTGAGGGGTGTGACTCTGTTTAAAGGAGGGGTACAAGGGGTTGGAGACCGTTCAGGGTTTTTGGAATTAGTGCTTCAAGTTGTGATGGCCAGTGGAAGAGCAGTAGCAAGGCGGGCTGGTGTTATATGCCCTGGTCCTGCTGAAAGAGCAAGATTGGCCGTCCTGAGAGAAAAAGGAAAAGAGCGCCAACGCAAGAGTAGGCGTCTTAGGCAAGAGCAGGCGTCTTAGGCAAGAGAGAAATGCTCAATTGCAAGCAGAAGAATTGGTGTACGCTGAAAATGAGCGTATAGTTGAAGAGCGATGCGGTGTCTCTCGTGAAGTGCTTAACCGGCGAGAAGTGCGGCGAGATGCTGCGTTGATTCTAGATTGTGTGTCGACATGTTTGGCTAAAACTCCGGATAGACACCATAGAGAAGCAGTCTTGCAAGCGGTGTGGTCTAGTCATGTCACCAAAGTTTCCTTGCCGCTATCAAGAAGAATGTCAGTGCAGGCAAAAACTCAAGATGACATTGTTAATGGTCTAGCTCAATCACTTTCGGAGGTGAAGAGCGCAAAGACTAGGGCACAGTTAGTAGTGAAGCATGCAATCCTCACGGCCGTTGTTAGTTCAGGGGCGAGTGGTTCAGCAAGGCAGACAGCCCATTTGTTGAAGGTTCATCACCAGAATGTAATCATGGCTGTGCAACGGCGGACTAGTATGTCAAGTGGTGAGCACATAATGTGGACACTCTCTGTTCGGAAACGAAGGAGTGATGCTACTAGCGATGTTGTGCGCGACGAAGTGATTGCATGGTGGAATGCAGCAACAAGACCTAGCTCAAATCGGAAGGAGGTTGTCAGGCAGTGGATCGCACCAGGTGTTTATGAAGAACACCACACTCAATATCTACTGGAATCACAGGTATGAATTCTTCTGAACCTTTACGAAGTTTGCTGTTTTGATCCATTGTCGTTTAGGGTGGAAGAGATGATTCTTGTGTAGAAGAACAAAGGCAGCTACGGTCTTTATAGTGACAACTAAGGTTTATGGTGAATATTAGGAAGATTTTTTATGTTCTGATGGCCTTGACTGGGGTATAAGTGTGTGAATCTTTATGTCTCATGGAACTCCTCGAGACCAGTATGGTCTTTACAAGAATTGAATCGATAATTAGTACAGTGTGCTTGTACTTATATGTACTAAAACCGAAAGTGTTTGTGCTTATATGTACTGTGTATGGAAATTGCTTGTAGTTATATGTACTAGAATGGAACTTGTTTGGACTTATATGTACTGGAATGCAACAAAATTGTACTTGTATGTACTAAAATGGAATACGCTATAGCTACATAGGTGTTCCTTGTGAGTCTAGTGTAACTCCGAGGGATATGTGGTGTTGTAGCAACAACTACTAGGGACTATTTTTGACATTGTTCGAGTAGGTGGAGTACTACTGAGTAGATAGGTACTACTAGGGAGTCCATTCAGTTGCATAGTGAACTTATAGTGTTTTTTTATATCCAGATGGAGTTTTACCTGCGTTTTCAGGCTGCACATCTTGAGGTAATTGTCGGTAAGCGAATCTTCGATTCATTCCAGCCTTTATTTGTCAAAAAATTGAAAGATAGAAACGTCTGCTGTTGCATTTATCATGTAGAGATAGAAGAGCTTAGGGTGGGATTTAATTACATGCGGGAAAAATCTGGGGTGCATTATAAGAATGCATGCAATTGCCAGTGTGAGGTGTGTGAGTCTGTGAAGGGGGATGGTAACTGCTGTGCTCAAATGTCCACTTTCGCTGGAGTGACGGCCATGGCTGAATCTATTTTGTGCCCCAAAAGTGACAAGAGCCAATGGCACGCAAGGGATTGCATTTTTGGTAATTGTGACAACTGTGGAGTAGACTTCCTCCCTGTATGCCCCATTGAGGAAGATGGAAGCTCTACCTGCAAAGTCAAATGGAAGCGGTTTGCAATGGAAACTATAAGAATCCAAAAAGGAGTTGAAAAAAAGAAGTTGACTTTGGTGTACAAAGAAACATCTTTTGCTGAGCTGGTAAGTTACCTGAAACCAAAATTGCAAGCTTTTGTACGACATACCTTTGTTGCAAAATGGGAAGATGAACAGTTCAGAACCTGCCTCGCAAACTTTCCTGCCGATACTATTGTGTCTGTGATTGATTTTGCTGAGAATTATTTTTTTGAGGTCCAAAACGAAGTCCAATCAATGCATTGGCACAGCTACCAGATCACAATCTTGGTGCATATTACGTGGAGGAGAAATCCTACGCCTGATCCTACCGATGAAAATACAAGGAACATAATGGAGTATCATTTCTATATCAGCGATGATAAGAAACATGATAGCTACTTTGTTCAACATTGCTTGATGTTGCATTGGGATAGTGTGGTGGATGGTGGATTTACACCTAAAAATCACTGGATCTGGTTTGATGGCTGCGCAAGCCAATTTAAAAGCCGAATTCCATGGTATTTTGTTAGTTGATACCTAGAGATTACTGATGGTTGTTATTGCATGTGGAGCTTTTTTGGATCCGGTCATGGAAAGGGCCCCCATGACGGGGCAGGGGCTGTATTGAAGAGATACATTTGAACTACACAACTCAACGTGAATGGCCCTTGTTTGCAGGATGCTGAGACTGTCGTAGACTTCTTGAGATCCAAGCTCAGTGAAAGGCCAAAGATGTCATATGGTGATAGAAGGCCGGTAAGTCGAACCTTTTGGCATATTCGAAATGGTGATGTTGACAGGGAGACTGAATATGAGTGTGACCCCATAGTTGGCTGCCGGGATTTCCACTCGGTTCGGTCAGTAGGTGCCATGGATGTTAACAAATTGTTGAAGCGACAATTAGCATGCTTCTGTGCTTCTTGCATTCGGTGTAATTGGGGAGATTGTGAGAACAAGGCTTGGACTGGGGATTGGGAGGTAGAGGTACTGATTGTTAATTCACCTAGATATGTTCGGGGTGTTGTAAATGCGAAGTTCAAAGAAGATGATTGGGATGAATTTGGATTAAATGGAGAATATTTTGCTTCAATTACCGAGCTTGGGGACAACTTTGTCGTCTCTGCTGTACCCGATAATGAAGAAAATGTTGATTTCTACCTTTTGTTATGTACAAAGAAGGTGTATGTTTGCAGGAAGGCATTTACATGCCCATAGGGTGAGCATTTTGAACCTGGAGATTTTGTGATTCAGGGTAGATACTATCAGAAGTATGGGACTGGGGTTGATACTTACGTATGGTTGAAGAAATCACAGAAGGCTCACTTGCATGTGAGTAACATCAGAGCTACAAAATTTCCAATGATCATTGCTAACCACCGGGTTTCAGGAAACGAGCCTGTGTATAAGTTGCCTTGTAGTGTCGAAGAAGCAATTATGGAGTATGCAGCGTGACTGCATGTTTGAACTGAACAGTTCATGCCCTGCCTAAGTCATAGCAGGGCACCTTTTTTTGGGTCTTGCCTCATGCGGGACCCTCCAGTATAACATTAAAATTGGATTAGTCCTGGGCTTGTTTTTTTTTCCTTTTTGTACAAAATTGCAAGCTTTTGAAATTTTTTGCTTTTAGGACAATGTTGATGTCTTCCAAGCTATGTACAATTGATTTGATGCAATGAAAATGTGCTCATATGTCGCTTGAACTCATGCATGGTCGTGAAGTAAAACTGGAGCTTGAGATCATTAGCATGTTGAGGAGATGCTTCGTGCCATTTTCTTAACTCCCTTTGCAACCTTTCAAGGTTGCAGTATCATGTTGTACTTGTCGGACACTGTTTGTCGAGGAATAATCTCCTAATAGTCAGATTTTGATGCCTGCAGGAGTTGGCGGAGATGATATTCTACTGTCGCAGCTTAGAATTTTGATTTTCTTAGTATACACCCAAATAGGAACGGAAACTAGTCATTAGCTAATCGGATCCGATTAGGTGGGGAAGGAAAACTCAGAATTAGCACGGAACGTGAAGTAGTGGGCTTCTTGGATCTAATCCGGTCAGGAGTAACTAACGACGGAAACGGAATGTAACACGGATTAGGTCTAGGACCGGATGATGATGATGAACCGGATTATGATGGTAACCCGGATTCATGATGACAAACCGGAAAGGATCCAGGGACTATAAAAGGAGGAGCTTTCACTGTTGCACCCCCTTTTAGAAACTCGACCTTGAGCGTGCGCGGTTGAGTTTTTGTCGTTTGTGCGTCTGTGCGTTTGCGTTCTGTTCATTTTGATTCCGGTTGAGATCGGAGAGAGAAAGTGAGGAACGGGACGTGCGGCTAGGAGAGAGTGAGGTAGATGTGAGTGGGAATGCCTCAGCTACGTAGGTCGAGACAAGCGAGTCCCTCTGGAGGCGAGGTGAAGCTCCGGAAAGTCATTCCGGTTATTCCCTCCACAGAACCGGAAAAGGCTGAACTCATGGATGATCTCAGATCCATGGGTTGCGTAGGGTTTGCCGAGAAACCTTGGGGTTTTAGGGAGGAGAGAATGGTCAAGGAGCTCCTCGGAAAGTTGTCCAACCAGTTTGACAACACCGTGAGGGGAGCTCCCGTCAGCTGGAACGAGGGGATGTGGAGAGCGGTTTACGGTTTCCGGACAGGAGGTTTGGGAATGGCGAGCCGGAAGGATGAGTTTGTCCGAGGGAAGTTCAAGGGAGCCGTCAACCCGAAGGACGGATACGCGGTCGAGGATTGCTTGGATGACCGACACCGTCGGCTCCTGCAATTCCTGGTTCCGGTTCTTCACCCGGAAAAGCCGACCAGGGTGACGATCACCCTCGGCAACACCATTTTCGGTGCCCTCAGTGGTACCCGGAAAGTGGACTGGGCACGGATCATTTCCGATCTCGTGGCCCAGCTTGTTAGTAGGGTTGGGAAGAAAAGGGCCACTCCAGTGTGCCCTTATCTCTTCCACCTCTATCGGGAGAACCAAGTCCTCACCAACATAGAGGAGAAGGCGTGGAAGACGCAGGAAGTGCTCCTGAAGTACGGGGAGTCGGAGACGGATGACGAAGCGGAATCCGATTCCGAGTCAGACCGGGAGTCCAGCGAGGAAGAGGAGGAGCCGATGCCGCCGATCAAGCGACAGAAGCTGACGCCTCCACACAAGCGCGGGACGCCTCCCGGTCAAGACAAACCGGCCCCGGAGGAGAAACCGGAAGCCGAGAAGGCCAATTCCGGGGGAGATCCGGATATGCAAGATCCGTTCAACGGTCTGATCAACGTCCTCTGCAACATCAGGGCGGATTGGGAGGTCAAGCACAGGACGCTTGCGGCAATCGGCAAGTTGGTGGGTGCTGCACCGGACAGCAACTTGGCGGAACAAGTGGCGCAATGCATCACGAATCCGGAAGAGACCCGGAAGCAGGAAGCCAAGATCCGCCGGTTGCAGGAGGAGGTAGATAAACTGAAGGCAACACTTTTTGCCTATCAGGAAGACGTGACGGCCGCTCGGGAGATGGCGGAGGAGACTCGGAAGGTGGCCGAGCAGATCAAGGCGGTCCTGGGAGAGACCGGAATGGCAGCGGCCAAGGCGAAGCTCTTCGACGAGAAGATCCACGAAGAGAAGAAACTATCCGGTTCCCGGATGGTCCGGATTCTCGCGGACTTCGCCGAGCAGGTGGAGACGGCAATGGTAGAAGGGCGGAAGGCAGCGGACCGGATCGAGGAGAGCAGCCGGAAGCTGACGGGAGCGACGTGCGACAAAGGTATTCACCTTTCGGACATCTCACTACCGGACCTCTTTCCGGATGCAACTATGGCGAAGGACAGGAAGGATTGGACTCCTGAGTCCAAGAAGTCTGCACGGACTGGGACTCCGGGCACGAGACCGGATATCACCATCGACCTGGAGTCCCCACCCGGATCGAATCCTGCGGAGGGGGAACGGGTCCGGAATTTGAGCGAAGTCTTCGAGGAGCTAGTCCCGGAGGTCGGAAGCCCGACGATAGGATCTAGAGTTGTAGGGTAGATAGGATTTGAATTTCAGTTAGGAGTAGGAGCGGATCCGGATCCGGATCCGGCTCAATAGTATTAGGTTAGACCGGAAGTTAGATTTAGGTGGCGGCGGACCCCCACGGGTTTTCCGCTCCTTTTTGTGCTTTTAGGGTTTTGACCCTTTGTATATAAATCGGTTCCTGCGATGGGAATTGGGAGTTGTTCATTTTGCAAACTTCTTGTACCTTTCCATTCTCTTCGTTGTGTATCTCTCTCCAGCGCGACAGGATTGTATGATGTGGAGTTAGGATAGTACGAGTTGGTTGGCAAGTGAATTCTCCCCTTGGTGTTTATTTTCCGATCCAAGGTGCATGTGAGTAGGTACCGAAGAGTTGGGAGTGAACTTAGTTCCTCAGCACGTCTAGAGTTTGAGATTCCGGGTGAGAAAGCCGTTGTTAGGCTAGGCGGGTAGGGAGGGATTCCTTAGCTGCGCTAGAACTCCCGGGTGGGAAATCCGGTCGAGTGTCCGATCTCCTGTGAGGTCTCACCACCCGTATGGGTAACGGAAGAACTTTAGTTGATGTTGGAACGGACGGGTGCACTTGTAACCACCTGTCTTCGCACGGATCGGAAGTAGCATCAAGGTCGTTGTAGTACGAGAGGGTCGAGTGTGGGGTCTTTGTGTGACCTACGACCCGGATTGCTATCTGGGTTGTTGTGAAGGACCAAACCGGATCCGGATTAGCTTAGGAGTCTAGAAGGTAGGACAGTGGGTCTTCAGCCACTATAAGTCACGGAAGGAGTGGTGGGCCTACCACTCTCAAAATTAAGCGGCGACCCCTCTGATGGTGAAACAGAGGCAAAACCAAACCGGATAGGATTACGGATACAGGATGACCATTCCGACCGGATTGGTCAGGACAGATTTCCAGGATCGGAAGTTGTGAGATCCTGGGGTTTGGGTATTTGTACGGACCGGATAGTTAGTAGGACCGGAAGAAGGAGTAATCCGGTCTGTAGTTATCCGGTGTGGTAGTATTTCTGGTTCTAGATCTAGGACCGGAAAGTAAGATTGGCATACTGACTGAGCTTAACTGCTTAATAGAGCTAGATACTTCACAGGATCTCGTGGGTTCGATCTTTAGAGTCACTTAGTTATACTCTAGAGCGATTTTTGTGAGTATAATGGGGAATTGACCTGCCCTGTGCTGCGACATCTACTCATATATCTGAGCACGTCAAAGATTCCAAACAGGGAAAATTGGTAATTAGGAAGTGACAAGTAACGAGGGCCTAATTGTATACAGTGTCGAGACGTGGGTACAATTTTTCAGTGTTGGTAAAGTTATGGTCTCTTGAATGGGCTCTGGATAAGGCCTGTTAGATATATTGTAATGGGTACTCCCTCAGGCTTACCTTAAATGAATGTGCTACACCTTGTACAGTCGGATCGTCTAGAAATAAACTCAGTTGGAGCAAATATTTTGCAAGCTTCATGTATGCTAATTTGTAGACAGCGTTGAAATGGTTTTGTAGCTTTTGATGCCCTACATGTATTCTTTCAAGTTAGTGAGTGAAGCACATCTTAACCAAGGACAAGAGTGGTTCGTAAATTCTCTTGTACATGACTCGAGAGACATGCTACCAGCTTCAAAATCATTCATAGTCACGTGAGCCTCTAGAATTGTTGCCCACTACACAAACCCAACCACGACGTTCTGCATGAACCAGGGTTACTGGGGCCATGTATAATGCCCTGCCAGGGTACACGTTTCATGATACACATTCCCATCACTTCATTGAATCCTCCATATAAGAACTCAGCCCATCAAACATGAAGCAATTAAGATTGTCATCACACAAATCAGCCAGATCATATGACTCTTGATGTGAAGTGGGGAACGTGCAACACTGTCATGCGGATTAGACGAAGAGGCTAGTGGCTGCTTTCCACTAAAGGAATATGTTGCACAAATAGCACAGTTAGTGCTGATTCATCGAACACACACTAGAAATGGCTGTCTCAAAGCATTGGAACAACAAATTGACGACAGTTTTTCACAAATTATGGAAGACACATTTGTGATTGTACCCTGACGAAATAGAGGCTGGCAAAGAGACCAACCTGAAATAGAGATCGGGCGTCACCAGTTCAAACCAAGTTCCCCGCACTGTGGATAACAGAGCATCTGAAGTAGCAATGACAACGTCCAACTTGATGATCATACAAGGCGTCCTGAGGACTCTAGATGTAGCGTCCTAATGACTCTATCATGGTACCAAAATTCACACGAGGGGGTTCTAATTTGCTTTGGGCTTCTTGCTTGACCCTGATCGTGTTACCCTAGATATAGTGGCTCGCTTTTGGACTTGTGTCTTCACCTTTGTTTTCTTCTTCGATTGACCCCGTGGCCGTCCTCTTTTGGGTGTAGGGGAATCTTGAGCCTCTTCAGGTTCCGCATCCCCATCAACATCTCTCTGCTTTCCAGAGTCGTCATCTCCAGAAACACTGTTGCTGATTACATCATCTTCACTCTCTCCAGGCAACTCATCCATTGACTTCCGCAACCACACATCTTCCTCAGCAGCATCCAAGGGAGTCTTTCTGCTTGCTCCTCCTTTTTTTTTCTCTGCCTCAGATCGATCCCCTTCAACCTGCATAATGTCCTTTTCAGCAACCAAGAGCTCAATGTGCTCTTTTGAAGCAGGGTCAGGCAATTGGTTTGGTGAACCCGCATGACCCTTATCGAATTCCAATGTAGTACCTGTCTTTACTCCCCTTTATCTGGTGCTCTCGGGCCCGCCACTCTTCTGAATCTACCTCTTACGCTTTGGGGACGATGGATGTGGAGACCCTGTACGTTGCTCCCCCTTCCCCGAGACTTCCTTCCTGGACTCTTCAAGCACCCTTTGAAGGCCATCCTTCGATTCGAACGTCCGCGTCCCAAGGGTACGAAAACTTCCAGTTGATGGACTAACTGTGCCGGAACGTGGACATATCCCCACCGTCAAATATGACCTAGAAGTTGTGACTGTCAAGAAACAAAAACCACAATTCAAGTTACACTCTAGTGGAAAATAATTGACATAGAGAACTACTATGTGACTCCAAAGGAACTATTAGTAATTACTTGCGGACTGTACAATAACATTTCTATAACAAATGTTGAAATACATAAAGGCCTAGTGACACCCAATGACTCTTGCAAACAAATATTGACGCCTACAATGGCTACATTAACACTGGGAACAATCAATAGTTAGTACATGAAGCTCTATGGAAACCTGTAGACACGTAGTGGCAGATTATGAAGCTATATGGACACCTGCAAACATCTAGTGAAAGCTTAGGAACTTATATGGACTCCTACGAACATCTAGTGACAGCTTGTGAAGCTATGTGGACACCTGCAAACATCTAGAGAGAAGTTACGAAGCTATATGGACACCGGCAAGCATCTAGTGACAACTTATGAACTTATATGGACAGCTAGGCGCATGTAGTGACAGCTTATTAAGATTCAACAACACCTACGAACATCTTTTGTGACCTTGTGAAGATTCAGTGACACCTAAAAACGTCTGCTGACACGTTGTGAAGATTCAGTGACTTCATGTAGAGCCCTTGTACACTAGATTGGACATCTATTGGTACCTTGTGTACTTTACAGCAACCCTCAACAATTACTATTCCTAAACCTTGAATCCTACTGAACAAATCACTTAACATTGAAAGCCTCAACTGAACACAATGCTACTATCGGTAAACCCTAAATTAGTTACATTTCATTCTGTAGAAAGTATTCACACCTGGAAAGTCCATGCTTGCATTCTCGCAGATCCCCAAGAAGCCCGCCAATTCATCCTTGCCTTTCTCTGCACTCGGTTTTTTGATCCCTGCCATTGTCCACCAGTCCTCGTGCATCTCCTAATTGCAGTTCTTGAACATACACTTTGTGGAGCTAGAAAAGTGAGAATATGCTCACCACGAATGATAGGCATGCTGGCAGCTGGCAAATTTACAATCCCAGGAGGGATCAAATCCTCTAGCACAGAACGAGCAAGCAACAAGAAGAACTGTCACTGAATCTATAGAAGTTTGGTCACAATCAAGATATAAAAACGGTAATGGTGTTGGAAAGCAGGCTGGGCGTCCTAGACCAACTTTTTTAGCCCTCAATTGACCGAGGAGGACAACTCTATGTCGTCTCCACAACTCTTGCTTCGAAGATGTGTTCACATAAGCTTCTTCAGCAAGCTGAAACCTTGAACTGGCTTCTTCATATCCAGACTCTCCTGATCCAAAAAGCATCCGCATTTGATCAATAACCCTTGTCTGAGCATCCACCTTGCGCTTCGCCTCTCCAACTCCCTCCTCAGCCACTTCGATGGCAGTAGGGTTCTCTTCAGCTTCAGACTTCAGCAATTGCAGTCTAGCATCAGCTGCACAAACTTCAGCCTCCAACGATCTCAGTCGTGTCTCTGCAGCAAGAAGAAGAGATCGACCATATTCAGACTGGGTCGATACCTTGACGAGCTCCAATCTTGCAGCGTCCCTTTTTTCTGCACAAACCTTAACCAACGCCTCCAACAAGGGCGCCTCTCGTTCTAAGAGCGAGAGGTACTCTTGTCACTCCCCTATCGGCATTGGGAGGTGATCTCCCTTGTACTCTAATCCAACCCCACTATTGATCGGCTGTATCAAAGCAATGTCCGATGGATCTCCCTCCCCTCCCTCGGTGACTGTCACGCTCTCCCCTGGCTTCTTCTCGAAATCAGCACCCTTCTTCTGCTGCTGGGCCGCTTCTCTCTCCAAATTGAACCTGCGTAGCTGCTCACGGCAGGTCCACTCAGCGTGGAGGCACCAATTCGTTTTCTTCCCTTTTACTATCTCGTACGCATGGCCCTTCGCTTCAGCAACATTGATTAACCTTGAGTTCGGCACACTAGTGCGTTGGTGGGTGATCATCCAGCACTTCTCTACTCTCTCCACAAAGGCGACGTCTTCAGACATTGAGTAACGATACCCATTAGCGTTGACCTTGGGCCCAAACAAACCCTCTACATCCCCTTCCTCCAAATGCACGCCAAATCTCAATCACTTTGGTGCAAAACCCTCGTTGCAAAGCTCGAAAGTCTTCTCAAAGTAATCCCGCTTCAGCACTGAAACTCTGTCCTACGTAATCAAAGGCTGCTTGGTGTACAAGGGGTCGACCCATACTGCAGATCCTCCTGCTTCAACTTTCACCCTCTTCCTCGCTCGTTTTGAGTCTGGCCCTTCACGCACCTCCTCGACGTCTCTCTCTGAATCGCTCATTCTCAAACCCTAAATTCCTGTTTGTACTATACGTTTTGTTTGCACTCGGGTAACCCTAGAAGCCGGTATGATGCACACGTATTGCCACTCACAAGCTCTGAGCTCTACAGTACACGCACATTTACAAAACCCTGTCCAAAAATAATCATGTGAGTGTCATCGCTCAATGAGTGAGTTCAGACAAACACAAATGTGAGAGAGGGATAGAGGCGCAGGGAATTGAGAGAGACGAAGTTCCCGGGTTCGATCCTGGCCGCACATTCAGGCGGAAGTAGATCAACGGCCTTGTCTTCATCCGCTGTTGGGAGCATCTGGACCATTGCTGTACATCCAACAGCTACCCTAAGCCCTTTGGCAGCGGGACTTCACTCACCTCGCTGTAACGTAGAAGGCATCTTGGCCGCCTGTTCCAAACAAGCCCTGCATCCACGGCTATGCGTGTACTGACACAGATATTGCGAAATTAATACACGGATCCCCTCTAAACCAATTATATGCTCCTAGTTTTGAAACTCATCCACTGTGGCAGTAAATTAGTGAGTTCTATGGAGGGAGCAAATGCCGCCTTTGGTCCACTCAACCATGCATCCTCCCCTCTAGCTCAAACATCATATTTTTTTAGTCTCTTGAAATTGAACACTATATCCAAGTTTATGCTTACTATCACAACCTCCATGTGCAATTTCTAGGCAATATTGCAAATTTATTCCTTCAAATCTTAGAACACATTTTTTTATACTATATTGACATATTGACTTAAGTCTTTGGAGCTTGGAGTAAGTTCATTCACTAATATCATCCATTTCAAATGCATATTATATTGTTAAATATTTCATTGTCAATGAACCTTGATAGGTCTTCTTACATCAAGTACAAGCATTTGGAAAGTGTATAGCACAATAATCACCTCCTACCCACAATGAAAATTTCAATTTCTTAATTTTTAAAATATCACTTGCACTATGCCACAAATGTAACCAAAAAACAACAATCTTCCTTTATCATCTTATGCTTTTCTGTAGTTGTGAGCAATACATCTTCAAAGATAGCACTCTTTTGTGGAACTCAAGCAACTCACGATCTATGTAAAGATGCATTGAATATGGCCCTACTTATGCCTAGGATTGCAACATGCTCCCAATACCTCTTTTATATTGAGCAATTGGAGCATTTTCATATTCAAAATAGAAGATCTACATATAATTGATTTAGGGATAGAATTCATTGTCTTTCTAGTGATGATGATAGTTGACAATAAAATCATTTGATACATAAAAAAAATATTTTTTTGCCTAAGATCATCTTTATTATTGTGGTTTCAATATAATGTCTTTTTTGTGCAAGGAATGGAATATAATGTGTATGCAACCATCTTAGAGTTTGCCATACTCTATAAGGGAACATTCTAGTGCATTTGAAATACATATTATTGGACAAAGGCACTTCCTCAGGAACACCTTCTACAATCAACTTTGTAGTTTTGATTTCAATTTGCAAAAGCAATCTACTATAATGGATATAAATTCTTGAAAGTTTGAGTTTCAAAAAAGAACTTGTGCTTAGGCTTTGAAACCAATGTTATAGCCTTCAAAATTGTACAATCTTCATTTGGGTCTTGCTACTATAAAACAACAATTGTCATCATTGTCACTGTTGACGGGTTTGCTATATTGGAAGTATTGAATTGCATTAGGAAAGCTCATGAATAGATGACTCTTTGCGTATATATATTATGTAACTAATAGAAAGACTAAACATGAGCTATTATCTAGCCTATATATATTGATTGCAAAAACATTAGATGAGGCTATTTTGCGTGAGTGCAAGTACAACACACAATCTTTTGTTGTTTTGGAGAGGCTTTTGCCTTCATGGCTACTACTAGGTTGGTCACATTATAGGTTACAATCCTCCATCTTGTTTTAAAGTTCCAACCCATGCAAATTGGTGTTCAAAAACTCCATGTACATAATGTACATTCACCCTACCATCTCTACCTTCTATTGAGATACCCTTTGTCTACTCTCATTTGGTAGATCATCTTTATACAGAATGTAGCTGAGTGTTTAATGTATTGTGACATAATTAACAAATGTTGTTATATGTGCTTGGACTGTAATATAGACATACAACAATGTCAACTAACTTAATTAGACAAACTAAATAGACATTGATTCACAACAATGAAAAATGTAAATAAACTTTTGTCCCACTCAATAAAGGTAATGTATATAAAGTTTACTTTGAAATTTTTTTATTCATAGTAGATTGCTATAAGTAAAGGATTTCAATTCTAAAATATTATGAAACAATATAGCAAACACTACTAGAAAATTCATTTTTTTCTATTGATTTGGTTATGTTGATTTGGTTGACTTTTTTGTTAATCCTTTGAGGTTTTTGACAATATTTTCACCAAAAAGCTTCAAAATTGTCATTTCCAAGATTTGTTAGTATACTACTTTGAAAAGATGTAAAACAAAATTTAGAAATTTTCATCATTTAGATTGCAAAATATTAGTATTTGAATTGACAAAACTCCTTTTTTAAGCCTTGTAAAAAATTAAGCACCTACACTTCACAAGGTCGCATTCATATGAAAAAATGCCTAAAATGGTGGTGCTTTTCTAGATCATTTGAAATTGTACAAGTTTATAGGAAAAAATAGTAGGTAGAAAGCAATAGAAAATGATTCAAAATACTAAATTGTTAAGAATTTAGTTATGAAATTGGAAAATGCCAATTTCAATGGTTTTAATAATGTAATAAACAATCTACATCCTAGGATTTTAATTTTTTCCAAAGATATAGAAAATTTAGTTAAATATAGGATTTCAAAGTTTATTTTAGAATAGAGAATCTTGATTACTTGCTTGCAAACTAAAACTCTTCATAACTTTCATCTCATTAATCAAAATGGAATTACTCAAAGCTTCATATGTAGATATAATCTAGAAAAACAATTTCAAGTTTCTATTTTTTTTAAAAAGAGAGATTTTTTAGGAGATTTTTTTGAGCTACTTGGCTTGCTTGTCAAGTAGTGAAAATTACATATCATTCAACAACTTTTTAACAATGTAGTCAAAAGTTATGAAAATTGTTGGGCCTCTAAGTTACTCCTTGTGCACATATTGTGTGAAGATTTTAGCAAAAAAAATGAAAATTCTATTTGTAGTGAATTGTGCAAAATGGTTATGATGCCCCAAAATGTAGTTTAGGTCTTTTGGGATTAATTGTGGTTTGTCATATAGCATTGTTACAATCATTCATAGGCCTTACTCACTGAACATCAAAAATTAGGTCACTTTTCAAATGAATAATAGTCATTTTTTCATCATATTTCTTTCATTCTTAATTAATTCATAATATAAACACTGTCAAACATTCCTTATTTTCACCTTCTTGATGAGTTTTTTGGCTCCCTTTTCTTCTAAGACTTAGTTTGATTTAGGATATGAAAATGTAGAGTTGATAAGCTCTTCCTATACTAGTTCCTCATGTAGAATTTTGTCATAGCCATCACTTCCATTGCTATTGTTGGGAATTTAATCCTCAAAGTCATTGTTTCTTTGTCATTTTCTTCAAACTAGCTATGGTATTGTCTATCAAAGCCTTCATTGGTAGATTCCATTCTATTTTTTGTTGATGTCTTAATTACTTAAGTACAAGAGTCTTCTAAGAAGATACAAATATTTACTTACAATAGAATTTTCTACTTTGTACATACTTTAAACTATAATGAAGTTCCACTCAAGGTGAATGTTCCATTTTTATATCAACTTTTTTGTTCAAATTATTCTTCTGTGAATGATTATAATTATGTCTTCTATTGACAACTATAGTCTACTCCATTCTTTGTCAATCTTTTTGGCAATGGAATATTCTTTGATGCCAATGCAATGTCTTAATTACCAAATCTTAGGCTTAAATTGGTAGATTGTAACTTACATTTTGTCCTTTATTCAAGTTGCTTTTGTTACCAATTCTACCCTAAATTCAATTCAATGCAATCCGTTTTAATTGAAAATTGGATGATTTCTATGCACAAATGAGATTTCTATATTTTAAATAAAGTTATTCAAAATGGATGAAACTATAGTAGCATGTAGTAGGTAAAATGTATGTAATGAATTGTTTCACCTTACCTTGATTCTACTTTAATATGAATATTCTAAATATATACCACTACAAGATGTTGATTTTTTTATTGAGAAATTGAATTATTTTTATCAATTATTAGGGGTTGTAAACTATTTCTTCAAATACACATTCTATTCAATGATGAATTTTTTTTGTTAGTTATCAAGTTACAACACCCGAAGTAAATAATTATTCAATTGTGCTCCACCAACCCATGATTCACATCCTTGCCTAACTTATATTTGATTGTGAATAAAAAGTTTGATTTGAATGTTAGCAACAATCAACTACAAGTGAAAAGGGGGTTTTAAGTGAATTTTTAAGTATAGTCTTAGACATAAGATTATAAGTAATGACTTTTAAAGAGACTTTCAACAAAATTTTACTAGAAACACATGACAATGGGAATCACTTGTCATCATTACAAAGCTGTGCCCGACTTCAAGAATTTATGACAAGCACTACTAGCATCCTATGAGGAATTCACCTTCAAGATGTATAATACTAGTGGATTCTTCTTGCCCGATCTATTCTAGTGGGTTGAATTAGAATATGAGACACACAATCACGTATGGATATACATTTCACAAGAATTTACACAAATTGTGTGAGTATGTAAAAGAGTAGCAACGGCACTTCCTACTCAATGTGTAGATTGCCTCTGTGGAAATCATCCATATGCACCGCGAACTAACTGGCTGGTAGAAACCCTAAATTCAACCCTAAAACCCATCTGGAGTCAATTTTTGGATTTAGGGTGCTTTCTATTGTTATGAATTTTTTACTCTAATTTGGAGATGGTGGTACTCTTAAAAGAGACTTGTTCAACTCTAATCAAAATCCACATGGCATAGCCATTGATAGTACAAATATAATTTCCTCTTCTTCAATTATAGATTCTATGTTATGAGAGGTTTGGACTATTGTATTAATAGATTGATGTATATCGAACACAAATTTTTATGGCAATTATATTTGTTAATATATGTTTGTTTGGTTTTGAGAAATATTCATTGTATATGTGAATACTTGTATGTGTCTATATGTGTTTGTACCTATAAATATGTATGAACTTCATTACAATTATGTATAATGTCTTCAAATAATTGCCACTTTTTATGCCTTCCTTTGTTATTTGTTGAGGAAGAAGTTGAGTCTTTATAGAGACCAACTTTTGACTTTTAATGAAAGTCTTTTGCTATAGGGAAAATCTGAGGAAAAGTGAAATGTCAAGTATACTCTCATCATAAAAAGAGCAAGTTGTTTTTTCATTCTTTGACAAAATTGGAGGCTCTTCTTGATGGTCAAGAGCTAAAAACTCAAGAAAAAATATCACAAACACTACTTAACTTACCAAATGACTAGAATTCAAACCATTGCAGACCATTGCATTGATCGTACACAAAAATAAAGTTTAAAAATTTTCACTGGGTGTTTTGCCTCTCGTTCATTCTACCTTTTGCTTATATCAATGGAAATTGTCCATATGTTTAAAAAAATAAAAAAAAAGCTAAATTAATAAAGAAGAGTTGTATTTGATGTTTGACATCTCACGGTTCCCAAGTCCGTTCCCCGTTCCCATGGTCCCAAGCGCTTCCACAAAAGTCAACCATACCCTAATTTCACGACATCGCCGAGAATAGATTGAACATGTCAAAGTGCCCTCGGACACGCTCCGAGAGTCAAGGAAGCTGAATCGCTGAATCGCTAAACCTAGAATCCCATCAATCGTGCCATCTTTTATTCAGATTTCAGGGCTTTCAGTTTCCTTTTTCTCACGATTGAGTGAACTTCGCAGGAAAATAAATAATGGCTGCGCGGGCGTTCTTTTGTGTTTAGGATTTAAGTGAGCGGCAGGAGTACTAGGGTTAAGAAGCGCAGAGTGATTGCAAGGGGAACTTGGAATTTGTTGTTGAGGAGAGAAATCGATGGACTGTGAATCGCTGGAGTGGTTGAGTCCCTGCCTTCCGGGGGTTTTGTTGCGGAAAACGGCGTTCGGCAGAAACCATACCATCTGGTCTTGTAGTGGTAGAGGTATCAAGGAATAACACATCGTTGAATCGTTAGATTGAGCTCGAAGGTGATTCTTGAAGCCAGCCGCAATGGGAAGAAGTAAGTGATTTGGTTCACGTATTGCCCTTACTTTTGACGTGGTTTATTCTGTGTTCTCTTAGTCCCCAGACTGAATTTTTCAGTATTCGGCTTTGCGAAATCTTACGAAACGTTTTTTTTCCTGTGATTTAGTTTCTCGATTAGTCATGTTCTTATCTTAGGAGATACTTGATATTGAGTAGAGGAGCTGTTATATTTATATTTTGAGATCATGTTGCTGGAAAACGTTCCCGTTCTCATGATTTTTAAGATTGCCTTACACTGCGTTCTTTTTGAATTCTGGTATCAAAAGACTCTATTCTTGAGATTTTACATGGTTCGTATGAGAAGTTCACATGTAATGATTGAAAATTGCTAGAAAATTATTTTTTTTTGCTGGATTAGCAAAACGGGAATCTAGAACATTCCGTTTTCGCGTAAACTAGTTCTGAGGTTTCGGTGTTCATGTTTTGAGGTCTTTGCAGTTAGGCTTGTTTTCTAATATAATGAGAATCGCTCGACTGCAGGTAGGCTGCAACGCAAAGTTGTCCGAGGGGATGAGAATGGTGGCGATGGTTATGATTCGCTCTACTCCTTGTACTCTGAGACTCGCTGGTCGGACGGAAATCCTAATATGGCAGGCAATGTGGCAGAGGAGGTACAGACCGACGGTTCCAAACTGGAAGAACCTCTGGACGCTCTCTACGAGAAAAGGTATTGACGATGCCTGTTTTTGCAGCAGTAACTGTGAGAATTACGCAGCGGCTTTAAACAGCTGAAATTATGTAACTGATGTATGTGCCGTGTGTTTATGTGAAGGGCTGCAACAAGGGAAGCTGGACTGAGGGACCTCATAAGAGTATTGTCGCGAGAGGTTCTAACCAGCTACATCGCAAATAAGTAAGCTTTGATCGTCACCTTAGCGCTGTGGAATGTGAGGATAGATTGTCATCTACTGAATCTTATTGAATTTTCTGTGTGCAAATAAAATCTAAATTCGTGGCTTGCAGGTATGAGACTTTGGCACACCAAATTCTTGCTTGCATGAAGAAGGGGGGGTCGTCGGAGATCACTCTAGCAGCTCGAGCTTTGGGTTGGTTTCTGGTCTACTCATTCATTTGATGTTTTCTTAAACTCTAAATGAAATAAGATAAACAGTTCATGGTCACATTTATCTGTGGTTGTCACATCAATTCCCCGTGTATGGACTATTGAGATATGGCCATTGACAATTTCCACCCTCTTTCAAGAATGATACTAGCTTCGTGACATGTGATAGCTCGTGGATGCCGTTCCTTCAGTTGCCGAATATGTGGGAGTGCATGGAAGAACTGTATTGGGATGTTCTGCTTGAGCAAAATGAAAATATCATTATACCATTCTACATTACGGTGTTCGACTGTTTAACTAGGGGATTTTCTGTGCTTTGCTGTAGGGTAGCTCCAGAATACTGAGGGTTACTTTCTTTGCATAGTTGATTAGCACCTGCGATTTAGTAGATTACCCGTCTTTTAAGTGAAATCAGTTGTAACCTTAGTTTCTACTTAAGTTTTTGTAATCTTGAACCTGAATATGTTGACCCATGTTCTTGTTATGTTCTAATGTGACCATGGCCAATGGCAGGGTTGCTGGTCTTAACGCTTGGGGCTGGTGATGCGACATTGCGAGTGAAGGAAGAGGTTGAACAGTATCTGCTGAAAGCTGCTAAACTGGCATCTGCCTCCAGTGCCAGAGTAGCTGTAAGCTTTTGCCATTCTGAACTCTTGTCATGTTTTAGACATACAACGCTGTTAGTTTTGGACATCTTTTAATGCAATTTACATTGAATGGGCAGGCCTTGGATGCAGTGGCGATCTTAACTTTTGTTTGCAATGTCGCCCAAGATACGAAGGATGCGATGACGTTCCTGTGGCAAATTATTTGTCATGATAATGCCCATGACGATCAGGTATATAGTTGCGACGGTCCTTCTAGGAATGACACCTTGATGAATTATTAATTACGTCCAAGCAACTTTGAGTATTACTTGTCATTGATCCTGAAGTTTGTTAGCAATTCTCGACTGCATATTATCAAGCATGTTATCTGTGCTTGGATGAATGCAGTTTGTTGTATTCACTGGAAGCTTAGTGCTGTCACTGATGACATAGTCGCTGGAATTACTCTCCCCAGTATTCCTAGCTGAGATTTGAGGTTCTAAACAGTTCTTTCATGATGTTGCAGAAACTAAGGGTCCAAAAGCAGCCGAATGCTGTAATAGCGGCAGCATTATCAGGATGGACTCTGCTGTTGTCTAGCTTACCTTCCTACCTGATCTGCGAACCCCTTTTGGTCTCGTAAGTTCATGTTTGATTTTGTGACATTTATGAATATCATTACAGTTTTGTTCGTGAAGTATTTAGGTCAGGAAAGTCCTGCTAGTGTTATCCATGTCGCTCGAGACCATTTGCTGATCTCATGCCATTCGTCACACTATGGTGGGTGTTGACTGTATCGAGTGTGATCGTATTTATATATGTTTTCCTGACTTGAACCAAGCAGTACCCTAGCACCTTATGCACGCACATATCTAGACTGGGATTCTGTAGTCTCTGCAACTGATTCTTGCTCAATTTTCATTTCTTCCAGGAGTCTCCCAGTTTTATCTTCGTTATTGCAAAGTCCCGACCTGGCAGTGCGCAAAGTAGCAGGCGAGGCAGCTGCCACGCTTTACGAGACAGCTCCTGACTGCACCGATGTAGGGAATGGTAACGCGGATGCTTTGGTTGGCGAGGTAGAAACCGATGAACACCTGTCAATAGTGCCTGAGGATGCAAAAGATGTGACAAAAGAGCAAGTGATGCAAGAAGTGTTGCATGAGATGAAGAATTTATCAGTTGATAGTAGTAAGAAATTTCAGACTCGGAAAGAACGGGTTGTTCAGCGCAAGTCATTTCGCCAGCTTCTGACGACTCTGGATGTAAGTTGAAATGGGCCTGGGATATGTTGTTGTACCATCATTGCACAAGTAGCACTGTATTCTGACATCCTTGTCGCCTGCGTCTCAAAGAGGAATCACGTTCTGTTGACTCCTTCAGCTAATATTGTTTGTGTTTGTTGGATTGGTTGCGATGTAATCGCTGAGGAAATATTGCATTTTCCTGACTTTTGGACTCAAGCCCTGGTTGTTTGTTTAGGATGGCGTCCCTCGTGAAGTGAAAGTTAAGATCCCAGGATGTAAGGTGTTGATCATCAACACCTGGAGTGATACTATACAGGTAAGTGCCACCTTTTACCTGGTAATTTTGTGAACTCTTGAATATGGTCAACTGATTCGGTCTTGCGGTACTCTTTTTATCACTCGGGTTTTGCATTTCGTTATTTCCTCACTTGATAGTTGAAACCTATAACGACTTTCAAGATCTACTGATTTAAGTATTTTCCATTGAAATTGTGTGTCGAATGACCTTGTTTTGAATTGCAGTTGAACAGGCTCAAGCATTATCTTGGGGATTCAGGGTTTCAAGCTCACATGCAGGTTTGCACGCTACCTTTATTATTTCCTCCTTTTGCTCACTTCGGATCAAGATTTCTTTTGTTGCAACATCTCATACCAGTGAACAATAAAGTTCATGAACTATGCCAAGTTTTTTTTGCATTTTAAAATGCACGAGGTTATGGTCACTGGAACAGTCGATGTTGTTGTGTATAGTTGTGTAGTAGCAGCTTGAGGAGCGGAGGTGAGTTTTGATCGATTGGTTTGGTTCGTTCCTCAGTGTTCCTTTGAACTGTGTGGCCTTTCATCACCTGGTCGAAATCTTTGGAGCTTAACGTTTCCCAATTCAGCGACGCTCTTGTGAATTGGAAAATGTGCGCTCTTGTGCACTGGTCGAAGCAGGTGTATGTTTCCTTGGGTCCTCCGGGCATGTGACTCCCGCCTTGAGCCCTGATTTTGCGCTTGGAGTTTTCAGCTTATTTGGGACTCAATCCATGATTGTGTGAGCAGGGCAATACCCTTCTACAAGAGATATTTAAGGTGGAACTGGAGGGAAGTCGTGTGCGTGTTTGTGATTTGAAGCTGAATCAAGTTGAAAAGGTACTTTTGTTCAAATTTAGACTATGCTTTGATTTGATTTGTAGGAGTGATCAGCAAAGCCTGGCCGGGACGTGATCCCATTGCAGTATGTTAAATTTTTTGTTGCTCCAAAAGTTCCTGGCTTTGTTGCTTGTAAATCTTAGAACATTGAGCTTTGGGATAGGGTTTAATGATAAATGATTCCTGGGTGCAGAGGATGCTGTTTTCACCGAATTCTATGGCAAGCAAGACGCGGACAAAAAAGCTGAACCGCACGCGACTTTCAAAGCAGGTGGGACTTCGGTGCACCTCTGGATTAGTAATTGTTCCGAGAATACTTACTTTCCAAAAATCTGTTTTCCGGTGCTCTGCTGGGCACATTCAATCCACAGCTCTACTGGCCAGTTTGAATGACATTAGTGATCAATTCTGACAATGTTTGGTGTTAGTTGTGCAGGCAGCGAAAGCGGCCTCTTTCAATGTGAACGGCCATGAAAGTGACTAATTCATCATCATATGGATTCTTCCATTACATTTCCGTTGTTGCATTAATTCGTCTCCCGTGATGTCCGCAACGAGGTAGCAATTTGCGTCAGGACTTCTCAATTTCAGCTCATGAAGTAACTTTTGAGGTATTTTTTTCAGTTATTGGTAATCTACTACTTTAGTTTTATTTGTAACGTATATTATTTTGGCTAATAATCGTCCTTAACTACAACTTGTAGCTAGGGATCAAGATACAATCCAGTAGATTGGTTTGCATCATCGGCCAGCTGCATCTCTTCACTAAAATGTAAAATAATTCAATAATAATTGAAAGTATCACTACGGAGTAGGGGCGTAGCCTGGTACTTCGAATTCTGTTGTCACTGATGAATTCCTGTACATTCTGTGCGCTCAAATTATGTCTTCAACAATTTCGTCTATTTATTACAATGCATGGATTTGGGGACATTGAATGGGTGCTTACAATGCCTTGGTGGATTTTATGGAAGTGGAAGTGGGTGTAGTAACTACATCTAAAATGGACCACTCCTCAAAATTGACCCCTATTTTGGAAGGGAAAATGAATATAGAGGATATCTAAAATGGTGTGCATTACAAAGAGTGTAAGGTGGAGTTGGGGGTCATTTTGAGTAGTATAACTTTATTTATAGTATTGTGGAGGTGACATCTTTACAAGTGGTCAATTTTGGATATATTTTTTGTTGTTTTAACTTCTTCTCTATGACATATTGGATACTACTAGTGTCATTTCTTCATGTGCATCAAATGTATTTTGCCATCACCTACATGATATTTTTATCACCCTATATTTTATATTTTGGAAAATTTGTAACTAATTCACAATGCATCTAGAAATTATGGAACCACTTGCATTTTGATTCATAGTCCATCACAATGTGGAAATATTATTGTTCTATTTCCAAAACATATTGGTTATACCATAGGGCTTATTTGTGTGATTTTAAGTGTAGTTATCTTATCATTAGTATTATAGTCTTAGTGGGACTTTCATGTATGCATGGACAATGTTAGAATTGACTTTCAATGTCAACAATTGGTATATATGTACAAATCATTGTAAGGTAGAAGGTCTGTAAGCATCCATTTAAGAGTTGAAAATTAATTTGGGAAGGTTAGACTACTTCAAATATTATTCAAATCACTTTAAGGTGGGAGGTCTATAAGTATCCATTTAAGAGTTGAAAATTAATTTTGGGAAGGTTAGACTTCTTCAAATATTATTTAGTTAGTTTTTCTTGAAAGACAAATGGAATTGGCATTTAAGGTGAGAACATCTAATACTGTCTATGTATACATTCTTGTACTCTTATAGAAAAGACTTCCTTTAAAGTATCCCCCTAATAAAAATAAATTTTCTATAAAAGTTCCCTCTAACTGTATTGAATTGCTTATCAATGACAATTTTAGGTGTTTTCATTGTAACCCAAGTCATTTCCTACTTTTTGGAGCCATAAAGAATTAGTTATGAACTTTTGAAGTTGAAATGCAATTAATGTTACTAGAAGTGTTCACCCCTTGAAATGTATACTATCTATACATTATTAATGCAATGGGTACCTTAACTTGAAAGAATGCTTTTAGAACTAAAGCACTTTATGGACCTTGTAATTTAAGTAATTAGGAATTATTAATCCCAATTTTTCAACAACATAGACCATTTCCATTGCAACAAGATGGAACAACCTCTTGCAATTAGATGCCTTCATAGTGAACACATAGGGAATGATTCCATTATGATTTTTTTCAATAAAGTGAGATTTGGGCCACAATCAATGTCTTACATGACAATAATGAAGTGATTAGTGACCTCATTAGGATCTCCAACTTTTCAGTGTGAATTCATTGTAGGAAGTGACTTTTTAAGGCCTTCCACATCAAAAAAAGAACGTGGCCACTTTAAGTGAGTATGCAAATATTATGGGTATAATTTTTGTTGATCCTTAGGTAGTCTAGAAACTCTTTTGGATCATGATGGATAGAACATTTCAAAAATTTATAGCAAATTCATACTATGTCAAAAAATTATAATTTCAGGTGCTCTTGCTATGTTTACATTTGTCTTTATGTTAGAAAAAAATTGAAAATTTTCAACAATAGCATGAAGGCAAACTCCTAATTCTGAACACAATGGGTTGTTTTTTGTTAATGGACTTTCATTTTCTATGTTTTAGAATGCCAAAAACAATTCCAAATTGAAAATGTAGGTAAGGGTTTGGTGGGCAAAGGACTGGAAGGTCTCAAATGTGGTATGAAATTTGAGCTTAGTAGAGAAAGAAAATAATTGAAGGATGAATAGTCCTAGAGAGTAGCCCATTTGCTAGTCCTTTGTCTCCATCCAATTCCACTGTATCATTGTAATATAATGAAACTCATTGTGCACTAGGATTCAAATTATAAATTATCTTGGTGTTAAATGGGGGCAAAACATGTCACAATTGGGTTGAAAAATGGCAATTTTATGCACCTAACGAGTGACTACATAAAGTTCATCTGAGAGGTTCACTCATTTTCCCACAAACTTGAGTGATGCATGTGGATTATCATTGTGGAGGTGTAGGAAATTAATAGTCATTAAAATATCCAAAAAGACAAGGATAGTTGCCACCATATTCCACAAATGGCAATGGATTGTTGTTGACAATAGTTTATCCACCTCAATGGATTTCATCTCAGCTTTTCCATTTAGATTTGGATGGACTGCTTGTATGTATAAGCCCTCAATAAACTCTTAATAAACCATATATATAAGCCTGTAATAAACCATCTTGAACAAATCAATATTTATGTATGTGTTACTTTTGTTATTGCCAAATATGGTATCAAAGTGATGTGAAACTTGAATGTTTATTGTGGTTCTATTTCTCTTACTCCTAGTATGACACAGTATCGAAACTTCACTTAGTTCTCTCCTCCTCTGTTTTATGAAAACTTTTGTGCTTATTCACAAGTTTAATTGGACATGGTCTTTTCATTTTTGTGTTTGTCTATATTAACTAGCACCATATTGAAAGATAGTGTAGTCCTAGATGAGGCCAAGCTAATTGTTTCATCAAACTTTCATTTATAGAAGTACTTGATAACTTCTATAGCAAAAAAGGAGAAAATGTAATCAATCCTTTCTAGTCGATCAAGCCTTTGCTTCAAAATAGAAAGATGACAAGAAGAGAGGAATTTGAAGAAGATAGAGTAGAGCGTGTGATGTACAATTGAATATGTCCATCAAGTCAAGTCTCTTGTCTCAATTCACAGAATTCCAAGAGCCAAAAAGTTTGTGGGATATTCTATGCAGGTCATTTGAAGAAGACGATGACAATCGAAAGTTTGACCTTAATAATCAAATGGCTCTCTTCTCTTTTTCCAAAAGCTCAAGCGTACAAGCTTATTTCTCAGTCTCAGTTTAGTTGTCAGCAATCAGAGTAAGAATGGTGATTTTGATCTTGTTCAAATCGTGATGAAGTTGTTACCTGACAATTTTGATGATTGGTAACAAAATTATACAAACCCTGGGAGCTTCCCAACCGACCGACTAGACCAACTGCAAGCTCGCCTGATGCTAAAAGAGAGCAAAAGGTAAATCAAGAGCAAGAGGTAGGTGATCCACTTCCATGCCAAATGTCAAAACTAAAGCGTAATACTTTTGTGGCGGCCAACATTCTTGACAAAATGGATCACCGGAGTGATATCAGCACTCTGGAACTCAATGCCAACAACAGTATCTCCAAGGGAACCAGCTAATCAGGGCCAGATGACCCGATTCCAAGGCCAAATGCAGGTTACGATATTCAAAACATCAAGTGTTTTTACTGCGGACAGCATGGTCTTCGAATATTCAGAAGCTCGAGGCTTACAGAAGAGCCAAACTTAGCATTCACTACTCAACTAGCTGAGTAGTGAATCCTATTTTGTTAGAAATCTAAATGCCAAGTTAGTGCCATTTGCAGGGGCTCCAAATCATCTTCATGAGTGCCAAAGGCTTGCACTTTTGCAATTTTAGTGTGTTCACGACTTCCCTCTCCGTTGGATGAGTAGCCACCGTCAACAGCGTTTGGGATGTCTTTTTAGTTTTACAATCTATTTTCCTTTAATTCCTATATTGAACCAATTTTCAAGTACCAAGTCTTGTTTTTTTATCACTGTGTTACCTTGAATAGAAATTTTACAGATTTTTTCACTGATTTTTTTCCGATGTCTTCAAATTGCAACCGGGTTTTTCTAAATTCCACAGGCTAACAATGAACTACCCAGCAGTACTCCCCGGACATTGATCCTCAATCCCGAAGCTAGTCAACATCCTTTTATTGCAAGAAAAGCAGCAAAGTACCTCCGGGAGAACAAGATGAAGAAGACCGGACTGAATATGAGCTCGTTGAGAGACCCCAGCAGGAGCTCCGCAACCTGTTGATTGGCTAGAATAAATAGCCCCAACTGGAGGGCATTGCTGAAACCTTTCCAAGAGAGAATAAGAAGTAAACAAGAACAACGATTCAATTGTTGCACTTAAGCCATTACAAAACCTGGCTGGGTCCTTGCTTGAGTTTTGGTGAAAATGCTCGTTGTGAAGTAATCCTCAACCCCCACATGGCCACATCTCTCTACGAAATTGCACGTCTAGGTCCCAGGAGACCAAGATGGCTTCTCCCAAACTGATTGTTGATTGATTCTAGTGCAATGGTCGATTTCGTTCCTGGTCAGAGGTCCAACTGAAAGTCGACAATCTGCAGTTCAGTTAGTCGGCATCTCCATTTCAGGGAAGTGTCAATAATGTCACCCACCTTCGTGAACCATACATGAGACAACGAAGCTTTGATGTGTCAATAATGTCATTTATAAGATAGTATCCTTTGGGGTGTATGCAATAGAAAATCACTTTCAAATTTGATTACATAGATCTTATAAATAAAAAAATAAAATGGACTTGAATTTTTTTTGTATGTGCTCAAATATAGAGGCGAAATTCCAATCCTATAATTACAATTATCATTTTTTATGCTTTTTTCTTTATAGTAATATCCAAAAGTGGTCATTTTTTATGTTTTTTTAATGTAGAATGCAAAAGATTTTTGAAGATTAATTGCTAATAGAAGGCCAACTAAGTATATTGAAAGAAATGAGCTATTGTTGGTAACTAGAGATAAGATCAAGTCATTAATAGTGTAGTTTATTCAATGTCCATATATTTTGTTGTTGGTGCAATTTGAAAGTTGTATAGTAATAATTCTTGAAATTTAGATTGAAGACTACTGGTGCTAAATTAGGGTATTGTAACGTAAACATTCATAATATTATTGATAAGTTGTAGGAGAATTCCTATTATTTCTAAGAATCCCTATATATTGGAAAAATGTTCTCTCAAAAAATGAGGTGATCTAATTGCCCTAACTCACATGAAGGATAGTTCTTTGCTTAGAGTCTATAGGTCTTCAATAGTATTACCTTTGCAAGTTGGTATACACTTAGAAATACCAATGCACTTGCTTTGTTATAGGAGATAATTATAGTTGGCAAAGGTTGAATTTTGAAAATCTTTAACCCCTAAATGTTCAAACAACCATTTTTTGGTCACTGCTTGACTTTGAACAACATTCTCAAGTGGAATTTTTTTTTTCAAATTTTTTTATTAATCTTCTTTAAGAGATTGGGTTGTCTTTCAATATTTATATTTAAAAACAAGATTGCTACAAGTTATACAAAATTAGTAGAGAAATAGCACAAAATATTTAGAATTTGCCTAATGTTGAAAAACTTATTATTTGTGGAAAGTGTTGGTATTCTCATTACTAAATCTTATACATTTTTTTATAAATCAATAAACCACAATTTTGACCAATAAAAAAATTCAAATGCTAAAGAAAAAAAAATCATATTTTTGGTGAATTTCAAAACTTATATCTTCAAAATTCATTTGAAGAGAATTTAAAAATAATTTTACAATTTTGACCACACAAATATTTTCTGTTTTTTGTGCTTTACATTATCTTTGTTGATGAAAACTTCATTCAAGTTATAAAACTTATATTTCATAACACATTTGTGTTTTGTCCAAATCCCTTCAGCTTTTAGAGGTTAAAGTTTTGAAATTTGGAGAATTCATCTTGGCTCTTCTTTAAGGGGGAAAAAGTTGGATTTCTTAAAACCCCAACTTTTCATGACATCTCATAATGAGATGATGCATTCAATAAAATTTTCAAAGACATAATTATTAGCAAAAAATAAATAAATTTGAAAGAACATTCGGTGTTACAACTATGTTAAGCTTTATGTATTGAATTGAACAATGAGGAGTGTTTCAACCTACCTTTCAATTAATTGTAGTTGGTGGAATATTACAAGGGTTGATTTTCATGCCAATTTTCTCAATGCCAACACAAAATTTTTGCTCAAATTGACTTGAATTGACTTTAATTCACCTATTGACTAAGATGCCTTGTCTATATAGATTGACAAACAAGACAATACTTTGTGAAAAGAGACCCTTTATGTATGTCTTTTTTCTTTAAGCAATATTTTTTAAATGATGGAAGTAAAGTTGATTCTTGACACCGATATTAGTTCTTATTTTGATGATATTCCTTCAAGATTGTATATACAATAATATCCTATATAGAACAACCAAATTGTTGGAAATTTGGAGCAAGTGAACAACAATCATCTTGTATATTGAAACAACAAATTTCACTTTGTGGGAAATGTGACATTCAAGTGCTCAATCAAAATTTTTGAAAACAAGTACTTCTAAGTCCCTTCACTAATGAAAACTAAAACTTTTAAGTGTGAAGATGATTTGAGGGTGACTACCTAGCCCATTGAAACATTGATCTTGATAAACATAGAGCTTGAAAAAATAATGCGCTATGAAATAGTTCACAATTTATACAAAAACAAAATTGTGGCCACTAATAATCTCTTTTAAGCCTCTAGAGGTTATACAAGAAAACAAATTCTTAAGCTTCATGTTCTTTTTCATTCATGGGACTTGAACCACTATAAGATATGAGCACAAATAATCAACACTACCCAAAATACAACACCTACATTTAAACCAAAAAAGATTGTAAAACACAAAAATGATATTGATTACACATGATGTTATAAGTCCTGGTTTTGTTACCTCAGACTCAATCTTTATTTTTTTCAATTCCTATAGTTTTGAATGTAGTTTTAGGTGAGAAAAGACCAAGAATGCATGTTGGACCAAAATCTGTGTTGCACATATCAATACACCCCCTAGTCACTTTACACTTAGTTTTATACATATACAACGTAAACTCGCATATAGATAAGGTAGAAACCCACCTTTTGTACATAATAAGTGTATTTAGTAGAAACTGCCCAATTAGCTACACCTATCTGTGTAATGAGACACAAATTGGTTAAAATTAGTCTAAAGGAATCTTGTGAGAATCCTAATATAAATTTCCCGTGATAGGTTTCAGTTTTCCTATTCCATCGATGAAATAGTAGAAACCCCAATTGTTATCCTATAGGTGAAGAAACTCAAACTAGAGTATCAAAAGGAATCTATGACCTAAATACGGTGATTCAAAGCGGGAGTCATGCCAAGGGACCAACGGAACTATCACTTTGCCAAGATTCTCCCTTTCGTAGAAGATTCCTTATTTCACTAGAAGTTAAAGAAGGTAGTGGGATTTATTGTCCTTTTCCATAGATGCAAGGTAAAATTGTAAACTTGTAGAATTCTTGAGGAATTCCATGAGAGGTTCCTCCCAAAGCCTCGTTTTTTTCTAATCATCCTAAATCTTTTTCCAAATAGTCAACCGCCCGAATTCAACATGGTAAAATTGTGAAATTACCATGAGTGGGGTAAAATCTCAATAAAAATTAGTATAGCTTTTTTCATGTTTATAAATCTCTCCAATAAGTTTTGTGACATTCAATAGTGGAAGATGCCAAAAGTAATAAGATCCTCCAGAACCGGCAAATTCAAAGATCAAGTATAAAGTTGACCAGTGTTTTGGGAACACACGACATTGGAATAAAACAAACTTAGGGTCTTTTCTACTCCCTTGAACCTACCTAAGAGCCTAGGCTAATCACTTTTGTCAAAAGTAAAAACTCCAGAACTTGGATTTTTACCCATTTTGAGTTTCTAGTCACCATTAAGATTCTTTAGGATTTTGAGGTTGGAAAAGGAGGTAGAGGGTTCTTTAGACTAAAAATGGCATTCTGAAGCCATTGGCACAATCCGTTTGCCATTTGGAGTATTTCTCCAAAAGTTAGAAGTTTGGACCAACATAGAAGTCAAATATTGGAAGGTTTAGGATGAAAATCCTAATTGATAAGGTTACTACATAGGAATTGGGAGGAGATGAGGCCCTTAGAAATGTATATAAGGGGGCTCATTTTCCTCTCACAAACACCCCTTTGTTACTAATTGGTGACCATTTTGGCACCTTATATATGTTAGTCCATCAATTGGACTATTAGGCCAATATTTTGGTTCCAAATTGTATACATGTTGTTTTGTAGGCTCTTTTGTTGTTTTTTCCAAGCTTTGAAGGACTTGAGGGGTCCCTTCAATTCTTGGCTTGTTTTCATCATTTGTATAGTACTTGGGTTTTTGGTTATTCTGTTGAAGTATAATTGTTTGTACTAATCCTAAAACTACGCCTCACCGTACCTTGGTAATGCTGCTTTGAGGGGCTTCTAGCTTGTATTTGTGAGTTCTAAACTACTAAGTGGGAAATTCCTTAATTGAGAAATCCCCTAGAGTTCATCTTGGTTGTACTAACTTGTTTGTATAATTGTTTTTGAACTAACAAGTGGTTGTACTAACTTTCTTGCTCTAGCTTGTGTTTTGGGTGGATTTGACAATTGAATTTGTTGGTGTTGTATTGTCTATATTTTCCTTTGTCTCATACAGGACAACGAAGCTTTGACTTTGGAAAGATTTAGAATTGCTAGAATTTTAGAGTATTTAAGAAATATGGCGAAGTTTTGACTTTGTGGGGTTTGAATTTTTAGTTATTTTCATTTTGATGGCAAAGCTTTGAACCTCCCCCTTCTTTTGATCATTTCTATGTAGTTAGGCCTTTTGGCCTTAATTTAATCAAGTTGTTATTTTTAATATTAGTCTTTCTTTAGGGTCGAGACCAAGGGTGTAGTCAGACCGCTAAGAAGAGGGTTCAACACAAATTGAAATTCAGAATCTCAGAGTAGAGGTTCAGAGCTTTCCAAAAACATACAATACAAAGAAATCCGAGCTAAAATGAGTAAGATATAAGCGGATGAAGTTTCAAACACTAATTAGTAATCAAAACTTCATACATACATAACTTTTACTAAAAAGGTCCAAATTTCAAGAGCCACATAAATTTAGAAAGATAGTCTTAATCTCTACAAGGAAAAATCATTCAAAGTCTAAAAATAGTAAATTGTCAAAAGTCAATTTGAGACTTACAGCAGGGTTGACACGACGTCCGGAACGTCCGGATGTGGACGTTGTCTCCGCAGCGTCCGCCTGTCCACCCCGTCCGCCCCGTCTACTCCGTCTGCCTGTCCCCTCGTCCGCCCGTCCGCCCCGTTTGCTTGTCCCCCCGTCCGTCTGTCCCCTCGTCCGCCCCGTTCATCCCGTCCGCTTTGATGGCCCTGTTTCCCCCCACCGCCCTACCCAAACTGCCTGTGGTCACTCCCTTAATCCTTAAACAATTAAATATTAAATGAAGTGCAATGGTTCGCGATTTGACTCATATTTTCAAATGTCATGAAATTTGTGCATATGGAAGATAATCCTCATCCCCACATTCTATTAAAAAATTTTAGCCCAAAATATGCAAATCTATAGTCACACGTATGCCCAAAAATTATATATTGCCCCAAAACACATGTTGGTCCTCCAGGGATTCAACCACATAGGAAAAAAAATTAAAACAATGTCTCTTATAAGTTGAAAGATTATAAAGTTTGACCATGAGTCCATGATAGTCTTGAAACTATGAAAAAATTCCAATTCATTTTCAGAAGGCAAACTAAAAAAGTTTGTGACTTCAAATATATATATTATTTAAAAAATCGAGATCAACACAAATACAAACATAATCAATATGGGCAAAATATATTAAATTTAATATAGAATACCATACATTGTGCACATTTGGTTAATTGCACATATAATTTTTTTCATTCCAACTCTATATTTCTAAACTAATTTTTAATGCCTATATAACCTATTCAATTACTACTTCTGCACTACCAATCTAATATAAATGGCGGAAATGTTCATCTGGCATCAGCCAACGATATGTATTAGAAAATCGCGTAATCACATGGGCCAAACTAGTATTTTCATCGTCAGTCTTCAAAGAAATGCGCTTCAAGTAAGCATAAAACACTTTTGCAAAGTCATGAAAGGCAAATTGTGTCGCACTAGGTGTTTTTCGTAGTACGTTGAAATACGCTTCTGACAAGTTGTTTCCATTCATCCGTTGAGCAATTTTTCGAATGGCATACTCTTCCGACTTACGTGAATACATCGGAATGACTTCCACATCTGCACTTGCTTTATGCAAATATGCAATACGTGGATCCACCCACCATCTCCTCTGCAAAGTTTGTTTCATCTCATCTGCTGATGTGAATGTGTACAAAGACTTCATTGGCTGAGAAGCTAAGGTGGTCATGCCCCAATCGCAAACTTCAATGTACATATGTGACTCATCCTCTGAAAAATGCAACAAGATGTTGTCCAGAGAAAGATCATTGTGCAAATGTCCAGCAAGATGCACTGCATACATTATATGCATAAAGGCCTATGTCAGCTCAGTGCGCTTCTTCCAATATCGTCCTAAATGGTGAGCTTTTACAACCTCCTCTTCGGTTGGATTCGTATACATCAAACGGATTTGAATGTTGTCTGGAAAGTCCTTATCCATATTCAACATTTGTCGAAGAGTTCCACCATTTCACCAATACGCATAACCTTCAAACGTTGTTATGTGCACCGCAGCAAACCATATCACACCCGCGTGTGGAATTCAAACAGCCATTGATTCGTTTTGATGTTCTAGCTTTGCAAGATCGGATCGAGTTTGGTGGTGAATGGATTTCTTTGCCGCAAACTCCCAATAAGGAAGTACTCCTAGACATCCTTCAATACGGACCTTTCGAATCGTTATATATCCACCTCTCATCGTTCTATCATCAACAGCAATTACGCATGCTGTATCTAGAAGTGCTATGAGGTGCTGTTTGGTCCTTTTCGCTTTAGCAACTCCATCATTGCTTTTCCACCAACCAATTGAACCAACTCAATTGTGCGTTTTGGCGAATGGAGCACATCGCCCCCCAAATAAGTCCGCTTTCAAAATCATTTCTTCAAATTGGGCGTCATTGGGTCGATATTCCTTGCCATATTTAACCAAAATGACTTTGGAATTCCACAAAGCGTCATGAACCTTGTTCTCCAAACATTTGGTAAAGTACGTTTTATGCATTTTGTCATGCCACTTCGCCACATTCAATGCATCCAACAACATCTGTGTCACGTCTACCTTGAATTTAGACACGCACTCCTCTTGATATCTGATGTACTTATTGTCTAAAGACAATGTTGTTTCCGATTCATAAAATTGAACGATGCACTCAATCATGAATTTTTGCATTCCTCCGAAGGACTTTGGCAAGCTACTTCCAAGTTTGATGGTCCCTCTCCATGTTTAAGCTTTGTAACCTTCTTCTTCCCCTTCGTCATCGTAACAAATGAAATTGATATAGATCAAATTTTTTAATTTGAAATTGAATTCACGCGCAAGAGTCCAAAAAATTGGCAACAAGGGGGCCCCAATAAATCACTCTTGCCTTGCCTTGGAAAGGAGCCAATGGAGGATGAACCACCAAGCTCTCTGCTCCACCTTGCATTTACAAGGGGCAAAGCAAAAGTAACAATGCAGACGGCCCTAAACCGTCCGCCCGATCGGATGGGCCGGGGGTGGCGGACGGATCGGTCGTCCGCCTCCCCGAAACCCTAGAGCCCGTCTGCCCGATCGGACGACCACGGGTGGCTATATCTAGCGTTCGCCCGATCGGACGGTCTGGGGGGGCGGATGCATCAGCCGTAACGGGGTGGACGGATATTGGGGTGGACGGATATTGGGGCGGACAGGGCGGACGCCGGATCGAACGGACAAGGCGGACAGAGGACGGGGCGGACAAGGCGGATAGAGGACGGGGTGGACAGGTGTCGAGGCGGACGGGGGTCTGGGCAGATGGGGCGGACGGGTATGAGGGCGGACGGATACGAGGGCGGACGGGGTGGTTTGACCCTAAAGCGACCCTAAACCCATATTTTGCACGATAAATAGAGGTCTTCATGGCACTATATAGTCCAACTAACTTTTCATTCATCTAATGTAAAATTTGAAATTAAAAAAGGTAGCCTTCCTTTATGACCAAATTTATGAATTCTTGATAAATGATATTTTTGTACAAAGATATGAGCTAAAATGTGCAAAATTCACGAAAGGATTGCGACGTTTAATATATGTACCCAAATATTCACGTTGCATTGTATATAAAGCAATTGTAAGAAGGTAGTTGAATAAAAATTCTACTATTAAATTGAATTAGTTGACGTCTAATCACTTAGTAAACCGCTAAATGTCCAAGTCATTGCAAGTGTGTTTTGGCTATCGAAAAAGAGCATGGACTTATAGTTATCCCCAATGAAGCAAATTGTTCTTTTTTCAAAATCTCATGGTATAGATGTTTAACCCCTAAAGTTCTTTTCACTAAAAACACTTCAAAACTGCCAGTAGTAGTGCAAATACCAAGTCTTGGAAGAAAAATACTTTTGGGCATATGTAACCGTAGGATCTTGTAGTAAATTAGTTGGAAAAGATGTGGAAAAAATTTTAGACAAATCCACCATTTGGATTGTAAGATATTAGATATTGAATATTTCATTTAAGGGGGCTACTCAATTATGTCTATTAATGAACAATTGGTAGCCTAACAAACCTAACTTAGCATGTATTTTAATATTTGTTGCAATTGTTTTAGGAATATTATAACATAACACTATTATAATATTCTTATAAATGATATAGTACTAAATCATTTCAAAATCAACAACATTTGAATACAATCTGTCAATTTTGTCTTCCATACTCCTTTAATGATATAATATATATAAATATATATATATATACACATACATAAAATATATTAGATAAATCAACATGAACAAATCAATGATTATATATTTCATAAATCTATTCTTCATCAATCAAATAAGAGTGCATGTGCAAATATAGACAAAGATGGTTTCTCCATTTGTTCCCAAAAAATAGATAAACAAATAGAGAAAGATATGAAGTGAATGTTACTTGGAGAATTGAAGGGAAAAAAATTGAAGTACTCAATTGCATTTTATTAAATTGGAAAATTGCATGTGGATGGCATGAATTAATCTTCATAGATGCTAAACTCATACGAGTTGCATTTCAACATTTATGATTTATGCAATTGATTGAATTGAAAGCTCTTGTAATTACATTTTCAAATTTTCGATTCAATCATTCAAATTTGCAAGAGTGATTTATAATAGATTTATAACTTTAAATGTGAAAGCATTGAATGCCTTTATGCGTTTGTTCATCAATATATTAATTTTAAATAAATAATTTTTTTTTTATAACATATGCATAAACCATTGCATTAAAAAAAACAAAAACTAAGAGCCAAGCCAAATAGGTTGGTCAAATGAAGAGAACAAGAGCCCTACGAGAAAGCAAAGGAAAAAAAAGAAAATATCAAAAGGATTCAAAGGAAGGAGCAAGATGCATTCTTGCAAGATCGTAGAATACATAATATGATAATGATTTCAAAATCCAAACACAAATATATTTTCTATTTCAATGAGAGTCAAAAATGAACTACCCTGCTCTCAAAGATTGTACAATGTACATGTTATACAAAATGAACATATAACAGAAAGAGTAGAAGACATCGTTTATCATGATTGAAAACTGAAATGATTTTTTCTTTCTATGTAGGATATTTTATGAAATGTAACAATGTATTTAATTATCATAGTAATTGGTAGAAATCTTTGTGCAATACATAGAAACATTTCATTCATGTGGAATTTTTTCATTTATTTAGGATTAAAATTGAAGTATTATACTCTACAAAGTACAAACCGAAAACAATACCATATACCTAAGTTCAAAAGTTTGCAATTGTTTTGTGAATTCATTTTGAAAACTCAAACGAAGAAATATTTTATAATCAATATCGTGTTCATTTGAATCATTTCAAAATTTAAATTCCAAATTCAATTCCTATTTATAATAGAAATTATGTTTGTCAATTTTTTAGATCTTTAAATAATGAACCCTCTTTTTTAAAATCAATATTTAAAAACATCTGAAATAAGAATATTGGAATTACCCTTCAAAATAAATATAGCACATATAATCATGTATAAGTGTATAATGTATTCTACTCAACCAACTCAAGTAATGAATTTTTTTATGTTTTTAAGGAAAAATATAGCCATACATGATTTGAAAGTCAAAACATTGATTCTTTTTCTTTGTTTTCAAATCTAATCAAAATTTCATTAAAATACATGAAAGACTCGATGTTCATTTGAAGATCGTGATGCACTTCTAATTAGAAAACACAACCTTTCATTAAATATCATGAGGTTGAAATCCATTAAACTGTTATTCTAATTATGTATTGGGGCCTTTTTTTTAAATTTCATTTGTTTACAATGAAAAAGGAATTGATTATTTCTGCAAAACATTTGATTTCCTAATGAACTTTAAAAAAATCCCCACCATCTTCAGATCTTCTCAAAACCTATTTAGAAGGATAATATAAGTAAATAATCCAAACATATTCAACTTAACCACATTCCCCTCATTCGTAAAACAATTTAGGGGAGAAAAGAAAAGGTTTAGGGTAATTAGGGTATAGGGTTTAAGGTTTACATTTTTTTTTTAAATAAAATGATAAATCAATTACATTGATCTTCATTTAATAGTGATTATTAGGCTGTTTTTTTTTGGAAATGTTACCGCTCTTTTTGAATAATATCGGCCTCATAGGATGCTCCAATGGACAGCTGGGCGGACGCCGTTGGCGGTTAGTGTTTAAGTGGGGCGGTCGGTGTGTACAAAGCGCGGACGGCGTCGGGAGGCGGACAGTGCGGACAGTCCCGTCCGACCGCCCGACCGCCCCGTCTGACCGCCCCATTCGACCGCCCTGTCTGACCGGTCCGTCCGCCCACCCGCCCGCCCCATCCGCCCCGTCCGCTTCAGCCCCGTCCGGGCCGTTGCTTGTTTTTGAATGTAAACCCTAAAAATGAACCTTTAATTTTCTAGAGGGGACTATAAATGTTAGAAGAGAAGCTTTTGTATTCACTCTTGAAAAACCAAACGCTAAGATTTCCAAGGGGTATGAGCTTCAATTTATTGAGTCTTTTGCTTGGTAATGCATAGTTCGGTGGACGGGGGGGCTTTGATTTTCAAAGCTTTGTGTGACTAATTTCATTGATATTGTATACATTGTCACGTTGTGGGTTTCAAATTTAAAACATTCTATTGGTTTCTTTTGAAATTGAGGTAAAACATACACTTGTCAGTATGGTGGCCAAACCGACGGGGGATTTTTCTCCTTGGTTTAGTGTGCAAGAGGGTGGTAAAGTAAAATGTAGGCTTTGCAAAGCGAGCATGTCAAGGAAGCTCAGCCGTATGTTCAGCCACTTAGACTATTCTGGGCCTGAAGGTGTACGTGATAAAGGGGTGAGCCTTTGTCCACGATTATCAATGGCAGTTCGAGATTTATTTCGGCATTGCGAAGGAGTTTTTCCAAAACGCGTTGTATTGGACAATGTGGATGGCAACCCTGGCCCTTCAGATGTTCAAGAGTTTTCGGCCGGAAAGGCTGTGTCGCATTCTGACCAGGAAGATTCTTGTCTAGCGTCCAAAGAATTGGTATCAATGGTATGTGCCACAACTGAAATGACTTTGAGTACGGAAGCTTGTGGTGAATGTGAAACCCTGAGGGCATCAAGTTCTAGACCTCAGAGGCAAGGGAGCTTAGTGAATGGGTTTGAAGAAGGTCATAGACGCAAATTACATTCAGTGTGGGCAAATTTTTTTTATTCGGCGAACATACCATTTTCCGTGGCTCGAAATCCAGCTTTTAAAGAAGCAGTGAAGAAAACGGCTGCGTTTAGTAGGCCATACATTCCTCCCTGATACCACGACCTTCGGTATAAATTGTTGAATGAGGCGGAGACCAACATTCAGATACAGTTGAATGCACGGACTGAAGATAGCATTCGAAAATTTGGAGCAACATTGTTCATTGATGGATGGAACTCGGTGACTAATCGACCTCTCATCAATGCCATGCTTGTATCATCTGCAGGTGAAGAATTTTTTGGATCTGTGGATACAAGTGGTTGTGAAAAAAATGCGGAGTACTTGATAGCTATGTTGGAAAAGTTCATTGAACAAGTGGGGTCCAAGAACGTCGTGTTAATAACTACGGATAATGCTTTCGTGAATCCGTCCGCATGGGATGTAATATCTGCAAAATATCCTCATATTTTTTACCAAGGGTGCGTGGTACATGCATTGAATTTGTTGTTGAAGGATTGGGCTGCACAGAAATGGATTGCTTCCAAATTGGATAAAGGAGTTCTTGTAGCTAAATTTATCAGGAAGAGACATATGCCGCTAGCTCTATTGCGAAAGTATTCGCCAAATCTTGGTCTCTTGATGCCTGGGGATACAAGGTTTGCCTCTAAATTTATCATGATGGAACGTTTGACAAAATTGAGAGGAGCATTGGAACAAATGGTGGTAGATCCGCAATGGGTTGAGTATGTACATACTCT
The DNA here is from genome assembly GCA_963969395.1 of Pseudoscleropodium purum. Classification (NCBI taxonomy): domain Eukaryota; kingdom Viridiplantae; phylum Streptophyta; class Bryopsida; order Hypnales; family Brachytheciaceae; genus Pseudoscleropodium; species Pseudoscleropodium purum. Next base: position 34,461,705 of record OZ017795.1, read on the forward strand.
CAAAAAGAAACGTGGAGCCAAAGTCCAACCAAAAGACTTGGCTTTAGCGGTGAAGAAAATTGTTCTTGATGACCATTTTTGGAATCAGTCCATCAATTATGTGGAGATGGTTGAACCAATCATATGTGCACTCCGCGATTTGGATTCAAAATCACCATGCATGGGGAAGGTGTTGCATATCATGAGGAAGTTAGAGAAGCACGTGAACGGATTACAAAGTCCACCATGTTGTTTGCTAGAAGAACTTGCAATTCCATTGGTACAGTCTTTTTATGCCCAAAGAAGAATGGTAGACAACGATCTTCAATCAGCCGCAGCTCTTTTGAATCCATACCTTCTTCATGACAAAGAGTTAGCGGATGATATAGATGCAATGTTAGGGCGTAAGAAAGTTTTGAAGAGAATATGTAAACCGGATGAATATGCAGCAGTGGTGAAGGAATTTGTGGCTTTTCGACACAAAGAACCTCCATTCCACAATATGTTGAATCCGGAAGATCAAATGTTGTGCGCACATACTTGGTGGGATTTTGAAGGTACATGTGACAAGTTTATAGCTCCATTAGCGAAGAGGATATTGGCTCAACCGGTGTCATCATCTTCATGTGAACGGAATTGGAGCAACTATTCTTTTGTTCACAACAAATCTCGAAATAAATTGAAGCTGGAGAGAGCAACGGATTTGGTGTACATATATACCAATTCCAAAGTATTAAACGCATCGAAGGAAAAAGATGAAAAAAAATGGTATAATGATAATGTGGATTCGATGGAATCAGAGGATTCAGATAGGCCGACGTTAGAAGACGATGATGATGAGGATTTGGAAAGGGCCCTTTCAGCTGTAGATGGCGGGAATGACTTTAATCGTGTGACAGCGTGGGGAGATGAAGACGTTATGCAAGACTTTCCCAATTTGGTGAATGATACGCATGATTATCATCTAAACCGCAAGGATGTTGTTCTCGACAATGCAAACGATGCATATACCTTTTATGAAGATGAGGACAATGTAGGGGGAGAGGAGAATCTACCTTCTTTAACTGCATATTGCAATGGAATGGGATACTTGAATAACGAAAACATTCTATCGGAAAAGGCAAACGCTATTACCAAAGAGGTGAAAATCAATGAGAATGATGTTGGTAATGATGGGAGAAATGAAGAAGTTTTAATTTCTCAATCTCCATCTGTGGCATTAAATGTAGTGTAAGGAAACGATAAAAGAGAAGATGCGGTCATGGAGGTGGACGTTCCAAAAGATGTGGGCAACAATAGTGGTGATGAGGGGGAACCAAGTATTGCGGTATAAAAAAATAGTGATTCACTTGGGATGGCAGTTACAAATTCGGCAATTGTGAAGAGTGATAAAGGAAAAGAGCCAATGAAGTTAATTTTTGAAGTACCGAGATCTAGTGCTCTTCCACCAATACCGTTGAAGTTTGTTAGCACACGATTGAATGATTCTCGAAGCTTTGGATATGGAAAACGTCTAATGAACATTTCCAAAGAAATTTCTACAGGTGGTAATCTACGGAAAGTAGCGTCATCACTTATAAGCCTAAGTGATACGGATAGTGATCGGATGCCATTGGCATCTTTGCGTGCTCGCATTTTAGGAAAAAGAATGGCGCAAGAACCGATCAAATCAACAAACGGCACTCTATTATTTCAAAAGAAAGCCATAGGGGAGATAACCGTTCATGGACATGTCGACCCTACATTGAGATTGATGGTTCAAGAATCGAGTAAGGTGAAAGGGAAAAGAGAAATGCAACCTTTTGCTATCTCTCTAGTGAAGAATAGGACCCCTTTTGATGAAAATGTTGCTACTTTGTCAAATAGAAAGAAAAGAAAGGTTCCTATTCAAAAAGCCTTTAATCGTTTTGTCAAAGTAAAAAAAGAAAAATTAAATTCAAAAGAAGGGAATAAACCTATTTCGAGAGAAGACTTGAAGGAAACAACGATACTTGATTCCAACAATGAAGATGACTTCGACAATGAAGATGACTCCGATAATGAAGATTTTGAACGGAGAGCTGCAGGAGAGAGTAGTGGGGCTAAGGTTAAAGGAGATGTGGATTGGCGTCTATAGGAATTGTGGAGATGTGAATTTAGATGTTTAATTGTTTAGTTGCTCATGATATATGGAGCTCATATTGACAAATGACAATGGTTTCTTCAATCATTTTATTATAAAATTGTTTGTTTATTGATGATATACATCTCGCTGGATTTTAAAGTGATTTTGTTTCTAAATCAAAATGAAATTCAACAAAAAAATTAAAAATATATTTCATATTTTAGCTTTTACATAAATAGTGATATACAACTCTATTGAATCGCAATTGCAATATAAGAAAAATCAAAATCCAAATGACTTCACTCTCAATCTCTCATTGGTGAAAACAATCAAAACCCAAAACCCAAAACGGGTTTTCTAAGCCACCCCGCCCATCCGCCTTCCGACAGCGGGAGGGACGCTACGTCCGCTGGCGTCCAGACATCTGGATTACGGACGCTATTTTGGGGCGGACGTAGAGATTCGTCAACCCTGATGGTGATAAGGCTAGCTAAGCAGTGAGTGCAACAATTTGTTTTTGGTAACTATTATCATCAATAATAAAGAAATCTTGTATGTGTATATGATATAAACTATAATTATATTTATTATTATCTCATTAGCTTTTAGAATATATACAAGATCAATTATTATGCATTCTTGACTATTTGTCTTAAAAATAAAACCCTAGAATATTAGATAGGATCAAAATTACATTTCATACATCTATAGCATTAATTAAAGGACTGGCAACCAAATTTAAACTTAAGAAATAAGAGTGTATGAAGATCATTTTATAATAGAAACTTCTAAAGGTAAATCCCATATTAATTCAAATTACAAGTAACATTTAGCCGCAAAACATTAGACTTTTTGACCATTCCCTTCATTAAAAAGAACCCCTATATTATAGTCCTAGGTTGTTGTAAAGCAAAACTTAGACTACATGTGTTCCATAAACAATAAGTGGACAAAATGAATCATAAATAGAATGAATCATAAATGGAAGGTTGATTGAACTTAGATTAGACATGTTATGTTTTAATATTATAAGATGATGAAGTATTTGGAGAATATTTGGAGGGTTCAAGAATAGAATTCATCCACTTTGACATTTATAGCCATTCAATGTAGAAAATTGCTTGCAAAGAGCCATTGGGCTATAGAACACTTTGGCCATGACAACATTGGGTCAATACTTTTATTTTTATTCTTACTTATGAAAAATGATTGCTTATACTTTACTTTATCTTTATTTTCCTTGTGAATTAATTTCATTTAATTTTTTAAAATAATAATAAATTTTCTATTTTTATATGCCAATTAAATTTTAGAATGACAAAATATAATTTAAAAATTCTTAGAACTCATGGTATGAACGTCAATACTATAGATGATTTTTCATATTCAAAGGATTGAAAAATGAATAAGACAAGAGATTAGAAGGGCTTAGTTGTTACTTTTGTGGCATTAACAAATGATAAATAAATGGTTGTAGCAACGAGTCTAGTCATACTAGTAGAAGTGAACATATCATAGACTTTGGCAAAGACAAATTCTAACTTGGAATAACTACAAATTAATTTCTAATTCTAACACATCATCAAAGTTCATTCTTAGAATTCTAGATGGAACTCTTGGATCATTAAGAATTTGAAGCACTAATGGTCACATTTGGGGAGATCATAGATTGCAGATTGCCCAAAATGTAAAATTCAAAGCACTCCAAGCTCATGAAACAAACACTATCAAGTAGACAAGGGCTTGAAAAACTTGGACTTTCAAATATACCAAAAATCATCTTAAGGTAGCCAACTAAAATCTACAACATCAAAATCCAAAAGTCAAATAGATATGAGGTGCAACTAGGCTCTATATTTCAAGCAAGCAACTTGAAACTATCCCATAGCATCAAGAGTCAGCCTTCAACATGCCCGAAATTTCATGAAATTTGCCATTAATTTTTAAAGAATAAGGACTCAATAATTCATATGCTAAAATATACTTGGGTGCCATCAATCAAAATAGAACAATCATCCACAACCAATGCTTATGCAAACAATCACTACAAGGGAATGGCATCCTATACGACAGAGAATTAACAAATAGACTTCCTCACTTATCAATTCAGACATTTCCTTCACATTGAGTCAACTTTTTGTCAATATTATAATTCTGTCCACGTAGAAACCCTACAGCCACCTTCTCTAGTGGCTCTCTTGTTTGAGGTCTAGGGAGTGCAATCTAAGAATCTAAGTCTTGCATGACACATGCCCAATTTCAAGATCCCATACAATCTATGCACGTTCACATTCCTATGCAATTCCGACCTTAGCTTCATTCGAGCCCAAGAATGAAACATTGTGTTATAGAGCACAAGAGCTATAGTCGGAGTTGATGGAAGCGAAGTTGGGTGTTTTGAAGTGACCTAGCTAGAGTGCAAGGACGACATTTGTAATGCTTGCTTTTTGAAATTTTTGCTCAAGGTTGTTTCAGTGGATTTGTTAGCTATGGGGATGGAGAAAGGAAGGTCGTACAAGAATTTTGATGGAAAATAGGGGTTTTCGCATCCCAATACTCCTTCGATGGCTGGGGCTTTCAGCGACAACGCTTCTGAGTATCCTGTAGTGCTTGGTATGCTCAATCATCTTTCTTTCTCTTTATCTTCTATTTTTTTCCTTGTGATCAATTACTTTTCTTTTCTTTTCAAATTTGAAAATAATCAGAATTGGAGTTGAATGGATTCGGAAATTGATTTTTTGAATAATGAGCAAGAAATGTGTGCTTCGTTTTTTGGGTGTTCCATGAAACTATTGTTATCAACTTTAGTTATTTGAGCGGACCGAAAGATGTGACTTGAATTGGACTTAGAGCTAGTGTTGAGTGAAATTAGGTCAAAAGTGGGGTAAGTTTGTGTCGTTGCAAAGGGGTTGGAAAATGTGCAATTTTCTTCATTAATTCTAGTGTCAAGAATTTAGTGCCATCTGAATCATGTTTTGCAGACTATGATCAGTGAATTGGTCAATTTTAGAAAATGAAATCTCGGCCCTTATAAGAATTTCAGTATTTCTTCTTTGATATCTATATTTTATAGTCCGTCAAAGTAAGCAAAGGAATGATTGTTGCTACTTTTGTAATGTAGGTGTGCTTAAAGTTTTACCACATGCAAATTTCATGTAAGAATGTTGTTGATTGCTTGCAAGGTATCCAGTGCTTGAAAATTATCTAGGGCTCCGGGTGTTATTAGGAGTCATAGTATCCAAGCCCACAAGTTTAGGTATGTTATCACTAGTGCAATGAAATCACTTATCATCATCGATGACTTCCCTTCTAAAGGCTTGGTTTTGGATGATTCTTGTAAGTTGTCACTATCGTTCTTTAAGTAAGGCTATGTTATTAGAATTACAATTGCAAGCGTGCTTGAAAATAGAAGATGTTGATACAATGTTTTGAGGGTCACTGTGAATGTCTAATAACTTTATTGACCCCTATCTCTCTTTTCATTATATTTTTTCATGTACTGTGTATCAAACACAAAGTACAATATGGTGGCATAAGAATTCTCTATAGTTTTCTGTTTAAATATGCCCATGCCATTCCAAGGCTCTTCTGTAGACATTCCTATGATAGTTATAGTTTCAGTGTTTTGGATTCTTGAATCCAAATGCTAGTGTTCCAAATTTTGTCTCCATATTTTGGATTCAATAACAATTGCAAATTGTCCGAGTTGATGGGATCTTGATGACTTTGGATATTTAAATTGTGTAGAATCTGATTACTTTGCAAACTTTTCCTTTTGTATCGTGCCATTTATGTGTTTTACTTTGATGCACTTTAATCACCCTAAACCGATTTTAGCGTTGTTTTCATCAAACTTGAGCTACTTCTAATTATGAATATCACATTTGGGACTATTGTTATTGCAGGTCAAGAGACAGTTGACCTGACATGAAAGCTATGGTGGCCATGTTGCATGAAGGCCTGGACATTGAGATTCTTCGTCTCGTTTAGGAGCATGAGGGTGACTGGGTTGTGTCCAGTAAAGGGCAACACAGTCTTGGTCACTTGAACTCTGATAACTTTGAAACAAGTTCCTTGATGAGCAAAACATATCCTAGGTCATCTTTTTTGGAATGTCTTCTTTGGTGAATAGAGTAGCAAGTTTCTCCTCTTCTTTGGCAAATCAAAACTTGCCAACTTTGGAGATTTGGGTGGATGGATCAAATCTTGCTGGAAATCTTGAAAGTAGGATTAAATGATGGCTAAAGGATTCACACTTTTGTATTTTTCATAATTTTGCAAAGGTGTTCATGGGAACAGTGTGGTAGGATATGTTTCTAGGATTTATTAGTTTAAAAATTGAAGCATAAAAGCCTCAATCTAACAAAAGAGTGAAGTAGGATATATTTCTAGGATTTTGCTACTCATTGTTGAGAAGTATTGAAGGCAAAAGTGGAGACTACTTGTGGAGGTTCTAAAGTTCAGTGCTTCTGTTTTTTTAGAATAACAACAGATAGGGCTCTTTATAAAGTGAAGTGTGACTTTGTGGAAGCTGCAACTCAAAGAGCTAAAGCTATAATCAACTAGTGCATTCTTCAAATCAATTCTATAGATCCAAATCCTTTCCACATGTGAGTATGCCCAAATACGATTGTTCAACTAATACTTTTCTTGATTTTTCTGTATCTATAGATTTATATACTTGCCCTTAAGAGAAACTAGAGTGTCCATTACGGTTTGTGTGAAGAGCATGTACTAGGTATCTATTTCGTTTTTGAGAGTGCTTTTGAGTGTTTCTTTTTTGCATGTTGTACATTCCATTCTAAAGTGCATATCATGTATGAAGAGTTTGAATGATGAAGAATGACTTTTGTGGTATTGAGTGCATGTGGGACCTTAGCTTGATATTGAAGCTGTGAAGATTTGTTGTGTTTGCAGGTATGTGCACAGTATCTTTTACAACTTTGCTATGAATGGAGACTTTTCCTTGATGCTGAATTAGAGGGATTCGATTTGTAAAAACTAAGACAATAGAAATTTGTGAAAACGATATTCAAAGCAAGCACTCCAATGGCTATTGAAAAGTACAAGTTGACAAAATTTTTGTCGTAATTCACAAAAGAATGACAAAGTTTTGTCAATGTTATGATTGAATCAACATGTTCCCACTGACAAGACAAATCACATATGACACAAAACTCCTTGTAGTGCAAGTTCTTCAATTTGTAAAGGCAAGCAATGATTTCATCTTGGTATAAAGCAAAATCAATCATATCATCCTGCCCTTAGTTGTAATAATATCCACAACTTGTAGTGTTTTGAATGATAGTGTAAGAAATTATCTAGTACATTGAGTGTGAAAACACTTTGTCAATCAATTGGTTATTTAAAACATACACATAAGGTAGTTGACCCATTTCCAACCAAGGACCTATACTTGTTATATAGGCTCCTCGCTTTCCAATCAGTAGGAGAAAAGCAATGCTTAGCACATGCAATCAATTGGTTTGAAAAGTCAATCAAAATCTCCAAATTCAGTCTATCTGTCAATAATGGAAGCAACACCTATATACATACATACATATGCATTCAGGATGGTTTTCTAGAGAAGCACTTGGACTCATGTATAGAGGTAGTGCAACCAGACCTAAAGGATGCAAGACGAACGGAAAGCATGAGATAGGTTGCCAATTTCTTTTCATGGGTATGGATGGATTTCAAACTTCCATCAAACGGCAATGGCATCGTGCATGTGCACCACCATGACCAAGTTCTCAACATCTAGCTCACCATCTCTTTATACACGCTGCCACTCATACATGACACTCCAAATGGGACCAAACCGCAAAATAAGTTCTTCATTCCAAGCATGAAGGTCTTCCAAAGTTTGACTATCCAACATGCACCATCCCTCCACGAAACAATTTGCTCATAGCATGCCATGATGTCCACAACAACCAACAAAATCTAATCGATCTTCCAAGAAGGAGAATCAAATCAACTACCACTGCAATCAAACCAACCACCTTGTAAAAACTAATATAAACTATTGTCAGTTGGAAGAAAACATAAATCGAGTAGACGATGAAAGTGGCCAACAGGCCAAGTACCCAAATTGTTGGTCCACCAACAATGAGGAGGATCACATGGAGCGCACTCCATAAGAACATTCCTAGGTGGCTCAACAGCCACGAACTCGCTGAAGGCCAAAGCAAAGTTGGTTGTAGAGGTCGGGATTGTATGGGGCAGGCGCGTCCATCCATACAAGAATCTCACACTCCTCAGCATACTCCTTGGGGCAACAAGCCATCGCCATTGGATTACTATCCGACAAGAAACCTTGATCCGGTTAGAATGCTGGTCTGTCATCGACTTCTTCCCTAACAACAATTGCTCCTAGAAATGAGAAGAAAGAACGGCTCTTGTTCTAATGAGCTAAAGAATGTGCTTCAAATTGAAAAACCTTGAAGTGGAATCAAATGGCAAGCACTTGCTCCAATTGCTATCCTGGTTTGCAGATACACGAGGAGAGGATTACGAAAGCAGTTGATGTTCAAGGTGAAGAGGGGAGTGAAGAAGTGCGGAACGAAGGCGAAAGTTGGTACTATATTTTGACACTTCCTTGAAATGCATGGAAATGCTGACTTACTATATTGTAGATTGTCTAGATTTAGCTGAACCTCTGACTAGAAACAAAATCAACCATTACACTAGAATCAATCAACAATTAGTTGTGAGAGAAGCCATCTTGGTCTCTTGGGACTAAGACATGCAATTTCGTAGAGAGATGTGGCCATGTGGGGGTTGAGGATTACCTGAGAATCAGTTGTCTACCGAAACCCAAGCTAGGACCCAGCTAGGTTTTAGAATGGCTTTGAGTGCAACAATTGCATCATTTTCTTATTCTCTCTTGGAAAGGTTTCAGCAATGCCTTCTAATTGGGGCTTTTTATTCTAGCCAATCAACAGGTTGCAAAGCTTTTGCTAGAGTTTCTCAACAAGCTTAGATTCAATCCAATCTTCTTCATCTTATTCTCCTGGAGGTACTTTGCTGCTTTTCTTGCAATAAAAGAAAGTTGACTAGCTTCAAGATTAATTGAAGATCAATGTTTGGGTAGAACCGCTAGGTAATTCAATGTGAGACAGTGGAATTCAGACAAAAGACAAAATTCAAACAAAACCCAACTGCAATTTGACATAGTTAGAAAAAAATCAATGAAAAAATTTGTATAATTTCTATTCAGAGCAATATAGAGAAAAACAGGACTTGCTACTTGAAAACTAGTTGAATATGGGAATTAAAGGAAAGTAGATGGTAAAACTCAAAAAACATTTCAAACACTATTGAAAATAATTGTCGGCCATGGATTCCACACTTACATCAAAGGGCAATAACTTGCATCACCTCTTCACACCACCATGCCTAGGTTTTTAACTTTGGGTTCTTTGTCCATTTATACAAGTTGCCACCTATACACAACACTCTAATCACAATAAGCTTTGAAAATTCAGCTATCATTATAGATGTGAAGTTCTTCTAAAGTAGAACTGTCAAGCAAGCACCCCTCTTCCAATTGAACCAATTGTCGAGTGGTGGAGGGAAAGACCAACAAAAGCTAATCAATTGAACAAGGAAGAAGACGAAATCAACTACCACCGCAATCAAACCAAGCACTACATAAATAATACAAAACGAAATGCCCATTAAACCAAAATTTAAAACTGAGTTCTAGAGAAATACGGTCAACAAGTTGAGCATCCAAAATATTGGTCCACAGACGATGAGGAGCATCACATGGAGTGCCCTCCCTAGGAAAATATCCAACGGGCTTGGAAGCCATGAGCTCGTGAGAAGGCCAAAGCAAAGATACTAGTAGAGGCTGAGATTGAGCAGGGCAAGAGCATCCACATATACAAGAATCTCACACCTTGGCATACTCCATGTGGTAACAATTCATGGCCATTGAAGCACAGCGTTGCAAAAAACTCTAATCCGGTATTGCTAGTCTATCTTCAAATTTTTCTTCTTTGCCAACAATTGTAATTAGAAATGAGGAGAAGAATAGCTCCAGTCTTAACTAGCACCGATATGAATGAAATGAAGAGTGAAGCCTTGAAGTGGGATTAGATTGCAAGCACTTGTTCCAATTGCTACCATGGTTTGTAGATATAGAAGGAGAAGATTGTAAAAGCAGGCGATGCTTAAGGTGAAGAAGGGAGTAAAGAAGCTATGGATGGAAGGTGAAGGCCATTATTGACACATTCCTGAAATGGAGATGCCATCTAACTGCACTGTAGATTGTCTATTCTAAGCGTTGAAAATGTCCACTTTCAGTTGGACCTCTAACCAAGAATGAAATCAACCATTGCACGAGAATCAATCAACAAATCTTTGTGGAAGAAGCCATCTTGGTCTCTTAGGACCAAATCTAGCAATTTCGTAGAGATGTGGCTATATGGGGTTTGAGGATTACTTGAGATTCAACTGTCCACCGAAACCCAAGCTAGGACCTAGCCAAGTTTTGGAATGGCTTTGAGTGCAACAATTGAATCATTGTTCTTGTTTACATTTTGTTCTCTCATGGAAAGATTTCAAATTGGCCCTTGGGGCTTTTTTTTTAAGCAAAACAACAGGATGCAGAGCCGTTGCTAGGTTGTCTCAAGTCTCAACAAGCTTAGATTCATTCAAGTCTTCATCCTCTTTATCGCCTCAAGGTACTTTGCTACTTTTCTTCCAATGAAAGGAGCTTTTGAATTGAGATGAACTACAATAGCTACTCATCTTACCAAGAAAAGAGGCTGTGAATCCCCTGAAACTACAGAAGTGGAAGCCTTTGGTACTACAGGTAGAACCTCTTTTAGTGTATGGTGTCCAAACTATGCACTAAGAGAGGCTTATGCATTTAGAGAGGTCATTGAGGAACAAGTGTCTTTCCTAGAGGAGTCACATGAATACATGTCTTTTCATCTTGACTGCATGTGCAAAACCATCTATTGTTTACAAACTCTCCTATTGGATATTATGCAATAAGTGAGGTTGTAGTAAGCAAGGTTGTTGTAAGAGAGGTTCTACTGATACTAAAGTTTATTTGGAGCCTTTGTAGATGATTTTTTAATTTTTGACAACTTTGCACCAAAAACTTACCTCATTTAGGTAGTATCTACAATTATGCCAGAAAACAATTGGTGAAATTTGGGATGAAATCTCAAAAAAAATGTCCCCAAGAGATGGAAGCTTTGCCAAAATTTAAATGAAGTTTATTCATGTTAGATAATATTGTGCATGAAATTATGTATATGGTGGATGAATGTTCCCTTCCAAAATGTTTTTGTAGAATTGAATGAAACAATGGCTTTTGCTCTAACTAAGACAAGTTTGAATAAATTAAGTAATAATTTTGAATTAGAAAGTGTTGAAGTTGAATAAGATTGCAAGCACTTCTTACAATTGCTACCCATAATTTCAAGTATACAAGGAGAGGGTTGAAAGAAAGAAATGTGGAAGAAAATTCTTTGAAAGCCATGGCCTCAATTATTCTTTTGAATAGAGATCATGCCAATATCAAATAATTGACACGGAGTTGTAGATTATAGTCAGGTCACTCAGGTGGTCTAGTGACATTGCTAGTTGCAATTTTTAATCCTTAAATGTTGATGCGGACAAACAAATATTGGATGGATGATAGAGAATTCTTGTAGTAGGATAGAACTCCAACTAGTCATCCTTAGAATTTTGTAGTGAAAAAAAGAAGGTCTTCTATAGTAGTTTGACTTTCAATGAGAGCTTTTGAATTTTTTAAATCAATGATTTCCACAATATCGAAGAGGATGATTTCCACAGTCACAAAGTCTTTGTTTAAGGATTAATTAACACAATGGGCTTTACAAGATTGTTCCAAAATAAAATAAAATGAGTGTTGACTAACAATGTTGTATTGAATTGCAGATTGTCTATCCAAAGTGCTAATAATACCTACTTTTGGTTGGACATGTGATAAGGCAAGATTTCACCCTCAACCATTGCTCTTGTGTGCTTAAATTGAGAAGTCATAATTGCACATCTATATTTGGATGAATCATTCAACATCTTCACTCCATCTTTAGGAGGGACTTCCATTCATAGTTAGGAATTGGAAAACAACCAAGATTAAGATATGTTTTCACCAATTGCCATAATGTTTACAATTCTATATGCATAGAGAACAACTAAAGTTTGGAAGTAGCTTTGTTTTGTTGTCAAACTAAAGGTTTAAGTCTAATGTTAACCTCTAAAGACATTAGAGACTACATTTTCACCAAAACTACTCCAAAATTGCCATTTCTAATATATTAAGTACCAAATTTTAAATGAAAATTTTTTTTTGACATATGTAACCACAAAATCTTATAGTATACTATTTTGGAAGATGTGGAAAATTTTTCAAAAATTTCCACCTTATAGATTGCAAGATATTAGTACTTGATTTGACCCCAAAAATATTTTTTTGGCCTTGCAAAAAACCAAGCAGCTACACTTCACAAGGTCACATTTGTATGAAAAAATGTCTAAAAGAGTGGTAACTATTTAGGTTTATTCTTGAAGGAAAGTTGAATATATATTTGAAAATTTTTAGATCATTTCGAATTGTACAACATATAGAAAAAAAATAGTAAGTAGGAAGAAGTAGAAAATGATTCAACACACTAAATTGTTGAGAATTTAAATATAAAATTGAAAAATGACAATTCCAATTGTTGGAATGTGGTAATAAATAATATAAATTATATGCTATGATTTTTTTCAAATGATATTAAAAATTGTGTTAAATAAAAGACTCCAAAGTTCATTTAGAATAGGAGATCTATAAATGCCCACAAACTAAAACACCTCATAACTTTCATCTCATCAATAAAAATGGAATGGTTTAAATCTTTCCATATATACATAAATCTAGAAAATCAATTTCAAATTTTATTTTTGAAGAAAGTGATTTTTTAAGAAAATTTTGGACTACCCGCCGAGCATTGAAAATTACATATCATGCAATAACTTTTGAACCATTTAGTCAAAAGTTATGAAAATTGTTGGGTCTTAAAGTTACTCTTTGGGCAAATGTTTTGTAAGAAATTCAAAGAGAAAAAAAAAATTCTCTTTTTATTGAACTATTCACTAACCTACAATTGCTAGGTTGTCAAAAAATGGAGTTTGGCACTTTAAAGGTTGAAATTAGTTTTTCAAAAATTAGAACGTAATCTCTCCCACTTTTCATGGATCTCAACCTAAAATTTTGTTAATAAACACTTAATATTCACCCTATTCTATTCCCATCCTCAATTCTATCCCACAAAAATTGGAATTATTCCAACAAAGTTTCTTTTCCAATCGCAAATTTAAATGCATTGACCAATGACTCTTGTTTTGGGATCATGTTTTGAGGGCAAGGTTTGTTGAGAAGCTTGGTTAAAAATCTTCTATTCAAATTTTATCTCTATTTTCTTATTAATATATATTTATAAAGTCTTACATTTCTTTGGTGAATGCCAATCATTTCTACCTTGTTCTTGCACTCCTTAAAATTCTACATATTTGTTCATCAATTTTCATAGCCCAAATACATAAGGTCAAAATAGATACTACAAAAGTAGAAATAGACTTGCTTGTCATCAATTGCAACAAGCAACTTGCATAAAGTAAACTTGCTTGTGACAAGTAGATTGAGTGGTTTATCATGTTGCCATTAGCCAAAAAAATCAGATTTTTTTTCTACTCAAAGACAAATGTGAGAAATGAAGGAAGTGACACTCCATTAAAAAATTTATATTTTGGACAAAGTTTGAATTTGTTATAAATTTTGGAAGTGTGTTGTCCAATTGGCCCAAAAGAGTTTGTAGACTATTCCAAATTGAGCAAAAAATTGTTTCCATAATGGTCATCTTACCAACTAGAGCAATCACAACATTTTCTTAGATATGACATGAAGAAATAAGAAAATATTTTACTATAAGTTTACATTAGAAAGGTGTAAGTGTCCTATGACAGTCACTAATAACTCCATGACCATCTTCCAAGGCTTTAATTATGGCCACAAATCAACCTAATGTAGTCCTAATCCCATTTATTGAAAAAAATCTTTTATAGGTTGATATAAGATTCTAATGGGTAGCTCTCTAGGTGTTTGTTACAGGTGGATTACTTATCATAGGCATGTTTACCGTATATGATGTGTATAAATATATTTGGCAATTTGTGGCCCAAAACTAACCTCATCTAGGGGCAAGCTACAAGCCAATTGGAAACTTGTGGTTTTTTGGAGCAAGTTACACCAATTCCATCCCAACTTAGACTTAAAATTCGCCAAATCTTTTTTATTATAATAAATTATGTAACTCAAATTGATTAATAGAGATCAATAAAGTTAAAAATCACAAAAGAAGGCTTTTTCATCCTTCAATTGATTCCTACATTGGCAATATAGAAAAGTCCAAAAAACTTATGATGATTTGATGGTTGTAAAGACAAGCTCTTGAATTGTTGGACACAAGAAATGATCTAATCTTGATGAATTGTGTATGAAATAATTCCTAAAACAATAGAGGATTGAGCTCAAGTGAATTGGACTAAAATAAACTAAAGGACTGCCAAAAGCCATGCTCATTGAGCTTGTCTATAGACACCTCCATTATCTTTTAACAAATGTATTTCCCTAGCCAAATTCTTTCTACCAAAGATGTAGAAATTTTTGTCTTCTTTTTAAAATATTAAATCAATTCAAAGTATGGATTTGGGAATTCTAAATTAAATATTAAAAAATAGGACATTGTGCCTTATAATGTCTTCAACCATGATCCTCTCAAAATATTGTTTTGTTCTTATCTATAATCTAAATTCACCATCAATTTTGTATTGACCATGTCATATAGTGCATACTACCTTTTGGTGCCTCCATTCATGGTAGACTTTTTCAAAGACGAGGGGACCATTTCTTTATAAATTATTATACCTTATGAGACAAAAGGTATTTCTAAATTCCTTATGTCATAAAATATAATCAATATTGATTAAAAAATGAGCTTTTTATGATTAGAAAATATGACTACAGTGAGTCATAAAATAAAAAAATGTGACTCAAGCAAAAAATACTATAGATGACTCGCAACATTATTGGGTTGAGTCATTCACTTTCAGTCATATGACTTAATGACTAGGCAATTATATTTTGCAATCATATGGATTTGGGGCATAACAAACCATTTTTAGACATATTTTTCCAATATGACGTATATATTGACTATCCTTGGAGGTTTGACTTTTTCATGAACTACTCGGGCAAAATAAAAAAATCCTACATGGAATATGACTCACTGTAGTCATATTTTTGTTGACGTGGAATATGACTGCAACGAGTCATATTTTAAGTGGTATGGAATATGACTGTAGTGTCATATTTTGAATCATATTTTAAGTGATGTGGAATATGACTATAGTGAATCATATTTTGATTGATGTAGCATATGACTATAGTGAGTCATATTTTAGTTCATGTAGCATATGACTATAGTGAATCATATTTTTGTTCAAGCTAGTACTAAAAGATAGTAAGAAATAAAAGCTAAGATGTAACAAGAGGCAACAAAAACTAAAACTAAAAACCAATAAAAAAAACAAAAATAAGACAAGTTAAGATGCAATAAAAAATAATAAGAGGGAAGAAATAACAAACAATAAAAAATAATGTCTAAAAGACAACAATTAAACAAGAGTTAAGATCCAATTGGAAGCAACAATCTTAAAACAACAACCTTGAAGTAACAATTTTGAAGCAATAATGAAGAGACAACAATAAAAAAACAATAACAAACTAACAACAACATTGAAGCAATATCAAACTATCAACAACTAAGAAGCAACAACAAACCAACAACAACCAAAAATAAAAAACTAAGAAACAACAACAAAGAAGCAACAACAAATTACTTAGTAACAATTATAAAGCAACAACTATGAAACAATAACTATAAAGCAACAACAAATTAACAACTAAAATGTAAGAAGCAACAACATATTAGTAACAACTAAGAAACAACAACTAAAACACAACAACACAACAATTAAAACTTCAAAAAACAAAAGAAGAAACAAGAGTTAAAGAGCAACAAAAAACCAAGAAGATGAAGCAAATGATGTGGCAGCTAGGGTTTTAAAACCCTAAAAATTGACGGCTAGGATTTCAAGATCCCCAAAAAACAATGGCTAGGATTTCACAATTTTGAGCAATAATTTATTTACATTTTTTTAGGCTACCCAAAAAAACACCTTATATGTTTTATATTATCAACAACTATATCCTTGCATTTCCTTCCTTTTGGTTTAATAATTATAGGTACAACCCCTATGATATAGATTTGAATGCTAATGTAAGTGTATTCAAAAGATTACAAATGAGCATTTGAGCATTTGAGCATCATGTATAATATTATATTCTTTTAGTTTTTGTTGGATAATGTTGGCAATTGAAGATACGATCATACATTCTCTCAGCAAGTATTTGGTGGATATTATATGAATAAACTATGAATATTTAAAGGATCAATTTAAGGTGTTTATTTAAAATCAACACTCTTATATTGGGATAGTGTACATTTAATACACAAACTTAGGGTTGACAAATCAGTACGTTCGCCCCAAAATAGCGTCCGTAACCCGGACGTCTATCCTCACGGACGCCAACGGACGTAACGTCCCTCCCGCCGTCGGAAGGCGGACATGGCGGTCCCAATAGACGCTGCGTTCGCTGGGACCGCAAATGTCAACGGACGCTGCGAACACAGCGTCCACGTCTGGACGTCCCGGACGTCCGACCGTCTTGTCAACCCTGCACAAACTAGATGGGTTTGTTTTAGTAATACAATCAAAATTAGGTGTAATTATCTAGCATGGACCTTACAAATAAAAGGAAAATTGTGCTCACCTCATCCCTACTACATGTTGGATTGTTATATTATGGATTTCTTCCTATGGATATAATAAAACCAAACTAAAGTCTACAAATTAATTTTGGCTCCACCTACTTGGTAGACTAATCCAATTCTATTCACTATTCAATTCTATCATCCTATTTTGGCTCTAATTGAATTAAAAAAAACATTTAAACAATCTGATCTTTTTCTCACAAAGTCAAAACATTAATGCCAAGAAAGGGTAAAGTGGGGTAATTGCAAGAAAAAACGTGCACTTTCTATCGTGTTTTGGTCAAATCTACATTTCTACTCCAAAGTCTTCTAAGTACTACATAGCAAAACAATCTTAGTCATTGATTGAAGAAATCAACAGTTAAAAAAATTGCTGCAATAACTATGGAATACTTGAAGTATTGAAACAATGCTATTAGGAAAAAAAAAGATTGTCATAAAAAATAAAAACAATGAGGTATAAATTAATAGAAAAAATAGAAATCCATGAACAAAAAAACTAAAAATTGGCCATCTGAGAGGACTTGATGGTGATCCAATTTCACCAAAAAATAAAGTTGACATCATCTTCAATGTTTAGAAGTGTTTATTTGCATAGACCAAGAAAGCGTAAATTAATATATTTATGAATGTCCCCTGGTAGGTATACACCTACCTAGTTTGGAAATAGACTACCAAAATTTCATCTTTAGATCATTCAATTTGGATACTCCAAACATAGTGATAATTCCTTAATTTCAAAGTCTCACAAATTAACAAAATTGAATTTTAAATATAAAATGTTTTTTTCTAATTTCTAAAAAATAAGGAATCTAATTATTATCAAGTTAGACATCTCCAATAGAAATTTCAAGTTCTTAGGACTTGGGATTCAAAAGTTATATTGAAAGACAACAATGTCACTTCAATTATGATGGAGAATAAGACTAATGTTTTTTGCAATAACCCCATGTCAAATCTTTATTGGTGAGTATTTTAAGTGTCATTCCATAGATGGAAAGGTAGTTATGGGTTGTTTATGGGACATTTATGACTCCATCCTATGGGTAGCTTTATAATATCAAAGTAGACCAATTTAGAAATTCTTAGAAATTACAATTTTAATTGAAAAATTAGAATTCTACTTGGATTTGACTTATGAGTTAAACACACTCCTCTAAAAAATGTGTCCCAAATGGAAATTGATAGATCATTGAGAATTTGGAGGAAGTGAACAACTACTTGCAAGTCCCTTGAGTTTATAATTTAAAACTAAGACTTTCAAGCATTTCAATGGATTTGAGGTTGCGCAATCTATTGAAACCTTGAATTGAATCATTAAATATGAAAATGTATAAGCAATACAAAAATGAGTCTCATCTTGCTCTAATTGTAGTGGGAAACTCAATGTCTTCGATTGCACAAAGCTCTACCTTCACTTTACTTATTAATTTAATGAAATCTTGCCATATAAGATAAAATAATGTGCTCTAAAAATACTTCACAAGTTGTGCAAAAACATAAATTATGGCCACTTGCAACCTTCCTTGTGCATCCAAAGGTTATACAAGAAAACAATTCTTGAACTTAAAGTTTTTTTTTCATTCAAGTAGGACATGAACCTCTACAAGGTATGAGCGCACATAATCAATATTGCCCCAAATGTGCCCCCTACATTTGGACCAAAAAAGATCACAAAACACTACAATAATATTGATTACACATGATGTATATAATTAAAACAAGTTTATGAGTGACTATTGTTGGTTTAGCCTTCAACATGCTCAAAATTTCATGAAATTCAACCACTTTGATACGTATAGGCTCAATAATTGAAATGAAAAAATAGACTTCGGTGTCGGCAATTGCAACAAAAACTATCTTGCACAAGACATGCTTATAGAAAAACATTCTTGAATAAGTGAACGCAAGTGATGATTTCATCTTGTTATAAAATAAAATCAATTGTACGAAGCAACAAAATGGAGTAGAATTAGTGAAAGCATGTTCTAACTTAGTCTCTATTCACCATGATACAAGAAGAAAGAGGTTCCATTCACTACATAGTCAAAACCTTTCCCACACCAACCTTGAAACTTGCACCATGTACAAGTTTGCACATTTATTTGAAGATAAGTTGAAAATCAATTGCCATAAATCAAACGTCATACTGATGAATTCTTTTCACATTAAACAAAAATCAAAGCTAACATGTGTGGTCAATGAAGCCTCAAATGCATTGTAAGGTTCAAGGAATCTCAACCTTACTTGGTTAGGTCGTAGGCTTATAAATTTTGATAGATTTTTTTCATGGCCATGGATTTTTCCTTCCATCAAAGGGCTATGGTGTCGTCCTTGTACATCACCTCGTCACACCATCGTCCCCAGGTTTTCAACTTCTGGTTCTTCGTCTATGTATACAAGCTTCCACTTATACATGGCACTCCGATTGGAACCACATTCCAAAATAGTTCCCCCATTGAAGACTTGATGTCCTTCCAAAATTTGACTATACCGCAGGCACCAACACTCCACTCCACAATTGGCTCATGGCAAGCCAGGAAGCTCACCAACAACCATCAAAACTTAATTGATTCATCAAGGAAGAGGAACAAATAAATAGCCACCCCAATAAAAATGGCCACCATAGAAAGACTTAAAAGAAAAGATGCTACACCAAACCACAACACCGAGAAGTAGAAGAAAGTAGTCAACAAGTAAAGCATCCGAAATACTAATCCACTAATAATGACAAGCATCACATGGAGCACACTCCACAAGAAAACTCCTAGCAGGATTAGAAGCCACAAGTTCGCTAGAAGGCCAAAATAAAGACGGTTGTAGAGAGTGCGATTGTATAGGGCAAGTGTGTCTATACAAACAAGAATCTCACACTCCATGGCCAGATTTGTCCATTTCTATTGCCATTCATTACAGGACAATCCATTCTTGTTAGATTAATAACTTGAACAATTCATTAGGTTCTTATATATTCTATTGTTATTGCAATATCTTGGTGTAAGGATGTGTTAACAAATTCATTAATCCACCTCCATATGTCATCCAACTTATTTGGTTGTTTGTATATATGTATTGACTCTACTTTGGTAATGTGTCTTTTATTCAATTGAACTTATGTATCATCTATATTTGTCTAAGTTGTATTTGTTATGTATCTGAGTCCTTCTCTTGGTATCGTATTCACAATGGAGTACTCTCCACATGGTAATTCTTAATAAATTCAAAAGCCATGAGCTCACTAGAAGACAAAAACAAAGATAAGTGTAGAAGTTGGGATTGAACAGGGTAGACAAGTCTACACAGATAAGAATCTCACACTCCTTAGTATACTCGTTGGAGTAGCAATTCATGGTCATTGGCATACCAAAACTATTAGAAGATTTTGGGGGCATCTAGATGCCTGCGAGTTATCATAGCCTACAAACATAGGAAACAGGTTCATCGTAGCGGTCTGACATGGCTGAGCCCCTACCACATCATTGACGAAATTTTTTTTTAAATTTTTTTTTGCATTTGAAGACTAATTTTTTTTTTTTTTATGAAAAAAAAAATTCTGACAACGGGCCATTCCCCTCACTGTGGAGAATGACTATAGGGGAACAGGCCCGAAACAGGCTTTTGGACCCTCCAAAACTCTTCTAATGTCTAATCCGATTTGACTATTGGTCTATCGATCTTCAAATTCTTCCCTAGCTATCAACAATTGTTGGCACAAATGAGATGTTGTAACTAGAATGCCAACTCCTACCCAAACTAGAATTGGCATGAGTGAGTTGAAGATTGTACTTCAAATTAAAAAGCCTTGACTTGGAATCAAATCAAAAGAGTTTTGCTACAATTGCTATCCATGATCAGAGATACATGAGGAGAGGATTGTGAAAGTTAGTGAACAACCTCAAACAATATCCCTTGCTTTGTATGCTCTTTTCATTCAACCAAGTATAAGTGGGAATTCTTTTACTCTTCACAAATTAAATCATATATCTTCTATAAGTTGTAAAGTTTTTAATTTTTATAATGAAAATTTTGAAATTATAGTGATTTTTCAAGTGAGAATGAAGAAAATTCATATACAATACAATATATAGTTGAAAATTCTGAAATTTTGTATTACATTGTATATTATAGTGTGGAACACCGTGGTGCAATTCGAAATTTAGTGTCTTTAGAAATTTAGTAAACAGCAATCCTAGGACCAAAGTTCAAATAGTTGTAAATAGTATAATTTTGTAAAAATTTCGAAATTTCAAGTTAGGATAAAAATTAGACTTATTTAAGTTTATTTCATTCATTGAGATCAATCAATTTAGATAAGATCAACTTTTAGGCTACAATTCAGATTTCAAGCAAGGAAGCGCAAGTTGCCCAAATATACTAAGAAAGCATCTTTGAGGATCCATTTTTGACATCTTCTTTCACAAAAAAGTCAGCAACACTTAAATGAGGGAATTTCGACCAAATTCTCATGTAAATACATTCAAAATACTCACAAAAAAAATTGGATGAAAAAGTGTAAGTCTCCATCATGTTTTATTCACTTGAGATCATCCAAGTGCATTAGAATGAAAAGAAGGCCATGAAAGGGGCTATTCCCCATTTCCCCATGCTACAAACTAGCGTAGTGTTGACAAAAATATTACATGATAAAAAAATATGTTTTTTTAAATATATTGAAAACTAATTAAATTAAATTTTTTGACCTTAGATTTTTGAATTTTCAAAGTTCCCATACATTTGAGCATAAATTTTTTTCTAATTTTCTAATTTTATTTCAATAAACAATCTAGCACAATTAAGGCTTTATAATACCCATACATTTCACATTTGAGTATTTGACCATTAATGGGCAAGCATCCCTTGCAATCTACAAAAGTTAATTTATAAATCTACTATTGCCAAAGTAGAAGCCTTTGTCCTTGTTGCACTTAATTTCAAGCACTTGCACACATGTATATTTCTAGCTAGCATATTATTACCAAAATCTTACCTCATTTGGGTAGTGTCTATTATTACACATTTACATTAAAAAAAAATAGGAAAAATCACTAGAAATGTCTCCAAAAAATATAAAATTTGTCATACTTTGAATGAAGTTTACTAATACTAGATACTATTGTGCATGAAAATTTGCATACATAATTGATAGGTGTTCAAAAATTTGATGATTGTTTAATTTAACCTACCTATTCAACAAAGTGTAGGACGTCAAATGACTAAGAAGAAAAGTCAAAATTAAATAATATTTGTGCAAACCACTTATAATAATTCAACTACAAATGAACATTCATACCATTTACAAAGCTTTTGTACACCATCTATCATTTATTTTGTTGGTTTACAAAAAATAAGTATTAAAATATTATTCCAACTTCTGCCTTTGGATTTTGATTTTTGACCAATTACCTATGATGCTAAATTGCTATGACTAAGTGATCTTGAACTTTCTTCTCCACACGGCTTAGGCATTTTTTTGACATAATCTCTATTTAGTTGACATTTCATAGTCCTTAATCCACAACTTACAACAAGGGTACTTTAGATGTATAGGGCCTAATATTTAACCCTTTAACGTCTCAATCTTCTATTTATTTTTTGCACATTTATGTTCATATCTTTTTACAAAAACACCATTTAGTCATTTATTACAATTTTATGAAGTTAGTCATTAAAGAAGGTTGTCTTTTTAAGATTCAAATATTACATTGGATGAATGAGAAGCTAGCATTAGAGGATTTTTTTGGGGGGGAGGGCGGGGAAGCCCATTCCAAGCTAGTGCGTTGGGAACTTCCCCCTTGCTAGGGTTGACGAATCTCTACGTCCGCCCCAAAATAACGTCCGTTTTCCGGATGTCCAGACGCACGGACACTAGCGGACGCAGCGTCCCTCCCGCCGTTGGAAGGCGGACGCACGGGGCGGGGCGGCCGGACGGGGCGGCTTAGAAAACCCATTTTGGGTTTTGGGTTTTGATTGTTTTCACCAATGAGAGATTGAGAGTGAAGTCATTTTGATTTTGATTTTTCTTATATTGCAATTGCGATTCAATAAAGTTGTATATCACTATTTATGTAAAAGCTAAAATATGAAATATATTTTTAATTTTTTTTGTTGAATTTCATTTTGATTTAGAAACAAAATCACTTTAAAATCCAACGAGATGTATATCATCAATAAACAAACAATTTTATAATAAAATGATTGAAGAAACCATTGTCATTTGTCAACATGAGCTCCATATATTATGAGCAACTAAACAATCAAACATCTAAATTCACATCTCCACAATTTCTATGGACGCCAATCCACATCTCTTCTAACCTCAGCCCTACTACTCTCTCCTGCAGCTCTCCGTTCAAAATCTTCATTATTGGAGTCATCTTCATTGTCGGAGTCATCTTCATTGTTGGAATCAAGTATCGTTGTCTCCTTCAAGTCTTCTCTCGAAGTAGATTTACTCCCTTCTTTCGAATTTAATTTTTCTTTTTTTACTTTGACAAAACGATTAAAGGCTTTTTGAATAGGAACCTTTCTTTTCTTTCTATTTGACAAAGTAGCAACATTTTTATCAAAAGGGGTCCTATTCTTCACTAGAGAGATAGCAAAAGGTTGCATTTCTCTTTTCGCTTTCACCTTACTCGATTCTTGAACCATCAATCTCAATGTAGGGTCGACATGTCCATGAACGGTTATTTCCACTTTGGCTTTCTTTTGAAATAATAGAGTGCCGTTTGTTGATTTAATCGGTTCTTGCGCCATTCCTTTTGCTAAAATGCGAGCACGCAAAGATGCCAATGGCATCCGATCACTATCCGTATCACTTAGGCTTATAAGTGATGACGCTACTTTCCGTAGATTACCGCCTGTAGAAATTTCTTTGGAAATGTTCATTAGACGTTTTCCATATCCAAAGCTTTGAGAATCATTCAATCATGTGCTAACAAACTTCAACGGTATTGGTGGAAGAGCACTAGATCTCGATACTTCAAAAATTAACTTCATTGGCTCTTTTCCTTTATCACTCTTCACAATTGCCGAATTTGTGACTGCCATCCCAAGTGAATCATTATTTTTTTGTACCGCAATATTTGGTTTCCCCTCATCACCACTATTGTTGCCCACATCTTTTGGAACGTCCACCTCCATGATCGCATCTTCTCTTTTGTCGTTTCCTTGCACTACATTTAATGCCACAGATGGAGATTGAGAAATTAAAACTTCTTCATTTCTCCCATCATCACCAATAGCATTCTCATTGATTTTCACCTCTTTGGTAATAGCGTTTGCCTTTTCCGATAGAATGTTTTCGCTATTCAAGTATCCTGTTCTATTGCAATATGCAGCTAAAAAAGGTAGATTCTCCTCTCTCCCTACATTGTCCTCGTCTTCACAAAAGGTATATGCATCGTTTGCATTGTCGGGAACGACATCCTTGCGGTTTAGATGATAATCATGCGTATCATTCACCAAATTGGGAAAGTCTTGCATAACGTCTTCATCTCCCTATGCTGTCGCACAATTGAAGTCATCTCCGCCATCTACAGTTGAAAGGGCCCTTTCCAAATCCTCGTCATCATCGTCTTCTAACGTCGGCCTATCTGAATCCTCTGATTCCATCGAATCCACATTATCATTATACCATTTTTTTTCATCTTTTTCCTTCGATGCGTTTAATACTTTGGAATTGGTATACACGTACACCAAATCCGCTGCTCTCTCCAGCTTCAATTTATTTCGAGATTTGTTGTGAACAAAAGAATAGTTGCTCCAATTTCGTTCACATGAAGATGATGACACTGGTTGAGCCAATATCCTCTTCGCTAATGGAGCTATAAACTTGTCACATGCACCTTCAAAATCCCACCAAGCATGTGCGGACAACATTTGATCTCCCGGATTCAACATATTGTGGAATGGAGGTTCTTTGTGTCGAAAAGCCACAAATTCCTTCACCACTGCTGCATATTCATCCGGTTTACATATTCTCTTCAAAACTTTCTTACGCCCTGACATTGCATCTATGTCATCCGCTAACTCTTTGTCATGAAGAAGGTATGGATTCAAAAGAGCTGCGGCTGATTGAAGATCGTTGTCTACCATTCTTCTTTGGGCATAAAAAGACTGTACCAATGGAATTGCAAGTTCTTCTAGCAAACAACATGGTGGACTTTGTAATCTATTCACGTGCTTCTCTAACTTCCTCATGATATGCAACACCTTCCCCATGCATGGTGATTTTGAATCCAAATTGCGGAGTGCACATATGATTGGTTCAACCATCTCCACATAATTGATGGACCGATTCCAAAAATGGTCATCAAGAACAATTTTCTTCACCGCTAAAGCCAAGTCTTTTGGTTGGACTTTGGCTCCACGTTTCTTTTTGAGAGTATGTATATACTCAACCCATTGCGGATCTACCAACATTTGTTCCAATGCTCCTCTCAATTTTGTCAAACGTTCCATCATGATAAATTTAGAGGCAAACCTTGTATCCCCAGGCATCAAGAGACCAAGATTTGGCGAATACTTTCGCAATAGAGCTAGCGGCATATGTCTCTTCCTGATAAATTTAGCTACAAGAACTCCTTTATCCAATTTGGAAGCAATCCATTTCTGTGCAGCCCAATCCTTCAACAACAAATTCAATGCATGTACCACGCACCCTTGGTAAAAAATATGAGGATATTTTGCAGATATTACATCCCATGCGGACGGATTCACGAAAGCATTATCCGTAGTTATTAACACGACGTTCTTGGACCCCACTTGTTCAATGAACTTTTCCAACATAGCTATCAAGTACTCCGCATTTTTTTCACAACCACTTGTATCCACAGATCCAAAAAATTCTTCACCTGCAGATGATACAAGCATGGCATTGATGAGAGGTCGATTAGTCACCGAGTTCCATCCATCAATGAACAATGTTGCTCCAAATTTTCGAATGCTATCTTCAGTCCGTGCATTCAACTGTATCTGAATGTTGGTCTTCGCCTCATTCAACAATTTGTACCGAAGGTCGTGGTATGAGGGAGGAATGTATGGCCTACCAAACGCAGCCGTTTTCTTCACTGCTTCTTTAAAAGCTGGATTTCGAGCCACGGAAAATGGTATGTTCGCCGAATAAAAAAAATTTGCCTACACTGAATGTAATTTGCGTCTATGACCTTCTTCAAACCCATTCACTAAGCTCCCTTGCCTCTGAGGTCTAGAACTTGATGCCCTCGGGGTTTCACATTCACCACAAGCTTCCGTACTCAAAGTCATTTCAGTTGTGGCACATACCATTGATACCAATTCTTTGGACGCTGGACAAGAATCTTCCTGGTCAGAATGCGACACAGCCTTTCCGGCCGAAAACTCTTGAACATCTGAAGGGCCAGGGTTGCCATCCACATTGTCCAATACAACGCGTTTTGGAAAAACTCCTTCGCAATGCCGAAATAAATCTCGAACTACCATTGATAATCGTGGACAAAGGCTCACCCCTTTATCACGTTGTCGCAGCACAGGGCAGGTCAATTCCCCATTATACTCACAAAAATCGTTCTAGAGTATAATTAAGTGACTCTAAAGATCGAACCCACAAGATCCTGTGAAGTATCTAGCTCTATTAAGCAATTAAGCTCAGTCAGTATCCCAATCTTACTTTCCGGTCCTAGATATAGAACCAGAAATACCACCACACCGGATAACTATAGACCGGATTACTCCTTCTTCCGATCCTACTAACTATCCGGTCTGTACAAATATCCAAATTCCAGGGTCTTACAACTTCCGGTCCTGGAAATCCGTCCTGACCAATCCGGTCCGGATGGTCATCATATCTCCGTAATCCTATCTAGTTTGGTTTTGCCTCTGTTTTACCATCAGAGGGGTCGCCGCTTACATTTGAGAGTGGTAGGCCCACCACTCCTTCCGTGACTTATAGTGGCTCAAGACCCACTGTCCTACTTCCTAAACTCCTAAGCTAATCCGGATCCGGTTTGGTCCTTCACAACAACCCAGATAGCAATCCGGGTTGTAGGTCACACAAAGACCCCACACTCGACCCTCTCATACTACAACGACCTTGATGCTACTTCCGATCCGTGCGAAGATAGGTGGTTACAAGTGTACCCGTCCATTCCAACATTGACTAAAGCTCTTCCGTTTGCTAACTAAGGCGGTAAGACCTCACAGGAGATCGGACACTCGACCGGATTTCCCACCCGGGAGTTCTAGCGCAGTTAAAGAATCCCTCCCTACCCGCCTAGCCTAACAACGGCTTTCTCACCCGGAATCTCAAACTCTAGACGTGCTGAGGAACTAAGTTCACTCCCAACTCTTCGATACCTACTCACATGCACCTAGGATCGGAAAAGAAACACCAAGGGGAGAAATCACTCGCAAACCGGCTCGTACTATCCTAACTCCACATCATACAATCCTGTCGCGCTGGAGAGAGACACACAATGAGGAGAAGAGAAAGGTACAAGAAGTTTGCAAAATGAAAAACTCCCAGTTCCCATCGCAGGAACCGATTTATATACAAAGGGTAAAAACCCTAAAAGCACAAAAAGGAGCGGAAAACCCGTGGGGGTCCGCCGCCACCCTAATCTAACTTCCGGTCTAACCTAATACTGTTGAGCCGGATCCGGATCTGGATCCGCTCCTACTCCTAACTGAAATCAAAATCCTATCTACTCTACAACCCTAGATCCTATTGTCGGGCTTCCGATCTCTAGAACCAGCGCCTCGAAGACTTCACTCAAGTTCCGGTTCCGTTCCCCCTCCACAGGGTTAGATCCGGGTGAAGACTCCAGGTCGATTGTAACGTCCGGTCTCGTGCCCGGAGTCTCAGCCCGTGTAGACTTCTTGGACTCGGGAGTCCAATCCTTCTTATCCTTCGAAATGGTCGCGTCCGGAAAGATATCCGGCAGCGAGATGTCCGAAAGATGTATTCCCTTGGAGCACGTCGCTCCAGTCAGCTTCCGGCTGCTTTCCTCAATCCGGTCCGCAGCTTTCCGCCCCTCCACCATCGCCGTCTCCACCTGCTCAGCGAAGTCGTTGAGAATCCGGACCATCCGGAAACCGGATAGTTTCTTCTCTTCGTGGATCTTCTCGTCGAAGAGCTTCGCTTTGGCGGCGGCCGTTCCGGGGTCTCCCAGGGTGGCCTTGATTTGCTCGGCTATCTTCGGAGTCTCCTCCGCCATCTCCCTGGTGGCCGTCACATCTTCCCGATAGGCAAAGAGAGTTGCCTTTAGGGTGTCCACCTCCTCCTGCAACCGGCGGATCTCCGCTTCCTGTTTCCGGGTCTCTTCCGGATTGGTGATGCACTCCGCCACCTGTTCCGCCAACTTGCTGTCCGGTGGCGCATCTACCAACTTTCCGATCGCCGAAAGCGTCCTGTGCTTGACCTCCCAATCCGCCCTGATGTTGCAGAGGAGGTTGATAAGACCGTTGAACGGATCTTACATTTCCGGGTCTTCCCCGGAAATGGTCTTCTCGGCTTCCGGTTTCTCTTCCGGGGCCGGTCTGTCGTGACCGGGAGGCGTCCCGCGCTTGTTTGGAGGTGTCAACTTCTGTCGCTTGATGGGCGGCATCGACTCCTCCTCTTCCTCGCTCGACTCCCGGTCTGAACCAGAATCGGACTCGGCCTCGTCATCCGTTTCCGATTCCCCATACTTCAGGAGGACTTCTTGAGTCCTCCACACCTTCTCCTCCGCGTCGGTGAGGACTTGGTGTTCCCGATAGAGGTGGAAGAGGTAAGGGCACACTGGAGTGGCCCTCTTCTTTCCAACTCTACTAACGAGCTGGGCCACGAGATCGGAAATGATCCGTGCCTAGTCCACTTTCCGGGTACCACTAAGGGCACCGAAAATCGTGTTGCCCAGGGTGATCGTCACCCTAGTCGGCTTTTCCGGGTGAAGGACCGGAACCAAGAACTGCAGGAGCCGACGGTGTCGGTCATCCACACAATCCTCGACCGCGTATCCGTCCTTCGGGTTGACGGCTCCCTGGAACTTGCCTCGGACAAACTCATCCTTCCGGTTTGCCATTCCTAACCCTCCTGCCCGGAAACCGTAAACACCTCTCCACATTCCCTCGTTCCAGCGGATGGAAGTTCCTCTCACGGTATTGTCAAACTGGTTGGACAGCTTTCCGAGGAGCTCCTTGACCATTCTCTCCTCCCTAAAACCCCAGGGTTTCTCGGCAAACCCTAGGCAACCCATAGAGGTGAGATCCTCCATGAGTTGAGACTTTTCCGGCTCTGTGGAGGGAATAACCGGAATGACTTTCCGGAGCTTCACCTCGCCTCCAGAGGGACTCGCTGGTTTAGACCTACTGTCGCGGAGGCATTCCCACTCCAATCTACCTCACTCTCTCCTAGCCGCACGTCCCGTTCCTCACGTTCTCTCTCCGATCTCAACCGGAATCGAAACAAACAGCACACAAACGCAAAAACTCAACCGCGCGCTCTCAAAGTCGAGTTTCTAAAAGGGGGTGCAACAGTGAAAGCTCCTCCTTATATAGTCTCTGGACCCTTTCCGGTTTGGTCATCATGAATCCAGTTCATCATCATAATCCGGTCCTAGACCTAATCCGTGTTGCATTCCGTTTCCGTCGTTAATTACTCTGACCGGATTAGATCCAAGAGGCCCACTACTTCACGTTCCGTGCTAATTTTGAGTTTTCCTTCTCCACCTAATCGGATCCGGTTCCCTAATGACTAGTTTTCGTTCCTATTTTGGTGTATACTAAGAAAATCAAAATTTTAAGCTGCGACACACGTACACCTTCAGGCCTAGAATAGCCTAAGTGGCTAAACATACGGCTGAGCTTCCTTGACATGCTCGCTTTGCAAAGCCTACATTTTACTTTACTACCCTCTTGCACACTAAACCAAGGAGAAAAATCCCCCGTCGGTTTGGCCACCATACTGACAAGTGTATGTTTTACCTCAATTTCAAAAGAAACCAATAGAATGTTTTAAATTTGAAACCCACAATGTGACAATGTATACAATATCAATGAAATTAGTCACACAAAGCTTTGAAAATTAAAGCCCCCCCGTCCACCAAACTATGCATTACCAAGCAAGAAACTCAATAAATTGAAGCTCATAGCCCTTGGAAATCTTAGCGTTCGGTTTTTCGAGAGTGAATACAAAAGCTTCTCTTCTAACATTTATAGTCCCCTCCAGAAAATTAAAGGTTCATTTTTAGGGTTTACATTCAAAAACAAGAAACGGCCCGGACGGGGCTGAAGCGGACGGGCGCACGGGGCGGACAGACGGGTCGGACGGGTCGGACAGGGTGGGCGGACGGGTCAGGCGGACGGGTCGGACAGGGTAGTCGGACGGGGCAGTCGGGCGGACAGGCCAGACGGGGCGGTCGGACGAGACTGTCCGCACTGTCCGCCTTCCGACGCCGTCCGCGCTTTGGACACACCGACCGCCCCATTTAAACACTAACCGCCAACGGCGTCCGCCCAGCTGTCCATTGGAGCATCCTAAGAAGTCGATATTACTCAAAAAGAGCGGTAACATTTCAAAAAAAAACAGCCTAATAATCACTGCTAAATGAGGATCAATGTAATTGATTTATCATTTTATTTTAAAAAAAAATGTAAACCCTAAACCCTATACCCTAATTACCCTAAACCTTTTCTTTTCTCCCCTAAATTGTTTTACGAATGAAGGGAATGTGGTTAAGTTGAATATGTTTGGATTATTTACTCATATTATCCTTTTAAATAGGTTTTGAGAAGATCTGAAGATGGTGGGGATTTTTTTAAAGTTCATTAGGAAATCAAATGTTTTGCAGAAATAATCAATTCCTTTTTCATTGTAAACAAATGAAATTTAAAAAAAAGGCCCCAATACATAATTAGAATAACAGTTTAATGGATTTCAACCTCATGATATTTAATGAAAGGTTGTGTTTTCTAATTAAAAGTGCATCACGATCTTCAAATGAACATCGAGGCTTTCATATATTTTTAATGAAATTTTGATTAGATTTGAAAACAAAGAAAAAGAATCAATGTTTTAACTTTCAAATCATATATGGCTATATTTTTCCTTAAAAACATAAAAAAATTCGTTACTTGAGTTGATTGAGTAGAATACATTATACAGTTATACATGTGCTATATTTATTTTGAAGGGTAATTCCAATATTCTTATTTCAGATGTTTTTAAATATTAATTTAAAAAAAAAGAGGGTTCATTGTTTAAAGATCTAAAAATTGACAAATATAATTTCTATTATAAATAGGAATTGAATTCGGAATTTAAATTTTGAAATGATTCAAATGAACACGATATTGATTATAAAATATTTCTTCGTTTGAGTTTTCAAAATGAATTCACGAAACAATTGCAAACTTTTGAACTTAGGTATATGGTATTGTTTTCGGTTTGTACTTTGTAGAGTATAATACTTCAATTTTAATCCTAAATAAATGAAAAAATTCCACATGAATGAAATGTTTCTATGTATTGCACAAAGATTTCTACCAATTACTATGATAATTAAATACATTGTTACATTTCATAAAATATCCTACATAGAAAGAAAAAATCATTTCAGTTTTCAATCATGATAAACGATGTCTTCTACTCTTTCTGTTATATGTTCATTTTGTATAACATGTACATTGTACAATCTTTGAGAGCAGGGTAGTTCATTTTTGACTCTCATTGAAATAGAAAATATATTTGTGTTTGGATTTTGAAATCATTATCATATTATGTATTCTACGATCTTGCAAGAATGCATCTTGCTCCTTCCTTTGAATCCTTTTGATATTTTCTTTTTTTTCCTTTGCTTTCTCGTAGGGCTCTTGTTCTCTTCATTTGACCAACCTATTTGGCTTGGCTCTTAGTTTTTGTTTTTTTTAATGCAATGGTTTATGCATATGTTATAAAAAAAAAATTATTTATTTAAAATTAATATATTGATGAACAAACGCATAAAGGCATTCAATGCTTTCACATTTAAAGTTATAAATCTATTATAAATCACTCTTGCAAATTTGAATGATTGAATCGAAAATTTGAAAATGTAATTACAAGAGCTTTCAATTCAATCAATTGCATAAATCATAAATGTTGAAATGCAACTCGTATGAGTTTAGCATCTATGAAGATTAATTCATGCCATCCACATGCAATTTTCCAATTTAATAAAATGCAATTGAGTACTTCAATTTTTTTCCCTTCAATTCTCCAAGTAACATTCACTTCATATCTTTCTCTATTTGTTTATCTATTTTTTGGGAACAAATGGAGAAACCATCTTTGTCTATATTTGCACATGCACTCTTATTTGATTGATGAAGAATAGATTTATGAAATATATAATCATTGATTTGTTCATGTTGATTTATCTAATATATTTTATGTATGTGTATATATATATATATATTTATATATATTATATCATTAAAGGAGTATGGAAGACAAAATTGACAGATTGTATTCAAATGTTGTTGATTTTGAAATGATTTAGTACTATATCATTTATAAGAATATTATAATAGTGTTATGTTATAATATTCCTAAAACAATTGCAACAAATATTAAAATACATGCTAAGTTAGGTTTGTTAGGCTACCAATTGTTCATTAATAGACATAATTGAGTAGCCCCCTTAAATGAAATATTCAATATCTAATATCTTACAATCCAAATGGTGGATTTGTCTAAAATTTTTTCCACATCTTTTCCAACTAATTTACTACAAGATCCTACGGTTACATATGCCCAAAAGTATTTTTCTTCCAAGACTTGGTATTTGCACTACTACTGGCAGTTTTGAAGTGTTTTTAGTGAAAAGAACTTTAGGGGTTAAACATCTATACCATGAGATTTTGAAAAAAGAACAATTTGCTTCATTGGGGATAACTATAAGTCCATGCTCTTTTTCGATAGCCAAAACACACTTGCAATGACTTGGACATTTAGCGGTTTACTAAGTGATTAGACGTCAACTAATTCAATTTAATAGTAGAATTTTTATTCAACTACCTTCTTACAATTGCTTTATACACAATGCAACGTGAATATTTGGATACATATATTAAACGTCGCAATCCTTTCGTGAATTTTTGCACATTTTAGCTCATATCTTTCTATAAAAATATCATTTACCAAGAATTCATAAATTTGGTCATAAAGGAAGGCTATCTTTTTTAATTTCAAATTTTACATTGAATGAATGAGAAGTTAGTTGAACTATACAGTGCCATGAAGACCTCTATTTATCGTGCAAAATATGGGTTTAGGGTCGCTTTAGGGTCAAACCGCCCCGTCCACCCTCGTACCCGTCCGCCCCATCCGCCCAGACCCCCGTCCGCCTAGACCCCGTCCACCCTCATACCCGTCCGTCCCATCCACCTAGACCCCCGTCTACCTAGACCCCGTCCGCCCCGATACCTGTCTGCCGTCCGCCCCGTCCGCCCTGTCTTCCGTCTGCCCTGTCCGTCGGATCCGGCGTCCGCCCCGTCCGCCCCGATACCCGTCCGCCCCGTTACGGCGCTGCGTCTGCCCCCCCGGACCGTCCGATCGGGCGGACGAGGCTCTAGGGTTTCGGGGAGGCGGACGGCCGATCCGTTCGCCACCCCCGGCCTGTCCAATCGGGCGGACGGTTTAGGGCCGTCCGATGGGGCAGACGGACCGTCCACATTGTCACTTTTGCTTTGCCCCTTGTGAATGCAAGGTGGAGCGGAGAGCTTGGTGGTTCATCCTCCATTGGCTCCTTTCCGAGGCAAGGCAAGAGTGGTTTATTGGGGCCTTCTTATTGCCAATTTTTTGGACATTTGCGCGTGAATTCAATTTCAAATTAAAAAATTTGATCTATATCAATTTCATTTGTTACGATGACGAAGGGGAAGAAGAAGGTTGCAAAGCTTAAACATGGAGAGGGACCATCAAACTTGGAGGTAGCTCCCTAAAGTCCTTCAGAGGAATGCAAAAAATTCATGATTGAGCGCATCGTTCAATTTTATGAATCGGAAACAACATTGTCTTTAGACAATAAGTACATCAGATATCAAGAGGAGTGCGTGTCTAAATTCAAGGTAGACATGACACAGATGTTGTTGGATGCATTGAATGTGGCGAAGTGGCATGACGAAATGCATAAAACGTACTTTACCAAATGTTTGGAGAACAAGGTTCATGACGCTTTGTGGAATTCCAAAGTCATTTTGGTTAAATATGGCAAGGAATATTGACCCAATGACGCCCAATTTGAAGAAGTGATTTTGAAAGCGGACTTATTTGGGGGGCGATGTGCTCCATTCGCCAAAACGCACAATCGAGTTGGTTCAATTGGTTGGTGAAAAAGCAATGATGGAGTTGCTGAAGCGGAAAGGACCAAACAGCACCTCATAGCACTTCTAGATACAACACGCGTGATTGCTGTTGATAATAGAACGATGAGAGGTGGATATGCAACGATTCGAAAGGTTCGTATTGAAGGATGTCTAGGAATACTTCCTCATTGGGAGTTTGCAGCAAAGAAATCCATTCACCACCAAACTCGACCCGATCTTGCAAAGCTAGAACATCAAAACGAATCAATGGCTGTTTGAATTCCACACGTGGATGTGATACGGTTTGCTACGGTGCACAGAACGACGTGTGAAGGTTATGCGTATTGGTGAAATGGTGGAACTCTTCGACAAATGTTGAATATGGATAAGGACTTTCCAGACAACATTCAAATCCGTTTGATGTATACGAATCCAACCGAAGAGGAGGTTGTAAAAGCTCACCATTTAGGACGATATCGGAAGAAGCACACGGAGTTGAGCTGGGCGTTTATGCATATAATGTATGCAGTGCATTTTGCTGGACATTTGTACAATGATCTTTCTTCGGACAACATCTTGTTGCATTTTCCAGAGGATGAGTCACGTGTGTACATTGGAGTTTGCGATTGGGGCATGACCACCTTAGCTTCTCAGCCAATGAAGTCTTTGTACACATTTACATCAACAAATGAGATGAAACAGACTTTGCAGAGGAGATGGTGGGTGGATCCACATATTGCATATTTGCATAAAGCAGGTGCAGATGTGGAAGTCATTCCGATGTATTCACGTAAGTCGGAAGAGTATGCCATTCGAAAAATTGCTCGGCGGATGAATGAAAACAACATGTCAAAGGCGTATTTCAACGTGCTACGAAAAACACCTAGTGCGACACAATTTGCCTTTCATGACTTTGCAAAAGTGTTTTATGCTTACTTGAAGCGCATTTCTTCGAAGACTGACGATGAAAATACTAGTTTGGCCCATGTGATTACGTGATTTTCTAATACATATCGTTGGCCGATGCCAGATGAACATTTCCGCCATTTATATTAGATTGGTAGTGCAGAAGTAGTAGTTGAATAGGTTATATAGGCATTAAAAATTAGTTTAGAAATATAGAGTTGGAATGAAAAAAATTATATGTGCAATTAGCCAAATGTGCACAATGTATGGTATTCTATATTAAATTGAATACATTTTGGCCATATTGATTATGTTTGTATTTGTGTTGATCTCAATTTTTTAAATAGTATATATATTTGAAGTCACAAACTTTTTAGTTTGCCTTCTGAAAATGAATTGGAATTTTTTCATAGTTTCAAGACTATCATGGACTCATGGTCAAACTTTATAATCTTTTAAATTGTTTAAAGATTAAGGGAGTGACCGCGGGGCAGTTTGGGTAGGGCAGTCGGGGGAAATAGGGCCGTCAAAGCGGACGGGGCGGACGCTGCGTCCGCGGGGACCGCGAATGTCAGTGGACGCTACGGACACAACGTCTGCGTCCGGACGTCGTGTCAACCCTGCCCCTTGCAATTTTTGAGGAACTGTTCTTTTGTGTGTCTTTGAAAACTACCTACCTCATATCTAAGTTGGAGTAGACAAATAAATAACAACCCAAAATGAAACATTATTAATTAATTTGTCTATTTGAAGATGGAAAATGGAAGCTCTTCATGTAGATTCATCTTCTTCCTTTTAGACTACCATTTGGGTAGATTTATAAATTCTATAATATGAATCACTACTATGTATTGTATACCAGCTGTAGTACAATAGTAGTTGTATTACTTATGGTAGGTCTTACATTGTTTCTAAAGTAATCACTAGTAAAGTATGTGAGAATGGTGTTGATTTTTGCAATAAGGAGTGGATCTTATGATGAAAACGAAGAGCCCTTCATGGTCATGGAGGATTATTAGTAAGGATTAGAATCATTCTAGCTAGCATTGGATCTTTTTAATTTGGATGCACTAATTTCAATACTGTGGAGATGGAAATATTTAGTTGTTCTTTCATATAATCAAAATATAGTTGTTGAATGGCCTCAACTTTTATATAAACTCCTAAACATCAAATGTCTACATTTGAGATAATGGCTAGAAGAAAAATGTTGTTGCTTGCACAAAAAATCAATTTTCATTCATCTAATTATATTGTAGGATCATGAATGAATTCTATACCCATTGCAAAATATTTGAGGTTAAGAAATGAGGCCAATATTTTTTGGTAATGTAGTTAATAGAGACATATTAAGAATTGTGTAATTTTGGGGGCTTAGAAACATGTGCAATGACAAATACCTTAATTTTGTCATTGAATTCAATTAGGGTAGAGTATGATGGAATTGAACATTTTAGTGAAGAGTGATGCCATCTATTTTATTGTAAATGAAAGATGGATAAAAGAATATACATTGTGTATACAAAGTCCCTAACCTATCATCTACAAGAAATGTTAGATACTTCAAGAGTTCACAAGTAGAGAATGCATCATCAAATCCTTCATTTTTTTTTATTGATTTTGTATTAGATATAGAAATAAAGGATGTCATGTTTTTAGAAGGGATGACACTTGAATAAGCATACTATAGGTGTAGGGTAGGTTAGGCAAAAAATAATTATTTTAAAGAAAGACAAAAAATAAATAAAATAAAAACAAAAATTATGAAATTTAGCAAAGATTAAACAACCAAGTTGTCGAAAATTAAGAAAATGTTCAAAATTGTCCAATTGCCATTTATCATCATAAATGATTTATTATGGAAATGTGAGATTTATATCATTGGCAATAAGAAAGAATGAAAGGTGAAGAGGTTGTTTTTATAACAAAACCAATTGTCCATCATAAACCCTCAAAGGATATGGGATAGTTTGAAGATTGAGAGCTTCACCACTTATTGTTAAAACTTAAGAATTGTCACTACAAGAAAAACCTGTCCGGCACAACCGACTAAAGTATGACTGGATGTCCTAAATGACTACACTATGACTAGAGCTTTGTTATTTCACATTTTACACGACGTTTTTGTAAGGTAGTCATTTTATAGTCATTTTGCAGACGTAGGGATGAAGACTGTTGGAACTGTGACCAAACAGTGCGTTCATCTGCTAGTTTTCTGTGAGCGCATTGTTCAATGGCATGACGTGGGCGGATGACGACTTTCGGTTGACATACTTAGTTGTATGGTAGTCCGTTAATGACTGTGTTTTGCCTGCATGAATGACTTCTTCCTACTAAGGAATGACTGATCTGTACTAGGAGATGACTGTGACGTCCACAGTCAACATACTCAAACTTGAAATTATATTCTTTCCCATGAGATTAGTGGAAATCAAGGCATCCTACGGTCTTGAAAATGAATTTCAAAAAAACTCACATGCACTGAAACAAAATTATAGTCATCCACATGTGGAAGACTTCTTTCATTTTGCTGTGTAAGGCAAATGGAAGGGTGTGAGCATAATTCCTAGAGAAAAAGAATGCTCATCAACCTAGTATATTGCATGTGCTAACAAATTGTCCTCAGGTGACAAATCAATGGCCCCAATTAGAGACGGTACTTGTGAAGGTGTTGACACCACTTCTGGAGCTGTAAAACCAGGAGTTTCTACAGTGGTACTTATGAATACATTAGGACTATCCAACACCTCCCTTTTAGCTCGTGCTTCTTTTTGCAAAACTATTTTCCATCCTGGTTTCTATGGCACATCAGAGAAGAAGACTTGTGTTGCTTGGTTGGAAAAAATAAAGGGCTCCGACATGCGTGGTAGTTTGTGCTTGAAGTTGACCATCAAAAAGCCAGCATCATCGCGGACATACGTTGCATTGCCTCTATTATCTGTAGTCTTCATCCATTGGCATCGGAAAAGAATGATTGGTGTATGCAGTGGCCCATAGTCAAGCTTCAATATGTCCTTTAGAACTCCAACGTAGTTCACGGACACATCCGTTGCATCTGCAGTCGGTACTTCAAAAACCGAAGCTACTCCAGAATTATATGTTTGGAAACAATGTGTATCTCCATCATCTACTCTGAAATGGCTACCGAATGATTTCATCTTCGTATATCTTGCTGCCTTCTGTGATGGTTTTCTGATGAGCATCAATCGATCCTTGTCGTCAGGGTTTGTCACATCGAATGCCGAGTTCTGTACTACATTCGGGAGCCAATCCTCAAATGCTGGAATAGTCGCATCTTGCTGAACTTCGGCCTTCCAATTCCTATAGTTGAAGGTAGAAATGTGAACCTCCAATACATAGAACTCAAAATAGAGACTACTTCCTACAAGATTTCAACTACAGCAAAAGGAGTTCACGGTTTAGGTGATCAGTGGTTTCTTCTGATCAATGACTCGATTACAACTGCACTTAGTCATTTTATAGTAAGAGCCGTCATCCAATGACTAGCTGTGATTCATAGTTGACTACACAACAACTCACACTTGACTTTGTCATTGCTACTAACATAGAGTATTTCAGCATTGTTCATCTTGGTATTGCACATTCTTTTCCATTGGAAGACATAGAAAATAAAATAAAAAAACTAGTACATTTGTGCCTAACGTACATATGCATAGAAAACAAATAAGGTATACGGTCTACTTACAAATAATATTGCTGCAAACAAGACACATTGGCCAAAACGTACTGATGTGCCACATCCCGAAGTGCAGGAGTCATCATGTACGGTCTTCCTTCGCCCTATAGCACCTCCTCTGCATTGCCATACTCTTCGTCAGCATCCCAGACACGCCTCTCTATGAACTGAAAGCTCTGTAGGTACTCCGTTACAAATCCAATGCATTCATCTTTGAGGTATCCCTCAGCCATACATGCTTCAGGGCGAGCCAAATTCCTCACATGATTTTTCAGTGTTTTCATGTACCGTTCTATTGGATACATCCACCTTGCGTTGACTGGACCACATAAGTCCAGCTCTTGAACCAAATGATATGGGTGGTGTGTCATTATGTCAAAGAATGACGGTGGGAATTCCATCTCCAACAAAGCCATGGTCTCCGCCACATCGGCTTCCAAAGAAGAGAATTCAGCGGGATTGTATGCTTTCGTACAAATTCTTCTGAAAACCTTACTCATCCTCATGATAGCCATCCTGGGACCTGGTTCCATCAAACCTCTCAAAGCCAATGGTAATATTTATTGCATTAAGACATGATAATCATGAGACTTTAGTCCACCAAAGTTTTTCTTACGTAAGTGCTTGCCCAGGTCGAAGGAATAGCCTGTTGGTGTCTTCAAAGACTCAATGCACGTTAAGAATACTTCAAGCTCTGCATCTCTCAATACATATGGTGCTTCAGGTTTCACCATCTTCATTGGATTCCTCGGGTGCACAGTTAGCCACAAATGCAATCGTATATTCCGCCTCTGTAAGTCCCGCCTTACTTTCACAATGTCTTTCTTTCTAGTGATGGTTTTCAAAAAGTTCTTTGCCAAGTTCATTTCGCAATGCATGACATCCAAAGTGTAGCGAATAAGCAATTTCTGCATGCACTCAGGAGACGGTATAAGAATTCAATCGTGAATTGTTGTCTGCGCTAGAGCAATGAATAACTATAATTTCACTGCATGACTATGGCACGTCTGAGAAATGACTAATTAGTAGGATAGACACAATTGAAAGAGAGTCACTGCTAAGTCACTACTGTCCACCTCACAACTAAGTAACACCTATCCTATTGTCTCATTATTGTACTTGTGGTCTGCGACCACCACACTGGAACATCAGCACCTCAATTAACAAGTTCTTTATATGCATAGTTTGTAGGCCAATACCATAGACAGACAATCTAAAGTGGTTTGACAATAGGCCATTAGATCAGTAAACTGCATTAACTTGTTCGTGGAAATCAGAATTGAACTCTAGAAAGTCTTCAATACTTAATTTGACACATATTACCAGCGTCTGAAGACAACATTACCTTCCAGTAAGGCAACCTGTACAGGATGCTCAATCGTTTGACACCATGCACTTTAGATGGGTCCCTTGATCTTGCTTCTCGATTTGGCGCTGCTTTCCATGCTTCATAGTCGGTTGCATGCTGTAGCTGTTCCTCGACCGTCACTCATGGAGGCTTTAGTCGATTCTCCATACAACCATCAAATAAGTCTTTCATGTGAGCTGACTTGTAATTGTGTCTTTCTGGCAACCAACGCCTAGTCCCACCATATGTCTGCTTCCCCAGCTCCATAGAGTGCTGTGCACCCAA
This sequence comes from Pseudoscleropodium purum, assembly GCA_963969395.1. Classification (NCBI taxonomy): domain Eukaryota; kingdom Viridiplantae; phylum Streptophyta; class Bryopsida; order Hypnales; family Brachytheciaceae; genus Pseudoscleropodium; species Pseudoscleropodium purum. The sequence goes on from OZ017795.1 coordinate 34,502,252, forward strand.
GTTTGAACCACACCAAGGACAAGCAGCAAATCCTTGATGGGAAAATCCGCCAACCACCCCATAGCCGGGAAAATCATGAATCGTCCATAGGAGCATGGCCCGCAATGTGAATGCTCTTGCTGAGACTTCCTTTGCTATGTCATAAGCTGGAACACCTTCCCACAATTGCAATAACTCTTCTACTAGTGGCTCTAAGTACACATCAAAATTTTCACAGGTAACAGACTACCTCCCCGGGATCAATAAAGACAACATGATGAAGAACTTCTTCCAGGGTTGACGAATTTGAACGTCCGCCCCAAAATAGCGTCTGTTTTCCGGACGTCCGGACGCACGGACGCTAGCAGACGTAGCGTCCCGACCGCCGTCGGAAAGCGGACGGGCGGGGCGGGGCGGACGGACGGGGTGGACGGCCCGAGGCGGACGCCCAGATCGTGCGGACCAAATCAGTCCGCGCGTCGATCGGACGGCCGTAATCGGGCGGACGGGGTGGACGGGGGACTGGCGGACGCTGCGTCCGCCAGGACGCGAATGTTAGCGGACGCTGCGGACATAGCGTCCGCGTCCGGACGTCCCGGACATCCAGACGTCCTGACAACCTTGACTTCTTCGTGCTCAACCAAGGTGGCAAATTATAATTCAGTAGAAGCACCGGCCAAGTAGACCAGTTGGACCGATTCTGCTTATACGGATTCACCCCATCTACGGCTAGAGCGAAATGGATATTTCTAAGGTCGTTGCTAAAAGTGGGGTCAACATTTTCGTAAAAATGCCGCCATGCCTTTGAGTCACAGGGATGCCGGACCAAACCATCCCCGCCTTCCCGATCACTCCTATTCTCGGAATGCCAAAGCATTAGTTTTGAAATGCTGGGGCTCTTGAACATTCTTTGTAGTCTTGGTATGATGGGGAAGTGCCTCAGAACCTTCACAGGTAACATCTTCCTGTCCTCATCTCTATACCTAGGCCCATCACATTGAGGGTACCGCATTGCATCTGCGTGTAAGCCTCTGAAAAGGATGCAACCTTTTTGACAAGCATGTATGCTTGTGTAGGTAAGTCCCAATGTCTATATCAAAGAACGTGCTGCGTGGTAGTTCTTCGGCAAACAATTCCTGTCAGGCAATATGTGACCATGCAAGATATTGAACAACTCGTCCGCAAAGGTATTACTGACTCCATGCACTGTGCACAAGTTCATAAGCAAAATTGTGGCTGCTAGCTTTGTGCACTTGGCGCCACTAAAAAGATCTTGAATTGCCTCTTGTAAGTGGCAAGGATCAAACTGTCGGTCCTCCCAAGCGGCTTCTCCAATTTCACCGGCAGGCACCCCATCAGCAAGACCTTCGTCATTCTCTGGTGGGCCTTGCATTGACCCAATGTTGCACTCATCGTGCAGTGAATCGGCGGTCATGAAGGCTTGTGCCACTTCTTCAAGAACTCTGTCTTCAATATCATTTGTCCCATCGTCATGAGTGAATGCATTCTCAAGGATCCCTCGCGTATCCACTTGGGCATCCACACCCACGCTATAGTTGTCATGGGAGCCCCAGAATTCGTCCTCCCATTCATTGTCGGACAAGTCTCGAGTGCCAGGCCCTCTCCACACCTTGAACCATGGATGCCGTCCATTTCGCATGAGGTATTCCCGCACATTTTTTATGAGCAGCTTGCGTTGACCTTGGCAATCCATGCACGGGCAATGGATTCTGGAAGCATTGAGTTGACAAGCTCGCTAAAGCTCGCAAATCCATAATCTCTCATCGCGGAGACGTTGCCTTTGTGGATTTGAAAGGGGCAAGCGCGCTGGTAGCATTTTGATTGTACACTTCTGAACTTCAACAACTACACGAGGATGTCATTTTCAAATGTGAGTTCCAAAATTTTTTTGAGTACTAACCTTGACAATAGAATCATGGAATGCCAGAAAATTTCCAAGCAGACCACACTTAAATTTCTTTACATGCAATGAAAATAGACTATGATATGACTGTTGTGAACTCATAGCCAACTTCATGAAAGTACAAAATGACTGAAGAGCCCAAAGGTCAACTGAGTGACAACTACATACAACTACAGAATGACTTCAACGAGTTAATACCTAGTCATTTACCAACGTCTCTCATTCTCAAACAAAGTAATGACTTCGCAGGGTTCACGTTGAGTCCTTACCTTGTCTACTTCATTGCACAATGACGTAGTCCATATAATTTCAAGGGGAAGTCCACACTTGAATACAATTTTCTTGACATGTACATAGCATCCCCTTCATTTCACATGGCTTCTCAACACAACAAGAAACTGAAGGAGAATGTACATGGACAACGTAGCATATGCACAAGGAACCACAACATGGCATGTAAGGGAAAATAGAAGAACTTTTGAAAGCACAGTAATTCAAATTAAGACTGTCGGATCATCTTGCAAAGCATCGTGAAGTACAACATTTAGTGCTTGAGGTAAGTTCGGCATAATTCTGAAGACGTATGAGCAGTTTAGGGTTGAAAGTACTTAAGAAATTCAGGGTTCATTGAAAGGCAATTTCTACAATAAAAGGCTAACACTCCATGCCCTCAAAGGCAATTCCACAAAATTATCACCGACGCAAAGCACGGACATTGCTCTCATGATTGATGTCCACAAAAAAAGGACCAAATTCAGTGGACATTTATTACCGTATCAAGAGGTGATTCTCTGCCGTCGTTCTATAGCGACACAGAGTATTGGCTACTATAGGCTTCTTTGTTATTCACTTTAGCAGAATTTCTTCAACGACGCTAGGAAGGCAGCAAAATCAAGATTCACGACAAAGCCGGCTCTTTTGCATTCTGCTATTTGATCGCAGCTGTGGCACGCGGTCATCACTTCTCTTCCTGTGACAGACGTCCGATCACTTAGGCGCCTGCAAGATAGTGACGGAGCAGGAAAAAGGTGTGCATACCTTTGTTTCTTGGTAACGCGCTGCTTGTGAATGTCAATCCCTACAGTACTATTGTTGGGCACTACGGGCATTTCACTAACCTAATTCAGAAGCAAATGGAGGAAGAGAAGACGGCAACAGGAGTCGAGGGAAAGTCTGCCTACAAATTAGAACGAGACAAGCTTGTGCAGCTCTTACGGCAAAAACTGAAGCCTATGGAAGTGGCCATCCAAAGAATGTAAGTCCTCAACCTTCTGTTCTTCATGCACTGGAGTTCTTGTGCAATTTCTGTCCGCTTTTCTTGTTTCTTGCTCAACTGCTACATTAATTGGTCTCAGAAGCCGAGTCCAGTCATTGTATAGTAGACTTCCAATTGCAGCGTACTACTCATGTATGACTGCGTTTGTTATTCTAGTAGCGCTCGAGTCATTGTAGAGTCATACATTAGTTTAGTGGGCATAAACTAGTTGAATAAGTTGAGGAGTACTAGAAAACCGCCACATTGCACATGTTTGGCAGCTGTATGGCGGCGTACGGAGGCTGCAAAGGCTAGCGAAACCCTAAACCCGTTCTGAGGCACGGACTTTGGAGTAGAGAGTTTGTCGACATTCACGGTAGCATGCGCTCTTGTATTTTGTTTGACCTACCTCGTAGCGACGTATTGGACTGTAGTAAGCTGTGAATTCATGTGTATAGGACAAAGGATTTGAATCCCCAGAAAGAAGTATTGCTTGAGGCAGCCGATGCAGGAAGGGGTCACATTGCAAGAGAGAACTTTGGATTGCCCAGACGAAGTCATCCGACGTTGCTAGTGAGGGGAAACACACGACGCAGGAGCAAGCGCGTGCAGAGGAGGGGCAAAATGAATGTAAATGCGGCTTCCTCTTCCGACGAAACCAAAACAGACGACGAAGGTATTGGCGCAAGTATGATGAATCTAGCAATTGTGTGTGCACATGTTCAGAGCAAGGCGACCTCGGAGGTCCCGCCTATAGGTAATTTTCCCTTCTCACGGTGTGGGCCTCCTCGTACGCTGAGTAGGGTTTGTAAGCGTCATCGTAGTGGAGAATGGTACGTATAGAAGTTGCATTCTGTGACGGCTATAGTGTGATTTGTTTTGTTAGAAAAGATGGCGGTTTTTACTTCACTGTATATACGCTGTAGTTCAAGTAAAACTCTTGGATAGAGAAGCAGATTTGACTCACAATTGTACTTCTTCTTTACTTGCAAGATGGAAGAGCAATGCCACACAGGGAAGGACTTGAGCGGTTTAGGGTTGCTGATGAAAATATTATTGGACGTGGATGCAGGTAAAGCTAGTACGATGCAAGTGTTCGACTCAGGGGACGATGACTTGGACGCTGAGGAGAACCTCATCGACAAAAGGCAGAAGCGCAAGAGAGTTGACGTGCAAATGCGGTCCCCTACACAAATTCACCGACCGCGGTCTCCAATTGCACAACGCGCCTCAGAAGTACCATCGCAAGCAAGGCTTCCATATGTTGGGAATTGGCAATGGGTGCCTAACGGCCAATGGATGCAGCCACCGCAAATGCAGCCACCGCAGTGGGGTGCTGGGCCACAACCTTCCTCAACTCCCTATCCGGACAAGTGGGTGGGAAATTCTCTAAGACAAGACTTTAGCAATGCAGGCGAAATGTCTACAGATAGCGTGGGGAGGGCATCGCGATGTCTGAAACGCAGCATCTATGACGAGGGAAGGAGGGAGCGGAGCAGGGTTGGCAAAAAACCCCACAGCATTATAGTCACTGATGACGAAGAAATTGATGTTGGTTGTGTGGGGAAAAATGCTTGGGACAACTCAATGAGGACATATGTGCCACATATTCTTGACATGAGTATCATAGATTGGGAAAAACAGAAGCATGAGAGCGTGCAAAAGTTAAGGAATACCCTGGACAATGACTTCGAGTACTTAGGCAACAAGTTGAGCATGCTAGGCTTCAAGAATGCCATCAAGAGGTACTTGAAGACAGAGCGCTCTAGGTTGAAGGCTCATTTCCTAAACAGCGTAGAAGATGAATGCCCATCTCACGTGAATCCAGATCAGTGGAGTAGGCTGCAGGATTATTGGAGTATAGAGACGCAACAAAAGAAAGCGGCGACAATGGCCCATGCAAGGAGGCAAGTGAAGAATTTCTCCGCTGTGGGCCAAAAAGGGAAAGTCGGAAAAGAGGTAGAGTTGGTAAGATTAGGGTTCTCCATTTTCTACGTTCGGAAGATAGTATTACCTTTGTTCTTGCTTGTTCTGTGCTTTCACTTGTAAAGAATATGTGCAAATGAATATGCCGCTTTTGAATGCTATTACCATGTTGGATGCAGAGGGAGGGAAGGCCTACCAGCTCAGGACTAATGGACATTGCAAATGGAATGCAGTTATCTGCAGGCCATGTTGGACGCGGATCGGTGAGGCCCTTTGAACTTCTCTCACATTTTATGTTTTCATGTTGCTAAACAATGAGTGGCGTCATCTCTACAGTGGTTGTAGCGTAGTCATGACCTAGTCGCATTTTCTATTGTACGTAGGTGGACAAGTCAAAACGTAGTCATTCAGCAATAGGCAAGTCATTGATCAGTGACCCCATTGGTAGAAACTTGATAATTGACTAACTCTGGAGTTTCCCTTGTTTGAATGGTGGTTGAAAATTTTAGGGTCTCACTGCAGGAGATTCAGCAAGAATATGTGCTATAGAGAAGTCTCAGACAGACTTGAAGGGCGAGTTCTCGAAAGTTCTTGTGAGTACAGCAGCTACGAACAGCACAGTAGAAGAGCTGAAGTCAATGTTCAGCACTTTCATGGGGAAAATGAAGGATACTTCCCATGGAAGCCCCTCAACATCTAAGTCTCCTGTGGAGATTCAGAAGTCCATTTTGCTTCAAGAAGGAGACAGAGCCGACTTAATGACCGATCCTTGTCGAAAAAAAGTGCCCAGGTCTGAGTCACTTCCTCCTCCCGCCCCGTCGCAGACGACTAGTGCAACTAAAGAACCGCTGCACTTGAAAGTGCAGTCACCCTCTGGAGAAGAAGGCAAGAAACAAGCACCCTGCGTCGGAGAGAAAGAGAGATCATCCCCGACCCCAATATGTCCAACTATGAGTCCAAAGCCGAAAACAACATTGAATCCGTGTATGAAGACTAGCATTCCGATGTGCAATGTGGACGAGACTATTTCGAAATGCACACAGGGAATTCCGAAGGTTGTACAAGGCAATGATTTCTTGGCCGACGCGAGCGACATCCCTGTGGACGGAATTGGCCAATGTCCTCCATCGGAAGTGCAAGATCGGGAGTTTGTGAATGTGGACACCAGCAAAGTGGACTCCGACACGCATATTACTGGCGGTGATGCAAGTAATATCGTGGATCTTGAAGAGGATGGAGAGAACAAAGTGGAGGACCCCAGAGAACTTGTGGAACCAATTGCTACTCCAACCAAGTCTTCCCCTCCTAAGCAGAAGAAGGCAACAAAAGCAGTGGATGTGGTCCAAGCTGGAAAAAACATGGTGGACGACTCAGAGAAGGCAGTGGAAGCAAGTGGTGCTCCAACGAAATCTTCTCCAAAGAAGCAGAAGAAGCTAACGAAAGCATCCACTGAGGTAAATGCAAAGGCAGCACTCCCTGATTCTGGGTCAGGTCAGGTGAGAGCTGCTTCGAATTTACGCATTGTACCCATTGAAAATGCAAAAGCTAAATTGCTAATTTTCAACATTCATGGGACCTTGCTGGATTGTAGTTTGGCTGAGGAGAAGAATCCAAACTCTAGAATTAGGCCCACGTTGAGAACGAAGAGCAGGAGGGTATTTTTAAGACCATGGTTGCAACCCTTTTTGGCACGGTGCTTCTTTAATTTCACAGTGGGATTTTGGGGCAGTAAGAGTCGGTCTTACATGGAAGACATTGTGCCCACAATGACAAAAAGGCAAGGACATTGTGACTTCAGTCCTCTCTTTGTGTGGGGTGGGAAGAAATGTGAGGCTGTATAGTTTGAGGGCGGCAAGCCAATAGCTTGGGGGAAGCCTTTGTCAAAAGTTTATAGTAAATGGCCTCAATTTAGCCCCTCAAACACTATGGTCGTTGACAACAATGCATCAAGAGTGTCATACAATCCGCAAGCCAATGTCGTCATCACCAGTGCGTTCTATGTTGCTGATTTGGCAAAACTAGCTGATGACAACAATTACTTGAAGTCCACATTGTGGCCACTTTTGAAAGCTCTGTATGTCGCTACAGATGTGAAGGAGTTCCATGCACAGAATGCTTCACATGTGCAGAACAATGCAGTTCAAGGGCATCATTTGACACAGAATTCAGATCTCAGTGACAATGTGCTTACAGAGGAAGGTGAGGGGACTTGTGGACCACAAGGTTCAAGCTCATTTGTGTCCCCTCACCTTCTAATTGTTTTCAATTCTAACAAAAAATTTGTGTGTGTTTGTTGAAGGCACGGAAAAGAGAGACAAGGGCAAAGACGACAGCGGCAGAGGACAAGAACCGTGACTCTTCCAAAAAAAAGGTGAGATGTTGAAGCCTGAATGTGTTGGAGTACACAAATTTCATTCAGGGAATTAGAAGGCTGAGGTCAATGTTGTTTCAATTGTATGACTCAGGAATGATTGCCTAGTCATTTGGTAGTTGCATTATCCTCATCCAGTCCTCATATGTGACTCAACTAGGGAAGTTGTTAGTCAATTTTCAGTTATTTATTGTATGAGTGACTACATTGGCAATGAGAAGTATGTTTTGAAGGTCCCACGGGCAGGAGTACTTCCTGTATCTAACAAAACAAATCTATCTTTCAACTCAGCTTGTATGACAATGTGTACCTCGTCAATCCACGATCCACTCGGCAGAAGGTGGCTTTGGGAAGAATCAGCAGTATAGGAGGGATAGATAAGTTCCATGGCATGCTCATTCCGGATGGTTGGTTTAGAGTGGACGTGCGGGAGGTTTCGCAATCGAAGGTGTCGTTGATGTTTCCCAAGCCGGAGGCTGACCAAGAAGTAATGCACGACGTTCAAGGTGGAAACGTCATTTGGGATTCCAAGTACATAAAGTTGAACCCATGAGATTACTTTGCTGCTGGTATAAGTGTAGTGTAACATTTGCATGCAAGACTGATAGCCCTCTATAGTACAGAATTGTCGTACTTCTAAAGGAAGAGGGCACGTATTTTGATTTTAGAGTGGTCAATGCCTTGAATTCTCACAAAACCTTGTGTGTAATAATTCAGAGAAATGCAATCATGGATGTAGACATTGACAAAATGCTTTAGTTGTCTTCCATTTTGTAATGGTATGTGCATCCATTGCTTGTACAACTATTTTTCTTCTCAATAGTTCTCATGTTGGTTGGCTTACTTGGCTATCAATTTTCTATCATTTTCATGAAAGCAAATGCTGAGCTATACAACCACATTGTACTAAAACAGCTTCTAAGCTTCATTACGTTGTCAACTCTAGTATTGAAATATAACTGAGATGCAACTCAGGTGCAACTGCAGTAGCACTTAAGCATAGGAGACTGACTACTATTTAACTACCACTTCACTAAGCTGCAGTTGCAATTGCAACAATACACAATGACATGACTGTAGTTCAACTGAATCCCTACTAGGGAATAACTACACCAGAACTTGTTGTCCATCTGAACGTCTGAACATTGGATTGAACCGCCTACCAGCAATTGCCATGTGGACTAAGTGGGGCCTACCATCAGAACTCGACTACAATGGGACTAAAAAATGACTACACTATGACTAACGAACCCAAGTGCCACGTCATGCAGACCTGAACACGTCAGAGGCCACGTAGGAATAATTCATCCAAAACTTTCCTTGTACGATGACGGATGGTGATATTAAGAATGCAATCATGTCCTAAAGGACTCGTCCACAATGACTACGGAGCCCCATTTTCACAAGTAGTCATATATGTCCGAAATGACTGAAAACGTAGTCATTTACATAGTCATAGAATGCCTATATTCTTGTAGTGTGTATTCAAAGTAGAATAATGTTTTTCAAATAACTTTGAACAAAAATAAGTTGTGCAATCAAACTAAATTTCATCTACAAAAATACATTTGAGTTTTAGAGTCTCCAATCAAAAGTTATGGAAAAAATTCAAAGAAGATTTTTGAAAATGTTATACAAAATGTCCCTTCCAATTTCTCTCTAAAATTTGTTGATAACTTTAATTGAACTTTCAAAATCTTAAATAGATTTTTGGAGATGAAATTTAGCTTGGTTTCACAACTTATTTTAGTTTAAATTTTTTTGAAAAAGATCATTTTACTTATTTACTATGCCTAAATGAGGTTTAAAATTTTACTTTGAACACAATTCCTACTTTTGACTTAACTATAATCAATTAAGCTCTTATTAGTCTTAAATACTTATCCCATATGGATTGTTTTACCTACTTCTACCTCACTTATGTCGCAGCACAGGGCAGGTCAATTCCCCATTATACTCACAAAAATCACTCTAGAGTATAACTAAGTGACTCTAAAGATCGAACCCACGAGATCCTGTGAAGTATCTAGCTCTATTAAGCAATTAAGCTCAGTCAGTATCCCAATCTTACTTTCCGGTCCTAGATATAGAACCAGAAATACCA